>JACCIB010000006.1:0-5972500 GCA_018906965.1 Philotrypesis tridentata
CCGCGGGAGTCGCCCATGGCGGTTTTTCGCGTGGAGGTCTGGCGCGCGCAATGACGTAACGCCCTGAGGGCGTCCTCTTTGAGGCTGCCGTTGCCACCGCGGGCATCCCGACTCTTGACTCTCCGGAGGTCCGCCGGCTTGGTCTCACCTGGCTGCTGACTCTCCGTGAGGGTCTGGGGTGACCGTAGCTCTGCTGAGTGCTTCGTCTTGTGGCGGCTGTTCTTCCGCCGAGGGGGTCCGGTCGCGGCGTCGGGGCGCGGGGCTGCTTGCCGCGCTCGGCCTGTTCTCGTGGTATATGCCGCCTGCCCCGCAGGGGGATTGCGGCATGGGGATGTCCGCAGGCGATGGCGAGGGTTGCCTTTACGCCGGGTTGTCCCTTGAGCTAGCGTTCCCCGGGTCTTCCGGGCTCCCGGGGGCTTTTGCTGAGCTCCCCTTTGCGCGCTCCCCACGGCCAAGTGTTGGGGAGACGGTCGAACTATGCCCATCATCCGGCGGTGGGGATCTGCTGCGCGCAGTTGCATCTCCACGCGCTCGACCCTCAGGTATTACTACCCGCCTATAGGGAGTGAAGTGCTGACCTTCCAGGTGCAAGTGAACGGTTTCGTCCGCGCCATTTGCCAGTACGTGGAAGAATATCGCGCTGCCTCCCGGGCTTTTAAAGTGGATGCATACGTTGACCATAAACTCGTGTGCGAACACGAACGCGCAATCCACATTGCCCCACGCATGATCTGATTCTAGGATAGCCTTGGTTTCCACGTACTCGCCGCAGGCCAGCAGTTTGTCCGACGCCAGGAGGCGGCGTCGCAGCTCCTGCGGTGACATGCTTAGCTGTGCCGCCCTGATGAGGGAGTAGAAGAGGCAATTACCTGGGGAATCGTTGGGGATATCTGGGCACTGCTGCAGGGTCAGGTATGCCTCCAAGCAGCGGCCTTTCCTTATATACGTGTGCAACACGTTGGCTGACAACGCTGACGAGCGCACGTCTGACGACGACTTCCGCCGCTCGTAGTTGTGTTTTACGCCTACAAAGTCTTCGTGGGGTCCGACGTCCACTGGATCGTCGGGTATCGTGCCGTCGGCCGTCTCGTCGACCTCCATGGCCTGGTGCTGGGGTGAGTCGGCTGCCCTGTCGCCAGCTGTCGTTCGGGGTGCTACCACGCTTTCCGGGGTACCCCCTGGCCTTTGGCTCGCTGTGGGCGAGTTGTTGGCGTAAGGGGTCCGCGCTGGCCGCGAAGTGCTGCCGCCGCACCCTGGCGATGTGCCTTGCACAGGGGTTGGGGGAGCGGCCGCGATCGGAGTGGTCGCGATGGTCTTCTCGGGGGCGCTATCGTTTTCCGCTACTTCGATACACAGCCCTTTCCTGCTGCCCTGCGCCCGCCTGCTTACCTTTACGGCGAGCTTCTTTCTGGAGGAGCCGGTGCGCCATGGCCAGGGAAGGACGAGCGTTGGTGCACTTCGCACGGAGGCGGAGGAATGCGCCTGCGGCCTACCTGATTTTCGCGGCTCGGCTGTGTACGGGTGTGCGCCGGTCGTGTGGTCGGAGCTGTTAGTCTGTGTCGACTTCGGGGCCGAGAAGGTGATTTCTGGCTCCGGTGAACTGGGGCTGCCGAACTGGACCCGTGCTGTACTGCCGGCTGCACTTGCCGACGGGGCTGGGGAATACAGTGGAGTCTTTCTGCTATAAGCCGAGGTCCCCCGTGTTGACTCGTGCCCCAGGGGTGCTATATCCCTCAAATACTGCCATGTTTCCGGCCGTATGTCTTCCGGAGCGGTCGACGACCTTGGGAAGGTCGTGATGAGGCTGGCTCTATCAGTGGGAGAGGCCGCCCGGGGCGGCTGCTGAGCTTCCGGCAGGGCGTGTTTTCGCACGGATTCCTGCAGGATCTCCGCAATGCGGTTGCGCTCGCTGTCGCTAAGTCTCCACTTGGATGTACCGATCGCGGTCAGAGTCACGTTCGTGAGGATGCTCTGGAACGGAACCGAGTCGGGGAAATCAAGCGCGTACACGCCGGCTTTGCCAGCTTGCCTGGTCAGCCACCGTACGCTCACGGGCTTTCTGGGATTTATCACGTCTTGTGACGTCCTGCAGAGGTAGAATCCATTATTGATGTTTCTGACCGCCAGGAATTCGCCTTTAAGATATACCGCTACTCGCTTGCGACTCTCTCTATGACGTGGCGCCAATGTCGTGGTGGCGCTTGACTCCGACGTCAGCCGCTTTTTCTTGCGCAACTGCTTTAATGCGCGGAATCGGAACACGCGCCCCGGTGGTGCGCCGGCTTTCTCGTCCGGGCTCTCATCGACCTGCTCGTCGGCCAGCTGGTACAGCTTCTCCCTTGGTAACTCGGGGTTTACCTGGCCGGGCTCGAGCACTGGGTTGCGGGACAGCGCGTCGGCGTTAGCGTTCTTCGCCCCTGGACGGTAGACGATGTCAAAATCGTACCCGATTAATGCTGCCTTCAGGCGGTTGAAGCGAAGATCGGGCTTCTTCGTCTTGTGGAAGTGCTTCAGTGCCTCGTGATCTGTGATGAAGGTGAACTTGCGGCCGTACAGGTAGCATCGGAATTGCTCCTTTGCATATACCATGGCGAGCAGCTCCTTATCGTAGGTCGGGTACCTCAGCTCGCTGCCCTTGAGACAGCGTGAAGCGAAGGCGCATGGTTGATCGGCGCCCAACTTGCCCTGACTCAAGATGCACCCAAGTGCAAAATCGGAACTATCGACCGTGACGATAAAGGGCTGGTCCATATCCGGGGCCTTGAGCACCGGTGGATTCGCCAATCGCAGTCGAAGGGTCTCGAACGCGCTCTGCTGCTCCTCGCCCCAGGTGAATTTTCCCTCTGGCTGCACCACCTCGTATAGGGGCCTTGCGATCTTCGCGAAGTCTTTTATGAAGCGGCGGTAATAGTTGAATAGGCCGATGGCTTGTCTGACCTTGTGCGCGCTGGTGGGCACCGGGTAATTTGCCATCGCGCTAGTTTTGGTCGGGTCTGCCTTGATGACTCCGCCGCCGACTATGTGCCCGAGGACTTGGGCCTCGCGTTTCAAGAATTGGCACTTCTTCGGCTCGACGGTCATGTTGGCGTCCACGAGCCTCTGCAGCACTCGGCGGAGGCGATCGCCGTGCTGTTCGAGGGTCTCACTGAAGACCATCAGGTCGTCCAGGTACACCTCTACCTCCTCGCCCTGTAGGCCCCTCATGGCCAGGTCCATGGCTCTGGTGAAGGTCAGCGTCGCTTCCTTGAGGCCCATGGCTAGTCGTTTGAATTGGAGGAGCTGGTTGCCGGATTTCCCGTCCGGCGCGTAAAAGGCCGTCAGGTGTTTGGACTTGGGATCCATTTCAATCTGGTGATATCCCTGCTTCAAGTCCATGACGGTGATGTAATTGGCTGCTGCCAGGTTCTCTAGGATATCACTGGTGAACGGCAGGGGGTGACAGCTCCCCTCCGTCTCCTCGTTTCATGCGCGGAAGTCAGTCACAAGGCGGAATCGCTTATTCCCTTGAGCATCCGGCTTCTTGGGGACTATCCAAAGCGCTGAGGAGTAATTGGAGCTGGAGGGCTCGACTATCCCTTGCTCCTGGAGCTTAGCCAGCTCTCTGGCCATGTGCTCTTTTATTGCCGGTGGGAACCGGTAGCGGCCTGTACGTATAGGCTTGCTGGACTTTAGGACAATTTCGTGCTGTAGCAGGTGCGTTGCCGGCAATGGCTCTCCGTCCAGTCCGAAGACACCTGCGAACTCGTCTATCACGTCCCTTACCAGGGCGATCTCTTCTTCGTTACACTACTCGAGGTCAGCGAGCTCCAGGATTCTCGCGACTCTCCTTTTGTCCTCCTATAGTCGGAGTGCACTTCCTGACTGCGAGTCAGGCGCCTAATGTCGGCAGTTTCTCCGGTCGTTCCCTCTATTTGGCCGTCCCCATCGGCCTCACACGAGGGGTTTCCCGGGACTAAGCAACAAGGCAGGATCTCAACGACCGGAGTCGGTATCGTCACTTCCTTGCTGCTCGTGTTTATGCACTCGGCCATCGCTCGACCGCTTCTGTTTTCGGCTAAACAGTTGCCGAATAGGAGGTCGGGGTGAATATCCTGCAGCGGGATCCATCCGACTACTGCCTCAGAATTTGCTACGCGGGAGCTGATGACCATCCTCACCCGTGGGGGGATTGATACTTTTTCATCTTCCACGAATGGGAAGATAAGGTCGCCGAGGCGCAGGCATCTGGTGTCTGCGTCGACGCTGCCGTGCAGTGCCTCGATCACGTCCCAGCCCAGGATCCCGTCAGTCTGGATAGGGAACTCGGAGGGCACGATGTGCACGTCGCAAATCATATCGTGGATTGCCACGGTCGCGACTCCAATAGTTTGGGCAAGGCCGCTGGTCACCCCACGAATGGTGATTTTATATTGGAAATTGATAGGGACTCCCCTTGCGAGCTTGTCGATTTTAAGAATGGAGATGTCCGCTCCGGAATCAACGAAGAACGATGCTCTCCCCAAGAGCAACTGCGATGATTCTAAGCTAACGTTAGGCGGCGTACGCCCGGCCGTAAGAAAACGCAGATGAGCGCAGCATGAGTCCGCGTCTGATTCATCTGGTGACTTCACGATACCGCGGGCTGTCCTTCTTGCTCTGGGCTCTCTTGACGGGGGCGCGCCGAGTGGCTGCGGCGGCGTGACCTTCGTCGAGGTAAGGTTGCAATCTTCCACCTGCAAGTTAAATCGATACCCCACTTCGTGCGCGACGCGGGCGCCGGGCTTGCCCTGTGCAGTGATACGCGTGTCGAGGAGAGTAAAGTTGCCGTCGGTCCGCTTGTCTGACTCGTGCAGTCTTTCGATCGTTGTGGATGTCGTCGGGGATGCATGGCTGTTGCACGGGGTTGAGGGGAAGTGGTGGCAGATTCATCTGCTGGGAGTTGGAACCACCCCATCGCTTGCTCGCCGGCACACCGCACTCGGTGGCGGGCTGCGCTAAAGTAGAGGTGATCTGAGTCACCTTATCGTTGGCACTTTTGCCAAAATCGAGAGAATCGGACTTCCGCTCGATCTCGATTAAGCGAGGGTGGCTACCCGTCGCTGCGAGCTCAGTAGACTCGCACTCTTGCGTCCTGATCAGCTTGGTGGTTTGCTGATTGGACTTGCGTGTTGTCCGACGCTCATCGTCTGGGGATTGAAACGAGCGTCGAATCAGTTTAAATGCTTTTCCTCGGCCGCTCCACCCTGCTGATTCTGGTTGCTGCCGACTTCTTTACCGTCGTCACCGCGATTGTTGTTACCGTTGTTGTTGTTGTAATTGTTTCGCGGGCCGTTTCCTCGAAACCCGCCTCTTCTACCGCCGCCGTTTCCTCTGCCGCGGCTATTGTTGTTACGAGCGTTGTTGTTGCCGCCGCCGCCGCCGTTGTTCCCGTTATTGTTGTTGTTGTTATTGTTCTGTTCGGAATCCGGCTGTCTGCGGTCGGCGCGAGGGTTGGTGATGCGGTTCTGCCCCGCGTCTCGTACCAACGTTCTACACTCATCGAGCGCATGGCTGTGGGCGTTGCAATAATTGCAGAAGGCCTTCGGCCGCTGATTGCCGGTTGGCAGGGGGGCTCCTTCCGCCTCCTGGGCTGCGGGCTGGCTTGCCTGCGCGCCCTTGTCCGTTGCGCCTGCGACAGCTAGCCGGATCTGGGCTGTCGGTTTGACCTCTCGGGTTGGTGTGGGATCCAGCCTCGCCCCGAGTTTGGCCTCATGTGCGATCGCGGCGTTGAACGCTTCTCCCAGTCTGGCGGGGTGATTGCAGCGGACCAGGTGGTCTAGCGGGGCGCGAAGACCATACATGAATTGGTCAAGCGCGTCCGCGTCTGCCTGCCGCCTGCGGGACGCGCGGTCAGACTCGGTTAGATTTGGTGCCGAGTTGATGATGGTAATCAGACAGTTATACAGCGCCTCGACCCGGAATCCGTAGTCATTGACGGACTCGCAGAATCCTTGAGTAACTGCCCTCATCTGAGCGGAGAGCCTGTCTGCGATGCCGATGTTGGCGAAGTGGAGCGTCAGCTCGTTCAGGAACGTGTCTACCGAATCGTAGCTGACGGTGCGGGCTCGGAATCCCTGTGTCGCTTTGTCTGTTAATTTGTGGGCGATCTGGCGTAATAGGAAGCGCTCGAACTCTGGCCCGAACGCGTACAGGACCTCTCTGACGGCAGTTGTGAATATCGTCAACGTGTCGACATCCCCGTCGAAGTTCGGGATCATCGATAACGTTTGGTTGAAGTGAGCATAGCGTTTAGGGTCCATGCTTGCAACTGACACGAGGTTACCACCCCCTAGATTTTCGTGCCGGCCCGGTGTCGTCTGGCGGGGTGGTTGGGGTGGCGGTGGAGCAGGTGGGGGTACGCCCGGGGGCTGGGGAGGCTGCGCGTTGGGGGGTGGCATAGCTTGCTGCCGGGGTGGCGGTGGACTAGGGGGAGGCATCATTGGCGGCGGGGATCCCGTCTCCTCGGTGCGTAGTCGCGACGGTCGTCCCCTGTCTCGCCTCGCGAGACCGGCCTGCGGTGCGCGCTGGGATCGATGCTGTCACGTCGCTCTCGATAGGGGTCTCGCGGCTCGTCGCGTCCACCGTTACGTCCGTCCGAAGCGCAGCCACGTCTGCCGCCGTCGCTGTCCGACCATCCGTCGCGTCTGCGCTGATGGTCGCCGGGGTTGCACTGGCGTCGGTATTGCGTGCTGCAATCCGACCCGAACCCGTCGCTGGTCCTGCCGCCCCCCGCTGTGTAATAGCTGCTGTGCCAGCTATGGTCAGAATCTCCCGGATCGCCGTCGTGGTGCCGCGCAGCGCCTTGTCGCGTGCCGTGCCGGGCTGGTGCTCTACGGCGATGCTCAAGGCGTGGGCTGCCGCCGGCGATGTTTGCATCTCCCTGTCGTCCCGGATGAGACGCGCCACATCTGCGCCCCTGGTTATCCGGGAAACTATCGCGTCTCTCACGGGATGCTACCGGGGGGTTTCTGCGCCGTTCGCGCTGACCGTTGGCGGAGCTCTCGCCGGCCCCGCGGTCGTCGATAGGACGATCGATCACTGCGCGGTGTGATCCGCGGGGAGGGCTAGTGCGTTGTATGCGTTGCTCGCGGCTCCGTGTATCGCGCGTGTTGGAGGCGGGTGGCCCGACCTCGCTGTGCCGTCGGTCGCGGTGGTAATTGTGATCCATTATTCCATCGGGCGGCCCGTCGCGGTCACTCTGGCTGTGGTGCGCCAGGCTTGGCAGACTTGCTCGCGTGAAGCCGGGCTGGCACTCGCGACGCGGTCGCGATATTGACGCACTGGCGTTTCCTTCGGCCCGTCGGCCTGTCTGGCTGCCACGCTCGGGACCCGTGCGCTGAGGGGGATGCCGATTGTTTGCCCCGTCGGACTGGGCCTGTTGGCTTCGGCGCTGCCTTCTGCGGCGGGACCTATTGCTCCCTGCCCCCGTTTCGGATCCGCTGGAGGGGCTACTGCTGGGGTCGTCAGCCGGGGGTGTGCGCCGATGGCTCCCCCAGGGGCTTGGTGGTCCCATCCCAGGTGCGGGGCTCGTGACGGCCGGTGCGGCGCGAGGTTGGGGGGTGCCCGTGAAGCCTTCCCCGGCGGAGCTCGTGGCTAGCCAATCCGTACCGGGGTGAGCTCGCGTCGTCGCGGGGATTGCGCTCACGCGCTTCGTGTTTGCGTTGCTGTAACTCGTACCCGTGGCCGTCGGCGGCGTGACGAAAAGCTGTTTGGCCGCGCCCTTTTCCGACTCCAGCATTCGCAGGCCCTGCTGGAGGATGGCCGCGGTCTCTGAGGCTGCCGCGTCCTCCTCCGCGAGGTATTTGCGGAGCACCTGGCGCAGTCTTTCCGCCTCCCATTCGCGGGAGGTAGGCTGGGGTGGTGCCGACAGGCTTGCGTCGCCATCAGGGGCGGGGGTTCTCGATGCCCCTAGGCTAGGGGGGGTCGCTTGCGGGGCGCCGGTTGCCTCCGGAACCCATCCCGCACCAGAGTCGCTCCCTGACACGAATACATCGCGCGACACATCGACGTTCGCGATCTGCTTGATCTCGAGCAAATTGGACACCCCTGCCATGCATCTATCGTTTATTTGGACGCGTGCCGGTTTTGCCATTGGGGTGCCGAGGGCGCCCCAAATATCCGGGACATTGCCCGCGTCCGCCGCCGTGCCCGGCATCAGTCGGTCGATCTGGGATTTTGGGCCGGGGACGAATTTGCTGATAGCTCCGGAGCTCTCGGGAATCTTCTTTTTGGGCGGAATTACAAACGTCGCGTTGCTGTCGCCTTCGTCATAGGACGCGTCGCCCTCCGGATGATGTGGTAATTCGAGACACTCCGACGCGTGCGCCGCGTCTTCTTCGCGCTGCCGAAATCTCGCAAAGCCGCCGCTGGGAGGATTGAGTTGTAGCGATCTGCGCATTAGCTCCTGCGATTCCGGAGATAGCCGTCCGAACGACTTGTAGACCGCGCACGCTTCTTTTATACGTTTTCGCGTTTCCGGGTCGCTTTTACCGCCGCGCTTGCCGCCGTCGGCTTCGCTCTCCGAGTGCCCGGTGCGAGCTTTTAAATTGAACACGGACATGGCCTTTGCTAATTTTGTCTTAGTCATGCTTCGGGGCGATGGACTCTCGGATGCAAACCGTATCAGTGCGGTGTCCCGTGATACGAAAGCTACGCGTGACGAGGGGGGCAAGCAATTAACCAGCCGAACTGTGCAAAACTTGAAGGCGGACTTACAGTAAGAAGACGGCTCGAAGATGCATCTTGTTGCGACGCGTTCTGACGCTGGTGTTGGCTGCTAGGGGCGGTGCTGACGCTAAAGGCGATGGGGGGTGCTGGCCGTGCTGGTGACCCTGGCTCTCCGTTGATCGACGTCCAAAGGTTTGGTGCGATGGTGTGGGTGCTCCTGTATATGCTTCGACGCAAAGCTCGCCGGCGTTTGCGGGAAGGAGCACCAGAAATTCCACCAGCTGTGCTGGGTTGCGAGCGCACCTATGTGCGCTGTTTAAATAAGTTGAGCTCGAGCAGTAGCTTCGAGCCTCGGCGACCTGGGCGATTGGCAAAGTCGGTAATGTGCGTTGTATGGCGTGGTGCTGCGAGAGTGTACTCGCAGATTTCTAGTCCCGGAAAAAAAAATTCGCTGGCCTCGGTGGTGGTCGCGTGGCGGCGAAGTGGTGCAGCAGCGTGGCTGTTGGCTCCTCGTAGTTTTTTGTTGGGAGCTGTGTAGCGACCTTGGTGTTGCTGCACGTAGCTGCTTGTCGACAGGCGAAGACGCTCGTCGGATCCTCCGGATGTGCGGGAGAGACCCACTGTGTCCCTTCGAGGTCGATGGAGTCGATCGATTGCGATGGAGTTGCACCACACTAGTTTTTTGTCCTGTTTTCCCTTGGTGTCCCAGGGACACTTCGCAATCACGCACACACGCACGCGTTGCCGAATTTGCCGAGGTGCGACACACGTACACTGTCGTCGCGTCGCGTTTCGGGACCCTGAAGGGATGCCAAAAGCTGTAACAGACGCGTGGGTAGGAGTGCGCGAAGGACACGAGACAGGTGTGTAAGTTGCGTATATGGTTTATTGAGCTTATGGAGAGAGGAGCTCTACCCTTGTTCGCGGTCGCCGGTGGTCTGCCTGCGTCGTCTCCGAGCTGCGGCTCGTAGACTCGCAGTCACGCGGCCAAGGTGCAAGCTTGCACTTCTTGGCCGTGGGAAGCTCTCGGCCGGCCTGTTCTCTGCTGACGCTGCGTCTGGTGCAGCGGCAGCTCCGGCTATCGGGCCGGCTCCGGTTATCAGGCCGGCTCGTCACCTGAGCTTTTGCTCGTAGGTGACAATATATATATATAAATATAACTGTATTTCAGTTAATGGGGCCTACGACACTAAACTCCGAAATATTACCTCCATTTTTTTGATCAAAAATTGATTTCTAAAGTTTCAGCCGAATCCGTGACACAAAGGATCTAGATACTCTTTGTAAGTAACTCTTAACAATAATAGATGTAAATCAATGTCTTTTATGATAATATTTTGTTACAAATAATATAGTAAACAATTAAAATTATAATAGCTTTTCTTTGATTTTAACTAATGAGCAAGACTTACCATCTGTTTCTCGAAACTTTTCAATGACATGATCCACTAACTTATTTATCCTGTCTTGAAGTTCTTTGTTTATTTTTTTAGTCTCTTCTAAAGTCTTTTTCGTACTTTCAATTTTACATTCTAATTTATGAATCGTTTTTTTATACTCGTCATTAGACTTCTGCAACTTATACACATCATTGATCTTTTCTTTACTTAACTAAAATTTAAAAATAATTATTTCGCAATTAATCGACTGTAATCGATATTTCAGTATATTAACCCTTTTTATCGAAAAAGTAACTCAATACTTTTGCTACGCCTATTAAATCGCCTATTAAACCGCTATTAAATCACCTATTAAAATTTGCATTTGTTAATAAAAAACATTAAAAAGCTGTTGTTTAAATTGGTTTTTGCGTCAATCTGATGCTTTGCAAAAGTATTGAGTTACTTTTTCGATATAAAATATTGATCAGAAACTAGCGACGAATTTTTCATCATTCAGGTAAAAAAGGGTTAAACTTACTAGAATGTCTTGATTTATAGACTTCTGAGCTAAACCAGTGGACTTTGGATTTAAAACCGGTTCACTTCTATAGAAATCTATATTGCATTCTGTAGCTGAAGTTGGCCATTTTACTGGTTTTTCCACTGAATTTTCCCCAGCAGTTAATGGTTTTTTTGAAACATTGGATAATGAGAGTGGACAGTTTGCAAATGATGCATATTTTTCGATTTGTTTATTGTTTTTAGTCTAAAATAAAAATATTAAATAGACAAAAAATGTATTTGCCGAATATAGTTTTACCGAATATAGTTTATTTTAGTTTTTTATAAAAATACCGAAAGTTTGAAAAGTCAGAAAATAAATATAAGCGGTGACAATTTTAATCACCTGATTCTTAAAACTTGCAAATCTGGTAAACTTTGTATTTCCATTATCGGAATCACTGGTTGCAGTGTCCAAATGTTTTACTGGTGTAACACTTCTGCCACGATTCTTGATTTTCTCTTCAAGTTCTTCTTTCGTTGCTTTACAATAATAAATAATTTTGTTAAAAAAGAACGCGGTAGAGTATATACAAAATATTTATATATATATTCGAAATCGCTATGTCATTTAAATCATATGTATTATATTTTCATAATAGTACGAGAAAAGAATAATTTAAGCCCTTATAGTGTATATTATAATTAGTCAAATTTCAAAATAATCGTTTATATATATATATATATATATATATATATCTTACTATATTATATAGTTGTTTTGAGCCGCCAAGAGTGTTGGTAATATGCGGAGATAAAATCTGGAGGGTGAGGGGATAATGATTGAAGCCAGTAAGCGAAGGGTGAAGGGATTATGATTGAAAGCGATAGATGGAGAGTAAAGGGATCATGATTGGTGGCCGTAGTTGGAGAATGTAGGTGATAAGAGAAGGGAGTAAACGATAGGTAAAGGGTGAAGACGATAGAGAGAGTCTGATAGGTAAAGGTAATAAGTGGAAGTGATAGGGTCATGATTGGAAGTGATAGGTGGAGTTTCCAGATGATTTGTGAAGGTGATAGGTAAAACGTGAAAATCATTTGTAGAGATTGAAGATAATAAGTAGAAGTAAGAGGTGAAGGGTGGAGGTTATAGGGGCACGATGAACGGATAGAAGGAGCATATAAATATTATGATTGGAAATGATTACTTGAGGGTTTTGATAAAATACTTTGATATATGATATGATTTAAGGCGATAAGGGAAGGGTGAAGGAAAAATGGTTCAAGGCAATGGATGGAGAATGAAGGGATCATAATTGGAGGTGGTAGGTGGTGGGCGGAAACGATAGGTAAAGGGTGGAAAAGATCGATAGATCCTGAGATATGTGATTGGTGGTGATAGGTCGAAGGTAAAGGTGATAGCCGTATCATGACTTAATACAATAGGTGGAGGCTGGAGGTTATGGTTCGAGAAAATGCGTGGAGGTTCAAACTCATAGGTGAAGGTGTTAGAGATTGCGACGTAGCCGGAGGGTAAAAGTCATGATTAAAAATATAGGAGGAAGAAATCGTTGTGATTTTAAATGATAAGTTGAAGGTCTGCAAAAAATTAAAAATTGAGGTTATGGGGGTTGGCGAGCGGAGCGAGCAGGGGGGTACCCACTAGTGTGTATATATATATATATATATATATATGGGTGGTTCTCTGACAAATCGAGCGGTCGATTTTTTGACCCTATCGAAAAAAATTTTTAAAATGTTCCTAAGAGACGTATGAGTATCCCTGAATTTTTTCAGATTTTTTGCATCAAGTATCTTCGAGTTACAGAGGGTCAAAGTTGATGAAATCATGTTTTTTTGCTTTTTCTGGCTACTTTCATTAATTTGTAGATCCTCAGGGAAGCATTTTTCACTATAGAAATATATAACATTTTTTTCTGCAAATTTTCTAAACTATTAAAAAAAATATTTTTGATGTCGTATATGTATGTTTTAAGAAAGTTATAAGTCATTTAAGCTTTAAAATCAAGTTTTAGGAAAGTTCGATCGTCCGTATCATAACCAAAAAATTCATGAAGATACCTTATTTCAATTCAAAAAAGTCTGCGAAAGACCCAGAATGTCAGAGGCCTTGGTTTCTCTGTAAAAAATCATTATATCCGTTCATATATGAAAAAAATTTAGTTTTTTTGCTATATCGAAGAATTTAACCAATTTTATCAATTACGTAAATTTTTTTATAATAATTTCAATCATTAAAAAAATGATAAGGTTAGTGAAATATCAATATGAATGCGTAAACATCTTTGCTTGAAGGATCTGTTGGACAGACTACCATTTCTTTATAGTGTTTCTTCTCTATACCTTCGATTTTACATAAATTTCAATTTTAATATAGCAAAAGAATGTTATGATATCAATAAAGAAATTGGTAAGTTTTTGTTATAAGAAGCAATTGAGTTGATATAAATAAATAATTGTTTAAATCGGAGAAGGATTATAAATATATATGTATTCATCATTATAAACACTCGACCAAATTGTGATATGTGAAAAGGTGGATAGCCTGTGAAAAGATACTGTCGGTACAATTGTGGGAATAACTGCGATTGCCGCCACGTCCTGCGCATTCCAGCTGACGTTTAATGACTGATCACTCTTACGCCGTATTTAGTATGGGAGGTTAGGTCACCGTACTTCCGGTAAATAGAGCGTTCCGTGACCGGTCACGAACATGCGCAAAGCATAGCACTAATTCGATATTATTCAAAGTTCAATAGTATCCGAGTGTACATAAGGAATGATGTTCTTACATGACATTATCACATGAAAAATGTGCCCATAATATATTACAGGATTGTTTCGCATTATGAAAACTTTTTCGATTATTTATGGAAGCAACGAGCGGATGTACAATCTACTCTACTTAGTAATTCAGTAAATTGCTATCCTTATTTCATGAAAAATCTATGTCCAAGACTATCATTTGCAATTAAATATAAGATTTAATTCATACAAAAAATCCATCCCACATTTAAAAAAAACAGTAACACATTCTAGCATGTAGAACGCAATTATTTTTATGGAAAAACTTGCCGTCCCGTCCTATCATAGATAATCGATGAACTACTAAATGTCAGTGTAATCAACAATCTCATAAAATTTGTAATATACGTATAATATATGTTTATATATAATATTTATGTATAATATAAGATTATGTTAAACTGTGAGAACGATAGCCTCAAATAAAAATTGTAGTTCTATTTTTTTTATTAAGTATGGATATAAAACTAAAATATAAACATAAATGTTAATTTAAGGGGTTATGCCTGAGTTAAACCTGAAAAAAATAAATTATCAGTTAACAGGTCAAAAAAATGTTGTACAAGTAATATCAAATAAAAACTTTTTCGCGATTAAACTGTACATATTAGTTGTAATTTTCCATGTGCTTAAAAACTTATATATCTATACTTACTATGTGTGAAGAACCATGTGTTAAGAACTTAATTTCAGTATATTTTATCCTTTGCCGTAAGGTTTCTCATGATCCAGGTGATGAATTCAAACCAAACTGGATGGAAATTCTTCTAAATGTCTTTCTCCTCAGCTTGAATGGAAGGGATTACTGAAAAATAAAAATTTTAAATATTTAGAAACACATAAGTTCATAATATTCATAATTATAGTGAATTATGCATATGTTCACATGCGTAACATTCTTTAAATTTACCTTAGCCAATTTCCCTCCGTTCAAACAGTGAAGAAGGGCTTCCTGGAGTTCTCTAAAAAGTTTCAGCTTAATCGGTCCCATAGTTGTTGAGAAATCCTGCGTCAACTGACCTAAAATCACAAAAATTCAAAACTTGAGAAAATTGCATTTAAAGTTTATACATGAAACTTATTTCCATTTATCGGGTAGTACTTACAGAAACTGCTTGGCATATTTTTTTGTGTTTTGGCATAAAATATCCCTGTATTAAGGGATATATTAAGACTCGGGTGCCACACATATTGATATACTAGTATCAAAAGCTGAAATTGAAATATAAATTTTTATACGCATTCACAGTCAGTATGTTTCATATGAATATAATTGTTGGTATTGCTTACCCATGACTTTCTAGGATTCTTAATAGTTACAGCCAACTTCCACAACATCTAACCTTGCATCGAACACAGAAGTACCTTATCGTTCACATGCCATTGACAGCTTATATACCTAAAAATAAAGAACACACTCACAAAGAACAAGTTCTTCACAAATAATGTGTTATTTAGAGTCCAAAATACTTATCTAAATTTAAACACCACTGACACTCAGAAGTTTTCACTTCAGATCAAAATTCACAACATCAAGCTTGCACTAGACTGCAGATCAAGCAGACGAAAGAGCTGTCTGATAGCAAACTTAACTAGGTTGGTAAAACAGTGATTGGCTTTTCCATATGCTGTATGGTACCATGTTTTTAGGTGGTAATTTATAAAAATATTTTAGTTTGCACGCATGCTTATTATTTTATTAAAAAGATTAAATTAATGAAACAGATAAATTTATTTTATTTTTAACATTCACAATTAAAAAATCTATGCTTTTATCAGAATGAGCTATAGAATAAAATATGAAAAATACTTAATTTTGACAAATTATATATTTTTAGTATTTTGCCTATAATTTTGTAACGAAATTTTTTCGGGCAAAAGGAGTTTCAACAGTATATTCTACAGTAAATTTGCTATTAAAAAATCAAATAAAAAAAAGATTTTTTTGAATTTTAACTCAGGCATAACCCCTTAATATTTTTTAGCTTGATTGATTTCCGAACTTTAATCATAGAAATTTATTTTATGACATTTTTGTAATACATAATAATAATTGTTTTTATTGAACATCTTGTAACCATTCGATAATAATAACATACTTTTGTGAAACATACATACAAATATAAATAACCAAAAATTGTGTTTACAATGATTACAAGATGAAGTTTGAATTCTTCAAAAATTGGTTAAGAATAGTAGTAAATACATGTAGAATGAAAAATCCGATACGAGATTTTCTAACAGTGTTTTGTTAACAACAAATTACTTTGGATAACCATGCACAATTTTAAAATAGTACCCATCGGTATCTATTATGGGACGGGACGGCAAGTTTTTCCATAAAAAAAATTGCGTTCTACATGCTAGAATTTGTTACTGTTTTTTTTTAAATGTGAGATCGATTTTTTGTATGAATTAAATCTTATATTTAATTGCAAATGATCGTCTTGGACATAGATTTTTCAGGAAATAAGGATAGCAATTTACTGAATTACTAAGTAGAGTAGATTGTACATCCGCTCGTTGCTTCCATAAATAATCGAAAAAGTTTTCATAATGCGAAACAATCCTGTAATATATTATGGGCATAATTTTCATGTGATAATGTCATGTAAGAACATCATTCCTTATGTACACTCGGATACTATTGAACTTTGAATAATATCGAATTAGTGCTATGCTTTGCGCATGTTCGTGACCGGTCACGGAACGCTCTATTTACCGGAAGTACGGTGACCTAACCTCCCATACTAAATACGGCGTAAGAGTGATCAGTCATTAAACGTCAGCTGGAATGCGCAGGAAGTGGCGGCAATCGCAGTTATTCCCACAATTGTACCGACAGTATCTTTTCACAGGCTATCCACCTTTTCACATGTCACAATTTGGTCGAGTGTTTATAATGATGAATACATATATATTTATAATCCTTCTCCGATTTAAACAATTATTTATTTATATCAACTCAATTGCTTCTTATAACCAAAACTTGCCAATTTCTTTATTGATATCATAACATTCTTTTGCTATATTAAAATTGAAATTTATGTAAAATCGAAGGTATAGAGAAGAAACACTATAAAGAAATGGTAGTCTGTCCAAGAGATCCTTCAAGCAAAGATGTTTACGCATTCATATTGATATAGATAGATGAAAATTTCAAGTTATTCAGCTTCATGTATAAGCATCATGTTCTTTCAGTGTCTGTGATTCACTCATTTACGAGGTAAAAGAAGACACATATATTAACATAATGATTTGTTGAACTAATTAGAAATACCTTTTTAATCATTGCATTATAATCACATTTCTTATCAACTTTTACTAAGGGAAAAGTAATAAACGTACACAATAAACCTACTAGAATATTATTTACATTATTATTGAAAGTTTGACTTTAATTTACATAATGAAAATAGACTTTTAGAATAAGCACTCTGAATTTTCACCACATAAGGGATATCGAGAGTTTAAAAATTAACTTTGATTAATATAATGAAATAACTGTATAGATAGAGAAAACACTTAGAATTTTTGTGACATTGAGATATCAAGAGTTGCAAAATTAATCTTCAAGTTTTACATGATGAAACAACCTTATACTTGCCAGCCTTTTACCTTGAAAAGGTTTTTTTTGGTACAATATAACTATAAAAGATATCAAAATTTTAACACATTTATTTCTGGCCATCTTGGTTTTCGATTCTTAAGCGATTGTCGATAAAAAGGCAATCATTACTGAAATTCATTCATTCTCTTTCAATCAGTCATGGAAGATAGTTTTACATTGAGTCTTTCAGGAAATTCTTCTGTTTTAGAAGCACAATATTTTCCGTTAATAGAACTGACACAGCATAAGAAATACGCTTTGGGATTAGTTGAACTCTTAACATTTAACTCAATTCCCAATGTAGATGAAACAAATAATAAACTTCATATAAAAAATGGAGATACAATAACTATTCCTACTGGAAGTTACGAGGTAGACACTATTAACAAATTTTTGAATGAATCTTTCAAATCTAAAAAAATTGAATTCAACTTGAAAGCTAACAATAATACTCTTAGAAGTGAAATTAAATGCAGTCATCCACTAAATTTTACGCCTAATATTTCTATAGGTCGTCTTCTTGGTTATGCTCCACGCATTCTCAAAGAAAAAAAAGTGAGCTGTCTCGGGACAGCTGACAGATGTGAAACATCGACTTTGATAATTATTGAAAGAAGTTTATCGTAAATGAAGAATATTAAACAGAAATAAATGTTGTTTTACATCAACCTAAAAATTACATGTAATTGTCTTTCAATTTTTATTAATTTTGATATTTCTCATCTTCGAGGCGTTCCGCGACGGCTCTTTTTTTTTTGTTGCAAAATTTTTGATTTATGAAAATTAAATTGCGTCAACTAGACGAATGAAACACAAGAAAAGTTGATCACGTTAACTTTTCGAAATACACGACGCGTCTACTAGTCACATAATATAAGAAAATTTTGAAGATGCTATGTCAGTCCGGCCAGAGGTCCGACGCTTGGGTCCTGTAGGTGCATTTCGAGTGCGTTTGCGAATTCATTGCTCTATCCTTTTCTCAATTAGCAGAACATTTTTTCCGCTTTCTATTTGTATAGTATACGCGCTAAACCTGGTACATAGACAGACATACACAAATGCATTCTCACTCTCTCAGAGAAAAGCCCTAAAGAGAGCGAGTAGAGGGGGGAAGAGAGCTCTAGTTGCCGCCGAGATGGGCCTGCATCGCGCATCTTAGAGAGTTTCCACACTGAGTGCTATGCGACATCTATTTGTGCAGTAAGAGTATATCTATATACGTGTACTCCCTTGTATATTGTGCTCCCCGTGTGGAACCTCCCTTAGAAAGTGGAGGGGGAAGCCTGCTAGCAGTCCTAGTCGTGAAGAGAGGACTTGGCACGCGACAAGCATGCTGTATGCGTAGGCGGAGTGGGGGGTTAGAACGTTTCGCCAGATGTTAGGATTTTTTTGGTCGGAATTTTCTTTTGTTTTCAAGTACGGTTTCACTCCTCGAGGCGCGCCTATAGATGTTTCACATCAAAAATCAATCATAATTCTGATTTACAAGTAAAAATATTGAAGATAAATGCACTCAGAGTAGAGTGCAACATTACTGCTGGTGCATACATCAATAACAAAAAGGTACACACAATCCACGAATTCTTCCCCAGAGTACCTCCAGGATTCAAAATCGTAGAAGTTCCGTCTCATGTCATTTATCTTCCACTTAGTGTTAAGTGCATAGATAATCTCCAAATTAGAATCGTGGATCAAGACGGACACTTGGTGAATTTTCGAGGAGAGGAAATTACTATTAGACTTCACATCAAAGCGATGTAATGGGTATTGTTTCCAATTCTAACGTGCATATAAGACAACCACAATGTCAAACATCCATCAGTTGACAAAAGAAAGTCAAACCGTTAACACGGCGGAGCGTACAGTTCCTCAAAAGCATAGGACTAAAAGTTCGTGGAAAAAAATAAGTTGCATAGTTCTCTGCTGCTTCCAGAAAAATGAACGAAATTCTTCAAATTCAATCTGGTGTCGTATTCGATGAGTCTATTGCTCAGTACGAATTACATTCTCGCCAACCATACTCATCATTGAGTTTTAATAATAGCGATGAAATTTGTATTTCCATCCAGCATCAAGATCTATGTCTCTTACCGTCTCGCACTTATGTTCGCGTCTATGGAATATTAAGAAAACCAGATGGAACAGCAGTAGCTAAAACTGATTTTGCAAACAATGGAATTTGCAATCTGTTTGATGAAATTCGATATAAAATGAATGCGGTGGAGATTGATAAATGTAAAAATGTTTATATGACCAGTCTTATGAAAGGATGGCCTTCATTTACACCGAGGCAAGCTTTCGCTTTAAAAAATGCAGGATGGGAAGGTTCGAATGAATCAGAATCGTCTGCGAAAAATAATGCGGGATACTTTGAAGGCTGCATTCCTTTGAGCATGGTCTTGGGTTTTGTAGAAGATTATAAAAAAGGTGGTAGTTAATATGAAGCACGAACTCATTCTCACTAGATCAAGAAGTGATGTCAATGCAGTAATTCAACAAAGTACTGCTGCTGTAGGTGCTGCTGCTATTTATGAAAATTTTGAAATAAAGATATTAAAGATAGAGTGGTTAATGCCACATGTCGTTGCTTCTGACAAACAAAAAATCCAGCTATTGAATTTTATTAGTAAAGACAATCCAATCTCTATGTGTTATCATTCCTGGGAGTTATTTGAATACTCATCACTTCCATCAGCCAATAAGCACGTATGGACAGTAGAAACTTCAAATCAAATGGAAAAACCTCGTTTTGTAATAATTGGATTACAAACTAAGCGAAAAGATGTTAAAGATGCAAATTGCAGCAGATTTGATCATTATGAAATTTGTAATGTAAAGCTTTTCTTCAATTCAAAATCTTATCCATACGGTAATCTGAACATTGACATATTTAAAAATCAGTATGCAATGCTCTATGATATGTATGTTGATTTTCAAAGAAGCTATTACGGAAGAGATCCGCAACAATTGTTGGATAAAGAAGATTATATCATTAATGTTCCACTCGTAGTTATTGACTGTTCACGGCAAAATGAAAGTCTAAAAAACGCTCCTGTGGATGTGCGTCTAGAAATTGAAGCTTTAAAGCCTTTCCCAGCATCTACATCAGCTTACTATCTGATCTTGCATGATCGCATTACTCAGTACAATCCTGTTAGTGGAGAGGTAAAGAAGCTTGTTTAAAAAACAAATAAATAAAAACATGGAGTACGCAGTAGACATGGTTGGCTTTAAGCAAATGAGAGGTGATTATATTCTAAAGGAAATAGCAATTATTCCTCTTAATCACAGTGGAGATCCTATAGTTCATCTATTTAAGAAACCGTTCTCATTCCATAGACTTTCCAATGAACTGCAAGCAGAAAATTTGTGGCTCAAACGTAATTATCATGGAATAGCCTGGAACACGAATGGGTTTGATTACTGTCAAATTGGAAACCTGCTCCGTGAATCGTTGCAAGATGTCACCAAAATTTTCGTCTTAGATAATCTAAGGCAGACGTGGCTGCAACGTTTTAAATTACCTGTTCACAACATTCAACATTCAACATTCAAATATGGTTATTCATCAAGATTATCTGTCAAATGTGTAACTATGTGCATAAACCATAATCCTATTTATAAGACTAAATGTGCATTACACAATGTTAAACTAATGAAAATGTTTTATCAGTCATACAAAGATTGGAAAGATAAAAAATTAAATAAAAAAATTAAAAAAAAAAGATAAGTAGAGAAAGATATAGGCAAACTGGAACAAAAGAGGGGGGAAGTAATTCCCCTCTCTTCTTACGGGTTCTGGCTTTGAGAGAGGGGCAGTGCATGCCAGAACCCGTAGGTACACTGGAACAACAAGGGAGGGGATCCACTGTTTCACTATACTGTAGGCATACTGGAACAGCAAGGGAGGGGATCCACTGTTCCAGTATACTGTAGGCGTACTGGAACAGAAAAGAGAGGGGATCCATTGTTCCAGAATGCCTATGTTCCAGTATGCCTATAGCCTATCTACTTGTTATAGAAGTAAAGAATTTTCTTGTGACGTGACAAGCTAGTGAAAGTGTTGTCCTTTCATCGTTTAAGTATCAAGAAAGTTGTTACACAATTTCTATTGGGAGGTTACGCAACTGTCATGTTATAAAGGGAAGGAATTCCTGTGAGAAGCTAGTGATGTGAAAAATGTTTTTCAAGATTTATAATTATTATATAAGTTCAGGAAACAAGTGGTTTACAAGTATTCCCCAATTTTGAGAGAGCAAGTACACTAAGTTTCCAGACGTAACGAGACTTTTCCCAAGGGAAAAGCATGTTTTATTTTATATAAGGTAACAAGAACTTATGAGTTGTCAAACCTGTCACTCAGAGGGATAGTATCAGAATATTCAAGTTGATACGGCTTAGCAAAATTTGAATTTTTTAATTTTGAAATTTCTCATCTCCGATTATCTTAATACTGCTCAGCTATATCATCCTTAAAATTTTTATACCATCTCTCTAAGCTGTGGGCTAAACCACTTGTATGGTCTTTTTACCTTAAAGAAATCAGAACAAGTATTTCCATTGAAAAAAGGGACGCTCAACCCATATTCTGAAAACTGCCTGTACTTCGGGCACTCTGAAAATTGAAAATAACTGTGTTTTCATTAAACCTACTAATCAGAGGGAAATCATGAAAAATTTCAAGTTTATTGTATCAACCAAAAATTTATATTTCATTATATGATCTTTACTTTTTCATACTATCTGTATCAAGTAAATAAATATGTTAAATAGAATAAAGTTTTGTGTCAATTTTGTGGATTATGCCTACAGGGGATACCACAACTTTATTCACATTATTTTTTACAAGTTTTCATAAAGTTTAAATTCCATTCCAATTTTCTAAACATTTACCGAATTAGGTCTTTTGCATTAAAAATAATAATACGTATATCATAAGGAATCATAGGGATATTGGAAACTAACTTACATATACTTCTTTTTTTACTAAATATTATTCATAATACTATAATATAGATAAAACAATTGTGAAGGATACGATGTGAACTTGTATAAATATTTAAATGCTATATCACTCATTATCTGCATGTCGATAGTATACCTAACGTACAAATGCTTTCAAGCAAGCAGTTATTAGTTAATTAATTAGCAATAATTTTATACGTACAGGTTTCTGTGATGTATATTTGCGAGACAAATAATTATGGAACTTAGCATAAAATTTAGTGTCAATAAAGGAAAAAATACGCACTATTTTATTTACCTCGAAGGTGGTATGGAAAAGATAGATTTCTTTGTGAATAATAATAATCTAAAAAATCTATTTGCTCTACAGATTAATTGTGCCTAAAAAATAATTATTATTACAATAATCTCTGAGCATATGTCGCCGCCAGGGGGCGGACTGAGCAAATACTTCTTCACGTCGCTCTGATTATTATTTAAGTTATTATTGCTATTGCTTGTTTATTTTGAGGAAATACACGACGGAATAGCTTCAGTTAAATTTTCTGATCAGTTTTATATAATTATTTCCTTGGTTTCTGTTATTGTTTTGCGGATGCTGGTGGATTCGTTTGTGTGCCTCGTGTCGACTTCACGGCCGCATGGCGTACCGCTGTTGCTGCTTGTAGTGCGGATCATTGGCTGCCAGCCTGCATTGAATTTGTTGGAGACTTTCCCGGATGGCCGTGTCTTTTTGTTATGCTGAGAGTTGGAGCTGTTTTACATTATTGCATCTTTGGCTCAGGAGTTTATCAAGGCTGTACATCGCCCCTTTGTGCACGTGAGTTCAACAGTGCAGTGTGTCGCGCGTAGAGAATTTTACGCAGCATATCTGATAGGTTATGTTTATGGCTTCTCAGTGGACAATTGACTTTGTATATATTTATTGTTGGCAGCGGTAAACCGATCAATGCTATAATAAAATTTTGCTTGCCTGGGTTAACAGGGCTGTGCGTTGCTCTGCCGTGTGCGTGTGTCAGCGACAACAGTGCATCGTGCATGTGGAGACATACGCTATTTATACGGTTTCGAGTCGTCGATAAACTTTCGTGTAAAATTTCTTTTGTTTTTGGCTGTGTTATTTTGGACAGTTGGTGATACGTGGCATCTACATTAAAACATAACCTTACCACCATGGGTGCTAAGCGAATGTGCCCGTGCTGTAAGCGCAGTATTTTGAGCGGTGTCACTTGCTCTGGATGTGGATCTGTGATACATAATTCATGTATTGATCGTTTTTCTACAGAGGAACGTGGTGTTTACCGTTGCTGCGCCAGTACTCGAAATCGCTCATCAACTTTGGAGGTAGAGACGTCATCATCTGTTGGGGCCACCCGGACAACATTGAGAAGTTTTCAAGGAGTGGCTGGTGGGTCGCAGTCGTCATCGTCGGAGCCTCCTGCTGCCCAGCCGGTTACGTCCGAGACTGTAGGAGCAGCTAGTGATCTCCTTTTGCTTGATGCGAGTTCATTGGATGGTGGCTTGCTTTTGAATGAGATTAGAGGGCTTAGACGTGATGTTCATCAGTCAAACGAGTCTACTAATCTTATGTTGGAGGAGATACGTTCCCATCAAGCATCACTGTCACTCCGTGTAGACTCCAATGCTGATGCTATTGCGGTCATTCGTGGTTCCTTGAAAAATTGTGTCTCTAGAGTGGAGCAGCTAAATTCCGTCAGTAGAAGAGCTGCTGATCAAGGTCCTTCAACGTCAAATGCCTCGAATCAGTCCATGGTGGTCGCTGAGATCCAGGAAAGACTATCGAGAGCCCGTAATGCTTTGATCTATAATGTTCCTGAGGCTCAGAATGGGATTCAGGATGAGCAAACAGTTGGCGAGCTGCTGGCTAACATCCCAGCAATAGATTTGAGGAACTTCTCAGTCAGGAGACTTGGAAGGCAAGGTGTTCAGCGTGCCACGCAATCTGGAAATCAATTGGGTAGATCCAGGCCAATTCTGCTTCGTTTGGGCTCACCTGCTGATGTTTTAAGTCTCATCCGGCATCGTAGACAGCTGCCCCAGCCTATATCAGTATTGTCAGACCGAACTCCTGCCCAACGTGAAGAGCTTAGACGTTTGAGGGCCCAGGTAGAGGAGATTAATAGAGCAGATAATGGGCGTAGAGTAGTTATCCGATACCAAAATGGAGTTCCAGCCATCGTCGACGACAACCAGGGTGGTCATTCTTCAAAAAATTAGGCTGCCCCCCTCGTGGTACTCAAAAGTTTTTTATTTACTATATAAATCTCCATTCAATTATTAATAAGACGTCATGTATTAAAATTTGGTTATCTCAACTCTCTACACTTCCTGATATTATTGCAATAACTAAAACTTGGCTATATCCAGATATTAGTTCATCTGAACTTGGCCTGGATGATTATGTTATTTATCGTCGTGATAGAGTGGAGTTCTCGGATACCATGATGAGGGGGGGGCGGGGTCCTTATTGCTGTTCTAAAGCACATCAAAGTTTTAAATGTGTATAAGTCTGCTAATACTGAGACTATTTTTTTGAAGCTGGATCTCAAACCTCGACCAACCACTGTGGGTGTTACGTATTTGGCGCCATCAGCTCAGCCGGAGGCATTTACTAAATTGACAGACTTTTTGGAAGGATTGCCCTGTTCATCTGACTCAGTATTACTTGGTGACTTCAACATTCCTTGCGTGAAGTGGATTGATGACCCTATCACATTTGAGGTGCTGGAAGGAATTTCATCATCAACACGTTCAAAGGCCATAATACTGGCTGAATTCGTCGCTCAGAGAGGATTTCGCCAGTACTATCCGGCTCATCCGACGAAGGGATACTCGTTAGACCTGTGCTTCGCCCAACCTGGTGCAGTGGAGTTGGCTGACTTCTCCGAGATGCACTTGCCAACTGATAGTCATCATTTACCTGAAGCTTTTTTGTTATGCGGATCTCCATGCGTTGAGAATCTCCCTTCTGATTGTAATGTGTTCGATTGGAGTCGTGCAGATTACGATGGTATCTGCAGTGAGCTGTCGGCAATCGATTGGCGACGCCGCTTCATGGGCCTTCAGCTTGAGACGATGGTCGAGACCTTTTATAAAGTTTTATGGAGCTTAATTGACTCTAAGGTCACAAAACGTAAGCGGCTCGTTGGTCGATTTCCCATATGGTATACTGCTGAGCTTAGAGCTTTGGTTATACAAAAAAAATGTGCACATTGTCGTTGGAAACAATCGAGATGTTTGGACGACTTCATCGAATTTAAGAAATTGCCTGCTAAATGTATTAGGGGTTCGCGTGACGCTTATCGTATTTATATTCAATCTGTACAATCGAGTTTGCGTTCGAATCTAAAGCGTTTTTGGTCTTATGTTAATAGGAAGAGAGACTCTGGCTCACTCCCTTCTACCCTTCGTTTTGGTGACGTTACGTCTACATGTCCGCAAGATGCTGCTGAGCTTTTTGCGAAGCATTTTGCATCAGTTTATAGTAACGAGTTTGTTGAGGACCCACCGGCGTCATGCGATTCTGCGGCGTTTTGCGAATTATTATTATCGGGTAATGATATTCTAGTTGGTCTCCTTTCTTTGAAAGACTCTCATAGTTCGGGTCCGGATGGTCTTCCCCAATCGTTCTTGCGAGCCTGTGCTATTCCCCTCGTGTCGCCACTGCTGCTTTTATTTAATTGTTCACTTAAGGCGGGTTACTTTCCACAGGCTTGGAAACATGCATTCGTATGTCCTATTTTTAAAAAGGGTTGTAAGCTTTCGGTTGAGAATTATCGGCCAATCTCTGTTCTTTCCGCAGTGTCAAAGCTGTTTGATTCCCTTGTTGCACAGAGATTGGCTGATACTCTGTTACCGCTTGTATCCGAAAGGCAGCATGGCTTCGTTCGAGGACGATCGACATTGACGAACCTCCTGGTGTTCACTGACTTTGTTGGCAATTGTTTTAATGATTGTGCTAGTGTCGATGCTATTTATTTGGATTTTTCGAAGGCCTTCGACTCAGTGAATATAGGGAGGTTGCTCTACAGGCTTCGAGAGTTAGGTGTGGGTGGTACATTATACAGATGGCTATCGTCTTATCTTAGTGGTAGATCGCAGTCTGTTCGCGTTGGCGGTGCTTTATCTTCATCGTTTTCGACTCCATCTGGTGTGCCTCAAGGATCTCACCTTGGCCCCCTCTTATTTATAGTTTTTATCGATGATATTGTTAGTCGCGTTAAATATTCAGAAATCTTGTTATTTGCGGATGATATGAAATTATTTAAGAGAATAAGGTCTGCTTCGGATATGGCGGAGCTTCAGGAGGACTTGAATGCTATTACTGCGTGGTCGAGTGATAATGGTCTGAAATTAAACCTGGACAAATGTTCTGTAATTACTTTTTGTCTGTCTATTCCCCATATTGGGAAGTACTTAATAAACGGTACGGAATTGCTCAGGGTTGACTCCATTAAGGATCTGGGGGCAATATGCGATCGTAGGTTATCATTCTGCGAACATGTATCATATGTATCGGCGCAGGCGTTTCAGACACTTGGATTCGTGCGTAGGATATCGGCCGATTTTGATAGTGTTGATGCTGTCCGTTATTTGTATGAATCCCTAGTTTTGACGAAACTTATGTATGGATCGGTGATCTGGTCTCCGAGTTTAATTAGCTGTAAAATATTGTTAGAGCGTGTCCAGCATCAATTGGTGCGTATTTTGTCACGTATAAATCGATGCCCCATGAGATGGACGGAACATGTATATGACTCGCGTTATAAATTATTTGGCTTAACCCCAATTGATCGCATGCACCGTAATGCAGATTGCATATTTGTATTTAAAATTTTGAGGGGATTTATTAAATGTGAGTCTGTTATGTCCCGTTTCAAGCCTCGACAATACAATATTAGTAACTCTTGTTTTCCGAAATTTGTAAATGTTAGAGACTTATTTAAATTCATTTCCTGTAATTATCCGTTACAAGTTAAATTTCTAGTCAGCAAAATTTTGAAGGCACAACGCGATACTCTTAAATGCACGTATCAATTGAAGTTTTTACTAGAGTGTCGGGAGAAAGATTTCGTGCCGAAACACATTTCAAGGATGAACGTGCATAGATTTTTCCATAGCAAATTTGCGGCTAGAAAATACCATAATCACATCAAGAATTTACAAAAGAAACTTTTAAAATTAGAGATTATTGACTGCAATACACATATTAGTTATTTAGATAAAAAAATTTTGCACATTGTTGGTAACATTATAAGACTGAGTTCCGAGGCCTTTTCTAGAGTAGTTTTGGATTTTTCGACTAATTCTCTTTCTACTTATAAAAATAAATTGAATTATAACTGCGAGAGAAAAATATCTGACCTCTCCGCAGCATGTTTACACACTCAGGGACATGACCTTTCGGTCCGCGCGCAAGGCAACACTTCGAATATTCTTGGTTCGAAGGTGAATAATATTATGTCTAATTATAATTTTAGCCAGGCGGATATTTTCGAAATAAGAAACAGATGGCTTGTGAATCTTTCTGATTCACAACTCCCGGATTATGTAGAAAGGGTAATGTCTATGGGTGAAAAATTCAATTTTAATACTGAGTTCCATTTTAAAGAAGCTATTGAGATTTTGAAAAGCTTGGAGAATGTTTATATGTTCAATCGAGGCATAGACGGAGGACTACGTGATGGCGTTATTTCCATTTTAAATTCACAAATTAAAAATAAGACACACACACCTTACCATGAACGCATCATGTTGTACAATATCAAACGCACAAAACAATTTTTAAAGAATAATCCGGATTTATTTTTTACTAGAGCAGATAAGGGCAACGCTACGGTGGCAGTAGATCGCAATGTGTACATCTCAAAGGTCAATGACGCTCTTAACGATGATAGATTTTATAGACGGGTTAAAGTTAACCCCGCCGCAGGGATAAAAAAGCGGATTAAAAAACTTATTGACCTGTGGAGTACTCGGGGCGTCTTGGAGTGTGATGAGGCCTTCAGAGGTCTATCGTCTAAGGGTATCGAGCACACATCGCTGCCGAAAGCGTATGGCCTTATAAAAATTCACAAACCTGATAATCCTGTACGGATTATAGTTTCTGCAGTTAATAGCCCTACTTATTCTCTTGATAAGTGTGTGTCTGTCTTATTAACGAAACATTTTCCTTTACCGTCTTCATACATTAAAAATAGTTCTCAATTAAAGAATAATCTGATTAATATAGATATTTCCGATAAATACTGTTTCGCGTCATTCGATGTAGTTTCCCTGTTTTCGAGCTTGCCAAAGGATGCAATTTTATTGTCGATAGAGAAGAGATGGAAATGGCTTTCATGTTTGAATTGCATGTCTAAGGACGAATTTATGGACGGTATAAGAACCCTTCTCGATTGTACATATCTTGTATTTGATGGCAATTTTTATAAGCAGGTTTCTGGCGCCCCGATGGGTTTTTGCTCGAGTCCGGTATTTGCAAATGCAGTTCTTGAGGACCTTGAGGAGCATTGTCTGAGCATTACAAAATCTAGCGTTCGACTTTTTCGCAGATACGTGGATGACTGTTTTTTGATAGTGGACAGAGGGGAGATTGAGGTTGTGTTATCTGTTTTTAATAATTACAACGAATACCTTCAATTCACCTCAGAAATTGAAGTAAACAATAGTATTAACTTTCTTGACATTTCGATTTTTCATGATTCTAGTGGCAAAATATTTACGAATTGGTACCAAAAAAACACAGCTTCCTGCAGATACATTAATTTCTTCTCCCATCATCCAAAAATTCAAAAAATAGCAATAATATCCAATCTTTTTGATAGGGCAATATTATTGTCGGATCCTCGATTCCACTGTGAGAACGTTGAAAAGGCGAAAAAAATCTTAATGGCTAATGATTATCCTCCTGATTTTATTGAAAAATTTAGCAAAAAGCGGATTGTTCGTAATTTGGGCATCTCAAGGGCCACATTGAGAGGCGCAGACACGAGCAATATTAACTCACACACTTCCAATTGCAACAGTAACAATAATTTACACTCAGGAAAAGGCTACGGGGTGTTCCCTTACTACGAAGGGTTCAATGAAAAATTAAGGTCCGTATTTAAAAATAATGACGTGAGGTTAGTTAATAATGTTACCAATAAGTTTAACAAATTTATAAAACTTGGTAAAGACCCTACTGCGGTAGGTGACACACGGAACGTGGTTTATAAAATCGATTGCTCCGATTGCGAATCAACATTTATCGGAGAAACGTATCGGCCTTTAAAAACTAGGCAATACGAACATAAGAGGTATATAGAAAAAAGGGATCTGAATTCCCCTCTTGCGGTACATGCGTTGGAGACGGGTCATAGTTTCGATTTTAACAATATTAAAATAATTGACAGAGAGCAATCTATTTTCCGTAGACGGTTCTCGGAGATGCTCCATATACAGTTTTTCGATGGCACGCTTAATAGGGCTGAGGACACGTGCCACCTCAAAGCCAGTTATAAAAATGTTATTTCCAATCTAAAGGTTAGTCCGAATAAACATTAATTGACGAATGTTGTGATTACGGAGGCTTGGTAGCGAGCAGATTGTACCAGGAGTCTAGGACGCGGAGAGAGGTGGCTCACCGCTTCGCGCCCTCTTCAGTTCAGCCAACACGTGTTCAATGGTGATTGGCTGGCGGGCCGGAGCGGCACATCCCAAGTGGGAGGTCGGAGAGCCGGGTTGCCAGGGCAACGGCCAGGCCATACTGTACTATATAGTGATACAGTTATGGTAGGGGCGTCGCGTGCGGAGCAGCGTGGGCTCTCCGCTCTACTACATGAATAACAGTTCGTGTCACCTCTGTTGCGTTATGTGTTCCGGATACACTTAGCGAGCTCTGAGGCTTTCGTGGCTACGATATTCGCTTAATTTTTGCATTTTATACACATTTAATTGTATTAGAATCCTTCTTGACGGATGTATTGCAACATATATATAGGATCGATTTTAGCTGTAATCTTAGTTGACTTCTGTCCTTGGCCGGTGCCACATTACCACCGAGTGGCACCGGTCGCGTTTATTCCTTTTGTAAAAAGTTTTTTCGAGCGTCACACTTTGTAAGTTGTCAATTTTTTGTAGCGATCATTGTATCAATTTTTTTGTAACGATTATAAATTTTTTCTAGTAAATTTACTTTAAATTTTGCGTATTGTAATTTTTAGCGCCGTCTGCGTTTTCTTGCGTCGTCGATGTAGTACACGACTCACTTTTTTTGGAATTTTGGTAATTTAACTTGTTTTAGTTATTGTGTATTCTATTTGTTTTTGTAAAAAAATTTTAATACTAATTTTTTAGCCACTGATGAGGGGGTACATTACCCCGAAACGTCTGGCATAAATATAACCATTGTGGCTCGAAGAGACGCATTCTTATTAACCTTCCAGTTCATATGCTTCTAGATCTAAGAGGGGAACCCTTCGATGATAAATTAGACTAAAATTGGAGAACATTATAGATAATTCTGAAATTTTCATTATTTGCAGAACGGTTTCTTCATTGTCGCTTCCTGGAAATATAGCGTCTGGTACCGTTTCTTTCGCTAGTTCTGCGGATCTATATATCACATCGGGGGATAAGAATTTGAGATGTATTGTACCTTGAGATGCGAATAATATTGCATCTGTAATTATTTCAGTGTCTAATTTATACTGAATAACAGCTTGTTCTGTCATGTGTACAGCGGCTTGAATCTTCATTTCTAAGAAATAGTAATCATTTGACTTTGTAATGTTTTTCAGTAGGATGGCCAATTTTTCTATTTTGTTTTCTATTACTATAAACTTGATTTCGACAAGGTCAGTCTGCTGAGCTAAAAGTTTAGCATTCTTTTTCACATTATTGTTTGACAGCTTAATTAGATCTTCCATATCCTTTTGTGATTTTTCATCAAGCGTGCCGAATAAAAACCTGCTGATCTGTCCCACAAATTATAACAGTGACCTGCGTTTTTTTGGTGCGTTGACAGTCTCAAGCCTGATCAAGAGATTGATTAGTTTTTCAGATTCTGCGTTGGTTTCTTGAATTTGTTTAATATAGTTTCCCAGGAAATAATTGTGACGGCCCGAGGAATCAATTTTCTTGCATTCTTCTTATAAGTGTTTGCATTGCTTTAGAAGAAAATCGCCGGTTTCGAAATATTTTTGTAAATTGATCTTCTGAATTATTTTCCAGTCCGTGTTTGAAGGGGATAGGAATTTAACTCGTTCCGAAATTAGCCCTGGATTTTCAGTAAGCATTTGTATGTTAGGTGAAAAATTTTCTCTTTTTCCCCAAATATTTGCCCTGCAATTACTGTGATTTTGGAGTGCTTAGAAAGGGAATGAATGGTTAATTATTTACTGGCTTTTCTAATGAAGGTTGCTAAGCTTCAAAATTCGTAATTCCGAAAATAATTGAAATTTTCATGCAGTCGTTCTGACGTTTTATGAAGCTATTGAGGTTTTACATTTATTAAAAATAATTGACTTTTTGATTTTTCTAAAGGTTTGAAAATTCATAATTCCGAAAATAATTGAAATTTTCATGCAGTCGTTCTAACCTTTTATGAAGGTATTGAGGTTTTACATTTATTAAAAATAATTGACTTATTATTCATTAACTTTTTGATTTTTCCAAGTATATTATATATCTATGTGCGTGTATATGAAGTATATATTACCAACGTCGACTTATATTCCTTATAGTAAAGTTTGCATAGGGAACTTTTCCTATTATAGCGAAGGTATTTAGTAGTTATATTATTTATTAATCTATTATAATGATTACGTTTATGTTGCATACATCTATATATGGTGTAGAATATGTGCTGGATAGCCATTTTATCTCTATAAGTTAATCTAGCGTAGCCCTATAGTAACGCTTTATATATCTGTATCAGTGGTCTCAAAAGTATGCCTATATGTATGTGCATAATGTCACTGCGCACCGGGCTGCTGCCGCGGCGCTCTCTTCTCACGCTGGGAATCACTATATGTGTGTATGCAGTATAGTTATGCACCCGGCCGCCATTCCGCTCTTTCTCTGCACTGTGTATATCTATATTTGGATGTCAGCGTGCCGAGCTGTTGCGCTTCTGCGGCGCTCTCTCCGGCCTTCGTGCTGAGTATATCTATATGTGTGTGTATGGTACGTCCACGCGCCGAGGTGCTGCGCTGCTGCGGCGCTCTTTCTCTCCCTTGCTGCCGCACTGAGTATACCTGTATGTGTGTGTATGGTACGTTCGCGCGCCGAGATGTTGCTGTGGCGCTCTCTCTCTCTCTCTCTCTCTCTCTCTCTCTCTCTCTCTCTCTCTCTCTCTGTGTTACGTATATCTATATGTATATAGACGGTATAGTGGAGGCGCTGAGCACGTGTTCTGCATTCCACACATTCCTGGGCTGCTTTGGGGCTGCTTTTCGCTATACTTACGTTTATGCGATGCCATCGTGTCTAATTAGGATGCGATGCGTACAATTGATGCCTCATTTACTTTGGACATACTGTAAAGTGACATTTCGTCCATTGCTCTAGCGCTTGGCGTCGGTATTTAGACACTCACGCTTGCCTCTAGTGTATCTTCTATTTCCCATTTTTTCCTTAATATTGTGATATTGTTTAAGGGGTTATGACAGTGCTAAAATTTTGAAAATACCCATTTTTTTTTTATTCACTTTTTTCATAGGTAATAGTCTGTAGAATATGGTCCTGAAAGCCGTTTTTGGCTAAAAAAATTTTTCTCGAAGATATTAACAAAAAACTAACAAATCTGTTTCAAGTAAATTTTTGAAAAATCGTGATTTTTAAATATTTTAATTAGGCCAAACTTGTGGAAAGGATTGTTCTAACCCACTTTTTACAGAGTAATTTCATGAGAAATCTTACTGAAAATATGACTTAAAAACCGTTTTACAAACCGTTTTTTTCTCAAGAGTTATTAATTTAATTATTTCCGTAAAATAAATAAAATCTGTAAAATTAATTTTTCTATGTGTGATTTTATGTTACTAAACTCAATGTGTTAAAGTAAAGGCATTCAACAAATTTGAATTTGCCACTCGAATAGGTTGTGCCTCACAGCGTCTGGTCGAGAATGAAGATTTCTGTTTGATCGGTATAGTAGAATTTTCTGTAAAGCAGCAGAAAGCAGCCAAACAGCTGTTTTTCATCCAAGACACTAGATCAGTGCAGTTAGTCTGCTAGCTGCTGTAGCAATGCTTATAACCTTAATGGTGTTGCAAAAGTGCAAGAGCTTCTGCAGAGTACAAACATTATTCAGATAAGTATTGGAAACTAATTTGTAATAACAGTGTTCATAATGAGCTTTTTCTTTGTTGGTATATTTTTTGCTTTTAGGTATACGGGTGCAAGCCAGCAAAATGGGAGCTTATATTGACTGCCTGAAGTATTATTTTGCATACCTTTTAAGAACTTGAAGTGTATTTAATAATGGTAAGTATTGTATGTAACTGTAATTCATAAACATAACTTGATTATGAATAGCTAACGATAATTTTTATTTTATTTTCAGCTTCTAAATGCTATTATCACACAGCATGACAAGCGCGTACCATCAAATATACTTTATTGTATGTATATTTGAGTACCAAAAGCAAATCAAGGTATGCCGGATATTTTCTGTAGGTATAGCTGAGTTCATTTGTATGATTTACATTATAAACTTTAAATGCCTTTTACTCAAATTTAGTTTTTTCATGCTTTTGATGTACTTGCCGCAGCTTTCTGAAGGAACCGTAACATCAATCCGGATGAACCAAAGTGGAAAACCTTCCTAATGAGTACGGTCACAAACTGAGTGGAGCAGAATTGGCAAAAATAAGTTCAAAGTGAATGTTACGTATGTTTACATATGTAACATTCACTATAATTATTAATGTTGTCAATATATGTTTAATTAATTATATTAATTTTGTGTTTTTCAGGAATCTGTTCCACTTAGTCTGAGACCAGACTCATAATGAAGATTTGGCACTTTGATTCAACAGGATTGATGGTACGGTTCCATCAGAAACATGCGGCAAGTAAATAAAAGTGATAAAAATCATGATTTTTGGTAAGCAAATACCTTTAATTGTTTTTAAATGTTACACTCACTTTATGCATATTATTTATGCATAAAAGTGATGTATAATACTTGTATTTGAAAGCAAAAATATAGTTTTTAGAGCACCTATATATCTATTAATTTTTTACAACACTAACAATTTTTCTTTTTTTTCAGGTTTTAACACTGTCATAACCCCTTAATTCCCATCTAAAAATCTAGTAAGTAATATTCTTTATATCGGTGTATATTGCAATAGTTCGAAGTGTAACTATTTATATGGATATATACCATTTCACTTTAATTTTTCAACAGGTATGGCTTCTTCATTCCCGTTGGCATCAGGTGTATGCTATTCACTATTTTTACACGAATATACTAGTGTTACCCTTGAAGATGCCATTAAGTTCATGCAGAAGGGTGTTATTAGAGATTCAAACTATAGCGTGCACGTAGTAACTGTTTATTTCTTAAAGTACTCTGATAATAAAAAAAGTTTTAATATGTTTGATTAAGAATAGTGTGCGTTGCGCGTTTTCATATTTGTTGAAGATTTTTTTTGTGAGATGCTAACGAAAATTAAATGTAAAAGTAGAGATATTAATTGACTATCTTGAATTTTCTTGGTTAAATAATGAATTAAAGATTTCTATAAAGTGACTGTTTCTAGAGAAAGGACCTATATTTACTTATTGAATTAGTTTTTAGACACGACCGCTAGAAATTTGTTTTATGCGAAAAGATCAATTTCATGTACACATTCATTCAGAAATAATAGATCTAGAAAAGGGTTTACAATATTATTATTTAATGACTCATGTCGAGAGTAAGAAAAGAGAAAGAATTTGTCTATCTTGTTAAAAAAAAATTGCTAGAAAATTGTGGTAAATTGTATTTTAATGTAGGTAAAAAAAAACAAAAATTCTCATATTAAAATTTCGGAAGCAAGTGTAGACTATGATGATTCTGGTGACAGATAAAAGTAATAATGGTCCAAAATCGAACCTTTAGTATTTTATTTTTAATATTGGATAAAGATAGAGTAAATAAAGGAAATTAACTAATAAAATAGTAATAATAGCGGTCCTAAGTCGAATTTTCAATATTAAAATACGAGTATTTATAGAATCAATTCAAATCTAATACATTTTTAAATAGAAAGTTAAATATATATAAGTGTTTAGTACAGTTTCATTCTCTTAATTTCGAAGCTTAGGAACGTTTTCAAATCGAATTAAGTATCCAAAATTAACTTAATTGTTTACCGATATATATTTTATTGTCACTATATTTTTAAATAGTGTTTCTTAATGTTTATCATGCTTTATTTTCTTATTTTAGTTCAGAAAAGTCATTGATGACATTGTGCCGCCTTACGATCTTTCTATTTTCGTGAATGATCTGGCTGCAAGGGAGATTCGGCTAGATAGGTTGAGCTTGAAAGCTTCTCCTACAGGTGCTGATCTATATCATGCTGATCAGGAGAGACAGGGTGTCGTATCCGATGATGTGGCTGAGACTGTTGATGCTATGGAGGTTTGTGTCTTTACTACCTTTCTTTTTAGTGCCATCGTTCTGATGAATTCAATTTGTTTTATTTTTCGTAATTCAGAAAGTCCTGGTTCCTCATAACAGCTTCAATTCGTTAAAGGATTGTGATGCCTATATTGAAAGTGCAATCAAGTCCTTATCCAACGCTGATATAGGCTCACGACCTTTGTATTTCAGGAGCTTTTCGACATCGGAGATATCCTGTATACTGGAGCGTGTCCCATGGAACATATCCACGGCTCGCAATCCTTCTGTTCGAGAGATGGAGGGAATTAACATCCCCACCTACTATCTTTCTGGGGATGCCTCATTTTCGGCAATTCACCCAGAGGATGGTTATCTGGATAGCTGCAACTTAATCAGGTGTGTGTTCCCAGGTGAAGTCACCTGCGCTCACAAGGAGTGGTTATGCGTGGATCCCCGCGATGGCAACCTTCTAATGGCGGCGGTTGTAGCGGAGATCGCACGATGGTGAGAGGCGGGGGATCTATCCGATTATCTTCGAGAGGGTTGCTCCACTCCCCTTCATCATAAAGATTGGGTGGTGTCACCCGGTTTCCTTGCTGCGCATGGTGTACGATACCAGTGTGTGAAGCACGAGCCCGGTGACCTCATATATGTTGCGAGTGGGGTATACCATCAAGTCGTAAACCATGGGGTTACCCTCGCAGAGGCGGTCAACGTGGGCAGTGCTATGTGGAATGCATCTGGACACCTGTTTACCACATGTAGTTCATGACCACAAGGCCGAGCCAGTAGCGTTATCTATATTCCACCGAAGGAGTGCTCAAGTATAGCTGTAAGAGAGCGAACAGTGCGTTGGTTTGTGTGTGCGGAAAAGGATTGTCCGTTCACCTGTACTGTGGCCGGTGTTTACAATTCGCATTTGCGGATACATAGATCGGATTCTGCTCCTCTCGATCAGTTTGCATGTGCGCGGTGTGACCATCCACCATATGCTACTGCTTCGAACCTGCTTAGGCATATAAATCGCCTTCACTCGGAGACACCATACGAGCCCATAATGACGACCCATTATGTGGCATCACATTGACTGCCGAGAAATTAAATAGGCACATGAGTCGATCGTGTCGTGGTAGTCGTTAGTTATATATATAGTTATTTATAATATATGGTTTATATTTTTTTATAAGTTATGTTAGAAAATAAAATGGATTCATTGTAATATTGTATTTTGTTATATTATGATTACCCTAACAATGAATGGATAATTCAATTCCATAGTGCAGAACGGCGAAGAATTTTCCTTTTAAATCCTTAATTAAATATATATATATGTTTATTTATCTACTATTTTTTATTACTTTTGTGGCATTTTGGTAATATATATATATATATATATATAAGTGAAATTATCATAGATTATTTAAACATTTTGCAGTATTGGACCCAGTGGCTAGTTTTGAATATTGTGAGATTGATTACTCTGGTCGAATTTGTATGATAGGGGAGATCTATTCTCTATGAAGATGCTTATATATATATGATCTGTGTGTTTAAATAATTTCTAATATGTCCGTTTTTAAACTTGATTTAAAGTGTGTGAGTTGTCGTAACTTATTTTTGCGCATTATAATCTGACTACTTTCTTGATTCGAGTTGAAGATGTTCATGTTAATATGATATCGAAGGAACGATAATATAGGTATTCGTCAGCTGGGTTTCGCTTAAGCGATGTGGATTATCCTCAGTATGGTTCGAGCTTCCGAACTGCCTGTATCAAAGTGTAGTTAAGATGTCAGAGCATGTGGTTTGGGATTTTGATTTTAATTGCTCACTGAAGTTAGCAGCTTTTTACTTAAGTGCCAGAAAAACCTATAACGATTTCGAAGGTGATTCGAAATTTGAAAGTGTATCGCGTACAGCTGATGCAGTCATAATGGATGGGCGAGTCGTAGATCAACTAGTTTACAAGATGTGCAAGTCTGTAAGTGCCTTGTGTATTTACTCTTTTGATAGGTATAATGTGATTCTGAGTATTGAATAAGATTATTGTACTTATAGATTATAACCATTGTTGGAGAGACGAAATTTGGGAATTTCCATGATTATGGTGTATGGGCAGAAGGTGGAGGCCGATTCCTCCTAAATTCTAAGGAGCAAATGAATGTTCCAGTTTATTGCTGCACTGATGGATATGTGAGTAGCCAAGAAATTGTTATTTTTTTTTAAATGAGTGAGTGTGATTCATGTACCGATGATGAAAATATGTTTTCCTTCTCTCTTTTTTTTAGTTAGGTGTTCGGAGAATATTGTGGCCTCCTACTAGGGTTGAAGGAGTAAACCCTATGCATTTGAGAGTAATTAGCCACGTTTATACGGAGGTACGGCATGTTATAGTGTATCCGGTGACCGGAATATCCTTATATAAATTAAGATGTCCGCAGAAAGTGGTAAGTTTGTTTTTGTTGGTTTATCACTGAACTTATATTATTTACTCATAATAACCTTTGCATTCTGTTGATAACTAGGCTTTTACTGTAGTCATAAGATGTATTTCTGAGGTTCGTAAGTGTCCCCACAAGGATATGAAGCATGAAGGAGAAGCTGCTGTTCCATATATTAGCTATATGGATTTCAATATAGAAAAGGACAGTTTTATTCTGCAAAATTCGCTCATTTGCCGATATGATGGGCCTTTTGCATTAATAGAAGTATTGGTACCAGGATCTTCTACTAACTCAGTACCGGCGACAGCGCTTCCTATCTCGACTGAGAACAAGTTGAAAGAAATTAACAACAAGTGCGGGTGAAAGAAAATATCTCAGTGCTAAAATGAATTTACATTGAGAACAGAGAAAAATATATATATATATTGTAATATGTGTATATTGTGATGACTAAAAACTCCGATTGTGTCAATTATCCATAACAATTGTGATTTCATTCTTTTCTCTTTTCTTTTTTTTTTAAAATAAAGGAAAATAAGAGCGTATCCGTGGTGAACGATTTGTTGATTGATAGTTTGACCGAGCGTAACAGCGCGCCCTATGGTCGCAGTTACGCGAGAGAATAATTGGTTAAATGATGACTACTTAATTAGTAATCTGAGCGTTTTAGCGCGCCCTAGGGTCGCGGTTACGCGAAGAGGACAATTATCTTATCTGAAAATGACGTGACGTAACTATTGCTAAATATATTCTCCTTTAAACACTCACTAGTCGACAGAATCAACGCTGCAATCCGAACGATTTCGTTTTGAGTTTGATGTGACGGGCGGTGGAGCCTTTATAGTGGTACACCTTTTTATTGTGTCTATTACCGTTATTTTAATTATATCGCCATTTCTTAGTTTCACATTCTTGGATTTATGATCTATACCAATGATCTCATACGGTCCTTCATAGTTAATATCATGTTTACCTTTCTGAGGTTCTTTAAGAATGTAAACAAGCTCTCCTTCTCTAAAATGTTTTGTATTCAATTTCCTGTCATAGTAATATTTAGATCTGTATTTTGCCTCAATTAGGTTCATGGCTGCTAGAGTTTTTATCTGAGATAGGTTATTTATCAATTCAGTGATGTATTGATTGTATGTTATGCTTGTATCATCATCCCTCGGCTTAAAGCTTGATGGGGTACGAGGTTTCTGGCCAAATAATAATTCATGAGGGCTATAATCTGAAGCCTCGTGTTCTGTACAATTTTAAGCATGTTGACAAATAGGAATCCATCTGCTCCAATCAGATTGAGTCTCCATATACTTTTTTAGAAACTCAGTGAGTGTGTGATGCATCCTTTCAATACCGCCATTGGATTGTGGATGGTAAGCGGTGGCGCAGAATTTATCGATTCTGAAAATTTTTGAAAATTCTTCCAACAATCTATTTTGGAAATGAGTACCTTGGTCAGTGAGTAGTGCTGCGAGTGGGCCGAAATAACAAATGACTTTGTCTGTGAAGGCTCTTGCTACTTCCTCAGCTGAGGCTCATCTTGTAGATATTAGAATACAATATTTTGTTAGCCAATCTTGTACTGTTAATATATATTTAAAACCTCTAGACTCTTTTAACGGATCGTAAAAATCCATTGATACTTTCTGAAACGAACGAGATGGAGTATCTGTGATTCTGAGAGGTAATCTTGTTTTTACCCTGATTAATTTGTTGGTTTGGCATTGCGGACATCCTAGTACAAATTGACGTATGTGTGGTCTCATATTTCGCCAATAATAATCATTTACAATTTTACTTACAGTTTTGTTTATTCCGCGATGTCCTCCCATAGGTGCTTCGTGGTACTCTTTAATTAGCTTGTATCTATCTGAAACTGGCGGAATAGGTAAGTTGTTTAGAAGTAGAATTCCTATAACAGCTAGGTCGTTGAATGCTGTTTCGAACAAATCAATGAAAATCGTCCATTCAGATAAGGTGAGCATTTCTAGGTCTGTAATGATCGCAAAGGAGTTTATATTGCTTTTTGTTATTTCAACTCTCAAATTTTTTATGAATCTCCTTAAATGAGATTTTAACGGTCTATCGGCAATGTTGGATTTTATAAAAAGTGTAAAAATTTGTATATCCTTTATTTTCGCCGTAAAAACTTCTCCGAGTTCATGGTTTTCGAATCTTAATATTTCTTCGTTGAGATATCCTCTTTCTATTAGAGCGTCTAATACTTCAGTTTGCATGAAGATATCAGTTGTAAGTAGAACTAGTAGGTTTTCTCGGTATCTAAATGGGTGTTCGTGTATAGCTTGTAATTTTACGAAAATTTGCGGTATTTGGCCGTCTGGAAGGGCCCAAGGAGGTTTTCCTCTTGGTGGCCTCGTGTTGACTGCTAAATAACGATTCAACAAAGTATTATTACCTCTTTCATTGATTAATATTTCTCGAGCACTTTGATCATCTGGCTCGATTACTTTATTGATATTGTTTTTATTTAACGTTGAAATTTTCTGTGGTGACGGTTTTTGAGTAGGGCTTAAGTTTGGATATTTAGACTGCTCATCTTGATTGCTTGGTTGTATAGACTTACTGCCGCTATCCGCATCATAGTTTTCTTTCGGAAGGGAATCTTCATAGTCAGGTAATCTGTTGCGTTCAACCTTAATGTAAGGGGTGAAGTGCCTCCCTACTCAATGCAAATGGATGTATTCGATTGAAGGGACTACCGTGATGTGCCATAAATCAAATTTTCCGTTATTCTGCTGGTAGTGGATGCATATGTTTTCTTTAAATTCATTCGCGAAGATGATTGCACAATCTATATCGCCGTATTTTGTGTCTAAAGTCAGGATTTCCAATGTTGCCGCGGGGTTATCACACCTGCTCATGGCTTGAGATGAAGCTAATTTCCTTCTGAGTCCTATAGCGTTGTAGGGTATACCTGAGGCCTTTATTAATGAATAAAATAAGCAATTGCCCGGGGGATATGCAGGTATATCATCGCTCTGTATTATATCGCACAGTGGTCTTCGTAGTTACATACCCTGAAGTTACCAAATCCTGACTCAGATGATGAATAATCCGCAGTGCTTTCATGCGGGGATCTTTCTGCTTGGCGTGGTACGTAGGCGAAATCATCGAATCCTTCGAAGGTGGAGACGGGTATACCACATATTTCGGAGTCTTCTACACTAATTTATAGATGAATTTTCAGTAGGTTCATTGTCCATACTTACTATTGAATGAGAGTCAATGTGGCTGACTTGAATGGCTGTTTATCACCAAGTATGCTCATCTTCAATGGTTGGGTGTTGTTAGTAGAAAGTCTATAATCAACACTCATGTGACTATCATAATTATTCTTGGGCATTGTTGTAGGAGAACGATTTTCATGAGAATCAAGTGCTGTAGAACGATTGTTGTTTGGTAATCGTTTTTCCGTATTTTCCGTATGCTCGTGTATGTTTTCTTTATGCAGTTTTTCATTCATTTGTACGCCATCTTTCCCGTTGAATTTCTTCTCTTTTACGTCTACCACTACCTTCGTTCTCATTTTCTTAAGAATTTCTGGTAGCGAATGTTGAGAGTTAATTAAATCTGAATTCGGATCCTTAGGTTGGCTGTCTTCTTTATTCATGACAGCAGTCGTTTTTGGTTCAGCAGCTTTCGGCGTAGAATGTATTCTAGGAATAAATTTGTCTGTCAAATGATGTGTAGGTGACTTAACTGTTGTTCTTATTATTTCTATAGGTAGTAGGATATTATATTTGTGTATAATATCTTCTGGTGTAGTTTCAAATGTAGGTTTTGATCTATGCAAGGAGCTCGGTCTGAAAGATTTCCTTGTTGTGTTTAATTTTTCTTTTTTACTAGAGTCGTTGATTTTTTTCTCTATAATCTTAGCGTTTTCCATGATGTCTTCGCATGTTAGAGAAAGCTCATCTGATTTTGAAGCATAACGATCAAATAGTTTTTTGGCATTTGGAGAATACGGTAATGAAAGCTGCTTGATTATTTTACTAGGTTTCTTCTTTGTTTTCTCCCATGGGTCCTTGGTTACGTTTGGACCCAAAGAGTCATCAGAAGAATAGCCTGATATTTCCATGGAGATTTTTGTAGGCTGTTTAATAGGAGTCACCAGAAAGAAGCAATTTTGAATGGATTCTAGTAGAATGGCTTCAATTCGTAATTTCTCTTTCATGCTTAGGATGTATTTTCCTTTACCTGAGCGACTTAGCACGATGTTTGTTAATATGCTATTGAAAGGAATGCAATCTCTGTATTGTAAAATGTAGATAAAGTCATTGTTTATGTCTAACTTACCGTACCACCTTATGAGAACCTCTGAATCGTCTGAGTAGACATTGCTCGTTAGCCTACAGAGATAGAATCCGTCGTCCTCATTTCTTACAGCAATATCTTCGCCTTTGCTGTAAACAAGGCTGGATATTTTGTCCTTTTTGTACGGTAGCATAATTTTAGAGATGTCGGAGACTGGTCTAGGTCTTTTTGATCTTTTGAATTCAAGACCAGCATTTTCTCCATTACCGGTTCTTGCGATGAACAATCTTACTGGAGGTGATTTTTCATCTAGATCGCTATTTTCTTTTTCCTGCTCACTTGCTAGTTCGTAGAGATCTGCCCGTGATCTCTCTGGATTTTCTTCTCCTTCAGGTATTATTCATTCATTTACATTAGTGCGACCAGGTCTGTATACTATGTCAAAATCGTATACTCTTAAGGCTGCTTTTAGTCTATTAAAGCGTAAGTCTATTTTCTTTGTTGTGTGAAAATGCTTTAGAGGTTCGTGATCAGTGACAACAGTAAATTTGCGACCATACAACCAATGTCTGAACTGCTCTTTTGCGAAAACTATGGCCAAAAGCTCTTTATCGTATGTGGAGTATCTTAACTCACTACCTTTTAGTGGGCGTGACGCATATGCACAGGGTTGATCTTGGCCAATTTTTCCTTGTCCGATAACAGTTTCAATGCCATAATCACTCGCATCACACGTTACAATGAATGGTTCATCTAAATTAGGGGCTCGTAATACAGGTTTACTGCATAGAATTTCTTTCAATTTATCAAATGCTTCTTGCTGCTCTTTATCCCAGTGAAATTTCACATTTTTTCGTAGCAAGTCATACAATGGCTTTGCGATTTTCGCAAAATCCTTGATGTACATTCTGTAATATGCGAAGAATGCTACTGATTGTCTTACTTTTTTTGTTGTAGTAGGCCCCGGGTACTTAGGGGCGGCTTCTATTTTCTTTGGATCTGTTCGTATATAGCCACCTCCTACGATGTGACCTAGGACTGCAGCCTCTTGTTTCAAAAATTGACATTTTTTGGGTTCAATGGTTAAGTTTGCGTTTGATAATCTCTACATGACTCTCTTGAATCTGGTAGCATGTTCCTCTAAATTTTTACCAAATATCATGAGATCGTCTAAGTATATTGCAACTTCTTCTGACTGCAAACCGGCCATGGCTAGAGACATTGATTTGGAAAACGTATTGCTAGCTGTCTTGAGACCCATAGGCATGCGTTTAAATTGTAAATGTTGAAAACCATTGGCGCCCACTGGTGTGCTGAATGCTGTATAAGGAGCTGAATCTGGATGAATTGGTATTTGATGGAAGCCTTGCTTGAGGTCGACGACCGTTATTATTTTTGCTGGAGCCAATAATTCTAAAATATCGCTGGTAAAAGGTAATGGCCAGGTTGATCCTTCTGTATCATCATTTAATTGTGTAAAATCAACAACTAGTCGCCATCTTTCTTTACCGTCAGGTCCAGCTTTCTTTGGTACAATCCATAAATTACTGCAAAAATCCGAATCTGAAGGCTCCACTATATCATTTTTTCTGAGTTCTTCTACCTCCTTGACGAGACATCGTCTTAACTTGACCAGAATAATTTTTGATTAGATCACGTATATGTAGAATTTCTTCTTCGTTGCAACCTTTTGTGTCAACTATCGACATGATCTTGTCTATTCTCTCTTTACGTAGTGGCGGATTCTCATTTAATATTCTGTTTTTCTCAACAACATCAATCGGAGTTTCTGTGTTGAAGAGAGTGTGTGTGTATGACTCTCTTACTTTTTCATCTTGTTCCTCTGAGTTATTATTGTCAGAGTTCGTATTGTTTTCTTCAGTAAATAATGTGAAAATATTCGCTGAGCTTGAAGCGATGGCGCGACTATCCTCATCAGTCGTAACATCTAGCTTATGGAAATCAATGAATTCCACTTGCGGTACTGGAATCTGAATAGATTGATCACCAATGTTGTAACAGCGAGCGAATACTCTCCCATTGTTGCTTGTAGCAATAAAATTGCCAAAAATGATATTGGGTCCCAAGTCTTGTGTCGGTACCCAGCCAGTTTTGAATTCAGTGTCTGGAATCCTTGCATAGATTATCTACCGCGATCTTGCTTCTATAGTAAACGTCTCTTGTTTTTTGAAGCGAAAGAAATGATTATTCAATTGTAATTTACTGTTGCGAAAGTCCACCTTGCCATCAAATTTGCTGATTGTGTCACATCCAATAAGTCCAGCGACATTGATCGGAAAATTGTTCGGGACAATGTGCATTTCGAAGTCTAAATTTTTGATGACTATAGTTATTCTACCTATAGTTGAACGGACACCTGGTATAACACCTTTTATGTCGATGACTTCATTACGATTAATGACTGTATTGCCCATGTTGACAAATTTTTCCTTGATTAGGGATATTTCTGCTCCCGTATCAATAAAGAAATCTTCTAATTTATTGACGAAATTTTCGCTGTATAATGTGACTATAGGTGGTGAACGTCCTGCTTTAGCTAATCTTAAATTAGCTTCATAATGATTGGTAGTATTGATGATTGCTGGTTTTTAATTGGCCAACCATTTTCCTTCATTGAGCTTGAATTATCGATCGCTTTGCTGGCATATAATTTTTGCGCATTGAATCCATTGGTGTTATCAATATCGTATGGTTTTTGATAACACGTTGAGTGATGAGTCGGAGGGCTCTGGTTATATCTTCGTGAAATACTAGGCTGCTCGATACTTGAGGATTGAGTCGAGCAGGTGTCTAGTTTAAATCACTTCCGTAGGAGTTATTTGACCGTCTGTTACCTGTCGGTTGGTTATCACCTTGGTTTCGTCTGTCACCACCAGACGCGTTGTTTTGTCTTGCATCTGAATTACGATCGAAATAGCCTTCGTTGGGTCGCGAATCGCGAGGTCCCATGTCATGATTGTAGTTTTGTCTATTGCCAGAATTGCTGAAATTTCTATTGTTTCTGAAATTGTTGTTGCTAAAATTGTTTATCATTTCTCATAGTTTCAATGCAAATCTGAGTAGATAGGCTGTGGGATTCAATAATATGACTTAATCTAGCAATTTTAAATTTAAAACGCTTTCGATCTCTTGCTACTTGCTACCACTCTCCACATCGAGCATTTTTATATGCATATGTCCATATGCGTACATTAAATGAATGATTGGCTTTTCTTGAAAATGTACTCGCTTTTTTTCCATATCACTATTTAAAGTTAATATAGTTTTTTACATTCTAAGCAATCTCTTCGTAAAGGTGGGGTTCCGCTTTCAATGGAATTGTGCTCTCGACACCGTAAACACAGCAAGATTTCTGAATCTAACTTCAAATGATGTGGTAATTTATCCCAAGCTTGTTCGATACTGTTAGCTGCAAACGTTATGAGAAATTCTCTAGGTAAGAATGCAATATCTGTAGGAGTCATAAATGATAGATGCTCTGTAAGATAAAATTGTCTGAGCGATCTCTCCAAAGATGGTGTATTGTCATGATAAAAATTTTCATTAACAATATATCTATACTTGGCTGTGAGTCTGCTCCATGGCATTGGAGGTTTAAATAAAAACACTAATGGTATCAAATACAATTGAAGCGGAACTATAGCTAGTTCTTTAATAACGAATTCGTTTACAGACTGTTTGAATCCTTGCACATCTAACATATACTCCATTTTGACTAACTACCTGTAATAAACTGTTATAGCTTTTATATTATTTGCCCCACTCTTTAAACAATTTTTTTAACATCCCCACTTATAGGTTTGTATTCAACTATACGATCGTGTAGGATAAGGCAATAAGCAGATGTACCAGCAGGAGTATTTGCTCTAGTCTCAAATTCGAAACGTACGTCAACTGAAGCTTGCTTCAATGACTCATTTTGTTTTGAACAATCTATGACAAATAGAGGAGCGTGAGACAGATACTCAGTCTTTTTCAATATATGGTTAGCCTCTTTATTGTAGTATGCATTTTGAAAATTTGCATACATTTCGTATAATACAGCATATTGATTACTATTAATATTAAGATTGAGATTTCCATACAGATAGTGCTGAGAGTTGAGAAAAAGTTTAACGTCACTGATATTACAATGATCAAATCGACTAGCATTTGCCACTTTTTGTCCTTTACGATTTGTCTGAAAACCTAGAATAACAAAGCGAGGTTTCTCCAGCTGATTAGCAGTCTTGACAGTCCATACATGTTTCAATGTACTAGGTAGTAAGGGATATTCATATAGTTTCCAACTACGAAAACTCATAGCTATTGGCTTATCCTATTCTAAGTAATTAAGCAAATTAATCTTACATTTATCTGAGAGCATAACATATGGCATTAACCATTCAATTTTAGTTATTTCCACTTTGATATTCTCGTAAACATTTGCACCGGCTATTACTACTTGAGTTTGTACCACTGATTTCAAATATGAATTCGATCTAGTTAAAATAAGTACATGTCTTGCATTTACTACGAAATCTTAATCTTCAGCAAACCCTAAGATCATACTAAGTGGTACTGATATGTCAAAATTACCCTGACGATCTACCAAATCTGCTTGAGTCTCATCAATTCCAAGCCAGCCTGCATTTTTAATTACTGAGCTTTGACTAGGGCTAAATGATACAAAGCCTTTCATCAAACTAGTCAAGCCTACATTCTTGCATCTATCAATTTCAATTGCATTTAACTCACAGCGAATTTCTTCAAATAGATGTGATATGGCGTTGTTTACAAACGTTGTGCCTGCAACAGCTGTACCATCAGCTTTTTATAATTTTCCACATATATGTAATGAACTACGTGATGGTAACACACATAAATCTTGATGTTGTATGCATATAATAATTTCGTCACTATTGTTAAAGTTTGATAAAGTATAGGGTTAATGCACATGAATTTCGTAATGCGCAACGGATTCATCGAATATGATGGGTGATTGAATTCTAAGAACTTCTTCCATTTCGTTGAAAACAACAGAATATTATACAAGTATTTTTTTTTTCAAGAACAACTTTTAATCCTAGACTTCTTAGAAACTTTATGTTTTGCCGTGTTAGTGCTTTGAACTCTCGTCGATGACTGATTGCTTGGTATTGTATACAATACCTATAATTAAATCGATTTAATATGTACTCTAATTGTTATAACTTCATTACGAAAATTAACTAAATTTCTATGTTGATCAAACTAAGATTGTAAATTCGAGTTGAGTATTCTTTCCCGTAGACTGTACTGATTGATTTATATAGCGCCTCCTATACTGCGCAAACTGTGGCAAGACAGGTGTTTCTTAATTTATAAAATTGTGAGGAGTCTATCAAAAAATTTCAAAAGTTTTATAGAGGCTGCTTATGTAAACGAGGGAGAGAGAGAAAGAGAGATTTTTTTTTATTTAAACTCACTTATTAAGGCAAGGCCATTCAAGACCGTATGCCATGCCACACAAAATTTACAAAAAGTTTTACATAGTTTTCGATTTATGACAGTAAACTGCTTGAGTAGTATACAAAGTAAAATTTCAATTTGCTAGATTTACAGACTTTAAACACACACTTTATAAATTATAACAGACTAATATAAGCAGCGACTTAATACAATTTTGTTATTTTACTCAGTTTTTAGAAACTTAACTAACTAATTTATCTAACTAAACTAACTAACTAAGCCAGCCGAGCCCCTTAGGTGGAAAAATAAGGCCTCCTTGAACGCACTCAACGATGATTTTAATGTAACGTTTGTCGGGATTGAGTCCCACGGTTTCATTGCACGAATGCTAAATCCGTTTTGGAAGGTGGAAATATTCGCGCAGGGTATTTTAAAAGCAAACGATGGCAGATCTAAATAACCCGTAGTATCACAGTAAACGCAGCACGCATAGTCAAAGTGAGGCAAAATAAGCGATGAGACTAGTTGTTTTTCAGACTATTTGATAAAAAGTAGAGAAAGAGAGAGAGAGAAAGTAATGATGTAAAACTATCGATGTATAAGTTCAATCTTTCTTCACTCTCTCTCTTTCTCTCTCTCTCTCTTTCTATTAAAATAAAAACTAAGATTGTAAAATATTCATTTGAAAATCATTGACAATAAATACGGTCTGATAAAATATAATTTTTTGTAAAATAAAATTGAATCAACAGTAGAATATGTTCTCTTAAAATATAAATTTTGTTACAATAATGAATACTGTATTCAAAATAGAACATTGACTTGTGAAATAAAATTGAATTGAATTGCATTGAATCTTAAAATAGACGTAGTTTCATCATTTAAAAAAGCCTTCTGTTGAAATTTTATTATTTGAGATTTCAATTCAATTTTATTTTTATTTTAACTAGAAACCAGTTTATTTAATATTTTGATCTTTATTTTTCTAATTTAATATTAGTTGAATAGGATTAGATGGATGAAGAAAATTAAAAAATTCGCTTCGAGTAAATGTAACACATAACTATCACTAATACAACATTATTATAAAATGCAATATATTTCACTAAATTATATCGAATATTGCTTTGAACTTGTTAAATAACATTTTCACTTTATTATTGTTATGTGCTCTATTTGCACGAATCGCTCTACGTTATTAAATTTAATTCGTTTTTGCTTTTTATTATTTTAACATCATAAAGTGCATAAACTTCATTTTTAATTTTTCGTTGATACACTTTTTGTAAAAAGTATTGCACTAATACGGTGGTAGAACTTCATCAACTTTTTCGAAAGAAAAAATGTTCATCACTTTGAGCAAGCTCGTCGTTATTCCCCGCAACACAACGTAGATATCCAACTCCTCAGAATAGTGGCTAATAGCCATAACCAGGGTGATTAATTCACAGGTTCTTATATTGCTCCACTCATTCGGAATTCGAACTCTCGGCAAAACGAAATGACATTCGAGCGGTTGAGAACTGCCGTCACTGCTGCTATTGTCGTTCATGCCGGGGCTGCTTGAGCTGCTTCGGTTTCCTGACATTTTCTGGAAAAAAGAAAAAATTTTAAGTTTCGTTGAATCGAATTATTTTTAAAGGTAGTAGTAGTAGTAGTAGTTGTAGTAGTAGTAGTAGTAGTAGTTGTAGTAGTAGTAGTAGTAGTAGTAGTAGTAGTAATAGTAATAGAAGTAGTAGTAGTAGTAGTAATAGTAATAGTAGTAGTAGCAGTAGTAGTAATAGTAGCAGCAGCAGTAGTAGTACTAGTTGTATGAATTAAATATACGACGTATAAAAACTTACGATTCAAATGAGTAGAGCACTAATCTGCACAGAAGAGGACTGACGAATGATGGTTTGCTGCCATAGCCCCATTTTTTTAGATCTGAGGGCTGGATTGGAGGTAGAGGGAGTGTGACGAGATGTGTTTTGATTATAATGTGATACTCTAAACGTATCGTCGCTCAATACTCAGTGCTGATTATAGCTGACTTACAAAGTTTCTGCAGACTCTACGGAGTCAGAAAAATAGCCAAACTCTATTTTGTTTGTTCGACCACCTGTATATATTAAATAAATTTTCTTCTGTTCATTCAATTCCTGCTTTAAATTATCTATATTTTTTCGATTTTCTTCAAAATATTTGGATATTCTTGATGGTAAAATTACTCCAAATTTATTTTCTAATTCTACGTAAATTTTATTACCGTATCTAGTCTTAAATTCTTTTATTTTACTAATTTTATACTTTAAATCAATTTGTAATTCCGTGATTTTTTTAGTACGAAGAAATGAGTGCTATCCAATACGGGTTAGTTCTTGAAAATCCATTTCGAATGAAAAACGTTTCCAATTCGAATGTTTAAAACATTCTAGAATTGATTTACTTCAAGACTAAATGCTTTCACTAAATGACTGGGTTTTTATAGAAAGAGTGTACATCCCCCTCTATAATAAAAACTGCATTATTCGTACACTAGTAAAAAACATTTCCAAGAATTATAAACAATTCTGTAAATCCGATTATTCCTATCTATAAAATACCGTCATGTAACAAAATATTTTTAAAATTAAACTTTGATTTTAAAAATGACGCATGCTGCATATGTCATACTGAAATCGATATGTATAAATTCGCAATATTATTCGTGAATCAATAAATATATACTTCTTCAATTGTTTTTTCTGTATAAATATCAATTGGCAGATGGAAAATTTTATCTGTCCACACAAGCGTATGGTGAATCATTGTCGTCCCGGAGTGCACGCGAGAATCTTCGCGAAGTGGAATCTTCGCGAAAAATGTAACCTGATCGCTGCTGAATCATTGCCGTCCCGGAGTACGCGTGCGGTATCGTGAGAGAATCTTCGCGAATATTCATACCTTCGAGCACAGCTCCTTACTCGCACCTGTAAACTCACCTGTGGCAACGCTCCTTACTCGCACCTGTAAACTCACCTGTGAGGAGCGCTCCCCACGCAGACCCCTACTATTCAGGTGAATTGCGAAACTCACCTACAGTAAGCAGCGAAACTCACCTATAGTAGGTGATTGGTGGGGTGAGGCAGCGAGTCAAAAAAGCAGTGGAAGGGGGAGGCGGAACTCCCACAGCCTATCTACTAATCTGGAAGGGGGAGGCAGAACTCCCACAGCCTATCTACTAATCTGGATTTCCTTTTATCCTCCTTTAAAAAAGTGATGGCCTTAGTTCCAAAGTATTTAACACCGTTTATGGTTACCATGGTTTATGGTTACCACGATTCGCAGTTCATAACTGACACATTGAACCCAAAGCACAAGCCAAATTCTGCATGAAACGTCCAAAGCTCACAAAAAATCTATCCTCCTTCCCACCGCGCCACTAAAGCACCGATAAAAGTAAATCTCGCCGTCGAAGTGGTTAGAAAATCAAATCCTCCGGTCGCGGGCCCGCGCCATTATTCACCCGCGGTTTCATTCCCTATAATTTAACAAGCCACTTGGGCACGCGCAGCGCTTCGATTCCGGGCTCTCATTCGGCCGGGAGAACGCCGCGCGATTAATACAAGAGCTCCGCGCTTAGAAACGCGCAAGATTTCACGAACGCGCATATGCAAATGAGCCGCGAGTCGCGCGTATCGAGCGAAATGGACCTCTCCGCTCTCTACGGCACACACGCCGCTGTCCCGAACTCCCGGTCACGCCCTCGCTTCGGAAAATTGCGCCGCCAGGAATTCGAGCGCGCGGCCAAGCGAGACAGAGAAAGAGAGAAGAGAGCGACGCGCGCCGCGAGCGGATTATCTAAACTCGCCGCTCGCCAAAAGCCGGTCTCCGGCATTAGTATTTTTACCCACCCTCCCCCCGTCGAAAGATAATCCGTGAGAGAGCGAGTCGCGCTGGGGGGATCTGGCTTGTTAAAGAAAATTAGTTCGAGCTGACTGATGAATATTCGATTTTGCGAGGGCTGTAGTTTGAATGGCTTGGGTGACGCGTACGGTTATATGGACGAATTCGAACAATTGAAGGAAGATAAACATCGCGAGTATATTGAAGTATTACGGGGGTGTTTCCGTTAGCGCTTATAGGTTCCAGTTCTTGGAACTTGGGAATATTACAGTTCGAGGCAATATTGGCCTTGGGATTACACGGAAGAATTACTCGGCCGACAAATTCGAAAGTTTCGCCCTGTTGACGTGTATCGCGAGCGATGGCTTACGATACGTGACTGACGAGAGATGAGCAAAAAGCCTTTTAAGGAAAAGGGCTGACTGTGATTTTGTGCTGGTGACTTTTTTAAAAAATTCGAAATTGATCGATGAGCTTTGATTAGTTTTCTTAATTAGAGTAACATCGTGATTGCGAGATGCCTAATGCATAGATGATAAGAGAGAAGAAAAGTGTAAAACTCACGTTTTGCTGATTATTAAATTTAATCTATGGTAAGTCTGAAACAGAGAATAAAAATTAAACAGTGATAAATCATTTTAAGTATAAAAAAGAGTATCAATAATGTTATGTTGTTCTTGTACTCTACGTAGAGCAATTTTGTAATTAAAATCCGTCAAATATAATAATATAAATCAAATCAATCACAATTGACCCATAAATTACACGACTCATATATCATTGGAGCAATTAAATTATATTGTTTTCACGCAGAATACATTACAATTATTGTGTCTAATGGGTTATTTTGTCCTTTCCGCGATTGAAACATTTATTTTGGCAAAAGGCTCATATTTACTCATTACGTTGTCCCCGTAACATAATTTACGCAATGTTATTCATGCAATTTTTATAAAACTAAATTATCAATCCATTTATTTATTTTTCTCTTTCATCATTTTTCATCATATTTTTATTAAACTAATTATAATTAAATCACTAATAAGATTAATTTTTGACAAAAGTTTTAAATACTATTAATTCCCATTTTAATGTATAAGTGTGTACGTGTAAAAGTTCAACGAAAACAAATGAGTTAAAAAATGCCTTAGAATGATTCCATCTTTATATTTAAATCCAAAAATTTCTTCCATTAGCCGGAAAAATAATAATGATTGAATTCATGAATCAGTGTAAGCTTTTAGCCAGCAATAGCTTTACCAAATCTGCATTTCGTATTCCAATCGTTCCAGTAACAGGGATATGTGTTTTGTCCATTGCAAAATGTAAACGAAAATGAAATAAAATGAAATAACGGATCAGGAAAATGACTCGTACGACTTTGCGCGGTATGTATAACTTGTCTAAGCGTATTCCTCGAGCCGCAATAAAGAAGTCTTTCCATCTCGAAAGTGTCTCCATTAAAAAGTTTTCGAATACAATTTTCGTCTACAGCACGATAAGTCAAACACGGCTCCCGCGCGGCCGTCTCTCCACTTTACATTCTAACTATACAATCCTCCAATTTTCCAGCCGTGCTTCCGGCCCATAAATCAGAAACTCGGAAAAGACAGGGCAGAATGAAAAAATTGCCGCTCATCCGACTCTTCGAATATCGCGCGAGCATACGTAACACAGCCGACCGGTGTGCGACACATTCGCAAGTTTCGCGAGAGATAGAGAGAGAAAGAGAGAGAGAGAGAGAGGGAGAGAAACGAGCGTTGGCAGACACTGCGCCGCGAGCTTTTAACCGCAGTCGGAACTTTTCGTTCTATCCCCCACCCCCTCCAAGCTCTTTCCCAGCTTCTCACTAAAACTCGCCTCTGACTGCATGCTATCGCTGCCTCCCTCGTCGTGCTCTTCACTCTCGCGAATGCCATTGAATTATATGCACTTGAGGCGCCTGGTTTTTTCTGTTTGAAATTAACTTCATTGCCGGTTGGTAGAGTTTCACTTTTTTTTTAGCGCTCCGCTGCGCCACCGTTACAAAGTTGGACGTAGAACTGACCTCGTCGTCAAAAAGTTTATGACGCCGGGGCTATTGAGATTCTGACGGGAAATCGATATTTTTTTTCGTCCCCCGCACACGTGCGCGCGAGAGAGCTTGTGTAGTTTCTGCTTGTACAAGAAGCGCACGTACCAATGTTATCTGTCAATTTACATTTTAAATCAGTGTCGCATTATGCTGCTGCATCATAGAAAGCTTTAAATTGAGAGGATGATTGGGGAAGGTGGAATTTTCCATAGAAGCGTGAATTAATTAATTATTATCAATGTTATTCGTACGTATGCGTTTCGTGTAATGGTGCCGATATAGTCATTTGTAATTCATGATTAAATTAAGCATTAAAGCTGGATAAAATCATTCATTTTGCTTGATCCTCTTAGAGATGGTTTCGTAATAGCAATATTTGCCAATTTCCAAAAGCATTAGAGTGATGAGTGAGTGTACAATATAGTAAGGATGATGATGTTCTTATATCTCTCCCTTCTGCGAGCTATCATATGACGCTTTTCTACATTACATTATCCTTCCAGTTTCTCCAAAAATTTAACTCTAACTGGAGGGATAACCCCTCCATTCATCCCTTCCTCCATCTGAACACCTTGTACTTAACCTGATAACCTTCTTTATTATCTAAATCCTGTACGTTATACCTAACACCATGTTTTTTCTAAATAATTAATTATTTCGCAGTTTCTTTATTACCGAGCACTCAACACTCCATTTTACCTAACATCCCTCCTTTTTACTAAATACCGAACTAAGAAAAAGACTCTTATCCCAATATACCAATCCTTATTATTACTTATTCTTTAGTGGCACTTTTGAGATCAGAATTGTCCTTTCTTGGGAAGTGATACATAGCACAGGGCAAGACCATGTCAAGTTAGAGCAAACTAGAGCAACAACTGCACGCCTCACGTACCCTGACCTCTACCTAAACTTTAAGACACGAAACTGGATGCAGCCATATATTTAGATGCAATCGCAATACATGAGCCAATCGCATAACGTCTATGTAGGCTTCAAGACACTTGGTCATGACTTTTTTATACAGTGATTATATTACTCAGAATGAACCCACGGGAGAGCAAACTTGGCCAATGCTGCCGAATCGAAGAATTGAATCCACGATCTAATAGACCCACATTCTACCAAACTATAGCCGCACTGAATTCCACGTTATATGTCTTGTCTTTACTTAGCAAACATCAATAATGTATCCAGCAGAACTTGTAGTCTAATTTGGAAATTTGAAAGTATAATTGTTTAATATTGGAACAATGTTGTTTCCAATGTATTTCAATATTCAATATTGTCTTCAACTCGATAAGTTTTGAGTAGAATTTTTTTTCATTTTGTGAACTAAAACTGTATTATATCAAATACTCGATCAATATTTCGATAATCCTTTCTACTTTTACCGAAAATTTCCACCACGAAGATTCCAACCAATTCTACAGCCATCCCTCTTTCATAATACCCAAAAACATCTCCCCAAAGAAAATCGACTGTTCGATTATGCAAATCTATTTTCTCAAAACCGATTCGCAAGAATTACCAGTCAAGGGGCACTCGTCAAAGCTCGCTCGGCCATTATCGGATATTCGTTTGATGAATTGTAGAATTGAGAGGAAGCTTGACGCGGCAGTTGACGTCCCGATGCCAAGTGCCGCTGATTACAGGGGTGGGGGATGGAGACGAGGGGGGGACTTAAGAGCGTATAACAGAGAGAAACGGAACGACTGCCATCGCGATTTGCATCTACATTTGCACGCTGGACGATTGCATTCTTTCGGATAATGTCGATGCCGGGGAATTGGAAATTTACTTTGCTCGCAGTGCTTCGTTAGCGACTACACCGCCGCCTCCCCGCTGTCGAGAATTCATCAAGGCAAAAGAGTTTATCCATTTCAATCGGGATAGCATTTTTCTGCTTCTGGTTTTTTTTCAAATTTTTTTTTTTCGCCACAGGTACGTCGCAGCCAAGAATTTCCAGATCGCAGTGATCGGAACTGAAAATGCACTGTCGACGAACGTAACGGAGAAACCATACTTCTGTTCGATTTCTCGTCCGAGCAGTCATCGCACAAACGAGAAATTTAATATCCTCGGAACGAGGAGGGAGATGTCCCTTTCTGCTCTAGTTCGTCCCTCCTTATCAAGGACTCGCGATGCGCGCTGCGTTACTCACTGACGCGCCAAAAATTTCGAACGGCAAAGGGAGAGAGATAATTTCTCGTGGAAACTGGGACAACGGAATAAAGAAAGGCGCACAGCATCATTTTCTGCTCCTTCGGCCTCGTTCGCGGCGCAGTCGTCCACGTATTTCCATTTTCATTATTCGTCGTCGCAGAGAGAGAGAGAGAGACGACGACGACGACGACGACGACGCTCACACACACGTTTCGTGGAGGAGAGGGGTGGAGGGGAGGAGTTGGCGGCAGGAGGAAAAGGTCAAAGGGTGTACAACAGAACCCATCTGTCTTTGATCAGTGCCGGAACGATCTTCGAGAATAAGCCCCAAACGATGACAATGCGCGCGGCGGCCCACTACTCGCGGCATAAAAGAGTGATTGAGAGCAGTTCGCTGATTGCAAAACGCTATGCGGGTGATACCTTTTATAGGGGGGAGAGATAGGAACGTCGTTCTCGTCGTCTGCATCGCGGGATAGAGGTAAAGAAAAGAAAGCGGGAGAGAGAGATTGAGAGACGTTGATTTTCCTACTGTTTGCAGCTATGTGTAAGGATGGAAAAGAGAAAGGCGGATGATTCTCGCAGCGGTTGGAGCTGGATATACGCTTTTTCTTTAGCTTTAATTAATTACGCGTTGGGAAAGAAAGAATTCTTGGGAAGTATTGCTTGGTTCTTGTTGCTCCGACGGATGGCTCTGCGCTGCGCGTTTAGCATTTCAGCGGGACATGTAAATTATTTAATTAGACGCTCTTCGCAGTAAACTATAAGGAGGGATTTTAAGGGAGGGGCGATGGCGAGCGATATTTAAATTTACGCGGGCAAGTTACTCCAGTACCAACATCCGTTATACATTTAGGCGATTCGCGGAAGCTTTTTATCAATTCCAACTTCAGATGGCTCGCGATACCCAGCTGGCACCTGGCATTTGAATAATCAACTATGATTGATTTACTCGCGCGCGTTTCTCACTATCCGGCTTATTCCGAGCGAGAGTCAATTGCTTGCGAGTCTAACCCGGGCTAATTACGAAATGACCAAATGACCATTGCGGCACTCCACCGCAACTCTCGGTTCTTGCATTATCAAACTTTCCAAATCCACGTGTCACGAGCACAGTCATCACGCGCATCATCGAGTACGGGCTACCACCCACCCCTCCCTTCTCCGGTCGTTGGCCGATCGAAGTACCCGGCTATTCTACTACTACTACTACTACTACTATTACTACTAGTACTATAACTGGTGGCGCATTGCCATTGCTCTATAGTCGAGGGAGTGGCTCGGGTAATGCGATTTCTGACCGGTACATGATGAATGTGTTTGCGGCCTGATGAATATTCAAGTAGCCCCCTATATAGCCGCGGGGCTTAAAATGGTACGCGCGCTGTAATTTAGGATGGAGCATCCGCGCCGAGGGAGCGAGTGGGGGGGGTGGAGGGGCGGAGGGGCAGAGAGGCAGAGCTTTTTTCGCGATTACTGCGCAGCCCGGAATAGTTTGCGCGCGGGGCTGATGCTCGCTCGATTGGGAAAGTGGGCACAAACAACACCTGAGTCTCGCTTTGGCTCGGAATCACATCTCGGCTAGGTTTAAGAAACGGCCGCTCGAGACGGGGAAAATTTGTTATTATACTCGAGATTCGGTACTTTATGGATTTCGCTCTATACGGTTGGCAGGAAAACTGTTTCTCTCGCTGGCTCGGACTGCGCTGCGCTTCGAATGGACCGGTCGAGGCGGGAAGATAATTAATCACAGTGTTTTTCGGATTTTCTTGTTACCTTTCAATAACTTCTACTTATTCTGGCTTGGGAAGGTTTTAAGGACATTTTTAATGAACTGAGAAAATGAACGTTGTTTCTCCCTATAAACATTACGAAAATTCTCAAACATGGTTCATTTATTTTTCCATTATTCTAGTTCCATTTTTTTTTATTTCAACTAATGCATTTTTAAAACCGTTTTTCTGCGAAAGTGTGATTATGTTTGAATATTTTTATATGTTCAACACGCTTGCTAAATATTGTTACGCTGAATGAAAGAATTCCAAGATTTATTCAGAGCGGGGAAAAAAAAGTTTCGGAACTCCATGAAATAGAAATGTGCAATAAAAATGTATTGTTAACGAGTTTTATGCGGCTGTCCATATAGATTCACGTATTACATAGAAACTCCATTCATATTTTAATATTCCGTATTCGTTGGCATATTTCCTGAAGCTCGACTATGACATATTCTACATATTTAATGCACTTTTTAAATTTTCCGAAACGACGGGCGAAAAAAGTTTCGGAAGTCCATGAAATAGAAATGTGCAATAAAAATTTCTCGTTAACAAGTTTTCCGAAGCTTTCCATATAGATTTACGTGTTGCGGAGAGAGATTCTATTCGCATTTTAATATTCCGCATTCGTTTTGGTATGTCTTCTCCCGTTACACATAGCGCATTTGACGTGCTTCCTAATTTTTTTGAAACGGCGGTCAACCCGAGTATGTCGTTTCACCTGGAAATGGAGTCTCGTCCATTACATAGGGTGAAAAAATTAAGTTCTGAAAAAAACTCATACGTTATACATTTTTTTCCTCGCCTCTCGAGCTGTATTACACACCACGCAATATCTCGACCAGTGCTTTTTGGCTGTAACACAAAAAGCAGAAAAGTTAGAGAAATCAGTAAAATCGAATTCTCTCGAACGCGCTGACTTCCTTGACAGCCGAATCAAAGCGACGCGGGAGCTCGAAAAACAATTTCGCGGCTGCTTTCAGATTCTCCGCCAGACAATAGCTACTCGCTACAGTGCATATAACGCTCACAATAATCGATAAAGCCAACACCCGATGAATTTTTCACACGCCCGTCGAATTAAATCTCCGCGGCGAGAGCGGCGAATGACTGAAGGACACTTGACCCAATTGAGCGAATCCATGCCGTACATAAGGCTGCCAGCGTTAATTGCTGAAAAGCGCTTCGAAAAGCGCTCTTCGAAAGCAGCGCAGCTGCGGCGGTGCAGCGCGATAATAGAGCCATCAGTCCAACCTAATTCACCGCACGACTCAGGCAGTGCATAACACAGTCGCGATGCATCAAGACCGCTGTGCAGCTCCGCGACGAGGATTATTATTATTTTTTTTTTCTAACTGGCTCCCTCCTCCCCGCGAGGGTAGGGGGTCACGGTAGAACGTATACGCGCACACACACGCGTACGAGCAGCGTCACCAGGACAGCAAACAGAGAGAAACCGCGACGCGCGAGCAGCTCGCGCGTCGAATAAATTCAGCAGCTGCGCAGTTGCCGCATTGCCACGTACGGCGGGCACATTATATTGCATTAAAGGGACGACGACGCGTCGATGCTCCGACGCGGCTCTCAAAGCTCGTATCGGCGATTTGCATATTCCATGAAAGCGCGTAAAGCTCGTGGTGTAACGACAAAGCGCGGCTTTATGCGAGGAGCTAGCTCGCGTGTGCGTATATGCATACGGCTGTGTGGAGAGAGAAAACGCGCGCTGCAACAAAGCGACGGCGTCGGCGACACAAGAAGCGCACACACACACACACTCTTGCCGCGCATGCGACTGCCTAATTGCTGCGCAAAGGACTGTAGTGTAGATAGAGAGGGGGGGATGAGGGGAGAAGAACAAGAAAAAGGGTGGGTGCGAGAGAGAGAGAGAGAGAGAGAGAGAGAGAGAGCGAGAGAAGAGGCCGATTTTGTATAGGGGTAGGTGTTTACGCAAACAGGCCGTGCTACGCGAGCGAAATTACGAGGCTTTCCCCGAGTTGTACTACTGCTGCGTCGTCTACATGCGCTGGCACGTACGAGCTGACGGTTCCCCCGGCTGTATACGCGGTATCTATTTCGGTAAACTCGAGGAGGCTCAACCGAAGCTCGCCTTGCGCTCTACAAGTACGGAGTGTGCGTTTGTTTGTACGCGGCTCTCGCGCGCGTCTTTTCGAGGGATTGGAATGGTCGGCGTACTTTTTATCGTCGCCGGCGCGCGATGGAAGTGCGGGGATTTTGCGTTTTGCACGTGTATTTGTCGAGTATAGTCGTACTTCACGCCCAGTCGCGACGCATTGGGCAAGCAGAGAGATCGGGGATGACTTTGGGCTAAAGTTGCCGTCGTTGGGATGGAAAAAGACAGGTCTGTCGGTAAAAAAGCAATGCTCTCCTGAGTAGTTGGAAATTAATGCAATTCGAAAACGCTTTGAGAAAAAAATCTGGAAAAATTCAGGGACGCTCGCGGAAGTCTCTTGAAATTATTTTGAATTAATATTTATGAATTCTCACCTCCCGCTCCTCTCCGCGTACATATTTCATCGGGGATTTCTTTTTTTTTTTTTTTTTGAGTTGAAAAGAATATTAAACTGTTGTTTGGCGAAGCATAATTTATTTTATTTAAAAACCACTAACTTTTTTGGTAAATCGCGCGCGTAAATTCGGACAGGCGAAAATGCTCGTAAGATTTTTTTATTTGCATTGCTAATGCGCAAGTGAAATATTTACAACGCTTTATCGAATTCAAAGAAATTAACTGGGTATACAAACAATAAAATCCCACGAGCAATCTGCAACGAAAAATTCCGAACGTCAATTTTTCTCGCTCGATCTGGAATGCTTTAATCTTTCTCTAAAGAAACAATTAAGAAAATCATCTAAACGATATCTTACAGCAGAAAAAAAACTCTAAACCTCCCAACATTTCCTGGCGCTCCTGTATCCAACGCGCACAGCTATTCCCCAGTCTGCGAGACAAAACTCGCGGCAAGCACGCGACAAAGAGCTGCCCGAGCCCGAACGAGGACTACACATCATCATCCCGCTGCAGAATCTGCTCGCGTCTCTATAGAGCCGCTCTGGCGTATAAAATCTTATCGCCGTAATAGAGCGCGCCAGAGAGTATACGAAAAGTGAGCGGAGAGCTAAGTGCTCGGCTGGAATCCAGTGGGAGGGACATAACCGTAGCGCGGGATAAAAGTCGACGGGGCTCGCGATCGAAAAGCATTTAAGCGCCGCGAGAGACTGCCGCAGCCGCGCTCTGATACTCCTAGAATTTCATGGGGATAGAATAAGTCGCGCGCGACATCGTAGCCCCCGTAAACATTTGGAAGCTGATGCCCTCCCCGCGTAACGTTTACGGCGGAGTCGCGCTCCGCGCAGAGATGGACTTTGCTCTCCTATCTATGCGTGTCTATGCGATAGAATCTTCGTTCGCGAGCGCGTGTATCGGGCACACGGAGCGTACACGCGCATTAGCCTCGTGAAAGCAATTGCTTTTGTCACGTGGCTAATGCTTTTATCTCTTATCCATTCGCAAGTATGTCAATGCATTTCGCGCGTGCGCGCGCTTTAAGAAACGTTAACCGGAGGCACATCGCGGAAAACTTTTGTCCGCGGAGTGGAAGCGAAGCGATTTTGAAAACTATTGTACGCTTATAAACTCTCGCGGGTGGGAAACGCTCATTCATGTTTTGCGTTGAAACTTTGATTTAGTGGTATGTATTTCTTTAAAGTTGAATCTCCGCTAATTTTTTCGCATCCCTAACTTTTTACGCTGTGTCCAATCGAAATTTGCTGGCTTGCTTGTATGCTGTCAAAAGAAGATTAGACAATTTTTTAGCAATTTTCATTTATGCGTGTATAAGTTATGACACAATGACTAACAGTAATCCATAAAAATTATTAATAGCAACTAATGATCGCAAGAACCCTCATTGTTCAATAAAAATAAATCAAAAAATAAATTAGACATCTTGATCAAAAGTAGAAATTTCTTTTCAAACTTTTCTAAATAAAGTACAAATTTCCAGATGTCAGCAACTTTTCAAAGCGAAAAATTTTTCATTTCTTGATAAAAGAAATCAGCACAGTTCCGTAAGACAGCAAGATATTAAAATCGCTCACTTGACTCCAAAATTTAATTAGATCACGGTTGACAGCTGCTCTAAAAAGTTATGTTCTTTTTTTTGTAATTTTAAAGAAGATTTCAAATCGGATTTCAAATGGAGGTTTCGACTTTTTGGTAAAAAGAAGTCAGTGGATTTCCACCTTAAAGCGAGCGTATAGACAGACGAGATTAGCTGAGAATACACTTTCAGAAAATTACTTCCACTAATTCATCGCGCGGTCCGAAGACGCTCAACAGGAGCGAAAATTCATTGAATATTGAAAGTCGACGATCGACATATATTTGAAAATCTTATCTGCTGCGTAAAAGTTTTCCGCGAGTGACCTACTTCTGATTTGCCTCATTGAATTTCTTCAGTCGATCTCTCTTTCACTTTCGTAATATTCACCAGAAAAATCCGCGCCGTTCGCCTCTCCGTCCAAAAGACATCTGCATCCGATTCCGTTATCATTGAAAAATGTTCTCGAACTTTCGTCCGGGATAAATACTCGAATGCGCGCCGAGACAAAGGAGAGAAACGCGCACGCGAGAGAGAGAGAGAGAGAGAGAGCTTTTCACCCGAAGAGAAAATTTTCTCATAGAGTCACGATACGCGGGCAGCGCGCGGCTCACTATATTCGTATGTACATCACATATTTTTTCCCTTGAAGCGGGAACATCCACCATTATCCGCTGTCTGGCACTCGCTCGCCATTTCATCCCCGTGTTTCGCTTGCATATACCAAAATAATGGCCCTCCGATATTAAAGTCAGTACCGGGGAGGCATTATACGATGCAGGCACGTCCTATTTTTCCCAGAACCTCGCTGCAGCGCGAAGAGCAGCCTGACGAGGGACAGCAGCGTCGTTTGGCCGGGAGGTCTTCAAGGAAACCAGCTTCAGGTTTTATGCGAATGAAGGGGGGAGAGGAGGGCTGCATTTACCTTTGATAAAGTAGGAGGGAAAATGTGTGGAGCTGACAAATCGCGCTTCACTTTAGTCTATTATACTTTAAAAGACACCGTTAGAGCTTTATGGAAGGTTTCGCTTTTGAGAGGACTGCGCGAAGAGTTTAGTTGAATTGAACGTTTACCCGACGAAGTGTCTTGTTTTTTGGAAACGCATGCCTGCGGATCGGAAACGTTTGCTCGTTAAAAAAAAATTGGAATTTATTTCTTAAGGGTGAAAATGTAGCGAAGGGCATAAATCTCGAACGATAAGATATTAAAATTATATTTCTTGGATTCGTAGAGATATAAAATTCAACCTTTATCTCAGAATCTCGAAGGAAACGTTATTGAAATACCATCACGGACCGAGTATTTAAGTAAACCAAGGAATGGTGGAATTCCAATTTCAATACCTCCGGCAGAAAACTATTTATAACGTGGAATAATTGGGATTAAAATTGATTTCGAATAATAAAAATAATTGTAAATTTTGATTCTTGATCGTCGAATATTGAATTTGCAAAATAGTGTGGTTAACAAAGTTTCGCTTGGTTACCACTAAGTATCGATCGAATATATGAAACATACAAAGTATACCAGGAAACTAAAAAGAATATATTAATATAAAATAGCTGCTCAAGTATATGAACATTCTCGATGTAAGAGATAACATTCATAATTTCCATAATGATATTACAGATCCCACATGTAATCGAAATAACTAGTATTATCAAATTAGAAGTCAGTACATCTGTACATCTTTAGTAGTACATCTGTAAATTTTTGTTATGTAAACGAGACCGACTACAACTGGTTAAAATTTGCATTAAATTAGATAGGAAATGAAGTGTACATGTAAACAATGCTACTTTTACAGTCGGAAAGAGTTTGCCGTTTTGTACAACTTAACTTTCATTCATGTGTTGAAATCAGATAATCAAATCATAAATCAAAGTTGTAAAAAAAACTTATTTAACTTTATTTCTTGTGATTTTACTATTATATATTTAAATTAATGCAAGCGTAATGATACCCGATTATATTGAATAGCATAATCATTTATGTCCTCCATTTTAGTATTATTATTTGATTGAGCCTATGTATCATGCGCCATACCATTTGACGTAAAAGGTCAAAATTTGTATGCTGACATAGGAATACTACATACTTGCGTAAATAATTCTTCGTGCGGTCTTATCAGCTATTATTTTATTTAAAATAAAAGAGATGGCTAAACTTGATACAGCTGTATAACGCACAAGAGAGCACTGAATAATTTTGTTTTTAAACATGAAAATACTCTGATAACTTAGACTTTATTTGCTAAAAAATAAATATGGTTGATGATGAATAATTAGATAACAATCTACTTATACTAAATGATAGAGCAATACTTGAAAAGCGTATAATACTCAAAATATTGTTTCTTTTAATGACTAAAACAAGGAAAAAGTGATAGATAAATATTTAGATGCACTAACATAGATTTTATTTAAATCTTGCCACCCACAAAGTCTTTTCTATTTGTTCTCGAAGTTAGGCACGGAAAAGCAAAACTATTTGAACCCCCAACTTCTAAAAAGCAAATGTCCGTTTAGTTACTGATTTTATTGACCACCGTAATATCATTTCATTGATGACTATGCACATTCCCCGAGATTATCGCATTAAATAGTTTATCCACGTTGATTAGTTTCAATATGTACCTATAATGGGAATTTGATCGTTATTTCTTTTCATTCGTACTTTCTTCACAACAAAATGTTGAAATCAATTGAAGTGGAAATTCAGAATTGCTTTTAAAGCAGACTCAGAGACTATTTAAGACTACACCTTTGAGACAGCTTAAATAGCTTAAATTCTTTTGTCTGTTCAGTCTTTTCTGCGATTTCTCAAAAACGTGACTAACTTATATAAGATGTCAATTCTTTTTTCAAATTACTGACCAAACCATAACGACAAAATTAACTCTGAGTCGACAATGATCCAGTGCGATCATGCTATACCCATTAATTCGCGAAAAATCATCTAGATAAAATATGATTTCCTTTCTCGCTTTATAATAAAAGCGAGGTAGCATTATTCGCAATACATTAAACAAAACGCTTATACAATACGCAGTTACGCTCGAAACGAAACGAGCACAAAGCAGACAGCATCAAAGCACTTCTCGTCAGTGTACAGCTAGTTAAAATTTCGCGGCGTTTGCAGCGTCTGCGCGTAATGGCATTACTTTCTAGTTCGCCGAATATAATGTCTCCCAGCTTTCTCGCCCCCCTGTCTTAACAACGCCAGACTTTTCTCCGCTCCGCGCGTCGTCATTTTGAGAGAGCGTGAGTTTTCCTTTCCGCAAATGCCGTCGCGCGCGGCTTCCTCGCCAAAGCGACAACACGGCTTCGTGTCGCGCTGCACCAAGTGGCGCAACACGCGGCAGTAGATGGAGGACAGGTCAGAAAAGCCACCAGAGACAGACCGACGCGGCGGCAAGACGGTTTCGCAAATGTCGAGCGCGCTGCATCGCTGGGTCTCCGCGGTTGAACTTGCGCTCGGTCCGCTTGCGACTTGCAAAAGCGCCGAAGCGATCGCAAATTGGCAAGACAAAAGTCGAGGCGACGGTGAAAGTATAAAATTCGCATGATTATTGCGTATTATGGGATATTATCGTACAGTTCGATGACGAGATTATCTTAGGAGAGGTAATTAATACATGTCGCACCCTCCCCTACTGTTAATCTCAGTAGTCTGTAAATTAAGCCAGTGATTTCTCGAGCATTCAAGACACAGATTGATCCAGTTTATGGACGCTCGCAAACGGAGAAGCAGCGCGCAATCGAATCACCGACGTTGTGCGTGTGTGTATGTGTGTGTGTGTGTGTGTGTGTGTATATATATATACGTGTGACTATACGTATACAAATACTAACTGATGTCCCCTTTGAGAAATCTGTTGCGCTTATACAGCCAGCCTGGAGACACAAGGACTAACCCATCAAATTGAATGCAAGCTTAGGTCTGGCTAAGTTAAGAATCATAGTCTACAGTTTCGGAGAGGGAATACCCCGGAGGAGTTTCGCTAAACTGACCGGTTGTAAAGCCTTCGGGCGGTTTGAACGACTCAAGTTCCACCAAATTGTTTCTCAACTTTCTTCCATTTAATGTTTACGGGAGATACTTTTAAACCGGCGCTACAAAAGTGGGTCACGAGGACAGATAATACCAAGCGTGTACACATATACACAGTAGCAAATGATTCCTTCGCACAGTTGAGCAAGGAAAAACCCGGTCGCTCTCTCCCGATCGGAAGAGAAAAATCATCAATGAATAAATGTTATTAAAAAAACTCGAGCACTTCTCAACGCCACGAGTCGTTACAAGAAAAGCCAAGAACGACGATTTCCTGCCATCGCACCGATCGTACCGTTTCTTCAGCGCGCAGCAATGCCACACCCGCGAGAAACCGTATATAGAAAGACCTACAGCTCCGCAGCCTCCACTCTCTCTCTCTCTCTCTCTCTCTCTCTCTCTCTCTCTCGCTCTCCCTCTCTCTCTGCTCTCTGGCCGAGAAGCAGTGCAACTCGTCCGAGCTTACGAGCTTCCACCACATACACATGTGTACGCGAATGTTTACGTGTGCGTAGATGCGCGTGTGCGTGTATATATACCTGCTGCACAGTATGTTTTGCTGAAACATAACTTTGGCCCTAAAGCCTGACGTAATTTACGGACACGGGAGAGGGGAGGGGGAGCACGCGTTATTGTTTTTCCAGTCTTTCCGGCTTATACTGCGTATCGCTCTCTCTCTCTCTCTCTCTCTCTCTCTCTCTCTCTCTCTCTCTCTCTCTCTCTCTCTTTCTCTCCATGGACCATCCGCGCGCGCAGCGCTGTTCTTAGCCGGTTTACGTCAAATACTGATTGTATCTTTGCAGATGATAGTCCCAGCTCTTCTCACGGCAATATGTGCTGTACACTGCACGCGTAGTACACATACTCTGGCTCACTAAGTGAAGTCCGCTCTCGTGGGCGAGAGGCCTCGGGAAACAGATGGATGTGCGGGTGCTTGCGTACACGGATACCTTGTTTACGTCGGTTTATGGACGGCCCGGTTCCATAAACAGGACTGTACTGGTCTGCTAAGGGAGGAAGCAGACTGCAAGATGTGTGTCTTTTTCTCTTTTCTTTTATTAATATAGTGTGCAAAAGTAATCGATTACAATTTTTTCTAATGCGCTTTTAATTTCAGCTGGTGATATAGCTAATTTTCTCTGGGCGGGTTAAAAAGTCAATGTTTAAAATTAGCCCGAGTCATCGCGCGGTAGCCTCTCGCGATGAAAATCTAATCAGCCGCGCGTGGAAAAGGAAATTTTCGCGGAAGCGGAAGGGATTCGTTAGCCCGATCAAAAGAATTTCTAGTCGTTAAGATCCCATCAATTAACAATTCAGGAGGCTGGAGAGCTTGTTCATCCAAAATAACGCGTATCAAGCTCTCTCTCTCTCTCTCCCTCTCTCTTTCTTTCTCTCTCTCTCTCTCTCTCTCTCTCTCTCTCTTTCTCTCTCTCTCTCTCTCTCTCTCTCTCTCTGGCGGTCGGGGCCATCGTAATTACGCTGCTTAAAGCAACAAAAGTTTTGCCATCAAGCCCCGCCGGGCGAGAGCGACGTAGACGAACGGGATGCTCCGAGAGCTGGAAAATAACAGCAACACCAAATCAGCTCTCGCTTTCGGTCCACACGCGCGGGAAATACAGCGCGCTGCACGCGGAGAGTCTTCTGCTTCGACTCTCTCTCTCTCTCTCTCTCTCTCTCTCTCTCTCTCTCTCGTCAACGTTCCTCTACGTGTATATATATATACGAAGAATGGACCACTACGGTTGATGAATTTATCATTTTAAGACTTGGCGAGTGTTTAACTCGTTTGGCTCCCAGAGTGGCGGCCACGAATCTTGTCTCCGCCTCAACTGTTCCCGTGAGAATTTATGAGCCAGGACAACTGGAAAAGTAGCGCGCGTCTAGAGACTGTTTCACCGTGGCTGCTCTGAGCTAAGAGTAATTAGACCTGCTGTTGCTCTCGAGTCTTATATATATATATATATGTGTGTGTGTGTGTGTGTGTGTAAGGTCAGCTGAATATACGAAGGTGAATTGTATAAGTTTTCTCCTACAGTTCCGCGGCCGGGAAATTGTGGAAATTGGTCAGTTGCTGTGTATTCCTGTATTTGAATATTTTAACTATTTTTCCGAGTTCTGAATGATTTTGGGTAAACGATATAGAGTATTAAATCTCATCCACTATGGGACAGTTTTAATTAGGAAGTGATAGTGCGTGAGCTGATTAACTATTTGCGGGAGCTTACGATTTAATTAGTTTATTAGCTTAGTTAATTAGTTTGATCTAGATTTTCATCGAAGACTTCTTTTAGGAGATTATGGTTAGTCGTTTAAATTTTTATTCGTAAATGGATTTGGGGAGTAAAAAACGCCCTTATAATCTGAAAAATTGTCGTACCAGAAAATAAGTGCTCTTTTGCTTATATATTCTAAATTGATAATTTATTGCATAAAATTAGACATAGTACAAACCTCTACATTAATCTGGAAAAAAAATCTGTCAATTGTTTCATTCGCTTGCTTTGGCTGTAATTCTACGGACAATGCAAAAATGCATAAATCTCAGCGAACGCTTAGCAGATATGTCAACGTGAAGCCAAATATGTGCTTAGCAGGCTTTAAAGGTAATACTATTTAATTCGAGTAAACAAACTACTGCTTTATCATGATTTGTTCGCATAAAACAACACTCATTATTATTCCATATTCAACTTTTTCGGACTGTAGGGATTGTTTCGTCATCCCTTAAACACACTGAGCATATGCTCAGAAAATGAAAAGGTCCTAAAGGATCCACAAATCTCTTTTCACACGGATACCGCAGTAAAATATTTCACCGAGTTCGCCGACTGCGCGAATCGATGTAGACTTAAAAATTATCGGCCCCCTTATCATCGTCCTTCCACTAAATTTTAACATTCCCAGCTACAAAACGATGGCGATCGTCATCGCCATTTCAGAATCCAAGCCAAGTGTCGGTAAATCCAACCCGGTGCGTGGATGAAAACGATTAACGTAGCATCACCTCGACGGTTAATGGCCAAATGCCCTGTGTACCAATATTCCTCGCTTCAGGATAGAACGGCCATGCGGAGGGATGTAGAGACAGATTACAAAGGCTCGGTCCACAACCCACAGAGCCATCGGCCATCCCTTTCTCGCTGTATCGAGAGAGAGAGAGAGAGAGAGAGAGAGAGAGAAGTACGAGCCGTCAGCGTAGAATCGCACATCTACCAGCTCGTATAAAGAATCTGAGTGTGAGAGCAGCTGCAGCGTCGACTCTCGAATGCGCTCGAGAGTATCGAGCTCTCGTTTCTCATCGATTTCGAGGTGACGTTATTTAGTTAGCGCCGAGAGCCGATAACCGTTCGAGGACCATTAACCAGTCGACAGGGTGGGGGGGGGGGAGGGGGACTAGTCGCCGCGCTTGTACGTGTCTCTTTTGTCCACTGCTGCTGCTGCTGCAACAGCTGTCGCGGCGGGCAAGGGCTCGTCTGGGATTCTTTTATTTTTTTTCCTTTTTTTATAGCGCATCGCTACACACGCGCTGCGGCTACAGCTTGTAAACGGCGCGGCGAACCCTTTCAGTCGGGCTAATCCACGCGAGAGTCATGGCTGTTCATCGATACATACACGGCTTTCGTTTACGTTACCGCTGCGCGAGTGCTCTCGTGGTCAGATTGGAAATAAAAGGCTGCGGGAGAGAGCAGAGACCCGAGCAGCCAAGCGAGGGGTATTATGTAATTGAGCGTCGTTAGCCCGATGCAGTTTGTTATTTCTGGTGGTCACTCGAGCTCGATGTGGGCGGTTGGAAAGCTCTCGTTAGAAGAAGGGAGGGGAGGCTGGAGGCGTACGGATGTATTGAAGAGATGTTTTAATTTTTTTATTTATTTTATTTACTTTTTATTGAGTCGTATTATATTTGCTGTATTTATTTTGTGTAATTTATTGAATTCTATTATGGAGGAATAATTATGTATTGATTTTTGTAATTGGTGGAACTTGATATGCAATATAATATAACAAATATGCACAAGTATTGATTCGTTCAATATTTTCAGCACTACTCTATTCATTCAAGAGAACAAAATGGGCAAAATATTAGAGTTCGATGTTAAAATCTAAAAGTTTTATTCGGTGAATAAGTTATTCCTACTTTTATATGAACACCTACCCTATTTTTTCCACTTCGCTAGCAAAATCTTAAACGAATTCAGGTTGTCAAGAGCAAATATTGGAGAATAATAAAAATATAGTAGAATCTGAATAAAAGTATTCGAATAAAACTACAGAGTGGAAGTCTCTTCTAAAATGGTTTTATGACTTGAGCGAAAAATAATATCGTAAAGGATGTAAAAATAACACAACTTCATCAATAAATGTGTGGATTATCACGAATATGATTATTTATTTTTTACAATATATGAAAATAATACATTAGAATGAATTCTTAATGCATCACTTTTTTTATTATTATCTCAACATAAATAAGCAAAGATACGAAAATTATATGTGATACACATGGCGTAACTCGAGTAATTGGATTTTGGAAAATACCTGAGCCTGTTCTTTGAAGGTTAACTTCTTGCCGAGGCTAATGCGAGGAGTCAAGTTAAAATTTTAAAGCCAGTTATAACTTTGCCGTCTACAACTTCGGATCTCTTTGACGTTTTTTACATAAAACTTTATTCAATGAAACACTTGATTCTTTTCTTATTGCAATACTTTCAGTGGTTTAGTAAGCATTAAGCTGATTATCCTGCTAAGTTTTTACTCTGATAGGTACAGGAGTAAAACAACAAATTTAGTCGAAAGATAAGTTGTGCTCTGTGGTAATTGCAATATAACTGATGTACTTTTTAAAATAATTAAGTAGAAGTAATTAATTGAACGTAATTTAAAATCTTGAAAAAAGTACATTCCTAATTGAAGTTTGGAATTAAAATATTCTTCGCAATTCTCGTTCTATTATTCTTACATTTCTTTACCACAAATATATGCAGAAAGGTCCTCGATCAGAGACAAGTTCAAAGATTATTAATTTCAGCTTTTTCTAACGATAAGAAAGTCTTTCCACGACTTCGTAAGCTCTCCTTTGTAAGTGATAAATTATGTACATTATGCGCATTTGAATTGCAGATTCGAAAGATTTCGCAAAAACGGTACTTCGCATAAATTTCGGCGGCCTTCAACGAATCATCGAAAACTCGCCAATAAATTAAATATCATTCCGGAATGTTCGTCCCGTTTCTCGTCTTATTAAAAAAGCTGGAAAATGAAAGTTTATGAACTTGAATAAATTCCCGATTTAATAACAGGCAAAGTATTCCTCGGGCCAGGATGTAGTTCTCAAGAATTTCAAGACAGCCGCTCCCGGCGCCGTATCGTCTTTTAGCAGCCGGCGATTACCCGCATAAATATATGGATATCCGCGGCAGCGCAGTTTCGCATGAAACCTCAAAAGTTTAAAGGACTAATTTTCTCCCCCCCCCCCCCCCGCGCCTACGCTCTCATCCTTCGCGGCTCTAATTACTTCCTTTCTCCGGTCCAATTCGGAATACTCGGACTTGTTCTTCGCCTCGATTCCGGCTTTATACGCGGCCGCGACCGCCGCAGATACGCGGCTGGAACACTTGCGTTCGACTCGCGGGAAAGAGCGCGCGGGGAAATTTAAATCTACTTTCCGTGGGCGCGGGAGAGGCTGAGAGCCGCCCGAGTTCAATTTCCAGCGGGAGGAGGAAAATTTTCGTAACCGTCGCTCGCTTTGTAAAGTCTTTTCTCCTTCGCAGTACGTCTGTCCATATCTCTCCTCTTTCCAGCGGCGTTGTGTTTCTCGATGTTTCACTTGGATTCTGTAGGTGAATACGGCAGGATTGGATTTCACAAGCATGGATGGGAAGGAGCGATGAGGGGGGGGGGGGGGTATCGGGATTGAGTTTCGAACGCTCTTCTACTTATTTACACGAAACGACATAAAATATTTCGCTCTTCCTCGTTGGATGATGCTCTGTGCTCTTTACACTGTCTTCCTGCCATGCGCGCTATCGTTTATCCGTTTTTTTTCTTCCACTGAATAGTCTGCGAAGCGTTTCGTCTCATCTTTTTTTATACGCACTTTTCCCGTTTTCCCTAGGCACACGATTCAGCAACGTTTTCGAGAAACGAAAACGGCACCTGCGTCACACTTGTTTATCGACAGCTTGGTAAATATTAAGCGCACACACGTTGGCATCACATTTTCTACGCTCGCGATTTTTCACACAGAAATTTAATCGAAAATTATTTCGAATTCAATTAATTTTCTGATTAGCATACCGCGTCATCAACAATCCTCATTACTTCTGTCGACGACAAAAGTTTTAATTTTACTCTCCAAAAACCATATTCGACCGGCAATAATAACGCACGCGATCGTAATTATAGACACCTTTATATAATGCCGTTTAATTAACACGCTGCGACCAGTAAAATTGCTCAATTTTCTTCGAGTCCACTCCCCCCCCCCCCTATAGCTTATTGCTGCATTTAATCGAACGCGCTAAAAGCTACTTTATTGCCGCACCTAAAATATAATACATAAATTTTAATGTACATTAAGCGCGAGCAAACTCACGCAAATAGAGAGACAGAGAGATAGATAGAGATGCGCGTACAGTTGACATTGCATTACAAATACAAGTGTAGCTACTCTCTCACAACGCTAATTCGAGCCATCGGCTCTTTGAGCCGCGGCGCGTCCGACAGACGCGCAATTTATTCAGCGGCGGAGGGGGGGGGGGAGGATGTTCAAGTAGCGCCCTCCCGACTACTGCAGTTGCATTTGACTATACGTCTGCATTAACTATGCATAGAGAGACAAGAGCTCCAGCTGCTACGTCCTATCGCGTTTCTGCGGCTGATGTAGCTTGCTCTCTTTTTCGACTGTCGGGGCGGGGATGTACATGCGCGGATCGAATGACGAGACGATATAGGTGACGATACTGTTCGAATATTTCCGATGGTCTCGGCGCGAGAGGCAAATGATTGAACGCGAAGGCTTCAATGCGAAAGAGCGTGACGTGAAATAAATCATTCTTTGGATATGTCTTGGATGCACGTCGAAACAGAATGAAACGGGTGGGATGGCAGATACGTGCGTTGTCTGACCGAAATCGGCTTGTACTACTGGGCGTATCCCATAGCTCGGCGTTCGTATGCGTTCGTTGCCATCTGTACTCCGGGAAAAGAATTTTAGATAGTCGCGTCGATGGGTAGATCTGACGCACGTGTACGTACGTTTTGAATATAAGTATGATAGAGTAACATAAGCTTATTTCAAAATAAATAAATCGTTATGTACATTATGACGAACCAGCGCTGATTCTGATCATTTAATTTTCTCGATAAATTTTGAAGAGAATTCATAGTTCTTTTGTTATCGGAATTAAATGGTAGAACATTAAGTGCAATTTTATTCTATTTACAAGAAATAAATTATCCTTTATGTCATAATTATTTCATTTACGATCTCAAATTTTTTGGATTTCACGCAGTCAAACTATTTTCGCGACATTTTTATAATTATATTTCATATGAATTATTGATTGTGTTCCAACTTATTCTGTACGGTTCTGAAAGCTAGGAATCTCATGTTAAGTACGAAAAGGCCACGACGTGCGGGATTTAGCTAAAACTTTGTGAAACGACTTGTTGTACCTAAATATTAAATTCTGTGCAGTAGTTCTGTCCCATAGGCCCAAGTTACCGAGATGTACAAGTAACTTTGTTAATTTTGTAATTATATCGTATTTCTGTGTTTGCCATTAGACAATGTATACAGATATGCATGCACAGTGATAGGTAAATACCTTGGTTGCCTAGGCCTACGTAATGAAACTATAAATAAAATATAAAATTACTCTCAATACGTTCATTTACAACGTTGCACTCTCCCCTTGTTACCTGATTTCAGATCTATTAATATTGATAGGGTAGAATCTTTTCAGATTTTCTATTGCAAATACAGTTTTTAAATTAAATAAGAATCGTGCATTACAGACTATTTTACCTATTCATTATGTATTGGGTATTAATGTGTGTATAAATCGTGAAAGATGTTATTGACTATCAGAAGTTCTGCGATCTTTCTTTTTGACTTATGTACATTTCTTGTAACCTTCGCTCATATCGTGAGTTGCGAGAGTTGTCGTAAGTTAATCTAATATAACTTACTACAGTTTACTAAACAGATTAAAGCATCAATAAAATTCCCTTCCTAACTTTTAATGCATTGAAATCCTTTCTATTTATCTTCCAAAACGAATGTGCGATCCTTATCGTTATACGCATTATTAGTTCACGAGTCATTATTTTTCTAATGCTCGGTAAATTATATTCAATTTCATCATCTTCCTAAAAAGAAAATTTTTCTTCGCATCAAGTAACTAAGAAGATTAGTAAATGGGTGCCTACCATTCTCAAGAATCTCTTTTACATCCAAAAACGAAACTCATCACACTTAACTTCATCACTTAATTTCCGCTCGATACTTCCAATAAGGGAACGACGACGAGCGTACAAAAAATCATCGCTGCGCAAATGCAGGGAAAGCCTCCGTGCGCACCGACGCTCACGCCGTACTCGTATACTCTCGGAGGCTATGTATGCACGCGAGAGGAGACATTCAAAGCCGTAAACCCGACTCCGCGAAAGTTGGACCGGCGAAGTTTACAAACGCCGAGCAGACTGTGAATGAAGAATAGAAAAGGCTAGAAGCAGAAGAGAGAAAGATGGGGAGCAACGGCAGCGTGAGAAGGAGGGCAAGTTTTAAAAGTGCTCGGCATCGAAGGAAAAATCTTTTCACGCGGTGGCGGCCGCCGATGCAGTTTGACTTTCGCCTCAATGTAGCCCCCACCGCCGCCGCTGCCGTCGCTGCGCGAAACTACTCGCGGCCACACATTGATTCGGGATTCAAGCCGTTTTTAACGTCGGAGATCGACTCTCCTGAGCTATCGCAGTCGACCGCGACTTGTAGCTCGCGCGCCATGATGGAAAGTCGAATAGCTTCGCGGCGAGTTGAGAGCTGAAAATCGACTGGAATATCCCGAGGAGGATAGAACTTACCTTTCTCGCAGCGATTTTCAATCAGTTTTGCAAGTTATCTCGGAGAAGCTCCATGTTCGCCGAGCGCGCGCTAATAAACTCTGGCAATTGAATAAGGAGATCGAAGTAACGGCTCGACTCGTTCGCTTTTTGCGCGGAAAGCCCCGATAACGGCTATCCCGAATGAACTCGGATGACGGATGCCTCGCGGACTGCCGTAACCGTAGATTCGTATTTGGACAAACGGCCAAGTGGAAGTGGTCATATTCAAGTTTCTGCGCTGCGCACATTCACGTACACATACACTCGCGCGCTGCAGTAGTTGAATGTAACTGCAATAGCAAAGTTATACTCGAGATGCTTATAATTTAGGAGGTCTGGGGAAACATTTGTAATCGCGAGAGATTAGCCGGGACTAAGTTTCCCAACAGCCGAGGACGTATCCATCCGCGGCTAAAACCTAAAACAAACGATCAGCAGTGGTATCTCTCTCCCTCTCTCTCTCTCTTCTTCCCCAATTCCTTCAAGGAGCATCAATCATACGGCGCGCAGCGCATCGCCGCGCTATACGTCCACCCGCATGAATCATGCATTCAGCCCGGCGGCAACGAGGAGGCCGAATAAGATAAGGGACTCGAGCTTCAAACGGAGAAAAATTATTAGCGCACACGTTCCGAGCTAATGCGTGGCCTACCACTGCGTCAAAGCAGCGCCGAGAGAGAGAGAGAGAGATGCGAAAACACGAGCCGCGCTAGAAAAGCGTCTTTGGAGACGAGCCAGGAAGAGCCGGTCTCCGATTATCGGGGACGCGGCAGATCCTTTGCCGGAGTGAGCCAACAAACCTTTTATCTTCTCCCAGCGAGAGACGAACGTCGCGATTCGTTGGACGGAACGGCGGGGGGGGGGGGCTATATAAGTAACGTAATGAGCGCGAAGGAGTAACTCGAGGCCGCTGCGAGTTGCCGGGAACTCTTTGTCTTTGTGAGAATTATCAGGTGGCGCGTTAGTGCATTAGGTGGGAGGTGAAGCGTCGCGCGGCGCGCTACACGAGCTTTGAAGTTGGGAGCTCGATTCGGAAAGTTAAATGCGATGATGTGGCAGCTGTTTGTCAAATTAGAGTTCGGGAGATATTTTAAGTTTTAAGTCGAGAGAATAATCTTAATTGAATTATGGTGATTATAAGGATTTAGTCGACAGGTGATCAAGTCACCTCGTAATTTCGTAGCAGCCCTCGCCGCTGACTGCACACGGGATTGACTTCCTAATTGCTGGATTATACGATGAACCTATTGGGTTTTCCAGAATTTTTTCGCGGCAGTGAGACTAATCGCGATTTGCTCAATTAACGACAATGACAATTTTTTTTTAAACTAGTTTTGATAAGTCTTGATTTTCAAAAGTAGAAGGCAGCCCTCGGTGAGTAATTAATATCCAAACTTCATCTTAATCCGGTAACGTTTCGTCCTTGGTTAGGACCTTTTAAACTAGTTTTAGTGCGCTATATACGCTGCTGTACTCCTGGCTTCGAGGTTAGTCTACTTCGCACATTTGTGACTGATACGCATTCCATAAAGTTTCCTTCCTGAAAGTTCGCGCACGTAGTACGTTACCCATGTACAACACGAAATGTGCACCCTCGAGATCATGTGCATTAGACTGGCTTACATTCTCGGCGTATTTTAACGCGTGACGAGCCATCCGTAAACTTGCCACGGAAATACCGATTGGCCGACATCGAAGAACCAATTACTCGAGGCCTAGTGCGATTGATCGTCTCTTCTCTCGGGAACACCGCATTGGAATACGCCGAAAGAAAGGAAAGGTATAGCATTTCCTCCACGCGACGCAAATTCGCGGATGAAAATTCATCCCCCGCATAGCAATCAGAAGCCGCGGCGGCGCATTAATCCATCGGCACGGTGCCGACCGTAGACGCGCCTAGACTCGGGATTGGAGTCATCATCTCCCAAAGGATCTGAGATGGCACAAAGCGAACGTCAGCTGAGACAGTTTCCGGTGACCCGCAGGCGGCGGCAGCTGCTGCTACTACTCCCTGCCTCGTCGCGGTCTGTTTCCGGTTGATTTTGCCGATGATGCCTGCCGGAAGTAGGAGAGCTGCGCAGCGAAAATGGAGATAAAAAAGAAACGAGGGGCGGGTGGTGGTGGAGGAGGAGGAGGAGGAGGAGAAAAGCGAGAAAGACGCAAAGGGCAAAAGCGCCTTCTGGAAGCGAGCCAGAGGCCGGGGAATCCCGGAAGTGGGACTCGCGATTGACGAATGCGAGGCAGTGTAACCTACATATCGCAACTCGCGCGCGCATATCGGATGAAGTCGGGGAAATCCGCGCGCGGCGCGCGTCTTTTGATGTTCCAAGGTTGCATTCATCTCAGCGACAAGTAGCGAGAAGCGCGCGCATACGAAAGCGGATGGGAAATCGGAAGCGCCGGAGGCCGGATGCTCTCACTGCTGAAAGTCAAAGAATTCTTCTGGTCTTTTTGCCGCCTTGAGCTGCTTCGCTGCTGCTGCTGCTGCTGCTGCTACTGCTGCTGATTCTTGCGAGGAGGGAGGGGGGAGGGAAGCACCGCGAAAGCGCGAAGGGAGGAAGTCGAGTACAATGCCACTGAGCCGAGTTTGTCTTTTGCCGAGTGTGTGTGTATGTCTATGTGAGTGTGGGTGTGGGTGAGATGTGGAAGCGCGGCAATGCGTATTATGGAAATACGGCAAAGATTTTAGAACGTCTTCCTGAATGTAAGAAGGAGAAATCGCTACTGCTCGGGAATTTTCATATGCGTGAATAATTTCGAGGACTTCTTCGCGGCTTCATTTTTCATGGTGCTATTTATAACAAGAATCCTCTCATGAGTGAGAATATTCTTGAGGAAAAAGAAATGAGTCTCATTTATTTTTTTTTCTTCCTTGATGGCTTACGGTCTTTGACTTTGGCAGCTGCTTTAAACGAAATTAACAATATTCCATGAAATGATGTGAACTCGTAAACACACTTTCACAGATACTTATTAATGATAAAATTTTATTTATTCATTACTTATTTAATATACGAATTAATTTTCCTTTAACAAATTACAAAGTATAATTTAAACATGTATATTTGTAAATAACAGGTAATATCAAGTGTACAAATGCAAAGTCTATATGAAAGACAATAACGCAAAGTATCTAATTCAGTACAACAAAGTACATTCTATGTATCTGATAATACAAAAGTATTCAAAATATAAACCAAAAATACAAAGGTAATAAACTTGTACAGATAAATTATTATTAGCCGTCCATTTGTCAGTGTATTTTTTTATTTGTACTGTCCAAATAGGAAGTTGATAATAGTGTATGTCTCAAAATTCCTTTTTAACATCAAGATGCTCAATGCGATTAACGCAATAATATCACGCGATCAGAATAAGCCAATGCCAATCGTCAATTTCAACGGAGCATCAAAATTCTTTCAAAATCACATGATATTCATAGGAAAGTCACAGCGGCTCAGTGACAACCTTGGGAAGAAACCGAAAACTCAGCCAAAATCCCATTCACACCAGCTCTCCATAACTTGAAAATACTTTCATCCTCTGACCTGCTGATCCATCGCTTTGGAGCACAATGCGCAGATGCCTCTCCCGCTCTCCCGGCCCCCCCCCCCTCCGGACTTAAGCTCTCGCGCATAATCGACATGCCTCTTCGAAAAGTTTATAAAACAGCAGGAGGGGCGCGCGCTCATTGACATTCCTCGCCGAGCTCGAGACCGGAAAACTTTCGCAGGAGGTATTTACGCGGTCATGGAGAGGCCGATGCGCGCCGCGTGTCGACAATAACTCAGCCTCTGATCGCGAATAGCAGCTCCTACTTTGGCTCCGGATACTGTCTGCTGCGCAACGAAAGAGAGCGAGCGAGAAAGAGAGAGAGAGAGAGAGAGAAATTAGGTTCGGCGATAACAGTATACATTTTAGAGATGCGGACGATAGAGGAATGTTTGAATATCACCCCCGATGAAGAGTCGTAAAAAACGTTTGGATGGCGGCAGCGGAATGGCATTTCTCAGATGGGATGGCACGTGGGATGGCATTTCGTAAAAAGAGACGGCTCGTCGGATGATATTTCTTAAGTGAAGTCCAGAAATGTGTCGGCGAGGGGTATGAAATGAATTTCACGGGCACTTAGGCGATAAAAGAAGAATGTCCAGTGCGCCACGTAACAAATAAACAGCCGCCATAAACAGCTTGCCACGACGGCAAGCCGCAAAGCACCTACTACTGCGCTCGCGGTAGACGCGAAGCTATTGCGACTAACCGCGGCTGAGGTGTACTCATTCCTCCTTACAACGCATTGACGTCCGGAGCATCGGGAGCTTGACGAGCAATATTCTCCGGTGTGTCCGACGATCGGTTGAAACGAGGCGTCGTGTCGAACACTGATAAGCAATGATATTTAACAGCGTGATCCCGAGACGATCGAAGCGGGTAACGATCTTCTTCTGGCTGAAATTCGCCGTGTATACGCTTGAACATCCTGCGCCTGTGCAGCTGCGCGCGAGGCGTCGAGGCGCAGAAGTTAATATCGCGGATGCAGAATGCGAACGGAACCGAACCGAGCGCCACGTCGCTCCTCGACAGAGGCAGAGAAAGACGTATAGCGTGGCATTTACACGCGGACCCAGCTATCTCTCCGGCGATAGTAGTTCCATTCCATCGCGTGAATAATGCAAGCTCGAGGTCGGGGAGAACGAGTTCTCGAGATGATACATAAGTGAGCGATTTTCCATACATCCACGATGAAGCGTTATTTGTACCAGTAGAAGGAGAGTCCCGAGGGGCAGGAGGGGGGGAGGGGGGGATGGACTCTCTAAGCGTGCGCGGATCGGACTGCGTTTATCATGATTATACAGCCGAGATTGCGCACTGTAATTATTATGTTCCACTGAAAGCATGATTAAGTGCTATCGCGCATTAGGAAGAATTGGTATTAATGGCAGTTTGAACTTGCCGTAAAAAATCTGCCGAGTCGCTCTCGCTCTCCCTCCCTTCAAAGCGGAAATAACGCGCTTTTTAAATTGGATATTGAAAAATAATAAAAATTTATTGGCCGTTCGATCGCTCAACTTCTCATTAGCGGTATCAGCGAGGCCGCAGCTGCGGCTTCGTCTTTTTTTTTTTTTTTAGGAGAGCGATCGTAAAGCGCGGAGTAAGCTTCATCGTCCGGCCAAACTCGAGTCTTACTACTTAACCTCGAGCTGTATGCCGCGTATATAACTTTTATCCCGCGCGGAGATCCGCGAACATCGCTGTGCGCCGATTTGCATTCGAGCAAACGCATTTTCTCGCCGGTACAACATCGAGCGTGTATTATCTTCACGGTGTTTTCGCTCTCTCGGCCACACCCCGCGCATATATCCGACGCATCGGGCGATCGGGGTAGGTCTCCCTCAAAGAAGTTTCCCTACTAACGGCTCGCCGTTACTCCATCCGCGAGCGAATCACCGCTCGTACGTCGCGTCTCTCTCTCTCTCTCTCTCTCCCTTCTCTTGTCGTACCTTTTTCCCCCAAGTTCTGCTATAGCCTACGGCTATACCTGAAAATTGCTCCTAATTGCGGTGGCGCGCGCTCGTTTGCATCCTCATTTGCATCGCTCGTGGGCAGACTTGGAGGTATTAATAGCCCGTGGAGAAAGCGGTAGGAGAGAAGGAGAATCTTAAAAGCCGACTTAATCCGCAGCGAAGAAAGAGAGAGAGAGAGAAAGAAGATCGCTCTTCTTTTCTCTTTCTCTTGAGAGAGCGAGAGGGGGGTGGGGGAAGGCGGGGAGAGATCTACGTATTATATATATATAGACTCACGCGGTTTTTATCACGACTACGCGCGCTCAAAGACGCTTTTGATCAATGTATCCTTCCCTATCTCTCGTTCGGGCGATTGTCGATGCGAGTCGCAAGCGCGTTAATTGCGATTAAGAAGAGTGGAGAAGAAAGCCGGAGGCTTGAGCGCTGAGAGAGGAAACGAGGAAGGCACGCGCCGATTAACGACGGATTTTGGCGCGTTAACGAGAGAAGCACTTATTCCTGGGTAATTGATGCGGGAAGAGTGTTGGAAGATGCTGGCGGAGATAAAGGAATGCTTTAATTATTGCGGGTTTTCCCATCTTTTCTTTTCTTTTTTTTTTTATTTGCTCAGGCATCGATGGCCACTGAATTTGTTATGTGCGGTATAAAGAGGTTGGAAAAATTCAGTCGAGGGACGTGTTCGATACGCCGCAAGACAACGATTTATTTGTGTCTGAATTCAGTGTTTGGTAATGGTATTGTTTTATTATTTTCAGAGAGTGCGACAGGTTAGTAAACGTGTAAATGTGCATTGGCTTCGATCAAACTAATTTATCGTTTTCTCTTCTCAAGATTAAAATATTGTACACAGCCAGCTGATTTTAAATTTTTAAAGCTTATAATTTTTTCAACACAGATGTTGGAGAATTTATCGATCTCCTCGAGGCAAACGTGAAGGAAGAAATGACTAATCCTTCATTGGCGAACATTGTCGCCCTCATCAGGAAAAATTATTTAAGCAGCGTCCGATTTTCAAAAAATTTTATTTCGGTAGTGCACTTCCGAAGCGAATTATCGAGTGACAAACTTGTTCTCAGATTGGGAAAACTAAAAGAATTTTTTGAAAATCTGACGCTGCTTAATTAATTTTTCCTGATGAGGGCGACAATGTTTGCACAAACGTTGAAATGAAGGATTAGTCATTTCTTCCTTCACGTTTGCCTCGGGGAGATCGATAAATTCTCCAACATCTGTATTCTAATAACCACCGAGGGATAAATTCATATATATACATAGTGATTACTCACTTGTCTATACGTACTTATACTTTTTTACTCCAGGAACTATAGAAAATGAAAGTTGCGATTATTTTTTTAATTACGTCTATTATCCAAGCGGCTGTTTCATACTGAAAAAGTTAATATAAAAAAAAATTAATACACACGCACATGAAGAATTACATGATTCGAGCCTCGAACATCTTCAAATATATTTCTAGTATAGAACGATTCATCGAGACTTAAAATTCTGTCTATCAACGTAGACAAAAGCAAGCTGCACGATATAAACAGCTATTCTCCTAATATGCCTTACGATTTCATTGAGCTTCACAACTCGCGCTACATTACAATAGATTTCTCTTATTTATTCGAAGAAATTGCGCCCATTAATCTCCCCTAATTGAAATAGTTGCTTCGCAAAGCAGCTGTAATTGAGCCCAAATAGCCATCAAAGCAAGAACATTGGACAAACAATTCGGAACATTATAGCGCTTACGTCTCTTCCCACCCAAAAAAAGAAACTTCACCGCGAACACGCACAATAGCCGCGGTGATTAACCCTCGGCGAGTCCGACGCAACTTGTCGCGCGCGCGACACCCCCAAAATCTCTCTAGAGCAAAACAAGCATCGCACGTGCATTCACGAGTCCGCCGTGTTAAGCTCTCTCTCTCTCTCTCCTTCGAGAGGGTCCACATAAGCACCCACAGCAAGTCATTAACGAGCGAACTGCATCTGGGTGATTAGTCCCGCGGCTACACAAGACGTTTCTCAGAATGTCCATGTGTATACCTGTATACACCTTCCGGCTCGAGCACTGCCGATCTCAACGTAACGAAGCACTCGAGACTGTGGAAAGGCTTAATAGCGTTATCCCCCCAGCGTTGACCAGTGCGGCGACGACCATTACATCGAGGACCGGCTCGGCCGAGTTTCGGATCGGAGCCGACGAGAGAAACTTGGACAGTTCGAGAGAGAGAGAGGGGGGGGGTGGTGGGGGTAGTTCGCTCTCGGCGCGGCGGCCCCTTTTTCAGATCTCTGCGCGGAGTCGAAAAGTTAAGGGCGATTTTCTTTCGAAAAGGTTTACTGGAGCGCGAAGAAGTTTTTCAGCCGGCGAGTGAAAGGTGCGAGTCATCAAATGCGTTTTCAACTTTGATGGCCCCGGCTTCTCTCTCTCTCTCTCTCTCTCTCTCTCTCTCTCTCTCGCCTGCGCACACAGTCGCGTGTGAAAACGATTTTAAAAGCCTGGCCTCGTTGCCGGGCTCTCGCTCGAGCTACGCTTTGAACTCGAGAATGCGGCGTTTCGATGGCCCTGGAATTATATACGCTCTCGTTACGAATTGATTTATGCCTTTGGGTGTTGTATCCATTTTTTTTAATACGCTTTATGTAAAAATTTTATCGTCAACATGCTAAGTGGTTCGATGCGAAAACGTACATGCATTGCAAACGTTGCTTTAATGCCAGTCGTGCTTTTACGCAAATCTGCAGCAAATGACTAGCAGAGGATTTCACGTTCGATTCCGATCAAACCAGAATATCCTCCAACAAATTAAATTCTTCGGAAGTCCAGACCATTTTTTTTTTTTAACTAGTTTTTAGAACGAGGAAACGTGAGACGAAGCAGAGCATGTAAAAGTGTAGTATGAGATTTTCGCAAACGAATACCTTACAACAATTTTTTATCTAAAGCTTCGTGAAGAATTTCGTCGTGGTGAACTATTCTCAAAGGCGTCATTCAAAATAAGTTTTTTTTATTTAACGTTGAGGGCTTTGTAAAGTGGAAATTGTAAATTTCTTGCTCGTAGTATTTAGTTATTTTACCAAAATAATTGATGCTCGAACGCTTACTATCAATTTGAAAATGTTCACGTAAAACTTCACATTGGACGAATTAATAGAGAGCAAAAAATGATAAAACGTGCAGACTTACATCAAGAAATATATCTACTTGGAAACAGTTCAGTCAATATTATTTCCAAATAACGACGCACTAAAATCCATTCTCACACGAGCAGCAAATAATCCAACTCCTCCTCCCTCCCCCTAATGAATTCTCCACTATCTCTCATTCTCTCATAAATTGATTTTCATAAAATAACGATTACTTCCCGAAGCTTTCCGAGCGGCCGCACCAATCAAAGAAAATCCCATCCCCGAAGAGACTGCGTCGCGCATCCTCGTCCTTGCTTTCAGAGCTTTCAGCGGCACTATTTGTCTTGGACTTGGCGAGAAGCCGCTGCCTCCATACTCCGCACCCCCCCCCCCCCCCCAGCCCCTTCCAAACTATTGCTGCGAAACAAGGGGGTCACGAGGGTGTACTCCTGGCCTCCACTCGAGGCGACTAAGCAGCACAGCGACGTTGACGCTGCGGATAAGAAAGCCGCCGCGACGGCGAAAGCTCGAGGGGCTTCTTTCTCGGTCGAGGCAGTCAAACGTTTTTGCCCGCGACTATACGTATCGGCGGGCGTTGTTGCTTCTGCCGTAGAGCCGCGGCGGCTGCAAGAGAGGCTACGGCAAAGAGACTTTTAAACTCATCCTATACGCCAGCCTCGGCATCTCTCTCTCCCTCTCTGTACAAGCCACTCGTGTCGGCTCTCGCGAGTCGCGCGCGCGCTTGTATTCTTGGAGTGGAGACCTCGATGGGTTTCGTCTCATTGAGTCGGTGTCAATTGATAAACGATTCTCGACGGCGGCCTATTCGAAGCCAACGAGCTGCGTCGCCGAGGGCCCCGGCGATGCACAAGTCAGCTGTAAAGTTTAGATAGGGATCGCTTTACTATCGCTGAAACGAGGAGAGTGTGCTTCCGCGTGCTTAATTGAACCAGTGAAGAGGGACTGAGAGGGAATCAATTAAGAACTTAATTTCCAGAAATTTACCCTCGAGAATTTTTGCTTGCGCGATGAAAGTGCTCGTTGGGGGGGGGGGGAGAGAAAGCAGATGAGTGAGAGAAAGAGAGAGAGAGGGGGGGAGGTGAATAAGAGCTTTCGACAGAATCACTGATTCGCCGCTTGTTCGGAGCTTAAAGGAAATCGAAACAAAGTTTAACGCGACTCTTTTTATTTCTGCCAATTCTCTATTGGAGCTTGTCCGTACGTGCGAAAATTCGCGCAACTCTTGTATACGAGATTCGTCCTGCGACTATCCTCTTTTTCCATCTTTTTAAGAGTAAATCTTTACCGGTTGCGCGGACTTCCGACTGAATATTTCGACTGAGAAAATCGTACAACTCAAATAATAGTGTCTGTGGCATCGAGGCATAATTTAACGTGTGACATTGTTGTCGAAATTGAAGTGATCACATCAGTCAGTAATCCTGTTTTATAAGTCACAACGGAAAAGCGATCTAACATTACCAGTAATAAATAAATCTGCATAATCGATTAAATCGCACTTCTTGGAGGCACAACTGAACAAGTGTAATTTTCTCACTGCACTTGATTTTAATTGGGCTCGGCTTGCAACTATTATATTTCATATGTACGGTCTAAAATGATCTAAATTAGGTTTTTAAATGTACGTATATATGCATTGCGGTCACATGCTCGTAATAAATGATGTTGAATGCTTGCTCATCTGACTGCAGGCTATAAATACCTGTAACTGTAAGCTTCAAATCCTTAGTATTGCTTTACGCACTGTAGTTTAATCCAAACAATGACATAAAACACTTTATTTCCTGATTTATTATATGTTTGCGGCATAAATGGACAAGTCGCATTCTCAGGCATAACTGAACAAGTGTAGTATTTCGCGTAGAAAGAGTTTGCTTACACAGGAACTGAGCTCACATTCTTGGATCGGAATGTATGCTCATATGAACGCAGTATGAGATTCTGTTCTGTTACTTACTTCGAGCTGATATGCTTTGCAGTTGTGCAAACATTTAACAGAAATATTGTTACAAAATCACGAAAAGTGAAAAAAATTTGAACTTAAACTGCTGTCATAAACCTTCTTTTTCGAGAAGCCGACAAAACTTACAACTTCGAAAATAGCTTTAACACCTGTATTCAAAACTGTGTATACTTTTACATTATTTTTAATTTCACTAGTTTACAAGATTCGAAGTGAAGTGACAAGTAACAACTAAAGTGTTATTACCGTGACACTATAAGTGAGAACTACCGAACGTAATAATAATGTTCTATTTTAAGCATTATTAATTGCATGATTTCATTACATGATCTTAACGCACGATTAATTGCGACTGTAAAATCACATGACAAATAGTCATTTTTATCGAATTATTTTCAACCATGCCATCACGATGCAGTAAAGAAAAGAGCTAAATCTTTATTATTGATCCAGCAAATCAAAGGCTCATGTAATTATTCTATTTGAGTGTCTGATTTATGCCTGAACGTTACCTTTCGAAAGAAAATGGAAAGTCAATTTTCGGTTGGGCAATGAGGGCACGTAGGAAAGAGGGTCTAATTCAAATATATTAAAGTGCCTTTAATCCTTGCAGTAACTACGATTTACTATGATTTACGCTTTCATTGCGTAAATAGAACTTAAAGCTGCGATTGTGTTGTCTTACACTCGAAAAATGCTCAAACACTGCAGCAGTTTTTATATCTTGACTTCGATTCCTCGATACGATATTTCACCAAATACACGGATTTAGTTCACGCATCGTTCACGCTCCCACTCCTCTTCACCCGTCAAGCCTCAGTCTTTCAGTCATTCTCTCATTTCTTAGTACACTTCGCAATGTCTACATAAAGTGCTGAGATTGAGGTCTAGACATTGCGGAAAGTAAAATTCACGAAAAATATTTACTTAATTTTAATTCCATTCAAATAAGCTCTCCGCGCGAAAGATAGATAGTATAATGTCACCTAAATCCGCACTTATATTAAGTCACGCTTATCCGTGACCTGAGTAATCGATTGTTTTACCACGAATATCACACGATGGATTAAGGTAGGCTGTGCTACAAAATGTCATTATTTTAGTTGTACAGTATGTTACTTAGTGATTCATATTTTGTTGAGATAACACTTTTTAACTAATTCATTCAGCGAAACGAGGAAACAAACGATAAAAGAAAAGTCAATTCTAAAAACAAATCATGCAAATTATATTATACAAGCCTTATCATTGATTGACATTAGTGAGATAACCCGTCGTGCGCATGCCGATTTCGCGTATTTATACGCCCCGAAAATTTGCTTGCCTCGGAGTCTTGTATTTTTTACAAACTAAATTCTGAACTACAATGTTAACCAAAATTCTCGCCTTCTGCATTTTGCTGTTCTTCAGCGCTAATTTGGTGTCCACAAGTACGTACAAAAACTTTACTCGACTTTTTTATTTTAATGTGAGTTGTATACATTTATTTCGTTGTAGATAATGACGGTACAATTACATACGACTGTCCAACCAACAAATCGTGGAGAGATTGTAATTTTCTGTGTCCACCAAGATGTTCAGATGATCCTTTATTGAATCCTTGCCTCATTACTGGAGTAAGTGTAATTTTGATTGTGTGATTTTAGAGTGAAAATTAGAGTGATTGAAATTTTTTTTCTTTTAGATTTGTGGTGCACCCGGTTGTGCGTGTGACGATGGTTACGTACTTAAAGGAAGTAATTGTATCCTGATCGAGGACTGCTGAGGAAATGTTTAAATCGATATTTAATTTGTTATTCAACTTGCTAACGAGATGACATTGCGCTGCAAATAAAATTTTAATTACAAAATGAATATAAACTATAGTTCTTTTTCACCAATTTTACGTTTTCATCAAATAAGTTGACGAAAACGTGACAGATTAGTTAACCAGTTAGTTTTGAAGTTAAAACTACGTTTACTTATGTAATTTTAACGATAATAACTCAATTTTACTTTATAAGAATAGAATATTCTATTCTCAATATAATAAAATAGATATTGTGACCATTATTGCTAATACTATTGATACAGCATTAACGTTATTACACTGAAATATTTCCATTTAAGGGGTTATGCCTGTGTTAAAATTAAAAAAAATCAAAAATTTTTTTATTTGATTTTTTTAAGGCAAATTTAATGTAGAATGCGCTGCTGAAGTCCTTTTTGTACGAAAAAATTCCGTTACAAAGTTATAGGCAAAATACTAAAAAAATACAATTTTTCAAAATTGCGTATTATTGATATTTTGTCTTATAGCACTTTTGATTATTTAAAACAATTGCTTTTTCATAGAAAATGTAAAATTAAATGTGTTTACAAACTCCTTTTGAAAACGCAATTTTATTTAAAAAAAAAATATATTATTTATTGAATCATTACATACTGTAAATAACTAATTTTTATAAAATCGTAGATTTTATTTTTATTTTGAATTTTCAAAATAAAATAAATTTAGGATTTAAATTTAGTCTTGTAATTTTTTAATCAAACTTATAAAGGGGTAAAAAAATATTCGTGCAAATTTAAATTACCCCCTGGAAAAAGACACTTTACAGCATATGGAAAAGGAAATCACTGTTTTACCGACTTAGTCGAGTTTGCATTCAGACTGTCAGACATCAGCTGTTTCGTCTGCTGTCTGTAGTTTAGTGTAAGCTGGATGTTGTGCTGTTGTGATAGCTTCTGAGTCTACTAGTCTTCAAATTTAGATAAGTGTTTGGACTATAAACAACATATGATTTGTAAAGAATTTGTTCTTTGTGAGTATATTCTTGATTTTTAGGTGTACGGGCTATAATTATCATGTGTACAAGATGCCTGTGTGATAAATAGTCTCCAACCAGCTCTAAGTCTACTGTGATTGTTAATAATCCTGGAAAGTCATGGGTAAGCAATACCAACAATTATATTCATGTGAAACATACTGACTGTGAATGCGTATCAAAAATTTATATTTCAATTTCAGCTCTCGATACTGGTATATCTACATATACAGCACTCGGGTCTTTATATATGCCTTAATATGTAGGTATCTTATGCCAAAATATAAGAAAAATATGCTAAGCAGTTCATGTAAGTACTACCCTATAAGTATACATAAGCATCTTGATAAACTTTAAATGCATTTTTCTCAGTTTTGCCATTTTTATGATTTTAGGTCCTTTGCCGCAGGATATCTCAGCATCCAGATGATCAATTGACACCAAACAGTATGGAAAATCTTCTTAATATGTTTCTTCACTGCTTGAACGGAGCAGAATTGACTAATACAAGGTAAAAGTCAATGTTGCGTATGTGAAGATATGTAACATTCACTATATTTACTGATATAATCATCTTATGAGTTACTAAATATTTAAAATTTTTTTTTGTAGAAAAGTCTTCCGCTCAAGCAGTGAAGAAACATATTCAGAAGATTTTACATCCTGTCTGGTGTCAATTCATCATCTGGATGCTAAGATATCCTGCGGCAAAGGGAAAAAAGTGCTGAAAATTAATGATTCATACATGTAATTGTTTACAATGTAAGTATAGATATATAATTTTTTTAAAATAGTTAAAAATATGTTTAATACCTATATTTGAAGTAGGAGAAAGATTTTTTTTATACTATTAATAAATAATTTTTTTCAGCCTATTACTTATTAATGTCTTTTTGACAGGTTCAACTCAGGCATAACCCCTTAATAAACAGATTTACGAAACAAAAAAAATACTCTTCTGTCAATAATTAAATGAATATTATGATCATAAATGTCGATACCTGTAATGTGGTACTAGAATTGATTTTGAATGAAAATAAAGTATATGGAAAATTCCGCCAAAAATATTCAGATAATTGGTTGGAAAATGTAAAAAAAATTTCGTGCTACACCTCTGGGACAGCGTTTTTCTTCTACTATAGGACACACAGAATGCGGACAAAATAGCATTCCCACGAAAGCGGTCATGTGACACTGTTTCTTTTAACAATTTTGATTTTTAACAGTAAAATTTAAAAAGCGAAAAATGTTTTTTGCACACATTGCATAGTTCTCAAGAACTTAAATATTTCTCACATACAATTCGTTTAGTAGAGGAAGAGAGCTTCAATTTAAGCTATAAAACAATAAAATCGGATTATTAGATTGAGAGTTATTGGTACTTAATCATAGCAATAGTACCTCAAATGCAAATTTTTCGTGAAAACATTAATATATTTTTAATTAGAAAACTCACTGCTTTCGATTTTGAAAAACAACGATTTTTTAAAAATTAATAAAATTGCTCAAGTGTCAATAACTTCCAATCTAACAATGCGATTTTAATGTTCTGTAGATTAAATTGAAGCTCTCTTTCTATACTAATAGCTATTATACATAAAAAATATTTAGATTCTCGAGAACCATGCAATATGTAAAAAACCTTTTTTAGATTATTAAATTTCTTTGTTAAAAATTAAAATTGTTAAAAAAACCATATTACACGAATGTTTTCGTGGGAACGTTATTTTTTTGTATTCTGTATATCCTATAGAAGAAGAACTAGTGGCTTGCGCCTTGCATCGCTTCGCGACATTGCATATAGGCGTATATTTTGCATATAGGTACGACCACACGTAGCTCGCGCTTCGCGCTCGCTGAATTTATTCTTTGTTTTATACTAAAAATATTAATTTATATTGAGTTTTATCGGTTTTGGGCCTTTAACCTGATGTAAAAGTATTCGTCATTTTTTATATTCGTAGAAAAAAGTTGTATTTAAATGAGATCTACAACTTTTCTATTTAATTTTTTATTGTAAAACATCTTAATTTTACGTGGATTGTGAAAATATTCATGTAATGTTATAAAATTTGATTTTAGATTATTAAGAAGTTTAAACGCACTTGGTAGATTTGATGTTAAGAGAAAAAAGTTGTATTTCAATGAGATCTACAATTTTTCTGTTTAACTTTTTTTTATAAAATGCATTGTTTTTAAGTATTATGCAATAAAGCTGATTTTTTAATTAAAAAATTCGATTTTTGATCGTTCAGTGGATTTGAAAGCATTTTTCAGATGTGTTGTCAGTAGAAAAAAGTTGTATTTCATTGAGTTCTATAACTTTTCTATTTGACTTTTGTTTGTGAAATGCTTGGAATCAAAATTATAGCCTAAAAATTGTTTTTAGTGATTTTTCGAAATGACCGTATAATTAATGTATGTATAGGTTCAGGCCCAAAACACGACTGTCATCTTATTAGCACTCTGTGAAAAAAAAATTGGTTCAATTGCAGTCGATTTCGGTGACATAAGTGAATTACAAGCCATTTTTTGTAAAAAATGTATATAAAAAAAATAAACGCTCGCATTTTAAAAATAAGTAAGTTATCGAAAATCGAGATAAAGTTGCTTTTTCTATTTTTGAAGTTGAATGTTTTCCAAAAAGTTTCAACTCAATCGGTCGAAAATTAAGGTAGATACAGTTCATTACATATTTCCCGATGATAAAACTATAAGGCTCTCCCGCGTCGCGGTCGTGCCTAAAAACGCTGTCCCAAAGGTTTAGCACGAAATTTTTTTCTTAAATTTTGCAACCAATTATCTGAATTTTTTTGGCAAAATTTTGCATATACATATTATGCATAGGAGTGAAATAAAGATAATAATGAATTGTATACACGTGGCGTATACACAAAAGAAAAATTAAATACAATCAATGTAGAATACTGGAAATATGAAAAGGCAAACATTTTTTGGTTACTTGTACAAAGGAAAACAAGCAGGCATTAGTATTCCAATTCGTGTTTATGCTTAATTTCTCATTTTTCTACAATACATATCATAGAACAACAAACCGAGTAACAATGTAAGCTATAAATCTGCACATCGCAGTCGATGAAAGAAGCGAAAAATGCTTTACAAAAATGTTTTACGATGACATTTTTATTACTCCTCATTAAATCATTGAATCATAAAAATATCGGTTGCACGTAACCCTGATTTCAATATAAAAATAGTGTATCTATAAAACAGTAAGAAATTATGGTTGCTAAATTAAATACTGTACTCGTAAAAAAATTATTTTATGGTTAAAATTTAAATAATTCTGAAAGTATACTCAAAGATCTTAATCTAATAAGGAATCTGATTTTTGAAAAGTAAAAGAAAGAACTGAAAATTACAAATGTAGCGATGAGTTGCCGATAATATCGTCTAGATCGTACTTCTGGTAGAATTGTTCTCGATAAACTACCGATAATATCCTATATTTTATTTACTTTTAAAAAATATATAATGTTTATTAATAATAATTAATTAAAAATTAGTTTAAATTAAAATGTTTTTTATATTCTAATATGTTCATTTATACAATACAAAAAATAACTTTATTTTAACTACCTTACAATTAATTATTGCAAATAATAATTAAATTTTTTCTGAAAGGAAACAAAAAACTATTAAATCATGATTATTTTTATTATAATTTAACCTATACGTTTATCATATGCCGACAAACGATAAAATACGGCTTTTTCTTGGTAGCTTATCGGAGATGATTCTACTAGGGGGTTGTTAATAATTTATTATATAGAATACTTTTCATCTAATTGATTTATTGCTTCTATATGAAACAGTTTTAATATTTAATGTATTTCATCACGAATTCTGTTGTATTATATACACTAAATAATTTAATTTATTTTTGTTGAACAATAATGTCGAGTTCGATGAACAGAAAAAATGAATATCGTGCAAAAGGGAGAAATATTAGGTAAAATGGTAGATGTCGTGTCTAAAGCCGATAAAATTAGCTCTTAATAGCATCCTACACAAAGGGATACACGTGAGCGCATATACACAAAATTATTCGAATTTTTAACACCTCAAAATAATATTTCTTGATCGATACTAACGAAACTTATAATTAGAAAGCTCACTAAAATTAAACATTTTTTTTTTTTGCTTTTCAAGCCCCACAAACTTTTTTCAAAAAAAGTACTGTTTGCAATATTAACCATTTAACATATGCTTTAAAACCGCATTAAAATTATTTATCATTAAATATAAAATTTTATCTTTAACAACGTGCGTAGGCAAACTCCCGCCCACAAAATCTACTTTTACAAAGCTTCTTTCACCTGATAACGAAAATTTCAATGTAACTAAAAAACCAAACAAAATAACAATTGTCCTCCGAAAATCTATACCCAACTCTTTCCTTTCTCCGAAATATCTCGACAGCGGCAAGCTTATGGGACAACCCCCTGGTCTTCCCGGCGATATCAAAGTGAATTCGCGCGCGGATCTCGCCTGCAACGGATGGACGCTGCGCCGATGCCGCTGTCCGGTTGCGGAGATTTATAGCGGCTAGTGCCTCGGTGAATGAGAGCCAACCATTTGGAAAGCGGCCAGAGGTGAACGTCGACTTTTCGATTACACCCCGGGAGTAATTTCGGGACTCGACAAAAAAAAAGAAAAAAACAAAAGGTGAGCGACCGGTTCCCATCAACACTTCTCGTCAGAAACTTGACGTCGAGTGCCAGGTAAAAGGGAATTGCGAGAGGTTAAAGAATTTTATTCGGAATCCAGTTAAAAAAGGAGAACGCGATTAACGCTACTTTTGTTGTGACGCTGGTGAAAAGTTGTCCTGTTGAAAAATAAGCGCATCGTGCGCAGAAGAAAAAACGCTAGGATACCCCTGGTCGCTTTGTGGCTGAGGTTTTATTTTTGAGCTTTTTCGTTTTCGCAGGCAGGTTTGGCTTTTTGCCAGGCTTTTATTTTCGCACCCCCTTTTTCCCTCGGAATCTAAGTTTTTGCTTCTACTTCCTTTCGAAAATCTGGTGGAACGCCAGATTTTCGAAGATAAAAATCTCGGAGATAAAAGTCTGGTAAAGTGGTTAAAGAAAGTGGTTTGCGAGATTTTTTTAGCGAGAGTTTTCGGCAAGCTTGGAGCATCGTACTTTCATTACCGCACGGGGATTTCGGGGCAGAATCTCGGGTCGAAATTTTTAATAAAAGGTGTACTAACAAAATTTCTGCAACGAAAATTTTTAGATAAACTTCATCTTTCTGCTCTTCACCGAAAATTTATGACATGTGTAATAAATATATCAAGGACCGCAGAAATTATTTGCGCGTGACTGTTCGTTAGAAAATTTTAAATCAATGATTTAATTAAAATCATTAACATTTTTATATTCACGTCACGCTCAACCTCGCTAGGTACACAATTATGTATGTCATTTCAGAGCACTCTGATATGAAAATCAAGAGTCGAGAGATCTTGCATTAATGATGTGCTTACATTTTCAGGAATAGATTTATTTATACGTAGACTGAATTTTTTTGTACTAGACATAGAAATAATTACTTAATAGAACTACTTAAGGCATGTCTCAAAAAATCACACCTACAATGGTCAACGAATTAGTAAAATCGTATAGCTTAAAAAGAAAAGTAATAGAACGCTACTTTAAAAAGAGGTACATATATACTTTTCACAAGTAAAACTTTTCAAAGCTTTGCTCACTTTAGCTAAAGCTTAAATACCAATAAGAGCTTGATTAAGCGTAGATCTTTCTCAAGTCTTTGCCAGAGCTAACTGCGATAATCAATCGACGAAATGCTTAGATTTTGTCCCCAACATTTCCATCCGACGTATATATTTCCCTCCGCTTAAGTCATTCTGCCGGGAAGCCACGGAATATGTTTCCCAAGAAAGCGCCTTTCTCTCAAAGGAGGGAGAATAAGAAACTCCATCGATCTCTGCGTTCGAGTATACGCGTCGTTCCTCTCTCTCTCTCTCTCTCTCTCTCTCTCTCTCTCTCTCTCGTTTCACGTGAGACCCGCCGCGAGGAGAAAAGCACGAACAAAAACATAAAACCAGCCCCGCGCATATTCACGAGCTCTCTCAACAAATCTCTTTGGCAAGTAAAACTTGAGGGTATATAGCAGCAATCGACACATCGACCCACTCGCGAGACGAAACTTTGACAATAAAGCTCCAGCCTCGTTCTCATTCACATATTCCAACATAAGCGGCGCATAAATGAGCTCGGCGAAAAAAGACGTCGTATCCTCTCTCTCTCTCTCGCTCCGGCGATCGATCCTTTCGCAGAAACGAGAAAATCGTCCCTACCCCCCTACCACCAACGCTCGCAGCGGAAGTATTCACAGTCTCGCGCGCCAGGGAGAGAGAATGACGCGGACGAAAGCTTTATACATGCAGTTATATATACCGCGGTTACTTCCCGACGCTGCACACACACTCTCTCTCTTTCTCTCGCACTCCCTAGGCACAGGATATAAATTGCCCGGTTACGCTATCTACGTAGCGCCCCCCCCCCCCCGCCTTGGCTCAACGCGCCGGAAGCTCTCCTTGCGAGATTTCTCTAACGAGATACACAAACATTTTTGCCGGAGTGGAATGGGAGGATTTATTCCCTTTTTACGCCGTCTTCGTCGTCGTCGTCGTCGTCGTCGTCCTCGTCGTCGTCGTCTGAGACACGAGCGAGTACGCTTTGCCAAATGCGTGCCCTATACACTGGTTTAATTATGTGTTTTCGGAGCTTGTTATGGAATCGCTATTGTATGCGGAATTTCCGGGCAAATCTCGGGGGAGGTGCGGGACTCGCTTGCTTCAGGGATCGTTATTTTGGATTTAATCGTACATGGAATGTGGCATAAAACGGCAATTTTTCCTTGGATCGAATTGCATGTGCGTGCAAAGTTCGGGAAATGCGAAAAAAAAAGATTGATTTTTTTGTGGCGTGTCATTAGGAAACAAATAGCAATTTTGAATTTGGTCGAATTCCTCGTACAAAAAAAATCCTAGAAAAAGACAAAACTATTGAAGCATTGGTGGAAAGAAATGCTTTTAAATAAGCTGTGTTATACTTTTCGAAACTGCAAACGGCATACGCGAAACCACCTAAAACCACATTGTGATAAACAACGAGCGTCGAACTATCAGGTATATTTGAAGCGCGGCTCGGTTTTGCGGCCGCAAATTCGTATACACCTATCCGTCGGAGGCCGATTGTCCGCGCCTTTGAAAATCCGGCGTCGAGTCATTGTGGCCGCGCGTACGCGAATAACTCGATACGCCAGTCCGACTCCCCTGCCTTTCGCCCTCGTTATACCGGCGATTGTTGCCTCTTTCGCGCGAATTATAAAGTGTGCTAGCCTCGGGAATTCAAAGAGAGGCGGGGGAGCGCCTGGCGCGCGCGAAAAGTGAATTCAGTAGAGAAACAGCGATATGATGAATGGAAAGGGACGTTGGTTATCGCAGTTGAGTTCATTGTTTAAAGATGCGCGGGGGGTTGGGAGAGAAAGAGCGAGAGAGAAAGGATCGTTAATCTTTCTTTGGAGAAATCATGATTGGCAGTCGAAATATTTTAGCCTCGGCGAGCGAATGGAAATTCAAATTTTTGTTTACCGCGCCCGCGCGTCTTGTGAAAAAGGTGCTTTTTATTCATTAGACAAGTATCGATTTCGGGGGAGGGAGGGGGTTGGCTGTTGGAGTTGCGAAGAGCGCGCGACTGCCTTGATTTGTGACTGATGAGCGTGAGATTGATGGGCTTTTGTTACGACTACTACTCCGTGTGCTTTCGCTGCGAAATGGTAAAGATCGGATAGATATGGAAGCTTTGTAGCATCGTTCAGTGCAGTGACTTTTTTTATGTACGAGTATTTTGAGGTTGCGTTGATTCAGTTCCCACCTCCTTCCCATAGAAAGATAAAATAATGAGATAAAATGACGTGATATTATTGTGCGACGACGATGTCACGAGGAAAAAAAGATTAATGGAAATGGCATGCAGATATTAATGCTCGGACGAGTATGAACGTAATTAATTCACGTTCAACTTTTTGCTTTTAAAATAATTTTCTTTTAAGCTTTCATAGATTACTTGATGGTCTCAGTAAATATAAAAAATAACATCTTTACTGTCAAAGCAAGTATATGCTAATAGTATAGTAATATTGTAGTTTTATTACGAAATTTTTTTGGTAGAAATATATTCAAGACATTTTTACAAAATAATGCACAATGGGTTGAGCAGAAATTAAGGAAATACTTAAGAGGTCAAAGAACCCCTGCATATCTAAAAATTTTAAAACGAAATAATGTTTAAACAAAACTACAATCATTTTTTCATATTAAAATTTTTCGGATTATAGGGGTATGTTGCCCCCTCAAGTATAACAAACATTCGAAATAAAACGTAACCTCTTTTTCCTTTTTACCCAGACCGAATCCCGGCCAAAGAAACAAGCAGGAAAACACGAAGAAATCCTGAAATTTCTCGCTCCGTTTGCATCCGCAAAAAAACTGCAGTACACCCTCAACTTGCACGTTTAATCCCCCCAACAATAACGAACATTTTGTTCCAAGCCCGTGGAATTCACACGCGCAACTCGCCTGTACCTACCAAAGAGAGATTCTCGAATATTGAAAACCGAAAAAAAAGAGCAGTCGCGAAAAAGCGGACAACGCAATCCAACCTCTAATGCCATCCCGAGCCCGAAAACAAACTCAGCTGTGAAAAATCATTTCACAGCTGGGAAGCGGTCCTGTTTGATCAAAGGCTGGTTACACAACAAAAACCGGCCAAGCCTCGAAAAAACGGAAAGAGCACTTTTCCCTCTGTCTCTTTCTCCCTCTCGGGGATGAGCCTCCAGTACACCGCAACGGGGCTCGCACACAGCTCGTCCGCGGCCGCAAACACGCTGCGCAGCAAACTTTTCACTCTCTCCCTCTCTCTCTCTCTCTCTCTGCGCCACGGGGCAAAGACCAGCGACGACGACGACGACAACAGCTTCGCGCGCGCGCGCACTCACACCCAGGCAAAGTGGAATTTCGCGCCGCGCTCGAACGCGGTTTTCTTCCAAGACGCTGCAGCAGCAGCAGCAGAAGCAGCTCGTTCGTAATCTTCAAGGGCTTAATTAACTCGACGAAAGCGCGCAGAGACCCGCCGGATGACCCCGTCTACGAGGCGGTCGTTAAGCCGGCCCTGATTAAAGCGAACCCCCTTCTCTCTCTCTCTCTCTCTCTCTTTCTCGCTCGCGTACACAGAGGGACCGCCGGAGAGGGAAGAAAAGCAAGTACAATGACGCCCTCGCAGCCGAGAGAGCTTTATGCGCGCTGGCAGCGATGCAGTTGGCGAAAAGCGCCCGCGGGCAATTATAGGTGTATTACACACGGCGGACTGGAAATTCGCGTATGTGTGCGCAAGGCTTCTTGGGACGCTTTTACGGCAGCGGAATAACGGGACTTGCGCGCAGCTTATGAAATACTCTCCCCCGCGCCGAGCCCTCGACGAGTCTTTGACTTGGCTATAAGCGAGTGGTGCATAGGTATACGGTATACGTGCGGCTCTCGACCGGTCGTCGCGGTCTCGACGCGAGACGGAAAGTGGGACAAACGAAGGTGTGGGTATACACATTGGACGGACTTCCCTTTCGTATACACACGGAATCTAACGAAGACGCGCGTCGGCGATGAGCGAACAGTGTGTTTGAATTTGGCTCTATTCAAACGCTCGCCGGCCTTTAATTCACGTGCGGACTTGAGTCGCCGCTGAAATCGTCCGACTGTACGCGAGCTGTAGAGGAAATTTTGGAGTTTAGTGCGCGGAATAGAGCCGAAATGATTATGTGTTTGGTTTTCCATGTGTAAACGGCGTTTAATTACAGTGGGATTGACGCAATTGCGGAGCGTGTTATTGCGACGGAAGTTTACGACGTTACCGCGGCGCTTAGCGAGTCGAGGAATTTACGTGGAGAAATTTTAATCTGTTAAAATCAAAACTTCGTTAAAAGCAGAAACTGAGGGAGAGCAACTCGCAGAGCTCGAAAGTATATACATGAATTTACAAGTATATATCTATCAGCTCTCTAATGTACATTTGAATAGAGCCCTGTTCAAACGTCGACCTTTATCTCGTATCAAAAACTTCGCTGTATATCCAGTATGCAGCGGAGAAGTATTCATTATACCGACGTAGAACAAAAGTGAATTTATCCGGCACGTGTTGGTGGAAAGAAGGTAAAACTCGATTTCTAAAGTGTATCAATGCATAATGTAGCGGGCGTGTATAACGTGATCAGATTTTTATTTATCTGCGTAAAAAAATTTCTGTGAACTTGAAATACAGCCGACTTCTGCAATCGATTTCGTTGAATTTCACACCAAAGCACCGATCTTCATGTCGATGGTCACGATAAAAGTTCGCTTATAAAACACGTTTATGGAAAGCAACGTAAAAAAATGTGTAAATTATGTCCTGCGTAATTTTTTAACGGCTGCATTTTCCCAGCGAACTTTTAATTTTCACGATTTTTATTCTCAAATCAGCTTTCAGCGGTACAATTCGAGCCGTATATTGCTTCTTCGATGCGCATTACGTATTAAAAAATGCGAACGATTTCCGTAAACATTTTCGCATCGCGAACACGCGCAGCGCACGTTTCGAAAATGCGCTGCTTCACGCGAAACAAAAATTTATATATATTTTTATATATTTATATATTTTTATATAATTATACGGAGCCGTAAGACGCGTTTACTCATTGCGCACATTTCGTAAATTAAATTAAATATTTTCGACATTTTTCGCTGAAAGCCACGAATTTCGATGCCGATCGGCCGAGTTGTCTCTTTAAATCTGTATTTCAGCAGCGGGCAAATAATAATGTACCGAAAGCCTCAGGGCTCGCCCAACAGTACGCATCGCGTGACCGAACAATTTCGTTGCTATGATTGAACTCGCAGAAGCGCGACCGTCGAGTTTTCGGGGACACTTGACGTCGCCAAAGAATTTCGAGCTTGAAGACCGGCAAAATTGGTTCTCGCCCATAATTTATTTCCACGCAATAAAGAGGCAATTATTATACGCGACTTTGTATCCGCGTGCGAAACAATTTTCTGAGTTTCGAGGTATCTTGCTTAAGCGCAATGCACTTTATGGGCGAGGCGGAGGTGGGAAAACTCTCTTTCTCGTAATTCGCCGGAGCGCAACTTCGAAGACTCGCAATAGATTAAGAGCTGAACGTACCGGCTGCCTTAGCAACGTGACGTCTCATGTTAATTGCGCGAAAAGTTAAAAAAAAACTTCTTGCCCGGTAATGAATTCCCCGTCCTTTCCACAAAAACGCATACACCGTGCACGACTTCAAATATTTGTGAAACTCTCATCCTCATTTTTTTTTTTTTTGTATCCGTATAGGTATCCGCGAGCGAACGAATGCAATATTTGTCATAGAGAAAGCCGCCTCGGATATGAATTTCCAAACAAAGCCCCGTAAACCGATGGCCACACATACCAGCAGCGATCGGTAAATCACGTCCCAAAATCCACACGACTGACCCAAATTGTAGTCCTCGTCTCCTTCGATTCAATATTCCTAGCCTGATAACAGTCGAGCTCGATCGATGTCTCTCCACGTCGTGTAAGCTTCGTAAAAACTCGCCTTCTCCCGTCGAAAATCCTTTCCGTGTGTCCCCTCTGCAAACAAAGACGACGACGGCAGCGGCGGCGGCGGCGCGCGCGGGAGGTATAAGAGAATGCCCGGGATTAATCGGGCGATTTATGCAGCGGCAGAGGTCACGTTCGGCTGCTTTGGCCGCCGTGGGGACGTGTATGAGCGGTGCCCCCGCGACTTTTATGGCATCTCGGTGGCTGCGGCTACTGCTGCTACTGGGATGAGAGAAAAAGCTGCCACCGTATGTCAATGCTCGCTGCCGGTGCTGCTGACTACGTGCCAACTGGACAGCTTGGCCTGCGCTTTCCTTATCGCTCTCTGCGTGTGCCCCGATAGTCTTGGCCTTCTCTCTGTTCCTTTCTTCCGCCTTCCGCTCCTTTTTTGGGCAGGGGGGTGTCGGACGGACTTTTGAGAGCTTTCGCGCGATCGATCAAAATGAGACACGAGGGGGCTGGACGGAGGTAGTAGGAGATGATCCTCTCAACGCTGAAAAATAATTCTGTCGTGGAAATTAGACCGGAGCCAGGACGGATTAACTTATGCATCATCTTCAGCTTGAACGATGTTCGCGTCAAAGCGTACAATGGAATCGTCAGTTTTAGACATTGCCAAATCGGTTTCACGGAGAGAGAGGAGAAGAAATTTCAATATTTTAGAGCAGATGCTCGCATCGGGTTAATAATTCGAAAGGAAGGATATTTTTGCACTCGCGTAAACAGCGCTGTCGTCTTATAATTCCAAAGGAAAAAAGGAGTATTCCTCGGAGCGATGTGTTCGATCGACCAAAGAACCAATTTCATTTATAACTTTTAATTGGAGATAAAACTTGGTAGTCCGTTGTCACCAATCATGGCCTTTCTTCCTTAAATAGGGAGGATCTTGCGGCTTAGTGATCCATAACGATAGGCACTCATAAAGTAATCAAGAAATCCGTTGCTCCGGAGCCAGTACACTTGCCGTTGAAAGATTAGAGAGGCTAAAAGTTATAAGGCCATTCACCAAAACGAACTGTATATACCGGAGTCTATACATATATATAACGATAGTTTATCGAAAAAATACCGTCGATGCGAATCGGCGATATTGGAAATATAATCCCGTGTGGCACCTAAGTAATTAGTTTAACGCAGTCGAAATAGTCTTACTTGACAGAAATGGTATAAAAAAATTTTTTGAGTAAAGGCAATGAATTCTTACCAAAGAAAAAACAAAGGTTTTAATAAAAGAAATGCTACTTCTTCAGTATTCAATAAGAAAGAAATGGGACGACGGAAGGGAGATAAAAGTGTAATTATAAAAGGCGGTAAGGAATTGCACGAGAAAGGTTTGGTGATTTTAAAAAATATGTGGAGTTTATGGAAAACTAGAAAAAGAAAAGAATCCCCAAATGCTGTAAATCGATTGTTAGAGATATATTTTCAAATTAGATTTATGCACATCGAAATATATAAATACAAAAGAAACGGAAACAAGGAAATTGAAGCGATCTTTAGGTGCAGTTCAATTTCAAATAAAAATAAGTGAAATGAACGACAAGCGAATTATTAAAAAGTGTTGGACAGAGAAAGAAAAAGGAAGGAAAAGAGAAGTGTACAGTTTAGAAAGCAGAACTTTTTTTTTTGATCAGCATAGGGCGGGTATCGGAAAACTATAAGAGCAAATCAAAGAGTTAAGGATATTGGAAACTAAATACCTTGAAGCGTGATTGAGAAAGAAAATATACCATTATTAAATACAATATATAAGCAAGTCGTAATAAAAAATATTCCTATAGTCAAAGCACACACTAGCAAAGAAAATAAAAAGAAATTATAGCGAGATCAAAGTATGGGTACAATAACATAATAAATAAATATTGACAAGAAGAGACTGAGAAAATATGTAAATTCTGTAAAAACGTCATAGGATTTCTAAAGCAACGATGTGAGGAAAGTGCAAAAATGTAAAAAGGAAGTAATGCTCAAGCGATAGAGGGCAAGGGATATGGACGTGATTAAATTAAATAGAAAAGTAGACTAAAAGAATGTAGAAAGCACATAGAAAGATAACAGTCGCAAAAGAGAGAAATTTCAGTCTAAAACTATGTATATATATAGTAGGTACAAGATTGTAAGGACGAGAGATGTATACGAAGCATAAAAGGATGCGAGGAAAAATGTACTAAAGGGTGCGGTGTGTAAAATATGGAAGTATGATTCAGCTTAAGTTCAGCTGTAAGCAAAATCCATTTCTAGACCGTCGACCCCGAAATAAAGAAATAAATTTTACGTTTTATAGCCTATCGCGATGAGCGCCCAAGAGAAGGCATCAACTCTCTCTCCGGCATTCGTAAAGCCTCGGCGTAATGCCGATTGTAAAGCTTTTACATCGGTCATCTTGTCTCATCTGTTGCACTTCGTTTACCGATGGCGAACACGTATCTGCACTTTTGGCTATGCAATTCTAGCTCTTTATAGGATCGTAGCCCTCCTTTAAGTTCCCGCAGCGGAGCTGGCGCGCTTGCGTGACTTTAAGGCTACACTTCGTCACTCCTGAGGTTTATTTCGGAACCGATATAGATTATCATTAAATAGCATCGCCTTGGGAATATTATTTCCGCACAAATGCCGACTGACTTTGAAGAATGTACTGAGGATTTTTTTCAGATTCAAAATTACTTACGGTAGTTGTCAATGTTCATCGATACTTATTCCTTGGATGATAGGGTTGTTATGGAATATATCTGAAATGTCAGAGATGAAGGTTGTGTTAGATTCAGTTTTGTGATCGTAACTGTAAATATATGTAACAAACCAATCTGGAAGTTGAGTGATGAATTATATTAATAAAAATGGTTACTCTTTGTTAATGCAAACGCAATATGTGAGTGCGATGGTTTGCGATGGTTACCTTATATTTTCGTATTTGAAAATTTTTCTACAGTTCATATATTGCCGATAGCGAGCGACGAGGTCTTCCAATAGATTGACCTACAAACCCAATAAGGATCCGGAACACCAACTTGCAATAAAGTGCAATTCAAATATTGTTTTAAAAACTAATAATATCCATCAAATGCAATACACAAAATAGCAAAATTTGACATTCTTAATAAACGACCAATTTAAACGATTTAAAATAATAAAATTGAATGATTTGAAATAGTAAAATCGAATAGTAAAATTAAACGATCGAAATATTAAAACTTTTAGGGATTTAAATAGTAAAATTTAATAATTTCATTCAGCAAAATTTAATTATTTGATCTAGTAAAGTTTAATGACTTGAAATTTTACTGGAGTAGCAATAAGCTACCACGATAAAATTGAAATAAAAACTGAAAGAATTCTGTATAATAATAATAACTTATTTAGCCACTCTCTGCCGGTGCATTTCCGAGCAGTATAATCCAAAATCCAACCCCAAATAACCAAAATCACTTGGAAAAGAATCATCAAAGTTGAAGATCTCCACCTTTAACGGCTCAATCAAAAGCAAGACGCTCTCGACGCGCGCGCGCGCGCAATCGAGAGCAGCACGCGCAAACCCTAAATTACCCCAGAGAGCTGCTCTCTCGCAGCCCTCTACTGCGGCCCTCTAATAACAACAAAGGACTTGGCCGCCTTAAATGTACTATAGGTGGAAGTTTGGTACCTTGTGGCCGGACACGCTCGACAAGCAGCAGTCCGTGCGATAGTTCGATGGTGGGGCTTAATTTGCAATCTCGGCATCTTGGCGGTCGGATTATTCGCGCCCTTTGTCGTCGCAGAGGATCTGCTCGTCGGCTGGCCAATCCCGCCCCCTCCCCCCCCCCCAGGCTCTCTCTCTCCTCTCCTCTTCCTCACTCGGCTATAAACTCCGCCGACGAACGAGGTTACGAGAGCGTGCTGGCAGGCTTCTGCCACTATAAGTTGTCTCAAGAGGATGGATGGATGGAGTGGATTGTTCTGTTCAAGGGATTTGGAATCGGAACAAAGAATATTAAATTGACCAATTCTTCGCTTAGAGATATGAATACATTTGTACACGCAAAGCCTGCCTTGGAATTCAATGACACAGAGAAAGACAGAGAGAGAGAGAGAGAGAGAGAGAGAGAGAGAGAGAGAGAGAGAAAGAGAGAGAAAGAGAAATTCATTCTTGTTCAATCTCATGATTCACTATAGTTACAAAGTTTTGCCAGTAATTCCTACAAATGTTTTCATAAGGTCTTATTTTTCTTAGAATTCGCGGATTTTTTTAACAAAACATTTTACTTTGATTGCCCGTTCGTAGAATCGAAAACTCTCTAATTATTGGACTTCAGTCGTACAAGCCCCACCAATTCATCATTATATTACACCCAGTTCATTGCGCTCCTCATCCTATAAGCTACCAATTTATTCACTAAAATAATATTGGGAATGCCATTTCAATTTCCCACAAACTCGAATCATTGTGAGCCCTGTCTTCATTTAATTTAGACACGAATTTTATACATGAAAGAATTCACAAAAAATAGGACTTTAAATGGTTTTAGAATCGCCATAATTAATTTAACGATAGGGTGGTTCTTATTCCCAATTTAACTTTTTTTCTATTAAAAACAATTTATCGCTTTAGTCGGAAATGATTTACGGTTCACCCAATGAAACATTCGCTACATATATTTTTTTTGTCTACATTCTTGACTTACTTTCATATACTAATTCTCCATGCTGATGCCCGTAACTGCATTTCGTTCAGTTTATTTGTACTCCTTTCTACAGTAGTAGATTGGAATCTTCTTTCTAATTTGTTTAATGTACAGAGGTAGCTTCAGTCTACTACTGTAAAATTCACAATGGAATACAAACTAGCGAAGATTGGACAGTTACCTGAAAAAGTAGTTGAGAGAGGGGTGTGCGGAATGTGGAGTGGAGGGGCGTTGCCATCATGTGGAATTTCCCCTGAGTAAGTCACTTGTAACTTTGCTGATGCACTTCCTAAATAAGCTCTCTGGTATCCGTATATACAGTCAGTCTTTCTCGCGTACGTCATTCGCAGGCGAAATAGAGAATGGAACCTCGGTCGGATGCCACGTGATGGGATGGAGACTTTTCGCCAAACGCAAGAGAAAGACATCGGATCTGAACTCGAATCATCGCCCGCAGCAGATTCGAGGAGAGCAACCATACTGGACTTATACTGTCTCACTTGTACGGGGAGTGCGAATTCACTATTATGCGCGTGACCCCACCTCATCGTCGCACCTGATTGTTGTCTTTCGAAATTTTATGCGTCACATTGGATCGGCCGACAAAGGTTTCTCGGCTGTATTTTTCGTACAATCAACTTTAACGTGAATTTAAAATAAAATATTTTATTTCCTTTTAGACTTTTAAATGCAATATCCCTTCCTCGGAATAGCGGTCCTGCATATTTAACCGCTGTCGCGTCGATTCTTGCTCTTGAACCGTATACCGATAAGTTCGTACAGACGCCAGCACGGCAATGTACTCCACCCCTCCGCCACCCCCCTCCCGACTTCACTATCTTTCTTATCTACCCATACTTCCTTCTAGCCTCCATCCCACCCAGCGTCTAATCTTTTTCTTTACACACCTACACATGCACGTTTTACACTCGATCCTTTTGCCTCGCCGAGACTAGAGCAGCGACGACGACGGCAGCAGTAGCGGCGGCAGCGGCGGCAGCAGCAGCAGCAGCAACTTTATCGAGGGCCCAGATTTATGGTTCTACGGAGTGAATAATGCCGAGCCCAGGGCTTTTTCTCTTGGCCTCTCGATAGCGAGCGAGCGGCTCGAAGGATTATAAAGACTGGCAAGACTCGTTTCATCCGGCGTCGACGGCTGCTCGATTGACCGTCCGCGGAAGTTGGCCTCGCGAGCGGGCCTTCCTGCGTTATTATACGAGCAGTGAGAGAGAGAGAGAGAGAGAGAGAGAGAGAGAGAGAGAGAACGAAAAGAGAGAGAGAGTGAGGAGAGCGAGCGCGAGAGTTGAAGAGGGATGATGGAGGGCACTTTCGAGCCTGCGAAGTTTTCGCTGCCGGACGAGTTAATCTTGACAAACGACTTCCTACGGCTCGGGGAAAGGGTTACGGCACGAGCGTTGAGAGAGAGAGAGTGGAAGTTATAGCACTGTTTGACTAACCTCCCTATCTCGAGATTTTAGTAATTTACTTCTGACTGATTTGTCCGGCGGTGTGCGCGCGTTTGCGGCTAAGAGGGTCAGAATATAATCAGCTACCAGCTGTGCGCTACGCTCCAACAACGTGTATCCGTCTTTCGGAGACGCATCGCTTTTGCGAGTAATGCGACACAGGTTTCCAACACTTTCTCTCGGTTTGGTTGGTATTGTGTGGGATAGATTTGAATCGATACTCGGGTGAAAAAAAAACAAAATCAAATCAAGGGGGGCACCAAGTTTGGTTGAGCTTCCGAGTCGCTGAAATCTATCGAAATTCGTCTGATGGAGCTGAACGTTTGAGAAACTTTGAAATACGCGCGGGGCATAATTGAGACGAAGTTTATGAAAAATTTGCATGAAATTTATGAAAAATTTTCTGCGAGGACCAACTTTGTGTTCAGCCAAAAAAAAGATCCAAGTCTTTGTTATACCAAGCTCGAAAAAGCAGAGAAAGGAAAGCGTAGCCCGATGTTACAATCACAAAAATTTAATAATAATATTCAAAAAGAAGGTGAAAGATTGACAAGAAAAGATGATAAACAGATTCACCAGACACACACACACACGGCTGTCTTAATAATATTAGTATACGAAAATCGTTATTTCATATTACAATTTTACATCAAAACAAGTTCCTGCTCCACGTCGAGTTGCATGTCAAACAGCGCATACGCGATCCTTCAAAAGAGGCGAAGAAAAACAACGCGCAATAGATTTAAACTAAAAAGTAGAGAAACGTATCGAATTTTACAGAGCGACCGAACAAAAACAAGGATTTGCGCTGTAAAAACTTCCGTACCTCCGAAAGGCTCGACTTGAAAAAAGCAAAGCAAAGCACCAAAAAAAAAAAGAAAAACAAGAAGAAACAAGTGCATAGCATCGATGCGCCGAGAGCGGCATTTCGCGCGCGCGCGCGCGCGTGTCCTTTTTGCTCAATAGAAAAATCCTCTCGCCTTTCTTTGAGCTCCAGCACACACAGCGAGAGCACTGCGGCTCTTCCCATTCCTTCCACATAAGACTTCCCTATATACTCGACGAGGACTGCCTTGTCGCTCGTGACTCTCTAACTTTCGTTAAAAAGACGCTTTCCGATACTTCCGCCTCTCTCTCTCTCTCTCACTCTCTCTGCAGGAGCAGCAGCAGTGCGTCTTCGTTGCAAGCTCGCTTTGTTGCCGAAGTAAATGCGAGAGTGCCACACACACACACACACACACACACACACACAGTGATGGATGCGAGCCCGCGGGCCGTTTAAAACCTCGGGTGCGACGAGTTTCAATCTTAGCGATCGCAGTTGACGATGTACATTCATACACAACGCGAGCTGTGCACACATACACACACACACACACACACACACGAGGATGCGGCTTTGGCCCCGCGATGAGCCGCACGCTTGCGTTTGGAAACTATGACAAAACCTGCGTCACTTTCATTCATGTAATAACCACCCCTTTTCAAGCCCCCCTTCCGCACCTCCGTGCCCAACACGTCGTAGACTATGAATTTATCGTGTTCCGCGTTGCAGAACTATGCGGTAACTATCAAAGCTGCCATTCCACGCCACACATTCCGCAAGAACTTTAAGCTTCCGTCTTCCAACATCAAAACACACCTCGAAGTTTGCACAAAGCGGCCTATCTCTCGCAAAACATACCCTCTTGTGAGCGCACTAATGTCACATTTCCCCTCCGCTTCGCCACCCTATCTCTCTTCCAGCACACGTCGGCCTCTAGATACAGCCCCTCCCCCTCCTGCCCACCCACGAACTCCGGTAATGTGTCTACGCGTATTATACGTATATACGTGCACACACTCGCTCTCACGCAGATTCGCTCTCCGATTTCTTCTTAAATCACAGCGGCCCGAATTTTATTATAATTACGCGGCGGCTTTACGGCTATACCGCGACCCGCTACGACCTGTCGTCTCGACGACTTTACGGGGAGGGGGGGGGGGAGTCCGGTACGTGCGGGCTCGAGGGGGGACAGGGGGGAAAAGGAATTTCGGTGTATACACGTATACTGTCGACGACGAGGAAGAAGACGAGGGGAATATATTCGCGATTATCGCGAGGCGGGATGAAAGAGCGAGATGCAACTATACACACAATGGGACGAAGAGGGAAAGAGGCCGAAGAAAGAGCGAATGACGGAGATAAGTGACCTGGAAAAAGATTTTTTTTTTTACTCTTTTGGGAATGCTCGCTAGTAACGGAATTAACGTAATTGCGCGTGCTCGCTTAATGGGCGCGGTTTTTTTTCGTGTTGCGTTGCGTTATGAGAAATCGCGAGTAAAAATAATTGAGTGGAATTGATAAGATTCCGATATCGGTTGCGATAGCGAAGCGCACGAAGCGTCGGCGAAGTTCTTTGAGCAGTCGGGAGTAGACGATTTTTCTAGGGTTGGAAAAAATAATTTTGTAAAGTGGATTCGGCGAGAATGCAGAATTGTTTGAAAGCTCGATTTTGAGAAAAAGTTCGCTTTAACGAAGCGCAGGTTACCTATTTACAAAATTAGATTTGAATATCTTCTTCTTTAATCAAGAAAAATTAATGCTTGATACGGAAACAAATTTTTTTTCTTGCTAGTAATGAAGAATCGCACGCAAATCGTGTGCAACAACGTTTTGTTTTCGTCAAAGAAATTCAACCTGCAAAAGAACTGAATCTTATTCCTGGGCGGTGTCAACCGGTGAAGAAAAAAAAATGACATCTCGGACATAAAAGTCTTGTCGAGAGGAGATCTCTCTTCCGAGATGAAATTTTCCGTCCTGTGACACGCCGAGATTTCCCGGTATCCTTAACACTGACGCGCTCGTTAAAAAAAAAAAAAAGAATCCGAGCGTATTGCAGAAAAAAGCGGAGAGCTGTCTTGATGACAAATAAGCTGGCGAAGAATTAGTTCTAATTAAAAAGCGCCATCCGTCCAATTCGAACACTCGGGCGATATCGTTGTGTTTGCACGTCCTTCACGTGAAACGTACAGTACACAAAATACACTGCAAGACGATTAAATCGGCGAGCGATTTAAAGTTTTCAATGAAAATAATTTCCCAGATACTGCGCAAACGTTGTGTTGCGACATGTTGACTCATCGTGTCGCCCGATTCTGTGTGTATATAACTTAAAAACGTCGCCCCAGACGTGATTGCGCAAAGATAATAATTCAGCGCTGTGCGTGTGCACAGCCACCTACTCATCGATCAATAATTACACAGCCACATATAATTACACAGCTAGTATCAACATAAATTTCAATTCATTGATTCCAGCTGCTCGATATTACACACGTTATATATATATATATATAAATATCAAACATAGCGAATTCGTACAACGAGCCAATCTAGTAAAACGTTTAATTATTCCAGCGGTAACATCGCGTACAACAACGCACAGTTTTCCCACAGTTTGACCGACATATCATACACTCCGTAGCGCGCGCGCGCGCTGATGAAAATCGAGGCATGCGCTGCGTGAGCGCGCAGACAAGAAAAGCCCGCTCGCTCGCGCATCGCTTTTCCTCGTCATCGCGCGCCTACAACTCGCTCCCGGCCTCCTCGTCTTCATTTCACTTTTTTTCTCCTCCGCCCCTCGCGCGCAAACACATCGACTATACAGCCATAACACACCGGCGGTACATGCGGCAGCCAGTATATAGTCCGATATCGACTTTACGTCGGGGGCCCGAGCGCGCGCGCTCTCTTTTTCGCGGCGGCGCTCTTGGCTTGCCGCCAGACCTGTTTCCATCAGATAACAAATTCCTAAGCTTTGAAAGAAAGAGAGAGAGAACGCGCGCGGGTGTACACACGCCGTAAGCCTATTTGTGCCTGGCCTTCTCCTTTTTCCCCCTTTTTCAGTCTCTCTCTCTCTCTCTCTCTCTCACGGATAATGTAATCCTCCGTCTTTTTCCGTCTCTATCTCTCTCTCTCTTTCTTTCTCTCTCCTCTATGCTCTCGGTAACGCGTGTTCGTGTGTGTGTATCTCTCTCATCTTCTTGTGCTGCATCCGTATGGATCCCATATATTTATATGCTCGAACACACACGCCTAACAATCGAAAGCCAGTCAGCTGATCTCCGCGACTACATCGCCTTTGCTGCAGTGTACGCGTGTTTGCCATTGTTTCTTTTCTCTCCTATCGCCGTGCAAATTAAAATTATTTTTTCCCGATTGGGAGAGATGCGGACTCCTTTTTAATCTTCCTATCGAAATTTAACGAGTTTTTAATAACGCCTGGGTAAGCTGACCTGCATACAGAGGCAGAACGATTGCCGCTGTGTAGAGGGTAAATTCTGCTCGCGAGCAATGAAATGACAGGTTTTCAAATCGTCAGCGCGTACGTTGATAAAAACGGGATTATCGCGATGCTTTGCGTTAGGAGTCAGCCGTACTTGCAAATTAAATCGATTAAGCAGTGAAAATAATGAACTCTTCTGTCAAATGTACAGACAATAAAATCGTTTCTTCAATATTATAAATATCCACAAATTTTTTATTATGTGCAATAGGGCACTTTAAATTGTGTACTATGAGACTACAGCCCGGAATTCTCGCAAAACACGCGAATTTCTCGCGACCAATTGCGCGAAATTAATACTTCACGAAACTTTCAACAGCGTTCACTGACGACGCATTTCTCTCGCGCCCAAAGATATGCGCACGCGAAAAAATTCTCGTGATTTTTTTTTCTGTATTAATATTGAAATTGAATTTCCGGTAAACGTGCGCGCACGGGCCCGTCAGGGCGTTTGGAAATAGCGTGGGCTCTGAAATTTTCAGGCTTTTGTTTTTAACTCGGACGCGTAGAGAATGCGCGCGCCGCGCGCTGACTACGCTTTTCATTCGTTCTCGAGCGAGGAAGTCGGCGAGATGCGCGCGTGACTTTATTATTCAACGGTAAATTTTTTTTTTGCGGGGTCCGCGCGCGAGAGGAGGTCGCGAGAGGAGGTGAGAAAGAGAGGGTGAGAGCGAGAGATAGCGAGAGGAATTCGTGGAGGTTTGCTAAATATTAAAGCGGCGCGTGTGCGCAGAAAGACCGAAGCGTTTCTTTATTTTCATTTTCGCGATGCAGAGCTTGTTTTTCTTTTTGGGGAGCGAACAGTCGACCGAGTGCACGTATTTTTTTCCTCACCCGGATAATCGCCTTAGTGCGCGAAAGGGAATAATGAGATTAAGTACTCGGTGCTATGTACATATTTTTGAAAAAACAGATAGCCGAGCGAGCCCTCGAAGTCATTTTTGTCCCCCGATTCCCGGGGTGCTATACTGCTCGTTATTTTGGATTTTTCGCAGAAAATTGAGTCGCCCTCTGCGGCCGCGTATTTTCGCTGCTGGAAAATGTTTTATTCGCCGGTGAAGCGCAGTGCCGTCTCTCGCGCAGAATTGCGCGTAAAAGACTATTTCGAAATAAAAGAGTCGAGCGCACACGCCGCGCGTAATTCCGGCTCGCGCTCGTAAATATATATAAATAATATCTCTCGAGTCCGTAAAATAAGCCATCAAGCGCGATATTATCTTTCGCGCCGAGATATCCTATCGGATTCTGTCGTGCCCGGACGAAAGAGCAACGTATCCTCTGCGGGTGTGTGTACGTGTGTGTGGCTTCCTCTCGGTAATTTGTTGGAGGCTTAATAGAGTTACATGTGCGCCAACAGGTCATTTATCACATCATTCGCGACTTGTTGTAATCTGATGTTCGATCTAACTGGCTCTGGCAGCAGCACTAATTTACCAACGAGTTTTGTACGAGCAACTTGCGTGATGGCGTCATGTAGCTAACGGCTTATCTTATACATATATATAATTGTTCGGTATCAGCGAGAGAAATAATTAGCGGTTCCAGTCTCAAAATTTCATTGCGCACGCCGTGAAATGTGAGGATGGAATGGAGAACTGAAAAAAAATTTAATTATTTTCTCATTCGTGGAGAGGGAGGCAGAGAAAGAGAGAGAGAGAGAGAGAATTCCTCTAATGGAATATTTTTATGATCAGCACGAAGGAGGATAAGAGTCGAGCCGCACTTGGCAAGAAGTTTAGAAAAGTAGTAGATGATCTAGAGAAGGATAAGCTGCGAGTTCTCGAAAAGATGAGGATTAATAGAGAGAAGGAGACTCATCCGTGACGATCTAAATGGACAATCTTTAATAGAAAGGAGCAGTGCTATGATCAGGGCAATACGAACATTAGGAATCGCGTAGAACTATGGAGTCAATAATTTTACGGCGGTTACTGTTTCCAATCAATCTGGTACATTATACTGGCAGACAATGAAAACTACGAAACATGTGTCGCTCTTTGTAATTGAATAAATAGTCTGTTCGAACTACGCGTTATTCCTTCTTGACACTAAACTGATTACAACATTTTACGCATGCATTGATTTAATCATTTTATAACCGGTAGATTTTGCAATCTTCAATTTTTTTAAGGAAAGTTATTTTGGTCACGAACCAATATTGCCAGAATATGCCTTGCTAAATGCATGATGAATTCGTGATCAATGGCCTCGAAAAATCTTAACATTAATTTGTATGGATAATGGAGAATCGTAAAGGCTCATTGGTCAAAGAATTCATTTTCGCGATCGTTAATTTGACATTTTGAATGTTGAAAATCTGATTTGAGGTTTCTGATCAGCAACCTTAAAAACTTTCCATTATCAACTTTAATTAATGATCAAACGAACTTATCTGGAGTGAAGTTCGATCTTAATTATACGATACTTCGATCGAAGAGATTATATCGATATATTTAGTATTCCTCAGCTGCTAGCCAGATCAAACAACGGATTAACAAGGAACACTTTTTGTGAAACCTTTAAATTGTGACAATTTTTTCTGATTAAAATGTCGAAAAGGAAATTTAGGAAATAATGGTCGGCGTCCATCCGAAAACGTCCGAGCATATAAAATTTTGGATTTAAAATTTAAATGCAAGTTGCATGAAGAATTACAGTCTATGGGATATCACTTATTAAGATCTGCACTCTATTTTTGATTACTTCCTCGAAGTTAGCCACAGCAGAATGAAAACGACATGTATCTAAAGTGCCAGTCACACTGTGCAGAGCGTAAACAGATCATCATAGAGATCATATAGACCAACACTAGTGCTAGAGAGTATAAGTATATAAAGTGAAAGTGTGCGAAGTGATTTCTGAAGTGTTAAATTAGTGATTGTTAGTAATAGAGGTTTGGTTTAGTAAGGGATAAATAATGGCCAAACCGTTGGTAAGAGCGCGTTCTCGATGTGGAGTTCATTTCAGGAAAATAAATACTAATAATCCACCAAAAATATCAAAGGTTGCTTAAGGAAAGAAGCAGAGTCCTAAAGTATTCAACAGTGCAGTATTTAATCTTGGCAAAGCATTATCCAATTATTCAAATCAGTTTCAATTTGATTAATGTTTCTATAAGCTCAATGAAAAGGTATAATTACTAATATAATTATTAATATTGTGCCGGATAGAAGCGGTCGAAGAGAGCGCGATGATGTTTGCGAGATAAAAATAGTTCGAAATTAGGCCATAAGGAGGATTACAATGTAATTGAAACCTTGGCAATTATATTCTGAAAAAATTACTTCGAAGGATGAATCAATTATTTTCCTACATTTATAAATTTTCAGTAGATCAATTGTTGGAAATTCAAGTAAAGTTCATAAATTTTCAAAATATCAATGATTGAAATTTCAACTAAATTCATTAATTTTCAATATATCAATGATTGGAAATTCAAGTAAAGTTAATGAATTTTCAATTTATAATCTTAAATTATCGAAAAAAGGTTACTGAAAAATTCAGTTACGCGATTGAAAAAGCTTTAGATGCACTTTACTAAATATTCATCAGTTAGATATTTCTAACAACGCTTGGAATCATGAAAATTCTCAGTGGTTTCGATGTTTCATTAATGATTACTCAAGTTCACGTAGACATCGGCATTCGTTTTTCACAAAATCAATACAACTCTTTATATATAAAACACCTATAATCCACTGTACATCGAGTCCAGAAGTTCTTTCCCACAATAAGCCCCCGACAATCCGATCGACTCCTTCTTTCTTAAAACACAGATTTCCCGTCGAATCACCAGGAGTATACCCCAACGCTCTGCTCCCTTCACTTTTTTTTCGCGCATCATTTGCAATCACTGATAAACTCATTTCTCCAGCCAACCAAAGCACGAGCGAACCTGACAGTAGCATCCCATTCCGAACTTTCCGTGTACGATTCCATTTTCAAGCGCACTACTTCCGACAACTCATTTCCTCTTTCTGCTCCTTCGTTCGCGGGACGTTGTCACTTGCCTTAGTATTCTCGACATCCTATTACCTATTGTGCACCAGCGCGTTGTGCGTCTGGACGTATCCTTTTCTCGCTGCGTCTCTCTCTCTCTCTCTCTCTCTCTCTCTCTCTCTCTCTCTCTCTCTCTCTCTCTCTCTCTCCTTCCCGACTCTCCGTTTTACCGACAGCACATTTTTGTAAGCTCCGGTATAAGCTACAGCAGCAGCAACAGCAGCAACAGAGCTTCATATAACTTGCTTCGAGATATTACATCCGGGATAATCGAGATTTCGAGTATATGACTCGGCTGAACTTTATCCGATGGGACAACAACGCATGTGGCATCGGTATCCTGTACTTATTAGCAAGTTTCGCCGGCAGAAAATTGCCAAAGTGAATTCCGCGCTTGGTGAAAGTCGGCGAAGCGCGCCGTAAACTGGGAAAAACAAAAAGCAATAAAAGCAGCGGCATCGATTTATCGCGCGCGCGCGGTGGGGTAAAAACATCGTAATCGTTGAAATTGTCGGTTGTGCGCTTATTTCGCTCGGGGTATACGTGTGTATAGATATATATATATACATTCGACTGTGCGGCAATCGGCTTTGAGCATTAGGAAAAACTTTATTTCCCCTCGTTCAAAAATGCGAATCAACGAGAGCGGGCTATTTTATCCCGAGCCTGTATCGCGCGCGAAAGGTCTTCTCCCTTTTTCTCCGTTTTTTTTCGTCCTCTTTCTCGTTCTCTCGCCGACGTGTAATAAACCCGGGCTATCTCGCATACGTACGCGTGGCTCGTGAAATTACGTTGTCGTTCGTTTCGTATTTTCGACGGGCATTCACGCTCGATCCCGAGCGAGAGAAAGGGGGCCAATTCTTTCGATAGCGTCGGGAGAGGGGAGGGGGCGACAATTTTAAACGTCCCCGTAGAATAAGGTCGTCGGGAGCCCCAGACATAGTAAAATTTTATCGCCAGAATGGGCCATAACAGTCTTAGCTCGGGAATCGCCTCTGGATTCAGCTATCGCGGGAAATTATTTAAAATTTTCCGCCTCGGATCGCTACTGTTTGCAGCGCGCTTGGCAATAAAGCACTGCGAGCGAGATACAGAGGCGTTAATCGATCCTACGCGCGAGCGAACGTCGTTGCACTGTTTTCCTCGCTGTTGCGTGTCGGAATGTAATGTGGTGATACTCGAATAACATTTTTGTTTATCGATTCGCAGAGACGCACGATTAGCATTGATGATCAAAGAAACTATTTGTTTATCATAAATATGGCTTTAAAAGGCGTACGCTTTGAAAACGCCTTACAGCATGCTTTTCCAAGTACAGGCATACACCTGCGCTCACCAAGACTATCTCACCGGCACTTAATTACAAATACAAGCAAGTTCTAAAGATATCCAATTATAGTAGACAAGCTTCTAAAACAAGAGAGAGCTACAATAGACTTTCCTTTCTATAGATTTTCAGTCTCACCCCCCCCCCCTTTCACCCCCTCCCCGCGATGTTACGCTCTACCGTAATTCCGCTTGTCTCGTTCGCCGTTCCACAAGAAAGTAAGAACAGCGCTATATCCAAACAGCTATACGGGAACAGCATCATCAATCGTACCCACATCAAAGTGTACAGTTCGACCCAGTGGAACATAGAAAAATGCGTAACCCCCACTCGCAGTGGCTTATCGCCCTCCTCCTCCCCTCCGCGCATAAAGAGTCTAACGTCGAGGTAGTTTCGCGAAAGCTCGCGTTGAGCTTGCAGCAGAGAATCTTGGCTTTCAGTTCTAGCGGCTGAGAGAGAGAGAACGAGAGAGAGAGAGAGAGTGCGAGAGAGAGAGAGAGAGATAGCGAGCGGATATATACACGCGGCCGACTCGTGAATGGGGTTGTTAGCAAGTGCCAGGACGTCGAGAGCCCTATATACGCGCATTTCTCCCGATGCAAACTCCAGCCGTCCTTCCATCCAGCCTCCCATCCTCTCGCTATACTCCGGGGAGAGCGAGAGAGAGAGAGAACGTAACTTACTCGAGAGAGAGAGAGAGAGAGAGAGGGAGGACTCTCCGGCTGTGCGAACGTATATATATATGCATGTGTGGGTGGGTGTCTCGGTGTGATTAATTTGCCTAATGCCGCGAATTAGCGGAGACACGCGCGAGACATGTGTAAACGTGACTTGTCACCCCCGCGCCCGCTCGTATTTACGTCTATCCGGCGTATGCGAGGCGCGTGCTCTCTGTAACTTGACTTTGTTGCTCTCGGGTCGATTGTGCAGTGTCTGTGCAGGGCGAGAGTCGTCGTCGTCGTTGTAGTAGTCGTCGTCGTCGTCGTCGTCGTGTACGCGCCGGCGGGCAAGGCTATATACGACTCTCGCCGGAAATACGATTCGATCTCGCCGCGGCCCCGCACACTGCACGGCTGTACGCGTCTAACGGGCTGCGCGCGCGCGCGCGTCTATATAGTGAACTTGAGTCGAGGGCGCGTGTGTGTACAGCGCTTTGTTTCTGGTTAACGCGCGAGCCTTTTGTCAATATAACGACGGAATGGAATTCTGTTTACGAGTCTTTTTGTGTACGCACGTATACGTGTGGAGCTAATGGAATAGCAGGATTTTCCGGGGAAATTTTTTGAATTTCAAAGCGATTCCGAGAACAAAGTGTTCTTCAATTATGTCTTCTTGTTCGGCAAGCGAAGAAAGACCTACTGTGAAATCGCGTGTCCCTGTCGCGGATGGCAGAATGCTTAATAAAGCAAACAGTGGTTTTTTTCGAATTCGGATGATATTTCATACTTGAGTCTCTGAGTTTGTTAGCGACTACGGCTTCTGGTCAAATATCATCCTCTATAAAAGAAGATTGACATTTCTTCTTTAGTATATAATAGTAAGATGTCATTCATCACTTAGCGTTGTGTCATTGTTCAGAATTCGTTCCTTTCATTTATTCAAAAATTGCTGAAAGTTTCATATACCAGACGGTTTTGATTGCAAAACTCATTTTAATATAATAACCATCCATTTTTTTAAAAATATTTTCGTTGTTAAAAATCTGCGACCCTGAAAAAGAATAATGGGGATATTTGAAACTGTTAGCAAGCAATGAATAAAATTCACTACGTTACAATATCAATCGTTCGAGTATTACCAACAATTTCCTTAACGGCGACATTCTCCCCCGAATCTGCACTTATACGACCTATCATTCGTCAGTACACGAATGAAAAAAAAGTTTGCGTCGTTCGATTCGTTCCCGTACGTCCAATACGAAGATCTGTTTTCAATTTGCCAAATCTCCGAGATCCCAGTTACCAGCCCAATTTCCTCTCTATATCGATGTTCAATCGACTGAGCAATTTCTACTCACCAGATGTATCTTCCTCCCCTTTTTTTTATTTCCAATGGGACGCGCTCTTATTTCACGCGTTACACACGCAAAGTAGCTCGCCTCGCGAGTACAACCCATGTAAGAATGCACCTACGGCCCAGTACTGGACCAATAATGGCAGAGTCTATAGCAGTACTGACAGCCAGTACTTGCCCATTATTGGACCAGTATCGAAATAATAAGAACGACCCAATACTGTAGTAATTTACTGACAAATTATTGTAGACCAGTACTGTGCCATTAATAATAAGGAAAAAGAAGTATATATACAAAATTATATATATATATGTGTGTGTGCGTGTGTGTATACTTGTTTGTATATATTTAGCCAGACTTTAGACGAAGCTCAAATATTCGTATAAATAATACCTGCGCGAGACAACAAGACTCATTGCAATTTAAAAAAATTTTATTTTTAATTTATTTGACTTAATTTAATTGAATTGATATGTACATAGGTGTATATCATAACAATATATGAATAATTTTTACTGAGCCAGTACTTTCGCGCAGGTATTATTTATACGAATATTTGAGCTCTGTCTAAACTCTGGCTAAATTTATTGGGCCAGTCTATTTTTACAGTATTGGCCCGTTCTTATCAAATCAGTACCGGAACATTAGTCTGCCAGTACTGGTAGACAGTATACTGACCGACAGTACAGAGCCAGCATTGGGCCGTACTGTCAGTGTTGGCAATTCTTACAAGAGAAAGCCGGTTTGCAGCCACTAGAACGCATTTTCCAAGCGACTGTACAGTGTAAACGCGTCAAGGAGATTAAAAGTGTCTCGAACGCCGCTATCGTCCGCGGCATCCGCACATATCGCCGCTGGCGAGACGAAAAAAGCTGCGCAAGATCTCGCCCGGCAAGAATAACAGCCGCGCGGTATCGCGATGAAATGAACGATCCCTCGCGCGCGCGTCAGGGCTCGCGTCGATACGACCCCGTGCGTCCGATATGGCCTATATACACGTCGTGCATGCACATTGCTTTTCGCGATTCCAAGCGCGCGCTTGCGACTAATATCGGTCGGGCGCTCGGCTCTCCTCGCGTTAATTGCCGCGTGCAGGACTAATTTGTCCGAGGCACAATGCGCAGCAGCCCACGTTTATATATATGTATACGTATACGTGGGCCAACTGCTTGCGGAATATCGCCAGTTGTAGACGGTGAGAGGGACACGACGGATTCTCTACTCTCCTTCTGTAATTCGAAAATGTGCGTGAGAAGGGTCTAATGGCCGAACGACATAGTTATCTTGGCTGTTCGCGCGCAAAGTGTTGATGGATGGCGAGAGCTGTATATATGTGTATTATAGGTTCGTTCGAGCAGGCTAATGTTGTTTTTCTCCCTTTTTTCTCTCGAAATTTTAATGTCGCGCGGAAGTACCGTTATTTTTGGCGCAAGCTCTACGTCGTTTTTCATCTCGAGCTGAACCTGATTGATCGACGGTGTGTACATGCTTCTATACTCTTGTTTTATGAGAGATACCTGTAAAAAAATACAAAGCCCACGCTAAACCTTGTGTCAACCTTCTTAAGAACGCGTAGTAGTTATTTTGCACTTTTTTTACTCAAGCGATTCTGTAGGACGAATAATAGTAGGAAGGGATACTACGAATTAGTTATATTGTAACGTTGTTGTTTTTAAACGATTTTAAAGTGACTGCTACTGGCATCGTGGCACTGTAAAGAACTTAATTTAAAACCAATAGCAAGAATATTTCTTTATTTTCCACAGTAATAAAATAAACTGAGATAATTCGAAAAATTATTGTAATACAATAAAAATTATTAAAAAATTATGAATAAAAATTGTTATTAATAATAAAAATTATTGCAATACAATCGCTTTCGGAAATTAAAAATAAGATGTAACGTACGTAGCATTGTCGTCCAAAAATTAAACATCTCATTAATTGAGATTTATGATAAAACATTGTTGTAAACCAACAACGGTTATACATACGTACGACGATGCGTAATTATCCAAGAATTTAATTAATTAATTAAAATTAACAAGTTGGCGTTACACTGAATTTAATAAGCCGATCATCGCGCGCGCGGCAGTAATTCAATAAAATTACGTTTAAAATCGGAGCTGCGTAAAACATTCTCTACAAATCAATCACTTGTTCGAGCGCGTTACAGATAAAACACCGGCGTCGACGACCGCTACAATGTTCCCCCACCCTATACGTCCGCGGTACTCTCGCACGCGCACCTCTCATTACAAACGACGAGAGCCGCCATCCGTATATTTTATAATAAATTTACAAATCATTCATAACCGCGCACACATCAGGTATATATACACAATACATATCGATTCCGCCGTCAAGCCAACACAACGTATCGCATCAGCGTGTGTCACGCGCATTTTCGAAGATTGCCCGGGCCGTCGATGGCAATCACGAAAATAAATAGCCCTCGATTACCATACATTTGCCTAAAATACACGTCCGTTTCTTATACCCTCTCCCCACCCCATCCGTCAACACGCACACAAAATCCGCTCCCACCCCCTCGCGGTTCTCGCGCACTTGCGCGCCGGCGAGCGGTGGTATACATGTACATCCAAATTTAACAATGACGCATAATTAAGTAAGCAGAATTCGAGCTGACACTATTTACAGACCATCGGCTCGGAATGTGCCTGCCGGACGCGCAATCAACCGCCGAGGGCAATATCGGACAAGCCCGCCCGCGCGGGCAGTTACAGCGCGAAAACAGAACGAGACGGACTTACAGGAAGGGGGGAGAGAGAGAGAGAGAGAGAGAGAGAGAGAGAGAGAGAGAGACACGTGGAGCAACATAGAGAGATAGGCAATACGACGTGGCGCATTCTCATTTGCATGCTAACTGGGTCCCGACGAATTTTCTCGTTAATCGTCATCGCTCGCCCCGTGTGCCGGAGGGGCCAATTTTCCTTTCCGCTTGGAAACGTATATATGTACGTATAGTATACACGTACGCAGACCGATTCGCTGTTTATCATATATTACGCGCACAGCGCTCGGAGTCAAGAATCGTCGATTAATGCGATTACCGCGGATAATTCGGTGGCCTACGCGCGTATTGGTATGATTTACAGCTTGGAAGGGAGGGGCCGGGGGGGGGGGGGGTACTCCGATCGAAGGAAAAGAGATTTTTCGCGGCTCTGCGGGTTTGGAATTTGTAAACGAGTGCGGCGGGGAGGGGGCTGTGTGTATTCGCAGCGCGGATATTTCATAAAGTTTGATAAATCATTTTTAATTGGACAGCTAATTAATGACCGCGTTTCCGGGGGTCGCGCGCGACAAATTATCTAACGGCGCGTGGAATATCGTAATTATGACGATAGCTCTCTCGTGCTCCTCTTTTATTTTTAAACGGCTTATTAAGCCGTTTGTTTTGCGCGAACTCTCGATCGGATGTTTCCAGAGCAGCGCGCGGAATAAAACGCCTCGGATTATTATCGAAGTTTGATAGACCGGGGGAGGGGGGTGGGGGCGGGAGGGACGGGACTGTATTGTATTTCGAATTTTCACCCCTCGAAACGCGCCAGCTCGATCTTCTAATCCCCGAGTATCGAAAATGGCTTGTGCTTACACGGGCAATTTCGCCGCGCAAAACTCACTCTCTCGCGCCCAGGCCAACTTGAATTGCTTCTTCTGCAAACTGTCAAAGTGTCAATACCGCGACGAGGATATTGTGATAAAGTAAGGGGGAGGGGCAAAAAAAATATCGAGAAAATATATATATATCTTGGAAATTCTATTTCTGCAACTTGCCTGAGCCGCTGCGCGGCGCGGCTTCTCTGCTTATTAAAACACGACGTGTCTCTCTCTCTCGCTCTCTCTCTCTCTCTCGCTCTCTCTCTCTCTTTCTCCCGAAGAAAAGCAGTATGAGAGGCGGCGCATTGAAAAAACAAAAAAGGAAAAAAAGAGGAGAAAAGGAAGCCGCGACGAAAATTGGGTGCGCGTAACGACACGTTCCAGAAAAAACGACTCAAAGTAGCAGTCATCTCTTTCTCGTTCTCTCTCTCTCTCTCTCTCTCTCTCGGGGAGAAGTGAGATCCGCGAAACGAGCCAATTAAAATGCGAGTGTAAACGACTCATTACTCGCGGCCACTTCCGTCTCTCTTTCTCGCTGTGGCGCATCGCTCTCGAGAGGCGTGTCTGTTTGCGCGGCCACTTGGAAGCAGCGGCAATTCGTCACGGCTTGTCAAAAAAAAAAAGAAGAGAGAGAGAGAGAGAGAAAAAAAGAAAACAACTCGCGAAATATCCGCGCGCACACAGTTCGACATTTTCTCGGCGATCGACATTTCAATGTTAACAGGCAACGGACGGGTTTATTCAAATGTTTGCGAAAACGCTCATTTCGTTGCGCTTTTGCCCTTTTTCCCCGATGACGCGATGACACGTGCAAACCGACGGTATATAGGTATAATATAGACGTAAGCGAAAGAGTAATCGGCCCGATAATTACCAGGATAAGTTTTATGTACAGAATTCGTGCGAGAAGAGAGAGTTATGGAAAAATGTGGAAAAGTCGTTCAGGCCGTCGAATTGGCCGTGAATGGTTACGGGACCGATGGAACTGTTAAGGTTGCCGGAGTTATTGGAATAAAATAGAATGGAGGTGATAACGAGACATTGGGATAAAAGAATTTGATTGAACAAGCGTTCGTTATATAACTTTTTCACTTTTTCATATCCGCGATATGAAGTTCTGTTTTATTCATGCGTATACCCGTCTGGATCCAACGAATATTCGAAGTTTCGGTTTGTTCTGCTCTCAAATCAATATCTAAATAAATTAAGTGTTACTCGCGTAATAAATTTGTGCAGATTGTGCACATGTTCGATTTTGTATAAAAAAGAACAAAAACGCGATAGTGCGCAATCTTTGTGTGCGACAGAATCGGGATGAAACAGAAAACTTTTATTGCTAGACGACGGATACGCCTCGGTAGTCAAACAAAAAAATTTTTTGTTTTTCGCGACTGTGCACGCAACCGCTCTTTTATACAATCGATGGAATGTAGTCTGAACAAATATTTTTCATTTGATGGTGCAGTGCCATTCTGTAGAAGTACTGAAACAAAGTTGTCATATAGAAACTTAATTATAAAAAATTCGTACGTTCATTTTTCGGCAGATTATAGATCGGTACAGGACTTACTAAAAAAATACTAAAAAACCAAAATTTACTGAGTATACTTTATACCAGCAGAAGCTTTTGGGCGGAATCGAAACCCGTGATGACCCGTCGTTAACGCCACTGCAGAAAAATGTTTGGACCTCAATAAATAACTGAAAATCCACACGAATCCAAGAGTGGCCCTTCGTATCAGCATTTACCTATCAGCATTGGAATTTTGAAACCAGAATATTCAAGTGCGGCAGAAAAAAAATTCTAACGAAAATCAGCAGCCGTCATCAGCAGAAGCAATTGAGCCGGGTAATGGCTGCTGATTTTAGTTCGAATTTTTTTTTATTCCAATCCCCGAATATTTATGTCCATGTCCAAGCATTTTTTCTATCGCAGCTTCGGTAACGGGTCACCCTGGCTCTCTCACGACTTCGCTGTTACTCTCGATCTGCTATTATTCAAAACGCTGCGCGGCTCGCGCGCCAAAGTACTCCAGAAGTTCTCGCAAAAGCTACTTAAACATACCCACGTAATTATATTTGCTTAAAAAAAAGAGCTTGGATATACCAAAGTCTCGAGGCATAAAAGTCCGCGGTCGTTCGCGTTTACGTTAAAAGCTCTCCACCCGTCCTCCCTCCCCCCCCCCTCCCCCTTTTCCGTAGCTAATAATTTTCGCAGGTGCACGAATCCGACAAAAACGTTCGAAAGTGCCTTTTAAAACCGTCGTCGGAACTTACGCGGACAACCCCTGTCCCAACGGGCTTAAAAAGCGAGGCCGTCGCTATGCGCGCATATACTAGTATGTACGCACGTACACCCATATACATATATATATATGCACAGGAGAGCCTGCCAACGATACAGCATCGCCCGCCGCAACTTTAACTCCCCGTAAAACTGGCGCGGCGAAAAAAAATCTAGCGCGCGCGCGCAAAAAATATAGCGAGAGAGGAGAGCGGGAGAAGCGCGCGGAATCCCGCGCGCGCGGCGCTCGCTGGCTAGATAGCGTCTGGAAAAAAAAACGAAGACGAACCCAACGGATGGATATACAGCTATGCACAGATCGCGTATCCGTATACTATACTGCGATACGGCTGGCCGTACGTATACATGCATAGGTGTGCGTGTATATATACGGGTTGGCGAAGCCAGCGAGCGCGCGAGAGAAAAAGAGACATAGGGGCGGAGGGGGGAGGGGGGGAGGGGAGGCGAAACGAAACTGGGCCATCGATTTTCCATTGCACCTGCGGCGTCAACGCGCCTGAGACGAGAGGTTATAACTTTTCAGCGCGCGCGCGCGCGGATGACCGGATGAAAACCGCGCCATAATCAGCTGGCCGCTCGCTCATTTCGAGCGGGGCGTTTCGTTTCTCTATTAGCAGCTGCGGCCCGGCTGTCTGTATACGTGTGCGCGTAGTCCGTATACGTGTCTCGCTCTATACGCCGCGCGCGCCGTCTGTATAGAAGCGCTCTGCTGATGCTCTGATGGGCCGTGTGTGCATCGGCGCTGATTCGACGGGAGAGAGAGACAGAGAACGAGAGCGAGAGCTCAGCTGCGCCGAGAGAAGTCCGGAATATCGTCGCATCCGCTGGCTGGCTATATAGCCGCTATGTATATATATATAATTAAGCATTTATACACGGCTGGATGCACATGATTGTCGTCGTCGCGACGGCTGCTGCCTCTGGCAGTTCGGATGTTGATTGCTCCGAGCTGTCGATGGATTTTAGAGACAGAGGGGGAGATAAAGAGAAAGCAAGGGAAGCGGGAATGAAGAGTCGCGAGAGGAAAGCGTTTGCTAAAGTAGTCTTTGTTAGTAGAATGATGGGAATCGTTTGGAAGGACGGAACCGAATGATTCGAGCTTTTTTCAAAATTGTACCGCGGTATTCCTAGTGTGTCGTTATAGCTGTGATTTCTGTTCTTATTCAGATGAATTCAGCTGAACAAGAGGAATTTACGTCTTTGGGGTTGCTTGGAATTGGCTGCATAAAGTCACTCCGCGGCTCAAACAGCAGAAGCTACATTTTCAGGATTTGTACCATGGTGACTGTTTTTTCTTTTTAGCAGACTCCATGTCGAATGCATTGGGCTCCGTCCAATAAAAACCATTTGTTTCATTGCACCGAATTGTTTGCTCACGTACAAGTATAAGTCCCGTTGCGCGTTACCGCCTCGAAGTCGTCTTGATAATACGGACGTAGTACGTAGTCTATATATCGGAAGGAAAGCCCCGGATTGATCGCAATAAATTTTGTTAATTAATTTATCAAAGTACATTTGACGCGGATGCATGAAATGAATTTTAATTCCTCTTTCGTATACGTGTATCTTTTGCAAAAATTCAGTAACACAACTGAAATCAAACGAACTTCATTCCGCAAACTGTCGCGATACATTATTTCCATCCCTCATCCTAATTTATTTCATCACTATTGTAATTACGGCTGTTCGGATTTCTGAACGATAAAACATGCACTTCGCAGCGTCCGGTGTCCCATTTAAAAATGAACAAAGTTAACTTATATATAGAAGACTAATCCAATCCGGTCCCGCGTCTACATCTACAAATCTGCATTTTACATTTCTGTACCGATCGCACCAACCGCCCAAGAGAATTTCCACCATTTATTCATGCCAGCCGCTTGCAAGCCTCCAAAAAATAATGTAACCCTCAATATGCAAATATCACCGCGTCTGTTTTCGTAAGATTCACCGACGTAAATCACCGGGATGCGAGCGTGTAACGACGCAAAACGAAAGTCCGAGCTGTCGCCGCGCGAGAGCCAAAGGAAAAAGAAAAAAAAATCTCGCTTCCGCGCGCGCTTATTAAAATAGGTACCAGGGGAGGGGGGGGGGAAGGGGGAGAATCCCCCAAAAAAGCGAAAACCAAGCCGAGAAACGGACAGAAAGATAAAGAGATCTGTTCCATTTTCTGACTATCCGGCTAGCTGTACGGCGAGCCTTCTGAATATTCATAGGCGCTGGGTTTCCAGTTCCACTAACTCTTTGGCTTGCGGATAGGCGAAATCTTGGAAAAGCCGCGCGCGCGCGTGTGTGGACGAGCGGCCGCGCGTCGATTTGGGGGGATCGAATTTTGATTTGGCGAGAAGAGAGAGAGAGAGAGAGAGAGAGAGAGAGAGCGCACCAGGTGCGGCCCTTTTTATGTAACGACTCACGGCGATATAGATTTTTTGCTTTTAGAACGGGACGATCGAGAGGAGAGGGGGGGGGGGGTCGAGCGATTCGTCGATGCATCTTTAATGGGCGGAACTTGAGCTGCGCCGCGGCAGTTATAAATTTAACGCGACCGCGCGCGCTGCAGGATTACTGGTCGTTTGAGTTGGGCGCTGCTGCTCCTATACCCGCAAGCCAGTCTTTATATGAAGATTACGGACTTTCGCTGGATTTGGCGAGGAAATAAAATCGTTTTATTTTCAGATTTGTCGAAGCATTTCTTTTTTTCTAATTTTTTTTTTCTTGTTTTTGGGGAGTGGGGCTTTGTGTTTTCATTTCTTTTGCTCGGCTTTCATCGCTGCTTTTGCGATAGAGAAGCAGATCGATTGGTTGTTCCAAAGTTCAATAGCGGTATGCCGATTACAGAGACGCTTTACGAATTAAACTAAAAATTACTTTTAAAGGGATTCTGCAGAGTGTGATCTAGAGTCAAAATTGTTTTAAGGGTGGCAGTATTGCATGTTAGAGAGTTATTAGTCTCAGATATTCAAAAAATTTCTATAATTCTATTTGGAAATGCAACTAAATTAAATAAAATCAAATTACATTTTGTTTTGAATTGCTATTTTAGTACATCGATTATTCCTTTGAAATGAGGAAAAACTGAGTAGCAGTTATTTACACTGATAAATACCTGTATAAGATATGTGTACGAATAATATGAAAATAATACAGTTAGTGGTACAGTTTACGTACAGATTTTTCGATTTGGCTCAAATTGACTGATATTATATGCTGAAAAAAGGTATTTTCAAGAATATTTTGGTAGTCGTAGTCCGATTTGATTTTCAGTTTTGCTAATATTCAAGTTTAAATATTGAAAGTATTTTTTTCATAAACTAGAGAAAATTTCCTAAAAAAAAGTGTTTCTGTGTTTTTGTGAAAAACGCTCTCCTGAGGAGCTACTGTTGAATATGTTGTAAATACTATATTCTTTCCCTATCACCTGTTAAATTAATACTTATCGCGCCATCTCTTGTACTTGCGGAAGGAATAAGGATTCAAATAAACAGGAAGGAAAGGGATGTTCAATGGAAAAAGAAGAGAGAACCACTGACGAGGAGTCCAGCGAAGAGAGACATTATAAAAAGTGCTAAAAAAATTTAGAGACAATAAGTACGCATACAATAATTCGGAAAAGTTCGCGCTTCGAGAAAGATCGTCGAGAGTATTCACGCGCGGAAGACCGCATTTCTCGAGCTATTAAGAATACATTGGCTGCTGTTCGGGAATCAAATGCCAATAGTGGCTACGCGCGTTTGGTAGCTCGGTTGACATCAGTTAAAAAACTGCAGTCATTTTCGGGGCATCCACACGATTGGATCAGGTTTAAGAAATCTTTCGAACTATCGACATTCATAGGCGAATAGTCGGTCCACGAAAAAGTAATGCGATTAGCGGATGCCTTACCGGGAGACGCGATGACGCAGTTCGAACACTATTTATTTCCGGCGCGAACGAGATCATGAAAACGCTCGAAATGCATTTGAGCAACGATGGGTCTCCTAAGTATAATCGGTAAGAAAATCAATCTCATTGAATTCGCCACGCGTTTGAGGGCTGTCGTGTTGGCCATAAAGTCATTGAACATTGACTACGGATATTTAAAAAATCAGGAGTTGGTTAACAATATCCTTAAAAAATTGCCGGAAAAGATCACGTATAATTATGGATAGTAGGCTGCCTCCGAGGGAAAACAGCTTCTAAACTCCTATAATTCTTGACAATTCATTTTATTATCAATTTGTGACAACATATTAATGTTGTTTCTTGATTTCTTAAGAAATTCTCAATGACCTTGTTACGTACAATGGCTTAAAATTCTTGAGTCTCGTCGAGGTCTTTCTCATTATTTCTTATTATTACGTTTAAAATTTTCAAATTGTGCAACAATAGTTTTTAATTAACCCGAAGTTCGATAACCGCAAAATGCAGCAGAGCCTGTAATTATTGCTAAAAGCCAAATATCACTTGTCAAAATCAAAAAATTGGATTATCTATCTGAAAAAATACATTTGAATAGTAAATAGAATTCTAAGACACCAAGTATTCTAGAGATTTCTCTCAATTTCCCATTGTTTCCACGTTAAAAATGTTGACTTTTTTCTTAATAAATTAACAATGAAATGGGAACTACTTGAATCGATCGAAATCCTTTCAGTGAATACAGGAACACTCTTTGTGTCATTCAGTTAAAGCACGACACTTCTGCAAATGCGTTCAGTTGTACAAATGTAAGCACAAATTGCGAATAAAGCACATCCCGAAGCAAAGCTCAAAATTTTCACGAGTTCGTAAACGCGCACCCATTTAATTTTTAATGGCCAACGCAACTATTATGGGCAGCCGGAAGCTTAGCGCGTCGAATTTCACGGCCGCCGGACAGTGCTAAAATTCGCGCAACTCAACGCAAAACGCAAACTACTAATTTGAAAGTTAAAGGCGCTCGAGCGAGCGAGCGAGCGAGCCGCAGCAGCAGCAGCAGTAGCTGTGCTCGCAAATCTAGCTGATTTACAAATCCGACATTTTCGCTCCAACTTTGCGCGCCGCTAATCCAGTTGCAGCGCTGATCCAGAAGCGCTGTGTTAAAGCTCCATCGCTAATTAGCGCAGCGCGTCGCGCAGCGTCTCCCCCGTATTCCCATTGGGAGCATCGCGAACCTGTCCTGGCCGCAAAAAGGAGATTTTAAAATATCGCAATCTAGAGCGGGCAAGCTCCCGAGCCTTTGAGCTTGCGGCGTAATCAGAAAGCGGCGGCTACGGCGACCTCTCGGTGACTTCCCCTTTAATCGGGCGATTCATCCGCTGCTCCCTCGGGAATGAGGATCCGTTCGCAGGGGGAATAATTTGGCAAATGCATTCCCGGAAATGCGCGTGTACACGGCCAGAGCTTACCTCCTTTGCTTTCTTCCTCATTTACATCTGACTTCCATAATAGCCAGACTTGGCCGTGGGTATTACTCGTGTGCAGCTACATATTCGCCCGGTTCTCCCTCTCGTGGCCGTAGCCTATATAGCAAGCAACCATAGCGCGAGCTCGCTTTCCACGAAAAGCGACGGCTGTGCGGGGCTGTCGTTGTTTTCTCGTCGCCAGGGGCGTCGCGTATAATCGAGCTAAGACCAGCACTTTTGTGTACGCCCTGCGGACGACACGGAGCTCCTGTAGATGGAACTTATGAGTTCGTGAATTTCGTAGTATTCGATTAAGCTCGTGTGTTAAGCTGTTTTGTTGATCTTATGCGAAAGGAGATTGCAGCTGGCTGTTGCGATAACTCGATTGTTATTTGTAATGTTACATAGCTATGGAGTAAGTTACGCTATTAATTTGCCTCGTGAAATTGATGGCTAGAGCAGTTAGGGTTTGCGAAAACACAGATGTGTAGACATATGCATTATTTGCAAAATGATTCCCGACAAAGCTCATTAAAAATGACACGCTTAAATTAGTAATATTCATTGACTTTTATGAATTATTCTAAGTTCGTTGTTTCAACAAATTTAGTTAAAAATTTATGACTTTAGAGAAATTCTCATTGTTTAGAATATGAAACGTACATTAAAAGTATTGAATGTGCTTGTATCATTTTGCTTCAAATTTGTTTGAATAAGCAAATGAAATTTAATACTTATTGTATACAAAATATACAATTAAATATATTATTTCTCATTTATCTAGTTATCATTTGTTGTGTTAATAAAAGTGGTGATAACAAATTAAAATTAAAATTCTTTTCAACAATAAAACGTAATTAAAACTAATAATCGATAGCACATAAATTTACCACTGCCATATATTAAAAAGTAAAAAAATGTACAAAAAAAGAAAGTATGTATTAGAAGGTAAGTATAAGAAAATTGTTTACAATTATGGAAATAATAAACATTTCGGTAATTCCAATTTTCTACAGCAAATGTACTAATGTCAAACTTACATTATCAATTTTATTGAATTGATAAAAAAATTTTCTGCAATTGATTCAAAAACATACCGTAAAATGTAATTCAAAAATATTGATTACATAACAATTTACCATTGTAATGCATTAAAGAATAAAAAAAAAGTGAGCTGTCTCGGGACAGCTGACAGATGTGAAACATCGACTTTGATAATTATTGAAAGAAGTTTATCGTAAATGAAGAATATTAAACAGAAATAAATGTTGTTTTACATCAACCTAAAAATTACATGTAATTGTCTTTAAATTTTATTAATTTTGATATTTCTCATCTTCGAGGCGTTCCGCGACGGCTCTTTTTTTTTTGTTGCAAAATTTTTGATTTATGAAAATTAAATTGCGTCAACTAGACGAATGAAACACAAGAAAAGTTGATCACGTTAACTTTTCGAAATACACGACGCGTCTACTAGTCACATAATATAAGAAAATTTTGAAGATGCTATGTCAGTTCGGCCAGAGGTCCGACCTCGGGTCCGACGCTTGGGTCCTGTAAGTGCATTTCGAGTGCGTTTGCGAATTCATTGCTCTATCCTTCTCTCAATTAGCAGAACATTTTTTCCGCTTTCTATTTGTATAGTATACGCGCTAAACCTGGCACACACACACAGACATACACAAATGCATTCTCACTCTCTCAGAGAAAAGCCCTAAAGAGAGCAAGTAGAGGGGGAAGAGAGCTCTAGTTGCCGCCGAGATGGGCCTGCATCGCGCATCTTAGAGAGTTTCCACACTGAGTGCTATGCGACATCTATTCGTGCAGTAAGAGTATATCTATATACGTGTACTCCCTTGTATATTGTGCTCCCCGTGTGGAACCTCCCTTAGAAAGTGGAGGGGGAAGCCTGCTAGCAGTCCTAGTCGTGAAGAGAGGACTTGGCACGCGACAAGCATGCTGTATGCGTAGGCGGAGTGGGGGGTTAGAACGTTTCGCCAGATGTTAGGATTTTTTTGGTCGGAATTTTCTTGTTTTCAAGTACGGTTTCACTCCTCGAGGCGCGCCTATAGATGTTTCACATCAAAAACTGCAAAAAGAGAAGGTATCAACGACACGCGGGGTTCCCAAGCGGTCACCCATCCAAGTACTAACCGCGCCTAACGCTGCTTAACTTCGGTGATCGGACGAGAACCGGTGCTTTCAGCGTAGTATGGTCGTTGACGAAAACTAATATTTGATACATTCTGATGAGTAAGAACAGTTGTATGCTGATTCGTATAATCAATCATTTAAAAAACTATCGCTAGTTAGATCGCTAAATATACGTCACTGGAGGTTGCCAATTTTTATACGTAGGAGTTTGTAAGCAGGGCAAGTCTAGTTAACATCCATTTGTATTGTTAGTTTTTAAGCGATAATTTAAAAAAGTTTTGCTATTTAAATCGTTGAACATGCTATTGCATGTAACTAAAGAATCATGATTTTCATCTTTTTAATATTGTCTTACCACTCATTACTCCTACTACTTAAACACGTTGTACCAAAACCGTAAATAGAAAATAATAAATAACATTTCTCCAATATAATACATTAAAGGATAAAAAAACTACAAAAAGAGAAGGTATCAACGACACGCGGGGTTCCCAAGCGGTCACCCATCCAAGTACTAACCGCGCCTAACGCTGCTTAACTTCGGTGATCGGACGAGAACCGGTGCTTTCAGCGTAGTATGGTCGTTGACGGAAAATAATATTTGATACATTCTGATGAGTACGAACAGTTGTATGCTGATTCGTATAATCAATCATTTAAAAAAATATCGCTAGTTAGATCGCTAAATATACGTCACTGGAGGTTGCCAATTTTTATACGTAGGAGTTTGTAAGCAGGGCAAGTCTAGTTAACATCCATTTGTATTGTTAATTTTTAAGCGATAATTTAAAAAAATTTTGCTATTTAAATCGTTGAACGTGCTATTGCATGAAACTAAAGAATCATGATTTTCATCTTTTTAATATTGTCTTACCACTCATTATCCCTACTACTTAAACACGTTGTACCAAAACCGTAAATAGAAAATAATGAATAATATAACATTTCTCCAATATAATACATTAAAGAATAAAAAAACTGCAAAAAGAGAAGGTATCAACGACACGCGGGGTTCCCAAGCGGTCACCCATCCAAGTACTAACCGCGCCTAACGCTGCTTAACTTCGGTGATCGGACGAGAACCGGTGCTTTCAGCGTAGTATGGTCGTTGACGGAAACTAATATTTGATACATTCTGATGAGTACGAACAGTTGTATGCTGATTCGTATAATCAATCATTTAAAAAAATATCGCTAGTTAGATCGCTAAATATACGTCACTGGAGGTTGCCAATTTTTATACGTAGGAGTTTGTATAAAGCAGGGCAAGTCTAGTTAACATCCATTTGTATTGTTAATTTTTAAGCGATAATTAAAAAAAATTTGGTATTTAAATCGTTGAACATGCTATTGCATGAAACTAAAGAATCATGATTTTCATCTTTTTAATATTGTCTTACCACTCATTATCCCTACTACTTAAACACGTTGTACCAAAACCGTAAATAGAAAATAATGAATAATATAACATTTCTCCAATATAATACATTAACGAATAAAAAAACTGCAAAAAGAGAAGGTATCAACGACACGCGGGGTTCCCAAGCGGTCACCCATCCAAGTACTAACCGCGCCTAACGCTGCTTAACTTCGGTGATCGGACGAGAACCGGTGCTTTCAGCGTAGTATGGTCGTTGACGAAAACTAATATTTGATTCATTCTGATGAGTACGAACAGTTATATGCTGATTCGTATAATCAATCATTTAAAAAAATATCACTAGTTAGATGGCTAAATATACGTCACTGGAGGTTGCCAGTTTTTATACGTAGGAGTTTGCAAGCAGGGTAAGTCTAGTTAACATCCATTTGTATTGTTAATTTTTAAGCGATAATTTAAAAAAATTTTGCTATTTAAATCGTTGAACATGCTATTGCACGAAACTAAAGAATCATGATTTTCATTTTTTAAATATTGTCTTACCACTCATTACTCCTACTACATAAACACGTTGTACCAAAACCGTAAATAGAAAATAAGAAATAACATTTCTCCAATATAATACATTAAAGAATAAAAAAACTGCAAAAAGAGAAGGTATCAACGACACGCGGGGTTCCCAAGCGGTCACCCATCCAAGTACTAACCGCGCCTAACGCTGCTTAACTTCGGTGATCGGACGAGAACCGGTGCTTTTTTTTTTTTATATACATCATTTATTAACATAAAAGGTTTTACAATTTATACTTAAAGATATAGTACATTAAAAATGAATGAAAAAGAGTACAACGTTTATGATTTTTGCAATACTAGAATATGTCCTCGCAGAGGAACTACATCAGTGGAGATTCGCTGGGGTTTATAAGTTTTAATTAACAGTAGGAGTTTTGTGTTGCAAATTCTCATAGGGTGAGAGCTTTGCTACAATTGTTGGCGTATTTTGCTTTGAGGAAAAATAAGAGAAAAAAACCTTAGCATCGATAACGTATTTAGGCGCCTACTAAGTATATATTATGAGAATATAAAATATTGAAACATAACGACTTAGTTCTAATTATACGTACGAGGCATTAAGAGCCGAACATGAATGTTATATTAGTAGTGAAAGCAGATTTTTTTTGTTTTGTATTAGATTAGTGCGTTTACTAGTTACTGGTTATTGCGCGCCTGTTTTCCTGCGTGTTCTCTTACGTACTTCATCTAGAAACTTACTATCTTCCTTTAGCCACCAGTATTTTTTAATATTTAGACGCTGTAGGTTACGTAAATCGCAGTCGGGTATTGCCATTGAGTATTTGAGTGGAGGTAAATCTTCCGGCGATTCCGGAATTTTTTTATTTGCACTGTGTCGGGCCCAGTGGTAAATAATCGGTATGTTGTTTTCATTTTGAATAAAGCCTTCGTGGTCTAGGAGCGTGAAAGCTTCAGGCGGTAGGTAACCTGATGTTTTACAGTTTTTGTAATAATTTGTATCAATTGTTGCAATATTTGCTATTAGCGGATTTTTTTTAATAGATTTTGTTTTGGCAAAATAATCGCGGTTCAATTTAATCATAAAATTATCGATTCGGGGTATATTTGCAATTTTATATAACTTTTGGTTACTTATGTATTTTTGATAATTAGATTCCGTGGTTCTGTATGTTTTAGTACACGCCCTTAAGCAAGCACGCTCGAAGACCCGCAGCCGTTCCATTTGCGCCGCACTTTGGTTAAACCAAAGCGGGGAAGCGTACGTAATTATTGGCCTTACTAGAAGACAGTAACAGATGACTTTTGCTCTAGAACTAAGGTGTTGATTGTAAAATAATTTGCCTAGCTTAAAAAACTTGTTTTTGGCTTTGTTTAGCTGCGTTCTTAGGTGCGAGTTGAGTCGAAGTAGATTATCGATATACATTCCTAAGTATTTAACATTGTTTTTGTGTGGTATCTCTAATTTCTGATGGTTTGGAACGTTTACATTGATGTTAAAAGATCTCCAGTTGGCTCTTTGCTTGCGACTGACGCAAGTTAACGGTGTACGTATTAGTATAGTTTCGCATTTTGCTACATTGACTTTTAGGTGCCATTTGTTATAGTAATTGTATATCTTATTGACTAATTGTTCTAGGTTATTTTGAACAGTAACGGGAAATTTGGCTGCGCAATAGACTAGAAGGTCGTCAGCAAAGGCGATTGAGTATGTCTGATTATTGCTATTTAGCTCGAAAAGGTTTAAGATGTCTGCATTAAAAATATTAAAAAGTAGAGGCGAATTGACTGTGCCCTGCTGGAGGCCTTCTTCTATGCTGAATAATTGCGACGATTGCGATTCATTAGATATGGTGACAAAATTGCGGTTTTGAAACATGGTCCATATGAGTCTTATTATATGTATAGGGAATTTCTTTTTTAACATTTTAAAAAAAAGACCTTTGAGCCAGACGGAGTCAAAAGCTTTTTCTAAGTCAATGAGGCACGCCGCAACCATTTCTTTATTATTTAAATGTTTTACCGTATCGGAGAGAAACTTATTTATAGCGTGGTTGGTTGAATGTTTATGCCTAAATCCGTATTGTTGATCCGGGATGATCGTATGTTTATTGCAGTGGTTGGTTAGTGCTACGTTTATTAGGGCTTCGAAAATTTTACTTATGTTCGGGGAAAGACTGATTGGACGATAGCTAGCCGATTCCATCGGATCTTTGTTTTTTTTTAAGATAGGTAAAATTTTAGCCGTATTCCATTTCGTTGGATAGTAGCAGTTATTAATTAGGTTGTTGAAGATTATCGTGTAATATACAACGTAAGTCATGGGGAGGTGTTTTATAACTATGTTTGGAATATTGTCGATTCCTGCGGATGTTTTGTTTTTAATGCATTTAATGACGAGCCAAGTGTCTAGGGCCGAGTAGAAGGGATTTACGTCGTCGGTCTCGGGTGGTGATGGTTTGCGAGCCGGGTTTGTTTTTGAGAAATAAGTTAAGCGTATGTTTTTATTTTTCCTGTTCGAGATTTCCGATAAGAGTGCGTTATATTCTTTTTCAATTATTATCGTGAGTCTATCTTGTGAATCATCAGGTTTTTTAGCATTTATTTTTCGGAGTGGCATCCCAATGCATCTAGGATCTTGGTCTCGTCAGTTATCACGTATTTGTTGTTTATGAGTTGTGTATTCGCGGTGTCGAGGTTTATCCGATTTATGGTGGCATTGTCTGTACTATCTATTTTTATGCATTCCAGAGGAGTGTGATCAATGGGCCGAAACAATCTGTTTATTTCTGGGAAAAAGGTATCTGGATCGCGATAATTAATAAGCTTGGCCTTGTCCTCCCAGAATTTATTTGTGTTCCAGGTAAATTCCTTTGAAATTTCGCGAGCTATTGTTGAAATGCGGTCCTTGAGGGTCGATATCAGTATAGTTGTTTCTACAAGATTGGGATTTTTTGTTCTTTTCATTTTATTTAGTTGCGTAGTAAGTCGTTTTTTTTTGAGAATAACCGAGAGATTTTATCGTTTACGTATTTGCCCATGCTATTAGTGGGTGTAAATTTTGGTACTGTACTTGCTATTGTTTCATGAAGATTGGTTTCGATGATATCTAAATAATATTCAATTTCTAAGTTAGTCAGATTTCTGTCGTCCGGTAGCTCTATAAATTTATTACTAAGTTTATGGGAGAATTTGGCCCAATTCGTTTTTTTGAAGTTATAAGGGTATGTTATCGGGTGATGTTCGACTTGTGCATCTACGGTTTGGAGATTGATGCGAAAGCATAGAGCGCGATGATCACTATCGAAATCTAGCACAGGTATTTTATCGCGTATCGTGTTTGTAATGTTGATTCTGGCATCCGCAAAGCATATATCCAAAAAGGAGTTTGCTTTGGGAAAGGTCGGCTCAGTCGGCGGATATACTCTAAGCCGTAATTCGATTGCTTTATCCCTGATCCAGTTATTTAAATGGCTACCGCGAGTGTTGTTCATGGTGTCTCCCCACAGTGTGTTTCGAGCGTTAAGGTCTCCTGCGATAATATAATAGTTGTTTTCATTTAAAATATTATTTTGCTTGAATAGGTTATTTAATTCACTTACTATGCTAATGCTGTTGTGACCCGCCGCATACGCACTAATGATAGTTAAAGTTTTGTCATTTTTGCAGTTGATTTGAATCGCGCAGATCTCTAATGTATTATGCTGAGGTAGATTTTTGAAAAAGAGAGTTTTAAATTTGATATCATTTCTTACCATAATACCTGTGCCGCCTCCTTGGGTAGCATTGGGTCGATCATGCCTTATTAGTTTGTATCGTTCGAAAGAAAGCCTATGTTTATTATTTAGTTTTGTTTCGCTCAATAGTACGATATCGGGTTTGTGTTGATTGACGAAGTTTAACAAGCTATATCTCTTACAATTAGATATAATAGAATTTACATTGATCGCTATTAACATTAGTTCGCTGTATACTACGGCCATGATAGTTGCAGTTTATTTAAAATGTAATTGATTTTCGCCGAGTTTTCATCTACTTTACCTTGCATCTGTTTTTGGGAATATAAGATAGCTTTATTTTGCGACTGGAGGGCTGCAATGATATCTTCCTTAAAGCTCGTGAGTGTAGCGGTTAAGTCGTCGCTAATACTCGATGGCATCGGGCGAGATCTAGGCAGTCTCGGGAAATTCATGTTGTAGTGTTGATCCTCGTTCCATGCTTGTGGTAGTTTGACTTGTTCCGCTGTCGGTAACGTAGGATTTGTGGCTGGAGCTATTTTAGCATTCATATTTATTCTATTGTATTTTCTGAGATGCGCATTTTGTTGCTTGTTGTTGTGCGAAATTTTTTGCGCTAGTTTGAGGTATTCACATCCTCTGTAGTTTGCAGGATGATTTAAGTTACAGTTGACGCATTTTATCATATCGTTAGCATCGCTGTTTACTTTATTGATAGTGCATTTACCAGGCTCGTGGTTTTCTGTGCACTTCACACAGCGGTAGCCAAGACCGCAGTTCGCACTGGCATGGCCAACTCTTTGGCATTTAAAGCATTGAAAGACTTTGGATTTGCGATATGGTTCCCATTTAACCTTTTGGTAAGCGATTGTTTTGATTTTTGAGAGATTCGCTATTTTGCTGAGCGGAGATACATGTACTAGGTAGTGGAACTTATTTGGGTTATTTTTGTTGAGAATCAGCTTATCTACCTTCTCGATGCAGATGTCGTCAATATTAAGGTTGGTAAGCTCTTTTTTGATATCATCTTCGCTGTATTCCGGGTTAAGGCCTTTCAACACTAATGTTTTCTTTTTCAGACTTTGCGGTGTGTAGGTAAAGAAGGCTGTCTTTGTATCAGTAAAGTAGTTTTTAATTTTGGTGTATTCCTCGAGACAATGTGCCTGAACGATGTGTTCCTGGTTATCTGTGAACTTTACTGTAAAGTCTGAAACACGTGCTCCTGTACGTAGAATTTCTATTAGCCTTTTGGTAGAAGCGTGTTTACAATATATTGGGGGGGCCCTGACTGTTTTCATAGGGCCACTTTTGTCGGCCATATCCTCGTGTTTTTGGGATTGTTTTTTTGCCTCTTCGAGTTTCTTCGTTCCGAGTGCGGAGAATCTGTTAGATGTAACAAGCGTTTGTGACCTTGTCGCCTTAGCCTTCCCTATTTTTTTCCTTCCGGGGCTCATCCACTCATCGTGTGCGTTCGTTTCCATCTCTTCATTTGAATCAGACTCGTCGTCCGAAGATGGCAAGGAGGGCAGGTCCATTGATCCTGCTGCGTTTTGGGCGGCCAGGGCGCTTTGATCAGAGCGATTCACTAAGTTAGGCTTTACGCTATGGGTTTGCGAAATTTCGCTACTCTTTAGAAGTGCTTTGTAATCCCTTTCAAGTTGATATGTTAGTGGACCAGCAGTTTTGATATCCGCGAGGAATTTGGATACTTTATGTGGCCGTATGACCATTGGGTTTTCATTTTCGGATGAGATCGTCTGAGCATAGCCACGTTTGCTAAAGACTTTTTGCGGTGGCGGAGCCATGGCGGTAGGCCACGTGCGCGAGCCAGGCGCAGCGGCGAGGTTATTGTTTCCACTTGTACAAGCTATGTTCTTTTGAACCACTCTTGAATATGTACCTTACCTGGCCCTATCACGGCTTTCCGAAGGAAAATTGTAGCTAAGCGTTTGATAACGCTGCTCTGGTATGAGTTCTCGTAATGCAAGAGATTCTTGTAAGGTTATGTGCGCACATCTACTCGCTAGGAGCGCTCACGCCGGACTCCGCGAGAACCGGTGCTTTCAGCGTAGTATGGTCGTTGACGAAAACTAATATTTGATACATTCTGATGAGTACGAACAGTTGTATGCTGATTCGTATAATCAATCATTTAAAAAAATATCGCTAGTTAGATCGCTAAATATACGTCCCTGGAGGTTGCCAATTTTTATACGTAGGAGTTTGTAAGCAGGGCAAGTCTAGTTAACATCCATTTGTATTGTTAATTTTTAAGCGATAATTTAAAAAAATTTTGCTATTTAAATCGTTGAACATGCTATTGCATGAAACTAAAGAATCATGATTTTCATCTTTTTAATATTGTCTTACCACTCATTATCCCTACTACTTAAACACGTTGTACCAAAACCGTAAATAGAAAATAATGAATAATATAACATTTCTCCAATATAATACATTAAAGAATAAAAAAACTGCAAAAAGAGAAGGTATCAACGACACGCGGGGTTCCCAAGCGGTCACCCATCCAAGTACTAACCGCGCCTAACCATGCTTAACTTCGGTGATCGGACGAGAACCGGTGCTTTCAGCGTAGTATGGTCATTGACGAAAACTAATATTTGATACATTCTGATGAGTACGAACAGTTATATGCTGATTGGTATTATCAATCATTTAAAAAAATATCGCTAGTTAGATCGCTAAATATACGTCACTGGAGGTTGCCAGTTTTTACACGTAGGAGTTTGTATAAAGCAGGGCTAGTCTAGTTAATATCCATTTGTATTATTAATTTTTAAGCGATAATTTAAAAAAATTTTGCTATTTAAATCGTTGAACATGCTATTGCATGAAACTAAAGAATCATGATTTTCATTTATTTAATATTGTCTTACCACTCATTATCCCTACTACTTAAACACGTTGTACCAAAACCGTAAATAGAAAATAATGAATAATATAACATTTCACCATTTTATTACATTAAAGAATAAAAAAAATGCAAAAAGAGAAGGTATCAACGACACGCGGGGTTCCCAAGCGGTCACCCATCCAAGTACTAACCGCGCCTAACGCTGCTTAACTTCGGTGATCGGACGAGAACCGGTGCTTTCAGCGTAGTATGGTCGTTGACGGAAACTAATATTTGATACATTCTGATGAGTACGAACAGTTGTATGCTGATTCGTATAATCAATCATTTAAAAAAATATCGCTAGTTAGATCGCTAAATATACGTCACTGGAGGTTGCCAATTTTTATACATAGGAGTTTGTATAAAGCAGGGCAAGTCTAGTTAACATCCATTTGTATTGTTAATTTTTAAGCGATAATTAAAAAAAATTTGGTATTTAAATCGTTGAACATGCTATTGCATGAAACTAAAGAATCATGATTTTCATCTTTTTAATATTGTCTTACCACTCATTATCCCTACTACTTAAACACGTTGTACCAAAACCGTAAATAGAAAATAATAAATAACATTTCTCCAATATAATACATTAAAGAATAAAAAAACTGCAAAAAGAAAAGGTATCAACGACACGCGGGGTTCCCAAGCGGTCACCCATCCAAGTACTAACCGCGCCTAACGCTGCTTAACTTCGGTGATCGGACGAGAACCGGTGCTTTCAGCGTAGTATGGTCGTTGACGGAAACTAATATTTGATACATTCTGATGAGTACGAACAGTTGTATGCTGATTCGTATAATCAATCATTTAAAAAAATATCGCTAGTTAGATCGCTAAATATACGTCACTGGAGGTTGCCAATTTTTATACGTAGGAGTTTGTATAAAGCAGGGCAAGTCTAGTTAACATCCATTTGTATTGTTAATTTTTAAGCGATAATTAAAAAAAATTTGGTATTTAAATCGTTGAACATGCTATTGCATGAAACTAAAGAATCATGATTTTCATCTTTTTAATATTGTCTTACCACTCATTATCCCTACTACTTAAACACGTTGTACCAAAACCGTAAATAGAAAATAATAAATAACATTTCTCCAATATAATACATTAAAGAATAAAAAAACTGCAAAAAGAAAAGGTATCAACGACACGCGGGGTTCCCAAGCGGTCACCCATCCAAGTACTAACCGCGCCTAACGCTGCTTAACTTCGGTGATCGGACGAGAACCGGTGCTTTTTTTTTTTTTTTTTTTAGTATCGTTTATTGTCCAAAAAATAAGATAGTATACATATAATTATCCTCAATAAACAAGGGATTGTAGTCATAATTTTTTCGAGACAGTTAATGCCGTTAGCGCGACGACACAGCGTAGTCATACAATCTTATGTAATTTATTTTAGTTAACAGTATAATTTCGCATTTATGGTGTCTTATACAGAGCACATGTATACAATATTTTTGTTTTTTCGTAATTTTGTCATAAAAAATTTGGGGAAAAACATGACAATACTATATTGTAATAGATAATATAGATTAAAGGGAAAGGGGAAGGTTTGGGGGAAGGAATGTAGGGTATTATTTACACATATATACAATAATATATTATAACGCTCTTCGCGTTTTACAGTATATTAATATTTAAGGCGGTGCTATCCACCAATACTTTTCTGTGTTTTTTCGGTGGTTATCTTTAATATCTTTGAGAGGAAGATCCATTTTATATCTCCATTGTATATTTTCGGGTTGTCCAATCTGGTTTTTGTCGTATAAAATTGTTTTTACGCCGGCTTTTCTCTTTAAGTGATATATTATTGGGATATTGTTTTTATCTTGTAGGTAATTTTTTTTGTCTAAGTATGGGAAAGCTTCTGGTGGAATAAAACCTGATTTAAGCGTATCTTTGTAGTATAAATCTTTTGGATATAGGCTACCGAATATTAAGCTGTTATCTTTTATTTTCGCTGCTTGGGAGAAATGATTTCGTATTAGTTTTAGGATGTGACAGTCAATACGGTGGATATTAGCTAGATCGTATATTTTTTTATTGCTGATGTATTTTTGGAAGTCACTGTGCGCAGTACGATAGGTACCAAGGCAAGCTCTTAAACATTTTCTTTCGAAAATTCGGATTTTTCCCATCATTGACGCTGAGATATTGTACCAGATTGGGCAACCGTATGTGATAATCGGCCTAATGAGCGCTTGATAGCATAGAATTTTGATTCTGGGGTGGAGGTGTTTGGAGTAAAATAATCTTTTTACTTTCCAGAATGCATTTTTCGCTTTGGATATTTGTATCTCTATGTGCTTTTTATAATTCAGTTTATTATCTATGTTCACTCCTAGGTAGCGGACGTAGTTTTTGTGAGGTATAAGTTCTCCCTCGTGAGGCTTTTCTTTTATCTGGAAATTTTTACAGTGTTTTCTTTCTGCATGACTAAGTTCGCTTAAGTTTGATCGGAATAATATTGTTTCGCATTTATTAGCATTGATTTTTAGTTTCCAGGTATTATAATAATCGTTTATTTTTTGAAAGAGTTCTTGTAATTCTGTTTCTATTATTTTTGTTTTTTTACCTGTTACGTAAACAATCAAATCGTCGGCAAAAGCTATTGATCGCTTGTGTGTCGAGGAATTAAGATCAAAGATGTTTAATAGGTCGCTATTGTATATATTAAAAAGTAGGGGAGAGTTTACTGTTCCTTGTTGAAGACCGTTTTCTATGATGAATTCTTTTGTTGAGGTGTGAGAGCCATCAGTCATTATAAATGATTTCTCGGTTATCATATTCCAGACAATTTTAATGAGGTATTTAGGGAAATTTTTCTTAATCATTTTGTATATCAGACCTTTAATCCAGACCGTGTCAAATGCCTTTTCAAGGTCTATTAGGCATGCTGCTACTCTTTGTTTGGCGTTTATGGCCCAACAAATGTCAGATGTTAGTTTATTTATCGCATGAATTGTAGAGTGCTTATAACGGAATCCAAATTGATTTTCGGGGATAATACTATTTTTCGTACAAAAGGAAGTTAGGGGAATATTTATTACTACTTCGAAAATTTTACCTGCATTGGGGAGAAGGCTTATGGGGCGTAGATTAGACGGGGATGAGCCGTTTTTGCCTTTTTTTGTGATCGCTATTAATTTAGCTTTTTTCCATTTTTTCGGAAAGTACATGTTATTCAGGGCATTATTAAAGAGTACTGTGTAGTACCATTTAAGTTTATCGGGTACTTGTTTGAGAATTAAATTTGGAATACCGTCGAATCCGGACGACTTTTTACTATTTAGTTTCGCGAAGATTATTTTTATTTGGCTGTAATTTGTGAAGTAGTTAATTTCTGGGTCGGGATGTTTAGGGTTATCCGCGGTATTTTCTTTTGTGAACTTGGTAACTGTTTTATTTTCAATATTGTCAATTTCTATTTCATTTTTTAGTTTGTTTGTTTCAGACATGATTATCTCGGTTAGTTGTTGACGGCCCATGTGTTCATTTTGTTTGTGGATTTTTGCAAAGTGAGTGCCGATTAGATCGAGTTTTTCCGATATTTTGAAGATTATGAAGTTACCTTCGTTATCTTTTGTAGTATTTTGGGGTGTTATCCCATCTTCTTGGAGGAGTGAGCCTTTGTCCGCGGTCAATTTAATCGGAGGAATTTCATGATATCCTTTCGGTCTAAAAATTTGATTGACCTGCGGAAACATTTTCTCTGCGTTGTTTTTTGGAATATTTTTTATTTTTCTTGACCAATAATGATTTACCGAGTTTGAGAATTCTTGTTTTAGTTGGATTTTGATATTATGCAGGAGGTATTCTAAAAATTCTAGTTGATCTCTTTTTTCGTAAGTGTAATTTCGATTAATTTTATTGATTTGAGATATTATGTAGCTTTTATCTTTTTGTAATTTTATAATTTTATTGTTAGTATAAATTTCGCAAGAATCTTTTTGTTTTATTTTTGGCACGGTTTCTATTATTGCAGACTGTATGTGTCTTTCTATGTCATTTATGAATGAATCGATTTGATTATTAGACAAGTTGATGTTGTTATATATATCAAGATTACAGTTTGATTCGAGGTAGTCCTTGAATTTTTTCCAATTCGTTTTTTTGAAATTGTACATGTGTGTGTATGATTCAGTTTCTATGATTAGGTCGTCGGACGTATTTTTATTTATATGCATAACGAGTGCATTGTGATCGCTGTCGTAGTCTACAGATTCGAGTGTTTTATTTGGTAGTAGATTAAGGAATTTTAAGCGTGTGTCCGCAAAGCATACATCAAGATATGAATTTCCGTTTGGGTAGGATGGAATTTCGGTGCTGTAAAAATTTGATTTGAAGTGTATACTATTGTTATCAATCCAGTTTCTAAGAAAATTTCCGCGTGTGTTATTCGTACTGTTTTTCCAGCTTGTGTGTTTAGCATTCAGATCACCCGCCATTACATAATAATTATTTAAATTGTCGAGGTGCAAAAGATTAAAAATTTCACTGAATTCGTGGCTGAATTCTTTTTGGTTTCCATTAGTTGCATAGGCAGATATTAATATTAAGTTATCATTGCTATTTAATTTAATTTTTATAATTGTAGTTTCTAATATTTTGAATTTGGCTATTTTTTCATTTATAATGGTTTTGAACTTCAAGGGTTTTTTAATAAGTATCGCGGTTCCGCCGCCTTGATTCGAATTTTGACGATCTTGTCGTATGAGCGAATAGTCTTTGAAATATACTTTATGTATTTTGTTCAGTTTTGTTTCCGATATAAGCACGACGTCCGGAGATTCTTTGTTTAGTAGGGTTAGCATGCTGTATCTTCTTTGATTTGTAATTAGTGAGTTTACGTTAATAGCGATTATTTTTAAATGTTTGTGGACCCGGTAATTTTGGTTATTCTGTATATTTTGGATAGGGGTATTTAAGTTATTCATTTTCGATGCTGTTAATGGTATTGAAGATGGAGTCTATTCTATCGTCTTGTGCTTTTTGGATTTCCATTATAGCGTTTAATTGGGATTGGTGTTGACTTAAGGTTTGAAGTATACTATTTTTAAATTCTTCGAAAATTTTAGTTATATTAAGTTGGAGCGAAGGATCAGCTAGTGTGACGTTGGAGTTAATTCGAGGAGTATGTGCTGTATGTCTATGGAGGTCAGGGAATGGATCTTGGATCGAGCTTTGTTTTAGCATGTCTGAGAATGTTAATTCAGGGACGATTTTACGGCTTATTTGCGCGATGCGTTTGTTTTTTGTTTCTTTAGATTTATTTATTTTTTCGCTAAGTTTTTTACGAAGCTCAACGAGTTTTGGGCAGCCTTTGTACGAGGCTGGGTGTCCGTAGTTTTTGCAGTTTACGCAATAAATTTTTTCTTTAGCAATTTCGTTTTCTTTTTGAATTTTGCACTCTCCTGGCCCGTGGGGCTCTATGCACTTAACGCAGCGATAGTTGAGGTTACAATTTTGTGATGTGTGACCGAGGAGTTGGCATTTGTGACATTAAGTTACATCTTTTTTTCTGATTTTTTCCCAGCGTATAGAATAATAATTGAGGAATTTAATTTTTTGTAGGCTGCTGATATTACTTTGAGGGGATAATTGAACGATAAAGATAGGAAGAAGAGTGTTATTAGCTATTGACTTTTTTGTTGAAAAGCGCGAGACTTTAGTAAATCTAACATCTGGTATTTGAAGATCCTGCAGATCTTTGAGTATTTCAGCGTCGCTAAAATTATTATCGAGGCCTTTTAGTAGGTAAGTGTGGGCTTTCTCCGATTTCGGGGTAAAGGTATAAAAGGCTGTGTTTGCTGCTATTAAGATTTCTTTTGCTTTATGATAGTCGGTAAGGCTTTGGAGGTACAGAATGTGTTTACCACTGTGAATACGCTTGATGTAGAAGTTCTTGATGAGGAGCGTTTCTTCGATGAGTTTTACTGTGTCCTTTGGGTCCTGTTGTAGTATGTTTATTGGGGGTGGCTTATCCTTTATTATGGCTGCTGATGTATCGGCGGGCAGTGATGGGGAATCCCCCGTGCGCTGAGCGGGCTGTATCCCTGCATTTATGGCTGGCTGTTCGACGTTCGGTCGCCGGTTCCCTGTTATATTGAGGTCGGCTGCGCTGATCGGTTTTGGAGAGGATCTTTTGTTATACGGGGAATCCCCGGTTTTTCGAGTTGCAGATATATTCTGAGAAGCACGTATTTTCTCGTTTTTGGATCGGACGATCTCGATGGTAGAATTTCCATGGGAGTCAATCATATCAATTTCTCCGACTTGGGATTGTTGTGAGTCTTGCGTTGGTAGAAGATCGAATTGATTTTTTGATGCGAATGGGGAGATTGGTGTTGATAAATTTTCAGTTGATGTATTCATATCGATCTGTGTTAAGCTTTCGTTGTTGCTGTAGATTTCTTCGTTTTCATTGTTAGAGATAGCTATACTTTTTTCCTTTCTGGGTAATAACGTTGGCGGTGGATTTAAATGAGGTTTATTGATATATACTGTGTTATTATCTGATAGAAAATCCTTTAATGATTTTTGTAGATTGTTCGTGCGAGTATCAATTTTTTTAAGCTTAAGTTCACTTAATTTTACGGCTTTATTCTCTTCGTTCGCTGCTTTTCTTTTAAATAATCTTTTTCGTGTCATTTTTGACACGCTTACGGAGGAATCAGATCCATTGTTTAAGGTTTGGATTTCACTGTCACTTATTTTTTTGATTACACTTAGCGTCGTACTGAGAGTACGGTGCTGTTTTTGTACACTTTAATTATTGATGGCACTGATAGCACTTAAGAACTGATTAGTACAGATTCTGTTATTGCATTTAGACCGCCTTTTCTTATACCTGTCAGGTACTGGGAACAGGTCGTTGACGAAAACTAATATTTGATACATACTGATGAGTACGAACAGTTGTATACTGATTCGTATAATCAATCATTTAAAAAAATATCACTAGTTAGATGGCTAAATATACGTCACTGGAGGTTGCCAGTTTTTATACGTAGGAGTTTGCAAGCAGGGTAAGTCTAGTTAACATCCATTTGTATTGTTAATTTTTAAGCGATAATTTAAAAAAATTTTGCTATTTAAATCGTTGAACATGCTATTGCATGAAACTAAAGAATCATGATTTTCATTTATTTAATATTGGCTTACCACTCATTACCTCTACTACTTAAACACGTTGTACCAAAACCGTAAATAGAAAATAATGAATAATATAACATTTCACCATTTTATTACATTGAAGAATAAAAAAAAATTACAAAAAGAGAAGGTATCAACGACACGCGGGGTTCCCAAGCGGTCACCCATCCAAGTACTAACCGCGCCTAACGCTGCTTAACTTCGGTGATCGGACGAGAACCGGTGCTTTCAGCGTAGTATGGTCGTTGACGAAAACTAATATTTGATACATTCTGATGAGTACGAACAGTTGTATGCTGATTCGTATAATCAATCATTTAAAAAAATATCGCTAGTTAGATCGCTAAATATACGTCACTGGAGGTTGCCAATTTTTATACGTAGGAGTTTGTAAGCAGGGCAAGTCTAGTTAACATCCATTTGTATTGTTAATTTTTAAGCGATAATTTAAAAAAATTTTGCTATTTAAATCGTTGAACATGCTATTGCATGAAACTAAAGAATCATGATTTTCATTTTTTAAATCTTGTCTTACCACTCATTACTCCTACTACTTAAACACGATGTACCAAAACCGTAAATAGAAAATAATAAATAACATTTCTCCAATATAATACATTAAAGAATAAAAAAACTGCAAAAAGAAAAGGTATCAACGACACGCGGGATTCCCAAGCGGTCACCCATCCAAGTACTAACCGCGCCTAACGCTGCTTAACTTCGGTGATCGGACGAGAACCGGTGCTTTCAGCGTAGTATGGTCGTTGACGAAAACTAATATTTGATACATACTGATGAGTACGAACAGTTGTATACTGATTCGTATAATCAATCATTTAAAAAAATATCGCTAGTTAGATCGCTAAATATACGTCACTGGAGGTTGCCAATTTTTATACGTAGGAGTTTGTAAGCAGGGCAAGTCTAGTTAACATCAATTTGTATTGTTAATTTTTATGCGAAAATTAAAAAAAATTTTGCTATTTAAATCGTTGAACATGCTATTGCATGAAACTAAAGAATCATGATTTTCATTTATTTAATATTGTCTTACCACTCATTATCCCACTACTGAAACACGTTGTACCAAAACCGTAAATAGAAAATAATGAATAATATAACATTTCACCATTTTATTACATTAAAGAATAAAAAAAATGCAAAAAGAGAAGGTATCAACGACACGCGGGGTTCCCAAGCGGTCACCCATCCAAGTACTAACCGCGCCTAACGCTGCTTAACTTCGGTGATCGGACGAGAACCGGTGCTTTCAGCGTAGTATGGTCGTTGACGAAAACTAATATTTGATTCATTCTGATGAGTACGAACAGTTGTATGCTGATTCATATAATCAATCATTTAAAAAAATATCGCGAGTTAGATCGCTAAATATACGTCACTGGAGGTTGCCAGTCTTTACACGTAGGAGTTTGTAAGCAGGGCAAGTCTAGTTAATATCCATTTGTATTATTAATTTTTAAGCGATCATTTAAAAAAATGTTGCTATTTAAATCGTTGAATATGCTATTGCATGAAACTAAAGAATCATGATTTTCATTTTTTAAATCTTGTCTTACTACTCATTACTCCTACTACTTAAACACGATGTACCAAAACCGTAAATAGAAAATAATAAATAACATTTCTCCAGTATAATACATTAAAGAATAAAAAAACTGCAAAAAGAAAAGGTATCAACGACACGCGGGGTTCCCAAGCGGTCACCCATCCAAGTACTAACCGCGCCTAACGCTGCTTAACTTCGGTGATCGGACGAGAACCGGTGCTTTCAGCGTAGTATGGTCGTTGACGAAAACTAATATTTGATACATACTGATGAGTACGAACAGTTGTATACTGATTCGTATAATCAATCATTTAAAATAATATCGCTAGTTAGATCGCTAAATATACGTCACTGGAGGTTGCCAATTTTTATACGTAGGAGTTTGTAAGCAGGGCAAGTCTAGTTAACATCAATTTGTATTGTTAATTTTTAAGCGAAAATTTAAAAAAATTTTGCTATTTAAATCGTTGAACATGCTATTGCATGAAACTAAAGAATCATGATTTTCATTTATTTAATATTGTCTTACCACTCATTATCCCTACTACTGAAACACGTTGTACCAAAACCGTAAATAGAAAATAATGAATAATATAACATTTCACCATTTTATTACATTAAAGAATAAAAAAAATGCAAAAAGAGAAGGTATCAACGACACGCGGGGTTCCCAAGCGGTCACCCATCCAAGTACTAACCGCGCCTAACGCTGCTTAACTTCGGTGATCGGACGAGAACCGGTGCTTTCAGCGTAGTATGGTCGTTGACGAAAACTAATATTTGATACATTCTGATGAGTACGAACAGTTGTATGCTGATTCGTATAATCAATCATTTAAAAAAATATCGCTAGTTAGATCGCTAAATATACGTCACTGGAGGTTGCCAATTTTTATACGTAGGAGTTTGTAAGCAGGGCAAGTCTAGTTAACATCCATTTGTATTGTTAATTTTTAAGCGATAATTTAAAAAAATTTTGCTATTTAAATCGTTGAACATGCTATTGCATGAAACTAAAGAATCATGATTTTCATTTTTTAAATCTTGTCTTACCACTCATTACTCCTACTACTTAAACACGATGTACCAAAACCGTAAATAGAAAATAATAAATAACATTTCTCCAATATAATACATTAAAGAATAAAAAAACTGCAAAAAGAAAAGGTATCAACGACACGCGGGATTCCCAAGCGGTCACCCATCCAAGTACTAACCGCGCCTAACGCTGCTTAACTTCGGTGATCGGACGAGAACCGGTGCTTTCAGCGTAGTATGGTCGTTGACGAAAACTAATATTTGATACATACTGATGAGTACGAACAGTTGTATACTGATTCGTATAATCAATCATTTAAAAAAATATCGCTAGTTAGATCGCTAAATATACGTCACTGGAGGTTGCCAATTTTTATACGTAGGAGTTTGTAAGCAGGGCAAGTCTAGTTAACATCAATTTGTATTGTTAATTTTTATGCGAAAATTAAAAAAAATTTTGCTATTTAAATCGTTGAACATGCTATTGCATGAAACTAAAGAATCATGATTTTCATTTATTTAATATTGTCTTACCACTCATTATCCCACTACTGAAACACGTTGTACCAAAACCGTAAATAGAAAATAATGAATAATATAACATTTCACCATTTTATTACATTAAAGAATAAAAAAAATGCAAAAAGAGAAGGTATCAACGACACGCGGGGTTCCCAAGCGGTCACCCATCCAAGTACTAACCGCGCCTAACGCTGCTTAACTTCGGTGATCGGACGAGAACCGGTGCTTTCAGCGTAGTATGGTCGTTGACGAAAACTAATATTTGATTCATTCTGATGAGTACGAACAGTTGTATGCTGATTCATATAATCAATCATTTAAAAAAATATCGCGAGTTAGATCGCTAAATATACGTCACTGGAGGTTGCCAGTCTTTACACGTAGGAGTTTGTAAGCAGGGCAAGTCTAGTTAATATCCATTTGTATTATTAATTTTTAAGCGATCATTTAAAAAAATGTTGCTATTTAAATCGTTGAATATGCTATTGCATGAAACTAAAGAATCATGATTTTCATTTTTTAAATCTTGTCTTACTACTCATTACTCCTACTACTTAAACACGATGTACCAAAACCGTAAATAGAAAATAATAAATAACATTTCTCCAGTATACTACATTAAAGAATAAAAAAACTGCAAAAAGAAAAGGTATCAACGACACGCGGGGTTCCCAAGCGGTCACCCATCCAAGTACTAACCGCGCCTAACGCTGCTTAACTTCGGTGATCGGACGAGAACCGGTGCTTTCAGCGTAGTATGGTCGTTGACGAAAACTAATATTTGATACATACTGATGAGTACGAACAGTTGTATACTGATTCGTATAATCAATCATTTAAAAAAATATCGCTAGTTAGATCGCTAAATATACGTCACTGGAGGTTGCCAATTTTTATACGTAGGAGTTTGTAAGCAGGGCAAGTCTAGTTAACATCAATTTGTATTGTTAATTTTTAAGCGAAAATTTAAAAAAATTTTGCTATTTAAATCGTTGAACATGCTATTGCATGAAACTAAAGAATCATGATTTTCATTTATTTAATATTGTCTTACCACTCATTATCCCTACTACTGAAACACGTTGTACCAAAACCGTAAATAGAAAATAATGAATAATATAACATTTCACCATTTTATTACATTAAAGAATAAAAAAAATGCAAAAAGAGAAGGTATCAACGACACGCGGGGTTCCCAAGCGGTCACCCATCCAAGTACTAACCGCGCCTAACGCTGCTTAACTTCGGTGATCGGACGAGAACCGGTGCTTTCAGCGTAGTATGGTCGTTGACGAAAACTAATATTTGATTCATTCTGATGAGTACGAACAGTTATATGCTGATTCGTATAATCAATCATTTAAAAAAATATCACTAGTTAGATGGCTAAATATACGTCACTGGAGGTTGCCAGTTTTTATACGTAGGAGTTTGCAAGCAGGGTAAGTCTAGTTAACATCCATTTGTATTGTTAATTTTTAAGCGATAATTTAAAAAAATTTTGCTATTTAAATCGTTGAACATGCTATTGCACGAAACTAAAGAATCATGATTTTCATTTTTTAAATATTGTCTTACCACTCATTACCCCTACTACTTAAACACGTTGTACCAAAACTGTAAATAGAAAATAATGAATAATATAACATTTCACCATTTTATTACATTAAAGAATAAAAAAAATGCAAAAAAAGAAGGTATCAACGACACGCGGGGTTCCCAAGCGGTCACCCATCCAAGTACTAACCGCGCCTAACGCTGCTTAACTTCGGTGATCGGACGAGAACCGGTGCTTTCAGCGTAGTATGGTCGTTGACGAAAACTAATATTTGATACATTCTGATGAGTACGAACAGTTATATGCTGATTTGTATTATCAATCATTTAAAAAAATATCGCTAGTTAGATCGCTAAATATACGTCACTGGAGGTTGCCAGTTTTTACACGTAGGAGTTTGTATAAAGCAGGGCAAGTCTAGTTAATATCCATTTGTATTATTAATTTTTAAGCGATCATTTAAAAAAATTTTTGCCTAAATCCGTATTGTTGATCCGGGATGATCATATGTTTATTGCAGTGGTTGGTTAGTGCTACATTTATTAGGGCTTCGAAAATTTTACTTATATTCGGGGAAAGACGATAGCTAGCCGATTCCATCGGATCTTTGTTTTTTTTTAAGATAGGAAAAATTTTAGCCGTATTCCATTTCGTTGGATAGTAGCAGTTATTAATTAGGTTGTTGAAGATTATCGTGTAATATACAACGTAAGTCATGGGGAGGTGTTTTATAACTATGTTCAGAATATTGTCGATTCCTGCAGATGTTTTGTTTTTAATGCATTTAATGATTTATGTCGTCGGTCTCGGGTGGTGATGGTTTGCGAGCCGAATTTGTTTTTGAGAAATAAGTTAAGCGTATGTTTTTATTTTTCCTGTTCGAGATTTCCGATAAGAGTGCGTTATATTCTTTTTCAATTATTATCGTGAGCCTATCTTGTGAATCATCAGGTTTTTTAGCATTTATTTTTTCGAAATGGCATCCCAATGCATCTAGGATCTTGGTCTCGTCGGTTATCACGTATTTGTTGTTTATGAGTTGTCTATTCGCGGTGTCGAGGTTTATCCGACTTATGGTGGCATTGTCTATACTATCTATTTTTATGCATTCCAGAGGAGTGTGATCAGTGGGCCGAAGCAATCTGTTTATTTCTGGGAAGAAGGTGTCTGGATCGCGATAATTAATAAGCTTGGCCTTGTCCTCCCAGAATTTATTAGTGTTCCAGTTAAATTCCTTTGAAATTTCGCGAGCTATTGTTGAAATTCAGTCCTTGAGGGTCGATATCAGTATAGTTGTTTCTACAAGATTGGAATTTTTTGTTCTTTTCATTTTCTTTAGTTGCGTAGTGAGTCGTTTTTTTTTTGAGAATAACCGAGAGATTTTATCGTTTACGTATTTGCCCATGCTATTAGTGGGCGTAAATTTTGGTACTGTACTTGCTATTGTTTCATGAAGATTGGTTTCGATGATATCTAAGTAATATTCAATTTCTAAGTTAGTCAGATTTCTGTCGTCCGGTAGATCTATAAATTTATTACTAAGTTTATGGAAGAATTTGGCCCAATTCGTTTTTTTGAAGTTATAACGGTATGTTATCGGGTGATGTTCGACTTGTGCATCTACGGTTTGGAGATTGATGCGAAGGCATAGAGCGCGATGATCCCTATCGAAATCTAACACAGGTATTTTATCGCGTATCGTGTTTGTAATATTGATTCTGGCATCCGCAAAGCATATGTCCAAAAAGGAGTTTGCTTTAGGAAAGGTCGGTTCAGTCGGCTGATATACTGTAAGCCGTAATTCGATTGCTTTATCCCCGATCCAGTTATTTAAATGGCTACAGCGAGTGTTGTTCATGGTGTCTCCCCACAGTGTGTTTCGAGCTTTAAGGTCTCCTGCGATAATATAATAGTTGTTTTCATTTAAAATATTATTTTGCTTGAATAGGTTATTTAATTCACTTACTATGCTAATGCTGTTGTGACCCGCCGCATACGCACTAATGATAGTTAAAGTTTTGTCATTTTTGCAGTTGATTTGAATCGCGCAGATCTCTAATGTATTATGCTGAGGTAGATTTTTGAAAAAGAGAGTTTTAAATTTGATATCATTTCTTACCATAATACCTGTGCCGCCTCCTTCGGTAGCATTGGGTCGATCATGCCTTATTAGTTTCTATCGTTCGAAAGAAAGCCTATGTTTATTATTTAGTTTTGTTTCGCTCAGTAGTACGATATCGGGTTTGTGTTGATTGACGAAGTTTAACAAGCTATATCTTTTACAATTAGATATAATAGAATTTACATTGATCACTATTAACATTAGTTCGCTGTATACTACGACCATGATAGTTGCAGTTTATTTAAAATGTAATCGATTTGCGCCGAGTTTTCATCTGCTTTACCTTGCATCTGTTTTTGGGAATCTAAGATAGCTTTATTTTGTGACTGGAGGGCTGCAATGATATCTTCCTTAAAGCTCGTGAGTGTAGCGGTTAAGTCGTCGCTAATATTCGATGGCATCGGGCGAGATCTAGGCAGTCTCGGGAAATTCGTGTTGTTTCATTGATCCTCGGTCCATGCTTGTGGTAGTTTGACTTGTCCCGCTGTCGGTAACATAGGATTTGTGGCTGGAGCTATTTTAGCATTCATGTTTATTCTATTGCATTTTCTGAGATGCGCGTTTTGTTGCTTGTTGTTGTGTGAAATTTTTTGCGCTAATTTGAGGTATTCACATCCTCTGTAGTTTGCAGGATGATTTAAGTTACAGTTGACGCATTTTATCATATCGTTAGCATCGCTGTTTACTTTATTGATAGTGCATTTACCAGGCTCGTGGTTTTCTGTGCACTTCACACAGCGGTAGCCTAGACCGCAGTTCGCACTGACATGGCCAACTCTTTGGCATTTAAAGCATTGAAAGACTTTCGATTTGCGATATGGTTCCCATTTAACCTTTTGGTAAGCGATTGTTTTGATTTTTGAGAGATTCGCTATTTTGCTGAGCGGAGATACATGTACTAGGTAGTGGAACTTATTTGGATTATTTTTATTGAGAATCAGCTTATCTACCTTCTCGATGCAGATGTCGTCAATATTAAGGCTGGTAAGCTCTTTTTTGATATCATCTTCGCTGTATTCCAGGTTAAGGCCTTTCAACACTAATGTTTTCTTTTTCAGACTTTGCGGTATGTAGGTAAAGAAGGCTGTCTTTGTATCGGTAAAGTAGTTTTTAATTTTGGTGTATTCCTCGAGACAATGTGCCTGAACGATGTGTTCCTGGTTATCTGTGAACTTTACTGTAAAGTCTGAAACACGTGCTCCTGTACGTAGATTTTCTATTAGCCTTTTAGTAGAAGCGTGTTTACAATATATGGGGGGGGGGGGCCTGACTGTTTTCATAGGGCCACCTTTTTCGGCCATATCCTCGTGTTTTGGGATTGTTTTTTTGCCTCTTCGAGTTTCTTCGTTCTGAGTGCGGGGATGTAACCAGCGTTTGTGACCTTGTCGCCTTAGCCTTCCCTATTTTTTTCCTTCCCGGGCTCATCCACTCATCGTGTGCATTCGTTTTCATCTCTTCATTTGGCGCAGCAGCGAGGTTATTGTTTCCACTTGTACTAGCTATGTTCTTTTGTACCACTCTTGATTATGTACCTTACCTGGCCCTATCGCGGCTTTCCGAAGGAGATTTGAAGCTAAGCGTTTGATAACGCTGCTCTGGTATGAGTTCTCGTATTGCAAGAGGTTCTTGTAAGGTTATGTGCGCACATCTACTCGCTAGGAGTGCTCACGCCGGACTCTACGAGAACCGGTGCTTTCAGCGTAGTATGGTCGTTGACGAAAACTAATATTTGATACATTCTGATGAGTACGAACAGTTGTATGCTGATTCGTATTATCAATCATTTAAAACAATATCGCTAGTTAGATCGCTAAATATACGTTACTGGAGGTCGCCAATTTTTACACGTAGGAGTTGATATTATGATAATTGATATTATGTTTGATTGTGGCAAGAAGTTTACATCGTTAACATTTGTATGCATGTGTGCATTTTTATACGGAGGTTGGAACAGAATTTCGAAATTAGGAGCTTGGTATGTATCGTGTTTTACGACATCTGAAAATTTCAGTTGGGGCAGAATGTTGTAGCTTTTCGCTTCTTTAGCTTTACCTATTTTTTCGGTAATTTTTTTACGCAGTTCGAGAAATTTGGGGCACCCTTTGTATAAAGTTTACACAGTAGATTTGATCTTTATCAACCGCGGTTTTTCTCGACATTTTGCAATTACCAGAATCATGCTGCTCGCTACATTTTACACACCGGTAGTTGAGATTACAGTTTTCGATGTATGTCCTAGGAGTTGGCAATTATGGCATTGCGTTACATCGTTTTTTCCCATGCTACTGTATAATAGTTCAAGAATTTGATTTGAATGAATCTATTGCTCTACTCGAGTCAAAAAATGATTTTCACAAAATGGGCGATAGATTCATTTTCTATATACTATACTTTCGAGTGATAGTCACATACCATCTAAATTTTGACACTGGCTCTTATAAGTGTCCGCTAGGTGGCAACCTGCCTTTTTCTCTATGCTAGAGTTCTCTCTTGCAAGAGAAAAACGCAGGCCGAGACCATATAAATGCCGCTTCTTTTCAAAGTGGCGGGCATCTAAGGGAGCTGTCAGAGCCTTACTGAGGAGTCCACTCCGTCAGCTGGGACGAAACGCCAACAGAGAGATATTTATATTTCCCTCTTTTTTATTCTTTGAGGCCTGCCTGCATACAGATCTCCATTGTGAGAATATGCAGTGAAAAACCTATAATCTAAAATCATTTTTTGACTCGAGTAGAGCGATAGATTCATTTTCTATATACTATACTTTCGAGTGATAGAGACACATACATAGAGTTGAAAAACGCGAGACTTTTGTAAACTGGACATCAGACATTTATAAAGCATGCAGTTCGTCTAAGATTTCTTTTTCAGTGAAGTTATTGTCTAGACCTTTTAGCAGGTATGTATGACATTTTTACGATTTTGGAGTATAGGTATAGAAGGCCGTATTGGCCGCTATTAGGGTTTATTTTGCTTTATTGTAGTCTAACCTATTTTGTAGGTAGAGAGTATGCTTATTATTATGGATGCGCTTAATATGAAAGGACTTAGTCTTTACACTTAAGTGTTTCTTGGATTAGTGTTACCGTATCTTTTGGATCTTGATTCATTATGTTTATGGGGGGTGGCTTATCCCTCTTAATGACTGATAGTATTCCGGCGGGCTGCTCTGGGGGAATCCCTGTCGCAGGTTCATGATGTTTACTTGTTACTGACTACTTAAAAACATTTCATCAAAACCGTAAATAGAAAATAATAGATAATATAACATTTCACCATTATCATACATTGAAGAATAAAAAAAATGCAAAAGACGAAGGTATCAACTACGCGCGGGGTTCCCAAGCGGTCACCCATCCAAGTACTAATCGGACAAGAATCGGCGCGGACAATTTCGCTTAGTTTTGGACGGAAAAGTATCGTTTCGCATTTTGTAGCATTAATTTTTAATTTCCAAGTATTATAATAATCGTTAATTTTTTCGAAAAGTTCTTGTAGCTCTGATTCTATTGTTTTTGTTATTTTGCCTACAAAATAAATAATTAGATCATCTGCAAATGCTATTGAACGTTTATGTGTTGAAGAATTGAGATCGAATAAATTTAGGAGGTCGCTATTATAAATATTAAAAAGAATTGGAATTGTTCCGTGTTGTAATACATTTTCTATAAAGAATTCTTTGGTTGACGTGTGAATACCATCGGTCATTATAAAAGATTTATTCGAAATCATGTTCCAGACAATTTTTATTAGGTATTTGGGAAAGTTTTTTTTGATCATTTTATATATGAGTCCTAATATCCAGACCGTATCGAACGCTCTTTCGAGATCTATTAAACAGGCTGCTACCCGTTGTTTGTCATTTAGTGCCCAGCAGATATCAGATGTTAATTTGTTTATTGCGTGATGAGTCGAGTGTTTATGTCGGAAACCGAATTGGTTATCTGGAATTATATTGTTTCGTGTGCAGAAAGAAACTAGTGGAGTATTTATAACAACTTCGAATACTTTGCTTATATTGGGGAGAAAGCTTATTGGACGTAGGTTAGAGGGTGAGGAGCCATCTATATCTTTTTTTGTAATTGCAATTAGTTTAGCTTTTTTCAATTTGACAGGAAAATACATGTTGTTTAGCGCGTTATTAAAAAGTACTGAATAGTACCATTTAATTTTATCGGGCAGGTGTTTGAGATTACGTTTGGAATACCATCAAAGCCGGATGATTTTTTATTGTTTAACTTCGCAAAAATGTTTTTCACTAGATGAAAATTTGTGAAATAATTTAATTCTGCGTCGGGTTGTTTGGGGTTGTCTGCTGTGTTCTGATTTGAAAATGTGCTAACATTTTTATTTTTTTTTAATCTAGATCTATTTCGTTTTTTAATTTGTTAGTTTCAGAAATGATTATTCTATTTAGGTGTTCTCGGCCCATATGTTCGTTTTGTTTATGAATTTTAGCAAAATGTGTACCTATTACGTTTAGTTTTTCTGTGGTTTTGGAAATTATGAAATTACTTTCTGCATCTTGGCTAGCGTTTTGTACAGATATTCCGGCTTCTTGGAGGAGGGAGGCTTTATCTTCGGAAAGTTTAAGGGGTAGAATTGTGTGTGAGCCTTTCGGCCTGAAGATTTGATTGACTTGTGGGAACATTTGTACTGAGTCATTTATTATTGGGATATTTTTTATTTTTTTAGACCAGTATTGATTTATGGAGTTTGAAAATTCTTGTTTTAATTGGATTTTAATATTGTGCAGAAGGTAATCTAGGAATTCTAGTTCTTGTCTTTCATCGTAGGAGTAATTGCGTTTAATTTTTTTGATTTGAGAAAGAATATAACTTTTGTCACGTTGAATTTTTTTAATTTTATCATTAATGTAAGGTTCGCATGAGTTTTTTTGTTTTATTTTTGGGACTGTTTCAATAATCGCAAATTGAATGTATTTTTCTATTTTGTTTATTAAAAAGTCGATTTGGTTGTTTGATAGATTGACGTTATTATAAATATCTAAGTTGCAGTTTGTTTGTTGAATCAGGTATAAATAGTAGGCAGTGTACTTTGTAATAAATTTATTTTAATGAAGAACAAAATAGAATTTACAAAATATATTGAAAAGGAGTATATGGCACAGCTCAAGCGTTGAGCTTTGGCGAGTGTCATACTGCGACTAACATGCGCTGGTCTTCGGTCACATTTATATGGGACGCAGCCCAATATTGCGCGTGCACCAAAATCCAGGTAGGGGTGGCGACAGATAGTCGGACTCATCTTAATGGGGAAAAGCATTACGTCCAAATTGTTCTTAGAACACCCTTAATTACTAGAGAAGTCTAATAACATGGCTTAAATTTCATATTACCTGAATCCACAAGAACAACACTTGGAGTGTAGTCCAGTTACCCAAGGACAAGCGTGCCATCGGAAGCAAATGGGTATTCTCCATAAAAAAGCATACCATTGAGGACAAATGCAGATACAAGGCCCGGCTAGTTAACGTGAAGGAACAGACTATTTCGAGACCTTCGCACCAGTGGTCCGATATGAGTCTATTCGTTTACTTCTTTCGATTGCGGCTAAAGAAGATTTTGAGATCGCCAGGTTTGATGTCAAGACAGCGTTCCTTTATGGAGACCTTGAGGAAGAGATATACCTGCAGCTTCCAGAAGGTTACAGCAATGAAGAAAACAATGGTAAAGTATGCAAACTAACCCGAAGCCTTTATGGCCTAAAGCAGTCTCCGCGCTGCTGGAATTAAAAATTTGTTAGCTTCTTAGAAACTTTCCATTTTACAAACATTGTAAGCGATAAATGCGTTTTTATTGGTAATTTAGATAATAGCATTGTATATCTCGCATTGTACGTTGATGATGGTCTGCTTGTTTCAAAAAGCCAACAAGCAATTGATGAGGTACTGCGTTACCTAAAAAGTTCATTCAATATAACTGTTGACACAGTAAATGAGTTTGTTGGTATGCAAATCAAGCGTGATCGGAAAAAACGTACACTACAAATTTATTAAGAAAATTACATTGAAAAATTAATAGATAAATTTGGTATGAATACGGCTTATCCGATGAGTATTCCTGCGGAGCCCGGCCTGCATTTAAGTAAAGAATCGAGTACGTGCAAGCCGGATGAAAATCCACGTTACCGTGAAGCAGTCGGTTCACTATTATTTGCAGCAAGAGTGTGCAGACCAGACATCGATTTTGCTGTTAATTACGCGAGTCAATTTTTAAATTCTTCGGGCAAAATTCATTGGGAAGCTGTCTCGCCTAAAGTAGCAGCTGCGCCCTCTTTTCCTCGACTCAGGGATGCGGCCACCAGGGTTCGACGTCGGGGCCTCCCCGCGCCCTCTCTCTAGACCAATCGCTCTGTAGCGCGCTCTCTCTCCTGGCCAATGGCGTTGCTGGGCCCGGGGATTCCCCCGAAGTGCGTAGCTGTGTACCCTCTGGGTTTTCCCCGTGGCGCGTCGTTCGTCGGCCATGATGCCAGAAGGCGCGCTTTCCCGCTCTCTCGTGCTGCGAGAGAGTCGAGAAAATACTCCCTACAATCGGCCATCTCGTCTTTGGCAATTTTGCATTCGCCTGGACCATGTGATTCGATACATTTTACGCAGCGGAAGTTGAGATTACAATTTTGCGATGTGTGTCCTAATAGTTGGAATTTATGACATTATATTATATCATTTTTTCTAATTTTTTCCCATTTTATTGAGTAGTAGTTTCAAAATTTGATTTTTAATAAATTATTGATGTTAATTTGGAGATAACTGTGAGTCTTCCGATTGTAGTATTTCGAATGGATTTTTCGATCCGAAAGAAGAGTTTGAAAGTGTACATGGCATTGATGCACGGGTTTTCCTCGTTGACATCATCTTCCTTGTTTGAGTTGTTAGAGGTAACTGTGTTTTTTTTTATTTCTAGTTAATAGAGTTGGAGGTGGATTGATGGGCTGCTTCCTAATAAATGCCGTATTATTTTCCGATAGGAAGTCTTTTAAAGATTTGTGCAGATTTTTGTCATAAATTTCACTTTTTTAAAATTTGATGTCACTTAATTTTGTGTTTTTGTAGCCTTCGTTCGATGCTTCTCTTTTTTACTGTTGTTTCTTTGACATTATTGGTGTGTTTATGGTGAAATCGGATACATTATCCATATTGGTGATTTCACTATCAATTATTTTTTTGTTGTTTTTTTTCGTTGAACTGGCAGTACGTTGTTCGCGTTTGGTCTCTTTAATTGTTGATGACACTGTTTGCACTTTAAGAGTTTGTAGCACTGGCACTGCAGGTACATTAAATACTATGCCTCTTCCTGTCAGGTAGTAGGGACGAAGTTAAGAGTGATTTTCGGCTAATAGATCCTTCTTGCTCGAAGGTTCAAGACCGACTGACGAGAACCGGTGCTTTCAGCGTAGTATGGTCGTTGACGAACACTAATATTTGAAAAAATTTCAAGAATACGAATAATTATCTGCAGATTCGTATTACCAATTTTTAATCAATCATTTTAAAAAAATGTTGCTACATACATCGCTAATTATGTTATTTTGGCATAAAACTACAGGATCATGTTTTTCTTTTTTAAAGTTTGTCTTGCCACTCACGACCCCTACTACTTAAAAACATTGTACCAAAACCTAAATAAAAAATTATTGATAATTTAACAATTCACTATTTTGATACATTAAAGAATAAAAAAAAATTACAAAAAGAGAAGATATCAACGACACGCGGGGTTCCCAAGCGGTCACCCATCCAAGTACTAACCGCGCCTAACGCTGCTTAACTTCGGTGATTGGACGAGAACCGGTGCTTTCAGCGTAGTATGGTCGTTGACGTAAACTAATATTTGATGAATTTTGATGAACACAAACAAATATCTGCATATTTGTATTATCAATTTTTAATCAATCTTTTAAAAAAATGTTGCGATTCAGATCGCCACATATAATAATCGTATATATACGTTATTGCATGAAATTGAATAATAATACTTTTCATTTTAAAAACTTGTCTTACCTATCAGGACATTTTATTGAGAGAGCAGCATGAGTAAAACGCTCATTTGAATTGTAGAATTATTGAGTTATTTACTAGATGTATTCCACTCAGCTATAGTTGATTTCTTATCGCCTATGCAGTCATTTCGTAAATTACTAGAATAAATGGATATTTTTAGAAATTTATATAAATAGAGTCAAAAGTATTATTAACTTCGCAGTTATGATTTTAATAAGGTAAAAAATATATTAATTGAACCTCACGCATTGAAATACATACATAAAATGATAGATAAGACACCCCGAACTTACATCTCAAGGATAAGCTATCGAAAGCCCAGAACACTTTCCTTCACACCAATAGACAATACACGCGAATTTTTGAAATCGCAGCAAAAAAGTACATTAGTAGAAGCATAAGTTTATGTAGCATATAAAAAATTTCACTGCTTTCAAGTCGACAATTTTTACACGTATAGAGGTTTATAAGTACGACGAATCCTGATCAGCTGTCATTAACAGTTGTACCTTAGCCGAGTCAAGCAAGAACGGGCATCAAGAGTAAATCGGCTGTTTTCTTTTGAAATACTGAATCTTTAAAAAGTTCATAAAAATCAGTGGAGGACAACCTTAATCATGAATACTTTAAACATTTTAAAATTATGATTTCAAATGAAGTCCATTTAAAATTCCTTTTTAATATATTCATTAAATATTTATTTTCATTAGTTAATATATCTCTCCTCAAAAGCTCATTTTCGCTGGAAGCTACTACTACTATTATACGTAATTTTCTCTCTTTTATGCTAATTCAAATAACGTTAAGCCATACGAGCTCAAATGCACGAACAATTTGGAACAGTGACCAAATTTATAGAACTTTACATTTTTCATTGTATTTTCTATTACGTCAATTGCAGCGAAATGTACGATATTACACTGAAAATGAGAAAGAAACCTTAATCCTGAAAGTCGCGAAATATAAACACAAACGGGTTTGCGCGCGCGCATACATAAGCACCTACTTGCATATTACTTTGCGCTTTCCATACACCGCACACGAATATTATTTTACCAGCGCGCGACTCTCTTATTTACATGAAATGTACAGCAGGCATATACGCACATGCTACTTTTGCAATTGTTATCCGCCTCCGTTGTTCCCAGAGACTTGCTGCTAACTTCTTTTGCTTCGCAGCTGCATTAGACGTTCCTGCACTTTAATCTCCTTTGGGTATACATAGAGGATGTGGAGCCCAACGACCACTTATCCTTTCATTTGTGATCTGGTGTACAGCATGCCGCGGACTTTTATCATTTTCGCCGTTGAACGTGCGACCGAAATGGGGTCATTTTTACACAAAGCCAACGATATCCATTTAAACCGATTCAATCAGAAACTACAACGTTGTATTAACCAATTATTTGCTAATTTTCAAATTGCAATTGAACATATCAAGTGCTTCTATACATATATTTCTTTACCGTAACAGTCCAATAATAAGTATACTTAATGAAAGCAATCTGCTACCTCTCAATGTAGGAAGAGATAAATTAATAATGAATTATGGCATCAGATTATTACTAAATCCAAAAAACTAAGCCTATACTTTAATGCAAAAAAACACTCACATCTTCACAAATACCCAAATCAAAACAATAAAAACAATAAAAAGGACGTTTCGTTGGCCCAAAAGGCGATATTTGATAAATTTGGTGTTCGGATATTATTTATGTTAATTTCATATAGAGATTTTGCCTAATAGCAAAATGGACAATTATCGCCTTTTGGTCCAATGAAACGTCCTTCCAACTCGCACGCGAATAAAAAATCCACCAAAACAAAATCAAAAACAAAATCAAAACCCCATAAAATAACATGTGGACCGATACAAATAAGAAATGCAAACTATGCCAAATAAAAATCATCGTTTTCGACAAAAATCCCGCTATAAACCTCAAACGCAAACCCAAGTATTGATAATCATGAGACTGCGTATTGGCGACATGAAGATCACATATCTACATTTCCTTACATAAACAAATAATGCAATCATACCAACACCAATTTTTACCACCAAATATAATAAATCACAACATATATCAAACAAGACGATAATATGTACTACGCAATAGTAAATCATTCTTCTAAACAGCATAATAAAAAAAATGTACTTCTATGGAAACCATTAATATCAATAACTATATGTAAATCAAAATAAGATTTCCTCTATTCAAATATGTATATAAAAATTAAGTATGTATTTCCATGTACAAATATCTACTCATATAATCGGACAGTGTAAACACTATATAAACTATTTCGCAAATTATTTCGCTCCTATCCAACATGGAGGATGCGAGTTTAAATAAACTTAATTAAAGAAAATCTACTTCTTCCTTTCGTCACCCTATATAGATTAACTCGCCATCTATCCCCTTCGGCGTTAGGGCATTAAATTTCATGCGTTCAGTATGTTCTAACCGTACAAGCTGATCGAAAAATTATGAGAATCATAAATGTGCTTATTCCATCTCTGGAGAAACAAATAGTTAATTTATGCGGTAAAAATAATCCCCCTTTCTTGCAGCCTGAAATAATCGAGAGGCAATTTTAAGAGATGACTGCGGCGACTCGTATCGAGGGGTCGTAGGAAGATACAGAAGGTTCGTCGCAGTTAATCAGCTTAAGTGCTATAACAGCAAAACGAATGAGACAGTATGAATAGAAGAGTTGTACTGGGAGAGAAGAAATCGGAAAATGAGAAACTACAATGACTTCATTGGAGCATCTACTTTAATTTTTATATTCGAAAATCAGGCTTATTTCTTAATTAAAAACGATATATAGAACGAAACAATTTTTATACATGTCGATTTTCAATTTTTCTAGCACCGTAGATTTTTTTTAAATCTGGGCGTCGAGCAATACTTTTTTAAAGGTATATTTACTTCAAACACTATAATTTAAATAAAGAGCTTAGGAATTCAAAAATAAATTTGAATTGTAAAATTTTATAAAGAAATATAATTTTTACAAATTAAATCATAAATAATTAAAGTATATAGCAAATTAGCATTTTTAAAATTTTCATTAATTTTTTTTTATTCATAGATATTGTGGTACATTAAAGAATAAAAATGATGGCAAAAAGGAAAGGTATCAACGACACGCGGGGTTCCCAAGCGGTCACCCATCCAAGTACTAACCGCGCCTGACGCTGCTTAACTTCGGTGATCGGACGAGAACCGGTGCTTTCAGCGTAGTATGGTCGTTGACGAACATTAGTATTTGATAAATTCTGATTAATACAAACAACTATCTGCAGATTGGTATTATCAATTTTTAATCAATCTTTTAAAAAAATGTTACTATTCAGATTAAATTGCTACACTAATTCCGTAACTTAGGGTGTTCGGAGTAAATCTATCTTTAAAAATTGTTCTTCGATGCCCAGATTTAAAGAAAATCTATAATACTCTTAAAAATGAAAATTGCCAATTTTGGGCTTTGAAGCTGGGTAGTACCTGGAATCTGGCATATGTAGAAATTGTTCTCTGTTCTTTATATGGGTTTTGAGTTTCTGATATTATTTTGTAAGTTATTTAAATAAATTGAACAGAAGGTAAAAATAAAATTTTCCATACAGGGAACGTGAATTGTGATTAAACGCACGCGAAGTGTGCGTAAAAGGACAGACTACGCATAAAGTAACAAATATATAAAAGTTAAATAATAATTAAAATAACAAATATATAAAAATAATATGCATAAAATAACGTTCGATATACGTACATAAATTGATTCTATACTCATGTGATTATCACCTCACACTCGCCCAGAATCAACTTTTACACATTTGTATCGAAATACACTATTAATTTGAGGTCTTTTTAAACAAATATACCTGATTTTAAAATACAGTATAGATTTAGAAAAAAAAATATAATACTAGTGGCATAACTGATACTTTACGGTACGGCATGTATTAGCGCCCAAATGTAGCTTTGAGAGCTAAACGCTGTATCATGAAGTATGACTCATGACTCGAATATCACAAGCTATTTTATAGCACTGATTAGCATAAATCTACTGCCATGCATATCCATGTTATTAACGTTCATTATTGCACTGTGAAAGTTAGCGCACGATCATAATGATTGTAGTGAATACAGCGCCAATATTGGGTAACTGACAACTTGTTACAAAATTAAATCTCATCAAAACATTTAGAGTTAAAGAATATCTTAACACTCAAATTAAAATTTACATATTTATATAAAAATTAGAGTTCTTGAAAAATTCAAAGAATGTGAACAATAATCTGTCTATTTGTAATGCTACTTCCTTAGGGAAAAGCAGGTGCATGCAAAATCTGGTGAATACTTATGGGGGAAGAGACGGAGTAAAATAAAAATTTTGTGGGCTCGAGGCAGGAGTCGGTAAATGAAATGGAAAACACAATCGATTAATAAAGTTTGAAATTAAATTTTAGAACTGTTATAAAAAAGAATGTTTATTTTATTAATGTAATTTGATGCTGCCAGTTTATGATTAAATTTTAATCGTTCTTCTCTTTAGTTTATGCGTGATCGATTTAATTTATAATTGAAATTAAAAATTTATAATAAAGCTTTTTCTGTGTAATTTTTATCTTTATTACGTACATTCAACTAAGTACTATCAGCAATTTCATCAAATTTTGATTGTGATTCGGTGTAACTGTTGAAATAATATAAAACCAAAATTCAAGCACAAATGGATAAAATTATTCCTAATTTGTTGATATTCGTAAACAAATACTCAAAAAATGCTGTTTTTGTGAAATCATTCATTATTGAGAGAACTATCTAACATAGCCTTATAAAAATTGGAATTCATGTGTGAGATTCACAAAATTCGAAATGACAGTTCGACGATATGGGCCGAAAAATAAAATATTCAACAATATATCCATTTTCGATAGCCATCTGCATGGATACGCCATTTTGAACTTTCGAAATCTGAATACAGATTCGTAATTAACGACCCCTAATATCATCATTTTTACGAAAATCTGTTTACATGAAAAATATATGCCACAAAAGGTTAAAAAGTCTATGTGTGTATGTATGTGTCTGTGTTCATATAATTATTTTTTACATTTTAGGAACATCAAAATTTTCCAGTAGAATATTATTAGAATATTCTTCATCCACTTTGGTGGATTTGAGGGGTTATTCATTTTTCCCAATCAAGAAAAATGGATAGAATAGATAGCTTTCTATTTTTAATAGTTAAGTGTAGTACATGATTCGTTAGAATTTAAATTTTAAATTTTATTTAATTTTTTTTTAACATAAACGTAAAATTTCTGAATCTGAAATTTGCAGATTTTAATTTATATCTCACACATCAATATTAAACTAGAATTCTAATAATTATACTGATTTTCACTAGCAACGGGTCAAATAAACACCACAAGAAATTTATTTTATTGTCTCGATTGCTGGTTCTGTATTCAATTTAAGTTGACTGCTGATAAGGATCAGCATACGGAACCATATTAATACCCATGGAATTGGTTTTCAAATACTTTACTTTTCATTCGACTGTTTTCTAAAATGGACTCACGAATAGTACCTTCCTTGACGTTTTTGTCGGGCTCGATAATATCTGCTTTTAGCAATTTCTCGTATTCTACATACATGTGTTATTTTCACAACTGTATGATACAAATTGTTTTGCTAATTTTGCAACAATTCTTCTGTACAACCAAGCTCGTTTACAAAGGTTTAAATCTACTTTTTATATAGGTAAAAATTCAAGTGTTTCTCAGCCATAGGAAATACTGTTAAAATTTAACAGATTTTTCTTTGTAATTTTTATCAATTTATAACTATACGGGAAATTGTGAGCATTTGTTAGACTTCGTACCACTTCTTTTTCTATTTCGACATGTAAGTCGACACTATGTGCAAATAGGAGAATGCTTTTACGGTTTCTGTTTCAATTACTACGTTCAAACAGGACATGCTACTTTGTGCACATATCATGTAGTTTTCGATTCTAAAACTTTTTCCTCTTCAAAGCTAGCTTCCTTCTACCAGACAATTTCAAATGTTAACTTACGCAACTCGACACGCTGCAATGAGATGTTCTTAGCCACTGACCTGTAACAATAAAAACCCACGGTAAATTAACACACCTCGAGGATTTGTATTGTAACTTAAATAAGAAAAAAATATTGGTAATACCAGCGAAATGTACACTGTTAAGAGGACTTTATAAATAAAGTGAGAAATTTCCATTGCTTATTTACAATTATTTTATACCATCAAAATTAAAGTGGCAATTATTCATTATTGCTCAGCTTATTATTGACTTAATTAATACATCCACTGAAATAAATATTGGCGAATATAGTAATTAGCATAATATTCAAATCTTGTTTGTCACTGCTTCGTTGAAGTAACTAATTTCTTCTCTGCTATAGAAAATTTTTCCACAACAAACCTGATTTTCCTGAACGGATTTAGTCATTCTATTAAAGCGCAAAGCTGTTCAAACGGAAAGTTTCAGTGCGACACCAGTTTGTATCCAAAGCACGTCATTCATTAGATATAACAAGCTAACTGACATTATTCAACATCAATTTTCACGCAATTCGTATCCAAGATATTTTATTTCCAAGCGATTCGCCAAATCGACTCTATGTTTCTCCAACCTCAAATTCCCTCTCGCCTTCACGTCCGATAATCAAAAAAGTTCCCCAGCATTCGTATCAGCGCAGCTTTCGCCACACTGGCGATCTTCGCATCCACGCGAAAAGTCCCCGCCAGCATTTGAATATCAATCCCCCCAACGCGCACATCATAAACCGGAGCTACACGTGCCAGCGGGGCGGCTTCTGCTCGCGCGAGGGCGTAATTAGAGCGCGGCGGGGGCTGCGTGTATTTCGCGACGCGATCCCCTAATTGAAACGGCCGCGAGCTCTCGTCGCCGAGGGACAGGAGAGCCGAGCGTCCATAATCCGCGCAATCGCGGCGCGATGTCTCGAATGGGAATGAACGCCGCAGCCGCGCTCGCTCGTAAATTCTTCAGAGGATAGGAATTAATTATGTTGTGTGCGCGCGCGCGCGAGAGAGAGAGAAAGAGAGAGAAAAACCAAATATTATCCGCGTGTGCCCTGCGCAGACAGCCTCTCCCGAAGTCTATATAAAGATCAATGCACGAATTTAAATACAAATGCAGACCGCTGGAACATTGCCGTATTTATACGTTTGCCAACTCGGACATTTATTTCGAGTCGCGGAAGATCGGACACTGCCCTGTGACACAGTCGATTGACCTATCGGCTATATCGATGGTATTTTTTTTTCGCGGAGATCGATCACATGTGTGTAGTGTCAAACTCGAACTGTAGTTTTGACGGCATAATACAGCTTTTTTACGTAGCAGTGTGCATACATCTATTTTGAATGTATATTGAAATATATTTTGGGGCATAGCAATTTTTTTCGATTTGAAACCAGTAGATACAGAGACAACTGGCACTGGCATGGTGATCAATGGTTTTGATTCATCGCATAATTAAATAGCTTTAAAAAATCGATAGATTCATGCATGTAGAGCTTCTTTAAGAGAGATCTAATTAGTTGTTGCATCATTACAAATACATCTGATTGGGCTTAATCAGAATTGACTATTGCACATGCCCTGCAGGTATGCGTATAGATATGTTGAGGTTTACATAATCATTGTGACTGTCAGTGCGCGCTCGATATTCTAATATTTCCAAATACTTGATATGGCGATGAAAATGTTTTGGTACTTGAGTGTACCTCTATTTAAGGATAAATAATCCAGATTTTTTTCTTAATTACGACATTTTTTGCCCAACATAATTTTTGTCGCGTGTAAAAAGTAATCACTATCTTAATCGAATACTAAGAACGCAAAATGTATTCACTGTTAAAAGAAAAGTAATTAATTATTAGGGATAGTTCACTATTTTTTCCAAAAGCACGAGCTGTAATTTTGTACTGAAACTCTCCATAACAGATGATCAGCAAAAGCCCTCGCTAAAATTCCAAATTAATTTTGCTATTAAACAGTGAACCATTTCCCAACGGGTTTCCCTCAACAAACCATTCTAGTACATCCTGTCGTCTGAAAAAATTCAACGATCGACAGCGCTTACAAAAACGGTATTTCAATCAAACGAATACAGGGAACATATCAACGGGAAAACTCAGCGACATGTTAACCGTCTAGAACAAATTGCAAATTTTTGCTTCATTTAAATTCGAATCAGAGCAAAGACTCGCAATACTGAAACTCGGTCGTCGTGAAGAGATTCAAAAAGTGAAGCGTCAAAATGGATAATGAAATACGTCCATCGTGTGTAAGCAAACGCATCAATAAACAGTCACGGACACGCTGGGAAAATGAAGAAAATAAAAACAAATCGCACGCGAAGGAAGATAGAAGCAATTCTATGAAGAGTGTTCCCGACACTCCGCATACTCTCGGGTAAACGTATCGCCACTACGTTTCTACAGATAACGTAGTGTAGGCTCGCGGGTCACAGTCTACAGATCTGTGATTGCCGCTACCTTCCATACCCGATGCGCAAAGCAATAACGGCTTATAAGAGGAGGTGCTACACTGGCCACGTAGCTCTTAGGCGAGAGATGCGAAGGTTTTCTCTCGTGCTCTGGGGGCCACAGATACGTTGTATCCGAGAGAGGTACGCCTGAAGAAGTGCGGCCTGTTGCGGGGTACACTGAACACACGGTGTAGTCGGTAGTGCACGGGTAGGATTTCTATATGCGCCGAAAGATTGTAATTCTTTCTCTCGGTGTGGGTTTTCTCGACGCAACAAACACGTCGAGTTTTTCCCACATCACAGGCTATGCCTGGGCAAATGCGAGAGGAAGAAACACGTAAATTATATTTTATATATATATATATACAAGAGTAACTGCGACTGAGCGAAAGCGCTTTCCCGAAGGAAAGCAGAAAGAACCGCGTCCGCGCGTAAGCCAAAACATGTGGTGGCGCACGGCGCACTAGCGAGAAGGCGTATAGCGAGGCGTCGAATTTTATGGCTTTGCGACGGCTCGGACGAGTGCGGCGAAAGTCCACGAAGGGACCCTTTGTTTTTTATGTGTATATACATGCGATATAGGAAAAAGTATATTTTTTCGATGAACAGCGGCGAGCGACGGCTCGATGTGCTGGTGACGAAGACGACTGCACCAGCGACTGCAGGCAGTCTAGAAATGTTCTTGGTGCTGTAAAGACCAAACTTCTTTCTAGCTACAAAATATATACCACATACCCTTGCATTTCAATCACTTCTTTTTATACCTTTTCACGCATTCTCGAAAGAGAACAAAGAGTGTGTTAACGCTCGGCCGATGCTCAGCAGCGTTCGGACGCTAAATCCTGCTCTCCGCATCCATTGCAGATTTCAGGCGAGACAGCCCGAGAGAGAGACAGAGATAGAGAGAGAGAGACGCGCGAGGAAACACGTAGCGTGACGCGCTTGCGTAATCTCGTTGATTTCCATTAATGTAATTAACGTTTATCGGATCGTGCGACGTGTGCAATGTCTCGGCGCTAGAATACTTCGACAGACGCTCTGGCTATGCGGTATTGGCGGGAAACTTTGTCAACACTTGGAGCACGTAACGCGCGCGGTAATGGTTGTTCGAATATCTTGAAAATCCTGGGTAAATAAGACAGATGCATTCCTTTAATCGAATGTAATGTCGGCTTTTATTTTCAACTTTTTAGATACTCGTACATCTAAAAACTTCTGTATCTAGATATACAGCCTTTTGGATATAAACTGTGCCAATTAAATAGAAAAAAAGCATCCTGTATTTACAATTTAAAAAATTTGAGTATTCAAATTATTCTTTATTGATTAAAGAAATTTTTATACATCTGAAAGAATAATACTTTGATAAAATGAAAGGATTATATAAAAATTAAAAAATTAATTTATTCAATTGATGATCATTTTTTAAAATCTAATTTCTTAAATTTAAAGAATTGGTCCTTATGTATTGAGATAAAATATATCATTGAAGTAAAAAAAAATGGTTGGTTTAAAGTTATATTTAGTTATAACAATTAATACAATATTTTATAAAATAAAAAAAGGTTATTTAATTTTATGAAGTAATATTTTTGTCTCAAAGAAATTCATGTTATTCTATCAACTAAATTTCTTTTTGCAAAAGATGCTTAAAATTTGAAAGTTTTTCTTTGTTTTAATAATTTACTTCGTCGGTCGAAAAGAATGCAATATAAAATCGAAGAACCGATATTTGTAATCGATAAAACGATTGCTTTGATGTTCAGAAAATTATTTGTATGCCACTCCAGCTTGAAAATCAATTTCGAATGAAATTTTAGGCTCTGTAGGTACAACATAAGGTCCGATAAAGGTGCGTAAGGTGAATTTATATTCTTATGCACATCAGTATTTTTAAATAATATTTTTTAAATTAAGAATAGCTTTTTTTCTTTCATAATGTGACACAACTACTGCGAAGAATTCAAGTATTAAAACTATTTTACATTAGGTTAATAAATACATCAAAATTTAAAAGAATAACGCTTCAATCAAATGAAAGATTTCTTGACAAGAAAAAAATCAATTTATTCATTTTAAAGATAGTCTTTTAAGAATTTATTTATTAAATTAGAAGAAAACTGTACGTTCAGTGATGAACCTTGTCTTTGAAACAAAAAAGCTTTTTGCAGTTTTAAATCAATATCGAATTACGACAATATTCAATTGAAACGATTTTTGTTTGCTCTCGAACTTTAGTTTTCCTTGTAGTAATCAGAATTCCTTGTAGTAACAAATAAGTATAGTTAAGAAATCTGCGTCTAATATTTGAGGATCATTTGTTCTAAAATTCTAAATGTATTAATAAGAACAAAGGGCTCTGAGGTCTCAAAAATTTACATTCACTCTTTAACGTTTGCGAGGGAAACAAAATCTTTTTATGTCGTGCTCGTGAATACTTGGAATGAGAGAAGCAAGTGGTTCTACAGTCCACTATACTTTAGTTCCTATGAAAATACACAGTGTAAAACAGAACCTTTTGTTTTACGCAGCTGATAAACGTAAAATTTATCGAATGTTTTGATCTCAGTTCTTCGAAACGGAGACGCCGGCTCCACCGCCTAAGTATCGCGGCGCAGCTCTAAACGTCTCATGCTTCAGTTGCTTCGAAAAAATCGTAGCGTCAACAGGTCATACAGTATTCGAGAGTAGTGGCCACGAAAATCGGTGCGTGAAAATCGTTGTGAAAATCGGTTGTTTCTGCACAAGTCAAGTGAGAAAACTGTGCCGTTTTAGTGTAAGAAGACTGATTGATTAATTGATAAGTTGCTTCGAAAAAATCGTAGCGTCAACAGGTCATACAGTATTCGAGAGTAGTGGCCACGAAAATCGGTGCGTGAAAATCGTTATGAAAATCGGTTGTTTCTGGACAAGTGAAGTGAGAAAACTTTGCCGTTTTAGTATAAGAAGACTGATTGATTAATTGATAAGATGGCGGACGAAGATCTACGTAAGCAGAATAAGGAAATGTTTCTTACATATGTAGAAATATTTCTCTATGTATATGTTCAAACATTTTATCCAAGAAAATATTTACATGACTAAATGTTTTGTTACTTAAAATGGATATTTCGCGTCTTTCGTACAATAAAATATTATTTAGTTCAAAGAATGAGTTCATAAAAATAGCACGATATTACTTTGGATTATAAAATTCTTTATACATATAATCTTGCAAATGTACAGTTTAAAAAACGTTTCATTGATATAAACTTTTTATTTTTTCAACGTATAAATGGACTTATTCATTTAAAGAATTTTTTTTTTTTTTATTGCATATTTCTTTAAAATAAAGAAACGTTATTTTTGAATATAAAAATTTTTGAATGTTTGTGTACAATATTCCTTTATTTTAAAGAAATATGCAATAAAAAAAAATAAAAAATTCTTTAAATGAATAAGTCCATTTACATTGAAAAAATAAAAATTTTATATCAATAAAACGTTTTTTTAAACTGCACATTTGCAAGATTATATGTATAAAGAATTTTATAATCCAAAGTAATATTGTGCTATTTTTATGAATTCATTCTTTGAATTAAATAATATTTTATTGTACGAAAGAGGCGAAATATCCATTTTAAGTAAGAAAACATTAAGTCATGAAAATATTTTCTTGAATAAAATATTTGAACATATACATAGAGAAATATTTCTACATATGTAAGAAACATTTCCTTATTCTGAAGAAATATATAGTTACACAACAAAATATTTTTTTAAATTAAGAAGTTAACTTATATATTGATTGAAAAAAAATTGCGTTTCAACAAAATGTTTCTTTACATACAATGTAGACTTCTTTAATATGCATAAATATTTTATTCAAAAAATTAAATTTTTTTTCGTAATAATCATAAAATATATTGATTTAATATTACAAGGTTTAAATTAAACAATATATTCGTCTATTACAATATAAAATTTCATTATATACAAATAATATTTCTTTAATGACAAAAAATATTTTTTTTCACTGAAAGAAATAATTATGTTGATGCAAAAAAATATTTAACCGATTGCCCGCAATGTGACGGTTTCTTTGATATAATAATTTTTTTTTTGTTTCGAACAAATTTTTTTCTCAGTGAATATTCGTACATTTACATATTTTAGTACTATATTACGATGTTTATTTGCTCTTTTTTTTTAGAAAAAAAAAAATACGCTCTTTCAACGTTTTAATACCTGTGACTACCGACACCGCTGCACCGAGAGAATCACGCGCACAAAAGCGGAAAAAAAGGTGTGAAATTTAGCGCTCTATCTCCGGGCAGCCTCGATACGCGCGACTCGACGTCGGTTAATCCGCGAGAAAAATGCTCTCGCACAGGAAAATGAGAGGCAACGTGGCAAGAGTAAATTGTGTTTAATTTCGCTCCCCGTGTACCGCTGCAGTCCATATTTATCGTCTGGCCGCGAGTACACAGAGAGAGAGAGAGAGAGAAAGAGAGAGAGAGAGAGAGAGAGCGACCGTCATTTTTTTTCTCTTTTTCGTGCGGCCAACAGCTGCAGCAGCAGTCCAACGGTTACAACGGAATGCCGCACGAGTGTACCCGCGTCGCGGTCAGGAAACTCGGTCGAATTTAGCGTCGCGGCGCGGGGGGTCGGCGTCAGTATAGCGATCCTTGAATTAATATTGCAGACTTAATTTGCCAACCGAGCGCCAAATAGACGGGACATCGTCCGCAGGAGTTGCTCCGCCTTGCCCCAGTGTGTCGGGGCGTTTTTCCTCTTTTTCGTCGTCTTTTTGGCGGATGTGTGTCTGGACTTGTTTTTTAGGTCAGAGATAGTCCGCGGTCAGCGCGGGAAGAGAGAGGGAGAGAGAAATTGTATAGTGGTGGCGTTTGTTTTGCAATTTTTTTTTTTTTTTTTTTGAGGAATTGCGTGCTGTTTTGGAGGTATTAGACCTGAGGGATTTCCGGGTATTTTCGGGAATGAAATATCACAGATCGGGAGCTTCGCCGTTTACTTGCGTGAAAACTGCGCGGGCAGCCTCGTCTGTTTTTATTTCCTGTCTGATATTTTTCGCGTTTTTATTCGTTCTCGTGATTCTCTCGCTGCGCGCGTGGCCTTTTGAAGCTCGTCGTACTTTCTATTTTTTTTTTAATTTTCAGCATGTTACGCATTTTACGCGCGAAGTATGATCAATTTGCAGCTCGTAAAGAAACTGTAATTACGACATTTGTATGGGGAAAAAGCAGGAGCGCGCCGCAGGATAAAGAGAATTTATCCTTAGCGCAAATCACCCATGAAAGAGTTTACTTAGCTTGAGAGAAAAAGCTCTTCATCCTGTAAAACGTGCGAATACCCCGAGGCAGCGAGCACATAATAGTAGCCAGTCATGTAGACTTTTTCATTAGCATATAATGGCGCTTTGAAAATGAACGTTACAAAATATCAAAGTTTAAAAAACACGGAGCGGGATGTTGCGGAAAGTTGAAAATACCACCTGCAAATCGTCCGCAAGATTCAAGAACATGTAAATTAAGGAATGACACTGTACTTTCAGAAAATATAAGTATAAAAAAAATGTACGTACACGCCGTGGTTTTATACGCTGTTCAACAATTTATTAAATTTACTTGATCGTTCAATAATCTGTTAAATTATGTTACGCATGTAACGTACGATGTAACTGTCGCACAAATTTTTCGTGAATTAGAATCAGGTGTATTTTGTCCCATGTATCTAAGAGCATCGGAGGAGTCGGATCCTGGAACGGAGTCACGGTGTGGATAATGTAGGAATCTTTTATATCTGAATTCGATGCTCAGACCGGGATATTTAGTCGAGTTATAAACGCGGGCAATTCCTACCAAGTGTATTTTTACGCTCGAGCTTCAACCCAACGAATTATTCGTTCATCCCAACCGGCGACCTTATATTCGCAGTTTCCGACTCGAGCGCTTTTGCTTGTTCACCTCAGGCACAGCGTGTCGTCACCTGCCAGTGTTGCCCGGTCTGGCGCCCGCCGGTGTGAGTCTTCCTTTTGCCCCCTCCCAAGCCGGACATGGATGTACACGCAGGAGCTTTGGCCAATGTGGGCTCCCTCTCTCTGTTCTATTTTTGACAATTTCGTTCTTTTTTTTTTAAATTACTCATAAGTATTTTGTATAGAATAAATTTGCATGTGTAACGCGATTAATAATTTGTATTGTACTTAACTTACTCTACTTTTGTATCTCAAGTAGCCTCGAAAATATGTATCCTATTTAATAAACATAATTTTAACATAAAGACGGGGATGGCTCGAACGTAAAAACAACCGAAGTTTCGGCATGCTTGAGAAATTGAAAACTAATCATGTTACAAATTCAATTCCAATTACATCGCTAAATCATTGAATAAACAATGAGAAACATAGCTCGCTTGTTGGCAATAACAGCTCGACGCATTTTCCTCTCTGAATAAAAATCAGGAAAGTCGAGCAAGCCGAGCATGCTCAGCCCCGCAGCTACGTCTCGTGAATAACAATTTTCTCATCGCGACACCAGCGTCCCCCTAAAAATGACCGAACATTAGCCCCCGGCCCTCGTAAAAATTACCGTGACTAACGAAACTTCAGCGTCGCCTGCACTGCCATGAAGAATCTCTCCCACTCGCACCTAAAAATCTCTCCGACACACACGCGCGCGCGGGAGAAAATATCACGCGCTCTTTATCGCGCAAAAATTCTCGAGCCCAAGTCTGTTTTACAGCGTCGGCCGTAGATGGGGGGGAGGGTGAGGAGTTCGAGGATGAGAGAGAAAAAATAAGAGACGCTAGAAGAAGAAGCCACCGCGTGCAAAGCGGCCGGCGTATAACCATTAGGAGGCACTTGCGCGAAGAAAGGGTAGCTGCACGCATATTGCGCGCTTCCTCCTTTAACGGGCCGTGAGGGGACGGGGGAGTGGAAGGAAAAACGAGCCGCTCGAGGTGTGCGCCCGGGTTTTGCTGCGCTGTGTTTGCCTCGAGGCTCTGCTGCTGCAGCGGAGATGTCGAGGAGCCGGCGGGGGAGGGGGGAGGGTTTGGCGCTCAGGTTCTATCCCCCTCGCGCGCGTTGTGAGCTTGTGCTTTCAGATGGCGTAATTAAAGCGCGAGGCTCATTGCTTCTTTTTTTCCTTTTTCCGGGAAGTTACGTTGTTAGACTTTTTCATCGGGGTGATGAATAATAATTGACGCGAGCTTTTACGCCTGCAGCTATAGAGGTGTGCGCGCGCGTTGCTGTGTATGTGCTTGCATTAGTTATGCTTCCCTCTCGACGCTGAGAGGTGTGCGTACATTGAACGCTGTACGTGCTCCAGTTGCGCTATGCATTTATTTGATACTTCGGCAAATTTGAATTCATTAAACTGAACGGATGGGGTATCGTCGACTATGGGTATATGCCAATCAGCTTCCGTTAGTTGCATTTCATTTCCATGGATTGCGCTATGACATTTTTGCGATAAACTTCTGGATAGGTTATTTTTAGATTAGTTTAAGAGAGAACGGGTGGAAGGAGATGAATTTTCATGTCTTGGGATTATTACTTTCATAAGGAGGGCATCGAAATAAAACATATTCGCGCATAAAAATTTTACGAATTTCTGAAGAGATGGCTGTTTTAAAATATTAAGATTTATAATTTATACAGAAATTATTAAGTATTGTTTAGAAAATATGAAATAGACTCCAATTATTAAATGAATAATGGATTTTTAGAAAAATGTTCCTTACGCATTGTAAAATCGTAAAGTCTTCTCAATACAGGCCTAAAACTCATGATTCGACAAGAATATCATTTAATATACATTAAATAAAAGTTTATATTTAGTCAATTAATTCTAATTTAAATTAATTATTGCAAAAATTACAAATAATTTTAATTATAATACAAAAATTTGAAATAAAGTTACTTAATTCAATCTATTTTATTTGATAAATATTAACTTACAACAAATATGTTCAGAAATATTCACAATTTTACTATGTGCAAGGAACATTATAAATTTTAATCTAAATTTTATAATAAAATAACCTACGTTGAAAAGTTGATGAAAAACAGCGAAGTGACTTCAAAAGAAAATTAAATTATTTTAACGCTTCTCGAAAATCAACTTTTGGAGAAACGTTAAAGTAAATTTTTCACCAAAAACTGAAGATTAAAAATTATATTTTTTATGTAATTTTGACATTGAGCGTTTCCATTATTCAATGCAATTCCTCGATAAATCTTAACGAGAAATCCACCTCGCGAGAAAAGAAAATTTTCTTTTGTTCGTCGCACGCTTGCGTCCCTTTGCAATCGATAACCGCGCGAACGACTTTATAAAACATTTTCCAAGAAAAAAAATCCATCCCCAAGGACTTGCGCAAACGAATTAGGCAGTGGGTCCGCAGGAAAAAGGAAACGAAAATTCAGTCGTCGCACGCTATCTCCAGCCAGATGGCCCTCGCTACAGTGCGCACTGCAGTTACAAATAGCTTTACGTCAGCCGGACTGACGATGGTCAGAGCGTTCAAAAATTACCGGGACTCGTAAAAGTAGCTATTCTCTAAAGTGCTTGGCACTCGCGCTGCCGCCCGGAAGCGAGTCGCTCGCCGAGCGCTCGATTTTTCTCCGGGAAGCAATAAAAATGACCGCGCGCGTCGCTATGAGCCGCCTGAAAAATTAGCCGTCATTTCGAAATTCGAATCGGTGTCAAGTGAAGCGACGGAATGCGGCGCGTTATTAGCGGCGCTGTTCTGATTTCTCCGCTGCTGATTGAGGGAGCTTCGTTAGCTTTCCCGTTCAAGCAAACGCAGCCTGTATGTACACACCGCGGAGATATATCGAACGAGCTCCAAGTAGTAAACTCCGAGTACAAGCCAGACGGACAAACGCAAGATACGAAAACAGACACTTGCTTATTAATTCGCGTACGCGCGTATTCGTAGTGAAGCCAACTCGGATTACGAAAATCAATTCAGCGGCATATCCGCCCTCGTCAATCATTATTTATACATAAACTAATTGAAGCCTCGCGAATTCGCGCCTTCCGCGTAATTAAACCGTTTTAATAACCATATACAGCCGCGCTCTAATTTCGTCAAAGCGCCCACACGCGCGCGCCACCCCTTTTATATCATCGACACGAGAGCCTGTGGCAGCAGCGGCAGCAGCAGCGCAGTAGCCCAGGAGCGCGCGAGCGGCCGGTTTCAATTCATTAGCTAATACATTTGCAAACGCGCGCGCGCGCGCGTACACGTCAAAGCGGCGCGCATCGGACGAGGGCCGCGAGCGAAATTGACCGTTAGAGAAAAACGATGGGGATATACATACATACACACGCATGTATATAGAGAGAGAGAGAGAGTTCCCTCGGAGAATGCGCGTAAAGCCGCGCGCGTATCAGAGTCGCGCGTCATCGCTGCGGCGCTGCAGCCGTGAGAGAGAGAGAGAGACAGGGAGAGGAAAGAGCATCGCGCGGCGCGCGGGACGATCCGTCAGTTTCCGTTTGGCTCGTCTCGCGGCCCTACAACGATAATTGAATCGAGCCAGCCGTCACGCGCTCCCCCCGCGTCAAATCCCGTAGGCGCCTATCCATAATTCCCCCCCGCCGCACTGCGCACCCGTTCAGCCCCCCAACCATGGCAATACGTCGGCTTGACTTTACGGCTGATATCTCGCTCTTTTGTGTGCGATGTATATATATATATATAAACGCAGGAGCGCGAACGCCTGGCGTACACGGGCCCGTATACTCTCGGCGCGGTATGGAAAGCCTGACGCGTGACGGGCCTCTCTCGCGCCCCATACATATGTATAATGCCTCACTCCCTCCCGCTCTCGCGCCGACAAGCGCGTTAGAATACTCGCGCTCGAACGGCCCGAGAAAATATCGCGCTTTGTGCCAGGCGACATTATCGTCGCTCGGCGAAACACACTCCGTGACGCGCTCGACTCTCTCTCTCTCTCTCTCTCTCTCTCTCTCTCTCTCTCTCTCTCTCTCTCTCTCTCTCTCTCTCTCTCTCGTGACGACGGCGACGACGACGCGGTCTTTGTTTCGTTTCTCTATAACAGGAGAGGATGCTTTAGCGGGAGACGCGAATTCGTAAATAATATACGCGATTTTCGAGTCGGACTCTCTTTGTGAAACGGGCTCGTTGGGGCGGTCGGTGAGAGGCAAAATTGTTCCCGTGACGCGTGAGGATAATTAAGCCGCGCTCGCTCTCTCTCTCTCTCTCTCTCTCTCTCTCACTTTCGAGCATACGTGACTGACTCCCGAGCTCAACGTGCCAAACGGTTGCGGGGATTAAAAAATTCCGAGTACAAACTAGAGCGTAATTTCGGAAATACGATCGGCTAATAGTAGACTTTCTGTCCGTGGGACGCGTAGTAGTTGTCTAATTCGACATTGACTAATTTCTAAAACATACTTTCACTGTATAAACCCCGTTTTACCGCACTGGAAAACTGTTATGACTATTGCTGCTGATGCTGCTGTTGTTGTTGTTAATTTTGTTGTTGTTGTTTCTTGTTACGACGAGATCTTCGCGAAATAGAATCTGGGCTGCAAGCTTTGGACTTTGGAATTTTCAGCCGGTTTTTCGTCTTTGACTTTCTCGCGGATGTCAGGCTTAACTGCGAAACTTTGCCCGAGTTACGCTTCTTCGCGATTTTTTTGCCGAAAAAGTCACTGCGAAAGTAGCTTTGATACACCAGTTTAGGAATGGTTACGGCTTTTCTAAATCTAGCTCACGCATTTCCAGCTCTCGCCGTCTTTATGTTACGCGAGTTTCTTCTTTGAAAACGGGAACGCGTCCTTGTTTATCGGGGGATGAGCGAAACGAAGAAAAGCATCGGATGCTCGACAAAATCCGCGTACGTTACAACGCGCGCTGTCGAATGAACCGAGGATTCCAGGCGATTTATCACCATTTAAATTCATTTCCCCCTCTAAAAGCACCTCTGATTTATGCAAAAACGCTGATGTACTCGTATATATCGCATGGCCGTATGCATGCAGATGCAAACAAGCGCGTGTGCGGCTCGAGTTCGAGCAAAAAAAAATCAATGTTAAACAGCCGGCAAATATCACACGCGCGAGTCGACCTTAAAATCATTATTTACATTTGAAAGTAAAATTTATTCCTCGCGCACGCACACCCCCGTCAAGCGCGTGCGCAATATTTCCTTCCCAACCGAGCGACTCGCGCGCGCGCGTCCAGACTGATAAAATAAACGATTCTCCGCGTGTTAAACGGAATCACAGAGTATTTTCAAGATTAAACTTTATACGCAAGCAAGCTTCAGCTCAAAATTAGTATTCACTACGCTGGCCTAGGCGTTAAATTAAACAAAACTGTGGCAAAATCCTCCCTCCAGCCTCGGCAATTTTTACCATACAAAACATCCTCTCTCTCTCTTCTACTCTCAACTTACGCCGAAGCAATCTCCCGCACTAATTAAATACCACCCCCTTCCCCCGCCGACACGGAGCAAAAACTCCGAACCTATAACCTTCCGCGTTAACTGTCCACTAAAATCCCCGTATAACGCCGGCTCCTGCCCCGCGCGTCAAGCTACGTACAACCCCCATTCCGTCTTCTCTCTTTCAATATAACGCTCCGGCAATGATGGCGTTAAGATCATCCGCGCGCCGAGAGCAGCAACAAAAAAAAAGGAGAAAAAGAAACACGAGGGAAATAACGAACTAGAGCGAGAAGTAGTTTAGCGGCAACCGCACGCATCTCGTCTATATTGCGCGCAAATTAAAACGTAGCCTCTCTCTCTCTCTCTCTCTCGCTGCCCGGCGCCGTTTAATTTTGCGCGCGCGTCGCGAGGAGGATGCTAATTTCCACCCGGACGGCGCGGAAATTGCATACGCGTGAGCGAGGAGAAAAGTTGCTATTCTTTTGCATTCGATGCGCGATGCATACGTTGTGCGCGCTGTTTTTGGCCGAGAGCAATGGGGATGGGGAGTGAGGGGAGGACAGTCGCTGCTCTCCCGTGTTTTGGATGCGAATTTTTCTTTTCCTTTTTTTCAGCATCCGACTCGAGTCTCGCGTATTGCCGAAAGAACGGGAAATACATTTACGTGCCCTCGCTTTCTGCGGCGACCCCCAGTCGTAATGGACAGCTGTTCGGTGGGGAGGTTCCGTTGCAGCTTAATTTGGACGTTAATAAACGTTATCGCGATATCGTTAAAAAGAAGGGAGAGGCGCATCCGAAAATACCGAAGCAACTATCGAAATAATGCATCAAGACTCGCCAGAGATGGACATGCTCTATTTCGACCCACCCCACCCGAAAAACGACGAAAAATATCATCGCCATGAAAAAAAAAGTCCTAGACATCGAGAACTCAGGACAGAGACGAATCAATATCGCGCACTGTGGTCCCCGACTTCGCTTCGCCGTCCCCGCCGCTATACTTGCAAAGTCATATTACCGAAAGCCGACAACAACGCGGCAAAAGCCAGGTATCAGAGGAGGGAAACAAAAAGGAATTGCGTTTTATCAGCGCTGAACGTGCGCAGCTGGGCTTCGGATTACCACGTCGAGTGGTCTCCGATTTGTCAGTTCTCGAGTAACGCGGAATCTCGGAGATAGCGCGGCGCAGGCTGGGACGGGGGGCAGCCCGAAAAATGAGCGGGATTCGTAGCTTACAAATGCCGCTGCTTGTCCACTGCTTGCGCGCGCTCTTCCTCTCCCGCTCGCTCCCTCTGCGCGCCGGGATTCTTCCAGGAAGTGGAAGTTCTTTCGCCTGAGCTTGATATGGACGCCCGAGTCATAAGAGAGACGATAAAAAGCAACTTGGCCTTGCATGAGCGCAGTCCTATACGTGTTTGCGACGTTGAGCACGCGAGACTTTTTGCGCTTGAATATTTCAGAGTGCGGCGTGGGAAGACAAATTCTTAGTGAGACGGAGACGAGCTTTGATTCTTCGAGTCAGTGTCCGTCGCTGATCGTCGTAGTAAAAGGTTCTCGTGAAAAGTGTACGAAAGAAAATGTCTGTGGTAAATGTGGATTTTCCATACGATTTGTAGCATGTTGTAAAACTCTCGAAGTACACCGTCCTCTCGTACACTGGGTACGAGGTCCATCGACGTGCTGGAGTGCAAGCGGTGCGAACGTGTAAGTTTTTAATTTAATCTTTATTACGTGTTTTTATTAGTTTTTTATAAGTTTTAGGATACGGATTTTTACGAGTTTATGATTTTATAATTTCATAACTTTCATTTGCATTTTTGTCTCAGAGGCTATTTATCATTGTTGAATTACGGATCGGAGCCCATCATGACTTTTGAGAATCGCCTAGTGGACGGGGCCGTTTTCTAATATCCGCAACTTGGGGAAATAAGGGCAGCTGTGTTTTGCACGGAACACGGTTTTGTAAGTGCAACAAATTGTTCATTATCTGTACTTTTTCAAGATATGTATTTAAAATTTTTTTTAACACACCCTTAATTTGAGTGTGTACACTTATCTTCCATAAACTGGAAAAAAATCACTCTCGTCTCTAAGCGATACGTGCATATATCCTCGCCTTCGGCTCGGGCATAAACATAACCCTTTACACTCTAATTAAGGGTGTTTAAAAAAATTGTATATTGCACTCGGGAATGAAGGTGAGCTGTTTAAACCTGTCAATTTGTCGCACGGTTTAAACAGGCTATTTTATTCCCTAGGAGCATAATATACTATTTTATTATGTTTAGCTCGAATCACGAGTTGTCATGTTTCCCGCCCTTGATCGGGAGAAAGCGATAGAGACCATAAAAAGAATCTGGCCTTGTACGAACGCAATCCTACGTGTTTGCGATGTTTGAATATTTCACTGGGAACGCGTTTTCTTTTCCTGTAACTGCGTATTCCCCCCGCCGTCCACCCCTGATTTCCGCAGTGTTATTTTCTCGGGCTCCGCTTTGATTTACCGGTATTCTGTTTTACGCGGCGTCGTTGTTACTAAGTAACTGGATTTTGTTTTCTAAAAATGAAACTTGTCGCGATTCTCAGTTTATCGAGGTTAAGCTTCCTTTTTATACGATTCTTACGAACCTCGTTGAATTTCAAATCAGAAATTTCCGGGATGGATGTATCCGCGCATAACTTTCGTAACTTACACATTCTTACGCAGCGCAGAACAAATATCAAGTTATGGGGGTTGTATTAATTGCGTATCACGTGTATTACACGAACATTTATAATGAATGCGTCAAGTTCTGAATAACTAAATTAATCGAAGCTATTTCGCAATCACGTCGCGAACGCGCGAAAGGCTTTGCAATCGCGTTGGAAAGCGAGAATTCGGTTATGACAATGCGTTGGGGTGGTAAAGCTAATTAATTCTAAAATTCGAGCGATTGCTTCGTCAAACAAAACGTTTCGAAGGATTTACATTGACAAACAAAAATACGGCAACTTTGAGTGTGCGGACAAAATCACGCAGCCCATAGTGTACATAACAAACAAACTGCGACTGCTGGATCTCCCTCTTCGCCACTTAACAACTTACCCGGAGAGCAGCTCTCTACATTGTGTACCGCAAACTTACTTTGATGAAATTCAAAATATTTACAACGGCTTCCAAAAAGATTATAAACAGTAGTAATTTTTACAAAACCTTTCGTTGTTTATCTGAATAAATAACTTTGTTACTAGAGTTAAGTAACACTTTCAAAAATGGTATGTACTTAATTCTTTTGAAAGTTCAGTGTAATTTAAAGTATTAAAAACTTGTAAGTAATAATTAACCTTGGTACTGTTACGAATGCAAGTGAGGGTTCTGGGATCTCGGAACACTGACGAAAAAACAAAATTAAAAAAAAAGCAATATTTCTTTAACAATGGACGTTGAATCTGAACGAAAAAGAGTCGGAAAAACAGTTGCTGATTTTAACTCTAAAAAAGTCTACGGAAAATGATAGCTTTCCCGATTTATTTTTAAGATAAACTATTGGATTAAGACTTGTAACTAAAACTGGTTTTCCCGTTCCCTATGATGAAACGAGACACTGAACTATTCTGCGAGCTACTGTTGTTTTATTGCCAAGCAATAATGTGGTGAAATGGAGGTTGAGCATTTTTTTTTATTTGTGCTAAACTGATATTGGCATTTAATACAATCATGAAGCTATCATTGTATCATGCATGTGTTACATGAAAGCTATGTAAAATGCTGAAATGATACTGATTGTATGGTCATTTTTGAATTTGAACAATGGCTGGGTTCAATTCAAAAGCGCTTTATGAATCTATTGTTTTTTTTAATATTTTTTTGTGTTTTTTGATGTACAGCTCTAGAGACTAATGTATATACTTCTTAACTAATATTAAGTAAACATTTTTGTTGGGTTGTATTACTTTGTTTTAACATCGAGTCGTGTATTTATGTATAATCTAGTGATGACAACAATGTTGATTCTACGATAATGTTGACAGTAATTTTAATGAAGTAAAAAATTATGTTATATTTACTTATAATGATAATAATAGTAATAACAATGACAATAATAATGATAACTTGATTACAATTTGATAATAATATTGATGATAGTTTTACGATATTGATAGTTTGATTATATATATGCTCGAAAATATGCGTCTCTAAACATCTTGTCGAACACAGCGTGAAGTCACAAGTGAACACGACACAGTTGCTTGTCGTGTTATGTCATGACGAGAAAAAAAATTCTCAGTGGGCTGCAGTGCCTGGAGTTCGGGTCAGTTATCTGCTGGCCGTAGACCTGTGACGTTCAGTTCGAAACAAGAAAAAGTGTGTAGGTAGTATTTGTTCAAAATGCCTGTAGTTAATATTAATTTCGCGTATGACCTGGAGTATACAGTCAACCTGGCGAAAGTAAACTTTTTGGTCGTATATGGACTACGAGGTGCATGAGGATGCAGTAGATTACCGAAGCAGAGAGTTCACTCGATATGGCGTTATCGCCGATGATCGTTGCATAGACGTCTTGGAATGCAGGGATGCGAGCGTGTAAATATTTGTTCTTTTTTTTAATAGTTACCTTTGACTGTTACTTTAGGTGTATAATTATACTCTTAAAGTTTTTTTTATTTAATTTTATTCTTTAATTCTCGAGCTTATTCTTACATGACGTCTCTGTTTATTTTATTGGTTCGCATTATTTACGTGTACGTCTAATAAGTGGCGATTTAAATGGCGAAGTTATTTATATCGGATATTATTTTCGATCATTATTTTATGATAAATTATTTTCATTTTGTTTTAGGTTTTACTCATTATTGGTGAGACCAATATTCGTAACTATATCAACTTTGGAGTATGGTCCAGCGGAGGGGACGCTTTGTTGTTAACGAGTTTGGGAAAGTGCGAGCGCCAGTGTTCTGTCCGGAACACGAATACGTAGATTAAATTCATTTGTTTTTTTCTGCTTGTATACTTGTGTTCTGTTACGGATAACTATAGCTATGTATATGGCATAACACACTGACTCCTGAACGAGCTTCTCAGCGCAGTGGTTTTAAAACCGCTACGTAGGTTTTTTGACTTTGCACGACGGCTGGTCCGTTCGTGGCATTGATGCTCGCCGGGGCCCCCAGTGTTGTAGAAATAAATATTACACTGACAGCGGACGAGTACGGGACAGCGAAGACGAGGGATCTTTGCTGTTGTCCAGTTACCACAGGCCACACTTCTGTTAGAGTTGACTCAATTGTGTGTTCATAGAAGTCATTGCATATCGTAAGATTTGTTCATTCGATGAGGAATTCGTAGTCGTCAACGCTCGGGCTTTTCGCGTAGTTTGTGGGTGTGTGCATGTTGTGTGTGTGAACACACACAGATACACATATGAGTGTGAGATAAGTTTATTTCTTAAAAATAATAATAATAATGATAATAGTATTAAGTATAGTATGGTATGAAAATTAAAGAATAAGTATTGATTTAGCACAATCAGAATTAAAATACGTCCATTTTAGGAACTGACGTGTACGGAGCCGATTCTGATCTCGAACTGAGTAATCGAGGTCAAATGATCCGCTTTTAAGGCATAATTTAGTTTACAATTTTGACAAAACAATAAACATCTTTTTACATGGATTGTATTTCATTCAAAAAGTTTTGAAAATAAGTTTAAATGTTTAAGTTTTTTGAAAATTAAGTTTATAATGTTTAAAAGTTTAAAGTCGCAGAAATTTTTATTTTTAAAATGTTAATATTGTATTTTCTTAAGGCTTGAATATTGTATGACCTATATCAAAGTTTTATGAGAAATGTCAAAGCACGCAATTTTTTTTTTCAATAAAAAAAATGTCGAAACTTCTAGATTTATATTATTTATAGTTTCTTTTACGAGTGTACTACTCCATCATCTTAGTAGATATAGTTTATCTCCTTGTTGTGATTTTTCAAGAAAGCTTTGATAAGCAGCGCCTACTTCCATCGACAAACATTCAATTCGCACTTCACAACGCGTACGAACAAAAGAAACGCACCATCGTCTTCGTGACGAGAGCAGCGTCGAACAATCAGCGACTGTGTCGAATTACATCGTAGCCGTATACAGAAGCAATCCGTAGACGAGATCTCTCGCTCGCTCACGATATTCAGCTCGGCTGTACCGCAGCCGCGAGGTGCGCAAGCTCGTGCGCGCGCATAGCCCGTCGACTTTTACAAGCGAATTCCCTCGGGCGCTCGCCTCGCAAGTAATAGATTCCTCTACAAAGCATCTAACACAAAGCATCAGCGGTACGACCGCGGCTACATCCGCATAACAGCTATGCACAGCAGCTGCGTCCTGTGTATAACACAGAGCGCATTTTAAACAGATTGGTTGCTTTTATTGCGAGAGCTCGGCTCCGCGAGATGGACGAGGCACGTGTACGCGCTAGAATTGCCTCGTTTTGCCGGCCGCTTCCCCCCCGCGGGCGAATGGCCTCTCATTTTTTTCTTAACGTCTTTTTTTTCTTCTTCTTTGTTGATGCTGCTGCTGCGCAGCCAAGGCTCTTCTTCATCCTCCACCCCGCGCTCGCAGCTCATTCGTCTCTTCGCGAGAGGTCCTTTGCTGCGCGCTCGCGTGATTTACCTCGCCGCTTAGGTGCTGGCCTTAGCTGTCTCTTCCCGGACTATCTCGGCCGCGGGAGCAGCTTCACGGCCGCGAGACGCAGGCAAATCTGCATCGCTACTCTGCGTGCGGTGCGGTGCGCAATCCTCTTGCGAGTTTTTTTTTATGGATCGTCAAACTCGCTGGAGATTCTGCGGAGCGATGCAGGGATACTATTCGACAAGTTCGATATCGGACGCTCGGTTATGTTTGGTGTCGCGGCTTCGTCGAGGCCGAGGATGCGTTGGAGGGTAGTGATAATTTTTTATTTATTTTCGCTGAATTTCAAAAACTTTTATTGTACTAACAGAAAAAAAATGCATTTCGGTAATTGTTAAAAGTTTTAGAATCATTTTTCGATTAATAATAATTGAACGGAAGTAGCCGTCGATATGAAGAATAATTTTGAAATTTGTAACTGAAATACGTTTTTAATCTGCGATCTGTTAATCTGTAATTGTTTGTCATAGTTTGACTTTGACTCTTCTTAATTACGACCATTGCATTGTGTAGAAAAGAGTCCATCGTGTAGCAAACAGTACTAAAATCAAATTGCACAGTTTTTACACGCTAAACAACGATAATGTAAATTAAACAAGAATTTTAATTGATTCGCGCAGCAATACATTATTATGACTGAGCGTGAATTAACAATTAAAAACACGTTAATTACGAAACGGAAATGTTACCTCGCTTTATTTGTAAAAACGTAAAAGGATTAACCATCGTCCGTTCTCTTTTGCTGTCAATTCATTCCGTAGTCAAGAGATACGAGCGATCTACGATGTTCGGGTCACATGTCTTCCAACTATAATGATGTAAATGAAAATTAGCGCGAAACACTTTTTATGAAAACGAGGCTGCAAACACAATGCAGAATAATTAATCCGTAAAGTATCCAATATTTTACTTATATACATCCGAGCAGTGGATGTCAAACGCATTGAATTTAAGTAGTACAACCTTGATCTGTCAGACGCATTTATGCGCGCAATAAAGTTCTTCGATGTGTGTACATTTACCGTGCAGAATTGCGCGCCAGGCAGCTCTCTCGGAAAGCATATATTCCATTAAAACGGCAGTTACATTCGCCTCGCTAAATAAAACATTGAGCCACTGCGAATCCCCATCCATAAAACCTAAAATCTCTGATCCATGCCCTCCACTTTTACAGCGCGACACTCAATCCTGCGCGAGGACGAGAGAAGAGAGAGAGAGAGGAGGAGGAGGAAGAAAGAAAAAAAAACGAAAACTACGACAATAAAACAGGGAAACACGCCTTCCTCGAGTGTGGAACGCGGCAGTTTCTCCAGTCGGCGAGTGTACACGCGGCAACCTCGTGAAAAATGAAAGACGTCGAGACGTGACGCTTATTTGTAAGGACACCCCCTCTCCCATCCACCTTCTCCGTCCCCCCGTACATCCGTGAGCCTACCGCACACGTAGCCCATTATCGTCCTTCGAATGTCGTGACTCGTGTGCGGGCGACGGATTTCTCTCTCTCGCGCGCTTGCCTCATATGCGTGTTTTCAACGCGTTCGTTCAACCCCTCTCGGCGTCGAACCGAGAGGGTGGTTAGCGGGGGGGGGCAGGAGGGTGATTTTGTATCGGTGATTGAAGAAAAGGTGCCACGATCGCGCGCGAGCCTCTCGCGCGATGAGCGAGCAAGCGTGTATATCTGGAGCGGAAGCTTATTATACTTCCGGGATGCATTTCGAAACACGTCTGGTTGGCTGTCTGGCTGGCTGGCTGGCGCCGAGAGATTTTTCCACGAATAGGTCTGGTTAACGATTAGCCGAGCTTTCTGGACTGAATGCGCGCTCACGGCCGGTGCGGGCTCGTTTCTTTTTTTTTTTTTTTTTTTTTGAGGATCTTATTTACCCCAACTATACGTGTGGGGGGGGGGGGGTGGAATTTCGAATTGCTAATTCGTTTGCTTGATGATGGTGACGGATAAAGTAGAAAATACAATAGATTGTAAATTTAATTGCATGATTATTCAGGTCGTATGAGAATCATTTGGTAATTCAAACTATTAATTTCATTACTCTTTTTGCGCAATAATTTATCGTTTTTCGTAGTCGCAGAACTTTGTTTATGCCTCATAAACATTTTAAATAAATTTTTAAATTAAATCTATTACGCAATAAAGAGTAAACATCTCGCAGCTTATTCTGTTACGGGGGAGGGAGATTGAATGGTGAGGATAGCTAGATGTGGGTGTGGTTCGCGCCGATCACGGTTCAAGCCCGCGATCGTGGAGAAGGGTGCACGGTGAATGAGGCAACGCATGATTACTGTGCGAGTGATTGATCCTTTTATTCAAGCTTTAGAGAGAGATTTGTGTCACTGTTAAGATGCTTGTTTCTCGCGTACGTATATGTGTCCCGATGCGCGCTCGCCCCGATGTCGTACTTGACCGTGATCTGGAGGAGGTAGGCCCCAGACTGAGTATCCGGGCACTTTACACCTGCCTTTTTATTAACGTTGAGACAATGGCTGTGACGTATTGGGTCGATATTGATAAGAGCGGTTAGCAACTGTCCGCTGCTGACCGGCCCGCGATGCACATCCGGCCATCGTGTGGGGCCTTCTTATCGTCTGGGTGTTTAAAGGGTCGCGTTGCTCGACGTCCGCGAAATAGCGTATGTGACAATTCCAATTTGATTTCTATTATTAATCATAATCAAATTCCAATACTTTTTAGTCTGCAACGTTGTGGCGCGAAATTTGAATTTTCAATTTTGAATCAGCACTCACATTTCCCAGTATTGATTACAAGCGTGCACCAGTGAACCGTAACGAACCATTAAATGCGTCCGACATCGATAGCAAACAAAATGCATGGAAATTTGTCCGCAAAAATCCATTAGTCCCGATATAAATAAACCACGCCCAAACCGCCATAAACATAATCCAGACAAATCTACCCACGCGTATAAACCCGCAGTATAGTTGCCAGCGCGCATATCGGGCTTATACGCCGAGAGGACGAATCTCGCATGAAATCTAAACAAAAACAGTTATATAAATACTGGAAGCCCGTACGCATCCCTCATCCCATCCCGGAAGAAAAATAAGTGCTTTATCTTGGAGAGCCCGGAAATCGTCGGCGCGACCTCTTTTTCCTCAGCCAATAAAGACGCGACACACGAAACACGCACAGACACACACACACACACACACACACACACTCGACTGGAAGCTCGTGTCTCGCGCGCGAGTTTCTTCTCCCCGTGTAGCTTCTCTCTCACACTCTCTCTCTCTCTCTCTCTCTCTACTCGCTCCCCCTATCCACGTATCATTGGTACACTCCACTCGAGACGTCGACAAGCGGCTCGTGTCGAAAATACAGGCGTGTATAGTGGCATCGACGCCGGGACAAAGTGCGCTACGCTGGGGCGCGCGAGATTGAAAAGAGTTGAGCCGCCCTTTCTATCTCGCCGGTTATTCTCCCGAGGGAGGAGAGATGGAAGAGAGAGAGAGAGAGAGAGAGAGAGAGAGAGAGAGAGAGAGAGAGAGAGAAGAAGCGCAGCAGACTCATGCGCGCGCGCGAGCTCTTCGGGATAAAATGTGACGTAAAATTTTTAGAATTTTTCGTCTTTTTATTAAATTTTCAAACGCCACATGCGATGCACGTATCCCTTTTTTTTACGGTCCGGGATGGGCGGGAAGGTGGGAGGAGGGGTTACCTCGGGGAGTCGGAATAACTTGAAGGTTTTAAGATTGCGACTGTGTCGAAGAGAGAATTTCCGCGAGACTACCGCCTCATGTGTGTGTGTGTGTGTGTGTGTGTGTGTGCACGCGCTATATTTCGCGACGAGCGAGCGCGGAATTCGAATGCCGAGTGCTTTATGCATACCCCTGCGCGGCGCCGGATAATTCCTCCTTTCTTTCTCTCTCTTCCTCGTCTCTATTCACCGCCCCACCGAATTCGATTTGATTTGGAAATTTCGCGAGTTTATTATCGCGGACGTTTCTGCGTAAAAATGACTTTATCGCCCCCCCCCCCATCCTCCCATGCGGCTAAAAAAAACGGAGGACATTTCTATTTTCACGACAGCTAAAAATCATCGTCGAAGCTTTGAGCCTGCGTAAGGGAGAGAGCAGGCGAAAAATTTTAATCAGCGCCCGTAAAAGGCTGTGCTGCCCCTCGACCTTAGTCTCTCTCCCACGCGACAGGTATATCGCTCTATACGAATGTCCGCTCGACAGTCATCTCTCTCACCACGCGTGACCGTCTCCTTTGTGCGTATAACGACGAACGACGAGGTTTTCTTCTTCTTTCCCATCTAAGAAAAGAAAAAATAACGCGCACCCTGGGGTCGTCAGTCAGCGTGGACTCGATGATGGGAGGAGGGGGGTAGCTGCCCTCGTTTCCTCTCGCTCCCCCTACCCTCCGAGAAACGCTTGAGATCTTAGCGGGAGTGTCTGCGGAAAGGACACGACGCAGCCTCCAGCGTAGCAACCCCGTGTTTTACGTACACATAATCGCGAAAAAGAAGTCATCCCGCGATAGGCATCTCTCCCCGTTGCCCACCAGGGAAATAACTCGCGTATTACACGAGGTGCATGTTTCACCTGGAATACGAAAGGAGCGAGGAGAAGAAGAAGAAGAAGAAGAAGAAGAAGTAGAAGAGTAGAGCGAAGAAGCCCGTGCATCTTATGCATGTGAGCTTGCTGGCGCGGCAGTATACTCCCCGATTGATTCTTCTGTTGTATGGACGCTTTTACGTCTTTCCCTCCCCGACCGCACTCCCGGTTTCTCGGACGAGCGTAGAGAGAGAGGGTGGGGGGAAGGAAGGGGTGAGAATAAAAGAGCCGATTCCGGTGTGCGCTGCTTTGATTTTGGATATAGCGTTCTCGAGGCGGGTGCTATACGTTATGGATGATACGTGAGCGGGTTTTGCATGGTTGAGCTCGAAATTGTTTCGGGCTTTGATGTAGAAGCTTCGCGCGCGCTTCCGGAATGTATGCTGTATACCTAGGTGTATGCGCAGCAGGTTAGAGGCTTGCCCGTTTTCCCAGAAAGATTCGAGCCCCTCCCACCCCGCGTGGGCCTTGTACTTTGCGCGAACTCTCCCTCTCTATACATGCATATCTTTCTTTCTTGCGATAAATTAATAATTGCGGTTCACTGAGAGAACACTCGCGACCGCATGGAATGCTCTTGAAATCAATGAGATTCGTTGAATAATGCAACGATACATACGCAAATCAATCATGGTTATTGTAATTTTTTTATTGCGATGTACACTTTTGAACGTATGTATATGCTTTTATTTTCAAAAGGGGCAATTCTTTTAACAGCATTTACAAAAATGAGACATATACTCCCGTGTAGAAATCTCCCTACGTTATCCATAGTGAGGTCAGATTCCAATCCGTTTTACCTAAGTTATCCCTACCTGGGGAAATCTAATCAGAAACTAAACATAATCGAATCCGATTTACGATTTCTAACCTATAAAAACGTTGTCATACGTATAGCGCTCCTTTTACTGTTCTGAAACAGATCAGGCATTTTAGCGATACTCCTATCATAATATTTGGATGTGTACATTGTATGATTTACTGATCTGAATCAGACGGGATATTTACGATTAACGATTCCTAACCTATAAAAAAGTTTGCATATGTACAGCACCCATTTTACTGTTCTGAAACAGACCATATTTGTAATGATTGAACGTCAGCTGACTTTGAACTTATATTTTTTGTCGTTTTCGAAAAGCAAACCCAAACTAGAACCGTCATAAACTCGTATTTTGGGAAAAATGAAATAATTTTGTATAAACGAATAGTAATCTCGGGGATTAGATTTAGTCGAAGTATATAAATATTTTAGTGGAAAACCTACCTGGACTCAGCTGTATAATAGTATAATAAAACGGTATTTGGGTATCAATGCGACACCTCAGTGGAGGACAAAAGTTTGTTGAATGATGGTAAATATATACATGGTATACCAATACTGCATAGAGATACATAGTATCATAAAAACCATAAACCGAAGGGACGCACTTTTGACCTGGAGTGCGAAGAGCACGAAGACGAAGCCTATAACGTGCAGTTCCTCTCAGTTTGCTTTGAGCCTCTAACTATGCCACATCAACTCTATATTTCAACAGTTCAAGTTCTGTATAAATAGATAAATAAATGTTTGTCATTAAATACTACGAGTTAATTTCACAAACCATTCATTAAAGTCAGTCTCGACAGAGCGTCGAAGCAAATAAGAAATCTGATACAGTGACAATGTATTAAAAAGTATAATTTAAAAGTGTATAAGTGGTAGAATGAATGCACGCAGTGAAAAGCAGAGAAAATATAGAAGAATTCGATCTGAAATTTCGAATCAATTAAGCAATGCACAAAAGAAATTGAAACGTGAGTAAAATTTTTTAATTCCAAAAATGTTCTACTATAATTGTAATAATAAAAATATAAAATTTACAGTTGATGTAGAGTTAATCAATCAAAGTTTTCAAGACGAAAATCATCCATCTGAAGAGTTTCCTCTAAATGAAAATATTGTGACTGAAACCGAAGTTTCTTACCCATATGATTATACGTTTAAACAATTTAGTTCAAATATTTTAAATCAACAAAATGACTGCGACAGTGATATTTTTAATCTAGTTGATGATACAAATGGAGATGACTGTGAAATCAATCAATTAAGAAATTGGGCAATTGATAAAAACATTTTAACTATTGCCACGATTGCCAAGTTCAAGTAAAAGTTTTCTAGGAGTGAATTATTCAAATTACAACATAAAGATAAGACGTATAAATGAAGATACAGAATATGTTTATTTTGGAATAGCGAATAGTATTTTAAGAATTATTAATCCATCACTACATCAGAACAATGAAATATTGTTACAAATTAATGCGGATGGTATGTCTGTATTCAAATCTAGCAACTTACAATTCTGGCCAATTCTCATTAAAATATTTTCTAATGAATTAGAGATGTTTGTAATATACTATAAACATCTGATAAGCTTGGCGACTGGCACCGGTCCTTCAAGAAGAAAACAAGGGGACTTGCCACTCTCATTCTGATCGAGTTCGAGTACAGATCGTTGTAGTAATAGCTTTCTACAGATCAAAAGTGGACTTGGCAAAGTTATTTGTTATAAAAATCAAATAAATTCATAGTGAATAATTGGTGTGCATGTGCACTTGCTGTACTTATGCTTTTTAAAAATCTTTTTACTCAATTTGTGTCTATTATGTTAGTAAGTGCATGCTAGTGTGAGACTCAGTTTTAAATATAAATAGAAATATTATTCTACAATTCATAAAAAAAGGAAGAATATGGAAGGACCATCATTGTACAAATATTTAATTTGCAAGTTTACGGGCTATTATAATGACAAAGGCGAGAGGGATTATGACATTGTATCTCAATCATGGGTTACATATAATGAAGCAACAAATAGCGCTTTCACAGTGTATTCCGAATCTCCTTATAGTAAAAAGGTATACACTTTCATACAAACGAGGGTCAAGTCAAATTTAGCACCACTGACACTCCATGTCCTCTATAGTTAAAAAAAAACCACTGCATGAGAACAATGAAATATCGTTCCAAATGAATGTGGATGGCATGTCAGTATTCAAATCGAGCAACTTAAGTATAAACCATCGGTCAGAAGACTGAATCCTTTCGTTGAAAGAAGCAGTCGTGATTTGTCAGTTGAACTGTTATTAACGTACGTAGAGTGTGTGCAAAACAACTGCGAACAAGATTTCTTTTTTATTATACTTAAATGTATGTATTATTGTATTGATGGACTTTTATTTTTATATTAATTAATTTAGTTTCTTTTTTAATTTAAGAAAACAAACGGAAATGAACAGAACAGATTGCTCCGATACGCTATCTGTGCCTTCGAATGATTCAATGTGGAACGAACCTGATCAAAAACAGGAGATGAAAAAATATTATTCAACGCCAAATCCACTTGATAGTGGTTCGCATACTACTAAATTATTAAAAGACTTCGATAAAAAAGGCGAATTAATGGTAAAGATGAGATCTGAGGGAGATGTCAAAAATTCAAAATTTTCCAACCCATCGTGGGATACAAGAAAATAATGAGTTTAAGTGCGCGATGTCAATAAGATTATATCTATCTTGATGTAGAGAGAAATGTAGAGAGAGGGATTAACTAACCCTCAATAGAATCTTGGAATAACTGATCCAGAAAATAAAGTCTAAATTGATTGTTTACCATTTTATAAATTAAAAGTGTTATTATTTCTTAGCTCATATTTTTTCGCTAACGTTAATAAAAAAATAAAGAATACTGTATGCTTTCCATGTTTTTGTAAGAAATACAATAAATAAAAATTTGCAGTTCAATATTTTCTTTGGGTGGATGGACGAAAGCCTCCCAGACTTGGTATATTTGGATCTTACGCGACAGGAAAACGCTTTTCCACCAAGTTCAGCTTGAGAATCGATACTCCCTTGGCCAGCCAATATGCCAGATATGATGTGGATCTCATTAAAACCATGTGATCTTAGTATATGTCGAAGATTTATCCCCTTCTAATTCATTTGTTTTACCGTTATTTGAACGGAAATCATCATTAGAGAAAAAATATTGGGTGTCTCGGAAGCGCAATGAAAAATCCATTAAACATTTATGTGAGACTCAGTTTTAAATATAAATAGAAATATTATTCTACAATTCATAAAAAAAGGAAGAATATATGGAAGGACCATCATTGTACAAATATTTAATTTGCGAGTTTACGGGCTATTATAATGACAAAGGCGAGAGGGATTGTGACATTGTACCTCAATCATGGGTTACATATAATGAAGCAACAAATAGCGCTTTCACAGTGTATTCCGAATCTCCTTATAGTAAAAAAGTATACACTTTCAAACAAGCGAGGGTCAAGTCAAATTTAGCACCACTGACACTCCATGCCCTCTATAGTTAAAAAAAACCACTGCATGAGAACAATGAAATATCGTTCCAAATGAATGTGGATGGCATGTCAGTATTCAAATCGAGCAACTTGCAATTTTGGCCAATTCTTATTAAAATATTTTCTGATGAAAATTTATATGAGCCATTTGATGCCGGTATATTATTAGAAAATGGAAAACCTCGCGGTGCCCTTCCGTATTTGAATAAATGCAAATGTAATAGCAAAAGTATACAGATCTTCTACGGATCCAATCAGATTTCCTAGTTAGAATCTCACCAGACTTAGGGAAATGGATTCCTTCTAAATTCCTACTTAAATTTCTACACGGGTTGCAATCGGAGACGGCAGACTTCCACAAAAGGGCGCTCAACCACAGTGGTTATCGTTGCGTCGGCTGACGGACTTAGTGTGACTGCGAAGAAACAGTCGCTCTGAGGCCGTATTGTCCTGCATTGGCAGTAATACGAGAGGCCCTACGTGGAGAGAAGGACTGATTCGCGATTGAATAGCCGTTCACTCGGCAGAGTATCAGTTTTATATGTCACCTCATAGGACTTATCGCATTCTTTCTTCTAAAGCATTCAGCCGAATGAAGACTTGGCAAACAATACGCATCAAGAAACTGAGCTGTGAACATCCTGTTCCACTAGCAGCGTGAAATCGCAGGTGCGCGAGCACGAGTCGTCCGCAAGCGGCTACATCTCGAGAAAGTATCGCGAAAAGTGAAAGTGCAAGTGCGGTGATGAATTTGTGTTTGAATCACTTCACCGCAATTCTTACCATACACCTGGACGCCATAAAGAGGTATCATTCTGCTTTTAAAGAGCTAAACAAAATTGTTATGGATAACTGTGTAGCCGTCTGACCTCGTATGCTCTTGGATGAGCGACTTAATACAGCGGTTTTGGAATCACTGTGAAAGCCTCTGCGCGACGATACATACAGAATCGTTCGTGGCATTTATTGCTCGCCGGGGCCCCCAATGCAGTATCAAATCGATATTCCACTGCTTAAACGGACGAGTTCAGGAAAGCTAAGACTTGGATCTTAGCTGTTGTCCAGTTGCCCCAGGGAGACGTGTCGTCCAAGAGGGTAACCGCTTCTAGAGAGCATGCTCGTTTGCGAGCTCGGCAAAGACAGAAAGTGTCGCATAGAAAAGGAAGTGTATACTTCTTGTTAATTGTTTAAAGCACTCATCTGGTCATGTACCGATCGAGTTCGAACGCGCGTGGTCATTTATGATACATCTGCTTGCGCGCGGCTCGGAGCGAGCGACTCCGTTTTACAACGGTGCGGTCGGATCAAGCAGTCTAAGTGCGAGCGTGCGAGGTGCCTTTTATCAGCGGACAACGAAGCCTCTGTTTTCTTCAGTTTTTTGGCGAGTATGTACGAGTGCGGGCGTGAGTGAGAACGTGGAGAGGGAAAATTTCCAATTTTTCCATTTTAAATGAGTGCAGAGTGGTCACAGCGGCGGCAATCCATTTTCAGCTCTCAGACTGAGAGGATCCTTGTATATGAGCTTTGCTTCAATACAAAATACTTTAAAATTTTCTACGTTTACCAAGTCGCCCACGGGTGGAGGTACCATTCTTTAACAAGAATGCTACCTCCACCCGTGGGCGACTCTCCTGCTCTCCTGCTGTGACGGCAGGAGTCAAGTGTCGCTACTGCGGGGCGACCTTCCATAGAAAAACCCGCAGGACTGCTTGGTCAGTCTGCGAGGACTGTGGAAAGTTCTTGTGCACTAGGTGCACAACTCTTGAAAGATGCCCATGTCACGAGCAGTTTAGCTGCGAGACATGTGGCTCAGCGGTTGTATGTATGTGTACGAGTCCAACGCCGCCGCCGCCAGAAGAAGTAATACCGGTTGTAATACCTTTGGAGTGCGGCGTATTATTTTTATACATACTGCGACAAGGCGCCCGTACACAAACAAGTACGAACGCTTAGCCCAACGCCGTGCACACACACAAGCATTCAAGAGCTCGGCAATGCGAAGATCGAGGCGGCAGGAAGCCACACGAAACCGCTAGAGGGTAAGGGGGAAAAGGATTAGGAGAGAGAGAGACTCGAGGATACTCGAGTCAGCGCTGAACACAGCGCTAGAGAGAGAGAGAGAGAGAGAGAGAGAGAGAGAGCGCCAGCAGATGAGCGCGAAGGACAGAGAGAGAAGGCGAGAAACGCGACAGCGCGTTAGAAGACGCTGCCGCGCAAGAAGGAGTGGGAAGAGTTTTCGGACTAATTGGTGTCCGAAAACTAGACGAGCGCAATCGCGCTCCTGGCCATCGACCAGGTCAGACGCGCCGCACGTATTTAGCGCACATCCACGCATCGCGCCGACCACCCGCGACCAACTGCGAGCCGAGGTGGTGACCACTTTGTAAGTGTCGGCCTCGCGCCCTTGTCTCTCTCTCTCTCTCTCTCTCTCTCTCTCTCTCTCTCTTTCTTTCTCGCGGCGACGATCCGGGACCCCAGAGAGCCCCGAGGCGCGTTCGTCGAACAGGTTAGATCCCGGTGAACGCGGGCACGCAGGGGCCGTTGGCTGCGCCGATCTCGATCCGCGTAGCGCCCAGCGCGACGACCGAGCGCGAAAACTTCACAGCGCGAGCGCGCATCTTTTGTAAATAAATACGCGGAATAAATGCACGGGTGAGCATGATCTACCCACCCGCTCTCTCATACGAATTGAGTATACATTATTCCGCGCACACCTACTTCCTAGCACCCGAGAACCCCTCTATAGTCCGCCGAAGGAGCTGAGCAGCCGAGCAGGACCAAGAGGCTGGGTAAGATACAATCTCTTTTGCGTACGAGCCTCCCGTCAGAGGAGAGTATAGCAGCTAGGAGCGCCCCCAGGAAAACCCCGGGCAGGAGCCCGTCACAATATAAACAATTAAAATAATCTTAATTACCTGATAAGATAGATTATGAGGTTGACATCATTTGTTATGACTCCTCATAATGGTTTACATACTACTCAGTTCGAATTTATGCTCACTTCTTTCAATGTAATTTGGAGCATGATTTCTGCATTGTAAACAGCTCTTACACATAAAGAACTCTACGCCTTAGACCAGGAAAAGATATAGTCTCTCTCGTCCTCTTGTCGCTCATTTCATTTATCAAAGTCGAACACGATTTCATTTCGCGTGCGCGCGCAGCAATTCAGTTATTCTCCAGAAATTGAAGCTGCCGATTGGCCGGCGCATTATGTACTCATCGACGATAGAGAGAAAGAGATCAATAAACTTTATTAACACAAGGGTAATTCTTGATTGCAAAGAATTTAATATAAGCCGTAGCTATAGTCGAGCGTCGTTACGCGAATAATTTCTAGCTTTCCGGCCGATCGACTCGGGACATTCTGTAAATGAAATTCCCGGTGCAAAACTAAAAGTCTCGTTGGAATCGATAACGAGCAACTCGCGCGCGCGCGTAGCAAGACAGAGAGAGAGAGAGAGAGGAAGAAAAAAAGGTGACGACGATCGTCGAATTCCCGATGCGCTAAACTTTCCACTTGGCTTTTCTACATCTTCATCGGGCTGCCGTGCTCTGCCCCCCTTCCGCGCGCATATATATATATAAAACCCCTTATTGTTTCCGACGATCCTTATCGCCTCGTTGTATGTATAGACATCGTATACGGAAGGGGAGGGGAAGGGGCGAAGAAAACTCGAGCGTGACACGATCCGCGACCTTCTTCGCGCGCGCGGTCATTGAGAATTAGCCGAAAAGTAGGAGTTAGCTCGTCGTCGTCGTCGTCGAGACAGAGAATTTTCGGGGGCCAATTAGGAGAACTAGGGCGCGGAGGCTATAAAACAAGCCTCGTTAAGCAAAAATATTAAGTTTTATCTGAACTGGACGAGAGCCAGCATTTGAATGCATTTCGCTGTGTAGCGAGCTTCTCCCTCCCCGTTCTTTCTTCTCCGGTGCGCTGTGCGCTGCCGCGCTTTTGTCTCGCTCCCATCTCGAAAGTTACCCCCTCCCTCCCCCCCCCCTCCCCGGTGGACCGAGCACGAGCGCGATATCAAGTTTTACCATCGACTCGTCGCTTTGCTTTTCCGCGCGCTTTGTCCCGCACTTATTCCGATGCTAGTGCGCTTTCTTTGCCGGGCAAGATACATTACGAGGGCTGTGCGCGCTCCCGATCCATTTGTTGCAAAGTGAATAATTTCGCTAGGAAACTCCCGGCGCGTACCACATTTGAGGGGAAAGAAGAATCGATAATTGAAGCGAAAAGGTTCTGCGCGATAGCTGGGATTGAGTCGTTGTTGAGTTTGTATCTTTTCAGTTTCTCTTTGCGATCGCGTCTCGTTGGAATTCATGCTTGTATACTTGCATTTACCTCGAGTGCCGCACGAGTGCCGCGGATGCTGTACGAAAAAACTGCGCTGCGCGAGAAAAACAAACGAAGAAAAGATTTCGTGCGGCTATATTTCTTTTTTCGTTCGACATTTTTCGACCATCGCGAGTTCGTTGCGCGCATGAAATCCTCGGTATTGGAAAAAGCTTTCTACAAGATCGATGACTGACCTCAAGGTGTCCAGTGTCACTCCAAGTCGAGAAGCTGAATTCACGGACGAGATCGCGACGACTCCGCGCTATACGTGTATATAAGTTGTTCCGACTGATCGATCATTATTGAGTTGCAATACTTCTTTTATCTGGAGAAACAACATCGATTTGTCTTAAAAAAATACGAACAAGGGAAATCGCGTATATTTTCCACCCGTGAGTAAGAACACGCCTTTCGAATTTTAAATTATCTTTGAGGGAGTTTGAACCACCGCAGTAGCGCGTCAGAAGCAGCGAAGTAAAAAAATGCTTGGATTTCAATGAGCACAATGAATTATGCAAAAATTGAAATCAAAATATTCAGAGATTGCAGAGGAAAGTTTGAAAATCTGATTTTCGTTCAAAATTTTCTCTTCGATGTCTGAATATTTTAAATTCAAACTTTACACAGTGATAGATGGCTCCAAGTCTAATGGCAAATATTTCTTGGATTTATGTTAATACGCGATATTTATTAATATTCATGGATTTTTCTATGGCATCGCTACTGGCGGATGGCCGTGGCTTGTACGTTAACGAAAGAGCAGCGAGAGGATCACACAAGTACGAGCTGATTAAAAATAAACTCTGAAAAATATGCAGTGGGATCACTACCTTCACTCATATTCATTAAACGAGATGCTGCGCCGATAAGTATAGATAATACCATGATATATTCAAAAAATTGAAAAGAAAAAGAGAAAATTAGCTGAACATGCACATATTTCCTAGAAACCACCTTACCATTCTGTGTCCAACGCAATTGACTTGGGCAGGTGGGCGTACGACCACAACGATTGTCGTTGCGTATAGGCTGCGGAGCGTGCAGTGCAAGTGCGAAGGGACACTCGCTTTGCGATTGATAATGTAGGAGGCCCATGTGGAAGGAGAAGAGCCGGGTATAAGCCTCTAGTTCCCTCGTAAACTAGAACAAGCCAGTCTCTCGGGTATATGATGCTGTCGTTCGCGTTATACCTGGGCAGGAGAGGCCACCTGCGGAGAGTGTGACTCAGAACACATTAAAATAGATCTGTGAATCACGAATTTCGAATCACGAATCAAGACGTGGATTTTCTTAACGTGAGAAAAGACGTTAAGGTTTTCTTTCCTATATTTAATGCTTACTTCTTATTCCATAATTGCTCACAGGAGCACTGGTAACTGCTAACAGATCCTAATAGAATGATTTAAGAAATCCTCTATACAAAAATTTTAGTTCTACTTAAGAATATCTCAAGTCAACGCGGTCAGTTTGGAGATATTGTCCATCTCCACGAGAATCAACGATCAGACATTCCAAGTTTACACTTGAAAAGTAAAGACAAGCCAACGAAACAAAGAGGTTTGAAAAAAATCTACAACGGAAGAAAAACAAACATGACGAGCAAGGAATGCGAAGAACACACACTGAGCTGTTACACTGGTCGAAATAGAAAAGCCGAATCCATATCCGAAAGGAAAACGCACGCCAGTATAACTGCCATAACGTATAAGCGAGGCGGAGGAAAATGTACCGAACAACGTAGCACTATAACGCGACGTGTTACGCCACCCCATAGTAAAAGAGAAAGCGATTTACAGAAAACATTTAAAGTCGGCACGTAGTGATCTACGTAAACCGTGAACAGACACTTCAAAACATGAATATGTATATATCGACTCGCGAGCGTGATAGACGTCATTCGGATATTGCGTGCGACTGCTTCGCACGCGATTCTCCGGAACACCACGACATTTATCCCTGACGCACAGTGCGAGGTTCCACGATACGCGATATCAATTTAAAATAATTCGGAAAATACGAAGCGATAAGTCACGGCGCAAAAAGACTGTGATTCAACTGCGCAGATGATGTGATTCAGTCTTTCCGGGAATATTTTTCCTGGTTGTATATAGGAAGGGACGAAGCCCGGCCGCGCATAAATTCTCGAGCATGAACTGTAACCAGTAGACCAATTCGGCTCGTCGAACAAGCGCAGACCAATTCGACTCGTCAAACAAGCAGACCAATCCGACTCGTCGAACAAGTGGACCAATTCGACTCGTCCAACAAGTAGTTCAATTCGACTCAATTCGCTGGTTCGACTTGCCGAACAACTTATATTCTCAGCCCGTAAAAGTACTTCTCAACTCGTGACCATCCAGAATCATTTTCAACGCCTTTTACCGCAACTCGAGCGATTCAGACCGGTAGATCGGAGGTATATCGCTCGGGAATTGGCTGACGATGAGCCATGATGGTCAGCCCGTAACAAGCGCGTTATCAAAGCCGCGGTAGCTATAATAGCGCTGACGACACCACGAGCGATAGTATAGTGGTGGCACGTGTCTGACCAACCCTAGGAGTATTTTAATCCTGTGGAAATTTTGAACTGAGTAAGAAAAGCGTCGATAATATTAAACACAAGCGCGCTAAAGTTTATGAATTATTAACGACTACGGAATATGAGGTAGTGATCGATAACTCTGTTTTTACGCAACGGCATTTTTTTGGAAGTTTAAATTTTCCAAGACAGCAGCAAATTTTTTACAGCAAATATTGCGCTATTACGAGGTCACGTAAACACGTTCAGAAATAAGCATAATCGTAGTTCGCGTACACTCGTTCCAGTCTTGATTGCCCGTCGATTCTCGAAAAAGCTCGAAACTCAATTGAAACACCCAAGCGCGCTCTTCGTGTACTTCCCGTCGAAAGTTATGTTCACTCTTCAAAATAAACCGCGAATGCAACAACGGAAAAACGTCGAATCGCGCGGCAATGCGTACGGCTCCGCGAAGCGCAGTTCCCCACAACCGTTTCCTAGTTTCCCCTGCCATTTCAGATATTCGAATAGCCAAGCGCTCATTCAACCGCACAGAGAGTGCGCGCAGAGAGAAGCCGAATACATATTTTTGCGCAATTAGCCGCGGTAAACCAGTTACGCGACGCAGTGTCCCTTCCTCCCCCCTCCCCCCTCTCCTCTCAGCCCGCACAGTTAACTACATGATGAATTTCGAGCAGAATGCAAAACACATCTGCTACATATGTATTGCGGGCTCTAGCGTTGTGTACTTTACTACGACGTTATTTTATAATTCATGCGCCCTCCACTCTCTCTCTCTCTCTCTCTCTCTCACACACACACATACACTCTCTCTCGTCTCTACCAGCCACGCGCGCACTATCGGACACACGGCAGCCGTATACGCGCGCGTATATATTGTTACGGGGGAGGGTGGATGGATGGTGAAGATAGCTAAGTGAGAGTAAGGTGTTCGCGCCGATCACGGTTCAAGCCCGTAATCGCGAGAAGGGTGTCCGGATGAATGAAGCAAGGTGAGGTATTCGAGTGCGGAGCGATTGATACTTCTATTCAAACGTTCGCATGTGTATGAGTGTCCCGATGCGAGCTATTGTACACGCCCTGAAGTCGTACTTGACCGCGACCTGAAAGATGTAGGCCCCCAGACCGTCTGCATGGGCGCTTTGCACCTGCCTTTTTATTGACACGAAGACATTGGTTGCGACGTACTCGATCGATATTGATAAGAGCGGTTAGTATAATTGCCCGTTGTTGACCGGCGTTAAAACTAAACTATTTCCAACGACTCTTCCCCATCCCCGCTTAAAGACCATAGACTTTCTCCATCCTTCGTGCATCTTTGAAAGGCCTCCATCAAGCAAAAGAGAGCCACGCGTTGTTGGCGCCCAAACGGGATCCCCCCCGCCGCTCCGCTCCCGAGAAATGAAAATTACGTCGTATAAACCGCCGACGCGCAGTTTCATATAAAAGCCCGCCGCCGTCGTCTCTCGTGGAATACACGAGCGTATAATACTGCGCGCGGGCGAAAACTTGCCCCGGCAATAACCCAAGTCAGCCTAGCCTCCTAAATCTTCGCCAAGAGAGAGAGAGAGAGAGAGAGGGAGAGAGGGACTTTCGTCTTCATTGCCGGCGAATCAGTGGCAGCGATTGTGCGCGAAGCCATTCCGGTATTGCGCTGCGGGATAGCAGCCTGGTATAGGCCGGAGGAAGAGAGAGAGAGAGAGAGAGAGATAGCGGAGTTTCCGAATTATCGGCGATATATATAAATGGATCGCGGGGGCAGCAATCGCTTTTACCGCGGGCGCGCTCACGTACGTACATACTTCCCCCCCCCCCTCTATACACGTATATGCGCGTATATATAGACGCATATGGGATACACACGCTCGCGCACTAAATTCGCGAATCTCCGAGCGCAGCAGTATCGCTTCTTCTGCTATCCTCCTTCTTTTTTTGCCATCGGGGAGAGGATAAGTCGAGCCAGCAGCAGCAGCAGCAGCAGCAGCAGCTTCACCGTTATTGCGTACATTCGGGCATATTTATCACAGGGCCGGGAGAGGGAGAGAGAGAGAAAGAGAGCGAGCGAGCGAGGAATTATTGCCCTCGAATCGCGGCAGTGCATATGTTTTTTCGACCCTCGTAAAAATCGAATCGCTCTAACCGCCGCGTGTACGCTGTGTTTGCGCGATCGCGTCCATCACTACATATACATTATAGAGGCTGGAGCTTATTCGCGCACTGCTAGAGACGATGTAGTCCGCGAGACGCTGTGCACAGTGCGTTATACCTCGGCAGAGTCTATTCACGAGAGATGTAGTACTCGATTAGCGGCGGGCGAGCCGGTATTATACAGGGGGTGGGGCTTAAAATGACGAGGATAAAATGAGAGTTATACGTCGTGGCTCGTTGTGTGTATTACGGCGCTACGGCCGCGTATTCCTTCGCTTCGGGAGAAATTGTACGGCTGATCCGCCGGTATGAATTCTCGAGGAGCCACTTAAAACTTTTGCCGGCAGTCGCGTATACTTTCTTCTTATTCTTCGCCGAGGGCTTATTATTGCCCGCATTGGACATTCGTCGCTGCGATGTTTTCTAATTGCCCGATGACGAGGGATTACCCTGTTGTTGTTGTTGTTGTTGTTGTTGTTGTTGTTACTGCTGCTGTTGCTGTTTTTTACAGCGGTTAATTGTTATGGTAGTAGGTGGCGATTGTTGATATTGTAAATCGGGGACGAAGGGCTGAGCAGTTTTAACATAAATTAAGGCGGGCTAGATTAGCTCGACCTCTGTCCGCAAGCTGTCCCGGCTAATCCTCGCGGGCGAGAGCGTTGATAATTTCGGGGCTTGGATCTCCGCGTTGTTCACTGGTTTTGCGGGTGATTCATTGCCGCGGCGCACCTTTCTGCGTATAATATTGCTGCTATCGCATTTCGAACTTTGTATCGAATCGATCAATTTTCTTTCTCAATTTTCGGTATAAATCTCGTGCAAACTTTAACATTAATTTTTTTTTATTTTCATGGTAACACACAGTATTAAGTATTTATGTTCAGAATAAAGATGAATCGGTGTCAATGCATTTTAAGACTAGACTTATAGATTTTTAATTCAAGTCTGCAGAATCTATATTTCAATCGTCACTGACGCGACTATACTTGCGATTAATAAAGTAACTCTGAAGTTACAGTATAATAAATGTGTATACTATTGAACTCAGCTCAACTCAACTTAAAAGTGCGACCCTTGGCATTATATTACTCTGTAAAAGCAATCATAGAAACTATCCCTCACGCAATAAGCAAACAATGTATTTATAGTACACTGAATATTCTACGTTCTCGAATTTTTTCCCCCAGAATTGCAATTTCACTGTGTGCAATTTCGAGCGCAATTTTTTTAAAAAGTTTACTCAAATTTTCCAGAATATTTTCCACGAGGGATGCGTGTACACCTTCCGCTTGAATACGCAGTTAGTAGGACACACGCGGGCAACAGCATATTTGCATGCGCTCTTATTTATTAACCGCGAGCGAGAAACCGCAGCGCCTCGAAAAAACAGGAAAAAAGTAGGATAAATAAATAAAGAAACAAAAAAAAATAAGCTCCCTCCTCTTTTTTCCAAAGGAATAATACCCATCCGCGCAGCCATTATTGCATACATTCGTTTAATTTATCGCGTAGCGAGAGAGAGAGAGAGAGAGAGAAAGAGAGAGAGAGAGAGAGAGAGAGAGAGAGAGAGAGAGAGAGCTCGGCGAGAAGAGAATAAAAATAAGGCAAGAGAGCAGTCTCCGGCGCGCGGCACACGAAAAATGCGAGATACACGAGCTGCTCGCGGTTGCCGCCACGAGATCATAGTCTTGCGAGGGAGGGAAATTTACAATATGAAAATCGAGGCTACGTTTTATTCGCCCGTCGCAGCGGGCTGCCGCCTGTAACTCCCTCCACTCACCAGTTTCGAGAAAACCAGCTTCCCTTCGGTTCGACGTATACACAACCAAAAGGCGCGAGCTACAACTGGCCTACTATCTCGAGCTGTTATCGCGATTCCTTCGTCGTCGTCCCTCGTCGCTGCTGCTTCTAATTTGAATAAAAATGCCGGGGGAGGTGGGGAGGAGGGCCCACGAATTGTATAAGAGAGAAAGGAGTGGGTTCTTCCTTTTTTTTTCTTCAGCCCCCATCGACTACTCCACTACCACTGCTGCTATTAGAGCACCGCGTGCTTTTTCTGTGCTTTTGACTGGGGCGCTGTATATATACGCGCTACCCGCAGCGACGAGTTGTGTCAGGAGGAAAAATTTAATCCAATTTTAAAAGCCGCCGGATCTTGCCGCGCGCGTCGCGAGCCGCGTAACCGGCTTAACCGAGGAGTTATTCAAGGAAGCGAAGAAGACTCTGGATATATAGAGTATCCGCGGCTCGGCCCCGCGCAGCGGAGTAACGATCCGGCTCATTCTTCCGAGGCGAACTTTCGCCGCACGCGGGAGGGAGGGGGAGGTGCGGCTAGAAAAAAGGCGAGGGGGGGGGGACGCTCGGTTTTTCGCGGGTGATTTATCATTCCATTACGTCTGCACAATAGAGCAAGCCGCTGGATTTCCCCCGTGAGGTTTTGCAACTCTAAGAAGATGCGTGTCGGCGCCAAGCGACTCGGATGAAGCAGTCTCTATCTCTCTGCGTATATCTGTTTTCGGTTCGCGAGAAGAGCGAGTTTTTCAGCCCATCGATGCGCGCGAGGAGGAGATATAGTTTTTCGAGTCGCTCTGACTCTCTCTCTCTCTCTCTCTCTCTCTCTCTCTCTTTCGCTCTCTCTCTCTCTCTTCTCTCTCTCTTTCGCTCTCTCTCTCTCTCTCGCTCTCTCTCTCTCTCTCTCTCTCTCTCTCTCTCTCTCTCTCTCTTGAGAAAGTGCGCATCCAAGTCGAGAGCTGCGAAGGAAAGTTGGACTCGGATAATATCGAGTTGACGTTTTGGAAATCAACTACTGCGATACGATCGGTTAATAATGAGATTCATTAAAAGTTTTGATTGCGTAGAAGTGTAGACGAGAGGCGGCGACGTGTCTCGCAATAATTGGAATATGTATACATCATATATCCAGGGGAGATCTGAGTGTGTTTTAGAGAGCGAGCAATGGACTGGCTGGATAGCAAGTTCGCCGGAGACACTATTGAATGAAACTTTGGAAAACGACGTCCCACGAGTGGCTGATCTTCCAGTCGTGAATTTTCAGGCTCGCGCTGCGGCAGTCGATGACGGCGAGGTGACTGACACCGATATCGAACCAACGACCTCCTCCAGAGTCGCTCTGTCCCTTTCGGCTCCCGAGAGATCGACTACTTAAAAATGCATCCACCGGTTCTATCAGTGAAGTCGTCTAGAGAGAGACAGAGAGAAGCGAAATCTGCGAGGAGCGCCAATTCTCAAGGGGATTGCGTAGGACAAATTTTCCTTGCTCTCCCTCTAACCCTTTTTTCCGCTTCTACGATCAGACGGATGTAAGCAATTTTGCGTTTTGAGATGTCGGATCCCTTCGTGACTGCGGAAAAAGTGGCTATGGGTCTGCCTATATCAGTGAAGGCAAAGTTATTACGGTGGTATAGATTTCTGGACAATTCATCTTGGCTTTTCCATTATAAGACGGACTTATTCTTCTCTCGATCCATTAAATTTCGCTGCCTTCTAAAGAAAGCTTTGTAATAGCATAGGTTTCGCGTAATCAATCTGGGATTATATTTAAAGGTGTTGGACGCTGAAACTCTTCTGATTTATCACACTTCTCTCGCTTTTGCCTAATATTCTCCCTTTGCGTTTAGCTTCATGTTACCATTAAAAAAGCTGTATCTATCCAGCCGATTTTGTTGTAAATAATAAAGGTTTTAAATGCAGACAATGGATTACTTAACAAAAGTCTCAACTTCAAATTTCATCTTTATCACTGATAGTAGCATCGCTAGTGCACCGATGTAATGCATAGTTTTAAAAACTCTGCATAGATCAACAAACGCCAAATTACAATTCTACAATGTTATGAACAATAACTATGATTATTATTATTACAAGAATGATAATAAAAATGATTGATTACAGTCATTTTTTGAGATTCCACTCATTTCAATAAAAGTTTTCAATCATACAGCATTGAAATTTCTAAAAACATGTCAACAGTAATTTTTAGAAAATGAATATTTAAAATTGACTTCTCATTCGAGTAAATAGGTTGTGGGAGTTCCGCCTCCCCCTTCCATAACTTTTTTGACTCGCTACCTGACCCTACGAATCGCCTACTGTAGGTGAGATTCACAACTCACTTGAGTAGTACAGGTGTGCATAGGGAGCGCTCCTCACAGGTTAGTTTACAGGTGCGAGAAGAAGCACTCCTTACAGGTAAGATTGTGTAGGAGCATTTATAGGTTAGATTTAAGTTAATAGACAGTGATTCATCATACTTATGTGGACAGATAAAGTTTTTCAACTGTAAATTGATACTTATGCAGAAAATTGAGGAAGTATGTATTTATAGATTCCACGAACAATATTGCGAATTTATGTATCGATTTCACTATGACACATGCAGCATGCGTCATTTTTAAGATCGCAGTTTAATTTTTAAAAGATTTAGTTATACGAGTCTATGGGTATCAAAGTAATGCGGTTTTTATTTTAGTGGGAATTTGTATTCTTTTGTTATGTTCCAAATATTCTGGAGCCATTCTTGATCGTTCTCGAATATTCGAAACATAATATTGCACAGAACTGACATTGTATTTTCTTTCGATGTTACCATGCGGCTGGAGGAACGTGCAATGTGAACCTATAGTGCGATATGACGCCCTTGACAATAAATTATCAATGAATTCTCCAACATCTGTGTTTCAAATATTAACAATTGTATTACTCGCAAAGGCAAAACAAAGCTATTCTGGGAACTGACCATTCGCAGTCAGGGAGATGACTGCGCTGCCCGCTGGGGTAAAATAAAATCATTTGTCCTAGAGAAAGAGTTATTCTCTCTACTTAATATCTTTCTATAAAAACCCAATCATTTAACGGAAGCTTTTAGTCTTGAACCAAATTATTTCCAAAACGTTTTAAACATTCGCATTTTAAAATTTCAAAGCTTTTAAACATTTGAATTTTAAAATGAATTTCCAAGAATTAAATCGTATTGGACAGCAGTCATTTCTACCAACTAAAAAAATCACTGAATCAACAATTGATCGTAAGTATAAAATTAGTAAAACTAAAGAATTTAAAACTCGATATCGTTAGTTTATAGGTGCGAGTAAGGAACGCTTCTCACAGGTAAGTTTGCGGAGGAGCATTTATAGGTTAGATTTAAGTTAATAGGCAGTGATTCACCATACTTATAAGGACAGATAAAATTTTTTATCTGTAAATTGATACTTATACAGACTATTGAGGAAGTATATATTTCTTGATTCCGCGATCAATATTGCGAATTTATATCTTCGCGAAGATTCTCGCGTGCACTCTGGGGCGACAATGATTCACCATAAGCGTATGCGAACAGATAAAATTTTTCATCTATCAATTAATATTTATACAGACAAAACAATTGAAGAAGTATATATTTATTGATTCCGCGAATAATATTGCTAATTTATATATATATCGATTTCAGTATGACATATGCAGCATGCGTCATTTTTAAAATCAAAGTTTAATTTTAAAAATATTTTGTTACATGACGGTATTTTACAGATAGGAATAATCGGATTAACAGAATTGTTTATAATTCTTGGAAATGTTTTTTACTAGTGTACGGATAATGCAGTTTTTATTATAGAGGGGGATGTACACTCTTTCTATAAAAACCCAGTCATTTAGTGAAAGCATTTAGTCTTGAAGTAAATCAATTCTAGAACGTTTTAAACATTCGAATTGGAAATGTTTTTCATTCGAAATGGATTTTCAAGAACTAAACCGTATTGGACAGCAGTCATTTCTTCGTACTAAAAAAATCACGGAATTACAAATTGATTTAAAGTATAAAATTAGTAAAATAAAAGAATTTAAGACTAGATATGATAATAAAATTTACGTAGAATTAGAAAATAAAGTTTGGAGTAATTTTACCATCAAGAATATCCAAATATTTTGAAGAAAATCGAAAAAATATAGATAATTTAAAGCAGGAATTGAATGAACAGAAGGAAATTTATTTAATATATACAGGTGGTCGAACAAACAAAATAGAGTTTGGCTATTTTTCTGACTCCGTAGAGTCTGCAGAAACTTTGTAAGTCAGCTATAATCAGCACTGAGTATTGAGCGACGATAAGTTTAGAGTATCACATTATAACATATAAAGCCGAAATTATAATAGAACTTCGAATTTAAAAGAATGGTGGAAAAATAATGTACAATAGTTAATTCAGCGTGATATGGAAGAATTTCAAGAGAGAGAATCAAGCTGGACATTTCGTTCTATCTTAAACATAAACATACACGTGAATAAGTACAAACCCATGTTGATAAAAACAGTTGTTACGAATGTTTTTGCAAACAGTTGTTACGAAGCTATCAAACAGGAAAACGATGTAGCTATCAAGAAAAAGTATCAAAAATACCTTAATTGGTTAGACGAACATTCTTCCGTAGATTTCAAGAAGATTAAAGAAAAATATAAAGAGTTTACAGTATTAGTATCTTATAATGAAAGAGAAGTATGCAAAAAGCTTAAATTTTACAGGAATAGAGTTTCCAGTAACATCGACTCAAGTACCGATTTTTGAAAAGAATAATAATATTTCAGTAAATATATATGGTTTAAAATAGTATGATAAGAAATTTTTAAGTTTTACCTATACACACTGTGATTTTAAAAATGCTGCATATGTCATTGTTGCAAGTCGAGAAGCCCAGATTGGGTGCCACATGCAGAGAAAGCATAGATACGAGAGTCTAACAACGCTCTACGTTTCAATCCAGTTCATGGGCGGGAACTTCATAATTTTAAAAGTTTATATATATTTGGTCAACGACAAGTTGCGAACATAAATTTAGTGTTTGAAACTGGAGTGAAATATAGCACTTGTACATACCGTTTCTGGCGAAGATTTTCTCCTTTATCGATCGGGATATGGAGTCGAATGCTTGGCTCACTGTGCAAACTCATTTACCCACAGTGCACACTTAAATTTTAACTATAATTTTTCGGAGTCCCACTTTCGTTCTCCTGACTCAGATTCTCGTTATAAAAATTATTTTTTCGTTTGCTCGGTCGAAATAAAAATAAACTCCTTGAAATTCATTTCCTATTTGCACTCGATTCGTTCTATTTAAATTTTAAAAGTTCGATTCATCTAATTTTTAATATTTTACTTTATTAATTCTATAGATTAATTTATTCGATAAACCAAAAACATCACGAAAATTTATTACAATTTATTTTCGACCGTCACGTACTAATCATACTTAAATTTCATGGAAACATAAATATTTCACAGCCAATACCTCATACGCAACAAGTTAAAAAAGTTTTTCTTACATATTTATTACTTCTTGGCTCGAAAAGATGATTATAAATTAATTCCTTATTGGAATCTGAAAGTAGATCGAAATTCGAATACAAAAGGGCGATCGCGATCCGTTAAACTCGAAAACACTTTCTCTTTCACTCAGTCCACTGTGCATGAAGGAGATTCCGCCAAGCCTGAATCCTGCCATGCGAAAAGGCCACTCAGCACACGATGGAATTATATGCCTCTTCCACGGTGGGGCGGGAAAAGGGGTGTCGGGTGAAGGGGGCGGGGGGGGGGAGGGCAAATCTACCACCACGTATTCGCGAATCCTTCGTCGACACGTACGTCGCATAAAACATTCAAGCGTCTTTCGAGATTTTCTCGTCGTAAGAGATGCGCAGCATATCGGTGTGACTCTCCGGGTAATATTCCGCGCGAGCTTACTGTCTACCGACCCACCTTCCTCCTTCTTATTCGATTCGGCGCTCTTTCATATTCGGCTCGCGAGAGCTTCGCTAAGCGGCGCGCACGTGCATTCACGGCTGAGCCCCGGGAAATGCAGCGAGGAGGATCACGGGAGAGAATCAATTTTGAAAAATCTGTTGTGGCGACCCGTGAGCAAGACGAGCTCATTTGCCATTTTCTTCCAGAGAAGTTTTTACGTACTCTCGGAAGATCGTTTAATTTCAAATTAATTTTCCAGCAGTTAATTTCATACCGTTTTGTTTCGAACATATACGAAAAATTCATATTCACTTTTCGGCGGCTCGAATGCGGCGAGCAACGTCGCTTCGTGAATTCCACGGGGCAGTCTCGAAGGAGACACGAAACCGTACTGATCGTGCTCGGATGCTAAGAGAATTTTCCTAAATGTACTTTCAATTTTAATCCGAATTCATTAGCATGTTTAAGATTTAGCTTCAAATTCTTTAATTTAAAACTCAATTAAACTCTAATTACGACACTGCTCAGGAGAGCTACACGTATCAAATTTAGATGTACAGCTTCGAATTCATTCTCATATTGAGCTCACAAAATATAGTTGGATAAAGCTGGGAGTCAAGTTGAAATCTGCTCTTCGTAATTTGAACATGTAAAAGCGATGACGAGTAGAGTTCAACAAGTACTGGGTGCAATCGAATGGATGATGAAACGTATGCGCGCGTTTCGAGTTATGCGCTCCTATATCGCCCACGTAATACACGAATCCAGTAAGATGATGATCGAAAGCTGAAATGTGACACCCTCGACAGCCAAATGTGGAAACCTCTTTGGATTTTGTACAATAACGAACTTGCCGGATCCGTGACGCTTGATTTTCGCTTTTTCAACGTGAGATAATATTATAAGACAAAGAATCTATCGCTCGATAATAATATTAACATAATTCTGAATTTAACTGTACTTCGAGCAAAAAAAAATTTTTAAAAGATTGAAATTTAGTGATTTTTTCAAATAATATATAAGTGCGTTCGCCCCGGACTACTCGCCGTATATAGAATATGATTACTATGAGGCTGCGGTGGGATTCCGCAGTAAAGATTTCAGGAGGTATGCAGTAACGGCAAGCGGACGTCAATTTGATGTTCTGGAGTGCAAACAATGTGAACGTGTAAGTGTTCTACTTTTCTTTTAAATTTTTACAATTTATAATTATTACTATTTTTGTTCTTTTTTTAGAGGAAGTTTCGCGAGTGCTTTCTTTAAAAATAGTATATTACTATAGTGATGTTGTAACATTATAACTTCTATTTTTATTTATTATATAAATTTTGCGTTTTATTTCTATAGAGCCTGTTTATTATTGGAGAAGTTCGACTCGGAGATCATAGGAATTTCAGAGTCTGGGTGCTCGATGGGAGCCGCTTTCTAATATCTGAATATGGAGAGGTGCGGGTACCAGTCTTTTGCCCGGAACATGGATACATTAGTTTGAAAAGAGTTTCTTTGCTTCTTTTTTTTAAAAGAGAAGAAAATTATCTATACTTGTTCTAATTGTTGCATTAATGATGTTTCCTCTTTCTTTTTTAATTTAGTTGGGATGATCGCGGGTATTCATGTGGCCCGCACTGGGTCGTGATAACTGTTTGCAAATAAATGTCTATCAGCCTGTTTGGGGCGACGTATTCAATTCGATACGGATCCAATTCGAATATGACGGAATTGGTATTCATCATTATGAAACGGCGTGATCCGGTGGGGAGGTAACTTATATTTATTTTAGTGTTCACTGCAATGTTTATTCATATTTGAGCATTGAGAAAGGGCAGCTAGGCTTAATCGAATTCGCGACGAAACTGAGAAACGCGGTGTTAGTAATAAAATCTCAAAAGAATAGCAGAGGGTACTTAAGCAGCCCTGAACTTGTAGACAGAATACTTCATAAATTGACGAGAACAATGTCGTATAACTTCACTAATTATGCTGACGCGATTAATAATGAACATGTGCCGGGTTTAAAGAAAATTTGGATTGTATCGATTGGATCGTTGGATTTAATAAGATACGCTTAAGAACAATCACTGTTGTTATATTTCTCTCCGCGATAAGTGCCTTCTAAAACCGCCACATTGTCAAAGTTCTTTTGCACTTTGTCCGCGTGTTTAAATTTTTTCATCGGGTTTACAGTAGCAATCGTTTCCCTCGACTTTAGCCCCAAACTGAAGACGCGGTAATCTCGAAAGAAGTACAAACCCAATAAATTTCCTCCTAATCTTCTTATGCCTCGAACCAGACGATCGACGGGGGGTTCTCCCCGGCGACATCGATATCCGCGTCACGCGAAAACTAAAAGCCCGCAAAAACGCAGCAGAATCGATCCCCCGACATTATACTTTTTCTCGGCTTTCATAGCACCCCCTCGGGTGTTTCGCGTTGATGGCCGTTTAGCGCGGGAGAGATACTTCTCGACTCGCTCTTCGCAAGAAAGCGCTTGGTTATGGGGCTAAATTTTCAGAAGCTAGATTTATTATTCATCCCAGAACCCACCTCCAATTGTCGAAGAGGGTGAGCGAGAGAGAGAGAGAGAGAGAGAGAGAGAGAGAGAGAGAGAGAGACAAGAGACTTAGAAAATCCCGCTATACTTTAGATTGGATTCAAATAGACGTCAGCGACGTGTCGCTCATTCGGACGAGTGCGACGAGACATTCATATGTAACGCGTGTGGTGCTGCTGCGTCGACGGCCTTGATGCGTCGTATGTCTTGTTGCTCATTTCTCAGGATGTGCGGTTTACTGTCTTCCCTGTAAGACGAGGTGGAAGCCGCACCGCAAGAGGAGTCTCCTCAGGCGAATTGCTTGAGACTGAAAGCAGAGGCTTGGTGATTCGATGAATTTGGAATGAGGGAAATGAGCGGAAGTCGACAAATATAAAGTTGGAGAGAAAGGGCTCGCTCGATTTTCACTTAGTTGTTCGTGTACTTTCAAGAACGGTGACTGTTTTCTCTGGAAACATCCTTTCGCGATGAGAGGAAGATTAGTTGGGGAAAAAACGCGAAGTAATAATGAATGAACCGATTACGATTCTCAAATGTGAAGTACATTTATTTCAAAAAAGAAAACGAAGAGTGTATTTGAGTCATGTAAACGATAAATTAATCTTGCTTAAGGAAAAAAGCATTCAAATCAATGATTATTGATTATCATGTGATCATAATAATGATAATATGGTAAATTGACAATAATTTCGTCCAATTTTATAGTTAAGATATGACTGGTTATCCTGTAGGCCGCAGGCAGGTTTTAGTTTCTTGAATCAGTCCGTCGTTGAATGTCAACCAGTGCTCAGTGCTCAGTGTTCCGATTTTTTTCTATTTTTGTGCTCTTTTTATTCTTCTGCAATTTATCAAAGATGCTGGTCGACATTAACTTCCCTTATGATCTTAAGTATGTGGTGCGACTCAGCAGCTTTGTGTATCATTCATACCAAGATTACATGGTGCACGAGTCTGTTGTTAGATACAGGAGCAAGACTTGTACGCGATACGGAGTCATGGTGCATCAACGTTTTATCGACATTCTGGAGTGCAAGGAATGTGGGTGGGTAAGTTTCTCTTTTTTTTGCATTGTTGCTGTAGTCCAATTTTTATCTGCGTGTTGTTTTTATTCTTTTCGGTATGTAGCTCTATTTACCTCTTTTTTTCCTTAGACAATAATCATAATTGCCGAGACCGAGCTTGGTGACCACTCTGACTTCGGAGTATGGTCTGCCGAAGAAGGACGCTTTCTGATGTGAGAGCTCGGGGAGATCCGGGCTCCAGTATTCTGTCCTCAGCATGGTTATGTAAGTATTATTTACAAATGATCCATATTTAAGGTTTGACTTTATCTCATAATTCTGTTCTATGGTTTCATATTTTGGAGTTTCTGCGTTTTACTATTATATATTATTATATTTCTGTTCTATGGTCTTTTTGGGACGATGTTTTTAGCCCCTATCGTGTGGACCTCGAATACGGTGGTTGCGGGCTCTTCCTATATGAGACCGCCTGCCCTAGTGGCGATGTAAGTAAACTGTAATAATTAGTAATAATTGTAATAAATAATTATATACTCGGCGGCGAAAATGCCTCGAGTTTGAGAACGAGGCGGATTATTGTGTATAGAATTTAACTTCTAAATTTATAAAATTTAAATGAAATATAATTTTTTTTTGTTATGAAAATATTCGACTCATAGGCATATCAAGTGTACATCATTGCGTTTAATTCACAACGCATACCGACACGTGTTAATTGCTTTTGAGATAATTCTAAATTTATAAAATTTAAATGAAATATAATTTTTTTTTTTTGTTATGAAAATATTCGACTCATAGGCATATCAAGTGTACATCATTGCGTTTAATTCACAACGCATACCGACACGTGTTAATTGCTTTTGAGATAATTTGACAAGTCCACTGCGATCTCTCAGTACCGATCGTGTTGCACGAGTACGGCTGAAGCGAAAGATTTAAGTTCCGTATCTTAATGGTTTTTAGGTTTCTCGGTATTTTATTTTTTAATAAGCTTCCACTCGTGTTCAAAAGATTTCTTTTATTATAAAATTATTATATTATTATATATAACAATATTAAAAAAAGACAAATTTTTAAAAAATCTACTGTCACACCTGGAAGATAAAGGTAAAAATAGTTTTATTTTCTGCCGCCGTAAAAAGTCAAAATAATTTATCAAATTTACCCCGCATATTTAGTATCTTCAGCAACATCGTGGATATGCATATGCGCAATTACTTATTTAGTGTCTATAATATAAACAAACAATTAAAATGATGTTAATTGTGCCAACTGCCGTATTTTACAATATTTGTGCATAGCTAATGTTCCCGACACTCCGCATACTGTAGAGCCAATAATCGCATTTGCGCGAATGTTAGCAAAAATTACACCTAAAGAAGTGCGCCCTATTATAGGGTATACCGAATGTGACATATACTTAGTCGGTAGTGCACGGGTAAGCTTAGCTAAATCAAAATATATTGAATATTATCGACATTTCACCAACTTAGTCTCATCCTCGAACACTAAATGTGCATCGTGCCTTTCGCGGAAAAAGAATATGGGCAAGGGCCCAAATGATTAATAACCAAGAAAAATACCAAACAAGCACCGAGAGGGCCGTAGACCGAAGAACACGAATAAAGATGAAAACACATAGTCAACTTCGCCTTCGCAGACGCGGTAAGAAAAGAACGGCAACAGCGCTCGTGGTTGGTGAACGTTGGTGATTCATTTCCAAGCCCATAGAAAGATATATTCAAAAAATACTCCGGTCAAATCCATTCTCGAAAATCAAGCTCACAAGAGGTCATCGACTGACCTGCAAGCTTGTATAAAAGCGCGCTTTTCACATGTCGCCACGGAATGGGTGATGGGGGCGGGGGGTGGCGAGTTCGCATAACTCAAGCTGGCTTCCTCGCGAAAGCCTTCCCCGAAGGGAGAACGCCCAGGAGCAGGGCAGTATCCAAGCGGGACATCCTGGGCGGCGACGTGTTCGACGAGGCTCGAACTAATGCTCGGCGATCGGTCAATCCAGGCGATCTTGTCGCGATATATCCCCGGCTTCCCCTCCAGCCGAACAATCTCTGGGATGAAATACCTGGAGTGCACTCACCTCGACGCCCTTGCTCTCTGGACGTCCTCGTCTCTGTCCTTCTCGCTCGCCTTTGACTCTGCCGCCGTGTGGGCCTCGGGCTTCTTACAAAGCGCGGACATGCATGAAACCACGGCAGTCATGCGCCCAACGACGCACGCGGAGACGTATGGCTGTATAGGATGAATGCAATAACGATGGATCTACTGATGCGAAGATTGATCTGGCTGGTGAAAATTTCGAGATGGATAGCTTTGCAAGATTGAACGCCTAACTGTCTGGTGATGATTACGTGTTTACTGAATATTCAGTGGCGATTTGAGAAAAATTAAAACAATATTATATGTTAGTCACTGTCATTAGTCTGTGCGTGCGACAAATTGTATGGAAACAGAGAATCGCCACTTTAGTGTCTCGAAACATTACGCGTGCTGTAAAACTTTGGTGCTGCCTCACACACGTCTCGTAATCAAAGATTGATGCTGGCCACTGAAAAATCGAGATTTCTCAAAGTGAAGGCAAGAAATAGATCGGCCATGAACAACATACCGTAGTTTTCAGTATTTTTGATCAAATACGAATTACATTCTATAACTCATTCGTATAATTTTGTTATCTCGAGTCTATTGAATCTCGCTAATAGTTTGTTATCTCGATTACAGAGGTGATCAAGAAGATAATTACAAGAGGCAAATGTAATTGTGAATGATTCGAGGATGCAATTAGACATGAAACTAGATGAAAACCTGCTCGAAGCGTTAGGCACGAAATAGTTCTAAATGCAGCTCGCACCGCGCTGCACAGCGGTCGTAAACGCTAATCAATCATCCGCTACCATACGGCTAATCAACGCCGACAAACATAATCAAAACCTCTTTATCAGTCGAATAATGTCCATACGTATTTCAAACTCGAGATTCAAGTTCCATGCGCGATAAAAGTACGCCTCCATCCTCCTAAATTATTTATCGAGCCTTTAATTGCAGACTTGACTTACGAAGCTTTAAAAAAAGTCAACTTCAGACAGTCCTACCCGCAAATCGAAAACACTGCACAAGAAGCTCCGCGCAATTGTACCAAAAAAAGCGTCGCTCTCCATCTCTCCTCGTTCCACCTCTTCCTTCGACTTTCAACGAGCTCTAAAAGTTACTAATTAACGCATCTCGCGCACAGCCATAATTCAATCCCCGACGAAAGGACGCATCCGATTCCCCGCATTTTTCAAAAGCCACAACTCTTTCGCCGTCAAATTGAAATACTCCCACTTGATAAGCCGCCGGTTACGTACCTCCGAAATTGTACAGACACACACACACACAAGCAGATCGAGGGAATATTCCGAGATTCGCTGGAAGGAAGCGCGAATTCAGCGACTTTTTTTCCACAATGCCGTTGGCTGTGTGTATATATCGTCGGCGCCCCGCGAAATCGAGAGACACAGAAGTTGAAATGAACTTTCACCGGAGCTCCCTACAGTACATAGCTTTTTCCTCGCGCCCCTGAAAGCCTTTGCCGTAGTCAATTATTTGTATTGGAAAATGAAGTACCGCGCGAGGCATCTTTATCTTACGACTCTCCCGTTCTTTTATTAACATTTCAGCGGAATAAATACATTACTTTTTTTTTAAATTGCTCGCAGAAAATGGAGTCTATCCAAACGCGAGGAGCAGAGATAATTTTCCTATTGTCAGAGACTTCGATGTATATTCGAATGGACATTGTTCATTTGTATTTATTAGTACACGAGCTGCACGGAGTAATAAATTTGCCCTAATAGAACTGTTTAATTATTGGCAACTCGGTTAACTGATTGTCAAACTGAATTCATTACGTTAAATGTACTGTCGGTTCCCATGCAAATTATTGCTCGGTAATTGTAAATTGTAAACATGCGTTAGCTTAAACATATGTAGTTTAAAAACGTGTTTCGATACACGTGTCTCCATACGTACAGCTAAAAAGACATTTTTTGCGGCAATTACAAATGCAGCAGAAATATATGAATACAGTTAAAATTTAGCATTCACTTAACTGGCTACGTCCAACAAAAGAATCTTGATATTATAATCAATATTATCCTTTCACATCGCTTACAGCAGGACGACGAACGGCAGAGGTTTTCATTTGCTGCGCTAATTTTCTTCGAGCGCAATTCGATGCATTCCGTTTAACGCTATACAGCGTCATCGCGGAAACCCAAGCGAACATCAAAGCCATCGCGCCATTAAAAGCGACCAACAAAAAAAAAGCGGCGAACAAGGGAATTCGCGAGAGAGCCACTCTGCGGTCGCACTCGAAATACAGCGCCGCGCGTGAAATCCTCGCGGGTGCGTGCGTTAAATCGAGACAAAGTATATAGTATGTAACCCACACCGCGGAACCTGATGATATTCGATCCGCGCCGCAAATGGAAACATCCCGTTAAAACAAAAAATTGAACGAAGAAGCGAGCCGGGCAGTTTATCGCGGCAGTCCATCGAACGCGTGGCCCCCGGCGTTCTCTCCCCCTCCCCCGCCTCCTCTGTCTACACACCCGAGAGCCGTATACATATATCCTCTCGAAGCGATAGCAAGTGGACCGCGCGCTCTCTCTCTCTCTCTCTCTCTCTCTCTCGGCCCGTTATTCACCGTCTCGCAGTAAAGGAGCTTTCGGACGAGCGAACTATATGGACGCGCGCTAGCTCATACACGCGCAGGAGAGCTGCGCTCGCGCGGGAAAAGATAAACGCTGCGGGAGCTGCGCGTCCTCCAACCGAACCTCGGCTTTTCCCCGTGATGCATCGCGCGGCCGTGTGCATCGGATCCTTCCGAGGGGGTTGGAGAAGGACTTTCCGAGCCCTTTGAGAAGCTCTCGCCCTGTGTGCTTGCTTGTGCGCGCGTGTGAGCGCGTGTGATTTTCAGAGTCTGCTTGTATACACACTCTCACACACACACGCGCGCGTGGGAGCTGCTGTTTGCAACGTTGTTTACGTACCTCGGATAGGAAAGACACAACTTGAGGGGGTTCGAAGTCGCGGACTTTAAGTGGCGAGTGACGCGTGTGTCTGCTTGCGCTTTGATGATATTACGTCGATGCTGAATTTCGAATTTGTGATTCTTGGAATCGCGGACGAGAGTTCGAGGATACCTAATTATTGAAATGCGCTTCTGCGAGGGGAGAGGGCGAGGGTGTTTTCGAGAGCCTTTCCGGGGATGCACTGGATGAAAGATGGTGGGCATCGTACGCGTTTAAAATCAACAATCGCGAATGTGAGCGTACAGGACTTCGACAGCGGTGTTGACAAACATTGACTTCGGGTGAACTAATGGACTTGGGGGGGGGAGGTCGTAATGGACTTTAATATTGAAAGGTTGACTTCGAGTTGATGGACATTTTGCAACTGGACGTGTCGAGTGGATATGAGTTTAAAAGAGACCGGCTAAAGTTTAATGAAAACTTTGGAAGGTGGAAAAAAAAGAAGTTGTAAAGGTTTTAATGCGCGTGAATCTGCTCGGTTCTTTTGAACTCCCGCATAAAACTGGCCTCTCAGAATAATTGGAGTGCTTGTGAAGAAAGCCTTCGAATGTACCCGCTAAACTAGTGAAAATAAAAAGAGGTCTCCAAACGTGCGTTAAATCAGTTGCCGTATGAAAGTGTTAATAAGAATAAAAAAGGAATCATTTTATTCAACTGCTATTAACAAGCTCGTATTCTGGAATAATAAAGAAAGAAAAAGTAGAATTATTCTGAATAATTGCGTTTCAAATAGCCTAATAATTCTTTCATACAAAAAATCAAAAATATATGTATACATATCTTGATGTAGTTCAATAAAAAAATCGTTATTTACGTAAAATAAGTACGTATAATGCTGGTAAATATAAATACGACATTCTAACAGGAAAGATCTAATAAATCAGTAGTAATCGTCGACTTTGTTCAGCCATTGGTAGAAGGAAAGATTTGAGAAATCAGTAGTTAGTCTCGATTTTGGTCAGACGTCAATAGAAGGAAAGCTCTAACGAATCAGTAGTAAGCTTTGATTGTGGTCAGGCGTTGATAAATAAAGGTAATCATTATTTGAAATTTAAAAATACTTCTTCCATACGTTTTTTTTTCTTGTTGCGTAAACTTTTATTGTTTACAAGTAACCTCAAAGCCGCAACATATTTTAAAATTACGATCAAACCACAATTTCACTTTTTCATTCGCAGTATTCGATTTGTATTAAAATAAAACTCGTGCGCGAATAGATTGTTCGTTTGGACTCCCAGACAAAAACATACCTTTGAATGATGATTATTGTTTGTCTAAATTGCTTAATTTACCTTTCGCGACTCTTCCAAGTAGGGATTTTAAAAAGACTTCGTCACGAATTCACCTCAAACGCGCTATCACACTTTGTGGGATTCACCGGCGGCGCTTCCTTTCGACAAATAAAGCGTCGGAAGGTAAGCGCAGCGCCCGGGAACTTTTAACAACTAATTAGCCTTTCTGTTTATACCCTGAGTTACGCCTTGTTGTCGCGCTCGCTTATGCATGCGCCAACTCGAGATTGCTGCTTGTCCTTGTATTTTTTTGTTCTTTTTTTGTTTGTACATAGACACCAGACTATCGATGTTTTGATCGCTAATGCTGCTTGTGGTTTGAGAATGTACTTCTTGATTTGCTGTTGGAATAATTTAATTTTAATTAGGTATACACCTCGGTTTTGATGTTCTATCGACAGTGTTTATAGAATAGATGAAAATTGAGTGTGTTAATCTAATGAAAATCATTTAAAATTATAATAAAGCTTCGAAACCGCCAGTTTATTCACAGCCGACTAAATGCTAAAATAAACCTGGCGCGACGTTTTCAATTTCAATATTCTGAAAACCGAGTTGAGTATTTTTTCAAGAGAGTGGAGTACATTTTCAGCTGAGTGCTTTTGCCCGAATATATGCGTTGGCATGGATGTATACGCGTCTATATGGGAGAAAGATAAACATTGACGTAAGCCTGCGCGAAATACTGGTAAGAACTTGTGTAAGCAAAGTCTCGAAAAATCTGATAGAATTGTTTTTCATTTTGTAGATTTTCAAAGAGATCAGAGATACGCTTACCGACGATATTTAAAGTCAATAGAGCGCGGCTTACGCGAGTTTTTATGGGTAAAGATATTTGAACAGAGTATAAAAATGAAAGAGTACGTGATCTCGGATGGGAATTATACGTAAAAATTTTTCGACACCAACTGGACTAAAGATTATTTCGCTAAATTATTACGCTATCGGTTTTGTTGAGAAAATCGAAGAGTCAAATGGAAATTCGAATTTTTTGCGCCAGAATCTATTCTACTGAAAATAAATGATAAAAAGATTACAACGTTGAATCATACTTTCGTTGAGCTTCATTATGTAATTAACAATTTTTTCGGAAACTTTGAAGCTTACGTAAAAAGCATCTCGCAGATAGATGGAATTTGAATAATGTCCCGGACATCACGTAATTCAAATTTCATTCCGCGATATGCGCGTGACATACGTAAGCTTCAAAGTTTGCAAAGGGGTATAGGCGTGTAATGACATAACGAGGGCAACGAAGAGTAGCAGCGTTTCGTAATGATGTTTTTGCTACTCGCTACAAACAAATTAGCCACTTTCATTTTCATCCGCTTAATATCGAAGCGAGAAATTTGAATTTTTACCCGACTCTTTCCCCCTCTGTCTCTCTCTCTCTCTCTCTCTCTCTCTCTCTCTCTCTCTTTCTCTCTCAAACAGCTCGGTCATCTGTGATGAAAATAGCGCTTCGCGATTGCTTACCAAACGAAGCATTAAATTTCGTTCCATCGTGTAAATCTTCGCGAAAATGTACTGCACATAAAGTTCCCTCATTAAGCTTTTCAACGTACGAGAAATTTTCTGCATTCCGTCCTCTGTGCAGGGCATCCTAAAAGCCAGAGCAGGATAATTATCTTCGAACAGTATAATCCGACTGCGACGCAAGATTTGATTTAACACTCCCCCGCGAGAGAGCGTAACTCGAAAAAGTTATTTACGCGCGAATGGGCTCTCTCTCTCTCTCCTCTACGCGCGAATCTGCGAGCGTAATACAATATAAATTCGTAGACGACGCGACGCCCACTAAATAAGAGCAGCACCAACGAAATAATTCAGGGCTCGAAGCAGTAAGCTTCTTTTCCGTCTCATTTGCCCTCTCTCTCATTTCTTCTCTCTCTCTCGCTCTCTCGATGGGTTTCGATATTTTTATTCAAAGTGCATGGCGACTGGCTCTCTGCGCGTATGGGTCAACTCCCCGACGTTTTCATATTCATTTGTCTGGGCGACATTTTTTGTCGGGAGCGATGGACGAGGGTGACGACGCTTCGGGGGATTTATCACGAGGAGTATGCTGCTCGGGAGTCTTCGTTCTATTTTTTTCGTCTCTCTTTTTTTCGACCACGCAGATTTAAGAGTGTATTTTTGAAAGGCTAATACCGAGGAATATTTGAATATATTCGGGACAAACGCTACAAATTCAATGGCGGAAAAAGACCATTCATATATATACATGCGAAGAGCGCGCATTATGAAAAAGAAAGAGCGCGAATTTCTCTCCGCGCTCCGCGACCTCGATTCGATGAAGATCACAAGGGAAAAACTAGGCGCTGAGAGAGAAGGAGAGAGAAAAAAAACGTAGGAAAACCCATTGGCCGTTAGACGGCGAAATTATACGGAGTAAAGTACTGTGGCAGGGTCCTCTATATATAGCGATGTATATATATATAGAGAGAGAGGGGGGAGGGGGAAGTCGCGCGGAAGCGCTGCAGCAGTTTTTCTCGGCGATTGGCTCCGAGAGCGTGTGGCCTACGGAATTAGCCGCTAATCGCCCGTTTCGTCCACGTTGCTGCGGCAGCAGCACTCCCCACATGACTGCTCGTCGATATAGATTAGTGAGCTATTGCCGATCATTCGATAAATTATTTATTTAACGGCATGTTAAAAGACTGCTACCGTCGGCGGCTTCTCTTTCTCGACAGACCTGATATCGCTCGTCTAGGGGGGACTATTTTCACGCTCGATTAGCGAATAAAGATTACGAACTCGTCAAGCGCTCGTGTGCTCGAAGAATTTGCGGTAATTCACTTTCGTTGGCTTTCTAAGGTTGCTCTGCGATAGTAGCTTGTGGGGAACGTGTGGGACATCTGTTTTGAATTAGGTCTAATCGAAATATATCTGTTTTGGGAAGTGTCCATGTTAGCGCCAACGGGACAAAATCCTGAAATACGATCTCCATGTTTTGGGCCAACATATCATTTTCCAAAGTTTTCACCTAATTCATGGCTCAAAGGGTGTCGACTATCTCGTTTAGCCGCCTGCACTCAAAACGCGTAAGCACATTCGCTGTTTTGTTCAAAGTTTAGGTTTATTAGTTACCGCATTATACTAAAAAAAAAAATTTGCTAAAATGTAACGAATGAGTTTACCAAATTGTATTGTGCAACTATGTAATATATAAACCTGGATTGTTTTAAATTTTGAATTAATAAAGCGTTTAATTAAGAATATCTGTGATAAAACACTTAAAACCCCGTTTTTCTGTAGAAAAATATAACTGCGCAGTTAAAAACGAATGAGATACGTGAAAAGTTGGAAATGCCTTTTACAATTACTTGTAGAAACGATAAATTAGGTTGAAGAAAACTACGCGCCCACGAATGGGCATCGATTTTTACAAATATCTCATAATAACGTGCATTATACAAGAGAAGAAAATTAATTCTTACCGAATTCCACAGCGGTCATGTCGAAATTCCGATCGAGAACTTATCGATCCTTCGCCTCAGCGAGTTAAATCGAAGGATAAAAATAAAGTTCTTCACATTCTTTTTTTTCCGTCATAGTATAATTACTCGTCTTCAGCGCCGTCACAACGAAATCAAAACAAATTCACCAACAGCTCCGACCCGTCGACGGACGGACAAAACTCCCTCCCCTCCCCGTAGGAACTTTTTCACTCGCGCTTCCGGGAAGATCCAACTGGAAAATTAAGCGCTACAAGCAAGTCTTCTTCATTTACCCGCAAAATGATGAATCACCCGAGAGATCGAAAGCAGTCGGAAAGGAGTCGGCCGTTGTAAGCGTCACGTAGTTACTTGGAGACACAAGCCGAGGGGGGTGGGGGTCGCTTCCGGGGGTGGTGTCAAACTGTCATAATCAAATAGAAAGCCGAGAGACCGTCATCACACCTCGGGGCATTAAAATTCGCCAAGGCACTTTCATCTTTCGTTGCGCGCGCGCACGGGGGAGAAGGAGCGCAAGAGCGAGAGCGAGAGAGAGAGAGAAAAAGCGAACGCCCAGAGGAGAGTTGACAGGCGCGCGAGCGCAGAAGCGCGCCGCCTGTTTGTTACGCGTGTGATTCTTTATTCCGTTTCAAGCCGTTACTTTATCGCTCTTCTCGCGCCTCGTGTGTTCTTTTTTTCTCCTTTCTGCCGCTGCGAGCTTTACGGCACTTCCTTACGGCGTTTGAACTCCAGCGAATATTACGCCCTCGTATATATATATATATATATATATACGCAGGGGGGTTGTACACAGCGCGAGAGAGAGAAAAGAAAGAAAAGAACGCGTTAATTCACTTGTTTTCCCGACGCGCGCGCGCGCATACACACACGAGCGCGGCCTAATTTGAAAACGTCTCGCGTATTTACCGAGTCATTTTTTCCCTCCCTCCCAACTGCGCAGCGCCAGCTCCAGCTCTTTCCCGCCATTGAACGAGCGCGCGCTAATAACTGCACTTTGCTTCTCCTAATGGAAGAGCGCGAAATCTCGTTGTAAAGATGTGTGCGCTTGCAGTTTTTGCGTCCGTGTAATTGCCAAGTTTGCTTGTTAAGACCGCGAGAGCGAGAGAGAGAGAGAGAGAGAGAGTATGTAGGCGAACCTGATGCCGAGAGCTCGAGGCAACGAGGCTCGCGGTAAGGGTGGAGAATAGCTCGGAGGAGGAGGCCGAGGAAAGAAGAAGCGTTTTTATGTTAATTTTCTTTTTGTACGAGAATCGTCGATGCTTACGCGCGATTTTGCAGGCTCGTCGTCTAGTCGGGAGCATGTGCGGCATATAAAAGAAAAGCTGCAGACGCAGTTGAATCGGTTTGCGAAAAAGTACCGTATCGTAATCTTTAAAATGCATATAAAATATAAAAATCGTGGAATAAAATGGATTTATCGGATTTTAATCGCGTTGGAAGGAACTTAAAATTTACCGGCCCTAGAAGTGGGTAAAAAATATAAAGTAACTAAAGTCAAATCGATAAAGGCTTGATACGGTGAAAAAGTACTTCTAGAAGTAGAAAATACTTTTGGAGTGTTTCTACTTTCAAGATTGTGTAGCTTCGGACAACGAATTTGGCTTGTTGAATTATGTCGTAAAAACCAGTGTCGTCGCTCAAGGAGTCTATATGAATCTCATGCATGTTTTTGGCTTTAAAGGCTATTTTATTCTGTATTATCCTCGCTCCATAATTCGAAAAATTATTAACATAATTATAAAGTTATAAAGCAGAATAAATCAGTCTAAGATAAGTTGAATTTTACGACTTACTCAAGGCGACGTGAAAGCCAACGACGTATTTTTTTCTCAGAATATTTTCACCCCAAGAAGGAATGAGCGCGCGCTGATCTGCTGCAATCCGAAAAGCCACTGTGCGACGTACAAGCTGACTCGACCGTTGACCAGAGTAACGGATTTAACGAGTCGCCGAATCGTAAAATACCAAAATAAAAGATACTCCAACTCAAAAGTCAAGTTTGATCAGTTAACTACCTGTCGGTATTAAAAACAGGCCGCCAATTTTGAACGCCACATATTCTGCGAACAGTCCATCACACACAGTAAAACATTTTTACGGTATACTCTCTGACAGTTACGGGGACTTTTACGAATAGAAAATTTTTCGTCGATTGTTATTTACAAATGTGCGTTGTAATATTATATCCTCTTGAATTATTCAACAAGTTCATCTTCAAAGCAACCCGACGCGTAACTGAAAAATTTGATGGTATTTTCAGGAGCCCCCGCGCTTCGAAAGCTCCGAAGTGAACTATCTGGACTTCATAATCGGCCGTCCTACGCACCTGGACGTCACGCAGAGTCAATATTCACAGTTATATACACCAAAAGCTTCGGAGCGTACTATCTGGACCTCGCATCATTGTCTTTATACATCCTATATGGACAGAGCCATCCATGATGGATATTTACATATGCAGTAAAACTTATGGGGAGCACATGTTGGGAGTCACTGGTCAACTATGTCCCAGACACGTGGACACTGTACATCCAGTACGGATATTTGCATGTTAAAAGCTGGGGAATGACCGGATCCGCGAGATTTAAGCCCTGAAAATCTCTTTCGTTCTAATCGTTATCGCGTGTATCGACAAGATTATTCCATTCGCGGCGAATGATAATTATTTTTTGCATTTTCTCCAGCGTTGCAGTGCGCGCGGTAAATGAAGGTATTTCAAAATAAATCATCTAATTTATGACAGGTAGTTTCTGTCGATATACTTTACTTGTGGCGTGTCTTGTAGATAAGCAGTCAGCTGAATCGTAAATCTCACTTCTGGAATAAGGAAAACCTTCTTTTGCAGTTGGTGTGTGAGCAATTTGAATTGCGAAGTTATGTGCGCTTTTGCAAAAAGTTTCCATTTTATCACCGTTACTGCGCGCAAGTTCGTTAAGTTTTGCTCCTAATTGAAATTCGGAGTAACGCAAATAATTTATATCTGATCGAAAATATCGATTCCGGACGCGCATACGTTTATCGTATTACACGTATTTGCCATTAATAAATACGCGATGTTTTTACGATTCCGCTTTACAGTCTTGAAATAATATTTCGCTACGAGTTAAGTCGATAATACATAACCTGTTTAACATTTGTCCTATTTTTCTCTATAGTAAATCTTTTCTTATGGCATTTCATTCGAAGAAACGAATGATATATGCATAAACGCTTGCTGCTGACAGGACAATCTGGAAATATATCTGGATCTCGGTAACCTTAAAACTTCTATTATTCAAAATAAATAATGTTTAAATGCCTGCGCCTTTCCGTATCGCATTAAAAATTGCGTACCGAAATCACAGATTTACGATTTATAAATTATAATACACTTAACAATAAATCAAAAATCAAATTCCGCCGAATCGACACCGCGACTCGCCCACATTGAACTCGTCGCAATCATAGATCTGTCTGTACATCGAAGGCATAATCCCAACTTCCAATCCATTTTCCGTGTACTTCGAAAAATCCGTGACAGCGCCCACAGAACAAATCAATTTCCTCAATTATCGATACTTCCAAATAATTCGCAGGATTATACAGTCCCCGAATTGGATATCAATTGGCGATACGTCCGTAGTACCGGCAGTAGCAGCAGCGCGTACCAATTATAAAAATCGCCCAATCGACATCACAAAGAAAACGCGATTCCGAGAAATAACGAATGACTTCCTCGCGCTCCCCCAGCATCCAACTTTCGCTCTCGGTAAAATTCCACTCGTTAAAATTAAAGCTCGCGTCGATCCGCTCCTGTAATTAATATAAGCAATACGGAGTGCGCGACTCGTCGGACGGCGAAATTGACGCGCGCGCGCGCGCGCTCGGCTCTCCGGGGCGAGTTCCGCTCGGCTTAATTCGATGGGAAAACTTTGTCAGCGATTCCCGGCGCGATGAAAAACACGAAAATTTTCCAGAGCGCGGCTTTAACGAAGCCCCGCGCTGAAAAGCCAGAAGTCTCCGAGAATCGATCGTCTCTCTCGGACATATGCGAGACTGAACATCGATATAGGCTGTGTAAAAATTGTACAAAAAATCAGGATGTACACAGACACCCACGTGAAAACACGATCCAGATTTAGACACGCCGTAGCTCACGATTTCCTTTCTCCAGCTGCTCTGCGTGCATATATACTTGTAGCGCGAGGCTCGAATGACGCCGAGCTTGCGCGCGGTTTACTGCGCTGCGCGACTGGTCGAGCAAAGGATTTCGTTGGCTGTGCCACGAGAGCGCGCGGAGAAAGAGAAATAAAGTCGTCGCGAGCACGAGCGACAAAAGAGAGGAACTCGTCGAGGCGAGCGCGACGACGTTGCGAATCGACCGGATTTCTGGGTAAGCGAGCTCAAGCGGTTTTATAAGCGTTCTGCCGCTATACGTCGAATTATACACGGCTACTCGCGCGTACGCGAGAGCTTTCGCGACTCTCTCGAGTCGTTCTCCTCCGTTTCTTCTCTACGCGCAGTTTTTAATAATACAAGCGAGGCATTGAAGAGCGGCGAAGATTAAGCGCGACGCGCGCCGTTTCGACGACAGTAAACTTGCGGGGGAACACTCGGGAGTTTAAGGCTATAATGTCTCTCGCTGCGCGCACTGTATGCGCGAGTGCATTTGGATACGTGGAGCTTTCTGCTGCGCCGCGAGCTCTCAGCCCCCCCTCAGACTTTGCCCTGAACTTTTGGGGGAAAAATTTCTCGCGAAACATACATTTGCATTGGCCCGAGCACAGCCGGCGAGACGACGATCGATTCCATTTCCTAATCTCGGAAGCAGCAGTCCCAGGGCTGTTGTCCTCTCCCTCCCTCTTGTCCGACAGCTTTGGCGACAATGGACCATCGGCTCGCTCAGCGGGAGGATTCGCCGAGCGAGAAGCGATCGATCATCGCTAACGTCTGATCCGCGGAATCAGTCGGCTCATAATGGACAAGCCGTCGAGCGCTTTTTTCTCCCCCCCCCCCCTCACAGGCGCCGCTGTTCTCCGGAAAGCGAGCCGGGTGATCGATCGATCGCTCGAACGCCGATGTTCCCGGTGTTTGTTTACACGGCCGGCGATTGTGTGTGTGCGTTACGTGCATTCTGCATCATCGGCCTCCTCGCGACTTCCTCTCTCTCTCGCTCTCTTCCGCGAGACGAGTATATTGCCGCTTGGTCGTATATATATGTAAGGGGGAGTGGGCTGTGATTGATGAATATATATTGTTGCTGGATCAAGTGGCGGACGGTGTTAAGCTTGGATCTCGCTCTGCGTGGGTTACACAAATTTGTTGTGGACGCAGTTTGCCGACTGCGGAGGAGAGCGATGCCGAGGAAAGGGAATAAGAGCATGAGAAGGCGCGGATGGCACGGGAATTTGCTGACGAGCGATCGAGCCGATTGGGAGTGTTTGTATACGTTTTTTGTGGTGAGGAAGCTACTGATTTTTCGTAATTTTAAACAATTTTTTTCGAAAAATTTAGTTTAATCATTTGGCGGACATATCCTTGTTATTTACAAATAAAAGAAATGCTTTTCGTTTCATGTGTTGCTCTATTGAAATGGCTAGTATCTTCGAATTATTGATTAAAATTATTGTAAGTAAAATTGAATTTTTTTTCAGTTTAACAGGCTTAATACTTCGAAAGTCAAGATATAAATTTTATGCCTGGACTGAACAATATCAAAAATTTTAAGTTGAATTTTTTTAAAAAAGGGATCTCTTAAAAAATTATCAAGAATCAGTAGAGCTCCATCTTAGCTCTCGGAAACATAACGATCGATCGGATAGTCGCGCGACGAGTCTTGATCGGTTGCCAAAGCAATTTTATTTTATTTCATTTTATTTTTTTCCCCCACGAAACTTAATTGATAGACAGCCAAAGAACGATCGCTCGGCGAGAAAGACTTTGAAAGAGTAGAAGCTCCTGTGGCTAATGAAAGGCTCATGAAGGTAATGGTTGTTAATGACCAGAGCCTAATTGGGGTGAGTGGAGGGGGGGGGGCGAGGGGGTTCCATTCAATATTTCATCATCAGCGCTTTGGCCTAATCTGCTAGTGACGAACTCGTCATTACTTTGTACTTTAGTAGATAATAGACTCGGCATAAGCGTTTTCACGTGGATATTACATGCATGAGACAGATGGCCAGAAGGGCAGGAGATCGCTATGGTACACGAGGGCATGTGTAACTCGGCGCATCATCGCTTGTACACGTCAAATTGTCCACCCTTTGAGCGAATGAAAAATTAATGCTAATCAGGGACAAATCCGTTTAGCGCGAGGGTAGCTGAGTCCCTTTAATTAAGCGCGCGCAGCTTATACACGCATTCTTCATCAATGTTTGCAGTTATTCAACGGGAATTCCTCTCTTGGCTCGGAAACCCGAGTAGTGCGAGCTCTTTGAGAGCGCAAAAACCCGATTATTAATTAAAGCTCTGTTGCCGCCTGCAACTCCCTGCTATACATATACTCCGTAATTATAACGCTTTTTGTAAGACCAGCAGACGGCGCTTGTTTCTTTTGAATATACAAATGGATGGTTGAGAAGCATCTTTACGTGCTTACGTCTGTTCCAGATAGAAGGCGTTGCACTATCATTGCGCCGGTGCGTATGTAGCTTTTTACGGATAATGCAAACTTGATTGAATTAGTGTTGTGCTATTCGATTATTGCTTATCGTCAGTATTTGACGGATAATTTTGGAAATTGCTTTCCTTGGATTAGATTTTTCTGGCGTTAATTAGCATTGCGTTAATTATATTAAATTTTGCGAAATGAATTCCGCTGCAGAATTAATCCGTCTCATCCGAAAATTGGAGGTACATCAGATACGAATATCAGATGAAAAAAAAAACAATTTTACCATATATAACCAGAAGCAAAAGTCTAATTACACCAATTGAATAAAGTTTGAACTACCTAAAAACGACACTGTTCACTCGTTTCTCGTTTGCTGCATTTTACGGCGGCAATTTCGAATTTTAAATTGGCTCTTTTCAACCCCCCTTCTCTTTCCCCTCCCTCTTAGCCCGATAGTTGAGCGACGAATAAACAACCAACAAACATCGTCAAACACGTCTTTTGAAAATGAAATTTTAAAAGCAAAAATCACCCGCTCTCCCGCCGCCGTCGGAAGCGAAAAGCCCATAGGACGGAAGCTCAGGAGAGAACGACAGCGTCGCACGATCCGCTCGCTCGCTTTTATTTCCCAGCAACCGATGCTTCTTACGTCTCATCAGCGCGACGTGACAGGTGATTTCCGTCGCGCACGCTATACGTGCAGCCGTCATCCCCCAAGCAGAGATCGGAGCCCTGTACATCGCGAGCTTGCTCATAACGTGTATAACACAGCGAGCATAAATTAGACGCATGAAGAGATCAATCGATTTGTCGAAGGGGTGGGTAGAGGGGGGGGGGGTTGGGTTGTATATAGATAGAGGGACCGGAGAGGCCCGAGATACTATCTTAGCTAATCTCGCGGCTGGATTGATTAATGGTTTTTATAGACGGAGCGGAAAACTCTCGAGAGCCGAGCCCGTGACTCGCGGGAATTATTTCTGAATAATCGACCGCAGAGATGCCGGATGATGGGTGAGTGTAACGAATGGGTATGAAGGTGTGTAGCGCTGCGCTGCGGGTTTACTAGGTGATTGGCGAATTTCAAGGGTCTCGATAATGTGTGCCTGCCTAGGCATGTGTTTGATGGATCGATTAGGTGCATTGGACAGCTTTTTTTCTTTTTTCTTTTCTTTTTTATTTAATGTCAAGCGCATTTAGAGCCCCTTTTTCCGAAAACGTTTCCAGGAGGTTGTTGCATCGCGTTGCAGGCATGACGACGCGCATCGAATGGAAAATGATAGTCATAAAGAATGATTTATGTAAGACAAAGGTACCGGCGAGTGCAGGCTGATTTATTTGGCGGATAAAACTGAGATTTGACTGTTCGAGAGGTAAGAGAAGTGCAAATGCTTGTTTGTTTTTGTAAAAAGTACCGTGAATCACGAGTAGATGCAGGTTTGGCGCTAATTATGATTATTTTTTCTTTTAAACAATTGTCATTGCTGGGGAAATTGTAGGTGTGTACTATGCCAAAAATTTCGGCAGCGAGACATGTGCAGGACTAGACAACACTTCGCTCTACGAAGTTCTCTCTCGAGATTTCTACGGATTTTCTTCGCATTTTTAATTAGCATACCGTCAAAGCGTATGCAGTTTATAGAATTAAATTTGGCGTACTTTTTCGAGTTTATTTTTTACAACGTACTCGCTGAAATTAAATTCTTTTCAGTGTTTATTATTGAAACTTTTTTTTATCCGCAAACGCATACTGTATATAAAAATTCATTTTTATCCAAACTAAATGCTCTGCGTAAATTTTTATTACCTATTCGATAACCCCAAATCAAATTTTTTCAATACCAGAATAGAGTTTTACTGATTTTTGAAAATCCTAAAAAGTGTCGGCAGGGAAAATAAAATCTTACGGAAAACACACTCAAGTTTTTTATGTCAACGCCATTTTCGATACTAAAACTTCTTTGTAAGAATAAAAGTCAACATGTGTAACGTGTTTGAATTTTTACATTCATATTTGAGAAACACTAAAGTTCGTAACTTCCTCACACAAATAATTAAATATCTTCGCTGAAGGTTCCGGTATTAACAACCATACACACACCCACACACCTTCCGCTAAGTTTGAATTTTCATCTCAAAGTTGATTGTTTTAGCATAAAATTGTTTTAAAAATAAACTAAATAAACAAATGTAATATAGATATATAACTATAAAACTACACATTTTTAAATTACGAACGATCGAAAATTCTTCCGTGATCGATGAAATAACCTTGCGCGCAAAAATTTGTTGTTCAACACAAAATAGCTCAACTCAAGAGAATTGCCCCTTACACACTCGAACCGATTACAAGGCCAATCGTTACGAATTTCACATCCAAAATTCAAGAATATTTTCCGTACAGGCATCGTGAATTCATTACGCGCAAGCTCAAAGTCACGCCGTCCCGCCAAAACAATCAGCCGAACAGGCGCGCAAGTGTAGATCGCACAAGGATAATAAAAAAACTTTGCGAATACCATTAGAAAATTCTCAAGTGTGCAGTATCATCGAGGCGAAAATTAAAGCCGTATTGCACGGGCAATAATTAGGTCAAACGCCGAGTAGCTGGAAGCAACGCGCGCGCGGAGGCGGGAGAAAAAAATTCATATCTCACTCTCTCTCTCTCTCTCTCTCTCTCTCTCTCCGGAGCTCCCACAATGAATTCCCAATGCACACTCCGGAAAAAAACTTTCCATTCTCAAACGTCGCCTATATAGAAGCCCGCGCTTTCTCTCTCTCTCTCTCTCTCCCTCCCTCCCTGCGGGAAAATCCCGTATTCGCGATACTCGATCGAAGATGACGTTCTCCCGCCCAGGAGGAAAGTTGCAGCGGACCGAAACTTCGCGCCCGGCGCTTAAAAGCTCGTTCCAACTTCCGACCATCGACTCTCCCCACACACATATATATACGTATACGCGCGTCCTACCTCCTCCTTCTTCTTCTTCTTCATCGAGAGTATACGAGCTCGCAAGAGTCAGCGAGTTCGCGCCTGGCTTTATATACGCATCGTATCTGTACATGTGGGATTCACGACACTCGTTAAAGTGATTTTTTCGTATATATAGGGGGGGGGGAAGGGGGGTGGGCTGCGGCGCACTCTCTCAGCTCTCGCGTCCTATTTAAACTTGGCTCGTTTCGCGCAGGCGGATCCGTCGCTCGAGGTCTGCGGGTTATATACGACTGGTTTGCCGCCACCGCCCGTCGTGTCGTCTTGCACGCGCTCCGAATGAGTTTCTCCTCTCTCGGCTGTGTTGGCTTTTCAACTCTGGCCGAGGTATATAGGGACCGACTGATCAAACAGTTCGTTGACTTCGGCGCTCGCTTCCAAGGTTCTCTCTCTCGCTCCCCTTTTTTTCCGACTTTCTGGTCAACCGATTGGACGTTTGCTTTTGTCCGTGCGCTAGAAAAGCAAGCGACTTCGCCGCGGAAAAATTTTGCCTGCGATCCGAAGAGACAGTTTCGTCGTTCTCGGCCGATAGCTCTATTAACGGACGGACGGTTTGTTTTCTGAAAAGGGAAGTGTATACATATGCAGATGAGACGTTCGCCTGGCTGCGAGGCACGTATTTTTTACCGAAATATTCTGTTGCGTTTTATGATAGAGAAGTTATATCTCTCGGCGCTTCTCGGGTGTCGAGTTTGTTACAGGTGTACGTTTTCACGTAAGCTCAAGTCAGTGTATTACACTTGGAGCCGTGAAACGAAACTTTAGGCGCAATAAATACACAGCGCCAGTCAGCTGTAACTATGCGCAAACACAAAGTTTAAAACTACCGCGATGAAAACGTTAACGATGTGTCCGTTGGTTATAAATATGATGCGTAGAGCGTACGTAGGATTTTGCTTGCAATTGAATCGCGTAGAATTATGATTGCACGTATTAATTCAAACTTTACACTATCGTATTGTTTAGACGAAAATACAGCTAATTTGTGTATAATTATAGAATCAAAGTTAAATTGCAAGAAACCACGAGGTGATCGCTCTCCTCGTTTCTGTGAAACAATCTATTATTTTACCGAGTTTCGAGTTTACATTTTCATACTTGAATGAAAATAAAATTTTGAATAATGAATCGCTTTATTCAAAGTATTTTGTTTCAAGACATAAATTTGAAGCCTTTGGAAATGGTAATTAATTAATGCTCGACCGCGTTTTATTTTATTATTATTTTTAATTATAAACATTAAATTGATTAATATCAGTTATATTTTTGTCGTCTCCTACATTACGACGCTAAAATTGAATTTTTAATCGAGTTCCCGACCCCATTAAGAATTTCGGCTCAGAATCCTCCAATTTAATTAGCACGTTAACCAAAATGATAAATTTTCTACCGGAGTCTCATTAGTGAAGACCTGAAGAAAATATGCGGAAATTCCTTGCGAAGAATGACCGTCTTAATCTAATTTGTTCATCATTTCTTGGTCGCATTGCAGCTAATGAGATTTAATTATGCGGAACCTTCAAAGTTTATACACAAATCCTAATGTGCACAGTTTGAATAGTTTTTTTTCACTACCGACAAATTTGCTAATAACACAAGCACGGCACGGAATGTTTTCGCTAATGCAAATGTGGCAGTACACCCAGTGCGTGAACGGAAAACGAAACACTTTCGAAGCGAACTGGTTGTTACACTTGGAATAACCGTATTATTTGTCGTTACCGTACTTCTTGTTGATATTACGTTGTTACTAAGGCTTTAAATTTCCCCGATTACACATACGTGTAATATTTTTTTTTACTTTATCGTGAAATTAAAATAATTTTTAAAGCAAATAACAATAACAATAATAGTTGGCGACGTTTTCATTCGATAAATACAATTTTCTCGAGTACTTTGAGAACAAAATTGCTCTGACTCACGTTCGCAGGAAAGAAAAGTTACATTTAATTTTACTTTCAATAAAAAACCGTCCACTTTAATTCCTACAATATAGTAGGTACTAGCAAATTCTCCCTAGAATGTTGTTTGCTACGATAAATGTTCAGAGAACAAATCGCAAAATATAGATCGTTCCATAAAAGAGCGTAAGCAGGAGTCGACTGGCAATATAAATCGACAATATCATTCTAGTCAACTTATAGATATATCTGGAGGAGATTGCCATTTGCACCCAGAAAAGTTTATTTCACGAAACCTAAAGACAGTGGGTATCTTATTGCGAAGAAAAAAAGTTCCTCTATGGCTAGAGTAGTTTAATTTTTCATGTCTGTAGAACTATGGATATGGATATTCAGGATGCAAAAAAATATTTATTTATGAAGATTTTAATTACTGGTCTCGCTTGACTCAATAATTAGAAGAGCATAAACATATTCAAAAATTATTGATTGCTTAGCTAAATTAAGTAAGTTATGAATGAGCTTATTAACAAGAGAATAATAAGTTATTACAGCAAAGAATTAGTAATTTTATCTTTTATAAATTTATTTTCGAAATAATAATAAAGATTACTAGAATAAAATTTAACAAAAAAATTTTTTAATGCGCATCCCCCCTTTAACCATTACTTTTTGAAATGGGCCGGTCTGTTTTTAAGATCATCGAGTCGATTTAAATAAACCAATCCACCCCTAAGCATAAGTATTTTTTATACTTTCCAGACATTATTTGTCTCAAAAAAATAAAACATTAATTTAAATATTAATTATTATTTAAGTTATTCGACGCGGCGGGAAGAACTATGATATGCACAGCGTCTGAATTTGAAAAGATATTTTAAGAATGTTGTATTCGAAGAACGCAAGAGATTTGCTTCTTGTTTGGAGGAGAGTTTCGCGGGTCAGCTCGAGGAATACATTTTTTTTATATGCAATCGCGCGAAATAAAATAAAAATTATTTCGAAAAAGAAACGTATGAATTGATAACTAAAGCGATTGAAGTTGATGTATCAGTTGATGAAATATATAACGTAGAAGGCTTGTCTCAGGGTTTTACGTATTTAGCGAAAGTAAAATGTGGAGTTTACGCAAACATTAATAAGATTTCTAAATATCCATATGACAAGAAAGAAAAATTGCAACCAGATAGTTCTTTTCAGCTCTCTTCTCATAAAGATGCTGAAAACAATAGATTAATTAATTGTAATTAATGAAATCGTGATGAAATCACAGAAAAAATGCAATCACTTGAGCACATTTTTATGTGTGAATAATCACTCGCCTTTATGTCTATCACAATACTCTTATAACTGCTCGATTGAAATCTCCAATTACGAAGGGGAATATCAGCGACTCATCGGTGCAAATTGGAGGCGGTTTTTTTAATCACACAACAGATTATTAGCCAGAAGCATTGGAGACTCCTGAAGAAGAGGAAATGAATGGGAAAGACGAGAAGGTACTTGATAGAACTAGGTGAACTCTGCTTTGTGGAAATCCATATCATTTAAAGGCTAGTAAAACCCTTGTTTTGTTAGAAATGGCCAAAAAATGGGACCATTTTTTAAAATGAAAATAGACGAAAATATTATTATACCATATTACAAGGTGTTTTCAAGCTTGCAAACATAGATTATACTGAATAACGTATCCTATAAAAAATGGCAAGTAAATGGCTATGAAAACAGTATTCAACATGGAACCGATCGAAAAATTGAAAAATTAAGTAAGTCATAAATATCTTAGTAATCCACGTATTTACAGCTTTAAACGCTGGTTTATTCAATACATTGGATCAAAACTGACTGAAATGCGTACACATCCCTGTATTTAGCGTACAATATACGCAGTAAAATTAGTGTAATGATTTGGAAGTTATGGGTATTCCATGAAATGCTCAAATAATGGAAAAAAAAAGCGTTTCATCGCAAGTTAGGAACCAAACCTATTTCTCATAGCCATTTTATAGTTTACAGGCCATTTTAGATATTTGGATTTCTATTAGGGCGAATTATTTGAACGTTTAGGAGAAAGTTTTGCGGGTCCTCCCGAGCATTTTTTTGTTTAGCAATAAATGTAATTCATAAATTTGCACAGATTGGATTCGGAAATTCGTCTTCGAACATCTATCCCCATTCATCATTACAATCCTTATGTTGCTAGTCCATTGAAAGTGTCGATTATGAAGGCGATATCAGCGATGTATCGCAGCAAATTAACTGCAGAATTTTTAATCGCACTTTAGAAAACGGAAATTAAATGGAGGCGGTGACGCAATCGACGGTAGTGGATGATCAGTCAACATCAGTGAAAGAAAAGATTACGTGCATCCGGTACCCGCTTTTTCATTTTTCAAGATTTGCCTCATATAGAATCGCAAAGTACCGATTGAATGGTATACGCGACTACTCATAAAAATACGCTCCCCGTCGGTCAATTTTAATCCTATAGTATATTAGAGTTAGTCATACATGATACATATTCCCACATAATTTCGTTAAATCGCGTAGATGATATGCTAGGTATTTCTGTGCAAAGTTTAAATTTTGCGCGTCGGGCTGGGGGATTATCCTTGAAAGCGATAAATAATTTTTCTTTTAATGATTTGTGCAGACTTTCAAATAGATGAAAGTTTTATTTTAACAGTCACACGTGCCCATGCATACCAATCGGTGAAAGGTGAAAAAAAACATCGCTCGTTTCCACACAAAATCATGATATTGTGCGTTTACTGAGAGTTCTAGGAAAAAATCATCCAAACATAATCCATAATCGACTTGACTTAATATATTCACGATAGTAAACGTAAAATACAACGAACACGGGCAGAACTTCTTGTATCTAGTTCGAACGTCGTGATTCCTGAAAGCGGGTGTGCAAAAAGTAGAAGAGTATTATATTCAAACGGATATCGTCGCAGTTATTTATGATATAGTTTAGCTTCCGAAAGTGTCGAGCCACCTTCTTATGACAGCCGAAAGTTTATTAATATGGCTCTAATTGCGATCTTGTACGAGCTCTTGTATGAAGCTCATAGGAAACATTTTCTCACTATTACTAATTTCACTGGTACACGATAAAATTTCAGTAATTTAACTGTACATTAATGCGGCTTTATTATTTTATTTTGAAAATTTGTCATCACACTAAACACTCTTGTATTTCATAAAATTAATTAATCTTTTTTCAAATTTACACTCATCGAAAGTGCAGAACCGATTACTTACAATAAGGCATAGATACACGGTATATTCGTTATAGCGCACTAATAAAATCTTAACAACCACGATAACGGATACAGTAGAGTATTTAAAACTGTCTCTCTTAAATTTACCTGTAATCACGTTTGTCAGTCGGCGCCAGCGTCGCGACGACGCCACTGCATCCTGTCGTCCTTCCACTGCTCCGCTGTCCCAGTTACGCTAATCACTCGCTCAATTATTCAAGAAAAATAATCCACACATCCTCCTTGCACTGCGCGTCATTCGGTCCCACCCCGACTGTTTCCAACCGCGTCAAGACTCATTGACAAACGTCAACCGGCACTTATCTCCCCACCAGACTCACGCGGTCACACCGAGAGACAGGTGTCTACGTATCCTCCCCCCACAGTAATGACCTTCGTCAAACACCACAATCGAGGTTAGTCCGGCCGAAGCTGTGCGGTCTCGCGGTTCGCACTACTTGAGTTCGCACACCAACATAACCTACATTCGCGAGTACTCAACGGACCTGAGTTCTTCCGGCGATTTATCTCGCCTGCTGTACGGCCCCGCTCACCCCGAGCCGAAAGAAACTCTTCCAGCTTGCATAGATACACACAGCACAGCCTTCCCCGAACACCTGTATCCCCGAAAAATCACCAGCTCGCACTGTATGCCACTCCAGCGAGCACAACGTACGACGCGCGATTGTTACGTGTTACGACTGTGTATACATCGGTCCGTGCACCGGTTCGCGCGCGACATCCCCGCGCGTTACTATAAAGCAAGTACTCGAACGCGCGCACACGCCAGAGAGACTCGCGACGCGGAGAGCCGTTCCGAGGCAGCGCGCTCGTCACGAGGGGCGCGGCGAAACTGAAACGTCGCGCTCCGCGCGCGCTACACGCCACTTCCCACCCCTCGAGACGGAGGCGCGCGCGTCGAGAGCCGCGACGGGGGGAGCGCGCATGTAGAAGGGCCGAGAGCAGGAAGAGCGTATCAATGAAGAGCGAGAGAGAGAGAGAGAGAGAGAGAGAGGGTAGGTAGGTAGGCAGTGTGTGAACTCTCGGGCTCAATCAATGAGATTCCGCTCTGATTTATAGGGATAATTTATAGACGTGGACGGACCCGCGTGTCTTCTTCTTTTAGGGGCGACATCTACGGACGAGTGTCGGAAGATTTACGCGACGTCTTGTGCACTTTTGCGAGCGCGTGAGTGCAGCTGGGGATGCCGTAGAGTCGAGCACTTTTTTCTTTTGTTTCTCGTTATTCTTTTGTTCATCGTTGAAATGTAACAGTGGCGAACTGTACTTTTTGTAACGAGTGCACAATTTTTATGCCGTCTCGTAATACCTCTTTTGTTCCTGTTAGCGCAACAGGCCGAACTGACCGTTTTCAACTAATCAACGGTAAAGTATTATGTACTGTTTGCGACCCGATCGACAAGACGCGGACCAGAGAAGAATTTTTGCGAAAAATTACAGTGGTGTCTAAGTTGCGCTGCCGCACACTGTCGTAACTGAAAAATAATACTGCACTGAGAGTAAAATTTATGCGATGATCTAGTGAATTTAATAAGAAATCCTGTAAATTCAATGTAAAAATGTAGAAACATTTTCATTTTCGCAATCTGCAGCTAAGATTATCGATTTCCTTGTAATATTTAGTAAATTTTGTTTTGTTATACCTTTAAGAGGATTTGAGATGAAAAATTTTATTTTCAAGAGTGTTAGATGTATGCTGCTGAGCAGATCACTTCTAGTTGATCGTTTCAAATAAAATAAAATAAATGTTATGTATTCCATCTTCTCCTGTATTTTTCATTTCTTTCCTGCTACAATGAAATCGCTTTTACGACTTTTTTCTTTCCCGTGATTTGGAAATTTTCCATAACTCTCAAAATTTGATAAAAATTTAAAATAACATGATAATAATGAATATTTACAAAGAAAATGTTAAATAATAATTAATTATTTCAAAATACCGAATCACTGATATCGTTACATCAACAAAATCGATTTCATTGTACTTAATGAAATCGATGGAAATTGCTAAAAAAAAGCTTCTATGAAATTAGGAAATCCTGATGGAATCAGCTGTGTTACATGCATCGCCCGACCCAGTTTGCATACCATGCAATGTGGAATCGATCAGAGATTCAGAGAGCATTAATTACCTGTTTCATACATCAAAAATAAATTATCGAAGGAATATTGAAATAATATATTTTTGTTAAAAAAACCAGACAATATTTCATATAAAATTGATAATGAGCGTTCAGACTGCGATATTTTTATACAGTAGAAAAGCTTTGGATCGAACAGGTGTACAAAAAACAGATATACTACGAGTTGACAACTGTCAACATCGCTCCAAGCAGTTTGGACGAGGGCATCGACGTAGAAGGCGGGAGGGTGCATCTACCCGTCATCGAGCCACCACAGCTTAACCAACTGCTTCGTCCGACTTAGAGGACATGGAGATAGAATTTGAGGCTCATAAAATGAAGTCAGTAGCCAATAAAAATTGTATATGGATCAGAGGCGGAAGATGTTGATATTTTTAAAAATTGACACTTAAAGTTTCAAATACAACTTTTCTAAGTTAAAGGCAGTATAGTTTAAAAATGTTAGTTGTATAGTTAACTACAGTTGCCATCAACATTTTCTCACCCTGAGAGAAAGAAAAAGATTTATTGAGAATAGAATCGCCATTTTAGGTAATAATCATAACATTTGTCAATGAAGAAGGGACATGATATTAACACCGGGTATTATGACCCGAGGACGATGCGAGGCTATACCACCTGCAATGGAAACATTATACTCCCTTATCCCACGATGTCAACGTGGTCTTAGTGCAAGCAATATCATGACATCTGCAAGGAGGCTAAGCAATGCAACTACTGTATTTAACTACTGAAAAGCTTGAATGATGTATTGTTTCTGATATTATGTATATAAAAAAAATTATGATCGATTAATACTTATCGTCAAAATCGATTAGTTTTTTAACGTGAAATTTTCTGCTCCGATTGGACTATCACAACACATCCTTAAAAGAGAGAGAGAGAGAGAAAGAGGGGGAGGAGGAGAGAGAGAGAACAGAAAAGGGGAAAATCCATTTGCCGCAAACGTGCGACCTGTTCCTTTCGATGGGATTCGGCTCTTCGATATCGAAAGGCAAGAGTCCTACGAAACGGAATACATTGGGGGGGGGGGGGATCTGTTGTACCAATCGAACGATAGTTTGAGCTTCTTATTCTGATTTAATTATTAACCAAATAATTATTTTGTCTTACCTTTAATAATTTTTGATTATTATATTCGAATCAGCGATGCGCGACGTTTCTCGAGACGATCGATATTATCGCGTTTCTCGAAGGAAAACCCATTTTATCTTGGTACAACGAGAGTCTTTATCATCGGTATCATTCATCATCATCTCTCGAGTTTAATATCAGTCAAGGATTAATTGACACCGATATGGCTTCAACCAGCCGGGGAAAAAAGGAAGTTCGAATTATGCGACGATAAGATATACTCTCCAAGGAGCCCTCTGTTCTTCGCGGCAAAATAATGTACGAGCCAGCGAGGAGGTGCGAGGGAAGAAAAATTTAGATTTTCGACAGACTACGAGGCGTAAACCGAGCGCATCTCGGTGACTTTATACTTCAACTTCCTCCCTTACGAATTTCAATTTTTCTCCAGTGCACCCCTGCTTTTTTTTGCACCCTGATTCCCTCGGGACCCCCAGTAGGATTGCTCGCAGGTATACCTCGGAGCAGCGACGCCTATATCGAACTTTATTCCTCGACGACGATCGCGGATCTCGAAAATTCAATTTCACGCCCCCGCGTTCGTTCCAACGCACTCCTTACGGATAAATAACATTTAACGTCCTAATTCAAAAAAACTGTTGCCGATCTCCTCGCTGGAGCCAAAAAGAAAAAATGACGTTCTCGCAGCGAACGCGGGGAAAAATCATCCCGAACCCGAGCGATCGATCCCGTTTTTGTCCATTCGAAAATCACAGTCAAATACACGCGCGCGGACGAGAGTAACTACCGGGGAAGCTCGACCGTGCAGCCGAGCCATTAGTCGCAGTGTCTCTTTTATTCGACGAGCAGAGAGAGAGAGAGAGAGAGAGAGAGAGAGAGAAAGAGCAGGTTGACCATCGTTGACCGCAGTTTCCAGCCAATCGTCGCGGCAGTAGTACACTCGAAAAATGGTCAGCCGCAGGCTTCGCCCGTGCGTATCGACAACAAAAGTCTAAATTCCGAAGAACCGAATTAGCCTGTATTTGCAAAAAGGGGGAGGGTGTGCGGACAAGGGAGGGGGTTCGGCGCGACAACGGTACAACTGTACACACCGAAATCCCGAAAATCTAGATTAGACTTTCCCCGCAGCTGTGCGCGTTAGACACGAACGGAGAGCGTACACGTGTACTGATCATGGAAATCGGCGATGTGTGTATGTATATATGTATATATATAAATATATATATAGATATATCTGGCAGTCAAAAGCGAGCGAGAGAGATTCACCTTTGTTGCCAGCGATTTCCAAGCTTATACGAGGAGCGGCTGCGCGATTACGAGGCCGCAGCCGCAAGACTGATGTCCCGTGGCATAAAGCCACCGAATTTCCCGCGATCTCTCTCTCTCTCTTCCCGTCTATATACGTATTCTGAGAGAGAACTCAGTCGTTTGGAGAGTAGGAGGGCGGGTATGGACGACTCCCGCCGTGAGACGCGCTACTGCTGCTGCTGCTGCAGCTACTACTGCTGCTCCGACGCATAAATATTTTATGCCCGCGGCAACACGCGTGACCAGTCGGTCAAAGCAGACGTTCGGGAAGAAACGATATACGTAAACGGCGAGAGGGGGTGGATTTGTTTGGGCCGATAATAACGCCGATAATCTCGCGCTGACGGGATAAATTACCCCCCGCGGGCGGAGAGGGGTGAGTGGACTGATTTCGGAATTTTTCCACTCCCTCGCGTCCAGGACTTTGGATTTTCTTGAGTGGCCAATAGCTGGATGACGTTTCGTTCGAGTCGTTGATACACGGCGCCGGGGGTGGGTGGGGGAGCATCGGAAGAGTTTTACAGCGTTTCGTATATACAGGGGGAGGCTTTTACAACCGCGGGTTTAGAGCGGAAGGACGAAAAAGACACGTGGGAAAACTGTCGAGGACAGCGGCTGCGGGGCGTTTAGGGGTTCGGGAAGGTGGAGTGGGGGGGGGGTCGAGACCCACTCGGAGCGCGGCTGTACATTCACTCCTGTCTCACGTAGACGTTTCATATGAAAGACGTAAAACCGGCGCTGGCTCGCAATAATACGGAGCCATTGTATTCTGATTTTGCAAGAGACATAATTTCGAGGGAAGAAATTCGGTAAACTACGCGCGGGGAATCTCGATGCGACAGACTTGCGAAGGTTGGGGGGGCATAACGATTTTTCGAATCGAAAATTATTCGGCGCGCCGCGCGGTTGTTTCGGTAAAAGCCGAAAATTTTCCGCAGGCACCATTCGAGAGGATTGGAAAGTCGATTAAAAATTCAAATTTGTGTGTATACGGGAGCGAGCAATATATAAAACGACTGGATTTTCGCGCAGTAAATAATAAAAATAGAGTTGCGAAAAAAAGTTCCTGCATATAGTTGACGGTTTTTGTGAATTTATCTGCCGGTCTTTGGGCAAGCTTAATTGAATCGCATAATTACGAGATGTTGTTCAAATGTCGTTCCGCGAGGTATTACAAATGCAGCTTTGATAGACAGATGCACGACGGAATGTTGACTTGGTTTTTTATGATCTCGCTTCCGTAATTGTTTGCAAGATTGTAAAAATTGCAGTTATTTTCGCTAAACGCAGCATGAAATTTCAATCAAAGTTGGAATGTTTTTCATTATAAAAATACACTGCAATAGATAACTAAAAATGCTGTTAGAAAAATTCTCCTAGAAAAAGTTCGATAAATTTTTACGGCGTTACTTCCACATAAAATTTCTAATTTCATCTCCTCTTTTTTTATCGAACAATTTTATCTTCAGAACAGCGCGTTAAAAAAAATAGTCTTCTCGCATTAATATTTTACGGCGAACAATTCAGAAAAGAAAGAAACTCGCGTGCAACAGTGCAACAATGAAGCATCGGGAATCCAGAGACTATACAGAAACCAACCCCGGATTTTTCCCAAACTTTGCCGATTTCTCACCCAACCGCAACTTCATCAACACTTTCTAATTGCACAATCAAACTCCAAACTAAAAATAATTATCTTTTTCCTTCCCTCCAAAGCTCGCACTCTCTCTCTCTCTCTCTGTCTCTTTCTCCCGCGGCCAAGTCTCACGGCGCAAAACTTTGCCATTACAATGCACGGCACTCCGGCGAAATGAAATTCCATCAATGACGCGCGACTCGCGAAAACAATAATCCCTCCCCCCACCCCCGGCCCCCGCCCCCTCGCCGTCGAAATTTCATCGAGAAGAGCAAACAGCCATAAAGCAATATAATCCGACTTCGTCTTCTCGGGGCCGAGAAAACACGCGGAACAAGCTCAGCCTCGATACACACACACGCGCGCGCGCACTTGGACAAGAGGTGGACGGAGTCGCGCAGTGTGTCTACAGTCGAGCTATAGATCGAAAGAAAGAGCATCGCCGAGGCGATAAGCCGCATATAGCTCAAGCTCGCCGCGGATATTCCACTCGCGCAGCGCAGTCCTGTAAAGTTATTGGCGAAATGGACGCCTCGGCAAAGCGTCTCTGTGTGTGTGTGTGTGTGTGTGTGTGTGTGTGTGTGTGTGTGACTGTACACACTATAGTTGACTCTCCCTCTCGGCGAGGATGTGTGAAAATTAGGTCGTCCTCGTTGTCGCCGCCGCTCATATATATTGAGGGGGAGGAGGAGACGCGGAAGAAAGCGTTGCGAAGCAACTTCTTATACCGCGGCGAAACGAGCTTGTAGTTCGCGCGGGAAATTCAATTTTTTAAAAGCTCGATATACACACACTCCCTGTTTTTCGAGCGCTCGCGCGCTATGCCAGTCAATCATGTCGCTCGGCTGCCGCGGCGGCTTTCGGGATTTGGCGTTTTCATTAAGGCTTTTAATGCTCTTCTTGTTTTCGGTCGAGCGAGCGAGCCGCAGCGCCCGCCGAGCGTTGCGGCGTACGCGCGCTGCCAAGAGAGAGAGAGAGAGAGAGAGAGAGAGAGAACCGGAGATAGAAGTGTATACAGCCGGCCGAAATGAGCTACTTTAACGAGCTTCGCTTAGACAAATGACGCGTCCGTAATTACCCGACGTTTTTCCCGCGGTTTTTATACCCTCGCGGAGCTCGCGCGCGCGCGCGCTCCAGCTTTCTCGCTCTCTCGCTTGTTATTAATGGCCGAGTTCTCGCGGCGCCGCGTGAATTATTGTTGCAGCGCGCGTCCGCTTTTATTGTGATTTCCTTGCCGTTTGACGAGTGGAAATTTAATATTCTCCGCGGCCGCCGGCGCGCAGGAGAAACCGAGCGACGGCTCTTTCTCTCACGAATCGTAAACGCTCGAGATAGAAGCTAAGAGAGAAAGAGAAAGAGAACAAATCGTATACGTAAACACGATCCATTAAGAATCAATGCGGACTCAGGCGCACACTTGTTCGCCCGCCTATATTTATACGGCAGGTCTATACGTAGCCCCGACCCGCATCTTTACTGCGTAGCCGTAAATCAATCGCGAGATCGCGTCGGGGATAGAGCGCGAGGAGCGGGTTATAGGGCGGGGGTACAGCGAGTAAAAAAAAATATCCAAGCGCGTAATACACAAAGTGTATCGATTTTCAATACGCACACGGGGAAATACAACAAAGTGAACGCACACGCGCTATAATAATGCGCGCTGCGCAGTCAATCTTTTTTTCTCCCCGGCTAAAGCCTCGCGCGTGTATACACGCGCGCGCGTATAAGCAGCGCGTATAATTCCGAGGCAAAAAGCCAGCGGCGGCAGCAGCGGCAGGGCTTATCTTGCCTCTCGAAATTGCCGGGGCATGTGCGCGCGGAAGGAGCTTTAAAAACATTCCGCGCGATACTGCCGCGCGCGTAGCGCCGTCTAATGTACTTTTCATAAGGGCGTTTCCGCTTTACGGCTCTTCCGCGGCTCGTTTTTTGATTATGCCGCGGCGCGCGGCCTGCGCGCATATACTCCGCACCGCATAAAGCTCGCCGCGACGTCGCCGCCTCGAATTCGCGCCCGCGCAGATTAATGCGCCGCCGTAAATTTCGCAATCATTTCGGCGCGCGCGCGCGCCTCTTCGCAATACGCGCGGTGTAACAATATAGACACGGCCAAGCGCGCGGCCACGTACACCGCTATACGGATAGATAGACAGGGGGGAAGCGAAGGGGAGCGTCTCGGAAAAACTGATGGATGCGGATTTTGTGTATGTATGCGCGCACGTGTGCAGTATAGCGGCGGCGGCGGCGGCGGTAGTGGCGGCGCATCAGTGGAAGGAAAAGTGGCAAGCGCGGGTGGACTCGACGCGCTGAATACTAATCGGGAGAGAAAGCTGGATGGGCAGGAGGACAGAGACAATGCCGGAGGAGGATGCTATTAATAATGGGAGAAAGAGAGACGTTCGCTTGACGAGGTGGAGGACGAGAGAGGCCTGTTGGGGGGGGGGGGTATATATAGTGGGGGAGACACTGTTTTCTACGTGGCATTATTTATTGCGTCGAATCTCCTATATCTCCACTGTGTATTCCGTCGTCATACACTTTAAGGCTTTATTAATGGTGCAGCGGGATTCCCCGAGTCTTTGGAGTTACTGGCAACTATTTACTCGGTGATATCGCTGCGCTGGCGAGCAGAGAGATAGAGAGAGAGAGAAGCGAGTTGTCGCATGGCTTCATCTTTGACTGTGTGTGCATTATTACGTAGGAGTGTGTAACTTTCGCGAGAATTCGAATTGCGTTACGTGTGGCTGGTGCTGGCTGTGATACGAGCCCTAGTTGCAATGAATTTGGATATTCTGAGCAAACGTGTAATGCACACGTTGTGCACAGTTTGCGGCCTCGTAAACATATTAAAAGCAATTCGATTATTTTTCTACTCAATTGCGCTGCAATACCGGAACTCACAATTCACTGATTTGAATTAAATTCCATTAAATGAGATTAAAAAAATCAGACTTTGAAATACGCATTGTAAATTTCTTTACTAGAGGTTAATAGTTTTTTTTTTATGAAGGGGTAAGGTATTGCGAGCTCGTCGTCTCAGCGCGTGGCAACGCAATGAATCCCTAGCCTGGCAGGAATTTAGACTAATCACTGGAATCCCGACCGCGCATGAAACGCTATAAAGTACACTGCGAGGCACGTCGAGGTTCAGGACTAATTGTCAACGGAGACCCCCCGATGAGACGAGGGTGGCGAGAAGAATCGGACCGTGGACGTCGCGCAAGCACAAGCAAAGAAGCAGAAACAGACGGATACCGATGTTGATTCTCCCATCCGGATGCTCAATCGAGAGTCTAGGATGCGCAAGTTCGTTAACCACAGGGGCGCCCCGCTGGTTATGCCGAGACCCTCGAACAATGCAAACTATCCGCTGGGAGCATCTGGTCTCCAACCCCATTATCACGAATCCTCGCAGAATGTCCCGTGCAAGCTCATGACGTAATAAAGAAGACCGAAGATTGCCGCCACCGCGAAGCGAGTGACAGTCGAGTCGATGCAGGGCTTTAACGAGGATTGCGTCTCCGATTGTGCAAGAAGACACGACGCCGCGGAGAGACAGAAGATGTACCTAGCGAACGACGACTTGGACATATACCTATGAATATATGAAATTTGAATGGATGTGTGCATTACGCGTTACGGATGTACAGCTATACGTATTCGACTGGACATCCGGACTTCTGGTCTCGACGCGATGCTTGCGGAATCACTACGTGGATCTGAGCCCCCGTCCAATATCGCGAATATTGCACTGCTTAAGCGGACGAGCTATTCTCCAGATGCCACTGGGACGCGTGCCCGGTCCCGAATTGCAGCTGCTTCGCAGCACACGCGTCTTGTGTACTTTCCTTTTCTTTTCTTTCTCCTTTGATGTCTCGCCTGTCCTTCTTGCGTTCCGATTTGTTCTGACGCTTAATTGTTACAAATTCGCACAAACAGCTGTAGATTATTTAAAAGCATAGAATTCTTTCCAAGCCGAATAAAGTTCAAGGAATTAAAAATGAAGCCGGTGAAATGTGTTTGCCCATTCGAAGAAGTCGTTGAAGAAAACCCTTCTGAAGACTGCATGCATGACGCTTCGAATCATTATACACAGTGACAACGGAATGGTATAAGAGAGATCGTACCAAAGAGCATAGAAAGCGTTTTACGAGTCCGCAATCTCATTGTGCGTTGTGACGGTACAATTAATCTCCTGTAGTCGACCCAAAATTTACTACATTCGGTGGGCGCCCTCCGGATGGAGGATCACGTAATATACTGCTAAGTATTTTCTCTCTTTCTCTCTCTCTCCCTCTCTCATATCTCTCTCCCCCTTCCCCTCTCTTTCTTTCTCTCGCCAGAGCATGTCCAATCGAAAACCATATATAATTTTCAAGTCTATCACGATACTGCGGTACCCGAATCGCGCATCTATAACCTATAATGATACATATGTCTGTGCATGTGCAGCGTGAGAGAGAAATAAAGATCGATCGATTGAAATATTTACTTATCGTATTTTACATTGCACAAAGTTTAAATTAAACTTACAAGCATAAAAATGCATTTAAAATTAACTCACAAAATGTATAAATGAGATAATCAATGAAAATGAGATGACATTACGGATAGTCGTGAAAGTTGAAATGAAAAAAATATTAACTATTCTGTCGGAGCTCTACATCTCAGCAGAAAATTTCGCTTGTCGAGCAGATTGCGTATCGCAATGAGAATTGGCCGCTACAAATGTAATTTTTACTCTGGCGCAAATTTTCTCAGCCCTTGAATCTCTGTGTTTTGCGTGTTTTTCCGGCGTTGCGAGCTTCGCCGCGCCAGAGCAAATGCGGAGCTTTTTCTATCAATAAATTATATAAAATTTGTGAACCGAGCGAGAATTTGGGAACGCGCAGTGGGGAAAAAGCGCGTACGAGAGAGAAAGTTTTTCCGACTTTTTTCGAGTTCACACACCTTTTCTCGAAAGAAAGCTCAATGCCTCGATTTCGAGGGTACGCATTGCTGGGGCGAGAAAAGTACAAATTTCACTTTTCTTTCTATGTAATTCTATTGGAATTTCTACGGAATTTCTTTCCTATTGTTAAATCGCTTCCGAGTACTTCGGAATAGAGGAATTTTCGTAATTATAAGAACTTCGGCACCGCAATAGTTTGATACTTGTACTTATTTTCTTAAAGTATGCAGAAATATTTTTATTAAAAATGACTGTACTTTGTATTTGAGGCGAGCAAACTTGACAGAGCTTTAAATGTGCTATGCTAAATAGTAATTTTTGGTGTAATTGTAACAATTTTTCGCATACGTTTAGTAAATTCTATGCTTTGCCGAATTTGTTTCTCGACTGATATAAAGTATAGTACTTTTTAATAAAAAGATCCCTACTTATAAATCTACAGCTTAAGCTAAACGAAATTTCGTTTTATAAATAGAAGCTAAATTGCCTAAATATTTGAAAATTTATTCGTCACGTAATAACCCAACATTTAGTTATTTTATATATAAATTTTAAACTACTCACATGCGATCATCGAACCGAAAAGTTTGCGAACCTCAGACAGACTGCGAAGTCGAGGTCAAGCCGGGAACGGGATAATAAGTCTTCCGGTAACTCGTTCGTCGAAAAGCTTCGTTTACTATGATGCGAAAACTTTCAACTCGATTATACTATAATAATCCCGTATTATAATTCTTCTTGGCCGTCCTTTTAGAGAGAAAGAGAGAGAGAGAGAGAGAGAGAGAGAATAAATAATTATTTTGAACTGTGAAATCATGCATTAAAATAAACGCCGCAATTATCATCGGATCCTTGCAGCGCACTGGTTGTTCCCGAAAATTCTTTGTTGATACAGTTTTCCCGCGCGCATATTAATGCCTATAACAATTTATACAGGCCCGGGCCTACATCTAAACCTTACGGAGCGCGCGATTCCTCCCGGCAAAACATTCCCGAGCCTTAATTAATTTCCCCCAACTGCACGCGCACTTTCCCTCGCCACAATCAATTCCGGCAAGCAGTTAAGGTTCCGGCTGCTGGTGGCTGATCAAAATCAGCCGAAAAGTCCCTTAAACCCCCTCCCCCTGCCCTCCTTCCATCCACCCCCTCGACTGGCAGGCCGCGTACTCGCTATAAAATTTGCATAAGTGAAGCGGCGCTGCCTCTAATCAGCGCCCCCGTTATCGAGGCCACCTTGTCGCCTCCTCTTCTTGTACTTCGCGTCGCTTGTGTATACCGATATACACGGAGGCGCGCAAAATCGCGAGCAATTATTCCCCAGGCATTTCGGCCGAGCCCTCGCCAACGTCTTTTCAGGCCAATCGCTTGCGATAATAATAGCTTCTGCGTGCGTCGCTCCTTGATCTACGAAAAGAGAGATAGAGAGAGAGAGAGATAGAGGAAGAAAGGCTTCGGGTGACGTAAGCTCGAGGCTTCCTGGGGCGCGATTTTGCCAAGTATTGCACTTGAGTGGCTCTGCGCGCTTATAAGGCATTGTAATTGATTTATGGAAAGGCTGCGCAAGCTAATGTAGCTTTAGTGAACAGCTCGATTTCGCTGAATCGATGCGCGGACTTGAAGGGGGGCGGCGATGATGAAATGCGAGCTTGGAATTGAGTGAGCGAGTGGCTTTGGGAATTAAAAGTCGAATGTGGGGGTTGGTTGGTTCGTCGGGTGTACGCGAGAAGGCGGAATCGAGACCTTAGCCGTTTCAATGTTCAACGATTGATAGAAGAAGGAGCTTTGAATTTGGAGAGTTCGGATTTTGCACGGTTTAGCCTCGGGTAGATTCTTTACAAAATAAAATGCGGATATTGACTCGGCTGCAGATGTAATGACGTCATTTGCACCAATTAAGCTTGAGGGATCTCTATCGATTTCCTCGAGAGATCAAAAAATTCTTCCAGAGAAAAACATAAAAATGACAAGTGTCCCGTATCATCGTAGCAAAGAAGATTGGAATCCACTGATTCGCGAAATGGATAAAAATATGAACACCGATAAATTTAGCAACGAAAATAATATACGGTACTTGTTTTCTATGGTAAATTTCACATGCAGTATACGTATAAATAATTTCATTACTACATTATTTAGTTGAAAATGATCCTCTACAATGTTTCAACACACATTTTTTCAAAAACTTTGGACATTTTACGTAAACACGAACAATTATTTGAAATAACATATGTTGTTATTCCTAATAAGGATTAGAACAATTCTTTAGCTTCACGAATTTTATCAGGTGAACAGCCTTCAAACTTAAAAGTATATAACCATGTATGTAATTAGATGTTTGTTTCTTTTCTGTAATTCATTACGAGATTCTTGGAAGAAACTGCTCATTTTTAAAACTCATTGTTAAAGGCTCTCGGTGTTGCCAGATGGTGATACAATACCGGCGATTGTACCGCTGTGATTGTACAGCCCTGATGAGGAGTCCATTCGAAACGTAGACTATTCAATAAATAGTTAGTATAGCTTGAAGCGATGGATGGAGTCATTTTCACCAACTCTTAAAAATTGCTTTGTATTTTATCCCAGTCGGTGCAAGTTGGAGTCTCGCTCTCGACAACCTTAAAAAAGAACATGAAAATCAGTCCTCAAAAATTCAGATACTGCAAAATATAACACAACTTAGTGGACACTTATAAAACCAGTGTCTATCGGCGCCCGTTTTACTGTTCTGAAACAAACAAGACAATTTAGCAGCATTCCTATCATAATATTTGGATATGTGTATTATAGAATTTACTGATGTGAATCATGCACGGTATCCATATTTGTAATGATTGTTCCTAAGGATTTCATATTAAACTTCAATGCTCTGAAACCCAGTACGGCAATATCATATGTTTTTAAAAAATTTTAATTAAGGGCTGCCTCCCACAGTTGAATCAAGTTACATCTTTAATCAATTATTATTTTATTAATTTTATTGTTTTTTCTTTACTGTTTTATTAATTTCAGATATCATCACGAATTTCCACACCGATATTAAGGGCGAATAAATAACGCAATCAGCGTACGAAATTGCGTTAAGCAAGGCAATCGGTAATGCCAAAAATTGGGGAGGCGGCAAAAAAAAGAACGAATAAAATAATGTAGCATTGGACCCCAATGCTTTCCTAAAGGAAAGGTAATGGAGGCAAATTTTTCGGAAGGATAATTAGCGACCGCTCGGACAACACCTTCATACACTAATTACAACCGATCTAAAAGTCAATTAGGCGGTTTATTAAGTGACATCATGCTTGCATCAAGCAGCATCCGATTGGCATCGACAACACCAGCTTTAAAAAGCAGAAACAACAATGAATAGCTTCGCACTATCCTGACAGTCTCTCTCTTAGAAAACAAAAAAGAATTCACTCTAAACACAGTAATGTCTCATGCTCCGAAAATCTTATTTACATGCAGAAATTTCTTTTTTCCAGCAACTTTCCAAAAAGCTCGCATCCCGCCAGGAAACAATTAAGCCGACCGACGTACGCCCTGCTCGTCGAAAATCTAGGTTATTTCAGCAGTTCCAGATAAACATCAACATAAATTTCCGTGAAATTGCGCTACTCACGGAGCCCCCTTCCTTCCCTGCCCTCGTCATCAAAAATGCCCCCCCCTGCAATCCCGAATCCCCGCCGGTAGCTTCTAATCCATACCAAATCAATCTGGCTTCCCGCCCCCTAAACTACATAGCCCAGGTGAAAAGCAGCCCCTAGACGGAAACTACCCCCCTGCTGCTGCTGCTGCTGCTGCTGGTGGTGGTGGTGGTGGTCTCGGCGCGCAGATCTCAGATCCGTTACTTACCCGAACCGTGTCATTACCAAGTCCCGCTGGCAAACGTGATTGCGCCCTTTCTCTCTCTCTCTCTCTCTCCCGCGTATGCAAATGCGGCGCGGGCGGCCCTTGCACACGCACCGCACGCGCGGCCTCTTTACTCAACGCCGGAGGCAAGCTGCAGCTCCATTAAGCGCTCCTGCAGCTTTCATGATGCGCGAGGTCTTTGCCGGCGCTGCTGCTGCAGCTACTGCTGTGCTTCGCCGAGAGCTTCGATTTCTCCGGCAGAGAGAGAGCGAGAGAGAGGGGGAGGGGGGAGGCGAGCATATAAGTGTGCGCCGAGTCTTTTCTGCGCTGGAAGGCTTGGTTTATAAGGCGGCGCGCTCCTCTGGAATTTTGATGGCCGGGTGATGGACTCGACGCCGAGCGATGCATGCGAATGCGCGCGCCGGGGAGAGCCGAGGGCGAATAATGCCGCGCGCGCGGTGGCTGTCACTTTTTTTGCGGCGCGGCGGGCTCTCGCGTACGGGGAGGGGGATTTATTTTTAATGGGCTTGGCGTATTTCAGTTTCATCGGGGCTCGCTCGGGAGGAGAAAAAAGAAGCGTCAGTAGCCTCCCGGAATGTCGGACGTTTCTTGGTGAGCGGAGTGAATATTCAAATTTGGCGCCACGCGAGGCGTGTTGAGCGACAAGAAAGGACTTGTCCCCCGTAATGAAATAAAACGGAATAAAAGTCCCAGTTACTCGCTCTGAGCAATCTATAGCCGCTTTTACATTTTTTATCCGACTCTCATAACATCGTACCCGCGTAATTACAATTTGCGCTCCACGTTATGAACCGCACAGACAACCGCGCTCTGATGCGATAAATTAATATTAAACCTTGATTCCTTGCAGCGTATCGTTAACGAAAATCGATCGACAAAAAAATGGTAACCCGATCCACACGGCATCTCCGTGGTTCCATTCGACTTTCGCGGGAAAAACACACTCGCGCGCGCGCGCGCATCCTAATTAACGTCCAGTAAGCTCTTCTATACTCGGTGAGAGCGAAGCCGCGAGCCGAGTATATACAGGGCGCGCGCGGGCGATATTGAAATCCAAACAACAGCAGCTTCGCAACAAAGAGCGGCAAATAAATATCAGCCGCGGATGCGGCGATAAGCGCGCGCATATATATATACGAGCGGCGACTTCTATGCATAAAACGGAGTGTGTAGCATTCACTCTTCGTTCAACAATAAATTCCCCGGCCGCAACGCGAGCGTTCGCCTCGAACAAAAACACCTCTTCCCCGGAATAGCCGCGCGCACACGCTCACACATCATCAGCAACGCACTCTCGGGAAAAAAAGTGCAAATCGACAAAAGACCCTCATAACTTTGGCGACGGGAAATTCATGCGCGACGCTCTTATTCTCTCTCTCTCTCTCTCTCGCGGCCGAAAAAGCAAGCTTGAAAAAAGTCAACAGCATAGGAGGGGGGGGGGGGTAGCCCCTCCGGCGAATAGCTGGCAAACTCCCTCTCTCTCTCTCTCTCACTCCCTCTGCGCAACAAAGGAGGGCCTCCTCGATCGCGCACGGCAGCCCCGGGTGATTAATAATCGCAAGGCTCGTCGCATTAGTCAAAAGCGATACAATTGGCCGAGGCGCGGGCACACACGTCATTTTGCTCGATTCAATGCAGGACGCCAGAGCGCGCAGCCGCCGGGGCCAGGCAACCGTGAAGCGATTTAGCCCGCCGCAGGCTTATATTGATGTTGCCGGTCTCGCGTGACTGGGGCGATGGATGGCAAGGCACGCAACACGCCTTCCCTCGATTCTGCGCCGCGTATACAGGTATATACAGGCGCGAGTCCTCCTCGACGGCGAGATCAAAAGTCACTTGCGTTGCGCAATCGTTGTGATTAGGGGGGGGGGAGGATCGCAATTATTGCGTTTTTATACGGCTCGTTGCTGCTGCTACGTCGACGACGACGACGACCGACGATGACTCCTGCGCTGAGCGCTGATTTGTGATAAGTGATCGTTATACCTGCTTGTCGCCACGCACTCCCCCCCCCCCTTCCCCTTCTTAACCTGATTTCGCGTAAAGCTGCGTTGCTGCTCGGCCGGCCTGCGACTGGGTAATGATTTCGAATCTAAGGCCTGATGACTTGGCCGGGAGTGAAGAATCGGAGAAACTTTGCGGAACGCTGGATACAGGCTAATACACTTGTTGAACTTTATTGCTCAACTTCATCGATTATTTATATCACGCGCGCGCGCGCGAGCGTCTGTAATCCCGGGGAGCGGGGAAACTTTTTAAATCATTGAGTTTGTCGGGGTCTGAAGAGTTAAATTGCCGCGATTAATCGTGCCTCGGGTTCGCTTTGTACGTCGCGAGACGGGCGGACGGGGAGGGGGAGGTTGGGGGTCAGAGTATTAATCAAGATACACGGCAATTGCGTAGTCTCGACTCGGTTTTTATCGATCCAGAGCGCCCATTACGCGAGGCGCCTACGAGATTACTACTCGTTAAAATTATACGGTATACGTCAACACTTTCTCCCGTACGTTTGCTTTCTTCTACTCTCGCCTCCCTTTCTCTCCTCCAATCTTATTCCGACTGTATTCCACCCGGCGGAACAAACCGGTGTCTGCGCGTGTATAGCGAAGCTTTTTTTTCTCCTTCTCGACGTCGCCGCGAAGGCGTTGAAAATAGAAGTGTAACGAGAAACTTCATAAAAGACGGAGACCGGGGCGGGGGGGGGGGGAGAAAGTAGAAAGTTACAGCACAATGACTTGCCAGTCATTTTCTAGCGAAAGCTCAAATCCGCGAAGTACGCAATTGTCGGTGTGGGCAAAAAATAAAAATCATCGCTAATTGTTTTTGTAATTATTTCACAGCCAAATCGGAAAACAAAAGCGTCGCTTCCGCTTAAAGAGTTAATTATAATGTCGGATAAAGGCGCTGCGCCGCGTTACGCCGTTTTTACCGTGATGTGGATTCTATACGCCCCCATTAGCGTTACTGCGAGTTAGCGCGGCGCGCAGTATTAAGTTTCAGAGCAAAATTAGAACACACTCTTTTTAGTGTAATGTGTATTCTATATGCCCATTAGCGTTGCCGCGGCTCCGCACAATGGAGCTTTGGGAGTAAAATTAGTGGCTTGTATCCGAAAAACTTTTACAATTCGTTTATCCCCGCGTCTATCCGGAGCTGACGAAATCGAGCCTGAAAAGGAAAAAAGAAAACGTTAAACGATTATGCGCAAGAAATTGTCCACAGGAAGTGAAACCACAGGTAGTGTTCCCCAGAAGCTTATACAGTTATCGTTTCTCGCGTTACGTGATTCCGAAAAGCCAATTGGAAAAAGAGACTCACAATTACAGAGAGGCTTCGTAACAGCTTTTCTCAGCTCCGACAATGGCGCGGCGAGCGCGAAAGCCGATTGTTTCGCCCGCGGCGGGGTAAATTACGTCAGCGGCTGTTATTAGTCGTCGAGCGAATCATCCGCGCGAGACAAGCGCGGATAAGCGAATAATCCGACAAATATACTGATATGACTGTCGAGCTGAAAGCTGGTCGGGGATAACGAGGGATGGAATGAGATATGGAATGAGAAGAGGCGAAAGTGAGAAGGACTGTATGCGGCAAGACTTCTTGCCCCTTGTTCCTTGTAAAATGCTTTTCTCATTCCCGGGAGAATTCGCTTTCTGTACACCGTGACGTGCTGCCTCGGTTGCCCCGTTACCCTTCTGTACAGTACTATACTCTGCCGCAGGAATGTGGGAATACGTGTGTCAGCTATTTTTTTCCGCGAGTTTGTGCGTTTGAAGTGCGGAAAAACACATACGGATGTTTACATCTGAAAGTAGAAAATTTAACTTTCATAATTAAGTTTTCTACTTTCAATCTTTGCGCTCTCTTCTCGTTGAGTATAAACTTCGCACTGTAGTCGGTATGGCTTTAAACACTGAATTGCAATTAATTTATTCAATTGCTTCAATTAAATTACAAGAGTATGGTTCTGTACACAATGAGGGCAGTGTGTAACGATTTCATAGTCATTAGAGAGATATTTAATTTACGAGTTCATTTATATTTATATTCATTGATGTCGTATTTAAAAAAAAACAAATGCACTTTTCTTTAGTCTAGAATACGCAAAAATATTTTTTAAGCTAGAGCTTTCGGATCAATGGAACTTTCTTCTGCAAGCCAAAAGATGATGAAAAATGCCGAGGAACATGCGAAATATAGAATATGAAAATTTAACATGATGGGGATGCATATGGAGGAAAAAGAAAAAATTGACTATTCTATGGTTACTAGTAATTTTTCCCATGTTCCTCTGCACTTTTGACTATCTTTCGGCTCGCAGAATAAAGTCTGATCGGTTCGAAACCTCTAGCTTTAAACAAATTTTTTCGATTTCTAGACCAAAGAAAAGTGCATTTTTTCATTGAAATTCGACTTATACATTTATAAAATTTCACTTATTTTGAATATAATCTTGTAATCAATATCAATTAGAAGGACCGAATTGAGTCGCACGAGAATTCCCATTGGTGGAACTGTCCCAAAGTGGAGCAACGAAATAAAACGAACCCTTTAAAACATACGGCATAGTTTCAGCCCTGTATTCCGTCTGAGTAACTCGACTAATTTATCGCGATAAGCGGCCCATGAAAAATCCAAGAATAAATATATAATTTAACTGAGAGGGAAAGATCAACGTTCTCGGGGGCAGCCAAGTGAACCGGGTCAGTATGAGCTCGGCCAGCCAGCCAGACGTATAGTCCGCGCGAAATATTTCGTCGCGGCAGCGGCGGCGGCGGCGGCGGCGACGACGACGGCACTCCCCACGGGAGCAAAGACTCGTCGCCAGCGATACGGCACGGGCCAATCCAATTTCGAATCCCATCGAAGGCCAAACAAAGTGTGCCGTCCGGTGTAGTCCGTAACTTTGCGAAGCTACTCACTGGCACATGACGCGCGAGAGCGACTTCCCTCTATTCTCTGTGTATACCAAAGTGTCCAATGGCCAGGCGACTGTTTCCCTTTCGTGGTATATCGCCCTGATGGAGATCACGTCCACGAGAAGTTGAATGCATACATGTATAGGCGAGGCTCACGTGTTGCTCTCCACTCTCTATCTCCGTCTCTCGGTCTTGATTGCTTTCCGGGATGATTGATAAGATATGATACAGCAGGTGTGGCGCTATTTGATCTCGCTGGTGCGGAGGCTATTTGGAGCGGTGAGAGTTTGTTTTATGTTCCGTTTTAGGAGATGTCGAATAGCCACGATGATTGATTAAACTTCTCTAGTTCCTTGCCTGACCGTAAAAATTTTCCGGGTCGTCGAGAATAAATGCGTGGACTAGTAAAGCAACATGTAAATGCAGTATTGGTATATGCTTGTGCTGTTACAAATTGCTTGTCGAATAATAAAGTTATGCAAGTGTAACAGGTGAGAGTGTCGGGGTAAAACTCAGAGACGCAGGCGTGTGTGCAGGTAGATATCGTCGCTCGTACAAATATCTGTCGCTACCATTTGCAAAAGTAGATATACTATACAGGGTTATGTATACATACCGTTGCACTATGCACTATTTATACAGTTTTATATAATTATATTAAGAATAAGCTTGTAATCTTAAAAAAAACTCTACTATTGAGGATGGGTCGAGAATTTTTTCTTGTACAGTGTAGTGATAACTGATTATGTCAATGCATTAGGAATGCTTTAGAAATAAATTACGATTCCTGAGATACATTTGTTTGCAATATCCGAAATTATTCAACGTGATATCTGAACTGTATAAAATATTATTAAAACAAATATGACAAGGTTAAGTGCATTAAATGTACACTTATGTCCCATACATCCGAAGACTCCATTATTATGTGATGCACGCATGGACGAGGTAGCGAAAAGTTTTCCCCTACAGTTATATAGTGCTTACAGGCAGGAGAGAGAGAGAGAGAGAGAGAGAGAGAGAGAGAGAGAGAGAGAGAGAGAGAGAGAAATAGAGAGAAGAGAGAAAGAGAGAGAGAGAAAAGAGAGAAAGAGAGAAAGAGAGAGAAGAGAGTTCTTTACATCTTTTTTTATACCGTTGAAAACGTTGCCAAATTAGCGCAATGCAAGAGCGGAGGTGATTGCTAAAATTACAGCGAAGGATTTCAAAGTGTCCGTAACATGAAATTTCAGTCCAGCTTTATTACTCAAGACGTCATAAATATTCTTACTGAAAAGTGGAAAGTGTTGTAAGAATGTACAAATTCAATTCGAAAGACTTTCCCGGAGACACCAACGAGAGCTACACATAACGCGTCAAAATACGGATCGCCACTTGTCAATATTGCGGGATCTTCAAGACGATATTGGACGTACCACCGCAAAACTCCACAATAACATCAAGGAAATCACTAAAGAGTTAGACGCAATACAAGAACGCCAACGATACTGTTTTGGACTACCGACACGAAAATTGGAGGGGGTGGTTAGGGCTGTGAAATATATCGCGACAGAGCACAGAAGATTTCCATCATTAAGATTTCTCCATCATCAGACATGAAACATGACTCCATCATCATCGGGTGAGCATAGGAGGACTCGTTGGAACGTAATTACAGATCGCATGGTAATTTAACGAGGTTACAACGTCAACAACTGCTGGTGCAATTCCAAGATGTTAATGTGACTCGTCTTCAACCATGGTGCATCAGTAGTGGATATACGTACCTGTATTTCTTGTGGAAAAAGTGAGATAATGCACTTTATTCATTAATTTTCCTATGTCGATATATACATGACCCCATAACACAACCTCCATTAATAGATCTGAATGATGTTCACCTCATTGTGAATCTTCCGGTATTTTCATACGTGAAACTATCAACAAACTGCGCAGTAGTTTTCGTACGAAAACTTTTCGGTATGAAGCACGATTTCTTCTGAATCATCCGGAACGTCTCGGTTTCCTCAGAAGCCATTGCACATAGTCCACCTCGAAATAATATATCCGCAATAAACGAAACCGCGCCGATAATATTGGAACCAACGATTAAAGAATTGAACGCATGCGATTTTGGTACAAATTTAAGTCTTTATGGTGTAGGAAAAGCGCAAGATACATAAATCATCGAGAAGACTGGCACTGGGCGGGCTGCCATATTCCAACAAGATACAATTATTATAAACTACACCACGAACACTTCATACTGCCGACACGTACGTGAGTAATGTCATGTCCAAATTGCAATACACCACACGACTTAACACAAAGAGCAAAAGAATGCAAGTACTGCTATGAAACGTTCAGAAGGGACCCAGAGACAGCGATAAAAGAGATAAGAGTCTGCGTTGACCAAGACGAAGACGGCGGGCTATATCACGAAGAAAGAGAGGGACATAGAAGGAGACGAAGAAGTTAAAATTTTAAGTGAGACCTAGTGAAAAGTGACATTTAAGACGTTTAATTTAGAAACAATAAGTTGAGTTAGAATGCGCAACATAACATATAAGTTCTTTTATTGCTCAAACAATTTTTACAAGATCATTCCTAAATTTCTATTTTATCGCGTGACTAATTTTAGTACTATACATTCATTGTGTGATAAATTTTGTACTGTGTTCAATCATTTACAATTATTTTAAGTTAACAATGCGTTGATCGATCAGTTCCAATATTTTAAATTCATAGTGCAGTTAAACGTTTCCAAGTGTTTCAATTTTGTAAGTGTGTCCAATCGTTTTAAGTACCTTAATTTTATAACGTTTTAAAAAAATTTTCAAGTATCTTCATTTTATAACGTGTTGATAATTTTTTGAAATATCCTAATTTTATAACGTATCGATAAATTTTTAAGTATCTCAATTTTATAAGAGTTTGTGCAACTACAGCGTTAAGCGTTGTTATTGTAGGGTGTCATTTAGATATCACTTCCACTTCTTATGTGACGATCATTAAAAGAATTAAAAGAATCTCGAACGCGCAATAAAATTCAGCAGCCCATTCCTCAAAACATCCCGGCAAATGAGGCAAATCAGCAAAGAAGCAAACTCATAATAGAACAATAATCGCGAGCTACTATTGTTGATGAATCTTATAGCAGAAGACCAAGACACATCGCAGACAACCTCGAACAATAAACCTCGAGCAAGAACAAACAAGTCCCAGAAAAGAAAAACTCTCACACCTGCGAGTGTATAAACCCAAAGGCTGAATTCGCGGGTGGAGGGAGGGGACAGACGGCTCAACGATTCTCAGCGTCGCTCTCTATCTCTCGCGTGAGAGATAATTGAGAGGTTGCGAGAGGTCGTTTCTTGCCACAGAGCCCGCAAAGAGCGGAAAGATCAGCGAGCGAGAGAAAGAGAAAGATCTATTATGTCGTGGCTAAACTCACGCTCCCGTGCTGATGTGCCGCGAGATTCCCCCCCCCCCCCCCCCCGCCCCCCACCCCACCCCTCGGCGCTTTCTTTTGCTCTTTCGCTGTGTATTATCCGCGCGTCGAGGACCACGAGACACGAATAAAATTTGACGTTTTCGTAGTCTTTTATATTCCGGTGGGCAAGCGAATAACGGACGGCTGCTCGGCTCTGGTACGCTGCGCCGGCGCTGCGCCGTCGAGAGAAAAGAAAGAGAGCGAGAGTAATCTCGTTCGAGCGATGAGGGGAAAAAAAGCCCGATGCCACGGGGAGCGAGCTCAATTCGCCGGCAAAAAGCCGCTGTTTATTTTTATTGCCAGAGGAGATGTTGCCGGATCCTCGCTAATTTTTCTTGACTTTTCTTTTCCAGTGCTCACTCTCTTTCGCCCCCCCCCCACCCCCCTCCCCTCCGCCTCCTCATCCACCCCGTCCCACCTCTGTCTCTTTTTCCCTCTCTTCGTGTAGCTACTTTCAAAAATCTTCAGTATAAGCAGCCGGTTTATAGACGAACACAGTGGTAAAGGCAGTCTTGCAATTATTATATTGTAATAATAAAAAAACTATGTGTTATGTGTTGCATATGCGTATACTATAATACTGCGACATTATCTACATATTTAAAGATGATTTCAATACTTAACAATGATATTTAAAGAGAGATTTTCAAGTAACGGTTGGGAGACTAATAAAAGTCGTTTCTATATACTGTTTGGTTCATAATATATGTATTAAACGAATCTACGATATTTGATTTATAATCTCGAAATCATAAAATTTTAAAATTGTGTTATTTAATAAATTTTTTACGGAAACAATGATAAAAATTCAATTTATGTGCAAAAGGAAACAGAATTGATGAAGTTACTTCAAATAAATTAAGAAAAAAAGGTATTGTACGAGGAAGGAGGTTGGCACTGCGCTAACCGCCACTATGCCTCGACGATGGCAAAGACATTATGGTTCCTTACCTTACTACATCTGTAACATGTAAGTCATGCAAACGTCACTACGTTTATTGAGAAGCTAAATAGAACTCGCTGTGTGTCGAAGAGAAGAAGAATGACAAATATTACGCACTGCGAACCATGAGCATTACAACCACATCCCCTTCTGAAGAACAACAGTTAAAATAATTAAAATAAGTCTTGTAATTGATGCCATCGGAAAAAGACGAAGATGAAATATTATCGAAATTATAGACGTTAAGTAATTAGTGATAAGTGTACAATAATTAATATACATTCTGAAGATTAAGCAAAATAAATCTTTTTAAGATAAATGATAAATCAATGTAACAATAATTTATTTTAAAGACAAATAAAATAAGCTAGGAGATAATTTATCATGGCGACACAGCTACGAAAAGGGTACAGGATGAAAGAAGAGGAAACAGCAGAACCAGAGAAGAAGAGGACATTAGCAGCCAAGAAGAAAAAAACGAGGAAAAACGATGACCAAACTCAAAGCGAATACATCCTAGAACGCCGAACAGCCAACACCTGCGCGGAATAGAAAAAACTAACACGCTGGTCATAACTATCGATGTACGAGCATAATGTGAACGCGACACATTGCATCAACGACGAAACGGAAAGTGTCAGAAAACAGATTTCAAAACAAAATAATTGAAAAAACTGAATTAAATATTAAAAATAAATTTGAATTCTGCAAGATTGTTTCTTATTAGTAGATGCGGTGAAGTAAGTAACAATAGTAATTTAAAAATTAAAGACGTTTAGATGCTTACGATTAGCTTTACGCTCGTCACCCGCTAGAGAAAAAAGGACTCGCGGACGAAATTAAAAACTTGCACATTAAAGCCAATTGCAGATATAATTCGTACCGAAAAGACAATAGAAAACGAAATTCAAATAAAAATCAAGAGCAAAACAATGAGAAGAAGGATGATTTCTTTTCATTGTTTTGCTCTTGATTTTTATTTGAATACCGTTTTCTATTGTCTTTTCGGTATGGTCTGTAAGTATCTGCAATTGGCTTTAATGTGCAAGTCTTTAATTTCGTCCGGGAGTCTGTTTTCTCTAGCTTGTGACGAGCTTAAAGCTAATCGAAAGTATCTGGACATCTTGAATTTTTAAATGACTATTGCTACCCAAACAAAAAAATTGAAAAGAAGTGCAACACAGGGGTCACATATGCGATGATTGTTGCTGTGTAGTGTTAGTGCGTAAAACAAGATGCACAGCATCGATAGTGTACGGCAAGTGCCACTCGAGTAGATGTACAATCTGCGCAAAGAGGAGGATTTGTTACATATCGTCGGAGAGCACAACAACCGGTGAGGAAGAGGTTGACGTGGATAGTGAGCTCTCTCCATCGGTCATCGAGTGGCTACCGCTCAACGATACCTCAGCCGACATCGAAATCGACTTCGAGGCACATCTCCGGTCAAGCTATAGAATACACCCTGTAAAAATCGAGTACGAACGAATATGTTTTAGAAGTATGAGACAATTAAAAAATATTAACTTTAAGACAACAATGAAAAGTATGAGAGCAACAAAAAAAAACGGCTGGAACTGTTTATAGAGAGTTCACGAAAAGGGGCAAGATTCGTGAGAGAGAAAGAGCGAAGGCAGAAGAGCGGAAGGGAGATTTGTGACCAAGAATGGTAAAGGGAAGGGCATCATGATTCTGTCGTGATGAATCAGTGATGTCACAACGATCTCATCCTTATCTTATCATGATACAAGCTATTATTTACGTAACAACATAATATTATATGTGTAAAGAACACATAATGGCTTGATTGTAAACAATTATGCCTTATCTTATATTATTTACATAATGTCGTTATCTTAATTACTCGTGGAATGATAAGATCCATGGGCGCCGATGACGACATTATTTACTTTGACTTGTTTGATAACAAACTGCTTACTGCTGCTGATAGCAGTGCATTTGCAGTAGGTCCTAAATCAGGGAGAAAATAAGATATCATTGATCAACGTCCGTTAATGTGATTCAACAGTTGTAAAGACCTCTCAGCTAAACCAATAACGGGTACGATTAAATTAAATGATTATGATCGAAAGTTCAATGATGTATCGAATGATAATGACGAAAATTTATTATCTAAAAATAATAGATAGCTTTTTATACGACTAACTGAGTTGAAATTGAAAATTAAAAAAAAATTAGTTATGTAAACTGAAATATTTGGATCAAGCCATAACCAACTTTCACGCGCTTCACAACGCATCAACTTCTAACTCGCTCATATTTCAACTCCTCTTCTGTTGAATGCTATACAGGTGAACCAAGATCATGCAATATTGTATCACGGGATCTATTACATTATATTACATGATGCCAGTAATAACGCTAGTAATAGTAGTAATAGTAATAATAATTTCATAATGACAATGATAATAATTATAATAACAATAATGATAATAAATTGATAATAATAGATGTTGTTTACATATACATACTGGTTATTCCATATAATTGTCCAAGTCCAAAAATGTCTCCGATCGATGTAAATTTCCCATATATTTTGGAGTATGTTATTATATTATAATTATATTAGTCCTCTAAGTACACTCTTCTACAGGAAGTTATGAGAGTATAAGTATTTATTATAGACAAAATAATAAAGGGACCAAGTGAAAGCTAACAAAAAATACTGCCTCGCTCTCGGTCTCTACCGTATCCTCCGCTTTCTCAAACTTTTTCTTTCGGCTGAAAACATTTTCGAAAAAGCCACCGCGATAAAAGTAGCCACTTTCGCGCTGAATATATCACTCCCAAATTTGAATAAAAAACTGCTCGAAAGAGCGTATATGGAAGCAGCCGGGTGTGAAAAATATCGATTTGATAACGTCTATTATTAATATTCCAATAGTTCACCAGATTCCATGAATTACGTATTCGATATACCCCCCCCTCCTCTCTCTCTCTCTCTCTCTCCCTTTCTCTCTCGGCAACCGCGAGCAATAAAGCCTCGCAATCTCCGACTATTACCATTGATAAATTCGCCAATCTGAGAATCGAGCGAGCAATCGTTTCCAGCTTTAAAAGCACTTGGCGGAAAATTGACCCGGAGACAAGACAAGAGGGGAAAAAAACATTCGCCGCGTCGACCGTCGGTTCTCCAGCCTGCTCCCACCAGCCAAAAAATAATCAAGAGACCGAAAACACCTGTTCAACGATTTATGACAGGTGCGCCCCCGCGGCTCGCGGGGAGGGGGGGGGGTATGCAGTGGATTTGAAAATCCAGCGCACGACGCGTTTGCGGCGGTGAACGCGCGATTGCAAGCGGGCCGCCTGATTTATAGAGCGAAGAGAGCTTGCGGGGCGAGAGCGCCGATTTCAGCGCGGGAAAATCGAGCGAAGCCAGCTTCTCCCTCCCCCTCCCGCCGCATCACCACCGACGAAACTTTACTCGAGCGAAGTCCGCGTCTGTATATACTCGCCTGCTTTTTCTCAGCGCGGCGAGACGCGACGCTTTTCTCACCGCGCTATATAGCATCGGATACGATTTTCCGTGCCAACTTCTCGCGCGATCCAAGCGGCCAATAATATTGACGAGCTCCGAGTTTATTGGATTACGTGCGAGCGTGGCGGGCTGGGGGATGGGGAAAGGGGGCAGGTCGTCCAGCGGTCGATCTACATCGATTCCGAAAGATGACACTAAAACTCCGAGTTAACAAGGTATAAAAAAAGCCGTGTGCAACGAGCGCTACGCGCGCCGGCAGCAATAAAGCATATAAAAAGTTTAGATCCAAATTTCCCTCCCACCTACCCGTCCACCTCTTAATCCCAGAAAGTTATTAAACTATAAAATCATCCAGCCACTTTACTGCCGGCGTACTCCCGAACTAAAAGTCTGGAACAAAGTCCCCCCCGCCCCTCGCTCCGGAGAAATCACTCATAAATCCTCGGCGGGGACGAGGTTCAAATAAAGACCGGCGCAGTACCGTATGATATAAAAAAAGAGGAGGAGGAGGAGGAGGAGGAGGAAATAAAGAAAACCGCGGAGAAAATCTTAGACGATGGCGCGCATCTATCTAGAGAGGGTGGGGGAAAGAAAGCGGGAAAAGGCTGCAGACGAAACAAAACTTGTCGCGTCTCTTCGTCACTCAAAACGCCGAGTTATCTCGCAAAACTGCCGCGTGGATTCTGCGCTCTTCAGAGGCAACAAATTGCCGCCGATACAAGCGCGAATCTCAATCCCTTCCACACTTCCCCCCAGCCTCACCCTCCATCCAGCGTTCGGCCGATATCGATTTTGCAGAAATTGCAAGAGCTATACGTGCGTGTGTAGCTGCAGCATCGTTCGCTCGGTGCGCACGTACGTAGAGTAGATTCGTGGCGGGGGGGAGGGGGGGGGTGCATTGAACTTAGGTTTTAAAGAGAACAAAAGGCGCCTGGATTTTTCCCTCCCTCCCTATCCGATGCCGAGACGAGAGTGATTTCGGAGCTTTGATGAGCTTTGGGATTATTGAAGTGGTGGGGGAGGTTGGGTATAGAAAGTCGAATATATAGCTCGTGCTGCGTATGCGTTATTTTTTCAGTTAGACCAACAGCGAAATCTAAGTGTGCGGATACTCTCGAAAGTAGCGCGCGCGCACCGCGTCGGTCGGGCTTTTTTTTCTTTTTCGTTGCATTGTGGGAACCGATATTTTTTCTCCCCCACTCCCCCCCCCCGCTCCGCACTTATGTCGACGCGCGAGAAAGAGGATGGCTGGCTTTATTTCAGCGAATACGCATCATTTAGAGTGCGCTGCGTCGACCGAGATCCATGTGGACAGTATGTATATAGATACGTGCATTTCCTTGGAAATGTCACGCGCTCGCGGAGCTACTTTTATAATGCCATGGCATGACGTCAGTCATATACTATTGACACACACAGAATACTGCGCTGCGCGGCATATATTACGCAAAGGCAAATCCAATGAAAAATGAGTAAATGTCAATATTGCTACGCGCTCTCTCTCTCTCTCTCTCTCTCTCTCTCTCTCTCTCTCTCTCTCTCTCTCTCTCTCTCTCTCTCTCTCTCTCCATGTGTTTTTATATTATTCGCTCGCGTGCATTAACAATACGTAGTATATTAATTAAATATTCATTAAAGCGAGAGGAAAATAAAAGCGCTTATATAAATTGTAAATGCAAAAGCACCCCATCCCCCACATCCTCGATAAAACGCGATAACGAATGTAAAAATAAAAAGTTAACACGTAGTGGGTGTACGGCGCCGAATATTTAATTTGAAACTCTCGCGTTCCCCGTATTATGCATACTCCCCAGAACGAAGCATCGATCCCGCGCTCGCACACACACACACACACACACACACGTATAGCTATCAAGATCTCGGACAACGTGTCAAGTTCGCCCGAAATTTCTGGCGCTTTCAGCTCGTCGAGGGTTGTTCTTTCAACTGCATGTTATACACAGGAATGATAAGGGCCGCGAGTTAATAGCGCGTGCTTCTCTTTCTCTCTGTCTCTCTCCCCGCAACCGTAACTCGAAACGCTCTGCTCGCGCTCCCCGGATATCCCGGAGCTTTATGCGGAAGCTGTACTCTCAGTTGTACTCTCTCGGAGAAGTGGCCTTTTCGAATTTCGCGCCGCAAATATTTTGAACTCATTAGCCGTTAATTATGCGCGCTACTCGACGACAAGTTCCATTCCGCGCCATTTGTCGAATAAATTTCGAACTAATGCGAGAGAGAGAGAGAGAGAGCGAGAGAGACCTGTTATATATCGCGAGAACGTTGGAACGAATGGGCGTTTGTATAGAGAGGCATCTCATTGAATTTTAAGGCCTGGGCGGAGTCAATAGTTGGCTACTCTCGCTCTCGGTCACGTCCGCGCAGTCGGATCGTAAATTTCTGAAAATAAAAAAAGAATGCTTTGATAATGTACTGCACGCACTTACAAGCTTCTTGACTGTTCAAGCAGCGGACTTTGTGACTGTGACGTCATGGGCGAGCGTGCGTTGACGTCGAACGCGCGCTTTTTATACCGCGGCCGCCAACGCAAAAATTAATGGCTTAAAAAATCGTCCGATTTCTTCGACATTTTCAGTAGTATATTCTGACTTTGCTATCAGAAATGTGTATCCTGGAAGTAAGCATTTTGTACGTTCTACTTAAAAACTATCGATTTTTAGATGAAAAAAGCTGATCCCTTGCGTGTCTCCCTATAGGAATTGTGACCGTGATAATTGTCGATATAAATACATGAGTCTGATTTATTTAAAGGACGACAACGCAGTTCGTGGTAGAAGTTTTTCCGTAGATCGAGAGTTAAGTTTTCAAGCACGGATATGGAACTTGGCAGCCTACTCCATACCGTCTCTAGTTATATACGGCCGCCGCAGGCGACAGGCAAGTCTTCTAAGCTGGAAGTCTATACATGAAAAAAAACGTGCTTATTTGGAGGAATTAATCGCCTTACGGTAGTTCGTAACGAATTGCACCATACGAACTATTGATTCCGAGCCGGCACTGACCCCCCCCCCCCTAATTCCTCTAATGAAGTGGAAGACGACGCTGTGCGCTCCTAAGAAACTCTGTTTGCTGTTTCAGCGGCGAGTTTCTAAATCATCCGATGGCGTATTATGGGGATTCATTCGGCTGGTAAATTAGTAAATTTATGTTTCGTCCTCGCGTCTAATTAGCGCTCTTGATGAGAGATTATTCTCATGTAGAGAGAACATATAGAGAGGAGAAAGAGAGAGAAGTTCTACGAAGCCGATAAGACCTCCAAGGTGGAGAGAATATTTCCTAAACATTACGCGGCCCTCAAAGGCGGGATATTGCGGTGAAGAGAAGCCCAAGCCAGTCGGACCCTGACCGAGAGCAAGAGCAGTTGTAGATAGATTCAGTGGCTTGCTACATATATTAATTTCGTCGAATACGATAAGAAGGTGATGGTGGAGGGATGTTTACCAAAACACATGAGCAACTCTTTCATGGGTAGTCGTCAGACGAAACGAGGAGCTTGATTCAGTCGGGTCTTGACCAGGATATAGAACAGATCGCTATAGAATCATATAGCTTCATTTGAATGCAGAGTCTCTTTGTTTCCGGATTGTTTAATTATTCAATAAACTTAACATTAATAATCAATTGTGTGATGAATCGATTTCTTAGTATAATAGCCTACTTCTGTATGTATTGAAAACAGCAATTAATAGTAAATCGGATAAATACATATATAAATCAACTTCGAGCAATTTAATATTGTTACGAATGTAACATATGATCGTTTGGATGGGAGAGCCAGAGGCGGAACGGAGCTAACGTCTACGATGCAGTTTTGTGCAGCGTAACGCGACTCCTTTTATCACTTAGCCTGTCATGTTGCACCTATGCAGGCGCAAAATTAATTTAGGTGCTCAGCCTGAGATAGCTTTGTAATGTTTTCTTTTCAATTTGCTTATTATAAATTCGGATCATTTAAACTGTTATATAACACCTGAATTTTTAATTGAAAAAATTATTTTAAATATTAAAGTTAATTTTAAATTCATTAATTTTACAGATTTGATTTTTAATTTAATTTTTAATTTTTAATAAAAAGCTTACGCAGGTGACAAGATTTTATTGAAATTTAGTTTTAATACTTTTTTAAAGCCTTTTTCTTCAGTTTTTTCATGGAATTTTAAAACTTCTGTACGAGTTAGTTTCAAATAAAACAAATTGGTTTTGACCTAATTCGCAGAGCCAATGAAGACGGAAAAAAATGGTTCGTTTGCTTGAACGTCATTTGAAATCGTGTGCGTATGCGCGTTAGTATGTATATGTATATACGTGAGCGCGTGTGTGTGTGCGTGTGTGTATGTGTGTGCGCGTATGCGTGTGGCAAGGGAACGTCGGTGGTTTTATTTTTTGTTTATGCAATAAAAATTATTTTTAATTATTTGTTTATATAAACAAATAATTACTGATCAAATTATATGATAAGGTGGCGGTGGTGCCAGTGGGTGTCGAGTGGCATGATAAGGTGGTGCCAGGGGGTGTCGGGTTACAAGATAAGGTAAGCTTGGATGGCGGGTGACGTCATAAATATTCAGTATGTTACTTTTAATCATTGCGCACTGTACACATGCTTTATTTTCTCGTAATAAACTATAAAATATTAATCTTCATTTCTTCTTGTATCATTCTAACCTTAAATTCCTACAAACCAGTATAAATACCCTATAACTGTAAATAGTTTTTCATTGTATCGTCGACCATCTCGGGATCAACATCGCATCATGGACAAGGGGAAAAAAACTAAGGTGGAGGAGAGGAAGGAGGTGGAGTACCGGCCTAGCTCCGGTATACACTTTCCACAATATTCCCCAAATATAGGAACTTACCCTAAACACCAAGGTTATAAACCATTTCAACCAAGCACCGATTCCACAAAGGACTCAAAATATCAAGCTTACAATAATTATGGAAAATAATAATAAAAAAGTTGTCATTTCGTTAAAATGGCTATCTTCTCTTACGTCGATCAAAATGGCCGACTCATGCGTCATTGACATTGTCAGGTGACGGTGGTGCCAGTGGGTGTCGGGTTACATGATAAGGTGGCGCCAGGGGGTGTCGGGTTACAAGATAAGGTAAGCTTGGATGGCGGGTGACGTCATTTGTTTTGACTCGCCATCCTCTAGCTTACTTACTACTATGGGCACCTGTGCCTAGTCGTCTGACGGCCTCTGCTTTTCGTGGTGCAACCGCACTCTATTTTCTTTGAAAAAGAATAAAAGGGAATGACCGTAGTTTTATGTTTGCGTATGCGTTTGTCCTTTCCTTGCATTGCTCCGGGAGCGTTGCTCTTGCGCGGGATTACGCTTATCCGCCCGCTGCTCCCTGCGGGCCCTCTGCTGCGATGAAATACGTCGTAGGTTCCGGCTTCCACGCCGTCGGCTCGGCGCCGCTTACGATGCTCTCGCTGGCTCTTCCCGCGTGCCGATGCTTCGCGGGATTCGGCCTCCGCATCGTCGGCTCGTGCTGCTTGCGAGCCCTCACTGCTCCTCGCGAGCACTAGGCAAGAGCGGCTGCACGTCGCGGGTATCGTCTTGTATTATGTTGTGAAAATTTGTGCCGTCGCTTAACGAGTCTACATAAATTTGATGCATGTCTTTTGCCTTTGAGAGTATTTCGTTTTGTATGGTTTTATCGATGTATTTTGAAAAATTACTAATGCTAGAAATGTTGCAATGGGGAATGTACCAGTGTTCGTTTGCTCTCCGAATGCTTCATTTAATTTTTTTAAATCAAATTGAACGACGGGAGTGTTATTATTTCTTCTTGCAACTCGAAAGAGCATTAATAGGCGGGATCCCCCCGGGAGATACGCCTGAAGAAGTGCGGCCTAATGCGAGAGGTATGACGAACAGTCGTCGGTAGTGCACGGGTAGACTTTTCATATACCGAAATTTTGTTATTCTTCTCGGTGTGGGTTTTCTCGACGAAACAAAAACGTTGAGTTTTTCCCGCATCACAGGCTATGTTTAGGCAAATGCAAGAGGAAGAAACGCGTAAATTGTATTTTTTGTATAGAGCCACTGCGACACAAGCGAGCGAGCGAAAACGCTTTCCCGAAGGAAAGCCGAGAGGACCGCGCCGTCCGCGCGTAATCCTAAACATGTGGCGGCGCACGACGTACTTCGAGAAAGGCGCAGCGCAGCGTCGAATTTTTATAGCTTTACGATGATTCGGACGAGAAGTCCGAGCGCGGCGAAAGTTCTTGAAGGGACCCTTTTTTTGTATATGCGTAAATGTACTTAGAAAAAACTATTTTCCGATTTCAACGGCGAGCGGCAGCTCGATGTGCCGTCGACGAAGGCGACTGCAGCAGCGGCTGCAGTCAGTCTAGTTCTGTACTTGGCTCTGAAAATACCGAGACCTTTCTAGATACCCTTAAATATACGAAATTTTATCCGATTTACACTCACTGATTTTTTCGAACCTTTGCACGCATTCTCTGAAGCGAACAAGCAGCTTACGATAATTAATATATTCTGCAGATTGTCATACTTATCATCAATATCCCGCATTTCTGATAAGGAATTAGCTTGTTAAATTGTGTTGTGGAAACTCATGCCGTTGCTTAGCGAATCTACGTGAATTTTGTGCATATTTTTAGCTTTGGAAAGTATTTCATTATTTTGTACTGTTTTCTCTATGTATTTCGAAAAATTGCTGATAGTAGAAATGTTTGTTATAGTCATTTTATACTAATGTGCTGGTTTGGATAAAGTATGTCCGGCACTTTAGTAGTGAAAATTCTAGATGCAGTTAGTCTACCATTACTTGGATGGGCTGAACAACCAACGTTTAATCGCAACATACCTGTACCGTTTATTAAATGTGTGATGTACAGAGCTTTTTTGCACTGTATGAAAAGGGTTTCTGATGTAATAGTGGAGAAAATTCATGAGTTTTGCTAGAGTAGTTTCTGCCAGAAGGTGTCAGTGTAATTGAATTATTTTAATATTACAATCCGCCACATTAAAATTTGATTCAGTTAAGGCAAATTTAACTTCGCAAGCTGCATTTTCTTTTACTTCGTTAACTGGTTCTAAATCTTTGCAGTTTAGGATTTCTGCAAACTCTTTACATTTTGCGAGTTCTTGTGAAGTTATCGGGATATAATTTATTTTGTTTAGGCTTAGTGTAAAATATTGCGATTCTGGCCAAATTTATGCGAATACATTCGATGCGTTTTGCACATTCTGCAGATAGGTACAGATAAAGCCCTGAATAATTCATATTCTTGCAGATCTAAAAGGGGAACTCTTAGATGATAAATTAAATTAGAATCAGAGCACATTATGAACAATTCTGAAATTTTCATGATTTGCAGGAGATTCCTTTCGTTATCGCTTCCTGGAAATGTGGCATCTGGTACAGTTTCTTTTGCCAGTTCTGCCGACCTATAAATTACGTCTGGAGATAAGAATTTGGTGTGTTTTGCGCCCTGAGATACAAACAGTGTTGTATCTATAATTATCTCAGTGTCCAATTTATACTGAATTATTGCTTACTCTGTCATGTGTACAGCAGCTTGAATTTTTTCTTCCAAAACATAATAATCATTTGATTTTGTGATGTTTTGTAATAGAATAACTAACTTTTCTATTTTATTGTGTATTACTGCAAATTTTGCTTTAACGAGGTCAGTTTGCTGAGCTAAAAGTTTTGCGTTCTTTTTCACATTATTGTTCGATAATTTTTTAAGTTCTTCCATATCCTTTTGTGATTTTTCATCTAGTGTGCCAAACAAGAATTTACTGATTTTACCCACAAATGGTAGCACTAATCTGCGTTTCCTCGGCGCATTGATAGTCTCGAGGCCAATTAAAAGATTGACTAATTTTTCGGACTGTGCGTTGGTTTCTTGTATTTGTTTGATGAAATTTCCCAGGAAGTAATTATGGCGACATGAAGAATCAATTTTCTTGCATTCTTCTTGCAGGTTTTTACATTGTTTTAAGAGAAAATCGCCGGTTTCAGAGTATTTGAAGGGGAGAGAAGCTTGACTCGTTCCGAAATTAATCCCGGATTTTCATTCAGCATTTTCATATTAGGTGAAAAGTTTTCTTTCTGTGCCCAAACATTTGCCCTTGAGTACATAAAGGTTGCAACGATAATGATTATTTTCTGACCGGCCCGCGATGCACATCCGTACATCATGTGAGGCCCTCTTACCGTCTGACTTATTAAGGGTCGCATTTCTCGACGTTCGCGAGCTGGCGTGCATGACACTATACATCAAATCAGCCGAGTCTCGAAAACAAAGCTTGAAAAAAAAAATGAAGTTTACGCGCGCCGAGCCGAGCAATTAATATGCATTAAAGTCGAGGAAGTAGCGAAGGAAGCATCAATTAAGAAGTACAGCGGGAAGTAAGTAGGTTACTCGTTGCGCGCCGAAGGAAAAAGCGAGCCGGTCGTCGCGCGAGGTCGGAGTAAACCAGCCAACTTGCCCCTCTTCCTTTCCCCCGACTTTTTTTTCCAGACCTTATATATACCTTTTTCTCATTGACCGGAAACGAGAGGTGATCGTGTGGTAAGAAGAACGACGTTTTCTCCGCCGTGCGTGTGTGTGCACGTGTATGTGTATGTGTGTGTGTGTGTGTGTGTGTGTGCGCGGACAAGCTGGAAGACTTGAGAGCGCTTCCTCCGAAGTTTCGGCGAAAATCGTCGCGACCGATCGACGGACTGCGGCTCGAGCCGCGCACCGTCGAACTTTCAGCCGCGCGATACGATCGATCCTCTCGCGGCCACCCCGATGTATTTGCCAAACTTTTGCCTCTCCGCGCATGGCTGTGTACAATGCGAGCTCGCAGAAACATTAGCTGTTAATTGCCAAGTTGTAGTGAGTACGTCGAGGGCGAAAATTATTATTCAATTTTCATAATCGCGTGTGGCGAAAGCAATTAATTTCTTTAAAGGAGCGTATAGTTCTCGCGAGTTGGCAATAACTGCGCGGCAAACGCATATTTATTGTCCAATACTTTCTGCGTTTACAAAATTCTGAGAACTGTTTTCGAAAATTAATGCATCCGCATCGGCCTCGGCATCGGCGCACTGTTACGCTCGATGTGGGGAAATCCCAAGAAATTCGTTCCCGGGACACTTAATTTTCTTGTAATGTAATGTAAGCGACATCGATTTTTTGTTTATTGCATAAATAACATACATTAACATTTAAAATACGCACATATATGCGTGCAAAGTAAATTTGGAAAGGCGATATCGCTCGATTTCCAACGTAAAAAATGCTTTCAAGAAGAATAAAAAGTGCCCCCTGTCCACGTATCACGAAACTACTCTGCCTTTCATTTCTTTCATTGCCGCAACCCCAATGATTTCCGGATTATAACCCTTGACTTTATCGATCTTTCCAGCGACCGCAATAACAATACCCCCGCGCGTACAGCGTCAATAAACATTTGCCTACGGCGCAACACGCCGCGCTATCAAATATCGCTTATCAACGCGATATGCCCCTTCAATAAACACAAACGCATCGATTATCGGATCCGCCGATACTACCCCGTAAAAAGACCTCTCTCTCTCACACACACACACTTTCTTCCCCGTAAATTTCGAATCCCGTCGATATAAATCGCGCGAAGGCCACCTGCCCCAAGCACATCCTCGAGAAATGCAAATCGTCCACAATTCTGCAGACTCCCGCGCGATTCTTTTTTGCTCCTCGCCGGCGCAAGAAGCATCGTGCCGGAGATTTTCCGACTTTTCCCGATAAAAAAGAAATCAGCGCGCGCGCGCGCGCGCGCAGGCAAGAAAAAAGACGCCGCGCGCTCGGAAAGTTTTGGCGTACAAGGAAAAGCGTTACTTCGTTACGGGACTCACGGCCGCGACTCTTCATTGTGGTCTATAACTTTCTAAAATGGATTTACGCTAATGACTCGGAGTCGAACGCAAAAGGCGTAATCTCGCGCGTGCGGGCTGATGTGGACGACATTTTTATTTTTGCAAAACGAGGCGGAGAATATGTGTTTTTATGTGCACCCTTTTTTTATGTATTCATGCGTGGAACCGCCGCGACGAGTGATGTTTCGCGAGCTTAATTTATTTATTTATTTTACGGTTTTGTTCTTATTTTTAATGGTTTTCTGCGTCTATAAAGCGTGTAACATTGCATATTTACCGTGTGCTTTATGCGTGCGGCTTCTGGAATAAAGCGAAAAACATCTTTCAGCGATATGCACCCTTAGCGTTTTCTCGCTTTTATGCACTGCGAGCGAAATTAACGTCAGCCGCGTCGTCTATGTTAATGCATCATTAGCATGTATGATTATTCTGAATAACGGGAATACGTCAAACTAAACAATATTAAACGTGTGCGCTTCGTGCGAATCCGTGTATATATATACTTTTTTCCTCTCTTTTCTTTTTGCACAAGTTTCGCTTTAACGGCTAATCTCCGGATTACTGTCGTGCCCAGAATTTTCATGCCCCCGTACGTGCCTCGCACGGCTCGAATAATTCAAGCCAAACATGGATTTGTACAAATATTTCAGGGATAGAAACTTCTTGGCAAAGGGGTTGTCAGATCGATTATAGCTGACTGCTGCATTTTGAATATACGGGATCGATAGTTGTCGCGGAGTTCGAGAGAGACAGTGAATAATACAAATTTTATCGAAATTTTGGAATATATGTGCGTCCACACATACAGATATATGCAGTACATATCGCATACATTTACTGTAACGTAGAGTACAAGTATAAGAAGTATATATCGAATTTAGCGTTTATTTAGAGAGTCTATAGACTTCACTTTTCATAGAGACGTTGAAGAGTTAATACGTGCATTGTTTCACCAGCTCGAATCCTGCTTATCAACAATACAATACTTGGGTAACATACTATGGATTCTAATCATCAATAAACTGCGCTCTTGTCGTAATTAAATGAACAAGAAAATAGTCTTATCGCAGCCGTTAAAAGTTGCATAAATCTCTCTGCACGTGTTAAGCTCTGCGCATACGAAAGCGAGCTTTTGAAAACTTTATCGCGGTATGAGGGGGGGGGGGTGGAAACTCGTGTATTTTCGACCGAAAAATAATGGCCCCGAAAAAGAAACGTCAGTGCGTTTTATTACTTGATAACCGGAAAAATATTCTTTTGGCAAAGCTTCGCAAGGTATATCGTGCAGTCGTTCGTAAATAACATTCGTAAATAACGCGTCCCCTTCGTTGTCCTCTCCTTCCGCACGCAGCGCTTCTTTTTCCTCGATTGTAATTGCGACGACCAAAAAATGAAAACGTTCGCCGAATCGCCCTGCACAAAAGCCGCATTATTTTACGGAAAAACGCTGTGCGCAAACGTTGAAAGGACACGTCTTCGATCCGCCACACACGGCGGCCTTTTCATTCGCGAACATCAAAGAAAATCGCCTCAAAGCGCGGCGGGAGAGTTGCGATATATATCCTTTTAACAAACATCATTCGGCGCGCTATGCACTTGCGCTGAAACTTCTCGCACATCGAGATTCGAGCAGAGAGAGAGAGAGAGAGAGAGAGAGGCAGACTCAACAATTTCCTCACGCAGCAGGTTCTATCCTGGCGCTGAAACAACACCGTTGGAAATTCCGTGCAAATTTAACGCGAGTTTGCGATGCGCAACTCGCGAGCATATTTTTGTTTCACCTACGCCTCCCTCCCTCCTCTCGCTCACTAGCATGCATACGAAAGCAGAGAGAGAGAGAGGGAGAGAGACGTTATTTGTCTGTCAAATTTGAGGGTAATTCGTTCCGGCAGTCGAATATCGTAATTGCCGCGGCGCCAGCAGAGTGAGGGAGTCACACCGCAAGCGTACCGGAAACTTTCGGTGCCCGTGCGAAACCGGCATTGTGCTGGAGTCACCACCCCCAACCACCTCTTCCTCTCCCTCCTCCTCCTCCGCAGCAGTCTCTACCTGGTCTCTATACATAGGTATATAGGGCGGGAGGCTCCACAGCTTGGAGAAAGGAGCGAGGGAGAGCAAGTAGCTTTTTCTGCTTTACATTCAAGCGACACACTCGAGAGAGAGAGAGAGAGAGAGAGAGAGAGTCTTCGCGTTAGCCACGTGGCAGCGGTGGGGAGAGACATAGAGAGACATACAGTGGCTGAATTTTAAAGAACGTACGTCGGGGATTATTTTCCATATCTGACGTCGAGAGACGCTTCGAGTCACGTATGTGTGCAGCCACATAGGCTAATATCGAGTTCGCGAGACGCGAGCGGCGCTCGACTCTCTCTCTCTCTCTCTCTCTCTCTCTCTCTCTCTCTTTCTCTTCGGCTTATACGTCCCGTCCATATTTCCGGGCCAATGTACCGGCGTCCGATCGACTTTCCGAATGTGCGCCGTTTAGTCTGTCTCTTTCCCTTTCATACCTGCTCCGCGTCTTTCTCTTGTTCCCCCCCCCCCTCCGCCACTCTCGCGAATGCGCGTCGTACGGAATCCCAAAGTGAAACATGTACCTACTTCTCGATCTCTTTATTCAGCGCGTTTTTGGCATTTCCAGCCGTACGTATCTAGGGGAGAACTGCTCGAACAGCGATAGAAAGGAGAGAATTGAGAAAACTAAGCGACGAATTAGAGACTGCGCGGGGGGCTCTTTGATAAAGCGAATATGTGAGAGGAGAGGAGGGGAGGTGGTCGTTTCAACAGGTCGTTTTCGAAAATGATTCCAGGCAATCGAGCGTTTCGCGAGGGGGCGCGCGCGACGCGACGCGTCGTAAAAACAACGGCGATCGCGAATCGAGAGCGAAAATTCAAATATTTATCACCGGGAGCTCGACGCGGAGGCGATAACCCCCCCCCCCCCTCTATATATACTCGCGACTCGCGTAATTGCTACTGAGAAATTCAGCTCGCGCGCAATCGATCGTCGCTCGCGCGCAAAGTTACCCGAAAGTATACGATGTATAATATCCGAAGCTTATATTTCGCCGGAACTCTCTCCCCCCCCTCTCTCTCTCTCTCTCTCTTCGGCAAATATTCAATCGCCAAATCACGCGGCGCGCCGCGTTTAAACATTAAACACTCGAAGTTCGAACGATTCGCGACCCCGGTAAATCAGAGCTTAATGGTCGAAGCCCTTACGTTTACGACGCAGATTAAACGCCGAACGGCTTTAAGGGCTAGCGAACTTCCACGCGCGTCGCCAAAAATTCCGAAATCCAGGATAATCCCTCCCCTGCGTTTGAAATACTCGCTGCGTCGACGACGAGCCTCTATCTCTGCCTCTCCTCCGTCTTCCACAGCGGATCTATTAGGATAATGTTCGCGGGAATGCGGCTGAAGGAGAGATAGCGTCGATTATTACCTCTCCTCTCTATCTCTCTCTCTCTCTCTCGCTTCGCCCTCCCGGACAAGCTGCGAACGCCCCGCGCAAACCAGTAACTAGATTAATGCCTTGTACACATAGTACGAGCTCCATTCCGCAACGGGCCACTCCTATGACGACTCACTCCGCCGCGCTCCGTACACTCGAGCTATGGGGTGAGGGGGGAGGGAGGGGGTGAGTCACCCTTCGACAACGGCTCGCGATGTCGAGGCAATTTTTTTTTTCTACTACTCGCGCTCGTACGTATACGGCCGCGCGGGCGTTGATCAAAATTTCAAGCGGCTATGAATGAATTACAGAGGGAAATGGCTCGGACGACGACTCGCCGTGGCGCGGGAGATGAGATTCGCGGTTCGCGCGCGAGCGGCACTTTTTACGACGCGCGACGCGTGACTTTTTTTTAATATATCGGTACGAGGCGACTATGGAGAGTCGGTGAATTTTTATGGGACGTACCTACGGTTGGAGACGGCAATTCGCTCGGTGTGGACGAGTAATTGACGCGACGCGGATGGTAGAAGCTATATTACATATCGTTGAGCGGAAGAACAAAAAAAACTTTTTTTTCATTAAAATAGCCGCTTGCGGGTTTTTCTTTCTTCTTTCTTCCCCGCCCCCACCCCCCCTTTTTTCGGCGCATCGGCCGGGACTCGCTGACCGACGGCTTTGTTACAGGGAAAGTCAATTAAAGAACGATAAAACGCCAGCGTCCCGCGCCAAAGTTCGTCCATAGTTATTTAGGCAAAACTTTCCGTTGGGATCAAACTTGGGAATTTAAAACAATGGAAGTTGGCTTCCTCGTGCAATCAAGGGACGACTATCCCCGCAGCAAAAAGATCGTCTAAACTCCGCGGCGAAGCTCGTCTTTATCAACTAACACTTGTTGAAGTTTACAGCGCGGCCTCGCGCGCGCGCGCGCGCGAAGTCTCGCGAAGCTGTAACCTCGCGAGTAAGCGATTGCGCGCTTCGTCCGACGGAGCCTTTCAATGAATGATCTCTCGCGCGCGCGCGTTTGCTAAAACGAAGCGAAGAAAGATCGCTGAAAATTCGCGAATCTCGCGAAATTATTTTTCGGTTCTTCGCGCAGCGACGAGGCTCGCCACTCGTTTATCCAAAAGCGCATAATATACGCATCGCGCAATATTATACACCTTATGCGCGCGCGGAGCTCTACAAATGTAATTAGCTTAATTAAACAGTAAAGTTTCAATATTCGCTTATTCAAAAATTCAGCGCACCGCGCGCGCGTGTGTACAGACGCGCGCGCGGCAGCGGCGAGAGCGTAATTAGCTTAATTAAACAGTTGGAGTTTATGCCCATATACGCGCTGCACACTTTTTGACGCGCGCGGCGCGCAAGGCTGTACTTGCGCTTTCGGCTGAAGCGCGAGAGCCCTAACGAAACACAGTGCAGCGAGTTGCCCAGGAATGCGCTTACAGACCCTCTTTCCCTCCTCGCGAAAGCAGCCACTCAACCGGAGTTCATTTCCATCTGAGCATCCCCCCGTTCTTCCGTTAACGCGCGGATATATCCAAAGATAGACGAAGTAGATGGCTGGCAGACGCGGGGGGGGGGGGGGAGAGAATCCAAACTTTGAAATGTAAATCCGGCGATGCTTCATTTATTTGGCACAACGAGGCCCGTCGTCTTCTCTCTGTATATACAGTACGCTCGCAGCCAGCTGCTGTCACGCGGCGTATCTCACGTGCAGTGCGGCGCGAACGTCTTAAGCGCGCAAGAGCCCCCCCTCCCCCATCCCCCGCCCCTCCTTCCCAAACGCGTTAGCGTCGCTGTTGTTGTTGTTGTCGAGGGTATATCGTCCTGATGTGCCAGACGTCTTCGCGTTTCTCGAGAGGAGAGCTGTATAGGGTTGCCGCGTTAGAGCCCGAGCCATTGTGAGACCGGAGAATCGGATGCCCCCCCCCCCTCCGTGAGCCGAGTGCAGATCGTCGCGTTTCTGGGCATTTGTAATTTGCAGCCGAGAATAGCGACTAGGCTATTTCGGACGAGGGAAGGGGGAGAAGGGGGGGTTGGAAAACGGATATTAAGAGACTTTTCGCTTTTGTAATTATAAACTCTGTGAAAATAGGGAAAATTGACTGCTTACTATACTTACGTGACTTTTTGTCGTTGCTTTGGTAATATAAATAATGTATAATATGGAACATTTCGTGGAAAATATTCAGATAATTGCTTGGAAAGTCATAAAAAAAAAAATTCGTGCTACACCTGTGAGACAACATCTTTCTTCTTCTTTAGGACATACAGAACACGAAAAAAACAACGTTCCCACGAAAATGGTCATGTGACATTGTTTTTTTTAACCATTTTTATATATATGTTTTTTTTCAACACATTGCATAGTTCTCGAGTACCTGAATATTTCTCACGTATGATCGCTATTTAGTACGGAAACAGAGCTTCAATTTGAGCTATAGAATATTGTTACGGGGGATGGAATATGATCTGGTGAGGATAGTTAGGTGAATAAGCAACGCAAAGAGTTTAAGTGTAGAGTTGTTAAAACTTTAATTCGGTCCTCAAAGAGAGATATGTGTGACTGTTACTATGTTCGCGGTGATTTGATTGTCGCGTATAAGTGTCCCGATGCGCGCTCGCCCCGAAGTCATACGTAATCGTGGCCGTGACCTGAAGGTAGTGGGTCTCAGACTGGCTGGCGCGGCGCCCTGCACCTGCCTTTTTATCGATGGGAAGACAATGGCTATGACAGTGGAATGAACATATCAGACTCTATTTTTAATTTCCAAATTGTTCTTGAGAAATCTTTTCGCTCTGTTTTCGTCTCGCTCGAACAGCGTTGTCATACCGATCATTAGCCGATGCCCTAAAAGGCTACTGCAAGGCATCTTTGACGTGGACAGCCTGCTTCTATTCTCAAAGAGCTTGCTCTTTTTTACCTGCCCACTGCAAGTGCAAGTTGCTGAAAATTGTTACTCTTACAAGCAATTTGAAAATAATAAAGCGGCTCCAGTAATTACGGAACATTTGCAGGAGTTTGGGCACGACTTCGACAGTGTCAAGTTACTGGATTTCGCACTTATATACTTTTCGTTGAGGAGCTTACAAGTTTTGTTGTTGATAGACAAGTTCAGATTTCAAAAGACTGGGTACGCGAGGTGTTACAATGCCGAGGTAACAAAAAAAGCTTTGGACAATTTAGAGACTACCTCTGAGACACACCTCTTCCGTGTCCAATCATCCTTTAATACAAAGCAAAACACTATTCTCTTTGCTGCTGAATGGGAGAATTTCTATAAAAATGTTGACGCAGCGAAAGAAGGAATTTGTGGACGGGAGCCGTTACGTTCCTGGAGAAGAACGAGGTCCACAAACCTATGAACTCGGTGCGCAACAAGGCTAAAAGAATTTCTGCACTGAGTCTTCACGCATAGCATCAAACTATGGCCTATTACCAAAGAGGATGCCAAACTATTACCAAAGAGGATGCTACCATTATTAAGAAGGCCTGGAAGTGAAGTGCGCGAGTAACCGGATGCCCACCATAGTGCCGTTACGAGTGCGCGAGTAACCGGACGCTCATCATAGTGCCGGTTATGGTAATGGACGCCCACCATAGTGCTGTTACACCCACCAAAAGGTGGTTAAAGCAGCCATAACAATATTGTTATGCCGGTCCCAAGCCCGTTGAAATGCTGAGGGCCCACTCTTTCGTTTTAGAGTTCTTGAATTTTTCAAATTATAAATTAAAAAAACAAGAATACAAAATAAAAAAATACGTGGACGAAATATTTCTAAGTCCGGCTCATATTAAAAAACCCTTCCTACAATCCCCAGCCCTCGAAAATAACCGACCAAGGGGGTGTTACAGTGTCGAAGAGGAGGATTGGGGTGAAAAAACTCGGATTTCCTTAAAAAATAACCATTCCGACCCTCCCCCGCCTCCCCCCTCGAAAGTTATTGAGAAGGAGTGTTACACTGTAGGGGGTTTTCCGAGATAGGGGTGTATAACTAAGATTTCCTTAAAAGAATAACCATTCCTACCCTCCCCCGCCCTCAGGAGTGGCTGACAAGGTATGTTACAGTGTCGGGAAGATCTGTTGGAGAATTTTACTTTGAAATAGTGTAAAGTGCTACAGCAATAAATTCTTACAATCTTTCAGCTATTATTTTCAGTACACTTAAATGGGACCGCCCCTGGCTTGTGCAGTTTTTGAAGGGGGAATCCAAATCCGCTCGAGTTAGTCACAAGTTTCGAGCCGTTTTCGATTAATACCGTTTAAAGTTTGGAGTAGTACATGAAAGATTTTTAAAGTTCTTCGGTAAAGTGAAAGTACTTGAAATATTCTTCCGATAAGGCTGAATCTGATGCTGATTGATCGAATATAATTAGTTTTACGATACGATGAGAGAGTATGTCCCCTAATATTTTCGGTATCAAAGTAAAATTTATATGGAGTTTCCGGGAAAACAGCCCGAAAATTTTTTAAAAAATTATATAGAATACAACACACCTTACTCTCATACACCGGGATCATCAAACCCCCGTATAATGAGTGAACGCCACAGCCGCCGTCAGCAGGGTAACCCCCCGGAGAACTCCGGCATTGCCCCTGCCATAAATCCGCGACATGTAGCGCGCGCACCTTTGCAGGACATGTATAATGATTTCAATCAGCGCATCTTCAACGGAGAACTGTCCTTTTTCGCTGTTTTATGACAGAACGGCATGACGGCGTCTTCCGGCTGCACAGATATATACGTACGCACAATACATCTCAGCTGGCCAATTCTGAAGCAGCTGCCGCTCGTAGAGACGGAGAGCACATTGTTGCATGAGATGGCGCACGTCTCTGTATATCTGCGTGGCCACGTCGACGACACCCTGCTGCACGGTCGTCTCTACCGGGCTGAACTGCGCCGCGTAAAGAACCTGTTCGGACGCCGGATTGGGATAGGGCACTCCGCCGCTGAGGCAGTTATCTTTATCTTGTGCTTTATTTATGCTGAATTTTGAGATTGAACAATCATTGGATTCAACTCGAAGATGTTTCATAATTTTTATTAAATTAAGAATTTATCTGTCACTTCGAGCCAAAGAATTAAAATTACAAAGGTTAAATTTACTGATTTCTAAAAAAACTTAATATTAGTGCGTTTCGCCCCAGACTACTCATTGGGCTCATCAGTAAGATGACGAGTAGTCCTATCTCAGGCGCAACATGATATACCAGAATGGGTGTTACTTATAGAAAAAAGTTGGAAATTAAGCTGGTGGGACACAAAAATTGTGATCCATCTAGCGGAACAAAAAGGAACATTATGAAAAAGACTCTAAATATATTTATATCCAGAAGTATCTATGTAGAGTAAGGAAATGGGTACCCATTTTCATACTTACTCCCAACACTGACTTGGTGGAAAAAAAATTATAAAAGGACTTTTAGTGACATAAGTCCGTTTGACTTTAAAGATAATGAATTTATCGTTCGAATATAATTCTATTCAATTAAGAATTCATCTGTCAATTCGAGCCAAAGAAATTAAAATTACAAAGAAATTAAAATTACAAATTAATGTTTCATGATTTTTGTTTATTATTATTATTTTTTTTAAGTTTTTCTAGAGACTGATGTACTTAATTTTTGTTATCTTGCTGAATGAGTTAATTTTCATTATTCTCCTTTTTGTTAAAGTATCGAATCGTATGATAATAATAATTTTCACTATTTTCATGATTATATTATAAACAATTATTTTGATAATGATGTTAGTTTGGTTATAATTCTAAGGATAATGTTGATAATGGTTTTATTCTATTTGTAACTTATCTGTACGCTTTAATGAGATTGTTGTTGATAATAATAATTTGAAGATGAAAATTAACAATTATGTATTAAAGATGGTAATATGTCTATATACGGTGACGACAATAATTTTAATTACAATAGTTATTTTTTTTGATAATCTAATTGTGTATACTAATAATTGTTATAGTGATGATAAAATTAATGATGATAGGGATTATGATTATGTTGAGAATAATTTGACAATAATTAATTAAAATATCGATCATAGTTCCTTAAAAATTTTGAAATAAATGTTCTATGTTGCGTACGCGTACATATGTTTTCCGGCCATGTGTTTATGGCGCTCGAGAATGCGTTTCTCTAAACATCTTGTCGAGCATGGTTTGGAGCATTGTTTATGTATGGTGTCAAATTTTTCTGATATCGCCATCACTTCCTATACCTCGAGATGAATTCTTGTTCCACTATAGGTAAGTTTTCGTTTCTTGAATCAGTTCGTCGTTGAACTTGGTAAGGAATTCTTCTTCGCTCCGCTACCTTTGTGACTAGTGATGGCAGTTGTTCATCTTAATTTCCCTTTTGATCTGGAATATGTGGTTAAGCTGGTCAAATACACGTTTCAATCATACGTTGGATACGAGTATTATGAGTCTGCGGTGGGATTCCGTAGCAAAACGTATTCAATTTGAATATAATGGGGTCGGGTTTCATCACTATAGAACAGTGTGTACTGGTGGAAAGGTAATTGATATTTGTTTTAACATTTTCTTATTGTTCACATTAGCATGTTGTTAATTTCTATTTTGTCTTTCAGCTAATTACTGCTATGATCCATGGTGACGAAGATTGTACCAATGTGTTGGTGGATCACTATCTCTACTGTCATCCGGCTGAGGGGCGATTGAATTATCAATTACAAATTAGTTGTTCCTGCCATGGAGAGTTTAAATTGTTAGTTTTAATTTTTTATTTATATTTTAAGATTAATTAATATTTTTAACGGCGTCGTGTACATATAATTATAAAATGTTTATGTTATAATAAAATTTTCGTATACATCTTCCCTTATAATAATGTTGTCTTTTGTCTTCAGTTGTATTATCGTAAAATTTGTAAAAATATAACCTTTTTCCTTGTGGCTTGAAACGTTGGAGTTAATAAAGCTATCTAAGTGTCTCGAAGGGATGCTTCTTATTTATTCTCCTTCAAACAACCTTTTTCCATTTACAATAAAATGAAAAATGTTTTATTTTTTTAATGAACTAAAGGTCCAAAATTGAATTTTAATATCAAAATATGAATATCTTCATAGATAATTAAGACTGAGATTTTTTTTAGAGTAAAAAATTAAATAAATAAGGCTAGCGTAAGTAACAATATTAAAATCGGATTGTTAAATTCCGAATTGGCACCTAATCGTAGCATCGGTGCCTTAAATGCGCAAATTTTTTGTGAAGATGTTGATAAATTTTTATTAAAAAAAACTACACACTTTCCAAAAAATTAGTGATCATAAAAAAGTTCTTAAAATTAATCAAAAAATACACCGATTTCAAATTACACAAGTATCAATAGCCCGGAATCTAACAATCCCATTTTAATGTCCTGTAGAACATAGAACTCGAGAACTAAGCAATGTGTTAAAGAAATATTTACCACTTTTTAAATTCCACACACGTATACCAAAATGGTTTTAAAAAACAGTGTCACACGACCATTTTCGCGGGTGTCACACAATTTTTTTCGCATTCTATGTCCTGTAGAAGAAGAAAAATTCAGAGGTTTAGTATCAAATTTTTATTTTCTTTTTAAGATCTTCCAACCAACCATCTGAATATTTTTCGCGGAATTCCCTATCTATAAAGTCGAATAGTTGCAAACGAATGATTTGCGGTCACGAGGCACACACACATACTCAGCACGACAGTCATCGAGTTTAATATACCATCGAATGTTGATTGGTGCAAGCAACGTTTGCCAAGTTTCCATCCTTGAACGCAATGCGATCAAAAATCATAACGTTCGGAGCACGTTGAGGTGTGCGGGGTGGGGGGAGGGGAAAACGACGCAAATTGTACTCGCGGATGTAGCTACTGCCGCTTGAATTCAAAGCTGCGTTTCCACTTCGGTGCATCCAATTTGCATCAAAGTTTTCGAAGCAAAAGCGAACAGTCCGCGGAAGCAAGAAGAGAAAAGAGCAAAATTCTATATTGTAAGATTACAAGTGCTGCCCTTTGTCGCAGAATAATGAGCAAAGATGGAGATTCGTCTTGCGACTGGGAAAAAAAAAATTCTTAACGAAAATAAACGAGGTATGTTTTCGAGACGCAAGTATTTCCGAGATGAAAGGTAAGGTTGAAGACTTCGCGTAATATAAACGGAAAGGATTGTATGCGATGAAATTGGTGAGCGTCGCAGCTTTTTCAAAATTCAAAGTAACGTCTCTTTCATCGCATTTCGTAAGATCTCGATGGTGGAGGAATTATTTTTCAAAACATCGAACTATCATCGAAGGCAGAGCAAAGCTTAATTGTTACACTTACCGAAATTCTGATTGATTCAACATTTTTTCCATTTGTTAAGCTATAAACATCCTTAACTACAATGAACAATAATCATTTCAATTGCTTGAAATTTGCACGAACTGTATGACTGTAGGTCGACTGATAAATTTAACTCAGCATCAACTTCAACATCGTAAACCATGTTCTAGCATGTTTTGTTCTCAAAAAAGGAGCGCCACTTAACGATACTAAACTCTAAAGCTTACTGAAAATCTACTCGGTTTCTTCTTCCTCGGATAGTTAACCCCCCGCAGCATGTAATTGATTACCTTGTGTCTCTCAACGTAGCCTACCACGCCTAGCCTTAAACGGAATACGCGAGATCCAATTTCAGTGCAGACACTAATACTCTGCTTTGAACTACACCGTAATAAATATCCTTGTGCCGTCTGCTCCTTCGAATTACATTGCCTTCTGAATGCTTGATAGCGAAAAATCTGACAAAAGTCACAATTCTGTCACCAACCTAAAATGAACGGAATAGCCGAGAGCGTTAACAAGCCAAATCGATTTCAATTATTGGAGTTGACGTATTTTGAAATTTTGAATAGTAGCGGGAAGGGCCGTGGAATTTCCGATCAATGGATGCGTAACAACCGAATTAAAATTTAACCGCGTCCTTGTCGGTACTCGATCCATCAATGACGATTGTCTGCCCAGCAGTTGAAACGAAAATAAACGAAACACGATAAAAATAGCGTGAAAGCATCGTCGATCCAAGCTTTACGCAATAGACTCGACATCGCCGAGCGAGGGGAGATTCAATCTTTTCCCGGTGTAAACAGACGCGCGGTGTGAGTCGTCCTTGGCGCGCTGGGAGGATTTTCCTCGAGATTACAGGGAAATGCGAACCCTTTCCGCCGACAACTGCGTCTGCCCCGGGTTGTTACCACTTCTGCGTAGCAAAAAGTGTCCTATAAAACCATACGCAATCAAAGCTGCAGTTACTTTCGCTCGATACTCCCTCGCAAAATCATTTACGGCGCTAGAGATCCCGGATATGTAGAGAACTGCGGTTAAAGTGGTTTTGCAAACCTAATTTTACGATCAGTAATCGGGTGTGTAATGACGAAATCGTTCGAATAAATTCAAACGCGCAAGAAACCGGAAAAGACGCTTTCCCGTCGCGTATAATCTGTCTCTCGCGACAAACAGCGGATACGCACAGCATAGCCGCATCGATTCCACGTATAACACGCGCCCAAACCGTCGCGCGCAAACCGGCAGAGCGCATATATACAGCTCGACGCGACGGCTGCAGCAGCATCAGCAGCAACACGCAAACGGCGCGCGCTAATCCGAGCTACTCTTGTTTTGCCGCGGCCGCCGCAGGTACCTCTCTCCGCGCGCATCGGCTCGGCAAATCAATGTTTTGCCGCGGCGCCAAGCCATGCGCGCAGCGCTCTCGCCTTGAGCAAGGGTTAATCGACTGTCGCGCGTAATTGGAACCGGACAAAAGCTGCGCGCCGGAAGCGCGTACGTGCGTCGAATTTCCGTCGCGGATGCCCGCGCGAAAAAGAGACGCACTCGCGCCCTGACCGAACCGTATGTATTATACAGGGTTAACCGCTCGCACGAGCGAGCCCTGCGATCGCTCGGACGTTAAATATATATACACACACACACATAGACACGTATCGCGCTGTGTATAGCTTGTACACTGTGCGCAGCTATGCTCTCCTCTCCGCGATCTTCTGCTCCTTGGGCAGCGAACAAGTCATTCGCTCGGGCGATGCTCTCTCGTTCCAATAAAAGCTTACCTGGCAGTCGGCCAGAGTGTCTGGATGGAGAGGCGGGGGGTGGAGGTTGTCGCGAGAAGGTACAAGGGTTGTAACGGAATATAGGGGATAGAGCCGGGTGCGCGACATATTTAGGAGGGAGGACCATCCGATTTCGCAGTGAATTCTTCGGTGATTTCGAGTTTCGAAGAGTTAGGGGCTCCTGTTTTTATTTTAAGGGAGGGGGGCTTGCGACTTTTCGACCGGATTATACAGGGAAAACGCGTACGCGGTATAGAGCGATGTAGCCCGGCTGTAATGCGCGTGTTGAATGGACAGGGAGGAAAGTTATTAGGGGAAACCGCAGAAGGGCCGTACCGGAGATTCGTGTTAACTATTCGAATACTAATCCTTATCGCTGGCTCGGTTGTGCTTGAGTGGATTTCCGCATTGAAGCTGCTCGACTAGCCTGGTTTTGTGCATAACGATTGTGTAATTCGTAAATTCGAGATGTAAAAGAATGTGTGTTTTAGATTGTATGTTGCATCGTTTTTACTTCACACAATCATTTCTGTGGGTTACTTTTAATAAAGGTCTATTTACTTAAACAATTAAAAGTTACTCAAAGATAATGAAGCTATCGGCTTTAGTTCTTATCTACGTGGAAATTCCATTAATAGTTATTATAGCAGATAATCAGAGAAGTACTTTGAAAAACTTGGAAAAAAATAAACGAACATTTTAAAAATAAATTAAAAGTTATCACAGTACTTCACTGCACATTTTTATCTCGGATTTATTTCCATATAATATTTTAATGTATTTTAGTTTTAATACATTTGAATTTGTGATGTTGAAACGTTATGACATACCAGCATGAAAGCACAAAAAAGTGCAAGTAACTCAATATTTTTAACTGATGTAATATTAAATTTTATTCATTAATACTTAATAGCGTTAGACAGGATTTTGAGTTACATTAATATTTAGCGATTCTCATACAAAATCCAACCCTTTGAATAATAAGCGCGTTCGAAAATCGGATTGATCAATACTACCAAAGCATTGCAAACGACTGAGGTAGCCAACAGTGAAATTTGGATAAAAGGGAAAAGAAGCAACTTAGTGAGCGAAATTGGAGGATTATAGCTGAAAAACGAGAGCTGTATAGCCCGGGCGTAAAAGGAGCTGCAAAAAATTTCGGGAAGAGTCCGTTAAAGAGGGCGGACGAAATAGAAAACGTAAAAAAAAAATAACCTCCCGACCAGAAAATCCTTCGGAAGATAGCGAAAAAAGAATGAAGAGCGAGTGCCGGCTGGGAGGGTCACGTGGGGGCACGAAAAAACGAGAGCTTCAAGGTTGGGAAAAAGCACTTCTCGATATCCGCTGGAAAGGTGCGAGAGTTAATGCGCTTTCATCGGGGGGCGGCGACGTTGGCGAATTTTCGAGCGAGATGCCCTCCTCGAACGTCACGAGAGGGATTAACATCTTTGCCTGCAACGCCGTACGGGCGAAATTTTTTTTCTTTGCAAGCGAGACGCTTACAAGGAAAAAAAGCCAATTATGCGTCTGACCCTCGGGGAAAAATTAATTTTCAGCTTGTCCTTTGATCCGAAACTGTCGGGAGACCCGAGGGACTCTTGAACTCTGACAGGACGTGCGAGAGATTGTTTGACGCTTACGGCAAGTCTCTTTCGCGGACGAAGAATTATGGAAAATAATATCCATAATCATACCTGTACTTCCCTGCGAAACTAATAAAACTGAAATGGTGTAAAGCTACAGTCGAGCAGTCCGCAAAAACGCGATTTCTCAAGGGACAAGAAGTAGGCTAGAACCTCGAGAGCTCGAGTTGTTTCGATTTCAATTCTTTCCTCCGTGTACTTATCGATCGACGGACGCGCAAGAAATGACCCTCTAGCCCGTACTTTGCGCCATACGTTTCCCACAGTCCCCGAGAGCAGATCGTCCGCAGTGCCAAAGCGCGCAAAATATACCTGCATCGAAGCTGAGTCAACCCTCTCGTCTACACCACCACCACCACCACCGCCGCCGCCCCCAGTCCGTACCTTTCTTGCGTTCACATATTTTTTTGAGCATCGACACCCGCGCGGGACGCCCGAAAGCCTCGAGTCGACCCTTTTGCCGTGCACTTTTCCGCGCGATTTCCATAGTCGCACACTTTACGATCCCCGACTGAGCCAAAGCCTGCAGGAGATTCGACGTTGACAGGCGTGATAAGCGCTTCTCACACTTGTAATTTTTTTTTTCTTTCTACCGAATCCCTCCGCGCGACAACAGTGATTGATAAGCGATCAGTTAGCAACTGTTGCTATATCTGTTGTTATCTCGTATTGACGACAATGTGCGAAACTCGAGTGTAAACATGCCTTGCAAAACAAGCTTATTGACAATAATAGTGAATTTGTTGGATGTGGAATTTGCGAGTTATAATTGTGAAAAAAACAATCAATTTTGTTGTTAGAAGCAATGAGTCCAGAACACGAATAATTGAAAGTGAAAATTTTGAGGTTTAATTCATCCGTTTTAAAATAGAATATATTGCGTTCTGAATCATAGATACAAGTCAGATTATAAACATTTTTTTTGCATTTGCAAACATTAAATAATGAACTCTTCTTAATAGATGTTTGCAGTCTTAACAGGATTCCAGGTAAAGACGTTGTTATATATAGACTAATTCGACTTGAAAAATCCATATTAGCTTAAAAAATAAATCATTTTTAAAATTGTTTAAACAACATTAATTGATTTACAATTATTTTTCATTTTAATAGCGTCATTGATTGTCTTTGATTTTTTACTAAGATCAAAAAGTTTTAAAAAGACTGAAAAAATTTACAAATATCGGTGCATGCTATTTAAAATTAATTTAATTCATCTTCAGAAAATATACTTAAAGTATTACTATTACTGCAATAAAATAAGAAATTAGCGTTTTTAATATAATATGTAATACTAACATTGTTTTTAACATTATGACTATTAATTGTATGATCATTAATTTTGCTATCTGAAGAATTAGGGGACTGAATAAAGCATGTTCCTCGTTTGTGGAGGTAGGGAGAAGACTATACAAATACAAAGAATATCAAGAAAAATTTCTAGTTTCACGTGCACTGATAAGGTTGGTTATGCGCTAACAATACTTGTTTGTAACGGTATTGGGATGTTTTTATCTAAAGCTTTAGACCTTGTACAGTGCAATATAAAGCGAAACATCTAATGAACGAATGGAGTTGTACTCATCGAATAGATTCATTTCAACAAGAAAATTATTACTTTGAATAGCACATATTTTTTTGAATAAGTGACAATATCTAGGCATAAAATAATGGCTGCTAGATATCCAGAGCTCATTTTGATAATAGGATCTGTTTTACTTTATCTGTACTACTATTGTACCAAAACATTCAAGTTTTGGAAAAAACTTGGCATTCCTGGACCAAAACCTATACCATTCTTCGGTAACTTCAAGGATGTAATGTTAGGAAAGATTCATCAATCAGAGTATATTAAATATATTTATAATGCTTATCCCAACGAACCAGCTATCGGACTTTATCAAGGAAGAGTTCCAGTGTTATTGCTAAAAGATTTAGACGTTATAAAAGACGTGTTAATCAAAAGGTTTGATAACTTCGTGGATAGAGGATTGAAAGCTTATAAAGACCTAGATCCATTAAGCCAAAGTCTTATATTTGCGGAGCCTAAAGAATGGAAGCCGCTACGAAAAAATCTCAGTCCTGTATTCACTTCTGCAAAGTTAAAAGACATGTTTTATTTAATGAACGACTGTGCGGATCACTTCAATCAATATATTCAGAAATCAGGTGAGTTATATAAGATTAACTAATTAATATTTTATTTTAATTCAGAAAAATCACTCTCTTTTTTTGTTCGTACTTTAACAGCTTGCACAGGGGCACCTGTCGAGTGTCGAGAATTAACAGCTAAATTCACGACCGACGTGATTAGTATATGTGCTTTTGGATTACACACGAATTCTCTTTCGGAACAGGATAACGACTTTCGAAAAATGGGTCGAAAAGTTACAGAAGCTTCATGGTTCAATACAATACGCCGTTCTGCAAGATCTCTACCGCATTGGATGGTCCGATTAATTAATTTCATAATTGGATACCATGAAGTATCTGATTTTTTTATTACCACGGTGACAGGGAACGTGGAGTACAGGAAGAAGAATAATGTACGCAGAAATGATTTTATTGACCAGCTAATCGATATAAGGAATAATGCAGAGATAGGTAATAAAATTTCTTAAAGATGTTAAGCCATTAAAGCTCAAGAAACCAGCATTTTTTTTTTTTTTTCATAATTGAGCTCAAGTCTTAATGGAAATTGTTATAAAAAAATTAAAACATTTATTTTGCTCTATTGCATGATCTAATATAGTAAATGGTTCTAATCCACAGTTAATAAGGGTGGCCTCTTGAACGTTAATGAGTTAAGGATACTTTTTAATACATTTTCGTATCTCGTACGCATTGCATGTTTTTTATTCCACCTCCTTAAAAATATCTTATAAAATATTATTTTCATAACAGACATGTCGGATATACCCATGACTGCTCAAGCCTATGTATTTTTTATTGCTGGATTTGAGACATCATCAGCGGTAATGAGCCATGCTATGTACGAACTAGCTTTGAATCCAGACGTACAAGATAAACTTCGCGAGGAAGTTAATGCGACTTATGCCGCAAATGATGGAAAATTGTCTTACAATGGCATGAACAGCATAACGTACTTAGATAAAGTAGTTAAAGGTAAGCTTAGTATCTAATGAACATAAAAATGACGAATTAATTGAGACAAAAATTTTCCACAATTATTGCAGAAGTATTGAGAAAATATTGTCCGGTACTGACTCTACAAAGACGAGCCGCGAACGATCACGTTTTTACCGATACCAAAATTTTCATCCCAAAAGGAACTCTGGTCATGGTGCCTATTAACGCATTGCATTACGATCCTAAATATTATCATGATCCTGATAAATTTTGTCCCGAAAGATTCGATAAAGATGCTGCAAAAAGTAGCAATCAGATGTCGTTTCTTCCATTTTCAGATGGACCACGGAATTGCATTGGTAAGAGAATAAAATATTTAATTTTAGTACAATATGTTAAATTTTGAATTTGTTTCATTGAAAATAATAACATCGATGCAATCTTTTAGGAGAACGTTTTGCAAATGCGCAAATTAAAGTAGGTCTTGCAATGATTATTAAAAACTATAAACTCGAAGTTTGCGAAAAAACTGCCCAGACTTATAAAATGAATCCAGCAACTATATTACTGGTGCCAATCGGTGGATTATACGTAAAACTAAAAAAAATTTGATCTGCTCAAATCCATAGACGTTGTAAATATACTTTTCTTATTGCACTAAAATATACTTTGTTTATTGTACAAAATGTGTTTAATTTTAAAAAACCGTGACATCGTGACGTTATCATCCACGATTAAAATATTAAAAAATATAATAAAATATAATATAATTAATTAAATAAATCCTTGTATTTACTGTAAGTAAAATACAATGCTAAATAGCTGAAAAAAGTATAGGATCACAAATAGTGTGACTGACTCGCAAGTATCATAATATTTACAACAGATGATGTGAATCATTCATTACCTCTGTTTCTGTCATAGACAATAGATTACGTTCATTACTAGATTAAACGTGCTATTGATTTATTAACTACTATGTGCATTGCGAAAGAGCATTTACATCTCCAAACAAGTAGCTCAAGACTATCGTCATCCCAAAGTAAGTATGTAACTGAAATTTAATATCAAACCATTGGAATTCACATCGCTCTTTTGAATCTCCTCAAGTATCATTGGAATCGACAACTCGCAATCGTCAACTCCTCCATCCAGTTCTAATCAACCGAACAAGAGACCGTCAGAATCCCAGATACGAACAACTGAAAATCCAGACCCAAATCCTTTCGTGCAATCGCGAACTCTCAATCTATCATTGGCGACTCGAACGATCCTCCGATAAGGATGAACCGCGCTCGAGCACGATAGACTCGCAACTCGCCAGATCGCCCGACTGGATCGAGTATCTCTCTTTAATATCCAGCAGTGCCGCTATAACATACCCGCGGCAAAGCACAAGCGAACAAGCCAACCGCTGCGGAAGAAACCGGGAAGAGGGCGCGAGAAAAGGAATATACATCTCGAGCGTACGCCACGCGTACTATACACAATATTATACACACTCGGCAGGGGCTGGAGCACAGCTGCGGCACCGCAACAACGGACACACTGCACTTCCCGACGCGGGGAACAATGGGCCAGATACGCGGCTCTCGTATCATGAATATTTAACTGGTCGGAAACTGGCCGGGAGGGTCCCGGCCAGAAGATACGAGGCGCTGTATCGCGGGCGTTTAGTGCGCGCGGAGGAACGCCGAGAGCGAGAGAAGTCCCGGGGAGATTCCCTCTCGCAAAACGATTGCCATTGCGCACGGAGAAATCGTGCCGCGCGGCGGGAGCTTACACCGTCGTAAAATCGAGGAGCGGACCGCGAACGCGCGCCTCGAATTGATTTCGATTTTCTCCCTCTCATTACTCGCCGCCGAGTAGTCCGCGCGCGTCTGCGTCTATATGACGAAATCCGCATTTTTCAGTCACTTTTTTGCCTCCAAAAGTTGCGAAAAAAAAATCTCGGGCTACGTCGACCGGGTGAGGTTTTTTCTGTTCCACAGGACGTACAGAATAAGAAAAAAATAGTATACCCACGAAATCGATCTTGTGACACTGTCTCTTTTGGCCATCTTTGTGGTTTTATGTAACCTTGTCTAGATTGGATGCATTGATCAAAAGTCACGTACTTTTGAAATAAACGAATTTTGCTTCAGAATTATTGCCTTTAGGCTGGTACCAAATTCCTCGATTTTACATTTTTTTTCTTCGAATCCTCGTAACTTTTGATTCAGTGACTCGATTTTAATGTTTAATACGTCAAATTAAAGCTCTTTTCCGCTACTTTTTTTCTAATATGCCTAAGTTAAAATTTTTTAATTCAATGAGCTATCTATATGCCTCTCAACTAGATCATTTTTTGAAAACATATATATAGCTCACTATATGAAAATGTAATTTAGACTCATTAGTAGAAAAGTAGAGGAAAAGAGCTTTAATTTGACGTATTAAACCTTAAAATCAAGTCACTGAATCAAAAGTTACGAGGATTCAAATAGTATATTACGTGCCTAGGGAGGAAAAAACTTGGAGAGTCCATATCTCGTGCACATACGTGGCAAACACGAGATATGGGCTGTCCGAATTTACTCCCGTGGTGCGTATACTATTTTTCTTCACACTAGCGCCGAAATTACCAATTTCGCTCCTGGCGCCCGGGAGCGAATGTGGTACTTTCGGCGCAGTGTGGGGAAAATTCGTTTATTTCAAAAGTACATGACTTTTGATCAGTGCATCCAATCTAGACAAGTTTGAGTTTAAATGACAGATCCTTTAGCGTACTTAGTGCCTATTTATATGCCCATTTAGCCTTGCATTCGAAAAAATCTAGAATATTTTGCTGAAAAATGCGTAATAATCTCTGCATAAAATCACAAAGATGGCCAAAAAAGACAGTGTCACAAGATCGATTTCGTGGGTACACTATTTTTTTCTTGTTCTGTCCATTCTGTAGAACAGAAAAAAACTTACGCGGTCGATGTAGCCCGAGATTTTTTTTTTTGCAACTTTTGGGGACAAAAAAGTGAATAAAAAATGCGGATCTCGTCATATATATGCGAGGGATGCGTTCATTCGAGGGACTATCAGAGCCGTGTGTGTATGGGTCTATCGTTTAATGGGAGCCTTTCGCTCGACGCGCTCGGACTATCACGTTCGATTGCTTTGGGCTACGAAGCGTGTGGGGGGGGGGGGGGAAGAGCGAGCGTTGGCTTCGTTTTGCGGGAACGCGAGGAAGCTTCCCGGGCGGCTGACCGTGCGACTCCGGGGTTAATTCGAGATAATCGAAATCGTACCTACGTGCAGCGTTGGGAAAATATTTGCAGATGCGCCGCTGCTGCGGATGTAAGTCGAGAGAGCGAGAGAAGCGGGGCTGGATTTTGAGGAAAAAACGCGCGCAGAAAAATTTGCGCGATTTCGAGAGAATTTTTTCTGACGCTTCGCCCTCACGTATATACAATCGGAGAAAGCTCGGCGTCTGCTTTTGCGATCGAATTCGAGTTGAACTGACGAGGCTGAGGAGGAAGGATTAAAAAAGCTAGTTTTTCGAGAAGCAAATATTGAATTCCTTGTACCCATGTGCCAGTGCAGCCACCAAGCTTATCCTCGTCATTCTTGCGAAGCTTTTACGTCCTCCTCGGCAGGGCTTGAACTTCAACGTACACACCGGTACCCTTTTGCTACTTTCCCTATGCGCGTCGTTCCGAGGATACGCTTATCAAAGCCCGTATGATTGATTACATGGACCGTTTACCTTTATGTAAGCTTGTCTAAGCACGCCGTGGTCGTCCTCTCTCTCTCTCTCTCTCTCTCTCTCTCTCTCTCTCTCTCTCTCTCTCTCTCTCTCTCTCCTCTCTCTCTCTCTCTCTCTCTCTCTCTGTCTCTGTCTCTGTCTCTGTATCTCTCTTTCTCTCTCTCTATCTCTCTATCTCTCTCAAACACATACACTCTCACTGCTTCGTACTCTGGGCGTTCATTTTCGTGTATACATTGTTACGAGGAAGGATGAACTGATATGGGATGCCCTAAGGTACGAGATGGTGTTCGTGCCGATCACGGTTCTATTCCTATTTTTATTTATACTGCTGTTACGGGGGAGGGTCGATGGATGGTGAGGATAGCTAGGTGTGGGTGTGGTTCGCGCCGATCACGGTTCAAGCCCGTGATCGTGGAGAAGGGTGCTCGGTGAATAAACGATGCGAAGAATTAATGAAACGATCGGAAGCTTTATTCAGGCTTCAAAAAGAGATTTGTGTGAATGTCAAAGTGTTCGAATGTTACGTAAGAATATATATATATATATATATGTGTGTGTGTGTGTGTGTGTGTGTGTGTGTGTGTGTGTGTCGATGCGCGTTACCGTTCTCGCCCCGAAGTCGTACGCGACAGTGACCGTGACCGGAGAGTGGTGGGTCCCCGACTGGATGCGCGGGCGCCTCGTACCTGCCTTTTTATTAACGTTAAGACAATGGCTGTGACGTATTGGATCGATATTAATAAGAGCGGTTAGCAACTGTTCGTTGCCAATCGGCCCACGATGTACATCCGGCCGTCGTGTGAGGCCCTCTTATCGTCTGGATGTTTAAGGGTCGCATTGTTCAACGTTCGCGAATTAGCGTACGTGACACGCCCAATGGTCGCGTCGACATCGTCCCGATGACGTTACGTGTGAATATGTGTCAGTAGTGTTGTTTGTGTCATGACTAATTGTTGATACATATGTTTTCTCTCTTTGTATTACATAAGGATTTAGTACTTATATCGATGAAACATTAGATTCTTAATAACATGATGATTTCTTACCTCTAATTCAACATTTCGGATAAATATTATTTGATTCTAGATTATTTTTGATAAAATTTTGAAAAGCGGAGTTGACGTATCAGTCTCTATTTTGATTTCCGTATATTTTTGAAATATCTTTTTGATTTACTTTGTTTTCTTGATTCAACTGTGATAGGATATATCATAGAGTATATAGTTATGCATCAACCTAATGTCATAAATAACAATAGGGGTTGAGCGTTATTATTCTGTGTTGTACTCATGCTGAGATTTGAGATTGAACAATGATTGGATTCAACTCAAACATGTTTTGTGATTTTTGTTTTTTTTTTTCCTTTTTTTTATTATTATTATTTTTGAAATTCCTTTAGAGACTGATATGTTTGATTCTTTTTTTGTTATTTCATTAAATAAATTTATTACCATTATTCTCCGTTTTGTTAAAGTATCGAATCGTATTACAATGATAATTTTGGTTAGTTCTATGATTAATGATAAAATAATATGACGCAAGTTTGACTATAATTCTAAGGATAATATTGACATTGTTTTTATGCTATTTGTAGGTTGACTACATGCTTTGCTAATAGTAGTATTGTTGATAATAATAATTTATAGATAATTTGGTAGCGAAATTAGAGTTAATAGTAAGCCTGTATATGGTAATGATAAAGTTTAATAACAATGAAAGTTGTCTGATAACCATATGAATAAACTGGTTATATGTAGTAATTTTAGAATTAATAATAATGATAACTATACTGAGAACAATTTGATAATAATTAAACTAAATATTAATAATGGTTCTTCTTTTCTTCTTCTTTTCTACTCTTTTTTTCTTCTTTTTTTTTAAACTTTGGAGAAAAATACTCTGTTCAGTACACGTAGATATGTTTTCTGGCCGTGTATTTGTGGCATTTGAGAATGCGTTTCTCTGAGTGTCTTGTCGCGGATGATTCGGAGCATTGTTTGCGTATGGTGTCGAATTTTTTGATATCGACATCACTTCCTATACCTCAGGATGAACTCTTGGTTGACTGTAACCAGTTTTCGCCTCTTGAATCAGTCTCTCGTTGGGTGTCGACCAGTGTTCAGTGCTCTGCGTGCCGAATTTTTCTTCCTTTTCTCCTGTTTGGAATTTGTTGAAGATGCTGGTTGATATTAATTTCCCATATGATTTGGAGTTTGTGGTCCGTTTAAGTGGCTTCGTCCATCGATCTTATCAAGATTATGCTGTGCACGAGGCCGCTGTCCGCTACAGGAGTAAGAACAATACGAGGTACGGAGTTATGGTGCACCGTAGGTTCATTGATATCCTGGAGGTCAAAGAGTGTGAGCGGGTAAGTTCCCCTTATTCTTATATTTCTGCGCACTCTGATTTTTTTTTGCCTTCAGCATTATTTATCTTTTATGTTTGTTTTTCTGTATAGGTGATAGTAATAATCGCCGAAACGGAGGTTGGCGGCCGCACCGACTTCGGTGTGTGGTCATCTGGAGGAGGACGTTTCCTTATGGGAGAGCACGGGGAGGTGCGGGCTCCCGTGTTTTGTCCTCAGGACGGTTACGTAAGTTTTCCCTCTTATATATATGTTGCAATTTTTGTCATAATGTGTTTTCTAAAATTTCTCTTTTCCAGCTTGGGTCAAGAGTCATCATGTGGCCGGTGCTGTGCCGTGCCGATCCTGCTGAGGTTGGGGTCATGCAACCCTTCTGGGGCGATATCTTCAGCTTCACGTTATAAATGTGAAGTATGGTGGGGCCGGCCTTTTTCTTTACGTCTGTCCAGGTGGAGATGTAGGTGGAATCACTAATTTTTATTGACAGATGAAACGTCATTATCATTATAATAATTGTGATTTTCCTTTTATGTTTACAGTTGATCTCAGTTCTTATCTATCCCGAGGAGAATCGGCCCCCTGTGCACGCTGACAATTATTTGTGGTGTTGGCCCGGGGAGGACCAGCTGAGCTATCAGATCATCCTCAGCTGCTCGTGCCATGGAGTCTTCGAGCTCTTAGATGTTATTTTGAGTCTCATGGATTGACATTTTATTATATGTACATTTGCTCTGTGCGACGATATAATTATTATTATACAATTTATGTTTTCCTTTTTTTTTAATGTTTGTCATATGATTTTCTAAGGCTAAATACATAGTTTATATAATTCATTCTTCCTGTTTTTATTTACCTTTGGCGTCATAATCGATATTATTTTTTGAATTTACTAGCTTGTCAATATTTTCTTTAACGTTAAAAAAAAACTTATGGATTTTGCTACTTTTGTATATTTTTTCCAATGCGATATTTAATTAATGATACGATGATATATGTGTATAGAAATTTTGTACCTAGATTTATCATACAATAGTCTGGTTGAACGTTACTACTTTTGAGCCTGTTAATGAAGTTACACGTACTGCTTTCTATTTATAATAATTATTACATTATTCTCTTCTGAAATCAATTTTTCTAAGCTTTTAATGTTTTCTATGGCTCTTTGTTCATTAAGTTCGCTATATGGATTGAACTTTCTGCCAAGAACAGCTGTAAATTCTATTCTTTTCAGAATGTCGACGTTTGTTAGACCAATAAAACTAAGCATCGCGATTCGATTGCACAACTTTTTTTTTGTAACTTGTTAAGTTTTGTTGTTTATGACATGAAAAAATTTTTTTTTGCGATAATCTATGTTGCGTGTGTCCTGATTGTTAACAATATGTATGTATATATATCTATTGTAATTGCTTCATACGATAATGTTTGTATTTCGCCGGAATCTAATTTAAAAAGCTAAAAAAAAATTTTTTTTAAAAAAATTTAAAAAAAATTTTGGGTTAATGTACCATGTATTTGTTGATTTAGCTTATAGATGTGACTGCAATGAGAATGATATTAGAATTTATAAGTATCGGTAGCACATTAACTCTTGTCTATTGATGATTGACTTGTCCTCTTTGTTGATTTTTACTTAACAAAAAAAAATAGTAACTCCATTGAATTAATTCTCTATTGCCATGTGGTTGTGGATGACCGGGAGTGCATTTGTGCCTGTATTCCATGGAGTAGCCTCATATGGTAGGTTGATCATGTATGGTGCCATTGTGACTGGAAACATATTATTGTTTATTTGCCCTTCTAATGGTCTGCCTAGTTTCTTTAGATCGATTTGCATGGCTGGAACATCGTTGTTTTTGCCTGAAACTTTTAATAACATTAGTAGACGGGACCCCCCGGGGAGTATGCATTTCCATATTATTAGTATTATGGCTATACATGATCATATGGAGCATCCTGTAACAATCAATATAAACTGTAAATTATTATATCTATTATCAATGCCCTTTATCTCCGACAAGGAATTAGCTTGTTGTATTATATTATGGAAGCTCGTGCCGTCACTTAGTGAATTTACGTGGATTTTGTGCATATTTTTTGCTTTCGAGAGTACTTCATTTTGTATAGTTTTGTCAATATATTTCGAAAAATTGCTTATTTCAGAAATGTTTGCAATTAATGACTTTATGTTAATGTGTTGATAGTATATCTGGTATTTTGGCAGTGAAAGTCCTAGATGCTGTTAATCTAGCATTGCTTGTGTGAGCTGAGCAATCAGTGTTTATTGTTTAAGCGTAAAACACCTGTGCCATTTATAAGATGTGTATTGTACAAGGCTTTTTTGCATTGTATGAAAAGAGTTTCGGGTGTAACAGTGGAGAAAATCCATGTGTTTTGTTCATGTAGTTTTTGCCAAAAGGTGTCATATAATTGAATTAATTTGTTGTTGCAATCTTCTATATTGAAGTTAGTTTCTGTCAAGGTGAATTTTATTTCGCAAGCTGCGTTATTTTTTACTTCGCGCACCGGTTCTAGATCTTTGCAAATTAGGATTTCCGCAAACTCTTTGCATTTTGCGAGTTTCGACGAAGTTATCGGAATGTAGTTTATTTTGTTTAAGCTTAACGCAAAGTATTGTGATTCCGGCCAGATGTATGCGAATACATTTGATGCGTTTTGTATGTTTTGCAAGATCGGTACTGATAAGGCTCTAAATAGTTCATATTCTTCTAGATCTAAGAGGGGAACCCTTAGATGATAAATTAGACTGAAATTGGAGAACATTATAGATAATTCTGAAATTTTCATTATTTGCACAACGGTTTCTTCATTGTCGCTTCCTGGAAATATAGCGTCTGGTACCGTTTCTTTTGCTAGTTCTGCTGATCTGTATATCACATCGGGGATAAGAATTTGGGATGTATTGTACCTTGAGATGCGAATAATATTGCATCTGTAATTATTTCAGTGTCTATTTTATACTGAATAACAGCTTGTTCTGTCATGTGTACAGCGGCTTGAATTTTCATTTCTAAGAAATAGTAATCATTTGACTTTGTAATGATTTTCAGTAGGATGGCCAATTTTTCTATTTTGTTTTCTATTACTATAAATTTGGTTTCGACAAGGTCAGTCTGCTGAGCTAAAAGTTTAGCATTCTTTTTTACATTATTGTTTGACAGCATAATTAGATCTTCCATATCCTTTTGTGATTTTTCATCAAGCGTGCCGAATAAAAACCTGCCGATCTGACCCACAAATGGTAACAGTGACCTGCGTTTTCTTGGTGCATTGGCAGTCTCAAGCCTGATCAAGAGATTGATTAGTTTTTCAGATTCTGCGTTGGTTTCTTGAATTTGTTTAATATAGTTTCCCAGGAAATAATTGTGGCGGCACGAGGAATCAATTTTCTTGCATTCTTCCTGTAAGTTTTTGCATTGCTTTAGAAGAAAATCGCCGGTTTCGAAATATGTTTGTAAATTGATCTTCTGAATTATTTTCCAGTCCGTGTTTGAAGGGGATAGGAATTTAACTCGTTCCGAAATTAGCCCTGGATTTTCAGTAAGCATTTGTATGTTAGATGAAAAATTTTCTCTTTTTGCCCAAATGTTTGCCCTGCAAATTAGTTATGATTATTTGTATTACTAATAATCAATTGTTTCTTTTTGATTGTGCGTAATAAAGAAAGGGTTGTTAATGAGGTTATTGGAGGTATTATTATATTGCTTTATTGTAAGTTGCTACGATGAGATTAGTAGTATTTTCGTAAATATATGAAGCTATACTGTGCATGACATACTAGTGGCTTTACCAAGGGTTGTTAAAAGGACAATGATTCTAATTAGATGTGATTTGGGATTGCTTAGAAAGGTAATGAATGGTAAATTATTTACTGACTTTTCTAATAAAGGTTGCTAGGCTTGAAAATTCATAATTCCGAAAATAATTGAAATTTTTATTTAGTCGTTCTGACCTTTTATGAAGCTATTGAGGTTTTATATTTATTAAAAATAATTGACTTATTATTCATTGACTTTTTGATTTTTCTAAAAGTTTGAAAATTCATAATTCCGAAAATAATTGAAGTTTTCATATAGTCGTTCTGACCTTTTATGAAGCTATTGAGGTTTCATATTTATTAAAAATAATTGACTTATTATTCATTGACTTTTTGATTTTTCTAAAAGTTTGAAAATTCATAATTCCGAAAATAATTGAAGTTTTCATATAGTCGTTTTGACCTTTTACGAAGCAATTAAGGTTTTACATTTATTAAAATAATTGGCTTATTATTCATTGATTTTTTGATTTTTCTAAATGTTTGAAAATTCATAATTCTGAAAATAATTGAAGTTTTCATATAGTCGTTCTGACCTTTTATAAAGCTATTGGGGTTTTACATTTATTAAAAATAACTGACTTACTATTCATTGATTTTTTATTTTTCTAAATGTACCAAGTATATCATATGTCTATGTGCGTGTATATGAAGTATATATTACTAACATCGACTTATATACCTTATAGTAAAGTTTGCATAGGGAACTTTTCCTATTACAGCGAAGGTATTTAGTAGTTATATTATTTATTGATCAATAATTACATCAATAATTACATTTATGTTGCATACATCTATATATGGTATAGAATATGTGCTGGATAGCCATTTTGTCGCCATAAGTTAATTTAGCGTAGCGCTATAGTAACGCTTTATACAACTGTATCAGTGGTCTCAAAAGTATACCTATATGTACGTGCATAATGTCACTGCACACCGGGCTGCTGCCGCGGCGCTCTCTTCTCACGCTGGGTATCATTATATGTGTGTATGCAGTATAGTTATGCGCCTAGTCGCCATTCCGCTCTCTCTCTCTGCGCTGTGTATATCTATATTTGGGTGTATAGTGCGTCAGCGCGCCAAGCTGTTGCGTTTCTGCGGCGCTCTCCCTAAAAGTATACCTATATGCTCTTGGTTGTGTGTATCGAAAGTGTGTCTGCGAGACGAATTTATTGATGGTGTTAGATTTGACATTCTTAAAGTTGAACCCGAATTTGTATGGTTTTTCGTCGGAGTGCTAGTCAAATGATTGGAGTTTTCATGCATTTCATTATTATTTTGATTGTAAGTACTCAAAAATTTCATAAATTCTTATAGGCGTTACGGGCTCAGAGCGAGTACCTTCGATTATGCCCTCTGATTGCGATGTCGTCGCAGTTTGCAACAAGAATTGCTCCTGATCTTCCGGATCCAGGCGTTGCATGATTTTATTGATTAATGGATTTTGTGAATCGATACCGCGGTCGCGAATCATATCTAATTCGTTCATGCTGCTATAACGCGACGGCACTGTGTTCCGCGATGGCGATCTTTTTTCTTTGTTTTTATTTGAGTTAAATAAATTAGAGAAAGCCATGATTTGTATTTGTAAGCGAGCAAGCAATACTATTTATAAAGGGGACCCACGGGTATACTATAATAGTGCAATATAAAATTTAATCAAATTCACTTACCTTAAGCAGATGACGATTGCGATGACGATAGATATTTTCATCTCTCTCTCTCTCTCTCTCTCTCTCTCTCTCTCTCTCTCTCTCTCTCTCTCTCTCTCTCTCTCTCTCTCTATTTGTTTTGGATTATTAATGGTTTGACGTCCTTCCTTCTTTATTACTGAGTGACTTCTCCTTCATAATCGTGAAAGTTGTTGTAACTTCCTTCCTTCTAACGGGTGTCGCAATGGTTTAGCTGAACGCTCGTATCTTCCTCCGGCTTCTTGAATTTTACTAACACTATTGTGTTGTTGTGCTTTTATACCGAAGCACACCTTAACGCGAAAAACACAAGGGATGCCAACTGTTACGGGGGAGGGTCAATGGATGGTGAGGATAGCTAGGTGTGGGTGTGGTTCGCGCCGATCACGGTTCAAGCCCGTGATCGTGGAGAAGGGTGCACGGTGAATAAACGATGCGTAGAATTAATGAAACGATCGGAAGCTTTATTCAGGCTTCAAAGAGAGATTTGTGTGAATGTCAAAATGTTCGAATGTTACGCATGTCCCGATGCGCGCTACTGTTCTCGCCCCGAAGTCGTACGCAACAGTGACCGTGACCGGAGAGTGGTGGGTCCCAGACTGGATGCGCAGGTAGCGAGCCTCCGAAAGGCCGCCCCGGACTGGTAGGCACGGTGCTCTGCACCTGCCTTTTTGTTGATGTGAAGACAATGGCTGTGACGTATTGGATCGATAGTGATAAGAGCGGTTAGCAACTGTTCTTTGCCAATCGGCCCACGATGCACATCCGGCCATCGTGTGAGGCCCTCTTATCGTCTGGATGTTTAAGGGTCGCATTGCTCAACGTTCATGAATTAGCGTACGTGACACTGCTTAAGTCGTTATTTTTTATATTATCGTTTATTTGGATTTCGTTTTTGTTTTATTTTTAGACTATTTTGATAATTGCGGAGACGCGGATTGTGGTCCACCGTGATTTTGGTACAAGTGACCCAGGGGAGGGGGTCGCTTTCTCTTCTCTGAATATGGCGCGAGGTGAGGGCCCCTGTGTTTTGCCCCGCTAATGGCTATGTGATCACACGAAAGAAAGAGAGGCAAATAATACATTGGACAAGCAATAAGAAAGAAGAACGGATGAAGGAGAAACGACACACCAGGGGAGGGGATATTAAGGAAGAAAACGGTTATCAGGATGAAAAGGAAACCGCCAATTGGAGAAATCACGAAAGAAGTTCACCAAGGAGGAACGCGCGAGGTAATTGTCGGATCTATGGTGCAAAAAGTCGACGGCACGTTTTATGAGGGAAGACGGAAAGTGGCAGCACTGTGTCAATTGCCATGACTCAATAATAAGCGTAGTTTCTATTTGAAAAGAAGGCATTACATAATGCCATATCTCACAGCATCAGTGCCATGCCAAATATGTTAACAGAGACTGTAGTAAATAAATAGACGAATACCGGATCAACAAACATCTTGCCTTGCGAGGAAAACGGATTTGGTTGAAGACATGAAAGGTGATTAAAAAAATGTTTTTTTAACAACGATATATTTACAGTAGTAGAAATTTCGTAATAACACGAATTAGCTCAGAGTCCACAAACCTGACACAAAGATGTTAAGCAGTTGACTTATTAACGCGAGCCAAAATAAACGGTGACCCTAACGGATATACGACATCCAGCCTTCTACCGACTATTAACAACAATAACGACATTATCGTGCAAATTTACATGCGCAAACAATACTCTTTTTCTGATCGCGCGGCTCCAGGGCAGTGCATTAAAGGGGCACTCGAACGCGCAAAAAAATGACTTTGCCATTACGTATATCTCTTCACGTTTCGGAGGGGCGGCACACGCGGTTATTGCCTTGAGGCCGTTGACAAGAGTCGGAGTTTGCTCTGCGAGCACACGAGCGGGATGTTATCGCCGAGAAGAGCGCTAAGTACATATGCTTGAATCGAACTTAATACGCGCGATAGCATCTTAACGGGCCGAGTCAGCCTTATGCCTGTAAAGAACTTCCGCTCCGACTGGGGCGCAAATGTCCGACCGTAGCGCGAGTATTTCACTGAGGAGTATACTGTAGAGCTTGGCGGGCGCGTTTGTGTGGACGGTTTCATTTTTTTTTTTTTTTTTTTTTTAAGAATAGTCGTCGGTGTTTTCAAAACGGAAATTTCTGTGGCTTTGAATTACTGAATAAATTAGGCGTTGCGTTTGAGAAGTTAAATTCTAAATGAAATCGAAATTTTCAAGCATAAAAAGAAAATTAAATTAAATTAATAATATGCACAATTGTTGCCTGTTTTTGACTGATGATTCGAAGTTTCTGCGCCACTGACCGCAATTGGTCGCAAACAAACTATTCTTCTATTGTTAAAGCAATTTCAAAGAACGTTACTTTTTCATAAATCCTACATAGAAAAGTATATACTAATTAATTTTATCTATTCCATTAACTTTTGAACAACGCAATGTTGCGCCGAGCCTATTTTTTTCTCCTGCCACCGAATTTCATTGCCCCAGGCTCGCAGTATACTTGGACGGACTGCTCAGTCTAATTGGAATACTGCTCTGGTAAACACTGTGCCAAACTCAGCGTAAAGGCATACGCTTTTTGTGAGTCGTTCCATAGCTATTATTTCTGCTCTGAAGAATACCCAAGTAGGCAACACGCTTGATGGGAACTTGCAAAGATTCTGACTTGTCCTTACTGGCTCAACATACCTTTATCATTTATATCAAACTAGCTATTCTTGTGAAGACGCTGCAGCATAAATCTTTGAAGTATAAAGCATAGCAAATTATAAACTTTATCGATTCCTGATCTCGATGAACTCTATATAAGCAATAAATAAATAATGGAATAAAAATAAATGAACGAACCTGTAAGATTCTTTTAAATTTTTAAAATAAAAATATGATTGGAATACACTGCCGATCGATTGACACAGATTTCGCGTGGTTTTTCCCATCGCTCATTGAATTCTCGAGGTCTCCAGAGCATACGAATCAGTTACTTATCCAACTTGTGCTCGGACAAGGCTATACGTGCGCTAAACCTTTTCGTCAACAAAATCTAATGACATTCTCACTGTTGTTCCGAATATCAACTCGTGGGAAAGACCCGGTAAAGGACGAGCGTGGGATCAGCGCGAAAATCAGATCTGAAGAAACTCAAGGAATAAAGGGGAAAGAATAAAACCATGATCCCCAACAAAGTAATGAAACAAGAGAAATGCCGAGGATCTCTCGCTTTAATATAAGATTAATCCGCTATCAGGTGATGTGGCGAAGTGAATTACAGCTGAGAGGAAAATTATCAAGATGGGACAGAAGAGAAAAAACACCATCACCAAATCACTCGAAGACAAAAGAGGATGTTAAAGGAAAGGTATCGTGATGTAGGATAATTGGAGAATCAGGATCAGCTACAATTAAAGAGAAGAAATTGAAGTCGAAATGCGAAAAAAAGTTTAAGAATAACTAGGGACTGTGCCAGCTAGTTAAAACAAGCCTTAAAAAAATAAATTGAAATAATCAGTCTAAATATTATAAGCCCGCCTGACAAAACTTCAATACACTATATTGTCGAATGACATGTTTTAGTCAACCAAACGCTGTCGCGATTCTTGATATTTTACACATACTTATGTAATATTAGAACAATTATATTTTGTTAGTTTTAAAAAATATTTCAGATATATATCTCAAAGTAAATAACTTCTTTATGTCATGTATTTGAATTCCAATACCGTGTCTTGGACACTCAAAAATAAAGTAAAACAAAAAATTTAAGATTAAAATAGCATGCTAGTTAAATATTTTGAACTTTATGTGCAATACATTAACTTATTATTTGTTGCTTAATAATATTTATCTTACAAAAATAAACTTATCCTAAATAATTATACGAATCTAGGATGTTCAACTCTCAAGTGGTGTCTTCTGTTAATGATACGTTTTGTGCATCATCAACAATGATATTTGAACTGACTTGGGCTTACGTCCGTGAAATTTATAAATTAATTTTATTGAATAAATTATATATAACAGGTTCAACGCTAGCAATGCATAAGGTATTACACTAATTGATAAATTACTTAATTTAAAATTCAATTAATAAATCATTAAAATATTCAATTACTAAAATAATTAACAATTACATTATTTTATAGTTTAATTTAATAAAGTTATTGAACCATTTTACTTGAAATTTCAATTATTTTTACTTGAATCATAACACATTAAATATCTCGTGTCGCCTTATTAACTAATTATAATTTCTTACTTCTATTACATAATGATAATTTAAACCTAGTTTTATATTTTCCAGTTAAAAATCATGAGTTTACCCGTACTTAAAAAGAAACGAAGCAGTACTATTCTTTTTTCACCATCTCTCAAGTTGGTCACAGGTATCCACGTAAACTTTTGTACTTCTTCATTCTTCTTTCTTGATACTTCGTATCACCATTTTAATGCATTTCAACACTCGTTTTATGTATGTATATTTTTTTAACTTTTTTGTTTCTTCACTCGAAGATAATTTTCACTTAAAATATTATATCACAGATGTTTGCTGAGTTAAGATAAATCGATAAATTACATTTCTACGTGTAAATTCTTCGGCGCTCATTCAGTAGATCTTAAATTATATTACAGTATTAGTAAAATTTAGAGACGTGTAAGATCTATCAATTCAATCTAAACTTAATTTTAACGCATTAACTCAGTTAAATGTAAAATTGAAAGTTTAATTAGTTCTGTTGATTGTAGGAATACTGCTTGGAATAGATGGTCAGAATATCAAAGGATTAGGAATTAGAGGAATAAATTTATTTCTTGGGACTCTATCTCTTCACAATCTTTCTGTTTACTGTTATTTTATTTGGAATGATTTGCTACTCTTGTAACTCAACAGATATGTAGTTGAACTGTAAGTTTTTTTCAGACAGGTGTACGGCCAATTGTAAACTGTATGCAACGTACGTAGTCAAATTACTGTAGCAATAAATAATTTCATGTTTCCTGTAAAAATATTAATTAATATTAATTATTACTTTATGAAGATATTTTTAGTCAAATCACTTACTGAGAAAAAAATTTGTTCGAATAAAGAACAGTTTTTCAAAAAATTGCATTTAATAAATTAATATTACTTTCATTCTAATTCTTTTTAATAACAATATTTTATTTATCTTTACACATTAAGTTATTATTATTATTATTATTATTATTATTTTTAATATACTGTTATGTCGTTGAATGACTCTTAAACATCGTTCTTTTATTCCGCATGCGCGTATATTCTATACCGCAGAAATCGATTTCATTTTACTCGAAATCGGAAGAATTAAAAAAAGAATGATGCTCATGAAATCACTCCTCAAAAATTCCATCATGCGAAATCGCGTGAAATCGCTAGATGGTCGGGCCGATCGCGGCGTGCGGCATAAGTCTTAGAGCAAGGCTAAATTCAGTGGCCGAGTCAGCGGCGGTATTGTTTTGACGCGCAAGACTTGGCGCCGAGTTTGGTACAAGATGTAAGAGTGAATCTAAGAAACCTGTCGATCTAAGAAGAAGCCAAGGGAGAGATGTTTATTAAAATATAATAAACGTTGGATACGCCTGGCACCGCCTGGCACTGTTCTTTGAGCGAAAGAATAAGGGAACACGTCAGTCTGCTTTTGACCGGAGTACAGAGCAGATCGTGTATTCAGAAGTGTATTCACTATTAAAATAAGCTTTATCCTTCAAGTATTCAATAAAATCAAAGTAAGTATCTAATATTTACTAATTTTCAATCACATCTATATTCGCAAGCTAATTTATTCCTGAAATCAGATCGAGCACATCTCAAAATAAGTGTTTGGATAAAATGGATGGGAATCAGCATAATTTAACAGAGAAATCCACCAACGATGAGCAAACTGCAAAGGAAATTATCCAGCTTGGTACCCAGTCTACCTCGCAGTCCACTAGTCTCACCACTACTAGTAGCTCCAACACCGAATTCAACACTAATGTCGTACTGGCCTGCTAAGCACATCAGAAATTAATGCTATGTTGCTGACAGCTAAAGAAGGAGCATTTTCAGAAGTTGAATCGCTAGGTATGAATGTTGATGAAAATAAAGTTCATGATGATACAGAAAAAAATTACGAAAGCGGTGATTCTGATACAGAATTACCGCTTTGATTTACACGTCAAACTGTAATTAAAAAATTCAATGATATAAATAATGATTTAGAGCCAAATATTTTACAAGATTTGACAATACTTTGTGATGTATAAGGAACTTTAAATTTAAAAACTTATGACAACAAAGAGGAGTTAAAACCAGATAGTTCCTTTCTCTGCATAAAAGATGCTGCAAACAAGAATTTAATAGTTCGTAAATCGTCGATTTGCTGGCTATTAAATAATAATACGCATAGTTTAAGTAGTGATAGGTTTCAAAGAGTGAGAGACTGTGAACTGACTAAATTAAATAAAGATAATAAACATAAGCGAAGTGTGATTAGTTATATTAAAAAATGTAACGAAATTTATGTCGGTGAGTACTGTTTATTTAAGCGACTAGACAGTAAATTTAAATGTTACTTAGGACTCATTCTTCATTTCGCATATAGCTCTGGCAAAAACTGGAAAAGTACTGAGTACTCAAGCGACTACGCTAAGATTCAGGAAAATGTAAAACCTATTGGCGTATTATGCCAATGGTACACTTTAAAAGACACTAATATTTTAACTAGTGTTCCCATGGATGTTCATGGTTACATAAATATAGAGCAGTATGTTTTAACAGTTCCATCACCAACTGTACAGAATGACAATCTAGTTTTAGAAAGTGGTGTATTTCAAGAAATAAAGAAATACTTCTAACATTTACTCAATATTGTTCTTTATTTTTATATGCTTATTTCATATGGAAATTAGTAAGAATTTATAAATCATATCTAGAAAATTTATGAAATCGATTTAATCGTAATTAATGAAATCAATGGAAATCGCGATGAAATCACAGAAAAAGTGCAATCACTCGAGCACCTTTTTTTGTGTGAATAACCCCTCGATTCTGTACTCCTATATATCTATATGAATGTGAGTGAGTGGATCGCTTTTGGCACTCCGTAAAAAAGAGGGCGCTTTATTGTTCGCCCTCCGCCATGACATCAGGCCCGAGAGCGCGCTAACCGTGCTAATTAATTATTCGAGTTCGACTCTTTTGTGCGTGCGGAGCTCCGTCGCGTTTTTTACCCGATACAAAGATCACGAATTCGATCGCGTCTCCACGTAAATTCTTTGCGTTTTACCATGCAGCCTTCCTTTGCCTTGCGGCAATTTAATTCAATTCTAATCTCAACTTGCGCGAGCAATCGTGTAAAGCAAATCGGTGTGTGTGTGTGTGTGTGTGTGAGCGAAATACTTTAAATTCCTGTTAGTTGAATTCTGATAGCATTTAAGTTAGTGTTTTTTAAGATCTAAGTGTTAGTTTTTTTTGTGTTAATAAATGGGGTTTTTTATGCCTTTAAGGCTTTTTCCCACAAAATGTGTCTAGTTTAATTCCACTCCTTTTATAATTAAGAAGTTCAGTGAAAGAAGAAATTAAATTTCTAAGTGTTGATTACAATGTAAAATCATTTCATTAAATTCCAATTTTTTAAATAAAGCTGCCAAGCCACCTAGGGCAAGGCGGATACGAGTAAATTCAATACTCATATATAATTTTTATGTGCCCATTTAAAATAAACTTCATTACTTATCTTATGCGACTTTTCCTTTTAATGATGTTTTCCTTTAAATGATGTTTTCCTTTTAATGATGTTTTCTTTTTAATTTGGCTAAAAATGAATTCATTTAAGTAAACGTATTAGTTCATAAAAATATTTTTTTACGTTAAACTACTACAACGAACACATATTACAATATTTCTATGTTCGAAAGAAGCTTTCCTTCATTTTAAACAAATATGCAATGTAAGACAAAAAAAAATTGTTTAAATGAATACGTCCATTTCCGAATTTCCTTCGCGGAAGCTTGACCACGAGACGTGCAGTTCTGATGATTCACTCTGGTAACATGGGGGCAAATGTGGCAGGGCTCCGATCTGGATTACGCGCTCGTGAATATTACAATAGCTTTTAGAGAAAATTTTCGTAAGCAATAACTTATAGGCGTGATAAATAAGGCTTAGTATGTATAAGTACTATTTTCGGCGTTGGTTTCCTCCTCAAGAGGTTTTCCCTGCGTTGCGGATGGAAATCCTAGCGAATGCGCGAACAGTGTAGGTTTATTATGTAAAGACTGACACAACTATGAAGCGACTACGAGAAAAAAGGGTCTTTATGTGCTCGGTGTATGGTTCTGCGTCATACTCAGCGCTTGATCGAGTTTGGGATGAGCCAGCATCGTCTCGTGGACTTCGCGGGGCAATATCGAAATTTTTTGACACATGACATCGCGAAAAACAGTAGTTTTTTTAATTATATGCTTTCATTTTTAGCCTTGAAACTATTCTTTTTTATTTTAATTTTAGTTCCTCTTACTATATTTTTTTAGTTGCAGTAAGTATTTGTTTTAAAATTGTTTCATAAGGTAAATTCAGCCCTTAAGGAAAAATCTTGCAGGGAATCCTACAGGATTTTTCCATAAGGGAGTCTAATAGCTGCAAATATTTATGAATAAAATTTTCTAATGTACACTCAACAAAATATTTCTACATACATAAGAAACATTCTTTGTTCTAAAGAAATGTATGGTAGCACAACAAAATATTTTTTACACGGTTCCTTTGACGTAATAATTTTTTTGCTTATTCGAACAAATTTTTTTTTCTCAGTGCTCTATTTTTTAATTTTCTTACCAATATTTTTTGCGATTATATTTGTATTTGAAGCCTCTACAGATTGAAGAATACATCTAATCTTCCTTTTTTCCTTCATAAATACGTTTCCGGTATCGAAAAACAGGTATCATACTAGATACAGAATAACAGCATGATTTCAATCACAGAGTTTAATTATTTTCAGTGGACGTTTTGGCAAGTGCATATAGTACATGTGAAATTATTCAGGGAAAAGATCATAGTGGATTTAGAACTATGAATTATTTAACTGCCAATTTTACATTTTTCAATAATTCAGTTGTAACATAAATTATTATTAATTTCATATCTTAAATGTCTCTGAACATAACAACAATTTTTCATTTATACAAGAAAATAAGTTTAATTTTATACTAATACAACATTTACATAAGTTTCTACATATATTAATCCTTAATTAACTAATTAATGTAACTTTGGATGTTTCTTATACACTACGCATTCCTTTACAGTTAGCCTAACAGTCAGTTAATCATTTTTTTTTTGAATAAATAATATCTTTGTTCGTAAAACTAAAATATTGAATCGACGTTTCATTTAAGCCAAATATGAATTTCTAAAGAATATTAAAAATGCTACATTAACAGCTACCCTATATGTATGTTTCCCATAAATTATACATCTAATTTCGTAAATTATACATACTTAATATATATATACATTTTTTTTTAATATTGGTCTTGTAAATTATTTTACATTATTCGTGACTTATTTTTTCGACTTATACTAGTTATTGATACTCGTCCTCCATTACTATAATAGTATAAAGTTAATTCTGTAGCGAATGTATAACGAATTGGCGCATTGTTTAAGCACAGATTCGGTGATAATGGCACTACGTCGGTGTTCAGCTAAGAAAAGATCGATACTCTTCTGGATACTTCTAAATACATATTGAATTTACCCGTATTTCATTTGTTTATTTTTTGAGCCTTTACGCGAATTCTAGGGAGAGAACAAAAAATTTAGATTTGATCCGCCGACTGCGTCACACAAGGATGGTTCGTGGGAGCGAAAGATTCGATCGATTCAAAGGACCTTATCAGTAGTTTTAAGAGGTCAGTCACCAAAGGAGAAAGTTCTTTCAACCATCTTAGACGAGATTGAGTATAGCGTAAATTCGAGACAGCTTACACACGTTTATCATCAATGTTTATTCTCCTTAATTCATATAAATAAATTAGGCGTAATCTATCATTGCTTCATTCAAATTAAAGAGTAAAATAAATATTATTAAGCAGCTAATTATAATTGTTTTATTTTATTTTCTTCTGCGTTTATTTTATTTGACTCCATTTTAATATCTCTGAAAATGTAGTACATAACAAAAGAAACTATTTAAGTATAAAAATTAAAAATTTTTGTAGAAACAACTTACTATTTATCGATTTCATTCAAAGGGATCCCAAACATAGCGATTCGTTTACAGCTTTGAATGTTTATTAAAACGAAATATATACTTATAACCCAAAATATTAAGACCAAATAAAATTAATACTTATCTACAACAAAAACTCAATTAACATTTAATGCTAAAACCGCAAGAAAATAATGTCAAGAATATAACAGAACTGCGCATCAAAGCTCGGCATCTATTGAGCCGCCGGAAAAACCCACCGAGTCCTCTGAACTGTCAGAAAGTATCGAACAGTCAAGCAAAGAGCCCGCAAGGAAAATTATAAGTAAGAAAGAAGGAGCAGTCAGAAAGTGCCATGCAAGAACACGCCGACTAAAAGTTTTTAAGAAGTATTCAAGAAGTCTTGGAAAGGAAAAGACGAGAAATCAACTGGCTCAGTTACTCGCAAGTGGCGGATGTGGAGAATTATAGGACTAAGTTGATCAAGAAAGAATAAGGTACGGATCCAGCATCCAAAAAAAATAAAAGAAGAGGTAAAAGATGCTCATCTGATACCAGAAACTAGTGACGAGGGTAGCGAGAGTAAAACAGAAGAAAGAGAACATACGCAAAAGAAATATTAAATCGGCCCGGATTACCCAAAGTAGTATAGGACTAAGAACTTGTAAACTTCCACTTTGCTCTCGAGATTATATTCATACATATAGTACTCCTCAGCTGCTCGTCCGCGGAAATAATGGGTTTGTTTAGAGAAACAAAAAGTGCCACAGAAATGCTGTATATATGAATACAATCTCTTCAAGCAAATTAAGATCGAACGTCACTGAATTAGGTAAAGCGCAATCGCAATAATTTGCCTACTCAAAAGAATTTACGAAATAAGGTCAAAGGTCCTCCATACCGTACGTATTGCTATATCTCGGCGCAACCATGTTTTCAAGTTACTCATTTCACTTCTGCTTTCAAGGGATACGCGTCCATGTTTATCGAACGAGAATGCACTTTTATGATTTTCGCCTGACGTCCTGACACTTTCGTTTAACCTGCTTAGAGTAGATGCGTGGAATATGGCCTCCAACGTCAGCTATGTGCAGCCCTTCTCATAGCGGTTTTACAGATTTTACGGCAAGACTCGGCTCCGTTTTGCGGCTGCTGCATCATGAGACTATCTCACTGTCGTTAACTTATCGTTCGGGTCCAGAGGTCCCCGACGAGCCAAATGCAGGGCTTCTGTTGGCCGTTCAACGAGGGAAGCTGTAGTTCTGTTAAAATTTGTTTAAAGATGACCTCAGAAGGTCCTATCTGGAAACTCAATGGAGAGGACCATCCCTGCGAAATCACCGTACCCGTCTCGAAGATTACAAGTGTATACAAAACATGAATATCAAAACTAATGAGAATTATAGTTCTAAGATGTATTGTTATCGGCTCGACAGAGAGACAATCTCTACCCGACAACGGCGCAATGGATGAAAACGTCACGAAGGACTATAGGCGAAACACATACGTTACGTGTACGATGAAGTTACCTTGTGTAATTTCATCGCACAGCTGACCAGCCCACAACCGCCAACAACCGTAGACGAATATTTCAGGATTTCAATTCAGGATTTAATGAAACATTATTAACCGAATTTTTAAATACTTTATGTCCATCGTCACTTCTTCGAAAGAAATTTGAATTTAGTGAAAGTCTATGCAATGGTACAAAATCGCTAGTTTTAAATTTAACTAATAAGAGATGAAAAAGAAGAAGTTGTTTTCATAAATCGAACAACTTTATTCTTTTAAGAAAACGATTATCCATTCATTTTAAAAAGACGAAAATTTCCTATTAAATTAGCGTTTGCAATGACAATAAACAGAGCTCAAAGATAGATTTTAAAAAGATGTGAATAGACTCGACAAAAGACATTTTTAACCATGGTCAATTATATGTTGCTTTATCTCGAGTTAGATCTTGGAAATCATTTCAAATTTACTTAGATTCTTCAGAGAGAAAGTATTAAAAATTAAAAATTAAATTAAAAATGTATGGTCAGCTTATGTAACTTCATCGCACAACTGACCAGCCGACAACCGCCAACAACCGAAGACGGATCTTTCAGGATTTAAATTCAGGATTTAATGAAACATTATTAACCGAATTTTTAAATACTTTATGTCCATCGTCACTTCTTCGAAAGAAATTTGAATTTAGTGAAAGTCTATGGAATGGTACAAAATCGCTAGTTTTAAATTTAACTAACCAGAGATAAAAAAGAAGTTGTTTTCATAAATCGAACAACTTTCTACTTTTAAGAAAACGATTATCCATTTATTTTAAAAAGACGAAAATTTCCTATTAAATTAGCGTTTGCAATGACAATAAACAGAGCTCAAAGACAGACTTTAAAAAGATGTGAATAGACTCGACAAAAGACATTTTTAACCATGGTCAATTATATGTTGCTTTATCTCGAGTTAGATCTTGGAAATTTCAGAGAGACAAAGTATTAAAAATTAAAAATTAAATTAAAAATTTATGGTCAGCAATATGGAGTGGAAAACCGCCGCTCGCTCTTCGAGCCGCCGATTTCCCGCTCAGTCTTTAAACGCCCTGGACGGGCCAAGCCGAGTGGTCAAGACACGCATACGCAATGGGTAAAATACCACAAACCGCGCTAAAATCCTCTTGGAAAGAACACCGAGAACACCGCGATTTACTTCTCGAGCGTTTTTTGTTTTAAAGCACGTATCTGGTCGCAAAAGAAAATTTCCGATTTTCCCGATTTTCGCGAGTGCAGTGTAGCTGCAATGGCGGCATAGTGTCGTTTCAGCCTCCCACCTGAGCGGAACTTGTATGTCTATTTATTTTAATGCATGACACAATATTTTGAATTCCTTGAATTTATTTTTGCTTTGAATCTAACACCCACTCCTAGCATATCCTTCACACGTGATTAGTGTAAATCAAATGATTATTAAGGAAGGATTTTTGGAATTGTATCCGAATTTAAATATAGCACTTACAATATTTTTATGTCCAACGATTACTAAAAGAAAATAATTATTCAAGATCTACTCAGTCTCATGAAAGAATGAATGCACTGGCTCTTCTTGAATGGGAGATGACACTATCTTTAGATTGCAATGACATTATCCATAACTTCGCCGATGAAAAGCGAGAAAAAAATTATTTAAATAATATATTTAGGAAAATATAATTAATAATGCAAATAAAATTTTATGTTAGTTAGCATATTGTTTATTTATATAAACAACATGTAATAATTTGTTTGTTTATGTAAATAATTCTTTGTTATGATATCTTATTTTCACATGTTTATATGTTATATTTAATTACCCTATAAGATAACGTGCCGCCAGTTTTATTTTAATTACCTGATAAAGTGACGTCACCTCTTCATAAGAAATTTAAATATTAGTAAAAGTCTATGCAATGGTACAAAATCGCTAGTTTTAAATTTAACTAATAAGAGATGAAAAAGAAGAAGTTGTTTTCATAAATCGAACAACTTTATGCTTTTAAGAAAACAATTATCCATTTATTTTAAAAAGACAAAAATTTCCTATTAATTAGCCTTTGCAATGACAATAAACAAAGCTCAAGGACAGGCTTTTAAAAAATGTGAATTGACTCGATAAAAGACAAGGTGATTTCAAGATTGTGATTTCAAGGCCTTGCAGCGCACTAACTATAGTAGTACTTTTATTCTTTGCGCTTAAAGAGCCCACAATTAAAGCAGAAATATTTAGCAAAAATGAATTTTCAAATCATTACAAAATTAAATCCCCATAAGGTGCCCGTCGAAAATCAATACATCCCAGGGCGAAATGCGAAGTATGACACTAGAAGCGACAATGCGACACATACATACAGGCATGCAGATAGACTGAACACTAAAATAATACGAGCGATACGAATAAGCGAGCGATATTAAAATTGCATGATGCGCGAATAAATGCAAAAAGCGTAGATTAAAATTATTGTAAGACTCAAGCGAGAGTCGAACAAATACATAGATTGATTGATAGCCCTGCTCATGGTTTCAGGCGCTTTTTCCATGAACACTGCGAAGGCGAATTTCGGGTCATAGGCTGCAAAACGAGGCCACCACGTATATAGTGCGCTATTCTTATGCAATAGTCTCTATGCACTCTGGGGTCCGAATGAAATCAGAATGACCGGCTGTAATATTCGTCCACGAGATCCGATAACTACGTCTATTCCAACTATATACATGCGGTGAATTCGAATTTTCCGATCGAACGTCAGGCGGCTCTGAATTATTCGTCTGCACCGCCGCGGCGCTAAGAGAAACAGAGAGATGTCTCGGGGATATTCCGAGTGCGCGGTGTTAAGCGAGCCCTCGTGGGCCAAAATTAAATCCAATAGAATTGCGAAGGCCGGGCTCTGTGCGCGCCGCGGTACCGCCGACGGTAACGAACGGATCTGATTGGATTAGTGATATGCTTGACGACTGCCGATTTCCTGCGCTCGTCCGCCGAGAGTTGGAAAACTTCGCTTGTTCCTTCGGTGAAATTTTGATGAGGCGATTTTGGTGAGATATTGAAAAAACCTTGCTAAATGGTTCAACTCCTGCCAAGTGAAAATAAGCTTTAATTGTTTTTTAATGTTACATGTATCAATGGTTTAATTAACAAGGAACAAGGATGACAATTTTTTAACTACCTTAACGCGTAGTCGCGAGTTTTTCCTTTTTTTTACTAGTTTTTATTTTCTTTTACATTTTCTTTTCCTCTTTCTTTTCCTCTTTGCACATCCGGCCATCGCGTGAGGCCCTCGTATCGTCTGTATGGTTATAGAGGTCGCATTTCTTGACGTTCGCGAGCTAGCGTACGTAACTTTATTATTTACGTATATAATGGAACTTCTTTTATTTTAAAGTGCTCATTTAAACCTTCAATTTAAGTTATTGAACTCTTAAAATATTAATTTTTCATCTCACAAATCTGTTATTATTAGGACATGTTTTTACTGAAGTTTTTTGCGGCTTGCACGATTCTAAGAGTTTGGGTAAATGAAATTAAATGTTTAATATCTCATTTTACTCCTTAAAACCTGTATTACAAACTAAGTGGATCGCATTTTAAATACAAATTTTTTTTTCCATTTAGTTTGTAGTACAGGTTTTAAGGAGCATAATGAGATATAATCATTTAATTTCGTTAGTCAAAAAACTTCAGTAAAAACATGTTCCAATAATAATAGATTTGTGAGATGAAAAATTAATATTTTTAAGAGTTCAGTTTAGGTTAACTTAAAGATCTAAATGAACACATTAAAATAAAGGAAGTTCTATCATTATTGCATAAACAGTGAATTTTTTACAGCTTTCGAAGAACAAATTTTTTGTTCTAATCGTTAATCCTGTCTTAACCCCTTAAAATTACAAGTATTAACGTTGTGAATGACAAATGCTTGACAATGTTTTACTACAAGCTCAAAAATCTCAAAATTACCGTAAAACAATACAGTTTATTAATAAATTCACCGATAGTTCATAACCTTTCTGTTTTCTACAAACTGTTTAAAAACAGTTAAAATTTATACGTATCAATATTTCAACTATTGGCAAGGTGTTTTACTTAAAAAAAAATTCTACGATAATATTGAATTGATGAAAAGTACCTATTATAACACAGCTAAATAAAATCGACGACTAAAGCAGCGAACACACTCATTCGGCAATTTCACAGAAAAGCTGAGATAAGAGCCCGCGCAACTTAGACGCAGTTTGCCATTATTATGTGAGTACAGAGAGCTGAAGCCAGCCTTCCATTATAAAAGCTTCCGGATAACAAAAGGCCCAGCAGTTGCCGCAATCTCTCCGATAAAAGCAGAAGCAGCAGCAGCAGCTGCTGCCTCGCTTCCGAGCGTATATATTTCAGAACAGGCGAGAGAGCCTTCCTAATTGAAGATATAGCCCCCGGCCAAAGGCTGCACTGGTGTGTGTGTGTGTGTGTGGGCGCGAGCCTGCCTTCGACATCGGGCACGAGAATCGAGCTTTTAATTCGTCCCACGCCAATTCGGCCCTCCGCGCCGCACCTCTTCTCCTACTCCTCTTTTTTCCGCCGCCTCTGTTATCTGCACTACAGCGGCCAATGGACGCGATAGAGCGATGCCGAATCGCCCGGAAAATCCCCTCTTCAACCCCCCCTCCCGGAGGACATGCGGCTCGCGTGCAGTACACAGGCGCGTTACGTAAGGCTCGCGAAACAACGAGCGAATACATTTCTAATTGGGTTATTGGAGCAATGGTACCGCTGCTAATGGCAGGAGTTATCACGGGCTCTTTTCGTTCGACGTGCACAATGAAGCTGTGTACCGACTCTGATGGGAAAGAATATTAGAAGGCCAATCAGTGCACTGATTGCTTGGCATGTGCACACGGAATTGATTGTCGCATCAGCTATGCTAATTCCCGCGTGATCCGAGGAGGCGCCCTACTGCCTGCCAAGAGAGCTTTGATTTTCTTTTCCGAGCTTTTCCTTTGATTTCGCGGCGGGGAACGCAAGCCACGGAAAACGTGCACAAGCCGGAAGCGAGAAACGGAAACGACACCGCGACTATAGCGAATTTCAATGAAGCTTTTCGGAGGGGAACGAGAAGCTTATGTGGTGTAAGAGATCGACGGGACCTGTAAACGCCGAGGGGGATTGGCACTGCGCGCGAGTTGCCACGCGATACAAGGAAAATGAGGAAATACAGCGCGATCACTTCCTCCTACGCCGCGCCCCATGACAATGCGTCGACGAGTGTGTAGACGCAACCGATACGTACGGAGCGTCGAAAGGAATGTGCCCGAGGGTGTATATACGAAGCCCGTGGCGGAGGGCGAAGATGAAGAGCGCGACGAGGATGGGGAAGGAAGGAGTCACACAAGCCCGAATACACGAAGAAAGAGCGGAATGGAAGATTTTTAAAAGATGTTAAAGAACAAGAATGATAATAATAATTTTCACTATTTTCATGATTATATTATAAACAATTATTTTGATAATGATGTTAGTTTGATTATAATTCTAAGGATAATGTTGATAATGGTTTTATTCTATTTGTAACTTATCTGTACGCTTCGCTAATGAGAGTGTTGTTGATAATAATAATTTGAAGATGAAATTAACACTTATATATTAAAGTTGGTAATATGTCTATATCTCTATATATGGTGACGACAATAATGTTAATTATAATGACTATTTTTGATAATCTAATTGCTACTAATCTTACAAATAATAATAAGTTGGTTGTATATAGTGATGATAAAATTAATGATGATAGTGATTATGTTTATGTTGAGAATAATTTGACAATAATTAATTAAAATATCGATCATAGTTCCTTAAAAATTTTGAAATAAATTTTCTCTGTTGCGTACGCGCACATATGTTTTCCGGCCATGTGTTTGTGGCGCTCGAGAATGTGTTTCTCTAAACATCTTATCGAGCATGGTTCGGAGCATTGTTTATGTGTGGTGTCAAATTTTTCTGATATCGCCATCACTTCCTATACCTCGAGATGAATTCTTGTTCGACTATAGACAAGTTTTCGTTTCTTGAATCAGTCCATCGTTGAGTGTCGAAGAATTCAAAGTGTTTAATGCGTCGGAATCTTTCTTTTTTTGTCTTTTTGTTCTTCTTTTCCTCTTTTTGTTAAAAGAAGATGTTGCTTGACATCAACTTTCCTTTCGATTTAGAATTCGTTGTGCGTCTCAGCGGCTTCGTCTATAATTCCTACCAGGACTACCCGGTGCACGAGGCCGCTGTTCGATACAAGAGTAAGAATTTTATTCGGTATGGAGTGATGGTGTACCATCGATTTATCGATATTTTGGAGTGTAAGGCGTGTGCACGGGTAAGTTTCTTCTTTTTTGTTATTATTGTTATTGCTACACTTTACAATTTGCATTTAGCTTTGTTTACCTCTTTTTGTTTTTCTTTATAGGTGTTAGTTATAATCGCTGAGACTGAAATTGGTGATTATGCCGACTTCGGGGTGTGGTCCCCTGGAGGAGGACGATTCCTCATGGGAGAACTCAGAGAGGTTCGGGCCCCTTGTTGTGTCCTCAGGATGGCTACCTATGTCTTCTTTTTGCTTTTTTTTTAATTATCTGTGTTTAAGATATAGTTTAAAATTTTTAAGTATGTGTGAATATGAACAGAAAGTCTCTCTTTCATTATTGAATCAAAATATTGCTTGTTCCGTTTAGTATATAGGAATTGTATGTTAATGCTTAATCTTGAATTGTGATATTTTGACTTTGGGCCGTGCAAATGATCTAAAGTTTTGCAAATATGTATCTGTATTATTAGAATAAATATGTATGCGGAACTTCATGAAAATCTTAAGAGAATATTTTTGAATGAACTATTTTAATGTTTGACTCAAACTTATTATTTATTTTTAAATTTCATATTCTTTTCCTGTTCTTTTTCTAGCTTGGATCAAGGATGATTATGTGGCCAGCGCCTTCCCGAGCTGATTCAGAGGAAGTTGGTGTTGCGCAACCATTCTGGGGAGATATATTTAATCCCTTCCATATGTGTGTGGAGTATGTAGGAGATAATGGGTGTTTCGTTTTCGTTGGCTTCATTTCTCAAGAAAAATTTTATTGATTTAATTCTCTATGGCCATTTGGTTGCTGCTGAGTGGCCTGATATGGTAAATTGAATATGTATGGTGCCATTGCAATGAGGAGTGTATTATTATTTATCTGCTCTCCCATTGGTTTACCGAGTTTTCTTAGATCAACCTCTATAGCTTGAGTGTTGTTGTTTTTACCTGTAAGTCTGAATGGCATTAGTAAATGGGACCCCCCGGGGAGTATACATTTCCACGTTATCAATGCTATGGTTAAACATGATAATGTGGAGCACCCTATGACAATTAATATAAATTGTAAATTGTCATATTATTATACAGAGTTATTAATTTTTAATTGTAATTAAGGTCAATTTATTTTAGTTATATTGTTTTGTTCGTTAGCAGAGATTCTTATTTTGTAATTTTTGGCTATAGTCCTGAAGAGGAGCCGCAACGGCTCGAAACGTCGGCGTCGAAAGAAAATAAATATTATATTGGCTCGAAGAGATGCATCAACGTCATTTCCTCTAATTGTAAATTGTCATATTTATTATCTATTTGCTAGCGTACGTAACAATAGTTTAATTTTTACCGATTTTCGATATTTTTTACCTCTTCATTGAAAATCGTAGTTTTTTCACGAACCGAAGATGTTGTCTTGTTTTTATGTGGGAGGGGGGAGGGAATCGTGAAAAATCTACGAATATCAACGAAGAGGGCAGAGGATAGGGGCAAAAAAATCTCGAAAATTGGCATGCGTAGTTTATAAACGCTCCCTATAGTGTTGTGTCAACAAGTACAGAGACACTTAAAAGAGTGCGCCAGATTTAACGCTTTAATTTCTATAAAAGTCATGCATCAAATTTCAATAAATTGAAAAAATAAATTGAAATCGAAAAAGTTCTTTTTATTGAGACTCTGTTACTTAAAATGCTGATATTTGAATAAGATAGCCCAAGCAGAAAGATCGTCAGCGATCAAGCTTTACAACTCTCGTATTCTGCCATAAGAAGCACTTCATAGCAATATTCTAAGCCCGCGATTCTCCATAAAAATAGATTAACATTCGCTTTCCTCATTGAGAATATCCAAACAACAGTCCAGCAAAGTCTCGCTGCAGTGCCGCGAGAAATCAATGAGTCGTCGCACCCTTCTTAATTCGCTCTCACATATCTATACACGTGCGGCCTATAGAGAAACGCGTCGATTAGCCGAATCGATCCCTCTCGTTTGTCAGATTGTCGGAGCGACGACTGCGCCGCGCATATCGCAGCACCGCAGAATGACCGAGCCTCAAATCCGCTATCGAGCGTGTATCAAAGATAATACGCTCCATGATTAATAGCCCCAACGAGTTTCTCAACGAGAATAGGTATATACGAAGAGAGAGAGAGAGAGAGAGAGAGAGAGAGAGAGAGGAGGCGCGATTTTAGGTGTAGCTCGGTTTGGCGGAGCCTGTAATGGCTTTTCGTCGGACTATCGTAAATCCAGATATCGTCGGTTAGCGCCCAGCACCTTAATTATAGGATACACCGACAAGAGAGAGAGAGGGAGAGTCGGGAACTCCGCGGCTACGGAGACTTCCGTTTAGCGAACAGAAGTACGAGAGAGAGAGAGAATTGTAGTTTCGCCGTAGGACTACACATAGTGTAACCGCTAAGGTTGTCGTTAAATCCGACCTCAAAATTATTTTCGATGCTTGAGTTATTCGCGGGATTATCGGGACTTTGCCGCGGCTGTGAGTCATGCGATAATTAAAGAGACTGAAATTGCATAAAAAAAATTAAGCTGAAATAAATATAGCTAATACTGAAATAAACGGGAAAAAAAGATAATTGTCTGTTCTACTTCAGAAGCGCGTAGGCAACGGTTTCGAGAAAAAATCGCTAATTGGTATCCGAATGTTTAACTAAAAATGTACTATTTTGCTTTACCATGAAAAGTTTCTTGATGTCAGAAGTTGGATCGTACAAACCTCTTTAAAATCGTCAATTATGTATTACAGGGAGTTTTCCAAAAGGAAGCACACACCCTTCAGACGTATTAGATTCCGCGTCGTAAAAAAGCAAATAAACACGAGGAAAATGCCTTGTGATTATACTCGAAATTTTTGCAAAATCCAGAAGTTTTTCCCTTTCATTTATTTTTAACGTATAAAATAGCTAAAATTAAAGTTCTTTTCTTCTACTTTTTTTCGTTAATATAAATTTAAAATTTATTATGTGGTGTGCTACCTACACGCTTTCAAAAAACGAATTATACTTCAGAAGCATAAATATAGCGCATCAAGAAAAAAATTTAAACTTTGACTAATTAAAAAAAAAGTAGAAAAACGAGTTTTAATTTGCACTATTGAAAATTAAAAACAACTGTTTCGATTAAAAGTTTCGAGGATTTCGTCTCTTGTATACCAAAAAAAAACATTTTTTACGAAGAAATACAGCGTTTAGCCTACGTCAAAATCCAATTAAGCCTTTCAGAGACTTTGCCGCGCGAAGCCTCGCGCAGATTTTGTCGTAAAAAAGTAAAAAAGAAACTATCTTCCTACAGAAGTTGGTCAACCGGTAAAATCGTCGGAAAAACTATAGGAATAAACGTAGGTAGAGACTGACGAGACTCCTATCGTTTCTTTCTTTTCTCATTTCATCTCAGCGCCTTGTAGTACAATCGTCGGAGACGAGTTCAGTTTCCATCGAAATCCATAGCTTAATAGAGTATTAAGCTCCTTTTCAATTACCGAGATTCAATTAACGAACTGAGGAGAGCGAAGCTTTGTTTTCAGCGGAAATCTCCGGGCGACTCCCGCGGCATCGGGCTGCGACAGATGAAAGATAGATGGCTTAACTGACTTAATAGCGTCGCGAGACTTTGAGAAGACCAGACGGCGCGCTGTACGCGCATTACGTTAGGACGATGTACTGATGATGTACACGTGTAGAATACTTTTGAGATTTGAAAAAAAAAAAGAAATAAGTCATTTCTGTTTGGGCAACGACAAACGTGCTCGAAGCGCAAAATTAGGAAGTTTTCGTGCAAATATCTTAGTATTAGTATTTTGTTGTTTCATTACTGGGATCGCAATGACAAATATTTTAAATTCTATAGAAAAGGTCACGGCGATCGGTTGAGGCCAAATTAAATGAAGCACAAAACGTATTTAATTTTTTCTTTGATGTTTTATATTATCTTGCGACGTTTCACTACCTATTTAAGCCAGTCTCATCAGGCTTAAATCGCAGGTATGATAATACAATGAAATTAATGAATACGCAACAATGTAACACGAAAGAAAAAATTAAATACGACCTAGTAGAATTCAATCTATTTCTTGGCTAGTACTAGTTATAAACAGACTATTAAATCGTTTCAATGCCATTTCTTAGTCTGTAAATGGCTAACAATGGCTAGAAATTAGATTGATTTCTACCAGGGCGATTGTGTTTAATTTCTCGTTTAATTTAATTTGCTCTCAACGGATCGCCAATACCTTTTCCACATTTACCATTAAGGGCACAGGTGCATTTGTTTCCACTTATTTTGAATTTTTTTGATGAATTAAATATAGACTAATGTGAAGAAAGCAACGGTATTGCGCAGATATTGCTGTAACAGAACTATAATAGATATATAACTTTTAGAAATTACGTATTCATTAATGCAGTATTTCAACATTTTCATGGGATTTATTTTGAAGCGCATTAATTTAACGCTACCATTTAGGAGATGCAATAAAACTATTTTGATCTGCTTTTGTAAATAGACTAAATTAAAATTATTTATAGCTGTGCCAATGCTGCTAAATGGTAGATTGTTACGCAAAGATTACAATTATTTCTAATCTTCTCGTTTGTTACAAGCAAATCGGATGGTTTTTCCTGTTCGACATTAGGGCGCGAAATTTGAATTTTTAATTTTTTTACATACTTGCGTAATCTGGAGCGACGCGTTAGCATAAGAATTAATTTATGCGGCTAATCTAATTCCGTGTACATCTATGGCGTATCGTTTGCATATACTTATGGGGGGGAGGGTATACCGTGTAAAATTGGCATTGTATTATACTAATATGTTATATACACACACTCTAGAAGAGGTGTGTAGCTCTTTTTATGATTATAGCCGTAATGGAGCTTATAAAGCGTGACGAAAATTCGCGCGTTTTATTGACCCTTAAACTTTACGCTTCCTCCTTTTTTCCTCTCTTTTCCATGGATTCTCTCACATTCATATATAGAAGATTCAAATATTATGTACATAAAACATATTAACCCTATCTCTTTATTCTTGGCGATATATACAGGCACTTATAAGCATACGACACTCGAGGCAAAAAATCAAATCGGAAATATCGCAAAGTGACACCCAGGCGACCGGAGTTCGTGATCGCGCTCTGCCTTTTGTGCTCTGGCAGACTTCCATTAGGGGGGGAAATTCGAGTGCCGCCGGGTCGTTACTTATATATGTACGCTATATAGATGTACGGGGGTTATTCCAGAGAAGGTCGAGATTCGCGAGACGACGCGCGATAATACAGTTTGAAGAGCCGCGATTTAAGTATTCGGCCAGAATTAAAAGCTTCGGCCGAGGCGAGGCTTTTATTTCGAATTTTCGCTTCGTTTTCACCGCAATAATGTAAAAAATGGCAGACATATTTTTAAGAGAATTTCCATCGGAATTGTATTGTTAAAATAAGAAGTTAAGAACGTACAGGCATTCAAAATGTTCAGTATTGGTGTACATTTGCGCAGAAACACTATAATGCATGCAATTATTTGAAATTTAAAGTATGTAAAAAAATACACTATGAAGAACATCTTTAATGCATTACATTAATGCCAAAGAAACACCATTTGACAGAAATACAATTCTTTAATAAAAAAAGTATAAACAAACGACAGAAATGTCATTATTTGACGTGGAGGTACACCAGTGATAAGAGTTGCATTCCATTGGAGCATTATTGAACATCAATTGTCGAGGCAAAGACATATTGAAGACAGCAATTTCGGAATGAACATACAAAAATTATGTTTTCTTCACACTGCGCCGAAAGTACCACTTTCGCTCCCGGGCGCCAGGAGCGAAATTGGTAATTTCGGCGCTAGTGTGAAGAAAAATAGTATACGCACCACGGGAGTAAATTCGGACAGCCCATATCTCGTGTTTGCCCCCCTCGCCTTCGGCTCGGGTGTCAATATACACGAGATATGGACTCTCCAAGTTTTTTCCTCCCTAGGCACGTAATATACTATTTCGAAAATGGAATGTAATCTAACGGGTAACATATAATATTCAGTTCAATCTTGCTAAAAATTATTTCACGTCGTACTTTCATGAGGTCGCTACCCAGGATTCTTTTATTTCGATAAATTGCAATTTAACGTTAAAACTGATTTTTTTCGATTCTCGCATGCGCATCTGTTCCATGTAAGAAATTAAATTTTCGCATAATTATAAATTCAGAAATAATAATTCTTATAATTTAATTGAAATATATAAGTTATTATAAAACTTACCTTTATAAATATCTGCTTCTCGGCAATTTCTTTTAGTAATGAAATACTTAATTCTAAACGACACTTTTGAAAATAGATCGATATTAACGCTGTTACGTTCCTTCGCAATGTAACGAACCGACTCTAGTTTTGTTTCGCATTTCGGAGGCCGCAAAGTCAACATTGCGGGCAGCATCAGCCCTTGAATAATACAACGCGCGAATCTGTCGCGGCATCCCAACAAATGTTTTTCTTCCTTGCTCTGCTCTTGTTGATCTTTCCGCCATCACAATCTCATCATCGTGTGTGCGCGCAATCATTATTACAACTTTAGATTGACTTCTCGCGTCCCCGCACGACTATTTGCCGATCTAAATTACCGATCTCCGCGCGATCAAAGTCCTTTGACGATCGAACGCGAAAAAACAAAACGTCCGAGAGTAGGTATATTTGCAACTAAATAAATTCAATGGGATTCGGATGTACGAAGAGTTTCGAATGGAAACACTGAGCCATCGATGGGAAATTCTAGAAAGAAAATCGTTTGCGGTAACGCGACTTAGCCGAGTCGGATTTCAGCTACCGATTTTTCATTTTTATGCCTTTACCGATAGAAAATAGCAAGACGAAGGGCAATATATATAGGCAGTCTTTCCGCTTACATTGAAGTTACTTGGTTTCGAGTATCTTTATATTGCCTCGTTACCGAACGGTGACTTTCGGAACCCTTTGAGGTACCGTAATCGATTAAAAATTCAAATTTCGCGCCATAATGTAGCAGACGAAAAGCCAGGTAATTAGCTTCTAATAAATAGCAAAAATAAAATTCTAAAAACTAGGACATACTTGTCCTTAAGTTCATAATCATCTACTATTTTACGGCGATGTTTGAAGTTAACATTTAAATATCTCACCAACATGACATTCGAATAATATCTCAAAATCATGTTATATTCTAATACCATTTGAACAGATATTTAAATATTAACATCATGAGATAGTAGATAATAATGTACCGAAGAACAAGTATATGTCATGATTTCTTGAATTTTCATTTTTACCACTTATCAACAGCAACTATCTGATTTTTCGTCTGCTACATACTGGCGCGAAATTTGAATTATTTAACTATGGAAACCCCCTTAAAAAATTTCTAACGCGCACCGATAAAGCGAATTCTAGGGCGATACATATACACAACACGAGCAGTACCCGCAAAAGATGTCGATATAACTTTACCGATATTCCCCAGTGCAATATTTCGTTTCGAGGCGCGTCGCGCGTTTCGCTCTTGTTCGTACATATAATTCAGACCAGCGTAAATAGAAGCGCATTGTATAATGATGTTTGCCGCGCGGAAACAACTGGACGAACGCGTACGCGTAAACTTCGTCATTGTGTATATGTATGCGCGCGGCCGAAACACGCCCGACGAGTTTTACGGCACCGAGCGTGTGCACTGTGCATACATACATGTATACGGGGAAATCCAGAAAATCGATTGTGTTTTCAGAGTTCCAAAATTAAAGAAAAAATGTGCTTTGAAAAAAGTGACAGGAAAAATTCCTTTTTTTTTCAATTTTCAGGTCGGTAAAACCGAATTCTTTTTAGAGACTTGCTCGTGTACGTTTATTATAACGCGTCGCGCTACTGTTAAACTCGCCACAAAAGCGAGCGTTATTGGCGCGTTTTGAAAATCGACGCGAAGTTAGATTTAACAGAACATTGTTATACCAGTACTAATTGGAGACTCACCGATCGACGATTCTACAAACGTGCTTTAGTGGCGTGACGCCTTGTGTCCTGATCAGCGAGTCGATCCATTGTAGCTCTCCCGGCAGGTCCTCAATAAAGTATATTTTTCCATATATGTTATAAGCAGATTCTCTGGAACTGCCTGTTGGAAGTTGACAAATTTAGTTCGCGATCGGCAATGGGCCTCTTTGAAGAATCACACTTTACACTCCGTCAAAATAAAAATAAGCCGAAACGATAGTCTATTCGCCGAGAAGCTTTTACGGACATACACACAGCTACCAAAATTCCAAAATGCTCGAAGTTCTCAGCTCTCGAGACACTGTCACTCAGACGTCTGATCGAAAACTGCGGCCTGAACGTCCCTAGTCCCTTCCACTGAAACTTAAGTACCTCCCACGAAAGCGTTCCCTCCACCAAGGCATTCCCTCCACCCACGAGTCTGAGCTTCTTACGATTGGTCGGTCGTCCGAAGGTGGAAGTCAGCGGATCCACCAGTAAACGGCGTAAGGCCCACCGAAATTTATGACCCTGTCCGAGTACGGGACTCCCGAGACTATTCGGGACCGCGCACTGGTGGCAATAAACCAGTAAACTGCAATAAACTCACACGTTGGACAGTCGACGACCGTGTTTTCCCGAGCATTTTTACGATGCTCGTATAGTAGAAATTGTAAAAATGAATTGCAGATTAGTCCCGTTGGGGAGCTGCACACTTCGGTCGCGCGTACGTCCGAAATAACCAAGCGCCGTATATGTACAAACTGTATATTATATAAACTGTACGTGTACGCTACAAGCAAAATGAATGCAAGCAATTATTTACATCCCGGACATTTTCGGCACGCGTTCTTGGATATTTTTCTCGTTTCTCTAGGTTCATTGCCCAAATCATTCAAATAACATGTAAGTATCGATTAACGCAACAGTTTGTAATAATCGAGTACAATCAATGATGTATATGTAATAATCAATTATATGATGTATAAATAATCAATATCAGAATTGTACAAAATTTTACAATGGAATAAAATAAACCAATTAATTTTCGTGTTGCGATAAATCTTTATAAATCAGAATTTTCTTTTGTATATCACGTAACTGCGTTATAGTATTTTGAACCGCAATATTTTCAAATGGACTTTAATATCTCAAAAGCCATCAACTTGAAATCAAGTAAAATACCGAAGTGACTTCAGAAATGTATTCCTCGAATAATATTGTCGAATAATTCAGCGATTGAAGAGTTATTCGACTATAATTTGGAGAAAAAACAACTTCGGAATGAAAATTATTTAATTTGAATTAATTTCTTGCAAAATATGAAACTCGACTCTAACAAATAATTTTGCATTCTTGACAAAGTTTATTTTTTAACGTACGCAATGATACGCGTGCACAAATTATGCTTCCCCAAATACAAGACATCGAAACGATTCACAACAAGAAAATTCCTAAAATTCCCTCCGTCAACCCCTAATTCCGCTATGAAAACACAAACAGAAAAAATCGATTCGCATACATGTATGCATCGGTGCGATACATCATCCGATCGCGCTTGCGGCTTTTCGCGTCTGCATATATACATATACCGTGAGAGACTCGCCTCGAAGAAAGTGTGTCGAGCGGTTGCACGCAGAGCCCCCCGCAACCTCATTAAACATCGAGGAGCGTTAAATCCGCGCGCAAGTGCCATAAACGCGAATTTCTTAGACGCAATTTTCACCCCCTTCCCTCGGCTCTCCTCGCCTCGTCTCGGGACTACGATCGAGGCGAAGGAGTCTTTAAGAAAAGGAGGCGGCCGAGACGCCCGATTTATCCGTCGGACGGAGAACTTTTTCATTTGGAGCCCGGCCAGAGAAGTTCCGGCTCTTCTTCGTCGATGGCGCGCGCGAATCGCGTTACGAGGACGTTTCGCGTGGACCATCGTGTATATTAGGCTCTCTCCGGGGATGGCTTTGTTCCGAGGACGTGTGTGTGTATAGTTAAAGAGATTACGCGGGGGACGAGGATGATCGTTTTGTAGACGAGACGCGAGGCTTATATCACGGGACGGCTGCGCTGCGCTTGGCTTTCCAGCTATAAGGGGGGGAGGAGGTGCTTATGAATTCTAATGCGTCGACGCGACGATCGTGGGGGGGGGGGGGGGTTGAAACTTTCGACTCGCGAAATATTTTGCTGGCACGTCCTGAGCTGAAAAGCCCAAAGTATTATTAGGATGAATATGTGTCATTGGATATTGCAAGTGAGATTTATCGACGCGCGAGGCAATGCGGAAAAGTTTCGCGAGAATTCCGAAGATTTGCATGACTATGTATAATACACTTTTGTGCAATTTTATAGATTTCTCGCTTGATGATACTTAATTAAACAGAATGCCAATGATCAAGTAATATTAATACATATAATAAATAATTATATACAAATAATGTAATAGTAATTGTATTATATCAATTATAAAAAAAAGTAGTAATTGTAGTAACAATAACAATAATAGTTATATTATAATAATAATTATATTATTATTATTATAAAAATAAGAGTAGAACTCCAATAATAAAATTATAATAAGCTAATATCGTTATAGTGTACTTGATAGTTTTAGTTGAGTTCAATGGAAATTATAAAATATATATTTATACAAAGGTAGCGAGTGAGCGAGAATTGGAATTTCGAGTATATTTTCAGCTTATTAAATACAAATCTGGTAAACGTACAGCTATCGAGAGCTGTCACACTATAAAAAGGCCAATCCAATTTCAATTTTATAAAAATCATTATTTTATCCGAAGACAAAATCGTAATTTTTCGATCTCGGAAGGGTATAAATGTTCCGAAAAAGCCTCGAGTGTGCCAAAACCGACCGACGCGGCACCGACGCCTCGATGCGTCTTCGTTACCCCTCCATAAAGGGCAGTAAATTTTTTGGCGACGCCGGTATACACACCTACGGCCGTACACGACGCGCACCTCGGGCTAATCCGTATACCGTCATAAACGAAAGAACCCGCAGACACATGTTCGGACTTACGCGCGACGCAGTCGTATTTTCACGGCTATTTTTTTCCAAATTTTTTGTCGCTTCCGTTTTTATTACGCCGGTGATGTCTTACGGATTTTCGTTGTGCGAGACCTCGCCCACTCGCGCGTGTTTTTGGATTCGTATAGACACGAGACGCGCAGTGTATAACGGCAACGGCAGCGACATCACACGCGGTCTCGCAAATGCGCGAAATCACATCGAAAGCGAGAGCACCGCGTAATATTTTCGGATCGTCCTCTCCTACGTTTGCCACAGATTTAAAAATGCCCCGAGAATTCGAATTATAAATCTGTCTTTACGCGCCCGCGCGCACCTCGTAATGATGTGAACAAACCCCTCCGTATAATACACGCACGCGCGCGGTTGGCGCCAACTTTCGCCGCGCAAAACCATCATATTCCCATCTCTCGCGTCGTCCTCGAGGAAATTCCCGCAGTCCCGTCTGATTACCTCCGCCGCGCGGAGGACGCGAGGGAAGGGGAAGAAAGATCGTCCCGCGGTCGCATCGATCTCTGGACCGGCTCCAGAGAGGCCGATTTTTCCGCGGAATCCGTGCTGCAGGCTCTGGCAAGCCGATATCGCGAGAGTGCTTCTCTTCTTTTTTTTTAATGCGGCACTCGGCTCGTCCTTCATCCTAACGCGTTTTGAGTGAACCTTCGTCTTCCAGTGTTGGCTCGTACGCGGCTGCTTTCTTTTTGTAACTTCCAAGATTTATTGGGGATTTAATGCTTGGGACGCTGAAGTTACGTTTTGCCGAATGGGCCACTGAGCGCGTGCGGAATTTTTACTGGCTGCGGAGAGATTGGACTTCGAGAGGGGCAGAGCGAAAATCAATTTGGGAATTCAAATTTCGCGCCGTAATGTACGGTGGATATATGAGGAAAAACAGCCAATTGTGGCTTGCGTGTTTGTGAAATGTTAAAAACATCGATGTCATCAATAACGTTTGATTAAAATTTTTCTTCATTTCAATTCCTCGGGAGATGCCGCAATACTCTAACGTCTTCGATATACATTGGCAATAGAATTTCGAGCCTCGAAAATCTGCATAAAACACTCAAATATTTACGAGCGTTGATAATATTTCTCTTTCGTTGTCGACTGCTTCCGAGTAACAACACAAAGTTAATAGAAAACGCAACTGCGTTCTCTATGTCGCTTTAGACCGGCGCTTGAAACGCCGTAGCGCGCGCTCTATGCGCCAAACAAATAACGTATAGTGTGTCGATTGAAATTAACGACTTCGCGCACGTTTACCGTATACACGCATACAAATATTGACTTTCTTCGTGTTTTGCAAAGCTGCACAATGATATCGGCTTTCACATTTTTTTTTTCAAAACAAGATAGAATGTTCAAAACCCGTCATTCGGGATTTGTTAAAAATACATATTTGAAAATCTCGAGCGATCGACGCGATCGAAAGTTTAATCCTCGTTCACAATTTGCACAGTATACACGTTGTTCTTTCTAAAAAAAAGAGTCTAAAAATTTTATATACAGCCGCAACTTCGCGAACTTGGCGAGTTTTCTATTGAACGAAATTGAAGCTCTCGCCTCCAACTTTTGCCAACTTTATTTGTGAAGCGATTAGCATAGATACGAAATAGGGCATACCGTCCTTGACTCCCGCTCAGCATAAAGGTACTTTATGGCTCATTGTAATCAAAATTAAAGACGCGAAAATTACTAAGTTATCGAGTAAGTTATATTCTCCGACGCTTTTCAAACAAAGTTATAGCAGCTTCCTATAATAATCGAGTAACTTTCAATTCTCTAACTGCGTCTTACAAGACAATTTATTCCTATACCGATTTTTATTTAACAGGAATTTCAAAATTTTTCGATCCCTATCAATCTCCGTATTCAAAATTTTTGCTCTCAAGGCGAGTCTCGGGCGCATCGAAAACAAACGGTAAGTCGAAAACGTCGTTCCAGATTCGAATTGCGCGGCCGAACCTTCGGATCCACCTCGTCGCGCGCTTCGTCGAAGTAAACTCGTTCTCCCGTCACATCGCGTGTGCGGACACCTGCACTGTACACAACGCACAGCGGTACTTCATACTTACCACATTTCCTCGAGCAAGTCGCAAACATAATTAAACGCCGCCGAGCAAACACTTGGACGGGAGCAAATACACAGCTCGTGGTACACACGCAGAATCAAAGCGACGATCGGTAAGTATATAACGTGTAACGCGCTTCTATATATATATGTAATATGTATACATTATACAATATACATATAGGGGTGGCAGGACGTGTCCGGGGCCGCGGCGGTCTCGCTATACATATTATATTCGGCGCATGCGATATTGTTCCAATGCGTCAAAGGATAATTAATTATGAAGTCGCTGCGCGGATGTTAACGACGAGCCTTTGAGCGATGCGTCGATTAGGTGATGCTGCAATTTCTTGGAATTATTTGCTAGCCGTAATTAATGGCTCTCTCGGGTTCGACTGGCGAAAAACTTGAATGTCCGCGCCGAGAGCTTCGCTCCTGCAACGCCCGAGTGCGCGTAGTACGCGTATATAATGTCCGCTCTGTTACTGGAATTCGTCTCGCGTAGAGAGAGAGAGAGAGAGAGAGAGAGAGAGAGAGAGAGCGAGAGAGCGCGGCGATTATTCATGCTTTAATCGGGACTGAAAATGAGGAAATTTCATAGTCAGCCGATGATTGATGCAGATGTGATGATTTTTTTTTATTGCTCGTTGCGCCCGATTAAATTTTATTGCCCGGCTCCTGCTCCTTGTCATTTCTTTTTTTAAATAAAATTCTATGCTCGTTCGATTGCCGCGTTGCCGGTCGCATACTTATTTGCACCGAATCGAAACAAATATAATGTTCGATTTCGACGTGGGAATTGAAGGTAATGGGCGAAATGCATGACAGCGTCTTGCTTCCGTTGAGTTACATAATCGTTTATCATAGAAACATTTACCTCAGCATTTCTTATACTTCTTTTGATAAATTATTTTGCTCTACATCCTGGCAAACATCAGATAGATACATCAAACTTCTGCTCCATGAACTTATCAGGTACCTCAAGTTCCTGCGTAACGCATGCCATGGATGTTTCAATATCCTGTCTCGTATCCTGCGCTACGTTTGTCACAATTCCATCGGCTTCCTGCGAGGGTTCGTAACAGTTTCGCCCAACCCCTGCGTGACACAATTAGTAGCTGGTCTCGTAGCTGATGTATACTACTAGCTAAAATAAGAGAAACTTCGCACTTTTTACATCAAAATACTTATTTCTCTTGACAATTATTTAACGTTATTCCGTATTATTATGTGTAACTTTTAGCGAAAATACGAGCAAAAATAAAAGACTATTTTACAACAGTCGCTCCCGTTAACACAGGGACAAAATCGCGTAATGCATACTTTCCACCCCGTGAATATACTACGTCATTTCGCCGTTTTCTTTCCTTTCTTCAAATGCTCACGACTTTTGATAACAGTTACCGTTTTTAACGGGCCTTTCTTTAAATTGAGCCTTATTTCTCTCGCTGTCTTGTCATTGGATTTCCATTTTCATGTATGGCTAAGCGCTCGACGCACACCTTTCTGAACGAGCATCTCAAAATTCCAAAAACCGATCGCTGTAGCACGACAATTCACGTGGAACCGTTCGTGCAGGCACTGATCGCTCGCCGGGACCCCCCGTTCAATACAACGTATATATTATATTGCACTGCTCGAACGGACGATGCCAGAACAGCAAAGATCCAGCCAATCCAGATGCGACTGGGAAACGTGCCATCCAGAAGTGTATACTTAGCCACTTCGTAGGAGTGAGTTCATTTGCCGGAAAGATCGGCGCGTACGATGTAGGATTTTTTTCTCAAAACAATTTTTTTTGAATTATCGACGCTCGGGTTTTTCTATCGAGTCCCGTCGTAACCGCCTCTGCCCACGTGTGCGGCTGTTCTCTATGAGCGACAATATGCCAAGTTTCGTCTGCGTCGCAGCCTTTCGAGTCGCGCTGCAGACAGGCGGGAACAGCGGACCCGTTTTTTCTTCACGCGTGCGTAAAACAATAAACAACCGGATTTCCATTGGTTCGTCGAGGCGGGAATTCTTCTCGGGCTGCTCGAGATGCGGTGCGTTTATTGCTCGGCGACGCGCATCCGGTTACGTGCGCGCGCCGTTCGAACCCGAGCGGACAGATTTTATTACGGTAAGTATTGTGAGTGTATGGGTTTCGAGCCGACTGTGGGCAGCGAACGAGCGTAGGAGGGACCCGTCGACGGCGGACAATGAGCCCTCTGTTTTTCGGCAAAATGAGCGGGATAGCATAAGCCTGGGGGGAAAATTTAGTTTTGTATACATGATAGTAAAAATGGACTGGATGGCAATGCGATGATTGAAGCCAGCCAACGATCTGAGCGGATATTGTATGTTGAGTGTCTGTAAATAAATTAAGCAAGAAAGTGTGTGTACGTGTGTACTTCATAATCTGTTGTGCACAATACAGGTTATAAAAGTACGTAAATGTATAATTTTTACTGCAAATTCATAAAATATGTATTCCACAAAAACTTGTACTCGCGATTAATGATGACGCAGTATTTCAGAGAATAAAAAGATTGACAGCTTCAAGTTCTGTCTTATCCCTAGTATAGCTATAGTGGGTGTTGAAAAAAGTGGTGAGAAAAATTTTATTATTTAGTTGCAATGCTCAACAAAAAAAGTCATAATACTTGTACTGAATAATATTTGTATACGGCTTTAAAATTTGAACGCTACGCGCCACGTGCCCACTGTCAGTTATACGAATAGATTTCATGTTGCCACTACCTATAAATATCCGTCTACTCGGGTAAAACCTATTTATTACTGTTAAACAAGGATTGTATAGCAATAGCCACGAGACTACAGTTCTAAAGACTATAAAAGAGAATAACACGTATTTTACACTAGGACTCGACACGTTTTATTGACCGTCATTGGGCCGTATGACCGTATCCTTATTTTATGGTGGGGTGTCAGCTGGTCTGCTATGTGGTCATCTATACTAAGGCACGAAAATTCACACCAGGTAAAGAGCGCAAAAAAAATTTAAAGGACAGAACTGCATCTCTAAGTCTCTCTCTCTCTCTCTCTCTCTCTCTCTCTCTCTCTCTCTCTCTCTCTCTCTCTCTCTTACGCTCGCTCATTCTTTCTCCCTCCTACGAGTTTTCATTGCCTATACAATAATACATATAATATATATTTTATGTATGTAAACATAAAATTTGATTTTATCAAATCTATTTTAAATTAAATCAATTTTAAATGAATTTTATTCAAAAAAAATCTTACTTACTTTCGCTTACACTCGCTAAACTTATATTCGCAAAAATTTATTCAGCACAAATATAAAGAATATCGAGATAAAGAGAATTCAAGTCTTTTTCTTCTTCGCGTCTTTACTCTCAACTGAGTGAAATAAGCCAGAGTATAATCGTCGAATTTCGTTCGAATTCGAGGTAAGTACCCTACGTCTTGATTTAATACAGTTATATAGCCGTCGTCAAAGTTTGAGCGCGACGCCTGCAATATTCATCGAGCGGTTTGCAAATCTGGAATGGCATTACCGTTGGTTAAAAACTGAAAACTTTCTCTTTTAGTACCGTGCTCTCGTTATCGCGTGAACGCCATACGCGCCGCAAGCGTGTCTGTGTCATAAGCGTATCGCTATTACGTTTTTCTTCCGACCTATACCGACTATTTTACATTAAAAAAAATTATTTAAAATTAATTGTCAATGAATTTAATAACCGAATAAACCGAAAAAAATGTTTCAGTTTTTGAATTATAAAAGGATAGAAGATCCCGTTAATACACTTATTAAATTATGAGTTTCATTGGTATCTTCTTTGGTCTATTTTAGTACTTCTAGAGAATTGAATTAAAATGGATACACTGCGCGGGTGTACCGCAGTTTTAAAAAAGCAAAGAGTTGACTCTCCTTTTGCAGAAAAATAATTCATTGAAATGTAAATTCAGTCACTGCATATTTAATTTTCGAAGCGCTTTATTTTCATCTCGTTCTTCGCAACCTCTCCTTCCAAAGTTACGCAGCGAAGTTTCGCTTGTTATAAATGTTACAAAACCGCTGCTAGTTCGAATTTCGAGTAAAAAATTCAAAAGGCTATTTTTATACACATTTTTAAAAAATCGATAGAATTCGAAGCACTCGCGTATCGATAATTTCCTATCGCCTACAACGCGATTACATTTATAACTCTCGCGAGTATGAATTTGACGCATAGAAATAATAGAGAGCACAAAGCAAAGATTGTAAAACAAACCATAATTTACACTATCGAAAATAGAGCCTCTGCCGCTGCGAGCGAAATTCATCAATGTGGTCGCAGCCTACCTATCGCTAAAAAAAATATAGCCGCCCGATTCCGACTCTTTATTATTTCTATATATATATACACACACACTTTCCGCGCGTGACAAAGTGCGCGCTGAAAATTTGCACAGTTGGGCGATGCACTCAATCTCTCGAATAATTCTACGACGCTTTAATACGCGCGCAGCTATAAAAAAAGACTGCGCCACGATACCGATAACACGTCATCGACCAAATATACCGTTTGGGGAGACAAAAAATAATATCCGCGCGCGAGAGCGCGAATTTTTTCAGCGGAGAGCGGAAACGAGCTATTTTGGCGAGACATTTCAGATGAGTCTCTTTGCTTGTGCGGTTTGCCGATGCGTTAACGTTTTAGTTTATAAATTCAATGGGTGCGATATTCTGTAACATGTTGGATTATTCGATTACTTCAATGTGCTGCACAAGTTTTGAATAAAAAACTGAGTTCTACTGTTGTTTGAAACATACTTTTTTCGAACTAAGGATGACTTCATTATACCGATTATATGTTACAAAATTAAAATTAAAAGAGAAAAGCAAGTAATATAAGCCAAAAGTTCCCCAACCAAGAGCCAGCGGCAAAGTGCAATCTATCCAAATATCCATCGCGCTTAAAAGAAAACATTGCATTTCTACAATTGCTCGAGCATAAACATTTACAAACTTATATTATTTTACGTATACACTACGCGTGTAAAAATCTTCCCATACACGTACCAATATTACTCGACAGCCTCGCGCGCGCGCGCCTTACTCAAGCTCGCGGTAAACACAGCCTGTAAATTCCGAATCCAACAAAACTCGACATAATAACGTCGACTCGCGTAAGAGTGTAAAGCACAAAGCCTCCGGAAAATCGACGAGGTATACACACCTACATTGTACGCATACAGAGCGAGCCCGTTGGATAATAAAATTTTTCACGCCTCCCCGAATCGCTCTCGCGATCGAAATCAAATGCCGATAATCGAGAGCCGCGCGCGGGAATACATAATCAGCAGGAGTGGTCGATATAACTCGTCGATGCAATGCCAGCCGTTCTCTATATACGACCCCCTCTATATATATACGCGCTCACTCGCCGAAGCTCCGCGAGCGCCCGTGTGTTTACACGGCAGCGAAACAACGCGCTATTTTAATAAGGGCAATAATTCAATTATTTTCCAGCGGTCCTGACCCGACGCCGCTGCTGCTGCTGCTGCTGTACGGCTTGCTCGCCGGATCCATTCTAATTAATAGGACGGCAAAATCGATTATTCGACCGCCGACGCGTTAAGCGTCATCGAGCTGAGCGCAGTTAATAAAGCGTATTATCGTTTTGATATATAAAAGGACTACGCGTCCTTGTTCGTTTCTCTCGGTATATAATATGTGTGTGCGTGTATAATCGCGATCTGTGCCGGGGACAAGGATATATATGGGAATTAACGAGATGTCGCGCGCGATGTAGGTGCAGGTGTGTATATAATATATATATATATAGGGCTGGACGACGCTGCGAGGAAGAATCGGTATTATATTATAGATACTGCGATTGGGACGATTACGGGATTGTTGTGTTTGCGCACTGCGCCGTTCCGTTGTGTATACGCGGGAGCGCAGTTGCGCGGTAATTTTGTAAATCTGCGCAATTATAGGTACATAGAGGCTGATTTAGTCGGCGAATTAGGTGTCTGATGAGGGGCGAGAGAGAGAGAGAGAGAGGGAGAGTCGATTGTACACCGTTTGCGTCACGAAATGGCAACGATGCGCTGCGTCGTTGGAGCTTGATTGACTGTTTTGAATATTTGTGTAGATTCGGCCGTTGTTACGACGGTAAATGTAGTTGTGGATTTTTGATGTGAAACAGCCGTAGGCGCGCCTCGCGGAGAAGCATGAAACCCGTATTTTGGGGAGAGAAGAGAGTATCGACGGAAAAAATGTGGAAAACGTGTGGAAAAGCGTTCTAGAGCTTTCCTATCGATGTATTTTTGAACTATTCCGAACTGTTAAAAAATTACCGCGGAACGTGCTTTTCAAAAGTTGATTTCGAACTTTTGTTTTTTCAGTCAGTTATCGCACGTCACGTTTGGCCCCACGGAGCTAAAAGAATTGAAAATTCAATTATAATCATAAAAAGCTTGAAGCTACGTAGCGCTGCAAATACCAATTACTGTATCCACTATCCATATTAGTTTAAACCCAGTTTTTCTATGCGCAAACAATTCTCGGAATATGTATTTATTTTTCATTTTCTTTATTTACGATACACTAGTGTGTATAGGAGTTCCTTTCAATCATAATCAAATTCGATATTAGGCATCTGTCAGCTGTCCCGAAGCAGCTCACTTTTTTTATTGCTATACACTATTGTACTAAAATGTTTGTTTTCCGTTACTTTTTTCGGCCAAATAAATTTTGCAAGCGATAACTCTAAATCGACAGTCTCTAGCTTAGCAAAAGAGTGATCTCAAGACTTTGATAGTCTCCACTTGTTTTTAATACTTCCTGACTAACGATTTACGGTATTATCCGAACATTTCTCGCAACGGCGCGGGGCGTCCCATTTCAGAGCTCCGAACGAAGGCGGAACTCATTTTATGGCATTGTTTTCAAAATGGCCTTAGAAACATCGCGTTAATGGACGGTACAGTGAAAACTGCAATGCACTTTGCATAACCAAGCCTTATAAAATGTGCGCTTAGTACTACATTCATAGCCTGCAAATTTTCTCCAATGTTTGTACGCGAGGCTGTGAGTTTCGCGATGCATTTTTTTTTCGAGTAAAAATGACAAATGAAAAAACCAATATTCTGAGATTAGAAAAAAAGAAGTTGATGATTATACTTACAGGGAATTTTTTATTTATTTTCAGATTAAGCAAAAGTTTTTTGAAAAGCACTGCGGCATTCTAAGTTTTTAAATTTTCTATGCTGAAAACGTTCACTAAACTACACTTTTGAATTTTTTCAAAACTGTAATTGTAACGCAATATTAATATATACGCACATACTGAGGTTATCTCGGAGGTTATGCTTTTGCTATCGACGACTCTGACTCATGCATGTATAATGTGTAGTCACTGTAGTTGTATATTCGAAAGTATATATACTAACCTGCCGCTCCACGATGCCACCGGAAATGATCCCGCATAATGACACTTTTTTAATGCAAATATTGCAAACAAAAACACTTGCTGTTATACACAAAATTCTTTATACTTATGAGGCTTATAATTGTATATTAAAAATTATATTATTATGTACTTATCCGTAATATAAAAATAAAAGACTAAAAATCAAAATATGAATTATATGGAAATTTAGAAAGTATAGGCGTACAAAAAAGAATAATTACAAAAGAGTACGTATACAAAATAGAAATTCAAATGCGAGTTCAAATGCGTATTGAACTGCACGAAGGTGTTTTCTCTCTAGCTGACAGAATCTGACTGACCCTTTGTCGCAGTCTCTCTCCATCTCAGCCACAGAAACTATACATTGATGTTTATAATCGGCGGGTATAAAGCATGAGTGGGGATTAAAAAGAATTTACTTTTAAAACAATGACATCATACTGTAGGTCTTACAACTGAAACTGGACCGATTTTTTAAATTTCAATGATCCATTTTCAGAACACACGCGTATCGACACTACGGTTCCACATGTCGAATTTCAAAAAATCGATACACTTTTCTTGGTCTAGAAATCGAAAAATATTTTTTTAAAGCTAGAGGTTTCGGACTGATTAGACTTTCTTCTGTAAGCCGAAAGATAGACAAAAGTGCAGAGAAACATGGGAACAAGTAACCATATTTCTGAGCCATTTTACGTTTCTTTTTTTTACGAAAAATTAATGCGTCAAAATACTGGAATAATAAGAACTACGAATGTTTCCGAGACACCAATAAAATTTCGAATTACACTATAATAAAGTATTACAAAAGAGCTTTAATTTAAAAAAAAATATGCCGAGTTTCGATGCTCTGATCAAAAAGTTATGCCCGTTTAAAAAGAAAATAATAAAAATCCGAATAGCCAATTTTTTCTTGTTCCTCCACGTGCATCCCCATGTTAAATTTTCATATTCTATATTTTCCATGTTCCTCGGCATTTTTCATCATTTTTTGGCTTCCAGAAGAAAGTTCCATTAGTCCGAAAGCTCGTCTAGCTTAAAACATTCTTTTGCGAATTCTAAACCAAACAAAAGTTGCATGTATTTTTTGAAATTCGACGTATATAGAAACGGTAGTGTTGGCTCACGGATCACTATCTATAGAATCTGTGATTGCTGCTTACACCTCCATAGTCGACGCTCCAATGCAACAACGACTTACAAGAGCAGGAGGTGCTGCAACATTGGCCACGTAGCTCTGAGGCGAGAGATCCGAAGGGCGAAGTGTCTTTGAGCCGAAGCACAAAGTCGCGAAGCATCCCTTTGATAATCCCTTATCCGGCCATTATGCACCTGCTTTCAAAAGAACTTTTATTATAATATGTGTGACACAAGTAATTTATTATACTCTTATTACAACAAAACGCTTTTATTATTTTTATTATAATATAACGCAAGTAGCTCTAATATGTTACGGAAAATCTTGCCTATTTTTTCTATACGCTCGACTACTATTTCTTATGGTACCATCAGAAGTTTTTTCTATATACATACGCATCATCAAGCGCATCGCATAGGACATTGCAAAAAATATGCATAGCATTACAATACAGCCATTCGCGAAATGGATGCGCTATACGTACGCGGGTGATCCTACAGCCTCTCCAGTCATAATCTTATGCAAGCCCAGGATAGAATGCTTTTACACTTTATAGTCGACGCTTTTATTACTTTATTGCTTCTTTTATATCCTCTTTCCGGCGCGTAAAAAAAAATACTTCGTGCAAATTACTCCATAGGTAGGCATTTAATATCAGAGCTGATACTATACGGCGGACAGCTGATGCGCCGCAGTCGATGGGCGAACTAACAGTGTCGCTAAAAAGATTGCCCCAGGTATAGCCTCCATTTCAATCTTTTCGCTGTGGACGCAGATGTAGGGCGTAGGCGATGCGAACGCGAGAGACATTAATTATATGTGACGAAATATAATTAAAATGAGACAAAATACGCGGCAGTGAATTATTAGCTGAAAATTATGAACATTATGTGCTTCATAGCAATTGCATTGATTGATTGCTTTTAATTGTCATATAATATTGTGTAAACGAAATTCGCATTAGAGATCAACAGTTTATAATAAATCGGAGTAATTAATCTATTTAGATTTATTTGTACACTATGATTAAGATGTATTCGAGGATGTATTATAGTTCACGCAGTGAAGAGCCGAACACGAGGGGATTAATTTAATATGCCCCAATTCTACTCGAATCAAAGCTAATTAACGGAAGCAAATAAGTTTCATTCAACTTCAATTAATGCGCACAGCTCCGCAATTTAACTATAAATAAAGCTTCTTATAGAACACCAGCAGAACGGAATAGGTGTATTATTCAGTGCGGGCGATTTTAAAAATAGGACACGCATTATATGAAACTTGTCTGTCACGATCACGGCTTATTTACCAAATTTATCCTTTGCTCTCCAAATGTCCTCAAACTAATATTTGCAACACGATATCCATTTATCCTTTTCTTTCTTTCATTTTCCCTTGTACTCGCGCCCGACGCAATTCAATCCATTAAAATCACGAAAGAGAAACGCCTGGACTTTTACTTCCTCTTTCGCACGCAATAATGCGCCGAGAAAAAGAAATTCCGCATTTCCATTTCCAAGCGCCTACGCAAGCATATTTCACGAAACGCCAAGGAAAATAACTAACAGGTGTTTCTCGGGAAGAAGCCCACAAGCGCGCGAGCCATTGAATAGCGAACGCTATAGAAAATTACATTTACGTATATATATATAATATTTTCGATCGACGCTACGCAGCAGCAACGTATTGTTCACGCGCAAACACTTCCATTACACACTGCATCCACGTTGTATATATATGGGAAAATCCGCCAAAATAATTCAGATAATTGCAGCGGAAATCTCGTGAGACTCATCTGGGGCAGTGTTTTTTTGTTCTTCAGGACCCCCAGAACACGAAAAAAATAGTGTTCCCGCGAAATCGAATGAGTATTTTTGGGTATTTAGATGTTTGTGTAAAAATTTACAAAAAAATTCGTTTTTTAAGCGGTTTTTTTTTTCAAAAATTGTGAAAATTGGAAAAATTCAAAATTTACTTTAAAATGTTTGCAAACATTCATATGCATTCTTTGAGTCATTTTAAGCATTTTTTATTCTACAATATTTTTTCGTTGAGGTGATATTTCTCGAGAGAAAAAATCATGTTTAACATCACGCTCACAGCAAAGTTTAACATCACGTTCTTTCACAAAAGCCGCCGTCATTTTGTTAAAAAAAATCATAGACAAAAAAGCTCGACTAATCTAAAAAGCTCAGAAAATTTGTGAACTTTTGTGCATATTTATGACACTGAAAATAAAATTTCTTCTCCCTTAAATTCGGATTGAAAAAAAAACCGCTTAAAAAAACGAATTTTTTTGTAAATTTTTGCACAAGCATCTAAATACCCAAAAACACTCATTCGATTTCGCGGGAACACTATTTTTTTCACGTTCTGGGGGTCCTGCAGAACAAAAAAAAAAGGCTGCCCCAGACGAGTCTCACGAGGTTTTTTTTCGGTCGATTTCCGCTGCGATTATCTGAATTATTTTGGCGGATTTTCCCATATACATGTTCGATAGGCGGCTCGATATCACGCTGTAATAAGCTGCACACACGTTGACGCGCTGCGCGCACGCACAATACATTATTTTCTCGCTCCCTCTCAATTTCCCTTTCTCGAGGGACGCGATCAGCAGTCAAACTCCTTGTTTATAGAGAGCCGCACTGAATATATGGCGCAGCCTTCGCGGCGGCACGAGCCTTGAATCCGGCTGTATACGGTTCGACAGTTGCCCCTCGATCTCCGTCGCAGATGTGCATAAATTTACGCTTTATATGCATGTATATCGCGATGCTGCGCGGCGCAGAAAAGTTTTGAGTAAAATTTACGCATTGCATCTTCCGATCGACGTGCAGGTGAAAGAATACTTCGCAGAGTGTCGAACAAGTTGATATTTGGATCGCGAATTGCGTGTAATATTATACCGTTTGCCCCGACGCATATTTTTACATTTCCGTCGGCGATTGCAGAGCAAACCTATTAATAAAATCTATTATAAACTTATTTGTCGCATTATTGTTTCTAAAACACTCGCGTGCGTTACTGTACCTTCCTGCTGGGGAAATCTTTACGCTGAGCACTTGATATTTTTGTGAATGTGAAATCCCAAAATACCGTCTCTTGCTTTCAAAAGAAAATCATTTTTTTTCTCCTGTACGTCTTCGGGTTTTCCACGAATTCTCTCTCCGCGCGAAGGCCGGGTAATAAAATTGCAAAAACCCGCACCTCGGACGTCCCGGCTCGGCGCTAAGCCGAAACACGTGTCGCGCACGTGCGCTACTTCTACCCCGGGCACTTATATTTCCACGCGAGCAAAGGAGTCCTTTTTTTGTCGCGGTCGTGCCCGCAGTCGCTGCAGCCGTCTTTACAAAAAAAAACAGATAAAACATTATTTCAATATTTCGAATATCATTAAGATATTGATGTAATTTGTTTAAAGATCACGTGACTCAGAGCTTTCTCTGAGATTTTACGTTTGAGGTTGCTTGACACTGTAACCAGTTTTTCAGTGTTTAGCATATAGCATATAAGTGCATGTATATTGAATATTTATAAATGTAACGTCGAATAAACGGAAAGCTTCTGTGATCAATTATTTAAAAATTACTTATCATTCATTATTTACTTTGTGTCGATCTGTTAAATAGAGCCTTGCTATCGATGCTGAACTGCTCATTGATCTTAATTTTTCAGCCAGTATATCAATGGACTAATATAAAATCGACGGAATACATATAAATCAATGAAATAACGTACGTACACCTACCGTTATCGAGTCACATAAATTTTTTAAAATATTTTGCACCCCTTCTTTTGATGTGTCCAAAACTTTGTTTTACCGGGCATGCTGACCGAGTAACTTCATTACGCCATTCTTCTTAATCAAAAATACTACGACTCTTACTATCAGGCTAAGAAGCATAGCGTACTGGCCTCGTCAAAAACGTATTCTCTTTGCACGCTTTCTCTACATTCGATACCCGTGACATCCCAGGCGATTCGCACAGGCGCGCGCGCATACACAATGACTGTCCATTGTTACAGACGTCGGCGCAGTCTTGCAGCTGTAGCAGCGCAGGTGCGCCGAAGCTCGCGCTCGACGAGCTCTGATTCTCAAGTTTGATGAGTTGGTAACTAGTTTCGGAATCGCGTGCCTGTCTATGATCTTAATTGAGCATATCAAGCCCTGATACCGTTTTCCCGATCGTCGTCATCATCATCATCATCACCGTTGCCGTCGTCGTCGTTATCATCATCATCATCATCATCATCATCATCACCGCCGTCGCCGTCGCTGTCGCCGTCGTGGCCGCAACTACGCGTGGCCAAGTCGAATCTTATGTGCCTTACCAAAACAGCGATTTCCCGAGCGATTTAGACATTTGCCACCAGCTCGCGTAGTTGTGGATATGTATACGCTCGAATTCTGCGAGGCGTTCGCGAGGGAATTCGCTGGGAGTTTGATTTGAATTTCAAGTGCCGAGTAATTTTGGAGAAGATCGTATCCGTTCAGTGTTGGAATGATAAGACATGCTTCTTTTTTCAGGCACGGATAATTGGATGTATTGGATTATCAAAAATTCGAAAAATTCTCATCGGTTGAATGCAGCTAGTTTCAATGCATCTATATCTGATTCTATATCTGTGGCTTGCAGGAAGAACCACTTAAGTGACATTTTCCGAAAAATTTTTTTATGTTGAATTCGAGGTGCTCTTAGTACCCTTTTTCATTGTACAATAGTAGGATTTCCGAAATGCACAAATATTTTAAATGCCAGCCGATTGCATAATCACTTAACTGCATCTCTCGTAAAAATGTTACCGCAGAACCACTTAAGTGCACTTGTTTTTTTTTATTTTTGTGCGAGATACACCGTGTGGAGTACATTAAAGCGGTATAATATATATCTAATCACCTATACCGATGTATTTGTCGGTTTTTTTAAATTAAAAAAAAAATTTTAACGTTTTTAAATTTTTCAAAAATTGTCAATTTGCAAAAACAAAAAAATTACTGGAATCGCTCTGATAAAATTCATACGTATTCCTTAGCTGATTCTAAGAACATATTACTCTTGAAAATTTTTTCCAAAAGTTTGTGGTTTCTGAATAAAAAATTCGTAAAAGTCTTCGTAAAAAATTTTCAATTATAATATGCGCCAGTTTGACCACACCGAGGTTCAAAATCAATCCCCAAATCACGCATCTTTTAGGTTTGGACATTTATCCCATTGGTTAGAGGGGTTCCAGATACATTGCAAACTCGATTGCAAATGAAAACGTTCTTGAAATCTCGAATTAAAACAAAAAATTGTGGAAAACCATACTTTTTTCCTTTAAACCGTTTTTTCTCATAGTTAATAACAATTTTCGAAAATTTTAATTATACCATTGGAAAGGGCACGAGTTAAACTTTAAAAATATGCCCCGCCCGAATTTTTTTAATCGCAAATTACATTAGTTACGAGCCCTCAAAGAAGGTGACTGCATAACCACTTATCTGCAAAGTTCCCGCAGAACCACTTAACTCGAGTAATTTGTTTAGCTTGGACGTCGAGAAAGAAACTATTTACAAATGTAATGCTACGGTTGTATCCGTATCAGATACCTAATCAAATGAGCCAATACTTAGATCTTTTCTCTGACATTTCGATCTTACATATTACTCCAAACATTGAAATCGCTTTTTCTCGAAAACACGAAAATGTCACTTAAGTGGTTCTTCCTGTAAGCCACAGATATATAGTTTCAATAAATTATTTTCACTGCAAATGCACACAGTGTGATTATTTTGAATTATCACCGATAACTTTCAGTGCTGCGTTTTACGAAATGCAAATATTAAAATGTGATTTCATGAAAATCAAAAAACCACTTCATCCCTCATACTAACGTTTTAATGATAAACTTGTATTAACGTGATGCATCTACAAGAACAACGCCTTTCGTTCTCATCCAACTTTATTTGCAGTGCACGAAAAAATCCCTGCAATCGTTGACTCACTCGTTCACTCATCTCTCTCGTTCCTCGGTTTTCTTTTCTTTTATATGCTCCTCCAGAGTAAGGCCATTTACGTACCCTGAGCGAAAATCTTAACTGCGCAGAAAAGGGACTGACCGTTTACGTCTCACCGTAAAAGCTCGAAAGTTTTCCTATTCTCTGTTACCCCCTCTCTCTACATCTGACGCCGAATCGTTTGAATTTGAACCGCGAGTCTACATAGAGGAATGTATATTGTGGTAGACATGAAAATTTCATGACGAACTTTCTCGAGTAGTGCTTGCCTTGTATATAAATTGGCGCTAGAGCTGCAGAGATCCTTTTTCTTTACGCCTATTTACCACTGCATATTTATTTCGTAGAACAGCAACTGGCACTGCCTTTTTCTGTTCGATTAGGGGTGTAATGAGGTATGCAGTAGAGTCTATTTATTCGACTATTTACGTTGCGTCTAAAGTTGCGGTACACTTTGTTTATGATTTCTTTGTCGATGAGCGAATGCATATATATCTTTTCAGATATGGTCGAGGTTTCGGTCCTTTGGTAATTATTTGATATAATTAATTTACATTATTACAAAACAAAATTATGCAAAGATTATAATTTTTTGGAGAGAATACTTACTACAATCTAAATAGATAATATAATTTCTTTGTCTGAGAGTTATTATTAGATAATTAATTAGAATATATTATTAAAATATTAAAAAATCGGTCTAAAAATTAACTAAAATTGTAAAAAGTTGTATTCAATCCTTTTATTACACTGCAGAGGACGATTATCTCGCGATTAGTTTTAATTTTATATTTTTATCGTTAAATTATCAGTGAAATGGTTGCTTTTTATCCGCTCTGTTGTCTGTGGCGCGAAATTTAATTTTAATTGTTTTTTCTCAAATTCATTGGATAAGTAATTCTTCTACTTTATAGATTCAATAGAATTTCTTACCAAAGCACGAACGCTTTAGATTTTGAATAAGTAAAAGACACGAGAATTATAATGGATCCCATAATTTCCATCTCCGTTGGTAGTACATCTACAAAAATGCTTTTACAGTCTACAGTAAACCATATAATGCTGTAGAGCGCTGTGGCGCTGAAAAAAAAATCTTCATCTAGGAAAGCATCTCAGGCGAGAGACGCAACACCATAAATACTTAATATTGCAAATGCTCTTCGCCGCTAAAAACGTAGTAGCCATTACCTTAGATGCCGTAACTCTTAGTGTCTAAACGGTCACCTTAAAATTTTTAATCTCGCCTCCTTTATTCTGCAAAGCAATTAAGAATCAAATGACTCATCAGGCCGGCGAAAGAGGGACTCTTCTTATCACCTGCTTCTTAGCGCAGCGTAATTCTCAGCTGCCGCGCGCACAATCTAATATATTTTTTTCTACCCGAACAGCAGCCGATAAACTCTGTAATGAAGAATAAACTCTGGACAATAAATTACGGGGATATCACAGTCAGTATTAAAAAAAAAAAAACGACGGATTTGACTTACACAACAAGTTATAAAAAACACTCAATCATACAGCTGCCTTCCGGTTACGAACAATTTTTATTTTGTAATTAAGTTTATTAATTAAATTTATTAAAAAACACACACACGAGTTGACTTTCATCATTCACTACCAATTAAATTACGAAATACAAATTAAAAAAAAAAACACTCCAGCTCCAGCCACTCTCGCCTTTCAATTACCAATGGTAAAAAGCGCTCGCCAATTTCCCAACGCGATGTCGATCGTCGGAATCGCGAAAAGCGTCCGAACATTTTAATCCTCAGCCCATAGCTCTCGGCGCAGACATCCGCCGAGGACACGGGAAGGAGCGACAGAGAGAGAGAGAGGGGCGGGGGGGGAGAGTCCACGTGTCGCGCAAAACTCGATAGTGCGTCTATAAAGTGTGTATACATGGATTGAACAGCCGCATGCATAGTGCAGTGCGGGACGACAAGCGCGCGCGCACTGGTGTATCAGAGGAGCCGAGAGAGGAACCCGCTGGAGCCGGTGCCAGCAGCAATCTATTCCCAAAGCGCAACCGACAAGGCTTTTAGCGTCCTCGACGTCGACAGCCCGGCTCTATATACACATAATGTACAGTAATGCGAAGTCGATGGGACTGTGCTGGGGTGAAGGCTCGAGTGACTGTCGCTCTTCCGAATATGATCTGGTTTGCCGAGAGGCGGACGAACTTTACGAGCCCCAGGACCAGATGAAGCAGTGTTTAAAGCCAAGTAAACGACAAGTTTCGGATCGTCCGGCGCGTGCAGGCATCCGCGCGACTATAGCGAGTAAGTGTACAGCATCGTCGCTACTGATACATACCGCTATTTTCGCTGGTGTATATCTTTCGATCTGTATACCTGCGCAAGTGTGCAATTAAGATTAAAACGGCAGAGTGAATTTTGATTTTAGGGGGCAGTGTTTGCGATGTAAGCTCGAATGGGTATGCGTATAATATTGGTGTAGGGATCTGGGATAGACACCGGATTATGAGTATATTTGGCTTTCCCTCGGCCCTTGGATTATGACCAATTGCTCGTATGGAATCCCCGTGAGTGGAGAGGATTTTCCAGTATTATAACTGTAAGAGGATAATGAACAAATTTCAACTTAATTTTATCTCTTTTCTTCTTCTTTTCACGTGCGATTTACGATTTTTCGAAAACACTCATCCAGTGCATGGCTAACGTTAATTTTTCGAATGCGTATCAAAATTAAAAAATGTATTTTCGAAGTAAAAGTACTTACCAGCGATTCAAGCTATACAATTCGAGAACCTTGAAAAAGTTATTCGTATCTTCATCACTTTCACTCTACAATAACAGCACTTTTTTTATGTTTATCATCCGAACATCAAAGTACATTTATCAGAGCCGAAACGCACGCCGAAAGCCGACGGTCTGAAAAAGCGTCGTCGTCGTCGTATACCTATACCGAGCGACTCTTTCCTCCCCCCAACATCTCTATCACAATTTTTATCCTTTCAATGTACATCAAGATCGCTTTGATTGCGCCAAAGTGAAATACGTGTATGAGTAAGAGGCCAATAAAACTATCCTTCTGCCCTCGATCTCCCGCTGGATTTCAATAAAATCGCAGACGAAAAAATGCCCCCAATAACTCGTCCTCTTGCCGCAAAAAAGCAGAGAGAGAGAGAGAGAGAGAGAGAGAGAGAGAGAAAGTGCCTAGTGGCGCACCGCGTATATATAAGACACTCCTATCAAAGCGCCATATACATTTCGCATACTCTCTCGGCTCTGCCCCCCCCCCCAACCCCCTCCCCCACTATATACGGTGAGAGCGTCGAACGACAAAAAGCGCGCGGGAATTCGTAATATAACAATGACGGAAAAAAACAGACCCATAAATTTCATTCTCGGCGAATGTGATTTATGTGTCGCGGCGAGAGAGAGAGAGGGGGAGAGTCGAACGCGCGCCTTCTGCAATTCAAAAAGCGCGCGCGCGCGCGATGACAAAAGCTCTCGCGCGCGCGCGAGCAGCGCCGCCGCTATACTATATACGCGCGGCTAAAGCGGGAATGCGCAATTTCGTCGTTTGTTGCGCTTTTGTTTCGTTCGCGCGCGCAGTGCGGGCCACGTCGATACACGGCGATGAAATATGAACCAACGGTTATTGTCGCGCGGCTTCGACGTATTAGCGCTTTTCGAGCCAATAATTTTCCCGGCCGCGGCGCGTCGTCTGCATATAATTCCTGCGCAGCCTTATTTCCCTCTCCGCGCGCGTTTTTCGCAAGCGCGCCCGCAGCCGCGGCGAACGAATGTTTCAATGGGGCCGCAAACGACGCAGTTGACGAATTATTGCGCGATTGATGACCCGACGCGCGGTAGTGTCTATATGTAATATATTATATGTATGGGTATGTGCAGGAAATTTCGGAAGCAACTCGGACGGAGAAAAAAATTTTTCACGAAGGACACACCTGCCAGACCTGTTTTTTCTCGTTCCTCAGGTCGTTCTGAAAGAGAAAAAGCTCGCGTGCACGGCCGATCGTAGGGTATACTTTTATCCGGAGCAAAAACGACTCGAAAAAACGAGAAATAATTAACAAAAAGAGAGTTCACAGATTATTTTGGACTTTGTGAAAATTTCATTCGAACAAAAATGTCTTTGCGTTCGTCAAAGAATGCTCTGAAATTTTTTCAGACTGATCCGATACAGTTTCTGATTCTTCGAAAATCAAAAAAATCGAAATACCCTACGATCGGCCGTGCACGCGAGCTTTTTCTCTTTCAGAATGACCTAAGGAACGAGAAAAAACAGGTCTGGTGGGTGTGCCTTCAAGAAAATTTTTTGCAACTTTTTCGTCCGAGTTGTTTCCGAAATTTCCTGGACATACTCATACGTATGTGTGTACATATCGATCAGACATACCTATATATGTATTATGTATAATGTATATGTATGTATACATACTAACTACGAAGCGAGGTGTAGATTTATGGGGGGAGGGGGTCTCCCAATTTCAGTAGGCACTTGCAGCTAGCGTAAAAATTTTAATTGCTACACCGCACGTCTTGCCGACTGTTTCATTCTCTGCCTGAATGCAATAGTAAAACGAATACGTGTTGCTACCCCCTTTCTGGCGTTGTGTATGTGCGCAGGGGAAATCGGCAGAAAGTGACGATTACGCGAATTCATGGACTCGATGCTCGGAGGGTGTAAGTTATCGTACGTTTATGTAGGCGAGCTTTGGCTAAAATAAAAGTTGCTTCAAGCTTGTGCTCCATTGAAAGTTAGTATAACATGTTTAACTGTGAAGGAAAATCATGAATATTTCGATGTTTTCGAAAATAACCGCGTTCCTTCCGTATATTTAATGATTTTCTGCGGCGTTCGAATAATTTTCTTTTTAAATTTCAAATAAACTTTTATTTATTATATAATATTTTTGTTAATTACGATCAGAAATTTAATAGAACGTCATGGAAAACATAATTTAAAATAAAACTATATTATAACTGCGGAAGTATAATACACAGTACAAATCACGAATTCAATTTTGTAAAATACAAAAGCTTAAAATAGCTGCTTAGTGAGAAAATTATATACATTGGTTTAGCAAGAAATAAGTGTACAAGATTTTCAGTTTCATTTATTCCAACTTTAAACTCTCTGGAACTTTTTCAAATCCTTAAAATGTTAATGAAAATTATAATTCACTAAAATATTCTCGAAATTTACATAAAATGTTATTTTTTAATAAGAAACAAAAATGAAAAATTATTATTATGTACAAAGCAAATTACTGGAGATCCAATACATTTTTACTTATATCATTTGAAATAGCGTAGCAGCCGCATTTTTTTCATATTCTGCGAGTATAAGTAGCACCTAAACAGAAACGTCGCGGTCGCATTGAACGGTTGTGGCACTTTTATTCTCTATCGGCTGGCAGCAGGCCGGTAACAGTAAAACTCTCACAAATTCATTCATGGATGCTTGAGCACGAGGTAAGCAGTCGTCATGTCTACACTGGCTATGGTAACATCAGAGCACAACGCAAATATGGCAGGGCTCAGTTCTGGCTATGATTCGGAGCATTCGGATCTTCTTAACCTAAAAAAATAAAGCAAGCGAGTAGCAAAAAACCTTTCGTGACAATATGAATAAAGAACGTTGCAAATAGTATAAAGAAAAAAATAAAATAAAATCAGTGGATAGACAAAGTGTAGTCTTAGAAGAATACAGTTTGTTTAAAGAGAAGAGAAGAAAAATAGTTCAAAATTTTCTGCAGAAGATAGTTTGCAAGTGAATAAACAAGTAACAAGTGAACAAAATATTTTTGATAAATATAAGAATATTTTATCAGAATTTGAAAAAAAGAAGACTCCAAATGTTAATGCTTCAGCACTTGGGCAAAATGATGTTAAAATCCGTTGCAATAATATGAGTGAGTGTACAGAGAACAACGCGCTAAGTGATGTGATCTTCAACGTTACAAAATGGCCATCAAAATAATAACTTATTTTTAAAATTTATTAGTTTATCACTTTCACCCATCCACATATTTAATATTTTTTATTTGTGTAACATATTACTATGTACAATTGTTTCTTTTAAATGTAAGTTTTTCATTTGTTTAATAAATAATTATTATTTATTATTTATAATAGAAGTTGTAATATTAGTTATAAGTAATACTTAATATTAGTAGTGCATTGATGTATATAATATATAAAGTGATTAATTTTCATTGACATAATAGTGATTACTTTAGGTTATGTTCGAATTAAAATATGGATGGACATGGGATCTACCGATATTTGGAGTAGAATTCATGTCCTTTTTATCGGGGTTTCCGTCCGGATTTGCGACATGAAATCTCGCCGCTTTTTTTAAAACCGGTCGGATTCTAGACTGTTTATCGCTCTCGCTGCTACCAGGGACTCGACAGTGCCTCAATAGTTTTTGGAAAAATAAACGCTGGTTGACGACGATTTATGGCCACTGTTTCTCTTCGACAGCTTTTGCTGTGGGAACAGTATAAGATTTTGTTTTCGACTGTAAAGTACGCCCACGAAAAGAAGAAAGAAAGGGGCCTTTGTCCCAGCGGTTTATGGTGCTTACCGCGCCGCGTTCTACGCAGAGCCGAGTTTCGAAATTAGCATAAAATTTACTATTAAAATTTAGCATACAACAAGAACACTTTTTGTGTAAGAATTTTGTTTACTATTTAAACATATTTTTTCAGATAGGAAATCCAATTTTTTGTTTTAACAAGTGATATTTTGATTTTTTAGGAGGTCTTAAACTTTAAGTTCAATTCTGGAACTTGTCCAGTTACTTTTTTATTAAAATAACTATATTTACACATTTTTTTATCTCAATCCGAAGGCAAACCTTCAAAATTTCGAATTTAAATATTTACATTGTATATAACGTATTTTTCCTGGAAACTATAGAAAATTTCCTTAATTTTCATAAGTAGCTCGTAAAGATGTGCCGGAAAAGAAACTGCAAAAAATGAAGCTTTAAGTTGACAGAGAATCGCTCATTTTATATATATTAAAGAACATTAATCTAACTATTAAATATTGGATTGTCTATCTATTCTGACACATTTAACATGTAATGGTTGACTAGAGCATATAACGAAATCTGTAATTAGCTCAACATCACGAGTAAATTCAATTGGTTCCAAGTAGAAATTATACAAAACACACCAATTTAGAGACTTCAATTCCATCATGGCAAATTTTTGACCTAAAATCCAAATTCAATTTTCAATTGTTAATTGTAATCTTACAGGATTGTTAAATTCCGAAAAATGACCAATGCAATTACGAAGTCCAACGCTGAAAGGTACATAAGCATAATTATGTCGATTTATCGTTTTTTCAGGTAAAAATCAGTATGGATCAAACTTTTCCGGATCTGTCCAAAAATTGGGATCTCTGTGAACAAAATATAGAACGACGTCGACACCAGCTGGTACTTTGAAATTCTCTAAAAAAGAAACAATACAAAAGAAAGATAGTAATTTTTTATTCAATTACTTTACTGAATTTAATATTGCTCATTTGTACATCTTCTTGCAAACGCCGAGTAATCGTAGGAGCTGGTGGAAATAATCTAAGCGATTCCTTGATATAGAATTCGAGATACTTCATATGCTGAAGGTTTGCCGTTTCCGGTCGACCATTATTAGATCCTAGAATTCTCTCAACTTCTTCCCTAGCTAAATCCTAAAAAAGTTAAGTATTTACAGCTTATTAAAATGTATCAATCTCGATCGAACTCGATTACAAGTTTATAATTTCTATTTTAACAAGAATTACTTGGCATTCTTCGATGCAAGCAGCATAAAGGTGAAACTCATAGCCGCACTAGTTGTATCATATCCCTTAAAAGAATTTTTGTGAACGATGTATGCTAAAATGTGTGCGATGCCGCGAAGAGGGGGAACGGGCGGAGAGAGAGCGAACGCACGAGAGTTGCGGACACGGAGAGGTCGATAAAAGCGGACGCGCGCATCAGCCGAGCTCTATAGCGCGGAACCGTCACAACGGTCTCGCGGCTTCTGCCTCCCAGCTAGGGGTGACTTGTCACCCTGAGGTTGTCTCGACCCCGAGAGGGAGCCTAGCTCCATAGTTTATGTGGGTCCCACGTGCACGGGGAAGCCGAAAGGCGGGCCGTGGCACGTCAAGGCGTGAGCAAAGCCATGCGGCGGCGACGCTGATCATATGCAGAGGTTCAAAGTACACGCGAGATTAAAAACGCGATAAGCTCTCGTCTCCCTCCGTGACCTCTCGTTGGGCATCGCCTGCGGATTAGGCGGCAATTAGGCGACAAGTGGGGGTCAGTCGGCGATCGAGATCGACAGGGCTCGATCAATGAGTCAGATGCACTCTGACCCCCGGTGCGAGTACTACGTCGCGATACAGGCGGCTACTCATACTTTGTATCATTATTAGAAAAACCTTTACTGACCCCGAACAATTTTAATGATATTTTTAGTACAGAAACAGTTTCTGCTCTATAGAGCATGAAAACAGACACTCGCAACTAAATTTTGAATATTGATATAAGCATACACTGTTTGCATACGTCTGAACAATAAAAACGATAGACCTATACTTATACTTGTTTCAATAAATTTGACAGCACGTGATATACGATGATAATAGTCACAATTATAACCAACGGCAATAACGATAACATCCATGATTAATTATTATAAAAGTTTCCTCACAAGTGTGTTTAGATTAAAAAAATTCACAATAATAATTTTTATATTTATTGATAGTATGAAAAAAAGTACTTAAATAATATAGCAAAAGACTAACGAGGAAAACAAGTCTTATTGCACTGTAGCTCCTTATTAAAAAATCCTGAACCTCTGAAAAGTGTTGTTTTTTTTACTTTTAATAAAAGTTGAGTTCTGTACACAGCGTACATCTAGGTAATAATATTATTTGTGTGCATAACAAAAGAAAGTCCTTTATAGATGTGAAAGGATAAAACAATCTCTTAACTTCTCTGTTACCAGTTTTAAATAATGTTACAAGTTTTAAATAAATAATGTAAGTATTATAGTTTATTGTTAATCTTTTTGTAGTACAATAAAAAATTATACTGATGCTCTATAGTTCATCAGTTTTACAATACATGCGTACATAAGAATTTAAAGTCACTTACGAGTACAACTACAAACACTATTATTTTTTTCGCATCTGCCGGAAGCATCCCCACGGTTTTTACAGACTAAATCACAATCTTGAGTTTGACAAACTGGAAAATAACAAAATGATATTACATATTACTCAGGCATTTTCAAAAATTGTATTGTCTACTTCATAGTCACGATTACAATCGTTAAAATATGTAATTATACGATGTCAAACCCACAGAACGCGAGAAAAATAGTTTTCCTCTAAAAACAAAGGAACAACGCATCGATTTGTTATATATTCTTGTATACTTGAAATACGTACATGCAAAGTACATGTAAATTTTAAAATCATATTTAAAAAATCGTTGTCGCTCCTTTGATTTTTTAAAACGATTTCCGCTAAAACTGAATTAGTTTTATAATTTATTTTGATGTACACATTATATAATATTTATTGAAATCATAAAGTTTCTCAAATTTTAATATTATAAAAAGAATAAAATTTAATAAAGCAGATCTAATATAATATAAGTTATCATTTTATAAATTCTTACCGTCAGCGCATCGACAATCATTGAATGCCAAACATTTTCCATAAATGTGTCCCTTGTCTGTACAGCTTTTGTCGCAAAGTGAGACATGACAAACTAAATTAAAAAAAAATAAGACTGTGCTATTAATACATATTTAACAATATTATTTAAGTGTTTTGCTTATATGAAGCAGTGGATGCTTTGGGATAGTAAAATTTTAAGAAATGTGTGGATCATGTGTGCGACCGTGATAAAAAAAAGTTTTCTTCCCGGTCATACGTAGATCTTTAGAAGTTTTTTAATTAAATTAAATATTATATTTAACAATGAGAGATGCATATTAATGATAAATTATTAAACTATATACGTGTTAATGAGTTGCAACTGATTTTCTCAATTTTGCTAATATTTTATACGTGATAATAAGCGAAGCAAATTAATGTCCCAAGTTAAATTAAAAAAATGTTTGTTTACGAAATGTCTGAAAATTGGGTTAACGAACTACGAGACTGTTGTTGCCCGGTACGCTACAATTCATCATTTTACAAAGTTAAATCGTTCTGGTTGTCATGCGAAATTAGTATTTCTAATCAAATTCTTAATTTTTTTGAACTTACCCGCAATACACGTGCACCTCTTTTCGGCTGAGCAACTTCCTCCAACATTTCCTTGGCTTATGCAGTTGCTAGCACAACTTTGGTTGTTACAATCCGCATGCACTGAAAAACATGTAATATCAGTGACTTCGAGGTATAACTAAACACGTGACATTTTTATCGAAATTGAGATAATCATGCCAAACAAATCCCTAATTACCAGTAATTAGTGCCAGACGCGTGCATAATTACAATCAGTAATGTCTACTTTTTCGCGGAGTTACTGAACAAATGTTTTAATTTCTTTTTTCTTTAGTTTCTTGGCGGATATATTTTCAGTATAAATAAATTCATAATGCTTATAACTATTGTATATTGTATTTATGAGTTAAATTGTTGTATTTAAGTAAGCGCTTTCTAAATCTGCATACGCACTACCCTTACATATACTCATAATAAATGGAGTGGAATACTTGCGCATCTGACTACAAGTTATGTATACCTATAGCTGTAAACTACAGATGTTTAATATTACTTTTACTGTAAAGTTCAATTCGAAAAATGAAAAAGAAACTACATAATTTTCCGATTTATTGTATGTTTGCGACGTAATGAGGCAAGTGAAATTTTTGCCTATAACTGCGTAAACTGCATTATTCGCGTGGAACGAGTTAAATCGAGTTTCATATATTATTTCGTACTTGGCGTTGATACCTTTTGCAATTATCTATGTCATGGAATCACGAATAGTGGACGTATTCAGTTGTGCCTTGAAGCCACATATATTATTTCTCGAGAGTGGTAAATAAATTGTAATTCTTACCGTCAACAAAGACCAGTGCTGCGATGAAAAAAATTGTTTTAAAGAACTTCATTTTGCTTAGTCAGATACTTGTTACTGCTGAAAATATACAAGATTTAATATCTCGCCGATTCTTTTAAATACACCTTTACAGCGCATCGGATTTAAGTAGAAGGAAAAACTTGATGTATTTCGGGAGGGGGAGTATATAAACTTCTTTAGCCAATATTGCGTGTATCCAAAATGATGAGAAAAACATTGTCATCGATCTACATCATATCAAATTACACAAATATTTATTATTGTACATTTGTTGACCTTCGTTTTGAGTAAACAGAACTAAACAAATTTGGATTACAGATGTATGTAACTTAACAATTGAAATCAATATATCTAGTACTTTTTTTATTTTTATCGTTACGTTATTAATGTTTATTGCTTATTTTAGTATATTTATTAAACTAAACTTGAAAATTTAGAAGCAGTATATATCATACGAGTAATTTCACGGGATACCGGAAACTTCTGGGAGAGCTGGAAGTCGAAAGATTTTCGCGAGGGAACACTTACCAGACCTATTTTTTTTGGTTTCTGAGATACCTCTGAATAAGAAACCGTGCGTGTTACTTGATTATCGGTTGCCACCTGACTTTCCGATCGAAAAAGTGCAAAAATGTTGATACATTTTCTTTTGCATTTTTACTGTCGAGCGTATTTTGTGTACTGTGAATCCTATGGGACTTGGCGTTATACTTGTTATATATAGAAAAAAGTGCAGCTCAAAAGCTTTAAATTAAGCCTAAAATTTTTGAAATCGGATGCACTGGTCATGAGCTACGCACGTTTCAATACAGCTAATTACTTATAGGGCTCGCGAGATTTTCACTTTATTTTTTAAATCTTCGTTACTTTTAATCAAGTCACTCGATTTTAAAGTTTAATAGCTTACATTAAAGCTCTTTTTCTCTACTTTTTTACTGGCAAGTCTAAATATTTGTAGTGAGCCATATATATGCTTTCCAAAAACCGACACGATTTCAAGCATATATTATATAAAGTCAATGAATAAAAAAAAACTTAAATTTAAACTTAATAACCAAAAAGTAGAGGAAAAGAGCTTTAATTTGTGCTATCAAACATTAAAATCGACGCACTGTATCGATAGTAACAAGGATTTCAAGCAAGGGAAAAATGTCTGGTTTTTGGAAAAACGTAGCTATTTCGGCAAAGTTTTATAAATTTTGATCGAGTGATTCGATTTTGACGTTCCATAGCTTAAATTAAAGCTGTTTTCCTCAGCTATTTTGTTGATACACATCTTTTTTTGTAGTGAGCTATGTATATTCTTCTAAAGCAGATTGGTTCTTTGAAAGCATATATATAGATCACTATTAATCGTCAAAATTGCATCACTGAATCAAAATTTATGCCAATTTAAAAAAGTGGTTTGGTTTGACTTTCACGAAATAGCTAGATTTTTCTCCAAAAACCAGCCATTTTTTCTCTTGCTTCAAATCCTTGTTACTTTCGATAAAGTGCGTCGATTTTAACGTTTAATAGTAGAAATTAAAGCTCTTTTCCTCTCATTTTTGGTTTTTAAGTTTAAATTTAAGTTTTTTTATATATTTGTGGCTTGCAGGAAGAATCGCTTAAGTGATATTTTGTGAAAAATTTTTTTATGTCAAATTCGAGGTGCTCTTAGTACAATAGTACGACTTCCGAAATGCAAAAATATTTTTATTGCCCGCCGATTACATAATCACTTAACTGTGTCTCTCGTAAAAATGTTACTGCAGAATTACTTAAGTGCACCCTTTTTTTTTGTGCGAGATACACCGTGTGGAGTACATGAAAGCTGTATAATATATATCTACTAGTAATTACCTATACCGATATATTCGTCGCTTTTTTTTAATTTTAAAAAATTTTTTTAATGTTTTTAAATTATTCAAAAATTATCAATTTGCAAAAACAAAAAAATTATGTGAATCGCTCTGATAAAATTCGTATGTATTCCTCAGCTGATTCTAAGAACTTTTTACTCTTGATAATTTTTTCCAAAAGTGCGTGGTTTCTGAATAAAAAATTCGTAAAAGTCTTCGTAAAAAATTTTCAATTATAATATGCGCCAGTTTGGACAATTATTCCATTGATTAGAGGGATTCCAGATACATTGCAAATGAAAGCGTTCTTGAAATCTTGAATTTAAAAAAAATTGTGAAAAAACCATGCTTTTTTTCGTCAAACCGTCTTTTGTTATTGTTAACAACAATTTTCGAAAATTTTAATAGCACCATTGGAAAGGGCATGAGTTAAACTTTAAAAATATGCCCCGCCCGAATTTTTTTCATCGCTTATCTGCAAAGTTCCCGCAAAACCACTTAACTCGAGTAATTTATTTAGCTTGCGCGTCGAGAAAGAAACTATTTACAAATATAATACTACGGTTGTATTCGTATTAGATACCTAATGAAATGAGCAATAAATCTTTTCTCTGACCACTTAACTCCAAACACGAGCTTTTTCTAGAAAACACGAAAAAATTTAGTGGTTCTTCCTTAAGCCACAGAGATAGCTTGAAATTGCGGTTTTTGGAAAGCATATATATGGTCGAGTAAAAAAAAGAAAAAACTTTAATGTATTTACTTTAAAAAATATAATACGAAGATTTAAAAAATAAAGTGAAAATCTCGCGGTTGTATTAGCGTATTGAAACGTGCGTAGCTAGACCATACCGATTTCAAAAATTTTAGGATTAATTTAAAGCTCTTGAGCTGCACTTTTCTTTCTATGTATAACAATGCCAAGTCCCATAGGATTCACAGAACACAGATCGACAGTAAAAATGCAAAAGAAAATTTCAACATTTTTCTTTTTGACGGAAAGCCGGGTAGCAACCGATAATCAAGTAACTCTCACGGTTTCTTATTCAGAAGGGTCCTAGAAACCAGAGAAAATAGGTCTAGTAAGTGTGTCCCCGCGAAAATTCTTCCAACTCCAATCCCCCAGAAATTTCCGATATCCCATTAATTACTTATCTGTATACTTATATTAAACTGAAATTAAAAAATATTTTCTGAAATATTTTGTACTTTTAATTCTAAAATGAGAACAAATAATAATGGAAAAGCGAGGATTTTTCTTATTATTTGGTTTAGTGAAAACTATTTGAACGTCACTAAACTAAAGTCACTTCTACGAAGACCAACTGAAAATATCTGTTTTAATTTGCCATTTTTAGAGAGTTAGGATAAATCAATTTGCAAAGGATGTAATAAACTCAATATATAATAGGTACAGTGTAAGTTTTTCAGATCCTTGATGAATTGATTTACCCGGAATCTCTAAAAATGGTAAATTAAGGTAGGTCTTTTTTGAGTTGTCCTATAATCTTCGTATGGGGTGACGACATGAAGTTACTGTACTACAGCTTGTCAAATATTTTGATTCGGTATCAAATTGATATGTATTCAAAAACTAATGATGAATTGAAAGAAACGTTTATGATGGATTAATAAATTTTAAATAGAACTGGTGGTTCGAATATAGTAATGATTGTAAATGGATACGGATCTTAATGCGATACTGAAAAAATTACATCTAATTAAAAAAAAAATTTTTACCTTTCCAGAAATTTATAAATACTTGCAGCGATTTACTTCAAACTTTAAATGTAAGGAATACTACAGAAATTTTATTTAAAGTTAAATTATTTACGATACCAAAATTATTACTTATCCATAAGTTAACCCCACATGCGGAGTTTAGTAGTAAAAAGTTAAGACTAAGGTATAGTGTTGTAGGATCTAGGTAGGTATTTATATAAACAGATCGAATTCGTGTCACGAATTTCTTTTTTTTTTTTTTATCATAAATATGTTATTCGCATTTCTTGGCGCATTACTTAACTGCAGCTATAAATACACATATTTTTTCGAAACGTGAGAAGTTACAAGTTAGGTGTGTATTGTATAGCGTTCGATAACATAGAATTTGATAAGTCCACAAATGGATTGAATGCTTTTGTAAGGAAATTTTATCTAGTTTCCAAGAAAAATACTTTCAATATGATATATGTGAGTTTCGGCAGCTTTGTTATTAAAATTTATAAAGATCGCTTTTTTGAATGCGAAAATATCTGAAGCAGTCTCAGAATGCCACTCAAAGTTTAAAACCGCTTAAAAAATTAAAATATCAATTGTCAAAAACAAAAAATTGGATTTCCTATTTGTAACAAATATATTTAAAGATTTGTTTAAACAGCGAACCATCAGGACCGCTCGTCTCATGGCCAAGCGTCCGCGAAGAGAATTCGTGGCTATTACCGGCTATCATACTCCGGAACAATTTCAAATAATAGTGCTGAATGAATTTGTTGCTCGAATATGGTGATTAATAATAGAGAAAACCAATATGCATGATGATGTGACACCTTCGTAGAAAAAGTGTTGGTCATTGTCTAAACTGGCGTATCCTAGTATAAATCTTAAGAAAAGATGTTAGAATAATTTATATTAATTATAAGCCCTGATGGGGAGCCGGAACGACTCGAAACGTCGGCAATTTTGAATAAAAATATTTTACTGGCTCGAAAAGATGCATATTGGTTTTCTCTATTATTAATTTCAAATAATTTTTTAATAGGGTTAAAAATTCCATCTTCGATCTCATAGAGAAACACCCATAAATATATTTTTTATTTTCCGATATGCAAAGGAAAACGAAATTGATATAAGGAAAAAGCACAGCAGCTTTTAGACAGTTCTCTAATTGTTTTTGTTATTTTTTTCATTTTTTTTTATTTAATTCCAACAGTTTACTTATTTTATCGAATATATAAGTTATTGATCTTTTTTTATTTAACTCAATACTTAACTGCAGCTATAATTGCACATATTTTGTCGAAACGTGAGAAGTTAGATGTGCATTGTACAGCGTTCGATAACATAGAATGCGATAACTCTGCATTACATCACACTAGACAAATTCTTAAAATTTAATAAGTAACTTCAAAATTAGAAAAATAGCTTTAGCCAGCTTATATACAACTTATAATTTATTATAATTATATTACAATTATAACAAGATAATCATATTAAAGACATTAATTGAACATTATTTTTGTAGTAGCCTACTAGTCCAGACCACTATACTATCGAAAATTAAAAATTTTGTTACAGAATGAAAAATTGAAAATCTATTCATCTCTTCGAGCCAATAATTTTTTTATTTTGCCAACGCCAAGGCTCCTCTTGGGGGCATTAAAATAAAAATAGATGCTTATTTAACACAATATACTGACGAGAACCAATCTGGATCTTAACAGTTTACGGTCGAAACTTCAACGTACAAATGTTTAGAAAAAACCCCCGGTGTCGCCAGATGGTGATGCAACACCGAAGAGTTAAGTGCCGATTACAGACTGTCATACAGCCACTGAAAACACAACTTATTTTATGCATAATCTATCAATAGTACTATTAATAATTCTACTATGTGCATTATTTTGAAAGTTCTTGGCATTCGCGATTTCAATAATATTAAAACAAGCTCCACTTTACGCGCGGGTACAGCCACTGAAAGCGCAAGTTATTTTATATATCATCTATTAATTAAACCCTGCTACATGCCGTACTTGGAAAGTTCTTCGTATTGTGTTTTTTAAATAACATCCAAAAACAGCCGTTTTGGGACAGACATCCAAAAACAACCGTTTGCGCACGGGTACAGCCACTGAAAACGCAAATTATTTTATGCATAATCTATCAATAGTACCATTAATAATTCTCCTATGGGCCATACTTTGAAAGTTCTTGGCATTCGCGATTTCAATAATATTAAAGCAAGCTCCACTTTACGCACGGGTATAGCTATTGAAAACACAAGTTATTTTATGAATCATCTGTCAATTAAACCCTCAATCCATCTACTATGTGCCGTATTTAGAAAGTTCTTCGTATTTTGTTTTTTAAGTAAAATCCATAAACATTTTTTTTACGCACGGGTACAGCCACTAAAAAACACAAATTATTTTATGCATAATCTAATAGTACTGTTAATAATTCTTCTATGTACGATATTTTAAAAGTTCTTGGCATTCGCGCTTTCAACAATATTAAACTTTCTAAATACGGCACATAGTAAATGGATTGAGGGTTTCATTGACAGATGAGTCATAAAATAACTTGTGTTTTCAGTAGCTATACCCGTGCGTAAAGTGGAGCTTGTATGTGTGATTATATTAGTTAAAAAACAAAATACGAAGAACTTTCTAAATACGGCACATAGTAGATGGATTGAGGGTTTAATTGATGGATGATTCATAAAATAACTTATGTTTTCAGTGGCTATACTCGTACGAGTTTCACACGTGTGGGCTCGGTCAGTGCACTCCACATTCCTCATCCTCTTGTTCTCGTAGTTCGTTATACGTTCGTCGTCTACTTTTGCTAAACGAACGATTGCAACGACAATCTATTTTTAATTTCCTATCTATCTCGAACGCAAATGGAGCAAGAGTCATTAAAAATGTCGTGAAATATTGTCATTTAAAAATTTCCAATAAACGGACATAATAGAATAATTATGAAAAATATGTTCCGTGTATGTTTGTGTGGAGCAATCGATGAATTAAAAAACGTTTTTCTTTACCAGTTTTGAAGCGTTTTTGCATCCCCGATCCAAACTTCATTCCCCGAAGCCCCGGTGGGCAATTGTTGTAAGTCATTTTAAAAATTTTTCGCTTATTTTCACTGAGAATTTAGACGTGCTTCTACAGCACAAGCATTTCTACACGAATTCAAATTATGATGAGAACTAAAGTATAAACAACTGAATACACCCTACGCGTAAGCGAATCGAACTGTGTATTTTGAATTTTTCTCATTTGTTATAATAAGTATAATTGTTATTGAAAAAAAAATTGAAGTTAATACTGCGATAATTTTAGAAAAAATAAGTCTATACTAATTTAAATAATAAAAGGCCTTTAAAATACTTTCGAAATTTGAGTAAACAGAAAACATCTGTGCTGTGTTCTAGGGTAGAAGATAATAAAATAAATTATTGAAAATTTCGGCGCTTCGTCCGGGCTATTGCAATGTGTAAACATCAGAGGTGACTTATCAGAGAACTACCTTATATCACAGTAATTAATATTTTTTACGCTCGAACTTTTCGTATGGTACTGGTAAAGCAGATTTAATTTATCGGTACTAAAGTCGTGTTATATTTATAAAAGATTTCAATTGGTACTTATAACGGGCACCACATAATCGTTGATCTCATCCCTTATTGATAGTGAATCAAAACTTTATCTACCGATTCTGAATTGAGTATACACAATAATAATAAGTACATACAAAATCTAATAATGCATAGCTCCTCAGGTTAAAAATATGAGATCTGATGGGCAAACCATTATAAAGACAACAGAAAAGAATAATTCAATTCGAAGCAGTGACACTCACATTTGTGTCCATCCATATCTTCGCGATGGTCCCTTTTGAAATCTCTCGCTGTGCAGAGCCTACATCGGCCCTATCTCTCGACTGTTTAATATTGCAGTGAAGTGACCGAAAAACAATTACGCAGAGCCAAGTTTCGAAATTAGCATAAAATTTACTATTAAAATTTATCATACGACAAGAACACTTTTTGTGTAAGAATTTTGTTTACTATTTAAACATATTTTTTCATATAGGAAATCCAATTTTTTGTTTTTAACAAGTGATATTTTGATTTTTTAAGAGGTCTTAAACTTTAAGTTCAATTCTGGAACTTGTCCAGATATTTTTTTATTAAAATAGCTATATTTACACATTTTTTGTCTCAATACGAAACCTTAAAAATTTTGAATTTAAATGTTTACATTGCATATAAAGCATTTTTCCTGGAAACTATAGAAAATTTCCTTAATTTTCATAAGTAGCTCGTAAAGATGTGCCGAAAAAGAAACTGCAAAAAATGAAGCTTTAAGTTAACAGAGAATCGTTCATTATATATATTAAAGAAGATTAATCTAACTATTAAATATTGGATTGTCTATCTATTCTGATAAATTTAACATGTAATGGTTGTCTAGAGCACATAACGAAATATGTAATTAGTTCAACATCACGAGTAAATTCAATTAGTTCCAAGTAGAAATTATACAAAACACACGAAATTAGAGACTTCAATTCTATCATGGCAAATTTTTGACCTAACATCCAAATTCAATTTTCAATTGTTAATTGTAATCTTACAGGATTGATAAATTCCGAAAAATGACCAATGCAATTACGAATTCCGGCGCTGAAAGGTACATAAGCATAATTATGTCGATTTATCGTTTTTTCAGGTAAAAATCTGCATGGATCAAACTTTTCCGGATCTGTCCAAAAATTGGGATCTCTGTGAACAAAATGTAGAACGACGTCGACACCAGCTGGTACTTTGAAATTCTCTAAAAAAGAAACAATACAAAAGAAAGATAGTAATTTTTTATTCAATTACTTTATCTCAACTTCTTCCCTAGCTAAATCCTAAAAAAGTTAAGTATTTCTATTCTATTTGTGGTTAGTGGCACCAGATAACTGTACGGCCATCATTTACAGCTTACTAAAATGTATCAATCTCGATCGAACTCGATTACAAGTTTATAATTTCTATTTTAACAAGAATTACTTGGCATTCTTTGTTGCAAGCAGCATAAAGGTGAAACTCATAGCCGCACTAGTTGTATCATATCCCTTAAAAGAATTTTAATGATATTTTTAGTACAGAAACAGTTTCTGCTCTATAGAGCATGAAAACAGACACTCGCAACTAAATTTTGAATATTGATATAAGCATACACTGTTTGCATACGTCTGAACAATAAAAATGATAGACCTATACTTATAGATTGTTTCAATTAAATTGACAGCACGTGATATACAATGATAATAGTCACAATTATAACCAACGGCAATAACGATAACATGCATGATTAATTATCATAAAAGATTTTGATACACACACTGGAAACTAAAAGATTTTCTTTACAATTTTCCTCACAGGAGTGTTTGCATTAAAAAAATTAACAATAATAATTTTTATATTTATTGATAGTATGAAAAAAATATTACTTAAATAATATAACAAAAAACTAACGAGGAAAAAAAGTCTTAATGCACTGTAGCTCCTTATTGAAAAATCCTGAACCTCTGAAAGGTGTTGTTTTTGTTACTTTTGATAAAAGTTGAGTCCTGTACACAGCATACATCTAGGTAATAAAATTATTTGTGTGCATAACAAAAGAAAGTCCTTCAGATGTGAAAGGATAAAACAATGTCTTAACTTCTCTGTTACCAGTTTTAAATAATGTTACTAGTTTTAAATAAATAATGTAAGTATTATAGTTTATTGTTAATCTTTTTGTAGTACAATAAAAAATTATACTGATGCTTTATAGTTCATCAGTTTTACAATACATACGTACATAAGAATTTAAAGTCACTAATGAGCACAACTACAAACACTATTATTTTTTTCGCATTTGCCGGAAGCATGGCCACGGTTTCTACAGACTGAATCACAATCTTGAGTTAGACAAACTGGAAAATAACAAAATGATATTACATATTACTCAGGCATTTTCAAAAATTGTATTAAAAAATTTGCTTAGTCTACTTCATAGTCACGATTACAATCGTTAAAATATGTAATTATAAGATGCCAAACCCACAGAACGCGAGAAAAATAGTTTTCCTCTAAAAACAAAGGAACAACGCATCGATTTGATATATATTCTTGTATACTTGAAATACGTACATGCAAAGTACATGTAAATTTTAAAATCATATTTAAAAAATCGTCGTCCTTTGATTTTTTAAAACGATTTCCGCTAAAACTGAATTAGTTTCATAATTTATTTTGATGTACACATTATATAATATTTATTGAAATCATAAAGTTTCTCAAATTTTAATATTATAAAAAGAATAAAATTTAATAAAGCAGATCTAATAAGTGAAACTGGAATAATATAAGTTATCATTTTATATATTCTTACCGTCAGCGCATCGACAATCATTGAATGCCATACATGTTCCATAAATGTGTCCCTTGTCTGTACAGCTTTTGTCGCAAGTTGAGACATGACAAACTAAATTTTAAAAAAATAAGACTGTGCTATTAATACATATTTAACAATATTATTTAAGTGTTTTGCTTATATGAAGCAGTGGATGCGTTGGGATAGTAAAATTTTAAGAAATGTGTGGATGATGTGTCCGCCCGTGTTAAAAAAAAGTTTTCTTCCCGGTCATACGTAGATCTTAACAGTACACTAAAAAATGAAGTTTTTTAATGAAATTAAATATTATATTTAACAATGAGAGATGCATATTAATGATAAATTACTAAGCTATTCGTGTTAATGAGTTGCAACTTATTTTCTCAATTTTACTAATATTTTATACGTGATAATAAGTGAAGCAAAATGTCCCAAATTAAATTAAAAAAATGTTTGTTTACGAAATGTCTGAAAATTGGGTTAACGAACTACGAGACTGTTGTTGCCCGGTACGCAACAATTCATCATTTTACAAATTTAAATCGTTCTGGTTGTCATACGAAATTAGTATTTCTAATCAAATTCTTAATTTTTTTGAACTTACCCGGAATACACGTGCACTTCTTTTCGGCTGAGCAACTTCCTCCAACATTTCCTTGGCTTCTGCAGTGGGTAGCACAACTTTGGTTCTCACAATCCGCATGCACTGAAAAACATGTGACATCAGTGACTTCGAGGTATAACTAAACACGTGACATTTTTATCGAAATTGAGATAATCATGACAAACAAATCCCTAATTACCAGTAATTAGTGCCAGACGCGTACATAATTACAATCAGTAATGTCTACTTTTTCGCGGAGTCACTGAACAAATGTTTTAATTTCTTTTTTCTTTAGTTTCTTGGCGGGTATATTTTCAGTATAAATAAATTCATAAGGCTTATAACTATTGTATATTGTATTTATGAGTTAAATTGTTATATTTAATTAAGCACTTTCTAAATCTGTATACGCACTACCCTTACATATACTCATAATAAATGGAGTGGAACACTTGCACATCTGACTACAAGTTATGTATACCTATAGCTGTAAACTACAGATGTTTAATATTACTTTTACTGTAAAGTTTAATTCGAAAAATGAAGAAGAAACTACATAATTTTCCGATTTATTGTATTTTTGCGAGTTCCATATATTATTACGTACTTGGCGTTGATACCTTTTGCAATTATCTATGTCATGGAATCACGAATAGTGTGCGTATTCAGTTGTGCCTTGAAGCCACATATATTTTCTCGAGAGTGGTAAATAAATTGTAATTCTTACCGTCAACAAAGACCAGTACTGCGATGAAAAAAATTGTTTTAAAGAACTTCATTTTGCTTAGTCAGATACTTGTTACTGCTGAAAATATACAAGATTTAATATTTCGCCGATTCTTTTAAATACACCTTTACAGCGCATCGCATTTAAGTATAGAAGGAAAAGCTTGATGTATTTCGGGAGGGGGAGTATATAAACTTCTTTAGCCAATATTGCGTGTATCCAAAAAGATGAGAAAAACATTGTCATCGATCTACATCATATCAAATTACAAAATTATTTATTATTGTACATTAGTTGACCTTCGTTTTGAGTAAACAGAACTAAACAAATTTGGATTACAGATGTATGTAACTTAGCAATTGAAATCAATATATCTAGTACTTTTTTATTTTTATCGTTACGTTATTAATGTTTATTGCTTATTTTAGTATATTTATTAAACTAAACTTGAATAAATATACCATACAAGAAAGTCTACTAATTAAGCACCGCATTTATGTCGAAATAATACAAACTTAATTTTTCCAGCAAAAATGTTCAGTAAACTTCTAATGTAATATCAAAGACGGAGATTGCCCGTTTATACTCAAAAGAAACATTAAGATAACGATAAACCTTGGATATTATGATAGAAGATTTCGTGCTCTGAATGCTGCAGTCATGTATAATTTTTTTATATATGTGTATAATAGTTTGAGGCTGCTATTTTCAAAATTCAATGAAAATTTAGAAGCAGTATATATGAGTCATTCCACGGGATACTGGAAACTTCTGGGGGCCTGGACTACCGAAAAATTTTGGGTAGGGCCGAGGTAGGGCACACTTACCAGACCTATTTTTTCTGATTTCTGAGATCCCTTCGAATAAGAAACCGTGCGAGTTGCATGATTATCGGTTGCCACCCGGGTTTCCGATCGAAAAAACGCAAAAATCTTCATACATTTTCTTTTGCATTTTTACTGTCGAGAGTATTATTTGTGTACTGTGAATCCTATGGGACTTGGCGCTATACTTTATTTATACAGAACGAAAGGGCAGCTCAAGAGCTTTAAATCGAGCCTAAAATTTTTAAAATCGGATGTTCCGGTCACGAGTTACGCACGCTTCAATACTGCTAACTCTTTATAGGGCTATCGCGAAACTAATCGATTTTCTCTTCTTTTTTTCAAATCCTCGAAACTTTTGATCCAGTGACTCGATTTTAAAGTTTAATACAGTGATATTTTGTGAAAAATTTTTTTATGTCAAATTCAAGGTGCTCTTAGTACCCTTTTTCATTGTACAATAGTACGACTCCGAAATGCAAAAATATTTTAATTGCCCGCCGATTGCATAATCACTTAACTGTGTCTCTCGTAAAAATGTTACTGTAGAATCACTTAAGTGCACCCTTTTTTTATTTTTGTGCGAGATACACCATGTGGAGTACATGACAGCTGTATAATAGATATCTACTAGTAATTACCTATAACGATATATTCGTCGCTTTTTTTTAATTTTAAAAAATTTTTTTAATGTTTTTAAATTATTCAAAAATTATCAATTTGCAAAAACAAAAAAATTACGGGAATCGCTCTGATAAAATTCGTATGTATTCCTCAGCTGATTCTAAGAACTTTTTACTCTTGATAATTTTTTCCAAAAGTGCGTGGTTTCTGAATAAAAAATTCGTAAATGTCTTCGTAAATAATTTTCAATTATAATATGCGCCAGTTTGGACAATTATTCCATTGAATAGAGGGATTCCAGATATATTACAAATGAAAGCGTTCTTGAAATCTTGAATTAAAAAAAAATTGTGAAAAAAACCATGCTGTGAGTGCTGAATTCCGTTTCCCATTAGCCTAAACGATAGTCTAGAAGCCGACAGAGAACATTCTTAACCAGCATCTACAGTACTGTACGAGCTGGTACGAGTATACCTGGAGTATACATACAGCCAAGATCCACGGCCGTCGAACATGTGTCGCGTCTCTGCGCATCAGGCAGCAAGGATCACTAGAAGTATCATGTCAGCTTATCCTCAAAAAAAATTTACTACTTACACCTATATTTTTAAACTGAAGCCGTTACTTTATTTGATTGTACTCGCCATTCTAAACACTTTTTCTGAAAAATTTTTTCGGAAATCACTTTTACATGAATGTGAGGATACTGTGTTTAAATTTGAAGGCTCTAGCAGCAACGGAACAGACCTTAAAAAGCCTCCAAACATCAAGCATTTTAGAGCAAATCGGCACCTGTTCACTTTCTTAATTATTATTATTTTTGCACCAAACTTTTTCCAATCTGTTGGTATCTATGATGTAAGAAGATTACTGAAGGGAAATGTGAAATAGCATTAATAGTTTGTAAGTTATGTTCAAAAACGTAAGAACACCTGCTTACCCTACGCTAGTTCATAATAAAAACTTTAAGTGCTGGCGACAGCACGAAAAATTGTTCAATCGAAAAAATAAAAACGAGGTCGGCCTCGTCGGCTTCTAGACTATCGGTTAGGCTTATGGGAAACGGAATTCGGCACTCACGTGCATTTTTATGTCACCCTAATGCACACAGATATATATGGCTCACCACAACTATTTAGACTTGCTAGTAAAAAAGTAGAGAAAAAGAGCTTTAATGTAAGCTATTAAACTTTAAAATCGAGTGACTTGATTAAAAGTAACGAAGATTTAAAAAAGAAAGTCAAAATCTCGCGAGCCCTATAAGTAATTAGCTGGATTGAAACGTGCATAGCTCGTGGCCAGTGCATCCGATTTCAAAAATTTTAGGCCCAATTTAAAGCTCTTGCGCTGCAATTTCTTTCTATATATAACAAGCATAGCGCCAAGTCCCATAGGATTCACAGTACACAAATAATACACTCGACAGTAAAAATGCAAACGAAAATGTATCAACATTTTTGCATTTTTTCGATCGGAAAGCCGGGTAGCAACCGATAATCAAGTAACTCTCACGGTATCTTATTCAGAAGGGTCCTAGAAACCAGAAAAAATAGGTCTAGTAAGTGTGTCCCCGCGAAAATTCTTCCAACTTCCAATCCCCCAGAAATTTCCGATATCCCATGAATTTACTCATATATTGTATACTTATATTACAACTGAAATTAAAAAATATTTTCTGAGATATTCTGTACTTTTAATTCTAAGTGAACTTGAGAACAAATAATAATGGAAAAGCGAGGATAACATTTCTTATTATTTGGTTTAAGTGCAAAGCTATTTGAACTGGCACTAAACTACATGTTGTCACTTCGTACGAAGACTAGGACAACTGAAAATATGTGTTTTAATTTGCCATTTTTAGCGAGTTAGGATAAATCAATTTGCAAAGGATGTAATAAACTTAATATATAATAGGTACAGTGTAAGTTTTTCAGATCCTTGATGAATTGATTTACCCGGAATCTCTAAAAATGGCAAATTAAGGTAGGTCTTTTTTGAGTTGTCCTATAATCTTCGTATGGGGTGACGACATGAAGTTACTGTACTACAGCTTGTCAAATATTTTGATTCTGTATCAAATTGATATTTATTCATAAACTAATGATAAATTGCAAGAAACGTTTATAATGGATTAATAAATTTTAAATAGAACTGGTGGTTCCAATATAGTAATGATTGTAAATGGATACGGATCTTAATGCGGCACTGAAAAAATTACATCTAATTAAAAAATAAATTTTACCTTTCCAGAAATTTATGAATACTTGCAGCGATTTACTTCAAACTTTAAATGTAAGGAATACTACAGAAATTTTATTTAAAGTTAAATTATTCACGATACCAAAATTATTACTTATCCTTAAGTTAACCCCACATGCGGAGTTTAGTAGTAAAAAGTTGAGACTAAGGTATAGTTGTAGGATCTAGGTAGGTATTTATAAGCAAGTCGAATTCGTGTCACGAATTTCTTTTTTTTTTTTTATCATAAATATGTTATTTGCATTTCTTGACGCATTACTTAACTGCAGCTATAAATACACATATTTTTTCGAAACGTGAGAAGTTACAAGTTAGGTGTGTATTGTATAGCGTTCGATAACATAGAATTCGATAAGTCCGCAAATGGATTGAATGCTTTTGTAAGAAAATTTTATCTAGTTTCCAAGAAAATCACTTTCAATATGATATATGTGAGTTTCGGCATCTTTGTTATTAAAATTTATAAAGATCGCTTTTTTGAATACGAAAGTATCTGAAGAAGTCTTAGAATGCCACTCAAAGTTTAAAACCGCTTAAAAAATCAAAATATCAATTGTCAAAAACAAAAAATTGGATTTCCTTTTTGAAACAAATATCCCTATTAAAAAATTATTTGAAATTAATAATAGAGAAAACCAATATGCATCTCTTCGAGCCAGTAAAATATTTTTATTCAAAATTGCCGACGTTTCGAGTCGTTCCGACTCCCCATCAGGGCTTATAATTAATATAAATTATTCTAACATCTTTCCTTAAGATTTATACTAGGATACGCCAGTTTAGACAATGACCAACACTTTTTCTACGAAGGTGTCACATCATCATGCATATTGGTTTTCTCTATTATTAATCACCATATTCGAGCAATAAATTCATTCAGCACTATTATTTGAAATTGTTCCGGAGTATGATAGCCGGTAATAGCCACGAATTCTCTTCGCGGACGCTTGGCCACGAGACGAGCGGTCCTGATGGCTCGCTGTTTAAACAAATATTTAAATATTGTGGGAAGGGAAAGGTTTCGGGGCCGGGAAATCCGCAGAGAGACAACACTCTGTATCACGTTTAAACCATTTATTAAATAACACTCCTCGATATTCGTACACTCTCTGTCACTTGGCTCAAATGTCGCTTCGTCGTCGATCCCCCGCTTATAAGGGCTGGAGAAGTACCATTACCTGGCGTGCACTTCTCCCCTCAAAGGGGCCTACTCGCTCGGCCAATGGCGACGCAGGCACCGGGTTTTCCCCGTCGGCCTAATGGTACATGTCATTAGCCGTCGCCGCCGCCGCATCGTCCGATCGAGAATTTTCCATCCCCACAATATAACTTCAAAATTAGAAAAATAGCTTTAGCTAGCTTATATACAACTTATATTTTATTATAATTATATTACAATTATAACAAGATAATCCTATTAAAGACATTAATTGAACATTATTTTTGTAGTAGCCTACTAGTCCAGACCACTATACTATCGAAAATTAAAAATTTTGTTACAGAATGAAAAATTGAAAATCTATTCATCTCTTCGAGCCAATAATTTTTTTATTTTGCCAACATTTCAAGCCCAGTAAGGCTCTTCTTTGGGGCATTAAAATAAAAATAGATGCTTATTTAACGCAACATACTGACGAGAACCAATCTGGATCTTAACAGTTTACGGCCGAAACTTCAACGTACAAATTTTTAGAAAAAACCCCCGGTGTCGCCAGATGGTGATGCAACACCATGATTTTTATTCAAATACTTTATCTCAACTTCTTCCCTAGCTAAATCCTAAAAAAGTTAAGTATTTACAGCTTATTAAAATGTATCAATCTCGATCGAACTCGATTACAAGTTTATAATTTCTATTTTAACAAGAATTACTTGGCATTCTTTGTTGCAAGCAGCATAAAGGTGAAACTCATAGCCGCACTAGTTGTATCATGTCCCTTAAAAGAATTTTAATGATATTTTTAGTATACAGAAACAGTTTCTGCTCTATAGAGTATTAAAACAGACACTCGCAACTAAATTTTGAATAATGATATAAGCATACACTGTTTGCATACGTCTGAACAATAAAAATGATAGACCTATACTTATAGATTGTTTCAATAAAATTGACAGCACGTGATATACGATGATAATAGTCACAATTATAACCAACGGCAATAACGATAACATGCATGATTAATTATCATAAAAGATTTTTATACACACGCTGGAAACTAAAAGATTTTCGTTACAATTTTCCTCACAGGTGTGTTTGCATTAAAAAAATTAACAATAATAATTTTTAGATTTATTGATAGTATGAAAAAAAGTACTTAAATAATATAGCAAAAGACTAACGAGGAAAAAAAGTCTTATTGCACTGTAGCTCCTTATTGAAAAATCCTGAACCTCTGAAAGGTGTTGTTTTTGTTACTTTTGATAAAAGTTGAGTCCTGTACACAGCATACATCTAGGTAATAAAATTATTTGTGTGCATAACAAAAGAAAGTCCTTCAGATGTGAAAGGATAAAACAATGTCTTAACTTCTCTGTTACCAGTTTTAAATAATGTTACTAGTTTTAAATAAATAATGTAAGTATTATAGTTTATTGTTAATCTTTTTGTAGTACAATAAAAAATTATACTGATGCTTTATAGTTCATTAGTTTTACAATACATACGTACATAAGAATTTAAAGTCACTAATGAGCACAACTACAAACACTATTATTTTTTTCGCATTTGCCGGAAGCATGGCCACGGTTTCTACAGACTGAATCACAATCTTGAGTTAGACAAACTGGAAAATAACAAAATGATATTACATATTACTCAGGCATTTTCAAAAATTGTATTAAAAAATTTGCTTAGTCTACTTCATAGTCACGATTACAATCGTTAAAATATGTAATTATAAGATGTCAAACCCACAGAACGCGAGAAAAATAGTTTTCCTCTAAAAACAAAGGAACAACGCATCGATTTGTTATATATTCTTGTATACTTGAAATACGTACATGCAAAGTACATGTAAATTTAAAAATCATATTTAAAAAATCGTCGTCCTTTGATTTTTTAAAACGATTTCCGCTAAAACTGAATTAGTTTCATAATTTATTTTGATGTACACATTATATAATATTTATTAAAATCATAAAGTTTCTCAAATTTTAATATTATAAAAAGAATAAAATTTAATAAAGCAGATCTAATAAGTGAAACTGGAATAATATAAGTTATCATTTTATATATTCTTACCGTCAGCGCATCGACAATCATTGAATGCCATACATGTTCCATAAATGTGTCCCTTGTCTGTACAGCTTTTGTCGCAAGTTGAGACATGACAAACTAAATTTTAAAAAAATAAGACTGTGCTATTAATACATATTTAACAATATTATTTAAGTGTTTTGCTTATATGAAGCACTGGATGCGTTGGGATAGTAAAATTTTAAGAAATGTGTGGATGATGTGTGCGTCCGTGTTAAAAAAAAGTTTTCTTCCCGGTCATACGTAGATCTTAACAGTACCCTAAAAAATGAAGTTTTTTAATGAAATTAAATATTATATTTAACAATTACGAGAGATGCATATTAATGATAAATTATTACTAAGCTATACGTGTTAATGAGTTGCAACTGATTTTCTCAATTTTGCTAATATTTTATACGTGATAATAAGTGAAGCAAATAAATGTCCCAAGTTAAATTAAAAAAATGTTTGTTTACGAAATGTCTGAAAATTGGGTTTACGAACTACGAGACTGTTGTTGCCCGGTATGCAACAATCCATCATTTTACAAAGTTAAATCGTTCTGATTGTCATGCGAAATTAGTATTTCTAATCGAATTCTTAATTTCTTTGAACTTACACGCAACACATCTGCACTTCTTTTCGACTGAGCAACTTCCTCCAACATTTCCTTGGCTTATGCAGTCACTAGCACAATTTTGGTTGTCACAATCCGCATGCACTGAAACATCGGATAAATTTAATGAAAAATCCATCGAAACACATTTAATATCAGTGACTTCGAGGTATAACTAAACATGTGACTTTTTATCGAAATTGAGATAATCATGCCAAACAAATCCCTAATTACCAGTAATTAGTGCCAGACGCGTGCACAATTACAATCAGTAATGTCTACTTTTTCGCGGAGTTACTGAACAAATGTTTTAATTTCTTTTTTTTTCAGTTTCTTGGCGGGTATATTTTCAATATAAATAAATTCATAAGGCTTATAACTATTGTATATTTTATTTATGAGTTAAATTGTTGTATTTAATTAAGCGCTTTCTAAATCTGTAATCGCACTACCCTTACATATACTCATAATAAATGGAGTGGAATACTTGCGCATCTGACTACAAGTTATGTATACCTATAGCTGTAAACTACAGATGTTTAATATTACTTTTACTGTAAAGTTCAATTCGAAAAATGAAAAAGAAACTACATAATTTTCCGATTTATTGTATGTTTGCGACGTAATGAGGCAAGTGAAATTTTTGCCTATAACTGCGTAAACTGCATTATTCGCGTGGAACGAGTTAAATAGAGTTCCATATATTATTACGTACTTGGCGTTGATACCTTTTGCAATTATCTATGTCATGGAATCACGAATAGTGTACGTATTCAGTTGTGCCTTGAAGCCACATATATTTTCTCGAGAATGGTAAATAATTTGTAATTCTTACCGTCAACAAAGACCAGTACTGCTATGAAAAAAATTGTTTTAAAGAACTTCATTTTGCTTAGTCAGATACTTGTTACTGCTGAAAATATACAAGATTTAATATTTTGCCGATTCTTTTAAATACACCTTTATACAGCGCATCGCATTTACGTATAGAAGGAAAAGCTTGATGTATTTCGGGAGGGGGAGTATATAAACTTCTTTAGCCAATATTGCATGTATCCAAAAAGATGAGAAAAACATTGTCATCGATCTACATCATATCAAAGTATACAATTATTTATTATTGTACATTTGATGACCTTCGTTTTGAGTAAACAGAACTAAACAAATTTGGATTACAGATCAGGATTGCAAAGAATCGATTCAATTTTAAATTTAATTCCATGAAATTCACGATTCATTTTTGAATTGTGAATTAGTTATAGAATAATTCACAATTCTTTTTACAATTTCACAATTTTTTTTCAAATTTTTCAATCGACGGTCACGTTTACATTCACATAAAATACTGTCTGGATAAAGTCACTTAAGTGGTTCTTCCTGTAAGCCACAGATATATGCTTGAAAGCGGATCGGTTTTTGGAAAGCATATATATAGCTCACTACAAATATTTAGACTTGTCAGTAAAAAAGTAGAGAAAAAGAACTTTAATGTAAGCTATTAAACTTTAAAATCGAGTGACTTGATTAAAAGTAACGAGGATTTGAAAAAAAGTGAAAATCTCGCGAGACCTATAAGAAATTAGGTGTATTGAAACGTACGTAGCTCGTGGCCAGTGCATCCGATTAAAAAAAATTTAGGCCCAATTTAAAGCTCTTGAGCTGCACTTTCTTCCTATATATAACAAGTATAGCGCCAAGTCCCAAATAATACACAAATAATACACTCGACAGTAAAACTGCAAAGGAAAATGTATCAACATTTTTGCATTTTTTCGATCGGAAAGCCGGGTAGCAACCGATAATCAAGTAACTCGCACGGTTTCTTATTCAGAAGGGTCCTAGAAACCAGAAAAAATAGGTCTAGTAAGCGTGTCCCCGCGAAAATTCTTCCAACTTCCAATCCCCCAGAAGTTTCCGATATCCCATGAATTTACTCATATACTGTATACTTATATTACAACTGAAATTAAAAAATATTTTCAGAGATATTTTTTACTTTTAATTCTAAGTGAACTTGAGAACAAATAATAATGGAAAAGCGAGGATAACATTTCTTATTATTTGGTTTAAGTGCAAAACTATTTGAACTGTCACTAAACTACATATTGTCACTTCGTACGAAGACTAACTGAAAATATCTGTTTTAATTTGCCATCTTTAGAGAGTTAGGATAAATCAATTCGCAAAGGATGTGATAAACTTAATATATAATAGGTACAGTGTAAGTTTACCCGGAATCTCTAAAAATGGCAAATTAAGGTAGGTCTTTTTTGAGTTGTCCTAATCTTCGTATGGCGTGACGACATGAAGTTACTATACTACAACTTGTCAAATATTTTGATTCTGTATCAAATTGATATTTATTCATAAACTAATGCTAAATTGAAAGAAATTTTTATGATGGATTAATAAATTTTAAATAGAACTAGTGGTTCCAATATAGTAGTGATTGTAAATGGATATGGATTTTAATGCGGTACTGAAAAAATTACATCTAATTAAAAAATAAATTTTACCTTTCCAGAAATTTATAAATACTTGCAGCGATTTACTTCAAACTTTAAATGTAAGGAATACTACAGAAATTTTATTTAAAGTTTAATTATTTACGATACCAAAATTATTACTTATCCATAAGTTAACCCCATATGCGGAGTTTAGTAGTAAAAAGTTGAGAATTTTTACTACTAAACTAAGTTATAGTTGGAGGATCTAGGTAGGTATTTATAAACAGATCGAATTCGTGTCACGAATTTCGTTTTTTTTTTCATCATAAATATGTTATTTGCATTTCTTGGCGCATTATACTTACCTGCAGCTATAAATACAAATATTTTTTTGAAACGTGACAAGTTAGGTGTGCATTGTATAGCGTTCGATAACATAGAATTCGATAAGTCCGCAAATGGATTGAATGCTTTTGTAAGGAAATTTTATCTCGTTTCCAAGAAAAATACTCTCAGTATGATATATGTGAGTTTCGGCAGCTTTGTTATTAAAATTTATAATGATCGCTTTTTTGAATACGAAAGTATCTGTAGAAGTCTCAGAATGCCTCTCAAAGTTTAAAACCGCTTAAAAAACCAAAATATCAATTGTCAAAAACAAAAAATTGGATTTCCTATTTGTAACAAATATATTTAAAGATTTGTTTAAACAGCGAACCATCAGGACCGCTCGTCTCGTGGCCAAGCGTCCGCGAAGAGAATTCGTGGCTATTACCGGCTGTCGTCAGCCGATGGAGAGGAAAATATTCCATTTTTAATAAGTGAAGCTGCAACGTTCGTTGACGTTACACTTACACAAGAAAAAATTCACAAGATTCCGTGACATACTCCAGAACAATTTCAAATAACTGTTTAATAGGGTTAAAAATTTCATCTTCGATCTCATAGAGAAACACCCATAAATATATTTTTTATTTGCCGATATGCAAAGGAAAACGAAATTGATATAAGGAAAAAGCACAGCAGCTTTTAGACAGTTCTCTAATTGTTTTTGTTATTTTTTTCATTTTTTTTTTAATTCCAACAGTTTACTTATTTTATCGAATATATAAGTTATTGATCTTTTTTTACTTAACTCAATACTTAACTACAGCTATAATCGCACATATTTTTTCGAAACATGAGAAGTTAGATGTGCATTGTACAGCGTTCGATAACATAGAATTCGATAAGGCTGCATTACATCACACTAGACAAATTTTTAAAATTTAATTAGTAACTTCAAAATTAGAAAAATAGCTTTAGCCAGCTTATATAACTTATAATTTATTGTAATTATATTACAATTACAACAAGATAATCCTATTAAAGACATTAATTGAACATTCTTTTTGCAGTAGCCTACTAGTCCAGACCACTATACTATCGAAAATTAAAAATTTTATTACAGAATGAAAAATTGAAAATCTATTCATCTCTTGAGCCAATAATTTTTTTATTTTGCCAACGTTTCAAGCCCAGTATAGCTCCTCTTCGGGGCAATAAAATAAAAATGGATGCTTATTTAACGCAACATACTGACGAGAACCAATCTGGATGTTAACAGTTTACGGTCGAAACTTCAACGTACAAATTCTTAGAAAAAACCCCCGGTGTCGCCAGATGGTGATGAAGAACACTCACATTTGTGTCCATCCATATCTTCGCGATGGTCCCGTTTAAAATCTCTCGCTGTGCAGAGCCTACATCGGCCTTATCTCTCGACTGTTTAATATTGCAGTGAAGTAACCGAAAAACAATTACGCAGAGCCGAGTTTCGAAATTAGCATAAAATTTACTATTAAAATTTAGCATACAACAAGAACACTTTTTCTCTAAGAATTTTGATTACTATTCAAACATATTTTTTCAGATAGGAAATCCAATTTTTTGTTTTTAACAAGTGGTATTTTGATTTTTTAAGAGGTCTTAAACTTTGAATTCAATCCGAAACCTTCAAAATTTTGAATTTAAATGTTTACATTGCATATAAAGCATTTTTCCTGGAAACTATAGAAAATTTCCTTAATTTTCATAAGTAGCTCGTAAAGATGTGCCGGAAAAGAAACTGCAAAAAATGAAGCTTTAAGTTGACAGAGAATCGCTCATTTTATATATATTAAAGAACATTAATCTAACTATTAAATATTGGATTGTCTATCTATTCTGACAAATTTAAGATGTATTGGTTTACTAGGGCGAATAATGAAGTCCATAATTAGTTCAATATCACGAGTAAATTCAATTGGTTCCAAGTAGAAATTATACAAAATACACGATATTAGAGACTTCAATTCCATCATGGCAAATTTTTGACCTAAAATCAAAATTCAATTTTCAAAATTATGTCGATTTCTCGTTTTTTCAGATAAAAATCTGTACGAATCAAACTTTTCAGGGTCTGTCCAAAAATTGGGATCTCTGTGAACGTCGAGAAAATGTAGAACGACGTCGACACCAGCTGGTACTTTGAAATTTTCTAAAAGGAAACAGTACAAAAGAAAGGTAGTAATTTTTTATTCAATTACTTTACTGAATTTAATATTACTTAGTTGCACATCTTCTTGTAGACGCCGAGTAATGGTAGGAACTGGTGGAAATAATCTAAGCGATTCCTTGATACATAATTCGAGATACTTCATATGCTGAAGGTTTGCCGTTTCCGGTCGACCATTATTAGGCCCTAGAATTCTCTCAACTTCTTCCCTAGCTAAATCCTAAAAAAGTTAAGTATTTACAGCTTATTAAAATGTATCAGTCTCGATCGAACTCGATTACAAGTTTAATAATTTCTATTTTAACAAGAATTACTTGGCATTCTTTGTTCTCTGCAAGCAGCATAAGGGTGAAACTCAAAGCCGCACCTGTTGTATCATGTCCCTGAGGAGAATTTTCATGATATCTTTAGTACCGAAATTCATGAATGGCATTGTTTAATTAGAATGCTTACTGCAAAAATAAACGTCGACACTTCTTCTTGAATACCTTCGTCATTTATTTTGCCTTCTTGTTCAGCAGCTAACAAAAAATCAAGCATAGCTAGTCTCTTATTTTTTCCAATGTAAACATTTTCGTCGTTTCTTTCAAAGTTTAAGTATTCGTAATTCGTTTCCTTGTGATACTGTCGCCTCTCTTTAACAATCTGTTATGAAGATGAATACAACTTGACAATAACTCATAAGTTATTATGTAAAAAATTATTTTTTTTTAATAATGAACAAAGAACTTTTTTGAACACTTCAGGTGACTCCAGTAAAATGTTATAAAATTTGTTTTCTAAAGCTACTTTTTAAACCTCAAACAGTTTCTGTCCAAAATAAAAAAATTATGGTTACCGATCAAACTTTTTGAAAACACCAAGGTTGAAATAGTACATTATAATACATGTGAGTTATTAAGTGGCCGATTATTGTACTGCGTGTACATAGCGCCCGATCTTGACGAGGGTGATATTCACGCCGTATGATAGGCCAGTTCGATCACCAATATCGTATTTCTATATTATGCAACGGGTACGTAAAGGGTTTATTTCCGGAACGAGAGGTTCGCCTTTGTTTTCGGCTCGAGTTTTGGAAAAAAACCTTTACGTATTAGTTCCATATGATATTTCATGCTACTATTTCATGCGATATTTCATATGAAGTTACTGTTTTTAGGTTAGATTGGCATAAAAGCCACTTTTACTACGTTATACGCATACCTAATAACTTTTACACGTCACCCAACGGTGAAGCCACCTTAAGCGACTAAGTGAAATACATATTCTTATATTAATTAAAGCATAACGATATACCTTATGAGTATAAAAGAATCTAAATTTGAAATGACTTCTTTGACTTCGCGATTGTGTTTAGGCATGAACCGTACCATCCAGGGCTGTATGTAAGGTCTTACCACTCTACAGAACAACAGAATTATTGACTCGAAAAATCAATGCTTCACACTGTGAATATGAAAATTTAATTTACCTGTAAAATAGAATATGACCCATTTTATATACCGCATCCTTGTATTTTATTGCCGTCTCTTTATCCTTATTACTATCTAATTGCACTCCCATAGTAGATTCTAAAAACAATTCACGAAATCAAACTGACTGAGGAGAAGACAAATAATTGCATTCATTTTAATACAACATACCGCAAATAATTTTCAAAGTAATGTCCGAGCAAAGTGGCAAAAGGGACTTTTTGAACTCCTTTTCTTGGGACCGTAAATTCGTAACAGTTTTGTACGCATGTTCGTGAACTATCTCCATATACCCCTTCAGTATGTTGAAGTGAAATGCCGGTGTCAAAACTTTTCGCCGAGCTCGCAATTTCTGTCCTAAATTTAAACGTGTTGATTCAGAAACAGACACAGGTTCATAGGTGAAAAAATGATACAAGTCAATCGAGTATTACCTTCACTAGTTATGAGACCAGTGTGCAACCACGGGATGAATTGGTCATATACATAAACTTTTTTGATATGTTTCGTGCTTGTCAAAATTATCTGATTATGTAAAAAAATTATACTTGTTTTCTTAAATCGTACATTGGGTAAACGTCTTACTTATTTGTAATTATCACTTACCCGAGCACTTACCTCTATATCGTCTTGATGCAATATGTTAACTGTTGGTTTCGTCCAACCAATCCATAAACGATAGGTCGGATAGTAATTTTTACCCCATGTTCGCAATAATTTATAAAGTTCAACTATAACAGTAGAAATAATTTATAGTATATGTGTGTGTGGAGTATTAAGACAGATCAGCAACATACATTTTTTTATTGAAAAATAAGTTAACTAATGAGATTGAAATTTCAACAAATAGTTTGGTTGAATTTTGTCAAAAAACTCGTGAAAATTAATCCAATAACAAATAAAATTTTAGAATAAAACTATTTAGTTAAACGTACTTGTACATAAATAAAAACATATATATATCTGAGTATTGTAAAAATATCAATCCTAAATTTGTGGGATGTAAACAGGATGTAAATAAAACGAAAAACTTGTGTAAGAAAATTTAAGCACAATCTCATACCTAATGGTACGTTCAGCCCTAACAAGTTGCCAAAAATCGGTACGGTTGCAGGTCCAGGAATCTTCTTCATCAACCTGCCGACTCTGCTGACTGATTCCACATAATATTGAAATAGTGACAAACCCATAAGGCCCAAAACAGCAGTAAACAAATAGTAGTAAAACATTTCTCTCGAGTATTGCACGCGTATGAGAAATAGTTTTAAATGTCTTAATACTTCTTCCTAATCTTGCATCATATAATGCATGCCTTGCACAATGCATCCACAATGTTTTTACTGGAGTAAGTTGGTGAGCATGAACTTTAATTTTTGAATAAAATGAAAATTAATTTTTTTAATAAAAGAACTTGTTTAAAGGTATCATTTAAATATAATACCTAATGGCATAAAATACGTTTTATCCAGTACGAAAAATGAATGTTTGTGTTGTTTGAATAATGAAAATATGCGTAAACAATATGTATTATATTTTTTCTTTTATTTACATTTGCAATTAATTTATTATGCAAATAGTGTATTACTACTTTACTTTTTCTTTTGAAGATATAATTACATCTGACAACATAATTTATCTAACCTACTATGAAATTTAATAAGAACTGGCCAAGAATGGAATAAATGTTTAGAAGAAACTATTCAAATTCAGTTTCCCAAAACATTATGTAGTTTGTTTACATACATTTACATATTTCATTAATTTATCTATGCATTATTCGTAAAAAATAGGTGAAAATATAGCATTAAAAAATATTGAAACTATTTTATCAACAAATTGATACAGTTTAAACAATTTCAATTTACCACAATTCAATACAAATTTATATAAAGATGATCTAAACAAAGAGTATTATAAATCAGGTAATATTATACAAAAGAATGTTTGAAATAGCTTCTTTACCTAATAAACAATGGACTGCCCGAGATATACACAACATATAAACTCTCCAAGTTTTTTCCTCACTATGGGCACGTAATATACTATTTATTAATGATTCCAGAAGTTGTGGAAAAAGTTATTTATTAAATTTAAAAAGCTGTAGCACGGACTGGTATAGTAGCTAACTTATTAATAAATAGAAACCCATGGCATATAGCTTCCCATCATTTCTATTTCTATAAAATTAATTGTTTAGGGCCATTTTATATCTCTAACTTTTAAAATATGCGCTCTTTTGGACTTTACTGTTGCGCAAGATGAAAACTAATAGCAATATCGGTTTGTTTAATAACAAAAACATAGAAATATGCAAGGAAGAATATTATGACAAATTATAATTATTTATTATTTAAAGATGTATTTTTTAAAAATAATTACTAAGAATTAATTGTATCCTTTAATAAAATTGTACTTTTAATTGTAATTTTAGAGCGATTTAACGAATACATACATTCTCATATCACAAAAAAAAATTTTTTTTCCTCGGATAAGCATTTAAAGATGATTTTTAGTACTAACAACGTAAAAATCGGGGCTCGATCTCGATGTCGCGTCTTATTGCAAAATTATTTACCATAAAGATTGAAATTGCTACGGAATAGGATCCAGGAACAATAATTAACGATTACGCCGAAACTACTTGATATTTATAGTTCAAATTTGACACAAAGCTTACTGAAATAATACTCTACACGATAATATCTTACCCAATAGCTGCAGCTGGCTCAGTTCGTCTAAAATGACCGATGAACACTGTTAAATCAGCGCTCGACCGCGCGGTTCTCCGGCCGAACGACGCGGTAATGACCTTCGTGACGCTGGCCCCCGAATAAAAGAGGAAAATACTGTTCGATACTTTATTAACTCCTCTAAATGCTCCCACAAGTCTCCCAATTTGAGTCACAGATGTAGTACGCACATGGTATATGAGACGAGAAAATCAATTTTATTTCCGGGGGCTGGAATCCACATTTTTGCGTTTTCATTTTCATTTTTCTCCAAAACGCAAATCACGCAAATTGGGAGACTTGTGAGAGCGTTTAGAGGAATTAACAAAGTATCGAACAGTATTTTCCTCTTTTATTCGGGGGCCAGCTTCACGAAGGCGCGGTAATGAGGTGACCGCCTAACAAAATGGCGACGGTTTTTGTGAAACAGCGTGATGTTGGACTTCATTATATTTTTTTCTCGAGAAATATGACCTTAACGAAAAAATATTGTAAAATAAAAAATGTTTAAATTCACTCAAAGAATACAATTTTTTATTTTTGAAAAATTGAAAAAAAACTCAAAAATTTTTTTTAAAATTTTGCTCAAAAATTTTGAAGAAAGTTGTGCGTCTTCTTTGAATAATTTAGAGTACTTTTTATAATAATAACAAAAAAGTTATTCAAGAAAAACTAAAACAAAACGCATTTTTGAGATTTATTTTGTAATAATAACAATGGTCCCCGCCCGACCCGAAGTTCAGAGTTTAGGGTTATTTTCAGTTAGTTACTATACTAACATATATTGCAACGATAAATAAACTCTTGCAGAAAGTTTTGAAAAAATCCTAGGACTCCCGGACTAAAAGCTCAATCCAGTGATTCTAGCCAGACATCCTTGCAGTACTCAAGTAAAAATATAAATATATTTATAATATTATGTCCCGTACAATCCTGCAATGGCTATTTGGATTTGGTAATCAAACGGTATTATATATAGCTAACGGTATTATATATAGTAAGTTTTTCGAGCGTGTAAAAATAAGTTATTCGTGACCGAGCAAAATTAGATGTTAAACTTAACAAACTCAATGAATTGCAAGCCTCCGTTGTTCACTCGTAAAAACGTGTATTCGACAAGAAATTCAATTACGATGCATCTTGGAAACGAGTTTTCGATTCCGAAAATACTTTACGTATACAGACAGAGCGTACAACGACAATTTTGCGAAAACTCACCTATATAAACAAATGTACAGTAGGTAATGCGTGACTCTTGGCCAAAGTTTTAATAAAAAGCGTCAAGTCAGCGGCAAGTGGGAAACTAAAGATGACACATCAAACAGTGGCGCGCGCGCGCACACGGGGCTGCAGCAGCGCGCGGGACAGCCGAGTTGACTCACTTAACTCGGAAAATTTAATTACTACGGAACTTGCTCAAACTTTTCCGTGTACGTGCAGGGCTTCTTCGAGCGCTGGCAATCTTTGCGACCTGCCTTCAGCAGGATTTCGTCCACGCAATTCGAAAAGGCCTCGACGACCGGCCCGCATTTCAGCCTGTCGTTATTGTGTTTCTGCAGGCACTCTAGGACCTACGACGGCGCATCGCAGCGTTCAATTTGTATTACTAATTTCGAAAATTTTTTTCGGGTACATTTAAATTTCGCGCCATAGTAGTAGAAATACCAAGTTTTTTTACAAATTGTGTAATAATTAATATATTTGAAAGCGAGCTTGAGACACAATGAAACTTTTAATCAGATATTGAAATGTTCACTCTAAAATTTGTAAAATGAGCAAGCCTTCCGCGGTGCGTCGTATAATTTGATTTTTATTCTCGGAGAACTTTTTTGTTCATCTGACCCGCTGTAGCGCGAAATTCGAATGTTTGTTTGAACTCTTCCCCCCCTCCATTAATCTAGAATAGAGCAGTGCCCGCGAGCAAACGATTTGATTGACATTCAACAATATAAAACAAGAATTAAAATTATTTAATTAGCGTATTTAATATCTGCCTTATTTTTCTGCTCTGGACACGCAAGCGGTGTAGCGTTCCTCATGTATTTGAACAGTGATTCCATAATTTTCTCCGTCTCTTTTAAAGTCAACCCAGTTTCACACGTGTGGGCTCGATCAGTGCATTCCACATTCCTCATCCACTCGTTCTCGTAATTAGTTATACGTTCCTCGTCTACTTTTCCTAAACGAACGATTGCAACTATAATCTATTTTTAATTACAAATCAATCTCGAATAAATATTGTCATTTAAAAATTTCCAATAAACGGACGTAATATAATAATTATGAGAAATATGTTCCGTGTATGTTTGTATGGAGTAATCGATCAATTAAGAAACGTTTTTCTTTACCAGTTTTGATGCGTTTTTGCATCCCCGATCCAAGCTTCATTCCCCGAAGCCCCGGTGGGCAATCGTTGTAAGTCATTTTAAAAATTTTCCGCTTATTTTCACTGAGAATTTAGACGTGCTTCTACAGCACAAGCATTTCTACACAAATTCAAATTATCGCTTTAACCTGTAAAATTCATGATGAGAACTGAAGTATAAACAATTGAATACACCCTACGCGTAAGCGAATCGAACTATATATTTTGAATTTTTCTCATTTGTTATAAGTATAATTATTATTGAGAAAAAAAATTGAAGTTAATACTACGATAATTTTAGAATAAATAAGTCTATGCTAATTTAAATAATAAAAGGCCTTTAAAATACTTTCGAAATTCGAGTAAACAGGAAACATCTGTGTTGTGTTCTAGGCAAGAAGATAATAAAATTAATTAATGAAAATTTCGGTGCTTCGTTCGGGCTATTGCAATGTGTAAACATCAGAGGTGACTTATCAGAGAACTACCTTATATCACAGAACTTTTCGTAGGGTATTGCTAAAGCAGATTTAATTTATCGCTACTAAAGTCGTGTTACATTTATAAAAGATTTCAATTGGTATAACGAACACCACATAATTGTCGATCTCATCCCTTATTGACAGTGAATCAAAACTTCTTCTACCGGATCTGAATTGAGTATACACAAAATAATAAGTATGTACATACAAAATCTAATAATACATAGCTCCTCAGGTTAAAAATATGAGATCTGATGGGCAAACAATAATAGAGACAACAGAAAAGAATAATTCGCTATGGAGCCTACATCGGCCCTATCTCTTGACTGTTTAATATTGCAGTGAGAGATAGTTGCATATCGACGTCCGAAACAAACTCAGCGTCGCAAAAGTTGTTCGGGTGGATGGAAAGGTACCCTGAATTGATACATCGCTGTCACCCAAAAGCCCTATCCGAGGGGCTGATCACTTGGAAGTCTTTCGAAAGACTTCCGAAAGACTTCGGAAAATTTAGAAAAAAAAAGGTTTATACCTGGGTCAGTGGTCGGCTGAGTCGAACACGTGTGGGGGCGACATTAGAAAAATTTTGAATTCTCAATTTTCAAATCAATAATTTTTAAACAAGGATCATTTTTAATGCACACACGTTCGCGCATAAAGGTCCCTAATACTTACAAAACTTGAATCACAAAAATCGGAGCATTTTTACTTCTATTGATTAAAAATCCTCCAAAGTGACAATTATCAAACTAGTCTCATTATCTTTCAAAAGTTTAGTTACTATAGCTTATTATAACAATCTAAGAAATCGCGCATTTCGGATCAGTTTATTTACCTGAAAGTTTTCTACAATCATTCCCTTAAAATTAATTAAAGTAGATACTCTCTAAGTATCATCAATAAAATGACTTTTTTAAAATACTTTTTGTAGACTTTCTGTAGTACACACAAAATCTTATTTTAGAGGACACAGATTTTGAAGCACCGCAGGATTTGTTAAATCTCAACGTGAGCTCGGCTGTTGAGTTTGGACAATTTTAAATTCGAGTTAAGCTTGAGCTGTTTTGCACAAAGAAGTTCCTGTTATTATTAATGTTATTATTAATTTATTTGCTTTAAAGCGAGAAAGAGAGAGTGAGAGATAGAGAGAGAAAGACAGACAGTAGTTTTTTTTTTTTATTTATTTTTCATAAAGATGAATGGAATATTATTTAAAGATGTACAACATCTGAGGAGTTTTAACAAATCATTTATAATTGTTATTTATTTCGAGGAATTCGGCACATTTGTCTTTCACATCGTTCAACTCGAGAAATTCGGCATCCTTCATCAGTTTCACTGCATTTTCTTTGGTAATGACTATCTTACCGGTGTAGAAGAAGTCGATAAAAGATTCCATACTTCTAAACAATTTTTAAAGCATGATTTATTATATTGATGTTTTAATTTTTCATTATTTATTAAATTGTTTTACTTACTTTTCGCTGACATTTTCAATGGATAGTACGTCTTCGATAGATTCTGTAGGCATATTTTTTAACATCCTGTGGAAATAGCTAGTTCCAGCTGCGAGAATGACTTTGTGTACTCGAAATTCTTGACTGCCCACCTGATAAGGTAATCACACGAATTTTGTACTATTTAAAGTTATTTAAATTGAAATTTAAAGAAACGCTTGCAAAATACACAAAAAATGAATGTTCAGTGGGAAAATCTGGTACAATCTTGGAATATTGAATTTGATTCAACTTTTTCACAATTATCTGTTTTAGGGACTATACGTATGACAAGAATCCATGCATTACTATTGAACTTGTGCGTATAAATTAAAAGACTTTTTAAAAATTAAATTACAAATTTTACCAATCATAAAATATTTTCTAGAGATTGAATGGATTACTTATGCCTAATTAATATCTTAATTTGAGTGAATAACTTATTGAGTTTGAATTTTATAGATTGAATTTAGTTGATACTTCGTTTTTGAAACAATCGAACGAATAACGAACAATACAGACTCAATTAAATTTATATCATTAGAGAATGAAATCTACAAAAACTGTCTCTCATCAGCGTATATCGTTGCACTTACTTTTATTGTAACGTCGATGAATCGGTCTTGTTTTTGAAACGCTTGGATGTCACGAAAGGGATTCGGTCGTTCGAACACAGACGCACTCATTTTGCCTATAATGCTTGCGAAAACAATAATCACTGTTCACACGACTTGAATCGTATTCTATAATAAAAACTAACAACCAAATGAAGACTATATTATAGGTCCCGATTCGAACGTGTTACACTTACAGCGTACAGGGTTATTCTGAAGCGTCATCAACGAAGGCGGAAGGCGTCATGCCAGAGCACAAAGGAATCTTGTAAATATACACAAGTTTGAGCGTTAGGAAAATGCCCTCTATACGAACGATTGTGTACAAACATCATCCGCTGACAGCTCTGATGTTGTGAACAGGTGAAGTACTGATGTTAGAGCGTCATTACTGAATTTTCAAATTCAAAGGTTTTGAAAGTTTATTAAGTATATACTTGTCATTATTAGATATAGGAGCCTTATAGTTTTATTATTTAAAAATAGAGGATGTGTTATATCTTGCTTGATTTTTCACCGGCCGAGAGCTATGAAACTTTTCAGAAAATTTTTTTCAGAAAAGTTTTTGAATTGTAGAAAGGGCATAACTTCTCTAAATGCGAGCAATTTTACTTATTTTTGTATGCATTTATTTTACCAAAAATATGACTTGAAATACTATTATCTCGCAGAAATTGTTTAATTGCGCCGATGTTTCTTTACAAATTCTCCGTTTGTACTATTGCTAGATAACTATGCTAAAATGATTTTCAGACCAGTTTGAATTCTAAGCAATTCTTTTAAAGAAAAAGTTAAAAATAAAGCTTTTTAATTTCGATAAAACACAATTTTTTACTGCTCATATTGTCACGGACTTATAAGGATGTTCTCTTGTTCAGTGGAGCCCAACTAGCAGCGCTAAAAGTCTCCTCCTTCCTACGCTTAGTTTCTTTCTTTCCGAGAGGGCTAAGTTGAGCACCCGAAATGCGCAGAGACAAAATTTAGTCTTCTACACAGTTTTCCGTACTTTTCCTATCTGGGCCTACGAGTAGTGGGGGTGCGTCTCTCTCTCTCTCTCTCTCTCCCTCTGTATAGTACTCCACCAGAACACTCACCAAGAGAAACGCAGGCCCCGACCCCCATGTTAAACTCAGGTAACAAACATGGAGGAGGATATATATCTATCGCTCTCTCTCGGGTATACTCCCCCGTCAGGAACACTGATGCTTTCCCCTCACTCTTATATGCGCGGATCAAAATTGACTATTGCTGCGAACTTTAGGTCTCATTATCTTGAAAAATAATACGGATTGCCCTGTTAAAAAATAGTTCACTTTAATCGTTACAGTCTATTGTATTACATACTTAATTTTCATAAGAGTGGTTGGATTTCTAAATCAGAGCTCAAAATATTGTACCTCCAGCGCAGTCTCAGCTCGGTCTCAGCCTATGTAGCCTGCGAGGGGCTGATCACTCTGAGATTTGCCTTGGAAGTCTTTGGAAGTCTTTGGAAGTCTTTGAAAATTTTGGAAGTCTTCGGCACTAACCATATAATTCTACAGAAAAGACTGATTTCAACAAAACTCGAATGACAAAAATCGAATGGTAACTACTTGAGATAATGAGACTAATTTGATAATTGTCACTTTGGAGGATTTTTAATTAATAGAAATAAAAATGCTCCGATTTTTGTGATTCAAGTTTTGTAAGTATTAGGGACCTTTATGCGCGAACGTGTGTGCATTAAAAATGACCCTTGTTTAAAAATTATTTATTTGAAAATTGAGAATTCAAACTTTTTCTAATGTCGCCCCCACACGTGTTCGACTCAGCCGACCACTGACGCAGGTATAAACCTTTTTTTTTTATAAATCTTCGGAAGTCTTTCGAAAGACTTCCAAGTGATCAGCCCCTCGGTAGCCTGGGTTAAAATGTCATATTTTACGGTCTTAATACTCAAAAATTAACACGATAAACGGGGCTGAAATTTCAACCATGTATCAAGTATGCTAAAATCTAACTCTAAATCAAACTCTATAATATATATCTAATTACCTATATTCATATATTCGTCGGTTTTTTTTAATTTTTAAAAATTTTCTTAATGTTTTTAAATTTTTCAAAAATTGTCAATTTGCAAAAACAAAAAAATTACTGGAATCGCTTTGATAAAATTCGTAGATATTCCTTAGCTGATTCTAAGAACTTAATTACTTTTGAAAATGTTTTCCAAAAGTGCGTGGTTTCTGAATAAAAAATTCGTAAAAGTCTTCGTAAAAAATTTTCAATTATAATATGCGCCAGTTTGACCACACCGAGGTTCAAAATCAACCCCCAAATCACGTATCTTTTAGGTCTGGACATTTATTCCATTGGTTAGAGGGGTTCCAGATACATTGCGAATGACACCGTTCTTGAAATCTCAAATTAAAAAAAAAATTTTGGAAAAACCATGCTTTTTTCCTTTAAACCGTTTTTTCTCATTGTTAATAACAATTTTCGAAAATTTCAATTACACCATTGGAAAGGGCATGAGTTAAACTTTAAAAATATACTCCGCCCGAATTTTTTTAATCGCAAATTGCATTAGTTACGAACCATCAAAGAGAGTGACCGCAATAAGCACTTATCTACAAAGTTCCCGCAAAACCACGTAACTCGAGTAATTTAGCTTGCGCGTCGAAAAAGAAACTATTTACAAATGTAATACTACGGTTGTATTCGTATCAGATACCTTATCAAATGAGCCAATACTTAGATTTTTTCTCTGACATTTCGATCTTACGTATTACTCCAAACATTGAAATCGCTTTTTCTCAAAAACACAAAAATGTCACTTAAGTGGTTCTTCCTGTAAGCCACAGATACATTCTTTCTACTTCTGCAGTCAGTCATTATCTCGCCCAAAGGCACACCAGAGTAATCCATAATACGCAATATCAAAGATAAAGTAAGCTTTTAAATAAAGTTAACCGCGGAAAATCGAATCTTAACTTAAAAAAAAACTAGGCCAATGCGAGGTAGATTGTACTTTCTAAAATTATTATAATTTATAATTTATTTTTTAGGCACGACCGCAACGCGGGAATGCCTTATAGTTTTACCATCGAAAAAATAGTAACCAGCGATATCTCAGCTAATTTTCGACCAATCGGGCTGAAAATTTACGAGAGTGCAGCTCTTATATATACAAAAAAACGTTTTTTTTCACTTTTGCGATTACCGGCCAATTGTTCAAATGGGAGCTCTTTATGCTTAATTTTACATGTATTTTTAACCAAATTATTTTGGCACAAGCTTATTTCAATCAGATAAATCCTAATCAATCCAAATTTTTTTTGTAAACTCTACCCATGATAGCAAAGTGCCAGTATGAAATTGGACTTAATCCCATGTATACAAAAAATATGCGGGCATTTTTTCCATTTTTAAAAAACAGTTTTTTGACCATAACTCAAATTCTAAGCATTTTACACAAAAAAGTTAAATGGGAATGATATAGATCTCAAAAAAATACAACTTTTTCCTATTGACATGAATACTCGAAAATGCTTAGAATTCAAATTAAGAAGCCAAAATTGAATTATTACATTATAATAATTCGTTTTTCATTATAAAAATTTTTAGGTATACGTTTTACATAAAAATATTCAACATAAAAGTCGTAGATATTTTAAAAATACAATTTTTGACCATAATAAATATACGCTTCAAATGATTTAATGCCATATGAAGTTCAAAAAACTGACTTTTTTTTATTAAATTTCAGTTGGCCACGATTATCTTTGCGAAATTAATTTCGATTGATCCAAATTTTTTTTTATAAACTCTGTTTATGTTAATATCGTGACAGAATTCATTTGGACTTGATCCTATGTATACAAAAAATATGCGAGCATTTTTTCGATTTTTAAAGCATTTACTCAAAAACATTAAATAGGAATGATATAAATCTCAAACCAGGTGAGCGCCAAGCGCGAACGTAGGGGTATCAGGTGGGCGAGCGCGAAGCGCGAGCGTCGGTCGTGCCTTAAATGCAAAACGCAAAGCGAAACGCGCGAAGCGATGCAAGGCGGCAAGCCACTGAGACCTGCAGGTCCGAAGGGCCGAAGGTCGAATGTGGCGCGCTAGTTTTAATACATGAGGTATTAGAAAAAATTATCTGAAGTGGGCAAGATTTATTTTCAACGGCGCGATATTTACAACAGTCGCCAGCAACTGACGCCTTTATGAACAATTTCTCGACAAAAAGAAACATCTTGTCTACAATCGGTAAAAACGAAGAACATTACACTTTTAAGCATAAAGTCTCTTTTATAATATAAATAATTTTAAAGTAAATTTGTTAAACTTTTAATTGTACTAGCAAAAATTAAAAGTATAAATAAAATAGATACGAAGAAAATTTCATCCAATTTTTACCATTCAACTTTTATTTTAATCAGTATTTTTATACCAATTACACTCCATGTATATTAATTTACAATTTTTCCATTTTATAAGAAATTTTAATAAAAATGTTGCTTTTCCACGCAGCCTGCGAATACATATTCTTTTTCGCGGCGTTCTCGAAAAGCGTTGTTCTCTTTCTTATCGTCGCTATAACGACGTTTACATTTTTTTAAATATAAACTAAGTATGTTATTTATTAAAAAGACGTACAAAAATAAAAAAATATAATACAAAATGTGTATTCAAACAAAATTAGATTCAACAAAATCGCGTCGTTAACCCATGAGATTATCCAGCGTGTCCCAAGTCCCAGTAATGTTCTCCATAATCTCCATTTTTGTTGCCCCATCTCATCTATTTTTCAACAATAATGAATGGGTACAATAATGCTCAATAGTTACGACGAATAAAAGAAATAGTAGATCTGAATGCATACCTTGCCCTGATGATGATTTTTATTAAAATCTCGCTGCTCGTAACGTTGCTCCCACTCGTTGGGATTTTCACATACGTGACCGAATTGAATAGTCATGGGATCGGGTTGTTCAGAAAATATATCTCTACAAATTTATTTCATTGACAAGCTCGTATTAACTTTCTATAACAAGAGTGGAAAAAAAAACTTACTGGAAATATTGACTTTTTTCAATTATTCTCATCAGATCTTTTCTAGAGAACTCGGGAACGTCCTCGCTTTTTACAACTTTCATATTTTCAAGCATCTTATCTGTGTGAAAGCAATAATCGTTTAATAATACTCTTGTTCAAACGCTATTGAATTTAGAATATAAATCTGCAATAATCGGACATTATACCTGTATCTTGATCGGCAATTGCTTTTATAGCAGCCCCGGAAGAGAATTGAAATAAACTAATAGCAATTATTGTAGAGCATAAGAGGCACTTATAATGAGCCATACTGGAGAAATTTAACGTGTGTCTAGTTACAATGAAACTATAATACTAAACTATATAAAATGAATGACTCCGTCTTGACCCAGACCAACGTTTTTGTGGATGTAACGCTTCATCGCACACTCTCGTGTGAAAGTTATTTGTGCAGACAAAAACTTTTGTCTGCAACCTCCTTTCATTAAAATAAATCTTCTTATTAAAAAAGAAAGAATAATATAATAATGATTTAATAATAATAATAATAATAATAATAATAATAATAATAATAATAATAAAAATAGTAATAATAATAGTAACAATAGTAATAAACAATAAATAAAGTGATTGTATATTTTAATGAGATATGATTTATTTAATACGCAACGAGCATAAATTCTTTAAAGATTATTTAATTTTATAAAAATTCTTTTACTTATGAGGTATTAAAATAACTTAAGTACTTGATGTAAATTACAAATTAAACATAAAATAAAATTACTAAAAAAGCTATTATAACAAGTAGATCGTTGAACTAGATTTGTGCATGATTTCATACAGGAAGACGGAAAATTAATTTGAATTCGATTATTAGTATGTAGCTTAAGCAGCGTAATTATTTCTAGCGCACTTCAGAATAGACTGTAAAAGTTTAACAAAGCCGGTATCTTTGGGTTTCTCCAGGCCACGAAGAGCCCTGTTTTTCATCACAGCTACAAACTCCCGATTGCTCAACTGCCCATCCACTGCAAATATAAATCAATTTTTAGTTATGAAACTCTAAATTCATACATTTTTCAGCTTTAGAAATTACTTACTGTTCTCATCAAAAATGGTGTATACAACTTCAATTATGTGGTCGGATAAATCTACATGGGATACAGTTTTGGCCACATGCTTCAACGTAGCTGGAACAGATTAACATTATAATTATTTTGTTTTTATACTTAATAATGCAAATTTCTTAGCTCCCCAATTTTTTTTACCTGGATCGATTGATGCTCCGGCAATATGGTAAAAAGTTAAAGCAGTATCAACATCGTTAATATTACTTAGGAAGTGGAAAAATTTTAAATAGTCATCTTTATGAATACCCTCTGAACTTTCTTTGAAGCTAGAAAAAATGATTTATCTGTTAAAAATGTACTTATTGAAATATCAAATATTTTTTCTCATTTAAAAATATTTTATTTATCGTTATTAACTATTTCTGTTAATACATTATCAAGAATAACTTACGCTTTTTTCACTCTTTTAATAATACGGGATTTCTTTTTTTCGGAAAATCCTGCATATGCCAAAAGTAATTCAGTAAAAGCGAATTCGGTAATGTAGCCATTTTCATTTGGTTCTTTACGCTCAAACTGTAAACGGAAACTTATTAATAAAGATAACATAAATAAGTATGCAAAATATAAAAAATGAATGAAAATTTACTTCTAAGCTCAATATTTCTCTTTGCAATTGTTGTTGAAAGTCTAAGAACTTTTCAATCTTCAGTTTTTGCTTCAAATCAGATCCAAAAAAATATGTCATCAAGGCTGAATTTACTCCCTAAAAATTTAATATGTTTAAGAAAAAATTGATTAGCACTTCTTGATTAGCATCTTTTACATTTATATTATATTGCTTTACCTTAAATGTGTTACCAGTATTAGCATGATCTCTATGCCGATTTCCTATGCTACTTTGTTGTCTAATTAAAGTAGAAACTTTGTTGAACTCTTCAAAATCTACATCTCCATCACCATTAACATCAAACATTCTAAAGGCTATTTCAAAATGACGACGTGATGCTAAATAACGTGAGGTAAAAAAATTTATAAATAACCTATTTATTTAATATCAATATGTTACAAAAGCTTTATTAACATACTTGACAAAACTGTAAGTAAAAATATGTAATCAGAAAATGTTATTAATCCATAACTCCCAAGTTTATAGAAGATACTGTTCTGATTTAATTCTAATTCCAATTTCGTTTGTACAGTCTACAAAACAAATGTTTTAAATTATTTAGGATTCTCAATTTTAAATGTATAGTAATTAATTAATTTTATTAACCTTTGGGTCATATCGCTTGAATTTGTCTAATCCCAAACCTATAAAATGTGTTTGTGATAATAATTAGGAAATACAAATTTTATAACTGCATAATAAACAAAGTGTGAGACATAAATCTTACTGAATATATCTTAAACAATAATTCATTTCAAAAATTACAATTATCAAAACAAATCATGCATTTAAACTGCATTCATTCCAAAGCAACAATTAGGATCAGACGACGATATTTCGTTCAATTAGAAAAAAAACAAAGTGAGCATGCTCTATACTATCATGCAAAACCAAATTTATAGATACTTAAATCTGAAAAAATATTTTTTTTTGCAATATAAAACATCTGCATTATATCAAATACTCTGTAAATTAAAATACCATCTGAAAAAAATAACTACTAAAAATCACCACCAAAATTACTAATTAATGCTTCAAAAATTACCCTCCGGCTGTAAGACACCAGGTGTCAAAGATCTTAAAAAATCATCTGGTGTCATTAAAACTTCATGTGAGCCGTTGACTGGATTTATTACTTCAAGTGTTGCAAAATATCGAAACACCTTGTCTGGTGTTGAAAATTGCCTTATGCGGTTCTCATATTCGACAATCTGGATATTAACATTTGCTTATATTACCAAAACTTTCATGAAAAGAAATTCATTACAAGGAATTGAAATGAAAGTTCTTAAATGAATATTTCCTCAAATATTTCTCAAAAATAAAACCCTCAATCGAAATAAGTTATATTTGATCAAAAAATATCAATATTTTTCCCTTAGGTAAAGTTTGAAATTTTGCAACAAGCTTATATATCAATGGGCTAGTCTTCATAAAAATTGCAGATACTATTTTATTTAAAAAAATAAACCTAAATCAATCAATCAAAAGTAAATGCAAAAGCAAAATTAAAAGAAAAGATTAAAGATGAGCAGTAATGGAAAACTATCCTGAAATTGTTTTAGAAACCAATTTTATAAAATAATAATGAAAGTATTCAATGCTGTGTTTTTGATTTATGTAATAAATATCAATGTATGCTAAGAAATAAAAATCATATTCAGTATGTTTAATTTCAGTGTAGTGTCCTTTGAAATTGTTAGTTTAAAGTAGAAACCTAATGTTAGAATTCATAAAACAAGAACTGAATGAGTATAGAAAGTACAGATAAAACATAGTTAAAAAGATTGAAGACAACCCATGATCACCATTGTTATCAACAGTAGCGCAAAGGATCCAGTTATTCACGGTGCAGTTTTTCAATAAGCTCATAAAAGTATAGAGGTAAACAAACTTTACCATCTGGCTGTTGCATGCCTGGGGTTATAGCCCTTAAAAAATCATCAGGTGTCATATATGTCTCAGTAACATCCAAATTAATAACTTTTACTGTAGCAAAATAACGAAAAATTTTATCTGGAGTTGAGTATGCACGCATCCGATTTTCATACTCTATTATCTGCAAAAACGCTCAAAGAGCTTTATTATGTGCTCAAAGATTATAGCTAAGAAGTATACTAAAACTTTTCTCTTTAAATTTTATTGACTGACTTTAAAATTTAATGACTAAAAAAAGAATATAAATCAATAAATTGTAAGAAAGTAACTTGATCAAGTATTTTTCTTGTTATTTAAATATCAGCAAGTACAATTGCCAATTTTTTCCAATTACATATAAAAATCATTAAGCTCTAACAATCTAAATCAAAAATATAACATTTATGATTTAACCTTTCTATCTCGAAATCCAACTTTCTCTTTTTTGCTTTTCTTCTTTTTATGTTCATCATGCTCAACCTCTTCTAAGCTTTGGTCTTTATCTTCATCTTCACTTTGTTGGATTTTCGCTGCAGCTTCAACAGATGGAAAGAAAATTGCTTTAATTCTGAAAACAAATATCATTAGTAAGCTTATTTTGTAATACTCTTAATTTTCTACACTATATCTGTTCATATTTAAAAGCAGTAAAACATACTTATGCCAGTCCACATGAGCAAGAATAACAGCAATCATAGCTCCTATAGTGATTGCCCCTGTCATTGGTGGTATATTACGTTTTTTGTGTCCAAAATCTTTAAAATGTCGATGCTGTTGTACTTGATAAACACAGATTTTATTTTCCTTGACATTTTTATTTACACCAGTTACACCAACTACTTTGCACAAGTTTTTGTAACCTTGCCTATAAAGTAGCGCAGATGTATATGCACTCAAAGACATTGTGGAAAAACCTAAAAAAATTAGTTTTTAATTTAGTTTTATTAAAAAAAATTTAATTTAACTCCCAAAAGTTCGTCAATTATTCTTAATTAATTTCTAATCTGCAATCATCAAACATGAATAGACAAGTTTTATCACGAAATGTAAATTCTAAACATCAACTAAACCTTATGCAATTTACACACAAACTAAATGACTTATACATCAAAACAGAGGCAATTCGCTGCACTTGCGAAAATTCTGATTCTAAATTTCATTAAATGATGAAAGATAAACTTAATACAAGATTATATCATGTCACTAACCTAAAAATAGTCTAGGCAAATATAACTTCATTACTTATTTCTCATACATAAATTTGCAATCTTATTGTTAATCTAAAATCCACTTACCAAACCAAAGCCGATCAATGAAATGTTTCACATAAAATAACGTCCCACAAACAATTTCCTTGAGACATCTAACCAAAATAAAATTTCGTGTTATTCTTCGCAAGGGATTCGAGCTGTGTCTCTCGCACTGCGGGCAATAGGCCGGGCCGGGCCAATAACTGATGCCCAGAGTCCAGATTCCCCAGATAATAAGTAATATATCTATGCGAGGATTTACGAAGCGCGCAATGTTGCTGCAGACGATACGAAATTTCTTATATCCGCAATTCCGCACTATAGCGCTACATATACCTATATATCACGCATTTCATCATTGCCAAGAGATTCGCGATATATTGTTCAAAAATACTTCAGTCAATATTTTTAGAAATACAGTTTCGTTCCTAAAATTCATTAATTTTATGCGAAGCGAGATTTCCATTCTTCACATAAGACATATCTTATACTTATACAAAATAAACAATAACTTATAGTTTTTACAATATTCCAAGGCTTTGATTAATTTTCTTCTTGAGAAACTAATTTAATTTTAATTGCTTCGTAGATATTTTCTATAATTGTATTTAAAAGTTAACAAATCATGTATAATACTACAATTATAATTAATTAATTTATTTATAAAAATTGAGTCAACTTTTACACTATATCTGATGATAAATTTACAGGTATTTTATAGAACATTGATAAAAAATATATAGAACATACTAATGTTATTGTTTTAAGATTCTTTATCCCAATTTTCTTCTGTTGGATTATCTGTATTTTCATTTGGATTATCCTCTGCTCTTGGCACTGGAACCCATAATCCACTTCTGATAAATCTTTGGGCAGCATCTCTGTTTATTCTTGGCATTATTGTATTTCTGTCGTGAATTTGTTTTGCTCTCATCATGGATTGCTTCAGTCGTTCATTTTCAGATTTAATTTGATGTTTAGTAGGATCAATACCTAAGTAAAAAATGGAAAATTTTATAGCATTGATAAATCATTAATTAAATTCCTTAAAAAAACCAAATCAAAAAAGAACACTACCTTCTGCCCTCATATACATCCAGAATAAACTGTTTAGACTAAATGACATAAGGTGATTAAACTTGATTTTGTCTTGATTTGAAAGTTTATCGTACAATTCTGGATCATCCGCAAACTTTAAAACTTCTTGTATTTGATCAACGCTTTTGACAAACTGTGTCAAGCGATTAATAATGTCTTGATCATTGGACAACTCTTTGAAGTCAATATCCATTGTGAATCTGAAAATATAGTGAAATACTTTTTTGCTCATTGCCATTCTTCAAAATAATTTGTATTTAAAAATTTAGTGCCGCATATTCAACAATTTAACAAACACCGTGCATATCAACAAAAAAGTTATTATTATTTCTAACTCATAATTTTAACAAGTTTATAAACAAAAATTAACTACAAACCACGAATATGCACATTCTTAATTTAATAATAAAAACTTACTCCAAAAGTTGTATCGACGCGCAACAACAATAACAATGTGACAACTGACATAACCTATAAATGAAGCAGAGAAATTCAACTACATGACGGGTTACTGGATTGTGACTGCGCAGAATGCTGTCAGAAAATACCATACCATAGTTACCTGCAGTAGTGTGCTGACTGGCGGAGCAACGTGGGAGTGCCTGGCCTCAGCTCAGCTGCTGGATTTATATACGCGAGGAGACAGGAGAGAAAGTATAGGTAAAATAGAGAAGGGGTTCCTATAATTCTTTTCTTTGACATCAAAACAGAAGATTACTTTTCTGTACAGTATCTAATAATCATTGTATGTGTACATTATAGGTAGTTGTTGTTAACCATGCCCCTTTGACTTGTGACACATCATTTGTAAATATACTTAGTTATTAAAGACAGTTCTTTTTATATTAATTAGACAAGATGAATATAATAAACGCAGTGAAGTATTATGTTGCTAAAATGACAGAGGAGAGTGGCCCAGGAATGAAAGTTTTGTTAATGGATAAACAAACGGTATGTTCTAATATGAACAATAGCTTTTTTTCATAAAGATAATGCTTTTGTTTGTAAAAGCTAATTATTTTAATTTTGTCAGCGAATGACTGGTTCATATTTTCTTTTGTTTTATTTTTTATGATTGACATTAGCATACTTTTGCATTAACATCTAAAATTACAAGAACCTTTAGATTATAAGTTATTAATTTTTTGTAATATTTTTTACTCAATCAACAGACCAGTATCATCAGTTTAGTTTATAGTCAATCTGAAATACTGATGAAAGAGGTGTACCTTTTCGATCGTCTTGATGCTGCTGTACGCAATGAAGGCTTAAAACACTTAAAGTGCATTGTATTTATAAGACCAACAGAAGAAAATGTTAGACTATTGTGTAATGAACTAAGATATCCAAAATATGGAGTGTATTATATTTGTAAGTAATCCTAACTTGATTTTTGTTTAAATTATTTTAATAACTTTTTAATTTTTTTATTTTAATTTAGATTTCAGTAACATTATACCTAAGACAGATATCAAAGTACTTGCTGAAAATGATGAGCAAGAAGTAGTTCGTGAAGTACATGAATTCTATGCTGATTATCTAGCAATAAGTCCACATTTGTTTTCACTTGGTATCAGTACATGTTCACGAGGTAGCTATTAATTTTAGTACTAAGATATTATTAATTTATTTGCATGTAATAACATAACTCTTGACTCAATACAATTTCAGGACTTAACTGGGAACCAGTGCATTTACAAAGAACTGTACAAGGGATAACAGCTGTTCTGTTGTCTTTAAAAAAGTGTCCTCTGATCCGTTTTCAGAGTACCTCTGATATGTGCAAGCATTTAGCAGAAAAGATTCGTTATGTTTTGACTCAAGAATCAAATTCATTTGAATTTAGGCAAGAGTCAAATCCAATTTTACTAATTCTCGATAGAAGAGATGATCCAATTACACCATTACTTAATCAATGGACTTACCAAGCAATGGTACATGAATTATTAACAATTAACAATAACAGAGTAGATTTATCTAATGTTAAAGGTATATCAAAGGAGTTAAAAGAAGTCGTGCTTAGTGCACAACATGATGAATTTTATGCTCAAGTAAGAATAGCATCTTGTTAGTGATTTTTTGTAAACCTTGAAAATAATTAAATATATTTAAATTATTTTTAGAATCTATATCTAAATTTTGGCGAAATCGGACAAGTAATAAGAGAATTAATGGAAGAATTCCAAAAAAAAGCGAAAAAACATCAAAAAGTTGAAAGTATTGCTGATATGAAAAATTTTGTTGAAACATATCCCCTATTTAAAAAAATGTCGGGCACAGTTGCCAAACATGTAACTGTTGTTGGTGAACTATCGAACCTTGTTGGGACTAACAATTTATTGGAAGTGTCTGAACTAGAACAAGAACTTAGCTGTCAAAATGAACATTCCTCTCAAGTAATTTCTTCTTGTACAATTGTACTCAATTTTACCAGCTATTTTTTTGTAAATTTAACTAAATAAGATTAAACTTTTTTAGCTTCAGAAAATTAAAAAACTTATTAATGATAGTCGAGTACGCGATATAGACGCTACTCGTTTAGTTATGCTATATGCCTTGCATTATGCTAAACATACTAATAATGACATTGCTGGTTTATGTACAATGTTAAAGAAACGCGATGTTCCAGAAAAATTTACAAAGGTAATAAAATAATTTACTTAAATAATGATAACAAGATATTAATTTTTTATAAAATGATTTTATAGAATGTATTAAAAAATAATATCTATATCTTTTTTAGTTGGTTTATAGTATATTAGATTATAGTGGTATTTCTACAAAACAAATAAATTTGTTCGATCGTGAAGCTGTCGCAAAAATAACAAAAAAATTATTTAAAGGATTAAACGGTGTTGATAATATTTATACACAACATACGCCTTTACTGGCAGAAACAATCGAAGATCTTATCAAAGGAAAATTAAGCACTCAAACATTTCCTTATCTTGGAAATACAATATTAACAAAAAGGTGAGATTGTACATTTTTCACGATTTTGTATTAATAAGTATAATCATATAACTACATCATTACAAAAATATTTTATTTTCAGACCTCAGGATATTATAGTGTTCATGATTGGTGGAACAACTTATGAAGAAAGCTTAGCTATTCATAATTTAAATAAACAAAATCCTGGATTAAAAATTATTTTAGGTGGTACAACGGTTCATAACTTTGAAAGTTTTTGTGATGAAATACAGTCTGCAATGGTCGGCGCTATTGCAAGGTATAGACCGAGAAGTGTGAGAGAACGAAATGAGCGTGATCATGACTAAAATAAGAAATAATTTATTGCTTTTTGTGTATAAGTACTAAGAATAATTATTTTAACATTGTGCAATCATTCCAATCGCATATGTACATAAAAACTGCTCCTTAGCACATAAAAGTCACTATAATAAATGTTTAAACGACGTTAACTCTGATTTTTGGTAAACAATTTTTATTTTAAAATTCATTAAAACAAAACTTGTGCTTAAAAAATAAGTGCTAATCTTCCTCATCCTCTTCATCGCCCCCATAAACGTATTTCATAGAATCTGACGTATCATATTCACTCTCTTGAACCTGAAACAAAAAATATAACAAAAATTCAATATTTTGTTTTGATAATATATCACACCATTTGTTTGCAATTTAGAATGCAGTTTATTACAAATTTGTTAAAAAGTAGTAATTGTTCAGAAGTGTACATTTGTTTTTAACAATTTATAATTTTTTTAATATTCCCACAGAAAAAAATAGAAACAAGCTTTAGAAACTCAAAGCAAACGTTACATTTTAGTATGCACACTGATCTAAAAAACTATCAGATGAAGTCTTTTGGCAGATCTATTTATTACTTACGTTTTGAATCTTCGCTTTGAAGCCTAAGAAATTTTCTGCTGGTTATTAAATAAGTTAATACCTACAATTATAAACTACTGTTTGAATTCTAATTAATCTGGAATTTATGTGTAAATCAGGAAAAACTTCATTTTTTAAAATGAAACTGTTAAAAAATGATAACAGAAAAAATTTAAAAAGTTAAAATAATAGTGTTAAAATTTTTGAACAATTTTTTATACTGTTTAAAACTAAACCTTCAAAAATATCTAACCTTTGAATTCTTACATATTTATCAAATGTTATTAAATTCTAATAGTTTAGTAAACATGATATATTTATCATTTGATCTGATATCCACACATTTTAACTTAACAGAAATAAATAAACTTTTTCAAAATTACCTGTACAATTCCTGTGGAAAGTGCATAACCCAGCATAGCAACTGCTGCAAAAATTCCAGCCAAAATTTGATTTCTTCTTTTATTTGGAAATTCACTATCAGAATTTGCTTTTTTCTTTTCTTCTTGTTCTATTGACTTAGATTTCTCGTACTCTTGATAATCGTATTCAAAATATTTTTGTAAAATGCGAGTAACAAACTTTACTAGATTTTCACAAGCCTTTAAATGGTTCTGCAAAGAGCAACTTGGCAGTGGTATTTTTAGCAGTGGTGCTAGATATGAGAATACTAAAGCATCAAAAGTTGTTGGTTCTGAACCGAAAAAGTAATCAGATTCTCCAAGTCTTGTTGACAAAGTAGTTAAACATTTTTGAGCTTTGGAATATATCTAAAACCATAATAGTCTCTTAAACTTTTCAATTTAATTATATAAATAAAAAACAAAGAACTATAACTACCGATGTTTCCGCAGCTTTGTCTTCTTTTGTTGGATGCAATGCTTCCACCATGTTTTTGGCTAGTTTCTCATATTTTCCAGGATAATAGAAATTGAAAGGGAAAGGTAATGCCTTACAAAACCAAGGCCTTATAACTTGATTCAGATTAGGTTGATCGATCCACCTTGAAACAAAACCAAATTTATTATAACAGCTATATTTAATGCATTTTAATACTAAAATTAAGGTTTCCAGGAACAATTTTATAAAATTTACTAAAATTTTTAATATACATACCAAAGGTGTTGTAATGCAGGTCGAACACACTCCTCAAGCATTGTGTTAAATGCAGCAATATCTGCATTCTGGGCTCGTGTAATACTATTATCTGGAGTGAACTTGTGTTCTCGAAAAACATCTAATATTTTATCTACTGTACAAAATGAACTATTTTTATATCGAAGAACTGGTAATTGTCCATTAGGTGATCCAAATGGATTATTTGTTGCTTTGATATTCAGCGGAATATTACTGAATTTGGCGTAAGCCTAAAAAATTTGATTTCCTTTAATATTAATAAGTTGTAACCTGCTACTTTTATCATTTTTAAAATTTATTTTCATTGAAAATGTTGAAATAAACTTCACATATTTATATTACAGATAATAAATAATTGCATTAAATCAGCATTTAAAAACAACGAAGACAGCGTACATCATGAAATAATATAATAAAAAAATCTTTTAATCAAATCAATAACAGAGAACCTAACCTTAAATAGCATACACAAAAACGTACCAAAATCTTTAAACAATCAACGTCCACTGAAGGTAGGCCCCAGTCACCCTTCCACACGTCCACTTGGAAATTGTCATTAAAGTTCATTTTCAATCAATCACTTGATGATAGTTGAAAAATATAAGATTTTCAATCATCGGCGCAGGATCATCGTGGAATACAGCATAGATATCACCACATTACTGCGAAGTATCTATATACCTATATATATACACACGCAATAGCATGTCGCATGTTATTGTATAGCAGAACATGGCAAGGCAGAACAGATTAACAGAATCATATGTAGGTATACGAATTCGATATATGGATGTACCCACCATAAGTACGGAAGTACCGCATACTTAGTGGCCAAAAGTCTTTTACGCGCGCCCCATCCCCAACGAGCAAAGTGCGCGACTCTGCAAATGCGAATCCGAACAGAACAGCGCGCAACTGCGCGATTCTACGAATTAGTGAATTACGGGAAATCGGAATTTAGATTTGTCGCATTTTATGCGTAACTATACTTGAATCGAGTCTCGACCGTTGTGTACTAATAATAACATAACAACGCGCGCGCGCGCAAACGTTGTTCTTGTTTTGTTTTTGTCCTGACCCGACTCTTGTAAGTACCATCGGGTAAGTAAAGTAATTGCTTCTTTTTGGAAGTAGTTCGTTGATCTTATTTCAACTTTATTGAAATGCTGTGACGTATATTCGAAGAATAAGACTTATCTGTTATCTTTGAAGATTTATGAAAAAATCTCGCGCTGGTTGCAACCTGCACCTGTGAATTATATCGTTATACCGGTTTCGTACAGAACATAGATTACAATATCTGTATTTTGGCAAGATTTTATTTGCTTTATAAATTATATATACGTAAAATTTATTGCTGTATGAGCCTTTAGAATATTCTTACATTTTTTCACTGAAATATTTATTTTAAAATTATTGTTTTTTAGATATAAAAAATGGCTGACTTGAGTTTGGTGAAATTAGAGAGTGACTGCATCGCAACAAAAATTGAACAAAGTAAAACAAATTACAATTCTCATCAACGCATTGCAAACAATATAGAAGTTTATGATGTTATTGACCTTACAGAAGATAATTGCTGTTTTATTTGTAATAAAGAACTAGTTTCATGTTCGTATTATGCTTTAGTAAGTGCTTTAACAAGCAGCACTAAAACTTGCATTGCTCAAAAACTTGGACAAGTTTTAGGCACTGGGTAAGTAAATTTAAAGAAAAAATTAATGATTTTGTGAGCTTCATTCAAGACAATTCATAATTCTCTAAATATAAAAAAAATTTTCTTACAGCTACGTTGTTTTTATTGCTGATGATGATTATATTTGTGAAAACTGTTTAAATCTGTTTAATAATTTAGAAAACATTGAAGTACAACTGCAATGTACTCAAACTATTATTAAAGAACGTATTAAAAAAACTTATGAAAATCAAAAAAAAATACATAAGATGCAAGCTCACGTACACAGAAGTTTACAGAAGGTTGTTGATAAAGAAAATGATCCAAATAGAACTTTGAAGAAAATAAAGTATGTTGACAATGACAACATTTTTAAAGAAGAACAATCTGATTGCCAAGTTTTGCAGTGCAAATGTCAATCCATTACTACAGATTATAAACAATCTTTAAAACCAGATTATAAAAAGAGATCTCTACAATTAATAAAAGGTTTGTAGGAACTATTTTGATGATTTGTACTACTTACATGTAATGCATATTTTTAAAATTTCTTTTTATTAGAAAATGTAATGCAGAACCAACGGGAGGATGTAAAAAATTTGAGTCTGCCTAGTATTAATAATACCCATTCACCATTATCATACAAAAGAAAAGTACGAAATAGCATTGGGTCCATTAAAGTTGAACGTGAAATCAATGCAAGTGTTACTGGTAAGTGGTGAAGGGATAATTTTATTTATATTTATAAATAAAAGATTTATAAAAATATTATAAAAATTGAACATAACTTTTCAGAATGTCAGAAGGGTCTTTCTGAAACTAATGTACGTATGCAAACTAATTTTACTTATACTAAATGGAATTTATAAATTCATTTATTAGTTAAAATTTTTCATTTTTACAAAAATATGAGGAACTTTTTCTTTTACTTTTTACCATAAAGTACATAATCTTAAAAGAGGTGAATAATCTGACACATCCTGAATGTGTAATAATGAAAAACAAACATGCAATACAATTTTTCCTTCACTAACTTAAAAATGAAATTTCAGTGATAAATTTATTGATTAATCTGGTAGTTAACTATTTTATGACTAACAATTATTAAAAAATTTTATTTATATTGTATGTCATATTTAGCATATTTTTTAGATTTAAAACATAAATTTAAAACATACCTTGTATATTTTAAAATAAGACTCTTGGTACTCAAAACTTTAAAAAACTTAATAGCTTAAAAAGCTTAACCGATTTTTGTAAAAAGAATGTGTTTTTACAAACTATTATTATTTTTGTATGAAATAATTATTATACACAAAAATGCCAATTATTGAACTTAAGTTGCGCATGTGATAAAATGTAATACCAAACATGTAAAATAGATTGTATTACACTTTTTCTATGTAAGATATTATGTAGAGTAAAATATTACAATTCACGTAAAAGTATTCACGTTTTCTAAATAGACACAACAACCAAATAAAAATGTTAATATTCTTTATAAAATAAAAAAATCAATTTGTCCTACTTAGATATTTTTAATACTTCATTTGAAATTTTTTAAGATTTATAAATTTTATGACGAGTTACATCGTGTTTTCTTTTTGTTTTTCTAATTCATCCTTTTTTTTTATTGTCTCACTACTTCTTAAGGGATTCAATAACATATTCACCCTTATCATTCAAATATTTAAATTTCAATACTTTTAATAATTATTCTAAATAATTAAGGATTAAATAAATACCAGTTGCTATATTATATGATTGTCTCTCTTGTTTTTTTTTAGTAGTTTCAGCTTAAACTAATCCTTCCATCCATTGCGTTGGGCTACACACTTTTATTATACTCGTATATACCTGTGCATATAAATAATTTTGTGTCAATATATTTTACGTAAGATATGCTTAGTGCTTACTCAATAATCATTGGGTTGATTGTATGTGCGTTCACGACTCTAGCATAGATCTATGCTATAAGCAGTATCTTTGAAAAATATATTATGTGTTTTAATAATATACCGATATTTTTATTATGAAAACAATCTTTTTTATTGCCGACTTGAACGACGTTATTATGTGTACTAAAATTAATATTCAATGAAATACGCATGGCGTTCTTACATCACGTTATTAGATACAATATATTTTCGTAATTAATTTTGCAGTGATAATCAGTGATTTTAAAATAATTAATTCAATTTTTTTTAGATCATGAACAGATAAAAGCTTTCATTAAGGGGGTAGATCTGAGTTAACGGCTTAAAAAAGAAGTTTTATTTATACCGTTATAAAAAATTTTTATTCAACCAATCATAGTAAAATTTATGTATTTTAAAGTGCTTTTTCAGACTTTCCATTTAAGCTATTGAACACTTAAAAATTGATTCTTCGCCTCGCAAATTTATTAGTATTGAAACATGTTTTTACTGAAGTTTCTTTGCATTGTGCACTCATTGAAACCTCTACTAAAACTTAAACGAAGTACTTTTCTACTAAACAATTTATTTTCATTTTTTCATACAAGTTTATCTAATATTTTACAAATTAGTTATAAAAATAAGTTAGTTTTATATTAAAAGAAAAAATTAGAACTAATACGAAAAAATGAAACTTGTACGAAAAAATTAAAATAAATTTTTTCATAAAAAAGTACTCTCAGAAGCTCAAAATCGTACACGATGCAAAGAATCTTCAGTAAATACATGTTTCAATAGTAATAGATTTGCGAGGCAAGGAATCAATATTTTTAAGTATTCAATAGCTTAAATTAAAGGTCTGAAAATGCACTTTTTCGAATAATATTCTTAAATAAAAGTACAACTAGTAAGTTCAATAATATTTATTATGTAAATATATCCTATACAAGTATAGTAAAAGCGTAAAATAAAATATTATAAGTTACACAATATATTTCTTAAATTGTTTCAACGGCGATATTTGATCGTACTTATACATAAATATATAGTGGTGCAGTAAAATTTTATACCTTATACGCAATCTTATAAAGGCTAATTCACAGCAGGTTACTGCAAGATTTATTAATTAGTACCTTTATATTATCGTGTATTTGAATGATAAAAAATAAATAAAATGTTTTGTAAAAGTTACTTTTCCTACATTTTGCTATCATTTCAAATTTAATATTGCACGTACTGCAATTACGTTTAATTAAAAGTCAACTAATGGTGTTCCCGCAATACTCTGTTCAATCAAACTTGGAAACAACTTTCTACTTTTCCTTAGCTTCATTAAATGTTTTCTTGACCTCGGCAAACAATGCCTTGATTTCATCGCGGGCGTCGATACCGTTTTGCTTCAGCTCGAGCCAGGCGTCTTTGAGAGTTTTGTAGAGTTCCTTGAATTGCGCAACAGCTTCCTCCCCGTCAGTCTTGAATTCTTTGTAAATTTTCTTCGTGTCATCGATGAACTTCATACCCCTTTCTTTGATTTTGTCCCACTTGCCCTTGAGCTTTTCGTAAGCTCCCTTTGTTTGACCTTTCAAGCGGCACCACTTGTTCTTTGACTTCTCGATCATCGCACTCCACTTGTTCTTCAGTTTCTTCCATTTACTTTGCGAACCCTTAGGGGATTCTGTGGTGGGCATAATGATAGCTATTCCGAGTTCATCATCGTCATCGTCCTCGTCGTTGTCGAAAAGCTCGCGTTGAGTAACGTGCTGCGAGTAAACATATGTTACATAAAATAAATGTGTCGAACAAATATTTCGTATCGAACTGCTCGAGTAAAATGTCTGTTAAATTAATGTCTTCGTTCACTGATATTGAGGATTACGCGAGTAAAATTACATACTGCGCGACGAACTCTTAAGCAGTCCAACAATTGTTCAACATGCATAATATTATTCTTAATTTTTTTTTAAATATTTTGAAAACATTTTTTATGATGTAATTGATATAATTGAGTAGATTTTATATACCTCGGAGTCTTTTACGCTTTTAACAGCAGTATTTTCAGCTTTGAGATTTTTGGGAACCTGAAATGCAATTAAAAAATTGAAAATGTATTCCCTTTATGCCAATCAGTATATTTAAATTGATTATTGTAAAACATGCACGACTAATTTGTCGATTATTTATTATTATACAATAAACATTTATTTGAAAAATGATATTTACCAATAAAACGGTCTGGTCATTTTCAACTGGGATTGGGCCGGCCTACATATTCAAATAGTATACAATTATACATACAAATTATTAAAGCTTATATTTAAAGCAAATTATTTTTATTATTACGTATTTCTTAATTAATTAACTTACCAAAACCAACGAAGTGCCCAATAAGACAAGAAATAGACTTTTAGCTGCAATCATGATTAAATTCGAGAATACAATAATCGATTTTTTGAATACTCTATATTTATAAGGCAACTTTTTTTTATAACGCTCCATAAACAGCTGAAATAATAAATGTAAGCTGCTACGAACGTCACATTATTCTTATTGAAATTCCTCTATTACTAGATTACAAGAATACATATATATTTACTTACCTTAATTTATGCAGCTTCTCTTTGCATTTGCGTTTTGAATTAACGTCAGCAAACCACAATACCTGTACGTAAGTTTTCGCTGTAATTTCATTGTAATTATAAAAATTAACAAATTGAACAAGTATAATTTTGCTCAAGTTTGATTAAAGCTCAAATAATTAAAATATTATTTGATTCCAAAACGTCCACATAATTTATTCACAAAATTGAAAATTAAAATTAATGATATAAAAATGTCTAAAACTATACTTTCGTCAAAGTTATGAATACTGCATGGAAAAAATGTATTCACGGCAAACATTGATGTATAAATAGAATTTTATTCTACATTGTAATAACTTGAAAAATAAATAGACATAATGCGGAAATACCCCGTTAATTTGTGTATCGATGTGGAATTTCCGTACGCTTATTTTCCAGATACATGCGTAGGAAAAAATACACATCCGTTATAATATCACAAAATTATTTCTATTGTATTAAAGTCATAATATTTACTCCAATATACGACTTCGTCCCAAACTATTTTTCGTGTGTACTATATCTTTCTTTTCTGCATTTCTCAATGAACACTTTTATTAAACACCGACGTTTTCTGATTACATAAAAAAATTGCCATATAATGAAGATATATTTTAACAGTTTCGAAACTTTTTTTTTAAAATGTATTAAATATCATTGGTATTAATTACCAATTAATTATTTTTGCTGTGCGGTATAATATAAATGGTAACGAAGTATATATTGTCACGCTTAAAATAATTTTTGAAATAGATACATTACTACTCTTTCATTAATTTCAATTGTAATAATTTTATACAAAATACCTGTTGTTTACATTTCAATTTCTAACTAACTTTACAACAGTATTTATCACTTTTAAAGTTAATTTATGCTTGTGAATATTTAAAAATAATTTTAATGAATTTAGTTCTGAAACGTCTGTAGAGAATAGGCGGCCAGCAACCTATTTACTGCTCCAAGAATCTGTGATTTTCGCGTAGCCACCAGACTTGGTACCTCGTAATTTCATTCAAGTTTATTTAAAAGTTGCACCCACTTCATTTTGTAATTTATTTATTATAAGTCTATTTACGCTTCGAAGTCGAGTACAGTTTCTCTTCAAAACTATACGAACATTTATACTTACAAATTAAAACTTTAATACGAAAGTTCAATTTGAAAAAAGTAACAAAATAATGATTGTTTTAACTATTACTGTTGTCAATCAAAACACAATGCAAAATTACTGGAACTATCTGAAAAATGCATGTCTTTTTGCTTTTAAATAACATATTGAATTGAATTTATAAGAATAATGAAAGTAGTCAAGAACTTCAAATGATTTAGTCTAACATTTGAAATAAAAAATTGTTTTCCATAATATAACTAAAAATTTAAGACTTAAATTGCTGTACAAACTAAATTAAATATTTTTAAATAAATCAATAATAAAAATCCTGTATCATTTAGAACTGTACAGTCCATACATTGTTCATGCAATAAAAATCTGTCATATTTGCATGTATAAGTATAGATAATTATGAAGTTGCATATCTCCGAGATAAAAGATCTTGATTACTTTGTACACACTGTCTCTTCACTTACTACCAAAATTTCAGAATACACAAACACATGCGAGTAAACTCAATCTTATTGAGTCGATGCGCTCTTCGAGAAGAAGAACCGAAAGAAACGAAAGAGCGACCTTGCGCTCCCCCTCCCCGAGCTGGCTACACAGTGTACAATATATCATTATATATATTGTTGTACAAGCGTGGATGTATATACATATATACATGCAATATTAAGAGGAAGGTCATCGGTCGCTATACCGCGACGGCCGTTATTTATACATAAAAAATCGAACAAAACCGATCGAGTTGTCCGGCAGCGGTGAAAGTGCGTCGAAACAGCTCCGAAATTCCAGACGCGCCAAAGGCGTTAATAGCAAGAAATACGGGGATTTAACTCTGATTTTAACTGTTTCGAGCGACTGATATCGCTGTACATGGATATTAGCGTTTTTACAACAATGATCGGAGAAGTACTTGTAAAGGTGTCGATACAGTACAGTAAAGATGATTAAACGTAAATTTAAATGGTCATATACTGTTGCGTTGAGCTTTGACGAATGAATTTAAGATTTAAATTTCGCACGTTATAACTCAACAATTCTCTACAAACTTTTTTAACGTCTAGTCAAAGCAAACTTAATTTTAATTTTTTTTCAAACAGTACATTTGTTATCATCAATAAGAAATAAAAATCCCAAAGTATACGTAGAATCAATTTTTTTTTTCAATATCACGCTTAATAATACTGGCAAAAAGAATGATATCCGCCCAAATACTCGATTTAAAACCCCAGCAAAATATCTCTGAATAGCGCGTGCGCGCTGCCCCAGGAGCGAGAAAGAGAGTTTTCATTTTCATCATATATACACTTTACGACCACGGCTGGATACTGCCAGTCCACATTTCTCGGCGCTCGGAGTCGGATCGCATATATATATATATACTGGTCGCCGAGTTGCGGAGGCGCAAAACCGGTCTTCCTCGTACTCGGTGCTTATTCCCTCGCAACACTGGTCGACAACATCAGCATCAGCCACGAAAGCATAAGTCTCTATATTGCTTCTCGTTCGCCTGCGTACATCCACCGGGACCAGCAACAATGAGTACTTCTCGAGCACAGGTTAGGCCATATGTTAAATATACACCTTGTACATATATAGGTTTGCGGACACATTGTATACATAGGCATAACGATTAGCTGACATTCAGCTTTTGACAGCTCCGAGTTTTTGAGTCTGGTTGCGATAACAGCTGATAAGCGCACGTGTCGAGCAATACGAAGCGCTGCGCGTTCATTAATGCCTATAGACGCGGGAAATTGTGTGATTTTCTTTTGTAGTCTATAGTGTATTGTGAGTATACGTGTATAAGTGAAAAATACAAGTGCACGCGTTTGTTTCGAAAAAATAAAGGAGTAATTTTGGTGTTTGAGTCGTTTATGTCTATAATCTATACTTATTGCGATAATTAATTTAATGATTTAAAGACAGTTTCATCGTTCGATTCAGTTGTGCATGTTATGATTTTGAAATTAAAAAAGAAATAAAAAAGATTAATGATTGATAAGGATATTAGAATGCATAAGTAATTAATAAGTATGCTTTTTTTAGATTTCCACCTCCACCTCATCAGAAGCTGATGGAATAGATCTTTTTAATCCTAATTTACTGGAAAGAGTAGCCAATCAGCTAAGAGCTGATGGACTCATTTTCAGGCCTCTTAACAGCAAAGACTTCGACAAGGGTATAAACATTAATGTCAATCAAGTCACTCTTTGTTCTCGTCGTTAATTAATCGTTTATTTTAAAATTCATTGTTTTTATTTCAGGTTTTTTACAGCTTTTGGGACAGTTAACCGACGTAGGAAATATTACCAAGGATCAATTCCTAAGTGAGTTTAAGACTCCATAGAATTACAAATGTGGACTATGTTATCTACAAATAACGTCTATATCGCTAATACTCTTTTTTCATCTTCAGATCGATTTCACGGAATGAAAAGTTCTGGCGGCTACTATGTTATTGTAGTAGAAGATTTAAACTCTGGAAAAGTCATAGGCAGCGCTACGCTCGTTATCGAACAGAAATTCATACACAGTTGCGGACTGGTGCGTATAATATATATACTTTCATATTTGAAATTTTCAATAGATTATATATCCTAACGAGTATATCGCTATACATCGAAACGCTCCGTTATAACAAAGTTTTAAAAAAAGAAGACAAATTTTTACACGATTTTCGTATCTACAAAACAACTCGTCACCATGGTTCACTAATTAACGCATAATATTTATTATATATTCGATATCACAGCGTGGACATTTGGAGGACGTCGTGGTGAACAGCGAGTACAGAGGCAAACAGCTCGGCAAGCTTGTCGTAATGGCGGTGAAGAACCTCGCAAAGAGCTTTCAATGCTACAAGATCACGCTCGAGTGCAAGGATCGTCTGATTCCGTTCTATGAGAGCTTGGGCTTCAAGCGCGAACCAGGCAACGCCAATTCCATGCACGCGCGATTCCCACACGACAATCCGGCGGAGCAGTCGCGATTATGACAATGATTCTGCGCCCGCACCCTTCCGCGACGTGAGTGTTGGACGTTAATCATTGAAAAGTCACATTGAAAACAATTAATGCATTTTTCATGAAACCGACGACTTGAGAAGCAAACAGATATTTTGTACTTATGAGTAAGAAAGGCAGGAGGTACAAGCCTTTGTAATCCAATAGACGGAGAAAAATCGTTACACACTCGCGCTAATGGATTATGTGAATTTTAATGATAAGCAACTAGATAAGTTTAGGATCGTTGAATGTATATTTTTTTGTCATAAAATTTTATAGCCTTGTAAAAAGACTTATTAAAAGTGTCCTTTGTCCTTGGCAATGGAGATATGAATAAGATATGGTCAACATTTTTATTAACACATCACAAGTACTCATCTTTTTGTATATATATCGTAGATTCCTCATCCGCATATCTCACCTATCTTCGCGCCATTTTTACAAAATAACATTGTGAATTGCGATTGAATTAATTAGATTTTCTTAGCTGGAGCACTGTTCACTAATTTCGCCGCTCTCTTAGCTTCCATTTGCCGCTGTCTCGCTAATCTGCGCTCGTCCCTTTTTTTCCGCGCCTCTTCCAGTTTATTATTTGTATTGCTTGGACCTACGAAAAATCAATTAGAAGCATAAAATTTAAAAATATCATGATATTACAGCAGTAATTTTATGAAGATGACGATCGTACTCGAGTCATTTGGTGGAAAATCTTCTAATGGTTGGAATTCACCGTCCTCCCATCCAGACTCCAAAGACTCGCTTTTGTCCGCTTGTCCCTCAGCCGCTTCCTCCTCCTACGAGACAAAAATAAAATTAACAAAACAAATCCCTGCTTAAGTAGAAATGCGCGGATATTGTCAGACCAGTCATCATACCGGTTTTTCCTCCAAACTAGTCCATTGTTCGCTGCTGTGATGGTGCGACTTCGGTGAGTGTCCAGAAGTTGTGAGACCAGTCGAAGTCGTACCAGTGGAAGCTGGTTGCTGCTCCATGTCGCCCCAATCGCCCGTATCCCAGCAATCCCAATCGCAGTCGGAGTTGGTATTGGCCGTGTTCTGAGTGTCATGCTCGTGATCGTGGTCTAAGGAAGTCATGCTTGTCGCGCTACTCGTCGTCGCTGTTGTGCTTGTGCTACTTTGCGAACTACTAGCATGTTCTGAAAAAAAGCCTGCAAGATTAATAGGCAGCCCTTTTGTAGCGATAGCTCTCATGATTTGGTTAGTCTGTCGAGATAATAATGAGTTAATAAGGCATGATTAGTAAAATGATATTGTTGTTACTGAATGATAGTGAGACCAACTTTTAAGAATTTAAGAGTTTTCTCTCTGATCTTTAATTGTAATAAAGATTTCCAGGACTATCACTAATGAATTCAATAAAACAGAACACGGATAAAAATACCTAGGGAAGCCGGCTTGTTAAACAAGATTCTGGAAGTTCCGTGAGGAGCAGATGATTTCGGAGTGTCCGACTGACTACGGTAAAATTTGGCTGTAACGGCAGTGACGGCCCAACCGGCCCAAGTTGCCGCTGCATTACTAAGACTGGGAGTAGCTGTATGCACATCGGCCTCTGTATAATAAAAATTTTTTAACTTTAATTTCTTTCAAATAATAAAAATAAAATCTGAATGATAGAAAATACAGAAATGGCACTGACCCATCGATTCGCGAAGTCCAGGATCCTCTGACACCCTCTCGAGCTTCGACAGAAAACCTCGTATCGTACGAAATGCGTTATCTCTGACACCTTTATCAGCGTCTGTGGTTAAAGGACATAACGCAGGCAAAATTTTGTTGGCAACTTCTTGTAGGAGGAAGTATTGCTGCGTTGCCGCGAGAGCCAGGACACTTGCACTTCGTGAGGGTGGAAAGGGATCACGTGTACCTCGAATAAACGCGCCGATCAACACTTTTTGTCTGATTTGCGGATGCAAGTGTTGAGCGATTTTTCCGAGGCACACTGTCGTGTTTGTACGGATTCCGCCTTGCTCGTCTTTGGATTGAAGCTTTGCGAAATACCTTAGAACCTCGACGTTTAAATTGTTGTAGTCTAATTTTGGTGCCAGATGTACAATTGACTTTATTGTTTGCTCCCTTACAGCAGGATTGGTATCTAGAAAACCTCGAGCGACCTGTAGATAAAAAACGATCATTTAAAAAAAAATATTTTTAACGATAAACAGTCGTTCAATTAGATATAAAGCTACACTTTACCTGCGGGAATATTGCTTCATTAACAGTAACTGGCTGCAAATGATTAACAAATCTATCTAATTGTTGGAGTAGCCTAAGTCTTGTAGCTCTATCATTAGATGCAAAAAGCTTGACGACGCAAGGCACGACACGCTTTTGATACTCGGCATCAGGCAGAGCTTTTCCTAGTTGAAGCAATGGTGGAAGGACGGCACTGCCAGCCTCACCGTATTCGTAGGCGGCAATCAACTGAGGCAGTATTTTGTATCGACCTACTCCTTCAGGAAAACTGTCTAGCTGTGCCGTCAATTGTGAGAAAAAGCGACTCTTTTCGTTTTTCTCTTTCACCTGAATCTCTTCAAGAAAAAGGAGTGCATCAACCAAATCGTTTTTAAAAAAACCACCGTTACTACGACATCGCACAATCATGTCTGCTGGATTTGGACGCACGTCCGGTTTACTGCTGATTATCTCTTGATACACCATTACTAAGGGCTTTGGGATCTTAAAAACATCATTTTTGTTGTTTATTATAATTGAAAGTAGAATAATTGTTTATTGTATATCAGGATTCTACTTACTTGGTCCATGGCATCAAGATTTCCAGCTGCAGTAAGGGGGCCATTGAAAGCTTCCCATATGAGGCAACCCAGGCCCCACATATCGACAGAACTGAAAAAAGGAAGATTTATTAATTAATGAAAAAATTATGAGAAAGTGCATTAAAAATTTGCAAAGTGAGCATAAGTTACCATTTTGTAACTGGCTTGCAATTTTCTTTGGCATCAGGTGGCCGATAAACTTGAAGAACTTGAGGTAACGAAATATATGGAGCATCAACAGCTGTCATGTACTCCACACTGCCCAGCTTCCATTCTCCACTTTCTTCATTAACAAATACTGACCATAGGTGAACATTGTTGTGCCGCAGGTTACCATCATTATTTAAAAAGCTTAAAGCTCTCTACAAACAAAAAAGGCTAAACTGTTTTACTGATTTCATACTCACAGAATCTTTAAGCCATTATCATACTTACAGTAATTTGGAATATACCCCAGGACAAGTAAAGCTCACGCTTATTACCCTCTCCTATATCAGCAACTCTAGACAGACGATTATGAAGAGGCTCTACTCTCTCCGTAGCCAAATAGATAGTTTTATCTGTCTGCAACTCACACAATTAAAATTAATTTGAAGTATAAGAACAATTTTTTATAGATTTTCATACTACAGAATGTGTCCTACCTCTAAACTATCTAAATAAGCAAGTATGCTTGGATGTCGCAGTGTTTTCAGTCTTTTTACTGCAGCTCGTGCGATCTCCAGCTGATACTCAGCACCAGGTTTAGCTTGGAAGACAAAGACAGATACATCCTCACCTACAGTTGTCCCGGTTGCGGCTGTCGTTGCTGGTGCTCCCTGAAATACAACAATTCATCCTCTTTGACTCTTCTTTTCTCATATCCGCAGACAACGCAGGAAAAAAAAATTTTCACCCAAATAAAAATGAGACACAATAGTAGAGTTATTGAATCGTTAACAATTGACTGTCGTCAACCGCCACCACCACCCTCGCACACAAAGGGGACGTTGGCCCCAAAAAATGAAAAATTAGGTTATGCTCCAGAAGACTCGGAACACTACGTGTATGTATTTGTATATACATATACACACCTTTCGCTTGGCTTTGTGCAGGCTCCAGATGCTTTTGTTGTCGAGTCCGTCGATGGGCTCGCCGATCTCGTAGGGAAAATCCTTGGTAGGATCGCGACTGAAGAAGGACCACATCTTTCATCTAGAGAAATCGCCAGGATGATCATCAGCAGCAATTAACGTCCGTATCACGGCAGCATCACACCCATCTATACGCGCTAAACGACGCGCAATACTTAAAAGACACACACTCACAACACAACACGTCAACTGAAATGTGCTACTCCTACAGTCCTACTGCTGATGGCCTCCTCTATGCGCGAGCGCGACTGTCTTGACTTCTGCTAGTATACTAACACTTAGTCGCGGGTAGATGTATACTTATAGATATACTTATATGTTTAATATAGGTACAGTACGACCCTCTGGTACAACTAGTGCGTTGCTCTCGTTGCGCCGAGCGGCGAGCCGATGACAACCGATGATGACGCTCCGGCCCCGCGCGCACGCAGTGCTTTTGGCTGCTCCAGGCGTTGCGTAGGCGCATCAGCTGATGAATATTCTGCGAGTGTATGTAGAGCGTATATACCTATATTTTGTATACTTAAAGTTTCTCTGACGTGGGAGAGGAGTTTTTCTCCATCATTTCCTTTTAAAGTTTATTTTATGCTAAGTATATCGTACTCGCTTATAACTTTGTTTCTTCCGAGTAAAATGTCACGCTTTTTACCGAAATTTTTTTTTCAGAGATAAAAGAAAGTTTTGTTCCGTCAAAGTAATAGTAAATTTTAATCAGAGTGCACGCGATCTTTTATAATGTAACAACAAAGTCATTTGCTGCAATGTGTATGCGAACGAAAATAGAGACGCAATAAATAACAATATATTGGCTAATATTATAGTGTTTCGTAGCAGGCGTATATACCAATACGCTGCATGTACTCGCGCATATGGTATTTATGATCTAAATAGCTATAGGTATAGTTTATATATTTTGCAAATATGCAAAATAAAATGCAAATATGAAAAACTGCGCGCGCAGAGTTTCCACTGTACACCACGCACAGACATATTTACACTGATTATTGCAGGTCGCAGGTGCTCCGCATGGTGCTCCAAATGAGAAATCCGAAATTCGCGCTCCGAAATAAGTGTACAGATAATATAACTATATATATAATGTAGGTATAGTGCGTTTTTCTTTATCTCCACACTTTTGATCTTGACATCGGAACGAGAATGCGATAGCGAGAAGCCGCTTACGCCTACCCACTCTTCAATTTGATTCACTGATGTTATGCGTAAGTTGCGGCGTTTTGCCAATTATTCGTATGCGAGAATGCATTCGTGACGACTGGGCCGAGTACTTGACTGTGTGCGAGCAGCCGGACAGGTCGTCCTAACCTGCTTATGTTTATTTCATTTTTGTTTTCACCTATGGCGAGGTGAGGGTGAGATATCTCCTATACCTCTATTTGCTTGTTTCACCAAAAAAAGGCCTTCAAAATGATGCAACAATACATGAAGGAGCTCGAGCAGGTTGGTACAGCTTTTGTTTTGAAGTGGCATCGTTCGATTGTTATATTGTGCAATCATCATTATTTGGATTTGCAGGAGCCCTTCGATCCGGAAGAATTTGTTGAAAGATTAGCTTGGAGAACGGTTAACGATACTACCAAAGATGGAATCACTGGTGTTTTCGACCCTGTCCTGGTGCACGAAACTTTTTTACAGGCTATCAAAGACTTGAAGGTGCTAGAGGAGAGACAACAGAAGAAGTGTGACAAATTGGAGGCCAGCGTCAAGGAAGAAGAGGCTAAACATGCACTGGAGCTTCTTGATCTTCAAGATAGGAACAGGAAGGCCATAGAAACATTTCATCAATTAGACGAGAGAATTAACTTTGTTGCCACGAAGGTTCTTCACTTGGGAGATCAATTGGAAAGTGTTAATACTCCTAGGTCTAGAGCTGTGGAAGCACAAAAACTTATGAGGCATTTCTCTGAATTTTTGACACCTGGTCCATTAACTGATCCTATTTTTACAGATAAAGCATCAGTAAGATTTATTGCAAAGAATTTAATACAACTAAGCATATCTTGTTGCTCCATTTTATTAAATGATTACTTATTTCAGCTGGATGAAGCAGCAGATGTCATTCAAAAGCTCCACCTTATTGCTCAAGAGCTTCCATCAGAAAAATTTGATAATGCCAAGAAAAAGATTGCTGCAAAGTACGATGAGATTGAGAGGAACTTGATAGAAGAATTTGTAAGAGCACAAAGTGCAGAGGATGCTGCTCGCATGAAAAAACTTGCCTCAGTATTGTCACAATTCAAAGGCTATTCACAATGTATAAATGCCTTTATAGAGCAAAGTCAAATGAGCTCCTTTGGGGGAAAGGATGTCTTCCAGGAAGTTCTACCTATGTGCACAAAAAATCACAAACTTATACAGCAGGTTTTCTCTAGTCCAGAAAAAGTGATGGCAAAATTTGTTCTAAATATCTACCACTTGAGGATACAGAAATATGCAGTTGCTAAATTAGCAGATAGAACTGATACAGAAAAGTATCTTAAGAATTTGTATGATCTCTACATGAAGACTGTAAAGCTCTCTGGAGATCTTAAAAGATTCGACATGGGTACTGACGATACGTACCTACCAAAATTGACAAGAAATATTTTTCAAAAGCATTTAGATGCCTACATAACGTAAGTTTCTAAATTTGAAAAATCATCACTATTTTTGTTTCTAAAAAATAATAAATAATCAAATCTTCATTTCAGAGTTGAAGTGAAAGCTTTGAGAGAAAAGTCGGCAGCTCTTCTCATTCAATACTATGAATCCAAGAATCACCAAAAAAAGCAATTGCAAACTGGTGGATTCCAAGAGCTTAAACGCGATCTTCAAGCGGTACTAAGTACACGTACTAACATCAACATCGCCAACATCGAAGACTACGGCGGTGAAACTTTTCTTTCCGAAGAGCTTGCGATAGCTCTACTTCAGAGAAGCAAAACTGCCTTGCAGAGGTGTTCACTTTTATCTCAAGCTTCAGAACTGCCCATAAATTCCACGCAAATTCTCGAAACGACGTTACAGTACCTTATCAATGAACACGTCGATTATGCATTAGAATTGGGACTGCAGTGTGTACCAATACCAGAGAGTAGAACGCAGCCAGAAATTTATTTCTTTACTGTGGTGAGACAGTGCAATGTTATTATTAAGTTGCTGGAGGAGCAGTTCAGTGGTGACTTACTACCTCTAATAATGTAAGATTTCGATCGAATTTCTTGTAAATTGCTCCAAATTGCATTCTCTTCCGTTATGGAACCGAATCAATGAATTAAACCATAATTTTTCAGATCTACACCAAAGCATGGCGACTGCGTGGCTAAGAAGAAATTCGCCTTGGAGCAAATTGAATCAAAAATCGATACTGGTCTTGACCGCAGCATCAATGCCATAGTCGGCTGGGTCAAAAATTATTTGCAGACGGAGCAGCGTAAGACAGATTTCAAACCTGAGACCGAGATGGTCGATACTCTTAATACACCGGCTTGCCTTACGGTTTGTCAATATGTCTCGGGCATGATCAAGCACATCAGGGATAGACTCGACGGAAAGAGCCTCGAGAATGTGCTCACAGAGTTGGGAGTACGATTTCACAGGGTAATTTACGAGCATTTGCAACAGTTCCAGTTCAATTCTGCTGGAGCCATGTGCGCTATCTGCGATATGAACGAGTACAGAAAGTGCGTTAAAGAGCTTGGTGTGCCTCTTGTCACGACGCTCTTTGATACGTTACACGCATTGTGCAACCTACTGCTCGTCAAGCCAGAAAACCTGAAGCAAGTGTGTTCAGGAGACCAACTTGTAAGGATAAGAATTTTACCCTACTCAAATATTTTTGTTAAAATTACAATTGTAAAATTATTCTTTTTTTCTCTAGGCGATACTCGATCGAACGATTCTCTCGACTTTTATACAACTAAGAACAGATTACAAAACGCAGAAGCTAGCCAATTCGTTAAAAGGTCTAGCGACGTAGCAGTCCAAAATAATTGTTATAAGTGTATGGAAATAAGTGATCGAAACAATAAAAGAAAACATGTTTATAGTAAAGATAGTAATTTTATTACTATTGTTTGGCAAAGTCAAGTATGAATTATAAATCTTACAATACAATGTTGTCATTGCCATCTTGTTCATCTATAGAAATATGGATTTAGATGGATAAATAAAACTTTTGGCTCCTTGTTATTCTTACGTGACAGACGATCAAATGTTTAAAAATCGTCAAGCAATTCTGTAAATACTCTATTTAGAAATCTCTTAGAATTTTTAAAAATTTATTTGTAGATATAAGAAATCCATTACGCTTAATGTTCATATTAGCCAGATCAGCGTATTTTAATCTTGATAAAAAGCAATATTTTTCGAAGCTGCTTTAGTTGCCTTGATTAGTTATTATAGATTTCAACTGCATATATCTCTTGCTGGGATTTTAAAAATCTAAATTAAAAGAAAACAAAAATTTTGTGTTTATAGAATCGATGTATTTGAAAGGTTAAAATAATAACAAAATTCATTATCTAAAGTCATTGTTGGTTTATATAATATAGTGTACGCAAGGATATAGATTTAAGAGCTGATTGGGACGATCGCTTTTACAATAATCTTCAGCAAGGTCAAATTATTCGAAAACGCTAGTTTGGAAAACAGAATCAATTCTCTTAATAGACTAAAAAATGACAAGGCATTTGATCGAGTTCACAAAAGAATACTGAGGAGTAGACGTACATCAATTGTGATCGCATTGGAAGTATTTCGAACGACTGCACCCAAGAGAATTAATCTCTTCGTTAACGTAAAAAAATTATATATATAATTACGGCATTGCCGACCAGCAGAAATTGCTGACAGACGCGAACGGACGAATAAAGTCATTTAACACTCCGGTTTTCCGTTTTTTTTTTCATTTTTTTTTCACCGCATTCGGTCGATTAGCATTTTTTTTTTCAATTTATTCTTACAGCATCCATCGGCAATTAAATACGGTTTAGAATATCTCGCGGTCAGTTTTTCTTTCATTTTCATTTTCTGACTACACGGCGTCAATATCGTTTGCTGATAGGTATCAGCGCATACGGTAGTGGTTGGATTCGTGTATCTGACCGAGTTCACCCTTGAATTCGATTTCGATCGTAAAGTCGAGATCACGATAGTTTCGTGCGTTAGGCTCCATCGAAAACACGCCGAAGATCTCCTCGCCTTTCTTCACAGTCATGTACTCATCAAAGTAGAAGACGGTTTGCTTCCAGTGCGTATACTGCGACTCGGGAGCGGTGCTGAACCCCATACGCTTGTGGCACTTAGTGAATTCGATGTTGAAGAAAGTTACAAGGGCCTGGACATAGTCGTTTCTGCGTACTTGCAGTGCAAACGGCGACTTGAAAGTTAAGTCAGCTTTGGTCACAGTGTACAGATCTACTTCTTTAATTAGGCATGAATTGGTCACGACCTGAAAAAATAAAAAGAGCTTGATTGTTTGTAATTTTGTATTAGAAAATTATAGATATAAGCTGTGTTCACAAACCTGTTTTGGATCAACAACGTCGACTAGAGGTTCACTGATGGCAACTTTTCGTATACTACTCATATCAAAACCGTAGACATCATCCCACCAGTTGATTTTCTCATCTTTGTACTGCCTATCCTCAATTCCACAAATATACAGCGTTGCCTTGTCAGGGAATAACATGCCATCAGAACGGAGCCACTTATCTCTAGCAAAAAGTACAGTATCTAACATTGATTCATAAAACAAGCAGTAGCCCATCCACTCAGAAATAATGATGTCAACTTTCTCAATGCCTTCAGGCAGGGTAACTTCTTCCACCTTTCCCTTCAATATCGTAATAACGTCCGACAGATGATTAGCCTCAACAATTTTCTTTGCATATTCCACAATGTTGGAGCATTCGATTCCAATGACTTTCGCAGCTCCAGCTTTGGCAGCAAACATTGACAGGATTCCAGTACCGCAGCCAATGTCCAATACAATCTTTCCCTTGAAGAGATGCTTGTTGTGGTACATGGAGTTACGATATGTCACCGTTCGCACCTCATCCTTCAACATTTCCTCGTGGATACCATAGTGAGCATAGGAGTCAAAATAATAGTCTCTCGAAGTCATGTCATCAACTGCGACTGAGTCTTTGCAGTTGTTGCTTGCCAGGACTTCCTTGTTGGCGGCCACTGCATTCGCAGGTTCAACGACGTCCATGCTTTCCATTTTGGTTGTCTGTAAAAAAAATTGAAAAAACATGAAGCTCGAAAGGCCGCTACAAGTGAAATTCGAAGCGTCGGCTTCCTCCCCCCCCCTCCCCCCGGCGTCGCGACTGTGAAACAGCCTCCCGCGCCACGCTGCAGGTGCGAAAAAAGTTCAATTTATTCTCAGTCCTCCGAAACAAACGAACATCGAGAACATTGGACTCACAGTGTTTCGTGAAAAATCGGAGCTCCTTCAACGGTCAAACGACTCTCCAAACTGGCGATCGCGCGCGCGTGTGTCTCGAGAGCACGCACAGAGAGAGAGAGAGAGAGAAAGAGAGGAGCAACGGATGTTCGACTCGCGCACCACGTGCCCGCCAAAAAAGTATTATAGCGCGCGTCTCTTTGTCCCACCGGTTCTCACGTTCCCTCGCACGACCTGTAGGTATAGGTATAACGATAACCCAACACAGAGATAGAGAGAGAGAGAGAGAGAGCGGCGCGCGCGTGTACGAGTATGCGATATATAAATGCGGCTTTCGCAAGGGAAACGAATCAATGAGCCGCGAGCGGAGCACGATCATAACCTTTCTCGCGCCGCGGCTTCGCGTTTCTCTCCGAAAACGACGTGACTTCCCGGCCAACGACCGATTCTCCGGAAGACAGTCGCCGCGAGGTCTGCTCGCCGAGCTTCCCGCCGAGGCTTGACGAAAGTCTTCTTTCGCCGTTCTCGCCGACGAACTTGCGAGAGGTTCGGAGGCCGCACATACACGCGCGCGCGCACACACGAGAGAGATTCGCTGTGTTCGTGCCGCGCCGTCGACGGGGGGAGAGCCGGTGCGGATGGCAATGCCCGTCGCTCTCGAGGCGATCGGCGGGACGTTGGTCAGGGCGGAACGTCAAAGCCCGAGGGCGGATGGAACTTACCGCGTTGTCGGAGTTCAGGATGGGAACCTCGTTGCTTGCGGCCGGCACTTGCTCGGTAGTCGCCATTTTGAAAATTCGCTCCTTCCTCGCCGCCCGCCGCGGTGCCGCCACACACACTTTGCGCGACTTACGCGACGACACGGCGCGGCGGCGAGCCGAACTCACTTTCACGCTTTTTCCCGTTCCCGTAATCGTTGACCTGCTACTGCGCTCTGCAGTCTTTTGTAAGTTTGAGGGGGTTATGCGCAGTTGCGCTAAACTGGCTCGCTGTATTTAAAGGCTATACATTTATTAATTTTTAATATTTTAATCACTTTTTTCGGTGACTTCTTCCTATAGTTGACAGCGTACACTTGTGTTCACTTTATATTGTCAAGATAAACTTAGTTAACTTGTAACAGTTGGTAGAATTGGTTTTTAGTTAGCCAATTTCCAAATGCGCATTTTATTAACTTTAATTTTTTAATAGAAATCAATAAATGTTTTAACAACACTTTGTTGTAAAATCGTTATTTTATGTTTCGAATTTGCCGCTTTTTTGTTTAAATTATAAATACGAAATTTCTAATAAATAACTCATTTACAACTATATCTATTTTCATTCATAACTATTTACCTATTTTTGAAGTAATTTCTATTTTAAAATTATAATACTAAGCAAAAGCAATACTTATATTTATCTTACATTTACAATAATTAACAGAATATTTACATGCAGTTATGCAATAATAGTTTCAACTTCTAACCAATGGTGTCGCTAGACGTCAGAAACGCACTGCGAATCGCGTCGTCAGCAGAATTGTTGTTGTTGTCGTCGTCGTCGTGACTCGCCGCGAGTCGTCAAGCATCGTCAGTCGTCACTCTACTACATTTTTGTGCATCCGCGACGTTATAGTGACAGGCAGACGTAGTAGTCCATATAGGCGTGAGAGGCGTCCCAGAATCCAGATCTCCCGTCCCCGTGTGTGCATCGTAACGCATGCGTAGTGCACATAGCTGCAGTGTGCAATATTGCTGCAACTGCAACCCCTCGAATATCGTAGGAGTAATCGACGAAAAATTGGAAGCCAATTATCAGAGTTCCATGAAATTTCTAGTCATAATGGAGTTTTGCATTTCGGGAGCCACGCGGACGTGAGACGATTCCGCGGAGAAGGCAACAGCGTGGAGAGAAAAAGAGCGCGTTCTCGTTTGCGTCGCATGTTGCCTGTCGGGGAGTGATGTAGTCCATAAACTTGGCACGAATTCGTGTGTATTGGGTATATACGCACGCATACAAAGAACAGCTGCATTTACAAACGCGTACGTAAGCAACACACAGATTTCAGCTGTGTACGCATATATTTGGCTTCGGTGCACTCAATAGTGTCTGTCTCTCTATCCACTTAAAAAAAACCTGCTTCACTCTAATCGGGTTTCTAGATATTTTTAGCCATTCGAACCATTGGGTACAGCCGATAAATTAACACCGCATTGCAATAACTTTATATTACATTTTCAGTAGGACGCTTGCACTTTTGTGGCCCAGTTTTCATCACTCGCTATAACAAGTCAATAATTGACATATTATTCTTGATTTGTACTAATTAGCACATCTATTCAGGGTATGTATTAGACGAGAAAGCTCAGTTGCGTTCAAGCTGTTGCACAATGAGTATTGATGTATTCAACTTTCGCTTTTCAGAAATGGGTGAACCAATCAAATACTATGGAAAGAGAAGAAGTATCGTTAGACGCATTGGTTCTTTTTTGCCATTGAAGCCTCCACCAAAAGTTTATGTCAGTGTTACTCCATTACACTCTATGACAAATTCTATGATTGATCAAGAATCTAGTGAGGACTTTCAAGCTACTAATGGTTTGGGAGCAGGGAGGTAATGTAACATTCAATTGCATAACAGAATAGTCTTGTTAATTTACTATCAATTTAAAATCTTATCTTTTTCTCTTTTAAGAAATCCATCTATTTGCGAAATCAGGAAGATTTCATTAATACAGTTAAGACAATTTTAATTTTGTTTTCACAGATTTTAAAATTTGTTCAATGTTATGCTTAACTAACAGAATAGCTGTAGCACTTTCATAAGATACTAGTCGAATGTAGGCTTATCATTTCTGTTTCATTTTTTAAGCTTTCTAGAGAATTTAGTTACATAAGTTTAAAAACCATTGGCTTAGTATCAAGCATAAAGTATAGATACTTACTCGTAATACTGATCACAATTTTTATGTTTAATTCAATTTACCAATTTGAATGTGAATATAGAATAATAATTTTAGCATCTGAACTAAAAAAAAGACAAAATAATTAGCTTTAGTATTCTTTTTTCACAGTATTAGTTACTAATTTAAAAATAAATTTTAATCAATAATTTTTAGAAATGGACTTTCTCAAAGTAAACCAGATCTTCTTGAGCCTATTAGTTTTGGTTCAGAAGTAAGACTCCTGGCTTTAGAACAAGAACTGCAAGATTTGAGAGAACAAATATCAACAATTGTTAAAACTGGAAAACAAAGTGCCTCTCGTATGTACATGAATTTCCTTAAGATACAAAACTATATTTTTAACTATACAAATACTAAAGGATAAATTATTTTAGAGCCATGTTTATCAAATGGAAACAATTCTATACGTCCACCACCTCCGCCACCTCCACTGCCACCACCAGCGACTCCGCACATAGCACGAAGAGCTAGTTTGCAAGATCACGTGAATGAGGAACATAAAAAGCCGCCATTAAACCCTCAAAAATCTATGGGTGACATTTTAAGAGACATCGATAAAGTCAAACTGAGGCCAGTTGCACGGTATGCAGCAATAAATCAATAAATCCAATTCCATTAAGAAACTATGTGGTCACAGATATCATAATTATTTTTTAATACTTTAGATCTCCTAATGGCGGGCCATTACGTGCGAAGCGAGAAAATAGTCCATGCAATGACTTACAAGAAATCTTAAGAAGACGCTATTTAGCAATGCAGTCACCTGATAGTAGAAATTCTTCTGTTAATTTGTCGGTAGATGATAGCTTTTGAGATTATGCCAAAATGCCTCGAGTGATAGATTGAGTACATGTGCAGAATGACTTTAATGAAAGCATAAGCTAATTTATGAAAATTGGAATGATATTGACTTGCCATTTCATTCCAATGCACAGTCCTATTGACAAGTCCTCAACAGCCATTGATTAAAATGAAGTAACTATCTCGATTTAACCACACCATATGAATGTATGGTACATTTGGTGCAAAATAAACAATGTACAGATGTGTGCAAGTATGTGTGCATATACGACAGTTATAAATAGTATTATGATGCCATAAATATAAATATCATAGTAAATTTTGTTAAAATTGTTTTAAATTGCAATTATAAGCACTAAAAGTTCCAATACCAGATTAGAAGGATATATATAATGTTAGAAGTAGAAATCAGGCTAGTTATTTACTAGAGAACAGTGTAAAATATTGTTTAAAAATGTATGGCATTCTTCTACAATCCTGTGATAAATGATCAAGTTATAAGTAAACAAAGCAGTGAAGAGCTACCATTAGATTTCACCTACTCTTCATGCAAGATTCACAGAATTATTTATAGTTACACGTGAATTCTAGTTATAGCACACAGAAATATATATCATCTGTCAAATCTTGTGAATATACAACATTTGATTCGTACATCGAATGATAGTTGACGCTCGATAGTTAATAAAAACTTATATATTTTGCTAAATCTTGTGATAAAGATTATTTTATTTTTCTGACAAAACGGACTTTCTCCCAACAGTAACAGAGCAACACACTTGTCAACATAACAATTACTTGTTATCAAACAAACTAGTTTTTGGAGACTGATAAAGTCCTGTATAATCTGCCATGTAACAAATGTACAGGAAGTTTTGTACTTGAAGCTTTTATTAAGAAATAAGATAAAAACAAAAATGAATGTTAATGTTACTAAAACTCCTTGTATAAGCTGTAAAAATGAAATACAAAATCGTTGTACAGAGAGATACTGGCCTGAAGTGATCCTTCTTTATCTCATATCTTTTGCATATCGCATGCTACTTTTTCGACTTTTCATACGAGCGAAGATAAATTTAAAAAGAAACATCAAAATCTACCTCACGTCGAGCCACGCTCCCTCATTCCCATGCTGACGATTTTTCGGCAACGGAGTCAATTTCATTTCTGCATACGAAAGATGCTTTTTAAACTAATTGCATATTTATATGCGCGCGAATAATAAGTTTTCTACTCTCCACCGACGGTTTCATAAATATTTTAATAATTAATGACGGCCGCATTTGTGTATGAATAAAATGATTGTTATAAACGTGTGCACATATTTACGTGAATCGGGTCAAGGTGAGCCTCTTTTTTTCCAAATGCAAATTATTTCAGTGTCTACTATAGATAAATAAAAGCGCTTAGAGCTATCGCGTGCGCGGCCGTTTTGCTCGTGTATATTACCTATACGACCATGCGTTTATTTATATTTTCCTAACTGCTGTTTCCCGGGTCACTTATTGCTATGCGTCGTATGAAAATAAGTTTATTTTGCATGTGTCATACATAGGTACAATATACGCATATGCAGCGTGCTTTTGGCAAGTAATTTCGATCTAATCGGGAACGCATAATGAGACCGAAAAGTTCTATATATGCTGTAGAGCGAATAAGTATACCTGTATATACGATACGAATCAGACCAACCATCATAGTGGGAGGGAGAGAAAAGGGAGGCTTTTTCGCAGTGCGTCGGCACTCGACGCTCACACCGGCCCTATACACAGCCTATACCATTATACTCTACAGTACGGGAGTACACACATATATATGCGCCTATACACAGGCGTTCCATTATTATTATCATTTCAACATATCGCAGGTTCAGAGTCCATAGTGTACAGTTCAGTACATTCGTTAAATACGCACTTATAAGTATACAATGCGTGCAGTATAGAATATTAGGCGTGAGTCCGCGCGTACGAATCTCTCTTTCTCCTCCTTATTGCATTGCCGCGCGCGCGCGCGCGAGTTTAGGTTATGTCGTTGTATCCGATGATACGCGTTACGAACGCTCGATCGTGTGTGTCCGCTTAGGTTGAGCAAAAAGGTATTACTTATCGCAAGAGCGCAGCGTATAACTCGCAGTGTGTTTCGGAGGAAGCCGTGTCCTGGCGATTCATTGAGTAACAGCGCATTGGCATCCGGCCGAAAAAAAAAAATGTAGACTTCAACTCGCGACACGTTCCCTCCCCCGTGTGTGTCTGTGCGGGTATATGCACTCGCGTGCACAAGAGGCGCCAGAGTTATTAGAAAGCAAAAACAAGGAAAGAGAGGAGCGAGTGGCAGAGAAGTTTATATACCTTATACTTTACGACGAACGTCTCCCCGTGCCCGCGCGAGAGACCGACGAGAGTTCTCTCTCTCTCTCTCTCTTTCTATACATATATATACACATGCGGAATAGTGTGTGCAATGTGCGATAATGGGAAGTGAAGGGCAAGTTGTATCTCGTCGATGTGCACCGCGGCCGCACAGCTGCAGCCGTGAGCCGAGAGAGCTGCAGCGTCGCTCCTGTTTTTCTTCTCCACTGCCTGCTGCTGCTGCCTGCTTGCGAGTATATAAGTATCTGGGTCGTTAACCCATAAGCATAGAGAAGAGTGACGCAAATATATGTGTGTGCGTGTGTGCGTGCGCGTGTACACGCGAGGGAGACCGGAGAGGAGAGAGAAGCCAAGAGAGTCGCGCTTTCTGTAAATATTGAGTATACACCGAGTGCTGGAACGCGTCTGCACGCAGTGTACTATAAGGCGGCGATGCAAGAGAGCAGATAACGAGAGGCCTATTACAGAGAATACACATGTGTACATGGCTCTAATACCAATCTGCGCTCTCGATCTGCATCCCGAAGCTGCAGCGGCGATTCAGCGGATATTACAGGAGAGAAGGAGGAGGAGAGCCTCTACCAGTTGCGCTGCATTAGATTTTTGCACCTTTTCAAAACGCGCAGCGCTGTCAACTTTCGTTATATAGAAGGTAAGGCGATGCATTAATTCGCTACAGTTTCTGCTGTACAGTCGCTTTCTCGCTGTGCTATACGCGAGTATATGCGGTGTCAATTTTACACATCCTGCTCGATCCTCTCCTATACTTATACGTATATGTAGACATGCGCGTGTATAGGTCTGCCCGTGTTTGCGCCTATATATACGATATTTATGTGCGGCAAACTATGTGAACGCGCAGAGAGAGAAAGAGACCGAGAGCTATGAACGACGAGCGAAGTAGCGAAAAAAATCGTCTCAACGTCAATGCTTTATCGCACGCGTGGCAGGCCGTACACGCGCGTATATTATTGAACGAGCCCCCCCCTCCCCTCTCCCTTTTCCTGATTTCTCGATGCCGCATATAAGTACGTTCTGCTGTATAAGTTATACGCATACATATACAAACCCTCCCCCCCCCCCACCTCCCCGTAATGACAGAATACTATTTTCTATCTTTCAACGCGTGTCTACATGTGCACGAGTACATATGTATGTATATCTCCAAAGTCTATGCTCTGTCTCGCTTCCCTCGCCGCCGCCGCCGCCGCCGCCTTGTTTACATAGAAACGTGAATGCGCTTTGCTCGCTATGCGCATACGTGGGCATAGATCCGCGTGTATACAGCATTATACGCTATACACACACACATAGCGGTATAGAGTATAATGCGGTATGCATATCAGTGAATCAGTAATGTAGGTGGTCCCGCAGTCTAACATCCTTTCCATTATCATATCTCTTGAATTTCGTTGGCTCGGCCCGAGGCCTACATACTGTATATTATCCGTATATATTTAGACTCCCACGGAATATAGAAAAAAAAAAACGAAAAAAATAACGACTACGAGCGTGCGCCTCTATATCTCGCATTTGAATTTCAGAGAGAGCGACGAACGAGCGAACATCGGAAATTATGATGGCTCTACCAACACTTCCACTCGATATCGTCGTGCCACCGGCCGTTCTTACTCGTCGCGGCGGCGTCAGCATGACTGGAATAATCATTCGGACGTTTCTCCAGGAGACTCTGGTGAGTTGGGCATTTTTTTTTTTTTTTTTACGTACTATTTGCACGTACTGTTACAATTTTATTTTCTCCGCGGGTATACACGTTTACGCGCAGTCAGATCGATATATTTCCGGTTTGTCAGCGAGACACGCGCGCGTATACACAACGCACACGACGAGCAGCTCGACCGAGAGTGAAAACAAGTGCTCTTGCGGATCCCCCCCTTATGGCTCTCTGCGCGGTTAAAGAGAGTCGTCGCGGAATAATTCATCGATGGGTTAAGAAAGGCTCGAAAAGTGGAATAATTTAGAAAGTGATCGACATGCGTGTGTAGAGAGAGAGAGAGAGAGAGAGAGAGAGAGACGAAGACAAGCGCCTAGCCGCACGTATGAGATATCGAGTGTCGAACTTTCAAAAAAATACCAACACAATAGCCTCCGTGCGCGCGCGTTACGCATATGATATATACTGTCAATATAATATATACGACTACAGGTATGTACGTTGTACACCTCGATACGCGCGTCCGTCACGAGACATGTGCGGAGGACTGTTATATATCTCGACCAACAACAAGGTAACAACAATGTATGACTCGTGCACCAGTTGCGAGAGAGAGAGAGAGAGAGAGAGCAGTGTGTGCACATACGGTATACAATACCGAACTCGCGATTGCTCTACTTGACCGCGAGCGCAGTTGCGCGTATATGGAGATGCACACAACTTGTTGCTGCATTGTTTCTCTCCTCCCCCCCCCCCTCCCTCGTACATCTCCTACATAACGAGACGACAACGACGACGATTTCAAATTGAAAAATTGAGGCGACAGCCGCTGACACAGACGTATACAGCGCGAGATTATATTGGATGCACGCGCTACATATACCAGCGTGGAAAATCGTTATAATACACGTCGAAGAGCGGAAGTACCCGCGCTAACCCTTAGATGTCGCGTGACGGCCGTCGAAAGGATTCTGCACGATCGACGTCGACGCGACGACGGCGGCGGCGGCGACGACGACGACGACGACGACGACGACGTGCTGTGTGATGACGAGGGTGTGTCCCGCAGGCATTTGGGGAGAGAGAACATTTTCTGAGTCGACGTGTGGTATACCGAGCTCCTTTCTTTTTTTTTTCTTTTCTTCTCTATATCGCGTATACATAGGCGGCAATGGCATTTGTAGAGTAACACACGTGCGCGTACGTACACGAGTCTCGCCAGACTCGTCCATTACTACTTACTTTGCCATATGTAGGTCGCTCGGTATTTGCGCTCGGCGAGGCAGGTTTATCTTGGATCTCCAGGCTATTAAACATTTGGTTTTCGATATATTTACGATATGTATAACTCTCGCCGCTCGTCGAAGCTCCAATTTGTTTTGCCCTCCCCCCACCCTCCCCGTTCGCTTTGCCGTATGGATTTGAATTTCGCTCCGTTTCAGTGTGTATAAGTGTATATATGTACACACGCTCGGCTCGATTCAATCTCCGCAAAAGCGCATACAGCGCGCTTACGAATCTTCTATTATACACACACACAGTCTCGCTTCGTAAATCAAAGCCGAAGCTATACGCATGTATATTCCGCGCTTGATGTATCATTCATCCCTCGAAATTCTAATTGTCCTTTCAGCGCGATTCTAATAATCTAAATGGCTTCTCAGTCCGCTCTCCGCGCGCCGCACACCCTGCAATATATATATATATATATATATATATTGCATGTATACATTCGGTCGACGCGAAGAGCGCGCGCGCGAGAGTAAATAGGCAAAAGCCGCCTCGGGAAAACTATTTCAAAACGAGCGAGAGAGCGATTGTACGTATATACGTATATATGCGTATCCGTCGTTCTTTCGCTCATACTAGCGCTTTCATATTTTAAACTCTCTCGCTCTCCTATATATATATATGATTGCGGCATTGTATAATATTTCAAAGCATCGGCGCTCGCGCTCCTGCATATAGCTTTTGCAGCTGTACACGAGCGAGGAAGCACTGAATTTAATGCCGAAACCTCGTTATAACCCTCCGCGCGGCTTTCCCGCTCATCTATATATACGCACGTATATATACAGCACGCGCGGGAATCGCATTTTTCATGCTCCGCGCGCGCATTATATATCGCGCGCCCACAGCGAGATTTTCTTCGTCGCGCGCGTGTCTCACAACATCGAGGTACGTGCGCAGCGGGGACGCGCGACGAGGGATCAAAAAAAAAAAAAAAAAAAATCAAAGCAGTTGCGCGCACAAAGACGTTTATAATACCGCAGCCGCGCGCGGGGCGGTTTCAGCGCGTGCGAGCGGGCTAGGCCATGCCAAAGATTTAATGACTCCTTAAAATTTTATTTTCGCGCGCGCCGCCCGGGGCGGACAGGCCGCAGAGTTTGCGTAACCCGCGCGCTTTGATCCGATGTATTACAAGGGTGTACGCACGTGTGTGTGTGTGTGTGCGTACGCACACCTTCGCTTCGAGTCGTATTTCATCTTCGGTGCATCGAGGCAGCTCACGTGTATATATATACACGCAGTGCCGCGACGACGATAGCGCGCAGAGCGAAGAACCACGGGAGTCTCCTCCGCAGCCGCGTGTAAGTAAGTGTCCGCGTGTTTATATATATCGTGCGCCTCGAAGTAATTTCGTTGATGGCCGCTGTATACTGCACCTCTTCTCGCAAGCTCGCTGAAAGCTTCGGATCCCTTGGGGAGAGAGCGTCGCTCTCTGCAGAAGGAAGAAGAAAAAAAAAACGGAGCCGAGTAAATATTACTCGCGCTTATTAGTTGCGGCTCGGCCGATGTGTATATATATATAATACGTATGCGCGTATGTATAATGTATACATAGGTATACAAGAGTGATGTAACGTGATGAATTCGCTCCCGAAGCGCGCGTGTAATGTAATCGCGGGGGGGCACACAGCGCCGTATTATTATGAGAAAGAAGCAGAAGCAAAAGGAGAAGAAGACATGTATAATATGGTCGGTATTATAGCCGCGCAGTAGATCGCTGCCGGCTACGGTCGGACCCTCGCTCCGGCGCGCGTGTGCTATATGCAAGGCTATAATGTGCCGCCGCGCGGCCCGCGCGCGCGAGACCAGGGAAATGCAAGATTGCAAGAATAAGGAGTCTCGAAGTCGATAATAGGCGGGGAATTCTCTCTCTCTTCTCTCTCTCTCTCTCTCTCTCTCTCTCTCTCTCTCTCGCTATCTCTCTTTTGGACGTATATTTCTGGCTCTTTCTTCCATTTCGGCAAGGTCAAGAGTGTCCCGGAGTGCGAGAGCGCACAGATGTGCTTAACGAGTGGAATCCTGTATACACGATATACATAGCTGTATAATGTATACGTATATATAGAGAAGGCGCGCGGAGAGAAGAGTCAATCGCGGGGCGAGTTTTTTCGCTGCTGGTTTTCGGTTCCGCGTGCATTACGCTGTTATATATATACGGGTACATGCGACTTGTACGAAAGAGCTAGAGAGAGAAAGAGACGTCGTTGGAGCTGCTCTGCTCTGTCCCATCGATCGTATCTTACGGAGCGTCACGTGCAGACACGCAGCGGAGCTGTATACAATAATAGTACACACAATAGGCATCCGAGGGAGACAGAGAGACAGAGAGAGAGAGAGCGAGAGAGTAATCCCCGGAACCGCTTTGTGTGCACCTGCAGCAGATTTTCATCGGAGCTTCCCACTCGAAAGAGTAACGAGAGAGGAGCGGAGGAGGAAATTTTCTCTCTCTCTCTCTCCCCGCTGGGCATCAGCGCAGCTCGCAGGTGGGGAAGGAGAGAGAGAAAGAGTTCCGCTTACGGGAGAGAAGATATCTAGCGAAAAAGATGAAAATCAATAGCTCCGCTGAAGGTACATACACACACGTATAAATATACAGCGAGGGAGAGAGAGAGAGAGAGAGAGAGGAGGAGGAGGAGGAGAGCGAGGCAGGCAACATTTTAGAGCGGGAGAGTAATTAGAGTAAAGCTGCTGCTGCTGCTGGGAAAGAGAGAGAGAAAGAGCTGGCTGATCGTGTCCCGGCTTCGGCGGCACCGAGAGAGAGAGAAAGAGAGAGAGAGAGCGCGCGCGCGCGAACGAGAGCAAGAGAGAAAGAGAGCGAGCGCGCGAGCGGAGCAGCACGAGAGCTGCGTTATATTGATCTGTCGGCGTGCGCGGGCGCGGGCTCCAAGTAGAGAAGTGTGTATATAGCTCTGCGGCTGCACATCTCTCTCTCTCTCTCTTTCTCGAGCATAGCACGCGGTCTCTCGCCTGCAGGTACCGCCACACACACACACACACGCGCGCGAGCGCGCGGAGCAGAGACAGAGAGACGGGGGGGACGGTGGCGGCGGGGAGAGAGACGCGACTACGAGAGAGAGAGAGAGAGAGAGAGAGAGCTCGTGTGTGCATCGGGGCGAGCGCGCAGGCGCGGCGAGATACACACTAGGCGTAGGCGAGCCTGGTTAGCTCAGACGGACGAGAGGGAGAGAGAGAGGCACGAGCAGCTCTCCGAGGAAAGAGAGGAGCCTCTCTCAGTGCGTGCTGAGCGGGCCGGCCGGCGAGAGCGCGCGCGCTCGCTGCTCTCCGCTGTCTCTCTCTCTCCCCCGCCGCGGTGTTTCACACGTCCCGCGCAGCCCTCCCCCCGTCCCCCCGCATAGTCGCACCGCAGCAGCAGCAGCAGTTTTTCATCGCGACGAACGAGAGGACGAGCAGCAGCAGCAGCAGCCACCGCGGGCCGCATCACGATCCTCCATGAGTCGCCTCGAGCTGCCACGACGAGCTGCACTGGAGCATCGGCCGGCGCAGCGATGACGTCCGAGCCCGAGCAGCAGCAGCAGCAGCAGCAGCAGCAGCAGCAGACGAAACAGAGGCTGCAGAGCACGTGCGACTCGCCCCGCCCTCTCTCTCACGGCGAGGGAGAGCTACCGTAGCAGCAGCAGCAGCAGCAGCAGCAGCAGAAGCAGCCGAAGCAGCAAAGAGGCTCCTCATAAAAGTGGCTAGCGCGGCAGTGCTGAGGAACCGGAGGCCGCCGCGGTGCACCGCAAAGCTGGCGTCCGCCGCCGAACAGGTGTCTTCCTCCTCGGCGGGAGGAGGCAGCGGCGGCGGCGGCGGTGGTGGTGGCGGTGGCGGCGGCAGCGGCGGCGGAGGAGCGAGCTGCAGGCGGAGCGAGAGCAGCAGCCGTGGCTCGAGCTCCCTCTCATCGAGCGGCGGCCCCCAGAGCATGCAATGCGGCCTCTGCGCCGTCGTCGCGGGCCTCTTCCGTAGAGCCATGTGCATCGCCGGCAGCAGACGCGGCTCCGGCGAGTCCTCCGCCTGCTATCAGGAGCTCCCGCCTACCGCCGACGAACAGGTACACTCGTGCGCTTCAACCCTCTCCTCGGAATGAAAAACCGAAAGAAATGGATAGAGAAAGGATTGCCCGCGGCTCGAGCGAGCGAGCGCCCGCGTGTACCCCACACAGAGCGTAAAACACACCCGGGCACAGCGCGCAACGGTACCTCCTGAATACTGCATCGATCCGACACCTGATCTCCCCCTCTTTCCATCTCCAGTCTGTCTCTCTGTCTCTCCGTCTCTGTCTACGGGGGGGGGGGGTCTGAGGGCTGTGTGTGTGTGTGTACGTGTGTCTATGTGTACTCGTGCAGCGCAAGCGCCGAGAGCTCTCTACCCCCTGCAGATCCGAGCCTCGGCCAATGTGTTCTATATACCGTATACACCGACGGCTCGTCTAGGTGCGACACACGGCCTTTTTTTTCGCGAGGGATTTCGCCCGTTTGCTCCTTCGTTCTCTACTCCTTTCCTCGTGTACACCCCCCAACAGCCTAATTAACATTCCCGGCGACGCTTTTATTTTTCTGCTCCCGCCGTCGCCGCAACAGATCCTATGTAGATTGCCTGCGACGTATGTGTCACTTGCGCGCACGATGATCGAGAGGGAGAGAGAGAGAGAGAGAGAGAGAGAGAGAGAGAGAGAGAAAAAGTTGACGATTGTGTATGCTTGCCTCCTGTCGTTTTTGTCGAGTCGTCGCCGCGAGTCCTCGGTGCAGCCGCGGCAGAGCTTAAACGCGATGCGCATCAGCGAGAAGACCCGATATTTTCGTTGAATACTTAATGAATCGTTTTATAATTAGCTGCCGCGTTTCTCTCTCTCTCTCTCTCTCACTCTCTTTGTCATCGAGGGCGAGGACTGATCAATTCGAACGGAAATTCGCCTTGCCAGGAATGTAGGTGGGAAAATCTACGAAAAATCGTACTAGGTTCGGCCGAAAAGGGTAGTAGTAGCCAAAACTGGGTTTTACCTTCGTTCAAAACGTACAAGAAAAATTAGCCAGATACATCCGCGCCCAGAAATACATCTATGCCAATAAAAAGTTACAGACCGCAAGATCTGAAAAAAAGTACATTAATTTTCTTTTTTTTTTCATTATCTTCGTAGTTCAAGAATCCAGCATTTTAGTTATATGGTATTTTAAATAAAACTTTTAACCATTAAAAATAAAGTACATGTAAAAAGCTTTAATTTTAGCTGTAGAACATTGAAAACTGTCGCTTGGATCAAAAGTTAGAACATTTTGAAGATAACGAGAAAAATCGTTGCAGAAAAATGAAAAAAATAGCCGTGTAGATGTATAAGAAAGTACATAGATAATGTATAGTACTTGTCGTAGTATTAAGTATGTATAATCTTTTTACTTGTTGCTATTTTGGCATGTCTTCTTTTATACATTATTTATACACTTATCGTATGTACGTATACATATATGTACTGTTTTGATTTTTATACAACGATTTCTGTCCTTATCTTCAAAACATTCATGCAACGTTCTACAGCTCGAATTAAAGTTTCATTTCGTGTACTTTATTTATATCAAGGTTTTATTTAACATACGATCTGCTTATCAAGCTGTCAAGAGAATTGAAAAAGAGCGCAAAAATTGACGTATTTTTTTCTCAGTTTTTAGCCCGTGACTTTTTATTAGCGTTCGGGTAATTCTCTTTTTATGCCACAGCGCACGTAAAAAAAACCTAGTTCGACCAGTGCGCCCTCAAAATTGCTTTCTATACATTTTTTCACAGATTTCCTCGTGTACATGCACCCAATCGCAGTTTTCCAGTTGGAAGAATTCGAGAACAGCTCGCTCTGCGCGAAAAAAAAGGAACGGGCTCGCCTTTCGTGACGAAAACGATTCTGTACAACACTCGCGAACTATTTTGCAGACGCAAAATATCCATAGACACATTTTGAAGCACGACTGAAAATTCTCGGCGAGACGCGCGAGCCTCGTGTATACATAATATTACATATAGATATACGTCATCGCTTTTACCGATGCATATTACGCCAGCGCGACAACATACATAATAATAACATATTTTCACACATCGCGATCGTAAATCCTCGCGAATTTCCCTCTCACTCTCTCATGTATACGCACGGCATCGCACATGTCGCCTATATAGCACATCCCCACACACGAAACACACGTGCGGAAAGCCTCTTCGCGCCTGCTACTGATGCACACGCGCTCGTCCACGCCTCATGTTCGAAAATATACCATTGTCGAAAACAGCGATTCTTCTCCTTCACTCGAACAAATGGCCGCACGTGTATAGATATACGTATACGAGCCAGCGTGAATCCCGACGCTCTCTTTTTATACGCCTCTAAATTACAATCATCTCTCTTTCCCTCTCTCTCTCATCTCTCTCGGGCGCGTCGCTTTTGGTGACCTCTTGTTTTGAAGACGACATCGGAAATAGAAGCGCCAAGCTCGAAAATAGTTCGTGCCGGTGCGTCGCCTATATATGTGTGTGTGTGTGATATATATACAAATGTGTACCATACAACACACGTATAGAGCGAGGAATTAGTGACGTCGATCATATACTCGCACACACGGTCGGGCAGACGGAGACATACACGTGCGCAGACGAAGTGCGAGAAAGAGAGTCGATCTAGCAATTTTATTAATAACGGCACGCGAGCTGGCGGTAAATCTCGAGAGTCGATAGCGACGACGTTCGCGTAGCCCAATATCTATATATTCCGAGTGCACACGTACTTCGGCCTCACGTACCGCCTCTGTCTGTGTGTGTGTGTGTGTATGTATACGTGTACATACTTTATGTACGACGCGCAGTAACATGCGCTATATATATATTGTACATATGTGGCGGTGTGTAGGCCTGACCTAGGCGCCGAACCTTAACACGCATACGTCTATATATATATGCACTACTCACCTATGCGCCGATATATAGCGCTGTTACGCGCGGTGTGCCTTATCTCCTTTCAAGTATACCCCCCCCTCCCACCCCCCACACTCACACAGACGCGCACATACATATGTCTAACGTATCGAAAGAATGAGATACACTGTTTACGCGTTTAGGCATATATCTATGTAAATTATTCGGCCGTTACGCGATTTATGTATATATATTGGCTATTTAAGTTCCCCATCACACACACACACACACACACACACACACACACACACACACACACACACACACACACACACACACTCGTGCGTCTCGCACTCCGCGGACTAATTATTCTCGGATACGCACGAGACGACAAAATTTTTGGCGCCTCTCGTTCTCCCTCCCTCCCGCCGTTCGTTCGAAATTTATGCGTTTTCAGCGATGCTTTATTGCTTTTCCGCGCGCGGCCATTAATCGCCTCTGCTCCCGCGCGGTGATTCTAAAAAAAAAAGAAGAAGAAGGAGAATGAAATGTTAAAGGAAAAACGCGCCAAATGTTCGCGGGAGAGAAAAACAACGCGGCTCGCGCGCGCGCGCGCACGCACGCACGCACGCGCTCGAAATTGCGCTCGCGCCGTTTGTATGCGAGAGGAAAAAAAAAGGCGTCTCGGATCTTTTTTCCTCCTCCTACTCCATCGGAGCGCGCGTTAAGCCGCGCTCGACGCAATTCTCAATCCAATTATCCGCGCGCGCCTCCGTAATCGGAGCATTAATTTTATTGCCGAAAGATTGGACGTCTCTTCGGCTGTTGTGTATATATATATATATATACGTGCGCGCGCGCACCCACACATACGCAGCTACATACGTGTAGACTGTAGAGCAATAGTGCGTAAATATAAATGTATACACGTATATGTATACGCGTTATATACACACGCACGTGGATGAATTACGACGGATACATGCTCGATAACGCGAGCGGGGAGGGGGGTGGGGGGAAGGGGTCAACGACCTCTCCTCGCTTTGCCCCAATAAATAGCGATGCGCGTTTAATACACGCGGACACGTGAGCCACCGCGCGCTGCGCCGCCTCGCTGTATACGTGTGTGTGTATATATATATATATACTCATATGCGCGCACGACGTTGTGTGTTATACAGCCGAGCATAATTCCGAGCCACAAGTGGCGCGAAAAAAGGGACTCGGAATTATTCAGTGGCTCTCTCGCTCCGCAAGTACACACACACACACACACACACATGCACACGCAGACGCGCGCTGAGCGCGGACACTGTGTGTGGGAGTTTGAATTTTCGAGCGTCGACGGGAGATAGCGGCGCGTAAATTCGAATAGGGGAAAAATCGTTAAATGCACGTATATCTACGAGTAGAGAGAGAGTGTGTGCGTGTGTGTGTGTGTGTGTGTGTGTGTGTGTGTGTGTGTGTGTGTGTAGAGCAACGACGACGACGACGACGACGACAAGATGAGCGACAATCTAAGAGAATTCGAAGCAGCCTTTAGTGACGTCTTAGCGACCTGCAAACCAGGTCAATCGCTGGTCGGATCTATCGAACGTGCCTGGCATACAAAATACCAAAGAGAGAAGCGTATGTACGCCGCGCAACACAGTCATAAATCCTCTTTTTCTATCTCTCTCTCAATACGCTGTACTCTCTCTCTCTCTCTCTCTTTCTCTCTCATTTTACATAATATTCCGACGTTTCTATTAGCCCACGCGACTCGAGAGAGCGGCCGAATTATTTTTTCCTTGAGACAGACGCAGACGCACACACATGTATACACACCCACCCAAAGCGTTCGCCGAAATTTCGACTATTGTATAATATACGTATATAACGTACGGCTCATACTATATTTTTTTATATGTATATATATCTACACGAGGAAGACCGAGAGAGCACAAGAGATCGTTTTTATCGCGCTGCGCGCGCAGTTGGGGACAATTAAAAATAACGAAGCAGTGTGGCAGCCTCCGCGATCTTGTGAGGGACACGCGGCTCACTGAGTGAGAATCGGGTCGATTCTCGGCTCCCTAACACGCGCTACTCCTACCAAGCCTATATATATATATATATATACGTATACTATACATATGCATATATATACGTACACGTAGTACGTACACAGCAGTCACTCACTCCTCTCTCTCTCCCTCCCTCACTCTCTCAATGGCTTCACGATTCATCGGGCCAGTATCTCGCCATGTGCACTATATATGTTAACGGTATACATATATACACGTACCTGCACTCCTAATTTCAGACGTTTTCAGTTTAGCGGAAATATTGCCGCGAAAGAGAGAGAGAGAGAGAGAGAGAGAGAGAGAGAGAGAGAGAGAGAGAGAGGGGGGGGCATTGTTTTTGTAATACACGTTGCATAGTGTGCTTGCCGCACATCGTGCGCGCTTTTCTCCTCATTATATCGTCCTTTTTCAAAAGCGCCTTTGTTCCGCGCGACTCGCGACGGCGGCGCGCGCGCTCCAAAGGATGCGCGAGCGCCAACGAGCGACGGGCATTACGCGGCTATTTACAAGTCCGCTGCACAGTGTATTACACACTTTATTCTCCGGATAATGGATTGTCGCGCAAATTATATTCGAGGTTTATATATAATATATATAATATATATATATAATATGTATAATGCGCTCGCGCGGTACGTTCACCTTGTTACAGAGCGCGACGGATGCGTATATGTGTGTGTACATGTGTGTAATACACGTTTTGTATTACGCGGATGCTATATGCTTATTGCGTTCCTCTAATACGCTCTCCGATCTTACGTATATTATATTATTCAACGCTTCGTCGTCTGCGCGCATTCCTTTGATTTATGCGCCGTACGTGTATTATGCGCGCCGTGTGTGTGTGTGTATAATGTATATGGTAGAGCATCTTTCGTTGTCGAACATTCTGATGCGTCAATCGTGAACGAGCCTCTCTCTCTCTCTCTCTCTCTCTCTCTCTCTCTCTCTCTCTCTCTCAAGATATATGTGTATACCTATAACGAATAGCCGAAGAGAAGTCTCTCTGCCGATCAAAACAATGACATCACTAATTAAACAGCTATATAGCCGATTCGGCTTTTAACTTGTTTACCCTCTCGCGTCTCCGATCTTTATTATTAGACATTATTAGACGCATAATATAAGAATGCGTGCGCGCGCGGGTCTCTCACGAATACACACACACACACACACATATATATAGGTACTACGTCTACGCGTGGCGCGAGCGGGTTATACATTGTATACCACCATTTCTATATTAATCCGTAATCGAAGATGAGATTGTTTGTCGGATGATCATCGAAAGTGTGCTCGCAGTCAGTGCATTCGAGGCATTAATCGCCGATCAAAGGTCAATGCTTTGCTCGCGAGTGTAAGTACAAGCGCGGAGCCCGCGCGCACGACGGCTATTTTTAAAGCTATTCGCCCGCGCGGAGTATTGTGTATAGCGCGCAAAAGAAATTTATTACGATCGCCGATTAATAACTCCGGCCGCAATAACATGCCCGGCATCACACACAGCGCGCGCATATATTCGAGTACACACAATATACATATATACATAAACATAATAACGCTTGTATGTATATATGTACGCATGCACATTGCACATTGCACATATTTACGTATAAGTGTACTCAGCAGTGAGACGAAAAGAAAAATATCTCGCAGTCGCATCGACGAGTATAGCTGCTCGTATATGTCGATGCTGCAGTAGCTGCTGCTGCTGCTGGCGTGTACTTACGCATGTGTGCGTAAGTGCGTACTGCGTATACATTATGGTTAAGCGAGCATATATATATATAGCGAGGCCTTGTTTATGCAACACCCGCGCGTTATCTCCTTTTCAATTCTGCGCTCTTTTGACGAACGATATTATACGCTGTATAAATATACGCGCCGTCGGCTCGCCGAAAAATATTTCAATGAGAAAAGAGCGCGAGGCGAGGCGAAAAGAGAATTTTTAAAGAGCCCCGTCGCACACGTGTGCGCGCAGGTTGGGCCGGTGCGCGCGTCAGTGGTGCTCATGTTGTATAGCTTATATTCGAATTTAGAGAATTACTTTTTTTAGAGCTGTGTATGCGGCCGCAGTGTGTTGCGTGTGTAATGTCGAAACGGCTTGATTCCTGATAACGAATATTGAAAGACGGATTGAAACGTAAGAGGGAGAAGGGGGGGGGGGAGAGAGAGAGAAACGTTGTAGACACATGGCAGATACCGATAACGTACGAGATTGAAATTTTGGGTTGGTCAATCTTGAAAAATATTGGTTTTCTTGTCAAACTTTCTTTCCCAAGACGCGCACACGCATCGGATTGCTATATATAGCTTTTATGAAGCATTCTAGGAAAAAACTTGCTTTACTATTTATCAATAAGTACGTTCTTTCGATACGAGAACGATTGCACATAAAGTTTTTAGAAATTGATTTTTTATTTTTCTTTCTTTTTATTAAATTGGATAATATATACGTGAAATAAAGTATACCCAAATAAAAAAGGTACGTCCAAGCATACGATACATTTTTTTAATCAAAAAATGGAAATTTTTATTTTAAATTCAATTTTATATATAGAATAGCGCAGCTTACACAGTTCGTTGTAAAATCTGAGGATTGGGTCAGTGCATAATAATATTGTTGTACAACTAATGGAAAAGTCCAGCGAGATCTCGTTGCTTATACCGCAATATTTTTAGAAAATTATTTGAGCTGTGTCCTATTGTGTACCGAGGAAATCCTAGAATTTATTTTTTTATATTTAAATATATATTATCTATGTTCCATGTCTGGCGTTGCACGGAATAGAAAAATGAAAATATGAAAGTAAATTCCTAAAAGCCCTATTTCCAGCCAAGGAAAGTCTTCAAAATAGCACCTCTACCAGCACCTCTAATTGTGGAACTCAGACTAGACTTCCTCAATTTAAATATCAAATATCAAAGTGCAGCCTTTCCCTATATAAAAAAAAGTCAGGACCGATCGTCGTGAAACCAAGTTGAAAAGCATTGAAACAGGCGTATTCTGCTTGTTAGTCAATATTTTTCGAAATAATCTATTACTAAATATTCCGATAGAAGCCTTGTTTCCACAATTTTCGTAACAAACAAAAGTCATTTCAACGAATACACGTATTCTATTGTCGCTTCATTTTTCACCCAGGGCTGTATAACGTTTGTATTTTCGCGCATTGCATTCCGAAGTAATAGAATTGCAATAAAGGCTCTCTCTCTCTCTCTCTCTCCTTCTCCCCCCTCTCGTCCAAACGAGCCATAAAAGAAACGCCTGAAAAAAGCTATCCCACCAATTTCCAAGGCTCCGCTCGCTCGGCAGCAGCAGCAGCAGCAGCAGCAGCAGCGGCAGCGGCAAGAAATCGAAAAATCCTCAACTACACACCTCAAGGCTAGACACACACTCTGCATCTTATCCTCGCTTTATCGCGAGCAATTTATCGAAAAACGTAAGGATATACAAGGCACGTATATATATATATAAGAGAGAGGCAGGAAACGAGTCTTACACGCATATATATATAAAGCTCTCTCGCGCGCGCACACTCGCCTATATCTAACCTTGATTCGACCTCTCCCCAAGCTTATATACACGCACTTTTCGGGAGGGTTGACACTTTGGCTTCGGTGCGCGGCTCTGAAAAAATAGCCCCCCGCTCTCTGCTGCATAGCATCGAACGCCTCTCCTATATATATATGTATTTACTAGACAATATATATCTTAACGCGGCGGATGACACGCGAGAAGATGCGGGCCAGAGACGTCTGCGCAGGCTGTTATGTCGCGCGAGCGGCGTCCTCGCGTCGGATGCTTTGCATAACGGACAATTGTCAACGGCACTTAACTCCTCGCCTTCTGTCTCGCGCACACTCGCGCGCGCGCACACACTCGAGTCTCTCTCTCTCTCTCTCTCGAGGCATCAATTTTCCGTCTAAGCGCGCCAAAGCGAACCGGCGGCGCAGCGGCGCGTCCGCCGCTAATGCATCAATGTCGGAAAAAATAATGAAGCGTAGCGCGGAGAATATAAGTGGCGTCGCGCTTATAGGTTGAGCGCGTTATTCGGGAGGAGTCGCGGAGGGAGAGGATGCATTACATAGGGAGGGAACTCCCGAGGTTGCGAATAGTCCGCCTGGGCTTTACGAGCGGAGAGCTGGGAGAGAGGGAGAGGGTTACAGTTATTGGCCGTGTAAAGTGGAAAAAGTCACCGCGGCTTTAGATCGCGGGGTGGTATATGTGCGCGGAAATTTTCATTTCATGCTGCTATGTGCAGGTTAATGATATTAAGCCGGGTTTATTAACGTTTTTGCAATTGCGTTTTACGAGAAATCAATTTGAATAAATGACACTGCGAATGCTACCGTTCAGGTTTTGCTGGCACTTTTTCTAATCTCATGCGTGAGAAGTAAATATTTTCGACGAAACATTCACCGTTTTCCAAAACTATAATTAGACGCGCGCGACGAGTAGAAGTATAATGAAGCGATTTAATTAAAAGCGGAGAAACGTCTCATTTGATCTCAATAAATATAGGTTTAAGGGGAGCGAACCACCTGATAATATTGGAAATGTTAATTTTGTATTGTCACATTTAAATTTTTACTGTATTTTGAAATACCTTTTTTTTAGAAAATTATATTTATGTATCGGACTATTAGAGCTACCGAAAATAATTGTTAATACTGTTTTAACATATGTATAGTATCTAAAGCAATTATAATAGTAGCAAACATGTTTTTTGTTCAAATGCCGCAGGATTCAGACACACAAATAGCAAACATGCTTTTTGTACAAGTGCCGCAGGATTTAGACACAACTATCGGATTGGACCAAATAAAGGTTTTTATTACTCATTGGATACCCATTAAGGATTGAATGCGGGAATCTACTTTAAAACATCACAGTCTTAATTTCATAAAAATGTTTGGTTTTAAATGACTATAATTTTGGATTGTGATATTTTGAAACAAATTCTCACATTCATTCCTTAAATGAGTGTCTAAGGAGTAAGAAATACCGTCATTTGGTCCGATCCGATAGTCTACTGATGTATCTGAATCTTGCGGCACTTGTGCAAAAAGCATGTTTGCTATTATAATTGTTTTAGGTATTCTATATATAGTCCGATGGATAAATATAACTTTCTTAAACATATAATTTCAAAATCTAGTAAAAAAAATGCAGTATAAAATTACCTTTATCAAAATTTTAAAGTGGTTTTAGGTCCCCTTACTCAATCTTTTCGTAAAAGAGCTGTCTAGTTTAATTTTAAACGACTAAAATTTTTTATTTTTAGTATTGTACAATATTATAATTTGGCGAAAATTTATTATCTATGCAGCTTTTTAAAAATAATATGTAATTGTGAATAAACAAATAATGAAAAATTTACTTTTGGAGGGTTCATGCCGTCATTTTAGTATTGTAGCTGCACTTCTCTAAATTGCTGGGCAAACTATTTACTGTATAGTGAAATTGTTGTTTGTGTTAGGTGTGCAAATATTAATTTAAAATTTCAATTTCGCGGCACGCTGTATTGCTATTAAACTATATTAATATGGAAATCATAAATTTTAACAAATCACTGCAAGTTCACGTGTAGCACTAGTAAAATTTCTTCGAAAAAATTTACTACGATCGAATATTAAATGACTCTTGAATATGATGAACAAGAATTCACTTATTTGATTGGTTGAATTCTCTCGAGATGTATTTCGTTAAATTTTAATATATTCTTCCTAAAATATATAGTAAAAGAGTCTTTTAATACCAAGTGGATTTTTATCTGGGAGAATATTTATAAGAATTTCGCTGCCGAGGTAAAAAATTATTTTTCTCTGCATTATGCAACAGTCTGATATTTTATATAGTTTATACCACAGCGTAAAATTTGAATTTTTAAAATCCTTTAAGCAACAATAGATCTTCATAACGCTTGAAGAATCTTAAAGTTTTTTTTTTTTTTTTGAATAATTTCGTATCACGCAGAAAACTTGCCATATATTTAAAATCGTCACAAAGGCAACAGCTGGTAATTTAAAATAGACAAAATTACTTGCGTGCTTTAGTGTACCCTATAAATACTTGCGTACATTTAGTGTACTCTATAAATATCTTTATTTTGTATGAAGAAGTATGAGTTACAGAAGTCATTATTTAAAAGCTGTCTATAAATATGGATTATCTATTTAAACATATGACACACCTCGTTCGCATTGTGGAAGAACGCCTGTTTGGTACCTCGTGTACAAGTCTCGTGTGAGTTCAAATTCCTGGTCTCGTAGAATTTTCGAAAAATGATTTTTCATCTGTCAATTATTCATATATGACAGAGACAAACAAAGTTTTCGAATTTTAATAACTCGTGGCATAGATTCTAAAACTATACAGATGCTCTGAGAAAAAAATAAGTTCTTCAAAAGAAAATTTTATTGAATCAAAAAAAAAAAAAAAATTTGTAGAATTTTATTTGTGCTGAATTACGTATTATTCTCTCTTTTAAAACAATGGCCTTTGTTGTGTAGCATTTAATACAAAATTATGATTGTTTGCTAAGTAAACATGACTATGGTTATCATCATTCATAGTTCATCACTGATATATTGAGTGCAAAACATAACCCAAATCGCGCGCGAAGTGTCCACTTTAAAAAAGTGATGCTATAATAAATTTGATTATGGTTAGCACGATTCATAGTTTATGATTGATATACATGGAGCTTAAAACATAACTCGAATCTTTCCTTGCCCAATAAAACATTGAATTATATATATAGTTAAATGAAATGAGCAACTAGTCGAATGGAAATTTTATTCAACTTTATATAATATATTGACAGAAATAATTAAAATCCAAATAAATTTGTAGAATTTTATTTTCTGAATTACGTATTATATCCAATAAAACATTGAATTATACATAGTTAAATATGAAAAGAGTATAATGAGTTGAATGAAAATTTTATTGAACTTTATATTATATAATGACAGAAATATAATTAAAAATTTTTACTTATTAAATTGGCTTTCTAAGAACAATAATGAATTATGTTTCATTCTGACGCAAGAAACGTTAAGGAGCACTCCAGCTCTTCGATTGCCTCCTTAAAAAATGTCCAATATGGATAATTGAGCGCTACCGTTCGTATATACACACACACAAGAGTTAGAGCAGACGAATGTATACTTTTCAGCAGTAAAGCACTCGAGTCGATAAAAGAATATTTTCGTGACACGATATGGTAAACAGATAATTATACCAATTACCATCGTTTTACGCTCCCATATTTCGCTTTAACAGTTGCAGCTCCCTCGCAGTAAGAATTTACCATTATGTAATTCCGCACAGCCGCGCAGAGAACTACCTTCAGTCACGAGCTTTATTACCCTTTGATTACAAGCCCATTGACAAAAGCACTAGACAAAGTATAATAGCGTAATCGCCAGCCCGGAGCCTTTCGCACTTCAACCCCCCCTTTTTCATCCCCCAGTTTCTCTCTCTTTCTCTCCGTCTCTCGTAGCCTCTGGTCAATAAAAAAAGAAAAAATTGAAGATGCCAGCCAGAAAACTGCAATAGGCATCGTTATTTCGCTGATCCAAGCCGAAAGCCCGCGAGTACTACTACTATATATCGTATACACAGGGCCGCGTAGAGAGCCTCGAATATATGCCAGCAGGCATATCTGGGGGGGGGGCTCGCGAGGGAGAGAAAGAGAGGCGTGACGGAATAAGAGGGATGAGAGAGAGAGGGAGAGACAGCTCTTGAGAGATTCGTAGACGAATGAGAGTGAGAGCTTCTGCTGAAGAGTCGTGCAGCGCGCTGCTACTGCTGCCGCTGGTGGTGGTGGTGCTGCTGCTGCTGCTGCTGGCGCGAGTGTCGACCTGAATTCCAGTGCATGACCCGAAAGTCCATGACGTCACACACCGAGAGAGCTGCGATGTAGCGCGGCACGAGAGTCGGGAGTGGCGGCGGCGGCGGCGCCAAGCCACCACAACCCTCTCGCTCTCGCGCACGTATATATGCATACAGCTATATACCTACACGTACACACTATATACAATACAACCCGCAACGCCGTATATATCTATATATCTCGCGCACATGTATTGCAAAAGCGCTCTCGATTCGAGCGACCGCGGCGAATCGCGCGCGGAGGTAAAGGGCGCTCGAGGCGATTTTTTCATTCGAATCGCATGATATAAAGTACACACTTGTGGTGTACAACGTACGCGTGCTCGTTTCGCGCGAAGAAAAGAAGCAAAAAAGTGAAAAATCGCGCATCAGCCCCCCGACAGCTCGTATATTACATATACAGATCGCGCGCGAAGAGAGTTTGGCTTTTAATAATATCGATCAAACAATCCGCACACTAATTAGCAGCGGTGGTAGATATAGCCCGCGCAACTCTCGTGTGTGCGTTGTGTGCGTCCGCATACACGCAGACACGAGAGAGTCGAGTCTTATAACGCGGACTATTACGTATAGCCCGAGTGAAAGGTGATGAGCGAGAAAGACGCAGAGAAAGAGAGATAGAGGAGGACGCCCGATGTCAATTAAGAAGCTCACAGACGATTAGACTCAATTGTCAGGGGAGCTGCTGCCATGTGGGGCCGCGTGTATCTATATACGAGCGCAGAGCGAGAGAGCCAGCCAGCCTTTAGGAGGAAAAAAAAAATAAATCCATTTAATGGCATTATTCGCTGCGCGCGCGCGGCGCAAAAAAATCGATTTACTTTTCTCTCGCTCGCTCGCTCCACACGGCGCGAACGACGCGCCGGAGAGGCCGAGAAATTATTATGAGCGCTTAACTAGACCAGACACCGCAGTCGTCCCGGAGAGTTAAGCGTCTCTCGCTGCGCGCGCGTGTGTGTATACAAGCTCTCGTTGGACATTATACGTCTGCGGAGTCGGCTCTTCTCTCGCTCTGCCGCCGCTGCTGTGTGTTTCAAACACCTTCGTTTGGGACGCGGTATACATATGCATCGCTCGCCTCTCTCTCTCTTCTCTCTCTCTCTCTCTCTCTCTCTCTCTCTCTCTCTCGTAATAGTAGGCGCTCGTTAATCTGCGTCTTACGAGCTATGACTGATGGTTAATGACATCCGCGCGGGGAGAGTTACCCGCGCGCGCGCGCGAGAGAGAGAGAGAGAGAGAGAGACATTGCGTTAAATATAATACGTCTCGAGGTGAGGCACGAGGAGGTGTCTTGCTTGTTATTGCGTTGAGTTTCTTTTTCTTGTTTCTATTTTGCTTATATTTTTTTGTTTTTTAAGGATGACGAACGCTCGCGCGGCGTGTTGACGTGATTTTTATTCGGTATACGTATATATTATATATATACGTCACGCTTGTCCCCCGCGAGCGCCGCGAACACGAGGACTACGGACTTGCGCGGCCTAGAAGAGGATAAACTTGAATAAGATTTTGCTGTTCTCTGCTGGCTTTATTGCATTTCCGCAGTTTTGCTCTCCGCCGTTTCAATTTTCGCTATACATCATCAGTCTCGTAATTCACCTCCGTTTCGAACTTAAGATACAACTTTGCGCTCCGCTGCTCGGAGAGAGAGAGAGAGAGAGAGGGAGGGGGGGGGGAGCAATTAAATCCTCTTTAATCAAAAAATCTTCCCAAGAGAGAGAGAAACGAGCGTAATGAAAAGCCTGATATAGTTATGCGGAATATCTCTGCGCAGCGCAAATCTTTGACGAAATAAAAACTTTTTATTTTTTTCTTATTTCTCACGGCTATATACCGCTGCCTCGTCGCCGGCGAGCACGAAATTGACTTTTTACTCCAGATCTACTTTTTTTTTACACGCGTTCACGTTGTGTATTTGCATAAATTTCGCTAATTAGCATTTGTTCCTCTCAACTACACGTACACACACATAAACATATAGGTATACACACGGAGCTCAATATACGCGCATACACATTTCCAAGCGTTTCCCTCATTAGCATACATTTTTTCTTTCCACTCTTCCGTTCCACTTCCATAGCCGCAGAGCCATATTACAAAGTATGTAATTAAAATTTCCCATCTCTCGTCACATGCGCGAGTCCCCCTCGCTTCCTAGATTTAAATGCAATTACAATATATATAGTCAGCGCTGCACGTGCGTTCTCGTACGTACATAATTATACATATGTGTATAGTATGTATGCTATAGCTATAAACGAGAGAGAGAGAGAGAAGAGAGAGAGAGAGAGAGAGAGAGAGAGAGAGAGAGAGAGAGAGAGAGATGGATCACGTGTATGCCGTGCTCGGCGTGCACATGTGCCCGCGAAGTGCGCTGCAGCAGTCTTTTCCTGCCCCGTCTCTCTAAATCGCTTATTTCCATACTGCCATTACGATTATATATACGCGACTCAAATCATTCCTTTCACGCTGATAATCGTTTCTCTACCCGCTATATAACTGTTATAGCCGCGCGCGCTGCAGCAGCAGCAGCACATTTAGCGACAAGTGGAAAATAACTCTCGGGGACCATTGTAATATCACTGCGCGACTCTCCCTCGTCGTACATATATATGCGTCCTCGTCTATCGCGGATATGTAAAATTACAATGCGCCGATCTCTGTCGTCTGCGGTGTGTGCAGTGCGCCGGCCGCGGGACTCTATATACTCCGATAATAATCTGTCACCTCCGATGTAACGCATTGTACAATATACTTATACCTATATTATTATTGATGCACACTCGTCCGCTACAACGAAGCTATTGTCCTTTTCTGTTGCAGAGACGCTCGTCGGAGATTATGTTGGACCACACGACCGAGCAGAATGCACTGATACAGCGAATTTCCGGTTAGTGTCATACGCTTCTATCCCGCGGCTCCGTGGATTATTGTTTCCCCGTTTCCTTAGAGCGCCGCCGACGCCGCCGCGGCTTGCGTAATGAGGACTGATGCATTTCAATTTCAGACTGATATATATTATATACCGTTCCTTATACTTCCGAGCCTCCTGCGAGCGCGCGCTATCCGCGATGCGCCGAACACGTAATTTCGTTTTGTACTTTCATAATCGTCCAATTTATCAGCGCGGCTGAATTTAAATTAGACCTTCACGTGCGAGCGTGCCTGGCTTTTGTTCTATATACGGGTGTTATTGTACGTCTACCTATATGCATGCTTGTGTGCATAGGTACCTATATAATACATGCGCTCTGAATCGAAAGAGCGCGAGGCTCGCGAATCTCGAAGACGCGGCGGGGGCAGATTTAAAGCTGTATTTTTAAGCTGCGGTCGGCGAATCTAACGATTAATCTCAGGTTCAGAGCTCCGCGCCGTATAACCATGCTTTTTCCAAACTTTTCTACGCGCGCGGCCACGGTTTAGAATGCAAGATTGATAAAGGAAGTTTTCAGAGCCGATTAAAAATTCGAATTTCGCGCTATGTATACGACTCGGCGAGCGCAGCGCGGACGAATAAAAGAAACTGATTATAGCGCGCTCATGAATGATAATACGCGGTATGATAATAAAGCGGCAATCGCGGTAATTTTATGCGTAAATAATCCGTTTTTCGACTGTTTCAAGTAAGTTCGCGTATTATAATGCCCGAATGAATAAGAGACTCCGAAACAAGCTTACATACAGCGTATCCTTTCATTTGCAAGTATACTAAAATATTTTCGTATATAACATATACGCGCCGCGCGCATCAACGGCGCGAAATTTGAATTTATCAACGTATAGCGCGCCTATACAGCATAAAGAAACTCAATGAAAAATAGAGAAATAAACAAAAAATGACGCAGAGGAGGCAGCGAGCGCGTACGAGGGAAGGGGGAGCGAGCCTGACGAGGAAGACGAGCTGAGCAAGCTGGACGAGCTCGAGCGACTGCTGCTGTCCAAGTTCGACGTGAGCCAGTACAGGCCGAAGCACACGGGCCGCTTCCTCACCATGCACAAGCGTAGGCGCAAGCGACTCATCACGCGCTCCCTCGATCAGGAGCCCGGCCTCCTCGACGACGTTTCCCACGGACAGGTTCAGGTGAGCACGATCGTCCCGCGTAAAAAAAAGAGTCCGGGACCTATAGTTGCCAAAGTCTGGATGAAGTTTACAAAAGTCTTATACAAAAGTAATATTGATATAATAATTGGACGATCCCAGACTTTTGCGTCACTTTATATAGTTTTACTTTTAAAAAAGTCCGACTATGTAACCTGCCAGACTTTTGCGATACTGTAAAACTGACGATGATTGACAAGTCTGGTGATTAAGCTGGATACTTTAGCGACACTGCAAAATACGTTAATTCGAAAGTCTGGAGTGTGTTTAAGCTGGACATTCTGCGACACTGGTAAAATATAATAATTTGAAAATCTGGCGTACAAGCCAGACTTTTCAATTATCGTCAGTTTTTTGTATTATTTACGTATACATACCGCGAATGTCCGAACGATAGTTACGTAAACGATTGGTCGCTATACTTTGATTGCAGTGCGTCCTGCAGAGGGTCGCCAACTGGAAGTTCAACGCGTTCACCTTGGAGACGGCTACCGGAGGTACGCCCGATTGGACGAGAGCATTTTGCGCATCGGTCGAGACTTTTCGCACGCTATCGAATTTTCCTTTTTTTCGCAGGTCGTTCTCTGCCAGTCCTGTGCGTTCACCTCTTTCACTGGTACGGACTGCTCGAGCACTTCAACCTGGACGTCGTGAGGGTCTGGAAGCTCTTCAGTAAGTTTCCTCGCGTATCTCTCTCTCTCTCTCTCTTTCTCCCCATCGTGTCTATATGCATATACACGTTATACACACATAGAGGTTTATAACCCCCCCCCCCCTTACTGAAACGTATATCTTATAACCTAAATCGCAACTTCCCTTGACTCAGCTCTGATCGAGGAAGGCTATCACAGTACAAATCCTTACCACAACAGTATACACGCCGCGGACGTGACGCAGGCGATGCACTGCTTCCTGCAGGAGGAACAGGTACGTGTATGCAACGTATAGTTGATCATCTCTCTCTTTCTCTTTCTCTCTTGATATATTAGCAAGAGCGCTCTCTATAAGCGTATTATTATATATATATTATCTTGCTCGTCCTTTTCTTGCTCCGATCTCTCATTCTCTCTCTCTCTCTCTTTCTGACTTTCTCACTCTCGTGTCTCTCTCTCGCTCACTCTGTCGCTCCGCCTCGGACTACACACGCCTCGGCCGCAGATAAGAAGACACCTGAGCTATCTGGAAATAATGGCTTCGCTGATCGCAGCGGTAACGCACGACCTCGACCACCCGGGCGTCAATCAGCCGTTCCTCGTCGCCACGAGAAACCACTTGGCTGCCCTTTACGAGGTACTGTATACTCTCCTTATATAATACCTTTGTATCTGCATCTGATCGACAATTTATATAGTTCCGCTATTGCATCGAGTTTACTTGAGCCGCGATTATAAATATATATATTTGTGTGCGCTGCGGGACAATAGGTTGCGATTCGCATATGTTAGAGCGCGGTATTGCGCGTGTCTGTCATCGAGTCCTCCCAAAAGAATGCACTTTTCTTTTGTACGTAGAATATTCGGAAAAATTTTTAAAAAGGTCGGACTTTCTTCTGCAAGCCGAAAGATGGTAAATAATGCCGGAGGAGCATGGGAAAAGTTACTAGCAACTATACATGTATGGTATGAGCCATTTTGCGTTTTTCTTTTACGAAAAATTAATACGATAAAATACTGGAACAATAAGAATAGCGAATGGTCCCGAGGCACGAATAAAATTTCGAATTATATTACGATAAAGTACAACATAAAAGAGCCTTCATTTACAAAACAATTATGCCCAGATTCGATGCTCTGATCAAAAGTTATGTGCGTTTAAAAAAAAAAATAATTAAAATTTCAATAGCCGATTTTCCCTTTTTTCTCCGTATTTCTCCCCATATTAAATTCTCGTATACCATGTTTCCCATTTTCCTCGGCATTTCTATCATCTTTTGGATTACCGAAGATAGTTCGACCGATCCAAATGCTTTGCCTTAAAAAAAAAAAATTTTTCGAGTTCTCGACCAGAGAAAAGTTCATCTTTCGGGAGCATTCGACGTATACCTTGTACTACAAACGAGTACGTGCGTCGACGCATCGAGCCGCTTTCGGCGAATTATTTTTCCAATGGTACATGTGTTACAAGTATTACGAAAGACCGCCTAAATAGCTGTATATAACGATGCGAGTACATGCGCGCGCGCGAGCAGAGAGCGAAAAAAAGAAACGTAAAAAAATGTGTAAGTGATAACGCGCCTGCCTCGCGAGTATATATATACACATACACAAACATATGTATAATATATACATATGGGTGATTCTCTGTGAAATCGACCGATCAAATTTAAAATTTTTTTCCAACCACGTTTGGAATCACTTCAACTTGATGAAATACACTTCCCTGAATTTTTTCAGATTTTTTGCATCGATTATCTCTGAGCTACAGGAGGTCAAAGTTGGTAAAATCGGGTTTTTTTGCATTTTTTGCTGATTTTTAAAAATTCATAGCTTCTCAGGGAAGCATTTTTCACTATATAGACATGATAGAAGTTTTTTAAGAAAATTTTGTATAGTTTAAAAAAAAATACTTTCAGTCATATATATACATGTTGTAACTATGTTATAATACATTTATGCCTTAATAGTAGAAAAAGTGAAAGTTCGCTCGGGACTACGATTATCAAAAAATTCCTGAACATACCTTTTTTCAGTACAAAAGTGCCATTCAGTACAAAAGTACTATTTAAATAGCAAAAAAAATTCTAACACAAAAGTATTCTTAAGATTTTTTTTAATTTGACTATTAAAAAAACCCTGGCAGAAACTTAACGATAAATTAGCTAATTTCGTTATAAATTAGCTAATTCATGAATTTAGTATTAAAATTCTCCATTTTCATCGATTTTTAGCTTGTTGGAAACGAAGCGAAATTAAGAAACATCTCAAGAATACTTTTTATCTTAGAATTTTTTTTACTATTTAAATATATTTTATTCAGATAGGAATCCAAGTTTTTGATTTTGACAAGTGATTTTTTTATTTTTAACTTATCAGAGTAGCTCCATCTTGTTCTAGGAGTTTCACGGGCGATTTTATGCTGAAAAAAGGTATCTTCAGGAATTTTTTGATAGTCACAGTCGGGAGCAAACTTTCACTTTTGCTACCATTAAGGCATAAATGTATTGTAACATACTTGCAACATCTATAATGAGATATGCTTCCCTGAGAAGCTACGAATTTCTGAAAATCAGCAAAAAAAACCCGATTTTACCAACTTTGACCTCCTGCAGCTCAGAGATAATCGATGCAAAAAATCTGAAAAAATTCAGGGAAGTGCGTTTCATCAAGCTGAAGCGATTTAATGCGGTTGGAAAAAAATTTAAATTTCGATCGGTCGATTTCACAGAGAATCACCCATATGCGTATATATAGATGCGTATATAGCGAAGGCTGAAAATTGCCAAGGTTAAAAATAAAGCTTTTTTATCGTCGAACGTCGTCGTGCGCGTTGTTTTCTATATCAACTCGCTGCGCTGTGTGTCTTCTCTCTCTCTCTCTCTCTTTCTCTCGGACGCTCATCGCCTATATGACGAAATCTACAATTTATATTCCCTTTTCTGCCCCCAAAAGTGTCAAAAAAAGAATCTCGGGCTACATCAACCGGGCAACGTTTTTCCTGTTCTTTGAGACGTACAGAACAAGAAAAAAATAGTGTACCCACGAAATCGATCTTGTGACACTGTCTTTTTTAGCCATCTTTGTGATTTTATGCAGAGATTATTACGCATTTTTTAGCAAAATATTCTGAATTTTCTCGAATGTAAGGCTAAATGGGCATATAAATAGGCTTAGAATACGCTAAAGGATCTATGATTTGAATCCAAACTTGTCTAGATTGGATGCACGGATCAAAAGTCACGTACTTTTTGAAATAAACTAATTTTGTTTTAGACTCCCTTTAGGCTGGTACCAAAATCCTCGATTTTACATTTTTTTCTTCGAATCCTCGTAACTTTTGATTCAGTGACTCGATTTTAACGTTTAATACGTCAAATTAAAGCTCTTTTCCTCTAATTTTTTTCTAAATATGCCTAAATTAAAATTTTTTAATTCAATGAGCTATATATATGCTTCTCAAGTAGATCGTTTTTTGAAAGCATATGTACAGCTCACTATATAAAAAAAAATTTAATTTAGACTTATTGGCAGAAAAGTACAAGAAAAGAGCTTGTAATAAATATAAATTATAGATTTCGTCATATACATATACGAATATGTCCGCGCATAAACGCGCGCGCGCGAGCAGTTAAATTTCGCCACTTGAATTATGCACGTATAATGCATGTTATACGTGTTCGCCGCGCGACGGCGAGCTTCTGAAAAAGGGAGAAGCTCGCCCCGCTATACATCGCCCAATTTCATTTGTAACACTCGCGCGCAACACTGTACATATATAATATATATATATGTAACACTTTGTCACGTACGCGCACACTCGCGGCTAATATATACGCACGTTGCACAAGTGTTTTGCAGCCCGAATGTATATGTATATAATTATTACTTATACTTATACTGTACGTATACTGTCTCCGCGGCAAGAGCATGTGCGCTATCGCGCGGGCTCGTAAACACGCACGCAGCGCGCGTTTGCTTAACAAAGGCCCGCCGCGCGGCGGCAGAGCTATATAGAGGCGCGGGCGCAGGAGCTACCGGTAAACCGTTGGAAAACACTTGCGATTGTTACGAGATTAACTTGCGAAGCGTGGGCGATAACGCCAAGTTTTTCAAGCGCGTTTGCTCTTCGCGCCCTGCGCTCGCTATAGTATATATAGTATGCCGGATATACGCGTGCATTCACGATATGCGTATGTATGATGACCGTATATGTATAATATACACGTATACCTGGGCGCTTTCAAATGTTGAAAAGTTGTCTATTTACGACGTCTCCGCGCGTAACCCAAATACCTTATCGTTCCGCGCTTATTTTAATATATTGTGCCTGTCGCTGTACACATTGTTTCAATTCAACAGCTCGCGGTGTTGCACAACGCGTTAACGTGTGCAGTACAGACGACAGACTCGCGCGCCGCGCAAGTATACATGTCGGTTTCACAGCGCGTAGAGCGCGACGCGCCGCTAAATTCGACTCTAGAGCATTGCACGGTTACGTGGGGCGCGCAGCGATGCGTTTTCCGCTGTATACGCGAGATGGTTGACGCGCTTCGCTGCCGTTTTGCAGAACACCTCGGTCTTGGAGAACCACCACTGGAGATCGGCGGTCGGCTGTCTTCTGGAGAGCGGAGTCTCGGAGCAGCTCCCGGACCGAGTGAAGCCCGAGCTCCAGCGGCACATCAGCTCGCTGATCCTCGCCACCGACATAACTCGCCAGCAGGAGTTTCTCACGCGCTTCAAGGTACGTACGCGCGCGTCGCCGTTTATACAATCTTGTAATGTTATACGCCTACACTGCACGATCGATCTCGTGTACTGAGCAGCGCTACCTGGACGAGCGCGAGCTGGACATGAAGCAGCCGGAGCACCGGCACTTCATCCTGCAGATCGCCCTCAAGTGCGCGGACATCTCGAATCCCTGCCGGCCCTGGGACATATCGCGCAAGTGGTCCTACAAGGTCTGCGAGGAGTTCTTCCGCCAGGGCGACTACGAGCGCCAGCTCAATCTGCCGGTCACGGCCCTCTGCGACCGGCACACCACGAGCATACCCAAGATCCAGGTGGGCTTCTTCAAGTTCGTCGTGCTGCCGCTCTACGAGGAGTGGCATCGCTTCCTCGACGACGACTTCAGCCGCTCCCTCATGCGGCATCTGCGCGACAACCAGCAGCAGTGGGAGCTCATGATAGAGCGCGAGGCCGCCGCAGCCGCCGCCGCAGCGGCCCAGGAGGCGACCCCGTCGCAGGCTTGCAACAGCGAACCGGTCACCGAGATAGTCGAAGCTTCCGAGGTGAGTCTTATACGCATACGCGCGTGACAAGTTTCCTTGGAAATTCGAGCTGAATAAGTCAGGCTGCGACCCGCCAACTTTCCCTTCGTCCTTATATATATATGAGGAAATCTACGGCCAGGTGTCAATTTTTGGGCGGTATTAAACGTTGAAAACGATTGGTTGGATCGCAATTGAGAAGGATTTGAAAAAACGCAAAATTCTCTGGATTTTGTCAAGCTTGACATGGAAGAAATCGTTAAAATAATGGTTTTTCTTTTTTTATTTAATACCTCATGATTTGCGACTCAACCAATCGTTTTCCCTTTCTTCAAATGCTAATAACTTTTGATCCAATAGTGCGTTTTCAAAGTTCAATAGCTTAAATTAAAGCTCTCTTCTTCTACTTTTATGCTATTGAGTCTAAATTTTTTCTTCGTAGTGCGCTATATATATGCTTTCAAAGAACGATCATTTTGAAAAGCATATATATAGCTCATCATAAGCGAAAAGAAAAAACCCGCCCAGTAATTAAAAAGTACAAAAACAGACCTTTAATTTGACGTATTGAACGTTGCAAACGGATGCTTGGATCAAAAGTTAGAAGGATTTTAAGAAAAAAAAGGTAAGAGCGGTCATTTTCGTAAATCTTAAATCCAAGTTCATCCACTTCTAAAATGCGAAACTTTTGATCAGTGCATCCGATTTAGACAAATTTATATCCAAATGAAAGGTCTTTTCAAGTACTTTATTTTAATTGATTAGAAATTTGATTTAACATACGGCCTACTCTTAAATTTTTAGGAGAATGGAAAAAACGCGAAAAAAATTAGCGTATTTTTTTTCAGTTTTTGGCCCGTAACTTTTTATTGGCATAGGGCGCGGATGTATTTCGGTCAATTTTCTTGTATTGTATGCCCTAACGAGTAAAAAAAACCTAGCCCGGTTAGTGTGCCCTCAAAATTGCAAATCTTCCACTTTTTCGCCCAAAAATTGACACCTGGCCGTAGATTTCCTCATATGCGCAATCGTTTTATCAAAGTTTCAAGCTCCGGCGCGAAATTTGAATCTTTAATCGACGCGCCCGCCGCGCACCCATTCAATCTCGACTGTGCGATATTTGCAGTGCACGGAGGAGGATTCCGGCAGCCTGGAGCTGCCGATACCGTCGCCGGGGTTGGCGCCGCCGCAGTCTAGCCACGACCGCGACGGGCGCCGGCACTCGGTCCCGCTGGGCGTGTGCCGCAGTCTGAGCCTGGCGCCCAGACCGACGACGGCCCGCCGCGAGAGCCTGCCCGGCGGCGCCGCCTCCCTCATGCCCTCGCGCATCTCCTCGCGCAGCAGCCTGCACCGCTCGGAGGCCTCGCCCAGCGCCTGCACCGTCACGGCCTCCTCGATGTCGCCCGCGGCCCCGGAGCGGCCCGTCAGCGCCGAGAACCTCCTGCCGGACACCAGCATCGCCAGCATCGCCAACAGCCTCGAGGCCTCGCGGCTCAGCAGCCTCGTTCAGCAGCAGCAGCAGCAGCAGCCCTGGTACGTCGCTCTGCCCAACTCTCTCTCTCTCTCTCTCTGTCACTGTCCCACTGCGGTGGAAATATGAGCACGCGACGACTGAACCGTCTCCCTCGACTCGTTTAGGGAGCAGGCGCTGCACGAGACAACTGGCTCGCAAGCGCAACCCCGACAGGCGACCCTCACTCGCCAGCAGACCTTCCCGCCCGTCCAGCCGTTCGCCCGAATGCGCTACATGTCGACCACCGCCGAGATGTCGCAGTGCTGCACGGAGGTGCTGCTCGAGGCCGACAGCTCGTCCTCGCGTTCGGGCTCGCCGGCGCCGATTGGCGTCCTCTCCACCCTCGGATCTCCGCCCGCCACGATGCTCAGCAGCATGTCCAGCGTCGCGGGCACACCCGCCAGCGCCGCTGCCGAGCTCCGTCGGCACTCGACGCCCGCCCAGAGCAAGGCGCGCGCGGCCGTGGGCAACGGCACGGGCCGCCGCTTCACCACCATACCGCTCACGCAGGAGCCAGGCCAGCAGAACACGCTTTTCTTCATCGGCAGCCCGCCGGACTCGCCGCCCAGGCAGCCGAGCTCCACGCCCTCGAGCGACGGCAGCGGCGGCAGCGTCGATCAGCAGCAGCAGCAGCAGCACCAGCACCAGCAGCAGCAGCCACCGGGCCGCAAGAGCGCCGACAGTCTCAGCCTGCCCGGCAGCAAGCGCGACTACGCGGGCGACTCGCCGCGCGACAAGAGCTCCGGCTGCAGCTCCAAGATGCTCAAGCTCATGAAGGAGAACGTCGATCCACGTGCCGCCGACGACCTGGCCGTCGGCAAGGGCTCGCTCGCCCTCGGCAATCGGCGCTCTAACAATCAGGTAAGCTGGGACTTGGGCCTGCCCCGGCTCTATCGATCCGCCTCGTTCCCGCAATCGCCTGCGAGCTCCCGTTTCTTCCGCATATATAACTAAATTGCTCTTTTTCACCCCCAACAGTAAAGGCGAGTCTTTCGATCGGTCCCCACTATCTGTCCCTCTCTCGTTTACGAAACGGCAGTGCGATAAGTACTTATACAATTTCCACTTGGATATATCTCGACGTTTTTATATACGCATCTAATTGTGTTGTGTATTTGTTGGAAAAAAAAAAAGAAATCATCCGGCATTGAGAAGTCATCAAGCATATACTTACAATCTTTACACATCCCTTGTAACTAGAACATTGATTGTGTGAAATATCATTATTTTAAATTATATATATCTCTCTCTCTTTCTCTTGTTCTCGTTCTCTCTCTTTATCTCTCATTATCTCTCTCTCTCTCTCTATCTCTCTTCTCCTCACGGGGCCTCAAGTAGTATGCGCGTACATGGAAAAATTAATCGACTCTCTCTCTCTCTCTCTCACACACTCTCTCGTTGATTGGCTTAACGCTTTTTCTTGTACTTGCAGGGTTTGGCAAGGAGGAGAGGTTCAGCGCCGGTGGGACTTTTGGCCAGGCTTGACGACAGCACGTCCGCTCCCATTCGCACGATCGACATTTGCTCCCGACGCGGTTCCGTTCCATCCGACATCACGGCTCATCCAAGTTAATACAATAATATTCAGCTTTACGGTTACTTTGATTTAGATGAATAGCCGCTCACATTTATTTTCCTCTGCAGACGGAGGAGTTAACCGAGTTGGCCTGAGCATTCGCAGTGAAAAGTTGTCGAGTAGTTGTAACCGCAGACGTTCGAGCTTGCCGCATGAGGCAGCGCTCGGTAACCTACTTGGCAATCTAACTCAGTTCACAGGTGAACACCGCCCTACATGCACTGCACATGTTATCAATTTTCAGCAGTCGTATGTGAATGACAATTCTTTTTGCTACTCTGCCACAGCCGATCGTGAGAATTATCCGCTCAACAATAACAACAACAACAATAACAATAACAATACTGGCAGCAATAATAATGGCTTCGCTCGGATGACGTTCGAGGGGGGTCTTCACTCCGGCGGTGGTATAGCAGCCATCCTCAGCTCGCGGCGCGGTAGCGTACCCGCCGACATATCGGAGCTGCGGCGTGATCTGCTCGGTCGCAGCAGCCTCAACGGCAGCAGCGGGAATACCGGACTCCTTGGAAAGTCGCGCAACAACCGCAGCAGTAAAAAGATGCTACGCAGACGCAGCAGCGGCGGCCCCGAAATGTTCGCCAGTGGGCAACAGAGCGCTGCTCCAGGTCTGAATCCAGCTGACGGCAACGACAATGCCGGAGGTTGGCCTACGAGCAGCGGTTGCAGCCAAAGGTCCAAGCGCGACATTGCTAAGCGGGATAGCTCGATGGCTGAGCCCGGCGGGCCTATCGTCGTCAAGAGAAGAGGTTCCTTGCCCATCGAGATGCTTGCTGTTTCGCTCACTGGCCGATACATACACAGATAAGAACGGGCAGTGCGCCGCTACCGCTGACGCTAACGCCGCATTTCAACGTCAAAGGACCATTAGATCATCGAACGCTTATTGTATAGTGATTACCTCTTGCTGTAGTAGCTCCGGTGCGTGATTTTGGCCTCAGTCAGCTAACGGTGATGTTCAAGCAAAATGGATGAAACAAGTACCCTATCGAAATGGCAGTAATTTTACCTTATTTCTTTTTATTCAACACTACGTGACTCTGATTTATCATTCTTTCTGCAATATTTTGTTATGTTCTTATATTGTATCACGTAAGAGATGTAGGCTGCTTTTTTTCTATAAAACAACAAGAGTTATAATATACATTGATATACGAGTTCGTTAACATAACTTATCGTTGCCTCCCCTTTCGATAGGGTGTCTTATTCAGCTCAGGCTAGTGCTGTTTGTACTGGGATGGAAAAAAATGAATTATGACCTCTATCTGTATGTGTATATGTGTTTACAATCAAGTCTGCAGCTAAGAACATTTTAATCGAAAACCAAATATTGGATAGTTTTCAGGATATTCATCTTGCTTTGAACTAATCGACTATTCAAAATCATCATTGATAGCAACGACAAAGACGAAATTACACGATGATCTCGACCACCCGTTGACAATGTTATCCCGATAAAAAAAAAATCCGTTGAATATTCATCCTTGCGCGCCTACCTGGGACAAATCGAGTTGCAATCAGTTTTGGACTATCTGTTTTACCCGCACATTATCCGCATTATTATAAATAAATACGAACAGCGAGCATCAACACGAGGGACTGCTATATTACAATATTTTATCCAATGTAAGTCTGATGTGCATGAGCAAAGGAATGACAAATGGCGTAGTATGTATAATTAACGTTTTTATGTTCAGGGAAATTGCAAAACAAAAGATTCATCAAGTTTTACACTACATACAAATATATCACTTTTGTAGAATCAAAAGGGTATATATCAATTTTTACTATTTTTATTATTAAATTATCTTGAAAGTACCATCAAATGAAACGTGACAAGATTTGCTTGCATGTGTTTGCATTGAAATATATTCATATATCTATAAAAAGATATTTATATCCGCAACCGATATATCATTTTTGCCATAGTGCAGATAAAAATAAAATTTTTTACAATCCAATATTATTAAGTATCTGGCTTCCTTGCACAATACATACACAAGATCAAGTTTCTATAAATTCGCTTTGAATGTGTGCATGTACCATGTATCACATATGTGTTATTGATAAAAAAAAACTTGGTGTATCTATATTTCTCTTGATAAGCATTAAAAATATTGTTCAGTAGTTCGAGCTCCACAAGTCTTCCCGCGGAAAAATTCCAAAAGTCTGGTCACAAAAATGTGCAATACTTACGTACGCCAAATTCGCGTGTGCCATATTTGTTATTTCTAAACCTGGAATTCGCACATTTTATTTTAGTTGTTCCTTGCTCAAAATAAGATAAAATTCTTTAAATTATGGCTCACATAACAAACGCAAAAATTATGAAAATGTCGATTACACTACTGATTTAAAGGTTGCTTTGAAAAATAAAAACGCAGAAAATCTATAGGTACCAAGAATGAACAAGACTGGTAGAAAAATACAGGGCTGTAAAAAGCTGATTCGCTTTAATTTCTTTGAAACGGCATTTTTCATTGCATAGAACATTCTGTTTATTGTCTTATGGAATTTGTGAGTTAAATCAAGACTTAATGAAAAATATTGTTCTAATAACACATGAAAAAATTATAACGAAATTTGTACGAATCAAAATTTTTAACTCTTAAAGCATATTCATTATTTCTTAATGATAGCATAAAGTAATGAGAAATCTAAACATAGAATAGCAATTGATATCATAGGGACTATTCAATCCCTAGCGACAACGACAGGCTATGTTCTCGTGAAATATGTGAAAAATATATTTATTTTAGATTTAATGAATTCGAGCGTAAACTAGATCTTGCATTCAATATGCCCAAGTACAAAGTAGTTACCGAGGAGTGTCTCTTGCGTTGTTGTTCAACAGACAACCATTAAATTTGATTAAGAGTAAATGAATTGAAAAAATTGGCCGAAACTGGTGCCATTGCAATCCCGATCATATTACATGGTAGTTCATCGATATTCATAAAAAGTGTGATCCATTAACGAAAAAATTACAATGTAACTGCTATATGCAAGAACCAGCTATGTAATGTTTTTACGAAAAAAAGTAATTTTTCTAATCAATAATATATACTGAAACCGGATTTAAGGGGATACCAAAGCAATGCACACTGTATTACTTAGAGTTCATAACAAAATTTTCGTTAATCAAATGATTAATAATACCTTTAATTTGTTTCTATATCATGTAGTAACAAAGATTCAAGATCCCTCAAATAAGCGGGTTTTACATCTAAGATATCCTTATAATATTTTATAATTTTTTTTAATTATTAATCATGCTTTAAAGTAATTGCTTGATAAATATTGGAATCTTAAGAATGTGAATACATTAATCATTGTAAAAGCCTCTTGTGCATAATATTACACAATGCAGCACAAATTATAATTGTATGTATAAGTTTTTACATGCAAATCAAAACCAATATAGAATATGTATAGCTGGTCATTCCATAAAGCGGCTTGTAGTTATATTAAATCCATTTCACCAGATCCAGTTGTAGTCATCACCATTACCACTCATATTATCATCGTTGTTGTATTAATAAACAATACCTCGAAATAAAAAATGAAATGTTTATATTAGGTAGTTTTAGAGTATAGACAATAGAAATATCGTACAGTAAAATTATTAAAATTTTTGATCAGTTAACAGCGAGGCGCTGCGAATAATGGAAGAGTGAGAGATGAGAAAATATGAAATATAATAATTTTTTAAGAGTCGAATACATCGTGTCATTAATGGCATATAAAATGAATAAAAAAATACAATGTTTAACTTGACGTATAATAGCGCCAACAAAAATCAAAATTTGATCAAATTTCTCGAAAACAATGTCTTGTTTATCATTTGATTGCGTATCTAAAACAGTATATACTCAAACTCGCTCATTTCCAGTGTATGTTTTATTGAGAGAAAAACGTTCCTTCAATTGAGAACTAAAAATCGTTAAAAATGTATTCACTGTATATAAGTAAAAAAAATGGTGTGTTGATTTAGATTAAGGGACATTACATTATTATAAATATTCAAAACGAAGTTGATCGTGGATGGTCAAGTAGCATACTTGAATTTGATTCTGTGCTAGGCTTAACTATCAAATAATTTATTATCGATAAATTAAAGATTGCCAAACATTTTTTATGGATGAGTAATGTTAAATGTGCAGTTATTGTTTTCATTGTAGTGTATTAAACTTATTGAAAATTTTATTTGCCATAAAATAAAAGGGGGAAATTCAGAAAGCAATAACTGTATATGCTTTACTTGAAAAAAAAAATTCAGGAAATTATACTCGTTTTTGTTGACTTGTTCAGGGGGACGATTGGTTTTCAGAGAATTGATCAATTATTCTTGCGTACGTCGCGATTACCATGGATGCATGTATTACAATGTTATGATGTGACCTATAGGTCTCTTACAGCTCAATCTTTTTCCTTTCTCACACCGTTCTCCGTCTGTCTGTTTCTCTTTCATTCTCTCTCTCTCTCTCTCTCTCTCTCTCTCTCTCTCTCTCTCTCTTTCTCACCCTTTCTCTCTCTTTCTTTCTCGATAAAGTTGTTGGAATCACAAGTGTTGTTTAACAATCATAAAATACACAAAAAAGAGAATCAGGCTTGAATACGAAAGCAAAGTAAGAAACTCAAGTAAAATAAGTAAGAGTGAAAATATGACTCCGAAGTCCTCACTAATATGCTAGCCAATTCTCTCTCTCTCTCTCTCTCTCTCTCTCTCTCTCTCTCTCTCTCTCTCTCTCTACTTATCTTTCTTTCTCTATCTATCTCTCTCTTACTCTCCCTTGACATAACTTTTCGAGTGATCTAATTCTTATACACCCTTGGGTAAAAAAAAGGAAACTAAGTGTACAATCTGCGTTATGCCCTATATTATATACTGTAGATACGTCGGTAACGTCGTAACTTGACTTGTCAACCTGTCGAGACTGATAAGCAACTCAAATTATAAATGAAAAATGGGAGCGTACGTGTAAAATGACTGCCCTAGTTAGAAAATTTCATTGAATACAATAAAGAATGATTAAAAAATCAAAACATCTTATTTGTTTAAATCTTCCACTTTTTGAAGCAGGGTGTTGAAAACTTTGCAAATTATTTTTGTCATTTTTGTATAAAGATTTAGATTCTTCCGAATTCACCTATTTTGTCGCAATATCATAGTTGAAGAAAATGCATCATACGACGATGAAGGTATATGAATTTTATGTAATATATAAAAAGAAATTCAAAAAATTGAATCTCGAATTTCAATATATAAAATTTGGGGAACGGTTATTAAAAGTAATCAAATGAATCGTTTCGGAATGACTAAAAATTAAGAACACGCGAAAAATTTTAATTTGAAAAATACTTCATTAAAAATGTAAACTATTATAGATATAGTAATCGTCTATGTTTGAAATTATGCAGTATCTTACAGATCTTTCACTTTACGGAAATAAGTGATTTTTATCGCTACCATACTTATTACTTTTTTTATCAGAATAATTTTTATGTCAAACCAGAACTAAGATTATTTTTTTTATTCTCGTGGTTTGCATAAGTAACATATACATGATTATGTAAAAGTCAATCACAAAATAATGTTTTAATCTAAATCATTAATGAAAAAACCTATATTACATATATGCACTTATAAAGGTAGAAAAAGTGTATTAGCTTTGAACATTTTCATAATTTTCCATGATATCATAGATTATTTTTGTATTTATTTACCTCAATATTTCATACTATAATATTTTTTTATTTTATTCTATACAGTCGTGTAACTCGCTGGGTTCCTTAGAATGTGAGAACAATGTAATACAGAAATGGGTCATGAATTGTTACAAGTTCCATATATTTTGTTTCGTCACGAAATAGAAAAGAAAGAAGTTCTCTGCAGATACGTTATTTATAACGTTTTAAATTGCTTGTAAAATTTATTATAATATGTCATCTAAAATTATAATTTAAAATAGAATTAAAAAAAATTAATTTTTGAGTTCTAAGTACAGTCTTTTCGAAGCAGTTGAAGGAGCACAAATGGCGGCTTACATTAAACGAAATAATTAAATTTATATAAATGATAGAACAATGCTGTCCAAGTCAATCGACAGAAGAATCGTTCCACAGCGTATAAATAAACGACTAAATTAATAAATATAATGAATCAATACGTGCATTTATATAGATGTAGATGTATATTAAACGCAAAAATCAAGTATAAAGCGCCGCATGCTGCGAATTAAGAAAAGGCGCGCAATTTCAAAAAGTCATGCAGATCAGCAGATATCCATATCGGGGATCTCCGCGCACGCATCTACGCACTTAGGTATGAAGTTTTCGTTACAAAGTTGACAGAACTTAGGGTATACGTATCCCCCAGCCGATTGAAATCTTCTTCAGCAAGAGAGCATAAGTCAGCTCGGAAAGACTCCCGCTAGATCTACAGAAAAATCTTTGAAAAAAAAAACAGGCGACACCCCTGAAAACCAAGCATCAGAGCATAACGAAAACGAAGACGCACATTCCTATATAGATATAGCGGCAGTATAGCTATACAGACGTCCGTGTGGTATATGCGCGCGAACGAACCTGAATTCCCATTGGCTCGCCGAGAGCCATTGCGTCATATTGCGCACCCGGCGGCACTGAGCGACTGCTGCCTCGCTCTCGCCGTCTCTCTCGCACTCGTCGCGCGGGCTCGGCCCGAGCTGCCCCTCCCCCTCTCCCTGCCCCTCCACAGTCCAGCATCTCAGTCGTCGTCGCAGTAGAAGTGAGCGCTGCACGAGCCGAGAGCGAGCCCCTATAACATTGGAGCCTCCATCAGTTAGTAAAAAACGGCGGCCGTACGATTCGCGCGCGCGGTCAAACGCATGCCGCCAAGTGTGTGCGTGTGTGTGCAGCTCGTCGCGAAAAGCCGGCTCTCGAAGAGGAGCCCGAAGAATAGCGGATCGTCGGACTAGTCGGTGCGTCCCGCATCAGCGTCAATTCCTCGTGCTGCAGCGGGAGAGAAGAGAGCCTGCTGCGCCTCTCTCTCTCTCTCTCTCTCTCTCCCTCGAGCTTGTGTTAGAGAGCTATAGTAGTCGTTGTTTGCGTCGCGCGCGCGCTGCTGCTGCTCTGCGCTGCTGCTCCGTAGGTCAAAATGGCGCGCGAGAGAGCAGTAGCAGTGGAGGCAGCAGTGGTAGCCCGCTGCAGCTCTGCGCAGCCCGCGCTTCGAGAGGTTATGTGAGGCGTCGAGAGGGAGAGAGAGTGTGTGTATGCGTGTGTTTGTGCGCGCCCCGTTTTTCTGCGACGACGAGGAGCCGAAAAAAAAACGTGCTCGCTATCCAGCAGTGCTGAGATAAAGTGTCGGCGACAAGTGCTTCGCGGTGCATATACAAAGACACGAGCTCTGCTGCGCCTCCATCCCCCGTCTCCGTTGCATGAGTTATGAGGACGGCGGAATGCCCGCAGGCGGTAACAGTCGTTTCCGCGGTTACCCAGCGCGGATGTCCGAGCGTCAACAACTCGCGCTTCTCCTGCAAATGACTTCTCAGGAGATGACATCCGGTGAGTGGCCAGGACTAGCTGCCGCGAGGAAAGCAGCCCCTCCGCGCTTCGATGCATCCTATTCTCTCTGTTGCGATGTTTCGATCTCTCTCTCTCTCATTCTCGGGGATCGCTCGCTGTCTCTCTTTTTCACGTCTACCCCCTCCACGAGGTCACGCTCGATTCTCCGAGCCTGCACCCGTGTATTATCGCGCGCAGTTCCCTCGACAGGCTCAAAGTGCATTGCTTCTCGTTGTTGCTTTGCTTTTCCGTTGCTATTTTCGCCGTTAACGCCGAGAGCACGTGTGCGAGTTTCGTGTAGAGGAGCCTCAGCCTCCCTATATACGCTGCGACTGAAAACAAACATTCTCTCGAGTCGCTCGGCTGTTCGCGTCTCGTCTTTTTGAATGCGCAGGCTCACCGCGCCTTGACCCTTTTGCTCCAATTGCAAGATTTTCGACGACAGCATGTATACCTATATACGCGCGCAAGTACCTATGCCCTGCACTTTCGCACTCTAATTGTTTATCTCAATGCGTGCGATCCACGAAAAAGCGTAAATAAAGCTGAATTCTTTTTGGAGCGACAGCGATCCTTTTTTTTGACACGCAACTGAGGCACTACTGTATAAGCTGGAACGAATTTTTAATTGCCAATTATGACTCAGAAGAGAGACATTTTTCAAAGCTCAACCTAATCAATCTGTTGACAATCGAGACGAAAAATTTACGATAAAATTTATTTTCAAGGTTCGTCTGGTGCTAGATCCGAGAGCAGCATACCTTTGAGCAACGCAAGATCGTCACCGCTACAAAAATCCTCGAAGAGTCGCTGGTCGAACAAAAACTCCGATATACTCGATGTGAGTAACTCGTCGTTCAGTCGTCAGGACGAGCGTCTGCGTCTGCCACATGGCTGTGATTCCAAGGAGCAAAATGGTAAAATCGTCATCATCGTTGTGTACACTTGTTTTGTCATACTGCATAATTTTATTTATCATCCAAATTCGTTCCGCCGCCTCGCAATAAAATAGCTAATAAATTTTACGCTGCAAGTTGAATGCACTGGTGGTGCGCTGCGCTGCAGAGCGTGGACAGAAGCGTCGGAACGGAGACACACGCGCGTTAAAACACCAACAGATGACGCCGCTCTCGGCCCCCCCCCCTACCCCGACAGCTCTCGATGCAATAAAACCAAAGCCGCAAGCGTTGGCGAAAAAAGATTTGCAAAAAAAGTTTTATATAGCTACTTAGCGCAGACATACAGGAGGAAGAGTCTCGTCGCCTCTCCTCGTACGGAATCAATCACTGTATACCCACGTCCTCGCGGAACGAGCGTATTTGCACGCATCGCACGACTCCGAAAAGACCTCTCTGCCTGTACGGCACTGCGCGCGTAACTGCAGTTGCGACTCGCCGAGTGATAACAGATAAAACAAAGCCAGCGCTTGATCGCGGCGATCGACTCGCGAAAAATAGATGCCATACACTAAGAGGGATAGTGTATCGTCTCTGAATAACCTCGTTCGTATGGGTCCTATATAAGCGTACCAATCGAACTCCGGCGCGCAGCATCGCGGCAGTGAACGTCGATCCGGTCCGTGTAAGTATATATACAGTATACATATCGAGGACGCCGCAGCTCTCCGAGCTGCTACTGTCGCGGGCGCACAGTACAATACATGTAGTTTGAGGTTAAACGCGAAACTCGACTCGGTGCGAGCCATTACACAGCGTGAGTTGGCGAGTTGGACGTCCTATAAGACACGCAGCAGACGAACGCTCGCGCACGTAGGCGTTGGCTAGTCCGGCATGGGGATATCATATCGGAGGCGCTGTCTCAAGGCCGTTTCTCTCCTTAATTTGCAGAGTTCGCGGGCTCGGTTTCCCCGGACGAGGTGAGGACGGCCAGCAGGGCCGAGAGCCCGGTAGCCGCAGGCTCGCCAGCCGAGTGCGCAGCCACTGTTATTTCCGCCCAGCGGCAACAGCGGCAGCAGCAGCAGCAGCAGCAGCAGCTACAGCATCAGCTCCCCGAAGAGCAGGAGAACGTCTCCTCGTCGAGCTCGACGCTGCAGCAGTTGGAGCGCGAAGACGAAGCGTCCGGGGCCGCGTATGAGATGCGCAGGACACCGCCGCAGAACAAAGGTACATCCGCAGCGTGTGTGTGTGTGCGCGTGTGTATACAGGGGGGTGTGAATTTTTTTTTCTCTCTCTCTGTCTTTTTTTTGTTCGGAGCAGAGAGCGGTAAGTAGTAAGAGTCCGGGAGATTCGCATCGCTGTAATGGGAAGAAAAATCGGTGGATAAATATAAGAGCCGATTGTTGGCGGAAGTGCGAGAGGAGCGCGTGTGAGGCGATGGACGAAACGAATTGTAGAGGAATCAGCTATTTCTACGCGTGAAATTATAAATAGTATGTGGGAGAGACGTGTAATGCACGCGAAGGTGCGAGGAGGGGAAAGGGAAGTATAGAGATCGTAGAGGGAGAAAGGGAGAGAGAGGGAGGGAGACAGAAATACAGAGATAAAGGAAGGTAGAGGGGATTGAGAAGGAGGAAGGAGAGCCAGCGGCGTCTGTAATTCTGTCGAGGTGTTCACGGCAGTCATGAGATCTGTCTGGCCGATGATTCGACGATGCTGAAAGCGAGTCAATAAATTGCGATTTGTTAACGAATTGCGACGTCGCTCGTCAACCGGGATACAATATGTTAGTGCTTTCCGTAACTCGCTGGCGTGCTCGCGAACACAGCGACTCGTAGCCGGTCGTAAAAGGTATAATACACGTAGCGGAGAGAGAGGGGGGGGGGAGAAAGTGCAAGGCTGTTGGCCTTAAATCTAACGGGTGTTGCCGAAGTAACGCTCTCTTTTTCTACTTGTGCAGTGGACAGACAAGCCACGGGAGGAGGCAGTGGTAGCGGCGCGCAGCAGCAGCAGCAGCAGCAGCAGCAGACCGGAGGCAACGGCAGTGGGGCCAGCGTAAACAGCAGTGGCAACAGCGGTGGAAGCAACAGCGGTAACAGCAACAGCGGCGGCGGCGGCGGCAGCAGCAACTCACCTCGTGTCACGCTCAGATTGAATCAAGTGCGCGCGACGAGGGATGATAAGAAAGGGTCCGCGGGTACTGCAGCTGTGTCCGGTTCAAGCACCGCGGCTCCGACGAGCGGAGCTAACGCACCCAATTCCTCGACGCGGCAGCCTTCTGGCTCATCCATTTCTATGGTGAGATCGACGTCCATGATTTTTTTTGTTTTTTGTTTTTTTTTTTTAGAGTATGGTAAACAATTTACGAGCGAAATGGTTGTCTCGAAGCATGCGTGTTGGTCAACGTTCCTGATATCGCACTTTTTTTCTCTGTACGTTCGTGCAGTACAGCAGTTGTGTGTCACTGCCGATCGATTCAATGTATTTATACGTGGCTATATTTGGATTAATAAATAGTTTATTATTGGCAGATGCGCAGGTGTACGTACGTAGTAGGAAGTTCTTGAGAGGCTGAACAATTTCTTAATTAATTTCGTTGTTGGAGTTAAATGTTAAGCAGTTCGTATCTGTAAAAATAATAATTTGTTACGTTTTGATTGCAGAGCACGAGTCAAATGGAAGCTTCTTCGACGAAATCGTCAGGTGGTAGTGTGGGAGGTACTTCGACCTCGAGTACAAGTACAATTTGTACCAGTAGCGGGCCAGTTAGCAGTCAAGGGACGACTAACAATAGCGGTAATAGCGCGGGGGCTAACAATAACTCGTCATCCTCATCATCGGTCGATGGCGGGGATGTTTACGAGTTTAAGAGCTCGAAAGAAGCAACTCCCGTTAGAGGCTCCAGTTCTTCGCCAAATCCGAATCCCGAAAAAGACTCAAAAGACGTCAACTCATCATCTATTGCCTCTTCGACGAGTACCACAACGCAAAGTCAAAATGTCAGTGGAAGTGGGTCTTCTGTAGCTGTGAATTCTACTTCGAGTAAGAAATTTCACTCTGGATACTTCAGCTGTACTGTAGCTGTACTGTAAAGCAGTTGTTTTAATCAAATGCCAGAATCTTTATAATGACATGATGTAACTTCTTATGTCTTCGCGATTCGGGCAAGAGGAAAATCGACGATAAACCGATTAGATTTGTTGTCTTGTGGAATCTAATTTAAATAATCGTTGAACAAACTCTTGTTTAGTTTGTTTTAGCTATACTGCTTCTTATAAATTTGTTGTTACACACATTTATTTCGTATTGCAGGTGTATCGAACATAGTCGGTTCCACTACGACAAGCTCCTCGGCAGCAACACCTTCGTCGAGTAGTGGAAATGTAGTTGGCTCTTCCAATCCATCTTCCGGAACTGGTTCTGGTGGTAATTCTTCAGAATCTCCATCTACGCAAGGAGTGTCATCTATGAATGATGAACCAATGCTGGTTACTACGTCACCGGCTTCTGCTGGTTCCGCTACTTCTTCAACGACGACAAAGCGTACCTTTGAAAGCGAGGCTGGTCAAGGAGATGATCAGGACGAAGAAGTGCGCAAGCGTAAGAAAAAAGACAATAACGAGCCCAGCAATAAAGAAGTTGGCACAGCAAAGGGTGCGGCTGGTAATAGACAGACTACTGGCAGAAATAATCCTGGGGTAACTGATAAAGTAAGTATATCAACAAAATTTTTTTGACAACTGTATACTCAATTTATTGTATGTTTGAAATCTTAACAGTGTGCCAAGTCTGGAAAGCAAGCCGTTGGATCAATGTCAGCAAAAAGTAATCAGAGCAACGTGTCGACAAATGCCGAACGTAAAAGTCCTAGTGCCTCGCTTAGTGCAAACAGCCCCAAGCCTTCCAATCCCTCGAGTTCCTTGACTACTAATATACCGAAAGGTACTACATCAGCATCCACCGAATCGGATGGTGAAGACGAGCGTTCAAAGAATACGGATTGCAACTCGGCACCGAAGGTACCACCTTTAAAAATTGTCATTCCACAGAGTACAACATCAGAACAAGAACAAGGTAACAGAAACGGCAAAAATCCTTCAACTCGCGGCCATCAACTGCCTTATGTTGTGGCAAGCTCAAACAGTAACGATTCGATGGATAAAGATCAAAGCATGTCCACAACGACAGGTGGAACTACTAGCCCGTTAGATAATAGCGGAGTAACGTCAAAGAGCGATGACAAAAAGGACTTTAGTGGTGCATTGGATAACGAGTCAAGATCAATGCATCATCAGCGTGTTCTGAGAAGTTCACATCGCTCAGGCAATGGGGGAAATGGTACAAATAGTGGTCGTGAATCTGCCGGTAATATGTCCGGTAACGGAAATTATTCTAATTCTTCGCCGTTGCCAACTAATTCTGCAGATAGATCGAATAATTCATCACCGCAACAGAGGCATCATTCACCAACGCCCGAATCCAGTGGTATATCTGAGACTGGAAAGTCTGCATCAACAGATACAACAACTCAGAACAGTCCCGCAGTCAAGTCAAATAACTCAACGGAAAAGAGTGAGAAGAGTGTGGATGTAAAGAAAGAAGTTGGCGATAGTTCAGAAAGTAATACAAAGAAAGAAACTGGTGGTGAAGCGTCTAGTAGCTCAACGCAAAATGTTCCGGTCGAACTACACCCGAGAAAAAGAAAAATGAAATCAAGTAAAGAAGCGCAGCAAGCAGCAGCTGCTGCTGCAGCGGCCGCAGCCGCAGCCGCGGCAGCAACAGCTGCAAATGAAACTACCGAATCAACCAGTACGGGACCAGAAATTCATCCACACGATCAACCGATCACTAATTGTTATCAGCTCTTCTTGAACATACGAAAACAAGTAAGCTAACGATCTAATTAAATCGTTTTTCCATAGATCTTATGTATATTTGTAATTATATATTTAATAATAAAATTTATTTCTTATTTCTCTAGATTGAGCGTAGAAGAAAAGGTCTATTTCCAGTTCAACCTAAACCTCCCCAAGGCTTCAAAGATTACTTAATGAATCGGTGTACTTATGTACTAGCTGGCAACGCGAATAAAGAACCAAATATTAATCCACCAGCCAATTTGAACGTTCCCATGAAAGATCTTTATGTCGATCAAGAAAAAGAACGCTATAGATTAAGAATGCAGCATGTTGTGGAGAAAGAAAAACTAGTCTTGTCAGTAGAGCAGGAAATCCTTAGAGTGCACGGCAGAGCTGCTAGAGCTCTTGCCAATCAGTCACTTCCTTTTTCCGTTTGTACGATTCTTAAAGATGAGGAGGTTTACAACGTCATTACACCAGAGCAAGAAGAAAAAGATAGAAATGCAAGAAGTAGATATAATGGAAGATTATTTTTGAGCTGGCTGCAAGACGTTGATGACAAATGGGAAAAAATAAAGGTTCGTGTAATTTCTTTTGAAATTCAGTTGATTGCAAGATCATAATTAAAATGAAATGAAATTTTTAATTTTAGGAATCGATGCTTCTGAGACACCATAATGAAGCAGAGTCTTTACATGCTGTTCAACGTATGGACTGGGAATGGAAATTAAAGGAAGTTGGACTTTGCGAATTTAAAGCTACACCTCAAATAGAAGAACTCCATGTGCCAATGGTACATGTTTCTGATGACTTTGATCTTTTACCAGCTTAAGATTTTTAGACTGAATTTATATCCTGCTCTTATTGCATTACCTTTTAATAACATTAAAAAATGTGATCTGTGATCTTGTAATGTGTGATGATTGTTTGATGTGTGTAAGCATAGCAAGCAATAAGGCACAATGTTGCATTTTGTTAAATGTCATGTTTGACGACTGAGATCATAGTAATCTTATTTTTTTTACGCCATTTTATTATTTAAACTCGGTTAACTCATTAATTGTTTCCCATCATTGCGTTTTTTCGTAATAATTATTTAAACTGAGTCATTGTATTTGAATTGTTTATATAAACAAGTGAAGAAATAATTTTTACAGCTATGCTGCACTGGAACATAATCCATGTAATGTAAATATACTGTAATTATAGAAGCTCATTGTAACATTAACAAGTATCAAAGAAAATGCAAGCTCCGCCAAGGTAATGTACATACAGTAATAATAAAAAGAATTACGACTAGATAATGATTTAATCTTTTTTCTTTGAACATTTTTCTATACTCTCTTCATCATCGAGTCCAAAATCTATAGGCTTATCATAGCCCATGATCCTTTTGTAGTGGGCTTGATCAGTAAAGTCTTTGGGATCCATAAATAAACGTTTTCCTTTAATAGCACAACTTGTAAACATTCCAAGAACAGTTGGTATCGTTACATCCTCTGGAGTAAATTCAAGCTACAGTGGATTACAGAAGTATGTATAAGCAATTTAGCATAGATTATATTTCAAACTACTATTTACAATATTTCATCAATCTTACCTTTTTCCTCATGCAAAACAGATTGTAAGTTGTTGCTGTATATGTATCTTTTAAGTGGTTATATTCTACACTGATTACGTATCTCTTTGTAACCCAATGAAGTAATGGAGGAGTTGCCAAAGCAAACAAACCTATCACAGCGAATACTGGTAATATCATTTGATTGGTGGACCCAGACAGGACAGCTTGTTGATAAATAATAGGTTGAACCCCCAATCCAATCATCGAAGTAGAAAGTGAGAAAAGCTTGACGAGCCTCATCCTCTTGGATGAAAAACCTGTATAAATAACTTCTTTTCCATCTTCATTGACCCTATTCGTTAACTTTTCAGCTACATTCTCTCTGGTATTCTCCCTGATAAACTCTGTTTTCACACTTTTTAAAGCTTCAGTGTCATTCTCTCCAATGCTCTCCTCAATGTTTTCTGTTCTGATGTTTTCCGATCTTTTCACAGCAGCTCGGGTCGAATAATTCACAACCGAAGACAGTGGACTGAGGACAACCTGTAAGTAAAATACGTCAACAAAAAGAACAAAACGCAAACTAACGAATGTCCAAAACGTTTCTCAATTGAATGAGAAGACAGTGCTGCGAAAATAGCCTAACCTTGCATTCGCAGTTGCTGTTGACAAAGTTACGCACTGGCGAACTGAGATTAAACTTGAAATAAGTCGAAGCTGCAAGACGACCGCGACTACCCCTGCTAACGAAGAGCATACGCACGAGCGTCGACATTGCTTGTTAATTAATTGTTCGTTCGCTAAATAAACATTGTTTTCTTACTGGAGCGAGCGAAACGGAGGAAACTTTATTGTGCTAGTCCAGCTAGTCTGCGAACTGCGATACGAGCGCCGAATGAATGAGTAAGTAAGTGCTCGGACGGTAAAGTAAACCGGCTACTGCAGACTGAGTCTAGGCTGCATATATAGGTTAGAGTTAGAGTAGAAAAGTGAACAAAGGCATTGTTCGCCCGCGAGATAAAAAGAGACGAACATATGAAAAAAGGAGCCGGTGACTCGGACGAATCGAGTGATCGGCGAGCGAGTGGCGAGGGACCGAGCCGACCAATCGGAGAAACCGAACGTGTTCCATTTCGATATAGCCATGACACGAGCTTAACGAAAAGTGCGCACATGGAGAGCGGCCAAGGCGGCAGGGGAAGCATGCGCGTATATATAGCCTGATATAGCTGTATAGTGTATATGTATAAACGTACATGGCAACGAATTCGGTATAACTATATAGAGCGCGAGCCTGGCGATGACTAGTTGTAGCGCGCGCGCGAAAGAGCGGAAGAGGTGGGGGCCGAATGAGAAGGAGCATTTCACTCGCAGCATATAATAGTGTAGTCGGTGTGTAGGCTCGTAGCCCTCGGAAAGAGATATACACTTATATATAGTTACGTATTAATTGTACATTGCTTGCAGTTTGTACGTTGAGTAATTCGCTGCAGCGCGAGAACGCGACAGAAGTATATACGCTGAGGCTCCGTTGCAGCGAGTCGCGATCCGCGCGAATCCGAGTCTGCTGGTCGGACACCTATATATTATACATATTAGGTTATATTTTACTGCGAGTGAAACATACTAACTGCCGCAGGAGAGAAAAAGTGTTGTGTGAGAGCGCGGGACAGTGTGTTTCTATATAGACGGCATCGGCTAGCGGCATCGAGGGGCGGCGTGTGTATTCCAGCCATCCTCTCCTTGTTGTAGTGCATGCATCGTGTACGCAGCGAAGCCCTCTCCGCATATAATAAATGTTATATACTCGTTCGCGAGCAAAGCTAATATTTCATCACGAGACGGCTGCTGACTGCTACTGCACTGCCGTCGTATATAACCGGAGAGTGCGCGCGCCTGCGGCCCAGGGCGAGTTTCCTTGACTCGGATGACGTCGGTGTTATACCCCTGCAATCATCGGCTGCTACTTAGTTCTATTATTTTGCCTCTGACGCCCAGTAACACCAGCCGTTTGCTCGAAATGGAAGAGCCTCTCTCGTATCGCTGTAATGTGTGTTGAGCCGTTGATGCTCGTTTTTCATGATAAGCCGTAGGTTATAGCGCAACGCGCAGTGTGTGTGAAGAAGGAAAAAAAAAACTGACAAAGAGAGAGAAAGAGAGTGAGAGAGAGAGAGAGAAAGAGAAAAAAGTTGTTGCGGCTGTACATGCATATATTAACGAATATATGGCATTACTCGTCAAGCCGACAACGCATGATCGGTTTTTTTCTTCAGATACCATTACTCAGTTGAGGACGGAGTGTTGATAAAAACCTTCATTTCCTGCAGATTTCTTCACAGGCAGTGGCTTGCCTCTAAGTAGTTATTAGTCAAGATTGCAAGTTACGTTTCGCTTTACCCTTGACTATCCAGTCGATTTGCTCTCAAGATGGGTTTGGAAGTTGAATATTTGTCGCAGCTGCATCTGTCGGGCTTTGAAAATTATAAAGTAAGTTCTATCATCCTTGCAAGTCTGACTGTTGTTACTTGTAACAAATTATCAAACATTTTTTTCCTTCTCCTTACAGTACAGCTCGTTGGATACAAGCCCGCTCAGCATTTATGTAATGCACCCGTTTTGGAACAAAGTAGTTCAGGTAAAATTACTTTTTATCTTAAAGTATAGGAAAATTTAACAAAATAAATGTTGACTGATAATATTTTACAGTTCTGTCCAAAATGGGTTGCTCCAAATGCATTGACCTTCTCAGGCTTCCTATTTACAGTTGTCAATTTTATCATATTCTCAAAATACGATTACTACTTTTTTGCCTCAAGTGATGATGAGCCATTATATCTTCCTATTCCAAAATGGATTTTTGCTCTTGCTGCATTTAATATATTTATGGCCTATACGCTTGGTAAGAAACTCGCTAATTTTAAAGATTATAATTATAACAAAAAAATGACTATTGTTCTGCTCGAGTTCAAAAATAATTCTTTAATAATTATCTAATGGTATTTTGTCACCTTTACAGATGGAATTGATGGTAAACAAGCTAGAAGAACTCAAACATCAGGACCTCTAGGAGAGTTATTTGATCATGGTCTTGATAGTTGGACTGCCATGTTAATTACTAGTTGCATGTACTCTGTGTTTGGAAGGACTGAACATAGTGTATCGCCTTTAAGAATGTATTTTATATTGTGGAATGTATTTGTTAATTTTTATCTTAGTCATTGGGAAAAGTACAACACAGGAGTACTTTTCTTACCTTGGGGATATGATGCATCAATGGTTGCAACTATAGTGGTTTTCGTTTTAACGAGTATTGCTGGACACACAGCATGGAAATTCGATTTACCGGGAGGACTATCAGCTGGTACATTGTTTGAAATGCTTCTTTATGTCAGTGCACTTGTATCAAATTTACCAGTGGTACTATGGAACATTTACAAGTGAGTCTTTGTTATCATTTCATTTGCTTAGCCAGTATTTACTAGTAGTTACTTTACTCATGGAGTTTTTCAAATCTCTAGATCCTATAGAGATAAAACTGGAAAAATGCGGACCTTACCGGAAGCATTGAGACCACTAATACCATTAACGATTTTGTTTGTGATTGCTACTACATGGGTGATATATTCTCCTAATAAAATAATATACGCAGATCCAAGAGTTATTTACTTTGCTATTGGAACTATATTCTCCAACATATGTGTATGTGTATTAATGTCTTATTTTTAATCAGTTAATTTTAGTACAAAATAGCAACTGCTCAACTATATAATTAATATTTTCAGTGTCGTTTAATAGTAGCACAAATGAGTAACACTAGGTGCGAAATCTTACCATGGATACTTCTTCCTGTTGCTGGTACAGCACTTCTTGCATATATTGTACCCTCTTTAGAATTGCATCTCATGTACTTACTTGCTGCAATTGCTTTAACAGCCCATATACATTATGGTACATGTGTTGTGAGTAATTTTAAAAATTTTTATAATTTCTTTCATAAACTGTAAAAAGATATTAACAATATTTGTTTTTATAGGTGCGTCAAATGTGTCGTCATTTCAGAATCCATACTTTCCGCATAAAGGATCATTCAGAATGACTACTTGCCGACGATACATGCTAAAAAACGAAGGTGAAAAATAGGTGAAAAAGACGGTGAAAGAGCATGAACAAACTAAAGCTAAAAACAAAGATCTGACAAATTTCATTATAGAGAGAATCAATCACAAAAAGATATCTTTTGTACCATTTTTAAAGTTTGCATATATTTTTGTTAGTTTGAGAATTAAAATAGCATAGCTTAAATGTAAAGTATCTTTTTGTGAATTTCTTCTACTTTATCATCATATGTACCTGTAAAATATTGATTTGATAAACCGCCATAGCAAGTCTAATCTCATAATACTGTGATTAAAATTGTGATTGTTTAGAGAGTGATTGCAACAACGCATTGTAGTACTACGAATGATTCAATATTTCGATATGAAGCGCAACTATGCGTGTAACAGAAGCATCATTTGCAACGCACTTACTTTAATTATATTGTGGTATTATAGGAAGGATTTGTTGCACTATAGACGTACACAATATTTTGTATTAATTTAGTTTGGTTGTGGCTCGTGTATAGGATAACTGCACCTCTTCGTTTCGACCATGTATTGTCTCTCGGACTTTAGAAGATTATCTTGTCTACAAGACTTAGCCTTATTGGCTGTACTTGATGTACTAGTTTTGTACTAGTTTTATACGTTAAACTCAAACACCGAGTTTCTTGCCTACTCAATGGACAGCGTGCTCGTTTATTCATATTTAATTCAATCTGTCATCATATCGTTAATAATGAATTTTATTTTAATAATGATAATATAAGCAAAAAAATACCTTGAAATCGCGTATAGATACATTTAAAAAAGTGCTTTATTGTTATTCAAAAGTACAATACTTCAATGAGGAAAATTATGATTGTAAACATTTTTTATAGAAAAGACTTTTTGAATTATATCTATTGTAATTAAGTTTCATAGGAACAGTAGGAAACAGGTACTTGAAAGACTTTTCGATACCGAAACTTTGGACAGCTTCTGTGCGCAAGGCATTCTTGTAGTCCCTAGTCATATAAGATTACTTATGTTCCGTGTAAAATTTACATTGGTTAAACAATACAGTAAGATTTGTAAATTTATAAAATTGTCAAACGTAAATATGCGTTCCTCAGCTTCTCTTAACTGAATTCAAATTCAGTAGGGGAATTAGTTTAATATACGTATTTTCTTTCTTTTCTGATTTTTTATACTCTCTTTAATTTCGGTAACTATTCCATAAGTAGCCTACATACGTATAATATTACTGATATGATTTCATGTGTTCAAAGAATCATCCAGTCATTTAATGAGTCTTTATAAGATGTAATTCCAAAGTTTATTTCTACTAATGAAAACTACTTCCTATAATTTAAGAATGTATCTTTCAGCTATTAAGTATAAAAAATATCAAGTAGTACAAGTACAAGCCTTGTATACTTATAACTTTGCTTGTAATTAGGCATTTCCTGTAATAACATTAATGCGTTATGGACTTGTTATTCTACTACTAAAGAACATGTACAAAATACTTGGTGCACATTGCGCCACACATGATGTATAATGTATATATTATATATAAAAGAAATGGTAAAATTGTTTTTTTTACGTGTTGTATATGCGACTTAGTAAATGTCAAGATTACAGTGTCACAGCCTTTTTGTGCTTTATATACATCAACACACATGTAACACGTGAATCCATAAGTGAACTTGTACTGTTGTATATTAAACAATATCAATTTATCAGTGTTTCAGGTACTGAACAAATTTCACATAACTTACTAAACATGTCAAATTATATCGTCTTTCATTGTATATGAAGTATTTTGTATGATATAATCTACAACCTATGTTCCACAAAATATTTTTTGCAATGAACAATACGAGCTAGTTTTATATATATAACTATCCTTATCAGATGCAAGCTAGATAATTACATCATCAAAATGTGTCTTATTAAAACTGTTTATGTCACTTAATTATCAAAAATACATGGATTTTACAAAATTAAAGATACTAATACTTATTCATTATTATATTACAATGGCATTTATCAACAAAGAGGTAAAAACGAAATATCAAATCGAGATTTTACGAATATATTATAAACATATTACTTAACAAGAGAAACTATTATTAACATTAATCAGATTTGAATTAAAGCTAAGCTACAGCTTCCAATGCTCAGCCTTGATTTTTTCCCTCTCTTCTGGGGGTGGAAGAGCTGGAGTTATATTTTGTTGTCTTCGATTTCTCTGTATCTTGTTCTGTTTTAAAGAATTACTTTGTGTAAAATTACTTATTCATATAAATAATTATTATGCATATCGTAATTTAACTTGAACATACCCAAAAAAATTTGCAGGTTTTGTAATTCTCGAAGTAAACTCTACATGCGTCGTTGTCATAGTTATTTCTATTCAAACAGTTGTACGTCAGCTCTTGTTCCTATAACAGTAGCATTATAAAATAACATATATTTAAAAGTTGAAATTATTAATGCAAATACGCGGTATATTCTTGTAAGTATATACCTTTAAGCATGGATTAGATTCCTCGGCATGGAGTCTGCCTTCGAATTTCATCTGAGCCTTTTTTTTCTCCGCGCTGATTTTCTTTCTTTCATCCTCGTTTACCATTTTTCTGCGCAGAAAAATTCATCATTTTGATTTTTTCATGTGTGCGATGGATTATGTATTTATACACGTGAGTATATACATAACGATTATTTACGACTACAAGAATAGAAATCTGGTCTGCAAATTATAATTCATTATATAGTGCATTGCACGAGTCGCGTATGTGCTTGTCTTATTTATGAGCTTCAATACAATGCAAGCATTAATTGAGCAAAAGAAATTTTCGTATTTAACTGCGCAGAGAGCACAGAATACCACGAACAATGTTATCGCGGAAAATTTATGCGACATTTATTTTACTTTACTATATTAAAACCAACGTAAACATGTGCACGTATGGAATGTTTCTATCTTTTAACGACGTCGCGCGCGTGTGTAAGTATGCACTGCGTTGGACAAAAAAAAAGTGAAAGAAAAATATTGTATATATACTAGCGGTGACAGTTTGATTATTGCGCTCTTTTGAGCGTTAATTAGACGGAATTCAGCTCTCTTGTCGCTCCCTTTTGCATGTTATTTTTGATTGTTGTGTTATTTAAATTTGCATTATTTAGATAAAGCAGAGAAATTGTCCAAGCGCGCGTACAGCGCGCTTCTTCAGATAGATTCTTTTTTGACATTCAAAACAAGCGAAAAAACGAATTCGTCGTTTCACCGTTCTACACATCAAATTTTTGGATAAACGCTCTGAATCGGCTCATAAGCGCTCTGTTCGATAATAGTAGCTATCGTGATGAATGAATGACTCGAATGCTTGCTAAATTCTTCGTAAAAATTTCCACTTTATGAGATAACTCATAAGTATAAATGTGGCAGCAAAGCCTGATACCCCTCAGTTCATACAATAAAGTAAATACATAAAATATATATAAAATATATATAAAATGGGAGTAACGTCGGTGACAAATCAACTACACTTCTCTATTAATATGGCATTGTGCGTTTGGCTAACTTATTACGAGGCGAATAACATAGATCCTGAACAACATTTCAGTTGGAATAAAGTGGGAGATGTTTGGTTTACTGTAGTGGTAATTCCTTGGACTGAAAATGACGACGAATTTAGTATGGGAGGCGTATGTTCTAAGAAGTTTTGGAAGTATCACTCCAAAGTTAAAGAAGCTGCAAAATGTATTGCAAAATATGGTTATGGGAAACTTGGACATTTAAATATAACTGGCAAAGACTTGACCGCAGAGGAAGCGGAAGACCGTTTAATGAGTTTGGTTTGGTGGGGTGACGGTTTCTACGTTTCCGATAAAAAATTAAAGCTTACTGGAGGTCCATCAAAGGAGGCTTGCGGATATAAATCGATCGATATTTCTGATAAATTTAGTAAAACAGAGGTTTATTTTCAATGAAATATAATAAGAAAAAACGCTATCAATAAGATGGTGTCAGTTGTTGAAGCAAAGGTTACGAGGAATAACTGACCCTGGTGACCTAGTTTCAAAATCCATATGTAACCAAACATATTGTTCAAAACACAAAAATAAATAAATATGCATTATGTTGCACATGAAAATAAATTATGTTATTGAAAATATTTATTATAATTTGATTTTTTAAAGCACTGCATGTTTTAAATTTGTCAATTATAAATTTTGTTTTCAGATAAATTTTCTAATAGTAGATTAATACCCCAATAAGTTCTCATACAATTTGTTAATAACAAACAAGTTTATTGTATGTATTACAGTACTTATTTACATGTATTACAATAATTTTTATTTTGAACACAATAAGTTTTCTAATACATGTTATAATATAATATTATATAATAAATAAAAATTTCTGTCTTATAGTTCATGTATTAAAAATCTAAGATATTTTAAATTTCACCCTTTGAAGGTTCTGAAATCATTAAATAAATTGTCACGTATAATTACATAACATTTTCGAAATTCAAAAATTGAATTTATCTGCTCTACACCTGTTTATTCTATCAATAATAAAAAATCGGATTTATATTTTGAATAGGATTTCCTGCCAATGCCCATTTAAACTTTGCATACAGTTCGCAATTAGAAATAAAAATCAATAAGATATCTATCAATACATACGTTCATGCATATACAGTCATCCAGAAATTTTGCTTCCTCCCAAAGGAATTAAAAGCTTTATGATAGTGATTTTTACAAGTTGGCTTAAAAATACTGAAAACATGATTCTAAGATGTTTGGAAGTGAAATTGAGCATTTTAAAAAAATGATTAGCTGACCATGGGACTATTGTATGCGACGAGTCGACAACTGCAACGTGCATATGTCCATGCACTATATCTGTGGCTTACAGGAAGAATCACTTAAGTGACTTTCTGTGAAAATTTTTTTTATGTCGAATTTGAGGTGCTCTACTTAGTACCCTTTTTCATTATACAATAATATTTTCGATATACACATATATTTAAAATGTTAGCCAATTGTATAATCACTTAACTGCTCCTCTTGTGAAGAGATGTTACTGCAGAACCACTTAAGTACACTTGTTTTTTTTATTTTTGTGCGTGATACACCATGTGGAGTACATTAAAGCTGTATAGTGTATAATCTATATCTAATTACCTATACCGATATATTTGTCGGTTTTTTAAACATTTTAAAAATTTTTTTAAATTTTTCAAAAATTGTCAATTTGCAAAAACAAACAAATTGCTGGGATTTGTTTGCCACTACGACCACACCGAGATTCAAAATCAACCCCCAAATCACTTATCTTATAGGTTTGGACATTCATTCCATTGGTTAGAGGGATTCCAGATACATTGCAAATGAAAACGTTCTAGAAATCTCAAATTAAAAAAAATAGTGGGAAAACCATGCTTTTTTTTCTTTAAACCGTTTTTTGTCATTGTTAATAACAATTTTCGAAAATTCCAATTACACCATTGAAAAGGGCATGAGTTAAACTTTGAAAATGTGCCCCGCCCGAATTTTTTTAATTGCAAATTGCATTAGTTACGAGTCCTCAAAAAAAGTGACTGCATAACCATTTATCTGCAAAGTTCCCGCAGAACCACTTAACTCAAGTAATTTGTTTAGTTTCGCGTCGAGAAAGAAACTATTTACAAATTTAATACTACGGTTGTATTCGTATTAGATACCTAATGAAATGAGCCAATATTTAGATCTTTTCTCTTAAATCATTTCGATTTTACGTATTACTCCAAACATTGAAATAGCTTTTTCTCGAAAACACGAAAAAGTCACTTAAGTGGTTTTTCCTGTAAGCAACAGATATATATAGCACATATTCTGAGAAGACAGACTCGCGAGAATCACGTGCCGACGTTTGCCTTGTAGCAATTCTTTGTTTATTCTTTAGATTTATAAATCGCTTATTTCGTTCATTCAATAAAAAATCAGTTTTCCGCGGAATCGCAATTCATAATGTCCAGTTCGGTGTTGTATATACGCTATATCTGCAGGCAGCATTACTTTATAGTGAATATTATAAATTCTTATATTATTTTCTCTTATTATGTTATGTGTGATTTTTAATTCATTAATAGTCGAACTAAAGAGATTATTATTCGATTTTATTATTATAATAATGGACAATTTAAAATAAATAATTAAAATTATCTGAATAATTAAAGAAAAGCTTGAATGTTGCACATTATTAGTAAATGATATTATACATTTTTTATGCACAAATAGTGGATAAAGATGAACAAAAAGTTAATAAGTATCGGCTTCGTTGGTATTAGTTATCTCAAGCCGCACTCACGTATTATTTTTACAAACAACTACTATACATACAGCAAATTCGATAAGTCCCTACATCAAGCATGTTTTTCTTTCATAGTATAATTAATTCTAGTATTTTTTTTAACAAATGCTCAATGATACATTACATATATATATTGAAAATATGAACGCACAACAAATATTTATATTATTTTGTAGGTTATAAAACCAAAGAAAGTAAACTCTAGTGAAATTGAATGATTCACGTGAAACTTCTTGGTTATTAGGTTATTACAATGTCAAGTAGGCTTTTGTATGCATTTCAAACGGTCATTCATTCATACCTATCAGCGATGAGAATCTCGTTCTAATGAGAAAACGAAAACAGCACGTAACTATTTCACATAATAATAAACTCTATAATAGTCCAATACTCAATACAAAAAGTGTATACCTGTATACATCCAATTCGCTTCTTGTATTTCGAGACGCCAGGGGTCTCCGTGTATAGCCCACGATGCCTCTCTTCTCCATCCAGATCAGCTGATCGAAAGCACAGTGCGGTGTACGCAACTGCGCGCAGTTCGCGCAAGCGCGGAAATAAGTGCGGGAGAATTCGAAACTCGATATAGCTCTTGATCCGGATATCTAAAAAGCTCCCTCGTAAAAGAAAGGAAAGTGGGTATAGAGCTTTCTCAGTGGGTCCCTCCTCTCCTTCCCCCCCTCTCCCTCCCATCCCATCGCGCCTTCGCCTCGCGCGAAGTCGATCGGAAGCTTCGTTTGCCGCAAAGCCTGCCATGAAAGGAAGAGCTTGAGACGTAAAGTGGGAGATGAGCTTGTTTGAAAGCTCGGCGAGAAAAAGGGGCGGGGGGGGGAGGAGATAGTTCTTATAGATGTAAAGATTAGGGGTTTAGTAGAAAGCGCGGAAGGATGTCGATTGTCACGACGTGATTGATGAAGGCGGGGGAAGAAGAGAAGAAAGTGAGAGAGAGAGAGGGAGTTGCTGATGCGGGCGAAAGCTCATTGCGTTCGGCGAAGGGAAACATCGGTTAAGTCTTGGGAATCTCTTTACGACGGAACTGCGCGCGTTCTTGGGAATAACAAAGTCGTAAAACGCCGAGGGGTTGATTTGAAAAATGATAATGCGAAGAAGAACTCGGCTGGCTGCATACAGCGTGTGACACGCGCCCTCGATGTGTGTATGTATAGATATATATAAGCGTGAAATTTATCTCTTCGGGACTGTATGGGTGAAAGTATAATTGAATTGAATGGAGAGCTTTTATTTTCATGGTTTGGATTATTAGGCTGATTGAAAGGAACGAGCGATAGAGTAAATTAGTATTCTTTTCTTTGTATGTATAAACACATATATTTTGGTTTATGTAAAATATTTACAAAATTATAGTTATACGGTCTAACTTAACGGTTTTATTAATAGTATTCCATTTTGGATCAATAAAAACGTGCGAGTGTCGATGGTTTCTTGAAGATTTCCATGCGATATTCGTCTTTGAGAATTTCAAGTTTTAAAAAATTATTATATATTATTATATACATCCATAAACTGTTACCGTGTATATTTACAATTCATGTATTTGGAATATCGGTCTCGTATATTAGGGATTATTCATTTTGAATTAATTTTAGTTACGACTATGAAATAGCGTTTTCTTTCATGACTCTAGTAGTTGAATAAGCTTTTTGTAGGTTATGGAATACAAAATTTATTAGTCATCTAGCCAATCATATTATAGTGAGTGAAGTATACAAAACAATTTTTTTTGTCTTGTATTATTTACGGATTATTTACGGCAGTAGGTAAGAAAATGCCATTGTTTTATAAAGTTTTCTCCTATTCACTTGTATGAGAAATAAAACGTCTGTTTTTTTATTATATACTGAAAACTCTACCAACACAGTTTTTATAAGCTCGCAGATGGAGACTGAATTTTTATAATCTTATCATTCCTTTTATCCTTTGCGCATGTCTACTTTTATTTCATAGTTTATATCCTCGAGTTTTTTATCAATAGATCGAATATTGAAAACGCAACTCACAGCCGAATTCGCGCTTTGCTCTCATGTCGGGAATTTAGGTTTTATTTTCTCTTTGAAACGGAAATTACGGTTGAAAAATATTTTTCTAGCTTAGAATATCTAAAAAATCTAGAAAAATACTTGGTAAAGGCTAAAAAAGTCAGTTCATACAAGTATTTGCACATCTATAACATTTACTTTGATATGAAATACCCTTCGTTTTTTTTTGTACAATGACTCTACAAGTGGATTCTGTGATTGCGAATTATATTATTTATATATATATTTATTCGATTACTTTTAACTCTTCAACAACAGGTAAATTTTTCTCATATATATTTCATATATGCATTCTGCGAGTGTAGAATGGCGTTTCTTGATCCGCTTTTAATGATATTGAATTTTTCCAGAAATTTCTCGGAACTCTTTTGAGGTAAATTAAATTGGTGACCCACATTTATCGTGTGCGTAGTTAAGCTAGACAAGTCAATCGAGCTTGTAAGATTATCCTAAGCAAGAGAATTACCAAAATCGATTCTCCCGATAGTTTTCCTCCTGTGCCATGATGCATTGCAGCTGGATGTTCTTCTATAACAAATTGATTAATTGATTTTTTTCGCTCTCATTTTACACAGAGAGCGGAGGAAGACGACGCGCGAACGAGCAATATTCAGTTACGGGTACAGGTATAAAATTACAATAAACCGACCTACTTTATTGAAAAAAATATTTTTTACTTCGATATTCGAATACCTCTGTGTATACTTCGCGATTAATTTTTTTTAGCATATTCGCATAAATATGTAATACATAACGCAATTTTCGAATTTCGTAAAATAATATTGCAACGTTACGAATATCCGAGACGGCGCTTTGTCACGACTTAACGCAATTTCATTTTGAATTTTCAAAAAAAAAAGAAATTAATTGGACGTACGAGAGAGAGAAAAAAATCATGATTTTACCATTGAGTATGTGGACCCTGACGCTGTTGGGATGTGCGTTGCTCGGCGTGCAAGTGTAGAGGCCGGAATCCTTCTGGATGGCCTTTTGAATGAGTAATCGACTGGAAGTCACTGGTCCCTTTTCCGTAACTAAGCTAATGCCACCTCGGGGAGAGTCGAAATTAATCGCCTGAAACGAAGATCGATTTACATAATTGAATATCTCGGGCTTGAATAATATATCTACGTTCGCTGTATACGTTGTATACTGCACATCGGCTCCGCGCGCTGACATGTGTATTAAGCAGATATACACACACAATCGGCGAGCGGATTCCGATAAATCACGCACCTGTCGATTATGACTCCAGATCATGGTGATCGGCGGCTCCGGCGCGTTTTTCACCAAACACGTCAGATTGATGGTGCTGCCGCGGTTGATAAACAAATCCGTGGCCCCGGAGATCTCGGTTATCGGCTCTGCAGCGGGCATTAAAAGCATACGCGTTAAAATTATATACCCTATAATTATATACGCACACATGGGCGATTCTCTGTAAGATTGCCTGGCCGAAAATTTTTGTACCTCCAAAATATTATAAATATTTCTTGTACTCAGTATTAAACACCTTCCTGAATTTTTTCAGATTTTTTCCTCCATAAAGTTGGGATTTTAAGCATTTTTTTCATTTTTTGGAAATTTTGAAAAACTCATAGCTCCCGAGGGAAGCGTTTTACGTCAAAAATGCATACACGGATAAAAATACTTCGAATGTGATGTATAAACGTTTCAGAAGCTTCATATATGAATTTATAGACATTTAAATTCAAAATTTTCAAGGTTCGATCCTACGGGTTGAGGTAAAAAATTGTTTAAAGTTTTTTTAATAGTCCACTTAAAAAATGAAAATATCACTTGTCAAAATCAAAAAATTGGATTACTTACCTGGGAAAATATATTGAAACCGTAAAAAATGAAAAAAAAAATGCTTAAAATTCGAACTTTGCCCGCATCTGTATAGCTCGAAAATTAATGGAGGAAAACATCTGAAAAAATTCAGGAAGATATGTACGACGCTGAATAGAAGAAATTCATCATATTTTAGAGGTAAAAAAATTTCCGGTCCAGGCGATCTCACAGAGAATCGCCCGCATACATCTTTTACTCTCGATATACACGCGAGAGAGAGAGAGAGAGAGAGAGAGAGAGAGAGAGAGAGAGAGAGAGAACAGCCGGTAATAATTTCTTCGACAAATTGCGCGCGTAATGCACAGTTATATTGGCCGCAGTAAATCGAAAGAAAATTAAAGTTATCGCGCTCGATCGGGAAAAGCGTCGATATCGGCGCTGATCGCGCATGTAACAAATATATGGCCTTTGAAGCACAGCAGCAGCAGCAGCAGTGGCAGTAGCGGGACGCAGGGTCCGAAAAGACTAAACGAAACAATTTACCGACGATGTTGAGGGCGACGGGATGGCCGATCGGCGGCGTCGTCGATATCTGGCACTCATAAGTGCCCGTGTCCTTCCTCTGGGGATAGCGTATTCGCAGAGTCCATTCCTCGCTGTGGGCCGCGTGGAGGGCCTCGAAGCGCTGGTCGCTGGTGTAGGTGTAGCGGCCGACGGTGAGCAAGTGAATGTCCCGATGCCTCACCCACGAGACCTGCAACGACCCGAGATTTATCTCTCACCGGGCGAGAGAGAGAGAGAGAGAGAGCTATCCTCTTCTTCTACTACTTTGGTTTTTTTGGCGGTGCCGAGGCAGAAGGTATATCTGGTCTTGTAGGGGGGCTGGAGGCGAATAACACTTACCGTGCGATTGCCAAGATTCTTCACTTTGCAGACCAGGTGCACGGTTTTGCCAACGAGGCCTGTCACGTTAACCGATCCCTTCGTCTCGAAGTAGGGGCCGGATTCGGGGGTCGGTAATTCCTGGAGGAAATCAGTCTCGAAGTTCCGATACCTCTCCGCTACTCCCTCTGAAAATAAATTGCTGCTTAGCGCCACGGACGATTTATCTTGGCGTTTATTTTACAATTCGCGCGCGCGCGCGCGAGCTTCTTTCTCGGAGGGATGGGGGAATCTACTCGGGGAGTCGGGGAGAAAGAGAGAATTCTTCGCGAGTAAATCCGTCGGGATGAAAATTATTACTCGAGTATTAAAATCTTTCTTTCTCTTTCTCTCTCTCTCTCTCTCTCTCTCTCTCTCTCTGCGATTAGCGGGTTTTTTTTCGATTTGTTTTATCTCGCGTCGTTCGCTCGGGCTCGCTCGCGCTTTGTTTGTACTTCGATAATCTACTTAATATGACAAAAGAATTATTCATCGTGAAATGTGGCTTTTCAATTTCGAGCAAAAGCGAGTCGGCGCACGACTGCGCTCTTTCGAATAAAGCATATATGTATATAACGCGTATAGCGGGAATCTCTTTAATTCGCATTCTATTAATATTCAGTCTCGTCGATTTCGCTTCCTTTTGCGCGCTTTGACGCGCCTCTTACAAAACGACGGACGAATTGCGTTTAATTTAACAAATGGACTTTCATCTTGAAGCGCGTACACGCGGTATCTGGGGAGGAATCATTTCTTCTCGGCTGCGGCAGTATATGAGAAATCATTTTAGCGGGTGTGGTGCACTTGCGCGTCTGTTCCTTCGAATAGCATTGCTTCCTCTCCGAAGGAAGCTTTGCGATAGTAAATTTCTGCGGAGATCGTAAAAAACATGCCGGGAAATACGTTTCGAGGTAAACGCAGACAAAATATCGCGTTTTCGCCGAATGTCCGTATTATATAATATACGTCGTCCGGGTTTTTACCCGAGTATTACGTATTGCATGTCGTTCGTCGTTGTGCATTATATGTACACGTCAGTGTCTCGACAATATCGGCTAATGGATTTTAAACTTGTATCATTGTCGTTTCTAGTTTTTCTTCTCTTTTCGTTCCTCTTCGAAATCAGGAAAAAATATAACGTTTGCGCGTTCGTTTCGCGTTCGACGCAGCGATTGCGCTCTCGCTTTTCGCCATCTCAGTTTTCCAAGGCTTTTCCAATAATTTTTCTTTATAAAATCAATTCCATAAAAACGCTCGAGAATAGCAGCGTAAAAATAACCGTTTTTATATCGCGCTTAAAAAAATTTTCAGATAGTCATATTCGCCCGCGTTTTAGTTTCATTTTTGTTATAAGCCAAAAAGTTGTTTCGCTTTTAATCCCCGGCATAAATCGTGAACTTTAAGGGGTATATTATGTACAGATCGAAACAATATTAAAAAGAAATTGTCTACGATTCGGTACGTTACGCTGCGTGCGCGTAATATAAGAAATATATATTATTTAGCCGCATGCGAATTTCAAATGAATTCGCGAAGCGAATAATTATAGCCTGGTAAATATACACAAACATCCAACTTTTCCGAATACATAAATCATAAATAATTGGGCGTTGCAGCCCACTATGCTCTCTGTGCGTCCCGAATAAAATATTGCAGCGCCGAGAGAGAGAGCGAGAAAGAGAGAATCGTTTATCTTTATTGAATTTTAAAAACATTCGCTATAAAACGCATCTCGCGCGTAAAACTTTACTTTGAAAAACATTGAACCACGCGGACGCGGGGGTAGGTGGGCTCTCTCTCTCTCTCTGCATCAGTTATGAATCCCTTCGTGCATTAATAGCGCCGCGCATCCCTTTATACAATTTCTTGCCAGGAGGCGATAAATTATTTCGTAGAGCGAAAAAGCTCGCGCCGATGAATGCGCGCCGAGAGCGCGCGGTTTTATTAGATTTGATATATCCCAAGCAATTTTCGATCGTTTACATATTGCTCAGAGCCGTGTGCTACCGGTGCCCCGTCGCGCGGCTCGCCTCATGCATGTGCGCGTGTGCGCTTGTGAGGAAAGGTCGAAATATTGGCCACAAATCATTTTGAAAAATATATAGAGCAGAGGCGCGTTATACGCTGCAGCCACTTTTACAACGGCAGAGCAGCACCAGCAGAGAGAGAGAGAGAGAGAGAGAAGGTAGTAAAGTCGTGAGTTATCCCGATCGGAAGGTCGGAAGAGCGTGAGAGAGGGGGGGGGGGGTAATATAAATCGAGTGAATGACCGACTTGCGCGTTGTATCTCTAACATTGTATTTAAGCTCATAAAACGCCTTGGGAAAACTGTAAAGTCTATAGCAATGCCGCGAGCGCCAAAAGTCGTTTCTAATAATGAAATCAATAAAAGTTTACGTTTGTATATTGCATAGGCGGTAAAACGAGGGGAGGGGAAATTCTTATTTTTTTCAACCCCCCTCGCAGGCACATCCGAGAGCGATACGATAAAAATGTGGTAAAAACTCGCGCGCGGTATATAAAAGAACATAAAGGCCCCGTCCGGAGAGAGAGAGAGAGAAAGAGAGAGAGAGAGAGAGAGAGGGAGGGAGAGAGAGAGAGAGGAGAAACTGATATGAAAAGGCTGCAATAATGCAGCCCATTATTTCGGTATATGTAATTCGAATTAAATAAGCGGTATACACAATACAATCGGCGAGGGGCGCGGAATGAAAAAAAATTAGAGAAAGCGGGGGGAGGGAGATGAGAGAGAGAGAGGAGTATAATGAAAGGATAAAAAGATCCCCGCATACGCTGTCTATATATATATCTATTATATATAGTATTTCGGCTCTGGCCTTTGAGGTCAATTATAAGGTATATATAGGGGAGAGTAGCTTTGGCGCAAGGCTCTCGCCAAGTCGTCCTCCGCCGCGGCGTTGTCGTATAGCGAAAGCCATTTCGCTTTGAGCGAGAAAGAGAAAGAGAGAGAGAGAGAGAGAGAGAGAGAGAGAGAGAGAGAGAGAGAGAGAGAGAAATAGACTAAGACTTTAGCCGTAAAAATTCCAAAGACATTTTTACCTCGGCGTAAGATTCTTTCTCCCCCCCCTCCCCCCGCCGCCGCGCGCAATTTTCAAATATCCACTATATTATGGGCCAATAAATCGAAATAACGTCGTCAAGTACAGTATATCTGCTTCTCATTCGGTCGTTATCCCCGGCACATCTCTCTTTCTCTCTAGCTTTCCTCTACTATATATATACACGCATATACTGCGCGACACACGTATCTGTACGGAGCTCTCTCTCTCCGCCGAAATTCACCGAAACAGCGCACGAAGCTAATTTTTCCCCCCACCGCCCTCCCCCTTTCTTATCCGAACTATTTATCTATCCCTCTCTCTCTGGCTCTCCGGCTCTCTGGGGTCTGGCGTAGTCTAGTACAGTATATATATATATATATATATACAGCGAGCAGCGAGCAGAGAAGCCTCGATGTCTGATCATCGAGGTTGCGGGGCCTCGGCGGGTTGAAATTCTGCAGACGCAGCGCACGTTGACCCAGCTTGTTTTTGCGCGCGCGCACCCGCCAAATCAATATCTTGAGAAGCGTCTCACATTCTCTCTCTCTCTCTGCACTGCTCGCGTTCGCTATGTATACTCTCGCTCGCTCTTTCTCTCTCCCTCCGCGACTTCCTGCAATTATTGGCCTTTAATTTTTCCATCGACTCTTTCCTCCTCTCGAGAGCTGTTGTATACATATATATGTATACGTAATACGTATGTATACACAGGAAATCGAGCCTAGCGCGCGGGCGCGTTGTTCCCGTTCGCGGCTGATTATCGGCTTTATTCGCCTTTTTAAGCTCTCCCTCCCCCCCACCCCCTACCCACCGGCGCGCTAAAGCGCCGGTGTTCCGCTCTCTGGCGTCGTCGTGCTGTTTTTTGTTTTCGCTCTTTCTGTCGCCAGGGAGTAGTTATATAGAGGGCGGGGAGAAAGCATGTCGCAGCTTAGGAGGAGATTCGAGCGAACGTCGGCTCTAATTGTGGATATTGGGATTGTGTTTACGGGCCGGGAATTGTACGGCTCTGTCTCTCTGTCTTTCCGCTCTGGAGGGAGATATTATCTTTTATGCATAGGGGGGAGAGAGCAAGTTGAGTTTTAGCGCAAATGAGAGGCGGCAGTGTGTCTTGGTCTTGGCGTCATATATATATATATATATATATATATATATATATATACAATGTTGCCCTCTCGCTCTTTCCCTCCGCGGCAGTGGCAGGCGGGGGCGAGCTTACTGCGCAGCCAAGTATCATATTTACATTTTAATTAATGAATCTAACGGCGCCCGCGCCAAGCCGCTCGCGCGCGCGCACCTAATTACAAAAGTCGAAGGGAATATTCTCGCGCGCTCGCGCACGCAGTGTCCGTCGACTCCGAGGTCGTCGTCGTCGTCGTCGTCGTCGTGAAAAAAATAACTGATAACTGGGTATAGCAGAATGCTTTCTCAAAGGAACTGCGCTTTTTATTTTTACTATTGTATACTGAACTGAAAATTCTCTTGTTATAGATATACTTTTTCAGTGCACTGAAGCCTATCTGTTCCAATATAGGATTTATCGAGATATTCGACTCCAAAGTTTGTGTTGGCAAACTATAGTTCTAAGAAGTGGTCCGATTGCAGCGAAACGATATGTAATCGATTCATTTCGAAAATAAACAGGGGTTCGGCTAATTTTGAATTTTCCGTAGGACACGTATTTTTCGAAATATTTGACATCAAAGTTTGTTTTTCTTATAGAAATGCTGGGTTAAAAGTCAACAGTATGATGATAAAGTGGTAACCAGTAGGCATATTTTGAGGAAATCTAATTATCTTTCTGAATATGGCGTTAGGTTGTATATATCTCTGGTAAAAATGAGCGAAAAATGTAGTTTTTTGAAAAAAAATCACTTTCAAAATTTCGTGTAAATTCCAAAAATGGGGTAAATAGTAACCGATTGTCTCCAACTTCTAATAGGATCTATGTTTACATTCAATCAGTCTGCACACCAAATTTGAGCTTCCTACGTATGGATTTGCTTCAGAGATATGGTCCGGACAATTTTTGCGCACGTATATGACCAATTCTCCTAGAAAAATGCGCACTTTTCGGGAGTCCAGAAATTGAAAATTTTTTTTTAAAGCTAAAGGAGAGACTTTCTTCTGTAAGCTGAAAGACAGTAAAAAATGCAGAGGAAAAACATAAAACATGAGAATTTAACACGGGGAGATATATGGAAAAGAAAGAAAATCGTCTATTCGAATTTTTATTTATTTATTTTATTTTATTTTATTTTATTTTTTTTTTTTTGAAACGAACGTAACTTTTGATCACAGAATCTGGGCATATTTTTCTTTAAACTAAAGCTCTTTTGTTGTACATTATTTAAGTGCAATTTCAAATTTTATTTGTACCTCGGAAACACTTGTTGTTATTCCAGTATTTTGATCCATTAATTTTTTGTTAAAAAATCGTAAAATGATTCAGAAATATGGTTACTAGTAACTTTTCCCATGTTCCTCTACTCTTTTCACTCTTTCAGCTTACAGAAGAAAGTCTCATTGGTCCGAAACCTCTATAGCTTTAAAAAAAATTACGATTTCTGAATCTCCGGAAGGTGCATTTTTCTAGGAGAATCTGTCATGTACAACATACGTACGGACGTTCATACATACATACATTTTTTAAAAACACACTTTCCTGGCTGCGGGAAACACGTATAAAACATGGAAATCCATCGCGGAATTTCCGATTTGAAAATTTGCCCCGTTGTACAAAGCTTTCTCTGTGAAAAAGCAAAATGTTGTCTGTTTTTTTCCTCGCGGCGATTCAAAATACGCGTTAGATTCGCGCTTTTTGCGCCGATACCCACGCATCATAACGCCTGTTTATTATACACATCATACGCGATATGCCGCAGCGTCGAGAGGGCCGCGCGGTAAAAATTGCTGGAGCGTAAATGATGAACGGATCGCGCGACGACGACGACGACGACGGCTGCGGGGCCAAAGGCCAAAGTTCTATGCATGCGATGCATATGCGGAGAACGAAGAGACAGAAGATAGAGAGAGGGAAAGGGCGTTAATGGCGTTGAACGTATGTCAATGATGTAATTATGAATATTTCATGGAAACGCCAGGTCAGAGAAAGTTACGTCGTACAACGGTTGTTATAGCAGCCTTATAATAGGTTATTCGCGCGCGCTGATCAACGCGGCAAAAGTTCCTCCTAATGTTCCTCATTAAGTCACTAAATATCAAGCGCATAATTATCGCGAATATCGCTCTTAAATGTATACGCGCTGTACGATATAATATACATGTATACGTATACGTGTGCTCGACGCAAGTGGCAGTAAAAGCGGCATCGTAAATTGTTGCTAAGCTCAATTTACTAATCAGCGCGGCAAAAGTTGCTCCTGGAGCAAATTCGCGCGGCCGCGCGGGCGCCGAGCGCATAATTGCGAATAATTAATCACGAAATGTATGTACACACGTACACGGCCGCCACGGAAACACGTAGGTGCGCAATGACGAGTATATACGCCGAGTTACATCTTATAACGCAGTTACAAAGTTTCTAATATATATTAATCAGCCGGAAAATTCTCGGCGATTCTCCGAGAAATATACCCCCACCCCTCCCCCTCGTCCGCGAGTAATCACATGAATATTTCATTAACGTCTCGTTACGCCTCGGGAATATCACAGTATATGCAGAGGCGGGGAGGTGCGGGCGAGCCATAGGTGTACACTAGGCGCCTATACCTACATCGTCTGCATCGAAACGCTGCACATATACATACGCGCGTAAGCACGCATGCATTGCGTGTGTATAGACAGGGGCTCGCGCAGTGGATGACAATATCGCCTGATATAATGGATCACTTACCGCACATTATAGCCGCGTAGACGACGATGATTATCATCGCATGTGCGAATTGGCAGCCCCTCGTACTCGCAGCAGTGCTCGTAGTAGTCGTCCTCCTCCTCCTCCACCACCTCCTCCACCTCGGGCTATCCTGACGAGACTGGCATCCCTGCGGCGAAGGACATTCTCGCCAGGACATCACACACGCCGTGTATATATCGTCGAGACGCTGCAGGCTCGACGAGCGCGCCGATGCGGAGGCTATTTCGTGCGTATATATGTGTATATACGTACGTGGGGATGTGCTGTCCAGCGGTATAATAAACTAATGAATTTCCTCGGCGGCGCGACGACTGCTCTTCCGATCGATCAATTTTACACCGCTCGTCGACGGCTTTACGCGCGGCATCCGCTCTGCGGGTTCCGCGTATGTGTGGGGATAATAGAGGATATCGGCGACCTTCTGGAAAAGAGCGAGAGAGAGAGAGGAGGGAAAAAAGTGCACATATCGGGGAAAAAATCGAGCTTTTTTTTCAGCAGCTGGCTCTCGCACGCTGTTTCTCTCTCTCTCTCTCTCTCTCTCTCGAGCGTACGAGAGAGTGAGATAGAGAGAGAGAGAGAGAACACATCGCAAGCAGAGCGGGAAATCAAATAAAAGTTACAGCGTCATACCTCTCCCGCGATGTATGTATATATAGTATATACGTATACGCTGCAGTGTGCAATGTTATATATATATATACGCACTAAAAGCGCGGAAAATCTGAATTTTGTGGCGCTCGAAGCTTTTCCTCTTTTTTCTTTTACGCCGGCCCGAAATCGCGATCAATTTGTTACACGTTATATACCTATGTATATATATATATACACACGCACACACACTTTTTATTCGTGCGCCGGCCGAGTGGATTTCGAGAGACCGAGTACGAGAGAGAGAGAGAGAGAGAGAGAGAGAAGAGGAAACTTTTGCCAGAACGTTGCGCGTAGGTGCGTATATATACCTTAAAATTCAGATTTCCCACTGCAGCGGCAGCGCGGCAGAGAGGCAGTAAAGCCGCGATTTCGCGCGTGCGTGCGTGTACGCGCGTGCGAGTGCATAGGGACAGAAAATGAAATTCCGCGAGTGCATATATGCGTATTCGTTACCTGCGATATATTCTATTTTCGAATGCCCGAGCTCGTCCGCCGTTCCAACCTGTCCATCGCCGATGTGTTATATGGCCAGTTGGTCCGTAGATATATATACGTAGGCATATATCCAGATGTATATGATGTAAACGCGCGGGCCGATAATGATTCGCCGCGTTTTATCGTCGTTGTTATATATTATATTATATATATGTATTCTGTATATTATAAACGAGCGAGCGCATAACAGAAGTTGGAGCTGCCGGCCGTCAGTCGACGTATACGCGTATAATATACATAACGCCGGGACTAACTAGGACGTCATTAATATTCTCGTAACAGCAGAGTCGTCTCTATTATATTCCGTAAATGGAGTGTGCGCGTACTCCCCGGAGTGTGTCCAACACCTCTTTGCGCGCACAATCGGCCTGCAAATCCACGGCGCGGTGCATGTGCATGTGTGCGTATAATGTACGGACACACGGACGCACACATACACCAGAACAGACCAGAGAGATAATTGCAAAGTCGGAAAAGGCGATGTATATACGAATAATTCGAGGGAGCGCGAACAACTCGCGGCTGCACTGATCACTCGTCGCTGCGGGCCCGCGGCGGCAAAGAACCCGACGTCCCACGCGTCATCCCCCGCGTTCGCAAGAATCTTCCCTCTTTCTCTCGCCTACGTACACGCGTACACGTATATATATATATATATAACGCGCCAGCCGGTGCGTCTTCCTCAGAATAATAGCCGGCGATAAATCATAATTAGGCGTCGCGCCGCGAGAAACGAGTTACCGCGTATATACTTATACGTAATTCGAGTGGGTAAAAATGTCGGTCACGTCTCGCTCCGGCCTCGGGGCCTTAAATAATTCGGCGGCCGAGTGGCTCTCATGACGAGACTGTGTATACGACTAGCACGACGACGACGACGACGAGGACGACGACGAGGACGACGAGGACGACGACGGGGGTGGAAGCGCGCGCGGCTGCAGTTCCGACGCGGGGAGAGGGATGCTCGCGCAGCGAAGTCTGCGATTCGACTGCTGCAGCCGCGCGAGAGCTTCGCAACCCGCTGCTCTCGACTGGATATCGAGCTAGAGCGGGAGAGCGAGAGAGAGAGAGAGAGAGAGAGACAGCCCCCTGAAGCGCGTCGTGTATATATGTATAGCGGAGCAGCGCCGCGTTCTGGACTACCCCTGTACCTATATCCTAACCAGAGAGAGAGAGAGAGAGTCGCCCCACTGCTTTTTCCCTATATAACACGCCTGAGAGTCTCTTTCTCATTTTCTGTCATTTCCTTTTTTCTCTCTCTCCTCTCTCTCTCTCTCTCTCTCTCCCTCTGGCTCTAATTCCCTAATTAAACCCTTTCTCAGACCTGCTGATGTATATTCTTTTTCCTCCACAGAAATGAATTCCTCTCTCTCTCTCTCTCTTTCTCTCTCGTCGCTGGAGTTTTCGTTTTCTCTCTCTATAATTTTTTTCTTTTTTTTCACTCTCGAGTACAGCGTGTGTATAGAACAGCCGGCGTCGTATCCCCCTACTCCACTTTCGAGAGTCGAGCTCTTGTATAACCCTTTCGCGCCGCCGTCGCTTTTTCGCTTATATGTGTAAATGTATTTTTATTTATTCCGGGTGGATCTTGACTTATTTTAAAGTGTATCCCTTTACGCGGCTTGCTGCGCGACGCGCTTTGCATTTTTATGGGAGGCGGGCACGACGACGGACACTATATGTATACTTGCTACGGCAGAGCTCGGGCTGCGGGCATTCGCCCGCTCGCCGAATTGCTGCCGCGAGCCATTTGAACATGGAATTTACTTTGTTTAACGCCCGACTTCTAACTCTGCGTCGAAGTCTCCTCGAAATTTACAGTTTTCGGGGATCTAGAAATCGAAAGTTTTTTTTTTTTAAAGCTGGACGTTTAAAACTGACTTACTTTCTGGTCGGACTTTCTTCTGTAAGCCGAAAGATGGTAAAAAACGCAGAGGAAGATCGGAAAAGTTACTGGGAACCATATTTTTGAGCTATTTTACGTTTTTTTTTTTACAAAAAATAAATGCGTCAAAATACTGTAATAGTAACAATTGCAAATGTTCCCGAGGTTCAAATAACATTCCGAATCACACCGCATGCAATGAAGTAAAACAAAAGAGCTTTATTTTGAAAAAATATGTGCTCAGACTAAAAAAAAATTTAAAAAAGAGCGCGTAAAAAAAGATCTGATGCTCTATATTCAAAAATTATGTCTCATTATAAAGAATTATTATTATTATTAAATTTATCATGTTTTGGCTTACAGAAGAAAGTCCGATTGGTCCGAAAGCTCTGTTAGCTTTAAAAACATTTTTTGATTTCTGGACCCCCAAAAAGTGCAAATTTTAAGGAGAGATTTTCGTTATATATATGCGATACGCGTTGCTGCTTTATTTTCCGTTCTCGCGAGGAGTGGAAATTGAAAAAAAGCGCGGCAAACAAAATTTTAACCGATTCGTATATAAGACGAAGCCATGGAACGCTATATATAGGGAAGTACTCCGCGCGGCGAGTGCGAGGGCGAGAGATAGAGAGAGAGACTGAGGGAAGACGGCGTGTAATGCTCTCCCGCGAGTATCTCGGCAGCTAGTTCTCCAAGGCTTAACCTACTTCGTTTTGACTAGGACAGCACTTTTATATCCGTTTTGACGTCTTCGAAAAAGACGTTACGCCTCGCGCGTCTAGAAGCCCATTCTCGCTGATGAAACCTTAAACGCAACACTTATTTGTGTAATTACATTTACCGCGAATATATAAATTGAATGCCTCTCCGCGGCTGCCGTACATTTTTCTTTTTGTTTTTTGATGATTAAAATTTTTTTTTTCTTTCATCCCAAATCCAAAATGCACATAAATTACGCACGGTCTTATATATAAATTAAAAGATTACTCTCTGGCTCGACGTGTACATCATTTTTAAAGCACACGTTTAATAAATCTGAGCGTAGAACATTTCACAATATATATACCGTTCAACAGAGCAGCTGCTCACATCTGTGTAATATCGCTTGGATGTTCGCCAAAAAATGGGGAAAGGAAGAAAGGGTCACCGCCATATTCGTGTACTGCCCCACCCCCCGCCCCCTCCTCCTCCTCCTCCTGGGCTACTAGTTGGGAAATTAAACGAAGCGAATTGTCAGTATATACGACTGTTAATCTCTTCTTTTCTTTTCTATATATAGATATAAGCGCGCGCGCGCACAAATGTGTATACGTATATACCGCGACTGTGTACACTTTATATAACATCGACACATCTGTTGATAACAAAAGGAATTGAGCTGAAAGCGGCCTAGAAGCAAAGTCCATTCATTCCTAGGAGTTATACACGGAGCTGAAAAGATAGTGCGGCGAGCCGCGTTGAAAGGAAAGTTCTCGTGAAATAATGAAAAATAGTATATTTAAAAAATATAATATTTACATATGTATATGTATATGTATATACGTACACGTTGACGATAAGTGCGCTGTGTGACATTAAACCTCTTTTCGCTGCTGCTGACGACGCGCGCATATAAGCCGTAATAATTGTTTTGTGCATTCTGCGAAATTGCTGAAAGATTTTTAAGCGCCGAGGGAAAAACTCCCATATCTATTTTTATGATCGTATACACCTGTACGTGCAGTAATGGGACGTTGCTGTTAAAAATCGATTATCTCGTTATTCCTATAATATTCCAAACTATACGCGGCGAGTAAATTTATAACAAATATGGGTCACACGCGTATACACACACACACACACACGCACACACACACACACCCGCACACACAGCAGCACTTAAAGCGTTAATATATACGTATATTCGCACACGATAACCCAGTAAGTTGACTATTTATAGTTAACCATTGTTAGCAGATTTTATACGGGGAAAAAATTTTTATACTATATTTCGTATACGATCGCGCGTCGCGCGTGTGCAAAACAAAAAATTTTTCATTGCCCGCGTCGCGCGGCCATGTGTTTACTATTATCTCCTTTTTCATACACCAAAGAACGAAGTCGACGCGCGAGCGTTACATGTGTATACATACGACAAAACGACGAGAGGATGCGACACACTGGTTTATCCCTACACAACGAAAAAGAAACATCCGTACCATCAAAGAATAATAATAGTAGTAATAGCAGTAACGATGGAGAGAGAGAGAGAGACAGCCGATTTTGACGAATTTTCCTTCCTTCCCCTTCCTCGCCGGTACATCTCAAAGGCAGAAGTAATACGAGTAGGCGAGGCAGAGCAGAGAAACGGCGACGAGCGCCGGCGCGAAGAGCGTCACGATCGTCAGATTGCTGTCGTTGACGCTGTACTTTCGCGCCGCCGCGGCGGCGCAGAGGATGTAGGCCTCGACGTCGATGTCGGCGCGCAGGGGAACGCTTCCTGATCCTCGGCGCTCAGGACCCGGAGGATCTCGAATATCTTGCGGCGCTGCACCGTGAGCGTGCGGAAGGTCATGGGCTCGAAGCTCTTGAGGAGCTTGCGCACCCGGTGGTGCTCCTCCGTTATTCTGGAAAGATTTTTTTACTATTAATCGATAATTTTTGAGGGATGGAAAATCAAGTTAGATTGGAAGATCATCGTTAGATTATTTTACTGATTTTAGAAAAAAGAATCTTTACGCAAGTGCGTTTCAACCCCCGATAACGCGCAACGGATAACTTCCGAATTTCGGGGACTTATTTTCGAGCGATACGATCATTGTCTTAAAATTATTGGATTTGTTTATTATTGATTTTTATTTTTTCGGTGTTATTGCTTTTCGCTCGTTCTGTATTCCCGGGCTGCGAGGAAAGTTAGAAAGGAATACGAGAAAGCATTTTGTGATGCTGTTTCTGTTTATGCAAAAAGAACTTCAATTTTTAAAGAAACGTTTCTCTAAATCGGACGCTCTATATTGAACGTGCTTCGAAAAAAGTAGCAAAATAGCAAAAGACCCGACTGCAGTATCATACTGAAAATTGACAAGAACAATCGATTTTTCGCATTTTTACGAATTATCATTATTATAGTTTGTTGCTCGAACAAACTTTTTAGATAACTTTAGTTTGTCTATCAAAACGCATTGTTTCTTTTTTCTTCTTTTTCATTTTTTTTTTCATACGATAAGTTGCGTAGTTATCAGAATCATAAAAAAGAGTTTTAATTGCAATCATGTTCATACCTAATCAAGTGATAAAAAGTAATAGTATAAGTTTATATAGAAAACAATCGTTGCAAATGACCTTCCGGGTCAAAAGTTATGAGTATTTGAGGATAGGAAAAAATCATTATTAGTTTTTCTCATGCCTTCAAATACTCATGTAACCTTTGACCTGAAAGTACCTTTGCAAAGATTTTTTCTTGATGGAAGCTTTTTTCTTCTATTTTCTTTTCTCTGATTATAATGAGATTTTAGAATGTAATAACTGCATACACGAGATTACCGCATCCCAACTTCTTATGATGTTATCATCAACATGTACCATAGAGTTCATTAAATACCAAATGTAACGAATCAGTTGTAATACAAAGAAATAGAAGCAAAAAGCTTAAGTTGAAAAAGATCATTTAAAAAGTCGGATTAAAACACTTTTAATTATAATTTTGATTAGATAGATCATGTTTAAAAAATTTCAGACAATCACAAATGACTTTACTTTAAATTTATTTGTTTATAAATATATTTTTCATTTAGGTCTCTAAACATCTCGTGCGAGTCTTTCAATAATAGCTCTTTTTTTCTTAATTCCACTTAACTTTTTTTTACTCTACAGAGCATAACGAGCGAAATAAAACAGGTCTAGTAGAAAATGTTCCTGAAAATATTTGCTTCTTTGTACAGCGTACCTTTATAATTACTGCCGATTTTAAACAGATTCTTACATGTGTATACGCTTTAATGGTCGGAAGAAACTTATTGCGTTTTTTGCAAACAACTCGAGTCGTCGCATATTTTTATTTGTAGATCTTGACCGGGTTCATTTGTAATGAGTGAAGTTATTTTTTTTCTTTTTTCTCTGTTTAACTTCTTGCGTGACCTTAATGTGTAGTATAATAAAACTTGATCGTCGTAAATCGTTTGATCGCAGCTAATTGCGCTTAGGTCATTCAATTTATGCACATCAACGTAATGCTGTTCTCACCTTTCTTTTCTAAATGCAAAAAATATCGTGTCGCAGAAGAGGGACGGAAGCCACTCGAATAGAAAAACAATCATCCAGTGCAACAAGGTCGAAGAAGTGATACCGCGAACTCTGAATGTAGGGTATCGAAATTTTTGGTTTGCTCGGCCACCTTTCTGTATGAGCTCTGCCCAGCTGCAGTTTAGCGAAGAGGCATTGCACACGTATATTCCAGTACTTTTGTTTCTGTGAAAAGAAAAAATTATGTGTCTCGTTATTTTTCATTGTATACTTTTCTCACTGAGAATATTTCGTAACTCTGTTATTTCCTCGCGTATTGATGGATCAAGAAGGACTCGTGACCTACATATATGTATTGTGAAAATTTATTAGTCAAAAATTGGATTCTAGAGTGCTATATCATCTAAATGTTGATTAATTTTGAAAATAAAGAAGTTTTATAAATCGTAAAACTTTGTTACTAGACTATTATTAATTATTTTTCGTATAAATTTTAATAATGTCCGATCAGATGATCTTAGTTAAGTTTAACAACGTGTTGGCTCCGATGAAAGTGGGTCTTATTAGGGAAAAAGCAGAATGTAGATCACTTCAGCATAAAAAACTGATGTACTTTTACCGACTACTTTAAAACAAAAAAGTTGGTATTAACTGCTGCAATGTACAAAAGTTTCTTCACCGTTATTAATCTAAGCCTCGCAAATATACGTCAACGTGTAACCTCACTGCCAAGAATGAATGAAAGAATTCAAAAATAATTTTAATTAATAAAGGTCACCTGTAATTCAAAAAAAAAATTTAATGAAAAATTCCAAAAATGCCGAGATTCAAAGCAAGTCCACACGCGTAAAAATGAAAATATTGGATTTTGGTATTTTAAGAGGAAAGTGGTGTATCGCATTGAAAAGCGTCATCATTTCTAAAATACACACACGGCTACTTTTCAACGAGGCTTCAGCACTGGTTTTAGCAAGGAATGCTACTATCTAATTAACCAAAAACAAAAAAAAAAAACAAATTAATCGGCCGCAGCCAAGCCCGAGAAAAAAGTTTAATTATCATTTTCAGAATATCCGCGAGATAGAACCAGAGCGAGTAGGAAGTTCCTTTTATAGGAACGGACGCCATATAGAGGAATTGCACCGGCCGTATAGATATATAACGCGTAGCAGATAGAAAGTACACTGACCGGTGAAAGTACACGCGTTAAACGTGATTTTATATATATGTACAGTATACAAGTATATGGATGATTCTCTGCGAGATCAAGAGGCAAGAAAACAAATATCGCTGTATAACTCTTGGATTACGTTCTATCCCGTAAATTTTTTCGAAATTTCTTTTTTCACCAAGCGCGCCTTCGAGTTCCAGAAGGTCAAAGACGCAAACTTTAGTTCATATAGTTCCCGAGGGAAACATATTCTCTGACATAAATTCGTAAAACATTTTATTAAGGAAATTTCCTTCAACTTTTAACAAAAGTACTTTCAAAGTCATATGTTACGTAAATCAATCGCAATAAGCGCAAAAAGTGAAAAAAAAAAACAGTGATATCGTGAATTTCGACCCTAATGCAACTCGAAGACGCGTCGATCGAGAAAAATTTGAAAAAATTCACATCCCATCGCAACCACCCACACAGCATTATTCCACGAGTCACAGCCATAATTATTAATTATACTTTCCTTCTCCTCTCAGTCTCACCGGGAATCGCCCATATACCTATATATCTATCTCTCCATCAACCTCTCTCCACATTACCCGAGTTACGCACGTCTCGCTTCGATCACTTTTAGCTAAATTTAGCGCGCGCGCGCGCGCGTGTGTTTTTGCGCGTCTCCGCGCGAGAATCGATACTACACCCTTCTCCGCAAATGCGAACTTGCTCTACGCGCGCAACGAGAGAAATTTGCACAAGTGTAGAGCAGTACAGTCGCAGAACAATCTCCCGTCCACTCGTGTAACAATGGTCACCCACATTTTGTCGTAGTTCCAGGGCGCAGCGACGAGGGTATTGCTGGCGATGTCGACGGGAACGATTTCCGCGGGCAGATCGGGCCTGCCGTGCATGTGGCCCGCGCCGATCATGAGGGCCGTCGCCCCGGAGAGCGACTGGGCGAAGCCCGGCATCGGCTCCCGATACGCCGGTCCTACGGCCGGCAGCCGCACCAGGCACAGCGGCAGCTCCCTCGGCAGCTTGTCCTCGCTTATCGGGATCTCGTTCACCTGGTCCTGCTTGTAGCTGCGCAGAAGTGGAAAGGTTCGGACGAGGCATTTTTTTTTTGTTTTTTTTTTCTTTTTTTTTTTAATAATCGCGTGTAATCAGTTGCGGCGGGAAAATTTCGATTGTTCCGGGGGATGCATAAATATTTTTGACGAGGACTCTGGGCGTCGTGTTTGCGCGTATATTATATGAGATACATAGATATACATTGCTGTGTGCGTGTACAGCGACCACATTTCGTTCGATCCTCGTCCGCTATACTGCGGTGCATTCCGAATATGCAAAAAAATTATGAGAGCTCGGACGAACATCAGGTGGAAAATTTCGCGAGTATTCGGGTCGGATTCTTTTGTCGTAATTTAACGTTGCAGTGTACATATTTTAAAATGTTTGTACACGCGCCCAAAGTCCGGCTATTTTTAGTGGCTTGATTTTATTATTATTTTTTTCGGTTTTTTTTTTTATTTTTTTCAAAACGTTTGCAACTGTCATTTTTAACGAAGCCGGAGGCTCTAAATCATAATGTTTTTTGCTACATCCTTTCTTTATACTGTACGCGACCGCGGCGATGAGGCAATCAAATTTTTATTTTTACATACGCGCTCATTAGCTTCTGTGTACACGTGTTATCGAGCGTATGTCCTCTCGGACATATGTACCTGTATATATCTTTTTTTCTTCTTCTATTTTCACTAAACGCAGCCATACCATCGCGAACAGACGTAAAATCCTCGTACAGGAAATGGGCGTATAATCGAATAAAAAAAAATGAGTTACACGTTCCCAACGAAATATATATTAATATTCCGCTGCATATATATACACATATCAAAGCTAACTTCTGCGGCTGACGAGCGATGGAAGCTTTTCGTAGTAAAAAGTCTTCCTCGCAAAAAAAAAAGAAAAAAAACAAAGAAAATCGTTGGCAGCTTCCCGCATATTCGAAATCTTCCATTTAACGGAAGGCGATATATCTCATTCGCATGTATAAAATTCCCGGGATATAATTTAATAAAACCAGCTCTCCTCCTCCTCCTCCTCCTCCTCCTCCTCGTCGCAGTAGTGCGTCGCAGCCGAGGGAATAATTAATTAACCTGAATACATCAACGGCGAGGACGAGCGCTTGCAGATTAGGCAACTGCCGGCAGTACTCGACGAGCTTCGCCGAGGGTCCGGCTGTGTGAAAGACGAGGCTCACGTTCCTCATGGCCTCCGTGTCGCGGCGAATCAGGCCCAAGTCGTCGTAGACCAGGTTGCCCTCGTAAACCTCGACGCGATCCATCGCGTTCGGCCGCTCCTGGCGCAATCGCTCGTACCTGCAATTAGCGCGGACGTGTGAATTTGTTATTGATATCGGCCTGGCCGCCTGCTGCTGCTGCTGCTGATCTCGACGACGTGTATACACATATATATAGCGGGCAATTCGAGAGAGTTGATGGTCGGGAGAATCCATTATACGGGAGGGAGGGAGAGGAGGGGGGGGGCGTTAATGGTCCGATGGTAATTCCGAGGGAATTAATTTTTCTCTCACTCTCTCGACTCTCGAGAGCTGCGCGCGCTTTCCGCGAGAATTCCAAAAGACTTGAGAGCGCAATTACCGAACGACTGTCTCCCCTTCTGTGTAATACCAGTCCGGCGACTTGTTAAGCAATAGAAAGGGGAAGTCCCTTTTTTTTAGAAATTAATTTTTCAACAACTTCTGTCAGTCGCTCGGAAAGTTATTCGGTCGTTGGAAAGTAGTATAAAAGAATTCTTTTGTGTAACGGTCGCGTGTGGGGGAGAACGAAAAAAAAAGAAGGAGAAGAAGAAGAAGAAAAAAACGAAAAGTTTCTTTATACTTGGCGCAAATTATTTTTGCGCGAAAGTGCCACTCTCCGCGCGAGCGCCAGACTTTTTTAATTACTCGGCGACAAACGCGCGCAACGAGTACTTTGGAAAAGCGCGCCCGCTTTTCTCGAAAAAACTTTTCCCGATACGCGCATACCTGTATAATTTTTCCAAGAGTTAATTCGTCGCCCGGCGCGCCTGGCACGCGCGCGTCTCCAAAACACGGCTCGCGCGTGTATACACTTGTGTTATATGCATTCTTATGCGAATATGACCGATTTTCCTAGAAAAATGCAATTCCCTGGTAGAAATACGAATATAGCTAAAATGGCTATGGGAAATACTTGGTTCTTGTATAACTTGCGATGAAACGCTTCTTCGCCCATTATTTGAGCATTTCATGGAATACCCATAACCTCCAAATCATTTACACTAATTTTGCTGCTTATATTGTACGCTAAATACAGGGAGATGTATGTAATTCAGTGAGTTGCGGTACCATGTGTGAAATAAATAAACGCTTAAAGCTGTAAATCGCCGATTACTAAGATATTTATGATTTATTTAATTTTTCGATCGGTTCCATATTGAATATTGTTCTCTTAGCCATTTAGTGGCCATTATTTATAGGCTACTTTATTCAGTATAATCTACGTTTGCAAATTCCTCGTAATATGGTATAATAACATTTTCGTCAATTTTCATTTTAAAAAAATGGCCTAGAAAGGTTCGAAAAAGCGTTTAATCACAAGGCGAAAAATGGTCCCACTTTTTGCCCATTTCTAACAAAACCAGGGTTTTACTAACTTTTGAATGATATGGATTTTCACCAGGGTTTCGGGGGTCCAGAAATCGAAAAAAATGTTTTAAAGCTAGAGGTTTCGGACCGATGAGACTTTCTTCTGTAAGCCGAAAGATATAGTGAAAAGTGCAGAGAAACATGGGAAAAGTTACTAGTAATATTTCTGAACCATATTTCTGAACTGATTTTTTTTACAAAAAATTATTGTGTCAAAATACTGGAACAACAACAACTACGAATGTTTCCGAGGCAAAATAAAATTTCAAATTGCACCGCAATAAAGTAACAATAAAATAGCCTTAATTTGAAAGAAAATATGCTGAAATTCGATGCCTCTGATCAAAAGTTATGTCCGTTAAAAAATAAATAAATAAATAAATAAAAATCCGAATAGCGCCGATTTTCTACATATACACGTTAAAATACTTCCAGCTTACAGAAGAAAGTCCGATGGGTCCGAGACAGCCCTATAGCTTCAAAAAAAAAAAATTTTTCAATTTCTGGACCCCCCGAAAAGTGCAGTTTTCTCGGAGAATCGGTCGCGTACAAGCGAAGTAAAGATTCGCTTCGCGGCCGCGCGCGATGTTTTGGAACGCGTGTGCGCGCAGTGCCGTGGCGCAACTCCGGGTAATGATAAATAATCCCGTAGCGCTATAGTGTACGTATGGCTATATGAGCGAAACGCGTGTTGCGCGCCGTCGTGCGCGTTTGCGTAATGCGCTTCGGCGGATTTTTTTTTCTCCGTAAGCCCCGCACTACTACTGCCCGTTTCGATTTCGACAACTATGCGTGCATTCTTGCAGCGTGCGCGATGACGCCAACGTTTATTTACATTCGACCCGCAATAATGCAGGTTATAATTCATGGAGCATTCGATTATTATGTACAAGCTAAAATCTGCGGTTCTCTCTGTTTGTATAAATATATGCGTAAAGTTAGTTTTAGACGTGTAAGTGCGTGGAGATTGACGGGCTTTTCATTTTGTTTATTTCACTTTATTGATTTGGATATTGCGCAAGTATGAGATAATGTTATAGCGATTTTCATACGCGCATATAGTGATTCTTAAAATTATTATTGCATTATTGTAAAGTATGTATCGTAACCCTGGTAGAAATCCATATCATTTAAAAGCTAGTAAAATCCTTGTTTTGTTAGAAATGGGCAAAAAATGGGAACATTTTTCGCCTTGTGATGAAACGCTTTTTCGAAACTTTCCAAGCCATTTTTTGGAATGAAAATGGACGAAAATATTATTATACCATATTACGAGATATTTTCAAGCTTGCAAACATAGATTATACTGAATAACGTAGCCTATAAAAAATGGCCAGTAAATGGCTACGAAAACAGTATTCAACATGGAATCGATCGAAAAATTGAAAAATTAAATAAGTCATAAATATCTTAGTAATCCACGTATTTACATACATTGTATCGAAACTGACTGAAGTACGTACACCCCCCTGTATTTGGCTTACAATATACGCAGTAATATTGGTGTAACGATTTGGAGGTTATATGAGTACTCCATGAAATGCTCAAAAAATGGGAGAAAAAGCGTTTCATCGCAAGTTAGGAACCAAGTGTTTCTCATAGTTATTTTCTAGTTTACAAGCCATTTTAGATATTTGGATTTCTACCAGGGAATAATTAACTATATAGACGTGTAACGGGACGTATAATACACGAAAGTTTATCCCGTAATAGAAACGCTCTGGCTATATTCTCACTAACTATAAATTATATTCAAATATTTTTAAACATTCCGGTTAATTTTGCACTGCTTTTACATCGAAGACACAGATATATTAAAATGCTTCCTCGATTTTCGTAAAGCGGCGTCGAATCGAAGCGTACGCGTCCCACGCCTATGCGCATCTATATACCAGCGTTAAAATCCGAATCGGAAAAGCGCTCGGCAATAGCCGCGCGCAACTCTAATAAATCGCGCTGCAAAATTGAAATCTCTCGCTTTCGCGCGAGAGGAGCGAGAGACGATATCGGAGCCGCGCGCGGAAAGAAAGCCATAGGAATAATAAATACCTACCCAGGCGAGTCGTAAAGTCTCTTCTTGACGCGATCCGTCTGATTCATTCCGTCCCGCGAGCGTAGCACCACGTGCACTTTAACGTCCGGAAAGGACCTGAGCAATTTCTCGAACAAATTGCCGCCCAGCTCACTGGTGACGCCCGTCAACAGTATCTCGCGCTTCGCGTACCACTCGAGCAGCGACATGCCGACTACTTGTACCGAACAGAGAAAAAAAAGATAATAATAATTGCAAACGCAACGGCGCAGATGAGCGAACTTGTAAACCGCGCGCGCGCGCGCACGTCTTTCAAAAGCGTCTATATGTATATGTGCAATACTGGCGATTCACTGTTTCTCCTCCGCGGCGTGCAGTGCAGCTCTCTGTCTCGGTCGAGGCATCGAGAGATACTTAAGCGAGCTCCGGCCGCGTCTGGTACTTTCATTCGGTGCAGCGATTTCTTTGCGCGCACCGAATGAAAGTATCTATATGTATACACGCTGTACACAGCCTCACCTGCATGCCCCGCTCTACGTTTCCCCCCCTGCGAAGCTTATATATACGCGGCCTCTCCGAGCGTTTTTGCGCGCGTCTCTATGTATACATACTATACCTATATACAATATACCTGCGTACACGTACTGTATATAGCTATCGCTCGTCCCACCACTGCGCCTATGTACACTCGTATAATACCGGCTTTCGCAATCTAACGAGAGCTGAATTTTCTCTCCGCGCCGCGAGCGCGCGGCGCGCGGGTCTCTTTTATGAAACTTTCCGCGATCATTACGGAGCGGCTCTCGCGCGCGCTGATGGATTATATACATGGCGACGATTCGATTTCTGGCTTTTTGCGCTTTTCTGCCGCGCGTCACACGCACAGTATATATACATATAGAGCGCGCATATACGGCCAGCGCCGGAAATGGGAAAAAGAATGTGGATACACAATCGTACGTATATATATATTTATATATATACATGGAGAATATGACATTATAATTATACGAGAGTGCGCGCGCGCGCGCGCAAGTTTTTACGCTTAATATCGTACATGATGTATTTTGGATTACTTTGCCGGACTGCTCTGCGGAGCCGCGCGTATACGTATTAACGTTCTTGCGCTACGCGCGCGCCCGCCGGTGTAATCTACCGCTTTGAATCTTGTATTCGAGCTTGCTGGTGCGCTAGACACGGGCCGTGGGTTTTTTCCTGTTAAGGGGGGGGGCGGCAGGGGGAGGGATAAAACAATGCCTGTGTGGTCGGAAAAATTTGGAGATGAGAAAATTATTGTTGTTTTGTTGAAGCGAACCGTAATTGAGTAGTGGTTTTGAGATTTATATGCGATTTTCGCAGTGTCCGCGTGTAGGTTTTCGTTACGTTTTGGAAAATGATTTAAGTATAAGATTTTTTATTTGAATGATGAGAAATTTTTTTTAGTAAAGAACACTACACTTTTTTTACAAATTCCTATTATTATATCAAAATGTATAATTCAGCACTATCCTGTTATTAATATAGAAATACGCATAAATATTGTAGTTAGCCGAAATCGTAAAATTATGAAACTATTAAACTTTCATAAACGCATACTTATACAGCACTATCTTATGTCTACTTATCGAGCATAATTGAAATGCACTTTGTTGTGAATATTATGCTTAAGTAGTCGACTTGGACGAACTTGTACGATATGATCTTCAAGAGGAAACTTAAGACGTCAAAATTTTAAGTTTTCTTAAATTGTTCAAGAAACATGTGTGACGGTGCTGGAAGTTTGCCGGGTGGTTTTGGGCAACGAATTGCTCATTTATCTCATGAACTGCACATCATTCCAATTTATGTCTAATTCAAATCTTGTACAAATAAGAATAATATATCTCTAATTGTTCATTAATTCTAAGACGTGGATATAAAAAAAATCAAGTAAAGATGCAACGTCATAAAAAAAATAACTAACGAAAGGAGTTTTGCGGAGTAATTGTCGACAAAACGTTTTGAGCTGTAAAAGGTAAGACAGCGGGTATCTTCTGCCAGAATGGACGACCTCGATATAAATTTTCACGAGCTCGTAGTCAGACCTTAAACTGTATTATACATCATATAAAACGAAATCAACCTTTACTTATTACTTAATCAATAACAGAAAGTGACAGAAGTGATCTTGCTCTCATTTTATATTATTTTAACATCAGAAATTGAAAACTTTATCGAAATTCAATTATATAATAAATCTACAAATAAGAAAACCATAAATATCTACAATTCAATAATTATATTTCTTATTGTTCCTTACCTTTTAAACGGTGTAATAATATCGCTTTGCTCGAGTAAATCAGCTGCAACTCCGCTTAAAGGTGAGCGTATGATTTTCTTCGTTTTTTCTCTAAATATAAATGTAGATTAAATATTTATTTATATTTACATTATATATCTGTGTGACAGAATTGCTTTTTTTTCTCAGAGAAACAACACAGACATTCAAGACAAGATAATACAAGCTTGGAGGGGATTTTTTTCCACTGAAGTGGACTCTACCACTGGAGCTGAACTATATATATATGTAGAAATACTTATGCAAACCAGGAAAAGTTCGGAAAATCGCCGAGAGTCAGACTTGATTCCAGAGTCTCTGAATTACAAGCTCAATATCTGGACTGAATTTACGCATCGCGAGACCCGTCTTTAAGGTGTCTTGACCTTTGAACTCGCGGGCCTGGTTTTGTAGTACATCTGGTTTGTTGGAGCTAATTTTCTAAAGTAGTATACATATGCGATAATATTAATACTTGCGCAATACTCCGTTTTTCATATGGCACGATATTTAATTACTACATATACTCGTACGCTAATGCACATTACACAACTTATCATAAATAACTTGTACATTATTATTATTGTAATAAAACGTATATTATTATTATCCTTATTATTATTGTTATTATATAGCTACTTCTGTAAAGAAATCGTTTTTATAAAATGTACATACAGTGCTGTACACGTCTAGACTTGAAAAGTATGTTTTTGCAAGACATCGCATTTGATACGTCAGTGTGCATTTCCAGATGTTTCAGAACAATACAATATATTTTCCAACAATGAATGATCATAACTCAGTGCAAAATTTTGAAACTTCTCAAAACCCTTTAAGCAATACACATGAGTACATAGTCGTTGAAATTGATGTTTTACAGAAAATAAAAAATGTTTAGGTGCATACTTATTATTCTTTCCGCAAGATTATGCAGTCTGGTTATTAATGTATTGCTGATGAAGAAATATATATGTAGTCAAATCATCAGCTGTACACGAGCTAGTTTTCGATATTTAACCTTCTAAATGATTAATTTTTTTAAATTGTTGACTACAACATAAAACGCGTCATGCAAATCACATAAATATCGTCGAGTGTGTATAGTGTACGTGCGAGTCGTGGCCATTTTCATTTCCCGTGTATGAACCCACGTTTTATTCGCGTCATTTCAGCTGCTAAATCTGCGTTTCGAGGATTCCCAGAAGAAAAGTGGGTTGGAAAAAACTCATAATAATAATTAATTAGTTAAAAGACCATATCTGAAAATCGAACCATCGAAGCAAATCGAAACTTGTTTTAAGATTTTTATTTCTTTATTCTCAAACTTTTTTTCTTTCGTTTATCTAACCTTTGCAATTGCCAGATATAACTGGTAAATGCTTTGTAATGCTCCTTTTTTATCCAGTATCACGTGCAGTGGCTGCACGCAGTGCTAATACCAAATACTATAAGCTTACCTGCAATAAAGCCAGGTGCAGTCACTGAAAACGTCTACAAAAATTTTTGTGCAGCTATACTGCGCGTGGTTTTATTGCAGGCAAGTCTGTAGTTTTAAGTCTGAGTAGTTACAAACACTGCAGTTGTTAAAAAAGCCTATGTTTTCTATAATTGTAATAAGTAAACACATAACATTCTAACCAGACGATATTCTTAATGAACTAATTTTACTTAATTTTTTAAACACTATTTTTAAAAAACAAGGCGAAATGAGAAAGTTCCTTAGTTGTGTCATTTCCCTACCCCTTGTCACTCATTATTAAAAAAGATTTAAAAGAATCTATTGATATCCCAGCGTTCTTGCTCCTCAGGGGAATCAATAAATTCTCTGTAATTGGCGATTGGCTACAAAAAATTTTTAATGATTTGTTATGGAAGTTTCATCAATTAAACTGGAATAATTTTTTTGCTCAAACAGTTAAACTGGTACACACCACCAATAAAAGAGGTGCAACGTCATGATTATTTTGATAAAAAATAATTACTACACTCTTCTAAAGAAAATTTTTTTTTAACTCGTAAACCCAAATTGGTCTTTTTTTGTGAAGGACCAAAATGTCACATCCTTATCTCAACATTTAACGCTTTAACTTTTAATGTAATCTACTTGGGAAGATTTGTTAAGAATCTTTTCTAAATGCAAAAAGTCTGCTCTTTCATATGCATCCTCAGAATCGTTATTTAAATGCACTAAAAAGTTATTTTTTAAAACTGCCGTTATCGCATAAGCTTTCATCTCTAAAATGGTTACAGTTTATGCCCTGAAAGATATTTTTGTTTTTCTTCTTTTTTAGATGCCGTCTCGTGCTTTTTCTGTACTGATTTAAACGATTTCATATTGAATTAAAAAAAAAACATTTATATCGGGATTTTTGAAAAGGAGGGGAAGGGAAGTGAAAAGGAGGTGAGTGGAAGTGAGAAGGGCAAGAGGGGACGTAAAGGAGGGCTCCTTGAAATGGCGGTGGCTACGGCAGCGACGACATATCTTTATAACATAGAGAAATGTCCATAGCATTTTGTTATCAGAAGACATAATTAAGTACTTCATTAAACACATATTACATTTCGCGAACTGTATGTAACATAATTAAAAACGTTAACAATAAGTTTAATTTTATATGCATTGTTAGCATTTTATAAAATATAAACTGAAGCTATGAAGATGAGAGATAGGGCAAGGCACTACTTTTGGTTTTCTTTTTAAATAAAATTAAGCTTACCTTAAATAAAGTAAATTGATATTTACTATCCCACAAAATTAATTTATTATTTAAATAAATTTTGTAGCACAAAAATGACATATTTACTACACCAAAGCACAGATTATTTTACATATGGAATAAGCTTTTAGCTGAGATGAAAGATTTAGGTACTGTGTATATAGACTATTATGATTTTAGAGACTTTATCGCTCTCCCTCGAGGCGATATGGTGAAGGTAACAAAAAATGTCTACACCTTCTTTCCTATTTTCGATTTATCGGCGAACACGGTCACGAAACTGTCAAATTATTTATTTTATCAATATTATATAACAAATATTTACAAAATGTCACAGATACAATTTAGATGCCTACAACGATGAAGTAGCGTAGCTAGTTAATGTACAAATGTTTAAAAGTGATCATTTTCCCAGAATGGAGAAAGACATAATAGAAGCATCACTATTATTGGTATTGCTTGGTCTATAATATTATTTGGGAAGTACGGAAATAGCGGATAATAACAGACTATTCGTGCAGTTTGTTTACAAGTGACGTCAGTTTGATTTTCTCATTTATGCGTACATTTGTGAGAACAGACTAGCATTTGTTTCATTCTTCAGCTGATATATCAAGTATGTGCGCACTGTGCATACATTATTGAGACTTGTGTAATGTGTATATTCTTTTTTATTTATGCCACTATTTTGCATATATGTGTATGTAAACTTTCGGAAACGAGTCTCTTATTTAGGTTTTTGTGATCCCTACCTTGAATTTCATATTTTTCAAAATTGAAACTGTGTTTAAATTTTTCGGTATATTCCGAAATAACGTTATTCTTGGATTTATTATGTTCGTTAACAAGTATATATACATACTTCTCTTTATTTGATCTACACACGTGGCTGTGCAATTAGTACATTTTAATTTATATACAGCATGCTTTTCAAGATCATTTCGGTTTTTATTTTTTCCTTTAGTAATAATATTGTTTATTTAATTCTGCATTTTCAGTATGGTTATAATATTGTTACGTTGTAGATAATTTTTATAATTCACATTATTACACGTTCGTTATATTCGTTCGTTCAGATTGTGCCGACAATTTTATAGTGTGAAATCGTTTTGTTGTATATTTATAAATAAAATAACAGGATAATCTTATCAAAGAATAATAATTTAACAAGAGATTAATGTTTTTCTTATGGAAGCAAGGATCTGATAGTTTGATTGCTCTGTTGACAAGATTGTAAACTATGGCGATTTTTTGCGACGGATAGGGAAAAAAATCTTAAAATATTCATTTTCGAAATTTTACATATACATATGCGAAACAATTGCATAAATAGGAAAGAATATGTACAAGTCTCAATTAAGTATGGACACACTTGATATATCTGCTGAACAAAGAAACAAGTGCTAGACCATCACGATAAAAGTACGCATAAATAATAAAATTAAACAACTCATTTCTGACGTTCCTGGAATGTCAAATTTAATAATAAAAAGTAGTATAGACTACGATTATGAAACTCAGCCAGAACCAGCAGCAGTTGACGATGGAGATAAGAGAATTTTGCCATATCCCCGAGGAAAAGTTATGGGTGGAACAAGTGTCCTAAATTTAATGTGGTACACGAGAGGAAATCAAGAAGATTATAACGATTGGGAAGCTGCAGGAAAGATCGGGTGAGGTTGGAAAGAAGTTCTGCCATACTTTAAAAAATCAGAATGTACAAGGGATCCGGAAGTAAGTGTTAAAGATTATTTAATTTCTGTGTGTCTGGTAAATTCGACATAAAATATATAAACAATGTAAATTTTTCTAAACGATTATCGCCAAATATCCCGAATCACATAATGGAACCGGTGGATACTTAACAGTCGATCGCTTCCCAGAGAAAAGTGAATACAATCTTGCGGTTTTGAAAGGCTGGAAAGAACTAGGATTGAAAGAAATAGATTATAATGGTGGTAGTCAAATGGGTACAGCGAGAGCTCAGTACACTACTATTCATGGTGTTCGGCAAAGCGCAAATGGAGCATTTACAAAACCCATCAGAAATAGCAGACGAAATCTTACTATAAAAACCCAGGCTCAAGTTACAAAGATTCTCATTAACAATACTACCAAACAAGTGACCGGAGTAGAATATGTTGATTTGAGCACTGTGAAAAAAGCTTATGTTTCAAAGGAAGTAATCGTTTCTGCTGGGGTGATAGGCTCCCCAAAACTACTGATGCTCTCCGGAATTGGTCCAGCCGATGAGCTTTAAAAAGCAAACATCAAACTGGTGAAAGATTTACCAGTTGGTGAGAATTTCCATGATCACCCACTCGTCATAGCAGCAACGCTAGACTCTGATAGTATCGAAGAATCTCATCCTAGCCTCGAAGATATGCGAAATGACATCGTGTACTGGATGGCTACTCACGAAGGGCCATTCTCCGTCAATGATGTTTCCACCAATAATAGTATTTCAACGGTCTTCGAACGAAATGCGTTCAGGCGTCGTCAATAATCAATTTTACGTCCTAAGTGGTGCTTACGAAAAGTCCAATCAATCTACGAGTTTTAATTTTCTTCCTGCATATTACCGCGATTATTTATTTACTTCGGTAGTAATGTTGACGCCGCAAAGTCGAGGATTCATTAAACTCAATAAGACCGATCCCATTAATAGTCAGCCTCTTATACAACCGAACATGTTCGCACATCCTGATGATGTGAAAGTTATGATCGAAGGATTGCAATTTGTCAGAAAAATTGCGGAAACGAAAGCTCTAAAGGAGAAAGGATTCAGGGACTTAAAACAGCTAATAAAGGCTTGCAAAGATTTTGATTATGAAAGCGATGATTATTTGCAATGTTTGTAAAAGAAAACGGTTAGAGTGGGTCTTCATGGCGTCGTTTCATACAAAATGGGACCAATCGAAGATAAGAGTTCCGTAGTTTCTCCGGAGTTAAAAGTTCTAGGAATAAAAGGACTGCGAGTTGTAGATGCATCAATAATGCCAAATGCTACGAGGGGAAATACAGCTGCTCCAACAATGATGAGTGCTGAAAAAGGTAGCGATCGTATAAAGAAAGATTGGTTATAACATGTATACTGTTCTTTTATTTTGAGAAATAAAAATTCATATATTAAAATTTAAATCTCAATAATCATAAAAAATATTTAATAAAAGTAACCTAATGTAGCAATATTTACCAACAGATTAAAGCGTTGTATTAAAGAATTTCGAATGTACAAAATACATTAACTATCATTCACCTATTATACTTTCCCTTATTTTTGGTAATGTGAAGTATCGATATAGCGGAGCTCCATTTCTGGTAGCCCTCCTGGACTGTATGCTTGCAAAAAAAATACAGTAAATCCACAGAAGGATAGCAGTTCTTTAAAAAAATTTCTAAAAAAAGAACTCCAAATGAACTGTGAGTTAAAGTTGTATCTACAACGTCTATGCAAGAGTATAAAGGAAATTTTAATTTTACTGCGGACGCAGAGTATGAGTAGTTGATTTGTACATCATGAAGTTATAAATCTGCGTCAGAGCATGTTAAATGCAATATTTATGGTGTAATTCGCTGTGTCGGTCACAGCTACGCGTACATTAGATTAAGAGTGGGTTTGCGGATGCCATCTTCGGACTTCCAATTTAAACAGCTGTTTATAAAAGTTACAGCATTATTTTTAGTGATTTTTATAATTATATTTTAAAAATTTGAACAAACTAATTTTAATTTTACATAAGCTGAGGGATTAGTATTTCATAAAATATCAAAGTAAATTAAGTGCAAAAATCATAGGTAGCGTGTTTAAAGAAAAGTTACTTTGTTCTTACTTTTAGCTCACACAATATATTATAATTTGTGGAGACATGATTTATCATTTAATTAATCTTGTAATACAAGAATTATGTGTTCACTACACTAAAGTACAGATTGCTATGCATTTGAAAAAAGCTTCTATGTCAGTCGAAAGACTTAGGATTCAAGTCATTCAAAGCAAAAGCTAGGCTATCATTTCTTTTTCTGATACGTCTTAGTTTAAAATTTCTTTTTACATTTAGCCTTAAATGCACACTTTTAACTTTTTTGTAAAGAAAACATTTTTTGTAAAGAAGTGAAACTCAATATTGAGCATTAAAGCTCATCGTCGCGTCTATTGTCGAATTATAAATGTTAACGAACTCGGTTAAAAATATTACTGCACAAAAGAACTTATAAACTCAGCCCCGTGCAAGAGCGTACGTATAGCGAATATATACTATATATTCACGGTGTAATTCCCTACTATTAGGTCACATAGGCGTACAGTAACTTAAGTGTGGATTCGGTTCGCACCGCGCGCGCGCGCAATAAAAATTCAAGTACAAATGTACACGAGAAATGCATTAAACTCCCATGCGGCGTTCCTAACGGCGGGCGGCCATCAACGCTGGGCGCATTTCTTTATTCGCTTTCTTAAATTACTGCGAGGCTTTCGCACTTAACGCGTCGTCAACGTCCCCTTAGAAAAATCACGCGCCTGTAAAATTCTTCACTAATCGGGACGTACCATCGCTTTGATCCTCCCGATGTCTTTTTATATAACTGCGCGCGGGCGTTTACGTCGGACGAGATTTACGCGTGTCTTTGTTGACCGTAGCCGCGGTAAATTTGAAGAAGAAGCCACTGCGAAAACGCGCGGGCGAAAAGCCTCTTTGCGCAGGCGACGCGGCGGTGCACACCCTTATGGAAAAATCCTGCAGATGATCCTATAGGATGCCAATAATTGCTGAATTTATTTTAGTTAACAACATAAATTTTAAATAATTTATTGTAAATAAAATGTAAAATCACAGATAACATCCTGCAGGTGACCCTATAGGATGCCAATAATTGCTGAATTTATTTTAGTTAACAACATAAATTTTAAATAATTTATTGTAAATAAAATGTAAAATCACAGATAACAGATGCATGTGGCATATCATTGGTGTTAGCATCCGAATAGTACTTCCATTATCTGGCAACTAAAATATGAACTTTTTGATTCTTTATAACATTTTCGTGCAGGGAATCCTACAGGAAATCCTGTATCCTACAGGATCGCAGATATTTTCATGTAAGATTTTTTCGTAAGGGTACATAACGATCTGAATGTGTTTCGTTACGATTTCTCAGTCGTCTCGAAAGGAAAATATTGAAAAAATCCGACTTGCAAAACTTTTCACGTCTCGATTCGCTTTCCCACCGTAATTCAAACTCCCGTGCGATGTTTCCACACATCGCTTCTAACCATGTTTTCCTTATATACATCTAACAGGTATATATACGCATTATAGCGCGACTCGTATCATTTACACGTCGTTACGTAGACATAGTATACAGCAATTCTCATGTATATTGAATGTCAACTCATTTCCACCCCCCCCCCCCACTTAAAATTCATCCTTCTTTGCAATCTCTAATTATTGCATTCATATATACACCCCCTCGCACAGCCTACACACCGCACCGCACTAATATGCAAATTCTTTCGTGTTTATCGATTAAATTTGATCCTGTGTAAGATAGGATAATAACGTCCCCGGGTTTGCACTGGGGTAGTATTAGGGCTTGTTTGAGAATCCATCCTATATCTTAAGATTATCCCAACATTTGCATGTAAACGAGACTCGTCTCGCGCGCGCGCGCTCGCGAGCGCGACCAGTCGCTCCGGCGGCGCTCTGTGTGCTGCGCTCGAGTGTTTGAACAGGAACCGTTTGGGCTTGCATGATCTTTCGCCGGATCAATTTCTAATATTCGTAAGTGCTTCCCTCTCCCCCCCCCCCCGCCCAATCCCCCTGCTATATGTACATAGCGCTCGCTGTTTTAATTCGTACTCACGATTGCGCAATGGGGCGCGCAAGTCGTTACGTCCTAATATAAAATAGCCGCATGATTGCGTCACTCGCTCGATGCAGAGACGCTGCACACAGAGAGAGAGAACTTGAATTTCGAGTTGCGGAGCAGGTAGCGCGTGAAGTGCACGAGCAAAACAATGGTCGTAAAGCGATCAGGCGCGCGCGAGAGCCGCGATGAAAATTATCGTGATTGAAATCGTTTTGATTAAAAATGCCTTTGGCGCCCGGTGTTTATTGAGTGTTGATCGCGGGTATATATACGTGTTTACGTGGCGCGTGTAAACACACGCTGCACGTCTGTAAATAACGTATACACATTATCTGTATATGCACGCGTTATACTCTGGGCGGAAATGACGAATGGTTCATCGGAATAATCTTAACGCATTATACAAATAATAACTGGCTGTCGGTTCGTCGGTACTTAACTTGCCCTCCCAAACTAAATTTACGCCCCAATAAGCAGTGCATTGTGTTCGAATCTGGAATATACATGATTTTGATGCGCGCGCGCGCGAACACTGCGGAGTTTACATGTTCGCGGGGCGAATGTGGAGGGCATTTGATTGCATTATAGAAGAATTGCGCTGCGTTACGAGCGAAAACGTAAGTGGAATAGCAGAAAGAGGGCGGAGGGGGGATAATGTTTAGCTTTCGTTGATGCGGCGAAAAAGGTAAATATGCGCGCATACGGCGCGTGTACGACGCGCGCCTCGGCTAATTGATGCTTATAATTTCGAAGTTTTAAAAATGCCGCCAGCGTTATTACGCGCGCCTGGCCGCTTTAATGAAGCGCCGGCGGAGGGAAAAATTTATACGGAGCTTCGTTTCCGTAAGCTCGCACGTTTTATTGCCGACGATCGAGCTTACGATCGTAATTATAGATAACTTTAATGAGCTTTTAACGTATCGATTTCGACTGCAAAATGTCCCTGTCATTTAATTAACTAAAAATTAATTAATTAATACAACTTCCTCTCCCCCCCCCCCCGCTGCATCGCGCGCTCGTTGAACATATATCCCCGCAAACTAATTAACAATTTCCATTTGTATCGTGCGTTATTTTTGCGTTTACGCCAAGTTCGCTGGAAAATTTTAGTATTTTTCCGAAAAATTGAAAACCCCAAATATAAACGAAACTGAAAAAACAAACGCGTACACGCGATGCACGAGTTCGAATTTCCGACGTCCTTAAAAATACACGCGTTATATACAAATCCCGTCAATCACGCCGGTAATGAAATGTTATATTTATGTATCGCGTGCGCGCGCTGCGGCATTGCTGTCATAATAATGCAGAGCACCAGCGTTAGTTTTGTCGAAAATAAAAGCGCTAACGTATATGCATAACTAGCGATGGTGGGGGGAAAAAAACAGCGTAAGAGGAACAAAACAGACAAATGGCACCCGAAAAAAAAGGCGATTGCGCAGACGAACCTTTTTTACGCCGCGTTAATTAAGATCCGATGCAGCGAGTAATGGATATATTGTGCAACGCGAATTCTATAATGGAACAAAAAAAAGCACAGCGTGTGCGCGCATGCGCTCTGTACCTGTGATATATACATATACATATATTTCACTTCTACGCCGTATATAGATTCCATAGTAAACAGGGGAAAAAGCTTCTTTTTTCCTCCCTTCCCCCCCTCCCCCCCCCCCCCGCCCTCCATCAAGTTTTAAAATAACGGCTGCCATGCGCCAATGCGCGACCTAGAGCTCGATAAAAAAAAAAAGAAAAAAAATTGTATGTTATTATTTGATGCAGCGCTTTTACGCGGCGGGCGGGTAAAGCCAGAGCTGCGATGCGGGGCTGTATACGACGCGCTGTATACATGTATACTTCCTCTCTCTCTCCTTCCCCGAGAGCTCGATCATTCATAAATAATTACTTAGAAATGCCTCCCCGGGAGCTGTCAAAACGCGTAAGCTTCCGCGCCGCGCGCGATTATACGCAAACATGAGACGCGCGCTCTCGGGGAGGACGTTTCGTGGTCTTTTTTTTTCTTAATAATTATTTATGAAATATCTTGCTTACGGCGGCAGAGACTCGTCGCCGTATACACTTCCTTAAGCAAAAGCGAGAGCTTCGAGCGACAGACGGATGCGCGAGCTTTTTCTCCTTTGCCCGGAGATACGCGCGCGCGCATAAATATTGAAGCGAAATATATATATAGAGGTGTGTACAGAGGCGACAGTGCGAGATGTGGCTCCGCGCAGACCCCGCTTTTTATTTTATTAATTTCAACGGTGTGCGGGGCTGCGGCGCCGTAATAATAACCCTTCGCAAAATACAAAGATAATAGAGGTGGCGCGTATACGTACAATAGGAAAATTAGGCGAGACTCGCGCGTACGTACATGTATATGTATATGTATAGCGGTAAGTGCCGTCTGGTTAATTAAAGCTGTTAGCAAATGACCTCGATCTAGCCTTAAAATTGTCTAGTCGGCGTTTCGAAACGATTAAGCGTCGAGAGAGGGAGAGGGAGAGGGCAGGAGAGAGAGAAAAAAATGGATAATCGCGCGACCATTGAAATATCCCGTTCAATGTACCGAGGATGACGCAATGGATGATGCGGGCTGATTCTATACGTATTCTTCGACGACTCGTTATACGATATATATATATAGACGCGAATGATTCGACAATTTACTCATATATATGGCTTCGTACAATTTAGGGTGACACCTTTTTTTGGGAAGAGCGATTGCCGGCTATTTTTCGTGTCGCGACGATTCTTCGTTATATTTTTTTTTTTTGACAATCTGCGCACGTTCGGAAAATGAAATAATCGTCGCGCAGTCGTTAACAGCGTCGGGGGGGTATTTTTATTTAAACTTTTCGGCTCTCCATCTCGTCTCTGCGTCCCTGTCTCTCGGATATCGCGAAATTCCGTGATTAGCAAAGCGTAAAAGTCAATTTATCGAGAATCGGAAATTCACGACGTAACTCTAACGGCGGATCGATAAATCAAAGGAGAGCACTTTTTTCCGCGTCCGGAATGCAAAAATAAAAATATACGTCAGATTTTATGGATATTGACGCGGAAAGAGTTCCCGGAGAGATGTTACAGCTTGTACTTCCATACGGCTGCACACGTATACGACGCGCACACGTATATACATATACGCGCGCGTGTATATATGGACATTTCCTAAAATCACGTGATTCGAACTTCTAACACCCTCCAATCGCGTTTCGAGTGCCTTTTAACGAAATTGAGGGAGTAAAATGTGTACTTTGCCTTAAATTTTATGTGTACAGCGCGCGGGCCCTTCGATCTCTGCAACAGATATAGACGCACATAAAACCCGAGCGTTTAGTTTTCGTTTATTTTTACTCGAAAAATAGTTGGGAACGTCCGCGAAGAGTTACAGTAACGGCGCAGATTATCGAGACGAACGCGTTCCTTATTTATACGTCCGTTATCGAAACTGTTCTTAACAATTTCTCACGCGCGTGTATTTCAAACATTGCGCAGTGGTGTGTGTATCGCAAAAAACAATTTCCTCTTTGTTCGCGATGAAACGATGTACGTGGATGTAAGCGAAACAAATAAATAGAAAATCATTTTGAATGAAGGTGTATTCGAAAATATTTGGATCTTTGATCGATGGATCGGTAATTCCCAATTAAGATTTAACACCCCCCCCCCCCACCCACCCATCAGCTGAAGGATATTATTGATAGTGATGGATATTATATTATTGATACTGATGGATATTTAAGGAGCACTGATATTAGTAATACTCATACTAATAATTACTAATGAGTATTTACGCGGTCAATATCTGTAATAATACACAATATGTCATACATAAAATGCATTTTAAGTCTAAAAAATTGTTTTTAAGCTATAGAATTTTCGGACTGGTTGCACTGTCTTCTGTAAGCCAAAATATGATTTTAAAAAATACCGAGGAACATGGGAAAAGTTACTAACAATCATTTCTGAGTCATTTTACGTTTTTTTTACGAAAAATTAATACAACAAAATACTAGAATAACTGGGAAAACGCGAATAGCCGATTTTCCCCTTTTTCTCAATGTCAAATGTCAAATGCCCATGTTCCTCGGCATTTTTATCATCTTTTCGCTTACAGAAGAAACTCCGACTAGTCTGAAAACTAGTTTAAAACGAAATTTTTTGAATTCTAGACCAAAGAAAAGTAAACATTTTTTTTAAGAACTCGACAGTTGCGTATACGTCGAATTTCAATGAAAAAATTTTTTTAAAGCTAGAAGTTTTGGACCGATCAGATTTTCTTCTGTGAGCCGAAAGATAGTCAAAAGTGCAGAGGAACATGGGAAAAATTACTAATAACCATATTTTTGAGCCATTTTACGCCTTTTTTACAGAAAATTAATGCTTTAAAACACTGGAATAATAACGACTACGAATGTTCCCAAGGCACCAATAAAATTTCGAATAATACTGTAATAAAGTATTACAAAAGAGCTTTAAAAAAAAGTATGACAAGTTTCGATGCTCTGATTCCAAATAGTCAATTTTTTCTCTTTCCTCCATATGCCTCCCCATGTTAAATTTTCATATTCTATATTTCGCATGTTCCTCGGCATTTTTATCATCTTTTGGCTTGCAGAAGAAAGTCCCATTGGTCCCAAACCTCTAGCTTTAAACAAATTTTTTCGATTTCTTGACCAAAGAAAAGTGCAATTTTTCAGTGAAATTTGACATGTACATCAGGCGGCTCCTCGATCGCTCTATCGATCCTCTTCGGCCGTTTCTAAATTTCTTGTTCCAAAAAAATGTCATTATACATTGAAACATTCATTGGCGGTCTCTGCCCTAGAAACCGAGAGGTCGCGAGTAAGTTAATCCTCGAAAAATTGGCGATTCGCTAAATAAAAACTCGGGGGAGAAACGCGACGACGGCACTAAAAAAAGATTCCTTCCGCAAATCTAGCACGAATGAATAAATAAACATGCGCGCGGGTCAAACTTTTATTGATGACGATGAAAACAGTCGTGCAAACATCGTATATATCGCATACATCCATATAATTCGAATATTTTTCCGCGGAAGGAAATTCGAAATTCCAACTTCTCGAAACGACGTCTCTCCCCCCCTCCCCTCGCGCGCGACTCCTCTTTTTTACACTCGTCAATAAATGAATAAATGTATGCAATCGAAGGATTGCAATAAAAAATCACGTAAAACTTTCGTCTGTATCCCCCCCCCCTCCCCCCACCCCGAACATCGACGTGGATTTTGCTACAACTGGTTAAGCTTTCATATTACTACACGTATAATAAAAGCTTCGCACGTAATAAAAAAGAAAGCGAAAAGGTACAAATGCGATTTCTTGTCACGTAGTACGTGAAAGAAGCGCACGGCGGCGGCTACGGCTACGGCGGCGGCTAAACTTTTCCCCGCCTTGCCGCGCTCTGCTGAAAAGTTATTTTTAAGACAAGTTTTAACTTATGCCGAAACTTCGGGCCCGTAACAACCTAATAAAGTGTTTCTCATGTTTCCCGTCCAAATTCAATGGGCTTTCGAGATTTAGGGGGGGGGGCATGATTTTACACTTTTTTCCGATTTTCAACGGCGCTCGCGCGCCCGCTTCCGCTGATGCACTCCCGCGCGCCCGAGGGCTGAAAATCCGCGAGTATATGTGCATTTACAACGATATACTGTGTAAAGTTGAATTGTTGTTGCAACAGTTTCCTATACAGACGGCCGGATAGTAGAATGAACCGATATGTTGTTATATTCGCCGGGCGCGTTAATTAAATTGAGGCAGATATATCCGCGGCTAAAATCAATAATTAAAAGCATCAATAACGTTGATTACACGCTCAATTATTGGCTATAAATAATTTACGCTTATTAAATAAAATTGGATTTTTATGGACTGCAGCGGAAAGTAATAATGCTTTATAGTGCGACGCTTTGTGTACTGCTTTATTGACCACTATATAGTTATAATTATACATACGCGGCTAACTTATATGTATCGTTAACATGCGCTTTTGGATTATAATAATCTTCGTACATACTTTAATTCGGATATGTACGTATATATAATATATGTATATTTTTTATTTGTTTACGAACTGCAAATTCGTGTAAAAGAGCGCGCGGACATTTACGGGACTTTTTAAAGTAATAAACCATCGGTCGAGTCAATACGCTTTTATATTTCGCGTTAAACGTCATTCGGTAGAGCAATTTCAATCACAATCATCGCTCTCATCCTTGCCGGAAAGGATGATGCTTCGCAACATTTTCGTAATAGCTCGCTGCGAGATGGACAATTTTTACTTTTAATAATTTTCAAAATTGCGAAATTCTCATTTCGGCGTGTATGTACACGCGACGTTTCCGCAGAACAGCATTGTACATACACGCGCGCGTTAAAATATATTATTTGAGAAAAATGCGAAACGTTACCAGATAAATGCGTTTTTTCCCCCACCGTTTAAAGAGGTCGCAGCCTTCGCAAAATCTTTTAAAAACGCTGAACGCATTATTCGTTTGGAATGCAACGCGGCGTTTTGATGAAAATCATCACGCGCGCGCGTCACGTCTCATTTTAATCAATTTAATCGTCGCGTAAAGATAAATTTTTAAATATTAAAAATCTCGGACCCTCACCCTCCCCCGGTCCCCGTTTAATCGACGAATTATAAGAATGGAAATATATGGCAAAGTTGCCGCAGCCGCAGGGATTGTCGGATTCATTAATTTTTAATCACTGCCAGAACAGGAGAACTTAAGCGCAAGCTCGTATAAGCGCAGCCAAAAGCTCTTGGCTAAGTCCCTTCGCTGAACTAAAGGAGACTTCTCTGTCTCTCTCTCTCTCTCTCTCTCTCTCTCTCTCTCTCTCTCTCTCTCTCTCTCTCTCTCTCTGCGCGTCTCTCCCGCGCGAAAGCAATGAACTTTTATAAAAATTTAAAGCCGCACTGCGCGAGATTGTCCATCCCCCTCAACTCCAAACACTCAAGCCGAGGGAAAAAGGAATAAGCCACGCGCGCGCAGCTCTCTTTCTCTCTCCGCGTGTCTCATCTCTCTGTCTCTCTCTCCCTCGTACACGCTAAGCCGAAAAAAATTCAAAGGAAAATATTCCCCCCTCGTCCACGGTAAACAAGCCCCCGAGAGGAGAGCGCAGCAGCGTAAACCTCGCGCTCCTAAAAACCTCTCCCTCTCGTCACAGGATATCATCAGTCCGGCGCAGCAGTATAAACTCATCATCGGCGGCTATATAGCTGCGCTGCTGCTGCTGCAAGCTCACGGTTTCCAGGGCGTAGCAGCGCCGGAGCGCTTCGACCATATCGCAGCTTTCCTCTCCCCCCTCTCTCTTTCACTCTATATATATGTATAGGTATACACTTGCACGTGTGCGCGTACGTATATACGTGCGCACACGGGGAAAGGGGTTATATGCGGCCGGAGTGGTGGTAGTGCAGCAGCAGTAGTAGTCGTCGTCGTCGCCGTCGTCGTCGCCGAGGATCGTTGCGCGCGCAAGCTCCCCTACGTATAAAAGCTCCATCTCTCTCTCTCTCGCTCTACCTCTCGCTCGCGCACTCCATATCGAGCTTGCGGAGGAGCCTCGGGGCGCGGGGTGGGGGAGGTGTCGTTGCTCCTGCGCGCGTTGCAGCCGCGCTCGCGCAGTCCCTCGGCTACTATCCTCCGAGCAGGCGGTCGTGCGTTCCCCCCGTGCGCGCCGCCGCGTTCCTCCCGTCCTCTCTCTCTCTCTCTCTCTCTCTCTCTCTCTGTCTCTATATACATACGCATAGGTATATATCGCGAGAGCCGCGATCGGCCTCTCGCCGCTGTTTATCATCGGATCCTGCCCCCCCAGCAGCGGAACCCGAAAAAGTCCGAGCGAGTGCGACGGAGTGTAATACGCGAAAAAAGCTCGGCAGAAGAACCTCTCTCTCTTCCTCGATCCGGCTGCAAGCGCATCGAGTGCAGCTTTTTCCCTCGCAAGCTCCCTCTCGCGCTCGCTCTCTATCTCTCTCCATCTCCATCCTGCGCACTCCTCGGCTGCACACGTATAGTAATTAAGGAACGCCGCGTCGGCCCCCTCCCTCACCCCCGTCCCCCTCCTCTTCCCCCTCCCCCTTCAACCCTTGCCCGCGCAGCGTCAGGCTCCTCTCCTCCGACGCCTCGCTATAATACAACGCTCTGCTGGCTGGCTGGCTGGCAAGCCCTCGACGCGCGGCAGAGCCGACGTACACACACTCGCACAGAGACCGAGAGAATAAGGAATTAAAGTGTAGCGCACCGCGTTCGCGGGGGGGAATACACACGAGTGATAAAGTCGTCGGACCGCTCGACGCTCTCTCTCTCTCTCTATACAGCGGGACTCCCGAAGTCTATAGGAGCGCAGCGAAGGCTCGCGCCCGCCGCCGAGCGCGTTCACCCCCGATCGGAGCTTCCGCATCGGCGGTGTATACACAGAGTGCGCGCGTGTGTGTTTGTGTGTGTGAGAGAGAGAAAGACATGACGTGCAGTTATGTCGATACACCAGCAGCCGTCCCGCCGCGCGCTCGATGATAAAGTGCCGCTGTGCCACGGCTGTGCTTACGCTCCCGAGGATTAATGCGTATCGAGATAGCGGCAGCCTCGGGCTCGTGATGGAGTGGCTCGTCGACGGGCTCGGCCACTACTGCTACTGCTACCACTGCGACACGGCTACTGGCGCGCGGCTCCAGTCCGCAGCGGCGACGACGACGACGGCGACGGTGAAAATTGATTTAGCCCCGATGTAGACGAGGCGCCCGAAAGAGCTTGCGACGCCGTGCGTGCAGCCTGCAGCCGACTCTGCCTGTGCGTGTGCGGATCGTCCGTGTGTCTGTGCGGCGTACATACGCGTATATAGATATTCGCCCCCCACCCCCCCCCCCCTGCAGTGCATATCGAACGACTTTTTTCTCCCGAGTCACTCCGCGAAAGAGAGCTTGTTTACCGAATACGTATAGTACATACACATCGAGTGTCAGGAGAGGGACGTGCCAGTGCGAGGGGGATATCCGCGAGCTCTCGGGATGAAGAGGAAAAAGGGGAATCCCCGAGGCTCACGCGGCACTGTGCGGGGAATTTGAAATCTCGACGAGCGCAATATGCAGCCAGCGCAGCCAGCCCAGCGCCGATGATCATCCGCCACACGGCTCTCGCCTCCCCGATGCTCGACCCGAGAGCCTCTCCTATATGTGCTACCCTGCGTGCGTGTACAGCTCCCCCCCGTCCGCCCCCTCCGGCAGTCCCCCTTCCAGCCAGCGCCGTGCGCGCAGGTGAACGAGAAATTGCGACGGCGATGACGACGACGACGAGGACGACGACGACGATGATGATGATGATGACTGGTCGATCGTCGCGTTAGGATCGGAAGAAGAGCGATGTCGACTCTTGGCTCGACGCTCATCTGCATTATAGTTTGTTTTGGTGAGCTTCCATCATGTATACGCGCGCGCGCGCGCGTCCCTCATACTTTTCTTCTCTCTCTCTCTCTCTCTATCTATATATCTACTTGTTCTCGGTGCGATGTGTGTACACACGGCAATAATCGTATGTATACGCGTTTATGCGCTATGTACACATATACATGGGTGTCCCGATTTCATTGGCTTGTTTCAGTTGCCAGCGTCATCGGTCTGCGAAATTTCCGCACGGACTTTCTCGAGGAATGGCCGACCCCGGGCACGGGGCCGCACTTCGACACGGCGATGGCATCGAATTTCACGGGCTTGGTCGGCAAGACCGTGCACCTGGTGTGCAAAGTGAAAAATTTGGGGAATAGAACGGTGAGCTCGATTTTTTTCCATTTCCTTTCCGCAGTATATACCTATATTGCACACACCCGATATACATATATATATACGAGTATACACAGCTTGCGTCTGCGAGCGTTAGAGCTTTTCTTTTTTACTCCGCTGCTTCCACTCTCAGCATACAAACGCGTATGTTCCTGTATGCGCAGATATACATATACGTACAGACATAGAGCACTACTTCCACTGATTTGTTTATCGCGCAGAATTTACATTGATTTCCGGGGCGATATACGTGATCGACGTATGTGCAATATCTAGCATGAATGGCCGTCAAAATGGCAATTTCAGTTTCCCCGATTGAGCAGTGCTCGAGAGGTACGCGCGTCGACGCAAAACGTCGAAATGAGGGATACGTTGAAATTTTTTTAAACCGCGAATAAAAAAAAGGAGGGGGGAGGATCACAATCGCTCGCAACAAAACACCTCCGCAAATGACACCGTCTATATACCGGTGTATACGCCCGGCCGTACATGTACGTGTAGTACTTGTGCTGTATGTGCGCGGAAAACTGTTAGTATTAATTTTTTTTTTTTTACGCCAAGTAACGAAAATCAATCTTTGAAGAGCTCTCGGGCGTCGAGAGAGCATTGATAGCGCATGAATCTGACTCGGCTCGTACGCCCGTTTCGACGTGTAATACACCGTAAACACGCGTTATTGTTACGCCTGCACAACAAAGTCGCGAGTAAAATTTACCCTGTGTACTGCGCGCCGCATCATCTAAAGTCCTCTACACCCGAGATCATTTTCGTGTAAAAGCGTTCTTGGCGCCGGAAAAGCTGTAAGTACTCGTCTCGCGATAGTGCGCGCGATGCCGCGACGTCGAATGCGAGACGCAACGCTCGATCGTCTCGGTTTTCCGAATCTGCGAATATCGCCTCGGATTTTCCAACCCGAGCTTTTTCCTTGCATTCGAATCAAACTGGCCGAGTCGCGTCGCGAACCCGAGATCTTCTTCCAGGGGAGGGTGGGGGGGGGGGGAGTAGGTGGCGAGTTTCGCGCGGCGGAGAACTTGATATTTTTGAATAAAACACTGCAACGACGCAGCCGGCGCACTACACATCTTGCAAAGTTCTCCAGCGAAATCTCCTTATCGGATTTCTGTAATTGACGCACTAAGTAAATTTCACGCAGTCGCGAGGCTAATGTAAATTCAGCATATATTTATATGTAAATTTGACTAGAAACTTTTTTTTTCCCATCAGCCGCCTCGCGCTTCGAAATGACGGCGCGCGCATTTCAAATGCCACTTGACTTTCGTCAAAATAAAGAAAAAGCGAAGAGAACGCGCGCACTTACAACCCCGATGGAACGGGGAGAGGGGAGGGGGGGCGGGGGTGGAAAAGACTTTACGATAAATTAGCTAATTTATATCCTCGAGCGTCTCTACCTTCCTGCGGATGGGACGCTCAGAGGAGACAGATATTTTTTTTCCCACCCCCCGCATCCCCCATCCCCCAAGCCGAGAGTCGCGCGAGAGCATGAATTTTCCGACAGTACACGTCGAGAGAGAGAGAGAGAGAGAGAAATAGAGAGACTTGATGCTGCCTCCGCTATATAACGACAGTACTTGCGCCCCGGCGACTATTTCATTTGGAACGGGAAGTCGACCGATAACTATCGCGCGGCGGAGAAAAGCCTTTTAGAATAGAAAAGTTCGCGCGGCGCGCGACGACTTAGGGGCGCGCCAGATGCGTTCATTTGGCCGCGTCGAGAATATATATATGTATAACTTTCGTGTAACATTTATGAGATTTGATACTTGGCGGTATTATATATATATATATATATAGCTGTAGGCGGCGTCGAAAGTTGCGGGCAAGTTTCGCGCGGATCCAGCGCCGTGACGGAGAGGGCGCGTATATAGACATATAACGCCAGAGGAGAGCCGTGCTGATGGCTCCGAGAGAATAGAAAACTAAAAAATTTTCCGAGCGTTTTACGATGAATTGCAAATTTGCGCATTTACGTACTATACGAGTATATGTATAATCATGAACGCTTTGCTTGCTTACGCTGCATCGGGGAGGGCAGGTGTCATGGGTGAGGCATCGGGACATCCACCTGCTGACGGTCGGCCGTTACACTTACACGAGCGACCAGCGCTTCGAGGCGCTACACTCGCCCCACACGGAGGAATGGACCCTGAAGATCCGCTACCCACAGCGCAAGGATTCCGGCATCTACGAGTGCCAGATATCGACGACGCCGCCGATCGGCCATCCGGTCTATCTGACCATCGTCGGTGAGTGTATATATGTATAGATCGTCTCGCACAAAGGCCTTCGTTATGTACCGCGCATAACACCTATATATATATATATATATATGGGTGATTGTCGCGAAAATGTGGTTTGGCATGTCTGCTGACCAAAAACGGCCTCTTTCAACCTCTTTTGAATCGACAATTGGAAAAATCTCTATCTTTGTATTAAAATTTTTTGAAAGGTACAATAGTTAGGGAAGCTCTCAGATTAAGTGTGTATTTAAATGGTTGCATTTTTCGCATTTCTCCAAAGAGACGTCATTATCGCGGTAGTCACTGTGAAGCCACTAAATGCTATAGTGTGAAGAGTAAAATAATTTTCTTTTATAGACACTTCTTTAGATTTATATTTCCAACAATTTTTGGCTAGCCGAGTAACGAATACATTTACGTAGCATGAAATAATAAATTAATAGTAAATGCCACGATAGCCACGTATCTTTCGAACAATGCGAAAATTGCCACGATAACGACAGAAATATACACTAAAAACTTTGATACAGAGTTTTTTTCCGCTTGCCGATTAAAAAAAAGGTTTGGGGCAGGAGACATCTGCCAAACCCCGCTCTCGTGACAATCTGACAATCGCCCCTATATACACAAGCCGTACCTCGAAATTCCCGCGAGACTGCGGTTAACGTCTTGGGCCTATTCTCTTTGCAGAACCAGAAACCATCATCGTCGGCGCCCCGGATCTTTTCGTCAACAAAGGCAGCACCATAAATCTCACCTGTCTCGTGAGATACGCTCCCGAGCCGCCGCCAAAAATGACGTGGAGTCATAATACCGAGGTGAGATAATATTTCGTCGCTTCGCGCCCCAAGACCATGTAGTATATATATATATACGGGCAGAAGCTGCGCGTCGGATCATATAGATTGCCACACACCGCACAAGGAATAAACGTATAGCGCGGCGCGCGTGTGTATATAGAGCTTGGACTTTTACGGCCGGAGCTGCTCTTTTTCGTAGAATTTCCAAATTATGTAATCTGTATATCTTTTTCGGCAATGACCTTCTGACAAATTGATTAGACAAGTTATGCTAGAACTTGATTACCGAAATTTTAACGCAGCGTTAATTCGAACGATCGCATAAATTCAATTCACATCTAAACTCGGCGTTCTTATAGTATAATACATTCGAGCACTGCGTGAAATTCGATTTGACGCGTTGTGTACAACATCGCGATTGAGCACGACTATATACGTGCACTGCATTTACGAGCAATTAATAATAACGCCCGCTAACGTTAATGCTTAATTAATGCGCGTATAATTGCATTAGGTATAGCACTAATTAATGTGCATGAGAAGCACGAATCAAAATTCATGTGTGCGTAACGAAAAATTCGCTTCCAACTCTGATAGCGCGCGTAATTATTCATACGTTCAATTTTCCATAAATTTTCTTGCAAGAAAAGGAAAGAGAATAACAGAGTCAACATCCACTCGCGGTCGGAAAATTATTCGCGAAAATCCGAGAACGCGGCGCTTCGAAAAACCGGCGCGAACTCTGCGCTTTTCTGCCGCGGCCCCGAGTACAATTCAAAGCGCGTATTATATATCGATGTACATAGCAGTTCACTGGTCGTTCGTGCGCGGAGCAACGATTTATACACGTATACTATACGCATTACACACACACGTGTATATACATGTATATGCCCCTATATATTGATTGAGCCTTGCGAGCTTCGATTGCATAATTTTCTGCGCAATGATATATTAGGAGATAAATTTCGACTCGCCACGAGGAGGTATTAGCCTCGTCACGGAGAAAGGCCCGGAAACCACGAGCCGACTGATGATTCAGCGAGCGGTGCCGAGCGACTCCGGCACCTACACCTGCCAGCCGAGCAATGCCAATCCGAACAGCATTAAAGTACACGTTGTCAAGGGTAATGCGACAAAAATCTCTCTGCTTCTTGCTTAATCCTCTTGTGTGTGTGTGCGTTTTTCATCTTATTGCGCGAGCATGATGCTCGATGAGGAAAATGAGGGAGAAAATCCGTTTTCCTTCTGCGCTTATGCGACTAGTTCTTCGAAAAATTTTCACTTTTCGGGGGTCCGGAAATCGAAAGTTTTTTTTTGGAGTAAGAGGTTTTGGACCGGTTAGACTGTCTTCTGCAAGCCGAAAAGATAGTCGGAAATGCAGGGGAACATGGGAAAGGTTACTAGCAATAATATTTTTGAGCCATTTTACGTCTTTTATTTTACAAAAAATTCATGCGTCAAAGTACGGGAATAGTAACAATTACAAATATTCCCGAGGTTCAAATAACATTTGCCCTAAAATTGCCCAGAAATAAATAAAACTTGCCATACAAAATTGTGCCCAGGTTCGATGCACTGATCTGAAAAGTTATGTTCGTTAAAAAAAAAGATAATAATAAAAATCCGAAAAGCCGATTTTTTTTCTCCGGATACCTCCCCATGTTAAATTGTCATGTTCCGTGTTTTCCATGTTCCTCTGAATTTTTGACCATCTTTCGGCTTACGGAAGAAAATCTGACCGGTCCGAAATCTCGAACTTTAAACAAAAGAGAATACTTTCGATTTCTGGACCTCCAAAGAGTGAAAATTTTTAGGAGAACTGCTCGTATAGGGCGAGTGAACGTCTCGGGATTTCTCAAATTTTTCAACGCGACGCGCGGTGGGAATGAGAAAATCCGCGTATAACTGTCTAGAATATCTGGGTAACCGTTAATATTTTGAGGTATATACGATATCTTTGAATTGATAGAACGAGCCGTAATAAAGCGGAGTATTCGCGCGAGCGATTGTAGAAAATTTAATACGCGCGCGGCTTGAAAGTGAAGGAAAGTAAATTAATCATACCTGTTTGAAATTGTTACGCAAGGTGGGACGGTTGTCAGCGTATTTTTAGTTTGCAAGTTCTCAATTCTCCACTGCAGTACATACTTTCTATTCCATTATTCGGGCCGACTAAAATATTCATGCCCTGGAAGGGGTGAGGCGACTTGACAGACTGTTCGGCCGGTTTTTGCCGTCAGCCGCCGATTATTAAAATAATTATTGCATCATTACTTTAGATTACAATATTAAAAAAATATTTACCGTATGATTTTATTGTAAAAATTTTGTTTTATTCAAAGAACAGAAAGTACATATACTGTTGAATTGAGTAAACCATACACAGAATACGTACCACTTCCTACTTTGACCATTTTTTCCTTGGTACGATTTTTATTCTTTAGATTTCTGCTTTTATACACTTTTGATACACATTAGTCTTTTGAAAAGAAATTTTTCTCATTCTTAGCGTTACACGAATCGCTGCAGGTGGTCTTACAACCAAAATAAACCGAACAGTCTGTTTCGCACCCTCGAGTAGACGAAACACCCCTGTACAATATCTGAAGATATTTAATATGAAAAAATTAGTGTTATTTCGATTTTCACTGCAATATCTACTCAGCATAAGCTGACATTCATGGATTTTTGCACTGATCGCAGGATTTGAGACAAACAAATGGATGAAAAGGTATCGTTCCTTTTAGAAAATGGTTGAAACGCTTGTAAACGAAGGGATTTTAATGTAAACGGTGCGGTGATACTTTTTATATATCAAAAAAAACTAAACCTTTTAATTTATCAAAGAGCTTTTCAAGTTTGCTGAATCTTCTTTAACTAAAAATAACTTTCCAGCAAGTCGCATTTAAAGCACTTTGTCAAAGTAAATGAAACCGTATTTCATCCACTTGTTCCTCCGAAATCCTGCGGACAAAAGTCCAGTGCGAGAATCCAGTCGAAAGTCCGTTACAATAACGCGCGATAATTTTTCCGTTCTCGCGGGTGTTCCGCCTCCTCGACAGCTACAGGAAAAAAGAATGAAATTCGTAATACAAGAACTTGTCGATTTCAGAGGAGCACCCGGCAGCGATGCACCACGGAGACGGCACCTCGTCGAGCGCCGGGACTCTACGGTTATCTTTGTTAATCATAGTAATAATAGCCAATGTCATGTTTATACAGAACTACTGAAATTTAATGAAAAGAATTAACAAATCCGAGTGAGATTTCGCACGATTTTTCGCCGCGAGGGCCAGCAGCAGAGCATAAATATTATACAATTGTAAGCGGATAAGAGAGGAGGCGACGTCGCGTAGAAGGACGTCCGCGTCGTCGTCGTAGTCGTCGCGCGCGCGCGCGAAAAACGACAAACAGAGATATATTGTAGGACGACGTGCGACGAGAGAAAAAAAAGAAAAGAATTTGGGAATGAGTTTATATATATATTAGTGCAGGGTACAACACACACTATTAATATGTACTGAGTATATCAAAGCTCGTTTATAATCGACGTCCGTGATGACCACAGAATTTTTCGAAATATCAGCACGGCTCCATCGAACAAGTATTACACGCCGCAAAAAAAAAAAAAAGAAATCATACGAACACACACTTACACGAGCGTACTTACATTCGTACACAGAGAGACACGTATACGCGCATGTGAAGGACACGTCGCACACACCAGACAAGACGAACACACACACACACACACACACACCCCACAGACACACACACGAGCACACGCCACTAATCGGTAAAAACGTAGTATTTTGCTATTAAAAAAAATACAAGCTATCAATGAGGTGTATAGGAGTTTTCAGGATCGAACAATTTTGTAAATAAATTCGCTGTATATGTACATATCAATAAAAAGTATTGTCTTCGAATCGCAAATTTCGCCCCCGTGTGTACAGTGTTATGCCTTTTTTCTCTCTCACTCACTCTCACTCACTCTCTCGACTTATTTCTCTCTCTCTCTCTCTCTCTCTCTCTCGCTCTCGCGCGCGCGCCGATTTTCCGCGTCTATCAGTCAATCCGCGTTTTCCAGCCGAATCCTCAGGGCTCGTGCAGCTGGACGGGCTTGCCGTAAGCGAAGAAGCAGGGGCCCAAGTAAGACTGATTGGTCTCCGGGATTTCTTGCTTGTAGACGAGCTCGAAGTTGCCGACGTCCGTCTCCGAGTCTTGCGGCAGATCCATTATGACTGTGTGCGAGCGAGAGAGAGAGAGAGAGGCGCGTTAATTAAAAGACGTTCGCCGCGCGCAGACGTCCGATGTGGAAATTGAGCAAGAGGAAAGTGCGCCGGCGTGACGCGCGAAAAAACAAACAAATTGTGGACGAAAAAGAAGAGAAGAGGATGGCCGAGGCAAGGGAGAGAGCGCGTTAGTCGAATTCTCAAAAAAAATGCAGTTTTCTTTGGTCTGGAAAATTGGGGAAAACATTTTTTCTAAGCTGGAGCTTTCGGATCGGCTGGCGAATCAGGGAAAAATGATTGACAATCATAATTCTGAGCAATACGTTTTTTTACAAAAAATTGATGATAATGGTACTGGAATAATAAGAACTGCAAAGGTTCCTGAGGTATACAAATAAAATTTCGAATTACACTGCGATAAGGTGCAATAAAAGAGCTTTAATTTACAAAAAAGAATATGCTCGGATTCGATTCTCTGATTGAAAGTTCCGTCCGCTTAAAAACAAAGTAATTAAAAAACCCGAATAGCCGATTTTCCCTTTTTTTCTCCAGATTCCTCCCCCCGTTACATTCTCGTGTTCCATGTTTCCCATGTTCCTCAGCATTTCTAATCTTCTTTTGGCTTACAGAAAAAAGTCCTTAGAAAAATATAGATTAAAGCTTAAAAAAATTTCGAATTCTGATCAAAGAAAAGTCCGTTTTTTTGGGGAAGTTACAGGGAGAATTCGACATTAGCGTCTAGAATATTTAAGAGTGCTCCATCACGCCACCAACCTCAAAAAACGTTTTTTTGTTTATTATAATTAATTGATCAACTTTAACTCGACAAATCGAGTTTCGCCGCACTTGCCTTAGATATCATAGAACCTTTTAAAAAAATTTGTATTTAATAAAATGCAATAATAACGACGTATTCCGTCGGACAAAATCAAAATGCAATTCCCAAAGTGTCCGCAAGTCATGCAAATTTGTCCGACGAAATAAAATTTTAATTTTGGCTTTTATACACCATAAAAATAATTTTACCACATTCTTAGATACCCATTACAGGTGGTGAAATTCAGTTCGACTTCTATTAACTTTGTTAAAATAATAAAAAAAGACTGAGGTATAGTGTGGAGGCGCTGCCAAATCTGTCGGACTTGCTGAAAAAAGGTACGCAGGAGCACTCTTAAATGAAAAAAATATTGGCAACGCTCAAAGCAAGGAAACGAACGCAAACGCGCTTCTCGTCGTCGTCGTCGTCGTCGTCGTCGAGGGGTACGAACCTTTCATCAAGCCATCCAGGACAGAGCGATACAGGCGCTGGGTGATCTTCGAGCTCGGCGGATGCATCCGCGGGTTGGTGTTTATTTCGATCAGCCAAACGGATAAGTCCTCCATCACCATAAAATCCGCGCCGTACAGCTCGAAGCTATTCGTTCGGCGGTCCATAAAATCTTGCGCGGCGAGCATCGTCAGGACGATAGCCTGCGACATCTTCGGGTATATCTTGTCCCAGTATGGCTCGCCTTCGTAACCGACACTCCTGTGGGCAATTCCCCGCATACCTTTGTTACTCCGGCACGAATCTGCCGCCGCCGCCGCCGCCGCAGCTTTTACGCCGCGGCTCTCGACTATGTGTATATAGATGTATAAGCCGAACGTGTAAGTGCCCCGAGATATCACTTATTCACGGCGTATAACCGGCCCTGAGAGAGCCGCGCGCGGATTTTTCCGGCTTCGACGACTCTTGCGCGCATAGCTAGAGCTGACTCTGCAGAGCTTCGCCGGGCGAAGCTTCTCTCGTATATATACGATTTGAAAATTGCGATGAGAATATAAACGATTGGGGGAGATTGCGGTGAGGTCGATCTTTTTTTTCTTTTTTTTTTTTTTTTTTTGAAACGGTTCGAGGGTTGTTAAAGGGAAGTGTATGAGCGCGCTTGAAAGCGTCGAATAAAGTGGACGAGTGAATGTTATTTTTCGCTCGAATCTTCCGAGTTGTTTGAATAATTTGTTAAACAATGTTGGAAACTCGGGAATTATGTAAATTCTTTTTTACGCACAGAGGATTCCAGGTTATACAACCAGTTTTCGAGGATCAAAATCAACGATTTTCACTTTTACTTTAATACCGAAGATTGTCTTTGAATCTATGGGCATCGGAGAGTACTTTATTGAAGGTAAAGTTATACTTCAGAGATCTTAACTTGTGGAATGAGTGTAAAAAATTTTAAATGAATTCAATTTACGAAAGTTACCTACAATTATCGTAAAAAAAATTTAATGAAAAATTTTTAAAATGCCAATTATTATTTATTGAATTTGTAAATTAAATTTGTTTATGTAACAAATTTTACTAATAGTATTCCAAAATAATTTAATGAAAAGTTATGAAAGTCCCAATTATCGTACCAAAATTATTTAGAATTTTTATAAATTAAATTTCTTTTTAAACTTATACGCTCAAGTTTGGGTATTTGAAGTAAACGCAACAGTTAAAAAAGTGTTCTTCGATGCCCAGATAAAAGAAAATTAAAGAAAAATTAAAATTCTCAATTTTGGCTTTCAGAACCTGGTTATATCTGTCACGTTTCAGAATTGTTTTATATTCTTTACCAATAGTTTCCAAGTTTATAGAATTATTCAGCAAACTGTTTAAACAAGTTAACGCGCAAAAAAAATATTCAACCATCAATTTTCCAACGATTTAAGGCGATTACGGATCCCCTCATACACCGCGTGAAAATTTTATCCCTCGACTGCCTATCATTCTGTCCGCTCGTATCGGATAAGTTTTCGATAGAGCAATTTTTTTTTCTTCTTCTTACTTCAAATACTCGTTCAGTTGTTCGCAGTCCCAGCCCTGATCGCGAATAGATAGTTCTTCATTTCTATCGGTCGAAGGGACGGAAATCTGTCTCTGCCTTCTGCGCTCGTGCTCGTACTTCTCTTGCACCGCTGTGTTGCAGAGATGAATTGCCTCGTGATACGTTGCCGTCGTGTAGGATTTCGAGCTGAATCGAAGAAGTGCCTCTCTGTGGGAAAATAGAGAGAGGGAGGGGGAGGGGGGAGAGAAAGAAAACTATTTTCATTGCGATTCCTAATGTCGGCGCCGCGATCGGAAAAGAAATCGGACAATCTAACGTTCGCCTGCGTGTATTATACATCGTCGCTTCCAACGAAGACTGGCACAGTTCAAATTATATGCGCAAATTTAATGGTACATCGAATACTTGCCAATAAGACAAACTTGGCATACATATAACACTCATGACGTTGCAGTAGCTTGAATTTATTGTAAAACATTCTAAAATTAACAATTGAAAATCGAGCTTTTTGAACTGTGCTAGTTTTCCTTGGAAACGACGGTATACACGCTAAAATCGCGTGGATTTGTCACGTGATTCGCGCGCAAATTGAACTCGGTTAATTAATTGATGATTTGTATACAATTAGATTCTCTCACTTGAAGGACCAGATGGTCAGTGGAAAGGAGGAGGTGACGAGGAACCACTGGCGAATGTCGAACTTGGTGCCTTTCACCAGGAGCGGATACTCTGCAAACGATAGAAATGAAAAACTTGTTTATTTACTCGACACGTTATAAAGCATAATGAACGCGAGCGTTCGATCGCGTTATCGTTGGCATTCTTTTTATTCATAGCGTTTAAAATATGTACTGCACAGCCCGTATAGCGTATGTAACAGTCCTTTTGAAATATTCGCGCGCGGCCTGCAATATTTTTCGTAAATTTTTTAACTTCGTTACGAGCCTCGCGAACGTGTGTATACACAGCACGCACGGAAAGCCCAGATTAACAAATTTTTTCATGAATATTCGATGGATTTCATGCGGCGTTCGATACAGCTTTTCTTCTCGACTAATTAGTAGGTGTATATCTTGTCGAAATTTTGAAAAATCAATTTTCAGACATGCGCCGACAATACACCGTCAAATGAATTCCGGCAATTCGCATATACTTAAGCGCAATATGCGCAAAAGTATTCTATTTTTAAAATTACTATTGAACTTCGCGTATCGCAAGCATCATCGAGATTCTCACCGATGTACTTTTGAATGACGTAGTAATCCTTGGGTTTGGACTTGACTTTCTTCAGAATCATTTGTAGGTCGTGGGTTATGAAGATTCCGGAGCCGCAGCAAAGCTCGCTGGGCTTGACGATCCAGAGATTTTGCTCGCCGTTCAGCGCGAATTGAGGATCGATGTCCTTCAATTTTTCAATCACCATTTGTGCCGCCGCGTAGCAGTTCTGCGGAGCGCCGATATATGTGTACTTGCGATAATCGTCGGTGTATTAATTGTCGAGCGATCGATTCCCACCGCACCGTGTATACAGTCATATATATACACGTGGCAGACGTACCTGAAGCTTCTCCGGCTCGCGCGTTCGAACGAATACCCGGTTATTTTTCCGCATCAGCCGGTCGCATTTCTGGGAGAAGGCGAGCCATTCCTCGTCGCAGATCTGCTCGTCCCCGTAATCGTCGATGTCCTTGTGCTCGATTTCCTCGATGCGATTCTCGCAATACTTCAGGGCGAACAGGATGTGGTTCAGGCTGAGCTGAATCGGGGAAAAGTTCAGCGTTGACTGACGACCGTAACGTCTATTACACAGGTCTATGATATATGTGTAAATCCAGCAAATTTCGTAAATAAATCGGACGAAAAAGTTGCGAAAAATGTTCTTGAAGGCACACCTATACCAGACCTGCTTTTTCTTGTTTCTCAGGTCATTTTGAAAGAGAGAAAACTCGCGTACATGATGGCCAATCTTATAGGGCATACTTTTTCCGGATCAAAAACGACTCGGAACACGAGAAATAATTAAAAAAAAACAAAATTTATAGATTTATTTCTCGGAATTTTAAAAGTATTTTATTACAACAAAAATACTTTAAAATTCATAAACGAACGCTGTGAAAATTTTTTTTAGATTTTTTAAGGACGTCTTTCGAAAATCAAAAATTGTATCGAATGAATCTGAAAAAAATTTCAGAGCAAATTCTTTCATGAATTTTAAGAGATTTTTTAAGAGATTTTAAGAGATTTCAGAGAAAATATCTGTGAATTCCTTTTCTGTTAACTTATTTCTTCGAGTTGTTTTATCCCCGTAAAACAGTATACACCGCCCTACGGCCACGTACGCGAGTTTTTTCTCTTTCAGAACGACCTAAGGAACGAGAAAAAAGCAGATCTGCTATATAGGTGTGCCTTCAAGAAAATTTTTCGTAACTTTCCCATCCGAGTTATGTTTCCGAAATTTCGTGGATCTGCGCGTAATATGCAAAAATCGCGCGAGTAAAGCTTCGATACAAGAACTCTCGCGTTATATACGTACTTCCTCGGCGTCGAGCGGAGAGACGCTGGGCATGCTGTTTACGAAGCATTTGAGCAGGCCGAGCGCGGCGCATCGCTTGAAGTCGCTGACGAAGTCGGAAAGCTCGCGGCTGGGATTGTAGCTGCGCGGGAACAGCACCTCGGCCACCTCCTCCTCGTAGAGCCAGTGCGACTCCTCGAGGACGTGCGCCATGCCCAGCTAATTGCGGGGAGACGTGCGAATTACGGAAAAACGTATGGGCAGTGTTTTCGGATTTTCTTTCCGTTTGTATTATGGGTTATGGGAATAATTATATAGACCGTCTTCAAAGATCAAAATTAACGATTTTCATTTTTATTTAATACGGAAGATTTTCCTTCAATCTGGGCATCGAAGGTAAATTTACTTCAAAGATCTGAATTCAGGGAACGCGTACAAGAATTTAAAAATGATCTGATTGTCTGAAAAAAAATTTAATGAATTATTTATAAGCATTCTGATACCCGAGATAAAAATCTAAATAGTGCATTATTCGCACGATAAATTTTTCGATCTCTTTCTCCCGCACCCCCGCAGGAAATTACCCTAAGCACCCAACAATAAGACGCGTAGAGTATATAAGTTGCGCAGAACTTTCGCGTAAGCTCGACTCTTTATCTCTTGTTCGCTTGCGCGCACGATATCGACTCGAGAGCGGCCGCAATACCTTGGAAGTATAAAGCGAGGGATTCTTCAATCGATTCAGATAGACGTCCTCGGCTATGTTGGGATCCCACTCGACGAAGTCGTTAAAGCAGTCCCAGATCAAGTTCGGCTGGACGTTCGCCAGCAGGCTCTGCGAGACCATGTTGTTGTTGTTGACTGCGCGGAGAAAGGGATAACAATATCGGGGATATACATGCGCTGACGTGTACATATAGCTTGGCGCGAGTTCTCGCGTTCGAACCGTGGGACATGGGCGCGCTCGACTCGAACTTCTGGATCCAGCCGCGGTCCTCGAGGATCTTGGTGAGTATCGGGATCGGGTGGGGGCCCCTTATGAGGAAGACCTTGCGTTGCTTCGCGCCGCAACGCAAGATGGACGATTAGATTTCGGGGACGCACATATGGGGCAATGTTAGCGAGAGATGGGCGCGCGTGAAACCTTGATTGCCTGCTCGGCCCGGCTCTTGATCTTCTTGAACATCTCGCTGTCCGTCCAGTCGTACAGCGAGTTCTCGTCGTGCAGCTTGGCGGGCTTCTCGGGCTTCTCGTTGCCGCCGCTGTTGTTGTTGTTGTTGCTATTGTTGTTGTTGCTGTTGTTGTTGTTGTTGTTGTCGGCGCAATCGGCCTCGCTCATCTTGACGGACGTAATGGCGTCGAGCAGGCCATAGCGATAGTCGTACTGGGTCTGCTGCTTGTTGTCGACCTTGCTCGACCTCGACTGGGCCTGGCTGGCCTGGCCAGCCTGGCTCGCCTGGCTCTTGCAGTCGTGCAGCTCGGCCTGCAATTTGAGGACCGTCGTCGACAGGCCGATCACCTCCGAATCAGTTTTTCGACCTCTTGACGGCAAAGCAGCGGTAACGGTGGCGGCAGCAACGATTCAAAAAGATCTAAATTATTTTAGTCGAATCTCGCGTCGCGTGCGTCGCCGCGCAGGTTAGGATCGCGAGGGTCTATTTATTTATTTTTTCTTTTTAAATTCTCGGTAAATCTCGATCGCGCGCTCACTTACGACCTGCTCGAGGCCTTCTGCTGAAGGGGCTCCTTCACCACGGCCTTCACCTCCTGGACCTCGTGGCGCTTGAGGTAGTTGCTGTTGTAGAACTTGGGCGGCTCCTGGAAGCGCGCGCTCGAGTTCTCGGCTTTACTGCCGCCGCCACCGCCGCCGCGCTTGTCGCTCTGAACGCTCGGTTTGTAGGCGGTGTTCTTGATGTTCTCGGGCTTTAACTTATCCATTTGCGGAGCTGGGGCGAAATTGGTGAGACTGCTGCTGGCGCGGCTCTCGCGATTGCTCTCTCTCTCTCTCTCTCTCTCTCTCTCTCTCTCTCTCTCTCTCTCTCTATCGGTGATGCGCTACTGCGTCGCGCGCGCTCGGCTATCTCGACGCGACGGTCGAGAGACGTGTTGTGTACTTATGTAGAGGAGCCGCGTACTGGAGGTGACCGATTGTTTAACCGGCGATATATCACACTGGCTTAATTTGGAAGAATTCAAATTTATAAGCGATGCTGAGGTTATATCTAAAAGATCGCGTTTTTAATCACCTGTAGTGGTTTGTTTTTCCCTCTGGCCTTTGGCGCCAATTTGATTGTGTCATATATTTGTTGGAAGCATTTTTTTAATAAGCGCTCGTGAAATCGGTGAATAAGCTATGTTACAATGTAGGATGCGTACCGTATTATTCGTGGTATTGTAATTAATTGATTAATTATGTGTAATGTATGCGTAATTAATTAATGTACTGGTACTGTGCAGTAAGTTGTGAAATGCCCGTGTACCTACATCGATCGTTCCGCCTTGCATTATATGTATTATGTTATCATAAATTATTCAGATTATAGTTGCACTGCAGGTGTAGAAAGTAGTTAAAAATCTTTCTGGAAGCTTAAAAAATAATAGGGCTTTCTTCATTGTTAAATTTTGAAAGAACATTAAAAAAAGAACTTTGTCATAGGTATAAAGTTGTTATGTACATAAGCGCTTGAAAAATGGAAAAATAACTAGATTTTTTTAATAAAAAAAAACTAAATATAGAAAAAGTTCATTAAATTGTATACTAATAATTATCAGTTTCAACGATTTATTCTAAATTCAAACTCTCTTCTCAATTACAGCTGTACACGCATAATACATGCACTTCAGCTTTGTTTGACTAAAATTAATTTAAATTGTTCGCATATACAAGCGTAAAAACGAGTCGATCAAAGTATCGAGCCAGAGGCTGGAAAACAATACTTCCGCGGACTTCTATCAAAATGCACATATCATATTTTTGCATTGGCAACTGCAACGTATCCACTGCACTGGACGGTAGAAATGTAAAATTGCTTTAGTTTATACTCGCTCTGTGTAAACAAAGAATTGAAAGCTCTGCAGGTTTTGAATTCACTGTGAACTAGAAACTATATTGAAAAAAATTATTGCAGGGATTCAAGCTCACCTGTAGAATTTACGGTGAGACTTTGACGTTAACTTTTTATGGGACGGGTGCGATAAAATGACAAATTTACGGCTCTTTTTTCCTAGCGCAAATTGACTGAGACTATACATACGAAGTATTTTTGAATCCAAAGTATGCGTCGAATACACGATCGACGACTAAAAGTGCCCCTATGATGTGCTGGTGTGCGTTTTGCGCGACTCTGACTCACCCCTATGCATAACAAAAATATATTCATATATAGGTATAGCATAATATGCTCGTCTTGTAACAAAATGTTAATTGTTATTCCTAATTGAAAAAACTGGATAAGCAGAGCTTTCATTTGGAAAAGAAAATCGTCTAAAGAAAACGATCGCACGCGGGTCAAAAGTATTCCAAAAGGATTCGAAGCAAAAGATAAGCCCGAAAAGAGAGCTTTAATTTGAAAGAAAAAACCGATTGTCCGCGACACAGTGGTATTTGAAAAAACGAAAAAAAATCCATATAAAATAGAGACAAAAGCTCTTTGAAAGTATACATTTAGCTTAACCGCAGAGGAGTCATGCAGATTCCCTCTACCTCTCTCTCTCTCTTAGCTTTGTCTGGTGCGTATATAGTGCCCATAAGACTCCTCGTATGTATATATATAGTTATTTCGCCGCAGATGTCCTTGTTATCTTCCAGCTCGTTTTGGAGAACATCGAAAATTCGATTCTCTCTCGACACCCACACACACACACACACCGCACCAGGATATAAAGCCGCGCACATACGAGAAATATATATATATATACTATATAACTCGAATGCTCCTCGCCATGCACCTATACAGAAATTACGGCTTATAACTGCTTTTCAAATTACGTATCTCGCGTTCGAGACCTTACATATATAAATTGAAACATTTTTGGTATTTTTGTTCGGGGAGAGACTAGAGAGAGGGCCGTTGACTCGATATTGCCCCCCCCCCCTCCCCACCCCGTCTGCGAAGAGGTGGTCGGAACCGACTATAAGCTCGTTCCCCGAACTATACACGGAGCTATATAAGCCAACGAGCACATCATAGCCTACACATCCCCCTATCACTGACTCATCCACGGGCTAGAGATTCGATAAAGGTTCGCGCACACGTACACCCTACACCTCTAGGACACGAAAATATAGACTTGCCGCAGCTTCGCACCCTGTAATGGATAAACATATATAGTGTAGGCTGCAATCTTTGATATGCCACTGGCTAGATAACACTATTGCGATATAAAACTGAATTAATAGAGCGATTCGTACTTTTACAGGTGCAAAGTGTATATGTGTATTTATATAAATATCTGTATATATACTGTACAAGTATAAGAATTACGATAACTATATTATGTGCGTCGTGAAATTCAGCGGATTTTAATTTTCCAGGTATTGATTTCGCGATGCGATACGTTGATACGGCTCTATATACATGTATATGTGTATTATGCAAATTTCGTTAAATTAAAATAAACGCGAGCATTATAATATAGTGTGCGTTTGAGAGAGGGAATGAAAAGTCTAGATTCAATAAATGATCTGGTATACTGGAATTTTACTCTGTGATTTCCTGTGAAATACGCGTTTATAATACAAAATTCAATCAGAAGAGTATGCGTATATATACCTTATACCTACCTAAATGTTGCGAAAGTTTATTTTAATAATCGCGCTATGACTCAGTGATGTTTTTTATTTAATATACGATACACGCGAGTATTTTTTGCATTTTTAGAATTGGTATCAAAAGAATAGCTATATTGTATCAAATTTGAAAAAGGCGCAAAAAATGCATTCCATATTTAAAGATTACATTATTAAAGCGCAGTTATTCATTTTACATATAAAAATAAGGTACTACGTTCGTTATGCTTTAATTTATAAAAAGAAAATTTATTTAGATTGGTCACAATCTGGGTAATCAGACGAAAAGTGGTCTACGTTTTCGAAAATAACGAAAAAAACTGATAGCATCTCGAAAATAACCGACTTTATTTCATTTTCCATCCGAGTTCTTGTGACTTATAATACTAATATTTACCAGAAATAAAAGCACAAAATTAAAGTTTTCATCAAAATTTTCTTCAAGTATATATAACGATGGAAAAATATAATATAAACAATATTATATACATAGATTCTTTATTTATCGCTTTAAAAGCTTTTTTTATGAATTCATCGATCTCATAATCTGTTATAGAAATGCATAGAAGCATATTATGTGAGCGTAAAAACTAAAACCGTATTCTAAGATAAGAAAAATCTGTAACTAACTTATACGTTTATTAGAAAGTTTCGTCTGGGATATTGCGCGGGGGGGGGGGGGGTAAACAACTGATTCCGGAAATTGATAGAGATAAGGCATACGAGCACTAAAAAACTAATAACAAAAAATAAATATAAAGTATATTATAGATATATTTGCCTGTATAGAAATTTTTATACTTGCGTAATTTATGAAAATTTAAGCTCTCCGCATATAATGACTATATAAATTACGAATCTGATGAGTCCTTAATAAATTATTGCTTTTATTTATAAATTTTGAAAATTCCATGATAAAGTACTTTTCGATTGGAAATTACGACCGGACGGTGTAGTGTGCGGCATAATATAGGTCAGGATGAAATGATTTTACGGCAATAACATTTTATTATCTTCTGAGCTAAAAATGTTCCATTCACTTTTTTCGTTACACTATACTTATAATACTAAAAATTAAAATAACTTATTATTATTTTTTATTTCATATTTTAAAAAATTATGATAATTTTAACAAATTTTTCAAAACTCTTTGAATATTTAAACTTTTGTTAAAAATGCGCTCGAAACAAGTCTTTTGCCTATCACTTTAGAAGCAATATAATAAAATTTTCGGCATGCTTACATAATTTTTGGAAAATATTATCAAGATCGCATAACGCAAATATTAACTTTTACTAAATATATGGTATCTATAAAAATGTAAAAGTCCCAGAAAATACATAAGTAAAATTTGATTAACTATATACGTAAACGGTGTGTTAAATACAAAATTATGAAAAACTATTGCTTTGGTTGATGCCACTTTTGAATTATTACGTTTTACGCGCCTGAAAAGCAATAGGTTAACATAACCTCAAATCAACTGAAACTATTTGAACCGCAATAGTAGTAGCGGTACATACTAATTATATATATAATTGTACACTATATATATAAAATAATATGTTATAGGATATAAGGAATTGAAAGTTGTTTAAATATTTTTATTTTTGTGTCGTTCTCTGTGATAATTGCTACGTAAAAGGTATAGTGCAATTTATCCTATAAAAAATGTTAATAATTCTGCTGTTTTTCCATATTTTGCGATTTACTTATTTTTGGAGTGATTATTAAAAAATCTTTCGGTATTGCAGTTATGGATTTTATGGTAAAAAGATTGATAACATTATCTGTAACACTAAGAAATTTAGCATTTTCGCAAGCTCAACGAGTTAATATATCAAGATATTGTAACACATCTCAACTGCACAGAGGTAAGAAGATAGTGTTTTTATACATTGATTAGTTCCATTTTATGTTTCTTCTAAATGTGAAAATAAATGTACATTCTCCTATTTAGATAAAGTCAGTCCATGTAATCTGAAAACTCAGAAGGAAGATTTGATGTTAAAGACTTTACGACAAGGTCTTAGTCCTTCCAATCTCCTAAACTATATTGACTCTAACAAGGATCAAATCAAGCGGGAACATGTTATAGCTGCCTTGTCCTCATTACATTATTTTTATCAGCATAAATGTCAGACTATCACAAATTTGGATGAGCAAATAGATTTTACAAAGTTATGCAATTGTTTACAACCACAAATAAAGCAATTAAAGCCAAATGAAGTTATTGAAGCTTTAAATATACTTCAACTTTTGAATGTGCCAAGTTCGAATATATTTGTTGTAACACTTCTTCAGCACATAGAAGAATATATGAAAGACTTGTCTTTCCCAGATATGTATAAATTATCAACTCTGCTTGTTGAATTTTCTCCAACAAACTTAAGCAAATCAATCGAATCTTCAATAAAAAGCCAATGTTTAACCAGGATATCTCAGTTAGATAAAAGTGATATTAGTACACTAATTTATGCATTATGCTTTGCTTCTAAGAATGTTCAAGATAAAGCTATTTTAAATTTTTTATCTGATGCTATAGAAAATTATAAGGAAAAGATTGAACTCAAAGATGCCCTACATATTTTGAAGTCACTTTGCTCTACCAATGAACTTCCGTACAAATTTACAAATCTCATAGGACACTTGGAAAAAATTATAATTGAAAATATTGATGAGCTTAATCCAAATCAAATTTTACATATTATAAGAGACATTTCTTCTAAAATCAATGCCAAGTGAGCATATAATCAATAATTTTATTCTAATCTACATTCTAATTTATAAAATAATAAATTAATATTTCTTTTTCAGTCACAACGAATTTTATAATGAAGCATTTATTGATGAACTAGTTCAAAAAGTAATTTATGAAAATTGGGATTTTATACAAGGAAGTGATATTCTTTCATGCTTGAATTCTATTCGCCATGTGCAGATAGATTTATTAGATTATTTATCTGCCAAATGCTATGAAGATCCAAACGTATTTAATCAAGCATCAGATTTGATACAACCTTTAGTCACAGGATTGGCATTAGCTGATTATAAACCAGTATTTTGGGATGTCATGAAGCAACCTATCTTAAATCAAGACATTTCTAAAATGGGACATTTAAAATTATGTTACTTTGCTTTGCATTTAGCTTGTTTGGAATGTTTTGAACCAATGTTGTTACAAGAAGTATTTTCCACAAAACAAACTATTTCTGAAGAGCATCAACAAATCATATTAAGACTATATCAAATAATAAAAATACTCTGTCCTTCCTATGATGGTCCATGGCCATCAAAAGATCTCATTGATTCATTGAAGACTTCAAAACTAAATAAAAGCAAAGATTATCCACTTTTACCTGCTTTAGAACAAGCAATAAGAGGAAATGTTTTTATTAAAACAAATGTCAAAACAACACTAGGACATTACATAGGTAAGTCTTCTCATCTTATAAAGCTTAAACATATTTTATTTTTTTTAAATGACAATCTATATACTTTTTAGACCACGTGGTAATATTGAATAGAAGTGGTTATCCTATTGCCATAAATTCTTATGGAAGTATTGAAAATAAGTATCAAGAAAATGACATTTCTTATTTAGAAGATTTAGCTATTCCACCTGGAAGCCAAATGTAATTATATGATCAATTTAGATTAAAATATTTAATCTTACCATTGCTATATTAAAATCAATTTTTCAGATTCTTAATTCTTTATTCACAACCTGAATGGTATGCGAGAAACACTCAACGAATGTTGGGAACACATTCATTGTTTATAAGAACATTAGAATCAATGTCTTATACTGTTATTCCAGTAAATGGAAAAATGTGGGAAAAGATGCCAGAAAACGAAAAGACTTTATATATTATGCAGGCCATTAAACTTAAATTCGAAGATGATACAATCTCTACTACCTCATAACTGATTAAATTTAATCTTTGGAAAATGTTTACCACTATTGAAATTTTTGTATATATAAAATTATAGTCAAGAATTTTTTATGTATATAGTTGAGGAAATCTTCCGGATGTTACATTTTTATACAGTGAATTATAGTATATGCAGTTTCTCAAGCATTCAGAAGTAAAACTTGTAAATTTGAACTTTAGTAATTTTTATGAATATGCAAAGTTTAAATAAAATAGTTATATTTTGTACAGACTGAATTTGTAAAATGAAAAAAAAAGCATTATTTTTGATTATATAATAATTTATTTTTATGAAAATAGGCAATATGTCAACAATAAAATATACACATTTTTATCGCACAATTGTTGTACAATTTAAAACATCGTATCGACATTAAATTCAAATTCAACGCACAAGTTTGCGTTGTCGTTTTCGATTAAAATCTTTGAGTCCCCTAAAATAGTAGATGCATGAAGTCTTATAAAATATTTTTTAATGACAATGTTTTTTAATCTCAAATTAATAAACGCAAACGTCGTAAAAATATCAATTTTTTTGATTGCACCAGGAGTGTAGTTCACCAAAATACGGCACGCATCGGCTTAAAATTACACTGAATACAAAAAAATCGGATACATAAAGTATATCTAAATATTTCTATGATAAAAAAATGAATAGTAAATAGTGTATTCAAGCGTAAAAGCCATCATTACAATCAATGATCAACGATCCATGGGATCACGGCAGCACCCAGAGCTAGCACCACTTGTCTCTCGCTTACCATCGACATCATTGATTCAGACCGAACAATTTGAGAGCATTGAAAGCAGTAGCAAGCGCTACTTCTTCCGGCGTTTTGTGCATGAAGGCTGCAACCATTTCAACAATAGCCGGTAACGCGCAGGGCTCGTTACGTTGAAAAGTACAGTAGCGCTGTAGAAAAGTCATGGATCGTTCTGTCAACGCGTCCTTGACGTGGACCGGCAGTTTGCTAGCTCTGGTGTTTGGGTACATAAATGGAGCATCAGTCTCAACCAGGATTCTATCTAGTGAGACTTGCCCACCTTCTAACAATTGTCTCACACCGCTGTCGGATTTATCTTTACAAAGATAACCCGTTATGCCAAGGTAAAAACCGTGATTCAAATAAACTTGCGCCTCTTCTGCTGAGCCAATGAAAGAGTGAATGAGCACTGGCGGTAAATGAGCTGCAAAAGGCTTTAATACTTTAAGTACATCTTCTTGGGCTCCTCTTTCATGGATAACAAGAGGTTTATTTAAACGACAAGCAAGCTCTACTTGTTTTTGAAATGCAGTTCTTTGTATCTCTGGTTCTGAAAAATCTCCTAAAACAAATTATAATTGATGAGAGATTGTATCAAAATTTGTTATTCCGTAAATTTATAAAATAAATAAGATGTGTAAAAATATACCATTGCAAAGAACTCATTACTACAATAAAAATATAAAATAACTGTATTAAGATACTGTCATTCTTGGAAAACTCAGGAAAAACTCGATTCTGAGAAAGCAATAAATTTTTTCTAGTCTACAGAATTTTACGATCACTTACTGTTATAATCCAGTCCACATTCTCCAATGGCAACGCATTCTGGATTATTAGCTAGACTTTCCAATTCCTCCAGCGTATCCATGTCCTCCCAAGACTTGGCATCGTGTGGGTGAACCCCAGCTGTTGAATACAAATTGCCAGGATAAATTCTGGTAAGACGCAATGCCTCTTTACTCGATCGTATACTGGCTCCAGTGACCATGATTTTTTGAACTCCTGCATCCTTGGCCCTCTGTATAACACTGTCCAAGTCACGGCTGTACTTTTTATTAGTCAAATTAGCTCCAACATCTACCAAGACATAATTCTCATAGCACTGAGTCATCGCTGAGGCTGTATCATCCATCTTTGATCCACTTGCGTCTTCGGACATTCTAGAGTACCTGCAACATTATAATTGATGTAAAAATAGAATAACTATATAACGACTGCTCCAAAATTTATTTCAAGCCCAAAAATCTCTAATTTTACTCGGATATCAACCCTGACCCACGGAAAAAGCTGCTCCAAGTCAAAACCAAATGATTTATTGGCTCTCGGTTTCGCCTCGCGCGCAGATTAGATAAAACTGCAGACTTCAAAAAATTTCCAAGAATCGCGAGTGTACAGCGAGTGTACACTTACGACTCCGAAACCGCGCAGCCAGATAATTATACACCCGAAATACCTCAATGGTTAATTGATCATTAGACCGAGACGTCAGAGCGTTCTCGCTGTCAATGAATCGAGAGAAAACACACCCGCACTAAAAATAACGATAACACACGCACTACTGGCACACTGCGAGCGAACACATGAATTAAATTAAGTGTTTCCACCGAATCCGCGTGTGTGTGTGCAGAGTATCCCAAGCGCACACGTACAGAAATAGAAATAAAGTAATAGTAAAGTAAATATTGCTCACGTAATTGGCAGTACTCGCAATCGGGCTGAATACTTTCGAAGCACTCCCTATCCCTCTCTCTTTCTCTCCAGCAGCCGTCTGCGCGAATCTTCGCTGTTTAACCTAAGAAAAATAAATAGAGAGCAAAGGGGGTGGCGTGTTTTTCTGCGGTCGTGAGTCGTGACGTGCGTGTGTATGTGTGCGCTGCTCCGAAATAAGGCTGCATCCACTACGTGCAGCAGTCAGTCGCTCTTCGAATGTGAAATATACGCTTTTATAACGAAAAGAAAAAGCTCGGAGAGGTTATTGGCTTGCGAAGGAGGGAAAAAAAATGAACTTTGCTCGGTCCCGGTGACTCATAGCTCGCAACTGTACTTTCTCCCTTTTTTGCAAGTCGCCTCTCGCGTCTCGTTCGCCCACTGCGTCCTATTGTTACAGTAGGTCTGCGCCTTGCAGTCTCTCTCCGAAAAGTTGACTCTCGAGTCCCGCGAGAAAAGAGGAGAGAGAGCAAGAATGCTGCAGGTATAAAGAGACGCTGAAAGAGACGGAGCGAGAGACGAGAAAGAGAGAGAGAGAGAGAGAGAGAGAGAGAAAGTCGAGGAAGACAAGATTATATACTTATGACTTTTGATTCTTTTTTATACGCGCGATTTATAAGCGACCGGTTAACGTTGGGGGAGCGCGCGCACCGCTGCACGTTGCGTCATGTTTACGACTGATATATAAGTACTAAACTGCTGATGCGTGAGAGAAAAATCTCTCAGGGATATGATCCATCAGATGATCGCTATGTATATACCTACTGTGTATTGTTACTGCGGGCGCGCAAGTGTGCGCGACGTTGCGGTTGATATACCGTCAGTTATATTGCATTTATATTCGCATACAATGTTTACATATACTTATTTATCATTATATGCCGTCTATTTGAAATAGTTATTAGTTACTATGCGTCGACCGCGTGTATACATATACCGATAATTAAAAAATGAAAGAGACATTTGAATGTTGATATAATGACAGGTAGGTTTATGTAAATGTGGTTTTGTTGCGATCGTCAGTGCATAAGGATCTTATATCATACGTATGATTGAGCGCGATTTTTTTGTACCTTTGAATATTTATATAAGTTTTTATATAAATATACAAAGTAATATATAAGATAATATAAATGTAATGTATTAAAGAAAAATTTCGAATTGTTACATTTTCTTTTGGGTAAGCAAAAGCGATTGTATAATGAATAACCCTGATGCACTTTCATGAATTTCGCGCGGCGTGCGCGCGCTTCTTTTTCATGACGGTCAGTCACGTTGACAAACAATTTTTATCAAATTTATTGTCAGTAAATGATTTTGCAAATTAGCAGACGAAAAAATTTAATGACATTTGTTTTTTACCAAATAAGAAATTCATGAATTATTTGTGATACCTGAACAGTATCAATTTTTTACTCAGAACAAAACGTTGTTCAATGTCAATAATATGTCAATTTACTGTAGTGGAACGCATACCATTTTGCCATATTTTTTTCACGTTTTCCCGCGCTCCATCCATGTTTACATTTAATATTATACGAGATCGAACCGCACGAATTACGCATTAATAATCCACGATTTATCATTATGAAGGTAAATATAAAATCTATTAATATTCTTACATTAATTTTGCAGTTTCCGTTTGTGCTTACACATTATTAATTTAAGTTTATAGTGAGTGTAATTTTGCTAGTAGCTATCACAAGTGTATAGAAAAAGAAAAGTAACCTCAAGCCTCTTACTGTGGGAGTTATAAAAATATGTCTTGAGATTCAATAATTAACAATAAAAACTTTTGCAGAAAAAGGCTCACAAGACAAGACGACAGCTTCAAGCTGAGAAAGCAGCAGCTGCAACCAAACTGACAGAAAAAGCCAACGTACTAACCAATCCATTAGAATCATTTGTAAACTTTCACAAATATTTCCCAAAAAGTGGTTCAAATGTCGAATTGAGCACTAATCGAGTGACAACTTTACCTTCAGAAACGATTGATTGGATTTGCGACTTAATGGAAAGAAACATGAGAAAACTCTATGAAGAGTCTAGTTGGGGATGGAATGGGGAAACGAAAAGAGCAGAACTTACAGAAGATAGTGCATGGTATTTGATAGCATCTAGTGAAGGAAAAAAAATTGGGTTTTCGCACTTTAGATTTGATTTGGATGATGGAGTTGCAGTATTATACTGGTAAGAAGTATATAATTTGCAATAATCAACATACTCTTATTTTCATACAAAGTCTTTATTTATTACTTTATATGCAGTTATGAACTACAATTAGAGCCATTAGAAAGGCGCAAAGGACTTGGTCGATTTATGATGCAAGCTCTTGAAGCTATGGCAGCTAAAAATCAAATGCAAAAAGTTGTTTTAACAGTTTTGAAACGCAATCCAATGGCCCTTTCATTTTTCTATAAACTTGGGTAAGTATGCCTTGGTTATTTTTATATGACGAATCAATTATTTTCACATTCAATAAATAATGTAGTATATATGATATCAATTCAATTTTACATTGTTTTCTAAAGTAATTAGATTATTATAAAATTATTAAAATGCAGAAATCTTGCAGTATTTCATACAAAATGATTCTAAGCAATTTTTTTTTATTTTGAACTGAAATAAATTTTAATGTTGCTTATAGAAATATCATATACATTCGTACAGATCTTTGTATATCAAACTTGACATTTCTACTATTAAAGCACAGATACTTTGTTAATTTATTATAAAAAAATAAAATTTTAATGTACTTAGATTTCAAAATCAAGAACTACATATTCTACATTACCAATGATTTCAATGAAATAATATATTGCCTACAGAATTTGAATTTACAAGATGATTCATATATATACAATTTTTTTTAAGCAGCAATTTTAATCTAAGACTTGTGAATTACTTTTTTAACTCTTTTAATACAAAACAAATACTAATAGATTTAAAATAAGATAATCATAGAATTTAATTATAAAAAGGTTTTCATAAAAACTAAAGCTGCATGATTTGAAAATATGAAATTTCAATGCAAAACTTATTATTTACTTAATCTCAAAATTTGAATTTTTCAGCTACAAAGTGGATAGCACAAGCCCACCACCATCAGAAGAAGTTGATTATGTTATTTTAAGTAAACAAAATTTGCCACGAGCATAATTACAATCCCAATTTATCATCTATTTATTGAAATAGCCGATTATTGTATGTTACAATTGTATGTATCCAAGAAATGTTACTTTTTAAATTAGTGATAAACTGATATCTGACTGATTTTAATTTAGCCATATTATTACTAAATAATTGTATTATCTTTTACAAAACTATTAATAAAATATAACATTTTTGTACAGATTCCTAAAAAATAGTGAATAATTTTGTTATTGAAACATTTATTTATTACATTACTAAACATATTTTCAATTTGGTTTTCATTAATTCTTCTAACCGCGCATGTCACCCTCTAAATTATTAAAATATAATGTGTCACCTACACTGATTTTATTACTTATAAAAAAGACTGTTCGAAAAATGTTGACTTTAATTGTAAAACTCTTGAAGTTATCAAAAATATTAATAGAGTTTGTCTACCAATAGATAAAAGATATGATTCAATAAGAAAACTGGTATCAAAAAAATATCTAATTAAAGTAGTATAAATAAAGTGTGTTTATTACATGTTGAATGTCTAATTAACATTACAATGTGTCTTTGTTGGTAAAACTTATGGTAAAATAAAAACCAATTGTGATTACCAAATAATTTAAGTGATTTAATTATTAAAAAGATTAAGACGAAGTAGTATTTCTCTTTTGCAAAAGTCGCTTAGATATGCAAAAATATTTTGCGATTATTCGTTATTAATAGATCACAAGTAATTCCTAAAATTTCGGCAGTTTGAGTAATAATTGAACTTCAATATACGCAAGTACAGCCGATCTTACAAAAGAATCGATGTTAACTATATCTTTCTCTTTTTCATTATTTAAACTACAAGAAAATTATTCTCACTTTTTTTCGAGACATTGTTATTTGCATTTTATTTTTTATTAAAACAAACATTTCGTAATTTATCACAGCATTGGCAACACACTACTTTTTCATTGCCTGAGCATACGTACGAGAGATTCTCATGCGATTCGTCTATAGATTCTAATAACAAAAAATTGTTACATACATTTTCTTTGCAGAAAACTTTTATGAATCGTCAGCTATTGAATGAAAGTAGCATGAACTTGATATTTTTCTAATTTCATTTTGGTTGACAGAATGATAAATGCAAATTTGAAAAATGTCAATACTATGTACACCTACTGCTACACCTATATCAAGCTTGTAACTTCTAAGAAGTCCTACAGAATATAACTTACATTTCGTACTTTATTCTTATTTTTCCATCAATGATTATGATAATCATTAAAACTTTAGCCAAATCTTTTGAATGAATGACCAAGACTGTGCAATTTAACTGGATTCTACCACAATCAGAGTATGTCACCCCCCCACTACTTAGTAGCGAAAAACATCATTACATTCCCAATAATCCAACCCTGATAAAGAGAAAAAACTGCCTGAGTAGCTACTCTACCAGTTTAAGATTCGGTCTTGTGGAAAAGAAGCGATACGAGCTGATGTGGACACAGACTAACGATCGGTGACCTCTTTGATGGTCCTACATTTGTAAATGTCAACGGCGCTTCACTTATCGTCCAGTCTTGCATATTGCCGAGAAACTTGCTAAGATCGATTTCGCCTGTTCTAGATACGGGGAAGCGCTGCTGGAGAGTCGCATCACCCCAGCAAAGATTTAACGCTTGTCTGTGTAACACCATGCCAACGCCTTTACCAGCACCATCAGGAATCGGAATCACCCTTAAACTGACGACGCCTAAGTCTACGGTGAGATTCGAAACCAAGGGAGCGAATGTTGGATTCATGTAGAGATCGGTATTGGTTCGTGGGTGTAAGGCAACCACTGGATGCAGCGTATCGTCGAGAGATACGTGGGCAGCGAGTGAAAGAAGACCTGCCGGATGCTCAATTGGTGTTACAGGTTGTACACAAGCCTCTTGACGCTTCTCTAGTAGTAAAGTAAATTTGTGAAAAGTTAGCAGGTTGTCCGTTACACCTTGACTCAAACCTCGATTGTCGTCTTGCATTAATCGTCTGTCTTGCATAATCTGAATAATAAATGTAGGTATTTATGTATTTTTACCTGCAGGTACAGTGACATTTACAAAAATTATTGTATATTATTGTAGAAGAAAGAGTTTACCTCAAACTGTCCAGAGGACATGGAACTTGCTCCCAAGGGTTGTCCTGTTATGATACTCATCCTGACATGTTCATCTTCGATGTAACCAGCAGCTGCTAGTGGATAGTAGTTTCCTTGAGTAGGAATTTTTGTAAATCTCTGTCGCTTAATCATCTAAAATCATTACAATTGCGTTATTATTAAATTTAAAATAATTTTAATTTAAAATAATTTTTATTTAAAATGTATGCTCACGTTTAGGCCGTTCAAATCTGTATAGAATACGTCTCCGGAAGCTATGTTGGTATTGATTCTCATCGCTAATTCAAAATTCTGTGTCTCTGTAATGTCAACTTCGTTCGTAATCTGCAATCCGAGTCCATCGCTACCAGACGAATTGTAAAGAGTACATATGTGTTTAACGTAAGGAAGATCCGTAAAGACCCTCGATAAAATAGGCCCCGTAACTAAGTGAACTATTCTACTGTTGCCGGCTAATACTGGATCGGGTTCTGGCTTATCAGGTAAAAATAAGTAAGCTCCGCTTTTGTCCTGACCGGCACCTCTTGTGCCGTACTTCACGAACTCCAGGTGCACCGGATACGTTGAGTCGCTCACACGCAGAGCTTTCAACAGGCCGGTCTTACCAAAAGCCGCAGACAGTTCCGGTCGCTGGCTAATGGAAAACTCTTGCATGTTGGGATATGTCTGTACATTATTGAAACCAGGTACTACAGAAAGAGGGATAGCTGTATTGTATACTGTTACATTTGCCAGATACGATTCACTGTAAAATTTAAGAAACGTGTTAAAATCGATTCAGTTTGCCAATAGTAGACGAGTCTGGACTAGAATTCGTTCTGAGGATACTCACTCTGGCAAAGTTGTGCCATGTAAAGCATGCACAATATAGGTAGTTAAGCCGAACGCAGGTACTGTGACTAGAAATGATAGTTCGTATCTTGCTGCTGAGATAGCTGCTGGGCTGACCCAGACTGGTGAGATTTGACATTGGATAGGTCGTCCCATTTTATCTGTCACCCTTACCCAAGGAGTAGATACATAAATACTTGCTACTTTTGTTCTAGTGCGCGGAAGCGAATTGTAAAACAGAATCTTTCTTGCTGTAATGTCATCCCCCAGTGAGATCACATATTTGTCTCCAGGACTTGTGTGATACGATCTAAAAAGCAATGATCAAAAGAGATTGTAAATTTGATGAACACTTGACTTTCGATTAAAAATTTACCTGTTCTCATCCAAAGACAAGTAAAGCGTTTCCAAGTCGATGGGCGTCTTCTGAGGGCTCCTCATCAAGTGCGCCACCGACTGTTGTAGAATATGAGCCGAGTTGTTTAACGCTACTATCATCTTCTGCGCGTAATCGATAACTACGTGATCTCTCGCGGTACCAGTCACACCGTCGTGATGCTGGAATAACGAGTGCCATCGTCTCGCAACGTCTAATCGACTAGCCATCTTATCTTCGATCAGATGATCGTTACCCTTCATCCAAGCGATAGTACTCAGCAACTCTGCGCCTCTCAAAGATCCTATGAGCACCCTATCCAGTCTCTTGTGAAAAGGTCTTGAGGTATAGTATCCACTCCAGTAATGATCGTCTCTGTCGGAATAAGTAAAGAAGTCTCCGCTCAAGCTGGGATACTCCTCGACGCTCTTCTGGCTTCTCACAGCTTCAAAGTAATCGCTCAGCGTTCCGAATTGAATCTGCACGTTCATCTGCCGATCGCTGTTCATATAGTCGAACAGCTTCTGATAATTCGGAAACTGCGCGTCCCATTCCGTAACGTGCGAGTACCTAAAGTCATCTCCCAGTGGTATCAGAACCACATTGGTTTTGAACAACTGAGCCTTCTTGCGGTACTGATCGAGAAGAATGGCTGCTCTCTCGCCGACATTGGCCTTGGTGATTGCCTTGGGTGGGATCTTCCAAGGACAGGTAAATCCAAAGCTTGGCAGCCGAAAGAAGTCGAATTGACAGCAGACCTTGGGATCGGGACCACAGGTGTGTGGGATGTCGTAACTGTAGAAGGGCATCATATGGGTGAAGATCTCAGTGGAGCCATCGTTGTCCCAAAGTTGGCGCCAGCGAAATTCCAGGTGTTTATCCTGAGCGAGCTTCTTCTTCACGGAGTAGTGAACTCGCTGGATGACCACGTTTTCCAAGCCAGAGCCCTTCAAAAGGTACGGCATGGTCGGAGAAAGGCCGAAAGGATCGATCGCCCAGCCGACGTTCGGCACGTAGTCTAAATTTGTTTTCAGCCTGTAAAGGACATCGAGTGTGAATTTTTCATGAGCAATATCTTATTTTAAGCGTATATTTATAAGAATGCGCGATCAGAGATAAGCAGATTACAGCAATCTCTTATCTTTAAAAGTGTAACAAAATATGATTTTATATCATTATTGTGATTTGTTAAAATAAATTTATGTATAAAATATAAAATAATAATGTTGCAATTACCATTGATGGCCTTCCGTTAATTGAGTAAGTTGTGCCATCCAATGAGATACAGATTCATCAGGCATAACATATCCTCCAGCAACAATCTCAAGTTGTCCATCATGGACTAATCTCTTTACAACATCACGCGTGGATTGGGATTGATCATCCCACCACAATTTAAAGAATGAGATTTCTGCCCAAATAAACTTCCTTCTCCTATCTTCAGATAGCTTAGTCACCAAGTTATTCAGTATACCTTGAGTTTGATACGTGTAATATTTCTCAAAAGTATTGAGCCATCCAGGATCATTATGAGAGTGCGGTACAACAAAAACCTTTAACTTCCTATTAGGATGCCACTGCTTTTCATCATACTTTATGTTCCATCCTTGCTTCCATACTCCCCCATCGGGATTGTCAAATTTCAATTGCTTGTAAATCTCAAGCATTTGAATGTCAACTTCTGGTAGCTGACCAAAATTCACAGTACACACTGCAGGCTTTTCAGGCTTTAAGTATCCAAAAGGGTTTGCATTGCTGTGCTTGTCATCCAAGGGTACATCTACTTTCACCTGAGCAGCAGCTTGCAGAGCATTCATAGCTCTGTGGTGTCGATTCAACTCTTCCTCAAGTTTTGCTATTCGAGATTCAAAGTGGAGCCATTGGTTCTAAAGAAAAAATTGTGAAGTATTAAGTACTATAATCCAATGTCAATTGCAACTGTAATAATTAGCCCATAAATGTGTGTAAATAATAATTTAAAATTAAAGTCAGTACAGGGTACTTCGCTTACATCTTTCATGTTGTTCTTCGATCCTCTGCTCTGCGGAAAGAGAGTAACATCGAGCATTAAGTAAATCATAACGCAGCAGGCCAAAATAAGGCCTGCTCCGAGTGCAGCAAACAGCTTTCGCGCTTTCATGTCGGCTCCAGAGTTAATTCGCAAACTGTGCACCTCCGCTCACGTAACGAATTTCCAACGAGGCATAAGTATATAGCTCGGTACGACCAAAACACTAATAAACCGCGAAAACATGTACGAAAGCGATTGGCTAACCTCGAATTCGAGCCTATACCGAGTGTCGCTTGCAGCTGACGTAGAGAGCATTAATTATCCGCGAGGCAACCGAACGTCACTTCCACAGATCGCTTCGATTTTGGCCGTATAGGCAAGCAAATTTTTCGATGAGTCAAATCGCGTTAAAAGTGATTATGTTTGGGAGGGAAAAACATGTTGAAAAGTTTTTCTCCCCCACCTCCATGATCGCGCGCCTCACTGCGGCGTTGCTGCGGCCTCACACCGCGAAGTCGTCTGCTACCTGCGCTCTGCAAATGCATAATATGTGCTGCTGCTGCTGCACGATCACGACTGCATCTGCGTTTACTTGATGCGGTGTCAGCTTAGCCAAAGTGTTTACGCTGAATAGTCCTATAGAATAAATGTTCAGATAATATGCAATAATGCAATGTGTAAGTATATTAAGCAAACAGGATGTGGTGAGGGAAAAAAAATAAACATTCGAAGATTTAAAGTTAATCTGAGATTGAGCTTTATACAGATTTGCTTTAATAATATATTTAAAAATTTGTTGCTTAATTGCTAATCTTTTGCATTTGAAAGTAAAAACAATATTTTATCCGTGTAAGTTTATAACTTTTACTTTTTTCAATAAAATTCGCAGACTCAATGTTTTTACTGATATTTTTATGAAAAAAATATCTCAACGAATGGATCCTAGTTACTTTCTCTCCGCGCTTACGGCTTACCTGAAAGCCAATGACGTCGAGGTCATCTGGTCATCATAGCTTTATGGTGACTTGATAGAAAAAAATTATTTCGTTGTTTAGTAACATTTTATTTGACAGCTAATACTTGCGCTGTCGATGTGTGCAGCGTAGATGGAGTGACGTCAGTCAGCCTGGGTCTTCGAATCGAGCTTTTTCTCATACTAAGTGGGAATATATGTCGTGGATAAGCATCCCGGAATCATTTAGTATTTTTATTAGAAGCATCAGCATCAGATAGAGAATCATGCCTGGAGAACCACCAGTCACCACAGGCAATAAGTCCAGTGGCAAAGTCAAGAGAATCTCAATCCCTCGAGTGCAGAGCAGCACGGACACAGAGCTACAATCCCAGCAGAGCGGCTCAACTCCTCTTCAACCAACTGCACTGCACTACGTTAGCTTTCGCTCTGACATCGACGACAGCCCTATTCCTCCGGTACTTCGTTCCAAGTTGTTAGACCTATTTCAACAGATAGAGAAGGAATTCGAGATGCTCTGCGCAGAGAACACTGGCTGTATGTCTTCTTTAGCATGAAATACTTACTGATCTTGCGCTGCTTCCTTTGTGGATCAAAGTGAAATTTTTATTTTCTTATTACAGTGCAAGAAAAGATAGAGGCATTGAACGAAAGGCTGGAGAGAGAATGTTATGGATCAGGAGAGCGCAGTCTACCACCAGGAGACTTCCAAGATTACACTGACAACAAGAATCTTTCTAAACAAAAATGTAAGTTTGCAAGTCTATTTATAGTCTATATCAGGAATGAATGGATTCTATTTTAATCAATAAGCTTTACTTTTAATCATTATTTTTCCTAAATGCTGTGTAATAATGCTGTACACTAATTTTTATGAAAGTATAAATATAGAAAACAAAAATTATTAACATAGGAATCAATCATTTTTGTATCTAAGTGAAAGCTCTATTAGCAATGAACTTATTAAAGGAATTAATAAAATTATTAAGAATCGACCTTGTACACACTTTTTTTGTTTTTTAGAGTATTATTTAAATAAAAATAACTCAATCAATAATTTAGCTATAAAAAGATAAAAATAATAAAATTTCTTTTTTAGCCTTGGGTGGAAGCTCTGCTCATAAAGTAAAGGCTTCACACAAACTAAAGGCTCAGACAAGCAAAATAGTCTCTAGTTTCAAGAATCCCACGATGACATGCAGCATGCAAAGAGAATACAGAGGTCACAGAGATGGTGTCTGGGAAGTCTCAGTGGGCAGATCTGGTCAGCCAATCATTGCAACAGCATCTGCTGATCATACAGCCCGAGTATGGGCTATGGATAGTTGTCGTTGCTTACTGCAGTACACAGGACACAGTGGATCTGTAAACTCTGTAAGATTTCATCCAGCAAGAGATCTAGCATTATCAGCTAGTGGTGATTGCTCAGCTCATGTGTGGCAAGCAGCTGTAAATTGGGATCAACCAAAAAGAACATCATTGGAAGATCTAGGCACTTCTGGCATTGAAAGAGGAGTCGGCGGAATAAGTGGAGATAACTGTCCACCTCCAGAAGAAGATTCTGCCCCTACTCTGAGAACTCCAATCAAAGAATTACTTGGACATACTGGGGTTGTAATTGCTGCTGATTGGCTTTTTGGAGCGGAACAAATAGTAACTGCATCTTGGGACAGAACTGCTAATCTGTATGATGCAGAAACTGGTGAAATCATTCATACTCTCTGTGGACATGATCAAGAATTGACTCATGTCTCAACTCATCATGCACAAAGATTATGTGTTACTTCTAGTCGTGATAGCACTTTCCGTTTGTGGGATTTTAGAGAACCCATTCACTCTGTATCAGTTTTCCAAGGTCACACAGAGTGAGTTATCAAATAAAACTATTATATAATAATTTTTCTTTTAAATGGTATCATAATAATCATATTATTTTTTATAGAACCGTTACTTCAGCAGTATTTACAAGAGAAGATAAGATTGTGTCTGCCTCAGATGACAGAAGTGTCAAAGTTTGGGAACTGCGTAATATTCGAAGCCCACTAGCTACTATTCGCGGCGACAGTTCAGCAAACAGATTAGCTGTATCTAGTGCTGGAATAGTAGCTATTCCTAACGATAACAGACAAATTCGTTTGTTCGATTTAAGTGGACAGAGACTAGCACGATTGCCCAGGACAAGTAGACAGGTAAATCAAAATTCCCTAGTTTAACATTTAAATTGTTCTATTAAAAAACAAACAGCAATGAATAATTTACAGGTTTAAAGTTTTTACTTTTTTTTAGTAACAAAAATATAATACAAAATACAACGTTTTAATACTGTACAGGGTCACCGACGTATGGTTTGCTCAGTGGCTTGGGCTGAAGACAACAGTAGCACCTGCAATCTCTTCTCCTGCGGCTTCGACAGGCTCGTACTCGGATGGAGTGTTTTACCAGTAAAGGATGCTTGAGACATATTTCGCGATCGCCGTCAGTTAACTTTAAGCTTGCAGCAGAGTCACATTGGCGGTCGATAAATACAGTCCAGGTATTATATTATAAACGTAGTTGTGAGCCAAAAGTCCACCAGCCAGTCCGATTAAAGAGCCAGTTCTTCCACTTTCACAAACAACTGTAAGAACAAAATTAACAGTCTTATGCAATACGATTGTTACGTTTATTTTTTATGAGGGTAAAGTCATTGTTTTTATTTGTACACAAGTTTAAAAGCAAAGTTAATAACGAAAGGGATTAGGCAATTTGATATCTCTTATAGAGGCATTATAAAATAAATAAAAATTTATATTGCAATGTCAGGATAACTGTAATTAAACTAAAAAATTATGTAGATAGATGTTATTTATGTGTATATGTGCCATTAGTATTTATAGTTATTAAAGAAATATATGTGGTGATAAGAAACCAAATAAACATGTAACGTTTTTCTCTGTTAAATATAATGCGTGTTCTGGGAATTATCAAAATGTATGAATCAAAATATAAATGTTCAAATGATATCGATTAATAAACTCGACAACTTGTAGCAGTTAAAAAATTAAATATAAAAAAAATGAAAACATTATGATAATCATAATACTGAGATGGTAATCTATATAATAATTTGCATACTATTATTTAATAGACAATAATTACATGCCAAATAATTTGCAGATATAAGAAAAATCTGGAGAAAAATAAAAGTATTTGGAAATTGTACTCACAAATTTTAATTTATAATTCAAGCTATGTAAGTACTTAATATTTTCAAATTATATTGATAAAAATAGTGATGTCTGACATGGCCTATCGAGATTTCAAATACTTCACTGATATATTTCCTGCACAATGAAGGCTGTTCTATTTCAAATTTTTTAATTTAAAAACTTATCGAACTGTTATAAACTTATAGCATTAATAAAAGTATTTATTTTACCAGTTGATGTTTAACATCATCAATTGTAAGTCTATATTTATGGAAATCTACTATAAAATATAAAATTTGAAAGAGTGAGAGACAAAAACGTAGACCTAATAACACATGCTTGCAAATCATTGTCTATTATCGCGGTAAATACACCATATATATTCTTTAAAAAATAAAAAATAAACTATTTTATATGATGCAATAAGCGTTTTGTTTTCACTTGCGCTTCGATTAACATGAAAGTCTGTACACTACGGAAACAATAAAATAATCAAATATAAATGGTTTAAAAAAAAAATCGTCCTTTCGTTCATTCGACAAGAAAAGCAAAAACGCTACCTGAATAAGCCGTCAGCAGACACAGCACGGTATATCCATAAATGAGAATGTTATGCGGCTCCGGTGCAACGTGTTGCCACACGATTCCAAGCAGACCCAACAGTTTAGCGCATCCCCCGATGATAAGTGCTCTAACGAGATCCGTAGGCTTGTACCTGTGCGGTCTTCTACCGAGAATCAGCCACCTGAGCTCCGTGATGATCAGGACGACGCAGACGAAAGCAGCCAACGACAGGGCCGTGTGTACCAGGAGGAAGTAAAAGTTTTTCTCCCACTGGATGACGAAGAGGCCACCGGATTTCACGAACAGCTCGGACAGGGGATCGGTGAAGTTCGAGGACGAGGACGAGGATTGCGCGGAATCGTCGCGAGCCCGCGACTCTTCCTCGTAGCTCGTCCACTTGCAGAACGATTCGCCCAAGATCAAGACGATCATGAGCTTCCAGTAAGCTTTGAAGTCGCTGTTGTAGAGCAGATGACGATAGGCTGGCTTCTCGAGAAGGACGAGGTCCACCAGGACTATGACTGGGTCGTACTCGATGTACTTGTCTGCGAGGTTGCCGCAGCTTTCCTGTATTGATTGGAAACATTGTTTTCTTATACATATTTACTTATTGTTTTAAAAATTGTGATATTTAAACAACAGCAGGATTTGTATCGTAAATATCCCCTCAGCACACAACAATTTTTCTATTAAATTATCACGGCGTAAACCGAGTTTCCAGCCAAACTTTATCCTCAATTAGTTTTGCGTTTACATGTGCCTTCTTCGCGACTTAGCGGAATAACAAAATTTTAATTTTAAATATAGATTAAAAAGCAGAATAATAGTTACAATGAAAATATCTGTAACGAAAATTGAATTAAAAGCAAGGACGGAAACAAATAGCATTTTTTTAGAGGTCTAGTGTAAATGGACTAAGGACACTAGACCACTGCGTAATTATTTACAGATATGACTTCAACGACTCGATAACGAATAATCAACAGCAATTTCATTTCTAGCACAGCTACAATCTGCTATCTATTTTTACAATTGATGAGTGTCAAAACGTGCTCGCAAGTTTTTGAAATCTCTAAGCTCAAATAGTATTGTTTTCCTTCTTCTCAAAAATGTAATAAATTAATCTGCCAATTATACTATACACTTACGCATTTTAATACTTTAAGTACACTAGGGCTGTAACGACGATAAAGCTCATCCACGTGAGCACCGCAGTTTATGCAAGAGTACATATTGTAAATATCAAAATGGAAATCACTTCATAACATTATATCTTGATGTAGAACCTGGAAAAAGCGTACCTCCATGTAAATGGTTTTCATAAAAAACTAAAGCATAATATGTATAGTATATATGTAAATGTATGATTATAAGAGTAAAGCGCGCTCTTAACTGATTGCAAAATCCCATTGATTCATTAATTTTGTTTTTCTTTTGGTTTAATTAACGACTAAGGCCATTACTCGAAAAAATTCAGAATATGCTTTGACAACTTCTAGATTTTCAAGCTTTGATTTCACAGAGAACCACCCATGTATATGGATAAATATATCTAAAGCATATACATATCACAAATTTAAAAAAATTGATTTCATGAAAACACTTTTTTCTCATTCTGGGGGTCCTATAAAGAAATGTTCCGAGAAGTGGAGTTTTTTTTTTTAATTAATAATAAAACCCTAAAAACTGACTTAATTTTTACTTAACTTTACCTTGTTCTTCTATGCTTTAACTATGAAAATTAATAAAATTTATTCTATTATATAATTTTAAAAAATCTTAAATAAAGTGTCAAATGTACAGCCTTTGAAGCTTATCAATTTTTTATTATACTTTATCAAAGACATGCAACAAATACAAACATTGTAACAGATGCTTCTGTCGCTCGAATGTTGTTTAAGGTTCGAAGGGATGCATAAATTTTTTATCCTTACACCTTAAATACAAACATTCTCAAATCAAAATCAAACGCTGCGTATACGCATCGAAGTTACAACCAAGGCAATAACATTGTCATTGAAAGTTGATAAATTTTGTCGAGGGGGTAGGGGGTCACTTATCAGTTAAGTAGTTTTCTTTAAGTTAACTTGAATCTTGAACAAACAAAACTTGAAGCATGATAAATTGTTATATTTATAATATATAGGACACAACGTGCATATCGTGACTGTTAACAGAGCGATTTAAAAATAATGATAAAAAAGGAAAAATTGTTTACTTTCGAAATGTTCAAATTTTCAAACGAGTGTAACATCGGAACAGCGCCTTAAATCTGAATGATTTTAAAAATTTGAAACTCTTTATGTATTCAACTTTATTTATGTATGAATTAAATTTTTAATTCAGACAACATTAAACTTGAAGTATTTTGGTAAAACGATGTATTGTTGAAAAAATTCAAAAAACTACATCAATTTTCTAGCAGGATTTTAGTCAGATGAAAAAAGTCTGATAAATGATAATTTATATAAAGTACGTATATTTATTATATATATATATATATATATATATATATATATATATATATATATAATAAAATGATCGAAAAATTTAATATTAAGGGGTAATGCTTTTCCGATTAAAATAATTATTTTATACATTAACAGTTAAATATGATCGTTAAACTTATATGAATAATATTACGATAATACTAAATAATAATACAGAGAATATTTTCGTTACATGCTTTGTTCCATGATAATATACAGTAACTAGACTACCCTAATCTTCTAATAGACATATACGTCCATTTGCTTTTATGCGAGATATAAAACGACTTTTTAATTAACTTGTAACTGTTTTTTAATTTTTCCATTTTTTAAAATCAAATTTATTGGCGTGCTGAAAGAGCATACAAATATTTCTTATCCACTGTGTGCCTAAAAAACATATTATATCTCCTACAAGCATATTGCAACATGTACATTTTAGGCTGCAGCATACGGGATTAAGTGAAGAATGCATCGATAAGAACTTTTGTCTTCAACTCTGGTGATAATTACATTTTAATTACATTTTAATGACATTTTAGTTACATTTTAATTACATTACACACACACACACACATAAATGTCGAATTTCACTAAAAAAATGCACTTTTCTTTGGTCTAGAAATCGAAAAAAATTTTTAAAGCTAGAGGTTTGAGACCAATGGGAATTTCTTCTGCAAGCCAAACGATGATGAAAAATGCCGAGGAACATGCGAAATATAGAATATGAAAATTTAACATGGGGAGGCATATGGAGGAAAAAGAAAAAATTGACTATTCGGATTCTTATTATTTTTTTTTTAAATAGGCATAACTTTTGATCAGAGCATCGAAACTTGGCATATATTTTTTTAAATTAAAGCTCTTCTGTAATACTTTATTATAGTGTTATTCGAAATTTTATTGGTGCCTCGGGAACATTCGTAGTGGTTATTATTCAAGTGTTTTAACGCATTAATTATCTGTAAATGCACAAATATTTTAAATGCCAGCCGATTGCATAATCACTTAACTGCATCTCTCGTAAAAATGTTACCGCAGAACCACTAAAGTGCACTCGTTTTTTTTATTTTTGTGCGAGATAAACCGTGTGTAGAGTACATTAAAGCTGTATAATATATATCTAATTACCTATGCCGATATATTCGTCGGTTTTTTTAATGTTTTAAAATTTTTCAAAAATTGTCAATTTGCAAAAACAAAAAAATTACTGGAATCGCTCTGATAAAATTCTTACGTATTCCTTAGCTGATTCTAAGAACTTATAACTCTTGACAATTTTTTCCAAAAGTGCTTGGTTTCTGAATAAAAAATTCGTAAAAGTCATCATAAAAAATGTTCAATTATAATATGCGCCAGTTTGACCACACCGAGGTTCAAAATCAACCCCCAAATCACGTATATTTTAGGTTCGGACATTTATACCATTGGTTAGAGGAGTTCCAGATAAATTGCAAATGAAAACGTTCTTGAAATCTCGAATTAAAAAAAAAACTGTGGAAAAACCATGCTTATTTCCTTCAAACAGTTTTTTGTCATTGTTAATAACGATTTTCGAAAATTTCAATTACACCACTGGAAAGGGCATGAGTTAAGCTTTAAAAATATGCCCCGTCCGATTTTTTTTAATCGCAAATTGCATTAGTTACGAGCCCTGAAAGAGAGTGACTGCATAACCACTTATCTGCAAAGTTCCCGCAGAACCACTTAACTCGAGTAATTTGTTTAGCTTGCGCGTCGAGGAAGAAACTATTTACAAATGTAATACTACGGTTGTATTCGTATTAGATACCTAATCAAATGAGCCAATACTTACCAATACTTTTCTCTGACATTTCGATCTTACGTATTACTCCAAACATTAAAATCGCTTTTTCTCGAAAACACGAAAAAGTCACTTAAGTGGTTCTTCCTGTAAGCCACAGATATGTATATGTATGTGTGTGTGTGTGTGTGTGTGTGTGTGTGTGTGTGTGTGTGCGCATAACGTGTATATTGTATATAGAATCAATCTCTCTAATATATATATAATCTCTTACCCCCCACTCTCTTTCTCATTCAGAACACTTCAAGAAACCAGGAAAAAAATTATTTGAAAAGTGTGTCCGCGAGGAATTTTCCGACTTTCAGTGACAAGTTATTTTTCCGTTTTCCGAAAAAACAACTTGATAAATTTTCCGTGGAATCCAACTCTTTTAGATTTGGACGTTACTTATTAATGAATTCAATCAGTTTTTTTTATCCACGATTTGCTTTTTGTAAAATAATTTCAAATTCGTACGTGGAATAAATTTACCGAATTTAATCAATTTATTTTTATTCTTTTTATAAAAACTTTCGTGGGTGAAGTAACTCTTAAAATAATTTATCATAATGGTAATTTCGTGTAAAAAAAATTTCATTCCATAATGAAATCTTGTTGTAAACTATGTATGCATAACAAATATTGCTATGAAAAGAATAGTATATTGTGCATCTGAGAAGTAATAATATATTATGCACCTATAGGGAGTAAGAATAAAGAATGTCTCAATTCGCAGATAAATATGCGGTTTGATGCATATTTACTCCCATGTGGTGCATATACTGTTTTTTTTCACGCACAGCCTTAAAATACCAACTGCCTCTTCCCGCCTATGAAATAAAGTTGAACTATGGCTGGGTTTGAAAAAAAACGTAATTAAATTGTAATTAAAATGAATTATCACCAAAGCCAAAAGACAAAAATTCTTATCGATACATTCTTCACTTAATCCCGTATGCAGCATAAAATGTACATGCTGCAATCTGCTTGCAAGAGGTATAATATGTTTTAGACACCGTGTGGATAAGAAATATTTGTATGCTCTTTCAGCACGCCAATAAATTTGATTTTAAAAAATGGAAAAATTAAAAAAAAGTTACAAGTTAAATAAAAAGTCGTTTCATATCACACATAAAAGCAAATGGACATATATGTCTATTAGAAGATTAGGGTAGTCGAGTTACTGTATATTATCATGGAAAAAGCATGTAACGAAAATATTCTCTGTATTATTATTTAGTATTATTATAATCTTATTCATAAGTTTAACGATCATATTTAAGTGTTAATGTATAAAATAATTATTTTAATCACAAAAGCATTACCTCTTAATATAAATCCATTAAAATCTATAATTATTATCACAATAGCTACAAATGTAAACACTATTTTGTGATTTCTTTGTAAATGATGGAATATTGTCAAACAATTATTTTACTAGAAAATATTGCTGATAAAATACTAAAAAATTTAACTTGTCGAACGAGAATAAAGGAAGCACACTATAATGATCGGACCATCAAATAAAAACCAACTGTTAATTTAGAATCAGCACAACAGCAATCTCCCAGTTAATCGTAAAATCTCGCTTGCAACATGACGTCACACAACCTTGAGCTATTCTGTCTATAGTGGACTCAACATAATTACTCTGTGAATTACGTGCTATGCACGCGATCATGGAAAAAAATATTACATCTGTGTGTATGCGTGTGTAGGTGTACGCATATACCTATATGATTATAACGGAACACAGACTGCAGACATATAGAAGTGAAAGCCCTGAACTCGTAGTGGGGGAATCCAACGCTTAGAGTAGTTTGTCTCCCCAACCGGTGGACATTCCGAGAGTGACTTTAGAAGAGCTTGGACAGACGAGTTCTTAAGTTGTTCTGCTTTAGTGAAACAAGAGAATAAGGAAACAATGAGTGAAACCATCGAATTGCCTACAAAACAAAAAATGCCACTCGTCGGATTCGGGACGTGGCAGGTGAACGATTAACTGTTTTAATATATTTTTTAAATTTAATAATGGTAACTTTAACAGTGAAAAGAATTGTTGTATAATTTTAAAGTTTAATGATTTAAATTTAGTTTTTATTATTTCGATAAACTAGCATAAGGTGTTGTAAAACGGTCCTATAATACAATTTTTTGTAAAACAGTCCTAGAATAAAATTTATTTATTTTATTTACGTATAATGTCGTCACGCTATTTGAACAGCGGAATTTCATGGCGTAACTGTAATAGTATTTTTATTGCGCTGCTTATAATAGCGGCATAAATTAAAATCTATTAGAACCCAAGTATCAACTAAGATCAAAGTGTGATGAAAAAGTTTGCATCATGTCTCCTTCAGTGAGACCGTTTTTAATAAGTTTTCAATAAGACTCGCTTTGCTCGTGCAGGAACGACCTACTTTGTGCACTTATACCATAATGTTCTATTTCAATTTCAACATTTTTTAGTGCTGACAGAAAATTAAAGAAAATTAAACAATAGAAGTTTTTGATAATCATATACGCATCATGACTAATGAATGAATTCATAGATAATGAACCAAACAAAGAAAAATATTCGTAGTTAATATAAAAAGGACTGTTATTTTAAATTATTGTGTATGCATATCAATAATCAAAAAAACCATTCAATGAGATGAATAAAGTCTATCTTTTATAGATGCAATTGCAATCGTTTGTAGATACAATTGTAGAGATTGCTTGTTTAATAATTGTTGAATAAATAAACCTAAAAAATAGTTATATACTAGCAATTTATATTTCATATTTTATATTTCATGTATACTTTATATCTTATATTTCGTATGATGTATTCTTTAAACAAGTCCGTTAATTCCACCAAATCATGCGGAAATAATTTTTTTTTTTTAATTTTTTAGCTTTCTCAAGTCCTCATATGAGTCTTGTATGGCTCTGCATTGCCTGCGCTTGTGAGTACTTAATTTCAGTGCATTGAGTCCACTATTTTTAAGTACTCACGCAGAGCAATGGGGGACCTACAGTTTTATGTATATACAGTGAAATATACACGTTGTACACAGTGTAATCCAAACCACTAGAGCTCAGATGTATAGATATTTATGTAAACAAAGAGGTGTTCCCAAAATCGTCGAGTCAGGCTTGAACCCAGCGGAAATAATATTATAAATTTATAAATACGACCTGGAGGTATGAAATGTAGTTATATAGTAATACTAATTATTCAATCCTTAAAATAGGATTAATGTTTTTCCTCTTTGTATTCATACCTTCTGGACTATTTTGAAGTTTTTATTAACTTAAAGATAGATGAAAACCATTGGTGAATAAATAATTACACTTCTTCCAAAATCAATCAATCAAAAGGTTAAAAGTCAACCCTTTTTGGAATATTAAATAAACCAGTTCCAAGAAAATTAATTAACGCGCAACGTTTCGTCTATGATAGATCCGTTTTAGATCTTCTCAAGTCCTTTCAATGACATCCATTTATAGCTAATGTGCTAATTTTCAATTATCGCATTGGCTTGACAAGATAACAATAAACTGCGAAATTACATTAACATTTAAAAGAGAAAAACCTTCGCGTATCAACAATAAGAGTCAAAGTCATTTTAAGAAGTCAATAATATCAATGTAATTTTACATTTATTTTTGCAACCTCTAAATGTTGAAAAATAATCGTTGAATATTCTTGTTGAAAAAGACGCTATAGCATATATATAGCTCATTGTTGTGTCTTCAGAAAAACGCAAGCAAGTATAGTGCTTGATGGCATTCGTTAAGTATTAATGCGAAAGAGAACGCGATACTAACCAATTCAATTACGTGCGCTAAAAAAAATTATCTTATTGATCAATTTGCTGTTTATTCATACAGTCATATCGACTGAAATCACAAACAATTATTTAACCGAATCTATACCTATATAGTATATATATTTACGAACTCAAGTTCAATTTGAATTAAAAAATTTTCCGAGATATTGAACGTAGGTATATTTATTATTCAAGTATGGAAATGTAGATAATTATATACCTTACTCATGGATAATATTTAAAATTCTTCGCTTTATATCCAACTTTTAATTTCCCGTTGAATAATTGAAGCAAGTGTAGAAACGTTTTTTTTTTTAACACTGCACAATATAGTTAGAGAATATATATACTGAGTCATTGAGGCGAATAAATTTTTCACTCAAATGGCGCGAGGTTTTATTTTAAGTTCGATGGTTCGCAACGGCTTCTTAAGTTTGAAGAAAGTTGAGAAAGTTAAGGTGAACTCTCACCGCGTTAAATCTTATGATGAACCTACACTAACGTCGCAGCGCCTCCGCATAATCATTTTCAAAGAAATTCCGCTGGCTTGAAATTTCGCGACCTTGTTTAATAATCAATTTTTCAATTTACACGACTACAAGCTAATAACTGTACTTTTCATAGTGAACAAAGATGTTTCTTGAAATTTTTTTTCAGAAAATTCTTGGGATAATTTTATTTTCAGTATTAATCTGCGATTATATAATCTGAGATTATATGACGGCGTAAAAATTTTAAAAATAATAGCTTTTTTATTTTTGCACATACAGTTACGCCTATATATAGTGTACTTAAATTATTGTACACCGGTTTTATTATGATTTATTACGGAAATGACAATTAAAAATTTTCGCGCTACATACATAGTAAAACTAAAATTTCGAAAAACCAAGATATAATTTACACTCTCGTGTATAAGTTCCAAGATTGAATGTAAATATCTCGTAGAATGTCATTTGAGCAATAAAATATTACTTGGATATTAATTACTTAGTTATGCCACACAGGCACAAAATTAAATTTTGCATCGATTTTAATTTTATTTCTAATTATAATATAATTTTAATAAATAGGCATCCCAAGAAGAAACTATAACTGCTGTAGAGCATGCATTGGAAGCTGGGTACAGGCATATTGATACAGCACCAGTTTATTTCAATGAACATGTAATTGGAAAGGTCTTAAAAAAATGGTTTGATTCTGGTAAACTGAAGAGAGAAGACATTTTTATCACCACAAAGGTAACATTTCGAGAAAATTAAATTTTAATTTAAACATAATGTGTTAATTATTAAATCACAATTTTTAAATTTCGATTTCAAGTTACCACCAGGGGCGAACCGTCCAGAGAGAGTTGAAAAGTATTTAAAAAAATCTTTAAAAGACCTACAGTTGGACTATGTGGATCTTTATCTGATTCACGTTCCATTTGGGTTTGAGGAAGTCGAAGGTGAGTTAATGCCTAAAAATGAAAAGGGTGAAATAAGAATTGATTACGATTCTGATTACCTTGGAGTGTGGGCAAAAATGGAAGAGCAAGTTGTTAATGGCTTAACTAAAGCTATTGGCTTATCGAACTTCAATACCCGACAGATCAAAGATATAATAAACATACACAAAGTCCCCATTTCCATGTTACAAGTTGAAATGCACTTGTATTTGCAGCAAAAAGAATTGGTAAGAATATCATCCTTTAACAAAAATTTATCTCAAACAAAAATTTGACATAAATATTGTATAGCCAATATGTTTTTAATTGTATTGAGAATAACAATGTGATTTGATTTTAAATTTAGGTTGAATATTGTAAAAATAATTACATTCCAATGACTGCGTATTCTCCTCTTGGATCAAGAGGCTTAATCAAGTCTTTGGGAAAAGAAGATTCGGTGCCAGATTTATTAGAAAATCCAACTGTTTTAGAAATAGCTAAGAAACACAATAAAACACCAGGACAGATTGCACTTAAGTATCTCTTGCAACAAGGAATTGTAATAATTCCTAAGAGTGTTACTCCTTCTCGTATCAAAGACAACATTCAGCTGTTCGGTTGGGAACTTAATGTTAAAGATGTAGAAGCATTGAAAAAATTAGATCAAGGAGAAAAAGGACGTGTGTGCGATTTTTCATTCGCGGTGGGAATAGAAAAACACCCTCAATATCCGTTTAAGAAATAATTTTCAGTTCATTTGGAATTTTTCATAGGTTATCTATAATAAGTAAATATGTATGACCTATTAATTAATAACCTTAAAATTGATTTGACGTGAATCTTTCAGTTTATACTCTTAAAATAAACTTGCGCACTCATTACCAAAAGTATAAATTATTGTAGAAATTACTATTTTCAAATTAAAATTAGACAAAAAATAAATATTTTTTCACCAATATTACCGAGTAAAATGTATAGACAGAGATGAGTGGGTACCACTCATCTCTGGTATTGGTATAGACAACCGGGTCGAAGTCTTTGCAAGTGATATTTATGTGATAACATTAAAATTTTGTAAAATAAACGAATATTTGTTAACAAAATGTCTGACCTGTTTAAGCTTGATATTTTTTTTCCTTGTCAAATAATGAATAACAAGACGATTGCATCGTCTTGTGTCAAACTATAAAACGTCAACCCTCAAACAAACCAGCTGTTTTGTGATCTCCCTTCCCTTTCGGCTCCCCCCCCCCCTCCCGGCCTTCAACCGCATGAGATCTTATCAAGATAAAACGGCACGTGCTTCAAAAGATGAGATGATCAGAATATCTATTGTGCTCGTCGCGGTCGTTCGAAATGCGCGAATGAACCGAAAATCGCTTTGTCGTTCAATTTAGGAATCGACCGTACGCATTCATTGCATTGTTCGAGGCATCTTGATCTGAAACAAGTCTGTGTTTTCGTTCCTTTGAGAAATACTATCCTAAAGTAATTTAGTACATTTGTATAGTTTTTTTAAGGATAGGACCTGTTCGCACGAAGTATCATAATTTTATGAAGCTTGATAAATAAAAATATTCCGCTGTTCATGCAGAATTAATGTACGCAGCAATAAAAACATATTTCATTCCGAGAAAATGTGCCTACCTACATACATATAGACATTAAAAGCTTGACCTTTATTCAGTCCAAGGTTTTTTTTTATTGAATTAACAATACAATCCCGCAAAATCAAGGCTTTGAAAAAAAACTGCTCTACAAAAAGCGCAGTACAATGCAGAATTCAACAGGTATGTATAGACACCGGTTAATGAAAACCCGACGGGAGAATTCGGTGGAAAAACTCGCCGCAAAGCAAAACGCGCGCACTCATCCTTTTTTTTCCTTATACCCGCGGTAAGTATAGAACGCAGAGTAAAGTATCGCGTGCCGCGCAACGTTCGTACGCGTACAACGCGGAACAAACGTATGTGTGCGCACAAGAGAAACCTATATCCCTCATCGTAGACCCAATATTTACATCAGGGAGATGAGAGTATTACCGGATTAGCCGGGGCGCGCGCGCCTGACCCCCGTGGCTTTTCGATTAGGCAAGCTCTGCTGCACTTGGGTACATCTGCGCTCTTCAGATGCTTATATACTTAGCCGCCGCGCGCGACAAGAAGACGAGCCGGTATCAATTACATTGTTGTTATTGGGGTATATATAAACGAGCCTGGGGCGAGATGCGGCGGCCAGATAATATAATACACTGGCATAAGAGCATTTATACGCAACAAAAGCCATAGCCGCATACAGAGGGGCAGCAAGTATATAAGTACGGAGAGGCGCGATGGGCCCCATGCGAGATGCGAGAACCAGCGAGGCGCGCAAAACGCAACGCGATAGCCATCGCCGGCGTTTCGCCGCCCTGCGCAACTATGCGGCTAATTTGGATTTGCCGCTGCGAAATGGATATGCTGTAGTCCGCCGAATAAGGGCCTGGAGGGGCTCCGAGGGCCAGGGGATGCTTTCAGTTGCGAGATGAGCGAGCCAGCGCAAGGAGCGCCGAGGCGCGGTATCAGTGACTTCAGTATCCAGAGGATCCTTTCCAAGGATGTGCCCTCCTCGTCGTCCGCGGCGACTACGTCGCTCTCTACTCCCTCGGCGAACATCGTTGGATCGGCGCAGACGACGTGCCCGAGCCTTCAACTGCAGAATCGGCTCGAGTGGCTGAGGAGCTTTTGCAAACTGCAGCCACCGACGGAATTCACGCACAGCGAAGACACAGTCAAGGCAAAAACCTGCACAGCCGACAAGTTCAGTGACTTTTCATCATCTTGTAGTTATTCCTATCGCTTTCGAATTTTTGCGTAGATTTTCACAATTATTTATCGTAAGCTCTATTACAAATGCGCGCTATTTCCAAGCTTTTACATATCTGTTGCTGATCGTGAGAAGTACAAGATGCATTTACGACAAAATTTACTTTCAGTAACCAGCCATCCAAACAGCCCGATAAATCGGATCCCACGCAATTGAACAGTGAAGAATTATCTTGGCTGAGGTGCACGAGATATCGCCCACCAAAATTGCCAAGGAAATCCAGTGCTGGCAAGATTTTCAAAAGAAAACCCGGATCGCATCCGCGTATACCATTCACCAAATATCAAATCGAAATGCTAGAAAATAGATACAGAATCAGTGCGTATTTGTCAAGAGACGACGTTACAAATTTGTCGGATCTGCTCCATCTTCCGCAAACTAGAGTATGTATAATTCAATTGTTTGGCTTTAATATTTAAGAAATAAACACTTCTATTCTTATACTCAATATTCTTTATTTTAATTAATTGTTTAAATATTATCGCAGTAAATTGTAAATTACAGATTTCAGCTTTAAAAAAATTGAAGTTTTTGCTTGCAATAAATCACGATCTTCTTCAATTTTGAAGAACGTACTCATTTTTTTCAATTTATAAAAATATTTATTGTTTTTGTGAAATATATTTCAATGAATGCTTTTAATCTTATAAAATTAATTATCTATTCTAGATAAAAATATGGTTTCAAAATCGGCGCGCCAGAGAAAGAAGAGAATCTCAAACTTCTGAACAGATGGAAAAAACCACAAGTTAATCGTAAACAGTTTCTCATAGCTTTGTGTAAATTTGGCGTTTTGAACAAAAATTTAGTATTCGACATAAATGACAGTATTATGCAGACATAAGCGTGTTATTAAATAAATGATAACCAAAAATCTACAATTAAATATTTGTACAACATTTCTTCGAAATTATAATAAAAGAATACTCGGAAAATAAATCTTTGTACCCTATGACTCGCATCGGGTTATAAACGTACGCCTTAAGTCGCCAGTTTTTTAAGCGCGTTTTCCATTCTAGCTTACAAGGCTTAAACGTCGCCGTACAATCTTAAGTAACTTTGTTCAAAATTTTTTTATGTTATGTGCGCATCAGCTCCATATTGTGAACAATATATTAACAATTAACCTTAATAATACGTTAGAACTGGTGCAGTGTTGTCACTCTTCACATGACTGTCAGATAGCAATTATACTTTCTCGACCAGCGCCAACACCTACCCATTTAACTGTAAAATAAATTAATTTGTTAATCATTAGTGCGTCGAAAAATAAAACTAATTATTGTATATCAATTCCCTTTTATTATTTTTTTCGTAGCAAATTCTTACCTGGAATATCCAAATATTCTTCTAAGAATTGTACATATTTTTGAGCACTTGAAGGTAAATTATCAAATGACCGCACACCTTCTGTACTAGTTTTCCAGCCATCAAATTCTTCATAAATCGGCTCGACGTTTGCTAAATCTGTTGTACTGCTGGGAAAATGATCTATTTCTTTTCCATTTAGACGATATCCTGTGCAAATTTTGATAATTGGCAATGTATCTAAAATATCAAGTTTGGTCAAGCATATTGACGTGTAACTGAAAAAGAATTTTAAGTAAAAAACGTTAAGTTTCATTAGCAGTTTAGATTAGTACTGTTATACAAATTCATTTATAATCCATATTCTTACCCATTCACGATTGCTGTATATTTTAATAATACTAAATCTAGCCATCCACAACGTCTTTTCCTCTTTGTTGTGACACCAACTTCAAAACCTCTTGTCTGCAAAGTTTCACCTGTAGCATCTAGTAGCTCGGTAGGGAATGGGCCATCACCCACTCGAGTAGTGTAGGCTTTTACTACAGCTACAATTTCTCCAATCACAGTTGGTGGCAATCCAAGACCAGTACAAACACCACCAATACTGCAGTTAGAACTAGTAACATATGGATACGTTCCAAAATCTATGTCTAACAATGCTGCATTAGCACCTTCTACCAACACCTTTTTTCCATCCTTTATAGCATGGTGTAAATAATGAACTGTCTCTTTAACGTATGGTCTGATACGATCAGCATATCTATCAAAAGAAACATATTATAATAATTTCTATAATAAAATTATAATAATCATGAATTCAATAATATGTGTACTAACCCTTTATAACGTTCTAATTCTGCCTTCACATCAACTGTGAGAGCAGGAAAGATTTTCTGATGAGATGCTACAAGAGCTATGAATTTTTCAGAGAATTTATCATAATCTCCCACAAGCTCTCCTATTCTGATTCCAGTTCTAGCTGCTTTACTAGCATAAGCTGGACCAATTCCTTTTTTCGTAGTACCCAATGACCGCGTGCCTTTTTCAAGCTCTTGCAATTGATCAACTTGCTGATGAAAATCAAAGACTATGTGAGCCCTGTCCGAAATGATAAGTCGGTCCTGCCAATCTTTAAGACCTTGAGCTTCATTCTCTTCCATTTCATCGAACAAGCCTGGCAAATGAATGACAACTCCATTGCCTAGAAACAAACAAAAGTCAGTACAATGAAAGAATAATGTAATTGGAGAATTGCAAAGTGTGCTAACAAGTTGAATCTGGTATCAAGCAGTACTGGGTCTGCTCTGTTAAATCAATATACTTGTAATAATATCACAAGGTTAAAGAGACGAATCATGGCAATATACTCTAAGAGCAATTAAGCTAAACAAGAACTATGCATAAGTATTAATAGATCGAGAAAACTTGGTGAAATAAGAGTTTTATTTCTTAAATTACTTAAAAATTCTCTTCAATTGAAAATCGTTATAGATTAAAATGAGGACCTTGAATTGTGATATAAGTAAACAAAAGTCTGATTCAATCTTTTCAAACTTTTTAAATATTAAGTATTAATTTAATCAGCAAAAAGAAAAAATTAAAAATTTATATGACAAAGAAAGAATTTGTGCATTTCCAAACCCTTACTTAAAACATAAAACAAAAATTAAATTATTGATTTAAAAAACTTTTCTTATGCCTCAATTTGTTGTTTCTGAGTTTTGATTAGCTGTCATTATTATATGTTTCTATTTTGAAATGAATTGAATTCAGAGTAATGAAATTAGATATCCTCTATTTACTTTCTTCAACTTTGCAGCTTAGAAATCTCAAGATTCCATGTATTGGATCTAAGTTTAAATTGAACTGAAGCATCTGGTTATAGGTTCTGTACAAAAAGTTATATTTGTATATGGATTCATGTAGACTCATGAATAAGTAGTAAGAGATAAAAAATTTGAAACAGTTATTCCATTGTATGACATTTTATTATCAGTTGTTTTCATTTCAATCTACAAGTACTTTTTACTGAAAACTTTTTGTTATATGTCAGAGCTACTATTTGCTATGCTAAAAATTAATGAACTGAGAATCTACATGAGTGAATTTTATATTTCTATTAAAAAATATATAATTAATAAAAATACGTGGCTTGCACAGAAACAACTACACAGTCACAAATTCATTTATAAAGTAATTTTATTTAAATTTTTGTCGATTTAAATAAATCATTACCTATAACGGATTTACATCTGGGATTGATTATTCCACTAGGTAGAAGGTGGAATTGGTATTTGGCACCTTCTACAACTACAGTATGACCTGCATTACTTCCTCCCTGCGAAAGTATAGTAATATTTCAAGCACTGCAGGATTCATAGAATCACTGAGCATAATAAATGTTAATCATCTAATCAACCCTTTGTGTTATGCTAGATCAGATAGTTGATTCTGCTTATCACCTTATAGCAAGCAATTTTTAATTGAGTAATATTTAACGCACTTTCATTTCAACTATTTAAATAATTATATTTTACGAATCTTTAATAAGAGAAATTCTAGCTATGTAAACCAAAGTGTTACTAAATATTGATTTTTTATATTAAAATATTATTCTTCAAACAATAAATGAGAAGATGATGATCAGAATCAAGCATAAAAAAAACATGACTCAAAAGGTTAACTAGAACAATCAACCATGCGAATGATGAATTACACATTCACATAAAATCCTCTACTCCATTAATACAGCTGTCTAGTTTTATTCCATTTTGCAAATAACATGTGTATCTATACTTGTGATAGAATAAACAGAGTAATGGTAAGTAAAAGGCATATCGCAAGAGAGTACAATCATTACAAGTCATAAATTGAAGCAATTGTCAACTCAGTAATCAGTTGGCAACACTAACACAGGACCTGGCATCTTGCTATGAAATCATACGTCACTTAAATAGCTGTTCATTTGAGTCTTCATATATATGTGTCAAAAAAGATTACATCATGCTAGTCACAAGATGCTTGATATCACAAAAGATGCTTCAGGAAAAAAAAAACTAAATTTAATCAATGAGTTAAATTATTTATCTTAAGTACCTGCATTAATCTTATCAATAAAAACTATATTAATCATTTATCGAGTACTATATAAAAATCTGCATTATTTTTAATAAATGCTTTACTATTAGAACTCTAAAAGATTAAAGTATTTCATAATAAACTATGGTTCATAATGAATCAAAAATTACAAAAAGAAAAGATTCAACTAGTATCACCGTTATTATAATTAGAAAAAGTTAAAATGCTTGATGATTCAAGTTCAGTATACCCTATCAATGTATTTTAATTCTATTTTATGAGCTTACATTTAAATTTTTGTAAAAGAATGCATTAAAATTTATAGCTTTTCCAAGTTTACATACCAATAACAAGTAATGAAAGCAATACGAACTCTACAAAACTGATGAGCAAGATTAATGAAGCAGGCTTAAAAATCAAGACACAGAACATTGACACTGCACGAATTTGCAGTAGTTTATGCTGAATGGAGTAAATCTGATCGGGCAGATCACCACTGACCTCAGCAAAGTAAGGCTTTACCCAAGACCTCCATGCTTGCTCGAGTCTTCAACTGTGACAGGCCCAAAAAGAATAACTCGTTACCGCGCGCAAAAAAGAGCAAACGGACAAAACCATCGAAGTTCGCGATCAACACGTGTGCAACGCTACAGAGCCGCGAGCGAGGTAGGCAATGAAGAATGTAAAAATAGACCCTCTAGCTACCTCTCACTCTTATTCTCTCTCTCTCTCTCTCTCTTTCTCTCTGAGTAAAAAGCTCGTCAGCAGCAGCAGCGGCAGCGGTTGCTCCATTATTGTGAAAGATCGAAAAGAATTGAGCGAAGTAGCGAAAAAAAGCCCGCAGAAGTAGCCTATAAATATACTCGTTTATTTCTTTGGCGCTGCCGCGTCCGGTCTTTTTTCTCTTCACTTACCACACCAAGCAAAAAACCGGGACGGCACTCTAAGGTTAGGTGTCTATAGTCAAACTCGTTAGAGAAAAATGCAGGGGTTGGACACACACACACACGCACACGCACGCACACTCTCTGATGTTTCTCCGAACAATCGCGCGGCGACAGGAGCATAAAGGTATATAGTAAGTAAATCGTGAAGTACATACCTGACACCTGCAGACAAGGTCAGCCTCGGTGGCGAGCATGTCGACGACTTTGCCCTTGCCCTCGTCACCCCATTGGGCTCCCAGCACGACCGTGACCTTGGCCTGCTGCTGCTGTTGCCCCGAAACGCGGAGCTTCTTCCTCAGGGAGCTGTCGTTCGCGCTGTCCCCGTTGGTTCCCTGCATCCTCACGCCCGCCGCCGACATCTTTCTTTTTTCTTTTCTTCTTTCTTTCCGCACGTCGACGGAGTCTCTCTGCCCTCGTCTCTCCTACTGGTGTTGGACCTCGTGGGCGACGAGTTGCGCCGCGACTGCCGCAGTACCGTTCGTGGCGAGGCTCCAAGCGTGACTGATCTCTGCCGCCGCGGCCCGCGACTTCCGACGACGACGCACCACCAGGTCCTCCCTCCTCTCCGCGCCGCCAACTTTTTATTGGTCGCCGTCGTCGTCACATACACACACACACACACACGCACACACGAGTATATAGATATATATTAACAGAACACGAGAAGAAATGAGAAACGAAAGGACGCGTGATAAACGCTTAGTCGCGACGACCGGCAGAGGCGCTGCGCGAATTTACGATTTTCGCGAGTGGAAATTGTACCACCACCCTCTCGCCACCCCACCCCCCCCCCCTCCACTTCGCCCATCGTCGCACGTGCTCTACTGTCTCTGTCTGTGACGAGGAAGTGACCGATGCGTGACCAATTCCCATTCATACGAGTTCGTTATTACATAGCGAAATTGACGGTGCGGAATTGCCGCAGTTCGCGGAAAAATTACCCGTTAGCTTTAATTGCGCGAATTCGCGGCTCGGTGTAGATTACCTTTTAGGTATATACGCAGTTGTTTGAAATTTTGCTTTAACTCTGTGGACGCGCGATTTTTTTTATAAACGGTCCCTTATCAGTTTGATTAGCTGAAACACATGCATTTTGAATATTAAATTTTTTTACTTTTGATACCAATAACAATCACTTAATATATATAGGTATAATATGCGTGTCATGCACAGACGAGGGAATATTATATCGTTCGCTCACGACGGAGCGACGGCTCGAGAGGTCAAGTTCGGGGAAGCACACACCACTCATTCATTGAACTTCATTCGAAACTTACATATATGCGTTTATTCTGTTTAAAATTACAACTATTTAACGCATACATACATATTTTATCTTATTAAAATTTCATCTATATCATCCCATAAACAGTGAAGTTTTACTACTTCAAATTTAGACAGTTTTTTTTTGCTATACTTAAATATTTATCCATCAATTTTTTTGTTTTTAATCTTTCATGTCTTGTGTGTAGGCCAACTTGATTTCCGCTCGTTTGGCAGATAAATAAAAGCGATGAGCGAATATATCTCATAAGATTGGAACACGGATATTCGTACACGATACCAAAGTTCAGATTTTGATGGGGGCTACGCAGTTATGTAACGCGTTTAAATATATACGTAAGCTTCAATGCATATAGCTACATAAAGCTTCACGAGAGCAAGACTATACATACGGTGTTTTATGAACTCGCGCATCGATCTCGTTCGATAAAAGTGATTGCCTTGAGAATCCATGCGAAAGATTTCATACCTAAGCTATAGCTTATTTTTTCATCCGTCGAATGTATTCACGAAAAGCTCCCCACTTTGATGACCAAACAACTATTTTTGGATTCATCTCGTTATTTCCGGAGTCAATAAATTTCCATACCATAAAAATATTTTGAAGGATTTCCAGCTATACAAGTTTTCAGTTACGTTTATATTGTCAGTCTTGATTTGATAGTATCTTAAAATTCAAGGTAACACACACGCCAGCATTAATTTAAAAAAAAATTTGTATCTGTACAGCGTGTAGTAGATATTAATTTTTCTTTTTTTTTTATTAAATTTTCCAACAACGTCGTGCACCGAGTGACTAACAGTCTGAGATTGCAGTGAGCGCGTATCAAACGATAATACGAAATATAATCGAGCTTTCCTCTCTCTCAGCGCTGTAACTACTCGGATTCATTAGTAAACTGTACAAACCATTGTCGCGAGTACTATAAGTTATTCGCACCGATCCGGATGTTATAAGTAAAGCTTATCGTTCTCCACTTTGTGCGTGTGCATCACGGTGCAAAAATGCTGAACGACACTGTTTATAGAGCTTCTCAACGACTCCGACCACAAAATGTATATCGTGATATGCAGCTGCTTCTCCGAATTGATATCGTCTGCGCAGAAACGCCATTATATCGATGCAGGGTGTAAAGGGGTGTATACGAGGAAATCTACGAAGAATCAGACGCTTTTTGGTCCAAAAGCGGAAAGTGAGTAATTTTGTGGGCGCACTGACCGAACTAGGTTTTTTTTACACTCGTTAGGATCACCATAGAAAAAAAGAAAGATGACCGAAAAACATCGGCACCCTATATATGCCAATGAAAAGTTGCGGGCTAAAAACTGAAAAAAAAACACATCAATGTTTGCGCTTTTTTTTCATTTTCTTAACAGTTCAAGAAGCAGGCCGTATGTTAAATAAAATTTCAAAAGAACAAAAATAAAGCACACGAAAAAACCTTTTGTTTGAATATAAGTTTGTCTATAGATAGGATACGCTCAACATTCAACTCTGATAAATGAGAATAAAAGTAGAAGAAAAGAGCTTTCATTTGAACCATTGTGGAAGTATCAGTATGCATGCAATAAGAGAGGGAGAGAGAGAGGTGCAGGTATGCACGTTGATGGTTGAAAGAGGAATCCCCGAACCTCAATAAACCTCCCTTCGAGCTTCGATACTATACTCTGTAGGCGACGAGAGGGCCGAAGCGGGGTCAAACGGGCAGTGCAGTGTGAGCCTTGGCACGAGCCACTTCGAGAGCGATCGTGAGACGTCTGAATAAATCTGTTATGTTTGTTAAAGAAGAGTCGATTCTTTAATATCTCCGCGTGGGAATATCCCGTCCTTCCCACGCTGTTAAACTTTAAAAACGATTGGTTGGATCGGAATTCAGAATGTATGGGAAAAAAAGGAAAAATGCTGTTTTCCATGAAACAATTCGAGTAAATCCAGCGATTTTTCTTTCTCTTCAAATCCTTCTAACTTTTTATCTAAGCTACAGCTTTCAACGTTCTATATAGCTCAAATTCAAGCTCTGTGTGTGCACTTTTCTGGTTTATTGGAAATTTTATTTAAAATTCAGCCTGCTTCTTAAATTGTTAAGACAATTTTTAAAAAAACGCAAAAATTGACGTATCTTTTTTCAGTTTTTGGCGACCCCTAACGTTTTATTAAGCATAGGGTACCGATGTATTTCGAGCATTTTATTTACTTTTTTTGTACGTCCTAACTCGTGTGAAAAACGTAGCCCGGCCAGTGTGTGCCCTCAAAATTACTCACTTCCCACTTTTGGACCAAAAAGATTCCGATTCTCCGTAGATTTCCTCGTACACGTAAAAGAATATAAAGCTTAAAAATATACAGCCCCTCCCCCCGCCCCGTCAACGGCGATGAACAGATTTTGCCACCCAAGTTTATGTGTATACTGTATATATATGTATGCCTTGACACTTATCTGCCGCGTGGGAGATTGTCAAAATAATCGCAATATTTGCGACAGGCACATTAGCACCTGCAATAATTTATCAAATCTTGGTATACTTGCTTTTGGTTCTATATAGAGAACGAAAAGCACAGCAGGCCAGTAATCCCAGTCTCAGCACAGCCTCGTTGGTTTTATCGTCGTATATTTTGAAATACCGCCACTACACATATACATACGCACAGTTGCATTCGATGCAATGAATTAAACTTTAGTAGAACGATCTTCGACTGAAATAACGATTTTTTTGTTTTTTTTTTTAAACTCAAACAATCGTCGTTTCTTTTTAGAAGCTTAATGTCTCGCGGAAACGCGAGGACGTCCTTGACACCGCGAGCTTGCACGTGTATGACGGAATGGACGCTCTCTTTTTCGGCTATAAAACATGCGACTCCCTTTTTCAACGATATAATATTATATATATGTAAATTCACGTCGACGCTGTTTATTGCTTCTCTGTACACGAGCTTCGATCCGACGCTATTACGATTTCCCTCTTAGCGGTATGCATAAACCGCGTGTGTTCGCGAGAGAGAGAGTATCGAATTCGCGCAGAAACGGTGCGTGTGTGTTGCCGAAAATGTATGCATGAAATATAGACGACGTATATGTAATATTCATAGAGCATATGGCATTGCACGGACGAAAGCTCGGCGAGTAGCTTTGATTTGCCGCTATACGTATATTTTTGGCGATGTATACGAGATGAAGAGCTTGCAAATAAGAAAATACGCAGGTAATTTGTTCGTACACGAGTTATACACGATTTCGACGCGTAAATTATTTACGCAAACGAATTCAAAGACTGAAAATATATTCGGGCTCTCAAATGTATTTTTATAAAGATCCATCGGAAAACGCTAATTGCTCTTCAAGACACTCGTCTCGCCGTTGGCGCGCAATTTGCATACATAGATAAAACACTCCACGGCGGCGGCGTCGAGGAGTAATTCCGTTGATTAGCGATTTTTCTTCTGCAAATCGCTCTCGATCAACAACGCGAGCAGGAGTGAAATTTTCACGAGCCACACGTGCAACGTGATGAATTTGCAGCCGCGAGGCTGCTATTTGGCACGCATTCGTCTTGGCTCGGCTAAACGAAAAAAATTTGAAATAAACGTAGGTATTCGCTCTCCGGACGCGCGCGTGTATATATCCGGATAAAATACGACTTGATGCGCACACTGTCTCGCGTTCTCGCGGAGTAGTTAAGAAATATAGAGAAAAAAAAAATTATTCATCGCGCGCGTGCCAAAAAATAATTTTAGTCTTGAGGTACAAGTCGATCCGACGAGATACGGGATGGTTACGTAAGCTGCGCGAGACTTATGGAGGAAAGATCGATTTTTTAGATCAATATCAGATGTACGCAGGTATATGCGGAGGACAACCGCTTGTTAACCGAACTAATAAATGTTGTTTATAAACGTTTCGAGCTCGCGTGTATACTTACGTCGAATTCTTCAAAAAGCAAATGCACTTTTCTTTGGTCTGGAATTCGACAAATTTTGTTTTGTAAGATAGAGCTTTTGGACCGATCGAACCTTTTTTCTGTAAGTTAGAAGACGATGAAAAATGCCGAGGAACATGGGAAAATCGGCTATTCGGAATTTTATTATTTTGCTTTTCACGGACATAACTGGGCATACTTTTTTTATAATTCAAGCTCTTTTGTTGTATTTTATCATAGAGTAGTAATTCGAAATTTTATTTAACTTCGGGAACATTCACGCAGTTCCTATTATTCCATCAGAATTTTATCGTATTCATTCTTTGTAAAAAGAATACGTAAAATAGATCAGAAATATGGTTGCCAATGATAACTTTTCCTATATTTCTCATCATTTTTTATCATCTTTGATCGGTTTGCAGAAGAAAATCCGATCAGTCCGAAAGCTCTAGTTTAAAATTTTTTTTTCCAATTTTAGACGAAAGAAAAGTGCTTTTTTCTAAAAATTTGACGTATACATGTTGGTAATTTGGTATACAATTATACGCATTAAGTTACGACACATCACAGGTCGATATATACACATAAGAATTATCGCAGCTTTTGTTCGATACGGCTATACGCGCATCTACTTATATGCGCCTTACATGTATAGTTTAAAATAATTTCGATACATATATAACGACATTTCGTGACAATACAAATTCGAAATAAAGTTTTTAATGAGCTTCTATATAATTTGGCAGTTGACGATCGAGCTAATAAGGGAAGTTAAGAAATTTCCACGCGTTCATTATAAAAGCCTTGTATACATAGCTTCATTAATTATTTTTCAGCGCAGTTTATAGGTACAACATACACAATAGCTTTACGAAACTGAGCTACGTTACGAATATTTTTGGAATTCAAGTTTTGCGTTTTAAAACATTCCAAATGCATATAGTAGAAGAACCTAAAAATGTAGGCTTAAAGTTAAATCAATATGAAATTATACAACTTAAACGTTGCGTAAACAAACAAATTAAAATTATCCTGACGGGCAAGCTACAGCGGAATCGATATTTAACAAAGTTGAGCCTGTACATGGGTGTACGAGCCGTAAAGCTCTAAGATCCAAGATTATACGCTATATGTGTACACTGCAAAGTGTATATATAGAACTGCTAATCGATCAGTAAAATCGCAAAAAACATGCCAACTCGCTGGACAATTACCCGAACCAGGAAACGAAATCAAAGGCAGGAAGAAAAAAAAAACAACTCATACATTTTCCTACACAATAATAAATCAGCTGACCTCTGCCAAAACGATAAATCGCATCGCGCGCACCGGCGCAGTAAAACACTTGCCGCGTATATACCGCATAGTATAACGAATACGTAAATGCATAAATATTGAATACACATATAAGTATATACCCGATGCGTAAGTGTGTTATATTTTGAGGTCACAAACTGATAATATCAGATTGAGAACGAGCAATCAGCAGGTGCGACAATTGTCAACGAGCCAATAAAGCTTCCGTAACTTGGAAAATTCCCCCAAGCTGCGCATTCTACTTTTGTGTAATTTTCTGTGCGTTAATTCTTTCGGAAATTTTGGAGATGCGAGATATCTGTGCGGCTCCTTGAGCTATTTTACAATATACTTATATTATATGTTTTACATTACGTGTGCATGTATTCATCACGTGTAGATAATGCCTAATATTATACTTATATGTGTAATAAGCACACCACCGTGAAAAAAAAAATACTTCACGTTAATAATTTTCACACCGTCACACCGTCGTTGCATTATAAACTGTTTCTTATAAGAATGTATTCTTTTCGAAAACAGATTAATACTTTTAGTGAGCCATTCTTACGCAAAATAGATTGCTTAATTTTGACGGCTTCAAAATCAATATGAAAATTAGATTGTAAAATTTATAGCTAGCTGTATAATTATGATCGTATTATATGACAGTAAGTATAATACCAGAAATAAATATATATTTAAAATTAATTTACGATTAGGCAACGTAGCGTTACTGCAGAAATTCATAATTTTATTATTAAGCTTATCATATAATGTCTATGTTAATGCATGTTAATGCATGTGTGAGTTACTAAATTATGCAAAAGCGATTTTATTGTATTATTAGAAAACGTTATTTGCTCTGTTAAAAAAAATTTTATATCAACTGTCAATAAAAACTACGAATGCAGCAAACATTCGCAGTTGTATTGTTTCGAAAGCCATTGAAAAAAACTTTTTGAATTATAGTATACCATTTATAGCTGTTGCTTATTCGTCAAAACGTAAAAAAGGAAAATTTATATGTTCCTTTATATATCGCAAAACTGTGCACATAACTTTTGAAATGCTTTTTTATATTACGCTTCACACTTTCCCAAAATATTCCGTTCCGTTACATAAGATAGAGTTATCCAATAATTAAGATACAACTGATTCACCGTATGCACATATAGCTTTTATAGGAAGTGATAAGTTATATATAAATCATTAAATTTAAAATGGAGAATTTTCTTCCTGCATTGAAGTAAAAAGCTCGTGGACGAGCGAAGGAAAATATAACACCAAAATATTTGGATGAGTCATGGTATAAACTTTCAAGTGCGAGCGATTGTCGTCAAATTTCGCCCGTTTGCACTTCTTCAATCGACTCGATATAGTTTGAGTTCTTTTTATAGCAATTTTTTAACTAATTTTAAAAATTGCACAAATAGTTCAACTTTTACAGCTTTACAAAGAAAACTTTTTTTCCATTATAATAGGAATAATTATGTTATGAGAAGCTGAAATTTAACGTATTTTAGTTTATTAAAAATTCTAGTTTTAAGATACATATTAATACAGTTATTTTTCTTTTATTATAATTTTTAAGCGTTTACTATGTTACTGTACATTGTGATCACACAAATTTTTATATTCATACTAATATATCAAAATTTATAAAAAGAATGTTATATATAATTTAGAAAATTAAAACTATATTCGAGAAAACTTTTAATCATAATCATACAATCGTAATAGAATCGTTGATAAATTTTTATTAGCCGATCGATCATAATTCCAGAAGAAAATGCGCTAAAAGAACTTTAAATTTTCAAATGTTATACAAGATTCCTTTTTCTAAATTTTGGAAGATTACATACTCTTAACACTGAGAATTAATCTCATAACTGGGCTCAATGTAAAAGTGAAATTATTTTATAAAGCAAAACATGTTATTATAGCTTTCGTTCAATAAGGATCTATGGATAATAAATATACATACATCTTTTATAAATTATTTCGCATGCAGTGTTTTTAATAATACTTCTCTTTGCTTCAAATAATTTTTCCGTTTTCTAATAGAAAGTATAGTATAGTATATAACGTTGCATCTATAGGCCGGGAAAATCAAGAATGTCCCAGATCGTCGATTTCGCCTCGGGCGGCAATACATATGTGATCTGAGCATTCTTTATTACCGGTCATGCGGTGCGCAGACTATTCTACGTAGTCCAGTAGTCAGAATGTGACACATCCTAGTCCGCGCAGCGGACGGGAAATGTCACTTCTCAACTGTTGGCACGTAAAACTATTATACAATTGGCGTATAAACTACAAATATATGAAATATACAGGAATGCAATAATTTTATACCGTTATATTTAATAGAGACTTCATTTTACGAAATAATTTCACTTTTCCATCATCTTGTATATACAATAAATTTTTTATCTAATATAAATTATAATTATAATAAGCCACAAAGATCGTAAATATGATAATATTCATTTATAATCACGTACTCTATATAGTTTGAGGTATTTAACCTTTTATTGGAGGAACAAAATATTAATATTAAACGGACTGTTTTTTCTTTTAAAGAGAAACGATCGAAAAATATTCAAGTTAATAATAACGTTGTTTACAAAAAAAATTGCAATTGTAAACAATTACAAACGTAATTATTGTCTTGACATATTTTAAAATTATTAATAATTGTATAGTAATCACTTCGAATTTGGTGTGCTCTAAATAGTAAAAAAATTACACTTCAGTGATTGCACAAGATTGGTTCTATCATGTATAGACTATGGATATTGAAAAAATTCATGTTACTTTGTTTTCTAAAATCCACTTTCAAAATGTTGTTACCAATATTCTTCATTAAAAAACTATGTTTGTATACAATCTTTTACTATTTCATGACATTAAATAAAATTGAATGTTATTTGTGGAAACAGATGAGTTTTTGAAGAACATGTCTTATTACATGTCGCTTTTCCTCACGTAATAAAGAACAGGTACTAAAACATCGGATAAATAACCGATTTCTGATCATTGCGCGATTCAGGCCTACATTCTAAATCGACACTGACAAAGAGTAAAAAAGCAATACTTAACATTTATCTGCACTTGAAAACAAACTGAGCTGATTCATTCCTTGTCTTTCTTGTTGGTAATGAATCTAACATTTTTTTCTATTTAAATAAGTACCTACCTTACACTTGTTTACATGATATATGTATGTATGTTAATATTACTTACAACAAGTTGATCGATGTATCAAAATAAAGTTTCAAGTTAAATACACAAGACAAAATTTGATGAAGTTGCTTGGTAAATCAATGCAGACTGTTAGTCTTTAATTTCTTCGGGTGACGTATGGTCCTGCCTGTGTCGCTGTCAGATGACTCTGATTCTGAATCATTATAGTTACCCATTCCTATAGAATCGGACTTGGAAACTTCACAGGATTCAGCAGCAAAATTGCCAGTGATTTTGGCTTTCTCCAAAGTACGTACTTCATGAAACAAGGCAGCTTATATGATAAAAGAATATACAAATTTTGAATATTGACGTAAGAAATGCTATAGCAACTTTATTTTTATGCTTGACTAAACCATTATTGCAATTTTCTTTTTATCAAAAGGAAACAAAAGTTTTACTTTCAATTACCATAAAAATAGTTGTTTAACTATTATAAAAATTAATCTAATTTGCAAATAAATAAATAAATAAATGTAAAAAAATAAATACAAAAATGGATAGTATTATAGATATGTAAAGTTAATGGTTTAAAATCAATGCATTAATAAATTAACTATACCAAAAGTATGTGTAAAAGACTCACTTTGAGATTCGAGAAGACTGTTTTGACGTTTCAAGTCGTCAATATCCTGCTGGTGAGAGCTGTTCTTGCGACGCATAAATTGAATGTATTCCGCTGCCTTTTTGAGGATCTGAGCTCTACTGGCAACTTTTTCATTCTGCAGCGATGGTACAGAGTCTCGCAAGCTAGAGAAGCTGTCCTTGATGTGATCCCTGCGCTTCCTTTCCAGAGCATTGTGATGGGCTCTTTTCTCGGCCTAAGAACAAAGGAATCATCAGTCTCGCTGAGCTTGCCAAAAAGTTAGGCTGTGCAAACAAATGAAAAACGTCGCTAAAAACCTGAGAAAAGTATTGTTGATTGTTGGAATGCCTTTGCCTCGAGTCTGAGTCGTCGCCCTCCTAGAGTAAGAGATAAACAAACGTGATTTTCCAAAGCTTGGGGATCGCTTTTACGCAAAAAAATCTCGCGCAAATCGTCGGGAGCACAAACTTACGTCACTCTCGATATCGATGTCCCGATCATCGTCACTCATTCTCAGCAATTACTGCAAAATAATGGCCAAATTGTAGAAACACAAATCAACGTTTATCCAAAATGTCCAAAACACTGCAAGTGGTCTGTGGTCTGTCGAGTCCCAATGTTGCCAAGTGAATGCTCGTGTAATAAATGCGCATGTCGCAATGCCACACAACACAACTACACAACTATACACAAGCAGTGCCACACAAGTGTCACACCGTTTCAGCGGGAATTTGAGATTCCGCTATTTTTCACTTCATGTGCATCAGTGCATGCATAATCTGCAACCATCGTTTACTCCGTAAAGAAAAAAATGCAGATTGGCTTCTCTATGTAAAAATTAATTTATCTTTTTCTCTGGAATTTAACAGTACGGAGTTTTTACAAACAAAAAAATAATACGAATTCGCGAGACTTGGCAACCTTGCAAACATCGGAAAAGCCCTAGATAATGATCAGCTGATGAATAAGTATATCCATCGTATTAATATTTGTTCAATTAAAACTTAATAAGAAAATAAGTACAGTATTTTACGATTAGAGTTTTCGCTGTCAAGATGTGGTTTGATTATTTATTGTAAATGAGAGATAATTTTTAGTTAATTTCTAGAGACATTTTTAGTAATCTAGGGAAAAGCAGAAGTGGCAACTGGCGATTTGTCACTGAAAAAAATCGTGCAGCACACCGCAGTGACTGAAAACAACGTGTGCGTTTACCCATGCATAACCTGATTCTTCAAAAAGCTGCTATAGAGGTAATAGTTTATTTTAAAAAATAGGTCAATATTTGTCAAGATAATTTATCGAACTGTAAATAACTCTAATTATTTTAAGTTTAAATGAACATCGCATAGCTGTAAGTCTTTTAATTAATAATCGGCGTTCGCTAACAAATACCGTGTTTCTTACAGATTTTCGTAGAGAGAATTTCACATAAAATATACCTGAAAAATGTTAGATACATTATCAAAAAAGCGTAAAGTGTCAAAAAAAACAAAGAAATCTTGGCGAAAACATGTGGACACCAAGGATGTTGATAGTTTTCTGGAAAGTGAAAGGCTCGAAGAAAGATTGGGTACACCTTTCGCTCTGAGAAGGAATGAAGAATTGTTTGCAGTTGACAGAACAAGAGATGAAGGTGCTCTTCAAGAAACTGGAGGTTTGACTAAAAAACAGCGCAGGGAGCTATTGAAAAAAACAGAGCCAAAGTGTTTTGAAATTCTAAAACCGCTTACAGCAGTGCCAGATCCTATTGTTAAAAGGAATCGTGTCAGAACTCCAGAAGAAAGGAAGAGTATAATAAGAAAACAAAAGGAAGCCGAGCGCAAATTGAAAGGCCAGTTGAAGCTAAAAGAAAGAGTAGCTATTAAAAACAGACAATTAGCCAAAGATAAAAGAGAAAATAAGCCTAAACGGGGTGAATTCAAGGTTGATGTTTGGGAAGAGGAACCTGTTCTAGAACCAGAATTAAAAAGTGAGTGGCTCACTAACGATACAATCAGGCATACACTATCTAACATAGGTAAAAAACGCAAAAGAGTGCCAGAATCTTTACACAAGAAACCTTCAGTCTTGCCATCTGTAAATGTTCCACATCCTGGAACATCATACAATCCTTCATTTGAAGATCACCAGGAATTACTTGCTCAAGTAGCAGCTGAGGAAATAAAATTAATTAAAGAAGAGGAACATCTTAATAGAGTAACAAACAAAATGTTCCGTAAAGTAATTCAATCTTTTCCTGGTTTAAACTATGTTTAATTTGAATTCTAAATTAGTAATTATAAATTTTAATTCTTTTTAGGTAACTGAGGAGCAAAAGGAAGAGAACAATTTGGCAGAAATGTCTGAGGGACTTCCATTGCCAAATCAAAAGCAAGATGATGACACAGACGAAGATGACGATCCGACGGTTAGGTCTGTTAATGCCCCAGCGCAAAATGTTAAAAAAACGTTAGTGCAACGTCGTAAGCAAAAAGAACAGCGACAGCTTCAACATCAACGATTGAAACAAAAAATCGAAAAAAAGAAGGTAGCTGATATTTATCACTTAAATCAACTTGGAAAGCAAATATCAAAGAAGGATAAAAGGTTGAATCTTCTCAAAGAGAAACGAGATAAAATAAAAGCTAAAAAAGAACTTGAACCAAAAGTACTAAGCAGACATAAGTTTGAACCACTTGAGCAAGAATTTTTATTGGGAAATGAGATAGCAGGAAATTTAAGAAACACAACTCCTACAGGTAATCTATTGAAAGACAGGTACAAGTCTTTGCAACAGAGGAGCATACTTGCACCTGGAGCTTTACAATTGTGAGTGTATAGATTTTATTAGAGAATATTATCTTTTGTAAAGATTTAAAATTATACATTTAATTACGCGCTTTCTTTTACAGGAAAATATCTAAGGCTAAGGTCAAGAGATATGTTAAGCCTGATCACAAGATGGATGTGAAGAATATTGCTAAAAAATAATACTGTAAATAAAAAGCGATCTATGATTTTAAATAATAAAGAAAACGTTAGTTCAATTTTATATATATATATATATATATACTCATTATACAGGTATATCAATTTTAAATATTCTTTCATACTGAACACAGTCATTTTCAATGTAATTATTTTTACTCTAGATTTACAGTTTATTATAAAACTATTCATTGTCATATTCCGATTGGCTAAACTCTTCTTCGTACTCGTATTCATCTTCTGATGATGTTTCCTCATGTTTTTTCATGCCGCTTGTCCTTTCTTTTCCGCTTATTTTTCTGTCAATCACGGATCCTAAACTACTAGACTCGCTACTAGTAGAAATATGGAAGCTTGTTTTAATAGGTACATCTTGACGTTCTTCCTGCAACTGATATAAATAATGTTTACAGATGATTCTTCTTATGTTTCGATGTAAAATTGTATTTACCACCGTTGCAGCCTCCAATTCTTCAATTTCTTTTAAAATTTGAGGTGTACTCAATACCGATTTAGATCGCGCTTTTTCAAATACTTTATAAGATTTGAAAACTTCAATACGCATGGGTTCGAAGCCTAAGTCACCTATCATATAAGCGCTTTCTGGACCAGCTACAGTTTCTAATCTGTAAATTTGATGTAATTAATACTTTTGTTTAATCGTTTTGTAAAATTATATATAGTCTATCAACTTACGACACTGAGTCAATCCATTTTTTAGACTCGCAATCGTAAATTATGTTCAACAAGTAATGAGCAAAACTCTCAAGACTCGCATCTTTCGATTCCTCTTCCTCGTTATATTTCTGTATCTGCATCAATTACATCGCATTTAAATTAATTAATTTATAAAGAGAAAAAAGTTAATTTAATGATATTCTACGAAAATTTTACCTTCCACGCCGATTTAACGGCACTTTTTAAACAAGTCAGAGTGTCGGAAAGTTTTTTCAAAGCCGATAAAGTTTTAGCTTTAAGCGATTCTGCCAGTGAAAGCTTGACTTTTTCCTGATGAAGTATAATTTCTAATTTTCTCACGCGATACTCGTTAGTTATACATAATTTTGACTTTCCGTTCTCCAATCCCAGTGAAATCTGCTCAACGTATTTTGGCGCCATAAATGTTTTTAAGAGATCGCATTTTATTCTCGCACGCAAACTCTGCAATTGTTTGATCAATGAGCTTTGAATTTTACAGGTGATCAATCGGCTTTTATTGTTAGCTTTGGCTTCTTTTATTATATTACGATACTCGTGCATTTGATCTCTGCAATTGAATCATCATCTTGTTTACCGAGGAAAGTTGAACTTTGCGTATAATTGATTGACGATAATTATACGCCCGTATAAGTTAAGTTAAAATTGACGTTACATTATTCATAATACAATGATATTTAAGATGTCATTTTTATGCGTAAATTAGTTATTTATATATACTTTTGCTTCAATTGCTCGTCTTGCATGCTAATGCGATCGCTCCTCAACAGGTCCAATTCATTTTCGAGAACGATATTCTCTCGCATTAGCCGTTTAACCGCTGGGGTTATGGTTTCCGTCACCTCCTGCTTGAAATTCACCGACGTGTCTAATATCTGCTGGTACGACTCCTTCTTCAGACTAAGACGATTTGTTATCTAACGCAAGATGCTTTGTTGAACAATTTTAAAACATGAGAGAGGCTCACTTTTCCTTGTGAACCATTGATTTGAAATTGAATTGAGCCAGTATCGCCTCCACTTCCTCCTCCTTGCTCATATACACTTTTATCTGACCTTCCAATTTTTTCCTCAGACTGTGGTCTACATTTTTGAACTCGTTCACCTTATTAATTCTAGCATCTGAAATTCGTTTAGACATGAAAAGCAGAGGTGAAATGAATTGCGAGCGTTTAAAGGGGCGTATAAATATATATATTTATCGACAGATTGATCAAAATTTACAAATCCTCGCTGGGATCATTACTTATTTCTTTAACTTGAGAATGCATTTGTACTCGAGTCTTCTCAAAACTGTCTTCCAGTTGTTTGACTCTCTTCAAATGCCTCGACTTATCCGTTTCTCTGATCTCTTCTATTTGGTCGATTTTCTTCTTGGTCTCGTCAATTTTGGTCGCCGTATAGTCGATATTGCTGCCCAATTGAACGATTTCTACCTCCGACTCTTTGTCCACCGATCCAGAATTATTTTTTATCGTGTCGCAATGCTGCTCCAATTCTTCGTTTCGTACTTGCAATCTTAAACGTAATTTTTGAAGTATGAATATGTTCACAAAGAATAAAGCAAACGTACATTAAAGGATCTTCAACTGTGAGTTATACCTTTCAATTTTCCGTTGAAGATCTTCCAAAATAACTTCGTACATAGCTTTTTGAACATTTAGGATCACAGGATATTCTTCCTCTTCCTCCGAGTCCATATTCGCAACATCGGGAGATTGTACTCTCTGGGGAAGAGAATAATTTTTCGGTTTATACTTTCTTTTCATTGATTCGGGATCGTCCATTTTGAAGATTTTATTTTTGCTTCTATTTCGAAAGTAAGTGCGTTAATGAGTTATGTTATAGGTTACTGATTTTGCTTTACTGAAGAACGAAACTGTAATGCTTGTCTCTGACAGAACGATTTTATTTTGTTTTTCAATAGCTGTTACACCACTTTAACATATATGCCTATACATACAATTTCTACAACACAATTGTTACATTTTTGAACCATGTATACATGTCAGCTCAATCATTATTTTACTACTTACTTTAATAATTTGTTTTTATTGCACATGTAAATATTATTAAAACAAAAAAGTGTAAAAAAATCCTTTAATCCGCGCACGAGCAATCGGTTGCGCTTAACGATCGCTCGGAAGCAATTATATTTTCCTCTGCCTCTGGAACCAAACTTTTCCTTTCGCTGGTACTCGTTGCGTCAATTTTGCTGGTCGTAGCTTCAGCTGCTTTGAAGCTCGGTATCAGTCCCAAATTGCCAAACTCGTACAGATTTTCGATCTTGTCCTCATGTTCGACCTGAAAAACAGCCATATAAAGCGTCACGCGATTCGTAAACGCGCAACAACATCCTCTAAAACAGTATATGTAGATATACCGTAACAGTCTCTTGATAATCGCCAGGATCCTGATAGCTCGCCAGAATATCCAGCAGTGCGTGAAGCAATTTTTCTTTCAGATCCAGAAAGCACGAGGAGCAGGCGTCCTCCTCCTCGCCCTCCCTGCCGGACATCTCCGCTTGAACCTGCGCGCACATTTTTCAAATCATAATCGAACCTAAAAGCTCGAGCGATTCAAACGTACTCTGCATACGTAATGATGCAATCAAGACAGTTTGAAAACGTTTCACAAAATATTGCTGAAATGTATACGGGTGATTCTTCCAAAAGTGCAGGTGTTTTCCATGTCCGCAGTCTAAAAACGGACTTTTTGGAAGCTTTTTGATTTGGGAAGCGGATAAAATACTTGTACTAAATGTATACTTAACAAATGAGGATACATATATATATATATAAGCAGTTCCTTTAAGCGGGTATCGATGGTTCAAGTTTATAAGGCTAAAATGTCATTATCGCAACATGTCTCTTAAGAGATAGTTTACGTTAATAACAATGGGGTTTTCAAAACGAAAATATTATTAAAAAGTTTCTCCTTATATTATATATGATTTTATGCATCCTTATAGCCATACAAACTTAAAAACTTAATTTTGCGTTTTTTAATTATACGCCTATTGTCCATCAGCCTTGTCATACTTGGTCGCGAAACCGATTTAGGCCAATACATTTCAGCTTGAGCCATCTTAAGGCATATTTCGCGCAATTACTTTTCTTCACAGTGTTGTACGAACAGTTTTTATGTAGACTTATTTGTTGGGGTAGAAAAAAATGGTTATTAGCGTAACGTATTATGTAAAGAAATTTGATTATTCATTAATCGCTCTTGACAGCGTAACTTTTAGTGGTCAAATTTCATTACCGTAACGCAACCCCTCCGTTTGCCTATGTTAATCTTATGGACAAAACTTAATCCCAGCTGCAGTATTTTCCAAATAAACTATGTTTTCTTACACCTTAAATAACAAAAAGCCTGCAGCATCGGTTACCCTAAAATCCATTTTTCAAGATAAAACACCACTTCTGGAAGAATCACCCATGTAAAATATTTTACGAAAGCCCCCATTTAGGTTTCAATTGCAAACACATAAATATTTGTATAATACGCGATATTTCATTGAAACATGTCTGTGTAATATTTCAAGAAATATTTCAGAAATATACCATGTATATAGGCACTCTCACCTGCAGCACCTGCCGAATCGCGGCCTTGGCCTCGCCCAGTATCCGGCCCAGCCTCTCGATCTCGCGGCAGTTGTCGCGAGCCTCGCGCATCGAGTCGTCCCGGCTGCCCCGATTCATCTCGACGTTCTGCTCGAGGATCCGGGCCTTCTCGCGCGCCTCGGTGCAGCTGCGGCGGGCCTCGTCCAGAGCTCTCTGGCGATGCTTGTCGTGCTCCTGCCCTCGGCGGGCCTTGCCGATCGCTCGCGTCATCGCGCGATGCTCCGTGGCGAGACGCTCGATCAGACGGTCTTGTTTCATTACCTATGCAAGCAATGAGCGTTGATGACGAATTTCGAAAAATGATAATGCACCTATTCGTTGGTCTGGGATTCGAAAAAAAAATTTTTAAGCACAGACCTTTCGGACGAATGGGACACTTTCTTCTGTGCGTAAGCCAAAAGATGATGAAAAATGCCGAGGAACACGGGAAATGTAGAATGTGAAAATTTATGGAATCGTCTATTCGGATTTTCATAATTTTTTTTTAACGGGTATAACTTTCGATCAGAACATCGAATTTGGGCATATTTTTTTGTAATACATTTTGTTTTATATTTTTTTATAGCTCTTTTGTAATATTTTATTGTAAGTATAAATGTAATTCGGAATTTTATCCGTGCCTCGGAAACATTCGTATAGTTGTTATTATTCCATAGTATTTTGACGCATTAATTTTTTGTAAACAAAATGTAAAGTAACTCAGAAATACGGTTACCAGTAACTTTTTCCATTTTCCTTTGCACTTCTGACTATATCTTTCAGCTTACAGAAGAAAGTCTGATCAGTCCAAAATCTCTATACCTTCGAAAAAAATTTTCGATTTCTAAACCTGCAAAGAAAAGTGCATTGTTTTTAAATTCAACAATAATACGTTTGAAATTTCAATCGATTGTATCGAACGACACGGAAAATTTTCGATTCTGTAGAATCAACCAATATTTTACACAGGTATGAGAAATAGTGCGTTTCACGACCTTCTCGAGCGCCATGCGCGCCTCGGTCTCGCGAAGCGCGGCCTGCAGCTTTAGGCTTCGCGCGCTCTCCTTGTGATTCTGCATCCAGTTCTCGAGTTCCATGCAGTGGTTGAGCAAGCTGTTGAGCTCCTGGTGCAGCGCGACGTTTTCGCGCACCGATCGCTTGGTCGCGTCGGCGAGCCGAAGGTTCGTCGCCGCGCGAAAGCTCTCGGCCAACTCGGACAGACGCTTTTCCAACTCGTTTTGCATACTGAAATCGGTATGATTTTTCTTCTTATTATTTTTATTTGTCGTAACGGATACTTACCGATTTATACTTATACTGTCGGAGGAACGCGCATTACTTTGCTTTGCCGATGATGATCTTCTTTTCGGTTTCGTAGAGAGTCTCCTTGTGACGGACTTCTTGCTCGGCCATTCGCCTCTCCTGATCCTCGAATTTGTTCATCAAGTCGATCCTAGCGAGACGCCAATCTTCCAGGGCATTTAATTTTCCCACTGAAAATCGTTAAATTGTGCGTTATTATTTTTGAGAAAACGAGAAGCACCAGGGGCGAGGGTACGCAGTATATATAAATCGTTAACCAGCAAGTTTAATCTCAGCGGTGAGATTGGTCTCCATCGTTTTATAATCGTTTTCCATCGCTTCCTCTCTCTTTTTGTAAGCCAGCTTCTCCTCTTTGCACAATTTCTCCAAAGCGATCAACTTTTCATCGAGCTCCTTGGCTTCGTCGATTTTCGCCTGCAAAACCAGTTGCAAATGGGCAGTTAAATCCGCTTTGTTTTCCTCGAGTTGCTTGAGCCTTTCTTTCAACGACTCGGCTTCTGTTTCCAGTTCTTCATTGCGCGATCGTAGCCTGAAGGTTTTCTTTTGTTTAGAATTACATTGACAATAATGACAAAAGTGAATGACAAAGTAATAAATTTAAAATGATAAAATAGGAATTGTAAGTTTCTGGATCCAGCATGCAACGAAATTTCATGTGTACTTCGACAATTATTATGATTTTTATTTTGTTTACACACAGTATGGTTGAGTAAGAAGCGTGTGAAATACCTTGCTAGTTGCCTATTGTTTTCTACAATTTGTTGTTCGAAAGTGGCAGTTTCTAATTCGTTGAGACAGGTCTTTTTTCTCGGCTTTTTTTCCTTTTTCGGCTTTTTCTTCTTTTTCACCATTTTCTTACTTGTCTAAAATCGCGGATTAATGCTTTGTAATAAACATAAAATTTATCATGATATTCGCGCGAAGTTGTCGATGTGAATCCTAGATCGTAATCGTGGGTCTGGCTGCTCAGCGCACTTGTTATATTCAATATCTCGCGTCGTCATGGAGATGAGGCTACAGGTTGACGGTGTAGAAATATTCAAATACGGTTTATGCTTCATAAATGTATTATTTTACATTTATTTTTCATCACAGGTGTAGTACACATAGTAATCGAACATTTATCAACAAAATAAGTTCTATCGATAGGACTATATAGTAGATAAAGTAAACGCAATAAACACAACACACAATTTCTTATTTAAATCTGTACAATTGTTTTATTTGCACTTTTACAATGTATTAAACAAACATAGATCAAGTAATAAATTATTATCAAAGACAATGTTTATAACTTGAGTCTATATTCCAGTTAGTCTTATTAATTATTTTACAATAAACAAGCATATCATTCATTTTTATAAAATCCTAAATACATGTATTAAAGTACAGTTGAATTTAGCATGAAACGTTGACAAGTATTTTTTCACACATGACCATTGATTAAGATGACTAAAGAAAATTCAAATTTAGTCCTGTACAATTTGAATTTTTCAACATTTTATACATTTTTTTTTCTCTCTCGATCAATCGCTCCAGTGACAAATTCCTGGCATCGCGTATAAAATGTATGACGGCTCGAACCCAAGCGCATAGGTTTGCATACCTTTAACTCTCTATAAATTTATTCCTCGATTATTTACATCGATTAAAAATTTTCAACAGACTTTTCTTTCAAAAACGTAATGTGCTTCTCAGAGGGCGACGAATGCCTAACGAGTGTTAACGTATACTGCAGACTAAGCATTCGGTCCTCCCGACGACTCAGTTGACCGGAGGCGCTTGAGCAGGAGCGGCAGGGGCTCTTGGTATCCGCGGTCTAGTGAAGTAGAGCACGAGCCCGAGAGCGCCGCTGAGAAGGCCGATAAGATAGAGGTCCCAATTCTCAACGAGAGACTCGTCCCACTTGGTCAGTTGGTCGAAGAGCCCGAGCTCCTGCACGTAATCGAGGCCGAAGAGCAGGAAAAGCTTGATGAGGGCGAGGGCTACGGGTATGCGCGCGTCCGGACTGGCCTCGGCTGCCAGATCGTAACAGCGTTTGGCCAGGTGCCGGTCCTTCGTCAGACCCAGGCCCCGTTCGTGCATGTAGCCCAAGTTGAACATCGCCTGCGCGTTGTGCTGCTGCTCCGAAGCCGAGCGATAATGACTTGCCGCGGCCTCGTAGTCCACCTTTGTTCCTCGGCCGTAGTAATGCGCGTCTCCGAGCTTTACCTGCACACGATTAATCTTTATTAATATTCTTTCTATCAATGTCGAATATGTATATTTTTTATGATAAATTACTGGTTATAAAAAAATATATTTACTAATAGATCAAACTCATGCATTGAAATTTTAAAAATCGTTCGAATGTCTATAGTGATCTGTCACGTGACCGTTCCAAAAGCCCTAAATTGTTAATTCCTTTGTTTGCGGTTGTCATTTGTAACTAGTCACTACCCGCAGCCGACATTATATATGTGAAATGTGTTTTCCTACACCGGTTTTGAAAAGCTTGATACTTATGTCACGTCAAGTCCATTCCTGCTTTGTTTCGTATGGGACACGGGCTGAGGAGGACTCATAACGCATTATTTAACATTTCTCCGAGAAAAGATAGTGTTATTAACTAGTAAGTAAATTAATTAGGATCTTTAGCAAACATTAAGAATTAACAAATCAACATTACTTTATCCTAATTTGCAATTTTGGTTAGGTTGATCTAGAAATTTCTTGGAAAAATACGACTTAAGGTGTCATCAATCAATGCCTTTGTTTGAGAGTTAACTATCGGTTGGATGTTCAATCCTTTTGGCATGTAAGTATCATTTTTATCAAATTTAAGTTAAGTCATTAAAAAGGAAAAAGAATTTTTGTTACAATTTTTAAAGCTTGTTTATACAATAAATTCAGGGTTTGAAATATTATGAGATTAAACTGAGATTTAAGAAAAGGAACAAAGGAATATTTTTTCTCATTGCTTTTTCTATTTACAGAGTCTCTGAGCTTGATGGAATAAAATAAAAGCAAACAAGTGGCTTTGTTACTTATCAAATTGAAAAGCTTGAAGTCACACAATGGAAATTTTAAATGATTGTTTCATGAAAAGTACTGCTATTGATAGTACTAAAAAATATCCTTTAAACTACAGCGAGTCTAAAACATTGCAAGTTGTTCTTAAATCAGTCTACCCTATAGTTAAAGTATTTCTAGAATTGAGAGCAGTTAATCACAAGGAATCTGTATTTTTCTCAATTAAAACTTGGCAAACACTTATTAAACATGGAAATGGAATACGTAGAGCCATGATCAACAATAATGAAAGGACTTTTTTTGCCAATGATGAACTTAAAGTATTTACAGAACGTATGCATGATCAATGTGCAGTTTCTTTTCTAGACATTGCAGGAAAAAGAGTAAATATCATGTTAAAGACATTTGAAAAGATGAAGAGCTTAGATCATTCAATAATGTCAGACTATAATAATAACATGAGAATGATGCAAAAAACAGCAAAGAACTTGAAGGACTTTACTACATTCATATTGGTTCAATGTACTAACAATAAAAATTGCAAAGAGCTTAAAGAACATTTAGAAATGTTGAGCCATTATGCAGAACCTAATACATCAAATTCTGGTAGTGATTCAACAACAAATTCTAGTGATACAGAAATCGAAGAATTCGAAGATGAATATGAAGATGAGTATGATTGTTATGATGATTATGAAGATTATCGTTGCTCTAACTGTGGTAAGCGTCACTGTCGTAATGGTTGGTTTTAAAATAATTTTTTGATCAAGACAAGAACTATTTATTGAAAACATTTAAGAAACAAAGATATGTGTTGAACCACATAATCATTCTATGAGTTTTTTTATCAATCATGATTACTATTAATTATCTACAAAGTTTATCTATAAGACTATAAATGTGCATGTAAATTTGCAAATGTACAAAAAATGATTAAAATGTAATCTTTATATGATACTTTGGTTTTATTATTCTTTTACCCTCAACCATTTACTCTAACAAAAATAAAACAAGTTTTCAAATGTTAAAGAAAAAATATATTCAATACCTGAGCAACAGAGTATCCTTGAGCAGCAGCTCGAGCCCATAGCGATAGAGCCCGAACAAGACCTTCCTCTTCAGTCAAAATAGTCGTCTCAGCTCGATCCAGGATGAAGGCAGCATTGCTTTGAGCAACTTCATATCCCATTTCGGCTAAGAGATAATATGTGACAAAAGCCTCATTGATACGACCCTCTCGATAGTCTGCGTGAGCAGACATTAGCTGATCGCTCCATTTTCCACGCTCGGCTACATTTTTTAGCAGTTCTACGGCCGCGGGACAGCTGCGCATCATACCGGTACCTGTAGCGTGCATCTGCGCCAAGTTGTAAAAAGCCAGAACATGTCCTGACTGACTGGCCAGGTTGAAGTACTTGTTAGCTAGCTTGTAGTCGCGTCGTACTCCCGTGCCACCTGAAATTTTAATTTTAATTGAAAAATTCATTCTCAACTTTGTGGATATTGTGTATAAGCGTACAGTAGTTTTTAATGAATTTTGCAGAGAAGAGAGGATTGTACCTGTCGATTCATTTTTATTATTTGTTGATCAACTCAGAAAACAGTTTAATACAGATATACTCACTAAAATACATATTTCCAAGCTGCAACTGTCCATCTACCCAACCTTGTTCTGCTGCTTGGCTGAAGTAATGCAAAGCTTTAGCAGGGTCTTTTTCAACTCCTCTACCATACAAGTACATTAGACCAAGTCCACTTTGACCTACAGGATTACCTAATTCTGCAGCCTTTTTAAAGTATTTGTATGCAGTGTCATTGTCTTGCTTTACAATATCACTACCTTCTAAATAGATCTGAAGAGATTAATAACCAATTAAGTGCTGTGTACGCATTCAATATAATAAGTATGAAAGATATAAAATGATATCTTACTCTTCCCAAAAAGGCCATCGCAACAGGATTACCAGCATCAGCAGCATTTTGAAAATAGTGTAAAGCTCGCTGATGATCAATAGGCACTCCTCTTCCTCCCTGATAGTGCAGCTGTCCTAAACCAACTTGAGCTTGCACATCACCTTTTTCAGCAAGTAGTTGATAATATTCTATCAAATCTTGATCGAAAATTCCCGAGCTATAATTAGGATTTTCATGTTCGTCAAGAACTCTCACGCGTTGTACGACCGGACCTCCGCTTAAAGACACTTCGTCAGCAACTTTGTTGGCAACTTTTCTATAAAAATCTAAAGCTTTTTCACAAGATGCTTGTGTTGTTATTCCAGACCAGTGGCGATAACCCATGACCATCTGTGCACGAACATCTCCTCCTAAGGCTGCCATTGTGTAATGCAAAAGTGCTTTGGCTTGTGAAGGCTCCACTCCTCCAAGTCCAGTTGCATACAAGAATCCCATGCCCTAAGCAGTTACATGACGTGAATGTTTTGCATTTTTAAAATACTTAATAAGAGACATTATTATTTTTTTAATACCATACCATGTGTGCAGAGGGCAACCCAGTTTCAGAAAGTTCTTTCAATGTAGTCATGGCAGCTGGTATATCTTGAGTTGATGAGCGCGAAGATGAAGTAATGTGTGTCCCAAGCAGCTGAACCCATGCTAGCATAGAACGAGCTTCCCTATGACCCAAAGTTGCAGCAGCTGTAAGCAACTTGTATGCTTCAGCCTTGTTCACTCGAGTGGCATTTAAAAGTCTTTTAGCTTCCTTAAATAACTCTTCAGCTGAAACAATACATAATTCTTAATCTATTAATCAAAATAAAATATCAATAATCTAAAAAACAGTTCATACCTTCTTGTTCCTGCGGTGTAAGGGGTCTCGGAGGCTCTTCAGCAATATCCTCCTCAAGCTTCTCTTCTGCCCATCCTTCTAATTCCTCTTCCTCGGACATTGTTTGACGACCGTTAGGGTCTATGCTGTCTCCATACTTAACCTGCGTCATAACTGACTTCATCCAACTCTGCATGGACTCTTTTCCCGAGCCCTCTTCCTCCTCGCCATCGACTTTGGCTTTTGGCTGCTTGGCAGTCTTCTCCCCTGCATAGGGATCTGCAGGAGGTAGCAGCGACCTAATTGTGTCCCTGAGAGCAGTGATCTCTCTGAGGTGCTCGATGATGGTTTCCAGGTCCTCGGTGACAATCTCTTCCTCGGAGTCATCGCTGGACTTGGTCTGAGGAGCGACATCCGACGAGGGCTCGTCCTGCTTCTGCTCGACACTGGCACCAGCTTCATCTTTGGCTACCTCCGCTGCCTGCACTGCCCAGGCGAGCAGCAGTACTGCGGCGACGGCGTGGCCCAGCTTCATTTTGTCGGCGCTGCGCTACTTCTTCTGTCTGGTTGATGTTTCTGAGCGTCGTTACATAGCCGGCGATCCGCGGATTCACCAGACGTCAACACATACGTGGACATCGCTAGCAGACTGCAGCCATCCCTCCTATCGTTGTTAATTACGTCAGTAATGACACGTCAGTACTCATAGTTTTGGAGTCGCTCCGCGAGTCGCAGACGGCTTTCTCGGATGCGAGACTACGATAATCGCGGGGGGAGGGGGGGCGGGGGCACTCACCTCGCTGGGGAAAAAAGCTGGATTTTCTGGCAATACGCGGGGAGGCAATCACGTCGCTGAATCAGCTGTTGGTCGTGTTGGTGGCACGACGATCATTCCACTGCTCCATTCGACTCGGAGCTCAGCTCCGCGGATCAGCTCTTGTATCCCCCGTACACTTAACAGCACGAATTTTACTTGTCTATTTACCCGGTATTACGTGTGCATCCAATCGACTGCTATTCGATTTACAATTACGAAAGTGACGCTCGAGTTGGGGGACGGCGAATTTTACTATTTACTAGTCAGGAAAATCAAATAAAACATACTGTGGGCAACAGCTATTACACCTTCAATAGCTGCAGTCTGCAGATAACATGGCTATATATCTCGATTCTCGACAACACAAAAAAGAATATATGTATAGTACATATATACATATATACACACGTTACTCACGGACCGACGGACGGGTGGTTGGTAGCTTTTTTAGCGCTAAAAAGTTTACGAGCCTGCTATATTCGATGAGCTTTTGGCCGATAGAGGTCTCTTTGGGAGTTTAATTTGCGTTTATTGCGGTTTAATATTTATTTTTGACGTCGCATTCTAACAAATTTTTTAATTGTCATGTCAGTATTTTGTTATGCTGCAGCTAATTCAAAAACTATGCAAAGTAGATGAAGTATAAAGTCACTGTTAATTAGCTCGTGTGCAGCTTCTTCCAAACTAATGTATTCGTGTATGAATAAAGTATGTAAACCGATTGGTTTAACAGTTTTTAAAAAATTAATTTGTTGTGTTTAAAAAATTGATATTTATTACTACTTTTCTAGTTTATTAAAAAAGAAAAGGGAGGAGCAGTATAATTTTGGTAATCAAGTTAAATCAGAGTTTTCTTTAAATATCTGCGTATGCTTTAAAATATATTATAAATGGAAAGGTTTTCAATTGTAAACAAGTGACATCTATAAAATTCGACAAAAAGATTAATCTTTCTCTTTAAGCCAATTGGCTTACCTATACTATACATATACAAAGTCAATCATTTCGACAATTTGTAATCGATCGACAGCTATTCTGAGTGGAACAAAATCATAACTTAAAGCGTACACTATTTTCGAAATTCCAGTTAAATATAGAACGATCAGTTGATTCTAATAAGTTATCGTACGATGCGTAAAAAATCAACTGAATAACTTTCTTTCTCATAATTTTTTATCGTATTACAAGTACCTCTTTTTCTAAGATCTGAAAAAAGCACGGGATCACGTGCTTTTCTCTGCTGCAAATTTTAGATTATTGAAATACAACCTTGGTTTTCTTGTAATGCGATTATAATTATTTATCGTAATATTCGTCGTCATTTTCACCATCTTAAACACGCAGCTATCTTCACTAAGTATATCACTCAAGCGTATACTTATAATATAAAAGAAACTATAATATCGCAAAAAAAAACGCACCAGTCACCACCGTGAGCCCGCAGATGTTTCCCCCATTACATCGTCCACGTTTCAAATTTTCCCTCCCGATTCAGCCGACGCATGCGCGTAGATCAAAATCGACCAATCGCAGTTCCGTCTCCCGCGAGCAACACGCAACTCGTCGTCGCTCGTCGTCGAGTTTTTCAGTCGTCGCTGCTCGCAAGAGAGGCGAACGAATTATATATTAGTGACTAAGCGCCGCCGCCGTCGCGCGCGGCCGATCGCCACCAAATATACATTCATTTACACGTTCATAATCCTTTTTATTCAAGATTCATACTTGTACACAAACACACAGCTCCTTACACACTCGCACAGTGTGTGTACATATCCGCGAGCGGTGATTTATAGACACACGCACACGCACACACAGACACTTCGTTCCATCAAGTCAAGTCATCAAAGTGGGATCCGAAGAGAACACACGTCGTCGACGACGGACCCAATAACTGCGAAGAAACAAAGACGGAGCTATACATAGCTCGTCGCTCGCCAAGAGGAGCCAGGCGCGCGCTGCAGCGAGTGCGAGAGTACCTATACCCGCGAGAGACAGAGATAGCCGCGAAGAATCGTCGCAACAGCTGTCCATCGTCTCCGAGGAAAGCTCTCTCGCGCGCCGCGGCGACAACAGAGAACACAGAGTGAACAGACAGACATACACACACACACACACACATATACCGACATATAGTATAGGTATAGCGCGTACACATCGGTGTCGCGCGCATATATTATCCATCCATCCCACGTAGCAATAAGGCGCGACTCGAGTGAGTGAGATAGATATAGAGAGACACACAGAGAAGAGAAAGAGTGAGACGGCGAGAGTCTCTCTCCTCGTGCGTGTGCTCGTCGCGCCAGAAGAAGTGCGAGAGAGAATACACAATTACACACTGGTGCGCGGCTGTTGCCTGTTAGTTTGCAGCCGTCAAGAGAGGCCAGAGCTCGCGCGCGCCCCGGAGAGAGAGAGAGTGAGAGAGAGGAATAGGACGACGACGAGGAGGAGGCGCTCACGTCCGGAGAGATGGCCAAGACCTATGACTATCTGTTCAAGCTGCTGCTCATCGGGGACTCGGGCGTCGGCAAGACCTGCGTCCTCTTTCGCTTCTCCGAGGACGCCTTCAACACGACCTTCATATCCACCATCGGTGCGTATATAGTACCTGCGGCTTGTCTCGCACGCTCCCCTTTCTCTCCTCTCCTCTGCCTATATACACACACCGACACGCGCAAGTAATAATAGCTCTACCTGCTCCCCTTTTTTTCCTTCCTCTCTATTTTTTCTGCTGTTGTTGCTCGTCTCTCTCTGTATCCTCTGTTCTTATCGCGCGGAGGAAAGAGAGAGAGAGAGAGAGAGAGAGAGGCAGCACGGAGACCGACGTCCTTGGAGACCTTGCTGTGCCAGACACTGACATCGAAAGTGCGAGTCGAGCGCCGAGTTTTTCGACGTGGACTCCGTGACCGTGTGTGTTTATGCGAGGGACCGAATCGTCCGAGAGAGAGCTGCCTAGGATTCGCTAGGTTAGAACGTGCTCACTGGCCTTTGCCCACAAGACTCAGTCAGCAAGAAGGGTGTCTTTGTGCTTCTCATGGTGCTACAATCTCTACGTGTGATTTGCATGGATTTTTATAGCTGATTTTGGGGATTCAAGTTGTTATGTAAACAAGACCGAGTGAGTGTGTCTGCTCATGCAATACTTGGCAGGCGCAGTGTTTTTGTCTATCTTTTATCCACAGAAGCAGGAACTGGTCTGAGGATGGAATGGATGCGAGTGTTTGTGTGTGTGTGTGTGTCTTGGAATGATTTTTCGTTGCTCTGAATCTGTTGGACACTTGTACGTTATATAAAAAGCAGAAAGATTAAAAGCTTGATAGCTTGTCAATGATAAATTTTCTGAAGTGCCTGGAGACTGGTCTCTACTGCTTTTGATAGTGATATAATGTAGGCATTGTGGGTTGTGAGTATACTTGTAAGAAAAATCCTTGATTCAAAAAGAATACTGCTCGTGTCATTGATGACTAATGCGACAAGTAGAAAAGTTTGATTACACTTTCATAATAACAGATTCCAAGCAGTTTTTATTCGCTTCACTATACTGTTGCGCAAGTCTCAATTGTGTCCAATGCTTTTTCAGCAATTAGCTGTCAATTTCTGGAAGAAACCATGACTCCAGCAACAAAGTATGCAAAGTGCATGTGTGCAGGGTGTAAAAGTGTTTACAACCAATTCTGAGTCATTTTGAGCATTCGCAACAGCTTGGGGAGATACGGTTTGCCATTTCTCTGTGCGCGCTTGCATCGTACGCTAGCTGAAATTCTCTTATTTTGCTTCACTTCCTTTCCAGACTGATTGTAGTCGTAGCAGTTTGCGCCGATGAAGTAGCAAAAACTTTTGCACTTCTTCTCGTCCTATAACGCATTACATCACAGTTCAATTAACGTCTGTTTACTGATCGCACGAATCATGTGTGTGCAGCCTCCGTTATCGGTGTATATATATGAATTTCCAATCGTCCTCAAAACTCCCACTAAGATTCATTCATTATCTCGCCATGTAAATCGGTCCATTGAAGCGGCCGCTCTCTTCGCGCGCTCTTCCAAAACAAGGCCTGCTAAATCGCCAGCCGCAAATAGGTACATATTTACATTACGCTTTTACCGAAGAGAGCGTATAGCTCAGCTCCGACGCGGAAAGAAAAACACTTCGTCACGCGTTATAGGATATAGGTAATACATACTCACTCGTGCACATGTATCGAAATGCGCGCACGAGGCATTTGAATAATGACGTACGTGAATAAAAGCAGACGATTAATTCACGCGAGACGTATATAAAGGTGCTTCGGAAAACAAAGAGAAAGAGAGCTTGTATAGCTGCCACCTTCTGACCTCGTCTATATATACTCGTTATACAGCTGCGGTCTCTTCGTTCCAGTTTTCGATTTTCCGCATCGCTGAATTTTATTCGGAAATCTCGCGCGGAATCGCAAGCTCGACGCGCTTCTTCCCTATACATAAATACATTATGTACATTGTACATTGTATAAGGTATTAGGTATGCACACACGTGGACGAGCGACGCGAAAAATGATTCTCATATATACAGAGCGATAAGTACGCGGCATCGAGAGGATTTTTTCGTGAATCACACGCGACTATTACGTGGTGACCGAAGCCGAGAGAAGATTACGTTCAGCTCGCGATACCATAGCAATCGTCGCGGATCTTCGCGTGTAAGTGTTATATCAAGAACCGTCAGATCCTCGGCTATACCCGCAGACGTTCTGTATAAAGTAATAATCGTCGTCGTCGTCGTCGTCTCGGCTTTGGGTGTGTCTGCGGGCTCGAGGTCCTCGACGTCGTCTTCGAAGCAAGACAAAGCGCTCATTGTGCGCCTGGCTGCTGTCCGTGCAACACATCGTCATTGTTTCGATGACTTGTAGCCCCCTCTTGTGCAGTCGTCGATGCGCACCACTGATGAGCGACTGCTGCAGAGCGCGCGAGAGACAGAGACAGAGGAACGATCGTGAGATGACGGGAAAATCGAGTCACAGGCGGCGGCGACGTCGATTGATATAAGTATATACGTATGAATTGACGCGCGCGGGTCCGATGACACCGTATTAGGCTATTTTCATTTCGAGTTCGAGAGAGAAAGGAATTTCCGCGCCGGGGACGCGAAGGAGGCTTTCGTTATGGAGAAGCCGAATTAATATATACACGTTACACGCGCTTCCGCGAACTGTACTAATAGAGCTCCCTCCCTCTCGCGAGCTTTATGCGGAATCGCTAATTTCGCGAATCTAAGAATCGCGGGGTAATAGGGGACAATTGAACTTCCCGCCTCTCTCTCTCTCTGTCCCTATCTGGCGGATTATACTTATACGATTTTGCTCACGTGGACCGAGAGACGGAGCTTTCGGAGCATCGCTCGACACGCTTAACGTGTCGTAAAAATTTATCCTATCCCGTCGTCCTTTATCTTTTTCCTTTATCGATACTCGGCATTCTTTCGTGTTGACAGTGCACACGCGACTCCGAGACTGGGTATAATACACACACGCGTGTCTGTGCATCCGACTGAACCTTATTAAAATATATATTCATCGTTGCGCCTCCGCGATTTTTCTCGGTATAAGTACGCATACTACGCGCACTTACAAGTACCTATATAATAAAAAAGAAGAGCATGATAATTCTGCTCGCTCTTTCGCTGGCTGTTTTAAAAACAAATTGTTAAAATTCCTCGTCTGCTCGCACTCTCGACGAACCTTTCCTTCACATACAACATATATATCCGTGAAAAAAAGAGCAGCAGCAGCAGGTGCTCTCTTTCTCTCGCCATTCCAAAAGCTCTTTCTCTCTCCCTCGGTCTCATTATAAAATCCTTCAAAGTCATATGCGCGCGTATATATACGTACTTACGCGCTGCAGCCTCGAGCTGCAGCCGAGCGGATAGCTCGAATTATCGCGCGCTCCTTTTCCGGAGCAGCCTGGAAAGAATCAGGCCGGCTCGCGATCGAAGAAATACAGCGAGAGCGATAAAGACCGTATGTTGTGGCGTATACACCGAATGATCTCAGCTGTTCTCGACCCTCTCCTCTCGCTCTGTGCCTTTCTGACTCATGTGCGCGCGTTCTCTCGCTCTCTCTCTCTCTCTACGCGCGCATCACGCGCACATTCCGGAGAGGAGACTCCGAAAAAAAAGAGAAAAAAATAAACGATGCGCCGTTGACGCGCTGTACCGCGTAACGCGCGTCGAGACCCTTTCCCTTCGCCTCGTCCTTTTGCCCCCTGCTTATAAGCGTGAATTTCTAATTAACCACGGATTTTTGCTCTTTCCCAGGAATTGACTTCAAGATTCGCACAATCGAGCTCGACGGCAAGAAGATCAAACTGCAGATATGGTGAGTACTGTAGAGCAGAATGATTAGACGCAGGCGAATTTCAAATTGCACCGCTAAGAGAGACAGCTGAGAGAGAATCGCGCGAATGAAAGTAGCGAAAGCCTCAATTTGCGAAACTATTTGTACAGAGCGACAAGGCTAATTGAGGCAATAAAGTGCATATGTGCACTCGTTCTGCGTCCGCGCGGCGTCGCGACGAGCCGCAGTATTTCCGACTGGCGGAGGTATTAACATTGTTTTCTTCCCCTTGGCCTTTGCAGGGACACGGCCGGACAGGAGAGGTTTCGCACAATAACGACGGCGTATTACCGAGGCGCGATGGGTATAATGCTGGTCTACGACGTGACGAACGAGAAGAGCTTCGAGAACATCAAGAACTGGATACGGAACATCGAGGAGAACGCGTCGGCCGACGTCGAGAAGATGCTTTTAGGTAATAAGTGCGAGCTGTCGAGTAAGAGGCAGGTGTCGAAGGAGAGGGGCGACGCCCTGGCCATCGAGTACGGCATCAAGTTCATGGAGACCTCGGCCAAGTCGAGCATCAACGTCGAGGAGGCCTTCTTCACCCTCGCGCGGGACATCAAAGCAAAAATGGAAAAGAGATTGGTGAGCAAGCTTCTGGCCTCGCCTGCGAGAGCCGATTTTCTTCGGTGCGCGTACGCCCGTTTGTGTCGTCGTTATAACGCAAGGATCCGTCAGTGTATTGTCGTGTACATAAAACATACCCCGCGTTCTTGGAGCAGTCCTTTCAAAATTGCCCGTTGACCCTGTCGTAACTGAACGTCGAATCGAGCTCATTTCAATTTGTTCCTTTTCGTACTGAATGTCTGGTAATATAGCCTGAGAAATAACGGTACCCAATCGTTAAATTTTTTTTAGTTTATCTCGGTCTCCAACAATAACAATTGTCGGGTGCGAAAAAAAAACATGAAATAACCAATGTTTCTCTGTTTCCCATGCCTCTTTTTCTGTGTTTGGTGCGGGTCTATCATGGCAGAAGGTAACTCTAACTCTATCCTAACTCTGTGTTTACTTACCGCAACTGCATCCTTATGACGTGTTTAAGCTATTATTATACCTGCACAAGTGCACGAATATTTTGTAGCATTGTGAAAGATGGCACTTGACAAAAAGAAAGCTATTTATAGATTACCTCTATACTTACCTTTACTTTTCGCCCATCGGTATTTTAGATCTATAATCGATTCATTGGCAATAATACTTCTAACTCGATATACGATTTTTGTATATTCTAGAACGATTTAAACTTGCATAGCAATAGCTTAAACACAAAGCTTTCAATGCTAATTGTCGTTTTCATTTTAATATTTCCTTTTCATTAATTTAATTGTTTTACCATTAACTTATCAGCCTTACGTTAATTTCTTTTCTTTGTTATTAATAATTGTTTTGTTCTTTACATACTATTTCCTAATTAAAATAATGATACTTAATTTCAATATAAATTTTATGCACTAAAGTGTTATTATCCTATAAAATTACAAAACACATCTATCCTTAAATTTTATTAATAATATAGAATTTTTACGATTTATTTGTTTATTATTTACTACTACAAATTTTTTTTTTAATGTGTTCTTGAGTTTGAAAAACTTTTGTTAATAATTTCATAAAAGAACTGTACACTAATGAATTGACTTTTTAGGAGGCATCAAATCCACCAAAAGGAGGCGGTCACCAATTAAAAGCTTTGGAACCTCAAAGGAAACCTCCAAGTCTGTTCTCGCGCTGTTCCATACTTTGACCCCTCAAATACTTGCTACATGATACTAAGGCCCACTTGTCTACTACTATCGTCTACTTACGTTCTCTATGTCGAACGAAATTTCTGTTCAAAGAGCAGACTTGCAATGGGCATCAGCCCTCCAAGGAGTTTTGTGATTTTACTCCTTGACGATGGATGTATCTTGTCAATTGGGTGGTGTTTTTATAAATTATACAAATAATCGACACTCTCCTAACGGAAACTTTGGGGGAGGAACTGTACTGACTTCATAGGCTGAACTATTCATAAATAGTGATTTCTTTTTTCGTCGAATTTGATATAAAATGTAAAGCAAGTTTTTTTTATTTTAGATACTACAAAACTTACAGGAACTCTTTAGATTACTCAAACTGGCTGCGTAATTGACAAATCACTCAACAGTTTAAAAACAACGCTTTCAAGACACGAATAAAACTTATAAACATTTTTAATTCATTATACAATTGTTGTAAAACTGTGCAAGTCAGGTTGCAGTCATTAGTGAATAAAAGAAGCTCAATGATGTGATGCAATTTACGAATAAAAATTTTCAATTGTGTTGCATTGACACGTTTTTGATGAAGAACTGTGTTTCTTTTTCTGGCCGATACGCGCACGAATTTTTTCGTACGAACTGTTTCTCCCCTGATTTCTTTTTATAATAATGAGGTATACAAATACAAATAAGAAAAACTGCAAGCAATAATGAATGCAATGCCTTTATGAAAAGAAAGCTTCATATCTATACCTCATTAGTGTATTGAAATCCTAAGGAGAGGGTTGTAAACAATAACTAAATAAGGCCAGACACCGACCACAATCATTTTTTTACATTGTTGTTGATTAATAGCTTTTTCACGAATTTAACATGATATATAAACAGTGATGATGAGGTAATTTTAGCACATTTATTAATTAAAAAAGAAAAATAAAAAAATAAAGATATTGCAAAACATGACGGGATATTTTATGTGATGGATGACGGACAAAAATATTATATGTTTATTACTTTGTTTTTTGAGAATGTGGCGGGAATTTTGATAGTTTTGCAACATCAGATGTGAAGATGAAAAGGTTTTTGTGTTACGCGAAAGAGTTTATGTTTACAAGTGTAAGTCGATTTATGTATGTACAGAGGACCTATATAACAAAAAATTTATAGCATCTGCTTGTTGTTGTCACGGCTCGCGTATCCTTATCGATTTTGCATTTTAATTATTCAATTTGTTTCGATTCGGATCTGAATATACAAACGACTATTATAATACATTTTATATTAATCCTAAATGTTTTGTGTAAGCGTTTATGTTTATTAAAAATTGCCTTTCCGATCCCATCATTACAATCTCTACTCTAATATTAGCCTCTATTAATCACTGTCAAACTCTGTTAATAAAGCTTCGATTTCCTTGTCTGCTGCGACATGATTTTCTAAATCAAGACGAACCTGTTCTATGTATGCCTAATGTGCAATTTAAAATCGTAATGTTATGTGAATGTTTTGGTAATTTTAAAAAATTTAATAATATTTTTAATAGGCTCGAAAGTGTAATACTAAAAAAGTTACCTTGGCATCAAACTTCTTTGATTTGTTGTTAGAAAATAATTCTTTGTTAGTTTGTGGTGGGACGTTTACTTGTGTTTTCATGACTAATTCTTTCTGAAGTTCTTTTATTTCATCATTCTTTTTTGTGTAAATAGCATGTGTACATAATCCCACCGTTTGCAATCGTTTGTTTAATTTCGTGACAGATTCTGTTGATTTCAGTAGTAACTTTTGCTCTTTTTCTAATTTTGTAATATTGCTTTAAAAGAAGTAATAATCAAAAACAGGGTAAGTAAAACAAGGTTACGAAATACTACAAATAAACTATGGTTTATAATATCTAACTTTCATGCAATAAAAACGGCACTAAGATATTTATACTCTACACTGAAGTTTCATTATTATTGTAAAACCAAATTTTACTGTGAATTATACCTTTGAAAAGTTAAATTAACCTGAGCAAATCGATCTCGCATTTCTATCAGCGATTCTTCCAATTCCTTCTTAGCTGTCTCAGTAGTAGCTAAATTTTCTGTTAATTGCTGTACATTCCATTTTAATGTACAATTTTCTAATTTCGCGTTATGAGCCTGTTCAAGTAAAGACTCTCTCTCTTTGAGCGCAACATCGCAATTGATTTGTAATTGAATTCGCTCATTCATATACTTCGTTTTTTCTTTCTCGACCGATTCAATAAATTGTCGCGACGACGATAATTGCATTCGTAGATCGTTTACTGCTCTTTTTTGCTCTTCCAAGTCTATTTCTTTGCTTAGCAACTCTTGGCGAATTTTCAATAATTCTTGTTGTGATTCTTCTAGTAATTTCTATTAATAATGAAATATTAAAAGCAAGAAAGTATTTGTTTGTGCATAAAAGTAAATAATAAACTTACAGATTTGGATTTTAACTCATTCATTTTTTCTTTCAAATGAATTTCTAAATCCAGTATACTAAATGTACTACTTTGTTCTTCTAACATTTGCGTGCAATTATTATCGAGATCCGGAAAGTCTTGCAAGTATATATATAATATATATTGTATATATTACCCGACCTTATATAGAACGCGAGGACATTATTTTTATGTGAATTCGAAAATTAACGGTCATTCGTCATTGTTCAACACACGAATCGATAATTTGTAAAGTTGGTAGGAATGTCAATTCTAAAAATATTTTTAAAATTCTACTAATTATTGTTATTAGTGTACTTATTAATATCGATCTATTTTCCGAAAGGAGTACAAGAATGCTAAATAAAAATTACTATGTATCTTTCAGGTATTTATTCTCGATGTCACTAATATTTAGCGTTTTTACACAGATCGGTTATTTCTTTAAATATTATATAAGATACGCCGTATAAATAAAGGAGAGATTTATAAATTTAAGTAATTTTTTTTATTATGTACAAATAATATTGATGCTTATAAAAATAAAAATATCATGCTACATCGTTACCGAGGTGTCCACAAATTTAATTTTTGTTATCAATCTATAAATAATCTGTGGACATCCATTAATTGAATTCCGCTGTCAATTCGTCACTAATGGGTGTCCATAAATTGAATTTCACTTAGTAGCAAGATATGATTCGGTAACGGCCTAGGTTGTGGACTTAGAATGGTGAATGTCTGTCGATCTACATCGACATTCGTGACACAAACAAATCCAGCTACGTTTGTTTGTACGACGTCGTCTTCTGGAGAATCAGCAAATGATACCGACAGTAAGTGATGCAATAAACTCGGCCCTGGAGTAACTGCAACCAGTTTTGTGAGATTGTCTTCTGCTTTCATTCCCAAAGGCATACAGGATGATGGAAGAATAGGCGCTCCAATTTTGAAAAGTTTAGCTTCACTCCATTTAACTTCAAAGCTGTGTGGATATAGCGGTGTCCTAGAACCATAAAAATACTCTCTCACCGATTGATCTCTGGCTTCATTTCTTTGCGTTTGACTTCTTTCGACTACACCTCCACTCTTTGGTAAAAACACAACTTTTACAAAATCAGGCATGTCTCTGACCAATTCATTGTAGAGTCTCTCTTGATCTAAAACTAAAATTGTATCAACTTCAAAAGCTTGTGCAGCGTGTGTCAACATTTTGTACGCTCCTCCCTTTATCCATCCACAAGTGTTGATGACAATACCAGAAACTTTGGCTTTTTTGTTTGCTTGTAACCTATCAGAGCAAACTTCAGCTAATCTTGTGACAAGAAGATTGTACAGAACTGAATTTGAATTTGGATTTTTGTGTCCAAAATGAAATACTAAAGGTGCCTGTTGACTGAAACCATCTACAACATTTGATGGCCTTTCAACAAGTAATGCCCCAACAGTTCCTGGTATGGCAATGTGTCCCTGTCCAACATCTAAATCTACATAAATTGGTCTTCTGCCCATTCTCACTGCATAATTTAATAAAAGTCTACATAAAGTAGATTTTCCAACATCACAGGGCCCAACTACCATCAAAATAGGTCCTCTAGTATCATCTTTTTCTGCAACTTCTCTCATCCTTTCCATGGCAGCGTGACAATTTAAATACATACTCATTGGAGTCTCTTTGGCAACGTAACTGACATCTGTTTTTCCAACGAGTTCTACTGTACAACCTTGCCAAGTAAACACTGCAACTTTGGCTCCACATGTAAACTCATACTTCTTTCCTTTTACTAATTCTGTACCGAATACTTCGGCTAATCCACTTTTTAACTGTAAAGAAAACAAAAATATTTTAGAAACCGAATAAAACTCAAATATTTTAAGGCTTTGTAGCTCTTTTTAACAGAAAAAATTTATAAATGAATTTTAGTGAATTTTACAAAGTCAAAGCTTTAATCAAGAGAATGTTATTAAATAAATAATTGAACATTTGTTTATAAATATTACATATGAAATAATACAAACAAACCTCTAGAGTGACTTTTTCATTTTTACTTTCCAACTCGAAACGAAGTTCGCAGTCTGGATCAAGTTTAAATTCTTGAACTGTTGCCTTTTCTTCCGTCATTTCTGCTGAAAATTATTTACTTTGCATGAAACCGCAAATAAATAAAAAAACATACAGAACTTCACGATTAACCTATCTTATGCCGCGCAGAACGAAAACTCCATGGATTTCAGAATCAACAAATCTTGCGATGTTGCAATGTCCTGCTGCGTCCATTATCGTCACTAATACAAGTATTGTGACGTCAATTTATGTGTTATATGACTATGACTTAAAATATACTATGAGAGTCGTAAAAAAAATTATAAATTGATTATTTATTTAGATGAAATTGAAATCAAATCTTTACTTAAAGTCACGTGAAAAGTAAAGATTTAATTCTAATTTTATCGAAGTAATCTTTGAGCAATGGATCCCTAATTATTGCTGATTGTTTTTTAATATTCCAATCGCATAATAATGCGTAAAATTTCGCAAATTTTACAATTTGAATATATCAAATTAAGAATCGAAAATTTCAGTCAATGTGATATGCTTATACTTATATACTTATAAATAATTATAAATATTTGACAAGCATTTGTGAATTGTGATAATTTAATCACTGATTATGATTGATCGAGAAGCATTATTGTGCGATGTTCGTTTACTTAGAAAATAATTTTTTATTTAATTCGACGCGAAAATTTGTCATTTATCGTGGCAGTATAACGATATAACAATTTCGTTCATTTTTTATCAAAAAATGGAAAAACTATTTGCTTGTTGCTTCAAAATTAATGCAAAATTTTAGTGTTTTTTTCAAATGTAAAATACGTTCTTGATTATTTTTTATTGAACAATGAGATTTAATTTCTTATTGAGATAAAAAATATATTAACTTTTTTATAGTTTTACGGGTTAAGAAATACGTCGATTCAAATGAAAATCTTTCATTTTTACAAGAATTTATTTTACAATTTGTTTTCAGACGAGACATGGCATGGAAGAATATAATATATTATAGGGTGAAACGTTGACCATTGTAGCGTTGCTTTTCGATTTTTATTTTGCTTCATAATAAAAGTTTAATAATTACTAAACTTTCAAAAACATCTCACGTAATCAGAATATATTAGCATATGAAATAACTTGTTGGTATAGTTTTTTTAACTTCGATTATCTTTGTTACATCATCATATAACTATACCTAGAGTATAATTACAAGCATAATGTCCTCTAATTATAAAAGAATATTATAATTCGAACATAAAAGTAAATAATACAATATTCTAATTATAAAAAATATAAATACTTAATACTTAGTTAATAATTTTGACAGTCTTTGTCTTTTTTATCAATTTATTAATTATTTTATTTGAACTGAATTTTTCGAAAAAATTTTTTAAGATGGTTTACTCTATACTGTAGTACTTTTATACTCATAATAATACTGGGGTATACAGATGAAAATAGAAAATTTATGTGTAATCTTCTCTTATCATTACAAAAGTAAAAACTTTCAAAATTTGATGAGATATTTAGTACAAAAAGAAAGAAATTACAATGACAAATCGAGGAAGACCTGCAAAAAACCTATAATATTAATAAGCGAAATGATTTCTTATTTTATGTTAGATGTGAGTATAATTATGATGGCGATCGAAACTGGATATAACATATTTATAACATCTATAACTCCAATTTAATTTATAATATGTGTAGGTACGTATATTCGATATTACATTCTGATAAATACTTATATTTTTTCCCAGTTTATTATCGTTTCTCATCGCATATATACAAATCGAGATAAGTATAAAAATATTTTCGCTGTTAATTATTGAGGAAGAATAAAGGGGAACGCGATCTAGCTATATAAATAAATCTTATTATTATAGCAAGAATAGTTTATACATATTTGTGCATTTTAAAGTATATAGCTGTATGATCGAGTTTTATGAACGATCAACTGAAATGTAGGGAAAATTAAAAAAAAAAAAAATATTACCGCTTTTCGCGATAATTATCAGAAGTAGAAGAAAAGAAAAGTTCAAAGAATACAGTACACATTACGATACATATAATGTAACCGAGCGGCCCGTTACATACGACGTATAAGTATATCTATACGTAGCGCCTTATTAGCATTACAGGGATATAATATATTCGACCATTCGACTCGCCTCTGCGTGCGAGATGCGGCTAAAATTTTATAGCAAAGACCCAAATCCGCGGTCACGATTATTCACGATATTTAAGCCTAAAGAGTATATGCAGTGATAGGATAGACGAATAAGTCTGACACTTCATTTGCAATGAGGATCCATATAATTATTGAGTAATATGTCGCAAACATTGCGATGCGCTATAAAAATTGCTCGATCGGCCGTGAATTATAAAACGGGTTCTAAAGAGTCAATATTTGTAGAATTGACGATGACCTCTAGCCGCATTTTTTACCTTGAATTTTTTGAGCAAACAACTTTGGATTTTTTAACGTATAAACGCGCGCTGTGTTTTCCAACGATATTCCAAAAAACGTTTTTATTTTAAATCGGTGGCACGTCGCAGATACGAGAATTTCTCTCCGATAAGAATTGCCAAAGAGACGCGTCAAGTTTTGCCTATACCCCAGCTGTATCCTATCGCGCAACGATCGATTCAGAAAAATCGGCAGGACGCGTGCGCATATAATTATATTATGCGCATATGGCCCCGGGCCTTTTCCGCCCGATATGGTAATTGTGGGCACAGCAGACGCCCTACGGCGTATACGTACTTGACTCGGTTGCAAGGTCGAAAGTCCAGTTTCTTCGAATATATGCTTTTTCTCTTTTCTTATTGAAGAATGTAATACGTGTGCAATGTGTACACGCTGGCCGCCGCCGCTGCCGCGCTATTGCTATGCGTCAAGGCGTATATGTGACGTCAGTGCGAGGTATAAGGAGTAGGAGTCGTGTCATGAGAGACGCGCGGGGTGGCCTCCGCTGCCTGCAGCGCAGAGAGGAGGATGGGAAGAAAAAGCGCTGCACAGTCCGTAATATATAAAGCAGGCAGTAGTGTAGCGGAATCCCGCGCGTGCAGAGCTAATCCTGCAGTCAAGGTTATACGCGATGACAGGGGAACCTACTTTTTAAATGCTAATGGACGGGATTTGAATATTTCGGTTCATCGGGTCATCGCTCAGCTTCCTGCCATCTCAATACAGACGAGGTGAGCGCGTCTTCAATGCGTCTGCCTTCCCTTTGATGGCCCAGGGGAGATATGCAATTTGTTTTACTGTGATCGTTTATCATTTTATTTGACAGGTAATACATTATCCGACAGCAACATAGGCTTCCAGAGATTATGCTGGCTGTCGGTAGAAGACTGGGTAGCTTGCTCAAAGAGCAACTGTTCAGTGTTCGCTCGCACTACACCAATATGCAGATAGCTCCGCTGCAGAGGACTGCCCTGGAGGAGCGCTGTATCCTTGTCGACGATCTGGACAGACCCGTGGGTGAAGCTACCAAGAAGCACTGTCACCTCATTGGCAAGGATGGGAGTATACCACTGCACAGGGCGTTCAGTGTTTTCCTGTTCAATAGCAAAGGTGAATTGTTGATTCAGAAGAGATCGGCTACAAAGGTAAATTGTGAAAAACTTGGTTGGATTTTCATTTCTGTGCTCGACAATGAACGTACATGTTTTGCTGTAGGTAACTTTTCCTGGATACTACACAAACACTTGCTGTAGTCACCCGCTGGCAGAGATTGAAGGTGAAAGCGAGGAGGCCGATGCTCTTGGAATTCGAAGAGCTGCTCAACGAAGAATTGCTTATGAATTGGGCATTCCTATTAAAGAAGTCAAACCGCAAGATTTTACATACTTAACGAGAATTCACTATTATGCAGCAGGTGATGATATCTGGGGAGAACATGAGATTGATTACGTTCTATTCCTTCAGGTAAATAAGATTACACTTGACCCAAATCCAGATGAAATCAGTGAAATCAGATGGATATCTAAGAATGGCATTAATGACTTCGTGAAGAGCATTAATTCCCCTTTGACTCCCTGGTTCAAATTGATACTGGAGAATCAGTTACCCCTGTGGTGGGACAATTTAGACAGTTTACACAAGTTTCAAGATCATTCGACCATACATCGTTTTTTGAAAACATCAAATTGATTATGTTGTTGATTTTTAGTTAATTTTTCATTATATTCTTATGGAGATTTTGTGTTTTAACAAAATACACATTATTTCTAAGAACTTTTTTTTCTTAATTTATAAAATTTTATCTTAAGAACTATGACATTATGGTGCTGATTGTTTTATGTTATTATAGTTACTTTTACTTGACTTTTCGTGTATGGAATTGCAGCTTAGTAAACATGAATAGTATAAGCCTTCTTCTACTTCAAAGAAATATGTAAATTAAATCAACAAATCTCTCTGAGAAAACTGTGTGCCAAAGAACGCATTGGCATAATAATTTCGTTGTCAGGGGGGGCATTATAATTCTGTGTGTACCTATACCTAAATATCTATTTTACGACTTGCTTCTTAGTATTACTCCATCTAACCACCATTACTTTTGTTAAATTTTTTTCAGTTAAAGCGATTACATTTTAAAAAGCAAAAAAAAAACATGTTAAAATTGTATATTTTTGTAATATAAGATTCTACGAGTAATTTTTGTATCACCAACTCAATTGAATAAGAAAGAAACATTTTAATAATACAACAGCGTCTTGTCATTGAGAACAATTTGAAAATCCAGCCGAAATCGAGACCTCTGCGCACTGTAGTGCGCAGAGAAAAATGTTCCCATAAAAGTTAAAGGCGCGCGAGTCGGAAGTTGGCAGGCCTGCGCGACCGGCTTTTGACGTGTCCGAGTCCCCTAGGAGAGTCGCGCGTGTGCGCACTGCGGCCGAAGGAAGTGAGACGGAGCGCACACCGATACGCATACGCCTGTGCTGCGGTGTCTGCTTTGCTACGTGTCGTCGGTCGGTGCAGCCAACGTCGATTCCTCTGTGATCGCGCCTCTCGCCGCGACTGGAGAGTGCGTGCAGTAGGCCCCTCATGGAGATCGCTGGGCTCTAGGAACAGCTGAGAGAGCCTTGGAAAACGAAGAGGAAAGCGCGTCCAGTACCCCCGCAGTGTGCAATAGAAAGACTCGCGGACGTCGAGATGCAGCCGAGCAAGTCGCAGGCGACGACTCTGTCGGCGACGCCGGCGGGCAACAAGCAGGTCCTATTCCCCGACAAGAAACCCGCAGCCAAGCAAGTCAAGTCGTCCACGTTTACGAACGCCGCCGGTCTCAACTCCCTCATCACGTTCACGGTGCTCCTCCTCGCCTGGATCTCGGGATTCGCCTCGCGGCTCTTCGCCGTCATACGCTTCGAGAGCATCATCCACGAGTTCGACCCTTGGTACGGATTTTTCTGCTTTTATCTGCGGCTTCTGTTGCGCGCGGCTGTTTCGGCATGAGCCTACGAGGCGAGGACAAGATGCTTCTTCTTTTTTTTTTCTCTCTCTTGCGGGCTATCAGTGCAAGCGAGACAAGGCTTATCGGGCCCGGTTCTTCGTGTTTAGCCGCGCGTGACGGGAATAGAGCTCGAACGTGGCAATTACGTGGGGATTCGAGTTTCTTGGCTTTCTGTTGGGTTATGAACTGTCGCGAGCCCCAACTGATGGATGCACAATGCACATGCTGCAGTGCACGTTTTGTGGCACTGGACAGCTATGATGTTTCAGGATTTATGGGAGACTTATAGAGTGCTTTGTTGTCGATTATTCTGGGAGGTCTTGGTTACATCTGCAACGTGCATATGGTTATAAGGGGATTTCGAGAACTTTTTATTGATTGGGATACTGTAATTTTGTTTTTTATCTCTCGGTACCTGTTATCAGCTCTATATCTCTCTGCTATACAAGTGTACTGTTATACAATGCTTGCAAAAAGTCATTAAATTTTTATTTTTACAGGTTCAATTACAGAGCGACAGCGTATATGGTACAACATGGTTTCTACAACTTTCTAAACTGGTTTGATGAACGAGCATGGTACCCTCTAGGACGTATTGTTGGTGGAACAGTCTACCCTGGGTTGATGATTACATCTGGATCAATACATCACATTCTCCATTCGCTTAATATACCAATTCACATAAGAGACATCTGTGTATTCTTGGCTCCAATATTCAGTGGTCTTACCGCAATATCCACCTATTATCTGACAAAAGAATTATGGAGTGCAGGTGCTGGACTGTTTGCAGCTTGCTTCATTGCCATTGTTCCAGGCTACATTTCAAGATCCGTAGCTGGTAGTTATGACAATGAGGGCATTGCCATATTTGCATTACAGTTTACCTACTACCTCTGGGTCAAGTCTGTTAAATCTGGCTCAATTTTCTGGGCCTCTATGACTGCCCTATCTTATTTCTATATGGTCTCCGCATGGGGAGGATATGTTTTCATAATTAACTTAATACCACTGCACGTCTTTGTGTTACTGATTATGAATCGATATAGCCAACGTCTTTTCACGAGTTACACCACCTTTTACATTCTGGGACTCTTGTTCAGTATGCAAATTCCATTTGTTGGTTTCCAACCAATTAGAACTTCTGAACATATGGCTGCTGGTGGTGTGTTCTGTTTGCTAATCCTTATTGGCACACTAAAGTGAGTTACATTTTTCTCTGTGTTTCATGTTAAAAATAAGAAAACAATTTTTAAAAATGCACTCAATACTAAACCAAATATATGTCAAAGTAACAAGTTTATGTAAATGTACTATAATGATTTTATTATTATTTCAGATATTTGAGAACATTTTTAACCAAATCAGAAATGAAGTACTTTGGTGGCATGGTAGTCGGTATCGCCCTCGTATTTTTGCTCGTCTTAATTGGCCTGACTTACGCCGGCTTTGTAGCTCCATGGAGTGGAAGGTTTTATTCCCTTTGGGATACAGGCTATGCCAAAGTTCATATTCCTATTATTGCCTCTGTATCGGAGCATCAACCGACAACGTGGTTCAGCTTTTTCTTCGATTTACACATTCTTGTTACGACGTTCCCAGTTGGTCTGTGGTACTGCATCAAACATATTAATGATGAACGTGTTTTCGGTAAGGCATTACGCATTGCAAAAGAATTTTCAATCATAAGTACAAAATTAAAAATACTATTCATTTTTTAGTTGTGTTGTATGCAATCAGCGCGGTCTATTTTGCTGGTGTTATGGTGCGACTGATGCTGACCTTGACGCCGGTGGTGTGCATGCTTGCCGGTATTGCTTTTAGCGGCCTTTTAGAGCTTTTCTTAAAGGAAGAAGATCGCGACGAAAGCAGCGGTTCGGGAGGTAATGAGGAAGAGAGCGAGGAAGAACAGGAGAGGAGTCCTGGTCGAGCCCTATACGACAAGGCAGGCAAACTCAGGCGAATGAAACATGAGAAACCTAAAGGCAATGGTGACGGTCTCGGTGCCAATGTACGCAACGGCGTCGTCATTTTTATCCTTATGTTGCTGATGATGTTCACCGTGCATTGCACTTGGGTAACAAGCAATGCATACTCCAGTCCATCTATTGTGCTTGCGTCTTACAGTAACGATGGTGGAAGAGCTATTCTTGATGATTTTCGCGAAGCTTACTATTGGCTCGCCCAGAACACCCATAGTGATGCCCGAGTTATGAGCTGGTGGGATTACGGTTATCAGATAGCCGGTATGGCTAATAGGTAAATATTAACAAATTTATTAGTTTATATTTCATAAAATTAAAAATACAATAACGAGAGAACTGCAACTTATATTTCGTTTCTTTTTAGGACAACATTAGTAGACAACAATACGTGGAATAATTCTCACATCGCTCTTGTCGGTAAGGCAATGAGTTCTAACGAAAGCGCAGCTTATGAAATAATGACGTCCCTTGACGTTGATTACGTGCTAGTCATATTCGGTGGAATGATTGGTTACTCAGGAGACGATATCAACAAGTTCCTTTGGATGGTGAGAATTGCCGAGGGCGAGCATCCTCAGGATATTCGGGAAAGCGACTACTTCACCGAGCGTGGAGAATTCCGTGTAGATTCAGAAGCGTCACCAACGCTTCTTAATTCTCTTATGTACAAACTTAGCTACTATCGTTTCGGCGAGGTCAAGATCGATTATCGTTCGCCGTCTGGTTACGATAGAACACGTAACGCTGAGATTGGTAATAAGAATTTCCAGCTCACGTACTTAGAAGAGGCCTACACTACTGAACATTGGCTAGTGAGAGTATACAGGTAATGAAAAGTAATTTAGATAACGTAATGTGATCATGATTTCTCAAGATAATCAATGTTGTAACTTATCCGTCTTCATAAATTTAGGGTGAAGAAGCCAAATGAGTTCAATCGGCCGAGAATACCAATATCGAAGCGCTCCATTGCTCGTCAAACGAGTTCATACATAAGCAGAAAGGTGAGTAATTAGTGGAACGACACGATTTCAAGAGACAAAGATTCTCTCGTATCGTTTTGCTTTTTTAAATCACGCCTAGACAACTGATTCGAAAATTTTGTTGAAGATATGGGGGGGTGGCCATTGATTTTTCAGACTGCCAGACGAAAGAAGGGCTTCATCAAGGGGCGACCCACAGTCGTAAAGGGTCAAAAACCTCAGAGGAGAGCATCGACGTAACAGAAATACGACATTCCGTTAAAAAAAATTCGAACAGTGATTTTTTCTAATTTAGAGAACACCACCGTCCCTTCGATCTCCATAATGTACTTTCCATCGAGTGATCTGCAATTATGGAGAACAATGTTTTCTTATACACACACGCGCGCACACACACACACACACACACATACACACATACACACATACATGTATACATACACTCACTTGCTCATTTCACAAAACTGAAATTTAGTTCATAAGCTAATTCTCGTTTAATCATGTCTTTATTTATCACGAACAGTTTTGTAAGAAGTATGCCGAGAGATATAGAACTTCGAGTTTATACAGTAATGCATAGAAAATATTTTTACAAAACTTATTTGGATAAATAATCAGATAGTGAAAAGATTTTGATAAAATTAAATTTATTTTTTGATTCCTAGAATCTTATTCATTAATTCACAGACGCATTTTTTTAAATATATGCACACATTGCTTTAAGAATAACAATCAACGAGTTTTCATAATTAACTATATTAAAGGACTGAAACAGATTTACAATTAACTTTAAACTTGAAGAACATATTTGTATGAAAAAAAAAGAAGCAATGCACTATAAGTCTTTGATTCTTTTGAAATGCGTGAATCAAATTACTTTTTTTAGAGTTGCAAATGATTTTTATTGAAATACATTCACAAAGCTACAAATGTAGCGTGAGTGTAAAAATGAACTAACAATTGTAAATGCGAAACAATGAAGTAGTAATGATTTTTGTGAAACTCAACTGATTGAGCCTAGGAAAGGCTTGTATGCGTGTCTTGTGTACACAGTTTGTTGTATAGAGTCTTGTTATGAGATAAACATTTAAAGTAATATTTGTGTTAAAAATGATTTCCCTAATTCCTAATGTTTTTTTTTCTTTATTAAATGTTTGGTAATATTTAACTAAAGATTTATCGGGTTAGCAATGATCGACTGGTAGACGTATTTCAATTGACTTCATGACGTTCGGTTGTGAGTTAATGTCTTTATAATGCGAAAGCATTAATACAATGAGACGAGCTTGTTCACTCACTTTTTTAATTATAATTACCCGTGTGTTTTCCTGGTACAGTTTTATACTGAATGACCTCACGCATCATGGAATATGCACTAGTGCAATTTTGCAAATGTAAGGAAGCCAACGTCAACATATCACGAGAGTGAATATTATGATGAAAAAAAACTCTTTATTAAACATAAATATATGAATATCCAATGAAAGCTAACGACTATAATAATCTCTGGAATGCGGTGCTTAATCAGAGCTTTGAGCTTTCGGTTCAGATTCGGTTTTGAAATAATCTTCCATTTTAAATATCTGCGGCGGCTGTGGCGGCGGAGGCGGTGGACTCGTTGGCGCCTCTGGGGATTTTTTCTGTAAATCAACATTTCGCTGTGCTTACTCGTAATAAGCGGAACAAGACGAAAAATCAGTGATCCCAAATACTTACGAAGAAAGTGAAAGGATTGAGCATAGCCAATTTATTGTCGGACGTGCCGAGGGCCGCTTCCGCAGCTTCCATGTTAGCCTCCAACGTGGCCAGATCGAGATTCGCCCTCGTTATGAAAAAGTCGAGGGCCTCGATTCGCTTGCAGAGCTGGTTCACCTGGGGCCTCAGCGCCAGAAAGCGCGGTATGTTCTCCGTCACGGACTTTTCGTTCTTCGTTTGCAACTGCAAGACGAGAAAATTGCATTGAACTCGTATATACTTAAGGCTTGAGGATATGAAATTCATATACCATTTCGACGATGGATCTGAATTCTTCCAGGCGCAGCTGCATCTCCTCGACGGCCTCGTGAACGCCTTTCAACTGGAACAATTTGAACGCTGCAATGACGCGAGTACGGAAGAGGCGCGAAATTTAAATCCCCAGTCCTACCACGATATCACCATAAGTCACTGCAACACCAACGTCTCAACGAAGTTGGCACTATATACGCGATTTCCAGCTCTCTCGAGCACAACACAAGACCACCTGCATATTCTCGCAGGTCAATCTAATCTACGGTAATTTACAGCTCAATCTCGATCGGGCGAAATCCCAGACTCACCTCGATATCCATATCCACCTTGGGATAAGCCGCATAATCGCTCGCGAGCTCTTCGATCACGGAATCAGGCGTCGCCGACATGTTTCACGAAGAGAGCGTTTGTTTGCGGTCACTATATACTTAAAGTAGATGCTTGCAGCTTAGTATACACTGGCTGCGCGAGTATATGCGCGCTCAGCTCGCTGCCAAGCCAGTATCGAGCTGAGTCTGACGTCACTCATGTACATACAGATATACAACGCTGTGTATATTGCGAGTATGTCTGTCGAATACTCGAATAGGTTGAATGCCATATACCTACGCAAACACAGTACACATTATACCTATACAGTCATATACCCATACACCTGCACGAGAGAAAGAGCCATTATGAGAATTGGATTGCATTTTGAAAGGATAGGAAATGTTGAAGATTAGATTGATTTTTATGCATATTTAATATAAAAATAGACGCGTACGTGCGAATGTATATCTAAGTGTCGTACATACATGATTTTCTGTTTAGCCGTTGACCTGCTTCCAGCAAAGACAAATTTAGAGAGTCAAATTTATGTATACATACATACTTTGGTGGCACTTTTCACAGAGCTCAATTAATTCATCGAATTAGTCGATTGCAAATTTTTTCGAATAAATTTAATTTTAATAATTTAATTTTAAAATATCTTGAATAAAAAAATAAGGTGTGCAGAAGTTAATGAAAACCATTAAAAAATGTATTCGCTAAATACTTTTGAATGTTTGCAAGAGTTTTTGTTGAATAAAATTTATTTTAAAAAATTCATCGAATATTCCTTTTATTTTATTATTTAAAAATACTCCAATAAAGTTACGTTATTTACATTGGCCTTATCTTTGAAATTCGCGTGGGATATTTCAAAATCAAAATTCTTCCGTATTTATTTATTTGTTCATTTTGCTCTCCTACATTAAAATCTCATGCGAGCGATTTTCATTGATTTTGCCATTCATTATATCTGTTTGAGACGTTTCTTAATCAACTGGTGACTATTTTTCAAAAATTGAACTTACAATTTTGAAAAAAAATTTGTTAAGTTAAGATTTTTCTAAAATTGTCACAAATTGATTAGGAATTTAAAGCTTTAAGCACGTAATGAATGAAAAATCAGTTTCGCACGTGATCTATCGATCAGTATCTAAGTTTTCACCTAAGATTTTGCAGTAAGGATTCGAGAATTAGTATATTACGAACCTAGGGAGGAAAAAAACTTGGACAGTGTGAATTGACACCCGAGTTGAAGGCAATCCGCTGCCCGAATTTACTCCCGTGGAGCGTATACTATTTTTCCTCACACTTAGCGTCGAAATTACGCACTTCTCTCTACAGGCGCCCGAAAGAAGTGTGACAAAAAATGCCGAACATAATAAGAGGGATTTATATCCTCTGTCGGCAGATTATGGTGAAAAATCTGTCCAGAGACCCCGGCACCTGGAGATGTATACTGGGTACGTTATGCCGAATTTATCGTCAACGATAAATGTAAGTGAGAAAATAATAAAAATTGCGATGATTTAATAGTTTTTATGCCACTGTAACCTAAATGTATAATACAGTCATAAAAGATATAATTTTTATTTATATAAATCAACATGTTTTTGGTAAAAAAGGAAATAAAATATTGGATATTATCGCTAGTTTATTGCGAACAATTTTACCAGAGATACAACGTAAACAATATGCAGAGAAAGTAGTTATTTACATTTATTCTTTTAATAAATTGTGTTCGCAGGACGTTAAATGCAAAATTTAACCACGACAATCGTATTACACCTCATCATCGCAGGAAATGCGGCAAAGAACAAAAAAAATTATGCTTTAGAAAGTATACAATACAAAGACGGTGCTACCTCACGGAAATTGAAATGACAATGCAACAAATTACAATCGCAAAATTTGTAGAACTAACCAGAACGCACAGCTTTTGCATAGCAGGTGTAGCTTCTTCGATCTTTATGCGTATACGTAGAAATCTACTTAAAATTTCCAGTTTAGACGGGTCAATTTTTCAAAAAGGTCGGTTTTCAAAAATAGTCGTTTTTTCAAAAGAGCTTTGCAAACACATGCAAAAAATTGGAGCTTTAAGATTAACTGAACGGGATCGTAGACAAAAAGTTTTTCTCGATCCTTAGGTCATTCTGAAAGAGAAAAAGCTCGCGAGCACGGAAAATCTTAGGGTATATTTTTTTCCGGAGTTCATAGATTTTTTTCTCGAAAACTATGGACTTTTATAAAAATTTTATTAGAACGAAACTATCTTAAAATTTATGAAATAATTTTTTCAGATTGAGCCGGTACAATTTTTGTTTTTTCAAAAATCCAAAAAAATGGAAATTTCGGAAAACGTCGTAAAAAATCTGAAAAAATTTCAAAGCATTCTTTAATGAATTGTAAGACATTTTTGTTATAATGAAATATTTTTAAAAGTCCAGAGTTTTCGAGAAAAAAAATCTATGAATTATTGTTTTTTAATTGTTTCTCGTTTTTCGAGTCGTTTTTACTCCGGAAAAAATATACCCTAAGATTTTCCGCGCACGCGAACAGGTGTGCCTTCAAAAAAATTTTTTGCAACTTTTCCGTCCGAGTTGTTTCAGAACAGTATTTTTATTCTTCTATAGGACGCACAAAATACGAAGAAATAGTGTTCTCACGAAAACGGTCGTGTGACACTGTTTATTTCAACAATTTTTACTTTTAATAATGAAATTTAAAAAGCGAAAAATGTATTTTACACATAGTTTTCAATAACCTGAAGGTTTGTCACGTATAATCGTTATTTAGTACGTAAAGAGAGTTTCAATTAAAGCTATAGAACATTAAAATCGAATTGTTGGATTGGAAGTTATTGGCATCGTTATTCTGCAAAATCGAAAAATTACTCGATCTGGAAACATTCAGGTGCATTCATTGACCAATTTTAAAAATTTTTATAGCAGATTGCGACCTAAATCCGCATTTAAGTCACGCTTATCCGTGACGTAAGTAGTCGATTATTTCACCGTGAATATCACACTCGCTACGCTCGAGCGCTAACTTTACGGTGAACTAATCGACTACTTATATGACGAATAATCGTGACTGTGGATTTAGGTATATTAGGTATATTTAGGTATATAATTCTATACGATACTGGTGACCTAAGTGACCCATCATACGGCGTGAATATCACCCTCGCTGTGCAATAATGGGCCACTTAGGTCACACGTATCGTAATGTACTATTTTATTCTTACCAATGTTTTTAGAAAATGTATGGTTTTTTAATCAAAAATTTATCAATGTTTTCACAAAAAATTTTCATTTCAGACACCATTGTTTCTATTAAGTGCTTATAACTCGCAATGTAACAATCCGATTTTGATGTTCTACAGCTTAAATTGAAGCTCTCTTCACCTACTAAATATAGCGAATACATGTGAAAAATAGTTAGATTTTCGAGAACTATGCAACGTGTAAAGAAAACATTGCTCGCTTTTTAAACTTCATTGTTAAAAATGAAAATTGTTTAAAAAAAAACAATGTCACACGACCGTTTTTGTGGGAACGTTTTTTTTTCTATTCTGTGCGTTCTATAGAAGAAGAACGCTGTCCTAGAGGTGTAGCGCGAATATTTTTTTTTTTATTTTTCCAACCAATTACCTGAATATTTTCGGTGGAATTTCCCATGTGCACCTAATTAACTACATTCGCTGTCACTTACTGCCGCAAGTGCACGTGGCCAGCCGGAAACCCATACCGGTGCGCTTGACTCTTCCAGCCACCCTTCTCGCAACGTCCCACGGCAGAGTCGGCTGCTCGCGAGGCGTAGGTGCGCGGCACGTATCGGCATTAACGCCTGACACCTCGTCGCGACAGCATACCGTACAGTTTGAATTTCTCGATCTTCCTCGAAATCCTCGTTGCACTCGATTACTTCGTCATGGACGAGCTCTACGGGAGGATGAACGACGAGCTGGAGTCAATGGAGAATCCGCCGATCGGCAGCAGCAACATTCAGAATTTCTTCGCCGCTAAGACGATATTCTTGACTGGGGCGACCGGCTTCATGGGCAAATGCTTCGTCGAGAAGATTCTCAGGGATTGTCCCGATCTCAAGAGGCTCTACGTTTTGGTCAGAAACAAGAAGGGCGTACCACAGAAAGACATCATGAAGAGATACTTCAGTCATTTGGTGAGTTGACTTTCTTTTCTAACATACTTTGACCTCAATCCGCACTTAACACAGATTTTTTGTTGATCAAATTGGTGAAAAATGTATTGTTCCTAAATATTGTAATTGAAAGTGACAGTCATTTTACTCTTGCACGTCGCGAATATAAATAATTATATAATAGCTACCGCGGAACATTGTATTCTCGTACAGTAAACAAAAGTAGATAGTTATTATCTATGATCGAATACAAGTTTTGAAGTTATGTCATATTTCGTTTATAGCACTGGGTCGAAAAAATCCGCATTTATGCCACGGTACGACTCCCTGGTGAGATTCCGTACTATAAAATCTTAGGTGATATCACCTTGAAATCTCACGTCAAAATCTCATTTAACCGATTTTTACCGATTTTCCGTTCATTATATGTTTAAGACCATTCTTGGTCAATTCGTGACTATTTTCGTAAAAATTCGAACTTTGAAAATTTTTCAAAAATTGTACTAGAATTATATCCAAGTCCGAAATGCGCAAAAATTTTAAGTTCAAATTTTGACAAATTTTCAAAGTTCGAATTTTTCAAAAATATTCACCAATTGATAAAAAATAGTCTTAAATGTATAATGTACGAAAAATCGGTAAAAATCGGTTAAATGAGATTTTGATGTGAGATTTCAAGTGTGATATCGTCTAAGATCTCACCTGAGATTTGGTAATGGGGTTGTATGCCGTAAAGAACTATTTAAGCCGCTTGTGTCGTAATGTACTATGGTATTTGTGGAAGTTATAAACGTGTCTTCCGCACTACGCCAACGCAGCAAATTTCGAATTTTAAATCCATTTCTCATGGCGCGAACAATGCGCGATTTGAATACCTGCATCGTTTTACTGACGCATATTTCGGAAAACAGTTGATTTTGCTTCTCATAGCCGTCGTGACGACTGATAACTGTGCATGTACTCAATAGTTATGTTTATATCAGCATATAGTTACCAGAATAAAACCAGACAAACTGTATAAGGAAATGCGAACTGTTGCCCGATCTTTCATCTATTTTGTTTATTTTTACACCATAAAGATTTTCCTCTCTTTGTTATAAGTGCAAAATCCATGTAATTAGTAAAATTTTCATAAGATTCTCAGAATTAAAAAAAAATGTGTTGCACTTCTCGTACCAATTTTTTTGTTCTGAATTTTGTTGTTGTTGTATTTCCGTATATAAATACAGATCTCGGATCCATACTTAAAATACACGTATACAAAGTGTAAAAAGCCTAAAAATCGGTGTCCCTCCTTCGATTTGGTGGTGGGAACCTGGGAACACTGTCGTCCTCGCGTTCGATGGCTCCGTTACGCGAAGCAAGAAAAAAGTATATATCCAGGGTTATACTTTTTCTGAAACGCTTTTGGGCCCCCGCTATAATAACGCGCATGAATTGCAGATATTCGACAGGATTCGCAGCCTGGATCCGAACTTCGAGGCGAAAGTCGTGACGATAAACGGCGACCTGATAAAGGATCGGCTCGGCATCTCGGCGGAGGATCGCCAGTTGCTGATCGACGAGGTGGACGTGATCGTCCACAACGGGGCGACGGTGAAATTCGACGAGATCGTGAGCGTCGCCCTGACCATCAACGTCCTGGCGACGAAGGAGATGCTCGACTTGGCCAGCGAGTGCAAGCACCTCTCGTGCTTCACCTACGTCTCGACGGCCTACTCGCACTGCTACAACCGGGTGATCGAGGAGAAGTTCTACGACTCTCCGGCCGACTTGAAAATCGTTGGCGACATGATCGCGGCCGACAAGGCCGCCGTCAACGGACTCAGCAAGCAGGCCATTGACATGCTGTTGGGCAAATGGCCCAACATCTACGTCTTCTCCAAGTCCATGGCCGAGGAGCTGGTGAGGCAGTACGGGGACAAATTTCCCTGCTGCGTCTACAGGCCGTCTATTGGTGAGCAGCGCGTACTTTTCGAGCCCGCGAAGGGACGAGCTCGAGGGACAGTGTAGAGTACGGGGGGGAGACACTACGTGCGTGTTTAATTTTCAGTCAGCGCAGCGTGGGAAGAGCCATTGCCCGGATGGATCGGTAACAACAACGGACCGGCTTACGCCTTCATTGGCACTGTTTTGGGCGTCCTCCACGTGGTACCTTACACAGGCGCACCAGTTGACCTGGTTCCTGCCGACTACAGCATAAACGCTCTCATAGCATCGATCTACGATTGTCCCGTTCGATGGTGAGTACATCCACTGCGTAGTTACACACACTGCACTGCACCTGCGCGTGCATTGCGTACGATTGATCGATCATCGCGCTAATTGTCCTGCGACAGGCAGACGGAGAAGAAAGGTTTGGTCTACAACTTTGGCAGCAGCGACGTAGCTCCGATAACTCTACACGGCATGTTCGCCACCGTGCTTGACGAAGCCCCGAGAATAGGATCGCTGAAACAAATGTGGCATCCCTTCTGGTACTCAGTAGAACTCAACTGGATTTTCTACGTTCTGCACTTCTTTTTTCACTTCTTGCCAGCCTGTCTCGGCGACTTGATTCTCATTTGCGTTGGCGAAAAACCAAGGTATACAAACGCTATTCAATAATTTACTTGCAAATGATTTTCGATTATTTGCCCGCGGCAATGCTCTATACATGGGAAATTCCGCCAAAAATACTCGGATAATTGGTTGGTGAAAAAAAAAAATTTCGCGCTACACCTCTGGGACAGCGTTTTTTCTTCTTCTATATAGCTGCACATACAGCTTTTTTCACTCGTGCGACATTGTCATTTTTTTTTTTTTTAACAATTTTGATTTTTAACAATGAAATTGAAAAGGTTAAAAATGTTGACCTTACTTGCTGCATAGTTTTCAAGAACCAAAATGTTTCTCACGCACAACAACTATTTAGTATAGGCGAGGAGAGCTTCAATTTAAGCTATAGAACATTCAAATTGGATTGTTAGATTCGGTGTTATTGGCACTTGAGCAATTTTATCAATTTTTTAAAAATCATTATCTTGCTAAATCGAAAAATTGCTCAAATCGACCTGAAAAAATTCAAGAGTATTCTTTGACTAAATTTAAGGACTTTTTATTCTTACCAATTTCTTTTTTAGAAAATTTATGGTTTTTTAATTAAAAATGTTTTCATGAAAAATTTTGATTCGCGGAGAAAGCATTTTTAGTGCTGCAATGTTTAAAGTGCTTTAGCGTGTAAAGAAAGCATTTTTCTCTCTTTAAATATCATTGCTAAAAATCAAAATTGTCAAAACGAAAACAGTGTTACGCGACCGTTTTCGTGGGAACTCTATATTTTTTTTTTCGTATTCTGTATTGTCCTGTAGAAGAAGAAAAGCTCTGTCCCACAGGTGTAGCACGAAATTTTTTTTTAATTTTCCAATTAATTACCCGAATATTTTTGGCGGAATTTCCCATATAAGTATACGACGCTTGTTCTCTCGTTCCTCCCCGCAGGGCCTTGAAGTTGTTTTGGTTTGGCACCACGAAACTCGACAAGGTGTCTTACTTTCTCAACGGCAACTGGAGGATCCGGGTGACAGAAACGCGGAAAATTCTTGACCGAATGAGTCAGCACGATCGGCAAATCTTTGCCTTCGACATGGAAAACTTCGACTGGAATTTCTTCATTGTGAAGTACATACGCGGTGCCCGGGTCACCGTTCTTAAAGAACCGTTTGACACCATTCCCGCAGCGACGAAACGCTTCAGGAGATTCTACCTTCTGCACCAGGCCGTCAAATTCATCGGCTGCGCCTTGCTCGTCTACTGGGCCATACGCTTGTTCAATTGCCTTCTCAGCGTCCTACTCGTTTAAACAATAAAGTTCCTCCAATAATGCTGTAATAAAGCTTCTATACTCGACTCCAGAAAATATCTGTGGCGCACAGGAAGAACCACTTAAGTGACTTTTTCGTGTTTTCGAGAAAAAGCGATTTCAATGTTTCGAGTAATACGTAAGATCGAAATGTCAGAGAAAAGATCTAAGTATTGGCTCATTTCATTAGGTATCTGATACGAATACAACCGTAGCATTACATTTGTAAATAGTAAGCTAAACAAATTACTCGAGTTAAGTGGTTATGCAGTCACTCTCTTTCAGGGCTCGTAACTAATGCAATTTGCGATTAAAAACATTCGGGCGGTGCATATTTTTAAAGTTTAACTCATGCCCTTTCTAATGGTGTAATTAAAATTTTCGAAAATTGTTATTAATAATGAAAAAAAACGGTTTAAAGGAAAAAAGCATGGTTTTTCAAGATTTCAAGAACGTTTTCATTTGCAATGCATCTGGAATCCCTGTAACCAATGGAATAAATGTCCAAACCTAAAAGATACGTGATTTGGGGGTTGATTTTGAAGCTCGGTGTGGTCAAACTGGCGCATATTATAATTGAAAATTTTTTGCGAAGACTTTTACGAATTTTTTACTCAGAAACCATGCACTTTTGGAAAAAATTTTCAAGAGTAATAAGTTCTTAGAATCAGCTAAGGAATACGTAAGAATTTTATCAGAGCGATACCAGTAATTTTTTTGTTTTTGCAAATTGACAATTTTTGAAAAATTTAAAAACATTAAGAAAATTTTTTTAAATTTCAAAAAACCGACGAATATATCGGTATAGGTAATTAGATATATATTATACAGCTTTAATGTACTCCACACGGTCTGGCATTTAAAATATTTGTGCATTTCGGAATCCTACTACTGTACAATGAAAGTGGGTTTTAAAAGCGCCTCGAATTCGACATAAAAAAATTGTTCACAAAATGTCACTTAAGTGGTTCTTCCTGCAAACCACAGATATATACACAAACTGCTTTCTATGCGTCCCTGTCTCCTTCTCCTCCCCCTCGATCGGCGTCAAACGCAAATATTTCCGCGCAAATCGCTCGGTCTCTTTGATAAGAAATAAGCCAAGCAATGCGACTGTATACGCCTTAAAATTAGAGTGCGTTTGTCCGAACAGCAAAGTAACGCGCACTCGAAAATTCAACTTGACTCACGCGGGGTTCACCCGATTAACCTGCATTCTACTGAAATTCAAAGTGTGCTTAATTTATGTTGTACGAGCAGGTCTGCTCTTGCGCATTCAAATGTTGGCAACGTAGAGGAAATTTTTCATTTACACTGAAGACGGCGGACTGATATCCCTATTTATACCACTATAAAGCTTATAGCCGCGCATTGCACACTGTATGCGTAAAATCGTGTGATCAAAGAGAGTATTCGTGAATTGGTAAGTAGTATACGACACTCCCAATATACCGATCGAGTCGTCGCGCGTCGCTCTGCAACTGTACAACGAATCGCCAGCGAGATCGCCAACTGCCCAGCGGATTTAAGCGAGAACCAACTCGAGACTCGACCGAATCGTCGCGTACACACAGCCAAGATCCGCGAGCTCGGGAAATCGCCTCTTTCGCAAAACCGCAACCGATACAACGGGATCATACATTCGCACAAGTCATTGCTAAAATCAATCGTATACAGCGTGCGCATAATATAGCTTACTGCGCATTGGAATAATCCATCGCTCCGCAACAATGAGAAGCGGAGAACAGCGAAGCCGAGCTTATAAATACCGATCGAATTCGCCGAAAATTCTCAGTCGCGTTTTTCAGCTCGGCCGAGTCCGCATCGATTTCTCCCCGCGCTTCGCGATACCGCCCCCCTGTACATCAATCCGAATTTTCCACGCGAATCCGGCGCGATGACGTCGGCTGTGCTGGACGCGATCTACCAGCGGATGGAGGACGACACGGAGGCGCTCGTCGCCGGCGAGCCCAAAGCCGAGAGCGAGCTGGCCAAGTTTTACGGGGGCGCGAGGATCCTCGTGAGCGGCGCCACCGATCTCCTGGGCAAGTGCCTTCTGGAGAAGTTGCTGAGGGACTGCCCGGACCTCGAGGCGATCTACGCGCTCGTGAGAGTCAAGAAGGGAGAGGACTTTCAGGCCAAGTGCGACAAGCTCTGCAATGACAGCGTGAGTCGCTATATCGCGGGAGGTTCTCTCTTTCGTTCGACGTATTATACATTCGGTCTGGCGCTGACTCACATTCAAATCGCTGTGGAATACATTACGGATGCGTATGCATATCCGCGCGTTTTCCTCTTAAAGCTATTCGTGGATTATTTTATGCATTTTGGGGCGAAAGTTTTAATTGTACGCGCTTATGCTACACGAGCTGAATGTACTCAGCCTTACCTGCGGGTACCTTCGATTTTCGCTCGATTTTGTTGATATATGCACACACGCCGGTCATAGGATTGCATAATAAATTACACACGATGTATATTAATTAATTATAATCACACGCACGGTGCGTTGTACAGCTATTTTTCTATACCGAGATCGATTCGGCGCGCAGACCAAAGCGCATATCGAGCCACGTGTGCGTCGACGAGAACCGCGACACCCAATTAGCAATCCAAATCATGCCAGCGCGGTATAATCGTCGATTCAGCGACATCACTTTCTCCCCCCATGCACATCTGTATCTCTATATACATGAATGCCCCCCACACGCGCACAGGTCTTCGACGTCCTCCGCAAGTCCAACCCGAGCTTCAAGTCCAAGCTCCAGCTGATCAAGGCCGACCTCAGCCAGGACAAGCTCGGCCTCAGCGCCGAGGACTACGGCCTCTTGGCCGCTCGGGTCGACCTGATCTTCCACAACGGCGCGGCTCGCCGTCTCGACGAGCAGGTCAGCGTCGCCCTCCAGACCAACGTCCTCGGCACGAAGCGCATGCTCGAGCTCGCCCGCGACTGCGCCCGGCTCAAGGCCTTCGTCCTCGTGTCCACGGCGTTCTCCCACTGCGGCGGCCAGCGCCACATCGACGAGAGGTTCTACCGGGCGCCGGCCGATCTCAAGACGATCGCCGATATGCTGGAGGCGGACACGGCGCCCAGTGGACTCACGGGAGAATCCCTGAGAATGCTGCTGGGCGACTGGCCGAACGTCTTCAGTTTCGGCAAGGCAATGGCCGAGGAGCTGGTGCAGCAGGAGGCGGGACGGGCGTCCTTTGCATGCTGCGTCTTCAGACCCAGTGTGGGTGAGTGATACAGGGCTGTAATCGTGTATATGTCGAATTTCAATGAAAAAATGCACTTTTCTTTGGTCTAGAAATAGAAAAAATGTTTTTAAAGCTGGAGCTCTCGAACCGATCAGACTTTCTTCTGCGAGCCAACTAGTAACCATATTTCTGAGCCATTTTACGCTTTTTTTACAGAAAATTCATGCGTCAAAACACTGGAATAATAACAACTACGAATGTTTCCGAGGCCGCAATAAAATTTCGAATTACAAAAGAGCTTTAATTTAAAAAAAAATATGCCAAGTTTCGATGCTCTGATCAAAAGTTATGCCCATATAAAAAAAAATAATAATAAAAATCCGAATAGCCAATTTTTTTCATATTCTATATTTCGCATATTCCTCGGTATTTTTCATCATCTTTTGGCTTACAGAAGAAAGTCCTATTGGTCCGAAAGCTCTAGCTCAAAAATTTTTCTTGCGAATTCTAGACCAAAGAAAAAAACATTTATTTTTTGAAATTCGACATATGGGTGATTTGCAGAAAAATGGCATATTTCACCGTCCAAATCGAAGAGAAACAAAGTTTCGCTTAGGGGACAACTGACAGTGGTTTTTTTTACAGAACATAGTTTATTCGGAAACAGCTACAACTATTATTAACATTTTCTTCCATAAGATTAACATAGGGAAATTGGCTTCGGAAGTGACAGCTTCGGAGGTGACATTTCCACACTAATGGTTTAATATGATGGGGCTCAGACAAGGGAAAAAATTATATATACAAGATATTTCTAAAGAAAATTGTAAATCATATTCTCCTTTAACAATTAAACTGCTATATTTTGCGAAAGCCTATAGTTGCATATCTAAAGCCCTGCAGTATTTTGATTAGCAACGTTTTGTTTGCCGACATGTTACGAAAGTGACATTTCGCCTACATTTACTGCAACCGTTAATACACACTTAATAAAGTGACTTAAATACGTTACCTCACTTTTTAAGTAAATTTAGTAGAAGATTTCGGTGTGATTGCGAATTCGATAAAGTTTAGAAACAGCAGTGTAGGGGGTGGCGACATGCCATATGCCACTTTTCTGCAAATCACCCATATGTGTAGCATATCGTGTAGCATAAGCGCATATCCAGGAATTATCGGAAACAACTCCCCAAAAAGGCACACCTACTAGGCCTGTTTTTTCTCATTCCTTAGGTCATTACTGAAAGAGAAAAGACTCGCGTGCATGGCCGATCGTAGGGTATACTTTTTTTAGCGGGGCAAAAAAGACTCCATAAAAAGAGAAATAATTAACAAAAAAACGAATTCGTAGACTTTTATAAAAATGGCATTACAACAAAAATATCTTAAAATTCATCAAAGAATGCTCTGAAATTTTTTTAAATTGACCCAATACAATATTTGATTTTTCGAAAATCCAAAAAAATCAAAATTTCGAAAAATGTTCTTAAAAAATCTGATAAATTCCAGGGCATATTCTTTGATTAATTTCAAGACATTTTAGTTTTAATGAAATTTTTATAAAAGTCCATAGTTTTCGAGAAAAAAAATCTCTGAATTCCTCTTTTTTTTAATTATTTCTCGTTTTTTGAGTCGTTTTTGCTCCGGAAAAAAGTATACCCTTCGATTGGCCGTGCACACGAATCTTTTCTGGTTCAGAATGACCTAAGGAACGAGAAAAAGTAAAATTTGCAATTTTTGAGGAGAGTTGTTTCCGAAAATTGGTGGATATGCACATTACATACTGAAGGTATTATTCCTGGGACGATATTGCCGATCTGATCGATGTATGTAATGACAGTCGTGTCGAGCTACAAGGAGCCGCGGCCGGGTTTCGTCGACGCCGGCAACGGTCCTGCCCAGTTCTTCCTGAAGATCGCGAAGGGCGCGATCCACGTGATGCACAGCCTCGACTATCCCATCGATCTCGTCCCGGCTGACCTGAGCGTCAACGCGATGCTCGTCAGCGCTTGGGACGCCGTCGATCGCTGGTACACATCCAATTATACCACTCCCTTTACTGCATCAGCCCATATATGAGCAATTCTTTTAGAAAAATGCACTTTTCGGGGTCAAGAAATCGAAAATTTTTTTTCACGCTAGAGGTTTCGAACCGATCAGACTTTCTTCTATTAGCTGATAGATAGTCAAAAATGCAGAGGAACGTTAGAATTTAACATGGGGAAGTTTTCAAAGCTCTTTTGTTTCACTTTATTGTGGTGTTATTTGAAATTTCATTTGTGCCTCGGAAACATTCGTAGTTGTCATTATCACAGTATTTCGACACATTAATTGTTTGTAAAAAAACGTAAAACGGCTCAGAAATAGGGTTACTAGTAACTTTTTCCCATGTCCCTCTGCACTTTTGACTATCTTTTGGCTGACAGAAGAAAGTCTGATCGGTCCGAAAGCTCTAGCTTTAAAAATAAAATTTCGATTTCTGAACCCCCGAAAAGTGCATTTTTCTATGAGAATTGGCCATATATGTTCTACATTAATTGTATATACATAAATTTCAGGCAACTCGGACCCGAGGCCATCGTCTACAACTACGGGACGAGTCAGGAGCGGCCGATCACCATCCGCCAGATGAAGGAAAAAATAGGGGAGGATCCGGGCGCTCTGCGCATCTCCGGGAGCAAGCGCCTGGCCTACGTCGTCCTCGTGAGGAACCTCGTGTGCTACTTCGCCGCGAGGCTCCTGCTGGACTACCTGCCGGCTCTCCTGATCGACCTCGTCGGCATTCTGCACGGCAATCCACCGGAGTAAGTCGCGTTGCATTTTACACAGAAGCACACACACTGGCGAGAATGCATCGAGAATCAAAGCTCATAATATACTCTTACTTACTCTCTAAATCTGAAACGGTGAAAATTCACTGTTTTTTACTCCATATTAACAATTTCAAAAAGTTACAATGGTGCAATTGTGAACTAGTGAATAATCACAGTTTAAACAGGTTCAAAAAATGAAACAATCGAAAAAGTGTAGAAGGACTACCTAAAATAGTATAAATATGAACATTGCAAATAGTGAATAAAAATAATATTTGAGTAGCAATATACATTAGCTGAAATAGTGAATACACTATCTACAATGTTACAAATACATTACTCAAAATAGTGTGTGGCCCTAGTAACAGGAGGCTAAAGGGGACATAAATTTTCGCTTATTCTACAAGTTCATTGTTATAGGTAATTAAATAGTACATTTTTCTCATGTTGCAAAACGATTAAGTCCATAAAATTTCACTTTTTCTGGGTGGTGGATTCTCCACTTGAACAGTGAATTTCTCGGATGTTAAAAATGTATAAGTACCGGAAATTTCATTTCTCTTGAAAGTCATTGTGACTCACTGAAAAAATTTTCATAATTTTTCAAGTTCACCCTTGGCTCAAGTAATTATGTACTGGATAATCAGTGTTCCAGTGACAATTTAAAGCAAATACTTTCTGCCATTTGAATCAGTAAATATTTGCTAATTGGATAGTAAACGCAATGAAATGAGCAAAATGATAACTCACTTCATAAACAGTGACTATTCACTAAGTACTATAGCGAATTATAATTTTTACAACAATGCACCGTATTAATTAGTGAATATTCACTAATTTGTAAAATGATTTTTTTTGTACTAGGTGTAAACAGTGAAAAATTTCACTAATTGGGAGGTTAATATTATTTGACTATGAGAAATAGTAAATTTTTCGCTGTTTTAGATTTAGAGAGTATCTATGTGTCGGATTCGAAAAAATGGGGTTTCGTTTGGTCTGGAATTTGAAAAATTTTTCTTAAGCTAGAGATTTCGACTAGTCGGACTTTCTTCTGTAAGCCAAAAAATGACGAAAAATGCCGAGGAACATAGGAATTTGAAATAGGAAGGAATGTGGAGAGTAAAAGGGCAAATCGAGTTTTAATTATTTATATTTTTTTTTTTAACTTTTGATCAGTGCATCGAATCTGGGCATATTTTTTTTTAAATGAAAACTCTTTTGTTGCACTTTACCATAGTCTGATTCGCGATTCTTATTATTCCAGTATTCCATCGTATGAATTTTTGGCAAAAAAAAAAGAAAATCATGAAATGTCTCAAATATATGATCGCCACTATAACTTTGCCCCGTTCGCAGGCATTTCCCATCGTCTTTTGGCTCACCGGAAGACAGTCCAACCCGTCCCAAAAGCTTCAACTTAAAAAACAAATCCAGACGCCCAAAGAAAAGTCCATTTCTTCTCCTGGGAATTCGGCTTTACACAATCGCACATCCATCACTGACGCGCAAAACCCCTATCTGTCTCCCATAGATCCTGGCCGCTGGTCCGCGGCTCGATGGCCGACATGTGCCGCCTGCAGCGCTTCGCCAAGGGCAACTGGCGCGTCCGCATGCCGGAGATGCTGAAGGCCTGCGAGCGCCTGAGTCCGCGCGACCGCGAGCTCTTCCCCTGCGACCCGCGCCGCCTCGACTGGGACGACTACTTCCTCACCTACTGGCGCGGCGTGCGCGCCAACGTCCTCGGCGAGAGCTGCAGCGAGCTCGGGGATAAGCGACGCCGCTGCTGCGGCTGTCCTTGCAGGTGTCCCTGCAAGTGCGTCTGCCTGATGGGGATGAGCCTCGTACTCGCGGTTCTCGCTTACTGCGCGATAAGGGCTTTTGTGCTTTAGAGGAGACCGCTATTGTCGTCGTCGTCGTTGTTGTTGTTGTTATTGTTATTGCCGTTGTTCTTGTTGTTTTTATACGTGTATTTGTTGCACTGTAGTACAGTGAAGCTTCGAGGGGATTTCGAAGAATCGATCGACCATATCTATACAGGCGTTGTAACAATAAAAATATATGATACTGCAGATGGAATAAAAAAAAACAATATACGACAGGTCTACACCAAATTACTCGGAGAGAGCGATGCGCTTACGCGGGTGAGATTCATTCGCTTCAGCGCGAAAAGAAAAAATCTTTATTTAACGCATCTCGCGCTGAAGAAGTGCGTCAGCAGAAAATCGCGACAGCCATTACGTATTCCATTGTGCGTATGTGCGTCTGTCCCCATCCATATATGCAACGATCGACCGGCAATGCCATCTGACATGTGAACGGTCAAAAATTCACCACGTGCTCTTCGGACTTCGAGGCGTATACGTATTACATTATAACTATAGCTATATATATACTTTTTCCCAAAGGTCGAATAATCGAGCAGTCGGTTTTTTTCTGCTTATGTAATAAGTGTATACACAAGTGCAGTGTAATTTTCAATCGGTCGAAGCACTTTGCAGGATAAGTATGAGCTGAGAGCAGAGGCGTTCGTTAGCGAACGAACGATTCGATTTGCGTTTTTCGATTGTGCGTTACATCTGCGAAATCCAAGATGCGTATATGAAAAATGTAGCTCAAAAGGAATAGAGGAACTATACAAGTGATCGCAAAATGGGAATTTGAAGAAAAGAATAACCATCGTTATATAGAATAATACTCTTTATTATTTTTGATAGTTCTTGTTGTTGTCCATATTATACGTCGATTCTCATTTTTTCTACTTCCTCACTCATCTCTCTCTCGCCACTCTCTCTCTCTCTCTCTCTCTCTCTCTCTCTCTTAAATCTTTCGTCTCGGTGCCATCATATACGCAATTCGTTCATAACCGGCGGTATACTTAATTTTTCCTCGAATATTATCTCGTCGTTAAAACAGCGCACAATAATTCATCATGTTACAACGAAAACAGCATTAATGTGTAAACGCACGGAACAATTGGTTGGTCCGATCGCTGGTACGAGCCTGCCGACAACGCGCTTTCATCGGGACCGCTTGCGACTAGAATTATCATTATTAATTTTCTTTCGTTCAGTTAAAATCGCTTCTACACATTGTTCGCCGTGTCTTTCGCTGAATTTCAACTCGCGCTATCTTAACGCAATTGTGGCCGCAATTGTATTACAGAGACTCTCAGAGCGCGATGCTTTGGCAATTCGATATACACACAGCGTATACGTGCAGGCGCACGCCGAGTCGTTGCGGTTCGTTCAAAATTGAAAAAAGTGCAAAAGACAGCTCGTATTATTAGACGTGTTACGTACTGTTGAAGGCATTGATGCGCCGCAAATTGTGTGTTATCGTTAATATACATACGTATTCCGAATTCGTACTTATTTTTCTTCTTTACTAACGCTTTCTTCGTCTATTCATCTCGATGCGGTCCCGCGTGGCAATGGTCTCGACTCGTGACGCGCGATCAGCGCTCGCGACACACTCACTCGTTCTTCGCTTTATTTATTTATTTTTTTTTCATTTTTTTTTCTTTATTCGTTTAAATTACCAAACACACTTTCTGTCGCAACGCCAGCGATTACCGATATCAACGTGTACTATTTTCTTAGGGTTTCGATGAGACATGTGAAAACTTTAATTTTTTTTTTGTCGCTTTTTTCTTTGCTGCACATTATTAATATACCTTACAATACTCCTGTAAATTTTCTGTCTGCTGTGTCATGTAAACTGTGTCGTGACTGTGTTTAATTTTTTTTTTTTCATTTTTAATGCGTGTACATGAGCCTCGGCATCGTTCACTTCCTCATTAACACTCTTTTATTCTCTTTAATCTGTACTACTATTTACAATGTACAGTGGCCTAAGTTCCGATGGCGGTCGCGATCGCCTCTCGCTCCTCGATATCTCTCGATTCTCCATATTTTATTACATTTTTTTATTCGTTATTAATTCAGCTTTACTTCTCGCCGCAGTGCAAGCAGTCGCGCTTCGTCGCCTTTGCGCCTCGAGAGTGCTATTCCGAATCCGAGCGGCTGCTTGTACATCCGAATTTTCTGAAAATTCATAAATGAAAACAGCGTCGACGCGAATGCGGAGTCGAAGACTTTTCAGAAAACTCGTCTTGCGCACATGACGGAGCGTAGAACATATAGTATCAATTGATTAATTTGAAATATCTGATCGATCAAAAGCCTCTTTTGAAAGATATCGCGTTGACGAATGTAATCTTATCGACAAAGTATATATACTGAAATGCAATGTAATGCAAATGCGTGACAAATCTAATTGAACTTGTTTTAAAAAATTATAAAAATCGTACAAAGCATTTTACGAATTTATTTATATTCTTTATTGCAGTCGTGACAACAAATTTTAATGTATTTTTTTCCAATAATGATACTAGTTACATTGCTTAATTGTTTCAACTTGACTTTGTAAAAAGCACGAATGAAAATCTTGCTGTGAACTGGCGCGCACTTCGGTCAAATTCAAAGATTACTAACTAATTGTGGTTACACTGAGATAATAGGAACTTAATCTCTTGCACTGACGAACCAGTCCATGTGTAATTTGTTAACATAATTGAGTATTTTGCGTTGTAATTAGAAATCCTAAAGAAATCGATGAGCATCGTGGCCAATACGTTAGATCACTTAGAAAAATTAACTGAAGTAAGAAGTGAATAAGAACAACAATAATTTTATTTAAGAGCAAAGGCCCATTTATTTATTCATTTTATTTTTATTATGTACGAGTCGCCTATTGACGGCTGTCGGCGTCCGGGAATCGAGCGAGCGATCGTGGCCCCCTTATATCACTTACCAAGGTAAATATATATAATAATCTTATATATATATTTCTTCGTTTATATATATAATATATAATAATATCTTATATGCATATTTCATTTTATACCTATAATTTCTCATCGTTTAGACGTACCTTTGCGTGCTATTTATACTATTTACAAAGTTTTTTCTTAATTCATTTTTAAATCCTTATACTTCATTTGTATAGTCACCGTTGTTACAACCCATCCAGCACTTGATTCTTCGCTTTTATAATCTCTTTCTCTCTCAATTTCGCATACAGTTCTTGTCTCTTACTTTGTTTCCACTTACTCGTCAATCAATCATTCACACAGACATACACACACGAAAGAAAGTAAAAACAGAAAGTAAAACAATACACACGAACGCCTGTTTCCTTATATTACACAGAACTTACATTACATGTACAATATAATACGTCTTCCTTTGTGCCGATTTTCAATGCGTCTTGCGCATATAATTATTGACGATCTGCGCCTCTCTCGCCTCTCCATCTCTCAATGAGTATTGCTAGGTGTATTTACGTGTGTAAGTGTTTTTTTTTATCATCAAAACGGCTTTCTTTGATTCGTCGTGATCGATCGCTTATGCAGTACATCGCCGCGTCCTCGCGAGAAAAGATCGAAGACCGACGCTTTTGAAGCGCCTCGCCTCCGTATCTTCGGCTCGCAGACTCCGACGATTACATCGCGCGGTCTTCGCCTGGAAGAAAACGCAACGGTACATACTCCGTGCGTACGCTCTCTCGTGCAATGTTCAAAATGCAACGGCGGCGCAGCGGCAGCTCATACGCACCCTATATATACGTGTATTTCACATCGAATGTTACAGCTTTTCGTGTCGGTCGCATCTCCTTTACAAGAACGTTTAACAATGCCGATGTGTCCGTGCGGATGATATATTGCTCGTCGTGTCGTCGTCCGCAAAGAGACGAGATCCGAAGGGAAGAAGAGAGTTTCTTCTAAGTCTAAACGTCCGAGTTTCGCGCGAGTTGCGTACGCCATCGTAAATATCGGGAGATTGTACGACAATCTGGCTGGAAGTGTAGCGTGTGTATAACTGTGGTGCCGGTGTGTATACGTGTGTTTGTATGTATCCTCGTGAAAACAACGGAAACCATACGAATTGTACAAACAGTTTATCCGATCGTTTCGTTATTTACAAGAATTGCCCTATTACTTCGTTTTCGCACTCACTTACAGCATAGGCTTGCTCGAGTCTTTCCTTCGCGTGTATTCCGTGTGTGTAAGTATATTCAGTCGAATCCCTGCGGATATTCACTTTATTTTTTTTTTTTCATTTAATCAGTATTGCGCGCGTGTAAAAAAATGTAAAAAAGTAAGTAAAGAAATCTTAAGACAGACATCAAGTCCGGTTCCTCTCGTTTCCGCAAATCACACTGACGGCTGAGACTATGCGAGCGGATTCGCCTGTAATACAAAAGCGCAGCAACGAAGGTACAGACATAAGTATGGCGGCCAAAGGAGCGAGATCGCGAGCAATCAAATGCGCGAGGCGAGGAAAAGACGTTTACAACATTTTTTCCGACTCGTGAGATCGATGACTTGCCGGAGGTCTCGCTCCCGTGTCCGCGATCGCGCTACTCTATTAATTCCTTTTTGGAAAAGTCATAAGATTTTCGCGCGCGCGCGCGCGCACCTTCGTCGCCCGCGACACGCGACCAATTGATCGGTAATAAAAGCAATCGACGTGTAAATCTCGTGCGAGTGATAAAACAAATTATACTTTGTAAAAAAAGAGCTTTGTATAGAAATAGACAAACAAAAGGACTTTGCCTAGAGTAGGAGCACCAGGGTAAGACGTCCTAGCACCATTTCTTCGTTCTATATCGTTACGTTTGTGTGCAATGTGTACAGTGTGTATTAATCTTCTTGAGTCCGTGACGACGGCTCGCATCGTACGCAAAGTCCGACGCTTTGAGGTATAATGTGAACATACTCAATTGAAAATAAGCCAATGTATTTTATACGAAACAACAATATTTTATTCAGTTTTACTAATTTATATATTCATATAATCGATAATTTAAAATCTCTCTTTATCAGCGCGTGGAACACTGGTACTTTATACAAATCCTAACAACAAAGCTAATAGTCGCTCAAAGCGCATCAGGCTCCGGTTCGGACACGAATCGCCGTTCATAATAATGATCAGCCAGTACGAAAAACTGCAGCGTTCGCTTTGACGAGGCTCTCAACGTTGGCCGGCTAGGCGAGCGATGCCTGATTATCTCGAGCTTGGGCCAGGGTGCGAAGACGGCGCATCGCCGGCCCGGGGGCGAGGAGACGTTGAGAGCGTCGTCATCTCATGCATACACTCTCACATTCTCTCTTGCTCTCCGTCTGTCGCGATTGAGAGTCTCACGAAGAACCGCGGAAGGATTTCTCACGGTGTAAGAATCGAAGTAGCGTGTTTTTAATTGACACGAACAATAAATATCTATACTGTATACATATACATCATACGCATGTGTACAAACTGAAGCGTGCGCGGGCGTGTCGGTTCTTTCTCTCGTAGTACGGCACCCCGTGGATAATCGTTTTCTTTTGTTTATTTTTTTTTTCATTATTGCGATCTCTCTAAAGGTATATGACAAAACCCTGTGATACGGAGCCGCGGGGCAAGAAGCGAAAGAGCGAACACGCCGCGCGCGCTAGCAGTGTCTTCCTCAAATTTGTGGACGGTCTCGCCTCAGAATAACCATTACTCCCCATAACAACAACAACATAACACACATTCACAGTGAGTTCGGATAGCATCACGCGCGCTTGCAATGTCCGTCGTCCGTCATCGGGCTGCTCGACTTTGCCTAAGGCGCGAGCGGGTAAAAGTCGATGAGGTGACTAAGCGACGTGAGTATCGTTTGGGGCTATGAGCCCACGCACATAAGCGATTCGTGCGTACTGCTGCCGCTGCTGCTGCTGGAAGCTGCCGTCGAGCCGTTGCAACTGGGCTGCTGCTGCTGCTGATTGCTGGAGGAGGAGGAGGAGGAGGAAGAAGAAGAAGTGCTGTCCCGGAGCAGATCCTCCGGACTGCTGCTGCTTGACTGATGCTGGCTGGTGCCATTGGTGGATGCGGCATTGGTGAGGGGCGTGAGTTTCCAGCCGGGCATGAAGTCGAGGTCTAGATCAGGACCAATGTCGACGTCGAGCAGCTCGTTGTTGTTGAGCGGATCTAGAGGCGACTGACTGGACAGGGAGAGTACACTGCCCCAGTTGATGGAGCGACTGTCGTCGCTGTCGCCGATGCCGGAGTCGACGTCGGTTTCGGCGCTCGAGGTGGCAGGCATAGGGAAGGGCGTGAGTCTGCCTTGCTCGGGCTGCTGAAGCTGGGCCATGGTCGGCTGAGCGGGCATGATGGGTTCCATAGGAGGCGGACTGCGGTCGCGTTCCATCTCGCGCTCGAGGTACCTCAAGGTGTTGCAGATGAGGACCGAGCGATGCAGCGACGGATCGGGGAACTGCCGGTACCTGGCGAGTTTGCACATGGAGATGTTGAGGACGGCCAGACGGCGTTGCCTGTAGCAGGCTCTACCACGCCTGCACCAGCTAGATCGAGAGCCCTCGCAACAGCGCTCATTCGCCCGATAGCTCGAGCCCAGCTCAAGATAACTCTTGCCGTTCTCTTCTCTGCGTATCGTTGGCGGCTCGTAGTGGTGGGGCGCGTTCGTATGGTGACCCCACTGGGCCTGCGGCCTCGTAGGCTGCTGTTGCTGCTGCTGAGGCTGCTGCTGCTGTTGCTGGTAGGACGTCGTCGTGGAGGACGTTGTCGTTACCGTTCGCTGGTAGTAGTGCTGTTGCTGCTGGTGGTGATGATGGTGTTGCTGCTGCTGCTGTTGCTGCTGCTGCTGATGGTGGTGATGCTGGTGATGATGGTGCTGGTGATGGTGACTTCCAGCGAGATTGCTGGACTGCTGCTGCTGCTGCTGCTGCGTCGACGAGACGCTGCTGACCGGACTGACCGTCGTCACAGAGGAAGCGGAGGAGGTGGAGCTGATGCTGCTATTGCTATTGCTCGGCGTGAGACTCGTCGTCGTGGAGCCGGTGCTGCTCGTGCTAGCGGGACTAATGACCGGCGACAGCTGGCAGGGATTGTTGGGGCTGGTGGACTGAAGACACGAGGAGGCCGCGACGACCTCCATGTCGTAGTAGGCCGAACTCGATCCGGTTGTCTGCTGGGCTGGACTCAGGGCCGTCGGCGAGGACGACACGAAGCTCTCCTCCATAGCCCACCAGCTGCCCTCGACTCGGCCGAGTTTCGAGGGGCTCTCGCCCAGTTCCATGTCGAAATCCATGCAGCCCACTCCGCCCTCCAGCTTACGTTTTCCTGAAGTGGCCTGCAGACCCATCATTGCACAACTCTGGAAAATAAAGAAAACCACGTAAATCATCTCGCTCCAGCCTCTGGTCATCCCTAATTTTACAAGCTACCAGTAACATCAATCCCATCGGTATAACGAGCGGTCAAAGAACTCGTGGGTATCGATAATCAATGGGGAAGGGGGGGGGCGGAGGGGCGTCAACAACCTCGCAAAAGAAAATCCCTCAAATCCCCTCTAATTGCCCCCTGGCAATAATACACAACGGCCTATACGTCCTTCTTGCATATCTATATACACAAGTGTGTATACAGCAGTCGGAAAGAGAAATCCCAGCAGCATCACACTCGCTCTGCCTATAAGAGATACACTCGGTGAGTCAGAGGCTCGGCGCTTCGACGTGAAAATGCAGGAGTGACGTCAGGCTCGTCGTCGTCGCCGCCGCTGCTGCTGCTGCTGCTGCTGTTTTCTCCCTCCTGATGCAGCTCCCGGAGCTATATGCGAGAAGTCATCGTCGGAAATGGATGCCGTCGTGGCCGGTTAAAGTTAGACGCCGCGAGAGAGTGTATATATATAGTGTCATCACAAAGGGGTAGCAGCACGCATGAGAGAGAAGCGACGCGACTCCTAAGCGTATTTATCGGGAGCTCCTTGCGCGGCGCGTCTAATTAAAAATCCTGGCATTCGTTGGTCAGCTTGAACGTATAGACTTGCTACATAGCTGACTGAACGCAACGGTCTGCAGAATGAAATGTACAGCCGAGATTGAGGGTAATACAGTTTTCTGGCTGAACAATATTTAAAAATAAAAAAAAATTTTTTTGAAAAATCGAAAAAAAATTTTTTTTCTTGAAAAAAAAAGTTACCAATCGAAAATCGATTGAAAGAAAATTTCTAAAAGACGATTTCGAAAAAAAAAATTGTGAAAAGAATTTCCACATCGCGTCTCGAATCGTTCCTCGAAGTCCCACTCGCGTATGCCATCGGTAGCTGGCGCCACCTCGCGGAGTACGACCGAAGCTCCGCTGGCTTTTGCGAGCAATAAATCCATTGGATAACGTTAAAAAAAAAAACTCGCTGACGCGAGCTATTCGAAATTTATGTAAGAAAATCTGTATTTATGTAAGACAGAATAAAGTGTAAATACGATATGCGACATAAAGGATGGTCGCGTCTATGGACAGTCGTGGAATTCGATGTGCAGCTGCCTTTTGTTCGAAAGGAGGTTTTCTCGAAAAAAAAAAAAAAAAATAATAAATTGAAATATTCCCCTTCGGAAACGTTTAGCTAAGTGCGTTTGTCAAGGAAACTAGGTATCGTTAGTCGAAAAAGTGGAGAAACGATTTTTTTTCCAGTACACAGAATGAAAAAAGAAAGAAAATTTTCCACTGCGACTTGTCAGCGTTTTAAAATCAGTTTTGATAAAAAAAAATTATATATATGTATAACCATGTACTACGGTAAAAAGCCAGTGCATTCGATATTTTCAGCGTTTTATTCGAATTCGCAGCTGGCCGTCACTCTTAAAAAATTGCAAAAAACAAGTATCACAAATTCGAACGTCGAGCAACCGCTCCGACATCGGCAAATCTATCGAGCGTGTATAGGAGCAAATTTCAAAAAATTGTGTTTCTCCAAGAACTCGCGAAGCGACGCTCCTCGTCGTCAGCGGCGTCGACTCGCGCGCAGACTCGCAATAATTGTGAGAAGAAATTTCAATTTTCGGTTAAACGATTGTGAATAGCAAACAAACAAACAAATTGATGTCTCTACCTGCAGGGTACCTCCGACATCGCCACCGTAAAAACCACAATCCGAACTGCTCGCCCCGAGTGGTAGACAAACCAACATCACCGTCGCTTCTCGTCCCTCTCGTCTCGTCTCTCAAGGCTCGACTTTTCGAGCTCTCTCTCTTTCTCTCATATACCAGGCAACGGCGTTTGTCACACAGATGATACAGGAGCACAGTACATATATATGTGTATATCTCTATCTCTCTCCCTCTCTCTTTATCAACGAGTGCGTATTATAATGCGGATTGCGAATCGAGCGAATTATTCTCTCTATATCTCCGTCTCAAGCGCAACTGTTAACAGGACGCAGAACTTGGAAACTCACAAAGCACAGGATACTCGAGAGGTCCGAACAGCGCTCGGTCTGGAGGCATTGGGCAACGACCATTCTCTCTCTCTCTCTCGCTCTCTCTCTCTCGCCACTGAAATCCTGCACTGTGAGGAGAGACACTCGTCGATGTATTTTTTCTTTTTTTCTGTCGTTCCTCTCCGGCGCGTATACGACGTCGTACGGGTGTATATCAAGGATTTTTCCTCTGGCACTTGCACATACGCACAGAGCGAATCCGACGACACACGCGCGCACACACAGTGGCTATATACGTCCGTCCTGTACGTGTGTATGCATGTGGAGAGGTGGTGAGCGCGCGCTTCGTACGTATGTGTACGGGTGAAAGTGCGGAGTATGTATGTGGAATCGGACGAAACTCTCTCGACTCTCGGGCTCGCACGCGTATACGCTCTGCCTGCGCAACGGCACAACACTGACTGAACTGGCGTAGCTGCGCGCGGCTCTCGCTGCCTGCCTGCCTGCCTGCCTGCCTGCCGTACAGCAGTCCCCTCGATTCGAAAGGCCGAGCCGCCGCCGCTGCTGCGCTGCTGCTGCTGCTGCTGCTTGGCTTCTCTCCTCTGTCCCCCCACCCCCCGTACGGAGGTTGCTCGTGCGACTCGCCGACGCCAGATGGAGCTAGTCGGCGCGCTGTCGAAGGCTTCGGGGAAAGAGAGAGAGAGAGAGGAGCGAGGAGAGCGATGCTGATGCACACACCCACGTGCGCCGCACATGATGACGAGGGGATATATAATGCGCTGTGTATACTGCCGAGCGCGCGTGTGTATACGTGTGCGCGTATACAGACGACTGCGTGTGTACGAGCGAAGAGATGGGGTTGGGTGGGAGAGAAAGAGAGTCTGAGACGAAGACTCGAGACGAAGACTCGAACTTTCGTGTGATAAAAGAGGGAGCGAGAAAAATATGGATAGGGAAAATGATAATGAATTTGATTTCGATGCCGAGTGCGCGAGTTGCTACTGCTGCTGCTGCTGCTGCTGCTGGTGAGACCGCGGCTTTCGTCGTCGTCGAGAGTAGCGTCGCTCGCTTTCTCGCGAATCTCTCGAGCTTTTCTCAAAAATTACCAGCCGAGAAGAATTTTTTCCAGTGGAAAATTGACCCCTGCCCCCGAGACGTGTACGCGCAGTACGTAAGACACGTCGCGTCGAGCGCGCATCTCGCGAGAACTCGTAAAGACGATACAAGTTCGGAATGGAGTTGCAATATGTTTGCAACACTCCCGAGCACCGCAACTTGGCGCAATATACGTTTCTCTCTCTCTCTCTCTCTCTTTCTCCCTCCCAACTCGCTCAAGTACATTAAGAGCTATCGATAACGATAAACGCACTCTCTCTCTCTCTCTCTCTCTTTCTGCGCGAAGCGCGACGTGGAAAAAACACGGCCGCGCGCAGCGAAGGGAGTCCCGCTAAACTGTGCTGTACTGTTTATACACACTGTACAATTCGCAATGTCACCTGCTCTTTGTCTATATCCTCTGACTTTCGTCTGACTCTCGCGCGCTATATTTGAATGTGCCGCGCGGACTCTCGTGACGTACCCGCTGACGTAGTGTATACCCGCCGTATATACGCAGAGCCGCGTCGACTTATCGAGGAGACCCGCGAAAAAGAAAAAGGGCCCTCGTTCACTCGGTGCCACAGCCGCGGCGCGGCCGGTCACGGCTGCCTGCCCACCGAACAAAGAGTCTCCAGCACCGCGGAACCGCCTCCCACACACACGCACACACATACTTGCACACGCGCGCGCGCAAAGTCGTCCCCGATTTCCTCGCGATTTTTTTTCCACTCGACCTGCTTCCCTCCCCCCTTTCCCCGGACCGTATGGGAATTCCCGAATTTTCATTTTTCGAAAAAAAATTAGGGGCGAGAAAAAAAGAAGCTGATAATACGCGGCGGGAGAGATAAAGAAAAAAGAAGGCGAAGGAGCAATCCTTTCTCAGGATCAGGCGCGCGAGCATAAGCAGTGTATAAGCAACGCGACTAACTATACACCGGCGTCGAGCATATCCGTTGCTCGTCCTACTTGGGAGGCTTGCTTCGCCTCTGCTCCGGTATACACCTTGTATACCTGTAGCGAGCTGTATGCTACACACCAACGAGGTCGCGAGCCGTAAGTACACCGTACGATTTTTTCGTTAGCATCCTAGCTTTCTAAAATAAAAGCTGCGAGAGAGAGAGAGAGAGAGAGGGAGAGAGAGGAGAGATAGAGAGAAGCATATATAGCTCCTTCGTCATAAAGGCACGCGACACGCGAGGGTAGCCGTGAATTTGCATAGGGACTGATACCTATATATATATATATATGTGGATAGGAGAGTAGACTCGCCTCCTCTCTCTCTCTCTCTCTCTCTCTCTCTCTCTCGGCGTATGCACTGCAGTGCGTATACATGCGTTGTATAGGCATACGTATATAGGATACAGGTGAACGCAAAGTGCGAGTATGCATGTATATATAGGCGGCGCGTGTATAATGCGATATTACGGAGAGTAGGGGATGAAAGGTGGGAAGGCGGAAGGAAGGAAGGAAGGCACTTGTTGAATCGGGGAAAGCTCCTCGGATTAGTGTGTGTGTGTGTGTGAGTGAGTGTGTAGGGTAGGGAGGAGTGTATACCGGCCGCTTACGCGCAGAAATGCAGCCGCCGCTGCCTTTTAACTGGCCATAAATCAAAGTCGAGAGAGAGAGAGAGAGAGAGAGAGAGAGAGAGGCGTTCGCGTGCCGGGATCGCGGAAGCCGCGCTTCTCTCTCTCTCTCTCTCTCTCTCTCTCTCTCTCTCTGTGTCTCCTATATACGATCCTCTCCGATTTCATTCAACGAATATCGATGCCATCGTGAGTGTCGAGGATTCCCCCATCGGCTTCTTTTTTCGGTCTCTCGCTCTCTCGCTAGAGAAACAGCTGATCGGCCCGCGCCGATGCTCTTTTGTATTGTGCGCGTGTTTATGTGCCTGGGATATCGGGCGCCACTGTGGCTTTAATCTTGATGAGTTGCGAGCGGGGATTTTCTCTCTCTGTCTTTCTCTCTCTCTCTCATTCACTTCACGCTTTGAGTAGGTCAGGTTCGGGGGCTTCGCATCGCGAGGTGAGTGCACTCGCGTTGTGCATCCCGTCTTAAAAAAAAACACAGAATTTTTTTTTTTAATCGTATACTCTATCCGCATATAAGTAGTGCTCGGAGAGCGACGATGAGGTAATGTTTGCCACGACTCCGTTTGGAGATACAGTCGTCGTATCTCTCTCTCTCTCTCTCGCTCTCTCTCGCTCGTTGTAGTACGCGCAAAGCGGCATATACGTACATACAGGCCCACCACGCGCTCGCCCGGAGATAAAAGCTGAGAGAGCCCAGGGCCGTACGTATGCACAGCCGAGACACTGGCGATCGTGACGCGCGCAGCTTTCGTAAGCCCCTCTCGCGCGCGCAGCGCTTTATTCTCGAGGCTGAGCGCTCATCGCTCGCGTGTTTTTTCACTTATTTACGCGCGCGGCGATCTTTCCTCGAGCGCGCAGACGCTTTTTTCGTCTTGAATATATGAAGTTGGCCGCGCGTGCTTTTTTTGCCAAAAGAAAGAGAGGGAGAGAGGAAGAGAGAGAGATAGCGTAGCTTCGAAACGGCTAGGATCGAAGCGCGACGGAGCAGAAATTTCTTTTACGGGGCCCGATCGATTAATATTCGCGCGGCGACAACGTGTTAGCGCCGGCTAATTACTCAATCGGCGCGCTCTTGTTAGAGTTGCGCGCGGCGTAAGTGGAAATAAAACAAATTTAACGGCGACGCTTTACTCTCTCTCTCTCTCTCTCTCTACCCTCTCCCCTTCTCTCTTTCTCTCTCGTGAATCATTGCATAGCAAAACGGGGGAGAGAAAGAGAGAGAGAGAGAAAAAATTGGCCGATAGTATCGGCGGCACTTGAAAAATTCTATTTTTAACGAGCGCCGGCTTATTTATAGATTCGTAATAAAACGCGAATAATGATGTAATAAATTTATAAACATAGGCGCGTGAGAGAATTAAGTTGAGCATGCCGAGATAACGGCTGAGCGCTACTGCTTATGCCTATACCTATACATGTACGCTGTATAGCGTACTCATGTGCGTTTCCGAAGCGCATGTTGGATATTGTCGCTGCATCGCGCATTGACTCCCATAATAAATTGCTTTGACCACCTGCACAGACTTTTCACAGTCTCTTCCGACTTTTATGGACTACAGTAACGTCCCTCCGCGTTGCAGTTTCGCACTAACTAGACTGAACCTTAATCCGGTTATCCCTCCCGCCCTCGTCCCGCCGTCGATAAAAGTTCAGCTGACGTTCAATCGATATTTCGTACACGCAAAAGTCGATTTTCGATTTTTAAGGGTAGTTATTGTATGCGTGCACGTCGATACATCGATCGTCAACCTGCACAAGCGTGCTCGAGTTTCGTATCTAATCTTATTTCGAACATCTTTGAAATTTGTTAGCACGAACATTTTAGTAATATTTATCTCCGCAACGTTATATTGTACGACTAATTTCTTAACCAGCAACTGTCGACACATTCTTATCGAAATGCCGAGTTTGACGGTAGAAACACGGTTGATTCCTATTGCCAACAAAGAAAAAAAAAAGAAATATTCGTAAATTTGATCTTGGCGAATCAAGCGTCTCCAGCTTGACCCGAGAATTTCCTCCCGAGAATCCCTCCGAAATTCGTCTCCCCCCCATAGTCGGCCATGTATACAAGTATATAGTGACGAAAAATTTTCGCTCGAAGCCCGCACGACGACGACGACGACGACAGGCGAGGAGAAAAAAAATTTTTTATTTCAGCAGAAAAACAAAAAAAAAACCAAAAAAACAAGGGCCAGGCTATAACTCCTCATTAATAAAAAGCCCCGCGCCGACTGTATAACAAGTCCATCCTCGTATAATATACGCTCACACACGCGCGCACACCGAGACGATATATACATTCTCTGCCGAGCTCGCTATTGGTCCGCCAGTTAGTATCGTACGGCCGAAGCTTCAAGACAACGACGACGACGGCGACGACGACGACGACGACTGCTGCTGCTGCTGCTGCTGCTGCTCGAGAGGATGACGTCAACCGGCCGTGTGTTATTTTCGAAAGGGGACTCGAGAGACTCGTCAGAAGAACTCCGCTCGGTGTGTGTGTGTGTGTGTGTGTGCGCGCGCGAGTGAGTATATACGTGTACCGCATGTGTGTGTGTGTGGGTACGTGCGTATACGAGCGCGGAAGCAGCAGCGCCGCGAGACGGCCGATCGACGCACACATGTTCAGCGCTATACACTACTGCGCTGGCCCAAGGAGAAAACGCGGCCTGACGAGGAGTTCCTTGTTTTTTTTTCCTCCTCCTCCTCCTCCTCCTCCACCGCGTCTTCTTGTATATTATACTCTCGGCTTCGTTCTTTTTTCTTTATACTTATGCACGCGCGTATCTTTCTGCGAAGCGTATTCGTATACTTTCGTTTAATATATAGTATACATAGCGACGCGAATCTTTGCATTACGCGAAATTGATTGGCTCGCGACTAGCAATTAAAAAAGAAAAACGTGGTGTACACATTAGAGCAGAAAAAAAAGACCCTAGTCTCGTACTTATAGTTCGTTTTCGAAGTCTCGCCGTCGTGCTATATAATATATATAGTCGCTCCTCGCTATCGGCGACTTCGCAATCTTATCCGCGCGCGCGCGCTGCTGCTGCTGCTGCCGCCGCCGATGCAGAGCCATCGCGCGTCTCTTCGTTATAGCTCTCGCGCGCGGCTCAAGGACTCCGAGAGAGCGAAGTGTGTTTTGCCGCGAGCGCGTGCCTCGCGCCTGATTCAAAGTCATGCGCGCTGCTCTGTGTGTACTGCTCTGTGTACTGCTGCCGCCGCCGCCGCCGCCGCCGCCGCTGCTCCGTCTCTCTCGTCTGTTGCGCAAATGCCGGAGCGCGCGGACCTGTTACGAGCCGTGCGCTTTTTTTTTTTAAATAATATTCTTAGATATGTTTACTTCATTCCGCCGATATTGCATGTAGGGAATTTTCGGTTTTTTTTTGTCTCTCTCGCCGCGCGCCGCGGATTATATAGGAGACGCTTTATGGGCTTTCGGGAAACGCGAGAGAGAGAGAGAGAGAGAGAGAGAGAGAGAGGGGCTTCGTTAGGCCGTATGGCTTTTATGGTTGACAATTTATGTGACGCGCGGGCGCGTGTACGGCACGGGATAAAGTTATCTGCGATTATCAAATTTTTTTCTTTTGCCGAGATTCTGGTGTAAGTACACAGGGGGGGGGGGGAGGGCAGGTCGTTTGAATACAATGTAAGGAGAGAGAGAGAGAGAGAGGAGAGAGAGACGCGGGAAATTTAATTCTTTGGATATAGTTTATTATTTACGCGCGGTCGTGAAAGCTCGATAGTCATTACGCTAGAAGCGCCGTACAGTACAACTATTTTCGTAATTTACGCGTATACAGCTATACAATATAACGTTCCGGGATTATAGGACGAGTTTTCCGTAATCCGAGAAATTTTTCCGAAAATCCAAGCCTCGCGAAATTACACGGCGGCGGCGGCGGCCAGGCGAACGCGCGATATATACGTATTATCGATACACGAATACGCACGCGAAATTTACACGCTCGAAGCTCCGAATTAATTAAGACGCAGCGCTCGGGTGTTCGATCGGAAGCCATCGGCGATAAGTACACGTCGTGTTCGCTTCTCTCCCGAGCAGGTGCGTGCGTACTGCGTATCTATTTACACGGTTTGTTTATTTGTCAGTTTGGCCTTATCGAAAATCCTCGCGGATCGAGGCGCGTCCGCGCGCCGCGCGCGGGCTCAGCTGATGTTTGCGCAAGTATAAGTTATAGGTGCGAGCGCAGCGTCGGGGGGTCGACGCTTATCGCGAGTGAGAGAGAAAGCACGTGCTCTCTCGATGTCTCGAGTTACTCGCAGGGGAGGAAGCCCGTCTCTCTCTCTCGCTCTCGGTTGGTCGCGCGAGCGCGATAATGGCCCGGCGGCTGCGTGAATGAACGCGGTGTAGAGCGGCTATGCAAGAGCGAGAGAGAGAGAGAGAGCTCTAGTGTTGTGCCAACGAGAGGGAACCCCTGAATGGAGGCTTACTTTACGGTAGCCGAGGAATTTGCGAGCTAATGACTTGGCCTGGATATTGTACGGGTTTTATTGGACTCGGGGATTCCGGATGTGATTAGGGACTTTGACCCGCTCTTTTCAAACGTCTCGGCTGACTCTCCTCTCGTCATCCGAACGATGAGGTTCTTCGAGACGAATTTGAATTTGGGGAGGGGGGGGGGGCGAGATCTGGACTAATTTGTTGACTTTTTCGTTGGACTTCGAAGCTCGTCCTTGATTGTCCAGGTGGCTTGTATGGGGTGGAGCTCGGGGAGGAGGAATGCGTTCGCTTCTTCATTTCAGCGACTGGGTGGAAAAGTCGGTGGAAATCACTTTATTCCTAATACTTTAACGATCCTACTACATACCCATTACCCGTATATACTTTTAGAATCCAGCAAAATTAATGTCGAATGTGCTAAATCGAATATAGGTCGCAAGTTTTATTTGGAGCAAGGGAAAGGTGTGATACTAACGAGGAGACGAAAGTGCCAACTGAATCCAGACTATTCACTAGGGATTTGAAAGCCTTTCTATAATAGTCAACTGGAAAAATACTCAGCAGAAGATACAAAATTAAGCATTACCTATACAAGTTTGCACGAATGTTGACAGAATATGCTCACTCATAACCTATACAGGTGATGTTAAAGAAAATGTCATGAATAAAAGCGCTATTGCGAGAAATTGCATTTTTATGTGAACACAAATAATTGAAATGACATATGATCATATACAGACAGTCAATCGTCGGTTCGTAAAATTACGGCAGCACTTGTATCGCTTATACATTGTTCAGGGTATACTTAAATGTACCAAATATAATAAAATTTTATAATCGTATACGACACTCGTTTACACTTGTCATTATGAAAGCAATAAAATATAGAATCACGATTATAGAGCTTCACACCTATAATCCCTCTATATAACTGCCGAAAAAAGGACACAGCAGAGGTGAGAGCATCTTTGAATTAATAAAGTCCAACTGTAATACACCATCCAGAAGCGCTACATAGACGCAATACAGAATACGAGACAGAGAGAGAGAGAGAGAGAGAGAGAGACAACCGAGAGCTCGGGGCGCGTTAAGCTGGACGTGGCATAAAGGACCGAGACTATAAACCCAAGGGTCTTCTCTCCCCTCGACTGATCCAGCGGTTCTCTATTCGCCGCGTACATATATACCTATATGGAAAGAGATTCTCCTCGTAACAGATGCACTCGCGTGTTTACATACACACCGCGCACACATACAATATACATATATCGGATCCTTCGATTTTCAATTCTTCCTCCCCCGGAACACGCGTCTCATCGGATCCGGCCGATTAACCTGCTTATATACGTTTCGCGCTGACCCAACATTACATGTACAATATACATCGCTTTTATTTTTAAACGATCGATCGCAGCCGCCAATCGACGCGCTCGCACGCATTCACATGGTAAACAAGGAGAGACAATGGGCAGACATACGCGCGAGTAATTAAGCAGCATCGATCATTCGAAAGGGCTGCCGCTGACAAAGAGACCGCGCGTATCCCTCCTCTCGCTGTAATATCTCGGTGTGGTATAATACGAGCCTATAATGCATGGGAAAGAGGGACAAAACCGAGAGAGAGATAGATATAGAGAGAGAGAGAGAGAGAGAGAGAGACATTGTGACCGCGGCGCCAAGAGAGACGGCGTGAAAAGCCATACACGCAGCGCCGCAAGATTTTTGCCCCGACCCATGCGACGCTAAAGACGGTCTTAATTGCAAAGGTGCCTGACCTTTTTTTCTCTCTCTCTTTCTCTCTCTCTCTCTCTCTCTCTCTTTCTCTCGGTCGGTGCAGAGCTCAATGGTATACACGCGTTCGACGGTGTATTCGACGGTATCTCCACGCATTTGCGCGCAGTCGAGGGAAAAACCGCTCTCGATGAAAAACACAAACACGTCGCGCGCGCGATTAAAACTCCATCAGAGCTCCATTACGCATGTTTAATGCGGATTCGAAACCAGATCGAGCGCGTGCGCGCGCGAAGATACGAAGCTTTGCGCTTATGTACATTGTACATATATATATATCGTATTAAATACGCATGTAGAAAAAGAGAGAAAGAGAGCGAGCGAGCGAGCGAGAAACAAAAGGCCGATGTGTAAACAAAGCACGCGCGCACTTGACCCAGTGAGATACTATATACAGCGTGTATACAGGCGCTCTCTTCTTCCTTGCAGTAGCGCGACGAAATTCGGCCATTAAGTTTTCCAAGTGAAAGAGGCTAATGCCCTCGGAGTTTAACAGAGAGATCATCGCTGCTTTTCCTTCCTCCACTTCTTTTTTTCAAGGGTACGAACCGCACGTATAGATATACGTATACGTGTACGTAAACGCCGAGCAGCCGGTATGTATGCACTGCTATAGGTATACATATACGTGCAGCTCTCGCGTCTGCGACGACACAATGAAGGAGAAAGAGAGAGAGCAAGAGAAGCGGAAGTCGAGGGGTCGAAAAAGAGGGCCATATGGCAGAGCCAACTATAGCTGCCGCCGCTGCTGCTGCGCAGAGGCACCCTTCGCTCTCTTTCTCTCTCTCTCTCTCTCTCTTTCTACATGTACGTACTGTGTATGCATGCGGGTGAAGCGCGCCGCTCTTTTTTTAACCGCGAGAGCGCACGGGCACACGCACGTGCTTCTTTGCTCCGCCGTATTTTTATGTACGTATATGTTATGTGTGTAAGTAGTATCGCGTGTTCCACTGGCTTTTGTCGAAGCTATACAGATCGATTGGGGGTCGGTGAATTTTCGGACGGATTGAAGCTTGGACATTGCGAGACTGGACGAGGAATTTTTTAAGAGCGGTGGGCTTGTATACAATTAAATTGTTTCGCTGGAAGGCTGCATGTAATGGTATTAAGAAGCAAACGTTTTTGAAACACATAATCCCCGATATGCTGCGTACTATTCCAGAAGGACTGGAGAGAAAAAAGGGGAAAACGAATTTTTATTCAACACTTTCGACTTTTTTCCTGCGCACTTTCGACAATTCTTAAGAGTATATAAGCTCGTATATAAGCAGCTTAAACGCGGCGATGAGTTCGGCGATTGATATGAAAGTTTATACATTTTTGCTTTGAAATTCTCGAATCGAATTTCGATCCATCTATTATATACAATATCTTTTTTACCTGGGCTTCTCTATGCCATGCGATGAAAAATTTAGTAAAATACATTATTCTCTCGTTTTATTTCTTGCTTCTGTACACGCGATGAAAGCTTTGTAATAGGCAAATTTCGGAAATCTCGCAAAAGCACTCGACTTCACCCACGAATTCGCGGCAATTTTTCGTAAAACATTGCCTCGTCTTTCTCTCACATTTGGCGGACAGGCGACGAAATCGTCATTGCAGTACGTGCGCTCTATATGCAAACAGAGAAAAAAAACTCAGTTCAGAATCAAGAATCGTCGAATGCGATGAAAATCTTCTGAAATCCGAGAACTTTTATAAAAATCCCCACTCGGTTAGATCAATACGATTCCACCTCGCGCGCTCGCTGCGTCTCCTCGTTTTTTCCACACAGAGCAGACTCCCCGAGTGAGTTGGCGATATGAGTCATCTTCAATCCTATATATATGTATACTGCTATACGGACGACGAAATTGGACTGCGGAGTGTATAACCCCCTGTTGAATGTCACACGCGACGAACAACGAGGAGAGAGAGAGAGAGAGAGAGTGCGCGCGCGCGTGTGTAAGCCGATGCAAATACGCCGGGGGAATATACGCGCACGTGCGTTGCGCGTTTCGTGCATTTCATTATAGATCGAATTATCGAATCGGACGTAACGCGCAGCGGTGGCTAAAGTGTATCCATCGGCCCGAAAGAGCAAAACAAAGAATGCGCTCACGTGTGCGCGGCTCTAAATTAATAATCAACTTCGCCCACATGCGTATATACAAGCGCATTATAATAAAAGAAGAAGAAGGAGGAGAAGAAGAAGAAGAAGAAGAAGAAGAAGAAGAAGAAGAAGAAGAAGGAGGCTGCAAAGAGGATAGTGAGAGAGAAAGATGCTCGAAGGGGAATATAAAGAAGACCGAAGGAGAGAGAGAGAGAGAGGGACAATACTCGTGGAACCTGTTCGAGCGCTCGATGAGTAGGCGCGCGCTGCAGCGCAGCGAAGGAGGTTCGTGCGAGACAGGACGAGCTGCTTTTCCCTCCGCCGTATCTCGACGTATCTTTCTCACACACGCGCGCGCGCGCGCGAGCCGGCTATATACCGTACGGGCCGCCGTGTGTACAGACTACAGACTGAAATTTCCGAGCGTACGCGTACGCAAGGTGCAGCATAAAGGCGTGACTGACCGTCGGTTAAAGGGACACGAGGGATTCGCGCTATAATATCCCTTATTTCGCCTTTGCCCTTTTTTTCCCTCTGTCTATCCATCTATCTATCTCTCTCTCTCTCTCGCGCGCACACGCGCTTCGCAGCTGTGTGCGCGGCGTTTAGTAGACGCGCGAAAAAGTCGCGCGACCTTGACGGTCTGCCTTGAACGCGTATGTCCCGCTCTCTTGTATACAGCTTTTTTCTCTCTGTCTCTGTCTCTATACTATGGTACACTCTGCACTATAATGAGGCGAAACCGTGAGCGTGTGCGCCACTGGCTTCGTATACACATTTATAGACACACACACATGCGCACGAACGCGCTGCCGAGGTATACGTATACACGAGCGAGTTTTTTTTCGGATTAATCGGCTGTGACATAACGAGCGGAGGGAACAAGTGCCGGGAAAAAGGATGCACCGTTCGAGAGACTATTAATCGCGCGCCGGAGAGATAAGCATCTGCGCTATCTCGCTCGCGCCGAGAGAGAGAGAGAGCCGGGTATCCCTTCGGAAAGAAAAGCCGTACCTATACTGCATACGCTATGGGGGAGAGGGAGGGGAGAGAGCGAGTGAGATACACTTCCGCGGAGTGGTCCATTAGCATATCGAAATTGGCGGGATCGAGTCGCCGCGGGGAGCGCGCCACCTGATACACCTACTCTAATGCGGCTTCGATCCCTCTCGTCGCTCTCTCTCTCTCTATATATATATAAGCGTTAATTGCACATTCTCTCGTTGACGCTGTCTGTACAAACCCTCCTCTCGATCACGCGCTCGAATCTCGCTCATTTTCTTTTCTACGTAAACATACGCGTGTAAGTACGGCTATCCGCGAACTATCGGAGGAAAAAAAAACAAACGGGACGCAGGAATTATCCCCCGACAGTAAAAGCGAAACTCCGCAGCTATACGCTGTACGCACGGATATACCTCCCGTATAATCCCTGCGCGTCCGACTAGACCGTCCCTCTCGCTCTCGCTCTCTCTCTCTGGGGGCCCAAGGTGTCCGCGCTGGAGAGAAAAGCCCGGGCCGCGCGCAGAAAGTCTCGGGCTGCAGCTCCGCCCGACTAGATTTTCCCGACAAGAAAGATCCCATTGAGGCGTGCGCGCGCTCGCAGCCCCCGAATTTATACCTGGGCCCGCATATTTCTCGGGCTATAGGCTGTATGTGTATAGAGAGAGAGAGAGAGAGAGAGTATAGCGCGCATACCTGGGCGCTTCTTCCCGGCGGCCCGCGCGCTAAAGCCGAGGGGCTCAGGTAAAAGCTCGTTCGTGCAAGTTTGTCCCTTTCGGAAATGGTTTGACGAGGGTTGGACGTGGTGTAGTCTAAGGCCCCAGTGGTTCTCATGTGTACTTTCTCTCGGCCGCTCGGCCGAAGGTATTAGCGCGAGGTATTTCGGGGATGCGGATTAGGCCTTAATTTTTACGATTTCGCAGCGGAGAGATAGATAGAGAGAGAGGGGGGGGGAGGGGTCATCCTTCTCCCTCTCTGTGTATCTTCGCTCTCTCTTTTTTTATGGACGTAATTAGGCGCGGAGTCTCTCGCGCGCAGGTTATATAGGGGTGCGTCGAGGAATTTTTCATTGAGACGTCGTTGGCCGTCTTTAATTGGGGCGTCGGAGCGAGTACAATTTTACTCGATCGTGCGTGTATTGCCAGCCATAAAAATTATGTATTCTTGCGTAATTAGTGCGGAATCCCTTCCGACGTCGAGTGATTCTTCCGCGCGATTGCGAGGAATCAATTAACAACCGGGGCATCCTTTGACATCCAGCCCATCAATATTCCAAACAAGAATCCTCCTATAATTATACACACAAAACCGTTTACTCAGAAATCACGCGTAAATAGGTGTGCGATAAGCGGTGGGGGGCGGTATTATACATCGCGTACGTTATCGTGAATGAAAATTCCCCGGGCTCTCCCTCTCTCTCTCTCGAAAAAAAAAATGACGGCGGCTAAAAAATTTTATTCCACACGTCCGTGCGCCGCGCGTAGGTACAATGAGGCGCGCTGCAGAGCGCAGCGCTCGCACGAAACAGCTGAACGCACGCAGCCGTTCCCCGACAAAGCCGCGCGCAGCCGGGCTCTCGCTCGCTCTCCCGCTCGAAAAATACAGTCGCACATAAGCGCGCGCGAGCGGCGCAGCTCTCTCTCTCTCTCTCTCTCTCTCTCTCTGAAAAAAGTTTCCCATAATTCCTACCAGTCTGGATGGAAGCGCTGGAATCGTCCCCCCCGTTCGTTGGCGGGAAGCTTCAAACGCCGAACGCGCAGTATATATAAGGGGGGGACAGCCCCAAACTCTCCGTCTGTCTCTCTCTCCCTCTCTCTCTCTCTCTCTCTCGTTCTCTCGCTCGTTCCCTGCGTATAGCTATACGTATACCGAGGGGCGCATTGTTGGGGCTCCGAGGGTAGTAGCTACGGCTCGTCGTTCTCTGAATACGAGGGAGAGAGAGAGAGAGAGAGAGAGAGAGAGAGAGGAGGGTACGGCTTTTATACCGAGGGTCGGCTGGCATGGGGCTCCGGCTTTTGTCTGGCCGCCCCATCAGAGCGGCTGTCTCGCTCTTTCTTTATGCCAAGCGCTCTTTGAGCCGCTGCTGCTGCTGCTGCTGCTGCTGCGTGTGTTTCGAAGATCTCTTTGCTGCATAACGTCTTCTCTCGAGGATATACGGACGGAATACGCATGTGGGTGTACTGTGAGCGCTTTGTCGTTGTATTAGAGCGTTTCGGGGGTCGGATGAGCGCGCGCGGGACACCTGATTTTACGAGACGGTATACAACCCCTTGATGACGACGAGGACGGAGGCGATCGTTGCGATCGAAAGTTTCGCGGCAAGTGAGCCGTTGATGCGCGCCAATGTTTTCGCGCGCGGCGACGAGAGAGATGCGATCGAGAAATTTTTTATTTTTCAGGGATACAATACGCGTGTGCAAAAGCTGAGAAAGAGATCTCGCGGTTTCGGTTGTACACTATATATGCGCGCAAATCGCGTCGAATTAAAAGCCACTCTCTCTCTTTCTCTCTCTCTCTCTCTCTCTCTCTCTCTCTCTCTCTCTCTCTCTCTCTCTGTTTCTTTCTCCCCGGATAAAAATTTGAAAAACTCTCAACTCTCGACGATTCAGGCCGCTCATATCTCGTATAGGTATACGTACGCTATAATAGTGTTACAACTATACACACATACACACCGCCGGCAGCTCGCACGAGCTTCTCTCTCTCTCTCTCTCTCTCTCTCTCTCTCTCTCTCTCTCTCTAAGAGCCGGAGTTTTACTGTTAGTCGACGCTGTGTATAGGTATATAGCATATCTCAGCTTATATACATCCAGTCCTATCCTAGGCTCGGCTCTCTCGCGCCTATAGTTGCTCAACTCTCTATAGCGCTATATAGACGCGCGCGCGCGCGAGCAAGCGAGCGAGAGAGCTTGAGGGAGAGCTGCAGGAGGAGGAAGAAGTAGGCACGGTGAAAGGTGTGGCCTGCGCGCGCGCGCGCGAGCGCGAGCTCTCAAGTGCTGCAAGAAAACCAGAATGCAATATCTCATCGAGCTATATCCTCTCGCTTCGATGTGTGAGAGTCTATGTGGCTGCAAGTGCCCCCCCCCCCTCCCTACCTCACCCCGCCTTCCTCTCTCTCTCTCTCTCCCTAATTGACGGGCTACTGTTTTTCAATCGGCGAGAGGGTGAAGCGATAATCATTTTTTCTCTCTCTCACTCGCATTTTTTTTCTTTCGCTCTGCCCGCAGCGAGCCTGCGCTTTCCGGAAGAGATTGCGGAATGTAATTCTCGGGTGGAGGAGAGAGAGAGAGAGAGAGGGACAGAGGGAGAGAGAGAGAGAGTTACGCAAGATTCTATTTTTGTGAAATTGCTCGCGAGAGGCCACAGTGCGGAGAGATGCCCTTTGTCACTGGGTTTATATATGTGTGCCAGTCCGAGGGAGAGAAGCGTTTGAACTTAACTTACAGCCTCGCTTACAACTGTCTTCGGCCGGATACCTCCCCGCGAGTGTCGCGCTGTCTCTCGCGTGTACCGATATCTATAGTCGACGAGGAAAGTAGTCTGTGCCGATCTTTAATCGAACGAAATGAAGACGTGCTTTGAAAAAATGATTCGGTATGGATGTGCACTGGTTTTCTGCTGTGGAGAACTCGCTCCGTTTCGCTGGAAAATAATGATAATAAAATAAAATATTCGTGAAAATTGGACTTGTTTTTTCGCTTTCGGTAAATCTGATTCAATCGAAAATTGGGTATAACGCACTGCTCTGGTCGATGTATAAAAAAGCAACGAGACAATTGGTGACTCTTGCGCTAAGCTTAATTCGAGACTAATTAATCGCATAAAAATTAATTACGCGTAAAGTGAAGTGGGCTCGCGTTAATGTACTCTACATAAAAGATTTACGCGTATACAGTAATTTATTCAAAGAATATCTTTATTTCCTTTGAGCAGAGATAGGTAATATTTTCCTTGTTTGCTATATATATCGGTATGATGTATAGACTTACAGGGAGAGACCCTAACTGTTATGCTGAATGTTTCTGAATAAGCGAATGATTTCGTGCCGGCTTTATGTGAAAAGAGTTATAGGCCAAACAAGTTTCATTGTATTTCTTTAATGTTTAGAATAAATATAAAATATAAAACTTATACTACCATCTAAAAACTGAAGAAGCGTTTCTTTATTAGTACATAGCGTGGATTTTATAGCGACCATAACACGGCGATAGAACACTTGACTTGAGAGGCAAAAGGTTCGGCCGCTTAATCTTACCCTAAGCCCGTTTTTATTTGTGTCGTTAGTACATAAATTCATTCCTTAAGAATCTTAAGAGTAACTACTGAAAGAAAAATTTTGAAGCGCACATTTGTTCACATAATAATTTCTTGATTATTAAAAGCAAAGAACAAATATTCCAATAAATTAATTCCCAAATGAGTCGCGTCTACGACACTTTCTTATCTCTCCCTCAAAGATTTCTTTTCAATACCAGTACATTAAAATATTAACTCCAACGCTGTTTGCGCAGCGAAAGAACAAAAAAAAAAGAAGCGAAGGTGCACACGCTTGATTAATGAAGACTCGAATGAAGGGATGAATGGGGGTTGATGCTGGTCGTGCGGCTAGGAAAACTGGAATCGTAAGTCACACAGGTGCATTAGCAAAGCGATTCAAGTACCGGTTAATGGGATTCAACGACCTCGAAGCGCCGGTCGAAGGAAAACGAGAAAGAGGGAGGAAACGTATTATACACACAGAGAGCGACAGAAAGAGAAAGAGAGAGAGAGAGAGAGAGAGAGAGCGCCGGAACGCTTGACATTATGCTATCCCAACTCGTCGTAAATTTACGCTAAAACTCAATCGTTATACAGATCGATAATTTTTGTTGCCTTCTTTGCAGCTTATTAGAAAAAAAGAAGAAGAAGAAAAGAGCAAGCGAGAGAAAGACAAAAATCGCTGTATATTATTCCCCGGATTTATACGCAAGAGTAGAGTCAGACACGGAAGAGGAGGCCGCAACCCTCGGTGCACGAAGGTGGCAGCGATCGTAAAACAGCGGCGATGTAGCGGTACCGGCGATCCTTTGCCGTTGCGAAGAGAGAGAGAGAGAGAGAGAGAGAGAGAGAGAGAGAGAGACCGCGACCGATTGGTTCCGCGCTTCTCTATGTGCGCGCACCGACGAGCACACCGCGCTGTATAGACACGTACATCCAGCAGCAACATTAGGGAGCATTAAGCGTTATTAGTGTATACACATGTCCATGTGTTTTTATCGAAAATTGTCCGGGTATCGCTAAATTTGGATCGCGCTTAGCGCTATATAACTGTTTCTCCGAGCCTCTCTCTTTCGCCTCTCTCGGAAACTCTCGCAACTCTCGCAGAGTTTTTTCTCTGTCTCTCTCTCTCTCTCTCTCTCTCTCTCTCTCTCTGTTTCTCGGTCCTGTGCCGGCGCGAACGTTATCCTGGAATTTCCCTAGGAAGTCGGCTACTTAAACGGGATGAGCTGCAACCGGAAGCGAAGGGTTTGACATTCCGGGCGACCGTCTCGTATATACGTATAGCCGCTGGAGAGTAACGTGTGTATATAATATGCGCTGGCAGGTGAGGCGAAGCGATTGTTGCGCGCGCGAGTGAAAGTGCTTGCAGCGCGAAGAAACTCTAGGCTACTTTTGCACTGGATTAATTCATGTATATATACAGACTTTCTGTTGAATAAAAAAAAAGCAGCTTGTGTGCGTATACGTGAGTGCGCGTGTGCGTATGCATGTGTGTGTGTGTGTGTGTGTGTGCTCCGAAAGTGCTTTTGAACGTAAGCGTGTATACTGTCAAGGATTTGACCCGTTAAGGACCAAAATGCCACTTTCTCATTTCGACATTCGGCGCTTGCACTTTAACGTAAAGCGTATGTTGGGAGGATTTCTCGAGATATACCTTTTCTATAAAGTGCGAAAAGTTTGTTCGCTATTATGATGTTAGATATGGAATCGATTTACCTAGTTATCGGAAAATCGATTATTTAAAACAAAAACGCCTGTGATTTTTTTTCTTTAAATATTGCGTACAGAAAACTAATGATAGCGAGCAAATGGTTGACAGACAAAATAAATGAATATAGAAAATATATTAGAATGTAAATCACAATATTTAAATGAATATGGACTATTATTTTATTATTTGCTTTTATGAGATGCCTATTCAGATACAGAAATTGTTAATTAAATTAACATAGAAATAATTAAATCAAATTGATTAATATAAAACGTGTCGTGAACGTTTACTATTACAAGCACAAAGTATGTTAATTCTTTGAAAAATTTTCACTATCCGTATCAAACAAGCCCTTCCATCGTAGTCGATTCGTTGTTAATATTCATTTTTCAAGTTAAGCTCAAAGAGTCTTACTAAAAGAAAAAAAAATACAGAAAAACTTTTTTCCAAGATCTTTTTGCATAGACATATAAGTTCAAGAATTAAAGCTTAACACACGGCATTGTGTCACTCTAGTCCTCGCCACATTAAACAAATTCGTTGGGCCATCTTCCCTCGGCCTTTTCCTATTTGCCATAGAAAAGAAAAAAAGAAATTCACATCGCGAGACATCGCACGTGTAAAGTGAATCAGCCGCAGAAGTAACGGCACGAGGATACAGGCGCAGCGTATTCCATTCCGTATATAACGCCTCAGAAGGAAACTCGACACTGTTCACGAGTCAGCAGTAGCAGAACCAGCAGCAGCAGCAGCAGCAGCAGCAGCAGCGAATTAGCGCTGAGCTTACGAGAAAAGAGGCGAAAGGAAGAGCCGCGAGAGCGCACGTGCGCGCGAGCTTGCAAATTAATCGAACGCGCGTCCCGATTTTTTTTTTCGCTGTACAACCGCGACGGATCGCTTACTTTTTCCCGTCCCTTTCTTTCGGCTATAGACAGTCTCGCACTGACTTACCGACCGGTTTGTATAATGACTTCTCTCTCGACTGACTCACCTGAAACAGAAACGTGTAAGGTTCGAAATTAACAATCGATGGACGAGTGTGTGTGCGCGCGCGCGGGCAAGGTGATGAAAAAAATGTTTTCTTTTTCTCATTTAAAAAAAAAAGTCGCGTGGGTGGAGGAAGAAGGAGCGCAGAAAGCGCGCGCGGGCAGCTCTCGGCGGCGCGGAGGGGAAAGAAAAAAATCCCTCCGTCTCGCGAGCGCACGCGTACTCTTTCGTGGCAAGGTTACGGCTATGCGCGCTCGTGAAAGTCCGGCCGTCGTCGAATTTCGTCGGCGCGTCCCTCTCTCTCTCCTTGATTTTTCGAGCGGTCCCAAGGTTACAACAGCCGGTCGAAACATTGCTACAACATGCCATACCGTTGAAGCATCCGCTCGCTCGCTCTCTCTCTCTCTCTCTCTCTCTCCCTTTCTCAGGTCGATCGGTAAGCATTCAGGTCGGTCGCCGTCCGAGGTTTTTCTCGGTCGGTAATTACCGATCTGTCGGAAATGCGCGAGCCCCCGGCCTTGGCAAGTTTTTCGGCTAGGTATGTACGTATGCATTGTATATATATATGTGTGTATGTAACGAGCGCTTAATGGGCTCCGATAGCCACACTGCCGCCGCTGACCCTAATATCTTTTTCAGCTGCTACGCGGTAATAATTACCTCTAGACGAAAATTACTGTGATACCCGGAGAGCCGTGGTTCTCTCCGCCGCTCATGAGTCACGTGTTGGGAGTCATTTTTACTCAAGGCGACGCTGTATAGCGCGCTCACACAGTGAGCCTGAGTCACGACAATTTTGTATGGAAAATAATAATTTTGTTTCTCGCGAAGAGAGAAAAAAATTCGTCTCTCTCTCTTCGCGAATTTATATACATCTATGAACGCATCCCTCTCGATCGCAATCTCAAAGTCGGAGCAGCTCGCGACATAACCGCGGGAGTATAGCGAGCAAAAAAGGGAAGATGCCGCGGCGAGAGAGAAGACAAAAGACAGGAAGAGAAAAGCGAGTTTCTCTCGCGAGAGAGACTTCGCCGGGGCGAAAATGCAAACAGAATCAAAAGACAATTCCAAGTTTAATAGGCGACGAGGAGGAGAGAGAGAGAGCGAGAGAGCCGCGGGCTAAAAAGCCCCGAGACTCCAGACGTAGAAGAAGACTACCACGAGAGAAAGAGAGAGAGAGAGAGAGAAGCCTGGAAGTCTTCGAAGACACAAGAAGAAGAAGAAGAAGAAGCAGAAGCAGCAGCAGCAGCGGCAGCGGCAGAAAAGAGAGGACGACTGGTTGGCCGGCGGCGTCGCTGTTATTTTTAACTCGACGCGCTCACGCGCGTGTATACTGTATATATGTATATATGTACATGCGTTGCGCCGAGTCTAAAAGCGAGCTGCCGCGCGCGCGCGCTCGCGCTGCCTTTTCTTTCTTCCTTCGCCGTCTGCTGTTTCTGGCTTGACGGGCGCGCACAAGCATATTTCGGAGCCTATTTTCAAAGCCCGCGCGAGCGCGCGCAAGCAAGCGGGCTCCCTTTCTATTTTCAAAGTCGCGCGCGCGTTGCGACGACGCCGGCGCCGCGTCGAAGCTCCGCGACTACTTCCGACGACGACGGCGGCGGCGGCGGCGGCGGTGGCGAGACGCGTAACGGAGGAATTTCGGCTAAGGCAGGGAGAGACAGCGAGCTTTTTCCGAGAGGATCGATGGTTCGAGCTTTGCCTCGGGGCTCATTAGACACGCAGCTTTTTCTCGGGACTCCCGAATTGATCGTCCTGATCGAGACGAGCATTCGCTGCACTTTGACGGAGGGAAAATATTCTCCGAAGAGGTACAAGAGGTACGGGAGAATAAAAATTATAAAAGCGCAGAGCTCCGGGTGTTCGCGAGGAATCGATCGAACGCGCGCGACGTTATCCAAAAGAGAGAGAAACTCTCGTCGCGCGCATTATGTGCCGGCTCTCTCGCGGGGAGGAATACAAATTCGAAAAAGGCAGCGAAAAATGTGGGCAGCACCTCCGAGAGGCAGCGCGTCTCCTCGCGCAAAAGGACGAGGAAAAAGAGCGGACCGTATGCCCGACAACGAGGACTACGACGTCGAGTAGAGAGAATCGATTCCCGGCAACGGGGCGCCGCCGCCAGTGCCGCCACCGCCACCGCCTCTCCACCGTGTCTGTATCTATGTACAGCACACACTCAAGCATCTCTCTCTTTCTCCTCGGGAAAATTCATTTCGAAAGGCGGTTTTCCCGCCAGCAGCAGCAGCAGCAGCAGCAGCAGCAGCAGCAGTAGCCTGCCAGAGCTGCACAGACATATAGAAGTCACGGTGAAGTATATAGCAGCAGCAGCAGCAGCATCGCAGCAGCGAGAAAGAGAGAAGGGGACGACTTGGCAACGTCGCGCTTGCGCGCAAGGCCTCGAAACGCGGCAACACTGGCGCCTGCGTCGTAGTCGGTTCCGTGCTGATACCCACGCTCTCCTCGGCTGTCTCTCTCTCTCTCGCTCGCTCGCTCGCTCGCTCGCGTCGGCTATAGAGCTCGTTTCTGAGAGCCGTATATATACACCGCCGATCCAGCGGCGAAAATGCCTCTGGAGACTTTCTACTGCTGCTGCTGCTGCTGCTGCTGCTCTGCCGCGCCGTCGCTGGCTGCTGCTGCCGCTGTTCTCCTCGCGAGAATGGGGTTGTCTTCTTGCCAATTCCCTTCGTCGCCGGCGAGCTCCCCACTACCGTGCGCTGCCGCTACTGCTATACTGCAGTCCGCACTATATACATGTATGCAGCTGCATATGAGGAGGCTTTTTTCTCGCAATGCGCCGCTCGCGAGGAATTTTTCCTCGCTGGGAGAGAGAGAAAGAGTGAGAGAGAGAGAGAGAGAGAGATCGATGTCAGTTTTCGAATTTCGATTCCCGAAAAATCCTGGATTTTTGCAGCCGATGCTATATACACACGAGAGCGAGCTGCGTATAATGCATATACATATACATAGTTGAAAAGAACGCTTTTATAATCCCCTTGGACGCTCTCGCTCGATATTTTGCAACGAGTAGCGCGAAGCTCGCGCGCAGCCAGTTATGCTCGGCACAATTATCGAGTAACAGTCTCTCCTCTTTTTTCTCTCTCTCTCTCTCTCTCGCTCGACTTTTTCGAAAACTTACAAAACACTTTTTTTCAAAAACTCACAGCCATGCGCACGGACACACGCGCGCACACACACACACACGTGTGTCTCGTCTTTACGTAACCGTATCTTATCCTCGAGTGTCGTACACACAGAGAGCTCCTTTTTTTTATATAATTCAGTCCGTTCTACTTTTGAGTACGCAAGCGACGACGACGACGACGACGACGACGAGGACAAAAGCTGTATACTCTCGCGGTTCTGTATACCCAACAGTCGTACAGAAGTAATAGGAGAAAGGGGGCGCGCGCGCGTTTTTGGGGCGCGAAATTCAAAGTACGCGCGCGCCCGCGTGACAAGTGGAAAATCTCCGCTTACATCGGACGCGCGCTTACGTATACGACTGTAGCGCATGTATAGTGTATACACTATAGATGTATATACAAGCGCGCGCATTGCACGTCGAGCGGCGGAGCGTTTCTACTGCGAGAATTCGCGCTCGCTGGAATAATTTTCTAGTTCTCGAAGAGTGTCTCTCTCTCTCTCTCTCTCTTTTTCTCTCGCTCTCCCGCGCGAGTATCTACATCGCGGGCAGCTGGAGGGTTTTCGAAATTCAAAATTTCGACCACCACTCGCGTGCGTGTGTGGCCGAGTCCTCGGCATTCTCTGAAAAGTAAGGTATATAGCCGCCGGTTAAAATTCGAAAGGCCTCTAGCTCGGCGCTGAGGCCGCGCCGGGGCAACTTTCTAGTTTGGCTGACGTGCGCGGCGTGGCTCTGTCTGTGTATACGTGCGAGCCTGTGTGCATGCGCGCGGAGCGCGTGCGTATACTATATACATATAGGTGTGTATATACGCGCGCCGGACACACGAGAGAGACTGCGCGCGCGCGAGGTAGAATGTGCCTCGCCTCGCGCGCGCGCGCGTGAGAAAGAAAAAGATATATTATGAACGCACGAGAGCGAGAGAGTCAGACGTTGTCATTTTTCCTGTGTGTGTGTGTGTGTGTGTGTGGGTGTGTAAGTGTACGTACAATACAGCCGTACCTTCTCTCGATAAGCGTTTGAATGGGACATTTTTTTTTATTCTTGCCGTTTTGCAATTTGTTGATGAGAACACAATTTTATATATCGAGCGCTCCGCGCGCTGGCTCTTTGCGCGCGTGAAATATTGCACCGCGAGAAATTTAATTGGAAATATACGCGAGCGCGGGCGGCGCGAGACGGGCGACACACATGCGCGCACACAGACATACACATGTTGGGACTCGTGTCATTATTGATAAAAAGCAATATTTCACGCGTGTGTCATAAACATTATCTGACGAGCTGGCTTATCGGCCGATAATGCACGTCCCAGTCTTCTCGTCCGATCAATCGAACAAAAAGAAAAATATTTATAACAAGTGGCGCGGTGTGTAATACCTATATACAATATTATATACAATACATATATATACTCGAGCCCACACATAGACCGTCTAATTTATTTAACATATTTTATTCCCTCAGTTTTATTACTCTCTCTCTCTCTCTCTCTCTCTCTCACTCTCCCGTCGTTCCCTCCTTCCTTTTATCCTCGTTCTCCAGCCGGCGGCAGCCGTGTGTCCTCGGCAGTCGTCGTCGCGTGGAGGAAAACTGGTTCCAGCGGCGCAGAATAGAGCAACTGCGCCGCGCGCGTATATAGTATATACACACACGCGCTCGCTCGCTCGCTCGCTCGCTCACGCACGCACACACACGCGCACGCAGCTGTCTCATTCTCTCTCTCGCACACGCTCCAAGCTCCAACACCCTCATTCCTCTCTCTCTCTCGAGCACTTTGCCGGTGTGGGATACACACGTACGAGCGGTTGCATATGTGCGCGGGGCACTCTTGCTTGTTTTTCCACTCTGTGTGCGAGAGTCCGTGCGTGTGTGTGTGCGTGCGTATATTCGCCCGTCTCTTCTTCTTCTTCTTCGTCGTCGTCGTCGTCGCCGTCGCCGTCGTGGCGGCGCGCGTATTATAGTGCTCTCTCGACGACCGGAGGTACATTGTGCTTTTTTTCGAACCCGCGATTTTTTGATTTTCGCTGTGTGTTTATATATACGTGAAATCGCTATGCGACCTTCGATTCTAAAGAAATGTATGTATAAAGTAAATTGTTTCGGAGGAAAGGTTTTCTTTTTTCTCCTTTTTTTTAAGATCAATAGAATGGTATTGGATTTGAGTCGGGTAGCGAGTGGAAAACGGCGCGTGTTCGATCGATTATGACGCGTGCTGTGTATACTGTACGTCGTACAGACTGTGCACAGAGGGAGACTCGAAGAAGACGGTAAAAAAGAGCTAGCGGGCAGCTCTGTTTTACCGACGGGTCGCTAGCCGAGCGGTATCGCGCGATTCTCTCGCTCCCTTTTTCGTCCACGTTTATATCGGAATATACATCTATATATGTGTAAGCGCGCATATCTCGCGGAGATCGTTGTCTCCGCCGCTTACGAGCGAGAGCGCAGGCAGCTCCCTATATCTATATGGGTGTAGAATAGGTAGATATAGGCATACGTATATACAGGAGGTTCGGGGAGGAGGGGGTGGTTGGAACTACCCCCGACGTCAGACTGGTATAACGTCACGAGAGAGATGGTAGGAGAGGCAGCAGCAGCAGCAGCAGCAGCAGCAGCAGCAGCGGCGGCGGCGGGTTGATTGCACTGCCGGCCCCGCTGGCGCACACGCCTTTGGCATTGGTCTTTTTCATCCCTCTCTTTCTCTCTATCTCTCTGTTTTTCTTCGCCTCGTCCCACCCTGATTTCTCTTCGCTTCTCCTTTGCCTCCTCGTTCTCTTTCTCTCCCGGCGGCAGCGGCCCCCTTTTTCCTTATTTCTCTCGTTTTATCGCGCACTCGCTCGCGTACGTATATATACTCGCTCACATGCTCGCGTCGATCTATACGTGTATACGTGTGTGCGCACCTACATAGCCGTACGGCGGTGTGCGCGTCGAGCGAGCGAGAGTGAGAGAGAGAGAGAAAGAGAGAGACGGAGCAAGTCCGGGGTGGAACGAGTAGGGGTTGCCATGGCAACGCCCCATGCGCTAGTAATGCGCTCCCCACCTCGACGGCCTCCTCCCACTTGTGTGTCTTCTCTCTCTCTCTCTCTCTCTCTTTCTCTCTCTCTCTCTCGCTCGCTCACTGCGCGTACAGAATGATTCATTTTCTGCCGGCACAGAGAGTATAGTCTCTCTCTCTCGCTCGCTCGCTCGCTCTGTCTCTCTATACTTCGAGACTCGCTCTGCAGAGCGCTGGGAGATTAATCCAAGCAGTGAGTGCTCTCTCTCTCTCTCTCTCTCTCTCTCCCTCCATCTCTCTGTCTCGCTCTTTCTCTCTGTAAAACGTATATACGTATAGAGAACGAGGAAAAGCGCGCTCGCGTCTATAAGGGAAAATACGTACGCGCGCGTAAGCGAGATTTTTAGTCGCTGGCTGGCGGGCCGAGAGAAAGGGAGGAGAGCTGCTGCCGCTACTGCTGCTGCTGCTGCTGCTGCTAGCTTTTCTTCTTGTTTTCCTCGTTTTCTATATACGCGAAGGGGAGGACTATATACTCGCGATAACGCCCTGACTGGCGTATATACTCCGACCAGGTTGCCGGGAATCTCCAATTACCGGGATTTTAGCATTCTCCCGCTCTCTCTCTCTCTCTCGCTCTCTCTCTCTGTATATGTGCGCGCGTGCACACGCGAGAGAGATTCAATTATTCTCGAGGGTCCGGAAAAGATCGATAATCAAAAAAACCGACAGATTGCCTCCCTCGTCCGTATCTTTTTTTTTCCAACATTAAAATTCCCGAGAACGCGGGCCTGCTTCTGCGCGTCGTATATACACACAGACATACACATACGCGCACGCACAAACGCACGCGTAATCTATACAGAGTATATATTCCCTCCTGTGCATGCGCGCGAGAGCCCAGTGCTGGCGCACTCGCCGGGACTTCCCCGCGCGTATAGATTTTCCGTTGAGGCCGGCTGCGGGAGTTCGCTGCGCCAGAGATAGATAGAGCGAGCGAGAGAGAGAGAGAGCGAGAGAGAGGAGTTTTGGGGCTTCGTTTTCTATCTCGCACTGCAGGGGAAAAGAGAGATGGATGGAGCGGCGGAGTGCGTTTCAGGGATGAAAATATTTTCCGTCTTGACGGACCCCGACTCTATCCACTGGCGAGCTAATCGACCCTTTTATTCTACGCACACTTTCACGAACGAAGCGAGCCGTGCGCGCGCGCGCGCGTTTCTCTCTCGCTTTTTTTCAGCGCGGATCAATTCGGAAATCAAGAGGGGCAGGGGGAGGGGGGGCGAGAAAAAAAACGCGCCTCGGGCGAGACAGAAATAAATAGAAAGCCAAGCCTAGAATTTACGCGCAGAAGCGCCGTCGAGTATATAATAAGTCAATTTTCCTTCCTTTCCTTTCCTTTTGCTTTTATATATATACACTATATATATACACATAAGGCCGTATAAGAGGAGCAAAAAAGTTGGTGGCCGCGCGATGATTCTTTTGTTTTCACTTAGCCCCAAAGATCCTATCCGGGATAAATACACGATGAGCGATTATATAGGTGCATATCGTGAACCGGCAATTAGGCCCCCCTCCCCCTATATACAAGCGCCACGCGACCCCAGTCGAAAATTCTAATCCCAACGAAGATGCTAATCTCTATCTTTCTTCTCGTCGTCTGTTTGTTTGGTAAACAGCCGCGCGCGCGCTCTTCTTTTTAAGCGCCGTCGTCGCGTGACGACTTCCCGATAGATTTACGATCCCGAGACGCGCCGGACAGGGAGAAAAGTTTCGAGCGCCAGAAGTGACTTCTCAAAATCGCGAATGCACGCGCGCGCAGACGTCGAAACGCATATGTCGAATTTCACTGAAAAAATGCACTTTTCTTTGGTCTAGAAATAGAAAAAATTTTTTTAAAACTAGAGGTTTCGGACCGATCAGACTTTCTTCTGTGAGCCGAAACATAGTCAAAAGTGCAGAGGAACATGGGAAAAATTACTATTAACCATATTTTTGAGCCATTTTAGCTTTTTTTTACAGAAACTTAATGCGTCAAAACACTGAAATAATAACCACTTCGAATGTTCCCGAGGCACCAATAAAATTTTGAATAACACTATAATAAAGTATTACAAAAGAGCTTTAAGAGCTTACAAAATTAAAAAAAAATATGCCAAGTTTCGATATTCTGATCAAAAGTTATGTCCATTAAAAAAACAAAAAATAATAAAAATCCATATGCCTCCCCATGTTAAATTTTCATAGTTTATACTTCGCATGTTCATCATCTTTTGCCTTACAGAAGAAAGTCCCCACTGGTCCCAAACCTCTAGCTTTAAAAAAATTTTTTCGATTTCTAGACCAAAGAAAAGTGCATTTTTCAGTGAAATTCGACATGTATGTAATACACTTGCGCGGGCAGCAGCCGCAGCGCTGCAGAGAGCGAGAGAGAGAGAGAAAGAGCTATATACGTCGTGTACGTGTTTTGCCCGCGATACGGCTTATCTTTCGCGGCGGCGGCGGCGGCGGCGGCGGCAGCGGCGACGACATTCAAAGAACGAGGCAAACATACTGCAAAGATATATACCGAGCGCGAGAACTGTATATACAAACTCTTGCGCGCGCAGGTGCGCTCTTGCATGCGATTGCGATTCGACGATGTATCGCCTCGGCGACAAATATTTATCGGGCCAACTTGGAGCATTGTCTCTTAAGCCTCGGGAGAGAAAGAGAGAGAGAGATCAGCTTAAGCAGAGATTAATATTATTCATTTACTTGTTAATTTTTTTTTTGTTTTTAATATCTTAGAAAAAAAGAGTTAGAGAAAAAATGGAACGACGACGCGCGTCCGCTTGAATTTCGGCGGGAAATATGAAAAAACGTGCGCGCGTATCGATATAAAGCTAATATTATACACGCGCGCGCGCACGTTTGTAAGCCGGTTGCTCAGCTTCTTCGGCTCTGCGCTGTCGGTTCTCGCGGCGATAAAAAGAGATCCACGTATATATAGCTGCGAAACTGGTTTCGAAGGATGTCCTCTCTTTCTCTCGCTCCGGCAAATATTCCACGCGAGAAAGACCGGAATATATATACGTGCGCCTGTGCCTGCGATGTGTGCGCGTGTGTGTTCGTCCGCGCGTACGTGTGCGTGTGTGCGTGTATGTGTGTGTGTGTGTGCGAGTTGTTGCGACGCGTATTTTGGGGAAGTTGGCGAATCTACCTGACTTTTCTTCGCTCTTATCGGCGGCTCAGCTGAGCGTTCGATGTAGGCGGGAAGTTTAAATTTTTCATATTACACTTACGCGAGAGATTGGAAAAAAAGGAAGGCGTTCGATATATTGACCGGATTTATGTAGTGGCTTTGAATTTTTGGCTCTCGAAATCTATTTAATTTTTGCGATTTACTTTCTCCCGCGGTGCATTGGAATTTAGCCGACTCATTCAATATTTACCGGGTGAAAATTAAATGTGTCACTGCCAGACGATTATCAAGTTGGTTTATAATTGATTTTATTTTTAGAGGAGACGTATACATATTCCATGCGAAATAAAATACGCGATAAATTTATATTGATTAAATATGAAGTGTATTTCAACTAAATGAAACATGAAATTTAAAAAAACCGCGATAAAAGTATGATTTTACCCCCAAATTTGTGTAGTATATCCTGCCTATAACTTAAAATCGCTGTGATAAACCGAAACAAATTAACGAATTAAAAACAAAAATAAATGTCTGAAGTTACGAAGAAACTAATTATAACGACCGTTAAAAACGATGAGCTGAATCGATTTCAGGAATTGGGCAATGAACTCGTCCGAGACATATGAAAATTCTTATGTTTAAAATCTAAATTAATATAAATTGGTCTAATGGCAGGTGAATTGTATTTAGACTATTTTTCAAAAATTTGTAAACAAAATAAATTGAAATTTGAAACTGATAAATTATTAGTTCAGAAATTTTGTTTCATTCAAATTGTTACACATTTATAATTAAAGATTTATAACATACTTCTCAATAAAAATAAACATTTTTGTTAATGCAACACTTACTTACAGGAATTATAACAAAATTGTTTTGAATAATAAAGCTAATTTTCTACTCTCGAACCTGCTTTTTATTTTGGGCAAAAACGCTGTCTTTTCAAAAACGTGAAATCAATTTTTAAAAAATTGCAAATTATATAGTTATGAAACAAAAACGTATGAGTGGAATTAAAAATTAATCATTTACCAAACTCAGCACTACAAAACGAAAATACAAAGTTTCGGCCAATTAAAATTACCGTTATACAGTCTCTGCGAGATAACGTGCTACACGTACACGTACACACACATCCGCGGGGCAATTTTGCAAAATTGCGTGATTTCAACTTGTAACACCTCCAAACGTGTTTTTGCAGTGATTTCGCGCGACTGAAAATTTTACAGTGCCAAAGCAGAAACATAACTAACAATGCGCAAAGTCAAGCTCGGCGCTTCTTCGAAAACCGAAAAAAAAATCGAGCCAATCACATTAGCGAAAAGTCTGCCGCTACAACAAATAAAAAAGTAACGCATGGCTCGCATAACCCAAAAGAAAAACGAAACTGAGAGAAACAGAGAAGAGAGAGAGAGAGATAGAGAGAGGAAAAAACAAGAAGAGAAAACGAGAGAGGAGGGGCGAAAAATAGAGCGAGCTCGAGCGCGTTTAAATATTCGTGCGCGCGCGCTCGAGGATCGATAGTCCTGCCGGCGAGGACGAGCTTGTATCTCTCTCTCTCTCTCTCTCTCTCGCTTCTCGTCGTCCTTATTCTGGACCGAGCGAGCGAGCGAGCGAGAGAGAGAGAGATCCTGCTGCTGCTGCTGCTGCTGGTGCGGCTGGTGCGGCTGTATACGTATATATTCCTGCGGTATCGATCGGCCTGGCGCGCTAATCATCGATTCGCTTCTATATTTGACTACCTGCCGGCATATTTAATTACGAGAGGGACGGTAAAATCCGCTTTCCAGCGATATTATACATGCTTTATTCATGCCGCTGCCGGTGCTGCTGCTGCTGCTGCTTTTGTTCTCTCTTGGCTTTTCGCTCTCGCATCCTCTTTTTTTAGGTTTGACTTTTGACTTCTTCTTTGGTTTTTTTATTGCACTGATTGCTTGGGGTTTTCGAAGAGTAGCTCCTAAGGTTTCCTCTACGAGCGGAGAGAGTCTTTTTTCCTTCGTTTTTATTTTGAAGTTTTAATTAAACTTCAGCTCTCTCTCTCGCTCACTCTCTCCCTCTCTTGCGCGCGCACGCTTTGTGCGAGGAAATTCCTTTGCGAATTTCCTGAAAGGGGCTATATCCATTTTGACTTGAATTACACGTGCTATGGAGAATATCTCAGATTCGAGCTTCTCTTTTGTACGTCACTCGCTTTTTGAGATTCGATAAAGTGCACGAGATGATTTTTCGAAATAGAATGAAAATCAAAGCGACGAAAGAGTCGAGAGGCTTAATATGCGAAATATGTTACAAGAATAATCGACAGAGGGGGACAGGGAGAGAGTGAGAGAGAGAAAGAGAGAGAGCATGAGTAGTGAAGATTGAAAGCGAGGATAGCGGAGAAAAAACTCCACGTGCGCGATCGAAACGGCGCGACGTCGAAAAATGAGTGTAGTGCTCACTCTGATGTAGCGCGCGCGTGGCTTTTGAAAAATCGTAACTTTTACGAGGGAGATCCGGACCGCTTTATCGATATATCCCGCTTATTGAATTTTAATAGACCCCAGGAGATTCACTTTTGGAATACGTATATGCACCGTTTCAATTGTCGCGCGGATTCTCATATTTTTGGGATATGTATAATGTATATTTAGATGTAAATACATAATGTATAATAATCTCATGTTTGCGGACGGTTATTCGACAGATCATGTAGCAGACCTAAATTTTCTTTATCTTAAAACTTTGCAAAATTCTTTCTGCACTGGGGAAACATTTTCCAATGAAATTTTCCTTAAACCAAGTAAGCAACTGCAACACTCAAGTAAACAATCAAGAAAAATCATTATAATTAATCCGATAGCACATTTTGTTTACAAGAAATATAAAGTTAAAAAATAAATGTTGCAACTGATTAGATGTATTTATTAAAGCATAAGATGGTATATTTTTATTAAAAATAATTATTTTATTACTTCTAACAAATAAACCATAATAATATTAGATCAAGTAATTAAAAATCTGTTGCACTCACCAAAAAAATAGATCATACTAATCCTATATTTATGTTCAAATAATTAATTATGTAGTTCTTGCAATTAAGTATATAATATTATATTACGCGAATAGTTACGTTAATTACGTTAGTATTCTATTATATTAACACGAAGAATAATTTAGTTCTCATGACGCATTAATACTGATAAGAATTAATTGTTCGCAATAAATATTTTATTGAAATATTAAAAAAATCGTATGAAATAAATGTTTGTCTTTCTAGATGGTTGTTGATTGAACTATAATTTATCCATACAGGGTAGCTACCCTTATTAATATATATGTAACAATGTAATGCATTTTGTTTCGAATTTTTTCAAACTATCGTATTTACTTAATTTATTAGTAATTCATCTATTTTTCAAGTAAAATTGTAACCTGCATGATTTTTTTCTTGAGCAATTTATAATTACCAATTCGTAAGTATATCAGTTTTATTTATACTAATCTATACTTTTATTGATTTGGCTAAATTAAGTTTTGAACTATCATCTTCAATCTCTGTATGTTTACATAAACACATGAACCTTCTTATAAGTCATTTATAAACATTAAAATCAGACTTCCAGATTATTATATCGTACATAAAATTTTGCAAAATAATCTGCAACCACTCCTCCATACCTTATAGTGAAAAATACGCATTTTAGTTTTGTCCAAAACTTCAGAGAAATCTAAAAAAACTCAGGTATATGCATTATACTGCAAGAAAGAAAATCGGTAACTTTCTGAGCCCGTATTTCTTGTCACGAGAACTTAAAAATCGTGTAGAGAATGTAATTTGAAGGTTATAGAGTCAAAAAATGTATAAGTAGCGGTCAACTTTCCGGTAAGCCACCCGTATATATATCTATTATAGCTGATCCATCAACTGAAACCCAACTCGACTTATTAATAATAATCCAATGTTTGTACAAGTCAGAAATATAAAGGCAAACAGTCGGACATTGTACACACAATAGTCTGATAATGCAGCATTAAAAGGTTGTCAAATCGAATCCAATTAATCAAGCAGAATATTTCACTTTGCATACACACAGAATGATGAATGATTCGCAGTTAATCCACAAAACTAGAAAGAACTATCAGTCTCTAATTCTAATACATATATTGCGCACAGTACATGCAGAAATTAAGAAGAGAGCGCAGAGCGAGAGCTCATTTCTGTCGAGAGATGCAGAGAAAAGCTATATTGAAGCGTTTTCGTAGTCTTTTTTTGCCGTCGTATACACCACGAGCGCTCCATTCACGTATGATGACAACAATATAAACAAGTTTTCGACAGAGACAGAGAAAGAAAGTGTATGTATGAAAGAGAGTGTTACGCGATCTGTGTCACTTAAAACATAGAATAATTTGCATCGAACACCCCCCTTTTTTTTGCCATCCCCTTGCACGTAGTCTACGAAAATACAGATACGCACACACACTCGCATATATGGTAAAACACCTACGCTTACCCACACAGTGCGCACAGAGAGTACACTTGCCGGTGGGGGAGAGAAAATGGAATAGACTGGGGGGTGTAGCTATATCGCGAAAGAGGAGGGGGGGGGGGTTGCAGGGAGGCGAGTCGATAGCGGGCGCACGTGGCCGGGGGTTCGTTTTGCCGCCACCGTGGCGCCAATGTCCCACATTAGAACCCCCCACCAGGAGTAGCATAGCAGCAGCGCGGAGCGACTTTGCGAGATCGGTAGGGGGCCACCCCCCTATATATAGGGGGGCTACGATACTTCGGCCTCCCAACGGGAGAGGGAGCAGCGAGTCGTGCACTCCGTCTTCGTCGCGCTAAAAGGACACTGACTTCCTGCTAGCGAGAAATATAGAGCACACCCCCCTTTTTTATAGGTTATATAGTCTGTTAGTTGTATAATGTGCAGGGCTCTGTGTACCTCGATTTTTTCGAGACTTTTTTTTCAATTAGCTGCCGCGCTCGTTAGATTGGATGCTGCTGTGGGTGAGGCGGAGAATTTTATAACTGGGTATAGGTGAGGGACGCTTTCTGCGCTATAATCATTGATTTTTCTCGTCCGCGGACCTAGATCCGCGTGCGTCTATACTAATGAGAGAGTGCGCGAGAACTGGTTCATTTTTATTTCATTTATTTATTTATTTATTTTTTTTTTTTTTTGAGATGACAGAAGAAGGAGGTACAACGCACCTGTCTTTCTTTCTTCTCTTTTTGCCCCCCGGTTGAGTTATATTGTTGCGCGCGTTTGTCGCGAGGTACTTTATCGGGGCTACGTGCGCGTGCCGGTGTACGTGCGGAATGAGAATATAAGAGAGATGATTTTCGTTCTCCAAAGCTGACGCGTATTGATCTTTCCTCCCTGCGTGGCGCGCACATATATACTCGGATCGTTTTGCTTTACGTAATTGAAATTGTACGCGCGTCGCGATTGTTACCGATGCATTCACACGTAAGTATATAGGAGTCTCGTAGATTTGGCCGTTCAACATGTTACAGCTTTATACTGTACATCGGCCCGTACAACAATCCGTATCCGCATATAAAATCAACCGAATAAACGCGACTGTCTACGGTCGATTGCATTCATCCGCATACTTTTAAACCACTGTACATGCATATTCATCGCAATCTGCACACTGCATAAATACATATAAACAACGCTTCGCAGAAAGGAAAAGCTCGACTTGTTTATTGCCCGTCAAACGCTAAAGGATATTCATATATATCAGTAATTTTCATCAAAGTTGTACAGTACCGAGGAGTGTAAGATCGCTCAAGTCCGCCGCACACGTATAACGAATCGGAGCAAGGATCGAGCAGCGCAGCGTCGGCGGCGCGCTCTTACAGCCTCGCGGATCTCCGGCGCTTTTTTGCCGGCGCGCTGCACATACGACGTCTGCTGCAGCACGAGAGCCGCGTTACGTAAGCTCGGACGAGCGTGTGAGTTGTAGCGTTATAGTTTGTACTCGCTGGCTGTTTTCGCCATACGCGCGCGGTCGGTCGCGCCGTTTGCTATACGGAGGTGTCGTAGGTGGCGCTCGTAATTTACATGGGACACACACACACACGGCAGACACGTTTGGTCGGGATGTGAAGCCGACGATTGGTTTGAATTTACGTTGATTACCGTCGAATTATACGTCGCGGCTCCGTGGTGTAATATCTGGAAAATTTATTGCGCAACGCGCGCGTGAAAAAAAAAGGGTGGAGGTAAAAGGCATTTTTCGTATACGAATATATGTATATGTATAATGTACGAAAAGGAGAAAAACCGAATGAGTGACGCAACGCTGGATGGTAAAGCCCAAAATTCCGAGACCACACATTGTCCACGCAGAAATCGCGGCGATACTTGGGTACGTCAGGCCGTCGTTGTGTAATCTTTCTCTCTCGCGCGCGCGGCGCGCGTCTCCTTTCTTCGGGCCGAAAGCTCGGGAGAGGGCGATTGCGCTCTCGCGTGTGCGTACACGCCTGTGTATATATATAGGTACGCGGACTTGTAACGCGCGCGAGGCAAGTGGCGAAACGCTTTTCTCAAATTGTTGACTGAAAACCACGGAGTTTATGCTCGGCATAATGCTCGATGGTTAAGTTATACATCGGGCGGACGAGTCGAGGCGCTGAGAACGTCAAGTTTTTGTTCCATTATCGGTGGCGAGAGGAGGAGGGGGGGGGGGGGGTAGGGCGGGGAGAAAAGGTGTAGTTGCCGGGAATTGGATTTTTATTAAAAATGTGCTTATTTCCAGGTGGTGTGCAGGCGGTATTTTTCTCCGTAAGCCCGACGAGAGCAAATGCTCGAAGCGCGGCGCATGAAAAACCGAGGAAGAAAACGCGCTCTCGCGCCGCTCGGAAAACCAAAGTCAATTTACGCGGAAATGGAAGTGTGTGTAATGTAGAGAAATGGAATATGACTTATGTAAGGATTATAAATTTATTTTCCCATGTATACCCCCATGGGACGTTTCGTAAGAGTTTCCTTTATCTCTTTGCTTATTTTTTACGTTTTGTTGTTGTCGTTGCTGCTACTGTTGTTGTTTTTTTTTTTTCAAGTTTAATGCGATTATCGTGGAGAAGGAATATACGCTGGAGAACGTAACAATTGAAAACAAGCTTGAATCTTGTACATCCGCGTGAGTAACCTTTGGAGCGGAGCTGCGGCATTCATATATTCCCGCAGTGGAAAGAGAAAAAAACACGCAGATCCAAAATATTTTCCTCGTACAAATCAGTTATAATTAACCGATCTCGAAAAAGAATAAAAAAAAGGATAGCACAGCGAGAGCGCACTCGGAAAAATCTCATCAATTATTTATTTAAGCCCGACAAACTCAGCTGCAGAATTTTCGCGATATTTTCCCCTCTACACAGTTATAGAGAGTCTCTCTCTCTTTCTCTCTTACGCAGAGATCGGAAAGGAGAGAAGAGAGAGAGAGAGAGAGAGAGGGAGGGAAAAAAGGTGCTTCGTTATGAGCGCAGAAATACAAGCAGCGAACGAGAAAGAGAGAGACAGGGCGTGGGAGTGCGAGCGAGCGAGAGAGAAGCTATAGCGCAGCCGAGAGACGAGTTTATCTCTAACTCGGCGTATATAGCTATATACGCGCGGGACTACCTATATACAATACGTATATAGCGCGGAGCGTATATAGCGAGAGCTCTGTGTGCGTCGAAGCACGTACAACTGGCGAGCGTGGAATTTCCGGAGGGGGAAGATCGGAGATATAGCTCGGCCAGACAGTGGTACCATCTGTGCTCGGCGCCTCGAAGCTCCGCACGTGGAAAGTTCGTTATACGTTGCTGCGCCGTCTGCGAGTGTGTGGTGCGCGCGCGAGACTCGTGGGTGTGAGAGAGCTGCGTAGGTGAGAGCCGGGCTTGAGAAATCCCACGTTGGCGTGTATATATATATTATAAACATACTGCACACACGCACACTTTATACGCGTAGTCTGTACATACATCGAGAGTCCAAATGTGCGCTTAGGCATGTAGAAAGTGCCGTATTCTCTTTTGAAATTTCGAATTTTCGCAAAAGCTCTCTTTCTCTCTCGCTCTCTCTCTCTCTCTCTCTCGAGTCTCTGCAGCGAGAGATTTCGTCCGCGACACGCCGACTTAACCATTTATTATACGCGATTCATAAAACATCGCAGCAGACCTGGGAGAGAGGAGAGATTTTACGTCGCGAGAGGGGGGCTGGCTTTTATCGATAATCGATGGGGAGGGGGAGGGGAGCAGTTAATTATTTACCGGCTTGTAGGAGTACGTCTCTGATGTAATATACTATTTTAACTCGCCTCGTGTTAGTTTATTTCTAAAAAAAAATTACGGGCATAAAGCTCGCTTCGACGCGTATATAGCATGAAGATAAACAATGCCACAAACTGTCGTTAGCAATCCCGTCTCGGACTCTCCCTCTCTCTATCCCTCTCTACTCCCCCCCCCCTCTCTCTCTCTCATCGGCGATAAAAAAACCAGAGCAACAAACGCGTTACACCACACGGTGTGTTTATATTTGTTTTTAAATAACGTTTCATTGATAATCGATGAGTTCCCGACGATTGCGCGCTCCCGCGCGTAAACGTTAAAAATTGATCGTTATTATTTTTTTTACAGCGCTCGCGCGCTGAATGGATCTCCCGCGCGCGCTAGCGATTACTCTACACGCCGTCATTGTTTACTCACCGGCGAAAACGCACGCGGCCGCGGGCAGCGATTTTTTTTTCTCTCTCTCTCTCTCTCTCTCTCTCTCTTTTTTCCTTTTCCTTTTTATCGGGCTAATCAGCGCGCGGCGCATTGCATAATCGCCGCCGCCGCCGCCGTTGCGCGCGGCTTGGTATATAGGCGCAATAAAGCGAAAAACGAGTGTGTCGAGGAGCCCCGGAGCCGCAGTTGAATAACCAGGAGGAGAGTTAAGTACGCGCTTTTCTTTTATTAGCGCAACAAACCCGTTTATCGATGAGCGTCGCGCGCTCCCCCCCCCCCCCCCTCTAATCGCTCGCCTACTCGAAGTGCAATTTGCGGCGAGAGTTTGTTGCTTCTTTTTTCTCTTCTTTTTTTTATTACGGTGATTATAGGCAAGATGATTTACAGCCAATTTTTCATCCTCGCGGCTCGCACGCGCGCGCGCACCGACACGCGCGCACAGTATATACGAGTATACACGCGCGGCGAGTGAAAAACCTCGTTTTATACACCATCCAAATAAATTACAGCCTCTAAAAGCTTCCGCGAATTTTTCAAGGTACACCAAGGTCCACACGCGCACGAAATGCCGCGCGCACGCGATAAACTCGCTCGTCCCCCTGCATGGTTATGGTGTAAACGTATACGCTCTTGTGGAAAAAAAACGATAATGAAGCGATTCGATTGGTCGGGAGACGATGCGCCGCCACAGCGAGATTTGCTTTCGGTGGCGGCAACACTCCGCACTTAAGATCCCTTCCTCGAATCGAGTATAGTTACTCGAGAGTTTAATGAAAAATGAAAAAGAAATATCTCCCGCAGCCCCGATGTATGCTTTTTCAAATTTTCGCTAAGTATATACAGAGACGTGCAACGTGTGTATATGTTCTAATCTTCTGAAAATCGAAGAGAGCATAATTTACGAGAGAGTGGAGGAACGAGCTGTTGGAGAGCTGCTTCTCGTTGGAAGAGCGTATCCTGTTTTGGAACGTCAATATTTATGCTCGCATTGTAATTAATAACTTTCGATACGACATAATAGCTTCCGATGTATAATTTTTCTCATAGCCATCGCCGCTCGCAACGCATCGGGAGCGCGGTTGAAGCGGCCTGGCGGATCTTGCCAGTATATACACATAATAGTGCGCGAGCATTCAGAAGATTCACTCGCCAAAAGAAGCAGCGCGTCGCGCACATCCCACCTGTCAGCATAAACACTCTCGTGAAAGAGAGAGAGAGAGAGAGAATCCGCGACCGCGAGTAGGGGAAAGCCTGAAGCACGTGGCGATCAGTTTGTCACGCGGTCTCTCTGCCCGTTATATACATGTGTATATATATGAAGGCGCGCAAGCGACGCATTCCCGCCGTGTTTACTATCTGTCTCGTCGCCCCCGTTCCTTCTCTGACCGTATAATAGCCCGAGAGAGAGAGAGAGAGAGAGAGAGAGAATACTGCAGGTCTTCTCTCTCTCGCACTCTCTCTCTCTCTCTTTCTCTCTTGGCGCAGCTCGACCGTGAAGCGAATTCTTAAAGCGAGGGACCGGAAAGTTTGAGGATGTGTTTTTCATTCATGCAACTTTTTCTCCTCCTCACGCACAGCAGCAGCAGCAGCAGCAGCACAGTAGTAGCAGTCGCCGTCGTCGTCGTCGTCGCAGTAGTAGTAGTAAGCAGTAACAGTATATAGAGCGACGGTGCAACGATCGATTCGTCCTGCCGTTTAGACGAATTAGGGGAAGAGAGAAGGAAGGCTTGCGAAAAAAAAGGGGCACGCGACTCGCGCGGATATCTATATAGTGCGGAGTAGCGGCAGCAGCAGCAGCAGCAGCACGTGCCGCCGAAAGCAGTGGGAATCTAAGTTATGCGCGGCACGTGATCGTTCGCTCGCCTCGTCTTCTTCTTCTTCTTCTGCTGCTGCTGCTTCGGCTTCTCGGGCGTGTAAGAAGTCGCGACGGGGGTGGGGATGAAGGGCGCCGCGCCGCCGGCTCTTTTTTCGCGCTCGCGCGCATGGGTGCACTCCGCCGCCGCCGCCGCACTGCGATGCTATATACGTCGGACCCTCCGCACGTGTGTCTACCGTCTATGCTGCGTATGTATACATATTACATACATATACACATGGCTTTGCGATAAGGGGAGCGCGCTCGCGCGGCGATTGATAGGTCCGTGTTATATAGATATCGGCATCCGCGGGAGAGAGAGAGAGAGAGAGATGAATGAAAAAGGCGAAGGAGTACACGTGGCTCTCGTCGGAGGAGACGGCGCCACGGCAGCCACCGTTTCGGAGCAGTGTTTATGCGCGTAACAATACGTGTAGATGTTGAGAGCGTGTCTGTGTATAACGTGTGTGCTCGTAAATCAAGAAGACACACTCGTGAAAAATCTCATAATTCCCAACACTTTATGCAAACACGAAGAGCGAGCCGAGCTGGCAGTGAGAGCGGGAGAGAGAGAGAGAGAGAGAGACAACTCTCTCGATAGAGAGAGAGAAGTCGATATTTGCAGGGTCAATACAAAGCTGTTGATCTTAAACACGCGAAAGATCAACAATCCTTTCCTCCTACTACACCAGCTTTATATATCCGCGAACAGCTGCCTGTTTGTTTTACCTCCTATATACACGTGTATACTGTATATATAGTAGAGTCTCTCGAGGAGAGAGTCAAAGACGTTCTCTCTCTCTTTCTCGCGAGTATGTGTGTGTATGTCACCTGTTGTCAAGTTCATACACAAATGGGCTTCATTCACGGCCGAGTGTATACACATGAGAGGAGAAAGAGAGAAAGAGAGAGAGAGAGAGAGCAGTCGACCGCGTGCTCGGAGCGCTTTTGGACCCTTGAGATTAGAATTCGCTGGCTGCCGCCGGCTTTTAAAAATGCCACGGGCGTACGCCGCTGCTATACACACGGGCGCAGCTCTCGATTTACCCCACGTGCGAATAAAAGCCCTAGAGGCTGTGTTTACGTCTTGTGGGCTGAAGAGGCTTTTTCGACGTGTGTGTGTGTGTGTGTGTATAATGTGTGCACACGTATATACGCGGTAGTTAATCATCCGCATTCCACGAGCTACTCTCTTTTTTTTCGTTTCAACGAGGATCGCGTGACGAAAGACCGCACTAGACGTAATCAGGGGGTGTATACGGTGTATACGACGTATTCGATAGAGAGCCTATATACGGTTGATTGCTGCGGATGTCTCTATATAGTCAGGTGATGGAGGCAGTTTCACCAGAAATTAGTGCTGCCATGATCGATTGGGATGAAATTCATTTTCGTCGAAACGTCCCGTCTTCCGTGAATTTCACGTATGTCTAAATAGAGAAAATGTATCGTGTGCAATTGGCTGGTTGGTAACCAGTGGTTGGACCAGAGCAAACTATTATAGTGTGCATTTCTTTGATAAAATTATGATTTACGAGAAAAATATATAATATACTGTATTGGCGAGGGCATGGCATGACACGTGTTGCGGGCGATATCCCCTTTCTCATGTCCGATACTATTTTGCTGTAATAATGGACTCCCTTTCTACGAAGTTAACCAAGAATTACGACTTTTAAAGTACCACATTACGACTTTTTAGAGTACAAAGACTAAATTTCATAAGTAAATCAATCGTCATATGTATATACTATAGCACATCGAAAACTTTGTATGCTTTATATGTTAGACTTTGTTGTTATATAATGTAGGTTACGCTTTATAGATTAGAAAGTAATGTATGATTGAAATATTTATTGGTAAGAAACAGAGATCCCATTGCATATTACCACTTTCAAGCGGCCTGTTGTTACTTCAAGTTTATTTTAAGATGGGTGATCAAACTTACATCCCTGATTTCTGGTTATTTTTACCCATTTATACAGATCCAATAAAATGCCAAGTTATACAAACTTTACTTTTTCATAATTGAGCACTGAACACCGAAATCCTTGCTATATTTTTATCGATCAGCGTTTAAAATTCTTACTCGAATCAATTAAAATTAATCTATTAAAAACCGATAATTTTGTCATTGCTTCCGACAAACGATATTCTCAAGTAATACTCACTCTAGAAGACGTCTATTAAAAAATTTAACAAAAAATTGTAAAAAAAAAAAATTTCATTAAACTGCGAAAAACAGTTCATACACATTTCACCTGGTGTTTCAATTCACACGCCGTATTCATCGGCCTTACGTAACGACACGCTTTTCCACCAAGCCTCCAATTATTGCTACCTTTACACCTTAATATTCATCGCTTTACGTCCCTCCACTCAATATTTACAGCTCTCAACTGTCGGCGGGCACTCTCGGCGATGCGTCAGATGCCTTAACGACTCAATCACTGCGAGAGCGTGAGCGAAAGAGAGAGAGAGAGAGAGAGAGAGAGAGAGAGCGCGAAAAAAGGAGCCGACGACAATGCGGCACACGGCTGCAGGTACACATCCCCTTCCCCCCCGCCGGTATTTATAGCCGGTCATTCACGGCTTGTCGTCGAAATTGCCCATAGTGCAGTGTATATACGCGCGCCAGAAGAAAAAGAGGGCAGAGGACTATAATACGCGCGTATGTGTACGCGTACGTCAACGCGCGCAGCAATACGTCATCTCCTCGGGATATTTCCAATATCGAGCGGCGCGTTATATATAGTGCACATTCGCACCGCACACGTACGCACGTGTTGTACATGTATATACACAACGGCGAGAGAGACTTTTCACGGTCAAATGATCGTAAGGGACGTTTACCCACGCGCCGCCTAAACAATACCGCGCTATTCTCTCCTCGCAGTCGAGTAAAATCGATCGCGCGCTTGTGTATACCTAATACATGTACCGCGCGTACACTATTACAGCCGCGAAAGGGAGAAAGATAGAGAGAGAGAGAGAGTTTCACATGCGACGATCGTGTATTATAACACAAGTCTTTGATGCACTGCACCGGCGCTGAGAGAGCAGCTGTTGCGTGCCTTGCAACGCTGCGCTCTCGCAAATAACACACGCGGAAGCACGTGCGTTATATAGCGCGCTAACTCTTATCGCTCGGAGCTATTTGTACACGTATGCGTATATATGCACCGCGAGAAAATTCTTTGTCTGTCGCGCGCGGATGGATAAGGAAAAAGCTCATCTCTGGCGGCGGCCCATATATATATCTACACAAGTCGACGCGAGCACGTGGAGTAGTTACAACGACGCGGGGACATGCATGCCTGCGCCGGCGATTGATTTCTTAATAACCGGCCGGCTGCACTGCTATACATATACATATGCGCGAAGAGCGAGAGAGAGAGAGAGAGTACGGCGTATCAATTACCGCAACGGCCTATACTCGTGACGTACACTGCACACACGTGCCTCTCTCTCTCGCGCGGGCGCGATTCGCTCGGCCATGTGCGCAACTTGTCGATCGCATGTGTGTATATTGTGTATAATACCCGTTTGTCCGTGTGTTATACGTCTCATATGTAGACTCTCTCCGCAGCAGTAGTACAGTAGAGGCGAAATGGTAGAAAATCGAAAGTCAAACTCGCGAATACGAGATGTGCACGAGTCTCGATTGTACACATTGTATACACGTGTGTGCATCGTACATGTGTATAGGGTTAAGGTCGTATAGCACGTATAGAGTGAGAGAGAGGAGAGAGAGAGCGAGCGATTTCTGTCACGTCGCCGACGGGGAATCCGGAGAGCCAGCCGCGCGACGTAATGAGAGAAAACGAGAGCGGATCGAATGTCGGTCGTCTTCTTTGTGTATACCTATATACCACTGCAGACACACAGTACGGGGCGCGTGCATGACGTCTCTCTTTTCGCTCCTGGTATGTACACGGGTATTGTATACGCGCTTTACTACTATACTAGCCGAAGAGGCGCCAGATGAAGTGAATGGCACCTGTTTTTCCGAGCGAGCGAGACCCCGAGCGGCCGCTTGTATATACTTACAACACGCCTGACCGCAACAACGAGGCGCACGCGCGCGCGGGTAGGCATTACATTCGCTATACTCTCTTTCATTACGTCCAACGAGTGTCTGCAGCGCAGCGCCAGGAGAAAAGTCCGCGCGTCTCTCTCTCTCTCTCTCTCTCTCTCTCGCTCTCAGTGCCCGGGTATATATGTATAGAGAGCTGCACATCGAAGGAGGGTTTGACGAGAGAGGCGTGAAAATTGCGGTCGCCGCTGAGAGCTAGTTTGTGGGAATTAAGAGTCCCCCCCCACCCCCCGCCCCACGCTCTTGACTATATCGTTGCCTAACAGCATTGTCACGACACGCGGTACGTCGTGTATTACGCGCGAAGACCGATGCACATTCGCGGTCATTCACACGCACGAGAAATTATCTAACAGTCGTAAAGACCCGATGACGCGACGCCGTCGTCCTCAATTAGGTGTCTCTGTCCCCCCCCCCCTCTCTCTCTCTCTTACACTCTTGGATCAGGGAAACCGACTTTTTGCTCGTTTGCTCGTGTATACACGGTATATATATAGCACGAGCTACAGCGTGGCAGCCACTGCCTTAAAGCAAGAGAACAGCCCGGTAAATAGAGAGATTAAAGGCTAGAAGGCTCTTTCTCTCTCTCTCGCTCTCCCGTCGCCCCTCTACCACAGCGGCGGCGGCAGCTCCATAATTGATGCAGTTAAAGTGATTATCCTCTCAATATTCCGGAGTCGACGGCCCTAATTCGCGGCACGCGCCAGGTACATTGTGTTGAGCCAGCCTCTCTCTCTCTCTCTCTCTCTCTCTCTCTCTCTCTCTCCCCGACGTTCTGCCGGTAAAAAGGGAAAAACCAGCCGCTAGCTTTACGACCCATTTATATATAGAACAACGCGTTTGTGTCGAGAGAACGAGGCGAGAGAGAGAGAGAGAAAGAGAGAGAGAGCAGGTTGTTCCTTCTGCCAGGGGTATCGGATTCAGCATTGAAAGCCGAGAAGCGTGACAATTCTCTCGGTCATTACACGCTGTGCGACAACGACCTACCGCAAAATCGGAAGGTCGCCCTTCCTCTTAAAGAGAGACAGAGAGAAACTGAGACTGTGTGTGGGTATAAATTTACTGCAGCCCACGCGACGGACAGTTTCTCTGTACTGTGTACACTGAACAGTGAACATACACACACACACATATATACAATATACATATATATATTGCATATATAATATATACAGACGAGCAGACGCACGAGGAGTCTTTATACAGCGAGCCGCCGCGGGTATAACGGTGTTCGCGAGAGAGAGCCGAGCGTTTTATTTACCGTTAGGGCCGACAACGGAGACGGGCTCGAGGAGGAGGAGGGGGAGGAGGAAGGTACGTACTGTTCTGCGGATGATTTTTTTTTCTTCGTCTTTCCTTTATCGTTCAGAGATATGTTCCGCAGTGTGGGCGATTATTATAGCTGTACGACGTCGAATGTTTAAGGGGAGTCTAGATTCTGCAATCGTAATCAAGACGCTCTTTTTTTGGGCATTTTGTTCAATCAGGAAGTAGTAAAGAAATAGAGGTTTATCTGTGCGTATATATAACTGCATAGAGAACCGACGGACGTGAGAGAAGAAACTCAGTTGAGTAGATATATAATTATAAAAAAAAGTGACTCGAAAAGAATCATGCACCTCAATGATGAGACGATAAATGAAAATAAATTTTCCAATTCACATGTTGTGGCTTATGCTTGCTGTTAGAAATTTTTGTAATAAGCAATTGATGCAATTATAAATCTATATGTAATGAAATATGCATTTGATGAAAATATATTTTTTCATAACGATAAATAATATAATAGCAGTGTGATAGCATTTAAACCACGTAGTTCGCGAGTAGATATAAACTTGTACAAAAATATCTTATTCTTACACCTTAAGTAAACCGTGTGCGAAATGTTTATAACCGTTATGAATTAATTTAATAATGTACTTTGTACACTCATGCGTTAAGAAACATACGATCTCGCGGTTGAAGTAAGTAACTTTCATGCGAGCTCAGTTGTTGCGATTAATTATTTACAATTTTAAAAAATTACGATTTTTACACCACTCTGATCTAAAAATTGCAAGTGCCATAAAATACGGTTCGATATCAATGCGTAAGAAGATTTTTATCTCTTGCGACTTTTCTCACTCGCTTTACTCATGCGATAAAACGTCACGCGAGCTAAATAACCACCTTCCGAACCCGTATTGAACTGCATTATTATTGAAGAAAATTGGTTTTAGTAGCGAAACAGCTGCCCATTTATTGTAGATAGTCATCGCTGGTAGAAACTTATCGATAAATTAGCTAATTCATAACAAAGTTAGCTAATTTATCGTTAAGTTTCTACCGGGGATCTTGTGGTGTGAAATTCGCTATCGTGAATTAATTTTCAGTTACATTAACCATATTTAGACTGTATAAAAGATACTCATCGAAGATACCACTATCTTTGATTAACAGCATGATGCAAAAATGTAAATAGATAGATATAGGATAGAAAGAAAGTGATAAAACTATAAAAGATCTTGCATAATAGATAATGTGAGTACAATACAGTAAGATTTGTCATAGTAGTTATGTTTATATCATACTTTGTAAGGCGGGTGTAAGCAGCCTTCAAGGAAAGAAGATAAAGAAAGCCGAAGCATAGTGTAAAATGACACGAATAAAGAAATAAATATAGCTGAAATTTAACTACCTAAGTGCAAAGCTTAATTATCTAAATAAAAAACCTGCATTTCCAATAAATAATCGCAATATTTAAGAATGGAGCCAACAAAATTTTATCCCAATAAAGAAACATCGCGGTCCATCCTTGCCTGCAGAAAAAAAAAGAAGAAATCTTAATCCCCGATCAAGCGGCGTGTAATCCGACGAAGAATCGGCTTTGGAATGACAAGAAGTGCGGAAAGTGCAGTGATGCATACGTATTACGTATATATACAGCACGTCGCGTCCCTCTCACTCTCCTCTCCTCAGAGCTCGTTTGCGCGCGCATGGCTCGCGGCTATGCATGCTCGATGGACTTTTAATCGAGCGAACGCCGCGTCTCTCTCTCTCTCTCTCTCACTCTCCCGCGAATCGTAAGCAAAACAATGCGTTGCATAAGCTCTCTCTCACTCTCTCTCTCTCTCTCTCGCCACGTGCTTTTCGGTCTTACGTCGCGCCGCGCGCCGCAGGTGTCGTTCTGTTTGTTTTCTCCCGCGCGCGAGATCGCGTTTCCAATTCAGCGCGTGTAACGCCGCAGAAATCGCGCGCGATGCTTTTTTTTTCTTCCTCCGCGCGGCGGCGGCGGCGACCTTTTCGAGAAACATCAGAGAGAACTCCGCGGCGATCGATATACACACGCGGTTCAGCGCGGCTAATTGAGCGCGTAAAAAAAAGCGGGAGCGATGAATGAACGAGTGAATGAAAAAAAAGTTGCGGGCATAAAGCCCCCGTGTATATAGCTGAAAAAAAAGCGCCGCTGCAAATCCAGTTGGGAAACGCGCGCGCGTAAAAAGAGTGAGAGAGAGAGAGAGAGAGAGAGAGACGGGCTATTACACCGCGGCGCGGCGCGTCTCTGTAACGAGGCAATCGTCGTATTGTTATTCGCGTGCACGTGCTCTCTATACATTTTTTTTTCGCGCTCGCATCGCCTCGCGTATTTATGAATGACCGTCGGCTCGTATGTATATATTGACAGTATATCGATGTGAGCGCGCTGCGTCACACGCGCGTGTTATACACATATATTTGTGTGTGTGTGTGTGTGTGTGTGTGTGTGTGTGTGTGTGTGTGTGCGCAAGTTGAGCGTCTTGCGGACGACTGGCGTAGACCAGCGGAGCGGCGTTTATATTACGAATTAAAGAGAGCGAGAGAGAAGGAGTTTAGTCGCGTGCGCGCGGATGGGTCAATGGCACACGCACCCGTATTTACGTGTCTATCGTATGCGTCGTTTTACTATTTGCGTGAGCCATTCTACCATGCGCTCGATCGGCACGTGTGTATTTATAATGTATACGTACAATGTAGCATTTACGTGCATTAAGCGTCTGGCTTGTTCTGTGTGTCTATGTCATAGTTACATATACGCTATATGTATATATATACGTAATGTACATGTGCGCGGCCCTCTCTGTCGTTACAGTCGAGTTCACGGTCTCCGCAATTTCTCGCGGCTGTTTTCGTCGTCGACTCTACCGCGACTTTGCTTTTTGTCCGTATTAAAGCTGCGATTTCGTTAGCTTCTATACGTCCTTCGAAACCGTGAGAAATGCGACGTTCCGTTCGCTCGGCGAGCGTACACAAGGTGTGTTGAAGAATGTAAACATTCTAGTGTCCCCGATGACTCTGTATTCAGATTTTTAGTGCACATTACGCATGTACCATACCTAAAGAATTCGCGCGACGGTAAACAGATTGTAAGCAATAAATCTGTTTGCGCGTATCCGTACTACGACGTCACTTTCTTTTCCGCTGTAATGTCAGAGCGTGCGACGTCTCGACCAAATCGTGATCGGCTTGATATCGTATATACGACGAGGAGAAATTCGGCAGTTTTTGTAAAAAAAGATTCGACTGCCAGAGCGAGAGAGAAATATTCGGAGTCGGGTGAAAATTGAATTTCCGGCGACTTACGTATTTTTTGTCAAAATTTCCCTCCCGTCTAATATATCGAGGATATTCGAACCGCAAATAATTCAGAATAACTTCTCTCCGATATTGCACGCAACTTTACCACATGGTTAAGCTTCATCATCAACAACGGCAGACAACTTTATTTCAAACAAATACATGAAACTTGCTATTAAAAATTAACTCTTCTTCCCGCATACGATGAGAATGTTAATAATAAAAGTAATAATAACCATCAAATTTACCTAAAAAATGCTTGCAAAAGAATTAAAAAACAAAAAGAACAGAAAAGAAAATAAAAACGGAGCCGTCGCTGGCCGTCTAGCACTTGGCGCCTCGCGAGCTATGCGCGCTCCTGATGGATAAAGATAGAAGTTCCCGATGACCTAGCGCGCGCCGCGAGCCGTGCCGAGGCGAGCGTATAGCGCGCGTATATAATATAGAGAATCGGGAGAGATCATGAGATTCGCGCTGAGTGCGGCCCAGCTCTATATACGCGCGCTCGTTCCAGAAAGCGAATTTTTGCTACGGCCCGCCGCAAATAGATCGCCGTCGATTTTCCGCTTTTGCGCGCTCGAAATCGATGTTCCCAACAACATATCTCATATTCTCCGTATGTATTATGTACATTACTGCGTACGCGCGATATATAAGCATAACTACCGAACGTGTCTCTCCGCGGCGCGCGTCACGTGCGATTGATCGTTCGAAAAAGAGACTGTTGCACCGTTGCGCCCGCGTGTGTGTACGCCAACTTTATTCTCGAGAGAGAATAAACTGTCTCCGCGCACTGTACAGTAGTATAGCAGTGCGGCAAGAGAGAAAACGAGGAAAAAAAATGCATGCGTATATGGAATGCCTTTTATGGACGCACCTATTTATAAAGCCATAAAAAAAAGGTAACGTCGTAAAATGACATTGCAAAAGCAACATTGCGTTACATCAGCCTCCTCCTCGTCCCCCCCCCCCTCCCCCTATCCCTACTCGACGCGAAGTGCCAGTGTTTGCATGTGTACGGGGAGAGAGAGAGAGAGAGAGAGAGATCGATTCTAACCCCAAAAAACAACGGTGAGTACGTTCGATTTGAGCGCGGATACGGTTCCGCACTCATGCGGAAATTTATCCTCTAAACGCGGCGAGTCCTTGAATCCCGGAAAATTCGAAAAATCCGTCTCTCGTGTCGGTATAAACAAATGTATAAAATCGCGAGCGAAAAAAGAATTACGCGCCGTCTTAAAAAACATCCCCTTGGCAGCGGCAGCGACGGCGGCTTGTTGTCGTCGCGGTAACCATGACTACGCTGTCCCCTTGATGATTGGTCATAACCCTGCCCTGCTCCTCTCTCTCTCTCTCTCTCTCTCTCTCTCTCCGCACGCGACTATATAGGTAGACTCTTGCACGATTGCCGCCGAGCTACACGTATATCTATATAGAGTACATATAGTCTCTCTCTCTCTCTCTCTCGCTCGCTCGGGGCGAAGCCCCCTTGCCCCTTGGACTTTCCGCTTGCGGTCCCCTACTCTGCGCTCTCTGGCTCCCCCTCCACTCGGCAGCGCTCTAATGTTCCCCTGCGCACCCCTGGGCTCCGCAGTTGTTCTCTCTCGCTCTGCGTTCTCTCTCGCTGCGGCTGTACAGTGCTATCTATGCCCACCTAACCCAACCCGAGCGCGGCCGCTCGGGTTAGGTTAGGTCTCGCTCGCTCCGTCTCTGTCTGGCTGGCCAAGTAAAGGAAGAGACTACTGCTGTACTCGCTCGATCCCCTCTCCCGCCGCCGGCCTTTATATACGCGCGTGCTATATATGCGCCTCTCTCTCTCTCTCCCCCCCCCCTCCCGCCCTCCCGCTCGCTCGATATATAGCGGTAGCTATATGTATATAATATACGTGTGCGGCTGTCTCTCTCTCTCTCGCTCGCTCGGTTTGCCCCTTACACGCTGCACACTACGCCGCGCTGCTCCGTATATATACGCGTGGTATATACAGCAGCAGCTCTGCTCGCTTCAATTTTTAACATCGAGCGCAGCTGCGGGCTCGTTATAAAACTGCGATATTTCTTTTTGCGAAAACGGCGGGAAATTCGAAAAAAATTCCGCTGCACGCGTGCTCGCCGGGACGAGGAAAATTTTGCGCATCGGCCCGGACCAAAGTCATCCTCATTAGAGGAGATTACCGCGGATCGCTGCCTCGAGCAGCGTGAAAGGGTCGAACTCGCTGCTGCTGCTGCTGCTCTCGACTCTCGACTCTCTATATACATTATACACGTATATATTGTATATATGTACGCTATAGCCGATGCAGCATAGCGATCCTCTCTCCTCGTCACTCAGCTGGCCGGGCGCATCTCCTCATCTCTATACATCGCGAGGCTCGGTCGATATATGTGTGTCCTTTTCTCCCTCGCGCTCTATACCCGCATCCATATAGCTATACATCCAAGTCCCTCTACACAGAGAGCGCGTACGTATATATCTGTATACGGTCGTTCCCTCTCTCTCTCACTCGTTCGCGCGCGCGACTCCGTGTGTATACACAGCGAGCGAGAGAGAGGCAGGCTGCTGGTTTCTCTCGCTTTCCCCCCCGGGCCACCCCGCGCGCGCCGGCCCCCCCAAGGAAACGCGGGATCGCTTCGAATTCAAACTACCGAACACGAGGTTACCACGCGTCAAATCTGACGTCCCCACGATGCCGGTATATAGTCGCGTGCTCTCCCGCACATGCTGCCGCGGCGGAGCGCGCGAAAAACTTTCGGCCGCGTATGGCGTACTACACGGCTCCGCTGCAGGGCTCGCACGTATAAGAGAGGATCGCGATAGCCACTATAGAGGAAAGTTTTCTTGTCTAGGATTTGAGTCAGTGGGTTATTCCGGGTAAGCGTCGTGCGTGTGTCTGTGTGTCTGTCTATACATTATACAGACGGACGCATATAACGAGCGGTTGTAGCAGCGTCGATGTACGCGGTATATATATGGGGAAGGCTCGCCGGCCGATGGAATATTCCACGAGCGAGCTGTGCTTTTTGTATACGTAGAGGCGCGAGTATATAGGCAAAAGAAAAAAGAAACATAAGAAAGGAAGAAAAAGACAGAGAAGGAGGATGGTATTATCGACTCTCAATGGCAAAACTCACCTGTCCAACGTCGCACCACATTATTATTCCACTGGCACCGGCGACGACAGCATCTTGCGAGTTGTCCGGGATTGCATGCGCGCACGTTGCCGTTGTTGCTCCCTTGCTCTATATGACTTCTTACACGCTCGATCAGCTGTGATCTTTCTCACGCCCTTTCACGCTCTCTCCCTCGCAACTGCGTGCGTACGTATCTCTACGTCTACGACTACGTCCAGTTGGACACCTCTTAGAAATTTGCAGGTAGAAGGGGGTTGGTGGGGGGCGGGGAGCACAATTTCTCTCTCTCTCTGTGTACTGTAATCAATCAATTCTCGGCGTACTTATAAGACCCGCGTGTGGACAACACAGGCTCGGTATGTACACAAAACTGTCACTCGTATGTATACGCAACATGTATATACGTATGTAATGAGCGTGGTGCGATAACCTACCGAACGAAAGGGAAAAAAGGAGAAAGAGAGAGAGATAGAGAGAGAGAGAGAGAGAGAGAGAAAGCAAAAAAAAGAAGAAGCTTTATGTACAAGCTTTGTATGCTCCGGAATCAGTAGTAAGAGTGAGCTAAGCAGTGGTTATCGCGCGAACCGGCCTTTCTTTTCCTTCTGGGCTTCCCTCGCTGAGCCAACATGAAGAACGTGTGTCGGCTCGCCGCGAGGTGGGGAGGAGGGGGCAGGGGGGGGAGAGAGTATAACGATTGTCCCGTCGGTGTGTGTGTGTGTATATATAAAATCTATACACACGTAAAGTGGTCAGTAGCGTAAAAGCAGATCTCTGTTTACGTGCTGCTCCTCTTGCGCAGCTCGTGCAGGACAGCAGTCGTCCGGAGTCCGCAGCTCATGTCTCATCGGAAAGTCTATATAGACAGATATATATGCGTATATGTATAATGTATCGCGAAAAATCGCTCGGCGAGCTTTCGAGTCGGACGGGGGGAGCTGCGAGATTCTCACGGCAGATCTATAAGGTATATGCAACGAGACCAGAGCGGTGTGGCGCAATGTCAGTGTTAAACGCTAACCAAGATGGAAAATAAAAGAGAGATAGTGAGAAGAGAGAGTATATGCAGGCTACAATAATATATATATTTATAGAGAGAGAGAGAACGCTGCTCGAGGACTCGTGCGTCCGTCGTTGGCTGGCGGAGCGTTATACTGAGAAAGCTGCGCGCGCGACTCTGACAACAGCGAAGCTCTCTCTCTCGCTCGCTCGCTCGGCTCTCTTCGACCGAGCTCGGCCCACACCTGCGCGCAAGCCACGTCCATGTGCGTACGGCCCGCGCACCAATACACGCGCGCCCGCCGCGACGAGTTTGCCTGCGTGTGCAGCAGCAGCAGCAGCCGGCTGCGCAGGAACCCCCCGACGCTCGATATTCCGCGCGCTCGCCGCGTTATATAGCCGGAGAGAGAGAGAGAGAGAGGGAGACGGCTTTTCTCGATGAAATTTTTCTTGGGGCTTTTTTTGTTTTTGCCGCGATTTTTCCAGACTCGCTCTCTTTCTCTGAATGCGCGAGAGAAAGACAGAGAGAGAGGGGGGGGGGGAGTGACCGTTGCTTTCGCAGTGATTGTTTACGCGTGATGGATCGAAGGGTAAGCAAAGTGACTTTTTCCTTGAATGAAAGTGACCTGTAAACAAGGGATTTAACCGGGAATTCCGTGAATTTCGATTAACTAGTGTATAGCGTGAGACTTCCTCGAAAGCACTGCGGTGAAAATAGTTGCGCGCAACGTCGTATATTATAGAGAGACGGTTCAACTCTTTCAGGAGCGCATTGTTTCACTATACAAAAACAGATTTGGTAAGCGTGATAGGCGATCTTTTGACTTTCGGGCTCGTTCTGATTACGGCTCTGGATGACGAAATTATTGCTACGTTGAAATTAGCGAATCCGACGTGCCAGCTAAATGGGAGCTAATTTAATTGGGGTTTCTCGTTTAACGCTCTTTTTTTTTAAATAAGGAGCAAAAATATTGGCAAAGTATAGATTATGGAACTGGTGTCAAGAGAGCGTAAAAAATTTTTAGGGGCCCTATTCCGTAAGCTTAACGATAAGTGTTATACAACACTTAAAACGTTCAGTTAAATTTTTTTGTATATCTGCGCGTACCTAGCGTTAACCTAGCATTAAGTTTGCAAAATACAGTGCTCGATGATAGGCTATTTGTCGTTTCCAAAATTCTGATTTTTTCTTCTCCTCGAAACAGTATTTACTAGAAGTAAATAAAAAACTCTTGCAATCACACATAAAAGCTTAATCAATTACGTAGCAAAGAGTCTGAAATGTACGCAAACGTTCATTCGTATATACCTATATCACGTGTGTACACAACAGAAATGCATATGCGTACAAACTAAATGAGAAAAAAAGCTGAGATGAACTAGATGGGACGTTTCATACACGTCAAAGGGTTAATGAGCTCCGCGCATTCATCGCTAACGATCGCCGCCCCTTTTTTTTGCGCTCGCGCGCGGGGGCCGCAACAATAACGATCAATTAATAACCGACATTGTCGGTGCGTTTATTGATTTCGATTGCGGCGCGCCGAGAGAGAGAGAGAGCGCGCGATTTGCTTTTACGAGAGTTTGAGTGGCGCTGGCTTTTATGGCTTTCGCCGATATTATGTAGATGTTTCCTTTTCAACGCACAGGCGGCCGCGCATATGTAAAATCCGTCGAAAAAAAAGGAAAACAAGAGGAAACCTCTCGTCGTCGACGGACGCACATCACCACCACCGCGTGCGCGCACAAGCGCCGATTATAAGTGAAATAAAAACAGATCTCCGTTTGTGTCCCACTCTCTCTCTCTCTCCTCGTGCGCGGCTTTTTTTTATCTCCTTTCCGCGGAAGGAAAAAAAGAAAAGGGAGCAGAAGAAAGAGCCGCGGCGGCGCGCGCGAGATCCGTGACGAAAAGCGGAGCAATCGTCGAATCCTCGAGGGTAACATACAAACACAATGCGAGAAGCCGCTATTATATGCCGAGTATTTTCTGAATGAACGCAAGTAGAATGACCCCGTACATCATTCCTCGAGGGTCGTAAAATCTTAATGACGGTGTCGGTGAGTGTCGCACTTGTTGTATATATGTGCTGCTGCTGCTGCTGCTGCTGCTGCTGCTGTGCGTTTAAAGAGCCCCGCGCGCTACTGGTATACTGCTTCTGCTGTTATATTATACGGTTTCGTCGGCCAAGATTTTCCGCGTTTTCACAGCTGGCGACCGGCGGAAAAACAAGGAGGAGGAGGTGCTGCACTAACGACTGGTCTCTGTATATAGGTGCGCAATGTAGGAGAAGCAAAGTGCGTTTGTGGGTCTGGTTGATGAGCAGCCGCGCGGTGCAGGTTACCGAGAGCCGTTTCCAGGTATACACACGCGGCGGGCGCACGGGAGCGAAGGTGACAGGTTTATTTCGCACGGCTGGTGGTAGGTGTATTATACATGCATTGTGAAGTCGAGTGTTTCGCAGCTATTGTGACTAATTGCCGGCGCTATGCGAGAGGGAGCGATATATATACGCATTTCGGGCTGATTTATTACGGCAAAGAGCTCGCTTTGCGCGTTTAGCTCGCGACCTTCGAGCGAGTGGAAAGCGCAAGTCGCGGGGCGATTAACACCGTTACCCAATTACGCGCGTGCATGTGTATAGAACAGAGGCAAAGCCCGCAACAAGCGAACAATGCGCGCGCGGGCGCGCGCGCCGAAAAGAAGTCAATGTCGGGGACGTCTCTCTCGCTGATCTCCTTATTACGTACGCCTTTATCGTCGGCGCGACTGATCGGAGTGTCGCACTGGCGGGACTAAACGAGTGCTCTCTCCATTGATCGATTAGTAAATCTCGCGCGTACACATATAGATATAGACGAGCGAAAAATACATAAGTCGTTGTTTTCGTTCGACGCTGTATGTGTATACACGTGCGCGATCGGTTATGATCGCCGCGTATATACGTATTTACGCGCTGCGCTTTCATTGACGAGAGACGCACCGCGAGCGGAGTCGCGTAATATAATCGCGACATTTACATAACACGCGGCTCGTATAGAGGTAAACAGAGAGAGAGAGAAAGAGATGAAAGCTTCACGCGACAGTAAAAATGAGTTTATCAACCGCTGTAAACTGTATCAATATGTATAGGTAGTACGCAACACGACGACGACGACGACAATACATACGACGCTAAGGCAAACAAGCGAAAATTATCTCGGCCAAGCGAGTCGAACACCTCCCACGAAGAGCGCCGAGACTGAATCGCACGCGCGCGTTACGTTAGTCGCGTATGCTATAGTAGTGATATATGTACACTAGCATGTGCCGTGCACACGTTATATACATACACGTACGTATTATAGAGGAGGTGCGAGCGCGCGCGCGACGAAAAGAGTGTGTGTGTGTGTGTGTGTGCGGTAGGGAAGGTGAGTGGCCACTTAAAGCGATTAAAGCGCCGGCGGCGAGTTAATTGCGAGGTTTGTAAACTTGGCGCTTGCATAACGAGCCGCGACACACGATGATCCCCGGCGTGCAACGCTCTAGTCCAAGGCCACGCGCGCGCACCAAGACGGAAAATTCGCGGCAGTGACCGTGTGTGTCTCTCTCTCTCTCTCTCTCTCTCTCTCTCGCTCGCTTCTCTACATATACAGCTATGTGTGTACACATGCTACAAATCACCTATATACGTACAGCACATGTGTGCAAAAGCCGGCAGAGCCGAGAGAGCGCTGCTCGGGTTTCCCCGATGCGCGCAAGGCCTCGAGAGCGATTAAGCCGCCGATCCGCTGATGGCTTCTTTTCAGCGGCCGCGCTGCACGCCGCGCGACGACGTGTCTGTGACCTCAATGGGATGCGATGCCGGGATCAGCTGATTTTTCGGACTGATCGCTCGCTCGCGCGGGTGTCTGTTTGTTTTGCTCTAGCGCGCGCATATACCTGTATATATGTGTATACGCGGTAAGACGATGGGGGGTCGTTTTTATATCGGCGGTATTCTATATCCTCTATATATTTAACTTTGGAGCGCGAGATCGCGTATTTGTAAAGCGTTTTCTCCGCGGCGCCGTCGCGTTTTCATATTTCATGTGCACCTGAACGGTGGTTACGTGCAATTGCTCAATCCAGTGGAGAAAGAGAGACGAAGCGAGAGAGAATGAAACGAATGAGACGCGATCGAGCTTTTTTTTATAAAACACTAAACAGCGTTGGCCTTGCATTGATAATCGCTCGTCAGAAGATTTAGTAGAAACCGATTCGCGTTCTGCAGTCAGATGGATTCGGTCTAATTAAAAGTCGCGTAAAACGAATATATCGCGAATACGTCGAACGCGATGCGTGAAAATTCGAAATACGCGCGTACAGCGATCGTATACCAGTATACCTGATCCGCGGAAATGCCCAGCACACAAACCGCGATTCGCGAGCATCGTCCCTTTAAACCCGAATAAAAGAGCAACAAGCCATCATCCCACTGCAGCAGCAGCAACAGCAGCGGAGAAAAACACGTGTGTCTTCCGGCGTCGTGAGCGAGAAAGTACAGCTGATATACAGCGCACAGATACACCTATAATACACGTCTATATATACAGGTATACACAACGTACACCAGCTTAAGCGCGAGAACGATGGAAAGTTGGCGTGTGCGCGCACGGGAAGGGATTTATGCTTCGAAAGAGCGAGAGAGAGAGAGAGAGAGAGGGGGGGGGGGGCAGAGCCACTCGATCAGCTATACGTATACACCGGTTCGCGGGAATACGTTATCGCATCGGGGAAGCGCGCGACCGATTCCAAGTTTAGCCTCCGCGTATATATAGCTATATACGTGCACACACACACACACACACACACAGAGTCGAGAACGCGCCGGCCGCAAGATGGAAAGTGGGGTTGAAAGCACGTGGCTTTCTTGGTGAGCACGTGGCCGTGAGAGGAGAGGCTACTTGCGCGCCGAAGGGATGCGGAAAACCCGACCCTTTTCTCTCTCGGCTCCTCGCGCTGTCTCGCTCCTCCGAGCTTCGAATTTTGAATTTCGCGGGCTTCTCCCGCGCTCGCTGTTCTGCCACGTATGTATATAGACACACACACACGCGCGTTCTCGGCTGTGCGGAGCGACTCGACTCGCGGACGTTTTATTTGTTTAAATCCGATTCGGTCGCCACATTTTCCCGCTCTTTAAATCTCGCGGCTCGACGTTCCCTGCGCGTATACAGTTTCACGTGGGTATACACAGAGAGCGTTTCTTTCTCTCGCGCTTTTTTCCTCTCTTTCGAGGCGCGTCAAATGCACTACGTAGTAATTACACGGCGTATTACCGGCTACTGTTCGTCTCTGCGTGTGTCCCATTTGCTTCCCTTTCGACCTATTTTTCCGAGGGGGTTTTTGTTTTCGCCGAGAGAAATCGAGGAAAATCGTCGCGGGTAATCAGCAGCGCTGGAAATTTTGGAGAATACAGTCACTCGATGGGTGGGTGTTATCGTTGCGGAGGGTTCACGTGCGCTTCACTGATTTCAAAACGCGATTTTCGAAAATCCGTACACCAGTGACCAATTCACCAATTTTCTGTAATTGCTAATGTTTTGTATACGATAGTCCAGAGTTTTAATCTAGCTTAAACTGAACAAAATTTGCAAAGAACCAACGTTCTATTATTGACTTACCCTTCATCAATCTGTATATTTTTATTCCCTATATGCGAACTGATTCTACAGTTTATTTTTATATTTACCATCGGCGATAAATGAAATTGAAACAATTTGTTTCATCGGAAAAATCGCAATGTATATCTCCTTGTATACTATATTCCGATACTGTCCACTATGTGTTATTAATAACAACTGACAAAATCCGATATCAGCGCAGTTAATCTTTCATTCATCGAGTTCACGAAGTCCAGTCTATTTGCAAAGCCTAATTTCTTTTCCATCCGCTAAATTTTGCACAATAACGAAATGTTTCTCGTGTAGCTTTTTCATTGCAAAATATACATATATATAATATACACAGAGAGTGAGAGAGACAAAAAGAGGGAGAAAGAGACTGCGTATAAACCTGTGTAGTCAGACTGTTTCAGCAGACCTACATTAATGTGACTCAGCGAGAGCTGGAGGACGTAGAAGTTTATCAAAATCTTTTGTCGAAGCGATTTCGAAATCCGTAGACTTTCACATAAAAAAAAAATGATAATCACACAACCAATCGTACAATTAGTAATGATTCCAACATGTCGTTACTGCTTATTGCGAGGCTTATCGATAACTCGCTGTCGAATCACTTCATTCAACTGCTGGATAAAACACGAAACACCGCGCATCGTACCCCCTTCCGCAAAAAAAAATCTGAGCTCGAAAAGATAAAAAAAGTCTTTTTTTTTCAAAAAATCATCCTCGAATCAATAAAATTCTCTCCCACGGTAATCCGCGAAAATCATCGCCTGTCCCTATTCTCTAAAAAAAAAAGCAGACAAAAAAAAACCCACAGTCCCCATAAACTTTTCATTGAGCTGGCAGCAATAATAAATAAAATCCAGCCGTTAAACTATTCAAAAATAAATGGGCAGAGCCTCGCAGTAGCAGAGCGCGGCGTATATATAATACTCGGTTGGCTCGTGCGGAGAGCCTCGCGCGCGCCCGCGTATAGGTGTACGTGTATACACTATACACGTACAGACACGTATACGTATACCTATAGACATACCGCTCGACTCTCGCCGGGCTACGCCAGCGAGCGAGCGAGCGAGCGAGAGAGAGAGAGCCACAGGCACGGCAGCCTGCGCTCGGCGCCGGGGCCACAGCTCGCGCAGCCTAAGCTCCCGGCCGAGCGCGCCAACGATTTTTGCCGCGACAGCGCGCGGAAAACTACCGTCGCTTCGCGGCTCGCGCTTAACTAACGCGGCGCGAGCGATTATTGCTGCGCTTTTTTTTTCCCTCCCCCGATCGCTCGTCTCAGGTCTCAGGTTTTTCGCGGGGATCCGCTCTTTGGGGGTTAGGTTGCCGCCGCCGCTGCCGCGGCGTGTGCCGTATACAGATATATGCATGCCCGACCGCAGCGAGAGAAGATAGTGTGTATGTACGGCGCTCTCCCAAGAGAGAGAGAGAGAGAGAGAGATGCGCGCCTGTGTGTAAGTATATGTATACTATACAGGTATCGCGTGCGTATATGCAAACTCGAGCGGCGGCGGCGGCGGCGGCGGCGGAGAGGCCTTCGCGCGACGGGCGAAGAAACACGCGGCCGCGCGCGCACAGTCAAAAATAGCTGGGAATATAACATGTATATAGTGTAAGTCGGCCGATAATTCGGCGAGACCCGGAATATTTCGTTTTAGTTATTCTGCTCTATTTATTTTCTCTCTCTAATTTTTCGAGCGATTCTCACGCTTTGTATAACAATTCAACAAAAAAAAAAAAAAATTGCCACGGAATAGCGTCTTCGTATTTATAAGCCGTACTGCCGCGGCGCGCGAGCTTCGGCTCGTCGCAGAATTTTGAACTTGTTGCGAGAGACAGAGACAGAGACAGACGGAGAGAGAGAGAGAGATAAACGTTGCGAGTTTTTCGCCGTATATATAAAGCTGCAGAGAGTGTAATATATAGGAGCAGCTGCTCGGCCGGCGCGTCAGAGCTCTGCAGCGAGGCGCGCGCGCGCGCAAGAAAGCATCGCACAGGCGTGCGGTGCAGCAGCCTCGATCGAGCGACTCGCTCTCCGCGCTCGCGCGAGAGCTATACGCGACGAGAGAGCGAGACGCGGAGAAGCGCACAAGCGTGAGAAAGAGCGAGAGAGGAGGAAGCCAGCAGCGCAGCGTCAGGCTTCCACTACCAGTCCGACTCTAAATATGTGCCGCGTGGAAAGATAGAGGGAGAGAGAGAGAGAGAGAGAGAAGCAGAAGACGATCAAAAAGACAGAGGATGCCGGGGAGAGAGAGAGAGAGAGAGAGAGAGAGGAGAGAGAATAAAGGAGGGAGGAGAAGGCAAAAAATAGCGGGAGAGCTGGAGAGGGAGAAGGAATGAGGCGCAGAAAGAGTTGGCAGTGTGCTCGCCGCGTATATGAATGTGCAGTGTGTGCGTATGTCTGTGTGTATGCTTGCGTGTGTGTTTGCATGTGTATGCATGTGGATGATAGTACGATGTGTGTGTGTGTGTGTGTGTGCGCGCGCGCGCGTGTATGTACGTGCGGTACGCGAGAGCGAGGGAACGAGGCGGCGTAACGCTGCTGCTGCTGCTGCTGCTTATTGCGCGCACGACTCTGCGCAAACAATTCTCTATGTACACGTTGCGCATATATATAATATATGTATATGCAGGTTGCATTATTATATGCGCGACGCGCCAATTTTTTATCTCATTTTTTAATTTTATAAATATTTTTTTTGGTTTTTTGGGGATTATACAGAAACAGGTTTTTCGAGGATAAAATAAAATACGAGTCGCGGTATGCGACGAATGTTTAGTGTACATAAAGCATTATGCGCTCGGTGCGGATCATCGAAATTCGCGGCGTCCGCGGATAATTTTGAATAGAGCTGCGAAGCCGGCTGCTTTGCTAACGATTTAAAATATGGATGCAGCCAGTGCTTTGCATATACGAACTCGGCTCTGCTTGCGCCCGTATATATATGCATATGCACTATATACAGTGTACACGCATGTGTGTGTATATCTGTATATACACATCGGGAGAACTGAAATTTCACAGTCGACATATTTAGCCCCGAAAAATCAGTCGGTTATTTCCGCTGCATACAAATGGCTAATTAGTTGTAATTGTACCGATAAAGTATAGCTGCTGCAGTTATACACGTGCATCATCTATTTGCTCCGTGAGCGAGAGAGAGAGAGAGAGAGAAAGAGAGATCGGCTGCACAATCTGCGCGCGCGATTTTTCAAAACCGCAGAGTATCCTCGTTCGCATAATACGCTCTGACGTAACGCAGTAGCGCTGCGCAGAGTGCAAACAAAAAAAAATGGAAAAGAAAATCGAAGCCGAGATCGGAGCATACGTCAATGAGCGCGACGAGCGCTTATACAGCAAAGAGGCAGCGGATCGTGTCACCCGCACAAACAAAGCGTCGATATAATCCACAGGAGGATATAATCGATTATCCGCGCCGATAAGGAGGAGGAAACAAATTTTCAGACCTCTACACGATAAATCCTCGAAACAGCCAGGTACACACACGTACACACAGACACACACACAGTGCAGTAAAGTCAAACGCGCTAAAGACAATGCAATCTCTCTCTCTCTCTCTCGCTTACGCGCGCACACGTGTACAGGGAGATAAGACGATCGGGATTGCCGATTAACAAAGTAAAAAGTGGCTGCAGCAGTCGGTGTCTCTTTGTGTTCTCTGCGTGTGTGTGTGTGTGTGTCGATACCCTCTATTGTCCCGAGAAGAGAGACACTGCACCTTGCGGTCGAGCAAGAGAGAGAGAGAGAGAGAGAAACAGACACGCAAACACGAGTCGGTAGACAGACAGGCGCGTGGAAGATATATAGAGCCGATGCCGGCGACGCTGTCAAAGTGTCAGGGACCTTGGCATTGAAACGCGCTACATTGCTTCCGAGAGAGCGAGAGGGAGAGAAGGACGTGCGTCTGGCCGTGTGGGTGTGAGAGAAAACGGCCGAAAGAGAGACTCGGAGACATGCAGATTAGAGACGGAGAGATGCAGTGCGCCGGTTAATTCGATATGTGTATAGCGGAGAAAGGGAGACTTCCGTCGATTTGTCTGGGCCTTATTCGGCCCGAGCGATTACCTCGTTCGCTGCAGATGAGTTATGGAGATTGGATATTTATTATAGGGCGGTTTTTTGTTTCGCGATGAAACGGTTTTCGGTGTATGTATATATAGAGAGAGAGAGAGAGAGAGAGCGGGAGTTGAGAACGTTTCGTTGGCGCCGAGAGGAAAAGCGTATTTTTGGAAGAGAAACGATTTTCAGTTTTACTCTTTGGTTGGTCGATATTTCTTCTGATTTCGAGCTATATTTAGTTGGAAAATTCAAATGATCGTTCCGTAAGATTTATGAATTTTGCAGTCGTGTCGAGTCTAAAGGTGGTTATTGCATAAAACACATGGCTGCTCAGCTAGGTTTTTACGTTTATTTGACGGTTGGGAAAACAAATTTTATCTCTTTACATTAACAATGAAAGATGGATGACAATGATAATACAGATTGATGAAACAATTGATATTAAGAATCTAAAAATAAGCGATTTAACAAGATTTTTAAGACCCCTGAAAAACGAAACGAAAAAAGTTGTAGATGTGGAAAGTACGTTTAGCAATTATCCTCGTGCAATTATTTTATCAAATCAGCAGATTGCCTATTTTTACAAGATTCAATATATCAATTTTTCCATGGCAACGAATTTTCTTTTAAAATCATTTTTCCTCATACTTCACGCGGTGTGTTGAGTCGGCTGTGTCAATAATTCCGAGCGATTAATTTTACATTCGACATTTGTTTCCCCAAAGTTACATGAACTGTTGACTTTATTAACTTTCCAATTTCCAATATCTAAAAAAATATCCCGATCACTCTCTCTCTCTCTCTCTCTCCCTGTCGTTTAAAGACAGATTCGTGTCAGCAAATCGACAGGAATCCACCAGCCCAATTTCGAGAAAAGACAGAATTTCCTCGGAAAAGCACGAGTCACGTAGACGCTCGAAAATAGAACCATAATTTTGCAGATAAGAGCGTCTTATAAGAACATTCTCGTAGTTGCTTCTTATTATTAGCTGTATCAATAGTTGTACAGTCGCTGAAATTGCACAGTCACGACGACTGGCTGATTTAACACTTGAAATTCGTTTCCTCAAAGTTACGCGTACTATATTGACTCTCTTAATTCCAATGTAATAATGGAAGACCCCCCTCCCTCCCCCAATGAAAGAGAAATTCATTTTTCTGGAAAAGCAGAAGCGACATCGCTCCGTCTCGAAAGTGTATAGAAGAGAACCGCGCGATCGTCCGATCGGCGTTTTTGATTACTGATTGATTACTGATTGCGGCTGTCAGGAAGCGGCCACTACAGCATCATCTCTCTCGGCATCGGGTCTCGAATCCACTTGTCGTAATTCGCGTTTCCTGAGGGGCGAGTCATGATCTTTCAACCGCGCGCGTGCCGCTCGTCACTCTGTCAATTCGACGCCGTGTATTCTTTTTTCCTTTTTACCCGATCCTTTCCTCGTCGTCTCTCTCGACGCGACCCGTCAATTAGCGAACTGCTTTATTACGATAAATATCGTTATAATTTCAAACGGTTGCATCGTGCCCGCCCAGCCTCCTTAAATCGTCATTTTTTTTCTTTTTCTTTTTTTTTGTTTCCCTCGACGTCGGCACGCGGCCCAGACGAAGCGCAGACGAGATAATATTTCAATGATCCGCTATCGCTGCCTGCGAGCGCAGCCTAATAAAATCAATATTAGTGAAAGGGAATTCCATAGCGATAAATCTAAGGCAATTACTCAATTAATTATCCAATAAATAATTCGATAAGCCGGCGGGATTTTTCACGCGATTCACGTGTTATAGACGGAGAGGAGGAGCGTTGTATATATAATAAGTTTGTATAAGCGAGAGAGAAAGAGAGAGTGAGAGATTCATCGCTTAATTCGCGTGTATTACATCATTTTTTTTTTTCCTCTCTCCACCGAGTTAAAAGACCCGCAACGTTCCGACAAAGCATAAAGCGGCGTCGGAGAGGAGATGAACGACGACGTACGCGATGCCGAGAAGAGCGTATATTCCGAGAGGTTTCTTATCTTGTTGAGTCTTGTAGGAGATAAGACGCTCTTATCGCTCGACGCGCTGATAAAGACATTCTGAAGTTCCAAGTCGCGCTGCTGCTGCTGCTGCTGCTGCTGTGAAAACCCGAAGCCTTTCGAATACACGCGTGCACTTCGCGCGCGAAATATCACTCGAGCGTAAGCCCAAATCTGCCACCCCCCCCCCCTCCGAAAAGAAAAACAAATTTTCCTCGCGCGCGCGAGGATCAACAAGTCCGCCTTTTCGCGCGCCTCTTCTCAATTATTTCGCGCAGCAAGGGAGTGTAGAGGCAAAGCCGGGCCGTCGAGGCCGAGAGAGCAGAAAGCAGGGGACTTTCCGCAAATTGGAGCAAAGAAGCGGGGGAGGCGGGGGGGGGGGGATAAGCCGGCCATCTCTTTAACCCTGACCCGGTCATAAAGAGCGCGCGCGAAAAAGACTTTTCCCTTTACGCACGGCCGAGTTGACCGAACTCTCTCTCTCTCTCTCTCTCTCTCTCTCTCTCTCTCTGTCTAGGTTCATGAATGAAAGCTCCTCCCCCCCTCCCCGCCCCCTTCAACGTCGCGCTATTTACGGTCGCGCGCACAGTTTTATATCGGCGGCGCTTCTCGTTAAAAGCCCCCGCGGAAACTGCGCCACTTAGCCCGGCTGCTGCCGCTGCTGCAGGCAGATTTTATTGCCGCAGTACTGTTGCGGGCTATCGAGTGTCTCTTTTCACTTTCCTCTCTTTCGTAACCCATCTCTCTCTCTCTCTCTCGCTCTGTGTCTCTCTCAACGTTAAAATTTTTTTTTTTGCATGTGGGAGAGAGAGGGAGAGAGAGGAGCTTTATGGGCCATCGATCTTTTTATCTCGGCGGCGATCTACACCGATTGTTTTTTTCGCTCTCGGTTTCACTCGCCGGATTGGAGGTTCGAAGCTTCGCGCGACGAGCGAGTGGATTAATGAAGCGACGAGCAAATATACGGGAGAGAGCACGTGTAGCCATTTATCATAGCTCTCGCTCTCATACTCTCTCTCTCTCTCTCTCTCTCTCGCTCTTTCTCGCTCGTCCGGAATCTCAAGAGTTTTCGGAAGATCCGAAGGGGATAAACGCCCGTCTCCGCTGACTTAATCCCTCTCTTTCATTCGCCGTTTTACATAATATATATACTAGGAGACGATAGGCCCCCATGGTTCAGCTGAGTTTTATTGCTTTTTCTTGTTATCCCCATTTTAAATCGTCGTTTAATTATCAATTTGTATGAATAATGGCTGAATATTTGCTTATGAATAGGAAATACTGAATAATGTCTCTATCGATGTTGGTAAACCATAAAATTAATTCAGTTTTTGGGTATTCTTGTTCTATAGAAGAGGAAAAAATTGTGTTTGTACGAAATCGAAAGAACGATATCGGCTTTTTATATTTGTCGCACACTTGAAAAAAAAAACACAATATGCATACAAAGTTTACGTAAATTTTTAAAATCGACGTCACTCTCTGACTCTCTTTTATACCTGTTCTGTAGCTCCTGAGGCAGCTCCTGTAAAAACAAAAACAAAAAGGTCCGGGATGTTTGACACATTTTCGTTTAAATTTATTGCAATGCCATAAAAACTGAATCGATTTCATGGATTTGCTCGCGAACGTAACAGCGAAAGCTTTCGTACCACTGCCCGATGACGCCGTTTTATAAACAGCTTTTGCAACATACTCATCTAAATCGTACACTGCAAGTGTACGCTCATTTTCCCCTCCCCCTCCATTTCAATTCCAGAATCGCGACCAAATCCCGTTTATTTATCTTTATCCAGAGCATCACACCCATAATATATACCCAGCGCAATCTCGAGCGAGCTTCGCGCGATTGTTCCCATTCGATCGCTCGATTCGACTTACAAGCTTTACACACCGGATATACATACCCAATACCAATATACCGCGTGGTGTGTGGCGCGGGTTCGAAGACCCTTCGATCGCACTTTCGTTTTTTCCCTCCTTAATGAATCACACGATCTCTCTCCCTCTCTCTCTCTCTCTCACACACACTCGCGTATCCGGAGCGGCCCGTCGCGTCGAGTCGCGCGCGCAGCGTCGAATTAACATAGCAGTCATAATCGATCCTCATGAATATTCGAGCAGGCGCGCGCGGCATCGAAATTAAGCCGTCTCGCGGCTCTCTGGCCCAGATTCCGCGCAAAAGTCGTCGTGCGCCGTAAATCCTTGGTGAAAAAGAAAGAAGAGAGAAGAAAAAAGAGGAGGAAGCGCAGGAAGAAAAAAGGGAAGAGTAAAAAGAGCGCGACTCGCCGGGAAAGCCCGCGGCGAGAGAGAGAGAGATAATGCGCTAAGCGTCTCCATTCGCGTGCATCACTGCAGAGCGGCGGCGGCGGCGGCAGCCGAGAGAGAGAGAGAGAGAGAGAGAGAGAGGGAGAGAGGAACTAGTTTCGCGCGCGCGGCGCGATGAATTATGCATCACGAATTTACGTCGCGCGCGCGCGGGACATCGAGATATGAATGAGCCCCGGTGTACTAGAGAGCGAGAGAGAGAAGGGACGGGAGCACGTGCGAGCGACCAATGAGAGAAGCTGCCAGTGCGGTGGCAACGCGCTCTCCTTTTTTTTCGTCGTCGTCGTCGTCGTCGTCGTCGTCGGCGGCGGCGGCGTCGTCGCGTGCCGCCACCACAACGCGCCTCTCCGCGTGTGTGCATGTACGTATGTATATACTATACACACAGGGAATGCGAGATATTTGGAGAGAGATTTATAATGCATGGACGACGAGAGGAAAAAAGGAGCAACAGATGCGTGCGTGCGCGCGTGTGTTGTATAGTCTCTCGGAGAAAAATGAATGAGCCGATGGAGTGAGTGACTCTCGTCTCTCTCGCTCGCTCGCTCGCTCGCTCACTGTGTCAAACGAGAAATTTTTGTCAGCTTGCCAACCGCGAGGAATTTTCTTTCTTCCTATGTACACAATGTATACATGTATATATAGATACAGCGCTGTATAGCGAGGGATTCGGTGTAAGTTTGATGGATGGCGTGTTTGTCTTGCTCGCGTCGTACACACACCGTCTCATTATCGTCTCTCTCTCTCTCGCTCTCTCGTTCGGTGAACCTGAAAAATCGACCGTGATGAGGGACACTCTCGCGGTGGCGCGGGCGCTATTGAGGCAGGTCGTCACTCCTATACGTCGTTACGCCATTCGAGATTAGTTTTACGACGCTTTGGTTCCTCTCTCGCGCTATATAGCTCTCTCTCTCTCTATCTATCTATCTATCTATCGGATGACTGCGTGTTGTACGTGCCTCTCTCGCTCTTCTCTCCCCCCCCCCCACCTCCTCGTCGCCGTTTCTCTATCCGTTGGATGTGTATATATAGGGATCATTGTTCGAGCGCTGCAGACGTGACGCCTCGGCAAACTCGCTCATTACGGATCGTTGACATTGAGTGCGTGTCGCGCTTCTCTCTCCCTCTCTCTGCGCGCTGCAGTACACGCGCTGTGTAATTCATTGATCGTTCGCCGCGTAAATTTTCAGCGACCTTTAGCCCGCGCGAGGCGAGGATTAACTCCGCGTCGCGTCGTCGTCGACTGCTGCTGCAGCAGCTCTCGCCGCGGTAATTAGCGCTCGCCTAATAGAGCGGACAGCGTTTCTCCGAGTGTACACCGCTGTATATAGGATATTTTCTCCGAGAAGGAGAGAGAGAGAGAGAGAAGAGAGTGTATCGCCGTAGGTTGACTCGCACTACTGGGCAACTCAAGGCTGCCCGCTCGGTCGCATTCCGCAGCTCTCCGAACGAGCGTTACTTTCCTCCTTCTCCTTCTCTCTCTCTCTCTCTCTCACTCTCCGCTGATGCAGCGCGCCGTGCACTGGCCGCCACAGAACACTGCAGCGCTGCCGTTCGTACATTATACATACATATAACTCTCGGAGCGCGCTGCGTCGAGCTGAATTCCACAGCAGCTACTCTCATCAGCAGCTGTCCTCTATCTCCTCTATACTTGTTGAATCCGGACGATACTGCAGCCGCACTGCTCATTTCAAGCGGGACGCCGCGAGTTGCGAGCTCTTTCTTCTTCCTCCTCGCCTGCGCGCAAACTTCTTTTTTTGCGCCGCCGCGTTTTCGCGCCTCCTCCGACAATGGGAAAATCAGCCGGCATTAATATAACGGCGGACAAATAACCGAGCCGCGGCGCGATCCAAGCGTGTTATTAGTGACGTGTTAAAGAAAAAAGGAGGAAAACAAAGCGCTCGAGCCAGTGATCGCCGATACCACCGTCGCTCGCGGATTTTTCAACTTCTCCGCCGCGTCCGTCTCGACGCGTGCTTTTCTCGCGCGCGCACCGCTAACCCATATTATATAGGCTCCGCATAGCGAGAAAGTCCCGTGTGCGGATTCGCAGAAGCCGCCGCGCGCTGCAGGCGCGATGCTCTTGCCTGGGCTTCCTTACGGTTTTAGGAAGAATTTATCCAGCCCCTTTAGCCGCGACTGGGGGAATCAGTCACAAAGTTCGGATCGGCAGTCGTTTAAGACGATTGATGGTTTATTTTTAAGCTGATGGTTACTTTATGTGCTGTCGCTTAGTTCGTAGACTGAAGCAGTTCGGATTCTAAGAAAAGACTGGACTAGTCCGAACACTTCGGAAATTTTTATAATTTTACGAAAAAGATTTAGGAAAAGGAAAATGGTTTGAAAATCGAAGGCAAGAGTTTTTGTGGTTTTTCTGACGTTAGAAAATTTTGTATTTTTTTAGAAATTCTTGTAAAACTCTTCAAATTTCTGATGTTTTCTTTTAAATATTGCGAATTCACAAGTAAATCTTTAATACCCATTTTATACAGCAAAAGAAATTATTTTAATAATTGTGGGTAGATCGATAAGAATCTACCCTGAAAAATTATTTTAATTTCTAGGAATTTAATTCTGTGCTAGTTTACGTGCAGAGTGATGATTTTATAAAATATCTATACGAACAACGGAATCTTTTATCTCAATTCGACTATATAGCTTTGACAAGCCAAGGCTTATTTATCTTTAAAGTCGAATTCAGGTGGGGTCAGCAGTGCTAGTTTTATTTCAAATTTTTTAAATGAGCTACAGCTGAAAATAAACAGCTGATGAGATTGATTTGCGCAGAGCGCGAAATTTGCCAAAATACACCGCGCGATCCGAACGCCCCTGGACACCTTGTCACGAAAAATTTCGATAAATACAATGCCGCCCGCAAAATACGCTCAATTCCCAGCCAGTAAATTTTATTCCGAATATCGCATTCATCCTCTCTCGTGAACGTCAACGAAAACAAACACCCCGGGGCCGTAAATTCTTCTCCCACTTCCTCCGAACGATCCATATATCTCGACGTCAGCGTCGAAACTACAAAGAGCAACAAGCTATATCGCAACGGGGGGAAGACGGCACACTTCAGCAGACACTCCAGGATACGGCACACTTTGGCCTCCAAATAGTCGCGCGCGCGGACACTCCCTTCTCTCTCTCTCTCTCTCTCTCTCTCGCGCGCGCGCTCTTTCACAGCAGCAGACTTTACGAGCGATTCGCCGATGCGTTCTGGTGAAATTTTTAGTCCAAGCGATTAAAAACTTTATGAACATTGCGTTTTTGTTTTCGTGTTTACCGGTGTAAAGAGAGAGTTCGATGGCTACAGGAATGCGCGTGTTTACACTCTCTCTCTCTCTCTGTTTCTCTCGCAGCGACGCGACGAAAGTGAAAACGGGATGGCATTTTAATTTCGACGCGCGCGTGCAATTAGCCGCGATTTCCACGCGATTCTCCTTATAAACTCAAGATAACGTATACTCCGCACAGCGCGCCGCACTCGCCTTCCCGAGTTTTCGTCGGCTCCGCGCTCCAGCAGGTGGGTTGCAGTAGCCCACGTGATAGATGGCTTACACGCCGTACACCCGAGCGAGGGAACAAAAAGCGAAGAGTCGGCCTCTCTCCCTCCCTTCCTCGCCCTCTCTCTCTCTTTCTGTGGGTCAAGATCGGCCGAGTGCGTAAATATCAACTTCCGCTGGCTTTTCAGCTGTGCGCGCGGAGCTTTAAACGGCCGTTATACGAGGAGCGCACTGTACCACCGTTCCCTCGCCTCCTTTCTTCCGCCTCTTTCTTTTAAAGCCTGCAGCGCGCGGGAGCGCCGAGGGGAAGAAGTTGTCGGAGCAACTTTTATCGCCGATGCGCTATTGATAATTTTCTCGAGCTGCGCGTGGCTGCGCGCACACCGCGGCGTATTGCGACGGGGAGAAAAAGCTGACGGGGGAGAGAAGCACTTTCGCTCGGTGGAAAAGAGCGGAGAGCCGAAAAGTCGACTTGGCGCTTAAGCGACATTGAGCGAAATCCTTAACGACCGCGCGGATCCGAGAGGCGAAAAGCCTGATCCGTCGAGGATGCCGATCCCCATATAGGTCTGATCGACAGTCTATGGCTATAGCTATGAGGAGAGAGTTCGCTGTCCGATATCGCGGCGAATGATAAAAAAAAAGAAAAACTTAAAGAATTTACGCATACGACTATATGCTTGTGTGAAGATTCGAGATAATTTTAACTATACGCTACTCGAAGCATCAAACAATTTGTTCTGCGTTGTCCCTGTAAAATTACAGCTATCGGTTATTAACTATATATATATATTATATATACGATAGAACTCCCGCATCGTAAACTGAGGTCAGTAAATTTTTAACGCACTGTTTCAATTTTACGCGCGGGGTAAGACCTTTCATCGGAAAAAATGCGCGCGTAAATCACTCTCGCATGAAAATTTTTCCCCGCGCAACACGCGGAGTATATAAATTCATTTGATTTTATTCTAAAACTAAAAAATAAAAAATATATGCATGTATCCATCAACGCACCTTTTATCGCCGAATCCGAAAACTTTATTCGCACGACTGAATCAGCTGTTCGAAACAAACTCAGCGCGGGAAAATCCATCAAGCGGAGATCGACAGGACGCGATAGACCTATATCGGGAGCAGTCGATCGCGGATATACCTGCAGCAAAGCGCGCGCGCGCTACCTCAGTAGAACGATTCCGTCAGAGGTCGGCCGGTCGCGTGCGCGCCGTATATCCAATAGCTGAGCTAAGAGCCGCCCCCCCCCCCTCTGGTTGCGATGCGTCCGAGATACGTCTCGCGAAATCGGATGGGAATAGTCGCGGTGAGGATTCAATTGTACGAGCAGGTGTGCAGAGCACAGCCCGCGCATTGATTGGAGGAAAAACGTGCTGCTTTCGTCGATGCGCGATTTTACGTTGGAAGAGAGGGTATATATAGCGTGTAAGTGAGCGGAAAGAGTTAAGGATACGAGCTGATGTATGGAAAAAGGTGCGAGAGAGGCCGTGTTTCGGAAAAGGCCTATTTGTCAAGAGAGGGAGGATTTTATTATAAGGCGTTAAGCCCTTTTATATCCTCGTGATCCTGGCGACTTTACACTTGTGCGCGCGTAGGTATCGCGGCGCTTATTTCGAGCCGGTGTATATACTATTCTGACCGAGATTCCCGCGTGGGATTCTGCGCCTTTACAATGGCAATGAAAATAAGTAGTTTGTTCGGGATTTGTTGTAATTAATTGGGCCTGAATATTTGCGCGATTCCGCGTTTGAATTGCGCGAACCCGTCGCGGCGCGTAAAATATTAAATCAATATTTGCGTACAAGCACACTTTAGTCACGATCTCGTTCTATAGACAAGTGCTTAGCTCTGTGATTGCATTACATGCGCGCATTATCAACAAAAAAAATATTTATTCCCGAATTAAACGTTACAAATATTTTATCATCGTATACACGCGCGTATGTGTCTGCGGGTAATCGGCATATATACAGAGAAACGTGCAGCTCTCGATAAAAAAAAAAAGAAAACAAGCAGCAGCGAGAGAATTCTCGTCAAAACCGTAAAAGTTAATCGTACGAAAAGCGAAAAAGAAAATTTGAAAAAAAAGTCGGGCTGAAATAGCCCTTTTAAAAGTTGGAACGAATGGTTCGGACGAGCAGCAGCGGAACACACGACGACGGCAGTATAGTCCCGCGCAACGAGGCCGGCGACTGCACTGCGGCATAGACGCGCACTCACACAGCTGTGCCGCGCTGCCGCGCTGGCCTTCGCTCTAGGCCGGGGAGTATATACATGTATACATGCGGAGCCTCGTTGTCCTGGCAGGCCGGCGGACTAAATTTCGAAAAAAATTATCCGCACAGTCTCGCAATGCCGACGAGAGGACGAGGACGCGATTTTTTCTTGCGCAAAACCGCCTCTGCCCCTCTCTCTCTCTCTCTCCACCGAGAGAGAAAGAGGTACATAATAATTGCGAATATAATTACGGTTGCGCAACACTGTGCGCGTCTATGGATAAACGATTTTCCAAACGATCGAGATACCGAGGATCGTTCGAAAAGGGCGCCGGCGTGTCGAACACGGGGGGGGGGGGGGGAAAGAAGAAAAAAAAGCGAGGGCCGAGCTCGAGGGAAGGGGGGGGGGGATAGAACCCGTGCCGCGCGTGCAGAGCCGAGAGACAGAGATAAGAGATCCACGTGGTCGCGGCCGGTCTCTCTCTCCGCATCAACAATGTCGCGCCCACGGCGCGCAGAGAGAGAGAGAGAGAGAGCTACTCGTCTCGGCGGAGCGAGCTTGCACGCGAAAGCTCGCTCCGTGACGTAGAAAACGGACGGAGGGAAAAGCCAGGGGGTACACACGCATACATCATCCGAGAGCGCGCAAAACAGAGAGGTAGAGTTAGGTATATAGACGGGAGGAGAGGGTCGAAAGTGGAAGGAGAGAAAAGTTTAGCCGGGGAGCTTGCGCAGAGCTTGCGAGCGTTTTTCGCCGGTTCAGCTCTCGCTCGGTCTCTCTCTCTCTCTCTCTCTCGCTCGCTCTCGGACATACGTCAGCCACGTGTGCGAGCTCTGCGCCACTATCCTCCGCTGCCTCGCCATTGGTCCAGCTCGCCAGCCAATGCGGGACTTGCGCAAGCTCGGAGTAGTGGAAAGCTCGAGGGGTGGAAAGCTTTGCTCTCGGGACTTTTCGCGCCCTCTCTCTCTCTCCTCCCTCCCTCCCTCTCTCGCTCGCTCGCTCGCTTTTATCTGGCTGCCAGCTATGTGTATACGTTCGAGAGCGAGAGAGTATATGGCGTATAGCGCAGGGGCGCGGCGGAGAGGCAAAAACGAGGAGCAAGCGTGGCTGGATGTTTTTTTTTTAAAAGCTCGGCGCGATGCGCGCGCACGCGCTTTTCTCTCTATATAGTCCTTCTCCCCCACTCTCTCTCTCTCTCTCTCTGCTTCTCCCTTTCTCTCTATATACCGGCGGCGGGTTTTTGCGCGCTCGGGGAAACTTTTTCGGAAAATAGAGAATTTCGATAATTGGACGGGCGCGCGAGCTCTGCACTATGAATTATTTCTCGCAGTCAAGCTCACCGTATAGCGCTGATGTGCATGGGTTTGTCGTCGCTGCGAAACTGGCGGCGCTGCGCTGATTAGTAAACGAGACTGGCGTGCGCACATGTACTTTTAGGATATGAATAATCGCACGATTGCTTACATATATACTTACAAGAGCGGCGATGAGTTTGTCAGTTTCGTCTCTGCGATTTATGCGAAGACTCGACGACTCGGCGGCCTCTCGCTTGGTCCACATTTTTCTCGGTCTGGAACACTGAAAAGTGTAGATATATATTCGATTAGAGGGACGATACGGCGTTTATATATGTGTAGGGTTAATTGAAAAATGGAACGAAAGGAGACGCGAAATTTATTGCACGCCAAAGATTCTATTTTCCAATAACTCGCTGTAACCTTTATATACATACATTCGCGCAGGCTCTTCGATATAACGAGCGCTTTAAGAACGTGTAAAAGTGCACTTCGAGGAATCCGTCTATTCTCCGATGGATGACGCATCATTCTCCACGCATCGTGTGAAAAATCAAAGAATACACGGCCACCTCTCGGCATTAGCATATAGGAGCGCAATAATGCGTCATGCGTTTCGCAACGGCGAGCATCAACAATCTCTGGAATAGACAACATAATCGCTTGAAAATCAGCCGAGCAAGCGAACGATTACGATTGTATACGTATATGCAAACTCTCGGAAAATTGAAATGGGCGCCACATAATTAGAAAACGAGATGAGCTTTGAGGATAAGAGATTCGAAGCGAAGGGAGGATCGGTTGCGTGCGCGCTTTCGAAGCCCATATAGAAAAGTGTGTATGTAACAGCGAGACGGAATCGGACGGTTTCCGAAAGGGCTGTACTATACGCGGGGTTACAGATCGTCTCGGCGATTTGTCGGTCTCGATCGCGTGAAAAACGGCTGTTGCCCCCCCCCCCTCTCCCCACCGCCGCGCGGTCTGGATGTCGTTACTGTAATTTTCAGAAGCAAAGAAAAAGCCCCGTTGAATAATTCACTTACGCTCTTCGTCTTTCTCTCCTTCTTCTCTCGACGGGCAAGAACAAACGCGGAGAGAAACACACAGCCCCGAGACGAAAATAAAAATAACGAGTTCTGTATCTTCGTCAAAATTTCATTTCTGCGGAGGGAGAAAGCTCGCGAAAAAGCTCTCTTGCGCCCCCGCGCAGCTCCGTAATGTAATAATCCAATGGCATTCGCAGAAGTGCTGTCGCTGCCGAAGTCAGCCGCGCGCAGCTCTCATTCATTTCCCCTCCTCCTCCTCCTGCTCCCTTTCTCTCTCTCTCTCTCTCTCTCTCTCTCTCTCGGCTGCCTCGATAATCCTTTTCTTTCCCTTATTCCCATCGGATCCTATGGACGCGAGTAGTTTTTACCTGCAGAGCTGCAACGTTACCTCCTGTAGCTTTTCGTTTGTTTCGCCGTCTCTCGTTTTTTCTTCTTTTTCTTTTGCGCGCTCTCCTCTCTCCTCTGACCCTCTCCCTCTTCGTCTACGAGTTTGCCTAGTTGAATTTCAGCTCTTTCTCTATATTTATACGTCTCGCTATCTCTATTTCTCTGCTTCTCGCCCGACGCTGAAATTCTCTTTCTCTCGCAACGAGAGAGAGAGAGAACGTGCGAGCGTTTTGTTCTCGCGAATTTCCAGCGGCCGGAGAGGTCGGGTCTGAATTGGGAGAGAGAGAGAGAGCCGGGGCTTTTCGCGCTGCTGACGGTTGCGCTCGTGTGCGAGAGGAGCAAAAAGAGAGAGGAAATTCGCCCGCGAGAGTTTGACAAGGAGAGCCGCGCGCGACGAACATTTTTAATGCGTTTCGCAGCGCAGCGTTTAACAGCGCGGGCTGCGACGCTATTATATATAGGAATGTGCGGTTTGCATATATACAAGAAAATCATTCAGTGGATCATTTTCGACACGAGGCGTGTATTCTTTTCTTTTTTTTTAAGAAGCCGATAACTTTCTCCTACACGCGTCCGTCGATCCGCTGTACATCCATCACTTTTCCACTAATGAGACGCGGAGTATATCCGTTACGTCAAAAGTCGCGCGCCGCAGAGAGCGAACGAGACTTTCATCCGCGAGCCTTCCTTCGATGCGGCGAGAGAGTAACGACGTATACGTATCCATTTATTACGGGCACGACATTCGTACTGGATGCCGGCGGAGGTATAAGTTTTCAATTACGGTGATTACCGCGTCCTGAGCATCGCTTTGCTAATGTGCGCGCAGAGTTTAACGGATCAGGTGGAAGTATATTGTGCACATTTCCCGTTCGAGCGCTAGTTCAATTTTTACAATTCCCGCACAACGATTCTCTCTCTCTCTCTCTGACATGCATTACCGGAAAGTGGCGCGCAGACAGAAGCGTTGATAAATTGAACGAGTGTTATACATTAATTAGGCCGGGGGCGAAAGGCATCGATTTCGCCGAATAGCCGGAAAAATGGCTCGTCCTCAATTAGCTATGCGTATAGTCACTCGCAACGTAGCCGAGCTCCCACGCCAGGTCCGATTCGAAAATAAACCGCGCAAAAAAAATGTGTTATGCTTAAGCGTCGGCTAATTAACCTCCTGCGCGTGTTATGCAGCATAAACAAGCGAGAATTTGCACAACAGGTATCATGAATCACTTAATAAAAGGGGAAAAAAAAAGGGAAGAAACATTCCCGGAAAGCCTCCCTCCGACTAAAAGCAGATTTGCCGGCAGAGGTGTTGGCGAAAACGTAATTTTCCGACTTTTTTCACAAACAGGAAATTTCGTCGAGCACGCGTTAAAAAGGAAGGTGCGCGCACATATAAACCTAGCTACATGTACAGTGAGAGTGAGAGAGAGAGAGAGAGAGAGAGCCGGGGCACTGATGAAGCAGGGGGAGGTCGCGGGAGTGCAGCAACGACGAGGGGAGGGAAAATGATGCAAAAATAACAAATTGAAATTCGCGGTCGAGAGGTTGGGGTAACGTCCTCTCTCGCTCGCACATCTATATACGAGGCCGTGCAGCGGGAAGGGGGAGGGGGGAGGGGGAAGTTGCGCTAGCTCGAGTTCGGCGGATGTGCAGAGGGGTGTGGACCAGGTGAGGGGGATAAGTGCGGGGGATCGAATCGAGGGTGAGCCGGAGGTGGGGGGTGAGGTCGGTGGGGAGGGACTCACCTCTATGGATCCCCGAGTCCCCGGTGTGTGCGCGCGCGTACATGTGCGTGTTGGTGCAGAGGCTATGTGTTTTGCGAGAATGAGAGACGATGGGCAATGCTCGAGCGCGCTATATGTGGAAATTTACTTTGCAAGCGTGCATTTTCCGGCTCTGGGGTAGAGAGCGCGAGGAGGAAAAAAATTATGGGGCGGATGCGTAGGGATTTTTTCGTTTGACTAGGAATTTTTTCAAATATTTGCACTTATTTTTATATTACGTGTTTTTAAAGAATTTTTTTCGTACGCATCACGGGCGTTTGCTTGTTTTGCGGAAAATTAATAGATTTTAAGGTCGCAGCGAGCACCTCTTGCGAGAGGGAAATTAGGTTTACGCTCATGGATTTTTTTTCCAGTACGCTCACGGGGTAGCTTATTTTTATTATAGAGAAAATGTAGAAAATGCTATTCGACATTTCAAACCTGCATATTGCTAAGTAAAATAGTTGAATGTAGATAGTTCCGCAACAATTTATTCACTCTTTCAAGGCAAAAAATACATTGGAAAAAGTAAGTATTTGCGTCATATATACATTTACAGAAATTGTTATGAAATTTTCTTTTTTTTAATATTTTATAAGTATACTTAAAAGAAGTAAATTTGATATTTTGAAGCATAATATTTTATATAACTCAGGATAAAAATTAGCTTTCTTTTATAAAGTTTATATGAAACAGCAGTTTAAAGAAGTCATTTATTATTTTATAATTACTGAGTTGTACATTATTTTTTATTAAAAACTCAAGTAGACTTTGTTGAGAAAACGAAAAAGGATTTAAACATTTAATCGACTATTTTTAAAAATACTCGATAAACTCATTTTTGATTAGCAGGTCTTGGATTATGTGGTTTTATTTAATTAGAATTAATGATTTCGTAGTCATTCACTTTTTTAAATTATTCATCTTTTAATCTCAGATGATAAAAATATAATACTTTTTTTAAAGTACTCGAGGATTGCAAAGTTTTCTGATAATTTTATTCTATCCTAGGAAGTTTTATGGTACGGTCAGTTTTCTTCATCCCTCTCTATTTTCTTGTGCACGACAATGAGCCAAGGTCATAAAAGTATCACACCAGTTTATCCCTTAAAAAAAAAAAATTTTACTACTTTCCCCTGCTTTTTTAAATGAAAAGTTAATTTTCATTCGATTCTCAACACTGTTAATATATTAACATTTTTAGGCAATTTTTTTTTTTTAAATTCATCATTTATCATTTATGAGAAGACAGAGTTTTGGATTTGTAAGCCAGAGGTTCTAGGTTCAAGCCCGACTCTCGGCTTTTCTATCATTGGAATATCTCTATATTTATTATTATTATTTATATGAATCGGCATGTGTACGTTTAAATATCTTATAACGTTGAAGCTTCAGTAATTTGGATTTTGTACACAGGATGCATTGTGTAGATAAACTGTTTGTCCAGTCGAGATGTATGCGGACTACATTCCGATGTGGTGCACATGCATCCCGAGTATGGAAAACCGAACTGGTCGGTACCATGGTATGGTATGAGGCTCGAAAAAAAGACTGGGTAGACTATACAAATTTTTCCTGAAAATTTCACTATGTTGATTCGGTATTTAACCAATTGTTAAGTTCGAAAATACATTTATAAAACAATAATGATGCGTTGCAATATCATCCCCAATTAACGAATACGACGTGCATTGATTTATTTTACAATCATGAGTACAGTTCATAACGCGTAAATACATTGATGTTAAAGAAATGCTATTTTATATTTTTATATATTATATACATAGTACATACGTACATCGAAAGCTTACGATTCCACAAGCTTATGTTTCCGGCGTGTATTACATAAGGAAAATAAACATTTATAATTTTATCTTGTATGTAATGAGCACTCATCAAGGCTGGTGTTATCTATGAAATGAGACTGACAATGGAAAAGACGACATTTGTACTTGTCTATGGGACTTTTTGGATGTAAAAGTTTAATTTGGAATAACATATTTTTGCTTATATAGCGATAACTGTGCTATTGAAAATAAAAATCAATTTTTGTACTCCATGAATACGAGAGTTGCAAAATCGTTGCAGATTATTACAACTCAAAGGTAAATATTAGATGTCCAATTCATATATTAAATGCTACTTATGCTAATCTATTTTAACGTACACCCATCTAGTATACCACTATATTCATTTCCGTGATTAGCTGTTAATTTTGGCTAGCGTATTCGAACTAACCCTAAAACGTGTAAACTACCCAACTGAAATAAAAATTAAAAAAATTTAGTTCATCTTTCAATTATATTTTAGAAAAAGCTGGTCAGACCTATAACGAAGCGTACTCGATTTACACTACTATTGAGAATTCACGTAAGGACATGACTGTGTTTACACAGAATCAATGGCGTAAAATCATTGAAGTGCCAAACCAATCCACCTTTTAATATTGTTAAAGAGCTATTACTCAGCGATTTTTTTTTATTTTAGAGAACTAGCTTAAGCTCAGAGTAAAATTGCAATAAGAAATGTACGGGAAATATTTATTTTTAAAGAGAACGAAAAATTATTCGAAAAACATTTCCCTTAGAAAAAAACGTTGAAAAATTTGTTTAAAAGATGACAAAAAGCAGGATTTGTTAAAAATATGTTCGGATGGGATAATTCAAGAAGAAAAGAAATATTTCTAATGTCAAATTTATGTAAATATTTATATAAATTTGTTTGCATCTTTGAGGGAGTGTAATGGAATGTATTTTTCTCCTTGTAAGGAGGGTAAGTGCAGACACTTGTGGCTTTCGAACGGAAAACCTTCAATTAGAAATTCGAGTTTCCTGCCAGAATTTAAGGGTATGAAGAATTACCTCTGACTTTTGCTTCTTAACTTTTAATAATTTTCTTACAGCTAATTTCATGAAGTTTACTGTAATTTCTACAGAAAAATTATGTACTTTATCATATATATGTTATATAATTATATATGCTGTAGGAAATAGAGATTCATCAAAATTGATATTAATACTTACAATAAAATCAATTTTGATGAAACTATTTCCTACAGCATATATAATTATATAACATATATATGATAAAGTAAATAATTTTCCTGTAGAAATTACAGTAAACTTCATGAAATTAGCTGTAAGAAAATTATGAAAAGTTAAGAAGCAAAAGTCAGAGGTAATTTAAGTATATTATTAATATTTAAGTACATTATGCATTTTGACAGCACTATATAGGTTAATATTTTCGTAAATGAAAATTGAAACTAAACGAATAAAGGTAAAATATTTTTTGAAATGTCTAATATTAACACTGCATTTCCACATTTTTTCATTTTTTATAAGTTTTAGAAATCTTTCAAACTTTGAAACAATTTTCAATATTTCTCAAAAGCATTAAGCTTTAAAAATAAACGATACAATGTCTGCGCACAATAATATTATTATTAACAGTAATTTCGGCGCTCAAAGTTATTGATATTCTAATTACGTTTACAATTGCAACAATTAAAAAATGATTATTCTTCTTGAACTCACCACCATAAATTTGCTCTTTCTGTTACATAAGAAAATTGCGTTTTTCTGCAATTTTTGGCTGCGATAAAATCGTCTCCTTGCTCAAGTCAACTGGTCAAAATAGTTCTGTTGCTTTTACCAAGGTTGAACATTGGAACAGCTCGTATTATGATGTAAATTATTGTCTATCTTCAATGTTAACGTTGGCTCCAGCTTGGATAAAAACATAAATCATTTGATCAGTCGCCAAGGTGAAATGGTTTGCTATTTTTAACCTAAATATTGACAGCGGTATTAATTGTTATTATTGATAGTACAACGTGCTTGGACCTCATCACGGGTGATACTATTTTTCAGGATTAATATTTATCAGAACATAAATAAACATAGACGTGTTTTAAATATCATGTCCACGTGTAAATTGTTTAAAATTAAATGACAAAATTTTTTTCATGTGGGCACACCTATTAAATCACTTTTTTCTGATTCTTTAGCCTTTAGATTACAATCGTGTCAGAGTTATCGTTTGCCAAACTTCTATTCTGATCGAAATGATGCGATTTGTTTCGAGCGATTTTTGCAGGTTTCTTTTTTTCAGAAATGTATTACTAAAGTATAATGTAGTGTTTAAGTTAAAAATTTAATTTACATAAAAATAAAATAGTTTGAAAAGGTTATAATTTCACAATAAAATTCATACGAAGACTCATGGAAAGACTCGTTAACTCCTATACTTGGTCAAAAATAATGAATAACTAAATATCCGTAGACAGTCGATTCTTTTTTTTTTAACCGTCAACGAATAGATTTAATATTACGTAATATAAGCAATGTAATTTACGGCCAAATGAATAATTGAAATTGATAGGTCAAATAAAAAAAAGTTATTTTTTAGAAAGTGAAATTCAAGTGGGAAATTCGCCTGATTCAATCACGTGGCGATTCGATCAAACTTCATAACCTTTATGCGAATAATAGAATAATAAATTACGCAAATGCGTTACAGCTTATCGACTTCATTATTATAATAAACAAGTCACGCCTATTATCACTGTACACACGCTAACATATAATTCATTCAACATTAGCTTGTACTGTTGTATTATAGCTCGCAAATATTCTATATTTGTATAATACATAGACGGTGCGAGTGCAAAGGTAACTAATTATTTCATGAATATATAATGAATAATTTGAGATAAACAATACTTTGACATTGTTCCAGTGTGTAAACGAAAATGAAATCTTACTGTCTACCATATTGATATATCAATTATTATCTCAAATTATTAATAGCGTATCTCAAGTTTATTAACGAATGAACAGCATTTCCCAAGTACCTTTCATTTATAATCGGGGGCCAGAAAAATTATAAAAATGAAAATAAATTATTCAAGGGGTTTTAATACACTTTTCATAATTTTCTCTATTGAAACCACGACACAGATAACAGTCTCTGTTCCGACATTGTAAAAATGACTAAAAAGAGAACCCTGCAAAGAAGAAAAATTCAAGCGAGCCGTTCGCGCGAGAAAAAACAAAAACAAGTTGTATTCATTGATAACGAAAATAAGTTTGAAATTTGAAAGAGGGCCTCCGCTCATTTGCATCATGTCGAAGCATCCCTCCTCTCGTACTTTCCTCAGCTCGAGCAAAAGGAGAGGAAGGAGAGAGAGAGAGAGAGAGAGAGAGAGAGAGAGAGAAAGCTACACGATCCTCCAGCTTCCCTTTTTGCTTTGACAGCACTTGCTCGCCTTGTCCCCCACCAGTTCTTCCTCTCCTCTTCTCCTCGTCCTCGAGCAACCACCGCCATTACCACCTCTCAGGATATATCATTATACATCGCGAGCGTGAGGTATAACCAGCACATCTACATAGCTCCTCTTCTCTTTCTCTCTCTCTCTCTCTCTCTCTCTCTCTCTCTCTCTCTCCTCTCGTCCCGTAAAATTATAATCTGTCATATTCATCAGTACAGCAGCGTCGCACCCTTTCGCACTTTCTTCCGTCTCTCTTGCTCGTTAGCGTTCGAACGAAGCCCTTTCCCCCCTTTCGCGAGCATGCCGTCAGTTTAGGTGGTGAGGAGGGGATGCTCCTCTCTCTCTCTCTCTCTCTCTCGCTCTACTCTCGGGGAGGGCAAGGTGCCTTCATTTATATTATAATCCGCTCCTTCCAGCCTCGTTCTCTCTCGATCTCTCTTTCTCTCGTTCTTATGCATCGAATTCGAGAGGGGCTATATACGCCCGGCAGTTGTACGCGTTTTTTTACGCGGATTCCTGCAGGCGATTTCTTATGGCGAACCTTTTTTTTAGTAATTTCGCAGTTTTTACGCTGATTAAACGCCCCGATGATTTTATCGCGGCACTGATTTCAGGGATTTGAAGACGAGTGATCATTGCCGGTGGTGAAATTAATGAAGCCTGATTTCGCCTGCATAAAACATTTTGATACAGGTCGAGGCAGTGTTTATATCAAAATTTTTATGTGCATTTTCAAAAATTAATTTCAAAATACATTAGATAAAAATAGTATAACATTATATTTACACTGATAATTCGTTTAAGTTCAATAGCATGCCCATGAAATAAAATTTGAGCAGCAATTTGTAACAGTGATGAACTAACTTTTTACCTACACAGTATATAATATAGTAATAAATTTCCGTTGCATTCGTTCTTTGATATTATTAGTTAGCTGCAATTTATTCCAGCTTTTCTCTATTTTCCAACTTCAGCCCGCGTATTTCGAATGTTTTTCTTGGACGTTTTATTTATTTCCTTTTTATAACGTTCGCATCGCGAGCTCTCCGTTCGTTACACGTGATGCGAAAGCGGCTCAAGTAATGCTTGCAATTGCTTTCTAATCTCGCTTTTCCATTTCACCTGTACTTTTTTTCTCTTCATCCAGCGCTGCGAAAAAAGTGGAATTAGACTTAAGATCGGCTTTATCTTTTCGAAAACATTTTAATTATTTACTCATTAGGAATGTAAGTTTATGAGTCACTCACAATGACAAAATTATGAACTAACCAACACTAAATTTCGCTGAGTACCATTGCGTATTCATAAATCGCATTTCATAATAATATAATTATCGAAGCTGTTACTGCATCTATCACAGGCTTCAGCTATTATACACTTGTCTCCAAGAACATTTACGTGAAAAGTACGAACAAACATTAGAACTTACATATCGTATCCATAATTGCAAACAGTTCAGTTATAATAAAAAATCAGTTAGTGATATCACTCAGAATTTTATTGAGTACAACGAAGGAACGGAAATTTTTTTCGTTGAGCTCTGTTTGCATGGAAATTCGACACAAGTAGTGCATGCACACTGCTTTTACGAATTAACGAGTCCGCGTACCGTATTTCATTTTCAAACGACGCATCAGAAATTCGACAAAGTCATAGAAGATTCAGAAAAGTAGATAATTAGTCCAACGACACAAAGTGTATGCTAAATACAAATGAATGTCCGTTATTTCATTTTCTACATTTTCTGTCATATCATATACTTCTCTCCGTCTTTCTCTCTCTTTCTCCATCCACCTGTACCTCATCATCGAACTCTGAAATAGTTCATCGAACAGAAAAAGAACAAATTTTCGCATCCCAATTGCAAGTAATATACATCCCTTATTTACCGAAGGCCAACTCCTAGAACTTGGAGGGAATATCGATATAGGCGTTAAAAAAAATTTGGTTTACCAAACTCATAGTCGACGACAAGGTCAACCGTCCCAGCAATCTCTCCACATCCCTCTGCTAACCGTCAAGAGAGTGCGTTATTACTCAGCGTCCACCTCGCCCCCGTATAGTAATAATCGAAATACGGACTCTGCGTGCGGGAGAGTCGCAATGTCCGCTATAATTTCGTGGACGGCGCACTGCATCATGCGCACGTACACACAATGAACGGCCTTTGTACCAGCGAAACAAGCTGCGTGGCTGCAAATATGCTGGGGAGCGAGAGAGAGAGAGAGAGAGAACCAACCATCCCCTGCTGGAATAGATTCATTATGCTCGTGACCGACGCACAGCGGATATATAGCGCCGAAAACAACCATACAACGTAGTCGCCAGTATTTTAACGCTACGTATATGTACGTGCACGTGTTATATCGAAGGCGAAAAATGATCGTTTGCCACACAGTACTGGTTTTACACTATGGAAAGTAAATGAAACTGTTGCTGCGTGCCGTAACAGTGATTTGGAGTATCGATGCTCGTAGTTTTTTCTATTTTTCGCAATCGGGATAACACGCGCAGGATAACAGATTTAAAAGGGACACGTGCACGTTTTATTCCAATGCTATGAAGACTGCATCAAAGCTTAATAGGTCCAATACTTTTTAAAACCGCGTGTAATATGCTTTTATGCCGTAGTTTCAACAATAATAAGAGAACAATGGCCACAGTCTCGGTGCCCAAAGACACAAACGCAGTGCATCGAAGCTTTTCGCTTTGTCGTCAAAAGAGAGTTGATTCGCATGCCATCGATACGGTTAGTGCTGCGTGCTGCAGCGGCAGTAGCAGCGACAGCAACACTCGACAAGAGGTCAATCAGTGTGTGTTGTATGACGTAACAGCGTTACATCTCTCTCGCTAAATTGGTGCGAAGCTACGGTCTTTGACAGCCCTGGCCAACTAACGAAGCGACTCGCGTGGATTTGAGTAATGAGCATCGCTCCCGCGTCTAATGCCAATAGTGTCCATATAATCATCGCCAAAGCGACACTACTACCCACTATATCCACATTGCGCAACAGACTCCGAAAAATAAAGAATCCACGACATGCGCTGCAGCCGGTCGACTTGCACACACATAAAGTAATATGTAAACGCTGGTCATTCGCTAGGTGCAGTCGACCGCCGTCGCGGCGGCGACCCTTTGCTCATAAGATCTCCACCTGTGCAGTGGCTCTTATCTCTCTCTCCTTCTCTCGTACGGCGCTGTTCCTATATAATAAACAGAAACACACATACGTAGACGCGGTACACGTTCTGACGGAGGCAGAAAGTGAACTGCGCGCGCGCGCGCGCGATCATTACGCAAGCGGCTTTCTCACGCACTACTCGCGTGCCGGCGCCTCTTATCTTGAAGAAAGTAGACGCGAGACATGCATGCGAGGGAGTTGTGCACGTTGCTATTTGTTTCTGTGTGTGTGCGTGTGTGCGTGTATGTAAGAGAGAGACCGGTTCAGAGTTATTAAGATTTATGAGAGGGGACTTATTGTTTGCGGGGAATTTTGACGGGGCCGAGTGCTGTTTGTTCTTTCGTGTCGTGTGCTGCTGCTGCTGCTGCTGCTGCTGGGGCGGCGATGCGACGATGCCGTTGAGAGGGAATTACGGATATTGTTCCATATACAGCAGGCTGTGCGGGCTTATGATGATGATTGCTCGTACATATATAGGCTCCAGGTAGAAACGGCCGTGTGCTGCGGTGTGTTGTTCCGATGAATTTTTATTAGGCTTACCGGGCGCGTGTGTCACTTGTCTCGCGGCGCTCGCTCGTCCTGTTTTAAAAGTCATTGCACGGACCGCGATAGGATCTGTACACGAGTGCAGAAACACGTACACACTCGCGGAAGTATAATGGTCGAGAAAGAGTACGATGTAAAATTCGTTAACTCGCGACGTGTATACCTATTTAAGCAGAGAAAGAGAGAGAGAGCGAGCTTAACGCCTCAAAGACGGAGTCGTATAAAAGCCGTAAACAATCTCTCAAAGTTCAATAAAGCCAGCCCGCGCACCTGAGAACAGAGCCGTTGAAATCGCTGAGCTGTGTGTATACGCGTATATGCATGTAAAATCCCCAGTATCTCTCTCTCTCTCTCTCCCTCCCTTGAAACGACTTCTTATATAGGTAGATCGAATGTATAGGTACACACGCGGAAAGCGAAAAGAGCGCGAAAAGTGCCAGAGCGAGACGAGAGAGAGAGAGAGAGAGTCTGCTGCTCACGTGTGTGCGTGTGTGCATGTGTGTGTGTGCAATCCGCCCGGAGCTTTATACTTTCGATTTCGTCGTCGAGGCTTTCGCGTGAGAGCGCGGGCGCGCAGGTACAGCGTCGGTTGTGGTAACGTTATGTAAAGCCCCCGTTCGACTGCGGGAGAGCTACCTGATGCTACTTCTTGCGCGCACGTGTGTCCGTATAGGTATACATACGATGCATATACAAGCGATTTTGGAGATTGAAAGGGCGGCGATGGAATATTTTTGGTTTTCATGGTTGTTGTATATTTCGATTGATTTTTCGGGATTGGAGCATTGATGGGCCGGACGATTGTTTTGTGCGGGGGGATGGGAGGGAAAATTGAAGTCCACGTAGATTTTATTCGGAAATATGACCGCGAAATTCAAAGTGAGAGAGAGAGTTGCGGCTTCGTTTTCGAGCGAACGATATGTATACGTCCTAGGGATTGTAAAGTAAACAAACGTTGACGTTCACGCGTCGGTTAAAGAGGATTGAAATTTGAAAGCTTTTTTTTATACGTCGCGTGACGATCCCAACGGAACGGGTCTGGAACATTCATTAATTTTGTAACTAGCGTGCGGACTCGTCTCTCTTCTGTACCTACTGAGCGTCGGCGCAACTTTAACAACAAATAAAAATTTTATTACACAAAACAGAACAACCTCTCCGTAATCCAATACAAAGTTTCATCATTAGCACGACTACTTTATCTTCCATTCTCAACTCCTTCCAACAAGCCCATTACAGCTCGCAACTTCGCCTTCGAAGTTCAAAAGACAGCGCGCAAAATTAGAAATTTGAAAATCCATCGAATGCAAAGCGCGTTTTCTCCGCGCCCCTCGGCCACAATCCCTTTTAAACAGAATCTCTATACGCCTGTCTCTCTCTATATATATAAGTCGGTGAAAAGGTTTCAGCATCGCTTATATGCATCGACACACATGAGGGCACTCAGCCCTTACGTCACGTACTGGCGTCAGAAGAGAGAGAGAGAGAGAGAGAGAGAGAGAGAGAGAGAGAGAGAAGAGAGAGAGAATAAGCTCCTGCGCGTTCCCCTTGAAAAGTAGCCGCGTCTATGTAAACACATACGTCCGTTTACCTCTCGACAACAGCCAGAGCGAGCACCTATATTTGCGGCACGTAGTATACATATATATATATACCTACGGAAGGGGGATGACACGCCGCGCAAGACTCGAGAGCGAGATTTATTCGAACGTATATCGAGCAGCACATACCGCCTGCAGTTTAGAGCTTTTATGTTGTAGTCGAGCCGGCTTATCACTTTCGTTTTCACCTACCCCTGGGACGACTCCATACATTCGTGTAGCTGTCTCTCTCTCTCTCTCTCTCTCTCTCTTGCGCGCCGCGCACTCTTTGGCTTTACCGCGCTTTTTAACGGCTGCTCCACGGCAATAAGATTCGTTTTCGTACATACAAGCTCTTTTTTTATCGGCACTTGTTGCTCGATTCTTTTTCCTCTGTTCTCTCTCTCTCTCTCTCTCTCTCTCTCTCTCTCTCTCACGCTCGCGCGATCGGTCCGCAGCAAGTGCGCGCTGTAAGCGCCCGCGAGAGGCAAGGGTATGAAAATTACGCAGTTAAATTTAGGGCAGCTCCCAACGCCCGCGCGCCCGTTAAATGGGGTGGGGTGGGAGGGGGAGGGGGAGGGGGGCACAATAAAACGCGAAAGCAGCAGCCGAAGCGCAGCGTATCTTCATTTCGCGTTTTATATAATAGCCCGCTCTACTCACTTTAATTGCGGCTCGCCCGCCCGCCCGCCCGCTTGCGCTACACTTAATGCCCCGATTATCCAGCGCTAACAGACGTGCCTTGCATTTAATGCTTCGTTTTCGCGAAAATTAATCAAGCATTCATTGACGCGTATTCAGCACTATCTCGCTCTCTATCTCGCTCTATCTCTCTCGCACCCTTTCTCTATCTAATAACGTCGTTAGATCTGTATCCTGTTAAAGACCCCATGCGCATGACACCAGCTTTACTCGATATAATCGTGCGTATTTAGCGATCAACATCGCGATTCCCAATCAATGCATAGCTAATGAATTGCATCAGTTCGCAAACAGAAAAAGTAAAAACGAAAAAATTGATAATCGCAACCGTATGTATATAAACGTGTACCCCCGCTCAATACCCCCCCGGTGCGGCGCAATGCAGCGTCGCGATGCAAAATTCACGTGTAGTCGTACCGATGACGTCGTGTACAACGCGCGCGCGCGCGCGCGGCATTAGCCGCGTACATGTACACATGTCCGTCTGGCGCATATCCAGGTGAGATATCAGCAAAGCTGAAACGCGCCGCATAGACACGCGCGCGCGGGGGATGCATAATGGGGAAATTATCCTGTATAAATTATGCCGACGATATATACGCACGCGTGTATATGCGTTACGGGGCGAGTCTATGCAAACCGTGTGTAACGTGTGCAGATAGGCTAACGTGTCCGTCAAGGGAGAAAAGTGTCCGTTACAGAGAGATAATTTTGCTTCTCGCTCTACGCGCAGCGCGCTAATTGAATAAAAATTCACGCGTACGTATAGCCGAGGAAAGAGACGTTATATCATACGCGCGGATCGACGCGTTCGATCTGCAGCGACGACGTCGCGCTTGATAACGCACGAAAACGACTCTGATGCGCCGTATGCGTCAAAACTGCGACTGTGTATGTATTGCGTATCGTAACACGCGCGCGGGCACAGGACGAGAACGTATATTTGGATCGATCGGTGTACAACTATACTCCCTGCGTATATATACACATACAAGCCCTATGTGTATACGATATATATATAACACAGAACGTCGCGAGAGCGTACACACGTACAGCGACGCTTTAATTTAACGAGGCCCCCGCGAGAGACGAGGTCATGGTCGGTATTCTCTCTCTCTCTCTCTCTCTCGCTCTCTCGCCAGCTGTGTGGGTGTGTTCCTTCGAATTTATGGCCAGCGTGTATATACACAAGCCGAGAGAGAGAGAGAGAGCGCGCGCTCGAGAGAGAGCTTTAAGTTATTCCAAAGCTCGGGGTGAGGGTCGCGAAATGTAAATCTCCGGGAATGCGTCGACGAGCGCGCAGGAATGTTTTGGTTCATTGACTTGCGCTTCATTGATTGCGCTCTATGCGGTGCTTACACACGACGCCGCGTGTCTCGAGCGCGCGCGCGCGCGTGTGCGGCAGCGCAATGAATACTTTATAATGTGTATACACCGCGCACACGCCGATTCGAAGAGAGAGAGACAGAGAGAGAGAAAGAAAGAGAGGGAGGCAAGAAAATCGTTGCTCTTTACGAAGAGGATGTGCGATTACCCACCGCCGCGCGGTATATATAGCTATCGCGCCGGTTATAACCGCGGTGTTTTATACATACGTATGCGTGTGCGTGCAAGCGCAAAGGCTTAAAGCTCTCCGTCTCTCTCGCGCCAACCAGTCGCGCTCCACATCAAACGCGCGAGCGGCAACTCGTGCGTGGAATTGTCTCATTAGCGACGCGTTATACAGTCGAGTGCTGCGCTGCGCGTATAGAGGGTGTACAGGCCGAAAGATCTTGAGAGTCGATCGTTTTGCTTGTAACCGATGCTCCAACTTGTTTCACCCTTTCAATCTTCGAATTCGCGTTTCCTATACACGCGGCCGAGTTTTCCCCTTTCGACGCTCTCGCACTTGCGCAAGCCTGGGCCTCTCGTATACAGCGACGCACTTCTGACGCCGAGCCCTTCCCGGCGTTTATTTTCACCTCTTCTTCCCCCCCCCTCCACTTTTTTTCTCTCTATCCACCTCTCGCAGATAGTTCCTTTGGCTATTTCGCGTCGCTATTGTGTTGCTTTGTTTTCGCCTACATACTTTCCCATGTTTTTCTTTCGCTCAACTTTGGCCCGAGTGTTTCCGCTGTATACATATATACTCACGCTCCTGTAAACTTCTCCTTCGAGATTTCTTCTCCCGCGTACATACTCTGCGAGAGAGTCGCGAGTTGGCTCGCCTATTTTTTTTTTTTTTTTTTTTCACTTATTTCGAGACGAATCTCCGACATAAATTATCGCCGAGAACGCCGCGCGAGATCCTTTTATTTCCGGCAGCGCGTCGCACGCGAGTGATCGATTTCGTTCGAGTAGCAGAAAGAAAAAATCGCTCGCGGTTATAATGTATATACGTATACACGTACCTGCTAAAATTCCGATTAAGAGGAATTCCGGGCGTTCCATTGAAATGAAACGCAAAGCGAGAGGGCGAGGGAGAGAAAGCCAAACGATTAAATAAACAAAACACACACGCGGGCGACCGCGACAAAACGATTAAAGCGCGCGCAGAGGTGAAAACGTCGATTAATTCATGAAAAATAGCTCGCCGCGCTCTTTGAAATCAATTTCTCCGCGCAGCGCGTGGACGATGCGACCGCACTGGATATACGTAACGCAACGAGCTTTTCTTCGGACTTTAACCCAATTATAATAAGCCAGTGGGTTCGACGCTCGCGGAATTGGGGGACGCGACTTTTTGTGCCCGAATTACGACGGGCTTTGGGTACGCAGAGATACTCGATGTGGATACGAGTATACCTGCGCACTTTTATACACGCGCGAGCGCTGCGGAAAAAGGATTTTGGAGCATTTAAAATTGCATCAACTGCGCGCGCGCGCATCGAAGGTTAATGCGAAATAGCTCGTTACGACGCGATAAAGTTATAACGTAATTAACGCCTTTAACGGAGATTATTAATGCGCGCCTGCGTAATCGCCGGGGCGCACGTTTTCGCGAGCGTTTTCGTCTCGTCATTAATGAAACGCCGATTAAATTCGCTCCTGACACTCCACTGTGCGTATAACGACGAAACAGAGGCAAGTCCATTAAACCGTTCTTTATTCGCGTCGTATATATAAGCGCGGGCGAGCGAGGCGCCCAATTCGAAAAAGCTCCGCGAGCGCAATTACTTTTTTCCCCGAAAAACGCGGCAGTGCTCCGAAGGACTCTTTGAGACACGCGCGGCATGAAAAAGCTTATCCCATATATAGAGAGAGAGAGTTCAACGATCACCGCTCCTTTCAACCCCTTCAAAATAAAAACAGACGCAGCAGCGGCGGCGGCTCCCGAATAAAGCGGCGGACGAAAAGCTCCTTCCGCACTGCGAAAAAAGGCTAAAGCCTCGCGCGAGCGCGTGTATGCGCACAAAGTTAAATTTCTATTCCTACGCGCGCGGAACTATGTATACGCCGAGGAGAGAAAGAGAACACGGTGTTGCAGAGGTGTATTATACAGCGAGAGAGACAGGCAAAAGTTGGCTCCCGACCGAAAGAAAAAAGGGAGCACACGAGGGAGAAGGGACGAAAGAAAGGGCCGAGGGGAGCACGTGGATCGATCCATTTCCGAGGGAGAGAAAGAGCGAGGGTCCCGATGACGCTATGTAGCCCCCGAAATCGCGCCCCTATATACACACGCGGCCTCGACCGGCCTCGTATACACGTGCACGTGACTCTTTTTCTCTCTCTCTTTCTGCTCTGCCTGTATACATGTATATTCGTGCGCTACGGCTCCGGGGATGACGCGGAGAGAGAGTCAGAGAGAAAGAGAGAGATATTGGCCCACGAGGAAGGGTGTTGTACGATATTATTAAACATTGATTTTTATAGTCCCAGCAAATTATTGGGATTGGCTCTCTCGAAATAGAATGCGTATTTTTACCTGGTGCGCGCGTTGCCGCGAGCTCTTTCTCCGATGCCTATTCCTTTTTTCTTATTTTTCATTTCTTCCGCCGTGTCACTCCGTTTTTGCGGATATATATAATCGAATTATGCGCGATCGCATGCTTTTAATGAATGCGATACACGCGCTTCGCAAAACGCAAAAAATTGTGCATTGTCAGGCGAGATCGTTCGTTGTTATACTTACCGACTTGATCCGCCTCGGGGGAAAAAAGTGAAATCCACTATACGATACGAATGCGTCGATCGCGCACGACGAATTCACCCACAGCGAGATCGCGCGCGCGCGCGGACTTCTCAAAATTTCATAAGCTCACGCGTAAAATTCGCGCTTTTACGCGAGCGCAAGAAGCACATAAGCGCAGAAAGGGTGCTCGCACCGCGGCATATACATATCGGCCGTTCTGGAAATCGCGAAATTAATGAAATTCCCGAGTAATCAGGCGACAGCTGCGAAATTAAGCTTCACCTGAAATTCCACTTGGCGAAAATTGTTTCGAACCGTCACACGAAATATTCACCTCGGAATATTCGGCCTTTATCCCCATACCCTCCTCTCTGCTGTGTACGCGTGTGTGTTTATATATATAATATATAAATCCGTATAATATACGCGTACACACTGGCAACGATGGTTTTGTCCCGGTTTTCCCCGGCTTATACTCTATGTATACGAGGTACACGCGTATATACATATATATCCGTCGTCGGGGGGTGGGGGAGGGGGCGAGAAAGAAAAAGATGGCAGGAGCGAGGTTCGCGCAGAAATAAGGGACGGGACAGAGCCACGTGGATCGAGGCGGCGCGTGGCTAATGGCCCAAGAGATCATGGGAGCGAAGATTCTCTCTCTCTCTCTCTGCTGCTGCGCTACCACCCTGTGGCCTCGATTTTCCGTCTTTTTCCACTGATTCGCTCGGAGAGCGCGCGTTGCCGACGTTTGACTTGCGTTTCGCCGCAGCCAAAACCTCCAGAGGAATACAGGCATGCGGCTCTTTTTCACCGATTTGGGGAGGAATACGAGAGATAGCGAGTTACAAGGCGAGACACGTGCGGGCATCTGAATTGCGCGTCTGTTGATTGAGGAATAGACGAGCGTGTGACATGGAAATTCAACGCAAACATTTTAATCGAGATTGCTAATAACTGATTTTATTGGCGCATATTTTTTGGTGGTGTACGAGAAAGTTATCCAATATACGATATGCAGTTTTCGATTTACATCGATAACTGGTATCGCCGTTAGTTTGTGATTTAATGCTTCGTGTTTCTAATAAGAATGCTAATAAAGATCGTAATCTATGAGATAATGTTAGCCTAGAAAGTGATACTCGAATAAGTGAATTTGCGATTGCATCACACCGATTAAATTTACTTATCGGCTAATGTCACTGTTCTCCAGATTGAAAGGCAAGCTTAAGTAACCAGAACAATTTTTTCACTCTTGCAAGCTCGCGTGGACACGGAAAAAACGCTGTAACTGTATGATAAAACGCAAAGAAAAAAGTATCAGGAATAATTGCAAAAAGAGTTTTTAAAAGCTTGGTAAATCCCACCTTGTCATTGACGTTGAACTTTTTTTGTATATCGACGTTGAATCTCGCTTCTTTTGACACATGCAAGCAGTACTTATCCTAGCAACGAAATTCATTCTTTAAATTTTAATTTTTACCATAATGTTAATTAAAAGGTTTGCCTAAAAATCATGGTAACTATCATTATCATATACTCTAACACAGTTTTCAAGTGGTCGTAAATAGCATATTTTACATTAAGGCTTGTATAACTTTTTAAATTTGAAATGACACCCTAGTAGAACATAGATCAACACGGGTGGTAAACGTGTTAATCAAGTGGAAACATTTTTGTCGAATATAAATATCTAATTTTAACAAAATAGTTAATCACTGTGAATAAATTGGTCATTAAAAATTTCTGCTTATTGTTGTCCGTAATAAAATAATTATACATTGACGTTTTTAATTGAAAAATGGACCAACAATTTACCAAACATTACTGGGCATTTCTGCGAGGACAATTTTAAAAAATTATTATTATTATTTTCATGAGTTAGAACAATGAACCAAATCCACTTCAACATTTTGACTTTTGCCCTGTTACTATACACACATACATACACACACACACACACACACACACACACACACACACACAGACACACACACACTAATACTATATTGAGTCATTGTTACTAATTGTAGAACCAAATAAAATATTGTGGTAAATTTTTAACTCTACCCTGATGATAAAGCATTTTGTTAAAATATTATAATTTGTATAATTGGACAAAAATGAATGTACCTCTTGTAAATTATACTTGTTTGGTTGTACATTGAAAATTACGATTAAATTTCAACAACAACGTACAAACTTTGCAAAATTAACTATACCCGTTAACCGAGCAATCAAGTCAACTACTTTAACAAACTGATTTTAGTGGCGCAAAAAACATTTTTATCGGTACAGACTTTTTACGCGAGAAGAGTGTTTCACAAAATCCGATGTGTTCGATGAGCAAACTTGCCGGGTAGTTTGATCACTGAAAATATGTGAAATTCTCGGAAAAGTTGAAAGAAGCGTGTTAGCTTTACAACTGCACGGGAGTGTATTAAGCTCTATAAGAGAAAAAAATTTCGTTTATACTTCCATTACGCTTGTCGCAACATTTCTCCGAAATTGAAAAAGAAAAAAAAACTGACCGTTGCCGGCATTCGTATCGCCGAACCGGACGCGCAGTAGTCCTCTACTCCTGGTTTTTGCGGCGCAAGCTTTCCTTGCACTTCCTTTGATCTAGCCGTTCAGAGGACTTAACGAAATTTCCCGGCCGCTCTCCAATCGTTATCGATCTCATAATTCATTTCGTTCCGCTTATTATAAGCCCCATTCTTACGACGTACGTACACATACATTTGCCGAAAATTCAAAAATTTTCGCGTGTTTGTGTACAGTGTGCGCACATAAATTTTCAAATGGATTAAAAGCAAAGCAGTGTATTCACATAGCGATCGATGTGCACACTGTGCAGTGTACAATGTACATCCTATTTTTTCGTTACTCTTCAGTGTCTCTCCGCGCTCGTCGTACACCCTGTATTACTAATTAAAATCTCGCAAGCTTCTGCTTATTGTTAATCAATACAAGTTATCAATCTGAAGGAGAGAGCACGTGCTCGAGAACAAATTCGTCACCTCGATTCACATGATTAATCGCGCATCGTCCTTTAAATTCCTTTAAAAAGCCAAACCAACTCATCGGGGTCCGCATAATTTTCGGCGAAATAAAACCGGAAAATATAACGCTCTTTCTCTTTCTCTCTCCGATATATAGGCGGAGAGAGAGAGAGAGAGAGAGAGAGAGAGATCCAGTGTACGTCGCGCTGGTAACCGATCGAAGTTTCAGTCGTCGGGCTACACGCTCGTCCCACCTATATATACCTATATATACATCTCTCTCCCTCTCCCTCCCACCCTCTCCTCTCTCTCTCTCTCTCTCTCTCGGCTTGAACCCCCTCTCCCCTATAAAGCTCTATCTCTCTCAACTCGTGCCGCGTCAAGCGGACATATATATAGCGCGATAGCGGCGGCAGCAGTGCCGAGCTCGCGATCGATACGAGCCACCCTCCCGACGCCTGGCTGAGCCGATTTTTTTCCGCCCGCTCTGCCGCGCATGCGCGTCTCGGGGGGGTATAACCACCCCCTCCCCCCTCCCACTCCCGCCTCCCTCTCTCACTCGCTCTGCGCGGGGCTGCCTGCCTTCATTATGCCGGCCTTTTCCCGCTGTACTATCCTGCTCTCTCTCTGCGGCGCGCGTTATACCTATAGCTACGCGTGCTCTCCTCGATTACGTTGTCTGTCTCGCTTTTTCGCTTTATTTTATGTATCAATGTGTACGTGGTGCGCGAGAGCGCCTGCATCCAATGCGTGATTTTGAGCGAATTTCCGTGTATACGCGTACGTATACAGCGAGGCGAGAGCGAGCGTGAAATTTTTCTGGCTTTCAACCTGTACTCGCGATCTTTATAGGTTAGAAGTGCGGTTCGCACAGTTTGCGGGAAGCTCGCTGGATAATTAAAAGCTGACCGGGCCGAGCTTTTTTTTTATACACTCTACACACGCGGGACAAGCCGATTTTCGAACTTCGCGTCTCGTTCGACTGCGAGGTGTGTCATGGCCAATACGTAGATTATAGATGCGTTTGTTTGCTTCGTCGAGTGCAGTCCACTTCTTTTTTTTTTAATGGCTCATGCACTAATTGGATCGGAAACTATTTTCCGTTCGCGGAAGTACATAGGGAAAATTCAAATTTATATATTTATAACGCGCGTGCGCGCAGGTTCAATGCTCCTTGCGTACAGTGTTGTACACCAGTTGCAATTAAAAGCTCTCTCAACTCTCTCTCTCTCTCTCTCTTGCTCTCGCGCTCTTGCGTTTGTTTTATTCGCCGAGGGAATTTCATAAAGTATATCCTCTACTTAAGTGTGCGCATGTGCGCGCACGTATACATGCATTTTTCAGTTACAAACATCGAACGGGCAGGTTTTGCATTTTTTTTTTCTTGGCACTCAATTTACTTTCGTGCATACAGTATATTCTCATACACACACCCGTTTTGAATTGCTCGATTCGCTGATGACATCTATACTTTATACTGCCCTTGCGATTCGCTTACATATATTTATGAGTACGTCCAGGAAATTTCAGAAACAACTCGGACGGAAAAGTTGCAAAAAATTTTCTTGAAGGCGCACCATATACCAGACCTGTTTTTTTTTTGTTCCTTAGGTCATTGCCAAAGAGAAAAAGCTCTCGTGCATGGCCGATCGTAGGGTATACTTTTTTCTGGAGTAAAAACGACTCGAAAAAACGAGAAATAATTAACAAAAAGAGAATTCATGGATTTTTTTCTCGGAAACTATGGACTTTTACAAAAATTTCATTGGAACGAAAATGTCTTGAAATTCATCAAAGAATGCTCTGAAATTTTTTCAGATTGATCAGGCACAATTTTTGATTTTTCGAAAATCGAAAAAAATCGAAGTATCGGAAAACGTCGTAAAAACTCTGAAAAAATTTCAGAGTATTCTTCGATGAATTTTAAGACATCTTTGTTCTAATGAAATATTTTAAAAAGTCCGTTGCTTTCGCCAAAAAAAAATCTATGAATTCCTGTTTTTAAATTATTTCTCGTTTCTCGAGTCGTTTTTGCTCAGGAAAAAAGGGTACCTTACGATCAGCCATGCACGCGAGCTTTTTGTCTTTCAGAATGACCTAAGGAACGAAAAAAAAACAGGTCTGGTAAGCGTGTCTTCGAGAAAATTTTTTGCAACTTTTCCGTCCGAGTTGTTTCCGAAATTTCCTGGACAAACTCTTGTATACATAAATTTTAGCGAGGCTCGCGGTTCCCCGCGACTTTTATAGAATCGAGACTCGCGCGCGCGTTATATATTCCGGAAATTCTTACATTTATTTCAAAGCTCGCTATCTCGCTCGCGGGGGACGGCAGGGGACAATAGCCGAAAAGTTCCGCGGCAGCAGCAGCAGCACGACGCGAGTGACGATGAACAATGGTCTGGCATCACTTTTCATCATTTCGCCTCGGATTACGCGGGCGCAAAAATTAGCGGGATTACGCGCGCTGAATAATTTTCTGATTTTAATGAGGTGTTTTGGGGGAAAATCTGCGCGCAGCTCCGACGTTATACATACCGCGCGGCCTTGTGTACAGCATATATATAATATATATATATCATATACGCACACAGCATATACTCCGCGCCGCGTCGTCATCTAATTATCGGCGCGCGAAGCGACATCGAAAGCGCGGAAAAGCTCACTTTTCGAAATTGCAATGGAATACAGCGCGGCGCTATACACGCGTATAAAGCGTCGCGCGCAGACGTATACGCAGTTTCGAAATCAATTAACTAGATATTTTTGCGTCGCGCCTCTGCGCGCATTGCGCGAAACCGGGGGGGGGGGGGGTACATAGAGCGCAGGCATAGAATTCAGCGTAAACCAATTGATAATGCGCAATGGTGGAGGAAAGGGGCGATTCGGGGCGCAACTGCGCGTGTATCGGCGGTTCGATTAATCGAACGATGAAGGGTTGACGATTGAAAATCCCTGAAAAGCAGCTTTCGAAATTGGAAACAATTGCGGGAGGAAACGCCGTGTTACTCCCTCCTCCCCCCTCGCCGTTCAGTGTAACACGCTATTTTTCTTTTTACTCGAGAGAGAGAGAGAGAGAGAGAGAGAGAGAAGAGAGAGAGAGTATATATCGATCGATATGCGACAACTACCTCTCCGTTGTTGTATATATCTATACGCACGTGTGTATTTACATATTCATTCAAACGGCAATTCATCGCGTACACATATACCAGGAAGAGCGAATCGAACGAGAGGACGATATATTTTTTTTCTATCCTCTACACAACTATTTTCAATAATTCCGTCGATATACCGACGTTCGCTTCTGTCTCTCTCGCTATGGCGCGTGTGTGCCAGTATAATACTGCTACACGTTGATCAGAGTTATACCATCGGCTGATTGAAGACGTTGCCATTGTGCGGGGGTATAATGTGATTAGATCACGTATTGAACGGCTCGGCTAATCAGCCTATACAGAGATCGCAAGGGGTTCGTCAATCAGAAGCAACGCAGCCGGCATATCTCGTCGAAATTAAACCGCAACGTATATACGCGCCACATATAACCCTGCGTATATTTCTTTCGACGACGCTCGTCAGTATTGCGCCGATTCTTCAGCGGCGTCGCTAAATTTTTAACGCAAAACAGCAGCGACTCTTAAAACACGCGGGGACTGCCACAATCGACAGCCGAAGCGATCGCTTCTATGTATGCATTTAAAATATACGAGGATAGAGCTCGCGGGGCGCGGAGAGCGAGACACACGGGTCGAACTCTCGCGCGCGCAGTGCGGAGCTGGTTATATTTAGGTGAACTGCGCGCAGCATTATCCGAGGGCGCGCCGAGAGCAAAGTGACGGACGGATGAACGGACAGATGGTTATTCTGCGCTATAGCTGGAATTGGCTCTCTCGCTATACACTCCTGTCTTCGTTTCTGCCGCGGCCGTATACATCCCCTTCGTCGCAACTGTCACTCTGCTCTCTCTCTCTCTCTCTCTCTCTCTCTCTCTGACTCTTCTCTGATACCAGTGATTGAAACTATCGGAAAAGCGCATTAATTTTTTAATGGAAACGGCTAATTTTTGTATCGCTATATTCTCTCTCTCTCTCTCTCTCTCTCTCGCGGATATTTTGCTTGCTTAGCGTTACGAGGAGAATACTCTCGTCGTTCTCACGGCGTCTTTTTTTACTTTTTTCGAGTGTGTTATATGTCTATGTACGCGCGGGAGAAGAGAAGCGCAAGCGGAACGAAGTGAAATATTGAAAAGTTCCGAGATTAAAATTATCGACTGAGGAGAAGCTCTCTGGCTGTGCATCAATCAAATTCGCTGCTCGTTTTCTTTTCCTCCTGGTGAGCTTTTGCCACTATTTTATCGCGAAAATTTCGCCTCAAATCTTGCTAAGGTACACAGTGTAGAAAAGAGAGAGAGGGGGAGAAACATCGGGAATGTTCAATGCCCTCAATGTATAATCGCTCCGATAGACGGCGAAAGATCGGCCGGATAATTCCGATAATTTTCTCCCTCTGGACTCTCTCTGCACTCGCGACTAATTCAATCGTCGCGCGCGTAATCCTTCTTTTTTCCCTGCACTCGCAGCCAGCGAATTCCGATTGCACCGTTTTGCAGAGCGCGTTGCACGACTTCCCGTAAAAAAAAGTCGAGAGCGCCGTTGCATCCGATGCGCGCTCCAGGTGCGTACACAGCAATAAAATAATAACCAGCGCTTAATCGCGACGCGGCTGACGCGCTTTAAAGCGCCAAAAAGCCAATCGTCCGTCCCTCTCCGCGGCAGAGATATATATTATATAGTGTAAGCTCTGCGGTTGTAACGGGTCGAAAAAGGTACAATACGAGTAGCGTAGAGGAGGGGAGAAAAAAAAAGTTCTCCTCCCGATCAGCTGACCCTGTGGTGCGCCGGCATCGTCGGCCATTTTGTTAACGACGTACCGTCGCCGCAGCCGCCGCCGACGATATGACGTCACGCGGCCTACATGATAACCCCCGCTTGACTCGAGCGCGCGTGCAAGCGTTAGACTATCGTTTCTTTCGCGGCGAAGCCGCTCCTCGACTTATGTATCTTCTTCGCTGTATGTGCATGTATACGTATCGTCGCTGATGACACTGTGCTTACAGAGAGACGGCTGTGTACTTATATCACCGTCTATATACGTATATACATCGTTCTGCTAAATCATGTTTGTCAAAGTTCGTTCAAGCTCTTTTCCCGGCCCGCGATGCGCTCGGCGCGATTATGTACGCGCTACGCGTTGAATTTTTCGGTGTGCACTGTGTGCGCTATGTTGGTGCACGAATTTTCTATGATTGAGCGTTAATTTTTTTTTTGAAGGCATAAATTTTATTTTTGGAAATGATTGATATTAGCTGAAAAGCGAATACTAGAACGTTAAACTGCGAAATTCGGAAGAATTGGTTGCAGAGGATGTTAAGTATACATTGAAAATTTGAATATGACTACAAAGAACAAAGGGTCTAGTGGATATTGTAAAGGACTCCATAATTTTTATAATGCTGCTGAGTATTACATCCATAAACGTACTGTGGCCAATAAAAATTACAATATAGAGGAAAGTAAAATTTATAAGGCAATATAGTAAATTTTTCTTGAAAGTCTCACAATATTTTTACTTTCCAGTGTACACGACACAGTGTAGATAAAAAAACTTTAGAATAAAAGGTTGTTTTGTAATGTAATTTTATATCAGCTAAAGGCATTAAAATTACGAATATTCAAATCTATAGAAATTTAGAGTTTTTTTAACATTAACGATACGAAATATTTAAAAATTTTAAAAATATGTCTCACTATACCATTCGAGCCATTTTTTAAAGACCCCATTATGTATACATATTATAAATATAAAGAATCAAAAGATATCTTTACTTCCATTCAGTGAGAACACTATTTTTTCACTCTCTATAGGATTTAAAAAAATGATTAAAAAATGTCATTAGATTCTTTCTAGAGATAATGTTTGAATTTTATTACTTTGAGGTGAAAATGATAACGCAGTTGTACAGTAGCAATTTTCTTAATGACTAACTTTATTCTTATTCAAATCTATCTGTCTTATTATTTCGAAAGAATGTGTGCAAGAATGTAAATCACTGTTGTGGAGTTTATAAATCATACACTTAAGATGCATCAAGAAACGTTTTAATAAAAAAAACCACACTCTTGTGGTTCTCATTACTCAAAGTATATGTAATTTAAAGAAAGGTAGCAGCCACTTATTACAATATGAAAGCGCGGGAAATTTTAAATCCAACCAGCCACTATCATTGCGTTGCAAAGTATCACCCAAAAGTCTTCCACATTAATTATTCCATTAAAAAAAAAATCCAAGTATAATTCTCCAATTAAAATATATCAACAACCGAAAAATGAAAAATTTAGAATACGGGTACTTTAAAGCAACGCGCCCGAAGAACTCTCGAAAGATTAACGTTCTCTCTCTCTCTCTCTCTCCCTATATATCTCTCCTACAGAAATAACGATAAAAATAGTGTCGCGCTACAGTCAAAAGCCGAAGGAAAATACTATTTTCATACTATAAATCGAAGAAAATAGAGCTCCGTAAACCGGCAGAAATAATTTTCAGAGCGCGCGCAGGCGAGGGAATATCGGCAGTGGTGGCACGAAAAAGAAGAAGGCTTGCACGGTATAAAGCTGGCGAGCCAGCCAGCCAGCCAGTGAGCGAGCGAGCGAGAGAGGAATCGAAACCGCTGCGCAGAACCGCGCGTTCGCTCCGGCTCGTCGTGGCCTCATCGACCTAACCTACTTCGGCCGCGGCAGCTCCGAGGGACGCCCCGACACGGCTGCTACTGCGCTGCTGCTGCTGCTGCTGTGCTATAGCCGGAGCGACGGTGGCGCCAACGCTCGAGGACGTCCTACGTTGCTCGCGCTCGCTCGAATCTCCTTTCTCGTCTCGCGCTCACGCTATACTCTGCACTCGCTATATAAGCCAGGCTAGCTTGTTCTCCACCCGCCGGATATATTTTCGAATATTATCGTCGTTTCATTTTCGTTATTTCGCTTTTCTAGGCTGCTCGTTTTCACGTGAATTTTTCATGGTAATGCACGCTACTTCGAGCAGGGAATTCGCTTCTTCTTCTTCTCTTTTTTTTTACTTTGGTTTAATTTTATCTCTTCGGTTATCGTCGAGAAATATACGCGACGATTAGAGTTTTACGTCTCGGATGGGATGGCTGATTTTGAAATTTAATAATAGAAGTATTTTCGAATTGACGGACGATAATAATTTGTCGTTATTGAAGCTTGCGAATTTCTGAATGCTTTACTTGCACTTTTTTTTGGTATGAATTAAAGTGAGAAAAATTTACCATTATATAATTATGTGATTTATGCTTGCTTTTATTTATTTATTGCAATTTACTATAGGTTTTCAATAAATAATAATGTTCACGCGATATTTTATAGATTAAAATATACTATAGAGAATATCTTTAAAGTATCCGTTGTTATTTATATAAATCAGAATATATCGATCGTATCAAAAACTAAGCTGTGTTAGCGTTTAAAATTTATTAATTGGAATGCGCGATGAATCAAGTGCACTGCATTCACAATAAGTTTTAATAGATGATGTAGCTGTCTTTTCAGAATTGACATTTTTCGTCCAAATTTTCGGTATAAAATAAAACATGCTTGCATCAAAAAGTGTTTTAAACACCTACGAATAATAATTTTCTTTTTCAAATAATTAATTCTATTTTTGTGCACTATATGCAATATAATTTCGTAAGACAGTATTTTGTTAATTGATCTCGCGTATAGGTGCTTAGAGAATTCGTATATACTCTTACAATCTTATCAATATAGTGTCTACCCGTGGGAAAAAGTTCTATACAATTTCCAGACACGTTTTCAACATTTTTTTTGCGTGGCAAACAATTTTTCTAGGGATCGTAAAAATTGTTTTTCCATTACATAATACTGTACACACGGCAACGTAACGTTAGCTCGAGTTGCCTTTATATAGACATTTTTTCAATGCCGTTACTCAATCATCAAAAAAAAAAGGAAAAAAAGATGAGATCCAAACAGAATTATTCGCACGTGTAACTATATATATATATATATATATATTTATTCGCGCACAAAATCTACGTCACTGTTAACCACTCAAGTAGGAAGAATCATCGCGTTTAACCGAACAATCCCCCATGGATAACAACAGTCAAAAAAGCGTCGATTTTGCTAACGTCGCGTCTCTTTCGTTTCTCGAGTCACAAGTCACAGTGTATATATATATACATACATACACACATGAGCGCACGAGCGCGCGGAGAGGGAGACAGGAACGATTTCGAAATGCTGTCGAGACACGTACGTGTAGCCGACAACACACACACACACACACATATAATACTCACAATAAATACCCACACAGTGCTGCTTGTATACTTACGCAGATGTATAAGTATACTCGTCTGCATATACATTATACATGTACGGATACATGCACACACGCTCACGAGCGCGCAATTCGAAATTGCGCGAGCGCGCGCGCGCGCGAGCAGTCATATCTCCTTCGGCTGACTTTTCTTCCTCGACATTAACTACCGAGAAGTCGCTGACTCGCGGATTGGAAAACGTTGTGCAGGCGCGCCTTAGAGCTTGCGTCACTATATGTGAATCACATCCTCGCGAGCTCGTCGGCTTTGCTTTGCTCTTTTTTGTGTAAGTACGTGTGCAAGTGTGTGCGTATCTCTCGAGCGGCAGAAAGGCCTCGAAGAAAAATATCGTAATTATTTATTATAAAGCCGGAGATTGAGAAGCGCTTAAAGAAGCTTCGCTTTATAACGGAGAGGTTGAGTTATTGCTCTGTCTAATGAGTTTTAAAGAGCTTTAAACGACGCGCGTCGTGCTAATGAAACGGTTCTCTTTAAAAGTAGGGGGTGGGGAGGTGGAGGAATCAATGGACGAAACCTTTTTTTTCTCAAAGAATTACGTCTAATTTGACGCGGCGAGTTATCAGCGATGTACGGTATGCAGCAATAATATAACGTACAATATTACATACCGCGCGATAACGCATAATATATCGCGCCCGTTTGAGAAAAAAAATGTACGCCCTCGTTACACGAAACATAATTTTTTTTTTCTACGCCGATTTAATCGAGGAAAAAATTGTGCAGATTATTATTTGACATTCCTTCAAATGACGCACGCGCTCGCAGCGGCTGCTCTCGAGCTCCGTGCGTATACTTATTACTTACGTTCATCAAAGAAAACGCATCGTTATTTTGTAATAAACAACGAGGAAATGGCACGATAAATGTCGTCAATGGAAACTCAAGTAAATCTCTCGGTTCGGTCTGTAGACTCCGAAACGACGGGAAAAAAAAAGTCAGCGCGCAGCCACTGCGCGAACACCTCGCAGCAATTTCTCAAAACTCCATCGTCAGCGCAATACAATCTTCCATCTCCGCGCGCAATGAATACCGCGCGCGCATAAAAGGAAGAAATGAAAAATCATGTTCATTTAAATACTCCTCTCCAACTATTTTCGCCACGCGCCACACTCCAATGTATTCTATAATGTAGCAGGTCGAAGGAAAACTACTCCGGGTGCCGTCTCGCCCTTTCCTATTTATGTATATATACGCGACGCACGTGCGCGCGGCGGCTCTGCATTTTCTGGTGACTCTCCTGGAACCGATACACGCGAGTGCGTGTGTATGAACGCGCGGGGATTTTTCCCCCGTCGGCATCGATTTTTCCGCGAAGGAAACGAGGCTGCGAAGGAAAAAACGACGTGTGGAGGTGCGCGATCGAAGCTACACGAGGACGCGCGGAGAGGAGGAGAGTTTTACGAGGGAGTATTATACGTGTGGTATAGACTGGAATTTCGTGCGTGCCACGGCGCTTTGGGCTAAATTTAGAAAAATATAGCCTGTGCGTTTGTGGCGCGGATGGGCAGACCGGACTTTCTTTTTGGATGGAACGTCTACACGTGCCGAAGGATGTGGTGAAAGTTATATATGTGTATGGTCTTTTTTTTTGCTGTGATGAATAATATGATACCATAGCGAGAATCGCTCGTTTGCGTGCTGTGTCGTCTGCTGGATGGAATATTTTATGATTTAGTTTAAAAAATTAATAAAATTAAAGCCTATATATAGTTGCGCTGATCTAAAAATAATGGATAACTTAGATATAACTTAGATTTAAATAATGAGTTAATTTGTTGTTTAATATTATATTTACGTGCGGAGTTTGTCCATTTTTCAAATAATTTAATTATTTGTTTTGTTGATATATATATATAATACTGTATTATTTGTATACACTGCATATAATATAAAATTTATATGCCGCACATTTATACGTGACTCTTGTCGTCGATTTTTATGAATTTTACATTTAAAAAGTTCGGAATGCGTAAATATATTTTCCATTTAACAGATTAACAGGTTCGTACCAGACAATGAATAAGCCAATTTCTTAAGTTTTTCAAATTTCTTTTTATTAAGAATTGAAATATATCAACATACATAAAAGCGTAATAATCAGTAATTTTGAACAAAGCTATATGCCATTAATTTGTACTATAGATACTACTTTGTACTTTGTATATTCTTTGTTTAGGACTACATAAAATAAACGTATTATCTCAACTAATGCATAAACTTCTTCGTTAAAGTATTAACTCTCATACCAAGAGTAATAAACAAAATAGAATCAATAGTTTGTTCTCAGAGCTTTAGAATGAATAAAATTATATAATGATTGAGATGTTTAATTGTAAAAATGTTTCTAATAGTATAAAAATATATAAGTACAAAATAATTAAATGAAGCTGCCCTTAAATTTTGCGTAATTTTGCATGCACTGTTAAAACTATTTTGTAGGAATAATTACTTTTTTCCATGAAAGTAACAACTTCGAATGCCCTATTTATTTGAACCTGTTAATAAATACGTTTGTTACTACTCTACCTTCTTTTTACTCGTAAGAAATTATTGATATAGAAATTTACCATATGCGTCAGTGGTCCAACGCGAAGCGTTGATACGTTTCAAGAACAGTGGATGTTATTTTTGAAGAATTTTAGATATGTTCCTCGTTTACGCGTCTGATTAGATACGTAATGACCTTTTTCTACTTTGCCACTTGAAATCCATGATTTTTTTTTCAAACATATCGTACGCGCAGCTTGAGATAACCTTTCCTTTTTTGGCAAATTCGCATACGTATATAAGCACACAAATGCAACGCCGACGTCAACGTAATTTAAACTATTGATTTGATAAGTCCCGAAGTGGCTATGTAATGATTGTATAAATTGCGCGAATGCCCTATAGCACACGCGGCAACCAGACAATTACGTAATAATTCGAGATGCCTCGATTTCCGGGGCTATTTTATAAACATTCATTTCTGTCCCAACTGTATACGCGCGCAAAAAAAATGTTATATAACCAGGCGATATATCTTTACAGGTAGCTTGCGCTCACTTTCATAATAAACTTATGAAATTTGCATATTTTATCAATTCAGCGGTAAAGACCGCGTATAACTTACGAGCTACACTTGTGCATACACGCACGTCCGCAGCTTGCAGAAACGAAAACGTAATCCACGCGCGCGTATAACCCCAGCGCAATGTGCGCAACCTGGCCAGCCGGGAGAGAAGAGAGAGAGAGAGAGAAAAAAGCAAGGAGCGGCAAAAGAGACGACAGCGAGTATAATCGACAGGACGAAGGCGCGAAGTAATAGAGGGTAAAACGACGACGAGGAGAGAACCGGCTAGAGAGACGCGGGAAGATTAAGCGAAGGATGAAGAGGAAGAAAAGAAGTAAAGGAAAGAGAGCGGAGAGAATATTCTTGGGAGCGAATTCGAGAGGAGAGAGAGAGAGTAGCTGCAACAGCAGCGGCAATACAAGGTGGGAGAGAGAGAGAGAGAGCGAGCATCCTTTGGAACCGGTCCTTTCCTTGGACTCGACTTCAACCTCGAACCAGGAGGCTCGCCTTCGACGCGGCAACAACTCGCGCCGGCGAATAATATCACGACGATGATTTTCCAGTCAATTATTACCATTTTTTTCTCTATCTCTCTCTCTCTCTCGCGCGAGCTGCATCCAATCAAGATCTCCCCCCTATCCGTATCGTCCCTTTCTTTTTGCTCGCGAAGTAAATCGCTCCGTCTGCGAAGCTACAACGCGTGTGCGATAGTATTCCTGCGCAGCTACTGGAATCAGAACGCGGAAACGACGATACTATATATATTCATATAACAGCACGCGCAGTCTGCGCGAGCGAATAATTAATCAGCTCGACAATCCGCGATCGGTGGCATTAATCAAAGCGCATATTTTTTTTCTCAACTTCTAACGAGCTTTCGTTGCGCACATCTCTTCGAACGTTATACACAAGTGTGTCCCTTATCTCCCAGCGACAAGGACACGCGCACGCTCCAGTCGCCTGTCAATCCACTGTGGGCTTCGGCTCTCGTCCTTGTCCAGAAAATCCATGACACAACGTCCAGTCGACACCGTTCTGTCTCTCTCTCTCTCTCTCCCTCTTTCTCTACGCTTTATCGAGCGAGTTGAAGAAACGTCGGGTGAAACGGAGGGTATACGTGCGTATAAGTCGAGCAATGAAAAGGGTTGCACAGGTATATGCATATACGAGAGAATCGTGGTAACACGCGCGCACGAAAAAGAATGGAGCGAGAGGGAACGTATATATAAGAGCCTCGCTCTTTTGGACGCGGCGCAGCTCGCGCACCGCGTGCACACACGCGCGCGCGTCCTTCTCCTTCGTGTCCAGTCCTTTCACGCGCCGCGGCGGCGGCTCTCGCCAGAAGCCTTCGTTCTCATGGCTCGATGCCATAGGCTCACGAGCGATGACCTCCCAACCTTGTCGCGTTATGGAACACTTGGTCTATCCTCCTTTCGCTCGGATGACTGTATGTATCGCTCCTATATACGCACCGCTCTCTCGCCTTTCAACCCTTAAGGACGCGTGCGTATATAGATAGTTTCCTCGTAGCGGCGACGTCACGATAATCGAAATTCCTCCCTCTCTCTCGCTCGCTTTCGCTCGTTCGAACGCACTTGAACTCTGTATAAAGGACTGATTAGAGCATGTGTGCGCACGTGCGCGTGCACGATGTGTCGCGAGCTTGATGTCGCGCCGTGACGCAACGATCGTGAGAAATTCGAGATAAGAGAAGATTAAAATAAAAGAAAATCACCGCGAGATGATGCGTACATAATGCGCTCGCGGTCTCTCCTCTCCAGTGTATACACGCTAATTGAATCCTTGAACGTGAACCGCGCTCGCGAGAAGCGCGCCTCATCCTCGTTTTGTGAAACGATTGCGCTGGGGGAATGGGGGGGGGGGGGAGAACCGCGTGTGGCGTATACAATGGTATACAGATTTCTCAAGGCGATTTGTCAAGTCGATCTAGTATACGCTTATGTAGCGGAGAGCTCTGAGCCAACGTGCCGGGGGGACGCACTGCGCGCGCAGACATGTATATATCGGGCGATTTTACGCTTGGCAATAATCGCGGTACAGCCGTACCTGGAAGCATCCACTTAGCCTCGTTTATTGGCTGCGTCTCTATCGCTTTCTGACGGATGTAAGTATAAGTACGCGGCGGCGACGATCAGTGAAAGCTTCGCTATCTCGACTTTTGTTTTATTCGCGCACTTGCCACGCGCGCGCGCGCGCATACCGATCTAAAATTATACGCGGGATGTGTACTGTTTGCTCGTATCTCAGAAGAGAGAGAGAGAGAGAGAGAGAGAGAGAGAGAGAGAGAGAGAGAGAGAGAGAGGTGGATAAATAAAGAAATGGATCGATAATCCGGGGAGAAAAAGAGAGAAAAAATGATTCGCCGCCTTTTAAATCAGAGCCCGCTAAAACTTGGAGCACGCGGTGGATTTTCGAAATTCCAACGGCCGATTCCCCGTCGTATACACACACACACACACACACACACCAGCATCCAGCGAGAGAAACCTCTCTCCGAGAAGACGACGGCGAAGCAAAAAGAGAAGGATCTCTATCCCCCCTCTCTCTTTCTCTCGCTCTGGAGAGAGAGAGAGAGAGAGAGAGAGAGAGATCGCTTAAAGCGACGAGGCCCGGCTCCTCGGTATGCAGCCGGCAGATACTGAACTTTTTCTTCCCTTTTGCTTCGTCGTCTCTCTCGCTCCTCTTTCTCTCTCTCTCTCTCTCCCACGTTCTCGATCTCTCTCGCGCTGCTCTCCAAGCCGCATAGCTGCGTCTCCTTTGCGTCGGGGCGCGTGGCAGTCGCGGTTCTTCGTCTCTGTCCGACTACTACCTCTTATAAATTGCAAGCCGTTCTCTCTCTCTCTCTCTCTCTCTCTCTCTCTCTCTCTCTCTCTCTCTCTCTCTCTCGCTCTGTCCTTCGCTCCTCCCCGACATGATCGTTTTTTTTCCTTTTGCTTTTTCCTCCTCTTCTTCTTCTTCTTCTTCTTGCCGACGCCGCCGCTGCTCTTCTCTTTTTCGCAACTGCGTGCGCTGGTCTGTATAGGAATCTCCGAGTGTAAAAATGTTGGAATATCCCGCTCATTCTCTCTCCTGTGTATATGGAAGATGGTTCGTCAGAATTATGCGCGCGTAATTTGTAGATTTTATGCGTATGTTTGCTCATGTCTTTTTTCTTTATTCACGGAATTTGCGTATTTTCGTGAGAGAGAGAGAGAGAGAAAGGGATTTAACGCTGATTTAATTGAAATTATGACAACTTCAACAAGTGGCGAATTAATTGCAATAAAGAAGCTCGGAAAGTCAATTTATTACCTCGGAATGCACAAATAATTTCGTTTCTCATCTTATAATAGAATTTTTTGTTAATCTCATCGATTGAGCGAATATAGCGCCTTAATAATTCAACCGCGGAAGTACGTTACAATCGATTTCGTTATAGTTCTCCAATATAATTTTGTATATTACGCTCTCGCTGATCTCTCTCGCGCGGAGCTTGATTAAAACATATCCACACAACGATTGTTCCACAAAAGCTTGTCTTTTTGCCAAACTACAAACTCGTATTTACAAACTCCCGCGTACTTCCTCGACAATGACATGTAAGCGGAGACAAAAACATTCCACACCTTGGCGCAATTACGAGAAAACCATACGGAAGCCAAACATCTTCCGAAAATTCAGACGTGCGTATACACTCGTATACGTATGCGCGTGTACGTATATGCAAATATAATACACACATACTTATATAGTATCATCGAAGTTATTCCTCACGCGGACTTTCACGCTGGCACGCGGCGGCGGCGGCGGCCGTTTGCGCAAACCGTCGTTCCGTCTTTCTTTCTCCGAACAGCAATAGCGCAGCGCACAATACAGCGCCAGGTGAAACGCGCGCTATACTCTCTGGCCTCGTTGCCTCGCGGCGGCGGCGGCGGCGGCGGGAAAATACGAACGAGAACGACGTCACGCATTGTTGTCTTCAAGGAAAGCCACGCGCGCGCACGATAACTGACTGATAGATTGCCGAGTCACATGCGCTGTTAGCGGTATATTGTCTTCTTTTTTTTTTCTTTCTTTTTCGTGCCAGTCGAGCCGTGGATGATACAGGAGGAAAATTTTCGACGACTTTTTTCTGTTATTGGGATTTCGCGCGGTGCGCGGCCGCAAACGAAATAAAACGTATATATAAATGTTTTGTGGATGAGGGAAAGTGATTGTAAGCGGAATATTGGGGTAGTATTATAATTTTTCGAGTTTACAAGAATGGTGCTAGCATGTCGTGCTTGGTAGTTGAGACCGAATGAAAGTTGGGAAAGTTTAAAGGGACGCCAAAGTCTACAGAAAATTCGTCATTTTCGCGTGGCAATACAGTATAGACGTAAAAGTAGTTAATTTACTTATAACAAATAGTTGAAACAAAATTTCGATAAACCAAGACACAGTTGCCCTCTGATATGTGCAATACTGTAATTATTTACCATTTCACGAAGTTTGAAGCTTATTTACTAATCACTCGCGTACAGTGACATTTGAATAATGTCGTAAAATCATGTAATTCAAATTTCATTTGGAGAGATATATTTGAATATTAACTGCGAACTTGGTGAAGTGGTAGATAATTGTATACCAGAGGGCAAATACATTTAGTCTTTGACATTCAAAATTATGTTTTTCTGTTTATTATAGGCAAATTAGCTGTTTTTTCATCTGTGATATACAGTATGATATATCATGGCGTAAAATTTGACTTTTAAACTTTGGCAGCTACTTAATGTTTGAGCCTACTGAAACAAATCAGATTGAATTGTGCAAGTTTTTCTGTTTTCTATGATCGATATTCTTACAAAATTATAATTTTCAATTACAGAAAACGTTGCCACTAATAGTCAATTATACATCTAAATTTATTAAATCATTACTAGAATATAGCACTCACAGTTTTCATAAAAAAATTATGAAACTACAGCAAAATACGTTATTTAGTTAAATTAATGATGGCAATGTTTAATTAATAATTTAAGAAAGCAATGTATAAGTAATAATTTAAAAGTAAAAATGAGATTAGATGACCTTATATTATATTGCTTGTTGGTAAATCTTCACAATAACGTTCAGTTCACAATGCATCGTAAACTGAATGTTTAAAATACTGAAAATCATTTGGCAAATAATCAGCATACCATTTTCATGCGAATGCTAGGTTCAAATATTAATACTTTTAATTACCGGAAAATTTAAAAAATAATTTTTCATGGAAAATTATTCATCGGCTGTAGACAGTTTGGACGAGGAGAATGTTTCCGTTCTCGCGTGTTACTGCTTACAGTAGACTCGGCGATTTTTGTCCCTTAGCTTTTCGGGAATATGTTATTCTTTAATTTTTCGTTATTTTGAGCTTGTAGTGTTATGAAATTCGGTATTTTGAGTGAACGTAAAGCGAATTTTGGTACTTCAACTTTTATTAAAACGATTTGCGCTGTTATGATTTTTAATGCTTTGACTGTTTGTAATATACAGTGGAAGCCATTAGGTGAGGCTTGAAAGATAATAATGTCCTATCAGTGACTGTTATGTACATCTCTTGATATTTTTCTTTTTTATTTAATACGTAAAAATCATCTGCAAAACTCGCGATGCGCGCAGTATACCACTGTATCGAGTAGTTACGGTAATCTTTCTCTTTAAGACATTTGAGTCCCAGAATAAATCGTGAAAACAGGGAAACTATCTGTTTTCTTTCAGGTCACCGAACTTTTCACAACAACGTCAGATTGGTCGGAAAAATAACGATATGATCGACAGATATCGCGAATCTGCTCATGTGTATACCTCATCCAATCTAGACTACTTCTTATCACCATTTCAAACAAAATGCATCTCCCCGAACTCCAGAAAGCATCTTACACCAGTAACCTATCCCCAGCAAAATCCAAATTACTAACAAAACACAATCTACAACAAACAACATCAACTCTCAAATCTGTACAACTCCGACAATATCGTTTTATTCCAGACACTTCGGTCGGACCTAAGCAATTCAATTAAAGGAAGCATATTTGCCTACACAACTTGTCTGGCGCGGGCAAACACAGGCTGCACACTTGTAAGTGAAATTAGCCCGGAGGTAGACTTTGTTAAAACTGACTAGTAGCAGCGTCAGTCCCATTATTGACGCGGCGTAAACAGGACTTGACTTTGTCACCGGGTAGTCAAAAGACCGACGTGCATAAGTGGGCTGATGCGCGAGCTGTGCTCCACAGCTTCCGTTGAGCGTCATATATATAAGCGTCATGCTGCAAGCGTCAGTCCGTATATGCTCGCGCCTTCGCTCGAGCGGAGGTTACAGAATGACGATGATCTCGAGTGTATCGAACTCACGCTTTAAGTACCAGTAGTAGCTTCAATTTGCCAAGTATATTGTCATAGTGCGATAGCTTAGTGGAAATCGACAAAATGAAATAGCGTTTTCGTTATTATGATTAGAATAATACACTGAATACAAATACATTTATAGTAGTTGAAATGAAGACAATACGAAATCGAAAAAAATAAACTTTATATTTTCTTTAAAGAACCTGTTATTACAATAATTAATTGCTGTTGTTTCACAAATCAGCCACCAGTTCTGGCATTGTAATTTCAAAAAAGATTAAATTTCAGAAGATGCACTTCTACTGTGCACATACTTTAGAAGTATGGAAATTTTTCAATAACGACCCTTCTTATATGGTTGTAGCTATACACTTGATTAATACAAGGAAAGTTTTAAACCTATACTCAATTACTTGGAGTGTCTCTTCAATCTCTGACTGCTTCATAAAAGTTAAAATAGAACCAAAAACTATTCTATTTAGTTTAAATGAAGAAAATGATTTTGCCACTAATATTGTAGAAAAATAACGTGATCAACCAATTAGCATCCAAACTTTTGTAGCATATAATATAAATTTTTAATTTACATAGCAGTATACAATTTGCAAGATATGTTAATTAAAACTTATTGGGGACTACCATCACAGCAGCTGGAGAGTCCACCCTTCGCCATGTTTGCATTTCTAAACCCATTCATTCTTATTCTAAAAACAACAGAAATTATAACTTTATAGGTTTTATTGTTGTCTGTTCCAAGTTGTTGTTGTTGTTGAAGTTTTGAAATGGTGCATCTGGTTAGCATTATTTCTGTAGTCTGGAATTCGTAACCTCTCAGTGTATACTTCGTTTGCATGTACGTTGTGCTTGTAAGAGCAAGAAATGCAATAATTATTGTATATGATTCAGAAATTTGTTTGCAAGGTTTATCGATAGCAACGGCTTGTGATGTAACATTTAAAACGTTTCAGACACAAAACAATTAATAGAACTAACTCTAAAAATGAAAACGAAAACGCACGAAACGCATTTACATTTGCTAGTATACCTATATTACGTGCATACAAAATGCTCTAAGAATAAATCCGTTTTCTAGAGCTCACATTGCAATTTCAAACTCTCAGAAGTCTGAACTACATTTCGCTATTAACTTACGCTTATTCGATACACCGTACATAAAATTAAATTTTGAATAAGGAGAAAGTATAAATACTGTTTTGGTTGACAAAAATATCAGTCATATAGTTATAATTTCTTAAGCTTTCGTTTTTCTCGTAGTTCTCACTTTTTGAACTTAAAAACTCACACGTACATGTAGGTCACACACACAAAAACTAAGTTATTAAAAATGGGATTGAGATTTTCCTAGATTCATTATAATATCTTTTTTATAGTTATGGAAAATTGCTTATTACACTCCATAATTTGTACTTACATATAGAATCGATATACACTATACAAATACATATATTGATATTTATACAATGATACGTGCGAAATCGCAGCAAAGTATACATGTACGCGCATCGTTGTCAACTTCATTTCGAACGTGATTATTTACACGTAAAATATAATATTCAATTTGTATAAAAACTGGAAATCGCGATTAATTCTGTTAATATATTCTAATGAAATTTCAAGTGTCACGATACTAAACGAACGAACGGTCAATTGTAATTAAGTATCGACACAATAGCTGCGTCAATCGATTCTTACACTTTTCAAGGATAGGATACAGAATTGTAAATTTGAAACCACACGCAAATCAAAAAATTCATCCACGCTTATCTCATTTTTTCGCACAAACCCCAATTAACGTCGATCAACGAATAACCGCGCCAAGCCAAAAGAGCCACACTAATCGCTTCCACATCGTTGTCAATCTCTCATATGAACCCCCTTCTCGCGCTAAAAAAAAATCCGATACTCCATATTCATCTCGCAAATTAAAAGCAATGCGCGTTTAATTCAATAGAAACCCGTTAAAACTCACGCAATCGACGATAACAAACCGAGAGCTCCCATTAAAAAAAAAGAACAGTATATTCTGCGAATAATCGCTTGATAACTCGTTTTTCGAGTCGATATACATATATACATAGTGGCGAGAGGCACAGCTTTATATTTTCGAAAGCTCTCGACTGCGGAGCGACGCAGATTTTCCGCGTGTCGCAAGAGCTGCGTTGTGCTGCTGGACCGCGGGTGAACGGTGTCGAGAAAGTCACTCCCGGCAGGTTCTTACGTAACGCCCGCCACTTTTTATTTCGCCGACTGTACGCGCGCGCGCAACGCACGCACAGCCCATACGTCCAAGTTATACAAAGTTTTTGTTTATGACGGATTATCAATTTATTTTTTCTTCTCTTCGATTACTCGAGGAGGAGAGGGGGACGATCGAAGCAACTCATCGACGACTCGCCGCGTATATAGAAAGTTTGTCGATTTCGAGTTTGTGCACATATATAAGCAATCGTTGCGGATTAGAAATTTCGGACGGCCGCAATAAGTGGAAAAGGACGAGTCAAATCAGACGAGCCCATATGCACACATGGGGGAAAGCGATTATCGCATACAGATCTATACGTGACGGTCATCGCAGTGCAAACTCCTAACAATGCATCCCCGCGCGCGCACGTGAGCAAATGTCGTTTCGGATCATCGACCGATAAACAGTGATTCTCTCTCTCTCTCTCTCGCTCTCGCTCGTTCTCTTGACGCATAACTACACGTTACCGCACACATATACACAGAAACGTACACAGACGGCGCATGGGGGGCGGACCGTAATCGCGAATCGTGACCGAGTAAGAAGTTGACTCTTGTGTGCACGTACGTACACACGCGATTGACTGTATGTGTATAGAGAGAGAGAGAGAGAGAGAGAGAGAAACTCGCGTGTACTTGGCAAGGCCGCGTAGATTATCTGCCGAGTATAGGCTTGCATAATCGGTCATTGAACGACCGCAACAATCGACTCCGATTTACGCGTGTTCTCTCCGCGGCGCGCGCGGCCTGCACGATTGCTATCGTTATTTTTTCTCCCCCCCCCCTCTCTCTCTCTTCGCTTCACTGTCTCTCTGCGGTACTACTCCGTTTCCACTGGAATTCCTCGTACTTTTTTTTCGCGTATACGTGCGCAGACAACTGGCGCAGTATAGCGTCGCCGTATATATATCGACCGGATTCTCGCGGGCAATTAATTTGATGACGGCGTAATCTCACTCTCTCTCTCTCTCTCACATACACACACACATATGCGAACACATACGTAATCGATGAGCCGTAATAATCGCGAGCTGACATTGTAATAAAATCGCTTTTATACGTATGATTTCACGGCCGATTTCGATCTTTACTGCCGCGCGTATAATTATGAGCGAACACGCCTCCGCACACGAGTGCATAATATTTATTGCGAAATTCACGGCGTTTAGCGCGCGCGCGCGCGGAACGTACGCCTCGTGACGGTGCGCATTATCGCGCTAAAAATAAACACATTGTATATGTGTAAACGCGCCCGGCCGCGTTAATGCCTTATTAATCGACGCGCGATTGCCGGGCGTTAATAATACAACGCCTGGCGGCTTCTTAATTTGCAAGAAAAATTCGGGGTGTTATACTGTAGGTGTATACAGTAACGGCTATAAAATACGATCCATTAATCGCTCGCTCAAGGGGGAATCACGGGAAACGACTCAATCCGACGACGTTTCTCCTTCTTTTTTTTCTTTGCATCATCTCACTTTCGTCCCGTGTTCCGTAGACGCGAGTATTCCCGGAAGAGAGACAGAGAGATGAGACGCGCGCGCGTCCCTCGTCGTGCCATTTCTTTTTTTTTTTGCGCTCCTTCCTCGAAGCCGATGCAGGCGTCCGCTTTTTTCTTTCGGCTATACACACCGAGCCGTAGATGAAGCTTTCAAGAGCGTTTTTTTATCCGTATATACGGACGACGTGAGAAGCGTTAATAGCTCATTACACCATATAGATCGGAATTGGAAAGACGCATCGCCGTCGAATAAATATCTCCCCGAGCGCAACAAGTAAATTCAACGTGACGCTTAGAACTGCTCTAATCCCCGAGAATATACTCCGCGGCTCTTCTGTTGCTGCGGCGCTGGCGGCAGCGGGAGCGAGCGAGCGAGAGAGAGACAGAGAGGGACGTAATTAAGCTGTTACAAGCTGTTCGCGTTCGCACGACTCATTTTTCATTCTGCTGGTCTCGCGAACGATGAAAAGCCGGTATACACACACACGCGCGCACACGTAAAGCGGCGGAGAGTCTATACACTGCGAGAGAGATTTTTTCGCGCTGCCGCCAAAGATGGATCGCGTCGCAACTGGATACTTTAATTAAATCATGATCAAGGCCAAGGCGCTCTTACGAAACGGTCGACGAACTTTTGCCACAGTCGCGGCTGTTTTTCTCGCGCCGGAGAAAAGAGCGCGAGGGCTGCACAAGAAAGAGATCACAGCTGTTCGGCGAGCTCGTTTTTGATGAATGAGCGCGGATTAATTCGAATTATCGTGTATACACTTTCTTATTTGGCTTGGCTTTCGTTGTTTGATTTAAAGATTATTCCGATTGAATCTGAGCAAATATCGCTGTGCTGATGCCGGCGATGATTGTTTAACCCATTAACGCGCCGCAAAAGCCCGCTCGTGCGACAGAGTCATTTGCTTCGAGCGCACGTCCTTCGCAGTGCGAATTTTCCATCGTGAAAATTAATATAGTGGCATATTTGTAAAAAAAAATTACTAATTTGGGGGTTAAAATAAGGGTTTTTAATAACTTATAGGTTTTTGGTCATTAATTTAATAATTTATTGTGTGTTCTGATCATAAGTTGGGTTGATTGATTCAGAAGTCATTAATGTAATTGTTATTGCATTACGTCAATTAACGATGAAAATTCAATTTCATTTGAATAAACAATAATCATCAAAACTTATTCTTCAAATTTGTCGGTAATTAATAACATAATATTCATTTAGTTTCAAAATTTACACCAGCTATAAAAGCGCTTCTTTTAATTAAATCATTAAGGGGATACTGTACTCGAGGTGAGCAATTATCATTGTTTACCTATAATTTACCTCATATAATAAAAAATCAAACCTGCGTTGATAATTATTCATTATTGACTGGATTACCGCAGAACACAGACACAATTATTTCATCCTTATGCTCACCTCGCAACGTAGATATCACTGTTTGTAAAAATTATGTACAATTATACAAGGATAATATTTAACACGAACAATATTAATCGCCGTGTTTGACTACCACATTTATTATATTTACGATTTTAAAAGTCAAAGCTGACAGAACGATTTAACCAATCAATCTGTCGTTGGCATTAAGCAAATTTGCCCTCTATAGCCTAAATATACTCTACCGCAACGCTTCCTTCTTCACGCGAGGGGGCTTGACAATTTTCCAAAATCGCACAGAAACGCGGCGCTCGCCCACTTACGCAAGAAAAAAAAAATTGACGCGCTCGATCCTCTCTTATACTTTCCCTTTACATACCGCACACTCTCGCCCTCTCTCTCCCTCCCCCCGCCCTTTTCCCAAACTTTCGCCGCACTTGACAAACACACACTCACGTGTGCCCCCCTCCCCCGGTCTTTTTTCAGCCGTCGATTCCCTCCCTCCACCCTCGCGTCCATCCTTCTCTCTCCCTCTCCCTGTACACCCAGATCCGCAATAGTCAGCGCTCTACACACATGTAAATATACGTATGTAAAGGCACACTTGCCGGCCCTCTTTTCGCATTCAGCGAGTGCGGCGCGGGAGGGCGCACTTGTTGCTCGCGCGCCCTACGCGCGCCGATGCCGCGCCGAGCGTTACATAAGATACAGCTCGTGCATCGTCGCATTACGGACGCGAAGCGTGACATCATGCCCGCAATACCGACTTCGTGCCAGAGCGCTCCTCTCGACACTTGTACGCGGCGACTGCGGCGCGTCTGGTAATTTTTCTCTCCCGGCTTCGCGAAAGAGCCGAGAGGCCGGGAGAGCGCGCAATCGGAAAATTTGTCTCGCGCGCGCGTTGAATCGGGGACCGATGCACACGGGCATCTGCGCGACACGATGTACACGCGCGATAAGGGATCAGAACGCGTTCCCGCAGCGCGTCACTTTCGCTTCCGAAGTCACGTTCGCAGTCGGCGCGTGTGCCATTCACAAACACACGCGGCCTACTCTTACACACAGAATCCGCAGCAGCAACCGCGAATATATGCGGCGCGAAGCGAGGGAGGAGGGCAAGTTGTAGTGTGTGCCGGCAAGTGGAGCAGAGCACAGAGGAAATGTTATCATAAGCGCTTTGAACTTGACCCAGTGTCGAGTCTCTCCCTCTTCCTGAGTACCCGCGTATACAGTCTATCTATACGTGTATACGCGTATACAATATATACGTCTCTCTCTCTCTCTCTCTCTCACTGTCTTTATGTGTGCGTGCGCTCAGCGAGGTTTCTCTACTCTACTCTCTTTATTGCAGGGTCGGCGCCACGATGATATGAAGTTACGAGCAGCTCGTGCGAACCGTAACACGATAACAGCTGTTGCATACCTCCGCCTCTTCGATGCGCCAAGCGTGTAATGGCCCAGCGTGTATACTGTATATATACTGTGTATAGAGCGCGCGCGACATCGCGCGGGGCTAAAGCTCCGCGCATCATATACGTATACTCACACAGCGGACGACGTTGATACACGCGCAGACGGACGAAAGTTCGCGTGCTTCGTCGGCATTGATATGTATACGCACCGAGCAGCCATCGCGAACGCGTTAAACCGCGCGCGGGCTTATGTGTACAGTCTTCCGAGACGAACGACGACGCGCGCGCGACGCCAGCGCGATATAATTCAATTGAGCGATTAAATGCCATTGCGGGCGTTATATATAGGTGATACGTCTCAATCGCGGCATTCCTTGCGCGTGTGCGCGCAGTCGTCTGCCCAAAAAAGGTCGCATCCCCGCGCGCGCGCCTGTTAGAGAGCGAGAACGAGATTCCCCGAGAGCGAGATCTGTGAACGACTTGCGGGGAGAGAGAAGGAGGGGGGGAGGTAAAAGCGGCATATCTGAATCGGGCATCGATCGCTCATTAGCGGAGTCTTGTTTTGTTTTTGTTTTTTCAGCCGGTTGTCATTGGATAGACGCGCGAACTTGACCCAGATAGACGCGCGCGAGAGCTCGTTATATACTTATAGCTGTCTCCGTGTGTTCGTCTCCGTGCGCGCGATATCTACGTAGTAGACACGCACGCACGCGAGCTTAATAAAGAAAAATCAAACCCGAGAGAGCCGAGTGTGAGCATCAGTGACAAACTAGACACACACACACACCGCAGAGAAAAAAAAACGAGCTCGACACAGGGGGGGGACGTATAATATAGCGGCGCACGTGGGCGTGCGGCACGTGGTTATATAGTATACGTTTGCTCTCTCTCTCTCTCTACGTGCCTGCATACACCCGGCCACTTGCGGTTCTCTCTCGCTCAGGCAAGTTCACCTACATTCGCGTATATAGAGGGCTTTAAACTGCGCCGCTCGAAACTTCGCGCACAGCCTATCTCTCTCTCACTGCCGGCGGCGCGGCTCGTCTACCTGTTATCTCGATAAAGCATCGATCGGTGGTTAGTAACGGAAGAGCGATTTCCCTTTCCTCTATCTCGCTCGCTCGGCCATTCATCGATTCGCTCTCTTTTTATCGGCCGTCGTCGCCGCCGCCGCCGCCGCCGCCGCCGTCTGAACTTGACCCAGAGAAGGCGGAAGGAATGACTGAAATCTCCGGGCTCTCCCTTAATTGCCGCGTATCGCTATCTCCGTCTAGCGATCTCTTTCTCCGCCGCGTGCGGCAGCCGGCTCTCTTTTCTTCTGCTCCGCGCGCGCAGTTTTGTTTTCGCTCCGTCTCTCTCTCTCTTTCTCTCTCGCTCGCTCGGCGACTCGCGGAGGGCATTGTGCGCGCTCTCGAAATGATTTACGCGAGAGCCGATCTGCAATTTGATATGGCCGAGGACTGCTCTGCCGGTTTAACGAGTTGTGCCTGGCGCTTGTTTTCCTCTTTGCTTTTCGCATTACATATGGCTTTGCGCGAGCGCGGCTCTCGGCGCCGCGTTCATCGATTCCCATGTTTTGTCCGCTTTTTAGCTTTTTACATACTGAGAGATTCGATCGCAATTGTTAGATTGTTATGTCATGTCTTTGGCTTCGTGACGAGATTTCTAGTAAAATAGTATCTTAGAGAGATCAACGCTACTTCGTAATGTACTGATTACTCATGCCCGAGACACGATATAGTTTCGGAGAGATATTTGTAATCGAAGCAAAATGACAGATTGTGTGAATTTGATTTTGATGTTTTGGAAACTAAACTTATTCAATATAATGCTATTTTTTTTTATTTAGGCTATTTTAATTCTCTAATGAGACTTACTTATAGCAAGAAGAAATTTTCACATTACATAGTTAATGTACATGCTGAGTTTCGATTACATAATGAGTTTAAATTTGTAGATTACAGTATTTTAGGAACTTAGACAGAGATTCGCTCAGTTTGGTGGTCGAATTCTTCAATATTACAAAGCTCACAAGTAGCAGTTGGAATTTTTGTTTCCTTAGATTCTCGATGAATTTGCTTCTTTCTTTTTCATATATCGGGCATTGCCAGAGGACATGGTCAAGATCCTGTATTTCTTGACCATTACTACAAATACAAGAAGAATTTTGAATTCAGTTACATCGGACTAAAGAGGCGGCAAGACTGTATAGTGACCAGATCTGCAGCGGTTAATAGTAGAGGCAATTTCTCTTGATAAATTTTTTTTGCTAAACCACATAAGGTTTGGAATTATTTTCGTAGTAGTATGTGAGTAGTTTACTCCTTTATGCTTAAAAATTTCAATTATTTATGAGCCGGTGTTTTCTTAATACTATTTTTTATAATGATTCAAACGATTGTTAAAATTGTCTTAAAATAAAAATTCTTATGTAGACTTAATGTATTAACTAATACGTTTTGGATTGAATTTCTTCACAATACAAATTCAGGTACTATATACTTAAACTCCAGCAAGAAGCAACACTTTCGCAGTACAACGAAACACGTTATACATACCGTTCAACTACGTGATGTACTTTTAAATCAAGAATATTAGCACTCTTACGTACATTCACTTGCGCGGGTGTGCGCGTATGTGCAAGTGCACACGTGCAAAGTGTCTTCGGCCAAAGGCTGAAAGTATATAGGACAGCTTGCATGCGCGCGTAAGAGAAGGGTATTTCCCTCCGGGTTTCGTAGACACTCGCTCTCACTCTCTCCCTCTATTTCTCTTTGCACGTGTGTGCACATGCATTTACACGTATAATGTAATGGATTCACACCGGGCGACCGGGCACGTGTAAAAGTTATACACAGAGAAAGAGGGAGAGAGAAAGAAGAGGAGCAGAAGGAGGATCGGGGAAGGAAGAGACGCGCCGCGGATGAGTAGGTAGTCAATGGGCAAACGGCTTGCTCTCTCTCTCTCTCTCTCTATATATATATATCGTCTGCATTATATACGTGCCACGTGTGAATGAACGAGGCGAGGAAAGGTTACGAGCTTACGTATACGTGAATGACGCGGCCTTGCATCTTAAAATCTCCATCTGCCCGCGTGTATATACGTATATATACATGTGCTACCGACTTTCTCGCTTTCTTTGCCGCGCGGTGGCGGAGGCTCTCCCCCCCCCCCCCTCTCAACAGCTGACTTTAATAAGCTCAGTCGGCCGGGGGAATTCGCGCAACTGTTTTCCTTCGTAATTACACGGCTGCTGTTTCTTTGTTTTCTTTGCGCGGACTTTCTTGCTGAATGAAGTTGTGGTGCGGCGCTGTATAGCGGTTAACGAAAACGAGCGTCGCGCGCGCGCGCAGAGCAGAGCTTCGTTTTGCGTTGTTGCTTTTTTCGCGAACGAACGACGTGTACAAACATACGCGGCAAAATTCATTCTTGCCGCTCGTCGACGAGAGACAAACGACGAATTTCCCGAACGAGCCTTGACCCGCAAAAGGGCGCGCGAAGAAAAATAAAATGGGTTTGTCGACCCCTATGTATATACACGACTCTCGCACCTCGAGTTGATTTGTTCCGTTTTAACGATTCTTCAAATACCCCTCCCGAGACGCATCGCGCTCCGTCCGCGGCAGACTCGAGTCCTATAAATAGAAGCACTTCGTCAGCGCTCATACCTAATTCATCAACTCTCCCGCTCTCCATTCACACCTCTGCCAGCCACCACCACCACCACGACGACGACGACGACCGACCGACGAAAAAATAAAAGAAAAAGAATAACACCACCTGCAGGCTGTATACAGTACGCGCGCAACAACAACAGTGAGCGAGCGAGAGAGAGAGAGAGAGAGAGAGAGAGAGAGAGAAAGAGAGGAAAGCACCGGCGCATTGTTTCCGCCCCTCGGCGCGCGTTTCGAGTGCGAAGGTCTTTATTGCCTCTAGGCCAGCAGTGCTTCTGCTTCTTTATGCCCCCGACTACTACCGTGGCAAGTGTGAATGGCTTCTGTGAACCTGACCCAGACGACAAACCGCGCGCAGCTATATAATACATACGCGTGTAGCAGTAGCAGCAACCGAGCTGCACATCCCACACACACACACACACACACACACACACACACACACACATATATATATATATACACACGTACACAGAAACGACGACGTCACGCGGTGCAGAGATTTGTTTAGCGTGCACTTGACTTTTCCCGCGACGAGTCTGTCTCTCTCTCTCTCTCTCTTTTTTCCCGCAGTTTACGCTGGGCGCGTGCCAGTAGGCGGGGAAACAAACAGATGTGTGTATACTATATAAACACAGTAGAGATATACGCATACCGAGAGGGATCGGCGCGAGATAGAGAGAGAGAGAGAGAGAGAGAGAGAGAGAGAGAGAGAGAGAGAGCCGAGCGATCGAACTAGATATAAATCTTTTATATTCCAATGGCCGTGAGTGTATACTTTTCGTGCGGGGCTCGTGTTTGTTTCGTAAATGAGGCACTACTGCACGGTTCGTTGGCTCTTTAATGAACCGCTTGAAAAGATCTCCTGCGGAATATCCTTTTTTTCCCTCCTGCCTCTCGCCGCATGTAAATAACCCGAGCACGTGGATTTACGGGGGCTCCCCCTCTTCTCTCTCTCTCTCTCTCTCTCTCTCTCTCTCTCTCTCTCTCTCTCTCTCTCGAGTGTATATACCTATAATGCCAAGCCGGAGGTGCAGCAGCAGCGGAGAATGTTTTGTCAGACTGAGAGCGTGACTGCGAAAACCGAGAGATAGAGAGAGAGAGAGAACAATGGCGACACCTGCCGAGGACAACGGCGCCTAGACCTAGATTACGGCAATAATGCCGGGAGTCGAGAGAGCTGCACAATCGGACGAAGAAGAGCGAGAGAAAGAGAGATGGAAGGAGATAAAGGAGGGTTGTTGTACTACGTATATAGAAAGAGAAAGTCTCCTCGGCGGATAACTTGGCTGCTGTGCATAGCGCCGCGCGCGCGCGCGCGTGTGAGATGATGCGACGCTGATGTAATCGAGCGCTGCTCTCTCTCTCTCTCTCGCGCCCGACGGAGATCGTTTCGTTGTTTTGCTCTCGAAAGAGTTCAATGCTATGCGCGAGTAAGTATACGTGTATATATTAAACGCGCGGTCTGCGGCACGCGCGCGCGCGCGCCGGATGAATCAGCGCGCCGGGAGATTTATGGAATCGATTATGGGCGCGTAATGCATATATTCGCTTGTCGTAAATTTAATATTCCAATTACCACGAGATTTAACGTGGGAATCGGAAATGCTAATGCGGCCGACCGTCGACTCTCTGCTCTGCTGAGCTACTATATTTTTAGTCCGGCGCCGTTTATGGACGCGCGCTTATATGTATGTAATTCCGTGAGACACCTCTCTCTCTCTCTCTCTAGCGGGAGAGTTTATCGCTCTCTTGCGCAACTATATACACCTCTCTCTCACTCGGTGTAAGCATATAAATACGCATACGGTCGATTATACCGCTAATGCGTAACTTTCGCTTTTATATATAGGCTCGCATCGCGCACGCGACGTCGTCGTCGTCGTTGTCAGCCAGTTATGTTAATGGGACGTGACCAAGAGAAAGAGAGAGAGAGAGAGAGAGAGAGAGAGAGAGAGAGAAATCGATCGACACATACAATATGCCATCGGTGATTCTCATTTGCATCCGTACTTTGGCTCGGCATTTGTCTCTCTTTTTCTCTCTGGGCCAATGTGTCAGGATCGCGGATAACCCGTCAAACTTGGTTATACACATATTTACTCTCACACGTACACATACCCACACACACACACGTACATCCTTGAGCAAATATATGCAGGGCTGTTCTCCTCTTTCTTCGAAGAATTCGCGTGCATCGATACGTAGCACGCTACGTTTGTCCCTCGCAAATATTTGATTGCACGCCGACACCTACTACTATACACGCGGCAATAAGTCCTTCTCTCTCTCTCTCTCTCACACACACACTCTGCTCTTTCTCTCGAGATACACTTATATACCTACTCACTTACTCCATATATGCAGTAGTATCGTTGAATGAGCTCTTCGAGCCGAAGAGCAAAAAGAAGCGCGTGTGTATACAGATATACATACGTATACGTATAGAGAGAGAGAGAGAGGCAGGCATAAAAAGCGTGTCGAACTCGAAACTCGTCTTTCATTCATTCCCCCGATGCGTTGCACACGGAAAGAGAGAGAGAGAGAGAGAGAGAGAGAGAGAGAGAGAGAGAGAGAGAGAGACGAGTGTGTGTGCAACCTGCCGCTCGCGCGCGCGCTGGACGGCTATTAACGCTTCGGGTTGCGGCGGCGGCTCTTTTCTATCTCTCTCACTCCCCACGCGCCTTCGTAAATTATCTAGCGACCGCCAGGCACGTGCCGGGAATACTTGGAGCGCCACCGACACCTGTCATTTCTCTCTCTTTCTGCCTCCCTCTCTCTCTCTCTCGCTCTCTCGCTCTTGTGGCTTATAGGTTGAAATCTGGTCGAAACCGATGCGTTTACCCGCACCGCGAGCGAGACGGAGACAGGAAGAGAGAGAGAGACCGTTTTCAATTCCGTAGATCCGACTCTGTATATGTCTGCATACGTGTATATATACAAAGGCGGATAAGCAGTTCGTTGAACCGGTGCGCTGTGGCATATCGCCAGAAATTAAGCAGTCCTGCGCGCAGCTCGGCGCCACGCCGAGAGAGGAAAGAGTTTCCGATGACCTTGACACGCTTATGCACACTCTCCGTTCTCTGTGTGTGTGTGTGAGTGTGCGCGAGTGCGTTTACGAAGCTATTACTTATCTCTCGTTTCATAACTCTCGACGCGAGCGCGCGCGCGCGCGCGGGAATGTAAATTTCGTACGGAACTGCTTTTACTTTTTACGAGCGATAAATTGCCGAGCGCGTAATATCTCTCTCTCTCTCTCTCTCTCTTTCTCTCTCGAAAGAGAAATAAAAACGGGAGCGCGTATAATATGTGTATCGTCGTCCCCGAGAAATTAGGGGTCATTAAACTCCGTATAGATCCGAGAGAGAGACCGCACCGAGAGAGCTAACCTTGCGCTCTATATACGCATTACGTATACGTCTATAGCCCGTGAAGAGCGAGAGAGAGAGAGAGACAGAGAGATGCAAGTGTATAATGTTTTTATGTATACATACATCGAAGGAACATCGCCGACTGAATGTAAATGAACCCGACAAAAGTTTCGCCGCGGCCGCCGCCGCTGCCACCGGATGCTAATGGGACAACGAGTCGCTGTATACTCGTATACATACATGTATATAGTTATATACAGAGCAGCAGGAGAGAATCGCGCGCGCGAGACTCGGTCATCGGAACGCGCGCGCGCTCCCGAGAGTTAGCTCTCTCTCTCTCTCTCTGTGCACATTGTATTCTCAGAGGGGGGAAAAGATAAACAAGCCCGAGTCAAGAGAGGGGAGAGAGAATGAAGTTTACGTTAAAAAGTATCACCGCGGCGATCCGCCTCAGAAATCAAAACACACAACAGGTGTCTATATACATATATACATATACCAGACCTACACGTGCGCAAACTTGATAAACTGACCTGACGCAACGTCGGTGTATATATACGTATATATATATGCACGTATATACGGGAAGCGAGACGGAGCAATTAGCGATGGCTCTTTTCTCCCCCACCGCACACTTTCACACGCGTATACGCGTCCGTTATACGTACAAAACCCGTGCTCTCGAATCTCTATCTCTAATGGGGGGAAGGCGCGCGCGAGCGAGTAATGGGCTTAATGGTCTATTCGTATAAGCCGCGGCGCGATTGTGCCAAGTCCCTCCCCCCTCCCCTATTATAATTCCACTCTCGACTCTCCGGTGTGCATACACACGCCCTGACAATGTTTACTAATGACTAGATTACGGATTAGGCGCGAAAGACTCGATTGAATAATACACTCGCGCGGGCTGTACAACGCCGCATATATATAGAACAACAACGCACGCGCGCCAAGACACACATATCTCTCTCTCTCTCTCTCTCTCGTCCCCGCCGATACATAACGAGCGCGCGTTCGCTGCAATAACCGCGATAAGTATCATCCCCGCGTGTAGTACACAGCCGGCACACATCCCCGAGATACAATCATTATCGGCTATTCCATTCACTTTGCTCTCTCGCGCTCGGAGCGTTTAAGGGCAACAAGTGCGCGCGCGCGGTGTTGCCGTGCATCAGCTGACTCTCTTCGACGGGGGGCAGGGGGGAGGGGGATAAGGAGGAAAGTAAATATAGAAGAAGAATCAGAAGGCTCGATCGTCGGAAGGGACGCGAGCGAGTGCAGCAGCAGCAGCAGCAGCGGCAGCAGCAGCAGCAGTAGTAGTAGTAGTCGGAAAGAAAAGATAAAGCTATCTGCCTGTGACGAGAGGGAAAGTTAAAGGAGATGGAGCCGTCTTTGGAGAGAGGGATCAATCCCTGAGCGAGAGAGACGGGATTAGAGGTTGGCCCACATAATGGCAAGGTCGAGCCTCTCCGTAAGTCCTGCTGAACGCGCGCGCGCGAGAGAGAGAGAGAGAGAGAGAGAGAGAGAGAGAGAGAGAGGAGAGGTACACTCTATGTATACATATATACAGACGGGCGAGCGCGCGCGCTATCGGCTCGACGTCGCATCGGGAAACTATTGACCGCGGCAGTGCGAGAGAGAGAGAGAGAGAGAGAGAGAGAAGCGGTTTAACCCCTACAATGCGCCGCCGACGTGTGTAAAGAGCGTTATATGCTCGGCCCGGTTCATTCACCGAGACTTTGGAAAGCGAAAGCTCTTTCGTTTTAACGAGTTTGCTTGATTTTTTTTCAACTGCAGCGGCAGCAGCAGCCGACGAGTTACGCACGCTGCTCTCGCGGTATACGTGCAGTATATACCGACGCTATATTTGTACTGCGTATGCAGATTCGTTTGCGTTTAAACGGCGACGCGCCTTGTACACTGCGGAAATGTATAAAAGCACATCTCATCGCGCACACACATATATATATACGTCGAACTTGAAAATTAACGCATACAATTACGCATATAACGGATGAAGCGAGTGAAAAGGATGCGTCAGAGAGAGGAAGGGAGAGAGAGCGAAAGCTCGGAGATATTTGATTCGACATCGCCGGCGCAGATAAGCCGAGCAATGTCAGCGGAAATGCAAACAAGCCGAGCACGTGCTGCTCCGTTTCGATTGATGTAGTTCACGTGCCTGGCTATGTATACACACACACACACGGACACAATCGCGCTCACAGCTGATATACGTACGTACGGAAGATCGACGACCTTAGCGATTTTCATCAAGGCCGACTTTCTTCCCTCCTTTTGTCTGTGTGTGTCTGCGCTCGCAGAGTTATCCGATTACGCAACACGGCGCGTCATTTTCGAGAGCTTGTGTATACGATTGTAGGCCGCTTGTAATATATATAGCGCAATGCAACGCTCGTTTTGTGTATATATACCTGCGCGCGGTGACGCGCCGAGGCGTTTTATCGGCCGGGCGCTCGACTTATCGCGTGTCCGACGGCGCTTTTTCGCGTTTCGTTTTCTCTTTCGCGATATACGCGCTTCCGAATCGCGCGTAACCGCGTCGATATATACAGTCAGAAGGCATGTACGGGTGGACTGCGAAACGCAGCTCGCGAAAAATGTGCGCACAAAGCTTTGCCGCAGTGCCGATTTCCCATTGTGCCACGGATTGCGTGTACGCTCGATCGTCGCGGCGATTAAACCGTATACTTTATGTACGTGCACATCTCAGCCGACGCAGTGTTTCTCTCTCCGACAGCAGAGCAGTAGTATACATGCCGAACGGCGGAACAAAACAAAAAGCAACGATCCGTAACATCGATTAGCCTTCACCTTGCATCCAATCCCTCGCGTAATATATAGTCTAGCGCACGAACGCGCTCTCTCTCTCTCTCTCTCTCTCTCTCTCTCTCTCTCGTCCCCTGTTTCCGAGACGCTGATTGTCGGCCGCTGCCGCCGCCGCCGCGGCTAATTAAGCCGTTAGCGCCGGGCGTTACATACCGGGCTGTGGCCTTGATTATACCGCTAAACGTAGAGTGTATGCACGTCCGCACGTACACCGCATCCCTTCGAAGTGTGCGTATGTGTGTGTGTTCGGCTTTCTGTGTGTCTATATAGAGCGACGGAGTAGTCATTCATAAAACAGGAGCCGACGGCGCGCGCCGATGAAAGTAAAGCGCGCGCGCGCGCGGCGCACACAGCTCTCTATTGAGACTATATAGCGACAGCTGTTTGCGCTTTGCCGAGACTAATTAATGGCTCGGTCTCTCTCTCTTTCTCTTTCTCTCTCTCTCTCGCTCTCTGTTTACGTGCCTGTATGTATGTATACGCGTCTCGTGACTTACTGCAGCACAAGGCAGGTTCATTCACGCGGCTGTTATTTCGCGGTACGCGCGCGTGCGTCTGTGTGCGCGTACGCGTGTAGTTCAAGGCGAGTATCGCTGTCGATGATTGACTGCATTTTTACACACTTCGCACGAGCTGCGCGTGAGTTAATGACCGAGTTTAACGCGCGCAAGCAAATATTTTCATGTTTTTTGAAAAATAAAAGGCTGTCGCTCTACTCTCTCTGTTTCTCGCGCGCGCGTGCTCGTGCTCGTGTACACACATGCAGTCTGTATGTACGTGGGAGGGGGAGAGAGAGAGAGAGAGAGAGAGAGAGAGAGAGAGAGAGAGAGAGATTGACCCAGTAAACAATTCTCTCTATGTGCAGGCGTGCGCCGAAGGTATATATATATACGTGTATACCTGGTGCAGCAGCAGCAGCCGGTGTCGAAACAAAAGGGGAGAAAAAAACGGCGACGAGAACCGCAGATCGTATACGGGCCGGCCCCCCCGATAAAGCCGATAAAGATCCCTCGTGGCCGCGCGGCGCTGAATGAGAGCGATTACAGCCGAGCGCGTAAAGTTAAACTTGGCCGCGTCTGATCACAGGGGGGCATTTAACTCTGAGAGCGAGAGAGAGAGAGAGAGAGAGAGAGAGAGAGAGAGAGAGAGAGAGAGAGAAAGAGAGAGACTGGGATATTACTGACCTATAGCGTTTTATGCCAACAGCTTCCGTGTAATCTCTAAAGGCCATTGATCGGCACGTTTATTCAGTACTGGGCTTTTCGACACACGATACAGCTTTGCGATGCGCGGTGTGTACGTATGAATCATTGCTGCGTTTAAGATGAGGCTCATAATTAAAGTGTCAGTACAGTTCGCGATTTATTTTGGAATTCAAGATTTAAAAGATGTTTTTTTTCAATAAAACAGAGTAATATTTCAATATAAGTTTCGGTGGAATTCTATTGATATTGGATTGGATATTGGATTGGATATAACAAACCCCTGTGGGAAAATTGAGGCACTTCTGTACAGAATCTGTTAAAATTTCTGTGGAGTGGGCAGATTCTGTACCAGACCGTGCCCAGATTTAGCAGCTGTGACGAGACGGCAACCAGAACAGAATCTGTTAAAAATTCTGTTTATCTATTCATTTGAGGTTACAGCGTATAAGAGAGAGGGAGACAGAGAGAGAAAGAGAGAGAGAGCGCGAAAGCTTATGCGCACGCGCAGCGCACATCTCATGCGTATATACAGCTGCTCAGTATATATAGCTATACTCTCGAGTTTTCATACGCTGTACTCAGAGTGTAGTTTATACAGGCATAATTGCAGTGCGGAAGGGTCTGAATAAAATAATAATTAAATAACGATGACCGCGCAATGTATTATATCATGTTACATTTATATAAAAGGTCGATAACTCCTATGATTGAGTACGTGAAGTTGAGGTTATGTTATGGGATAACTCAGGACATGAAGCCCTCAACAGAATCTGGACCGAATGTGGGCACTTATCATACTAGATAGTGTTCTGCAATTCTGCGCAGACAGTGTTCTCGAGCCCATATTTTATGCTCAATTTTCCAGCAGGGACTTTATATAAAAATTTTTTTACTATTTTTTGGCTCTACAGGTGATTTAGACTGTTTTTAAGTGACTAAATATCCAGAATTTTGCAACTCAATCCCATTCGATTTAGTACTTTTTTGTACGAAATTAATTTCACACATATAAGAATTATCATTTTTGATATAACTATCATTACTCACTTTTATTTTAAAATATCCTTTTTTTGTATATTTTCATTCTTCACTCGCTAAGCAAACAATGTTAGAAATTTTTTCGTTAAAATATTTATTTGTCTATTTTCTTTGTGCATAACAATTTTTTTTAGTCTAATCATAACTTTTTTCAGTTGCGTCGTCTGCAAAATAGTTAATTTTGCAAGATACTTAACGAATAAATTTAAAAAACATCTTTCTTTTTAGTCAAAACTAGCAGAGCTCCCTCTTAATTCCGGTGAAAGGGATTTATTAACTTTTCTGCCCTCGAACTTGTCCATGGGGACAATGTTTCGAAATTTTCTGTGAAAAAACAAAAAAGTACGAGGGAACCTAAACTTTACTTCGATACTACACTTTATTCGAGTTGTTAATCAGTCGAGTTGGACACTATATAACAGAAAATTCGAGGACAAAAGCGCTTGTTTCGTGCACTTATCTGTGTGCTTGACTTTTCACATCGACGAGTGCGTACATGCAGTGCAAGCTCTCAATGTGTACATTCAATGAATGATATTGCAAATTATCCGTAAGAGCTTTCTCGATTATTTCGAAATATGCGCGTATATACAGTTTATACGTATAGGAACGAATCGCTCGAAATTAATATATCGACGCGCGGTGAATTCTATATACAAAGCGCGTTCCATACCGTAACCAATCAATCATCAACTTTCACACTCTAGCTCCGCGGCAAAGTGAAAAAAAGCTCTCCAATAGGGCGAATCAATCGACGGCGAGCTTTACGAGCAGCGAGAAACTCCCGGCAGGAAATTTATTGCCCTCGCCTCGTCGGTCAGTTCGCTCTCTCTCTCTCTCTCTCTCTCTCTCTCTCTCTCTCTCGCTCTCGCTCCCAAGGCCAAAGAACCCTTTAACGCATGACACAGGGGGCAGCTTAATCGTCCCTGCGCGCGATGACGATTATTTCGCCGGCGTCAGCTGTGCCCGAGAGTGTATATCGATTTTCCTTCTTTCATTTGAAAGCTGACGAGGCGACTTTTCCGCGACGCGTAGCTGTGACGTAGTATTATGACGTCCTCTATCTCCCCCGCCCCTCCACCCCCTTCGATTGATTAATTCAACGGGAATTCGAGAAGAGCGCTTTCAAAAAGTTCTCGCCCAAACGGGAGATCGACGTACACATCTACGTATATATACCTATATAGACGGACTCAAAGAAAGCAGACCGCAATTCTCCCTTGGCGAAATCGTATATATCCCGAAGGACCTGTTGCTGGGACAGGGCTCGTATATACTTTGGCACTAAAGAGAGAGAGAGAGAGAGAGAGAGAGAGAGAGAGAGAGAGAGAGAAAGACTGTATACACGCGAGAGAATATTATGCGCACACGCTGCTCTGAGGAGAACTAAGTGCTTTACCTGCGCGCCGGCGCCTTTTGTTAATTCGCCGTTTAACCCCGCGCTCGCGCCGCGCAGTCGGACTAAACAATGGGCCGAATAATTAACTCGCGGGCTTACGCCGGACTTTCTTTTCCGCTGCTGCGCGGCAGTATAAGGTTACATTATGCGGGAGCTTACATACGATTTACTATTATATCGTAAACAATTAAGCGGCGCGCTAACGCACGGCGCGCGCCGTGCCTCGATCAATCTTCCGGCGGACGCTCGCGCTACGGGAAAGGAAGATGAAAAAGGAATGAGAGAGAAAGAAAAAAGGAGAGAAAGGAAGGATATAGAGCCCGAGGGTATATGCAGAGCTAATCCCAACGATCCGGGGTAAACGCGCTCGTTGACTTGTATAGTCACTCGGTCAGTGGGTCGAAGAGACGTTTAAACTTAGAGCCGTGAGGCGGTATATCGGGTGTCGACGACTCCTAAGGGTGAGAGACATTACCGCGCGCTGTAGCGCAGCAGTAGCCTTTCTCTCTCGCGGCTCTCTTACTCTCCCAGTCTCCGCAAGGCGAGTAGGGCCGTATACCTATATACACACAAAAGAAGAATAAAAGGGTCGGCGCTCTAAAGTCGTTTTATGGATAATAAAGCGGCTGGACCAGCTCTTGTAAATCATGATATATGTACGCGTCGTGACTCACTGCTTTCGATTTTCCGGGGTAGAAACAACCTGTTAAAACTTCTCCTGCCTTCTCCTCGAGCGTTACATATACAATATACATGTATGTATGCAGCGTTACGTATACACCGCGCGGGAGGGAGGGAGAAAAGGATATGCATTCAAATCGCCGGAAACTTGCGAATAAAATTCCTCCGCGTCGAGAGTTTACGTCTCCCAACTTCCTCCCCCTCGATATATCGGCGGATACACATACACACGTATACGCAGCGAGAGAGGGGGGGTGGGGAGAGATAAGGGAGGTAAGTCAGAGCAACCCCGTTTTCCCTTTCGTTCGAATACCGGCACGTATTCATAAAGCTGCAGCCCTCGAGACACGGAGAAAACGCGGCGCTCCGCCGCAGGCGAACCGACCAGTCGTCCGTATATCTATATGTATAACACAATGTATATGAGCATAGTATATCTGTGCGGCTTGAAGGAAGAATCACTTAAGTGACATTTTGTGAAAAATTTTTTTATGTAGGATTTCCGAAATGCATAAATATTTTAAATGCCAGCCGATTGCATAATCACTTAACTGCGTCACTCGTAAAAATGTTACCGCAGAACCGCTTAAGTGCACTCGTTTTTTTTATTTTTGTGCGAGATACACCGTGTGGAGTACATTAAAGCTGTATAATATATATCTTATTACCTATACCGAAATATTCGTCGATTTTTTTAAATTTTAAAAAATTTTTTAATGTTTTTAAATTTTTCTGTCAATTTGCAAAAACAAAAAAATTACTGGAATCGCTCTGATAAAATTTGTACGTATTCCTTAGCTGATTCTAAGAACTTATACTTGAAAATTTTTTTCAAAAGTGCGTGGTTTCTGAATAAAAAATTCGTAAAAAATTTTCCATTTTCCAGATACATTGCAAATAAAAGCGTTCTTGAAATCTCGAATTTAAACCGTTTTTTCTCATTGTCAATAATAATTTTCGAAAATTTCAATTACACCATTAGAAAGGGCATGAGTTGAACTTTAAAAATATGCCCCGCCCGAATTTTTTAAATCGCAAATTGCATTAGTTACGAGCCCTGAAAGAGAGTGACCGTAATAAGCACTTATCTGCAAAGTTCCCGCAGAACCACTTAACTCGAGTAATTTGTTTAGCTTGCGCGTCGAGAAAGAAACTATTTACAAATGTAATACTACGGTTGTATTCGTATTAGATACCTAATGAAATGAGCCAATACTTAGATCTTTTCTCTGACATTTCGATCTTACGTATTACTCCAAACAGTGAAATCGCTTTTTCGCGAAAACAGGAAAAAGTCACTTAAGTTGTTCTTCCCGTAAGCCACAGATATATAGTATATATACCTATAGTGTACAAAGTCGTTGCGCCGAGAGACAGGAAGCTCAGCTGACGGCGCTTCTCCTGACGCGTGCATGTGTGCAGCGCCGCGCCAAACTTATTTGCAAGAGCTGCACGTGTGTAACGCCACTGTGCGCGCAGCGACGAAGGTTAAACCGCGAGCTTCGCGCGCGTGTACGTGAACGATTTTCCGGGTAGGAAGAAGGTATACTCATACGTGTGGCGGGAGAGGGAAGGGAGAAGGGAAAGTGTCGACTTGGAAAATTTATGTATACGCGTGTAGTGGGGCCTGCGAGATTTCACGATTCATATTACGTATATATATGTGTATGAGAGCCGCTGTCTTGCACGCGTGACGAGGCAAAATACGTGTGTATCATGCGCGGGGACGATAAAAGCCAAATCGAATGAGAGTGCAGAGTAAAAAAGAGGGCGAGCCGGCGCGATTGCGTGAGAGAAAGACATCGAGAGAGAGAGAGAGAGAGAGAGAGAAACTACAACTACACGCAGAAACTGTGTGAGAGCACGACCTTGATCGAGGCGGGACGAGGGGGAAGGATGGAATCGAAGCCTCGTGCGCCTCTATATATCCTCGGCTTTCGTAAGAATCCGACTCGAGCTTGTTATTCGAGCTTTCGGTATAAGAGAAAGAGAACTCGCGAGAGAGAGAGAGAAAGAAGATTGCCACCGCGGATATATAGATATAGAGAGTGTGGGGCACGTACATATGGGCGTCGTGTACCTGTTGCTCCTGAACCTCGTCTCCGGACAGCCACACACACCCACACTCTCTCGTCGCGTCTTGCATATGCTGACGTCGCCCTCTCCCCGAGATAGAAAGTCTCCGCGGCTCGGAGTAGCGCACGTGTGTGTACATAGACACACCGCAGACACACATCCGTCCGGAAGAGCCGGCGATTTGCGAGAGAAGCGAGAGAGTTTGGTGGGGAGAGAGAGAGGGGTAAGAAGATCCCCCTACTGTGCAGGAGAGAGAGAGAGAGAGAGAGAGAGCTCTGACGTCTTGCTGTATGCTAAACTTCAGCTGGCCCGTGCAGCCGCAGCCGCACGCGCTATATATATAGGCGACGATGGAATAAGATAAGAGCGGCGCCACTTGTCAGGCATATAGTCACCGCGCTTCGCTTTCCGCTTTATGAATTTTTCACGTTTATTCGCGCGCACCTCTATATATTCCTATATTTACGCGCGGATACGCTTCGATATACGCGCTTACGCAGCTTTACCGCGCACTTCTGTTTTCGCGAGATTTATCAATGGCCGGCGCTGCTATATGTTCCACTTCTCCGTCTTTTTATATAGGTACTTATTTGCGCGACTTCCAAATGGAAGAAAAATTTTCAGATAATTTTACGAAACTCTGCATCGCAGCGTTCTTCAACGTTTTACGAAAAATTGCTCTACTAAAATTCGTGACGCGATAAAAATACTTCAAAGCTAATTTTTTACGGAGAGTTCGAAAAGTTACGAAGAGTTATATACGCTAAAGCCACCGTTTACCATCGTTTCATAAAGAATTACGCCGAAATAAAACGCTCGCAATAGATATACCGTACGATTGTATATGTACGGCTTCAAACTCTGTTATTCCCGAATTCGCGCAGTATCGAACCGCGGAAGCCTGCGTTGCCGGGAATTTATTCTCGGCATTCCGGATAGTGTCCGGCATTCCGGCGCACTGTCTACCCTCCGCGTCTATAGCTATATACCTATAGAGAGATATGATCGAGAGCAGTTCTCTCTCCCTCTCTCTCGTCCGATCGTGTAGTAGTAGACCGGAGACGAGGACGACCTTGGCTCGTAAAGAGCCGCCTCGTCTCCGTAACCCACATTAGCGCGCGAGCGACTGCAGGGTGTGTATAATGGGGGCGCGTGTGCACGCGCGGACGACGAGAAGCAGCCCCGGGGAAGGTTTATGAATGGAAAGCTCGTGTGCCTGCACACACGGGTAGACGGAGCTGAGTAGATGCAGGGAGGCTCGCACTCGCGGAAGTGTGCGTCGAGAGGGGGGCGGGGGGGGGGGGGTGCTCCGGGTATGGGATTTCGCACGATCGGCTATATATTCTGAAGATGAAGCGGAAGAAGAAGAAGACCGAACGACTGGTGTATATCTATATACGCAAACAGCGAGTCCAGAGAGAGAGAGAGAGGGGGGGGGGGGTAGGGGTAGGCGGGTGTAAAGAGCCAAAGTGCCGCCAAGTCGAGAGACGTATAGAACAAGGGACTAAGCAACAGGTACACACGTATACATACCCTCGAGCGACTAGAGCCATAACGCTTCCTCTAGGTATATTAGAGCCCAACCGGCCGGCGACGGCTTTCTTCCTACTACCCACACACACGCGCGCGCGCGCGCGCGTATACGTGCAGCAACCCCCTTTTCTCTCCTCCGAACTTGCCGCTGCACACAGCCGCGCGCACTCGCCTTTATTATGCCGGCGTTCTATCCGTCTCTCGCTCTCGCTCTCCCTTCACTGCACACCTTGGAGAGAGAGAGGGTGGCGCAAGCGGAGCTACTTTGTAAGTTGGGGAATGCAAGCCGCGAACGCTTTTCCATCTCTCGCTCTCTCTCTCTCTCTCTCTCTTGGATCAATGTCAAGGTTGCTCCTTGGGGTCGGCTCTCTCCCTCTCTCGCGCTCTTTCAAAGAGCGCGTCGACTCTCGAGATTCCGCCGAGAATAAGAATGTTGATCTTCCGAGTTTGCATTCGAGCTCGACCTTTTCTGTTCCTCCGATATAGGTATGTATATCAGCTGCTGCAGCCCTTCGCCCGACTTCGATCATTGAGAGAGCGCGTGTTACACATATATACTCGCGATCCCACGCGAGGGTGTACTCGTAAATATTCGCGTGTACGCGCACTTGTATATCCGTATACACTGTTTTGTATACGTTTTATAACGCGTGACGCAACGCGCCAGGAAGGCGCAGACGTCGCGGTTTTACATATCGCACGTGTTTATTATATACGCGACGATATCGCTGCGGATGCTATTTTTATGCGCGTACAGTCGGGAAACCGCGAGGAAAACACACAGCTGAGGATCGCCGCGTTCGTTTTCGTTGAATTACAGGGCTGATCGCGCCGTGAAAGATTAATGGGGATGTTTGCGCTCTGGCGAAACTGGCACTTTGCGTGTCGCAGATATTACAATCGTCGTCGTCATCGTCGTCGTCGTCGTCGTTTGCGAAGAAGATGAATATGCATAAAGATTCCCTCGAATCCGAAGATCAATGGCAATTACACGCGACATCAATAGCAATCGCCGAGCTGAAACTCGATAATACGAGACTAAGTAGATGAATATCGCTGAAAGTGATTGTGGACATTAAATCGTCAGTGAACTTGATTTGTTACGCATATAGTGACGAGTGACGTGCATTATACATGCGACCCCGACAATCTTCCGATAATCAAAAATATCCATCTCTAATTATCAAAGCTCTGCTGCGCGCTGTGTAATGCGCATGTATACATATATGCACAGGCGAGACATCGAATTGGACATCGAAGCTTTAAATACGTCGCACCTGAAGCGCGTCGAACGTAATCATATATACACTTCTCGCAGCTGCGTCGCGAGAGAGAGAGAGAGAGAGAGAGAGTGAGAGAGAGACAATTGCCGGTTAAGCTGTGAAAATAACCGGTCGCAAAGCGAACGCGAGCTCGTATAGGCTACTGTGTGCGATGTGTGACGCAACGCTAGCGAAGGGTATATACAACACTTAAGTAGTTAAGTAGCTGCGACAACTGGAGAATCACATCGGCAGTGCGGTTGACTGACCTACACACACGACTCTCTATGCGCAAGTGGGCGCAGATCATAATAAGAGAGAGAGAGAGAGAGAGACAGCTTAGCGAAGCACACACTTCAAGGCTTTCAGTCCCGCGCGCGCGCGCGTCAAACACTGTCTTTATTGCCGATCTGTTAATCATATGGGCGTCGGGTTTCCGCATTCTGAGCGAAATGGTCGGTTGTTCGCGCGGGAGAGTAGCGCCGCGCAGACGTGTATGCATCATACATATGTATAATGCACTTGCGTTAGCCGAGCCGCGCGCGCAGACACGTCTGCGGGGATCGATTAATGCGCGCGCGACTCGTTTCAGGTATTATATATATCGATGTAGATTATGGCTTTTTATATACGCCGCGGCGGAGACGGCTGTTTATCGACGACCAACGATTACGCGCGCGCGCTCGTTCACAGCGTTTACGATTCTATTCAAGCGCCGATTCATTCAAGTGCAAATTAGTCGCGATTTCGCGTAAAGCACGTTTCATTGAGAACATAGAGCTGCGTGATCGCGCGCAATATGCGTATTGCGTATATGCGTATAGTATATGCGTACAGCGGAACAACTGGAAATTCGAATGAAGATTCCGTATCGGTTTGACGTACGGCTTAAACGCCTTCGTCCACTATTTTTTCGTCCCGCATTGGGAGTAGAATGAAACCTGAAAACGGAGTAACACTGACCCTCTTGCGGAGGTGATCCGTGCGCGGTGTTCCGCCTCAAATTGTAATAAAATTGCCTCTTAGCAAATACGAGCGGCGGTGAACCGTTGTTACCCAAGATTCTGCGAACAAGTTTAAAAACTACTTAACCGCCGTTATAATGGCGATGTGAAGAAAATATGGTTGGGGCGCTGAGTGGGGGTCTGACGTTTAGACGACTCATTATTATTATTTTCTTTTTTAGTGGAACACTCGAATGGAATATATTTTATTTTCGACACATCTTGTAAGAAGTGTTGAATGTACCTAACTCGAAACTAAAGATGATTAGTGCAATGATTCGAAATAATTTATTATTCAGAAAGAAATATGAAATGCGATAGGGAAGCTATTTGGAAAATTTTTTTCGGTCTTAGAAAACAACGACACCTGTTCACGACACAAACTTGCCAAGTCATTTATTTTCAAACTATTACTTTTAACAATATCACATTCACAACATAAATCAACCGAAGATAATAATTCGAATTGGTATTTCCCAATCCTTTCTGCGACTTGTCAAATAAAGATAAATCAGATTATTGAAATAAATTATTTTGAAACGATATCGTTGAATTAAACTGCAATCCAAATACGCATTGCCGTGATTCGTAAAGTACCGCAAACGTTGATGAACTTAATGAACCAGCCATTGAAGGTATATTTATGCTAGACTAATCGCCATTCGAGTTTTTACGACGAGTGAACTCGATTCAAACAGCATTATACGCTAAGCAAAGAACAAGAGCAAAGTGTATTACGTAAACTATTTTCGTCTACGTCGACGCCTCTCGTCTCAGTATACATCGCACCATCTTTTCCTCCCGAAATCCCAAGAATTCCAAGCTCGATCACCTAGAAAACGAACAAAGCCGATATAAAGCAAGAGCAAAAGGGCTTATACGTACGAACTACGCTGCTCGTTGCGTGCTATACACACATAGCAGCTGGCTGCACAGCCGGCTAACAAGCCGTACTATATATTCTCGAGGTGCCCGCACATGCGTTCGCGCGCGCGCGCGCGGGCACAGCTGTTGCTCAAGGGGCACGACGCGCCCTCGTCCCCTTTTCCCTATACGTACGTACAGCACATCCTATGCATCCGATTCCCTGTTAGGTTGCGAGTGCAGTGTGATGCTGGGCCTATTCTGTCGCTGCGGCTGATTTTTATTGGGGCTTGATACACATATACGACGATCGAGTTGAGATTTTCGTGACGGCAGAGTATTATACGTCGTAGACGACGCGATATGAGAGGATGCAATATGGAAAGATCGTGTGTTTGCTATTACGAAATTTTCATTTCGAACGTACAGCGGAATTACGTGCGTGGAGAGCAACGACCGAGCTAACATTGGATTTCACGCAGCAGTTTAGTGAATGTAAATGTAAATGTGAATGTAAATGTGGATTTGAACAAGTCGATAACCGAATATGTATATAGTTTTCTTTTTTTTTTGTAATAGCTTTCAATTATGTCACTGAGAATTTTTTCGTTCGTTAGTGACATTGAAATGCGCTTCTCAAGCTGTTTTAAACGAAAAATGCGGCGATATGCCATATTCGCCGGAAGAGAATCGGGCGACGCGTGTATCAATCGGAGTATTGCGAGATTACAAATTTATTCGAGAGTAAACAAGGACATTTACAATTTTTAGTAACGAGTGAAAGTCGAATAAAGAGCTTTAAAATATACAAAATTAAATCAACAAGACACTTAATCATTCCCGTTCTCTATTATATGCTCCACGGCAATTATTTCGTGTAAACGCCAACACCTCGGATACTTACTACGGAGTCATTCATTTCATGATCAACTCGTGGATGCTCGACTAATTGAAGCGTTTTATGATAATTTGCGATCATATAAAAAAAGATGTCGCACGAAAACGAGCTCTCGCACGACAAATATTTTATTGACATGCACGAAGGTGTCGGCACGAAGCAGCCACGAGAACTTCTCAAGAGCTCAACAAACGATATGAAATATCAATTTGATAAGACGCACACGCGTATACAAACACACTTGTCTCAGATATAATTGACGAAACGTCGAGGGAGTCGTGAAAAATCTTACGCCGTCATTCTTTTTTCGACGTATTGTACTCGGACGATTTCTTTCGCCGATATTATATAGTACGCATTTTCGAAAGAGAAGAAAAACGAAAATTTTTGTGCTAAAAGTAATGCAATTTACCACTGCTTTTTACCACGAACGCTGGAAAAAGATACATAGGTATGTTTATTTAAAGCTGTTTACTTTCTAAATTCTTTCATGTGAAAAACATTCTGGAGTAGAAAGTTCGGCTTAGCCAATTTATGAGGAGGATATTATTTTCTTTGTAAGATTACTCCGCGAAATCCGATTATACATTGTTAAGGGAATTGGAATATGTAAGGGATCGATGAATTTCGTATATATAATCGCAGAACTTTATCGACGAGCCTCCTCCTAACTGCGAGCTACGTTGAAAGGTAAAATAAAATGACTATACACGAGAAAAGATGCTTCCGCTATTCTCGTGTAAACGCTTTTTTTCGGGAACATAAAATGCGATGGCGATTTTCCTGCAATATATGGAACGCGCTTCTGTAACTCTACAAAAAGGTCGCGCCATCTGGTTCGGATTAGGTGAACTTACACAATGTGGAGCACCTTTTCTAAGCAGCGCAAACCACCTGTGTATGCATTACGAATTTTCGTAATCGTCGCTGTGTCTCGCTATCTCTCAACGTTTATGAAAATATTGAAATTTTGTAAGGAATTTCAAATAATTACGTATTACAGAAACCAAATTTTACAGCAGCTTACATTATAGCTTCATTAAAATAAAATTAATGAAGTGCATTGCGTTCAGTAGCAGAAACTTTTTTCGCACCTCGAACACTACGAATCCGGAAAAAAAGAGTTTGAACGCACAACGTCGGCACCGCTGGAAAACAGCGCGACGAGGCGCACCTGCATACAAAGTCCGCGTGTTCGTATACGCGAGAAGCGCGCGCCGGCCAAATCGCGGTCGGTAACAGTTTCTTCCCCCTCGATGCATAAACGCGCCGCGGCGCAGAACTGTGTAAGGTATTGGCTCTGCTCTCCCCATTCTCGCGACACGCGACGTCGACGTCCCGTCATGTATCGCGCCGATATTGCAGCTACCTTCCGTTTCCAACTTATCTATTCGCAAATTCGTTTTATTGTAACGCTCGTTGGTTCCTCGTTTACTTACGTCGTTGATATTTGATTTTTCGGTGGAAAAATCTTAGCGTCTCGAGGAAGAAAGACGCTTCTCGATCAATATGTATATATTATATTTTTTTTAACAAACGCTCCTTTACACGCTCGCATTCTGTATTACACACTCACAAAATGTAATTAAAGCTTGTTGGTATATTATGTAATCCAACTGTAGATTATAAATTGTTTGTGTGGTGAAATGAAACTTAAAAACTAAGGATGCAAATCGGGACAATTAATTTTCCGCTAATCGCGTTATTCTTTAGATTTTGAAAATATTCAGTTTTGTACGCAAAATAAAAATAGTTGGCTCGCGCGCCTTGTTAGCACTGAAAATGTTGAGCTTATTTGTAAGGTTATTGCATCCTTTTGAATTTGAATAATTTTCGTATTTATTTAGCCACCAGTTCTATTTTAGAAGTCATTAAAATATCTAAACTCGATTTCGTTAGTATATACAATTTCGAGATTCGCTCTTCCTCTAACGAACTCGCGCAAAGACTTTGCATTACCTCTGAAAAACCGCCATAGTTAATTAAGAGCGATGTAGTACCATTTAAAAGGGTAGATTCGAAAAATCCTCTATTATCTGTAACAGCTCGTCGACTGAAAGCCCTCGCGCGCACAGAATTGAAAGAGCAAAATTTGCACAGCCAATCCAAAATAAAGCGTGTGCAGTGTATAAGTAATCCATTCAATTCGGTAAAGTGTCGCAGAAAAAAAAAAGGAACAGAAAATTATACCACAGAAACGAGGAGGAAAGATCGGAACGTATACATACGGAAAGAGCGTATATGTATATACCGGTGAACGAGAAAAACGAAATATATATATAGAGGACGACGGCGACGATCGGGAATATATAGAGTCGGAAATATTTTCGTCCGCGCGCATGTGCGCATCGGAGAACCGTCGCTCGAGAAACAGCAGAAAACGAGGAGTTTCGTATATACACACGCGCGTATATAGCGAGGCGGGGGCGAAGTTTTCTCTCTCTCTCTCTCTCTCGTGTGCTCGAGTCACCGGTGGACGCGCGCGCGTCGAGACTGAAATTTTTGGGCGCCTGCGATGAAGTATACGAAAAAAACTTTCCCTCCCATATTCTCTCTGGCACTCGAGCGACGCGCGACGCATTACCTCGACAATTTCACGTTCGCGGGTGTCGGGAGCGAAAGATATATATATATATAGACAGAAAGAGGGAGACATCGCGCGCGCCCACCGTCCGCTCAGAAAAAGCCTCGAAGCTCCTCGGCGATCGCGCAACGCTCTTTCTGTTTTATCGGTTGTCGATGCGAATAGCGTCGTGTGCGGACGCGAGAGCTGCGGTTCTTTTTTTCTCGGAAAAATCGAAGCGCACCTCTCGGTCTTTATGCGCGACGTTCGATTTTCTCGCGTACACAAGTATATATATACGAAGCACACGCTGCGCGATGTGGCGAAATTCGAAAACGTTCGGAATGATCCCCTGATCGCCGTCGCGATCGCGCCGAAATTTAATCAGCGACTATCATTTCGCGAAAGTCGATGTTAAAATTAATGCTCGATGAAAATGTCTGTAATGGGCTTTGAACTAAGCGAGAAGAGATGGGGGGGGGGGGGTTAATATTGTTATTTACCGAAATTGCCAATAAAACGTCGCTCAATCTGTCCGTACACAAGGCATTAATAACTCGTATAATACGTGTACAGCGAGAAGAAATTAATTTCGACCGATGGCAAATTAATGAACTTCGGGCGTTTAAGTGGACGCCGAGCGCGAGCTAGAGTTTTTGAAATTGTTAAAACGCGCGCGCGCGCGCTCGCGCTTCGAATTTTGTAAAGCTAGTGCGACCCGATACTACTCTCCGACGCGTAAATCATTTTAGTCAAATAAAGCCATTATCCACAGACCAAACATTTTTGAACATATCTATAGATGTGTATCCGTCCGCCGTAAATCAGAAATTCTACTGTCGCCGATTTCCGCATCAATTATGTGTATTTTCCGACGAAAATCCGATCGTTCTCTCTCTCTCTCTCTCTCTCTCTCTCGAAAATGAATGCGTGCGTACGTGTACATGGAAAAATCCATAAAATTAATTAATTCAGTTTTCGATGTCGCCAAATGGTAAAAAAATGTGTAACGCCATCCTGTTCAGACAAAATCGAAGGAGAGGCAACGATTTTTTTTACATTCCCGTACAAACAGTGTACTTGGCATACTTGAAATGAATAAATAAGAGTGTACGCAAATTGAAAAAATCGATGCCGTTCCTTCGATTCCGAAGAAAGTCTACCATTTTCGACTACAGGAAAAAACCTGTCCCTGGAATGTGCGGTGAATTCTCTCTGTTTTTCTGTTTTTTAATTTGGGGGAGCCCCAACGATTGAATTCTAACTTTATGGATTTTCCCATGCGCGCAGTGCCACTGGTTTCGCTAAGCGCAAACGTGTCAGACCAATAAAACGCAGGAAGCTCTAGAAAGCAGCCCATCTGACAATGGCTAAAATTAATCAGTACATCTACGTCCCGACAAAAGCTCCATCGTTAGCATTGATCCTAATCCGGAAAACCTCTCGCCCCTCCACTCTATAACTCGGCTACTGTATGCACACGCGATTTTTTGTCCTTTCCCGTACATACATCCCGCATGCACTTGCAGCTCGGAGAGACTCCCGAAAACTAAGCGCTTTCCGCAGTATGTAGCAGTCAAACATTTGTACGCACGGTAATTGCAGGAGAGACAGAGAGAGAGATAGAGAGTCTGACCCATAGGGAGAATCGCGGGCGCGGGGGTGAAAGAGGAAAAAGAGTTATTGGCGAGCGAGCGATCGCGAAGTGTATAGAAGAGCCGCGCGAGGAGCGAGCATGTATACCGCGGGGCAGTGCGCGCCGCGGCCGGGAAGTGAGAGAAAAGAGGAGACGGATAAAACAAAGGCAAAGCAAGAAAACGCAACGGCATATTATTCGAAGGCGCTCTGGCGTCCCGCCTAAGCTGCGCAGTGCAGCAGCAGCAGCAGCAGCAGCAGCAAAAGCGCGGCTCGCTCGACGGGCAAAGTGGGAGGTTATTCAGCATGGAATCGAGTTACAAAACCGAGTTGCAAAAGGCCCGTGGCGCGCGCGCACGGTCGGCGTATCTTATATAGCAGCGCGCGGCGCATAGCGCTTTTCTCGCTATATACACGTATATATATAGTGTATAGCAGAGAGCGAGCGAGCGAGCGAGAGAGAACCCGCAGTATATAGAAGCAGCAACGTTGCTTGCTGAGTCACTGCTGCGTTGCCACGTCGCTAGCGCTCCGCGCTGTTGCCAAACCTCTCTCTCTCTCTCTCTCGCTCTCGCGCGCGCGCGCTTCCTCTCCGCCCTTTTCAATTCTCCCTCTCTCTCTCTCTCGCTCTCGACTATATAGCCTACGTAGTCCTATCTCCGTTGTGCAGAACGGAGGAGAGAGAGAGAGGTATATATCGCGATTTTCTCTCTTTTGCCCTGGCTCCTTGATTCAGACTCTCTCTCTCTCTCTCGCTCTTTCTACAGCGAGCATCCTTCCTTCCTTTCTTTTTGCCAGTCCTCCCTCTCTCTCGCTCTTTCATGGCGAACCGCCTGATCGGGCTCTTGTGCTGCTGCTGCTGCTGCTGCTATCCCGAGAGTCGTTCCCTCTTGCTCTTTATCTCTCTTCGCGAGAGAAAGAGAGACAGAGAGAGGGAGCGAGAGAGAGAGAGAGAGAGAGAGAGAGAGAGAGAGCGAGAGAGGCAGCGATGCGTCGGCAAAAACGAGCAAATGGCAAAGGAGAAAAGCAGACAGGGAAAAATAGAAGGGAAAAACTAACGACATTTATTGCTAGGTTATATTGTCTGCTTCTCTGGTTTTCTTCGTTTTTTTTTTAAGTATATCAGAGAGAACGAAAGTATTTAATTATGCCGTTTCTTTTCTAATTCGCTATTAAGCGTCGGCGAGCGAGCGACTCCGTCTGTGTACACATACACTGGACTGGAGATAGTGTGCGCGCAGGTGCGCGCGGGGGTGGCCAGAGATAGGCGAGCTTTTTCGGATCCGCGCGCGGACCCGCGGACTAATTAGGGAAATGCACGCTCATAGGCGAGGCATTCAAATTTCGGAGGTATGTATTTCGTAGAGGGAAGGGGGGGGGAGGAGGGTGGGCTAAAAATATATACATACGCAGCACCTATGCAGGCAGATATATATATGTACATACGTATAGCAGTGCAACCGGTTCTCGCGCGAACGTTTCGCTCTCCGAACAATCGATGCACCGCCGCCGCCGCCGCCGCCACTGCGTGCAGCGCTTTTTCTCTCCGCGACTCTGCGCGGCTTTTGGCTTTATAAGGACCTGCTTTATGCACGCGCTTGCGAGCGAAAAAGTCCGCGCTGGAATGAAAACTGTTAATCGCGTAACTGCGAGCTCGTGGTTTTACGCGATTATATCGCGCGAGGGTAGATATACATTGTACGCGTATATAGTTTCGGCGCTCGTCTGAGCGAGTCCGTCTTTTTTCACTTGTTACACGGAATCCTGTATTTAGAAAAAAATGAAGATTCTCGCGACCGCGGTATACGGGCGTAGCTCTGAAATTTTTTACATTCAAAATTTTTAACGTTTCACGCGCTCTGTCCGCGCGCCGCTGCACGCAACGGTTTCACACTTTAATTGTACGATAATAAAAACTGATTGTTCTCCGCGCGCGTTTCCGAATTGAGGTTCTCGCGCGGCTGTTAAAATTAGCAGGTTTTGTCTATTGATTGAACGCTCGACCCGTCTGCACTTTGCCGCGCTCGTAAAACGTGTATTTGTGTATTTTAACGTTATAGAGGCACACGATCTCGCGACTTTCTCCCTCGGCTCTCCCGTTCTCGAAGTATGAAAAAGTTTCTCAATCCCTATCGATTCGCGAGCGGTTGGAAAGAAAAAAATCGCTCGACCACCCTTTTAATTGCTTCATTAACGAGTACTCTATTTTTCTACGGTTGTACTTCACAAACGATCCTGAACTCGCGCAGATACACATTTGCAAGCTTGCGTGGCTTTGAAAAATCCGAACGCGAGATAGCCTTGATTCCCGAATCTTGGAAAATACGTATGTCTTAAAAAGCGGTACATATAGTCTTGAGAAACATCTGCTTTTGCAACTACATCGGCAATGGAGTTTCGCAAGACAGAGCAGGAGAGGACGAACCATTATGGGGGTGTGAATCGGGTATGCGTCGCAAACTCGCAACGTCGAAAAGTCCGCGGGAGCGAGGGGAGAAGGACGCGGACGAGTGTGTTTTTCGAAGGGCGCGAAAACAATCCATCCATCAGAGCTGTTTACGGCCGTAGTGGCGCCGATTCCGATACTCCGATTCTCCGCGCCAGGAGATTTCTCTCTTGTACAGCGTCATTTCGTCCTAATGGCACAATTGTGCAAATGCGCGCGGAAAAGTCGTCGACGCGCTTGTATAGCTTTACGTATCGCGTACACGCGCGAGAAACAATTTTCACCGAAGAAGCCGCGTAAGAAGCAGCGAATATCGGAAGAGACGCGGACCGCAGAATAAATGCGTGCATTTACCTATACGTATAGGTATGTACAGACGCGTATATGTGTGTGAGGAGCCGCGAGCGCGATGCAAATGCGCGTGCACATGAGTCTCTGACCCGATAAAACTGCATTGGGTCATAGAAAGGGAAAATACAACCTACAAACGGGCGAAGAAGGAAGAGAGCGGAGCGCAGAGCCGCGAGGGCATTTCCCACCGAAATACGATTTTTACGGGCGAGACTGGCTTCCGGCCTTCACCACCAGTCACGTATACACAACCACCTATACTCTCTCTCGCTCTCTCTCTCTCTATCTCGCTCTTTCTCTTTTGTACCACGTGTGCGAGCGAGTTTCGCAACACCCGCTGAATTTCCACCCTCTCTTTTTCTCTCCGGCTCTCGCTCTCTCTCTCCTTTTTCAGGACGCGATGCTCCGGGGGTGTACTATATACGTATATACCTATACGTATACGTATATACACTGCGCGCACACATGTATGCGCACAATGCACGTATACTCCCCGCCTCTGACTCTCAGTTTAAGAGACAGAAACACGAAGCAGCTATATATACCTTCTCTTTCTCTGTCTCTCCTGCTCCCCCCTCCGCCCCTCTATCTCATGTCTTTGTACCCCGAGCAGTGCACGCGCATCGCTCTATGATGGTTCAACTCAATTAAGAGGGAAAAAAAACGCGTTTGCCGCGTGTACGAGCGTATACAGGATGAAAAATTGAAGCGCAGCGACGATAATCACGAGTGCTCCGTACTTTTTAGCGTATAATACGCGCATACTGCCGATGGCAAAGACCGTATTGATTGAATAAATGATCTCGAGCGCGAGCGCATATATAGCCGCCAAGTGGCTTATAATCGCACGCGGCCGGGCTAAACGTGAAAAAATGTTATTTTTTCTGGGGGGAAAATATTGGATCACTGTACTTTGTTTAAAAAAAAAACCTTCGAATTATATCCCTGATATTATTTTGTAGTCGCTGTGCTGATGTCGAGGCTCGTGGTACATTATGCCAGCTGTTTATATAGAACCGACGTTTGAATTTCTCTTTTTCCTACGTCGCTCAGAAGTTTTTCAATTCAAATCTTCCGAATACTCATTTTGCAAATCTACTTTGGTTGCCGGATGCATTCACTTTTGGAATGAGAAACGATACACTTACAGACATAACCCCTTGAACCTCAGAGAGAAAACCATTTTGTAGTGTCTAATTCCACTTTTCCTTCGAAGGAATACATAAGTATGCTAAAAAAGAAACATTTCGAATCATTTCATCTGCTTCAAAAGGATTAGTTACTAGGATTGATTCTTTCGTGGAAAATGGTCCGTTTTCCACTGAGTTCTTATATTTTAAACAGAGTTTTCATATAATATGTTTGTCTTGGAAACGTTTTCTGATTCGAAAGGATTATTTCTCTCAGCATGCAGCGCTTTACGAAAGAAATGTAAAAAATACTACAAAAATTAAAGTTATCTATAATTATTATTCCGAAGAGGACTGAAACAAAAAATACAGAAATCTCGCATAAAAATCCAAATTAAATTTCCATAAATTTATAGCATTGTATGTGGTACATAAATGGACAATTATAGCACCGTACTGATAGCAACCCATCGATAGAAATATATAGCGATTGTATTTTTGAAATGCTTTGAAGAAAATGATTAGATAAATGGAGCATAAGCTTTTCGTAGCTGTACGCTTTTCTATATAAGAGAAAAATAGAGAGTTTATAGGGCGAATAGGCCTTATACAGTGGATTTGTGCTAATCAGTGATACGGAATATTAAGATGCACGCATCTATACTTATAATATTAATAATATCATAATGCATTATGTATTATACTTCACTAATAAAATCAACGCTCTTTTAAAGAATGCTTTTTCCAACTTAGATGCTTAAACGTATAGAAAAGTTTATCAAAAAAGCGCGGTGGTTGTCAAACCAGAGTATTGAAACAATTGAAGTGCCGAGCAAATCCAGTCTTAAATTAACAAATTAACACCATCGCACGTTAATAAGGTTTAAGGCAAGATATAAATATCCATGTATAATGTATAATATTGTACATACGATTCTCAAAAGATCACCGAGCGAGCAGTTGTTGTAACAGTGCAATACACTTTCGACCACTTTCACAGCTGCAGGATGGAGCCGATGGAGAGCTCGACGACGACAACGACGACGACGACGACGACGACGACGACGATTCCCTGGAGAAGTCTCGAATTTCGAGGCTTTCCAAAAGCCATTGCGCCCCACACTGAAGAACCCAAATAAGCTCCGCTGGGACTTGTAATTGAAAAAATACCACCTGACGCGGCAATGGCGTCATGCGACCAAAGGGATATTGTATACGATGCTTTCAATTACGTACGCGCTCTCAATAAGTACCCTTTGACTGCTCTATTATCCTAATACGCTGGCATCAAAAACGCTAAAGGCAGTGCAGCTCTCTAGACAGCAAATACCCGACATCAAAGGGATTCCTATATCTATTCAGTATGCTATTTTAAATGCACTTGCACGAAATACGGGGCTTATATATTTCAAAATGGATTTCATTACTTTTCAATGATACGAACGAAAATTCAAGGGGGCACGCGGGGCAATGCGCGACTTTTAAAGTTGTTTCCAGTTTTATATGCGCTCTGCAATTATATCGACGTTTCTTTTTTTTTCTCTTCCCTTTTTTTCTGGCGTATTCCAGCGCAATAAATCCTCGGAGCTAAAACATCCACAGTGGGTATTGCGGAAAATCGAGATTAGCTAACGGTTTTCAATAAAAAAAAATCCCCACGAAAATCCAGTGATACGTCATCGAGCGCGCATCGGTTCAACATCGAGAAGAAACCGACCAAAAAATCCCGCCAATTGATCAATTTCAATAAAGCTATATAATTTCCCATAGGCAAAACGAATTTTTCTCTCTTTATACGCGGCACTTTTTGCAGAGCCGCGCACCCCGTTTTTCACCGGAAACGGAGATAAACCTCCGTCACCCCCTTTTTTCACGTTATGCTATATCAATGGGTGTACTCTATGCGGCCAATAGAGGGTGAAGGGGGGCGGGGGGTTGGCCATCTATACCGGACATTGAGAATGGAAAACAGGTTAGCCGAATGAGTGGACTCATCAAGTTTCCCACTGTACACTCTCTTTTCAACTGTACCTATATGCACGCGCGCGCGCCCAATGTCAGGACAAAAAGAGCAACACGTGCGTCGATTATTATACGTGCCTCTGAACATTAGAGCGTCATTCGGCGCGCGTGTACGTGCGCCTGGCTTTTCAATTATGCAATGGCTCGTCGAAACTTTCGTTCTGACGCACGCCTCCGTGTTTTCGCGAATTTTCCGAGTGTTGAACAAAAAAGAAAAAAAAAATTACTATCCACCAAATTTCGGAAACCACTCGGATGGAAAAATTGCAAAAATTTCTGCTGAAGGCACACCTACGAGATCTGTTTTTCTCGTTCCTTAGGTCATTGAAAGAGAAAAAAATTCGCGTATATGGCCAATCGTAGGATGCAATATTTCTTCCGGAGCAAGTACGCGAAATAATTAACAAAATAATTCATACATTTTTTTAAGACTATTTATTTTTTAAAAATGTCGTAAAAACAAAAATGTCTTAAAATTCATCAAAGAATACTCACAAATTTTTTCGAAGTCGTTTTAAAGGTCGTTTTTCGAAATTTCGATTTTTGGACCTTTCCAAAAATAAAAAATGGTACCGGATCACTCTAAAAAAATTTGAGAGCATTCTTTGATGAATTTTAAGACATTTTTGTTCTTATGACATTGTTATAAAAGTCCATAGTTTTCGAGAAAAAAATCTGTGAGCATAAAGCTAAAAAATGTTCATATATACACCGCCATTTCATCGACAAAATAATTTTCGGGCATAACGCACCACGGATTCTTTGGATATGGATCTCGGGGCCACTTTCAGCACTGGTCTTTTCTGTATAGAAAAATCTGAAGAGGTCAAAAAATCGATTTTAAGAAGAAAATTTTGAAAAAATTGCTTTTTTTTGTTATTTTTTATTTTTGTACGACAAAATTAAATTTTATAATATTTTAGTTCCTATCATTGAGAAGAGCAGTATTTAATACATCGAAAACAGTAGTTCCCGAATTCTTACTGTACAAATTCATTAGACGGTGACAGCTCCAATTTTGGTGTCGAAATCTGTGCTTCTGGGTATTAATAAAAACTGAACGTAATACGTTTTTGCTCCAGAAAAAGTATACCCTATGATTGACCATGTACGGCGAGTTTTTTTCTTTTTCAGAATGACCTATAAGGTCTGGTAGGTGTGCCTTCAACGGAAATTTTTGCAATTTTCCCGGCCGAGTTGTTTCCGAAATTTGGTCGATTTGCACACATACGCATAAAAGACGTCGCTTGTAAATATTTCAGTCCTCGGGAAGAAGGATCCCTAACTATATTAATATGTATATTGCGTATACGCTATATACATTATATTATCGTATATAGTAAGAAAAATAGCGAGGAAAAAGAGTTATAGGCGCGAAAGGGTGCGAAGTACAAGTGACGCCCGAAACGCAGACGGCTCGCGCGTCACCGCGCCAACGTAAGGGTGTCAATGACTTCCGGCACGTAATGGTCCTGTTTTCACCGCGTGTAGCCTCAATGTTTACGATCTCCACGTGGCGCGTCGCCCATCTCCTCGCACCGCCATCGCCACCCCTACTACAACTCTTACTCTTCTTCGCCTGAGTTAGGGAAGTTTCGCGCAAGTCTGCGGGAGAGCAAACTTTCCTAATCGTAGGCCGAGGGAATTCCTTTATCCCCCCCCTCCTGCCCCTCTATATAGTCGTAACCATTCTTCTGGACAATAGATACACGTAACGCGATCTTTTGTATGCACATATGTCTTAGAATTTGGAGCTTATACGTTTCAAGAGTGAGTGTATATTCGAGACCAAACTGTGAGGAGAAGTACATAGCTGAGAAGAGTTTGGCTTTTTAAGCATTTTTTTTTATTAGGATACTTGTAATAAGGCGAGTGTTAAAATCGTAGTTCAAACTGATTAAGTATTAGTAATAACAAATGGTTTCATTTATCGGAAATTATTAACGTTGATTCCAGGATGGCTTAAATGTTTCAAATTTATCTTTTCGAAAATTTGTGTACGTTGTTGGGCAGCTATATTACGAGTTATATTGAAAATTTTGAGTCATGTTGACAGTATACAATCATAATAAAATCAATTTACCGTGTATAATATTATATATTAACGATTTATTAACTAATTATTGGAACGTTTTAAACTTAAAAGGTCATAATATACATTGTGCAGTAATCAAAAATTAAATTAAATTTTATTTTGAAAAGTGTACATTATTAATGATAAATGAGAATGCGATTATGATTGTAATAAAAATAAACAATGCATTATAATTGCAGTTGATTCAACACCATATAACTGTTCTTGGATAGTGAATGAATTTAATTACAGAAACATACTACTCAATCAATTAGTTAAAAGATTGCTAACAATTGAAGCGATTTATTAATTCTCAATATTCCCGACTATAATTGCCAAGTGTGTTTTTAAACGATATTATTTTAATCCCCGACAAGCTCAAACTTCATAGACTCATTCTTCCGCGCAGACTATTCAAAACAACTGCAGCGCATTTCCAGAAACTTGTAACCGGTGCTTTCGCGCGACCTTCCAATTTTCCAACTAAAAAACGATAACCATCCCTCGCTCTTTTTCCCTTAACTTTGCGACTGCACTTCCGTCACACTTCAGCGTATATATAGGGGTATCGGCGAGGGCGGGAAAAAACTGTAAGCTCACCGGAAAGCGAAGGAGAAAGAGAAAGAGAGAAGAAAAGAATTCCGGTGTGTTTCGCGCAGATCCGATCGTGTATATAGCGTCAGCAGCAGCAGCAGCAGCAGGAAGAAGTCCTTTCTATATAGCCTTTCGACGATAATCCGCCTCGCGGCTATATGGCAGTAATATATATATATATGTATATCTATATAGAGTACATATAGTATATATACACACCAGCCAGCTCCGTGTTTCTTTTTTCGAGCCATAACCAGGTTATACACTCGCGAGCGAGCGCGCAAGCTACGGCTAATGAATCTCCGTTCGGCGTGATTTTCTATTTTTCTCCGAGGGAAAAGCTCTCGGGCTTGCGTAGCAGCAGCAGCGGCCGCGGCAGCAGCGGTGAGTGCACTTTGTTTTAGATTGTCGTTTCTGCTCCGCCGGTATACCGAGGTCGCATTTAGTTTGAAGATATTCCACGTATATATGTGTGTGCGTCCGAGTATACGTATACACGTGTGAGAGTACATTTTTGAGAAAACGTATACTTGGAAAGCATAATTTTCTGCAGTATTGTAGGCGTCGGTAATAATAATGCAACTTTCGTTCATCAGCGTTAAGCAGTGGTGTACAGCAGTCGAACGAAAGTCGCCGTTCCGCGAATCGCGTTTCACAATAATGGAAACTGCTTCATCAAAAGGGACCAAAAAAAAAACCAGAAAAGAAAATGGACTCGAGGAGCTCGATAGAAGCATATAAAAATAACTACATACAGCGCGTCTCGAATCTCGTTCTATACCGATATATTTCAAAAAACGCGCGCGCGCGATTACAATACGCGACTGTCACCCTGCACTCGCGTATATAATACGCGAAGCCGCAAAAATCATCTCCCTTTCCCTCGTCCGCGCAACTCGGTCAGTGGCAGATCGCTCCAGCAGCCGCCGCCGCGCCCGTAGGGAATGTGTTTCTCACCGGAAGTCGGCTAAAGAAGAAAGCAACGGCTGCACAGCCGCGGTGTGTCACAACGGCACAGCAAAAGTAGCATAGCAGCAGAGAGCAGCAGCAGCGATTTCCTCGATCGGCGCGCTCGACTTTCGTCCCGCATATATATATACACACGCGTATATATGTAAGTATACGCGGAGAGAGAGAGAGAGAGAAAGATCTCGGGCGGTGAAAGCAGGCCCTGGCTGCCGCTGGCCGGTGAAAGGTGAGCGCCGTTGCTGCTGCTGCTGCTGCCGCCGCTGTCCCACGGCTCGTTGCGTTTCACGCGGTGTGCGACGCAAAGACGGCCGCCGTCTCGAGATTCTTATTTTTTTCTCTCTATTTTTCTCTTCTCTTACGGTGGCGGTGCGTGTGTATAGCGCGCGCGCGACGAGGTATTCAACGCAACCGCCGCCGACTCGACTTCTCTCGACTTCTCAATGAAAATCGCAAGCTCGCTTCGCGTTATTTAAACTCGGTACGGCGCAGCGAGTGTCGGGTGCACTTATGCGCGCCAAGTAGAATTGGTCGAGTACGGCAAGACCCGCCGGCTTCGAAAATAGGTGAAGCGCGCTAATGAGCGATCGCTCGCGAGTGGCATATGATAGCCGGCGTAAAACACAATGCGCGTATATACATATAATTCTAGAGCTGCGCGCTGCACAATCGTCGAAATAATCCCGCACTTTCTCCTTGGAGCTGATTTTTGGAAACTATAATGCATCTCTCGCTGTGTTGCAGAACAGCCGGCTGATGAGGGCATTTTCACGGCAATAAAAAGGAAATAGAAATTTCACGGCGAGCGTCGAACGCCGTCGAAAATATAACGTCAAGCCCAAGTGCATAGAAGCGTTCGATAGAGGAAAAAAAACGAAAAGAAAAAAAAACAACAACGAGAGAGAGAGAGAGAGAGAGAGAGAAAAGAAATAAAAAAAATCGCCTCCCGAGAAGCAATTCTCTTTGTCGTCGGAGAGCAAGAGAGGGAGAATAGCTGCAGCGTAATCCCGTTGATCCCGTGTCACCGTGCGCCGCGAGAGGCGATAAATCGAATTCCCACGAAGAGGAAAATTAATCATACAAAAATGTTTCTTCGACCATTAGTACATCGCCCTTGTGTGTTGTGCGCCAAAAATAACGCGTCGGGGTCCCGTCTGCGGGGGCAGGTCGAGAAACGTATATATAAAGTCGTGGAACACGCCGTCATGTAATCAGTGGGTGGATACAACAATGAAAGGAGCGCGTTTTCGTCCGTTTTACGTAAGAACCTCGCAATACACACCTGCGGAGTACGAGATACCCTCGCGCGTACGCCAAGCTCGTATACACCTATACACATAGATCACACAGAAGAGAGGAAGAGAGAAAGAGAAGAGTCCAGTCAGACGAGTGGAGAGCTAGCCGCGGGGTAGCGTAATCCTGCAGCAGTGGCAGCAGCGGCAACAGTAGCAGTCCCTCATCCTTTTTTGCCAGTCGGTATATACCCTCTCTCGTTCCCTCCTATACATTTTCCATCCGCTGCTGCTCTGTCTCGCTCTATAATTCAGAACAGCGCGCGATTGGCCGACGCGGCCGGTGACGTCACTGAAAAACCAGCGGTATAACAAGCCTCGACTGCGCGCCTCCCGCAGTACAACCGGGAGAAACGAACGGACGGATATAGAGAAAGAGGAGGAAAATCGAGGCGAGGATGACAATTTTCGCGAAAATATGCTGCCGGCCGCCACCGTCGCCGCCGCGCATTCACGCACGAGAGCGAGAGAGAGGCTTATGTGCGGCCTCGGGGCGTTTACGTACATACAGTGTGTATACGGGGGAGCCGAGGGCTTGAACTTTTCTCAACTGGATTTTTTAAGGGCTTTTTTCCGTAAATTCGCGCATAATGAGATTTCGCGTGTAGAAAAGGAAAATTTTCGAGGAGATTAAACGGGCGAAATACTGCTATAGATAATCGTGCATGACGTGTTGCGCAATGATTATACAAAAGGTCTTTGAACGATTTTTAAATGTTTAAGGTAATATATAGTTGCTCGCGATTTCTCTCGCATAGTGGAGCATGATAAGAAAAAGATTTTAGTGCGGGAAACGTTTTAAAGAGAGACTGGATTATTTTTTTCTTTTCTTACGATTTCGACGAGTCACGACTCATTTTATTATAATACTTATATACCTTTTAGTGCAAATCAAAGGATTGTTCTTAAATTCTTATGTAACTTATTTTATACAATTTAGATTTAACCTACACGTGCTATCGCTCAGGTTCTATAGGTGACTCCTTTTGAAATTTCCAAAGGAACAGAATAAATCTTAGGTATAAGTCGTAGTTGTATAAGAACAAAATCAAATTCTATTATTTTTAAAGCATTTTTCATGAGTCTTCTTTAATTAATAATAAATATAATTAGTTTTGATAAATTTAATAAAATGTTAATAAAAAATTGTTTCATGTAATGTTGTACATACAGCATACTCATAAATACCAAGAATAACTGTATAGGGTGTTTCAAATTTTAACATCAATAAATGTAGACGCATGTAAAGAAGAAACGTTTTTTCCATCATCGGTTCCTTTAACAAATATAATTATTAATTTTTACAGCCAAATCAGTGGTTCACTTACGTGATACGAGAGAAGCTTCGCAAAGAGGATAAAAGGAAAATTTTAGAAAAAGAAGTTTTGCAGTAGAGCTTCCTGAATGCTTGTTGCGATCGATAGTGCGAAAGAGCAACGTTGTAAATTGAAAAATTCTTAAAAGCGTCTTTCGAATCTTTTAATACTTTTTGTTAGGATAATGGTGTTACTATAAGATAAAAAAGTGGCTAATTTATAAATTAGACACTTATAAGCTACTCGAGTATGTTATTAATCTTATTAATAAAAAATCAAATTTAATTAGACAATTCTTTGTGTTACACATAAATAGAATTATCTTTCGATCAAGTATAAGTAAACCTTGAAGTCAAATAAGATTGCTATACTCAATCGCAAAGCGAAAATAAAAGGAAAAACCTCTCTAACGTCATCATGCTGCGAAAGGAAATTGAAAGGTTGACGAGGAGAGGAAGTAGTGTCTCGCTGGCAGTGGTCAGACTCGCGTGCGTTGGGAATCACAACGTGAATATGCACAACACTGAACTACTGCGCTGCACACTATCGCGAATGCATTAAAGAGACAGAGGATAACTGTTGTACAGTGTGTATATGGGGATGGTGGAGTCACTTGAAACGAAGAGAGTTGCGGCAGACGCTTGCACGCGTACATGTCCAAATTGGAACATTATTAGGATGTCGCGGTCCAACCGCAGGAATAATCGCAACAGTCAAAGCTTCGATTATATTTCCATTCAATTTAGATGTATTATCGTTTCCTCAATCAAGCTCTGGAGCCGGATTGCACAGTCGCACGAGCGCCGCTACGGCCTGCGCATGTATATATAAGCACGCATGTGTGTGTATATACTGTATATATATAGGGTTGGGCTGTCCCGCTTGCAGAACTTCCAAATGATCGATGCTCGCGCGCGCTATACACAGGCGCTTTGTGCTGTTTCCTTTAGAGAGAATGTCTCAGGGGAGGATTGATATAAGATGTGTCGCTGATGTTTGACTAATTACGCGTCAATGATTCTTGCTGATCGGTTAATTAAGATTTTTTTTCCGTACTCTTAGCTTTTCAGGATCGACCTGATAGTGAAAACGTCAGAGAGTCGGTAGCCAATTTCAATTTAGTTAAATTGAAGAATCCGAACTAGCAAAGACTGAACATATTTAAACAGATATTCTCTGATGAAAAAGTTTTCAAGGTTTTGGAATATATTACTTATACAGTTCAGTAAAATTGAAACCAATGCTAGGATAATAACATTTAAAGCAAAACGCGTTTTCAACGTAACGATCGAATTTAATGAATTTAAATATTGTCAAAATTTTTATGTTAGCAAATATTATCTCAGTTTATTGATATCAATGCGCTGAAGATAAGGTAATTTCTGTTTAGGTCTCAATTCATTTGAACTAATATGCTAAATATTTGAAATTTCATTCTAACACTCCCATTTTTTCACAAAGCCTCGCATAACCTGTAGCTGTAACACAAATGCTTCTTAAACATTCTAAATTACAAGCTATAGTGCTCCCTAATTGCTATTACCCTTGGGCACTACGTAATCATCAGGCTCTCGTGATCATAACGATCATCATCATCATAATCATCATTACCATCATCATCAGCGACGTCGAACTTCTCTCCTCCCCCTCGACGTTCAAAACAACAAAGGCTCCGCGCAAAATACAACACCGGCGCCACCCGCACGGATCTCCTACACACGCACTCATGTACACGAGGGAGCTCTGAACACTTACGTTGCATCGACTTCTCTCGCTCGCGCTCTCCTTCTCTCCCTCATCGATGTACTCGATAATAAAAAACAAAAATAAGGCAAGAAAACGTCGCCCCACAAAGAAATTTCAACCTTGGATAAAAGAGCAATGGCACAGAGTGGTAGAAGGAGTTAGACAGACAACCCTATGCCACTACGAGTTTTACGAGGGAAAGAAGGGGAAGCTGTGGAGACGAGACTTTCTTTAGAATCACCTGTTGACTGCACTTTCGGATGTAAGAAAATTAAAGAAAGCCAGGAATGTGACCCCACTCGAGAAGGACGAGTCTAGGCGAACTCTTTGAAAAGTTTAACAACTATGATCGATTCGTTTACTTCCGGCACCTTCGAGTGCCTGCTTTGCTCCTTCCCCTCACCGCGTTTTTAAGTAAGGCGGACTTTCAGCTTTGTACGTTTTTCCGCGGGATTATGCACGCTGGCGTCATAAATTCACAATTTTTCAAAATGATCTAAACGATGAAATAATCAACCTTAATACGAGAATGACAGGTACTTATAACATTTTCAAAAAGATTCAGGTCTTTAAACCCATTTATTGGTTTGGAATAGTGCTTAAACTTTTTTCAACAATCTTAGATTTTTCATCCAGGTGTTGGAAGTTTAAAATTGCAATATGCTCTCTGGTGGATCTATGCTCCGGAGCATAAGCAGTATAAGCATTCTAGCACCGCATTAATAAATTTTCTTTCCCAATAGAAGTTCCAAAAAAACTAAAAAAAAACAGTGATAAAGTACGTATTTAACATGATTAAATTTAAATATAAAAAATTTTAATCGAATTAAAGTTAATTGTGCATTCTTAAAAACAATTTTTTTTTAAGTTAACATAGGGTTGTTTTGTCTCCTAAAGGAATAATGATGGGTCAAATAAGCATAAATAACCACGAGGAAAATTTTGCGAAACGTAGGAATCACTGAATTAAAATAAACCAAATTAACCTCTATTAAATTGATATCTAGAAACAATTTCTAAAAATAAACTAAGAACGTATAGTAACTGTGTTATTTATTTCAAGACTTTATTACGAAGTTGGCACGTACGAAACGTCGCCGCGAGTTCATGTTTAATAAAGCGTGTATATTTTTACTCACATGAGCGTAATATAAACTTCGTAATTCATATTACGTAGCTACAAAGCAGAGTACTCTTTTTAGAAATAAAATTTCGGATACGGGACAAAATTTTTGTTCTCCACGCGTAATAGAATAAAACAGAATAGAGAATAGAGCTCTTGACAAAGGAAAATAGCTCTATGAAAATTTCCTTAATTCATTCCCTTTGTAGGGCGACCTATGAAATTAATTAAAAGGAAGAGAAAAACGAAAATAATTAACGACGAATTTGCTATCGGCAGTCGAATGTTTGTGCATCAAGGCTTCAAAAGCAAAAGCATCAAAGTTCATTCCGCAAAGATCGCAAAGAAATCAATACTGTGCACATGAAAGAGACGATTTCCCTTTGCCGAAACAAAAGATCAACGCGGCGTGTGATAACGCATCAGATAAGAAAGCACATGATGCATCAAACGTCGGCCTATTCCACTTAGCACCTAAAGAATGAGCCTATACCAATTCCAACAGCAAATATAACATCAAGTCTCATTCCATCGACCGCAGGCGCGCATCCAAGCGTGGCGCGATCAGTTATCAGCAGTACATCGGGTCCTCTCCTATACCCCACGGAAAGTGTCGATCGCAAACAGGATACATCTGATAACTCCATCTCTCCGCGGATCCTTGACTATACGACTACTCCCTTCTTCCATGATGTTTTAAGAGCTCTGTGTATCTATACGAATAGGCCCAAGGCTAAGGAGGTTGCGGGCACATGGCTATTAGCTACCAGTTGCTTCTGCTTGCTGGTACGTCGGACTGTAGACTCACCAGGAGAGAGAGAGAGAAAAGTCCTAGCGAAGAGCCGGTCGGTCGACTTCCCGCGTAGCTCATCCGTGACGCCCACACCGCGAGTGGTCGTCGCCGTTGTTCTATTCCGCGTTGCTCAGTCATCCTCTTGATCTATTAGCAGCCTACCGGGGTTTATTCGGAATTTCGATACTATGCAGCCTGCTCGAGGACTGTGTCCTCCCTTATGTGGCTTCGAGTTTAAAATTGGCCTAATAGGGAAAGAATACCGGCAGCTATTACGCTCTAAAGGAATATTCAAGCGTGTATATAAAAGGAGCCAAGAGTAAAATGCACAAGCTTGCAGACTTTCAAAACTGCGATCCGGCCGACAAGGCAGAACTATATCGGGAAAGGAGAGCCGAGGCAAACATAAATCACGAATAAAACTTGACATCGCTCATTCAGCGTTAATTGGTCGAAAGAGGGGGTGTACAGAGTGCGCGGCGTGCTCGTAAAACGCGACGACGAAAGGTCGCGACGAGAAGCAAAACCGCAGTGCCGAGGAAATGTGAATCCGTAACGAACTCTGCTAGCATGAAAGCTACAAAAAAAGAAATCGTAAAACCAGGGCTGTTATTCCGTGGGAGGAATGGAGCGTAAGTTCAAAGTCGCCCGCTCGCGCGCACATGCGTCTTTGAACAATGACTGAAAATGCAGGAAAATGATGCTCCCATAGAGTTTTGTCGGGAACAACGGCACTTTAATGCGACAAAGGGAAAATGAATGAAGAGAAAGCCTGTGCGCGTGTATAATGGGGAGGGGGGAAGGGGGTCGATGTGTACAAAGGGACACAAAGGCGCGAGGGGAGGCAAATGGAAAAAAATCAAATGCAAATGATGATGAAACTGGTGGGGGAAGTGGCAGGATGACAGAAGTGGATGGAATCATTGAAAACGCGGGTAATCAATCTAAAAAATACAAGATTACGGTTGCCCAAACTTCAAAGATCGAGCGGATAATCGTTCGCTAAATGGAAAAAAAATCAAATTTCTGTCTCCGAAGCGCGAAAAAGTGCATGAGCAACGTCACAGAAAAAAAAGACGCAACGAAAGTGAAGCATCTCTGCTCTTTCCCTCCCTACATCCCCCTATCCCCTTCGAGCCGAGCACTCATCAACAAAGAGATGCCTCTCCCTCTTCTCTTTCCGTACTGGCAGTGTGTAGGTATTTACACCTGGAAGACGAAGACGATTTTGCGATGTATACGTTGCTTCGCATCGCGACGAGGCTGATTTGTAAAATTAATTATCCGCCAGAAGATGGGAGAGCACTTAGCCGTAGAGCTACTTATCGACTTTAGCGGATTTTTCAACTGCGTGTTTTACTTCATCTGCTCGTTATTAATTAATTTGGAATTTACGTCTCGTGGGAATCTATTGACACGATGAAAAAATTGTAAAACCTCGTTTGAATGAATTGTGCAAATGTTTGCAATCTTTACTTCAAAATTATTATACATTCTAATGGTAATCGCAAAAATGATAGAAAAGCGATAGCCGAATGAAACGGCGATTACACGCTCTGAGATTTGACAAACAGAGTTTCGGAACTCCAGGGGCAAGTTTTGAAATTTCAAACCGCCTTCGCCGTTTTTATCAAAAACCCGAGTCACCTCCAGCCTGCAACGACAGCGTCGACGCCAACGACTACGACTACGACGACTACGTCAATGAAAAAGCGCCCCCACGGCGCCACGCGAGAATAGACGCAACAAAAAGCTTCCCTCGCCTGACTGGCGCTTTCTCGCACAAATACATAGTGGAGAACGAGAGACAGAGAGGAATACCACCCCTCAACACACCCACACGGGCTTTCCTCCCATCCTCTTCCATCTCTCTCTCTCTCTCTCTCTCTCTCTCTCTCTCTCTCTCTCTCTCTGCCTTACCGACGTGACGACGTCGCATATTCAGGACTATTTTGACTTTATCTCGTCAAGCGAAAGGACCTGCACAGCGCAGTAGAGCCCACAAGATTCATATATTCCGCGCGAGCATATCGGGGAAGAAGAGCTTAGATTCTCTACCTCGTTCAGGGCACAAGATTTCATATCCGTAATGATCGTTGACTGATTGAGAGGCTCAACCCACTACAAAGTCTCGTTTGCAAAAAAAAGTATATGTACACATATATTAAAGCTGACTTTGTGCTTCTCCGAAATTTATATAATCCATCGTTACAGCTCATGCATTGATTAATTCGAAACGTTATATTAAACGCGCTCTCTTTTGATCGTCCGTACAAAATTGAAATAATCTCTCGCTTTTGCGAGTCTTCTCGTCATTATGGCTTTTTGGGCGCGGGCAATCATGGTGAAAGCCAAATTGTTGTAAGCCAGCAACTTAGCCATTTAATAGTAATTCAAATATATCTGTCAAGGCTAATCCAGAGGCGCGCGCTCGCGCCACGTATAGAAGGGCTCTAACCCTGAACACAATATAGTGTTATTGGTTGTAATCGTATTGGTTACTACATGTAATTAGCGCACGAAGGCAATTACGCCGTTTGGGCAATGACGTTGCTAGCGTCATTCAAGTTGTGCAATCAGCACTGGCAGACTCTCATGCTTCTCTCTCTATCTCTCCCGCCGCTCTCTTGTTAAATTTGCTATCATTGGCACGAAGTTTGTATTTTATACCCATGGTCTACACAAGCCGTGTGAATTTCAATGCTAATGCCGAATAATAATTTCATCAGAATATTCATCGTACTGAGTGCTTTTTGTCGGTTCTCGCGCGCTGTACGTTCCCGCCGTAATGCTGCGCGTATTCGTTACAGATCAAACGAATACGCGCGTACTCTATAGACCGTTCGAATTTGCGCGAAACGCCACTTTACTCCAATCCTATACCAATGACCGTTATTACACTCGCACACGAAACAAGTTGATAAAAAGCCAGCGGAATTTCGGGCGCTCTCAAAAGGGTGTAAACGAATGAATGATAATGCGAAGTTTTGGACCAAAAAAGTAATGAGAAGGGAGGGGTGGGGGGGGGGGGTGGCATTATCACCAAAGAAGCTTTCGCTGCTAAAGTTCCAACTAACATCGTAAAACACGTCTGGCGTGTCTTTTCAATCAAGATTGCTCTCTCTCTCTCTCTCTCTTTCTCTCTCTCCTGCTGCCGCTTCTACTCGTAAAGTTGACGGAGCGTGCGGGAACGCGATCTTCGCTACTGCAGGCGTTGCCTGAGTGAGTTCTTCAGGGGCAGAAGCGAAGAGTGCAGTTCATTGAGGATAGGCCGTTATACGGTGTCGATTGACCCTTAATTGTGACGTGATACGGGGAAAATTTGCTCGAGAGAAGAGAGAGAGAGTGAGACTGATGTCGGCGATTATACAAGATTGATGATTCTTTTATTTCGTCTCATCAAGCGTTGTGAAAACTGCGCGAAGGGACTTCATTTGGATTAATCGTCAACTTGACTTCAAATACGTAACCAGTCGCGGAATAAAGAATTCGATTACTTCGTTAAAACAGTTGGGTTATCGCGCGAGGTCTCCCGCGAAAATCTTTCATAATATAGGAGCTTACTGCCGCCTGGAGAGACGCGGACAGAGTATATAGCACTCTGGCGGAGCATAAGTGCGCGCTATGTATGTATGTATATATAGGTGCAGAGCAAAGCGCAGTAGCGTGCAGTGCGTGAGAGTTGACGCAGACTGTCGACCGTTGCCGCCGCCCGACTGGTCGGGAATGCGTCCAACAATGCGGCTCGGCGATCGCGCAACAATATAGCCGCTCGAGCCGCGCCGCCGTCGCCGCCACCGTCGTCGCACTTTACTACTCTGTATGTATATATAACGCATCAGCTGAGAGAGAGCAAACCGCGTGTCTCTGTTTGTTTTCTTTAGCTATCGATGAAGCTTCGGCGGAGTGTATTAAGCGCTTATATCGCATCGGTTGCCCTCGCGTTACTTATACCCGCGCGCGGGACTCGATTTTCAGGAATTTTTACTTCGTCCGTTTTACTTTATGCGGACTGCACATTCAGATGATGGTGTACTGGAGGGCGTCTTCGGCGCGCGGTACGGCAGGTATACGCTGATTAACCCCTGCGTAATGGCCCATAGTGTTGATGTAACGAACTTGATTAGAAGTACTCGCGTTCGCCTCGAGCTGTTATGCCGGCTTGAAAATCTACGCTGGATTGTCCCCGAATAGAGATGTCAAATTCAGATATTTGTGTATAATTTATCTGTCGTATATATTCCTTCGGATTGACTGGATAAATTCTCCGCGAAGAATAAGTATGTGCACGAAGAGCCAGGAGAATATTCCCGTTTGCTATTGTCTGCTCGGAAATATGGATGATTTAAAGAATACAAAAGTCAGAGCGGCGTTAAACTTTGTCGCGTATATCGTCGCAATTTCATATATTCCGAATTCGGTTGATAGACATTTCTCTGGATATCGCGTTAAGCAGAATTTTTAGTATCGATCCACTCCCACTCTCTCTCTCTCTCTCTCTCTCTCTCTCTCTCTCTCTCTCTCTCTCTATCTCTCCCCCTGACGTATTATAATGTTCGCCATAAGCTTTTGTCCAATATAATTCCACGCGAGAGAGTTACGTAATTTTCGTAGCGCACAATAGATGAACTGTCTACGCTAATTATACGAAATTGCAAAATAACTTTTGCCCAACAACAAAGCAACTATATTTCGGTCCGTCTAAATGCGCCGGCATTATTCCACGGTTAATATCACGGCCGGTCGATCGTTGGAAATCCGCGCCCAAGCGAAGCCGGATGTCGCTTATAATCAGCGGCAAATTCAAACGCAGCTCTCCGCGGAGAAGCGAGAAAATAAAGCCAGAGAAAGCGCGGCTGCTATATTCGCGAGAGGCAAAGATTACCGGAAAACGTTCGATCGTCGAAGATCGCCGCGCGGCGTCTGCTACTACTGATGTATACACAAGAGCGTTGAGGACGCAGCCTTATATACCATACTACGCTTTAATACTCGAGCAGAAAAAAGCCGGTATTTTCCGTTTCCGTTGCAACGGTAAAGAATACGTCATTGAATAACATTAAATACATCGCGTAGCTGTTATTTTCAGTTTCAGAGCCGTACCTAACGCTGTATACGTAGCGCCTACACGTATTATCTAGCGGACACTCGTTTTGACTTGCATTGAGTGCAATTAGCTTCGCGTCGGCAGCTACCGAAAGCGTACTTCGAAAAAAAGAGTGCGAATCCGCCAATACTGACGCATAAAGCAAACTGCGATCTCCACTATTACAGAGTGAGGCGAAAAGAGTAAGGTTAGGAATCTTAAAGGGTGCGATGCAGGCGTGCATTAAGCAGCACGTACGATATGCCGCTGATCCTCAACAGCATCGGTATCGAAAGAGACGAAGCTCACACAGTAGAAGTAGAAGAAGAAGAAGAAGAAGATGATGAAGAAGAAGAAGAAGTGAAAGGGGAGAAGAAGAAGAAATGCAGTGGAAGAAGAAACAGGCTGGAGCGAGAGAAGCGAGAAAAAGCAAAGGATATATAGAAGGCCAGGGCACATATATATATACGCTATATAGAGTGAGAGAGCGCGCAGTAGCGGCGAGATCTCTCTCTCTCTCTCTCTCGGCAAGGCAGAGAAAACGTGGATCGAGAGAACTAGAAGGGAAGAGAGAAGCACAGAGCGCGAGAAGAGAGACGAGACCGCTTGAAATCCCTCTCTCCTTCCCGCCTTTCCTGCCTCTGCCTGGCTGGCTGTGCTTCTCTCTGGCTGTGCTGCTGCCGCCCGTCCGCCATGCCACACTACGAGCGCGCGCGAGCGAACGTACGTACAGCTAGGCCGGCACGGTCCTGTAGCCCATTTGGCATTTCCCCAGCTATAGCGGCGCTCCTGTAGCCCATCGTTGTTATCGTCCCGCAGCTGCATAAAGTCGGCTCTCCCTGCCTGTCTCGCTCGCTCTCTCTCTCTCTCTCTCTCTCTCTCGCTCGCTTCCCCACCCCGCCGCCGTCGAGCTGCTTTTGCCCACGTTACCGCTCGGCGATCTCCCCTCCTCCACCCCCCCGCCGCCGCCGCTCTCCATTTGCCCCTCTGGCTGCGCCATCTCTCTCGCTCCAGCACTCAGAGCACAGTATAGCCAGCCTGGCAGCAGCCTGACACGTAACCCCCACCACCGCATCAGCACACTACTACTACCATCCGACCAGCTCGACCTAACGCGCCGTTCTCTCGTTCCTTCTCTATCTCGCTCGCTCTGCCATTCTCTTAACGTGTCGTCGACCGTAGCGCCGCCAACAGGGACGCCTTGAAACGCGTTTTCTCTCTTTTGCCTTCGCTCTCTCTCTCTCTCTCTCTCTCTCTCTCTCTCTCTCTCTCTCTCTCGCTCGCCCTCTTCATTGCGTTATATGCGCGTACGATCCCACGCCACGGCCCCGATGCCGAGAGACTGAGACGGAGAGAAACTTGGGCCGCCATGACGCTATATAGTTATATACGTGCCGCTCTAAGTGTGTGTGGTGTGTGTGTGTGTGTGTGTGTGTGTGCGAGCGCGCGCGCGTGTGTGTATACGGCCAACTGCATACGTATATGTGTATGTGCGTTTTCTCTCGCTCGCTCACTCGCTTCGAATATATATATACATATAGCTATATGGATGTGGTACTTGTGCGCAGAGAGCGAGGGAGAGAAACGTGTGCAGACTATCCTTGTCGTCCTATCGATTCTCCGCTCTGCGTTTCGCGCTCTGTCTCTTACTCTATCCCGCTCTCTTCTTTCTCCAGCGCGCAGAGCGAGTGGGATAGCGCGAGCACACACACACACACACATGTACGCACATACATACGGAGATAGAGAGAGAACGAGCGCGCTCTCTTTCGCTCTCCTCGCTAACCTTGGTGGAGAATAACCCGCCGTTCAATTCAAGGAATTATGACGGCCCTCTCTTTTCCCCTGGCCCATCGTGCGCACACATTTCTCGTTCTTCTCTTTCTCTCTCTGAGTACAGTACGACGTCGCCGTCGCTGTCGTCGTCGTCGTCGTCGTCGTCGTCATCGTCGCACTCGTCGTCCTCTCGCTTTTCTCATCGAGGCTTCTCTTTTGAACACTTTCCGACCCGCTCATCTTTCGCAGTTGCTTCTCTTTTACTTCGCTGTTTTCATTATTCCATCGATGCTAGAATTACCGGCGTATATCCCTATCCCTCTCGACTTTTCTGTCATCTTACACGTCTCTAATTTTACATTTACATTAATTCCTATGTTGGAGCTCAAATTCTTCGAGATGCGACAAAAGCATTAACGAGTTCGCGTTGTCATCGGTTGGAATTGGATTTAAAATTGCCAAAAAAAAGGACAAAATTGTTCTTATCGATACCTTGATTTGTTCGGACGATCGATTTTCATATTGTTGTTCGTGCTTAAAATTAATGAAATTAAAATAAGAAATTGACTAATTCGTTTGATTCGGGGCTAACCTGTTAGTGTAAGAGTTATCTGAATTAAGCTGTACATATTATTCAAATCGAAACTTAAAATCCAAAAGCTCGAAGAATAATGCACAGTATACATGAGATTAGGTCAACGCCGATTTACCAAATGTGCACCTTGCACTTCTCGATTGTATCCGCAGATACTATAATACACCATGCGTAGCATTTTATTAACTGAACGAAATCTTTTTTGTGTTACGAATTGATCGAACCGGTGCACGATACATTTATAATAGCTTTTAATAATTAAAAAAGGATGATTTCAAAGTTATATGAGTCAAAAATACATTATAGATAGTAAATGAGAACGTTATGTTGATATACTAAATATTGTCACAGTTAATTAATACAAATTTATATTACCTATAAAAGGTAGCAGTTTAAGTTAGTTAAATAATAAGCACTATGGAGATAGTAAGAACAGTGCATGAATAAGTTTATTGAAAAAGTAACACTTGCATTAAAAAAAAAAAGGATATGCGGGTGTTACTTAAATTTTTGACTAAATGAGCTATGCCCAACCAAGCGCGGCATTTTCTACTTATCGATAGGTTTTTCGCTCCCATGAGTAATCATTGCAAATGTTCCATAAATACTTTTTGTTATGATTCTCATTTTGCTTCAAATTTAATTTCAACAATTTGTTATGATATCTTTATTGCGACGTGATAATTTAATTTGTTAATTCAATTTTTAAAAATATTATACAATTTTACACGTATTTTTATAAATTTACTTTAAATCCAATATATTATCAGTTAAGTAAAAATCGTTTTAATCATTAATGAAATTATTTAAAATTTCTTTTAATCTTTTATAAAAATACGATGCAACAATTTCAAATTAAAAGAAAAAATCAAACGCAACATAATTTGACATAGGAAGAATTTAATGCAACGTATATCGCGCGCATGCGCTTATCAATGTAGGTGAAGGCTTAACATATGAAATGAAGAAATATGATGCAAAGAAAATTAAGACAATATTACTATAAATGAAAACAAACTATTGAAAATGATAAAGCATATTTGACAAATCGTAATTTTGTATTATTTTGATAAACATATATGTTTAAAATAGAAGGATTTCGTTCTACTTTATCAAACAGAAATACCAAACTCTCTTTAAAAAAATCGTCAATATATGTACTAATCGAAGCTATGCATAAGAAAATCGTTATTAAAATTAATTCTAATAGACAAAAATAAATAAATAAATAATAATAAATCCATATAAATTTATACAAATATTCTCTCAACAATTTTACTTTCAATGTTTCAACCTGTTATATAAAAACGCCATTTTATTCGTAGCATCAAATTATGTCATAAACAAATAAAATAAAATTTGAAGATGAATCCTATAAAAAAAACTTTCAATATATTTACGCTGCAAACAGAAAATACAGCTTACGGACTCAATCGATTTTTCTTAAAACTCTGTATTCCACGAATTACTATACCTCTTATAACCCTGCCCGTGATCACTTACATATATTTTCCTAGGATTATTTACAATCCCAATCATATGTTTCACAAAGTTGAATTTCAAAATGCACAAACCGAGATACAACCACTTGCACGGGACAAAATGTGTATCCATCATCAATGAGCATAAAACGTATATCGGACGATTTCCGCAAATTCTGAGACGAACAAGTTTGATGTAGCTGCCATTGTTATAAACGTTATATTTTCATTATGGGCAACATTTTGAATTAAACCTATCTCTTTTCCTTCCGATAATTGTATAAATGTTCGTGTCATAATGGTATGAGGTTAAAAATGCAGCGAAAACTCACAATTTCAATAACAAAAAAGCGATACCTTTATTGCAGAGACTACGAGAAAAGCAGCAGATGATCGAAGGACGATTTCCACGAACACTTCCACATTTTCAACAAGCTAACAACGTTTTACAACTACTTATCACTGCACTGACAAATGCCATTATTTATTTAGGTAAAATGTTTTGTAAAACTCACTGAATTATGTGTTTGAACTCGACGAGCGGTTGCACGAGACTCTCGAAAAGGTCCAACTGACGCCATCTTGGAAAGCTGGCCGGAGACGTGTTCGAACAGGAACGTTGCGTCGGTATGTATAGGTATGCAGTTGCTCGTAGTGTACGGCGGTCGGTACGAACTGATCTGTTCGAAAGATAAATTTCTGTATTACTTGCTTCAGTTACGATAACTTATACGTATATATAAAATCTTAAGATCATAAGATAATACTGTTATTAAGTATCTTATTTTCATCTTTTGGTATATTATTTAGGTATACATTCAAATGATTCGAATAGCCACGCGAGGCACTAAATATCGAATAAATCAAAATTTGTATAAAATAAAAGGTATAAAAAATGTATAGATTATAAGTATTATTTAAATATTAATTGAATTTTTATTTTAGCATAATTATAGAAATTACTGTTTAATTTAAATACGTATGTTAATACTGTTTTGTAAATCAGGCGTTCAATAAAAATAAGGTAAAAGGGTTCTGGATAAAGAAATAGCTTGTGGAATTTCGTTTATTTTTCTATCCTAAATACGAGCGGAGAAAATTTATTAATCCAATCTATACACAATAACAGCTGCACAAAAAAGTGTAGTTAAATACAAATTGAATGGAAAAAAGAATCGAAAAAAATATGATGTTTTATAATACATCGTATACAAATGTTTGACTTCATGAATTCAAATCTTGATTAGGCGCTATAATATTGGAAAGTCAAAATATTCATTGACAACACTGAAATAAATTAGTTTATTTTATTTCAATTAAGGAAATCAAAACTGAGTTGTACAAACATTACTTTTGATAATTACTATGCTCTTTTATTACTAATTATGTTCGCTTATTAAATATTAGAATATTCCTTAGGTCTTATAACTATCTTTTAAATACATTTTCGTACGATTTTTGAATTAGACGTTAATTGATGCTCAAATATCGACCATTCAATAAATACTAATGAATGATTTACAACAACTCAGTTTGCTTTTCCGTGCATGAAGTGAACAAAATAAAAAAAAACATAAATAAAAAATGTATTTTATTAATCCAGTAGTTTAACATCTTTCCACGAAATAACAATTCTCAAGCATAGATCGCCAACTATTGACGCAAACATTAAATGGATGATATGAAGGTGATGATGCCAGATGATGTCGTGAAAGTCAGCCGGTGAAAAATGCTATTCTATTGTTATTCCGTAGTGAAATGCGAGACTATTATTAAAATTAGTAATTGGCAGTCCATTAGCAAGTCTTCAACGATCAGTCGATGTTTGTTGAGGGAATGTGTTTTCATGTGGTAGCTCAGTCCGATATGTCAATTGAAGTAGCAGCGATAGACTGTAAGTACAGCCTTTTCTCACTTTTTGCTATGGTCACCAAATCCTTTTATATGCACAAAATGAATGAATCCTTTAAAAATTAAGAATGAACATAATTTTATAATCGCATTCTTAGATTTAGGAACGTTATCACGCATAAACTCACAGAATAAATTAAAGTACACGAATTCGAGAATACGTTGCTTCGTCATATAGAGATTGCGCAGCGTGCGTATAAATGTCGAATACAAAAAAGTTCGTACGAAATCTAAAATCTATAAAAGTTTCTTACTCTTATAAACTTTAGCACTGGGGCTTTTTATAATGTATCATTGACCATCATAATGTCGTATTACACAAAGTCAAGTGTCTTCGCTAGTTACACGCATCACAACTCAAACTCATAATATTCAGTTATGAAATCAGTACATAACCAAGCTATTAATATCATTTGACTTATTCTGAATTACACAAAGCACGATCAATTTTTGACAATCGATGAACCTCACGCATTGCTGTCCATTACTCCCTTCTTTTATCGTAAGTTTAGAAAGAATTTTTTTTCGGTGCCTGTTTCAAGAATATAATAATCCCTTAAGTACAGTGCACAAAGAACACCCTCTACGATCTACAGCCAACGACTCCACACCGTTCTACCGATTCAGTCTTAAAAGTATTTCGTTGAAAAGTGCTTTAAAAGAGACAAGAATATATAAAATAAAGTAAGAAAAATAAGCTGAGTAAAAAAATCGTAGCTGTATCCCTCTGGATGTTCAAGCATTACATACAAGGACATGTTAAATTTTATTTGGCACAAAGTGCATGCGATATAACATACTTCAACTAAGATTCCATAGCCTATTTTAAAAATTTTCTGTTGTTTACATTTATTGTTGTATTCGAATGAAAATTAGAACATTTGAGTTGTATACTGGTAAACGACGCTCAGAACCAAGAAACGCACGCAATTGTCTCACAGCGAATGACAAGTTCGATCATCCTCAAGACCACTATTCAATCCTCTTACATGCTAAGAAAAGCTATACTGTACTTAAAAAAACAAAATCACTTGACGACATTGAAATAAAAATACTTATCACTAGACCATTATCATTAGACCTAATACATTGGTCTTGAAACAAAAAATACAAGTACCATTCAAAAACATAAAAGTTTTCATTGCTTTACAGAGTCTAATGTACAAAAAATTACATAAATAACAAAACGTACTTTGTTAATTTATCTTATAATAAATAAGTCATCGTTTGTTTAATAAATATAAAAGGTTCAATGTCGTTTACTGACCATGCTCCTTTAAGTTGAAAATCACAAAAGTTTTACAGTTATGAACTTTGGAGCAAGAATAAAAAAGCATTTATAAAAAGGCTCCTTAGTTCACTTTTCTGAATCACCGCTTCAAACTTATTAACGAACTACCATATCAAATCTATTGTTTAATAAAAAATACATAAGTTTTCTTTTTTCACGGCAGGAACGTCTTAAAACAGCAATTGCTGCCACACAACCAATGTTTCACATGTCCAAAGGACAACCGAAGTTGAAACACGCTGCACGCTCTCTTTCTCTATATCGTTCTCTCTCTCTCTCTCTCTCTCTCTCTCTCTCTCTCTCTCTCTCTCCTATTTTTCATTCCTTTTTCTTCGTCGAAGGAACAATGATCTATAAAAAGAAACTGTCACGTAGTAGTTATCGCTTTATAGGAAAAATGTTGTATGACTTACAATGCGAGGGAAGATGGGAGATACAAAAAATGATTTGTAAGTAAACATCTGTTATCACGCAAGGCAAGACAATATTTTGTTTAATTTACGCTGCTCATTTTGGTACTCCCGTAACAAACTCTAGTAGAAAATTTACTTTCACGTTAAATTATTTACGAAGCTGTAATTGTTATGAGCGATCTTGCTTATAATTTAACAGAAGAAAAACAGAAATAAATCACGAATTAATACAGCGTATAAGTTAAAAAAAACTTCGATATGACATTAACTGAAAATAGGTCTAACATCCAGAGTAAGAAAGGATGAATGCTTAAATAGTATACGGAAAAAAAGGTTGGACGTGTTGAGGCAGACACCACTTCTTCCTTTTATACTTTTAAGATAATCGTCAAGGGTTGGGGAGCAGAGGGGTTATGTATGGAGAACTCCTTAAAGTTAAACGACGACGATGGGCGGTGAATGAGATTAGGACGTCGCGGCAACAACAGGAGGAGTGACGACGTCTGGTTCGCCGGCGCCGTCTGCTACTGCTTTTTTCACCTTTAGAGATTCTTCGGCGTCTCCATTTTCCTTCGTCTTCTCATCCTCATCGCTGACTCCGTTGCTGTGTACTTTCTTTTCCGCAACATCTTTCGTCGAATCACCATTTGTCGTTGTACCGTTTAGTTTCTTGCTGTCGTCTTTTTGCGTTTCTGTTTCAGATTTTGCTTTATCTTCTGGTTCCATCTCTTTCTCTACTTCCTTTGCCTCTTCGGCTACTTCAACCTCTGACTCAGTAGTAGTCTCTTCTACTTTCGTTCCTACATTTTCCTTATTTTCGCCCTCATCGACTTTGTCTTCTGTGGGCACTGTCGATTTTTCGGTCTCTACTATTTTAGATTCTCCATTTTCTTTGATTTCTTCGGCGGGCTTTTTCTCAGCTGCAAGTACTTCTTTTTCCTCTGATTTAACTTCGTCAATTTTTTTAGCTTCTGTCGTTTCTTCCGCCATTTTCTCAGCGACGTCTTCGATTACTTTTTCAGTTACTTTTTCCGCAATCTTTTCTACAACTTCTTCAGTCTCTTTTGTCGCGGCTGGCTCAACCTTAGCAGCCTCAACCTTCATTTCTTCCGTTACCTTTTCTGCTTCTTTTGTTATTTCTTCAGTCTTTTTTTCTGTTTCGTCCGACTTTATTTCTGCTTCCTCTACTTTCTTTTCTGTTTCTATGGAAACTTCTGTTTTTGATTTTTCCTCCGTGGCAGTTTTTATATTCTCTTCATTTTCTTTTACATCTTTCACTGGTTCTGTTTCTGCCTTTTCAGTTTCACTCTTTGTGACAGTTTCATCTGCAACGGTATCTTCTTCCATTGGCGCCACTTCCTTTTCCAATTTTTCCCCATTTTCTGTAGGTTTTTCAGATTCTTTCATTTTCTCCGTTTCTTCTACTTTTGATTCGACTACTGTTTCATCGGTTTTCGATTCAATTTTTTTTTCAGTCGCATCCACCTCCGATGTATCCATAGGCTCAGCAGCTGAATCTTCAGCGATTACCGCTGATTCCTCATTTGAAGCATCTTTCTTTTCAGTTACAGCTTCATCTTCTATTTTTTGACGCTTGTTAGCTGATTGAAATGTCAGTTCAGCAAAAGACTGAATAGTTTTGAATGCAGTCTTTTCTTCATCACTAAGCTTAGCATTGCCTTCCCTTATCACAATGGTAGTAGACAGACCAGCTGCCTTTGCAGCTTCAGCCTCTGTAAATAAAATAAACACAAAGATTAACCACAATTATTTAAGATTGATAAAAAACTATTAAAAATTGTAAAAATAACTAACCTTTTATAACATCAGTAAGGAACAATGCATTTTCAGGCTCAACATTGATCTGCTTTAAAATATTTTTGTAGCTATCTGCTTCCTGCTTTGGGCCCACGTCAGTATCAAAATGTCCACTCAGGTACTATAAAAATTGTTGTCATCAATGTTTAAATAATGATGTATCGATTTTTTTTTAAAGTTGTGAGTATAAATTATTTATCACCTTTAATAAATCACCATGTACTGAGTCTCCAAACAATAATTTTTGAGCTTCCACACTTCCACTTGAGTAGATGTAAAGCTTTTTATCACTGTTTGTCCATTCTTCAAAAGCTTTGGGAACGTCATCGTAAACGCTTTAGTAAAAAAAATGTATACTTTTAGTATGAATTAAATAATTTACTAAATAATTAATCTTAATACATCTTTCATATAGAAGTGAGCCATTATTGAACATATTCACTTCATAAACACTAATCTGTTCTTTCTTGACAGGGCAACAATCAAAGCATATTATTCATCCTTTCATTTTATTTCAATTAAGTGGAACCAAGTAACTTTCAATTGAATAGTGCAGACGTGATTATTGAACAGAGGAATTTCGTATCATTTGATAAGACTTCTAGCACACATTGAAAATTTTTATCAGAGCTAAAATGACTTGTAGTTTTATCGTTACGAAATTTTGCTTGCTTGTTAATTAAATATTGTTATTCTTGTACTTTAACAAGGACAAATGACTAGCATTGAATCAATCAGATTTCAAAGTAACTTACTGTCCCTTAAGAGGGGCATGCTTGGCTTTCCAAATGTGCCCCTGCAATTGCTTCAAAGCGCCGGTTTTGCGATCGTTGTCCATTTGCCACAGCACGTTCTTAACAATGGTCTCCTTAGCCTCATCGTCATCGCCATCTTTGATTGCTATAAAGCCTTCAAGCTTTTGCTCCTCATCTTCTTTGGCCTAAATTCAAAATTCGTTGTATTTAATATTCTTAGAAAAATCCGATTTGATGCGTAGATTACTAAAAACTTCTTCTCTTATCTTGAACTATATCATAAATCAATAATTATCTCTCAGTTATGTATAATTACAAAGCACGAAAATTTCATAACGTACATACGTAGGCTGTCTTTGATTAAAAACTCCTTGACGCTTTTGTAAAAATCGATCACCGATCATTGTTCTAAAGTTCAAGAAAAAAAATTCCCAAGCTCATTACTTCAACCTCCTGTTTCGCAGTAAAGTATTTCAGACATAGCTCGTTTAATGTAAGGGTTGCGCAGGTAGTCGGAGAAATTGCGAGATAAGAAAGGTACCCATAGGTCAATGGTTGACACATTATATGGAGCAGTAGTTGCAGCTGGCACTCCTTTACGTACAATCCCTCGTCGCTGGCGGTACGGGTATATACTATACATCATTGTCGAAATTTAAATAGCACCACGAGGGCGCGTGCACGCGCTCGTCGCGAAGTCCGTGGCTCAAAATTTTCGTCGGGATTTCATGGTTCACATGCCAGCTGTGCGATTTCGAATCCCGAGACAGAAGTCCAGCAGTTTTTGGGAAAGGGACGGGGTTGTCATTTTTCGAATTTTTATTCGTTTATTTGCGACTTCCGCATGAACAATTTACCTGTTCTTTGAGCTTGGCCAAATCAGCCTTGAATTCCTCGTCGTCCCATTTCTCGGTGAGATGCTTCTTGAGATGCTCGCGTACGTGAGGGAACAGCGTGTCCTGCGAAATGACGAAATCGATGTACAACTTTCAAAATACTCATTTCCATACGACTATATAGACTGTCCTCATAAAATCAATAGTGCGTTAGTTTTGCAGGTACAGAAACAACGAAAATTTGCGACAAAAAAACTTGTATTCATATTTCTCCGGTCGCAAACAAAAACTAAAAGAAAAGCATAATGGATAACGGTTAAGCAGATGAAACCCAATACAGGCCTTCCTCCGCCTAGAAACAAGAGCCCCATTTTATACTTTTTCTCTCGGTACGTGTATTATACACTTACTACTCCAACTTCACACCGCAGCTGTACCTATACTACTGTACTGTAAAGGAATTATAAGTAAGACTTGCAGCAATTTTGCTCCCCCCCCCCCTCCCGTGACACTGTCGTCCACACCGCGGCTAAAATATTTCGATCTACCCACACACCCACACAAGTAACATACACGTCTCCGTGAACCCGATCCGAAGATAATTTCATGCAGACTCGGTGAATGTATACGTGAATTTTTATCGGTACGCGTACACGTAGTTTGATTAAACGGCGAAAAAGAATACGTGCCGGCTGCCCCGAACCTGGCGAACAATGAAAAATCGATCACGTTTTACACTCCCTGTTTCTATCTCGCGAGCTATATTATAGTGCACACATATACGTGTGCGTGTGTGTGTGTGTGTGTGTGTGTATGTGTGTCTACCCAAGAGAGTCGCGAAAGAGATCCAGGGGCCCCTTTGTCCCTTGGGCCTGATGCAGAAGCTATATATGTATACACGCCGATGGGGGCTTACGTATACCGAACTGCACGCACACGTATGCCTATAAATCTACACATAGACAGGAAAAAATTGGACATAAGCCACGAAAATGCACGAGAAAAATGGACAAACTAACGCAGAGAGAAGGAAGTGCGCGGGGAGAGAGAGAGAGAGAGAGGGAGGGGTGACTTCTCGTGCGAAAACCGTTAGACGCAGAAATGGCTCCTCTCTCGTCGGCACACACAGCCTTTGCGAAAATGCACGGCCATGTCTGCGCCCAGCATCCCGAATCCGCGCCGGCGGTTTTCCTGCTCCTTCCCCCCTGCACATATATATCTCTACTGTACGCGGCACATTCGTACGATTCGTACATATGCAGAAAATACCGAGTCGGGAAAAAAAATCCGTTACAGCGAGCGCGACGAGTTGGAATAAATTCTCGGAAGCTCGATAAAAGAAAAGATTCGAACGAAAAAAACGCGTTCGAACAGGCACACCGCGGCCGCCGCGCGGAGTGCCCTAGCAATAAGGCGAAAAATCGAAGAGAGGAAAGCGCGTCGCCCAACGGTCGGCGGCGGCGGCGGCCGGCATTGCTCAAGTCCCGGCCAAGATGTCCCCGTCGGCGATAACCGATGGATTCACCGGCTCGGCCGCCTTTTCCCCGAGAGTCTCGAGAAAACGCCGAGTTTCCGGGCGGCGTACTATCAGAGAAATGCTCGAAAAGCCGCGGAAAACCGGGCGAGGCGGAGGTGCAGAACGAGCGTGCGAGAGAGACGGAGAGACTGTAGCCGGCGCCATCGCCGCTCTCTTTGTGCGAGCTTATCTCTCTCGCGGCGCCGACGAGTTATATTCCGCCTCGCGGTTTGTTTCGTCAGCGCAGAAACTGGGAAAGAAAAGAAGAAGAGCCGAGCGCTTTACCTTGACGAAGCTGATGCTGGAGGTGGTGCCCTCGACGTCGAGGATGACGACCGACTCCTGGTGCTGGTTGAGCTCCTCGGCACTGCGTTTCTCGCCGGCCATTTCTAATCGCACTTTTTTTCGACTTTCCAGCGGTCCTGCAAAACTCTTTTCAACCTCCAACGGGATGCGAGCGGCAGGCTCGGGCTGAACTCGCTCTTCCTCGGGGACAGCACGGAGGGGACGAGTGAGACAGAGAAAGAGAGAGAGAGGAGAGAGAGAGGAGGCAAAAAAGAGAGAGAGCGGGCACACACGTCGACGACGACGAGAAGGAGAGACGAAGAAAAAGGGGAGAACGACGAGCTACTGCGGCCTGGCACACAGAGTTATAGGTTCGACTCTCGCGCACACGCACACACTCTGCTGTTCCGCTCTGCTCTGGCGCTGCGCTCTCTCAGCGGCTCCGGCGGCTCGTTGCCGCCGCCGCCGCCGCTGCTGCTGGCTGATGCCGCCGCGCCGGATCCTCCCTCTACTACTATGCTTTCGGACTACTATATATACGTGCATGTATATTGTATACACGTGCACACCGGCGTTCGGAATTGTAATGGTGTGACGGCCGTCGGGAGCTGGTGTGAGTATTTGCATAGGTTCGTGTGAGTGTCACGGGGAAACCTGCCCTGGGAGAGAAGGAGAGACGACGAGAGAGAGAGAAAGACGGAGAGATTCAGGACCGTGCGAATTCGCCAACTCTGGAGCTCTCTGCTCTGCTCTGCGCTGCGCTCTCTCTGTTGTATACCGCGGATGCGGCCGACGAGGGGATGTGCTGCTGCACGCAGGCAGCAGCACACAGGGCTCTTTTTTCGGTCTGCCTATTCTCTTTCTTTTTGCCCTCGGATGAATGCTTCTAGCTCAGCTGTGTACGGATTTCTAGGGCACGTGTATGCTGCTGCACCTTTGCTCTCTCGCTCTCGAAAAGGAAAGGAGAGAGAGAGAGAGAACAGATGGAGTTCGGGGAAAAATTAACGTTCGCCTTTTCCATCGACTCTTCCTATGGACTGCTTATATTGATTTCTCCCCGCAGCAGCTGAACTCCAATCTTATTGGGAATAATATTCGTCGTTTCGCCACGAGAGATCATTAAATTATAGGCACACGTTTTATAGACGCGTCGTAGTGAATGTTGTCCAGAAAATTGATAGGCGCAGGCCGTGCGGTCCGAGCGTTTTAAATTATGCATATAGGCAGTAGATAAGGGCAAGGTCGTTCGATGTACGCGCGAGCTAAAAATAGCCGGCGTGCAGCAACCTATTGCTGCGCAGCATATACCTATATACTCACACGGACACGCGGCGCTCTCTCTCTCTCGCGAGTGAGCCTATATACATATAGAAATAACGCATAGGATCAAAGCGAGACAGATTTAAATAATCTTGTCTTGCAGCAGTTGCAGCCGTATCTCGTGTACATTATAATGATATTGTGTGCCCAACGAAACAAAACAGGAAAATTCAACGGAACGTCCTCGTGGAGAATTCATTCCCGAAGGTAAATGAAAAATGCGTCTCCACATGCGAGATTTTCGCGTGCAAGGGATCGCGCACGATGTATATGTATAAGAGCAGCCTCACAGTCCAAGGCTATAGTCTTCAGGGTTCAAAGTATGTAGAGAAAGCAAGCAACAGGGAGAGGGGAGAGTGGAACCTCCGGATGATTCGTCCCTGCGAGCACGTACATACATATATATAAGTTACTCCGTTTTCTCTCTCTCTGTCTCGACGCCCGCGAGACGACTGCCGCCCGCCATGCGCTTGCAAATATGTGTGTAAGTGTACCATGTACAGTATGTGTATTAACGTGGTATATATACAGCGTATATATTCGCGGACGAAAAGCGTCGTCGGTGTGCGAACCGCCGCCGCGACCGGCGGTCCTCGCTTCTCTCTCTCGACCAATGAATGTAGGTACTTCCAGTTCCAGACAGACCGACGACCTTCCCCTTCATGTGCCGGCGCCGCTAGCCATTTTCTATGCATGCAATCGTAAAAGTCAGCGACGACTATGATGACGATGATGATAGCGACTGTCTCGCAATGTATTTTCTCGTGTGAAGTCATTGCTTATGGAAGATGGCTGGAAAAATCGATAGGTCGTATGCACGGTGTAGAGAGCCACGGTAATTTGCATCTCTATATATATACGCCAGTTGATTATGAGCACAGAGACGATGCCTTCGATAGAATTCAGAATTTTTTCTTTGATCTGCAATCGAAAGTGACAATTTAATTACAGTGTAAATACAATATTAAATAAAAAGTAATGAGAAACATTAATTGAAGCATATCGCAAAGGCATCCAGCCAACATCCTCGCCGGTTCTCATTCTCTCATTCCTTACAGCACTATACCTAAAACACTCCAGGTAAAGCAAGCTATATATATATAAGTATCCTATAGGTATACACAGGAGAGACCGGCGGCATTTAAACGGTACCTATATATATACATATGCTGCGTGTGCAGCTCGAAAAGCCGGCTTGCCGGCTATGTGGTGGCGTGCGCGCGCCGGCGCGGCATTTAAATTTTGACGTAAGTCGGCGGACACGTGCGTGCCACGGACGCACACCGGCACACGCGACCTTACGTATGTACCTATATAGAGATACATGGGACGTAAGTATATGCGCGAGCGTTCATCGACGTTGAACATTTAAGGTGATTGGACGTACATGCGGATGGATGAGATGGACGATTATTAGACTAAATATAGCGAGGCGTGCCGTTATAGCTTTCTACTGAGCGAGGTCTTTCGCCGAAACTCAGGAGTGCTTGACGGTTTTTTTGATCGATCCGATGTAAGCTGGATTAATGTTTTTATCATCGACGAACATTCTCTTTGATTGGAAAGAAAATTAATTAGATAGCTGTTATCGGTCGTTTGGTGTATCAGCTTATGCTAGCAGAATCATAAATACATATCTGTTCAGATGTTATCAAATGATATGATGCAATCCTGAATATATAACATTTTTTAAATTACCAAAGCAATTATTTGTCGAAAGCGTTCTGTACGTAAATAATTTAAATTTTAATTATTGTATATTATAAATGAAATTACATGATTACACTGTCCATTAGATTTCTTATGATTTTTGTACTTAGCAATTTCTTACATAGAATATGGTATAAAAATTGATTTACATTTAGAAATTGGTTTTCCATTCAGATAGACAACAAACAAGTCATATACATTATATTTACAACCTTGATCATCTGTTTGTTCATTAATTCTTCTCTTTCACACAATTGCATACTGTTCATACAATAATTCTCGCACTCTGTAGTAATCTTCAGAAAGGCAACCCTCCAATATGATTTTGCCAGCTTCGTGCTAAAAATTAAAATATGCTTTAGAAAATAGAATTCTCGAATCAGGAACTAAATTAAGTTAGTAAGAAATTAATCACCCTTCTGACTGCTATTGTATTATTACAACACCATAAGACACCACCACTGAATTCTGAGGGAATGTTAGCTTTCGTCAAAATTTGTTTGAAATCCGATAATTTTAGTTCATTAATAAACGTTGTTTGATGCCCAGGGACCTATTAAAAATCCATTCAAGAATTATTAGTTATCACTTTTTATATTCAATATAGTAATGTTTTTTTAATGATTAAAACTCTAATTACTTCGTTGAGGGGCAGTGGTTCCAACGTGAGAATTTTTTCAGTTCTGTCGAGTAAATCCTCATTTTCATCGTCCATGAAAACATCTCGGCAGACTTGGTCCCGTGCTGTTATAAGGGCATCGACCCAAGCGACTTCCGAATCTCCCTTTCCTCGAGAGAAGTTTAGTCCACTTACTAAAGCATCCGTCAAACGTACCTAAGACGATATTGAATTGATATAAAGTAAATACACAAAATTATTCGTTATTATTATTATTATTATTATTATTATTGTTATTATTATTATTATTATTATTATTGTTATTATTATTATTATTATTATTATTGTTATTATTATTATTATTATTATTATTATTATTATTATTATTTTAACGCAATTTTAAATGTTTTAGCAACATTATTACTTGATAAATATGTGTCTCTGTTGTTGCATCCAAAGTTTCTCCTCTTGAAGGTATGAATACTCGAGCACCGACATTTTGAGCTTGTACAGCAAGTAATTCTGTATCCTTAGGCGAACCTCTAACTAAAACTATTCTTCGTGGTCGCAATTGTGCGAGAATTTTTTGTAAGGATTCACCATCGGACCTTCCTTCAAAATCTATATATGTTACCGAAGCATTTACGGCAATGACTCGCGTTGATTGAACACATTTTGTTGGAATATCACTTGCAGATTCTGTTGGGTGCTGAACTTGCTCTTCTTGCTTGACTTCTACATTTTCTTTATTATCCTCTGTTTCTGGTAGTACATCCGCTATTTTATAATCTTCAGGTCTGCGAAATAATAGATTGAATTGGTAGTCTGTCAATGTATTCCTTGTATTTTAAAATTTATGAAACTTACTTAATTATTTCACCATATTCATCAATTTTTATTTTGTCTTCAACAAAAGGAAACATAGGATGTTGCTTTTTACTTTGTTTGAAAAATCCTGGTTTATGTTCCTGTTTAACAAGTAAATCATGTTTTCCCTTCGCGCCACCCACTTCTATTTCATCCTCAGATTCAGAGCTCACATCAGCAGTTTCCCTATACAAAAAGAAAAATATTTTTAAATGTTGTACATTTTCATACACATATAAGATATAAAAAAAATTTACAGTTTCTCTTGCTTTAATTGTTCCTGCTTAACTTTCTCTTTTTTCATATACTCTTCTAGTTCAGATCCCTCCAGTCTAACTTTCTTTTTAATTTCCATAGTTATGTTCCTGTTTCCACCATTCTCTACAAGATCTCTGGCCAGAGTACCAGGAGAAGTTCTGCTTGTTATGATAATACTATTTTGAGGATTACTACACCATTGCAAAAAGAGGTCACGTGAAAAACCACATTCCATATCTGGAGTACTAGCTAATACAACCTATATAATTAAAAAACCATTATTATATGATCAATCCATTTCATTTAACAATATGCATAATTGCCACTGTTATGTCATACTTTTGGACTAGGAACTTGGTTTAATTCAGCCATGCTGTGGCACAGTTGCAAATGTTTGAATTGAAAAGGATTATTTCTGGCCCCTTCAAAACTTTTCATCAACTTATCACTCATCCATTCAATTTGTGATTTGGCAAATTCAACAACATTGTAACTAACATTATTTAATAAAGCTAAAGAATAAGCGAGTAAACCAGACTCTTTATTTCTCCACAATTGGTCCAACATATGTGCTAATTCTAACACTCTGCCTGCAGTATCAACTCCTACAAGTACATTTCCACCTCCACGAAGAGTTTGAAGAATGTTTGCTAAAATAGTGTAATAAACGATAATTTATAATTTTTATAAGAAATTGTTATAAATTACGTTTTATAACTTCTTCATACTCATTAATTTTTCATCTCTTGTACGCCGCCTAGCTTGTTGATAAGTTGCATTAAAACTATCAGTAATTAGCAAAGATGGTCTTTGCAATCTTTCTAATTCACATCCATTTAAATGTCTTTCTTTTTTGTGGTTAAAGTCAACAGCATATATAATATCTTCTTCACCTACTTTTACAATTTTCCATATTGTACCACCTATCATGTGACCAGCTGGTAATGGTGTTAATGTGACACCATATCCTTTGCCTTTCATTGAAATGCTTTGATTATATTTTAATTGCACAATTTTGTCAAATGCTGCATCAACATCATCAAGTGTAAATAAATTAAAGTCTTCCATATTATGACGAGACTAAAATAAAGTATAAGAATTAATATTTATTAGCATCAATTAGTACAATTATTAACATAAACTCTATAATGATTTACTTACCTGGTAAATATCATACATAAACATCTGTCCCATTTTGTAAACAGGAATTGTTGCATATATGGGACAACTTAAACCACATTTTCCAACTAAATAAGGTAAAGCTCCTAAATGTAATGGATCTGGGTAGGAAAGCAAAACTGCATCAATTTGATGAACATGCCTAAAAAGAACATTTGCAATTTTTAAAATTTTTTATCCATCTATATTAAGAAAATTAATCATATTTTATTAGTATTTCAATTCTCCATACCTTTTTAATTCTTTGATGAAATCTTGGTCAAACTTTTCATCCCAACCACAATCCAATAAAATGCGCAATTCATCAACTTGTAAAATATAACAGGGAGGTGATTCATCTAAAGCTCCCGATATAGCATGCAATTTGATAATTGACGTCATTGTTTAGTTATCTATAAAAAAAAATAAAGTGAAATAAAGCTAATGGTCTTTAACTAATCTAGTATAATTATATCCCAAAAAGCTTTGTATTATTCTTTTTTATCAATTCTGTTTAATAAACAGAAATTAATGTTTTTAATAATAATTTTAATAACTATGTAAATAAGTATTGGTTTCAGCCTTTTCAAAATTGAGAAAATAGACGTATATGTATAAAAAAATGTCAGAACATAAATTTTGGAGTAGCAATCCTAACCTAGCAACGCAAGAGATTGGAGAACGTAAACATAATTTTTATGAATAGAACAAACTATAACTACCTATTTACAATGCAAAAAGTTCGAATATATTATTGGGAAGCTATGATAGATAGCTTAACAAAGCGTAAATCAAATATATAAAAAAATCGACATTTTTAGCTACATAAACATCTCATTCCACTCAAGTACTCGACTCCGGAGTCCGGAGTCTTCCCGGTTTACCAATGTTGCCGCGTTTATTCATGATCCAATAGTGGCGGCAATTCTGTTAATTTGAATTTCGTCATTCAATTTATACTTTTAACATTTTCTTATCTCCAATTCCATAAACAACCATTGCGCACACATGGAACAGCCTAAGAAAAGTTGTTTCATAAAAATTAGTCGATTTTAACCTAGAACCGTACAAATTTTGTGAAAAATTTGTTAAAAATGGCAACGGCGCACTCGACCAGCTATTATCTCATATTCGAATCGTTCGCAGCGCCGCGCGGCGTTCCGGCGCTGCGATCGTGTGACCGGCGTGTCTTTTCCCAGAAGTAGCTTGCCCACCTTTTCCCGTAAAACAAACAAATGTACCCCCCTAATCGAGTCCCCGTCCAAAAATCTCAAAAATCACCCTAAACTTTCATTTGATTTTAATCCAACCCGTCTCGTCCTGCATTTTCGAACGCCGAGTTCACGTCTCGGACTCGGCGAGAAGAAAGCCGTCGGCTGTGCGTTTCCGTGTGTGCGCGCGCACACGCAAAAGTGTCGGTCAGATACCGCGAGGAAATTCATCGAAAAAGAAAGAACATCCTCTCGATAAAAACCTTCCGCGCCGTATTACACTATCCGCATAAACGCAAAATCGATTCTACTTGTGTATATAATACTTGGCGACGTCGTTCGTCCGGCAAGTGTTTGTCGCCTCCCCGTCATCAATAAAGGGAAAAACAAACGAACTCGGCAGCACCTGTCGCTCTCATCTATCCCCTCCCACTTCCAACAGTGTGCGCCGCGCGCAGACGGCGAGCGAGTTACGGAGCGCAATGCGCATAGAGAGAGACAGAGCAAACGGACTTCCGGCGCGGCGCCATTAGTCCACCTCTCCGGCAGCGGCGGCGGTTCTCTCTCTGCCCGTGTGTGTGCGTCTCGCCTCGTGCACGCCTTTCATCGCCCTAACGCCAGCGTGATAAACGCGGACTCCTGCGCGAGATTTCGGACCAGCAAGTAAGTAGACGCGTTGCCGGGCCGTCGCGTCGCTCGACGCTTCGGATCGAGAGGCGGCCGGATTCTATATCATTGTCCTGCATGACTTTGCTTCTTTCATTACCCGATCGAGCTTGGCTATGCACGCGCGTACGCCGCATCGTGTATACGCCTGCGTCGAGAGATCCGGCTTGGCTCCCGACCGACGTCGCAACCGTCTCGGTTACGTCCCGAACGCTTTCCCACCGATCCCCGTGGCAACGCGATGCAATAACCCGGAAAATTTCGGTGGCGGCTTATCGACGCGCGCCGTGCAACGCTCTCTTTTTTCCTCCATCCCCCTCCCCTGCCTCACTCCCCGGTGAACGAGAGCGCGCGCGTCTCGGTCGCATGCAGTTTCGTGTTGGCGTCGCGTCGTTTGCCCCCCGAGTATACAAGTACTGCAGGCCGTATATTTGTGCTAACTCCCCGTATGTCTGTCTCTCTTTTTCCGACAAGGTCTGACTCGCACGCACCGAGAGGATTATCCTGCGGTGCCCCTCCTGCGGCTGCTTTCTCTGGTCTACACACGATACACACACATAGCGCGGAGCTACCTGCTTCATTTCGATCGATTCGAAAATGAATAACCTGGTGAGTATTGCACTTGTATACGACAAATATTTTCATTTCTGTGTCTGCGGTTTTATCTGTTGTGACGCACTTGCCGTTGACGAGCGTGTATACACTGCACACGCGCGCTACAGAGTTTAAAAATAAAGACTCAGCCATCAGTCACTGCATTCTCGCACATTTGTAGATACATACATGCAGTTGAATTTTTGGGCAGTGACTTGTTTGCAGGGGCAGTGAAATTAGGCGGTGTACTTTATGGGATGTCCATAGGCCTATTCTAGGGGTGGGCTCTTTGGGGGTGATTCGCGAAGGCGTATTTACGAGTCTTAAGGACGTGGAGACTTATACGTATGCAAGCTATTAACCGGTCGGCTAATTTCGAGCAGCTTGTAACCAGTCAGTACTCATCGATGTTTAAAAGTTTCGTGATACTCAGTTTATGGTTGGCTTTGCGTAATACATTCAGCTTATACTTAACGCACCAAAAATAAATAAGCGATTGATGAAACGACCACGCCGCGTCGTACTACATATATGTGCGCGTCTTCATCGGCGCGCCGTAAAGGATCGACTCCCCCTTTGTGCCGCACGTTTGTGAGGTTATCTTATGAATTTTAGAGGGCTTTTCGACTCGCGGTATCTTAGATAGGTGTAGCGTAATTTTACTGCCTGGCAAAATCTATTGAAAGTATTTTTTTGCAATGTAAAGCAATTGCTTAGAGTTAGAAAGATTGAATTGGCGACCTGGTTATTAAATCCTGTATTTTTTTTGTTACAGAAGATGGTGTCACCCAGCTCACCGGTGAGAAATCTTTGAAAACTCATAATTTTTACACATTATTATAGCCTTCATTTATTGAGTAACATTTTCTATTGTTTTTTCTTGAAGCTCAATAAACTTATTTCTTATTGTACACATAAGATGTAAGCTACAATTCATTGTAGAAAGTGAGCAAAAGCAAAGTCTTGAACAGACACCATGCTTTTCTATCTCTATAAGCATGGTCGATTTCAAAAGAAACAAAAAAAAAGAATAAATGTCTCTATCAACATCTTGTTTACAAGTACAAGTGTCAATGATTGTTGTCTTTTGTTCAAAACAGAGAAAGACCAAGATCTTTGTCGGAAGGCTACCGGAAAATTGCAGAAGCGATGAACTACGCAACCTGTTCCTCCGTTTTGGTGAGGTCACCGAGTGCGACGTGATGAACCGCTACGGCTTCGTTCACATGGCCCGTGAGGAGGATGCTGCCGAGGCAATCAAGGCCCTACACAACACATCATTCAAGGGTGCCACTATCAACGTCGAGCAGTCCACCGGCAAGTCCCGAGGGCGCCGAGACGACAGACGTGGCGGCCCGATGCGCGGCGGCAGAGGAGGACGAGATGGAGGCCGCGATACTCGTCCCGGTCCGTATAACGACAGGAGAGGTTTGTTGAAATACACCGCGTCGTTCGTAACTTCTGAGAGAAGAGATTGATGATTTATCGTTCCGATCACTTGCATCGGATACGTTCTCGTCAAGCAATCTTAAAGTTCTTTTCACGTACTTTGCCACGTGCTTAATTCGCGTAAGCTTCGAGAACGGATAATGTACAGCGATTCGTGATTATGATTATTACCCGTGTTTAAGCGTTTGTACACAAAACTAATATATTCATTTATCATATCATGCAACTAAAATAATTTTTATCTTTTTCTGCGATAGCTTTTTTTTCGTATTCATTCTTTTTTTTTCTTTAGTTTTCATTGTAATTCATTGTCACTTTATTCATTTCACACTCATTTATTTGAAGAAATGGAGCATGTGCATATATGTGAAATCATCATACTTTTGCATGGATTTAGACAATCATAACAGAATATCATTCATTATTGTATTAATTATTTTTTATTCAACAAATCAATTGGTATTCTTTTTTACACAACTGTTACTTATTATCATTATTATTCATATTCATTCACGAGAAAGAAACGTAATATTCAACTTTTTGGAAAACATACTTTAATACTGTTGCATGACTTTATTAATAACTTCAATGATTGCACCATAACTTATAATCACCATTCATCTACTAGTTTTTTTATTCCACTATTTGACAACCACTCCTTTTATACTCCTCAACATCAAATTAAATGAAAAAAAATAGTACTAACATGCTGCCTACACCTTAACTTTCATTTTACAAACGTTTAAGCACGTGTAATAATCTATCCTTGTGTTGACTTTGACGAATTCATAACAGACCGTCGTTCGAGAATCCGCAAACCCTAACTCTCCAAAACACCAACAAACCAAAAACAAATAGCATAAACAACATAAGCAAAAAACTTGAAACAACTTAAAAACTCAAATCATTTGAAAGATAAAGACACGAGACGATAGTTAGGGGCTTCCAATGTAATTCGAAAACCTAACTGCATCTCTGCCGGTGAATAATCAAAAACAATGAAGGATCCTCCACTTGACTCTGTTTCCGGACAACCAATACCCATGCAAAACTGCAGTACTCCCAATACACAACGTTGGCTATGACGGTGCAGCTGCTGGTGGTGGCGGTTATACAGATTATAACCGAGGTGGCGGCGACTTCAGCGGCCGGGGAGATTTCAGTGGTGGCTACAATGACAGGGGTGGATATGGCCAAAATGTCGGTGGTGCAGCCATGGGTTACACATCAACAGCGCCAATGGGTGGCTACGGACCTGCGGGCGGCGCAGTTGGTGGCTATGGACCAACAGGTGCCGTTGATTACGGCAGAACCGACTATGGCAGAACAGCTGAATTTGGCGCACGAACAGACTACGGAAACCGAGGAGACTTCCAAAGTACATATAGCGATTACTTTTTTTTGCTCCTATTTGAATCTTTCATTGGAGACCGACATGTTCTTGCCCGTTCCATCTAGATCTTTCCCATAGATCTTATCAAGCTGTTTGCTCCTTGAATGCAGTTTGATCCTTGAAGTCTTACTTCCTTGTCAAACTGTAGAGTAGTAAATTAGTAGTATTTTAGTAAAGTTTTCTGTTTTACAAAAGAAAAAAAGAATCTAGACATTTGCACGTTTGGACTGTGTGAACAATTAGTCTGTAGAACAAGCTTGAACAGTGTATCTCTCCAAAGTTATATTCAAATGTCATTTTGGTTTGATGTATACTAAAGCGAGGTATTCTGGGCAAACAGTGTGCGACTACTCAGTGCCCGGAGGTGGTATGGGTGGTGATTTCAATAGAGCAGCTCCTGGACCAGTTGACTACGGCCGCACTGATAATTTCACTGCTGGCAGAACCGATGCGTATGGCCAGCCCCGTGCCGACTATGATCGTACGGCTGCCGGTCCCATGAGGAACGGCAGTGGTGGTGTTGCTGCTGGCGGATATGGTACTGGATATGGCGACGTTGGGTAAGCATTCTTTTATCAATGAAAGATTTTTTGAGAATAATTATCTTATATCAGCAACGAAAGTTTATAAGACCTGATTATTGAGATTTTATCAAATAATTTTTGTCTAGCTTAAAATGATTATAATTTTTTAAATTGTAGTTATAGTAAACTAAAAGTATACTTTAACAGATAGATAATTCCATCTTCTATTTTTAGTAAATGAAATAAAATGCCTTTAATATAATAAAATAATGAGTACTTAAGTGAGAATCATTGTTCTAAAGAAGCACTATATTTTCTAAATTTATGCGCTATCATTTGAAAAGAAAAAATATTGTTATACCAATTTTTTAAAATTATAAATTAACTTCTAAATTCTAATGTAAGATAATATTTCTCCAATTCATTTTCTTCTACACATTAATTTTTTTCCTTATTTGTTCCACCAAATATTCCATACCAATCTCCTATTGCTACTTCTAATTCTTTGTCAAACCTCTATATGCTCTTACCTTCTTATTATCCATCCATGGCTCCAAATACAATATGCTGAAAAATATGTAATGTCAACTAGAAACACAGTTTTGTAGCTTGGTACTCCCAAGTTAGATTCAATTAAATACTGAAATCAAGCTTTATACGAAGCTTAATGGATTTCGTATTAAATTTAATCTAATTTTCCTGTATTTCAAACTTCACTATGAAGGTTAAGTTAATAAAATCAAACTTGATTTTGAATAGACCAATTAGTGGGGCACCGAGCTACAGTACTGGTGGACCTAGCTACAACACTGGTCCTGGACCACAAGCAGACATGTTCAGCCGAAGAGCTGGAGGAACTGTTCCCAGTGGTGGATATCAAGTTGGAGGGTGCGTTTATTCTAGCGATCAATGCTGTCTGTTTTTCATTTAACTCTTTAACACTTATCTTTGATCTATTAGTTGATTTAATTCTCTTAAGAAATTACAATGTTAAAGGGTTAAAGGGCTTTAATCCCTTATATTTTTCACAACTGTTTCTTATCTGTATCATGCTTTTGTTAAAACTGTTCAATAGCTATTTTGCATACTAGATTTACAAATTCATTAAATTGAATGCTTAAAAATCTTTTTTTCCACTAGTATGTTGAAAAGAAAATTGACATGTTCGCACGCATTTTTGCATTTTTTTCATTTATATTAATATCATCGTAACTTATACCTTAAATTTAAAATTTTTTTATTGCAGATACACAGAAGGCTATGACAGAGCAGACCCATACGGTCCTCCACGTGGAGGTGGTCGGTAAGTAACATTTTTACGCTTTGATTTTGTTTAATTAATAAAAATGCATATGGCGGTTAACATGTATTGCAAAACATTTCGAGTATGAATATACAATTCGAAAAGGAACACTGAGCTGAGTAAAAGACCTTGCGCTCTCGTTCTTTTGCGTTTCGTCGCTATTATGCTTATCCGAACCGTTGAACTCCGAATGAGCGTAGAATAATAACTGATAATGCACAGAGCGACACTGAATATCAAACTGTGTAAAAGTATAAGATGTAACAAGACTGTACATACACATTGATAGCAACAACAAACGGCAATTAAAAACTGTTATTTGGTAGTTGTTTAATATATTTCTTTGTTCAATCATTAAATATTTTTATTTTCACAAGTCGATTATTGTTGCTATTTATCTTCCGACTTTGTTGATCCAACATGCGTAAACGCGAGCGCGCGCTATTCTCGAACCAGAACATTGATTGCGACCTTACGAACGCGTATATTGTACATTGCGAATGCGACCTCTTCGAGCGATCAAAAAAGCGTGATGCAAAGCGACAGTGAAAAACAAAACAAAAATTCGCTATTACTCTATGTCTAGCATCTTTTCGTTTATGCTTATAAAAAAATATATAATGGAAATTCAGCAGACTTGTTACTGCGCTATTTCGGTTTTCCAGCATTTTTTAGATATTTTAGTGAAATCAACATGAACATTCCCTGCTGTTAATATATTTTTTCTTTTCTACTGTTTTCGACGATTCACATGTAGCTGCGTATCTTATCTTCCAGTTGTACTGTGCATTGATTTTACTTAATACAAATTTAATTAATTCTGTAAGTAATTTTGTAAATTTAAAAATATTGGAACTGATATGAAAATACTATTTTAGAATTTGGAGCAATGAAACGTTTTTGAAAATATATTTCATTAAGAATTTCACTGCACAGACAAATTAGTTTCGATAATTCCGATCTCTTCGACAGAGTTACTCTGACTATTCTACTAAGCGCGACATAATAATTATAATTATACAGAAATTAATGGAAGTTACATCTTATACTTTATACTGCGCTGTAAAAAAACAAAAAAAAAAAGAAATAAAATTCTAACGATTAATCCTGCGATTTCTCATTTTTTAAACTTTTAGCTTCCCAGGTCCGGCAGACGCGATGCCACCGAGGTACTAATTATCCGATAGTACCTACGAATCAAAGCGAATAATAACACGCACGCAAAATGGCATATAAAAAGTTTCATTGCCAATGAGAATACAGCGGTTAGAGTGCGCGAATTTACGTCTACAAAATACAACACCCCTCTCGAACTCAACCCACTTACCGAAACATGCAGTTTCTTATAAATGTGTATACATATTATTATATTCCTAGATTATAATACTTGAGTGAAAAGAAAAAAAAACGAAGCTGGTTGATCAAATTAGAGCTTGATCAAGGTTAAGTGTGGATTTACAAAACATAACAATGAATACGATTAATATCAATACACGAAAGGATAAATAATGCAAACTTTGTAAAGAGAATTCGAGAGACTGCGCAGAAGCGAGATCTGGACGAGCAGAGAAGCCATTCGACTACTAAGAACTGTAACAAATTTAACATTTTTATACTGTTGATTTTGTCTAAAGAAAAGAAATACTTGACACACAAAACACACAAATTGTATACTTTAAAAAAAAAGAAAGCATATATGAGCATTTGTTTCGGAGATCGTAACGGAATGTTACAAGAAGTGTAAAGGACAAGAGTAATCTTGCCGAGTTAGGGTCACACACAAATCTTGAATAATTAGGCCGTAAAACTAAAACAAAAAATTTAATTAATTCTTCCTAGTTTAGTGTTAACTGATATTATAATGGACACGCTAGTGATTTATTTAGAGTTTGCTGTATAATTTTCTTCTTTTCTTTTTTATATATGTAAGTAACTTGAAAAAAAGTGTTTTAAATGATATTCATCAATAAAACGAGAGGAAATGCTTAATACTGCTTTCATTAAATAACCGTGTATCTTTTTAGTTCCAATAAATTAAATTAATCACTCCTAATCCTCACAATAAGTAAATTTGCACCATCCATTTTTCTAATATCTAAAAACTTCTCTCTGGGTACAGTAACTGAAACTCTCCTATATACTTTTGTCCTGCTTACTCAAAATCCCGCTCATTCATTTCAATACAGACTAACTGGGAATTTGAAAAAATGAAGAATGAGTTACTTTTGAAAACTTGGACGTATATAAGCGATGTTACATGCATTTTTAAAAATTAAACACCATTAATTCTGGAGGAGGTAAAAGCAGTAATCGAAACACAAAAAGATCATCGTAAGGAAAAAGCCAGCGCCGTCACTCACATACTCTGCGCTCTTTTGCGTGTTTAGCGATTTTCTATGAAGACTGCGCTCCGTCGTTTTTTTTTTCTTCCTCTCTTTCTCTCTTCGTCCACGTACGAAAAAAAAACCCAATTGCGATAATGCGAAGTGAGAGAGAAAGAGAGAGGATATGAACAGCGTCTCTACCTAGCGCAAATAATTCAACTTGGCGGCGTCTTATACGAGCTCGACTTTTATAACGGAGAAGAGAAAAAAAGGCTCGCCAAAAAAGCTATGTCCGCCGAAGCGTGCGGTAATTATTTCGAAAGAGAGAAAGAAAGCGAAAGATGCGAAGCTGGCGATGAGATTGCGTATGAGTCCCAGCGGCTTTGCGATTATGAAGGTATGTTCATTACAACAACAAACAATCGAACGCGTGCGTCCATTATAAATATATAATTCTATATGGTTGTCTCGATCAACGTCTCATAAGCGGTTCTTCTTATTGGCTGTGTAAATTCTGGTGGTTCACTGTCGTATACGAAATATGTGACAAGGCACTTCGATCATTGCTTTCGACGTACTTATTTTAAACACGTTATGCTTGATCAATCTTTTTGTTTATTTCTATCTTTATTTTGTGCTTTTCGTTTCTTACATTTGGTCATTAGATTTATGTATAATTTTTTTTTCTTCAATTTTTTGTTTTAATTTCTTTTTCGTTTGAAGTGAGATATCCCTGTAAAGCTAGCTTTCTAAAGTATATACAATGCTAAGCACACCAGCCCAACTTCAAGTAGAAGATTTTGCCTATATGAGCATTTGGGAATGACACTGGAACAGTATATCGTCACGAAGATTTTCCTCGCATGCTTGATTATCAAAATTCGAAGCCGAACGAAAAAAAAAGAGTTTTATTCTTTCCCACGAGATCAATATAGAATTGAACTCATTTTTTGGCGAACATGCGTCATTTAGGATTGTAACATTAACGATTTCATCCATATTTGACTGATGTAGGATGTTTCTAAATCGACCAATCTTTTGCCTCTCCTCGATGTTTCATCTTTATACGTTAGCGCGGCGAGCAAAAATTGAAACACGCAAAACTGAAAAACTATCTGTGTATCTATATGTAGATCCGAATGAACTCGTACGAATTATGCACGTATATACACAAACACGTTTATACGATATATTTCCTATTGCGACCGATGCAAACAGTATATTCTGCTTAGTGAGAAAATTTAATCGTAAATTTCGCCGATATCATAAGTCTCGTGGAACTCGATCGTCGAACGCGCGACTTTACTTAGCCTTCTAAATCAATCATCAAAATAATTTTGTTTGTGCGATGTGTACGTTATTACATATACAGTATACCTGCTATTTCTTTAGAAACAATCGCTGGATCTACGCTTTTTTTTCTTACTCGTACTATAGATTCTAAGATCCGGTTTTTTTCTATGGACTCTGAACATGTTCTTACTGTAAAATAACATTAGCATGTAAGGAAAGAATATTTATAATAAAACAGCACTTTCTCATGATAATTTTTCGCAATAGATCGCAACCTGGATGAGCATGACCACCGGATACTTGTCGAGATGAACTCGATGAGCTGGCTGTAACTTGACACGTGAAGACGAAGCCATTGCAATTCTTCGTGACATTCATGAGAGCCCATGGTGTTCGGGGGCTCACCTTGGATATGAGAGATTGAAAACTAGGGATGCTTTGCGAATTCAGATTTCCAGCATCATACGAACAAATGGTAAGAACTCAGACGACTTGAATGGAAAATACGCGACAGACGGATACTGTAGTTGGAACATCTATTAAACAGAAATAAATGATTTAAAAAAAAAAATAAAATTTGGTGTGTTGTTTTTTTCCTTAACTCCAATCCATTATATGACATTTCAGGAAAGAATACGAGTTGGTAGTCGATTTTAATTATAAGTGAGTCAAAAGTACATGATAGTACAATATTTATTAATTGATCGAGTCGAATTTTTAAGTTATAAAGTATTTAAGTATTTTTTACGATGAATTTTTACGGATTAGAAAATTAATTTATAATTTTAACAACGAAACCAATGAATACAAGAATATATATGCTCAATCTTTAATACAAATAATAATTAACGTTGCAAACGTAAAGATATTATTTAGTAGGTAGCTTAATAAATAAGTATATGAATTCACATTTGATTTACGAATTTTCAAAATTATTATAATTTATTATATACCTTATGTATATTATACATTTATGTCTTTCACAAAATCCCTAGACAGTTCCTATACAGTATACATAGTGAATAATTCCAAGTTCCCTATATATATACATACAGATTATTACCTATACTTACCTATAGCAAAAATATCAGTAGAAGACCGCGTGCGGTACCGAGCGTGTTTTACAACAACATAACCTTCGTTATGTGCACGTCAGGTTTGCTTACAAAGCCTTAAAGATCATTGGAAAGAAAGTAAATGTTTGTATAAGGTATTTTTTATTGATAAAATGAAGAAACCAATTGAAGCTGTCATAGAAGACGTGATAATTGATCCAGAAAAAATCCAACCAATTATAGGTATTTAATAATACAAATTTAAATAACAAGTTGTAAAAAGTGTTATAAAATATAATAATAAAATAAAATTAAACAAGTAAAAATAATTTTTACAGTAAATTTTCAAAATGGGCAACTCAAAGATGAAGAGACCAAAAAGATGAAATGTGGTTTGTATAATGATGAGAAGAAAAAGAAAACAGTTTTGGCAATGTCAAATGGTCAAGTAGTGTACAAAGGTTATAGACCAGATCTCAGTAAAGAGCTTACGTATACAATGTTAGCTATTCACAATAAAAAAACAGGAAAAGTCAGATTGATACAGGCTGAGCGATGGGACGTTGCCCCAGTGCTAGATGAACATATTGATGATACTCACGATGACACTATAGATAAAACAGCTGAATTAAACAAACAATTTGGGTCTAAAAAAGTTAAACGAAGAACTGAACAATATGAGAGAATGAAAGTGAATATAGACAATGTTAAAGATCAGTTAGAAAAAACAGTATCGAGTAGGTTTTGAATCTTAGTAGACATATGATCAGATTTTTAGTTGCTGTTAATTTTACAATTTAATTATACATAAATTTATTTTTAGATGTCGAAATAGAGAGGTCAGAACTTGAACCTTCTTCGACGGATGATTTCATAGATGGTATTCATTTACCTCCTTGCAATAAAGATGCATCATGCGCATCAGATGTATATAATATTGACGATATTGTACCAAAGAATATTTTGAAAAGTTTGCATTCTGGAGCAGTAGCATTGCGAGAAAGTAACTTGGAAGAGTAAGTAAACCTTGATTAAATTGATAGCTTACATGTTGCAGCTTCTTTTTATTAAGTTAAAATTTTAAATTCTTGTAGAAGATCAGCGTTTGTAGTTGAAAGTGTAAATGCTGTTAAAGACCGCTCTGATTACAAAAATAAATTAGCAATGTTGTTATATATTGAAGCAGTAATTAATTGGATAAACATTCCTATTAAACTTGCAAAAAGAGGTGATACAATTATATGTCCTGATTCAGCTGATGCAAATGCTTACATCATTGATAATTTTAGTATAATTGGTGCTCAGGGAAGGTATGTCAAACTTTTAAATGGCATCTCACAATTAAATAATTTTAAAATTAATCCAAACATTTGTAGAATATTTAATACAAAGGTATCTCTGAATTTCAGACAAAGATCAAATAGTATGAAAGACAAAGCCATCTGTCACTGTATATTGTTAGCTCTAATGATATGGAAGTATTCTTTGGATTTAGAACTATTTTCATCACTGTTCACTATCAAAATAAGCCCTAAAAAGCTCATGGACCTTGCAAAGTGGATGCTAGCATCTCCATCCAAAACGGATAAAAAGTCAGTTGTGCTCAAGTTGCCTCTACCTCCGCTGCCTAAAGTGATTTTCAAAAAGAAAAAGAACTAATTCCTAGATTAAGCAGATTTTAATGTTTTAAAGTTAAGTGTTTTTTAAATAAATGATTGAAACTCGTGTTGTTTAAGTGTATAACCCCCGAGTATTCAGTGATTTTCGAGGAATCCGACTGCCAAACACGCACCACCGCTGCTCCTATAAAATTCGCTTATCAATCGGGCAAAAATCGTCTATCGCTCGATTCCGTAATGAATTTCTAGCATTATCAAAGATTCTCTTCAAAGTAATCTAATAATCGTCGATCGGAATTCAATTCATCGATAAGAAAAGCAACGTTAGAGGATCGCAATAGCCGGTAAATCCGAAGTTAAGGTTAGGATTATAATGACGGCCATGTTTGGGAGGTTGAGTAGGGAAGGCATCGGTCGATTCCGCTTACAAGTGCTCCAGACGCTCGAAAGACCACAGGCGACTCTCGCTTCGAAGAAACAGAAAATGGTAAGTGCCCCCGTTGTTCTCGCGATGGTAGGCGCTTCTTGACTGGAATTCAACTTTGGTTGGATCGAAGCACGAAGTGCGATCGTCGTTTTTACAGATAATCGAGTTTTACCATAAATTTATTTGAGGTAATTTCAACAAGTGGTCGCGCTTCATCCACAATCAATGTATTTCGCAAGAAAGCTAAAAGTGAAAGGCGCGAGGGAGATAAAAGTTTCTGAAATAAAAATTCTTGCAATCGTTTATTTATACTAAATCGTACGTTTTATTTAGATAAATTGGTAATTTTTGGGCTCGAAAATTCCCGTTATTTTGCCTATATGACAAGTTATAGTACTTTCGTATGGATTATATTACCTTCATTAGTTAACGTTTTGATTTGTATAGCAACTAAACTACAAATTGTTTCACATCGACCTTGAAAATGATTTTCAAATGAATATTTTGCAATCGAAAAGATTACGGAACCATATTCGCAAAGAGTATATATATTTATAAATTTATTTAATTTCCAATGACTTTTCTTCTAGAAAATTCAGTTGACGCCCATGAAAAGTATTTCATTATAAATCGCTAACACGTGCACCTCAGATGTTGTAAAGTAAGAGAGAAGATATAAAAACGCGAGAAATCGCCACGTAGTTACGGTCGAGTTGGTCAGACAAGTTGTTGCGCGTGTAATCTGTATATATAATGGACACGCCTACATTTTAATTCAAACTAATATAAATATAGTTCATTCCAAGTTCTGCGATACGTATATCGTTGTGTAAGTTATGAATGTTAAAGTTCGATATTATTTTTAATCGCCTCGTCTTCTATTTACTATTCAGTCCAAGTTAACCCCCGAAGACAGAGAAAAGGACATCACCCCTTTGTTGACGAGCGGCTGGACCGTCCAGGCTAACAGGGATGCTCTTTACAAGGAATTCGCTTTCAAGAACTTCAATGAAGTAAATACGGAAAAATAATTAATACGATCGTACAATAAGGTATATATTCCCAAAAATGGAAGACGCTCATATTGTTTTAAATATTTTTGCAGGCTTTCGGATTCATGGCGCGAGTCGCCATGCAGGCTGAGAAAATGGACCACCATCCGGAATGGTTCAACGTTTACAATAAAGTCAACATCACGCTATCGTCCCACGATGTAAACGGCTTATCCTCGCGCGATGTCAAACTGGCGAACTTCATTGATAAGGCTGCTAAAGTCGCCAGCGAATGATCTCTCCGATGAGCTACAACAAGCGATTATTTTAATATGAGGATCGAGTTACCGTTTTGGATTGTTTATATTTTTTTATTTACTGTTGAATAGAAACGTATGAAAGTTGTAGATCTGTCGCCGTAAGCGTACATGACAATAAACGAATAAAACACCGCATATGATAGTAAAAATAATTTTACTTGTATTGTACAAAATTCTCTTAAAATATATAAATCGTTGTCATTCAGTCTCACACGTTTCGAAATTAATCAAGCTGTCAAACACATCCATCTTAACTCGCCAAATCTTTGATAATTAGTCCAAAAGGTCGATTCTCGACTTTTTATGTTTCTTTTCTTCCGCTCTATAAAAACGTTTAACGAGAGCTTGATGTACACCTTAATTATCTCGTTAATATAATCACGTAGAGCGTATACAGGTAATGCTCACGTGGTTCTTTCCTTACGTTAGTCACGCGATTGTTGCATTATATATGTCCACAAGGTCTCGTGCATAGTTCACATAGAAACCTAATTGCAATCAATTTTTCCCATTCTACAATATTTATAAATTCCGATGCGTCAAATTTTCTCAAAAATAACTTGTCCGCGAAAAAAAAACTAAAAATCACCCAATGCCCAATCCTATCCTACAAATAAACTCGCACTTATCACATTCTTTTCTCACACCTATCTCCACTCTCTAAAAGTGTATTTTCCCACATCCAGCTCCGAAGCTCTGACATAACGCCTCGCACACGCTACAAAAGTAGAAAGTGAGTAATTTTGAGGGCACACTGACCGGATTAGATTTTTTACACTCCTTAGGACATACAAAAAAAGAAAAATGACCGCAATACATCGACACCCTATGCTAATAAAAATAATTAAGGCCTGCCAAAAAATGAAAAAAAATACGTCAATTTTTGTTTTTTTTTTTTTCATTCTCTTAATAGTTAAAGAAGCAGACCGTATTTCAAATACAATTTTCAATAAACCAAAACAGTACATAAAATAAACTTTAATTTGAGCTATAGAATATTGAAAACTATCGCATATAGATCAAAAGTTAGAAGGATTTGAAGAAAGGAAAAATAGCTAGAGTTAGTCGAATTTTTTCATAGAAAATAGCGTTTTCCCCTTTTCTCTATGAATCTCCTTATTCTCTTCTGAATTATGATTCAACCAATCGCGGTTTTCAAAGTTTTATAGCTGTAATTAAATCTCTTTTCACGCGCTTCTTAAGTAGATCGTTTTTTTTTGCTGATTTTGAGGAGCATATGTATATATAGTTTACCGCTTGGGAAACTTAAACTTCAGATAATCTAAGATAAAAGTAGAAGAAAAGAATTTTAATTTGAGATATTAAACTTTGAAAACGCTCGGTTTGATTAGAAGGTACGTGGATTTGAAAAAAGGCAAGTATTGCTTTTTTCCATGAAATGGCTCGGTTTTTGCAAAATCCAGAGATTTTTCACTTACTTCAAATATTTCTAAATTTTGATCCAGTCGTGCGTTTTTAACGTTTCATAACTTAAATTAAAGCCATATTCTTCTAGTTTTTGGATAATTGGTCTGAATTCAATATTTATTATGTAAAATGCTTATATATATGATTTCAAAAAATTATTTACTTGAGAAGCATATATAAATAGTTTATCGCAAACGAAACGGAAACGCGCTATAAGTAAAGTAAATAATAGAAAAAGACCGTCAATTTAAGCTATTAACCGTTACAAACGAATGCTTGGATTAAAAGTTCGAAGGATTTAAAAAGAAGCTAAAATAGACTATTTTTGTAAATGACTACTGAATCAAAATTCGTTGTCTTCAAACATCGTCGTCTTTAATCAGTGCATCCTATCTAGACAAATTTGAGTTCAAACGAAAGGTCTTTTCGTGAACTATATTTTTGTTTATTGCAAATTTTACTTAACATACGGCCTGTTTCTTAAACTCTTAAAAGAACGAAGAAAAAAACCTAATCCGGTTAGTGGGTGCTTTCAAAATGACTTACTTTCGGGCCAAAGAGTCCGATTATATTCTTCATAGATTCCCTCATATATAATATATTTCCCGCGCACTGGCCTTCTCTCTTTCGACAAAAAAAACGGGAAAAATAAATCAAAGGGCAAGAAACAGAAGGAGAAGAGAGGGAGAGCGAGGGAGAAACAAAAGTAAACACGCGCAGAGAAAAATCAGGCCGGACGGAAGAACAAAACAGAGAGAGAGAGAGAGAGTGAGAGGGAGCGAAAGAGAGAAAATCAATGCAAGCTCTCTGCGCGTTAATGCTTTCGCCGAGGCTTTCGCGATTGTTTTGATCGTCACAATCTGCGTACTTAATTTTACATAAATACTTGCTTTTTCATACCACTTTTTTTGAAAAATTCCTCTTGCGTCGATGCATATAGTATATTGCATATAAAAGACTTGAAGTAGGATATGTGAGCTTGCAATAATCGAGTTTCGCGCTAGATAATTCAATTCATGTGGCTTGATATATACGCATCAGCTGTTCTGCGCATGTACACGATTAAATTATTATACACACAGTGCATGGGAAAATCAGGCATGTGGTTTAAAAATTTAATTTTTGTTTTATGTATAAGACTATAATACATGCGTAAAAAATAATAATTGTATTTCCCACAAATATTTCACTTTCCGATGCATCACTGCATCGGAAACAGTATAACTAATTAAAAGAATTATTTAGTTTAAAAAAGTTTTTGTTCTACACGATCGAGTCATTTGATTAAAAATTTTATCAAAAATGAATAAATTCAGAGACGAAAAAAATGTCAGAGACGAAGAACAAAAATTTTTGAATGAATTTCCAGTATTCCCATACTTGAAATTCATTCTAAAAATAGTGAAAATACAACCCTGATGATTATTAAGTGAAAAGTTGGTACAATGGCGTAGTTAATTTCTAATGAAATGAATTATTAATTGATTAAAGTCAAACATCAGGAAAATGTCAACTCCTTTTTGAAGAAAAAAATTCATTCTTATTGATATAGCTGTATAAAGTACAAAAAAATTTGAGGGTGATTCTTTGCCTAAAAATTCTAGACCGCATATATATATACATATATACACACGGAGATGCACCGTACAGCGCATGTGAGTTATATATATAGTATCCAATTAATGCTGATACTCGCTTCGCGGTGACTAAATTCGGATTTTTTAGCTCTCTATGCGCAAGACTACAACTTCGCTCATGCGGTTTGCGAAAAAAACAAGCTACTGCACCGCGTATGTAGTTTTTAATTATTGAGTATAACGGTATGCGGAAAAAAAATTGTTTTCCTTTCTCATACGATAGTCGCGTTATCGTATACGTAGACACCGGAAATTCCGATCGCTGCATAGCGCACCTAATTAAAAAACATAAAATACACTAGCACAACAATATCGTAGACTTTATCAGTTAAGTGGAAAAATATAGTAAATAAGTTATTATACCTATATTGTAAAATCCGATTCCGATAAAAGCTATAGATATACAATATATATGTATGTTAACATACGTACAGTGCTTCGATAATGCATCCGCAATATAAAGCTCGATGGTCACTTCTGGCCTAAAAGCTCTTCTGCGGACTGCGAGCTGCAAGTACATAGTGCGTCTGTGCGGTATAAACATGTACAAGTACAGATCGTGCCATTGACTGCGGCTGTCGACACGAAACCATGTGCGCATACTTTTATATATACAAATGTGTGTATTTGTGTGTGAAAAAGACGCGCGCGCATAATATGAATGTGTCTATTTCTACCCCTCTACACGTTGTACCACCATATACACACATCTATACTGCTATATATACTTATATGCAGACTCATACTATACGTATAGGATGCATTTGTATATAGGATCTATACATAAGAGCGGGAGAGAGAATCGCGGGGGCTCAGTCGCGAGTCGAGCGTCGACGGAGTCGCTTCGCGCGTTTACGTTCTTCATTCTGCTGCGAGGCGTCGGATCGCAAGCTCATAATAAGACGAGCACATGGAGCTTGACGGGACATTGGACGTTGACGAAAGCCGATGCGGAATCATTGCTGTCGAGGAGAAAGTCTCGGATCGATGACTCTTTGGAGCTGCGGATGAATACGTAGAAAGAGTGCTGTAGAATAGGTGAGCTGTATAAATTTATATCAATGTTTGAGTCTGAACTTATTGTTATGAATTCTTGAGTCGCTGGCCGATCGGCCGATAGAAAAATTTGAAAATTTAATTACATATTGCGAGATAGACACGATTTTCTATCGCGTCAGTTTTTAAAAAATTGAAGTTCTTTCAGTGTGCTTGATTTCAAAGTGCATAAAATTTTGGCTGAATTATTCTTGCCGTGAGATACCAAATATGCATGCCAATCGCGCGATTGGAATTTTTCGCTGGCATCTTTTCCATTTATACAATTCTCTATTATACAAATACACACATGAGGAATGACTAAATACTCGACATCGCATAAGAATGTTTTACACATTTGTTTGTACTGTTCATTGTATTCAACGCAGGAGCAAGAAAAATAAGAAAGGCTTTACTGATTAGCAGACACTTTTTCTCAAGTCTTTCAACTACTTTGTAAACTTGAATGAATTAAATGTTAGTACTTTAGCGTGTGCACAGTAGTCGTCTAATTAATTATACACAAAGTTTCGACGGGCGGTCTATACAAACTTCGAGACGAAAGTTGTTCCAAACGTGAATGTCCGACCCGACAGTTAGACAGTGAATCGATGTAAAGCCAAAGTTTTACTCCTGATTTTACTATACTGATTGCTTCTGACCTTTGGTAAGCTGTTTGACGTTTCCACGTTATATTACGCACAGCAAACAAATTTTTCGACTCTCCAAGGTGCGCAAAAGTCAACTATACTCATCAATAATACGCTTAATAGTTTTCACATCCTGCAATTCGATCCCAGATAAGCAAGTGTTTAATTCCGCGCATTTAAAATCACAGCGCGCGACTGTCGCGTAAATTTTCGCGTTAAATTGAAAAATCCGCGCCGTAAATTCCATTGTCCCCCGCCCCGCGCGACAATGGTCTATATGTGGCGAGAAAAAGGAAGAGTATATATTTCTTGGAAGAAAGCCGTATATAATACGTCGGCCTGAAAAATCCATCCTACGCAAGCGGATCTTTCTTGAGATTTTTCTCCTTATATAGCGGATATACCGAGAAGAAAGCCACCCCCTCGCGCGTCCGTTATGAATAGAGAGTCCTTTTATCCGGCATATATAGTATATACACTGTATACAGTCTCTGTAGGAAGTGGGTCAAACGATTATATTGCGGATCGATACTCGAGCTCTCGAGCGCGACAATCTGCGGATCTCGACTGACAAAATCGACAGATACACACGTGGTTTATAAGTATGTGGCACGAGTATCGCACACGTGTTGCACGTCGGGCTGATATAATGGATTATACGTGCCCGGAAAATCCATTATTTCACACGCGCGCGAGACGCGATGTTATTATTATTCAAATGTGACGACAACTGCGCTCGCATGCGTGTTTCTCTGTGTGTGTGTGTGTGTGTGTGTGTGTGTATATATTAGACGAAAATATACGTTGGAAAGAAAGAAAGGGACGAGGGAGAGAAGCATGGACGCGTTGTATATTGGAAAAGCTGTCGATCGCTTTATCTTGCGCTGACTTTTATTCGCTTCTCTGACGCGCGCGCGTGTATAAGTATATACATATATGTATAAAATATGTGCGCTGGGAAAGTTCAATAAAATTCCCGCGCTTACGAGCTTGCAGTTGCTTTTCAATTTTTATCTTTCCGAGTGCGGCTTGCCTTTGCAGTGATTTTATTAAAAGTCAGCTCTGTGGAGAGTGCACTACATTGTATGTATAATTAACTTTTGACGTTTTTTTTTGTTAAACTCAGTGTAGCGTGGGAGTAGCAAATTAAAGCAATCGAAATCATCTTTTCTCTTTAGTCGCACTCTTTGCGATAATTGCCAGTAAATTGTCCGTTTAGCGAAAAGCAGTGCTGTGTTCTACTTTTTCTTCGCTAATGGCTTCATAAATATGTTACATGTATACATTTATCCATGTATGTATAATGTAAATTCCTTGGCTAACGAAAAAGTGTTTTTAAACTGTAAATAGATGAAATAGTTAAATTGTGAAAATAAATAAATAATTTTACCAAATCTTTAATGATAGTTCCGTGAAAAATTTTTGATTGAGAAGAACAGCCAATTTATTATTTCCTGAATTAATAATCATGTGAAAACTATATATTATGTACAATTTTCATTGATTATTATTTAGTCTTGTATAACATAATTATACATATATTACTGTACTTATAAAAGAGAAAAAAACTGTAAGGCTTTCCCGTGTTGTGCAATTGTGCTTAAAATTACAATATTAATTCTAACAGCAGCTATATTTGATTGTTATTCTAACAGTAGCTATATTTAATTATATTATTCCAATAACAAAAAAAGATTTACAAAATGTATTGGTGTATATTAAATACACGATTAGGGACTTATGTAACATACATATAGGTACTTCTAAGAATTTTCACATAGAATAAACAATCCATATAAGCGAAATTCCGAAATAAAAATTGCATAACGAGCACGAGACACGACGACGCATCGGAATGCGGGGTCCGTTTCTCGAGCAAAAAAGGGTCGTTGTATACGCTCGGAAAAACCTACGACATCCTTACTCGTCTATTAAATCTCATGTATATATCTATATTGTATATATCTTAAGCTCACAATGTAAGTACTACATACACGAAGTGCATATACGAAGAAATCTTTTTAACATTATATAGCCACTTATAAGTATCGTTATAGATGTTAAAAAATGGTTATGAATTTCAAATGGGAAGTTTAGCTTCTTTAATATAAATAAATTATATACTGCGAAAAAATCTAAACAAAAAATATAATTAAGTAGCTTGAAGTAAAAATTTAACCCTTGTTTATAAGAGTATGCATAAAAAGTGCATCAGGGCCCTCACGAAAAATATGTTTATGCAATCAATTATCGCGTAAAAAAATCCGATTAAAAAAAATTTTCCTCCAATACAAGTAAATTCCACACGAGTGAAAAATTCTTTGCATTTAAAAAAGTAATAAACTAGCAACATGTTCTTTTCAACAACGAATGGAAATATTCAAAATATAGTTTGCATCGACAATTTTCTCCTTACATAGCAGATGACCGTTTGCATTGCTTTTTTAAAGTTTCCACTTTTAAAAAAAATTTTTGTTTCTTTTTTGCGATTTTTGTTGACTTTGTTAAGCCTATTTATAGCCCATTACCCCATTACACGTGACAAAATAATGATTAACATGCACGGAAGAAATAATTCGAAGGGCGAAGAGCTATTTAATAGATTTAAAAAAATGATACAGCTATATAGTAATTCTAAAAACTTAAAAAGTCGATTACTTTTGTAAAATTTTTCAATATGATACTCGCAATGTTTTGGTACACGCGAACGCAAATAACTTCTGTCTAAAGCTTCTAATCAGCAAAATTTTCAAGTGTGCAGAAAACTTTGGCTTTCTCATAGTATGGTATGATTAAAGTAATGTATATACACATCTAGAAGACGTGCGATTGTTTTTAAAATCATTGATTTTTCGACTCTCTATAAAACATCGAATTAAAAGAAGGTTTCCTCGTATACGCGTGTAGCTAACACGTACAGTAAATTCGCGCGAGCATCACAATAAAGCGATGGAGGGTATAGCTATAATAGAGAGAAAAGCGGCGATGTTGTGTGTATGTATACTTACTTACGGAGTCGCGCGCCGGAAGAGAGAACACACACATATATATACATACAGCTGTGTATAACGTAGTACATACATGTTGCAGTGCACGCAGAGCAACTCGCTCGAGTCTAATAACCAATCTGCGCGCAGTACAGCTTGGGACGTGAGCGCAGAGAAAGAGAGCTTTCTATATAATCTGCTTTTATCTTTTCAGTCTTCTACCTGTATATACGCTACTGTTTTTCGTTTGTTTTTTTTTCTTTCCTTTCGAGAGTTAAATTTATAATCCGATAATCAGGGGAGGAAAAAAGAAAGGCGCAGTTTTTCGTATAGAAGTTTATAATGCGGCTACTCGGCGCGTATAGTGATTCAGTAGATAGGTGCCGGGAATGCCAAGACATCGCTGTTGCATAGCTGTGTCATGTAGAGAGCGCGCGTCAAGATTTTTAGGATTTATACTGCCGCATAGTATTGTTTACTAGGTGATTAGTACATTGTTGATCTCTTCCTCAGCTTTTAATTTTCATTAACATTTCTTTCGGAAAGAGCAGTGTATTACCGCGAGATATATGCGTGTGAACAAATGTAAGATATTTAATTAAGGTGCATAAAATATTAATTCCAAATACAGTGAAAACAAGCTATAAAGACCGACGATCAAGAGTTACAATTTTGGATATAAGTATATAATGCGGGTAAATCAATTAAAGATATAAGTAGAGCGTATAATGCACACATGCACGCTCACGCACACACATTGCTTTTACAACTGCAGATAAAAAATGCGCATTTCTAGGTATATATCTATTACACAGTATACCGTATATACACCGCAGTCTCTCTCTCTCTCTCTCTCTCTCTCTCTCTCACGATTCAATCGATTTCCCGCCAGTTGTGAGCGCAAGCCTTTTTTAAAACAAACAAATCTCGCTGTTTTCTCATAACAACAATTAATCGTCTATATACATGAAAATATCTCGTCCGCATGCATCTGACATACGCAATATAATATACATAATCGGACCGCTGTGAGCGTCCAAAAGTGTGAATACTACTGTCGATGCAGTTTTCTCTCACGCTCATCTCTTATCGGCTTATATACATATATATATAACTATATAAGTATATTATCAGTTATATCAGTATCATCAGCATCGAAGTATAGCACACGGGCACACACGACACACGCATGCGACACATGCGCGCGCAACCAGCTCCAGATCCAACATACTCTCTTATCCAGATTCCATCAGCATATCTAGCTCCATAAGCTCCAAGCTGTCCAAGCGCATCAGTTTCTAATATTTGTACTGTATACGCGTTGTGCCTATACACTCGCCAGATCAGAAGTAACCGCCGCCAGTGCGGGAATACGAGCCTCGTCCGCAGAACTGCAGTATTGTTGTATATACATCGTGGGGAGAGAGAGAGAAGGAGAGGAGAGAGAGAGAGAGAGAGAGAGAGAGAGACAATGAGTAGCAGCTACTGCTGGCGAAAGGGCCGGCGCGGCCGCGGTACTCGGGACTAAAACTCCGGAATGTAAGGAAGAAGGGACGCCTCGAGAAAGCAGTCAGACTCTTTATTGCTGCGCGCGTGCATGTGCCTGTGTACATGTATATAAAGGAGAGGAGGTACGAGGTACGAGGTAGGTTGTTGAGCCGTACGCTTACTTTACGGGGCCGTCGTGCCCGTCGTCTCGCTCCGCCGGCAGACTTTGTATGTGTGTGTATACGAGAGAGAGAGAGAGAGAGAGAGGAGCCTTGCGCTTGAGAGATAACTGTAAAATGTCATCGGCGACGAATGTGTGTCATACTGGGCTAGTTTTCAGGCCCGACGCTCTCCGCTCGCCGGATTCCTGTCTTAGTTTGTAAATCTCCGGCTGTCTCGGTGTATATATTATATATTACTATATATAATATACTTATATTGCTCCGTTTCTTATCTGCCAGTGCTTTCTGCACTGCAAGTATATCTTTGTGGCTTTGTTGGAGAGTGTCATCATCGTGGCTGTTACCTTTGCCTATACAGATGCAGTTCACCCTTGTTGCTGGATAGACTACCAATCAGTTTGTTGTGTGAGATTTCATTGTGCGTAAGAAGTATATTTGCTTTTGTTTATTGCCACCTAGAAAAGTGGCATTGGATCGCCAGCCTCTCCATCCATGACTCTGATCCTTTGTTAGCTAGAAACTTTCCATGAATGGCTAGAGCATTTATAGAAATGAGAATAAGATTTGCGTTAAGGATAAATAATCCAATAATTTTCTATTGTTTTCCAGACTTCATTGAATTTAGGGATGAGAAATTTCTATACTAAAATCTTGTGCTTTGCTAATTTAATTAAAGTGTATTTAATGACTGAAACAGTATATTTTGAATAAAACAAAAGAAACAAAAGTTTGAGATTAACAGGATTTAAATAATTTAACTTATTCTGCTTTTCTCCATTTTCAGTGAATACAGATAAAGATGGAGGCGTCAGAAATCACATTTCTTTTTCAATTTGGCTTAATACGGGACACTGTTTCTGTAGAAGCAGGTAGTTTAACACTAAAATCCTTAAAGGAATTTGCCTGCGATTTCATAAATACTAAATGTCCCGATCACGGCCTGAGCCAACTCTTTGAAAGGCTACTTCTTTTCAAACATGATTACAACTGTATCAACATTTTGCAACTCATTACAAATACAACTGAGGTCATTGATGAAACTTTGGTTGAAATTGTAATATCAGGTGAGTCATTATTATTTACATTCAAACTCATTATGCAATCTCAATAAGTTGATATAACTGGTTTTTTAATTTATTAAAATCAATTATATTTTTTTCAGCTCAAGTGCCAAGTGAACAAATTCCAATTAGACCACATGCATTATCAGTTCACTCTTATAAAGCACCTACATTTTGCGATTTTTGTGGTGAAATGTTATTTGGTCTTGTTCGACAAGGGCTCAAGTGTGAAGGTGAAATTTATGATGAATATTTTATTCGCCTTCAGGTTGATATATAAAACAATGAAAACAATTATAATTTATAGGATGTGGTATGAATTTTCACAAAAGATGCGTGGTCAAGGCTCCAAACAATTGTTCACAAGATGTCAGCCAGAGGCGAAGAAGCTCTACATTTTTAAATGTTCCAAGATCTCCTAGCCAAGGATCTACTAGTAGTCTTACTAGTGCAAGTGATGATAACCACAGTGCTACTGTTACTCCAAATTCCAGCCAAAATAACAGTACTTTGGTACGTTTGATTAAAAAGTTATAGATTTTTGAAATTAAATGAAAAAAAAATAAAAAAATGGAAAGGAAATGATTTTTACGCACGAACAAAAGACAATAAAAGTTATATTTTAGAACCAATCGTATTTTTTCTAGGCCATCCCAAGCATCATCACTCCAAAACAATCTCGTTCGCCTTCCCTTGGTGGGCGGCCAGTTTGGGTTGAGCGTGAACTGGCAGCTCGTGTTAAAATCCCGCATACATTTGTTCTTCACACTTATACCCGCCCGACAGTCTGCGGATACTGTAAGAAATTATTGCGAGGCTTGTTTAAACAAGGCCTGCAATGTAAAGATTGCCAATATAATGCTCACAAAAAATGTATTGAAAAAATACCTAAAGACTGTACAGGAGAAAATCCCGCAGATATCACAGGTGCATAATTATTGTTTATAATTTGTATTTAAGCTATCAACAATTTATAACAACTATGTTAATTTTAATTACTAGGAAATGAATATCCTGATAGTGGAGTTGGTAGTGAGCCAGAAGGTAGGTGTGATGGCAGAAATGAAGAGGGAGACAATGACAGTGACACAGAATCTCCACCACCAGTTAGTCATATGCCATTTATGTCGGATGATAACGGCAAAATTAACGGGGACTACACTGTAAGATTTTTATTAAATTAATTCGAGATTATTAATATATGTATAATTATAAATATATTATAAGCTACTTCTTTTGTGTTTAGGACCATACACCTACTCGTGATATATCGTCTGAAGACTTGGATAAATCTCGCCCTGCAAGGTAAAATATTAATACATCATATTAGAAGTAATCTAATATTGTCAAAATTATTTATCCACATATTTTTACGTTCTAGCTCTACTCCTAGTAATAATATACCGCTTATGCGCATTGTTCAAAGCGTAAAACATACCAAAAAACGAGGTTCTAAAGTATTAAAAGAAGGATGGATGGTACACTTCACAAATAGAGATCCTTCAGTAAGTATTAAATAACAATAAGTGTGAAATAATGTTATCTTTGCAAACAATAAATGTTAAATTTTTTTTTATTTATCTGCAGAAAAAAAGACATTACTGGAGACTTGACACAAAAGCAATAACATTGTTCCAAAGCGATACTGGATCGAAATATTATAAAGAAATTCCACTGTCTGAAATATTAGTAATTGAGACTGCCAAAACACCGCATGCCGGTAAGTATTACAACATGGAATTTCAATGTATTTTTACAACTCATAGTTATTCTTATATCTATAACTTCATTTCAGATACCATGCATTGTTTCGAGTTAAGAACAGCGAACATAGATTATTATGTTGGAGAAGATTTATCGTACGGTAATGAAAGAGCTCAGTTGCCACCCCCAGAAAGCGGAGTTGGGGCTCACTTAGCCAGATCTTGGGAAACTAGTATTCGGCAAGCTTTAATGCCTGTTACAAGTGCTTCTTCCAGTGCGTATATTTATTGTATTTTTTAACACAGGCAGTATACTTATATTGCTATAATACACTTTTAATGGGCTTACTTTCGATTTCCAAAAAATCCGATCAATAGTTCTGATCAATGTCTTTAAAAATTTTGCACCCACGGAAATTTAAGCTCACAACTTCTAAAAGTCTTGCCTCGGGAAACTAAATGCAGCGTTTACCGTAAGATAAACGGACGCCTTAGTCTCCTGAGTTATGAACTTCATAAACTATTTTCCGGTTATTTTACGTACGATGATTAATTTTTATTTACGTTAATTAACTGTTTTAGGTCAAGATTCTGATTCGACAGAACCAGAAGAAAATATCACAGATATGTCGCAACTGTATCAGATTTTCCCTGATGAAGTTTTAGGATCTGGTCAGTTCGGAATTGTATACGGTGGAGTTCATCGCAAAACTTCGAGAATGGTTGCTATAAAAGTTATAGACAAACTTCGCTTTCCAACAAAACAAGAAGCCCAGTTGAAAAATGAAGTGGCCATTTTACAAAACCTTTCTCACCAAGGTGTCGTAAATTTAGAGAGAATGTTTGAAACTCCGGAAAGAATTTTCGTTGTTATGGAAAAGTTGAAAGGTGATATGCTAGAGATGATACTGAGCTCTGAGAAAGGTCGACTCAGTGAGAGAATTACAAAATTTTTGATTACTCAAATTCTGGTTGCATTAAAGCATCTACATAGCAAAAATATAGTGCACTGTGATTTAAAGCCTGAAAACGTTTTACTAAGCAGCAATAGTGATTTCACTCAAGTGAAATTATGCGATTTCGGTTTTGCCAGAATTATTGGAGAAAAAAGTTTTCGAAGAAGCGTCGTTGGTACGCCAGCATACTTAGCACCTGAAGTTTTAAGAAACAAAGGCTATAATCGTTCATTGGACATGTGGAGCGTCGGAGTTATAGTATATGTGTCTTTAAGTGGAACTTTTCCATTTAACGAAGATGAAGATATCAATGAACAAATTCAAAATGCTGCCTTCATGTACCCTCCTAATCCATGGAAAGAAATTTCATCAGATGGTAAAGCTGCTTGCTTTATCTGTATTCATCTTATGAATAACCATTTAACCAGTAAAAATAATTCGATTCTTATTGTTATTTGTAGCTATCGATTTGATTAATAATTTACTTCAAGTAAAGCAGCGAAAACGATTTTCGGTAGACAAGAGTTTACTGCATATTTGGTTACAGGTAAGACTTTATACAAACATAATATTTCATATTTTCAAGTCAACTGATACGATTATATAATTCATTTACTAATTTATAAAGAAAATTGCGTGTGTTTTTATTCAATAATTAACATAAAAACAGAACGCAAAAAAAACACAAAAAGCACGATTTTTTATTATATTTTTGCAATGGACAAAAACAGGACTATCAGACATGGTGCGACTTACGGGAACTTGAGACACGCGTAGGATGTCGCTACTTGACGCATGAGAGCGATGATGCCCGTTGGCTAGGACAAGCGAGCAATAGTAGTAACAGTAGCAACAGTAGCGACAACAGCAATGGATCCAGTGCAGCAGCCGCCGAAAATGCATGACATCCTAGACCTCCTGACAGCAACGATTCACAACCACTTCCGCCTCCGCTTAACAAGGGTTGGCTTCGCGTCGCTCGTGACATTTTACGACGCTTCATTCGCGCTTGACCAAGTGGATACACTTAGGGTGGATCTTCCTTCACTTCCTCCTCTATGTCTTCATCTACTTGCCGCTACTTTATTCATGCGGGATTTTGCGAGAGAGTACAGCGTTCAATTGCTTTAACTTCGTTTAAGTAAAAGTAACGCTTCTCAAGTAAGGCACCTGGTTCAAAGATACGCGCGAGATTGACGAATTTGGTTGACTAGTTTTTTGGGATGATCTTAATCTAACGTATTAGATTATTAGAATCTCTATAAACTCTTTAGCTAATTTCGAAAGTTGATCTTGCCATGGTATGAAACCAGATTAATGATGCAGGAGTTCCTGAAAAATATATTTAAAAAATTTTAAAAAAATTTAAAAAACGATAATAAAACAAAAAAGGAATCACGCTTCTAACTCTCTAAAATATATATAGGGACATTTTTGTGCATTCTTCGAAAATGAAATTTAATATAAATTTTCATGAATATAAAGGCACCATGTATAGCCGACGAAGGTATTTATTATAAATATATCGTCAATAGAATTAATACTGCGCGTTGGCGATTCACCAATGATGTGACGCCAGTCTACAGATTTGTTGAATAACAAATTTTGCATTTTAAAATTTTTATATATAGACTCTGCTGTAAGTTTTAAACTCAACAAATTGATTAAGAATATTTTTTAAATGTGTAAAACTTTATCAATTTTAAGAAAAAAATACGAAGATGACTTCGCGGTTGTCTGATTTTTAAGGAATTATAAAAAAAAACATTTTTGGCATTTTACTAGAGTACCTACGATTTGTGCCACAGATTGAATTTATTTTCAATCAGAACTTTGAGAAGCATAGAATAAATTTTTGTCGAAACACATGCAACCATTGAAAGTTGCAAGTTCAAGATAAATAACTGATTTTAGTACGTATGCATATTACGTATTTTATAATTCAATATTACAACACTTTTATACATTATTGAGCTATTTCATTAAACTCGACTGTTTATAATCAATTAAATTATGATCGAAGAAAAATAGAAGCAAATCCGTATCGAATAAATAAACTTTAAAAATTTGTAATATATACATTAGAATTGTAACCCTTTTGAAGAAGCATGTGTCTGTTGCTTGTATTTACACATTTTTTCGGTCAAGTGAAAATGCGCAGATTCGTTTTGTGATAATGCAGTATTCAAATAATGTACAACTTAGCCTTATACATGTCGTCATTTTTTGTTCGAAGAGAAAAATCAGTAGACCATTAATTGATGAAAATGTAAGCATTCCACATCAACATACATTCCGATTTCACAAAGAAGAGCATTAATGCGCACATGCTTCTATCCGTAAGCATTATAATACGATTTAATAGAGTATTTTTTTTACATGCTCAAAGTTTTAATTTTTTTCAATTAAATGAAAGGATTAAAAAATACTTTTGTGGTATATGATAGATGCTATTTTAACTTTATCATAATGTACATAAAATTAAAGCAAGACAAGTAGCCGAACAATATGCCGAGCAAATAACGCGTAAATATGTACTAGATTTTTACATAGAAAATAGACACACGGTGCTTTAATTACGAAAGCGAAAAGTTGTTTTAAAAACTTTTGCATCATGTAGAGATCTTAGACTTAAGGGGATTTATGTTAGTACTGAATTGTAAATGAACTCTTTTTTTAACATCAAGAAGGTACAAGGAAGACCATAAACTTATTAGAAAATGATAGTATGTAAGCTCTAAAAAAATGAGCAATGCTTTAATACGTATATTTTTTGCATGATAAACAAAATAATATTATTGAGATAGTTGATTAAAAGGATACGTAACTTTTTTCTATAGACAAAGTTTAACTTATGTTATTGTTATATATTGATCAAAAATTAATTAAAAATATTGATAATACATACTGCATACTGCATTTTTAGACTAAAGAATTAGAATTATTGTATGTTAAGATACTCTTTCAGTTATAGTTACAAAATATTGTATCGTCGATATTTTCACAATTTTATTTGAGTACAAATATTAAAAATTCAAAATTTATGTACGTTAAGCATGTCTTTCAAATTTTAAGATTTAATTTTATTTTGAATATTCGCATTTGATATTGCTTTGTATTATTTGATTCATTGAATCTCAAATTTTTATACTTTTAATTTAATTTTAAATATGCAAGTGTGATGTGTCGTCTTTCTTTAAATTATAAACTTAATTATTATAAAATTATCTTGCTCTACATTTATATACTTTCTAATTTTATTTAAACAAACATTATACACATGTTCATACGCATAATATACTTTCATATATAAATACAATAAAATTGCAATTAATATATTTCAATTTTTTTTCGCTCCTTACATTCTAAGTAATTTTTGTTTTTAATAAAAAATGTATGATTTTTAACTTAGTAACATTTTCATGATTTACTTAAATTACTTTGAATCACTTAAAATACTTGCATTTTCTAAATGCATCTGAATAACTAATTTATAGAACTGTTTTCATTTACGTTGCATATATCATGTCTAACTAAAGATAAAAGCTTATTTAAAAAATCGGAATACGAACAAATAATTCGGAAATAAAAAAGATTTATAACATGGTTGTTTAAATTTTTTTGGTGTTTAATAATTGGCACATCAATTGCACTGCTTGGATGTTTTTATTTGAAAAACTTATTGATATAATTATCATTTAATCGTTAACATATTTATTACTGCTTATATCAATAAATTTGTAAAGTTAATAACTACAAAAGAGTGTATAAGACAATGTTGTTATAAATTTGACATTCTATAAAATTTAAAAGCCCAAAATAACGCTTGCATGAAGTACTGAATATAATTCAAAGGGCGGAAATAATTATTAACAATAAATCCATGAAATTTTACTGTGTAGATAATAAAGAAAATAATTAGTGCTAAGGCGGATTATAGAAAGAAGAGATGGTTTGTCGCCTGAGCATAAAATGGATAATTCAGGTCTTAAAAGTGTAAAAAATCATAAACTCTGCAATGAGCCGCACAAAGTTAGATAAAAAATAATTTGTTGATGATTGGTATTTACGAAATTTTGGTACAAAGTGACAAACGTTTATTCTTTATGGAGGATGGCCTAATTAGATATAGTTTAATTAATTATCAATTTTGCATATTATACTAGGAAGACTATACCGCATTGATATAAAATCTAGATTGTACGTGGACATATATATGAATTAATAATAGTATCTATATATATATATTAAATACATTATTTAATATATTTAATATAGCCACATGTTTAAGAAGAAACATTTTTTAACTGTCCTTCGACATCGAATCAAATTATATTATTTACTTAGGCTAAATAAACGCTTATATAAAATTTAACAGTATTACCTAAGGTTGTTCAGATGACTATATAATATAATAATTATAAAACGTGTACTCATCTTTCTGTAAAAGAAAAGATAATAATGAAAAATAAAAGCATTTTTTACTCTCAAAAAGTTTATTCTATTATATTTAAAATATGCTTCGCTTGTTAATTTTTCTCAAGATACAAAAATAAATATAATAGCAACGTGTATAGTTTACAGTTTAACAAGGTATTATTACCTGGTTTAAAAGAAAATATAAGTTGGTCCGTAACTTTGACTACGTGTATAATACTATAATAGTAACAATACATCGAGCAATTTTTTGCGATTATATTTACGATCGATACATTAATCGAAATTGGTATAAGACACTTTTGGTTCATATCTAATATTTTAAAAAGCTATACAGCAGAGCTAATCATCAATTGCATAAGTGAAAGTCTCGATGACCATCAATTATATTTAAACAAGAAACATACATTTACGAACGAAATTTTCTTGAATTAAACGATCGAGTCTTTTCACACATAGACGCATTAAAATTGAAGCGAAATATCATAACTTCGCTGTATGACATCTGCTTAATTTACGAACAACAGTTACGGACAATATTGCTTTAGTCGCGTTGACTTCTTCAAAGAGAAACGCGCTGTTCCTAAAATTTTTGTACCGTGACAAAATGTCAAGCGCGTGATACGCGTCTTCCGCTTCTACTGCCTGGCGCATTGTTGGACTAAGCCACGTATATGTAGAAATCTTTTTAAAATAGACTGTTGAAGTCGACGTAAAAGAATCAATTTTCTAAAAGAGAGCACACATTCTAGACCTTTTTTTTCGTTTATTTGTTAGCCAACAGAACAGTTGCGAGAAAAGTGGTTTGTAACATTTTCTACTTAATTGGAAGTTTATTAAATTTTAAAATAATTTGAGCTATTTACAAACAATTAAACCCTCGTCAAAAGCGCGAACGACATATCAATCAAATTACGCAAAAAAGTGGTCTAATAAAAAAAATATACCACAGATGTCAAAAGTTATGTGAGTTCAAAATATAATGAAAGATAAATATATGTATGAAATCTGTTAGACATAAACTTACAAAAATATCTGATTTTTCAAATTTTTTAAACTTTTTATAATTTTATCCGATTGTTTTTAATCCGAGTCTTTTTAAATTAACTTCATTAATATTATATACTGCATTTCTTATACGTATACGGAATTTCATTTCGTATTTTTTAAATACGGAATGCATACTGCAATAACTCGATTGATATAACTTTATATTTATTTAAGTTAATTCTTTCATAAAACCTGTCAAAATAGTAAAATGGACCCGGAGATATAACGTGAAGATTTTTTCTCCACTTAACTGAAATAACTTTTCGGATTTTCTCATATACAGCTTCGACTTTGGCGCTGTCCGAATGATAAATGCACTTTCAAGTGTCCTAATGACGCACTTTAGAAAGTTATGAGACTGCAGGTGGACTTTGCAGCAGATCAACTTTGTTATCTCGTTGCGAATTTTTGCTGAGGTAGTTCTTTATAAGTTAAACGAAATGCTTCCGCGCACTTTCATCTTTTTTTTACATCAGCTTCGGTATATTGTATATAACTTTTTGTCACTGGGACAAAGTAGAAACGAAATGACTGATATTCGAAATTTAAAATTGACGCGAAAAAAACCACTTTTACACAACCAAAAAAAAAGAATTAAATAAAATAGAACAAGGAATGATAAACGTACTCAAGTTTTTAGCAACTCATCTAATGGTTTATTAAGCAATTACACGTAACTGTAAAAATACAATAATGAAAGCATTTTTTTAGATTATCTGTAAAATAGGCTCAAAAAACCGTTCAAAATGACTTGCAATTTTTATGTATTCGAGTTTAGATGTGTATCGCGCTCGATGCATCAAAGAAATTTCGTTTTTACTTGGAAGATTATTCGTAGAGAGTGAAAATTTAATCCTGAAAGAAGGTCGGAGCGCGAACTTTCCACTCCGGAGAATTTCGAGCGCAAGCTCTACATTTAATGCGGGGAGACTGTAGGCATGAAAAGTACGCGTTATCTGATGAGAGAATTAAATAATGCCGACGAGGGACCGGCAGTTTTAATATTTCGTTTATAACATTGAAAATTTTGGAGCTTTTACAGAAAAGAATGAAAAGTATATTTATTTATTTCTGCCTATATTAGTTTATTAGTAATTATTCAATTTTTTTGTGAAACTTGGAATAGCAAGGTATACAGAAAATTTTAATTAAAGTTTTATCACAGAATTCTACTACTTGCAATCTATAGTTAAATATCAGTTATATTTTACTCACTTCATTATTAATTAGTATCTGCCGGTGGTGTTATAGCAATGAAAAAGCTTTAGCTAATGACTGAGTAATATATTCACGAAAAGTATTAATGAATTCAAACTTTATTGCGTATATCGTTTGAACTGGCACACAGTTCAGACCCGTAAAAACATGGATATTTTCCAAAAGAGTTCCAAGAATCTAAACTGTGCAAGTTTGAGTGCAAAGCGACGATGCTAATAAATTTGTATATTTTTTAATATACTCTTTAGAAAACTGCAGGTACGAAAGTAGAAAAAGTGTTGCGCGCTAGGGGTGTGAGAATCCGGCGTTTTACATCCTGTCAACGAGGAGTGATAGTGCAACAATATTCTCACGATTCGTCCTTATACACACAACGACAAAAGAAACTAGTGCCCCGAAACGAAATTTTTTCCTGAATCCCCGAAGCATAAAACGATATATTTCAGCCGCATCAGCGACACATACAGCCATATAGCCAGCATAAACCCCCCAAAAATGCAAAAGCACACCTATATCTCGCTTCGCGATCGCCTAACTCGAGCCCGCGCGCGCAGTTCACCTCCAAAAGAAGGAAAAGAAAAATAGGAGGAAGGTACACAGAGAACCGTCCAACTCTCTCGTCTCCGCGCGGTGCCGCTCGCTGATTTTCAAGAGCTCCGCGGCGCCGCTCGATCTTATAATGGGCAGCGCGCGTAATCCTCTGGCGTGGATAATGAGCCTCGGCATCGCGTCGCGCGTCCCCTAAAACCTGTCCTAGAAGCTTACACGGAGATCCTGCGCGCGCGTGTCTCTCTCTCTCTCCGCGCCTCCGCGGCTCAGTCTGGCTTACGAGCTGCTGCGACGATGTCATCGGCCGTCTGCCAGCACCCGCAGCAGTGCCCCGTGCGTCTCAAGGCTATTAGCGCCGTCGTCGCCGTCGTCGATCTGCTGTAGGAGGGCCGAGCGGTAGGGCCGCGATGAGCGTCGCGCTTCGGCTCGCGGCTCTCGGGCTCGCTCTGCTCCTCGGCTTGGCGAGGAGCGACTGGGTCGAGATACCCCAATTCTCCGACCAGCACAAGGTTTACAGGCAGCCGGCGAGGGTGGCCGGGCCGGGCGACGCCGAGGCCGATCGCCATCGGCCGCATGAGGTGGAACGAGTGGCGGATCGGTTCAGTCAGAAGATCAGCTTTCCGAAAGTAAGTGCGCGCCGCGCGGTGTCGATGAGAGTTTTCCTGGATATGTATATAGTTAGTTATACGTGGAGGAATAAACAAGTGTGTGTGTGTGGGTGTGATGCATTGCAACGGAGGGAGTGATAGTTGTCGAATTTTTCTAAATTATAATGATACGTGTTATTACACCTGGTATACAGGTGCAAGGCACGGGAGTTTCATAATTTTTCGCTGTCGAACGTGTTGATGATGCCGCGCGGACCCTGATTGTACAGGATTTAAGACTATTCCGATTAAGGCAGATTCTAGAAACTATAATTTGTACGAAATTCACTATATTTATATTCCGCACATTTTGCAGTTATTTTTTTGTCACGGCGTAATAAACCTCTATTCGCCGTGTCGTGGTCGAAGCTAAACGTTAAATTTAAAATGTGTATATAGTGTGACGTAAACTTGGGAAATTCAGTACATAAATAGGATATAATCGGCTGTGAATTAGTTTTTTTTATTATCTATTCAGTTGAAAAATAATTCAAATTTATGTCGACGGATATAAATGTTTTCTGAGTCCGTAAAACGATATTGGAGCAAATTTTAGAGAGGTTTGCCTTTTCGTGTATCAGACTGTCATCTCATATCACTTCTTCATAAAGGTATGATCGATGAAAGTTTATATATGGGAAAATTAACCAAAAATATTCAGAATATTAGTTGGAAAATTAAAAAAAATATTCGTAGTACACCTCTGCTGGACAGCGTTTTTCTTCTTCTATAGGACACACAGAAGACGAAAAAATAGTGTTGCCACAAAAGCGGGCGTGCGGCATTGTTTTATTTTTGACCATTTTGATATTTATGTGTGAAATTTAAAAAACAAAAAATGCTTTTTTTTACACACTGCACAGTTCTCGAGTACCTAAATATTTCTCACGTATATAATCGATATTTAGTACGGAAAGAGAGTTCAATTTAAGTTGTAGAATATTAAAATCGGATTGTTAGATTGAGAGTTACTTGCACTTAAACACACCAGTAGTGCCTAGTAAAAACAACATTTTTTGCTTTTTAAATTTCACACATAAATATCAAAATGATAAAAAAATAGTGTCATACGCCCGCTTTCGTGGCAATACATTTTTTTCGTTTTCTGCGTGTGCCCTATACAGAAGAAGAAAAACGCTGTCCCAAAGATGTAGCACGAAATTTTGTTTTTAATTTTCTAATCAATTATCTGAATATTTTTGGCAGATTTTTTCATATTATGTAGTCTCGACAAGTTAATTTGATGGTTCATTCCCATTAAATTTGTCATAAAACTATCATCAGCTTGAGCACTCTTAGAGCTGCTCAACCTTTAAAAAATTGTTATATACTGAGTACTTAATGAGTTTTCCTTGATTTTTTTACGTATATACGTATAAACTAAAAGGTTTATTACCGCAGTGGAAGAAAAAAATGACTAAAAATAAAGCTTTCTTTTTCTTCTCGCTGTATAACGAGGTCGACGTGCATAGTTCGTTCTACTCTGTAAACTCATCATCAAAATTATCGTGACTTATTACGTAGCATCAGCACTCGTTCCAGTTAACGCTGTCGTTAAAAAAGTTTATCGTAAATATCTCAGTTAATTTATTGACGAATTCAAATCTACCCTCGATCATTAAAAGAGACTTTCGCAGGAAATCGGTTTGCGCAACGTCAGCGAACTCTCTGCAAAGCGACGACGTCCCATTACCTCAAACGAGCCTACTTTCGTCGGAACAATAGCGACTTATACTACTGAGCGGGCCATCGGTAGCACCGTCGGCGGAGAAACGTATCAATCCGAAATCGACGAGGGCATCCGTGTGGACACTTTTGAGGAAGACGACGAGATTACTCAGGTATAGTTTCTTTTTTTTCTGAAACTATGTGCAGATCGGTACGAATATATATATATATATATAGGTCTTTCTACGTGGAGACGACATGGCGAGTTATGCTATGTGTTAGCGTACAGGTATCGAGTACTCGTATTGAAAAAATTTACTCGGTATATAGTGTAGCAGAAACTGATTAGCAAGAATGATATGAAAAAATGATAAAGTTATACAATGTAGCCTTTGAAGATTTTTAAGTTTTGACCAGATTCATTTTTTAATATTTTTAAGTTTTGGTTGAAACACTATATATAGTTGAATACAATTATTTTATAATATTGATAAATTTTAGTAAAAAATAATGAGTTATAGATTACGGACAGAATTTCTGATTCTAAATAGTTTATTAATTTTTCCTGCGATTCCGCTTGTAAGTGAAATTCAATGTGAAAATACATCTAAATAATTGAGGAACATAAAATTATTTATTTCTTCATGTTGAGATATTTTCTAAATTGTTAATTCTTTGATATACGTTATATAAATTATATTTTGATGTTTTCCATTCAACTAAATTGAACTTATTAAGCTATTTATCGATCCATAAGGTTTTTCAGGATATTTGGTTAATTTTTTTTTTCAATCCAAACGACGGAATTCTTTCAAAATAAATCACTGGCGATAAAGTACCATTATGCGAGAACTAAATGTTAAGTATTAGGATATGTCAGTTGAGTCAAGCATAATCAGAATTTGCATTTTTTTTAAATTTTTGCTAAATGGGCATGACCAAACACTCTTATAAAAAAATTAGGTGAATACCATAAAAGAGCTGTTAAAAGAATCTACATTGCAATTTTCTAAGAATTATTATTTTTCTAATAAATAAATGTAGACTTATATATATGGAAATAAATAACTTGTTCTAGTTCGACCAGCCACTGATCCAAGACGATGTGGAGGAAGACATTAAGACGACGACAACGGAACCACTGGAGACTTCTACAGGTGCAGGGACATCGGAAACAACGACCAATGAACAACCAGAGGAAGAAGAAAAGGGATTCTTCAATTACCTACCCATCGATCTTCTCAAACGAGTTCACAAGACACTACAATCCCAGCCACCGAATCTTCAGGGAAAAATACGCTTTTTGAAATCGTTCGAACGAACTTTAGTGAAGGAAATCGGTAATTGTCGGATTGTGTATAAAAATTGTAAGAGAAATCACTAATCTTTACAACGAATCACAGGAGAATAATTTTTCTGTGCAGGATCTCGATTAAGCTCTGCTCTCTCGCCGACTCGATTACCTAGAGATGCGAGAGGCCACGATTACCACGATGATCACGATGATGGAATCGGATTCCCTTCGTTAGAGGGAACCCTCATGGCCATTTCGTTTCTGGCCTTCGCTATTTTTTTGGTTAGATTAGTCATGGTAAGTCGCCTGAATAATATAATATCTATATACTATAGCTATACTTATATTTATAATTTGTATATAGATACACGAGTGAAATAAATTAAAAATATAGATTTAATAAATGAATTTACCATTGAACTTTTAGATGCTCTTTCGGAACACGACTAATGGCAACTCAGTGCCAATCTTGATCGGCAGGAAAAGAAGATCGGTCGACAACTTCGCCGATGAAGCTGCTCGAATACTCGGCTATTTGCAGGATTCAGCTGTACAGCACCGGTATTGAGATGTATAGAAATTTCGACGATTAATATAACAGCGAGATCAAATTAATGGGAGATTGAATTGCTTAAATTATAAGTATGAGACACCAGTGTTAGATTTGCGAACATGTTGTTCCTGCTCATACTTGTGATGATCGAAGAAAAAGAAACTTTGTAAAAAATGATATAGTATATTAAAAGAACTTTGTTGTTGAAATCATAAAATTAGGAATAAATTATTATTTATTCGAAATTATTGTAATATACGACTATAATTTTAATATTTATTAATTTATGTTTATATTAATTAGATTATTACATGTAGAATCATACCATAAAAATAATAAAAAAATTTAGATGATTTATACACTATTAATATTGTTTCACATGTATTTACATATGTATATATACTGTTATAAGTTAAATTTAGTAAATATATTTTTTGCACGGTATACTGTATAATAATACATGTAATTCATATCTACTCAACGAATCACATAGTATTAAAAAAATACTTTCACATTCGATAAATTTCTCAATTCAGCCTTTTAACTTTCAGCCTATAATGCAATGTCTATAGGTATATATGTATAAGTATCCATATAGGCATACTTCAGTTATATATAGGTATAGCAGGACGCGATTCGTCATCAGCGGATCAGCCCGAGCCCACAATCCACGTAAACAATATCTCGCAGCGATTGTCAGCGGCTTGAGGTTTACCGGTACTTTCAATCAGTCAAGCAAACACACAGAGTCTACATCACATCGGTGCGATAAAGATAATACCTAGCAGCAAGCTGTTTTCGCGAATTTTCATTACTTTGAGAAGAAGAATAATGCAAGCGAGAGAAGCTAGCACAGTGGACTACACGGTGGTCGAGAATTTCGCGAAGAATCAACACAAGAAAGCCTATGACGGTGTCATTCAATATGGAACAGCTGGTTTTAGAACGAAGTATGTGAATTAATTTTCTTACGATTATTGAAGTACTTTGACTGTGCGGGTGTTCATGTCTCATTTGTTTTTTTATTAAATGAAGGTTATAGTATTTTTCTGAATTATCTATAACAATTAAGTCGTTAATTTTTGGCGCGAAAATTTGAAAATTTACGATTAAAAATTGGTAATTTTATGAGCACAAATGATTTAAAATTATGAATTGATTTTAGGGCTGATATTCTTGATCATGTTCTATATCGTATGGGACTCTTGACAGTTTTACGTTCACAAGTTAAAAAAGGTATGTTATACATATACTTAAAGTTACAGTAGTTACAATATTTTAATAGTACAGTATGCTATAATGTTCTTTTTGATTTTTTAAAGCTGCCATTGGATTGATGATAACAGCCAGTCATAATCCTGAAGCAGACAATGGAGTTAAGCTTGTTGATCCTAATGGTGAGATGTTGGAGGCATCTTGGGAAACTATTGCCACAAGACTTGCCAACGTTGAAGATGACAAAGTTGTCTCAGTACTGCAAGAAATTATCAAACAACAAAATATTGACACAAGCTATTGTGCATCAGTAATCATCGGAAGAGATACTAGAAGTAGTAGCTTGCCACTCTCCCAAGCAGCTATAGAAGGAGTTAAAGCTATGCATGGCAATTTAAAAGATATTGGAGTCGTTACTACACCTCAGTTACATTATGTAGTCCACTGCACTAACACAAATGGTGCCTATGGAATTCCTACTGTGGATGGCTATTATGATAAAATTAGTAAAGCTTTCAAGACAGCTGTTGGGAAAACAAAAGCTAATGGAAAATATATTGGCAAATTGCAATTAGATGCAGCTAATGGAGTCGGTGCTCTAGCTATAAAGGAATTCAAAAAGCTACTGGCTGATGTCATAGAAATTGAAATTTACAATGATGGAAATGGACAGCTTAATCATACTGTATATGTCTATAAATTTATGTAAGAAAAAAATATTAATATTTAAATTCATTTAATGTTGATAATTTCGAATTTTTAGTGTGGAGCAGATTATGTAAAGATACAACAAGTTCCACCTATTAATGTACCACTGAATCCTTTTGTAAGATGCATCAGTATTGATGGAGATGCTGATAGAGTAGTCTATTATTACACAGATGAAAATAATAAATTTCATCTTCTTGATGGAGACAGAATAGCTATTTTGGTTGCTGCTCATTTCAAGGAATTGCTTCAACAAAGTAACTTAGACTTACAATTGGGACTAGTACAGACTGCTTATGCAAATGGGGGCTCAACAGCGTATATTTCTGAAACTCTGGTAAGATTTAGTCGTTATCTTTAAAAATAATTTTGTTAATTTTACATTTTAATTCAGAAAAATTTAAATTTTATTAATTATATTTAAATATGTTTCATTCATTTAAAATGTATACATTCTATCTCTATGTTTACTGATAAAGATACAGTGTACAGTATATGTATGTACCTACATTTTAGTATAGTTTCGCCGGCGTGTATCTTATTAGTATCACGTATATGTATCAAACTATCACCACATGCAGTTTTTCAATCTCTCAATTTGAAGCCATATGTCAATGTATCACATATGAACTAAAATTTTATAATTCTTCAGTGTTGCTTTTACAATATAATTTTTTTTTTTTTTTTTTGACTAAGCAAAAGAAGTTTTATGTGCATACATATAATTATTTTAGAAAAAAGTACTGACAAACTTTTAGGTTATGTTTACAAATGTTTTCCTAACAAATTTTAAACATTTTTGAAGAAAATAAAAATGGAATCAAAAGCACTGAGACGTGCCAAGGCGCATGTAAAGTCAAAGTTAAAACCAAATACATTGTCTCTGTGCTCACATTATCTTATTCCTGGACATAACAAAACTCAATCAAATCCAAATCAAGATGATGAATTTAATACACTATCAATGTCTGAAATGTTTCAAGAATTCCCCTACAGTTGCGATCTTCCAAAACCACTTCTGCCTCCAAGTAGAATTAAACGCGATTCTGTTAGAGAAGATTTGAGCATGCAAGTCATTCATGTAAAAGCAAAAATAAAAGACGATATTAATCGATACCTAGAATTGAGTAAGAAGCACTTTACTACCCTAATTAAGGATGGAAAAAAGAACGTTCAATGGGAAAATGATAAAAAAAATAGCTGTACAACATTGCCAAGATATGTAGCTGCAGTAGCAGAAATTTTAGAATGTGATCCAGATCCAGAATTTTCTGGGACTTATAATTGGTACTATACAGGTGGTACTTTAAACGCTATTTCTTATGATAACAAAAATGTTTTAATTTTTCCTTATGCAGATGAGTTGATTGCTTTACCAGTAACTTTAAATGATGATTCATTGTTAAAACCAGATTTCAAAAATGCATCTAAAGCACCCCTTACAGGAAATGCTTATCAAGTTGTTTGTTCCACAATAAATAATTGTGGAAGAGTTCTAACTAGGCATAGAAACAAATGTTATATTTTCAACATATTCAATATGAATAGAGAAAAGATGCAACTGTTACAAATAGTCGAAAAATCTTCTAAAAGTTTATATATTTCAGCTGATCTCGATCCAGTAAATTTAAATCAATATTGTACAACAGACATCAATAGAGATGTAACAATTTGGGATACAACCAAAAGTAGAGGTATTTTAAATGGAAAAATTCCAGTTACAAGATTCTTTGAAGATAATTGGGCTTACATAAAATATGACGATTGTAATAGCAATATTATTAAATATGTTGATCGTCACTGTGTGCATTATTATGACTCAAGGTTTCCAATGGATAGGCCTGTTTTGACAATGTGTCCTAAAGAAAACTTGGAAGACTGTGAATACCTATCTTCGTTGATTGGAAGTTGTAAAAGTGAACACTATTCTTATGTTGGTTCTAATCACAGTTTATGCCTATTAGATAGCAGGAATCCTAGTACAGTTATTAAAAAGTGGACCCATATGTTCAAAAGTTGTCCACTTTTTACAGATGTTTGCTTCAGAGAAGATCAAGAATTTGTAATTCTTGCCAGTCAATTTCCAGGAGAAACAGCGATAGTATTAAATAATTGGAAATCTAGTGAAGAACCTCCTTTAGCTTTTAGTACACCATATTCCCCTCCTAGCTGTATAGAAACTCTTATGGCATCGCAATCCCAAGGACAATGTCTCAGTCCGCAGTTAAAAAATAGATTATCTTTGTGTAATACTGGATGCATGGCAACTGTTGATACACCAAGTGGAGATATTTTTCTTCTTACCCAAAACTCTATAAATGACATTTTTTATCAAGGAATTGGACATCGCGAATGCTTAGATGTTTATTCTTTAGAAAATTGCAAAGCTCTGTACAAGTTGAAAATATGGGAAAGAGAAATTTTAAAAAATAATTGTCACAACATTATATGTCCTCTTGTGGTAACACAAAGAACAAGTGCTCGAGAGATGATGAGGAATTTTACAAATCAGAAATTGAAATCTAGTACTTACAATAATGAATCAAATGAATCACTAGATATTTATCCAAAATGGAAAAGATCTGTAGCAGAGCTTAACACATATGTTGATATCTTTGCTCCAGAATTATTGGCTCCTTGGGAAATGTTAGCTGAAACCCCAATGGTTCCAATAACAGCAGCACCACATCAAAAAGTTCTAACTTGGCTTGGAATGACTGAGAAAAATCAAGAAGTTAATCAAGAAGTTATAGATGTACCTGACACTATCAATGCACCTATTGTTGAAATCAAACATACAGAAGTGCAAGAAGATCCAGATGTATTCATCACACACGACAGTGAATCTATACAACAATTATTCTTGCCCAAAGTAAAGTCTCAAGTTACGCAAGGTAGCAAAAAAAATAAACGTTCTCAATACATCCCAGGATTCTAAATTATGTGTAAATAATTTATTAAAAATTTACAAGTTTTAAAAATATTGAATTTTTCTGAATTAAAAATGTATTATTTATTATTAGAATGTAAACATATTTAAAATGTATATACTTTTTATCAGAAAGTTCCCATGGCTTGTGTTCCAACTGGTGTAAAGTACTTACATCACAAGGCTCTTGAATTCGACATAGGAGTTTATTTTGAAGCAAATGGTCATGGTACTATTGTTTTTAAGGACTCTGCAGTTGAAATCATTCGTGATTCCGCCAATAATATTAGGTAAATAACTGAATAATTTTTTATTATCGGGTTAATTCGTGCTCATTAAGTTGATTATATTCAAACAAAATTTTTGCATTTCAGTTTACCAGAAAGTCAACGAATGGCTGCTCACACATTAAGTTGCATTATTGACGTTATCAACCAGACTGTTGGAGATGCTCTAAGCGACATGTTATTAGTTGAGATTATATTGCGCGCAAAAGGTTGGGACGCTGTTTGTTGGGAAAAGAGCTACAATGATCTCCCAAATAAGCAGGTAAAGGTCAAAGTACAAAATAGAAATGCAATTACAACGACAGACGCTGGAAGACGATGCGTTACACCGAAAGGTTTGCAAGAAAAAATTGATGAAATCGTCGCAAAATATCCAAGAGGAAGATCATTTGTTAGGTAGTTCTTCAGAAGCATCTTATAATATATGATATACACTTTGAGATTGAAATATTTTATAACTGTCTTTTTTTATATTAGACCTTCGGGAACCGAAGACGTTGTACGAGTCTACGCCGAATGTGATAACACAAAAGACGTGGAAAAATTAGCTGCAGAAATATCAATAGTTGTTTTTGAATTGGCAGGAGGAATTGGAACAAAACCTGCAATGCCGTAGAAGATTAAGCTTTTATTTTATACTAATTTACAATTTAAATTATGAAAGATATTGTGTTAATTACAATCGCTTTATAAAAAGTTTATTATTTTTTTTAAATTGTGATAATAAAATTTATCTACAAAATTTTATATAAAAGAAAATATTTGTATAATACACTGATTAGAAAAATATTTTTATACTGTCAATATAATTGCAATAAATTATAATTTTATAAAGAAATTTAGTTTCTACTACTTTGTGTTCAAAACTATGTCACGTGATAAGTCTTTGTTGTCACATGGTAGGTATGGTAACTATATTGATTATTTTAAGCTACGCTCACTTAAATCTTGAAAAGACAATAATAATTACGTTTTACGCATATTAGTGTTAAATAATTTATTATAAATATGTGGCAAGATAATCAAGTAAAGTTTGACGTTGCTCTTTCGTAAGTATAATTTAAATTAACCTTGAACAAGTATAACAAATGCATAGCAGTCTTCAAATATTGCTATATACGCATTTGAGATAGATATAGAATAACCAATAAACATTTAAAAAATATTATTTAAGGCAAATGGAAATGAGACTGGGCGAACATTTAATAGATAAACTTGAGATGGTAGAAGATACAAAAGGTAATGCAGGTGATCGTGGTCGATTGTTAATAACAAATCTCCGACTTATGTGGCATTCAGTATCATATCCGCGAATTAATTTAAGTACGTTTATAAAAAAATTATTATGCTTTATAAATTTCGTTAATCGTTTTGTAATTTGAAAAAAATATTTTTGATATTTCAGGTGTTGGTTTTAACACATTTGTCACAGTCACGACAAAAATAATTAATACAGTATATATTTATTATCTTTTTTATAATGCTTTAAAAATATTAGAAAAAATATATATTTATTTATTAAAAGCAAATTGTATTCCACGTAATTTTAGATTTATGGAGGAACGACGCAAGCTTTGTATATCTTAACTTCATACAGAAACTGCAGATATGAATTTATATTTAGTAATTTAGATACAAGAAGTTCTCGACATTATACTTCAGTAATGGGTGTACACAGAGCTTACATTTCATCAAAAATATACAGAGAAATGAAATTAAGAGTAGGTATCATTCATGACAAGCGTCTGACGCTGTTGCCGCAAGAAACGGTGCATGAAACGTTGCCAGGAGTATGGAATTTATCGACTGAACAAGTTATGTTATTTTCAAAATAAAAATTTTTAATTGGAATTAGAATTTAGCGAAACGTAATGATAAATATGTTTCTTTCTTAGGGGAATGTTGGTACTTTCATTGTTACTAATATTAGAATTGTTTGGTATGCCGATATGAATCAACAATTTAATGTGTCCATGCCTTATTTGACAATAGCTAGTGTAAGTGCGTGAATTAAAAGAAAACATATTCTATCACCATACTCTTTATTTAAATATACTTGAGCATTATTGCTTTTTGTTGAATTCCTGAATTTTTTGATATTTTTAGATTTTTTTATATCTATTTACATTTTTCCAGATAAATGTAAGGTCTTCGAAGTTTGGACCTACACTAGTGATAACAAGTACAGAATCATCTGGCTCTTACATCTTAGGATTTAGAGTTGATCCTATTGACAAACTTTACTCTTTGCATAAAGAATTAGTATCCCTCAATGCAGCCTACAACAAGTCGCCTATTTTTGGTGTAGAATATACGTTTGAACACCAGGTAAAATTGAATGAAAAATTAAACTAAGCTATTTAAATAAATATATATGTACACCTATAAATATGTCAGAATAATATTAAATGTATATATGTACATTTTATAATTACAGTCAGTTCCTCAACCTGAATCAATAACTGAAAAATTCACCGAAATCGAATCATCCGAAGATGAAATATCAAACGTATTTAATATATACTTCTCAGAAGGAGGAGTTAATCAAAGAAAGCCAATATTTGCCAATAGCTTGGGACTTGCATCCGAAGAACCAAGAGAAGGAAGTACTTTGGAAATGTTATGGGAATTGCTTCCATCTACAAAGTAGTTATAAAAAATCATTTGGGATGAATAATGTATATAAAATCTTTGTTTTTATCTATAAGAGAAAAATAATATATTACATCACAATCTTAATAAAAATTTTTCAGTTCTCTCTCTCTTCTTTATAGTGCAAACTTTTTACGCATACTCATACGCGTATTTTATATGCGTGCATAAAGTATTTATATATATTTTTTATATTAACAGAGCTTAGCTTGGTCTACAAGTTGGAGTATTCGAAGAATCTTGTCGATCTTCGGTGTCATCTTGAGCGCTGCCAGAGCTTCCCGCGAATCTATATCCCATATTGAAAAGCATTACTTCAAAATGATCAGTGTTCATACGAATATAGTTTGCAATCGCAGCTTCGTTTGAATTTTCGACTTCCCAGACATTTACACTTCCATCCTGAGTAGAATATTATGTTTGGATTAATTTTATTTTATTATTTATTCAGTCTCGGCATTTTTTAAAAATAATTCAATAAATAATTTGATTTATTACCTCAGGCATTGGGCTCCACAATCTTATAACTGCATCTATACCACTCGTAGCCAATAGACATGTCGATGGATGTGGTTGTAAGCAATTAACTATTCTTTGATCTCCTTTTAAAACTCTAGCAATATTGGTAGTATATCTATCCCAGATAAAGAAAGATCCATCATCTGAACCAGCAATAATAAATTGACCATCACTAAAAGAAAATAATCATAATACAATCAGAAACAATCATCAATTGCAGAGGAGCTAATAAATAAAATAACTTTGGGTCACGAGTCATGATTATACATCATTATTAGATCAATATAAATGACTTACTCTCCAAAAAAGTTGGCCTCTTTTATATCCGTAATTGTGTTACAATGCCCACACAGTCTTAATTTAAAATCAATTGCATTTTCTCGCCATTCTTTTTCATAATCGGAAATCCGGGTTTCCGTCGATGAATTCTTATTTGTATATGGAATTTTACCGGACATTATCGCCTTCTTTATATCGTTTCTCAATGTTTTACATGCAGTAGCATTAGAGTGCTGCGGGAATTTTTTCTTGAAGTTTTCCATCACGATATATGCCCCATTCGGATGGTTTAAATCAAACAAACATCTAGCCAACCGGAAATGAGCTTTAATGTGTTCTGGATCGAGTGATAACGTCGTTCGACAATCACGTAATGCCGCGTAACAGTCTCCATCCCTTGGATAATGAAAAATAAAGATTGTTAATAGAATAGTTTCATTATTAGATAAAAAATAAAAATATTTACCATGCTCGTTTCATATATGTGGCGGCTCTGTTACCATACAGTTTAGCTGAATATGGACACAAGCTAATTGCTTCATTATATAATGTAATGGCATTAGCAAAGCGTTCCTCCTCAAAAGCTGTATTTGCCTATTGATGTAAAAATGATACATTGTGCGATTAGAATCAAAGTTAGTCTGTTGAATACCATTGTATAGATTTCTCACCTTTAACTGTAATTCTTCGACCTCTGAACTAAATTCCGTAACATTCAACGCCGATATATCTTCTAATACTACTAGAGCGTCATTATTATCTTCTATGCAGGGTTCACTACAGTCTTGGTCCCCATATTTCGTTTCTGATCAAAAACCAAGTTATTTTTAATATTGTTAAAGTATTTTGTAAAAACCTTTTTAACATATAGAAATTTATTACCAAGCTCAACAGGAACTATAAAACTTTTGGAATTTCCATGATTATTGATGTCGAATAGATAAATCTGTTCTCCACCCATATTGACTAGTAATTCATTTCCGTCATCGTTGAACGTCACGTACGTACTAGAAAATCTTTTGCTACTATCCCGATTTTTTAAATGACCTGAAAATTAAAATTCAATTAAATTTTTTTCACATATTTGGTCACATTTGATTTCAACTCTTAGCAATAACTGATAGGATTCGAAATGTAAAAAGAAGGATAGTACAATATCAAAAAATTATAAAAGTAACTCTGTATAATTTATTATAAAATTTCTAAAATCAATTAAGATAGATATACAAAATTATGTTTAAAAATAATTTCTATGTAATTAATATTATCAAAGATTTGTTAATAATTTTGTACAGAACAAAACATAAAAAAACTTATTAATTTACCTGCAATAAAGTACTGGGCACAACCAAATGGCACATTATCTTCTGGATCTCCTTTTCCAAAAAATGTGCTGTTCAAAATCGACGACATCGGTCTCTGTAAAATAAATATCAGGAAAATAATCATTTCTTATTATTAAACCCTTTTATGTTAATTGATTTATAAACAACCTGCGAAAGCTTGATCATCCTACGATCGTACATGCGCACGTATGGATCGTTTGCACCGACTGCGATAAGTTCGGGTCTGCGTGGATTCACGTTGATGCATTTTGCTTCAACGAAACGACCCGTATGAAGAGGCAAATTGACAATAACATTGCGCTGTTCAACACTCTTGCAAGAGTGCGGTACACGCAAATCATATTGCATTATAAGACCATCCTCACAAGCACTCCAGAAGAGAAAGGGTACACTTGGTGCAGTAGCAACGCGTTTCACTCTCCCGAAGTGGCAGTTACATACCAAAAGAGTATCTGAAATGGAGACATCGTGAACACGAATCTTATAGTCGCCTGCACCCGTTACCAGAATCGAATCGTTTGATTTTGGCATAAACTGGAATGGTTTGAAAAGTCAACATTAGTCAAGTTTTATGCATTTTTAATTTTTAACAGGTTTGCGACGGCATCACTTAAAAATGGATCATGAATTAAAAATATTGATTCTTTATAATTTTTAATAAATTAGAAAACGAATAAAAATTGTTTTTTTAATAATATCTCAATTCATTAGACTGTGCTAAAACAGACTGATCATATTGGTATCCTGTTCAGAGCTTAAGATTAAAAGAATAAAATAAAAAAGAAAAACACAGCTTATACATTGGCCATCATAAACCTGTTGAATTTAGAAAATCTATAGCTTATGTATACCTTGACTGTAAATATATTTCCACCATGACCAGTCTGTAATTTCAGTTTCTTCTCATAGCGAAATGGATCCCATAATATTACATGCATGTCATCTGATGCTGAGGCCAAGATCCTGGAAATAAAATAGTATTTAAATAAATGGAAATGGATTGCTTCAATTATTGTAATAGTTAAAAATTTGATTGACTAACGTGCCACTCTCATTCCATTCCAAACAATTGACACATCCTTCATGACCTTCTAACTCTGTTTCTAGACCTAATCTTTTCAACAAATTTGATGTAACTTTTAGCTTACGTGCAACTTGTCTGGCATTTGACTCCTATATTAAACAAAAACAAAAATGATTACTAAGGCTTCATAACGCTTAACAAGGTTTTTTCAGTAACTGTATTGAAAAAAATATATGTTACCTGTATTTCTCTTTGCCTAACCAGGTCCACAACCGTGGCATTGGGTTTTTTCTTCATAAACATCTCCATTTTCATATCATGGAAAGTTTATGCTATCCTCTGAGCTGACACATCTGGTATCCTGAAAAATTATATAATGCATTTGTTGCTCCTCAAAGACACAGTACTTGAAAATAAACAATCATCTCCATTTTCAGAAACCTACACACATATGGCTTTCTAGCACTGTACTAACCTAATCTCGAAAAAACCACAAAACCCACTTCTCATTCGAAAATGTCATATTCAGCAAGTGCATCACATACAGCAGCGAATACTTTTTCCTCTTACATGACTTGCTCAACATGGAAGAATAACAACGAGCACCAGAAGAAAAAATCGTTGAGCACTCTCCCACAGATATACTTACAACTTTCACTCACGGTGTTTATAAACTAACGTGTATGAGAAACAAATTAAGTAAAGAATGCATATACTTATATAGGTATGTGCTCTTCCTAAGATAGCGTCAGAAAATTGAATAATACGTAGGAATAAGATTAGTCTGAAAGCGTGTCTCTCTTATTCGGCGGTCCGAGCCCTTCTTCCAAGCAATTGCGGCGCGACATTTTAACGAACACGTATCAATCGTCCCCCGTTGCAGCAGGATCGCGACGATGATGTCGGGATCATGATCGCAGATCGACTGACAGTCAGCATTTTTTTACTTCCGTTTTCGATCTACTTTTAAAAATTCTTCTTCTCTGTATATGCTCCTTTAGGCCACGACGTTTATGGAATTGAAGACTTTATCTGACGGTCCTGCAGTTGATATTATTGCTTCATTATGTTTGATGACGCGCCATGTAAGTAGAGCTGTTACTGTTACACGATAGGCATCTCCAGTTCAGATCTGCAGTGACGTCGTTTACCTTATGCTTACTCGTGTTTGTTGTTATTTATGCGTGTTGTCGTGATGTGGGGATATACGTGTGCGCGCTACGATTATCCGCAGACTGATGTGCGAGAAAAAAATTACCTAAAGTCTGAAGTACACATCATTTGCCTTGTTTGTATACTTTAGCACTTGAATTGCAGTTGCAGCTACTACCATGTTAGAGTGCAGTAGTTTTTTGCTTCTTCGAGTCGCGCTTCGACTCGAGCGATGTTGTTCAGTATGTATATATATACATATATACAACTGATGCTCGCTAAGAAGTGATGAGAAAACTACAGTTTCTAAGAAATGAGCGAAACTGAACTGTGCAATGATTGGTCGAGGAAGAACAGAAGTAGACTATCAGAAGTTCAGAACCAGCAGAACACGTCGCTATATCTATACATCCAATCATCCAATGCGTTGCCAATGTTGACTACACTATACGGCCAGACGGCCTATACCTGACTATACTATGCAGCTATATATATATATACGCTATATTTTATACCAGCTATTTTCTGTGTAATATACCTTGCATTTCTATGCATTTATTTTTTGTGACTAAGAAACATTAAAAAGAGGCGAGTCGGTGAGTAAGTATTCGATGCTATGAATATCGCATTTTCCTTAATCTAACTTTATTCTAATAAAAATTTATTTTGGAAAGAATACCAGATTTGTTTTTTGATGGCTGAGTTATGCAGATTACATCTTTGTTTACGTATGACAAAATAATACAGCCAACTGCCAAAGTGAAGAGCAAAAAAAAAACCCCTAATAACAACTGACACGTACAAATATTTTGGAATGTTTTGTATTAATAAATAGAAGCAACTCTCACACAATGAAGTTGACATGTCATATAGAGGTTTTCAACAGGTTGTCAAATCTAGCTCCAAAGATTGCAAGAAAAAAACCTCAGCGATCATGTTTATCTATAGGGAGACAATCTGTAAAAAATAAAGAGATCAATCTTTTACTGCAAACTCCTACAAATAAAAATGGAATCAAGTACAAGGTATACATGTAGCAAATAATTCAATATTTAAAATTCATTATTACTATGAATTTCATTAGTATTTATTTTACAGATAGATGGCAACATAGAACAAGTTTTTACAAAATGTATAAATGAAGGAAAAGCAACAATAAGACTGAAAGAACCACCTCATGACATAAACATATGTAGTTGTGATCCAATACAATTAAAAAGCTTTCTTCATGTGTTGAAATTAGGATTTTCAAAGAAACTTGATCCTTCAGTGTTAACTCTCTCGAATCTTAACCCAAAATCTATGAAAGCTCCTCCAAAAACAAAAATTATTATTAAGCAGTCTTCTGAATATCCAGTCCTTGAAGGATTTCCAAGAACAACTGAAGAGCTGTGTATTGCAGGTCTGCAAAGAAGATCTTTTGATCGACAAATTTTAAAGTTGCAAAGTTTGCGAATTTTAAATTTATCAGACAATAACATAAAAAGTTTACCTCAAGAATTGGGAAATCTTCCAAACTTACAAGAATTAAATATATCTGGAAATCAATTGGGAAAAGGTTTAATATCTAAATGGTCATGGATGAGCTGTAGTAATATAGCAAAAAACTTACGCTTACTTGATTTAAGCAATAATCAGGTATTGTAATTCTAAAATATAGTCTATTATTATGATTAGATAATCAGAACAATTGTTTAGAATCTTATGTATTTTTTAGTTATCACAAATTCCTGAACACATCAGTAAGCTGTATCATTTAGTGACACTGAATCTAAGTGAAAATTTAATTTCTTATTTACCCACTGGCATTGGTAGTATGAGCAGACTAAAATTTTTATCTTTAGCAAAAAATAATTTGACTCATTTGCCAGGAAGTATGAGAAATTTGATACTTACTGAATTAGATGTCCGTTATAATAAATTTGAAGACAATACGAATAATATGATGTCTGTTTGCAAGATAAAAGTACCAAGTCTTGTTGACTGTGCAGCTCAAAAAGTACTGCATTCAAGGTTAGAAATTTTGTTTAATTATTAATGGTATGCAACATTTAGATCAGTAATAAATTTGTTTTACTAACTTATTTCAGAACATATTACGATGCAAGTATAATTCCATATACCTTAGTTCATTATTTGGATAAAGCAAAGTATTGCATGTGTGGAGCACCATGTTTTGATTGTTTTATAAAAAGATTTATAACAATGAATTTATCTAGGATCGCAACAATGATCAAATTTTCTGACGCAACCGCCGACGTTCTTTTTGAATGTTATTATTGTTCAGTTAGATGTGTTAGGAATTTTAAGGCTTTTTGAAAAAGCAATTATAAAATAAAATAAGTAATTTACTGTGTGATATTTAATGTAAGATTTAAATCTAAATTGATAAAATATCATTTGTAAATAAACAAATAGTTTTTATAAAGCCATTTTTGTAATTTTAATAATAAAAATATTTAATTATATAATTTATCTCGTACTACTTATTTATAAATGCATCCAAATTAATTTAATGATTTCTCTTTTAACTTGAAAGAATTTTAAATTTGTTTAAATAATATCACAATAAACATTTTTATTTTTCGAACCGTTTGTATCTGATATACACTGTATGATCAATTTCAAATCCTGGTTCATTTTTGCGCCTCCTAAAATTGTCCAATCAAAATTCAAAACGCCATCATCGACATTTTTCGCCGGAAGTTTCTCAGTTATGGTTAGATTCTGAATCGATACACTCGAAGCGACCCATCTCGAAACGTATTGTAAGTCGGAAGTTCCTTTCCGTATTCGCATGGCGTGTATGTAGGTATGTTAGCTTAATAATTTCTAAAATTTTAACAAATAAGTGCATTAAAAAAGTCTCGATCAATCTAAGTCGTCGTTTATGTAATAAAGAGAAATTCCATCCAGCATAAAATATAAAAATTTGCCCGTATTTTACAACAATTTTCCAAAAATACCCATTGACACATGGCACGTTGTAGTGTTTGGTGTCCCTAACCTAATAATTATCGCAACTGCGTGCCTCGGCACGAGATGTTATCGCTTTGATTGTAAAATTGTATATACTTTACTTTTATTTTTGCGTTATTAAACATTATTTTGCTATTTTGAAGTTTTTTTAGTAGATTTTTACTTTTACCTGCATCTTATAGTTTCGTTATATAGTGCAAATGATGCCTATACATTGTACACGATTCGATAAATTTTTTGACCATTTGTACGGGTTATCGAACAATTGTGTTTGTCACAAAGTAGTTAATTGATTTTGAAGTATTTCATATTAATAAAATCAATGTTGCAATTTTTTACTATTGATATGTCTACTTACAGGTTGTTCAAATTGGTACACTTCAGTATTATGTAAATTATGAGTTTATGGGGGATGAAAATCGATAAAAATGTTATAATGTATGTGAAAACAATTACCAACATTTGTACTTATTTTTATCGATACTTTGAACCTGCAATAAACAATAACATCATGAGTAATAGTTATTTTTTAAATGTGATTGCTTGTAATTTGCAGGATAAAGGTATAATGTTGATTTATTTTAAAACATTTTTAAAATTTAGAAACTTCCAAATTGCAATAGTACAGGATTTTTATTAGCTTGTTTTAACTTTTTTATTGAAACTGTCAAAGACGGTTCGAAGTTTTATTGTGATTTATTTAAAAAATTGTTTAAAATTTGATAAAGGTAAGTGAGTTGTATCGTGTACAATGTTAATGCAGTCATTCAAAATACTGCTTTAGACAAAGAATAATTTTAAAAAATTTTTGTTTTGTTTGTTATAGGTAAATTACATTCTCGACTGTTTGTAAGGTACAAACAGCAACATGCCGCAGAATGAATATATTGAGCGGCATAGGAAGCTGTATGGACGAAGACTTGATTATGAAGAACGTAAGAGGAAGAGAGAGGCAAGAGCTCCTCATAAACTATCTGAAAAAGCTCGCAGCCTTAGAGGCATAAAAGCTAAGATATTCAACAAAGAACGCCGCAATGAGAAAATTCAGATGAAAAAGAAAATCAAGGCTCATGAAGAGAGGAATGTGAAAAAGAAGGCTGAGCCAACTCCAGAAGGAGCACTGCCAGTATATCTGCTTGACAGAGATGTTACATCCAGAGCCAAAGTCTTGTCTAATATGATAAAACAAAAGAGGAAAGAAAAAGCTGGCAAATGGGATGTACCAATTCCAAAAGTTAGAGCGCAATCTGATGCTGAAGTATTCAAAGTACTGAAGAGTGGAAAGTCTAAACGAAAAGCATGGAAGAGGATGGTTACAAAGGTTACATTTGTAGGAGAAAATTTCACAAGAAAACCACCTAAATTTGAAAGATTTATAAGGCCAATGGGATTAAGATTTAAGAAAGCTCATGTCACTCATCCAGAACTTAAAGCAACCTTCTGTTTACCTATAATTGGTGTCAAAAGGAATCCAAGTTCACCAATGTATACTACATTAGGTGTTATTACTAAGGGAACAATTATTGAAGTTAACATTTCTGAGTTAGGTTTAGTAACACAATCTGGTAAGGTTGTTTGGGGTAAATATGCCCAAGTAACAAACAACCCTGAAAATGATGGATGCATTAATGCTGTATTGTTAGTTTAAAGAACACCTCTTCAAATATGAATGTAATATATACTCTTCCATAAATTTTTATAATAAAATGAGAATAAAAATATATGTTTGTCTATAAATATTTTTTGACCACAAAATATCCTTTCAGATGTTATCATTAACAAATATTTTTTACTGGATGGAATTTTTCAAAACTTTACTTTTCTATCTGCTATCTAGTAGTCATGAGAAATTTATTTTACAGGACATACTCATCATGCAAATCTTTGTCAAAACATTAACTGGCAAGACCATCACTCTTGAGGTTGAGGCCTCTGACACGATCGAAAATGTCAAGGCCAAAATCCAAGACAAAGAAGGTATGAAATTTTGTTTAATTCCACAGGAATGCAATAACAGACTCTAGAAACCTTATCATCATTTATATTTATAGGCATCCCTCCAGATCAGCAAAGATTAATCTTCGCTGGAAAGCAGTTGGAAGATGGTAGAACTCTATCTGATTACAATATCCAGAAAGAATCCACCCTCCACTTAGTTCTTCGTCTGCGTGGTGGTGCTAAGAAACGCAAGAAGAAGAATTACTCCACTCCAAAAAAGATCAAGCACAAAAAGAAGAAGGTTAAGCTCGCTGTACTGAAGTTTTACAAGGTATACATAAAGTTTTGCTACAAAAAAACATTTAAATGATTAATAAGGGTATTCATTGATTTTATTCAAATTATAGGTTGACGAGAATGGCAAAATTCATCGTTTGAGGCGAGAATGCCCATCAGAACAGTGTGGAGCTGGAGTTTTTATGGCAGCCATGGAAGATAGGCATTACTGTGGAAAGTGTGGATACACCCTTGTCTTTAATAAACCCGAAGACAAATGAGTACAGAGCATTTAATCTGTATTTACTTTATATTATAATAAATTTAAAAAAATCACACTGTTTTTCATTTTTCTTACCTATCAATAATGAAAATAAAAATAACAGGATTGAAATAAAATCAATTCAATTGTCCAAATAAAATTTATATTTTATTAAAGTTCAAAAAAATAATTCTAAACTGGAAAATCCAGTATAAACTCATAGTACAATGTATCTAAATCAATTGTCCACAATTTGAGACCGTCGAGTATGTAACATGTACGCGTATTCATTATTATTATTTTATTACTATTATTATCCTACAATACTTTAACTTTCTATTAAACATTATACACGGCAACTTTAACACCCTAGTAGTAAATTCCTAATAAATTAATATTCACAAGACTTAATAACAATCGGTATATGTGCGATAACATTAACTGATAAGATTAATTCTTTACAATCGCTTTCATTTTTCTACAACAAATTGGAAAATGCATATTGTAGCAAGAAGCTCTTTCACTACAACATGAACGGAGCCATATTCTAAAACTCAGTATTTTAGATTTATTTCTTACTTTCAAAAAGAAATATCTTATATATATGAAAATTCTTAATTATGTGTAATAATCACATTATATCAATGATTTTTCATTGTAAAGCAAAACCATATTTTAATTTTTTTACATAATGCAAAATAGGCTTCGATATTGCTATGTAATCGTATAAAATAAAGATAAAAAAAACTTAATTAGATCTGATTATATAAATCCTAGAAAAAGGCAAATACAATATTTTCTAATAACAGACTTCAGAATGACCGAAATTTCACTATTTTACAATAAAAATTTTTATGCTACAAAAATGTAAAAACTTGCGAAATTCCAAAAAGAATTTTTCGATATACTGGATCATTCTTGTTGAAGTTAAGAAATTAAGTAATTAATATAACAATATTTCAAGGCCCTTAAACCTGCTAACATATTTTCAAAATTTTACCTCAACACGTGAAACAAACTATTGCACTCTGTCAAATATTCAATGGAAATAAAAAAAATTTGATAATTAAAGATTAAAGTGTATAGGAAACACAGCCTTGAGCAGGTTTTAAATATATTCATCATGAAAGCTTGCAAAAGCTTCTTTACAGTTCTTGATCATGATGCTGTTCATTTTGCGAATTATGAGTTTTCAATCCTGGTTTTAATACTGAGAACATTTTTTCAGTCGTTGTTGGATGAATACTCATCTGTAGTTGCGTCAACGATTCTTCGGTCTTTAGTTTTAAGTAAAGGATTAAATTAAAATTCATAATTAAGATGAATTTCAAGAATTTATTGCATTCTCACATGATAAGATTACCTGTCTAAGTAGTTGTGCTGCTGTATTCAATACCCTTTGCCACTTTTTAATTTCTATATTATGTAAGCTTTCTTGCTGTTGAAGTAAATTTATCCAATCTTCTTCAGTTTTTGGTGTATTCCTGTAAAAATGTGTAATCATTGAAACCACAAAAAATTGTAATGTTATGAAAGTAAATAAATAAATAAATAAATGTTACACGAAACAATACATATTTCTTTACTCATTCCGGGTATTGATTTTTTAGAATTTTTTATTCGCCGCCCTTAAATCAGGAATTTTCTTTTAGATAAATAGCTGATACGAGTCTGAATTTTACGGTAAGAGACAATGTCAAAAAATAATGTTCGCGGCTTATCTATGATCAGAGCGATAGTAGGACCGGCTATGCGAGTTCCCACAATCTAGGATTGTACTCGTTTCATTAAAATCACTCTACAACTTTGTGATAAAAAATAATATGTCAATGAGTGCTTTTATGATAAAATCATAAAAAATTGATTTTCTACATAAAATTATTGAAGTTCGTGACGTTATCGTATAACGTCCGAGCAACAAACATAACTGAAAAGAAAATTAAATTCTTGGTCTCGCTATATACGTTAACTGAAAAATCGAGAAGTAGCTAAGTCGAGTGAACCAACTTCGTTAATTTCCGCCTTCACGACCATGATTATGAGTGAGAAATATATAACTGATATCAAAAATATATTTAAGTAATCTAATGCGTAATTGATTACATAAGAAGGATTAGCGTGACATAGCACGTACTACCACGGAAAAATAAAAGCTTACTTTAAAACATGTAAATCCATTATTGTATAGGTGGCAGCCTCTTCTAAACCCCATAGTTTGTAATAGAGTAAACCATTAATAATCATTAAACCTAGTACTGCTAGTAGAAGTATCCAAGTTATCATAGCACTGCTTTCTCCTCGTAACTCTGTAGCTGGAAACAAAGAATGGGTTTTAATAATCAGTTACTATATTCAAATTTAATCAAATTTCAATGTAACATCATTGAAAATTACCGGCAACAGTAGTTCTATGAGGCAGCTCTATAACAGGCGACTGATGATTGAAGGCTGTGTGATCAGGGGAATGAGTTTGTATGGTAACACCAGCAGCTGTGACACGTCGACGTCGCCTGGTTTTTCTTTTTAGACCTCCAGCAACTGAACTACTTTCTTCGCATTCAACTGCTAAGGCTTTTATTAAACTATTGAAATATTCTTCCATACTAGACCAACAATTTTTTTCTATAAAGCCTGCAGAAATAAAAAAAAAATAGGAATGAAATATTGCATAATTTTGAACATAGTTTATTTAAGGTATTGATTCAAATAAACTTACTTTTAACAATACCCCACACATTTTTCTTATACCTTATTTCAGAAAAAACTGCAAAAGTTGATTCATTCTCAGAAATGCTCGTTAAACAATAATGCGAAAAAACACTGAATGAATCGGCGTATGGTATCCCGCAATTTGTAGTTTCCACGTCAAGGCAATAAAGGTGACCTGGTGTACTACATGGAAGCATTACCTAAATAAGATATAATTTTGATTATTAAATATTTGAGATGAAACTGCGATTTGAGAAGAAAAAAATCTAACCTGCGTTTCCGTAACTTGTGAAGACTTGGGTCCAACAGTTTGAGTTAAAGAGACAGTCAAAGAAACTGTTCGCATCTTTTGCCCTGTTGCACTGTCTTCTGTCCAAGCAGGTTGAATCAAATCTTGAATAAAAAATATTATAAAATTAATTTATTTGGAAAAATCTGCTTTTTACCAGTAGAATACCTTCCACACTGTGATATAAATTAATCAAGCATACATTTAAAAATGTGGAGTATATTAATATAATTTATCACTAAGATAAAATAAAGTTTATTTATTCATTGCTATTTTCAGACATTTACAATTTTGAAAACAGATTTTATCATATTAAATAAAAACTAAATTTTGTTTATCTTTTCAAAATCAATAGGATATAATCAAGTGAAATTACCTGTCGTTTTACGAGCAGTATGAAAATCTAGGAAGAACTTGGAATTCGTAAAAAGAAGAGTAAATAATCGATCTATATGTATTGGCAAAGTAGCTTTTATCAATGGTCGTCCCTCATGTGATGCGCTACATACTGCTGTACTTCTTAAACCTATTCTAACTGTAAAGTAAAATAAATGTTTGGAAAAGTTTTTAATACATTTTTTTGATTTAATCATCAATAAATAAGCAATATATTACCCAACGGTTCTTTTTCTGCTTCACTCTCACTGGAATAACTAAGATCTGTTGGATCATTGGAACCTTCTGGTCTTGTACCAGTTACTGAATGCAATGGAGATGATTGTGTCAGTGGGGATTCTGCAAGGGCATCGGATGATGCAGGATTTTCAAGCTTAACATCTCCCTAAATTTAAAAATAATAAAATAAATTGCGTGTAGATTAAGTATATTGATAAATTAATTATAGATTTTAATATATTATTATGTACCTCTGAAAAGGAGTCTAATGATAGACGTGTAGATAACTTCTCTTCTGGAACTGTTAGTGAACGGGAAACATAATCTTCATCATCTGATGTTAAACCCAATTCTTCTCCATAACAATCATGGACTAGCTGCCACATTTCACTCATACTCATTGACTTGAAATAAAAGAAATTTTCATATTAATTTAATTGTCTCACTTATAATGGATTAATAGCATCATATAAAAATACAATACAATTGACTATAATACCTCTACATTACACTTTTTATTCTTGCATTTTCGTTTCCATTCACTTTTTCCAATCTTTATATAAAATTTAGAATTATTGGAATTTTGACATAAATAAAAATCCAAAGAAACAATAAATATTAAATATGTACTTAATCGTCTTAATTATATAAGTATTTTAATTTTCTTATTTATTTTAATGAAAGAAAAAAAAAGACAAAAAAAAAGTTATTTACTGTAATTGAAATACAGAAACTCACCTGGCCCATGAGAGCATTTTGCCAAACTTTAAATAACATCATAAATGTTTTGTCCCTTGAACCAAAAGATGTGAGGAAAAATTTGTCTGTGGCAGTAGAAATTAATATAGCATTTGGAATAACAAGGGCTGTTTTTTCTTTGGTAATTGACGTAACATCTTTCCAGCGAAGTGAAACAAGAGTTTCCCACATGAAAATATTAGCATAGAAACATACATAGTTTTGAGAAACATATAGCCTTCCATGAACTAAAATTTCTCTTTGTAGAGCACATGAATAATCTAAAACGATTTTATTATTTTATGAATTATTAATTAAGAATGTCCTGTACAGGTGTAGATAAATAAAAACACAAACCAACAACAAGTCTCTCTTCATCGGGTACATCTTTAAAAATTCTTTTGAAATTATCAGACCGTGATTTATAAGTTGGATAAAGAATATTGGAATACCATGACTTTTTCTTGCTGCGATCACTACCCCTTGTTTCTTTCTTTCCATCGGAAGCAGAATGTTTACCAATTTCTGCTGAATCTGAAGAACGGCTTGTGATTTCCTGCAACATGGATGTAATTATGCAACTAACAGATGTTTTAGAATTATTGTCGTGCTGATAAGCTTGAGTATTATCATATCTGAGAAGAAACTCTGTTAATTATTGACTCACTTATTTTTTATAAGTATTTATTCTAACTAAACATTATAAATATCATTTCTAATTTTTAAGTTATTTGTTTATGCTTATACTAACTGTAAAAAATATTTCTTACAAGTAAATGTAGTACAATTGCTAGCACAAAAGTTATTTAGTGATAGACAAAAGTATTTTTATACATTTTTTATGTTAAGATGTTTTTTTTTCAAGGAATATTATTCTATATCTAATATTAACTAATGTTGAAAAACAATCCAATAACATTATACATGTTTTCATTGTAAAAGAGTTACAATATAGAATTAGCTAGCTTAGATAATTTGCAGATTAACTTGTAACATTTTATAACCATTTTTTAATTTTCAGGTGTAAAACATGTCATTGTCATCCATCTTAATTATTGAATGATGCTGATATTGAAAAAATATATACCAATGTTAATGTGATGTTTCTGATGTTTTATTAAAATGTATATACTATACTGTGTATACAACTCTCCATCTTTTGAGGTTAATTTAATCAATATTTTTATTTGAATTTTAAAAAATAAAAATATAAATTTTCTAAATAACTATCTGTTTGTTATAAAATTGTTTTTATTAAGAGATTGTGAGATTATATTAGTAAGGTATACAGCCTTGTCTCCAACCAGTACTTAATTAGATTTTGACATCAGTCTTGTCCCAGTTTGGTATTGAAATGTCACACCTGTATCATCTTAAATGTGATTATGCAGTTGAATTTATGTTAAGATTCTGAATAATTAACTTTTGATCTAATATTGTATAAATATTGACAAACAATTCTATAAGGATACTTACAATCCTCATGTTTTGAACTATTGATTCTCTATAAAAACTAATAAAAATGATGTAATAATCTCATAAGAAACATGTTTTAATATTCTTACAGTTATATGTATTTAATATTTATTGTATAACAAGTTTAAAATATTATTGCATTTAAAAACGATATCAAGCAATAGGGTTTTCTAATTTCTATATTATACACAGCCAAATTTTAAAATATATACATGAGCATGTCTCAAAAACTATTACTATTATTTATATAGCGTAATACCCTAATAAGTTAAGATTTTTTAGAAAAACTTTAAAAAAGCAATTGCATTGTGTGAGGAATTTTGCTGGAGTTAACATGAACATTGATATCATTGAATCCTTATCAAAGTAGCGCATACAACTCAAACAGCATAAGAAATAAGAACAATAATTTACAAATGTCAACCATTTTGATATGTCCAAGATCAAGTCATAAAATTGAGACCATAAATACTAAACAGAATCAATCAAATATATAGTGATAATATAGTGATTTCAGTGCAGGGGGAGCTGTTTCCAAGTTTCCTTTCAGAATATGCGCTTGTTTAATGTTCATGATTCATACAAAGCATTGTGCTGGTTCATGTAGCATTTTTTGCAGAGTAACTTTGTCTAATAGATATTTGAATGCTTTATTCCCCGCAAAAAGTTATTTATGGCAATGTTTTGTAATATGATTTCATTGATTTTCATGATAGAAGTTATTTTATGTTCTTGTGCATAAAGAATAATTCATATATTCATTGAATTTAATATACAATTGCTTTTACTTAGTATTAATTCAGTTTATTATAAATTTGTAGTCGATTCAGACAAGTCTTAATATAATAAAGTATACATCTGAGAAAATCATTTTTAAACCAATTAAAATGAAATAATATGAAAGTAAAAAAATATATTTTTATATATTAGTATTTAGGTTTCTAGCCTGCTACTTCAACTATTCATAAATAAGTGAGTTGGTTCCAGTGAATTAAAGTAAATGTTTTCTACAAATAATTGTTTTTTTTTGCAGTAAAATAATAAATGCATAATGCTTGTACAATACCTGGACTTGCTGGTCATTCAGTTTGCATAAATTATAGGAATCCTTTTGGTTATCAGAACTAGCTTTGAAGGAGTGATCTTTATCATAATCTTTGTGAGACTTATGGTCTTTGTGGTCCTTGTGATCTTTATCATCTTTATGAGACTTATGGTCTTTATGATCTTTGTGATCTTTGTGGTCTTTGTGATCTTTGTGGTCTTTGTGATCTTTATGGTCTTTTTCTTCCTTATGGGATTTATCCTCCTTGTGGGATTTCTCCTCCTTATGAGACTTATCCTTGTGGTCTTTTCTGGTGCCAAATTGTGGACTTGGCTTTGGTGAAAGATTTGGACTTGGGATTGGGCTTGATCTTTCGTTGTCACCACCTGTATTGGCATCCTGCATTGAGTCGCTGTAAGAGCCATTAGCCAGGTTATTGGATGAACTCTGGCTGGCCAGCGACGAAGAATTAATGCTACTGATTACTTCGTGGCTGGATATCAATAAATTTTCTACAGACTTGTTCCTGCGCAAACAACGAAGCAAAAGATAAGTAACTGCTAGGCTCGTCGATCAGGCTGCTGACGGACAGAATACACGATAATTGTCTGGTACATCACTCCAAACTATCTCCATCTCTTCCCCGTACATAACGGAGGGAGAGAGAAGAAGAAAAATGAAGAGAGACAAACAACATCTACTCCTGCCTGCACTGGGTACAGAGGCAGCAAAAGAAAAAGGTCAGTAATAAAAGTTAAGAAGCCGCAGCAGAGGCATAATGAAACAAGAACAATAAGGAAAACAAACAAAAAAAAAAAGAAACTAAAGCCACAACAACAAAAGAACAAGGAGGAAAATGAGCAACTCACATGCTTGTTACTTGACGTTCTTGGAGGGTATCCTCGTAATACATAATTGCGGCAGGCCGTCAAACTGGTAGGTTCGATGGTTCGCATCATCCGCTCGGTAGAGTTGCTGTCAATCGCTTGGCAGCAAGAGTGCTCGAGCCTCTGGGCGCATCTCTTTGCGCGTCCTCTCGTCGCCGGCGACGTTTCCTATATCACACACCAGCACCAAAGCGTACACGCACTCTTGGCGCTTGGAGCACACGCAAAAAAAAGCACAAAGAAAGAGACGAACGCACTCGCAGAGTATGTTTTTCTGATACAAAGAGCGGACCTGGCGACACGCAAACAACACTCTCTCCTCTCTCTCTCGCACTCTTAACTAGTGTTTTTTTTTTTCAAGAAGCGGCGGCAAGAAAACAGCACACAGTAGCGTGGGAGAGAGCAGGAGGGCTAGATGGGGGCAACGAAAAGAGGAAGCTGCAGCAGCTGCGCCGACGGTCTTGCGATGGGCTGATACCTGACGGCGGCTCGCTCTCTCGCGAACATGCTCTCTCTCTCTTCGTCTCACGCTCCTTCCGGAGAAGATCCTCGATGATGACGATGATGATGACGACGACGACGACGTCGACGAGCTAGCGCCAAGTTGACGTTATTGGACTTGTTCGACGCAGCAGTCCCATTCCGCAAACGCCACATGTGCAATTAACAAAATTACAGAGTCCACGGCTGCACTAGCAGCTTAGAGCGCATACGAGGCTTCTTCCTCCGCGGCGGAGATAGCTGCGCGTACATTCAAATTGCCGCAGCCCACCAGGCACCAGGCACTTTTAACGTGTATGCTTGCACGCACGCACACGCACACACACACACACACACACACACAGACCCACACACAGTCTCCGACGACGTACGTACTCTGACGTCTACGTTCTTCTCTCCTTTTCGCTCAGCGGCGCGATAACGACAACGGCGACAAAGATCCACTCTGTTTCTCTCTCGCTCTCTTTCGATTCTGTTCTGATGTGTTGTACCTATATACTACCAAGAGTACTTATTTTTGCTAGATAGAAAAAGAGAGAGAGAGTTCTGCGGCTGCGTCGTCGCGACGACGATCATCAGATTCAGATGCCAGTGCCAACCAACCAGTGCGCCACTATGCTGCACTATATGCCATCGTTGACTATAATATGCGCCTGCATGCAGGTCTGCAGAAGTAGCAGGATACCAGTTTTTGGTAGAAAACAATTATTATTTATTTCATTTCGGTTTGTAATTCATCAATTGAACGTGAATATAGGTATTACATATACTTTTGACCTTGTTGTTTAGGTCTATTTTATCTTTACTTGTTGTATGGTTATCCACGATTTTTATCGGTTTCTTCGTAGGCGGTACTGAATTGCGCTTATCGGAGTTATCTGTCTATATCAAACAAATACTTATACTGTTATGATTAAGAACATAATCGGTCAATTCTAATTCTTCATATCGAAAAATATTAACGCGATGATTGTTTTTCGTTAAAAGCATCGATTGTCAAGTTATGAAAAATTGAAAACTATATAGTTTTAAATAATTATATTCTTTTCCGTATTCCGTATCAGAATATCGGTAAAGATACCAGTGGTAGGTAAAAGTACGCGGTTTCGATTATTAACATTGCTCTGAGTGCAGCTGATGCCAGCTGATGCCGTGTGATGCGTGTCAGCATGGCGTCGTACTTTTTGGTTATACGCATACGTAGGTAAAAAAGGTATCTGCAATCTGCCTTGATATGATATAAGTAAAAGCAACTATAAAATATACCAAAATCACTATATAAGTATTTAGCACCGATAGCGTTGCCGATGCCGCATCCCGCATGCGTGCATGTCAGCGTGGTGGTTATAAGATTTTAGTTTGTTTTCAAGTTAACACTGTCGATTTTATTTATTCTTATACTTTAGAATCCATTATTGCATCATGAAAAGTATGAATTAAAGACTTAAAAAAAAAAAAATAGAACAATCCACCAGTTTTTTATGCTAGCAACCAAATATGAGTTTTTCAGTCTACAATTCAAACATTATTTTGTGCTCTGGCGATAGTGTTTTGATTTATAACCTCGAAAGTAAAATTGAAAATGTTATAACTCTGCCAAAACTCATTGCAGAAAAAGAGATAAAAGCTCATAACAGAGAAGACATTGAGTCATTTCACACATTGACAAGTGTGGCATTTTCCAATGATGGAAAGTATTTGTTGGTGTGTGCGAATCGCAAACAGCTGTGTTTGTACAAAAGAGATAGTTTGGAGTTAGTTTCAAATAGGACAATGCCAAGAGCAGCTAGTAGAGTGAGATTCCATCCAAACAATGATATTATTGTTGCTGACAAGTCTGGCGATGCATACTTGTTTTCAAGTTCAAAACCTGATGAAAATGGTCAATTATTGTTGGGACATTTATCAATGCTATTAGATATTTTAGTGACTGACGATCAAAAATATATTATTACAGCTGATAGGGATGAAAAAATTAGAATTTCCATGTTTCCTAATAGTTACAATATATTGTCTTATTGTTTGGGTCATAAGAACTTTGTTACAAATATTGCTATTATTCCTCATGATAAGGATATTTTAGTATCAGGTGGAGGAGATGGAACTTTAATATTTTGGAATTTTAAATCTGGAAGAGAAATTACAAGTGTTTACTTTAAGGAAAAGTTGTTACTGAATGATTTGTTTAAACTAAATCAAACTTTGAAAGAAAACGATTTAGAGGAAGATGTAACAGTTTCCCCTGTGAAACACTTAAAAATAATGCAAATTAGTAGCAATGAATCAATTGTTTCTGTAACCTTCTATTGCAGCAATGCAATTTTATTTTACACTGTTTCTAATGGACTAACTGACTTGAAAGTTGAGTTCTTAGAACATATTTTAATTGATGCAGAACCGCTAGAATGTCAGTTTTACGAAAAGCACTTGTGGATATTAACAGATTCCAAAATAGAAGTTTACAAATTAGATGGAACACATTTTAATGTGGATGAAACCTTAAGTGTTGAAATCAAAGAATTAAATGAATTGTGGAAAAAGTTACACAGTGCATCCCTAAAAACATTGCTACCTGTATTGTACAAAAGAAAATTCGACAGTTTACAAGAATATCAAGAGAAGAAAAAATCCAGACTTATCAAATGACAAAGAATGAACATTGAGAAGACAACTTACGTTTCTTTATTTCTTAATACAAATATTTATTAATATATAAATCAAATGTTATTCGTGTTCATTTTTTCAATATCAAATAAAAAGATTAAATATTCGTTTTATACTGGTTTATAATCCAATTTCGATTCAAGTTTTTTATTATCAGATACTTTTCTAACAGCCTTCATAAAATCTTCCTGTATAACATATTCCCTTTCTAAACGAATTGCAAAAAGTCCTGCTTCTGTACACACATTTCGTAAATCAGCACCATTGAAACCATCTGACAGTTTCACTACAGCTTCATAGTCTGTTGCAGAAGTTATTAATGTTAAGTTACATGCTTTATTTAAAAGTATTTACAAATTGACTTGAAAGAAACTCACCTATTTCTCCATGCTTTGCAATAGAAATAGCATGAATTTTTAAAATTTCTAATCTAGCCTGTTCATTTGGTAGTGGAATTTCAATTTTTCTATCCAATCTTCCAGGTCGCAACAAAGCGGGATCTAAAGTGTCAGGTCTGTTTGTGGCCATGATCATTTTCACTTGTCCTAAAGAATCAAATCCATCCATTTGATTCAGCAACTCCATTAACGTTCTCTGAATTTCACGATCAGCACTTGTTCCTTCAGAAAATCTTCTACCACCTATGCAACAATTTCTAATTAATATTGCATTTGTTCATTCCATTATGAACATGTAAATAAAAATAAAATAATTACTAACCAATAGCATCAATTTCATCCATAAATATAATACAAGGTTGATGATCTCTGGCATAATTGAACATTTCTCTGATCAGTCTGGCAGATTCTCCAATATATTTATCAACAATAGCACTAGATACAACTTTCAAAAAGTTGGCATCAAGTTGACTTGCAACAGCTCTTGCTAATAATGTTTTGCCAGTACCAGGAGGTCCATATAACAAGCAACCTTTAGGAGGGGTAATACCCACCCTTTGGAATAGCTCTGGATTTAATAATGGCAATTCAATAACTTCTCTCAATTCACGAATCTGTTCACTTAAACCTCCAATTTCTGAGTATGTCACATCTCCAGGATCTTCATGTGACATATTATAAACTAATGGGTCAACCTAAAAAACAAATCATCATTAGTTTTGCTCAGGACTCAAATGCATTTTACGTGAATAATTTAAAGTGTTTAATATAAATACACTAAGTTACAAAAAAATACCAACCTCTCTAGGCAAGTACCGCATGATTGTGAGAGTTGTCATATCAAGAGCAACTCTTGTTCCTGACTTTAACTTATTTTTGTCTAATTGACGCCTACAACCAACAACATATCTTGGTCCATTTGTTGCCTTGACAATAACTGTAATTCATTAAATTTATGCAATTACTCTTTAAGTTTTAAAAATGTAGAATAAACTGTTCATTCATAAACAGAAGAATACATACACTTTTCTTCAGTTAACTGCTTTAGGACTTCTCCAACAATCTAACAATAATACATGTGTAAACAAATATTATAGTAACTTGATAAAAAGATTTTATTATCCAAAGATACATACCTGACCAACACTTTGTAATGCTTTCAAATCGTTTTCTGATTTGTCATATTGTTTCGTTAAATCTTTGAGGTGATCTCGCACTGAAATGTCACACAATAAATATTAAAAAGCTTTAGTAAGTCATAAAACAAAAGTTTTATGTTCAAATGAACACAATAAGAAGATAGTTAAAATGAATTTTCACACTAAATCAATTTTAAAGAACTAATACACCCCTAATTTCAAAATAGGTTATGTAGCAGAAAATTAATCACAGATGACCCAAGTAATAATAAACTAAAATATATTATTTATAATATTCTTACTTTCCTTGAGACGAGACTCCACCTCCTTGTGTTCTAATAGTTTTTTCCTATAATCCTGGAGAGCTTTTTCTCTCACAGCATCTACGGTGGCCGCCATTTTCGCTTATTTTGCTGTATAATCCTCGAACACCGAAACAGCGACTCCGAAGATCTCACAAACAAGAAATAACTCGAACCAGAGGGCAGAGATGCTCGAACTCGGTTACTCCGTTACTCGGCTCGGATGCAATGCGAACAAACCATCAAAATGTTACATTACCATCAATTGATCAATTCAATTCTGTAAATATCGTCATATAAAGATTTCAAAATATATATTTGTTGATTTTTTAAAAGCGCATATTTACAAGAAGATTAAAAACTCATTTTTTTCTACCAAAGCAAAGTATTTTTATTCAGCAACTATTAGGTTAGATAATAATTGGCTGACAAATTTTATTGGTAATATTGAAACTGAAATAATAATAATAACAGTAAGTTAATATAAGTCTGTTCAGTCAATTTAGTAGTGTTTCCTATCACCGCGGAAAGGCGCTAAAATCGAATGATTTTCAGAAATTTGTGTTATATATATTTATCATTCTTCACATCGTGTGTATATATATATAAGTATTTATACTTGCTTTATACTGCAGTTTTTGCGAGTCTGTCTGTCAAATGTCATGCGCGTCAATCGAGGTGTTTTGTATGTATATATAAATATGCATTTTCATTAGAATTTGGATCCTGTATACCTATACCTACAACAATACAACATATACACAGAGATAATTAGTATATATATAGGAACTATAGAAGACAGATAGTGATGCTTGACACTTAAGCCATTATCAATCAATCAATGAAAGTCAACAAAACGCTAGCAAGAGTAGAGAAAGTTTGGAGCAATCTTACATCAGTATTACTTTCAGTCGTTTAAAGAATGTCGTATATATGTGTATATACGTGGATACTCGCTCCATACGATGACTTGTATGAGTACCTTGGGATTTAAAATTTTTTAAAAGAGATACTTTCGTGCTCACGAAATTTTTCGTATTACCTAGTCAATGTGAAGAATAAATAACAGTGGACTTAGGTGAAGTGCAGTTTAATGAATATATTTTTATATAACTATAATTTTTTATATATCACTTCACTATTAGCATTTCAAGCGTTTTTAGGTTCTTTTTTATTCTAGAATTTTGGTTTTTACTTCTTGCTCCCATTTTTTTCACATCTATTATGCGATTTTATCTGCTAAAGAAGCGTGTTATCAAAAGGTACTTTTATATTTTACCTCGAGTTCCCATTTACTTAATCTTTTTTTAAATTCAGTAAAGGTGTAGGTATTTACTAACTCTATGAAAGATTTATAGCTGCAACATGCCTGTTACATAAAATAATAATTCATGGGTGAATTAATCATTGATTTTTTTAATTACAATTATAGTATTTATATTAACTATTTTCATTGTACATTAATAATTCAGTGAAAATATACTGAGATTATTTTCCTATAAATTTCTTATAAGAACATTGCAATATCTCTATTACTTTACAAAATCACTTCTTTTTAAATTGGAATTAGATAATTTACGTTTATAATGTTACGTAAATTAAAGTTGCTGATAACCTTGGCTTTCATGTTATGAAAGAAAATAGTCTTTGGCAGCTTAGTTCTCCAATGAACATCTTAAGAGTATTAGTATTAGGTCACTTTGATTTTGACAAAAAGTTTCACAGTCTTGCTGTAAATTAGTTAAGCAACGAGAAAATAAAATGATGTGCTCAAGGTACGCTAGATATATGCACTTGTATTACTTATTAATTCTTTTTTTAATTTTAATACATGCAGTACTTTGTTAATTGTGTATTGATATCATCTTTCTTATAATATAAATATTGTTTTGTAGTTTTGAAAGAGACAGTCGTCGTTAACCATTTTACATTTATATATACTATAAACAAAAGATCACCATTTGATATATTATCAAAAATGTATGCAATAAAAAAATTAAAATTTATTTTCTATTCAGAAATTACTTTTATGTAGGATGTAACAAAATTTTAATTAGTAATTAAATTATTTTTATACAATACATAATTTAAATTAACTTTAATAATATTACGATCACTTATGTTTTGTATTAATGGACTTATATCTTTTTTAAACAAATTTCATGGTGATAGTCATAATCATATAAGTATCATTATGTTTACAATTACAGTATTCCATTTGATTAATCTCAGATGATTCATCACTTTCTGAGATACAGAGTATCTCTTTTTTTTGATTGATAGTTATTGATTATTATTTAGTGATTACATATAGGTATTAAAATTATACTACAAAACGAAATCTGTAAGAATCAAAAGGGTACTATTTAAATAATTGGCTTCAGGAAACATCATAAGCAGAACATCAGCGTTGCTAAACAATTTTGATACTCAGCGTTAACTAAAAAATTATGCGAACAAGATACCTGTTGTTAGTTACAATGATACCTGTCGCTATAGCTGATTTTTGGTATAATGGAGTGTAAGTTTATAGTTTAAAGTGCTTTTGTGACTTTTTTCTCATTAGCACATGAGGCGTCGACTTTGTTATACTTACTAGCTATTAATTTTAATTGTTTTGAAATTGTTTGGGTTTGATCTATTCTTGGGAGTACGTTACAATCAAAGTCGACGGCTGTCTTTTTTTACTTGACTTGCATATCAACTATTATTCTTTTATCTGTGTTCTGGGAAATTCCCATTGACTTATCTATGTTGCTTAATGTATTAAGTGAATTATAATGTTTTGAAGTGTTAATGTAATATATACAATATACATATATAAACACATACATGTTATGCTTAAATATTATATGATATTTGAAATTGAATATCTGCTATATCTAGAGATAAATGTGTAAGATAATTATTGAAGCACTTTATTTTTAAGGAAATATGTTATGCAAAGAAATATTCACATTGCAATCCTTAAATGTGAATACTGTACTGTTTAAACAAAGATTTACAAATAAATGTATAAAATTTTTTTATTTTTATTTTAATATAATTTTTTTATTTTTGTTTTGATATATTTTTTTAATTTCAATAATTAATTTAATAATAATTAATTTAATTATAATCACATTAAACTCATTAGATTAAAGCATAAACAACACAGTTATCATTGCTTAATCAAATGTATATAAATATGTAAGTATCTTACTTAAGAACAGATAAATACAACATGAGTGTACACTGTACATACATTAATATATCAATCATTTTTATTGATGTACTGTCAGTTGTTTATTACAAATTTTTTTATGAAAGTGTGTAAATGTGCAATGTTTTAATTATATATTTGCATACACTACCATAATTATAAACATCAGGATTTTGCACGAAAAGTTATACAAGATTTTTAATTCAGAATGCAAAATAACAAATGAATACTGCACTAATGTCTTTGTTTTTAAAAATAATTTCAATTTTTCAAACGCCTAACTATTTTGTTTTAATTTTCTTTCTATCTCTTTTATAAATATATAGTTGGTAACTTTTTATTTTGTAATTTCATATTGCTTGATTTCACTGCTCACATTATTTTTTATGTATATCTTTAATAGTTATGAACCCATGTTTTAATTACTCTTATTACTTATAACCAAACTATTAAACAGATTTCTACTATGGACCATGAAAGTATCAATCTGCATTTACATTTTCCTATTTGGATTACTCCCTCTTGTTTTTCGATACTCATATCAAGTACAAAAGAAAATCCTTTTCTTGAATTTTGGTAAATAATTTTTTTCAAATAATATGAAGATATTTTATAAGTATAAAGGGTATATGAATATTTTAATTTTGCATTGCAGTACACTGGCCTGTGGGAGTTGATATTTCAAAACCTGAGACTGTTGGAATGAAAGGAACAAGAAATTTTTACTTAACAACTGATGAAAACGTTAAAATTGGTGCTTGGTAGTGTTGAATTTCATTCCAATAATAATTTCGTAATTACAGCTAGAAAGGATAATTAATAAAATAAATAATTTTTTTATTATAGGCAAATATTACCCCAGTATTTGATAAATCAGACCATCCCAAAAACTGAAGAAGCTTACGAGGCATTACTAAAAAATGCTAGCAGACCAGTATTTTTATATATGCATGGAAATAGTGGCAACAGAGCAAGCAGTCATAGACTTGAACTTTATCAATTATTCCAAAGACTTGATTTTCATGTGATCTGTTTTGATTACCGAAGTGAGTTCTAAATTATTTATCTTATCATTATTTATTGTTAACTGTCTGCAGTAATAATTTTATAAAACATATAAATATAAGAATTTGAAAAACTATTTTAGTCACGACTTCTGACAATGCACTTTTCGAATCGCTTGTTTTTGTACTTGGATGTTTGTGCAAATAATAACGAGCTATTGATAATTTATAATTTAAAATAATACACATCAATAAATTTGTTTTGCTTGTATTAAAAAAAAATTAAATATGATTTTCTATGCATCATATTGTATTTACGATATTTTGTTTTAAAATTATTAAATTTTTTATATTTTTCTAAATATATTGTTTTTTAATGATTGTGTGTAGATCAATGACAAGCTACCTTAAAGTTATCCCTCTGTAGTATATTAATTAGTTTATATATTATTAATAGTTATATTTAATTATGAATTAAACATTCTAGAAAAATTCTGACGGGCGATGTAGATTAAATAGAGTAATTAATACAACAACTATGAAAAATGTATTAAATAAAATTTAAAATCAACCAGGACATATTGGAGGCAGAAAAAGTACAAGTCTCCTTGTTAAAAATAGAATTAATAGAGAGGTCCAAAATGAGACGGGTGTAAGGGGAAGTGAAAAGGTGGTGAGGGGAAGGGAGAAGGAGAAGAGGGGAAGTGAAAAGGGCGTAAGGGGAGACTTTGAAACGGTGATGGTGGCGACGACTTTATAATACTGAGAAGTAATTCGTCGCTTCCAACGAACACTAGCACAGCTTAAAAAGCTCGATTATCAATTGTTCATTTTAGAGTGTTACAATAAATTTGAGCTACTACAACGTGATGAGTATTATATATGTGGTTGAAAGTACAAATTTATGTAAGTCTAGATAAGTTTATATTATTCGCAGGTATTCGATATAGCATTGAATTTAGGTATATTTTTCAAGTCTTCGTTGGAAGCGACGAATTAAACTTCTTATAGCGATCGACTACAACGATTCTAGGCTTGTAAATTCCCATATTATAGAATTGCGAATTGTTACGAAAAATTTATTCTGTTAGTTTTCTTGATTACACTACAAACTGTAGTTGTTAAGTTCAAACTTTTATTTAATTTGAGCTTTAATTGTAATTTAAACTTCCGCCTTACACTTCAAAATTAGTCATCAATTTCAAAATGAAAAATTGGGGGTTGGAGAATGAAGCGAACAGAGGGGACCCCCTTTATAGTTATTCTAAGTAAATCAATTTAATGAGTAGGATTAGATGAAATTAATTAACTTATGTATACATAACAGCTATAGAAATATGATTATTTCGTTGCAGGCTACGGCGATAGTGATAATGTCGATTTATCTGAAATAGGAGTAGTTAATGATAGTAAATTTGTACTTGAATGGTTGATTAAAACTGTAAATAATTCAGCTCCAATTTTTGTTTGGGGCCATTCACTTGGAACTGGGTAAGTAAAGTTATACAGTTATACTTTATGAATCCTTAAACAATCAACAATTTATTTTTGTTTGTTATATATTTATAAGAGTGGGGTAGGCCTCAGTTAAATGCTAGTATATGATAATTGAGTTTTATTAATAACACTGTAAACATTTTTGTACTCTAGCAATTAATTATAATTCACTCGAAAAAAAGCATCATTTTAGGATACTGAAATGATTTACACTCTATTTTTGCATTTTAAATCATAGTGATTTTTACAAGTTTTCTTAAAAACACTCAAAACATGTTGAAAATGTCTATGAAGATAGTCTTATTAGACGAAAGTTTAAATTGCTTATACTTACATTACAATATATTAATTTATTTTAATGTAACCTTCTTCATCAAACATCACAAGCAATTGTTACAAGGAGAAACGAATTTGTTTATCACTTCGAGCAAAATAGTGTATTTATATTCGTACCGAAAATTACGAACATTGGCAAGAACTTAAAATTTATACTGAACCTGATGATTTTCAGTATAAATTTTAAGTTCTTGAATTAATGTTGGCTACTAGACGAATAGATCCACTGATTTGCTTGAAGTGATGAACACATTCATTTCTCTTTATAATTAAGTGTCGAGCGCTAGAAGCATTTTTTTATAATCTATATTGTTATAGATAATTTTAAACACGCATCTTCACAATAGACACTATTAAATACGCAAAATATTCATTTATACTACATGCATGTGAGAGAAAACCGATTAGAAGGAAAATAAATACCAAAAACTTGGATCGGTTTTTTAAATTATTAGACGAATTATAACATATTTAAGTATTGTCATAGTGATGTAGCATATAAAACTACATTTAATAATTAAAAAATAATTTTTCCAAAAAAGTAATTTATACAGTTTGTAATATGACTCGAAAGAAACATATTAAGTCAAGTCTGTTGAAAAAAAATTGAATGATTTACAATACAAAAATATATAGTGTTATTAATGGAAACTTGCTTACTAGCGTTTAACTCCGGCCTATATCGCCTTAATTTAATAAATATTTGTTTTTAATTAATTATATCTAAATGGTTTCTTAATTCTAGAGTATCATCACATGTTCTAGCAATACTAGCAAGCAATGGAATAAATCCAGCAGGGTTATTTTTAGAGTCTCCATTTAACAACTTAGCTGATGAAATATCAGAACATCCATTCGCACAGGTGTGTGTACCAATTATAGATACTAAAACTTGTTTTAATACGGGGAATAAACTATATTTTATGTTGTTATAGATTTTTAAACATCTACCTTGGTTTTATTGGGTAATAGTGCAACCTCTTTATGACAACGAACTAAGATTTGAATCTGATAAACACATTGGAAAAATACAATGCCCAGTTATGATTTTACACGCTGAAGACGATAATGTTGTTCCGTTTTCATTGGGAGAAAAGGTATGCATAATATACGGGATGCGATAGCCACTTATAATGACCCGTTACTAATGGTGTACGGTAAAAAAGTGCTGAGATCCATAATAAATATAATGAATTACGCAAATCTAAAAGATAGTTGCACTTCATCTCGGTATTGCTTACCGGCATATACACAGTTTGAAATCAAAATATTCAGGCATAGGAGAGGAAAATGGGATCATTGAGAACGAAAATCAATAGCCGTAGCTTGATGTTACTGCTTCTACTGACTGCTACTGATTTTCGTTCGCATTTTTCTCCCCATTGCCTGAATATTTTGATTCCTAACTGTGTATATGCTGATTAGGTAATACCGATACGATGAGCAAGTATCTCTTGGATTTGCGTAATGTCTTACATTTATTGGATCTTAGCACTTTATCGTAGCGTTAATGACGGGTCATAAGTGGCTATCGGATCCCCTTAAGTTCACTGGCAAAAAATCTTTTAAATGAGCTGAACATGTTCTATAGCTAAATTTAATAATCAGAGATACAGTAGCATTTAAAATAAAACCTATATACATGCATCAATTTTATTAAAATTGTTGTATATGACTTATAGTATATTACGTGCCTAGGGAGAAAAAAACTTGGAGAGTCCATATCTCGTGTATATTGACACCCGAGCCGAAGGCGAGGGGGGCAAACACGAGATATGGGCTGTCCGAATTTACTCCCGTGGTGCGTATACTATTTTTCTTCACACTAGCGCCGAAATTACCAATTTCGCTCCTGGCGCCCGGGAGCGAAAGTGGTACTTTCGGCGCAGTGTGAAGAAAAATTATTAAGTTCAATTAATGTAATTCTTAGGCTCATTTTAAAGGACCAGATCCAATTCAATGAATATAATAAGGGTAGTATGACTAGCGCTCAACGGCGATGAACTTATACTTTAAAATACTTGCACATATTTATACCTGCCATTAAGGCATTACCGCGGTCCTTCATTTTACCATGGGTCGACCTACAATTGTGGATATTTATAACTAATTATTTGCTATTCTACTTTTGTATAATAAGAAATGATTCTTAAAATTATGATAGAAAAACTCAGAATACGTCCTTAATTTTTTATCATTATTGTGTATTTAATATTAAATTATTTATTATTAAATAATTTATCTTGATATTGTTTTCTTACATCCTTTTACGTGATATTTTTACGATTTTATAAAAGACCTAATGCTTATTTAAGATAAAAAATTTTGTATTTTAGCTTTTCATTGCTGCTAAAGCGTTACATGCAGATAATATGCATCGAATACAAATGACACGGATAAATGCGTCATATGGACTTGGGCATAAATACATATGTCGATATAAAGATTTACCAAGAATAATTGAGTATGCAAAGATATTCAGATAAAATTACCCATAAAATTTAAAATAATTTATGGTATTGAATAAATGAATTTCTATTTGCAGAAATTTTGTCACACAATCAACAGTAGGAGGAAAGATATGAAAATAACTATAACAAATCCCCTCTTCACTAATTCCTGCTGTTCAACAATACTTTTCTCAACGATTAGTGGTTCTCATACTTAATTTAATCAAAATATCACGATGACTGTACTCATGCGAATATGTAATGTATTATGTGTTTAAGGAGACAATTTAATTGTCCATCTAGTATTTGATGTATCAACTGTGTAAAAACTTACGAAAATGCCAATTGCACTTGTATCGTATGGTTAGTTTCATATAAAAATTATATATGTAGAAGTAATAGGTACTAAAAAAGCAGAATTTTTATATGTAACAATATTTAAGCTATAATAAGTATTGAGCTAAAATGGTCTTTTAGCGATGTACCAAATAACTTGAAATACGTAATTTCAAGCAAAAGAGGATTTACAAACGAATGATGTTCCCTACTATGCCTAAATGTTCTAAAAACTCTACTGAATGAAGTAAAATAATTTTAATATATAATGAAATGTAAAATACCATTTAAATTTTGGTTATTTTTTCGATAATCATATTTATCTATTTGTAAAATAATTATAAATATAATATTTAATTTTTTAAATGTATAATAAAAATTGTGAAAATTAAAAAAATGAGTCGTTACTTCTAACAGCAAAGAATCGTTACAATATGTAAATAAAAACATGCTATTTATTTTAAAATTTTATAAATGTTTTTTTGTTCAATTATAATTAAATAAATTTATTATATAGATTATAGATATCTGCAGCGTTCAAAAATAGCGAGAGCGCGGAATTTTTTTGAAATATAGATGGCGCTGTCCACTGATCCAATAGCCCGGAAGTATGCAGAGCGTCATCTACGCCAAGTAATTCGTTCATGATCAGCGGTGTTCCTTTTCCATCTCTTGCACGATGGGTGAGTTATAAAACTTCGCACATGTCCTCGAAAATCCTTAAACATCCGCGTAGTTACGGACTTTTATTATAAACGATGTCAATAATTTTATTCAGCGATCTTTTCTTCTCAAGAGTCAATTTGTATATTTTGGATTTTTTGCGAAATTCGCGTGATAGTGTTGGTTAACCGCGGCCCTGTCGAGTGTTGTGATGCCTATGTTATACACGTATTAACTATCGTTATGATTTGAATACTTATCGGTCATAATTTAGTTTTGTTAATATTTGCCAAATCAGTTGAGAGCGTGTTTATTTAAATAGTTTTGTTTGTGCATTTGTGTATTTTTTGGAAGTTAAAGGGATAATCTTGTGCAGGACTTCAGGAATGTTAGTGTTTATGATTAATCATTAAAAGTGCTTTAATGAATTCAACATTTTACAGGTATCTCTCGTGATCACTGGCATAAAAGACGTGCTACTGGTGGCAAAAGAAAGCCACTGCGTAAGAAGAGGAAGTTTGAATTAGGACGTCCCGCAGCAAACACTAAACTTGGACCTCAGCGTATCCACACTGTAAGTTTTGCAGCAATGTATACTTTATTGCATTACAATACTAGCTTAATCGTTATTAAGAATTTTACAAATGATTTGTTATTATTTAATTTTAAATGATGATTTCCTTACCTACTCTGAGTGCCATGCTGACAAATTCCCACAGCGTACTGAAGTATCATCTATCAAAATTTCACTATCTCATTTACTATGATAAAATTGTTAATTTGTTGTTTTATTTTTTCTGCAGGTACGCACAAGGGGAGGAAATAAAAAGTACAGAGCTCTGCGTCTTGACTCTGGTAACTTTGCTTGGGGATCAGAAGGTAGAGCACGCAAGACTCGTATCATAGATGTTGTTTACAATGCATCCAATAACGAATTGGTGAGAACCAAGACTTTGGTTAAGAATGCCATTGTTACTATTGATGCAACCCCTTTCAGACAGTGGTATGAAGCACATTATGCTCTACCCTTAGGACGCAAGCGTGGGGCTAAACTGGTTAGTGATATCAATTTTTTATGCATCATACATACTGCATTAAAATAAAAATTCATTTAAAGTTATTTGAAATAAATTTACTAAGTTAATGAATAACTCAAGTCTACTTTCAATAGAAAATATAATTGTCAAGTAGCATTATTTAAATTTCTTTTTAAACTAGTTTTTAACATAGTTTTTGCTTTTGTTAATAATATTATTAATGTGATGATATTTTATGTTACTGAGTGCCATGCTGACACATTCCCACAGCGTACTGATGATAGATTTTATAAAAGATTTATTAATTATGAAGTTAAGAGCGAAATTGATTCATGAATGTTTTATTACAGACTGAAGCTGAGGAGGAAGTCCTCAACAAGAAGAGGTCAAAGAAAGCACAGGCCAAGTATAAGGCTAGGCAGCGATTTGCCAAGGTAGAGCAGGCTCTGGAAGATCAGTTTGCCACTGGAAGAGTACTTGGTAAACATATTTTTTTTAACTTTTTTGTGCTAGTTTTTATTGAAATTTAAGATTTCATTAATGAATAAACTGATAAGAAATAAAAATGAATGCTTTAATTTTGAATATTACGTTTCAGCTTGCATTGCTAGTAGGCCAGGACAGTGTGGAAGATCAGATGGTTACATTCTTGAGGGCAAAGAGCTTGAATTTTACTTGAGGAAGATTAAGAGCAAGAAAGCCAAGTAAATTTGTAAAATGAAAATTAATAAATCGCGTACATAAAAAAAATTTATTTTCTTTTTTTTACAAATACAATCACATTCCAGAGAATATTCATGAGGTCGTAGTTGTTAAACCATTATTAACACAAGATTGCGAAGAAATAGTTGAGAAACAATATACATGCTAAGATATAAAACTTAGCACTACAATGTACTGTACACTAAAATAAATTCTTTTATAATAATTTCGTGATAATGAAAAATGAAAGGCTTCGAGTAGAAAATTATATGGAACCCATGGTCAATATTCTAATTTCGTTGCAGATGTTACCATTCTGAAAAACAAGTAATTTTGTAAAATACAATATTTTTCAAATCGTTTATAGATTTTCATTGAGTTGCAAGTAACGTTTGTGGACTTAAAATACTAATATTTCAATTCGCTTGATATACTTGCCAGTCCAAGAATATTCCTTGCAATTTCAAATTAAATTAAATTATTTTTTTGAGGTATTTAAGATAAAATTTTGATTAACAGAAGGGTCCAGAGTTTGCTTAGTGTAAGTCATACATTCAATTGTCCTAAAAATTTTGCTATAAGTCAATAAAAATATCGTTTTTAAGAATTAAGAACACAATTTACAAATAGAAATAATAATCTATAATATAACATAATTATATTTACAAATAAAGGCAAAAATAATTTTATTTTTTATTAAAAAAAATGTATTCTTTTAAATGCATTTTTCGTGAAATAAACTTCTTAAAAATAAAACTTAATACAAGTATGTGTAGTTCACATTTCTTCGAAACATTTACAGGATAAATATTCGATCTTAAGGTAAGCGCGTAGTAAAATTTAAATCTATTGTTTTCGGATAACAATTATGATATTTTCATAGCTTTCTAATTATCATAAAAATGCAGTTATTGCCATCTTTGTCAATCTGTTTTGATTTATATTCAAAAATATGAATTTCTTACATTTTTTGAAAATATTAGAAAGAAATTTTCCGAGATTTACAGAATAATTAATTACCGCACGTCACTTAATACTATTTCAATTTTACGATATGCTACTTATATTCTGTGCATATTGCGGATTACTATGAATCATTCGCACTATAGTACTTTTTATTATAAAAGTAACAATGTAACATCTCCAACCTTATTTTGTAAGTAATACATTTGTAAAAATTTACATATCAAGTAGTAATGTAAATAATAACAGAGTTACAAAAATATGAAAGAAAACAGTACTTAAATTAACCTCGCAATATAGTTTATAAAAAGCTACAAAATCATTAGAAAACGAGTTTCAAAGACTGAGGACACTTAATTGTCGAACATTTTCCTTGTATCATAAACGCAAAGGAACAAATGGACATATTATAGACTTATACTCAGAGCGACCTCCACAACAACTTTGACTGAGTGCATTATAGTGAAATTAGACAAGCTTTACGCACAAAAATGAAGCTGTCATGGCTCGCTTCAGCTCCGCAGACTTACACATACAAATTGACTCTCTAGGCCCTCCTCAGAATAGATTGTTGCGGTCTATTTATCACAAGCTTGGGCATCACCTTCTGGGCTTTTAACACCGATTGCGATGAGGTTGATCCAATTTTTTGTTGCTGCTGGGGAACTTGTTTAGCTTGGGCCTGAGCTTGTGATTTCTGAGCACAAGTACTAATGTGTGAAGCCCAGTGTTTTTGTTGGCATGGATAATCGCAATAAGCGGTATTCCAACAACAGTAGAACATAGCTTCGCGGCCGCAAACTACACACCATTGCTTGCGCTTCGTTTCTTCGATACAGCGCAGCTTTTCAACCTCAGCCTCTCGACGAACATCTTGGATAGCACGAAGTTTTTCTACCTCCATGCCTGCTTTTAACTCACGCAGAACAAGTTCTTTAAAGAAAATATAAATTTAAATAACAATCATATTACTTTCAAAATGTTATTAATGTTGCTTTATATATACTTCTTACAAATAAATCTTACCGTTATTGTGTTTTAATTCCGCTAATTCTTGTTTATGCTCCCACTTGAGTCTCTCCATCCTGAGTTTGAGATAATGTATTGTTGCCTCATTATGATTGACTACGCTGCCAGCACCTGCTACGTTATTTTCCGCTGCATCCTTTATTGTTTCTGCTATTAGCTGTGCTACTCGGTTCGCTAAATCTCTTGAAGTGTTGTGAATTTGGGCCGTAGCGGGACCAGCCTCAGGTGGAGGTAGTTCATATGAGGGTGATCGCAGATCGTTGTTCTGCGGAGGAATGTACACCATCGCGTCGTTAGCGCTTGCTGCTGTCTTTGCCAGTGGATACGATGAAGATGAAGACGGCGTCACTGACGTTGTGGGTGTCATCACCTGCGGAAAGCTTGGAGGCTTGTTTGGGAAGGACTTTCGAGCCTTACCCGGTTTCCTGACTATTGGCAGCTGTTAATTAAATAATTTAATAAATAATTTTTAATCAAACTTTTAGCATAAATTATATTAAATTACATAATAAAAATTGTTTTTATATACAGATTAAAATCCAGTTACTTTAATTCAAACGTAAAATAAATGATTGTGTAATTTTCTTACTTTTGGGGACACGTCGTCTCTGGGTTCTTGTTTGATTGTCGTAATCGGAGTTGTTGTATCTTTCTCACTAAAAAGTTTTGCCGACTCCGACGTATTAGAATTCATCATGTGATACATCGCTTTTTGATCCTTCTTCGCCGACACCGGTATCGCAGTCATTGGTTTATTGTTATTGCTTAGTGAGTCATCCATACCTTTTTGAATATTATTTACTAGAAAACTTGTCTTTTCCTTATTTACAGATTTGTTTAACCCCTTATTCACCAGTCTATTTTCTAATGTCGGAGATTTCGTACTAAATTTAGAGTTAACTGGAATCGAGTTTGAAGATTTTCTAACGTTTGGATTTGCGTGTATCGTCTTTGGCTTTTGTCCTGGGGAAACAGTTTTTACACTGTCATTGTGATTTTGCAAACTATTCAGACCTGGCATTGAATGCACTATGGTGGTGGGTTTGCCGTTTGTATTTTTAATTACGTTAGCTTTTTTCGTTAAAGGCTCGTCATTGTGATCAACATCCCGTGTTGATGACAGTCTCTTGTTAGGAACGTCGCTCTTTAATTTCCTCACGGGAAAAGCGATACTTTTCTTGGGAGGTGCAGTGTGAATGACTTTTAAAATTTCCGGTAAATCAGGGGACTCCGGAGCTTTACTTTTAGTCTTGTCCTTGCTAAAATTATTATCAACGAGAGGAGTTGACGTCGCGGGAGGACTTCTACTTTGACTCTTGCTTTTTGGATCAACGACGATAGCTTCAATTTCGGAACTCGGTTTATTTACAGGTGAAGCATGAGTGGAGCCTACAATCTTCTTCTTTCGAACTAATTTACGCTTTTCAATGGGAGTACTTTCAGTCAGGCCGTTGGTACTTTCCACAACAGTACTTTTTTGTTCTGGTTGTGGTTTTTTATCTGCTTTAGGTGACACTAATTTATTATTTACTGGTGTTGCCTGCGAATTTTCTTTCAAATCAGTAGTTCCTGAATTTTGAGATGGATCGTAATCAGGAAGTAATAACTTTATCTGCATAGGATCATGAGGATCGTATTGTACTTTTGATGTTGCATACCTAAAATAAAAATATAGATAATTATACATGCATTTTAGAAAAAAAAAAAAAAAAAAATAGTGCTTACCTAAACTGTCCGAAAACTTGCTCAAGTTTTTTGGAATGCTCTTCAACTTCCTTGACGCACTGCTCCATTTCGAGTTTTTTCTTCTTGGGAAGTGCAACAGGCGGTTCTTGGGAGTAGAGGTAGATATCTTTAGGCGAGACCCAGGCACGATCATGTTCCCCAAAAAAACGTACGTCTACGAGTCCTTGAGTATTGAGTCTGGGCATCGCTTTTGCCGGCCAAAATGGAAATCCCTTCAATTTGGCCCAGACAATTGGATGAGGCCTACGACATGGCTCAACAAACCAGGACGGCAATGGTCGAGGTAAGTTGCGCCCGTGTGCGAAACAGTCCGGACACGCATCGATCTCCGAAACCTCTTGGCGTGCGACCTTCAGCATCTGCTTCGCTGTATTCGTTAGTTTCGACGTATCTGTGTAAACACCACCGCCTATAGTAGATTCGTTATCCAGAAAAGTAGAATTATGGTAATTATAATTTAAAAGGACAATTGGTAATTCAACAGATTAGTTGTAAAGATGATTCTGCTCTCATGATGCAAGCTTGATGTTCAGATTAGTATTCTTCGATCTTTATACACTTTGACAATTTGAATTAATTGCGATAATTTTAAATTAATCAATAATATAAGAATACAACTTTAAAACCCAATTCGAAACTTAAAACAATTAAGTTTATTAAAACAGTTCAACAAAAATACTACAAAAATAATATACCTTTTTAAAATAAAAAATTGATACGAAATTCACAATTTGAAGTGAATTTCCCTTTAGCTAAAGAAAAATATTCCTCCTCATTACTTTACACACTACATTGTTTAGATGTAGATCTGTTTTGCACATATTTAAATATGATTAACTTAATTTTATGATGCAACAAATTGGAGTAACTCTTTCTTTAGCAAAGTGGTGTTAAAAAATAATTATATAAATTATGATAAAAACGTAGCATAATAAGACATTCTTACATGTATTAAAAACTATGCAGTCGTGTTGAATCCACTTTGCGTCGGCCATGAAAGCATCTGTACTTCCATAGAGTTTGGCACGAACATTAGATTCAAGTAGGCTTAAATCCATTGGTTTTACAACATAATCCAAATAATTAGGAACTTCATTTAGATCGACTGCTTTCCAGAAGGGTTCAGACTAAAAATTTAAATAAAAATTTTTTATGAATTAAAGAAATATACAAGCATTCGAAACTGTATACTGTAATCAAAGCAGTTCATTTAATTTCTTATCTTAAACAAATAGAAAACACTCATTTACCCCGTGCTGATCCCGCATCCTTTCAACGACATGCTTGAGCATCATGCATAGCTGATCTATGGTAAGCTGGGCCATTGACTGGCTTCGGGTCATTACATTTTCAGCTTGGAGAATACCCGCGCATTCTCCACATATCCAATTGGTAACAGAGAGTGGTGGCGCACCACCCATACATCTGCGATGCCACGACCTTGGGCAGGCGCTGCACTGCGCTTCGACCGACTCCTTGTGGCAGCGCCAGCAGAATCGGTCGCTCTCTGTGTCCAGGCGTTTCCGTTTACTCGCAAAGCCACCGCTGCCGACGCCTCCATTTTGTTGCTGCTCTATCGGCGAACTGCGAGCTGGCGGTGTGCTATAACATCAAATTGGAAAATTTAGATGACATGGAAAAGGTGTATGATTTTGTTTGGTTACAGATTGTCATGTTATGTTTACAATATATGCAAAGGACAGACATGGATCATAATATTTATTTTCTAATAAAAAATGATGTTTTGAATTTAATTATGATTAATGACAGTGGCTCAAAGTCAAGATAAATTATTTCTTATTGTATATTCTAGTTTATAGTAGATATTCATATATTGTTATAAACATATGTTTACAATTTCATTCAATTAAGTAGATGATTTTACTCATACTCCTAAGACTCTTATATAATCTATGATTTAAAACTGTGTTTGCACAGCATATACAACAAGTATTGCTTGAAACACGAATTATTGTAATCAACAAGAGAATGATAGTTAAATACAGTATCCCTGAAACTTACTTTGTGCTTTTTCTTTTTTTATTTGTTTCCTTGGTGTCTTTGACTGTGACTGGTACTACTCCTTGGGTGTTCAATTCTGGACTTTCTATTTTTTCAGCTTTTTCTGAATCCTCTGTAGATATACTGTTATCCTTCTTACTTTCTTTTCCTTTTGTTACACAATCATTAATCATTAGTGAGATATTGATTTTTGCACTATCCATATCTTCTGGCTCTACAATGTTCTTTTCAGTTTTATTTGTTTTTTCACACACATTATCTTCATTTTCACTTTTCTCATTTTCTTCGATTACCATGTTGTCAGAACTATCTGATTCATTCTCACTATCCTTATCTTCCATAGAATCAGAAACTTCAAATTCTTTTGAAGTTTCCAAATTCTTATTCTCAGTATTTTCATTTGACGCCATCTTTTATAATTTGATCACAATATACCTGCAACAGAAGTAAGAATTGTAGTACTTATAGCATTATTTACGTTTTATTGATATTCTGATGCTATTTGATATTATACTAAAATGTATCTATAGTAGCATGTATATTGTACTACAGTGTATTAACCTGATGCTAGCACACCTGCACAGATAAGTGTGATTGGAAAGATTTAGCGGATTCATTTACAGTATTTCTTGTTTGGATAGTTATGTAAAGAGACAAAAATTAAAATATAGCTGAATAAAAATGAAGTTTTTTTGTATTGCATTTCTTAGTTATGAGGATGTTAAAGAGGCTTTTGTGAAACTGTGCAATGAGTATATAGTTGAACTACTTGAACATAGAGGGCAATACTTTCTCCATGTTTTTAGCTACTTATAATACAAGTTATATATGAATAGCTGCATAAGCATCATTTTAACAATATATCCTTTTCTATAAATAAACAAAAATCATAATTATTATTTCTTTTATAAGTCGCTCTTATTATAAGTAACATTAATATTAATATTAGTAAGTTCATTTCATTCAAATTTGAAACTTGTTATTAAATTTCTAGGGTAATTATTACATAATTTTGTTAACAAACCAAGTTTACGCTAACAGTAAATATATATATAACTAGTCTTATATTACTCTATTTAAATCTTGTACTAATAATATACAGTATCTGTTATTCACACAGTTAGTTGTTGAAGTTGTGCGCTTAAATAAATATTATCTTGACTATATTTTAGCTGGTCTACAAGTCTGAAAATGATCTAGCAAAAACATTTTGATATTGTTTCAGCACAAGTGTAGGTATGTAATAATAAAATCAAAATTAGATGAGTAAATCAAAATAATAAAAGGAAATCTTAATGAAAACATATGTTATACTCATAGAACACCATTCTAATTGACTAAATTCTGGTTGCAAAGGGTCAGTTTTGTGATAAAGGTTAAAGATCACACTCAGTTGTTGAATATGAATACACATTATTAACTTATAAATAAGTACTTCACTTGGATTCAAAATTTTTTCCTTTTAAAAAGGTTAAAATTATTTTGTTTTAAATGGAACTTTTGAAAGAAATGTTACATTGATTAATACCAACTAAACAAGTATCTTTGTTTAAAAAGAGGACAGGTGATATTCTGATTTTTTTCCACCAGTATCTTAACTTTCTATTCTGTTTATGAAATATGATAAAGACCCAGACAAGACAAATAACTTTAGATAAGAGTAATCAACTCACAGCACTGCAACTCTAAAAGATCCTCAATTGCAGAAGTTTAAACTACACTTTTGATTTTGAAATATACAATCTAATTAAGTGTCCACAGTAATGCTTGAAGTATATTATCGAACATACAAACAAATTACTTGACCAGCTGACCATACTTCAGAGGGTCAACAACAGAATTTTTACCTTTCGCTAGATTCAAGGCTGCAGTAGTATCATCTTCATTGCAGGAAAATCTTGACTTGGACTAGTATTTCGTGTTGAATGTTGTTCATCTCCAGGATTCGCCGAGTTAAGCCATGTTTTAATCAGCTGATGTTGATACTTCCAATGTCTCAAGAATCTTTTTACGTGAAGTCAGGATCCCGAGATGGTAAGTACCTGCCTCGCAGGCCGTAAGTATTCAGGTTCGTCGTGGTTGAGTGATTGAGTCGTTTAGTTCTGCCTCTGTTTCGCCACCGAGCTTGTTGAAGTTGTTCGTCCAGTTGTCGACAACGATTGGTGCCTCCATCTCGTGAAGTCTCAGCCGAACTTTACCGGCCGTACTAGTACTATCACGTGGGTGGAGAAAATTGTTGCAATGCTTTTAATGGCTCTTCTTTTTGCATTGACAAATAAATCTCTCCAAGTTCTCCATATGCTTTTCTAGAAAAAAAATTATCGGTTTTATTATTTATGGAATGTTTAATTGATAGTCAGATTTAACGATTATAAATACATATCGATTCAAAATGTTCTCTATTGTACCAAAGTTAATGATTCTATACTTGTAAGATCAAAATTTTAAAGATGTTAATTAAAAATAAAACTGTTGAGTAATTTATTATTTATCTGGCTGAATGCTTAGAATTCTTTATGCATACTTTAGAATTGACTCTGAATCGTTTGACATTTTGAATCGGATTTTATTCTAATAAATTAGGTCGCGATATAGTAATCGTAAAATTTGTAAATAATAGCGATTGATTCTAATTAATAATCCAATTAACGATAAAATTGACGTAAAAATTTAGGTTAGATATATATTTCTGCCTTAAAGTTGAGACACATTATTTTGTCGACGTATAGAATTATCCTATGTAATTTTCGCGATAGATTCGCGTAATATATTTACAATACGTAAAAGTACTTGTATCTTTCTGATAACATAAGTGTTTTGTGAAAATTCCGTGTGTATCGAGTCCAAAGTTCGATGTATTTAAAAAATGCGTTTGCACATAAAAATAATTGTTTAGCTACAGTATTTTAAAAGAAACTCAAAAAAAAATGTTTGAGCTATAGCAAGTAAAACGCAATGTTAAACAAAACTGTAAACGGTAGATTGTGAATTGGTGTCTATCATAAGAGTGTCTGTATACAGACACTACCATGAAACTTAAATGGATCTATTGTGCAAATTTCTTGGATTATTATAAAAAATTACATAAAATTTTAAGTTTCTGATGTAAAATAGCAGGATATTATTCACAAAAAATATGAACTATAATTTCACAATATAATAAATGACAGAAGTAATGATTTCATTGTAGTAAACTTTACAATTATAACATATGATGTTTTTTTCAAAATCTGCAGATGTTAAGGGGTTTGAAATATTCAGTATTATGATTTCATTACTTTGTCAAAAATGTTTAAGGTTAGTTTTTGAAAATACATAATTATATAGTGATAACAGCAACAAAATAAAAGCTTGATGGTGCAAGATGTTACCTTTAAAATGAAAAAATAATTTTCATCGATGATTTCGATTAATATCCTCTTTTTGCACCGAAAAAACAGTTCTTTTTCGATTAAAAATAGGTTAGATCCTCTCAAATATTTTGTAAACATAACATTGTATGACAGCGTCTACTGCACATGCCGACACGCTCCTAAAAGCAAATTAAGTTTATCGTGTTTACACTAGCTTGTGTATTAAATGTAATTACAAATAATAAGACATTTAAAGTTTACCTGTTGTATTTTGTAGTCTCTAAATCACGCTTGCGCATTTGATACGATAAAATAGCAAAATTCTTGTCGAACACAATTACCGATAATATCTACATCCTATACGGGAATTCACTATTAAGACAGTGAATTCTGAACAATTAATGATTGAGATGTTTAAACATTACTATCTATTACATGTAGTACATACATATACAATGAAGTTTTCACTACAATAAATAAACTGCTTGATATTTTTTGCAGCACCCTTTTGCTTTTCAACTTTCGATTTCTGCATTCGTGATCGTGAGTCGTGTCCACGGCGGTACAATCACATACAACTGACAAGTGTGTAAGTACACTTATACATATGGTTTAGTACTTTCGTTAGAGTGTAAGTATATTGCAACACAATACTGACTTCGATTTGACAACATGACAACTGTATAAGTAACACAATTATATCATGAATGTGCTGAAATGTTTAATACTGTATATATACATATATATAATGTAGGTATAAAACAATATGTACAATTAATCACAATGTATCATGTATATAGTATAAAATGTACTGTCTACATACATTCATACATACATAACATACCTCAATACCTGCGATATGTATATATAATATGTATAGTTATATCGAGTAGTTAGACTTTATTTTCGGAGCATGCGCATATAAAATTGTTAAATAAAAAATCATTTGACCGTTTTTGCGGGCTGCTAAACTTATACATTACCTATATGCATACCAAAAATTGCTTTTATTAATTTTTTTGTTATTTCTAGTAGGGTAGTTCTATAAGTATATTATTGCTCTTACACCAATAACAATTTTTATTTAATTAACAGTTTTTTAATAAAAAAATATAGGCATATTATTTTTTAAGCTGTGTGTTAACTGAGACTTTCTTCACATGTTTCATACATTTTAAATTGTTTAAATTATAATTTGTACACATTAAACGGTCAACTTCTCATTTATAAGATGTAATAAGTATCATTAATTGTCTGTGAATTTAATAAATTTAATGATTTTTATTTTTTATAGTAATTGTCATGTACTTATACATACATCATATAAGTACTAATTATTATACCTACACAACCGTTGATCAAATACAACACTTGGCACTTGCCATTGCGATTGCGAGCGACTTGCCGCGTTTCGTTTTCGGAGCAGATAGCAGAAGTAGTGTATATACAATATACATATATATATATATTATATTTTGCAGGAGCGAAAGCTGCACTGGAACTGGGATAAACGAGCTTCGAGGTTATGCGGAACTGTCAAAGTGTTATCAATTTTCTAAATTATTATAAATTATAATTGACGGCTCACGTCAATCGTTAGTCGATTGCCGAGCAAACAATGGAATTTGGCGACCTGATCTCAATACCTCGAGTTGACAATGTGATATTAACAGATAAAACAAAAGAGAAGAGTAAGGCTTGTAAAATAGAGGGGACACTGTGTATTAGTGGACATCACCTTATACTTTCTGATGGACAGAAGAACAATCAACAGGAGCTATGGGTAATCTTATTAAATTTATCTTCATAATTATTGTTCCATTTTTAAACTATGTCAAATAAATCATTTGTTACATTATTGCTTGTACCAGATGTTGAAATGTTGCCTCACAATCCTAAAAATTCTTTGTAGTTACAAATATATTTTATGTTATATTTACAAACTGAAAAACTAATACAATAATTAAATATTTAGCTTCTGTATCGCAATATTGATGTCATGGAAAAAAAAATAAACAACCAAATTCCTGGAGGAAGTATAATTTTAAAATGTAAGGATTTCCATATCTATCAATTGGACTTCAGCTCTACTAATGATTTAGTGAAAGTAGCACAATCTATAGAGAAGTTATCATGCCTAGGTGAGAATATATTTAAAGCATGTAAACAAGAAAGTTATTAGCATTATAAATTTTTTCTGTTTCAGATCAAACATTGCAATACCCCTTTTTCTATAGACCACAATCACTAAGCAATTCTAAAGTACAAATAGAAGATGGGTGGACTGCATTTCAACCACTATCTGAATGGTCCCGATTACTAGCATCTCATGGTGATGAGTGGCGCATAAGTCATTTAAATAGAGACTATAAAGTTTGCAGTTCTTATTCTGCAGAAGTGATAGTACCTAGACACATAGAAGATGAAATAATAGTTTCATCTGCTAATTTTAGAGATAGCGGTAGATTTCCCGTTCTGTGTTATAGGCATGATGGAGGGGTAGATTGTTTTATATTATGTTGCAATGATAATTCCATGAATTTAATTTTATTAATTAATGGTTATTTTTAGGGTATTTTAATAAGAAGTAGTCAACCAATGTGCGGCCCAACAGGAAAACGATGTAAGGGAGATGAAATGCTTTTAAATTCCTACTTGAGACCTGGAAAAAGAGGGTAAGTATTCCAAATATTAGTAACTAATTTTTTTTTTATAGTTAATTATAATATGAATAATTTTTTAGTGTAATAGTAGATACAAGAAGTTTAACGCAAGCACAGAATGCTAGAACCAAAGGAGGAGGTACAGAAATAGATGCAGCTTATCCTCAATGGCATAAGTCCCATAAATCAATTCCACGTGCTACTGATCTATCAGAAAGTCTATCCAAGTTAATGGAGGCATGTAATGATTTGACCAGTTCCACATCTCAATGGTTATCCAAAGTAGATAGTAGTAAGTGGCTATCAGCCGTACAAGATGCCATGAATACAGCTTGTGCTACTGCTCAGTGTCTTGAACATCAACAAACTGCCGTTTTAGTACATGGTATGAAAAACTATAAAAATTCATAAAGCAATTTGGAATTCATATTTTCTTTTGTTTATATATAGGTGGTAGTGGTCGTGATACCACCCTTGTAGTAACTAGTTTGGTGCAAGCGATTTTGAACCCAGACTGTCGAACTGTAAGAGGTTTACAAGCCTTGATAGAGCGTGAATGGTTACAAGCTGGCCATGCATTCTACACAAGAACACGTCATGGAGCTTATTATACTTATGGGCAAAATCCGCAAGATGCCCCAACGTTTCTCCTATTTTTAGATTGCCTCTATCAATTACATTATCAGTTTCAGCAAAGTTTTGAGTATACAACTGAAATGCTTGTCGAAATTTTTAAGCACGCTTACTCTTCCAATTATGGAACGTTTTTAGGTATGTTTATTATGAAAAATAAATGGAAATTCAAATTTAAATTCGAAATAAAAGAAAAATAATGTTATCGCAGGTGACTCAGAGTTTGAACGGATTCATTTAAAATTGTCAGATCACACGTGCAGCCTCTGGTCATATATAAATCAGCCCGACGTTCTCGAGAAATATATGAACCCTTTGTACGATCCTAACCCGGGAATAATCTGGCCAAGCGTTGCTCCTATTAGTATAGAGCTTTGGAAAGAGCTTTACCTCGGGCATAACGCAGCCGCGCCCTGGGATGGTTTACTCCGTTGTGCCCTAGAGATTAAAGAGAAACACCAGTCAATCAAACGAGCTGCTGTTGAACTACACCAACAGATTCGTCAAATTTTCAACGAGTCGGATCTGTTACTTTCCGACAATAATTCGTCTTCTTCTGCTGCAAGTGGTAGTTGCAACTCTCAGCAATTGGGTTTTCAGGAAGATACTATTCATCGTAAGCTGTCACAACTAAGCTTAGAGCAGTCTCATAATACTTGATACAATCCTGTTTCTGTGCATACATTCGCGTAAAGATGATCGACGATATGTTTTATTAAGAAGTGTAAGCTGAAGATTGGACGAGAAAATTGAGTAGTTGGAATTTGAATTGGATTTATAATTAATTTTAAGCTACTTAAAGTTTTTATTTTGTCTTTAAATTGTAAATTGATTTTAATGAATTTTGTGAAATGAAATATATTCAATTTATTTTTAAGAATAAATTTAACTTAAGGAGACAAATCACTTTCTCAATCTGAAATATTTAAACATGGAAAAATTAAATTATTTTGTATAAACAAATTCTCATTAATCAATAATTAGTTTACTGAAGTAAAAAGTATTACTTTAAAGATAAGCATACTAAGTAGATAACTGAATTTTTGCTGAATTATATGTTAAGCATACACTGAGATTCATGGAGTTTTATACTATAGATAGATAGGATCCAGACAAGTAAGAAGATGAAACAGAATTCTTTCTCTTGGAAAATGTTTTACTTACGGAAAAAATAGAAACATTAAGATCTTTGATAAACAAGAAAATTTAGTTTTTACACTGCAAAACTTCGTCAAAAAATTGAAATCCAAATCCCTACATTTCTATCATAATATAAATATTTTAAACATTTTCCAAGTGGAATAAATCTAATTCATAAACATATATTTATGACAAATATTTCCAGTTTTTATTTTTCAGATTTTAAAAGTTTGTTTGGGTTCTTAAATGATTTGTTTTAAAATTATTACAATGTTAATGAAGAGATTTTTAAAATCAAATTTAATTAATTGCAAGTGATATTTTAAGAATGTAACAGTAGGAAGTTAATTTTTATAGATTTAAGAATAAATGGATCGAATTAAAATTCCAATAACTTATTTTAATAATGAAAATTTGGAAAGAACAAAATAATTCTTAGTATAGAATATTTCGCCTTCGCACGATCGTTATTGTATTTATATTATGCATTTTCCGGATCAATTACTATAATATGTATGTATAAATGATCTACAAAATATGATGAGATATACATAATTTCGCATTGTCTGATCGATGTTGACGAATTATTAATGATATATATATAATGTATATTGCAAAGGTGCAAAAATATTTTTATCGATATGCAAAAAATAACAAAATCAATTCTAATATGTAAGAAAAATGTAGATGTCTTCTTTCTATTGCAATTAATATATCAATTATTTCTTCTTTACTGAAAGAAGACAAATATTAATTAAAGATACTTATGCATAAATAATTGTCACAAATAGAATTTACAAGTGTTTTTTCTAGGAAAATTGTGAAATATCTGTAATAAATTTGTGTTATTTATACTTAATTTAAATTTGAAAAGGACTTCTATTTCTAAACACTATAAACGGATATATTTTTCAGTAAAAAATTTCAATAGTAATGGTTCTGTAGATTTTAATTTAAATGTTAATATTTGTAAGAACGTACGAAGTATTTATTTTTTGCAAAAATTTGCAAATTTTGCGATTGAAAGAATTAAGTGTGATTTAATACCGATAAATTGATTAGGACAGATATTTATTGGATACTGTACATTTATTTAAGACATATTTTTGTTAAAAAAATTTAGAATACAGCACAATCCTGAGTTCATGGAATATCGCAATAAAAAAAAACAAGATAAATTTGCAAAAATGCATAAAAAATGTTTTCTTCATTCTCAAATTTTGTTCTAATGCTGCATATTATTTATTTCTGTGTTTGATAAGATACAACGGTAGTATAAATAATCCTGTGGCTCTATTAAATTAAATTAAATAGTGAATGTACTATAAAATATCCGTGAGATTCTTAAAAAAACGTTTTTTTTTATAGTTAAACAATAATCGATTGTAAATCTATAGAAATTCAGTGAAAAAGCTTTCGTAATCGTGATATACAAGTTTATACTATGAAATAACGTATTTAAGCCTCTACTACCTTATTCATGACACACATAAGCTTTTCCACATTATACAAGCGTATACATATACGATATACTCTCGACCGGGGATTTTTACCGTTATTCGGGAACGTTGAAGAAAGGACGCTGCGAGAGCAAGCCGCGCGCGCGAGAGAGAGAAGAAGCAACAACTTCGAGAGGAGAAATATACTTAGGGGCGAGAGATGCGGAGAAGAAGAAGCAGCATCAGTATCATGGGAAGGAGAAAGAGAGAGAGAGAGAGAGAGAGAGAGAGAGAGAGAGAGAGAGAGAGGACAGGACGAAAGAAGAGAAGAGACGAGCGATTGGGGGGAGGAACGCGGCAGGTGTTCTGACACAAAGAAACCTAAAGAATCCCGGAGCCATTAGCTTGGATCCAAACTCTCTCTCTCTCTCTCTCTCTCTCTCTCTCTCTCTCGCCAAGCCAATATACATGTATATAATATACTGTACAAAACTGCTCCATTTGCTTTTTCACATCTTTACTCGCTGTATAAACAATCTTTACGCGTGCTTACGTGCTAGGTTTAATATACGCATAATTTGTTTACAATGGAAACGGGAAATTCGCTCGGGTATACGAGCAATACACAATAAATTTAGAGTGAAGACGGGTATGTATATGAAGGAGAAGGTGTGGAGCGAAAATCGTGGACGACGCTTATGAATCTCTCCCGCGATGCCTTGAGTCCAACATCCTTGGATGAGTGTGGATCTAGTCACGAATAGTTGATAAAAAACGTGGACTGAATTCAAACCCATCCAGGGCTACCGGACACTCGGTTTATCTTCCTGTATCTTCATCGCCGTTCTCCAGGTGTACATTTGTAGGTGTCTTATCGACGCCGACTCCAAAAAATACAGCGTCGCACCGTGGCGCGGGGCCCCAGCCAAGTCCCTCGAGCGCAGCAGATCTACTGACGAGGGCCTCCAAGAGGGGAGGCCCGTAAGCGCGGGATACCTGAGAGCTCGACACCCCTCTCTTTCTCTCTCTCTCTCTCTACCTGCTCACCTTTCTTCGGGGAATTTCTGGCCAGAGGTGGGGGATAGGATAGAGAGAAAGACTATATACAAGCGCACGAATCTCGTCGTCGCGAGCGCGTACTCAAAAAACTGGATGAGGGGGAGAGGAAGGCGGTCTCGAGTGGACCGCTGGATTGGAAGGAAGCATCGACTGACCCAATCTCTTATTTGCTTGCTATAGCTACTATACATGTGTATGTGCGTGTGTGCGTGTGTGTGTTGTGGGTAGAGGGGAGACTTAAAAGCGCCGGTTTTTGCGCGAAACGTGGACCAACGGTTTTGCGGCGGTTGCGAAAGCAATTTTTCCGTTTGAGATTCTACGGTTTCGAATTTCAAATTTCGCGCACGTGGGCACTGTTTAATCGAATTCCAAACGAATTGGAATCAATTTTTTTTCTATGTTCGTTCGCTTAGTCTCGTTATTGCGCTTCTTTTATAAAAATAGTTTATCTTCTTTGTAAAAATAATTTACTTTTCAATTAATTTCAACTATTCTAATATTTTGCGATTGTTGATTTGAATTTTTTTTCGATATTATGAATCGTTATTAAAACGTTTAATTTAACAAAATATAACTAATTGATAAAACAAATATAAAAATTTTATAAAACTATAAATTCTGTGTAAGAGACTTTCATGTTATATTTACGTTTAACAAAATTATTTCGAGTTCATACAAAATTAGAAATTTTATATATATTAAATTTTTTTGTAAATTTTAAACTTTGTAGCATAATATAACGTCTTTGGATAAATTCTAAGTATACAATCAATGAATTCAATTTCATCTTCCTTAATAGTCTTTCCCTTATTCGTGCTATTTACAATTTCTTTCACTTTAGGAATGTTTATACTTATAAAACATAAATCACTACTAGTACTATAATGAGACATGTGAAAATCATTCCACCCACTAGAATGAATCCATCTGAACGAGCTCTATTCTCTATCAGTCTCATAGTTGTATTAGATAGTCCTAAGGTATTACCAATGTCAATTAAACGCTTATGTGCTCCTTTCAAAGTATACCTTTGTGATCGCAAGTTTTCTAAAATACCAGAACCATGCTGAAGCATGTCATCAACTCCATTCATTGCATTGTGCATTCTGCTGTTATGTTGTATGCTGTCATCAATAAGGATGTCTACGTGATCATTGGTGGTAAATTTACGTGATAGCAGAGCTTCTCTTTCTGCTTCCTCTCTTTGCTTGCGTAGAGTCATTTGCTTCCATGTAGTCAAAGCTGCTGACAGATGTCTGCTGTCATATTTTAACTGGTCTACTCGCATCTTTGCATTTTGTCGTTGTGATATGGGACCCTTTGAGCATAAGATGTCTAGCCTATCACAGTTACTGTAAAAAAAATATTGTTAATAATTTTTTCCATGTAACAGATTTCAATGTTTTACAAGCCTACTCATAATGTATTTAGAAAAAAGTGAAATATTTCATCATATTTCACTATACACATATTTAAGGAAAAAGGAGACAATTGCTTGTAAATTTAATGTAAAATTTTTTACTTTTTGATTTTCCATACTTGAGATTTTTAATAAATTTAAATTAGCAAGTATTTGATTGTTAAAACTTCTAAAAATAACAAATGAACATCTAAAAAAAAGCAATTTAAAATACGATTCATTCATATTCTTAACAATTAACATATGTTATAACAATAAAAAAACGCTATTGATACCTGTTAATATTTTCAATTTTTGTTTGGATATCCCGTTCAACTGTTTCCACATTAAGGTTAGGATGCTTTTTCTCAAGCTGACTAAATAAATGCTGCGTCTCTTGCACCAATTTATTTGTTTGATGGTAAAGCGCTTCCATTTTCGATATTATGTTGTTCTCGAAAGAATTTTCAAAAATGCTTAACTGCTAAAAGCAACATAATGAAAGACGTGACGTGTACGATTTTTGTATCTTATCGAGGTAATTCGTTCGAGAAATTATTCCACATGACGACATCGCCGGGACGACTTACCTATATCTAAATTTTGCGTTACTTTGCGAAGAGTTGGGGTCAATCGCAAGCTAAGTTCTGATTGGTAAATAAAACGATGATACGCCATTTTGAGATTTTCTCAGCTTATATCAATTCAGAATTATTATTTTTCTATCATGCGAGTCGTTCTAATAAATACAAATAAACTTTTATTCAGTTATTAAATTTCTTATAATGAGATCTTGCTTGACTATTTTGTCATTTATTTAACGCTTAGACATTATTAGTTTACTTTAAAATATATTCTTAAAATTTTTAAAAATGGCGTTGTAATCGAAATCTAACTCTTAAAAGAAAGATGCTACTATTGTGGAAGCATATATGTTGTATTGTTGTCTATATCAACTGTATAATAGCAGCAGACCGTAGATTTAACTTTAGCCTATATTTACAATGCACATGTTTACTGAATTGTAACATTTATACACTAAAAGCATGTCTAATGATATCTTATTTAATTGAAAGTCGATAATTTTATAAGTTTTCACTATGGATATTGGAGAACTACTGTCTTATAAGGTGAGTTACATAGTTTGTATACACTACGAACTAATAGTTTTATTATCTGTAGACAACATTTATGTAATTAATAGCTTTTTTTTAAAAAAGTAATGATTATTTTTTAGCCTCCTAATACTCCAAAACGTTCAGCACCAGGTGAAGACGAGGATGAAGACGATTGGGATAGCAAAAGATCAAAAAAACTTATTAAAACACCATATCATCCTCGCCAAAGACACACAAGACATGTTCCTGACACTCCTACTCCCGTAAGATCAACTCCTGTAAGAACAAGCGAACCACCTACTCCACTTCGTGCAGCGCTTCCAGCTCCAGAGAATGACGTTGTAGAACCACAATTAACTAGAGAACAAAAAGAAGATATTTTGAAATATGTTGAGACAGAAGCTGCAGAGGTAGAGCCTTTAGATGAGACAAATTTGAAGAGGATGATTTTGTTATTTGAAAAAAGAGCTTTGAGAAACCAGGAAATGAGGGTAAAATTTCCAGATCAACCCGACAAATTTATGGAATCGGAAGTTGAACTTCATGATGTTCTACAAGAACTCCATGCTGTCGCAACAAATCCTGAACTTTATCCTGTGATGGTGGAGTTGGGTATAGTACCATCTTTGTTGGAACTGTTGGCTCATGAAAATACTGATGTAGCTGTAGGAGTTGTAGATTTATTACAAGAGCTTACAGAATCTGATGTTTATAATGAAGCAGAAGAAGAAGTTGATACATTAATAGATGCATTGTTACAACAGCAGGTCTTTGCTCTACTTGTACAAAATTTAGATAGACTTGATGAATCTATTAGCGAAGAAAGTGATGGAGTCTTTAATACATTAGGTAAAGATTTATTTAAGTTATTTTATAATATAATCAACAAAGTATTTTAATGTTAATTTTTATGCCATTTAGCTATATTTGAAAATTTATTGGAAACAAGGCCCGAATTGTGTGTAGAAGCTGGTAAACAAGGCTTAATAATTTGGTTATTAAAAAGAATAAAAGTGAAAGCTCCTTTTAATACAAATAAGTTATATGCCAGTGAAATTTTGTCTATCCTGTTACAAAATACTCAAGAGAATAGGCTTCTGCTCGGTGATCAAGATGGAATTGATGTGCTTCTGCAGCAGTTGGCTGTAAGGCTTTTATATGCTAAATAAGCTATCATTAGATTTTTATTTTTTATATTTACATTTTATAATTTATTTTTATTTTAGTATTACAAACGACATGATCCACAAACAGATCAAGAGCAGGAGTTGATGGAAAATCTTTTCAATATTTTGTGCTCTAGTTTGATGGAAACAGTAAACCGTGAAAGATTTTTGAAAGGTGAAGGCCTTCAACTTATGAATCTTATGCTAAGAGAAAAAAAACTGTCACGAAATGGTTCACTTAAGGTAAACTATTTTAAATCGCACATTAAATCGTTGTTGTTGTTATGAATAATAATCATTTTTTAATTAAATTTTATTGTTATCAAGGTACTTGATTATGCTATGAATGGTGCTGATGGAAAAGATAATTGCAGCAAATTCGTTGATATTCTTGGACTTAGAACAATATTTCCCTTATTTATGAAAACGCCAACAAAAAATCGAAAAAAAATTGTTACTGCAGAAGAACATGAAGGTAATTATAGTATTTTAAAGAAATTATTAAGGAATGAAAGTTTTAAATTAATATTTCTTTATTATAGAACACGTCGTGTCTATAATCGCCAGTATGTTAAGGCATTGTAAAGGGCAACAACGACAAAGATTACTCAGTAAATTTACTGAAAATGACTATGAAAAAGTCGACCGGTTGATGGAACTCCATTTTAAATACCTTGAAAAAGTAGAAGAAGTAGAAAAAAATGCAAAGGTATATTTTATGTAATTCACATTACTCAATATAAATGTAAAGAGTTTTAAAAATTAAATATTTTTTGGCAGGATGATGATGACGAAGAAGAAACAATGATAAAAAGATTGAATGAAGGACTCTTTACATTACAATTAGTTGATTATATTTTACTTGAAGCCTGCATTGGCTGTCTACCAGCTGTAAAGCAGAGAGTAACGCGAATTTTGACGCAGAGAAGAGCCTCACTTAAAACCATAAGAAATATAGTCAGAGGTAAGTAAAAATTTGTTTAAGAAATTTATTTCTGTTTTAAGATTTGCTAGTAATTCGCACTGTAACTATAAATATAAAAAAAATTCTATTTTGTAGAATATGCTGGCAATATTGGAGATGATGGAGATGTTGAGTGGAAAGAAGCGCAACAACAACACATTCTTCAATTAATTGACAAGTTTTAATTTTAAATTTATAGTTTAATTTAACGAATTAAATTTTGTATCAAGCCAGATTTCATCCGTTTACATTGAAAAGATTAAATAGAATCGAGTATCATCGATTTACATTTTTGCTATTAAATATCTTTATGATAGAAAGTAACTTGATTACGAATTCGAATATATCATTTGTAACAATAAGTAAAAATCTATGCAAATACAATTAAGGAATTGATCAAACATCTCCTGAAATACTTTCTGATATCTTTGACTAAATATCTATACAGTCAGGACGCCATAGAAATTATTGCAGTAGCAAGTAGGCGATGCCGGCAAAGACGCAGACAAAAAAAGTTGTGTGTATTTATTACAGAAAGCGATCGTCTACAGCCACTGCCCCAAATTCATTTCAACGTTTATTTTCATTGAATGGCATTCTAAAAACAAATCGTAAATTCCAAAGCAAAAATTTGTTCCACAGCAGGCGTGAAAATCGAATGACACTCTATAACGAGCTCAAGAATCCTCTCCTTCGATCAGCCGCGCGTGCGTATGCTCAAAACGAAAATTCGCTAGACCCCTTTCGCCTGCATTAGAAGCTTTTAAAGCGCGAGAGGCCAAAGAGCGAAAATCAACTCGCACCGAGTCGCACGTCATCTCGGACGCACACAGTCACACGCACACACGCGCGCAATGTATATATAAAAGTATATAACAGAGTCGAGGGTTCAACGGACAGCGAGAGAGAGAGAGAGAGAGAGAGAGAGAGAGCTGGCTATAGAGCGCGCGCACTGATCGATCGCTCGGCCAATCGCGCAAGCTCCCCCGCCACTGCACAGGCAGCAGTGAGCAGCAGCAGCAGCAGCGACTACTAAGTGTATACCCAACTCTCCGCGTAGTCGACGGAGACGAAAAGCGCCGGAAAAGCCATCCTCGCTGCTTGCACTGCGGCAGAGCGAGCCGCAGTCTCCGGCGTAAGCTCGCGCTGACAATCTCCGTCGTCGCGGCATATATAATTGTCCTGCAATCTCCGACACGTATATCTGTGGTGTGTACTTGTTATAAACTTTTTCATTGATTAATCGTATATTCTACGCGCGCCCTCCTATACGTATGTACGTATATACACACGTCCTATCTTCATTGGGAGCACCTCGTCTCAGCTGCGCGTAGACTCTCTGCTCCGGATACGCAAAGTGATACGCGTAAAGTCTCACGTGTATTTACGAGTCTTACGTATATTCTGCGCGGTGTGTGCGCGGGGGAAGATTCGTGCGTATAAACCGGTGAATAATATAATTTCGTATAAAAAATATATATTAAACGTGCGGTGCAGAAGCAGCAGTAACACGGCTTCAGTGGCGGCGGCGGCGGCGGCGGCGTCCCGGGCGACGAGTGCTGGCACGGGAGAGAGAGAGAGAGAGAGCTTTTCCCGTGGGCGAGCGAGCTTTCGCCCGCTCCGCTTTTGGGATTGATGAATTTTCTCGGAGCCGAGACGAGGAATATGGCTGCCTTTTGTTTTTCTTGGTGAGTCGATGTCACGAAGATTATTCTAGGCCTTTTCTGGGCTATATAGCTTGCAGCTTTCTCGACGTATTATATATATAGTGTGTGTATATGTGTGTGTGTGTGTGTGTGTGTGTGTGTGTGTGTGCGCTTGTGCAGGGGAACGGGGAGGGGAGGAATATCGGATTTCCTACGCGATATACATAAATTTTACACACATTTGGCGCAGCCGTGTGCGTAACATTTTGTTGTAATCTCAATTGGTAATCGAAGTCAATGCTCGCAGTGTAATCCGAGTGGCTCGTATAAGTGGATATTTCGGGTGTGCGAATAGAGGTATTTGCTCTCTGTGCACGACGAGCTGCTAAATTTATCCGACGCGTCTCTCATTCTCTCATCGCAATTAATAATTGTATTTGGGAATATCGGTACTCGGTGATACTTGAAATACCTGTGTATATAAATAATTGCAGGATTGATCACTATGGAGCTTTTTTTTGTGCGACTGATTGTGTTATTCGTTCGGTATCGATTTTCCAGATATATATAGATATATATATGAATACATAATGTATAGTGTACGTAATTTAATGAAATGTATGATGTGAAACCGTGATCTGAAAAGACTGATATGTATCTGTTCGTTTGTTATATGTGGATTTCAATTCATTGTTATTTATAAGCTGGAAAGATTGTTGTCTCTAAAACAACATGCTGAGAGTATAGCATCCTGTGTCACAAATAGCCTTACAAATAATGTTTTCATTTTTACATGCGAATATATTATATTCCAATTTTGATTAAAGTTAATGATGCCGTCAAGGTTATTCGATTAAAGTCTGTGCATGAATTGGTGATTACCCATTATATCGCAAGAAAGCGGTGTTAATAAGTGTATAAGTACATAAAAAGACGCTCAAAGTCCAACACGCAAAAAAAAATATATATGTGCAATATATAAGTAATTCTATATATACAGCGGTCGCAAAGGATGAAAACAATTATTATTTAGTCGTGTTGGGTTACAATACTCAAAAATAACCACACAGACACACACACACATGGCGAAATGATTTTCGAGAATCATACATCACTTGACTTGAAGGGCTATTTCGACATCGCGGTCGATCGTGTTACATTTTTTTCTCGTTCAAATTTTTGCTAGGAGAAGCACGCACTTACGAAGATAATTTAGTGACTTCATATCGTTCCATTCAATTATCCGATTGCATCATGTGCCTTGCAGAAACGATAAGGGAAAAAGTGGTACGGCTACTTACGCTTCGTGTGTGCTTTGATGTATATACCTGTTGTGATGCGCGGACACATTCTTTTTTCAGATTCTGTTTCAAGTCAAGCAAGTTTGCTACCAAATGAGTTTATTAATTTCGAAAGGCGTAGAAACCAGAATTTTTTAATAATGGATTCGTTCTGAATCGAACTGCTCCGTTGAAAAGTGTTTTCCTTAAAGCTGTTTACTAACTAATATCAGCGGCTTATATTAAAGTGTATTTTATTAGTTATGATAAACCGATAAAATATATATCAATTATATTTATTAAGGAGCTCTGCTATATTATAAATGTTAAATTGGTCAAGAGATGAAAATATATGATTTTTTTGTTTACAATCAAAAACACATATTTTAAAAAGTTGCCTGTGTTTGCAATGTAGACAACTTTCTAAAATGAAAAATATTTTGATATCCCATCAAGAAAAATAATTATTCAAAAATGTTCTATATAGAATATACAGTAGAAGTTACAAAAATCATAGATTATTTTTGCTTTCAAAAAAATGTTTCTTTGATATATGGGACACAATATATTCCTGAATTTATGCCATTATTAAAGTTGTTAACAAAAAATTAATTGGTGAACACATTAAAAATCTCAAATTTTTTACGTTTGAAGTTATCTCTACATTTCCTAATAAATAACACTGTATACTGCGTACAAAAAATACTACTCTTTTTTCTTTATTTACTTACAAAAATCACGATGTAACGCACAAACAAGTACAGCTTTCTTAAAAATATATAAGACAGTTTTCGCGACTGCGCGCGCCCAGTTCCTCGCAAATGGCTCGGCAAAATTCCTAAACTGCGAATATTCAAAAGTTGCAGTGCGCATACGGTTAACGGTCCAGCGAAATTCCCCAGCAGCATCTGAAAAAAGCTTGCCAAACGAGAATTCAAACTATTTCGCAAAACTGGCACAATGCACGTTATACGATAGCGAGTTCGGAGATAAATCACGCTTCTTATCTTTCTCGTATACCGTCGGCGAATAATCGTGCGGCCGCCCAATTGGAAAATCGAGAGCCGGCTTTCCGTGAAAAATAAAAATTGTCGGCACGTGCACGTGCTCCAGCGACAAGGATTAAGGTCTAATATACGCGGCGTGTGTGCGTGTTTGTGTGTAAACAGACGCAGTGACGTCCGAGTTGCAGCTGTTGGGTGTTTGACATTATAAAAGCTGCCATAATGTATAGAGAATATATTATATTTTTATTGCTTTCGGAGCTGACGATCGACGCGACGCTGCGGTCCGTTCATATTTCTGAAAAGTCGATCTTAACGAGATTCGGTGTAGAGACATACTTTTAGCGTTTTTGACACCGAGTACTGCGCTTCGTTGAAACTTTGTGCACTTCATCGAATTCGCATTTGGCCTCTGGGATCGATACCTTCTATTGACACACACGGTTCGATTCCGGCGTGTAAGGCGCTCAGGACTTATAAACTTTTTGCGTCCTTTGTCCTGTACGGGCATCGAGCCATCGATCATCGATTTTAAATTTTTTGCAGTTAAGTAGAGATAATGTAGAGTAAAGATAAACCATTGTGACGTGTGCTGTCGCTTGTTTTCCTCTAGGCTAAAGTCTTTCTACGTTGCGGCACGAAAAACTTCTCGGTCCTGTACAATTTATAATTTTTCTCGAGTACACCTCAGAAAATACAGACACGAAAATCCTCACATTCGTGACAAAGTCTGGTGACTATACCATCGCGCCCACGATTTTATTCTCGTAACTTTCTTATGAAGTAAATACGGAAATACCATTTCCCCGCGAAACTGTATTGCAGATGCTCGATTTGAACCCCCCCCCCCCTCTCTCCAATTATCGAATATAAGCACATCTGCTCGCAGTTCGTGCCCTTTTGACAACCTTGCATTCTAACCTTCTGCAATATATAATCCATTGATACAATATAATCCGGCGAACAATATCTCGCGCAACCAACTGCAATAATTCTATCCTCGAGTCTCATACCTCACAGTCAGTCAGTCAGTCAGTCAGTCACGAGATTACCATTATTTCCAATCACGTGCCTCTGCGCCGGGTAAAAATAAAGCCGTCCATCGCTACCTATACATCACCATTATCCTCTCTCCGTGTCTTTAATTGATGTACGGTTATACATAGCACTACTTATATATGTATATATACGCAATATAAATACGTTCGCCACTTATTCGATCGTAAAAAGAAAACAGCAAAAAGAGAAGACGAAATAATGCACAAAGCCAATAAAAAAAATGTAGAAGAGAATACCCGGAAAGGCGTGCGAGCTTATAATTCTATAGCGTCGATATACATCGCGTGGAACGTGAATGTGGGAAGCGTAAGGCTGCTATTACATACAAATCTATGTTGTCATAGACGTGGACGTGGTTGTATATAATACGATGTGAGCCAAGAAACCTGAAGAAAACGCCACGAGTTAGCGAGGGAAAGAGATTGGCTTTAAACACTGGAATAAACACGAGTTTTCTATACTATATGCGCGCGAATATTTTAATGTAACAAGCGCCGCTGGTATACGTGTAATATATCTATCGGGCTTGTATTTCTATGTGATCGAGAATAGGTATTATATATAAATGCTCATTTTTGAGGTGCGATATGCAAGTTTTCCTATAAATAATATTTTGCGTGAATGGATAATATCAGAATCCGATTTGAACATGAGTTTTTTCTGGAATATTTTCGTTATGATTATGTAGTTGTAATTTTTAAAATAAAATTTTAATTATTGTTGATATACAGAAAAGACAAGATTAATAAGGATTACAAGTTTTTAATTCCGTAGAAAAACAATCGTTTGTCTATCATCAAAATTGAGCTCTCAAATTATGGTTTAATAAAATGCCATATCAGATTAACATATCAGATTTATCCGATAAATATTAAAGGATATCAAGTTTGACTGAATATGAATATTTCCGTCTCATATTGATCTTCAGAAATGAGCTACCCACGCCCTTATGAATAACTACAAATGGCTCGCAACTATTCATTTTTCCTATCAAAAGTTTGTACCGTAGTAATTTGCTCTGGAAATATTTTATTCATAAAAACCAACTAAAAGTTTCGCTGTAAAAAAGAGCTTCAGGTTAACTCATGCATCCCAGTAGAATCACTACAGTTTTTCATTTTATGGCAAAGTATATTAAAAAATTTGTTAAAAAACACCTCGTCTCATGTTTGTAAAAGCTGTATCATTAACTTTAATTTCATCAGAAGGGAATTCCACCTCAAAACAATTTCTCGCGAATCGAAATAATACTTTCACGTAAAAATACATGTATGAGAGTTTGGTGTGTGTCGAATGACTGTCTTTGTGCCAAGTTCTACTTGACGATGCTCATCCGTTGGAATTTCTTCTTTGTTGATCTTTTTTGTACTCACTTTTTTTACCATTATAACGAACTATTTTTTTACCGTCTCTTTTATTGACTTTGGCATCCTACTCAACGTTTTATTTCCTTATTTTATGTTCCTTCAAACTTTTTGCTCTCTTTCAAAGGAAGTTTTGTATAACAGTCATTCCGATATCTGGGCATCATCTCCAAGGAGTGCCAGGTATTTTAACATTGGTAAACATTTTCTTTTCGAATTTGTCATAAGTATGGCTAAAAATATTTGAAAAAGAAAACTTTTGGAATTTTATTATGTCTTAGTAAATAATCCGATTTTCGATGTTTAATAGTTTATTTACAACGCATTTTGATATATTTTTAAAGTTTTTTAACGTGTTTTATAAAACATTCAAGTTATTGTACATTTTAAATTTTATGCATCATTTAATTTAACTACTTTATTCTGGAACAATATATATTGGAAAAATGAAATTATTATTCATAAATGTAAAGTGCGCTGGCGGTTTACAAATCTAAAGCTTCATGTATAGCATTTATTTTTGACGCTCTTGCGATTTTATTTTTACTTTTGGTCCAAAATTTGTATTTTGTTAGAATGTCTTTTGATGTTTTTTAAGATTGAATTTTATTATGCAAAACTTAAACCAATAAATGAGATTTTCTAATACAAATAATTAATTGGTTCTTACGGAAAAAATGCTTATGGGTTTATGTTACAAGACTCTTATTTATTGAATTACAGGTATTACACGCTTTACACTTGTATTGATTTTACAGCCCTTCTGGTGCTAATGTATTTTATTTTTATACTGCATAGTCTTCACTCATTTTTTTTACGCATTAGAAAAATAAAGTAGTAATTCTCGAGCGAAGGCCGTAAACTAGAATTTTATATACGAGGCTGAAGAGTTTTACGGTTACAATTTGAGCTTTACTTTTCGACCTGAAAATAGGACTGTACCACGGTCACTCTAGGGAAAAATAAATTAGTAAAATATATTGTACAGGTTAGATGTCACAAGGTTTTTCACAAATATATACTTAGTTCTAGGTGTGTACACTCGGATGACATTCTATAATTTGACAAAGATTTATAAATGTGTAATGCAGGAACAATAAATTACTTTTTTAGTAGTTCAGTAAATCATAGCGTTCCTTTTTTAAAGGCTAAAAATAACTTGAAACACTTTTTAGAAACTTAGTACAGTCATCAAACTAATGAAAGTGCAGTGCATAAAATTCGTTTACTTTATCAATCTTGACGTAACAGTATTGCGTCACGCTGTCTGATGTAAACCGCCAGGACTTTGATATGCTTAAAAAAAAGGAATTCTCGTATGTTCGCAATAAATAAAGACTTATACATATAGCGATCAAAAAGTTTTCATAAAGCATTCTTTATGAAGGAACTTATGAAACATAAAGAGTATCAACCTTAAGTAAAGTGTTTCGTAGCTATGACGAAAGTATTAATCTGTGTTTATAAAGTGTACTTTTATAAGCTATTTTTTTATGTGTTAATCAACAATGCAATGGTGAAATGGTGAAATCTCAGTCCGGTTTTTAGGATGCAAAATTAATAATAATATGCCAAACTTAAATTTTTATTTAAATTACCAAAGCTTGCACTTACAGAAAAATTCTGTACAATTATCTCTGTGTTATTATGGTTTCTCACTTGTTCAAAATTTAATTGTGAAGTTGACAATTTTTTACAAATACTTTAAATATTATAGAGACCGACATTCGTTGATATAATTAAACGCCTAAAATAATTATTAAAGAAAAGTGCGTTGATCAAGAATTATTCATTATAAACTTTATTAATTTGGATTTTATACTTGAATATTCAATGCGTCCCAGTCAAAACAAGTCTTAACACACGGAGAAAGAAAAAAATAATAATGGCCGAAACGCATTCGTATATACATAAGACAAACATAGAAGCAGAGGTCAACATCGCGCACTAGACTACAGAGACTGTATATTAACGAACGCCGCGGTAACAGCTTCTGGTACGACACAAGACGATGCGCTTGTGCTGCAGCAGTCCGTCGAGCTGCAGCTGCAGCATTGCTCCTATGCGCTCGACTATACGAGAGAGTCTAAATTTGCTCAGTTTGGTATTCATTCCACGAAACGCTCGCTCGAAATTTTCCTTTCTTTTCCCTTTGCACGGCAAGCAACGCGAGTATTTCTCTCCTGCACACTTGCACTATACGTATCTGCACGAGCCCGCTGCCCCCATTTTATGTCCGCGTGTCTTTTTTTCGTTATCTCATCTCTTATACACTGTCGATTAATTATATGCATTTTAATTTATTACTGGTTTACTGCAAAAACAATATTTTCCCGGTTGCCAGAATTAATTTTTCTTTTAAACTTGTCGTTTCGAACTTCGATTTACTACGAAGGAACAAGATTGATGAACGCATTTTCGAACTATGAAGTTTCCGCGTGATTGATGAAAAATCAAGTATTATATACCAACTATGGCGCAACTCCCACTAGCAAGAAAGGCTTTTCTTCTTCGATATATATAGAGAGAGAGAGTCCCGAAGAACCGATCACGTTCTGATGAATACTACAACTTTGAAATCCAGTTCGTGCTCGCGGATACGCTGAATTTGTAAAGGGAGCGAACTGCGATGCAGATCGGCCAATGAATTTCGCATATGGAATCCCATAGCTCGCCGGCGTTCTCGCAGCCAATGAAATTTGACGTTAATTGAATGTTAAAAGTTCGATTGCAGGGCTCGTGAGCGGAAGCTGCGCTGCGCCGCTCTACGCCCACACTTTCCCGCAACAAAGCCATCGACGTCGCGATTAATACTCTGCGCCCTTATCAATGCGTGATCTCTTGCTGCTCCAATTCGTAAGCTGAGAGAATCGCGCGAAGCTTCTAACTTTAATTGAAATTGCAATATCGCGAAATCGTATACAATACACGCCTTTTATCAATCGCGGGTATAAAAGCAAAAAATAAAACGTTCTATTCACCCTCTAGGATCGTATCTGTACAAAAACAAAAACAAAAAAACAAAAAAAAACGACGTTGACTTTACTCGAATAAGCAGTGCGTCACGATACAATATAGTTTTCATCTCCTCGGAGACAAAGTAGCTCAACTTGCAGCACAAGTTATATCCCGCGGCTATTGTATATCGCGCGTATATCGGAAGAGCGTCTGTACACATTCTATACGGGTTTATCGATCGAGAGAGGGAGAGAAAAAAAAATGCTGTGGACTCTCCTCCAGCATTATATAGAGAATCCGACGCGTCATCGCTGTAATGTGTATAGTGGAGCTTGTGCGGGGAGAGGGTGTGTAAGTGTATATACGCTTAATACGAACGGCGAGTCGTATTATGTAGGGTGAGAAGAAGGACGGACTCGACCTTGAACGAGTTGTTGCGGTTTCAAGGTCATCCAAGGGGGGGTACATTCGATGTATACGAGCACGCGGGACGTGATCGCACGAAGTGGATGTGCCCGCGCGGGGCGAGAGGGCAGTGCCGGACGTGATTGCGCGTGTATATAACTATATGTACATATGTTATATATATCGCGACACTCGATATGTGCTGGACGAAGAGATAATATTTTTTCTTCTCTTTTGAGAGGAATCGCAGTTGTATTGCGGAGCCAAGCCACTTCCATTAGATTTTTTGATTATTCTGTAAACTCTTGGGGGGAGGGGGGGGGGGCGATGTTTGTTCAGGTTGCTCGCTGTGTATGTTACAGAGTGCCGCGGAAGCGCGTTTTACAAATATACAACAGTGCGATTAAGATTTGGAAACAATAATATTTTTGATGAAAATTAAGCTCTAAAATTTGATTGAAAAATCTCTTATAACGATATGAGTGTTAGCGTGATTTGTGCTATACTTGTGTATGTAAGTATACTCGCTGGAAGTTGGAGTTGGAGTTGGAGGCAAAACAAGTAAATGCAGGAATCAGTGTGCGCGCACTTGCCACACAGGCTCCACTGACAAATGAACGTTGCGCACGAAACGTCATTCAAAAAAGGTCCAAGATACGTGTACTGTTTTTACGGCCTCCCTGCAGTCTTTTCGTAAACGAGTTTGTATCTTTTACTTCTGCGAGTTTCGAACACTGTATTAGAAGGATTTTTAAATTACAGCGAACATGACGATCTTGTACTTATCGTTCCTTACATACAAGAGTAATGTGATAAAGACGTGCTTGAATAAGCATGACTATTTTTTGCAATATTTTTTTGAAGCAGGACCCTTCAATTTAAGAGTAAAAGAAAATACTGAGATAGACGATTTGATACACGAATTCATGCGTCGACATGAAAGATTTTTTTTTTTTTCAACACTGTCGAAAGTATTTTAATTCACAAACTCAATCGGCGCTTAAACTTGTTTCGTTCGCTCATTCGGAAATAGCCATCAGTAATTTTATCAAGTTTGCATGATCGCAGACATTACTTAATATATACGATTCAGGAAGCGCGAGACACGCGAATCGAATGACGATCCTGATGTATTTCTCAAAACATCGTTACGCAAGAATGACGCCGCGCGAGAAGTTTTTTTTGCTCGTCTCTCTCGACCTTCAGAAGGAAACGTTTTTAGGTCCTTTGAGACATTATGCTGCTCTATAAATATGAATTCTCCCTGAAAAAAATGACAGACACTGTGCTATACCGGTTTTCACTTGTAAAAAAAGGTTGGAAACACGCACAATCCGGTGTAATAATTCTTGGAAGCTTGTTGTTTTACGCGAATTTTTTCTCGGTATTTGAAGATCAAAATGCAAATTTTCCGCGGAGAACCGTATATTTCACGATAATGTATACGCGGTTGCGCACCAAGCGCAATAGTCCGCAGCATATACTTTATCCGCGCGCAAGAGAAAAAGAAAAATAATCTTTTCGAATTGTTTACCGCGCAATAAATTTGACGCCTCATTTTTATGCTCGTGTATCCTTCGACTGGACTCTACACACTTCTGCAGCCACTAAAAATCATATAGTCCTCCTCGATCCAAATATTTGGCTCAATACGCGAGAAACTTCTCTCTCAAAATAGTCAAGCATATACGATATACAAGCGTAAAATCCTCCTCGAATATTCCAACGACAAATATAAATAAATTGATTCCCAAAGACACGACAACACGCGCAGTTGCGCAGTAGCGCAGGTATAAACAGAAATAAACCTCGCGAACTCTCTCTCTCTCTCTCTCTCTCGCGCGCGCGCGCGTGCTGCAGTTTCGAAAATCTCGGGAGATAAAAGTCCAAAATCGTCGGCGGCCAAAGCATCGATCGGGAGATCGAGAGCCTCGCGCGTCCCCGTAAAATCTTGCCGCGAGAGAGTCGTACGCGCGCGTAAAACTCGACGTTCTCTATATACAGACAGCAGCGGAGCGCAGTGCGCACCATAGCTAGTTCAGCTGCGCCGAGGATAATTTTGCTCTACGAGGCAGCGCGGGCTGCAGAACCTGTTTTTGCCGTAATTCTAGAGTTCGATACACGCGCGCGCGAACTGCTGCTGCTGCTGCTGCTGTGTTTGTGCCTATATGTTCTTGTGCATCAAAGAGACGCGAAACTTTTCTCATCTGTATAGTATACGCACGTGTATGGATGTGAGAGAGCACGACGCGAAATGGCTAATTTATATGCAACTGATAATTCCAGATTTATTTATCGCGTCGGATAAGAGTCGCGGCGTGTGGCAATTATCCACAATTATTGCGGCGGCGGCGGCGGCGCTCGCTGTTTTGCGAAGGAAGTGCGGTGAGCGCAGAGGATGTTTCTTTTTATATGGAGGCGTCACATCCGTTCGACGGCTGAAGAGTAGAGAAGCAATTTTCCCTTTTTTTTTTACTGCATATTTCAGAGGATATGCACGTAATGAAACGAAGGTAGAGTAAAGCTGCAGCGCTATTGTATCAGAACGCGTGTAAGCGTGGATACGAAAACAATCAAGTTTTCTTACGTACGTACTTTTATTTTTAGATAAGTAGAATGATAGCTTCCCACGCGACGGAATAGGCTGTACAAACTTTTCGAGTCGACGCCGAAGCGCAATGTCGACGAAAATGTATTGAGATACATCATAAAATAATTGTGTTATCGCGTAATGAATGGCGACAGACTTAAAAGTGTACGAATCCTGGTACACCGTCGTACAGTATATAGCATTGAGATGTTTACATTTGTGCGCGACAGCCGCAATGTTTGTCTTCTAATTAGTTGGAAAACAGAAAATTGACTTAACAATCCGAAATAACTGATAATTAAATCGAAATAATTCGTATGCATCACGACTGAATGACGCACGTACGCATATAGAGACATTGTTAATTATTTTTCAATAATTATATACTGCGAAGCAAGATGCTATCTCGAAACCACATTAAGAGCTTTGTGCCACTCGCTGCCATTATGGGGTATATATATGAGGCGTATAAGTGCTCGACGATGACGCAGTGGTATTGTATATAGACTGTATTATATATATACATTGGCTTGCGCAGGTTGATAAAAAGAAAATTGTAATGTCTTGCGACCCATTGTCGCGAACACCTGCGTTACACAAGGCGATTAATTGCCGAGGCGCGCACACAACGTATTATTTTCATAGACACTCTGTATTTTATAAATTCCATTAGATATAATGGAATTCATTGCTCTAAAGAGACGTACAATTTTCTTGCAGTTTCTCTATATACTTTCCCAGTGTTGATCTTTCAAAATACTGCAGTTTTGCGCGTTGCTGGTTGTTTTTTCTTTTTCCAGCGCGCAAAATAAGCGAAGCTAATTTCGCGAGCACATAACGGCCCGAGGAACAGGCCCGCAAAGAGTATTTAAATTTTATCGGCGGACATAGTTCGGCGCGAATATTCGCGTAAAATAAAAAGTGAGATAGAACGCGGGCAATAAAGCGTTGGCGATAGCATTCTTTGACCGAATTATACTCGCGGTTCGCGGCAAACGTTCCTAAATTTCGCTCTTGAAACACTTACCCGCGGCGACGCTTCGCAAATAAATATTTCCGCGCATTATACACGTATATATACGCGCTGTTGATAAACATCCAAGCGCTATATTCGCGGCGATTTATTTGCTCGTTCGTTAAACGATTAGCCGAAACGTAAATTCCGAAGTGCTCAGCGCGGATCCAAATAAAAATCGCGTCAACGCGCGATCTCGCTTTAATTGCGGCCATCATCGCAGCTCTCGTGTTTATATAGGTACATATATTGCGGGAAAATAAAGTTTTTTCTCGCGGTGCACAGGTAGATGAATGAAAAGCCACTGTGTACTACACGCGAAAGACCGTTTTTACGGAAGGCAGGCCTATTTTTTTTTATCTCGCGTAACATCGACTAATTTTTTTTTTTTTCATCGAGTCCATCGCATGAGACGCGGCGCTGCTTAACCGCGGATTGCGTGCGCTATCGAGGAGAGACGGAGTTGGAAGGGCTCCAAAAGACTCTGTGTATACGCCCGAAAGAAAGCGCGCGGTGAATCGTCGCCGAGCGAGATATCTCACGGCAGGTTCTTTTCTCTCGTGCGGCAAGCGGCGAGAGACGACGTGGCTCTATTTCGCGGGAGATTCTTTCTTAGAGACTCATTTACTTGCGCACGTATGTAAATAAGGGTCTTGGAGACTCTGCTTTCATGTCCGCGGTTTGTTTGGAGTGCAGCGTGGACAGGAGGGCAAGTGCAGGGGGAGTGCGCTATTATAGCTGGGATTCGTGCGTTCTGTCGAGTTTTTTTCTGTACTCGTGAGCGTATAGCGTATACGTTTGTTTCTCTTTCTCGTCTCTTACGTTGGCGGAGGCTTTTGGGAGATTGAAGACGAGCTTAAGTTCTGCAGTGGTAGGGAAATCGATTTGTTGTCGAATCTATATAGGACCGAAGGTCAAGTGTGAAGACATTGAACACAACCTTATGGATATTGAACTTCGATGAACGAGCACGTGTAAGTGCCAGTGTATGGAAATATTGTTCAAGTGACAGTCGCTTTTAACAGTCTTTATTGTGTTTATTTCTGTGACGTTATGCGGGAAAGACAAACGATCGTTTAGGTGTATGTGACCAATTATCCATAAAAAATGCATTTTTAGGGGGTCTGGAAATCGAAACATTTTGTTTAAAGCTATACTGGTTTCGGACTTATTAGACTTTCTTCTGCAAGCCGAAAGATAGTCAGAAGTGCCGAGGAACATGGAAAAAGTTACTAGTAACCACATTTCTGAGCCATTTTACTTTTTTTTTAACAAAAAATTAATGCGTCAAAATAAAATTTCAAATTGTACTACAATAAAGTAAACAAAAGAGCTTTAATTAAAAAACGGCCAGATTCGATGCTCTGATCAAAAGTTATGTCTGTTTAAAAATAAATGAATAAAAATCCAAATAGCCGATTTTAATTTTTTTCCTCGCACGTATACCTCCCCATGTTAAATTCTCATGTTCCATGTTCTCCACGTTCCTCTGCATTTTCGATTAGCTTTTGGCTCGCAGAGGAAAGTCTGATCGGTCAGAAACCTCTAGCTTTAAAGAAAATTTTTCGATTTCGAAAGGTGTGTTTGTTTTATGGAGAATTGCTCATATACCGTCGAGTATACGGCGTTACGTATACGGCTTGTTACACGCCGAACCATTTATACAGTCATACAATTTTAATACTTCATCAACGCTATATACGTCATCGCGCTGTACATACGTATATCTGCGCAAAGTGAGCCTTTTATATGCGCAAGCATCAGTGGCTTCCTGAGTAAGTAACGTATTTCCGAGATTTTATTAAAGCTCTGAAAGTCTTATGAAGTCACGCGACGGCGGCGACGCTACATCGTATACCTATAGATGTGTATCGCGAGACTTACAGCCTCGTCGCGATCTCAATTTTTTTTCTTTTTCCTGAATAAGCACTAATTTCGGAATGAGCGAGAGGGAGAGAGAGAGAGAGAGAGAGAGAGACACGAGGCGGAGTGTCGCAGACTAGAAACCAAGTTCCCCAGTACTTAGCGACTGAATTTCGACTATTTTTAGGTCAAGTCACCTACTTTAGAGTCAAGTGCCGTTCAGTTAACGAATATCTTTTGCGGAAGCGAATGAAATAGGAACAAGTGGTAAACGAGACCGAGAGGGAGCCTCGCGAGTTTTATTTGTTTGCCGCGTTCGAATTCCCGACACCTGCGCATACATACACGAATTAAAAGTTTCATTCGGCCATAAGAAGCGAACGACTCAATGAACTCGCGCACGTGTGCATTGCTAATCGCACACGTGCGTATATCTATATGTACATCGCGAAATTGGAAAAATTTTAATTTCAACTTTGATTCGGCGCGTCCGCAGCAAAACAAACTCGATTGCGAATTCTCTCGAATCGTCGTTTCGACGCGCATAATCCGTTCGAGCTTGCGCCGCCGCACACGACCGTATATATATAATACATCCTCCCGAAATCGAACAGAAAACTTTCTCCCTCCCCCTAGCCGCGCAAAACACTACACCCTCGTAAAAACGAACGCAAACGCGCCGCAGACACTGCCAAACGCCTCGAAATTCCGATTTGATCAGTCCAGAGATTTTCCGCTGCGCGAGCTGGGAACGTCTAAATCTTGAATGAGGTTGCCTCTATACACCATTACAATGCATCCGCGTCGTAGTAGTACTACTAGCAGTAGTAGTAGTAGTATATACTATATATAGTGTACGGAGGAGCTTGGGGCGGCGGCGCGACCGTAAAGCCGTCGAGACGCCAGCATCGATCGGCTCACTCTCGCTGCTTCCATTGCAAGCTCTGCTCTCGGCTATAAAGCGCCAGCTCCTCCGCCCCGTCGCTTCCTCGCTTTACCCCCGCGCGCATATATATAGGTGCGCGCGCGAAGCGCTTGGCTTCTCTCCTCCATTTCCCTTTCTCTCGGCGCCGCGCGACGGCCCAACGCCGACGTCGTCGACGACGCCGCGTGTCTTGTATATAGAGACGTTATATACTCGCTGTTTTCCTATACACACTTCGGTCAACAATCGCAGCGCCGACGTTAAAAGACGACGGACGCCGGGGCGCATATGGCTTTCCGAAAGATTTTCGGGCGAGCTGCTTGGGGGGTAGGCGGCGATGCTCTTCTTTTTTGCTTTCTCTTCTTTTTCGTATACGTGAGAAGACGGCTAACTTCTGTATAACTTGTGGATATAACGTGGGCGTGTTTTTCTTTTTATCGTCGGACGATAATAATCTTGAAATGAAAATATTTGTGTACTGTTACGTATTGATGGCTTTATGTGTTGTGAAGCTTATATGAAAACATTGTAGACTTGTATGAGGATAATATTTTAAAGAGGGAGACGGAGAGAGAGAGAGAGACTCAAATATGAAAATTCGTTTCAGAGGTTTTCACGTTATTGAAATTCTGTTTGTTCAGCGTATTAGAATACAAATTTTAAAATGCGGGATCTTAGAGGACGTATGAATTTTTTTGTATTTTAAATATAATTTATTCAAGCGACTAATGCCATATAAATTGTTTTCTTCGGTTAGACCGCGACGGTTTTCCATAATCCATAAGACGATACTCTAAAAATATATCTGCATTTTCGTTAACGAAGCTTCGCCTCAAAACGCAATTAGTAAGGCAGTCATCAATAATCATTTTTTAAGCCGTTAGCTTATTATCTTTCTAATAAATGCAAGTCACAATAAATGGCCTTACCCACATTTCTCGGTAATGCTTTGATTCTTCCCCGATATATAGCAGTGTATATTAATGAGAGCCGAAGCTCACTCACGATACGTAAAAGCTCTCTCGTGGCATGACGGAATTCCGGTAACTTAAGCTACTATCCATTTATAGACGATTTAGTACATCGCTGATGCTTACGAGACATTTGGGTTAATGAATTCTATTTATCCGCTCATTGCGATTCAGTGTTTTACGGAAATATGCTCTGCGTTTCATTGTGGAATGAGCTCCTTATTTTTGATACTGTAATAAAAGCAATGGTCACTTCAATCAAGTGGTTTGTTTTCAATGTGTCATGTATGTGTGTACGTCAGTCTTATACGCAGAGATGATAAACGATTATTTTCAGAGTGTTACTCTAATCTAATACGTACAATGTTTATGTACAGTACATGGCATACAAGTGACGTTTGAAATATTAGATGAGAGCCAATTTGCATAATGCAATCGCTGTGCGAGAGATAAAAACATGAATAATCTCATTTAATAGACGTCTCTTAGCTCGAAAATTTTGTACACTGCGATATTTGAGATCCATTAAACGAAAGCTTCCAATTTCTCTTTGCATATATACTAAGCAGGATATAATGCTGCATCTATGCTATATATATGTATACACATCGCGTTTCTACAAACTGCGGAAATAAATTTAACGATTGCCAAATTGCTCTTCTATCTTAAAATAACTCATAATTATATTTAAATCGTTGCTTCGGATCAGTTCTTTGACTCGATAATAAATCAAATCAGAATGACGCGCGCTTCGGAAATAAATCAATTCTGTACGCGCCGAAATACGTGTACTTTCACGCGCGGGCTTTTTGAACTATTATTATTCAACGTTATTATATTTGCGAAGCAACATAGTATGCACTGTTCACAAAAAATATCCAGAATTCAAGACAATCCTAACAACTTCGTTTCGTTACTCCCACACCAAATATTCCGTTGCCGACGACCAAATTCCAGCACTACAGCGTGTAACGCGCGCGTCTGTTTTCCAGCCGCGTAAGACGCGTATGCGTATTGTAAGTAGCCCTCGGCGAGCAGAAAGCCGTAGAGAAACCGTGTCAAAGTACAGGAGAGGCGAAGCCGGCGATAAATTTTCTTCGTCTCGCTGCACGTCCGCGCTCGCGCTTACTTACGCTTCCTCGCTCTTTCTCTCTTTCGCGGGCGACTCGAAAATCAAGACGCTCTACATATACTCGCGCACCGTCCGCTTATTTTCCATCCGCCGGAAATTCGGAGCGTGTCCCATCTGCGAGTCAGAAGTACATACTGTGTGTGTGTATATATATATATATATACGTAAGCCGATGACGCCGATGTACTACGGGAGAGACTCATGACCAATTCTCATAGAAAAATGCACTTTTAAGGGGTCCAGAAATCGAAATTTTATTTTTAAAACTGTAGAGGTTTCGGACCTATGAGAATTTCTTCTGTAAGCCAAACGATAGAACAGAGAAAAGGAGGAACATTAGAAAAGTTTCTAGTAACCATACTTCTGAGCCATTTTACGTTTTTTATTACAAAAAATTAATGTGTCGAAGTACTGGAATAATGACAACTACGAATGTTTCCGAGGTACAAATAAAATTTCAAATTACACCACAATAAAGTACAACAAAAGAAATTTAATTTAAAAAAAATATGCCCAGATTCGATGCTCTGATCAAAAGTTATGTCCGTTTAAAAGAGAAGAAAAATAAATAAAAATCCGAATAGCCGATTTTCTTTTTTTTCCATACAACTCCCCATGTTAATTCCCACTTTCCTCTCCATTTTTTACTATCTATCAGCCAACAGAAGAAAGTCTTATCGATCTGAAACCTCTGGTTTAAAAAAAAAATTTTTTGATTTCTGGACCCCCGAAAAGTGTATTTTTCTAGGAGAATTGGTCATATACGCAGAGACACGAGGCGCGCGCGCGATCGAGCGATTTACGTCACACACGGCGAAAGACCGGCCTCACCACACCCTCGCTGCTTGCGCGCGCGGCGCCTCGACCTAGAAATCAAAATGTGGGTGCGCCGCCGCCGCCGCAACTCTGCTGACTATGGGTGGACCGTTTTTTCCGCGGATTTCACTCGAATGGCTTATCGGCTTTATGTATATATACTGGCAACACGATGGGAGCAGCTGTTTTCTGCTGAGTGAGCGCTGACTTGCTGGAAGGGCGTAAAGCAAAGGTCGAGTGGCTTTTCTGGCTTGTAATGATAGGGGAGGGGGGGGGGAGGGAGTTTATGGTAAATTATTAATGAGATATAAAAAAGAAAGAAAGAAGACAGGCAGAGTGTTGCCGCGTGATTTTTCGCGTGATGTTCTGGATTAGAGTTTGCTGTATAGGGTCGACAGCTGCAGTATAATACGTTAAAGTGGACACGCGTTATATAAAGTCGTGCACGCGCGCGCGCGCGCTTCGCGCCGGGACGTGGTTCGATTTTTAAATTTATCGTTGTTTTTATGACTCGCTCGCTTGGAACAGTATGTAAATTAGCCGGTTTGTCAGCGGCGAAATGTAGGTGAAGTTCGCTCGTTGCTAAGTGCGAAGCGTTAAGTTCATTTGGCCGTTGTGTTTTCTTTCTTCTATTTTTCTTTTTACGAGAATCGTATGTGTATTTTTACATTTTCATGCAACACGCGATACTTTATTAAAAATGATTGAACACACACGCTATACTCTGTTGTAGAACAATCGATGCTCCTACTGCGCTTCGATAACAATATAATTGTAAAGTACATGCAATTGGCACGGAATGAATTATTTGAACGTTAACTCAGCACATCATTGAAATTCACGTTTTACTCGACTCGCACGTGGTATATAATCGCTGTATACTCGCTTTTTTCGAGTACAAGGTAGCGTCTATGTAGGAAGCTAAGACGCACGGCTGGTCGCACGCAACACGCTTTTGCTTTTAACAACATTTTTTTGCGTCTTACGTTGTGACATCTTGCGAGCTTATGATGATAGATGCTTTACATATTTATACCTATATTGGGTTTCGTAAAATATTATTTATTCTATAATAGGAGAGGCGCAAAAAACACATAGCTTAATGATGTTGGTTTGTGATTTTTATGAGCTTATATTTTTACGACGCAAAGATTTACATAGAAAAACTCGGATAGCTTAGACACGATAAAAGCTCTTGCAACATTGCGTTTCCATGTGAAATATGGTAGTCGTGTGTGCGCGCGCGCAGCACAATACATAATTCTATTCTTGAAAATTAACAAACAATTATTTTTGTAACTTTTACATAGTGTATTACAAAAAAACTTGCGCAAATACGAAAACAAAGCATAATTTTCCACATTTCCATAGTTTGAAACGGAATATCAAAAGCAAACTTCACGTTTTACTTTTTTTTTTATTTTCAAAACCATAACAAAAGCGCGCGAAATCGCCATTTGATACGCACAAACGAAAAAAAAAATTTGCATCTAATACGCACACATACTCAGGGCGACTCTTTGAAACCGAACGAATCGTATAGTGAAGTAAAGCTTCGGAAAGTCAGCACACAATACCCCCCGATCCTTTTTCGCATTCGCCTCGCATTCAACGCTTCATTAAAAAAGGAATTTCAGATACTGCTTTCCCTATGCGCTCTCGCTATGTACTCGGGTATATTGCATATATCAAAAAGTCTCGCGCGGCGCGGCGCCTCTTTGTTGCACGGAATGCCGCTCGCGCGCGTTTTCCAAGTAAAAGTGTATAACGCTTGCATATATATACTTGCATCTCGCGCGATACGAAACCGTCGCGGGCGCGCATAGCGGGGCTCCGAAAATATACGCGTATAACCGGTCATTCTCTGGCGAATCGTCAAGCGGCCGAGTCGCGAGAGAGGCCGGGGCGAACTTTTCGCGGTTGCCGCGAGAAAATTTGCCGAAAGAAATTATCCAAGTTCTAGGTCGTTCGCGCGCGCGGCTTCTTGTTCTTCGCGCGGGCAGAGATATCGACGACGAACGCGACGTTATTTTGGGCGGGAAGTATTATAGTGTGTGCTCGAGATTGGAAGGGGGGGGGGGTGAGGATCGCTGTTTCGCAGGTACATATCGGTATAGATCGATTTATTTACGACTGACGCCTGAAGTGTACATCGTGGCGTGCCACCTGTTCGGTCGCTCTTCTATCGCGTATATTATGCATATCCATCCTATTTCGGAAACGACTCACATGAGCAAGTCGCAAAATTTTTTCTTGAAGGCACATCTACCAGAACTAATTTTTCTCGTTCCTTAGGTCATTCTCAAAGAGAAAAACCTCGCGTACATGACCGATCGAAGGGTATAATTTTTTCCGGAGTAGAAACGACTCGAAAAACGAGAAATAATTAAAAAACAAGAATTTATAGATTTTTTTTCTCGAAAACTATGGACTTTTAAAAAAATTTCATTAGAACAAATATATTCATCAAACAATGCTCTGAATTTTAAGTCATTATTGTTCTAATGAAATATTTTTAAAAGTCCATAGTTTTCGTGAAAAAAATCTATAAATTCTTGTTTTTTAATTATTTCTCGTTTTTCGAGTCGTTTTTGCTCCGGAAAAAAGTATACCCTTCGATCGGCCATGTACGCGAGGTTTTTCTCTTTCAGAATGACCTAAGGAACGAGAAAAATCAGGTCTGGTAGGCGTGCCTTCAAGAAAAAAATTTTGCGACTTACTCGTGTGAGTTGTTTCCGAAATAGGATGGATATGCACATATATAGTGTCGCAGGGATTTATTAATATTTTACGGCTTGTATTCTGCTCTCGCGAAGCTGCGCACAGAGCATCGCGTTAAAAGAGCATCCGAGACGCAATATCCGCGCGACAAAAGACGTGCGACACGCGAAGCCTTTATTAATATCGAAATCGTCGGTTCAGCTTTCGATTATCGCCTTTCATTATGCTTTCGCGACGAGATACTGTCGCGCTGCTATACGCCAAAATCGACGTTCTATTTTAACGAACGAGTGTCCTGTACACGCAGTTCGAGAAGCGCATAATAGATCAATCGATGCTCATGGACTTCCCAGAAACTGATTATTCCAAACCTTTTCCATTTGGGTTAAGTCCACATCGATCGGCACAATCGACCTTGCCGCTCACCTATCGTACATATACGTATATATTTATTCCTAAAACATGACTTTCAGCGCACGTATATAGACGCAGAAAAACACTGATCATTATTTTTTACGAATGCAATTATACATAAACCCCGCAGGTATCCCTTACACATCGGCAAGTCATCGGTACATATAGCGCAAGCTCGCGAGCCTCACTTATCCGACTATCATATCCGGACGACCAGCGTCGCATGTGCTTCGCGCATCGTAAAAAGCACTTTGCGTGATCCCCGTCGTATGGCACGTACCTATACATACACACATATATATATGTATATAACTCTCGACATCGGCCTCATCATCGCGATGTCAGCTGCGTCGTCGTCGACCATTGGGCAACGCGGAAGACGCGACGACGAAGAGAAAAGCTCAGCGCAGTAGCTGGCGCACAGCAGAGGAGCGAAATCTCTATAGAGCTAAAAAGCTCTGTCGGTGTTATTACACCCCGTGTCGCGACCCTGTTCCTCCGGTCTGCATAGTGATGCCACTCTCTCTCTCTCTCTCTCTCTCTCTCTCTCGCGGGCGAGATTGTGCGTATAGCTCATGGCTCTTCTCATTGCCAAATATGGCCGCCCGCGGTATTATTAGACCCGGCCGAGTGCGAACGACGCCCGACGGAATCGTCCGAGAGGGAGAGAGAGAGAGAGAGAGAGAGTGAAAGGTGCGGAGCGTCGTCGCGACGCAGCTTTACTCTCGTGCGCATATACATATATAGCGCGTCTGATGTGCTTTTACTACACTGCTGGAGCTTTCGGAGCTTTTCGAATATGGACGAGGCTTTTGTTCTTTATGGAGACTCGCTGATGCTGGAGTGCAATGATTATATTTCATTGCTTTGTCATATAGTTCACAGCTGCTGCCTTTCGTCGACGTTCCCGGATTTTCTTGCGCTTACACTCGTTTTCTCGCAAGCTCGCGCACAAAGTTGTACAGAAATGCGCTGTTCCGCGCAGCCTCACGCGAAATTGATCCATCAAACGCACGAGAAAAATGAGCGACTGTATCTTTACAGTATACATTTCAGTATACCCAGTTATATATCTTCTCGTAATTTTTCCTTTTAAGAGTGTATACAACATAAAGCTCGACGGGGTACACACAGAGAGTCGGTCTTTATTAAACTGCGGCGCTGTTGAGGTGGTCATGGTAGGCTGCCTCTCATCGATTCGTGTATACGCGTGTGCGCACGATAAAGAGGGAGGGTTAGAGCTTTCGGGAGCCGGGAACTACCGGCATTATAAATTTATGTAGCCGGTAGCTTCGGACGTGCGTGTTTTTGTGGGTGTACACACTAAATAGAGGAAGCGTACTCAGCTGTCGTTAAATTTTTAACGCCTGTACTTTGTCAAGGTACTGATAAGAGGATCCGTGTCAATATTGTTTTTTCTTTTTTCTTTTGTCGTATTCGCAATTGCGCACGCGTTTATATACCGAGAAAAATAATTCTGATATGGGAGCGAGTGCGCAGCGAGCATCGGTCCCATAATCACAGAACACCGCGCGAATTTCACGCACTCGATCCACATATCAGAATGAAAAAGGTTGGAAAGCTCATTAAGACATTTTTGCCGCTGCGGAAAATCGGCTTAATACACCGTGGCAGTGTATATCTCGCAGTAGTGTATATGCAGTATCAGCGCGGCGGCAACCTAATCTCCGCAATCGGATATAGGTGTACGCGTGTAGCGCGCGAACAAAGTCCGCTCGTGAAAGCTCCTTGTGCGCACAAATCCGACTAATTCTCGTCGGGGCACCTCTTGCTACGTGCATACAGCGATGTGTATCCGATTCTCACCGCGGCCGAGGGTATGTACAATCGATGCGTCGATAATTTTATTTCCTGCAACACGTACGGGTCGCGCGACGGCATGTATAGTTATATAGTCGTGCGTGTAGATATGCGCGCGTGCGGTTTTAACACCAATTAGGCGATAATTAATTGATCGTCCAGACGACTAACGAGGTTATTAGGGTCAGTGCGAAGAGGCCTCGGCTGCAGCCGGATGGTTTTGTACACGTACATGTACCCTCTTCACGCGTCTGACGCGCCGCGGCGTCGACACGATGCGAGAGGTTGAATTACGCGCGCGCGAGAGACTGCACTTATTTAAATGCGAGAGCGCGAGTACAGCCGCAGCTTTTGCCTGTGAGGCGGAGGTCGCAATTGCTGCGGCGGTATATATGTACTCCGTCGATGGACCTGTGTTAGGTATATATGACGAATTGTTTTGCGTTCGTTGAAGTTGCGTTGCGAGTTGAGGAAACGTTGCGGTACGTTGAGCTGTAACGGTTGAGTAATTACGATTTCTAATTAACAGAGTTTGATATGCAAACTTTGTGTAATTATATTGACGACTGTACTGGCGAGCGAAATTTTGTGATATAGTTGTATGATTCGACGAAGATGTGCGGATTTGTGTGAAGTACCGTTATTCATATAGATGCATTATAGACGAGAAAGCATAGATGCGCAATAAGTGAATAATATAATACTGAAAAGAATTACGTAAATATGAAAAAAATGTGATATCAATTTGTTGAGTTTCAAAAAATAAATGCACTTTTCTTTGGTCTAGAATTGGAAAAAAAATGTTTAAGCTAGAGCTTTCGGACCAATGGGACTTTTTTCTGTGAGCCAAAAGATTATGAAAATGCTGAGGAACATGGGAAAATATGAAAATTTAATACGGGGGGAGGCATATGGAGAAAAAAGAAAAAATCAGCTATTATCGGATTTTTATTTTTTTTTTTTTAGACGGGCATAACTTTTGATCAGAATATCGAATCTTGGTAAGTATTTTTTAAAATTAAAGCTCTATAAAAATACTTTTTTGTAGTGTAATTTGAAATTTTATTGGTGCCTCGGAAACATCCGTAATCGTTATTATTCCTGTGTTTTCACGCGTTAATTTTTTGTAAAAAAATTTAAAATGGCTCAGAAATATGGTTACTAGAATAACTTTTTTCATGTTCCTCTGCATTTTTGACTATCTTTCGGGTTACAGAAGAAAGTCTGATCGATCCGAAACCTCTAACTTTAAAAAAGTTTTTTCCGTTTCTAGACCAAAGAAAAGTGCATTTATTTTTTGAAATTCGACATATATATAGTTGGCACCTATAATGATAGCGTCAAATGATAATCACAAAGGATTTAAAACTATTATACTTCATGTGTACACGATTTTATTACTAACTCACAGATATATTTTGTTAAAATAGTCCGTAAAGATCGCATGAAATACCATACATCTGCCAATAGTGATCTAAAAGCAATTCTCTACTAAACAATCCGATATACGCACGCCGATAATTTATTGCAATATACGGCATTCAAACGAAACATCAAGTTTTCTAATGGCCATTCCAGCAGCACAAAAAAAAACAGCAGTGCGCATAAAGCTCGTAGCCATTTGTCATCAACGAAAATCCATACCGGGAAATTCCTATAAAGAGCTATATAGGAATGTCCGGGACGTAAATCAATTTAAGAGAAAAACATCCTAATCTCAGTCCGAATGCCAAGCAGATTTCCGCAGCGAGAGGCGCAAAGGAAAAATATTCGCTTCCCCCATCATTGCGCCTGCGTCATAAACTCCTCGTAATTTCATTATACCAACGCCCGCGCACCGAAATCCGCGAGGCCTTGATGTGCATTATTTACATCAGGATATATCCCTCGAATTCGAAGCGCATATAACCGTTTGCATCCTCGCTCGCAAATCAAAGTCTTCCTTCCCCGGTCGCTACATTCTATCATGGGATTTTGTAATAACTCTTCGCTTATAATGTATTATGTATATTGTATATATACATATCTCTCCTTCGTTCGATACGTCGCTGCGAGAAGAAAACTGCGTAGGAGTATCGTTCGCGCAATATGCCGCCGCCGATTATACTGTTTCATTTCAAACGAGGAACGAGCTTTGCTGCAGTAGATGATCGCGGAGGAGAATGTTGAATGCACCTGATCGTGGGATGACGTTACTGCAGCACGTTGTTCTTTATTTTGTTTTTTTTGCGTTTTGTAATTGATGCACAGCATGCAGAGCTTTAAATTTTTATGCTCGAGATTGTTAAAATTCAGTCTAATTAAGATTCTTGTGGTTACATAAGCATCTTGCATACATACATTGCAACGTAACTTTGTAAAACAGGCGCGTTGATTAAAATTTTGAAGAATTGAGCAATCCATTCTTTAAAAACTGCTCGCTGGCGGCGGCCGTAGATCTGAAACGTGGGCAGATTTGGGGAAGCAATGTGTATTATTTTCTTGTCCATTATAATCTCTACGCTGAACGTCTCGTGCATGAATTAAAATGCCCACGCGCCGGAACGTCAAACTCGAAATGTCATTAGCTCGGTAAAGCCTCGTCTAAAAATGGTAACGCCATAAATTCAGCTCCGCGCTGTCAGCTGCTGTACGCGTATATACACAGTGGAGAAGGAACTATAGAGGTATGCGGCGTAAAATTTTTTACTTTGTTTTGATTTTGTATACGCAGCGCGTGTAAAAAATTGTATTTTTAAGTTGTCACAGATTATTGATGATTGAAATATTTTCACGGCGCAGCGCAATGATTGATCGGGTTTTAATCTATTTCGCGCAGTCGTGTGCGCTTCGAGTGTGGCTCGGGTCGGCTCGTGTGAACCGGTGTCTATAGAACACTTTATTTTTACAGCGCGTGGGGGAAAAAAGCTCGCGGGTAATAAATTGACACGAGTTTTTATAAGCAATTCATTATGTGTAAACTTTAATCGTTCCCAACCGCTATAACGCGCACAGTCCGACTTTCCAATTCTCAATCGTGCGAAAGAAATTTGAAAAGCCATCAGCTCTCGCGCGCTTATCAGCCTTGATCGTCCATCCGTTAAATCCATTATTAAAATTCATCGCGGCAACTTTTTTACTCGCTTTGCACACGAATTATAATCCAGCAGTATACCGAACACACGGCAGACACCCGAGACTTTATAGAAAGGAGCGTACATATGCACGAGCGTAGACGCTACATACACGCTGTAATAGGTCGTTCGCGCTAATGGAATAATCTCGACGGCGAAAAAAAAAGTAACATAAATAATGCCCGCCGCGCGCTATGTAGCAGCTCGCTCCCGCGCCTATTTAACATATTAAAGAGCCGCGCCGTAACGGTATGTATTTTTAAACTTAATTGCCCGATCGACCAATTTAGCCGGATCACGTTCGCTCGTGCGATCGCAAAATAATTGGACACAAACATAGCGGAATGTAGGTTAAAGTGTGCTCGGGCGCCTCTTTCGATAAATAGCGTCGGCCGCTCGGCTCTGCAGCGGCCGGGTTATATATATATACGAATTTAGACGAAATTCCTGCGAGACAAATATCCCTACAGGCTTTAGTCGAAAATCGCGAGACCTATGCGCAGCGCGCAGTCTTTCTGGAACTGTAGCGCGTATAATAGGTACGCTGTATAGCGCACTTGGACGTTCCGCAAGTATATGGTGGAGCGATGGTGGAGAGAGAGAGAGAAAGAGAGACGCGATGTTCCTGTCAACGGCTGTAGCGTGACGCTTCTTTTTTGCTGCTCTTTTTTTGCGAACGCTTCCGCTCTATTATTCATGGCGAGGAGTTTACCTCGGGTTATGTGTATCGATGGAACTGTTCGATTCTGCGGATGCTTTATAGCTTCTATCCTGAGGAAGTTTTGATATTTGACAGTTTGGGGATTGTTGTACACATATACGTATACGTATTGTGAGTTTATTTTTAAATTTATCTGCAGCGGAAGTTTCCTGCGCAAAATAGTGCTTTTGAAAAAAATCCGAGTGAAGATACGTACGAGTATATTCGTATGCGTTTGTACATCTAAATTTTATGCTTCTCGTTTTTCATTTCGTTATACGTTTTTTTTTATAGTGATTTTTAGATTTTGCGAGAATTCAATTTTATTACGTCTTTTTTCGTTTGTATGGTATTGAAGATATATGAATCATTCAATGAATTTTTATCAATTAAACAAAGAAAAATGCCATTTTTTAGTTGTAGAATTAATCAATTAATTGAGAGAATGTGTTGAAAACGTTTATACGTAATATTGTAACAGAAACGCCGGAATATTTCTAAAAGAATAGTGATAAATTGAAGCGATAGTTATACTTAAAATTAAATTCACAAAAATGCCTTTTTTAAGTACGATGCTGAAATTTCAGATTTAACTAAGATTTTATGATTTATTTTGATGTCCTTTGTTATTATATTCTCTACGAATTGAAAATGAATTTTTTAATGAAGCCTTGCTCAAATGATAGAGTCTTTCCTTTTTTAAACATAATAGCTTTGCCTTTCAACCTCGTACCAGAAGATTTATGAGCTTTCTTCAATGTAGTACAGAAATTCCTTTTTACGCCCTAATGGACCTCTTCGGTTACGAAAATCCCCCTTAATTGCATTTTTTTTAAGTTGCTGAAAGTGGGATACGTCCGTTCCAGAAAAATCCTTGCCCCGAAAACTTTTCCTTTCTTCCGCTCCGCGACAGTGTAAGTAAAAAATGATAAGATCGATTCAGAAATGGTGCAGTATAAACTCAGTGCAAAAAAGGTATGATAAATATGAAAGAAATCGCCTTTAAAACAAAAACGTACCTATATTTTTGTAATTAAATGTATCAGATGTAGATACAATCGGGATTCAACAAATAAATAAACTGAGATTTCTCTCAAACATCTGCACTATAAATCGTCAAAATAAAAAGCATTCCATTTATTCCAAGCTGCTGTGCAGTCGTGGCTTAAAAATACAACATACAAGTCCAAGCCACTCGATCGAGAATGTTAAAGTGCGAATGACGAATCTAAAATTCCTGGACCAACATATACGTTCAGCCTATTAATTAACGTAGTGATCTGGCAATCGTGACAGCTCTACGACAGGATAATAACAAACACTACTCTCGACGTTATCTCAATTTCCAAGTGTCCAATACACACGCATATTTTCGCGGAGCTATTTTTGAATCTTTATTTTATGCCACTATCGTACATCTCGCATGTATAGTCTCTTCCTCGAGACGAGCGAGTATAATACTCAAGTGCTTCATTTCAGGATTGAATTCACGCGGGCGATCGTCTGGTGCTTATTTGAAGGATGAGGCACGTAGAGGATATCCGCGTTAGATATGCGTGTACAGTATATGTATAGAGGCGCAGAGGATTGTCTTGCAGTACAATATTGGCGCATCAAAGCGTATATATATATGGCCATATGTTGTGCGATTTAGCAGTCCACTCGGATATGTATAGAGACAATACATTAGGCGACCGATCGGATGCGCGCTTTCGATGTGCAGAGACTTGGCAATCGCTCTATGGATGTGTGAATTTGCTCGAGTACTTACCAATTTAAAATGCGTCAGATGTTTGGTATCTGTTGCACTTTGGTTAATATGACGAAGGGTGCACGACCCTTTTCTTCAACTTAATGAAAGAAGTCGTGTTCTCCACTATGATTCATACCTATACGTTTAACTTTTGTTTTCACATTTAGATATTTCGAACCGACGTATACGTCACTCGAGAATCGCCTCTGGCAAACCATGCACTTTCGCTTGCTATACATATATATAAACAAGGATGTCCGCATCGAGTACAGACACTGAATATGAGAGCATGGCACGTAGGCAGCCTCGCTCCGTATTCGGACTCTGAATTTTTATTGATCCTGCGTGCAATATATAAGAGTTTCGTTTTAATACAGATATATACTTTCACCTTTACGGCAGCAATGTTACGCTGCGCTTGTATACGATTCGTCTATAACATATACAATGTCGCGCATTGTTTTTCCCGATCGATTTATAAACGCCTCGCAATAATTACAAGTATAGATGGATCGTATACAAGTCAGCCCTCAAACGTCAATCTCATTATCGCTGCTGTTGTCACATCGCATTGCTGCAGACTTGCGCTTATAATACGCATCCAGGAAGCTGCGCAGCTGCAGTGCACGACGCGTAAGCACATTAATAATTTTGAAGTCCCGGCTGCGATGCGCATCGGACGTCGAAGTAGAGCTGCGTAGCTTATAAATAATGCATTTGGCTGTTAATACGCGCGGTGTAGTTCGGTCATTGAGCGACTTCAAACCATTAATAAGTCATCACCTCGCGCAACACCTCGTCTTGAAAATAGACTTCAAGAACGGGCACTGCCGCGCGGCGCAGTGCAGCATCATCAAAGGCAAAAACTCGGATATTTACTCTCGCGCGCGAGCACGACGAGGGCAAAGTCGAGTTGTCGGTACATATATTTATTACCCCGACTGCTCCGAGGGAGAGCCGTCGCGTTGATGCTTCTGCTGCAGTGTGTGTGTGTGTGTGTGTGTGTAGACGAGATGCGCCGAGGATAATGTTGGCATACTTCCGGCACCTTCGGCTCCCTTCGCGGCTTCTTTTTTCTCGGGGCCTCTATTTTTAGATTCACCTTTGGTACCATTTCAAGCCTCTCTGACTTGCGCTACGCGGATGAGCCTTTGTTTTTATTTGAATGACACACCTATACTGCATGTTACTTTAAATAATCGGTCGAAAATGCTCATGTAGCTGTTTGTTGTATAGTACCGATGTTATGCTTCGTTGCTATCATCCATTTCGTCTCGATTAACGAATGTTTTGTCTTAAAACTAGGATCTTTCCAGAGTATTGTAATATAATTTATTAGCATTTAATAACAAGAGACGTACGAACTGTCTCGATCACGATTCTAACGAGTTGTCGTCCATTTTTCATCTGTCTACTATAAAAATAGTCTTCATCGTTCAGTCAAAGATCTTTTTCAAAAGAAAGTCACGAGACTTCAAATTTCATCAGAAAAATATGGTATAGCGTCTACTGTCCCACTTACATCCAGCGTTGTTGAAACAGCTGAGCTTGAATCGGAAAAGTCTCTGGAGTCTACAGATTTTCAAGATTTTATTTTTTCTTTTAGCTAACTTGATTCAATCGCATCTCAATTTTATTTCTCTGTTAACTGGCGTCTGCGCGATAAATACTTGCATTTCATTGTTATGCTACCGTTACAACGTTATAATCCTGTATTTTATTTTGTAACAGGGCTGCCAAGCCGTAAATATAATAAATAAGTAAACTATAACTCGCTTATTACGGAATAAAGCTTTTTTACTACCAGGAAGTCTACTTTTTTTCCAGCACATTATACGCGAGGCAGGCCTTGCATTAGCCGCAGGATAGTTGAAAGTGTACACTTCGAAACGAAACCGGAAGTGGAGATTAGGTGAGCCGCGATCACTTTTCAATTACTCTACAATAAAATCTTCCGTGCGGCATCCGGGCAAACCACAATGTTCTAATAGCTCCCATAGTCTCCTCTATATATCTCTGTATACACATCTCGCGTTCGCGCATATGGAGAACGAGCCGACGAGATCTCTCGCGCTAAAATTAGACCACTCGCGAGCGCTCTAGCACAGCCTATACTTGACACGTGACGCGAGAGAAAACTTTCAACCTGCTGCCGGCCGGCGATTATCCGTTCGAGACGTATGTTCCACATGCATATACTTAAATACGCGCGAGCGTTACAAAAGATCGGTATATATATATACCGATGCCCGCGGCCGGCAAAAAATAATATTTTTTTCTTCTAACGCGCGGCTTTTACATTCTGATTTCGGCGAGATTAAGGCGGCTATAGTTTCTGGGATAATATTTTACGGACAGTCATCGAATTATTATACCCTCGCGAGCAGTGTTCTCACGAGAAAGCGCATCCGCGCGTGACGTCGCGCGCGAACTTTTTAATACCGCGTCGTCTTCGAGTTTAGCCCGCGGTCACAAACGCACATTTTCGCCGCTGCGAGTTGACGAAGGTTCGCAGAATGTGAAAGGGACGTTTGTTTCGCGCTGTACACGTATGGCCAGTTTCGAAGCTATAATAATGCAGTACCGGTCGCAAGGGTATTGGACCCAGAATGTTACGTAACGCCGAGCCGAGAGCGTCGATGTAATTACAAACTGCAATTATTCAAGAGACAACGTCAACATTTTTTTTTTTTTTTTTTTGGTACTCAAGATTTGGTATACGTGTGTGCACACTCGCAGAGACTTTGTATGTTTTTTTACGCAATACTCGATTTTTCTTTGGTTTTCGAGATTAAAGCGGCGTAGCGAGGTTCCGATGACAGCAGATGGGCATATATACCGTACAGAGTAAGCCGAATAACGCACATGTTTCCGATTCCAGAGCTGATGGCGTTATCTTTGCGTTCGACCCAAATATCTTGACTCTCGCTCGTATGTCAGTATCCGCGGCGGCGTTTCTTATACGTTACGAGAATCGCGCTTCCTAAAATATATCAAACGTTTCCTGTTTTCCTTTTTGTTCGTATATTATATGTGTATGCGAAGGTAAAAATTTCGAGAAAGTGCGAAGACGACTTTACAACTGCTTTATATTGCTCTTTGCAACTATACGCTTCTAATATTACACGCTTTCTGAACTCCCGATTGGACATAGTAAATTTCTGTTGGGTTTGAGTGCGCATCTGATTAATCATTTCCTTCTTTGCTTTATGTTTCAGGTGAGTCATAAAGATCATCGCTAAAGTTCAATGTTCTCGGATACGTAAGTTTGCTATATAACGATGTTTCGACTGTTTTGAGATTTCGTAGTAAAATTAGTTGATAAAATACGATACCGAGAGGAATAGTTTTTGGATCTAATTATGAATGAATAAATAAAATTGAATATTCGATTTAAAAAAATTCAGAGATAAATGATAGATTACGAAGTCGATTGAATACAGTGAATATAAAAAATATTCAATTTTCATTATCTTTTATTAAATTTCATCCGTATAACGAACGACTCTCATAATTCACGCACATAAATTGTGTAACAGTGAAATTTTGTTTTAAATCTCTCATACAATTTTTGGTATATTTAATTTAACGCATAGATCCAAATATGCGTATATAAGATATCAATTCGTATTGCGCGTATGGAATTAAATAATCGACCATACATACTTTTACCCGACAATAAAAACTCGAATGAAATCAAAGTTTGAAATAACTTCAAAGAAGCATTCATTCCGCCCGCTTACGTAAAAATATCCCCGCGACTCTTGCAGAATCTTCATAAAAATCTCATCGATCTCGGCAAAAATAAATTACAGCCCTCGCCGCGCGCGTATATCGATCGGTAAAAGTATATGAGCGGCGTCGAGACCGGCGCTCACTTATTTTTATAATAATGAACTTCACGCAAGGATATATCCGATTTCAAAGAAAGACTCCGCGCCGCCGGCTTTTTTTAATACACTCTCGCGTATAATATACATGTACTTTCTCTCTCTCTCTCTCTCGGTCTCTCTCTCCCCGCCGTTGCGCAAAATAGAGCGAAAAAAGCGCGGCGCGTGAAAGAAGCCTGGAAGCCACGTGAGCGCAATGTGTACAATGCCGCACAGTGTATATACGTATATATACGTGTGTGCATTGTATTATACGTATTATAAACAAGTATTTTCCTTTTTTTCGCGCGCGCTTGCGCTCTAGGCCTTTCGCCCAGCGAAGATAATCGCATTATGAGATTATGCACGGCGGCCGGCAGTTTTGCTATCGGGATCCGATACTTTGCGCTCGCAGCGTCGGGGAGAGGGACTTGTTACGGAGGAGACGTCGCGGATGTGTAATACAAGGGAAGCACGCGAAGCGTCTTTCCGACGATGCGTCCGCGTGTTTATGCGTATGAGGTTATTGGCGTAGAGTTGAATTACAAGGGGGGGTTTATTGTTTCGAGATTTTGCGCAGCGTTGGCGCAGATTTTCTGCGATAAATTATGGAATAACATTTGTACAATGCGGTTTACTTGGTTGATTTACGAGTAGGTATAGTACGTCTTTAAGGAAACGATGGAGTAAACGTATATAGCCCAGTGCGCAGAGGACAGAGAAGTTTGCGTTCTCCAAAACCAATTTGCATTAATAAGCGAACTTCGCCCTGATTGAAATGAAAAGTTTTGTCTCAGTCGCGCGCAAAGTTACCGAGCTGGAACATCTTATAACTCTGAGATATTTTAGAAGTTGAACTTCCCAGATGTACACAGTCCAATTATTGAAGCGCGCAGTATTTATATACCGCTATCTCAGCATGGAAAAATAAAATTCAATGAAAAACAACACTGAGCATTTATTGTAGGAAACCGTATAAAAGTAACACGATTTCTTTGAGAAAGGACATTGCGCATTACCTGCACTCGTCAAAGAAAGTAAGACGGATGAAAATAAACACACCCTTGAACTTCTCGTCACCTCCTCGAGCAACCCGAAAAACTCTCTTAAATAGCAAAAAGATATTTCGGACACGTCTCTCTCTCTTTCTCTGTCTCGGTGAAAGTCTCTCGCGAAATCATTGCACACGTGTGTGGCATACCTCGAGAGCTCAGATAGAGAGAGAGAGAGAGAGAGAGAGAGAGAGAAACAAAAAAAGTCACACACTCACACTTACACCTATGTACGTAGGCAGCGAGTGCGAGGAACCTGCTACCGCGGCGTGTAATGAAGTGGCTCCACGCCGAGCTTTTGTCGAAAGCAGAATAGTCGCGCGCGTGCAAGACAAAGCGAGTATAGTTCTATGCATGTATGTACAATCGTATATACATGTACACTGTATGTATACAGGTATACACGAGAAGAGAACCAAGAGCGAGAAAATCGCCGACTCGCGCGCCTTTTTCTCTCCGCGCTTTGGCGCTTTAGCGCGAGATCAGCTATATAGTCAAAAAATAGGACAGCCGTCTACCTATATATATATATCACTACTATTCTTCCTTCTCTTCCGGCGCGACTCTGTGCACTATATAATGCGCGCGGGGCAACGTGTGTGTATATGTCCGCGGAGGCACGTACGGGGCCAGTGCTGTTCTATTGTTGGAAAGCGCGAGTATCATAGCTGCAACAGCAGTATAGTAGCGTATATCGAGGAAAGGGTGGATGATTGCCAGAGAGTCGCGCCGCCGACGCCGCCGTTGCCTCTTATATATATACATACACGAGACAATGTGCGCGCGCGCGGTGCGGTTGATAAGAAGACGGTCGAGCTTCTCTCTCTCTCTTTATCTTCTCTTTTTCTTTCATCTGCGGTTAGACACTTATATACTCTCTGGAGCGCGCGCAGCTCTCCGTGTGTGCAGTATTTTTTTCGGCTTTATCTGCAGCCGCGCGCGCCAAGTCTCGGCGAACGAGACTTTCTATGTATCCGTAGACGCGGGAGAGCGCGAGCTGTTGTTTTCGCGAGAGAGAGAATGTTCGGTTCTCTCTCTCTCACTCTCTCTCTCTCTCGTCTTTGTCCTGCTTTTTGCGACTCTGCGGATAAATCCGCGCTCTCGTCTGCGCAGCGCCGAACAACAAGAGTTCTTTTCCTTTTTCGGCTCGTTGCGCGCTGCTCTATCGGCGAGCTCGAAAATTGTATTTTTAAGAACTCGATATTGTTTTCTATATAGTATACAGGCGAGGTGTATACGCCGGGCTCGTAAAGTTGCGAGAGAAACGTTGGGATTGTTTTTTTTTTATCGAGACGCTATTTTTTTCGCACAGTTTTTCATTAGCATTCGGCGCTGCCGGCGCGCAGCGCCCGATACTTTGAATTTTATTCTCCTGCTGCACAACGTTGGGACACCGGTGCGACTGCTGAAAACGATATATACGCTGTGTGCTTTTATTACGCTATAATTTCGTCTTTTATTGTTTTCGCTGCGCTCTTGAAAAATGTCCGTAATCTTGGGATTGACCGTTTTATTGTACTATGCACTCTGGCAGCGCAGTTGAAAATATATATAAATCCGCGCTGAATCTATCCTCGAACTAAAAGCGTAGAATCCATTAAAAGAAATCCGAAACAAGCAGCGAATTTATGCCCAAACGTATCCACCCGCTGTCTGCGCATTACGATGCGAAAGAACGACTGCAAAAAATATGTGCGTGTTTGTATATATGTATACACACACACACACACACACACGTATAATCGTAGATAAGTGCTGAATTCGCTGGGCTTTGTCTCGCCGCATTAAAAACTACATAATGACTTTTCCTTCTATATATACATACTCGGGCGTCCCTCCCTGCGCTCTTTTTTTTTCTCTTTGTATTCGAGCCTCGTCTCTCCTTTTTGCACCTCGCCCACTTTCCTCTTTTTGCTTACATTACACATACAGCCTTGCCTATACTGCTGGTATACAGGCCTGTCACGGTTTCTCCTTTTCTGCAAGCCAAGTGTCGAAAATTCACGAACTAGTATCAGTCTCCATATGACTGTGTGTGTGTGTGTGTGTGCACGTGTGTATACGTGTATATCAGCGGTATATAAAGCGTTGGCCGAAGTACAATGGCCCGACGTGCTTGTGTGTACAGACGTAGGAGAGAGAGGCCCCTTCTATCGTACTTATGTACTTGTCAGCGATACACGAGTTGGCTTTTTTCCTTCCTTTTGTGCGAGGCATATTAATCGGGTCAATAGTCAACATCGATCACTTCTCACTCCTTCTCATACAGATGCCTGCTTTGCATATATATACCGTCCGATTTGCTCGTTAACGTTTTATGTACTCGGCCGTGTGCGCGCGAGGTATTTCTCTTTTCTCGCTCGGCTACTGCGCGATTGGCCGAGCTTTATATATACCACAGTTGACGAATTCTTCGCTCGTTTATTTGCTAATGCTGGAGATTTCGTCGGTTTTTTTCCTCGGCTGCGCGCGAGATTCTTTTTTTTCTTTTGCTTTTTTTTTTGGGCGAAAACGGGTTCCCCTAATGAACGCCGTAAATGGCCATGTCAGCTGGAATCACAAACACGTCATCGCGCTTCTTTCGAAGGTAGAAGAAAAAATTTCGATCGACCGATGCCCTGAGAAAAATAACCTAATAAAAAAAAATACAGTGTGTGCGTGTGCTGGAAAAAAATACGAGACGCGCAGATTTCTGTATTGTGAGCGCGTTTTGTATATCATGCGTAATTAACCATATGATCGACGAAATATGCTTTAGCCGAAAACAGGGATTTGATAAAAATTATAACTGTATATGCGCAGTTCAAGAAAATTAAAGACATACAATTATTTACGTAATTACATGGAAATGACCATTATTACCGTAATTATTATAATTGAATTAACTATGGTAAAAATGTATTAAACATTAATGCTTGATGACCTCATTCGATTAAAAGGCTATAATTACGTACGAAATCACGTTGAATTTCTACCAAGAAACCCTGTAATCAAAATGATTGTAAAATGAAAATAAAAACGCTCACGCGTGCAAGGATGATCCGCTACCACTCAACTTTACATAAAAACACAGTAATCTTTCTCGGTGCATTTACACAATCCGCCCATACGTATACCTATAAACATCAGAAGCACAGACCTAATATATTCATTTGGAAGCTCTGCAATTATATATCACTCACAGGCAAAACGGGGCCACGGTATCACAGCGATCGTATTCCTTAATTATTCAACAAAGCGCGAGCGCAAACTCTCCGAAATTGACAATCTAATTCAGCAGTTTACAGATGAGCCCTTCGTTGCACGCACCTCGCGCCCACGCGCGCTGAAAATATCTATATATACATATAGAGCGACCATTTCAACGGCCTCGGCGCATCAGCATCGCGGATTAAATCGTCCGCGAGCTGTGGGTTACGCCGCATCTCGCGCTGGATGTGTATACGGCTGACGAGAAGTTATAGCCCCGCGCGCATGTGTAATTCACTAATTCCCGCGCTAAACTGCGCGTGGGCGTATTTTATATATATACATATATAAGCGACGATCGGGCTCGACTTTTTCTCTGGCAGCGAAACCCGCTCCGCGCGTCGCGACGATTTTTCTTCACGCCCACGCATATATAATTGGATATATATATATATACATGCACGTGCCTTTCGATGGCTCTTTCGACGCGCGCGGATGTAACGCACATATATATATATATATATATATATCATATCGGGGATTGGCCAATGTGTTTTGCTTTATGGCTTTCGATCGGGTACACACGGCGCTATAATGTTTTCGGAAGTTTCAATGTCATATATATATCGGATCCTGTGTTGCGCGCATACGATTATCTTATATATAGAACGTATGTGCGGGTTATTTTTTTCGTAACCTGCGTATTTCACGTTTTTATTCAATAAAAAATTGATTATTCGGTGTAGCAGCATTTTACATGCGTTCATTTTCTCCGCCACGCATTATAATATGCATATAATTATATGCGGAGAACGCATTTATCGTTTGTATATCTGCGCAAAACATTGGAATCGAGATAGCTATCTTTGCATAAATACTATTAAATGTAAGATAAAACGCTCAATCAATCGCCGCAGCAACGGATTTTACAATTCGAATTCCACCTATATATATATTTATTCCCATGCACCCATAGCAATGCACACAAGTAAATTAATAGCCGGCTCTGCGGCCTATATAGAAAAACTTTGAGAATATAAAAGGCCCGCAACATAATAGCAAACTCGAACTCGAGATTCGATCACTTGTATATCCTACCCTCCGAATCAGATCGAACGTGTGTATAGGTATTATATACGGCTGCGGAAATTCTTGGAAAGCGAGAAAACGCCTCGTGTGCTTTACGAGGCAAACGGCCCGGATAAACGTCGATATATATACGCGTGTACCCAGTGCGAAAATCCTGTCACACATGCACACACACACAAACCGCGTAGGTCCTATAGAAACGACCACGTGCGCGCCTCGCTCTCTCGCTAGTTTTCAACGTTTCTTTCCCACGGCAATTCGTATATATACCTTTCCTCTCTCGCCAACAACTTTTTTTTTCATCTTCGACGATCGGGTTAAAGTTCGCGCGGCTTTTCTCGCGCGCACGTGCGCGTACACGTATATGTATATATAACTATATATATACTTACGTGCGCGACGACGATCCCTTACGTGTTATATATGAATTCCTCGCCTCTCTCGGCCATAAACTTTGACGCAGCGCGGCGGCAGTGCGGCAGCGGCAAAAGTTATTTCGCGCGCGCGCGTGCAGTCGTGCGCTAATATATTGCCCCATGGAATTGTAGACCTATAGATTGTATACACGTATATATACAGCTAGGAGTACACATGGGTGAGGGAATTCGTTTAGGCTAAGCCATTGGCTTTTCTCCTTCTGTTGATACGAGACCGGTCGTGATCGGAATTCGAAAATTAAGAGTTATTTTTTTGACGCCGCGCGCCTCTCGCTCGTGCTGTACTCTCGGAGAGCTCGAGATTTATACTTGAAATATATTTTCGAACGTACATATGCGGCGTCGACGCTGCGCGTCGCGTGTCACGCTTGTATGTTTATAGCACTTAGGAGTCGCGCGTATAGAAGGAATAAAATAGAAAAGTTACTTTTTTGTGCGCGCGCCGAGGCTCCGAGCGTTGCTCGTAAATTTTAATTTGATATTTGAGCATACGCGTATACTGCGTATAATTGGAAACTACGAGCACTCGCCGTTCGAGAATTCAATTCTCGCGCGTTCGGCTTGATATATATATCATTTGTCGTAATCTCTTAACGCGTCGGTCGAACGAATACTTTTTTTGGTATTTATTGGCCAATAATATTTGAATATATATAGAACGTTATTTTGTAGAAAATTCTCAAAGCGCAGGTGTACTGCGCCTCTACACTCTCGGTTTATTATATTGCTCTTCCGACTTCTAGTTTTGTAATTGCAACGTAATTTATCTTAAAGAAAAAAAAAACCGTTTTTTGCATAACCGACTCCATTTGCACCTTTTGCTCAAAGCCTTTCTCGCTTTCTAGCTGTATAAGTATAGCTAGCCTTCGCGTTACGAATGAAATTCAGCAATTTGTTCTTCGAGAAAGAATTTTCTTCCGCGCTGAAAAAAAGTTTTGCTCTCTCGACGTCTGCTGCATAAGCTTTCGATCGAATCGGGCAAGGCGCACTACGACTCCAAGTGAAATTCGACTATTTTCGTTCCGTATACAGTGCGCTCGCAAGTGCGTAATTCGAAAAAGAGTAAGAGCAAAGCAAAACGAATGCAGGCTCATTATTTCGCTGGAAAAACCATGAAAAAGCTGTGGAAATCCGAAGCTTAAAAAGTCCAGCGAACGGTATATGTATAGCACGCGCCAACCAGCTCGAGAATCATCGGCGCACCTCGAAAGCCTGGCCCCACAGCAGCGCATAATACGCTCACAAATATACATATATATATACACACACACACGTACAGCTCGCCGGGAGCCTCTATTATTCTGTTCCACGGCTAGAACTTGGCCATCGTATTACGCGCGGCGCTCGCTTCGCGTTGCCGCTGCGCTTCGGCATAGTAGAGAGAGACCCGCGGCGCGCCGAGAGAGAGAGAGAGAGAGAGAGAGAGAGACCGAGAGCGGCGAGAGAGCCTCAGTCGGCTCCGTTCGCTCGATCCGTGCGTTTCGGACGTGCCTCTGCGCTCCGCCTTTATTCTCTCGTGGAACGCGTTGCTGTATTTTCTATATATGCATCCACGTATAGTGGATTAACGCTGGTCCACGTTGTTTACAGTCTCGCTCGAGAGCTTCGATTGTTTTTTTTCTTGTCCCCGCGTCGTTAACGTCGCCGTGTCCGCGGAGAGGCACACTGTATCATACTTATATACACGTATATAGGCGATTGATAAAATCAGTGCGGAGTGCTCGCTCGCGAAAGTGAACTTGGTGTGTTTATTTTAGGCTATGTGGAGAAGGCGCTAGCACATATATGTATACACGTATACGTGTAGACGCGAGTTCAGTTTTGAAATGGTGAACGGAGAAAAACGAGCGGTTAGGTAAATTGGCCTTTTCTCTATATAGGCGCAGTGTGTATGTATACGTGTGTCTGTGTGGCGATTGTTATAGGTTGCTGCCTTGGAAGGCTGTTGGTAATGATAATTGTTTTTCCGTTCAAACGGAGTTATAGGATGTTTTTGCGCGGATTTTCGCTCGCTCTATGTCGCTTCGACTTTCGGAATTCTGGATTTCCATCAAATTTTGTCGTTCACTAATTGCTGCACGTTTAGATGAAAATCGTGTAATATGCTGTTTGAAGTGACTCGTAAATCGAGAGATGAGATCGACAAGTTGATATAATTAATATTAGTAACGGGATAATTCATTTGTGCCGATCGTTTCAATTGCTATGCACGATACGAATAAATTATTTCATTTTCTTCAAACGATATTGATTAAGGCTAATTAGATTAGCCAGTTGATCGAATTGGTATATATATATATGGTCGCAAGTAATTCGTACCGTCTCTCACTGCAGATGTCCTCTTCTTTTTATTGACTCCACACCGATGATCACATGCACAATGACCCGCATATTCACAAAAAAAATATCGGTGTGTAAACACGTCGGAACGTATATTCAATGCCATTAAAAAATTGAAATACAACCGATAAATACACGCCTATACGTGTACATCGCTCGCGGAAAAACGAAGCGCCGCGGCTCTTGTGCATATACGAAAATTTATTATCAGACAATATTTGTGTTCGTGTACCTACGTCGTCGGAGCGTCTATATACACCCACGTGTCTCCGCACGAAATCGTCGCTGGCGTCTGGCGACGTTTTCCCGGTATTTAATGTTCGAAAAATGAAAACGGCCTCCCTGCTCGCCGAGAAAATGGAGAACTACGTAGCGCCGACCAGACGACAGATCCAAGATTACGCGGCGAGTCAAAGGCCTTATCTCGCCGAAAACTCGGCACTCCGTTATAGAGAGAAAAAGTAAAAAATAAAAAAAAATAAAACAGTGTAACGCGCCGCGCGCGCCGTCTAAATTTAGAAGCTAATGCGAGAACGGCTGCACTAGCATAGCTCCGGCTTTTGATTCATCGGGAGCGTTCGCTCTTGCGTGCGCTCGCGCACAGCCGCGCAGATATTACATAAACGAAATTCCCGTTTAAAGTTCTCGCGACTCTATCGGGTATACAGTTCGCGCCGGTTTGGAGATACGTGTTTTTGCGACTGGAGGTGATAACGTTCTCGGTACTGGAGCTGTGCAACGAGACTGCCCTGCATCGGCTTATTTTACAGTAGTTTTTTTCGTGTCTTTCTTTTTTTAGATTGTTGTCTTGCGGAGACGGAGCGATAAGTATCGGAGAATTGAATTTTATTTTCAGAGACTTTTAAATAATTGAAATACATAAAAAGCTTCGAATGTAACGTATAGTTCAAATTATGAGTGTACACTTGAATTTTCACGTCTTTCACGACGGCGAAAATGTGCGAATACGCTGGAAAATTAGTGGAAATTTTCGCTTTGTCTTTCATGGAAGGTAAAAATTAAAGCACCTGTTTTGATACTTTAATTTCTTTTGTTTGTCCCACGGTGCATACTCAAGGAGGTTTTTGAATCAAGAGCACAATTGCACGTACTCGCTTTCAAAATTGTAATTCAGTTTCTGACCTACATCCCGACTTTCTCGGCGCTTTTTTCTTCGTTAAGAGCACGTGAAAATTACAGGATGACTTTCAACGATGCATTTATTATTACGCTTTGTGTTACGAAGCGAGATAGAAAAATGAGGATCATCCTCTCGTTAAAAGTGCATCGTGTACAGTCGTGCTTTGCTTTAGAATCACGCGTCTATACAAAGCGTAAAAAAAAGGTTACCGATAATCGATGTCTCAGAGCACTAAAAATATTGCACGTAAAGTACACGTAATTTCTCCATTATCTATACCGTACACTGCGCGCATACGTTTAACAAAATACGCGCGCTCGCCAATTTCATTTCAACTCGAAAAAAGGCTCGTCCAAAACGACGGAAAACTTTCCTTTCCAAAGTAGCTAATTTCTAAACAGAAAAGCTGTCGCCAACTAATTCGAGCAGCAACAAAGAGAAGCTCCTTTCCATAAGCCTCATAGCGCGTACGAGCAGCAGCAGCAGCAGCAGCATTGCAAATCGAGAACTAGGAGGCGAGCGCTCACCATAAATGTAAATGGCCCGCTCACGCGCGTATAAGCGCGTGTATATACATGTAGACTTGTATATGCACATACATATGTACGCTCCACGGTGGCGTCGGCCGAGAGCTACGTCAGGATGCGGCGGACAAAGAAGAGAGAAAGAAAGACGACTATACCAGCCACTGACACGAGAGGAGAATTTCAATCTAGGAAATGTTACAAAAGGGAGACCGCTAATGCTCTCTTTCTCTCTCTTTCTCGGTCTCTCTTTTTCCGAGCGTTTCTCTTTCTTTCTTTTTTCTTTCCAAGTCGACACTATAAGGAAAGTATAGAATACGTCTCGCGCCTTCGCGAGCTTGTTTTTAGAACATATAGCGTTTTACTCTTGGAGTTTGTTTTTGCCTGGGCTCTTGCAACCTGTTGAGAGGGTTTTTTTTAATGATTCCGTTAATCAAGACGTTTCTTTCGTGCCCGTTGATGCATTAAGGTACTTCGCGAAGTTACGTAGATCCTAGTAGAAAATAATTCGTAACATTGATTGTCGTTTGGCTTAATTTCAAGAAGTTTCGACTTAAAAAAAAACTATTGACTATTTCTACGAAAATGTCGAAGAGCGAACTATAAATACGCGGTCAACGCTAAAATTGTAGCAGGAATACACAGAGGTGTCAGGCAGAATCATCGCACTTGTGAAGGAACGGTGTGCAGACTTTATGGTAGAGTGGATTTTTTGATCATTGTTATTACGAGCATTGCGATCTCCCGCCTCGCGCTCCCTCTCCATTTTCGAAACCGGAATGGTTTGCAGAAGCTGTTAAATATTATAGCCGCATTGTGACATCAGTTCATTGTGCACGTTTGAGCTTTATGACGACACATATAAGTTGTGTAATTTTTAAACGGCACCATAGCGCGCAGCACGTGCTGCACACAACCACACACACACCGTATATATATTCTATTTAATTCGGAAGCTCGCGAAGAAAATCACGTTGTGGACACAGGCGCGAGGAAACGCATCGTCAACTTTAATTGATTTTGACCGTGTTGTAAAATTTAATGGGATGCGGCGAGTGAGCTTTATGGGCCTTATATAGTCGGAAGTCGATACTTTGAATTGACTCTCCGATGTCTGTTCCGCATTAGCTGATCATTTCGCAGACCATATAACTATGTTGTAAGAGTCCGTCCGTATGTATATTGTACGCGCTGTTAAATAAGGTGGGCAGCTTTATTTAGCTCTGAATTGGTGGACAATAATACATTTTGATATAAAAATAGCAGACTCTGAATGTTCTCCAATTATTTACGCTCCGCGTGTACCAGTTTTTATGCTTCGTTATTACGTATACGCAGGTCCGTTCGTACCGTCATTGTACTCTCCGAGTGAAAGTATAAAGTATAATACGCCGCAGCGTGCATACATGCGGGAGATACATTCTTCGGCAATTTTTCAAAGGTTACAGTACTACACTCCTTTCATCTCGCCTTTATCTCTTTCTCACGCACGTTTTAACTATTCATTCTTGTTCCTCCGAGCGCAAAATGAGTCTCACATCAGTTCATTGTGCGCAGTATCGTGTAATTGGCTTATTGCGTGAATGTAAGCTTTTTTTTTCCTTAATTTTTGCCATGCTAATTTAACTCGTGGTTCGCAGAGACGCTCTAGTGCAAGCCGTATAACGTACATTATACATACGTTCTTTTTCGTTTCTTAATTCGCTGGACTGAATTTTCGCGTCGGAATTCGAAATCAGGTGCGCGTCTAGACGACATTCGAGAGATGCTCGCTGACATCAGAGAGATATTTCGGTGTAACGCCTGTCCCTGCTGGTGTAGCATTCACGAGAAGCCTCGGATTTTACGCGGAGCTGCGATTTTTGACGCGACATATACTATGTCACGATGGAGATATTCGACGCGCCAGTCGCAAAATTAGCAATACTAATAACCTGTTTGACGTAAGCCTGGCAACTTTCTCGTGTCAGGATTACTCGCGCGATAAATACACTGTCATTTATAGCGTGACCGCAGAATCATTTTGCAAACGTCAAATTTCTAGAGCGGTTCGGCCTCTTTTGAAAAATTCTTCGGAAATCGAATGTTTTGCTCTCAAAATACCGGTGGAACCGCGCGGTCTAAATGCATTGTCAGTTTATCGGGTGCTCTTGCATAGCTTTCACACGAAATAAATCGGAAAACGGACGATATTACGGCTGGTTCTCGCGACAGAAGAAGAATACACGTCCGACGACCGTCGGGCGAAGGAAATCGTTAATGCAGACTGTTAAGCAGAAACGACGGGAGGCTTGTAGTCCGCGGCACACGCTTCGAATGATAATTTGAACTCAATTGAAAACACGGAGATAAGAGTTACACGTTTATTCTGCAACTCGCGCGTAGGTATAGCGCGCGAGGCAAATAAATAAGCACTTGGCAGGGCATTAAGCTGTGCTCATCCAAGGCGACAGTTAGATCTTTACTATGTAGTAGCAGTGTCTATAGCGAGGTTTATAGTGCTGAGGTTAACGTCCCTGTTTTTGAAATAATTTAACCTACTTGCTGATCGTTGGAAATCTCTCAATGAAAATCACTAATCTAATTGTTGGCTATCTAAATTGAACAAATAGATATGATCTGAGAGGTCTGACGCCTGTTGCTAGATAATGCGTAATCATATGAATTAAAATTTTAACTATATCACCGTTGGCCTGTCCGTGTGTGTGTATGTGTGGCGCGTGCGCGCGTGTTTTTAATCCCTTGAATGTATTCAAATTTCCTAAATTTAAATGAATATCAGTTGATTAAGCGTGTATATAATGAATATAATATAGCAGTATAATGGATAATTTTTTATCTACGCGCACATGAACGTCAATATATACTAATGAGTTCATCGTTTTTGTTATTTGTTCCAGATGACCATGTGCTTGTTCTCCACGAGCATCACTAGTGATACTACATATTAACCGTGACAAAGTGCTTCTAATAAACGTGTATTTTAAATCTTCGATGAAAGTGCTCGAACATCAACGATTAAAGCTGCGAGTCATCCGACAATAGACTCTAGACCAATAAACCGTATAATATTCTAAATAACCAATCGAAAAAGTGCTTATGCGTGCAACTTGTAACATATCAAGTTCGTTTCTAAAGTCTAACTGTACTGCTCATTCCAACGATGACATTCAAATGTACGTCTCATCGTAAATTCATTGGCGACTCGACAAGTCATCATCATCAGTCAGCCGGCCGCAGAAGATCGATCTCGGCAAAGTTCCATCAGGTCCAGGTGGCCTGAAAGCTATGCCCTGTGCTCCCGAAACGGCGACCTCATCAGTCCAAAACAGCAGCAGCAGCAGTAGCAGCAGTAGCAGCAAGAACAGTAGCAGCGGTAGTCGCGGTACTGGTAGCAGCAGTAGCGGCCAAGGCAGCCTGGAGTTGCACCTATCGTCGCGTCGCGAGCTAAGCTACCGCGACGAGCTCATTCTTCAGGATACGAGGGCGGAGTTGAGCGCCCGAGCTGTGGACTATCTGCTCAACTGCTCGACGCTGCTGGAGGCTGGAGAGGCTGGTAGTCGGTCAAGCCACAGCAGCATGGCTGCCACGGCGAAGCACGAGCTAAGACGAAAGTTTCCGGCGGATTCGAGCTCAGGCGACGAGGACATCGCCGCCATAGCAAAGCAGATAAGCGACCACGCCGAGGCTATCTACCAGACCTGGAAGAGCCGGGGACTGGCCCCAACTGAGATCCTCAACTGCCACAGTAACGCCACGGCGGCGGACAAATTCGGGACCGTGCTGACGCCCACGGGTAGCTCGGGCTCGGCTAAGAAACTTTCGGCTACCAGTCCTGTGGACATCCTTGCCCAGGACAATAATAACCTCGAGAAGCTTGTTAACAACTTCGTGGTGGAGGACAAGGCACGAATCGCTGCGTCGAGGCAGCGCTCACCCTCGAAGAATCTTCCCTCTTCCATCCAGTTCGCGCTCCAGAAGTTCGAGCAGAACTCGGTACCCGTCACGCCGGGGCTCCAGTCGCCTAAGACGCCAACACACTTGAAGCCTACGAACTTCAATAGGCCGTCGCAAATCGTGAAACCTCAGCTGGGGGCTAAATCTCCGCCGGGTTCTCACCACAGCGAGATATTTCTGGAAACGATCGAGACGTCCTTTCCTCAAGAGATCACGCCGTCGAAGATTCTCGTCCAGCAGAAGAGTCGGCCGGTCAGTACAGTGGTGTCTGGAGCTACTAACTCGATAACTTCACCAACGCAAGGTAGCGCAGCTTCTGGAGATTCGGGCTTGACAACATGGCCGTTGAAGAACAAGATCGTCAACGATTCGCGCAAACCATGCGGGGTGCAAATAATAAAGAGTCCCACGGTGAATGATGCTCCCAAGACTCCCGGGACTGTCAAGTCTCCGGATAACTACAACGCGAATTACATGGACGAGGTAGCACGCGAGGAAGAACGGTTGATAAACGCGTTGAAGACTGGCGTTGTCATAGCCGAGGAACCGATCGAGAGAAGGATAACCCCGAGCCCGGTAACGCCGAACTCTACTGCAACGACGACAACGACAATGGTACCGAAGCAGAAACCAGTAATTATTCGCGAGACTAAACCTAAGGTCGAACCAGTCAAACCGATTTTGATCTCTCCGAGTCAGGTTGGAGCCCACCTCAATTCTACCGCAATGGTAAACAATTTGGTGTCAGCTCAAATCATTAACTCGCCAAGCAACGAAGTTAAAACCCTTAGTAAGGACGATCTTTCGTCCATGTCCGTGGTGGACTACGCCAAGGTCAGGTATAGAGCTGCCCAGCAAAATCCAACGACTCAGCAGAGACTCGACGAGCAGAAGAGTAACACAAGCGCTAATTTCAATAATAGCGAGCCCATCGTCGCAGTAACTAGGTCCAAATTCGAATCCGAGTTTAATAAGAGCAAGGACAAGCTTGATCCGAAAGATAAGGATAAGGACAAGGACGCGGGAAAGGACGAAAAGGACTTCATTGCGTCGCGATGGGGTTTGCGATTGAACTCGTCTAGGCCAAGGCCTGTGGAGCCGGTTCCTCATCCTGAGCTCACTACTCAACAAAAGCAGCACATCAGGGCTGCCGCAGCCACCAATACTGGCAACAATCCTGTGAGACCGTTCCTCACGAGGGGATCGGTGGCCGAACGAGTGCTGATCTTCGAGAAGTGCCCAAGTGAGTTACTGTTGGCCAAGAGAGGTCCCGGACAACCAGCCATCAACACGTGGAGGTCGCCACAGGAGGTCAACAACAAAGCACAGGTTGGTAAAAACTTCAATTTTCAAGTACAAATGTATATTAAACACACAACATGCATATAGTCACATAATGTGATTCCGAGTGTGATTCTCATTTAATACCAGAGTAATTACCCCTTTGCCAGCTGGTAATGACACTCGCGCGAACAATACTCATCGCCATCGTATTCTGGAATAATGCCCAACGCGGCTTTCCAAATCCAGCGAAATGTCCAATCACGTGTGAGCAGACCCCTATACGGCATCGTGAAACATGAAAAATGCACACGCGATGTAGGTTAGTTGGACTTGACTGCTTTGAAGTAACACTTCGCGCACTGCAAATTTTATACCGAACGCAGTGTGTAAGTGTGCGTCGCGTAATTACGCCGGGACAAAAACGTATTCTTTCGCAATCGCTTAATTCGCTCATAATTGTCTCGGGTGTACGAGTTTTTCACGCGAAACAAGCTGCGCGCGGAGTATAAATTACATTGTATACCCGCTGCAGCAGTCCTTTCACAAATATCCAGTCATCAATCCGTGCGTTCATTCACAATCGGCTCCAATTCCCAGCGTACAAATCTCAATCGTTCGATCGGCAATAAATCATATCCGTTATGTACCGGCGCGTATTCCCGTGAGCTCGTTATCTCACGCTGCACACGTCGAAAGGAAGAAGAAAAAAAAGAACGCTTCACCTGTCCCCCTGGGTGCAGATCGTCGTTTTCCCTCTAGCGTTACACAGCTCTCTCTTTCTCTCACTCGAAATCCTTTGCCAAGGACTTGGCACTGCAGTTCTCCCTCTCTCTCTCTCTTTCTTGCTCGACGACGATCAGCTGCTCGTTTTCACGATCGGCGACCTTGCCAGCGATCCGAGGCAGGATTATAAGGAGTCGATACTTTCTCTTTTCGCGCCGAACGTTGAACTCGTGAGTCGCGCGCGAACTCGTGTATCCCATGCTGCGCACGCGAGAGGGATGAGTTACTTATTTTATGTGTATACGTGCAGCACACTCGTGGTTTGTACCATATAGATATTGCTCTCGCGATGATGCTCTCGTATGTTTATCTTCGACGAAGAGAATATTACGCGGCTTTGCATTTAATCCTTTTGCAAATATTGCGCAAGAGTTTTCTAATCTCGATGCTAATTGTAACATCATACGCAGAATATGAGATTAAGTAATTACGTAGATTACGCTGATCACCCTCCGCGGCTCCGTAAGCTCGTTATAAACCTCCTATATAGACCGACTCGAAGTGGATCACAATAAATAACACACACCACCTGACACAAGACAAAAGTCTATTAAGTCATTCCCATTATATTAATCTGCTGTGCACTTGTGCAGACCCGGTGTACGCAGATCTCTGGAGCGATAGTTGAGATGACGTTCTTAATTACCATGATGCACACCGGGCTCTCTGGAAGAGCGCGCAAAAAAAATCAAGATTCACATGGGCGGCATCGCATAGCGCGCGACCCATTAGTCTAATATTTACGGCGCGCATTATACACCCCATTATGTATACTGTAATGCTTAGTAAGCCGATCTCTCTTGGCTATATACTTAAGCCACAGCCTCAAACCGATAACTCGATGCTTAATAGCATAAATGCATATAGAGCAGCCGTAACGTAGCACTTCCTCTCTCTCTCTCTCCTCTTGTTAATTAGCTTTTTGGGTGGCCTCCAAAGACTGAAAATTCCAACCCATATAACGCGGGCATCACGTGATTTTTCTTTCCTCCCATTACACGTGTTCATATATATATATATAAAGCCTGTACAGCAACATGCAGGTAGTATACAGATACACGTATGTATAGAAGGAACGTGTACGCAGCAGCGGCAGCGGTATAACTCTCGAGTGAAGTGACTGTCCTCTCCACACGCTCTGTATATAGCGGTTGCGCAAGGCGTGCCGATCGTGAACAATGCCGAACAAGGCTTGGTCCTCTGGTTATTGTCGCTGGGCGACGAGCGCCCGCGCGTTTTCGCTCTCTCTCTCTCTCTTTCTCTCGCTCTCTGTCTTTGTCCCTCGTGTGTGTGGAGGAGATAATGCCGCGGTGTCGTTCTGGCGCAATGGGAAAATGGAAGTGATTTTCGTATACAGTCAATGAAATCGGTAAACGAATACACAATGCGCGAGGATCGTATATGTGTATACGTTCCGATTTCAATTTCGTCGCGTATTATCCTGATAATGGGATGTAATGGATCGGTTACACTGCGCGGTTGTGTATATAAACCTTCGTGTTTGGTACATGCACAAATTATGAAAAGAGGCTCTTCCTGCGCGATGAGACCAGCGAGATTGTCGAATGAATAGGATGGCTGGAAGTTCCATTGTGGCTTTTGAAAGTTGTATTAGCCCGCAATTAGTTTACGTAATAAAAATAGACTTTCTTCTCCAAAGTGGCTGTATCTGACTCTGTGAGTCGATATAGCTGTATAATTCGATTATGAGCGTAATGTTGCAAAGAGATTTTCATTATCGATACACTGTTACAAACGTTTCGAGCACCGAAGAGAAATCTCGCCGTCTTCTGTCGTCGTGATGTACGGATGACGCGCACACAGATATATATACACCTTTGAATGAGAAAATCCGCTCTTGTGTGGCACTCGATTGTGCAGAGCTACTCTTTTCTCGTGATCCTGCTATACGAGCGTTACTCAATTCTTGTCGCTTTGGGAATTTTTCAAAGCAAACAATTTGTGGTGGGTATGACCAACTAAGGGCTCGGAATTCAGAGAAACTCGATTTTTCAAATGGCAATCGTTACCTTAGATCATTGTGGGAAGGTTTTCTTGCAAGAAGCTTGGGTGATTCAATGTATTTTTGCTTCGATGTGGATTTCTTCGACGTGTACATTCATGGCGAAGTAAGAGCGCAAAAGTAATCTGGAAACTTAATTACATCAGCGCGGTAATAAATTTCTCGACAGCAACATACATATTTGCTTCAATTAGAGTACATAATGGTTGGGTGTTGCTATTATCCTGCGATTATCAAAATTAATTGGTTCTATACAATTCTGGATTTTCAACAGTGCGACGCGTGGAATACTTGAAGCTAATTAAATGCTAATCCGATTTATGTCGAAACTTGGCAATTGTTAGTAGTCTGTTTTGTTAGAGACCAATTCGTCGGAAATAGGTTTTATGGTCAAATTAGGAGCGAAATGAACGATTGTACTTGTGATAAGTAGCAATTAACGAACAATAACTCGTTATACGAATGATTGCTTCTCATTTTGTGGTAGTTGCGATGCTATTGTACTGTGCTCCTTTTGTAATCAACTTGAAAATGTACTGCATTTCCTTATATGCACTAATATCCTTTCTCCTTTTATTTATTTCAACTGCTACGCGAATCCTAATAATGGCATCGCTGAGTATGTGCTTCGTCTAATATACGAGAACACTTTTCCACAATGTCTTCGATTTTTGCATGAACAACGATTTCAAAATTATCCTCATCATTTTCACTCGTAATAACAGTATACTTTATTGTCTGCGGGATACAAATATTCACAAGTCGTGACTAAGATATAAGAGTAACGGCCTTCTGCAAAGCCATGTATGGCGACAACGCGATGTTATGCTACTTAGAAAAAAAAATTAGGAATACCTAGATGAGAAATAAATGCTAAAGCAAAGAACGCGTGTAAGCGCGCGGGCACGTGAGGGCATACCTTGGAATCCCATTCTCCATTGAAAATAACAAAAAATACTCCGGTTTCCTGTGCCAACTTGACATCCTTTCAAATTCAACAAAGGCGCCAAAATAAAGTTTCTACTATATGCTAATAGGCTGACATACATTACCGGCACTACCACTTGCTAAATTTCAAGCGTTTCTGAATACCAAATATAAATGTCATTGATCCTCTCTTGACCTTCGCGCATGATTTACATTGTATATTTTATGCGTTCGATAAAAAATTCGGTTGAAATTTTAACATAATTTCACAATATTGTGTAAAACTATAAGATTACATCGCTTCTCGATTATTTTAACCCACGAAATGATTCTGTGTGGTCTCGTTATAAGGAAAAATCGTAACGATGAACATCATAAATCCATCATGGAAATCATCTGTTTCCTTTCAATTATTGCCAGACGCTGCTCATCATCCAATTATACAGTAGTTGTCCAGAAAAATAAGCAAGAAAAAGCAAAAAGTGTATATAGCTAAAAATACGTGCACATACTCTTATGAGAAATGCCAGTCACATGGCAAGTTGAGAGTCGGGGGTGTGCAAATAGGTATGTGCTATATATATTATATATACATATAGGAGGTGCGCGAGCAAAATAAAGCACTTGTCAGAGTTCGTGAAAAATGTGAAAGTCAAATCAACCTTGAGGACCTGTGTACACGTAACGACTGTTGCTGCTCTCTCAAGGCGCTCAACTGCGCTCGCGCAGATGTGCGTACATTGGCCTAATTCAGGCAAGAAAGGCCCGAGAGAGTGAGAGAGACGAGCGAGTCGCGAGAGCTAAAGGGTCCATGGTCGAGTTTGTTCTTTTTATTTATTCTTTTGGAGCAGCACCAAACTGCCGATGGTGATATATGATACCGCGCGGAATCTCTCAATGAGGCGTATATGCTTTTATTTTAAAGACCTGTTGTGCGTCCGCTTACGGACGCCCTCGCGGGGTTTCTTCCTTTGGCGGCGATAAAGAAATCGAAGCGACCTCCCTTTTTTAGAGTTCTGAGGCTTTGTTTTTGCTCTTTTGTGTGATTTTCTCCTTGAATTCGGGACGACTACTCCGCCGTGTCCATTAACTTCATTAGAGCGGACCAAAAATTTTTCAAGAATATATATCATCTATTTTTTAATGAGAATAAATTTAAAATATCTTTTCCATCAAATAATTTATATTTCATTTCAAAATTTTCCTTTTAATTTTTGTTCTTCTTGAAGCAGTTATATCATGCCATATTATAGCGCAAAATATACTTCACTACTTCATCAGTACATTTTTTGTTCCTAACATCCAAAGCTATACGTGCAGTACATTCACATAGTAGTGCATACTATTTTACAAGCAATATTTTAATTCAAATACATGCAACTAATCGGGCTTAAAAACATGTTCGGCGAAAATCCGACTCGTCGATTACATAGCACTACATCTTTAAGTAGCACTACATCCTGCAATTCGTTGGATCAAACTGAATTCCATGTATTATCCTTCTCCTGCACCCTATATTACCCTATATTACGCGTATTATACATGCCAGGAGGTTGATTAAGTTTTCACTTACAATATAACGAGCCGCACGTAATGTAAGAGTCGCGCGTCCATTTTCTCGCCTCCGCTGCATATATCCTCTATCCCAATTAGACTTGCGGTGCATACTGCAGTGCGGTTCGCGCTTTTCACTTTCGTCGTGGGAAAAAAGTCGAGTTCGGATTCTCGAGGAAGTGAAACGCGGCTCGACGATTTTTTTTCTTCCTCTTTCTCTCTCTCTCTCTCTCTCTCTCCCGGAGCGCGCTGCGCTGCAGCTGCACTGGAGATTCGACTTTCCACGAGTCTATACGCATTGTTTTCCGAATCCCCCGCATAGTCGTTGGAGCCTTCGAAACGACGCGGCGCGTACGAGTACGCGCATTGTATGTTATACCTATATATATACATGCAGTGTACGCACACGTATACAATATATATGTATATATCTGTGTACTTTTATGCATTCGCTTCTGGTCGTTATGTGTAGGTACCGCTTGTTGCGCAGTGTCGGCTAGTTTCAAGTTTTAAATGCTGGAAAATGTGTAATAACTTGAGTTTCGTCAGCTTCGAAATTTGAATGCGGTCCAAATTGTTGTGCATCAATTTTGATTGGGGGCCTGCGCTGAGAAATTGTTGTGATACTTACTATACTACTGCGCGAATGATAGACAGATATTATCTTGGATGAAAATATATGTAGCTATATGCTTGCGTCTGTGCTACGACGATGCGTGGATTAGCATCGTGGATTTCAAAACGTCTACCTACTCTTTGGAATTATTACACGCGCGTTTCATAACGTTTTATGTTAGTTTCGTGCATACCACACGTTGCTGAGTGATTCTGTATATTGACAGAAGGCAAGAATGTAGGATTAGCACGCGCGTTTCCGCTCTTGCTTTCCGCCGCGACAGTCTCGCAATTCAACTGACCAGTCAGCGTACGAATCGGCAATAACGCGATATTTTTTATTTTATTTTATGAATCTTTATTACAAAAAGTTCGTTGTATCAGATTAAGCGTGTATGGGGCAAGATTAGGCTCATCTGTCAAAAACTTTTCGCTCTTACACACGTATATACATATACGTATACGTGTACAAAAGCAGCCTTAAAGAATTACTTCTCAAACTCAACTCGACGCACACCCCCGGAAACTTATTTCAACCTCAAGAAGTCATAAACCGTCAGCTCTGCGCGCGGCACCGCAGAAAAACGTGTCTGCAGGCTCGTCACTTTTACACACTGCTCCCGCGCGTGTGTCCCGGCAGTAGTAGTGTCTATGACCTCGTGAGCCCGCGAGAAAATTTTCGCTAAGTAAAATCGATCTCCCCCGCGCAACACTTATACAATATACATTATACGACTGACCAAACAAACCGTATTCGTTTCCCTGTAAAAATTTCGTTATTCCCATATATATACATATAATCGACAGTGCGCGCGATCCTGCTCGGAAAAGCATCTCTTACATATACAATTTCCGATAATTCGCACGGACAGCTCGTGAATCACTCGCTCAGAGTCGGCAAAATAAACCCTCACACGGGGGGCGACACACGCACACACACATATATATATATATATATTATATATACACGGCGGCGTGTATACGTCAAGCCGGTCGCGCGGTTATACTTACACAGACGCGGCGCATAGCGAAAGAGGCGAGCCTCACCTCGGCAATCATCCTGCAACAGCTGCGCCGCGCACATACATCTCAAGCTTTTTACGAGCGCGCGCACGCTATACGACTGCAAATTCGCCTTTACCGCTAGGCGCGGCGGCGGCGTCGGCATATTTCCGACCTTCGGCTTCGATTTTCTATATATACATGCGCTCGCGACGACGACGACGACGACGCGTAACGGCTAAGTACCCGTTCCGCCGCGACAAGGTGAGAGTCTCTCTATATATCCGTCTATATCTATACATATATATATATATACGTGTGTGTCCCGCACTTGCTCACCGCGCGCGCTCGCGCACGTGTGCATCCATGTGCGCCTTTATACGTACGCGAGAGAGATATATACTTTGTAAGATTGGCATATACACAGCGCGCTTATCGGGATAATAAGAATGTAGCGTCGCGCTGCCTCGGAGGCGTTCGATGTATGTGCGCGGCTGATTATATCGGCGGCGCGAGTCCACTGTGGCACTATCTATGCATAGTTGGAAGAAAGTTGACGGATGTGCGCCTAATCGAGCTTTTTCTCGTGAAAGTGCGGCACAGCACGCCTGCGGGGGGGGGGGGGGGGTAATTACGCTTGTTTTCGATGCGGTGCTAAAGGCGCGTGTATATATAGGATGTATACTACGCGGACGCTTGTTGCGGGCTGCTCGCTGGAGCAGAAATGCGAAAACTGAAAGTTCTTGGGTGTACGACGATTTTCTCGTTTTTACTTCTCTCGAACACGCGAAATGAAATTTGTTGTTTTTTTTTTCATTTTTTTTCCTCAAACCTTCCCTCGAACAATAAAACGCGCGCGCGTGGAATCCGTACAGTTTTACGAAACCTTCGCGTAATTGCATCATTTTGCACGTATTCTAAGCCTAACTAGCCTCACTCTTTATGTCCCTAAAGTCGTAAATGCAAGTTTTTCCAGAAAAGCATTTCTGACACAAGTTCTAGGTCGCTCAATAGGCATTCCACGGAAACTCTCCGCGTTTCTAAACACTTTAGTTCCAGCCAGAAAAGCGAAGGGCAGTGCAGCGTCTTTATATTATTATATATACCTTTTTCCCGCATACTGTACAAAAAGCCACTTGTGCGTCTCTCGCACTCTTTCCTCGTTGGGAAAAAGGCGCAGGTAGATTTTACTTTCTGTGCGATCTGTTGGCTCACGTGCGCGCGTTACATGCGCGCGAGGGACGATTCTGGACTTCGAAAAAAAAAACTCCGTCAAGGGGGCGCATACGTACTGTGCGGAGAATTGTTGAGAAACGTATTCCGCTGGTTTTCTCATGGTGCATAGTAAAATAATAAATTGTTGTGTACACTGTACATAGAAAGAAATGGTTAGCATTGATTGTGAATTATTTAGTATGGCGTGTTTTACTGTTTATTATATTTTAACGCAACAAATAAAATTATGTCTATTACTTCAAAGAGGGACCGCACTGACAAACTTGTTTGAATAACATACAAAAAGAATCATTGTAAATAATGTAATGTTACATAAACATTTCTAGTTTTGTCATTTAACCCTTTTCTGATCTACTTATACTTTCGTTAAAAATACGGAACTATTAAACACTTTTAGTTATTTACATCTTAATGATCACACTGTTTAGATCAGACAAAATTAATAATGGATGCTTTTTATGTATTTGTAATATTGGTATAAACGGAGTGGTTAATGATATTGGACTATTTTTGTCATTGAACATACTGATAGTGTTTTATCTTGTCAAAACTATTCTAAACGTATTGTTTCTTCATAAAAAATTTTTATTTTACTGACGTTCATACCGACATGGCGGTTATTTTCACGATATATAAACCCGTTTTTCAATATGTTTATTAAACATATTGAAAAACGGGTGTACACATAAATAGTACTTAGCTCATGCTTTTTAATAGCCCAAAGAAGTATATATTGAGCCGAACTTTCTAAAGGATATTTATTACGTGAAACTGCAAAACTGCGTGTACTACTCTAACCTCAAGTTGTAATTTCCCAGTCATTCGAGTAAATATAAGAGTAAATATTATTTCGATAGAACTTCCTCTATACGTACCACTTCCCTTCACACAAAAATTGCCGATTTTCGCTTCGTTTCAAAAAAATACTACCATAACGCTTGAAAAATATTAATTTTCCGCAACAAAAAAAACTCGTTACCTCCGTTCGAGTCTCTGCATATGCCTCTCTTCGCGCCGTGAATTTTCCCAAAGTGCGCCTATATCTCTCTTTTCCTCTCTCTCTCTCTCTCTCTTTCATCTCTTTCTTTCCTATCATGGCGTACCTGCCCTTCCCTCGCGCCGTCTCTCTCTCTCTCTCTCTCTCTCTCTCTCTCTCTCCTGTAAAACGAGAAGTCCAAAAGCGAAGAAAAGCGGGGGAGAAAGAGAGGGAGAGCGAGAGAGCAGAAGCCAGGCAGCGGCGGCTGCAGCATTCCGGAATGCATCTGAAAATCGATATACAAGCGTCGGCGGTTGCGGAGGGACTCGGAAAAGGTTTTTTTCCTCGACGTGCGCGCGCGTGCTCTCACGGTTAAATTATTGCGCGCGCGCGCCGCGCAGATTTTTGTCTCTCCCGCGTATGGCCGAAGCTCGGAATTTATGCCTTCTTTGGCAAATAATTGAACCGCGAGGTGTCATTGCGCTTCGGGCTCGCCTTTCGCTGCCTTTTTTTCTCTCTCCTTGCCCCACAGCGACAGCTCGTTTGGAGAGAAAGAGAGATAGAGAGGGAGAGGAGTATTCCTTTGTTTTTGAGAGGATCTCTGCTTGGGTTATTTTAATGGGGTTTTAAGGAAATAAATTGAAAAGAGCGAGTTTGCGGCAGAGCGCGCCAGCGGAAAGAGATGGGATTGTTCTCGGTATATGCGCTACGGTTGATGGGGATTTTTCACTTGGAAATGCAGCCGATCATCGCTTGATTGTATACCATGGGAAATTATGATGTTTAACCTTGTTTTTTCGACGTTTACGGCTGCGTTTGATAAATTTTTCTATGATGCTCACAGATACAATTTTGTTGCGAAAAGGCTGCTTTTATCTTTCGAATCGATAAGCTCTCCCGCATATGTCGAATTTCAATGAAAAAATGCACTTTTCTTTGGTCTGGAATTCGCAAAATAAATTTTTAAGCTAGAGCTTTCGGACCAATGGGGTTTTCTTCTGTAAGCCAAAAGATGATGCAGAATGCCGAGGAACATGCGAAATATAGAATATGAAAATTTAACATGGGGAGGCATATGGAGGAAAAAGAAAAAATTGGCTATTCGGATTTTTATTATTACTTTTGATCAGAGCATCGAAATTTGGCATATTTTTTTTTTATTAAAGCTCTTTTGAAATAGTTTATTATAGTGTTATTCGAAATTTTATTGGTGCCTCGGGAAATTCGTAGTTGTTATTATTCCAATGTTTTGACGCATTAATTTTCTATAAAAAAAGCGTAAAATGGTTCAGAAAACAAAATTTTTTCGACATCTAGACCAAAGAAAAGTGCATTTTTTCATTGAAATTCGACATATACGTACAGATCGTTACGTACACACCCGTCAAAATTCAAAGCGGAACCCCGAAAAGATCTCGACAGAAAGCCCGCGCCGACCTGCTTTACGAGACAAAGCCCTCTCAAAAGATGAACACTGCTCGCACGAGCTCCGAGATCTCTCAATTATCCGGTGTCTCATCGACGCACCAGGGATCCCTGGAAGACACTCCGACGCTCCAAGTGTTACGGCCGAGCGGTTAAATACCGGCTCGTTCATTTCTTTCTCAGTTTGTTTATCTCGTATAGGCTTCTTTTCGGACTTTCAAGCCCTTTTTTCATTTACTGGCACTGTACTTCCGTCGTATATCTCACAGCACAGCGCAGCGCAGTGCAGCAAGGCGGTAAATCAATCGAGAAACTCTCCAGTACTTAAGCAGGCCCCTACTTGTCGCTTTAAATTGTTTGTATTTGGCGATGTGAAGTCTGAGTCATTCCAGATGGGTTATGCTACGCGCAGTGAAGTGTATAGTGGCGATATCGCATAGTTGCTCCTTATTTTCTTTTTTCTATATTATGCGCTGTTGCGCTCTCCGCTCCCTGGGGCCGCATAGAGTAGCCTCTGTTTTGCGTCGAAGAGTTTTATGCTGTTCTGCCCGATTGGCTTACCGCGTTCGCGGTGGGTCTTGCGGCTGAATCCCTAGTTTTGGAAGACTTACGATTGTATAGTCGGGCAAACGTAAGTCTGCTCGAGAAACACATTCGCGTTTGCGTGTGAAAAGAAAAAAAATTAATTTTTCTGGACGAGTTTCTCTGCGAACAAATAACACTTGCACAATGAGAGAGAGAGAGAGAAAGAGGAGTAAAACTATTGAAAATTAAAGGCAGTTCTTCTTTTGACGGGATGCCCGGACGCGCGAGCGCACAGCGTGCACGGAAAAGTATATAGAGATAGTGTACGGTACTTTTCTCTGCCACCACCTCTTTTTTTCTCTCTCTTTCTCTCTCTCTCTCTCGTATAGTGGCTAGCTTTCGAGATGATTAAAATCTATGCCGTGTCGTTGTCGTCGTCGTCGTCATATACTCTATTCGGCCGGTTTAGGTGTGTATGTACACACGGGATACATAACGGGTTCTTTTTGAGGAAAACACGAGGCGCACTATCGCGTGCGACCGAAGGTAACTATATATATATGAACTCCGTGTAAGGAACGCCGAAAAAGATAGCGTCTCTCTACGTGTAGTATACATTGTTATGTTACTTCCTACGATCGCTATACATACTCTCTCGCACCGCGACGACGACTCTCGTGGATTTCACTGACCGTGAAATTTTTCATTTTATTTCCTTCTTTCTTATGCTCGCCGCGAGGCTGCGCGCCGCAAGATAACGAAGCTTCGATGCATCTCGCCTTGAAGATTACAGCTGTTATGGAAAAAGTGTACGCGGACTTTTTTGCAGGTGAACTACTTATACAGTGCTGACTCACGTTATTTCCTTTGTACACTTCTCTCTGTGTACTGCGTGTACTGCGCGCCAGTCGGATTGTCTGCGGAGATTTTGAGAAAAAAAAAACTGTGTCAACCGCGCGTCAGGCCGACACAGTGTATAACTATATACACATAGATACATATAATACAGACATCCGCGTGCAAAAGTCACTCGAGCGCAAAAATCTAAAAATAGCGGGCGTTATATCGATAGCGAGCGATATATAAAATGTATATAATGTGAAAAGAATCACAATGGATCTTGACCTTCTCAAGTTGTATATCCCCAATGTTAATCATTGACATTCGTTCTTCAAACACGCGCCTCGCTCGATTCTCCACTTTTTCCCACTCCATATAATAAATATATGTACCGAATCTAATTACGCTCGATACGTATCTGAAGATGACATAAGTGAAGATACGACCGACGGTTTGTACTTATTATAGCTCCGGATAGTTGCTGCTTAATCAGTTCATTGTGTTCGCGTGCGTTCCGGTATCGCGGCTTATTATAGCGTATAGTTAGTTAGCGAAGAATAAGATAATTCCTGGAGCTGCCGATGCTTCGATCTACGCGCGTTTAAAGAAATACACGAGTAGTTTCTGAAAATAACGTTTCAATACAAATCGAGATACAAATGGCCTCGGCATCCAATGTTTTTTTTATAAATTTTTATTTGTTTGAATCAAACTACATTGCTCTCGTGACTCGATTCCGAGCTGCGATGCTGCGTCATTTAATATATCAGAATAAAAATGCAGAAAAAAAGAGACACCGATTAAATTGATTTCAATAAAATTAATTAAAAGTTTCGTGTCAAGGCTTCGAATTACATTTTTAAAAGTTGAATTTCCAACGGTCGTTATGCGCTCGATGGCTTCGATTATAATAAAAGCAAGTTCTCCGATTAATATTGGCCAAACCAGTGGATCTCTCCTCCAGTGGAATGGTCAGTGTCGCTTGGAAAACAACGTACTGTAGAGTCGAGTCTCTCAATGACGGCCTCTGCGGTGCGGGATGTCAACGAGCTACTCCGCCTCTATTTGTCATCTCGGTTCTCGTTTTTGCGCAACTACCTTTTCTTATAATGTAGAGACGACGGGAAAAGAACACCAGACGACGCGGGTCGCGCATCAGTACTTCTTTTTTATTTCTCGTCCTGACACTCGCACTATAGCTGCGGAGCTGCGGCGCTGTACGAGCGTCAAGTCACGTTGCTTGTCTTGGGAATCACTCAGAGGCGTCTGCGCGTATAAAATGACGTAATTACAGGTTGGTTACATTATTTCTGCATACGTACATCGTACATCATGTGTGCAAGGGAGAACGAGAGAGGAAAGGATTAATGCAATATAGAGAAGTACTTCGGTAGTGCTGATACTGTGTGTCGCATCTATATATGCGTGTACTTTAAAGGCTTCTTTCTGCGGTGTTGAAATCTGCTTTAGAATTTAGTTTTGTTTTTTTTCTGGGCTGTATGATTTTTTTACTTTTACACACGCGTCTGACGGTTATTAGTCATACTTTTCAATATCATATAAAAGGATCAAAAACAATTTTATCGCGTCTATCAATCTTGATAATCATAAATTAATTTTTTGTGTACAAGTTACTTTAATTTGAAAAATAGATTTTGGAATATAATATTCCAAAATAATATTCCAAAATCTGTTTTCAATTTCGAGTAAACTGAGACTTTAATTAAATAAGACATTGAAATAAGTGATTACTGAAAAGGCATTCGAGAAACTATTTTTAAATATCAAAAGTAACTCGACCCTCAAATTAATTTAATTTGAATACAATTTTTTTACACTCAGTCTGGCTCATGTAATTTTGTTCTAGACTAAAGACAGCATTATACGAAGTTGGAATTAAAAAGACGAAATAGTACGAATAGAATTTAGAAAAGACTATTCAAACGTATTCATCCCAATTCAACGAGAATTCACGAGACATATATCGTCGACCATTTTTACTTAACTCGTTATCTTTTTTCCTGTACATAAATTTTTCCACTGCATGTTGCGTAACGTAATTCGTATCATGATCTCCATAAAAAATTTGTTGTTACATAAGAGAAAATTCAAATTCTTCCTAATCTAAAATGAAAATTCAACAAAATCATACGCGCCTATTTAGATAACATCGGAAAACCCTGGTGCAAGATTATGCCGTTAAATCGCTTCCATTCTAATTTTTCGCTGAAATGTATACTTCCTGTATTATACCAAAAGAAACGTTCACGTGCACCTAAATTCTCGAGAGCTCGCCAAACAGAAACGGCTATATAAACCCATAACCGTTTTGAATCGTCCTGCTTATTGCGCATTCATAACAGGATGCTGTGTCCTTGATATCGAACAGCGCGTGTACTAGACTCTGCTGTTAATATATATAGGTATGCTTAAGTTATATATATATAACGTTGAAGAAAAAAAGAAGGTGGTGTATGTTTTATGCATATACATTATACAATATACATACGACTAAAGAGGCGTTGAACGCCTTTTAAATTTTTAATTGCTGATGTTGATGACTGATTCATGAACAATGAATATGAAGTGGTGTAGACATTCACTTGTTGAAACTGCAAAATAGATTTGTTCCCCTTTTGCAAATTTGTATTTAAAATTACGTAGTTCTTATGCATTTTGGAGAGTGAATGCGCGCCAACTTTTAGTGTCAAAATAGTTGCCCCGAAGAGGCGCTACTTAGATAATTAAGTATTAACAGTTGTTGAAGGACATAATGCGCTTAACGCTGAAGTAGTTTACGAATGTATATGTAGGTGTACTAGAGCGAATATTTTTGCACAAAGAAGATTATGAACTCTGGCTACGCAGACGTTTCCCTTCGATACCATTTGAAATGCGATATTTGCATTTCTTAATATTTACTCGCATCTTTCCATTTATGAAAACATAGGTTTAAAATAATGATTACTTATGTTGTATTTTATTAATGTTTAGTTTTTCCGTTGAGTGAGAGGTGCTTTAATTCTTTTTATACCCTACTTTATTTATTTCAAATCAAAATTTTGTAAATTATTTAACCGTATACAAGTTTGTACAAAGAAATAATTTCGAGAATACTTTGCTATTATCACAGTAATTCTCACTAAGTTTTATGAGCTACAAAATAAAGAGAATTTTTTTTATTTGGAAATGAACTTCTTAACTTTTTGAATCAAGGTTTATTATTTCAAGGCTATGCAGAACGACCAATTTTTTTTACCAAGAAATCATTCAGTCGTGGCTCTTTATGTATCTTTGTTAAGTTATTTCCTCGTCGTTAGCAGAACTTACTTAAAAACTCGATGATGATTTTTTATAAAGGACATGTTAAACTTGAAATATTTGTTGATGCTGGAGTCATTGAAAACCATATTATTGTGTAGATTCCATATAAAATATGCATATTTTATACATACTATTTGAAATTACCTTACGAATCACACTTCAATTACACGATGTAGAATTTTTCAATTATATCTACAATCAACTGTAATTCAATCTATATAATTATTAATTTATTTTTTAATGATTGTGTGATGTATAAAATAATAAGTATGTAATTATGAATATTTGTTCTTTTTTTTTGCAGTCTTACACACGAGATAAAGTACAGCTTAAGAGTCTACCACCTCATACAACACTTCAAAGACACGTCAAAGCCAATAGAAATGTTCACATACCAAGGTAAAAACTGATTTTCTCTGTAGTACCGACAATATATACAACTATTCTGTGTTCCACATATTTTACTTGCACATTCATGTATTCACGTAAATATGTATAGACCTACAATTTAACAACTTAATTGACAATTCCAACGCACACACACACACACACTTTACCTTGAATCGACTTACATAGCAACGTAACGGATACACGAGCGACGAGCGAAAAAAAAGATAATAATAAGATTGAAAGTGCATTAAAGGTAAAAGTATCTAATCGATGGCCTAATTATTGTTGTTCTCAAGGTTCTTTTTCCCCGGCGGGAAACCGACACCCCTATCGCAGGTTGAGGCAACGATCACTCGGATCACCGCGGCTTTCCACAGTCTTCCAGGTCATCGAGCTTCTCGCTCGCAATTCCATACCATTACTAAGGTATGTCGAGTATTCCTGCTACCTTATTATAGCCGGGACAGAAAAAAGATGCAGCGACGTTCGCGTCGCTCGTTCTCTTAATTTACGCGTGTATATACACGCGGTTGCAGATTTAAGAGGCAATAACGCACGCCGCGAAGCGACGTTATCATTCAGAATTTATTTTTGCGCAGCCGCAGAATTAGTAGAGTCTAAATATTCTATTGAATAAAATTGAATGTTACGTGCGCGCTCGAGCGATTATGTAACGGTTAGCGTCGGAGTATTTTTTTCTTGCTTTTTTTTTCGAAAAATATTTGCGAGCAATTTTCTTGACTTCGTTCCTCGCCGCGTGCGTGTAAGTATGCGCATATGATTAAGTGCGCGTACATTGATACGGTCAGACGTTTTTAGCGTGTAAATCGGATTGACAGGATCAAAAATTATGTAAGTCGATGACTTATGCAGATTCTCAGCTTCTAATCTTGTTATCTGGAATTACAAATATACGCTTTTAATTTAATATTTTGTCTACCGCTTATATATAGAAACAGATATATACATATATATATATCATACGTAATATCCGCCGCGGCTCGATGAAACGTACATGCGATCCATGCGCGCACGAGAACGAAAAGGTTTGCTCGTAAAACGAATGTATATCTCTAAATTGGATATACCTTTTTGTTTCAGGCCTGTGATTTACCGTTGTACTGGAAGGTTCCACTATTCCTAGCCTCGGGGGGCGATACAAACGGAATCATCGAAATGAGCGAGTTCCTTGACTTCTGGAAAGAGTGAGTTGTTGTTCGTTTTCCCGATACAGAAATTAATTGCTTCTCTTAATGGATTTCATCTTTCACCGCTTATGACAAGCAATATAAAGCGCTCTCGAAGGTCTCTCATCAGAAGTATATTAAAAATCATTCGATTCCATTATCGCGCGCGCACTCGACGCGCGCACAAATTATTTTCCCGGCGAATCTCGCATTGTACACTTTCTCAAAGTACAAGCGAAATTAATCGCTTGCAAACTCGTTTTTCTTCGAAATATCCATACTGAAAGCGTTTTTCCGCCCCCGCAGACTGGCGAACTCGCACCACGACGCAGCGAGCAAATTCGTGCGCATCGTCACCCGAGGCCTGAGGACGAGTATCCTCCCGGAGGATCTGATCCCGCTGGTGCAGGACGTGGTCGAGACCCATCCCGGCTTGACATTCCTAAAAGAGGCGACCGAATTCCACTCTCGCTACGTTCACACGGTAAGCTGCTGCTGATATAATATACGTATATATATAGAGGCACTGTAGGTGGTGTAGAGGCTGAGCAGCTGCTGCGCCGGGGCGAGAGGACGACGCCTTTTAGAAAATCAATAGCGAGAGAGCCAACTTTAGGGATGTGCGCTCGAGCATTTTGCTTTCGCCCCCACCTGGGAGTGACCCCTGTAACGCTGCTCATTTTTGTTTTGTTTTTGTGGAATCGTCCGTGATGCCGTACGCGAGGCTTTCTACATTTCATTTTATACACTTATTTTTCCTGCAACGAAACGAAACTCTCGCTCGGTTTCACTTTACGCGTTTCGGTGTAAATTCGAGTGTATATTATATGAAAAGCATTTTTGAAAGTTTATAATTCCAAGCCTTATAGCGCAATACGCTCGGATAGAGGCGCACAGCTGTAAGCCTTTATTACCCGGGAGTATATATAGCGTATGGAAATTTCACATTTTCGAGATATCGATCGACCATCCAATTAATAACGTTTTTTCCACCTGTCGACAGAATGGATATATACCTTGATATCTCCGAGTATAAGAACGAATATAGCGCGGGTCGGATACGCAGTAATCGGAATAGCAAATTTCCTCCGATATAATAATAATCAATTTGGAAGATTAAGTCGATGCACAAGATGCTGCGCGCGCGCGTATGCATAATTAAACTAGATTGTGGAAAGAGAGCACTAATACAGCGAGTACAGATCGCCGTTAAGTATACACAAATTAATTGCAAAGTTTCACGATGTAAAGTATACGCGCGCGCGCAGCAGAAAATTAAGCTCTCCTTAAAAGCTATCGAGCGTATACGCGCGGGCGCACCTTATAACATATATAAATATAATGTAATACAGGTCCAAACGCGATAATTCTGAAAATCGATCGGCAATCCGCAGCTGTATAAACGCGTCGCAAAGTGTAACAATTCACGCACGCAATTGTACGCTTATCGCAATGATTTGTGAATTCAGGTGATCGCCAGGATATTCTACTGCGTGAATCGCAGCTGGAGCGGCAAGATCACCGTGGCCGAATTGAGACGGAGCAATTTGCTCTCGGTGATCAGCGTTTTGGAGCACGAGGAGGACATCAATCAGGTGACCGCTTACTTCAGCTACGAGCACTTCTACGTGATTTACTGTAAGTTCTGGGAGCTCGACCGCGACCACGATCTCTTCATCGACAAGATGGATCTCACGAGACACAACGATCACGGTGAGCCTAATTTACCTCTATATGTATATACAATATTTTACCCGCGAATTTCACGCTCGCGGAACATATGCCGTGCGCGCAGTCTATAATGCGGAGGTACACACGTGATGCACGTTTTCTCGGGATATGCATTATAAATCGTGTGTCGAAAGAAAGTTCGCGGCGAATTTTTTGTTTTTTATTGAAATAACGAGCCGCGAGCTGCGTGGAACAAGTTTGCGTGAAAGTGAGCGCTCGCCTCCCTCTCTCTCGATCGTCGTCGGCTCGTTATTACAATCTTGCGAGGCTGAGACATCCTTGACGGCGCATCAAAGCGGGGCTGTGCTCTTGACAGTGTGTCCTTTCGCTTTCAGCTCTATCGACGCGTATGATCGAGCGGATCTTCAGCGGCGCGGTAACGAGAGGCGTGAAGAGCGCCAACGGCGTTCAGCATCCCGAGGACAAAATGAGCTACACGGAATTCGTCTGGTTCTTGCTCAGCGAGGAGGACAAGAATCACCTCACGGCCATCGAATATTGGTTCAGGTATTTAATGGATTTTTTTATTATTGCGCTAGTTGCCGTTAAATTGGCCTGGATTCTGTACGATTGCTTCGATTTTAACAGATGCATGGATCTCGACGGGGACGGCTACCTGTCGATGTACGAGTTGGAGTATTTCTACGAGGAACAGTTGCACAGAATGGAAGCTATTGGCATCGAGACGCTTCCCTTCGAGGATTGCCTCTGCCAAATGCTGGACATGATTAAGCCGGCGATACCGGGAAAGATATCGTTGAGCGACTTGAAAAAGTGCAAAATGACGTCGATATTCTTCGACACGTTCTTCAATCTCGAGAAGTACTTGGATCACGAGCAGAGAGATCCGTTCGCTTCAGCGAGGGATCACGATGCAGATGGGCATGAGGTGAGTACCGCGGCGTTGTTTGTTTTCTTGCAATTTTTAAATTGATCACACACGGGACTTCAAATTGTTTTCCGTTATTATTTACTTTAAAACCTTTTTCAATTTGTCATTTGTGCAAACGTTTAAAAAGTATACTTTTTTTTTTATATGCCGCGAGTGAAAGCTAATTTCACTTGAGCTTAAAATTTTGCTTTTTGGGATTCACGTCTTGCTTCGTCACAGATTATATCACATCCATAATTCATGTATTCTTTATTGGAAGGTGATCATTATGTATTTCATTTCTCACAGCTTTCGGACTGGGATCGCTTCGCAGCTGAAGAGTATGAACTATTGGTAGCTGAAGAAAGTGGCAATGAACAAAATGATCAGTCGTAAGTATCTCGTTATTTTCATGCTATGTGTTCTTTTCACGATGTATAGAACACTACATATACATTCCCGACACTTTTATGTTGATTTCATTTTGTTGTTAAGCGCACACATTCATTTCACACATTTGCCTAGCTTTATTTCAGTGATAAAACTTTTGTTGATTACTTGCCATTTTCTCATTTTTATAAGCATGCTTCATGAGATAACTTACACTCGGGGCAGTGTTCTCATTTACTGCTGGTGGCAGTAATTAAATATCGATTACATTTTTTCAACTTCAGCTTACAAACGCTTTAAAATCTGGATTTTAAACATTACGAAGATAAAGATATTACTTTTAATATTCAGCTTTTTGTAAAATTCATTTATTATATTTTATTTGCAACAAGCTTTTTTAAAAAATAAACTTCATAACACTAAAAGCATGTACAATCAAACCATTTTTCATGATTTTCATACGTATTCGTCATTATAGTCTTATGTGGGAATATCCCGACTTTATACAATGATGAATTCAAATAATAAGAACAATGTGCGTTTGTTACAGGCTGTGTGATGATGAAATGTAACCATCATCTACAGCTCAGTAAGTAAATCTGAGTACTGCATGCGAGCACTAAGATGCATGCAGTGTTGAAGTTTCAAAATCCTTTTTTTTTAATCTACTGTTTGTTTTTTGTAATGTCCTTTTACTTTATTTGTTTTTCGCATGTACTTTATTTTCGTTTGAAGTTGTTTAATTAAAACTGTCAAGATAACGTTTGTAAAACCGATTTTCTATTTTTAAAAACGTATTTTATTTAAAATGTTTTGCATTTGAAAAATTCGCTGTTCCCAAGTTATTAAACATACGTCATTGAGTTTTGGAGTTATATAAAACAAATGTTTGCATGCTTTATTCTTATTAATACAACAATTATTCAATTATTTACATCCCGTTTTACGAGACTGTAGATTCTGTTTTGCTAAAAGTTTCGAATAATGAAAGAAACGTTAAAAAATTCATGGGACTCGGGAGTAAAACAACATTCCTTCAAAGATACGTTCGATACTTTCACTCTAATAACACGTTTGAAGCTTTCAATCACTATATGTCGAATTTCAAAAAATAAATGCACTTTTCTTTGGTCTAGAAATCGAAAATTTTTTTTTAAAGCTAGAGGTTTTGGGACCGACTAGACTTTCTTCTGTGAGACGAAAAATAGTCAAAAGTGTAGAGGAACATGGGAAAAGTTACTAGTAACCATATTTCTGAGCCATTTTACGCGTTTTTTTACAAAAAATTAATGCGTCAAAATACTGGAATAATAACAATTACAAATGTTTCCGAGGCACCAATAAAATTTCAAATTATACTACAATAAAGTATTTTTATAGAGCTTTAATTTAAAAAAAATACACCAAAATACGATGTTCTGATTGAAAGTTATACCCTTTAAAAAAAAAAAAATAATAATAAAAATCCGGATAGCCGATTTTTTTTCCTCCACATGCCTCCCCACGTTAAATTTTCATATTCTGTATTTCCCATGTTTCCCATAATTTTTTATCATCTTTTGGCTTACAGAAAAAATTCCCATTGGTCCGCAAGCTCTAGCTTAAAAAAATGTTTTTCGAATTCTAGACCAAAAAGAAGTGCATTTATTTTTTTAAATTCGACATACACTCGCATCGATGTTTAAAACACACGACTTATTGAATTAAAAGAAAAAGAAAAATAAACACAGCTGTGCATCAGCAATGTTGTTATCAACAACGAATAGAATCGTCAATTCAACGACGTTTATTGTTTTTGCAGATTGTACGACTCCGCCGCAGAAGACGCGTACTCTCCGAACCTAGACGTGCTAATCGGCGAGTCCGTGGACACGGCGTCCCAGGCCGATCGTGCCGGCTCCATTGGATACATGGACGAGCTCGGCTCCAAACGCGCCAAGAGCTCGCACTACGATAGCTGTGATAGCGACGATTACGCCGACAGTGACAATTAAGAGACAAGTGTGTGTAGTCTGTTGATAATAGCGATTTCGCTGAGAACGGGATAAGCATATAATTATTAATGTTACTCACGATACATACACAAACGAAGATTGAAGTTAGGCGAACCAAGAAATACAATACCTTTCCCGCGTAGACGGGGAACACGAAGAGAAACTTGTAAATAGCGCATATAAGTTTAGGATGTAAACGATATCCTCTTAGTTTTTATTCGCGAGCGAGAAAAAAAAATGCGTTGGAGCGAACGCGAGAATAAATTACTATTAGTGAATCGCGCGTAACAAAAAGGAGAACGACGGCCACACGTCGTTCGGGATTATTCGGCGGAGCGTCGTGTGTTTGAGAAAATAATTGTTCCACGACGCGGAGAGAAATTTGAAGTGCTATAATATGAAGGGCTTAAGTCATCGAAAACGCTTTGAAGGTTGGGAAAAATTATTCGAGTTTAAACGATTTGATTGTATTATTTTGAAATACCTAAAAAGAATTGCATTCGAATTTCACGCTTGTTTCTTTGACGAAAGTGTCTTCCAAAAATAGTAAAAAAAAATGCCAAATATGTAGGAGATTAAGGTAGGAGGCGTATTCATCAGTAACGTTTTCGATACTTCAGGCTCTTCGCAGGCTACAAAATAATTTGCAATGAAACTCTGAATGCACTTTAAAGTAAACGTCAGATAATTTATAGCTATTGTAACAAAACTTATCAATCGATTGCTGTAGTGAGATTCAAAAGTATCTTAAAAATGATGCTTTACATTAAAGCTTACGATTTTCTTGAAAAAATATACATAATTAAATAAATAAAAATACGCGCTGTAATTACTTGCAGCGGATGATTATCAACTTGGTAACAACTGAAAAAAGAAACAATTATTTAATAGTCTAAATACGACGTTCTGTAAGGTGTATACGGAAGTTTTGATTGGCAAGCTACTTTGAACAAGGAAGTTCCAAAATAAAATATATACAAACGAACAAGTATTTCTATACCAGTATGTAGAATAGTAAAAACTATTTATAATTCATGAAGAGATGACGTGTCCTTTTATAAAGAATTGTGTAGTACTACGATGTAATCAATGAATAGCAACTGTAGAAGATTTTAGTATTCGAAATGAAAAAAACAATAATGCCAGAATGAATATACGTTTTTCATGGTCTGTATTACGCATACGCAAAAGCTTACGAGACTCTTATTTCCATGACGAAAGTCATCTCTCTATTGAATTTTGAAATCATCATTCTTCTTAATTTATAGATTCATATTCTATTATGTTGATATCATTGATGTATCATCGACAGATATCGACTAGTATAAAGATCTGATTTGACTTTTGGTATTTAGTGATCTGGCACAAATTTTTTTTTTAATTTTATAAATTGAAAATACGAAGAAAAGCAAAGAGTGTGTGTATAATAATTATTATTGTTATTATTATTATTACATTGGCCATTTTAAAAAACAAAAAAAATCTAACTTTTTTTTATCTTAAGAACGAAACCAGTTATTTTAAGCGTTTCGATTTTAAAGGTTACAACATAATTTTAACAACACCAAAAGAGCGATGAAATATATTCTCCTACATATTGTAGGTGGAATCCGCGACCCCTTGCCATACGAGACTAACCCTTCTTAGATAACGTAGACTTTTTTGAGTTGCCAAGACTGCTGGATTTGTACATATTATCTTATTTTTATCCTCATGAAAGTATGTATAGTTTTTAATTACGCGCATGTGCACTCGACACGTATGAAAAATCAAGTAATATTCTAGTCCAATGCGTGCTATTGTGTATTATCTTCTGTTATTGATTATCGAGATAAAATGCAAGGAAATAAAAAGTTTGAAAATCTTTCCGCTAGGTATACTAAATTAAAAGAAAGAAAGAAAGAAAAGCGTCCGACAATACATTCAGATGAAACTATGTCGGCGAAAAAAAAACATTACAACAAGCGAAAATAATTTGAGACACATCAAAGTGTCTAATAATCACGTATGGATGCAAAGAACACTTGTTATATGCGATAATTATAGCGCGAGTGTAATCTTATTTTCTGCGTTTGAGAAAAAGAAACTGATATGTGTATGTTTCGATGAAGGAATTTCTTCGAGAAAAGAAATTTGGTTTATTCTGATAATGGTATTTTCTTGCGAAGAAAAACTATGTACTTACGTGTTCTGATAAAGGAAAAATATCCCTTTATCATTGAATAGATCAGACATAAATCTCGTAATAATCTAATGTTAATTAGGTATTGAAAATTTGAAAATCATGCTTGTGTAATTGCATATATTGTATTAAATATTAGGAAATTCTTTCATTGGGAATATGTCTCCCATTTTATATTTCTTTGTTATTTCCCGACGACATTGTCCTTACCCAAGTGTTCGTTACGGTCGGCATTTGGAAGCGATGAAATCACAAAGAAACGGGATTGGTTTTGTTGATCATCCAAAGATGTATTATCTGTAAGAGGCGAAAGGCGGAGCTTGTTATGGTTTTTTACGATATTTATATATGCATTCGTTTTATTGAATTCTCCTCGTCGGAGGACAGATTATTGAAGGATCCTCGATATGCGATCATACATATTTACCAGTGCATTTGATATTTTCAATTGTTATATTTATTAATTACTATATATTATAGATTTATCGTTGTTTGAGCGTTTTTAAGAAGCGGAAAAATTATTTATAATATGTAATTGAAATGGAAATTCTTTGTTTTTTGCTTTCCATTGGTTATTATGTGCGTATACATGCTCGCGTTTGAAAATATTCGACGGTAGATTTGTAAACACATTTTACCTATTATTTATGTATGCATATATTATACGTATGCTTTAGTTATGAAAAATATACATGTATATATACATATGTTTTGTTAGTTGTGCATGATTAGATAAAATGACAAGGACACTTCTGAGTTGAAAATGGAAGGATGTGTACCGTAACGGGGAGGGAAACATATATCCGTCGCAATTTTGCCTTTTTCCAAGCTGGTTCATGTGCGCTTTCTTCTCCGTCTCTGATCATCAGTTACCCGACTAATAGAAGTGTGTATTTTTCATGGGCAAATTGATTTCAGAAGAGTCAAGAAAAATAATGTAATGAACGAGAATAAAAAAAAAATGATGATATATCTTTCGGTCTGTGAAATCAATATTACAGCAGCCTTAAATTTTCAAATATCACACTACGTCAATGTACAACGCATACCTCGACTATTTATCTTAATAAACGTTACATAACCCATAATCACCATGATATTATTATTTATTACCATAGCTTTCAGTATTATTAACTCAAATTTTTCGATTGCACGTATATGGATGATTCTGCCTTAACTGGTCTAGATCAACCATAAATTTCTTTTTAATTTTCCGTTTCGAAACTTGTACATATTTTTTCTTACTTATTAAAACATCAAAAACAGATACATAAACCGAATGCACTACAAAGTTTCTGTACCAATCATTATGAAACATTATGTGATTTTATGAGGGGACGGAACTGACCACTCACAGAATAATAAATACTCACAATACTTATAGAGTAATAAAACGCAATAAGACAACATTAAATAAGGTAAAAGTGATAATTTATTAAAATATAAGTTTATTATTGACCTTGTTTTGATTGTATAAAATTTTTAAATAAACGGAAAAAAATATTTGTACCTATATTTTCTATCGAATTACTTTTTAGAATTTAAATTGACGTTAATAAGGAAGTTTTTTTTGGAACTAAATGCATGGAACTTCTTCCAAAATTATCTCATTGTTTACAATAAGAGTTTACTATCATTAATTACAATGAAATCGATGGAAATCGGTAAAAAATGCTTCCATGAAATCATTAGGTAATGGCGATGACATCACAGAAAAAATACAATTACTTTTATCGATTTCATTAATTATTATTACAGAATAATTTTTAAATTCTCATTGATTATAATCAGTGAGAATTATTGTTTATTTCATTTGATAATTATCATAATAATATATGCAAAATGAAGAATTAGTCGTAAATAACGTTTATTATCTTTATTAAATTTAGTCAGTTCACAGTCTCTCATTCTTTGTAATCTATCACTTTTTAAACTATGCGCATTATTGTTTAATAACCACTTCGACGATTTACGAACTATTAAATTATAGTTTAGAGAAAGGAACTATCTGGTTTCAATTCTTCTTTCTCGTCATAAGTTTTTAAATTCAAGGTACCTTGTACATCACAAAGTATTATCATAATTTACATCCACAAATTTTACTTTATCATCAGCTAGGCGCTTAAGGCTTCCTCTAATTCCATCTGCAGGTCCTTTCCCATGACCTGCAGTTTCATTATAATTGTCATTTTTTTATTTGTGCATATATCCCTTGGGAAGGACTTGAGTTATAAAAAAACTGTTATTCTTGTACTGAGTGGAAGGACCAGCACTTCTAAAATGAATCGTATCAATGATTGGCATATCGCTTAAAAAATGATCCAGGATCTTACATTTATCAGCAAGAACTGCTGTATCATCATACCGAAGCTTTTTAGAAGTTGTTGCAAATCCCTCAGAAAAATGTTTACCGTAAAACATACCAGTATGGAGCGCAATCTGTTGTCGACTTACCCCAAAATTTACAGACTAAACATCTTGATTATACTTACACTAATTTAGCTTTATAGAAATCTATTAATTTTTTAATAGTACTAGTTAAAGTTTCTTTTCGTGTAACGTTAACAATCATTTCTTTCGCCGTCTTTACACTTATGCGATTTTCTCTTTGTGTTATCCATTTAAAAAAAAAACTTTATTCCTGTGCTTAGCTCAACATTTTCAAAATTAAAATGAATTTCTTTTCTTTGCACCATTTTTCATACACTAACGAATGAACCACTGCATACGCAGAATATTCTTGGATGATTTTTTTTACGTGCAGCGCTTTTATTATGAATTTAAAATTCATATGAATAACACAAGCACAAGTATCTCGTGTATTTATTTTTGGATTTATATAGTTAGCGGGACGATATTTACAAAATGTAGAATAATCTAATTTCAGTGAAGTTTCAGGAACAAAATTGGAAAAAGGTCTTTCGTATATCAGCATTTAAATATTGTTTTTAAATTTTTTCACCATTGACTTTGTTAAAAATTTGTTTACTTAAATCTAACTATTTTGTAGAAAAAATGTTTCGTTTTGTGATTCCAGGTTATTACTTAAATTTTTAACTTTTCTTTTACCTTTTAACATTTCATTAATATTTATAGTTGTTTTTTTAAGAGCAGGTATGATTGATTTTCTAGTTTGATCAAGCTGTCTGTATTTTTTCACTATCCTCCCAGCAATAGTACAGCGAAGCATTTTTTTTGCTCTTTCGTTTTTATGTCGAAAATATGATTCTCTAATTTGCATAAGTATTATTTCAGCCGATACCTACAATAAATTACTGATTATTTAGAATATGTACATAATTGACAAGAATAATACTAATTTATAATGAAATGAAGAAATAATTGAAACGAACCAATTTTTGCTCAATATCTTTCTTTTGCGTATTATTTGAATCTAGGAATCCCCTGACTGTGGATTTAGGAGAATGACAAGCATTTTGCGTTTTCGTTTTTAATCGATTGTACTTTTTTGTTAGGGCATCATTTTTTCTTGTTAGTGTTAGATTTAGTGTAGGAGCCAGGTAGGTTCCCGTCGGCTTTTCAATTCGGATGGCTGCAACCAGGTTTTTCTAATGTATTTTTGCCCGCTGAATACGAATTTCGAGGGTGGATTATCGAAAAGATGGCAGATAATTTGTTATTAACAATTTAATTGTTTAAATGGCTATAAAACGTAACCAATAAAAGTTTAAAACTTAAAACTAAATTAGAGCGATTATATTTCTCACAACGAGTACGAGACATTTTGAATTTTAAAAAAATGTTAATTATAACCCGAGATATTGCAAATTTAGTCCACAAATGTGCTATTTAATGCTCTGCGCCCACTATTTCCACTGTATCTCTACTTCTATTTGGAGTTTCAACCTTTAAGATATCTTAATTTAATGTAGAAGCTTTACACTATCGGAACAGGTAAGTAAAAATATTTTAAAATTGTTATAAATAATACTCTATCGACTATAAAGCTTAAAAATTCGATGAAATTAGCGAAGTTAATTTGTTTATTAGGCCATCAAATTGTTTACACTGATGTAATATAGAAAAAATGTATCGGATTATCTTTATCAAGAGCTTAGTTAATAATGTATACTTTGTTTCGTTAAATTAGCTTGATTGTGGTCCGAGAAAACGCAATTTAATGGACAAATAGGTATTCTTGACTATAGACATCGCGCCATATAGCCAAATGCTATCCGTAAACCTTTATGTTACCGTATAGAATAAAATTTAATTAACGTATTTTTATCAGCTGAATCCGAATTAGTATAGTAGATCATTGTAAAAATAATATATAATCAAAAAGAACACTGTAAATAAAATTTTTTTACATTTAATGACTACATTATATATTTATATTAAATAATTTATAACTTTTGTATTGTGTCAATTATTTATTAAGATTAAGAAATAAAAATAAAATCATCGATAAATGAAATGATTGTCACAGTATCTTGATTATATGAATTCTCTCAGACATATGATATGCCCTTACTTATATTTGAAAATCTTTTATATATTTAATAGTTCGAATAAGCTAAAATGATGTAATAATTATATTTATATTATATTCATTAACATATCTAATGATAAAAAAAATATTTCAAAAAAATTTTTCAAAATTTAAAAATATTGTTATAATATATTGTTGAAATTTATTTATAACAAATTACAAATTATTTTTACATTGATCTACCATATTAGTTCGGATTCAGATGATAGAAATACGTTAATTAAATTTTATTATATACGGTAACGTAAAGGTTTACGAATAACATTTGGCTATATGGCGCGATGTCTATATAGTCAAGAATACCTATTTGTCCATTAAATTGCGTTTTCTCGGACCACAATCAAGCTAATTTAACGAAACAAAGCATACATTATTAACTAAGCTCTTGATAAAGATAATCCGATAAATTTTTTCTATATTACATCAGTGTAAACAATTTGATGGCCTAATAAACAAATTAACTTCGCCAATTTCATCGAATTTTTAAGCTTTATAGTCGATAGAGTATTATTTATAACAATTTTAATAGTATATTACGTGCCTAGGGAGGAAAAAACTTGGAGAGTCCATATCTCGGGTATATTGACACCCGAGCCGAAGGCGAGGGTGACAAACGCGAGATATGGGCTGTCCGAATTTACTCCCGTGGTGCGTATACTATTTTTCTTCACACTAGCGCCGAAATTACCAATTGCGCTCCTGGCGCCCGGGAGCGAAAGTGGTACTTTCGGCGCAGTGTGAAGAAAAATATTTTTACTTACCTGTTCCGATAGTGTAAAGCTTCTACTTTAAATTAAGATATCTTAAAGGTTGAAACTCCAAATAGAAGTAGAGATACAGTGGAAATAGTGGGCGCAGAGCAATTTGCAATATCTCGGGTTATAATTAACATTTTTTTAAAATTCAAAATGTCTCGTACTCGTTGTGAGAAATATAATCGCTCTCATTTAGTTTTAAGTTTTAAACTTTTATTGGTTACGTTTTATAGCCATTTAAACAATTAAATTGTTAATAACAAATTATCTGCCATCTTTTCGATAATCCACCCTCGAAATTCGTATTCAGCGGGCAAAAGTACATTAGAAAAACCTGGTTGCAGCCATCCGAATTGAAAAGCCGACGGGAACCTACCTGGCTCCTACACTAATTTGCCACCTGTAATCTTTTATTTGCAGCATGACAGCGATGCTGTTTTCTGACTTCTTTCTTTATATCCATCTACTCTTACCGATTGAACCGTTCTACTTTTACCGATTGAAATCGCACCTATAATATAAACCGCGAGTGGCGCAGTTGCAGCAGTGCAGCTTGTCAGAAATGCATGTTGGTAAAGTAGAACCAAAACAATAGATTACGCACAAGAACAATAATATTATATATGCTCTCAGTCGAAAGTGCATAAATCACTGTGCACTAGGCGCATTTTAAACTGCAGTCTCCACGTTTTATTGGTTTTTTTCCTTTTGAATTATAAAATGGAACCTCCTGGAAAAAAGTCAAGGAAAGAAAATAGAAAAGACCGAAGCAAAGATAAGACAAAGCTAGTAGAAAATATTCTAACCTATGATGTCTTGCGTATAATTTTTAAACATTTAACTGCTAAGGAACTAGCCAGTGCCGCGCATTTATGCAGGTAAGTGTGGATTATTAATATCAATTAATTACTAGTTTTCAATAATTAACTTAAGATTAAAATCATAGGGTATGGAGAGATGCTGCTAACGAAGAATTAGCCTCTCGACGTACTCCAGAATGTTACTATAAGTGTTATAATACTATGCTACAAACTGGAAGTGATGCTGAATATCCAAATGTATTAGGCAATCAATTAAAAATTAAACCAGCTTTTGCATTTATTTGTCCAAAATTGCAAACAGAAGATGAATGGAGGGCAGCAGGTAAAGTATATAAAAATAATTAATCACGTATTTGAGCTAAAAAAAAAATGTGTAATAATTTGGATTTATTTTTTTATTTCATAAAAGTTTAGATTAGAGAAGGGTTTTTGTTATGGTACAGATTTTAAACATAAAGGTCAATATTATTTTACCTTTCTAGGTTGTTATTGCTCAAATCTTCCAAAAACTTGTAATACAATCCAGATGGGAGGATATGATGTAGTTGATAATAAATTGAGAAGTTCGGACAGCAGATTGGGAGTAGCTGCATCAGCTTATCTTCCTCAAATGTCTGGTTTAAGTCATAAAGTATATCATATACACAAATTCTGTTTCAAAACTGCAACTGATGTGGATATACAGACTCACGCTGAAGATACAGTTAATAAATTGTTGCCTCCAGATGATGAAAAAAGATGCATTATCTTATTGGCAAATCAACAAGGTTACAAGTATAATAAATTAGTCTTGAAAGGGATACAAAAAGCGTACGTATAACTTAATAATTGAAAGATATAAAAGTTAATTGCATTGCATTAATTCATAAGTTTTAATAGATATAAACCAGGCTCTATTTCTCTTTGGGGCGGAATATGTGTTGATTTGAAGCTATGTGAAATCCAAGACTTTCACAGATGTTCACAATATATTCATTGGACAGGGATGTACATATCAAGTCCCTCAATGGAATCATATTCATTAGTCATACCTCAGTCATGTCGATTAGAGCCTCAAATGACAGAGAAGCTCGAAAAATTGAGAAAAAGTATTAAACTCAAGAAACATAGTCTAGGGTTTATGTTTGCTTGCATTGAAAGAGTAAAAAGAAAGAACCGTGAGATCAAAGTGTTCAATAAAGTTTTCCCCGAAGTTCCTCTAATTGGCCTACATGGAGATGGAGAATATGGATTAAATACTCTAAATACCAGTAAGAAAGGTTATAGATTTTATGAAATTTTGAATTTTAATTATAGTAAACAAACTTATTGTTTTTTTAGAACGAGAAAGTGAGCTCCATCATTCGTATTCAACGGTGTTTTTAATTTTAACGTACGCATAAACCAGACTTGCAGTATAGAAATGGGTGAAACTGCAACAACTATGCTGAATTAGTATCAGTGATACAATGTGATACGTGAGCTCAGCACAGTTCACAAATAACGCTGTGAATGTGAATGAGGCAAGGAATGATTCAAACAGAGGAAAAAATAACGCGATGCTATTCTCGGCCCGTCTATCGACACCGGAACAATTTCGTTCCTATCTAAATGCGAAGAGACTGAGCGCAGTAGAAAAGCAGAGGAAGCGACCGGTTAATTACATACGCGAACGCACGTGAATGCGCATGTATAATGGCTTTTTCTTCGCTTGTCGTCTGACAGGGCTTTCGCGTATTTTAAGATAGTAACAACCTTTTTGATAAAGCTCCGAAGGATAGAACTGGGTCAGCGAGTGCTGGCTCGAGATTGTACCGGGACAGTGGCGACGTTTATAAGGAGTCTCGATGGACTTTGATAATGCAGTTGTCGTCAAGGGGTTGTTGTTCTTTACTGTATCATTTAAATACGTGTGGGTCTTCTGCTTTGGAAATTCCATTTGAAGCTGTAACGTGTGATAGGTCGATTTCTTAAATTCTTTAATGTTTTTTGATTTGTATAAGTTGTAGAACTAATTTACTGTTAGTTTGTTTTATTTTATATAACACTCAATGTTGTAATCAAACAACAATATAAGTTTTTTGTAATTCTTCGTATTGTAGAAAACTAACAATGTTAACTTTTGACAAGTTAATTTAAAATAGCAATTGTCACAAATACCAGGTGCTAATTTTTAAGTTTATTATTTTTAGTTCAATAAGTATAATAAGTATTATTACTTATTAATGTTAAACGCTAAATATATTTTGATATATATTATAAAGAATAGTTTTCAATTATACAACTTCAAAATTTTGTGTATACTTTTAATGATTGGATTTCACGTTATGGGGATTGTGTAAATATAGCTTATAAAACGAATCTTGCTGGATATATCTGCTTGTTAAAATATCTATTATGATTGCTCAAAGATAAATTCTAGTCCAAGTAAATCAACGATCGTCGTTAGAACTTCTCATAATCTTGGAATTTCCCGAACAGACCCAGTTGTAAAGAAAAACGCGCATTATGTTGTGGCTACTAATAAAGATGCTGGTGTGGCTGGTGTGGGTTACGCGGTTCGTAAATTCGAGCGTGGCTTGGGAAAGTGGTTTGAAAGAAAAATATGATGGCTATGGCGTGGACTGGATCTTCATGCCAGACGGCAAGGGTCAGCCGCAAGTGGCTGTGCTCAAAGGCCAGGATCCCGATCAGAGCCGAGGCATACTTCCCGAGTCCATAGATTTTATTTTGTATACACGGTATGACATGACTTGGAAATGATGTTACACATTTCATCACTGATTCACTGATTGAAGCTCGAAATTTTCTTTCCAATTAATTTAAGTTTAAGGATCAAGATTTTTGAATTCATAATTATGATTATTTTTTCATGGCTTAGCATTCTTCAGAAGTACAGAGCTTGTAAATAGAACAAGATTCAAATGGTACATATAGAAAGATTTCGTTGAAATAAATTATATATGAGCATGGCAGCCTGTTCAAACTGTTTAGATGATAACGTTTATCACTACAAACAAGATTTGTATTTTTAATTTCAATCAAAAAATAAGTAAAAAATATTTCAATCACTGTTCTAGACTATATATATGAAAATGGAGGATAATATATAATCTATATATTATATTGGTTGAGGCACAACATTGATTACCATTAGTTTTAAGGATAGTATATACTTTAATTATAAAGATGTTACTATAATTATGATAACGCACTTTTTTTCTGTAATGGTGTAGGGATTCTATTATTAGTAATTGCTGAAAAAAGTTTATTTTATTTTTTATACCTAATTATCATAGTAAATAAAATCTGAAAAATATATTTTATTTATCACTAAAACTATTTTAAATGCAAGTTTTATTTTTTGAAGATCATTTTGTTTTCGAAATACATATAAATTATAACCCAACCCAATCCAAAATAAAGTTGCTTAGGGTTTTCTTCTATCTATCAAGAAAATTGGATCGCAGTTTAAAATGCCAATTTTGAATTAAAATTTAAAGTACTGCAAGTGACATCGAAGACGTTTATATGATGGGTAAAAAATTCAGATCCAGCCGGGATAAATCTTTTTTAATAGAATCGCACTACTTGATTACGTGGAAAAATATAAGTTATCTTCATAGATCCACTTGCATATATCTAAATATATGCTACAGCTTAATGTATATATCGTGACATTGGAAAGATCATAACAAGACCAAATAGTGATTGAACTAATTCTATAATTGAGGTCGAGCTTGAATCACAATAACACAATGTATCGACGCGCAATATTTCCCAAAAGATACAAATATTTTACTTTTAAATTATATTTTTTGATAGACAAAATCCAGAAGAAGGAATAAACTTGTCGGTTAATGATTCCGAAGGGTTATCAAGGTCCCCTTTTTCTTCTTCAAGACCTACAAAATTCATAACACACGGCTGGAAATCGAGCGCTTTTACTGCAAGTATTACTAATATGAAGAAAGGTGAGTTTCGTCCATTGAATACCAGCACATAAGTTGGTCCCGAAATATCTTTGTTCAAAACTATATTTTATAATAATTTATAAATCTATAATGCGTATTCAATTACAAGAATCAAACTTAATGATTTCAAATTTATATGAATAACAGAAAAAATCTTTCGGGGAAAATAGAAAAAAAAAAATATTGTTCTCTAAAGTCTTCCTAAGCACTTGCTATTTATTTTGCAGAAGTGTAAAAATTATATTTAAATATGCATAAAAGGATCGACTTTTAAACATCAAAATAAATTTAAGTACAGCGGTTAATATCTATAGATACTTTAGAGAAACATGCAAAATTATGATTTTTAATTGAGCTTTTAGAACGATAAATACCAATAACATTACAAATCTCCATTAATAATCGATTTAATCTGCAAAATACAGCAAAGTTCGTAAAGCTCAAGAAAACGAAAACTGGTCAAAAGTAAAAATTTTCTAGAATATTTGAATCATGGTGATTACAACGTGTTTCTGGTCAACTGGGAACCAATGGCCGCAAGCACCTTTTATCTAGGCCCTATGCGCAATACCGGCAAAGTCGGTGGAAGGACAGCAGAGTTCATTGATTTCCTCGCTCACGAGACTGGTCTGGCTGCTGATGATATCCATTTTATCGGTTAGTACGCAAAACTTAGTAAAAGCTGGGAAAAAAGAAAATTAGATGATCGTTGAATTTTTGCAGCATTGAGACGTGTAGTTTATTTATCAGGGTTTGTAAATAATTCTATGGGATATGCGTAATTATTGGCAACATTGATAATACGACTCAGGAGGAAATCAAAATTTCTTTCACTTTTTCCGTTTTTTTTATATATCTAAGTATTTTAATTAATTAGAAGTTTGGTAAAAGAATCTAAATATTGTTAGCGTTGCGTTAAAATTAAAATTCTAAAAATTATTTAAAAATTTTCAATTTTTTATTAAGGCCATTCGTTGGGAGCACATGTAGCAGGTAATACTGGCGAACGGGTGAAGAAAAGTAAACTGGGAAGAATCACTGGACTGGATCCGGCTCTTCCAGGTTTCCATTTATTGACAGTGGACAAGGGCCGATTAGACCCTACTGACGCGCGATTCGTCGATATTGTGCATTCGTGTGGTGGAGTACTCGGATATTTGCAACCGCTTGGCCACATTGACTTTTATCCCAATGCTGGTGTTGCAGTACAGCCTGGATGTTGTTGCGTACCAGAAATAATCGGTATTCATAATACATAGTTGAGAAAAAAAGACAATAATAAAAGGAGTTATTAATGGATCGACAACAACAATTTTTCAGAGGCTTGCAGTCACGGTAGATCGTATCAATACTTTACCGAGAGTATAAATTCAAACGTAGGTCTAAGAGGAAAGCTGTGTGAAACTTGGGATAGATATATGCAAGGCGAGTGCGACGATGCAGACAGCGCTTTGCTGGGAGAGCACGTTGACCAGTCAGCAAGAGGATCATTTTTCTTGAGAACGAGATCCGAGCCTCCTTATGCATATACCAAAGAAATCGCCGATAACGAAGTTTAACCAGAATATTCTACGTGAGAGAGAACAAACTGATAAAATTTAGTACTATTTAAAAGTTTTTGTATTCTAGTCTGTATAAAAAAAAATTGATTTAATTCGAAACTATTACTTTAATAAATAATTACATATGTTACAATTCGAGGTATAATAAACGATCCAAGAACCACAAATCGGACCCCTTTTAGCTCGTGTCACTCCATATAGGTATATCTAAAAAGATTTCTTTAGGGCAGATTTTCTATTTCAGTTCCTCTCCGCTTTGACCTCTATCGTACTTTATTAGCTAAGCAAATTCTCAGGCTGGGAATGAATTCGTTGAATTCGGTTGAATTAGATTGGCTTATACAGCAGCGTTGTCACGTATTTTTTGCGGTATCGATGAGTCGCGGAAAGCACCATCACACTATCTTTAATACTTAATGCGTACAGATGATTCAACATTACGTGGTTCGGTTCCGGTAGCAGCGTAGGTTCACACTGAAAATCAAAAAAAGTATTAGTCCAATTCACATTTTTTAATAATCTATTAAATGTAAAATATCAAATTTACCGATAAAGGTGTGTCTTTGTTAAGAATAACTTGAAGCAAGTGGGGAGGCAGAATTGGAGGTCCAGGTGTTTTTTCCCAAGGCTTATGTGGTGGCATTTCTTGACCATATTCTGTTTGGGCACTACTAATGATGCCTTCGCTGTCTTTTGCCAGTGCTTGGAAGACTTCAAAGTCTGACTTTTTCACTGATACACAGTTATTTTTGGATCCCATTCCATTGTCAACCATTTTCTACATAAAATTATGTATGTTGTATTGGAATATTTTTAACAATTTGTATTAGAATATTTTTAATTTTAATACTCACAAGGCCAGGGTCATGCCTCCATTCTCCATCAACAAAAAATTTGTACTGGTGCTCGCCTTCAGGCAAATCTATAATAGTAACAAAATCTCCATGGCTTTTTACCATGGGTAATGTTTTCCAGTCATTAAAAGTACCACTAATAAACACTTGTTTGCCACCACCTTCCCATTTGAACACAGTCGGTAACACTTTTCTATCAGTAGGCTTTGTAGTTCCCTCGGAGACTGTATTAGAGCGAGGTCTTGCACCATGGTAATTGTGGCTCTCCTTAACATCTTTCTGTTTAGTATTGCAGGTTCAAAGTCAAAAAATAACTAGATTAGTTTATCTAACACAGACATGTTACACAACGTTATTAAAAGGAAACTAGTTTGAAAAACTTGATTAGCATAATCACACTCGAATACGGAGAAATATTCAAATTGGTGACATTGAGAGATTCTGGTAATTTGTTTATTTTTCAAGTAATATTGAAATATCATTGAATGCCTCGTATCAAAACAAATATGGAATAACACAGAAAGCTCACTGTCATGTTTGTCCGGAACATTTGAATTTAAAGAGGTATTCGTGCAAAAAAAATCAATGCATTATTAATGGCAAAGCAAAGTCAAACGAATGAGCTAACGTACCTTTGTAAAGTATGGCTCTTCCTCCTCCTGCGAGGATTGAAAGACGAGGTTCTTATTAGGCTTCTTATCAAATATAAAGGCCTGTCCATCCTTGCCAGGCGATGGCGGTGGATGGTGTTCCTTGCTATGCCTGTGATGGCTTTCATGGCGGTGTGAACTGGCACCATGATGATGGCTTACAGGCTGGTTGCTGCCTGCGTTACCCATTGTCAGACACTAGTCTGAGCATGCGAAGCAGGCTCACAACAACCTGAGCTTTCAGTCTAGTCAGAAATCCTGAATTATCAATTCTGAAAGGAGTGATCAGCTAGCAGACACTGTGCAGACACACACACACACACACACACATACTATACACGATCATAGCTGTATATATATGTATATAGTTCGCAACAATGTGCTTGCGGTCGAAAGCTGCTTACCTGCTCCCCGGTCGTGGCAGCTTTCAGTGGCACTGATCGACGGACGTCATCTGGGCGAGCAGAGCGTCACGTCGTAGATTCCAGTCCAGGCGACGGAATCGTGCTCTTCTGCGAGGGGACGAGGAAAAATCAGCTGATCCGCGGAGCCGCGAGGCGTTCGAACGAGCAATCTTTTCTCGCGCTGCTGCACTACTTTACACTCCAAGTGTATATACTGCGTGCGTGCTTTTGCTATAGTGCGTGTTTTTCTCTTCGCTCGCAGAATATAAAAGATGGCTGCGCTCCCCACGCATATACCTATATACATGTATTTATAAAGTTGATGGCAACAGCAACCCCTTCCACCAATATATATACTTACTGGCTTGTTTACTTACCAGCAACTGGCTCGGATCAGCTGAAATTATTCCTACGATATTGAGATGACTGTTTCACAGTGGAATTGGAGCCCGAATCAACAACTGTGCGTTGCAGTCGAATTGTTTCTGTAGGCGATATTTTGCAGATTTCAATGGGACGCGGCATATCAAACATTTCTTTAAAGTTCACTGCACTACCTATACTGCGATCGAAGAGATCTGCTTTATCGATTGTTGGATGGTTTACGGGGGAATATCGGTACTCAGTAAATTTCCGATAGCGGGACAATTCTCGCAGGCTACACTGGATAAACGAATTGCCCATGGTAATGTTTTCGCGTTATTTGTAAACACAGAAATTGTGTTTATAAGGGCAATCCGATCGATTTATTAACTATAAGATTTGACATTATCCACAAGGTATATACTGCACATGTAATAAGTGTATACTTATTTCTATAGAGAAACTTTTCGGATTTGCATTAGCGTATATTGTTGTTCGAAAAGGCACCAGAGTGCACATCGAGTAAGAAAATACTTGCAATACATACAGCTGATCGCTGTTAACAAATAATTTTTATACATTGCACGTACAAAGAATTATATCGTTTGTTCGGGCAATTTGACTTTTCAAATGAAAAGAATTTCTATTAAAGATTATAGTAAATATTCTTACAATTATTTTGTTCCATGATGCGCATTAATTAAATCTAACAACCAAAAAGAATGACCGACTGACCAATAAGAATGCTACAGTCAAAATCAATGCAAGTACGTTATAAGTACACATATATACCCAACCTGCGCATGCAGTGCGAGACGATTGTTTTAAATCTCTCTTAACCGCCTCTATATACATCGAGCCCCTATATCCACCAGCTACAAAAAAGAAGCTTCTTAAAAAAGTGGCGAAATCTGCCACAGTATACACAGGTATACGCGCTTATAGAGAGCAAAATAATTATAGTCGAGCGTTGAAATTCAAGCTCAAGCTCCGCGGGCGCGCGCGCGAGATTGGAAAAAAGTTTTGTAAGGTCGCCCCGCGCGTCTATTCTTCCGCGGGAGAGAGAGAGAGAGAGAGAGATCGTAAAAGGTCCGCGAAAGGTAATCAATAACCGTCAATATGCACTACTCGGTAGTACACACACACACACACAACGCGCGCAACAGCAGCGGCAGTGGCGGCGGCGGCTCTCTTTCTCTCGCTTTCTTTAATAAGAGTGTAAGCCCGGAGGTCCCGGAGCCCAGTTTTACGACTCCGCGACACAGGACGTCACTTCGGTCTCCGCCTCTTTATTACCGCAGCCATCTTCGCGTTTTCCCCGCACGCAAATTTATTATTTATAAAGTCGAACGACGACGACGACGACGACGAAGACGAGGACGAGCCTGTTTTTCTTTTCCACTTCGTTGTTTTTTTCTTTTTATATTGCGCGTGTGTGTATACTATATATATGCGTACGTACATAGAGGTGTATGTGTACATATACATATATTGCGCCCGTGTGTGTGTGTGTGTGTGTGTGTGTGTACACGCTGACGCGTGTATTCCGATATTATATTCTCCGGAAAAGTCGCGGGGCGCGCTTTTTACTGCGTGTATCGATCTTTTTTGCTCCTTAACGATGCGTAAAAAGTGTGTATAACCCGACGAGAGAAAGAGAGTTAGAGAGTTATTGAAAAATCGAATGCTGACGCTGCGCGCTGCACTTTTATGACTGCAGGATTCGCCGCTATAGGCGCATTATAATCTGTTCGTATATACGTATACGTATATACTTATACTGTATGCGTACAGTTTCGTCGCTTCTTCTCTTCGCCTATATATATATAAGTGTCTATGTCTATGTCTATACGGATTACTTTTTGCGCAGAAGCTCGAACAAGTCTGTTGTATACACACGCGTGTGTATTATACGTGTGCTATGGAAGAAAGACGGAATATTGCCGCGCGTTTAACGTTCGCATGGGATTTTATAGCAGAGAGCCACTTCGATGTGCCTTGGCTCTCTCTCTCTCTCTCTCCTGTACGTCTGATTACAGAGTGGACCTTTCGGAGACGGGTTTTACGAGTCTATTTAATTTTCAACGATGTTGCTGCGCGCAGCTCGTGTTATAACGTTTAACGTCCTTGCGAATGAAAATTGTTATAAGTCATGCAATTATGCGTATCGATTACGAATTGGGGGCGACAATCGATACAGCGAGCTTCTCGAGTTTATCGAAATTTTCAGCGAAATCGCTTGGAAACTGGACATTCGATTGACGCAAAATATATGCGATATATATAGAGCTGATAACTCTTGATTCAATATAAAGCTGATAAAAGTAAGCTCCTATAATACACTTGTTCTGCACTATTAGACCTGTAGAAAACAGAACACCTACATCATATTTACTGGGAGAGATTAGTTTCAATTCCGTCATCCTTATCAATGTAAAAGCCTACATGCCTATATCGCTGTACAAATGACGGATCGAGTTGCGCTATCCTCTCGGCTCGGAACTTTTTACGTTTTTATCGGACCACCGGCTTACGCACATAAACTGACATTTGCCTTTTGGATAGACAAATGATATTGACGATTGATTAGATAACAGTAAAAGGTGTGGATTTATCTGGAGTACGAACATCTGCTCGTAGAAATCCGCGATTCTCGCGTTGAAAGAGTTGATTAGTTTTCGCCTACGTTTTTCTTTGTCTGATTAATTTTTACGAGCAAAAATTCTTTCAACGCAATAATTGATTCGTTACATGCACGCATTATTAGATTCGTATATAAGAATAAACACGCACAAATGTGTCCAGGCAATTATCAAACGATATTTTAAAAATTCAATAAAGAGGGTTGGCAAGTCAACTATAAAATTTCGAAATTTCGCGCCAACCCATAAGCTAGACAAATATAAACAAATTTCTCGTATAGCAATGAACTAATAATATCAATAAAATCGCCGCGGATTAAACCGCACAAAATGTGGCTTGCCCTCATTTTTACCATATATAATCTCTATATACTGCAATGCGAGTACAAAGAAACTTTGACCAACATTAAAAATTCAGTTTCTCGTAATATTCTATAATTTGATTTTTACTGTGCACTACATACAATTACTGCCGCATTACTCAGAGTATATATTCATTAGTATCCTGCAATAACACCAAAATAATTTTTCAGCCTCCGCAAAGCGTATACATATCCTTTCCGTTTCCTTCCCGACACTCGGATGCGCCGAACGTCCACCGCGACATATAAAGTCAAAACTCATTCGACGCTGCAGCTGCTGCTGCAATCGAACTATCGCCTAAGAATACCACCCATCGGAGAGCTGCGCGCGCTGAAAAAACACAGTCGCGCGACTCGCCGAGGCGAAAGGGCGAGACGACGTGATGCCGAAGCGAAGACAGGCGCGCGCGCGTGCATTTAATCGATAATCAGCGCAGCTCTTTCTCTCTCCTTCGCGAAAAGGATACTGCGCTCACTCGGCGCCGCCGCTATACGCAACGCATCTGCGGACGAAGGTATCATCGCGCCGTTATGTACAAAGGACCGATCCATCATCCTCCCGGACTATGCGGCTGCGAACCGAGAGAGAGAGAGAGAGAGAAGGAGAAATCGAGACTATAGCTCGCACAGACGACGGAGATTGAGATCGCTGTAAACATTTTCCTATCCGCCGTCGAAGCTTTGCATAAGTCGAGTGCGCTGCTGCTGCTGCTGCTGCTGCAGACACGAGAGCCCCTTTGTGCGGCTCGTATTATAGTGTGGCGCGCGCGCGCGCGACGAGAGTGAAATTCGTTTTTTCTTTCACGTGTGTACGATTTGTTTTTATAGTTGTTTAGCGAAGAAAACTCGCGCGAGGCCGATTTCTTTTTATACGTATCTAACGTGCAATGCGCGCACACATACACTCATACATACACACACACACAGCGCGATGATCGATATTTATACGGCGCTATCTTTTTCACGACGGACTTTCGCGTCAGAGTGATTTTTCAAAGCTCTGGAATTATAAATATTGCATTGAAATAAAAAAGTTAAGGGTCTGGTTATGCGCGTCGAGGAAAAAAAGAAACGCGCGCGCAGCTATACGGATGTGTGATATAGCTATATACGTATACGCTCGCTCTCGTGTAAATTCTATGCATATCAATTTTATACAGTTAGAGAAAGAGAGAAAGTCGATGCAGGAATGGTTGCGATGATTTTATTCACGAGAGTTTGTTTTCCGCCGCGAGACGTCGGAAAAGCGCATTATAAATAACAGCGCGCGCGGGGAGAGCGTAATTATTATGGGATACAGCGATATATGCGAAGGGGTATATACGTATACGTACGCACGTGTATAAAAAGTGTAATTTTACAATGCAAATTGTGCCTCATCGATTATTCAAAGTAAATAAACCGCAGCGTAAATCAGTTCTCGCGTTGTGTGCATATAGCTGCGCGCACACGAGCACAATATATACATTTGCATTTCGAAACAGAAAATCATTACGATAATATGCGCGTAGACGAATAAGTTGCATTGTTGACTCTATGCAAATGAGTATGTCGAGGAAATTTCGGAAACAACTCGGACGGAAAAGTTTGCAAAAAATTTTCTTGACACACCTACCAGACCTGTTTTTTTCTCATTCCTTTGGTCATTCTGAAAGAGAAAAAGCTCCCGTGCATGGCCGATCGTAGGGTAGTCGTTTTTTCCGGAGCAAAAACGACTCGAAAAACGAGAAATAATTAAGAAACAAGAATTCATATACTTTTTTTCTCGAAAACTATAGACTTTTAAAAATATTCCATTAGAACGAAAATGTCTTAAAATTCACGAAAGAATGCTTCGGAACTTTTTCAGATTGATCCAGTTCAATTTTAATCAATCGCAAGAGTGTATATGAGTATATCCAGGAAATTTCGGAAACAACTCGGGCGGAAAAGTTGCAAAAAATTTTCTGGAAGGCACACCTACCAGACCTGTTTTTTTTCTCATTCCTTAGGTCATTCTGAAAGAGAAAAGGCTCGCGTGCACGGAAAATCTTAGGGTATATTTTTTCCGGAGCGAAAACGACTCGAAAAAACGAGAAATAACAAAAAGAGAATTCATAAATTTTTTTCTCGAAAACTACGGACTTTTATAAAAATTTTATCAGAACGAAAATGTCTCAAAATTCATGAAAGAATACTCTAAAAGTTTTTCAGATTGATCCGGTACCATTTTCGATTTTTTAAAAATCCAAAAAAATTGAAATTTCGGAAAACGCCGTAAAAAGTCTGAAAAAATTTAAGAGCATTCTTTCATGAATTTTAATACATTATCGTTTTAATGAAATATTTTTAAAAGTCTATAGTTTTCGAGAAAAAAACTTTATGAATTCTCTTTTTGTTAATTATTTCTGATCGTTTATTTTTCGAGTCGTTTTTACCCCGAAAGAAAGTATACCCTACGATCGGTCGTGCGCGCGAGCTTTTTCTCTTTCAAAATGACCTCTTTCAGAAGGAACGAGAAAAAACAGGTCTGGTAGGTGTGCCTTCAAGAAAATCTTTCGCTACTTCTCCGTCCGAGCTGTTTCCGAAATTTCCTGGACATATACTATCGTATGCACAGTAAATAAACGTGCAATTTTCGAAAAAAAATGTTTAAACAGGTTCATATTCTGCGCGTGATTGCAAGAAAATCACAGTTCGATTGCCCCTGAGTATGTGACTGCGTACATTATACTCATACGCGCAGCTGATGTGTCTATAGTCATGTGTGTATACACATCCTGCGCAATACAAGCCCGGCGCACTAATATTCTCTCTCCTCCTCCTCCTCCTCCTCCTCCGCACTACCTCCTCCACGGGGCGCATCATCCACAGCCCGGCGAATCTTAAATTGGCGTATACACATCACACGCGCTTCAGACGACGCGCCCGCTAAATGCGTCTTTAACGACGGGCGCCGGGCGTATTCAGGCCTAAATACATTAGAAAGCTCATTTAAATACGGCACAATGGCGCGCGCGCGGCTGAATTTTCCGCGCTGCCGCGAATCTCTTGTCTTCCCCGCGCGCGCGCGCGCGCCGTATATAAACGTCGTACCTTCGTTTCTCCTCGAGCTCCGGGGCGCGCTACTGCGCTGCGCACATCCTCGTCGTCCCTCTCCCAATATGTATGCGTATATATATATATTTATACGTGGGTATGTAAGCGCTTCGCGCGAGACCCAGTCGTCCGCGGCTCGCTCTAAAGCCGATCTAGACGATCGTGTGTCTGTATAGGTATATCTATACGCGACGACGAAGAGTATATAGCTCTGGACCAATACTTTTCCGGGGCTGTGTGTTATGTGTATATATAGGCGACGCTCGCGCGAGGCATCAGCCGGCGCGGAAGACAATCACGTTGACATCGCGTGATGGATGTGCTCTCTCGCGCGCGCGCGGAGCTGCGAAAATCACCCTCAGTTTTCCCACCAATAAAGCCCATTGTAAATGCGAACTATTCGAAATATTAGAGAGCGAGAGAGAGAGAGATGGAGGACGATTACCGGCCGTTCCGTCATCGCCGTTGACGCACCCGTAATCCTTTCAGCCCTGTCTTCATTCTTTTTTTTTCGAGGGAGAGTGAGATATATATACTGTGTCACTCGCCCATTCTCTAGCGAAGATTTGCATTCAGGCTGATGCGCCGTTTTTATATTCTCTTTCGGCCCTTCTTCGCCGCACACACACACACGCAGACGAGGCGTCGAGTCTATGCGCTCGCTTTTTCTCTCGCTCGTTGCTGTATACTTAGGTTGGAAAAGAACTCGTAATCGAGGATATATAGATTTTCTAATCATGATGTATCTCTCTCTGTGGGAGTTTCTTTTTTGCAGTGCTGGTGCTTCTCTGCGTGTCTGTATTATAGTCTGTATACTCGGCTAAGCGACTGTCTATGCATGTGATTACTGGTATAACGGCGGGAGTTGAGGGATCATTTTTTTTTTCAAAGCTATATTGGATTTCATGTTCGAGAAATTCTGTACAAATTGGAATAATTCTTTATTTCTAGAGAAAGCTCTTTGTAGCATTTGAATATTTTACGCTTCGTTGAACCTCTCAAGAATAATATGATTGAAAATATATATTCCAATAGCTGCGATTATAGAGTTATGTGATTTTAAAAAAGACCTTCAATTTTACTATACATTGGTGCACATAGTAATTGGAAATGGACGACTTCAAAGTGATGGTAGTGCTCGATTATTACTGCTATAATTATCGAACACGGATATCTGATGTTGTCGCTGTGACATTATGCATTTTAGTCAGCCGATGTACTGAACTGCTATACTTGATATTTCTGTTCGCGGATAAAATCAATTTTTATTTTAACTTTAATAAATTAGCTTTTCAATACTATAAAAATAATAATGAGCCCGCATTCTACTTCATTTTATCGTCTCAATCGTCCAAGTATAATGATATTAGCCTGATGATAAACATAATTAATTACCACGAATCTCAAGTATCATCGAGATTATCGAGAGGATCTCGTAAAACGAGCAACTCAATAATTTAATATTAACATATTCTGAGAAGTAGTGCATTTATCACTGCATCGCGACGATGCAACAGTTAAACCTAAAACCACACGTTAACTCGAAACAATGTTACCTTAAAACTAGCCTTTTTTCCCAAATTCGATTTTTGTCATTATCGATAATAGCCAATAAAGTTGCGCCCTGCATACAAAAAAATTATCCCCAAAAATATTCGTACGTGTATATATATATATATATATATATAACACGGCGCAGCGAAACATTGAACGCTGGACCGAGAACCGCTCGCTCTCGCGCTCTCTTGCGATTAGAGCTCTGCGCACTTTTTTTTACGGTGCCTCGAGCGGTAGGAGAAACTCTAAATGCAACCCGCAAGAAAGTGGGCAATTTCAGCTTGATTTATCGTGACGTTTACATTTTTATGTTTGGATTAACATAAACGTTCAGATCAAAGTTTTCGGCCCAGGAGAAAGGAAGGCTAACTGCTGCAACGATAATTGGCAAATTCGGGATTACTGCGTTCTCCCATAAAATTATACACGTATATATATAACATTTCCAATGAAACGCGAAAATAACTGTGAAAGCACGTATAATAATATATACGAGTTCATTGAGCAAAAAGAAAATATTATAGCGACATAGACGTGGATACAACGTTTTGCTGTCGATTTTATGCATTTATATTATATTACATATATTTTTTCTGCGTGTCTGTATGCGTATATATATATATACACGTTTACAATACACTGCAGCAAGGCCAATCGGCATAAAAAGAAACGCGAGTGTATGTAGCCGCGCGTCGCGCAGCGACACTTTGAAATGTTCATAGATGAGCGATCAAAGCATAGTTGTTCCTTCCTGCGAATGCGTCGCGTAAACGCGATTCCTATGCACGGTTGCGGCAGCACCGCTGACGCGTTTTCCCGCGCCTATAAGGACGCACAAGGTGTGTGTGCAGTATATACGGTATGTAAACACGATAGCTGTGCGCACTTACGTGTACAATGACAACGAGAGTATAATGCTTGGTGGAAAAATGTTGGTTGGCACGTAACTCCGGTTTATTTATATACGTGATTATTTATTTATGCAACGATGGCGAATATCGACGTTATATTATAGGTAGTTGATGTTTTGAAAAATGTTATTTCGTAATAGCACTCTGTAGCGAATTTTATTAAATTAAGCATTTTTTTCAAATTTTTAAAGATCTCGTTCTCTTTTCCGTTGTGTCGAATAGTTCGATATTCGATTCGTTTAATAAATGGAAATCGCGAAAAAATTACAAGTATATATTTGAATTTCATTTTTGTCATAATATAACACTTCAAATTTTCTCTGTAATTTCTTTTTTAATTTTCATATATATGCAAATTTCATATATGCATGTATACATCGTAACCAAACAGAGAATCATGCATTCACTGCGCGAGAGAAATGAGGGTTAAAAATCCAACAATTATATACGTAGAAATTTAGCTAAATCTACATATTAAGTTACATCGCACACGCATTTATTACAAGATCACTTTGTTTCCACACTGAAATTGATAAATACGCAATCGCAACAATAGATTATATATATCATCTAATAATAGCCTCTCTCCCTCTACCCTCCTCCTCTTCCTTCTCCAGCAAACGTGAGATAATAAGTTCAGAGAGCGCGTGCGCTCGGGTCGCGCCAGAGGCAAAAACCCGAAGACAAAGCCGCACACATATATAGATACCCTCGCGCATCGCGGCAGCGGTAACAGTGCAGCGAGATAATAATTATTCCATCGCAGATCTCGTCTCTATATATGTATAAATAACATCGCGTCATACATATCGGGCGAGAGCTTTTGCGATGTGCATATATTTACTCGCTTGTACACACGCGGTGTATACAGAACTAAAGCTCGCACGCGTCCGGTAATTCTCGGCTATATATGTCGCACTACTCGTATATATGTATCTGGTATATAACGTGTGTGCGCGCATTGAGAGAGAGAGAGAGAGAGAGAGAGAGAGAGAGAGAGAGAGAGAGAGAGAGAGCGAGTGAAATGCAATGCATCAGCACAGCATCATATACACACACACATACGGAGCTTATATACAGTTTGGTGCCGCGAGTGCGCGTCCGAGTACATACATAGATGCAGCGAGGGGTGTCAACACGCGTAATCGAGTCCGCACCCCACTGTCGCGGCTATCTGTTTTATTTATCCGATAACACGCCATTATGGACACGGCGAATGCGGCCGGCGGCGGCGGCGCGAAGAGCTCCTGCAGCCGCGCCCCGTATAACGATTGGCTATTTATAATAACACGTGGCGTATCGGTAATTAGGTGTGTGTGCTTTGCAACGCGCGCAAAGCGTGCGCGAGAGCGCGCGATGAAAAACCGCGAGAGAGAAAGAGAGAGAGAGAGAGAGGGGGAGAAAAATTTATATGCAGAAGCACCGACGCGACGCGTTATATTTTCGCAGCTTGTTTTTTCTCGTCTCGGCCGGGATATGACAGCGGACGCGCGGCTATATGTATATACGCCGCACTGCGCGGCCCGCCGATTTTCGAATGTATATATGTATATGCGCGCGGGCGATCGCTCTATTTACGGCTCTGCGAGCGGCCGAACTTCGTGATTAACGGCTTCGATAATTTTAGCATTTTTCAATCGTTTGTTTCGCCTCGGATATGTGTGTATATACGCGTGCAGCGACAGCGCGCACACTATACGTGCTTTATTCGATGACGTATATTTTAGTCGGGTGCGCGCTCGCGTATCGATTGTCGGGATGCTTATTCGTTTGAAGTTTAAACGTACGTTTTAATTCGAAAAATATTAGATATATGCGTCTATGATTTTATGACTTTTAATAATAAATCTATGGAAATAAATCTATGGACCTTCATTGCAGTCTTATGCACATCTGATATATATACTTTAAAAAACTATTAGCCGGACGGATCGCATGACGTGGACAGAAAGTGCTGCCCGTGATTGAACTTTGGAGCAAAAAATACATGCGGAGATTTTCACGGACAAGAAAATCGCTTTCAGAGTGAAAAAGACCGCTTGAGCGATGGATTGACGGATGTATGAGCCAAATGTATTATAGGCGAAGCAAAAGTTCGATAGAAAAATTCACTTTCATCTTTTGCATGTACGAAAAGCTTTCAATCTGATCGCCCTTATACCTTTTTTTCCCGCGTATATCCCTGCGCATTTAGCGCACGTACATCCATAATACAATATATATAATATACACGAGTATTATACATATCACTTTATTCATTTATTATAATAAATAAGTACGTGTATACATCCACGCATCAGAAAAGCACTCATCATCCCCAGAACGTATATAAATAATTTTCGCGGGGAAATTTCGAAAAACCATTACTCTTCTCGCCGGCCCATCGGAAATAAAATTATCTACCGAAAAATCAGAGCGCACTTCCTGCAGCGCAGCGCAAAACCTCAACGAATTTCCCACCACGCCACACCGCGTATCGCATATATATATATATACACAGCTTTTCGAGCTCTCTCTCTCTCAGAGCATCGACCTCCGAAAATTCACAACGGCGCCGACGACACCTCGGCCGCAGCATCGCACGCGCGTGTATATCATATATACATAGCTGATCGTTGACCCTGCTTGCGCGCGTCGCTTTTTTTCCCCCGCAGCCTCGAAAGTGGAGAAAAAAAGAAAAAAAAAACAGCGCACCGAGAGTCGAGCCTAAATTGCGCGAGGTCAAGGTATCAGCTGACACCTCGGCGACCACGTGTGCGCACGAAAATTTCGTCCTCTCCGCGCGCGCACATATACACAGCTATGTGTATACACGTGTGTATATAGACTGAAGCCATCATCCTTTGGTTAAACGCGCGTAAATGTGGGTCACGGGGCCGATGAGGGCACACGATGAGGGGTTGACCGGCCTGGCGCGTCGACTTGGCGGGGAGTCCCCTTTTTTCGTCTCTCCTCCTCCTCCTCCTCCTCCTCCTGCCGTTGCTCTGCGGCTTCGATCCTTCGACGTGTGCGCCCCCCTCCCCCTACCGCTCGCTCTCTCTACACACATGCGGCGGTGCTTCTTACGCCCATCTACGAAACGTCTATGACAAGATAATCGGCCGAGGGACCGTTGGCCCTGGGTAACTTGCTCCGTGTGTGCTCTGCTTCAAGGTATATACATGTGGGATAAGTGAACTGCGCGCGGCAGGCACCGGTTAAGCTCTCGGGGCAGTCTCGGTTTTCGCGAAGGGGGATTGCGCGAGAGCTTTGCGATCACCTCTGTAAGCGCCCGCCCGCGTGTGATTTCATCGGCAAGTGCGATTTGGAAGATAATTATTAGTTTGAATTTCTTTTTGCGCAGGTCTGAACAGTCGGTGCTGGCTTTGTCTTCGTTATTTGCATTGCGTTTCTTAGCTCTGATTTGTAGATTTAAGATTATGTACGCTGCACCTCACGAAGAAGTTGCTTTACTCGCAGAGTCTGACCAGAACTTGGACGTTACTACTTACACGTAAAAAGTTCTTATTCTATTAGAAACGAATCGAGCACCAGTCAACACGTGTCAAAAAGAAATATTGTTATCTGACTTGAAACTTTTTTAAGCTGAACTGCAAAGGACAACTCACTTAGGTCTACATCACTATATATACAGTGAAACCGGAAAAACTGACGATCTGAACCTCAATGACGATTCGTTCCAGCAATGATCGTCGAATAGACACCACTATTTGGACATTACTCATCGAAATAAGGAACGACATATGGTCTTCCTATACAAGCGCTACTTCATAATGAGAGCTGCTACCGTCACAAAAGTAGATTTTTTTCAAGCAAGGCCCCGCTTTTAATGGTCCACTCATTGTTATACGATTACGTGTGAATAGCTTTATGCTGCGCAGGCGATAATTGCTATAATCCAAAGATGATGCTTGAAATTCGATGATGCGTGTATACAGCTGAATGACTCAATAACGTCGTAGTGGTGTAGTTTGACAAATTATTGTTTACTCCACAATGCTGGGGTATCCATATGGCAGCCATGAAATTTCGTTAAAACCTATATATGGCTCATCGCACAGTGTATTGTAAAAGTGAGTTGAGTAGCAGACCCTCACAAATTATGTATAGAGGTATAAGCTGAACGTAGAAACAGCAATCGAGCTCGATTTTCGGCACGTATTGTGCAGGTAATTGCGGGACAAAAATAAAAATAAACAATAGCTCTGTATACGGTGATAAGACTAAGAGGACTCGTGCGCGACGCGACGCAAATCACGAGGAAAATCTGCTAAAGTTTGAAAAGAGGTATATATAAGGTACAGCGAGTGGAAAAGCCCTTCTATATATCCGGATGCTGCGCTCGCGAGAAACCGGGAGAATGAAAATCAAATCCAGAAAGGCGAGTATAAAATAGGCGAGAGGGCTGCAAGGCTCTCGGAGGGCGAGATGCAGCCAGAGTGGAAGAGAGTACCTACAGAAGAAATAAGTGCGCGAACGTAATGCTGATGGCGAATATGGTGGAGAAAAGAGAGAGAGAGAGAGAGAGAGAGAGAGATAGAGTAAGAGACGTTTGTCCTCCTCCTCGCCGTCGTGCGTCCTCCTCCTCTCGAGCCGCCCCCACTCCCGGAGTTTCTCCTTCTCTTTCTGCAGGCTCGCGCTCGCGATCGATTCCAATGCCGGGGACATTCTTCGCCGCCGTCGGAGACAGACTCGAGAGCCGCGAGGAAGACAAAGAGACACACGGGCGCGCGCGCGCTCTCGGCAAAGAGGGCGGAAGGAAGGGAGGACGACGCGGCGGCCGGCGCTCGCTCACCTGCACCGCCGCCGCCGCCGTCGCCGCGCCGCGTATGCCCTCCGCGCGCGCGAGAGAGAGAAGAGGCCGCCCGAGCGGAGAAGGAGAAACTCCCTCTCCCTCTCGCTCCTAAATCTTGGCCGCGGCGGCTCTCGCGAGAAAAAGAAGCGCTCCGCGGGGCACCCCCCACCACGGCGCGCGGCCCCGCCATTGGCCGAGGCGGTCGGCGGGGGGCGTGCCGGGCGGCCAATCGGGCCCCCAGCCCCGGCTCTCCCCCCACCAATGGAGCGCGGCTGGCACGGCGAGGCCCCGCCCACCGGGAGCCCCCCCACCACCGGGGGCCCCACCTTCGCGGCGCGACCGCTGGCGGCGCGAGCGAGCGCGAGCGAGAGAGAGCGATACGCGCGCGGAGCGGCGGCTCGAGCGCGAGAGAGAGCGAGAGCAGAAGCCCGCGCGCCCGCGCAGACACAGACGGACACGGCGAGAGAGAGGTAGCGGCTGCCACACCAGCAGACGGAGGCGCGAGCGCGGCCGACTCGTGTTTTTATTTATTACATCTGTGACTCGGGTAGAGGGAAATACGCCACGCCGTTGCTGCAGCTCTGCCACGGCGCCCCGGCGCGGACACCACGGATCCTCTCCGCAGCCTGCTGCACGCATAGCCTCGCGAGCCGGGACTTGGAGTACACACACGTACTTTCTCGCTTTCTCTCTTTCTCTCTCACTCTCCTCCGTCTATCCTTCTCGACGTGCCTTCTGCTGCGGCTGTCACGTACCCGCGTGCGGTGCTCTGCTCGACGGAGCAGCACTACGTCGGACTCTCTCCACGCAGATACATGGTGCAGTGTTTCTTGTGCAAGCGTACTCGCGGTTCAGTGACGCGCCTACGCATATTGGGCGGACCGGAGCCAGGGCAACATGGACCAGTGGTGTTGGAACAAGTGCGCGATGAGCGTCTAGTACGCAGACACATCCGAGTGCGCGACAGCTCTGTGCAACTGTGCGCGGTGGACACGTGACTCTTACACACACACACACACACACACACACTTTCCTCTCGAACAATAATCCCCCCGCAGCCGTGTTATACAGTCCGTCAAGATGATCTGATAGCTCGCCCGCGGCGCTGATACTCTTCACCTGCGAGAACGGTCGGGATCGGGACACCCGTGTGCGGCATCCGAGAGAGAGAGAGGCGTCTTTACAATGACTCGTACCCCCTGTCAGTGCTCTTAAGTTTCCCAGGCGGTCCGGGCTAACCCGCGGATCGTCTCTGTAGACTTGTGCACCATTAAATTATCAACAATTCATCCCCTAGCGAAGATCTATCCGTGGTTCAGGGCCCAGCATTCCGAGCGTCAGCTTTGGGGCAGCCCTGAGCTGCAGCAGTTGCAGCAGCACTACGAGGCTCGCCAGCAGCAGCAGCAGCAGCAGCAGCAGCAACAGCAGCAGCCGACGAATCTAGCGTCCACGGATCACGGAGCGATGGACAGCTCGTCGGAGCACAGCAGCCGGGCCAGCCCGGTCGGGACCAACAGCCCCAAGAACCCCAACAGCCCGGCGCAGAGCCAGCAGCCGCCGGTGCACTCGCTGCCCAGCGCCCACCAGCAGCCTCACCCGCGCGACCAGCTGCCCAGCCAGCGCGAGCACGGCTCCGGCCAGCAGCAGCAGCAGCAGCAGCAGCACCAGGTCTTCCACCGGCTCGCGCCGACGCCGGGCTCGCCGACCCGGGGCTCGCCGCCCCAGGGCCTGCCCCTGTCGCCGCCGCCGCTCTCCGGGGCCGGGGCCGGCGGCGGGGGCGCGCCGGCCGGCATGGTGCCGCGGATGCCGGGGCTGCCGCCGCCGGGCCTCGGGCTCCTCGGCCAGCTCGGCGGCATGCTCGGCGGCCACCACGGCTCGCCGCTCGAGCTCATGGCCGCCCACCACGCGGTCATGCCGCCCCGCAACTACAACAGCCCGCCGCCGATCAGCTCGAGCGATCCCACGGCCAACGAGTGCAAGCTCGTCGACTACCGCGGCCAGAAGGTCGCGGCCTTCATCATCCTCGGCGAGACGATGCTCTGCCTGCCCCAGGCGTTCGAGCTCTTCCTCAAGCACCTCGTCGGCGGCCTCCACACGGTCTACACCAAGTTGAAGAGGCTCGACATCGTGCCGGTCGTCTGCAACGTCGAGCAGGTCAGGATCCTCAGGGGCCTCGGGGCCATCCAGCCCGGCGTCAATCGCTGCAAGCTCCTCAGCTGCAAGGACTTCGACGTCCTCTACAGGGACTGCACGACCGCCAGGTAAGCATCAATTCTCTGCAGTCCTATATAAACGCGCGGGGGGCTCAGCTTTCTTCTTCTTCTTCGATTCTCAGCGCGTTTCTCGCTCCTCTTGCGCCAGCGGCGGGCTGTTTGTAAAGAACTGTACGCTTTTTCCGAGTTTCGCGAAATTATACGTAGTGTCTCGCTACGCTTATAATATATATTGCGCCGCGCAGAGCCTTTGCCGAGCTTCGCTGCAATAATTGTAGGGGCCATATCCTATACACGTATATTTATTGTATGTGTAAGTGTATATATAGTAGAGGTGGCGTATCGCGCAAGAGAGCCGGTGAAAACGGCGTTGCCAAAATTTCTAGAGTCTCGCTGCAAAGCGACACACACGCGCGCGCACAACTGCGCGCGAATGTACAGGAGAAGAGATAGCGTCTTCCTTTTGCACGGAATGATTCGATAATTATAGCTGTATGCAGCGCGTCTTTCTATACGTATATATGTGTATTATACATGTATATACACGTATATACGCGAGAGAGAGAGCGAGAGAACGCCGTTTCACGAGCGGACCGTAAACAGTTGTTTCTGGAATTGCGAAATAACGCTTCTCGGTAATGCTCGCTTTTATGCGCTGCTTTTTAAAATGCTTCTCCATCTCCAGGTGTACACATGCAGCATCCTTGAGCGGAAAAAATATTAAACATTGTATTCCTTGGGTATATTTTTACTCGCGCGAGAAGATTCTCTTTGAAAATAATTTCTCGCGGCGATCCGCGTACGTGTGTGTGTGTTTGTGCATATAGACAAGCGGTAAATTCCATAATGACACTGCAGCGCGGAGAGACGCGCAGAAAATGAGTTATAATCTACGAATACTCAACCTACATATGTTATATCCGCGCTCGCTCTCTCGCTTACACATGATACTTATATGCGCTCGCGGCAAAAAAGGAGAGACACATCTCGATCGCAAATAAATCCTCGCTCGATGCGCCGCACGCGTACTTATATGTACAATTAGTATCAGCGCAAATATCTCGAGGAGAAATCTCCGGGCGCGCGGTGTGTGTGTGTGTGTGTGGAGCGCGCGGAAAATTTCTCTATCCCATGGATATGTGGGTATGTGTGTAGCAGAGTACCTATATATATATATAATATATATATCGTATGTAGATATACGGCGGTATAGGCGCGCGATTAATTAAAAAAGGAAACCCAGAGCGCGCGACTGAATATATATATGTAGCGGATTGTTCGCATAACAAACGATAAGCAATCGTTGAATGGATGTATCGTTAAACAACGCCGAGCGACTTTCTCGCGTATATGCGTATATTACATATACGTGCCACACGCATATCGGCATCGATCCGCGCACAACATCTGTGTATCGAGGGATATCGAGACGTAATGTTGTTGCCGAGTGTTTGTGTGGGAGCGACGTACATTATACGCCGAAGAGGTCCGCTATAAGAAACCGGGACTGCGAATTTTCCGTGCTTTACACCCGTATAACATGCAGGTAGTCGTTCGTTCGCTCGTCCTATGGGGTCTCGTGACTGTGGCACAAACGCAAAACTACATTGCACAAGTCGTGCAGCGCGAGGTCTGCGCGTCTGCCTCGTGGCTATCACGAGTCCGAAAGTTCCAGCTCGGACGAGTGCCTATATACGTGCTATATAGTAGTTCTGGAATTTTTAGTCCGGCGCGACGGCTTGGCTTTTGGCTCGCTCTGCGTGTGTATTGTACACGCGCGTTTCTGTGCGTCTATACGTATATCCGTCCGCGCTGCGAAGGTGATTAAATTATTGGCTCTTTTGAGATTCACGCGCGCGGAGAGGCCTTCTCTCGTATATGGACTTCCTCGTAGAAATTTAATCATTATAGATTGGCATCTATTCGGCTTCTGTTCGGCGCGAGAGATGTATACCACAAGCGTATCGCGGACTTTTCTAATCTCCGAAGGAACATACGCTCCTCGCGCCTGTCCTAATGGCGTTTCAGATCGCGCGTCCCGATATATGCGCGCGGATGCGATAATACCTCGCGCGCAGTGCGACAGATGCAGAAGACGAGATAAAGAGCGCATAGTGTACGAATATGCGAAGTGCGCGGTCTGCCTTTTTTTATACTATATATTGTACGCGTGTGAAAAGCGAGCGCGCGACAAAGAGAAAGAGATCAGTCGCGTATCAAATGTACTTTTAATTACTTCCCTGATGTCAGCATTGTGTCAGCGTGTGCGAGCGTCGTTTCGTGATTTCGCGCGTTTCTTCGAGCGAACTTTATGCACATGATAGATGTATGTGCATTGTTGAAGAAACCGCGCGGGGCCTGTATATATAGATATTATATATATGCGCAGAGCGCATACGTGTGTCAGCGTTGAAAAAATAGTGGAGAAAATTTCGTGGGAACCGAGATCCGCACCTGACGTGGAAAGAAGTGCTGATTGAAATGATCGAAATCGCACGTTTTAAATGATGTTTTATGCCCCGGCCGAGAAACGGAAGCTCGAGTCCTCGCATACATTAATAACACAACGTGTCGCCTCTGGGCAACACTTCGTCTTCGGACTCTCTCTCTCTCTCTCTCTCTCTGCTCCCTTCCCTCGTCGGTGTCTGTATAGTCAAGCCTCTCTCTCTCTCTCTCTCTCTATTCACTCTTGGCTCTGCCTTTTGCCTTTTTTTCCTCTTCTATCATCTGTTCGCGCGTCCATTTTCTCTTTTTTATATACGCGCCGCGGCAATAAACGATAGTCGAATAAAACTTTAATTGCCCGACGGGACGAGGAGCGAGTATGGCGGTAGCGTGTGCGTGAACGAGTCTGTATATATGCATATATACATACATATACACATACGCACGTACACACGAAGCGAAGATTGAGCTTCTTGAGATGCATGTTGATATCTAAATTGCTGAGCAATTGTCTAACTTTTCCCATGACGCGCGAATGGATCGGATCTTCCTCCTCTCTCTCTCTCTCCCTTTTTTTCATTTCATCGAGGATAGATATAGGTGTACCGTATTTTGAACTCGCGGACTCGCACACACACACACACACACACACACAAACACTCGTCGATCGTGAGTCATCCTCCTCTGATTAATCTCATGCAAATGTCTCGCCGACGTCGCGTCGCCGCGGACGGATTCAAAATATTGTGATGCCGTCTGTTTTCTCCCTCTCTCTCTCTCTCTCTCTCATTCTCGCATCTCCCGTCATCGATAAATATTCGCGCGTACTGCGATGCGCATATATAACGAGAAGCAATAAAAGAAATATCTCGGTTGCGCATATAGATATATACAATACGTATATACAACGAAGTTCAATTCGCTGCGCGAACACAGGCGGCTTTACGTAATGAGTCAATTTTACATAAGAATGGCTTAAAAAACACAGCTATAACCCCGATGAAACGCTCGATCCTTCCTATATGCACACTAGCAAAAAACACCAGCGCCGATTCAATTTTAATTACGCTGCCTGCTGCTGCTTTCGTTTCGCGTCGCGCTGTGTATGCAACGCTTCCTTGTCATTCCTTCTTTTTTTTTCGATTATCAGAACTGCGCGAGCCAGCGTTCGATTTCACCGCGCCAAGTCCACGTGCGCTCTAGATATCCCCCCCCCCCCCCCCCCCGTGTAATAGGCGCTGGATATACATGTATATACGTATATATACCTATGTAGGTATATAGTACACAGGCGAAGACCGCATCCATTCACATCGAGCGCAGCCGAAGGAGAGAGCGCGCGGTATATACCTATAGCCGTTTCTACGATTGTCGCGTGCGCGTGGCGCCCAACAGGTGTCCCTTTCACGGCGCCGTTTCTCTGAATGAATCCGTCCCCGGGAATTCCGCTCGCGCGTCGCCCTTTCCATCCCGCGCCCACGCGCCAGACGAAACGGAATGGTAAACGCCAGTGACGAGGGGATCTCGAGTGAGAGACGACTATATACTTTGTCGTATATATATATATACGGAGGAATCGTATTGTATATACGAGGCGTTTTGTTGCGCTGAATCTGCGGTGATTCGAGTGTGTATGGCTGAGGAGTAGAGGACGTGTCTATCAATAGCTTTTCTTCGAGAGTCTTCGTTCTTTTGACTTTAAAGCCCATATAGTATGTATACGCGCCTGCCGATAGATATATATATAGGTGAGGCGAGGCGGTTCGATTCGATGAGTTCGAGGATAATTTTGGAGAATCGTCGAGCAGGTCGTCGCTAATACATTGTTGGCGAATCGACTTTCTCATAATCCGTATATATGCTCGTACATGATACATGTACAATGTCCGTGTATAGACACGTCAAATCAGCAGCTACTGCACAGACGACTCCACGGAATCTCGATAAATTGAATTCACCAGTAGCGCGAGACAAGGATCTTCGCAGCAGGCAGACAGAAAATCAGCAGCAAGCCCAAACTTAATCCGCGCCTAAGTCCCTCGCCGGCGCAGTCTGCCGTCGGCACACGAGTCCACGATGTTATATGTATAGTTATAACACACGCGTATACGCGTACACAACGCGCTATATAGCTATATATATATATATATATATATATAGGCTTTTATACAGCCCGAAGGGAAAAAGCCGCACGCGTGCGCAGTGTATATATAGTTCGCCCTTGTACTTTCCTTTCCGTCTTTCTCATTCTCGTATCATATCTACACGCGGCGGGTATTTAACCCCCGTTTTTACAATTTCATTTTTTCCGGCCGACTCGCGCGCGAGGATTAATCCGGCCTTTCATGTTCGGCACTGCTGCTGCTGCTGCCGCGCTACTCCGTATGGTTTGACAGCTGAGAAATTATCGTTTGCTCATGACGGACGAGGAGAGCCGGAGCTCCTCTGTTTTTTTGTGTTTGGAGAATGCGCGCGACTACTGCTGCAGCGGCATTGTCTGTGGCATTCTTTCTCTCTCTCTCTCTCTCTCTCTCTCTCTCTCTCTCTCTCTCTCTCTCGATGCTTTTTTCCGGTGTGGATATTTTGCTTTTTCGAAATCGATGAGTCGGCAGTAAACGATATGCTCTTTCTTTCCTTTTTCCAGCTTTACGCTGTATATCTGTCTGGCGAGTGTGAGAGAAAGACAGACAGAGAGAGAATGAGAGAGAAAGAGAGAGACGATGATGATTTTAATCGATTGGATATGGAGAGCGTTGTCTGGCACGTACGTAAAAACAAAAGTGTGCTACACTCTGGTATATATATATACCAGCGTATACAGGCTACTACTCTCTTGATGCTTTCAATGCCCGACAAAAAAGTAATTAAACTTTCAGCTTCAGCGCGGCCATAAATCGCAGTATCTACATCCGCGACTACCGACTCTCGATAAGGCCTTTTAATTATTCATCAAAATTTCCCGAGAAAACGTGTTCGACACGGAGAGCATAATTAGCGGAATCGACGCACGCCAGCTTTTCCGTCGCCGCGGATGCAGCGCATAATAAATGAATCCCCTTCCCCCCCCCCCTCCCCAAGTGCCTTATATCCCCTCCCTCTCCGTACCTCGTCCGTGTCTTTCATATCATCGATAAGATATCTGGTAATCCTTCTCTCGCGGCGTCTACATACATTATCCGTATATAGCCGGCTCGGCTATAAATTTCAATTAGAAAACAACGGCTACTTTTCTTAAATGCCGCCGCAACTATATATGTATATAATATATATTATACATTATAAATAATAGAGAGAGAGAGAGAAAAGAAAAATTGCGAATTGTTTCGCGAATTCCACTTCGTCCCAATATACTTCTCTCTCTTTCTATCTGTCTCTCTCTCTCTCTCTCTCTCTCTCTCTCTCTCTCGTGTATACATAAAATCTTTAACGTATCTAGATGAACGCGAGGATGAACGACTATATCCATATGCACATCGAGGTGGTGGGGTAAAGCGGCGTTTCCGGGTCAGGCGATAATTACCGGCGGCAGCGCCGCCGGCAGCGTATATACGTATACGTATCGATTGGAAAAAAAAGAGTATCTGGCTGGCCGAAACTCGGATGATGAAGAGGCTGCTGCTGCTGCCGCTGTTGCTGTTGCTGCGGCCTCGGCGACATGCGCGCGTGTGCCGGGCTGCTCTTATATGCACGTGTGCGCTATACGACGCTATGGCTCGCGATAACACGCGCCCGCCGAAATGTTGTACATCGAGTGCGAAAACTATATATATATATACGATATATATATAGAGAGAGAGAGAGAGCCAGCGTGTATATAGGAGAGACTGTTTAGGTATACATCGGGGCTCGAGAGAATTGTTCGGAAATTCTTGGGGGTGGCCTTATTGCAGGTGCGCTTTCGCGGATATTCTCTCGGTGTGTGTTACTGTATGTGTATTATGTATAATGTATATACGAGTAAGAGGGAGAGAGAATGTTAGCTGTAATAATCGCTCGGGTCAACGAAATCGGAGTTACGTTTGCGTTTACGGAAAAACGTTCGGTTGCGGTTGTATATATACACGGGAGTGTATAGCGCCTGAAGAACGACTGAATCATCTTCCAGTTGGGAGATTCGTGGATAATGCTGTCTAGTGAAAAACGATGAAGAGAACAAACAGCCGGAGGGTATGGAAAAAGCGTAAATTGACTAGGTAAAGATCAGGATGGGGGAAAAAAAAGTGATGGAAAAAAAAGAGTCGGCCGGGCTTCTCTGTACAGTTCTCCGTTTTTATTCTTCCTCTGTATACCGTCGATTTGTGGTTTTCCTGATCTCTATTCATTGTGGCCGCTCTTTGCACAGACGTATATAGATATTGAGTTGCAAGTCGAAGTCCTGTTAAAAATCAAGTTTGTTCAATTTCAGGAAGTTCGAGCGTTATACCGCGGCGCGATAGAAATTGACACTTTTTTAAATTTTATAATTATACCTGTATTCCCCAAAAACTATTAAAATATTTTTAAGCTTGTCAGTAACATTATAGTGTTCTAAAAATTTGTGCGTAGGTGGCTTGTGCGTAGTAAACATGTTATAGATTTACAAATGATTCTTGATTCTGCCTTTTCATATTTTTTCGAAATTTTTCATTAATTAGCTGAATTCTTTACTTGAAACATTTTATACGATTCTGCGTTACTTTGCGGGATAAAAATTTACTTGTGTTTGGTTTGAATAAAGTAAATAAAATGATCCGCTCCAGATGGTAGAAAATGTTTCCGATCGAGTTTCTTGTGCAGAGAATTTATTAAAAATGTACAATAAAAAATATCATAAATTGGAAAAAAATAAGAGAGAACGAAGCAAAACATTCGAAACTTTACGATAAATTTTATTTGAAAAAAAAATGTTTGTTTTCTTCGGCTACTATATATATACATGCATTCGGGAAAAGTGAATGGGCACCCAAAATAAATTCACACCACAATAACTCCCCGAATAATTCTGCTTTCAATAAATTCCCCCGTGCGAAGAACGCTCGGTTTTTAAAAATCGCGCATCAAATTACCAATTGCGTATACACCCCTACATACATACACACACAGAGAGCACTTATTCACGTGCAGCCGTATATACGGCAGAGCAGTCTGCAGAACCACAGCGATAATTCAGACGAATTTTTCTTGCGGTCAAGCGGCGCCGGCTGCAACACACGCGGGGAGAGAGGGAGAGATGCGCGCCTTGTACACACAAAAGCCGCGCGCGCGTAGCGCGTGTGCACGATATTCGATCCCGGCGTTTTGCCGGCGAAGCCGCAGAAAAAATGGGCGCCTTGACGTCATATTTTTCGAATATATTAAATTGGCCAAGCGCCCTTACCGACATAATCGCCTCGGCCATCGCTAGGGATATTTCCTTTTTCATCATCGCATCCCACGAGAGAGAAAGAGAGCTGCGAGCGAGAGAGGAGCGAGAGAAGAGAAGGAGCAAAAGTCGCGCTCTATCCACTTAATTAACGCTCGTAACCGCTAAAATAACACGGGATTATCCAATCCTTTCAATTAAACTTCTTGGTCACGAGGCGGTGTCGCGCGCAGGGGGGGAAAAAAACCGTTTCCTACACCGGCAGATCGATAACCCCGGCGATTTTGCGCCGAAAACAGAAAAAGCGAGTAGCCGTCGAGATCGCGAGAGGCGACGCGCGACGACGAGAGCAAATAAACGGACAGTTTAGAAACTAAATCCATGCGCTGTGGAGGAGAAAAAGTCATTAGGAATTTCTCGCCGTCATCGCTGCGGGGGGGATAACAGAAAGAAAATCGATCTCTCGTTGTCCACTCGAATGCATATAAGAATGCTGCCGCCGCCGCCGCTGCTGATGCTGGGCGCAGAGGCGAGGATATCGAGAGTCGAGGCGGCGCAAGAAACGCAATGCGCCTAAGAAGCACACGGGAAGCCGTCGCGGCGACCGTCTCGATTTTCTGTTTTTCCGATGACGAGCGAGAGCTGCAGCGCGCGCGCGCGCGCGCGAGGCGGAAGCCAACTCGCCTGTTTATAATATTATAGAAGCTATTAGGGGCTCGCCTTGCGTCACTGCGCTCGTGTTTTACGCCGCGAGAGATGTAGTCTCCTTTCTTTCGCTTCTTATTTCCTCTCTTTGCGCCGCTTTAACTATACATACTGTGCCGCGGCTATATATATGTATCCTTCTTTGTAGAATCGATAGAGAGGCTTTCTTGTATACGTGCGGTTTTCGAGATGTATATCCCGAGGAGGCGATGCGGAGCTCGATATACTTCTCGTGTCATTAAACGCGCGGCTAATCCGGCTGGTTCTTTGCTCGCGTTATGCGACCGAGCGATCGAGAGCGATATAAATATATACGCGCAGGAGTCGTCGATCCTTACTTTTTTGTATTTCTTTTTTCTACGTCCGCAGAGCATGAAACAACGAGCAAATCGTCGTAACTTTCTATGCAAATCATTTTTCACGCCGAGTCTCGCGGCTGTCAACGCAGCGACACTCCACTCCGCGATTCTCACTGCCGCGCAGCGCAGTTATAAACGCTCTTCGATCCGATCGCTCGTCGCGCTAGCAAACTGGCGAAAAATCCGATTTTACACCACTTCCACTGTATAAAGACACTCAGCTGTTCTCGCGTATATATAGATATCGATATCCGCGGGACGAAAGGAAAAATTGCCGAGAGTCAGATACACATAGAAGTTAAACATATGAGGTTGGCAGAAAAATCTTTCGCGCATATACGTACATATATGTGTATTGTATAGCGCGACTCTCTCATTGCATAACTCCAATGAAGGATCTAAACGGTGCGATTAGTTCAGCCTTCAGCGAATCGCACAGGTTTTCGAATCAATTTTTTCATTGGATGAATTGCTCGCGATAGATATACAGAGAGCGCGTTGCATCAGACGTATTATACACTCTGCCGTAGCTATCCGCCGCTCAATATGTGCGCGCGCGCGCGCGCGCGTTATTCTTTTGTCCGCTGTTTAAACGATTTAATGCATGCTCCTAATTATATAGTAGCGAAAAGGGGCATATAAATAAAGCGAGCGCGCTCTCGAGGCTTTTATGCCAATTTTTTTTCTTCTTCTCTCACTCTCGTCCCATTCGCCTTTCGCGCGTAAGTATATCTATGCATTTAGCAGCTCGATCAATCATCGGCCAAATTTAATTCGGACTAAAATTCGAGCCGCGCTTCGAGTTGAGGGGCGAGAGGTGGACGGGGCAGGGTATAGCTCGTTGTTGAAAAGCAACTGATAAATCCAGCCTCGGACGCGTGTATTATACGCGTGCGCAGAGCCGACGATACGCGAGTGAGAGAGAGAGAGAGAGAGAGAGAGAGAGCCTCGCCGTAAACAGAAGTAGAAAAGGGCGGCCGCAGCGAGGAATTAGCCGTTGGCGTGGAGATAAGAATAAGGTCCGGGCGCGCGGTAGCGCTTTTATCGCTCCTGCCTCCTGCGCGCACACGTACACGCGTATGCGGTATAGTGTAGAGACGGAGAGCGAGTGCCGCGCGCAGACACAGGCGGGGATCGCGCAGAAACGCGAGCGCGCGCGATTCCTATCGGTCGGCGTAATTGCATCCGTGCATTTGCTCGAATCGCGTAAACACGAGTTGTTCGAGTTGGAAAAGAAAGAGAGACGAGGATGTTGAAGGTCGTTTTGTCGAATTAATGAGAAGGAGCCTGCGCGAGGTTGCGTGAATTGAGCCGAAAATTAGCGGTATGTAACCGCGTATACCCCCTTTCCACCGATCCATACGCAGTACGATGGATATAGCTTCGCGATTACATACAGTTAATTTTTGCATATAAGGCCGAGACGCGAGCGAGTCCGATTCCTTGTTTCTCTTCGCTTTGTATATAGCTTCCATCGCGCGCGCGTACACGAGAGTTATAACAATACAATGCACCGATGCGCGCGCGAGACCTGCGTTGGCGCGACTAACGAGTCGGCTCAATTACATTAATTAATTCGCAGCCAATCATATAGGACGGAGCTTGTTTATACAGAGTCGAAACGAGCCGCGCGTCACTATGTTTGTTTCTCCTGTCCGCGTGTCTAAAAAAGGAGGATATATGAAAAAGGCGTACCGAGAGACGAAATGGGGACATTATACCAGCAGCAGCAGTAGCAGCAGCGACGAGAAGGATCGAACGCGAGGAAGACGAAGAAACGATAGTCCGGCCGCGCCTAATAAAATAATGCGCAGTTTTACAGTGTCGAGATCTATAGAGGGACGTGGGATTCTCGGCCCTGGGCTCTAATTCAATGAGGCTATTAGCCGTTTAATTATGAAATTGTGCATAGATTAATTGGCTCCCTCTCTCTCTCTCTTAATGGCCGTCGACGACGACGCGGCTACTATGCAGCCAACTCGCTGTATACATGTATAATATACACTATATATGTTCCGTATAGACGAAAAAGGAAACAAACGAGCAATGTATAAAATACATATTTAGTCACCGCAGTGCGTTGAACGCGAGGCTCAACGCGTATGCATCTTGTATCGCCGCGTATCCCGCGCGTATATGAATATTTATTTTACCTCGAATCACGTCAGAGTTTCGTGCTAGCGCATCGCGCACCGCGCCAACGATATCTCATTATATACGGTTGCGGGCGGGAGAAAAGCGCGAAGAGAGCATTCGCTTCTGCGCGTAAAAAACAAAAACAAAAAAAAAAAAATAATACTCACGCCAGTCCGCTTGTACATGTCTTATACGAGATTATTAAAAAAAAAAGAAGAAAAAGAAAATTTCTGATAATTTAACTAAACTTTGCGGTAGAGCTCTCGAGCCGGGCGTATTTTATGAATTATTCACAATTGTTCTGCGCGCGGGGCCGCCGAGACGAGTCATTAGCTTCGACAACCCGCCGCCGCACGTATGCTAATTATACCATGCGCGAGTGTGTGTAGCGCGCGTACGCTAACACACATATGTATATATACGATATACGTCGGAGGAGGTAGTACGAGGTACACACTCGCGCATAGTTTCTTTTTTTCTCTTTCCTCCTGTTTTGCGTTATAACATTCAACGCGCGAACGCTCCGGCGTGTTTGCTTTTCTCAATAAACATATATATGCTATATATATATATAAAACACGCTACAATGCGCGGCCAAATCACAAAGGCCCTCGCGGAATAATTAAAATTTGAATAGCAAAACAAATTTGCGACATGAGAGGAATCGCTCTAGCACACAGCCTGCACGTCCGCGCGCGCGATTGCCCCGAACAGCTGGCCCTCGATTCCCATCTTTCTCTCTCTCTTTTTTGTTTGTGGGTTATATACGTATAGGTGTATACACACATATATATAGGCGCGTCGTCCCTTTCCCTCCCGTTTGGCATGGGCCTTGCCGATGTTGTTACAAGAGCGCGTGTGCGTCTGTCCGCATTAGCTATGCAGAAAATACACCGGCTGCCATTGGCTACTGTGCGACGAATAATTGTAGACGTGCATATAATGCGGTCTTTAGACGTAGAAAGGGAGGCGGAGTGCACGTGACGGCGTGATTCGATGTGCAATTGAATGGGATTTTTTTCTTATTCTTTCCTCGCGAGAAACTGTGCCGACTGCAGCGTAGTTACGAAGTATATATGATTTTGCGAAATTTCATCGTTTCAGGAGCGATATATTTGTGGCGAAGGCGATCAATAAATATATTAATAAGTATAGAAACGTGGCAAACGTGCATCACGTAATCTTTTTTGTCTCGAGCTCTCACATCTAAGTTCGCACAAAACACAGTATTATTACGAAGATACACAAATACGACGGACAATTACGTGTAATTATAGAAAACCAAGGCATCTGTTTTTATTATACAACGGACTCGACGCCTTTACAAAAGCGCGTATTATATAGTCGACAGTGTATCTCCCGACGCGATGCGAATGTAATATAAAGCGTCGCGACACAATATCTCCTTTGATCTAAATACTTTTTATTATTACATAAACTCGTTATATTGCGCTGTAATACGCCACTTATAAAAGAATATATATGATGTATACATAGCCCTCGCGTCTTTACAATATTCATTTCATCACGAGATATCACATAAATGAAAATCTCATTACATGCAGCTGTATATAGCTTAGCTGTTGCTGCGCAAAGCCGATTTCTCCGCGCGAGATCTTGAAATGCAAATGACCGCGTTCCATAAAAAAAAAGAAAAACAAAAAACGCGTCTCGCTGTATCGATCTAACTCGCAACTGTGGCAATTGCGAAAAGTCGACAAATAATCGTTGCGACCTCACGATCTCAACTGAAAATTGTGCCTATACATATATACCCCGGCGACTTGCGCGAGTCGATTAATTTCTCCTCCGGCAAACGGTTCGTATATTTATATTTCAGGGAAATTAATTGAAAGGGCAAATCTCGGGGAGGTATACATGCACAGAGAGAAAGAGAGAAAGAGGCGGCTCTTTCTTCAGGGAGAGTCAGAGAGAGAGAGAGAGAGAGAGAGAGAGACATCCCATAATTCCCAGTAATTAATAATCCGCAACAAGTAATATTAAAGCCCGCGCGCGTAATCCGAGGCTGCCCGCGCGTACAGCTCCGTCTCAGAGAGAAAGAGACGGAGAGAGCAGTAGCGCCGTTCTTAATTCTGGGTAATTAATGCAAAGGCAAGCAAGGATTATAAACTGGACCGCGCGTTTGAGTCACTGCGCGCAAACTTTCATTCGGCTCAGGTATAATACTTATATATATATATATCTCCACCGAGAGTTTGATTCTTCGTTCTTATACAAATCAATATATATATAATACACACACACACATATATATATCACACACATATACACATACACATCACACACTGCTGCGCATGCATATCGAGAGAGTCAAGGACGGATACAGCGACGAGCGCGAGCTACGCGTTCCCTCGGAATTCAAATTTCTCGACCGTCGCGATATATCTCGCACACACGCGAGAAGAGCAAGAAAGAGCGAGAGAAGGAGAAAATGAAGAAGAAAGATGGAATGGCCCCTCGGCTATAATCACGAACTTCTCTCTCTCTCTCTCTCTCGCTCTCTCGCTCTCTTTCTCTCTTGCGCTCTGCGGAACGAACGAACGAACGAACGAACGAACGAACGAACGAATGAAGGAGAGAAAGAGAGGCTGCGCGAGAGAAGATACAAATGCAAGTCATCGGGGCCTTTCGTATTGTGTTGCAATGGCGCCAGGCTCCCGTTCTGCTGCCGTTGCGCCGCGCGCGTTCTCTCTCTCTCTCTCTCTCTCTCTCTCTCTCTATATATATATATCTTCTTTCTTTTACTCCTCGCGTTTGCTCTGGGCTCCGATGCCGCGTGTGATACTCTTCTCGCTTTTGTGCCGGTAAGACTCGGCTCGACGCGAGAGGTTTCTCGGATTGGGATTTTCGGAGTTCTCGCGTATATACCGACAATTCCAGCGCCTTTGAATCCCGTTGGTTTTTTTTTGTACCCTTGTTTTTTATTTTCCGATAAAAATGTGGAAAATTGCAGTTGGATCTCGGATCGATAACGGCCAATAAAATTAAAACAAACAAACGCGCAGCCTAAGTTCTATAACAACAATTTTATCAATCAATCCATCAATCAATCAAAATCTCTCTCGCTTTCTCGCGGTAACTCTTCCCATCTCGCCTTTTCTCTTCTGTCCCCCCTCCCCCCTTCCATCCCTCACCGCAATTATCCTATATATAGGTATCCTTTCCTCCGTTCCTCCTCGCAGACCTTTTTCTACCTCGGCTACCTCCTCTCGTTCACGCGCGCACACACACACACACACACACACACACACATACATATATATATCGAACGCACAGGCACACGTGCTGTATAGATTTTATCCAGCGGAACAAATGGAAACGTTGCTCGACTTCCGATCGGCCGGTCAGCTCTCCTCTTCGATCTTCTCTGCGAGCAGCAGTGTATTACACAAAAGTCTGCTGCTAATGATTGGGAAAAAATCGGTCTTTGTGCGTGAAACTCGGCTGCAGTGTGTATACTGTACGTGTATATATATATGTACAGGCGGCGGGACGTTGAACCAGGTGCGAAACGAGTTGCATATGTTTGGCCTGTCTGGAGAGTGCGAGTTTGGGTGTATATGAGGGCAGGAGAGGAGAGTTGGCGCGGGTATTTTTTGTTTTTTGAATTTTTTTTTTGCGCGTGCGCGCGAGTCGATTATACCGGCTCTATACTTGCAAGCTCGAACTTATCGGTATTTATAGCCCCCGATACGCAGCCGCGGCGTGGACTTACGTAAGGTGTATATACGTGGAGCGAGCGAGAGAATTCAATGCCGATGAATAATACTCGCGCGCAGGAGATGTCGGCGGACACACCGGGCGAGCGAGAGTGAGAGAAAGAAGGAGATTTAACTGTCTCGATAGCGTAATGTGAGCATTAGCGGCTATCTTCGATATACGTATGCGTATGGGTTCATAAAATTTCGATAAAACTTGGCGCTTTTACACGCGGAGTAAAAACCTTGTTTCGCCTCGCGCACACAACGTGTGCTGCGAGCGAACCTCCATGTACAATATATATATAATATATAAAATTGAAAAAAAACTGACCCTATATATAGGGTTCGAAGAGCACGATATATGTGTACTTGCGAAATCGATGCGCGCATATAACGTCGTGTGTGCCAGTGACACAGATTATAGAAAACAGCTGACTTCGGCGAGAGCCCTCGAAGCACATTATCTTCGGCCGTCCCCAGGAGAGAGGACGGACCCTCGTCCGCGCTTGTTTTCGCTTCTCTACGCCGATGAATCTTCGACCCTTTTTGGGGAGGTTGCTATATACACTGCGTCGACGCGGCTTTCTCCTTCGTCCTACGCACATATATACCTATACATATTTATATACGTTCAGAGCCTGTGCAGGGAGATTTTCAGCGGGAGCCGAATTTCACGCTGCGCAGATCGTCGTCCAGCGCACCGCACGTCGTATACGCGCGAGAAAATCTCGCATCTTGTCTCGAAATGGCTTATATTGTATATATATACCTATCGCGGCCGTGCGCTTATGTACTTACACTGTACGCACGGAAGAGAATGAAAAATCTTTGCTAATCACCGCTTTCGAATTTATTGCGCAACCTATCATCAAACGTACTTATATATATATATATACGCGCGCGTATACACGTACTGCGCACTTGTAATTTAAAAATATACTTATAATGCGGGACGGTAACAAGCGAGGCGCGCGCGCGTGTAATCCCCGCGCATAAAAATTAATATCCCCGAAAACTAGCGGAGGCATTATAATACACTGCGACGAGCATCCAGGAGAGCGAAGTATGGAAGCGCCAAGTATATGTAAGCTTCGCGGCAGCGAGAGGTGAGTGGCACGTGGGGGCGCGCGCATGCACGCGTTCTCCATACGAATATAATACACCTATATACGTGTATACATACGTATGCACACACACGCGCGCACACACACACACACACATGTACGTGTGTACAACTGTGAGCGCCAGAGAGATCTCGTGCGTCGTTTAATTACCGTATGCAACGAGTTGGAGTGCCGTATGTTAATAGCGTGCGCACGCGAATAAGCCCCTTTCCGCTGTATATGTGGGTGTGAGCTTGTTTGTGTATCTGTGTGTGCGCGCGCGAGAGAGTCAGAGAGAGGCAGTTATTTGATGTATGTGTGGCGCGCGTATTCCTTCCTAACTTCCGAGTTACCTTCGTGAGTTTTCGGACTTTGTATATATATAGTACACACACGCCTATATTATGCGATTGCAGCGCCCTTTTGACTTCGGGGTTTTTCGACTATGAATATACTATATGACTTACTTTCTGACACGCCGTATACTCTCTTAATATTTCGGAGTGATTTTCGTCACACTTTTTCGGAGTGATTTGTAAATGACTTTAATTTGAGTGATCCACCACTCCTTTCGGGTGATTTACTGTCACACCTTATGATCGAGAGATTCAATCACTCGAAACTTCAGTGTGATAGGCTTTGTTCAAACTACTCTGAAAAAGAGTGAAACTACGATGCGTTGCTTTCTGTAAAGTGCGGGACCTCGTTGCCAGCTACATGTGCCTGAATCTGGGCTTTGTTTAAATAATTATCGTGCCGCACGGGAAATTATCAAGAATATAATGTCTCTAATTAATGTACTGCCCGATGCAAGTAAAGTATTCAGGTTTTTGTGTGATTTTGTGCTATAAAATGTGATAGAAAAGTTTTGAGGTTAGAGGTTAGCTTATCAATGACAATATTTTTATAACTGATTTGTTCATGATGTGTGATGGAAATGTTTATTAGTGTCGAATACCCGAAATGTAGTATTTTTAATTATAGTGTTTGAATTTTGAGTACAATTTATGTTTTATTGCATTTGCAATTCCACAGGGAGATCCTGAATACCCTATTCGAGAGTGACATTCGTCACTCAATTAGAGTGAATAAATCACTCTTTTCAAAAGTGACTTATCACTCTATTCCGATAGGCTCAGTTTTGTCTGGATGGGAAGAGTGAAAAATCACTCGATTCGAGTGGAAAATCACTCCGAAATATTTAGAGAGTATATCTTTGTTAATCGAAGACAATCAATTGTCTATACGCGTATACGCGCGACAAAGTTTTTCTCGCAAAAACAACCTTATTTCTCGCAAGTTTTATCGTGCACGCGTTTGTAATCGAAAGACAAGGCACTGATAGTATACACAGTGTGTTGTACACACACAGCGCGCGAAGTTGTTGTCAAAAGGGCCAGTTAAAAAGCGAGTTGAAACGCAGAACAGCAGCTAATAAGGGCAAGTGACTAACGCTTCGAAAGGGTACACAGAAAATCCAATTCTCATGCTCGCGCGCACATGCGCTGCCGCTGTTGCACTTGCGCCGGTATATATCACGCAAACTCTCTCCAACTGTCTACCTATATACCCTTTCCTCTCCGCAGCGTATATGCATACACGCGCACTCTTTGCCCACCCGTATATAACCAGCCTCGGCCCTTTTCCAGGCCGAAGTCCTGATATACGTCCGATAATAGTCGCGCGGGAATTTCGCCCGATCGCCTCTGCGCGCTGCGCCTTTTGATTGACGCACCGACTCGAGACGCACGCGAGCAAAATCAACCCTTTCGCTCGTGCGCCGCGCGCGCGCTACACCAAGTGTGCATCCGTAATGATTGTTTTGACTTTACACACTCGCCCCACCCCTCGTTTCCCCGCACCCCCTTGGCACACGAGAGCCTCGTCGAGTAGCTTTGATTGGCGACTCTCGCGATAATTAAGTATCTCTCGTCGTTCCGATTTGAACTCGGGACTATTCGGTTATACCGTATAGCACACTTTTTTTCCAGAAGAACGAGAACGATTCGCAGGAGCGACAAGCTCGTCCGAGAGAGAGAAAGCGCGTTATTTGACGGCGTATAAATTCACGGCCGCGGTTGCGACTCGGGAGGGAGAAAAAAAAGCGACGACGATACTCGTGAATCACCGCACGCGCGGAGAGCAAAAGCAGCGACGAGCTCGTGTATAAACCCTATGGCCGCGGCGGAGGTGCGAGATCGAAGTTGCCCCCGGTTCTGTGCGTGCCTCTGCGGCCGCGTGTATATATACTTTGCGGATCGCGTAAGAAAAATTGCTTTTTATTTATAGATGAAGCGCGCGGCGAAGCCGTTTCATCAATTTTTGCGCTTTCGCGTGTACGCGGGATGATGGCGAGATTTCAAGACTTCTCGCTCCGGCTCTCTCTCTCTCTTTCTCGATAAATTTTGCGTATACCATAATTTGTGTCTAACGGCTATGTGGTTAATCCGCGCGAGTGAATCGTATAACGTATTTTTTCTCTAGCTCAACGTTAAACTGATTAAGCGTGCCTGCTCTGTATAACTGTATAAACAAATTAGCACGCGAAATTTATTTTTAACTGCAGATGATAAGTTGTTTGCACGTTCATTATTCATGCGCAATCTTCGTAGTATTTTTGTGTTTATGTATAAAAAATAGAAAAAATGATAGTATTACATATAGTTATTAATATTTTATAGTATATAAATGAAGTTTTCAAGCAAACTTCAGCGTCGAGTTAAAAAGTCATTATAACGACCTCTCAAAATGGCTAAAGCGAAGAAGTTTTGTACATAATATTGCAGCCTACAAATTAAAAGCGAAAATATACATATATACATACGCACACACACACTCACACACACACACACACACGAAGCGCGCATTTAGCTCGAGCGTCGTCGCGCCAGAGATTGATCGCCGATTTCTTCGATCGTCCTCGTCTTCGTTAATACCTCGCATTAAGGCCGTACGTGCGAGGTAACGCCTATAGTTGCCGCGAGAAACTTAAGTCATTATACGTAGTCCGTGTGTACGGATATTTTTTCGGTCGGCTCCGCACAAATCGCGAATCGTTAAACTCGTTTACTCGGCGTATATAGCGGCGCGCGCTCGTTTCCCATTAGTTCGAATTCCGATCGATATCGATCCCGATCGACCAGTTCCCAAGTGAGCAATTACGCATTTGCATGAATTTGTCATTTACGCCGCGTGCGCAGCGAAAACGCACATAATGATTCTATTATTCGAGGCACGAAATGCACTTTCGATTTTCATATGTGCTACGTATGTGTACACGAGACGAACCGGCGTAACAGTATTTTTTTTTCTCAAATGCACAGAGCGATACATATATATCTATCTAATTTTCGAGTCGATCTATCCTTCTGGCATGTATAGTGTGACGCGCGTTGCCGGCGCGGCTAATCGACAAAGAAACTAGAGGCGGCGCGAGACAGTACGCGGAGCATAACGAACATGTAAATAATACAAACCGATCGAATCAACTCGGGCTCTCTTTCTATCTATCTATCTCTCTCTCTCTCTCTCTCGAGCTCCCGGGCAAAAACGACCAATCACAAAGACACAATGGCAAACAATGGGTGAGAACCGATCATTTTTAAGAGGCTCTCTATACAGAAGGAAGCCTGGAAAAAAATGGTGCGCCGTATATATAGCGCGCCTGTAACACACACACACACACACACACACACACACACACACACACACACACACACACACACATATATATATATATATAGTGCGCGGGAGAAAGAGAGATGGAAAATAAAAAAGCGATTATTGGAGCGTTAACAGCGAGAATAATCTGTTTTTGTGGACGACGGTTATAATTTGGCCGTTGATTAATGAATCTCCGCGTCCGGTGTCTTTAAAGAGCCCGGTGCATTGTATTGTGCGCCTCTTCTTGTATTCCTTTTTTGAGGGTGACTTGTCGGGAATATACGAAGTGATTTGCTTTATGAAAATTCTAAGTGTAATCACTTCTTCATCTGACGTTATAATTATATCTTGGAAACGCATAATCATTATTCTATCGTGTTATCAAAAAGTTGTATGCATAAAATTATTGGATATATATATACGGCTCGTGCGCTGTATATATACATGCGAACGCTATGCGCGAGCGTCACAGAGACGTTTCGTATAGCAACGAGAGAGAGAGAGAGAGAGAGAGAGAGAGAGAGAGAGAGAGAGAGAGAGAGAGAGAGAGAGAGAGAGAGACCGAATAGAAAAATGCATCGTTTGTGCGGCGGCCTAAATATTCCGCGGTTCGTGTCCGAGTCTCGCGTTGAACTTTTTTTCTACGTTAATTAAAATCGTAACAGCCTATACATATATAGTTATAGATATTATGTGCAGTAGTACGCAGACTAATGATTATTCGAAAATGAATATAACTTGCGCAACCGAGTATCCCGCTATAATTTGTTGCAGTAGCAATGTGCATAGCATCGCGCGGCATTGTTTATATCGAGCATGAATATTTATAGATTGAAACGCGTAAGTATATATACAGCCCTGGTCGCGGTCTCCCTCTTCCCCCCCCCCCTCCCTCGCCCCCTCTCGCGCGGAGAGCGCGCATATATTAATTCAATGCAAAACTCGTGCACATCTCGTAAAGCGAAATTACATCTTCTTTAAATCTAAAATATGGAAGTAACTGGCGCACTGTTATAATTAAGATGAAACGTGCACGATGAACATATTTTCCTACGCTGAAACTTCTAATCAAAGTCTCAAATAAATCACCGTAATTTATGTATCACCGTAAACACATCGCAATAAAGCTGCAGCCGCAGCCGCAGCAGCAGCAGCAGCAGCAGCAGCAGTGCGGCGCACGGCGCTCAGCTCGCATATGTATATATATGTATACGGCAATTGCATACGGGCTCTCGCAGCCTATATATATATACGAGACCGCGACAATGCTTTTCATCGTCTTGTTACTTCGCCTCGTGAAAAATGAAGAGGGAAAATCGAGAGCGGACCCTACTTAAGAATACGGATACATATACTTATGTGCGCCGTCGTTATATTCGCTCGTTCGCGGCTATAATCGGCTGAATCTTTCTCGGCTGCGTACAAATGGGGGAACAATTATATTAGGCTACTTTATATACACGCGCGAGTGCGATCACTATACAAGTGGCGCAAGGGTGTACATTTTTTAATTGTTTGTTGGCAACAATGTCGTATAGGTAAATCGTGTCTGTATTTGCATGCGGAGCCTATTCTTCAATCAATATGCGCATATATATACAGCACGAAGAAAACGAAACAATCAAATCTTAAATGGTCTCCTTTGAGAAACGAACGGCTATTTACGTATCTGATACATGTATTATAAGCATTAAGCTCGAGAAGCTCCACTCAATCAGCGTACGCGTATAAGACGCTCTAATTCTTGCACTCTCTCGGTATAGACTCGAAGAAAACACGTATATATATAGGACTTTGCAGCACTCATACCATACTAGTGTAAGGGTGTTGTTCGCTTTGTATAATTCGAGAGCAATCGAGATAATGGCATAAGCGCGAGCTATATATGCGTGTGTAATTATATCATTGTTCGAAATTACCCGACGGTGTGTGTGTGTGCCTATATATATATAGCTTTACATCGTGTCGGGGGGTTCCAGCGCGAGGACGAGATGCACAAGAAGGTGTTATTAGACCCTGACATTGATACATCCAGCTTGGCCGGCTGCACTGCAGTGTCTTAAAGGTGCGGGCTCTGCGGCCTATGTGTATGTGTGTGGACGCACGTGGTATATAAGAGGGGGAGATGAGTAAGTGTGGGCATTGAAAGATGTTTGACGGTTTTTGAAGTATTTATGGGGAGCTCTGATTGCCGGTACACGTGTGAGCTCGTCGCGTTCTCAGGATTTTTTTCCTTCGCTCGTATATGTATGTATGTGTGTATACAACGAATATGCGCAGAATTGCACATGTCCTGTACCACAGCCAACTGTTCGATAACGATCGATTCGAGATCAATCAATTTTATTTTTTTCTAATTTATACATGCACACAGACGCGCACTGCTATAATTAAACTAATTTGAAAAGTGAAGTACACACGCTTTATCTTTTCATCGTTATGTACTACTCGGAAAACTCAATAGGCTCCCGCATTAGCGAACAACCTTCTCAATATTCAAAAATTACTAGTAATTAATTCGCGAAACTTTTTCAGACTGCACAGACGCTCGCTGTCGATGTGTATAGTATCACAATATATACTCGCGCATCAGACCTCGACGATTAAGTCTTCATACTTCTAATTCCACGCGAAAATACGTATGCGCGCGCGAGCAATTACAAACTTTCGAGGTAGGCGCGACTTGGGCGGTCTCTCGCCGCGGTGTACATATATACGATAATTATCACGTGACAAGAGCCATAAAGTCTCTCCGCAAGGCAGACGTATTATATAGATAAAGCGATGTTCTCTCCCTCGCCGAGTGTGTATGTGTGTATACGTTGCGTTGCGCGTATATTAAGTGTCTATAGAAAATTTCTATTTTGCACGTTCGCGCGCATGCATAATGCATGATATAGTCTCGCGACAAACGGTCTTGTATACAATGTCCGATCTATAGTCGCTCAATGGAATATAAAACGCGCTGATAGATAGCGATACGCCCGCGTCGCTGTATAAATTTATGCGTATTCGCGATATACCCCGCAATGAAAGTATAGTTTCGAGAATTCAGTAGGTATATTATATTATAGCATCGTTTTAAACATTGCAGGCACTGTATACAGAGTCGAGGATCTCCGCTCGTCTAATCGGATTTCCCACAAAGACGAGCTGTAATGAAAGAAAGGAGAGCGCCTCATATTTTTCCCATAAGCGCGCGCGCGTGGTCGAGCAGAGCGAAAAATGGAATCCGCAATTGATATTTGCCGTTGGTCTTATCTCCGGGATCACCCTTGCGCAGCCTGCGAGAGCCTCGTTTCTTTTGAAGCCGCGCACGCACGGCGGGTTACGCGGCTTATGAAGAAGTTCTCGGAGTGGGAGAGTCGAGGGGGCAGTTTCTCTGTTGGCATTACATTTGTTAGTCCCGTTTTTTTTCCTTTCAGGAACGAGTGCGCACAGCCCGAGTGTGCGCGTCTACTACTTATGGCTCTTTTCTCCTTTTGTGCAGACGGAGTCGCGGACGAGTCTGTCCCGCGGGTATTGCGAGATCAAACGGTCGGTCCCGCGGTATTGTTTTCAATTTATTAGCCGGACTTATGAAATTCGCGGAGGGTATAGTACTGTTTTTCTTTCTTTCGTCTATTTGAAAATTTTTCCCTCCCCCTCCCCCTCCTGCGTCGTCGCAATTGGCTCGTTAAGTATTCCGAATTAATAAAAGGCGCCGGGGCGTAAATCACGCAAACGCGAAAGTATCAGCGTCTAATGCCGTAAAACTCGTGCGCGAGAAATCCCCGTAAAGCGCAAATTTATCTACCTTTCAAAAGCACGTGTATATATGTGCACGCTTATTACACGTATATGCGAGCGCGTTACAAAGTCTCTGTATATATGAGCATAGGTCTCTCTCTCTCTCTCTCTCTCTCTGCCGCGCAATAATAATCCGGCATAAAAGCGAACTCGAATTAAATGCCGTCTCGCTATTAAAATTGCGCAAAATTGTCCTTCCAACTCGTATATATCGATCCTTACCCAACAATCGTTGCTCGGCATGTATATATGTGTGTGTGTGCGGCGAGAGCTGCGCGCGGGCCTTTATGAATGGCCAAGGAGGAAAGAGAAAACGCTCATTAACGAGGCGATATTTTACAGAATATAACTGACCTAGCCGAACGAGAGCAACCGGTTATAATGCGATTGGATCGCGTCGCGGAAATGCTCGCGAATTTCGAAAAAAACAAGAAAACAAAAAAAAAATGTTACCCGCGCTCACGTATACACGCGTCCGCAGTCGCGGACTGCTCGCTCGCTCGCGCGCTTGATTAATCGCTCGCTCGCCGAATAGATATGTACACTTTTTGCGCAAGAAAGCTTATAATATACATACCAGATATGACGATTCGCGCGAGCGAAAGAGCTCGCCCGCAGCATTTGATCGATAATTGATTTTTAATCGACTCCGATGCTTCTCGTCCTGCCGTTAATTTAATTTGCGCTGTATACGGAGTCGAGGAATACGCGTGTCTATATATATATATACATGTATATAGAAGCCCGCAGTGTGGCGTGTGTGCATTATATGCGCGGAGAAAATTATTTTCGCGGTGCGCCGGTGTGTGAAATTTAATTGATCGGAATGTTTCAATGAGAGCGCGGCAGCGAGTGCGCAGTACGTATACCCGCACATATCGAAGACCGTTTTGCTCGTATAGATTCCACGGCTGCGTATATAGCTATATACTTGTCCGTAGACGTTATAATGTGGTGTACGCGCGTATAAACTGGTTCAGATATATATTTTCGAATCGTTCCGCGATTATACACGCGCGGACTCGTTGATTCATTCGCCTCGATCACCTCGAGAGATCCAGATAAACAGTGCAAAGTATTGAATTAATTTTAATTGTATACGTATATACGTAAGCTCGAGCGCGCGCGCGAGAAATTCAAAAACTCCGGTTAAGGAATGCGCGCGCTGCGCGGCGCGAGCGAGATGAAGATAGCCGTTTACCGTGATAATGTTTCAATATCCGACGGATTGATTAATTGCGCGCGATCGATCATCGGGCCAATAAGCAAAACACACAATTCAATATATAAGTACGCCGGACAAACGAGCGGAATGGATAATTAACACGTATGACAAACGCGCCGTGAAAAATCGCTATTGGCCGAGTGGCCACGCGCGTCCGAATGTGTGTGTGTGTGTGTGTGTGTGTGTGTGTCGATATCGAGAATCGCAAATGAAAGACAAACAAAACGGGCCCTTTAATAAGGCCCATCGCGTGATATAATTCACGGAATAAATGAAATCATTTGTCTTGCTGGGCCGGGGAATTGAAAGTGTGATTTATACTGCGATCGAAAGAGAGAGAGAGAGAGGGCAGACATTGTGTGGCCAGACCTTTTGATAATTCCAGCTCCGTTGTCCGAGAGAACACGAAACGTGCATCGCGAAGAATCGAATATCGTATAGTAGCGCATGGGCTCGTATACACAGCGTGCGTGAATAATGACTTTTCACACCGCGCCAACGAGAGAGAGCGGGAGAGAAAAAAAACCGAGTTTCTTCGACTTTGCTATTCGGTTGCTATACATACACGTTATACACATGCGGCGAGTAACAAAATTAATAGACGCAATTACCATACAGCAGCGCGAAATTGGAATCAGATAAGCCCTCTCGTTATCAATTCAACGCGATATGCGCCCGCGCGCGTGTGTCCGTTCGGCAATATGAATTCCTGCCTATTTTACACCTCTCGGACGTGTACTCGCATGGCATTCTTTCATCGGAATTATTTCTATTTATAACTCGCTCAATCTAATGGTGCGAGAGAGTGAGAGAGAGAGAGAGAAAGGTCCGCGCACAATTCATTTTCTGCACATGTGCGCGCCCCTGAACTATCTTTATTTATTTTCGCCTCTTCTATTTTCACCTTATTCTCGCTCGCTCGATTCGCCCGTCGCTGATGAATCAGGTGAGCGTGCGCGCGCTCACGTGTGTGTGTGTGTGTGTACGAGTGTGTCTGCGCGCAGCGAGATTACTTTTGTGGGCGGGTCTCGCGGTGTCAGTGAGGCTCTTTCTTCGCAGCCCTTTCTCCACCGCTGTATACTCCCTCTCTCTCTCTCTCTCTCTCTCTCTCTGACGTCGCGCGTCTCCCTTTGATTTAAATTGGAATGCCCGGGCAGTACGAGAATCCTTTTCTCTAATTGCCCGGTCCGGACACACACACACACACACACACACAGACACAGACACAGACACGCGCGCGGACAGACGCTATACACCGCGCATCCTTGATTTTTCGACTCGCGGCGAAATTGCATCCGAATCGCAGCGAGAGAAAGATGAATCTCCCGCGCTTCTCTCTCCCTCTCGCGCGCGCGCGCGCTCACTGAGAGAGTCGTTATGAATGTATTAATTTGCCGGGATTATATACATATACTTTGTTTCTTTTGTAATCCGCGCGCCACCACCACCACCACCACCGTCATTCTTCCACACGTATATAAGGGCGCGCGTATGTTCTATGTATGTACACGTGGTATATTGTATATATGTATATATACGCACGCAGATGTTTATTTGCAAGTGGTTAATTAAGCGTGTTTGCCTGCGCTGTAATTTCCTGCTTGTGAATTTTGTCGGCGGCGGCGGCAGCGCGGGGCAGGGACGAATAATCTTCTTTCTTCTTTTTTTCGTAAATGTAGCTCGAGTGACTTGCAAACTCGAGTTAAATGTGTAATTTGAGCTGCGCGAGCGCGCATACAACGTTTCCTTCCCCCCCCCCCTCTCTCATTCCTCTCTCTCTCTCTCTCTCTCTATATATATACTGCAACGCGCAGGAATGTTATTGCAATCAGCATGGGCTTTCATTTAGAGTCGAAAATTATAAGCTTGATTTTTTTGCCGCCGGGATTAAATATACGTAATCGCTTAATGCTCGCGGTATACTTACGCTTTTGAGTTTAATTGTTTCTGAAGTCACGCTGCGGATTTCTCCCTCCGCTTATATATCCCGCTACATAACACACGCGTGCTGCAGTTATTAGCAAAGCCTTCCACCATTATATACAGAGATGTCGCATCGCGAATTCCGATTGTCGCTCGCTCGCGTTTTCCCTTTTTCTTTTTCGACCTGTAACGCGTCCCACAGCTTACATGTCCGCGAAGAATCGAAAACCATAGCACACGGCGCCTCCGAGCAGTTATTCGTTATATAACGGCGCCGGGCCTGTGTGTATACGTATACGTATATACATGCGAAAGAAGCGACGGAATCGAAACGCGCTATACATACAACACAGGCGCAGGCGTGCAATATCAGAAGCGCGCCAGGAAATTCGTGGTAAAAACATTTAATTCCAGAGATTGCCGGTTCCTCGGCTACGGTCAATGCCACTATACCGCGCGCTGCGCATATATACCTATATACGCCCATTTTCGCTCGGCCGGTATACTTAGGACATATACTTTCGGGCATACCGTAAGTATGCTTCTGAAACATACTTACGTTATACTTCAGAACGTCGAGGCCTTTTCGCGCGCGCGCGATCGCGTGATTCCCGGGGAATCACGCAAAATGCAGGGTGTGAGCGCGCGCGTGTGTGTGTGTAGGATATAAGAGTAATCGAGAGTCGTGTTTGGCGCGGAGGTCGATGTCGCTCTCGATGCGCATGCGATCTTAGGCTCGTATCGCAGGGTTGGAACCGGATTTTCTCTTTCTTTCTCTCTCTCTTTTTCTAAATTCGTCCGTCAAAATCAGCGAATCGCCGTAATAAGCGATACGTTTGAAAGTTCAATTATAGCCAGCGAAGGAATGAGACAAGAATGCGTATATGGAGAAGGCTATGCGCGCGTTACGAAAACAATCCGTAACGGCGCTCGCACCATAGGCATAAATCCATCTGAAATGTGCTGCTCATTCGAAAACATCTGTTTTCACTTCTGAAAATCACAATCGCCGCGCGACATAACGAGTACACACACACGCGCGCACACTCGGATATATACGTCGCGTATATATATAAAAGGCGCGAGAATATAAGGCACAGCGCACGCAAGGCTGATGTTTTAACAGATGTCGCATGCGAATAGCTCACGTCGACTCATAAGCGGCGCTCGCGCGCGCCGGTTTAACGACTCTTGCCTTTTAGATTTTACAATTGCCGATAAATAATGGCAGCTTCTCGCGAGCGAGCTCGTCCCGCTGTTTTCTCCGGCAACACACGCGCGCGCATGAAGTAGTTTACAGTAAGAAGGCGAGATCTCCTCGCGGAGATCAGAGGTGCGTCGATGTTGCGACAGGCTCTATCGGTTGTACATCGTATTCCGGAGCAAAAGGCGAAACGTATATAAATATTTATACATATATATAAAGTCATTTGAGGTTGCGACGTTTTGGCCTTTAATTATTGTAATTTCATAGTGTTTCTTTCTTTCTGTTGCAGGTAAGAGAAATCCTCATTTTTGCGACATTCACGTAACAAAGGGCGGGCCGCACACGCGGCTCACTCGCGTATACGCGCAGGCGAGAGGTGAGATTTATTTATAGGCGCATCGTAAACATTCGAGTATACACGGGCTTTAAGAATTTAATTGAAATTCTCACGTGTATTGTAACGAAGGTACTTTTACGCCGAATAATTATAGGCATCATCGTTAAGCTAAACAATATAGCCCCGCCGCAACGTCTTATTTAAGAATAACGAAAATGGCCCGTTGTGCGCCGCGCGAGGAGGCCGCGCACATGTATAGGATCAAGTCCGGCCGATTCTGCGCGCGTGGGAAGCGAAATTTCCCATTCACGACGAAAAGCCACCTTCTAATTACCGAGCTCACCTCACTTAGCGTCCAATTTTTCTCGCTTAATTAACCGCGCGCACAATACTGAAATTGTCTTCCGATGACAATAATTATACATATACGCATAGCCGAGAGGGAACGCGAAAGTAATGAAAAATCGCGTTGCGCAAAATGAATCGACGCGCATGTATATATATAAGATGAAGATCGACCCAATATAATGCCAGATCTTGCGAGAAAAATTTCGACGCGCCTTACACATTCGTATTATTTCTCGACTAAACGCATGCGTGTCTCGGTGGCAGTGGAGCAAAGCGCCGACCGCGGCAGGTATACAGAATTTCGCCCGGGCCGCAAAGTATAAGTACACCAACAAGCATCAGGAGTATACAAGTCTCTCCCGCGCGCACACGTGGAAGCTCTCACTTTCAAAATATTTTTCCGCTTTCGGAGAAAGGCATATATATATATACATACATATATAAGCGCCCGGCGTATCCAATCTCCGCGCGCGTCTCGTCGTTCGGCGCCTCCGTACGATGATATTTCCGAAATCTCGTTCTCGCCCCCGAGAGAGCGAGAGAGAGAGAGAGAGAGAGAGAGAGAGAGAAAGAGAGAGAAATGGAAGAAACAAAAGAGAGCGCGTCCGATTTGCTCTCGCGACGGGGGTCCGACGAGAGGCGAAAAAGTATAACGCCGCGCGCATTATTCATATATGCCGGCCCTTTCGAACGAATCTATAGATATACGCGCACGCATACGTACGAATGGAAATCGTTAATGGTTCGGCTTTGGGATACGGCGTGGTAATGATTCGTTAATGATTTCGAGCTGTGGAGCTTTGTCTGCGAACCGAGGGGCAGGGGGGGGAGGAGAGAGGCTGCCTATACGGCAGAGGAACTGATGATCGAGTTTGCGAATTTTGTTTCTTTTCTCTCCTCTGGCCTGGCGAGAGAGGGAGGCAGAGCGAGAGCGAGAGAGAGAGAGAGAAGGGATTATATTGTTTGCGCAGTCACGATCGACGCTTTTTAATTCTTTTCTCGATTTGACGGCTTTATGAGACGGTATAATTGGACGTAACGATATTCGATTTTTCAATGTGTATATCTCGTGCAGCTTTCTCACGAAATCTCGATAACATCGTCGCGAGGAGCGTTATATATATATACAAGCGAAGCGAGCGACGCTACAATACGCCGAACGTGTTCTCTCTCTCTCTCTCTCTCTCTCTCTCTCTCTCTCTCTCTCTCTCTCTCTCTGTATACGTGCAGTACACTTTGATTTTGCGAGTGACGCGTGCGCGCGCGCGGGAGAAAAATGTTCAAAGAGCAAATTGAAGGTATCGAATATCACTACCACGGGCTCACGAGTACGTGGCGCAGCTTCGAAAGATATCGGGCCGATCGATCTTAGGCAAATCGAGGGAGTGATAAAAACGAGGGAGCGCCCCAGCGCTATCGGTCAGCTGGTCCTTTGTTTCGGACGCTTATACTGACGTTGCAGCTTCGATCCCCCGACGCGCTGCAGTAGAGCCGGTAGCGCGCGCGCGCGGCTTGATTTCTTTTTACGCGCGCGGTGCTGTACGCGTTATTTTTTTTTTTTTAACTCCGTGTATAATACATGGGAGTCTAGGAGCAAATTTAATATATTTATACGGAATGACTGATGACCCTAATAAAGAGGAGCTGCGAGCATTGTCGTGCGAGTTCTGTGTCATTGATCGATATGACGCGCACAGTGCCACGGCGTATGTGTACGCGATGCAAACGAAAGGGAAAGGCGGAGAGCAATCGCACGCACCGGGCTTTTTTTCGATTTAAGTATGACAGGACGATGAGAAATTGTGAAGAATTTGCAGTCGTCATCGTGTGTGCACACTCCGACAACAGCCGAAAGTTCGAGCGCTCCTTTCGGGGCGGATAATGATACGGCTTTATGTCGGATTTACGCGTATTTCTTTTTTCAACGCCTCTTATTTTATTGATTCCATTCAGCGCGATTTCTGCCAAGTTGTGATATTCGGACGGTTGTACGTATATATGCGCTTGCTGCAGTTCGCTTATAACGGTCGAAGTCGCTTTGACGAAGAAAAAAATGCTCGACGCTAGAAAACGTAACAAACACTTCCGAGAGAATCGATTTGAAAGTATAGAAAAGAACATATTGTGTCCTTCTATACGGCCGTTAAGTGATGTGAATTAAACTGGAGTGGAAAATCAGCTGGAACCGTGCGAGTGTACGCGGCTTTTTCATGCGCGCGTTGCCCGCGAGCAATGACACTGTCAAAACTGCACAACAATCGGCCGCTTCGCAGGGAACATCCTCTTTTCTCGGCAATAAAAAAAAAAAAATTAATCCGCCATCCCGGTGTGAGAACGAATCACAATAAAAATTCATCGCCCTGTCCCCCGCGACCAGTCGAGCGTCAAAAAAATAATAATAGAACATACCTAGTGCGCAGTATGGAAGGGCGGGTTTTCGGAATCCCACCCCCTCTTCTCCCAGTCAAAACCCCGCCCCTCAACCCTTTCCTCCGGAGTACGACCCCATTACCTTTGCTCCCATCCCCATCTGTCAGCATTGCTACGAGTGGTACATCCTGAATGAGAGAGAGAGAGAGGATTCGTTCCTTCCGTTTACGGTTACACAATGTAATTACTCCGCGCGATGCCACAATGATCGCATTGTCTGGGCGTAAACGAAGGACTGCTCTGCTACTCTCTTCTGGATCCATTCTTTGCTCTCATCCTGCGACACGGCCGAGAGGGAGAGAGAACTCGAGGACCCTTCAGGCTTCTGCCCTCTCGATATCTCTTTCTATATGCTATATCGTGCGCGGCTGCGCACTCGTTTCGAGAAAAGAACGAAATGTCCTACTGCGCGCGCGCGCGGTGAGAATGATACATCTTTTAGATTCGAAGGGGGCCACGAGACGCATTCATCCGCTGCTGTTGTATTTTGTAAATTTAAATTGAGTGAGTGTAAATATAGACGAGTTGTGCTTCAACGAGGCAACCTGCACTGGGACATAATTAGAAGCCCTCCTGTAATAATTCTGTCTCGGCCCCCGACCCCGAGTTCGCCGAGAAGAATCGCACAATTAAAACATCGAGTACCTTTTTCGCGCTCCTTCTCGTATTTCTTCCTCGAACACTTCTTCATTACTTTCATTTTTACTTTCGACGCTCGACTACGGCCTCTGCGCGCTTTCTTTGATCTGCAATTAGCGTAAGCGCCATCGTCGTCCTCGTCACAATGAGACGAAATAAAGGATCCGAGACTCGAGACGCGACGAAACGAAAGAGTCCTTATCAAAGCACAACAAAGTGTATAGGTATAGGTATATATACTTGGACAAGAGGTTAAGCCGCGGTCGTTTCGTGCGATTTCTTTGACGGTACTCATAAGTCTCCTGGAGGCTCTCGAGGAGTTTAGGATTAAGACGGCGATGATTGTTTTAAATAGGGACAGAGCAGAGAGGCAATTGTTGCAGCGAGAGTCCTCGCATTAAAAAGGCTTTATTTTCTTTGATATAGCTATGGACGGACGCGTTGTTCGGTTGCAGCGAGTAAAGATCCAGGGTATATAGTACATATACTTTTTATATGTGTGAAAATTGCACACAGCTGGATTCTTCGAGATAATGGTTACAATTCAGTATATAGTTATTTATGAGGGAAGCGTTTTCAAATGTCTGGCTATATTGAGTTGTAAATTTAGTTTATGTGCGTTATCTGTACGGTTGCAATCGCCGTTGTTAGACGAACAACTGCACACGCGGATAGATCGAGTGAGAAAAGTTACGAACATGAAAAAAGAAATTGTAAAAGCCATGCGGAGTTAATTGCACGCATATTCCATACAAGACTTTAATGCAGCTCATTTTCATAAACTTTTATGAAGTGTAATATATTTCAAAACATATACTAAATAATAAGAATGGAAGAAATTGCTGGAAATTTGAAATTGTAATTGTTAACCGCAGCAATAATTGTCGAGCATTTCCATAAAAAAGCACTTGAGACTCACCGATTTGGTGCATATAAAAAAAATGTGTACAGGAATAACGAGGCCGGTAGAACGTATAGCCCTCGGCAATACGCATATGTGACTGCAGGGAAGGAAATAAAAAAGAAACGCATGGCCAATCTAGACAGATCAATTGCAGGAAGAAATTTTTCATAACGCACTATATAATCCCATTCAATTGTACACGGCGTGCGCATGAACAAAATGAAAATGCAAATGCGCGATTAAACAAAGAAAATGTGCTCTTTCACTCGCGGCGGGTTGATTGTGAAGAGATTCGCTGGCGTTTTAATGCTCAAGCAGTTGGTTTGACGCGAAGCAGCAGCAGTAGCAACGAGTCGAAGTGGCTCAGCCGCGCGCGCACACAATGGAAAATGCACCGCACTCGGCATTAATTAACGCGAAGAAATTAGCATCGCGCCGGCTTAGCCGTGATTACGTTTTAATAACTGAGGCGCAACGGCCGCTCTATATATCCGCGCGGATTCCGTTGCGCGAAAGCATTGTATATACGTATACACATCTCAATCATTTCTGCTCGAGTTCGGAATGTTTCGTTTCTTTTAGTGTTCTGAAGTGCTGTATTTACATAAGTTTAGGATAGCTGGTGAATTTTAGTGACTGGAATTACTACCGTAAGGTGTGTAGTTTGAGGTAAAAAAATATATAATGCCTCCAATTAGTATATAATTGGATATTTTATATAATTTTATATAAGCTAATATACGTACTTTGGTTGAAATTGTGATCAGTTGTATAAAAGGAGTGTCCATATCGTATGGGCCACCGATTTACCTGAAACAATAAAAAATGATTCTGTAGATTTTGCCTCTGAATACATAAGCATATACCAAATTAACATTACATTACTCATTGTAAAATAAATATGCGCCTATTTTAGATGTGATCAGTTAAAAAATTTGTCCTAATTTAAAACCATTTGAACAGACTCGACAGTTTTAAAACTAAAAAAGGTAAAAAGTGTGGAAAAATTCGTTTGCTGAAACGTTGCCCAAAATCTGAGAAATAATAATTTTCAAGTTCTGCAACTGGATAGAAAAAAAAATACATATATCTGTACGTACTAAATTAATCCACGGATTTTTTATTGTGTGAAAGGTTTGACACGAGGGTTGGGGAGCCGAAACAGTTTTAAAAATATTTTATTGGCTTCGCCATTCTCGCACGAATTTAGGGATTTTGATTGAATAATTCGTTAACATTTTTCATAGCAATTTTTCATTTTTACTACATTTTTATGGATAAAAAAACCTTTTCACGATACAAATCAAAATCTGTACATTCACGCGAGATTGAGAGTCATTTAAAACATTTTTAAAAAAGTTTAAAAGTCTGATGTGCATATTACACACGATAGACATTTCAAAATCTTACTCGAGACTAAGGTTTCGCCGTGCAGTATATCATTATTTTTTTATTTTTTCACGTATTACACCAGAGTACATGACACGCAAATTAAAATCACATTATACGTAATAATATGACTGATAAACCGGCGTCCTACAAAGGTAATCCAGTTACCTGTACGTAAATCCGCCACTATAAAACTACAATTAATCACTGTATAATATTATTGCGTCGAAATTCGGAGAAAAAGTTCCCGTAATTCGCCTATATCGAATGCAATTAACATTATCATTAATGCACAAACAAAAATGCGACGAAAATTTTTCAAGCTCACAGATAATATTATCTTCGCCTGTGCGCACGAAAGGTATATAAAGCAGTCGCACAATGGCTCCAGCGCGGTAGCATTGCTCTGTCAGTCGAGCATTTAAATTGCCATTAGAGCTGGCGGCTCGTCGTCGCAATTCCATCGAGTCGGTCACGGTTTCAGGCGCCGACAACGCATTCCACAACGGTGCGTACTTGCACGTATATATATACGGTTCGCCGCCGCACACGCGAAACGTTTCAATCCAGCTGTGATTATCTCGTCAAGACGGATGATTATACGACTCGGCTTTTAGTCCTCCAGGACTTTCGATACACGCTGCGATGTGTGTCATTGTTTGTCACGAGTATGGATTAAAACAAAAAAAAAATAATAATGAAAAAAAATCAAATTTCTTACCTTCAATTAAAATCTTGTATTTCAAAACGCTCTGTGTATATATACCTGCCGGCTCGCGTACACATTTGACGAAATTCAAACAAACGCGAGTACGTAGGCAGGCACAGACACGCACGCGCGCGAAAAGGGAAAAAAGGTTGACGTCGGCGAGCGCTCGCGCGATGCAGGTGTAATGCATGCACAATTACGCGTTTCATATAAAAAGATTCATAGCGTAACGAATGCACTCGGAGCGCGCGGAGCCAGCGCCACGACGCAACCATTAATTATCGTAGCAGTAAAACAGCGCAGGGCCGCGTACATACGCTCGCGCGCGTATATATACATGCATGTATACACGTATACAGGCATGTATACGTATAAACTGCGAGCGCGCGCGCTGTACATACATACGCACGCGGTTCTTCTTTCCTTGCTCTGCGCAAAAACAGGTGCGAGATAGCGACGAAAATTCCTTTTTTTTCTCCTTCTCTCTCTCTCGCGCGCGCGCGCGCGCGTTTCGTTTTCTCTCTTGTCTTTTTTTTTCTTTTTTTTTGCAAAGAGCCCCAGTGCACTGCGGTAAACTCTCGCAGAGCGAGGCCTCGCCACGGGTCGTTAACGCGTGGAGTATTTTATATATACTTCGTCTGCGTTTTGTGTACGAATATATTTTTTTTTTTCCTGGCATTATTTTAAAACTTTTTTTCTTGTTTTGGCGCGGAGGACGCGCACTTCGGAGCCTAGAAATTACAGGATGCGCGAAACTTGTTTATAACGAAAATTTCGCTCCCGCGCGCTGCGAAACCAGCAAGTTTTGTTTGATCGGTAAACATGGTTTAAAATAGCGTAAAAAAAAAATATATATATATATATATATATGTACGACTGCAGCTTTTAGCACGATCCGACGGCATTGACGAAATGCAACCTTAAAACAACAGCTGAAGCCGCGAGACCTCCAAGCCGCCGCGGATAATTAGCATTTCTTTATTTTTAACTGCAGGCTTCGCGGCTTCCCCGTTCATTTGCACAATACACTGCATCTTCTCTTTCCGCGCTGTTATCTTCGGAACATTTCTCTTAATGGTGTGTAACGTCTTGTAGCAAGGCCCCCTCCTTTTTCCTCGCATTATAACCGTTCTCCAATTCTCATGCGCACGCCAGCAATAATAAGACCGGTAGTAAGTAACAGTGGCATTGCTTTTCTTTTCCGATTTAACTCGGCTATCTTATACTTACTTCTGCTTCTTTCTCGCGGTTGGCGCGCGCATTCATTACCGCGCCCATCGCGCGAATCTCCCCGCGCGTATAGTTTACCGCAAATCTGTCGGAGTTGAATTAAAAAATTTTCTTTGTTTTAGAAAGCGTAGTTGTACATGGGAATCGGTGCTCCTTGTTTTAGCTAAGAATAAACTTTTGGCAATAAAGTTTGTAAAAATTTTTTGACCGTTTATTGCGCGTTTAGGTAAATAGCAAAATTGTGAATAAATCGAATGCAGAATTTATCACGCCATCCAACAACTCTTAGTTGGAGTTGCATCTAATCAAAATTAATAACTTTATTTCTGTGATGGTGAGATAAACGTTAATCTAAGATCTCGATCTTATATCCATCGGAATTAATTTCTGGAATATTTTTTAGTGTTATATTTTATTTTATTTACATTGAAAAATAAAATTAATTGATTTATATTTTATTAATACACATGTGATGTGAACGTTCAAAATGAACAAATAAAAAGTGTTTGGTTTTGTAATATTTATTGCGGGAGATAAATATGTACTTGATAAAAATTTTATAAATAAATCAATTTTATTTTGGTTATATTTCTTGTTTATCTTTAGATATAACAAAATAAATTGTTCTGTATACTTGAGGTTTCAGTATTCTTTAATTATTATTATGACACTATAACCTAAAAATCGCAACTTCGTTTCTGATTTTCAGTAGCTAATATAGTGGCATAAAATATCGTATAGAACTGGAACGTAAAGGGTTTTTTTTTCCAAAACTCGTTGTAGTTCTCGCCTTCGGCTTGTGCTGCAACATCTCGTTTCGGAAATAAACCCTTTACCCGTTGCATAATATACTATTTTTTTTATTGAGATTTTTGAATTTTCGGCGTAACAAACAGACTTTTTTATGAGGACATGCATGCATATATAAAAATAAAAAAAGTATGTAATATATGTAAAATACAAAATACAATAACTATATATGCACAATTGCACACACTTTCAGGCATCGATCTGCTTTGATCTCAGCCGATACTTTTTAAAGGAGTCTATGCACTCCTTTCGCAAAATCTTTTCTTTCTACATTAATAATAATGTAGTATAAGTATTCAACTTGTTGCGACACGTACAGCTTTTATCCAGTGGAATGGTCTTGCCGCGATTATAATTATTTTAAGTTAAGTGCTGGCAGTAGAAAGAAGGATTATTATTGCCTTACATATTTTATTTTAAAATCGCAATATATTTTTAAAGACATTATATAAAATACGACTAATAAATATATATCGTTTAAAAAGTCATTATATACGCAGAGAAAACGGGTGTAACCAAATTATGGTAATTTTTACAGTTATGAAGGATATATAAGCTTTTAGTTCTATTGCCGCAGTTTTAGTACCTGGAAGAACACACTGTCAGTTGCTGCGTTATTTTCAGCAGAACGATAAAATTGAAAAATGTATGTCAGGTCCCTTCCTTCCTGTTCCACAGGATCTGTATATACAAAGGCGACGGCGATTACTATTATAATTTTAGAAATTTGCACATATATATTTTGCTCGAATACATTGTCCAAACTGAAAATCAATGCACACCAACAAACGCGATGGAATTCGGGATCGGAGCGAGAATCGCGAGGAGCCTCCGCGCCGCCGGACCTGGAAGAAAGTCTGCGGAATTTCGGATAGCACGATGAGAGACAGCTTATACACATCCCTATGGTACATAAAGATGAGAGCCCACTAGTCGGAACGAATAAATCGTTCGTCGTTATATACGCGCGCTCGCGCACCCATCTACATATACACGCGTATATATACATTTGCAAAGGAGAGTAGAGTAGGGAGAAAGCGCGAGTCCGTCGCTCTCGAGACCCTAACGGCATGGCGCAGCGCGCGCGCGGGAGTTATGATTCCCGTAAATAATCCCATGCGGCAAGTACTCTAATGCCGAGAGTAGCGGCGGCAGCGCGGGGCAAAAAAGAGGAACCGAGAACGCATGAATCAGAGAGAGACCAGTCTCAAAGAGACTTCGAAATGTGTATGCGGAGACGGCGAGTGTGTACGCGAGGGAGGGAGAGAGATAAAGAGCTGGGAAGACAAGTGGGTGAAAGATATCTCGTGATTTCCGGGGCTTACGTCTGCACGGCTCGGTCCCTCTCTCTCTCTCGGGCGCTTCGAAAATTAGAAGAGCGAAAAAGTAATGGGCGAATCGTGAGATCGACTCGATTTCCACTCTCTGCAATTCGTGGCCAACCGCGCATTTCGCCTATTCAGCCGCGTGATTTGTTTGTTTTCCGTCAGCGCGGCTCCCATATGCGCGCGCGCAACCGATTTGCCAAAATATATATAACAGACGAAGTTTTTCTCGCCGGTTATTCCGTAAAAACCGATAAATAGGCTCAGCGCAGCGACCAATAGACGTACAAGTATACACATCACAATGAAGAAAGTTGCGCAACGATCGAGCTCTGTGCAGCGCGTCCGTCTATTTACATCGCGGCGCAAAAACGATCCCATTGAGAAACGAATCGCGCGCGAGCGGGCGCTTTGAAGTTGGCGCCGCGGGTGTCGCGCGCGCTGCCTCGAAAGGTGGCCGATTTCTCGCCCCCCTCCCCCCCCCCCGCGGGTGGTCGGCCTTGAAAAGGGAAGACCAGTAGCGCGACGCGTGTAAAGAGTCCGCGATGCGTGCGTAAACGGCTGTCTTTTTCTCTCTTGCCGCCCTCCCCTTCGAAAAGTCTATATACTGGCTGTGTGTAATGCGTGTATATGTATATATCGCTACGCGCATTCTTCTCGGCTTTGTGTACGCCCGGCTTGTTCCTCGATCGAGTGTTTTGCCTCTCGCGATGATTGATATTACGTAAATTGCTCCACTTCTCGCGCTGTATGCCTATATACACGTTTATGGTCTGCGCGCGCAGGTCGTGCCCGGGCTATATTGTGAAATACATGTAAAAAAATAACTTATCCGTTGCTCTCTCACGGACACGCGGAGATATGTAAACGGAGCTGTACACGGGGCTTTTTATATTTTCAAATTTATATATCCGCGCACAGAAATTACGCCTATATATATTTCGAGAACTGCGAGAAACGAATTGTAAAATCGGCTTCGCGCGCGCGCAAACTCTTCGGCTTTCACCTCCTTCAATTTTTTACACAATAATACCTCCCGTGTGGACTCGGAAAACTACGTATAGGCAGATATGTATAAAATACCGTTATACATTATATCCTCAGCACATACACACAAGTAAAAATTCACGACGCAGCGCACGCGACATATGGCTCGCGCGACAAATTGGCCGTTAAATACAAGTATAAAATTAAATCTTTCTCCCACTTTTCCCTTGTACAGACTGGTACACGTGCGTACATGTATACGCGCGCATCTCTCTCTCATTGTCTCGTGTATATATCCATCCTGTGCCCGCGTAGCATCGCGGCGCAGCCTATCTCTTTCTCCGGAGGTACTTTCCAATCGTTCACGCCCCGATTATCGCACTTAATGGTGCGGCGGATTTCACGCATCCCCGAATTTTTTGTGCTGCTCTCTGTACCACGCGCGCGCTCGTCGAGCCCACGGAAACGGAGAAAGAGAAATACGTATATACGTTTATGTACGGTAGCTAAGCCGATGCTGTAGCATCAGAAGCTCTCCGGGGGTCTGTATATTACGCTGAGGTGTTCATCTCTATGTACCGGATGGAGAAAGCCGAGTCTTTTCGGTTGCGGCTATGTAGTTGCCAATCTACTTTTGCCTCGGTTATTTTAAATACTTTAACGATTTGCCTGTACAATAATAATAATAATTAAACGAGCAATTGAAATTTTTGTTCCAGGTATGTATTCGTACGCTTCGCACGCGCATATAGACGTATGAGGAAAAAGAGATAAAACGCTGGCCGCTAAGTACGTGCGGCGTGTAAGATACCAAACTTCATCCGCAGAAAGTACGAGCCTCGGCAAGTATTATTTGAAACTAACGCGCCCTTCGGGCCTGCAGGTCTCAGTGGCTTGCCGCCTTGCATCGCTTCGCGATTTAATTAAAGTATTTTTAAAATATCTACAACTTTTACGTTTAATATTTTTACTGTAAAACGTACACCAGAAAATTTTTATTATAAAAAACGAATTATTTTAACATTATAATTCGATTTTGGCTTCTCAATTTGAATTCTAAGCATTTTCGAGTTTTCATGTCAGTAGGAAAAAGTTGTATATTTTGGAGATCCACAACATTTCCATTTAACTTTTTCGTATAAAACGCTTATAATTTGAGTTATGCCAAAGAATCCGTTTTTTAAAAATCGAAAAAATGCCCGCACATTTTTTGTACACATGCGATCAAGCCCAATTTCATACTGGCACTTTGCTGTCATACGTAAAGTTTACAAAAAAAATTTGGATTGATTAGGACTTACCTGATTGAGATAAGTTTGTGCCAAAATAATTTGGTTAAAAATGTACATGTAAAATTAAGCATAAAGAGCTTCCATCTGAACGATTGGCCGGTAATCGCAAAAGTGAAAAAAACGTCTTTTCAGCCCGATTCGTCGAACATTGGCCGAGATATTACTAGTTACAATTTTTGCGATGGTAAAACCATAAGGCATTCCCGCGTTGCGGTCGTGTGCCTAAAAATTGCGCGTTTTCCCATTGCGAAATTGTCGACGAACTCCCTATCGGCAGCGCGTCAAAAGTTGGAGAAAAACACGCGCGCTGCGCATATCTATATATGTATACACATAGCAACGCTAACTGCAAGCATCCGCGCGAGCGGCACGCGGGGCGAGCTATATATACGCGATGTAGTTCCCCGTGGAAATCGTGTGTAACGGAAAAAACGGAGAAGCTCACGCGCGCCCGCGCGTCAGCTTATTACCTCGTTATTTATCGCGCTAATCTCGTGTAAACGGCTGCGCAGACACGTTCGTGTGCACCGCGCGGGATGACACACGCATACGTGTATATATAGTACATACACATATGCAGAGAGAGCGAGAGAAAGAGCTTAACCGGAAGCGCGAGCAGATAACGCGCGCCGGGCAATTTGTACGACTATGTAGCTTCAATTCGCGCAGTCGGAGTTAGGAAGACTGTGTACATAAATAATAGATTTCACGCGGCAGCTTATGTATTGTATATAACGTGCACCGCGTGCGCTCTTTACCGTAATTGTTGGCTTTCATATTTTATTTCAATTTACGTGACGTCTGAAGGGAGCGTTGCTGTGTGTGTGTGTGCGCGAGCGAGTGTACCAGTGTGTATATGACACGAAAGTTTTAGCGCAATCGGAGGAACGCCGTCGTTCTCAATCTTTTTTCCTCTTTCCGTTTATTTCTCACTGTTTTAATAATAAGCGCGGGATAAATTATTTATGAGAACGTGGGGATACATCAGCGTATGCAATTTTCAGGCGCTTCACTTTATTGTTACGGGAAAATGCTTTCTGCGTATTGTTTGACACTCGGAATTAAATGGCTACATACGTCATAACGACTATAGTTAATCCAATTAACGAGACAATGGCGAGGGTCGATAACGATTTCTAGAATTCAAATCTTGCTCCATTTGAATGAAATTATCGTTCGCTGCGTTCTCAGGATTTTTTTTTTCAGTTCTGGAGCTCGCTTAATTTTTGCACCGGGAAACAGAAAGAGAGAATATAAAAGAAGATTATAGAAGTGATATTTGCTGCGTGTTTTTTACGAAGCAACGCAATTTGCATTCTGTTATTACCTCTTCTCTCTCTCTCTTTCTCTTTCTTCATGAAACGAATGCAAAACGATTTTTTCCCCGAGGCGCGAACTGGAAAGAGAAAACAGCAGAATGGACGGAGATAATTGTGTTTTAAAAGAAACGACTTAGATTCTGTATATCACTTGGACTTTATATAGAACTGAAGTAAAATCAAATAAAAATGCAATGAGAAAGTTTTGAACGTCGGTGTCTGCAGTGTCATTTTATTTTAAAAAGCTGTGCGAGCAAAAATAATGCTACGGTATGCAAAATATTCCTGCGCGTATGACAGGGGATGAAAAAGGTTCGCTACACATTCGCATAAATACCTCCGATTTCGTCGGGCTGTCACTTATACTCTGACCGTACAGGAATAAAGGCGTTGCGTCTCGTACACGCCTTTTTGCGGCTTCGCGAGAATTGAAACGTCCCACGAATGCCTGGCATACTTGTCGCGCTTGGGATTGCGTGTTTTCACGGTAGGTGAAATAATAAATTCGGGCGTCGACCGCAGCAGGCGGAGCCCAGTGAAAGAACACTTCAGACAGACGGTGTAATTAGGCGGCCCATCACGAGCGTTCTTCAAATTCCGTCCTCCTTCTCGACCTCCCTAATATTAATTATCATCAACTCTCGATTTTTTCCAACTTAATACGAGGTTCCTTCGCTGCGCGGTCGAGTTTAAAAATTGCGAAAAAATTATCAATTTATTTTACAAAAAAACAAAGAAAATGAAAAGTAAATTGCACAACTTAAACACTTGGATCGCTCCGACAGTGAGAATTTTTCAATTTACCCAGAAATCAAGCGAGATCCACGCAGCTCGTCCATCGGCTCATTAGATCGCCGAATGTTCACTGAGAGCAAATCAATTAATTGGGACGAGAGGGCGAGTAGCTCCCGAATCCGAAGCGGCAAACGGAGAAACATTACTCACGCTCTCGCGCCGACCCCTCCTCCCCGACCAAAAGGGTAATCGCGTGTCGTCCTCCCATATCGAGTCCGCAGTGACAAACGCACGCACGCTTGGATTTTCCGCGTCTCTGCCGATCCCCCATATACACTCGATTCCACAGATGTATATATATATAGAGGGAGAGAGTAGAGAACGAGAGAGACTAGTGTTATAGCAGTAGCAACAGGTGTCCGCGGGGACATTCGCAGAAATGCGGGGGTGTGGGCTTTTCCGCGCCGGATGCGAGGAGGGTATGTACGAATGGTAGAAAGAGAAAGCGTGGGAGGGTCTTTATTTATGAGCTTTTTATTCGACTTGTTGAGCTCTCTCTTTCTCTCTCTCTCTCACTCTCGTGGTAGAGAGAAAGAGAGGAGGAAACGGGAGGTGAGATGTGCAGGCGTTATGGAAACGGAGAAAAGAGCGAGGGATGTTCCGGCGCGGGAAGAGCTTTTTCCGGAGGGTTGCCGAGAACTGTTGCTCGCCTTTTTTCCGCTGCTCGAGTGCTTTCCGATTGAGCGTATACGACTAGTATATATACATTGGAAAGAATTAGCGGGGTGTGTCGCTTTTTGCGCGGAGAATTAAATTTTCGATTCGGCGTACGCTATATATGTGTATGCGCACAGCTATATACAATGCGACGGTTATTCGACGAAAAATGTAAACACACTCTTTGTACATAACTCGATGCACTCAATAAACGACCTCATCCTAGCGCCGATACTCAATACGCATCGGCCATATCCGTGAAACTAATCGACGATACATCTACGCGTTCCCGCGGCTGAATAGAAACAGCTGTTGGTGTTCGCACTCGGGGACAAATAGCAGAGGCGCTAGAAGTGGCTCGCGATAAAAATCGCGGACTCGCATATATACCTCGAGATGGTGCGGAGATATCTTTCTCAGCGTCGAGAGTCTCTCTCTCTCTCTGTGTCTCTCTTCCAGGTACGGCGAGGTGAGGCTAGTCATCCGCAAAAGAGAAGGGAAGCGGAAGACGCAACTGAGCGAATACGCGATGAATAGACGCGAGATGGAATTACATCGAAGTATACGAGTTGAATGCGATTGTATACTGGCAGAGGGATTATATACGATTTGTTTGTAATTTTTGCGCTACGATTGACGCGGGCGTCTACGTATTTTTATTAATTTTTTATGCTCAAAAGCGATCTAACTGTGCTGCTTGCGTCAAAATTGGCTTGCTTCGCTTACAAACTCCTTATCGAGTTATATTCTTGATATAAAACACGTCGAAGCTAATACACAATGTTACAAGCAATTTTCTCGGAATATTATACAGTACGGTAATCAGTAGCCATAGCTATGCGGTCGTGAAAAGATTCCATCTCGACTCGCGTGTATACACTATACATATATATGAGATGTAAGCCAAAAAGAAAGAAACCATAGTAAGAAAAAGACATTACGCAGCAGCAGCGGCAGCAGCGCCGCAGGTAAATCCATAAGAAGATACAGACGAGATTTCCCTCGGTAATCCGAAATCTCGGGCAGCCGTCTATATCCCATTGTCGGTACGCGCCGACACTCAGTCGTCGTTCTCTGTATCTACGATCTCCATTAAAGTTCAGTTAACGCCCTCTTGCCTCCGCGCGCGCGCGCGCTTTTACATCTCTTTTTCTTTCTCCTCCCGTGTATCTGAACGTATATGTATGTGTCCCGCGTACAGCAGTATACGCGTCGTCTCTATAGAGCCGAGGCGTCTGATGCCCGTCGCGCATCCGTAACTCTTTTTAAAGACCCGAAGTGCTCGCACACACACACACACACACGTGCACACACGAGAGGTATCTGTTTCTTATTGCGCGCGTATTCCGGGGATCAGGGGGGTGAGCGGATCCGTGTCGCTTTGTCGGATTTCGTGTTGTCGTGAGAGCACGAGGCCTATTGTCAGAGGGCGGGAATGCGCTTGTCTTCGAGTGTCGAGGGTGGTCCCCGGATTTTCGGGATTTTCTACACGCGAACTTCACGCTTCTACGGTTACCTTGTGCGGCTGCGTGAGAGAGGGAGAGAGAGAGAGAGAGAGCAGAGAGACACGAATTATTGCGTGAGAGAGGATCGCTTTTTTTTTGTCTGTTTATGCGGGCGGTGTATACATGCTAAGATGTGCGCTTTTATATTCGTTCTTTGCTCGATCTGCGGCTTCTTTTGAGCTGGAGGTGTACCGAATTTTTTTTTCTAACCTTTTTATTTAATGTGAAGCGAGGAGCGGAGAATTTGTTGAATTGTGAGTCATTTTTAAAGACATTAAAAATGTCTTTACTCCTTTAAATCTAATGGAACTATATTCGATTAAAAAAAGAAAAAACCGCGAAATATAACTGCGACAAATAATAATAAAACGATTTAGTTTCGAATGAAAAACGAAGAAGAGACACATTACATTTCTGACGTAAAAATTTTTCAAATCGACAACTAGTCCACAAAAAACTTTTGTAAGAAACATTTATTATTTTAAATCCTTTTTTAAACTAAATATAACCTAAAATTTTTTAAAATATTGCTACTACCGCAAAGAAAAGTTCAAAAAAAGTTGGAAAATTTAGTATGTAAAATCGCTTTAAAAATTTGTCCATCGCAGTACCCGTATATATACTTTCAATGTGCTTCCCGTAAAATTTCGAGAAAATAAAAAGCCGTCGCGTCGGCCATGGCTGCGGGGAAGAAAAAAAATCCGAAATAGAAGAGAAGCTTTTGTCTCTCGCCGCGGCGTAGAGCGAGAAAAAGCTTTCGCAGCGAGAAACGATGTAAGACGCGCGAGGGACTGATAAGAGCCCCGAACAAGCGCGGCAGAAGCAATTTCGTTACGGCGCGCGCACACACGTGAACCTCGGCGTTTACCTATATATACATATACATGTACACCTCGTCGCCGTTTAATTTCACCCCAGAGCGCGCTGAGACGGCAGTAACGAAGTAGCAGTAGCATTTCGCATATCGCGGCCGGGGAACAGCGAAACTTTCGGCTTAAAACGAGAGCGAGTGAGCGAGAGAGACATATATATACACTGCTGTATACTAGGCGAAGGGGGATATCAAGTATTTTCTCAACGGTGATCTGTTGTTGATTGCGCCGAGATTGGGCTGAGGGTGCGCTGAGATCCCCGCATGATTAGAGGTTTCGAGAAGCGAATCGATTCGCGCTCTGCGTTATTATTATCGCGCAGGTAAGGAATTTCGATTTTTAGGAGCGTTTGCCGCACGTATTAGATGTATAGGTATATGGAAAGCAGTATATTTATGAATTACGAATTTCTTAATTATACGAGCGACGAATAATCGTATGAAATTTCGGAGAGAGATGGAGAAAGACGCGAGACGGCGCGGCAACCCTTCTTAGACCCACGTACGTAAGCCCTCTCGAAGCTCGTCGGCGTCTCCCCCCGAAGCGAACCCCCCCAACAGCAGCAGTAGCAGCAGCAGCAGCAGCAGCACTACAACGTATCGAGTTACTCCGGAATAATTCTGTTAATTATGATTTCAGAATATGATTTTCTCTTTGCCGCTCTGCCTCGCGCGACGGAAAATGTTCTTCCCTGAAAATTCGATATGCTTGCGATTGTTATGTTATATATAGAGATATTCTGAGAAACTACATGAGCATTTGGCAACGGCTTCGTATGAATAAAATATTTCTATTAACTTTTCTTGTTGCACGCGCATAACAACTGTGTACAAGAAATTCGAGCTAAAATGCACAAGCTAAAAGACATAAAAGATTCATAATGACGGTACGATAATAAGCTCCGGCGCGCGCAGACCGAAAACTCAGCAATATCGTGGCCGACAGCTCGAGCGTCGCGGCGATTTAAAGCTCATAAATGCAGAATCGTCTAATTCCCCGGAAAAGTTTGCCGCGCGCGGCAGTAGCGTCTTTGTCGCTGATCCGCACGTTTCTCTCTCGCCGCCTCCCCCCCGTGACAATTTACGCTGATATTTATGCCGCGTCATAACCGGCGAAGAGAGAGAGAGAGAGATAGAGTGAGAGAAAGACCGAGGCTCTCGCGCGGATTCGTACTCCTAATCCCCCTGCCGCCGGGGGTTGTTTTAATTGAAATCTTAGTCGCGCGCGCGCGAGCTACGCCGAGCGTAAGACGCTGCTGCACCGGTTCTCCTCCTCGCTATATACATAGTTTATATATACACAGAGATAGAATCTCGAAGAATGCCATTGGTGTGTTATGTGCAATTTTGGAATTTTTACGAAAAGATTTTTCTTTTTTCATGCGCGCGCGTAAAAATGTTTTCGAGGGAGAAGTCGTCGCAATGACCGATACCCCGCGATAAAAAAGTGAGCAGACTTTTGCAGAAACGAGGCTGCCTCTACAGCGCGCCGCCGCATGAGATATTCAAAAGCCTGCGCGCGCGGAGAACGAGGAAAGTTGCGTAATTTCGCGCGGCGCGAGTCGAAATGTCAACCGCGAGACCACTAAAAGCTTCTTCTCTTTTTCCGTCTCTCTCTCTCTCTCTCTTTCTCTTCTGGTACGATAGCCGCGCGAGTTTGACGTCCCTTACGCGCAGAACGAGAGAAACTTTTAATTCGTTCATTTCGCTTGGCTCAAAGGGTTGCCACGACCGCGCGGCTTATTAAAATTTATGCCCGAGCTTCGCGGCCTGACGAGGAAGCGACTCTCCCGCGCATTTGATATCCCCGCGTTTTCATCATTTTCCAAGTATACGCGCGCGCAATAATTTTCACGTCGACGCGAGAACTTGGGCGAAGCACGCGGTTTTTCTCTCGGCTCGGCTCGATTTCGAAACCGTTCGTTTTTCACCGGGTAACATTTATATATATATATATGTATACGCGCGAACCCTCGGTAAACCTTCCTTCGTCTCTCGACTTTATTCCGTTGCCACGCGAGTTTCCCCCTCCCCCTCCGCCCCTCTTTCTCTCTCAATCTCTCGCAAAGAAATTACACTTTGGTATACTTTAATCCTTGGAACAATACGAGAGAAGGAGAGAGAGAGAGAGAGAGAGAGAGAGGAAGCGCAGCCCGAAGCTATACGCGCGGAGAGGAGTAAGAAAAAAGCAGTAGCGCCTCGAGCCAAAGGGGTGCGAGAGATAGAGATTTCTTCGCTCGGCGCTAATATTCCAAGGGAGCGCCTAATTTTTTTTTAAAGCCCCGCCCGTCAAACGCTCTCTCTCTCTCTCTCCCCCGCGCTCAGTATATACCCGCGGCGCGGATGCGTATACATATATATTATATATATACACGCGGACGAGAAGTAAGGCATAATAAAAACGCCATCTGAAATATGCATCCCTTAATAAAAGCGTCCAATTAGAGGCGAAAATGGAATTAGGTATTAAAGTATGTATTATAAAAGCGTGAGCGCGCGGGCGAGAGTCGCAGGTGCGCGCCAGGATTTTTCTCGCGCAACCCTTGCGCGCGCCGGAGAAAAGATTAGAGCGCGCGTGTATATATACCTATAGAGAAGCGTATACGAGACCCTCTCGCTATCCGTATCAACACAGTCGAGGATGAGAACTGAATTATTTATGGCTCTGGGATTTTTCTGTCAGTTAGGACGAATCCGTCGCGCTGATTTACGGTGTCTCATCCGCGCGCTCTCTCTTTCTGTATTTACGCCGACGTGATTTGTGTGGCAATTTTTTTTTCTTCTTTTCTTCTTCTCCGCGCGGCTAATAAAGTGATTCTTTCTTATGGTACACAATGCGGCGCCGCTCAGACAGCGAAACGCATTGTAATCACGAGAGGATTCCGTGTATACACTCGCGCACTTGTTGCCGGGGAGAGAATGTTTCGTTTGAGCGGATTATGCTAACGCAACATTTATGCATTATCCGGCGATGCCGCTGATCCTTTTCTCCGTCTCTCGCCTCGGCTCGACTACAACACTCCCTCGAACGAGTCTCTGTCTCTCTTTTCTCCAGTCGAGCTCCGGAGCTCGGATTCCCGAAGCGCCTCCGATATTAAGACCCCCAGCCGGCGTATTAGTCATATAAATTTACCGCTCGCCATGTTAGTTTCGCATTTCGTTCCGTTTCCCTCCTGGATCTTCCTTCTACCTCCTGTCTTCCTTTCATTTTATATCCCCCTTTCTTCTGGCATTAATTGCGCTTAATCATTATTTACAACGATTTCATTATCCCTCGCTCGCGCTCTATACCTTATTGTTATATACCCGCGCCCGAGAGTTTGGCGCATATAAAATATCGGACTCGTTCATTAATTTTATTCTGTCGACTCGCCTTTAATTTATCCACCTATAATTCTGTAACTCCTCCGTGTCCGATTGATTTTTATCGTTCGAGCGTGAGCGCGAGCGCGCGCGAGGCTTTATATAAAATGATGAAAAAAGAGAGGGAAAAAAAAATTTAGCGGAGATTCTCGCGCGCGAATACTTGGAATACTCCTGTAAATTTAAGCAGAAAGGAATAAAAAAAAAGCGTTCCATCGCGAAATTTTTCGCGAAAAATATTTCATCCCAAAAAATGACTCGAGCCAGAAAAATCCTACATGCGCACGGCTGCCAGGGGGGAGTGATATTGCTCTCCTCACGTTTTTAATCGACCCCCGCGTGCCTCTGTCCGATTCGCCCCCACCTCGGCATTCCGAAGCTCGATTACACGGATTTTCAATGCGAATATCCCCTCGTAACTGTCTCTCTCTCCGTCTCTGGAACTTTTACGATTGCTCCCGTGTCTGCGTGTGCGACGCTTCTCGTCCCTCGTCGTTATTCGCACTCAATACGCGTTGCAGTACGGCGATTTCAATCTTGCCTCCTCGAAATCACTCGAATTTTTCGAAAGAACTATATACGATGCGGAGCGAAAAATCGTAAGCGCGCGCGATCTTTATTCTGCGCGCTTCCGTCTCGATCCCACTCGCGGCCCAATGAAATTTTACGCGAACCCGCGCCGCTCTCGCGCTTTACATATAATAATAATCAAAATAATAACCCTCATAAACATTAGTACTTTAAAGTAAAGTAGCCGTAACGCGTATGCGTGTACGCAGACAGGCGCAGGCACAGACGGCCGCGGCACTTATATTCGAACCGCAAACGCATTACGCCGGTAATAAATTATTAATCTCCTCGCGCTCGGCATATTTTAATATCATCTCGGCCAATGAGCGATCGGAGTAATTGGAGATACCGCTCTCTCTCTCTCTTTCTCCCTCGCTCTCTGTCTCCCGCTTTTCGAAAGGCAAAAAGTCGCCGAGAGAGTGTGTGTAGCCAAGGTCGCGCGAAAATAAAGAGACGAGCGCGCCGAACGTGTTTTGTAAAATCACGCGAGCCCAGCTCTGTATAGTATACACTTATACGTATAATATATAGCTTATATATAAACGTATATATAGAGATCCGTCGAAGGGACAGCTCGTACACGTACACCACGATCTATATAGAGGGTCAATTAAGCTTTTTCCTTTGACATCGCGCCTTCGCCAGCGTATTACAGTCAAGGTGGAATCGAAATCGCGAAACGGCACGTACGCGCCAAGTTGTTGTCTGCGCGGCGGCCGGAAGTCGTCGATTGATCGATCGAATATCGCAGTCCCGCATCATCAATTTATCCCGCTCGCCTCTCTCACTATATATCTATATATACTGATGCGATGCTGCTGTACTTTGTGTCCATACACCGACGCGTTCCCGCGTCTCTTCTTTCCTATATGTACAACGTCGAGCGCCGCTCGTTACACTTTTTTTTTCACTTCGACCTCTCATTTCTTTTTTTTTTTATATAAGTATACACGCAATTATTCAGATATATACGCATATACCTATACGCGTTTCTCGATCTCCACTCTCGCGTTTCAAGCTGTATAACATACAGTGTAGGCGCGCGATATGAAACAAAGGGAAGAAAAAGATCTCAAGCCGTGTCATCCTCGAAAGTGCCTTGCAGCCGCGCGAGCCGCGCGTTACGACGGAACAACTCTCGAGACGGTATATATGCAGCAGCAGCAGCAGCGGAGACTTCCCTCGTATATTCTTTCTCGCACATATGTGTAACAAGCGCGCATACACACGGGCAGACGCGCAGAGAGATACGATTCTCTCTGGCGTGCTACTTTCCTCGGATGCTCACTCGATACGGCCCGATATCCGTATATACGTATATACATAAGTCTATGTATATATATAACGCTGCACAACCCCGCGCGCCCGCCCGTCTGGGGATCGAGATAAAAGACTCGCGAGTGGGTAGCAAGCAGAAGAGAGAGAGAGAGACGTGACGAGACAATGGATCACCGGTCCACTAGCGCAGCTCGTATATAATACAATCGCATCAGCATCGGCCGCATTGTGTTTTTGCCTCGCTATACTCGCGCGCGCGCTCTCTTTGATAGCGACTACCGAACTCGCTCCTCTCCCTTCCGCGCTGTGTACACAAATATATCTATACTCAGCGATATAGAGCTGCTCGACGCGCATCTCTCTCTATATCTTTTCTTTCCTTTTCCGCTCGCTCCGCGAGTTTTTGCGCTTCTCGCGTCCGTACGATCCGTATATACACTGCGCTCGCCTGTACGTAGGCGGTGAAATTCGATACCCCGAGTGCGCGGCTTATTCCCTTTTTTTTTTGTCCACTGTCGAGAGATTCGCACGTTCGACGCGCGAGGACGTCGTCGGTGTGTATATAAGGGCCGAGGCGGCGCGGCTTCTTTCGAGACGAACGTCTCCTGCGATGTGCATTATGAATATATTATTGTGTATACAGTGACGGAGAGCCGATTAGCAGCCGTGTAATTTGCATACAGAGTTTGCGAATATTTATTGCGCTGTTCCGAGGATTTTCTTGCTCCTGTTGTACGCGGGTAACTCGATATGCAAAAGCGATTTATTTCCGCTCCGAAAAATTGACGTATTGCGGTGTGAGATGGTGTATATACGTATATGAGTCAGGCGCACGTATGATTTGAGATGAATCGCGCGGATTAGCGGAACCCTAGACGGATTGCGTAATTCCAATCCTTAAATTCACGTTATTTCTATAGGAGCTGCTCTGTGATCGAACGAGTAATTGAATCCCGGCGTGTATGAAAGACGATACTCTTCCATTCGTCTATAACGGACATATAGCGAGTTTTAACGAGCCACCCAGCTCCTAATCCCGAGACATATACACAGCGTTTACACACATCTGTCGGCTGATGATTCAGTGACACTCGCGCTTATGTATTCCTGGATAAACTTCGAAGCGGATATCTTTGCGACTTGGCGAAACCCTGCATATAGGAAAACAAGGCGGCCGTATACACGCGGAGATTTATAATTGAAAGCGCCGCGATTTTTGATAAATGAAACAATAAAGTCGGCGGGCGCGAGGCGTCAAGAATAATTAAGGGAAGAGGGGGAGAGCTGCTCTTTCGCGGTCGTCGATCGCGCAAAGTTTCGCGCCCCAAGATTAATGATTCGCGCGAGGGCATGGGACTGCGCTGCCCCCCGATATACGCTATACAGTCGCTCTCATTTCGCGCTCCTCCCGTCGATCGATCTTTGTCTTTCGAGCTCTGTCCGTCAATTCGTCTCTCTTCTCTCTCTCTCTCTCTTTCTGTTCGCGCGCGAGGTTTCGCCGTTGATGCGCGCACTGCTGCACACGGCAGTGCGCAGACACCCCTTTCTCACGATGTTTTCGCGTCCGATATACGCGCCTCTACTTATTATTCTCTTCTTGATTGCCTTTGTATTTTTTTGTTTGTTAATGATGATGATGATAATAACGCTGCGCAGTCGCGTTAGTATATACTAACTATATATGAAATATATTTTTGCAGTGCGCTCTTGTATAGAAATGTTAAGGAGGTTTGACCGTAAAATTTAAATTTCGCGCTATAATACACAGTAAATGAAAAAATAAATAATCTGCTCGTAACTGTATAGAACCAGGAATCAAATTTAAATTTTGTAAAATATTGTATAGTATAAAATTTCATAGATATTATATTTCGTTGACAACAAAAATATAATGTTATTCAATGAACAATAGTTCAACGCAATACGATCTTATATATATATACATATATATATTATTAATTTTGTTTGAAATACATTCAATTAACATATCGATCAACAAAAACGGTTAAAATTTCCCTTTAGAGCATAGATAGATACTCGTGAATTTTTTTCTTTCAAACTCGAGCCACTCATCATAAAATCATCAATCATCGCGCTCGACTCAGAAAGAAGTTCGAAAAATATACATCCGAAACCAGAAACAAGCACTTATCTGTTTCTCTATCTTCACATCGACGCGGCGGAGCCGCAAGACGTTACGCGCTCGACTGGGCTCCCGATTTTCAAGAACTCATCGAGCTTCACTATATATATATAATATACACGCACACACACATATATATATACATACAGCGGAGAATCGTTCGTCCCGCTTTCATCCGGAGCCGCGCGCGCCGCACTGAAAGGGTCCCGGGGAAAGACACACGCTCTCAGAGATTAAACGATAGAGATTCCTCTCTTCCTTCCTCCGAGAAGAAGTACACACAGCCGGCTAAGACAAACAAATTAGTGCAATTAGAATCCCTTCAAAGAAAATTGATAAATTCCAGGCGGAAACAATTTCGCGACTCATTTCACCCGCGCCGCGCTCTCTGCTTCTGCGTCTGCAGCGGCGCACTCGACGCAAGCCCCTGGAGTTGTTCGATTTCGAAGGGCGGATCGAAATGTTTGCCGGATTGAGCGCTCATTTGTTATCGCGCGCACGCTCTCTCTCTCTCTCTCTCTCTGTTTCTCGCTTGTATATGTATCCGATATATAGGATAATTGCTTTTTTCTCCTCTTCCCCCCCCCCCTCGCCGCACTTCTCTCTCCGACTCAATTTTGCGCATACTCACTCTTTCGCGGGCCATATTGTTCGGAGAGAGAGAGAGAGGCATCTTTTTTTTCCTTCTCCCGGGGGCTGACGCGATGACTTTGATGAATGCGAAGATTTTCTTATTCCCCTCATTCTTTCTCTCTTTCTCTCTCTCTCTCTGGCAGACTACTGCTTTGCATTATTCCGTTATTTGATTTATTCAATCGCGGTGAAACTCAAGATTCGCGCGATCGCGCAAGCTGACTCCGATGAATTTGCCGCGAAAGAAGAAAAAAGTCGTCTGCTCTCCCGCATCTATAGACATATAGTTGACTGCACGAGACACACGAGCGCCGCTGCGGACGAGAAAAAGCGACAAGTGCGCGTGTGTATACGTATAGGCGTCGCGTCTGTACACGGGAAAACTACTCGTAAGATCGCGAGCGCGTGCGGTCGCATACGTCGGGAAGAAATAACAGCTGTAGAGGAGTCGGCGCTTCGTTTGTCTCGCCGCGGCTGGAATTTACGTATGTGTCGACACGCGCGCCCCTCGAATCGCGCGAGGGTCGGCTCTCTCGCGTTAACTTATTGGGGGCTGCGCGACTTAATGCGAGAAACTCTCGAGCGGAAGAGTTGGCGCGCGTTCGAGCGTTATATTTCTGTATAGTTTCTTTCTTTGACACGACATAGTAGGCGTTCGTCGCGACACAGTTCGAATCTTCAAGGATGCAAAGAGGCTTCTGTATTGGATATGCATTGTACGTATATTAGTCGCGATCGATCGAAGCGAGAAAAAAAAGCGCAGCGCCGAGATAATTGAATAAACTCCGATACCACAAAAGCCTTAACCCGTGAACTGTATATAACTACGTTCCGTGCGGGCCAAGGAAAACGAAGGCGCTGTATATATAGGTATACTATAGATTATACACAATGAGGGATAGGGGAGAGCAGTCGACTGCTGTATATATATGTATATATACTATATACATGTATAATACAGAACAGCTATATAAGAGACGAAACTCGACGACGTCTTGGGCGCGGCTCCTTTGCGCGGGCATTAAGAGCTTCTGGATTTATTTATAACTACATTTACGCGCCGTGTCCTCTGGTCCAACCCTTCCACAGTTATATTGCGTTTATGAGCGACAGTCTATGTGGGGTACGGGAGAGAATTTTCCTGCAGCGGGCCATAAGCTCGCGCGCACACACGCTCACCCCCTCCGCGTATATATTACCGTTGAGTTTTGAATTATTTCAGCCGTGCGCTCGGTAGCTCATCGAATATTGAAATATAACCGTATTACTTTTTCTTTCTGTTCGCAGGTACGCATTATACCGATTTCCTCCGGAGCTACGGCGCACTCGAATTCGCAAGTATACACGTATACGATACTGTAACCCCACGTAATAGACGAGGCGCTGCGCGTCCGCAAGATCAAAGAGTGTAATATTGCCGATGACAAACCGGTCGACGCTATATAGTCTCGAGAGTCGCGCGCGCGCGTAGCGAACCGCGAAAGTGCAAAGACTTTAGCGAGTAGGGATAATCGGCAAAGCTCGTCGCTTGTTGTTTAACGCAGAAAATTGGCGCGCACACCGCGCCGTCTAAGACAATGAAGTGCAATCCTTTGGAGAGAGAGCGCAAGCGCGCGCGCAGAGTCGAGGTAATCCTCGACCTCAGTGTAGCGTATCGACATTAATTCCCGTTGGCCCGGGCTCTTAACCGGAACAGACGCACCCTATAATAGGCAAGTTGGAATCCAATCTGCAAGTTTGCAAATTCAATTCGGCCGTCTTACGGCTTTAAGAGAGAGAGGGAGAGGGAGAGCGCGGGAGTCTAGAACTCTGCGCATAGTACTCGTCCTTGTATTGCCGCTGCTGCTTTCTTATTCACCGAGTTTTGCGATTCGGTGATATTGTTGCGCGTGCTACTGCTGCAGTTTTAACCGATATGCCTCGTCGTAACTATCGCGTCTTCGAGTATCCCGATCGCAGGCGAGTCGCGGCTTTCGCGAATTGGTTCTTCCGATTTTCGAATTATTTTCCCTAATATTTCTCGTGTACGAAATACCTTATCGCACGGACATTGTTATACAGTAGAGTCTAATAATAATCGACATTGAGATGCAGATAAAGGGAGTTTCGAAACTTCGTTTCGCCGAACGTTTGTGATTACTTCCCTTTCGAATTTCCTCGCTAGGCAGCTCCCGCAAATGCCGCGGCGCAACATCGCCGTTCAAGTAGCTGCACTTTGAAACTTGCCACATGCCAGACACCCGCGAATTCGCAAACTCCGCACTGCCGGCGTATCTGTGTCGGTTCCAAGTTCATTGCGGGGAATCGATCGAACAGCGATATATACATACACACTACGTACAACAATAATCGTGCATTAATTCGAGGCATTCGAGGCAACTTATATACACGCGGCGAATTGGAAATTATAAATTTCGCCGAGCAACAAGCTGAACGGCAAGTCGCGAGTACATATGGCCGCATAAAGACGTCGCGCTGCATAATTCGGATCTTATGTGAAAAGCGAAAAGTACATCGGCGTGTGTGTGCAGACGCATAGGTACGAATGAAAGGCAAACAGAGCCGTAGAAATCCTCGAATGCGGGCTTTTGAAGTCGGCTCGCGGCGCGGTTGCCTTTTTTTTTTTCGTTGCTCAGCTTTTCTTTCCGCTTACTGCCGTACTTGTACACTCCAAAGAGTCGTCATTCGCGGGAGAAAGCGCCCTCGCGCATTGCCGAGAGGCGACTGCGCGTGTAATGCATTTTATTTATTCACAAAAGACAAATACTCATTTACCTTTCTGCGCTACGAGCTTTTGCGCGCGCTCCTCTTCTCCCCCCCCCCTTTTTCAGTCGAGCCGCAAATGCGGAGAAGGAAAAAGATCGCGCGAGCTGTGTGTGTGTATGACAATTAGAAAAGTTGGCTGCAAGTGCTTTTAGTTTCGGAAGTTCGGGGTCGCTTTGGTACGAGCTCGAAGCTATACATATATATATAGATAGCGCGATTAATAGTCAAGTACACGTTTCAAACCGGTCAGAAGTTGTTGTAATATCGTATATATGCCGTAGGGAGGATCGAATAAATTGATTGGTAAATTTGAAGAAGAAAAAGAAAAATTGATTATACAAGATCAAAGCTTGGAAATATTCATTGGAGAAAATATAATTACCACTAAAATAATAGCAGCTGTAGTAGCGAGACCCAGAAAGCAAAGAGAAAGAGTATATACATAGCTACATAGGCAGCCGCGCGTGGATTTAAAAAGGGGAAGAGAGCAAGAGAGAGAGTGAGAGAAAGAGAAGACACACTACGTACAATGTACATGCACGTATATATATATATATATATACGTATATAACGCAAGTGAGCTTCCCTTCCAGTTTGCGCGCTCTCGCGACTGCGGAGTCCGGCATCTTCCGGCTCCTAAACTCTAAAGCGTAATGCCACAATCCCTTTGATGGGGTTTCTGTAAATGGAGCCGAAGCTCGACGCGGGGACGAGAAAACGCTGTGCACGCGAGGCATAAACGCGCGTCTGTGTGCAGTGCGCCATAGTACTCAGCGCGCGCGGAAGGGAAAGACGGAACTCTCTCTCTCTCTCTCTCTCTGTCCGAGTATATACAGCGTAATAGCCAAGGACTTTGAAACGAGCGGTGCGCGCGGAGAGAGTCTCTCTCGCTCTCTCGCATTTTTAATTTCCTCGGATTAAACGGTCCGGGGCTTAGTGCCGACGTTTCTTCTTCAAAGTCTATATTTGCTCTTCTGTCTTTGCGCTTTTCTGCGCGCGCGCTTCTTGCGCCTCCTCGCTATATGTACTGCGGTGGCGCTGCATTGTGTGCCTTTTATTATTTCGCACTAAATGTACATCTATATTTTACGAAAATTAAATGTGCTCCGTTAATTATCGTCTCAGCGCAATAGCGGCACGCATACATTCGTTCGGTATATATATGTATACTGCATTACTCGGGCGGCTCGCAATAATATAACACACTGCGGGGGCGCTATCGTATAGAAGAGAGAATATATAGGAGAGAGAGCATAGAGGAAGACAAGGGGTATATATAAGGTCGTAATGGAGCAGTGAGTACAAAGAGAGCGACGACGCATGTACCCCGCTCAATCAGAAGTCATAATACATTTACGCGGACCTAATGAAGTCTTGATGAAAGCTCTGCCGCGTACACGATATATACGCATCGTATCTATACCACGTATATATATAGAGGCTCTGAAATCCGCAACCTTTCGTTACGCTATATACGGTATATATAAATGCTAGTGCGGCCGCGGGCTGCCGGAATCCTGTTGCGGCGCCAAAGCGTTAATTAGACCGCCGCCGCGCTTTCTTTGTCCGCGGCCGACTTGCAGCTGCGCGGACGTCTCTTTTGCTTTTAATTTCGCGTCCTCTGCTCCTTCCCCTCCCAGTTTTAAGACCGAAGACGTACGACTCGCGCAAAGAGGATCTCTCCTCCCCGCGATGGGGCGTAATTGATGTGTTCACTCTTAATTCTCTCTCGTCTCTCGTCGCGGTCGCGCAGAGTCTATATGCATATCTGTAACCGACGATAAATTACATCAGCGGAAAAGTGTGTCTCTTGATACGCTAATCTATAATTCAAAGTCGCAGCCGCTACGTATATAGAGAGAGTAGCTCTAGCTCTCGTAAAATTTGATAGACCCGTCGAATTAACTTGCCTCTCGATACACCATGCATATACATCCGCGTGTACATACCTGTATACATGAGCCAAGCCGTACGTACAACGCAGTCAGCTCTCTGTCCGCGTTTGCGCTCGCGCGCGATGTATTAGCCATCCGCGAATGCGCGGGTCCGGTGCAGTGCAAAATGCATACATACACGCCTCCCCTGAGCGCGGTGTATAAATATGGACGTGCATGATTCATTGCCGCGTCTGTGTGTCGAGCGGCACTGTACACCTCTACAATGCGCGTATGTATAGTGTATATACGGTATGTATATCGTTCGTTCGACTGCCATATATATGTATGTATATATGCGTACGTGTGTGTGTGTGTGTGTGCTATACGGTTCGGAAGCAGAACGTTCGCTTTGTGAAGCGAAACTATAACTGAATTTCCCTTGTCATTTTATGCATCAGACTCGCCATAGAGTAACCGAATTCGATGGCTGATGCAATTATACATCTTTGCGTCGGGAGCCGCCGCCGCCGCCACCGCACCGCCTGCGATAGTAGTAATGTATATACGTATATATTCGCATACGCACTAGCGATGCTCGCTATACTGCAGCTCTCTCGCTTCTTTCTCTCTGTACACTCTTCTCAATTATTTTTGCCACTCTACACGGTCTAGTAGCGCAGCTATAGTGCGCGCAGAGCAGCATATCGCGTATATTCCATATACCGGCGCTCTCCATATCGTTCGCTTTCTAATTCAATGGCCGATATGTTGCGCTGCAGATGGATGGATCCGGTGCAATTTGCATGAGACGCGCGCGCGCGAGAGCAGCCGGTTCGTTCGTTCGTCTGTCACCTTTTTTCTCTCTCTCTCACTCTCTCTCTCCAAAGGGAGTACGTATCCTGCAATTAATCGGGAGGTTCTTTTCGAGAGAATCGACGATGATGCGAGCGCGCGCACATACATCGAGATCTTAATAATCGATAAGTAAAGCTGCTGCTGCTGCCGCGCGGTATCGAGAAAGAGAGAGAGAGAGAGAGAGAGGGAGAGATGGACTTTTGATGGGACTCGTTGCGATTTTTCAGCCGGGGTAATTGTATACGTTTGTAATTACAGGCCGTAATGTCAGCAATGAACTATCCCGTAACTGCTACATAAGCTTCACTTTATTCTACAACGTATAGGAGCAATATCACTTTCCGCGAGTCCATATGTATATATTATATTATACGCGTACCCGCGCGCGAGTATGTACACAGAAAACGAAATACACCGGTATATATCGCTAAATCGTACGGCAAACAAAAAAGGGTCCAGATGAAAAACAAACAGGCCCTCTCGCATCTCGAGCAGGCGCCGGCGAGAAAAACTCCTTTCCTTCTCGCATACTCTAGAGCACTTTCTCGCTCTATCTCTCTCTCACTCTCTCTCTCTCTCTCTCTAAACAACGAAACGAATTGAATTACGCGTTGACGCGACCCACCGAATCCCTTAATCACTCTCCTATTTCTCATTCGCATTCCCTCGCGATGCTTCTCAAAGAAACAGCAGCGCGGCAGCGGCATCAGCAAACCCTTTTGAGCTTTTCGCACTCATCGAAGCGCGCTTATTATTTTAACGAGCGCGCGAGCGCGCAAATAATATAAGGCGATCCGACTGATATTAATACCCTCCGCGACGCGAGTGTATGTGTTTCTGTACGGGTGTGAGAGAGAGAGAGAGAGAAGCCGTGAGAAAAGCTCAGGTGCCCGAGCGGAAAGTTCGGTCCAAGGCCGACCCTCGCTCCGAAGGAGCAGCCCTTTTTCTTTAACCCTTTTACCTTTGCCCTTTTTGCGCTGGTCTTCCTTTCTAAAAAGAGGTTTATAATTATTCGCGCGGGATTACCGCACGCCGAGTTATTACGCCTTGGCGAATTTTTCTATATGCTCGATGAAGTTCGCCGTGCCGGGTCGAATTTCTAAATTTATACTTTTTGCTCGCGTGCACATATATAGCTATATATATACACTGATGCGCAGTCTCGGCGGTGTGCTTCTTGCATTCTCATTCGCGAATAAAGGTTGCGATGCTCGCGCACACCCTTTCTGTAATTCAACTTCGGCGTACCCTTTCGCGGCGACGATTTCCCGCTTTATAATGAATTACGTGATTGGGCGATTTCTTCGCGACAAAGCGAGGAGTCGATTTTAACGCTGCCCCGACTTTTGTAATTGATGTACTTGCACTTTTCTCCATTCCATTCGCCATTCCGTTCCTGCAGCAGTTTCATTTGCTACAATTTTTTGCTGCGAGATTTCTTCGCATTGATTATTTACTTGCTCCCCTCGATACCTCATCTGTAAAGAGCCAATAAGAATTTTCCAATCCACGCGGTACGAAACATAAAATGCGATCCAGCGAAGACTCGCTGCACACGTTTCCCGCTACACAGTGTAACAACCCGGCTCTCTCCCTCGTCGGCTAAAAAGTATTCCTCGACAAATATTTCCGTTTTCCTTTTTCCCTCCACCTCCCCGGTTTTTTCTCTCTAAACTATAAAGCTCCGAGGATAGAAAGAGATGGAAAGAGAGAGAGAGAGAGAAAGATCGACTCGTCGGGCAATGCGAAAGCAGATCGGAGGGGGATGAGAGGCAGGAGTTCTGATTTCATTAAGCCCCGTGTTATGCGATTAATTAAGTCGCGAGAGAGAGAGAGAGAGAGAGAGAGCCTGCGCCAGGAAAAATATATATAGAGTAGAAGGGCGGCTATGCCGTTATACTGCTTTCTCTCTCTTTCTTCTGCTTTATCTCTCCGCGCGCGAGCAAAAAAAAAAAAAATTAACTAGGGACATTCCACCGGCTGATGCCTGTGGATTCGTGAAACGGGAAGAGAAAAATGCGAAGGGATCGGTTGTATAAACGGGAATCCAAAAGTCTCCGGATTCCAGTGTTAATTAATACGAGAGTCGTGTGTTACGAGTAATTAACTTTTAAACGCCGCGCTTTGTCGGGACTTTGATTAAGAATATACAGAGTGTAATGTACGATGTAACGTGTGATTTCGATAGTCTTTTTTTGGAGACGGATAGAATTTAATCCTGTGTTATATATAAGCGTTAAAGATATAGATTAGTTTATTGTCGATTTTAAATTGAACAAAATCAGTCGCTTGTTTATCGGCCGCAAAAATTGAATTTTTAAAACTGTATACAATAAGAAGGTGTAGATTCTGTTTTCAATTTCCGTGTTCCAAATTTTTACGCAGCTATATAGCGCGGTACAACACCCGATGCGCAATAAAACTGGTTAATTTTCAATCGCAGGGTAAAATAAACAACGGTACATATAACATACGTGTACTTTCATTTCCTTTTGCGTATAATACAAATGGGTCGTAAGATAAGATACAGAAATGTGGGTATATCGATTATAATAACAAGCGTTTTGAAAAATTTCGTTCGCGATAAAGAAAGGTGCGAGGATGATGAAGCGTTATTATTAGCCGCTCGATTGATTCAACTCGAACAAAGAGCTGGCACACACACATACACACACACACACACATATATACGCTATATGTCTGCACCTGAAAACTTTTCATTTACTCGGTTTCCTGTTCTACTTTAGCCCTGCGTCTTTGTGTCCATATACATATCCACGCTTTATTCGTTTCAAACTATACGTATCAGAAACTTGTCAATATACCCTCGAACTTGCGAAATTTCACGCATATCGCCGAGACAACAGAGTGTGTATACGTGCCGCGCAGAGCATAAACTCGACGCGTTACATCGGCCAACGTCTCCGTAATACCCGCGGCAGCTCACTGAATAATAAAGCAGAAGTAAAAGAGCAAGCCTCCCAATAATTCCACTCAGCGAGATACAGTCGAGATATAGCGCGAGGCAGCGCTCTGTATAGAGCCACTATATTCCTATCTGAATTTCCTTATTCATAATCCCCTTTCCCCCTCCCCCCCCCTTCTACACACCAGCCGTATATACGCGGCATCTCCTTCGCGTTCAACAGACGTAAACACTCAAAATCATTAGAGCACATCCCCGAAGCGCCTATGGCGCGCGCGCGCGTGTGTATGTCTCGTGTCAATTGGCGGCTTCCATTTGCCGTGAGGTCTCGGCATCTGCGACCCCGAAAAAGCCGCGTAATTTTTATCGGCTATAAGTACACAGCCGCGCAGCTGGGCGCGCGCGAGAGAGAGAGAGAGCCGAGAACAGCTACTTATATACACGACGCCACGCCTCGACAGTTACTCCGTGGGCTGCTCGGCTGAGCAACTTTCGTGAAGACTCGCCGTGTATAATGAGAACCCCCGAGTGTCTGTGTGTGTGCGTGGGTCTAACTCTGCGTGTGTACGAGCGCATATATATACGTGTATAGCGCTGCTCGCTCTTTATATATACGAGCTCGACGATAAGAGCTATAAAGTCGTGCGACTAATCCGCTGTACAACTTCCGTATGTATGTATATGTGTAATGTGTATGATATGTATACTCGTGATTGTGAAAAAAGGCATACGCATCACCGAAAGTACCGCAGCGTCTCGAGAGTTATATTTGTTTCGATAATGCTATTCGTATATAACGTCTTCCGTTATAAGTGCCGCTGGTATTTACTGCCGCGCGCGAGAGAGCGATGTGTAGAAGCCGCTGCGGGATTAAGAACTTTTCGAGTGAATAGAGTGCTTTAATTTTCCACGGCTAATCCCTCGGCGTACAACAGTGTGGAATGCCCTATAGTGATAAGCCTCGCTCCCCCCCCCCCCCCACCCCGACCCGGGAAAGTCAAAATCGATTGATATTAATTTAAATATCGTTATCTTCGCGATAAGCTGCGAGCAAACGCTCGTGTAGTGTGCAGTTTGAAAATCCTGTATAGCGAGTATAGGTATACGTACGAGGAAAGTTTGATGTATAAGTAGTTATTAATCTTTTGCGCGCTTTCCTTGCATAATAATGCGTCGATATGCTCGGAAAATCGAGTCTATCTGCATCGATCGAGAAGTAAATTAATTGTTCAATTAAATTATCCGTAAATTTTCGTAATCTGCAATAAGGTTTTTCAATATTAAAATCTACATCACCAATCAATAATTTCGTCGCTCCAAACGCAATCGCCAATTACACGGGGATATACATTGTTTCGTACACGACGCTTCAACGCAAATATTATTCATAGTAAAGTCCTCGCAATTACTAGCATTTACATCGCATTAGCGGCAGAAAGCACTGGCTAAACAGGAAGTCCGGCCGTTTGACTTGTGAGTCACTGCGAGCTGTACGGCTCGGTATATCCAAGGGGGTAGCTTTGCTTTTCTTTCTCACCTCCCCATGTCGTTGCTCATCTCTTTCCGCGTATTATTGTACACACTATATGTATGTAAGTAAGTAAGTCATCCTCGATTATTTTTTTCGCCCTCTTAGAAGCGCAGCGAAAATCTCTCGATAATCGGTATACATATATATATACAATAGCAGCACGTTTACGTTGTATCCCAGTCTACTTATATGCGTACAAAGCCAATGTATATACGGGTGCGTGTCGAGTCGTCGAGGCCCGTTGACTTTCGCAGACGGGAAATGACACTCACAGGGCCGGTCGCGGGGGTATATACGTTATTGCACGCGCGCAAGCTTAAGCTGCACCTGCTATTACGCGTATGCGCGCGGATGTATGTAAGCAGTGTATATACGTATATATTGTATGTACACACGTATACGAGCGGGGCGGAGAGCTCGAGCGCCGCCGCCCGAGCTGCTGCATTATAGCAGATGGAAAGTCGAGAAAAGGCCGTTGATAAGGCGGAGGGATAAACATAAATTCAGCGCGAAAGCCCGGCGTATATATTATTTCAAGCGATCTCTCGCGTGGAAGTGTATACACATATATATATACACGAGATCTGACGGTATAATGCTACGCGCGCGGCGCGAGATATTGCTCTTTCGAAGGGGTGATTTGTCGCGGTCATCGTCGCGCGGCGAGTATAACATGCATTGTCGCATGTGAAAAATTGTTGGTATTACCTATATACACATAACCGCGAGAGAATAGCTTTCTCTCCCGATGCTCGACTTGCTTTTTTTTTAAACGCTTCGCGATCTCGTATTGTATGCGCATTGACGTGCGCGTGTGTCCCCTTTTTTTTATTTTCCTCTCTCTTCCTCCTCTCTCTCTTTATTTTTCTCTCAGCTCTCGCTCTGTCTCGCTGCGGCTCGTCGAGCACATAACCCCGGTGTATATACGCGCGCGAGCAGCTCGTAATTTGCGCGCGCTCTTGAAAATATTGCCGACACCGGAATCGTATTTCAAATGTGAATCATGCGGCTTGTAATTTCAGCTGAATGGTAATTTTCGCCTGGGACGCCAGCTAAGAGCTAGAAGAGGGATCGCGCATGGGTGTATATATGCGTACAGAGCGCGCGGGCTTATTTCGATAGACGATTAGAGAGGGAGAGAGTGACCCGGAGAAAAGAAAGATTTTCAAGCGTATAATCGCCGTACATTCAAAGTGAAGAGCTATGGCAAGGCAATCAATCGACGGACTACGTGCATACTGTATATACTCCGTTAATTCTGTCAAACGACAAACAGTCACTCTGCGGCCTCGCGCCGCATTGAAATCGCGTTATATATATAGGTATATGTATATATACAGCGCTTACATACACCACACAGCGTAATCCGCAGTGCAATCGCCAAGCTCGCGCGCTTCATTCCCATTATTATTTCCGATGGAATTACGCATTGTGCGAATGCGATGCAATTTGTTGACACGCCCGGGCTGTCGAGCTGTCAGCCTACTGCGGCGGCCGCGGAGAGAAATGACGCGCGCGCGCGCTCTCGCGCACCCTCGAAAAATAATAATCGCGCGGTTTCGCTGCGCTTCGAGAATTAGGCGGCAGTACCTCTCGATATTGAATTTAGCCCGAGGATTGCGTTATCGAGGATTTTTCGTTGCTCTTTGATTGATTGGAATAGAGGCTGTGCGACTGGCTCGAGCTTTCGGTTTACGCCAATTAAGGATGTTCCGAATATGTACATCTACATAGTATATATAGATGAAATTAAAATTAGGAAACGACCGGAATATTCAGTGTGATAATTAATAGAGTGATTTTGCGCGCAAAAATATTATTCACTTCAGCGAAAAAATTGTGTTCGGGGGCCACGGTTATGAAAATCTGGTATATACACAATGCGATCTTTTAGAAATTATTTGAACAGCTGATAACCTCACATGAATCGAGTGCCACAGCCATTATTTCGCGCAGACTCATCCGACTCGATTATTAAGTAAATTCTATCTCATCGCACGAATTAATGTAAGAAGTGAAAAAGGGCGGTAATACCGATAGTGTGCCTTCTCGATGTAGTGGCGCGTCGTGTAGTTCATCGATCTACAGCGAAGAATCCTTAGCAAGGTATATATATATTATATACTGCACAAGGCAAGCCGGCAAAAAGCAGCAATTAATTTCGTAACATGCGCACTCTATCTCTCGCTCTCTCTCTCTCGCTCTCTCCGAGCAAATGCACACACTTCCTCGTGAAAACCTCTCGATGATCGAGGCGAGTTATTCTCTCGTGTCCCGTAATTAAGAGCGAAAAGTCTGCCCGCAGGTATATACACACGGCGAGGCTCTCCCGTGTCCACTTGCTTTGTCTTCTGTATAAACACGCGGTATATATAGAACTGGGCCGTATCGTGTGTGCCCGCACGGCGGAACGTGCGCGCCGGCCCGAGATTTCTTAGATTTTAATTACAGCCCTACACGTACACACCCACATAAGTACATTTACGTGCTTGTGTGTATGTGTGTGTGTGTATGCGCGGAGTGTAACGAGCGGGTGTTCCGCGGCGCGCAGGCGAGAAAACAAGAGCCCCGCCGTGAACTCCTCGCGATGAATTATCTCGAGTCAACTAACGTGGAGAGGACGACGGAGGAGGAGGACGATTAATTGAAAGGGTCCTTGGCTGTGTGCGCCGGTCGCAGGAGAGGCGAGCTAATCATAGGCCAGCTTTCTCGGTCTTGTCGCTTCTAGGCATTCGACTCCTTTCGCGATGCCGCGTGTCCGATTCGCTACTGCTGCTGCTGCTGCTGCTGCTGCTGCGGCCGGCTGCTACTGCGCGCGCGGCTGCTCTTACGTGCGGAGCGCGTCTCCGCCGGCAACAAGGGGGTGTCTGATTGTAATTACGCCGGACTCGACTCAAGTGCGATGATTAAAGTTCTCGGATGGTCAGTGTCCGGCTCTCTCTCACTCACTCACTCGCTCTCCATGGGTCTCCGGGAGTTAACGATGATAGTTTGTGCCGAGTGTGTGTTTGTGTCCGCGCGCGCTCGCGCGTCTGGCTAATTCCGGGCTCGCTTTCTAACGCTGTGGTTTGTCTCTCTCTCTCTCTCTCTTCTTTCCGCCACGGCAATTTTACGGCTTGTTATTGTCAATGATTGAAGGTGTGCTGTATAGCGCGCGGCAGCCGACGAGTGCGCGTCCTCTCGGCGCGAGCCGAGCTGCCCACTGTGTATTTTCGAGATTTGCAGTAGGTGATGATCGCGCGGCCCGATGCCGTTCCATTACACCGGACACTTTAGGCCAGTGTAACGACGACACTCTTCTTCGAGCGCAATATTTATCGGCTCGAGCGGTAACAGCGCAATATATAGCCGCATGAAAATAGCCGAGAGAGGAGCACTTCCGAACGCGTTGGCGAAAAAAACGCTCGCTCTCTCTCTCTCTCTTTCTCTCTCGAATCGAGGAAAAAAAAGGCCCTTGTGCCGCTGCAGCTACTGCACACAAAAAGTCCGGGGCGCGCTGCTCGCCTTAAAACAAAGCGCGCGCGCGCGCGCGCGGGGCTCGTCAAACCGATCGATATATAAAAAACGCCGACTAATTGAGCCATACGCTCGGGCGTCGTTCCTCTCGTTTTTTTTTCTTTTTTATTCCTCTCCTCTGCAGCGCTAGTAGCTCCGCTGAACAAGGAGTAGGCGCATATCCGGAAGTTGTCGTAGCACGCTTTAATCCGGATTTACGGCTTCGCAGCCGATCGGAATCACCGCCGAGCTCGAAGAAATAATTTTTACGAGGCCGTAGGACAAGTCGAGGAAGGTTTATGGTGTCCCCCCAGCTCTCTCTCTCTCTCTCTCTCTCTCGCTCTCTTTCTCTCCCGCTGCTGTATGTCGCTGCCGCTGCTGCTGCTGTTGCGAAAATTGAGAGTAGTTTAGTTTTGAGAGGGACGAGCGGGAGCGATAAAGTACTTTATTTGCCTATGCGGAAAGATTCGCTCTATACGCGAGAGCGCAGGCTTACGTATATCGAGTCCACACCGTGTGGTATGTGTTATATGTATACGCTGCAGAGTGCGGAGCTTCGAAATATTTTCAAAGTCGCGCGCGGACTCGGCAGAAAGTCGTCGTTTTAAAAATACTGAAGGCGCCGGAGCGAGAGCGAAAAAAAAGGGTTGAAATCCCAATTCCGCACGCACGTACGCCTATAGGCAGTTGCCCGCAGTGGCTGTGCATATACGTATACGCTTCGAACACGATCAGATTACCCGGGGCGAGCCGAGGTGAGTATACAGCCAGCGATACATGGGTATTTGCATAAGTCAGTTTGTTGTCAGTCAGACTACGTGGCAACTGCAGCGGCACGTGACCCTTTTGCCTTCTGCAGCGCGCACACACTTACTGTACACACACACACACACGGTAGGCGAGCGGTGGCAGCTTTCCCACTTCTTATTCCATCTCCCTCTTTTGGCTTGATTCGCGCTATCGCGCAGTCGGGATCGACATGAGCTTGCCGCCTTTATCTTTCTCTCTTGTATTCCGCTAAATAAAATCCCCTTAATCACGCTCTCGCACCTTTACGACTTCTTCGAGTTTTCTCTCCACTTCTGCAGTGTGTCGGGGGCCATGACCCCTTCCGCCGCACTGCGCGCGCTTCCATTTCTTTGAAGACGGCAGAATAAAATGAAAATAATATCATATAATGGCAATGTAGTAATAATAGGCGAAAGCGCTCTTTTGTTCGTCGCACACGCGAATGCAAAATCTATCGCGGACGATCCATTACGCGGATTACGTATCTGCAGTATATATATACGATAGACAGCGAGCTTTCAAAGTGCAATTTCTTCGTCAAGCGGGACCATCGAGTGTTTTCTCGAGTCCCAAGCTCTATATATACTCGAGCCGATTAATCATAATTTAGGGGAGAGCTACTGCTGCCGCTGTTGCAGCAGCAGCAATAGCAGTACTGTCGGTCGCAAAGGGCCAGCAGCATCGACTCGTCTCGAACACACACACGCGAGCCCCATTACCGGAGAGCCACCGAAGCCGAGCATCGCGAATTACGTAACGTATGTGTATGTATATGTGTGTGTATATATATATATATATATATAGGACATAAGAGAGTGGGAGAGGGATGCGCTGTGTTTGAGCGTATGGAGAAGGTAGTTGCGGCTGAGATCGATGGAATACACACTCTGTTTATGCCATTTTCTGTCACGGAGCGAAGTGTGTTATGCATACGTCGTTGGGGGGAGGGGGGAGGGAGGTATAGGTAGATGTTTCAAGGAAAATTTCATATGGATATTGGCTGTGCTTGCTGTGCATAAAGCTTTCGAGAATCTTTAAAGGAATTGTTTAGGTTATTACATCGACGGTTAAAGGACACAGAAAACTTACTGAAAACTTCGTTGATGTAATGGAGCTTACACATTATATACTGTTCGATTTTCAAAGAAACTGTGCGTTATAAAACGTTCTATAGGCATCACGGTCATTGAAATATATTTTATGCATACATAGATATATGATTAAATTTATAAATTGCGAAGAAAAAATATTTGTCTTAAAATTTTAGGAAAGTAATTCACGAATAAACTCTATCTTCGACTGCCATTTAAGTTAGCTTTCCGTCTGGTCCTGGGCGTCGACGAAGTATAAAATTAATTTTTCATTGTACATAAAAGATGCATAATTATATTTAAACTTTAATCAATAATAAAACTTTATTTTTCAAGCAAATTCAAGACTACCTATCTCTCCAAATTCAGCATCCGCGCGCCCTTTTTGGATTCGATCGACAATCTCGCGAGCTGTAAAAACGTCGCTATATACACTATATATATATATAGAATATATATATAGTATATACGCATTCAGAGGCTTCTCGCGCTCCTCCAGTATACATATTACATATACATATATATTCCCATCGTCAATCGACGGGCACTCGGAAAAACATAGCTAAACTCCCCGCGCGCGCGCAGATCCGAGGGGATAGCTATCCGAGAGAAAGCGATATAATGTTTGAACGCGAAATGGACAACATGTGTAATGGCTGTCGGCACGACTGACCGATTGCGGCTGTATATTTGCCGAGCCATTCGCGCGATTCCTCCGCGACTGACAAGCTTCCACGTATACATATATATACAAGCCGACTTACTGCTCTCGTGTCTCGATATCTTTCTTCGTCTTCCTGCGATGCTGTCGCGCGCCGCCTATTCTCTCGTCTTCGCAGTGTGTGTGTGTGTGTGTGTGTGTGCATTGGAAGGGGAGACGAAGTATTTGCGGGCAAGAGCGAGAGAGAAGAGGAAACATTACTTTTCAGGGTGTATGGGAAACTCGTAATGAGGCTTTTCTCGGGGAGATGCCGAGAGATCGAGCGCGCGCTGCTTTATATTGTATATATACAACCGCGGAGCCGACTGAGAAGCGCCGGCTTCCTGAAGATTCTATTTTTTAACCACGCATTTACGAAGGTTTAAGTATCGAACGGATTGTTTAATGAACTAATTTGGAGGTGTTCTCCCCGTATATTCGGCGTAATATATACCGTTGCGATGCTACACTCGTGATATCGCGCGCGTCTACTCGCACACACGGAGCCGCGATTAAGCCATCTTCTTCCGTATATTATTACGTCCGTAATATGACTCTGCAAAAGTACTTCGCGCGCACGCATCATCTCGTATATATAGCTAGACACATATATACGAGAGGGGAGAGAGAGAGAGGAGAGAGATCTGTCGCTAAATCGCACGGGACTCGGACTCTCGTTTTAACGATCGTTTCTACGTTCGTTGATCGCCGTCTATATACTCTTATACGAGAGTCTCACTTGTATATAAGTAGACGGGAAGTTTTACGCGGGCGTACACGCAGAGGGCGAAAATGAAGACGTGCCGGCGCTATATATATATGTGTGTAAGACCCGGAGATACGAGGGCCAATAAGAAAAATCATAAACACTCGCCGAGGCTTGATTAAGTTCTCGCCTTTGGCGTTTAAGCTGCACAAGTGGAGCAAGAGAGAGAGAGAGAGAGAGAGGCTTCTCCGAGCATTTCGACGAGTCCATTTCGCGTAATAACTTCGGGGCTTCTTCGCTTTTATCGGCTCTGGTAATCGCGACGCTTCCGCTCCCTTTTTATCCGGAGCCGGTGATAGGCGCGCGCGTGTAAAGCTTTTATTTGATTTCTTCCTGCGCTATATAGCTATATATGCGCGCGCGGGAAAGCAGCTTGTTATTGATTCGATTGGGCTTTTATATTTTCGTCGCTCGTCGCCGCCGCGCCGCACTACACGGCTTCCCAATGAAAATGTCAAGAAATTGATAAACCGTTTCGTGCGAGGAACCGTATACGTATATACAATATACATGTACGTGTTATACATTCGATTCGAGCCGTGTATACATCTGTATATAATAGGGTCTATGTATGGAGAAAAGCACTTTATCGACAAAAAAAAGGAGAGTCTGCGGCTCGAGCCTTTTGGATTAGAATGAAATAGTGTCTCACGCTTGCGTTTGAAGTGGCGTATACTCAGAAGAGCCAACCAAGAGAGAGCTGAGAGTCTAATAGTTTGTACATGAGAAACGTATACATTGCGAGGATTCACGACACGGCTTCTATTCCGAGAAATTACGTATCTATTGCCTTCGAGTAATATTGCGGATCTGCCCGTGTAAATAGAAGAAAAAGCTATGAAAACACAGATGACTTGAGGACGATGTATATACCAGCGATTAGCGCAGCGCCACGGCGAACAAGTTATATACGAGAGAGTCGAGCGCGCAGCTGAGGATATATTATATTGCAATATTTATACGGCTTATATGTGTGTTTGATTAAAGCTATCACCCCGTCAGTTACAACGCGATACGAAAAAACAAAAAAAATATCTCCTTACATCGGATAATTATATTCTCAACGTATGTATATAAGCTCGATCCATCATGAGCTATTCAAAAGTGAAACCGTAATTTGTTCACCCCCTCTCGCGCGGCGGTGTAACTTGGAAGAAGCGCAAGGCCGTACGGCAACGCGGAAATATGGGTACGTTTGCTCGGCGCAGCTTATGCACATATACGCGCACGCATATACGCGTGCATACGCGATATATGTATATAAGAACGCCGACATGGGGACAGCTCGACGCGGGAGAAAGATCGGATAGTTGTCAAACAAACTGCAATGTACATTCGGCGAGGAGGAACGTTTCGCTTATATATACGTTATACAATTATACATGCATATATATGGTGTACGACATGCACCGGTGAGTAGTGCGCAAGCAGAGAGAGAGAGAGAGAGAGAGAGAGAGAGAGAGAGAGAGAGAGAGAGAGAGCTTGCGTGTTTGTGTGCATGTGCGCGCACGCGTGTTTATTGAAACTATATACATACATTTACGTGTATACATCGGCTTGAGCGCGCGACTCTCGGAAAGGCCTGAAATTTTCTGAAATTTTCGATAATATCGATCCCGCCGCATATAATACAGTATACAGCTGCTCTTGGTCCATCGCGTTGGAATTCTTCGCTGAATTACTCGATTGTTTTGCGAGGATAATTAACTGGGCTAATTATGCAAGAGCCGCAGTACGCGCGCGCGCGCGCGCAATCAGTCGGACGATTGAGCTAAACTGGAGCTTTATTGTCGGGAGAGCCCCGCATAATACGCGCTTACAGAGCGTAAAAGGGGCATCTTGGAGCGATCTCTGCTTTGCTCTGCGCAGCGCGCGTACATACGCCAGAGAGCCGCATGCACCGTCTCAATTGAGCGTCATTCGAGTTAATGAAACCGAGTAGGGTGTATTGTCGAGGCTAAATGATTATTTTGATTTGTCGTTACCTACTTACGCCTGATGGAAGTGCATGATTTAGCCGGATAGACAGATAGACGAATCGCTCCATTATACACTCGCTCGTACATGTAATGCGCGCGACCGTTAAAGTGCCTGGATATATACGCACTCCGCTTGAGGGAATATAGCTGCGCTCTGCCTGTTGTTGCTGATGCTGCTGCTGCTGCGGCTGCTGCTGCTGTTGCCTTGAGAAAGAAACGGCCTCTGAAGAAGTTTTATCGGGTGCACAGTAGACAGAGTGAGAGAGAGAGAGAGAGAGAGAGCCAAGGACACGCGGGCTGCAGAAGAGTAAACACGCGCGCACGGCAGTATGTGTGTATAATCGCTGTGGAGCTACTCGAAAGTATGCTGCGTGTCCGTTATCTATATACAGACACACGGCGCTATACTTTGCTTCCTGTCCTGTTGTACACCGCGACAGACCTGCTCCTTGTTGTCTGGAGTGTCTGCTGCTGTTGCTGCTGCTGCTGCTGGTGCAGTTTGATGACGCGCATGTGTGCACGATGTTGCTGGTAGCCCTCGATGTCTTTCCCTTTGTCGGCGAGTATGTAGCGCGTTGATTTTACATCGAATGTGCTCAACACGGCGAGACCGATACCTTTTGTAAATTCAATTCTACGAAATTTTGTGGTACGCGATTATCAAAAGAAAAAAAAATAACTCGGCGAAAGAAAAAAAGTTTCTCTGCTAATCCAGTGTCGATGATGGAGACCTCAAGCTCTTTAAAATTCGCGAAAGGCCCTGTGAACAGGAGTGCGGGGACGCCCGTAAATCCATGTACACAAAAATGCGGAAAACGCGGGCTGACGACTGCGAGAAGAGGGCGGCTAACGGCGGGGGAAATTGAGAGCGGAAAAAGAGTAACGCCGAAAATCACACCCCTTAAATAAAGTGACCATCGTCCGGCGGCGGCAGTTCCTGTATTATACACTATATACATATATATATATATATACACGTACGAGAGAGTCTGGCTCTCGTCGGAGGGTGGCAAAAGCATCATCTCGCTCGCTCCATATAGTCGCCCTTACCCCAACACATATATACGTATATACCGACAATACTACGCGGCGGCGCTCGTTCTTTATCTTTTATTTTCTCAATTTTCTCGTATTATCTGTTCTCTCTCGCGTGCCGGCGCGCTTTTTATTTCTATTTATAACCTCGTTTTCCCCCGGGATTCGCGCACTTAATTTTCGACTCCGCGGTGTTCCCTGCGCTTGCAATCAAACACTTTTCCTTAAACGCCTCGCACGCGCAGTTCGCAGTTTCAGAAAAAGAAGAACAAATATATATATATATATGTGTGTGTGTGTACCAACGACGTTCCGCATAGCGCGCTGCATTCCCATTTAGAAAAGTGATTTAAGAGCTGCCCGTAATTCTAATCGAGCCGCGCGCACTCGAAAAGAAAAAAAAAATCAATGAAATCGCCACTCTTCATTAACTTTCAGCACATTCTAAATCTCTCGAGCGTTCAATCCGGCCAACTCTGTGCGTCTATCCCCGCGTTTATCTTCTCGGCATTACCGAAAGATATGGGCGTGCGCGCCGCCGCCGCCGCATCGCACACACACACGAGTTTCCGCCCGCACGGACGCGTGCCATAAAACTTAGAGAACAATTGTCTTTTATTGTTTTGTTTTTATTTAATTTTCCCCCCCGTCCCCGCGCGCGCGTGTGTGTATACACACGTATATACTGTATATACGTATATATATGTGATCGTCGGCCCCGGCGCTCGACACCTAAATAATTTACGAGCCCAGCTCGAGGATGGTCTCTCGCCTCTTCTCTGCGGACACACGTATACGCAGACGTATATATACGAACACACGCGGGCGTACACGCGAGTTATAGTGAGCTACGTTGTTATCTGCGGGAGCTTTTTCGAGGCTCGGCGGTCCGAGGGTTGTTATATTCGATTGCTCGCTCGCGTATAGTCGTGTGTGTGTGTGTGCGTGTGTGTGCGACGAGATTGATCTATGTGTATTTAATACCGAGAACAATTGGATTTTCTTTATTACGAAGTATCTGTTTATTATCGCCGGGTATATTGGTTTGTTCCCTTTCTTCGTACCCACGATATTTATCGATATCATTAAGACAATCGCGGCGATCCGTCAAAATAGCGAAACTCCCGTGTACGCAGGGCATTGAACGTTGCATTCAATCCCTTCAGCGGAGAGAAAGAGAGAGAGAGAGAGAGCCGCGCACGCAATTGAATGAATGAAATACTCACGCGAGCGGTGCAGCAGCGCAACCAGCCCTCGGAGCTGCAGACGTCTGAATGGGAAAAAAAAAGAGAGAGGCGAACAAGTCGTAATCCCCAAGGAGAGACAGACGCAGACGGCGCGCGCGCACTGCAAGGAGAGAGAGAGAGAGAGAGAGAGAGAGGAGAAGCAAAAAAAAAAGAAGCTCGTCGCGCTGCACACATCGTGCAGCGAGATAACGAAACAGAAGAGATTCGCTCTATTTTTATATCCGGCCGGCGCGTGCAGGAAGTCTGCGCCCGTGTGTGTGCGCGCCTTCTACGCACCGGGAGGGGAAGAGAGAGAGAGAGAGCGTCTCGTTTTTTTCTCTCTATCTCACTGGGGGACCCCAATGAAACTAATTATTAGCGTTAAGTGCCGGTCGTTACGCGGTGCTTGCGCGCATGTGCAGTCGTCGCTCTCTCGCTCGCAGTTCTCCGCCGAGCTCGAGCGACGACGGAATAGGATGCATCAGCGCCGCTAGATAAACTCGATCCCATTGCGTAATCCGGCGAGAGAAGAGAGAGAGAGAGAGAGTAGCGATGATGGTTAAAGAGACAGATTGGGACAGATATTATGGAGTGTGCTGCTGGAGTCGACGCGCAGGCCAATTGCATTGTCGAGTTATGGTACAGTATATAGAGTCAACTACCGGTTTCTATATGCTTTAATATATCGTCGACGCGAAGCGGATTAGGCCATACCGCTGGACAGATATACGTCACTGCGCTCTTCCCCGCAGGTATATATACGTACGATATACACGTACTTGTAGTTTCTATATTTTCACGTCGGGTGCGATCTTTACGACGCGAGGCGAAAGGTAATTTACGGGCGATCGCGTCGGAAATAATAACAAAATCGAATATAGTAATATTCTCTCGTATATATATCTCTCAGCGGCTGCACTGCCGGCGTGCACGCGTCGAAACGATTACAATTATTTATATTTGGCTCTCCAAGTATAGCTCGTATACGGCGGCGGCGGTGCGCATATCTCGACGACATTCGCGACGTTTATTACGGTTATCATCGCCGTGTATGCCCGCGCATAATAGAATAGTTTTCCCACACATAATCGCGCGGGCGCGATGTATATACATACATACATACACGCCGGAGCATTTATACGCGCTTATGTACAATTGAAGCATATAGCCAAAGTACACATAACACAACGAGCCGCGCGAATCCGGTTTCCTCGGGACCGACTCCACGGAGTCGGCAATAAATAAATACCCCGCGTGTGTCGGTGAGTGTCTGTGAGTGTGTATGTGTGTGTGTGTGTGTGTGTGTGTGGGACGGGGGTGGTGGTAAGCGCTCGCGAACATTGTGTGTAGGACATATAAATAAACGCTTTATGTCCGGGGACTCCGGCTCGCTATACATCTGTATAGTACATACAGTGTTCTGTGTGTCTGTGTGCAGTGTATGTATATATATGCAGACGTGGATGCGACGACCCTTTCTCTCTTCGTATACTCCCTCGCTTGAGTTATGAATCGTAAAAGCTAGATCAGCAATCGCAATAGACTCTCTGAGAGAGAGAGAGAGAGTGAGACAGAGAGAGAGAGAGAGAGAGAGAGAGAGAAGGAAAGAGAGTGTAGAGCTTGTCTTCCTCGTTGGCTGTGCGGCAGTGCAGTGCACTGTGTGCGTGCGCTGCTTCTCCGGTGTCTTTCGCACCTACGCGCATTTTTGCGTCGTTTCGCTGTTGTTCCGATCCTACATAGATATATGGTGAATTATTTATATCGACCAGATATCATGCAATTAGACGCGCGTGCGTAAATATATATGTATATATACACACGCAGACACAAGCTATAACGAAGTGCTCGTAATTCAAAGATTTACTCGCCTTCGCCTCGTTGGGGATTTTTATATCAGTCCGCGTTGCACTCTTTCCTGTCAAATTTACACCTGACGTCTCATTTTATACATCTCGCGCGCGCCGCTCTGGGCGCGGCTTATATCGTCGAGTTTATACGATCTGCTGACCTTACGGCTGCTACACGGCGAAGGTCATTCTCGAGATTACGAGCCGGTATAAATGTGTGCAAGTGTGTGTGTGTATACACGTTACATGTATACGGCTATATACACAGTGTACACACAGCGTACTCACGACTTATGGATGATTTCGCGCGATTATATACGTAAGGCATAAAGAGCGCGAAGCGCGCGTAAAAAAGTCGCGCTTAGACTATTGATGACTCAGTGTCGTCGTATATATAATCGAATTCATTCGGAGTACATAGTCGGCGTTTTGTCTTTCCGCGCGCGCGTGCGCGAGGATGATTTTTTTTCTTTTACGATTTAGCGTTAATGATATCGTCGGAGATGGAGCGCACGTATAAAACGTCGAGTTTTACGCAGCGAACGGAAAACACCGATGATTTATGCCTCCTATTTTTACGGCCCTCATCATATTATTGCGATAATGATTGAATAAGCTCGCAATCTATACTTATGCACTTTGATACAGTGATCCGAGCTTCTTTTTATACAATCTCGCACGTTTCTCCCCCCCTCTCCCACCCATCCTACGCCTAAATGTTCAACAAAGTCATTCCAAACAAAGTGCACGGTGTGCGTTCCATAAAAAAGAAAGGTTTGATTTACGGAAGCCGCCGCCGCCGCCGCCGCCGCTTCTGCTGCCGACGCAGAGCCGCCTCATATCCGCGTGAGAAACTAAAAGCCTCATAAACGAAGGAACGACGCTTGCGCGCACCAAGTGAGAAAATCCGGAAAGCCTCGCTGTGTCGGAGGGGAAAAGATAACAACGAAAGACAGAGCGAGGAGTTATAAGCCGCAACTGTACGCCGCTCCGACATCCGCGTTCAGACGCACACTGCACCTATATATACGTATATACCTATATATTATATAGACACAGTGCGCGCGGAAAATCGTCGCGGAAATCGAGTTCGCCTGCACACTTATTATTTTCTCTCCCGCACTTTTACGCGCGCGCGCGCATCATAGACTCACACTCTCGCCGCGCAGTTGATGCACGAGAGATAATCATTACTGCTGCTCTCGCGGCTCACACCTGCTTCTACATATATATATATATACAGGAGCGAATCTCTCGCGCTCTTAATTATAACCGCGAAAGGTCTCGTGCGCCCCCGGTGAATTTGAATATTAGCGCGTTCATTACACTCGCGGCGCGCGTTCTTTCTCCTTTTTAATATCGGCGCCGGATTTCGAGGCTAATTAGCATGGGCGCGATCATGAGCGCGCGCGTATTAGTGCGAGTGTGGAAACTCAATTTGCGGACGAGGCGAGAAGAGAGAGAGAGAGAGAAAAAAAGGAGGAAGAAGCGCGAAACGAGGGAGGCTCTCGCAACACCCGCGCATGAGATTCTCAAGAAAGTTTAAGGTCGGCGTCTCCCTAATGAATTCATAATTTACGCGACTAATGACCGGCTTTCGGAAAATTAGACATGTGCAGTGTGCGCGCGCTATGTTTTAATAGGTGCGTTAGCTCGCGTTGCGCGCGCGGTCCATTAACGAATTGCGAGTCGTTGCGGGGATATGTGCGCTATTCTTCGGCAGGGTTAATTATTCGTATAATTAGTCATGGACACGCATAAATCTGTAACACTGAGAGAAAGATTTGCCGTGCATTTTTCTCTGGGAATTTCTGGGGAAGTGTCAAACTAATTCAAATAATTTCCATCTTAACAGGTAGTATATAGGCTTACGATCGAGAGTTTCGTGAAAAATCCTTTTCAAGCGAACAAAAATTTACAATACCGTTTCTTGCATTGTAATTATAGCATTGACGACGTGTACATAAACACACTACGTTCCAGGCAAGATAAGACCAGGTGTATATAAAATAGAAAAAAAAAAAATATTTAACCGACAATCGTTTATCACGATTTAGTCACGAGGTCAGCGCGGCAACGAAAAAATTCGTGTGTACACTCTCTCAGACACAGAGAGCGAGAGCAGAAGAAAACTCCACCTCCCAGGGCGAGTGTATATCTATAAATCGTTTTCTCTCTCCGGTCTCTCTCTCTCTCTCTCTCTCTCTCTCTCTCTCTCTCTCTCTCTGGGTAATAAGATCGCACACTCGAGGCTTACCCATACACACGCGTACACACGTATAATACACTGCACGTGTATACGTGTGGAGAGCGAGAGGAGAGCGGCGTATATTGCGGTCACATTTTTATTTTGACACTAATAGCCGCGGTGGTATCGGCTCGGGCCAGGACTTAAGTCGGTGTACGATCGGCGGCGGCGGCGGCGGCGCGCTAATCCCCCGCCGATATTGCCCGTATAAATCCCAAGAAGCGCGCGCACGAGCGAGCCTAATGCTTTCCAGATTTATCGATTCCTTCGGCCGATATAAGAGAGCGAGAGGGACGGAGAGTGAGAGAGAGAGAGAGACAGAGAAGCGAACTTTCGCGGATTTCTCGCGCGCGCTCGCTCAAACGAGCCGTTGAATTATCTCGTGTGTGTGTGTGTGTGTTTGCCTCTGGGAGAGATGGGACCTGCAGGTCGAGAGAGCGAGTTGTGCTGCTGATAAGGATATGGGCGGCGTTTGTTTGCTCGGCTGTTTATTGTGTGTGGATTCGTTGTGTAGGGTTTCGCGCTCTCTCTCTCTCTCTCGGCCGTTGCGGCCGCAATGAAAACTATTTATAATAAACGCTGTGTGTGCAGTGTATATACGTGTATAATTACATTTATATACCGCGCGGATAAATTGAATTATCGATGCCCCACGTACTGCAGAATTAATTAAGCTCTCCCTACGTGTGCGATTAATTACAGAGCCAGCCGTAATAACCGATAATTTTCTTTCTGTTCGCAGGTATGTACCCGGTTCAGTTGCTCAGCTTGCGTCGACCGCGCGTAACGAGCAAAGAGGGACCGAATAGTATATAGTACAGTTTCTCAGGCTACGCAACAAGGTATAACATATACACATAGCGTCCATCCAACCATCCGTATCCAAAGCGTATATAATATTTCCACACACGTATCCCTTCGAACTTATATATATATGTACAGTACATTGTACACTGTATATATGCAGAGAGAGAGTCTCGCTCGGGCGAAACAATGACAGCGGCAGCAGCCGGAAATGCGGCGGTGCCGCGCCGTAAACACTCGTCGACCCTCCAATCATCTAAATTATTCCATAAGACACGAGAGAGAGAGAGAGAGAGAGAGAGAGAGAGAGAGAGAGAACAGAGACACAGCGAGAGAGAAGAGAGGATCCACGTTTTACTGCTTCATAACTCGGGACAATCGGCCCGTTATGATTTTCGGGAGCTTGGCCAGTGCTATTTTGACGAGGCGCTTTGGGTGGCCCATGGATTATACAGAAACAGAAATATGCTAGCTCGTAAAACGGGGAATCTACTCGCTTGTATTTCAGTTATTCTATCTCTCTCTCTCTCTCTCTCTCGCTCACTCTATGTCTCGGCTTGCTCTACATATCTCGTGCGAGGAGAGATGCTTCTGCGTACGCGATGTTTATATATGGGGCGAGTGTTGACAATTTCGTTTGCCAGACTCGTTATGGCCTTTACATCCGATGTTCACATTATTTTCGTCCGTTTCGCGGTTTCTCCTACGGATTCAAATTCAAGTCGATATCGCAGTAATAGTGGAAGCTCCAGGGGGTCCGAACGTCCTTCCATTGCTTCTTTTAATTCAACGTACTCAATCGTGTGCGATCGATTGACGGTATAAAATATTTCATTGGGTGCACATAAAAATTTATGTAAGGAGTAAACTTTTTCTTAATACACGCGAAAGTAAATTTAATTGCAATAAAAGCAGGTGAAGCAACAGTTATAAAGTTTCAAGTTTTTATTCCAACGCCTAGATTAATAAAGTTTGAGCAATGTTTAAAAAGGTCGCGCTAATTAAACTTTTTTTATTTGAGTATTCCCGTGTAAATTTTTCAACTGTTTCAAATGATAGAAAATTACGTAACGGCCATATCTGCACGCCGCAGGATCTATTATAAATTTATTTGAATTCCTTCTTTTTGCGCACAACTTTATTGGGACGCGAAACGCGAGTGTTCAATCGATTTTCAGATATCCCCGAAAGCACGACGCAGTACACTTTTTACAAGCTTCAAAATTTCATCAAAGCATTAAAAATAAAAAAATTTAACAATACACTCAACAAACAAGAGAAGAAAGCTACAATAGAACGAGTATAATTCTCGAGTGCATGCGACGTCTCGCGTCGCAAATTTCTTTTACTGCCAATCGCCGAAGAGACGAGTCCGCGTCGACAGGTCGAACAATGTGAGTAGGCGGCTTTGGGGGTGGCCGCCCCTATGCACCTGTCAATTTTGCAAAGTAACGTCGCCGGTAAATGCTTACAACGACGACGGCGACGAATGACGTCGGTAAATCACGTGCGCGAGAAAGACGCGCCGAGGCCCCGGTGACACGCCTCGGCTATAAACGACGCGAGCGCGCGTATAAGAGAAGACAGAGCAGAGAGAGAGAGAGAGACTCGCAGCTCGGCGGCGTAGCGACGAGATTTTCGGCGATCCTCCGCGAAATCGATCCGGGACGCGCCGAGGCTTTTATTGCGGGACAGGCCGATTTTTATTGTTCTCCATCTGCGTTATTTTTGCGGGAACGCGCGAGAGAGTCGCCCGCGCGATTTATTCATTGCGTCGGCGCATGCACGAGCGACTCGCCGAAAGGCAAACTTCCTGCGCGCGCGCTGTATTTGCTTTTCAAATTCAAATATATTCGCGCCGAAAATAGCGGACTCCCGCACGCCCGCGAATCGGCAGCAGAGTCGATGCATATAAAGATAACATATGCGGCGGACGCGCGCGACGAGGCAAGGAACAAGTGTGCGCAGCTGGTGTATAGGAAAAGAATGCGATTCCTGCGGCCGAATTATGACCGCGCGCACATACGATGGGAGAGAGAAAAGGAGGGATATTGCGATATTTCTGGAAGACCGATGTAATCTCTCTCTCTCTCTCTCTCTCTCTCTTTCTCCCCCTGCGTATACGTGTGCTTACCGTCGCCGTCAGTCAACACTGCGCGCGAGGAGATACGACTGTTTTCTTACATACGTCGTTCCATTGTGCGAGACTATTCTTGCAGCGCGTTCGGCGGCGGGTAAATATTCTTTCGGTTTTTACTGCCGCCGAGTTTAGCAATCGTTTAGACGATTACTTCATAATTTTTACGTTAACAAATATATATAAGTGCGTTGTGTGCGCCGCTCGCGCGCTTTCTATAATTTAACGACCGCGAGTCCGAGTTGTATACACACACACGCGTACTCGCGAAACGGCTGCGAAAAGAACGCGAGGCGCGCAGAGAGCGGGAAGAAAAAAGGTATAACACGAGGCAGGCGTACTCCGGGAGGCTTTATCTAAATGTTAATAAGGCCCGTTATTTTATCGGGCGCTTCTCCCGCGCGCGCAAAGATCATAACCCCCCCGCGCTTACGTATATACAGATATATATACGTGCGCGGAACGCTATAGGGCGAGACTACGGCAACAGGCGCCGAATAAAAAGCGCCGCGAGCGCTTAAAAATGTATAATAGCGCGGAGCAAAAGTCCGAGGCGCCGTCTCTTTATTTCCCCATTATTCAAATATAAATGTAAATGTTTGCTACAAACGGATAGAGAGAGAGAGAGAGAGAGAAGCGAACGAGAGAATTCAATTGTTCATCGCAAGAGAGCGGCAGATGAGTAGAAGAGCCTCGAAATGTCGGGAAATTAGTTTATCCAAGAGGCGGAGAAGAAAAAACGGGGAGTGCGCCACTCGCGCGCTACACGGGCGGAATGGAAAATCCTTATTGCGGCGGTGCGCGAGTCGTTTAATCGAGCGGCGAAACGACGGAATTAAGAAGTTTCGCCCGGTAAACTTTCTTTCTCCGACGCTGACACGGGGTATTACGCTTAACTTTACATAGTTCTTACGATTGCAGTGAAAGCCGGTAATTTTCTGATAACGCACTCTTTCCCAACGCTTTCCTGCGCGAGTAGCATTGCGAAACGAAGTCGCTGAGAAACAAAAGAAAAACAGAAGAAAACAGCAGCAACACAGGAGAGAAAGAAAAATTATCGCGCAAAGTATGGAAACGTCGCATCGACCATCTCCTCGATGGGCGGGGGACGCGGAAGCGGAAACGGCAAAATTGAACTGTCATCGTTCTCATCCCCCCCCCCCTCCCTCCCTCGGACGATGTGTACGTCCCAAATAGCCGACGACAGCTTCTCTTCGTCTCCAGTCATTTCCCGCAGAAGGAAAAAAAAAACGCGCGCACGTCCGAGCCAACGAGCGTATACACACCGATGCACGCGCGTCTATGTATGGGGGTCGCAGCTCCCGTAATATCATCCAGATACAAACGTATATATGTACATTCTCGTATTTCCCCGTCATTGTTCCGCGCGCCCTTCTTCGCATTGTTGCAGCCCGAGTGCATATGCGCTGATAGTCCCGTAATGCCGTCTCTAATTCCATGCTCCGCAGCTGATTTGATTTCGGCATTAAGATAAAGCGTCCGTGTATACTGCGTGCATACGGTTGCCGATGCCGCGCTGTATACCGCTGCACACCCTCGCCCCTCTACGATTTCATCCCTTTAATTCCGACGACTGGACAAGTTGCCTCGAACGCGATATACAGTCTCTATCGCGTAGTGTACGTATATGTATATATTATACCCGGAGTTCGATACGACGGCCGCACGTTTGGGATTATTATATATTCTGGAACGATCGCGCGCGGGGTGAAGTGCATCGGAGAGAGAGAGAGAGAGAGAGGGATTTTTTTCTCTTCTCCAGGCGTAGCTACGAGCTTTCAGACGTTGAAATATTATTCATGGGGGAGTTTTTTTTTTGTTTTCGTGTACACGCGCGCGTGAAACTTGCGGGCGCCCACGCGGTGGGCGCAAGCTTTTTTTCTCTCCTCCAGGCCGGAGATTGCGATCGAAGCTTTTCCGAGAGAGAATACGTATAGTACGCGAACATAATAATGTACTCAGATTTAACCTTCACACTCGGCTATATATACGTATATAATGTATGTATGCATGTGCGATCGGGACAAAAAATTCTCGCTTTATATCCGATAAACGGATACAGATTACCGAATGACCTACTGTCAATAATTACCCCCGCGATTCCAAGTTGCGATGCATCTCGAGCCTCGAGGTGTGCGTGCATGTGTGTGTGTATGCGCGCGAGCAACTGCGCGCAAGTCTATAAATCGACTCGCGCGATAGCGCATGTAACGTAGCCCGACAGCTATATACGCAGGGGGAAAAAAGCCCGTACGATCTATCTGGAACGCGAAAAGACAATGGCCATAAGTGTGCGCGGCTGCAGTGCTTCGGAAATATTGTACACGCGTACGTAGACGGCTATGCATACACCACGTGTATACAGCTATATAAACGCACGGCATAATGCACAGCGGCGCAGGAAACTATGCAGACATCGATCTATCCGGTTCGATACCGATCCGGCCTGACGTTGAGACCGATCGACAAGGTGTGAAGGAATCTCGGGAGGAAAAATTGCTCGCCTTGCGCGCCAAACTTCAGCCTATATAGACGTACGCGTAGAATGCCGATATGTAAGGCAGCAGTAGTAGCGCGCAGAGCAATAGGAGGGCTCGGGAAAACTCGTGTAGGCGTAGGCGCGGGTCGCTGACGAATCGGTCGCCTAATTCCTTTCGATTGGCCGCCTCTGGGGCGCGAAAATCGGAGCCGGCCTTGACGCGGCTGCGCGACGCTTAACTCCGCGAAACAATCGCGTTACGCCTCGCTTATTGCCGAGAGTGAGCAATGCGCGCGTGCATGGAAAGGTAATTACAATTTTTGCGTGCGCTCGCATATATATATACGCACACACCGCGGGGAGATAAGGCGAGTTTAATATTTGCCCCGTCTATATCGGATCGGCGATTAGGGAGAGAGAGAGAAAGCTGTTTTTCAGCGATATATATTGTAATGCTGTAGGTCTCGGATATATCTCGCGCGCTGATGTATAGCTGAGAGGTATGGAGATTTTTAATTTAATTAGTCGCGTTGGGCAATGATACTTATGCGCCAGTCACTTACTTTTCCCATTATGCAACGATTATAAGCGATATTGTTATAATTATCATGATATTAATCGAGCTTCGCCTGACGAATGCACGCGCGTTAAGATCGATAAATGATCTATATATGATTTTGCCATTCTCAGCTTTAAAGATCGTATAAATTATAATAAGATTTAAAAAATTCAAAGGCAATTTAGGAATCTCAGTATAAAGCCATGTATCAGTACGTCCGAGACGAATGGACATTGGACACCTTCTCGTCACAGGCATCATCTCAAAGATCCATTGGTCAGTCGGCTGACAAGCTTTTGTGCAGCTGTCCTCGAGTATCGCAGCGCCTATTATACGGACACCTACGCGTATATAGTCGGCATGGTTTCAACCGCATCGGTTCAACCGCAAAGGTATATCGAGGTCCAACCGCAGACCAACGTGTGTGGGTGTGTGCGTGTGTGTCGTGCATCGCTCGCTTTGTATATAAGCACTGTAACAGATTCGATACGTGTGCGGTGCTTCTTCTCTATTTGCATTAAGTACATACGGCAGCTTGTGCGTCTGTGTCACGTTTCGAGCATTAAAAGCGATGTGTTCGAAGAAGAGTCGATTTAACGTCAGCCGCCGGCAGCGGCGGCGGCGGCGACGATAATGCTCCCGAGCCGATAATCGGCTACATATTTTTCGGAAAGGTAATATCGTAAAACGAAAGTTTGGCAGAGAGTCGTCAGAGATGTAAAGTCGAAGCGTCAGCTTCTTCGCGTATAATACGGCAGGGAAAATCCAGAGGGGAGGAGAGACTCGATCCGCGTCGAATTATATAGAGTCGAAGCCGAGAGAGAAGAAAAGTTGGCGAGCTTTTATCGCCCAAGGAAATCATATTTATAAAAGCACGTTGCCTCTCTCTCTCTCGTTCTCTTCGATGTAATTAGCGATTCACCCCTCAGCAGCGCGTCTATACACACAGCGGAGACTTCTCTCCATTTGTCAGACGTTTCCTGAGCTTTTACACGGGCGCGGGTAAATCGCGTTGATACACACATACACACACACATACAAGGCGAATCCGAACGCGATGTATCGGAGTCACGCGTATAGAACAAATTGAAAGTTGAGGAATAATGAAGAGGAAAGCCGAGTAAACGAGTCGCCGAGGCGTTTGCACACGTGTAATCCCAGGCAATCTCGTCAGGAGAGCCCCGAGAACGTGTGTATATATATATATATCTCTCTCTCTATCAGACGAACGCCACGCGTAATCCTGCCAATTTGGACCGCTCGCTGCTCGCGGGATTACCCGATCTCCCGCGCGCTATACTCGCCGAGCGATGCGTTCCGCGTCTTTCGCTCATTGCGCGCGTCTTCGATTCGAAAATCTCGAAATTGAAGATGCCAGAGCCCTCGTGTTTGCACTACACTGCGTGTACAATACACTCGGTCGAGCCGCGCAACATTTGCTCGGTATAAATATGTAAAAAGCGCAGGGTTACCCGAATTTCGCCAAAAAAAAAAAAAACGAAGTACAAAATGCAAAATAAAAAACAAGAAAAATGCGTACACCCGCGGGGAAAAAAAACAACAACGACTGCACAATCGTAAAATCTCTCGAATCCCGTTAATTTATGAACAATAAAACTCCATCAGCCCTTTTATTACCCGGGCACCACCGAAAGCCCGACTCGTGTGTGTCCCTTCCGAACAATCACATCCCGATCGCGGACAGTTGGACACAGTGCGCGCGTACGTTCGTTCTGCTCACTCTCGGCGCTCGCGCGGCGGTGGCTCGTTTGTCCGTCTGCGCTCGTAAAAGCTATATACGCGCGCGCGCGCACGCAATGCTCGCGCCTCTCTTCTGGCGCGCGTATATGTGTGTTTTCATTTATTTATTCCGCGCGCGCGCGGGGACCTCGTAAAAAGCCGCCCGGATTTATCGTGGAAATATTGAAATGAGAGAGGGACAGAGCGGGGGAGGGTGAGGGGGGGGAGGTTTCTTTGGAGCTTTACGAGTGCATTTCACGCGCGTTTCGATTTAACGATTATCGAGAGACAAAACGGTTCGAGTGGGAGTGAGCTGTGCTGGGGGGGAGGGGGGAGTAGGGTGGAGAGGAGGGGGATTGATTATTTCTCCTTGACTGCGATCGTTGGCTTGATTGCGAATTTTTAGATATATCTTTACGGTACTTTCGTGCTCGCAATAAGTTACTTGGTGCGTAGCATAAAAGCACCGCGAGAAGAGGAAATCTGAATTTCAGATCTCGTTGCATATTTGTTTTGAAAAACGAGGTTATTGCAGCGTTTTTTTTCAGCTTTTTTTTTTTAAACTTCGAACGAATAGATTTTATTAATCCTTTTAGTGGAAAATAAAAAATTGTAGCGCACTGATCGCGGCGATGCTTCACGTGCAGAAGATAACTTGAAACGCGAATAAATTCCAGATTTTATTTTTTTTAAATTTACTTCTTTCCTCTCGGGGAATAAAAGTGCAAACTCGGCGCAGTAATTGTCTTTTACTACTCATTCTACGGACAATAAAGAATAAGTTTAAATAAGAAAAAGCTACACGCACGCATTTTTTAAAAATTACTTCTTTCCTCGGCGAATAAAAGCGCGCATAGACTCACTGCGGCAGTAATAGTCTTTTACTGCTCATTATACGCGGACAATGTAGAATAATTTTAGAAAAGCTACTCGCGCAATACTCGCGTATATGAAAATTCAATTTCGCAAACGAGCTCTTTAATTAAACTACAAGGCAAATATATCTCTCTCTCTCTCTCTATGCGCTGTCTCGGCCGACGAGTCGGCGGCGGACTGTAATAGCCGACATCGGAAGCTCCGGAACAGTCTCAGGCAATAAAAAAATGCGCACTACTGAGGCGGCTTTTATTGCCTCAAAAGGATACATTTTAAACGCCGCGGCCGTCGCTGCCGCGCGCATATCATGTATTTTCTCCCGGAGGAAATTTACGACGAGCCATGTAATAAGAACGCGCATTGTTCCCCCGGCCTTTTTTTCACGTGATCGTATATTTGTTAGTTCGCGAGCGCCTATACAGAGTAACACGCGAACATCGAAATGATACACTCAGCGGTATGTATATGCGTCTATCGTCGTATTTTACACTCGTCCGAGTAGAGCTGCGCCGAGACGACTGACAATAAACATCAAAGATCCTGGAGGGCGATTGTATTTGCGCGCGGCGAGAATATGCGGGCCACCTGTTAATTGGGGAGGTGTGCCGCGCCGCGGCGAGAACGAGACTGCCGCGCATACGAGCAAATGACTATTTCGATTCGCGTTTTTATTTCCTTTACAAATGTGTACACAGTATATGTTTATGTTTACACGGCATTTATTGGCTGCTTGATTGGCCAATCAGATCAGTTCTGCATATGTACGGTTAGTATTTCTGCTAGAAGTTTACGGACGGCGCGTCGAAGTAAATCACTTGAGCTACAGTCACTGAGCTGAATTTTGCGACTCAAAAGCCTGAACTGAACCAATCCTCTAAAAAGCAAATAAAAGCGAGTGTAAAGCGCGCCTGACGAAGCTCGCGTTTGCATGGGAAAACGAAAGATTCACGGACTGCGCGCTAATGAAAATGATTCCATGGTAGCACATCGCAATCGTGGAAATTCAGCTATGTGCGCATCTTCGTGACTGTAATGATGGCTTAATTAAGAGCCAGAGCGCAATACGCAGCGGTTGCCGCGGAGTCGGACTCGTTGGCTTTATTTCCGGGAGAGCACGCGGCCCAATCGGCGGGAGGAATAATTGAAGAATCGCGCAAGCGCATATGCATACCGAGATCGCTTATCTCACCAGTGCAGCCGACGAGTATAGGTATATACTTACTCGGTGGCTGCTGCTGTTGCTAGCGACAGTGAGAGAGAGAGAAAGAGAGAGAGGGAGGGAGAGAGAACGAGAAATTATAATTAAATGTCTGCTCGCAGCTGCGTGTGATGGTTTATGCGCGTGTGACGCCTATCAGCGCGAGAGCTTGCGAATCGAGGATTCAATGTGTGTGTATATACGTGTGTGTGTGTGTACGAGCTGTTTGAAAACTTAATTTAGTTAGATGGGTAGGTTACGGGCTCCGATTCGAGTAGCTCGTACACGATTGGGAAATTACTTTACGATTCGATTTGCTAATGTCTTATACAAGATAATTGCAATTGCTCGTGCACGCGCGCGCGAGGAATTGTTTCGTTTTCTTTGAATGCCAGTGATCTACGGTTATCTTTGCGCGCGGATCGTTAATTCGCTGCTGAATAATTCTTTAAACGCGTGTATTCATGATCGACGCGAGCCGTTTAACGTAAAAACTACGATCGTCCGTATTTTATAGTTTTAAAAAACGTTAAATAAGAATGCTCCACGTGTAATACTTACGGATCGTTATATGTATGTATATAGATATGTATACGTACATACACACATACACATAATGTACGTGCACACCACGGTCAAATTTTAATATTCATAGCTTCATTGAGATACTGTGTTTGCAAGACAGCTTTATTTTTTTAGATATATTTTTACGTGGGATGCGCAGTGTATGACTAATGTATACAGTAAATAAAAAGAATTTGATTTAAAAAAATTCTAGATTCTAGTGCTTACGCGTAGATCCCAAGGAAATGCGCTTAACAACTTTATATAAACGAGTAAACATGAGCATTCACCAGCTTATTAGATAATGATCAAACATATATATAATAGCAGTCTGAACTTATCTACCTGAAATAACTTTTTCAAATCAATGTCTAATTTTGTCGTTAAAGTTCAATTGTGTAGAGAAACCGGGTTTCTTTCGACGTGGTTTATATATTAGTCGTATACTAACAGCACCGAGTAATAGATCGTTGCAATTATAAGATATCAGTTAATAATTAAAACTTTTTTTTCTGGTGTTACTGCATTGTTCTATAGAATCAACTGCTCTTTGTTATAAACACGGATTACTTTTTGCACCTTAGGCCTTCCATTGATATTTATATTCAACAATTGCACCTCACGTTTAAAATCATTTAAATAATATATAAAAGAAAATCTATAGAACCAAAAAAAAGCTTATATATATCACCAATCTTTATAATACTTAGTTTTTCTTTCTCTTGACAACCGCGTACGAATCGCCAATAATACACTCGTCCCTCGATAATATTTTCATACAGCGATGGATACTTCTCAGCATGTGTATCTCGGAATCAGTCGTGTGCGGGTAGATTTCCGATTACACGCACGGGCTTTCTCACTGCTGCGTGCCAGAGTTTTTTTATTTTCATTTTATTCGAGCTCTCAAGCCCGGCGTCGAGTGTAATATTGCGTGCCCATCTGCACTTTTTTACCAACGCCTTGTCTGTGTGTATACGTACTGTGTATACATGTATATACATTTCGCGGGTCCGGACGATTGAGATATGGTTTTTTCTTTTCTCTCCCGAATGAGTCAGACAGCGAGTAGGGAAGTGCCGAAATTGGGGAAATGGAAAGAGATGTAATTTCCTCTAATGGCTTTTCTCCTAATAATAGAAAAATGATTGCGAGCTTCGTGTTTATCTTTCCGAATAATAGAGTTGTTTGCCTATAAGTGTAATCTACACGCGCTTAGCGTGAAAATGTGCGAGTTGTAGCTTTTAACGCTGCCCCATATGTCTCCAATAGACGTTCGAGCAAGAAAATTAACTCGACACGCGAAATGAAAGTTTAATTAACCATGACTCCGTTTTTAATTTCACCTCGCGTAATTGCGCACTTGCACTCGGGGACTCTCTCCGCAGCTCGGATTCGACTCCGGAACAGGCGCCTCGTCGCGCATAAATAAATAACCGAAGTCGCGGGAGAGGAAGCGCGCGTAAAAATTAAAATTAGCCGCGGCAAGCCGAAGCCACCCCAGCAGAAGTATTATGCAAAGCCGCGAGAGCAATAAAAATAACATATTGCACGAGCGAGAAGAGGCGTAAGTTTTAATCCAATATTACCCGAAGAGATAAGTCTCTCCCCACGTCTTTCTTTCCTCCTCGCGAGAGAGACGAGATTTCTTTTGTGCACGCCACATGCCCCCCCCCCTCTTTCCCCCTTGCATTGTGCTTATTAGAAAATATTCTTTCCGTCTGTATATATAGAGTCGGGGCAAAAGGGGGGATCGCCGCGTAGCTGCCGGCTGCTTTTTTCGTTACTCCGTTTCTCCGTCTTCCTTTCTTTTTTCCTTTTTATATAGTTGTGTACTGTAAGCCCAGAGTGGGAGAGAGAGAGAGAGAGTATGCGAAGGATTCGTCGGGGAGCGAAAGCGATGAAATCGCATCTTTCACGCTCGTTGCACTTTCTTCCTATTTTCTGTACACTTATCTCGCGGCGCGCGACCTCTTGGCCAAGGGCGGGGCTCTTATATATTTTTTTTTATTCCCTTGCGCCTTTCGAGTGCCTCGCATACCTACTTAAAGGATGAGTGCGATTTCGCGTATTGTTCATTGGATTTGTTAAAACTTGCTTCTGCAAGACTGACAAAAATACTGTAGAATACAAAAATTGTCGTACAGCGTATAAAAGTAAATCAACGTTTAACGTTATTAAAAAATACAAATATTGACAGAATTGTCAGTGTCACCAAATAATGAACGTAAAGTCGATAATTTTAACAAAAAATACTATTTAGTTCGTTGCATCCTTTTCTCTTGAACAGCTTGAAGCAGCAAAGAAATACAATTTAAAAAAAGCATAAAAGTCGCACTCCGAGCGGAAAAATTTGTCATACTCCATAAACACCGGGAGCAATAACTCCGATATCAAAGTTGTAACGCGCGACAGAGCGGACGCGCGTCGCGCTGTATCGTCAAATACAATAAAAAAAAAGCGAGCGCTCGAACATCCGCGTTCGGCATGAAAACGGAAAAAGGGGCCGATGTGTAACACACGCGTTTCCGCGCGCGATCCACGAAATCCGACAAATCCAATATCTGAGCCGCACTGCCAGCCGGGGTCAGTTTGCGCGCCAATCGAGTAAGGGCAAAGGATAAAGTCGAGTCGTAAAAATTTATAATTTGGAAAAATACATCGGGAATCCGGGCCGATTGGGCAGAGAGCGGCAATCAAGTTTATAAAGCGGGTAATCGAATTCGATCCTTTCTCTTTTCTTTCTTCGGCTATATAGCTCTTTTCTCTCGCTACTTTAGATGCGTGTGCACCTCGCGCACGCAGAGCCACTTCCGCGAGAGGGATTCGGCGAGGGAGTCGCACGACAACGACGCGCACGAGACTTTTGACGAAAATTGAAGTACTTGTTATGACGGGAATCGCGCGCAGGCGACGAAGCTTCACGACATAAGGGGCACACGCGGGGACGAGGCGGGAGCGAGAAACGAGGGCTGTATAGCTTCGCTCCTTCCGTTCCTAGAAAAAAAAGTAATAATAATAATTCTTCCGTGTATTCTCGATGTTCGCGAATCTTATCAGAATAATGCACAATCAATCGATATGGTAATGGTATATGGACGGCGGTCAATCAGGAATTTCGAAGCTCCGTCGGGGACGCGGCCGAGAGAGAAGAGTAAAAAGAGGAAGACGAGGAGGGGGGGGGGGGGTGAAGGAAGAAAAAACGCAACCTCGCGATCGCTGAAACGGCAATCTTCGTTAAACGTCCGGTCTCTCTTTTACTTTTCTTCTTTTTTCCTTCCGCTCGACTGCCGCGCTCTCCTTGCACACTCGCATACACATACACATACAGAGAGAGAGAGAGAGAGAGAGAGACGTATAGCTTATACGCTTGCGGTAACATAATAAACATGCGCTCCCTTCATTCGCCTCCGATCGATAAGTGCTCCACATTCCCCGAGGAATGTGCAATTGCCTCGAGGGGGTTAATAGTCATGGCAGAGCGGACCGCTTACACACACACGTGCACCCGCCGAGTATACGTATACGTATATATGTAAATGTACGTCCGAGTGTGTGTCTCTCTCTCTCACTCGAGAAGAGAGAGATTTTTCGGAGTCACCCGTTCTCTCCTCTGGAAAATTCACCTATCACCCTCAGATTACCGTCGTGGAACTAACATTACAAGTTACATCCACGTATCACCTGACGGCGTATTTCACTTAGGCAGATGTACAGTAAGCGCGCGACCTGACTCGGCAAAGCTCGCCGCGCCTCGATGAAATGTTAAAAAATCGAAGGGGAATACGGCGGGGAAGCGCGGGACGTCTCGCTCAGGGGGGGGGGGGGTGACTGGACATCGGGTATCGTCTCCTCTGCCGCAAGGGTTTTTCCATTTTTTTTTACATCGCGTACGCAAGTAGTATACGAGAGGATGATTCGAGAAGATGCGGTCCGTTTAGTTCGCGGCGCTGTTCGACGCTTCGATGGATGGAGGAGCGATGGTTTTTTTTTATTTTCATCGGGGTTTACGCGGCCGCGCGCGTTTCAGCGATACCGTTTTATTCAGGCGGCGCGTCTGGAAATAAGTTTTTTCGAATTAAAATTCAGTTAGGAATGCCGTGAATCATCGGGTTCCCGCGTGTTTGCGCGGAAGACGCGTAGCGCAGGCGCAGGATGTTGTTTCAGCGCGGATAATGTCAAGATTCATAAATTTTACGTTGCCGCATTCCTGAAAAGGCACACTCGATGTTTGCATATATATATGTTATGTATGTAAACGTACACGTATACATAAGCGCACGTGTATTCATATATATATGTGCACACGCGTGCGCAGCGCAGAGACGCGATTCTGTATTCCAACAATAGCTGCGCGCTCATTGAGAAATCTTGCAAAATTCACAAGTCTGTGCATACGAGATAATAATGGTCGCATTGATACCGTTTCCGCGGCGGCACTGTATCCTTCGCTATATATGCGTGCGTATACAAAACAATCAAATCCGCATCAATCGCTAAGTCGTTAATATTACCATCGCTGCGCGACACACTCTGATGGCGCATGAAAGCCGAGCGTCGAGATCTTTAACAATCGCATCGTGTGTGCCGCACAATACATACATTCAGCTCCTGCATGCATATGCTATATACATATGTATATATATATATATAGCCGCTGCCGCGAGAGCTTATCGTGGTGTATACAGATCTATACGCGATGCATGCGCGTATATAAGCGAATGACGTTCTCGAGTGCAGTGCAGACGCAAAGTAACGCAATCACCTCTACATACGCGCGTATGTATATATATACGTGCGCGCGCGCGCCCTGAGCGATAGATTTGGGCAGTGCGCGAAAACGGGGTTGCCACCCCTTCCAAGTATATACGCTACACCCTCTCTCTCTCTGCGCGTTGCACACCCTCGACATCTCTCTCTTGCTCACTCTCTCTCACCCGAGTCATTAATAATATACCCATATTGGACACAATTCACCTTGAAATTAACCGGCAGCCGATTGGTAAGCCCGGGCAAATTGACTTCGAAATTGACAATTTATGAGTCCTCGCGCGCTCGCAGTTCTCTCTCTCTCTATCTCTCCACCCTTGTTCTTCGAACTCTCTCGCGCCCTCCCCCGCTCTCTCTCTCTCGCTCTTTCCCAATTGCTGCACAGCGGCAAATGACGAGAAATAAAAGGTAATACAACGAACGCGCTCGCGGGGTTGGGTTTAAAAAAATTGTGTACGAGCGTTCTTGTGCGATGTGCGTGCGTGTGTGTGTGTGTGCGCGCGCGCGCGTGTAAAAATGCGGCTTGTGTCGTCGCTGCCGAGGACGTAAAATCGATACGGACAGGACGACGTGCTGCTATACCTACGGTTCTTTATGGCCAATCAATGGAAATTTGCATAGGCACATCGTGCGCGCGACGGGACTTTTCTCCGCTGGCAAAATGCAACAAACGACGCATACGTGAGCTGTGTGTGCTTCTCTCGCTCGCGCTCCTTTCTTTTTGCTTCCTTTTTTTTTTTATTCCGAGATAATGATGCAGGAGACGCTTCTCGCGCGGAGAGCGAGAGAGAGAGAGAGTGAGAGAGAGAGAGAGAGAGAGACAAAAAGTGGGGGTAAAAACGAGCTTTTCCATCTGCGAGAAAATCGACTATTGATTTTAAGATTGCTCACGATAATCCCAATTGCGGCTTTGCCTCAATTTCGCTTCGGAAACTTTTGCTCGCGCGCGCGCGCGCGTTCGTATATAAATTTTTTGCGCGCGTCCGCGCGAGCGAATTGCGCCGCGGCGCTGCAATTAATTCAGCGACGAGCTTGTATGCGAAATGGCCGCGGCCGGCAATTACGCGTCGTCGACTATAACATCTCGCAATAACTCCATAACACGCGCGCGCGCTCTGACTGGCGGGAGTGTAAGCGGCAAAAAGCACGTGTGCGCTCGAAACGTCACATATCCCCGCGAGATTTCGATGTGCCGAGCAGATATACAATCGCGCGAGCTCGTTGAGCGTTAAATGGTGCAGCAGCGGCAGCAGCAGCAGCAGCAGCAGCAGCGAAGGTAAATCCCGGTACATAAATCAAGGGGCCCGTGCTAGTGCGGAACGCGCGCGAGCAGCGCGTGTGTACCACTGCGAGGAAGAGAGCGAGAGAGAGAGAGAGAGAGGTAAAAAAAGGATAAGAAACGAAAGCGAGGAGGAAGATGCAGAGACAGATTAGGAGGAGTTGGAAAAGAAAGAGGCGCCCTCGGAGTCTACTATCTGCCTGTTTCTGTGTGTGTGTGTGTGTGTGTGTGTGTGTGTGTGTGTGTGTGTTTGCTGGGAGGAAGTGGAGGTTGGAACTGCGAGACGTTTTAAACGTCTGTGAATCAAAAGAGTTAACGATTGTTGCAGCGCGTCGGTGTAACGACTTTGCGAGCGGCTAACTTAATTTTTAACGGCCCCCCCGAGACTCCGTCGTCGACTATTTTGGGCAAAATTTCCGATCGACACTCGGGAAAATAGATGATCAATTAAAATCGAGCGATAATTTTTCGACTGAAGCACTTGTTAGCACACACTGCGCTCGTGCACAATTCATAAGCTCTTCCGGCTTCAACCCGTCATCGCGTTTTATCGCGGTGTCAGGAAAGCTCCGAGCTACGAATATAGCTGCACTCCGCAGCGGCATAGAGAAAAACCAAAACTCGAAAGTGAAGCGCAAACAGCGATGTATACTATATACACACTTGCACGGCCACAACCACACACGCGCAGGCTGATAAAAAGACGTAGAAGAGAGAGAGAGAGAGAGAGAGATCCCCGCGATCGCGATACAAAGTTAAGTAGATGAGCAGAGTCGGTGTGATTTATAGTGAGTACCTTAATTGTCTTAATTACGGGAGACCGCTTCCGTGGAAAGCCGCAGCCGCCGCCGCTGCCGCCGCAGGCCGCAATAGTATAATCGTGCCGAGCATTCGCGCATCTCTCTCAATCTCGCTCTCTTTCTGCTCCCACTTCGCTCTAGCTGCTCACATCTGATTACACGTTGAGAGGAGGCGAAATAAAGGAACTCGAGCGCGCGCGCGCGAGCAAACTATTATAGTCGCTGTATATATAGGAGTAGAAAGAGAGAGAGAAAGAGAGAGAGAGAGAGAGAGAGCTATAAATATATGCAGCGCGCGGGCTTTCGTATAATTTAAAAAGCCCGGCATTAATATGGAAATGGTCGCCAGTGCGTTTCTTATTTATGGGCAGAGCGCTTTTTGCCAGGTAATAACGCTTATCTGGAGCTACATTGTAGAAATGTATCAACACGTAATTTGTACGCGCGGCGCGGGATGAGAAAACTACACGCGCGCGCGCGCAAGCAGCCGGGGCGTTGAAAGAAATTAATTTTTCAGACAAATGATTCGCCAAGTAGCTATAAAGCCGCCTTTATTTTCCTGAGTGGATCGGAACGAGAGAGAGAGAGAGAGAGAGAGAGAGAGAGAGAGAGAGAACGAGAGAGAAAAGAGAGAGAGAGAGAGAGAGAGATTCGCTGGGAGAGTGCACGCATATAATTGCTTTATTTCTTAGGGCTACGGTATATTATGCTGCGCGCTCCTCTTGAATTTTTAATACGGCTGATTAATCAATTATATATCCGCGGGGAGATAAACGGGCTACTGTTTTTTTTTCTCTCCTTTTTTTTTACGAGAGTACGAAACTTTCTCCTAAATTGATAATTATCGCGCACGCCTTGTCTGCGTAATTAACTCCGCGAAAATAACGAAAATTGCGCGGAAAATCCATTGAAAAGCCCGCGGTCGGGCTCCTCGAAAAGTCGGCGGAACGAAAGTTTTCTCACGTCGAGTCGCGTGGGCGCGCGCGCTTATAATTAATTAATCAATCGAACCTCCCGCAAATCGAAGCACATCTCGCCTGATGTGGCGTATACAGTAAAAAGCACACGCCTAATTACGCCAGAAATCGCTCCTTTCGCACGCTTCTCGGGTGTAATACGCGCGCGAACCACCAGTTGATCCTCCCGAGCGAAAAAATCCCGAGCTCGCACGCTTCCATATACGTGTGTGTACGTGTATATATTATGATATAGTGGAGCCACGTCTGCCCGGCTACGTGGGGATTTCTGCGAATACAACAGTGCTGTATATATGGTGATCGATCGAGAGCCGCGCAGCAGCAGCAGCAGCTGAGCTGCAGTGTATATACATGTGTGTGTGTGTGTGTGTGTGTGTGTGTGTGTAGCATCGATGCAGTTTTGAGAGAGTTCCGATCGATCCAACGATCGATCGTACGTTTAGGAACGCAATCATACACGCACGTTATTATACACCGAGCAGTGTAATTCATCGTTCTGCGAATGAGCTGCTTCGCGGGTCAGGGAATGCCGGCCGGCTGCCGCCGCCGCTGTCTCTTCTGTTCTGCGAAGCGTTTTGTGAATGTCTTGAGAGATTACTACTTGCGCGCACTCGACGTTATTATTCACCTGTGCGAAGCGCACGCCATACTATACACAAACTGTTGGAAATCATTTAACTGCCCTGCGTGCGTGTATTTTCAAAATTCTCGCTGCATTTGATTTATCCTGTATACGCATCGCAGTGTGCATAGTATACGGAAGAACTATTCGAAAACAAATTTGCGCACGAACGCGATGAGAATGCGTGTGTTTTTTTTGTTCATTTTTTTTTTGAGAAAAAACAACTTTTACTGATCCACAAACTTTCTGCGCGTTCTTCCGTACACTTGTTCTCCACAGCACACGTGTCGGCATATTCCTCGGCTTTCTCTCTTTCCGCAGCAGCAGCAGCAGCAGCAGCGGCAGCAGCAGCAGAGGCAGCGACGGTGCGCGTCTGGCTGGTGCTTGTGGTCATTAAGGCGGAGAATCGCGCTGCAGCTGCTGCTGGCCCTATACACGCGCGTAGCTATATACCTGTGTACATGTCCGCAGCTCACCTCTCTCGCACGCAATTTTTACAACTAATCAGCGAGTTATTGCGCCGTCGCCGCCGCCGCCGCGTCTCGAGCGTAACTCGCATAGTTTCGAGCGCTGTTTCTCGAATTCTTCTGCTGGCTCGCTTTTCTGCTTGCTCGCGAATATTCCACATATATACGCGCGTATATACACTGTATGTATATACATGTATGTTTCGAAACTACGCGCTCGCACCTCGCCGTTCTTTATCCGGGAGGATTATATTTTTACGCCGCGCGGCTCTCCCTCTGTAATCATCAATTGCGCGCAGTGAAAAATGCCGCGTGATTGACGATTCATTCACTCGTCCGCCGCGCGCGCGCAGGAAAACAATCCATTGTCAACGGGTCTCCTACAAATTTACGATTACGGCCACAACCCCCTCGAAATTCCGCCTAGTTTTGCCAGACGCTCTCCGACAGTCTTTGGCGAATAAAAAGAAAAATGAACAATGCAAACAATTCTTCTCTCTCTCACTCGCAGCTCTCTCTCTCTCTCTCTCTATATGCATGCGCGCATATACATACTCACAATGTCTATGAGATACTCGCGTGGGGCAAAGTCTCGCTCGGTTATCATTACCGCCGCGAAGAGAGAAACAAACGACTCACGACGCCGCCAATATAATTTTCAATAAAGGCACTGGAACGCCTGCCTCGAGGCGTTCACTCGCTCTGTCTCTCCTGTGCTGTGCAGCGCTCGGGAGACGATTGTGTTATTTTCCGAAGCTGTCCGTGGACGTCAGCTGCGCGCGCGGTGTGCGCGCATTGTCGTTGCGAAACGAATTTTCGCAAGCGATCTCGTTTTACACCCCGACGATAATCGATAAGATCTGCTCGCGTGTGCGCGCAGCAGTGCAACTTTTGCCGCAGCGTCGCAGGAGTCGTTCGAGTATTTCTCCTCTCGCTGTAGATCGCGCTAAATCAACGCTAGATCGTATAGATATATCGATGTGTGCGGCGCACGCGCGCATTGCTTACGAAATTTACTGTTGCTAATGCGGACTTGTATGGGCTCTTCGAAGGATACACTCGCAGTCGGACGATCTAGATGAAAATTTCGTACTGAAAGGAAATAGCGTTTGCAGCAGGGCGAGAAATGTATGTAAGACGCTTTTCAGGGCGTGTGCGCGCAATTATAGAAAAAGAAAGGAACGTTGAGACAGGGGGGAGGGGGAGAAGAATCGGTGCGGCGCGCACGTCATTATAATCATCTCTCGTTACGGATTTACGAGCGATAAATAACCGCATTGTCTGATTATCATTCCCCGCGCGAATCACTCGTTTGTCTTCGATCGAAAAGTGCGTAGGCCCCGAGAGAGAGAGAGAGGGAGCGAGAGGACAACGCGAGTGCGCGCGTGCAATAAATATCGAAGGCAAACAAGTGCGCATTATACAGGTATACATATGTGTGTGTGTGTGTACGTTAAGCGTTCGAGTGCGTTCGTTGTTTTCGGTGCAACTCGAAGCTAAGCGGTTTAAGAGATCAGCGCGCGGTGTTATAGCTAAAGACAGGACGAGGAGGTGAGGAGGAGGAGGAGGAGGAGGGGAGAAGAACGAGGAACGAGTGAGCCTTGTGTGTGTGTGCGAGAGAATCGCGCGAGTTGAGTGTCTTCGCGGACGGGATATGTATATTGGAGAAACGCCGCCGGGGAGGTGAGACAGAGCTGCGGCTATATACAAACAGCCAGCACGAGGTGCTGAGCACAAGCACGACGATACACACGCGCCGCGGAGAAAGGAATATATATCGTAATTTGTTGTTGCCGTCCCGCGTAAACGTAATAATTAAGAGAAGTATTTTTTATGTGTGACCAGGCTGAGTCACTGCGGCGAAAATCTGATTTTCGAGCCGATAAAATAATCGCGTATTCGAGCATTAGAGGAAATATTTTTTTCTTTTAATGTTTTAGTAAAGTCGTTCGATCGCTCGTCGTTCAAATCAGCTTTCATTATCTTAAGTTATTCGCACGACCCCAACTGAAACATCGCAACTTTGACGGGATTTCCAAGCTCTTATATGATGGTACAAAGTAAGATTCCATACAGATTTTACCTCGTGCGATTTTGCTCGTTCTCGCTTCGTTTGCGCATGCGAAAAAGGCCATATGATCCAGTTAAATGATCAACTTATATCGTGTCCATAAAATAAAACGGCCATATCGCTGCATAAAATTCATCTCGTAACGGTTCATTCTCACTTAGCAAAATGCTCCGTTCTTTCACCAAGTCCATCCGTATATCTACAACCGATTTTCCATTTAACGAATTCCCACAGGCCTATACGATATCGTTTCTCGATCAAAGACGACTACTCGTCTCGGCGATCGACGCGTCGTCAATGCGCTACGCGATTGAGTTGTAAACGAAAAAAGATCTCGGAAGGCGCGCATCATGGAAGTTCGAAAGACGCGTCGAGGAAAGGAGTGGGAACGCGGCGCGCTGCAGCGGACGAGCGGAGCTCGCGAGGAATGGCTGGGCGAAGGAAGAGAGATGACGAGAGAAAGAAAGAAGCGTCAGTTGCATGGAGGCTGGTCGAACCTGAGAAATTACATTTTTTTTCATATATCTCGTACTCTCGTACGTATACGTATATCCACCAAATCGTTACGCGCATTCGTTTCCCAACCAAAATATTATTTCGATATCGCTGCACCATTGTGCGCGCGTAATATCAAAAGGAGAAAAACTCTGGAAAACGAGGAAAACAAAGCAGAATGTATACAGCGATGGTATATAATATAGAATAGAAAAAGAAAACTCATCCGAAGCGTAACGCGCGCGAGCGCATCGTTGCGAATCGGCACCAACAGAGAAGTTCTTCGACCGACTCACATATATATGCCTGCTCGTGTATATACATACATATATATACTGTGAAAACGGGGGGGGGGCAGGGGTCGATGATTTTCAGATGCTCTCCGCGCGCCGCATTCTTTTGTTGTGTAATAATGGGCCCCGGCTTCCTCGGGTTTTTGGCGCGCGCGCGGCGCCCATAGCGCCATGAAAAATGAAGGAATCCTCCCAGCTGCGGCCCTCTTTCGCTCTCTCTCTCTCTCTCTCTCTTTCTCTTTCTCGTTTTCGGCTCAAACGCGCGAGTGTGCCGGTGTCTGCGCGCCGATGCCTGCACACGTATAACACCCCTTTGGACTTTGCCGACAAGCGTATAGAGCGAGTATATCTGTATAGATGTAAGATCGGGAGCGCGCGTTCGAGTGTGTTGCGCGCGAGAGGCGTTAATTCGTTTACGCTCGATATTAATCAGGGCCGCGGGATCGCTCGTTACCGCGCGAGACTTTGTTAGATTAGCCCCGTTTCGCTGATTATGACGGCGAGCTCATTTTTAAACCGCTTCCAATATACACGTAATCGTAAAACGACACTTTTATGCCTTTCTTTACATTGCATTTCGTTATGGGATGAATCGAGCGATGCATTATCAACTCGTAAAGCAACAAACAGGTTATATTATAGACGCGGGCCGGCGGCGACGGGCAGATGCGTAAACGCCGCCGTCTGTCTGTCGTTTCCCTTTTTTTTTTTTGCCTGGCTCTATGGCATCCACTGAAAACACGAATTTCCACAAGTCATCCGGTACAGTCCCTCTTCCTCGCGTATATATAGAGACTGCTCGTTCGCACGATCGACGCAGATTAACGGTGCAATGCATAGTAGTTTTAGAAATTATTCTTCCCACTTTAACGATCTTTCTGCCGTAGCTCTCTCTTGTACCTCTCCCCCCTCCCCCCATCTCTCCCTATCCCTCTCTCGACTCGCAGAGATAATTTATCATTCCTGACGCAGCGCTATCACTAATGTTTATCATCTTCACGTGTTACACGCGTGAAAGAGAGCCGAGAATGTGTTATACAAGGTGCATGGAAAAGTGCGAGCTCTGCATAAGTGCGCGCGCGCGCGCGACTGTAGGAATGAGGAATGAAAGAGAGAAAGAAACTGTCGACGCGCTGCACTATACGAGCGTGTCCAGGAAATTTCGGAAACAACTCGGACGGAAAAGTTGCAAAAAATTTTCTTGAAGGCACGCCTACCAGACCTGTTTTTTCTCGTTCCTTGGGTCGTTCTGAAAGAGAAAAATAGTAGTAGAGTATACTTTTTTCCGGAGCGGAAACGACTCGAAAAACGAAAAATAATTAAAAAACAATAATTCATAGATTTTTTTCTCGAAAACTATGAACTTTTTAAGATATTTTATTAGAACGAAAATGTCTTAAAATTCACGAAAGAATGCTCTGAAATTTTTTAATTTTTGTTCTAATGAAATTTTTAGTCCATAGTTTTCGAGAAAAGAATCTATGAATTTTGCTTTTGTTACAATTATTTCTCGTTTTTTCGAGTCTTTGCTCCGGAAAAAAGTATCGACCATGTACGCGAGCTTTTTCCCTTTCAGAATGACGTAAGGAACGAGAAAAAACAGGTCTGGTATAGGTGTGACTTCAAGAAAATTTTTTGCAACTTTTCCGTCCGAGTTGTTGCCGAAATTTCCTGGAAATACTCATATATATGCGGAACTCGCGCTTGGACATGACGAAGCGAGCGGAGAGGGTATATTACGCCTGTTAGCGGTGCGTGTATCGCTCGGCACGACGACGACGTATATATATATATACAGACGCGGCTGGTGTGTACTGCGTGCATACCAGTATACGTATATAGGATTAGGATGAGTGTTGTGTTGCCGCGACTCTCGGGGTAAATCGTTACCTCGATGACGGTTGTCTCTAACCACAGTAACTCTCTACCACTGTACAGCTCCAGGCCAGGGAGACCACCGAAGCGGGCCTCTGTCAGCCTGAGCCTCGCCGCTACTCATTTGGCCGCCACGGCCGGCCACCACGCGCATCAGCTCAAGAAGCATCGTCTGGACAACGGCGATTACTACGAGAACGGACATCTCGGTAAGTTTCCCCCTTTTTCTCTTCTGTCTTTTCTTGCACCTTGCGCTGCGGTATTATACACACTCGGAGTATATACACATAGCTATATGTTTCTTTTCGTGCTTCTTCTTTTGCTTTACGCGTATTTTTGTTTTTAAATCAATTTTAGTCTCTTCCGTTAAACGCACCACGCAAAACTATGTTTACCGTAAGGGCAATTCTGCCAGTGTTTGCTCGACCATATCCAAAGCTCACAATCATAAAGGTGGAGTTTCGCTGTATATGAAATTTTACGGTGAATCCTTGAAATTCACATGCTGATGGTATAAAATTTGATGTAATAATTTTGAGAAACATTTAATTCTAATGTCAACGCTAGAATCATGAACTATATTCATATTTATTAGTTCAAAGAATATTTTTGACCTGTGATCAAAAGGAAAACGCAAGAATAAAAAGTTAACCAATAAAATAATTTTTTTCAAAAAAATTAAAATTATTAAATACAATGCAACACATAAACAAAAGAAGGTCTTGCGAAACTTGAAAGCATCAGATCCATTCCGCTAGGATGCTTTGACAAAGGCAAATTTTATTTTTAAACGCTCTGTTGCATTGAAAACATTAAGAAACAAGAAAAATTCGATAAGACTCCAAATTAGCCTTGCCATTGATCAAAGTCAGATTAATCTGGCAAAAGTAGTCGAGCCACAGCTGATCACTGCCCATCCCCCTATAGCCATCCTTCAACGCAGCTCTACATATACCAAAACAGAGAGTACATCGTCTCAAGTTGCAATCGGCGCTGCACGCATTACACGTGGCCGGCGCGCAGTGCGCGAATAATGTTTCGCAGCGCGGCGGTCATACCGTACATACACGTGCAACGACACCGCACATAGCACACATACGTATATACGCAGATGTACGTACACAGGCTACCTACAAATACATATGCAGAAAACAGCGCACCTCTACGCCGAGCGGCCGCGTATACGACAGTGTACAGAGCGTAACGCGATATCGTCCCCTCTCTGAGAGCTGTGCGCGCTGCAGGCCGCACACACTTGATTACTGCCATCCGCGCAGTGGCGGCAGCAGCAGCAGCGGCGACGACGTGACCCCCAGCAATCAATTAATTAGGGGAATCAAACGCACTTGGAGTGAGCAAATTAACTGCAACTGCGTTGCAGCGGCGGCGGCGGCGGCGGCGGCGCTTGTTTGGTTGCGGAACCCGAATTCCTGCGAGAATCCACAGTCAACAAATGCGCTGCGGGCCGCTATATGCAGTTGCATAGTATATACATATATATAGAGGCGCGGCCGCGCTGCAGCCGCGATTAATTGCCAAAATGTGCGCTCTGCTGAATTTTCCGAAAATATTATTACGGTGTTACGCTGCAGTGCGGAGGGTCGTTTTCGAGTGGCCCGCTGTATATATACATGCAGCCGTATATACCGCGTACTGCGGGCTTTTTATTTATTCGCTCGTCGCGCTCGCGCGTTTGCCATATATATATATATGTGTATGTAGCTGCGCGCGGAGTTTAGATTGTTCGATGCAAGCGCGGCTCTTCGAGCTCTCTTTTTTTGCGGCTAAATTAAATGGATTTTGAATGCGCAGAGCTTGGATGACGATTGCGTTTGATTTTGTTGACTTTGCTTTCGTGCTCGCGGGCCAGGTTTGATTGGAGCTCGTCGATATAAAACATATACGCGCGTGTATAGAGTTCGCTCTGTCCGCGCGGGAGAGAGTATATGCAGATTTTATCGCGGCAAGTTTGTTATTGCGAGCTGTGATGCAGGTACGTTTTTCGCAAAATTTTGCATACTCGCGAGCGTACATCTGAAACTGGAAGGGTATATATACGCGTCGCGTGTATAATTACACGAGATTCTCAGCCTGTGCGGCGCACGACTGTCGAAAAGTAAAAATAAAAATCAGCCGACATACAGCGTATATAGCGACGGTGACATGCTATCTCGCGCGGAAAAGTTGGCAATGTTCGCATATACGGCATCGTTCGAACGTCGTTACGAGCCTATGGCTGTAATCGCGTCCGTTGCTAAACTAGCTGCAAACGAGTGGACTCTCTCTCTCTCTCTCGGAAATTGTATAAGCAAATAATCACGGAGCGGCGCGCCAGCAATTTTACGGGCAAATACGCGCTGCCGCCGTCGAATTAATGTGCGTACGAGTAGTGTGTGCGAGAGAGGGTCGCTCTGCTTACCGTATATATGTATACACACACGTGGAGCCAAATGCGCGCAGGGGTAAACGTCGAAATGGCCGGTTGGCTCTCCGGCCGATTAATTATACGGCCTGCCGGTAATTGTATAATTGTTTTACGATTGCCGTGCAGACGCAGAGTCATGCGTGCGCCGGAGGTTTCGAATGTTTGGCTTCGCTTGGGCTTCGAAAGCAGTGTCTAGTTGGGAGTTTCGCTTATAACTTTTGCTTCCGCGAGGAAAGCCTTTGTTAAAACAGTAAATTTAGGCTCTTATCGGTTAAATCGTTACGGAGAAACGTAATTCAGAGTTGTTAAAATATGTCGTCCAATTAATACGGACATTTATTTGTAATTTCTAAATTAAAGAAAGAACATCAGATTTTTAATTTTGGGTTTGCCGATGCACTGCACTCGTCTCGGAAATTTCTGAAAGTAGGAATCGACTCCTCTGCTTCCATCGCCGGAACGCATACAATATATCTCGTCTCCGAAGTTGTGGAAAGGTCACGCGAGCCAAAGCTAATGTGTATACAACAGTTACCCGCTACAGCCGAATGCACACAAAAAGTCAGCCAATATCGTGCTTTTAAGTAGATATAAAGATGAAAAGCCGATGACGAATCGATGTAGATTACGAGGCATTATGCCGAGGGACGTACCGCGAGCGAAGCGCACTGTAATCAGAGTTCGCTGCAGTATGTATACAACCGACGGGAAAAGGCGGCAATTCGAAAAAGCACACGCACCAGTCGAGGGTGAGGTCGAGGCGAGGAAAGAAAAAGAGAGAGAGAGAGAGAGATGAATTGGGGCGAAGTATAGTTGTAAGCGATAACTCTGGGAAAGCGTTTACCTACACACATCGACGGTGAGCGCGCGGTTGTGGGGAATAGCGCGTGTAAGGGATCGTGTACGTGTATATACAAGTGTATAGATTTTGGAAAGGGGGATCCGTGTGTGTGCGTCCCGACTCGTGCCCCAGTGTACACAAGAGTATTTTTCGGTCTATATATTGCCGCGGCTATGGGATTAAGAGAAAAATAACAAGTTTGCTTCCTACATCCAGTGATTTTATTTCAGAACTCGAATGAAACGTAATCGATCGAATACGCGTATATTATACACACAGAGGAAGACGTATATCACACGCCCTTGGTTACACGTTCCGATCGAGTGTGGCAATCGGGAGGGTTATTTATTTTTCCCATCAATTTTAATTTTCCAAAGACAACTCAGATGATTATCGCTTTCCCATTGTTCGGCTCGCGTGCATCGCCGGACTTTGGCTATATATACGAACGCGCATTGTGCAGTTCGCCAATAGCTCGCGCGTTATTGCTTTATTACACGCGCTTCCACGCTATCAAGATCCGATCTCTCCCGCGAATGCATATACGTATATTGGCGAACACAGCGCCTCGTTTCTAATACACAGAAAGAGATTTAGGAGTTCTGTTCGCGCGCGTTAATTGCCATCGTGTCGGATGTATTGAATACGGTGGAAAGTGGATCGAACGCGACGCTGCGCGCATCTTTGTATATACACAAACATCACGTGCGAATTCGTCTGTGTAATGACCTTTTCGTGGCTTTCTTCGATCGATTTGAAAAGTCCGCTTGCACATATCGAGAGCCCGAGAGTTTTCGCGTTAATTAGATATGCGTTATTTATTGTTCTCTCCGTCTCTTTTTCTCTCTCTCTCGAAAATCTCGACTCTCGCATCATTTTTATGGCTGCACGGGGACGAATAAATTTCATGACTGCGTCGACAAACCGACGAGGAGTACACGCGCACGCATATCATCGGAGATCATTGCATCTACATTGTTCCGGCGAACAATGCCGCATGTACAAGCGTAAAGTAATTGTGTCATAATTCACCCGTCGACACGCTCGTTTGTATTTTTTTTTTCGCGCTTCCATATATTTTTGTGTATTATACGCGCACGCGCGGAAACTAGAGCAGCCAGATATTTTTCCTAGAGGCTCTCGTTTACCTTTCCGACAGAGGCTTGCTTACCCTTTGCCCGCAGGTAAACGCGTGTTTGTACAGCGCTAAATTGTGGTCGCGTGTGTTTTTGTTTTCGTTGCGCCGATGTCTTTCAATGCGAGCGCGTCAAACGCGTATACTCGGTTTTGTCAGTCATGTTATTTAGCTGTGAGGGCTTTTCACACGGCGTGTCTTTTTTAATGCGACGCACGTGCCACCTTTTATCGAAAGCGCTTACAGTGTGTGCAGTGGGAAAATTTTCCGATCTTTATTATACAGAAGTTTCGTTGGGCTCTCTCGCGAGGATGATGAAGAAAAAGGTAGCGCGTGTTTGCCGATCGACGCGAAAACGAATGCATTACAAGTTTATACGGTATACATCTCAATCGCAGAAAACGAGTATCTCTCGCAACAGGTTCCGATACGCGAGAGAGAGAGAGAGCCTTGAGAGTCGAAAATGATTCAGAATCACACCGAGCCAATAAAACAGAAATTCATTTCCAGCCGACAAGAAACACATCCAGCCCATCGCGTTTGCGGCGTTAATTGGGCATCTCTCTCTCACTGGCGCACAATCTCAGGCAAATGAAAATTTCAAAAAAATCGAGAGCAAAACATCTCTGCACGCGTATACGCGCGAGAGGGATCATTCGATCGCGGGAGATTTAATTACCGGTCGTCGAGCATATATAGTAGGCGTTCTCTTTCTCTCCGTTTCTCTCTCTCTCTCGCGGGCAGTGAAAATCGGCTCGTATAAACGACGCGAGCGGAGTTAATAGAGGCGTCGGCCGGCGACATAATCAGTCGGATGACAAATATAGGGCGAGAGCGGCGCGAGGATCGTTTAAAACGCGCGACGCGCACAAAGTATTGCCTTCGTTTGTGCCTGCAGCTCCGCGCGAGGCAATAAAGCCCGCGGATTTACTGCGCGAGCGTTAAATACGCGCGCGCGCGCGCCTCGCGACGATGCCGGGCTGATTGAAAATGCGCGCGGCCGCTTTTAATGCGGGACGTGCGGCGCGTGTTTAAGAACAACGAGATCGGCAATTAATCGCGTATGTATACCGATCGGCGCGCGTTTTAATTCCAAAACCTCGTGGACTTTCGAATTCACCCGCGATTCGCTCGTGAGGAGGTGTATCAATCATTCAACGGCAAGCGATTCTCAATTACCGAGTATGCTGTGTACGCGTAGGTTCTATGTATACACATACGTATATATCCCGCAGACAGAGACAACCTCCCAGGTCTATAAATAAATAAAACCGATTCCCATAGAGACAGCGCGGCGGAGAGCTCGGTATACGTTGCGTTCCCACTCCATACTCTCTCCCGCTCGTTTCATTCGATTCCGCCGGCGTTGAATTATGCGCCCGTTTGCCCGTGTGGGCGGGTGGGTGGTGCTGCCGCGCGGCGCTCATAAAAGCATTGATTAACTGTTAGCGGTCGTAGGTCACCGACGCGACGCGACGTTGCGCGCAGTTCTCCGCACCACAGCGGCGGCCGAGGAAACCGTAGCCGCGTGTTGTCGTCTTCTCTCGGGTCGCGTCTCCTCGAAGAGCGAGCCGAGAAGACGGAAAGACAAGGAAGCGCGCGCGGTATTTTTTTTTTTTTTTTTCGGGGAATCGCGAAATGATCGCGAGCGCGATTTAGCATATGAATGCGCCGAATAGCGCGTGCACTTTGCACATAATGCGCCCGAGTATTGAAATTGGAATACAGAAATGTTACATAGACAATGAGCGAAGAGCTCGGACAAAGAGACAATAAAGCACGTGTATTGAAAGCGAGGACTTTGCATTACCGGCCTCATCTTCGCTGCCGCGAACCGTAAGCGCGTGTGTATACACGCAGTCGAGGGCGTGGAGAGACCGAGAGAGAGAGAGAGAGAGAGAGAGAGAGAGAGAAGCGGGGTTTCACTTATCTCTTTGTCAATTAGTCAGGGCGAGCCTGTCTTTTGCGATTCTTTCTCGTCTCTCGCGGGGTCCACCTTCGCCGCGCGATTGTTACTGCGCTCTTTCTCTTTCTCTCGGTCTCTCTCCCTCCGAGACTTTAACGACGCGTCGCCGGTTTATTTTCTTCCGTTCGAGCGACGCGCGCCTATACACATCGCGCAATTCATCAAGCCGCGCGTTAACGTGATTTTTATTAATTGACAGTTTACAACGCGTTTTATCGCTACCCGCATCGTTAACAATGCCCGTGTTTCACTCGCTCCAATATATACGAACGGGGGGGTATAACGAGAGCTCGCGGCTCTCTCGCCCAGGTAGCCGCGAGCAGGCGCGAATTTTCTCGGGAAAGCATTTCCGGCTAACTTGTGTACACATATATATGCACGCATCGGGCTCGGGACGAGGAAGCAATGGAGAGAAAGAGCCGCGAAAGGTATAGTGTACAGCCGAAGTGGCATATAAGCCGATGCCGAGTAATTAGACCGGATGAATAACACGCGGGCAGTATAAACAGGCGGGATTACGGGGTAAATATCGCGCGTGGAATCCGCTTGAAAATGCGAAAATCAACCTTGAATTATTCTCCCTTGCGCCCGGAATTTTCGCCACCCTATATACACATGCGCGCTATATATCGGCTTACGCCCTGGGAATTCGCACGCGCGCGTGAACAATACTATATACAACGCCAGACCGGCTGCGCTTTCACAGCTTGCAGATGAGAGAGCTTCTCTGCGGTCTCCGCTGTTGTTGCACCGCGCATTTCGGGATGAGTATTGTACGCGCAGTCCGCGAGTTAAATCGGCTCTGGTTAAACAGTCGTTTTTGTTATAGGAGAGGCGATTTGCCCGGAGGTGACAATTCGTCGAATAGTTTCTTGAACTTTCGGGATGCTTGACGCATGATTAAGTTGTGCGATTCGAGTAATTGGACGCGTGTATGAAATTCGTCAAGTGATTAGATAATAAAATCGCCTCGCGAACCAATATTTTCCGCGATTTTACGAGGCACACGTCGCACGTCACCGCCTAATAACAATATACGCGCGCGCGCATACACACAGCCCGATGAAGACGTCCTAAGCCCGTCATTACACGCTTTCTCACGTTTTCCGCTGATGAAGATATAATGGCATTTTTCACAGCAAAGTCAAATTAATACACATAAATTAAACACTCTTCTCTCTCTCTTGCGCGCGCGCGCACATTCCAGGCGCGTAAACACTTGTCGCGCGCAAACGAAGCGGCGATACACGAACACCGCGGCTGCTGCTGCGCTGCACGAAGGAGCCGCGCCGCGGTATAGTGGCGCAGTAGCAAAAAGTACGCGTGCGTTTCAATCAAGCTCCGACTGCATAAATCAGAGCCATCGGAGGGATATACGACGCCGATTAAAGCGCGAGAGCGAGAGAGCGAGCGAGAGAGTGGAGAGAGGGAGAGAGCGTCGAAGGAAAAATAAAGGAAGAGCGCGTTCCTTCCCCTTACGTAATTATAACACCAGATAAGGGCAGCTGCTGCTGGCAAGTACCGACTTCTGAAAATCGCGGGAGAGGGTGCGAGACGCGGAGCTTTTTTGCAGCCCTGTTACCGACTTTTTTCTCACTACTACTGCTGCTGCGGCTGTTGCTGCTGCTGCTGCTGCTGCCTCCTCATCAGTTGCAATCAAGGTTTAGTGTGTTGGCCTGACGCGCCGCTTGATTGTTTTTACGAGAGCCGAGAGCGAGAGCTGAAATAAAGAACGGAATGAGCGCGAGCCCAGTTGCTTATGTAGTGGCTTCTCTTCTCTCTCTCTCTCTCTCGTGTACATTAAACCTCTTCATTTCGGTAACAGTGTTATGGTTTTACGGCTCGGCCACCGTAAATCAGACGCGCGAGCATCTTTTTGGGATTTTCGCGCTTTTTATACACGCGCGAGCTGCAGTGCTTTCGCGCGTGTGCGCGCATAGTCGTGTTGCACGGCTGTCTTCGCGTTCGCGCAAGAACTTTTCGGGATATTGAATGAGATATAAGCGAACGAGCTTATTTGTGTATAGGGGACGCTTCGGGTGTGTATGTGTATATGTATATAAGTAGTGACGGGCGTGTTCGCGAGCAAAGCCGCGCGGCGTATTTAAAGCGATATAGAATAAATTCACAGTCAACTTTTTCAGCTCTCCCGCGTAAATCAAACTATAAACAGTTTTTGTCCAGTCGGCGCTCGTCGGATGAATACATAACGCGCAGAAATCCGCTGCAGAGGCTGACTTTTTCATTGTCAGCGCGCGTACTTGTGCAGATAGCGACGGAGAGCAAAAGGAAGATTTTGTTTTCGCGCGTTATTCTTGGAAGGCTGACGCGCTCGAGACTTGCGATTCATTCGAGTTAACCGCTGATCTCATCAGCGAGGCTTTGGTCCGATTCGATTCCGCGAAACTTACGGATTCGTGTGTAAAACTTCGCTCGATGCTGTATTTTCGCCGCGCGAAATCGTACAAAGTATATTGTACGGCAAAAAGGGACGAAAATTCGCGGTTGCAAAGAGAAGGAGTGGAAACAGTGAGCCGCGGAGTTGGATTTTCGTCCCCTCGTCGGCGATTTACTCATTAGCGCTGGAACCGCAAAGTATCTCAATTAACTTCCGTGAATCTCGACCGGCACCGCTTTCGTTCGGTTATGTCTTAACAACGGTGTAAGTGTGGATATAGGACCATTACGGTCAATTGATAACAGCTCGAAAATTTGAAAATCTGCTGATTCGAGGGCGTAGCCGTCTTTCCGCACGTAACTTTGGTTTTTGCGCATATACATAAATGATTTGAGTTCTATTCGCCTTTAATAAGTCGATCAGAAATAAAATATTTGATTTTAAAATACATAGCTTTATGCAACGAGCCTCGATCAAACGTTTTTTCTTACCCCACCAAAATAAAAACAATCCCAACTGTAGTTGTGCTGACGAGAATCCCAGTCAATTAACAAGTCTGATGCGGTCTATAAACCGCGACACCTAAAACTCGGTAAAAGCACCTCTAAAAGCACCGGCTGCGACGACCCGTTAAAACGAAAAAGAGCTCAAAGAGAAAAATCACCGCCGAGCTCAAGACATCAATTTAGCACGCGCAGTGTACGCGCTGCCTTGCAGGAGACTAAAATCGCTATACGGAAAAGAGCAGCGCTTCCTCCTGGGCGGAAGTCGTGACTGCGCGCTGCGCAGACAAATAAATATATGTATATAGGAAACAGCTGCATTATTGCGCTGCAGCAGGAGAAAAATACTGCAAAATAAAACAGAGGACTAAATAAAGGAGGAATACGCGTGTATGAATGTGCGCGAATGCAGCGACGAGCCGGAGAACAAAGGAGGGGGAGAAAAGCTGCGCGTCTTTATGCGAATACACGCTCTTTACTTTAATTACCGCATAAAACGATATACAATGGTTGAGGTCGGCGCGTATACACACACATATATACACACACACACACGCCAGACTAGAAAGAGAGAGAAAGAGCACACGCGGAGTGTATAATACATCCAGCTAAACGCGAGTAGAGAGTAGAGAGAGAGGGCCTCTCTAAATCGCTCGGCGCGCAGTCGGACTCTCTCTCTCTCTCGTATGGCGCGCATCACAAGACATAAAGCCGGCGCCGTAAAAAGCGCGCGACCCTTCGCCGCGCGCGACTAAGTGTACGAGACGCCGTGTATCGGGACACACACGGTGTGTGCGCGACGTTATAATGCCATACGCTCTGGCGAATAAATGTCCGCGGCCGTTATAAAGCTCCAAGCGCGCGTCCCCGCTATACGCACGCGTTATTGCGTTTCCATCGCAATAACGGCTCAATCGACAAATTCGTGTATGTGCGATCTGCAATTTGCGTTTGCGTTTGATTCCGTGTATACGCAGGCGAACACGTCCGATCGTCGATCGATAAACAAAGCGAATTAGCGTATATTGGGCATACGCTGCGCTGGAGGCGCGCAGATGAGATCAATGAAAGACTATATGTGAAACAGTCGGTCGAACTGCGTCGAGCTGTTCTCTCGCGCCGCGTATCGGTTTCTCTCTCGCTCTCGCGCTCGTCTTCGGCGGAAAAGAAGAAGAAAAAGGCGCGCGCAGTAAGCAGAGCTCGAGCGAAAAGATCCTTGGGCATTGTGCGATAAAGGAAACCGGTACGTTGCCGCCGAGCGAGAGAGAGAGAGCCTCACTCACGTGAAATCCGTCTGTCAGCGCGTCTCTCGCTCTTTCTCTCCTTCGCGCCACCGCCGCCGCTCTGCAGCCGCGGCCGTCGTTCGTCTCTCTCACTCTCTCTCTCTCTATCTTTGTATACCTGCGCCGCTTGGGACCAGCCAGTCGGAAGATATTAATATAACAAAATATATATAATGCTCAGAATACACTGTTCCACAATGCCATGTTTATGCTGTGGATTAGCTCTGCTCTCTTTCTCTCCATATCGTTTTCTCTCGTTCTCTCTTTCTCTCTGACGCTACAGCGAGAAAAGATCAGCTGCGTATATATACGGATCGTTTACAACAAATCGCAGTTTCGTATACGCGTATAACGGAAGAGGAAGATGGGAGGGAGGAGGGGGGGAGGAGGAGGAGATTGCAGTGGAGTATATTTTCCTTTCTGGTTTTGCGTGCCCGCGGGATTCACGTTCCCCGCGACTCACTTTGTACACTCGTCCTTCTTCTGCGCAGTGATCGAAATTTTTCAGGATTTCATCGCGTTTTACCTTGAGTGATTATCTCCGAGGCTTCGTGCTCGCTTTGCATTGCTGATTGTCACTGCAATTTTCCCAGAAAGAGCTTGAGGCGGTTGTCGAGTAATGCACAAAGAATGATAAATAATTCTGGGATTTCGTTTGCTGGTAAAGGAAGAATTTTATTAAATAAATGAATTAAATAACTAAAAGTGCCTCGTACACTCGAGATTTTTAAGCCATACTGATAAAAAAACATCACGATATGGTAACATTCGTGTATATTTTACAATATATTTAACAATACGATATTCTTTTAAAATATTACTTTTTTATTCTAATTTTTGTAGTAAAATACAAGTGTTTTAATAATATTATTCAACTTGAATACCATATTATACTTCAAAAAAAACATTAGAAATTAAACTCACATCAATCATTAAAATCAATTTAACAACATAAAACGTTTTACGTTGATCATAACATAGCACGATTTGTTTGCAATGTTCTTATTTCTCAAAGACTCATCCATACACGCTCTTCCAAACTGTCCGTTTTGATTATCGTTATACAGAGTTCGACTCCTCTCAATATTACATTATTTTAAATCGCGACGCTCGTTCGCGTAGTGCGGCGAATTTATAGCGAACGAAGAAAAATTAAGTTTGGTCGATATAAAGCCGCGGGTATCATTAACGACATTCGGAATCAAGCGCAGATCTCGGGGGCATAACTCACATCAGCCGTCAATATATATCTCGCTCTGCTTGCGGCTCCTCCGCGCATCTCCGGCTGTAACTAGTAAATTATTCCTTGTTTGACTTGAATCCTTTGTTAAGAAACGAAACTATCACCGCGATGATCGTAAATCTCGGACCCTCAACGCACTCTCTCTCTCTCTCTCTCTCTTTCTCTTTCTCCCAACAATCTCATAATCGAATCTCGCGCGGCGCAAGAGTAGCTGCGGTCGAGAAATTTTTCTTCACACGTCGCGCTCAGCCATCGTGTCTTTCTCTCTCTCTCTCTCCCTTTCTCATCACGCAACTGTACGTTATATACACGGACGCCGCAGACACGCGTAAAAAGTAGAAGCGTAGTAGCGGAGTCGGTATTTGCCTAGACTCTCTCTACACACACAGCGAGGTGAAGAAGACAAAGCAGAAAGACAGCGCGAGCTGGCGAGTACAGGAGAGAGAGAGAGAGAGAGAGAGAGCGAAAAAGGAGCAGGAGGAGTTTCGCGAGCGCAAACTGCACGAAGAGTGTAAATAATACTAAGGCTGATTGTGGGCGTGGCTGACAGAACTCTAAAAAGCTTCGACTATATATCATAGGGTTTACTGCCCTCCGCCGCGCGCGCGCTCGCGTATAGTCTTCCTCTCTTTCTTTCCTTCCTTTCTCTCTTTCTCTCTCTTTCTCTCTCTCTCTCTCTCTCTCTCTCTACTTCGAGACAGAAGGCGGACGCGTTGCAGACACGAGGTAGGCGATGTGCGCCGCTGAAGAACAAATACTACGACAGCCAGCAGACAGGCTCTGTGCGCTGCATGAGCGCGAGAGCGAGAGACGTGTAGGCAGGCGCGTTACATTTGTCGTCGTCTCGTGGCTTTGGGGGGGAAGATTGGTTGCTTCTTTCTCGGGTAGAGAGCCGCAGTTCCCGGCTCGGAGAGACTTTCGCGTTCGCCGATGGATTATCGAGCGCGAGACGAGCCTATGTCTCAATACGTGTCGCGCTTCCGATGTGTCCGCTGCAGCGCAGAGACGGGAAGAGGTGGAGCCGAGACAGCTGTATAGCTCCCGCCGCGGCTACCTACATATATATGGGGAATTTTTTTTTAAATCGGCACTTAGAGGGGTCAAAAAATGGTCGATTTTCAGAAGGGGAGCACACCTCCCAAGTGCGATTTTTCTAGTTCTTTATGTCATATAGAACATAAAAAACTTGGGGTACAACGGAATTGAGCTTTGTGACAAGGTTTTACAAGTGCTTGAATTTTTAATATTTTGAAATAATTGAGCTTCTTACGCCAAAAAGCTAATAACTTCAAATGCTTGTACAACGCATTTGCGGGGCTCAATAGTGAAAAGTCTGGGCATAAAATTGAAGTACAAAAACAGAGCTTTAATTTAAAAAAAAGCCCGATCGGATTCGTTTCTTAGCTTGAAAATAACAAGCATTTGAAAATAATGGAAAAATCTGATGTTAAAACTTTGTTGTGAGCGTGTTGTTAAACATGATTTTTTTTCTCGAGAAATATCACCTTAACGAAAAAATGTTGTAGAATAAAAAATGCTTAAAATTACTCAAAGAATATGTATGAATTTTTTCAAAAATTTTTGAGCCATTTTTTAATTTTTCAAAAATTGTACAATTGGAAAAATTCATACGTATTCTTTGAGTAATTTTAAGCATTTTTTAATCTACAACATTTTTTCGTTAAGGTGATATTTCTCGAGAAAAAAAATCATGTTTAACAACACGCTCACAACAAAGTTTTAACATCAGATTTTTGCATTATTTTCAAATGCTTGTCATTTTCAAGCTAAGAAACCAATCCGATCGGGCTTTTTTTTAAATTAAAGCTCTGTTTTTGTACTTCAATTTTATATCCAGACATTTCACTTTTGAGCCCCGCAAACGCGTTGTACAAGCATTTGAAGTTATTAGCTTTTTGGCGTAAGAAGCTCAATTATTAAAAATTCAAGCGCTTGTAAAACCTTGTCACAAAGCTCAATTCCGTTGTACCCCAAGTTTTTTATGTTCTATATGACATAAAGAACAAGAAAAATCGCACTTGGGAGGTGTGCTCCCCTTCTGAAAATCGACCATTTTTTGACCCCTCTAAGTGCCGATTTAAAAAAAAATTCCCCATATCTGTGGAAAGAACACACGCGCGGGGAAAATTGTTTCGCGCCCGCCGCGAGAGTTGTTGCATTGTCGAAACGTGATTTTACATTGTAATGAAATAGATGGGAGATAGCCGAACGCGCGTATACAATACAGTTCTTCGTCGATCGAATATTCTCCCGTTCGGTATTTCATCGTTCTATGTCATTGGCTTGCGGAATTCGAGCGTTGAAAAATGAGCTCCCGCGCGGGCTGATTTAAAATTGTAATTGCTTTCTCATATGCACGCGCGGAACGCGGAGAGTGACGAGTGTATACGTATAGCGCTGTGTATAGAGCAAATAAATCAATTAAAGTAAGTGGCGATATACGGATACGATAAGTCGCGCGGGACTTCGCACCTGTTCTATAGCCGTTTGTAATTACTTTTTGCCCGCATATGTGTGTATATGTACTTATATAGTACATAGCGCGCGCCGCGGCCAACTCTTTTTATTCGCTCGCTCCGTCATAATAAATACTTGCCGCGAGAGAGCAGTTTGACAAGCTTCCGAATCGCGAGGCGCCGCGGCGTGTGTATACGCGATGCTCCTCTGAAGAGCGGCGAGAAAGACGAAAAAGTTGCGAGTGTGCGCGTAGAGCCAATTCTGGAGCAATTTTTGTTTCTATAAGCCGGAAAAATGAAAATCAGAAAGGAACGAAATTCGACATTAATAATCTCGCCGCGGCAAATTTGAAATTAAACTGACTTCTTCGCTGCTGCGCGCGCTCACCGCGGACAAAGCGCCGATTTTTCGCCGAAAATCAGCGTGCATAGCATCGGACGGATGCTCCCTTTCTCTCTCTCTCTCGCTCGCTACCGCTCTCTTCCTCGACGGAGAAAAAAAGAATCTATAAAATTTTCGAGCGGCCAAAGTGAAGCGGTATATACATATAGAGGGAAGAGGAGGAGAGAAGTCTCGAAGCGAAGCGCATACCCAAGCAGCGGCGGCAGCGGCAGCGCTTAGACTTTGGTTCTCCGGCGAAGCGTAGCAGACCCACGATTACTTGAAAAACCGGATTCCTTCTGCGCGAAACCGTTTCCCGTATTTACGTAGATGGCGCACAACGCCGCGCTCTTAGGCTTCTGCGCCTTGTCGATCTCTCTCTCTCTCTCTCTCTCTCTCTCGCTCTGAGAGATCGCGAGCAGGAGATCGATCATTTCTCCGCAGCTGATATGCCATTGCTTTTTTTTTCTTTGACCCTCGCGATATGCGAAATTTATTTTCAAACTGAAAGATTTGTAACTCATCGCGCGATAGGGATATTTTTGTGGTGTTCCATGAGGTTGTTCGGTATGAGAGGATTATTCGGAATTGAGTGGTCGAAGAACACGAACAGCGACTGCTTTTAGAACAATAGCAATACCGATTATTTATGTTTTTTACTTAGATTATTATGAATCTGTAAGAGCTTATTCTGGTATACGTAACTATATAACTTAAACATGTAGTATTTTTCGGAAGGTACATTGTATAACAAAATTAATTTTTCTGCGGAAAATGAGTATGCAATAACAAAATATTAAGAATGAAAGCGTAACAAAACTTATACTGAAAACTAAATTGTGACGAGAAGCACACCTGATTGGCCCAATAATTTAGGTAACATTGATGTAGGTACAAAATTAATTATACTATCTGCCTCTGAGAGATAATACAGGTATTTTTGGACGTAGCAATGCGGGACTTAATAAGTCGAATCTTACAAAGAAAAGAGAGAGAGAGAGATAGAAAGATATAGAGAGACAGGAAGGTAGGCAGGTACAAAGGGCAGATTTTCCAAATAATTTCACGTCCCTGTGGGCCCTTTGTTTCGTGCGGGATCCGCAGCAATCTTTCACTCGGCAAAAAAAAAAAAAAAAATTCAAGTTGTCTAACCCCGCGAGTTTTTTTTTCCATTTTTTTTACGGCTCTCTCTCTATACGTCCAGCCCATCGATCTATACAGTGGATGCACTGACTGGTTGTCGAGCAGAACGAGCGAGAAACAGAGGAGAAAGAGAGAACTCGACGGAAGTCACGATTTCGAGTAAAGTGCCCGGGCAAACGATGAATTTGGGCAAAGGCACTTTCTCTCCCTACGCTGCATAACCATCCTTCGCTTCGCGGTTCGATGAACCAGATTTAATCCTTTTAAGCCTCGTTTCGGCCACCTACTTCTCTAGCAGGTCTCGTTCTACGCCTCGACGGCTTTGACACGTCTCCGCAAGCGCCGAGAACCGCGGACGTAATATCATATATATACCTATATACATCACGTGTATTATACCTCTGTCATTCGTCTCCGATCTTTCGCCAACCGCTGTTGGAGTTGCCGCGTCTCGAGAAAGTATACACACTGGTCAGGTCGAGCTTGTCTACTCACTTCCGCGGCCAAGGGCGCGGCGCGGCGGCACCGAAATGAGACCGTACAAGTGCGGAGTAAATGCGGGTTCGCGCGCGCGCGGCGCAGACGAACGAGGCAGGAGAGCGAGTCTCATTTAGCCCGGCAATTTATTCTCGCGTCTCTCGTAATTAACGCAGCCGCGCTGCACCGCAGCCCGAGAAAGAAGTAGTATACTGCCTCGGCTCGTTGTTCGGCGCAGTTTATACGTGTATATACACGTATATACATATATATACGTATACGCGGGGAGGATTTGCCCGAGCATCCGTTCTCTATCTTTCTTCTTTTTTTCCACCCTCTAGAAGACAGCGCGTGCATGTGATTTACGGAATTCTTTGTCTTCGAGGTAAACTATCGTCTGCGAGGGGCTGCGCGTAAACTAGATTGTTTTCGGTTGAACTATAGCCAAACAGTATAGTAGACGATTTTCTCCGAGTTTAGATTTACAACTAAATAAGACCAGTTAAAACTGTAATACTGACAATAATTTTTATTTAAAATTTTTTTCGTTGCTTTTGTGAGAAATAACAAGAAGTTTTTTTCAATTTTGTTTCAGAAAGGGACCTAAATCACCTAGCTTATCGATTCGGTTTAGGTAATATAAACACTTTTATTAAATCTGAAACTTGAGCTTATTTTCCGATGCTTTGTAATGACCATTGACTTTTGCAATTGCAGCCTTCGTTATAGAATAACACGAGTCCCGACAAAAAAAGTGATTTGAGTCCCTTAAAGAAAGTGTAACGTTGCAAAGAGTATACAATCAAAAGAACTCTTTGCATATATAATTGTATCAGTTGGCTAGTCGTCTGTCATCAGATCAGACTCTCTAATTATTTTTGAAGGCTATATTCTTCCTATACACCTAGAACACTTTCTACTCTCTCCGGTGTACTCACGCATACTATATACTCATATTACTCATACTTACAACAATTGAGCCGTCAATGAGCCGATTAATCAAAAAATTTTCCGCGCCCATTTTCTCACCGTTAAAACTTGCTGAAAGACAATCAAGCCTGAAAAAAAAAGATTCATGCGAGACTCCCATCTCCATCGTCAGACATTCGCAAGCCGAAATTCCACTCATTCCCCGCACCGCCGCAACTGTGTATAGCCTAAGCCACGAAGTTCAGAGCCGTATAATTATGGGTTGTCACCTCATCAGCTGTACACGTATACCGCAAGAGAGCGAATGGATAATTCAAAGAAAAAAGATAGATACGAGCGACTTATGCGCGCTCGCGCGCCCATGTGTGTGTATACGTATACATGTATATGTGTACAACGTATAGCGTGTGTGTGTGTGCAGGAGAAAGGGTAATCGCGGCGCGAAATCAAAAGAAGCGTTGATGGGGCACCCGAAGATCGCGCGCGCGCGGCTCTTTAGGGCCAAATTGTGTTTTATCGTCGCTGCGCTGCTCCTGATGCAGCCGCCCACTGGACTCGTCAAAATCACAGTCACGAAGTGCTGCTGCCGCTGCGCAGCAGTGGCTCGGCTTTTGTTTTTGATTATTTTCACCTCCTTCTGGATGCCCTCCTTCTCTTTCTCTCTCTCTCTCTCTCTCACTCGCTCTCGACGAGTCGAGCGCTTATTCTTTTATTTATCAAATGCAAATGTTGATGCGCCGCGCGGTCGTCGGCACGTAATAAGGCCGGCTTCGTTTATATGCAGATACGGCGGCTGATTAGGTTAAACGGGAAGGGGCTATATATGCGCTTTTTGAGGTTTCTGAAGGGCTGCGCGTTTTTCGAGACACTGCCTTTTCGCGCGAACTGCTCTATATTCATTTTTCGGCCCTCGGAAGATGACGCGCTCGCGCGCGCGGTCTCGTAAACGAAATCTAATGATTAATCTTATCGCGACGCGTTTACCATTATATTATACGTGGATTCTTTATTTTTCTAAATCATCGCCGATTCTCCGTATATATATACCCGCGTCCGCAGGCCTATGCAAATGTTTCAGGAAAATAAAAGAAATTAGGCCCCCAAAATCGGCGATAATAAAAGCGAAATTTATTCACGATTGTAGAGTTCGGCCTTGCATAAAGCCTATAATTTCTCGTATACGTGTGTGCCGCAGCCGGCTACAAAGTTACGACTTTCCTATGACTTAATGCAACATAATATAATAACGCGGCGAAGCACACGCAACGAACAGCTGCCCGGGCTTCGAGATCGGATCCGATCGAGGCTCTCCTTTACACGTATACAGATCATATATATGTACGTACACAGACACAGGTATAGCGTAGAGCCGGCATCGCAGGAGCCCTGAATAAAGGAGCCTCGATTAAATGGTTATGTTTTGAGTCCGAGGTAGCCGTAGAGATTCGCTGATACCGCGCGCGCTGTTTGCAATTTGTTTGATTTGCCGCTGCAACCAGGGAATCGGTTACACGTTATAGTACGTTACCGCTTTATTTCTGTACCGAGATGCATCGGGCTGCGAAAAAGAAAAATTCAAAAGCTATACGCAAACGCGCATCGAGAAGTGGAAGAAGCGAGCCGGTTCTCAGTGAAAATAGTAAAAAGTACGACTTTGCATTCCCCGATGGTGATCGAAAGAAAACGACGCAGATGCACCCGATTCGGATGGTAAACGTTCGACAACGCTGCACGAGGCTATATCTGCCGAGCGCGTGCACGCATCACGATCTCGAGAAAATCGATCGCATTAACTGAGCGAGAAGTGAAACGTGTGTTGCTTTGATTCAGGGAAAATAAAGTGGCGTATCGGCGATTGCCCTTCTCTCATTCTCTCATCTCTCTCTCTCTCTCTCTCTTACTCTCTGTCTCGGGGAGAGGAGGAAAGAAGAACGCGATGCGCGCGAAGGACTAAAGCCATAAGTGGAGAGTTTAGAGGGATTTCATTAAATCATATGGATTGGGGATAATGTATGTTATTGAGCCGAAGCGTTCAAATCGCGCTCTATAAGTTGTAATAAGTCCAATTTTAGGGCCCGGTCACAGAGAAAGAGAGAGAGAAAGAGAGAACAAACTTCAGTGGTTCTCCACCTGTGGCTCGCAGTCGCGTCGACGTGGCGGAGCGCAGAAAGGCGAAGAGAGGGAGAAGGAGAGAAGCGATTCGGCAGAGAAACCCGCCACTTACTCGTCAAGCCGACTCGCGCGCCGTCCCGAAATCACTGCCATTTAGATAATTTGTAATGAATAGGCACCTCTTCTCGCAGCGTATAACATTTTCCCCTCTCTCAGCTCTCTCTCTCTCTCTGTTCCTGCGCCTCTTCCTTCACTTTATTAAGGCCGCGAGATTTGGACCCCTTCTTAACTATTATAGGCTCCTTTCGTTTCTCCGACCGAAGAGCGAAATGACAATTGTTAGCGTTCGCGCGCGCGCGCCTGTCGTCGTATATCACGACCCCTTCGGACGCTGATTCGCCGAAAAAAGGGCCCCGTAACGAGCCTCGCGCGCGCCAGCCTCCGTTAATTATAAAGGGCCAGTCGATATTCCGTCTCTCTTTGGGTCCTGTTCCAAAGCCAACTGCTGCGTATACGCGATATATATACACCGATGCGTTTGTCTGCGCGCGGCGATCCGCACGTTGTTATAACGGAAGAGTTTCGCGATTTTATATCAAAAGCCGACGATTAACATTTCTATGTATGCAAAGTGGTTCTGGGTACGCGACTCATCGTTATATATAACATATGTATACGATCTCGAGTATAGGGATTGCGTAAGACGCGGTCGATCCAATGTTTAATGACGTACGGTTGTTATTACGAGGAATCGCTGTTTTATATGCGCGGAAACGTATATGTGCATCGGGATCAGTACTGCGGTGGCGCAACTCAATTTTCTTTTCCCCCCTGCGTACACGCGCGCACGTATATATATAAACAACGACATAGAAATGCGAAGTATATGTATTTCAGCGTTGTTTATTCGACTCGAGTCCGCGCTGCGTTAACGACGCAGAATCAATAAAACTCGTATGTACGGGCGCGGCGAAAGCCCAGTGAAATTATAAGCAAACTATATGCGGCGACGAAGCTCCTTGACAAATCGCGGGCTTTCAATTCCATGGAGAGAGAGAGAGTCTCCTACTCTCGCGCGCATCGATCAGAAATGCCTGACGTGAGCGCGCATACATTATCGCTGCGGCTCACTCTCCTCTCGGTATATATAATAGCTACTTATATATATATATACACCCGGGCGCTCCGCGCGGGAATCGAAGACACCCTATCGCTGCGCGAGGAGATATCGCACACTTGGAAAACTCGATCGTCGAAACTCCTCGCCGCTGCGTGTTTGTCCCCGCAGATTTCCAACTTTAATCTGCCGAATCCGAAAGCAATTTGCCCTCGTTTGTGTGTGTGTGTGTGTATATATATATACATCGCGCGTATAATACACGAAGTTCTCATCGCTCGTCGCGCGACGAGAAAGAAAAAAAAAATTGACGTCACATATTATAGAATGTGTTGTATATAGAAGCACGATCCCGTATAGGAGAGCTAGACGATAATAGCACACCACTCTCGAGCCATTACACCTGAAAACTGCAGCAGTGTGTATTGCGCATACATAACACTATAAGAGTCATCGCGGTGTACATACAATACATACGTGTGTGTACACACGCAGAGGCGGCGCGGGCGCACAGGAATCGAGTGTCGGCCGATCGTCTCCTCCGCATATAAGCAGGATTATAATGGCCCTCGTGGCGTTTTGTCCGCGTGTTGCAGAGGTGCCGCGACTGGAGAAATCACCGCTGCTGGCTAACGGCTACAATCATCCGCCGACGCACCTGAGCCACATGCAGTTCATGCAGTTGGGCGGCCACCCAGGCGCCGGTCACACGGCCATCCTGTCCCCGGCGAGTCTACCCCATCACCTACAGGCCCAGGCCCAGGCGAGGGCCGCCGAGCAGGGCCTCAAGGTCAACCACAACATGAGCAACATGGAAGCGCTCGCGAGGTGAGTCTCTCTCTCTCTCTTTTTCTTTATTTTTTCGTATATACGCGCGGTATGCATACACCACGTGTGTAAGCGGTATACGCGGCTCTCGCTCTTTCTCTCTCTCTCTCCGCGAAGAGCCGCGCGTACACCGACTGATTATTGTTATTTTCGCGAACGTGCGGTCGAACGGTGTTGGTGGCGTACGCGCGCTGCGAGAATTTATTTATTTTTTTCGCTTTGCGCTCCTCTCGCACACACACTGAGATGAGAGGAGAGAGGGGGGGGGGGACTTTGCAAATTTATTGTGCGGCTGGATTGCTGTAGTTTACGCGGGGGAACAATTGAGGGATTTGATTGCTTCGGCTGTGTGCGCGCGCGCGCGAGTCTCGCGACGGTAGTAGCGCGAGGTCTTTTCCGCTGATTTACTGTGAGAAAGCCGTACTCGAGAGAAAGCGAAAATCGTCCGCGAGTCAGCGCGAGTAGTATTAGCCGAAAGTGATAAGCCACGAGCGCGCGCCGCTCGGATTGTTTCCGGAGGATCGTAAAGCCGAGCAAATTAGACTGAACCGTAGAAACGGATTCTGAGAAAACGACGGCGAGAGCGGGCCCTTGAGCGTTTGAATCAATTTTAGAATCGAAAAGCTAGTCCGCGTGGTTAATGCTCTCTCTCTCTCTCTCTGTCTCTCTCGCTGCGTGATTTATGGCGCGCGCTTTATGCATCATTACGCCGCGCAGGTGCAGAATTATACACGCATGATTTACTCGAGCCGGACACCCTAATTTTGCGAACAAGCTTAATAACGAGTTAGAATTTCAAATATTACTAGGATTCCCAAAAGAATCGTAAAAATTAAATTACAATATTGCCCGGGTTTATAAACGCATACGCCATATGCGCTATACAGTTATAAAACGCTTCTCACCGCGCGTACGCGCACATCTATAGAAACTCTTTCGCCAATGCACGTGTCGCTACGTCGCGATTGGTCGGGCGCGTCTTGCCTCCGAAAGGTCGTCGGGCGCAGTCATTCGTCGGCTCCGGATAATGCAATAATATGCATGTGCAGCCGGAGACGGCAAATTGGATTCGTTGGATTTGTTTGTTTTAAGTTCTCTCTCTCTCTCTTTCTTTCTCGCGCATAACGCGTCCCGCCAAGTTTATAAGTATGTAAGTAACTGAGCGAGCGCCACAGAGTGAGACAGCGAGGCCAGAGGAATACAACTTTAAGAGGATTTCGCGAGCGAAGACGAAGCCGTGGAAATCCGAAGGGGTCTCGACGAGTCTTACTTACTTATATGTACACACGGGCTTTTTCTTCTCGGCTCCTACTCGAGTCCGTTTCGTTTCGTTCTCGCGTACATGTAATACTCTCGTCTGTGCGCGTGTGGTGTATATGTACACTTGCAGTTCGTTCCCGTTCACTCGGCGCGAGAGCCACATATACACCTCGAGCGTTTAGGGGCTTGGGTTACGGTCTTCGGCCCCCTTCGATTTCAAAGTCGCGAGCGCGGGGGAGAGTATAGCCGTGCAGTGTCCGCGTGTCCGTTTATGCCTTTAATCCTCGGCTTTCTGCTTTGCGCGCTTCGACGCTCCTCTCTCTCTCTCTCTCTCTGTCTTGCTTCACTTTTTTGCAGCTGGTGTTTCTCGTGTTTCATATTCGGCCGCTGCGCTAAGAGCCTTCTTGCCGCGGTGAGGATCTTCGGATCTTTCGGACGTTCGCTTATAGGAAAAAAAATGCCGAACGATCGCAAACAGCTGTATATTGTTTATACGTAGGAAGCCTCGGAAGCTAATCGAGAAAGTTTCGCGAGCGTTTTGTTTGCGCCGAGTAGGGAGAGTCGCGACTCTCCGAGCGCAAGAACTTGTAGCAATTAGCCTCCGAGCGGAGCTCATGGAGCTTGAGAGCTTAACGAGAGCGTCTATTAGAAACGCGTTAACAAATGCCTGGATTAGTCGCTCGGCTTCTTCGTTCCGAGGATCTTTGTCGCTTTCCCTTGTCTTTGTCGTCCTTCGATCCTTCAACTCTGCTCAAGGAGTTTGGTTTGGGGGGAGGGGGAGGATTTAGAGCTCGACGCGACGACTCGGGACGCATACGGATGGCGTCGGGAACAGCCCGTTGGATTTTGATTTCGAGCGATTTTTTAACGCGACTCTCGGAATGAATCAGCGCTTATCGAGCAGCCACGTGTACGTACCCGCGAGTATGTTAAGCAGCGCGACATATTCAAATTTAATGATCCTCCAGTACGTACGGAAGACGAACGGCAGACGCGTCGAGAAAGTGACGCGACCTCTCCTCGTCATAAAAAGCCTCGTTATAATCGCTTATATACAAGCCCGCATGCATTGCACACTAGGCGAGAACTGAAAAATGGAAACGCCGTGGAGAAAGACGCGGAGCGAGGTGCGCGCGCGCGAAGAAAATTGATAAGAGACGACGCTCGCTCTTTCTCCCGCCCGACGTCTCGTGCGGTATTTTTCAGGGCCCCGCGTGTGATCGAGTTTCCACGCGTATACATAATGACGCGGGAGGAGGCGCCGCACGTTCCGCATTATGATTTCAGCGCTTTGCTTTTAATTAAAATGCAAATCTATATCGCTCGGCGGCGCGAGCGAGCGAGAGGGAGATCGGGAGGTAAGACGGATTACGTCTAGGGGCGTCACGACAAACACCGGAATATGATTAATTCAGCGCAACCCCATCTCTCTCTCTCTCTCTCTCTCTCTGTGAGTCTCGCGTGAGACACGACGTTGACGCAGTCGCGGGAGGACACTTTCCTCGACGCGTATACGACGTCTGAAGCGCGCGGACACGTCTCGTGTCCGACGCGCGCACACACACACGCAGCGCCTTGTTTTTCTAGATTGCCGAGGGAAATTGTCTTTTGATTGCAGCCCGAGGATGCTCGGCTTTTTATACACGCGCTGGCTCGCACTTCTCCGCCGGGTTCCACGAGAAGAATTGAGAGAGCGCGTGCGCGCGCGCGAGCTTGGAATCAAACGCCTTTTTAATCCTAATTGTGTATTTAAGACTTTGAGTTGGAAGGAGACGGAGAAAAAAAGTGGAGAAAAAGCTCGTCTTTGATATACAACGCGCGTCGCGCTGCGTTTACTTTTTAATCACGGGGATCGCTCGAAATAAAACGCGGGAGGGTCTCGCGCGCGCGCGCGCGCAACGTCCCAATCAGTCAGTTTTAATTTTCCGCGTCTTAATTCTTCTGCGAGCGTCATGCGCGAATTAAAGCGCTCCCTCGTCGTCGTCGTCGTCGTCCAGCGCACGATTGACAGTAGCGGAAAAAGGAAGTCGGAGAGAAAATATCGCTGTTTGCGCGTGGGCCGGGCTCGCTTTTTTAATCAGCGTCAGAGCTTCACTTCAAAGTCAATCGAATCAAAGGACACCGAGAGCGAGAGCTAAATGCCAGCCAAAAGATCCTTAATCAAGTCGGTTTCGCTCGGCTTTCTTATGTATGCCTCTCCGATGCCTGTGTGTCTGAAATGCTAATCAGTCGCTCGTCGGCTAATCAGGAAGGTTCTGCACGACGTGATACAGACATTCGGAAAATGTTGACTCAGTGTCTATGATTTTAATTAATTTTTCTTCGAAAATTATTTTTCTTTCATTGTTGCGATTGCGTTCGGGCTCACGTATTAAATAATGATCGTTTATTCTGTTCGAATGGTTTGATTTGGATTATCGTATATTGTAAATTTGAGAAAGACTAATGCGATATACCTATCTTGGCATCAAATTGAGTGAAGAGAATTTTAAATATTTATCACGGAATGTGAAAAATAATTTGTCAATGAATACATTCATAAAATTTTCTCTGTTACTTATATATAATTTTTCAAATTCTTCTGAAACTGCTTATTAGTTTTCAGTAAAATATTGTTTTCCTTAGGCTTTACGATAAATATGGAATTTAACAATAGCAATACATAAATGACTAATCTTTGATTCTATTTTAGATCCGGTGCGGTCTGGGATAACTGCCGGGCAGCCTACGAGGACATCGTCAAGCAGCTCGAAAGGTAAGGCGAAACCATAAAAAGCTCATATATACGCTATACGCGCAAGTGAACTGCCGCCAAAGTAAATATATCGCAGTGTAGCTCTCGCGCGCGCGCGCGCGCGATCTCGAAAGTAAAACAATTTAAATTCAAACCCCCGCCGTTCGAACTTCGAGTCAGAGTAAAAAGCTACTGTAGCCAACAGACGCACACGTATACATCTATATATATACGTATGCACACAGACGTTGGCACACGGCGTTGAGGCAAAGCCTCACGGGGTCGGGAGGTGGGCCGTCCGTCCGTTCGGCGTATGTACTCTGCGCTCGGCCGGCTACGGATAAACAAAGGTTTACATCAGTGTCAGTCGCAACAAGTCCGATTTCGTCCGGGGCTCGATCGCCTGGCCAGCAGCACCGCCGCCGCCGCCGCTGCCGCCACCACCACCCCTTTCTCTGGCATGAATATTCAGCTGCTGCTGCTCGCTCGTCCGTGGGTTACTGGCTTTCGCACCCACACGTCGCTGCGCGCCAGCGGCGCTCGACCGGCCAGTCAAAGGCCCGAAATCACAATACGCGTTTGTCCGGCTGACGAGCAAATAGAGAGAGCGCTGCGAGTGAGCGGTCATTGCTGGCCTCTGAATTGGAAATAACGCCGCGGCGCCCATTCAAAGTGTCCGTTTTGCCGCGGATTCTTTTTTTTCTTCTCACACACACACACACACACTCGTCGCCTCCCTCTCACCCCCCGCGCAGAAAAGGCGCGCTCTTTCGACTGGGCGTGGATTAATTTGGCAGCCGGTAATGAGTCTCTCTCGCTATGCGGATTGAACTTCGCGCGCACAATAGGACACATCGCGCGTGAAAGCAAGCGCGAAAAAAAGGCTCGGTCTCGCAATGCGATTTAATCCCCCCCGGAATGACGGACGGGCGCCCGTCGCGGCGATGATCTGCCTCGCGTAAAGTGACAAGTGGTCGGGATCAGAGGCCGATTCGCGCGCGTGAGCTGCCTCTCGATTCCAGAGCGCAGCGGCGCGCAGGGACACTGTCCTGAGCCCCGCCGCGCCTGTGTACACATATAGCGCGGAAGAGAGAGCGCGGCTCCTCGATACAACACGGGATACAAATCATGCGGGCATTACCGCGTCGGCTCGCGGACTCGCCACAGCCGAGCGGAAACTTGACGCGATGCTTAATGCTGATTTATCGGAAGCGCGACGACATCGACGAACGTCCCGGGCCCTGTATACGCCGCTGCGGTGTCGCTCCTCTATACAGTGTACATACGCGTACAACCCTTCACGTCGGATTTCAAGCGCCCCGCGCGCAAGATCCGTATGCTCTATGGCGTTTCGGGGCTGCGCTGCACAGCTTCTGCGATTTTCTTCGGTATACTGAATTTTCGGTGCGACGGTATATAGCAGTAAAATATTGTCGTTTATTTTTAGGCTTCACAAATTCACGAATTTTTTAGGTTGCGCGTTCAAGACATTTTTCACGAAACTAAGAATTATCAAGCCAAACGTAGCGATAAACATTTTAAACGGCAAAGAACCATAATCGAACGGTTCAGTCAACTGCGTCTTTCCCAGACGCCTTGCGACTAATTTCGCGATTCCAGAATTATTAATCGTGCCGTCGCTCTCGACACGACTGCGGGGCGACCTTTTCGGCCCAGGTCTTTGGCCTTTGCAAATCCCGATGATTTGTTTATGCTAATCCATCGGAGCTCTCCCCGCCCGGCTGTCCCTCCAGCGCTCTTTCGACTATACCGAGCGGACGCGGCTATACACTCTGCGCCAGATTACGCGCGGCGGAAGTTATTTATGACATTTCTCGTTGTATCAACTCCGGCTAATTAAATCTCCGCGCTCTGCGGACGTCGAGGGATATTTGCCTTCTGATACGCTATTGTCGTGTGCTCGCGCGTTGCGATCCGCGGTAGGACGAGAAAAATTTCCAAAAACGCTCTCGGAGATTGATGCTCCTTCTTCGGGCGAAGAGCAATTCCTTTTATCATATTGTATAATATACAGGCGGCAAAGGATGAATAAGGAGAAAAAATAATCTCCAAGTTGATACAAATTACCCAAGTCTTAACGCATGTTACGTCTGTTAAAACAGACTTTCGCATTTTTCATACTTTCCACTCTCTCTCTCTCTCTCTCTTACTCTCTATCTCGCTCTTCTTTGCGCCCAACTCCAAGACACGCGCGCGCGCGCGCGCAATGTTGAAAATCGGCTCGACAAGGCAGCTTCCACCCCGGCAGCAGTAAGTAATATTAATGATGGTCTTTCCTCTCTCGCTCGCTCTCTCACTCGCGCGCGAATTTTCGGGTATCAATGCAAGAGCCAGCGGAGCGACTCCGTTAATGTTGGCTTCCTACCTTTAAAATTACCCAGTCACTCTCGCATAATTCACGGCGCGTATTGTCGTCACTGCCGGCAAAGATGTTGTGCGTCTGAAAACATAAGGCGAAGTTTCACCGAGGCTGTGTATAATGTATATATATACTGCGCGGGGAAGCTGGCGATGACGCGTGCGAGGATCGTTTTTATACATTGCGTCGTCTCGTATACCGAGTGAGTACCTCTATATAATGATTGTTGTAAACTTTTCTTTTTTCGCGAATAACAATGGATTTGTACGCGCACGAATTGCTGGAGCGATAATCGTTCTAGCAGAAATAATCTTCAAGGTTTTTAGCTGAAGCTTCGAGATACTTTCTAGTTCTTAACAATAAGCCTGACTGCCCGGAATGTACGCTAAATTTCAAGGAGATTTAATAACAATAACAAAATTTTTTGTATATAATAATGATTACTATTTAATGAATTAAAATATCGGTGAGATCGAGAAAAATATATTGTGCGCGGGTGTAAAAGGAGAGCCGCGACAGGTCTGAGAACGAAAGAGCGGATGGATATGTATACGCGAGAAGAAAAGGTGAGGGAGAAACCGATAGCGAAGTACATTGAAGGTACCATTTACAGAGAGACAGATAGAGAAGAAAGAGCCGCGCGGTGTGCTGTTGTGACGTTTTTCCCACAGCTTCTTATCTGATAGGGCGCTCACCCTTTATATTGGCCCCTTTAGCCTTTTTGCGCACTTCGCCGGCTCCTCGTTCACTTCGTCTCGAGACGCGACGCGACTCGTGTCATTAATTACGCGTCGGCGCGGTAGGGGATAATGACGCGCCCTATCGGAAAAGACATCTGCAGCTGTGTTCTGTATACGGAAAATAATATTCATAAAGTTTCGCCTCGCTAATCGTCCGAGAAAAGTAACGGCGATTGTAAAACGCGCAATTACGCGTCGCCGTACGTCGCGGAGGGTGAAGACCGCCGCGGATGAATCATCGCTATGTATCTAGAGAGAGAACCTCGTGTTTGTTCTGCGATGAAAAAAAAAATGAAAATACTCCTTGTAAGAAAAACACTGATTATTCAAATACTCGGGAGTACAGCGGGCGCGTGCGGCAAATCTAATAGAAACGGATAAGAAAAGTCGCGAAATGGAATGGGGGGGGGGGGGGGAAGAAGAAGGAAGTCAAGAGCCTCGAGGCGATCGACTCTCTCCCCCTCTCTCACCCCTCCGACGAGAGACGATATATATATAATACACACACTCTCGACACTCGACTTCCGCGGGTGACTCCCGACAATCCTCGAGGACCCGATCGATTCGCCGCGCCTCGAGAGGATCTCGAGTGCGCGCAGAGGCGGGGAGAAGTCGTCGCCGACATAGACTCGCGCGTTCGCCTCCGTGAAAGTAGCTTCCTTTCTTCTTTTCCTCGGCCCCGAGAATGGGCTTGACGGCTGCGTGTGCCCCTTTTTTCCGAGTATATTGTCATCCGATAGGATTTAGTGTTTTCATCCGCACAAAGAGAGCTGAGAGCAGACCGTACATATCGATTGTATTTCTCAACCCCATATACACTACTGGCGCTAAGTGGATTTTCCATCTTCCAGCGAGATCGCGAGGCTCGATCCTTTGCTCTCACAGATTCCTCTGGGCGATCGGGGGCTTCGATAGAGCGGCTCGCGCTGCTGCTGCAGACGCGCGGCAGACGCTAATTGCGCTCGAACGAACTGTCGACACCGACGAGCTTCGCGCGGGCCGCTAAACCGTAAATATACACATCCGTGTATGCGGCTATGCGGGATCCGTGATTGATGCGCGAATCAGCTGTGCGCCCATAGCACTTTGCCGTTTCCCTTTCTCTTATGCACACACACGCGTACACACTCGTGTATATATGTGGGGCTGTCTCGCGCGCGGAGATTATTATTCCGGCTTTTTGTGGATTTCGAAGGTGACCCGCCGCGGTGTGATTGATGCGCGTGCGCCATCTGACTCGCCGCTTCTTAATTGTCTCGCGCGCGCGAGGACGTGTGCGTTGTATAGGTTTCTCCGCGGAATCGCGTTACGTATACTTTGCATTATATACGCGACTGCTGGCGACTTTGAAAAATATAATCGTTTTATTATCCGGAATGTCCTTTACACAGTTTCAGTTCTATTCTCAGTTTTTTTTTCCTACTTTCTAGCGCTCTAATAACGAGCTCGCTATAGACGCGCAACAACCAAGGACGTGCGCGCGCGTGGATCTATATAGGCTTTATTGTGCAGCTAATTGTTTCAGGAGAGATTTCATACTATGTATACGTATAATGCTAGAAAACATTCGTGGACGAAGAAATATACGACGAGTTTCCGAGTACGCGGCTGATACGCACGCGCTTCCTTTTTTTTTCTCTATGTATACATCGTATGCTTTATATTCGTAATTATACGGTGGAGGGAAGGTAGCGTATTTGCAGCGCATCGCGCTCAGGTCAAATGACTTTCTTTATCCCATTGATTACACACATTGTGTATAAGCTCAGTTGGCGAGCGTAAATTAAAGCGTAGTCACGAGATCGCCTCAGCTATAAACTCCGGAGGGACAGATGCAGCGTGTGATTTTTGCGGTAACAATAATTGCACGGTCAAGCCTTTATAATGTACTAATAACACGTGTCGAAAATGCTCTTAAAGGACACGAAATTCCCGGGTCTATCATTAAATTTTCAATCCGTCTGTCGGCCCGTGCCTCGCTCGCTCGCTCGCGCCACGTCTTTTTCTATACACTTCTCTCGCAGTTCCCGGCTCTCCTCCTTCCCCGACGCGACGCTCCTCTGCCCTTAACCTAGCAATTTGCGCGACAAGTCATCGCCAACTGTAAATCACGCCGACCAAGTATCCTGCTTATTGCGCGCATGAATAGCGCGAAATATCTCATTAACATTTCATTATATCGATTAAATTTAATTTCTTTCGCTGCCCGTAATATACGATTGTTTCGCAGAGTAGAGAGAGACAGAGAGAGAGCGTGTATAAACTCCAATTATAGAAGCATAATAAAAGCGCTAGAGTGTAACTCAGAGCCCGCTAGCGCGCGCACACTCCCCGCAATAAAAATGAAATCCCAACGAATAAATGCGGATAGAGATCAAGAAACGGAAAGAGAAAAAGCTATCCGAGGGGCATATAAAGCTCGGAGCGCGGTGGCGAAGTTTTACGATTCGAGAGATTTACCGTTGATGTAACAAGCGCGTTAACGCTCTCTCACACTCTGCGCGTATTATTTGCGCGCGCACATGCGCTCTGCTGCGCGCGGCTACTGCGCTACCGGAGGCTCGTTTTTATATCGCTTTTCATTAGCCATGAAGCTTAATCCGCGCGCGAGCGCTATGCAACTTCGTCATTTATACTTGCGCCTGTGTGTGTGTGGTGAGCGCGCCTCGATCCTGCGCTTAATTCGCGAGAGAATCTCTATATAGTTCGAGCGACTATACTGCGTCTTGATTGTCGTGTAGGCTTTTTTGGAGGAGCGTTCTGCGTCGAAAAACAAAAATTGTGCGATTTCACGGCGAAATTTCAGTGTTATATCAATATTCTGAAACACGTATTGTAAAAGTATGTTAGAAGTGTGTTATAGATGTATATGCTTGTGCACGATGTAACGCCCACTTTTAGGCACGACCGCGACATGGGGGAGCCTGACTTTTTCCGTGTAGACTGTGCAGCTCGATGTATAGATCGTTAAAATATTAATCCGAGCTGCTCTCGTCGTGTATAACGGTTCGAAAATTGCTATGATTAGCTCCTAACCCACGGAAGATCATCATCCCAGTTCGAACCTTATTATCGTTAGAACAATATGCCTTAGAACCGATCGATCACGAAGCGCGTATACGTGTATATAGAAAGAGAGAGATTAGGTCAATCCGCAAATCCTGAGCCAAAAAAACGCGAGAGAAAAACACTTTTGATTTCAACCAATATAATCGATTCCTAGAAGGTCTCGACCTTCGATAGAGGAACCTGTCGCGCCGCGCGCTATATATACATCGCATTATATACACAGCGCGCCTTTATATTTAAACACGTCCGAATTCCGCGCGATGCACGCGATGCAGGTCTCTCTTTCTCTTTCTCGCGTGTGCGACGGACGACACGTTATATTCTCATATATAGCAGGTGCGCGCGCGGCTAAACAAAAAGATTATACGCTCGGGTTAATGAGCCCGAGGGTTGCGCCGCGCGACGAGATATATAATGAGGCCTATACGGTCGGTCAAGGTGTGCATTATACACGTGAAAAAGAAATCGGCAGGTAGCCTTACTCGCGTACACGCTCGATTAGACGCTCTTTAAAAAGAGCGTCGTTATTCGAAGCCGAGAATGCATCTCGCGCTTCGCGCTGGTCCGCCTAATTAATTCGACGTTCGCAAGTGTATTACAATACACATACCCGAGGGGAGTTAACGATATTTTGGAGTTGCGAACTTTTACGAGTATATATTTTGTCATTGCTGCGCGAGTGTAACCAAGACGCCTGAAAACTTCCTCGACTATATATTTTCACGCGGCAGATCGAAGACGACGTTACGCGGCTACTGCGTGGATGCATAAAATATTCAAAGAGTTATGGAACAAAGTGCTAAAGAGCCTTTTAGTATATTGGGAAATAATGCTAATTCATAACGAACGATGAGTCGTCAAAATTCGCCGTTCCCTCGGAAATTTCTCGGAGTACATATCACGCAGGCAGGCCGCAGCTGTACTCGCCGATTGCATTCGAGATAAAAGCGAGCATTCGAACGGGAGGGAGGGGAGGGGGCGGGGAGGAGAGGGAACTGTATCGAATCTTCGCACCCACCGTGCGCGGCTTCGCGCCGCGAGTATAAATAAATCAAACGAGCCAATGAACGACACGATTATAAATTTCTAAAAATAATATCCCGTCGAGAGAGCCGTCGAAATAACGAGCGACGTATAGCGGAAGGAAGTGCAGATAGTGGGCGGACGCGCGAGAGTCAGTGCAAATTATGCACAGTTTTTCCCCCCTCCCCCACCTCCCGATGTGCGTTGTGTGTGTGCTTTCATCGCGCGTCATTATTATTATTGCATTATTAGAGCACGTCAGTTGCCGCGTCGATCGGTAACGAGACGCGCGCGGCGCGAGAGAAGAGAGGAGAGGAGGTGGAGAAAGAGAGAGAGAGAGAGAAGAGAGAAGAGAGTTAAGTTGGGCAAGACGTCGATGAAGCTGTCGCTGCGCCGCATATACACTGACTGACGAAACCGATGATTAATTAAAAACATAATTAGTCCCAGCGACGTTCGATGTCTTGCTATTCTAAGGGCTGGGTGTTTCCCTGCATCTCCTCTTCGCTTTTGCGTGTCTTGTCCGTTTGCTTGCTTTACTGCGCGCGTCGCGTCTGACGCGTGTATTTTCGTGTTCGATTCATTACGCTGGAAACGACACAATTTCTGTTGGCTTAAAATCAATTTTCCAATATGTATATATACGCATACCACGCGCTGTAAGACAAACCGATCGCTGAGGCTTCCTTTTTCATAAAAAAAAAGAAAAACAAAAAAAATTAAATAAACTAACAACAAACAAAAAATGAACCTTCGAGAGCTTCTCGTCCGCATTAAATCAATCAATCACCCAATCTCACTGTCTTCCAGGACAACGCGCGCCCGGCGCTAATGTAGCGTGAAATTGTCATCTCCGCTCCGGACGTCTTCTTCTTCTCTCTCTCTCTCTCTCCGGCTTAGAAGGTGTTTCCAACTTCGTTAACTCTTCTCTCTCTCGCTCGCTCTCTCTCTCGCTCGCGCGCATTTCGGAGAATGACACTTGGCTACACTTAACGATCCGTTTCGGCCGCGCCTCGCCTTATATATACGGCCGCGCACAGCCGCGCGTATTCTCTCATTAAAATTATAATGACTACCGAGGAGAGACGGCCGCCGCGCTGATTTTTCGGAGTTTACGCGCGCGCATAGCGACACGGCCGCAGTCGAGCGAGTGCTCATCCGGCCGGCATTGTTATTGTCGCGCGCCGTCGTCTATGCGGCATCGGCTCTCTCGCGACTCGTTATACACTGCTGCTGTGCGGAGTACCGATATATATATATATATTGGCGATGGCCGCCGCAGCCTTGCTCCTATGTTAATGGCGATTCGCTTAGCATAATGCGCGGAGGCCTGAATATTGAACGCAATTTCGAGGCATTTGCGCGCGCGCTTAGCTTTTTTTAGACGCGTTATGATTGGACATTTTGTTTTGTTCATTGCGACTGGAATTGCGTCTATTTTCGTGTGTACGGATGATTATTCAACGAAATTATCGTATAAGGTATAAATTCACGAAGCAGAGCGCATCGTATACATATAACGAGATCGCAGGGAATTCAAGGACTCGAGCATATAGGAGGGCGCGTATTTGCGGAAGGGCCGCGCTCTGATAACAGCGGAGTATACGTGTAAGCTCTAACGCATATAAGCCTCGACTATAATATGCGAAAGCAAAGCGATACCCGCACCAAAGCAGCGACGTTTAGGCGGAAGGACAGAAAATTAAAAGTCCACCCCGGAGCATTTATCATTCTCGGGTTATTCAACTTTGGGGCTGGACTTTGAATTCCGCGCGCTTTTCGCTCACTAAAATTAAGCATTTATATACGAGTATGCTCCACGATAATTTTTCACGCCATTCGACTTTTTACGATTGCGCTGTAACTTTAATAAAATTTTTCCACAGTTGACACACACGCGCGCGCGCTCTGTCTGCTATACGTACATCGACCTTCTTTCGCACAGCGTGTATCTATATGCAACGATCGACAGAAGAGGGTATATACGCGTGTGCACGCGCGCATCGGGCCGCACGCAGCATCGCGAAGGGAAGTTGAAAAATGCTAAAAGCCCAGGCTGTATACTCCGCCCCGAGCGCGTTCGTCGTCTGTAATTGAATAGAAAACCGGCTCTCTCTGCCGATATGCTATTAAACGAGAGCTCTATACACACTCGCCGTGTATAGTCCGCATAGTCATCGCGCGGTGTAGCGCGTGCCGCGCGCGGCACTTTTGGTAATGAACTAATATTTGCGCTGCGCGTCCCTGTATACACTCGCGCCGTATACATCGTGTATATATGTATACACACTTTGCCCTTTGCCGCGCGGCCGCGCACTTTTCCGCGTGTCCATTTCCTTCTCTCCTCGCTCTCTGCGTTCGCGCGCGCGCACACACGCGTATATTGTTTCGGGCTTTCGATTCCGCACGCGGCCCGTATAATTAAATCGCATATTTTATTCAGAGAACACTGCCGACTCTCCGCGCGAGCTGCCAGGCTTCTTTTTCATGAATGCCCGATGCGCGCCAGCTTGGAATATATTTCCGCGATCCGGCGGCGGCGGCGCGGCAGGGAAAAGCTCTCCGGCCCATTAATCAACTCTCTCCCAATAATAATAATAATAATTGGCGGAGAGAGAGAGAGAGTGTGTGTGTGTGTGTGTGTATGTGTATACACAGGGGCCGATGCACCTCTGCCCTCTGATAATTCCCACTTCATCTTCCGTCGAATATCTCGCGTGTCGTCGGGGCATAAATATAAGAGCACACGCGGGACATTCGAAAAGGCGCGTGCGATGATGCGCTACACACGCCGTAATATACGGCATCGAAGGTGCGAGTCGGAGCGGCGGACCGCCATTTAATAACAATATATCTTGCGCTGCCGCGGCCGACGCCATAATGCTCTATAGGAGCTCTTTCTCTCGTTCTCTGTGTCTGCGCTGTAAGAGTAAGTATATCGTGCGCGCGGCGGCGACGGCGGCGGAAAACGCCAAGAGGAATGGAGCAATTTCGGGCGTATACGAGGAGATAGCCGAGAGAGTCGCATTCCGAGGGCGAGGAGGGCTCGGCGAGAAAGTCTTCCGTCGATGTAATTGCAAGAGAGTTCGGGTAAATCGGTAATCGCGCGCTGTACGGCTCGTTAGTCTCAGCTTGATTTCTGATCGAGCTCTAGTTCGTGCGCCTTTATACACGGAATTTTCGCGGGTGTATATTGTAAAGCTAAAGGACATGCTTTTTTCGTAATTCAAAATATATTCTGCGTATATCGTATACACGAAATAAATTAAATCTAGATTTAATCTTCGCGTGCATTTTCATAATTACTTGTGCACATGCGGTATAATTAGATTGATCATTAATTACGCGCGGCCATTAATCATAATAATTATCTCAGAGGACAAAGATATCGTGTGTGTGTGTGTGTGTATGCGTATATATGTGCATTAAAAAGCGTCATCACTCCGGCTCGTTAATTTATTTTAATTTTTTACACTCATCCTTGAACGTCGCTTTATACACAGAGTGCGCTGCACATAATAACGCACGACCCAACTTTATTTATTTACAATCTCTGACGCTCGGCGAATGTATACCCGCACCGAGGGATAATAATTGGAATCGGAGAGGCATCGCGGATCGATTCGTTACGCGGGACCGCGTCGTCCGCGTCAGCGCCGTCTGTCACGCGCAGTCGAACGCCAAAGACAGAAACCGGAAAAAGCTCCCCGCGCGACACAGAAAAAGAAGCCGCACGCGTTGACAAACGATCGCGCCCCTGCGGCCCCGCCGCGCAAACGAAAGTCTCCGAATCTCGAGTGTGCGCCTGTGTGTGTGTCTGTCTGTGCGTACACACGTATACGGAGTGCGAGTGTGAAAACTCACGCGGGCCGGTCACTCGACAAGAATAATCACTTTCCAATTGAAATCCAATGCTATCCATCATCGCCGACTCTAAAATGTTCCTGACACGCTGCGCTGCTCTCGAAAAGTCGCAAACCTTACGGAGCGCCGTGAAGTGGCGGGAAATTTGAATAAGAAAACAAAAAAAAAGAAAAAAAAAAAGAAAAAAAAATACAGCCAAAGCGTCACTCGCAGCCGCTCGTAAATCGCACGGCTGCGCCTCGTGCTTCTGTATATCCTTCTCTCGTTTTTTTATTCCCTTTCGAAAGACCGCGCGCGCGCGCGAATCGTCGCATCTACAATTCTAACTCGCACTCGAGGAATCGCCGCGGCTGCAGTTCTCGAGTGCGCGACGTGTATCCCGTTGAAATATGTAAAACCGTGTATAACCTCTTCAATTTACATAGCGCGTATATGCCTTTCGGAGCCGCGCGGCTAATGAAAAGTGGCGCGGCTCGTCGACGGGAGAAAGAGGGCGATGGATAGATGGATATATATGTATATATCTATATATACGCGGACGAGAGAACGACTCGAGAATTAATCGTCGGTGCGGCCGATATCTCCCCGTGTTGATGGAATAAGGGAATTAAACGATCCACTCTCGGCTGCTCTCTCGTCCTCGCTCGCTCGCTTTTTTTTTCTGCTGTTGGTTCTTCTTCTTCCTAATTTAGTTAATTAGGGCCGTGGGCTGCGCATAGCGGTCGAGAGGGTGATTTTTATTTGAATTGCGGGGTCGCATGTACGGCGCGGATCTGATTCGTGTTGCGGTCAAGAGCGTTTCCCGAGTCACTTTCGGCTTTCTTTTCGTACAAGTATATGCGTATACGCAAACGCAGCGGGCGCGCGTCGAAATTGCGGTGTATTCTGTGTACACAGATAGCCAAATCGATACACATATACAGACATTCTGTTTCCGAACAAACGAACTTTTCCAATATTTTATCTCGGCGCCATTGGAAAGTCGAAGGAAAACAGTGGAATCGAATAAGCCAAATATTTGCCTTGATATCGCACCCCCGAAAAATTCGGAGAACTCGGGTCGGCTATATACATATATGTATGCTATCGCGCGCGGCGCGAGACTGAAAAAAGGTGCCAAGGGTGCAGGTGCAATAACCTTAGTTGACGGTTTCGCTTTCTATTTTTTTTTTCTTTTTGTTCCTTTCCTCGTCGCAGTGTGCGACACGCGAGGGCGGCAGCGGCAGCGGCGCTGAGCAAACAAGCGCCGATAAAAGTATCGCGCCTAGTACATACATCTGGAAGCGGGGACCATCAGTCATGGCACATCTGCAGACCTCACTCTTTTCTCCTCTGCCGCCCCCTTTCTCTCTTTCCCTTCATCTTTCTCTCTCGCACTCCATACACCGTGTCCCCTTGCGCCCCTGCTTATCTCTCCATACTGACTTTCCATTTTTTCCTTCTGCAGCGCGCGGCGCGTTGCGACATTTCAAACTCTAGATTATTTTAATAAATTCAATTTTTTCATATCCGAGCATAATTTTGAATATTTTTATTACGCGCTTTTATCCCGTACTCGGTATTTTATTCCGATAAATAATTGTAAGGGGAAGTCGTCTGGCCTCTTTTCGATAAAAAAAAAATCGAGAAAAAATTTATACTTTTTCATTGTAATTATATACACAACGTTGAATTAAAATTTCAAATAAATTTCCACTGCAATCCGAATAAACGCTAAAACTATACACGAAGAGCACCGAGGGATGAGCATAAATTATTAAGATAAAATAATTTTTCAGCGCCGCGACGATAGAAAAAATAAAAAAAAAATCCACACAAGCAGGCAGCGGCGGCTCCCGCACGTAACATAAAACTTTTCCCAAGCTCAGAGCAATGCAATCTCTTCCACGCTCCGGCTGCGCTTCTTTATCGTTCCCGGCGTACAGTATATGTGCGGCGTATACGCGCGCTTTGGGGGCTGCGAGAGCGAGAGAGAGTGAGAGAAAGAGAGACAGAGAGATGCGGGGGCGCGAGAGTCAGCCAGAACCATTTGTCATCGCTAGCGTAAATTTGCTCCGGCCAGGCGAGAGCGAGCTCGCGCATAATCTCTCGACTCGGATGGATTTCGAATGCGTGCAAAGGAGGACGTGTGCTTGCCTTTTGATTTCCTCGATTCGGGCGAGATTGCCTCGACGTGCGTTCGCGCTCTGTAATTTACGTTGAAAAATAAGTTTCCGGCTGATCGATGAATTCGTCGCTTCAATAAATTATTTACACACTCTATGTTTATTATATGAATTCACAAAAATTTTGACAATCCCCTTTTTTCCCGTCTGTTGCAGGTGAGTCGCCGATGCTCTGTCCAGAGTCTCTCTCGGAGAGGTCACGTGAGTGCACGCGCGAGCAGAAGCGTTTTTTTTTTGTTGCCCTCCCCCAATTAAAATAATACCGTTGAAAATTGAAAACTAAACGCCGGGCGAGAGAGAGGATACCGCGCCGTCGCGCATGCAGCAGCGGACTGCGTGCGCGTGTGTATAAGTGTTGGCGCGCAAGCAGGTGCTTTATGCCACCGTGTGGCCGTAGGCTTTACGACAATTTTATTGGCGCGGACCCCGGTGTCCGGCGCTCGTATTTAACGTTTTATTCCAGTCGCCCGCGCGCGCATCTGCGAATTTTCAGATAATTCCCTCGACTGCGCACAAAGAAGAGAGGACGAAAATTGAGAGCGAGCGAGCGAGCGCGCAGTAGGCCGCTTTTAACGAGGACGAAAGGTTTAACGAATTAGCGCGGATGAGCCCTCCTGGAGCGAGCGCGTCCGATGCCCGGCTACGCGCGCGCGCATTCGGACGCGACGTAAGCCGCGTATAGGTCTCGCGAGATTAATATACGATCTTGCAAATTCGTTCGGAACTACAAAATTTTCGAAGATACGCGCATAAAAGCCTAGGAGTGGAAGCAAACCTCGGAATCGTCGGAAGCCTATAAATTGTTGCGCGGGAGCCCTAAAAACGGGCGAGAAAGCCGAGCGCAGAGTATTAGAGGGTCGGATTTTATATTTTAAAAAGGGTTGCGCGCGTGTGCACACGGACGCGGGCGCGCGGGAGTCGACGCCGGGCAGAAAGAGAGAAAGAGAGAGAGAGAGAGAGACGAGAGCGCTACCGACTCGCGCGTCCATCGTTTTCATAAAAGTCGTCTGGCACATTTGTCTCGCGATGTTATTGGCCCTCCCGAATATTATTTTATTAGCGTCTTTCGTACACCGCCAAAGAGGTAATCCCCCCGTGTGTAGCGCGAAATAAAGCCGATGAGCCTCAAGGACGCGGTGGCTGCCGCTGCTGCGACGGTATACTATATATGCTATATACTGCAGCAGCGGCAAGAGCGATGCTCTTCGAGAGAGTTATGAATATTTAATTGCGGCGTACTTTTTCTCGAGGGCGTATAGAGATTGCGAGACGTGCGCAGCACTTTTCTCCTGCGTGCAATGTCCATAGCGTTATATGTAGCCCAATTAGCTGTTGAGCTGGTTGTAATTGGATATTTAAAAGAAGGACAATTTTTACCGAGTGCGCGTCGAGTGTTTGATCGGGCCTGCAAACAAATGATTTCGAAATATGTAATGAGCAGTCGTCGTCTTCCACGAAATATTAAATTTAATCTAAATGTCAGTCGATATGCGCATATAACGAACGCGCCATGTAAATAAGGCGAAGACGGGTAAATAAATTTTTAAATCGTCCTCTTTCTCGAGACAATAAAGGCTGGTGTACGTCTGCGTAGGTCGATCTTTAGAAATCAAGGGGGAGGTAAAGTAGCAGTAGCAGCAGCAGCAGCAGCAGCTGTGCACAGGCATCCCGCGAAATTATAATACGAGGTGCTATATACGCCGTGGAGGCAAAGCGTTGACAAATGACGGAGGCAACTTTTATTATTTTAGATGTCGCCGATGTGTTTTACATAATTTCGAGCGAGTCGCTTCTTCTTTATTTCGCGCGTCGTCTTCGGGGGTGCGATGCCCTTTGATAAATGGATCGGGCTTTTATTAGACCGACTTCTTTCGACTCCCTCGAGAAGAGCGCCGCAGCTATATACAGTCTGTACATACTCAATACGCAGATAAGCCACGAAACAAATGTCGTGCATAAACGATTCGACGAAAGAGTGGGTGCGAGACTTTCATATCTTATACGAGCTCGAATGCTGTGCAGCATATATAATAAAGCAGAATTTTTTCTCGCGTGCACATCAGAAAGAAGAGAGAGAGAGAGAGAGAAAGAGAGAGAACGGCATGACTCTTGCTTCGCGACGGAAAAATATTGATGGTGTATAGTGTAGGTAGGAGGCGTGGGACTATCTATCAATCGTCTTCCGTCCGTCATTTTCTCGCGCGCAGCACACACAGGTTGATCGAGCGTCGCTGCTCATTTTCGAGCGCGCACCAACCCTTCTCGCTAATGCGCTTCTTTCATGAGCCGCCGCCGCCGCCGCCGCCGACGTAGCGGCCTATTCACAGGCGCAGCGCTACACACCTCGACGTTTCAATCGCGGCTCTGCTGTTTCTTTGCCATTTGTTCGTGAATACCGGCAGGTACGAGAGCTGGATACACTTTACTCGCTCCGCACTGCAGTCGATCCATCTAATCGAGAACGAAGAGGAGAAATAGTTTTTCGCCTTTTTTTCTTGTACGTATACGACCAATTCTCATGTAGAAAAATGCACTTTTCCAGGGGGTCCAGAAATCGAAATTTCATTTTTAAAGCTAGAGGTTTCGGACCGATGAGACTGTCTTATGTAAGCCGAAAGATAGTCAAAAGTGTAGGGGAACGTGGGAACAGTTACTAGTAACCATATTTCTGAGTCATTTTACGTTTTTTTTTACAAAAAATGAATGCGTCAAAATACTGGAATAATGACGACTATTCGAATGTTTCCGAGGCACAAATAAAATTTCAAATTATACCACAATAAAGTACAACAAAAGAGCTTTAATTGAAAATAAAATATGCCCAGATTCGATGCTCTGATCAAAAGTTATGTCCGTCTGAAAAAAAAATTCTTTTTTTTCCTCATATACCTCCCCATGTTAAATTCTAATGTTCCATGTTTCCCATATTCCTCTGCATTTTTGCCTATCTATCAGTTAACAGAGAAATGTCTGATCGATCCGAAACCTCTAGTGTAAAAAAAAATTTTCGATTTCTGGACCCCCGAAATGTGCATTTTTCTATGAGAATTGGTCATATATATATATATATGTTCTCGTGCGTGTTACAAGCTCGTTGTTCGCGAGACTATATTTTCGTTCGTCCGCGTATAGGAGAATTAAGTCGTTGCGCTGGGTGTTCTTCGTGGCGAAAATAAATATATTGAAAAAGTACAGTCTTTGTTGGGGGAGGGAAAAAAATGCAGGCGCCTTTGTCGCGCGCGACGCTCGCACGACGGTAATCAAATACGAAACGCTCATATTAAAACAGTGACGGCGCAACTCTTTCTCCCGTTCTTCTCTCTCTCTCTCTTTCATCTATCGACAAAGGGGTCGAAGTCGCAGCTATACTCTCTGTGTATGCGTCTGCGCCCGGCTTCTGTATGTATATATATACGTACTCATCCCCAGGATCGCTAAATATTTCATTTCGTCGACGACCCCCCTCGCTTTACGTTTAATTTTGACTCAGGTGTGCATTACACACTTCGCACAGAGTGATGTGCATTCCACCTTCGCATGCGTGGAGTAGGTATACGTATATACGTGTGTGGCTCGACTCTTTTTTTTGGTGCGCGAAACGATTTATGAATCGGCGAAACGCCGCGCGAGAATGCGATAATGAAATATTTCAAATATTTAAATCGATCTGCGGCACATGTGCAGAAACGTAGCTGCGCCGCAGTTTTAAATATATCTACATAACGGAAATCATCGGGGATCGTTCCGTTTGAAATGCATATTTCGTTGGATTGTTTCATTCCTTGAATTGCACATCGAATATGATTTAATAATAAAGGTTATCATCGTACGCGGCGTATAAATACCGCAGAGGCGAGTATATAGGCGCAGTGATGGCTAGACGCTCTTTTTCATCGGGGCGAAAAATTCTGCGATATCGAAAACAAATACCATTTACGCGCCTTTGCCGCGCGAGGACTGCGCGAAAAAATCAAGCGTTTTGCATATACAATCCAATTTTACGAGAACGCACAGGCGAACAAGTGTATAAGCTCCGACGAAAAATGTTTCATCAAATGTCTGAAACACCTGCCGCTGAAAATTTAATTAACAAACAACGAAACTCCGGGGACGTCTTCTGTATATATAATGTGGATCTCGTCAAATCTGATTAGCCGGTGAAACAGTGGCGCGAGAAAAAGCCGAGCGGAGCTACCGTCATTGAAAGTCAATATAAGAAGCACAGAAGGGGGAGTCTTGCGCCCTCAGGTAATTTTCAACCCTGCGGAGAAAAGAAAAGCGGAGAGGACGTGTACGCGTGATTTAATAGGGAAATCGATATTCACCTTCTTGCCTACCCAGCTCCACTGTTATTCCTCTGTTTGCGTTTGTTTTGCATCGAAATGCCGCGTACGTGAGCCATCGAGGTTCCTATCGTCAGGGGGATGAGAGAGAAAATCATTACGACCGCGAGTTAGATAAGAAACCGCGCGATTCGCCTCGATGTAAGTGCAAATCTTTTCGATTTTATGATCTTTCTTCGGGATCATATCTATGGATTATATTGTATTAGTTTTTATTTATAGTTTGCATTCATATTTTTGTCGAAATAAATCGGATACTTTTCACGTTTTCAACAAGTAATTTAAATACACCACATTAAAACTAGATAGTACTGCAGAATTCGAGAGAGGTGTTTTCGGTGGTAAATATTATTTTCCAGTTTGAAACATGAGATGTTGAGTATTTGCCGTTAAAGGAATCTGGGTTATTGAACTATAATAGTAAATTCGATAAAAAAAGTAAATAAATTGAAATACGTATATATTGCAGAAATAAATCGTAAGCTGTCTTCGTTCTCCTCAAGATATAAAAAGAGAGCGACTCGTCGGAGCCGATGTATATCTCATTTCATCGAGGCGGCCTAATCGTCCCTGAATGCCCGGCGCTTCGTGCCTGAAATATTAAATTCGTCCGAAAATCCGAAACTTTTCAGCGCCACTTCGTATTACTGTACTCTCCACCTTGCCGGCTATCTGGATGATGTACTACCCAAGTTTGAGGCCAGGAAAGCTCTCCCCCCCCCCTCCTCCGCCCATCTTTCTCTCTTTCTCTCCTCGACTCGATTCGACGTGGCCATACAGCGGCGGCGGGGTAGCAATCTTTTATTATTAGCGCAGGGCTTTGGCTCGCAGACAATGAAAGGAAAGGAACGGAATATGATATTGTAGCGGCGGCGCACCGCGAGCGGCTCGGAAAAGCTATTGTCGGTCTCTTTGAATTTTAAAGTCAGCGATCGATAGTAGGAATGGGAGCGAGGGAACCCGCGCGATGCGCCTTTGGCCATACATTTCGAGCGAGAGCGCTCTCCTTATCCGTCTCTTAAAATACTGCCGCCCCCCCTCCCCTCCCCTTCCCCGAGTACCCGAGTCTCGCTACTGTACGTCTTTCATTTGCCGTTTTCTCATTCGTCGCTGATGCCCTTATTCTTTCATTCTTTCCTTGCGCGCTATATATATATATATCGATGAAGATCCCACATCTCGTTTCTCTTTTATTTTGCAGCTCGTCGTGCACATTCGAATTTCCCGCCGAAAATTTAAAACTTCTTCCGGCTTCGGTCGAGCCCCTCCCTTGTTCGACTGTATATATATGGTGTACGTCTATACATAACCGCGAAAACAGAGCCAGAAAAGTAATTGGCAGTAACATTGGAAAAGCCGCTCTTCTCTCTGTCTAAAAGCATGCTTTTAAAACTTTTATCGCGCGTCCCGGCCGCGCGTATTAATTTCTTTAGGACGATAAAACCGACGAGCGCGAGAGAGTACAGAGAATGAGAGGAGAGAGCTGCCCAAGGTCGGGCGAGTGCTTTTTCGAGCATTAAAACAACGTTATTATGCTCGCGGAAATGTTCATTTGATTGGAGAAAAGGAAAGGGAGGGGGCGGGGGGTTAGAAGAGAGAACGAAACGAGCGGGAGAGTGAAAGATAACACGCGCGCTGGACAGCATCAGCAATAGCCGGGGCATAGCACCCCTTATTCGGCTCTAAAAGTTATCGCGCGCTCGGATGGACAGCGAGACGGGGTTGCGCCGCTATATATGTATTCGAAAGCCCGAGCGCGCGCGTGTGCCAAGTGTGCGCCGCGAGGGACTTCTTATTTGCATAGTTTTTGTGGAAACGATTATTCGTGTATCGCGCCGCAGTAAGCACTTATTAATCGCCGGTACAATGCGCGTTAAGCGCGCGCTAAATCGTTTTTGAAAGTGCCGATATAAGGTTATAAAGTATTAAAAATTATATATACGGTACACACCCCGACACTTCATCTCTCTGTTTTATATATATATATTGGAAGTGAAAAATGAGTTAGGCGTGACGCAAATGTCAGCGAAATAAAAGAAAGCTAAATGAGAAAGCCGAGTCGAAGCAAAACGCCCAAGGGTGCGTGTGTAGCCCGGCGAATTCCAACTGTCCCCTCCCCACACCTTCGCTTTCGCGCTTGTCGCCAAATTGTCGAGTCTAATGATAAATCGCACCCTCTCGCGGGACGTGCGCGTCTCGCTCTCTCTCTCTCTCTCTCTCGCCAGAGGCTGCGGGGAATCAAATTGCAATTTGTTATTTGTAATTCCGAGTGTCGCTTAATATACTCGCGCGAGCGAGAGAGAGTGAGAGAGTGAGAGAGAAAGACAGAAAGTGAGCGAGAGAGGGATGGTTACGAAGCGGGAAAAGGGGTGAGAGACAGAGTGGCGCTTAATGCCCGACATATTAAGTTACACCTCTCGCTGCGGAAGTAGTTTCTTTCTTTTTGGACTTCGGATAGATCGTTTGTCAAAGTGTCACGGTGGAGATCAAAGCGCTTTCGGATCTTCGCCCTGGATTGGCATAAATATCAAAATTAAAAAAATTTCTTCTCTGCAGTACGAGCCAAGCAAAGATATAGAGCGGATACAAATGACTTTTGGCAGAAGAAGCTTTTTCTTCTCGTCGCGCGCGAAAATTCAATATATGCACACACACACACACTGCCGAAGCATATCAGCTACGGCGAAGAAGCGAATAGCGAATGGCAGAGCACAACCCCCGTATAGTCGAGATAAAAAAATAAAGCGACGAAAGTTTTCCGTCTCGTCTCGTCCCGTCCCGCGCGTGCATACATTCGATTTCGACTATTCAATTTTCCAGAAAAATGGCATTTCGCCGCGCGACGTTCTCTCTCCTTCTCTCATTCTTCAGGAGAGCAGCGAGAGAGAGAGAGAGAGAGAGACCGATTTATCGGGAGAAAGAGCGAGAGGCGAAAGAATAAGTTCGATCAGTCAGAGGGGTGGCAGTTACCGTTTCGGTTATGGCTCTCGGAAGCCCCGTCGAATCCTATTCTTGCGCAAAGCAGATAAGCGGCTTTTTACGCGTGTAGCTGCACGTACACGTTACACACACAGCCGCAGAGAAGCTGACTCGTGCCCTCTTTCCCGCTTGCTCGCGCGTTATTATTACCCGCGCATCTCGCTCTTTCTCGCCGCGCGCGTGCGGGACTATTTTTATTCGACGACGTGTATTTGCGTAAATATCGATCATTCGTCGCGCGGTTCGATCGTTGGAGCAGACGAAGCCTTTGCTGCGAGAAAACTGAAAGGCCGAAGTTTGGAATCTCTGGACGCAAAAGTGGACTCGCTATATGTCTCTCTCTCTCTCTCTCTCACTCTGTGTGTCTTTCCTCGTATAGGCCACTGTGTGCAAAGCGCAAAGACCTCAAAAGAGTTCTTTCTCGCGGCGGACGAGGCAAAGCGGATAGGGCGAGGACTGGGCTTTCTCGGGCGAAACGAGCGGAAAATCGCGGTACGACTGGCTGAGCGTATTTTTCTTCGATCGACGATGAAAACCAAGGGGGTGGCTGCCGCCGTCGCCGCTTCTCTTTCGCCTCGAGAAGAGGCGGGACCGGATGGTTTATTTGCGTTTTGCCTGGCGGCTGAGCAGTCAGCCGTTCGAGAGCCAGCGCCGCGTGATGCTACTGGGTGCCTCTTTCCACTTTTTGAGAGCGAGAGATGAGGGAAAGAGAGAGAGAGGGAAGGAGATTGAGTAAGAGTCTGAGAGATAGATACAAGCGCGCTGAGGAGAAATTGTGTAAAATGATTTTTTTTGTTGCGCTTGAGAGTTACGTTTTAAAATGTAAGGGACTCTGCGACGCCTTTAATTTGTATTTTAATGTTTTGTGTACTACCAAGAATAACGCGATAAATCCCGTCGAAAAGAAATTCGAAACATATCCCTCACTACGTAAATTAGACGGGCAAATAAAGCTATGTTTGATTGCGAGTTTTGACAAAAGACATAACGCATTGCCGAGTGTAGACTGCCACTAAAGGGTGGATCGTGCACAGTTGCGTCTCGGGCTCCTTGGAGAGTTTTCGGGGGCAGAGGCCCGGGGGCGAGCGAAGGGGTAAATCGCAATGTAATTATTTATACACGCTCGCATGCCATCGCTTCGGCGAAAGGCCAGATCGATACTCGGCGTATACACTATTATATGTATGGAGATCGTATACGGATGCAAACTTTCCATGCAAGTCCGATTACTCGTGCGCATAATATATTGCTTTGTCGAAACTAAAAGCTTTTTTCGAAAAAATCTGTATTTCTGAAATTAAAGTAGATACGACGCGCGAGTTCGTATTGTATATACACAGGCGCAAGAAATAAATGACCGTAAATAAGTGACGCGCGCTCTCTTCACCCCAGCACGCAGGCCGTCCACTCGGCGACGTCAAAAACTGCGAAAATAAAAGCAGCCGAATGAGAGACACGAGTCGAAAGAGCGTCGGCATATGTGTGTAACCCATATTATACATATACATATACGACGAGAACTGAAAAGAAGGCCGTCGAGGGATGGCGGAATTCCCGTCCGCGCATAACCGAAGGGGGACGTATATGTATACATCACGACTCCGTATTTCGGGTGAAGGGAAAGGGGGGGGGGGCCGATAAGCCGCCTCGTCTTTCGTAACGACCGTCTATCGATAGCCCTTAATCGAATCATATCCATACGGCCTCGCGAGCACGCATATAGGCACTCGCACACGCAGCACAATGCTGGAAAGTGATTTTTATTTTCGCCTTGATGCTGATTTATCCGCGCTCGGGGATTCGCGAAATGCTCCTTTCTCGATTCTATACACAGCGCGAGACATTTACTTTTTTTTCCGAGGGGGTGTGGATTACCGGGGATGCGAGCCCGCAATAAAAGTGTTAAATAATAATGCGGGGGGATGGAGTTTGCGTGTTACTCGCTTCATTATTGATTCGGATTCGCGGCGTATGCTGTATACGCCATACACGCACTGTTGCCGTTTTTGAGACGAATTTGCGGCGCGATAAATGTCGCCGTGCAGAAAGGGGTTGCGCGCCTTATACACGCACTATGTGCAACACTGTATTATTCAGTGGACTTATAAACTCGTCGAATCGGAGCTGGACAATCTAATCGCGCGAGACGTTCGCGATATAGGCGGAGATAAGGCCGAATGAATTCCCATAAATCAGCATGAAAATAACGTGTTGCGTATACGCGCAAAAAAAAGGAAGTAACGATCGACACCCTCGTTCGATAAATTAACGCTCCACACGAGGACTTTCTCTCTCTCTCTCTCCTTCCACGCTCCACTAACGCGATCGATAGAAATCGCGCGGTTCTCTCGCTGCGATTCCGTAAAAGCGACGTCTCGATCGGCCGCAATAAATCATCGGCGATATCTCGATCGCTCGGAGGGGGGAAGCAAAAAAAAAAAGAAAGAAGGAGAGCCATAACCTAATCGTCGACAGCCGCAAGTCCGTATATAGCCGGCGGCGGCGCGGCCTCGTCCCTGCAGGCACGTGCGAAAACGTTGCTTTCGCGGCCGGCTGCGGCGGCGGCGGCGGACGAAGCGCCTGTATTGTAGGGGACCTCGAGCGCGGTTATCTTTCCGTTACGGCCTGCCAGGCATATACGCGCGCGCCGGCCTGTTTACGCGGGGTGGTGGATGCGTTCGTCCGCTGTGTGCTTTTTCTCCGTCTTTTTCTCTTACTATTTATGCCTCTGCGCGCGATGGTAAAAAAAAAAAAAAAAAAAATAAGAATTATGCGGCTCGCGTGCTCGCTCAACATTTACGGGAGAATTTTAAAATTCAAGGAAATCTGGCCGTGCCGAGTCCGAGTGTGCAACTTGTATGACTCTAGTTGTTCGCCGCGTCTGCTATGTATACCACGTGGCTGCCGTTTCCTCTGCTTTCGTCTGTGACCGCCGCGCGCGGCGTATACGCTTACGTACAGTTCGAGAGATAGGCCGCAGATAGGCCAGCGCGAGGTTCGAAAAGCACCTTCGCAAACAGCTCGTAATTTTCTCTCACAATATTCATGCAACCCGCTGCACGAGCGTCTCCACCCCCCGCCTTTACGAATCATCCTCGTATATGTACGCCAGTGTGTGCAGAGATATACGTATACGAGCCGCTCGCTATATGTCTATATGCCTTTTGGCGCGGACTGAGACATATGTGATATTGAAGGGAAGATGGCTATCGTAAAATTTTTCCGAATTGAAAAACTTTCTGCCCCTCGCGACTCTTGACTCTTTTACGACTACGTACTCGGAAGCTAGCGAGAGAGAGAGAAAGAGAAAAAAAAGCCAGCCGCCCCTCTCGTATTATTATATCTTTCAGCGATCTTCGAAAGTCGCGACCCGATGGTTTACACTAGTATTCTAGCCGAGGGGAGGCTCTTCTCTCTCTCTCTCTCTCTCTCTCTCTCTCTCTCTCTCTCTCTCGCTTGAAAGTATAGAAGAGAGAATGTGGAATATGTAGAGCGGGCGAAGAGGGGAAGGTCGCCGATATGCCATTTCGTACGCGTTTCATAATTCAAACCCTTTCTAGGTTCTCCCGCTCTCTCTCTCTCTCTCTCTCTCTCTCTCTTTGGCTCTATGCGCAGATACCCTCGTTTCGAGGCGCACAGCCCTGACTCCGGCTTTGTGCCGCGTACATGTGCAGCTCGCGGCTTTACGAGCGAGTCGTGAAGGAGGAAGCCTCGTCTTTCGTCATGTTTTCGGCGGCCGCGAGACACACAATAGCTCGCCGCCGCCACCGCCGCTGCCTGGCTTGAATTATAGCCGACTTTTCGGGCTTTCATTACGCGCTTATTGAAGCTTTTTCTCCTTCATGCAAATGCACGCGTACTATGCGGCACGTCGCTACGTATACATACGTTTCTTATGCGGGAATGCCTCTGATTTATAATCGGGGAAATGCGCGCGCGCAATAATTTTACCCGAGTAGATAATTCGTATAAGCCAAGCCATTTGCGCTCGGCGTATACAATCGGCTCAATTCCTCCCTGCGCCGCGTGTATATACTACGTACGCGGCTGAAGAAGCTTCTTAGGCCTAATAAACATGGCAACAAGCGACTCCCGGGGTAATTAAAGCGTAATAGCGGACGATCAGTGCCTCGGCTCCGCGCACCTTCCTCCTCCTCCTCCTCCTCCTCTTCGTACACGCGAAATTGAATGCTCAAAAGAAAGCAGCGCGAGCCCAGCAGGATCTTGGCTCGAGTCATTTGGCTAAAGCGGAGCCTCTCGCCGACCGTTATCTCGGGGCACAATCAGCATTGTCTCTCCTTAGCGCGGGGTGGGGTGTGCGGGAGCTGGCTCCGAGGCTACCGGGCGAGAACAGAATCTTATTCCCGGGGAGCTGGAAAACAATTTAGTTCAATCAACATTTCTAGGCTCTGTCGCCGCCGCCGCTACCGTCTAATTAAACCGGTCCCTCTCTCTCTCTCTCTCTCTCTTTCTGGACATAAACTCGGGTTATCTCGGTGCGCGTATCTCCGCGTCTTCTCTCTCTCTCTCTCTCTCTCGACTTAATCCAGCTGTGCTATATAGATGCACGTGTATGTGTGTATACACACAGAAAGAGAGACGAGTGCTCGCATCGAGTCTGCATGGACAGACTGCGCTTATACATGCGTATATATTGGGGCGAGCGTATAGTGTGTAAAATAAGGGACGAGCGAGATTTATCGATTTGCAACGAATGCTAAACGTACGAATGAAGCAATTTCAAAATAAAGTGTATAGAGAGAGCGAGAGCGAGAGAAACCGAGAGAGATCCGAGGGAGTAGGGAAGTGGAATATAGGAACTCGGGGAGTCTCATTTCCTGTCTGCGGGGGTCCCGCAGGGGATACATAATTAGCTAGTTTCGCTTGTTCGCCCTCATCCGCGCGAGCGAGCAAGAAAGAGAGACAGAGAGAGAGACGGAGAGAAGAAAGGACCGACGATGCCGCACGGCGTCTTGGGCTTATTATACACCGCTGCACGCATTTTCGCGAAATACACGCCCGAGTTATAACCTTCGCCCGCAAAAATCCGAATAGCTGTGAGGTCGCTCTCGACCTCGTCGAGATCATCGAGCACGTCTATAGAGCGACGACGAAAGGGTTATCCCGGCTCCATTGTTCGATCGTCTCGTCATCAAGCCACCGTGTGAAATCCGAGGCTCTCTCTCTCTCTCTCACTTTTCTCTTTCTCGCGGTGTAATAAACGAGCTCTTGTTCCACCTCTTTCGCGCGATGACTGATAGACGCAGTCGCAATCGCAGACGCGCGCAGAGACGAGCCGAGTCCGTATCAATCGGGGAGAAGGTCGCCCGTACACTCTTCATCCCCATCTCTCGAGTCTCCCACTCATAAACGACTTGTGATAAATGACGAGCTCTGCTCTCGCTTCGAGATTAATTTACTTCCTGGCCCGATCTACTCTCTCTCTCTCTCTCTCTCTCTCCTTCTTCTTTCGATGCAGCGCGCTGCCCCGCGAGAATCGTGACTTCCATATATTTCAAGGCCTCTCCCGCGTCGTCGCCTCCTTTTTGCCGTCTCGCGCGCTGCGCTTCGATTATTGTCCCTCTTTTGTTGCAACGCTCGCAAGCTCGTTACGTGCGTGTATATATACCGTGGCGCGCAGGTGGCTGCTGCGCGAGAATTAATTATTCTTCATTACCGACGCGCGCCCTCGAAAATCTCAATTAACTTTCTGGAAACATTGGAATAAACGATATATATATATGTATATATACGTGTATACGATGTAGTATATGTACATTATACACGGAAGCACATACATACACGCAGACAACGGCTCGCGCATCAAGGAGTCGTGCGGGGAATTCCGGCTGTATATACTTCGACAACAGTTTGCTTGTGCGGGAGGATCTCTCGCAAGTCCAAAGGATCGCCACGCTCTCGTTGCTTCCGAATTAATTCTTGATTCGGAACGTCTTATTCCGGCTTCCTCCTTATTGACGCTCGCGGAATCTGAGGAATCCACTGATTGAATACCCGAGGCTTCTCTTCCCCCTTTCTTCTTTCCCCGAAGCAGCAGCAGCAGCAGCATCGGCATCAGCAGCGCCAGAAGATAGATAGATATACGGGAGAAGCGAAGTTTGATAAATGCTCGAGCGATATACACGGTGATATTCGTGCGAGAGAAACAAGAGTGAGAGAGAGAGCAACGTCTCGGGGGACGCTGTAGGTACACGAGAAGAGAAATATCATTCCTATTGGGCCTAATTCGATTTCACTGTCAGTCTATCAAACGCGAAATGAGATCAGAAGTGGCGAGCGGGAGCTCCGTGTTTTCCATTAATCGCGTCGAGGCGTCGAATGCTCGTCTCGCTCTCCCTTTCATTTATATTTCATATATTGCCTCGAGAGCGTTTCGACTTATTGAAAGAAAAAGAAAACGTCATACGAAATTCCGTGCGCGCGATAAAAAGGGCGATGGTTTATTTCGAAAAACGTGTATTAGCGCTATATATACGCGAGTGTAAGCAACTTTCGGTTATAATTAAGCGCTGGGACGGTCACTAAATCCGCGCCGCCGCGCATAAAATTAAACGTTTATTGCATACGCAAAATTAATTGTGCAACTTCAACTAACGATCAGTCTAGCGACGGGGCGCGCGAGTTCAGGGAACTTGAGAAAATTCCGAAACAATGAGATTTTACACCGGGGTGTCGAGTGTACGCGGCTGTTTCTTCGCGACGACTCATTACATTTACGCAACTCGATGCGAGAAAAGCTCCTAGTCCCCGGCGGCTCGAATAACGAGAGCGGAAGAGCTCTTACTGGAAAAAGGGTTGAGTTTTCCTTGAAAAGTACGAGAGAGAGAACGAGAGAAGTTGTAAATAAAGAAAACGAAGTTGATACTAAGTCGAGTTTCACACTCGTTAAAGTAATTCCGGCTCGAGTAACAGACTGCCGACGCAAAGGGTCTCTATACTCTGATGCTTCTTATTATGCATCCGCGGGAAAGAATTCTCTTCGCTCGGAAAAATCGCGCATTCTTTTGCAAAACTTAACTGCGCGCAATGAGTACTTTACATTCATTTTTTGTTGTCTGGCATAGAGAATATAGTACTGTATGCGTAAACGAGACTTCTCGCAAAGGAGAGACAGACTGTTGGATCGCGGTTCGGGCTAAAACTTCAGGTAGTTTATGCAAGCCGAGGGAATATTCATTTTCGGTAAATCTTAGTATTTCGAAATATATTCATGTACAAATGATCCAAAAAAATGTACTGAGTTTAGTTTAAAAATTGTATGCATTTGTACGTACTATTTTGCGTACATATTTTGTCAATGTACATATTAAATAGTTTATATCTTTTCTTCTGATAACCCATAACCAGTTACAACAATTAATATACGATAAAGTTCAAAAGAACATTGAGAATCTGCAATTTCTTAATACTGCACCATCTGCGCATTGCCGAAATTGCGCGTTTATATACGCGTAAACAGCCCCTCGTATATACGAAAGCACAGCAAGCCGGGGCTTCTTCGTCAATCGTTGACGCAGCTCTCGGTCGGCTTATATATATTCGCGGCGGCGGCGGCGGTTGCAGGGGGGTGGGGTTTGTGATGCGCGTCGGCGACATACCTCCCGAGAGTAGTGACAAAGGTGGGCGGCTACCTTTGTTCTCTCTAAATTACAATTGTTGTCGTCATTATCGATAAGCGCTATGCCGGCGATGCTTTTGACTTTCGCGCGCGAGGGACGCCGCTCTGCGCAGAGCGATGCGGAGAGTTTAGCGGGAGATGGATGGATGGATGGACGGATGGATGGATGGAGGGACGATTGGACGGGGAGAGAAGAACCGCCATACCTGGAGCTTTGCTTTGTTGCCCGATTATTATACTGTATGATATTGAGGCCGAATTTGCGAGAGGGATATATGCGCGCGCGGCAGTGGCTTTATGCGCGCGCGTTAAATTGATTAATGGATAATCGCTGGGATTCTTCGAGTGGGGAATTCATTTGGCTCGATATCGTGCTTCGGATTACGCCGCGCATTTTATGTTCGCGAAGCGCGTTATTTATATTTTGCTTATTGATAATTTACGAGGTGAATTATTAATTGCGATTGCCGCGTGTGATATAGAGCTCCTAATAAGAGAATAATAGAGCTCGAGCGCCGAATGATCGTGAGAAGCTCGCCGCGCGGTAATGGCACAACGCGCCGCTTATTCAAACATAAAAGCATTACAGAAGTCCGACTATAGTAGATATTTATTATCCGCGGCGCAGCCGATATACACAGCCAGAGCCTCGCTCGCTGCGCGTAATATTCGATTAATTACAAATTTAATAACCCTGACCTTCGCCCGTGTCCTCGGCTACGCGCCCCGCGAGCTTATCGGCAATCGTCTCTCTGCTGCGCCGATAATCGAGGGAGAGGTTCATTCTTTTCGAAGGCAATTAGAGAACGGGAAAATTTATTACTTTCTTCTCCGGGCCCGCGACTCGGCGCGGCGAGAGAAAAGAAAAAGGGGGTTAAACGCACGGCACATTTTCGCGTTCTAATTGAATCGTATTACTAATTAAAATTTAATCATCGCCGCGCGCGGAATAAAGTTATACCGCGAGTTCTTCGAGGTTCGCCGGGCTCTGTACTCCTTCGGCCAAATCAAACAGTTGGTTAATTGACGCGGCGGCGCCCCGCGCGATACCGCTGCGCGGCCGTAAATGAAATTTGTCTTGGCGAAACTCGTGCGAGCTTCGTCGCTCTCTCTCTCTCTCTCTCTCTAGCCTAATCGATGACAAAATTACGGAGCCGCAGCGGCGACGACGGCGGCGACGGTACTCGTGAAAGAATGTTTAATTTGCCCCTCTCTCGCGCACATTTTTCTCTCTCTCACTCCCGAATCGTAATTAAATATCCAATCTCCGGGTATAATACATCGCGAAATTTTAAAATGCCCGAGAAAATAATGCAGGAAAATCGATATGGAAAAATACTCGGGCGAAGCTACTACCGCCGCGCGGGAGTATAGCGAGAAGAACGGGAGAGGCTTCCATTCTCTTTAACGCCGGCGTAACTTATCGCTCGTAGACACAGTATTTCTCTCGAGCTCTTTGAAAGCATTTTCTCATTAAAAAATTAAAGGACGACGAGCACGACGGCGGGGGAGAAAGAGAGAGAGAGAGAGAGAGACTGCAGAGAGTAGGGGAGAGAGAGAGAGAAAACGCTCGTCGTCGCGACGGCCGCAGAGGCAGTAAGTGCTCTGCGGCTCCCAGATGCGCCCAATATTATGTTTAATGATATTAACTTCTTACTTAATGGGCCGCGGTTCGATTCGAGGTGCGAAGAGGCCGGCGCTCGGCTACACCGCGAAACTGGAGAGAAAAGTATACCCCCGAGTGTAATTTTGCGCAGCGGTGAGAAAGAGAGAGAGAGAGAGAGAGAGAGAGAGAGAAAAAGGAGAGAAGTTGCGGAGAAAACGAGAGCTGAATAGGGAAGAAGCTGGCAAGTTTTCTTTGAATTTTTTTTTACAGGGGGATTTCCTCTCCTTTACGCTGGAAATTCAGTTCTTTATTTTTACGATATATTCAGTGCGCGGCTGCGGCAGGAATTTCGAAAAACCGAGCGAGAGGAAGCTGTATAACGAGCGAAACTAGTCTGGCCTTACTCGATACATGTATATACACTTATAATATCCACCGGCGAGAGCATAAGTCCTGATCGAATTAAAATCCGGTAGTGTAAGCATGACTATTTCTCTCTCTTTCTCTAACGTAAATCGCCATTAATCCATATACGCGCCTCTGTTATAGTTTATCAGCGATTAGGCGCATAACGCATAGAGTCCTGCGTTGTGTGCGATAAATATAAGACAATCTTCCTCTCTTACACTGTACACGCATATACTCCTCCCGCAGTATATGCGTCTTAAATAATTTATAATTGAAGCCGAATGAGTTAGCTAAATCGCGCTCGTCCTTCCCTACTGAATAATTCATTCTATACACATACACACATGTATATATACGTGTGTGCATGTACGTACTTACGTACGTATGTATATATACACGTACGTATAGCAGCTGCACCAGCGGCAGCGCGATGCAAGGTCAATGATACCCCCCCCCCCCCGACGACGTGCGATTGCGCGTCGCAAGAAAACGGCCAAAAGGTGCATCGAGACGCTCCTATAAATAATTGATTGCGCGCCGATCGCCGAGAGGAAATTATTATCTGGAAATTATATGGACGAATGCTGCCGAGCGCCCACGCGTTTTCTGCGCGCCGACGAGACTAGAGCCGCGCGCGCGCGCTATATAATGTCTAGGCGACGTAATCGACGACGTCGCGGACCTCCGGGAAGAGGATTGTCTGATGCGTGTGTGTGTGTGTGTTCGGTGTCGTGTGTGACTGTTTCTTTTGCTCTGGCTGACTTTGCCGGTTTTCTATAATGCGTATATGTGAGCGCATACGAGCCGAGGAGAGATTATTAATGTCGGCCGTTGTTTTCTCTTGCAGATTGAGGGACGAGCGGGGAGAGACCGAGAGGGCGCTGGCGTTGGATCACAAACAACGGGACCACAGCTCGCACAATGGTAAGCTAATCTTCGATTTATTCTTGTTTCTTTTGTTTTTTCCCTGCTTATTTTTCGAGGATTGATGGAAGACGAAACGCACGTACGTCTATTATGGGAAAAGTTTTGTCGAACGACGAGATTAAATTAGAGCGTACTTCGAGAAATATCGTCGAAAAGTCGTCGACGGTGCGGATGAATTCGAGTTTGGTATGAAAATGATGATGGATCGACTAAACTGTCAGGTTTATAAATTTTAGTTAGTTGTTAGTTTTTGGTCTTACAGAACAAATTAGGTAAAACTAAAATAGTTGTTAGTATACTAGTAAGAATTTTTAAAGCTCAGTTCTTCTTGTTTTAATCCTTAGTTAATGAGTAAACCTTACTTTGCATCTCAACTCTCACTATCGAATAAACCTCTCAGTGTTATCAGATGCTCTGCACAGGATTATTCAACTTCCACAATAACCGTCATCTTTCATTCTTAATTTCAAGAAATGATTGATGTTACGCGGCACTTAAAAATATTATTTGCTAAAAACAAATGTTCATATTTCGAGAACCTCAGCAAAAAGTAAACTCTCGATAATCAAATCAATTTCAATATAAAATAAAAGCCAAAGCTCTCGCTCATTTACTAATGCTGTACTACTCCCTCGAGAAAATTACGCTTCGACTGCCACGATCCCACGCCAAAGTGGCGCGAGCCTTTTAATCCAACTACATCGCTAAAACCCTTTTTCTCGAATCTCCGCTCACTTTTCCGCGTCGCGAAGCGACGAGCGGCAAATAAATTCGCAGCGCGCGGTATGCGTTCAGACGCAAAGCGAGCTCGCGCGGGAAACGGAGAAAAGGGGCGAGAGCGAGTGTATATGTGCAGAGGGGAAGAGAAAAGCCGGAGCAATGCGTCACTGGAAACCGCTGTGGTACGCGCGCCTGCCCAAACAGAATCCATCCACGTCAGGATTAAAATGCTTGGATATCAAATACTGCTCGTTCTCCTCTCGTGCTGACCGGACGAAATGTGCGTGCGGTGTCCTACTCGCAGAGAGGAGAGCGAGAGAGAGATAGAGAAAGACAAATTGGGCAGAGGCATTGCGGTGTTGAGATTGAATCGAGGATTATGGGCTGTTGGTTTGCTTGATACTTTACGCTGTTTTCTATGTACCGAGAAAATTGCTTGGATTTGGAAAGCTAAATTATTTAATTCAATATTGATAAAGAGTGTATTACAGAAATTATTGAAATTCCGTATCAAAGCGAGAAGCTCGCGCATTGAAAGGGATACACGCGCGTGTATATAGCTGGCGCGAGAAAAAACGGCGAACTGAATAAGTTAAAAGGGCGAAGGCTCAATGGAGCCAAGTAAAACAGATGAGTCGCCGAGAGCGAATAAAGGGCGAACGAAGTTAGACGGGATACTGAATGGGAGGGGGAGGGGATCCTCGCACATCTTCGTGGTCAAATAAGATCCATCATCTTGTCAACCGGAAAAGGTCTGCGCTCGACGCGCTTCCCAGACTTATCTCGCGTTCCAACGATTTTTCAGCGTTTTCGAGACGCTAAACTTTCTCTGGTTTCTATTATTCGAGATCGATCGTCGAAACGTTTCCACGTGATGTATGTGCGTTTAATTCCTCAACGTCTCTCCCGCCTCTCCTTCTCTATTTACTTAATGAGCGATGATCGATGTCACGCCCCGTGGACGCACACAGCTCTCGATATATATATATAACGCACATAACGACGCGTTGTTTGCAGGTTCCTCAAACGGCCACAGTCCAGTGCTGAACCTGTCGAAGACCGCTGGAAGCGGCAGCGTCGGCGAGCACTCCGGAAGCGAAGCGGGCGCGTCGCATCGTACGCACGACGACGAGGAGGAGGAGGACAATCTTTCCGAGGAGCTCGAGAACGACGAGGAGAAGGACGAAGGTCAGTGGCCTACGGCCGTACATATATATATTTAATTAAATCGTGCATAGATGTATAATGAGCGACGAGCAGGAAGCGCAATTATAAACAGTCGGACAAACGGCAAAGACATGGCCCCAGTCGAGCATTAGGAGGCTTATTAAGAAACGCTGATTGCCGATCTCTCACGGGCTGCATAATATCGGGCCGAGTGCTCGCGCATATATACGGAAAAATAATTATATCGCCGGACACTGAAAGGCGAGGCGCTGCGCAGCCCTCCTTCCCGCGAGATGAGCCGAGAATTCTGACCCTCTCATCGATCATCTCTACCCCGAACCAGAAACGAGACGTACACTCCAATTGGCCCTCCTCAGCTATCCTTCTTTTTCACTCTCGCCTCTCTTTCTCTCTCTCTCTCTCTCTCGCTTAACGCGAGGACGAGTTTTGCTCGACGCGCTCGGCTTGTCGTGTCGCTCTGTCCGTCTGTTTGACTGAACTGACTTGACTGTCTATTGCATATCGCTCTCGATGTGCGTGTGCGTAGCTTGTTATAAGTAGGCGTCGCGTGTTTTTCAAGCTGCACACGCGAGAATTGGCTTTCGCGAACGTGTTCGCTCGTGTTAAATGTCAGTTTAATTAAAATTTTTGCAAAATTCAGTTTTGTTTACCTTTCGCCGAGAGGGCCTGTGAAAAAAGAGCCTGGAGATCGATCGTCTTGCGTATGTCGGCTATTCTTTTTTTCTTTATTCGATTGCAATACGGGCAGACGCCGAGACACAATGCGAAACAGCGCGAGTAATTACACTTAAACTACGGAGATCTCAAAATGTTTCGATATAAACTCGAATCGGAGAACAAGCGTGAGAAAGCTCGGGCAGTGCAAGATGAAGAATTCCACTCGTTTACGGTGAGCTGTAGTCCAAGTGATCATTAGGCTCCAAGTCCTCGGTATTTAGATTCGTTTTAATAATGATGGACATCGATAATAATCTCTCCTTAAAGAATTGAGCTCTCGCTCGCGGCTGATGCAGAGGGTATTGATTCCCAATCGACGACTTCATTTTGCCATTCATTTACCCGCGAGTTCCCTCGGCTAATTAGGGCGTAAATCTAACTTGACCGTCGAAAAGCAGATGCTCTGATGAACTCCGAGGCGCAATTTGCGCCGTGTCAATCGTTACTGCGCGGCGACGTGCATAAGCAGCTATATGAACTCGTTAATAAAATCGCGCGCACGCATGTACAATTATATCCTGAGAATATAATATCCATCGCAAAAAAATAAAAGAAACATCGAACTCGTTCATCGCAAGAAGAATCAGAATATCACATATAACAACTCGTTCGGAATAAATTCGGTCCACCTCGACTTTTGGCCGCAGCAAATCGCAAGAAACTCGAAAGCGCAAGAGCTCGTGTCGCGCAGCGTGTCGCAACACACAAGCCTGAACCTATACTTGCCGCATATATATATATATACACACAGACAGCGGCTTACTCTCTTCGATCGGCTGTGCAGGAGAGCGAGAGAGAGAGAGAGAGTGCAGGCAGCAGAAGCGCCCGTGGGAGTCTACACGCTCTCGGAATGCCGTTCTGATTTAATGAGAGGAGCTGTATACACTCTCCCGAGAGAGGCAGCCGCGCTCGCTCGCGCGCGATTTGCCGATTCTATTGGCGCGCGGCGGTGAGAGGTAGGGCGAGACAAAGAAATCCGAGGAGGAGATAAGCGCCGGGAGAGAGGCGCGCATAAAGTTCGACGCGAGCTGCCGTGTGCGTTTCTGCATTTGCGCGAATTTTCTCTTCTCCCTTTTCTCTCTTCTCTCTCTCTCTCTCTGCCTCTCGAATGCGACGTATCAATGCGATCGATCGATTCCGAGTAAACTCGGGGTGTATACAGCATAGTGCGCTCGACGTATCTCTCCCGCGAGCGATTTGAGGACCTCCCCGGGCGAACGATCGCACGGCGGACTCGTGTGTGGTGATGGTGCGCCGGCGCGTCTCAGCTCTCCTAAGTGATGGTCGGCGCGTTTATATATATGTATACGCGCATAATCCAGAGGTATCATCCGGTGCAGGCGCGACGGCCCACAACGCGAGAGCCTCTCCTCTCTCTTTCTCTCTCGTTCCTCTTCGGCGGCGACAGCGGCTGCTTTACGGCCGACGATAGGTGGTTTATTGTATCGTCTTTTAATTATCAGCGCGCCGCGCGCTCACCTACAACGAAACGGCATTCGGCTAACTTATGGCTGCGCGCGCGCCGCATCGCCGGATTTTCTCTCTTTCTCGTGCGCGGGAAAGGGATAGGTTTGAGCGAATTTAATGTTCGCGCCCTCGAGACCGATTCGACGGCACCTTTTTGATAAAGCGGCCGCGCGCGCGTATCACGCGTTCCATTACAATTATCGCCGACAATAAACTTGGAGCTCGCTCGTGCACGGCCGCGACGCGAGGTATATTATTTATCTACTTTTCGAGCGAGGGAGAAAGAGGGGGAGAGAGCGACCGCGCGCGGTTTTTCTGACTTTTGCTAATTGACGCGAGCTGATTGTCTGCTTTATAGTAATCGGGCAGATTTCGCTTTTCCTTTTTTCCGAGGCACTGTATATAACGCGCGCGCAAGAGGATTTACCGCGAGAGCCGCGCGCTTCTCCCAATATTTCACGCTTCCGACGCTCGTAATTCAGAGCCAATAATTGCATATTTTCTAAGATTTCTCCCGTGCACCTAATGGCGAAGCATTAATTCCGAGACCGCGCACCGATCCGACTGTATAAGAATAGCCGCGAAAGAGAAAAAATGAGTGTACAGCAGCAGCCCGAGAAATTAGCATGGACAACGCCAAAGCTTCGTCCCTTCTGTATACAAAATGATGAAAAAGTTTAAGAGACGTACAAGAAGAACAACGACGACAACGACGGCGGCGCGCCGCATATGGAGACTTACGAGTTGTGCGTGTCTCGCGGCTGTAAGCCCGAGCTGAAATCTTTCTGTACTCGTTGCGGCCGCATCGACGCCGCCGCCGCTGATTTAGCTACGGCGCAATCGAATTAAATGCCCGCGCGTATACGAATTAAGCCGCGTTATATATACACGCGACACCGCGACGACAGTCTGTCTGCGCGGGGCCGCCGCGCGCGTATAGCAATATTTATCGATGACATCTTAACATGCCATGGCGATGCTCTCCCTCGAGGATTTATAATCGCGGCTATTCGTTGACTGTACACTTCGCTTTGCCCCCGGTGAGATTCGGCTCGGGACTTTCACCACTTTTGAGAGCCGCACGTGTGTCCGCACCGATCATATGCGTATTACGAATGACTATTCGTTTCTAATTCACTCTGCTTTTGTTTGACACGGCAATAATTAATAATTATATTTTCTGAAATTTTGTCGTATCATGGCTTTAGTATACCCAAAAAGGTGACAATTTATAAAATTTGAGTTATTATTTTAGTATTATTATTATTATTATTATCATCATCATCATTATTACTATTACTATTATTCTTATTATTGTTTGAAGTATTGAAAGTAAATAGTTGAAAATTATTATACATTAGATGAAAAAAATTTGTTAGTTAATCTAACAAATGTTTTTCAACAAACACATATTTTACTTTTTTTATTTCAAAAATTGAAGTTTGTAAGACTTTTCACCTTGGTTTTCTAAAAATGGATAAACTTTTGGTTTGAACCAAATTAAAACCCAACGCGCAGGAGACTTTAAAAAAAAAAGAATAAATTTTAATCTTTCTCTATTACCGAATCACAAATTAGCACAAAATGAGAGGTAAAAAAAAAAATTTTATAAAGCTCCAGGTTAAAATAAGAGTTTGTTTACGTTTTTGCAGATCTGTCGGACGTGCCGGAGAATCTGCCGCTGGCGGCACCGGGTTCAGAGAGCCCGCAAGCCCTGAACTACTCGCAAATCGCCTCGGCGGCGGTCGCGGTGTCCCAGGCCGGCGGACAGGATCCCACCTCCGTTTCGAGTACGGAGACCCTGCTGAGGAACATTCAGGGCCTGCTCAAGGTAGCGGCGGACAACGCGCGCCAGCAGGAAAAGCAAATCAACTACGAGAAAGGTCAGTGGCAGGGCTTTCTTAAGACACTTGAGGGCGCTCTCCACAATTTCATTATCTACCAGCTCTCGCAGAATCACATTAGGAGGCATTAGATAGCTCGAACTTTAATATTAAAAAAATATATATGAAAAATTCAAAACGTAAATATATATATATAACGCCGCCGCCGCTGCTACTGCTACTGTTGCCGCTGCTGTTCTGCACACTTTATACACAATACCTAATACATTATTTATATTATGCATGTTTGCGAGTTGTACTTGACGCGCGAACGACTGTGTCCTTTCATATGTCTTCTTCATTTTTATTCTAATAACCTTTGTTTCCTACAAACTACTTTCCTTTGTGGATATCTATGGATTGGAGAACTTTGTACTTATTCGCGTTAGACCGATGCAATATGGGCATTAAAAAGCTTGCACTGTAATTGACATCAAAGATTATCATGCTGTTTGTATTCTATAAACACTCGAATGGTACCTAAAAATCTAATGAGTTAAAACCAAAATATTTGACTTTCAATTTTTATATATCTAAATGAATTTATATAAATATAAATATATATATATATTAATTGTAAGATTTGTACATATACATAATATTAGTATTGGGATACTTTGAATGTCGGACTTTTCAGTCGAATGTTTGGTTTTACTACATATGTTTTAGGTATTCATCATTTTACATCTATATTTGTGTACAAATATCATTGAATCGACATTTCTCCAATTCAAGCAATCCATATTTTCTCTGATACATTACATGTATACCGCTGGCTTTTCTTCCTAGTTCCTCAGTTGCGCTTCTTTCTTCTTTTTATGCGGCATTTTGTGATCTTTTTATACATAATAAACTTATAGCATAGATTCAAGCTTTTAGAGACGATTGTATCGGTCTTTCGAAATATTGAGCTTTAAACGAGTGACCTTTATTTTGTAATATATGTACCTTCATATAACGAACTTTTACTGCATCATTTGCTTTTACCAGCAAACAATTTTCCACTGTGAATTGTTAATAACTGATCACTGGGGAAATGCAGCAAAATTTTATTTTGTTATTTAAGGAGATATATTTATCTGTGCAAATGCAACCGTTTCATTTTTGATTAAAGCGAATAATATGAGTAAAACACATTTCTCTTTTTAGATATTAAAATAAAATTTTGTTACCGATACATTGGCAGACGATATGTCAAAGGAGTAATCGGCTTTCGATGTTCGTTACTATAAGCGTAAATAGACGAATGCGACCGATTATTTTATGGAGGGAGTATTATTTTAGTAAATAAAATAGAGGTCAAATCTTTTGTAGATCGAATTGAAAATGAATAAAAGAAAAGCGGTGTTATACAGAAAAAAATCGCTATATGTAGAAGAGTATATATTCTCTTTTGTAAGCTACTCATCCTACTTGATAAGACTCGAATCTCGATGTAAATCTCTTTTACCCGTTCTTTTTCCAAAGTGGCTCCTGAGGCTGCTCAATCTTGGGGCTTATGCTCTCGAAATCATTAACTTTAATCAAGCTGGTTAACGTAGCCGATTTCGTAATTTATACCTATCCGTAACGGTTAAGATTATTTATGTAAGAAAGACAGAAAGAGCAAGAAGATGAGAGAAAAATATAGTACGATCTCGCGAGCGACTAGAAAACACGAAAATTATTTAAGTCTTAATGTAGGAAAAAATCGAAAATGCGCCATTCGTAGTCAGCAGTGACTTTTAATATTATTATTAGTATCATTAATAATTATTAATATTATTAGCGAAATTTGCGTATTTGCGCATGACAATGACATGTTTAAAGTTTGTATTAGATTCTTATATGAAACTTATATAGTATTATATATTATATATGAGCGTAATACCTCAATGTCGAAAAAATTATGATAAAAGAGTGAGTTCTAAATAAAATTGAATTGCAAAGCACTTTATTGATCTGATTTTATGCTCGAGCAATTGCAGTTTCAGCAAAAGAAAAATTATTATTTTGTAATTGAACTACACGAACAAGAATAACTGTTCGTAATAAATTTTGCTGCTCTACAGTTGCTCGATCATGACAGTTTTTGATTTTAAATATTTTCCAAATTTTTATTTTTTATTTATTCCAATTGGCAAAAAATGTTAACCGTGAATTATAGTATGCTTTCACCCCTTTCGGTACGAACTAAGTTTTTTTAATAATATTTTTTTAAAATGTATAGTACTATTATTTTTGGTTATTTCATATTTCATAATTCGCGCAATTTAAAAAATTATATAATACAGTAATTTAAATTTATTAAAAACAAATGAATATTAATGTCGACTTCTCGTTTAAGCCTATTCGTGAAAATCTATTTATTTGACATTTCTATTAAAAAAATTTTTACCTATCCACCACGCTTTAATCGCACTCGGTTACGCGAGAAATGGTATCGTAAACATACTACCTCTACAACACAGAGTCTTCAAAGTCATCTTTGTATGGCCCTTAAAGAAGTTAACATCACACTGCTGAACCTGCTGCCGTACACAGTCACCAAGATCTATGTCGTAAGTCAGGCTTTTGTGAATGCAACATTTTCTGCAAGGTAAGAGGTCTTGATATGATTTAAAATCTAAAAATGTCGATTATTTTAATGAAGTTCTAGGCTCAGGATTAATTTGTTATAGCCAATATACGTATTATTTTTATGTATTAAATTATTTCATACAGTGTATTGAACCTCATACACAAAAAATATGTACTCTCGCTTTTAAATTCTCATCAAAACATAATAGCTGTAACATTACACGAGTAATTTTTTTATGATTTTTTTATTTTTTAGATTATACAATATGAATTGTATTATTACAGAATTAAATCGGTTCATATGTTTGTATGTAAAAAAACTTGATTTTGTTGCAAAATCTCTATACACTTGTGTTTATGAATTATATACACTTGAATTTTCATGTAACGGACTATATTAGATCTGTTTTGTACGTAATGTTTTATTTGAATTTCTTGCTTACACTGCAGAAAAATATTTACATTGTAAAACTTGCGACAGCATTGGTGAGTACGGCAGCAGTAAAAGTATGTGTAAGTACAGAAGTTAAGTGTGCAGAGTTAAGTGTAGAGAAAATGCAAGTTTTGAAAGTAACCTTCAGAAAAGTTTTTTTTAAAATATGTAGGCACGTTTGTTACTAAGGAAAGGGAGCTCTCTTAGGAGTGAAAAAATGACATTCTTCGGCAGTCCAATAGTACTCGTAATTTCCAGCTGCCTGAGCTCGGTTCCGATTCATAAATTCCCACAAAACGCAAGTTTATAGGACTGTAACTGCCTATTAGACGATACAAAGTGTCATTTTTGAATTCGCTAAGCGATGTTCGACGGGCGTGCATGTTCTCTCTGCGCTTCCTTTTACGCCTTTCCATCTGTATAATCATTCTTACAATTGATACCTTTGCAGTTTTATGGGGTTTTCGTCCTCGCATTTTTAATTTCGTTTGCAGTCGGAGAATTCTCGGTTGGGCACGTGCAAGCTAGACGCACAGGTTGGAGTTTTTAATTACTTATTTTCAGATCTATTGGCTGAACTATGTACGGGTGGAGCTTAATTACAATTGTTTGTATATAAATGACTGAACCTTATTCAAGCGCTTCTTTATAAATCACAACTATTCAAAGAAGTAAAAACGTAGGTAGTTTATGCCAGTATATTTGTCCTTGACGAGAACGTAGAATACGATCTTTGCAAAGTTAATTTTATTTATAACACTTGAATGACTTTATGAAAAATTAGTAGAAATCAAATATCAAATCTCTTTATTCATAGCTATACGCTCTAATTGTCACGTCAGCTACAGACAAATGCGATTAAAGTTCAAAAAATCAGTATAAAATCAAAGCTTAATCGGATCTCTTCTAATCGAGCAAAGCGGCCAAAAGTCCAGTTTAAAAAAAAAAAAACGAACGATCCAAAACCCAACAAAGTTACTCTCTGTATAAAAGTATGCGTAAACGTCGTGTGATCGAAGACCGCCAGCAGAAGCAGCAGCAGCAGCAGCAGACGAACGAATAAGAGCAGGAGAGAGAAAAGATCGAAGAAGAGCTGGAGATCGAAGGGAAAAGAGAGTAGCAAGAATAGAGCGAAGAGGGAAAGATAGAGAGGAGAGACGAGTATATATGAGGGCGTGGAGCGAAAGAAAGAAAGAAAGAGAAGGCCCGATTTAATACTCGAGCGAGCCCGCAGCTCGTTTTACACCAGATGCTTTTACATATACGTTAGCCGGTGCGCACGCCCTATCGTATTACGTTCAGAGTACCTTTTCCGCGACTCTGCCTGCTGCTGCTGCTGCTGCTGGAGATTCTGCTTGTAGTCTTGTTACTCCTGGAGAGGATTTACTCTGTGTTTTAGTCCTCGGGGGACCATTTCTCGGGATGCTATCAATATTATTGCTTCTTTGCCGCTCTCGATTTTTTGATAAATCTTTGAAAATTTTATTCGAATTCTTCTCAAATCGTACACTAGTTTTCTCACATTTGTTCTAAGCATACCATATAATATCCGTAGCCTCTCTGCATTCGAAAAATCCCTCGATAATTTTTCACTCCAGCCGCGCTAATCGTCGTCATTTCAAAGAGATTCCATTTATACAGATGTAGTCGATATTACACCTTATCCGCAACCTTTTTCAATAAAATTCTCATAATCACCTCCGTCCACTCCATTATCCGCAGTTCGTTACCATCTCTACACGCGATCTCGCGCTGAACATTCGATTCAGTCGGAATCAATCGCTGCGTTTCTGAAAATGACTGTAATATTCCCGGCAAAATGAATATACACATTCGACCTTCTCGAGGATTCTCCCGATCTTCTTTATTTCCACTAACCTGTCGCGTTTATACACGCATCGGTCGAGCGCGCGCGGACGCGCGCGGGGGAAAAAAAACGAGGATATTGAAAAGGGCCGCACTAAGAGTTTATTTATCCGCACCGCGTGCCGTATCGGGTTTCGTAAATACGCTAATATCTCGCGAGAAAGATGGTCCAGGCGGCGCACGCGCGCGAGACTTGGAGAAGGAATCTCGGGGCCAGTGGATTACCCTCGAAGACACAAGGCGGAGATTACAAAGCGTTTGGAATTTCAACGAGTAATACCCCTTGCCCCATGTACTTAGCCGATCCTGCGAGTATAAGTACTCCGTACTCTCCTTCTCTTTATCCCTTGCACTCGCGCATACACACGCGTATACACACTGTCCCTTTTTGACCGTAAGACATTAAGTTCATAATCTTTGTAATATCCTCCGAAGTTGAAATTAAAAGCACACGGAATGAACTGATAAAATAAAAAAAAAAATGTATGTTTCGATCAGTAATCGTTTCGTACACCCATCCATCATTTATAATTTCGGCAAAACTTTACATTTTACCTTCTCAAGCTCCCCATTCACTCTCGCCGGAATATGTAATTAACGGAAGCATTAATTAAATAAAATGGGCAGAGAGGGAGAGACACAATAAAAAAGATACGCGTATTCCAGACGAACTATATTCGCGCACAATGACTGGGCTTGAATAGAATCTCACTTATAAAAGAGAAAAATAAGTCGTAAGAAGTGAGTCTCGTGTGTATAAGAAAGGGGCAGTGATCGGAGCGAAAAATAGAAATGCAAAAACGGCAAAGCAGGGCTCCCACTCTCTCTCTCCCTCTCTCTCCTCTGTCTTCAGTAAGTAAGTTAACTTGTATTAACAACGCACAGGAGCCGCGCGCGCTCGCGAGTGCAGACAATCTCCATCTCTGCGGTTCGGGACAATATGAGCTCAGCATCGTGCGGAGGAGGTATATATATACGCTATCTGCGATCATTCAGCCTGATAAGACGCGGACCCGCGACGTTGGCGTATTGTGCATGCACCTCTCTGCATCTTCCTCGCTATACTGCACACACACACACACGTACACTTACGAACGGACACCTGTATTTATATAGGACCCATCCGTACACACACACACGTCTTCTTATACAAGTATATTTGTGTGTGCATACTGTGCGCCTATCTATACATACGCTTATACATACAGCGTATACACGTATATGTAGGGCCCGGGCGCGCGGGGATTGAGTTGTAGGCTCCGCGCGAGTGGAGGATCTTATGTAGATTCCTTGTAGATCGTGCACCCGATTCGATCGCGATCGCGGCGGCTACCCGGTACCCGGTGGGTTAATTAAAATCGTAAGGGCTCCTCGACGTTCACTCCTCCTCCTTCGCTTATAAGCGCAGCTATATATGCCTCTCTCTCTCTCGCGCGCAGGGCTGCTCATCCTTTTTTTCAGTCTCTCTTCGTCCGCGGCTTTGTTTTTTCGGCTCCGCGAACGGGCTTTTTCTCCCTCAACTTTTTCTTTCTTCATCTTCGGCTACCGAAGAAATTAACGGGAGGCTCTGCAGCGCTGCAGTCTTTGCGTTAGCCCGACGAAGTCGCAGCTCCCATTTTTCGAGGGATGTACACGAGTATATAGGTGCTCTTCGGAAATCTCATTACGCGAAGGGCTACATGCATATAGGTGCACTATTGTTTTTTGGGTTCGGGAAGAAATTCGGTCGGATGCGCCGGAACCGTTGTCCTCGTTCCTTCCACGGCGTGCAGTTGCGTTTTTCACGTAGATTGCGGAAGAGATAGGGGTGACAATGCTGTAGCGCGGCTTCACTCTCGAGATAGCTGCAGCGCCGCGGATATGGCGTTAAGCGGAATTTTATTCACCGTTTTAATAAGGAGAGGACAGACGGCGAGTGTGCGCGAAAAGCAGGTGTTGATTCCTCGAGTATATATATACACATAATATCGGGTGCGCGCGGCGTAAGTCGGCTGATTATATCTCCGGACAATTTTGACGGGATAGCTCCCTGTACTTATATTCGTAAGGTAAATTTCTTAATTTCCCCATTTTTTTATTCACTTACACGCGCGGTAGTAAACTGGTTTCTTGCGTAACTGAAATTTCTCGGGGGATTATCCGCTCGGAAAAAGCTTCATCGAGCGTAAGAGAGCGGCAGGCGTTAGATTAACTATATATGTCCCGTTGCGCTTATAATCCGGAGCAGCGATCGAGTCGTATTATAAGCATCCGAGTGCGTAAAGCACGTTTGTACGTACGAGGCCGCGGACGAAACGTCTTAACACACAGCTACGATTCCTTTAAATTCATTCCTAATTAGACTTTCGCGTACGAGTCAACTGCGCTAATTAGAATTTACGTTACAGCCGCGTAAATAATTACGACGTATTTATGCGCGCGCGCACGAAGTACTCCGTATAGTAGCAGTAGCGCCGCGGCGAGGTCCATTTTATCGAGGGATCGCATTAATTGTAAGGAATCGTAGCGATTTTAATTAAACTTTCCATTCGCGAATTGCGTATATATATATATACATATACTCTATACTCGCGCGCCTTATAAATATTTCAAGCGCATAACTCGCATTTTTAATTGCGCTCGCGCGTCTCCGGTCTTTAATTCCGGAGTTTATTCCGACAAAGTCGCGCTCGCGGCTCTCGGGCACAACAATCGGCGAGTAAATAATAATAAGACATTAAGATTAGGCGAGTACACGGCGGCCGGCCCGACGCGCTTCCCCTTTTTCGGATTACGCGCGCCGCAGCTCGGTCCTAACTACTTGCACGAGCCGCGATAATACAAGGCTATATCGGAGAATAAACAGTCAGTAAAGCTCGGAATATCCTTAATATCGAAGGCAGAAAAAAAAAGTAAGAGTCGCCGCTGCGAGCGACGAACGAGTGAGAGGAGAGCCGCTTGCCGAGGGTGGGATGGGAGGGGGGGGGGGGTGACAACACGTCGTCGCGCCGGTAACGTCGTAAATGAGCGCGAGCGACGCCGGCCTTATAGCGCAGCCGCAAGTCAATTTGAAGATCGTAATGCCCTTTATCGGCACCGACGGCTGTGCTCGTAGATAAAGCTTCGCCAAAGTGCCTTTTTTACAGCCGACTCGCGCCAGAGACTTTTCTTTCCCTTTCGTTCTTTTAGCGTTTCTCTTTCTCTTCCTCCCACTTCCCCTCTCCCTCTCTATATATACACGCTATACACAGGCTCCGTTGATACACTGCAGTTTGGTTCATTAGGTTTTGAAAATTACCCAAGAGACTATCTCTGCTGGCGACTACTCCGTATATAATTATAAAACTCTCTCTCGTGTAGACATTTTTTGCTATCGGCTGTTTACATTGTAGTACACCGTATATACACCTAAGTGTAAAAAGTAATCATTGTTCTGCTCTGTAGGAGGATACAGTTTACTCGCATGTAAAACTCCTCCTCCGCTGTATACGGAGGCATCTCTCAGGAAAAATCGCGACAAAGCCTACACTCTTTCTCTCTGTCTCTCCCGCAGTCGCGAGCGCTCACGTTTTATTGCACTGGATGTTTGCTTTAATTAGCGGGCGTATTGTCTTAGATTTAATTAAGAGCGGGGGAATTGGTTTATTGCACGCACACCACGCCTTGTAAGAGCTGCCGCTTCTGTTGTGCGCGGCGACCTTTTATTCCGAACTGTTCTTGCACATTTCTTATGGCTCTTGTCCTCACGATCCTCCTTTTACAAGCGAGTAAACGTATGTCGTACACGTGTACGCGGCTATACGCAACTAAGAGTTTTATCAAATACATTATGCGTGTCCGCTTATGTATGTAGCTCACATGCATCGATATATGCTACATTATACAAGATTAAATAAAAGCGGATAACGAGTGCATGCGGATTGTCTCAATTCGCTTCTCTTTCTTCATCCAAAGCTCCTATTAAAAGCTGATAATAACTTCATTATACAGTACGTACTAGTTGTTCAGAGTAATTCGCTTCACAACGTGTAAAAATCATCCCCCCACAATTTTTCAGTACGACAGAGCTGTCTACACAAACATTCACAAATTGCTCTCTCTCTTTCTCTACAACGTGTAGCTGAGACTATTCTCCAACGTATTAGCCTCGGTCGGAACGTACTTACTCCATCCATCTAAGCTCACAATAGTCATTGGCTCGCAAGCGAGAGCCGCGTACACACGCTATACCCTCGTCCGCACAACAGCAGCGCAAAGACAGTTTGAAGCGGCATAGCGCGCAGATCGTTACAGCGTATGTATGTGTTAACGCGCGGCGCTCGCCAATAAATACCTCGCACCTTTATTACCGCGGTAACGAAGGGATTACACCGCGAGGCACGACCGAGTCCTTATACTACTTCCAGCGACACTCGCACACGTATACACACGCGGCATTAGCAGCGCAGCCAAGGCTGTGTGTCGAGCGCATGCGCGGATCGATAGGACCGATCGATCGATCGATCGGCCCTCTCAATAAGCGATGCGGATGGCCTTTTTCCTCCGTTGTCGTCTCTTTCTCCTCTCTCTCTCTCTCTCTCTCACTCCTCGTCGTTTCTTTTGTCAGGGGCAGAATAAAGAGCCCCGTATACGAGCCCCGGCAAGAGAATCTCATTTGCAAGCTTATGAGGGTCGCGCGCGAGCGCGATGTTTCCGGAAGCGCCGTCGACTGTGAAGGTAGCCTCGCGCAGAATGAGAGAGAGAGAGGCGCCTCTCAGTCGAGAGAGGCATTTGAGGTATTTAAAATCACGCACGACGCGCTCGCGCGCGATAGCGCGATATTATAATGCGCGCACGAGGCGATATTTTTTCCGATTGCAGATAGTTTCGTTGCGCCTCGCTCGACACTCATGCCCGCACGGATCCTCCTCTCGGTTCTCTCGTTGTTGCTGCTGTTGCTGCTGCTACTGTTGTTATTATCCGGACGGGAGGGGAGAAGCGGCGTAATTATGCAAAAGCCTGCGAGTATCGAATTATTTTCAATTTGCTCCTTTTCACGTGTATTATAAGCATTAAAATGCGAAATTCTCGTATACTTATTCTTCATTACGCCTCTCTCTCTCTCTCTCTCTCTCTCTTACTCTTTTCTCGGAATATATACGTGCGCTTGATACGTGCCCGCACTTGGCGAGAGCGGTAAAATCACATGGAAATAATTAAAAAGAAGCGCGCGTGCTCGGGCGCGTGCCACACGCGCTAATCTCAATAATTCTGTATCGTAAACTCGATATACCCGCAGTCGAGTACTTAAGCAACTGTGTACAGCGAGCGAGATTGTTTCATTATTTTCATTATTTTTATTATTATTATTGTTACTGTTATTATTATTTTTGTAATTATTATTGGCAATCAGCAGAGCGCTATGCGCATTCGACTGGTTCTCGAGCAGGACTATAAGCAAACAAGTGTGGAGAAAAGAAAATCGCGGCTCATCTCATTTCGCGAAGCTTGTATTGGAGCAGCTCGTCTCTATAAGCGAGAGCCGTATCCCCATATCCGAACGATCTCTATCTCTCGTTCGCCACGCGAGCTCTCGAGAACGACTTCCTTTGCATATGCATCAATTACGACCTGGCTCGCTCGCTCGCTCGCGCGCGCGCGCGTTGGTTCCCATTATTAACCGTCTATAATTTATTACTTTCCACCTTAATAAACATAATAGTTCCCATGGCGGTCGCGAGCATTCATATACCCTCTATATACATGTATATTTTTCTGCGAGCCCTGGTAGAAAATAGCCTATAACCTATAAGTTATAGAATTGAAAACTATAGCAACTCGGCATATTTTGTCATAAGATACAATGTAGCGATGAACTACCGATAATATCGTTTAGGTCATATCCCTGGTAGAATTGTTCCCGATGAGCTACCGATAATGTCTATGCCTTATTTACTTTTAGAAAAATGTAATGTTTCTTAATAATAATTAATTATAAATTAGTTTAAATTAAATTATTTTCATAATATTTTAACCTTTATATATATCGTTAACGATAAGTTCGGTATAGCGTGCCCAGAAAACGTCGCCAGGTAATAGGGTTTCTGGCGATATTTTTCCCAATAATCAATCGACAGACGATGAAATAAGACATTCTGTCGCTAGTATATCGGGAACAATTTTTGCAGGGCAATGTGACTTTATGTGCAATGTAACTAGCTTGCATTGAGTGAAGGTTATTTTTGTAAGTAACTTGAACTATGTTAAATAAAAAAGAGTCATATATGGTTCAAAGCTCTACTATACTAAACTTGCTACGACGTGGAAGCCAAATCTATTTTATAATCTTGAAAAAACTTGGCGAAATTCTAGAGGGAAAACGCGCAATTTTATTTCTAATGAATGAAGTTGTTGGCGAAATAATAATGCAATTTCAAACGGCCTGAAAAATGTCAAAAGAAACAACGCGAACGGCTCCAGCATAGAGCCGCAAAAATGACACATCCTTAAATACATGCGAGAGCGCGTCGCGATAACGGGAAGATTGACAATGGCAATACAATGTAAGTGCTGGAGCTTCGCTCGCGGCTGCATCAAATGCCGCACTGCAGCGTCGTATCGCGGCCTTTGACCCAGAGACAATCGTTAAAGGTGGCGCGGAGTGGGCGCCGTGTCGGTCGGCGAAAAAACGAGCAAAGAACGGCACACAACCGGCTATAGTTGGCAGAGTGGGGGCGATCGGAGTGTGTTTGTCTGTGTGTACGTGTGAGAGAGAGAGAGAGAGGAGGTCAGAGGTATTTAATTACCTTATACCGGGCTGCAGAAGCGAGAGAGAGCCGAACGGCACGTCGAAACGTGTGCGCTTGTTTCGATGTTTCTTATAGCTTTTTCTCAAGCTTCCCATCGTTTTCGTTTGTTGCCCCTTTATTTTTTTCGCGCAGGGATACGACGACGAGACTTGGCCAGAACGCAGTAGGAATGTACGCTTGTTAACAAAGAGAATTCAAACGAGCCTCTTGTAGCTCCGGGTTATTTTAATGACGAAAAGTTTTGTCGATATATATACATGCACTTTTGCGCGCTCGTCGCTATATAAGCATATAAGATCGAGGGAAGAAAGTTATTCTCTCGAAGCCCAAACCAGTAGGCTTATTAATAAAGCAATACGCTCGCGATGCGAGAAAAAAGACGGCGAAAGATGCGAATACGGCATACAGCATATTCGAGAGGATATACCGGGCCGAGAGCATCTCGTCGCGACCCTAAGTTATACGGAACGAAAGCCGATATATGGCCGCTCGCGGATTTTACAAGAGTCGCGGCTTGTATGCTTTTTGGATGAAAAGAAAAGTACGAAATGAGCCCCCGCGATCGCGGACATGCGGCTTTATATCTGCGTTTATAAGTCACGGAAGCTTCGGCTTCTGCTGCGGCTGCCGCAGCAGCGGCAGCAACATTCGCGCAGCAAATTGCTCGAAAAGAAGCCGAGCGATATATATATAAGCGATAAACACAGTCCGAGAACGGCAGGCCTTTACAAGCGCGCGCGCGTATGATTGATCGCGACTAAACAGTCGTAAAACTCATCAGATTTAATGGCTCTCGGATTTATTTTGCTCGATTCTCTCCATTTAGTTGAAAATTTTATGTATATTCATGCAAATTCAGCTCCGAGTAATGCGCGCGCGCGCGCATAAGTAGGATCGAATATGAACCTCTTATACGCAACGAAAAGTCAAGATGTTGATATGAAAACTTTTCATCGCTCTCGGCCCCCCCTCCGACTAATTGCGCATCGCACGATAACTACGTAATAATTATATAGGCCGAAGCCGCGCATCGGTTGAAAATTCATATAACGAAAGAAGACGAGAGTAGTAAAACGAGAAAAGAGAGAAATTGGATTGAAGCGCGCGCGCGCGCGCATCAGGCGGATGGTAATTAGACGCGGAAGATGAATTTCATTCGCCTAATTTGACGTCGGCAGCGTATAGCTCTCGCGCGCGCGCGGCAATTCGGTTAATCGTTTATTCTAATTGAGTGCAAAATTAATTCGTTCCATTCTATTTTTAACAGCGCGCAAGACTCCCGGGTATATACGAGTGCATTCCACCGAGCGGGAGGCGATTATTTTGTTCCGCGTGCGTTTTTTATATGAAAAAAAACACTCGCTGCGCATATACCACCATAATGCGCGCATATACAACCGTAATGCATGCTAATAACCTGCAGCGCGCGGTCTCTCACGAGCGTGAACCTTCCCACCGAGTGTGCACTCCGCGCACGAAAAAAAAAAGAACGAGAAAAGAAAAGCTCGTTCCGAGCTCATAAATTACGAATCATTCGAAATACACAACGAGATCGAGTTGGCGGGGGCTAATAAAGCCGTGCTCTCGCGATGCTCTTCTCGGCAGTGCATTGCGCTCCGATGTATATTATGCGAATATTAGGATGAGTCGGTGGTCGCGACCCTGAACTTCTTTTGGAAAAAAAATTTTAGAATGATAAAAGTTTCTTTTCGTTAAGGAGCTTTGTAATAGTAAATTTTGAAAATTCGCCGCGTTTGTGTGTTCGAAAGCGTACACACGTCTGTCTGAGTATCTTCCTAAATAGTAAATTTTGATGTTTTTCAATGATTCCTTTTACGAGATCGATTCCACGAAAAGGAATCTGAAAGAACATAAAACTTTGTGTTATTTCGGTGATTTTTTTTTGTCCATAGTGTTATCGTCACTTTTTATGTAGATCCGGAGAATGCAATAAAAACCGAACAAAATAATTTTTCTAAAGAATACGATAAGTATAGGTGAATCAAAAAGGCAGGAATTGAATGTTATCTTGTACTCTTCCTTTGACATCTTTGAGACTTAATTTTATTTTGATTTGGTAATTTATTTATCTGCGCAATTAAATGTTGTAATCTTTTTAAACAAAAATAGAGATAGAGTGTGCATAAGAGGTATGTAAAATTTGAGTTATTTTATGATGTGAAGAAAATATTAAAATATTAAAAGGAATGACTGGCGTAAAAAGCAATGAGTTATGTTGAAAGCATCGAATCATTTGAATGCAAATAATCTCTTTCAATAACTACTAGCAGGAACGATAAATTATTTTGAGGAAAATGTGCCAATGAAGTAGCAACATTTTTTTAAATCGATGCACGCCTGCTCCACGCGGAATATACATTCAATATTAAAGCTCATAAAAGCGTATAAGAGCTCGTAAAGCTGGATTTTCCAATTTAAAGAAACAAAAAAGATTACCTCACAGTACAGGAATGCGCGCGCGACAAGCCCAGTTTCCGTGGGAAAGTTGTTTTCCAGCCGAAAAATCGGGGTTTCTGCGTGTACACCTCGCGCGCTATCCCTCTCGTACTGCGATACAAAACGAGCATAAGTCGCGAGAGAGCCCGAACCACCTCCGTGGAGCTGCGCGATGAAAAAAAATCTTGAACTCCCCTCCCCCCTCCTATGTGTGTGCATCTGTGTACAAACGAAAGACACACGCGCGGAGTCTAATGGGACACGTTGGCGCCCTCCGCGCGCGTGTGTGCTACTCATTAATCCGAGCGAAAAGCTGTGCGCATATACATGCACTGTATAGCAGGTATCTCCCTCTAAAACGCATCGCTGCGGCATACGCGCGCACGGGGAGTCCCGAGGGAGAGCGAGAGGGCAGGAGAGAAAAATCGGAAACAATACGATGTTGGCGCGCCGTGGCCGATGTCGGTTCCCACCTCTAGCCAGCTGCTATATAAGCATTGTCAATTAAAGAAAGAAAGCCCCCACCCGTGTTACCATGAGCAAGCTTATACCTTCGTCGTCGTCGTCGTCGTCGTCCTCTTCTTCTTCCTCCTCCTCCTCTTCTTTAGCATAAACCGTGTATACACCGCGCGCTGAGGAACAAGCGCGCGCGTGCGCGAGAGTTTGCGGAGGGACAAAATGCAAGCGGGCAGCAGTAGCCGCAGCGCGCGAGTGTATATATATATACATATATATATATAGATAGACAGAGAGAGAGAGAGAGAGAGGAGGCAGAGGATAAGGGCCGAAAATAAACAAGATGCCGAGAAAGAGATACGATTTTCGAGCGAGGCGCCTTTGCCCTTTCGGTTGCGCGCGCTGCGGCTCTTGATCGCCGAGCGCCGGCCGCCGCGGGGATAATAAATTATCCCGGGCACGCGAGCGAGCCTGCCGGCCGCGGAGAGCAGAGCTTGATTATTTATTTAACAATAAAAGAAACGAAATATGAGAAATACGTGTCTCCCGAGCGAGGAAGCGCGCGCGCGCGCAGCGACTCTGGGATACATTGTTTTTGCGAAAGAGCTACTTCGACGGAGCGCGCGCGCGCATAAAAAACTCGACCGGAATATTTTTCAATCAATGGGAATTTATCGGCGATGATTTCTGCTCTTTACAGCCTTCGAAAAATTTCGCTCTTTCTCTCCCTTCCGCTCTCCCGCTCTCTTTGAGAAAGAGAAGCTAATTTACGCGTCGGGCGATTTTAGGGGGCTTCTGTGGATCGAGCCACGTTTCGAGATAAGAATTAATAGTCGTCGAGAAGAGAGAGAGAGAGGGGGGGGGAGGGAGAGGGAGAGACGAGACGAAATAAAAGCGCGTCCGTGGAAACGTTTCCTTTTCCAGTTCGGCGGCTGTATATACATATATAGGACGTGTGTTACGCTCTCTCGAGAGACAGAGATATACACTGTACGGCCGCGGCGATTGTAAAACGAAAATTTACGATCATTGACTGAGGCGATCTTTTTTAAAGGAGATCGCGATTCGGCTCGATTTCGCGTTTTATCGCGTCGGCCGCCTCCTTGAGAGGGGCGTTATTAAGCACACACGGGCTCAGGTTGAATGTTTCTTCAACCGTGTCGCAGGCGCGCGCGTGCCTATATATACGTATATGTATACGTATACGCTTGTATACATCGAGTTTTAGACGGAATCCGAGGATTCGTTTGCGTATTTTATGGATTTTTAATTGTAAGTGCGTGGCTATTGCGGATATCGCTGGGGCGGAGGAGATTATGGCTGATGTTATGCGTTAAAAATGTTGCGTTTTATTGCGAGGCTCCGCTTTAATTATTGTATAAGTACGTGATAATGCGACGACATAAATTTCAGGAGGCGAATGTTTCGAGTCGTATAAAAGCCGGTTGATATGCGACGTTTTGATACTTTGAAATAGCCTTTATTGAATATTCAGCCGACTCGTGTGTGCTGACCATCAATTTAACGTCGATTTGAAGAAAAAGCTCAATTACGGCTTCCTTTAATTTGTATGCGGTTACAACCTGATTAAATTCTTCGAGTCGCCATAAAAGTTGTTTTCGAACTTAAGTTGACAGGAAATTTCACGTTACTTTTCAGTCTAAAAGTATATATAAGCGCATCGCGGATTAAAGCCTGACCTCGTTTAACAAGTATTTCGCCCGAGAAAATCATTTAACATTAAAACACCGGAAAGGAAAACTCTATCGACCTACCGCAGTCCATACATCTGTATATTATTTTTACAACGTACTCGTCGTTCAATTATGAAAGCTGCGCGCGAATAAATCCACAATCCGAATGCAGTCTCTCTCTCTCTCTCTCTCTCTCTCTCTTTCTCCCACCCCCTGTTCTTCGTCTCTATCGAATAAAGTACGTAATTTACTGTCGCTGTAAAAGGGCGCGCTTCGCGCAGTCCGCCGAAGACAAAACGCAAGCGTTTCGGCGAACGGTATATAAAAGGTCCCACGCGACGCGAGCGCGAACACACATGCCGCACCGCACAATCCTCCTCTTTAGACAGGCCTAAGCGAGTTAACGACGCCGTTAAAGAGGGAAGAACAAATATCTCGCGCAAGTGATTTAGCCCGCGACTGACCATTACACGCGATATTCGCTTTCCCCGCGTAAAAATCGCTTTTGCGACTTTTCGCGTACACGCGCACTGGGAAATATTGTTTCGCGCGGCCGCACTTTATACTACAGCGGCGAGAGCTAGTGTGCGGTGGGCCGCGCTCGGGCATTAAACTTTCGTATAAAGCGGGATTCTCTGTCGCGGATTTTTGCCGGCTTTGATTTGTCTGCCGAGCAATAAACTTAATTTTTTTCTCCCCCACCGCCGCCGAGGACTCGAGAGCTCGCTATATAAATACGCCTAAGTGATAAGGATATCGCGCTGTAAAGCGCGTTTCGATTGCGTTTAACTGCCTGTAAAAAGCTTTGCTCAGTACACTGTACAATATAACTGAGTCTCATCGTCAGTGCGCGACAAACGCGGCCATGTGCGCGAGTGGACGGAAAAATTTGTATTATACGCGTCCTTATTAACAAGTAGTCGAGAGGGCATATTAGCATAATGTATTCCGCGGCGAGGCGAGCGAAAAGAATAAAGCGCGCGCGCGACAAAGGAGAAATCAATTTTCCCGCCAACCGTTAATCCGAAAAATTTTCTCACGCTGCATGTAATTTACTGCAAATTATGTTTCCCCTTCTTCCTCTCCTTCCCCCCTCCTCCCGATTGTACGCAAAAAAGCCGACGACGACGCGTCTCGAAATTCTCGAGCGTATATATTTCGATTTAACGCAGTGCGCATGATGAAACTCACTCCGCGTATTACGCTGTAACGAGAAACGGCGCGTCCCAATGTAACTATGATACTCGCGCGCGCGCGCGCACCGGTCCGCATTTTCTAGCTCATTCAGCTTAATAAAGTCAGAGCCCCGTATCTCGCGCGCCGAGAGCGTAATCTCCGGCGTCGTTTAATCCACGCCCGTAAGTATTTCGCGGGACTATGCGATAAAGAGCTAGGCGAAAAGCAAAGAGAGCGATCGACAACGTCCGGTCCGTGTATACACGCGTGTATGTATGTGTGTGTGTGTGTGTGTCTACATCCACCCCGGCAAATTAACGCGCTAGAGTGTCGTAAAATCTGACAAGCGCGCTCTGGCCCCGACGCCTCGTTATACGTGTATGTATACCTATATAGAGGATCCATTTATATAGAGAGCGGAGAGAGTGAGAGAAGTGGACGCTGCTCGAGGAGAGGAAAATCAATGATAATCCATGCGCCCGAGCCGCACAAAAGCGATGACAAGAAAGTAAATGAGATAGAGGTATCGGGATAATGGTTGGGAGAATTAAATGGACGTGGGCCATGGAAGCTCTCGTCGGCGGCGCTTCGCACCGATTATTATTCTGTACACGGAGCAGAATGCGATAATGCCGAGAAAATTATTGAAAAACCATTTCCTCTTTTTTCGACATTTTTCATTTATTTTTCCAAATATATATGTACGTGTATATACTTATGCGATAACGATTTCGTTCAACGATACACGTCAGGGGTCCTGAGACGCGAATTGAATTTTCTGCCTTGAAAAATACATAAATTCGCAGATGCGCCTGATTTTTTGGAATCTGAATAATTATTGCGCGATAACTCAAACCGCAATATTAACGAGCCGAAGCACATATATATAGTTGTGAGCGTACGTCAAAAACTTCAATAATGATTGATCGCGAATAGCCTCGCGAAATCGCTGTAGCCCCCCATAAGAAGGACTGTATAAAATAGGGGGAAGTATATAGCCAGGCGAAATAACAGAATGGCCAATATTTTTCAGCGGACGAGCGTCTGATTGATGAATAATCGCGCTACTAAACACATACGCTCCAATATGCGCTATATACGGCAGGTGCGTCGATTCACGTGATAAAGCATATCTCTTTTAATGAGGCTTCCCATATACGTATACAGAACTTAAAATCCGCTGTATAATAATGTTGAGCAAAAATTTTGTACATTGTTTAGTGCGCATGTTTAGAGCGCAACTTTAGCTTGCCATCGAGGCAGAATAGATTCAAATCAATTTAGATGGAAAATTCTTGCTTTGTGCGCATATACAATGAATAATTTACGCATTCGTATTATATGCGGAGCGATCTGAATTGAAACTGCACGTGATGCGCGCGCTCGTATAATTATATTACCCAATCATTATATTCACACGTGTGTTTACACCCACGATTAGCATTCGTATATACAGCGGGGGCCGCGGCGGTAATCCACGAAGCGTTTATTTGCCCGCTTGCCCAGAACTATATCCAAAATACATGTAGCAGTTAAATCATTAATTCGACCGCATTCGATATAATCAAACTCTATATATACACCCGCGTGTGTGTATGTAACCCCTAAACAAGTGCAAACCACACAGTGAACTCCCACATTTTCCAGCGATTCGGCATAGCTCGCATTAGTCTAAGCGCGCGTTTTATAAAATATTCATGAGTATTGTTACATACTCGTGTGCGCAATGTGTATTATGCTACATCTGTATACACGCGCACGCGCAAAACACACATATGTATATTTATGCGTAGCCGCAAACGCACACGCGCAATTCTGCATAGATTTCGAGAAAGGCCCGCGTATACGTGTATATATATGTACGCGCGCTAATTTTTAACGAGGCCTGCAGGGCCGCGGAAAAAATATACAACTTCCGACTGTCGTGCGTCCATAAAGATCGTATCGGCGCGTAGGTGCGCGAGCGCGCGCGCCATTCGTTGATGTCTTATTATACACCGGGCTGGCGGTTATTTACGATCAGGCCCCGCGAGTTCGCGACTTTATTGCAGACTACGCCGCGCGCGCGCGCGCTGCATTATGCGAAGAAAGAGAGTCGCCCCCGTCGTCCAATTACTTGTGTTCTTCCCGATGCAGTGTGTGTGTGTGTACAGCCTGCGAGTATTATGTGTGTACGAAGAAAGAGAGAGAGAGATATATATATATAAACTGTCGGAAGAGGGACGATGCGTGTGTACGTCTTTTATGTACTCTCTCGGGTTGGTACTGTGTTGCGCTATCGCGGGTATAGATCGCCGATCGCATTGTTGATACGGGAGAGTCTTTGCCTTAACAGATTTACACTCGGTGCCGCGCGAGGAATTCGACTTCTTTCTCCGCGGTAATTAGCTGGGCGCGATGCGGTCAATCGAAGGCCCCCAGATTTTTCGACAATTAATTTTTATCGGCTCCGCGCCTCTATGCATAAAAAAAAAGCAAAAAGAAGCCCGCGCGCTTAGATTTAGGATTGTAAAAGTTTTTTACAGACCTACGGAGCGTAAACATCGAATCGGGAATATAAATATATGCGGAGCAGCCGGTTATAAAAGTGCACACGTACTTATATACACACGTGTAGACGTATATATACACACGTGAAAAGGAGAAACGGCCGAGAAAAAGAACCGCAGAAAGAGAGATCGAGATAAGGCTTCGTGTCGGGCATTCGTTGAACCGATTGTTAATTAGAGTGCGTTTCGAGTGACACTAAAACCGCAGCTGGACACAAACTGCATGGCATACACACACACACACAATCGTGCCTTTAATTCGCGCGTAATTCTTCGCTCGATTTTACAAGTCGTCGCGCTTCCGGCACGCAACTAACAAATTACACGGGCAATACTACAAAAGGCGGGGCGACCGGCGTTATGTATTGCTTTCATGATTTTTAACGATTATTTATCACAAAGCGGCGGCGCGCCCTACCTCATAATCAACATTCTCCTCCGGCTGCGCAGAACCGAGAAAAATTCCCTTTTCGTATATATATATACATATATATATATATATATACTTACGTGTTCGTTCGACGAACAATAAATAAACGGCGCGCACTGCATCGGGTATCCGTATATCGCTTAAAAATGTTCGACCTACAGCTTCTCTATACTATACACGACTAATTGCAAAATAATCTCGCTCGGGCAACGCATTCATAAATCCCATCGCGTTTCATGCGGCGCGCGCGTCAAAAATAATCACGAAACTCGTTCAGAGGTCAGGCGCTGCGGCGGTATACACGCTTACACGCACGCACACACACACACACACACACACTCACCAATCGACGGCCGATAAATCCTTATAACTCACTGAAAATGAGAATTTCTATACCCTCCGAGAAAGGCGAGTCTCTGTATACTCCCAGCGAGGCATACGTATACCTGTATATATACCTATAGAGACTTGTGTACCCGCGAGGGGGTACGACTGTACTATCGCGAAACGCGAAAACGCTCTTCGGCGCTATCTATACGCGAAGCGTGAGTCAAGCTCAGTAGTGGTGCAACAAAGCTGAGGAGAGGATGGATCCGCCGGACGAGAGCTGTGTGTAAGTGTGTACGTGTGTGTGTGTGCGAGTGTACGTGTGTGCGTGACCTTTGATATCGTGGAGTCTTATTTTTACCGCGACTGTGTGTATATAAGAGAAGGTTAGCGAAGTATTTTTTCCGTGATGCCGGATGAAAGGAGTGAGCCGCTATAAGGAGGGCTCGCGTGCGCGAGAAGTGTGCTATATCGAGATGAGATTGTTCGGTAATCGCGCTGCCTGCGGGGTTGGCTCGATTTATTTAGAATTTGTTTGCGCTCGCGCGAAAAATTCTCCCGGTCTCCGATACGCTCGCAGGTGGGGCTGTATATAGATATATATATTATACGTAAGTATAGACTCGAGAGCCAGTCAGGAATGAAATCCGCGCGAAAGAAGATCCCGTGGTATATATAATATATATATATATAGGAACGAGCGGCTGAGATCGACTGACTGCTCGCGCGCGAGCGAGCGAGCGGCGCCTAATCCTATTTTCATTAGATCCGTTAATGGTTAATGGGAGGCAAAGTGGTCAGCGACCGGAACAAGGGCTAAGTCCGTCTTAAATCCCGATGGAGCGAACCCTTGCGTGTGTAGTCCTTATAGTCCGCAAGAACTCAACTCTCTGGTAATCCGCAAAGCATAACTGGAGAAGTCGGCCCTCTGCTCCGCATAGGCCACGCTTTAGGCTTTATAAATTGCACGAAACCTTTACCTTTATATCCAATAACTTGCTTTGCACTTATATATAAGTAGGTATAGTGGGGTTCGATGTATCATTCGATCGATTCGCGAATTCGCGGCTCAAGTTCCTCGCACACGTACGTGTCGGAACGAGATGAAAAAAAAAGTCGGAGAGAAAAAACGTATACGAGGTACGAGTTGCGATCGCATAATTCGTGGGTGCATGCGGTCCGCTTAAAACGCAAAGTTAGACTATATTCGATCCCCAGCTGAGAATCGTTGCCTCGAGGGCATGACAAACTTCCTAGTACACTTAATCGTTCCCGAACTCAACTATAATATGCAAGGGTGGAAACAATAATAATAAGCCCCTACTCTCTTAGCCGGCAGCGCCCGGCGCCTAGACAAATAGGAGAAGAACAACTGCTGGATTAGTTAAGATTATGCATACAGATTTATGCGATATGTATGCGCGCAGTATAGGTTCGACTCTTTCCTCATGTCCGCTCTGCTTACTATATTTATTAAGCGTCTTTGTTATCTCGTTCTCCAATTAAGCGTTTTCTCGCTCGCTCGCCGTTCGAAGGTCACACCCGCGGATGACCTTGAATTACTGAAAGTTTCAAAGTTATCCTTAACTTTTAGCCCAGCTTGTTTAACGCGTTCGTCCAACTTCTTTCGCAAAGTTTATTATCCTCTTATACAGAATGCGGCTACACGCACAAAAGCACCTCGCGCGCTCGCTCCGTGCATTATTAATTCAATTATTTCCTCCGCGATATCCAATTATTCTTTAATTTCTTCATTCGCGAAATTTCATTTCTTCGAATAACAGTTAGGGCGCATAACTGTTATGAGAATTAGAGAGCCTCGCGCTATAAGAAAGGAATCTTCCCTCGGCATCTGTATGAAATAATTATTGCGCGGGGATTTGGCTTGTCGGTATTGTGGCAGGATGCAAATAAGAGAAGGACAAAACACACCGGGCGGGTGGAGGGGGGGGGGGAGAGCGAAAGAGAGAGAGAGCCGCTTGAGCGCACGAGGAGAGGCAATTTCTCCGCGGCTGTAAATTATAAAATAATCCTCCGGTTAATTCCTATCCATGCTTTACTGCTCTCCTCAATCCAGATGTTTAATTGAAGCAATAAACATCGATTTATTACGATTGCTGAATCTAATGCGGATAATTTTCAATATTATTGCGCTCTTTTTTTCGACGCTAATAGGGGCCTTTATGGTGCTAAAGCGGATTTTCATAAATAGCCGGTCGTTATAAGAAGCGTGAATATTTTAATATTTCGCGCTCGATTCGGAAGGAAAGTAAATTGGCGCAAAAGCTCGGCTTGGACAAACATTGGACTCGAGATATCCACGAGAATGCGCAAGAAATAAGCTGAATACATATACGCGAGCGACTTTTCCAAAGCAAACGCACGCGTATACAGATATATATGTAAAGTACGAGAGGGTCTGTTTTTTTCTCGCTCAGTCTCTCGTCAATCTATTATCGAGAACACGAAAACTACATTATACTATTCAAATGATCGCGGGGCACCGCGCGGTAAGTTGACATTGTTGTTTCTGAGGGTGGCCCAACCCCGAGGCTTTGCGAATATCTTGGAGCCTCGGAAATACAGCGTCGAAGGTATACCACCACCAGTAGACGTGTATAGACTTGTTTACGAATTCTCCTTGGGAAAAATAATTTCGCTCATAACAAGACCTGCTATCGGCTTCGATGTTACGTCCTTTTATCGATTGCAATTATCGCTCCCATCATGTATACCTATTCTCCATAAATCAATAATTTAATATTTTAATCTCTCTCGTCGGCGCAGTAGGGAAAAGTGCCCTCTCTCTCTCTTCTTTTTCTCTTATTCCGGTTCGAATGAAATTTTCAGCGAGAGTCCCTCGCGCGCAGAAATATAATTCCCATCTGATTCATGACGCGAGACAACATTACGGCAATCATGACTTTAAATCAGACGCGAGTTTTACGAGGCGAGACGCGATTAGGGTCGCGGCGCGCGCGCGGCTAATGGAAATAAAGAAAGGCGAAACGCGTCACGTATTGAACGGCGGCTCGAGGGTATACGCATGACCGGAAAAGGAGAAAAAGAAAAGCGCGCGCAGCGGCTTAATAACCCGGGGGAAAAAGTCGCAGTAGCGTCGCGAAGATCCCGCGCGCCGCAGCTCCGCGACGCTATATTAATCCCTGCAAATTTAATGCCGCCAAGGCCGCAGCCTAATTTCAATACGCGCTCTTATATACAGCTTTCGCACGTCGCACTCGCATAATTGATTCACTAGCGCGTTTTCTTACGCGAAAGAGAGAGAGAGAGAGTGTGAGAGAGAGAGCGACAAAGTCTCGAGATGCACGAACGACGCCCGCGCGGAATTTCCCCCGCCGAGATAAATCTTTTGGGCTCGTTGAGAATTCTCTAATTAAATTATGCAAAATAAACGGGCTTTTCGGGGAGTGCGCTCGTGTAAATCATTTTTAGGCGAGAGAGAGAGTGAGAGAGAGAGAAAGAGAGAGAGAGAGAGAGAGAAAGATGTATGTATAGAGGAGATGCTGTTTCGTTTCACGAGCTATGTTCTCCTCTCTTTTTGTAGAGCTACACGACGAGCATATTGCTGCGGGTTGATGCATGTTCTCCGAGAGGCTGAGATCGTGGGATTTTTCGCGTTTATGCGGTGTGCTGAGCAAAGTTTTTTTATACCGGTACGTCTTGTTCCTTCGGGGGCTTTATCGCGATTTATTAATTAGAATATGATAATTTTCGTAATTTATAAGTTTCTCTTACTCGTACGCTCGAATAGTTTTATCAAAACAGTTGTTGGTCTGCATTAAAGGCGCTTGCGCAATACTCGATCGTACCCCCCCCCCCCCACCCACCACCCCGAAAGCGAAGAGCTATATACACGAAGCAAGAAGGAGATACTCGAACAGCAGAGCAAAAAGCAGCAGCAGCGGCAGCAGCAGCAGCAGCTTATATATTCGAAGGAATTATTCAAGCAGGCGCTGATCGGGCAATAAAGTTCAATTATCCGCGGAAACGCGGCGGCAGATAGTCCGCGCGGATAAAAGACAGACGGCGAACTGCTGCTTCTGCTGCTGCTGCTGCTGCTCGCGCTGATGATAATCTAAACGATCGCGCAAAGTGGGCCGCTGTTCGCGAAATTGGCAATAACAGGATACTCGCGCGCCGAGAGAACTTCCTATTCTGGTTAGCATTCAAATTGAATCTTCACGGCGAAGAGTTAGTCCCGGTCCCGTTAATGGACCGCCGCGCTCCGAGAAATTGCCGGCGTACATATATATAATGCGCGCGGCTGGTTAATACAGTAGGGAGCGAGAACGAGACGACGACATAGAATCGTTGCGCACATGAGCGCGGGGATACGCATATATAGATACAGAAAGAGAGTTGGGATTGCAAAGTTGTACATCTAGTATACCTCGGTAAATATGCGTGCGTTCGCGAGATGAATGTTGCGATAGGTCTATATGGAAGGGGAGGCCTATCTGGAATTAGAAATTTTGACTGGCAAATTTCGACGGGAAGTCTTCGCGGGTAATATCGCTCTCTCGCTCGCTCTCGTGTACAGATTTCGAGATAACGCCGCGAGGATGACTTTAGCGGGCGGAGGTGTGCGATGGCTCGTATATGAATTCGTTTAATTGAAACTTTGCACGAGAGCCGCTTCCTGAATTATTTTCACTGTACTAATTCACTCACCGGCTGCAGGCTTTATAATTATTCAAATTAAACGGTATTATCCGCGCTGCGATCGAGGCCCTATATACAATATAATACATCGGATATCCCGTATCCACTACATTAGTCACTATTTACAACATTGTAATTCAAATGCGGGCCCCTCTTGCCACTCGAGCCGCCGGCGAAGAAAATCGCGCACTCAGCAAAGTGTACTGCATGCGCGGGAGCGAGCGATGAATTAAAAATGACTCGCGCGTCCTCGTCATCTTACGGAGTCAAGGGGGCCGAATAAGTCGAGAGCTTTAACGCTGTTTGCGCTTCCGACTTCGACTCTCTCTCTCTCTACTCTATAGGCGTATACGCGCGCGCGCGCAGTGCGAGAATAAGAAGGAATTTCGTCAACGGCAAGCGACACGGCTCGTTTAGTCCGCAGGGGAGCAGTATAGTCGGTGGCCCGTAACTCGAGCGCCGATGGAGAGGATGGAGTTGAGAAAAAAAAAGGAGAAGAAGAAGGAATACTACACAGCGCTGGGGGGGGGGGGGGAGCCGCGCGTGCAGCGACGGAAAAAATGAGAGGAGAGTGAGAGAGAGAGGGTGCGGTGTCGTTTCCCGCCTTTTTCCTGCCACGAGCGACGAATTAGCCGGTCTGATTTAGCTCTGGGGTTCCTCGGAGTTATCGTGTTGCTTGGCTTTCTTTCGACTCCTTGAAACGGGCTACTTTTCTTCTACCCCCGCACTGTTAGAGGAGAGTGGAACTTGAGAATGTGGTCTTTCAAAGTCGCACTGGTTTTTTCTTTTTAAAGAACTCGAGGGGACGTATCGATTGACTTCTGAGCTCTATATTCACTGAGGCTATTATATACATACACGTATATCTTGGCGGGATTGTAACCAAATTTTACTTCGACAATTTGCATCGTATGAATGTTTTAATTATGCAAATTGACTTAACCTATTAAGGGCGTATCACAGACTAAAAAATCATATTTCACACCATAATGTTAAGTATTGGCGAAAAAACATTGAATCGATTTTTAATTATTTTTACCCTGGTAGAAACGTGAACAGTAGCTGGATTTGAAAGCTAAAAACGTCACATTAATTAACATTATTACCATTCGAATTATCAAAATTCAACTTTATTGCGCATCAGAATTCAACTATCAGTAATTGAGTACTTGATCATAGGTTCTTAATGCTTTGTATGCACTTTTAATATCAATTTTAACAAAAACTGTTCCCATTTAATTAACACGTTAAGCAACCAAAATGCATAATTTTCTACCAGGACAGGTCTGCTGCAGTGTCGCGCGAAATCTCAATTTCGATTTGTCTTTTAAACTCACTTAAAACACAACGAAGATTCCCTTAAAAATTTTCGAATCTCCAGCCAATCAACGCACCACCAGCGCTCATTAAATTCACAGTAAGGAACAGTAGCCGTCCGTCCCACAGAAATCAAGCTCTCTCTCTCTCTTTCTGTCCCTCGTCGGACTCGCTGCCCCAATCGCGCTTCTTAGGCCACTCGTCGTCCCGCACCAAGATTCGAAATGGCTAATTTAGCAGGCTCCTCGAGCCGTTCCCCTGAGATCGGCAGCTCCAAGGAGAGAAAGTCTCTCGGATCCGAAGAAACTACGCGCGCATACAGAACTGCCGTCTGCCGGGGGTAGTAGCAGCAGCAGACGAAGCAGCGTAGGGCATATATATATACGCGCAAGAGACGAAAGCACTTCACGTCTTAATATAATTCTATTAGAGGTAACTATGCAAGCTCCAGCCCGCTACCGTTGGATTTAATCACGGAACCAGCGAGCCGTGCGATATTCCGGCTCTCTCGTTTGGTGCGAGGGAAAGCGATTCCTCGCGGGCGAGCGGAGAACTCTTATTGCCAAATTAACCTGACCTCAGCGAGCTGAGTGGAGAAAGCGTATACGTATATACGACCCGCAGTTCCGAATGGCAGTAGCGCGGATTTATAATTTTCCAAAGGCGCTTTCGCTTGTCCGAACTCGAGGTAGTTACATAACCAGTCGCTGCTGCTGTAATTGAACGAACGGTTTATTAGGGCTCGCGCGGCTAATTGTGATTCGCCGGGGAATCCGGGCGGGGGGGGGGGGGCTGCTTCATTAGATTCTGCAAAACTCTTATGCGAAGCTAGAGCTGGTCAGCTTCGAGTATTATACATATAGGAATTACATTTTTTCTTCGGATTTTTAATGCCCTCGATTTTGATTTCAGCCGAGCTTCAGATGGACGTGCTGAGGGAGCGGCAAGTAAAGGACAATCTCGAACGACAACTGCAGGACGAGCAGAAAATTCGAGGTGAGTCATCCTTCTCATGACACACGCAGCACAACGCTGTGTACAAACGATTAATTGCCGTTCAGTCTCTCGAAGACGCGCAATCCGACGATATGCGCGTATATAAGTTTGCCAAGCGAGTCGTCGACGAGAGACGCGGTTTCGATCAGAGATCGCGTCGAAAAGTTTGATGAAAACTCCCTTTAGAAGTCGAAAGCTCGCTTACGAGAATCGACAGAATAATCGACGTCTACACCTCTCGCGAGCGCACGACGCACTACCGAACGGCTTTTCGAATAAGGAACCTCCACTAGGGGGGGGGGGATGGGGTGGCGAGGGAGGGGTTGACTTGGTAATAAATCAAGAAGCCGTAGAGACATCGAACGCCATAAAGTTACTCTCGGGCGGAAGTTATACCTTCGCCTCGCTCGCGCGTGCGTATCCTATTATTCTGGCGTATGTATACGTATATAGCTATCCGACTCGCGAGTATTAGCGCGAGCCATCCTTACGTCCGCGCGAGACTCGTCGACGATCAGGGGGGGGGGGGAGGCGGGGTGGAGGAAGAAGAGCTGTTGCTGCTGCTGCTGCGGCTGCAGCCAAAGGCCCCTGATCACTCGGGCAAGTTTGTATCGGATGTCAGTCCGTAATAGAATAGTTTCTCGTCAGCCCGTTTATGGCACATGGAGAGACTGCTCGCCTGGGTGGGCGGATGTGCGTGTGTGTGTGTGTGTGTCCCTTTGACGTAAGACAGGGAGGCCGCGCTCTTGGCTCTCTGGGCGGCTTCTGGATGGCTCTTGCGCGCCGGGACGACGAGCGGACTAACGCGATGCGCGTCTTATATTTGTTGCCGATGACTACTGAGGAGCTTCTAGGCGGATGTAGCTCTTGATGGAATTCAACTTGCCCGCGCAGTTCCCGTTCGTTTATGCCCGGCGCGCGTATCGAGTTTGATCAAGTTATTATGTATGTTTGGTATGCGCTGAAAGCTTATTCTCGTGAATTAAGGAGACGAAGTATTGATTAAAATGTACATCTGTCGATTTAATAACACTGCCGAATTTTGCGATTACGTTATACACGTTAATAAATTGATAATGCGCTATGTTTATTTTCTCCAGTTTTGAAAACTGTATTTCACCGGTGATTAAAAACTGACCATACGCCTGGATTCTTTATAGATGCACATACGCATGGTCTCGCCGGTACATAAACGGCACGTAAATTCAATGGATTTCTATACGAGGAATTCCGCGCAGTTTTCCATCATCGTCGATAAATCGAAGTAATGTCTCTTATATCTGTCTCTCAGACATACACTTTCCTTGTAATCGGGCATTACTCATGCCAAACGACTGCGGCTCAGACCCGTTCGCGTCGCTCGATTATATCGCCCCGAAGGATCGATTCCTCCTCTCATATCCTCGCGCGCGTCTTATATTTTTGTTTATATATATACGCGCAGCGCGGCGAAACTCTAAGTCGTCGGCAGCGGTGCATCTCTCTCTCTCTCTCTCTGGCCATCTCACCGATGCGCGCGGCATATATTCGAGATAAAGGCGATGCAATGCGTGCAGCTCGCGCGCGAGGGTAAAATATGCATTATACGAGAAAGTTGCTCGTCGCCTTCGGAGTTTGTATATATATTTATGAGATATAGTCGCCTCTCTCCTGGGCGTTATATGATCGAATTTTATTTTAAGTTCTCGCGGCGCGCAGGCGAGCGAATTCGGCGGTCGTGCAGGCGCGCTGCTCCGGCGTTAAATTTGACGAGGCCTCGCCGAGACCGCAGGAGGAGAATCCACTTACCGATTCAAATTTTATTGACGATTCGAGATCGTTAAATTTCAATTTTCGCGGAATTCATCACATGAATATACAGCAGTGCAATATTTTTAAAATCGACGAGTCGAAGGAGTTAACGGAAAGTCGAGCGCCTTTGTACACAGAAAGATTCATAAATGCGGGATATATTTAAGCTAACAGTCGCTAAAGCAAACGTATAATACATAAAACAGCGGGCAAGAAAAGCCGGCATCGAGAGAAGCTGCACCCGCCGCGGCTTTCCGAGGCGCCGACAAAGGCCGAAAAGCCAAAAAAGCGCTTCCGCCGCAGAAGAAAAGCTGTACACTGCAGTAGCGCAGCAGCGCGACAGCAGCGATACGACACGAGATTAAAGCGTGAGTCGGCGCTCGCGGATTTGCGCGCGCGCGCGCGCGGGCGCAATATACGTCGTAAATAAAATATGGCCGATGACAATGCTCGTCACACAGCGGAGAGTTCGGGTTTCGTATGGGGGCTTACGATCGATGACGCGCTAGCTTTTTGCTCCTCGCGTTCATCTTCCCCCCTTCTACGCCGCACACACACACACACACATACCGGCGCGTGTGCGTTTCTGGCTTTTTGCCGCAGCGGCGAATTCATTTTTCAAGGAGACTTCCGAAAATCCACGTCGAACTCGCTCTCTGATGCGGATTCGCTGTGTATATACGTGGAGCGCTTTGACGGCCGGACAAAGACGCTGGAGATATATATGTATAATAATTTATATGTATGTAAAGTCCCGGGGTGAGATGCGATTCTTGGGCAAAACGATGTGCTTACGAAAAAAAAGAGAAAAGTTGTGATATTGGTAAAGAATGCAATGTAAATGCAGTTGAAAAGTATAAATTAATGCGGCAGGATAGTATCGTGTAGTTATACCGTTAGATTTTGGTGTCTTCATTGCTCTCCAATTGTTGTAACATATACCTGCAAACAAACAATAATATTTATATTTGTTTATTTATTTAGTTAACTAAATTACAATAAGTGATTACGCAGAGGAAAAACAGAGTTTTCTGTATACAATGACGGTTTTTAAAACTAATAAAATTAAGACTAAAACTACGTTGCAGTTTCCCCGTATTCGTAATTATATATTTTATACAGAAATGAGGTAACATAAAAAAAAATATATGGCAATAGTTATATAATCGAAGACAAAAAACTGCATCAACTTTGGCTGACATCTCGGGGTATAGATGGAAAAAAAGAGCGAGGACGATCCCCATTGCGAGTCGGTAATACGAGCCTGGAACAACAGCCGGTCCATTAGTCAAGCAGGTCCGTGTCAATACATGAATACGACAGCCAGTCACACAACGAGCGAGTAGGACACCGATTCCTTTTTCCCCGATGTCCGAGTCCAACCCTGTCATATACGTATACACATATATAATCCACCATAGGCGATATCTTTCCCCAATGCAAATATAGAGATAGATGTGTACCTACGTGGCCTCCCATACGTCAATGACGAAAAATGTAATAGAGTTGCTTTTACTTCTGAGATATTAGAAGAACCTTCACGACTTTGTTTACTTCTGGGGAAATACGTACAAGTACTACACAGTTTCATCCGTCCAGTAGGTTAAGTATATTAAAACGATCGAATTAAAAACAAGCGTATTATTTAACAATAACATTCGTATAATACACGCGCGTGTATAATTAGAAGATAATCAATTATACGAAGTTTCAAATTTTCCAATTTCGTCTTCCACGCGGTGCTCCGACAATACACGCGCCTGATACATCCTTCATCTTTGGGCTAATCAGCTCTCGTTCGCACAGTGTGTGTCGTTCAATTTCTCCGACGCGCCTTTTACCCGTCTTTTCACACACGCAAACGAGCGAATGTATATTATACACGTATATACATATACACGGCGAGTCGGCTGTTCGCAAGCGACCAAAGCATTAACCTCGGCTAAGGCGATAAGTAATTTGTGCCTTTTGGTTCCTCAGCGCCGCGCAGAGACGCACACACCGGCCCAACTCCGAAGATGATTGATGAGCTCGAGTCCTCAGCTGACTCGGTCCTCGTACACGCGGATACATATTTACGCTCGGTGCTCTTCCGAAATGTATTTCGACCCCAATCGAACTAATGACCAGAGCGTTGCGCGCGGCGCGGCACAAACGAGTATATATACGTGTGTATACGGCATACGTGTATAGCGCGCGCGAGGATGTATCCGCCCAAGAAAAGCCTAATCACGTTAACAAGGGCGTTTCCATGACCGAAATTTTCCATCGCGGAAGTCGTCTCTATTTTCTTCGAGCTTTTCTCTTAGCCGTGGCTATTCCATTTTTTCTGTACGCGTATATTGTATATACCCTTTGCTGTATATAAGCTTCTTTTGTCGGCCCGCGCGTATACGTCACGCTTTGCTCGTGGAGTGTGAGAACTATATATAGGAGAGACACAGTCGGAGTCGTGTACGAATAATAGAGAGATTCATCAGCCGTCGAAATTTTTTTCCGTCGATACAGAGTATGGAGTCCAGCTGCGGTATATAGAGTTCCTCTTTTTCATTAGAGCATTATACATCAGAATCAGTGTTCGAAATGTTCTAAATAAAACGAATATAACGATAATTTAAAAGCAGACGCGCATAATTATCAATAAAACAGACAGTGCAGCCCCGCAAATCCTCGGCCCTAAAACTTCGCGATCCATAAATTTTTATACATCTACCCCGGGACGTCAGAGTGGTTGAAATAAATTAGCTTCTCCTCTCTCTCTCTCTCTCTCTCTCTCTCTTTCTCTTTTTTACGAGTCCAAGCTACCGCAAGAAATCCGCGCAATCCTTGCGAACGCGCGTAAAGTCTTTTCGGGGTCCTCCGGTTTATGCCGAGCGAAAGAATAAGAACGAAAGAGGGGGAGAGATATTAGCCTATTTAGCGGACTGCTCGGTATTTCGCCGGGCTTGTATTGTTGTGTATCTCGAAGAAGAGGGTGCCAAAGTATAATGGGGGGAGACGAAGCGCAAGTTCTCGCGAACAATGGGTCGGGGCGTCTGGTCGAGCAAAAAGATGACCTTTATAGTTCCTACAATCGCGAATCACACATTCATTCGGAATTATTGCGGCCTACGGCTAATCTGAACGCGAAGCTTTACGAGTGCACACTGATTACTCGTGTAGCTGTATGAGAAAATTTTAATTGATGGTGGTAGCAGCTTGTATGAATATCGATGTTGATTGTTTGCTCGAAAGTAGATGTTTGCGCTGAAAAATTATATAAATCAGTTGTATTGAGATAAATTTTGATTAATCTCTGGTTTTTTAATCGAATTTTAATAATGATCTCGATATCGGAAACTAATTTCTGGCTAATAAGCTGCCATAATAAATTGTTCGTTATTGTAAATAACGTGATTTCGAAGCCATGGTCGTGGGAATGGATAAATTTAAAAAGATCTTACGCATCGATTTTTGTAATATGATTTTCGTTTTTTAATATAGTTTACATTTTATAAAAAAAAACTTACAATTTAAAATCATGCTAAAGTTGTAATTTTCAGATTAGGATCAGGTTATCAGAAAGCCATTTATTCAATCACCATTTGCACTTGACCATTTCGGAAAATCTGACAAAGCTTACTCGAGGATGATGCAAGAAATATTTTGCAGGCTCGCGGCTTTGTGCCTTGAACAATGGGATCACTTTTAAATAGATTTTTTAATGATGATAAAATGTTTCTTCCTCGTAAAATGCGAATAAAATAAAAAATATGAGAAATCGGTTGAAAAAAAACTCCTTGTAAAAAAGGAGTTAATTTCTCATAAAATATCTGCACGGCATTACGGCGACCTCAAAAGCATAAATAATGATAATTCTCCAGCCCAAGTCAGAAATCAGTTCATTCCGATACTTACCCAGTGAATTATACTTCCGATCATAAAATAATTAATGTTTTTTCTTGCCTGTCTCGAAAAATGATTACCTGCAATACACATGACTATATACGCACGTATTTGACGACTATATAAAATACAAAACTGTACACAAGTACCAAGGAAGAGAAGGAGTGAGGGACGCGGAGCGCACTTGACTTTTCCGGAATCGCGTGTCAATCCGTTCAGTATGGCACATTGAGTGTAAAAAGTTGCAGCGAATACAGCCCGTGTATACGTATATACAGGCGTGTACAGAGAAAAACGTCAGCAACGCGACTTGATGCAGGCAAACGAACCGCGGAGGCTTGAGGGAGCCGACAGCTGCCTTTTACCGGCGCTGCGGCTTCTCTGCAATTAGCCGGCAGCCGCACGTTTGTTACAAAACGCGCCGCCGAGTGCCAGACTGCTGCAGCAGAGAGAAAACTCTCCTCTCTCTCTCTCTCTCTCTCTCTCTCTCTTTCTCTTTGCATGTTTTGTAGGTACGCGCTTTGTGCGTGCGCGTGACCCGAGTGAACGCCCGCGACTTTTTCGCGCTCGTTGTATGTATAAAATGCGCGTCCGTATGCGCTTGTGTGTGTGTGTGAACGCGCGCGCAAGGGTGCACTGGTCTGGTTGAGGCAGACGAAGGGTACCTAATGAAATGTGAATGGCTTTTATTCTGGCTCACTGAGATTTTTTCCAAATTCGATTGTCGCTTTTTCATTCGTTTTCGCACTTTTGTTAAAGATGAACGTTTCGGAATCGCTTCGCGATTTAATATACGGATCGGAATTCGCGTGCTCTCGGTGACTTTTGTAAAAATCAAATGTCCAACATTTCGTCAACAATTAATTAAGACTGTAACGGAGATTTTAGTTGTGATAGAATGATTTATGAAACTCAGCACACGTGCCCTGTGTAGTTTCTATAAGTTGACGAAAATTATTATCAAATCCTAAGTTTCAAAGAAACGGTTTTTAGCCGTCGACATCTTCTCGATGCTCGAGCAATTTATAATAAGACGATAAACCGCGCGAATGAAAAGTATAACGAGTCTCTCGCTCGCACACTCGACAAATCAAAATCAGCCGAACCAGAGCGCAGATATCGCATCCCATCGGCAATTCATCAGTATCCCGTCACCGCGAAACCTCAACTCGTCGAATCGCGGCGTCAAAGCTCACACCCTCGTCGCTGACTCTCTCTCTCTCTCTCTCTCTCTCTCTCTCTCTCTCCCGCTACAATATGCATACACGCAAACACTTCGCCACTGCAAAATAATCGAAACTCGAGCTTCATCGCGTTCGTAGCGGAAGATTAATTGTTACCAGTGGGCATCGCTATCGCGTTGTAAACACGAGAGCGCAACAGACGGAGATAGAGATAAACGCGTGCGCGTAGGTGTCGGGAGAGCGAGCGAGAGCGGGAGACGAGAGCGAGAGCAGTGGTGCGGCGGTGGCGAGGCTCGGCAAGTCCCTCGGGTCCCAATTACAGCGACACCCGATCCCGGCATTACGGAGCGCCTGGTTAATTCGAGGGGAGAATCGCGCATAAATCTTGACTCCGCGGACCCACGTGCAGCTCGCAGTTTCGACTGCGCTACTGCCGCCAACGCCGCCGCCGCCGCCGCCGCCTCGTTGCCGAGGATGTAAAACGAGCCGGCCAGTCGATGCTGATGATGATTGCGCGAATAGAGAGGTGCGCTCGCGCGCTGAGTGAGATATGACGGGGACGATTGAGTGTAGCGTATTGTTGGCAATCTGCTCGGAATTGATGAGTGCCGTGGAGGCGTGTCTTTTCTTTGAGGCGATTTCAACCTCGATGTTTTTTAAAAATAAATTGACTAGAAATTCGTTGCGGAAAATCGCTTACTCGCAATTGCCGAGAAGGAGCTAAGCCATCGGCGGAGTCCTTGGTTCTTAAAAATAGCGCCGTCCCTGCATATAGACATAGTTTGAGCAAGATGCGAAAGAATTTCAAAATCCGGCAACGGAGTCAGCGGCTGCATGTAACACAGAGGCGCAAAGATAAAGCCAGCTGAATTACGTCAAAGTAATGTGTATGTGTGTGTGTAACACGCTGTACAGCTTGTACACCGCGCGACTTCTTCGGGTGTAATATACGGCGCACCGCTCGTTTTGATGTTTACGTGTATACCGAGTGTGCAGCGCCCGGTCGTCGAGATTTTCTTTGAAGAATGTCCCTTTGCCCGCGCGAGCGCTTTCTTCTTCTGTGCTCGATTTTCCAATGCCTTTGCGCGACTAGCCGAGTTTGCGGTGCAGAAGGGATACACACAAACCGCCGCCGCCGCGCCGACGACTTTGCTTTTTCGCGCACCCTTGAGCTTTTCTGCGCTGTGTATAGGTACTGCAGGTAGCTTTTTTAAAAATACACATACACGCGCGTGCGCGCGCGCAGTTGTGGCTCGAATTTTGTATGATCCGAAGGTCGAAGTAAATCGGAATGAATCACGTCATCTTATTATTACATTAAAGATTTTTTTTTATGCATCGACTCGTCTTCTTTAGAATCAAAATAACTTCGTTTTCAAAAAAAATATTGTAAAAGATCAACATTAATTGCAATTTAACCGATTTGTTTTTCCTCGAATAGACGTGTCCGCGCATCGCACGTAAAGAAATAACTGCGCAAAAACGGAGAGAGTACGTGTATTGTTTTTAAGAAAATGAAATTGTTTCGAGTTCGGCGATCGACGTCGGCGTCCTGCAGAGCATCGTTCACGCCCCAAATGCTCAGCAGTACATCAGCGGCAGCGGCAGCTTTCTTCGACCTCGCACATAGCATCTCTTATACGCGAGAGAGATTCCCTCTTCCGCGTTACCACTTCTTTTCCCTCACAAAGCCCGACGCTTCTGTACGTCGAGAGTATTCCTCAATTTCCAATGAGTCGGAATACGACATGAAACGCTAAAGTGGCCTCAAAGAGACTCGAGCCCAGCCGAAGGCGACACACACAAACTCGCACATATACACACTTACGCTCACGTGCACAGTCTGCCTGCCTCTTTCGTTTTCGAGAGGAAGAGTTTCTCTGCTTAAACCCTCTTTTTTCCCCGTGAGCCGAAGCTTCCTAATGCTTGCGCGCCTTTCACCCCCCCCCCCCCCCACCAATTTTCACTTGACCCTTTTGGAACGCATGCACCTCTGACGAATGCACTCGAAGATTCATTGAGTTCGGCCGTCATCTGAACTTTTTTTCGACAAGTTATATACTTGTTGAAGTTTTGAAATATATCACTTTTAATTTTAGAAAATCGTGAATAGTACACGAAAACATACGGGATTGCGTCTATTTTTCGAATCGCCTGCTAAAATAATGAACAATATATTATAATACTTTTAGTATGTATTATATAATACATTATCATGCTTTCAGTGGAGAATGCATTAGTCGGCTTATAAACTCAACTTCAAAAGAAAAAAGCTTCGCGTATGAAGCTTAGTTTACAAGTTGCAAACGTTACAGTATCATCATTTAATTTGTTTAACTAAATTTATTTTTACTTTTATAATTGGAAGCTTATCCCGCGTTTAATTATCAAGCTAGTGAATATACGCGTTAGCAAGTGGTTTAATAATAAACGCAATAGCAAGAATGTAAAATGTAATAAAAATAAAGACGAGCGCGTATATCGAGGTTACAGTCTACGCGACATTGATTGTGTGCGTTGCTGCGTACGAGCATATGCTCTTCCTCGTACGGCATTTTTCTTGCACTAGATATTTTTTCTATATATATAATATCTGCTCAGCGCATTTCCCTACTGTTGCAAGAGCTATTTTTCACACTCGACTCAAGCCTATGATACAACGTACGAAGACAAACATTGCGTACAGAAACGCGACTTGAAAAATTCAGATAAAGATTCTGCATTTCGAGGAGCCGAAAACACACCTGAGGCACAAGTGTATTCTTCAAACCAAAAAAGTTGCATATAGGGTAGAGGCACCAGTAGTCGGCCATTTTTTTCTTATATTTAAAATAAATACGAAACATAATAATTTATGATCGATCTATTTACATATTATGATTCTTTTTGATAGGTTTTGCTTCTGGTGGCGAAATGTAGATTTTTTAAAAACATTTATTACACTTTTTTATAGCAGGTACAGCTTCAAATTCAATTGCAAATTTAAAGACAAATAATTTTTCTATATAAGTTTCCGTATTTCCTTTCTCTTTCAATCAATTTAAACCCATATTTTATGCTAATCCAAACTCGAAATCACTCTTAAGTGTCCGACATACTAGCGCCTCTACCCTATTTACAAATTTAATCTACTTCAATAACTAACGTCAGCAGCAGCTGCAGCAGAAGCAAAATATCCAATCGTCAAGCCCACCCGCATTCAGTCGTGAAAAAATCGTGACCAGAAAAGAAGAACTGCAAAGTATAGATGCAGAAGTATAGCCTCTTTGCCGTGTCAGGAGCACAAAGCGACAGTCCGCGGATTCCAGTTTCCAATAGCCGTTGCGGGTGTGTAGAGTTACCATTATCGCTTGCCGGGCGCGCGTCTCTCTTTTCCAGACGCGCGAGAGGCTATTGCGCGCGCCGCGCATAAGAGGAAGGAGTTGCCGGGCGACAGAACGCTCTGGCACTGCGCGACGGCAGTTGTCGCGGTCACTTTGTGAACTGGCCGGCCGAGTGCCCGCCGCTGTTTAATTAAGTCTCACCTGAACTGCTCGCGCGCGCGCGCGCCTTCTCGCCCTTTCATCATCAACGCCCTCCGCCGTAGTAGTAGTATAAGCAAAGCAAAGCGAGAAGCTTCGTCCACACGCGTATTCCGGCTCTGTACACGTCTGCGCGTGTAGACGAGTGGCGTGTGTATATGCGCGTACGTAATACAGTGGGCAGCCCTTTTTCCCGCAAGGCCGGGGCTTTAATTGTCATTTTTAAGCTCGCTCGCGGGGAGATGCTTGATTTCTTTCGGCGCTGCGAGGGTGGCTTTCAGAGCGCTCGCGGTGTGATATACTCGCGTTCTTTTATCTGCAGGCGTGAAATTATTTAATACAGTAGCGCTTAAAATGTATTTTATTTTGTTATTTTTCGGCTACTGAGATTAAGAATAACTGATGAAACGGTGTGAAATGAAATTAGAAACATACCGGAGGATTCGTCTTGTTATACACATCGCATTACTTTTTGTTGTTATTTCAAAATATTAAGCGAACGGTCAATCAGTACGCAGAGTGAAATAACAGACATCCGTCACTTCTGAATAGGAGAGAAGTCAATAGAAGAAAAATGAGAAAAACAAAGGTACGGCATCGCTCAGAATGAAAACTAGTCCAGTGGAATAAAAACGCTGGGGCGCACGTATATATACACGCGAAGGAAATGTCCGCGCATATACATGTACATTGTCCATACATCCGAAATCAGAAGCCAAAGACTCGCGTATACGTATCGTTAAGTTTATTTTTCGAGGCGCCACTCCCCCGCCCGCCACACGTCGCTGCGGGCAAGACTGCGCGCTTATGAATTCGCTCGCGCATATACGAACGCACGCGGCTGCCTGAGCTTCCGTAATATAATTGTTAATACGCTAATGCGCCCTTGGCTATATACGTTTATGCATTGTGCCTGCGCCTCCGTCGGTATATAACTTTATATATACACGCAGAACTATATACACAAGCGAGAAGCAGAGCTCGGCTCCGCATCTTTTTATTTTACTCCTGGCGCAACTCTCCGCGTTCCAAGCTCTGCGGCGGGCTTCTATTGTTTCCGACGCCCCTCCCTCCGGTCTTAATAATAATCTGCCGCGCTTTCGCTCTCGATTTAATGTGCCTCTGTCCGCGCACTCGGACATCGAGATTTATTTAAAAAGATAGCCCGAGAAAATGCGCACGATGCGTGTGTATATAGATAGTGCGCGTATACCACGCGAGTTATTTATATATACAAAACGGCTCGCCGTCGCGATGGAAAGACAAGTAGCCGCTTGTATGTGAATAGAAAGCGAAATCCTGGGAGGTCTTGGACGCAATATGTAGACTGGCCGCCACCGGGGCGACAATGTCCGGTTGCGGTAGCCACGCCGCCAACTCAATCACGCCTCGATCGCTCCTTAACTATATAATACGTAGCCTCGTAATATACGATCTGTATATATCTATACCTCGTACACGTCGCGAGCTTGCGGTCGCGGTGCGCAAGAGCTGCGTATACATACGAAAAAGGGCCGCGCGCGTTCAGCCGGAAGGCGCTTCTTTTACTCTCTCTTTCTTTCTTTTTGTCTTTCATTCTCCTATACTTATTGATTTTGCTTTTTTTGTTCTTCAAAAAGTGCGGCATATCCGCGCGTACGGAGAAACGAAAAAAATTAATTTAGCTCAATCGCGAGTTGAAGCACCTGGGGGGGGTATACGGATTGTTTATAACTTTTTGCGCAAAAGCAACCGCACGCGAGATAATCTGAACTCTGAGAATATTAATTGTAAATGAGCCGAGTAACTACGCTGTAATTCATATAATCATTTCTGTTAGATGCATCGCGGGAATTGTTCGTATATATAGCGATGCAAGCAAGCTACAACGGAAATATAATAAAAGCGATAGACATTTCTTATTTCAATCAACAAGCTTTATCTCGAGAGAAACTTATTTAATTAAGACGCTATTTTAGTAATTAATCAAGGTAACGAGTGATGTTGGCCGGGAGAAAGGAATATTAAGCGGCTTTTAATTCATCCTAACCTGATAAAATGATTTATTCATCAACTTCATAGTCGATTAATTTTAACGACACCAGGCTCGCGGAAAAAAATATGTGCGGTGCGGGCATGTTCAATATAGTAAACAGGATTCTTAATCTACTTAGACTCGACACGACAGCTGAGTCGTACGCATACGCGAATAATTTACTTTGTGCCCGTGTATTACAATGTAACAGTCGTTTACTTGCAAACGCTCTTTGAATAATTATGGAAACGACTTGCTCCAATTACCCTCACTCGCGTTTATCATTTTTTATTTTTTATTTTTTGTGTTTTTTGTTTTGACAAAAAGCAAAAAGAGCTTTTTTCCATCGCACGACACCAGCAAACTTTCTCGCAGTAGCGCAACGACTCGGGAGCTTTCAAGACCGCAGAATTTCGCTTTTATACGAAATGTTTGAAAAACAAGAAAATTTTCTGAACGGCCTTCCCTCGCGCGTCGCATATTGTAATATAAGAAAAGTGAGTTTTTACGATAGGCTTAAATACGCGCCGTCAGTTGCGCGACAGCGCGGAAACGTAAAATGAGTACACAGTAGACACACGTATATATAGTAGGTACGTAGAGAGAGAGAGAGAGGAGAGAGAGAGAGAGAGAGAGAGAGAGACGAAGAGCCGCAGTGCAGCAGCCTCGCTCGGAGGGACAGCCCCTTACGCGCGCGAGCGCAAGGCATTCGTCAAAGCCAGCCTATGTATACTAATAGACGGCGAGAGAGAGAGAGAGAGAGAGAGAGAGAGGAGTTGCTTCCAGAGAGTCATACGTGCCGCCGGGTAAATTTCTCGGTTACCTGACTCTCGAGCGCGCGAGCGGCTACCGTGGATGGATATGCACGTATGCATAATATTTTCTCCCCGCTATCTTCTCTCTCGCTCTCACACACACACACACACACACGTAGAATCTCGCGCTGCTTGAAATATATTCCGCGCTTAGAGACAAGGACGACGTATGCATGTGTGTGTGTATTCTAGGTATACATGCATGTAGAGAAAAAGGGGGGAGAAAGCCGCGGAGCGTCGTGGGTAGTGTTCTTACGCGTTCTCGTCGGATCTTTCTCTCTCTCTCTCTCTCGAAAGTCTTCCATCTTCTTCTTGTTCTTCCTCTGAAACGATATTGCTGTGGTGTAATTCAGGCTGCGCAATTGATGCACGAGATGCGGCGCACGTACGTGTGTTTGCGTGTGTGTGTTCGAGAATTTTTTTTTCTCCAATTTTCTTCCGCGCGCGTCTCACCGCGATCGGCCTCTATCTACTTGAGCGCGTGACACGAGTTGGGACGAGACGCGCGCAGCGATTTCTCGATCCCCCGGTAATTCCCGGGCTCTTTTTTCCTCCTCTATACATAAATTTCTGGCATCGCGAACGAGGCGCACAATCGAGAGTCTCGGCTCGCGTATATATGTGTGCATATACACAGGGTACAGCTCGACGTCTCTCTCTCACTCGCGCCTTTCAAAGAGTCGGCATGTTTAGCGTGCCAGGCGAGTCTTGCACCTAATCGTATTTCACGGCAATAATGCGCGCGGCTCTCTCTCTCTCTCTCTCTCTCTATCTCTCTCCGCCGCCAGATACACGTATACTCCTCTTATACTTTATAATAAACAAAAGCGAGTGCAAGGGAGGGATAGCGGAATAACCCATGGCGCACGTAAGAAATGCGGCACAACGCGCGTTCCGCTGTCACTACTGCTGCTGCTGCTGTTGCTGCAGTTTCTCTGAAAAGCGAGAGAGAGAGAAAGGACGCGGGAATATTTCGCTCCCGTGTACGTATATGTATGTGTGTGTGTGTGTGTATGTGTGTGCGAGTAAGCAGGGCCCGGAATTTAGATGAAATTGCGCGAATTACTTGAGCGCCCGCGCGATAAGCGACGTTACGTTATTCGCGCTGCTGTACTGGGCGACGAAACAATAGACCTTCGGCGGTTTTGATTCTCCGCGAGGAGGGCGTGTGTGTATACCTTGTTTACTCGAGTTTTCTGAAAATTTACGGGCGTCGATAATAGTCTGGACGCTGCGGAGGGTCGGAGTGAGAAACATTTTTCTTTGAAGAATCGTTACGGAATAAACAATCTTTTTATCGTGTTTTTTCCGGGCGTCAAATCCATCAATTTTTCATTCAGTTTAAAATTAAACGATTAACAAACAAACAATTGCATACAAATACTCCGGTTTACTCGTTTAGTTACTACGCAATTTTAGAATTTGTATTTTAATAAGTAGAATTATAGGTGCCGATTTCATGTCAGCCTTCAAAAGAAACACGGAATTCCTCGAACCCGTTAAAATTACACGGTGTACAGAAAGATTCCTTTCCTCCTCGTTTCCATCGACGATTGCTCGAAAATTTAATTGTCTCCGAGAATAAGAGAAAAACTGTCACGCTGTCGAGTCGAAAAGTGATTTCGAGGGTTTCGCGACAACGCGCGAGCACTTGCGCGCTAATTACGCACGCGTAACAAGGGCGTTTCAAAAGCGAGCTGAATAAATAAAGTCTGCGAGTATAGGCGAGCCGGTAACCCGTTATTAAGCCTCCGTACAGAGACTAGCCTACCGTATACCCCCCCCCCCCCTGTAAACGCTATATTCCGCACTTTGCGATGCGCATTTGTCGCAGAGCAGCCGCTCACATTTCCAACTGAATTTTTTCCCTTTCGACTTCGTGTGCAACGGCCAAACTTTTTCTGAAAAAAGAGAATAAAAAAAGAAAAATGATCCATAAACCAGGCGAAGGATAGACGTCACCGAAAATCCAATCGACTATAACGCAATCGCGGCTATTGTCGCCGCGCTATCACCTCATACCGAAGACTGTTGCGGCGCGCGCGCGCGCGCGTGTACTGCGCGCACACGTATATAGCCCGCACGGCGTCATTTGAGGCGCAAATTTACGCGGACAGGCCGCCATTAGGCGACGAATTTATAGACCGACGATGACTGCGGTCTATCCTATGAGCCGCCGGCTCGGCGGTGTTCTCGCGCGCGCAGTTTGGAATCGAGAACGTGTCGTAGCCGTGTACACACACGTACGAGCGTATACATGCACGTGGCACGTATATATACGTATATGCGCGAATGTGTGTACGCGTGTCGTTAATGGGGGGGTCGTAGGCGCTAACGATTATGTTTCGGTTGTAATCATTGGACCGATTGCGCGCGATCGTCGCACTAATAAAGCCCGATGGCCGATGACGATGATGGCTTGATGTTGCTGCCGCTGCTGCCGCCGCCGCCACTGCGCTCTTGTTGCGCGAGCACTGAGCGGCTCGGTGCTGTAATCGCTTGATCCCAGCGATGACACGCCCAAGCGCGCGCGCGCGAGCCGCTCGTGCTTCCCGCAATGCTTTTCGAGGGTTCTTCGCGCTTGAGCTTTTGGCTTTTGGTACGTAACGCGACGTTAAATCTGCACCGCCGTATGGCTTATTGTTACGCCTGTATATACGTTCCTTTTTTCATTATACTTTGCGCGAATCTAAATCGTTAAATTGCAGATCGCTCGTAATTTCAGTAATTATTGCGTATTTATCGTCAGTATTCGGGTTGAATAAAATGCGAGATATCTTCGCGCGAAAGCTCCGACGGCGCGGCTGCACATCGACAAATCAAATCATCGTGCTAACTGTTATTGTCTGAATGTAGGCAGGAGGCGGTAAAAGCCTCGGTAATAGCATGACTCGAAATATCTGAATTAAAATGACAGTCCCTAAAATTCCCAGTTACATACGAATGAAATACGTCGTTACGTTTTATGTCCGTTAAACTGCCGCTATTACGCTTTATTTCAGAATCATCGTTACACAATTTTTTTCTTTTTTTTACAACTTCCATTTAATCTCTGTATATTTTTAATGTCAGCATTTTCAAATAAACACATAATTATATTGGTCAAAAAATTAACCGATCAACAAACCGTAAAAATGTAAATTCTTCGAGCATTTCGACTGCAATCGCCGTCACATTTTATCATCGTTACGCCCATGTAATAACAAACAAAAGAAACACAGTCACAATCGATCGTACACATATACTGCACAAGCTCTTTCGATTATACGAATACACTTCTATACATATTTTATTAATAACGCGTGACTGCGGTAAAATAACAGGGATTCTATGCATTCGAAACATGTATTCATGAATGCGCGCATTCGAGAACGAGCCTGCGCTATATACGGAAGCATATAATCTTCGTTTACAATTCAGCAATTATCGCGGCATTTAGCGAGAGCTGCGCGCAGACACGAAGGAAAAGCTCACGCGGCACACGTATATATATATACACACATAGCACATACGCGTCACAGCGACAAAGATGACAAGGCCTTCGATCGATTCAAAGAGTAAGCTCATCGCGGTGATTACCGGCATTACAGACACACACGATCCGCGACGCACATACGCATGTACTTGCCGTACACGGGGTGACACGGGAACGCGCGCACTCACGTACACACACACACAGACATACGGCAGGCTACACGCGCACGGCGAAGAGTAACGAAGCGTCGTAAAATAGAGTCGCGGCTATGCGGCCATTATATAGCTAGCATTTGCCTGTAACGCCGAGGCTAAAAGGGCATAACGATAACTGTGCAGCTGTTAATGGACCTGTCGCGAGCGCTTGACCATATAAGCTCGCGCGGCGCGCGTGTGTTCACACCGTGCGCGCAGCGCCGCGGCAATGATAATGCGCAAATTGACAGGGTAGAGAAAAGTACACGTAAGAAATCGTAATAACACAGCCATCGCGCTCGCAAATTTACGAAGCCAATGAAACGTCTTCCTCGCGCGCTCGACTGCGGCAATACGTACTATATATATAGAGGCACGAGAGAGTGCGAGGAGCCAGAATTCAATTAACGCTCTAATAAGATAATCATTATATCCCGAGACGCGCAAACAGCCGCCTCGACAGACAGATCTCCTCTCGAAATTCCCGCAGCGATGCTCCTCTCGTATACACAGCCGAGTCCAACTCCCCCAGAAGCCTCTCTCTCTCTCGCGCGCGCTCGCGAAATCCCGAAAGGCCAGCTGCCTCGGCTAAGACGTTTCGCGGTTTCTCGCGCGCGTAAGACGCTCCGCCCGCCCGCCGGTCTATATACTCTCTCTCTCTCTGTGTCTCTAGCCATCCTCGTCTCGTAATTACGGCAACCGCAAGCGCCAAACACGCGGGGCTTTTCCAAAGTGCCCGAGATCTCGGCCCCGCTTTTCTCGAGGGCACGACGAGAGATGTAGCTACCGTTGGGCTACGTCCCCTCCTCGAGGGGATTATAAGCGCGAGCGTTACGTAGTGGAACGGGAATACTTACTGTTATGTGTGTAGCGGCGTCGGCGACGACGACGACGACGACGACGACGACGACGACGACGACGGCGGCGGCGCTGTTTTCCACTCTGCGCTGCGCGCGCGCCGAACGGATTATGCTTTATGACGTAATCACATCGGATGTATGTATCATGACGATGAATTTTGAATGGTCGGAGGATTGGCATTGTAAGGCGAGGGTTGTTGTCTTCGAGGCCTCCCTGTCTTGGGGGGGGGGGGAGGGATGACGTTGGTCGGAGAGAGGATGTCGTGTGCGCTCGCGGGAGAGAGATCGGCATGAAATTTTCAATTATCATTAATTCCGAAGCGATATAGATGTTGCGGCTGAGCAAGTTGAAGAAAGTTTCGTTCGCGAGAGACGTGCTCCGCCGCCGCCGCGACTGGTCGTGTGCTCGCCTTAATAATTCGAGAATATAGCCCGAGAGCTTGGGAGAGGCGCGCGATGCGGTAAGAAACACGCTTTGCAATTCGCATCCGCGGAGCAATCCAGCTCCACCTTCCTATGTATACCTTCCGCTTTTTGCGCGCGCGAACATCGTGCTCTGGGAAGAGGCTTCTCGAATAAATGGCTCAGCCGGCGAAGCTGATCGTAAAAGAGAGAGAGAGAGAAAAGATCGAATGCAGCGCGCAGGAGAGGAAGGAGGTATATAGGGGGGGTTTACTGCAATGTATCGCGTTCGTCCGATCGGCGAGTGCATAGTACATAGTACGTATATATACGAGCTGCAGCCTCTCCGGGACGCGGACTCTAGCTCCGGGGCGACACACTGGAAATTGCTTTTTCATCTCCTCTCGATCTCGCACTATACTATGCCGCGCGCGCGCGCGCGCTTCTGTGCGCAGAGCTGCAGAAGAGAAAAGGATTCGTCGCACAAATCTCCCCGATCGAGATCTCGTCTAATGCGCACATCCAAGGCATCGCGAGCGCAGCCTGCTAACTATATACCTGCGCGCCGCCGAGGATCCGGAAGCTATATATACGGATATCTCTGCGGCGAATCGATCGTGAATCGCGAGTACGCGAATTTCGCGCGAATAAATTTATGTACTTGTCGTAAGACACTATACGTACTGATCCTCGCTCTGGTATATAACGATCCTGTCATTACGGACTGCACTGTTGGCGCGCCGACGACCGCCTGACACGTAAACATACACTCGGCGCACAGTAGCCCCTTCGGCTCGCGAGAGGCGACTCATTTAAATAATGCAATTACGACGCTCGCCTTCCCTCGGAATGAACAGCTATACTCGAGCCAGCCGAGAAAGAGGCTGGCGCGTTAGCTGCGCGCGTTCCAACCCCGTCACTTTCGGCAATCGGCGACGTGCCATCGTAATGGCGACTATTAACGAGCGCTACGCTCCGACCTGGCACCTGAGCCTCGAAATATCGTCTCGTGGCTCGATCCGCCGCCACCTCGCCGCGCGCGCGCGGCAATTACGCAGTTTCAAAGTGCAGAGCCGAGGGCGCCGCGCATTACCTATTGATTCGGCAAATTTCGCCCTTGCACACTTTACGGACCAATAACAATAATAATGATGACAATAAACCTCATGCGCTCGCGAGAGAGAGAGAGAGAGAGCCCGAGTTTATCCGGTACATAGACGCTTTTACTCCGCGATGCGCGAGTGTTGTGTCGTGTACGTACGTCTCTCTGTCTCTCTCTCTCTCTGCAGTAGTGTTATAGCATAAACGCAGGCGTGTCGGCAAAGGGTTTCGACCCTTTCTTATATGCGGCAGCATGTGCGGAGAGGAGAAACCTTCTGCGAAATAGATTAGTAGGGTACGGATGTGTCCTGTGTACCGCATTCAATTTGCTATATACCACTCGCGGATTCGCGTTCTGCTGTTCCTGCCGCTGCTGCTGCCGCTGCTGCCGCTGCAGCGAAACCGAGCCGCACTGCGGTCGCTCGCCCATTCTGTAGGCTGCGGCCAGGACTTCGCCTAATTGCGGGAATAATTGATTCCCTTGTGGCTGGCCTTAATCTCCGTCCCGACATTTGAATATCTCATATGTATACCTTAGAATATAGCCTGGTTGTATACATTCTGTCGACTCGTTATATGGAAAGTTTCTTGCGAGTTGCAAACGGTGTACTGTATACGTATTCAATATATGATATACATTTCGATGTACACACGACGATCGATCCTTCGAATCCTAAGTGCGCGCAATTTCGCAACTGTCACGTCCAGGAATGCGCATCAATCGATCAATTAAACCTACGTGTCGGCTGCCGTATACATCCGCATATGTGAGCATTGTAGCCGGTCATCTCCGGCACGACCACCACGGATATTCATCCCCTTCTCGGGCAAACACACGCCGGAGTCGCCGCGCTGTGTGCGGTGTACTGCCAACGCACAAAGTCGCTCCCATACGCCCACATATACCTTTATTTATATATATATATATACGTACGAGGCATGCATATAGAGGCGAGTTTAGACGCTACGCGTATATGTACGTGGTGGCAAACTAATGACATCATCTCCTATATAATAATCGTGCCTCGAATATCATCCGCGCGCGCGCGCCGGCTCGTCGATATTACCGCGAGATTAATGGTTTATTGGCGCACACTCGATGCCTGCGCGTCGCCGCTTTTTCGCCGTTACACGCGCGCGCCGCGCTTTTAGTCGGAAAGGTGCGGCAAGCTTTATCCGTATACACAATATTAGAGACGAACGAGGGCAGTTCCTTTATTTTTCCATATTTACAATAAACAAAACGCCGTCGATTTTATATTTTAACCACCGCACGAACTACGACCCCAAATATAGAGGCGCAAAAGTGCGAAGAGCTCTAAAAGCTCTTGCCGCAGGCGCGAAGCCTCGAAATAAAACGCCGCAGCAGCGCGCACGATGTATACGGCAATGAAGAAACGAGATATCGGAAATCCGAGTCAATCTCCCTCTCTCGGAACGATACGCAACGGTATATATAGAGGCGAACGCGGCGCGGGGTACATATAGAGAGAGAGAGAGTCGAGTTTTCAAGCGCGCGCGTATAGAGAGAGAGAGAGAGAGCGCGAGTGCATTTGCGGCGCCTGCCGAAATGCAACGCAATGCGGCGTCGCATCGGCTCGAGATAATTAGGTCTGAGTGCACTCTCTCTCTCTCTGCCTGCGCGACGCAGTCGGTAACTCAGTTATCAGTGGACACCCCGGCTCTTGTACAATGGCTATCACAACGGCATCAAACATAACGCATCAATTAACTTGAACAATAACCGCTGGCGCGCTAGTCGCTCTATAGAGAGAGAGAGAGAGAGAGAGAGAGGGTCGAGGGATGCCCAAATGGTTTTCCAAGAGATGGGGATCTAAACAACCCGTGCACCACTTCATATAATGTGCATTATGCAGTGCCGCCTGCATGGAAACGTGTGTTACTGCGCGTATACGTATGCGTATACGTGTGATACATATATATGTGGAGGACGTGCGAGAAAGACGGAAAAAATAAAGCGGGCGGCGGGCGGCGGCTTTTTCATTCGTCTCTCGCTCTCTCTCTCTCTGTGTGTTTTGCGGAGTGGCCGCGGGTTCAAAGGGAATTTCTGCCGAGCGCTGGGGATAATGCACTGCGCGGTGCGCGCTGGTATATAGGCCTATATTCCGTTTATTCTCGTTATTGTCTATGACAACGACGCGCCGGCGATTAACGAACCGCATCAGTACACCGCGGCGCGGCTATTCGCCTCATTGTCGTTCAAACTAAACGTTTCTCTTTGTATAATGCACGTTCGTATATACGAAGAATCGACGAATTAAAAATTCAGCCGCTGGACACAAAGCCTCGCGCATACCGGGGCGAAATGAGTTATTGAAATATGCGAGAAGGGGTCAATCGCGGTAGATTACGACTCTAATTATTCACGCAAACTCGTGGTGTGTGCGCAGAGGAGCTGAGGCGCAAAAGAAAGAGAGAGAGAGAGAGAGAGAAAAAGAAGTGACGGGAGGAACAGCCGGTATATACGTCCATTCCCCGGTCTCATCGTCGCCTTATCCCATAAACTCGCGGTGCATCGTCGTAGTGTGCCAGAATGCAAGAAAGCTGCTCTTTCACGCGCGGACAATCGAGCGCCGCGCGCGCATACAGCAGCTCGCTCGGTAGCCGAGGCATTTGACGGAAAACAGAAAAGAGCCGGGGAAAAAAGAAGAGGAGGAAAGGTCAGCATCTCTTTCTCTCCCTCTCGCTCTTTCTGTCTGCGAAGAGACAAGAAAGGATGCGAGAGAGAAAGAGAGAGAGAGAGAGAGAGAGAGAGAGAGAGAGCGCGATTAGCCGGGGCTTCCAATTAAGGAGCGAGAGACGCGCGGCGCGTCGTAAATCCGGCTTCTTTACGCAGCCGAACGGAAGCTCGCCACGATAAATTGTAGAATTCAATTCGCGCCGAGAGAGAAGAGATAAACTTGAAGTTTTGGCGCCGACACGGCTGCCTGAAGATTCTTGCGTGCGCGGTGGCATAAAATCGGAATTTGATTTAGGACTGAAGAAGGGAGGGGGAGGGGGGGAGGAGGAGCATTGCGGCTATTTCGAGCTTAGAAGAAGCAAAGCCGACGGAGTGTTTTGAGGGAAAATTGTTATTCATTAGACTTGGACGCCGCTACTTTGGGCTTTTTGAGAATATACACATATGTGCGCGTGTATATATATAGACAGGCCTTTGTTCCCGCAAAGACGCCGAGGCGACTTTTGCGAATTTGTTTTCCAGACTATGAGGTCGAATTATGTGGGCATATATATAGTCGGAGTGAGGGCAGTTTAGGAGTCGATCAATTTTCGAGGCTGCATAACGCTCGCGATGTCTTTTTTTTGCCTCGCGCGGTACATAATGAAATATTAATTTACGATACGGCCATCAAAAGATCTAAATTAACGATCAAAGCATTGCCCGTAAACTCGTCGCAACGCAGCGCGCGCAATTAAGATTTCGAAAAATCACTCGGCCCTCCGGTATATATTGTCCACGCCTGTGTATCGCGAAAAAAAAAATTCCTCTCGCTCCTCGCCTGGAAACGGCACAAGCTCTCTCGGGCGCAGCAATCTTCCTCCGTGCACGCACTCGAACACCGCACAAAAGAGCTCTCTCTCTCTCTCTTTCTCTAGCGAAAATAAAGAAAAAAGCGCGAGGTAGAAAAAGAAGAATCCGCGTTCCTCCAAACGCTCTCTCTCTCTCTCTCTCTCTCTCTCTCTCTCTCTCTCGCCGCTTCCACGTCATTGCTCGGCCAATACTTCTGAAACGATAAAAGCTCGCTGGGGCACACGAGGCTCACATATCGTGGAAAATTACATTTTGTCGGTTGTAAAGGGCGAGCCTCGTAAAAATCGCGTAGTAGAGCAGCGACATCGCTCGCGTTTTCGCATTTACACCCACACGCACACGCAGACGCACACACACACGGACGCGGAAGAAGTCCGTGCTGTACACGTATAGCCTCCACGTGTGCGTGTGTGTGTGTGTGTGTATACAGAGACTCGGAGCGCGCGCGATGAAATTGCAGCGGGCAGCGCCTATCCGCCGGCCATCAACATTGCTCCACGCTTGATAGACCCTTTGTAAAACGTCATCCTACGGGCTTTTATGCCCCGACTCTCTTTCTCTCTCTCTCTCTCGCTCTCGCTCTCCCCCTCCCTCCTCCTCCTCCTGCCCTCTCACTCGCTTCTCGACGCTGATGCTGACATGCCGCAACTACTGTGTGTATGCGTTATGCCACTGCGCACCGCGAAATAAACGACGGCAGAGAGAGAGAGAGAGAGAGCTGCCGGCGTGGGATGATGACGCGAGCGCGTGGAAGACGCGCCGGGCACTTTGCATGCATGCATACATGCATGCTCTGCCACCGAGCTTTTTGTGCCTTCTCTCTCTCTCTCTCTCTCTCTCTCTCTCTCTCTCTCTCTCTCTCTCTCTCTCCTCTCTCTTCTCCGGCTCTACGCGAATTTTTCTGCCGACCCGCGCGCGCTGCCTCTGTTTCTTTGCGTTCGCTTCTGCGATAAAGCCACACGTGTGCATACGCGTGCGCGTGTATACGCATGTGTACAGAGCTGCGGTTTTCGAGTGACTCTCGCCCCGCCGTGCGTTGCGGTTTTTTCGGGAATTCGGCTAATTGCGCGTGCGTGTGCGCGTATTTCTTTTTCTCTTCTTTTTTCGCTCTCTTTCTCTCTCTCTCTCTCTCAACTCCCGAGTGCGCGCCCGAAGATTGATGGGGTATTAATTTTTTCGCCCAAGATATCCGGTGCTAAGTGTTTTGTAATTGGAGAGCTTTTTGCAAGGGCTCCCGCGCAGCGCGCGGATCCCGAGGAGGATGAGGAAAGCGAGCAAATAAGAAGCGAGATGTTTGCTTTTTACCGCGTGTACACACTTGACGGATGGCACGCTTATAATGGCCGGACAATCAACTATTTTTCCAAGTCGGCGCGTGCTGCGCGCAAGAAACTTGCGCAGAATGAAGAGCGCGAGCCTTTTTCGTGAATATTACATCGAGGATCGACCGTTTACGCGTCTCGCTGTCTCGTGTTCCATCCAGGAAATCTAATAGCCCGACGCGCAATCCGTGCGCCCGTCTATAAGGTCAAGTTCTGCGCTCGCTCACCCCCCTCCCCCCACCCTCTCTCGCACTTCATTGCGAACCCAGCCGCAGGCCACCGGACGCAGTCCATATACCATCTCCGACTATACGTATAAGTATACATATAGGTATATAGGAGCTGGCAAAGCTCTCGTGTAGCTCGACCCCGAAAGCCCTGTAATTAAACTCGCCCGACCAAGCGCGTCTTAGATGCAAAACGCATTGGCCGACTCCAAACCCCTCCTCTATATCTTTGTCTCCCGCCACCGCTCTCGATTTTCGGCCGAACTTTGCTCTACGTCTATACAGTATATACGCGCGTATATCTAGATGTATTTGCAGCCGATCTGCGGCGTGTCCTTCGGACGCGCGACGCGAAATCGCGAGAGATCGCATATATACAGGCATTATAGCTTATAACCTCGCATTATGTCGAGGGTGTTGGGGCTTTCTCTTTTTTTTTCTCCCGAATCGCATCGAGATCGAGCAGCTCGGCTGCGCCGGTCAGAATCTCGAGTTGAAGGATCGTGTTTCGAGAGCCTTCGCGCAGTTGGACGGAGCAACTATTCTCCGCGGGTGCGGTAAGAGCTAGGGGGTCCAGTGGGGCGAAGATGACCCTAGATAGTCACGTTATCGGATTTCCCTAATATCAAACGTCGCGGCGTTAATTCGTTGAAACTTGACGGGGGATGAGACGATTATTCGATCTGCTCGAATCTGAGTACATACATATACCGCGTGATGGCGTTGTATAGTTCAGAAATTGTAAATATAGCACGTAAGTCTCCTATGTTTTCCCGGCGCCGTCTCATTCGATATGGCGCGCGCTGCAGGTATATACACGATATAACGTCGAATAATTAAATTTCCTCCTCGTCGTCAAAGGCGAATCATTTGAATTTCGCCTGCTCGGCGTAAACGATTTTTCCTCCGGCCTGCAGCCCAGCGAATCGAATTGAATCAGCCTCCTATGCGCGCGCTCGGAGCACAGCGAACGTGTCTCGGTCTCGAAAGCGCGGAATTAAAGGGGTAGCTGCGGCAGCACCCTCCGGTAATTGTCGGCAAATATTAATAACTGCGGCCTTCTCGACAAAGCGGCGCAAGAGCAAGAGCAAGCAAGAGAGAGAGAGAGAGAGTGAGAGAGAGACTCGGAGACCGGGAAAAGCTGCGTGCGGGAACCTTGGACCGGTTACACTTGAGAACAAATACATAATGCTTCGATGCTCACGGTAGGGTGACAGTAGAGGGAGTGAAGCTGCTGCTGCTGCTGCTGCTGCTGCGAGAGTGTAAGAGGCGTGATTGAAATTTCGCAAGCTCGTCGCTTTGACACAATTACGAGGCGAGAGAATATTGCAGCGAAATTCGACTGGTGTGCTCATCGATGAAGACGGAGTTGCTGATTAAGTGTATATACATATATATCTCGCGCGCGCGCGCGAGATTGAACTGTGCGCATAACTGCGATGTGCTGTTGCATTAGCTCTTATATGTATGTATAATAAATGCGGGAGAGAAAGAGAAAGACAAAGGAGCGGAGTCGGAGGAATTCGGCGAAACGCGAGCGAAGCCCAACAAGAAGCCTTGCTGCGCGAGCGATTCCACGTCGTGACGTTAAAGAGGCTGATGCAGACACCGGACTTATTCATCGCTGATTCTTTCCCAGGAGTCTGCGCGTACGTGCGAATGCAAGCGGCCAACTGTCGTCGCTGCGCCGCGCATACGTGTCCGCTTCGATCGTTATTGTTTGTGGGGAACGAGTTGACGCGGCGCCGCGCATCGATCATATTATAATACGACGGCTATATGTATTTTTGTTGGGAACAGTCGCGGAACCTTTGTACAAAAATGACATTTTCATTAGTAATAGTAGTCCGAGTTAACGAATCCCTGCACTTACTAAACAATCGATCAATTTTCTTAATTTCTTTCTGTGGCCTCTTGCGTAAGAGCTACTTACGAAAATGAAGAAATACATCACTACAACGGGCTTTTGGTAATCGTAAGTATAGTCGCGAGTCGACAGCCGTCGTGTAGATATTTCAATATTTGCCTTCGACTAAAGCGTCGGCTGGTTATTCGGAAAGACACCGGAGAAAGATATATAAGGCGTGTATATAAAGAACGTGGAGCGCGTCTAATAACGCGGCCATTACCTTATTGCCCTCGTCCCCCCAAGGCCTTGTTCTCCGCCTTCGGAAGACGATGTGCTGCATGTGTGTGAGAGTGTGCGTCTGTGTCTGTGATATACACGTATAATCGTATATACGTATATATGCCGATGTATCGTGCATATAGGAGGCGAACGTGGGGCGTCGTCGGCAAAAGACGTCTCAATATCTCAACACCTTCAGCAACTTTTGTCTCGCTTCGATTATTCCTTGTATATTGCTCGACTACTTTTGTTATAATTATAAGCATTACGTATTGAAAGTAATTGACTGCACATTCAATCATTTCGCGAGCCAGCAAAAAACGCAACGAGAAAATACTTCTCAATCTTTGTATAGAGACTGCGATTGATAACGATGCTCATCTGTCCGCCGCAATAAAGCTCACTCGTCAAGCATAAAAACCCATAGTGTCACTTATTACACGCTCGTCTAACCGTCCGGTGACTCGTCATCGCGTATAGCCTCCACTTGTCGCACACCGTATATAATACATGTATGCACACAAACACATAGGCGGACGTCTTCATTAGCACGCATTATACAATCGATAATACGCGGAGAGTCGCTCGTCGCGCCCACGCGATGCTCACTGTTCCCCCTTTATCGCGTTTTACGGCGACGCGTTTGTCATCGGCTAAGACGCCGGCAATTACAGTGATGAGCTCCGACGCTATGCTATTTACGTCGCTCGCCCACGTCTCCTGCTTCTTCTTCTTCTTCTTCTTCTAATTTCGCGCTTGTATACATACGGTATGTAGTACAGCGCGCCCTTGTCTGCGTAATCGCGCGCATTATTGCCGCGTTAACGGCCGCAAGACGCCGACGAGTGTATTTTTGGCTAGGAGCGCGGGGTTGGAATTGATGGTTGGAATAAATTTTAGAGTGAAATTGATGGGGGGACACACGCGCATTGTTGCGGCTTTATTGCGTGTTATTATACGGTTATGGCCACGCGCGCGTTATAGGCGCAGTAAAATGTATTCCTAATCAAGCTTGTTTACTCCGAGGCTGTGCACTTATGCGCACGTATTATTTACACGTCTCTATATATACTTTAAATTTTCATTTTTATACATACGCTCGCACATCGCGGACGCGCATCACTCGAGAGTCACGAATCGAAAGGCATGATATTAAGTTTCTACGCGGCGATCGAATAAAAACGCGAACGGCGAGGAAGAAGAGCGACCGGGATTCGTGTCGCCGTAGATCATTCGTAGAAATCTCAATGTGTCGCCCGAATGCAACTCGAGACTTTCGATTTGCATTAGTAACGCTCATGTCCCCCAATTAACTCTGCGCCATCGACGACATCGTATGGTCGCGCGCACACACACACACTGCACACTTCTTCAACGTAATCCTTCACGTTTTCTCTCTCTTTCTCTCTCTCTCTCTTTCCCTTTCTCCGTCCGTCCGTCCGTTGATTTCTGAGGCCTGAAACGCGATACTCGCTGTCGAAGATGGTCAGCCGATCGGGGAGGTCGGGCCCGTCTTCCACCTGCCACCACTTCGCATATGCCCGGCTATAATGTGTATTTGGAGGCTCCTCTTCTCCCTCGGGCTGCTCTTTCTTTTTCGGCGACGCTATTATTTTCCTCTTTTTTTTATCAACTCCGTGCGCTTCCTTCGCCGAGTTTCATTGTTCGTTCGGAAAAAAATACGTATCAAGCTTTCATTGACTCTGTGATTGATTCGTGATTATTTGAAATAATTGCATGAAGACATTGTTGCGAGTACACATCACAAAGATTTACATTATATATATTTGTATTTTTCTGAATGTCCAATCCGACAATCAATTAAATCAAATGATTTGCATCGTCGATTTCAAACAATTTATCTGAAGTATTAATCTTCATTGAAGCGCAAGCTTCAAAATTCGTTTTTCGCTCTTTCTAAAGCCCGAAGACACGAGAACCGGCGAGAGAGGCGACAGCCGGGCACACGAATCGATGCTTTTGCTTCTCGCTCGGCTATGCGGCGATGCGAGGAGATTCGAGCGCGAGATCTGTCGCGACGAGTCGCTCAGTAAGAATGAAAGAAAACTATTTTTTTCCTCTCTCCTCCTTCCGCGATCTCCCGATTCGATATAGGCGACACAACTCACTCGCGCCGAATATCCTTCCCTCCTATACGTATATATACGTTTCTGATCTCGAATCGGGCCGATCCGTCATGATTCTCGGAGCAATAATGAGGCATTCCAACATTCGATCTTGTTTTCAACTCTCAATTCCACGGCGAGCATTGGGACGAAGCCGCAGCGCGTATCCAACTAAAAATAATCGAGGCAATGTCCACGAGCCTCGCCTGGACGCTTCAATCCCCCGCGTCCAGGAGCGACGCAAACACGAGGCGTCGGCCGCACGCATCAACCGCATAAACAGCCGGACAACAGAACGCATAAATCGCTTTGACGCGCGGCGAAAGAAAGGAGAAGGGTCGGCCGGACTTTCCCTTTGCTGGATGTTTAATGCGGCAATCTCGGGGCGTTATGAAGTGCGGAACAGAGGAACGCCGCGCGAAAAGGGAATGGCCGAGCGCTATATCCTCGTCGGCCTATTACGCTGTATAAACAGTCGAGTACTACGAGCGCGCGCGCGGCGTCGAGGGAAAGAGAGAAAAAGAGAAAGAGAGAGCGGAATCCCGATTCAAGTCGGAGAAAGAAATGGCGGGGGAGGAAGAGAGAGAGAGAGAGAGAGCTAGACTCGGCGTATACGCAATGCTTATCCCCCGCAGGAGAAGGACTTCCGGCCGCACGAGTGGTCCGATTGCGCGTGAGAACGTTGGCTCGATTTGTTGCGTGTATATGTGGGATATACGCGTGTGTTTACGTTCGAGCACCGCGCACAGACGGAATGGAAAATTCTGTTCGAACGCTTATCATATTTTAATAATTGAAGCAATTTTTCCATTATTTTCTTGTCGCGATAAATCCAGGCGCGTTTCTCTCTTCCCGTTGGAAAATTTATTGTTGCGCTATGTGGGCCTCGGTGTAGAACGCGGCAATTTCGAGGGGGTTTACATAACGTCAACGCGCCGAGGAGCAATTTCAATTTCAAAACTAATGCTACTGTTAAAATCTGCACTGACTTATGCATGTACAGCATGACGTGTATAGATATACACGGGAGTTCGATTTATGCAACAAAGGCCGTTGGAAAAAATGATTTAGCATCGCAACGCCCTCTAGCCGGAGCTCGCTCGAAACTACTCGGTGTGTGTGTGTATATATATACGTATGCGCGAACGATCCGGAGGAAGTTGTGTGTATTGAACGGGAGAAAAAGAGGAGAATAGCTTTTTTTGCAATAAAATTAGACGGTCAAGTCTATGGGAGGAAACGTGAAATAAAACAGTTTCACCGCATGCAAATCCCCAATTACACATTTACGAGTATTCCGCGTGTGATTTTCGCAATATTTCAGCTCTGAAACTGCCCCCTTAACTTTCAAAACGAACCGAAAATTGCGAAATAACCCGCGCGCGGGACAAAATCATTCATCACGTGCGCCACCGTGTGTACATATATATATATATGCTTGTATACGTATGCGTATATACATATATATGTGCGCAGGCTGTAGCACAACAGACGATTTCCCTGCTTGCGCGTCAATTACGAGGCAAAGCCAAGCGCAGCTAGTCCAAACGGCGGCCATTCCGCAATAACCGATTATAAAATGCCAAAGATATAAAACTGCTGCTGCTATGCAGCCTCTGTTGCTGCTGCTACTGCTGTTGCTGCTGCTGCTGCTGCTGCACGTGCGGGTTGTTATTTTTTCCTCTCCTTGTTTTCCTGCTCCATTCCCCTGAATCCCTCAGAGTGGATTTTAATTGTGTTATACGCGCGGTACGCTTTTTTTTACTGCTCAATCCCATGTTCTCTCGCTGTCATAGTAGGGTTTAATAAATTTAAACCAAATATTTAGCTCCGACATATATACATCGCTCGACTGCAGCCCAATCCTTTTCCTAAGTTTGTTGCTCCAAAAAACGGTAAAAGTCTGAACGAAAATTTAAAAACGCGGCGTCTACCCAATCCTGACACAATTGAAATCTATTCTTCAAAGCGAACCGCGGGATTCAAGTGCTATTCTCGCAAGTCTCTCGGATATTAAACATTAAGCGCGACCTTTCTCTCGCTCGTTATTGTATATGCGTGTATAAATACGCGAGAGTGAGTGAGACAGAGAGCGAAGAATGACGTTCTTTGCATACCCGGATTAAAAGCCAAACACACACACACACACACATACACACACACAGAGCGAGCCGAGGAGTCTCTTTGGCGGCGTACATAAGAAACGAGCAGTGCGGGTGCAGGGGTAAAAGATCCATGCGCGCGTTTTGAAAGGAAATTTATGGGAATTAATATCGGATCCCCGAGGGAGGAGGCCCGCTACTCGCGGAATGCGACTTTTCGGCATATATGAAGGGAACTTTAAGAATTTAATTCCTCGAGAGTACGAGTTTCCGACCGGGGGCTTTTCTTTCTTTATATGAGCGAGTATATAAGGATACGGCGCGAGCCGTGTGCTTGCGCTCCTTTTCTCAACTTGCTTTTCCGCCGCTCCTTGCCGTTATACACAGCCAACTTATTTCCGCGAGCCGGCTTGTCTTCCTCGCGCCAAACTTACCGTCTCGCACGTTTGCTTTCCAATGGTCCAAGTATTTATTACATTCTGAGGTAAAGCTAGCAGAAAATTTCCGATAAATTGATTGATTTAGCGTTAAAGTTGTAGCCAATAGCTAATTTATCGTTAAGCTTCCGTTAGAAAAAAAAAATTAAACATTTCAAATAAACACAACGCGATGTCTCGTACGCAGTGTAATATATACATCGTCGCGTGGAAAATAACATTCCGAAAATCAGCACCGCAGCCAACGCAGGAAGACAAACAGCTTATTGATGAAAATCACTACGGCGACACATCTATAATCTCTCTCTCTCTCTCTCTCTCTCACGTCGTAATCGATCATCTGGCATCAATCGGCGGGAGCAAAAGCCACGGAAAAGCGAGCGAATCCCCCCCCCCCCCCCGAAACGAAAAAAAACAATTCCGCCGTCTGCCCGCAGGATTCCACGACGATGGAAAAGATAGACGCACGCACGCGCGCGCGGGAGAAGTGTCCGACCGACGACGTGAAAATGCTCGGCGAAAAAAATCACCATTAAACTGCCGTATGTCTCCCCAGGGGAGAGAAAACGAGTCGCGCGCACTGCACGAGGGTGAGGCGCGCGCGATATTTCTACGGCGCGCGCGCGCGCGCGCAAACGCGATAAGCTAAAACACTCGGCAGGACGACTCGCCCTTTTTCTGCCTGTTGTTTTTTATTTGCTCGGAGAAATACAACACACACACACATAGAGACACGCAGAGAGAGGGAGGGGAGAAATGAAATATCATCGGCGAACATTATATTTATTCTGCGGGCGAGCATCGTCGCTTTCGGACGCTAGCTCGGCTCTTGTCTTTGTAAATAACTGCGTTACACGCGCGCGTTGACGTTTAGCGCGGAGGCGGGACGGCGGCGTGTAGATGTGTGTAAGCTCTCTCTCTCTCTCTCTCTGGCTTGATAGTTTTGGGAGTGGTGTGTGGATCGACACCCTGCAGGGAATCGTGTGTGTGTCTTTTTTTTTCTTTTCTTTTCTGCGGCAAGTCGTGCGTGAAGCCCGTGTAAGGGAACGGATCAATCGAATAATTGGGATCAAGTGGACTCGAGATGGTCGAGTTGTATTCAGGTATTTTGGAGAATGTTATTTATTTTGAACTCAGAGTATATGGATGAAATTGGAAACGTAATTTTTGTTGGGGTGATGATGTAGGCTCAATAACAATTACGATACTATTTTGGAATGGTTTTGCTCGTTTATCACTCGTTTCTTTTCTCCATAAAAACATACAACTCCTGCAAGGCAACCGAAACGGAGCCTCGCAAGACCGTATATAGATGGTTATCGACGTAATCGCAGTTGGGCCGCTCATTCCCTCTTGCATCACGTCGATTCTAATGCCGGGTTATTTTTTTCGCCGTGCACATCGAAAAATAAAAAAATGAAGGAAAAAAGGAAGCGACTCAAACCGCCTTCTTTTCGCGAACGATGAGGCAAAAAGAAAGCAGAACAACAAATAAGAATACACTGTCGGGCACGTATAGGAAGAGAGAGAAAGCGAGAGAGGAGCAAAAAGAGATGAGCGAAGATGGCGATTCGAAGCGTTGGAGAAATACTCCTTCGGGGGTTGGATCAAGAGATCGAAAGGAAATCCGATCGTTCCCCGGAGAAACATCCGCTTTTTTAAAAGCGAAAATCGAATGTGCCGTGGAGGAGCGAGAGAGAGAGAGAGAGAGATACGGGAGGTCGAACGCCGAATAAAAAAAGAAGGATAAAGCGATGCGTGCGCTATGTATGTATATATATGTTTCTGGACTTTTTTTTCTGATTATACATGGAGAGTAAAAGGCGGGAGGCCGCGCGCTTCGAGTGTCCGAGTCGGAATATCGGAAATTACGTAGTATTATCCTAGAGTGAAATTGCCGAGTGGAGAATCGATTAATTTTTTGTATTAAATGTTCGACGCGGATAAAGAGAGAAAAGCGTAACAAAGGAACAGGAGTATAAACAGAGGGAACGAAGGACGCGCACCGAGGGTGCAATATACACTGCGGTGCGTCGTCGATGGGCTACATAATCCCGATATCTGTCGGTTTTCGGGCAATAAAACACGCGTTTCGCTCGGGAGAGATCCGCTAAAAACGGCTGCTGCCACTGGCTGATAAAGAAAAATGTCCCAAGATATGGATTCCCCCCCCCCCTCTCGCCCCGGGAAAGAGAGAGAGAGAGATCCTTCTCTCGTTTTCATCGCCCTTCTTATTTCAGAAATTTTTTCTGATCTCGTCTTTTTTGCTGTGTATTATACGCACGCGTTCGGTCTCGCTCTTCTTCAGAAATAGTTTTATCTTCTTTTTTTCCTGGTGTAATAAAACAACAACTTTGTGCGACTGACTTTTCTTCGTGCCGCGTTTCTAATCTTCTCTTCTGGGATATGTATTATATACCTGCTTTTTCGCGTCGTTATTTATAACGTGTTGTTATCTTTTGCGCAAATGATTGCTGTTACTTAAATATGATAAATGAAGAGTATAGCATGACTGTGCGCGACATTAGAGCGTATATAACTTTGTCATATAGCCACAGCAAAACTAGGGAATATATGTATATATTTAATGGTTTAAAATAAATTCAGCAGTTTAACAACGATAATTACAACGAACAAATTGCCTCGTGCAAATTACTCGACCGTAAAAGTACAAATTAAATAATTGGGTTAAGCTTTACAGTGCAATAAACGGAAGAAAAAACCCGACAGCCAGTCAGGGACAAGGAAAATCCAAAGCGCACGATTTCTCATTTAACAGTTTATTAAGCACAAAAGATGTTTTACAATGTGTGCGCACGACGTATATGTATACGCATCTATCTATGCTCGTAGACGTAGTGTCTGTGTGTGTGTGTGTATATACAATCTATAATATACGTCCGAGCGTACTCGGACACAATGAGCATTCTTACGTGGCCATTCGACAGAAAATTGAGCTCACAGCGCGCTATAGACGCGCCGTATATACTCGCCGCCCAAGGATTACAAAAACGTGATCGCGGTATTAGCCTTGCTTACGCGACTGAGGTTGACGATAATGAGCTGTCGTTTGCCTCTCGCTATTGTGACTATACGGACTCGCTTTATTGTTGCATTAGTACACGGCGTCTATGTATTTTTTTTTTTTTTTTTATAAGCTCTCGTTTATTAACAAAATTCATACGTGAGTTTACATACGTGTTTTTCTGCTCTCGAGCCGAGCGCACTCGGCGCTGTAAACACGTCGATATTGATGTCGAGCTGTCGCGCGCTTTAAACTCGGTAATTCCGAGCGAAAAAACCGGTTATCTCGAAATTTCACACCCAAGAAACGCAACACTTTGTTAAGCACGACGTTAAGGACACTCGTGCGCTGCGTACGCACTGAAAACAGCCCGCATTTTCCCTCCCAATCGGCTCGTTGCACCCGGCCGATTCGTCCTGCCTCGCGCTGCACACCTCCGAAAAAAGTTATCCGAAGTTAGAAAAGGGCAAAAAAGAAAAACAAGACACTGCGCGCAGGGGACTCTTCCCCGAGTCGAGTAACGAAATCTGCGTGCAAGTCGAGCGTTTAAAGGATCGTAACGCGCGCGCAGCAACAGCAGCGCAGTGTAGGAGACAGAGAGAGAGAGAGAGAGATGGAGGTAACCAGATCAGGCCTCTCGAATGACCCGCTATGGCCTGGGGAGTAAATATTTTCATATTACTTTACGCGCGTAATTCAAACGCCGCAAATCTGGCTGCCACACATGCGCGTACGCGCAGAGATATATACGCAACCCTTTTCGCACTGAGCCACATCCGCCGGACCACACGCAACCGCGCGCGCGACTTCATCCAATAACGAATGCATCGCCTTTTTCCAGCCGATTAGGCGCAGGGCCCTCGGCGAGGACTCGCTCGACTCGACGAACTATATGTATGGGCGTCTGGATAGGTGTGTGGACCGTCTGAGAACTGCGGCCTTTTTTTTTGATAATCCTCTCCTCTATTTCGTTTGCTTTTCACATACGTACTGTGCGAGCTCTATTGCGCATTATTATACACATTATCGCGCATTATAGTGCATTATTCAAATGTATTTTCCCGAGTCATTAAATAGCTCTTGAGCATACACACACACACAGCTGGAAATTGAACCCTTGCGGCGAGTTTGTTTTCTGATGCAATTGAGCAGAGCGAGGCACAGTCGAGTAACTGCAGTGATGAGAATCGAAAAAGAAAACAGAAGTGTAAATCGAAGCGTGGATAATCTTGAATCGCTCGGCCGTGTATGTATAGGTACTCGAGGCCGTTTGGCCGCGCGATGAGAAAGCGAGGGTCGCTATACAGATAACTGGTCGCGCGGCGGCTGACCCTCCCGAGATGTTTCCACTGGCAAAGTGGATTTCGATTTCTATTTCCATACCGTTTTCGCTTCGGCCTCTTTCTGCGTGGCTTGCCGTACGAGAGAAATTGATATTTCATACAGATTTTTCCATTTTCCCAATAACCCCACCCCCCCCCTCCCCCCTGGTCCAGGAAAAAGAAAACTCTAAACAACACAAAGGAAGTCTGCGTATGTATATAAGTGGAAAACGATGCGATGTGCAGAAGAATATATTGAAAATTGCGCTGGCGTATATATGTATACGGAAACAAAAGGAAGAAACGCAGAGGCCGCCTCCGCCCGATGCATCCTCTCCGCGCGATCGAAAGCAAAGAAGAGAAAACGATGTAACTCCCTCTGCCGGTATAGAAAAAAAAAAATATATCGAAGAAAAACGAGCGCGGCCCCCGCAGCTGATGAAACCGCATATTCCGGGAGAGTCTCGGGGCTAAGGCAAATCCTCCAAATACTTTAATCCCTTAATCGGCTAAAAATAAAAGGATTAAGCAATAAAAAGACGATATTCCAAAATGCTCTGTCTCTCTATCTCTCGCTCTTTCCACAACCTGCATATCTGGTCCCTTGCGGCGGAGGCCCGGGCCGAATGCACAGAGAGAGAGAGAGAGAGAAGAGAGGAGAGAGAGAGAGAGAGAGAGAGCGAGCACGCGCCCCGAGGAATTAGCATTCGCACAGGATATACGCTCTAACTACTATCGACGTTCCTCCAACTATAATCATCGGAGTAGATGCGAGAGAGTTAAGTGTAATATTATTCAGCAGACGGCTTTGTATGGATATATGTATCGCTCGCGCACGAGACCGGGACTGCTATACTTCGTATATACGCGCCGCAACTACTCGTATCTGAGAGCAGATGCTGTCCGTTATATTGTGTGTATATACGCGGACCGTGTGTGTACTATGGCTGCTGCTCCTGCGTCTACCGCCGCCACCGCTGCTGCTGCTGCTGCTGCTGTAGCTGTAGCTTTATATTCTCGTAGATGCGGCGTTTCCTTCCACAACGAATATTATTTCGGATAATGTATACGAGCGCGAGCTCGAGCTGTGGGGATAGTTTCGCAGCTCACGGTGTGCTCTCCTCGACTTTCAGTTTACTTTTCGAAAGCCGCGCGCGTACGCGAATGAGACCCTCTATATGTATATAACGGGAAGCACGACCCGTGTGTTTAAACCATATCTCCAAAGCGAAAAGGTGTACTTCTGCACTCGAAATAATTCGAGAAAATCAATGCCAAGCTGATGTACATTCAGAAAGTCATTAATTCGCCTAGTATCAGATACGCGTACGAGTCTCTCAGTCCTACATCTTCCCTTTCCGCCTATTACTCGGTTAGTCCACGAGGAAACAGACACCCTCTCTCTCACTCACTCTCTCTCTCTGTGCCGACAGCAACAGTACGGGCGAACAACAGAGCGTAAGAGAGGGCGTGAGCTCGCAAACGGCGAGATTAGGGTACGTACTTATACATAGCTCGTCGGTCCCCGCGACGATAGTTTCGCCCGGCAGACTATGAATCGTAATGACGCGCTTACGACTAGGAAGCGGAGAAGGAGCATAGGAAACATCCTCGAGTTACCCCGCAAGACAAACGTTCTGCCGGGCTGCTTAACGCATGCTAACTGGGGAATCGCGACGGGAAGGGAATGAGCGCAGTTTCTCCCGGGAGAAACGTGACTCGAGATGACGCGCTGCTTTTTCGGCTGTATCAGACTTGGATTTTTCTACGCGAACTTATATTTTTCCATTCCGGTTTAACGCGGGAGTATCGCTCGATTGTTGCGCGCGATTGAAAGTTCGCCGAAAGAGCGCTTATTCGCAAGTTCTTGAAAGAAACTTGCTGCATAGAAGCGCGCGTATTCGACGATTTGCATAATGGTTATATCGGGCTGGCTTCTCGAGAGGCGTCTATGTTTTACCGATACGTTTTTTACTTCCCTTTATTGCTCGTCTCCTCGCAGAATACCTGCTTTTATCAAGTTCAAAAATTGGTCCCTACTGCAGTTATAAATATTCCAACTTGAGTTATATCGGCCACACTCGGCCCCGCCATTTAACCTACCCAATGGTAATAATAATGTAATATTCTACTCTTGCGGCGCGCGGTGCGCTGAAGAAATCTCTCTCTCCTATTTAATACATCTCTAGAGCAGCGCAAGAACCCGAGTCCGCGCAAAAACCGACCATAAAACGAAACGCTAATTACTCTCATTGGCATTAATGTTTTTGTTTCCCCAAAAATTATGCGCAAATCTCTCTCTCTCTCTCTCTCTCTCTCTCTCTCTCTCCCGCGGTCTATATATAGATGTATATGTATAGCACAGCGTGCACAACAGCACTGCACACCACTAAAACCTCATACTTATGCGAGGGTCAAATTATATATCCTATAACCCCCTCTAATGTTCTCTCTCTCTCTCTCTCTCTCTCTCTCTCTCTCTCCCTCTCTCTCTTTCTTTCCTTTCCCCAGTTAAATATATACACTCCCGTGAGGTATATACCTATACGCGAGGTGCAAATATTATACTCTCCTCTCGGCGAATGCAAATCGTTCGAAAGTCATCCGCTCTCGAGCGGAATAATGATTCTCTCTCGGTTGCTGAGATTCCGGGGAATACGTGTACGCCGTGGTGTGTAGTGCGCAAAGGTGGTTAGAATAGACATGTGCCGTGGGGAGTATGTGCACTGCATACATACATACTCTATATACGTATTATATGCATATACGTATATATAGCGAGGAGTCGAAGAAAACGACAACAAGCCGCGAGGCGCAAGTGGCCGAGCGTCGGGTTAAGAGGGAGTGTTATTAATTTTCTACGAGAGAATGAGAGAGATAGAGAGAACGAACCCGGTCATCCTTAGCATCGCGCCCCGAGGCGCCGGAGGTGCTCCAGGTGCGGCGAATGGTCAATATAACCTCAAAATGTAAATCATATTGCCCGCCGCTCGCGCCCCGTACGACCCACTGCGCGCCTATACGTGTATACGCCGCGCTGTTTTCCCGGCTCTGGCTTTACGGTTTCTCTATTAAACGCTGCGGCTTAGTTTCGGCGCGTCAAGAATCTCATCTCGATTTGGAAACCGAATTTACCCCCCGCCCCCCCCTCCTGCTCTCCTCACCCCTTTTCTCCCGATGCACTCAAAAAATCGAATGACGCACATCCGTGTACGGTAATCAACAGGATTAAATAATGCCGAACGTTAAGTATAAACCAGCTCTTCCTCAATTAACGATTTTCATATCGGCGTTTCTTCCTCTCTATATACACAAGTATTGAGCGTTTAATCGACGGGCCAAAAGAACGAACGCGACGAGGCTCGTCGACGTGGGGAGTCTACACGAGAGAGAGAAAGAGCGAGAGAGAGAGAGAGAGAGAAACAAAAGAGGAAGGGAATGGCTTGCCGCCGCGGTTGCTACTCGATCGAGTTCTGCCGAGTTTCTGAGCGAGCGCACAGCGGTAGCTGATGTATTTTGACGTGACCGATGCGAGAGCGACGTTGACTGCATTATCTAATGGCCTGTCTCTCCCGCTGCCGCGTCGCTCAGCCGCCCGCTCTTTCCTCCCTACGCCACTCGCGCCTCTCGTCGTCTTTCTTCGATAACGAATAATCTTCCTCGTTTTCCGTCCAATTTTGAATATCGATCGAGGTACCCCTGAAACTTGCCCGGGGCTTTATTTAAACCAAAGGCAATACTTAATTATGGATATACAAGCCAGCAGATATGCTCGGCTATGTGTGTGTGTGTGTGTGTGTGTGCACGATAAGACCGTGGCAACCGAACTCCCGAGTGAAACGCAAATACCAAAACGAGCAACTCGAAAACGAAAGCGATCGATCCGCTCTGTGCATTCCCTCGGAACCCCGCGGTGAGAACCACTGATGTGATGACTCCGGCTGCAGAGAGCAGTTCCAAGCGAGGATAGTCTGGCGCGCGCGCGGAGAAGTTACACGCCAGTTACATTCAAGGTAAACTTGCGCAAAAAGCACGCGGCGAGCACGGCTGCACAAAATTGCAGCGAACAGTGAGTGAGAGAGAGAGAGAGAGAGAGACGGAGAAGGGGGGGGGGGGAGAGAGGAAGGGAAAGAAAGAGCGAGGAAGCCTTCCAGCAGTGCACTCGTCGATGCTCGCGACCGAATAAGTTTCGTCCGCCTCGAGGTCCTCGGAAAACGAAGACCTTGCCCGTCGTTTTTTCGCTTCACTTTTTTACCGCGCCTTTTATTATATATATTGGATATTTTAAACGCGAGAGTACACAGGGGAGATCAAATTGCTGAATATTTTTACGTGTCTAAGTGGCATACAATGTATCGGATGAAATTGGGGGGTTGACCGTGCGATGACTGTAATTTTATTTGCGACTTGCTTAAAATGTATTAGCTTTTTTACGGGGACGTCGGGGCTCTCGTCGACGCGTTGGTGCAGCCGGGGATTCCTCGAATTCGAAGCGCATCTCGCGAGAATTCCGCGAACGCTTGAGCAACAGCAATTGCGAAATGTGTATCGACAGTACCAATTTTCTAGCGTGCGATACATTAAAAATTCATCTGCAGCAGCATTACCAGTTTCCAGAAATAGGTCAAATTACACTCGTTCTACAAGGCTATTGTTTCAATAAAACCCGAGTAATGACTGACTGCCGCGAGTGCACATTAATCCTGTACTCGTGTATTATTATAGACATACGAATCAGCATAACACTATCAATAGAACCGACAATAACGCGTTTTATTATTTATCGAACACTGCACTCCTCGGATACCACCTCGAAAACTGCGACAACGACGACGAAAGCAGTTACGCTCGGAATCCAACGTAAAACATGAAACGTTGAGCGCGGAACTGAAAGTCAGCTCGCAAGAGCGCGAGAGCATGCATATCCGAGAAAGAGAGATAGAGGAACTGAAACAGCAGCTCCGGCAGTTCTCAACCGACCACACTCGCGTGCATCCTTCGGTATACAACGCGCATATGCAGTCGTCGTTTGTTGTAATATACAGCAGCACTCTCTCTCTCCTCTCTCTCTCTCTCGCTCTCTCTCTCTCTCTCACTCACTCTTGCTGGCGAAGGAGTGGTTTACCAGCTCGGTGACGGCCAATGGCGAGTGGCCCGGCTAATTCTAGGGTGCCGCCGCCACCGCGCCATCTTTGCATCATAATGCTGTTCTTCGTGAGCGAGCGAGGCCCCCTTCGTGCCGTCGTGCCTCCCCCCACCTCCTCCACCTTCACCTCCTCCTCCTCCTCCTCCTCCTCCTTCTTCAGCTGCGTGGAAAGAGAGCAGCGCGATCGCGAGCTGCACCGGTACACACAGTGTATGCACGTACACACACGCGGCTGTACTGCTAGCGCAGCTTGTGTCTTTCTCCCGCTCCATCCACCCCCCCCCCCCCTACTTACGCTGTATACGATCCGCGGATCTTTCTCTTTGGGCATTTGCTTGGCGAGCTGCCACCGTGTCTACCGCGCCTCTCAATCTTCGACTTTGTCATGGATTGTTTCTTCCGCGTAGTGCAGCTCCGGCTTTTGCACGATTGCGTAGGAGTGGGATTTCTGCAGGCCGGGCGAATATGTTTTCAGGTCACGAGTTATACCGTTCACCAGGCGCGCACTCGCAGCATAATAGCAGCAGTCGCCTAGTTCGTAGTTTGATTGCTTGATGGAACTCCACTGAGTAACGAACCAAAGCTAAATTGAACTTCAAAAAGAGCGAGGGGGGGGGGGGCAGAAGATTGTCTGTGCCCCGTCTGCCGGGAATCAATCACCGGCCAGTGGCGCCCAACCTGGTTCCGCAAGATGTTATGGCATCTCTTTCGCTCTTTCCCTTTCGTTCTGCCCCTCACCTCTCTCTCTCTCTCTCTCTCTCTCTCGCTCTCTCGCTCTCTCTCTCTCTCTCTCTCTCTCTCTCTTGCTCTCTCTCACTCAAGAGACCTTCTACTCCGCAACCGCTTGCGTGGACTGATTGGTTAATTAGCCGCCACGGAAGGATCAAAACAACACGCACGATTTTCATTGCCTCGCGTGAGTCCGTCGAGAGCGAGCGTGATGGTAACCGATCGTTTGGAAATTAAAGGCGCTTTTTTCATCGGTTTTGACACCGAGCTTGTCGCTGATCGAGATCCAGCCCCACTGATTGGGATAAACAGGTTGAATTTGCCGAATCAAGCCCAAGTTTTGTACTTCATTTTTTTTTTCTTCCTTTCTCTCGGTCCCTCTCGTCCGCGCGCAGACTTGTAATCTGCCGCGATCACTATGTAATTTCGTGCATAATCTGTTCATCTTTATATCGTTCGAAAATCAAATTGAAATTTGATTGGTCCCCGTGCCTCGATTGAGCATCGGAATGAAACCCAGATTTTCCGCTGCACAGTCGGCCGGAGGAAAAATGATCCGCCGCACAGGTGACGGGCTACTAGTGTTCTCGCGACGAAAGATATCCAGCTCGTTACGTCGCTCTCGCAACTGTCTCGACAAGTGCTTGGCTTGGGAATAAGAAGCAACGCTTCTGCGTGTATTACACGTATGCACACAGACACGGCGCATCTTCGTAATCCCTTGCAGCTACGTATGTATACGTGCACGTATATACATATCGCGTCGGGTATATAGAGGCGCCTTGGGCGACGTGCAGCACCTACGCTACCGACTCGCTACTACTCTCCTGTCAGGAAAGGTAATCTCGGAACGTACGTGAACGTTGCGCTACTGCGGAGTCTCTCTCTCTCTCACTCACTCACTCGCGTCACGCAATTTAAAATCATTTTTTTCCTCCCTCCTACTCTCTCTTTCTCTCTGTATATATTATAAAAGGGCTGAAGAAAAAGGCCGAGAGAGGGAGAAGTGGAGAGAGAGAGAGAGAGAGAAGGCAAAAACCGGCAGTGTGAGAACCGGCTGGAGCATCGGCTGCAGAAAATTCTGATGCTCGTGTGGGTACTCGTCGTTTTAAAATGATGCTTGCTCAATTTTCGTTTCTTCTGTGCATGGGGGAACTCTTGTATTTACGAAGAGTTGCCAATACTGCCATTAGTTTTTACTGAAAATTAAATTGCGAATTCCGGAGGACTAAGAATCTGAACAGCTATTATTTAAAGCCTCTGCACATATTTTTAAATTTATTCTTCTGGAGTAACAAATTAACGCGAGTCTGAAGATAAAAAAAAAACAGGAAACCAAGCGACCCGAAGCACGTGTATGGTAAACTATATATAATATACATATATATATATACCCCGACCCCTTCCAAGACACGACGACGTATATTAGGTATAGTGTGCGCTACACAGCACACAATGGCGGCTCACAATGATGGAAAATAATTAAAACACAGCCGCCCGTCAAAGGAGCCGCCGGGGGCAGCCAATCGAACCGATACTGATCGACGTGCATAAGAGAGCAAAACGCAAAGACGCCGGCGAGACAACGACTACGACGAGGAGGTCGAGCACCTATACTGGCGCGTCCATCACTCTCCGTAGTATAGCGTGCTGCTGCTGCTGCTGCTGCTGTATTTTTAATGCATACACGCAGACACTTAAACGATAAGTTGTTTTGAATCGATTTCGCGATTATTGCAAAATTTAACTTTTTTTTAGCAATAAAAAACAGCTCGCAAGATTTTAAGAAATAATCGATCTGAACGGACAGACGATAACTGTATAAAGTCGAAATTAAGATGTACTACACCGACGGTCGTTAGAGATATGTAAATCATATTTCTCCCGAACATTCTTCGGTCATTAAACCGCTTATGAGTACACAGATTTTAATTAGCAATATAAGGAGGCAGTTGGTAATCTTGGAATTTGAGCCTGGATCGAAATGAATCGATTTTTTATTAGTGGATTTTAGTGTCTTAATTTATTCGTAATCATTTAACTTGTTTAGTGCAACTACTGATACGAGTTCAGTGCCATACGGAGCAAACCGGCTCTACAGCGGAATCCGTTTTTTTTCCTGTTCCATTTCTGTACTTACTGTACAAGTGCAGCACTGTTGAAAAAACTGTTGATGTACTTTTCAAGTATACTCTTGCTTCAAATTTAATGTCCAGATATAAATTCATAATCAATATGCTAGATTGATATCTACCGTCGTGGATAAGATTTTAAAATGTTTTTTAATTAAAAATGCAAAATTTTACAAACGTAATAAAAAATAGAAAAAAAACATAATTATATAACCTCATAAAATTGTGCGTGCAAAATCGTACTAAAACTGCAGACAAACTAGAAACCTGAGGCACAACTTTATTCGCAAAAGAAACTGATTTGACACACTTTATTTTACCACTTTTTTATAATATTCATGATATTTTAATTGTTATATATTGATTGACAAACGAAAAGTATACTGTTATTTCATTACCACGACTATACTTTCACAACGAGAAGGAGAATTTATCAGACGTTATAAATAATGCTCTACGTTATGTATCCATTGCATTAAGACTCATACGCTTCGAAGAAATTGTCTATCAAAACATATTCTACAAATACATTTTACAAAAATACATGACATACAGTTGAAGATTTTTCTTAAAGCTCGGTGGCCCCAAACCGCAAAACCGTGGCAGCGGTCAAAAAAAAATTCATCACGTTTCGTCAACAACTTTCGCAAATCCAGCTGCGAGCAAAGCGTATAATATCGCGAGACTCGGGCACGAGCTGACCGAGTAAGGGGAAGCCCGTGCGAGAGATAAACAATAAGGCGGACTGACAAGAGGCGGCTAAAGCAGGAACGGCAGCAACAGCAGCAACAGCAGCAGCAGCAGCAGCAGCTGAGAAGTGGCATGACTCCGGAGCGAGACTGACTGTTGAACAATGCGACGAGCGACGCGCGGCTCGCCCCCGTATCGGACTGCATTGTTGCAGCATCGGAGCGGAATATCGGTATTGCAGCCGCCAACGCCTGGGGCAATGCTTCGACCAGGAGGAGGAGGAGGAGGAGGAGGTGGAGGAGAAGTTGCAGATCCGTGCGGACACATTCCAGGCCGGAATCGATCCACTACCAAGAGGCAGAGCGAGAGAGAGAGAGAGTTGACGATTCGCCCTCTGTGCGTGCCTTTTATCGTTGCTTTTGTTGCGAGTCTTTGAGCAAGAAGGATTCCTCGCTGTTCGGCTTCACAGTTGTTGAGTTGTTAGCGGTCTGTGTCGAATCGTTTTGATCGTTCTCTCGGATCCGCCAGTTGTTTTTCTGCTCTGTCTTTGTGCTGCCCGTTCGAGATCTGAATACCTGCCCCACACAATAACGCAGTACTCGCTGCTCTTTTAATGTCTACCGACTTGTACAAAACAGTGCTACACTTAACCTTTTAAACTCGCGAAAGCCGTAAGTCCCTCTAGGATACGTCGATCAAACGGCGCGTAGTCCGCGATAACGAGACGCTGTCATTGTACATCCAGCTCTAACAATTACTCGTGTCACTCTCGTCTTATGTATCGAAGAGGCACATCGATCGGAATAAAAGCGATTTCTCAACATCGAATCATTGACACCTATCCGGCACTCCGGATTCCATTTACCCACCGTCCGTCGCGGGGACGATTCCGCGAAATGAACGAGCAGTCCCTTCCGAGAACGAGGCTCAATATAACGCCTCGCGCCCAGACACAACCTGCTCCGATGAATGAGGGAGCGAATCCTCGAGACGGCAGCAGGTGATTGGCAAGTCAATCGATCAATCGAACGAGCCTTTGTCGAATAGCCTCTCTTGCACACTTGGCGTTATACCATCTGCATATATACGTATACAGATGCGAGCGCTGATATTCGTCCCACGTGCAGACGCACACACGGGGGAAGTGGCGCGAATTTCTACAGTAGCCGAAGACGAGGCGAATCATCAGAATCGCCGAGCTGCGTTGTCAGCAACTCTTCGGGGGTCCGCAGAGTCGAAACGGTAGTGCGAAACCCCCCGCGGTAAGCCGATACCAAGCGAGCCTCTGTGCGCCGGTCTGCAGCGCGCTTGGCCCAAAGCGAGAGCGAGAGAGAGAAACGACTCATCGGGGGTTTCGCCACCTACTGGGGCGACGCTATTTAGCACGAGAGGTGGAGATGACCGCTGATCCTCTTTTGTGGGATTGCGGCACGCGCGAGTCGAGAGGCCTCGAAATATTATTGCTGCGCGCGGCGAAGCCGCGGGGAGGGATACTCTCCGTGTATAACTGAGGCAGCGAGCGACTGTCGGGCCTCGTTAGCGTCGCTGCTTCTCAGCGTGTACGATTCGAGTCCTCTCGACGCAGACACTTACGTTGAATGGAGTTACATAAAGAGGGCAGCCCACTACGTTAATAATAAGCGACTTTCACGGTATAGATATTCTTCAATGGCATTCATTTTTCGCGCATCACAGGACTTGTACAGAACAATTTTGAATTAGTGCGATAGACAATTGAGTACTTGGGTGAGAAGGCGAAAATTTGCAGTGAGATCCCAGATATATACGTTGATGCACAATGGCAAAATCAATTCTTAGTTGATGCGCAGCGATTATGCTCGAATTGTTACATAAAATAATTATTACGAATGAAAATCTTTACTTGGCCCTTGGAATTAGAATTTTATACTTACTCATAAAGTTTACCAATTTGATTCCTTCGAAGCTGTATGAAAGATTTTCATTCTTACAAATGGATTCTCTCTATGTCTATGTGCGATTATTATCCCACAGCACAGTTCGATTATCCACGATTTTGTTCTTGTGATTGCAGTTGTCTATCAGAAGCGCTTCAAAAAGGAACGAAGAGCCCGAAAGCAAATCCAGGATCAGCTCGACCTCGAGATCAAGCGACGCTCGCAACTGGAGGACGCGCTGAAAGCTACGGGAGCAACGCCAGAACAAGTCAGAGCGATAACTGGTAATTTTCGACTACACTTATTTTTCGTGTACACGCGCGCGTATAGCGGTCAGGCAGGTTTTCAAGCGTAATTAGCATCACGATCATTCCAAAAGTAATAAGTAGCATTTCGGACGAGTGGAAGCTGCGCGCGCGCGATATAAGTTTTCTTCGCTAATCACTTTGCCACATCGAAACTTTTGCATCAAACCATTAAATAATGCAGGTACATCAAAACACAACTTTCGCGATAAGCCGAAAACTTGGAAACCATAATAACGAGAGAGCCGCCACCGCCGCCGCCGCCGCCGAGAAAATACACTCCAGCACACCAGGACTAGTACACCGTGAACGGAAAACGCGATTGAAAGTCAGCTCGGATTCGCGCTCTCAACAGCCTTATACATTCCCCGTCTCTTCTAATTGCCGAGTCTCTCTCCTCTCTCTCTCTCTCTGTCTCTCTCTCTCAAGCATGTAGCAATATTCCGAAGCAAATGCGCCCTCCGCCTTCTTGGCTGAGCCTCTCTCTCTCTTATTCTCTCTCACTCCCTCCTGTCACTACCAAAACTCAAACACGAAACCCTTTAAGTGAAATCTCTTATTCCGATATAACATTTCGTGAGCTCGTTCAGTGAGCGCTGGCGTTTTCGCTGCCGCGCTGATTAACCCTGTCAGCCCCAGAGAGTCGCGATATTAATTTTAAATCAAACGCGCGGGGAACGCGCGCGCGCGCGCGCAAGCCCTGAGTAGCGAGAGCGAGAATGAGAGAAGGCAGGGCCACGGCGACTTGCCGAATCTACACTAGCCCTCGAAAAACGCCTTAAACTTATCTGCTTATTAACTTTCTTCTTCTTCGCCCTCTTCGTCTTCGCTGCTATATATACAGTCAAGCTTTTGGAGATTTTTCGCTCGAGAGTGCGAGAGCATAGGCTTTGCTGCGGGAAAAGAGAGCAGTCGCTGGCGAGGATTGCGGTTCCATCGCTGAGTTGACATAATTTTCCGAGTAGTACTTACTTTGTGTACTTTGCCTCGTTGAATCTCCCGGGCCAGCTTATCGGTGCTATTAATTCACGATGTTTGGATTTATCGAGACGGTGGAGTGAATGGCTTTTCCGCGATTGATTGACTTATCGTGAAAAATTCATTGACTTGGAAATTTAGCGCATATAAAGATTCAACGATTCCGAGAAAATAATAAACAATTATTTTAAAATAAATTTTAATAAATGTAAGAAATTGACCTCATATAGTAAACGTTATTTAAATACAGTCTGTCTAGTGTCGTTGATGAAAGTACGAGAAATTTTGTGAGTAGCAACGTCGAAACTTTTATTTTTAATCTACACGTTGAGAGAGAGAGAGAGAAATGTACTTTGTCACGTCCCGTGTACAGTATATAAACACAAATAACGGTTATCGTCGAGATTTAAAAAATATTACTCCGTGCAGCCTGTAATTACAGCGCGCTCGATTCAAATCTCCGTTGTAAACGTCAGCGAGTACGATGCAGTTGCTCATAAGACCAAGCGTCAACAGTGAAGAGAGCATTAGCCTTTCGAAATTCGATAAACGCTCTTATAATAAACCTCGAGTATTTAATAACGCCACTATAATTTAAAAAAACGCACAGATATCTCTCTCTCTCTCTTTCCCCCCCCCCCCTCTCTCTCTCAGAGCCTATGGATCTCGAGAGCGCGCGTAATTCATGATCGCGCGCTGCGCGAACGCGTGGCGCCAATCTCGGGGTGCCCCATATCGCCGAGCCCCAGAGCATTCCTACATAACAAACCTCGCACGGCACGACTAACAAGCACCCGCTCTTACTCTTGCAGACAGCGTAACCGTCGAGTCCTCGCGAACGAGCGTCGAGCCGCCGGAGGACTCGCCGGTGGGTCACTCGTCGCAAACCGGCGCCCAGCCGGCCCAGTCCTCCCAGTCGTCAAATTCCCAGTCGTCGAGCACGCACCAGCGGCAGCAGCAGGACCAGCCGCAACAGTCCCAGTCGCAGAAGCAGCAGCAGCAGCAGCAGCAGCAGGTCGCCGCAGCGGCAGCGGCTCAGCAGTACAGGGAGGCGACGCAGGCCGGCAGCGGAGCCCGCTCCTCGTCCCAGCAGCAGCAGCAGCAGCAGCAGCAGTCGTCCGGCCAGCCCCAGCAGCAGCCGCCGACGCCGGAGAAGCCCGGCTGGGGCTACAGCGGACTCGATCTCATCGGCAGCCAGGCCACGGCTTTCTGGCAGAACTACCAAGGTCGGTGTCTGATTTTCGAGAGCCGAGCCAGAGTCTATAGACGTGTAGCGCGAAACGAATCGGGCCGACGCTTTCCGCTGATTCACGCTTGGGATACATGCGTAGCACCGCGGCCTCTTATTTTCCTCGTAGCCGAGATTATTGCTAGGTTTCGATGATTGAATGATTAACGAGTGTATCGGGCGTTTCTCGCATATAATCGCGGCGCGCAATGCAATGCTCCGCCGGGGCGAGGGTATAAGAAGGGAAGAGGGAAAAAAAAAAAGAAAGACAACGGAATGCCGAGCGCATTACTTTACGAGGCCAGTAAATATCGGCGCGGACACGCACCACACCTAGCTGGGATAAATCACGGGCTAATTCACTTACGCGGCTGCCGCGTTGCGCGCATTCGAAAGCAAGCAAATTTATTCGTCGTCCCGACAGTCCCGACGCACACGCATATATATACGCACACGCAGTGAGAGAGAGAGAGCGAGAGAGAGAGCCGTTTCTCAAACAAATTTACCTCTTCCGAAAAAATCGCCTCTTCTCAAAAAAGTCACTCGGCAATAGAAGCGCGCGCTGCAAAAAAAAAGCCTCGTCCCTCGCCCGGCAAAGAGAGCAGCGAGAATCGAAAACAGAAGCAACCACCTCGCTCGTATTATTCTCTGCGTCCCTCTCTCTCTCTCTCTCTCTCTCGCACTCTCTTCCCGACTATGCATACACAGACACAATACATTCGCTGGCACACAGCGCTTCGGAGCAGCAGTCTCGCGCGATGCGGAATCCATTTGCAATAAACAACGGAGATTTAGAGGGCGGGAGGAGGAGGAGGTGAATAGAAGGCAGGAAGGAAGATCATCGCCGTCCGAGGGCACTTACAAGCGGGAGGCCGCGAGGGGACCTCCGACCGTCGCTATATACTCTCGTCTCTCCCGAGTAGCAGCAGCAGCAGCACCACCAGCAACAGCAGCGGTAGCTGTCTTCAAGTCATGCATTCTAGAGGAGCACGCAGCGGTTCTCGCGCACGCCCCTATATACATACATGCGGCCCGTGTCTTTATTGCCGCTCGTTTTCTGGCTTCCTTGTCTTCTCTGCGCGGCAGCGCAGCGCAGAGAGAGAGAGAGACCCGCGTGCGAGCTACTCTCCGCTCTCCGCCGTGTATAGCGGGATTGCACGCATGGATTTGATAGGCTATTTGCGGTCTTGCTCTCCGAATACGCTGTGTATAGTTGACTTCGAGGATATTGTATACTGCACTGGAAAACATTGCTCTGCGCGAGTAGTGCGTATAGGTGTATACACGCTCGAGCTGAACGAATTGGAAGGTTCCGTTGGAAAATTCACGGGGAGCGAGTAGATGCGCGACGAGCTTGATCGGGCGTGTATAAGCTCGGTACACATCGGTATCGGATCAGCGGAAATCGTTTTATTGAAAATGCAGTATCGAGTTAAACCTTGAACCTTGAACCTGATAGCTTGAACCTCGTAATCTGCGTAGTGCTCCCTTCTTCTCAATCGAGCTCGTCGATTCTTCGTATCTTGTGCGTTAACGTCGAGGAGGCCTCCTTTCCCTCGGTATACACGTCGGCTCGAAGCTGCAGTTCCGAGAAGCAGCAGGAGCAGCAGCAGCGAAGTCGGTCGAAGCGGAGAACCGCTGGTAGTAATGCAGACTTTATGCATATCTCTGGGCGAGTAGTGAGGAAGGAGCTGCTGCCGTCGTAATTTCCCCGGCGGCCGCCGCGGCTTTCGATGGCGTTACCTGTCGGCCTTCTCTTCTCTCTCTCTCTCTCTCTCTCTGCTTCTGCTGTTGCAGCAGCAGCGGCGGCGGCAGCAGCTACCTTCTTCCTTCTCACTTTAGTTGCGTGGCGTCTCCGCGCTCGCTCTTTCTTCCTCGTCGTTTTCTACTTAAACTTTGTTTCCCTCGTCTTCTTCCCCATTGCGCCTCGCCTTCATTTTTGCGGTTTGCTTTCTTATTCAGGGGCATAGCCGTGCCGCCCGTATATTTCGCATTCTTTTCGGCAGCGCCGCGCTCTCGCACCTCCTGCGCTGCGCGCGCAGCCGAAAAATTTAGAGGCGAATCGACTCTCATCAATTGATAAAAAGATTTCAAAGGCAAATTGCTTGGGAGCCACTCGAGAGCGAATGAGAGAGAGAGAGAGAGAGAGAGAGAGCAGTCTCGTTTCATCGTTTCCTCTTAAACTCCCGCATTCCCTTTTTCTCAATCAATCTCTCATCTTGCTTTTTTTCTCTCTCCATCCTCGTTCCCTTTAATATTGCATTTACTCTTTCTTTCCCATCGTACCTCCCTCTTATATCCCTCTTTCTCTCTCGCTCGCTCTCCTACTACTCGGCGTCTTCACCATTCTCTTGATGGCTCGAAGCAGCAGCAGCAGCAGCAGCGACGGCAGCAACAGCTCCTCGTTTCCCTCGCATGTACGTTCGACACGAGGCACTCTCCGGCGTGCTTTAATATTCAGACTTATATGCAATAATTTCGTAGCGACCGTATAACCTCTTCCTTTCTTCGCGAGAAACGACTTTCGTTCGTTCGTTCGTTCCTGCCACTTCTCTTCATGCGCGCCGTTACTGATGCGCGCCCTCGTCGTATCAGTCTCTCTCTCTCTCTCTCTGTATACACGATCTCGTTTTTATAACGCCCCATACCAGTACGTATTCGACATTTTTATCGCTGTAAAAAAAGGCAAGCCCGGTGTGGTGGCTGCATCGCGTTCGTGAACGACAAACTCGATGTAATTTCTCGTTGATGAAAAATAATTCTGCTTAAAAAATTATTTTTCTTACACGAAATAATTCTCTAACGAACTAAACGATACCTGTACATTGAAAAATTAAAATTTATGTATTAATAGAAACAGAATGAATAAATAAATAAATGGGTAATAATTTTTATCAATTAGACAGTACATCGATATTTCGCCCACCGTTGCCAAAACTGTGCTAAAAAGTAAACTCGCTCGTGGACTTTTGTTTTTCATTAATTTCATCAACTTAACTCCTGTACGCACTGCGCACACACCCCCTCAACTATACGAGTGAATTTCATTGAGAATAATTAAATTTATTCGCGAAAACGAGCATCAAACGCATATTCCATTCGACGCGTGCACCATACATCTCGCTGCACGCGCGCGTACAGCCTCGCCTTATGTTTTCTCGTTCGATACGGCAGCGCCGCAGACAATACAACTCGAGTGCGCGAGAACAAGCGAGCTAGAAACGCATGTGTATATAGAGCGGTGCAGCGCGTGCGCATCGGAAATACGAAAACCCGGCGAGTAGGAGCATATCGACGACGTTCGTTCGTTCGTTCGCTCGTTCGTTCGTGTACATGCGGACGGACGGCGACGGCGACGACGACGCGCGCGCACGCGAGAGCCTCCGATGTGCAGCCTTTTCCGCGTCGTCGTCGCTGTGCTATTTCTGTGCACGTCGCGTCCCGCGTTACGTAAATATCGCGTACGCGCATGCTCGCCGTCTCCCTAAATATTAGGAGAGCATGCCCGCAAGTGCAGAGCTGCGCGAGACTCCGTATACCGTGTATTATAATTATAACGATGTACGCGCGAACTTTTTGCGCGCAGTTCTCGATCCGGTGTACGAACTGCGACGCACGACTTTAACGCGCACGCTTTCGAATTTTCGAGAGAGATTTGATTTGATTTGAAATAATTTATTTTATGTACATTGTGTTGTACAGTATATACAGGATTAGCTGTAGAAATATATATGTATATATAGATTACTCTTCTGAAGTTTCTTCTTTTAGAATTAAAGCCTTGACTTCTTTAAAGAGAAGGAGAGACGGATTTGTAAATTAGATTGGATAATAAAACGATGTGTATACTGGATTTGCGAACGATATTTTGGACGTTGCTCTGAATTTTTCGCGAAGAGAATCTGGCCGATTAGATGCGAAAACCAAAGTTTTTCTGACATTTTCGACATGCGTTACTGCCGCATTTGAACCAACAAATTGTATAGACAATGAAATATACTTGATTGTATGTTCTTCGCAATATTTTCGAGAATCATGTATATTCGGAGCGCACGTAAAACAAACGGCACGACGGAAAGAGTTTTCCGAACGAGAGCACAATGGCATTTTGCGCGCGAGAACTTCGCCAAAGCTCAAACGCGGAAGAACTGAAATGGAGCAGACGCTCGTCTACATACAGAGAGGAAAAAACGAGATTTCGCGAGTCGCTGTCGTGGAATGAGTTACGCCTAGAAGCGAAATAAAGAAAGTTGCGAGCAAAGTCGGTATACGACAGCGGAAAAGTAACAAGGGAGGGAAATGAAAATGAAACGAGAGCATCGCCGCCTGCGGAAATTTGAAATTATAAGACACCCGGGGATTCGCTGAAGTTTGCCTCTTTTTTTTTTAATTCCTTCGGCATTCGCCGGGCTGTGTGTTCCTCTGAAAATTCTTTATTACGATATACACGGAAGAGAGTATTTCAGAATCGTACAAAAGGCAATCTTAATATCTCAATCTTCCTATCTCCGACAGCCTCGCAGCACCGTTTGTATTTCTTTCTGCACCCGTGTATAGCGGAGCATCTCCTTCGATTCATACAATTTCACGCTCGGCTTGTGCCGCTTGTCTCTCGAAAACGAAAGCTGCGCGTCGCTCTCGTTTTACATAAAGATCAGAGCATTAAAAACGCTCGCGACCCCTCGGCTTATATTCTCTCCACGACCTCTCTCCCCTCTGTACTCATCCCCCCCTCTCTCTCTCTCTCTCTCTCTCTCTTTCGTTCGAGGCTTGCGAGTATTTGACCAATTACCGTTGCGCGATATCATACTCAAATTGCTTCTTTCGTCGCGAGCGCAGATACACTCGCGGAAGGTATAATCTCCCGAATCTCGCGAAGCGCCGAGTCCTCGAGGGCCCTAGAGAACGATTTCGCACGTCTTATTCCATTTTCGTCGCTTGAAATGCATGAAATTCAGTTACGACGAGATGAGAAGACGTCCTTGTATTCCGCCTCTTCACTGCCGGGAGCTCGTTTAAAGCGTTCTTAACGATTTCTTTCTGGCTGGCACTTGTGCCCTAACTCGTGTGCAAAGTTTTTAATAAAAATAATATTGGATACAAATCTAAAGAAAGTATACAACAAAATGACTTTGATTCGGCGCTTAGTCTGGACGCGACGTGAGTTTCTGCAGTTTTTAAACAGCTTTGCATAACCATTTCTATTATGGTGATTTCATATAATTATTTATTAATTTAGAACTTTATATTTTTTTTCGATCTCGTCTAAATTTATCAACACAAATGACGATTGAATCACAACTTGTAAGAAAATACCATTTCTTTTCAAAACTTCGGTCCAATATTCCACACCGAGAACATGCTTCTATCCTAGCTTTCGTCTTCGAAAACAAAACTCGTTTCATCCGACCGACAGGCCGACTGACTTACCCCTATCGAACCTCGAGGCAAAAAGAAAGCGAAGAGAGCCCGAAAAAAAGGAGCATTCGCTTGGCAAACGGAAATGAACTCACGCTCGCGAAATCTCAGCGGTCTGACATTGTGTGCCCAATATAGCGAGAGAGAGAGAGGTTCGAGTCTAACTGCCGGTGCAGAAAATGAAAACGAACGTCAGGAGCTGCTGCTGCTGCTGCTGCTGCTGCTGCTGCTACCATATACCGCGCGAGAGTCCATCTCCCCTTTATTTTCTCGAATTTTTAATCCAAAGTAATTTAAATCGCCATCGATTCGCAGCCGGCCGTCGCACAAAGCGGCCCCTGCGTTGCATTGTGTCGAAGTTAATTACGCGCGGCTCCGCGCATAAACGCAGAGTCATAGCCCCGCGCAGTCGAATGTCGATGTGTGCAAGTATGTGTCCATGTGCGCGTGTCTGTGTCTGTACGTGTGTGTGTGAGGCGCTACCGAGTCCGAGAAGCAAGAGAGAGAAAGAGTGAGAGAGAGAGCGAGAAAAAACGAAACGTATTGATGAAGCAACAGCAGCGGGCAGACTACCGACTCACCTTTTCTTCATATTTCTTGGCGAGTCGAGTTTTTCGAGCGACGCACAATGCCAATCGTTTAAGAGCCGAGCGAGAGCAGCGGCACGAAATTGTTTCCATTGTCCGGTCGATTTGTCAGGGTGAGGTGTAAGACGAGTAGCCGAGCTGTGTATTAGTCGTCGATTTCTCGCGCGAAGCGAGGAGCAGCAGTGTATAGCGCGCGCGAGAGAGAAATAAGAAAGGGGGCAAGAATTCGCGCGACTGCCCCCTGTGTATACGCGCGCGCGCGCGCAGCTCTCCGGGTGTTTTCGATGACTAAGAGAGCCGCGATGTCGATTCGTATACGAATTCCTTGTAGGAGAAGAATTTTTTGCGGAAGGACGCGAGCGCACGGGAGTAATCTTCGATTTTTCCATCGCGTTCTTCGCCCGATTCGAGAAGCTATACAATCAATTTTTTCCGACGTTCCGTTTGATTTTTCTGAAAGCGAAGGAACGTGGAAAAAGTTACGAGTAAGCATATTTATGAGTCATTTTAAATATTTTTTACGAAAAATTAATGCGTAAAAATACTGGAATAATAATAATTACTAATGTTTCCGAGGCACCAATAAAATTTCAAATTATACTACAATAAAGTATTTTTATAGAGCTTTAATTTAAGAAGAAAAATATACCAAGATTCGATGTTCTGATCGAAAATTACACCCGTTTAAAAAGAAAAACTCCGACTAGCCGATTTTAAATTTTCATATTCTGTATCTCCCATGTTCCTCAGCGTTTTTTATCATCTCTCGGCTTACGGAAAAAAGTCCCATTACTCCGATCGCTCTAGCACAAATAATTTCTTTTCGTATTCTAGACCGAAGAAAAGTGCATTTATTTTTTGAAATTCGACTTATATACGCTTCTTCTCCGCCTCTCTCTCCCCCCCCCCTTTCGCCGAGCGGGGCGCGCAGGGGTCAGCCGAATAACTTCTCGAAATCACTTGCGAGTCTCCCGTCTGTCTCTCCGTGCGGACCCTCTCGAGCTGAGCCGGCGAGAGCGCAAGCAAAGGTTAGAGCTGAATCTGCAAAGCCAACACCGAGCAATATACGCTTACGTCTCGGCGCAGTTAAATTGTCATTTGGATATCAAAGGGAGCGCGCGCAACAGCCGGCGCGAGCGGATAAGGGGCGCGAGGTAATTTGGACGCGGGCGAAACACAAACATCGCGCGCCGAGGTCTTACGATTCACACCCGAGATAGGCGAGAGCGTGTATAGTGCGGTATAGTCTTTGTGAGCGCGCGAGAAACAGCCCTCAGCTATTGTTGCGAGAGGCATAATGGAATCTCGGACGCGGTGGAGAGAGAGAGAGGAGACGGACGTCGGGTGTGATTTTGCGCGCGCGCGCGCGGGGGGTTTACTGTGACTCGATTTGCCGGCGTTTGTCTTCTTTGATTTGCCGAGAGGATACACTGGAATCAGCGAAGGTTCGGTATGGAAATTGGGATTGATGCCCGGTGCTGTGAGAGAGCGAAATATTAAATCAGTCCTGATGGTAGAAAATTACGCTATGTATTCTACAAAATGTTCTAGATTTCTATATACGAGATCATTTCTCACGTACAATGTACACGATATTAGCGATGGGAATCAAAAATATTTCTCCCTCGAATCTTAACTCTACACATCGATTCGACATTCTCTTGTCTCCTCTACATCTCGTCCGTAATTGGCAGCGTAAACCTCGCAGCCACTCAGCCGGTCTCCATCTCCGTCGCTCTTTTTGATGCTCCGTTTGTCTCTGCGCTATATACGCTACCCACTACGTTTCTGCCTCTCTCTATCTCTCTCTCGCTCTACGTGACGCGAGAAGTGCCTGCATTTAACCAGGGACTTAATGGTCTCGGCAATTGGATTTTACCATTGCTCTTTGCCTAAGGAGGCGCCATTTCACGCTTCCCGATTCGATCTGTCCTCGCCCGAGGGCTCGTCTCTCTACGTTTCGCTCATCCACCCTCGTCAACTGCCGATTTCGGTATACGCAGTATACGCAGTCCTATACGATACACGCACACGACGAAGTCAGTACTTTATTTCTTTTTTTGTCTTTCGAAGTTGTCTGGCAATCCTGACTGTTACTACTTGAGCCCCATAATAAGCTGTTATTTGTCACCTATACCGACGGTAAAAATGATCTTGACAAACAAAAGCCAGTGAAACTCTCGCACTGCGCGCTCATCAGCGAGTAAGGTTAAAACCGCGAGAGAGCTCGTCGAACCCGTTAAAATCCGATTTCGAACGTCGCGCGATTAGTCGCTATAACAGACACGGGTTTAGCTCGCCGCCTCTTGGTCTATCGGTAATTCCATTAGAGGGCGACATTTTCCAGTTTTCGCCCCCGCGGCTCGCCGTCTAATCCTTGCGGAATTCAGTGAGCGCAAACCGCTTTTCTCTCACTCTCGCTTTCATAGGCACGAGACGCGGGACTACGTGTGCATTATCCCTTTGCTTCGCGCGCTAATTACCGCTACTCCGTTTCATCCGAAACCTTCGCGCCTCGGCGAGCGCTGCCCTTTTCCGACTCGGCGCGCGCCGTCGAGATTATGGCTGCGCACGCGGAAAGAACGTTTAGGGGGGGGGGGGGGGTTGTTTCGTCCGAATGGGCTCGTGCTGAAAGGCTCGACGGCCCGGTGATAAGCGGTCTTCTCGTACACTTAGGTGATTTTTGGACCGTGAGTGCGAGTGAATTATTTCGCAAGGGAGTGATGCAACGGGAAATAATGTTTTTTCTTTCTAACTCTGTTGCAGAGTCTCTGGCAGAGTTTGAGCTGGAGAGAAAGTCGCGCCAGCACCCGTCGACTGAGAGGGACCAGGTTAAATCTCCACTACAAGGTACGAATGTTACAAGTAAACCGTTGTAACTTTTTCTGATAATTTTAGTTTGATAAAAGGGAAAGGATCTGGGCTTTGGGAAATAAATCTTGATTGTATTTGAGAATCTGACTTGCCGATTGTAAACACGAAGTTCAACAATAGCTGCTAAGATATTAAGATCATATTAAGAGATGGACTAGAGCAGTATATAAAGGATATCGTATCTATTTAATAAGATATTATTAGACAAACTTTCGAATCTTTGACTTCGTATTTAGATATGATAAATTAGTTTCTCAATCACGATCAAGGTCTGAAAGAGGCATACTGGGAATTGCATCCCTTCCTTAAAAGAACTCGTGAATCGCTAGCGCATGGTACAGAAACTTTTTCCGTATACTAAACAGTATAGCTTTCCAACCAAACAGTTTATTTCGCGAGGCAGCGCAGCAAGCCGCAAAAATATCTAATTAATTTGAAACTTGCAAAGCAAATTTTCAACCCGATTCCCCTCAAGTGTCGGCAATAAAACCAGCAACAAGCGCCTCGACTCGCCTCCCGCAAAAGACCAAAATATCGTTGGGAAAAAAAAAACTCGAAAAATCGTCCGCCCCCGCCTCGCGTCTCTTTTCCGCCACGGAGCTCGGTTCGGCATGAAAAACGACTGGTTAACTCGCGCAATTTCTTAGCGGTCCGAAATCCAAGTTCGATCTTTAATTAGAAACTCGCGGCCCCGTAACTTGTGCCAGCTCAGCTGTGCGTTTCTTGCACCTATACCGAAGCCTGTATCGGCGTCTTCGAGAGAAGTTCGGCCCTCCTTTGTTCGCCGTAACTACGCCAGCGCGCTCAAGTTTTCGATAGAGCAAAAAGTGCTCCCCCCCCCCCTCCCCGCGCGCCGGAGTCGAGAAACAGCCTCCTCCTCCTCGCCGATCATCGGCCGCGACGCGCGCGCAAGAGTAGGAAACGGAGGGAAGCGGGAGGGAAAGTTAGTTCCTTTTCCTCGAGTTTCCTACGGACTTTTTTGTCGAGTGTGATTTTCACGGAAATTTCAATTAAATAGAGATCGCGCGCGCGAACGAGAAATTTTTTTTTCCTCCACGGGAGAACGGCTATATCGTGTACGTAGCGCGGATATAGGAGTTTCAAAAGTTTAAGTAGTTTTTCTCGATTTCTTACATAACGCGCGGATTTTACGTCGGTCCGCACGCGCAGAGACGGAACGAGTTTTATTGGTTTTTTTTTCTTCGCGTCCGACGGCTCAACTTTTCGCAGCCGATACATCTAAATCTTCTCGTGGCATTGCGAGCACAATTGAAAAATTAAAGCGAGAGAATGCGAGCGATGAAAATCCGAGAGTGAAAGATTCATTCTGCACTATTTATCCAAACACATTGTGCGCCCGATCGGCTGCACACTCTAGGTAATCAGACCATTATCAAGCGTGTAATCACGAGGCGAACCTGTATACTCTCACGAAAATTGAGACGCGCGCGCGCGAGCGCATAAGAAGCCGAGAGAGAGAGAGAGAGAGAGAGAGAGAGAGAGAGAGAGAGAGAGAGAGAGAGAGAGAGACGAGGCCCAATGCCGATACGCCCAATAATAATGACCGATGAGGGCCCGCGCGATCGTTTAACATCGCTTCGGCTCGCGTACAAAGAGAAAGACGCGATAATTGCCCGCTGTTGCTGCTGCTGCTGCTGCTGCTGCTGCTCCCGCTTCTGCTGCAGCAGTGTACGCCTGGCGACGAAAAGTGCTGGCCCATCTTCATCAATTAACTTCGATTTTCGAGTCACGAAACGATTAAGGCGCCGCGCGAGCGCCCCGACTTTTCCAATCATAAGCGACAGTTCGATATAAAAAGTGTGTAGCGTGTGTATAGGAGGAAGAATATTTATGTATATATACCTGCAGTGCGGTGTATATATAGAGCGCGCGAGCGCTACCACTCAAAGGATGGGCGGGCGTGCACCGAATGACTCGTCGCTGGCCTCGATTCGACCGGGAGCCCAGTTCCTTTCATGCTGACTTAGGAGGCGGAGGAGCTCCGACTGCCTGCTCGCGTGTCCCTTTCTTTTCTTTGCTTCTGCACCTATATATGCGCGCATACGCTTGCCTCGACGTCACCTATACATGCGTACTAATATGAAAATGCAATTTTCGTATATTTTTGTGAAACGCGTGTGCTCGCTTGCGCCCCGTACTTATATGTCGAATTTCAGCAACAAAATGCACTTTTCTTTAGTCTGGAATTAGAAAAAAAAATTTTCAGATCAAACTTTCTTCTGTAAGGCAAAAGATGATAAAAAATACCGGGGAACATGAGAAAAGTTACTGGCACCATCTTATGTATTTTTTTTTGCAAAAAAATTAGTAATTCAAAGTACTGCAATAATAACAACTACGAATGTTCCCGAGGTATACAATAAAATTCTGGACTACACGATAAAGTGCAACAAAAGAGCTTTAATCTAAAAAAAAATATGCCCAAATTCGATGCTCTGATAAAAAATTATACCCGTTAAAAACAAAAGGTAATAAAAATCCGAACAGCCGATTTTCTTCATTTTCCATGTTCCTCGACATTTTTTATCATATTTTGGTTTACAGAAGAAAGTCCCATCGACCCGAAAGCTCTATAGCTTAAAAAATTTGTTTTCGAATTCTAGACCAAAGAGAAGTGCATCTTTGTACTGAAATTCGTTACGTGGCTCGTCGAATACTCTGATAAACCACATAGCGCATCGACGAGCGCATACTTACGCAAAAGTCCTTGAACGAGCTTATTTTTTTTTTTTAACGAGAGGGGAAAAAAAAGAAGTTACGCGTGTAGCTCGGTGCAACTAAACGCAAAACCCATTTGCTCGATCTGTTCCAGAGTCCCGAGCAGGCTACTACAAAAACTCAGTTCTGTTCACCAGCGCAACCTAGAAGAGATCGCATTCAGCGGAGGCTCGATAACGACCGCGGCTGACTCTACTGCCACCGCTAAACGACGACGAACCGCAGAGGCGACCGAACGAAGAAAAGAAAAGCGCGTCGCACTGCGGGCCGCAGACGCGAGAAAGGACGAAGACGAAGAGGAGCAGTAGGAGGAGCGGGAGGGGGACGAGGAGGAGGAAGCGCTCGATCGACGCCGGAAGTAGCGGAGCAGTGACGACATATCAAGGACCGAGCCAGAGAAGATCGTCCGGACAGTGAAGAGCGAAAATTGAGCGGGCGAATCGTCCGGCGTCGATTCTCTCGCGAGGTAGACGATGGGCTATTATATTCATAACGGGAGGGAGGGGTGGGCAAGTCGCGCGAATCAAGTATACATAAGTGAAAATATTATAAATACGTATAAATACATTGATATAGAGAAGAGAGAGAGAGGGATGGAGTGGCCGAGAGAGAAAGGATTGCGCGTTTCGTGTACGTCGGATCGCTGTATAATGTATAACGAAGAGATATGTGCGAGAGCGTGAGAAAGTAAATCGCGAGACGAGGGACGATTGCGTGCGCGTGAGAGAAGGAACAAATATTATTTGTTGGCGAGAGAGTGAGAGAGAGTGAGAGAGTGAGAGAGAGAGGGAGAGAGAGAGAGAATAAGCATAAGAGAGCGAGAAAGAGAGCGAGAATGAAAAAGCGATTGAGAGTAAGCGAACGATAGACGAGGCGAGAATGAAGAGAGATATTTATAAAGACTGCTTCACCGCAAGAGTATATATGAGCGCTGAGAGCGAGTGAATTCCTAGTGCTGTTCTATAAGGTAAATATGATTCGCGAAAAGGCAAACAGAAAAATTTAAAAATAAACAATTGAAGACCCAGAATCGACTATACGTTCTCTAAGCGATCGAACAAAATAGTTAGTCCATTATAGCTTAAGGTACAAATAAATAAGGGATTTAAATCAATGAGACTCGGCTCGTTCGCTCATTCGCAAATCATCCACCTCATTCTGACGCAACTATCGTCCTCATCACTATTATTAGTATTATATCCTCATCCTCATCTCTTATCACTAATATTATTGTCATCATTATCATCATTATCATCTTCATCTTCATAATCACAATCATCTCATCGTCATTATCATCCTCATTATCATCATCATCATCATCAATGCGACTTTAATTATCACTGTCATCGTAAAAAACGCGTAAATGGCATCTATGTTTCTCGGTACCGTGAACGAGAAATAGAGCGGACTCGATGAGCGGACGAGACGCGAATCCGGGAGCGTAGGCGAACACAACAAAAAAAAAATGATAAAATATATAGAACAGGTGCGCGCATCGAGGACCCGTCACGGAGAAGGGGAGAACACGGCGCATATTATATTGTAACGCATTTTCCTTCTCCAGCGCGAGTCGTCTTGGCCGAGCGAGACAAACTTTTATAGATTAGCGTGTGATTTTTTAAAAACGCGACGATCGGATTACATAAAACAAAAAGTATATATATATAAAATGTAGAGGAAGGAATGCAGGAGCTGGGATGGGAGGAGCGAAGTCTGTACTGGTAGTATAATATACAGTCGAGACGACCAAGGACGAGAGTCGACGCGACGGAGGAACAATTAAGGCGAATCCGATTCGCTCCGGACGGGGGGAACGGGGGAGAAAATTGTGTATCATATTATGCAGTAGAGAAACGAGGAAGAGAGAACGAGACGGACAGAGAAAGAGAGAGAGAGAGAGATAGAGAGAGACAGAGAGAGAGAGAGAGCGAAGGGGGGAGAGGATTTAGAGAAACAAAAAATGAAATAAAAAAGGCTGGGGCGATGGATATAGCGACGATTGGAAATTCCTAGCGCGTTTTCAAACTAACAATTTATTTATATAAATAAACAAAAAAACAGAAAATAACTCAGTTATTCACGAGGAGTAAGTCTAATCTATGTGCGTGTGACACTCGCGCGCCTGAGTAATCGGCTCGATCGATGCGATAGCGACTTTTTTCCTTCGCTTCTGCGAGTGCAGTACGTATATATAGCGATTGGAAGTAGCGCGACCATGACTCTCGGAATTTTTCGAACCATTGGAACGCACTGAGAAACGAAGTAGCTCGTGGTTGTGAGGAAACAATTATATTGGCATTTAAATATTGGTTATACACCTGCTGTGATGTTATCGTTTGAAAAAAAAAAACGAGAAAAGGAGAACGCGTTCAACATTTTTTTATAAGTGTCGTATATTCTAAGTGACAAAGGCTCTACTTCGACGACGTCTACCAAAGGAGTTTACAAATCGACGAGATGTATATCGCAAGCGGAGAAAATAGCAGCGCGTCGATCGAGTCGAGGCGTCGAAGTTTAATCTCTAAGATCCGTGTACAAAGTCTTTTAGTTGTAAGGAATAAGGCATACTTGTGTTGTAAAGTTCACATAATCATAGCGTATATCTAGGTATCGGCTAAGCCCGGCTAGAGAAAAGTTATTAAGTAGAAAATCGAGAATTTAATCACCGATAGCTGATCCATATTTGCCATCGCCATTTTACACGCATACGTACATCACACACGACTACACGATTTTGAAAAGGAAAAAAAAAGTAATAGCGAGAGAGATAAGTTCAAACATCCACGCGCGGTTTTCTCATTCTACTCTTCGATCGACAGAGGAAAAAACAAAAAAAAAAAAGAAATAATCGAAGACGGATGGGATGCGGACACACGTATACACAGAGTAAATACACACGTATGTGAGACGCGTGGAAAACGTATTATACATAGAAACGCGGGGCGACCGAACGAGATGCGTACGTATAGTCGCGCCGATCGCCGGCAATCGAGAGCAGCGCTCGGCGTCCTTTTACCACTCTTTTGCACGATTTTCCAAGGACGCCGGCACTTTTCGCTATATAACTACACTTTCTGCAGACATTTGTATATCGATGACGTTGCAACACACGATGACACGTATACCCGTATATTATACAGACACACGTGTACACGAGAGAAGACACTTGTCTGCCGCGCGCAACACGAGTGATGCATTTGGTCGTTGCTTTTGTAATTAGTGTGACGAGATCGAGAACAAGTCTTTTTTTTTGGTTCCACTATTCATTGTATGATAAAAGAGAGAGAGAGAGAGAGAGAAAGAAAATAAAACAAAAGGAGAACGAGATATGTAAACGATTGTCGGCGAGCAATAAAGGATTTTTCTTTTCGCAATTTTAACGCGAACTAGCGTCAAAAGATCATCAAATCTACTCATGTAATTCAGCATATTACTACCTATGAATAAATAATAGTTGTTATTGTACATGCGAGTATTCAAATTTCTTGAACCTCCCATCCCTCACAGCCACCTTGCCAATCTCCTGCACATTCCGCGACGAAAGAGTCGAGAGCGACTTTTCGACTTTGGACCGTTGGAAAGAACGAAAAATCATGCTCTGCGCCTAATAATAATAAACAAGCAGAAACGTCGCAGTACGTAAGTAAATGCAAAGTACAGCCACTGTAGACCGCGCTGCGGAAAACGAGCGCAAGAAAGGAATAAATGAAAAAACCATGGAATAATAAGGAGGAGAGAGAGAGAGAGGGATGGTAAATGCAAAGCGGGTGGCTCGCCTGCGAGCGGCGCATTTAGAAATTCTTATCAATTTACAGTAGCGTAACGACACAAGGCACGCGACGTAACGTCATTGGCTTGGCTCGAGGCTCCGCCCAGTCTCTCCGGCGGCGATATTTTCATAAACAACGATCGCCGACGATAAGGGCCCCGTGAAAGTGCGAGAGCGGCCAGGAGAGAACCTTTGCAACTTCAAAGAACGTCTCAATCTCATTTAATAAATAAAACTTGGCCAAAATGCTTAATTGCAGCCAGGATTGCTATTATACCGAGTTACGCGGGCAAATTGAATTTTTAATTATTGCTTAAGTGCACTTTGCACTTTCCTTTAAGTATTTACGGGAATTTTCTTTGCCAGTCTCGGGAAAGATTCTCGGCTTGCGCGCGCGCACGAAAGATTCGATACTTCAAGTGCTTCTGCAGAATAGTGTCGATTAGAAAGGAAATAAACGACGCTTTTTGAGTCGAGTCTCGCGGTTGCCAGTCGCAAATTTTCTCACGATGATTCCAATACACATTATTCCACGAAACTCGATGGCAATGAAACTCCGGAAATTTTTCCGACCGTAGCGCTCCATCCCCATTCCACGAGCGTAAACTCCACTCCGAGCCAGAGGATTATTCGGGAGCCGCGTCGATCGTCGCGGGCAAATTCGTTCTCCATCGCGCGAAAAAGCCATTCGTCGCAGTTCGCCCCTTCACTTTGGCGCGCTGCAAAAATGTAAAACGCGATTCAACGACTCGACGCGGCGGTAGCAGCGCGCTGTCAGCATATTTGTACGTAAGGAAAAAAATGAACGTTTCTATGCAAATGAGGGGCTTGCTCTCACTCGGCCCCCCTTCAATATATACGTATACGCACCCCACCCACCGTTTCCGCTTCTGCTAAGAGACGCTTCGACGAGGAAGGAGAGAGGGAGAAGGAGACCTTGGCGATGGAGGAGTACAATGGGATGTTTGCCACTGTGGAAAAGAAATCTGCGGAATTACCGGAGTTATTGCCGGGGGTACACGGCTGCTTAGACGCTAGTATTTGTTCGGTCTGCACTCCGCAAACATGATTTGTGATTTTTCATTCGGCATGTTTAATTAGGGACGATAATTTTAAATTCGTCGCTGGTTGCTTTCTTTGTTCGATCAGTTTTCAAAATGTTTTTAATTTATTAATTTCTGTTGTGTATGTTTAACAATCGTGAATACTGTTGAATCGTTAATCCGGGCTCTTATTACTGTAATATATCGTTTGATTATAAATCGGATTGTATGAAAATCATTAATTCACAGAGAAGCAATGAATCGTATTTTAAAAATATTCTGTCACTGTTCAAATCAAAAAGAAATCATGAATCAGATAATTTCAAAATACCTACTTAAATTTCTCTTTATCTTTAAAAAACATTAAAAAACAGTAATAATTTTAATATTTGCATTTTTAAGTATAATGCAATTAGAAAGTAGTTTTAAAATCCACTTTTCGAAATGAATTGAAATGTATGTAGAGAATGTTGAATTATATTTTTCTTGAAATCAGATCATTTTACTTCAAAATTAGTTGTAGTTCTCATTTTTGTACGTATCATAAGTACTTATTTTAAAAATCTGTTATATACAGTTATTAGTTAAAACTCTCAAAACGTATAAGATAAAAACTTTTGATCTGAAAACTATTTTTTAAGAATGAAAAACCAATATTAATTCTCATCTCTATATGTTACATATTATGAATACATAATTCAAACTTCACAAAAAAAAACAAAAAATAAATAAATTCACAGTACAGAATAACTTCCAATGAAAAGATATTTTATCGTCGAATCTTAACGGTTTGTTTTCACAGAATATAAAATAATATTCCTCAAAATAAGTAACGGCTTCCGCCGGAATCTCCATTAAATTTCATCGAAACTGAAAGTTTCATTAAATTGTAATTTTTCAAAAGTTCATTCCCCCAATCACCGTTTCCTTTAAACTTGTTTCAGCACTCTTTTCGCTGTTCTTCTCCCCCTCGACTTATCTTTCTCTCTCTCTCTCTCTCTCTCGCTCTTTCCTCGAATCATAAAGATAACCGAATTGCGTGAGCTTTGCGTACTTTTTTATATGCGCAGGACACATTGCCCGACAATCATCATTTCTGCATTTGCATAATTATCGAATAAAACGCCCGCTGCGAAGCGCGGGGAACTCTTAGCTGGAAAAAAGAAACGTTTAAGTACCCCCGAGACCTTTTTTAAAGCTCTCGGTAGACTAATCGACGTTTTAAAAACTGTATTACTCTGTTTTATAACCGTCTAATTTCCACGATTTGATTAATTACACAACAATATCGATTTGTGCGAATTTCTCGTACTTTCGTCGTCCGCAAAGTGTACTTTTTGTCTGCGACGCGTACAAGCTCTTAAAAAATTAATTTAAAAAATTCAAAACTCCCGCCTAAGCATCGCAGCGCGTGTATTAATTAAAAAATCATGACTCTCGGAATGGCTGTCCTCTAAGAAAAAAAAAGAGGCGTGTGTATCCTTAGCTCTTTCTCTGTCTCGTTCAAGTGTATACAAGAGGCTTAATCGTTGCCATCGCGCTAATTAGACACGGTAGCAGTATAGCTCGTCTGTAATTTCCATCCGCTGCAATCACTCGGCGCTATTCCTTTTAATTACGCGGGACGCGAGAGCGAGAGAGAGAGAGAGACCTCTGCTTCATGCGCGAACCACGAGGAGGAGGCCCTCCTGGGAAACTGCGGAAACGACGTCGTCGCGCTAAGTAGGAGGAGAGAAAAAAAAATGAGAGAAGAGGGAATTATTTGTTTAGCGAGTGCACGTCTTGTTTTTCGCTTTCTCTCTCTCTCTCTCTCTCTCTCTCTCTCTCTCTCTCTCTCTCTCTCTCTCTCTCGTCGACGCGCGCGTATCCTCATGGGACACGACGTCGTATTTTTTCGCTCGACTCGTCGTTCCTCCTTTTTTATTTTTTTGCTACAGCGCCTTCAAGATGTCACCGCGGCTAATGAGGGGGAGTTTAAGCGAGAGGTGGAAAGAAAAAGTCCCTCGCGCCTCGTCGTCTATTTCGGTGATTACGTTAAGCATTGCGCGCGCGCGACGTTTATTAAGTAATACAAATTTTCTTTCGAAGAACTGCGCGGCGCGGAGAGGACTCGGAGGAACCTACGTGACTGAACTTTTGCGATAGTTGTTTTATTGCGTTAGAGCTTCGCGGCGGCGAGGGCGAGCGTCGTGCTATTAAACGAAATCTTTTATGCATGAAACGAGTTTCAGGAAACCATAATAATTAGAGCGACGAAAAATATTTAAAATAATCCAATTACGCGTGTTGACAAAAATGAATTAACATACGATACGCCGAATAACTCGAACTAAGGATCCTCGCTCCGGCAAATTATCCGGGAGATTACCGAGAAATTACACCGTCTTCTTAAAAATGCATTAAAAAAATTGTGCGGCGCGCGAGCCCCGCGCGCGAGACCGAATCACTTAATGCAATAATTTTCGAGCCTCGCGAATAAAAAGAAGCAGCGGGGCAAAAGGATCGCGCGCGCGGCGAAAATGGGATAGAGTGGGGGCTTCTTAAAAAGTTCGGGGAATGTACGGGGGAGCGCGCGGGTATTCCGAGAAGGAATGAAAACCGAAGTAAAAGTGCGGATAGGTATTCTGCATACAGATGTATAGAAGGTAAGAAAAGTGGATGCGCGTATACGCATGTGTATAGGAGCCACGCGCGTAATGAGAAGAAAAAGAGAGGATGACTCGGCAAATTGAGGCGAGACGGAGAAAGAAGAATGGAACGTCGCGAATCCCTCATGAATGCAAAACCGGTAATCAAAGTGTCCGATCGGACGAGATGAATCGCCTTATGCACGACGCGCTTTTTCATGTCTCTCTGTCTCTTCCCATCTTTCTCTCTCTCTCTCTCTTTCTCATTTTCCCTCTTGTAACTCGCCTTCCTCTCGTTGATCTGCCTCTCTTTTCTTCGCCCCGCGCAGCTCGCTCATTTTTCTCTCTTTTCGCGCGTTTAAGTGCGCGCGTACGTCTCTATATATACCGGGCAGCTGTCCGCCGTTCGGCGCGGGTGTGGGCGCGGCCAGTCGTTACACACATGATAATTCGAGAGATTTGAAATTCCGGTCGAGCGCACAAAGAGACAATTTTTAAGGTTTAATTTCGAAATCGCTGATTCATTCATAAACGCGCTCGGCCATGCTCTTTTTACGCCTCAATTAATAATTATTTCTAGAAACTCTCGTATAGCCCGTAATAGCTTTGTAAAACGGATAATCGCTCGGGGCATAAAGCTGCTTTCCCCCCCCTACCGCTATACTTAACAATTAATCCCCGATAAATAAAAGCGAATATAACGTCCCACATTACGCTTGGGTTAGTCACCGCGGATGGATGTTTCATTTTTGCAATTTCATCTTCAAGTACCCCATAAAGCCTATACATCTCCAATCCCCACCTTTCTCTCTCTCTCTCTCTCTCTCTCTCTCTCTCTCCTTCTCTCTCGATGTCTGTCTCGCTCACGTGCATCGCGTTCTCATATGCAGAGGAATCTTCGTTTTAATGGAAATCAATCCGGTTCCAAAGTGCGCACGTGCCTCACGGCGACAAACTAATCGCGTCCCTCTTTGCTCGCAGGTAAAATGGAAGCGGACGGTTGCACTCATGTATATATACATGTATATATACATGTATATATACACAGCCACACGTTTATGTGCAGCAAATCAATACCAGGCAAGTCGCGCGCGCGATTTCTCCTTTTCCAGGATGAATTATGTTCGAGTGCCCGCTGCTGACGTAGGTAGGATAATTGTTGGATAATCGTTCAATCAAACAATTTTATGCGGTGAGCCGCGGCAACCGCCGCCGACTGCTGCACCTGGCTATTTTTGCACATATTGCCGCGGAGAGCGCGCCAACAACGTGAGATTGCTTTTCTCGGATTTTCCACACTCCTTTTCTACTCGCCGCACATAAATATATATTTATATGTGTATTAGTCATTATGCCGTGCGCTAAACGCGAGATGTATATCGTGTACATCGGAGCGCGTGAGAATTTTCGAAATGGCGCTCGCACTTGCTCAATCGTTTGCCTGCACTGTGTATTTGCAATTCAAATTTCGCGCGCGCTCGCGCGTCTACCTTAGAATCTAAAATCGCAAGTCCGGCCGAAATTTAAAACGCGGTCCGGCAGTATACAGGCCTACTCGAGGGAAATAAGCAAGTCGAAACGACGACGACGACGCATCAATCAGAAAGCTGTCTCAGCCGAAATTGTCCGTGTATAAGAGGGAAAAATTTTCTCGCTCCGAGGTATAAAAAGTTTTTAAGAGCTCCCGAGTACAATTACTCCACCCATTTTCCCAAAAAAATTATCTCTCACTCGCGCGCGCGCATAGCTTTTTGCCGGTCGTCGTCGCGCCGCGTCTCTCTCTCTCGCTTCGCGCACAATACGCGCGCGCGCCCGCTGTAATTACGCAGCGCGCTGCGCGGCGCAGAGGATTTTTCGGGGCCGAGATTTTTGATTTACAGCCCGGGCGCGCTTAAACGCTCTCCTCGGCCCCGACGTGGAGTTTCGGCGATTTTGATACTGCGGCGCAGCACATCGCCACGGCGCCGACGCAGCCGCGCGGCAGCGGCGTTCATGAATTTGTATTAGACGAGGCCGAGGGAATCGGTTATTCGCGTTCGACAGGGCCGATCGCCCCCGTCACTGCTTCTGCTGCTGCAGCAGCAGCAGCAGCTTTTAAGTAGCGCACGAAAATGGGCTCGCGATCGTTTTCGAAGAAAGCGAGGATACGATGCTTTCGGCTTCGCTTTAATCTCTCTCTCTCTCTCTCGCTCTCTGTCTTTCTCCTTTTGTTTCCCTTTGCTCTCGGCGCGGTAGGTTTTGTGAGCGTTTCAATGCTTTTCGAGCTGAAAAAAAAAGAACGGCCGACGAATAAAGTGGCTGCAGGTATAGGATATAGGCCCTTAGACGGGAAATTACTTGGCGAAGCTCCGAAGGATTCGGCTTCGTAAGCTGCGTTATACATATATATACACGGAGCGCAGCATTACTCTCGAATATTTCAAATGAATATTTATATACATCTGTCCCGGCGCGTCTACGCGCTCACATGTATACCATGTATGTATAGAAAAGAAGAGCAAAAAACCCGAGGCGATAATTTCGCTCGAAAGTGCATAATACGCGTGGGGCGCTTGTTATTCGATGCTCGTATTTCGCTCTCGAGAGGATCCTCTCCTCCTTCGTCTTCGCTCGCGCGCGCGCGCATACGCATACACCTATATATATACCATACCCGTGCACACGTGCCCGGCTTCTTTTTTTGCAACCCGCGTCCCGAGCCAGCCGTATTCGACTTTTCGGGCTCGAGACTCCTCGGCTTCGAAATTATCATAAAAAATCAGCGATCCTGCCCTTTTGCGAAAACTCTCGCATGCGTGCACCAGTGCGCGAGCTCCGGTATCCGCGAGTCAACAGTGAATTGCAAGCACGTATACGCGCTCCCCCATAGCCGTACACCAGTAGTTGTAACAGTAGTGCAGGTTTCACGCGTCCCTCGCCGCGCGGGACGGCAATTTCGCCGAAAACAGTACTTTTTGAGTAAACGAGGAGCTGAACGCTTTTTCACGAGACGAACTTTTGGGCTTTATTCCTCCTCGACTGCGCCGCGCCGCGGAGAAAGCGCTTGTATAACGAGGGCGTTCGTACTTAGAATCCAGAATCCGTGGAAAGGGCAAAAAAATGTTCAAAGTCTACACAACGCACTGAGAGAGGGAGTAAGGCTATACGTATAGGTGGAGCGCAGAAAGAGAGAGAGAGAGAGAGAGAGAGAGCGACTGCTCCATTAGAAACAAAGAGCTATGCACTTAGAGAACGCGCGAGAGGAACCTCAGACTCGCATTGATTTTCGTTTACCTCGTCTATAGCCGGGACTCGTCTCTCTCTCTCTCTCTGTCCCGGTTCTCTTCCCCGCCGGCTAACAGTGAGCAAGCAGCCATCGGGCCACCCCCCGAGGGATGTTTCGTTATTTAAACAGATTAGCGATGTACAGGAGAGAGAGAGAGCGGGTCAGAGGGCGGAATCACGGCGCGGCGTCTTACGTGTAGATATATATATATATATATATATATATATATATGTGTGCGGATCCCGCGATGCGCGCCGGAATTAATCTTCCCTCCTTTCGGCTTTGGACGCCTTGCGAGACGCGCGTTCCCTTTGCTGCTTAACAGTCATCGCGGTATCCGGGGGAATGGGAGATTCTCCGCTATATATAGAAGCGCGGCTTGCGCATTTCTTTTGTCTGCTCATGCGTGTGCAGTACTGCGCGTGTATACGGCGGCGAAGGACTGCGCAGCTTCTCGGAAAGCCGAGTAATCGCGATTATTTCATGCGCTTGTATATGATCGATGGCTTACAATTACCGCTCGACGATTGTTATTGACATCGAGGTACGTAATGAGAGGACATGCGTACACGAGGGCTGCGCAATTATATCGCGCAATTTATTTTCTCGGAAAGAGAGACAGAGAGAGAGAGAGGGGGTAGGGGGATTAAAGACCGCGCGGGGGAAATTGTAAGACATCTACATTAAAGCCGCGCTCGCAAAAGTACACCAATCGCAAAAAGCATCTCGGGCTGAAATACTTTTAACGCGTAACCGCAAAAACAGCAGCGATCATTGGCAATTTGAGCGGATATTCGCGCGAATGATGAAAAACGGACGGCTGCGCACATGTGTGCGTATGTATGTAAGCGAGTGCAGTGCATCTCGACTTAATATAACACGAGAGAGGGTGGGGGGGGGGGGGGTAGCGCGCATCGAGAAAGAGAGAAAGAGCGCGCGCGCTGCAGAGGCCAAGACAAAAAGCCACGTGGATAAAAACGAAGAGATAAAACCCAGGTGAGCTGCAACGAACGGAGGATCGAAAAGAGGCGCATGAGTCTGAGCACACGCGATATAGAAAATGGCGCGGTTCTCTCGTGTATACACACACACGTACACACACACACGCCTATATCTATAAGAGCTCTCTCGCCTGACCGCCAGTCGACCTGCAGCCGCGAGAGAGATTTTCTCACGGAAGACATTTTTGTTGTCTAGTCCGATTAAGCGCCGACCACATCCGTCGATCGATCGTTACACACAACTCGTATGTACACGACGCCGGGATATGTATCTCGCAAACATACATATGGCTTTCGAAAGATTCGATAATTCGTTTTTCTCTCGCAGCGAGAGCGCATTGTTGAAAAAAAAAGAAGAAGCAAGCGCAAGATAAAAATTATTTCCTCGATAAGCTCTCCTGCTCACCGCAGCAACTGTTCTCTCCTCCGCGCACATCCCAGCCGCCCACGAGACGAGAATAAAAAAAAAGAAATATTTGCCCTCTCTCGCGCTCTCCAGGTCGAAAATAGCCTCTCATTTGCTAAATACAAGATGGCATGTTCCTCGCGCGCAGGCTCGCAGGGAGGCATGCGACCGCGAAGAGGAGCCCTCGCGAGAGCTCGTCGAGGGAAAAGACGAGAATCAAATTGAGCGTGAGGCGAGCAAAGGATATATGTGTGTGCACACACGTATATGCACCGATATACACTCACACACACACGTAAGAGCGCCACGTAAGAGCCAACTTTGCCCGGATGGTCTCGGCGCCGTTTACCGACGACCCTTCCCGTAGCTTTGTATGATTGCTCGGCGAAGGGAGGAACAGCAGATATACCAGAGACTGAGGCAAAGAGGTCGAAGGCTCGAGCCAGCTGACAACAATAATTTCGAGCGATTGCTTTCTTTTCCACTCTCTCGACAACCAAGATTCGACAATGCATCGTCACGAAGACAACTGATCGAAAAAGATCGACCTATTTCAATTTCCAATTATTAGAGCGAGTCCGGGTAGATCAATTGGTCAACGATCTGAAAAACTTGAAATATAACATACGAATTCTATATTTCGTCTATTGATTTATCCTAACTCTTTAAAAATGGCAAATTAAAACAGGTCTTTTTTGAGTTGTCGCATACTTCGTACGGGGTGATCGTATCAGCGATTGCTCTCGAATGTGCGCGTATATACTTTCGAGCATTCGCTCACGACAAATCGCGCTGCGCGCAAAGCTCGCGTAAAGCGCTACCGCAGTACATTACATACGCACTCGCTATGCGGGAATAAATTTAAATTTTCCGGCGGTTTTTGCGGCGGAGCGCTTGCGAGCGCGCGCGCGCGTGGCGAATTAGAAAATAGCTATTATTTGGCTTTGTTAGTGCATTTATCGGCTACTTCCAGCCATAACGAGAGAAAGGCTCTCGCTCCGCCGAGGAGAAATCGGCCCGTGACAAGAAAACAAACAAGAAGTTACACGCGAATACCACGCGAAGAATAGAATATATCGCGGGCTCTCGCGATGTTATTGCCACACCGGAGCAATTACCGCACGCTTATAACCGTTACCGCCTGGAATATTTCTTTGCACTGCGCGCGCGCGCCGCAAAGAGGAGAAATTTACGCTCCGCTTTCTATATACAAATACCGAATGTGCCGCCTATGTATAATCGAAGATTTATACGACCGTGAAACGTGATTTACGTCCTTCGTCTTTTCCAGATAGACGTTCGACTTTTTTTCTCTCTCTCTCTCCCCGCGCGCGTATCCCACTGCAGCTGCGGTGTGTATCGGCCGCGCGGAATAATAAAAAAAAAATCTTTACGTAAGACCGTCAGGCCGTCGCGCGCGCATTTTTGCTCACGGGCAATTTTTAATATTTGTCAGGATTTATAACCAGCTCTCCCGCGGCAACGCGAGAACAACGCAATCTGCGGAACAACGGCCTCTCTCGTCGCGCGTCTATAATCGGCCGAAATCACTTCCTCTCTCTATCTCGCGCGCGCGCGCGCGCGTCTGTTTTCCTTTTCTTTATTTTCTATATTGTATCGTTTCGGCAGGCACCTATATACATCGGAGTCACGTGGCACAGGTGCCGCGCCGCGAACGTGTAATCCGGCTAATTGAATTAATTGCACATGCAAATCCGTGCCCCCCCTATATCTATCCTGCGATATTCTCTGTGTATATATTACGCGCGGATAGAGAGAGAGCTGAGAACACTCGCACGCGCTTATATACCATACGCGCGCGGCTGCGATCAATTTCGCGTGGCAGCGCAGCGACTTTCAGCCCGACCGATTGATTCCATTGTGTAATTATTTCGGGACCGAGAGCCGTTTCTTTTTCGCCGAGGCGCCTAATTGACGGATCGGTCACACAGCGTCGAGGAGGAGAGAACGGGGCTGTGTATAGGTGCTCGTTATCTCTCGATGAGAACTGCGGGCGAAAAGGCGAGAGCTGTTAAACGTTTGTGGTTTTATGGACTTTTAATTTGCGGGAATGCGAGAGAGAGAGAGAGGGATCGAATTCGTATGTATATAGCATAGTCGATCGCACGCGCTGATATAGATTTGCCCGCAATTAACTGCAGTATTTCGAAATGCAGAGATCTGGATTGTTTATAATGACACGACGAGGTAGCGCTGATAATATCGTTACATTTTTATTTTTTTGGTTTTATAAACACCGAACTCATTTTAAATTTATGTATACGAGTCCCGAGAGAATAAAGCCCTGAAAATATTGCGCAAGAGCTCGTGTATATATACACGAGAATAACAAAAGAGCGAGCGACTTAAACAATTATTCTAACAACTCGAGTGGAACAATAACATAAAGCACGTGGGTGTCAATTACCAGTCCTGCATCGTAATTCAACGCTCATAACTCAGTCCCGCGCAGAGAGCCGCAGTATACGCCGCATTATTAAACTTTCGCATAAATACCGTGCAATTAAACTAAACGAAAACCATTGGCAAAAACTCCTCGGCCAAAAGTCTCTGGCACTACATGGATAGAGCACATACATATACGTATACACGCATAACGACGCGAGACCAAATAAGAAAGTGACCGAAAAGAGAGCGCGAGAGCCTCGTATACACATGTGTATAGGTATATACATATATACATTAAAGTATAGGAAGGACGACTAAGGTTTCGCACGACCTCATACCGCCGGCGGCGTGTTATTAGTTGATTCTTACAATTACTCGCGTCCTCCCTGTGGTTATTCTATTACCGAGCCTAGCGTAAAACGTCCCTGATTCTCGACGTATATATGCGCGCACGCGAATAAGCTCACGCCTCCTTTGCGGTTTTCGTCCACGAAGGACCTCTCAATTGATAGTCTCCGCGAGAGAAAATGGAAGAGAAGGCTCAATCGTCCAATGAGGCCTATATGACGAACGACTGTAATTTCGCGAGTAGGAGAAAGAGAGCGTGTCATTTCGGAAGTGTCTAAATGGGCTCGTATAGATGGTTATTGTTTCGTTTACGATTTCGTTACGGGGCTATTGCTTATCTACCCTGATGTAGCTGTATAGATTCAATTGAGAGGTCAGGCAGCCCCTCTTATGATAAACTTTAACAATAAAAAAATTATACACTTTAGACGTGAAGAAATTGAAATACCGTTTGTAATTATTTTACTTGATACTGAATAGCATTGACTTTGATTGATGAATTTGCAAATAGCAAAATTAGTTTCAAAATTCTATAAATATTGTATGGAATTTAAAGTGAAAATTAACTTTTTCGATAGCGAAATCCTTTGTTGCATTCAATATTTGATATACCAAGGGCATAAATAGGTCTTTATATGTTCACGCATGAGTAAGTAATCAGAAATGAAGATTTATAAAGTATATCTTATCAAAATTATAAACATTAATAATTTTTATTAGAATTTTTAGCATAATAAAAACTTTTAGCATAATAAAAAGTTTCAATTAATTAATTATGTTCTAACCGCTCAAATTACAACGCTGCTCAGATCTCTTAAAGTTAGATGTTCAAAACATTTCTCAACAAAAAACGGTTCATTTTACTTTCTTCAACAACCTAAAAGATCTAAATACCTTTTGTCGGTAACTAAAACTTACAATAAAAACTATTAGCATTTATTTAAAATAACTCATTTTCACTGTATTGTATTCGATTATAGAGCCTCAGTTTTCAGTTTAACAAATTATTACACGTGCAATTACAAGCCAATCTTGTCTTTCTTTTTTTTTGAGATTTTAAAACAGAAGTTATTTATAATAATAAGGAAGGCGGCACTTCCCCATCATTAGAAGCTACTGCATTTATAGCTGCAGTTTAATATACAATTACGTGTATAACACATAATCAGGATAACAATTACAAAACAATGCACCAAAGCCCGCGTCCCCTTCAGTAAAAAATTCAGCGCAACAGACACTCGTTTGTACATCATATCTATAACATAGGCTGCACCGTAGGCTTTTTTTGAACGCGATATTACTAAGCCGTTCGACACCGATTAACCTTTTTTCCTGGTCAGCACTCGCCAGCTCTATACGGAATAATAAAAACACGCGAACGCGAGGAGAGGAAAAACACAAGATCGCGAAGGGTGCAGCAGAGAATCGTCGAAAAATCGACGCGACAATTTCGCCCGGGGAGCCCGACGTGTCATTCAATTTCCGCGATAACGCTTTTGTTTCCGATGAAAAATAAAAGAGCCTCGCACCCTCGCGTTTTTTTTTCCAAACGCGCGGCGCGTACCACTCTTTCTCTCTCTTTTGCAAGAGCATTGTTTTCCCGCGTGTGTATACGTCGCGGCTAAATGCCGTTAAATTGTCATTCCGCAGTCACAAAGGGATATAGCCGGTGAAATATAAACGCCGAGCTGATGCTCGCGAGCTTTTTTGTTTTTAGTTGCAGGTACGAGCTGTGTCGCGGTGCTATATCTATTGCTGGTGGCCATTTTCCGAGCCGATTGTTATTTGGGCCGAATTGTTTTTCCAGCGTCGACGGGGAGATTAGAGGCGATTTTTCTCTGCCGGCGATCGTCGTTTTCACCTCGTTTTGTCTTTCGTTTAGTGTTGGACCATCGAAGTGCTATTTCATGGAGCCTCTTTGTGCCGAATACAGTTCGTACGAGGTATTAATTGAAGCAGATAGATTTTGCTCTTCATAGTATCGGTATATGTACGCATAACTCTGTATTTGAACGTAAAATTTTTGTTTAAAGTTTTAATTAGTTTAATTTCTATGGTAAATATGTGTGTTAAAGTTTTCCTTTGAATTTAACTTTAATTTACAATCCTCTTCTCTGTATGAATAAATTAATTTAATAAAAAAATTTTACAACAACTCAGTTCTTCATTAGCCCATCATAAGAGTAAATAAACCTGCAAAAAAATACGACACGCGAAACAAACAAAGCACGCTCGATTAGGGAATCGTAGTTGAAAACTAGAGCGCGCAGAGTCCATTCCCGCGGGAGCGCTTAGAGGCATCCCCAAAAAATCGAGGCTTTCGCCCTCTCGATTCCGCGAATTCGTTCCCCCAAGCTCTCTTTCTCTCTCTCTCTCTCTCTCTCTCTCTCTTTCTCTTTTCCTCTCAACATAGATAGAGCGCTCTGGGAGAATTAGGCGACACGCAGAGTATAAAAGGTCTCTGCCGCACGAGGCTTACGTTCGCGAGCCCGCTACCGTTCCTGCCTTTTTTTTTCCCGTGGAATATTGGAAAATAATGCACTTAGGCGAAAAGGGGCACCGGGAATCCAGCGGCGCTCAGTGCATTTGCCGCTCGTTTGATTCGTCTCTCCAGGGAAACGCTGTATAGTACAGCTGGGCCGTATACGTATATATATACGAATATATGGGGAGAGACGTGAAAGAGAGCATCGCAGCCGCACCAATGAAATTCCATTAGGTCTTCAGCTCTGTAAGCGATCGTTTCTGGATTTCATTTTTCTGGGTTTCATTGACAAGTACATTGTTTACTAATTATAATACGAGGAGTGAACAACTAGCCATTAGCGATTTCGAACCCGTGTTCTCGAACAAGTGATCGCGAAACGAAAGATAAACAAGCTGCTAATGCGCATATTTTATGCCACTGGCGGGTTAAAGTGGCAATTAACAATCTTGGGAAATTGTTTCCATCACGCTGCAAACGGCAGTACGAAAAATTATACTCGCAGTGCTACAACGGCAGCATCAGCACTTTACACGAACTGTATGAAATGCCCAAAGGCAATTAAAGTATGAGCTAATAAGCCAGGAGTACATTATCGTTTCCTCTACATCTGCCCTCTGAAAGAAATGAAGGATTCCGTCGTGTAATGAGGTACCAGACGTCCACTCTACCTGAACCCACGTTTACCCGAGAATTGAAATGTAGGATGAAATTAAATGCAGCAATTTAATTCCTTTCCAGTACGCATAATCAGAATGGCCAAGTGCTTTAATCAAGAGGACAAAAGAGTCCCATCGCTTGAAAAAACTAAAATGTAGAAATAGTAGTCTAGTGTTGTAAATTTAAAAAGTTCTGATAGAGGGCTAATGTTCACACTGAAAAGGTATTATTTTTACATTGAGCCTAATAAAGGCATATTTAGACTCTTTTTAGACATATCAGTTAAAGTATCTGTAGGGTTCCGTAGGACAAACAAATGAATTAAATAAACTCATTGATTTTGAAAATTGTATAAAACATCATCCATCCTAGTGCGAAAGCGAGGAAGGAATTTTCTTAATTGTTCAGAATACTTAAATTTTTTTTTTGTTATAAGAAAATATTAAACCATTGATATGATACATTTTGGAATAGACTCTGTGGTGCTCAAAGCATTTTGTAATTAACTCATTTTTTCGTCTGGAATCTTATGGACTGTTCGAATATTCATGAAATCGCGTGTACAATGCATTGTAGGTAATGAAACTCAAAATAATCAACTCAAAATATAGATTTAAATCAAAGGCAACGGCAGTTAGTTAACAAAACGCTTCTCTATCAAAATAACTAATTTACACTATTAAACAGTCCGCCAACAAACTAGTAAAGATTTGTTCAACAAGCCGCACAATACAAGAAATCGCTTCAAGCATGTCTGCCAACACCTCTCGCAATCCAGTGTACTGCAATTGGTAGAGATACTCTCAACTGTCGAGCACGAGTCAAGAGAGAGAGAGAGAAAACCACAGCCGAGGGGCAACAAAGTAGGCGATAGCAAACGGGCTAAAGCAAAAGAAAAAAAATTGCCGGGATTTTTCATATCCAAGGGGAGTATAGCTATAATACTGTCCAGGCAGCGAGTGCGAAGGAGAAAAAGAGGAAGAGAGAGGCGCTGGGCAGCTGTCGGAAGATTAAGATAACCCCGCTGGCGCGCGCGCGCAAGTCGAGTACAGGGGTGTGTCCGAGAGCTGTGGATTTAAGGTGATTAAAGGCACCTGATATCGAAAATTATTATGCCGCATGTTATTTTCATCTGCGAGAAGGAGAGAGAGAGAGAGAGCCTTCTCCCGTATACATTTTCTCTTTCCACGTGTATCTAACAACAGGCGCGCACGTATATACGTGTAGGTATAAAATGAGCTATCAACCAGTACGAAAACGTCATATCGTGATAACGCTTATCGTCAGTATATACGCCACAACTATGAGCTCGGCCTCTATTGTTTCTCCTCGGCGCTTATTACGTGGATTCGAGAGAAAGAGAGAGAGAGAGACGGGGATTATTCGTGTGTATTACACATTCTCGTTATTCTTAAATTGCGTTCTCACGGTTGTGCGGCGAGTCGATGCGCGCGTCGACGACGGGCGAAAAAGTCGCAAGACAATGCACGCGGATTGAATCGTCGGATGAATGTGTATTTATGAATCGCTGGCCTTTTGTGCGGCTCGTTATTAGAGCGTTTTCGAGCGCGGTATAATTCCCTCCGCGAGAGGTACCGGCTTGATGTTTCAATTCGGTCGGCAGAGCGAGACACACACAGACGAGAAAAGGAGAGAGAGAGAGAGAGAGAGCGGCGATACGAGCCGCGATAAACACTTTGAAAAATTGAATTTGTTATCGAGATAATGTCATAATTTTGCGATGCAATTTCGAAACTGAAGGTTAACATGCGAGCCTCGCGGGCGTTTTTTCGAACTTCCGACGCGCGCGGGATAGTGTGCGCGCGATTTTTTTCTCGAGTGGGAGTGTTTTGAAAATGCGACGCCGATAGGATCTCCATTATTCGAAGGCTTCTTACATATATATATATTAGAAACTTTCGGTCCCGTGCATTATTTTCTGCGGGCCTTGTGCAAACACGAAGGAGGCGATGGAGCGCAATATAACGCTCGCAGTACGCTTGCATTCCTTTGACTTTCTAAAGGAATTTAGTCGAGAAAAATATAATTTATTGCGCATTAAAAAAAATCTACAGATTCATCTCTGACAGCTCCAAAGTACGGGCTCTCTCTCTCTCTCTCCCTCGCGCGTGAAATACGCGCTGCAGATCAGAAGTTGCCAGCCGCTTCGGTGTACAATAGAAAGTGTCAAGTAGACGTACACGTGCATCACGTATACCTATACTCGAACCTCACGATCTTTTCGTCTATGAACCCGCGGCGCATAGAGCCTCTTCCAGTACATCTCGATAAAAGCCCTCGACTCGTCGGCGCGCGCAACACATCCGCGCACCCGACAAATACGGCGCTGCCCGGCTAATTAAGGCGCACCTCCGTCCTCTAATTGAATTTCCGAACTTTGAAAAAGGTGCTCGTATAGGCTATCGCCTAGCTGGCGCACACGATATCGACGCTCGCTCGTGACGTACGCCCCCCCCCCTCCCCAAAGCCCCGATACAAAAGCAGCTATCCCCCTGGCAGAGCACAGAGAGAGAGAGAGAGCACAAGCTACACATCGAGACCGAAAAAAAGGAGCTCTATATGTATAGGAAAGAAGAAAATAAATGAGTGGAGCTCGTGTACACATACATGTAGCACTGAAGCGCACGCGAAAGGGAGAGAGAGAGAGAGAGGGAGAGAGAGAACAGCCTTCCGATCTCTGGTCGTCGACAAAAGCTGCACCAGAGAGAGAGAGAGAGAGGAGAGAGAGAGCTGCAGCGCCAGAGAGAAAGAGCGAGTTCGTGACTTAGTATTTGCTCAGCGGTTTGCGCTTGCAGAGAGGGGGGGGGGAGAGGGGCACTATCCGAGGGCCGTATCGGCGCGCAGTCCCTTTCAGGATACATAATTATATTATAATAAACTGTAACGATACGGCAGGCGCGCGCGCCTCTTTGGCCTCACTTTTCGCTTTTGCTTTAGCGCAAGCGCCCGCGCGCGCGCGCGCAGCTCTCGCTGGCCGCTAGTTTCCGAGGTCGCCAAACGCTCGCCGGCTCGCTCCGCGCGGGGTGGTAACGTCTTTTCCTCGAACTGTGCGCTGCCGTATAGCCGCCTCTCTCTCTCTCTCTCTCGAAAGACGTTGTTGGCGCAATCTTCCGAACGCGAGCTTGTAATATGATGGTGCGCCCGCTCTCTCTCTCTCTCTGTGTAGCTGGGAAGACTCGGCGTTGTTTTTTCTCTTCTTTTTGTGTTCAAAGGATTCCTGCGCAAGCCAGGATTTTCGCTCGGCCGCAGTTCTCTGGGTGAGCCTTTTTTTTCTCGCAAGGGCATCACCGTCGCTTCGAATGCGGTCCTTGACCTCAGCCGAACAAAAGTGCGAAAATAGGGTGTTTACCGCGCTTTCGTCTACAGATGAATGAGCCCAAGCCGTTGCGAGCAACTCCCACGATAATTGCAGAGCTTTCGGTGTATATATACGAGAGCGAGCGTTGAGCGCAGGAATTTTTCGGGTATACCGAGCGCGTTCTTAATATGCTCTTGATGTCGTCTATAAAAAATATATATGTATTTTTAAGGCAAAGACTCGATTGATAGGTGTACGTGGATTTTTGTTTTATTCTTCGTCGAGCAAAATATGATGGGTACACGTTTTCTCCGGCAGTTGTTTGAAGCTGTTCAGAAATAAACACAATTTTATAATAATTCTTCAACCATTCAAGTTTGTTATTGATAAATTACTGACGGGTGATTCCACTAATATTCTAATGCACAACACTCACGAAGGCAAAACGGAATTTACAATACTTCAATATTTGTCTAAAAGAAGATTATGTCATTCAAAGTTTCGCTCTCCAGTCTTGCTCTCTCGTTTATGTTGAATTTCAAAAGAAAAACGCACTTTTCTTTGGTCCAGAAATCGAAAAATTTTTTTTAACGCTAGAGGTTCCGGACCAATTAGACTTTCTTCTGTGAGCCGAGAGATAGTCGAACCATACTAGTACCATATAGTAGTTACTAGTAACCATATTTTTGAGCCATTTTACACTTTTTTTACAAAAAATGTATGCGTCAAAATACTGGAAGAATAACAACTACGCATGTTTCCGAAGCACCAATAAAATTTCGAATTACACTGTGATAAAGTATTGTAAAGGAGCTTTAATTTGAAAAAAATATCTCAAGTTTCGATGCTCTGATCAAATGTTATGCCCGCATTTAAAAAAAATAATAATATAAATCCGAATAGCCAATTTCTTCTTGTTCCTCCACATGCCTCCCCATGTTACATTTTCATATTCTATGTTTCCTATGTTCCTCGACAGTTTTCATCATCTTTTGGCTTACAGAAAAAAGTCCCATTGGCCCGAAAGCTCCAGCTTAAAAAATTTTTTTGTGCATTCATAGACCAAAGAAAAGCGCACTTACTTTTTGAAATTCGACGTACACGCGAAGGGTCTAGACGCGCGCGGGGTGGGGGGTTGGGGGGAGGATATTACGGTCGGCAAGTAACTGAACCAGTTGGAAATAAAATAGTACCGTAACAATAGTTCCAAGTCATTTTCCCGTGAGCTAGCGCAGAGGCGCAGGCAAAGCGCTGTCTAATTGCGCGACCGAGCGATTATTATCCGCGGCGGTGGACCGCTCGCGCGGCGCGCTCATGAGGTGGAATCGTGAGTACGCGGTTATAGCGCTCGACTAGCTCCGCGCCGCGCGCACGTACGGAGAATCTACTCCGCGGCGCGCTCTTTCCCTCTCTTTCTCTCTTATTAGAAAAAGGAATCTCCGGACGAGCGTCTAATAAGCGGTTGCGCGTCTTCGAGGCGTCGTGCCGCGCTTTATCTCGTCATGCACTTGATCGCTGCTGCCCGTTCGTTTCTCTCTCGCAGCGCTTTCATGTGCGAATAAATGTGACTTTTTCTGCCTCTCTATCTCTCGCTCGCTCGCTCGCTCGCCACAACTGCCGCCGATGCTGCGCTGGCTGCTAGTGCTGCTGCTGCTGCTGCTGCTGCTGCTGCAATACGAGGGTATATATATGGGAGAGTCGCGTGTAAAATTTAATATCTTGCCCGCGTGTGCGACGAGCCATTAGCGCGAGCGCTTAAATTTAATTTATGACGGATTCCGAATTTCGCCATGTGAGAGAGTCGTTTCGCTCGCTAGATGGAGAAACAAAGGATGAGCTGTCTCTCTCTCTCTCTCTTTCTCTCTGCGGTCTTTTTACAACTATTCTTGCAAAATTTTTTTTCTCCGTGTACACGCTGCTCGCTTTTCATGGGGCGTTGTTAAATTTTAGTTAAACGCCCGCGCGGTTGCAGCGACGCTCCAGTTGTTTTTATTCGAGAATTCCCCGACGAGGAGTTCTATTCAACAAAATAATGAATGAAAGGCGCGCGCACTGCAGAATTAATAATTAATTAAAGTAATCCTTAAAGCGCTTAAAACAAACGTTAAATTTGAAAAATCGCCCCGCGCGCAGCAGCTTCGAGTGTGTATAGATATATACGCGCGTTTTACCGCAAGCGGCGCGTAAAAACGTTGAAAATTAATTTCCATCGCGAGAAGCGCGCGTGCACCTCTCTCTCTCTCTCTCTCTCTCTCTCTCTCTCTCTCTCTATAGAAGCGATTATCTAAGGTAACTCTCTTATGCGTCCAAGCGAATCTGGACAACGCCATGCGGACGCGGCGACGGAGGCACATGTGGCCGCGGTGAAGGCAGCCCTCAGGGGATGGAAGACCGTCGGTTCTTGGTCTCCTCTCTCTTTCTCTCTCTCTCCACCTCCTCCTTCTGGTTATACATCGAAGCAAGGAGCTTCTCGAGATGCGTCGACTGCAAGTGCCGATAAATAAAATTCCCGGCGTGTATGTATAATCATCGGCTCTCGGCTCGACTCTCCCCCGGTCTTTAGCCGCGGCGTGCATGTATACCCGGAAAAACTTATTGCATTCGCCGAAATCGCAGACTTAGATGCATCCGCCGCTGCGCTAAATGATTTTCGCGCGATACACGGAGAGAAAGAGACGCGGCTGGGGAGGAATATCAAGTGGTTCGTGCGAGCATTTAAAAGGTGGAAGCGCGCATGCAAATTTCGCCGCGAAGGTGAAGCTAAGTGATTTATTTGCATCAAGTCCCGTGGTTAATTTGAGTTTTCTTATATTCAAATTACAAACCGGGGAATGCTCAAGTGATTTTCGCTTGTACGAGCTCGGCTCTCGCTTTTGTTTTTTTGGTTGGACGTATATCGCGTGCTGCTTATCGTCTTTGGATTGCACTGCTGACGCTCTTTACGCCCGCAATAATTCAAAACTTCGCCGTAATATTCTTTATTTTTCAATAATTTTCCCATTTATATTACAGATGCCCTTTCGTGTATTGATAAAAGTTTTAATTGCTAAACGGTGGCAACTTTATAATTGCACGTTGCTACATTTTGTAATGTACAACGTTAATGCAAGAAGCACAATATATAATTACGAAATAATTGTATCACGCGCGCTATAATAATATAACTAAAAGATTCGCATTGTAATTCTATAGTCTCTTTATGAATTCGAATTGATCCATAATCTTTAAAGCACATATATAATAACAACTACAAAAGCTATTTATCACAGTGAACTTCGATAAAAAAATAATTATTTCCAGAACCGAAAATGTAAATTCAAACCATTTTCTACACGTACATTGATTTCCTCCGCGATAAAATGGTTCTTGCACGTTGATATGGACGCTATTGTCATAATCGCGCATGTGATCTCAACGCACAGGAGGAAGGCATGAATTTTTCAAAAAAAATTAAGAAACCCGCGTTTTAATGGCAATAATAATGACCTTATAAAAGGTACATCAACGCACGTTACGTTAAATAAATCCTTCTAATTGCTTCTTGATCTGAGATCTACATTCCTGCCAGTGTATACGCGAGAAGCATATAAACGCAATAATTCAGGTTCACCATCGCAATTTATTCACGGACGTGCAATGAAAAAAACGAGAACAGAAAATCCAAACGCTCGAACGACTTCATTTCGAAATCAGCATCTAATGAAATTCATCAGGGCCAACTAGGAGAAAGTATAAGCCGCCTCCAGTCGAATAAAATAAAATAAAATAAACTTGGCGGCAAGATAAGCCCTTTGCCAAGGGGTTAAGGAAGAAGCCGAGGAGGAAGAGAGGGTCGGGCGCAGGGTAATGAGCCGCAGCACGTCGCCGGCCGTTGACAAAACGGATTAGGGGCGAAAGACGCCCGCGAAAATCGAAGGAACGGGACGCTGTCCAAATAACCCTTTTCCTTAATCATTTAAGTGATTCGGTAAGCGTTCTCTCTCTCTCGCTCTCTCGACGTCGACCCTTTCTTTCGGCCTCCTCTTCGAGTATTTTCTTATTCTTCGGCTTGTTCCGCGAGGAAACGACTCGACGGCGACCCCCGCATTGCGAATGAATTCCGGGAGAGTAAGTAAGAATGGCCTTTTCCACGGCTTTTCGTGTGAATCGGATTTCACCGCTAGGCGACTGGGACACGCCGCTTTGGGACGACGAAGAAGCCGAGCTTGTAGTTAATGTTGGGATGATTAAGGGGATGAATGATTAGTAAACTTTCCGCCGAGATCGCGATCAAGATACGTTTTATGCCTTGTATTTCTATATAGACAACTCATAGCGATAGATTTAATATAAAGTTTTAGCCGCAATAAGATTGTCATTGTGTTCTGGCCAAAACTTGCGATGAATTTCTACAGGAGGGAGACGAAAATTTTAAATTACCGAGCTCGGATAAAAGTGGACGAACATAAATCGACCTGAGGGCGGGTTTATTCTTCCACTTCGATTTCGCGCTCCTGGAAGTCCAAAGCCTATTTGACGATCCGGGGAAATTCGAGGCGACGGGCGAATAACGTCAAGTTCGATTAATTTTCCGGTCATTATTTTTTACGACTCCTTATCGTCGGATTTGCATGCCTCCCCGCGCTTCCGCTCCACGCCTTTTCCCTTTATCTCGACTTTTTTATTCTCGAATCTTTTACTTTATTTTACCTCGTTTCTTCTTATCCCTATTTACCTAAAAGCACATCACGCAAATTTTGCCGCGATAGAAAATTCTTGCAAACTCGTTCGTCCCGTCAAAAAAGAAAGGATCTGTATTTATGCAGTCGTAATCCAAGGTAAAAAATATATTTCATGGGATAGATGAACGATATGTACAAAGAAAAAAATGTATTTATTGTAGCATCTGTATTAAGATTTCGCAAGACGTAGGCGATGCAAATTGCAAAATGCCCCGACCAATCCACATAAAACCCGCCGATATTTAATATTCGGGCAAGCGCGCGTAAAACGGATGCCGTACTATATATATATCTATATAGATACATCTCGACCGGGAGCCGCGCAATTACAATGAATGATAGAAAGTATATTCATGTATAATACGCGGAAGCCATAACAAAAGTGAACGACGTCACGAGTAGCACCGAGAGGCAAGAAAACCATGAAAAGTCGCATTTATACATATATATATATATATATACATACACACGCACATACACACACGTGAATACATATATATATATTCATGTTCTCTCCTGTGCGAGCGCGCGCGTATACAACCGCAAAGGATATATACACGTATAGGTTTTATGCTCAGCGGTCATTATGTGTACGCGGCTCTGTCCCACTTTCCAGCTATTACCGACGATTAGCACACGTTTCCAGCAAAGAGATATATGCTTATCCAATCCGTTATCGCTAATTTCGGCGCTGCGCCGCGCGGCGGGCTCTGCGTGAAAAAAGAGGAGAAACTCGGAAAGCGATATACGGCTGTCCGAGCAGTCGAGTTTCCGCAGCGAGTGGGAAAATACTTGACTTTCAAACTGCCTTTGCTTTTTGCGATTATTTTCTCGATATTTCAAAAATCCTTCCAACCTGGAAATACACAAGCGTACTGTATACGAGAATTGAATTTTACGCTCGTTTTAACTACTAGCAAGTAATTCCTGCGAAGTCAGTTGTATATATTATTGCGGCGTGAGCGCGGCGCGTCTTACTTTGCCGGACTTGTACTACTTGCGCCTGCCCCAATGGTTTTTACGTTTCGAACTTTTATCTGAAAATAAGCGCGCTCATTATGCCGGAGCATAAACTGCCTTATATCCTCGGATACCGACTCACTAACGTCACGGACTTACTGGAATTTATTAGTTTAAAATTTAACGATTACACATGCGCAAGCCTGCACTACGTATATTGCGCTCAATAGCTCAAAACGAGTTTAGCGTTCGATCTCGATACGGCAAGCCGATTCAGCGATATAGGCGCATACACGTTTCCAAAATTATCATAAATAACGAAAATAACACATCTATTGATAAACGCACTGTCTCGTATAGCAGTGCGCGCTTTACGAGAAAACTCCCCGCGTGTATGCATCCTCGACCAGTTTGCGCGGCAAACGAAAGCAATCGATTTTGTATAAACTGTCGATTAACCGCGCGCGAACGAGAAACCTCGCCGCGCCTCCGATATAGACGGCAAAATGAAGCTCGAAGCTGCGCAAGCGAATCATCGATACATACACATCGCCGAGAATTCCGAGAAGAAAGCAAAACGAGAAGAAAGAGGAGTGAGAAAGAGCTGCGCAGCTCACGTGCAGACGAGCGCGTCTCTTGGACATCGAGTCCCTCTCTGCAGTGCCGTCGATATTGCACTGCGTGAATATAGCGGAGAGCACGTGTTCGCGCGCGCGCGAGGCGAACCTGGGGGACCAGGGTGGGGCCCCGACGTTTCTCTGGGCGGAGCTTAAGCACAGCGGCAAAACTGCAGCTCGCCTCTTTCCCTCTCAGGCTACTATTAATTATTTATGCTGCGAGCATTGCGGCTTCTTCTCTCTCTCTCTCTCTCTCTCTCTCTCTCTCTCTCTCTCTCTCTCTCTCGTTCTCTCGGCGCTTCTCTATAGATGTATACACGTAGCTGTCTATACGTAAATCTACCGGTGTATGCGTGTGTACGTCTGGGTGTGTATAAGTGTAAGTGTGTGTGTGTGTGTGTGTTCGTGAGTACGAAGCTCGAGCCTCGGCCAATCCAATCGTATCGGGGCTGCCGATCGAATCCCGCGCCGGAATAATTATGATTGGATTCTCAAAAGTCCCTTCTCGTTTCCTTTTATTTTTGCAGAGGGAGAAAGAGAATTGCCAAAGACGACGAGTGCCGCGCGCAGCGCGTATATATATATATGATACGCGAATGGCGGATTCGTTTTCGGTCGACGCGCACGTACAACGCGTCCTCGCGGCTTTTTTCTCGTATACTCTCGGCTCTTCGCCGAATTTTACTCCGCGGAATTTCACAATTATACATGAACATCGATATAATGCGGGAGAACCGGAAAGGCTTCTTGCAGACGTTAAATTTTTCACTTACCCGAAATCTATACACGCCCTCCGAATAATTGCGAAGCAAACTCATAATAAGTTCATTCGAGGCTTACTTAGTAATTTAATGGTTGATTGAATACGCTCTCATTGCGCGGCGCACTGTTTTATTTGCCTCAATTACAATATCCCGAGGAGCGACTATAATATATAGGCGATGCCCGCATTATCTCGAGCGGCGCATCGGGCAGAGAACAACGCAAATACAGCCAATCAGCTGCTTATACTCGAATAAATTATTAATGGAAATTTAATAGTTTTATTACGGCGAAAGAGAAAAAGGAGCGAGAGGCGGGCGACAAGTCGTCCGCGTGCTTTTCCCCCGAGCGCGCGCGCATCGAAGGCGGAATAAGGGAGAAAAAGAAAACAAAATACAACAGCACGGCAGCAGCAGGAGCACTAAATCTTGCCGCCGAAAGCGAAAACGAAGCAGAAAACCGGACATATAAAACTCTCTTCCACCTACCGAAAAAGAAAGCAACGCGCGCAGCTCGTGTGCTTGCGAGAGGGCGCGCGCGCGGGCCGACGCATTCCAAAAGTTAATAAACCAAGCGGAGAAATGCATACGCGCGCATACAATCGCCGCCGCACGGCGAAATTGAGCGAATAACTCGGGGTAAGGGAGAGAGAAAGAGAGAGAGAGAGACGATATAAAGCCAAGCGCGCGTAAAGCGAATGCTGCACGCGAGCAAAAGGAAAAAGAACGAAGCGGGAGAGAGAGAGAGAGAGAGAGAGAGGAGAGAGAATCACACCGGACGAGAGCGATGGCGCTGTATATACATATTATAGAAAAGAGGATAAAGAGAGCTGCGCGCATTTTTCTTTAGAAGCCTCTCTCTCTCTCTCTCTCTCTCTCACTCACTCTCTTTCTCTGTGCTGCTGCTGCTGCTGCTGCTGCTGCCGGTGCCGCTGCTGCCGAGCAGCCACCGTGTGATTACCCGGCCACGGGAGGGGCGCATATATGAGTAATTTGTATTCAGCCCGATCATCCGTATCAAAATTCGAATCTACTTAGTTCTGAGAAGCCACGGGTTATATCGACGCGCGCACACACACACACATACTCTTGGTTATTCTTTTTTTTCGCGCAGTCTTCCTCTTACACCCTCTCTCACTCTCTCACTCTCACTCCTAGTATCTTTCTCCCTTTTTGGGGAGCCTTTTCGATCGAAGCTTAATATAATATTATTCCCGGTTTAGTTTAATGGTCGCGGCCGATTATTACACGAGCGAAGGGTTTATACGCCGCGCAGCAGAGCGAGAGAGAGAGAGAGAGAGAGAGAGAGAGAGAGAGAGAAGCGCAAGAAGAAGAGAAACGAGTCCAATGGGGAATATGAGAATGCGCGCGAGAGAGGAGGGAGATTGCTTGTTTCTGCGTTTTCTTTCCCTCATTCGCTCGACTCTTGTCCGTTTTATCTTGCGGTTTTGCTCCTTTTGCACCCCCTCCCCCAAAAGGTCCGCCTGCCTACACACGGGCACTTGGCTCCGACGCCGGGGAAGAACGGGAGGATTTCGAAAAATTCCTCGGGCGCAGATTCATTAGATTTTAATAAAAAGATTGCGTTTGCGGCGAGCAGCACCCACGAGACAGAGAGAGAGCGAGAGACCGATTAATTCGTTTGGTTTTAATAAAAGAAAAATAATAAAGAAGAAAAAAAACACAATCGGAACTCCGTCGGTGCGCGCTGTGCCCGGAGAAAATGCGTAAATCAAAGAAATCACCTCGAACAATATTGTAAATTTGAGCGCAGCCTCCCCTCGCGCGATATCTTCCCGTCCGAAAAGCACTATAAACATTGAGAAGTACCAGCGCGATCGCGCCTCAATATCAATCAATCTCCAAATCCATAAAACATAATTAATCGTTACCGGCGCTCGTAAACAATAAATATTCGCACACACGATGCTCGCCGATATAATCCGAGGCATAAAAATTCACTCACGCCGTATCATCTTTCCCTCTGTCTCGACTCTCTCTCTCTCTCTCTCTCTCTCTCTCATTCTCTCTGCCGCACTTTTTTTATCTCCTCCTCGTCGTCCTCGTCGTTGGCGGCAATCGACACGGAGCCTGAGTTTGCGCGCGGCCGATTTCCTCATCGTGTTATATACATGTATAAACGCAAAACCGAGCGAGCGAGAAAGAGAGAGAGAGAGAGAGAGAGGGAGAATAAGAGCGAAGAGCTCGGGTAAAAGGCCCCAAAACAAAATGCTATTATGATCAGTCGCTCGGGTGATTGGGTGGTCCAAATTGCCGCGCGCGCGCGCGCGCTCTTGCATTCCACCTGCCCACTCAATATCCGCGCTTATATACGGTGTATATACACTGCTCTGTGTATATACCTATACGTGTACATAAAGGATTTTGAGGTCTTTTGCACGTCTATACGGCGAATCGAAGGAAATTGCTTTCTGCGTCGGATGAAAATCAGCGAATCGTTCCTCTTTTTTTCACAACTATATATTATCGTTATCGTCGAGTTTATAGTTTTGATTAGATTATAAACAGCTGCTTGAACCGAATCTAATTTTAATTTGCACAACGAAGCAGCCTCCCTCCCCCCTCGTTCTCCCTCATCCCCGCAGCCAAAATCAATTAAATTATCGGCCTGAACAGATCGACTTTTTCCATCATCCGCGCGGCTCTACACAGCCGCCGTCGGAAAATGAAACGAATAAAGACGTCGTGAATTGATCCTGTAGTCGCCGCTACCGCGGATAAGCGATCATCGATCGGCTAAAGCTGCTATATACGTATATACATGTACCTCGAGCGTCCATACCGGCTTCGGATATAATATTCGAGAGAGAAAAGAAGGCAGAGAGGAGAGAGAGAGAGAGAGAGAGAGAGAAGAAACCGCCGCGCAGTGGTGGTATATAGTAGCCTCGGCTTTAATTTACGAACGAGATCGATTAAACGGTGGCAAGAAGAGAGGAGTCCAGTAATGCATGCGGTCTGCTGCCGCTCTCGCACACAGGAGACGCTGCTGCTCTCTTCCTCTCTCTCTCTCTCTCTCTCTCTCTCTCTCTCTCTCTCTCGCTCTTTTCCAATGTAGGCATATACGAGTGCGAGCCCGCGAAAAAGAGAGAAACACGCAGCGAGCGAGAGAGAGAGAGGAGTTGCAGCCCGCAAGACGCGCGGTACACGGGAGAGATAGATAGAGAGCGAGAGATAGCGGGGCGACGAGACGGATACAAAGTGGGGGAGGACGATGACGAGGGACAGAAGGAGGAAAGGATATTAATGAAGATATTCAAATGAGAGAAAAATGAGGGATATATAGCGGACGAGAGAGCTGCGCGGCGCAGGGCCTCTCCTTTGTGCTGGGGCCGCGGCCGCAGCAGCTCGGACTATACGGAGATTGCCTCGCCAAAGACCTGCTCTTTTCTTTATCTCGCTCTTCCTCCTCTTCTTTTTTTCGCTTCATTTTGTCATCGAGCGCGCGCGCGCGCGCGCCATTCGTCCTCTTCGTTTCCCGCCACGCGATTTCGCGTCGTCGATCAATCCGCGCGCCGAGAAAAATTTTCCCGTAGCAACCGTCACTCGACGGTTAATTAAGAATCATCCGATCGGACGCGAGCGCGCGCGAAAATTATTCATCAAAGAAAATGGCAAGTAGAGCGAAAGCCAACACCCACGGGCGTGGAGCTCGCGTATAAAAGCTCGAGAGAGAGAGAGAGAGAGAGAAGAGAGGCGAACCCGATCTATCATTAGTTCGACGAAGCTCTAATTCACTTGTTTCTTCGGTTTTCACTCGGATGAAATTAGAGCCGCAGCCCAGAGAGCGAGAGGGAGAGAGAGAGAAGAGAGCGAAAGAAAGAGCACAAGAGAGAAAGAGAGAAGCGGATATAAGAGCGCAAGGCCGCGCGCTTCTTCTCGCTCTCTCGCTCTCTTTCTACGGAATGTCATTAAGAGCCTTTTAAATCGCCCACCCCCTCTGTCAGCGCCTTGATGGTATGCCACCGCCGCTGCGGGTGGTCCATTAGGACGTTCGCGCTGAAGAAAAGCCGAGTCTTTTGTGGATGTTTTCAGTAGTGCACGCTTTCCTGCGCGCGAGATGCGCCGCGCTGCAAACGCTATATATACAGCGGCCCGGGGTTCGCCCCGCAAGGAGCGAAATGCCATTATCGGATAAATTGTATGTTTATACTCTATCTATCGGCTTTGTTGTACATAGTCCTCGACGTTTTTTATGCAAATTTCAGGCGTCGAGGCGCGAATGGTATACGCTTGAAGAAATAAAAATCGATTGCTGCGTTGGTTCATGATTTTCAAGCAATTATATATAAGCATTTCGTACGTCTGTTGAATATGATAGACGATGAAACTGTACTCTATTCTGTTAATAATTTTCCTTCTGTGTCACAGGCGTACGAAATGTCCCAAAAATTAATTCAGCTATACGGTCTGTCTTCGGCGAAATCGAGCCACTTTCCGCGAACGAGAACACATCTGTCGTGTGCGCGCAGAATTTAATCTCTCGCTTCTATACAAATAATCATAAAAAGACGCCTATTATCATCCCGTTAGAAGGCGCTTAACGAAGGAGATTGCGCCGACTCCCAGCGCAGTACATTTCCATATGAACAATAAGGAGATCAACGCATAATTCTAAAATGTTAAAATAAATTATATTCAAGAAAAAAAGGCGCAAGAACCTTTTTTCAGGTCTCTCTCTCTCTCCTCTCTCTCCTTCTCCCCGCGGCGAGTAAAAAAATAACTTTTTTTACGAGCACGCGCCGACAAAACTAAAGTATTAATAAATAATGCAGTAGTCGCGAGAGCAAGCAGTTACCTCCGATGTCCCGGAAACTCGTCGTAAAAAAATAAAAAAAAAGAACACCGCCAAGAAAGAAAGGTGCATATATATACGGCGTATATATAGATACGTACGGTCCGCGAACTCTCTCTCTCTCTCGCTCTCTCGCTTGCCGGGCGCGCAAGCGCGCGGAAGCGGAGATAAGGGCTCCGGCGGCAGTGATTAGCCCCGAGCGAGTAAATACTCGCGATTTGTGCTCGTGCAGCGGTCTCCCAACATTACCTCTCTTGACGGCGGCGGCAGTGGCTTCAGAGCTGAGAGAAAGAGAGAGAGAGAGAGAGCGACTCGCCGGTACTAAGGAGGTTAGAAGGCACGATATTCGCGATAACCTATCCGCACGGCGTAAACGTAAATCGCCGTCCTCGTCGGCTGCGGCTACGGCAGCGGCGGCGGCTCATCGGCGCACTTAGGAAAAAGGCGGCCCTAGCGCAAATTGCTCTTAGCACTCCGTTAGGTAAATTATTTGTAACTCGGCCGCGCGGCTAATCGTGCGCTCTGCTTCATGCGGCTATAGACTCGTGCCGCGCGCGCGTAACGCCGCCGCCGAGCAATTCCCCGCGCGCTGTTTTAGAACACTGCACTGTGCGCATCGCACCGACGACTCTCTTTCTCTCTCCGGCTAGGTGGAGACGAGTGGACATAAATTTTTGTCGCCGCCTCGGTTCTCGCGCGTTTAATAATTTTCTGCAGGAACGTATTTCTTTTCGAATTGAATGTACGTATGTATACGGGGAAAGTATAGAAGTTGAGAGCGCGCGGCCGCGTTAAAATCGAATAAATTTTATTCGAACGGCTTCGCCGCGCTCACCCGGGAAGCAACTCGCGCCGTTCGCGTGATTACGGCTGTTTAAGTATTATGCGAGTTTCACGCGGGAGCAACGGGTCTTGCGAAATAAATCCTCGGAGTCGTTTGCTACTGGTTTCCTTTCTCTCTTTCTCTCGGGCCGCGAGGAGCTAGGGTTGGGTTGGGTGTGAACAATTCTGGAACGTAAAATACTCCTCGGAAGATCTATTCGTCTGCGCGACTATTATCTATATTTATGGCTTGAGAAATGCTTAATGATCATCCTGTTCCGTATAAAACAGATGCTCTTTGAGTCGAGCAAACAGACGCACAATGGAAATCGATTTCCAATCATTTTTTCGACAAATCCATCTCTATTCGTCTCTATTATAGGTGCGAGTATAAGGGGGGCAAAAAATTAATTGAGCCGTCATCAAAAAAAAAGAAATTTTTAATTTACCACAGAGGAACAAACGATCCATTGGAATGTACGAAACGACCTTTTGTTTCTTCAGGTGTAATCCCTCGAATGCGCTTCTCGGCTTTTGTCGAAACCGAGTGGCGTTAAACTGGAACAATTCGAAGACCATTAGCGGCTAGGTTAGATCGAAAATTTCGTTAGTCATCATCGAGCCAGGTATACATTCGAAAGAGTTCCTGTAGATCTTCCACGTAAACGGACTATTATGTGAAGAAAAGTAAGTTATAAAGAAACATTGTTTCCACGACAAAACATTGAATTTATTAAATTAAGTAAATTACGCACGCAAAACTGATATTGCGAATTGACAGAAAAATTTAAAATAAATTTTTAATAAATTTCGAACATAGAAAATAGCAATTTCAACAAGAATCTTGATTTCCTTTATCAATACCCAACTTCTATTCGAAACAAACACACATTTAATCAATGCAAATTGACAATTTATTCCTGTAAATCCAATCTAAACACGGCTAATTCAATTTTTCCCAACGACTAAGGAGAGAGAAAAAAAAATTGAAAGATAAGACTTTCGGAAAAGCCCGCAAGAATCGGCGCAGTGCGAATATCGTGCGAGAAGCTAGTTTTCAAAATAAATCCATCAGCCGCATCAAGATTAGCGCGCACCGCGCGCGGTCAGCGGCGTGTGTACAACGTATACATATACACACGCGGAAACGAAAGTCCCGGCGTGTTGTATATAGCGAATCTGGAGAAAAGCAGCGCGCAGCGGAGAAAGAGCCGAAGAAAAGGCGACGTCCCTTGAACTACCATACAGCCGTACATACACGCGCGTGTCTCGCGATATGGTATATATTATATACAGAAAGCCCAGGACTCGAGAGCTATATAGCGCGAGCGCCAGCGATGATATCTCGCGCGAGTAGTGCGCGCGCACGCGGCGGCCTCTCTCTCTCTCTCTCTCTCAAGAGAGAAAAATCGAGTTAATCGTTGCACTCTATATGCTAAGCGCGCCGAGGCGTGCGCGCGCGATATCTCGAGAGAACGAGTTATGACGCGGTCGCCGCCTCCGTCATGCGAGCGACTCTACGTCGACGTCCGTCGAATCACTTATCTTCTCCACTTGTCGCGGCGAGCTTTATATTTACACGTATTATCCACATGTGTATGCCGAACGCGTTGCTCGCGGGCGGAACAATAATATCCCGATACGGCGACGACGACGATTCTTTCCTACATATAATATATATGTATACGATATTCGCCAAGGCGACGAGGCGTGCTGCGCCGCCGCGCAGCCGAAGACAGCGCGTATTAAAATGAAAGGGTGCGCTGGGGAGTGGCCCCGAAGTCTTTTGGGACGAGAGTCTAACGAGGTAAGAAGTAGGTGCTTGTACAGACTCGGTTACATCCTTGATTAGTATGCGGAAGCTCGGAGGTTATTTTCTCATATTAGCGTAGGACGTTCGTCGTCGTTCATCATAGCGCGCGGCGGAGAGGCGGTTTAATGAATTGTCTTTGGAGCTCGGGCCTATAAGCGAGGACGATTAGAGTGATAGCGGGAAAATTTCGGCTCGACACTTTCTTAATTCGCTGATGGCCGCGATGGCCGCCGGGCGCGGGCACATAACGGATTGTGCAAATATTGTCCTCGATACGGAAAATTTTCCTTATTTTCTATGTGTGGTCGTTCATATAGATATAGATATGCACAAAATCTTCTTTATTCAATTAAACGAATAATTACGCCGTGCAAATGAAGGATTGATAGATGTGTGCGCTATTTCATTAGCGAAACACATAGTCTGAGTTGAAACGCATTCATTACTTCTAATTTGTTTCGACGCGTTATTAATTATGATTATAAAATGCGCGCTTCGACACTAATGGACTATAATTATGGTAATACGTTTCTCTATTGCTCCGTGTGTGCGGAGGATCGTATTTTTGTGTCACTTAGTTAACGAATTTCAGGGAAAACAGGCTATGCGGGCAGCCGCGACAGTTTATACATATATACATACCCACAGAACAACTTCCGTTTCGCTGTCGCCTTACTAACGACATTTGCGCTCGCGCGCGCGCGCAAATATCAAAGTGTTATAGCGATACGCGCTTTTTATTCACTCGATCGTGAGATATCGGCTCTGACGTTATGCACCCGCTGCACGCGCGTACGCACACAGCGGACACAGCGGTATATATACAAATTCGTCGATTCCGCTTATTATTCTACGCCTATTTCGGCATGGGGGTTTCGGCATCGGTTTTTATGATCGGATCATAACGACCAATTAGCGTCAATAAATCAAGCGGCTCTGCAATTAAGTGATTAGCCAATAGAATCACCGTCGCGCGCGCAGCCTCGGACCCATACACGCCGCGCAGTATACAGCAAGTGAAAGAGGAGTCCCATTAGCATAAACACAGCCGTGAAAGGATTCGATTGTGGGCGTCGTGTGCGGTTTCGAGCCGTCGCTAAAGAACCCGACACACACGCGCGCACGCGTATATATATGTACGCGTGCATATTATATATACACCGAAGAGAAAAAGAGAGTTTTAGTGATCGAATCCCCCGGGCGAGAGAGAAACCATATTCCGCTGGACGTCACACAATATTACTCGGAATAACACAGCGCGAGTATCCCTTTGTTCGCGCGCGGCCTGCATACGTATATATATATACGCATATGCGGGCCGCTCGCCGGGAGACGCGCAGGTGGCTTCGATCGAGCGGCACTCGTCGTTGCCGATTTTATTCCATAAGGGTAGATCGAGTGTCGAGTGTATACAGCTCTCGCGCGCGCGCATTGTGTCTGCGCCGCGAATTTTCGTGTATATCGGCACGGGAGAACGCTCTATGTATACGTGTATATATCGCCGCCTCGGCGAGTGTTATATACGCGTATTTACGGTTGGAAACTTTGCGCCTTTCTAGTTTACTCACTTTTCCTTTCGCTTCTGCGCGGGGATCCCGATTCCGGCTTATTTTTCGATTACCTTGGAAACGCGAAGTCGCAACAACGAATCTATGCTGTATTCCGGTAGGGAGGGAAAAAATTCAATGAGATCAAGACTGCTTTCGTCGAATTCGAGTTTTCGCTTTGTTGTGCAACATTAATGGATTTGCAAATTTGTGATTCGAAAATAATTTCCGTGACGTAATCGGATGGGACGAACGAAAGACATCAATCAGAACAACACACTTGTGTAATAGGCGTCAATTTTGATCTGTCATCCAGATATATACGGGACGGTTAGTTTCTGAAATAGTCCTAATTTTAGCTACAATTCTGAAATTCCAGCGGTTCGGCGTTTAAAATATTTTCTGCAGGAGTGGATCCCGTCGAAAAGTGTCATAATACTCTATCATTATACAATTCAGCCTCGTTAATTCAGGTATAACAATCATCCTCGGCTCGTAGCTACGCAGCCCTCCTCCCCCCCCCTTTTTTTTCTTTTCTTTCCAAACCGATGGCACTCCTCGAGACACGATTTCGCGTCATGTTTCTGCCGCTCCTCTTAATCGATTCCAGACACTTTTAATCGGTGCGAACGTGTGTGTAAGCGTCGTTTTCATAAAACTCTCTTGAGAGGCTTCGATCTTAATCGATGCGTATCCTGGAGGGGCACAAACTCGAGCGCATACGAAATATTGGCGCAAAAAGACGAGAAAAAGAGTCGCGCGCCCGCAAAACAGCATTGGCCATCTGTCCGATGCACGCGTCGATGCGAAATTTTTTTAGTTCCCACTGCTTTGCTGCGTCATTGTTTGAAAAAACAAAAGTACCAACAATTCCGTCACTTTTCGAAATAATTAAGGTTCGCATGAAATATCGCACAGTAATACGGTTGCGGATCCGTTTAATCTCCGAGTAATGAAAGTCTTATTTAAAAATTATATGCTCGCCGCAAATAAAAGCCACGAGATACCGATTACCCGCTAATTCGCCAAATAAACAACTTTGCGCGAAACAAATTTGAAAAATAAAAACGGAAAGTAAGCAAGCCAAGAACGAGAGCACCGTAAGTTTACAGAGCAAGAAGAAAGAGACGCGACGAGAACAAGAAGCATCGCGGGCATTACTCGTCCTCCGCGGGCGCATTTTCTTCGCTTCCTTGCGATTGATACCGCGCTGCTTTTTTTTTTCACTGATTGCTTTTCTTCCATCGCAGTGCGCTTTTTTTGCGGCCCGAGTTTCGCGCTCGTGGCGCGCACAAGATTCTGTCGCGTGGGCGGTAAGCGCTTGGCCAATCATCCGTGAACGTCACGCGCGATGTGCTTATACGCTCGAGATTGAATTCGCTAATTAAACACCGACGAGCGCCTCGTAGCGCAGCAAGTCTGGAGATGGCTGCGTTTCGAAATTTTCATCGAGTTATAGACTGATCGCTGTACTTCTGGCGACTGTAGCTTGAATTCTTTGCAATCGTCGATATAGCAAAGGGGATTTCGGTGGATATTAAAATTTTCGAAAATACTAATTGAACTGCAATTAATTTTTCGAATTCGTCACTGATGTATAACGCAAAAGGATGTTAAAATTTTTAATTACTTTAAAATTCGAATATATAGAAAGTTTAATAAAGAATGGTGTACAGATTTAAAAATGTAGTTTTACTAGAGATAAGAATTTAAATTAACCGAAAATAAATAAATCTATTAATGTTTCCAGAAGTGAATGGCTTGTTATATAAAAGCATTTAATATGGTATCTACGAGGAAATGAAAGTTCTGAATTTAATAAAAATTGAGCTGAGTAAGACAACGGTAAACTGGTTTAGAAACTGTAGAATGTCTGAATTGGCTTGTTTTTTTCTCTTACTTTTTTCTCTTTGACTTTTTGTTCGTTAGTATTTAGAGAGACCAGACACCTCTGAAAAACCAAAATATACAAAACTTAATCTTATATTATACCAAAAAATTCTGATCAAGTGATAATAAGTCAGTATTTAAATTAATATTCACTGTGAAATATCTAGTTTCGCTACAAGTGAATGTACAGTATTTAAAATATTTTTTGAAAGGAAAACAATTATTAATTAAAAGTAATATTGATTAATATTAATAAAAAATTCAAAGTAATATTGATTAATATAAGTAAAGTACCACTTATATATATGACTAATTCTCCTAGAAAAATGCACTTTTCAGGGGTCCAGAAATTGAAAAATTTTTTTTTAAGCTAGAGGATTTGGACCGATCAGTCTTTCTTCTGTAAGCTGAAAGATAGTCAAAAATACAGAGGAACATGGGCAACGGGAACATGAGAATTTAACATGGGACGGTATATGGAAAAATAAGAAAATCGACTATTCCGATTTTTATTTATTTTTTTTTTTAAACAGACAATAACTATTGTTCAGAGCGTCGAATCTGGGCATATTTTTTTTTAAATTAAAGCTCTTTCGTTCTAGTTTATTATAGTGCAATTTGAATTTTTTTTTGTGCCTCGAAAACATTCCTAATTGTTATTATTCCAGTATTTTAATGCACTAATTTTTTGTAAAATAAATCGTAAAATGACTGAGAAATACGATTACTAGTAACTTTTCCCACGTTCCTCCGCACTTTTGCATGCAACTTTCGGCTTTCCAAAGAAAGCGTCATCGGTCCGAAACCTCTAGCTTTTAAATAAAAGTATTTGATTTCTGGACCCCCGAAAAGTGCATTTTTCTAGGAGAATTGGTCACATACTTAGAAAGTTTTCTATATATTTTAGTCTTTCGGGTATAACAGAAGCGTATTATTCCCTTGAGTGTAACTGGACCTACCTTACCAACAACAGTCGTTACATCTCAGTAAAATGTTAGTTACATACATTCCACTCTAATGAAAACAAATAAGTAAATTCTGCTCATACAAACTCATAGAAATAAAATTTCATTGTGCAAAACCAAACTCGGACAATCCTCTCGGATACAATGCGTATAGCCAAAGCTCTGAGCTAAACCACGGTGCAGTATGCAGAAACCGCGGTGGCTACGTAGATAGAGAGAGGACGAGAGTGAGAGAGAGAGAGAGAACGAGAACTGCGCTGCAGCTGTATACCCGCGCGACTTCTCCGTCTCCCTCTATCCATTTGACCAGCAGCGCAGTGGCGTGCACAACGCATAACGTCAACAACAATAGATTATGCCCGCAACACAGGAGGTCGCGCCTCTGCCTCTGCGGCAGCGTACACACATACACACACACATACGCGCTCATCTATATGCACACGCATATACCTGTACATATACTGTACCGGTCGCGTTACAACGCAGCCACCGCTGCTGCTGCTGCTGCTACTGCACTACTTTGTCTGGGAAGGCCAACGTGTGCGTAAGTATGTGTGTGCAGACTGGAGCCACCCCCGCGTATAACACCTCGTCGAGTTGGAGGGAGCGAGAGAGAGAGAGAGAGAGCGTCACCTCGACGATCGAGTTCAATGAGATTCCATTGTCTCGAGTAATTAATATTGATTACAATAGGTTATACCTGCGGCCCTTCGCTGCTACACCGCGCCTATATATCTCTCACCCAAACGAGCGAGCGCATTTTCGCGCTGCGATGCAGGCTCTGTTGCTAGGTAGAGCTGCGCTGTAAGTGCTCGTAACCGCAGTCTGCCGACACCTTTGAATGTCGGGAGCGCGCTCGGCGTATACGCCAAATGAAATTGCGCGATTCGGAAAGAAAAACGGTCTCCGCTAAGCGTTACGCTATGTATTGTACACTTATATCCATTTCGGCGGTAATTGTTGTACAGCGTCGCGAATTCGCGTACGTACGGGTTCGTTGGACCGAGGAGAACGAAACGAGGAACAATAAAAAAAAAAGAAATAATAATAGAACCGTATAACAGAAGTTTAATTACGTACAGCAATTTTAATTCTGCCTCGCAGGCAAACTGCATATCTCTCTGTCTCTCTCGCCCTGGCAGCGGGGCGAGTGTTATCGGACGGTACAAGTCACCACTTTCCGATCATCCCGAAACTCGGAGCGGCGGCGGTGCATCGCATCACAGGCGGGGGGCGGAACAGGATCGACAGAGACTGCGAAAAGCCGCGCGCGCGCGCTTGCGCTAGTTCTCTCTCTCTCTCTCACTCGCTCCCACCCTCCTCCCTCCCTCTCCTGTCTCTGTCTCTCCTCTGTCTCTCGCATCAGACGAGAACGAAATACACAGGCTTCTGCAGCCGCATCAGCATACATATACATGCGCGCACACAGCCGGCCGCACTGCTGTCTGTATACGTGTGCATGTATATATAGAGGCATCTACGCTCGGCGCTTCGTGCATTCGACGGGCGACGTGACGAAAAGCTCAGCCGGAGCTTCATCAGCCGCGCGGCGAGTGTCCGCGTATCGGCGCTGTTTCACTTGGTCCGATATATACGAGAGGCGACGCCGACGCCGACGCCGACGCCGACCGTTTTAACGGCTTACACAGGGTATATATCCGAGAGTGAGAGAGAGAGAGAGAGGGAGAGCATCGGAATGGATGAGCCGTTCGCGCACGGATATGTAGGGTGCCATTAATTGCATATTCCGCAGGAGCGATACTATCGATTCGCAACCCGCTTCTCCGCCGCACACGGCTGCAGGCAGGCTCTCTCTCTCTCTCGCTCTCTCGGCGCTTCTTGCGGGAGGAGAACTGTTCGAGAGCCGGAGGAGAGAAGCCAATCGAATGGCTATTGCCGAGAGCTCGGAGGAAATCCTGTGGGAAACGCACTCTTTCGTCTTTTATTGCGGAGCTTCCGTTTATAAACAAAACATTAGCGGGAGGAGGGGGCTTTGACACTGAAAATCGATAAATGTGTTACGGAAATAAGTTTTTCAGTCTTATTTGTAAAAGTTTCGGATGGTTCTTGACGACAATTCGATGTGTACACTTGCTGAGAAGGCGTTGGATAAGAAATCGTTACGAAAATTATTACAATTTGAATTTTATTTTATTAAACTTATGTTACTGAACAAAAATTGTGATTTCTTTAAAAATTTGAAGTAGGTGTACAGTTGAGTGAATCGATCGTTGACTTAGCTTGTCGATACGATATTTTGAAGAAATAATAAATTTTGAACTTCAAAAGTCGGAGGCAGCCCTTGAAGTTCAAAATTTATTAACAACATAGAATTATTGGTAGATATATATACGAAATTAGCCAAAAGTCAAAACTACAAGAAAACTAGAATTGATAGCATGAATGATAGTTGGACTATCGTACAGGCGATACGACGAGTGTACGCCAAGTAGAAAAGACAAAATACGGTAAGACGTCCCGAAAACTTCCCTCCTACCCGCTTTCCTCTTAGGCTGAATCGGTAAGCAGCGCTCTAATGATTTAAGAAACGATCCCGAGGCGTAAAAGAAAATTCAAAGCACCTCGCGCACACGGGGTTGCCCCCCCCCCCCCGCCTACCCCGCGTCTCACGATCCTGCCTCGAAAAAAACACTTCTCTCGCTATCATCGTTAAGCCCGAGCTCGTAGCGGCGCTACACTTCTGCGGGGCCGCTTATCGGCGGATAATTTCGCGTGTCAAGTGCAAGAAGCAACTCGATCGCGCGAGCGAGCCCTTAAAAACGGCGCCACGTCGTTATGCGCCGAAACGTTTTTAGCGTTTTAGCGCGGAAGGATGCGCCGGGATAACGCCGCGCATCGCGCACCGAAGAGAGAGAGAGAGAGAGAGAGAGAACGAGAGAACTTGCGGCGAGGACGTGTATTCGTGTGTATACAAACCCGCGGAGCGAGAGGATAGAGATGGAAATTTTGCGCGCCTCCCGCTCTCGCCCGCGGCCGTTTCGCATTTCTTGCGGAGACGAGCCGCCGCTCGCAATGTTTTGCCCCCGAATGAAAAAGACGATTCCGAGTGCAGGGGACGATTTTTGTTCGCTCGCAGGCGCGTTCCGCATTTGCTGCTGCTGCTGCTGCTGCGCTTCTTCGTCGCTGCCCCGCTGATTTTTCGGAATTCTAAGCGGCCGTTTGCATAATTCGAGAATCGTTAGAGCACAGCCCTCCCGGACTTGTACACACACTGCACGGCTTACCATTATTACAGCCCTAGCGCGATAAAATTCTAATACAATTTGCTCTGCCCGCGCCGGGGTATATACAAGCTTCGATTCTCACACACGAGACGCGCGCGGACGAGCCATACAGGGTGTAATTTCGCGAGTTATTTTCATATTCAACCAGCAAAAAACACAATACTTTCAATTACCCCTCGCTCGCTTGCTCTCTCTCTCTCTCTCTCTGTCTCTCTCTCCCTTCGTCCTCTCGTAAAAGGCTCCCCCCATCAATCCCAATACGCGATAAAAGTGGAAAAATATTTCGATCCGCGCGCACGCAGCTGTGTGTATATATGGCGCGCGCACGCACCTCAATAATATACAGCGGTGGAGAGGAGGCTCCTTCGCGCATCTCCGCATCATAAAAACGCAATCCCCGTGTATATACGCCGCGGCGAACGCGTAAAAATAATGAAAAATACCGACATAAAGATAATCGATCCGCGAGAAGTAGAGAGAGAGAGAGAGAGAGAGAGAGAGAGAGATGCCGCGCGCTCTGAACAGACCATAAAGACACACCCCTATTCGCACCCGATCTTGTCTCTTTCTCGCGCACGTGCTGCTTCTTATTTCTCCTCTCGCTTCTATGTGTGTAGGCTCCTGCGGTCGCAGGGCTCTCTCTCTCTCTCTCTCTCTCTCTCTCTCTCTCTCTCTCCCAGTACAGGAGAGCGAGAGAGAAAAGTCGTATAGACCCACAGGCCGCGCATGGTAATTGGCGCTAGAATAATAAACTCGCGGCGCGGGCTATTCGCTGGGAAACGGAAACGATACCCAGCCGGAAGGTGTCCGAGTACAAGGAAAGCCTTTCCTTCCTAGGCGCGCCGAGCCGCCGAGAGAGGCTCCTTGCGCGCGCGTCTACCGACACACCGCGGTGCAGCACATACCCACTAAAGAAAGGAGGTGGAGTGTCTTGAGGGAAAGACCGACCAATAGCCGCGGTGGAATAGACGAAGGAACCGACTCTCCCGCGGCTCTTGCCTCCTGCTCTTTCTCGCTCTTACACGTATACATATACGCGTGCGTGCGACACACACGACGAATGAATGAAAAGAGAGGGAGCTCGCGCATACGACTCGAGATAAATGCTCCGCGATATACCTCGAGAAAGCGAGAGTAAGCGTGGAAGCCTATATATATATACGTATATAATGCAACGCGTATCCTTATAGCCGAGGGAATGCACGCGGGGACGTGCTGTGTATACGTCGCTGCGGCCTCGAGGCTAGCAACTTTAGCTTATGCCAGTCGACAATGTGATTAGGTGATAATTCAACTGCATTATACGCGAATTTTCGAGTCTCGCCTTTGTTTAACATCACGCGAGTTCGCCCTAAACAGCTCTCGCGGCTTTCGCTAAAGGCGTATATATATATAAGCGAACAATTAGATCGCGGCGATGATGCGCGCGCGCGACAGAAAAATAATCCCACTGGCTCTCGCGTCGAATTATCTCTAATCTATGCGCGGCATAAATTAGAGAAAGCCCCCTCCCCCTCCCGTAACCCCCTCCGCCTTGCCCGACCTCCCCAAAATGGCGAAGACATTCAAAATGAAGCCGAAATTTGAATTACAAGAAGTCTGCGAGCTCTCGCTATACGTATATATATACATGTATATATGTAAGCTCGCGGCAAAAGTCTCGCTGGCGCGGCGCTTTGAAAATGGCGTTCGCGGCACGCCGCAGATATAAGACTGAGACACGCACCGACTGATGAGGCGTGGACACGCGAAACCGATTTCTTCCCGGAAACTACTCTTATTTTCTCGAGCTAGCCCTGCTCTGTGCATATGTACGTGTGTGTGCGCGCGCGTGTGTGTGTGTGCGCGTGTGCTGGGCACTGTTCTGAGCTTAGTCGCCCTCCTGTAGCTATAGTCGTATCGCTATATATGTATATATATCTCAGCTCACTCCGAGTCTCGTTTTCGAATTATTTCCACGTGATAAGCATATCAACGCCAGCGCCGCCGCCAGTGATTTAGTGTTGTCGGCTCGTCGGATTTTCGGCTATGTGTATGCACGAATTTTCGATGTCGAGGGCTCGCCTATAATGGCAAGGGATAATTATTGTAACTCCTCGAATGCTAAGATTGTTATAAATGTAAAATAAAGGTTAGTGCGCGGCCCCGCGAGGTCGGCGCTGAGTTATATGCAGCGCGTGTGATAATCCAGAAAGATTGTAATTTCATTAACTTGAATAAAAGCCGTGGCGGCACGATTAAAAAATTGTTTATACACTCAGATAAATTTCAATTATTTAACGGCCCCGCTACGCTTTATCGTAACTGGCTTCTTTATTTACAAGTGCCAGAGCGAGAGGTGAAAAAAATTAATCGAATAAACGATGATTTAATGCCCAATAAATGCGCTTTCATCAAATAAACCGTAGAGGTCTTGATTGAGAAACGTCTCAATGCAGCATAAATCACGTTCCTCTGCGCAGAAATAAAATTTCTTAATTGCGTCGATCTCCGTCATGTAATACAGGGGCCGCAACGCGGATCTCGAACGATGAATAATTTTTCGACCGCATTCGTGCCCGACTTTACATTGTTTTTCATCGTTCAGCGAGGGCCAGTCCTTATCTCAAGGTGTATAAATCCACGGCGGCGAAGTTTCGGCACTTCCGGCCAGAAATGGCAGCAGATGTGAGGCGCTAAATAACTGGTTCGCCTTTCGAATCTGATTCGGGGGCGTCGAAAGCTTGAGAAATTATAACAGTCGGTTCCCCAGGCAAATGTACACACGATTTATCGACTCCGCGCAGTTCTTCATTCTGCTGTAAAATAATTCTTATATTCGCTCGTCTTTCAACGATATTCCAGTAAGCCGAACGAAAATTCGAATTCTGTGCCAATAGAATTTTTAAACTATAAAAAAATTATGCAACTGTATATCCATCGTTTTTCGGATGAATCAAAGTTGTGAAAATATAGTAAAAAAAAATAATTTTTTGAACTTGATATTACAGCATAAAGTAACTTTATTTCTATTGGAATACGACAATAATGCGTACACACAGACATGCATACACACACATAGACACACAGTATAGATATATAGATATGTAGGCAGCAATTAAGAGGCTCAAATCTGGAGGTCCACTACCTGGAATTTATTACACCCCCGCAAAGGAAAATGTAGATGGCGCAGGAACGTCTCAGTCCCGGCAGAACATCGGCCAAGTAAAGACCAAGGGAAGCACATGCAGTTCTCAGCACACGCAGTTTTACAGTATTTACAGCCATTCCAGACACATACAGTTATTTCTACAGTTTAAAATCAATTCGTTCAATTCATTAAAGTTATCCGTTTGTTATTGTTAAATAAAGTGTTGATTCATTTATCACAGCGCTCGACGCATATCCTGATATTCCGACAATTTCTACTCCACTTTTTACCAGCAAACTAGCGGGAAATTCGAATTTTCATTAAACATTTTGGAACCTCTTTGATTTCAATTGGAGCCCAAAAAATTGTCCGAAACACAGGCTAAGCAGCGATGCATCTTGCCTCTGATCCAATCGATATTCATTACGCGAGGAAGCGGTCGACGTCTGCCAGCAATATTTTTCTATTCACCACTCGGCTTCCCTTTTCCGCCCTTAGCGTGTGTGTCCTGTTGGCGCCGTATCTACAGCCGCGCTGCCCTCGTCTCTTCTCTCGCTCTATGCGCGCATCGAAATTGATTGGCTGCTCGATCATTCGTGACGGCGAGACGCGTGCGGGCGCAGTCGCCGATACAAATTTCACGGGACCCGAAGAAATTAAGGAACACCGAGGGAGCTCCACGAGACTAAATACACGGAGGACGAGATCGACGTTAGAAAGTCGCGTGCGCGCAATTTTTCGGGTCTCGGGACATGCCATTTTACACGCAATGATTATGTATGATAATTGCCGTGATTGTTTGAATTATCGACATTTTCACAGCGCCAACTTCAATGGCGCTCGGGAGAGCGGCTTGTTTCTCGAGAGGCGCGGGATTATTCATGAGGTGGTGCGAAAAATAAGCTTCCGAAGGAAAGATTGACGCGCGTGGCATGTGCATATAGATTCGTTGAATTCTGCGAAATCCCGACGGTAGATAAGAACAAAAGCTCGAGGCCTGCTGATGCATTTGCAACAAATAGGCTCGTCTGAAACGGCAACTCTCCGCGGCCTGGGCCGCACAGCATCGACAGCCATTGGCGTCAGCGCGCATCATCGTGGCTGGGGACAGAATCCTATCAGGTAAGCGATTAAACGAAGAACAAACGGTGATTCTCCCGCAGCTAGAACCTTATACGTATATGGGAACGATCGGCGCAGTGATTACACGGCTGCGCGCATCAGCTGCAGTGGTCCGCCGGTGTAACGGACAATAAGGACAGTCTTTTCGCGCGCATACAATACACATTGCGCGCTCGTTGTACAATATATAAAGCGGAGCGCTGCGTCAACGCAGCATCAGCACTGGACGATGTCATTATTACATCGCTTGCAACGCACAGAAGCTGCGCCCGCATTTTCCGATTCCTCCGCTAAATTACTTCATTACGTGCCCCGAGAGATAGCGACGGGAGGGTGGGAGGGAGGGAGGGACACACCTCGATGACGCGCGCGAATGTGTATATGAGCGAGCGCGGCGGGTATAAGCCGGCTCGTTTCGGCGCGCCTACGCCTACAAACGTAGCTGTACACAGAGAGAGAGAGAGAGAGAGAGAGAGAGAGAGAGAGAGAGAGAGAGAGAGAGAGAAGCCGGTGAGGCAGAGATTGCAGAGGAGAGACAAAACACAGGTGGGCCATGGGCCGATCGGCCACGCGTACGCACACAACCAGACAGCGAGAGAGAGAGAGAGCGAGAGAGTGGAAGCTTTGGTGCTTGGACAAACAGGCTGGGGGAGAGAAGTTTGGGATGGAGCTGTGCCCAGGGCTGATGGCGTACACTACGCTGCAAGAGAGCGAGAGGATGCAGTGGGATGACACGTCAATCGCCATCGGAGTTTACATACTTGGATGACTTCGTCCCGCTCGTACTATATGGGTATGGAAAAGCGTTATGGCGTGTACTTTTTATAAAGCGATATGTAGAAGAGAAAACGCTTCTCTCTGTCATTCTCACAATTTTTCGACGAATAATACACTATCAGACGATTCGTGTGATAGCATTGGTACACGGCTTCTTCGATAAATTATATTAATAGCGTATTACTAAATAAGCTGTGCAGCTCGTTTGCGACTGATTAACCATAGCTCCAGACATCGAAACATTCGCCGCCATTGGCTGCGCACGATGTTGTAATTAACGAAATTTTACAGAGTTGATCGATCCCTGTATATACGTGCTACACTCGCTCAGTGTGTACCGATATGGGGCTTCGCGAAAGCTGCTATGCTGTCGCTAATGCACCTGTATATACCGGGAGGCTCGAGTGTGTGTGAATTATACGCTACACTGTACTAAACTGCGAATCGCTGCACGTGAATTGCTTTGATTTTGGGTATGATTATGAAGACTTAATTAATTTCCATGTTAATTAAATTTGCCGCGGGGATTCGAAACGAAAATTTGAAAAATTCAAATTCTATCGCATTGCGATTTACGCGTATCTTATATTGATTATTTAACGGACAAATTTGATAAGTAGAAATTATAAAATGTTTGTCAAAGGCATTAAGTTTGCTTTGCAACTATCATTGCAAATAGTAAAACGATTTAGATAAACCGGGAGCCCACACCGACATCTCGACAAACGTATACCGTTACATTCTCCACATAGGCTTTTACTGTGTGCAAGCAACAATTTCCCCGCTGGATCGACACGATCCGAGCCGCAGACGCACTGCACGAGCGGCTTATACAACCGAGTCGCTTAAAATCGAACATTCAACCGCCCCGCGCATTATATATACGTGTGTGTGTGCGCGCTGAGCGCGATACATCGAGCGAGAGAGCGAGCTCGAGAGAGATGGAAGATTTAAAGTCCGGGTCGGCTCTGGTAATGAGGTTCGGTTTTGATTAGCACGGAGACTGTTTAACGGTTTGATACCTCGCCCGGTAATCGAATCCGGACCTAATCTCTCAAGTTATAACCGAATTATTGCCTCCTCCATGCGCTCGCCCGACGCCTATATCTCTCTATATGTATATATACCTCCCTCGTGCGCGCACTCGCGCGCTTGGACGTCATTTTCTAGTTGCCTCTCACTCTCTCTCCCCGTATACCCTTCGCTACGACATTTCATTTCGCGATCTCGTCGAAACTAACCCTTTGCGCTTGCCATTTCTCTCGCGCGCGCTCCGCAGCGCTCTCCCGCGCGCACTGCCAGCAGCGTGAACTTTAACGACGTGGAAGCGGATTATACGCGAGGTGTATTATACACGTATATAACGAACGGTTAAACGACGCGACGAGGAGATCTGAAATATTCTCATGGAAGAGCATTTTCGATTCCATCGGCTCTCGCAATTCCACAGCGCTCGTTCTCTCGCTCTCTCTCTCTCTCTCTCTCTCTCTCTCTCTCTCTCTCTCTCTCTCTCTCTCGTTGCGTTACAACGTACGGATTTTTAATAAAGACTGCATATTACGCCGAAAGGATAGATTGGCACGCGACTTTTCCTTTTTGCTCGCGCGGTGCTGCGTATAGAAGCAGAATAAACTGTATACGGTGTATTCACATAAGATTTTCTCATATCCGATGTACAGCCGGAACGTCCTGTTGTTTTCTCCCCGATATACATATTACGCTCGGCGGCATCAGGATAAGGCTCGTCGACTTCTGCGATTCGCAATCGGCTTCCTCCGCAGTGCGCCGCTTAAACGCGGAAAGCCTCGAGAGACGAGAGGATCCGCTGCAAGAACAAGGCCTGCGGAAAATCCATAAACGTCCATTGCTTGTCCTCCATCACGTGTAATAGATCGCGAGAGCTCGCGTTATATTCCCATGCGCGGCTCGTTACTGCGCATCGCACTGCACGCGTGCAGGAGGAAATAAATCCCATAAAACGACGAAGCAACGTCTATACGTATCGTATACACACCGAGCGCGTGTATATACGAAAAAAAGGAGAAGCAACCTGTACGCTCTCGTCCCGTATATATATGCGCTGTATACGTATATAGCATTGCCAACTTTTTGCCCGGGCGATTTAAGCTCTCTTAACGGCGCCAATCATAGTTTAGCATTACGCGCGACATGGCGCCGCGATATTGCTGCGCAGCAGTAGCGATATATATATATACGCGTCGGATCGTCGAGTCCGCACTTCGATTATATATACGTGTCCATGTACATCACGAGATCGACCGGTGTTCTTTGTGCGTAACGCCGCGCGAGAATAAATGATTCGCGCGATCGATGTATATACGCGTGGATATAGGATAGAGGTGTATATCGTATAGCGTATGCACATATTGCACTTGCTGCCTATGCAGCTTTATTAATATGGGAGGAGAGGCTGCCGGCGCGGAGGCAATGCTCGAGGGGCCATGAGAACGAGGTTCACTGCGCCGATGATTTTCCGGGGACTTTTTTTTCTAATGGGAGAAAAGGAGTTTCGGATGGATTTACAAGGAAGAGCGGCGCGGCGCGCAACTTTCCATGTCGGCGAACGTTAACGAGCGGAAGCTGATACACGGCTAATGCGAATCTGTGCGTATAATACTCGATGATTCGACTGAAATTTCGATTTCTCGCGCATGCGCGCGCGCGCATATACATGATGGACATCGTAATGAGTAGAAATTTCTTTATGTGCAGTGGTGTGTGTCTTGGAAAGGAAGAGATGCAAGCTTGCGTCAATAATGCATTGCCGCGTAATCGTTGGGTGATTTTCAAATTGAAAAGTTTAGGATAACAATTTTGCTTTGTTGCGGAAATCAAAGTTCAATTTCAATTTACAAGAGCAAGTTAGTATTTAACGATGATCTAACTTCAGGGCATAGCAGTGCACGTACACTTTTAATACAGCGATTTTGCTGAATCTGTGCTCAGAGAAAAGTATCCCTCTTCGTCGGGTGTGTATTATTGCACGCTGAGGTTCCCTTGCGATATAAAAAATGTCGCACAGTATGGACTTTAGAGAAGAATCGTTTTAAGAAGAATCGAGATATCAGAAAGTCCGGCATGAGGAAAGCAAGGCAGTACACGCGGGCAAGATTGGAAACCCAAGAGACTCAAAAGGCAAGTCTCTCTGTGCGAAGTTTGCATAGAAGTACAGCGGAGAGGGGGTACCGCGGAGCAAACCTCGGAGAAAGGCAAAGCCGCTACTGCACAGAAGGAGGAACTCCGACGACGAATGGGCCGGGCGCAAGTCTTCCTTACCTCTCTTATACGTAAGCGCGCAATATATCCTCTCTCTCTTTCTCTCTCTTTGCCTCGGTACCTTACACGCTCACCTGCACCGCCTCGCTACCTCGCGTACACGCACGGTAGCGCAACCGCCATCGAGCCATACCTCTCTCTCTTTCTCTCTCCGCTTCTCAGCTGACTCTCTGTGGCCTCATTCGTATGCGCGAAGAAGGAGAGGCAAAGAGAAACGTAGAAATCTCTCTCTCTCTCTCTCTTTCTCTTGCGCTCGCGGGGGGACGAGACCGTCTCTGTGTGTACATATATATTTATAAGTTTGTGTGAGCGTGTATATGTATACGCGTGCGCGCGCGCGCGTGTGTGTATATGTGTGTGGTGTGTGCAAAGTACAGCGCAGAGCAACGGAAGGAAGAAAAAGTGCAACAGTCGATTGGTCGAAATGCATTCAAAATGGCCACGAACGAGAGTTGGCCGCCGTGAAAAATGGCGACGAATGGCCACAGCTCGCTCGTTATCCCGGCTAATCTCGACGTTTGTATTCCACGAATGTCCGCGGCCGTCGATAGAGAGACATGCGCCGCGCGAGTTCGCTATACGATATTATGCATATGAGCGGAGAGCCCCTCGCGCGGATGTTCGAGGGCCGGTCTTTCGTGGCAGCCGTAGAGAATTGAATTTTGCGCCGGGCAGGTGTCCAGATTTGCCGATGGGTGGAGATGGGTGGCGATGCTTTTGCGTGTCTGGGGATGAGGTGGTTTGCGATTTTTTCCTCTCGCCCTGCATATGTACGCCATTCGAACAATGTTTCGCGTTTATCTTTCTTTGGCCGAATGTTCGGGTGTCTTCTTCGCGCGAAGATATATTCGCAATTACAAATTTGCTGAATTCGATCGAGAGCAATTGCCGTTGAAAATCTGTCGATCTCGCCCCCTCTAACCAAACGAATGTCACCCTCGTCTGGAAATCGATCCGTATAGAAAAGCCAAGCTGCGAAATGTCATGCACTTCCGTAATAAAAAGTAATATTCTATACCTATCTCGCGGCAGACGATAGATTTTGAACTAATTATCATTGTGATTACAAGATACTAAGGCTAAGAGCTAAAGATATAAAGATACTTTCTCAACTACATATATTATTAAATTTAAATTACGAACGAACAATTGAAAAAAAGCTTTGTATATGGGTTGCACACCCGTCAAATTGAATAAACAAATAAATAAAATCCTGGATATCTCCGCAACCAGCTTCTTCTCTGTTTGTCAGTACCGTACACCGGCATGAAGATCAAACGTATGAAATAAAGCACTCTAAAAATTAGATTCAAACGGCACGAAAGAGTGAGCCGTCCTCTCGGCCGCATCCTCCGCGCCGAAAAGCCGTGTTGGCTTGGTCGTCGCCGGCGAAAAAAAGCCAAAGAATTAATACGATCGTAGCGCGCTGCAGCGCGCAAGATCACCCTCGGCTAGCCGCGGGCGCAGCTCTTTTTTCGGCGCAGAGAGAGAGAGAGAGAGAGAGCCGAGAAAGAGCGAAGGAAAGAAAAAGCGGCGACGAGTCCTCGCCTCACTTCCTTTCGTTCCGGCGCTCTCTTTCTCTCGTGTTTATATGCGGATTCTTAATCGGGCCCATTATCCGGGCCCCGGCGCGATCATCATCCCCCAGCCGGCAACTAATTCGTATTTTTTACTCCGAAACCGAAAAATCATAAATCAAACTCCTGCGGGCAGCTCGTCTCTCCCGCTCGTCTCTCTACCCTTCGGAAATCGCTTTAAATGCGCCTCTCGCTCCTCGGCTGCGAGCTGAACCCACAAGACACAATGCGTATCTCTCTCTCTCTCTCTCTCTCTCTCTCTCTCCCCGATGCGTGAGTGTATACCGTGTATATATATGCGCGCCCGCGCGACCCACAGCCGTTTAGGGATTCGAATGAGCGCGCGCGCAATTTTCTATGGGACTTTGTAATTATAGGTAGTTTAGCCGTACACGTATATATACGCGCTGCAGCAGCCCCAGAGCGGGACCGTTCGCGCCTGCCCGATTTCTTCTCTCTCTTCTCTCTCTCTCTCTCTCTCTCTCTCTCTCTCTCTCTCTCTCCCCCTCACTCTTTGGGGCCAACGAGTTGACCATAAAAATTTTCGAATTTAATTATAAAATCGCCTCTATCTCTCTTCCCGACAAAAAGCGTCGTGTATATAGGTACGCGCTGTCGTGTGTGTGTGTAGCGCTGCGCCGCCGATTTTCGACTTTCACGCAGGAGAGGAAATCGCGAGAGCAGCTCACTCTCTCGCACGCAGCTTGTTATTATTACGAGTTTGATGATTGTTATTAGCCCGAGAAATTTGCATGATAACTGCCGTCCGACGCACTGCTCGCCGCGCGTACTTCTTACATATGTGTATTCGGCGAGCTCGAGTTTTTCTCACGTGCGCGCGGCGCAAGGCGCACTCGAGTATGTAAAGTTTTCACTTATACAAGGGAGGTCTACGTATATAGCTCGTTCCCCCGCGCGGGTACGCGCATTCGCGGGCTCGCCAAACTTCGCCGGACAAAAGTTTCGATTACGCGTGTATATATATATACGTATATAAGTACACTCGGCTGCAGCACTCGCGCGCGGCGGCCGCAAGTGAGAAAAGGGATGTGGGGAGGGGGGAGGCGAGAGCCGAGAGAGCTCCAATGAGCTCTCCTCGAGAAGTTGCGATATTTATAATTGACTTTAAATGCCGCCGCGAGCTTGCAGATTGCCTTTTTTATGGCTTCTTTCGCGTTTCTTTTTTTTATACCGGTTCTATAATGCAGTTTTCGTAAACACCTATAAGTATACGCGCGCGGAGACCGAAACTTTGATTTGAATTTCCCGCCCGCGAGTTACTTGCGATTCAAGGATACATATCTTTGGACATGATTCTTGCTGCTTGCGTAATACTCGACGGAGTGTTGCGAAACGCGTATATACGAAAAAAAGTGATTGTAGCTTTCTCTAGGAGAAATCTTTTATGAATGTCTTGAGATTTAGTTTAAATACAGGCGGTTAGAAAAAAACTAGAGGAAATGCTTCTCCCCGTCGGATAAATCAACAAAATTAGCTAAATAAATTCTGACGAAGCGGAAACTAAAAGATTCTTGCGCAACGTGCCCGCATTGTTATGAGAAGTATGAAGCATCGACGGCATCACGTCTTTGTAAGCTATAGCATCCAACGCAAGCTAATGCAACAGCGCAATAATCCATCGCAAAGCTGGCAATTATATACCTCAGCTCACTGGATTTATCATGAAAAAAAATCAGATTACTCACTAATTTGTGTGAAGCTGTACTTAAGATTGGGAAAAAAAGAAGTGTAGATCACTCACGACCCTTTTTAACATCACCTACCTTTTAGCGATAGAATAATCGGACGGATCGCACATAAGTCTCTCATTAAATATGCTTTCCTTCGTCTCGCTATCCCCACGAATTCATTTATCCCTACGAAAATCAAAATCTCTACTATATCCCTGATAGAAACTTAACGATAAATTAGCTAATTTCGTTATAAATTAGCTAAATCGTAACGAAATTAGCTAATTTATCGTTAAGTTTCTACCAGGGATGCCTTGTCAATAAACCAACTTGCGCGCGAAACTCGAATTCGCCGGTCTTTACATTGTTTAAAATTTTTTTTTTACAAACAACCGATCCTTCAGCAGCATTTAAATGCAGCTCAATCATAGGATCGCGAGCAAGTGCATCGCAAAAGCGAGACTTGAAGCAACGCTCTTTAGCTGTCCGTCCAATTCGAGCGTGCAGAAATCCATCCCGGGGGCAAGAGGTCCGTTTCGACGGCGGTTTCGTCGCTCTTTCCGAGCGCGCGGCCGAGCCGAGATTTATAGCTTGTAATGAGAAATCATTAGCCGCGAGCTGTATTAGACGATTTTCGGTAATCGCCGAAAATTGCGGTCCCAACGACCCACGCGGCGGCGCTCTGCCTATATATATATGCATCTTTCGTATTTCCGTCCTCTTTCAGCGTAAACGCTTTCCGAAACGCGAATCCTCGCTCCTCGCCGAGAGAGAAAGAGAGAGAGAGAGAGAGACAGTGAAAGAGAGATAATGTCCAGAGAAAGGAGACTAGGAGACGATAAATCACTCGACTGGGATCCGTCGACGCGAGAGCGCCGCCGATATTCTTTTTTCTCCCCTTTCCGCTTTTGGAACGCGAGCGACGACGACGCCGAAAACTACAGAGGCGCACAGTTGTATACATGTGTGTATGCATAGAGACTCGGGCGCCTTTTGCCGCGTAATTACGATTAGCTTATTCTCGCTCGTTTCGATTCGAAATACGAGGCTTCATTCCTAGAAGGAAGAGATGCGAACGAGGAGGTCAGCAGCCCTGTGTACGCGCGGCAGGGTCAGGACGTTATTTTGGATGAAAATTACTATAATAGGGGAAGCGGGAAGGCGGAATATTTTTCGTTTCCTTTGCTTTGCCCTTACACCACGCTCAGAGGCATCAAGAGTGATGGCTTTATTCATGACGGCCACTAATTAATTCTCTGATTGGCCGCTTATCTCGATTTCAAATCGACTCGCTAAACGGTTCTTCAAAAAGTCGAATGCTCGACATTTCCGATTTGCAGACGTGCGCAATAAAATGGAAAGGGACGCAGCGAATCGCCATTGTGCCTCTCGCCTTGAAATTATTTTCTGATACTCCTCAATTATATACGTCGACGTTTCCCATTGAAAAAAAAAACAGACAGCTAGGAATTGATGTATTAATAAAAAAGAAAGCGAGAAAAAAAGAAGACGAATCAGTGTGGCAATGCAAGCGAAGCACGTATAGAACCGCCCAGGAGTGTAGTAACACGTGCGAACGGAGAATAAAAAAAAATCAATCACCAAGCACACCCTGACGAATATCCTAAAAGAACTGACAGCAGCACACGCTGCCGCACATACGTGTTTTTCTTCGCTATGAGTTTTCTTTCCGGCTGCCTTCTGAAAAGTTGACGCCTAATGAGCCTTGGCGCGAACCCCGCTCAAAAACTTTCTGGATATCTAATTCTCTTTTCGTTATTCACACGCAGAAAGAAAGATTGTAGATACACGTAGAAAACATTTCTACTGAATTCTAAAATTTGTATTCGTAATCAGTTTTGATATTCTTTGATAAATATTAATAGAAATTGATATTTTATAGAATCAGAGTTAATAACAAAATGACTGTTATTTAAATCAGGAAACATAAATCTTTTTCAAAAGAAAAGCTTAAGAAATCTGATGAATGTTATTGAGCTATCCTATCAAAACATAACTAGTAATTGCCTATCACCTTGATTTGGATAAATATTTGATGACAGTAATTGCAATATAATTTACCTAGAGGTTTCAATTATCCTAATTCAGCATTATACTTGTTTCATTATCGGTATGAATAATGTCTTGATATTGAGTACAAGATTTATTAAGTAATAAATCCATAGTGTCTCGCTCGTCTAAGAATAGTTCTGTCAAGATCTTGTACAGTACATGCGCGAATACAATAGGTTCTTAACAACAATGTGCGTATGAAGACTGTGGCTAATGAAACATAAATAGAGCCAATGAATGGATAGTTATTTCTAATTTTTTCAACCACATTTTAAGAAAACTCAAACAAAACATTTTTAACAGAAAAAATTTTAATTATAAATTGTAAATACGATAACGAAAAGTGTGAACTTACCAAAACATACACTAAATTCTCATTTTGAAAAGTGCTATGGCTGCTTTCTCTTGACATTAGAACTCACAAAAACAAAGTGAAAAAAAAGTTTCGAAAATAAACTAACGTATTTACAGAATCCACACTGTTTCTCTCTATCACAGTAGCAAGTATGACGATTGGCAAACAACGATAATAAATTGAGCAAGCGCAAAGAGCCAAGGGGTCATCAAGAAATTGGCAGAATCAACGAGCCGGGCCCGCAGTGTGTTACACGCGAGTCCTCGCAACCCTCTCTCGACGTTCAAAAGGGTTCGGCCGTAGCGCAATAGGTCCGATGATACCTATATCCCGTGGCTCTCGCGCGCGCACTCTTCCTCTCTCTCTCTCTCTCCCTTTTCTCTTTATCTGCACCCCACATTTACGCGGGTGGCCACAATTCAAGTGCGGTTCTTTCGCGGCGCGGCAGCGCATACCGCGCGCTCGCGGATGATTAATGACTGGCTCCTTCGTTTTTTGTTAATTAGTCGATTGGGAAACGCCCCGGTATGATATGCAGATTTCGCCACGGCGATATGGTAAACGACGCGGCTTTTAATGTCAGGGAAATAATACCACTTCAGCGAGCTCGCTGTGTGTTGGATATATACAGTTCGAATGGAACGCCCGCGAGAGTGGCGTCGTTGTGTACGTGTGTAGGCAAAATTACGAAGCACTCGACGCGAGCTTCCGTTCGATTATAATGTCGGCTCGGTGCGGGCGCTTTTAAATAAATGAAATTGCACGCAGATCGTGCTGATTGCGATTGGATTATAATTAACGGCCTTGATTCGCGTATATTTCATTTATTTCATTACACAGCGTTATGCTTCAGTTATATGTGTACTCTATCCGCCGCATTTTCCGATCCTCCTGAAAGCTGCACAGAAACCATTATATGCGATGTGTATATAGTTCTTTTTTCAGCGTACATATAACACAGCAGACAGAAATGCCAGTGCACACACACACACACACACATGCGCGCAGCGAGCACTCGACCGCACGTAAGAAATAATTGGATTATCAGAGGCGATGAAAAAGCGAACTCATGACACAGATATTTTAATGTCGTCGTAGCGTCGTCGTCGCTATACGCGCACATACACACACATATATATAGATACATACGTATATAGCCGGCGCATGTGTCGTGCGCGCGCGAAAAATTCATATGTATGCGGCGCGCTCTGGATATGTATGAAGTCGCACAAAGCGCGCGCATGATCGCGAATAAATCTGTCACGCCGCTGGAGATGTCTGCTGCATGTTCGCGCATACGCTATGCGCCGAATATAATATGCAATTTGCGAAACGCAACGCGCGAGTGAGTACTGTTGGCGAGCATTCCTCGCTCGGCGCTCGGCGCACTTGACACCTTCGTCTTCATTTAATTTTCTCTCTTTTTCGCTCTTTCTCTGCCGCGCGATTTGCCCGTCCGACGCGGCCTCTGGCTTTTTGTCTCAATTCGCACGCGCTTTCCGTCTGCACGTCCGCCTCGCTTCTCGTGTCACTTTCATTCGAGTTCGCGCGCATTTTGTTCAATTTAAATTTAAATCGTGAATAAAAATAATTGATTTTTCATGCAACTTTGTAGAGAACGTTTGTTCGTTAGTTTTTGTCGTCTGGATTTTTATTTGAGAATTACTGGTTCTGCGGTTGAATAATTGCAGGCTGTTTATTTCGTATTAGCGAGAATTCAATACTTCACGGAATATTAAGATCGCGAGATTCAAATTCTCGGGTACACAGCGCTTTCGACGATTATATACAATTCCAGGTTGAGTTCAAAGCGGTTAATTATAAAAGGAAAAGGGACAGTAATGTATTCACCCCTTTTTACTGGAACCAGGATGATTTCGTATGTATTGCCAATCTTGCATTTACACTCTTGGCTCACTTCATGAATAAATTCGTCTCGGTTTCGGATTCGTTTTGCCGCAATATTTCTCTTTGCGGTTCACACGCGCTTGCTCTCTCTTTTTCTCTCTCTCTCTCTCTCTCTTTCTTTCTTCTTCCGCCATGCAAAACAGCGTATCCTATTATTTTCATATACGAGTTTGAGCGAGCAATATGATTATTTTAATAAAAAAATTCCACGATACGAATCTAGAAGGCTTTGATGAACTCCCATTAACTATTCAAAATATAGCAATTGATCATTATATTTTATATATATAACAGCATAGCACGCGAAACTTTGTTTGCCAGAAAGCGAATTAAAAGGAAAAAGTTTATCGAAGTAAAACGAGTGCGCACTTTAAAAAGTTGAGAAGTCTGTATATATATACGCGATACTCGAACGAAAAAGCCAACGGCGAGAAAAAGAAGTAAAGCCAAGCTCGGCCAAAGGAGAAGCAGAAAAAGACGGGGGAGAAGGGGGTCGAGCGTTGGGACCGCAACGCGTATCAATCAGAGCAGTGTCTTCGGCATGCCACCCCCTAAGTCCTTGTCTGCCTCTCTCTCTCTCTCTCTCTCTCTCTCTCTCTCTCTTCGAATCTCTCTCCCACCCTCTCTTCCGCGCAGCCTCCACCAGCGCTTACTCGCGAATCGGACGCAGCGTATTATGGGGTGACACTGAGGCGCGGGCCATTTATCACGCGCGCGAACGCGCGGGGAAAAAGTGCCCGTCATCGTCGCCGCACGCGCGCAGTCGTCGGCCGCGCGGGGTGTACACCGCCATCCGTGCCAAAACTCGAATGACTTCGTGAGACGCCTGTCAACAATATCGTCCTCGTCGCGCGCGTATACGGACGTTGCCGCGCACACGCGCGGCTCTCTACACCGTGTACACGGATATATAGGGTCTTTTCGTCGCGAGGGGGTTCAAGCGTGTCTTGGATCGAAGATTTCATGCGGTCGCCGAGACTTGCTTAGGACGAAGTAGCTGAGGATTTAAGGGTTGAAGAGCGAGGTGTGTATCGTCATGGAAATCAAAGTTCTCGACTGCCTCGGAAATTATTTCGCAATTCGACGATACGTCGCACGCGCATCTCTCCTTGCGAGCCGGAAAGAGTAATCCTACGCCTCCGAAGCACTTGCCGAGTGCGCGAGCCGCCACCCTGGGAAGACACCGGAAGCCAAGAGCAGAGCGAGAGAGATTCAAAGACATTCTCGCCGGTGTGCATAAGCGAAAACTTGGACGACGCTCGGGCCAAAGAAACCGGGGAATCCCCTGACCACACGATGCCCCCCGGGCTGCGCACTCGACATTGCCGGGGACTTTTAGCCTCCGCCCGCGCGCGCGCGCGCGCGCTCCGTCTCCGAGTCTCTCTTGCACGTATATACACACGCAGACACATATACACCGCGTACAATACATAGCCCGGGGAAACACGCGTCGTCGCGCGCTCGAGGAATGTCGAGCGCGAATTTCGGCTGCCTCAAACCCTCCCTCGGGAATGCCGAGTTTCTCTAAGACAGCGCTCTTCTCGAAGACACGACGCAGTTTCTTGTGTTCGCGGACGAGAGACAGAGAGAGAGAGAGCTATATATACATATAGCAGCAGCAGCAGCAGCCGCCGCGGCGAGTGCCGGAGAAAGCGTCGCGTCGCATGCAGATTGCGTTCTTGCTCCCTGCTGCAGTTGGCTGGCGGATATCGTTGCGCGCCTATTGTATATTACATGCGTTGTACGCACGTGTTGTTTGGAAACGGCTCTCTATACCTTCGCGTAACAATAAAATGCGCTCTTGCAAAACGGCCGGCATTACAGGCGGTGGAGAGAAGGTGAAAAAAATTCTCCGCTTTTTATTTATAACGTCAAGCGCGCTGGGTATATACAGCGCGTGTAGAGCGGCGCAGGCGGCGTATATAAATCACGACGCATCATAATTGCCGCGCGTATAAAAACAGACGAAAAGCCGAGATTGCGCGCCAATATTCTCTTTTTACGCAACTTGTCGGTTTCTAACCTCGTAAAACTTACGCGCGCGCGCGCGCGCGGAGTCTACTGAATCAAAAAACAATAATTAGCGAGCGCGGCTTTCCGAATTCCTGCAGCGTATATAAGAAACAAAGCCCCCCCGCGAGAGAGTGCGAAGAGAGAGAAAGATATTATAACCCGGTGTATAAAGTCGTAAAGGAGTACAGCCAGAGTTATGGGATTTCCCAAAGATTCGCCATCATTCGTTTCAGTAGGCGCCCCCTCTTCGCTCATAATGGCTAAAACGATCATAAATTCGATGCGCCAGAGCCTCTTAAGAAATATTAATTAAAATGTAATTGTTCCGTACGAGCTGCTGCTGCTGCGCTATCCTCGCGGAAAAGGGTTTCCCTCTTCCCTCGCCGGCAGCCAAGCTCTTTTGAATCGCACCGGATATCTTTTGCGCTACAACTATGCTGCTGCAGATCTATACATATATATAAATTCATTGGAAGGAGTGAAGGAGCCAAGAACTTCTTTGTTTTAAGGCTAGACTGACTTCTATATAGCTTGTAGTGGCCCGTCACAACTCGCCGCTCAATTTACTGCTTTTAAAGAGCTGAGCTCCCTAATCGTGCGTAGTTGGCACTTCAAAGATTCCTTCAGGAAAAATAAATCAAAATAATGCATAAAACTTAGAAGTTTCTGCGCAAATTTAGTTTTGCTTTTAATGGGCTCGTCTTTCGCGATTACAAAAGGACAATGATTCTTGTATAAATCTACAATATTTAAAATATACAACATACCATCGAATAAAATTCTTTTTGCACTGCCACTTACAGTTCATACTGAGTTTAGCTAGATAAATTAAAATAAAAAAACAGATAAATTATAATATCGTTGCTATAGAAAATATTTTTTATGATATTACAACAAGAGGCAGCTTTATCGAAAAAATATAGAAAGCTGTAGAAACAAGCAAACTTTTCAGAGACGCTGGAAAACCTCTTTAAGGAATAATATAAAATGTGGAAAAACACCTTTAATTTGATCCATAACTTTATACTAAAGAATACTTATCTTCACCAATTTATTAATAAATAATTTTTGAAGCCTTATTGGAATGTATTAAATTTTATGCCGTCAATACCGACCGTCCATTTATGTATAAAATGATAACGGGGATTCGCCAAGAGTACACTTAAATTATTAAAAAATCATTATTTGAAAATTATCGTCCAAGTATGGCTATTTCTGTATTATATCCTTAAATTGTTTCATCGGTAGAATATAAAGTTTAATCTCCTTACAAATATGCATTAATTGTAATTTATGTCACTTATTATTTCAAAAAATTGCTGTAAATCGAAGCACTATCAACGCGCTAAATAACATCCGAAGTCTGTTACTTAACAATACATTACCGATAAAAATAATAATAAATTTTAAAAATACAATAATAAATATTTCATTGCTTAATTTCATAGCACAATCCTTACTATCTATCTTATTTCAAATTCAACTAGCTTTCAATGGAAAAATATAAAAAGTAAAGTCTTCAAAACTGTATGGATCCAAAGCCAGCAGAGAATTTCAAACGGTACCTCAGGAATGGCGATTGCGGACTCGACCCATGGACTATCCGTCAGTACGTATATATATATACTCTCGAAAGGCACGAACCGATGCTCCACACACATCAAAGAGCCCATGGCCAAACGCGGTGCAATTCAGATGGCACAGCAGCGCGACCGTCCGCGTACACAAAGCGAGGATGGGGCAGCGTATATATACGCTATAACGCAAGCGAGTTGACGAAGGCGTTATTAGCCAAGGACACAGGACGAGAATCGATCAAGGTGTTGATCGGATAAACCCTAGCACGCCGGCGCGTAATCGCGACGAAGCGAATGTTTCGATAAATTATTAGATTTACACTCAGATGTTTAAAAGAATTATAAATCGAAAGGGAGACGATTTTACAGTTCTTGAATCGTATATTCTGTCATTCGTATTTAAGAACGAGTGGCAGTCGAGATTGAAAGGGATGAGATCTTTCAAGCTCGATCTGAGCTCAATGAAAAGTAAATAGATGACATTTATCTTTAGCAAAAATGTATAATCAGTAAAAATTAAAAAAAAAATTTCTTTCTAACTTTTCAAAATTTTCGAATGAAATCAAGGATAACAGGAGAATAGAATGAAATGAAAAACTCTATTTCCATTTACAATAGAGCAAAAATAGATTTTTTTTAGCGTCTGAATCACTGTAAACGCGAATAAATTTGTCAGAAAGTAAAATAGATATAATGATGTATTGAATGTAAAATGTAATGTAACTTTCGTTTTTTAGACTTCTAAAGAACCTTCCGGGAACCGTTCGGAAAATTTTTAATTAAAAATACTAGAGTAACGTCATCAGTATAAACGTGTACAGACAGAATTAATCATAAAACCGAAAAAAATAGCGCATATCCATTTCATTCCACTATCTGAAAGGTAACTACCCTTAACACTCAAGATAATCTAAAGATAATCTTCCCACACATCCGCCACTTCCTCCTCTTTCCAGCACATTCTACATCCTCGCATTTATATATTTATTTTGATAGACTTGTAAGGCCTCCCAAGGGAGCGGAAGTCGAGACTCGTGCGCGAGAACGTGAAGGATAGCTGTGGCTCAGGGGCGACTTTGTACATCGACTGGACTGTTCTTCATCGCGGCGTATATCCCTCCAGGATAGATCGTGCCCCCGAGACCCTCGTCCGTCATGGAACTGGACCTTCCGATATTTTTATTGATTTCGATTACGGATATACGTTCCTGCAATGGAGCTTCTTTTTCTTCTGCTCTGTGCGTAAAGGTAGACGCTCGTATCCCTCCATCCATTTTTTGATGGGGCTATCTGGCATCGAGCCCCGACAGTTACGCTCGAATAAAAAAAGACCATTTCCATGGGTATTTCTATTATATATACGCCGCTGCCTCGCCTATCGTCGGCGCTGTTTACGCGTTTTTCACGGTTCAAGGGAAGTCAAATTAGCTACTTTGGAATCTGATTTTTTTTTCGCCTCGTGCGCAGTAAAATCAGACGAAAAATTGCGTTCGATCGATGCGTGGAATGCTAAACCGATTTACTTAATTGCTTCCAGTCCAATTTGTGTGAAAAATTTTGTATCCGCAACTAAAAAGAACGAAAGAAAAAATCCATGCTTCCGCAACATCTCAGCCAGAAATAAACACAGCTCGCACATTTTGCAGCAACAGGCCTAAAATCCTAATTGTCAGTGCAAAACAGCGATTGAAGCCGAGCGCGAGCGGTCGACACGCTCTCGATCGACATTATATGCCGCGAGCCAATCCCAAAAATCAGCTCTCTGCGCGCAGCGGCAAAAGGCATTACGCGCTGGGCACGGATGTAAACGCACATCCTCACCTCTCGGCAACGTCGCGACATCGGAAGCGTGTCAATGTTATCGTTGATAAATCGACCAAGTAATAATAGCGCGAGCGAGGACCGAGCCGCCGAGGCGGCACATGTATATATATAATATATATATATATATATATATGTATAATACACGTACGCCGGCTACTGCAGCGGCGGGAGGCCCTCGCGGAGAGTGGGAGAGCAATATATCTGCAAATTCCGCGGCCGATAAGCGCGCGCGAAATAATGCATTAATAATCAGAGCGAGCGAACCTCCGCGCGCCGACGAAATGATCAATCGCGAATTGAATGTGTCATCGGTCGCTCTCGCGCTCTCGCGGCTTTGTGCGCGGGCACAGGTAAAAATCTCAAAATAAGCATCCGCAAGGCCAAAAGAGCTCGGCGCTGGAAAGGAGAGGGATCGAGTTTTCAGAGGCAGGCAGGCAGGCGGGGGGGAAAGCAGCTCTCGGCCAATATGCGGCTAATTTGCACAACAAATAAAGCTTATTCTCCGGATTTGCATGTGTTTGAACTGCAGTGTAATTGGCTGCTCGCGGACGTTCGGCCGTTGTCCCTCTTATCCGTTCCGAAAATGTATTCACCCTCTCTCTCTCTCTCGCGCGCGCGCACACACCCACCCGCCCACACACACACAGAGATATAGTCCCTTCACAAGCCCATAGCGATGCGCCCGGGATTGACGCGCCCGACGAATTTCGCAATATCGGCTTTCGAACGCGTGCGGCCGGCTGCACTTCTCCGTCGGTCCTTTTATGGCGACGGCGGCGGCGGCAGTAGCAGCGGCAACGTCGACTGTGTGACAAAAACTGAGCGCGCAAGCGTCGAGTTGCGGCGGCGATATTCTTAGAAATAAAAAGAGTTGGCCGCATCGGCGGCTGGGCGCAGGGACTGGAAAAGAGAGCGAGCTTTGTTCGGAAAGAAAATTCGCGACCGCCGCCGCCGCCGCTGCCGGGGCGACTTTCTTTCTGGCGTGGCGACGAGCGCGCGCGCTACTGCGGGAAATGGAATTTTCAAGCGCAATATCGGCTCGCCACCGGCCGTGCGTCTTTCTCTTTTTGCGCGATGGCTTTCTTTATCGGGCAAGAGGGCGCTTCGTGAGGGGGATTAATTAGAGTGCTGCGCACGGAATGCCGGATATGCGCTGTTGGTCACTTGCTTTTTCCCTCGATATGCGGTCGCCCTCCTCTTCCTCTTATTTCTTTATCGACTCTCGCCGGAGCAAAATAAACGTCTTCCTCTATCTCACCCACCCACCCCTTCCCCCTCCCAACCTCCCTTCCCACCCCCTCGAATTTATTAAAAAATAATGTCTCCTCTATAGAGACAATGCGCGGACCCAAGTGTATACAGTAGCGTAATCGAAAAGTCTCTCTTGAATAGAAAAGCCAAACTTGAAGCAGCGACGCGCGCAGCTCCCACAAACGACGCCGAGGAGGATTATTGCAAGTCACACGATTATAACATCAAAGAATTCGGTCCTTTGTTGCGAAAGAGAGAGAGAGAGAGAGAGAGAGAGAGAGACACGGCGCGCGAAAGTTATTACCCCGCGCGCTCTCTCTCTCTCTCTCTCCCGGTTAAAACTTTCCCTCCTTCGCTGAGTGGTCCCCCTGAATCTAAAACGAAAACGGCATTCCATTTCCATCCATCCATCCATCTATCCATCCTCGCACACAGACGCGCGCAGCTTTCGATTTCTAAACCTATACACGTTCGCGCACATATATACGCACGCCGCCTCTACAATATGGACAGACGAAAACCAAAACGGCGGTATGCTGCTGCTGCTGCTGCTGCGTATCGTTTTGGGATCTAGAACGATTCTCGCGGTCGTTTACCCAGTGACTTGCACTCCGTCGTCACGACTCTTCTCTCCTCCTTCGAAATCTCTCTCTCTCTCTCTCACACACACACACACACACACACACAGCTCATGGTATTTTTTAAATCCACACGGCGATTTCGCCGCTGCTGAATTTGAATCGTCCCGCGAAACTGTGCAGAGTCACCAAGCTCTCATATGTTAGCCGCGGTGTGGGTAACGCGCGCGCGGCGCGCCTCTCACCCCTCGTACAGAAGCGGAAGGGAGGAAAAGGCCAGACTGCTGCTGCTGCTGCTGCGCGCGAGCGGCTCAAGTGTGCGCGTGTGCAAGAGCGTGGACGTAAACTTTTTTTTTCGCCATGCATTTGGAATCGTGCGTTTGGCCGAGAGAAGAAGGGATATTAGGGGCTCGATTTGGCGGTCGAGTCGACTGGTACATTACACGGTCGACGGGCGATTGGCTTTACCGCGCGTTATTACCGAAACTTTTCGATTTCCAAAAAAGTTTCTCACGCGTCGAAAGAATACCTTGTTTTTTTTTTTCGAGAGTTGCGCCCGTCACGCACGCGCACATAGTATACGCAGTGTATTGGAAATAAATTAGTCGCTTCGCACTTCGAAACCGATCTCTCGCGCCGCAATTGTTTATCGCCCCCCTCTCGCAGCGCGACCGAGAGTACGTGTCTCTTCGAGTCTCTCAAAGTCAAAGTTTCGAAAGGCGCGCCGTGTCCGAAAATCAAATAAATCAGGCCCGGCCTCACGGCAAAATCGCCGCAAACGCGCGCGCGCGCGCGCGGCGCAATAAATAATCGCGCAAAAAACGCTCGACCCGCGAGAGAGAGAGAACCAATGCCAGTTTATACGACGGTAATAAATGGAATTCCTCGAGTATGAGTATATTGCATGCAAAGGAGCCCACGAGCGAGGGCAAAGAAAACGAGGAGAAAAACGATCGGACGATAAATCACAGTTCTCTCTGTCTGTCACGCTGGCTGCCGGGCTACTGGATGTATAATGCGCGCCGAGCTATACATCGCACAAGTCTGTGTATATATATATAGACAATGAAAAGGTGATAGGGCTGCCAAGTGGAGGCTCGAACAATCACTGCTCACCTCCAGTTATGATATACTGGCAAATTCGAATTTCCCTCTCGTTCGCGCGCAACCGCAATCGTAATCATTCAATTGCAAGCCACTATATATATTGTCTGTCAATACTTCGTCTTCGTTGAAGAATAATATTACCAACATTTCCGCGGTCCTCAGAGCTGGTGTGGACATCGCGGAGGGCGCTAGGGTCCTTCTAAGGAAAAAAAAGAGAACAAGGAATCGAGTTGATCGCAGGAGTCATCGCGGGCAGAGCCGCAGATGAAGAGGGAAAAGAGGCCAGCGAATCGAGTGCGGCGTAGGCGATAGCCTGCAACGGCGACGACGACGACGGCGGCGGCGGCGGCGCCGAGGTTCTATATCTCTCTCACTCGATCAATATGCAAATACGCCTGACACTAATTATACGGAAGCCCAGCCGTCTTTGATCTCGACGACGTGGCGCCGGGAGATTCGCGCCCACGCGCTTATCCTGCAGCGCCTGGTCGCTAGGCGCGATATTATATGTATTAGGCGCGAGCGAGAGTGAGGAACGACGCGGGAATCCGAATGTCGGTTTGCGCCTCTCTCTCTCTCTCTCTCTCTCTCTCTCTCTCTCTCTCTCTCTCTCTCTCTTTCTTTCTCTCTATCTATTGAAAGATCATTTTCTGCGATTGCGATAGTTCGACAGACGCCTCGTTCTAATACTGTGGTGATAAATCAAAATAATAAATTGCAAATGATGCAATAATATTGCGATACGAAGGTCTTTATATATACGCGTTTCGACCATTCTAAGTTATCATTAAACATCGACGTTCACAGTAGAGAAGAGTTGCTCAATAATTTGGTACACACACTCTAAAATAATGAGCAACTATTATTATTTATTATATATCTATTTTATTGATTGTGAAAAATTAATTTCAAACCAATTGTAAATTACACCTTTTAAACTGTTGCTAGTAACTTTTTGCATTAACTGAAAATGTATGTATAGATTCTTGTCTCAGAATTAACAAAACCTATTATCATTAAATTATTATTTTCATTAAAAAAATTAGATTAAAAGCAATTAGATGTACTACTTAAAGGTATATGTTACCTTTTATTCGAAGATTTGCCATGAATCAATTTTATGTCGCATTTTGTCGAGCCAATTTTTCAAAAAATACATTGGTTATGAAAAGCAACATTAACTAAGACAACATTTATACAAATATAAACACATACTTAATGTCTAGCTTTTTAAACTGATAAATAACCACAATCAAAATAACAGTATTCGCAGCTATATTCAAGCAATTCACAATATTCGAATAATATTAAATCCTCCAAGATGTAACAATATAACGCAAATATCTTAATTGAAATACTTTAATTGTGTTCACAACGCGTAAAGAACGAGTTTTGAAAAGAGCCCTGATGTCAACGTGAAACAGCCGTACATGTGAAATTTCAAAAATACAAAAGGCAATCATCATAAAAAGCATAAATCAGAAGCATAAAAAGTCGAGTAGCATAACAATCAAGCTACCGTGGAAAAAAAAGCAGAAAGATCCACGGCCGTTAATACCGGTGTCAATTACGCGGCGTCGTGGAAAAGCGCGCGTTAAAATTTGCATGAGAAAAGAAATGCGCGGTATTAAGTGAAGTCATTCCGTTTTATATGCATACGCGATTCGACGCGTAAAGCCATGATTTTTCCAAGGGACTACCACTACTCGTAGCTTCTTTTTCCTCCGACTTCACCCACACTCCTCGTCACCCCCTCTCGAATATACATACATACATAGGTACGTATATCCACAAGGGAGACAGAAAGAGAGAGAGAGAGAGAAGGAGAGCGTAGGTGGCAGATCGACTACTTTACGGTTATTACGCCGCGAGGGGGCTTCGAACGTTCAACTTCCCGTAGACTTTTTGCATACGCGCGCCGCTTCTTTCTCCTTCTCTCTCGTTCTCGTCTCTCTATAAAAAGAAATCCTCTCTTTTCTCGTAATAACGCGCGGTGAAATAATGTATTCTTTCCCACAGGCGTGTGTATAGCTGCGCGTGCACCCTTCCATTTCTCCTCTTCGGCCGCATGTATATATAGGCCTCGTGTATTCATAAAAAATCATCGCTAGCGAGAACTGATAATCGGACTTCTCGAGCTCGGGGATGGGGGGAAGTAATGGTGCTATATGGGACGGATCGGCGTAAATCAAATGTAAAATTGTGTTTGGATGAATGTTTATGTGGGACGTGCGGGAAGCTTATAGCTCGAATATTGCATCCTTTTTCTAGTTGATAAAAGTATTTTATAAACTTTTATTCTTTCTCACCCGCGCTGCTTACTGGGAGAATATCGTTCTCTGAGGGATGAGAAACATTCTACAGGCTGGAGGAGCGCTGGGCAATTGAGAAAATTAAAATATTTCGATAATTACTACAATTAAACAAAGTCTTGTTTGGTTTTATAGAATAATGGAGGAGCGCATAAGTGCCGCCTTTGAAAGTCGTGAGCTACACTTAAATATATACCGAAAATAACGTGTATTTGTACGTGGACGTTATTAAATATACATAAAGGTGACCGTGAATTTTAGCGTTTTCTTTAAAGACGTTCTGAAGCAACTTGATACAATTAGTTCGTTTTTACATTGATGGAAAACCGCGGGAACGTTCTCAAAGCACAGTCTATCATTAGCGAATTCGAAAACGCATAAAACGACTGGGGGTAAGCAGAGCACAAGTTTCGAGGAAGTAAAAATGTTCGAATACGTCTATTTTATCGTCGTTTAACCGGCGGAACAGAAAAATTTTTCTCAGAGTCAACCGAGTCTTTGAAACGGAAAAGCCGACGGCAAAATTATCATCCACCGAGCGCGAGCGCCGTAAAATTTCAAAATTTTCCCTCGTTCCACTGCACGGCGAGCCATCATCGCAGTACTCTCCGGCTCTCTCTCTCTCTCTCTCTCTCTCTCGCTTCGACTATTAATAAAACGAGCCGCTGCCGCCGCGCAGTGAAAAACTGTCCACTCTCCTTACAATCGAGCTCCGCTTGCCGCATATATAAACAGCGCCAACTTCCTAGTGAGTTATCCCGTCGTCGAGCTACGGACTCCCTTGAAAATCTACTTTGCCAACACCTACACACGCGCGCGCGCGCGATCGTCCACGTGCATAGAGAAGGTGGATATACCAAAGTCTTGCGGGAGTCGCAAATATCGCGCTTGCCTTATCTCGTCGGAAGAGGCATAAAGGCCGAAGACAAGGAGAGTGAGTAAGAGAGTGAGAGAGAGAGAGAGAGAGAGTTTCCTCGGACAGTTTGCCGGCGCTAATGAGCTAGCAAGATAATTAGCATTATGTTAATGCGTGACGTGATCCAGCCAGCAGTGTGTAATGCATGCGCTGGGGTTGCCCGGGCCCAAGTTGCATGACGTAACCTTACCTCGGTGTCTTATGGTAAACATCCCCTCAGAGAGATGAAGCAAGTAAATGCGGAGGAGACAGTCAGCCGCGCGGGTGTATGGTGCATCCGAGCGATCTTTCTTGCTAAATCGACAAATTTTCAGAATGCTCGAGTTATTTAATTAGGGTGCACGCAAACGTTGAAAGAAAATCTTGGTTGTTTATTTAAAAACAATGCGTTTTCATAGTCTTGAAGAAAAAGACCAAACTCGAGCGCGTCGTCGCGAGCTAATATTTGCTCGGAACTTGAGAGACGACTAATCGCTCGTACGCTGATGCCGCATTCACATCCCCGTCATTCGTGCGAGTGTACTTACGTTTTCAATTCGAGAGGAAAACCATTTCATTTACATTCATACTTCCCGGCCAACCGTCCGGTTCGCACAGAATCTCTCCGCTTCAATATTCCATATGCCGCCGTACAGTAAAACGAAGTGACGTCCAAGCCATATGCAAACTAGTCTCCGAGACGAGACGCAGATCGACCCTCCCCCTGCATTTATCTAGACGATAAGATCAGTTGAAGATAGGATTGTCAACTGCAGCCAGTCGTCGGTGATAAGCATCTGCTGCTTGCACAAATTTTATAATTCATCGGCCGGACGCACTCGACTTCTGGGAGGGGGGAGGGGAGGAGGAGGAGGGAGTAAAGAACGCACGAGAGGTCCAGGAGATCTTGACGTGCGCTCGAGGACGATAAGGGAACAGTGTGTGCACCGACGACGGAGACTCTTATCTGACTGCGTTGTTTGCATGCAACCGTCGGACAGACCGGACTGGACCTTTACTACTTGATCCAGGGAGATGCGGCTTGGCAGCTTTATCAGATCTTAAGTATCTGGAGAGCTTTCGAGTGAATGCGATATCAATTAATAGTCATAAGCGTAGGCCGGATGACGTTGATACAAAGCCTCAGAAGTGCGTGTTTCGGAGAATAGATATGAATTCCAGAGAAGAGATAGATGTAGGTATTTAAGATAGATTAAAATTTGATTTTCATCGGTGTACATCAGAAAATACATCGTACTTCCTGATTGTGATTGTCGAAGCTTGGGATAAGACAAGGAGATAGTTATCAGTGAGAGATAAAGAAAAGTAGATTCTTTATACGGATAACTTTGATACGATAAGAACACAAATTAATTGTGACATAACAAATTGCAGAAATCGTCACAAAGTGTCTTTACAAGCTAATCGCGGATATAAATAACACGGCTAATAATTGTGCTATAATGTCTAAAGAGTAGATAAGTTGAAAATATACGTTAAAACTTTGTGAGCATTTGAACTCGTTGTAGTTTTTTTTTATCAAATTTTGAATACATTTTTCGTCTTCGAAATTACGCTCGGACCGCACGAAAGATTAAACGATTTAAACATAGCCAGCCTCATCCGCGGCCAAAATCCAAACTAGATTCGATGATTAAAACTAATCCTCCAAGACAATCCAGTCATAAACAGAAAATTTGCCATGCAACATCCTAGATACACAGAGAGAGAGAGAGAGAGAGCCGAGGGATGAACCCTGAACTAGCGGTGGCAGCAGCAGCAGCAGCAGCAGTATAGCAACACAGACGTGCGGATATCCGGTTTGAGGAAAATTTTGGCAAATCCCCGCAAGTTTGCCCGAAGAAAGACGCGCAATGTCTTACTCGCCCACTGCGCTCACCTCTCCTGCTATACATCCCGGCCAACATCAGCCATCTCTTGCTTACCCCAATACACATATATGCAGACAAGCTCAGCGCGTAGACGTGTAGGACAGGCATAAAGAGCAAGTCCACACACGACTGCGAGCCGGCGTATCATCGATCCGGCGCGCGTCGGACTAGACTAGTACGGAGAGTGTACGTAACTAGCCCGGGCTAATTAATTAATCATGCCAGCGGCCGTTCAAGTTAGGCTGCTTATCCCGGAAGCAGGCTAGCCGAACTTCTCTCCACCGCCAAGTCGCGTATCTTCGTCGCTTCTCTCTCTCTCTCTCTCTCTCTCTCTTCTCTCGGGAACTCGCTTTCGCGTTCGTCCGAGGTGTCGGATGTCTCGTACAGGCGCTTCTCTCTCTCCGCTGCTGCAACTTTCCACTTCCTCCCGCGCGCGCGCCGTCACCTTTATCCCCGGTACCCTTTATCCCTCCTCCTCCTCCTCCTCCTCCTCCTGCCGCCGCTCGATCTTCTCTTCCTTCTCCTATAAGCAAGAGAGACTTGGCTCTCATTATCTTGATTAATTGACCGATGGTCCACTACTCCTTTTCTCTCCGCGGCTCTATATATACGTGTATATACGTATACGCGAACTGCGTGTATATAACTCGCGGCTATCTCTCTGTCGTTCTTCCTCGGGATATGTATATGTATACGGAGACAGAGGCAAACTTGCAGCGCGCAGCGTCTGGCCGAGCAATAATTGCGTATTTATCAATTAATTATGGATATAGCGAGAAGGGACTTATCGAGCGGAAGAATTTCGAGACGCAGAGCCTATACGTATATAGGTTTGTATAGGTATATATACGTAAAGACTATTGCGCGAGTGGTTCGTTATAGCAGTCGAGTAATGTAATTACACGTGAGACCGTTTGATAATGACTTGCCGTTGAATTGAGCACGCCGCGGGCATTAGCATACTAATGGGACTCTTACTGGGGTAGCGCGGAAAAATACGGATCCGCATGACGTGCGCTGTGAATAGGGCGAAGGAAGTAAACAAGGAGCTCGCTGCTCTATATATATATAATATATAGACATGTATTATATATACGTGAGCAATGCGTGCAGTGATTCAGTTATACCCGAGAATTATGCTAGAAATGAAAATCGCGCAGTAGTCGAGGCCAATAATTTTCTAAACACACAAAAGTATAAATAATTCATCAGGAATAGTATATACATAGTTAAAGAGGCTGTATAAATGGCTTGAACTTTCCATTAGCTCGAAACGAAATACTCCGCCCGCACTATGGCTCCTCATTAATTAATCAGACTCTTCGATTGGTGCAATCGCTTCTCAGCTCCCGGCCTCTCTTCCAATTATAAAATATCCTTGTGAATAAAAGACGCAAGAGATATCTCGCGAGCCGGCTCGAGCTGCACGCAGCTCTCCGGGTAGCTAGACAAAAGCTCTCGCCTCTGGAGGAAAAGTTTATCTCCCAACCGGCTTCTCTCTCTCTCTCTCTCTCTCGCTCTACTCTCTTTCTTATATAGGTAGCACAGACAAGGCGCAGACGCAAGAGCAGCAACAAAGAGCTGCCGGCGCTGCAGCTATCGGGCCAGTCTTAATTTAAAGTTGAAATTAATTTTACTCCCGCGTGTGCGCCAAGACGAAGCTGCTGCTGCCGCTGCTACTCTTTTCCTGGAGGTTTTGTTACCTCGCCGAGAATGAATGAGAAGATACATCGAGTCGGAACTCCGGGCTGTGCACAGAAGTATTTGAAAAACCCGCGAGGCGCGAGTCCTTGGGCTCTTTTTTTCTGTGTCAATCACGCGCCAACGAGGCTCCAAGCAAAAAGCTCCCGCGCGCAAAAGTGCAAACAAGCTCATTGTCGCACGAGAGCGAAAGGGGGCAGATGAAACAACAAGAATTTGCGTCATACGCTGGAGTCGCGCGAAACAAAGGGAGAAAAAGTCGCGGCGGGCGTGAAAAATCCAGTACGTGCGAGAATACGCTGTCTCGCCCTGCGAAGAAAAGAGCGCTCGACGCGGTTGTGTTGTATTAGTGCAAATTGCGTGGATCATCGCTCGAGAGGAGACTCGTTCGTGACAGTGAAAAATACGTCGTCGTCGTCGTCGAGGCTCTCTTTAACGACTGTGCAGGAGATCAGAAATTCTGTATCATTAAATCAACTTTTTATCAATTAAAGAAACTTTTATTGAATTTCAGGTCAATATTGTCATTCGCCTTCCTCACATCATTAGAGGCGAAAGTAGCCAATAACATGTGCGGAAGATCAACTCAATCGCGCATCCATAAAGAAACTCGCGCAGAAGCTAAAAATAAAACGAACAAGATAAACACCCGCGTTACACGCGTCGCTCAGCAGCAGCCGCAGCGGCAGCAACAGCAGTAAGTATCGAATGTTTATCGCAGCGAACAGTTGGCTCGGATGATTCATGAGAGCGGAGCCGCCGTATAAGAACGAAGGAGAGCGACGACGTCGCCGTGGCTCCCGCTCGCGCGCACCTACATCATGCAAATGTGCTCCCAATCATAAGCGAAGTCTATATAATCGATCTATAAATCTGCTCGAGGGCCCGAAAGGGGGAAAGAATAAGAGAGCTACGCTTACGCCGCGGGGGGAAGGGATGGCGGCGCGCAGGGCGCGAGTCGAGGCTTCGCACGCGGGGGAAGCTTGAGCCTCGGAAGAAAAAAAAATTGGAGGGGGGGGGGTGGATGAGGAGAGCTGAAAAATTTAGTCTCGGGGGCAGGAATGAGTTTCTCTTCGATTCTGTGAATGGTGCTCATTTTCACGGGATCCTGATTTTTGAGAACGATGCATTCTGCTGGTCCGACAGAGCGTTATGAAAACCGTGTGTAAAAAAAATATTATTTTTACAGTTTATTTGTCGAAAACTGCACACTGATGTTAAAGTTTTATAAAAATTTTTTTTTATTTAATAAATAAGTAGATAATTTCATGATAGACTTGGCAGATTGAACTGTAATTTATAGCGAAATACTATCGAGTGCGTTATCTCAAATGATACCTGGAATTGAAGCTTTCGAATTCACTGTTGAGGCTATCAGAGGAGGCTTACGCAATATAAAATCTATACAAGGTGATATACGGACCTGCTAAATTTCTAAAACTTAACACATAAAATTACAAATAAAATATCCTATATTTAGTCATTCATTTTTGAGGTTACCATTTGGCATTTTAAAATGTAAAAACAATTCGATGCGGCTACTTGTGGAAGTTTACTTTTATTATTTACTCAATAAATGAACTCGTGCCTGACAAAATAGAATAAAAGATTGGCTATCTAAAAAAATAAGCGGTAAATGTGAAGGGCATAGGGAGAAAAGAATATAAAAGGAAATAGATTGAACTGCAATAGACGAATGCATATCTTGTTAGCATATCATTTGTATGCATAGGGTTCCGCACTTACTGGCTCACTTATGGTCTCGTGTTCTCCTCATACATGATAGAAGGATTAGAGTTCGACTCTTCGATAATTCAAATAAAATTGTTTCCTCTGCAATTTTTAAATAATTCAAAGAAATAATTCACTTAAACTATAAAGTTCCTCTAGTTAAAAATTGATTAGGAACGTCAAGATAAAATTTATACATTTATAAATCTTTTCTACCTATAAAATCCAATGATAAGGTGTATCGCAATACACGTTGCACATAAATAATAAGGAAATTATCACTTATGTAAATGGTTTTTTTCAAAACTACATTTTTTCTTAGTAGTATATACCATACACAAAAATTTGATTCAATCAAGTGCTTCGAGGTGATAACATTTATATTGCCAATATATAATGAATGATATTTTATTAAAATACACAAGTAACAATAATTATACAGGCATGAAAGGCTGTAAGGAATTAGTTTTTTACTGTAAATATGACCAGCCAACATTTATTAGCAACGAAAGGTGCTATGAGAGTTCTAGCGAACATTTAAAAAAAAGAGCATCATTTTTATTTTGATATCTTACAACTTTATGTCCTTAAAACTTTTAATTCCTTAATATTTCTTAACGTCAGATTTCTTAGAATCAAAAGATACTGCCGATACAATAATTTACATCTTTGCTACTCCATTAAAAATTCAAATTGAAGAATCAATCATCAAACCCTCTATAGCACCTCACTTATATTGATTATTATAGAACACTTTTATAATTATAGTAAAGCTAATACATCGATTTTTTTCTTTGTTTCTTTATTTGCATTACTAATTTAACAATTACAAAAATCGATGTAATTAAATCACTTGGCAAAGAGATTTTACAGTGAGAAGAATAAAAAAGTACCCTCTGCAAGACGAGAGAAAAAAAACGAGACGACCGACTCTCATGATTGATTAACTTCTTTTTCTTCCTGACGACTAGGACGAAGATGTCGAGAAACGCAATTATAATCTTTATTCATTACCGAGCTAGTCAAGTTTGCGGTTTCAAGATACGATTCTTTCCATTATTCTCCGCTCCTCGAGTCGTCTCATAGACAATCAATATTAATTTAAGAAAAAAAATTGTTACCGTTCTTTATTTACAAAACAAATCGACTCTGCCTGTGTAATCAATAAGTCTCCGTCAAACGTAAAATAATTTAATGCACATTCACGTTTCGCAGCTTGTCATTTATTTCCACACCCTCGCTATCTCCCAACTCAGGCGAATGTCAGAGTAATTACGTTTGACTGTTTTCCTTCGATTAGAACATAAAAAATAACGAGACAAAGATTCTAAACGATCCAATCAATTCTCTTTCATTCAATCTTCGGTGTATTCAATATAATTTGAATCTAAAAATCATCAAGCTTTAACTTCAGAGTACGAAAAGTGTCAAGCTCATCAAACAAATAAAAACAAAGAATAACCCCTTGAATAATCGACGGGAATCCAGTGCGACATCGAGAGGGGTGTCAAAAGTGCAAAGCGTACAAATCGAATGCCACAGCGACGGAGACATAAAGCCGAGGCTGAAAAAAGGCTCGATGGGGAGATAGACTCCGCGCGTGCCTGCCGCCGACGGGCTGTATGCAAATAGAACCTATATACATCGGAAGAAACGTGCTCGGCTCTTGCGGGGGCGCTCTGGAAGTGGAAAAAATTACGTCGAAGTGCTAAACGATCGCGGGAACCTCGACCACCTTATGTCGTGTTATCGCATTGCGTTGACTCCACTCTGACCTTCTGTGATCTTTGAGGGTAGGTATACATATATATATATATATATATACGTGCGGCACGACTGTACATGGGGTTGGGGGGTGGGGTGAGCTCGACGGGAGGGTAGCTGGATTTTAGGTTCGCTATGCAAATAAGCCACTCAGCCCGAATGTCTCGGGGGCTCGATTCACTCGCGTCGCCTCTTGGCTTTTTTTCGATCGCTTTCTATATCTTACCGCGTTGCAAGTCTCTTGTTTGACTTGTTGGTCTTGTTGAGCATTCCACACTCGGCCAGACAGTATTGACATGAGTCAGATGGGATGTACATTGTCGTGATGGCGAAGCTTGTTGATTTTTAATAAAGAATGGTATAGACGTTGTTTGATTAAAATATTAAATTTACATGCCTTTGTTAAAAACGCTGATCCTCTAATACTTCAAAACTTTTTATAAATTGAATCTTCGAAAAAATAATGAGCAGATCACTCTAATGTCAAGATGAACGATTCTATCGAAAGAGAATATCGTCAGTTTTGAAGCGAGAAATGCAGAGAAAAATTACCGCATCTTCACTCAGAACTGCGCTGACTTATGTTAAACGAAAAGACCGCGTAATGCTTTCTTTATCGTAGTTGCGCCAGGAACCCTATATAAACAAAATTCTTTTTATCGCCCCGAAAACTCACCCCCCACAGCTCTCATCTGAAATCCAGGCGTATAGAAGCCTCCACAGCACTGCTCGTTCCAAGTACCTGCCCAGCGAACTGCAGTACCTAAGGGAGCCGCGTCGCAGATCTTTTTATTGCATATTGAAAAAAGGCCAACGTCGTTAAGTCCAGAAGCAGCAGCAGCAGCAGCGGCGGCGGCGGCGGCGGCGGCGACGACGTCGGGACGCTATACTTGCTGCGAGTCGCCTTTTTTTTCGCTTTATGCACCGCACCGGCGGACGTTACTCGCGCTCACCGCCGCGGCCTGTGTATAATGCGCTCTTTCTCGAAGAATAAAAACATTTACGACCTTACCTTGCTCTCCATCTCGAGTGCGCTCTGCCGCCGCCACCGCCACCGCCGCCGATGCTGCTGCTGCTGCTGCTGCTGCCTCTGCAGCTGCTTACAGGATCGAGAGTCGCCCTATACGTATACGCTGCGGCTTGGAAAACTGCGAGCCTGATTTTTTGTCAACCGCACGCGATCAGCGTCCTTTTCTTGCGCCAGCCTGTATACGGCCGCGTGCACTTTTTGAGCTTTTCGAACGAGAAAAATGCAGAGAAAAGTGGATTTTGGCCGCATTAAACCCGACCGAGTACAAGTGCCAATCACACGCTAATTACGTTGTATTGAAAAAACGAATGGCTATTTAGCAAAATGCACGCGATTATATGCGAGGTTACATTGAATCCGTTGAAATGCAGTATGCAGACGATCGGTCGCTGATTCTTATGTGTTTCAAAAATTATCGAACTCGCTCTTGCAAAATATTATAATTTAGTTGCAACGTGGAAACGTATATCGGAATTATTTTTAATGTGAGAATTCGTAATCACTGAGAGCACCGTTGTTAGCAGGCTTCATTTTTTAAATTATTTTCGTTATAAGTCAAATCAAACTAAATATAAAATATTACTAATATTTTTCCCATTATTATACTTTGTCACGAGCAATAAAGTTAATTTAATGTCTGTATGCGCATCAAACTGATATAGAAACTTCTACAATAGCTTTAAAGTGGTGCCACCTATGAGCTTCACAGCAAACCACGGTGCTTATCGGCAGAGTTTACAGTTCTCTCATTTCTTTTAAATAATTAACTTCACAAGTCTTTTTACTACCATTTTATCTATAAATTACAAGTAGCTTCATATGCGTATAAATAATAAAAAGTTTTCATCTAATTAAGCGTCACAGTAATAGAACGAACAAAATAACTCATTTTATCTGTACAGTCACAGTGCTTTTACGAAATCGACATTATCTATAAATAAATTTTCACCCCGAATAATAACAATAAGATCCCAACTATTTTCTGAAAATAATTATTCAGACTGAGTTAAAAAAAGAAAATGCGAAGGCCAACGCAGCAGAACAGACGAAGAAGCCCCTACAACTCCAATATTTACCATGAGCCCATCCCCTAAGAATATTCAGCTCAAGAAGATATGAGCCCAATGAAGAGCCGCTCGTCGGAACCATCAGAAAGAATGCCTCGACAAACGCGCAGAGGCGATGCACAGCAGCCACCTCTTTGGCTCTCTGCGAGCGCGTAACGTTTGATCTGCACAGTCCACTCGACAATCCGCCACAGGAGCGCCGCAAGTACACTCGAAAGCTCAAAACTCAAGACCTGTTCGCCGAGCTTTGATAGCGATCCCTCTCTCTCTCTGTCTCTCTCTGAGAGACCGAATCAAGATAGCCGATTAAGCATCGCCTCGCGAATTCGCTTAGATCGACAGATACACACCGTCATTCGAGTATGCGCTTTTCTCTCCTCGACTCGCTGCGGCTCCGGCGAACCGACTATACGTCTCTCTCTCTATCTCTATCTTTCTCTTATATTTACACGGGCGTCGCCGCCGGTGTGTGCGGCGGCGCAGCTTTGAAAGCTCGCGCCCGCGCACACAAAACCGTCTCATTCTCATCTCAATCTATATTCGCGCACTCGAGTGAATGCGGCGCGCAGCGATCTCTGAAAAGCCCGTGTGTCTGCATTCGCGGCTTTGCACACCAGCGGCGTCGAGCTCTGCACTCGTTCTCTCACTTCCTCCTCTCTCTCTCTCGCTCTCTCTCGACTCCGTTCGCGCGCGCGAACCCTTTCAAGCCTCCCCCCTCGGGACGAAGCCGCGCTATCGGTGTAAGTACGTACGTATACGGGTACGTGTGTGTGTGTGTGCGTGCGATGTGTCGAGCGAAAAAGGGCGCGAACCCCGACACCGCTGCGCGTTTTTAACCGGCTCTCTCTCTGTGTGTGTATTCTGTACGCGCATCAGGGGTGCAGTGCGAGAGCGAGAGCGACAGAGAGAGAGAGAGAGCTCTCTGCGGTTTGCTTTTTTCTCCTTCCGCGTCGAGACGCGCCGTCGTCTTCTCTCTTGTTTTCGAGAGGCGGCCGAGGGAGAGATCTCTTTCAGGATGGTGAGATGCATGTCCACTCACGGGAGTCTTTCTCTCACCGCGGGTGTCTCGGTGCGAGCTTTCTTTATGTATGATCGTTTTTCTCTTTCGAGTGCGTCTTCTTCTCCGACGCTACGGCGCAGTCTTCTCTCCGTTTTTTTTTTCTTCATTTTTTGATGTTTTATGCGGAAAGGAATGCGCGCTCGCGCGCGCGCGCGCGTGTATACACTGGCTTTTCTGTGGCTTGCAAGGAGGCTTTTTCAGAGACGAGCTATGCATTTTCGCGAGTGTTTAATGGGCCGTGAATGACGTGGCGAAAGTATAGCTTCTAGTGTTAAGAGGATGTGGCGGCCCCGCCTCTTCCACGTTTCGACTTTTGTACTTTCAATTTTCGAGCGAGAGAAGAACTGCTGGCGTATAACGTCCGTATTTCTAAATTTTTATACAGAAATTCAAATACCATAGTGATATTTTCTTTCATTTTGTGCAGGTTTTATTTAAAATGTGATACGTTATCGAAGCCGACACAACGTTCTCAAATGAACCAATAATTTTTCAAGTGTACACGAGATTCGTTCCGTCGAATCAACGACAGAAAACAAAGCTTACGACGAGACAGAGAGAGAGAGAGAGAGAAGGCGAGAGCGAGAGAGCGTTATAATGCTCTACGAGCATCGGATTCCCAAGTAATTCTTGAGAGGCAAGTTTTGGTCCTTGAAACCGCAGCGAAGCGCAGCCGCCTCGAGCCAGTAGGAGCATATACCCGCATATAACGCAAACGCGCGCCACGCTACACGCGAAGCATTAGCAGCATTTCGCCCAACGGCATTCCATGTCCATGCAGTGCAAGTACAGTATGGAGTACAGGTAGCTGCGACAGGAGCTAGACCGAGACTCCGCGCGCCGATATATAGCCGTGAAGCAAAGCCTCGTCCCTCCCGATATAGGTATATGTATATATATCGAGAGCTCGAGAGCCAAAGGCGGAAGGGAAACGCCGCCGTGCGGAGCTGTACTGCGCGAGGGACGAGAGGACTTGGTGTGCAATGTGCGCGAACGAGACGACGTCGACGGACCGAGTGAGGAATAGACTGCTCCCGATGATTGCGAATGCAGATCATAATATATAGTTTCGAAATTTATAAGGGTAGAAGTGTAAGGAAGAATAATTTAGAGGTTGCAGAGTTGTAAGCAGGTGTCGTCAACTTCGTAAAGGAAACTGCGAGAACAAAATCTGATACGTGGAGGTTGACGTGTACATCAGTCTGCTGCGGTGTTGCGTCGTCTCTAAAGTTGAGCTACCTGTACTCCGCTGTTTGAAATTCAATACAAATGTAGTTTGAGTGCACTTGCTGCTGCTGCTGCTGTATCCGGTGAAGCTTGTTGCATTCATACCACGAATTCAGGCAATAATGTTAAAATTAGAGGGTATAGGTATAGCCTGAAGAGAAACTTACAAGAAGTTGCTAGCTTGTGATCGCTGGACAGGACACGTTAACTTCGTGAAGGAACCAACCTGTAAAAAGAAAACGAAAAATATTTATACAAGTTCAATCGCAATGTATTTTCTCACAGATGTGTATTACAAGAGACAAACAAAGAATAAAATTAAAGGGACTCGCAAGCAACAACACACCAAAATGGTTTTCCCTGTTATCCCTTACTTCGCCACTATTATTATATTATTTATATTTTTTTCTTGGCGACGAATAAAATCCCATATCCAAGCAATGTGCATCGCGGCATATATTCCGATCCGCAGCGCGAAAGCCGAGCTATATCCCCGAGCCCCGCAATAGCCCTGGCCCATCAGCATGGCAAAAGCTCCGTCATGACACATACATAAGAAAAGCCAAGCTTTCGGGAAGCAGTTTGAGCTCGCGCGCTGAGCATCAGAAGCAGCGACGGCAGCGGAGCGAGAGAAAGCAAAGCAGCAGTAACAGCAGAAAGGTGGGAGCTCGCGCGCAGCTATATATGAGAGAAGAGCGACTACTGCACGAGAGAGAGACAGAGAGAGAGAGAGAGAGAGCGGGGTAGGTTGTGCAGAAGAGAAAGGAAGGAAGGAAGGAGGCGTCGGCGGCGGCGGCGGCGGCGGCGGCGGGAGGTGAGGTCGCGGCCCGGTCGATTCAGCCCCGGGCACTCTCTCTCCCTCTTTCTCTCGCGCGCGCTGCAGTGTTCCCGCGCCAAGCGCTGTGTGCTACTGCTACTGCTATTCCGAAAGCCTCCCCCTCCCACCCACCCCTCCTCCTCCCGCCCCCACCCACGTATACACCTCTCTACGCACACACATATACGCGCGCGCGCGCGCGGAGGGAGAGTCTGCACCGTCTCTGTTTTCCTCTCTCGTATAATACTGCGCGCGCTACCACTCGTTTCCGCAGACGAGAGCCGTATATACGTATGTATAGTAGTCGAGGAAAGAGAGAGAGAGAGAGAGAGAGAGAGAGATGCGAAGTAGCTTTGGTCAGAGCGCGCGCGTGGGATTGCGCGCCGCGCGCTCTCCGCACCTTTTCCCGCGCTACACCGCAGCGGCCTGCTTTGTGCCGCTTCCGCTGCTGCGCGACGCGGCTGCAGATTAGTTTTTAGCGACGACGAGAGCCGAGAGGTGTTTGAACTTGCGGATGCCCGAGAGAGAGAGCTTTCGGCTACTGCGTTTTTGTCGCGAGAGAAACGCTGCGGATTACGCGCGCGAAGTGCGGAGAGGGGTGTGGGATGGAAGGGGGGGGGGGTACGATTATTCTCGCGATTATTCGTTAGACTATGGCTGCGCGCGCGTTTCTCTCTCGGAAAATAAACCGAGAGCAGAAAAGCGAGCTTGCGATGAAATTTTATTTATATTGCCCGGCGAACATCGGTTCCATTACGGCTCTCCCGCGCAAAAGGCAGACGAAAATATAATTCCCAACGTATATTTCACAGTAAATATCGAGGCTAATAAAATTACTGCCTGTATTTATGCTTTTATAAACGGAATTACGATTAATAATTCAATAAATTTCTTGCTACGCTCACCTGTGCGTGTACGTGCCCTTGTAACCAAAACTTCCTATTTACTACGATCGTAAAATGTTGGAAGTTATCGTTAGCATGAAACTTGCGTATATGCACATTCTATTCGTATATAGTAATACGCGCGCAATAAGTGCAGGTATAATAGTAATGAACATAATTTGTATTTATAGCCTGAGAAGTGCATTGAAAATATATTGTTGAGGGAAAAAAAACGCGGACATCTCGCCTCCTCTGATGATTTACTTTCTCGATGCCCCTCTATTTACATTATTATTCGGCCGATATTCTCCTTTTACTTTTCGCATTTTCCCTACATTCGAGTCTCGCTGCTGAGTGCTATGTTTTAGAGTTTTATAGGTTTTTCGATAGAAGCTCGCGGGCATTCCGATGGGATCGGAAAAAAAGAATTAAAAATTAAAGTTTCGCATTCCGTATGCTCTTTCTCCGCGCTATAATAGCTGTACATTTTAAAAAGCGTACGTTTTACGGTCAATTCGATTCAATTATTCAAGTTCGACTGTATACGGGGAGGAGGCTGTAGACAAGCGCAACTAGTGAAAACAGGGGATTTCCCGACTAATCAAGCATTTTCCGAAAGACGAAACGTCACAGGCCACCTCGAGACTCGCGAAAATCCAAGGTAATCTCTTTCAGCCTAAAAGCCTCCTCAGTCATCCCCGGCGCGGTTCCAGCTATCTCCAGTAGCTGCAACAGCATCCACAAGAGAGAGCGAGCGAGAGAGAGAGAGAGAGAGAGTGGGCGAGAGTGAGAGAGCGAGCGAACAGTAGAAACAGCGGGGAAAAGGCGGTGGCACTGTGGGGGCGTCGGGGGCGTTTCTCCTGCGGGTCCACGTCGTAGTAGTGCTTGCGCGACTGCATAGTGTATATATAGCGCGGCGCAGCGCCGGGAAAGCTAGACGGAGAAACAAACGCAGACCGAGAAAGAGGGAGAGGGCGGCGCGAAGCACCGGCGGAGGAGAGCGAGCGAGCGAGAGAGAGAAAGAGAGAGAGAGCGCACCTGGGCCGCGAGCTCTCGCATTGGTTTGGTTTCTACGTCTGTATGTACGTCTGATGACGCGAGCGAGCTGGTAGGCTCCACCCCGCGCGCGCGCCTCGAGTCGTCGTCGTCGGGGCGCGGCAGCAGCAGCAGCAGCAGCACCAGCAGCAGCAGCTCGATGCAGTCGCCGAAAGAGAATGAGACCAAGATGGTGGGAGGATTAAGGTGCGCAAAGTGAGAGAGATAGAGGAATGGCAGAGAGTATGGATCTCTCTCTCTCTCTCTCTCTCTCTCTGGGTGGGAAAGTCAGTTATGCTGCCGAGAAGGGAAGTTGAGCATCCTTTGGGCTGCTACTGCCGCTGCTACTGCTGCTGCTGCCGCTGCTAGCTAGGACATGCTCAACTTTCAATTTTGCGGCTGGAGAATTTAGTCCATGGAATTGTTGAAAGTTTGTTTTCGGAGAAGGATTTGCAAGAGTATTGCAAGAGCCATCTATGCTGCAACTCGCTGTAGCTGCGGTTAACGTAAACATATGAGATATTGAATTCGAGCTAGTTCCATGTACCAGTTGAATTCTAATCGAATAAGAGGCTGCAGAGGCCTTTGAAAAGTTTGAGAAAAATTCTTCTTGTAAGACGCTTGAATGTCAGGACATTTTTTCACGCTTACGAAAAATATTGATTTCAAGCACATTTAACGTCAAGACGTATGGGGTAATGGATTCATTACTATACCTATAAGTTCTATACACCGATTGTACGTCCGATATGAAACGTAACAAGGGTTGGAGACTTTTCAGCATTCGTCTCCAGCTCGCATGAAAATCTTCCTATGTAGTACCATAGAAATTGCTCTAATTTACCACGGATGCGCTGTACTGCGTAAACCCAGCCCCTTCACCCGCTCCGAAATAACGCCTCCAACCGAACAATTCGAGCCAGTTTAAGCCAATGGAAAAAGTGCGTCTCGAAAGCGCCTTTACTGCTGCCGCACTAACCGTCTTTTACTACTGACTCATCGAACCCCGTAAAACCTTCATTTCCCCGAGAGCAACGAGAGCCCCACAATAACCTCTCTATTTCGTTCCACTTCCCATCTATAAAAATCTCGAATTACACCTAAAACTTTTTTCCTTCGGCTTCGCCTATATAAACACATGCGCGCGCGCGCGCGCGCGCCCAACTGAAAGCTGCAGTTAAAATCTCGATCGCTTGAGCCACGCGCACGCACGCGTATATAGCAGCAACGCGCGCACGCACACTTAAACGTCATATCGTGCGTACACGATCCTCCGAAGCAATTAAAACTTACGACGTCGCTCAACCGAGGCAATGCAATTTCAAGCGGCGAAAAAGTCGCCGGATATAGACAAAACGTAGCTATATAAAAGCTCTCTCTCTCTCTCTATCTCTCTCTCGCGCGCTTACTCCGACGTCGCCGCCGTATAGCCGAGCGAGAGAAGGGGTAATGCCGAAGCTTCGTTGGGTTTGCACAGAGCGAGCGAGAGAGAGATAGAGAGAGAGAGAGAGAAAGAGAGAAAGCGGAGGGGGGGGGCGAAAGGAGTCTTTGGAGGAGAAGAAGGAGAATCGCGAGCGCTTGCGCGCAAGCCGGCGGATCGTTTATTTGTATCTGTCATTGCATGCAGCGGCACTACGTATAGAGCGGAGGAGAGCGAGAGAGAGAGAGAGAGAGAGAGAGAGAGAGAGAGTGAGCGAGGAGGAAAAGAGGTACGCGGCGTCGCAGGGGCGGAAATTCCTCTTTCGCGGCAGCGCCGTTGGCTCTTTTCTCGCTGCTGCACACGACGTTATCCGGCATTTTCTTCGCCTCTACGTCTGTTTTATATCCGCCGCTGTCTTCTGAATTTTTCCAATATAACGCCGGGGCTTCTCTTTTTTCTCCCGCTGCCGCCGCTGCGCAGTTCTGTCTTTATACAGCGGAGCTGGCGCGCTACCCGCACTTCTTTTTGCGCCTTTTTTCCAAGGAAACTTATTTTCTCGCGAGAGGGCCCGATTTTCTCGCTTTTTACCGTATGCAAACGTCGCAAACGAATCCGCAGGGCTTGGCGGAGAGGCTGCCAGTGTTGTACTTTTTCGAAAGCTCCATTCGCGATGTAACGGTGGGATTGGAAATCGAAATTGTAGCATCGCGGTTATGTCAATATCGGAATTTCGAAGCTGCCGTGCTTAAGCATAAAATAATGAATTCTTCAATTTCTTCATTCGATTTTACGTTTAAAAGCTCCGGCACGTACGCGCGTATAGTCTGTTTCCGAGAAGAGCCTCGGCACCTTTTTATACGTACACACTCGAGAAGAATTTTTTCTCTTTCTCTCACTCCTTCCAACCTCAACTTTTCTCCTACTCTCTTTGCGTCGTTCTCACTTTTCTCCTGCGGGCTTTTCTTTCATCCCCTTTATGCGTTCTCACTCCCGCGCCACGTCCCACCTCCTCTCTCTCTCTCTCTCTCTTCTCCTTTTTTGCGCAGCGCGCAAGCTCTCTTTCTCTCTCTTTCTCTCTCTTCTCCTTCTTTTAATTTTATTTTCGGTCTTGGCTCGCCGAGAGAGCTGCCGTTCTCTCTCTCGCTCTCGCTCTCTCTTTCTCTCGCTCCCGCTTGCTCTCTCTCTCTCTCTCCCTCTCACTCCCCTCGCGCAGCAGCGGCAGCACCGCATCGGACGAAAGGCCGCAGCAGCAGCAGCAGCAGCAGCGGCGGCGGCGGCGGCGGCGGCGGCAACCGGGGAAATTTATTCTCCCGTTAAAGTGCTGTGAAACAGAAAACTCTGACCAACGCGCGAGCGCTCTTTCAGACTCGTTCCTTCGTTCAGCTGCTCTCTTTTGTCCTTCGCTCTTAGTTAGGTTTTCCTTTTGCACCCCTTTGCACCGCCGAAGATTTTTTATTTTTTCGTGCAACGCGCGCGCGGGTTACGGGAAAGAGAAAAAACGGGAACGTTGCTGTTATATACGTGTAGAACGTACACTCGCGCTCGCTCTCTATATGCGTGTGCTCGGATGGAAGTAATACGAGCCGCTTGCCGCTCGCCAAGGTATATGAAAATGACAGGTGTGTAATGAGAGCGCGCTAAAGTCTCTCTGAATTTCATTATATCCTTTCTGCGGAATCAATCTTCTCTTAATGCACTTGACGTTTTCGTCGTGGCGTTCCTCGAGCATTATCCTTGCGTGGAGAGCTGTAAAGAGAAGTATCTAAGTTCCGTCTTTACATTCGAACGTTATCGAAAAATGCCAGCGGCCCGCGCGCAATAAAATTCGCCAGGAATTTGAATCCCAGCAGATAATGCATGATCTTTTTTCCTATCGTCCGCAATGAACATCCGCGCAATAATCGTTAAAAGACACAATTTCTTTTTTCCACGCTCTACTGAGCCTCAAATTTTTTTGCCGTACGTGCCACCGGATGCGGAGTAACCCCAGATCGCGCGACTAATAATATTTCCGATAAATCAATCAACCAGCTGCCTATTATCCATCTCCATGTCCTTCTTGCGCGCATTATCTTCACGTCGCGCATAAAACACGCGATATGCGATATTTTATCAAATTTTGATAAATACTTCGACCCTCACACCTCTTTCTTTCGTTTTGGCCTTTCCCTTCCCTCCTACACCCCTCTCGTCTTCCCTCCACTTGGCTTCGCGGTCGCGTTCGCCTGCGGTCTAGACTAAAGGGTTTTACTGGCTGTCGCTGCAGCCACGTCCTCTCTCTCCCTCTCTCCCTCCCTCTCTCTCTCTCTCTCTCTCTCACTCTCTCTCTCTCTCTCTCTTTTCCATTCCCTCGTATGCATATACACATACAGCCACGTCTCCGTGTCTCCATCGCTGCTACTGCTTTTTTGGTAGAGAATATACGAAGAGGCCTCACCGACTGTTTTAACTCCACTTTATTTTTTTTTCACAGGAGAAATATCCGATTTACTCGTGAGGGCTGTGTACCGTGCGAAAGGCTTTTTGCCGCGGTACACGCAACTCTCGCGTACTTAAAGTGATCGAGGTGCGCGCAGTTCTTTTTTTGTCTTTGAAGGAAATTAAGAATAATGGCGAAGTGTCCTCCGCGTCAAAGTGACCTGTAACGCGATTTCGTCGTCTATCGGCTCCCGTTATAAAGTTCGTTACGAGTGCAGGCGGCTTCTCTGCATGAGTTTTACAGGTGTACAAATAAACATTTATTAAGCAAATATTTTGTAATTGCCTATACATTTGCGCAAGGCGATTGATGATCAATATGCATTTTTACAAATTACACATTATCTGCACTGCCTGCGCTAGTGAATACTTTTCAGTGTATTTTCATGATGGGTTGAGTTTGGTTTGAAATATTCGTATTCGATAATTTCATTGACCGATTACATAAACTTATTAACATTATCATTATTTTAATTAATAAACGGGATAAAAAAAAGGATTTTTCTTTTCTACAGAATATAAGAAAAATGAAAAAAATAGTGTTGTCACGGTTTTTTCTATTTTTAATGTTTTGTCAGACTATGGAAACAATAAAAAAAGTGTCATTTATGAGACTGTATGTATTCCATATGTACAGGATTTTAATCAAAATTCCATACATGTAAACATAAAGTACACTATTTCTAACAAACTTTAAAAAGTTCTTTAGTTTCAAAAACGTTAAAAAATTTGAGCATCTCGAAAATCGTTCACTTTCCTTTTCTTATTGAAATCCTAATCGGAGCTATCAGTTTGAAATTTATTTCTTCTATTTTAATCTAATTCACAAACAATTGTATTTTAGTATCTTATTACATACGTGTATATACTTTTGAAAATCAAGATAATTTTAGTTTAAATAATTTTTATAATCAATTATTATTCATACATATCGAAATATTATTCATGTGTTGCCACTATTCTACTGTTATTATCTACTACGTGTATCTCAAACAGTAAAAACAATGCGTTCCTAGAGATGTGCAATCTGTATTTAGACCTTTGCTGTAGTATACCTATGGTATTAGCGTGCACTAACTCATAAACTCTCATTGTCTATACAGGCAGCAAGGGGTAAATGAAATTTTTGACATTTGCCCATGTACACCTAAGAATGAATAACGGCTAAAGCGGAAAAAAGACCTCGCAGCAAATGCAGGCACACAATCAATCGAACCATATAAACGCCCGTCTGACGGTATCGCGACGCATTCTACTGAATCTCGTCGCGCGTCCTCTCCTCACTTTACGCTATAACCCACTATACATGCGCAATGATTTGCTGCTCCAGTTAAGGCGCCACATAATCGATATCTCGTTCTGTCCGCGTGCACACGCTCTTCGTCGCAGATATGCATCCAGAGATAAAGAGGGAATAAGCGATAATCACACCCTCCGTTTCTATTTTTACCGTGCGATTGTGAAATACATCGCAGTATAGCTCTAACAGCGTCATCGCGCCATTAGCCAGCGACATCCCCCGATATGCGTTTCTCTTTGTGACGCCTCGATCCTTTCGCCGCTTCCGTCTCTCTCCCTCCTTCTCTCTCTCTCATTCTCTCATTTTTTTTTATTTTGCTTTGAACGCGAGAAGAGAAAAACTTTGACATCGGCGCGCCCCTGTAGCTCAGGGCGAGATAATTATAATTAGAGTACGGCGAACGCGGTTATAACTGCATAATGAACGCTCGTGCCGTGCGTCCTCGTTTTGTCGTGCGAGAGAGAGAGAGAGAGAGAGAAAGAGAGAGCTGCTAAAGGGCGGAGCACGTGTATATACCTGTTTCTTTGTACTGCGTAGAGAATTGGAACGCGGAGGAGAGGTCGCCGTTTTGTTGGATCGATAAGTTATTGTTGTTTAAACATGCCGCTCTTTCTCTCTCTCTCTCTCTCTCGAGGCTTGCGAGTTCCTGCTCGCGACCGCGTTTCGCTCGCGTCTGATGGCCGAAAAGCCAAGGCTGACTTTTTATGCGTTTCGATAGTCGCGTTCGACGCCGGCAGAGAGCGGAGTTTAGAAACAATTTTTATCGATTGCGGAACAGCGAAGGCGGGAGTCGGTGGCTTTTTGAAAAAGGGCAAAATTTAACGGTTCCAGAGCTCGCTCCTTATTCTTTTTCTTCATCTTACCGACGTAGACACTTTCATCCTTCATCGCGTTTTTTTCCTCCCGGCCCCGGCTTTTATCGTGCCCTCCTCCTTCTTTTCCCCGCGAGGGTCTAAAGCCGTTGCATTTGTCCAGGAGGCGGCAGCTCTACGGCGCAAAAAATCCCCATATATCCCAGGCCAGCGACGGCTAGGTCTTCTCCAGATTCCGAGGATCCGCTAATACCGAGAATTAATAGGCAGCCTCCCCCCGGGAGAAAGTTGAAGAGAGAATCGCCAGTACGAAAGCCATCGTCAGAAGTACGGCTCAGTGCGGAGGAGATGTGAAATTAAGAAAATTTCAGGAACTTTTTTAATATGCCCTTTATCCGCAGCAATCATTTTTTTCTGCTCCATCGGATATATACTTATATCCACCTGTGATTATTCCCGAAGGTTTTTTACTTTGCCAAATAAAAGTTTCCCGCGCGCGCGCGCGCACTTTTTGTAATTTATCGCTATCGCTATAGGCCGAAATTGAATTCCGCATCCGATGCGTCGGTTCATTCGCAACGCCGGCACTTGTAAGAGGAAAAACAAGTCTCGTATTAAAAACTGAGCTTATCATAGAAACCAACGCCGAGCGACAGTAGCTCGGCATAACCCACTTCGTAAAAGTGCGCTCTAAAAAATGAGAATAATTAACACGGAACAGAAAACGCAAAGCACCTGTAAAAACTCTCCACCCCTATCAACAATTCAGCTTTGTTCTCTCTCTCTCTCTCTCTCTCTCTCTTCTCTCTCTCTTCCTCCTCCTCCTCCTCCTCCTCCACCTCCTTTCATTATTCATACGACCAACATCGAAAAACGAAGCCCCGAAGCAGCGCAAGAACGAGGCACTAAAAAACGAGACTCGCGGAAGAGAAGGCTCAGCGCCAAGAAGAAGTGGAAGAAGTCGAAGGCAAAAAGGAAGGTATAAGCGTATACACATCCGCAGCAGTGGAGACTACTCCCTTGCCTACGTGGAAAAGAGAAAGAACGAGAGAGAGAGAGAGAAGGAGAGCGAGAGAGAGCGAGAGAGAGAGTTTATAAGTGGCTGGCGCTGCCGAGTGTCTGCGCCTCCTCGAGCGCGTCTCTTCGTCTAGCCGTCTCTTTCTCGGATCGAAGCTAGCGCGCGGCGGCCCTCTTACCCTTTTGAGTGCGCGCGCCCTCCCCCTCGCTCGCTCTTTCTCCGCTCTCTCTCTCTCTCTCTCTCACTCTCTCTCTCTTTCTCTCTCGCGAATCCCCACTTTCCGCGCGATGCTACCTCCATTTTCCTCCTCTCCTTCCGCGCCGCTGTCTCCGACTCCCCTGACGCCGTAGACTCGTTACCTCTCTCTCTCTCTCTCTCTTACTCTCTGTGTGTATGTGTGTGTGTGCGCGCGCGCGCGTTTCCTCAGTTTCCGCCTCGCCCCGAGTGCGCCGGCTGCTACTGCTGCTGCTGCTGCTGCTGCTACTGCAGTATAGCTACGTGTGTATTGCTATACTGCTGGATACGCGCGCGCGCGGTAAAAAAATACGCGTAATGCGGAGTACGCTCAACGGCTATATGCCAGTGGGATAATATGAAAGAGGCGAGAGACGTAACGGTTGATGGAGCTTCGATGTATGTGTGTGTATAGACGGAATGAAAGCTTTGTAAAGAAAAAAGGTCTCTATTGATTGGATTTATGGAATGGAAAAAAAAGGAACGCGCGCTGCATATACGCGCTATACAACGGTAAAAGGGAAAATTCAAGAGGGACTGCGCTGCGAACCTTGATGTTTACTGCCTGAATATACTCGTGTACGAGTATGCTTTCATACACTGTTTTCCGCAGTTTTTGCATTCCTGCAAAAACTCTCGCTGAAAAACGAATTATACAAGGCGGAGGGGGGGGGCGGGGAGGCGCGAGCGACTAACTGCAGGTATACGGCTATGTACGTCGTCAAACGAGTGGCAACCGGCGCAGAACAAATACTCGGAATGAAAATAAAAGTTTCTGCACGAGCAGTACATATATCAGGCTGGCAGCATATCACGCGAGCTCTATTCCTTCTAGACTGGCAGCAAAGCTCGCAACCGTCTCTCTCTCTCTCTCTCTTTCTCTCTCGTTCTCTCTCTCTCTCTCTCTCTCTCTCTCTCTCTCATCGAGTGGATATATAATATACAGAGAGAGGAGCTCCTCGCAGTCCTCGCGCTGAAGGGGGAGTAGTAGAGAGAAGGCAGAGAGAGAGAGAGAGCAATAGCCCCTCCAACCCTCCGTGGATCGGTCCGTCCCCCCTCCAGCGGATCTTCTCCTCTCAGCTGGCGCGCTGTATATACTCCGCGGTAGCTTGGCTCCGACAGCGGAAACGGCATCGCGCGTGCCATTGGTCCCGGCGACACTGCCTCGCCAATGGAAAGCGCAAATACGCCGACTAGAATCCGGGAAACTCGGCTCCCGTGTCCGTCTGTGTGTGTTTCTCTCTCTCTCTCTCTCTCTCTCTGTCTCTGTTGCAAAGCGCGCAATGGGGAAAGGGGGGACGATTGGATTGTGTGCGCCGAGCGGAATGGATTGGCCGCCGCGCGCAGCCATTGGTCGGAGTTTCTCGCTTTCGCTCGTCGCCTTGCACCATTGGTTTGTCGCTCTGCAGGTGGAGCTTTCTTTCTACGGATGCACAGTCGTCCCCGCGGCGGAGTTTCCAGTATTTCAATGCGAAGCCGTTATACAGAGGGGGAGTGGTTCCCGAGCCCGCTTCCCGAGGGTTTCGACGATTCGCCAATGGGGGAGGGCTGGCCGTACCTGCGCCGTTTCTACTTCCCTCTCTCGCTGCGTTAAGAGATTTCCTCGCAATGGGAGGACACGTGCGCCCCGTATATATAGCGGGAAAATAAAACCGGGCACTATAATACGGATCGCGCGCGCGCGCGAGCTCACCCCCGCGCCGCAGCGACGAGCGAGGGTTAAAGAACGTGATTCCGCGAAGGCTGAGAAGCGTGAAAAACTATATCGTTAATCCCGAGTTATATCGGGAATAAAGCTCGAGTTACGAGCGCCTTTGGCATTTACGCACAGCCGAATAGACCATCATACGAGGAGCGTTATAGTGCTAGAATTTCAGTATTTCTGCACGGCGCGCGCGCGCGAGCTGCAGCAGCGCGCGTCGCCTTTTCTTATATATCAAAGTTATACGAGTAAAAATTCGAGTTATTACCCCCCGGCGAAACGAGCTCTCCGCCCGTTCTCCAACCAGGATGTTTATAAAAGTATGTGTGGGATTAAATTTTAATGTTTCTACGGTAGCTTGTTTACTCGAGCTTTTATTCTCTCCGAAATGTCGGCTATACGCACCTCGTACTTTTATACTTTGAGGAGGTGCGAATTGCCCTCGTACTATTCCGTTTGAACGAAAGCTATGCTGTAAAACGGCATTTCCGCATGAGTATGTAACAAATTGCTCGTGAGATATCGATTATCGATGCATACATCGCAATCTCTTTAAAGAGATAGCTCTGTATCGCGACATCATCGGAGAGCACGTGGGCTCAATGCAGTACACCCTTTGCATAATCTTTCTTCCCTTCGCATCGTCCACGATCTATAAATAATCGAATGTCGCGATTCGACGTCGCTGACAAATGAAAACTTCCGCTGGAAAATCATTCCTCGCCAGGCTTGTTTATATCCACGAGCAGCCAAGACGGCTCGGAAATAAAAGCTTCTCCAGGGCGCGGTAATAAAAAAAAGAATCATCCCTCCCGAGACTCGGCCTCGTAAACATCCGGCTCCCAGCGCGAATATCCGGCCCTGGAGAGATATCTCGCCGCCATTTTCGAATGCCAGGCAATCCTTTTCTTTCTTCCATCTCGTCCTCCGAACCCTACACAGCTCTCAGCGGCAGTCCAAGGAAAATGAGAAAGAGAAAGACAGCCTCGCACTCACACACACACACACGAGCCTCTCTCCCTCTGGCTTTTACCCCTATATACAGCAGCGTCGCGAGAGACTTTTCAGACTCGCGCGCACAGTCCTCCTTCCTCTCCAGCACTTTGCTCCTCTCTCTCTCTCTCTCTCTCTCCTTCCTGCGCGACCACGGTGTCGCGACCTCGCTTTCAAGCCGTCGCTACTACTCGGTTTCTTTCTCCGGAGCCCGCGCGCGCGCCCTCACTTTTATATCCACCTAAATCCATCCATTTTAAATGACGGATATTTTCTCGAGCGCGAGCGCCGAGCGGCAGCTCCTATACCACTCGTCTCCCGGACCGAATGGACTTTATTTTAACCAACGACGCGACGCTGCGGGAGGAACAGGAGAGGAGAGAAGAGAGGAGAAGAAGAGCAGTCGAGGAGGAAGAGGGATGCGATTCCCTCTTTTTTCTCCCTCGGTATGATAATGCTTTTGTCCGGCTTTATTTGTATATTTTTACGCTCCTCCTCTTCGCCGGGGAATATCGTGCGAGCTGCGCAGCAATCTGGGACGTATAGCATGTGAAATGCCTTGGAAAACGAATATTATTGAAATTTCAAAAAATTTTCAGAATTCGTATCCGCAATTTTACGTGTCATTGATCAGGGGAGCCTCGATAATCGTTGCTTCGCGCTGAAATGCAAAATCACTGAATAGTTACATAGAAATATATAGTGTAGGTGCAATTTATAAGGTGAATAATTCATGAAGTGTAAATGCATTTCAAACGGCATTTGCGTTTCTGTCCAAGAAAAATCCCGACGCATTGTAATGAAAATTTTCCTATTTAGCCGCGAGAAAAAGAATTCGCGGAAGAGGAAGTAGGAGAGGAGATAGGAAGGAGTAAGAGAGAAAGAGAGAGAGAGAAAGAGAGAGAGGAGCTCCTGTCTCGTGCCAGCAGAAGTGATGAACGAGCGATCGCTTGTGAGAGGAAAAGCGAAAAAATTATAGACGGGAGATTATCGAATCCACCGACCTCGCCGTCTCTCAGGATTCCCGTTTAGCTCGAAAAGCGCTCCAAGAAAAAGAAAGAGGTAGATGGATTGCTATACAATGGAATATTCTTTTACTATTTTCAAAGCGATTATTTCGCGTTTTTCCTTTTTCTTAGGCCTTTCGTATACGTCAGCTGCTGCTCTCTGATAGCAGTAAATTCATTTCAGCTAGAGAAAATTCGCCTATTTTTTCACCTCACGATCCGATAAGAAAGGTATCAGATCTATAACAATATATAATAAAGTAGCCAAACAAATAATGCATAAACTTTGTTATTCGAGATATCAGATTGAAAACGAGCTTTTCTTCCATTTTCTGAAGACGCAAAAATACCAGACCTCACAGAAAAAGAATCATTTCCATCTTTCGAATACAGCACAAAAGAGGATCGTCACTTTAAATAGATTGATAAGTCAAAAGTAGAGGTCAACTGCGTCAGAAACGCTTATAACGACGAAGAAGATGTTCGAACCATCATGTTTTATTGATGCTCTTCTTACACTTCTCTAACTGTTATAGTATTCTTCCGTCACGAGACATATACGATATCTTATTACTTTAAAATGTAAACAACTAACGTCAAGTCGAGTAATTCTATTTTTAACTTTTTGGCCAATTGTAAGCCGAACATTATACTTACTTATTCTTGATTAATGCAACATGTTGTATGTCTTCAATTCAATAAAATTCTTGCATCAATAGAAAAATATTTAAAAATTTTTAAAAATTAGTAAATTCTTAGCACAAAACTTATTACGGTGCGTATTATATATTATTAGGTAATAATTCTCTTACGAATGCATGTAACAGCGACGTATTTCTACTCTTTCACTTTCCTTTCTTTCTATGCATATAAAACCTGTCCTTCTATCTTCTTTGGTTTTCTATGCATTCCTTAGTGAAGCCTTTATAAGCGATCATCAATATTATCCAAACGCTCGTATGCAGTTTGATGATCTTTACTTTTTTAAAGATGAATGTCTTTTATTGAGCTTTACCATTTTAAACCAGTGAATCGGTTAATTTTTTGCTTTGTTTAGAAATATTTTACTAATTTCTATACGATTTATCACTCAAATATAATGTATGGAAATAGAAAAGTGATCTCTTATTACAAAAACTAGCTGTTTTGTACTTTTCATTCTACAACTCTTTTTAAGGCCCTTGCCAGAATAATTCAACCAAAATACATAAATCCGTGCAATTTTAATTTATAATAATTTTTCAAACTAGCAGTTCGCGGCATAGAAAAACTAGATTTACCTCCCTCAGACCGATCTCGGGAGAAGATTCGCGGCTGGGTCAGCCGTAACCACAGGCCGAGAAAGAAGACGAAGTAGGAAAAGAAGGCTTTGATAAATGACTGCTGAGAAAAAATCCGCATCGATACGTCTTCCTCGAGAGCAGCCAGCGCACTTCTTCTTCCTCTCTATGCTGCTGCCATAGGAAAAAAGAACCTGAAACTCGCCCAGGCACCGAATTCGTTGCTCTTCTTCTCCTGATAAGAATAAAATGATAAAGGAAAGCACTTTCTCGGGGCAGTATGTTTTATGGTCTGATACTTCAAGAGCCTGATTTTTTATTTCAACTCCAGATAAGTGATCTTGCTAGAATAAAATACTTGGAATCACATGATATTTTAATTTTAATCATAATAAAAATGCATAAATTGCTCTGAATCGAAAATCTTTACAATAAACTGTATATTATTTATTATTAACCAGGGTTTCTTTGCTTTAATTCTAAATGAATTTCACAATGAACGCCTGAAAACAAGATTGCATAATAAAACTAAATAAAACAACTCGTCTCGTAATGCAGATTCATGTGTGAATAATTAAGAAATTAATGCTATTAGCAATTAACTAATTATCTGACAATAAACGCCAACAATTTATTGTCAATTTACGTTAATGTTATCATTTATTTAACATTGAGTTGATTATATGCGCAATAATGCATTTAACTCTATTTTTTATAATTATTTTCTAAAAATCTAACACCAACAATTAGCTTGATAAAACTAATCAAACACGATAAGCTTGAAGTACAAATGATAATAAATATAAGCACTATGTAATAAACAAATGTTTTACATATCGGTATAACAAGCCTCTTAGACAAACAGAATTCATTTCTGTGTACATTAGTTACATGCATTCTTTATAAGTGTGTGTGTGTGTGTGTGTACATTAGTTATATGCATTCTTTATAAGTGTGTGCGTATATGAGTGTGTGTGTTATGATAAAGAATAAAAAATGTAAATATGCATGCCTAACATAATAATAAACTACAAAAGGCTTTAAAAAAGTCCTTCATATATCTTTTCATGCTCGTCTCTCCTTTCTTCTCCTAGACCGGAAAACTTGTAGAGAGATACTTTAACTGATTACAAAATATAATGCGTTCTAGTAACTTGCAGACAAGGCCGCGTCATTGCGGATATATCAAAGAAAGAAAGATTCAAATATCGCATACGATATTAATGTTTTGTTTATTTGCTTATCAAGAGTTTCATTCGAATCATCTAAATAACTTTAATACAGCCGTAATATAGCAATATTTGAACAATTATGCATTAATAATTTTGAACCTGATGTAATCCAATCAGTAGAGTTATTTTCGTTTTTTATAATAGCTTACTAAAACTAGCTAGCTTACAAAAATAATTAGTGTGCATGCATACTTATATATGTAAGTCGCGCATACATATATACTCATCTTTTATAATTATTTTATCATACAAATGTACTAACAGTGTAATGTTATATATTACATATTTTAAAACTTATTATTGTAAGAAGCTTCAGAAAGATGCTTTATAACCATAACGATTTTTGAATCCCATTGTTTTCTCAGCACCTCTGTTGAATTTCCAAGATTACATCGACATAAAGAATTTGTTATTTTGAGAAAACAAAATTCATCGTGATTAATGTTCCTACTTCCCGCATTCCTTATATTCCATTCGCTATATTATACCAATTGACTCATTTGATCAATATTAAATCATTTTTATTTATGCTTTCTCGAAGAGAAAGCTTTATAGCGGTGAAAATTTTCGAACGAAAAATTTTGATGAATTTCGATGTTTCGAGAATTCCTAAGCCAAAATAATAGGTTTTTAATAATATACACGTATCTATGCATGTATGTACACCTAACGGTCAGAATGATTTTGAGTAAACATGAGAACCCGGCATGGCAACGTTAGGTAAGTTCGGTGGGTTAGATAGAGTCCAACTCGTATGCAATGTATAATTCTATCTAAACTACCTAATATCATCGTGGCGGCCTCTTATCTTCATACAAAGTTATTTTTACCGTTAGATGTACATATGAAACTGAATTCAATCCCCATCGTAACTCTTTTCAAGACTTAAAAGAAATAAAAGAATTTAATGATTTTTTTTTGATAATACACTAATAAAAATCATGATTTTATTAAGCTGTTTTGAAAACATGCCCTAATGGCCTATATTCCAACACATTTTTTTATTCTTAGTTTTGACTTTAAAATACAAATTTTATGATTTGTTAGTCTGATATTTTAATACTTCATCTTAAAAGTGCACATAATACACATTTATAAAATTTATAAAATTATTTATTCTATTTTTTTGGATCTCAAAATTAAAAATAAATTATTTCGCTACACCTGTTTTTTCAAACACTTTTTTCTGGTTCAATACTACCTAGAAAACTAAAAAATAAATATAATGTATTTGAAAAATCTAATGAGAGAGTTTTTTTAATTTACGTACGTATTTTAAATATTTAAATAAAATATTTTTTATATAAAATTCACAGTGTTGCTCTAGTTTTTTCGAGTTCTTCGGGTTGCATAGAAGAAGAAAAAAGTAGTCTGCGAGGTGTAGCACGACATTTCTTTTTATTTTTAGACGTCAATTAAATATATTTTATGGATTTCCCCATTTACATTCTTAGAATAACATTGAATCTCTGTATTGAATTGAAATTCTGAGACTACAATTGAATACATTTTATGGAATTTCCTATATACATTCTTAAAATAACATTGAATCTCTGTCTGTATTTGTATGTTTTCAAAGATTATTTATAAAAATATTATTTAAGGCACTATTTGCTAAAAGCAAGTAGCAATATTACTATCAAATAACACCATAATTCATTCTGAAAATATTATAAAATATACATTTTTCTATAAATGTGCTTGCATTTTTTTATCTTTGATATGAAAATACATTTGAAAGTAGTGTAGTATTGATAATAAGCCAAGGAATACTAAATTAGAACAAACGAATATATTTGCTTAGGCTAGGGATATGAAACTTCTTCTACAAAATTGTGTATAGAGTGTGCGGACGCATATGCAAATAAACTGACATCCAAGAGCAAATATATGCGACCGAGAGATAAGACTGACCTACCACGAACTAAAAGGGATGTAGGGCGAATCATATTTTTCAGCCAGCAGAATGCAAGAATCTATTTATAAAGTTCTTTAATTTTAATAAAAAAATTCAATTAACAATACAAAAATTTGTATTAAAAAATGAATCAAGTGTCTAAACTACATTATTTATTTCACACAAAATAAATATCCGATTAAATCTATAAATATTTTACTTCATAATAAACGAAAATTAAAATAACATTCTAAAAAAATTATTAAATTATTAAAAATAATAAAATCAAATATTCAAATGTTGTTGCATACACGGAATGATCCATGTAGGACCAGTGTGGCCTTTAAAAAGTCGTTGCATCCGTAACCTTGAACTGCGAAATTTCGGACTGCACGTATATCGATCCGAGAGCTGCATGCGGTTGGAAACAGGCCGCCCGGTGCAACATCGACTTCGTTCGCATCCGAATCATAGGTCAGTTCCAGCGAGTTGCAGCATCTTTTGCTGCAGCAGTATAGTCCCACGGCAATAACCCTGGGCTAAAACTGGTTCTACAACTTTTCGGTCCTACGCAGCATTATGCTGATATACATGTGCAACATAAGAGGAGAAAAAAATTAGCCATTCGGTGGTCATACTGATCTGGCTGTATGCACAGACGAGAATTTTCAAGACAAGTGCCATACATCAATAGATTTCTGCTAAAATTATGTCTTCTTTCACCTTCCCATAAAGCGATCATTGTGTTTTCGGAAAGTATACATCCGTATTACTCTGGAAATAATTTCTTTGATTAACTCGTAGTTTTTGTGTAAACACAAGAGCTTTATTATTTTATTTAATTCATTTGTCTGTATGATGCAATAAATAAAATCATTTTACTATAGTGATACTCTAAAAGTATAATTTTATATCATATATTTTAAGATAAATTTTCTAAGATATCAGCCGTAAAAAGTATTCGTTGACAGCTTTTTTTTAGTCTTAATTATTATATACAAGATATTGTACAAAGACTATGTTTGTATTATCAAAAATATACTGATTACTACCGATTTCCGGAGAATTGATTAAAATTAATTGCCGTTACATTTTATTTTTAAATCAAATACCCAAGAGTATTGTACTTTTTGATTTAAGAGCAGCATTTTAATATTACAAAACATGACATTGTATCATTGGCAAATAAATGTATAGATTTGTTTTGAAGCTATCTTTGGAATCAAAGTTATGCTACTTCTTTATGGAGAATCATATAAGAAAATATGTATTCAAAAGTGAATATAACGTCGTAATAATAATGTCAATATTTACATTTAATGTGACTTGACTCGCAATTTTATTATCAGTATTTCCTATATGACAATGAGCTTGCAAATCCCCAATAATTCAAAATTTTATTTATTTATATATTTATTGCAAAGTAAAAGTTATAAATTATTTATAATAGCTGTATTAATTTGATGTAATATTTGATTAGTCACGCTTGAAAATGTACATAACATCCACATATCTAATTTATCAATAAAAAAAATGCTTTGAAAAGAAACTAAGTTGGTTACTAAGTCAGTATACTTTGAAACTCCCATATACATAGTTATTTAAATTTTATTTGTTTTCATTTCTGATTTTACTTTTCTATTGATTTTAGTTCAATCGACATTCTATGTAACAATAGAGCACTTAAAGGTCATACATTATTTACAAAAATAAATATTATTAAGAGTATTCAAAATAATATCGTTTACAGTTTCTATAATCTAAGTAAAAATATTTTTATCCAGTTGTCGCTGAATACCCTTTTCTATCTTCCCTGTGTCCTACAAGCTGAATATATTTTAGCAAGATGAATAAAAGGAGGGGGAAAAATACCAAGTGTGAACTATATCTTAGAAAACGCAAAGAGAGACAGAGGGAAAGACTAAAGGAGAGGTGGTAGGCAAGAGACTCGTCGCCGGAACGAACGTATATAAAAATGTAACGCTCCGAGTCGAACGAACAGTCAACAGCCAGGCTTTGGTTTGGAAGTTAGCTACATAAATTGCTAGAGAACTTTCTGAATAAAAAAAGAAGCAGACTAAGTGATCATTTGCCATTGTTTGCAGTTTGGTGTGACTTTCACCGAATTTCGTGCTAGTCCCCATACATTAAGATGGATCTAATCGAGGAATACATAGAATCTCACGATGTGCAGACACAAGATGCGATCGATGTGATAGAAGAGTTTAGCGATGAAATCGCTAAGATGCATGGGAAATGTATCGACATCGGCTGTGGTCCAGGTTCGGTCACTCGACGACTATTTTTACCAAAACTACCAAGTGGCGCGAGTATAGTTGGTAAGGATTGCATATAATCACACCCTTACAGTGATATTTAATGATTTTCAGGTAGCAGTGATAACTGTATGTGAAGAAATGAGTTTCTGTTTTATTTGATTTCATTAATTATTAAAAAATTGATATAAAAGTCAGAGTTATCCATAATTCTACAAGAATTCGATTCCCATAAAAAAAATTTTGATATAATGAAATAAGGGTGATAATAAGAATTTCAAAGAATTATCTTACACGCACTATCGAAAATTAGTTTTCAACACACCCGCTCATACACTGCATTGATTTTAAACACACTTGATATAAATATAAAAGTTGAAAAAATGATCGAAATTCTAAATTACTAGATCAAGATTCATTGGTCTTAACTACTTAAAGCACTTCCTGTTCCTATCTACTGAGGAATAATGTATAATCTTTGATCATTTGATATAAAAATATCTTCAATTAGTTTCTATCCATACACTTACTTTTCCTATTGAAGAACTTGACCTGTAAAACTCACTATTATGAAATGACCCTGAAGCAAGCAATATACAAATGAAGATTTGAGGCAACTCGTATAACTTACTTATCTATTTATAATATTACAGGCGGTGACATATCAAAGAAAATGATCGAATTCGCACGAACGGCCCATGCCGATGAAAATCGACTTTCTTTCACTGACCTCGACATAGCAGCTGAAAAACTTCCAGCATATCTTATCGGTGCCTTTGACAACGCCGTATCTTTTTACTGTCTGCATTGGTGCCCAGATCCTAGGTAAACAGCAATTTTTTCAGTGTTGATGAAAATTACTCAATCTTCAAAAGAGGAATTTACGCAATTGGAAAAACCAGTTGAGTAACTTTACAAAAAAAAAAAGATTCGACGAGATTAACATGACAAATTTCTTGAGTATAACTTTACAAAAACAAAAAAAAAGAATTAGACGGGATTAATACGACCAATATCTTGATTACAATATTAAAATCTTATATACTTTAATTCTATTTAAGTCACACTTCATTGATTAAGTTTTTACTTACAGGAAAACATTTGAAAATATTTATCAACTCCTACGTCCAGGAGGAAAAGCTTTGGTATTGTTCATAGCAAAAAATAATGGTTTCGATGCTTACTATAAACTGCATGACTATCCAGAATATAAACCTTATATGAAGGTGACCATGCAGACATTGTAATAATAATTAAATTATTATAAATCATATTTTCATATTTATTTTCGTATGTTACCAGGATTTTTCAAAATTTATTCCTTACTTTAACAATCGTGATAATCCGAGAGCAACGTTGAAGAAAATGATTGAAGAGTCTGGTTTTGAAGTTCTACACTGCAGTTATCGTGAAAAAACATTTATTTTCAAAAGTATGGATATTCTGAAAAGTAAGTTAGAAATGTATAACAAGATATATTTATAATGTAGTTTTTAATAATTAAATATTTTATGTGTAGAACACGTAATTGCCGTCAATCCGTTCATCACCCAAATGCCTAAGGACTTGCAAAAACAATATTCAGATGATCTAATAAAGGAAATAGTAAAAAATAAAATTACTTTCATGAAAGCCGAAAATGAATCATCGAAGCAGTGTAAAATATTAGATAGATACAACGTGCTAATTGCATACTTTAAAAAACCTATCGATAAAATAATTTAAAATCAGATTACTACACTTGAATTTTAATTATAGAATACTAAGTATTTTAAAAGTACTTGCGTTTATACATTTTTTATATTAATTTCATAACTGTTGTAAATAATAACGAACGCAAAGTACAAAAAAAATTGTTAAAGTTAGTTGTTTCAAATGTTAAAATATCTATTTTTATACATAAAACACTGATTTAAAATTCACCTTAAATTTTATCGTTAATTATCTGCAAATCGCAAATTAACAGCTGCATATGTCGAATGTATGTACGCGCTAGATTAAAATAAATCAGTCTCATTACTGCATAGAATTTTAGTAGAATTATTGGACTAACTATACACTAGATTTTAAATAAATATAATGCCTAAGTTTGATTACATATGACTATAAGCATTAAATTACATTTTGTAAGATTAATTTCATTTCGTCAGAAATACATGTAATTTTTAAAATAAAACAATGCATATCTTACGATTAGATTTATAATTAAAATGCAGTTTGTAATAAATTCTATTTAACGAATATAAAATGAAAAATAAAACATTAATGTATAAACAAAACGACTTATAAACGATATTACAAGTGATTTAAGACTAACACGAATTTTTACTTTATTATCTAATCTCCTGGATCTTACATTGCGGTGTAGCCACTTACAGAATAATACTATTTTACGAAATATCATAATAATAACAGACCTTTTTCACACTCAGCAGGTAACAATTGGTTTACTAAAATCTAAATTCTAGACATACACACACAGGATGTTACAGTGCTTTTGTTATCATATATAAGGTTTAGTCGAGTTAAGCGTTTTTCTTTTTCATTTTGAATTTCCACTATGACTTCCATTTCATTTCGCATTATCATTTTGAATAATACTTCACAAAAAGTCAACAAAGTCAATCGAAAATATTCCTTTCTCTTTTAATGGTTCATAATTTTACAATGAGCTTGAACATTTTATAAAAAATGTTTAGTTTTAAGAAAGGTCACGTCATATCTTCATATCATTTGAAGAAAATTCATCAGCTATATATTCTTTTATGTTTGTATATATATTTTTTAACTCAAAAATACAATAGTCTCAGACGCCTCACACTGTTTTGCATTCACACCTGTTATATATAGGCTATTAATGTCATTTTTTAATGCATTTGTATGGAATTAAATGTGTTTGTATATGGAATTCAAATTAAAAACAAAAGATACGTGTACATCTTGCAATGCATGTATGATTTGCTTAACATATATAATCCTAAATTAAATTTAAACCCCTCACTCAATTTAAAATTATTATTATAATAAACCTTGTAATTTAAACGTTGTACAGCCACTGAAGAGGGGATAAAATTATCCCGAAACGTTTGGCCTTTTTTAATAAACAACTTGGCTCGAAGAGACGCATCAATTTTCATTCTACACTAAATTTAAACCCGTTTAATTAAATTTTCAATGCGTTCTGAAAAAATTTTCAACGCAATATTTATACGTTACAATTGTAATATACATACACCCCCTTTCTACGGTTTGCAGAATAGGGCTCGTGTTTACTTTGATTGTATCTATCTGTTTCGACAACAATAAATCAAAACAAAATATATATTTTATTCCTGGTTTTATTAAATTGAGATATAGATTTTACATTCATGTAGATTTCAGTATCATCAACGAACTAGAGATAAATGCGCTCCCAAAACTAGTGTGAAAATAATATAATCGTGGAAGACAAAGAAAGTCATTATTCCATTAGTCCTTATATTTACGCTGATTTCGTACGTTTATCTATTCCATGCAGCTGACGATAAAAAAAACTGCAAACTGCGAAGTTACGAAGCAAAACCGAATATGTTAATCGATTTTGCTAATCATAACGGCAAGTTCCAATTAATAAATATTAATCTCTTCACTAGTTTCAATTGATCAATAAACACAAAATAATTTACCTTCCTTCATTTAAGTTTTATCTTCAAAAATTCACATAGATACAATATCCTCATTTATAAATTTAAAATAATAGAAGTCAGAAGTTAATATAGTTTACTCTAAAATAGAGCTAATGGAAAAACTGTTACGATAACATTTTGGCATCTTACTGATTTAAGAAAACATTAGTACTATCGCTGAACAATTAAAAAATTTCCATGTTATTTTTTGTATTCTACGTATAAACATAACAAAACGAGAGCGCCTTTATCTTCTTAATGTATAATTAAGAGTTCTCTATATTACAATGCGTAATTTTGCTAATAGATTGTTACAATTATCTTGTCTATGTCTAAGTCTCGAATTGTATAATCTTAATTTTACATTACGAGCAACATCGAACATCAAAGATGTTTGGTTTAACTATAAAAAAGCAAGGTAATGTATGTTTTATGCGCGAAATAGAACAATATTTAATGGATGATCATCGAGGGCAAGGCACAAGTGAGTCAGAGATGGGATCGTTGGATGCGTTTTCGGATATTTTTCTTTGTATTTATTTTTTGTAGTTTTTGTATTTTTTATTCATCGATGCCTTTGTGCTGTAACTTTCAGACAGACTTCCCTGTGACCTTTCTTTATATTTTTTTATTTATTTCACTCCATAATACGGCAATTATATTAGAGATTCAAATCGTACGAATTGCAAAATACATGTGCATTCAATCAAGTCATCATTTATATCGTGAAGCTTTTTGGTACGTCTTTAGATATTGCAGTTACAATGTTACGATGCTTAGTTACAAATATTATCAATAGTAGAACATGCGATCTGTAGAAAGAACTTTTATAAACTATTGGAGTGAATACTGAATAACGATGAAGCAATAAAACTTTGTTCTATAATATTTACCCACCATATAATAATATGAATTTAACAAATAAAATACAACATTTATAACAATGTATGTATGCGTATCTTATAATCTTTATACCCTTAAACTTCTATTGGACATTTTCCAATGAATAGGAGTACAGTCAGCTCATTTTGTAATTATAATTTCTTTTAGAGAATAAGATGTATACCTCGATGTAAGTAAGTATTGAGACAGATTTTTTGAAGTTTAAAAATAATTTATTATTTTTATTTTATTTAATAATTTATTGCGCTGTCTTTTCAATGTATGTATAAAAGATTAATTTTTGGGATGTATTAAAAACAGTCCATTAAATTAATTATGTGTAACGACTCCCTTCGCGTTCATTATATCACATTTGATATAAATATAATGAATAATCAAAGCATGATATTAAATTTTATTTTCATGAAATAGTATTAGTAGATCATTAAATTACGCCTAAGAATATTTTAATATTCAAAAATTGTTGATGTTGCATATTTGTACAAATTAATAACAAATGATAACGCATAAAAAATGGCTTACAAGAACCCTCGAACTAAATGATTGATAAATACACACTCACTGTACTGCTTTTATTATTAATACACAGTGCTTGTTAACTATAATCAGCATTTAATAAAAATTAAAAAAGTATGCAGTGGTTACCTACGCACCAAACGCTTTATTGCATTTACAAAGCTTTTTTTGTAACTGAGTAGTTTATTTGATCAAAATAAAACTTATAATATAGAATAGTATGAAAACTGTAGTATTCTATTTTACTTGTATCTAAAATTTAGTAAGATATACATAAAAGTAAAAAAAACTAAAAGCTTAGTAGAAAGATTAAATAAAAATATGAAACATAGATATAGCATTTGCACTGTGCATTGATGTGGTCAGATCGTGAATTATTGATTTACATCCCATTCAACCACATGGAAACTGGCACCATAATGACATCACTGCTTATATGCACAAATTCGATATTATGTGATATCCACAAAGTATGATAAAATATTACAAGTTCGAAAAGGCGTATGTATTATATATATATATAGGAAAGAGATTTCATTGTGTCTCATAAATTTTTTTGTTTATTTGAACTATATTATTTATAAGTATACTTTCATAGTAAAATGGTTGCACTCAGAAAAAAATAAATTTATAATTTTACTATTCACAACTCAAAATAGCATACTTAGACATTTCTTAATAATAATTTACTTTATTAAATATATTTGCTGTTTATAAAAATATTTGATAAAGCATTGTAAATAAAAATAAAGCAAATATTTCTCGATATTCTATGATTCTTCTGAGTGCATTAAAAAAATATTTAAACATTGTGTGAAAGTTGCCAAAGGGAACCGAAATAAAGTTTGCATTTTATTGAGTTTTCGTAATTACTCAATAATATATAAATGTAATAAATAAATATATATATATACTATAAATCTAAATAAATAGATATAACATGTAGAATAGAGTAAGCTAGTCATAGAATATTTGTAATTTGTAATAACTTTTTAAGTACTTTGACGTTTTACATGTGTGTGCATTATATCTTTTTCTTTATAATAATAATTGCACGTTTCGTAGTATACAGTAATAATATGCCAGGTCTGTTTCGAAAAAGACGTAGTACCTCAATTAGAATATATAATATATATTTATAATATTTAACGAACATAGTGACAAAGCTTCGAATATCGACAATATACGATACAGAAATTTTTAACCATATGCATATAATATTATTTATAGAAGTTTATTTCGATATGTGTACATTGTTATTGAAATGGAAAACTGCAGCGATTCATTTTATACGTAAGTGAATATAATTCACTGGTAATTAAACGCATAGATAAGCAATTCCTTAATTACATAATAAAGCTAACAGTCAACTAATTAGAAGTCAGAAGGTAAGTAATACAATTTAGTGTCTTTACATTTTTATGCTTTAAGAAGAAGCAGAATCACAATTATTTGCAAATAGTTGAACACAATCTAAAATAGTGATCATTATATATGAATAACTTTCGTCAAGCACGACGTCGGAACTTTGGAGGTGATTACAAAAAATAAATTAATAATAAATAATATTAATAGTTTCATAAAAATATATTAACAAGTGAATGCGCAGCAATACCTGTAGTTATTTTAACATAAATTTTAGTAAATATTATTGTTCGAGGCAGTATGCAGAAAATGCGGTCTGTCTTTTATGCATTCTGAAAATATTTTAATATCGATTTTACATGCATGCAAGAGTCAACACTTCAGCTCATATACTGAAATATATTATTATGTAAATGGTTGTAAGGACATTGATTCAAGAGTGCACTAAATAGTATTTTAAAAATTAAAATTGAGCTTTTGATATAAACAATCATAAATAAATACACCTTAATAAATACATACGACTAGTACAATATCATAAACAATAAAATCTGATATTACATTTTGAAAATTTTACATTTTTTGTAGAACGGATAATCAAGACTTGATTTATAATGTTATTGCAGCTTATTTACATGTTATGTTGGAACTAGATTATAAATATCACATACGTGATCGTGCAAAGGAGACAGTAATGTGTCAATTTTGTATGATAATGAATTGAAATTTTAAAAGCAATCGTACATACAATTTTTTCTACAATTTTCAATACTTGCGTGGTATAAAATACTTATACTTCATACAAACCGATATTCATCCATTATTATTAAAACTAAACATAATTTTCATAGCATTCAAGCAAATCTCCATTAGTAAAAAAGAATAATTCGGCATTACATCAGTTTTTTACATTTTATATAATTAAAATCAAGTTTCATACTTTTAATGCTGAATAAATATCCTCACGCAAGCATTGCGAAAATCTTTTATATGATGCACAAAATTATATAACAATATTATACATATATTTGTTAATGTATAAATTTGAAGTGCAAAAAATTTTCATTGGACGATGAGATATCTATATTCACTTATGTATCCCATTAAATTAATTTTATTCTTGACCGTGTTTATGAAATCGAACTGTCAGAGATTTATTTGGCGCGACCTACGTAATATGTATGATCTACAAAAACGGTTGCAATATCAAATTTTCTCATGTCTCTAATTTTAACAAAAAGATAATTTCATGATCGATTTTGGAAATATAAGAAAATAATTTATCAAAAAAACGTGTTAAATTTAGTATTTGACACTGATTGAAATTACAAGATTAGAATTTCTTAACATAATAGCTTTTTTGAGAGAAAGTTATTTATTTAACCAGAAATGTATATATTGATGAAACAGCAGACATTTCTTACAACCAGTATCACATAAACTTTGCATTTTTTGTAATAAAAAATCGGACACTGTCTTTAAATATCGAATCATTTCAAGCTGCCTGTTACAATTTTACAATATTGTACAATATAATTTTTCATCAGAAATGTTAGAAAAAATCCGCGTCAATTCAAAACTTTCATATTAGGTAAGTTCCATCCTATTTGGCAAACTGTCTAAAGAAATGCACGGATCGAAGTTGCTTCTCAAAAATTTTTCTTAAAATTAAAATAATCTTATGTTGCGTCTACAACCAATAAAGTTACTCAACAATAAGTTATTTTTAATGAGGACTAGTTTCTTGACTTATTTACGCTGATAAACAGTGCATCAATGCAAAGCAAATTTCCAATAATAATTTCGAAATCTCTCAATAATGTAAAAAAATTGCAATAAAGGTTAGAAAATGTTTCTAAAATATCAATTTAAGATTAGCTACTTCAAACCGTCGTCTTATAAATATGAAAACACTTTCATTCCAGCGCGCCCGAATGTACGTATACAGTATTAAACACTGGCTCATCGATTTATATTGTAAACTATTATAATGAATCTTACATACAAGAAATTACATTAAACGCGAATATTATTATCTTATATATACTTATTCGTTTAATAACATCAACAGCAACAACACATAATATTTCAACGCGGAATATAATATTTATACGATTTAATATCTATATCGCTATGCCTTATTTACATGAATTTTAATATCAGGAAGAGAGAAGGAACCGCAGATATGAGGTGATCCAATATTCAACCTCTGGATTACGTATGGAAGTCCGATTGTAACTGGAAGAACCGAAATGTTTTTTCTCTTCCTGGTATTTCATACAATCTTTTTTTAACTTTTTACACGCTTTCGATCTTCAAGCAACATCTTGGAACAATTAACTAAAGAAACTTATAAATAAAAAGCAGTTACAAAAAAATATCATTCAACCCTTACGTGACCGTTAAAATTCACATATCAAAAATAAAGAAACAACCGCCAGAGATTCTTTATAAAAGTATTATTGAACGCTAGAAGATACGAGAGCGTGATGAGTTTTATCTCTTTTACTAACATTATTCTGTTGAATTTAAGCTAAGAATTCTACCAAATATCGCTTGTGCAGCGCGCTTATTACATCAAATATACACGTTAATTCATTTATATATAAAAACTCGTATTTTTATTTCGCTTCGATCGTAAACTGTATAACTATCGAGGGCTTTCTTAATAAAAAGTAATATTGGTAGCAGTGGAAGCTCACTAATTCCAGCATGTTAATTGCGAACCGTACATTCTAAATAGCGAAACAATGTATATTTGACTTAATGTACAAAAATCAATGATTTATATCACATTTTTTAACGTAAAGCATGCGCGACATAAAAATGGACGAACTAAAAATAGTTCAATGAAGACGTAAGTTATTATAAACAGTTTGTAAATTATAATTGACGTGTAGCAAACAGATATATATGTATATATCATGAATTAATATTACATATAATAAAATAAGCTGTTCTTTTATTTATCACTGAACATGATAATTTTACATTTGAACTGCTCAACAAGATTTTTTTAACTATTCTTTATTAAAAATAGTAAATTTCAATAAATTTTTAATTTATGCAGGTTAGTGCATATCAAGAGTTATAATTAACAAAGTATACAAAAGAATCAGAATAATTCGCATTCTTATACTTATAAAAAAAATAATAATTCAAGAAATAATGCATATACCGGTTTTAAGATAAAGTCCAAAAAGTTAATTATTGAATCCTCGAGATTTTGTGAGCTACCTTAAATAAAAATAAATCAAAAGTAAAGTTATTTATGACAAAATTTGAATTTTGCAAATTCCAGATCATTTATGACCATTCGTTTGTCTTTCTCGCGCCAGCCGTTTAAGTTTAAATTTTTTACACAGCGATCTTATGATTGCTTTGAGATCCATTAATATCACAACGCGTCGCGCCTAAATAACTGCACAATATTGGTGGTAGCATTCATTTTCCATTATTAAACATTAAATGGCGTTTTTTAAAATCGCGTCGTCACTAAAATGGTATGACCTTAAATGGCGTCGCAATCTTCTTTTTCAAGGTTGATAGTCGCCACGAAAAAACTTGAAATTCTCGTGCTGTATTTATTCTTAAATTTTTAGGACTATGGTGTAGTTTTTAATATTAATTGTTATTGTTAATAATTATTATTATCGTTTCCGTTATTCTTATTGTTTATATTTATAGTTTATGCAGTTTTTTTATTATATATAAGTGTTAATTTATACATACGTACGCCGTAAGAATTAATAATAACAAGGAAAATGTTACATCCGCCTAAACATTTGCGTTCGTAACATTTTTGATTGTCTTCTCGAAACAAAGTGGTCTTTTCCGCCCCATTTATATTCCATGTTCGCTCAAATTCTCGAAATTTCCTTTAAATTATTTTTATTATTATTTAATAAATATCAAAAGTTCTTTGTATTTATCATTAAGGTTCCTCCCTACAAATATATATGCCATATTGATGTATATAGTAAACGAGAAAAAACGAGCTAACATTTGCGCAAATGGTTTGTCCAAAGGAAATAACGACAGGATTCAAAAAAATTACTACGTGTAGATTCTATTCAGCAGACCGCTATAAGGCGAGCTTACTCTTGTTCTTGCATTCGTTTTCCAAGAAACAACCATTAAAAATAGATAGCTGTTTCTTTAGGGTTATAATCAGAGAATAATTTTTATCATTTGTTTATCAAAATATATGTATTGAAAATGAAAGCTCGAAAATAATACTTATTATCTACGATTTTTTACTGATAAACGGATGCATGTATGAGACTAAGCTCGCTTTATGACAATCTACATAATAAAATATATACGTAATAATTTTTTCGAAACCTACCCTCATTTCCTTTGAGCAAACCATGCGTGAAAATTGTCTCAATTTTTTTCGTTTACTATAAATATCGGTATAACATATAGAATTGTAGGAATGGACCTTAAAAAAAAATATCGAAGAATTATGCCGCGGAAATTTGAGGTGCATATTTATCTATGTTCCTTTTTTTAACTTCTCACTGAGAGTTTAATTTGTAAATTTGCAAGTGGCCGATTTACTTTCCTTTAAAAAATGTATTTTCCTTCAGACTATCTGCGAATTTAAATGAAACCTGCTTGCCATTGAAACGTAGCACAATTCTACCAAACTTTGAAAAACCGAACCCCAATTCTCCGCTAGGCCAGTGAGAATTGATTCGAATCATTTTTTATACCTCCCGAAACCCTTTGTTTTATTATCAAGAAATCTTCACAATACTTATCAGTACTAGCTGAGTGGGAATATAACGCCTTATGTATATAACAACAAGGTTAATAGTTACAGTTTAAAAAGATTACGCTTATTTAGAATCACATTCAGTGTTCTTTCACCCTTTTCGCTCATTCTTTTGTGCTCTTTCTCTGAGTCTCAGTTCCTAACGCTTAATATCGTTTCCAAGTAAACTTGAAATCTTCATCTTAAAAGTTTTGCGCGTATTTATTCTTATTTAATACTGTGACTGCAAGTCAATTTCTAAAAAGTGGTGTTGTATGCGTACACGAGCTCATAAAGCTCTTTGTGTACCACTCCTATGACTCACGAAGACATAAACGCGTAGACGAACATTTTGCCTATTTATCAAGTAACTTTGGGTTATTCCAAAAATTCACCCAATTGAAAAATAATTTCAATGGGAAATCGGAATGTTGATTATTCTAAAAATGCAGTTTTGTCTTGTTGACCGCTGCGACACATTTTTTCTTGAGACGTCTCTCTTCAGCTCCAAAAACTTCTTAAAAGACGACTCTTTCCTTATCGGTTTATTTAATTTTTTACACGAATCCCGTCGCGTAGCCAGTTTTTCATTGACGTCTGTTTCGTTGGAAACATCTTAACCAACGATAACGTCCAGCCTCCTGCTAGTAAGTCTTTTCGCTAACCGACTCAGGGACTCCTGGACCAGCATCGGTTGGTGAAGATTCCAATTCGCCACCCTCAAATTTAGTGTATCGACTACTATACTCCGCTTGAAGAGCTGCTCTAACCTGTTTAAAATGAAATTTAAACGATAATATAAGTCATGATTATATGTTGATCTTGTCTGTTTATGAAGATCATTCTGTATTTCTATGAAATAAAAAAAATATATAATTTACCCTTGTTTTTTCTTCCTCAAATTTTTGCCGGATATCTTCATGTTGCTTTTCTAATTCCATTCTCTTCTTCTCATACATTTTAGTTAGCCTTGTACATTCATTAACTCCCTTTTCAACAGTCGACTTGGCCACTTCTCTTTTCATGCGGTCAAATTCAGCTTTATCTTTATGAACCTTTGCCAATTGTTTAACCTTTTCATGAAAAACATAAGATTCTATTAATAAAATATGATAATATAAAGTGAACCTTAATCACGAAATAAAATAAATTAGCATTAAAAAGAAATAAAGTAGAGACATACCTCGTCATGTCTCATTGACTGAAGCTTTCGCTTAACATCTGCCGTTTCACGTTCATAGAGGGCTTGAAGCGTTTTCATCTGACTAGACTGAGATGATTTCATTACCTTATCTACCATAGTAAACATGCTTTCGTGATATTTCTCTTGTAATTCTTGCTCTTGTAAAACGTGCTCTTTACAAACGGCAAGCAATCGTTCACTCTGACTTCTCGGAAGTCCCTTCGTAGGTGCATCATTACCTTCACGATTGTCTACTTCGGCAGATTCTGTTGCTTCTTGTCTTGCTAAGTTACTGAGGCCTACTTCACTGGTAAAGCTATAAGTTATTATTATTACTGTTAATTTTTCTACATAAAAATTGTATTTAACTATTAAAATCTTTTATTAAATTTTACGAACATATTTTTGCTGGATAAACGCTTTACCAACTTGCTGCTCACATAGAATTTAGATTTTTGTTTTTCTCCATCGACAGATCCCTTTGCACTTTGAACTCGAGCTTTCTCCTTTAAATTTAATTCAATGCATTACCGTTATATTACAAAAATATTATTGACATAATTTTGAAGGGTTTAATATCAAAGCTTTATTTTATTAAAACTTTATGAATATAAAAGATCTAAATTTTAAAATAGATGAAATGACTACCTTCTCTTGTTTCTTCCTTAATGAATCTAATTTCTTTTCAAGTTCCATTTTTTTCTCTTTTACCACTTTGTATTCCATAAGCTTATCCAGTGACTCGGCCACTATCTCCTCAGAACCTATCGAGAAGGAACCTTAACAAACAGTAGTTATTATGTTATTATCAATTTTATTTACTCAATATCTATGGTAATAAAACACTGACTCGAACTAGCATTGAGTGGACTCTTATTTGAGGAGGCATCGGCAACGTTAACCGTCAGTGAAGCTACTCCATCCTCAAGCTCTTGAGATTCAGAAGCATTAATCGCGCTTATTGACGGCCTTGGATGCGGACTTCCTGTACTTGGCACCAGTCCTGGTAATTCTCCGATCGACTGTACCCTTTTCGACTTGCCAGTTTCGTCCTAAGGAAAACGAACCCATTTATTGAAAGAAAATATATTTGTTACCTTGCGTCTCTCGGCAGGACATTTCATTGAAACAGAAATTCTATTAATGTTTTACAAAACTAATAGATAGATATATATAAATAATTTAAAATTCGAATTAAAAATATCGTTTTCATCAAATTTTTAAATAAAATGATGAACTTTTACAAAAATCACGGATTAATAAAAATGATTATATGTATATATATATTTTTTTTTCGTTATTAAAAATAGACACAAATTACCATACACTATTATTACAAAATACAATTTCTATAATAATTTAATTCATGTTATTTGTTGACCAATCATAAAATTGTGTGTATTGGTAAATAGTAATTTATGTCAAAGTAAAAAAACTTTAAATAAAGCCTTGCTGGTAATAATATTCTTTAAAACTTTATAACGTTTTCAATGAAATATTTCAACCGATGTGAATCTTTTTAGAACTCACAGCTGGCTTAGAGGAACTTGGTCCACTGCCACCTTTTTCCTTAACCGTTTCTTTAATCTATAAACAGTTAGTAAGAACTTCATTATGTTATAGAAGGAATCAATAATGGTAAAGAACTACCACGCAAAAATTTAGTAAAGTATGTGAATTCCGATAAATTATATTAACATGAATAAATTTTGAGCTTTCACATAAAGTTCAAAGGTCTAATACACAAAATTATAAAATATAATAAAGAAAAACCATTCTGAAAGATGCATTTTAAACCAGTAATAAAAAAATCTGGAATTTAAAACTGATGATTTTGTGAGTATCAATGCACAATTACAAAAATAGAACTTTTTTTACTTGATATTTTCGATTGGTATGAAGGTAGAAATGGAAAATTAAATCGTACATTAGCAAACTTGTTTTTATGTCGAATAGAAAATAAACAAACGTACCTCAGCGTCACCTTCAGAAGGCTCTTCCAAATCATCCGTCAGCGCTGCTAGCTGTTTTTCTCTTTTTTCGATAGCGCTTTGATATTTAATGGGATTTGCGAGAGCCTCGGCAAAATCGCTTAGTCCATCTGGTACGTAATCCTTGACGATAACGTGCAAAAAGAGACTGGCCAATGGAAGTGGCTGTCCGCACTCAGTACGAAGAGCCACATGACGATAACCAGGACAAAGACCTACTACGGGTAAAACTCGATGGCCAATCATTTTTCCTGACTCCTCGTACGCAGCTATCCGAATAGAGGCTAGTTCTGGTAAAACTACCTTTAATAAAATTTAAAAAATTAACATATCATATGTAACATATCACATACGATTATTTTAAATATTTTGAAAATTGAAAAATCATTTATCAACTATTCGAAAGTTACGTAAAGGCTTAAAAATAACTTTTTATCGTCGAGTATTTTATACTCTATATTATCGACGTTTTATTAAAAATCTCGAATACCTTAAAAATGTATAATGTCCACCGATTATTTATATCAAAGTCAACATTTGAAATATATTTTTAAAAGATTTATAACAGTATATTATATAAATGAGTAGTTAGTCCGTGCTATAAAATAATATACTATACTAACATCATAAGTTGACCTTCATTGTACAATATTTAGAGCCCTTGCCTCAGAATAATAAAGTACTATAAAAAAATTAATTCACCTTTTTGAAAACAAAAGGTTCTTCATCATATACAGGATTTATCCCATTGTTTGGAACTATTTTTGTTCTAAACTTCTTTCTAACAGTATCTGCTGGAAGACCATACATATCAACTTCCACATATGTTCCTACTCTCTTGTCTGTTAAAAATTGAGCTGATATCACATGAATATGAACCATTCCAGCAATAATGCCATCAACTGTTGATTCAGCAAAAGGATCTAATCGTCGATCCTTTCGACGCATGAATTCGGGCTTCATCAAGTATCCACAACGTTTATTGTACTCAAAAATACCCAAATTCAGTTGCATGGCAAGATCTAAAATCACATTGCAATGTCACACATAAGCCAAACGTTTTAAATAAAAATACTAACTATTACTATAGCTGCAAAATAAATGAGTTACAAATGCAGCGGAAACTCAAAATTAGTTACCTAAAGTTTGATAGTTTAGAGCAACAAGCTGACAACCTGCGTTCCAAAAAACTTGAGGCATAAAGTTGCTTGAATCGAAACGTGTACCTGATGGATAAACGCGCGACAATTGATTTTTATTATAATTGACGAATTCTAGTGGTCGCTCCTTAAGCAAAGTTGTAGCTTGCTTTTCATCAAAGGATGACATTTCATACATTCGGTTTTTTCCTAAAAAATAGTTAGATTTAGTGGATTTATTTAAGCTTCAATTTTTTTTATAAAATAAAAATAACTTACTTTCAGCAGACTCAAAACTACTGAAATGAACAGGTTGAACGTAATTAACAAGTGCTGAAATTTCAGCTCCAGCTTCTGTTTCTTTGGCAGCAGGCTCTTTATCCGAAGGAGGAGCAACTTCTAAATTAGATTCATCTTCTTCAGTACTTGATTCATCTTCATCATCTACAATAAAAAGTCCAGGAACATTAAATATAATAATACATCAATTTTTTAACTACTTTAGACGTAATTAAATAAAAATTATACCATCATCATCCTGCGTGCTGTCCTTGCTACCTTGTCTTTGTTGTAACATAGGTGGATGAACTTCTCCATTACCTATCTGATGTTCTCCATTTCCATTACCTACTGTCACTCTTTCAGTTACTTCACCTTGTGGTATGATATCAGGGGGAGGTCCATTTTCTCCTTTAGCTAATTGGCTTTCACTACCATTTTCTTCAGTAGGCTCTGTGCCTTCTGCTATATTTTCAATTTGAATTTGCTGTTTCTTTTGATGTTTCTTATGGTGATGATGATGATGATGCTTTTTCTTATTTTTTATTATAATTTTTCTTTTTAATAATGATGGCGGTGGTAATTCTTGACCAGGTTCCAACTATAAGTAAGATTAAAATTAAATGTATGTATTACTTTTCATATTAAAAGAATAATAAGCACAAATCAAATGTGGGAGGATAACTCTGGCATCCAATAGTAAAAAATAAATAAACAAAACTTTATTTCAATAAAGGACCTTTTCAAGCCATAATTATTATTAAACTATCTTTAAAAAAGAGACAAGTACATCTCTAGTCACATTTTTAGTCAGTTTAATTTAGCTACATGTTCAGTTAATTTAGTTTATTCACATGTTTACTTAGTTTAGTTTAGCAGACTGACTTGTCTTTTATTTTAAGATAGTTTTACAATAATTATGACTTGAAGAAGTCCTAGCCAAGGACGAAAAGTCGGTAATTTTTGTTAAAATAAAGATTTTCTGTTTTTATTTTTACTGTTGGAGACCACGATTATCCTCCCCCATTTGATTTGTTCCTATTATTTTTTGAGATAATAATTAATTTAACCAAAAGTTCGATTATACAGTAATTTAAAACGTTAATTTTTAAGTACTTACTTTATGAGATTCAAGAGGTGCATCAAGAAGCATTTCTCCAAAATACTCTCTACAGTATTGAGCGATCTTGGCTTGCTGTCTCGGGTTACAATGGTTTTCAAAGCTAAGTATCACAGGATACTCTGATGTCTTAAAGGCACTCTCAGCTATCGCTTCAATAACCTCCCGAGCCGAAATTTCAGGTACAAAGGTATACCTATGACAAAAAATAATTATAAATAATTATATCAATATCAACATATTGAGTAAAATTTACTTAGGTACATACCCGTGAACAATAATAGGTTCATCAATCTTGCCATTCCAAAAATCAAGTTCAACACACCGACAACCAGCAAGCAGACATTGTCGATATATTTCTACAGAACTCTTACCAGTTAGTTGATGACCTAGAAAATGTGTTATACAATGTTACTAATATTTTTATAACAGTAATTAATTGTTGAATAGTAGAAGAAACTTGATGACTCACCTGTAAGATACGTGTTATGACTAGAATTAATAAAATAATGAGCAAGAGGCTGATCCATATCGTCAGATAATTCAAACTTGGACACAGCAACAATAGGATTATCTTCACTCATAAGATATCGAAGAAAACCATCAAAACTTAATTGTCCTTTTTGAGCATTATGTTTATTTGGTTCATACTGGTTAATAATTTCCATAGCTCTTGCAGAATTGGCATAAGGATATAATATTTCATTGAGACGTGGATCTCTTTGAGTTTGATTTAGAAATTCTACAAGTTGTGGCACAGACATTAATTTTCTTTTTGGATTACCAACTATTTCTTCAAAAACTTTTTCAACATCAGATCGCTGTGTTAGTGATTTGTAGAAATTAAAAAAGTCTTCAAATTGAAATTTTTGTAAAGAAATAGAATCATTCTTTCCTGATGCATAGCCAGAGATATCTAAAGCTTTTTCGACGCGCTTTTTGTCTTCTTTGTTTTGTGTAAACATTTTTATTATACTAGAAATAAAAAATGAAATAAAACAATAATTTACTAATAATATATAACTTTCTTATTCTATTCTTTTAATTATATTTGGATCTACAATAATAATGAAAAAAAAATGTTGATATAATAAAAGATAGTCAATTACTTAATGTATATTAAGCAACGACGGCGCGAAGCTTACTTCGCGCACGTGGAACAGTAAACTATATAAAACATTTTTTGCGCACTGTTTTTTAGCAGAAAGTACGTAAAACCGTCTTTGCGCACCCTATACTGTTAAATAAATGCACCCATGGAGTTTACAATATTTTTTGTAAATTCTGCATGTATCATGCATTTAAAATGCTTTTTAATATTGTTTCTAATGAATAGAAACGGTTTAACAACCACGTGTGTTTTCACTTCTTTACGCACTGTAAACTACACGTGAAATTTTTGCGCACTTTTAAGCAGTGTATAAAATATCATAAATACATATGGATATAAAACCGTTTCTATAAGCACGATAAAATATCGTAAATACAATACAGAAGTTCAGAAGAACAAAAATTAGTTTTTATTTGATTTTAAACAAATGATTTTGACTGATAAAATCAGTTTTCATTCAAATCATAGCATTAAAAAATATTGAAGTGCGTGAAAAATTAATAACATTTCTTTTGCAAGCTAAGCTGTATTTAGCAAAATACTGAATTATCACTGTTAGTACGTACATGCATTACTTATAAGAGTTTTGTGTCACTTTACTCACTTTTTGACAGGTATATTTCCAAATTTATCAGCTGATAATGTAAGCTTTGTATGCGCTTTTTGCAAAAACATAATTGTGCTAGTATTAAGCTGAGTGAGATTATAAGCCAAGTGAAGAATCTGATCGGTCCAATGTCGCGCAATCTCTGCGCGTGTTGTGCAGAAGTTAATGAAAGTCATGTTCACAAAGTCTGAACCATGGCAGATCGTAACAGTCTTGTCTTCTAAAGAATCTTGAGAGCCCATTGTGACAAAAGATTTTAATTTTGGATCCTGTAAATTTACTTTTGTTATTTTTCATTCAATGCTAGCTGATTATTACAAACAGCCAATAATAAGCAAAGCAATTTTTGGTTACTAATGCCAATTCTTGAATATTACTCATATATTTTTTATTTATCAATGAATAACTTAATTTTAATCCAGAATTTGCAACTATCTTGTATATAACTAAACTGTTTATTGGTTCTTTTGAATATATCAAAGATTCAGAATGACAAATTTTCTAGCTCCATCATGTTTGAAGTTTTGATAAATGTTTACTATTCAGAGTTAAACAGTTTTTAATATAATTTACAATAATATAATTTTTATAATGTTATTTAATTCCAGCAATAACTGTTACTTTAGACATTAAAACTTAAATTAAATAAATTGACATCTTTTAGGAGATTAAATTTAATTTTAGAACATAGATTCTGTTCTCTGACACTTAATTTTTATTTGGAATAGAATAGCAAAGTTTCTTAACTCTGTTAAGAACTTTTAAATATTAAAACAATAATACTTTGAAAATTCAAGAGAGAAATTGTAATAATATTTCATTATAATGACGAGAAAAAATTTAATGATATGTACATACAGTACAATGTGGTTGATGTTCTATTTATAATTTTGCCAATAATTATTCTGCTACAGTATTATGCATCACTAGTATTCAAGCAGCGTGTAATGGGTTTATGAAAGACTTAGATATGTACGATAAAACACTCTGGATTATGAGCATGCATTACTAAGCGTAACTATTTTAAAAAAGTGCAAATTATTTTTAAGAACCCAGGCTCCCAATTTAACTGTTATATTCACCTTGGGTATCTTAGCAAATTTTCCAGTTCTCGTGTCACGAATCATAGCTATATCGAGCATATCCATTTCGTTGTGCTGATCTATCCAGTGCAGATAAAAACCATGTTTGTCCACTTTCAATGTGACTGGTGTCGCTACCCCTGAATCCTACGTTCGAGCACAGAATGTAATAATGCTTACCTCAAAAATTTGTACAATTGCATTATTCTATAATTTATTTTTCTATTCAAAGTTTTTCAACAATTCCTTTTAGGAATCATTTTTCAAACTTATTTGTAAAAGTAAGTCTAGTTCCTATGATTTTTAATTTTTATAATAATAAACTGGAGTATATATTACAATGAAGTATGAAAAATAAATATATGTTAAAAGTTGACTCTTCGAATTTTGTATCTAAATTACATGCTTTATAGGCAAACTAATAGTGCTCAGCTGCACTTAATTCTTAAAATCCTAATTCCTTTTAAAACAGTTGTGCAAATTGTTTATCATTCCCAGTCAGTCTTACCTCGTCCCACTTGACAAACTTTTCTCCATCCTGCAGCTGCTGTGATATTTCGACAGGCCTGGTCTGGACGGCATTTTCCGCTGATTTGGTGCCTGCCATTGTTTTGGAGGGTTCTATTGGCACGTGGTGAAAAATCCAGAAGCATGAAGTTCACTAATTGTCAAAGGGGAACCACTCCTCTATCCAAGTTCTAGATTAATTCTGATTTGCCCAGCTGCAGTTTCTTGGCTGCTGAGAACCAGGCTCTCAACTCTTCCTTGTCGAACATTGACCAAACTCTAAAAGCAGTAGTCTCTGTGATATCGCAAAATAGCCAAGACGAAAGTACAAGATCAGCACTTGAAATTTATGGATTTGGAATATCTTTCATTAGAGCACTCTCCCAATTGGTTTTCTTCATCAGCAATTAGTTTCAAAAATTCATCAACAGAAAGAACATTCCCAAGCCATAAATCTCGAGAGTGCATTTCCATCCCAGTGTGGAGAACAAGCACATCAGCCAAGGATACAAAGCCGTCTAAAATAAAACGTCGGACTACTTATAGGTATGTTTGTACATTGTATAAACACAAAAGAGCCAGCGGCGGAAGAAGCGAAGTACAATAATTCCCGAGTTATCGAGCCCTTATGCGCGTAAATCAGTATCTCTCGCCTGAGGGAGCGTAAAAAGAGCGATCAGGTGTTTTTTGGACGTTGCTCAGTCAGCAGCAAGGCGTCAACTCCCTTCTGCTCCAAAACAATGACAGAAACGGACGGAGCCAACCTCGCTCGCGCGCACTGTCCCCCCGGGGAAAAAACAACACGACCTGGTCATCAGGTGTTGTTTCCTTCTCTTTCTATCTCACTCGCGTTTGTTGAGCTCCTCTTATACCCCCACTGGCAGTATATATACTACAGTTCACCCGTGTGCGTGTGTGTGTGTGCGTGTGTGTGTGTGTATACCTCTATGGCCTATGCAGATGCAGCCTGTGCTCTATCCATCCGTCCGTAATCCGTGTATGCACGACCGTGTGTACGAGTATTATATGTGTAATTTACATGTACGGACACAATCTGCGCGCGCGAGCTCCTCCCCGAAAAAAAAGACACATCAGAGTCGCCGCAGGTGCGGCTGCTGTATCCGCGATCGAGCGGCCTGTGGCGGCTGCTGCGCGAGACTAAATGTATAGGATATAAGTATACTTGAAACGCACGTATAGGAGAGAAGGCGACACCTCTGGCTATCGTATATCTTGTATTCTTGTGTAACGTTACGCTTTATCTAGGGTATGTATACGCGTTACAATAGTTACAAGTTATACACTTCTGGTCCAGAGCGCCCGTGTTCTTTCCGACTTCCGTGTGAACACCAGGAGGCGCGACGACGGCCGCCACTGTTGCTGCCGTGCCTACGTCGAGACCACTGATCCGAGTGCGCGAACGATCAGAGCGAGCGAGCTGCTCACTGCTCTCTCCCTGTTTCGCTCTCAGCGCGCAGTCTTCTGCTGCTGGCTGCTGCCGCTGCCGCCGCCGCCGCCGCCACTTGACGCATCTACCTACATAGATATATGCTCGATACAGCGGGCCAGGGGCCGTGCGCGGCGCGAGTCTGCTAGCTGTGACGCGTGCGCGTGAGAGAGAGAGAGAGAGAGAGAGACGAGGACGGACGGACGGGATGGGAGCCACGGGATAGAAAGAAAGAGCGTCGAGAGGAAGATAAACATAGCGGGAGTCAGCCCAGCTCCGCGAGCGAGAGAGAGTCGCTATATTTCTCTCTTGCTCTATCTCTCGTATCTATCCCCGACCTTTCGCTCTATACTCGGCCAAGAGAAAGAGACACGTTGATAGCATATAGAAGATATACAGAAAGAAGGAAAGGCATGGAGAGAACACTATCATCAGAAAGAGTATTATATAGCTGTATAACAATGTATATAGTGCTAGAATGATAGGCTGTTGAGAAAGTCGAACGGGAGCGGATTAGCGCACAATCGGCGCGAGGAGGGTGTGTCGATGACGGCACGGGCAAAACACCTGCTGGTGTTGTATATACGATAGGGATTAGATATATAGCTATGCGTATATATACGTACGTTTATCTCGTTGCTCAGGGGGACGATCTGATGGTCAGTATACTTTGATGACGTAGTAAATGTTATGCGCATCTGTATAGACAATATTATGTGCTCACAGCGTCTCGGCTATCTCTTTTTTTTTTTCGTATACTTACTTCTATATATATGTGTGTGGAGAAACATCAATGCTATGATGGATTCCAAATATTACATATAGGTAGGTATATATACGTCACTGGGTATCCACGCGGGCGAGAATTGAAAATGAATGAAGACGAATCGTGGGATGAAATATGGGTATTAAATACACACACTGCGTGGATAAATCAAATAAAACTATGGAGAAGTAATGGCCGGGTGTAGGGAGAGCAACGAGCGAGACGATATCCGAAGCTGCGATGCGAGCTAATGACAGTCGGACATAACTTTCGGGGAAGTGGGCGATAGCGCTTTTTGAATTTAATTATCTGGAAACGAATTTTTACCGCACCCGAGGGGACGATATCATGTCGGTTTCACCGCACTATGGACCTATACATAGATATTAATAATATGTGGTTTAATGGTTGCGCGGGTCATATATCATCCTACGAATACATACGGAAAAGTATATTGGTTTATTTTGCATGATCTAAGTACGCATACTTATAAATGACACCGATGGCTGATCCTTGACAGTGTTTGTTAGAGTATAGGCAAACGTAAAATGGTGTACTTGTATAACTCTCCATATTTTCGTAAAACATATGCTCTGACACCACAATTAAAAGTACATGCCATATAAATTTAAAGACTACTCTCATTATTGCCACTAATATTTATTATGAACCATTCCTTATTGCTTTATAGCTATTAGTTTTACTTACCTTGAGAATTGCGTTGGCGCCGACAAATCACATTTTCCACTCGTTTGACAAGTTCAATCTCTATGGGCGGCGGTATACTATATCTATAACCACGAGCGCTTTATTATTGGAAATCGCAGGCCTACTTTTAAAGCGAAACGATGAAATTGGAAAAAAAACCCGCTCGATCTATGCCGAGAGAGTAAAAATATAAAAGGTACGGATAAAAAATGGGCGCGAGCCTTGTCACGTTGACACTCGCATATGAATTGATGGGGAATCCCGCGCGTGCTATAGTATATAAATTATAAAGAGAAGGATTCGAGGATTACTATATAGGAGGGGAAAAAGTGACAGTCTTGACGTGTTTGCCCGAGCGTATATATTGTGTAATCTTTGAAAACTATTCTTGTTTTTCTTTCGACTTTTTAAAAACACATCGGCAATACGAGAGATATAGAGCCCGCAGTAAAATTTTAAACGGGAGAGATTTGTTTCTGAAGTAACTTATATGTTTTTACGCAACGCGTATAACACGATATACCTTGCAATTTATTATATTCAACAAGAATCTTAACTGACAGTTTCAATTATTGCCAACAATAATAAACGATTAATATAAGTAAACTATAGAATGACTAAAAAGTTTAACGAACCGAAAAAGTTGCATATAGTTATTGATAATTATACAAACTGAGGATGTACCCACAGTGTACGTCCTAAAAATATAATGTATGTACAAAAGTAGTTTATTGTATTATATATATGTAACGTATAGGCCAACACAATCTTGACTCTATATATTTATATAATATGCAGAACAAGACCTCGTGTTTTCTTGGCCGATGTATTATTAAAATGCTTGCGGCTCGCCTGATTGCAATTTAAAGATAATGGTATAAATAACATTCACTAATTATGCATTTGAATAATTGAGCATGTTTGCATTGAAACCAAGTCTATAATATAGATTCCAATAATTTCGACTAATACAAAAATGTATGTTACACATATATGTATGTTGGATAAAGAAGCAAACGTGCAAGGACAAGAAAGCAAATTTTCGATTCTGAGAAGGACCATTATGAGAACAAATAAGCGCAATAACGCATTATATTCGTTATTTTGAATGCACACTAATAGTATACATATTACATATACTTATATTTAAAAGATAGAAAAAGCTGAGATTAATTCTTCCACGGCAAGATAATATACTCAAGGGAGAAAAGGTAATAAATCGTCGCACGAACGATAATATAACAAGGGTTAATTTTAAGAGACAAAAAGAAATTCACGTGCTCATTCAGCTGCAGAGTACAATCTAAAAAAAATATATATATATATATATATAGCTCCTCACGTTGGCCTCTTGTTGATCGCCTTGCCATCAGAGAGAAACATAATCACGAAGGAAAAAAAACAACAGCAGGGGTGGAAATGAATGAGAAGATTAAAAAGAATACGAGAACGCGAGGGAGCTGTAGGGAGAAGGAGAAAAGGGGACAGAGCGTTATACTCTTTAAAAATGCGCCAACTGCACAAGTACGCGCATATATGCACACCACGTAATTCATACACGTGCACACATGAGTAGCGAAGGCAGAGTATCCAAAGTATATACGTATATGGTGGGAGAATATAATAGCAGGCATCGCAGACATAGTTGAGAAGAGAAGAAAACGCGTATGAATACGTGTGCGTATATATATGTGTGCGCGGCTATGTAGAGCACGCAGCACACGAGCGGCGCGATCTTTTCATCATCGTGAACGCGCGGCTCGGCTTGCGTATATGTCGCTCGGATTGATTTTATATACGCGAGTATAAAGGTGGCTAAGTAAGGTATAGCGCGGCTTGTTCGAAAAGGCACACTACATACGCACACTATACTCGTCGGCGAACTTATGCGAACATCATGCGAAAGAGCTAAGCTATACGTTGCGCATATATATAATACGCATAGCGTTAATACACGCGTTTATTTATAATACACGCAGGGCCAGGGCGACTTGTCGCATCGGTTTCGCGCCCTTTTAAAATTTTCACAGCACCTGTCGACCCCGATCGCTGCCTCTAAAGTGGTTAATTATATTTCGAATCTCGGTTGGGCGGCAATCGTAGTCGCGCGCGCGCGCGCGAGGCTTTACGCTTTAATAAACGCTCGTCTCTCTCTCTCTCTCGCGCGCGCGCTCCCAGTCGTTCTCTTATCGATCTTTGCACGGCTTCGCCTTGGAATGCTATTTTTTGAAGCGACGAGTTCGAGAAAATTGGACTTTAATGCACTTTTTGCGCCGATCCGAGATTCTCGCGCGCGTATTGCGCCGCGCGCTATTAATGCGACGAGCCAGCAGAGCAGCTTCTCTCGCCTGTATATCGCGGTTTTCGCGTTCTAACACTTGGCGTGTCAGGAAAGACTCTTTGGAATTCTCGAAGAAATTCAATCTGCGTTCGCTATGTGCGGCTATGAGTGATTTAATTAAAATGTTGCTGGGTCGAACTTCAGAATTCGGCTTGCAGCTGCGGGCTGAGACCAAAATCATGTATGCGCGAGGTCGCACAAATAATTATTAAATGAACCCGTACGCGTGATATGTGGAGCAAAAAGATTCAACGAGAATAAATGTGTGCATTTGAACGCATTTTTACTCGAGCGTGGCGAGAATATTTGTTGAATAATTGAATGTTCTCTAAAAGTACGAGAATTCGTACATTGATTCAAAGTTGGCTATTAGCACCGCTTCTTTTGGCTCGGCTTCTATGCGTTTCGATTCCTATCTACCCCCTGTTACATAAAGTTTTCATCAAAATCGCTCGCATCGTTTCTTAACTCAAAATTTGTCCAAAATTCATCTGCAAAATTTGTGAAAAAAGAAATTTTTTGATTATGAAAAGTATAATTAATATTTATACAATTATCTGTGTGTAGACCTAGATTGTCTATACACGTGTTTTCAGAATAATAAAAATAGTGCATACATAGGACGATACAAGTTCGAGTATTAAAGATTTTATTTTAAATGATAAAAACCGAAAGTAATACTATTTTTTGCACAATATACAACACAATACACAATTTTTATACATCAACTTTTTTTGCATTTGAAAAGGCATACGCGCACGTCGGGTATACGCACTGTATAAGTAGTAAATGTCTGGAATTATTCAGACTTTTATATTAAATTCTCATTCGGTCTGTAGTTGAATTTTCATTTTTGAATGAAAGTTGTTTCTTCGCCCTTGCTATAGAGATGACCTGCATATTTGTCGCACGGCATACATTCAAGGTTTACTTTAAAAGTTAGAAACATTCTGTTCTATCGTCGTTATATTGTATACTTACGCTTATTCTAACGAAAAAGTGACGCTTACCATTATTTTATGTAGTAGCATTGAAATTTAAAACTATTTTTACTTAAAAAAATTTCATGATTAACCCATTGAGAAGTTAAAAAATGAATTTATTTTTTTGTGTATAAAACTCACAATCGCAGAATAAAAATAAAAACCTAGAAGCAACGTACGTATGTACATGTTTAAAAGTAAATTAAAATAGTACAAATCACTTATTATAATATATCTGTTTATTTTATGTAATAAAATACTTTAATTATAATTTTTTTGTTCGCACAAAACATTACGTTTATATTATCATCAAAGTCTATACTCAAAATCAAACTTAAGTATATATAATTTCTCAACGACGAATGTGCGCGAGTCTTTAAATAATCAAATGATAATTTTTGGCAGACAATTTTACTCACATAATAATTCGTTCACAGAGCTCTTTATTGTTATTTACACGGTTTTCCACTTGCTCATAAATCAAAATAAATCAAATTACACTATATGTATATATATATATATAGAGAGAGAGAGGAAATTAAATATTAATACGCAAGAACACTCCGTGCATCATCAGATAGAAAAGAAAAATAAATAAACTACGCGAAGAGGAACACACAAGTTACTGAAATAAAAATGTATCTAACAAGTATCTCCTCGGTTTGATGCCCGCGAGCAAGCAAAAATGAATAAGCAATGAAGATGAGCAGAAAAGAAAACTCAACAAGGTAACAAAGATAACATAAAAGATTGAAAGCTCCTGCAAGCATTTTCTCTCGTTTGAACTTTCGTTTTTAATTGAGCAATAGTAGTGTGCTTTGTTAACTTTACTTGCTGCCGCTTTTTTTTCTATGATTTTTTTGTATTTTCAAGTATTTTTGAGTTATTGTGGGCATCAACTTTTTTTTATGATAAATTTACCAAATTATACAAAAATTGATTGTATGTAGAATAAAAATTATAGTCTTTTACAAAAAATGTTTCAGTATGCTAAATAATAAATTATTCAATTATTTAAGAAAAATCAAGACTAGAAACCAAAAAAGCATGTGTTAAGTGTTTCAGCCTTATTACGCACAAATGATATCTTAAGTTGATACTTTTTCATTTGTATGTTTCAGAAAAAAGTTCTGAAAATAAATAGGTTAAAGCAAAAATAACACCTTACATACCATCATACAAAATAGATATACAAAATCACGGTAAGTAGAAAAACATTTTCATATCGCTTATTAAATCTAAAATTCCACCATATCATCTTCATGTCGATTAATAGGATCTCCTTTTAGTAGTGATACAATTAAACTGAAAAAATTACATTTCAAATTAATTTATATTTTTATTTTAATTTAGTTGTTCAATAGCAGATGGTCCTAGAACACTTACCAATACAAATAAATAAAGAAAAATATAAGGTAGTATCCGAGATAAATCATGCAATCTCTCATGTGCCTTTTCAATTGTCCTCGGTTATGTATTTCTGTGGGGTCATACACACCCATATTGCCTTTGGGTGTTGAGAATATTTCATACAAAAGCCACATAGTCATGGGTGCATTAACAAGACTTAAAATCCATTGAGCATTTGTTAGTAAAAGTATTAACAGTATTGTATGCGCAAGCATCTTTGGAATCACCCACTAATACATAAAAGAAAATATTATTAATGTAATGAAGAAAATAAATTAGAATAAGAATATCTTTATAAAATATTAATACTATACCGCATTCAATCTTGAACAACATTGTTGAGCATTCAAATAATCACACTCTAAGTCTGAAAGTGTTATTACCTAAAAATAACTGAAGTTAAGGTTGATATTTGATTTCACAAATCTGTTTTTTAATTATAAATTGAAATAACAAAAGTAAAATTCAATAAGAACAATTGATGTTACGTTAAATAAGAAGGAAAGAAACTTGCATCGCGTTTATTGTCCGTTTGAACATCCCGCTACTGCTTAAACCTAACCTACAACAAGCTCACACACTTTTCCAATCGAAATCCCCCAGAGGATTCATATATAGGTAACTATATACAATAATTGCATTGCGATGCAAAAGCAATCAGAGCCGCTATCTTCATTACAGAAACAAAAAAACACTGCATCCATTATCATTCCTCCTCAACAACAATGAAAATTGATATTCAAAAGGATACAAAGTATACAAGCAGAAACAAAAGGGCACCGGTGTCCAGCAACGCGAACGCAAACAACAGCTCAGTCATTATGTACGTCATTCTGTCGGATGAATTTTCAGACTTTTCTGGTCCTTTTTGAAATCGCTCGATGGGCGAAATATATCACGACATTTCTTATTCTCGACTTTTTTTTGTAATTCTGTTGCACTGCACTGCACGCACACGTCCGCAGTAACGGCGATAAATGTAACTCGGTAAAATTATATGAACGTGAAAAAAAACACAACAATCAACAAGATTAGGCAGACTTCACGGCACTGCCAACATCAGCAACATAAATGGGACTCTATAGTATATGCTCGTAGCTATAGATATAGGTGTAGCCGTAAATTTACATATCATTTTAGTATTTCAGTCCGCTCCACATATTTAAGTATCTGAATTCTGAATTGAGTTTGAGTAAGACTCGAATAGTGATTAGTGGGAATACTGGAAATACTGGGAATAGTGGGGAACGAATGTTACTATCTTTTACTATATATTATATATCGATTAATGTTACCCCGCAACAAAAGGACCGCGTATACACTTCATCGAGCATATTATAGGTGTTACGGTACATGCTTGAAGTTACTTATAAAAAATACTATTTAAAATTATAAAATGTTTCTAACACCAAATAAGTTAAATAATGCATGAATATCCTCAATAAATTGCTTTTAAAATTACGTATAACTCTTAGAATCAGAATTTTATAATTGTTTTCTTGAAAATTCTAAGTACTTTAACGCGTAATACACATGGAAAATTCCTAGATTTGTTTGTTGTTGTCACAACGGCGCGTAGCAGACCGAGCAGAGCGATGGCCGGTTGCTATATAGGTAACATACACATGAGTTATGCTGACAAAGTGACAAGTGGCAGGTGGCCGCTGGCGTCGCCAACATATATACAATACTATTGACCTACCCCTGTCGGCAAACTAATTGATTTTATATAATTTATAACTGGCTTACCGTTCACCCACGCACCAACAAATGTAAATCAAGTTCTTTGCAGTGCATGAGCAAATAGTAAATTCAACCCCGTCTATACTTGGTAGTGGATTGAATGAAGCAGGTGCTCACATTATCCTCGCGCTTTTTTTATTATTCCATTTCTTGAGATGAGCGACAATAGTCGAGCTTATCGCTGCCCCAGTTGTAAACTCTAGTTAGTGAGAAAGACCGTGAGAGAGACACGTCGACGACGAATAAACGTCAGAGCGCGTAACCTTTTCATTATAATGTCGCGATTCACGTCGAGCTGCTGAGGTATATAGGCAGAAGCAGGAACAATCGACGCAGTAGGATTATGGATTTTCCTGTGAACTGCTGTGGATGAGAGGGTGAGCAAATCTCTATTCTAGTGCAGCTGTGTGGTTGAATCCGATATAGCTGACTGAATGCATTTAAAATGCAAAATGTGGATTTCCATGTTCTTTTCATGTTCTCAATTCATTGGATTTGTGTAATTTTCAGTTTTCTGAATCTATAATACTGTTACGATTATTTTTAGGTTCAGATTTTGAAGCCAGTTGAAGAAGTACAAAAATGTTTAGAGATTCGCAAAAAATTATCATCGAGGATGCTACAGCTCCTTCTGCAGCGTTCGCTGCTAATATTCAAATGGAAGATTTATTGGAAAAATTAAAAATACTCAATTACGATACTGAATTTGTTCAAGAGTTAAAAATGAAGTACATAAGCAGGTAGTATTTTTACATTTTATTATTTCTAAAAGTATTATAAATTACAACATTATAATTATAATTCTTTAATAGGCATTATTTCATGGTTCCAACAAATCCTGGTGAACAATTTCACATGTTTACATCATTATCTGCATGGTTAATAAGAAAATCAGGAAAAAATTTCCCTTTACCTCAGGAATCAGATGATCCGAATTCAACAATATCAGAAATATTAGAATATTTGAAAGAAATTGATGTCCCAGTAGAATTTCCTCCAAATAAATTGAAGCAGGGGGTAGGTGAACATGCAGTCTATGTACTTGACAAACTTGCTGACTATACTCTTAAAGTTTCAAAATTCAAGTGGAAAAAGTGAGCTTATTGAGATTATGAATTAATTATTTTAATAGTATTATAGCATTATCAAAAAATGGATTTATTATTGTAGGGTTCAAATTCCACCAGATGAAAGTGTAGTTGAGCCAGAAATAGAAGAGGATGATGCAGAATTAATTTTAGAAAAAGTTGAAGAAGAAATGTTAGCAGAATATGATGATGACGATGATGATGTTATACATGTTGATGATATTACAAAATTATACAAAGAAGCTTCAGTAAGCCAATTAAGTTCAAAATTCAAAATCGATTTTATGTTGCATAAATTAATACAAAATATGTCTTATAGAGCAATAACCAAAAACCAGATAAAATTCTGGAATCTAATGTTGATGCTGAAGAATGGAAGTTAGAATTAGAGCGCGTTTTACCACAATTAAAACTTAATGTTAATGCAGGTAAGTAAATTAAATATTTAAATAACATCATTCTTATTCATTTAGAAAAATATGATAAATTAAGACACATTTTATATTGAAAAGACAAGCGGGATTGGAGAGAACAGTTAAATCATATGAAGATGTTACATTCAAGCATGACAGAAAACCTTTCTGGAACAAAAGGTCAACTAGACAAATTATATATTGACATTGGCAGAGCACTTGATAAAATAAATACTAGAGAGATGCACTTGAATCGTCAGTTAGAACCTCAGCTTCAAGAATTGAGAGGTCTTCAGGTAAATTAAAACAAAGAATTTTCCTAATTTTAATTTATAATTAATGAAATTACTATAATGGGACATTATAACTTTACTATCCAGGAAGAACTATCTAAAATAAAAGAACAATACAGAGATATCAGTGGAGGAGTTACAGAACGCACTAGAACTTTAAATAAACTTACAGAAGAATTAGAACAAGTTAAAAAGGAAATGGATGAGAGAGGATCAAGTATGACCGATGGAAGTGAGTACTATTTAATCATAATTATATTTAAATTTCACAGTAACTACTTAATTTAGCCTTGATATTATAACACTATTCACAATAATTGATAAGGTATTCCTTCTATTTAGAAGATAAAACTGTAACTGTAAATCGCTTTTCGTTAAGCTTAACAAACTGAAACTGCTATTTTTTTTCAGCTCCATTGATTAATATAAAGAAGACTATTTCTCAGATGAAAAGTGAAATTTCCGAAATGAGCATACGAATAGGAGTTTTGGAGTACAGCCTAATGTGTTCGAGAGTTCGAGATAGCGCCCAATTGCAAGAAGACATGAACAGCACGACCGTCTCCATTTAAATTGTGTAACTAGACAAATTTTCATGTTTGTCAAGTTAATACTTTTTCAAATCTCAAGTTCTAGTCAGAATGTTTATAGATACATATAAATCATATGTATTTTTATATCAAATCCAGATAAAATGCAGTATTACTCATAAAACAAAATGAATCATAGGCCATGATCTATGCGTAAAATCAATATTGCTAGGTTTCACATCGTGTGACAAGTCAGAGGTCAGAGATATAGTGATAAAAAAAAATCATCTCGCTTGCTTTTGTCCTCTGCAGTTTCAGAACTGCTAAATAACTACTCTATACTATTTGCTGCGTCGCCTGAAGCTGCAACCCGGCGAACTTGAACTTTATGAGTGGACAGACAGTATTGAAAAACACGCGAAATAAATAATAGTTTGCGCAACAAAAATAACGTCTAAAGAAGTAAGGTATGCGTAACCGACGGTCAGTTTCGAAACCAGTTTTATAATTTTGTACTCGCTGAATTCGGAGATAAAGTAAATTTTTTGTATACGTATCAGTATGCATATTGTATAGTGTACGCAAAAACCCCCTTCCAGGCGTCCGAATAGTTTTCAACGCTCGTGCGAGAGAGGAATGATCGCACAGAACGGCGGAGAGCTCACTAATTGTAGCTCAAGAGAACAGTCTGTGCGCGCATACGCTGGCTTTCGCCAATAACTCTGCCGCTTGTTTCGATCGCGCATTCCTCGGTCATCTCTTTGTCTGTTTCTAACGTACGTTAACTGCTTTCCTTTTTTCCCCACGTAGAATAAGTGTTAAGCTAGATATTGTATTTTATAAAGTCTTCAGTTGAGTTGATTTTAGGTGTTATTGGGTGACTGAATTGTTGTGAATTTAATCAATCTGAATACGCAAACCTCAATATCTTTTTTAACAAAAGTAAATTTTCGTTTTCACTATTTTTTACTTAACACTTATTTCTATTTGGTCACATTACTATAAAGAATTAATTGCAATCACATTAATGAGGTTTATGCACAAAGTAACATTAAATTGGTAAAAGATACAGCATTGTTAAGAGTACCTTATAATAAACTAAGTGCAATTTAAATAAAAGAGATAAGTGCAATAACGTTTAGTTAATTTACGTGGAACCAGTTTTTGATAATTTTAAAACACAACATCATAATATAGTGATAACTTTTCTAAATAACTTTGAAAATGCAACATTAGTATATAATAGTCGAAAATAGTGTAGTATAGTATAGTCGAAAGGTGTGCCTTTTAAATAAATAAATTTCTTTAAAAACATAATGTTAATGCAATTTGATTTTATTTAAAACATCGATCAACATAAGTCAATCGATTATAAATAATAAGAATGGCGCCCATTATTATTTATGATTCAATAACAATATATGGTACAGAAGAGTCTTTTAATGAAAATTAATATTTATAACTCACATTATAATACGTTAAACATTCATTTCTCAACGCAGCATCCAGTTACTGTTTGAAATTTTATTAAAAAATCTATGTTTATACATTTTCTAACGTCAGAAATATGTTCGGCGGCAACATTTCCTTTATATTTTCTAAACAAATATTAGTATAACCTGCTCGGCAACTACGAATAAATTAATTATGAAATTAACACTTTTGCTGTTTTGCATAACAAACATTTTTTTCTGCAGAACTGTGATGTGACAACGCTATCGACCGCACAAGCTTATCGTATAATCAACTACAGCAATATAGAGCATCAAACGATATATCCAGTGGTCGATGTTTCCAAAATTACTTCTACAAGTCAACAGTGTATAAACTCTCAGGTAATTTGCGCGCATAAGCGTCTCAAAGCGTATAAGTACACTCAACTTTCTTTTTCTTGGACGGGATATGAAAGCATGTAACCAACCGTGCAGCTGGTGTCGTTTCATGCGCCTGCAAACTTTCTCTATACGAGTGTACATGTATATATTTATATAAGTACCGCATATATACTACAAAATCCACGTTTGTAAGCATAGCCCGGGCGAGAACAGCGCATCCCTGGATTATTAATTCTGATTCATTTTTAAATAGAATAAGTAAGTATTTCCTGCTAATAAAATAAGTAAATATTTCCTACGCGCGTGCGATAAACGCGCAAAGGATACGATATCGCGCGCGCAGCTGTGTGTTCGAAATGTTACATGTGTCTTATCTATATATATAGACATGAGAATATGTATAGTATGACAATGTCAATATGCAAGGTTTCAATTGCGAGAAGGAAACAGCCGAAAATTCGCGTTTCCGGTGATATTAGCCTAATGTTAACGAGGAAAGTTTTTAATCTTCAGGTCATGATGGTTTCAATTAAAATTTCAGGGACTTATTTTTTATACAAAATGAAGAAACATACATTTCTCTGTTTACCTGAATAACTATAGTCCTTGTAGTTTGAGTATAACATGTGTAATTTATTTCAATTAAAGGATCTACTCAAATAAATAAGAAGTCCCTATAACTCTGAAGTTTTATATCAAAGGATCTGAAGATTTTAAACTGTCTCTGAAAGTGGTACCTTACGAAATAAATAACTCTTCTTATTTCGAGCAAATTGTCATAATTCTTAGCTGCTACTATATACAGTATTAAAATTTGTATGTTGAAAAACCTATTGAAAGTTTTAAATTATCAATCTGATAGTTTTTTTTTGTATGAGAACATAGGTAAGAATGATTACGTAACTCATGATGCAAACACAGATAAACATTGAAATTTCATTTTCAGGAATAAACTGTCCATTTATATTGACGAACCGTACACTTTCACAAAATTTCTTTTGTAAATAAGCGTAGCGATTATAAAGTATATAGGTAGTGCTGTAGGTATACGTAAAAAAATATGTAATTGTCATAACACGAAGCGTTCAATACATGTTTAGGAATTTCTTAAATAATGAATTATATTATCATGTTTGCGACAAATAATTTTAATAAAAACAATTTAATTTACTGGGAAAATTATACCAGTGCAGGAAGTTAGTAAATAGTATATTACAATTGATATTTAATTATTCTAGAATAGTATTACTCACCTACAGAGGAAAAAACTTGGACAGTCCATGTTTCGTGTGAATTGCAAACACGAGATATACGTGGACTGTTCGAATTTACTCCCGTGGAGCGTACACGTTTTTTCTCACACTAGTTTCGAAATCATGCACTTCTCTTCAGGCGCCCGGGAGAAAAAAGGGTACTTTCGGCGCAGAAAAATATTTTTTGCGAAAGTGCAGAGAAAGGTTATGATTATTTTGGTGCATTTGATCTTTAATTTTTCTCTATTGTATTATTATGTTTTTGCGATTGCCGCCCTAAAATTGTACTTCATGCATTGCGACGTGTGCGCAAAGTTTATCTTTACGCCTTGTTAAGTTAGTTTGCAAAAAATGTTTTCGCAATACAAATTTAAAATATCTACATTTTACATACTTTTTAAAGTAATAATTATTACTTGGTATGTAATTTACGAATTTGAATATGAAGAGGCGTGACATATTTTTATCAAAGAATTTGAAAGATAAAGTATTTACAGCGTTTTGTATTTAGCAATTGTTAAATTTAAACCAATTACATTTTGTGATGAAAAGTAGTATCGATTGTTTGTGATACAATTTAATATCATCGTATAACTGTAGATTTAAAATAGATATATCATCATTTTATTTTAGATTTCAATGTATAAACGGTATTGCGAGCATTTTATTTATTCCACGGTTGCGTGCTGATTGATACACATCGTTGCTTCTAAAATGATACCGTTTACATTATATATAAATTCAGTATTTCGTAATAATAGCAACAGTTGTAAATTTCTTTGCTTTTTTATTACGTTTTTTGCCTCTGACATTTACACAATATATATACAAACTTAGGTCGCGTGGCCTCTGATTACTCAGTGCGATACTCGGAACAAATTGCGATTGGGCTGAAAAAAACATCATAATCATGAATTACAATAGCGGGTTGTCTCTTTAATAACGACGATCCAGAGAGAAATTGTCAGTACTCGAAGAAGCGTTTGCTCATTCATGCGACGTTGGTGCATGGTTTTCATTTTTAGACGTTGATCCTAATAGCTATATAATTATAAGTATTATACTTAGGTATAGTGTCATAATATGTAAGTATTGCAATGTATTAGTAGATAGCAAGTAAGCAATTGATTACTTAATAATTTTATGCTACATAGTAAAGTTTCTGGACAGGTTTTAATTGCAAAAAAAATTTTCTTTTGTGGATGTTAAGTTTTTGTTCAGTTATTTAATTTAAAAATCATTTGCAATCGCGGTGAGTACTTTTATGTGTCGTCACTACATAGCGGGACCTGTAATTAATAAAAAATATATTTGTATATCAAAATGATTTTTCTTAATTTAAAATTGCTATACTTATTAGTGTAGATTTCTACCACAGCGTGTATAAGGTTACTTAATTATATCTATATTTGTATTCTAAAATATTATATTTTGTTATTACAGTTGTAAATTTCGTTCATATATAGTTGTGATAAAATTACAATTAAAGTAATAAATATAATATATATAAAATTCACTAAAACTCAAGTAACTAATATAATCGATAGTTTAAAAAAATTTCAACTATAGCTACAAATCGTAAAGCGCATTACTATTCAATATTTTAAATAGTTTTTTTTTCTTAAATGAGTAATAAGTTAAAATCAGCGTAAGATGACAATTCATCAATGTTCTCGTCATATTTATCATTTAAAAAAATGATCTTTATAATGAATTTGTAGTACGATGATTCATCTGCAGTCTAAGATGAGTAATTAATTTTGCAAATGCATGAATGCTACATATATTTTTTTTAATTCTTAAAAACGCTAACTCATTTTTTTTGTTATCTATTCAGCGATTTACTTTAGTAAAGAGAATAACTTGTGCGCATTTTATTTATGATAAAATAGTAATTAAATTATATTCAGAATAAGTATATGTTATTCTCTTTTCCCTACGACATAGAATTATACGACACTGCTATATTTCGTCGCTTCCAATGAAAACTAGCACAGTTCAAAAAGGTCGATTTTCAATTTTTAATTTTAGCGTTACAATAAATTTAAGCTACTATAGTAGTAAGTCTAGATAAGTTTGCATTATTCACAGGGTTCGATATATAGCATTGCATTTAGGCATATTTTGAGCTGTGCTAGTTTTCATTGGAAGCGACGATATAATCTTCAATTTTTTTATACTTCAAGACCTCGAAAAATTCAAACTTTTTTCACCCAATACGCATATAATATATACGACGATTTTAGCACTTTTCATATTTACATACATATATCCCATTGCATGCGAGGAAATAGCTTGAAATTGAAAATCGAAATTTTTCGTGAGGGCATTTACCAGATACCTTTTTTCCTGATTGAAATCGTGCATTTATCATTAATGAGATTTTTGTATCGGTTTTTATTTAAAAATGTTGTATTGCTCAAATATTTGTTTAAATACTATATTATCTAAGGATAAAAGAATACTATAAAAGAGATTAAATTGTCGATTTCAACAAAGCATACAAATCTGGTATTTTTCTCTTATTTCAAATGTTCATAACTTTCGATAAGCTTCAAAACTTTTTTGTAGTAGTTCTTTCCAATATTTATACAAAATCGTATTCATAAGGGATTGCACGATTTCGGCCAGAAAAAAATTTTGGCAAGCGATAACTGTGCCACAACTCTATGATTTGTTGTTCAGGACGCACTAAAGAAATAATTTTTCAACTTCCACTTTTAAGTTCTATTCTCTAATACATATGCATTTAAAAATATTCATAATGTAGGACTATATCATGCGAATACTATATATATGTAACAACGAAACTAGTTCGCATAATTGATGATGCAAGATCTGCGCGCGCATGGTGCTTTTAAGATTTTAAATTACTTGCAGAAAATAATTGTTATCGTGAGATACCACAATGATTTGACTTCAAATTCATGATTTTATCATTTCGTTAAACTTCATATGACATTTCCTATCTGATAAATATCAATCGATCGTCGTATAAAGATTATTAAATAACACGGAAAGAATTTCAGTCAATTTTATTCTAGTAATTTCGTAATCCCTTACAACATTTTGAATTGGCAAATTCATGAATATATATCACTCTTATCCATACCTCTTCAAAACTAAGCAACTCTGTAGAAGCCATACATACAGATTTCTCCGAATAAATCATAGCATTTGTACTATCTCACAAACACATTTTTTTGTTTCACGTCTGCCGATGCAAACAACAAATCTATATGCAAGTTTCTTGATGCTCTAATTTCTATATCCATGTACAATTGTACATCTTCATCGATTCATTCACATTATCAAACGCATATCGTATATCGTGAACTTATGGAAGAGCGTGCATATATCTATAGTACATGATCTAATATTCATATAGAGATTCCTCATTTTTGTGTGAAAATTTTACACGCAAAATTCTCTTTACATACTCATTCTCGCGAATGCTAACAATTCCTTTTGGAATATCGAAAATGGGAAAAACGATTTTTCATTTGTATAAGCAATAGTTCTTGTAAAAAGCCGCAGTCTCTATTGGTAAAACCGCATTCCGCATAAGAAATTGACGGTTACTTTACTAGCTATACATACTCGAAAAATGCAGAGTTGCTTTTCCTCTTATTTCTTTCCCTGTCTGTTTGTATGTCTCTCTCTCTCTTCTCTCTCTCTCTCTCTCTCTCTCTCTCTCTCTCTCTCTCTCTCTTTCTCTCTCTCGGTCTATCTCTCTATCTCTTTCTCTCACTTTCTCTCTCTCTCTCTCTCTCTCTCAATCTTTTTCTCTCTCTCTTTTTCTCTCTCTCTTTCTAGTCGTTCGCTTCTCTCGGTTACTTATTATCGTGGCTCTCGCGGCGTTCACGCTGCTTCTTCATGCTTTAGTTTAGTCGGACTATGCATATAGCTCAGTCGAATGCGCACCGCGAAATACCCGATTTCCTAAGAGTTAATAAGAGAACCTTCGGCAGAGCTCGCACATCAGTTGGCTCTTTATCGGATTGCGTTTCATTTGCCGTTTCTAACGTTGCGCTTAGTATTTGCGTATGCATATATACTTAAAGTATATCGTATACGTATATATTTATCGGTACATTAAAATTCGCCACAGTGCGAATTAGCGGAGAGAAGTGAAAAAAATAATCATGGTATCGACAAACGAAAGGATAGAGTTGGACGAAATAGAGAGAGGCGAATCGCCGAAAATGCCGGCCGTCGTCAAAGAACACCGGTGAGAACGATCGCCTATAATTGTTACATATTATATATCAATTCCATGGATATGTGATAGATCAGTATAGAGCTTCACCGGTTTCGCGATACTTGTAGCGTGTGCAATGGGCATGCGATTCCCGATAATGGTGTGACATTACAGCGCGTGAATTATTCAAGCGGCTTTAAAGACACGTGCGTTTGCCGCGCGCAAATTGACGAGCGCGGGTACATATACGCACTTACAATATTCCAAGAGCTGAAGCACTCATGGTGAAAGTCGACTTTATTTTTATGTAACGATTCTCATGTCACGGGTATTAAATTTATGCCGTTTATCGAACTGTTCGCTATCTTTCGTTTGTTCGGGGTTCGGGTTATGGGTGAGAGACTTTTTCGGGCTTACAGAGATAATAAGTCGAAGATTTCGATAGAAAAGAGAATTAATCAAATCGAGTTCTCTCTGAACTATTTCGGGCGTGTAAATTTTGTTCGAAAAGTTAGTTGCATGTATTATTTAGTTTAAAAAACCAGCGAAGAAAATGATTGATTTATTTATACTTTTCAGAAAGAAAATGTGAAATTTTTAATTATATAATAATAATATTTAAAAAATGATGTGTTCCAATACACAGTTTTGTTTCATGAAAAAAAAGCGTTTCTTAAGCGAGTAATATAGTGAACTTGAATAAACGCTGACACAGTTAAATTTATACATACTAGTCTTGAAGTTTTATATCTAAACGTAAACAACTGTTATTTTTATCTTAATGCGTTCGTGTTACTTATATTGTATAACATTATGCGTTCCATTCACAACTGTTAATTACTCATGAGCTGAACATTATAAACACTTAGTAACATTTGCAGTGAGTTAAAGCCAATTTAACTCACTGCAATTATAGTTCACTTTTTCCTTATTTTAATAAATGAAAGTTATGTTGCAAGTGAAATTTGTACTCATAAGAACTGTAACACATTTAAAAGGCTGTATTTATACAGTTTTTTGTTGAAAGAAATTAATGATAAATATTGATAAGAATAATTTTCCGAAATCTAAGCTAATGTATCAATGACTAACACTTAATTATGAATAACAAACTTCGTTGAACTCTATTCGAATGAAAAACAAAAATTTGACACCGTTTTGCCTATAACTTTTTTTTTATTCGATTCAAATTTAAAAAAGTATTTTCTACAAATAATTAAGTATTTATCACTGATGTACTAGCTTAAATTTCTAAATATTAATATTCATCAATAATTACTGTCACTTTATGTCACATAACTAATTTTTGGACATGATTGTACATACATCCAATATATGCTTAGAATAAAAATACTCTTAGATGCCAATCATGTTCTATTTGTGATATACAGATTAAAAAACAATTCTTTTATCTACAGATTTTAAAAAATGCATTTAAAGTATATGTAAAATTAAGTGTAAATTAGATTTTATTTACATATTAAACGTGATTCAATTTTTAAAATTTTATAATAAGCATGTGTAATGATCATCCCAATACTCACGCACGTTTTTTTTACTAAGAAATCATATTATTGCTTAGCATGAGTGGCAAACGAGTACACTCTAGGTTACTTGGAATATTTTTAATAACGATACGGAAGATGATAAAAATTTTTATCTCATTATGATATAAAATCTGTGATAATATCAAAAAACTTTTTTACGATAAATAAAATACAAAGTATAACAGATTATCAAGCAAATTAACATTCTTGATTATTTTAATATAAATAGCTATGAAGTACCTGAAACTATAGAGATGCCTAAATCAACTCCAACGGCACATTCAGCAAACATAAATGGGTAAGAAAACAAGGTACTTTTACGTACTATTTTAATTTCCCGCCTATAAATGCAGGCAGAGAATGCGCCGTGCGCATGCGTAAACAAATCTTTCGTTGGCATTCTGGCCGCTGGCGCCTGTACAGCGCAGCGCAGCGCTGCACTAACAGATTTTCTAGAGCATTTTTATTAACAGTCTCATGCGCATACATACCGCCATATTTAGTGTAGGTAAATATGCGCAGTGCTCCAGTGCTCTGATGTACAGAAACACAATACTGTCCATGTACGTATCACTAATCACTACGAAGTACGAATGACCAATATTTGTAGGTATAGCCTCTAGCAGAAGATAATAAACGAGTCAGCTGATGGCTCTTCCAAAGGTGTGCCAGATTGATCATTTTGTTACTCATTATAAGACTACAAGTCGATTACTTGAAATATTATACGATTTTGCGAATTAAATATTGCCTTCGTCATCCTAAATGAGATTTCAATGTTTCGAGATTCTGTGTTTGTGCATTTACACCTAACAGTAATTTTTGCGAATCAAGTTTATTGTAACAATGTCTCTAACAATAGTAAATACATATAAGAATTTATAGCTTACAAATACTTTAGTTATCGTTGCATACACAATATGCAGCAAATGTAAAACTCGCAATAATGTCAAAACACTGCAATGTTCCATGTCTTGACTTACTAGAGACGTGACAATTTAATCTCTTCTTTTATATTTGAGGTTTAAATATACTATTTCTATGCTATACAAAACAATATATTTTTTAATACTCTTAAAAGTAGTTATTTATTAAAATGATATTTTTTAGATCTCGCAAGGATTCAGAAAAAATGCTTCGAGTAAAAAAAAAGGTTGGGATTATGATCCTAGTTGCTTTCATGGCCATTATTATTGGAGGTACCGCGGGTTTTCTTTGGCCTTCTTTCTTTATGGATCTTTTGAAGAAGGTAAGGAAATTGACTTTGATTCATTGAATTTTTTAAAATATTAATATTATTCGTCCAATTAAAGGAATTGGTTTTAAAACCAAACTCAACAAGTTTCCAATTGTGGCAAAAAACTCCAGTACCAATGTATTTAAAAGTATATCTGTATAATTGGACAAATTACGATGAAGTAAGAAAAGATCCTGCTATGAAACCAAATTTTATTCAAATGGGGCCTTATGTCTTTCGGTAATTTTTAGCTTCTTATTAAAGATTACAAAATATTCTGAAATTCAATAGCTAACATGTATAATAAATGTAACTTGTCTTTTATCAGGGAAATAGATACAAAGGTAAATCAAAAATGGAATGATAATGGCACTGTTACTTTTCAACAAAGACGTGAATGGTTTTTTTTACCAGAATTGTCCAATGGTACTTTAACTGACAAAGTTACAACTCTTAATCCTGTAGCTGCTGTAAGGAATTAGTGCTACTCTATTTATATTATTATTAAATATTACCTTTTTAATTGATTCACTGTCTAATTTAATGTAATTAATTATTTTAGACTGTTGCATACACCTTTAGAAATTCAGGATCCTTTAAGAAAACAATTATAGATAAAATTCTTGGAAAAATAGAAACAATAACAATAACTAAAACAGTGAATGAATTATTATTTACTGGATATGATGATCTACTTTTAAAATTGGCTGTAGAAACAAAATTAACTGATCTACCGTATGATAAATTTGCTTGGTTTTATGCTGTAAGTATTAATTTACTTTTTTGTAATTGAGTATATTAATGCCAAAAATTTCTTGAACATCAATAATATTTTTTTACAGCGTAATGGCTCAGATTCCTATGATGGAACTTTTAATATGTTAACTGGATCCCAAAATATTTACGATTTGGGAATGCTTAAACAATGGAAATTTTCAAGTACTTCAAAATATTACTCCAAAACTTGTGGAAAAATTAAAGGTACTAATGGAGATTTGTGGCCTCCATTAAATAACAATAAGACTGTTTCTGTATTTTCTCCAGATGTGTGCACGTATGTTCACTTTTTTAAATTAGTAAAAATTTGATTTATTTTTCAATTAATGTACACGCTTAGCTTATATTACTTTATTACAGAACTTTATCTTTGAAAGCTGCTGGTACTGATGAATGGTTAGGCTTGACAGGAAGTAAATTCATATCTGATGAAGATATGTTTGATAATGGAACAAATGTTGAAGCAAATAAGTGCCGTTGTGAAGGAGTGGAATGTCAACCTAGTGGAACATTAAATGTTTCATCGTGTAAATATGGTGCACCAGCTTTTGTCAGTTTACCTCACTTTTATTTAGCAGATGAGAGTTATAGACAAAATATTACTGGAATGAAACCAAATAAAGAAGAACATGAATTCATGCTAGTGTTGGAGCCGGTAAATTATCTAAAGTTTGTATTTATCAAAGAATTTAATTTAAATTAAAATATAATTTCTTTTTTCTATGTTTATTTCAGAGCTCTGGTATCCCCATGAGGGTTCGAGCTTCTTTGCAACTTAATTTTTTAGTTCAACAAGAAAAGAAGCTCCCGTATGTATTAAGAATTATTATTAATATTTTTTAGAAAGTTTTCTAAGTTTTTGTTAATTTATTAATGATGAAAATCAAATATTTTTTCAGATTCTTCAAAGATCTTCCAGGAATGTATGTACCAATGTTGTGGTTTACACAAGAAGTCAATTTAACGACTGAATATGCGAAGCAAGTTAAGCTTTTAGTACTCCTACCTCCACTTGTAAGTGGAATCACATTTGGTATTGCAGCCATTGGTATACTACTTACTATTATTTCTATATTTATGTTTGTTCGACAAAAACTGGAAGATGATCAAAACGAACGTTTAGTACCAAAAGAAAGTGATAGTAATAACAAAGATACAGACACTGTTAACAGCAATGAAGAATGATGATTTTCTAAAATATTTGCCATAATAATTAAACATTTGCTGACAATCGCTGCTTTAAGTTTACGATAAAAATGTTCCAAAGGTTTAAAGTAGCCTTGTGAAATGTTTAAAAAATATTAAGTGCCTAGAGATTTATTTTACATACACTTATGTATACAAATTTTAAACTTATAAGGTATTCAAAAACAAAATTTAAATTTGTATGACGACGTATAGAAATATTTTTTATCGTCATTTAAACTAATAGTAGAAGTAAAGAAAATGCAACGATATTAATTTAATTTCCATGATTCTCAATTCTGCAAAATATATTTTTAATACATTTTTTCTTGTGTTACGTTATGTATTTCAATCTAGTACTTGTTATTTCATTTAGTCAATATTTCCAGAATAATATGTTACTAACAGACTATAAAATTATCTCAAATTTATAAAAAAAAAATATAATAGAGAACAAGTGTGAAAACACTCACTTTCATTGAACAATTAAGAACTTGCGCCGTATGTTTGCTTAAAATAAAAGCGCCTTCAATTGTGTATATTTATTAATATCTTAAATAATAATTTTAAATTTATAGTAATATATAAGTATTCAGAAATTGTTCTGCTGGATACTTTCGTTGTTAAAATTATATCTTTTACACATAAAAACTATGTAATGTGTAAATAGCTAAGGTTTATTAGTTAAAAAACTTAACTGAAATGGTGCAGTGGTATACGTATTAAGAATCAATTGTTAGATAAGAGAAAACTGTGATAACGATTTTGTCTTTAAAGAAAGGGAATATATGGTATTTTATTTTAATATCTCTTGTTTTCAAAAAAACTTCCAAATATACATTTTTTTTTTAATATTTAAATCTTGAACGCGTATAAATTTAATTTTACTACTTCATTTTATAAATTTATGAATTGTACATAGATTTTACTTATCTTATTGTTATCTTAGTTTATTCATAGTAACTGCTAGTGTCAAAGAACTACTTAATATTAAAATAATTTATTTGTAAGTCACAATAGAAAACATCTTGAAAAGTTAATAAATTTAAAACTTATATGTTCCATTTTTTTATTTAGGTATAAAATAGTATACTTCCATTTCTTTTATCATTAATTTCAATTAATTTCTACAAAGTTTCATTAATTTGTAATTGTAAGTTTTTATACTTTCTTAATCATTACTTTATTCAGAGACAATACTCATGTATTCAAGTATATTGTTTTTAACATTTTCAAATCGAAGTAAACAGCGAAAGACAACTGTAAATATTTCCATATTAATCTTATCTATAAATAAATAATTCATTCATTATAATGACTACTTATTTTGTGAATAATTAATAGTTTTTTCGAAAAAATGTATACTTTCTTAAGTATTTTATTTTTTATGAATCTCAAAAGGTCAAATTGAATAATATCCGTTCCTCTCTGTACCTGGAAAACGTATGTATGTATAATGGAGTACCCTAAAGTAATGTATGTATGTACATACAATTGGCCTTATTCAAAGTGTATTTTTCAATGTCAATTTCACAATGCAAAAAGTAATCGCACCTTAAATCTGAGGAACACATACATATAGGTGCCCTATTCCCCCATTGAATAAAACATGATTCTAACTTGCAACAATGTCATTTACTTTTCGAAGTCTCCATGATATGAAGTTAAATGCAGATGTCTGTTTTGTTTTATATAATTTTTATCATGACTCTGAATCATATCAGACAAATATTTAAATATATTCTTCTGATATAATATACGTAAATAACAATTAAAAGTTTTACTTTACAAAAGAATACTAATTTAACCGGTACAAGTATAGTTATTTGTATTTAAAAAAGCCTAACATTCCCTAAGTACATGTCTCACCCATGATGTAAATCAGAAAATTTGTTACCGTATCTTGATGTTACTTCAAGAAAGGTTTGTAAATTTTTTTGAGTCCAACATAATCTCCTATGACTTTTTTTCGGGATTGATGTAAAAGATTATATCGCATACGCGTTTAAGATTTCCCTCCATTACTCGATAGTCAGCTGGTATCTTCGAGTTCACAACTTTATAAAATTTGCCAACATAGATCAAAATCAGCGAAAATGTGTTATCTGATTGTTATTTACAAGAATTCAATTGAAGCAAAATTGATTGTATATTTTGTTATGTATATATTGCTATAATGATTAAAGCTCCTGGTCTAACTTTTTCTTTCAGTCGGTTTCAGTATTATTTATAAACTATACAAAAATTAAGATTTATTTAAATGAAATCAATAATTAAGTACGAAATAAAGACTGGAAACGAGGGATTAAATATGTAAATATATATACATTGAAGCTCTCAAGCTTCATGCGAATATTTCATTATAATTATATTGATGATGTGGAAATATAAATTTAAGTACTGACTTATTTCTCATAAAATATTTTACATACATTGGATAAATTATTTTTAATTTATAGCGAAGTTACAGAATATTCTATCTTCAAATCTCTGTAAATAAAAGATGTTGCCGAAGACAGAAAAAAGTATATATACGGAATATTGACGACCGAGTGGAATAAGTCTCTCGCTCTTTCTTCTTCTTTGACTTCTTTGACAAAATTTTCAGCAAAAAAAAAGATCTATGTTTTGAAATATGCCATTTAGGAAATCTCAGCCGAGGTAGGATCTCTTTGAAGCAATTTCGAGATAGGACCTTCTCGAAGCGGATTCCGAGATAAAACCTTCTTCAAGCAACTTCTGAGTTAGACCCTCATTCCACTCAGCTACGATATAGTTTCAGTCATCTGCAGCTACAGCTCAAACTCATCACACGTATAGAAGAATCACTGTACTAATCGCATTATCATTTCGGATAAAACTATCACAAAAGTTGGACGTGTGTGACTAAGGACGTGAATAGAGTTTGATTCTTGATAGCATCAAAAAATTACTTATTTTTGTTATAAACTTGAATAGTCAAATTCAAATGAGCATGTGTCTAAATTATAATATTAAACGTTGCATTGGTTATTATAATAATAATAATAATAATAATAATAATAATAATAATAATAATAATAATAATAATAATAATAATATTGAAGTGTACGTGTATTCTCACATACTCTTGTGTAACACTTGTACGTAATTGAGTATATAATACTAGAGAGTATACAAGAATATGAAATGTAACCTATATCAAATATTTCAACGTTTGTTTTTTTATTAGAGTCTATAATTATACCTATAGGAAACTCTATAGACCAAGTTTATGTGCGCCTTACTTTTCGCGGAAACATCGAAGTCATGTGCTCTTGTTCTAATATTCTCAAGATATTTGCATATTATAATAAATAAATAACACAATTACATTGAAGAACATAATTTTCTCATCTTGGACTCTGTTAATTAACAATAAATAATAATAACCAATTTATGGTACCCAGTATTTGATGTAGGAAAGATCGAGAAACGCGCCACGCGAAGAGAGACGAATAATTTTTTAAATTGCTGAATTGCAACTAGCTATCTTTTTTATTTTCCTTTATAATCGAACTAATTATCAAATTACTGATTTGCCACATCAATTCAATGCATCAATACACCGATTTTCATATACATATAGTTATTGCTTATATTAATGGGTACATGTGAATCCAGCATTGCGGATTTATAGTGTTTTTTTATTTATATAAAAGAATAAAAAAGCTCAAAAATCTTTTGTGCAACATTATAATTCAATTGGTATACTTTCGCCACTCATATTTTACGGTCAACGCACCAGTTCCAACCTATACTTGACACTAACAAAAGCTCTTACATTATAGCCATCAAAAAAAAATTTCGCTCTTTAGACGATAAGAGCAGGGATCTTCTATTCGGTCTGGACCCTACTGTTCAAGCACATACTTAACTTTAATACATCAAGTGCTATAAAAGAAAAGAAAGTCTATATAGCATCCGCCTTTTTCACTCATTGCAGACGTATTTAAAAGCTATCTTTTAAAAGATATTCTTTTGTTTATCTAGGACGAGTGATTACATCGTTTATATTCTATAATTATAATTTTGCCCGTGAAATGAATGAATATTTTAAGTTATTTTTAGTAAATGACTTTCGACTTTTCGAGTATATGCATGATGCACAGTTTTAATGAGTTAATTTCCACTTATTGGAATTTAGAGAGTAGGTTAAAAGACCTCTGCACGCATGCGATACATAAACGAAAATTACGAGGACAACTGCGAAGAAATCGATCGCGCGAAAAGTATAACTCCCCTGCATGCAAGCTCCTGTGCCGCATTGTTCTCCTGACTTCAGACTTGTATCCGCTACACTTGCGGCAAAACGATTGATCCTAAAAGGTACTTTTTTATACACACGTGCGATTACTGATGTACTTGGAAATTCCGAACTTTTTACGAGACAGAATGCTATATTGAGGGATAACGCTAATGTTCGAGCTGACTACGTATAGGAAAAAAAAAGTTTCGTTTGCTCATGTAGGAACGTTAACATGACTCGGCGAGTGAAGAAAGTTTCGTCGAGTCAATTAGCGAAGATAAAAGCCGAGTTGGTTGAGAGGCTTAGTGCAGCTTGCAATTTTAATTTCAATTACATCGCGCCAAAACGTAGGTATGCCTATTAGCTACGCTGCGTGTGGTAAAATTTGTGCTCGAAGAATATAAATTTTCTGAAGACTTTTTTTTACATGGTAATTACGAGAGACCGCAAGATTATCTTGAATACTTATTTTTACTATTTTTACAGTTTTTACGGTTTCATAATGTATCGAATCGTCCCTTCATAATTTTTAAGTCATATACTTTGCTTATTTTTCTCGCGCAAAAAGGTACTGTATCAAATTTATACAGAAAGATTTTTTTGCAAAACTTGATGCAACATTTTCTCTTTGGATAGTGTTTGTTTGTTACTTCGACAAAATTATAATTAAACCGACTTATTTTACTATTTTCAAATTTCGAAATGATAGTGGCGTATTATAAATGAACGAAAACATTTGTTTTCATAGATCGTTAAAATTTCCTAGGAATGAACACATTTAATTCAATATCAGGAATTGACTTATTCGTTGCATTTAGAAATTATTTGTGCCAGAATTAATTTAGAGAAAATTCATGTAATCAGAATTTTGAGTGGTCTCCTTCATGTACGTTACATATTTGAAATAGATCATGTTGCAATAACTTTAATTTTTTAAAGAAACTGGTTTGTTTCTAAGAATAATTTTATTAATAATAATTGAAAAATTAGGTTAAAATAATAAATACAATAGAATTTGATTTTCGATCCATAAGAGCACCTAAAAATCTTTCTAAGAATTTACAAAGAGAATCCATAAAAAGTACCGTTTACAAGAGCTCTTTTATGAACACTGACAGCGAAATTAATATTTAAACCGAAATTAAACTTGTAATATTTGATACTGTTTCCATTCAGTTTTATTAGTTGAATAGCTATAAAAAGGAAAACAAGCATTAAAACTTTGAATGTAAAACTTTATACAATAAGTTTTAATCCTTGTTCTTTCGCTTACAGCAGAATTGCGACCTTGACTTACTCAGCACAAAAAAATCAATCAAAAGAAAATCCATCATGGACACAATTGTTCCCCCTGTTACTATGATAACTTAATTATCAGCTTAATCTCATCTCTCGAAATAAAATCCTCGAAACTGTGTATTATACGAAGAGCAAAGAGTCGACGATAACTTCGTTCCTACTTCTGCTCGATCATCATGCCAGATACATATAATATATATAGAGCATATTATATCTATAGTTGCACAATATAATCATAAGACTTGATAAGCACTTGAGGTATAATGTCGCGGATTGCGAGAATAGGGTACGTAAGGCATAGGGTGTCGGTACGTGGTCCCGAGTGATGGATCATTTGCCATTACACACCTGGGATGAGCAATCGCTGTGCTGATACTGTAATTTCGTATACTCATATTAGAAGTGCGTGACATGCTATGAATGATTCGCTTAAGTTGAAGTGTTTTGAGTGTGACTGTTTCACGTTCTTATATCCCTGCAATTTAAGGGAGTAAAGTTAGTTGAAAATTTTATTGTTGTACAATTTTTTAATTTAAGTAATTTACTCATACTATGAACACTGATGAATTTTAGAGAAGAACAACTTTTGTATTTAATTCAAATTTTTTTGTATTACTATTGCCCTGAAGAAGATGACTGAAGTCCTTGGATCAGTTAGCCGAATAAAAAAAATTTTTAATAACTTTGAAGTTATGCATTTATTCTTATTACATCATTAAAAATTGTATGCTATTCCAATTTAAAAATCACAACTTCTCGTATACGGCTTATCTCACTCACTTTGCTCGTACGAAAAATATCACATGATCTGAATAACCACCTTCCACTCCCGTATTGAAATGCACTATTAATTTATTTTTCTATACGTCACAATATAGTAGAAAGAAATTAGAAAGCGTAATTTGCTTATAGCATATATAAATAATAAAAATTGAATTTGACTAACGTTTAAAAATTTAAATATACGCAAGATATTTATACATGAAAACTTCGAACTTAGTTGAAAATCACAGAGAAGTGCACTTCAAAAGAAATTATGTTGATGTTTGTGATCATAATAAATTATAAGAAATATAGGAAAATCATGAGGAAATCAGTTGTTTTTCTGTTTACAATAATGTGCACATTTGCATCCATTGATACTCTTTTAGAGATTTCAATTATTATTTTATCCAGGATAGAATTATTATTTATTTTTTTGAATATATTCAACTTTGTGCTTTCGATGCATATTAATTCTATACTAAATCATTAACAACTTCACACTGCTATCATACAGATGGTATTATAACAAAAATTACTATAGTAACAATTAATTGAGTACACGCATAAAAGTCAATTTTGTACTAGATTTTCGATGCCTATAATGATTCTGTACATAATAAATCAAAGGCAAATTTATGTTGCTATTATACACGTGAAAAACTTTAGATACAATTAGTATATGTAAATAACAATTAACTATATGTACCTCAATTGAGATTAGATGATACTGACAATTTGGATAATTAGGGTGTGTAAGATTCTGGTTAATTTGACCAGCTGACGTTGAAAGTAATATTAAAGTTCAGCTTGAGTTTGGTGGAAAAAATATAAAAGCCTACAAAAATTGTTTTAAAAAAGCTTGTCATATTTCCCTTCGTGAATGTTTAAAATAAATTTTAACGATGACAACTGTGTACATATACAGTATTCCTAATCTCTAGAAATAGAACTCAACCTTCACTCTTCTTTTATTCCTTTAAAGTTCATCTACATCTAAATAACAGTTTTGGTACACTATTGTGAGCGGTTTCAACAAGAGGCAGAACGAAATCTCTGACGTTCCATGCGGTCAATATTTGCATGACTTACTGGCTTAGCAGTTTAGTGTAATATCTGAAAGCCCTGCAAATAAAATATTTTAAAACACAATCTCTCCTATATTTTGAATTTGAGACAAGAAAAAAATACTATTCAGCATAAAATTGTTGTATGAATAAAAAAAAGTTGTATAAATATAATAAGTGAAACTTGAAAAGAAAAAAGCAATAATTCACTAGCACGATTACACCGAGCCTGTGTATTTTCATGAAACATGGCACATCATGAAGCTGACTCAAAGACAAGCATGATAAATACAGCTCGCGCGAGATTTCGGTCTATTTTTTTTTCTCTATGCAGCTCTCTTTCTAACTCTCTGCATGCACAGATACACAACTGGCAATTTCACCGTATTCATCGGAATTGCTAATACAAAATCCCCGCTCAACTAGACTCGTTTATATCCTTTTTCTTTCATCTTCGTAGCCTCGCTCGCTCGCGCATGACAAAAGCCTTGCATGCGCAATGTGTTAAAAAAAGACGCGTTAAAGAAAGAATAGACTCGAGTCTATTTCTCTCACGTTCACGTCGACGTGCTTCCGCTCGGAAATCACGGATCTCGTTCACGAGCGAAGGGCATTAGGGTGGGCAACTTTTCGGATACGTATCTGTCTCTCAAATAATGGGAAAATAAGAATGATCCGACGAGATGTGTGTTTATACACGTGTGCACGAAGCTTGCGGCTTGCCGCTGTACCATAGCGATGTTTTTCTCCAGTTCGAAAGACCTCTCTGGATTTTTCGTTACTTCGACGTGCTTCTTTAGTGAGCGCAGCACGTCTAATATAATTTATCTTGGCACGAAACTCTCTCGATGAGTAACTGACGAAAACAAAAAGTCTAATTTAGACGACTTACTGACAAGTTCGAGGCTCATATTAAGCTATTAATTTATTGCGTTAACAGACGTGGAGGGGAAGACGGCTCGCTGATCTTTATCAAATTTGTTATTTATAAGGATGCACAGGTGTTCATTCATCTCGTGAAAACTCTCTGACCTTTACCTGATCCGATAATCTCATAGCTTATAGTTGTACTAGGCTATGTAATAAGATTCACGTCATTGATACATAAAAAAGTAGAGAACTCGAAGTTAAATTTTGTTACGTGAAGCTCGTTTTTAAAAGGACTTGATTCAATATATGCATTGTACAAATTATATGTATATGTATTTAATCATTTTTTTCAGAGTTTAACGAAAACAATTCACACTTTTTGTGAATAAATTCTGTTTTAATAGGCAGGGGGAAATAAATAAAACATTCGGGACATCATGACAATTTCAATTTATATAGCACGTAAAACATAAGAGTGAATTCCGGATGAGATAATAAAATTTTATCGCGGTTTAGATAAAATAATTTGTGTATGTACAATGTTTAGTAGCAAGAATGATAAATTGTTTTGAAAGAAACTATACGTGTCAACAATGAAATGTCAGTAATTTCTTCCACATAAGAATCGTAATATTCGCCAAAAATATAATAACCACAATTAATTAATGGTCAAGTACTGATAGTCTAAAAATATTATGTCCTAAGATGTTAATCATAAAAATGAATAATGTGCAGTCATAAAAATTACATTTACTTTTGTACATTTGGAAACAGAGGAAACAATCAGGTGAACCAGTACGATGCAACGAGCTTGCATGTATAATGTACACTTTATTGCTCAATACAAAAAATAAATAATATATAAGATTCAGATCTTAAAGTTTAATGCTCCGCGATACCTGTGACACTTAGAAACTTATGCATGCATAAATTATCATAAATAAATAAATAATGGCTACAAATAATAACTGTTTTGCGAGATAAAACAACCAGAAGGACAAGCCATAAAAATAACTGATGCATTAGATGCCAGTATAGATGATCCTTGTAATGAAGTCTTGTATTAATATATAATTTATACTTGACAATTTGTGGGGTCACTCGGGACCGAGCAAAGGTCACCTTGCTCAGCCACCCGGTCCTCGTAAAAGAGAATACTCAAGGTGAGTCAGGTATCCGTATTATCACTCTATTTATGATATCTCTTTCAACCTTATACTCAATCAAAAAATTGTGAATAAAATTTTTTTAAGTATATTTAAAAATAAATTGAGTGAGACATAATTTAATGTTTTTCTACATGTATATACAAGGCACGTGAAAATCAAGAAAAAAATCTGACGAAAATTCAATCCGTCGCAGATGTTAAACTATGATCTAAACCAAGCGTCATTTGAAACTTTTTAGTGGATCCACGCAAGAAAAACTTTGGTAACTTCTGTAAGAGATTGAGAAAACTTACTTTTTTATCTTGTTTACCGAATATCTCATGCATGAATATATCATATAGCCATTTTCAAGCATAATTATAAGTAAAACAAATATTGACAAAGTTGTCGGGGTGTTCATTTCATGAGCTTAACGTATCTAATAAGCAACACACGTATATAAGAGCAGAAATGTGATGAATATCATTTTACTCGTCAGTCGATTAATTATTCTGCAGTCTACAACATCTATTCTGAAAGGCATAATAAACTCGGTATCAATGTTGCGAGAAATAGATTTTCTTCAGGAATGATCTTCATCTCATCATATGGGTAAATCCATAAAACTCTTAACATGGTTTTATTACTTTTAAGGACGTGCGAAATAATATTTTAAAATGTTTTGAAATTATTCAAAACATTATTAAAACTTGTATCAAGTTAATATCACATGGATATTATTAAAAAAAAATTCATAGTTACACGTTACTTTTTCAAAGATATAAAACTTTTACGTTTGTACACGACATACTTCTACCTACTATAATGTGTACTTTTCAAAAAATACAAGAACAAAATTGCATTAAAACAAAGATACATATGTAGACTAGAATTTATGCTTACATATTCAAAGTTCTGACTTTTCTCTAGCTAATATATCTTAATACTTAGGTATTTCATTATTTATATATTTTTAATTGTATTTCTAATAGTACATTTTACATACTCAAATGCATATATCATAACGTTTATATTACATCAAAGTTAAAAGTTTCGTAGATTTACTCATATATCCTTGCATGGTACGACGGTCGTTTATATTACACGTTAAAATGATACTCTCAGAGGACTAGTTTCATGGTGACTACAAAGTGTCATACAGACACTATCAAGTGCTGTTATAATAAAGCTTGAAGTTGCAACAGTAAATTTTCAAATTTACCACTTTCACGGCATTTTTAAAGAATATAAAATTAGAGTTATGATGAAAATTTATGGCCCTTAAAAAGAAAAAACAATTAAAATGAATTATTATAATCACTTTTTCCTGAGATTTTCTTAATGTTATGTATTATCAGAGGTATGAATTCTATGATTTGAAGATAAGGTATACAAATTACATTATACAAATTATTTTAAGTATGATACATATTTATTATGATTATTGAGTTTATTTATTAACGTAGCTACACAATATCATAGTCAAAGTTAAGCAGCATTAATTACCATCTTATGTTGTGATATTCAAATCTTTTAAGTATATTAAAAAATAAAAGAAACCTTTTATACTTATAACGGCATTATACATGTGTAGATTTCAATTGTCAGTTTAGATTGACACCCAAAATATTACAGTACACCTGTGGTATCACAAGATGGATATACTTCAAACGTTAGCGTTATGGATCTCTTCATCGCAAACGTATACTGACACTATATCAATTTACAGCTTACGAAGTCTACTCGTATTCGTCTACTCAAACGCACATCAATGTGCAGATATTCCCATCTATGCAATTGTTCACTTAATATGTCAAAAGGGCCATCATTTGAAATTGGAGATGTGAAGGAAGATCGTTCAATGTAAACCAAAAATAAAATCAAGAAGATTCAGAATGATGAGTTCATAAAATAGCACATTCTTTGAATTTCTCCAGTAAAAGCTAGTATATATAAAAGCAGTGTACCCTTTTTAAAATAACATCAAAAATAAATTATTCCAGACGCGTCTTCGAGCATCGAAAAACTAGACGATCGTTGATCCTGTTTTCTCTTCAAACTCCGTACGTGCGCGTGGAATAAGCCACTCACCACTGTGGAATACCACCAGGTAGCGATCACTTTTTTGTGTGGCTGAAAATTTTAATATAATTGCATTTCAAAAGAAATGATTTTTCGCAAAGAAAAATCAAAGAGGCACTTCAACTTAATGGTTCGTTTGCGAAGTGTAGTCGTTGTACATCGGGAAACGTGTTTAAAAGCTGCGCGAGATTCAATTAAGTTACGAGACGTGCGCCCCGCTAATTTCATTTATATAGCTTGCTTCTCCCTTCGCATATTTTGAGAGAAAAAGAGAGGTTTTTTTCGTCTTCGCGCTGAATTTTCTACACGACTTTCGACTTTAAAATTAAAATGCTAAAACCTGACTGTTATAATTTCTTTTATACGTCATGATCGAGGATTCTTCAGAACTGGAATGTACTTTAGTATAGCTATTTTCCATTTTGAAAAATCATTATTTTCACTATTTATAAGAAAGTATTACATACACACCACTTGCTAATTTATAATCGCATTAAAAAATTTTCAAAGTGTAACTGTACACAATTATCATGTATGTGCCATAATTAAATTTCCCAAATTCGATTTCCTATAAATGATTGTTTTTTTTTTAGATATCAATATCCGGACAATTATTGGCATAAAATCAATACAATCGAATTATTTTCATTATCGAAAAGATTAATATAATGATTTTGAAATAATATGTATAATTAATCACAAAATAAAATTTAAATAGAAAAGATCAAAAAAGAATTTAATTTTACAAGATTTTGGATTTAAAAAAAAATTACTTGGGCGTAAAGTTGAGAGCATTTACTGAAAAGGAAAAGGTGAATTTTCAATAGGATTTTTAATAATAGTACATTTCTATGTGGATGCAGAAGGTAATTATTACCTCACGTGACATTTTTCGCACAAGCGAAGCCAGTATTGCGATTCTTTTATCTAGTAATGTAATAATGTGAAATGCAATACAAAACTAATGGAAGCCTAATATATTAATAATCAACATTCTTTTTAAAGATGTTGAATAGTTAATTAGATCTTAATTAAAAAAAGTTTTAAAAATCCATATTTATTTATATATACATACGGATTCTATAAAGAAAATCACAATATAGTAATTATAAAACAGAAATGATAAATTTGTTTAATTGTGTTATGTTAATGACAAGCATTTCAATTTGCACTGTCGAAAATTACAAATTATTCAAATTGATCTTTTTCTACGTATATGTAAGTAACAATTAAATTATGTAATAATTAAATAAAAAATTTAATTTGAATTTTATAGTTACAATTAAATTAATTATGTACTTTCGGTAAAAAATTATTTTTACGTATTATTTGTATGATTGGCTAATGCATCATTATGATTTATAAAAAAATAAAAGATACAGCAATAAATTTGGAAAAAAAATGACTCAATTCTTCTAGCTATTATTGATCATCGTGTAGCTATCAAAAAGAATAATGAGAATTTTTTCTGGCACAGTTTTAAATTCTATAAATAAAAATATGATTGACAGCAAAAACAGTTTAAAGAGAAAATAAAGAAAGTCTCTCATTAATTAACCATAGCTGAAATAAAAATAAAAATTGCTATGCTGATATTTGATATATCGATCAATTTTAATAAAATTATAATAATTTTTTATCCAAATAAGTATCAAAAAATATATAAGCAATATTGAAATGTTGATGTTCACTGAAATTAGAATTACTGCAACAAGAATTCAGACGACTGAAGTGTTATGAGGATCAACCGCAGTTCAATAATATGGAAAAGTATATATTTTAAAACTCGTCTATGGCAACATCTAGTCTGCACATATATACCGTATCATTAGCGAACGTGAGAGAACCCAAGTTTTTTCTGTGTAGCTGGATAAAAAAAGATTTTAAGCGCTTTTTAAAAAATTCTATTTAGCTGTTCTATCGTAATTTTAATAATTTATGCTATTAAAAATCTTTTTTATGTAAAGTTAAAAAATTTGGTAAAAATTGTTCCATAATGTTTGACCTATCTCTATCATCTAAAAAGTAAAGGTAAATAGCTGACTTCTTACTCTATCATGCTTCACCTACCTCCGATGGAACCTCGCCTTCGTCAATAAAAGATGTAGCAGCAACACAAAATCCGCACTCCCGATCTAACCTTGCACGTTCATGTTTTTCAATCAACCTGATTTCAACGCTCAATAAATAATAAATAAAAGTTTCCCAAATCCCTGTGGTGTATCAGTGAGAACTGGAAAAAAGGTATCTCTGCTTTAATGTTTTGGAACACTGCGATTTATATATATAATATCGTATATAACTATATATACAGGTTATACCCGAAATCGTCGCGCACACTATATCGCTTTCTCTCTCTCTCTCTCTCTCTCTCCTCTCTCCACTCTCCTCTTTATCCCTCAACGGAGGACGGTGTATGTGCGCACTCCTCGCAGCGGCGGCAGCGGCAACGGCAGCGGGTCCCGTGTCGGAGTCGGCGGCGCTTAGTTTTGCCGAGTACGCCGTCGTATCCGGACACCTTCCTATGCACTCCCACCATTTCTTTTCTCTAACATCCCAACTTTTTACTGCGCGCAAACTGCAATTGTCCTTTTATCTATAAAAAAAGTTACTCAAGACCTCGGCGTTAAGTGCATTAGTTGTTACTGACATTTATCGGGCTATGATTTATTGGAATCAATTTTCTCGTTAAATGAAGAGAAAGAGAGAGGAAAAGAATAAAGTGTTTTACTATAAGTGAATTTTCTACTCGCAAGTGGTGTATCGTGATTAAAATGTGCGGGTAAAAAGTAATACAATTTATTACTTCGTTCGCGCTGTATAGTAACAAAAGATTTTACATTACGTGCCATTCGCGTTAAGAGAAAAAAAGACAGCGAGAGAACAGTCGTGTTTTATGCGACCAAATTGAAAGAAAAGACGATAAAGAAGCGTACACATGGATATTGTGCCTGACGAGAACGTGATGAAATGTAATAAAATTTTTAAAGAAGAGACGATACTTAATTGTGACATTGCGTGATTTACTGGCTTTCGCTTTTCTCTAAGCAACTTTTTCTTTTTTATTGAAAAAAACATTTAGACCAAATATTAACGTTAAAGAATAATAGTTAAAGAAAATATCAAAACAAACATTTCGGGAGAATGTATGCACAATCAAATGCGATGAGACGGCAATGACAGCGACAATTGCAATTCAAAATATTTCGCGATCGCTTATCCAAAGATCAATAGAAGGAAAAATTTTAATAGTACGATAGAGAAGTCAGAGAAACCAAGTCCAAATTGCCAAAAAAAAACCGATGTGGTAAGTAATATTTTATTTAAAAAAAAAAAATATTTTTTAACTTTCTATTATAAACAGCAATGAAATATTTTCATGCTACCTGTATAGGGGATATTCGAGAAATACATTACATTTGAGAGTGTCGGGATTATATATTGCGAGCGTAGCCAGTTTGAAGTTTGCGTCGACTGCTATCACATTTTTCACGCATCTCCTCAAGAGTCGAGTCTCGTTAACCGCGCGCGCGCGCAAGCGATAACAGGCGAGAAAGGCGTTCGCGTGATCGCTTGTGTAGCCATTTCTGTTATACTTTCTTCATGAACCAAATGCAGCTGTAACATTAATATTTAAATTGAAAATTTTATTGCTTACGGTATAATTGATTTTAAACTTGCCGAGTTACGTCCACATAATATGATTTTATTTTTTACGTATTGTTTTTATCCATACTGTGATAATATTTCTGCTGGAGTCGTAGAAAGACTTTGAAAACCGCGCTGTTTTATAATTTTATTATAACCAAAGAAAGCTTGGGGTTGAAAAATGTTAAGATAGGTGGTTTGTCAAGTCTGTTGCTGAAACAGATCTTTTTGGAGTAACCGTATGAAATAGCTGATTTTTGTAGGCTCTGCTGAACTAGCTAAATTCTATTTTAATATACATATTGCAATATTTAATTTTATATATCATAAAAGGTCTGAATGTGAATTAAACTAGTTGAAGTTCATAGTAATACTATCTAGTTTAAGACGAAAAAATGTTAATATTAACATTTTTATCAGAATTTATTAATACAAATTTTTATACCAAGATTTTTCACTTTTTTAGGTTTCAAAAGTAAGACGATTTATAAAGTCATCATTATCATAGGTCAATCAAACACTTGATCTTGTCGTCAAAATTGATATTGCTCATTTCCATATCTATCAGATCAAATAAGACATTTGAAATTTCCAGATAGAGATACAAGTCAAACTTAATTAAAACTGTACATATGTACAGGTATACTTATTATATAAAATATTATTGCAATGTATTAAACGTTGTTGTCACGATACGGATTTCAAATGGATAATTTTAATATTTAAATGTATTCAAGTAGGTTGATCTAGCGATAAAATAATATATAATACAAAATTTTGCTTCAGTCAAATTATTATACGAATTTTTAATTCGATTAAAAAATATCTTTTTAAAAACGAACGTACACAATCGAACAAAAATTCTAAATAATGCATCAATTCATTATTTTGTGTTTATTTATATTTTCATGTTCATTTCTGTGCGACAGAGCATGACCATCATCAATAAAATATCTAAAAGTAACGTGAAACTTACTCTCGACATAAGTTCGCACGTCAACGCCTTCTAGTCAGCCACATTTCACGGCTCAATAAATAATGAACAAAAGTCTCCCAAATCCCGATATATCAATACGAGGATCAGAGAAAAGGCATCTATCTCCGTTTTGATAATTCAGCAATTTACTATACTTCTATGAAAATACTCAAAGATATCTTTTTTCGAAGGATTCCGCCTACATAAAATAAATTGAATTTTGTGATTACTTTAAAAGAGTCTTTTTTGTTTGTTAAGTAATTCTCTATTAGAATAATATACTGTGACCTAAATTCGTACTTATACGTTATGCCCATCTGTGATTTAAGGATAGTTTTGAGACAGGCTGTGCAGAAAAATTTTTATATGATACTCATGATTTAACTTTCTCATTATTGCACGGCTTGCTTACAACGACCGTATAGCAAGGGTGATATTTACGTCGTGCAATAATGGGCGACGTGAATCGCATAAATCACAATGTACTATGAGAAAATCCTCCTGTAAAAAATGATTTCTTATACACAATTAGCAAGATTGTTCGTAACATTGAATTTTTCCAAATGATTCTTTATAATTACTAACAGAATACGTTTACAATTTGTGCATTGTTTTGAATCTTATTTATTTAAATTTTACAAAATCAAGTGGATTTTCATTTTGAAATATACTTGGTTTTGGTAATGTGATAGTTCATGGTTTTTATTTTTATATTTTTGCAATATTTGGTATAGTTTTGGTATAATCTTATTTGAATATGATTTTCTATGCCAAACGTGGCTTTTGAAATATCAATAAAGTTTATTAATAAAATCTATAAAATTTGGATAAGTAGGCAAATATATACTTTGATTTTTCAATCAAATCATAAAGAAATCGATAAAAATATAATATTGGAAAATATTAATTCAAATAGAAAAAGGCAGATTTCAAAAAAACTAGGTTTGATACGCTTCAATATAACAACAATCTTTTTTTGTGTTTATTGCATATTTCTGTATAACTTCAACCTTAAACTGCACGAACTTAAATATATGGCGTAACAAATATTATAAAAACAAGAATTGCAAAAAATAAACGGATATTACACAAAAGTTTATAGCAGTAGATTAAAATGTATGTGAATCTATTAATCATATAACATACACATATGTGTAAATATTCTAAAGTGTAAAAAATCATACATGATAATACCATATTATAAGAACCCATCATTTTATTTTTTGATAATATTTAAAATTAATATATAATGTTTTATGTATTTAATACGTAATTTAATATATACTTTCATATTTTTTTGAAGGATTCTGTAGGTAAGAACATTGTAAGATAATGCTCTGGTACGGCAACGTTATCGTATGCAATCGTGTCAAATTAAGTACTAAAACGTATACAATTTAAAGTGCAGAAATATAACTGAATTATGGGCTTTTTATGTTTTTATTCAGGCTATTAAAGAAACTGATATTTCATTTTTATTATTTTAGCCGTAGAATAAAGGAACTATTTTCCATAAATGTTCCCCGCTTAGCATAACATTCGACAAGATAGTTTCCGCATATATTGCTTTAGGACTAGTCTTTGAATAAGTTATGGCAAAATGAGAAAAGAACATCTCTGCATTTTTAGACGCATTCAGCTCATATATCTACAATAATTAACAAAGCCTCGAGAGTAACAAAGAGGAAAAATATAATTCACGATTTCCTTTCAACTCAGACCCGCATACCTCTACTCACTCAGATTTTCGCCGAGAATTTTCACGTTTGTGTTTTTGACAGTTTAATTCGACGTTTAATTGAAGAAAAAAAAAGAAAACTGATACGTGCGCGATAGGGGGAATGAGGTAACTATGCAATCTTCTAGCGAAGAGAGAAGTCTGAAATGAATCTCTGCCAAGATTTCCCGTGTGCATCAGTCTGCACTCTGTAAAATACGTATGTTGTTGTTACTTCTCGTCACGCTTAGCTAAATTCGAGGACGTCGAATTGAATATCCATTAAATGAATTTATTGTGTGTACATAATCTATAAGTATACATGCATTGCTGAACTGCAAACCTCTTTTTACGATATGCCTTGAATGGCAAATACAAATCACGTTCGCATATAAACGGTGAGCCAATTGATTTCAGTAGGTGGTAAACAATGCCGTTAATTCCAGTGGTTTTATAGCTTACCTGTATAGCCTGGCTTTATCAAACTATAGAGTTCTGGCTGGATTACAGGATGTTTCAACCAATCTCGGAGGGATTTTCAAAGAATTAATGCCGACGACAAAATTAATCGTTTATGGCTAATCGAAAGTTATTTTTAATTAATGTGCGATATGATGAATTATCCTAGGACTCTTGGACTAATATGGCACAATCGCATAATATCTTGTCATAATGCCAAGTTTCTTGAAGTGGAAATAATTGATCCGCAACGGTGCGGGAACGTATTAATCATCCACTATCCCGTATATAATATGCATAAAATAATGGATTCATATGTGGGTTATAGCGAGCTTGCGATCCAATACGGTGAATTTATGTATAATTGGATTTTATGATAATCCATCCAGCGAAAAAGAAAATTATCGTCTATACGTCTCTCATTTCTTCGTGATTTCCGCGCTGCATCTCTTTCCATTTCCTCAAAATAAAAATATGAATCCTATGCTGAAATAAGCCTGTAGCGGCACGACATAGTACAATTTATCCAGTGAAACATAACTCGCTGTAAAGTCAACGATGTATTTGCTCGATTTTGTCAAATTCTTATTCTCTTTGTATACGTCATCGTATATATTCAATAATACAGGCTTTCATAAATCCACAATAGGAGCAAATAAGCATAGTGTTTGCAGCTTTGGCACGATTGTATACATGGCAACTGAACATATAAAAGCGCTCGCTACACTAAAACGTCGTCTCGTAGATTCTATCAGGTAAAATAAAACACCTCGGTAACATCAAAGCAGCTTTTAACACGAATATATATAATCCTGAGATACAAACATTGCAAAGTGCATTGCGCCGCGTAAGAGGGTATAAGTATGTGGTATGTGTCTGTGAGCTCGCGAGAGTATCGAGTCTCTTAAAATGGTCCGGCAAAGACGCGCAGCTGCAACGGGATTAAGGACTTGGGTTAGCAAGGCGTTGATTTTCAACTTGTACACAACACGAGCTTCGCATTATTTATATATCCCGTCGCACTGCGAGCTTTATCTGAAGCTTTATGCTATACGAGTGACCTCTATATATATACTTCCGTAAAAATACGCAGATGATTTACGCGTAGCTATGCAGTGACGCAGAAATTGTCTTGAAATGCGTCAAAATTTATACTATCGTCGTCGTATACCGACGATATAAACTCGGTATATCTTGCTGGTATTCCACGGTTGTCCACCTTACTTTAATCGTTTCTCTCAGGCACGTATAGTTTTTGTTATATAGTTTTTGTTCTCCATTCCTTTTGCATTATTATATTCGCGTGCTTCAAATATTGATGTATTACTAATGCGGATGTTAATCCATTTCGTCAGATGTATAACCGAGGTACACATATGCACTGAGAATAATGTATAACCTACGAAATTTATTATAAGCATAACTTCAATTATTCATTGTATCAATTGATAATATACTTATATAGCATTCGTTTAATGTACCTACCGTAATGCTCAAGCTTTTATTCATAATATATCGCACTTAAACAAAAGCCTTGATTTTCACCTCAACCGAGATATAAAAATAAAACAACGTCACATTTTCATTTCTCGGTTGTGTCACAAACTCGTTTATCTTAGTATCCCCTACTTTTGTGTATTTATCAGTATGTTCAGTTGTCGTCATGTTACACCCTCCCTTCAAGATTAAGCGATTCATTTGTACAGAACACGTCGATCTCTCAATTCAAATCCCAGCAATTGAGGAATACCTACACCTCAACCCCGCCTGCGCGTTTTAATCAATCACAAGAGAAATTGTTCAAGCTGTAACGGATTTGCGCGTCGAGTATAGCAGTCAGCCAAAAACTGTATTAATATCCTTGTCCACAAGCAAGGTGTTAATGCACAGCAAAAGTAAATGACTAATTGTATCGTCTACGAAGCGCAGTGCGCCAAAATATTTGCAGTCGCGTCACTTCGATAAAGTTGCTGCGGGGTGATTTCTTTATCGAACAAGCCGCGAGAAAAAGTCACGTCAAAGGGGGTCAATTAAATCGGTTCCGTGGAGACGAGATTACGGTAAGTGTGCCACTTCAAAGTGACGCAACGCGCCTGGGAGTTTTTTTTCACTGTCTTCAGGTTTCGTATTTTTTCCATTTTTTTTTTTTTTTTTTTAAGAACGTGACGATAAAAAGCTTCTTCTTGATCTAAGTAAGGAAATCTACGACAGTAAAACGAAAAGACAGAAGCGTAGGAGGGGCTGAGACGATTTACGAACCAAGAGACACAGCCGTTGACGTAAACTACAAAGACACTTATTCACTACTATAGTGGACTTGGATGTAAATTGATAAGAGATGTAAATGGATTTAAGAAAGTTGATTTAAGAGAGTAACTAACATGTAATTAATATTCTCATCAAATAATCAGCAGATTCGAACATGGCAGTCGTTACTGACATAAAATTTTCTTTTAAATTACTAACCATCGGAAGGCTTACCGTAATTCCACGATATGATTGAAGAGATGCAACTTAAATGCTAACGCTGATTAGTTTGATTAATAATGTTATATGGATATTTGTATTCAATAGCAGTCAATAACAATATATTTTATCTTAAAATATTCATGCATGGCATCATTTTGGTATATTTAAATGGTCTATATGATTTTCTTGTGGACCCTGATAAGGCCTATTGTTACAAACATTAAATGCATGGTCACTTGCCATAGATGTTCACTAATATATAGTATATCGTTGATATGTTATTTAATCACCTTATGTAAGTTCGTCTAATACTGAAGAAAGAATTACTTTAAAAAAGTAATCCTCAAAGATCAGTCTGGTGAAAATTGATTGAGTAGTTAACTCGAAAAAAATACATGAATTAAAGAAAAAACTAGTAATAAGTTACAATATTAGAACATTCAACAGTTATTTTTCATACACGCATTCATATAAACATTGTCTAAAATCAGGTTATTCAAATTGGTACCTAACACCTTGAAACGTGTTCTTAAAACAATTTAATGATGTTTACAATTTTATTGCCACCAAACTGCCTTTTTGACTTAGCAAAATCCTACTGTATATTAAATTCTATATTTAGGTTTAATTTTCTTTTTGCTTACTAATTAAATGTAATCTACTTTGATATACATAATTTAAGAACTAGCTGCATTCATACATGAGGAAATCTTCGAAAAATAGTACTCTTTATGGTCGAAAAGAGAAAAATGAGTGAATTTGAGAGTATGCTAACTATGCAGTAAGTTTTCATTATATCGTTGGAACAAATAAAAAAAGAAAAATTAACAAATACACCCTATGCCAAAATCAAAGGTAATTTTTTTACTTTGTTAAACCGCTCAAAACTTTTCACTTAAGTGTTCATTTTTAACGTTTTTTAATTCAAATTAAAGCTCTTTTTTGATAGAATCTTTGTACTTTTTGCCATTTCATTGTTTATACATTATCCATTAATTTATATATACTTATATAACTGCTACACGTTGATTTTTATAAAATCGCTTAAGAACAATTTTTTTCTTTACCTTTAACGTTTATCTTTAATGTTAATTTAAATCGTTTTAACTTGTTTTAGTCCAAGAGACAGTCTTCAACGTTCTTCCGCTCAAATTAAAGCTCTTTTTGTGTACTTTATTTATATTGATTCAAGATTTTATTTAAAATGCGACCTGCTTTTTAAATTGTTAAGAAAGTGTGAGAAAGCGAAAAAAATGCCGTGTTCTCTCGCAGTTTTTGGCCTCTAATTTTTCGTAGATTTACCTATATACTTTGTAATATGACTCCTCTTATCGCTAACATGCCGTGTTGCACCCATGGTAGGCGCATTATGCGCCTATATCAGTATTGTATCAGAGGTTATAGCACTTCGAAATGTACAAAATGAACACAAGGTCAAATTACCACTTAAAGGAACCTACCTATCCACGTTAAATTTTCATAACAGTAATGGAAACAATGACGAAAATTCAATGTATCAATTTTTACAAGTATCGCGCAGATTTCAAATAAAATTTAATGAAAAATTTAAAAAAATGACATATGATAATGGCATTAATTACTTTCTAAAATAAAATGTTTTTAATTTTCCATTCTCATATCATTGTATTATATATTATTAAAGATTATTCCTGAATCTAATTCATGGTTTTATATACCTTTTTTGATTATCTTATATTTTTAACATATCATTCACAATCGTGATGAGTAGTCATAAAATAATGAATATGCAACAATATAAGAAGGATAGAATCAACAGGGATCATGTATGAAGAAGCATCTAGTGCAACATTTACACTAGAAGAAGCACGTAGCATATAACAATAAAACACTGAGTGCTTTATTGTTTCACGTACACTTTATATGCTGCCGCCTTTCCTTACGTTTTTATGCAGTTGCAAAGTTTACACTAACTTTTCTCAATAACTATACGTATCAACGCTTTGAATTTTTGATAGTATTTTCATGTATTTGTAAAAATAATATCTTTAAATTTTTCTTATGATAGCATTAAATGCTTAAAAATCTAACAGACAATTGCTTTTTAATAAGTAATTCCATAACATATTACGCCTCATAAGACTACAAGTTAAAATAAGAATTTTCCGATAACGATTTTCTTGAAAATTACGGTGCTGACTGCCATTATATTTCGTTACATTTTATGCCTACGTGTCGTGATATTTTAGAATCAAACTGATATTTAATATCCATAAATATACTTACTTTAAGAATACTTCTTACTCAAACCATAAAGTTTAACAGTGGACATTTATAAATCTAAATGTAAGTACATAATTTGCCATGTTCTAAACAATAATTTGAGAAAAAAAGAATTCGCGCAAAATTGTATGGTTCTCAGTATTTTGATCTTTCACAAGATTGGGAACGCTTGCTCATTTTAATACTAATTTCTATAATAAGTCACAAGAGTAAACGATTTATTACAATGTAAACCATCCACAAGCAAGCGGATAAGCTTCAAGTGCCCATCAAAAGACTTTATACGTCGACAGTCTACTCTGATTAATTACGTGATCCAACTCGCACGAAGACGATGCGGTTGTGAGAATACAACGTTTAAGGAATAACGATGAACTGCGAACGCTAGAGCTAGGGTGAAGCCCGTAATTTCATTAATCATATGGCTAATGGCAATCACGTGTGCGATGTAAAAATAAATTGGGCGCACGCGCAAGAGAGGCGGTATGTATATGGTGACGCGAAGTAGTGTATGAACTAAACTGAAAAACTGATCGAAATAATAGACGAATTTTTTTTTAATATATACCATCATTCTGGTATTTCAGCTGAAAATTGGTACAATAAATTAAATATAGTATATTGTAAATCCGTTGGAATAAAAAATAGGCTACCACTCTTTATCTTTTGCTTTTACATCATTAGTATTCTTTCCTCTCTTACTTTTTAGTCCAAGTACAACAAATACGCTAGGCCAAAATAGTATTATATTATGCAACAAGGGAATAAAGTTATAGAGTGACCCCGGGGCTGGACAGAGTCATCCGGACAATAATCACCCGAGGGGCCGACAATACACTTTATGTTATTCCTATGTTACTTATAGTAACACGGAAAAGAGGATATTAAGAAAGTTTCTTTGGTAAATTTGATTTTGATTTATCAAAATACGCATGCATACGCACGTGACGAAACCCTCAATCAATTATACCGTTTTAATTATCTTATAAGTCTTACAATTTTGTTTTCGCAGATTTATTTGCTAATATACATTCCATAATTTTTTTAAGGAACATAGTTAAAATATAAATTTGAATTAATTTTTATATCCAATATTTATTAAAAATTTGAATCGAATATTACAAAAAAAAATGAAACCCACGCTGAATTCCTTATTTTGTTATAACTCACGACAATGTTTTTGCAATCTTTTAGCCTCTTTTTTTAATGTCCCTTTTTAATAAAAGCTGAAAACTTTTTTATTATTAATTAAAATTTTATTTTAAATTGTTAAAAAGTTGATCTAACATCATTTTAAAACATTCGCTCACTTGTCTGTTACTTTACATTACATTCTGCAGTGCAAAACTTGTTCTATTATTTCTTCAAATTTACTAAAAGTGTATGTCTAACCTTTCATTAGAACAATATTAAATTAGAACAACATAAATGAGTTGTCGAATGCTAAATTATAAAAAAAAATCTGTACACATTAGCAACAATCCAGGGTTGATTTTGAACGATTGACGAAAATTTAAATGCAAAAATATAGAGATCTAATTATGACTCGTTGATATTTGAGACAACACTATAGTTACAAGTAATGAAAAAATACAACGGGCTGGATTTCAAGGGTTTGGTCTCTACAGAACGTATAGTTATTCGACCATTATTTTCTAGTATCGAACTATAGTACGACTGAGGTTAAGCTGCCTTACGGCTGTACGTGCGGTTTGTGCAGGAAATTTATTGGAGGAATTTATTGGATAATGAACCATTAAGAGTTCAGAATCTATCAATAAAAAAATACCAGTAATAATTAAAATTCAATTTGATTCAGTGATTCGCTTGCTAAATTTCAGCATATAAAACCGAAAGTTTCATCGATGTATAAATATATAATAAAGTACATTTTTTTTTGCTGTTATAAAAACCGTATACATTACGCAGAAAAAGTGAAACGTAAGCTATGGAATATTCAGCTAAGCAAGCGATGGATGTTTCCGAAATAATAGATTCAATATATGTCTAATAGCACGATCTCAAAATATTATTATAACGTGGTGAAGGTACACGTACAGTCTCGTCTGAATTCTAATAAACGCTGCTTCCAGCGTTCTGCGATAGAAGTTAATATTAGGAGTCTCAAGCACCCAGACGTTTATTTTTGCGTGTCTTCCTAAAGCTCTTTCCTCTTTCCCCTACTCTCTCTCTCTCTCTCGCTCTCTCTCTCTTTCTCTCTCGCTCTCTCTCTCTCCCTCTCTTCCACTCTCTCTCCTTCATTGGAGGCAACTAGTAAATGCCGCATGGCCGCGCACCTATATTCAAACCAAACGAGCGGCAGCTTTGAATATTGCAGCATGAGGCAACAGCTGCCTCGAAATTCACAACACCATAGCGGAGTTTCTTATCGGTGCCTGTTAACATTTGCAGGTCTCTTGTACAATTTGGCATGCGGCAGCAGAACACAGTGGGCTCAGCCATCGCGTTACACCATGTTACTTTCCATCAGTACCGCGAAACGCGCATATGCTACACAATACCCCCGAATAGAAGACTCCATTTGACTTCAGTTTTATTCGATCAAAAAATTTTAAATTAATTTAGTATTGCTTTTATGATAAGAAAAGTTAATAGTTATTGCGAATGTAAAACGTGTCGGAGACTAAGTTTCGCAGACGTTTTGTGAGCTTATAAATAAAATAAATATAACTTAGAAATAACTTAAAAATAAATGCGACAGATGAGCTAACAAAAATACTTTTATATTAATTAATATATGCAATGTATATTATGTATACTATATAGAAATTAGTTTTATAACTCTACGTAGTTATCGATTTTATCTTCTGATAAACATTTCTGCAGAATTAACTCGTGTTTCATGAATATTTATAAAATCGCCTTGTCAACAAGTCAGAAAAAAAAAATCGACAAATCTGTCGGCAATGAATTTTCATAGCTTGTAGTGTGCATTGAATCAACTTCATTGTTTTAAAGTTCTTTGTTCGTAACTTGTATTTTTCTATATTTTCAAAATATGCATAAATGAAATAAATTAAAGATGTGTATATATATATATATATTTATTATGTAAAATGTTTAACTTTCTTTTATTCAATTCATTTATACAAGATAATTGATAGGAATAATTAATTTCGACCAAACTCATTACAAATTTTAATCCATCTATATTAACTTTCAGAATATTGGAAATTCCAGAGGATGCCCAAACCAAAAAAATGGCGCTGTAATAACTGCTTCTCGAAATCCCATTGGAATAACTCAGAAGTTCTCGATACCCTTGCAAGTAATAGCTGATCCCAGCAGCTGATCGATTCATTTGCCCAAGATATATTACATACTTTGAAAAGTTTGATTCTAAAGCAAGGCTAAGAAAATAAGATGCTCAAATGATATGATGGGGTCCCTTGTGGTCACAGCGCTAGCATTAATGGCAACCTCGGCGAATGGGGATACTGGTGAATCCGAGGGCGACTCAGCGAACGATACTTCAGATCCTCTCAACAACTGCACAAACAATACGTGCATATCTGAAGATGATTACATGGACAGTATTCACTTGAACATTTATCCAGAAAGCTACGAATGGATATTAATCGTACTGCATTGTATCGTTTTTGTCGTGGGCCTTGTCGGCAATGCTCTTGTCTGCTTAGCTGTTTACAGAAATCACACAATGCAAACTGTTACTAATTACTTTATAGTTAATCTTGCAGTAGCAGATCTTCTGGTTATTATTATTTGTTTGCCACCATCGGTACTCTGGGACGTCACCGATACCTGGTTCCTTGGATTGGTGCCTTGTAAAATCTTAGTTTACTTGCAAGTGAGTAACTTTTTTATTTATTCTCTTTGAAAACGTAGCAAAACTGTTTATGGACAATAAGGGACGAATAAATGAAAAAAAATTTTTTAAATTAAAAAAAATAATAAAAAATAAAAGAAATAAAAAGATTTGTTACACAACTTTGTAGTAAATTTTCTTAGAATCGCCACTTAAAAGGGTTACAAAAGAGGAGCACATCTTCTACACTTGTTTTATTCAATCTGTTGACCCCTACACTATAAAAAGAGCTAAAAGATAAAGGAAAAATGCCTTACAACACTATTTTTGTATGCTCTTAAAAATTGGATGTTTACAAATAAATTAAATAATTTAGATTAATTTCCACATAGACTTATTAGTTATTTTCTTAGATTTTTTTATCAGCTTAATTTTTTTCCAAAATAATTTGAGACTAAAACGGTTTGCTTGTGTGCATTCCATTTCTACGATGCAATACCATATCCAAAATATTCCAGTATATTGCATTTTTCTACTTTGACTTAAAAGAGAAATGTGCTTCTAGAATTGATTACTTTCGAGATTTTATGAAAAGGCTACATTGAATTGCATGCCACTGCGCAGTCATTCGATATTAAGTCAGTAGTAAATCTTGTTCTAAGAAATAATTACAAAATTCCTATGACCTAAAGGATAAAAGTGTGATCGAATATACGAATTAGAATTTTAAATTGAGCGATCTAAATTTTAGATTAATAGTGTACCATGATTTTTATCTGCAGTGTCTGAAAGGATACAATGCAATAACTCAACTACACAATCAAAGATTTTATGCATTTCCTTTTACTGCACAGATTTCCACTTCTTTAATTTTATTTAATAAATATTTTTAATAAAAAGTATTGCAGTACACTGATGTTTAGACGTAATATTACGAAGTTTTATATTTTTCATATACATGGATCACGTTTGTAAACAATTTGTACGTTTGTTCACTCTATTAATGAGCGAATCAATTCATTTATAAAATTTCGAGCTTTGAAATTTGTAATTAAATTTACCTACTCTATATATCTATCAATTAATGTCTACTTTGTTTTTGATAATGTTTGGCCGCACTGAAGCTAAATTAAGACTTATCGAGCCATACTATATGCGCATAAAAATATAAAACTATAAATGATTGGCCCGTAATTATCGCTGAATCGAAAATTAAATGCCTAACGATAACTCGCATTCGCTTTTAGTTTTTCGCAACGCCCGCGCTCGCACCCAGATCGAAAATTGAAAGCCGCTTAAGCAGCGAAAAAGCACGCGAGTATAACGCGGGCTCTAAAACAAATTGAAGCCAACCGTAAAGCAGACAATAGGAAATGAAAAACATCCCCCCCGAGCGCCTGACGACAATCCCTGGCTGTACGACACTTGGCCCGCGGTAAAGAAATAACGCTAGCCATAACTCCGGCTCGGCAGCGAGCGACACACGCTGCTGTATATAGCATGTACAATAGCTTTGCAATTGCACCCTTGCGCGACATCTCATATAGCAATACGCAGAGGGCGAGCAAGATATATGTGAGTTGAAAATTATACGAGCGACCTTTTTCATGTGCGGGTCGTTCGTTCGATCACGTGACCTTGAACGTGCTTCGCCGCTGTATATTTGAAAAGAGAGCCTGCGATACTGTGTCACGTGCGCGTGTAACTTCGTTTGCAACGCGATGACCGCTATATATACGCGTTCTGAAATTCCGCGAATGTAAGTTAATGTAGCGTGCTATACTGCTACTACGCGCTACCGATGCCACGTGTATGGCTATTGTTTATTGCACGTGAAAACAAATATAGTTATACATACGCGTGCGTCATTGGAACGAGCGCAGATTTTAGGAAGAATAAAAAACTCTTCGACCCTTTCAATATGCGTATCACGTATGTACGTATGCATACACTCTTTTTTTCGTCGATATTCCGGTTATTTTTCCGGGCCTGCAAAAAGTCAGATTATATTCGAAGCTGCGTCGTGCAGACATGTGCTTTGTTTCCGTTACATCATACAGTACTCCAACCCATGATTGATGAGTTATTGAAGTGTATGTTTAACAGCAATGTATTTTTATATCACACTCCGTATACCATATAATATTTATGATAAAAATTGAAATGCGACGAGGCACACGTATTATTACGCTTTTAATGAAAATTATATACATATTTATATTCTTTTTTCTCTTTCTCTGCGTAGTTTATGCATTTCATCCATGTTCTAAATACAGCACGGGTAAAGTGCTTCGTCGAAGTTTATTTTCAAATGCTTCGACAGTTAAAGTCTTAGTAAGAAATGTTATTCCATATATTGTAAACGTGTATTGGCACACAACAGATTGTAGATACGTGATGCCAACTGCAAATTTTCACTTTGAATCAATGGCTCTTCAAATTATTTAAAGATTGTATTGTTTATACCAGCAAACTAATGCACACTAATAAAACGGCATTGTAGAATTCATTTTTTGTCAAATCATAACTCTGCCCTAACACAGGTGTACCAATAATTTTTGTACTTGTCTATTTTTTACTTGAATTTTCTCGAATGTTACTTGTTCTTCGTACATATTTTACGTGTGATTCGACGGTTCTGATAATAAAACTAGAAATAGATTCGGCCATTGCTTGGGTATAGGTATGTATATCGGTACGTGCCTTCGAACACGTATGATTCATTCAATCGGTATTGCACATTTTATGCGCAGTTTATTAAATGATAATTGTGCTTCACGAATGTTGACCTCTGTGAATTTAGTTTTTCTTTTATCGTGAAAAACTTGCTTCATTATAAATTTCACCTTGAAACGATTCCAAAACAGCAAAGAACATTAGAGATTCTTTTCTCTTTACTTACGCATAAACATAAGTTATGCTAACAAACTTAATGTGCCATTATGCACTCTATTTTCAAGCGAAAATGAATGACAAACAAACGCAGTAATCAAAAAAAAAGATGATTGTCAATTCATTGATACTTATAGATTGTTCTTTTATCTTTTTGTTTCGTATCAATCAGCATCATTTGAAAGCAATAATAAATTTACGAAAAAACGCTGAATGTTTTATCTTTTGAAATTTAGTTCCGTTGAGATCATTTAGCTTTATTTGATCAAATAAAGTTTCATTAATTATTTTTCAATATCAGTTGGTGACTGTCATCTGCATCTGATAAAATTCAATTTCGTCTAGATCTAATGAACATTATATGCTAATTTTCTTCTTGATTAATTCTTCTATAGTTAAATTCAATTTTGCTTTATCACGTGAAATTCATCGGCTTCGACAGTTATTTTTCGACATTATGAGATGTCTATCAACTTTGTCCAGGGTACATACCTCGATTTCGTAAATGTCAGTAACCTTTCTTCATAATATAATCACTAATTTATAATAATTTGTGATACTAATCTTTGTGACGAAACTTTTTTTTGGTGAAGTTCTTGCAAGGTGAACACTAGTTTTATAAGCAGTTTTATAAATTAGACAAATAATAAAATAAGAACCGAAACCTTAATTCCTGAATCTGTAATTTAAAAAAGCTAGCTTTTTTATTTCTGTAAACAATTAATAAACATATTAATTTTTATTTTTTATACAGCGATTTACAAATTAGTTATGAAGTCACAAATTTTTTTGAGAGATTTACATTTTTATTTATTTTTATAAAACCACACTAGCTAACATAAACATTGTTTCCTTGACAAATATAAATAGCATTATATTATCGGAATCGCTTTCCATCAAAAACCTCGAATTGCTTACTGTCCTCGAATTACGGCGAATTTAGTACTGAAAAAAAGGATTTTAAGCAATAAATAAATAAACTTTAATCATCACTTCGAGTCAAATTTTTAATTTTGCTGTTGCCAACGTTTCGAGCCCAGTAAAATTAAAAGTTTGGCTCGAAGTGATGATTAAAGTTTATTTATTGATTCCTTCTACCAACATCGAGCATTAGAAGCAACTACATTAGATTTTAAGTAATACATGCACAACCTCAACAAATGTTTACATATATACAATTATACATGCTATATAAATGTACTTCATTTGAACAGTTGATGCAATCATGCACTTACTTAAGTTATTGGCCGATCGAACTGTCAAGCAACCAACCAGTAAATAAATAAAAAGGTAACCCTTACTTTGTATAAGAAAAAAAATATGATACGCGATTAAGTTGTTGTTCAAAATTACTTCTTAAACAGAAAACCAAGTATCTCGATTTTTGTCAAAGCTTCTAGTGTTTTACTACACTAGAAAAAATGAGCATGAAAATAATTTATAATTTTTCATACTTATAAAGACTTGACTGATCATTATCTCGAAATCAGAATGCTAAAAATAATTACTATGGAGAAATATAAAAGAAAAAATTTCATATCATACTCAACGATTTAATACTGATGTAAGACTCAGAGAAATTAAGTCATCTTCAAAATTTTATGCTTAAAAGTTGAAAATAACGCATAAAAAGCATTCTATTGAGAGAATAACCTTCGAGGTGATGAGTATTTAACATTACAATTCAAAAGTTCTGATTGCCGCCGTAAAATCATTCAAGTCACAAAACTAAGTTTTAAACATGTATGAGCAAACTTCAAAAAATCACCGTTACAAAGCAGCCCTTAGAAAGAAGCAATATAATTTTTATGAATAAAACAAGATCGTTTATATTCTATGCATGGGCTATATTTGAAAGCAGCACAAGATTGCTAGCGATCGTTCCGTTCTAAAAATAAATTTTTTTTCACACCCAACCATAAAGTGCCAACTTTATTCCCTGGAATGGAATAGACAGTTGGCGTTTTAAGGTTGTGCGTGAAAAAAAATCGTATATGCACCATGGGAGTAAATAAAGAATGCATCAAATCGCATATTTATCACCCTCGCCTTCGGCTCGGGCGATAATTACATGCGATTTGAGACATTCTTTATTTTTACTCCCTAGGTGCATAATATACTATATCACACCACCTCACGCTTCCGCACTTTCATTCGATTAGGTGTGAAGTAAGCACATATAGCTGAAAACGAAAAAATGGCTTTAACCTTCCGACATCCAGCAACCACCTCAAGCGCCAAAATTCACAAACTGCAGTCGCTCAACAGCCGACCGTAATTAAGCATGCATAATCAAGTCCCGCGTCCCTCTCCCTCTCCCCCTCGCCCTCGTGGTGGCGCGTCACGCGTGCCCAGGTGATATGGAGCCTTAATTAACCTCAAGAACGGCAAAGACTTTGCCAGCGTGTATAAAGTGCAGTGGTGTACTGAAGTCAATTTCCACTTGAGTAAGTGCGAAAGCAAGCGATACAGAGATAATAAGCAGATGAGAGCCATTCAAGTGAACGAAATTGCTGCGATGGTGCTTAAGTCGTGTAGCGCGATTGGGGGGGAGGAAACAACCCGTCAAGGTTTATCGGTGATCTACCTTCGAATTAAAGTTGGCGCGTCTCCAGGTGTATATTTATATATATATGTACATAATTAAGCGCCTGGGGGGAGGTTCGAGCTTATTGACTAAGACTGCCGGTGTGCATCCTGATCTCGCGTGCGCGAGTTTATCACGCGGGCAGGAACTACCAATGTTTTTAATTTTCTAGGCGCCCCTTATCGCGTCCCGGACCATTAAGATTAGCTCCGATGAGGAAAAACTTGTTTTCAAAGTTGTACAGCCGATTGAAATCTGAATCTTCGTGTTTTGAAGAGCGCTCACGTGTGCTTCATGTGTAGTAGTATTTTTTTTTTAATAACAAGGAAGTTAGGGCGCGGTTCGCGCGCGATTCGGGTAATGTTTTGGTTTTATAAGTATATATCAGTGATTGAACTATGAATATGGTAACCATAATCATGTTTACTTAGCGACCAATCAGAATCACGTATTACTCACAATGCACACACGTATGCTTCACAACAAAGGCCATCAGTTTTTTTAAAGAGCATTTTCTCTTTTACGAAACAAATAGTAAGGCCATTTTATATTTTAGCAATTTATTTTTCATGACGCTAGTTCATGGTAAAATAACAAAAGCTGCTAGATTGGGGAATCAAAACAAACCAACCAAGCCACTGAACATTGCCTTTTCAATAAATTTTTGCTGCATAAATGTGTCTATCCGTGTAAATGGTTCATATGCAAGGTGCGAAACACTTTGCGAATTCATGAAGGTAAAGTTTCATCAGAATAGGTTGGTTTACTAAGTTACTGAGATCCATTAAATCATAAGCTTCAAGTCGTGCATAAGGCGATGGGTAATTTAGTTATGTTTAGAATCTCCCCTAATATGTTTAATTTGAATCTCTAAATCTCATAGAATTATTATATTAACTTGTCATGTAATTATATAAACTATATATACAATTTTCGCAGATTATTATCGGTTCACGTACACAAAACAGTACTTCAACTTATAAACTTTGCTTAAAAGCAAGATAGCATCCAACATGAACTGTTTATGTCATAGATAAGTTTATGTGATGTACGTATCTTATACTTCAAGTATTTCGAAACAATTTTAACTCGTCGTTCGTAGACATGTAGTACACCACTTACGATACAAGATATCGTAATGTACTATCCTTGCTGGTAGTAATTTAGTTAAAATTTTTACTGAAATAACCATCAATTCGCCATTTTAGCCACATATTAGCAAAATCTTAAATTAATTTTCGCTTGCGGGTATTTGCGTATCAACATATATTATAGCATGCTCTATACAAATAATTAATTATTTATCCTTATTTGTATTAAATTAGTATTTGAAATTCATAACATGAATGCGTCGATACCATTATAAGCATGTAGAACTATCAGTGGCCAATACTGCATTCAAACAGGAAGAAACACCATTTGTTATGATGAGAATTGGCTAATTATGCGTGTATATTATGCATAAAGCGGATTTCAATCAAAGGGTTTCTGCGTCGCGAGTTCTCTCCCTATCAGAAAGCTAGTTTCAAAGCCAGAGCCTCTTATGACCGTATCCATATATACTTGCATGTGTATATAGATGTTGTATGCATAAACTCTTGGTGGTCTGGTGCATAAAGAAGGACAAGCATATGCCTTTGTTGTACATTTATTAGGGTTTGCGAGGAGCAACGGCTACACGCGCGTCTATTGACCTGTTTACTCTGGGTCACTGTTACAGGGGTACAACGTGACCAGCCGAGGCTATTATATTAGATGTCTTCTCAAAGCTTGATATTGTTTCGTGAGGGAATCCAGCAGACTCTGACGATATTCCTGTTGTATCTAGAGACGAGGATCGGAAAGCGGTCTGGATGTACACGGAAATGTAAATGTAAATAGTTGCTCGTTGAATTTCAGATGTTCTCGATTCCGACAGGAAAAATTCAGATTTTGTTTTGTTTTACGAATATTTTTATGCAAATCGGGCGTATAACTTACATTGGTAAATATGTAATTTTAACTTCGCAGAAAATAAACTAGCATTCCTTGATACAACGAAGAAAATAATTTTAGTACTATTGATTTATTAAATTGAATTGAAATGATATTTTAAAATTATTATTATTATTATTATGCTATTATCTAATTCTCAAAAAGCCAGAAAAAAGTTCTTATTCCGTCAATTTTTTATTTAAAACGTTGCAATTTTTTTAGTAAATTTAAAAACAGTTTTTTCCTTGTTTCTTTGGTGAGAAAAAAATTTGTGGGAATAAAAAGCTTCAGTCCCGCATTTTAGAGAAAAAAGTGGCTATTTCGAGGGGAAATGAACGTGAATAAAATCATTTACGGTCACCTTACCACGCTTTACAGAGCATTGAGGCAAGTACCAGAAATAAAGAAAAAATTTAAAAACAAAATACTATTTATAATTTTTTTTCGAAATACCAAAGGTATATTGTAAAATAATATTCTGATAATAATGTAAAAGAGGCGTTTATTTTGTTTCACTCTGTGAATGTAATTTTTCAGTTATAGTTCTGCCATTTAAGTTATTAAGCTTAATTAATTGATTTACAAAACAAGAGATGAAAAACTGAGAGAAGAGACACATCTCGGATCAAATCATTTTTGCAGTCTACATTTTACGCGGTGAAAAAGCTTTCTACGTCGCATCCCCGGTAAAAATAATATAAGTACCCATGCGCGCAGCTTGAACTGGCTACTGGCAATATAACGTCTTTAGAGCTAAATAGCTAATGTTCAGGGGTCGATGCATGTGTGTACATATACACATATATAGTAACAGTCGTGGGCGCGTGGCTTCAAAGAGACGGTTGGAGGGAGAGGAGCCGACCACTCGGGCTGTTCGTCGTCGCCTCCAGAGTACGGCTTTGTACTGGCCAATAATTGAAACACGTGCGTGGGACAGCTCGTATCGTATAAGTATAGACCTGCTCTCTCGCGTATACGTGCACACTACTCTTGTATATATTAGCGGCGGCCGACGTACTTTTCGTGGCCTCAAACCTCAAAGTGAACTGGCGCCACCGTTTATGGTTTTTGGCCAATGGCATGTTGTATATATATGGGAGTACTCCAGCGCAAAGTTTGCGACAGAGGCTTGAGTCAGAGCAACTAGCTTTTTGATTGCAATATCTTGAGCCACTTTATGCTCCTGTCACTGTTTAAGAATACATTTCATTTCGAAATTAAAGATACTGACTGACGTGCGTACATAATAAATAAGTACGATTTACTGCTGAACCGATCGCTTTTAAAGTTCCGCAGTAAATTTTATAAGTTTCAATCGAATGCACAATTTAGAAGAAAATTTATGGGTCATTGTTTTTGCTGTGTTCCAAAGTACAATAAAAGTTTATATTTTATCTCGTAAAATAGAATCTCAGCCCTCTATAATCGTAACTTTAGACGTGTGCAAGTAGAAAAGTCTGGAAATCGCCAGACAAAATGTATAAAATAACGATTAATCGATGTTATCAATATTTCTTAAGATAATTTACACAAATATGATGATTGTTGCTTCTACTGAAGTTATAAGTATAATTTTCATAGAAAATCAAAATATGACCTTCAGACTTGTAATTTGCATAATACACTGCTGAATACAATGAGTCGTTTTCAAAAATGCGTCAGTTCATCTCTGTATTTAAAAATAAAATGAAGAAACATAAGTTTCTTTTTATGCACATTTTTTAACTAGCAGCGAATTAAATGTAGACGTTATCCATAGGTATAACAAAACGATAGATATATACATCTGCATTTTACCATATACTTTTTAGGTCGACATCGTAAAAATGTGTACCAAGTCATAACCACCGATACAACCTCACTTTTATGATTAACATGTCGATATGCCCATTTCTCCCATATACGAATTTAATGGAAAGCCGATAGATAGTTCAAAAATTTATTTTATTTTTAAAATATTAGAATACTAGAATTTTTCAATGATATAAGAATTCATACCTATTTAAGCACAGTTCTAAGAAAAATAGTTCGTAAACGTCAAACCTATAAATTATTCCATTTTTGAAACAATGAAACAAAATATCTTTGATCGCATGACAGTGATTGACTGCACTCTGTTCATTGATATCAAGATCGATTATCTATGACTGATAAATCATACTGTCAATATACTCTAGCCCACACCTATAAGATATTCTAACCCTCGGATAAGCTTTACCTTTTCGGTGATATATCATTAAGAAAATCTTTTCAGAGAAACATTTATGTTCATTTTTTGTTTGTTAATAAAATTCAATTTAAATTTAAAAAATTTAATTCTACAATTAACAATAAATAATAATAAACGCGACAAGATCAACAGTTGTTATTAACCTAATTTATTATAGTTATGAAGTAAAGTGTGTAAAAAGTATTCTGTTGATTGTACAGTTAATTTTATGGAATTAATTATGAATAATTCAGTTAATATATGTATATATGTATAAACGATTTATTTGATTACATTAATACGTTATTCATGAATAATACGAGCATAATTATGCGCGGGAATGACATTAAGTAATCAAACGTTTATTATGGGCAAATTAACTGATTTGCTCTGTTTCGCATGTTATCCTCTTTCCTTCACAGGTACTCTGTAATAAACGTAGCATATCAGCACATTATGCACTCACAGTGTCGCGTATTACAGTGACTTTAATTATTACTCGTGATTCCTACAAATGAAGATCTGGTAATGCATATTTCGCGGCGCACCTCCGTAAACTACACTATAACTATATATACTTGTACTTTTTATTAACAGTTATTTTGGCATAACGTAAAATTAAAATAACGTACGATGTAGCAATAAAATGTTATTATCCTATCTGATTTTTAAATGACGTTTACGCGAGAACATTTAATTTATGATTACGGTTTAAAAACACTATATGAAGACAATCTTATTCACAGCTTAACAGCGCCATTAATTACTTTTAATCTTTGCTTCATAAAAGACGTATTACTTTGATATTATCTAAGTGAGCATCTGATAAAGAAAGTTCCTATTCTAAAGTTAGGGCAATGACTGCAGGCAAGCACGTAGAAGGAGAAAAATCTATGCTGAACTGTGCGCATGCACCACCGTTTATTCACTCAAGTTAATTGAGGAGGCTTTCTTACGTTGGCTTTCCAACGCGAGCCACAAGTTTGAAAAAAAAATGATTATGATTAATTAAAACTTTCTTTATAATACTCTAACGTAAAAACCACAATTTTGACATGATCTATAGACTCTCGAGACATAATATTATGTTAAAAATGGATACGAAAAGGGTTTCTTTACGGAGCGAGAGATTACAGTACGAGCCGAAGACTAGTAAGGAGTTTTGTGCGAATAAACCCTTTATGTACCATATGATATTTTGTACCGCGAGAATTTAAAAATAAGTAACGGAGCTGCGATTTTTAGGTTGGACTGGCATAAAATAAAATTCGATACTGATGCGTTAGAAGATTTTCCTCACAATGCACCGAAAGTATACCACTTTCTCTCCTACCTCGCCTTCGACTCGCATTTCCAGTTCGACTTCGCACGAGCTAAATTATATAATATTAATTTTAAAGCTTTCATCGGCTTGAACTTACACGATTCCTAAAGTTCTTTTGAATATTTAGCAAATTAATGATTTTCTTATGACTCTAAAAAATATCAACTTCTTTATTTTTTGTTCCTACATTATTTTATTGGCATAGAGGCACTGCAATCGAGGATGCTATAATCGCACATATTCTAAAAAGTCAAAAAATAAAAAATGGAATTTTATTAAAATATTTGAAATCATAATAGTATATTGTTTACCTAGGGCGAGAGGAAAGTCTTTTTAGCCCGAGTGTGGATTTGCCGTACGGTCGCCGGCACGCACGAGCCGAAGACGAGGGTGTGGAACGAGCCGGCGACGATTACTGCAAACACACGAGGACAAAAAGACTTTCTCGATTTGGTGAACATCGTATTTTTTGTAAAATGTGTATTCATTTCCGTGCTTAATGACAGGAGATTAAAATGACGGTTGGTTTGCGCAGCAACCACTGACTCCTTCGGTTATTAATTAAATTATTAATTAATATGTATCTATATTTATATCTAAACTAACGATATTTTTTTTTTAAATAAAAAATGTTGAAGTGACAGATTTTTACTTTTCAGGGCTGATAAACTTTATTATAAGCACAGATCTAATGTTCCTAGCGTTTCCGCTTCGCACAAGAGCTTCAAATAGTGCAAGTAGTAGATGCTATACATATATTCCTATATACATATGACTATACACACAGCATGACGGTGTCAGCTCGTCACCGGCAACAACAGCTCATTTACATAGGTACGCAGAATAGGTCGGTGTGCTTCGGCGGGCGTTGCTACCCTGACTCGATAATCAATCGAGATTGTAAATCGAGAGCCATCAATGATAACAATGATCAATATAACACACAAGTGTAATTTTAACTGCTGATGTTATTTGATGCAAGAAAATTGATTAACATTAAATTTTCTATACGTCACAAGTTTGTGCAATTATGCATGATTAGATGTGCTTGACTATATATGCCTATTATAGCTTTGCTCCAATGAAATAAAATCATTTTATACTGCCCACAATGTACTGATCACTAGCAGAAATTCAATTATGTGTTAAACAAATCACCGCCCTTGCATTACTAACTGCTCAACTATTCATTTATTTACCTATTTATTTGCAAATGTATTTACCTATATATTTACTAACAAATAATTAAAAAAAACACAATAATCTGCAAACTGTCAACAAAACTTTATTCATGAGAAATATTAAGTAATATAATGCAATATCATAGATAATCCCAATATAATTATAATATTATCTGTATATTATCTTTCATACACATAATATGTAATGAAAAACTTCATAGATGATTGAAATTCAATTTATATGAAATTTATTTACACGATCTTAACGATTTAATAATAAAGGAGTGTGTTCATAGGCAATTAGTATATTGATGAGAATAATCAATACTAGTAAGTAAAACCAATCATTTTTCATTTATTTCAAGTGTATAATAAGATTAAAAGTTCATTCAAAGAAATTAAAAATTAATTATGAAAAATTAATTAAATTTTTATGAGATACGCTGTTTGAAGCAAGGCACATTAAAATGCAATTTCGTCTATACGCAATGGCTCTGTTGATATTTGGCAAATACTCACAGATTATGTGTCGTGGTTACAAATATTTATTCTATACCACTATGCTGAATTAGATTTAATTTCACATCATGGTAGCATATATAGAATGTAACAATAACTTTTGTTTGTTTCTTTTATTTTTATGTGTGTTTAAGTCGCATTAGCAGCCTGTCGGTATTAGCGACTCTCATTCCCTGCGTTTTTGCGAGTCCTCAATTAGTGTATTGAATACACTATTGAGGAACTTGCAAATCCGCAAGGAAACAGGGACCTACAGATTTATATACAGTGAAATATACACGTTATACACAGTGGAATCCGAACCACTGGAACTCAGATGTATAGACACTTATGTAAACAAAGAGGTGTCCCCAAAATCGTCAAGAGTCAAGCTTGAACCCAGGACCTCTGGATTTCTAGCCTGATAATCTACCGATTGATCCATTGTCGCTCTTTAATAATAACTTTGTTCATATTAATATGATAAAATAAAATAATTTTGTGTACTGACGGGATAACAATTTCTCGAAGTTTCGAGGCAGGTTGACGCTATCACACCCCTTTACACCACTGAGGGAAAGCTAGGCCGATATCGTTATACGAGGAGGAGAGAGCCCTGTCAGGTGTCGATCCGGAGCTCTCTCCGAACGATCCCCGGAAGAGTAAGCAAGCCTTGTTCAGAGCTACATATCCGAGAAAACAAGAGAATTTTCTCATTAAATAAATGTGTTGAAACGCATCCCCGAGTGTTCCTTCTTTTCGAGAATCTCAGATGACCACTTCTTTGTTTTTCTTCAGTACTTTTTCTAAAATTGTGCATTGAATAAATTTGACTATGTTTTGAAGCAAGAAACATTTTGATACAAAAAAATTGATACATAATATGCCATTTGACACGTATTTTTTGAAAACAAACTTTTATGAAAACATTTTCCACTTTGAGCTTATTAGAGTTGCAATTATAAACCGGGCTACAATTTCTTAATACACTTTCTTAATACAATTTCTTAATTCTACTGCAGATTTGATTTAGTAAACAAATTCTTTTCCGTACATGTAAGTATGAAAAATAAATAATTTATTTTTTAATTATCTGTCTACTGCAGTGCTTCCTACTATACTTTTAATTCTGAATAATTATTGATGTACATTAATACAATCTACAATTAGGTATACTACAATTATATAATATACAGATAATTATATATACCACATAAATGTGTGTACCAAGAATAATTCCAACTTTCAACGCCATTTGTTGATTTTATTTATTCTAACTATATTATAAACTAATATTATAAATCGCTTTACGATGCAAGGCATGCAAAACGCGATCGACCGACGCTTGCGCTTCGCGCTCGCCCGATCTACTACTGCTCGCGCTTCACGTTCATCTGATCTACCGATGCTTACATTTTATACAGGTTTAAAAGGCAAACCTACATAAAATGTATAGTACAATATGAATATTATATTATTGTATCGTGAAATTAGCGCAATTACGCTGAGCAGATTTATGCCTATTTTTAATGAAAATGCTTAATAAATTCATTCACTGAATAAATTTGGGCTTGATCTGATGTATTTATAAAAGGTGCTTGGAAGAAATTGTATTTTTTAAAGTTCTACGACATTTCTATTTAATGTTTTTACATAAAATGTTTAGAATTTACGTTATGACCAGAAAACCGTTTTTCGAAAATGTAAAAAATGTCGATATATTTTTTCTGTATATGGGATCGAGTCCAAATTTATTCTGTCGCGATATTAACATAGGAAGAGTTTAAATTTGGTTCGATTGGAATTAATTTCGCAGAGATAATCGTGGCCAACTGAAATTTTTCTTTAAATAGTCAGTCTTTTGAGCTTTACAATGCGTTGAATCCGTCTAAGCGTATAACTTTCATATTTAATATTTTTATGTGAAACATATACCTGAAAGGTTTTATTCTGAAAAACGAATTTTTTTCATATTAAAATTTGATTGTAGCTTGTTAACTTGAATTCTAAGCTTTTACGACCGTTCATCTCAGTAGGAAAAAGTTTTTTTTTAAGATCTACATCATTCCCTTTTTTGTATAAAATTCTTAGCATTTTAACTTTTAACTTTTTTAACTTTTTTGTGTAAAATGAAGAATGCTTAGAATTTGAGCTGTGGGTAAAAAACCGTTTCTCAAAAATCTAATCAATGCCCGCATATTTTTTGTATGTACGGAATCGAGCCCAATTTTATACTGTCACTTTCATAACATAAGTAGAACTTACAAAAAAAATTTGGATCGATTGGGACTTATCTGACTGAGATAAGCTTATTACAACACACTTTAGTTAAAAATACATGTAAAATTAAGCATAAAGAGCTCCTATTTGAACAATTAGCCGGTAATCGCAAAAGCAAAAAAAAACTTTTTTTGTATATATAAGAGCTGCACTCTCATAAATTTTCAGCCCGTTTGGTCGAAAATTGGCTGAGATATCGAAGGTTACAATTTTTGCAATGATAAAACTATAAGGCATTCCCGCGTTGCGGTCGTGCCTAAAAATCGTATTTAGATTATATTACGTATTTGGTAAAAATCATTTGATTTCGAATCGCTCAGCAGTTGCATGCTAAGGAAATGGTTGACGCAGAAAGCTGATAGTTTCAAAGCATCAAGCGCATCGTCACTCGTCGGTTTGCCGTGCCCAGTAGCTTGATCCGACGATCGAATCGCGTACACTACAATACACCACAAACACAGCGAAACCCTTAACCTGCATATACCGTAACATTGGAGGTAACGTTGCACATTTAGAGGAATTGAGGGATGGAGAGAGAGAGACAGAGAGAGAGAGACAGAGATAGAGAGACAGAGAGAGAAGCGTTGATTCGAAGCTGGGGAATCGCGGTCGTGCATATAATCGAACGCGGAAGCCAGCGAAAGGATATTGCGTAGACATTAGCCAAACCCCGAGACTAACGCACTGCTGTTTGAGGGCTCTAGAGCGGCCACTGCTAATACCATGAAGGAGCCCGGCTTTATTTGAGCTGCATGGTTAAGATACTTACGTATCGAATGCTTATGCGGAGTATCTACTTAGACCAGGGGATGAAATTCTTGTGGAATACTAAAGTAGCCGCGATGTGGATACAAAGATTTTTGGAATGAAACTGTCTTTCTTATAAAAGATTGGGAGCAAAGGGGATGTATGATTGGAATTCTTGGAGCAATGCTTTTACAACTTAAGTATTTGCAGAGCTTTAAGAATGCACTTTTTCTTGCTTGTGTAAAAATAAATGCACGAAGTTAACGTATACAGTAACCTTTTTAAAAGAAATTGGCTGTATAATTAATTAAATAAAAATAATTGAAAAAATATACTCTTCAGTTTGCATTAAGTAGCAACGAAGCTATAACTTAATGTAATGAAGCATAAATACATCAGTCTGACCGAAGATTGTGCTCTACTACTTTTTTGCTCTATCGAATCGTGTTCCTATTTAATTCTCTCTATTGGAACATTAAACTGACAGTTCGTCCTCTAGTGGTGGAAACTTTATCCCCCCGTTTTCATTTTCAACTCGGTTAAAATTTATCTACGTATACAACACTGCCCATTAATATAAATAAATATCCAACATATTATCTGCGGTAATTATACACAAATACAAGCGTTGATTTTCTTTTAGCATTTAAATAAAAATAAACGATACTTCTGGCCTTGAGATACCATATAAGCGACATAATCTAATCAATATCGTCTCTGTACCTATTCTTTCCAAAATTGCATATTAGGCTAAAGATTGTAGAGAGTACATACACACCAAGAATAGAGGTAAAAAGGCTTGAAAAGTTTAAATTTCAGCAGTTTCTTAACCCCCAAAGGCATGTTTTCAGTGGTAAAGAGGACTACACATACAACTATACAAGTCCCCTGAGACCGATACCATTACACACGTCAGCCACCGTTGCATACACATAGACTTCCCTGACTCGAAGAAGCTAGAACGCACAATGACAGGGATTGAAAGAGAAACTTCTAAGCACCTACTATTCTTCTGAATGAAAGCCTGGAATTTTCTGCGACCGCCAGACTTACTATTCTCGTTCATTCAAGCGTGTGGGCATGTAAGTGTGGGTGTATCTGTATAGGCGTGTAAGTGTGTGTTTTTGTGTGCCTATCGGTTTTCCCGTTTCTCGCCATCAAAAGCGATAAAGCTACAACATAATACGTATAATCGCGGCCAACACGAACCGATAGGTAAATGTATATAAAGATGTGGCTGATTTCTTGTGGGGGCGCAGACCGTTCGATACATACAGGAAGAAAAAAAAGAACGAGAAATTGTGTCAAAAGTTGATGGATAGCAGGATTCGCGTGCGCAAAAAGTTTAACGACCAGACTCTGTTGCGTATAAAGTATAGCATATCTTCACCTTGTCCGTTTCGAGAAGTATACTTAATGTCAAAATGATATTATAGACGTGTAACTTTTTTAGCACAAGATAATGTTCCTCTAGGTAACTTGAAGTATACGCGGAGGTTGTTAGATGCAAAGATTTTATGCTAAGACGTATCACTTTGAAAGCTCCGATCACAAAGAAAAAGAATCCTTTTTATTCTGTACTTCGTATTAAATGAAGTGAATATAATATGTATACGTACAAATCAAATTGGAATCAGTGGGATCTATGTATGTTTTGTTGCTCTTTGAGTTTTGTTTGATCCCAATAATAATTTAAGTTTTTTATATTCATCAAATTCTTAAAATAACTATATAGCAAAACGGTTTCAATAATACTGATGTTTAATCATGTAACATTTTAACTTACAACTAACTAATGAATTTAAAAAATCATATTATAAAGTTGACACGTCATTCCACATTCAATTAACCCGGTAGTGACATCGTCAAATAGAATGTTTCGCCGTAAAAAATATTTACGACCACTCAACCGCCTATATCGCCTCGTAACGATACACATCAAACTATACAGGGGTTACGAAATTGATTCCGAAATCGCTGTTTCAGCTCATATCTGCGTATAGCTTTTGTTATTCTTTTTTCCACAAACTGTCGAATACATCTGCGCACTGCACACATCGAAACGCTCGATCAAACATTCAAGAGTTAAGCAGTCAATAGCAATGTTGCAATGTCAGAACACTACTGGCTCTAAGTAGTTAAATTGCGTTATCCACAACGAGACAGCGTTACTGTAAACGAATTGATAAATTGAGATGAACGCGCGCGGCAAACGTTGAACCAAACGAACGTGGAAAAGCGAGTTTGCTTAGAGTGTGAGAGTGCAAATGCAGTGCGGAGTCCCAGTCGAGTTCTGAATAATGTATGCGTTGCGGAGTCAATTTTCGCAGAGAAACATGCAAATTACATCCAATTAGACGAAAATTGGAGACTACGTATCCGAAGTACAGGTGATCTCGGGGCTCAATGATTGACAAAAGAGTCCCATTCATTGCATCCATTCGGAAAAAATAATGAAAGAAATAATTAAATTTGAAACTAATTTTGCAAAGGAAATCTAAAAAACGGGATGAGATGTCGATGTATAATGACCAAGAAAAGTTTATCAGCGACGCGATCAAGTTGAGACAAAATAATAGAAATTGATAAACCATATATATTAAACTAAAATTAATAAAGCATTATTGTACTTTCAGCATAAGCATGATTTCAACTTACACCAACAACTGACATAAAATATAAACAAAAAAAGTTATTTGTCAAGTTAATACTATAAATGAAATACTTTGACTGAAATACCCGCCTGCGCTAAACTTCCGACAAGATCAACAAAATTACAAAACTTTTTCTTACTTATAATGAATTGCTGGAATATATACACGAATATACTTAGCATTTGTATGTTAGGTGTGATTAGTTTTTAAAGTTACAATGACTTATTCTTTTTTATCACAAATGAACTCGAAAGTCAAGTATATTATACAGACAATAATACCTCCTTATTTAATTGTTTTCGGTTTCTCATAATAAGCAGTTACGACTACTATATCGAGACTTCAAATAATAATCGTAAAAAAATATAGCAGCTTCCTTTTAACTTAAGTAATTAAAGTTAGTAATTTCAATTAGATTAAAAATTGTAACTAGATAATTATATTACACTAACAATAAATACTTACATAATACGCCCTGTCATAATCATTGGATAAAAAATTGTTCATAATTCGTAAGGCCAGTCTCAATAGCATTGATCCATTTTTCCTACTCCATAATCGAATAGATTTATAAAAATTTTAGATAATTTTGTTGCATTATAAAAAAATCTCGAATTTATATTGCACTGCCAATTGATCTATGAAAATGAATTCGCCAATTCAAATTATAATAACTTTGTCATAACCCAAATTTTTTTAACGGCAAAGTGCGGTGTACTGCATTACCTTTCTTAAACAAAACAAAATGAAATATACAGCTTATGTAACAAAAAAAAATGTTATGAACTTATAGTTATGAAAGGACGTGCAACTCCAGAAGAAAAATGAGCTCTCGAGATAATACAATCATGAAAAACAGTTCTTGAAAATTGATAAAAATCCTGGTACGCGCACAACGTTGACTGAACAATCATAAAAACAGTTTATGAGGTTATTCTACTTTTTTCTTTCCGTCAGGCACACATAACAGCACAATCGATGTTTGCTTTATACGGCAGGCATATAATTCACGCAATCACGCGACTTTTGATCTACCTGCAGTTGTATCATGAATTTTTGAAGCTAATACATGTACATATGCTTGTCCCATACATATCTGCTCTAACACTTACTACACGTGATTATGACACTATCGTTTCATGTACAAAGCTTTGAAAATGCAAGATGGATCAATTCTTGGTAAAGCTGCATACGAAAATTAGACATTTTGTTAAACGGCCTCTTTATGTATATTGGTTAAAAATTGCCTTCTTTTTACGTGGAAAATGCTCTCTTGATAAAAAATATTCGTCACAATATAGTTATAGCAAAGATGCAAAAATTGTGTAGTCGTTTTCTGCTCATATTTATTAAATGGCAGCATTGCAAACCCTCTATAATAGAATATAAGAATTGAAATTAATACAAAATAGAAAAATTTTTGTATATGTCCACGTATTGATAATAAAATATTTACTTAGTCAATAATTGAAAATAGAATTAAATCTATAATGAAATAAAATTTGTTTTGCTTGTTTAAGAAGGCAATAATGCAACTGTGGCTTTTTTAATTTCAAAATTGATCAATTATTAACCAAATTAAAATTATCGTTATCACACGTGGTAGAGGGTCTAAACAAAAGAGAATGAATTTATTCTGAGTTAGATTCGCTAAAACTAACCCTTGATATTAACATTTATGTGGAAAAAATATTTAATAGATAATTACCATTTCAAATGGTATTGAATGCATTATAATCTAATGAATATTAGTACTAACTAATACACTATTTTTGTGATTTAACTGTATATAGGGCAATACAGCGACAAAATTGCATTTAGTTTACAAATACATGCTACTAATCTTTGTATGCTTTTCGAGTTTTCACTTGTCATACACTTGTCGGATATTGCACTAGACTAGAGAAACTGGATTCGATTCTAAGATTTTTCTCTCGCTGACGTTTTTCCATAAGATTTCTCAATTTTATGAGATTCTCTTTCAAAGATTGACAACTAGAAATATTCTAAATTTAGAAGGGGAAACGTGTAGTTCTGCGAATTCGAGATTGAAAAATGTAATTGCTTTTTGCTTTAGATTGAAAACATGAGGATATATATTACGTTCCATTAAAAGGGTAGTGTGAAAAAAATCATTTGTTTCCATTATTAATCAGTATTACTGCATAAATAAGCTTAATTAAATATTATGTAAATGTTTTGCAAATAAAAAGGGAAGCCTAATATACAAAAGTTATGGCTTTCTCAACGAGAAATAGTTTTATATTAGGGGTTCAAATGACAGAAAGTTCAAAAACTTTCGAAACTGAGAAAAGAAAAGTTTAATTTGAGAACTATAAGACAAACTGAGGGTAAGTTTGAGTGAAAATTGAGACACCTTAAGACAATATATACATATTTTTTGTTCATTGATTATTAAGAATATCATTAAGCTCTAATGTGTATTATAATTAACAGATTATGTTGGTATTGTATTATCGATTTCTCGCTTTTATTACTCGTTTCTTATTAATAATTCTTGCTGATTTGTTCAAAAAGGCACGAATGAAAAATAATGCATCTCGTTTCTTAGTTTTCATGGAATACCTTTTTCATCGCATTTGATGATTTATAACGAACAAAAAAAATTGTCTGAAATATTTTGTTTTTCTGCTTTGGAATCACTTTTCAATTTTGGGATTTTTCCCATATTAAACTTTGCGAAAAATATGCTAGAAATTTTGAAGCACCAACATCATTACAATAATCCAGCCGAGATACAAATATTAAACTTATTTAATCTATTGTTGTATCAGCAGGTTCAACATTTCAAATTGATAAATAGCATGCAAAGATAGCCCTGGAAACTGGATGCCAAGTGCTTTAGTTCACTAACGAACTGGTTAACGATTAAACCGGAGCTAAATTCCGGTACTATATATTCCAACATAGAAAAGTTTAACTTGTGCTTTACGCTTAATCCATAGAGGATGAGCTTGCTTGTAACAGCAGAACATAAACCTTATGTTTAATTGCAACAAAATTTTTCAAAAATTATGTCGAATAATATAAACGAAGATCAAATAATAGAAGTAATTCTTTAATTCTTAAATCTTAAAAAAATAGGATTTTTTTAAAATTGTCATTTCACTATTGCTATCTGCATTTTTATTACTTCTAAATAAATTTTTGGTCTTTTTCAGAATATTGAGACTAATTTTGGATAGGTAGGACAAATATGGGATAAAGACTTGGTAAGCGATTAATTTGTAAATGGAATAAGACAAGAAAGCGACCCTTAATTGAACTAATTAAGCTCCGTTTTATAACCAATATAAGAGATTCCATAATTTCGATTCTACAAAAAGTGGCACAAAAGAATATTTAGCATTCCGGTTAAAATGATGAAAATTATTGATTTTTCATGAATGGTGTATACATATATAGTGGTAAAGTACTAACAAGCACAAATCCTTGACAAGCGTTTCTAAGAACGGACATCATAACTCTTTAATAATACCTACGATAATTTGATTTCTACGACAGCAATGTACTTCTGTGGTTCGTTTTACACCAACGCACAAAAGATATCATCCTATTCCAGAAATATATATTGCGTACGCGCAACAAAAAGTTAGCATGCTATTTATCATATAGATCGCGCATATATAAGTATCTTCTATACATAAAAAGGAGGTTCCCCCACTTCGCTCCTCTCACGAACCCCTGATTGTTAGATTTAAAGTTAAATTTAGGTGTTTTAGATTGTTTTAGAAATATATTTTTTAAATCTTATAAAGGGATAAAAATGGTATGGCCTATAGAGATGGTTTTTACGGGCAGAATCCATTATGGATCTTCACAGTTTTATAAGCAGTTATTTATTAAAATAATAGTAACCATAACTTAATATTATTATTAAAATTTTTTTTGACAATAATATAAAATTATGAATGTTCTTAATACTTTTTAAACAAATTTTTGGAGACAGTTAAAAAAATTGTTTACATGACACGTACACGTTTGTGAACCGTATAAATTTTAATTGTATATAATGCGAATATGAAATTTTTTACGATTTTTATGTCTAAATCTTTAATTAAATTTTCCTGAAAAATTTAGAATAAAGTTTGTTTGAATTAGCCATAGCGCAATAGAAAGTCTAACTGACATATGACATTTTGGCATATGTTGCACAAATGCTCTTACAGTCTAACCTTTGATATTATAATTATAATATTTATGTACTCGAGCAAATGTTTCTAGGTTATTTCAGATAAACGCTCAATAATTCATGATTTTTCCATCAAATTCTACGCACTAAGTATCGCTTCATGAAAACCTTCTCAAAATTTACGAATTTTTACGCAACGAACTTTTTATTTTCATACCATTATCTTAGAATAGGGTTTACTTGACTTTCTGATCAGTTTTACAAAACAGACTACCGTCGGATAAACTTTAAATTTTTATTGTATTTACGATAAGTCACCTGTTCTCAGCGAAATTTTTTTTGGAAAAGGAAACACGGAACCAGAACTTTAGAAAGAACAAATTTTTTTTAACTTATATTTAAACTTATATGTTATGAAATCATCGAAATCAATGAAAAATAAGAAATAAATGTATCAAAATACCTTCTGTTACTCAACTGCGTACAGGTTGATAAATGAAGTCCTTACCTTAAACATACAAGAAAAAAAAGTTAATTCAAATACGAAATGCTATAAACATTGCATAAAAACTAATATAATTTGTAAATTTAGAAATAATAATAATTATAATAATAATTATAATAATAATTATAATAATAATAATAATAATAACGTATGCTATATACATTTTTTATATACATTTTCGCTTGTTAAAACGTAAATGTATAATACAATTTTTAATAATATATTGTAATCATTTGTTTCAGACTGTCTCCGTCACTGTCAGCGTTTTGACTCTAACATTCATTTCCATTGACAGATGGTACGCAATTTGTTTTCCCCTGAGATTCAAGTCCACAACTAGCCGCGCTAAAACGGCAATTATTATAATCTGGGTGTTGGCGTTCATCTTCGGTAAATATACACTATATATAACATTATTCTTTTATGAATCCACTTTTTAAATACGCACTTTCGCCTGTATCGTATCCCACTTTTTAACTTGAAAGTCCTCGCAATGAAATTACATTCTGAAGTGCTCATATAGTATATACATCACATAAGGAATCAAGGACTTTGCCGACTTGTGCGAGAATCCGTCAATTTCCACTCTCTAGGTCACAAAAAAATTCGTCGATTACTGTAGATTGAGGTTTTTTTCAGTTGTGCAGATGCCAAAGTTGTACTTTATTAAATCAACTTGGGTATCAAATAATCATAGATACTTTATCATTTAGAGGTTGCAAAATTAACACGTTATATTCATCTCGCATAAATGCAGAGTTATCAAACAAAAGCATAACTTCATAGTGTATAATTTCATTTTTATTGCAATTTTTGTTGAATTTAGGTTTTTTTTACTCTGTCCTTTTTTATAAAAAGAAATGTATAAATGGAATTTTGTTCAACTTAATATTCTCAAACTTCGCATGTAATTTAAGTTAAGCTTAATGAACTTTGTTCACTTAATTAACCTAGCAATAATGACTGCAACTTTAATATCTTTTTTATCTCTCAGAACTGAAGATTAGCAATCCAATACCCAACGAATTTTTTTTAACGTTTGCTAATATACGTATGATATTAAAAGAAAATTAGCTTTCGAAATTCACCCACATACTCTCTAATACGCTATCGCAAAACTTAAGATAAAGTAGTAAATAAGTATATATGTACCTACATACATACGTCAGAATTGATCATTTTTGTTTTCAGATATTCCAGATTTATTGGTATTAAATACATATCAAGCTGAGATATATCAAAGAATGAATACAACATTGTTCACCCAATGTGAACCGTCCTGGGGTAGTGAGAATCTAGAAATAACTTTTAATATTATCAAACTTATACTCCTCTATACCGGACCCTTGATGTTTATGAGCTTCGCTTATTGCCAAATAGTTCGTGTGCTTTGGAGAAACGACATTCCTGGACATAATCGTGAGTTCATAATATCCAGAATTATTACGTTAATGTACTGATGAACGTATACAGATTCACTTTGTGGTGAATTGAATGTATACGTATGAATATACGTCAATAATCGATAATAACGTACAATGAAACAATTAGTTTAATCTTACGGCGTAAAAAGGACATAAATTTTGCACCTCGTTAAAGTGATATACTAAGACTTTTCGTCCTAAGACATTCACGCTATTTTCAAACAAACACAGATGGTCACAACGGCATTTAATTTATTCGCCGTTTTCCAAGAGGGTGATGCAAATGAAAAGAGAGATAGAAATTCAGACTATCTCTCTCAGTGGAAATCAAAACTTTTTATATCACTACCTCTTGTACTTTTCTAATAAACTCTGCATAAGTTTTAAGTTTTGGGATTTGTAGATAATTACAGGCTTACTATTATTTTTAGTACATATTACACTGATTGTGAGTTACATAATTTATTTATATAATGAAATATTTTTGAAACTCTAAAATATATTTTGTTATCCAGAAATTATTTAAATTTTATAATGATTATTGTCATGATGCTTGTGAAATTTAATCAGTTTTCGCCGAAACAACTATTAAAAATTATTCAAATCCTCAAAAGTTAGTTATCGAGAAAAAATCTTAGTAATATTTCTGGTAAATATTTCAGTGTCGACACGAATTATTAATCCGAACGAATTGAGCTCGCAGTCAAACGTTGGAAATCCAGAAGGTCAACTAAAGTCTCGTAGAAAAGCGGCGAAAATGCTGGTTGCCGTCGTCCTCATGTTTGCTGTTTGCTGTTTTCCGGTGCATTTGCAGACTATTTTAAGGTATATACTAAACTAACTTGGAGTATTCAAGTTGAGAAAGACTAAATCAATCTAAAACGTATCTTCTTTTTGTGCTTGAAGGAGAAGCATTGACAACAGCGATGCAGCTGTCATAATAAGTTGTCTCGCGCATTGGCTTTTTTATGCCAATAGTGCTATCAATCCATTGATATACAATTTTATGAGCGGTAACTATTAATTTCATTTTTCTCATATATTATTCAAGATTTTCATTATCGATTAATTACAATTTGTGTTTCGATCAAGCACGCATTATTAATATGCTTTAACAAATTAAATCGTTCACATGTAAATAAACTCATAATATTATTATACAATATTGTGATTTTTCATTATCGACAAATATTTACTTCCACCTCTGTAACGTTAACTCTTCGTTTCAACGAAACAAATGTCGATTAATGAATCCAATTCACATATTTTTTTAATTAAAAACGGCTGAAAGGAACAATGAAGGTGGTATGAATACGAAATGGGCGGTAGAAAAATAATGAGAGTTCATCGTTAAAATGACAGGCAAACTGAGATAATAATCTCGCGTATTTGCTGTTTCGTCCCATTGATCTTTTCTAACTTTGACTATCATCTACACAGCTTCATTCAGCTTTAAATGTATACTGCAAGTAAAGAGTAAAACCATTATTATTCATGGATTCATCGATAATATTGCAATCAGTGTATATATTGCGTACGTATTAAATTGATCAGAAATGAAATTTAAAAATTTAAATTAAATTAAAGAAGAAAAACGTTTAATTCATTGATGGAAGTGTTGGTTAGCTATCAACTCCACTGTACACCAATCGTTTTCGGGATAAAGTCCATAAAGATTGATCGCATAACGGTTCTTCGCAATTAGTTGCAAGCGCACGAAGTTTTCTCTCTTTTATACTTTAAACGATTTAGCCCTTCGCACAGCTTTATACACACACACATATATCTATATGCAAAAAAGCTCAGCTCTCGGGTCGCAATTAACTTCATCTCGCTTCTCATTTCCATCGCGTTCGTAAAAGTTCAAAGGGCTCTGCCGTGGAGAGCGCAGGATCCCGCTTTATTCGTCGGGTTTATAATCGCGTTATAACTTATTCTGGAATCGAAACTCATCTTTCCCAGCTCGTTCGCGGCACGAAAAAAATTAGTTCGCGCGCAATAATCGCGAAATTGTTTTCTTCGCCTATATACATAAGCGGCCGCGCGTGAGCGCATGCATATTATAATAAAACGGTGAAGTCATACATTAAAAAACTGTCGAGTAGACGAGATTTTCCGCGAGTCGAGTGGCAGCTCCTGTTTATTTTTCCGGTTCGGCTGAAAACGGAAACGGCATTGGAATCAGGAATCAGGTTTGATGTGTATTATACACATTCGATATACACGATGAAAGTGAAAGTAAAAATATATATACTATACACACGTAGTACAGGAATCGGAAGCGCGTTACGGACATCCGATATAGCTCAATCCGCTCGCGCCGCGACGCTTTTATACAAAGTCGGCAGAACGAGAAAAATTCCACTGTAAATGCGTTCTTTAATTTCGTGTAGCGCATAGAATGCGGATTGCGCGCACGATAATCGGGCCCGTTACGAAACGGGGAAGACGAAGATGCATTTAATACGTACGCAGAATACACGTCGATTGCAGTGAGACGCGAACCTGCGGGGGCACATTATATAACGATGACGCGTGTGTGTGTGTTGAATTGTCGAAGGTAAATTCCGGACGGAATTCAAGCGGACGTTCTGCTGTCCGCGCGGCGGCGCCTCGCACAACCGGGCGGTCTACCGCATGGCAGGTACGTCGAAGACGCCGAGCGGCTGCAGGTCGCTCATGCAGGCCACGACGACCTGCGCCAACTTCCACCTGCGCTCGATCCACGCGACAGTCAATAACAATAATCTTCAACACTGCAGCACGGAAGTCATCCCACTCAGCGCCGTCTACCAGGGGCCTCAGCAGTCGGGTTATCATAATCAGGAGCAATGACAAGGCCATCTGAGTGGCCGATGCCGCGGCCGACGCGGCTCTCGATGACCTGCTGCCTCGTCCGCGTCTCGCCACCGCCGCCGCCGCCGCCGCTGCTGCGACTCGCTGCAGCGCCTCGACGAAGGACGAGTCGCAGCTTTTCGTCGACGTCGACGACAACGAGGAGCGCCTTGACGATGTCGGCCTCCTCACCAGCAAGTTTTAGAGGTAGACGCGCACCCCAGTATAGCGTTACACTTTATGCACTCTTCTGTACGTAAAGCCATTACTTTCCTTCTACAAGATAAAACACTCGTTCCTCTCGGGATGGCGGGCCGGGACAGCTCGGGAAATTGAATTTTCACTTGAACCGCGTGACTTGCGAGCACTCATCGCTGTCCGCTGATGCGCTTGCATCGATCCGTAACGCGATTCAAGCTCGAGAGCTGAGAGAGAGAGAGAAGGGATTTTCTCCAGCTCATTAGAATTTTTCAGACACTGCAGCTTAAGCGTCTATACAGCTGCGCAGGGTGAACTATAATTGCTTTCTCGCAATCGGTCGTATCATTTTTGTTCGCGATCGTGTTTTTTCAGCGCGATTCGCCAGTTCAGTCTGAAACTCGTATATTCCACGCATTATATATATACGAATTAATTTATTTATTCATTCTCTTTGTTGTTGAACTTTTACTGTGCGCTATTGATGTTTTTTTGAACATCGGCTAATGTGTGCTACCTACGCATGTATATCCTCTTGAATGTGCGATGAGCCCGTTACGGTTTACGTTTTAAGCCGTATATATACTAATGTGAGTTGTCAAAGGCGCGACGCTGGTAGTCGGAGTAACGATGCGTAAGCGAGCCGATGTATTATGGACTCCGCATACTGGGATTCTCTTGAATTTAAATTTTAAAGCTTTTCCAGCATTTTGAATTTTATATGCATGCTAATCTTTTGCACTTCACATCAATTGTATGCTTATAGAAATGTATACACGTAAAGTCGGATGCATGCTTTCATTCTTTATATAATGTTACATCGATCAGTTATACACTTTCAAAATAATCTTGGTTTTATCTGTGATGAAAACGATTTATTCTTAAGTTTATGCACTATCCTTGATAATTTATATAGATTATAATGAATGTTATAACTGCTTGGGTGCAAGTAACCATCAAATTATCCGGAGTCGCTAGAATGCCAAATTCTTTGACAGTGTTAGAAAATACATAACATATATTATATTAAACTTTCATAAAATATCGAATCTAAGTGTGTGTGTGTGTGTATTAGGAAGGTAACCTGATGCAGCTGTGACGGACCCCTCCAAAATTCATACTAATATAGAAGTCATCAAGTAAAACTCATCAAAGATGAACAGGAAAACAACGATTCCAAACTTCAATGTATATTCGTGCAAAAACCATGGCTCAGTGTTAAGGAAGTTTTTATTATTGTATTGAAGCTTTTAATACTACGCATACTCACTGAATTCTGCTTCAGATATTTTAACCAAACAAGATCGAAGATTGAAAACCATATTTGGACCAATAGTACATATATCTAATAACTTTAAATTTTATGTTCGGAAAAACTCATTATTAATACGTAGCTGTACGTGAGTTATTCCGATAAAAGCATTTTATTCAACCAAATGTATTCTTCTATAAACAGAAAGACTCTTTCAATTAACATATATTATATAATATGATGATTGCGATGAATAATTGTTAGCACTTTTTACAGTTTCAGTACAGTTAAAAAATAAAATTGTATAATTGACAAAATTAATATACAAGTAATGTAATTGTTAAAAAAGGAAAAAATTGTTATTCAAAAGTATACATATAAATATGTAGAGAATAAAACAGAACTACAATTATATTGATGTGTTAGAGATATATATATATAGTATATATAAAACAGCATTAAGGTGCTATAAATATTAAAGCAAGTTCTCTAAGTTAAAAAAAATTTGTATTAATTTTTGTTTACTAAGGAAATATGTAGGTTTTGTATTAGCATGTAAGATCATGTAAATATATAGTGTAAGCAGATTTAGATTTTTACTTCATTTTCTATATTTTTGTTATTTACAATATACATTTTGAAATATTATTTTTTTGTTATTTAGTCGCTTTGAAAGACACGAATCATAGTAAAGGTAAGGGGGACATTACTTTTTATTTTATAAAAAAAAATTTGAATGGAAACAAATAAAGGAAAGTTAAGCAGTTTATCAGTATTAAAGATAGGCGGAATAATTTACAATAATTCAAATATTTTCCTAATTACTTAGAATCTCCGGAAGCGAATCTTGATTTCTTTATTTATTTTCAATGCCATGATTGAATAATAAACTACAAAATATAAAATAGTCATACACGACATTATTTCATTTTGTTTATAATAACGAGCGAATATCATTACAATGTTCGTCTTTTTACATATAATAATGTATAGCATATTTCTTATAATGGTACATCTACGTACGCTAAGGCGACGTCTGCTATTGTGTAATTTGTTAATTATCCCGCTATTGTGATAAATAAAAGAGAAGCGACGAATATGATAATAGTGAGAATTACGACGATAATATCAAAACGCATTTTATTCTTTGCTTATTATGTATCGAGCAGTTCAAATCTGACACTTTATCGCCACTGAACATACGTATTCCGTAGCATAATGCATTTTACGGATCGCCTAGCTTAGAAGCAAATGAAATAATTCGACAAAGCGAATCCGTGTTAAACACTTATCCTTTCTAATATTATTCTTTTTTCCTTAAATTTTTTTTATCATAAAATTTCTGAATCTCACGTACAATAACAATTTTTTCGTTTTCTAAAGACGCTCTTATACTTTAAGATCATGTAAAAGTAAAAATTTGTCGAAAAGCATCTATGAAGCTTGCTGTCACCCCTTTGAGATGTTATAAAACACTAAGTGCAGTAACGAAGCTCTTTCTTTCTCAATATGAATAAATCCACTATCAATATACAAGTGTTTTTGTACAAATAAAAAAAATATATGGAAAAAAACTTTTACTGCTATCACGATCTGCCTGTCTCGAATTTTATTTACAGCTTTATCGGGATCATACCTATCGAATCAGAGAAAAATCAAATCTAATAACAAAATAAAGATTCTTTTGTTTTAACTAACAATATTAGTCTTTTAAAGAAAAAAATATATATACGTATTGTCCTTACGTCGATACCATGATCATAATAAAAAAAAACTTTGCTAATTAACCGTCTCCTTCTTCGTTCATTTGAAATCGGCAAAAGCGATAAAATCTATTTTATAATTTGTTATTCATAGGATGCAAAGTTGTTATGTCAATTGCCGTGGCTTAATATAAGTTCATTGGTAACAGTGTTACAATAAAAAGGAGTAATTTCGAAGACATGCAAGAACGCTTTCTATTCCGTTCACTTTTAGGCAGCTGCTTCTTCGATCACAGCACTTTCCTTAATACTACAGTCCGTTTCGCTCTTGCTGCTCACCAACTCCGCAGTCTTTGACGCAAGGTCTTCTGTCTTATTACTTACGATTATCGCTGTACTCTCGACAATACAATTTGATACCGGGATTTCCGTCTTCGTTTCTTCAATTGCAGGCGCAACGACTGTTGCTTCTTTTACAGCCGTTTCAACCTTATTCTCGACAACCTCAGGCATAATAATTTCTACTTTAGTTGGTGTGTCCTTTTTTTCGATTTCTGCTTCAGCAATGACAGGTGCCTGCACCTTTTCCTCCACTGCTGCAGAAGGGTTTTCTACTAAAGGCAAACATTTCAAATTTTCTTCTAGAACTTCTGTCGTGTCTTTCGACACCTTTAATTCATCAGTCTCAACAGGCTTGACTTCCTCAATCTTCTTGTCGGATGTTATAGCACATGGTTCAGCCATTTTTTGATTGCTACTATCATTAGATTGCTGCAACGGCTCCATTACTTTCTGCTCAGTTTTTTGCTGATCTTGTTTCCGTACTTCTGATTGTTGCTGCTGCTGCTGCTGCTGCTGTTGTTGTTGTTGTTGTTGTTGTTGTTGTTGTTGTTGTACTAATTGTTGCTGCAACAACTGTTGCTGTTGCAACTGCTGCTGTAAATGTTGTTGAAAGAGATGTTCCTTTTGTTGCTGAAGTTCTTGCTGTTGTTGCAACTCTTGCTGTTGCTCTTGAATCAACTGTTGCTGATGTTGCTGCAATTGTTGTTGAACCAATTGTTCTTGCTGCTGTTGTTGTTGTTGGAGTTGCTGCTGTTGGGGATCCTGAATCTGCTGTGGGCCCACTCTACCCCTGGGTCGGTTGTTTTGATTCTGAATATTATCAGGAGGTGGGAGTATTGGGATTGCTGCTTTTGGCCGTCTTAAAGGTACTTGTTGTTGCTGTTGTTGTGGCTGCTGTTGTGGATTATAGTACGTACAACCTTGTGGTTGATAGAGTCCAACTTCTTGTGGAGGTGGTGGTCCGGGCTACAATAAATAAATTAATTGATAGTAAATAATGATAATGGCAACATTTTTTTAAACAACTCTTATAAGGCTAGCTTTGAATTAATATCATGTAAAATTCACCTGAACAGCAGCTGGATTGTAACCTTGATAATTTGGCTGGAATAAAGGTCCATTAGGTCCAGACACATAATTGATAATGCTGGGAGGTGCTGTCTGTGAAGCTATGAACTGAGGTGGTGGTACAAGGAATGGCGGTGGCGCGTAACTTGTTGGCTGAGCACCAGGAGGCATAGGAATTACTGGTTGTGGGCCTGCCATTGGCGCTGCTGGAGCTGGTACAGGTGTATTTTGTTCATAAGGACCTGGTGGATATCCTGAACAAATATTGAGAAGCATATGTTGTACATTAGTCACTAAAGGCTTTCTCAAAGTTACACGAACACGTGCAAATTTGGTACAAAATACACAAGCAGAATGTTGCACATGACTGATTGTGGTGTCGTTAAGATGACATTTTTTAAAATTACATTTATTTATTTCACAATGTAACGTATGCAAAAAATTTCAAATAAAAATTTTTTTAATTTTTTGGTACACTTCATTATTCATGTATAAAACTTTTCTTTTTCTTTATACATCTTTCTTTAAACTTATGTCACTTCAACAATAAATAAAAAAATTTAAACTATATTTTTAAAACAGACTAATATTACAGTCTAGTAGTATTATAAGTATTTTCGAGTTTATGATATTATTGCACAGAATAAGCATGAGCTTTTGTCTATTTTTTAATAATAAATATTTCTATTCCCCAAAACACATGCAATGAACACTAAACAGCACATAAATAATCCTTTTTTTTAACTTTAGAGCCTTCTCTTACCTGATGATTCTAAAACTGCTCTTGAACTTCCAGCTAATGGGTACATGTGGAATGTGGATACAGATTAGTTGTGTTAATTTGGTCAAAAAATTGTGTAGATTTTACTATGTTACAAATTACATTATAAACAAAATTTTTGTTGTTGCATAGTGTAATAAAAAATTTGCACTTCAGTCATACCTATCCATGAACCAAGAAGCCAATTATTGCACCATGAAAATCGCACTTGCGAAGCTCGTCAATTATTATGCATATTTCATGGTATAAAAATTGACTGTTTTGTTACGGATAAGGATGACTGCGTATTTAGATGTTATAACACTGTATAATATACTAGTGATCTAACTGGTACATTACACCACAGAATATCACTCTTGCTGCACTTGAGTTATACTTATATTCTGTATAGTAAGCAACCATTTAGATCACGTATATCGTAATTCACTATACTTAAATATCATTCTTTATAACTCGATATTTGTACAATGTATTTTTTTTATGTTATAATTCCTAAATATTCTTATTGAAGTACCTGTTATGCAAATAAAACTTAAAAAATAGTTTTTCTTGGTGGTGTTACACGAGTTTAAAGTGATAAATGTTACTCAATGTTTTAAGAACTTACTGATTCACCAAATTTAAAAATTTGAATGCGAACATTCTTTCTTACCTTGAGGAGGTGGATAGTAAGTGTGCTGTGGAGCTGGTTGATAATTCGGCTGCGTTGGATTCGGTGGCCCGTCAGCAATCGCAGGTCTTTGACGGAGGCTAGAGTATCGTTTAGGTCTGTTTGTAGCAATGTCTTGCTGAGGCTGAGGTTGTGGAGATTGCTGGGGTGGCTGCTGTTGCGGCGGAGGTGGCTGCTGTTGTTGCGGCTGAGGATGACTTGGTTGCATACGTGGAGGAACTATTGTCGAATGTTGTTGACTAGATGGCTGCGTGTAAAAATGCTCTGCAAATGAAATATTGAAAATTTTTACCCTACGTTTTCAAATATAAACAAATATTTCAAAAATTTCAATTGTATGTACTGTTTTGTCTTGCAGCATGGTGATATGACGAGCCTTCTGTAGATACATTCATATGTTTCATGTCGTTGACGATTTGTTCATGTTCGTTACTTCTTCTATTATCAATAGTCACAGATATAGGTCCACGTCCTTTTGGTTTTGCTTCTACTGTTCTACTACCAACCATATTATTATTGGTATTAGCTTTGAAGCCTCGGCCACGACCCTTGCTGGCTGCAAGACTAACTGATTCATGTACTTGAGGCGGTCGTTTATTTTCTCGAGGCGTGCTTTTAACAATCATAATTTTTTCGGTGTCACTGCTAGTTACATTAGTTTCGTTTGTATTTTGAATATATGAAGTATTCTTGGGTTCTCTCTTCCAAGCGGAATTATTTCGTTCGTTCGGTGCTTTGTTTTCATTCCTAAATATATTTTATTAATTAAATGTATTAGTATCATTACACTTTTAAAAGTACATTATAACTGTATAGAAGAGTATAGAATATAACTTACACTTGGCTATTTGTAAAAGTTTTAGTTTTAGCCTTCTGAATTTCAGTCTGCTGAAGTGGAGGGAAATTCTGTGCTTTATTGGGATGTACCTTACTTTTGTTACTGTACCAAGCAGAAGTAATAACTGGTTGTTCTTCGGTCTTGGAAGAAACATCCTGTATAAAAAAAAAAGTTAAATATTGATTGAAAGAACATCAAAATTCTTTGTTACTTGATGAAATAGAAGAAATTTACATTGTCTGTTGGATTCAATGATGGAAATTCTTCACCAGTGCGGTTCAATTTTCTAGTATTATTTTTATGTGTTGGCACACTTCCTGCTACTTTACCATAAGCATCTTCATCTTCCCAATTGCGAGTATATTTGTTTGGACCACGACTAAAAGTTTTAAAAACTGTTAAATTATATATGTTACTTTATATTTTTCAATACAAAGAATTTGCACATACCCATATCTTCTTCTCCTTCTAGCTCTTGGAGGGCCCTCTTCATTTCTAATGTCATAACCATAAACTGCAATTAATTCTGCATGACTTTTTGGAGCTTGTTCTTCATCATTATATCTGTCATGATCCCATCTATCTTCCTTGTCTTTCCAAACTTTCTTCTCCTTTACTTCTCTTTCTGGTTGTGTTTCTGCAGCTTCGTCATTTATCTCATCAGCTGTTCTGTCATCATGTTCGTAGAATGTTCCCCTTTTAGGGATATACTGCGGATTACGTCTATCTTCATCGTCATCTAATTTCTTCTGAGGTTTTTCTTCCTCTTGACCATCACCACTTTCTCGTTGAGTCCTATCCTGAGAATCTGTATCTGACTCGCTGCCTGCAGTGTCATATTCTGAATCATGATGATCTTCTGTGGGTTCACTATTCTACAAATGTAAACAAAACACAAAAATCATGACATACGTTTGAATTAAAATTGTTTATTTTTTTAATTTCTAAACACTAGATTTTTTATACATAGTTCTGCAGCATCTGTTCAAAAAATAAAATTGAAATTTTATTTTAGAAAGTATAACAACTTTCATTTCATTACATTAAAAATATTCTGTTTTTAGCTATGAAGGTTGAGAATGGTAACAGGAAATAGAAAGTAAAAGAAGATCAAATAAACCTTAGTCCTGATCAATATCTTAAAAGTAGCAAAAGAATTTATAGGTCATTAAATAATTGGCTTCTCTTGCAATTAATATAAACGCATACAATTCAATTTATAAAACTTTGATTGGCCTTATTGTAAAAATATATAACTTATTTGTTTACAAAAATTATTATCAATTTGAAGTAGTTGGTTAAAAAAAAATTATCAATTAATTTAAAATTTAAAGATGAAAGTTACTTCGAAATTTCTAATAGAAAAGGCAAGTAAGGTAGACTGTACTAACAATTTTATCTTTCACCAGTATTCTAGTAGATAATTCAATCAAACGAGTCATCTCCAGTGTTAGCATTGAAAGTCAAGCGATCTAGTATAAGTAAATTAATAGTAAAGATAGAATTAGACAAAACAACAGCAAACAAAGGATAAGCGGAGAGCAAGCAGATTATCATTAGCAGCAAAAAAAGTGGATTTGACATCTCAAAGTAAAACAGGTCAATGCTTTTTGGGTCATGTGAGATTTCACTTTGCTCTTATTACACTTTCAATTCGAGCAAGGAATCAACAAGGAAATTCGCTCTGTTCAAGAAGCAAAGTATCTACCAGGAGTGATGCAACAGTCAAGATTTAGATTCTGGAAAGTACAATATATATAGAAGAGTCAGACTGTCTCAGCAGACTATCAGTCTCTCACAAGGGCAGAGTATCAATGTCAGCGTGCAACCTGCCCCGCGGAGTCGCGTAAATAAACAACGATAAGCGGCAAATCAAACTCTCGATCAAAATCGACTGTAATCCATTGGATTACGATAGATCGTCGGCCGATTGGCTGGACTCCTCGAAGCTATTTGCAGAAGCTCTTGCGAATATGTGCTGCAATGTAGGTATAGAAAGCCGAAGATGCCTCTGGCCTCCCGATGCCGGATTCGGCGGGTCACTCACCTGCGTCTCCTTCGTCGTGTTGAGTTCGTCGTAGGAGTCCGACTGGTCGTCGGACTGTTGAGATTTCCTGCGTCGGCGGTTGTCCGACATGTTCTCTCTCTTCAAGTCGTATCGAAGCACACACTTTGTCGGCTTGCCCCGTGACTGCGGGTCTAAATACTCGTCGTGCAGGCTGCCTGCCCGTCGATTCTCTCTTCCCTCAGTCCCTCCGCAGTCCGCGCAGCAGAGAGAGAAAAGAGTCGCGTATACAGTCGTCCTCGATCGCGTTCGCGTAAAAGCGCCGCCTCTTGGCTCTCGGCAGTCTCGGCTCTCTCCGCACAGTCCACAGGCGCGCGCGCGCACACGTTGATGAAGATGACGCTGCGCTACTGCAGCTGCAGCTCATAGACAGCTAGCTGCAGCCTAACCAGAGCAATCCCTCTTTTACGCACGTTTATGCGTAGTCTCTACCAATTTTTCCTCGCGCCTCGCGCTAAGATAGTGCTGTCGTATGTAGGAATGCGCTACTTGACTTTTCAGTATTACCTACAGCTCTGCCCTGCAGTAGAGACTCGTTTCGCGGCTACGGCCTGGCCTGTCTGCGCGCACGGAGAGAGGGCAAATTGGACCTATGGAAACGCCGTGCGCCGCGTATAAGTATAGTGCTGTCTGCGAGGCGTGTGTGCTCTATACTTTATATACATATATATATTATGTGTATATGTATACAGATTATAGATGTACCGAGTACCGTCTGCCGCGGTTTGCCGTTTGCCGCGTATAAACTATATGCACTACTTACTATAGGTACCTAAACCTAGACTAAACTGAAGCGGCGTATTTTTCGGGACTAGTTTGGTAACATTGGAATTTGGAATACGGACATACTCACGCACAGGCACAGTGCACACTAAGATGTAGATCAGTAGATGCGATGACGATGAGCTATAACTATAACTATATATCTATATGTCCGCTCCGCTTGCGGCCAGTTGCGGCGCTCGTCGTGGTCACTCTGCTGAGTGCCGACTGCGATATTATAATAAAGACGAGCTCATAATAATCACAAGGTCTGGTCTGGCCGCTGTGGGATCAGAGAATGTAATGATATCTGTATTCTCAAACTTTATATTTTACAATGCACTTTATTCTGATTCTGACATTTAAGTATGTGGATATTATAAAATTATTAGCTCGCCAAGACCATCATTATTAAAAAATGGAGGTATAATATATGATATATGCATACATAAATACATGTAATGTATACCTATATATTATGCACATAAAGTTCGGTTTCGCCTTTCGGACTTTCGGAGCATTGGGGAGCTCGGAGCCGAAGAAGTTAGGTTAGGTCTCTAGCTGACCCGCGAAAATTTGAAAGCTGGCTTTGCTGTTTAGTATATAGCTGTATATAGAGTATATAGATATACTTAGAAATCACTTATTCAACGAAAAAAATAATTCAATATACACGAGATCATATTATGGACTCTCCGCAAGTTTTTTCCTCCATAGGCACGTAATATATTATATAAAACAATACAAAAAAAAGAAACAAAAAACAAGAACAAAAGAAAAAGTTTCAAAGCATAAATATTATTTAAATTTAATCGTTGAATTTAAAATGTAATTAATTAAATACTATAGGTATACGTTAAAGGAATATCAAAAGTCTATATTTAATTATTCTAAGCATCTGTATTGTATTATCTTAATTATGCGTATGCAATTAAATTAATGAATTTAGCACAACGTAGGAAACGTAGTCATATATAGTGACAGAGCTTCGCACAAAAGTTTCAAAATCAACCGGATTGGCCGATTCCATCGTATCACAATCGTCCATTGGCCTAAGCCGCTTTGAAACGTCAACGATGACGCGAGAGACACGCCACTGGTGACGAAGCACGTGGAGTGTGGACCTTCTCTCTCTGGAAGTCTGGATGACTGAAACTATACCTATACCTATAATATATATAACGTATTATATGTATACATATATAGATATTATCTGGAATCTGGATTCTCGATTCAACCTCGAATGTCCATTATAGTGTTTAGTATCCTCAGATTTCAGATATATAAACTGTACCTATATATATATATCTTTAGTTGCTCGATCGTTCGATGTTTGTTTGGCCGTTCCACGCATACAGTTCGAGTACTTAGTACAAAATTCCGCAGGTGTTTAACAATTACAGAAGAAGTTACTGGGAAACTGAAGAAAATATGTCAGAATCGGATGGATAACTATACTTCTAATAGGAGAGCGAGTTTGAGAGTTTAAACTTCGGCAAAGATGTCTTGGTTCCGTGCCTGTCGATTCTCTCTGTTTTTAGTCAATTTTCTCGTAACTACTTTTGGATATGATCTCAAAGCTTTTGATGATACTGTGCTATTTAAAATTAACTGGCCGGGAAAGATTGGAGTCGATTTACTTGTAAGTTCTTGCTGTAAAACACTTTATGTTACGTTGTTTTTTAAGGTTAGCTGTTTTCAAAGCTTTTTTCGAACATACGTCGACCATTCAATTTACGATGCAAAAATCTCCAATATATTTGAGTCGTGATAAAAAATTTAAATTTCCAATAAATGATTCATTTGCCTTCAATATTTCAGGATTCTCAGGCTGGAGCAAAACCTTATACAATAACAACAGCAAACAATGAAATGTATCAATGTTTTATACCAGAGACTGCAGAGCAAGAAGTTACACAAGAAGAAGAATATGCAGGGCCAAATCCAATAGAATTCTTATCTTTATTGTTTAATCAAAATACGTGTTCTTATAGGGTATGTATACATTATGATAGATAAAAAACAGACTAGCTGATTCCACTTAACTGTTAAATATGTATTGTAGATAGAACCATATTGGACATATGAACTTTGCCATGGCAGATATGTGCAACAGTATCATGAAGAACGAGATGGAAAAAAAGTTAAAATTCAGAAATACGAATTAGGCAGATTTGATGCAGCACAGATTAAAAAATTGTCAGCAGAGTATGATGAAAATGCAAAAAATCCAAACAGAAAGACAGAAATACCAGTGAAAAAAATAGATGGGATTAACATGCCTTATGTAGAAATGGAAATGACAGACGGAACTATGTGTGATCTGAACAACAAACCAAGATCTATAAAAGTTTTGTATGTATGTTATCAACATGGAAAACAAGAAATTTATTCTATAAAAGAAACAGCAACATGTGAATATGAGACAGTTGTTCTTACTCCATTGCTATGTCGTCACCCAGACTATAAGCCACAAGATACTGGTGAGAATAAAATTAATTGCAGGCCTTTGGACAATGCTCCAAAAAAACCAAGATCCTTGATGGCTTTAGAGGCAGAAAGTGTAAAACTAAGACATCAAAAAATGACGGTAATTTATTGAATTTTGCAGATCCTCTTTAAGATTTACTTTTTTACTTTTTATTTTCAGTTTTGAAGAATTTTTGATTTATTAGATTCTGTTGATTAATTAGCATATTTTAAAGTTTTGTTTGTGTGATTTGCTTGCAATAATCGTTTACCTATAATCCTGTACTAATTTGAAAAAAAAAAATTATATTTTATGAAACTTGAATTAAAAAGAAATGTTAAAAAACTAAGCTTCCTAATTTGCAAAACCTCTGCAAGAATATGTGCTGATGATTTTTTCTTCAGGATGAGAAGCCTCAAAAGGTCAATGTGATCTTCCGTGTAGATAAGGATGGTCAGGTTAGAATCTTTACGCATTTTTGGTTCAGGGTATTTGTTGTTAATAGAATCTTTCTGAAAAATGTACAAATGACGGTATTAACTGTTTTCGATGTAATTAAACATATACTGGCATTTAAGCAGGGGCATTTAAAAAACTAAAGGAGCTACTCTAACACATGCATCTGCTTTACTAATAAACTGACTAATTAAATGTTTCATCAAATTTCCTAATACTAACTTTTCTTATCATAGATATATAACTAATAAAAACTTCCTTCAATATAATTTTTTCTTTCACAACTGTGTATAATACTTCATTATCTGTTTATTCAATCTATACTCCTTTTTGTAAATCATTAATACATATTAATTGTCTTCTCATACGAGTATTTACATTGTTTAATACTTATTTGATTATTTTAGGATGGACAACCTCAAGTACAAGTTGAAATTCACCCAGTTGATTCAACTGGTAAGCACTACAACCTCGATGATACCCTCAATCCTTTGATTGATCAAAGAAATAATTTGGCCAAGAGTGATTCAGTTGAAAGCTTTTTAAGTGGACGTCAGTGTTTAAATGGAGTCAGTATTATTTTTTTCAAGTTAAATTTTTTCAATTAAAAAAAAACAAATATTGTCCATGTACAGCTTTAATAGAAAATTGTGCTAATTTTAGGGAAACGGTTGGTGGAAATATGAGTTTTGCTATGGACGTACTGTGACTCAATATCATATTGAAAGTGGTGGATCAAAGACAGTTATGAGTCTTGGTGTTTTCAATAAAGAAAACCATATGGAATGGATCGATGCCAATCCTAATAAAAAACCAAAACCAATAGGACAAAGAAAGCAATTATCACATTTTTATGGCCATGGTACTATCTGTGATAAAACTGGTAAACCTAGACAAACTGAGGTAAATTAAATTGTCTACTATAAAGTGTGGCATTTCAATAATTTAAACATCAACTTTCTTACAGGTTAAACTAAAGTGTGTGACAAATCCTGCAGGAAGTCCATCCAGTGTCTCCTTATACTTATTGGAACCAAAAATGTGTGAATATGTACTAGGTGTGGAATCGCCATTGATTTGCGATATTTTGGAACATGCGGACGATACGTATGGCATTATTAGTGATAAGATCTTAGTGAACTTGGACGAATTAAAAACGAATTTACATATGGAAGAAGATGATGAACGAATAGCCAACGGAGATGAATAAGTTATTTAACGAAAATCAAGAACACTTAATTAATATTAACATTTTGTATCCATAAAATAACGTTAAAACGTATGATTGTAAATATACTTCTGTTTGTTGGGCAGTATAAGTGCGTGTGTTGTCGATTAAATTTAGCTTTGCATATCTTAAAAGCTTCGTTCCAAAGTATGTAAAATGAAAAAGGCATATTGTACAAAAAATATTGCGAAATTATATCAATAAGTTGTATAAGAAAAGACAAAACACGCTGTCAGTGCAATCATGTATTAAATTAAAATCGTTTACATTCTTACATAATTATGTATGTTTACATGTACATTAGTTATTGTGAAAATATAGTTATACAAGTTTTAAGTTATTACATTATTGCAAAGCTGGTGTGTAATATTTCACTATTTTATCTAAACTTTATTGTACATAATCTAAAATTTGTATTATAATACTATCCAATATTAAGTCCAATTCCAACAATAACATTCGGATTGTTATGATCTATCAGCCCACTAAGAGTTAATGATGCATCAGGCATAGGGTAAAGTTTCTTTTCAAAAACTGCTCCAACTCTCCAGTTTGAATCTACAAACCCGTGGAAGACTAAATCAGCTAATGGTACATCTACCTGATAGACAAACTTAGCTTCTGTTTCGTGTGCTATAAAGTTTGATTTAAATTCAACTCCCATTTGTAGTTGTTGGCTTGCTTTGGCGTGATAGCAAAGGCGTAATCCAGCTTTACTAAAAGTAGCGGAAAGCGTGCGGTAGCCAGTACTGTAACGCAAAGCTCCAGCAATATTTGCTTGATGCCCTTTTGGCAATTTAGAATTTTTTTCATAAGCGATTTCAGCTCCTACAGTTATTCTTGATGAAACTGCTTGCAAATATTGTAGAAGTAGCACACCCTCTTGTTTCAGAATACGTGGGTTCACTAAAGAAGCTGACAAATTAAAATCGTCTGAACGATATTCTATGCTGGTTTTTGAATTTTTAAACTTATCCTTCTTTACTTGTGTAGAAAATTTTATTCTAAATCTACAGCCAATAGTATGTATAACGTTTGCTGTTAAATTACCATTTGGAGTAATATCACCAAACAGCATTGGGTATTTTTCGTTGTGTCCAACTTTTTTTATTCCAGTGTATGAGGTTGACAATTTGTATACTTGTTTATCTTCAAGAACTGGGTTGATTATTTTATGTGAGCTTTGAGGGCTCAGAGCAATTGTGTGAGTAACTTTCATACTTTTGCTTAAGATTTTGTTGACAATAATTCTAACACCATCAAATAATTTAGGATTTATATTGTCAAACTTTTTGTGAATATCCTCAAATACGCCAGGATTGCCTGGTTTGCTTCCTTTTGGACAAGGTATACATCCTGGAGGAACGTTTTTGTATTCTTGTGACAGATTCTTGATTGTTGGATACAAAAATTCCATGCTTTAACTCTGTTTTAGATACATTTTCCTGATATGAATTTGTTTATTGATTCGACATTTTTTATTTGTAATGCTTTTAAAAAAATACTGTACTTATATCGCAATCGTTTATATTTTTGGTTATAAAATGTCATATTATACTTTTAACGATGTGAACTCTGTCATAAATAGAAAACTAAGCTAAGTTTTATAAATAAGATAAATTTTATAAAACGTTAAAAACGTTCTTAAATAAATAAATGCATAAACGAAACTTCTATCTAGCTATGTACTGAAATTCTCCTATTATCAAAAAGGCCTGGAAAAAGTTATTTTAATTTTTGCCATATTTTTAAGAAAAATAGCAATAATTATGTACATCATTGGAAAAAATAGCATTATGTGGATCCTACTTAGTTTTCGAAAAGTATGAAAAATTGAAAAACAGCGTTTCCCGCTCATGTGAAGCTTGTGTTCTCTTTCTGCAGATGGCTTCTGGTAAAGAAAATTGTTTCCATTCAACTCGCAAGCGGAGGAATCCGGCAGAGGTTAGTATATAAGAGCCAGACGTGGAGAACTGTTTTGGAAGTGTGTGCTAGTGATGGCACAACTGAACATTGATCGCTAACTAAGTAGATACATGGCAGATCTGCTCAGTGGGTGTTGTCACGTGGTCGCTTCAAGTAGCTTGTGTTCGGCTCCCGATGCGCCTGCAAGACCGAGGCCTTTCCCGTGGCACTGGTGACCTGTAGGCCCGCACGGTCGAGTCTTCACGTCGCTCCTCGAACTACCGCGATTTCCAAATTGGGGGGCAATCGAATAGGTCAGACGAGGTAATTGTCGCTTCCATATACAAGGCGCTGTAGTTCTGCAGCATGCCCTTTTTTTGCTCAAAACTACGATTTGCCTATTATTACACATTAGGACTTTAGAGCTATATTGACATAATAATTTATCTTGACAAGGTAAGCACAGGATGAGAAAAAATTAATCACCGATGGGGCACGATTAATGTAAATATATTTAATATTAAAATATAAAATTGTATTTTGTTCTATACATATAATATAAATATACATTTATATGAAATCAACGCGTTCTGTTTCGCTCTATAAATATAGTAGTAACAGTCATATTTCTCTTAATTCACTAATACTTTTAATCAGCTTTCGTTTGTGATTCACTGTTTATTTCTGAAGCTACTTGAGTAAATAAAGATTCCCAACTCCAAACTTCATCAGGTTCCTTTACAAGATGTTCAGGATATAATTTTTCTGTCAACAGACTCAGATCAACATCATCCAATGTCAAAAGTAATTGATTTTTAACTAGGTCGGTATCTAGTTCTTTGTAAGCCGCTGCAGCTCGATTTAATCCAACTCTATAAAAAATAGAAATACTGCTCTCAACCATAAAATATATAAATATGTAAAAATTAAAAATGAGATAAACTTACGAAGGTGCATTAGATATATCCAAGGTACCTGTGTCTTCTATTATTTCGTCTAAGTCTGGTATAATGGGTATATCTGTAAAATATATGAATACATTGTTATAAAAAATACGATTTCTTTTAATTCAATTCAAAACATAAATAATATTTTAAATTCCTACCATCTTCTTTGGAATTTCTATTGCTGTTTGTAAATCGATCTCTGTAATTCAATTATTTTATAGTTAGTATGATTTTATTTCATAACTGTGCTTGTGTCATAGCGAAAAAACTTACTGATCAATGGCGGCTGAAATTCCTCTTTGCCTGGAAAAATAAATTATGAATTAATTTGACAATATTTTTTTAAAGAATAAATCATACTGTTACAATATACAGTAGCATATAGAGCGTAAAACATTAGTCCAAAAATTTTGTTAGACCTCCAAAAATTAATCACCTATTATGCAGATCCAATAACATTAGACGAAACATGCAGAGAACCATCGTGATTCTGAATAATAATATTAAGTATGCCCCTTTGAACTAGTATATTAATAAATAAGTAAATAATTAAGTATGCGGAGATTGATAAATTCCATTGTTCCATAATGAAATGTTCAAAAATAGCATATATTTTATTTTCTAAATAAATTATGATGATTTATTTCAGAAAGAAACTTGTTGATCGCTTACACCATTACTGATTTTTGCGCCAAAAGGAAACGGTTTTTTAGGGGTAATAAATTTTAATTTAATCTAAATTGATAAGTTGCCTCGTCAACACAAGAATATTTTTTTCAGATTATAAAAATGAAAATAATTTTTGAATTAATATTATAATATATGAATGAAGAACAAAACTTTTTGTTAAAAAAATATTTTACATTCCCACTGACAAGTTTATCGTAACACATAGGTAATTTTTATGTTAATTGTATTCGACTACAATTTTTTTCTAAAACAAAATACCATCAGGAATAACTTTTCATCGGGAATTCTAATGGATCATTCCTCATTATTTGATCTAAACAATGTGTGCAATACTTATTAAACGCTAAATAATAGAGCGATAAAAAATGTTTAATCGTAGTCAAGGTATAATATACTTTGCACTTTTGAGATCATCTCCCCATCCAGTCTTTCTGGCTCGAGGCGGCGGAACAGGTGCAGGTCCTTTAGTTGACGACTTTGCAGAAGACAATGACTCAGGACTGTCGAGTAGATCGTCGTCGTTCTTGTCTTCTTGTATACTGCCGTGGCCTGCTCGTCGTCCTAATCTCGGTATTAACTGTAAATAAAATGAGCTTCAAATTCTCGGATACATCGTCGCATGATGGAAGAATTCGTTGGAATCACAAAAGAAAAATAGAGTTCATGCCACTGGATTTGTGTTAACATTGCTCCAATGACAATAGCGTTATTATTATATTAAATCGGTGGAGTGCGTTACAAGAAAAGTTTAAAACTAGGGCTGAAAGAGTAACTACAATCTTCAACCTTCAAAGTTGGCTAAAAGTTTATGCGATAAATAAGTAATATTACAATACTCCGAAAACTTATTATGCAGCAAATCACTCAGCAAATAATCGAGCTTAACATAAATATTTATTTCAAGTTCTTAAGATTTGCTGCTGATACTATATAGTATAATATAAAACCATCAGCAGAATCATGAAAAAAAAAACAAAATTTTAACCTACCCTAAAAATACTACTTTTATCTTTGGAACTCATTGTTGTGATTATTGTACTGGCCAAAATTCACTTTCCAAACGTTTGACGCAACTATGAGAGATTATTTTATTTTTAACTCTACATTTTAATGCGGTGAAAGACGAAAAGAATCTAAAGATCACGTGTTTGAACCGATGCCGCGATTATTATTGTCTCGCGTAAAGTTCATGATGAGCCGAATTACACCTCGACGACGAATCTCGACACAAACTATATATTCATCTACTGAAAAACGTATGTAGCTATTCCAAGCTGATCGAACACTGCCCGCACGCGTAATCGTACAACAAAGTGTTAAAAAGTATTTTTCGAAGAGCCGGCAAATCGCGGAAAATAGAAAATACAACGTGGAATATGTAACGCCGAGGAGCACGAGCCGAAGCGTCGGGAGCTCGCGCCTCGATTCATTGATACGCGCGACTAGTCCTAGAGCGAGTGGAGCGCATCGGATATATATATGTCCTATAGACCGTGTGCGGGGCTGTATAACGCGTGCGTGAATGTCCGGCACATGCACGTACTCACGAACACGGCAGTCTCGCTTGTATAGCCGTGTGCGTATAGATAATCGAACGCCCCTCGAGAAGAACCTGTTCCCCCCCGAGACTGATTTCAAACTCGCCTAACGGTCGACTTTCAAATCTCGCTGCCGCTGCCTGCTGATGCTGCAGCCTCACCTTCTTGCTCGTCACGTCGAGGTCCGAGGCCCACGAGTCCACCATGGTCCGGAGAGCCGAGTGTATATGTATACAATGGACACGTCGTCGCTCGTGCTGTTGCTCCGGCGAATCCGAGAGAGCAACAATGAGCGTTTGTTTGCAAACGGTATCCATGGCGATTGACGCGCGCTCGCAGCGTATATAGTAAATGCATTGTCCGCCGCACACGTGCTGTACAGTTTATTTCTCTTCCTTTATAGCTGCAGTTGCACACCTTATACCTCTACAGTATAATACGGTGCGCGCGTCTTTCCAGATAGCTCGACGTACGTGCAGGTACACTTGCGTGCAGTATATGCTTACAAGCGGGCCTGCGCGTATAAGTACGTCTGGTGAAGCTGGAAAGAAAGGATTAAGTATAATATACCTGGGTGCATTTTGCGCGAGAGTATACAGTATACGGACCGCTCGTGATGACTCACGCTCTGACTTCCTCTTCTCTTTTACTCCGCATTATTTCGCGCACACACACAAGATGCGAACTGTGCGAGATGCTTCTTCTACTTTGGTTTCTATACATTGCGAATAGTATCACTGTTGCCTGTGACGATGGGATTAGAATTCCTCATTACGTATAAAGAAAAATAAAGAAAAGAAATGCGCAAATACGTTCCCTATATCTATTTTTTCTTTGAATATTCAATTTTAATTTTTTTTTATTGCATTGTACTTTATAACAATACTTCACTGCACAACACAGTAGATTTCTTTTCTTTATGCAAATTCTGCAAAAAAATAGCAATAAAAATTCATGGAATAAAGTTATGAATCTAAATTATACTTACCATAGTGGCGCTACCCATGCCCATCGTCATCGATATATAACACTATGACTACTCACAACTTAAAATAGTTTATGAGTATAAGTACCCTCAAAGTATTTTAATTCGTAGTATATATAATATATACATATATTCGAGCTCAATGAATCACTGAAAAGTACAAAAAAAAATGTATTTTCAACCCCACTCTACCTTACAAGGCTGTAAAGAATTTTTACCCGATGATACATTATTCTAACAATAACAAAAAAATACCCCAGAGTTCGGCTGGGTAACGATCCAAATTTTGCGTGGAATGCCACTAAGCGTGGTCTCTGTGTTTATTTTTAATCGAATCGTTACTGCAATAAATCTCTGGAAAGTCAAAAATAGCGGAGGTGCGCATGTGAATCTCAAGAATGCAGAGGCGTCGCCGTGACGTCGATACTGGAAAATCAGACAAATCATGCGGCTATGGCTATTGAATGAACCAAAGCTATATATAGCTTATATATAAGGAAAAAAAGTAACAAAAGGGCAGGACTAGATATCAACAATTTTGCTATTCTTCTAGTGCAATTGACGTGATTTCTCGAATTACTCTCGCGATGAATGCAAATGAAAATTGGTTCTATTTTCCTGGTAGGAAATTATGTTATTATATCTTTTCGTGAAATGGGAAAGAGTATGTCGAGACAGATGAAAGGATGGATGGTATCTGGAATATTGAGCTTGTTATATGGGTATTAGTTAATGAGATACTTCAACACAAAATAATGTAATAGAGAATTTATTTATTACAGTGTTTATTGTACATTTTATAAATAATTACAATGTTATAAAAATATGGCCTTTGATCTACTTTGCATGCTTAATTTTAACAACTTACATGTAATGCATTTACCAACTTACACTTATACTCTTACACTCTATATAAAAATTTCAAAGTCGGCCTTCATTCTTTATACATAATTATTATAGTTTAACAGTAATATAAATATAATATAAATAATACATATATGTACATGCGTCAAAAACAGGTTCTTTTGAATTCCATACAAATTCTAAGAATTGTCTTCTCAATTGATTTAATAAAAAAGTAGTTAAGGAATGTTTTCTTCACTTGCAACAACGTCGACTCTTGCCATGATTAGACAAGAAAAATCATACAATAATTACATAAAATTTTTCCTAAAGTCACATATCACGATATATATATAAAACCTCGTCAAAAAAGCAGCTATAACAGTACAGATATTTATTCTAACGGCATCCACAACTCACTACTACCATGTCTGTGTAGCTTTTCAATACAACTCCGTCTCGTTCCTCGTCGTTATAGAGAATCGAGATACTCGACAAATTTGCGGGAACGCAACAAGGCATATTGACATTTTGATTTGGTGTGACATTCATTTTGTGCATGATTCCCTGAAAAGAGTTACAAACAATTAAAGAAAATATTGTAGCCAAGTACTATAGCGATTATAATTGAAAAATAAATTGTACATCGAAAAAACTCACCTGTATCGTCGCGTGATTCGTAGGCTTTTGCTCTTGACTGAGAGGTGTTTTGCAATGTCCCCGGCACTGATAGGCCGCATAACCCTCGGGTGCGATGATCGACGTCAAGCCAATGTCTTTGAAATTCACGTAAAGATCGCGCTTTGCGCAAGGTTCCGTCTCCACTTTCTTGCACTCGGAAGCGGATTCTGCTGTCGCGTCTCTCCTGGTTTTGATGGATTCATCCACATGAAAGTGATTCGACACAGATCGTTTTTGTAAGATTTTCGGAGTCGAATGGTTGACGGATTCTTTGCGAGAGTTAAGCTGTAATTGTTCTCGTAACATGGCTCGTGAGTAGATGTCCATAGAGGTGAGCGTTTGCTCGAGACTCTTGTGCTCGGAAACGAATCCTAAATAAGTAATACAAAATTTTCTTTATAACATGCAATGGCAATGATGGAACATGTAGTATATCGTGTAAAGATGTAATCGTACGAATCTGCATTATCAATTTATTCGGATAATCAAGTTGATTTTACCTGAACCGGTTAATGTCGTTGTACTCAATTTTGAGATTGTAGCAAATTGAAAATGATTTTCCCGAATATCGTTTAATTGAGAAATTGCCCAGCAGTGTATTATTTCATTCAAACTGCTGATGCAGATGTTAACGCATAAGTCAATTAAAGAATCAAATGCAAGATGTAAACTTAATTTACTCAAATAAATCTGTAACTAACCATTGTGCCTCCTTCGTGAAAGTGTGATTCCGTTCTCGTCCCTCTGCCTCTGCCTTCTACCTTTTTTCTCCCTTAGAAAGAGAGCCGGTCTGTTACTTCCAACAAAATCAGGTACTTCCAGCTGCCCTCTCCTCGAGTTGTCATGTCGTTTGTTTCTTGATCTTCTAGCTTCTTCCATCATCTCATTTTCCAAAAAGCTTTCTTCGTTAGTCAGTTCTCTCTCGTCACTCTCTTCGTCTAGTTCTTCAGCATTGTTATGCGTTTGTGAAGAATGTGATGGACGAATTGCCAAGTTATTGGAATCGGCATCATCGTTGAAGAGCACTAGAATTGGCTGTTTGTCCTGATGATGATCATCGCGACGTGAGAAATCGACCGTCACCAAGTCACCGAAGATTGTAGTGGCTGTGACCAGAAGGCCAAGATTCGGTGAGTCGGACAGCCAAGAGAGAACAGCTTGTTTCACGTTGAATATCTGATAACGAGAAAGTAATATTAACGTTCACTAATTATTAAGCTTGAATTTTTTTCCTTAAAGTTAACTCGTCTATCTTTATTACTCACTTGCCATCCAGAAGCATAAGCGCCGACATAATGGACGTTTAGTAATCTATGAAGATCGGGTTCATCCAAAGTCCTATCGGGTAATACTTGATAAACTCGGATCTACATTAAATAAAGCATAATTGGTCAATAGTAACTATGCAATTGATAATTATCACATGTCGTAAAAGTCAAAGCACGTTTACTCACCAAATAATACGGCGACGATAACACTGAAGGATGCACGGATTTAGGAGACGAGCGTTTCCGGTACAAATGCAACTCGGCTTCCAGGACTGACTCATTTGGTTCAAGACCAGATACATTAAAAATGTAAAAATGGGAGGACGAGGTGCCTGCAATGCGGAAATATAACAAATTAAGTCACTTGAAAAGCAAACAACATTGCAGCAACGTGCAGCTGAGTAATTGGAATTTCCTATGTTTTAACTACACTATATTGAAATACTGGCGATCTACGCAAAAGTAAACAAATTAAACAAGCATTTTTCCTCACCTTTTTCAGTGAAACTACGCACAACCTTGGCGTTGTAAGGATTATTTTCGCGTGTCTTGCCATCCGAATCGGTCACGGTGCTGTAGAGCTCCATCATGAACTGCGGTGGTGCGGCTACGCGGCTTTCCTTCTTCGGCTCACCGCGTATTCCCAAAATCTTTGAAAATCACAGTCATCCGCATGAGAATTGGAAATGGCATTTTCAAAAAATTAAATTTTGAACTATATTATGCTACGGGGAAAACTCCGGTGATAACTACCTCCTTCAAATTTTTTAAAGCTTCTTGCTTCCGCAGCTCGTTAAGCTCTCCTTGCTCCTCGTCGACGTTCTTTTGCAGGTCCTGCGAGGCTTCCCAAGTTCTGTTCAGCTCCTCGGCCATCTCGTCGCGTATGTCCATCGCGCGAACCCCATTACACGCCAGTACCAAAATTATTCCCACGATTGGGAATATCTTCGACTTCCTCTCCTTCATTTCGATTGTTCTGCGCACTTTCTTAAAAGTCGATGCCTTTATGCAGCACTGTATAATAAATTGCACACTTTCGCGACAAATATTTGAAAATTCACAATATGGCACGCCGAGTATAGCGCACGCAGAATCGAGACAAGTTCTCGCCGCGAAGTTCGGGCGAAGTTGAGAAAAGCTCGGCGCGGGAGAGAAGTGCCACGATTCGAACGGGACGTTCCGTGGCGTATGGGACGGGCTCGGCTCGCCCAGTCACCTTTATGTGCGCGGCGTCGCGCCAAGACCGAAGGGGCTGCGCGATCGTCACCCCCTCTCGCTCGATGTACACTCGTTGGACTTGGACTTGAGATGTAATGCGCTATAAGCATGCTCGCGAGAAAATCAGAGAGAAACCCGAGAGAGAGAGACTTGCGAGTCATTCTCCGCTATGAGTAGCGACATCATTTTTGTATTTTTAGCTTCTGATCTTTTCAAGCTTTTCAGGTGATAACACATTTAACAATTTAGGTTTAAGATGACGCTTTTTTTTAATTTTATGTTGATAATAAAATAACCCTTAAGGTATTGATGGCATTTTTTACATTAAATTCAATTAAATAGGATAAGACCTATCATCCAACAGTCATCCAAAAAATAGAGAAAAAAGAACTTTTGAAATCCACAGATATCAAAAATAGCCATTAAATCAATTTATTTTTCTATACAGTTAATTAATATTAATTAATTAATAACTAGTTAATCAATAGCTCGAAGTGATGACTAGGTTCATTTACTATTATCATTAGAACAAGTTAATTAATCGATGTCTCTATATTATTATTAATTAATGTTTATTAATTAATGTCTCTATAATTATTAATTCGATGGAATCATTTCAGATTAAATGCAAGCAGTCATCTCATCACTTAAGTTGATGAATTGTTTACGTTAATATTTTAAATAAATGTTTGTGAATCCGCGGCGTTGTATACGATTTCCCCATTGTTACAAGAAGCTCAAAAAATTTATGAGAAAAGCGTTGCAATCTATAAGTTAACACTTGAGTGTTATAGTGTTGTTTGTGAAAAAAGAAATTTAATACGACAGTTATGAGACATTTTTACGTCGAAAACATGTGTTGCTACAAAGTATTTTCGAGACTATAACTTTATGATCTCCAAAAGTGTAATAATTTATCACATCCGGATTTTTTAATTGATGCAAGTTTAATAAGAAAAGGATAGTTATTGCGTATTTCACGCTTTAGCAATCGCTTTGTTAATACTTTCTATTGGAAAAGAGAAATTTCTTCTTACTAAAAAAACAAAAAAAAAAAAACAAATTTTCGCACAAAATTGAGGCTAAAAATTTAGAAAATCTCACACGTAATTTTACGTCGGAAAAGCTCCACGCAAGGGTATTTTTCAATTTAAGCTCACTACGAAAGCTTCCCAAATAGGTCGATGTTACCGTTAGCGCCGCGGTTAGTAATCGGCGAGAAATGCGCGCGGCCCGGCTCCGTCGAATTATTTACGACTATCGTTAATCCGCGCTTCGTGTTTTGCCACATCGAAAATCGGCGCCACCGAGCCACGTGATCGAAAGTGGAATTCGGATTCCGCAGAACTCGATATTAATGCTCATACCGCTGTGTTTACCCGCAAGCTCTCTTTCGAGAGGGAGGAGAGGGGGAGAGAGCGACGCGCGACCACCAGTCGCTCTGTGATAGGCTTAACGAGTTTTAACTTCCTCTTTCTACATGATTTTTCATTTGTTATAAGTATATTGCATAAGGATTACTAGAGAAATTGTATGTAGAGGAATTGTGTGTGAGGATTACTACAGATAGATTTTTTCCTTAACGTTAAAAACAAGCGAAAAAACGAATTCATCGTCTCACCATTCTACACTATCGACCAATGAAATTTTTGGATAACGCTCTGCATTGGCTCACAAGCACTCTGAATTGTCTCTATTCGATAATAATCGCTATTTCCTTTTTATAGAGTGATTTTTCATGTATTACCAAAAAGCATACTTTGAAAAAAAGAGGATTTTGTAAAAAAGAGGATTTTGCTCGAAAATGACTTTGCTTCTCATTGAATGATAAAGTCGGAATGGATCAAAATAATGAATGTGTATATAGTTAACACTCATAAAAATTAACAATTCGTGGAAAGAATTTTTATGTACTACAACGACGTAGAAATAGTTATAGACATAGTATAAATCATGGAACATTCAACGAGGTAATTATGCAATGATGTATAGTTCAAGCACATGCTGTTTTACAAATATATATTTGCAATACTATTGTAATGGAAGAATAACAACTTATAACAATGCTATGTATAGAAATTATGAAATCGTAATTCCGCATTATACAGTGTGTGTGAAGTCTGTTACGTCCAAAGACTAGCCAGCGTTAGTCGCAAATTTATTTTTTGCGGATCTCTTAAAAAAAATATACGAATTGAGATTCCTGAAAGAGACGAATGAGCTGAGAAAATGTAGGCGCCACGACGCGCAACGCCGCACGAGATTGCTGCGTGTTTCATCTTTTTTTTTCGCGCGCAGCAATTAAGTCGACCCGGTTAACTTCATCTTCACCTTCGCGAATCCTCGTTCATGCGATCTTCTTTTTCATTCTCGCTGTATATGCATTGCGCATAAAAATCATGAGACACGGTCGACGAACCTACTGGGAACTTAAAATTAGCGAGTGATTTATTTCTTGTGTATTTTCCTTTTTGATTTAAGATTACACATACAACTTGGAACATTCCCGAATAGTTTTGCGGTTTTCTGGTGATTATTTTTAAAAAAAATATTCGGCATAACTCTCAGATTATCCTGGAATATTTTTCCCCAATAATTTGCAATGTAAAAGTCGTGTTTGAGCGTATATACGTTGTAGATCCTTCTTGTCACGGACGTTTATCGAAACTATATGCAAATTTGCTTGACCAATAAACCTCTTAGGTAAGTTTAGGTTTTATTTATTCATTTTATTTGTTGAAGCAAGGATTTCATCGTCTGCACATCGCGCTTTTGCGCGTTTAGCCGTCGACCATGTGCAGTTAGTCGCATTATTATCCTCTTCAATATTATACAAAGCCACGCAGTGACGCAGTAAATACGCATATATAGGCGCACGAAACACAATCGAGCCGAGAGCAATTGGTCAGTTTACGGCTTCCTATGTCTAACGAGACTAGTCGCGAGAGCGTCTCTCGTCAATTGCCCTAAACGAGCCCTGTGCCCGATCATGGTACTTATAATACGCGCGTCTACCGGCTTAAACTGATCTCCTTCGCGGTGCATCTCCCTCGCGCTAAACTGACCGAGTCTTCGAGGTTTCGCTCCGAAATAATTGGCGTATATGAAACGCGAGAAAATCCGCAGCAAGGTCGCTCAAGGACAAGCCGCAGTTTCCGGGCTCGGCGTGACCATTCGATTCGATGCGTTTGCTTGAGGATCTGGGTTCTGATTGTCACGCTGGACCGTGAACTTCAAACTTGACGTTTTCTCGTGGGCGGACTCTGGTTCTCGAAGTAAATTGTAACGCACGAATTTTCTGAATGCTTTTCGTATTTGTCATAAAATATACTTTATCAAACTTATTATATTTATACGCTATATTTACTGCAATTTCAAACACAGGCGCATTGAGTAATTTGAATAATTTCCCTCTTCATTCCTCGGCGAGTCCTGTGTGGCAAAGAATCAAAGTCAAAATTATCTGCAAGGCCACGTGCGCTTTAAATTATTAATGTCACATATGGCGTACCTATACTCGAAAACTCGAAATTTTGCTGGAGTGCAACTCTGATTTCCTGAATAGAGACCAGCCAAACATTTCACGGGGTTTACTCTGTCCCTTAGTAAACACGTTTCTGTGGCATTACTAGAGCACGAACCAACGCATTTGCCGACGTTAATTTGCTAAATTTTCAGAAGTATAAATTTATGTAATTCTGTGACTTAATAATTCAATTTCGAAATATTACTGTTACTGTTGCTTACTTTTACGACGGGCTTAGCATCGGCTATTCTCATGTTTTCCTTTACTTCAACACCGCTGAAATCTAATATAGTCTCCATATGGTCCATCCTGTGACAAAAGCTGGCGCAACGGCACTTCTCTATCACCTGATAGACTTCGTCACCTGTGCAGCGCAAACAAAACAAAGCCGTGCTTGAAAGCATTGCATTAAAATTTCCAAGTATATAAAAACAAAAAGAAAATCACCATTTGGCCCTCGTATGCTGATCGTCGAGTTCTTCGACGGTCTGCAGCCGTATTCTACAACGAAGGGAAAAAACAAAGTGGAAATCAGAATGAGAAGGATCGAGGTACAATTCATGCAGATACAGACTTCTGCACGATCCGACACAGGCGCCCACGTCTATTTCCACTTGATATGGCGTGCCCACGTGCAGAGCTTGCGAGTAGAGCTCCCGCCGGCACGCGTGCCCAGTCGAGCAGTCGCACGTTTCCACGACTTCGACGGTTTTGACACCTTCTATCGTCGAGATTCGCTCTAGCCTCGCTGTTCTCGGTCGACACAGCATGCTCGGCGTGCATTTCTGAAAGACGGCAAATTCAGCGTCTCTCTGTACGGCCAAAGTGATGTTAAAGACATTTTCACGCGCGCTTTAGCAATTGCAGTCTTTTCATAATGCACGCTCCGAATTTCGTGTAGGACTGCAAAAAGTCGTATCTTGCATAAAGGTATTTAACATTTTCTTGCGCGCATCGATCACGTCGCGCGCCTATATATAATTCGCTTCGACTTTAAATTTACCTTACGTAAAACATTGCTATCTGGGATGCTAATAATAACGAGAACGAGTTTATAAATAACCCGTCTGCTGAAAAAGTATTCGCGATATGCCGCAAATACGCGCACGATCGAGTTAAATTTGGAACCATACGAAAATAGCCCTCTCGAAGGGAGAGAAAGAGAGTCCCGAAAACATTCGCGGATATAAAAGAAAAAAGTTCGCTTTATGCGAGGGAAAGAGCGAGAAAAGATCTGCTTAATGCATTTTGAACGAGGAAGTGATATCCTGCTGGGCAAATCGCAAGAGACTGGTTTGCACTGAGATACCGGATGATTTAATGTGTTGCCCTCGTGATACAATGTCACGCGGAATAAAATTTACATCCCTATGTTTTCTCTCTGGGATAAAAATATGCGCTTACATCGATATACAGTTATAATCGTTGACGACTTTTTTTTTTATTTACGGCACCGTATACATACATCTCGTCGTACTGCACCTCGCGGGACACTTTTTCTTGTTTTCTATACGACCCACAGACGGGAAAAACAAGGTGCGCTCCCACGAAACCGATGTTTTATATGTCTGTATAAATAAATATATCTGCAGAGTGTAAAGCATATTACGTAAATTTAAAAAATTGATCGTTTAAAAAGATAGTTTAAAGGTAGCTCCAGCTTCGATCTTGTGAAAGCACTATTTTTTCACATTTTTTGGATCCTACAGAACAAGAAAAAAGTTCTCGAGAGGTGCCGCACGACATATGCATAATCTTTTTGCGTGCCATGTTTATCAAAAAGAATCAACATCTGATGTTTTCCACAGCTTCTTCCGAAAAACAAACAATTTACTCGTACCATACATTTAAAATTCAAATAAGTAAGTGTATTAGGGTTCATCCCTTCTAGAGTAAGTAAAATATATATCTACTTGGAAAAAAAGAAAAATAAATTAAGCTCGTGCGATTCTGATTTTTCAGTGCTCTCACGTGCACGCATAATAGTAAGCTGTATGAAAATTTATGACTATCCTCATAAACAAAAATAACTGCACCAAGAAATCGTTGTCAATTACAGTAAATATAATTGCTATATGTAATTTTTAAAAATCATTATAATTTATTTCCAACAATTGAATATAAGTATAAAAAAATTCTTGTTTAAAAAAATATTGATCTCTCCTAGGCAGCGACGATATAGGAAGGTAAAATAAAATAAACCTTTTTCGTCAGGGAAATGATCGCCTAAACTTCAATTCAAGGAAGAAAGGTTTAAGTATAATTTATTTTACCTTTTTATCCACTGCATCGAAGAGATCAATAACTTCTGAACCAACAGAATCTTATATATACTACTACAGAGGGATAAAATCTAAATAGATTCAGTGTTACTTGTCTATTTACAAATAAGTATAAAAAATGTGGGAAAATATCTGATATGATCTTAAAAGAAAATATTGTTTATACTAATGCAGCTATAATATCTGTGGCTTACAGGAAGAACCACTTAAGTAACATTTTCATGTTTTCGAGAAAAAGCGATTTCAATGTTTGGAGTAATACGTAAGATCGAAATGTCAGAGAAAAGATCTAAGCTCATTTGATTAGGTATCTGATACGGATACAACCGTAGTATTACATTTGTAAATAGTTTCTTTCTCGACGCCCAAGCTAAACAAATTACTCGAGTTAAGTGGTTCTGCGGGAACTTTGCAGATAAGTGGTTATGCGCTCACTTTCTTTGAGGGCTCGTAACTAATGTAATTTGCGATTAAAAAAATTCGGGCGGGGCATATTTTTAAAGTTTAACTCATGCCATTTCCGATGGTATAATTAAAATTTTCGAATATTGTTATTAACTATGAGAAAAAACGGTTTAAAGGAAAAAAGGATGGTTTTTCCACAATTTTTTGTTTTAATTCGAGATTTCAAGAACGTTTTCATTTGCAATGTATCTGGAACCCCTCTAACCAATGGGATAAATGTCCAAACCTAAAAGATACGTGATTTGGGGATTGGTTTTGAACCTCGGTGTGGTCAAACTGGCGCATATTATAATTGAAAATTTTTTACGAAGACTTTTACGAATTTTTTATTCAGAAACCACAAACTTTTGGAAAAAATGTTCAAGAGTAATAAGTTCTTAGAATCAGCTAAGGAATACTTATGAATTTTATCAGAGCGATTCCAGTAATTTTTTTGTTTCTGCAAATTGACAATTTTTGAAAAATTTAAAAACGTTAACAAATTTTTTTTAATTTAAAAAAACCAACGAATACATCGGTATAGGTAATTAGATATATATTATACCGCTTTAATGTACTCCACACGGTATATTTCGCAGAAAAATAAAAAAAACGAGTGCACTTAAGTGGTTCTGCGGTAACATTTTTACGAGAGACGCAGTTAAGTGATTATGCAATCGGCTGGCATTTAAAATATTTGTGCATTTCGGAAATCCTACTATTGTACAATGAAAAAGGGTACTAAGAGCACCTCGAATTCGGCATAAAAAAATTTCTCGCAAAATGTCACTTAAGTGGTTCTTCCTGCAAGCCACAGATATATAGTACCAATACAATATAGTGCCTACTATACTTATAGCAAGCTTTCAATTGAAAATTAAATTTCACCTGAACAGCCGGTCGACTAAGATCTCCAGGATCGTCTCCAAAATGTCGTGGACAGAAGATCCTGCAGTAACCAGCATCGACCTGTATTGTCTCTCCGGAAATTCCTGAAAGTTTAAAACATATTAATACGATAACCGATAATTTATATGTCTACAACAATTTTGAGTCCTTTCGCGGTCTTTCCACTTAAATCCCAAGGACTAGTCATGTTGACCGATAAAAAAACTGGCGGGTCCCGCAAAATAGCTAAGACGAAGAGCCCGTATTTTTAGTCAGCTGCGTCGGTGGCGCTCGTGCGACCACATAAAAAATGAGGAGAAGATTTATGCGCTTCCATCTCTATCGATTCTCTTGTAAGATTACAATGTTTGTTTTCGCGAGTCGTCTCTGGTAGTACTCAATATCTCACTTCTGTGAATGTATACGGCTATAAGTGTAACAATTATTTTGACTTACGAGAAGAACAAAATAATTGATTTACTCACGATATAAATAAATATTTGAAAATTATTATGTTTACACTAATACAATGCACATGCATCAGTTTATCATATAAAAATGCTATAAATAAATAAAAAATAATTTCAGCTTCAGATAAAACTGTTGTCTTACTGATTTTGCGCTTATATAGTTATTCAGATAATAACAATGGAAAAACAACGTCAGTATTGTATTATGTGTACATCAATACTTTAAATAATTTTAATATTCCTCATTTTTTAATAAATGTAAGTGTATCTTTGATTTCACTCGAAATTTTCACACTTACATTAAGTAACATGTAATAACTACATTTCTAAATTTATTCCAAGTATTCAAATGAAAGTCCCTTCGTATATTTGTACGAAAAATACAAATACGTAACACATAATCAAATTTAGGCTGTAGATATGTTATTGCTTTAAATTGCATAGACACAGTTCTTAAAAATTTATATAAGAATATGTAAAATTTTCAATGAAATCTAAATCCTAAGTATATATATTCATTCTATTGTGTATAGTATACATACATTTATATATTGGTTTCGCGAACCGTACACTCGAAAAATTGAACTTAAATGAGCTCCTAAATGCATTCAATCAAGCGATTAACGTTTCGCTCAGATAAAATAATGATATAGCGCTTAGTACTCTAATCACTATCGTCTAAACCAAATCATGTCATCAAATACATTATAAAATTTAAGGTAGACGATTGTTATACTATATACTTTATGACATTCCTCAAAGAATAAATTATAACAAGAATCAATTATTACAATGATTACAGAAGAATCAATTATACAAGGACCTAATTCGTCCGTAAGAGTTTTAGCTTTCAAAATATAATTTAATGTTTTTTAAAAACAGTATTCACCATGACCGACGTCGATCATTTTTTGGTATCTCGCACAACAGACAGGTTTCTTTACTTCTGGTATTGTAGATGTTTCGGGCTTTTCCGTTTTTTTTTCTCCGTTCACTGAATAAAAAAAAAACAAACTTTTAAATTCATGTGATTCAACGACAATTATTTTATAGGTATGGTATACAAACCTTTGCTTGCACTTTCTAAACTAATCACTATACTGAGAACAAGTAAGTTGATCCATTGTTTTCGAACTAAAAACTGAGCCATTTCGAGATTTTAATGGTCTTAACTAAACTTAATTTATTAATTGAAAAAACGTTTCATGAAATTGCAAATATTTGCATGACAATTCACACATTTTATAAACACAAACTATGCTGAACACCGCGTAATCACATAATGTATTATTTCATCAAATATTTTTATGCTACAATAAGACTTATTTTTTATGTTTACTTGATTTTGCAATTAATAAATATCTGATGATCTTCATTTTACTTGATTCATGTTTTTAAATTCTTCATGCATTTCTTTTACCGACTGAAAGAAAGCGCATTGTTCAAACGCTCCAATGTCAACTTGACTTTTTTTTAACTACGCAACAGATACCTCGCTAAAAATCGATAATAGTAATTTCGATAAATGAATTTTGCGCCAATGTCCAACATCGACATAAGCACTTTACACCCACGTGCAGGCTGCGCTTCGTGAAAAGCGACTGACTCCTGTAGTGGTCTTTCGATTGTGTTTGAACGAATCGGAGCAGCATTCATTGACAGATAGCTCTGACTCTACGTTAATCTTCTTCTTTAACTCTAACAAGGGACACGTGCATTTCGAGTACATCGCACCGAAGAAGATTATTTTGAATATTTTGACAGCGCATTTCGCAGTTTAAGAAATGAATATTTTTCAATTTTCCAAGGGAATGACTATTATTTTTATTTCGGCGAAAAAGATGTTTTCAATATTTTTTTTCAGTTTGAAAATCCAGATGTATAAACAAAATCATTATTAAGTTTATTAAACATGTCTGTGATTAGCAATACTGACGTATTACAACCTACAAGGAAAAGAAGAGCATTAAAGCGTTAAGATAGCTTATAATATTTGCTTCAATCTCTGCTTATCATTTCACTGTTGAATTAAAATTACATTCGCCTCTCGTATATCTTACACACTGTATACGCACACCCGCAAGTGCAACTGGAAAAAGAAAAAACATATTCAAAGCGCACATTCGATTATTTGAATGAGCGCGTTCGAAGCCGCATACTTCACGCGTGAGAGATTCGATATAACTCGCTCGCGCGGCTCGCGGTCAATAAAGGCGTCTGCTACGAGTCTTTCAATCAGCGCCAATTTCAGACGTTATACTTTAGTCATATGATCGACTCCTGACTCCGTGCTGCTGGCGAGAAAATAGGGAGGACGCAAAACTGGGCGAGCCCCTTGACAGCTTGACGCCTCCCGATTTTCAAGATTTCAGCTAAGATTCGGCGCTCGAGGTAATTTCTCTTTTGTCCAAACAATTTGGTACGAGACGCCAACATGAAGGGTTGCATGTTCAACATTGACGGCGGCTATCTGGAGGCGCTCTGCCGCGGTTTCAAGTGCGGAATCCTCCAGCAGGCTGATTACCTCAATCTCGTGCAGTGCGAGACTCTCGAAGGTATTTATTTTGAGCTAATTTAAGCGCTTTGCGAATAAGTGAGGTAAAGCCCATGTTGTTTTTGCTTTGTAGATCTTAAATTGCACTTGGCTGGTACAGACTACGGTAGCTTCTTGGCAAACGAGCCATCTCCCTTGTCGGTCAGTGTAATCGATGACAAACTTAGGGAGAAACTGGTCATTGAATTCCAGCATATGCGCAACCACTCTGTCGAGCCGCTCTCTCAGTTTTTGGATTTTATCACTTACAGTTATATGATTGACAATATCATTCTTCTCATTACTGGAACGTTGCATCAACGTCCCATTTCTGAATTGATTCCCAAGTGCCACCCACTTGGTAGCTTTGAGCAAATGGAAGCTATCCATGTTGCTGCTACACCTGCTGAACTGTACAATGCTGTTTTAGTAGACACACCACTTGGTGAGTATTTTTTACTTAAATATTATTTTATACCCTTGTTCTTAAGGATAAAGATTGATCTGCTGCATTTATTGTATCATTTCACAGCTCCTTTCTTTGTCGATTGTATTTCGGAACAGGATTTGGATGAAATGAATATTGAAATTATCAGAAATACACTGTACAAAGCTTATTTGGAAGCCTTTTACAAGTTCTGCAAAGATATTGGGGGTACAACTGCTGACACAATGTGTGAAATCTTAGCTGTAAGTTCAAAAATAATTTTAGTTAATTTAACAATGATTATTTTAAGTTTGAATTAATTGACTATTGTTTTTCTACAGTTTGAAGCAGACAGAAGAGCCATTATTATTACAATCAATTCATTTGGTACTGAATTGGGAAAAGATGATAGGGCAAAATTGTACCCACGTTGTGGACGTCTGAATCCAGATGGTTTGGCTGCTCTTGCTCGTGCTGATGATTATGAACAAGTTAAAGCTGTAGCTGAGTATTACACTGTAAGAAAATTTATTTTCTGATTTTATTGTTAGTGTAAGCAGATTTATGAAATTAAATATTTTAATATAATTTGTTTAAAGGAATACGCTGCTCTTTTTGATGGAGCAGGTAACAATCCTGGAGACAAAACTTTGGAGGATAAATTCTTTGAACGTGAGGTAAGAATTAAATAACTATAAACATAATTTTCTAATAGTTGATAATCCGCAATAATTTTAATTATTGATGCTCTTTTAATTTAGGTTCGTCTGAATGTTAATGCTTTTTTGCAACAATTCCACTTTGGAGTTTTTTACAGTTACTTGAAGCTCAAAGAACAAGAGTGTCGTAACATTGTTTGGATATCTGAATGTGTGGCTCAAAAACATCGCGCTAAAATCGATAACTATATATCCATATTCTAAATAAATTATTTTGTTGAATTTTTTTTTAATCCACATTGTATAAACAGTTAGTATTTTTAACTTGTATTTCATGAGTTTAGAGTTCACACCTTTTATTGAGAACTGCCAATGAAATCTCTTCTGTAAAGATCAATTGGATCAAATGCTTAAAAATTGTTATCACATAAATCATCATATTGTACTGCAAAGAAAGAAAACATGTAAATAATGAATCTTGCAATTATTTCCAGTATCAAATTATTACAAAATCACGAAAAGTATTATATCCATGTTTTAATTGTTAATTTAATATATGTATAAGGATACAAAAATGTACTAACATTTCAATCAATGGATCGTTGCATTCCACATCATAATAACAATGATGAAAAAATTTAATGTACATTTCTGTAGCTACAATATGTAAAATGATAAAGATAGATATATTATTGTGAATATTCAAAAATTGTTTTATTTTTATTAATATGCCTTATTTCTTAGAGTAAATACAAAAATATTATTGGTGGTTTTAACAAATGTCATTATTTCAAAATGTTATATATAAATAAATAAAACGAGACTTGCGAAAAAAATCCTTATAATGTATTTTTTAAATTTTATAACTAATTGACATTTCTATCGATTTTGCAAATAAATTATTTTCGTGCATCTTATTTGTTGAGGAAACTGGCAATGCTCTCAGGAACTACATATATCCAACGAATTCCATCTATGTTTAACATTTAAGAAATATCTAAATTCGCTAGTTTTGTTACAAAATTTTAAAAAATTTGTGATCAAATGAAAACTTACAACATACTTAATTTGGTTATCATAAAATTTGCATACAACAACAAAGTGAGGATCATAATACTTTAGTTGTTTATGAATAATTGAACAATTATTAAAAAGTATTGGTTTTATGAATCTAAATAATTAACTCATATCAACTTTCATCATTAATATACTCATAAATGCTTTAAAGTGTACTCAGTTTTTCTTTTAAAAAAATTCCACTTTTAAAGTCCATTTGTAACAAATTTACCAATTTCTGTTGTGTATACATATAACATACTCTGCATTTTAAAAATATAGAATACAGTCAGATATCGAGTTTATCAATACTTGCATATAAAAGTATTTTATATAAATAGAAAACTAATTGTTGACACTTGGATCACCATTTCTATTCTGCTCTCGACTTGAGTCTTGTTTATTGGATTCATTGGGTGCGTTCTTCATAGGTGAGCAGTTCATAGGTGGACCTTGAATGACATTTCCTTGGTGCATGGGTTTGTTGACAGGCATAGCAGCTGAATGAATCACCATGGGTGCAGGAATGTTATTCATAGGTAATTGATAAGTTCCTAAACTTTTTAAACCAATCACTTCAGGATTCTCTTTCCAAAAGCGATCTCCAATAATGTCGTCTACTAAAGGCACTACAGTAGGCTTCAAACGTCCCATTCCATTGGCCACCAACTTTCTCAACAAAGTTGTTCCTTTCCTGTAGATAGGTGGCTCATTATTATAGTTGGTACCAAATTCTTGGAAAAGCAGTTCATTTTTGTGGGAAGAAAGTGTACCACTTAATCTTTCCTCAGCCTAAAATAATAAAAAAACATTGAACGTTATAAACTTATTTCAGTTTTGTAATGCTGTGTAATGTTTGAATTACCTGCTGTGGTGTTAAATGTTTCTTTAACACAAGACTCCAAAAACACGTATTGTACAAGTTATTAATATGAACATCAGCTTGCCTCCAAGCCAAATAGTCCCTCAGATTCTTATCTGTAGGATAAAGCACGACTCGAGCATCAAAAGACGGTGGGTAGTGAAGTTCTCTGTTCTTGAAGAAACGAGGCCAGTAGTAAACATACGAAGAGGCAAACAGAGAGTTTACGTTGGACATGAGCTTGGATGCTGCAAACGAATGCAATGTAATTAATTAGCCTGATATTGGGGCCATAAAACGTTTGAAAGCAGAATGAAATGAAGTTGACTGTACCTACCTCTACGTTTGAAAAGTTGTGTGTCTTTACGAAAGACGAAGGAGTACTCGTCGCTCTGACCGTAGGCGATGACGATCTCTCGGAAGTCCTCCATGACGGTCATCGCGGCGCGATTCATGAGCTCCAGGGCCGCGAGATCGTTGGGCTTGATGAACTGGTGCGAATCCGCGAACTTGGAGAAGTTCCTGCCGTCGATCCTAACCACAATCCAGCAGTTGGGCAGGCAGTTGTCCTCGTGCTCGAAGTCCTTAACATAATCATACTTGCTCTTCGCCATTTTCAAACTCGCGCTAAACGGCCGAGCCGATATCACTTGACCATTACTAAGCGCCGCCAAGAAATTGCCACACGAGCGAAATACGAGGAGATTTTGCCTCATTCACCGCGCCGCCTCTGCCTTTTTGCAGCCTCTTCCAGAGACTAGAGAGCCTGCCGTATGACTGCAGCGGTTGGCTCGCGCAAAGTCTGCCTGCTCGCGCTCGCTGTTTCGGAGCACGCACCGTGTGTGGCTGGTCGGAAACCCGCCGGCGCCGCGCCGCGACTTACTCTTTCTACTTACTTACGCGCCTGGGATATGAGAATCAAGACTCGAGAGAGACGGAGAGATGCTGCCTGGCCTGCAGATCAGGCTAGAGACCCATAGGAATTATATGCATTATTGTAGGGTGAGAGAACGGACTGTATGCGGACCGTGAGAGGAGCGAGAGAGAGAGAGAGAGAGGAGAGAACCTGTTGACACTTTTTGCCGCTTTCTGCAGCATAATAAAATATATATATACGCTGTACAGTGTTTGAAGCATAAGCGCAACTTTATATATCTATACATGTGTGCACACTGCACGTGCTATAACGGTCTTGCGCGCAAACCGCCTGGATAATCGAGCACCCCGTGGAGCCGGATGTTTGCTTGGTTAAATATTTTATTATCTTTCACGGTATGGATTAAAAAGACGATCTTACTTGTTGCTGCTGTTTTATGACTACTTATGTAAAGTTTAGAAACTTATTTACCCGATTTTGTAAATTTTCTTCCAGTACAAATCATAAATGCAAACGGGCTGATGGTAATTTTGACTTGCTAATATGGAGCTCCATAAACATTTTATGAGTCTCACTGAATCGGAGCCATCGATCTTTGAAATCTTTGATAGTACAACAATTTCACAGGAGTCGATACATTCTATAGCAGGAAGATTTATCGAAGACTGCTTTGAGTCATTGAAAACAATAAATGATACCAACAAGAAAAAGTTAGAATTACTTAGATTATCACTGTGTCAACGATATATGTTCAATTATGGACATCCGCAAGAAAGTAAGACTAAATTTCAAACAAAATTTAATCAAATTTTAGACTTTTTGAATAACAGTAGATTGTACAAACAAAAAGAAAATCAATCTATTTTAAATGATGTCATAATACTGCAGATTGTACTTTTTGAGGACCAAAAATATTTTGTAAAATTGTTTGAAGACTTCCGAGAAAGTTGCATTATTGGCAGAATGGAATTGAATAAAAAATTTTCAAATGATTGGTACTTAACAATGTTGAACTGTTTCTTAAGTGCCTGGGAGTTACTAAACTTTTTGAATGATAAACTAAATGTTGGAATTGCCAATAAAACACATTTAGAATCATGTAAAAACGTTTTACTTTCCTCAGTTATGTATGATCTGCAAACTTGGATTCAATGGAATGAAAATAATCAGCTATGCGCTCTACATTCAGTTTTATCAAAGGCAACTAGCATAGCAAAAAGTAATAAGATTTTAAGTCCATACTTACATAAAATTCTTGATAAAAATTTTTCCTTAACAATCATTTGTATTTTGTGTGATTTTTTATTTCCATTTGAAACATCAAATATTGATGTAGATTACAGCATAATTCACCATACCAACTTGTGGTGTATGATACAAAATAAACTAGTGTCTGAAACTTCACAAGAACGGAAAAAAGCTTTGTACGTATTGAAAAGACTGATTGACTTCATAGATGCAAATGAAGAGAAAATTAAGAAAACAGTATCTTTGAATTTACTACCAAATAATATTAATCCATTTCTTTGTATTGAAAATGAATCTAGTAAATTAAGTATTAAACAAATAAGAACAAATTTTATATTAATAATGGAAGCTTTAGAGGAAAAACAAAAGCATTTAGTCATTCCAACTTTGTCTCTAGTGGATTCTTTAATAGAAGGTTCCAGAGACCATGTTTCTTGCGGAAATTGTTTTGACTTTGAATGGCTCTATTGCATTTTTGCAAGAATACTGAAGCATGATAATAATGCTATTGTTAAATGGGGATTGCTAAAATCATTGAAATTGAATAGAGAAGCATATTACCATGATCATTTGGTTTTATTGATAGTAAAAACCCTTGAAAATACATTTCTTTATGAAAAATTAGATCAAGAAGCACTTCCTGAAATAGTCATTGCATTGACAACTTGGTTTAATACATTCCAAACTGAACAACTTCATTTAATAGAAAAATTTATACTGATGTTGTATACATCATCATGGGCTCCAGTTCCATTATTCTATTTACTTCAAGCATTATGCTCTACATCAGATAAGTTAAACAATATTGTAGATTTGAAATATGAAGAACTGGATGTATTAAAAGTGGTCTTAGAGAGGAATATAAAATTACATCCACCAATGCTTCGAACAATGTCTCAAATCTTGTTAATTAAAATATTATCTCGGTTCTCTCAAAATCCAAAAGTAACAGATCTAATTAAATTATTACCAGCATTTTCTGATAAAGATATTATTGAATCAAGCTGTTGGCCTGCATTGATGTCTTGGCTAACTAAAGTTCAGTACAATGATACAATCAACTTTATAAACCAAGTTTGTGATAATTTAATGATTGATGATAGTACTGTTACAATCAAAATGTCTACATTTTCTATTATAATTCAAGCACTTTTTGAAGGTGAAATAATTTGTCAATCTGAACAATGTCCAGTAACACACAAACTGAACTCTCTATTCCTGTGTTTAGATAAAGTTGATATCAGACCCTATGTTAAAGTTTCTCTTGTTATAAAAATCATGGACATTATTAATAATTTGTTCAATATAGACCACAAAGTTCCTGAATTTGTTTATAAAACTTTTATGAATTATAAACAAACAATATTTAAATTTATTTTGAAATTATTTCATAATGACAGTTTTGCTTCTAATGATATTCTTATTTGTGCAAAATTTCTACAAAACTTTACATGTGGAAAACCTAATTTGAAAAGCATTGTAGACAATAATAGTATAAAAGAATTGGAAACAAAATGTTTGCAAGTTGTCAGTAATGCTAATGAATATAACAAAGTGCATCTACTATTTGCTTTAGACACTTTAAGCAATATATCCAATTATTGCATATTTGATAATAAATTTTTATTGGAAAAAGTACAAAATTTAATAAAAATGTGTAAATCTCAAGAACGCAAAAACGAAATGACAGGAGAAATAGCTTCAGACTATTACTTTGTTCTCAGTAAGCTAATAAAAAATCATGTAAAAACTCTAAATCCTGAGGATCTGGAAAAAAATTATGAATGGTTTCAAATCATTACTTCTGTTCTTGATGCAGCAGGCAACAGAGTTTTAATTCATTTTTGTGATGTTATTCATTTATTTAGTAATGCTGTAACTAATGATAATGAAAAGTTAGAAGAACTAACAGTTTTAACAAAAAGTTTATGGAATTGTAACTTTGGTAGCAAACGAGATAAAGTATTTTGGTTGGTTTCGCAAGAACTTACAAAATGTATAAATAGTTCAAATTTTTTAAATTCTCCTACTCTTCAAGATATTTCCAAAGAAGTGAGATTTAATATTTGCATGAAATTAAGTTTGTTTTTACAATTTTAATACAATTTTTATTTTTTATAGTTTACAGCAAGAATGTTAAATGAAGGAGAGTTATTACCAGGTCTTAAGTATATATTATTAATATTTAGTGATATAAAGCAGAATTTTAGTTATTTTGTTGAAATAGTTTTAAATGGATTACTTCATGGACAAGTAATGCGAAGGGATCAAAGAATAAATATGCAAGCATTTATAGAAGCGAAAAAAACTTTAACATTAAAAAACGAAGATATTAATGATTTTCAAGTTTATGAATTTATGAACAGGTATTGATAATAAATTTTAAATAAATTAACCAATAAATTTCAATTTTTTTTATAAAAAAAATTATAAACACAAAATTTAGGCAATGCAATATAAATTCAGCAGTACGTGCTGCAGCTATTGTACAATTGATTAAGGCCTTAAAAAATAATAACAAAAATGCTGCTTTACTTTTACCATTGATACAAAAGAAATTGTTAACTGTACAAAAAAAGAGATACTTTGCTGATTCACATTTGCACAGATTAAAGCATAGGCTTATGCAAATTTTATTAATTTTGCAGCCTTATCTTGATCAGGTATGCATTAAAAATTTTTTTTTAAACAATACAAATAGTCTAAAACTATATTATTGTTATCAGCAATCAACTTTGATGTTATATCATACTTTATGTGACTCAATAGTACAGGATAGTGATCAACATAGTGTGAGATTAATGAAAGAATGGATGCTTGTAAGAATTTATATAACGCATAAAGAACTGCTACCTGATCTATGGTTATTCTTTCAGAAGGTAAAAATAAAAAAAGTAAAATGCATTAATCAATAGAAGAATAACATAAAAGCTTTTTACAGCTATGTAATGAAAGGCCAAGTAGCGCAAGTACAATGATTGGTGTTATATGGCACATTTCACAACAATTAGACGAAAAGAATGTTTTTGAATTTGTTGAAACAGCTTTAGAAAAATTAGGAATCTGTGCAATGGGACAACAATTTGGACTTCGCTTATTTGGTCAGGTGTGGATTACTACATCTTTTTTAATCCAAAATTAAAGGCATGTTCTTTTTTATAAAATAATTTTTTTAGGTATTTTTTATAAAATTTTATGAGTTATTGAAAGATAATAATAGGAAAAAAGAAGAATATGCATATTTTTATAAATTAGTATTAGAAAGTCTAAACTATGGTAATTGCAAGAAAAATTCTATCAAAATAGATGAAGACTTTTTCTACTCTACTTTTAATCCAATAGAACATTATACATTAGAGGTAAGTAATAAACACATCTTTTTTATGTTTATAAATAAATTGTTAAGTAATTAATTTTATTGATTAGACAATATATCACCAACTACCCCGATTATCTAATATAAGTTATGAGGAGTGGATTACTAAAGAAACTTTGGATGAACAAATAACTTTCGACAATACTAGCATTGATATTCAAGTTCAAAATGCTGATTCTTGTTTGAATAAAGCAACGATTCCTTATTCAATATTAAAGTCTTGTAAGCATAAACAATTCAATATTATAAGTATACTTTCACTTTCAAACATTTTTAATATGAATAATAGGTGAGAATTCAAAGCAGGAAGCAGTTGAATGTTCCGAAAATACATTTGATATGCAAAAGAAAATTACTCCATGGAAAACAATGTTACCAAATGAAGAAGAATTATCTGAAATAATAGATTTATCAAATCATAAACAAGAGTGCAATAATAAACAAAACATTATAATTGTAGCTTCTCTTATAGATAAACTACAAAATTTAGGTGGTATTGCAAGAACATGTGAAATATTTGGAGTAAAACAGCTTGTCGTTTCTAATTTAAAACAATTAGAAGATAAAGAATTTAAAGTTTTGAGTGTTTCAGCTGAAAAATGGATAAAAATAATAGAGGTAATTTTTTATAAAACAATTTTAAAAGATTTTATTATTTTTAATTAAATTTTTATAATGCTCTTTAAAATAGGTAAAATCATTTTCCCTTGCTAATTATTTATTGGAATTAAAAGATTGTGGTTGGAGTTTAATTGGAGCTGAACAAACAGCAAATAGTACAAATCTATATGACTTCAAGTTTCCAAAACAAACGGTTCTAGTATTAGGGTAAGTTCTTAATGTTTTTAATATTTTCAAAGGTTCTCGATAATTTATGATTCATTTTTTAACTAGAAATGAAAAAAATGGAATCCCTGCTAATCTGATACCTCTACTGGACACTTGTGTAGAAATACCTCAGTTTGGTGTTATACGTTCATTAAATGTTCATGTAACAAGTGCAATTTGTATATGGGAATATGTTAAACAATATCAATTTGTATCTTGAACACAATAAAATTTTTAAAATAAAAAGAAGTATTATAGTTCATTTCTTTTATTAAATTTTTTTAAATTAATTTAGATTTGCATAATTAAATTTCATAGTGTAGTATTTGAAATTTTTATTTGCTTTAAGCATTGGAAGTATATCTATATTTTACACATATAATTATCTATTGGAATTTAAAATGAACTTAAACATCATAACCAACAATGTGTCGTTTGCCAATACATTCACCTACAAAGAACCAGCAATAAACTTCGATGGCAACCAAAGTATTCAACCATGCTTCTTTCACAGTAAGGTTCTTGTATGATTGAGTCTTGGCACTGTGTAACAATTTGGAAATTCCAGATCGAATAGCAGGGATGTCCTTTGGAGTTGGAGGTGCCATTTCAACCACAGCATATCTTTGAATGATAGCGAGCTGTGGTTTAGCAGCCGTAAATGTTCCTATTAATTTTATTTGTATTAAATATTAAAGTGATAAATTACATATTATAATAGATAATGTTCAATATAAAATAATTGATTTTAAAAAATTGTAAGTAAATTTTTTAATAACCATCAAATCTGTGTTAAGAGGTAGCTATAACCTCGAAATTAAAAATTATTCAATACAATTGATTTTCACAAAAACGTTAATGAAATTTCAGAAGTTTTTCATAATTTAATAAAAATGATATTGCTTCATCCAATATATTTAATTATTATTTAATTGAAGCTTTAAATTAACTGAAAATGTTACATAAGAATAACAATCATGATATTGATTGACAGTATACAATTAATTGTATACTGTATAATAGTAATAAAAAGTACACCTAAAATTACTTACTTTGCAAAAGAGATGTAAGAGATCCGACTAATTTTGCCATTTTTACTCTTTTTTATTAAAGAACTTGATATGGTTCTTTCAAGAGTTTTCCTCCCAACTCAAGAATCCCAAGATGATAAAATATGGCGCAGAGTGGTTCAATTCGAATGTTCCGTGGATCGTTCTTGTAGTCCATATTTCATAATTCTGATTCTAATCTAATAAGTATTTAAATTTAAGAAACCAAATAAATAATAAAAAATTTATTGGCATTAAGCTTTTTTAAATAGTAAAAAAACATATTTACCTTCAGAGACTCGGACCGATTAACTGTGGTTACGAAATGTGATTCAATCACGAAATGTACTGCATATTGATTTAGTACTTGTAATACTTTATATAACATTTGAAGAAGTTCAAATGAAAACTTGATTGCCGACTTATGAAAAAAATTACCATAGCTATATATTAAATTAATAGGTAATAGTACCAAATTAAATGAAACATAATTTTCTCCACACTGCGCCGAAAGTACCACTTTCGCTCCCGGGCGCCAGGAGCGAAATTGGTAATTTCGGCGCTAGTGTGAAGAAAAATAGTATACGCACCACGGGAGTAAATTCGGACAGCCCATATCTCGTGTTTGCCACCCTCGCCTTCGGCTCGGGTATCAATATACACGAGATATGGACTCTCCAAGTTTTTTCCTCCCTAGGCACGTAATATACTATTAAAAACCTGCAGTATTTTCTGACTCTTAAAACTGTTTTTATCTTGTTTAAAAATTTTAATTCTACTGTTCTAGAAACGCAGGTATAAATTTCTGGAGAATTCAAAGAAAAAATCAAAGAAATAAAAAATTTATTCTTTTTCCGAATTTAGAACAAAAAATTATAAATATGGCATATTAACAATAACAAAAATTACGAAAACCCATTTTCGCACAGGTATTTCTTACAATCGCGTAATTTGAACTTCTAACATTCTCAAGTTTGATTTGACGAAATTCAGAATTCTATTATGACATTTATTACCATGTTCTCTTTGAAGTAGAAACTTTTCATTAAAGCAGTATAAAATAAATAAATAACTGCGTGTATTCAAAAAATTTAAAATAAAATAGATGTAATGATCAAGGGAAAGTAGATTTTAAATGGTGGATTTCACAAATACTTATGCAATATATACAAGCATAAAGTTTTATTAATTACCATGTAATAAACAAGTATGCAATATCGTTTCACTGTGTAAAAAGGAAATACATACGTAATTAGTTTTCAAATTGAATAAATTGATTTCTCAAGTCTCGCATGAAATTAAAATTATAAAATTTATAATATTTATTGTACAACCATGATCAATCCCATGATTTCACTCTTAACTCTGGTTCAAGAATTGACCAGTTGGGAGAATTTTTCTCTTTCGACAGCCAGTTAAAATCATCGATAGAATTCCAATTATTGATTTTGGGATCCAAACCAGCTAATTTGAAGTGATTTATCTGATCTTCATACGTCCAATTATATGGAGCTACATGTATCTTTGTACAGTCCTCTATGATTGCTCTACTAGTCACATGCAAATATATTGTACAATTTGTAGAAGTATGCAATCTAAGCTGCTGACATGCAAAGGCAAAGTCACAATCACGGCAGTCATCAACAAATACAGATGTTGTCACTGGTCCAATGAGAACAGTACATTGTACAAGACTAACCATATGAAGAGTATTTGGTGTCCCATATATTCGAACTGTACACCTTGTCAGGTCAGACAGTAACACATCATTTTTATTCACATTCTCTGCATCCAATACTAATTTTTCCCCCACTTTTCCCAATAACATGCACGTATTATCACCATATTTACTGTAATTTTGCTTATTGTTTGGTTTGCCTACACCATTTGTTGCAATACCTTCAGCAATCTTTAAGTCCTTCAAACCATCCATTACATCACTTGGTTTATCAACCGTTTTTTTAATGACTCTTCGATTTTTAAATCCAAACTTTTTTCTTGGAACAAGTTTAGCTTCCAGCTGAGCAGCATCATTCTCCAGGATTTGAAGAGTTTCTTGAGCTTTACGAATGTCATAGACTTTCAGGAATATTTTTGATTCAAATAAATAATTTTTGAGCATCACTATGTCTTTGTTTGCTTTATCAAAAATTTCTGATAGTGAGGTAGCTGGTACAGACTCAGCACTATCAAGCAAATCTCTGATATTTTTACACGTTGTGTAGAATGCATCTTTGAAGTAGCTGGATTGTTCCGTCTCTACAATAAGTTGTTGCTTTTCTTCCTTGCGCTTTTCAATCACATTTTTACGTTCTCTGTCCCTCTTGTTGATGCGTTCAGATAAACTTTCTTCACTTGGGGTATTGGATTCCATTATATTTTTGTTTCTATCTATTAAAAATATTACTTAATTCAGTCATTTTTTCACTTACTATAGCAAGATGATAGAATACTCACATTAATGACTTCTATCTCAGAAATCGTTATCTCTTGTGTTCATTTATGTTTTCTCTAAACATTATGTTGATATCTTCCAGCTGTAGATAATCTATCCTACTATTGCATATCATGGAGAAAGAATATTGGGGAAACGCCATTGATTACTGAACATTTACAGCAAATGGTTTCTGCGCCAATAAGCTTTATCGGCAATTTCAAGCTCATAACCTGGATTCCCCTGTTTTCCTAATTTGTAAAACTGATTGAGGATGAACGGTGCTCTCTTGTACATGAACAGCCTGAAATCTGTGAAGTAGAAATTTAACAATGTTGGCTTACCATTGATAAAAGGATTGTTTGAGGTTAGCTTCTAGAAAGGATTAGAAATTAATCACGCAATGATGAAATTGTAAATTGCACTGGGAACGAATGGATCAGGTACAGTTCCGAGAAGCGAAAATTTGGAAAAAGCCAGGGTCCATCGCGGAGACGAACAAAAAGACGATTTTTACTTGAACGAATTTACTGCTCGAAAACTCTGCTCTGCTAGCGTGTGCCAGCCAATTGTTTGCACCATTGGCGAGCTGCAAAACCGCAGACAACAAACGCGCCAAACTCACCCCCTCGCGCTGTACATACAATTCGAAACAAAGATCAGCAGCTCGGAAATTTAGACAGTTCCGTGTTAACGAGACTTTAAAGGACTTAACTAATAGGTGGGCGATGGCGAGTGAGCGGATCGCGCGAGAGAACTGTGTGGTGTGTACAAGTGTGTGACGGTATTGGTGCGTATATACCTGTACCGCCTGTACTGTACGTGAGACACGAGTGCGAGGACGCGAGGAGGATACGATCACTACCTATACCTGCACACTACGTTGCTCTGTTGTGCTTTGTGCAGATAGTTAACCTAAAAGCCACGAGTATGTGCACTGCACACACCGGAGATCGGAATGAAATTTCAATGGGGCTAAATCGTAGGATATGCGCGTATGACTCACCACGCGACGTGTTCATTTGCTTCCAGATCACGTAGCTGGCTCCACAAACGGCGATTTCAAAGGCGACGAAGAGCTTTATCGACTTGTACCAGACGTTTCCCTTTGGTCTCTTCACCAACATATCTGTGAATCAGTGTGAATATCTTCGATCTCCTAATATGGAAATCATCAATACTCGTGTACATGCGAAGCGAGAGAAGAATGCGGCTCGCACGAGTCTGTTCTGCTCGAAGGTTCTGCTGCTGCGATATATACTTACTCACGGGAGTCACGGATAAGTACTTATGTGTATAAGTAGTATATATATTATACACTTAGGTAACAGTGCCTGTCCGCATCACACGAGTCACGACAGTGAGGACCAAACTTAAAATATGGAGTCAGTGCGCGAGCGCTGCTGACCAACTCCTCTCCTGATTACACACGCGGAGGATGGCCCCCACGAGCTGCGGCTACAAAACAGCTGCGCGGCATTTAATGCTTGCGGTAAACGCGGTAATTTAATTTATACGACCGAAACGGGAATCCGTAATCGTTGCGTGACCAAATTTGACGTCACTTTTTTTCAATATAAAAACCATGTGAATCAACTGCCGTTGACACGGCGGCCGACAGAAGCGGTTCAGCGTTACAAACAAATTTTCCGAGGCTATATAAGGGCGGCAGGGAAACAAAGAGGAAAAATTATCACTGAATGCTACCTATAGTACCTATATGCGCGAAGAGTTCAAGAGAGTCTTGTCTTTGCGAGCCTGTCTGTGACTACTGGAAATGGACATCAAAGGAACGGTCGGTTTCTCGGTTATACTTTCGACCTCGTATACAATTTCGGCGAACCTTAACAACATTGTAAACATTTTCTATCTCAGAATTTCACGTAGGTACAACTGAAAATCAACAGGATTACGCAAGACGAATAGGAATCTTTACAAACAAAAATAAATGGATTAAAAGAAATTTTAATTTGTTTTTACTAAAAATAACAATGAGTAATCGAGACAATTTATTGAAAACAGTAACACAAACCAAAACGTCATACTCGTTTGCAATATAGTTTTATCTCACAGTGTTTTAGCCACTCAAAATTTTCGGCGTGTAGAATTCGAAAAATTTCTTTTAGCCCGTATAATCGTTAATTATTATTGTTTGATTTCGAGATTTTTACATGTGTAATTAGTTATACAGCTGTGCGTAATTTTGGAGCGTCTTATTATATTCTATTTTTTATTTTTCTCTTTATTATTGCATTTCTGACAGTTCCACCCTCGCAGAGAATTGCGCACGCGGAAGTGACTTCTAATATATTTTTCCACTGTATTTGTGTACGTATAATGTATACACCATCGGACAACAACTTTACGCGCAATTCTCTGAGGTGGAGATATTCATATGTATATTAAATAAATAATCGTTTTTTTACAATGACGAAAGACGATGAGATGCAATCTAATGTGCATAATCTGCAATAAAATCGATAATCGAAACAATCATTTTATAATTTCATTTTACACAATTCTATGTCGAAAATGCGTATGTATATTGTATATGATGCATGCAAAAAAATACTTAAATAAAAAAAAAATAAAATTAAAAAATTAAAAAAAAGAAACAGAATACGCGAAGCACTTCACACATTATCATATTGTTTTTTATCTATGATACAAATACATTAAAGTTATTGTATTTTTATTTCAACTATCTATATGCGGTACTGATGATTAATCCAAGTTTTACAAAATGCTGCTCAACTCGCGCACAGTATGCTTATTGATACATATACGTCGCGGTAATTTACAAAGCGAAATACATAATAAGGCCATTAATAATCGTCTGGGCCAAAGATTATATATAGTACAGAATCGTTATAGAAGCTGTTACACGTCTTTACTGCATGACCAACTCTATCTTTTCTCATTCTTTTTCCTACTCGCCGCTCACATTACGCGGTGCATCATAATACAATAATTATACTGTTACAATATTGCACGAAAAGTTAAATTCGAATTTGCTGGATTTGTCTGTGGAACTCAATCATTTTTTTCTGCTTTATGTGTATTTTAATATATAAATATATAGTATATGCATATTGGTAGCCCCACTGTTTGGATTCTCCTCGCTATGCTCATTGCAATACAGATTATATGTGTTATTGTTGTATAAGCTAGTACAACACTGCGTATATATCAACGTAAAACGATCGGTGCTACACAATATATTTCTAATATTCTTTATTTCTCTTTTTCTCCCTCAAAATCCTTGTAAAGATCGTAAAACATGGAGATGCTATAGATATATCGAGGAAGAGTCGGCTGAAATGCTGAACAATTCTCCACATTCTATCAAACTCCGATAATACATGACAAAATATTCACTTGCGATGATCACACACATATTATATAGCACATACTATGCGTACGGAGGTCGACAGTTTTATTGTATTTATATTTTCAATTGCGTATACTTATGCGAAAGGAAGAATGTTAGCAAATGATAAACGTTTGTACGTGTCGTGACTACTTTACAAAGAAAGACAACATAACGCAGTAATAATAGAATAGACGTGCACCTCGGTCTTGCAGTTCACAATATTTTCTACAGACATTTATTTGTACAGGCATTATATTACTTAAAGCCGATGGGAGATCGAACAAAGTCTTTAATAAATCTCATTTTTGTTTGAATATAATATACGAGGTAAAAAAATTGTATACCGCAAGACAGTCGCGTTATTTTGTGTACATAATCTAGTCTCAATTTTGTAAAAAAGTTAAATTGATTAGACAGCTTTGTTTTTTTTCTATGTTTAAAAGTACTCAACCGATCATATTGTAATAAGTACGGATAAATTTTTGATTTTGACGCGAGTATGCGCGAGTGCTTATAAAGAATTATTATTCCTTACGTATATGAGAGATCACAGCTTTTGAAATAAAGTTAAACACTGTCCACCTCTTATAACGTACTGATTATAATAACAATATATTTTTTTATTTCTTATATTGCAGGATATTAGAATTTTCACTCATAACGTTTATATAATATTTTTTTTACGGGGGCTTCATGCTCACGTGCACGCCGGTTTACTTTGAATCATGATTATATAGTATGACTTATGTTGAAAACTGTTCGAAAATATGCATACCCGGGATGTTAGAGGCATTCAGAAACTTGAATTGAATATGCTTAGTTTCAAAGGCCTAGTAGTATTTGACATTCCAAAAACAGAAAAATAATGCCAGATGAAGCGCATCGATAGTATTGATGAAAATACGCGCGAGTTGTGTTAATATAGATTCGACATCAAATTTATTCACATATGTTTTTACCCGTTTTGATACCCGAAATTCATGTGTTATGATCTTGATTATATGCTTATACAGGTAAGTTCTAAAAAACGTTGCTTAGAGTTACGATTTTCAAAGTTTCTGAGTGCCCTCGAGATTTTAATGAATTTAGCATGGCACAGGGAGTTTTTCAATTGGTTGTACCAGTGACAAAAATATAATTTCTACGAGTTCAATTTCACGCTTACTTGTTATGTATATATCTATTTATATATTTTTTCTACTTAGTTTAATAATCAGAGTTTCATTGGGTAGCCGTACATACGACATTTGTATAATGTATACTTGTGATCTTGTGCCGTATTAAAAACATGCATTTGCAATCGACTAGCTTTTCAACAACGAAGCTTTTTTTACAAATTTCAATCTGAAAGACAAGGTTCATGAATTGATTTACAAATCAATCGCTTATACAAAATAATAATGCAATGAATATCTGAATTTTTTAAGTGCAATCGTACAAATTTTTCGGCATTTCGATATTTAACGTTATTTGTTTTTATGTCATCGATGTATATTGCTTCATATAAGTCAACTATGTTGCAATTATCATTATGTATAATATACAATACTTTGTTAGCTTATAACGAATTTACAATTAAAAGAACCCACTCTATGCCTTAAACTCGTGTCGTGTTACTGTTAAATCTATGTACCTGCGTATGTAATAATAAAAACGAAATTCATAGCATCAGAGAGCGATTAAAATGCGATAAACTGGTCGTTTTATTGTTGTTACTGCTTGGGCAAAAAGTGGTCGATTTGATTTAAAAGTGTTATTAGTTGTGGAACTTATAAGTGCTAAGGCACTCAAAGTACATTCAGCAGTCGATGACTATTGCATCGTGTACGTTTTTATACATATACAATTATGATTGAACGATACATTCTTTAAAGTTGAACAGCTATATCATAACCTTCTTGTTAATCATTGATAAGTATTTATTTCATCTACATATTTATGATGAAAACCTTTTTCTGTACAATTTTCTTCTTATTTTCGATCGGTCAGGACTCACAACTTGATTCACTTGAGCCACTTAGTCAGACAAGAATATTACATATTAATGCATCTATGTCGATGTCTAAGTATATAAGTATTTAAGAATTGCAATTGTCTCAGTGATTATTGCACGCGATAACATTATGTCTGACGTTCCCGTTTTTTATATACGATTCTACTTCTTTGTAGGGTTCGGCAAGTTATATGTATATACATCGAGCGTGAAAAATTCAATGTGGGATATTCGCATCATTCCGTTGGGTACAAATTGGATTGGATATCTGCAACCCTCATAAAAGTATGATAACTCAGTTTCATTAAAAATTAATTATAAAAGCAAAAAAATTGAAAGAAATAATTGTAAACCGAAGTTAATTCCCACTATAAAATCTTTTTGAAATGTAAGTGCAACTGCGTAACAAATTAAAAAACTAAAACAATATATCATTGTTTATACAAACGATTGCATTTCTGCTTAAAAATATTTAAGTTAATTTGCTAAATAAGATTTTTACTTACAAAAGAAAATCTATCTTGTATTACAAATGACATTGAGCACTACTTGAAGATTGGCGCGGCCGACGGAAGTAATTGTCATTATTGTATCCAACGTAATACAGTAATGTGGGCTGCGAATCATCGAGACAAATGCAATGTTTGCAACTACTAGATGTCAAACTATAATTATCCCATATATAATATAAAATCATTTCTTCAAATATAAATAAAGTCTAAGAATCTTACCGGTTTTACTTGAATTGCAATCGCTCATCTGATTGCCTATTTATGAATATAATTAGCTAGTCTATATGTTCACTAGATTACCAAGATGGTTGGATTCATCTGTAAACTCGTCGAGTGTCTGCTGACTACACGATTATATGGCTCCCGCTTTTTTATTGTAAACCTACCACACAGAATTTTATTTCGATGATGGAGAATTCTTCGCTTTATTTCTGTCCGTCTTGAATACATTATGGAATAGCTTTCCCATTTTGAGATCACTTTTAAATATTACACAATTTAAAAAATACTCATTTGTTTGATAAATTTTTTTTGGAAATATAAAGCTTCTATAGATGAGCAGCGCCTTTAAATATTTTAAAATTTTTTTTTCTAGATATATACTTTTCGAAATGATGATTGATGAGATCGATATTAAGTGGCATTCTTTTCCAAATCAGTTATTAATAATACTTCGGATGAATTATATCTGAGATTATTACATGTCCTTTATTGTATGAACAAGAATGGCGCATTTATATTATGTTTGTACTGCAAAACAATCTGTATATCAGCCGTAACTATAAGTTTTCGGAACACATTATTGATCTTCAAAATATGATTTTGTCTAGACCTGAATAAAGCTCCTTTTAAGGAGCGAATCTAAAATTTTGCTTTCTCTGATCATGTGTTGCGATATTAAGTATTACGTGAGTTAATGTTTATTCAAAATTGTGTTTTATGATGGATAACCGGCTGTTATTGACAAAGCATATGCAAAATCTATCTTGTTTACTTTTTCAATAAGTCAAGGCATTTTATAATATTTGAATTTTGGTTTCTTTGAAAACTGTTGTTGGCACAAGGTAGATTTGGTGCCAAGCGTCCTAATGCTTAGAACTAAATTATTTTATTGTATAAATGTTAAATTCATAAATTTGACAAATTGATCAATAATAGCTAATAAAAAAGTTATTAACTCATGTGAATGATTACATGATATCTTAATTCTAATAATAATTTTTTTTTATATTTTGTCAACGTATTCCGTATGCCATCTTCAATGATCACGTACTTTTAGCAGTCTAATAAATGTCCTGGCAAAAGAATTTTCAACTATTACTTATGAAAAATAAATTGATTTATTTAAAAACATTTTATCTATGACAACTTTCAAATTTAAAAAAGATAAAATAAAAATTTTTTTGCCAGGAATTGAGTAAATTAATTTAGTACATTTTATATAGAATTGCGACTCACAGAAGCGAGCAGAGTGAAATCACAATATTCAAGAATATCATTTGATTGCTCTGTTATTTTTCAGTTCTTTTTTCAATCAATTGTAACTGAATCCTTGAATGTACCTCTTGATCCGACCACTTTCTGTCGCGCGAATATTCGCGATGAAATTTCGAAAGCAGCTACGAGGTATAACAAAATTATGAAAGGATAGGAGAACTCGAGTGATAGTCAACACGACAGTCTTTTGAACACCATAGGGTTGTTGGAACATGATTGGGACCATGTTTGCTACGATACCATTTCATGCCATCCACCACCATTTGAAGTGTTGCTCTCTGATGCTAAAATGATTTTCAAAACGTTAGTATTCTTTCTTCCAATTAAAGAACAATGAAAACAATCACATTCATTTACATACTTTCTACACATGAAGATTTCGGACCCCATATTCTTATTGTACAATCATCTGAAACAGAAGCCATCATTTGATGATAAACAGGATTCCAAGAAACACAATTGACTGTCCTGCTGTGTCCTGTTAATGTGGCTATGGGTAACTCTTTCTTTATGTGCCATACATAAACTTTGTTATCTGAAATTCAAAGAGAATAAAATTATTTTATGGCATCATTCCCATAAAACGTAAAATTTACCTTCACTGCCCGAGGCAATGAAATCTTGATTAACTCCACCAAAACAACTATGAATAGTGAAATGCCCTTGAGTAACTCCCTGGAAACGTCTAATTAAACACCTATCCTGTAAATCCCATAGATGAACACCTTGATGAGCAACGTTAAGTAAAGCCTGACGGTCAGCTTTATTAACACTAAACGACATGATTGGATGATCCTCTTGCAATCTGAAGTAACATGTACATTATTAAAAATATCTAATCATATCAAAATATAGTTTTAGTTTATAAAATGTTGTGTTACATTGTGAATTCACTTAATTCATCGAAGTTATAGCCACGAATGCGATGGTGAGAGTCTGCAGCTAATACCGTTTTTCCGTCGCTTCGACACCAAAGACTCTTTACTCTGACTCCCTCCCATGAATCCAATACATTTCCGTCCATATCCTAAAACAAAGTTGATATCAGTTGTAGATGATTTCTAAATGGTAAAAAATAATTGACAAAAAACTACCACTTACACATTGGTAAAATTGACCACGTAATCCACCAGTGACAAATTTATTGGAATCACGATGCCAGGCACAAGCAGTTAGAGAGTCTTCTGTGCTCTGGGTTAATTTCACTCGCAGTTCACAGTCAGGTGTATCAACGCTCCACAACCACAACTCGGGGCAATCCTCCGGACCACATGCAATTAAATGACTACTGTCAGGACTCCAAGCGATCAGTGCAACGCCGTACGTATGCCCTTCTAATGTTTTTCTGTGTGTTACACGCAATGTTTCCTGTTCACAACATGGATATATAAATAAGATGCATGAACGTTTCGATCAAGATTTGCGTAATTTTCCTACTTACGGGATCTACGTCCCAAATGATGACGGACATATCTTTTGAGCCTGTAGCAAGTTTAAGTCCATCTGGTGAGAACTTGCAGTACCAGACCTCATCACAATGATCATTGAGTATTTGCGTGGTATGACACGGAAATTGCTCCTTACTACAGCTATGATCGACTAGTAGCGAGATATTTTCAAGGTTTGTCTGTAACGCAAAATTTTTAATCATAGTTTTGGAAATGAACGACAATTTTGGAAATGAACAAGAAAACAGTACCTGTGTTTGGGTGATGTGGTATGTGCATTGTTGATTCTGCATATCTACAGCTTGGCAAAGAAGAGAATGAAGACGACGTGGTGGCAGCATAATGGATGGAGGAAGATATTTTTGCAATCTGTCCATCAGAGCAGCTCTCGATTCTAGGCCTTTGCCCTCCCAACCAGCACGAGACTGTAATAAAGGAATATTTAATTATGGAATGACACAAATTAATTTTGTCAGTGTAAAATAGAGCACACACCTGCAGTTCCTCTCTTCCACTACACATCATGAAAGCAGACAATTGATGAACCCGACCAGTATTGTGACCCAACGGTGTAAGTTCATTTCTCAAAACTTGAAGTGCTTCAAGAACTAGTCCATCTTCAAGATGTTCTAAATACTTTTGTTCTAATAATAAGAATTTCATTTCCTGTAATCACAAAGAATACATTAATCTTCTTCTGTGACACGACAGCTCTCCCACTTAGGAGCATCAAGAATAATCCTTACAACAAGACTCTGATTGGCACTGTTTAAAAAGCCTTTCAGCTCATCAAGATCATGGTCAGCCTTTGTCCAGTCGCCATCCATGACATGCTGACGAAACTTTGCTGCAGCTGGATGATCCAAGCGGCAGCCAGATTCTTGCATTAAGAGATCAGCAGTGCGGCTGCAAAAAAATCAAGAAAATTTCCATTCTCATGATTCTATTTATACCTTGGACACAACACAGACTTATAAAAAGAACAGTAAACCCAACATTGTAGTCGGCGTGGTCAGCTGTTGGGAAGAAAAAAGTAGAGAAAGAAACTCACTGGAGGCCCACAGTCTTGAGATGTTGACCGATCAATCTGACAATATCCTGATTAGTCTTGTCCATGGCCTTGGCAGGTATGGTCTCGGTCTCCTCTCCATTGAGCTCCCCGGCATCGCCATCCGTGTCAGTGGCTATGTTCCCATTGGTATGGGCTCCACCAGAGTCGGATACGGCCCCATTCTGCTGGTTTCCCAGGGACACTGCAGCACCATTGGCACCCTGCTGCTGCTGCTGCTGCATCATTCTGTTGCGCAGAAGGGAGGTCAGTTTGGCGACGACGAAAACGACGACAACAATAGCGGCACCCCAGGAAACCCCATTACATAATATATAAGTGAGAAAATCTGCGGAGAGCCGTCGTGCGCGCGTATACGACGACGTCGTGGAGAGAGCGCGGCGGCAAAAGGAGAAAGAAGAAAGCTAATTTTAGATAAAAAGGAGCGCAGAGGAGAGTGAGAGAGCGATAAGGTGCTGCGCTGCTGCATGTGTACACTACACGCAAGTAGAGCGCAGCACACGGAGAGCGAAGCTAGGGAATCTGACAAGGCAAGAGTGGAAAAACAATGCGAGCAGCTGCATCAGCGCGGAGTCACTGCGTGCCGTGTGGAGAGCCTCAGCTTCAGAAAAAACAACAAAGAGAGGGAGAGAGAGAGAGAGAGACTGAGTGAGCAAGTGGGAGGGAGGGTGCGTGTACGTGTATAGCTATGCATGCGCGCAAGTGTACAACGTAGGTATATGTATGGGTGTATATTGTACACCCATTATAGGTACATTATAGAGCCATGTATACTATACATATATACAAGGAGTGAGAGAGAGAGAGAGAGAGAGGTGCGATACTGACCGATAGTTGTCCATGTCTTTGGGACTCGACTGATCGTCCTGATGTTGGTGGTCGTCGTCGTTGTCGTGGTCACGGTGGGCCTGCTCCGCGCACTGCTGCTCCTGGCTGGAGGAATGGGTGAGCAGCGGCAGCTCCGCCGCGGCAGCTGGCCTCTGGGTAGTCGGCAGGGAACTACGGGACCTTTTGCGCGGTGGCGGAGCGAGCCCACCGTCGTCCGACTCGCCGCTCGAGGCCAGGCTTGTGCCGCCCCGTTTTTTTCGCCAAAAGTTTATCGTCCTCCCCGAAATTCACTCTATCTCACTGCTTCCCACCGCCTGCACAGCCTCCTCCTCGTCTTGCCCTCTTTCTTCCTCCTTCTTCCTCTTCTTCTTTTTCTTTTTCCTCTTCTCTTACTCTCCTCCTCCTCGATGCTCGACACGCGCGTCGCACTCACCGTCACCGCTACTGACGAAGACGTCGCGGGCGAGCTGGTGGGGCAACCGCTCCGTCTCAAGCTCTCCTGCAGCAGCACTCGCGATCACGCTCTTTTGGCAGCTCTCGCTCTCTCTCTCCCTCGCTCTCTTTCACTTTTGGACTCTCGCAAGCTCGGGATATTCTCTGGCTCGCGTCAGTCGCTTGTTTCCCCCACAGCTGGCTGCTCCGCGCGGACTGGGACGGAGCACGAACTGCTGGACGAGCTGCGCGAGGCGCTCAGGACTGCCAGTGACGCACTGATGCTCTGGCTTACAATCGCACGCGTCCTTGCAGCGACGGCAGCATCCTCCTCGTCGACGTCGTCGTCGTCGTCGTCAAGGCCAGGCTTCGGGGGGGAGGAGGGGGGAGGGCGAGGAGAGACGCAACGCACAGCCAGTCACGACCGAACAATGACTACTGCTCTCTCTTTTTCTCTCTCTCGCTCGCTCTCGCTCGCTTGCTCGCAACACACACAGCTGATGCTTGTTTGGATCGTCGTCGCGTCGTCGCTGCTGCTGCTGCGCTATACTGGCTGCGCTACGGCCTTTGCTCTAGCTGCTATAGTCGCGCGAGAGTATAGCGGAGCAGGGACAAGAGCGCACACGCACGCACCCACACAGCGGGAGAGAGAGACTGTATGTGCGCGTGCGAGCCTTTCCAGGCTGTGCGCAGAAGACTGCTCGCTCGCGTATATACGTGTGGAGATGGAGAGGTATTGTATATAGCTATATGGAGCGCGAATCGCGAGCTCCTTTGTCAGCGCACGGACGAGCTCACGGCCATCATCGTTTCACGCGTAGCGGGTAGCCTCGAACAACTGGCTATATAGCTGCTGCTAAGCGCTCCGAGCCAGCGTGCCTGGTGCTGCTGCCGTGGCTGTCGCGGCCGTTTCAGCTGCTCGCTGTATACCTCCCGACCTGCGCGAGCTACCGCTTGATGGCGCCAGCCGTAGCGACCTTTCGCGTTCCGCCGCCGCACCTTACGGCCGTTCTCCACTTGCGCGCTCACACGATCGTGTCTGCAGTCTCCACTTTCAACTTCCAATACTTACTTATTTTTAATATGGAATATTTTTCGATCTCTGCGAACACGCGTGCGCTCTGCGAAGGCTCTCCCGAATGTAATCCAGTCGACAAGATAACGTAGCGCGCGGGTGAATCGCGGATTGGTGCTGTGGACTCGCTTTTTTTTCCGCTTTCCCCCGAATCTGCGCGCGGCTATGCCGATGAAAAAAGCGCAGTTGTCGATCGAGCCAGTGCGCAAGCGAGACCGTGACAAAACAAATCCTAATATCCTCCGCAGAGCGAGGAAATCGTAATTTACCGGCGCAGGTACTCGCGCTCTGCACGAGATACGCCTGCTGCAGACTAGCATGTATAGAGGATAGGATCGTAACGTTTGTACGTATACGTATATATATATATAGAGGCGAGTGGATCCCCTCCGCAGTCCGCACTGTACACACAACACACAGAGCGCTGCGGCGCAGCTCAAAAGAGCGAGAGCGAGAGAGAGAGAGAAGCGAGCGCAGAGGAAGAGTATAGTTGCAGGGGCAGAACAGAAGGAGGCGAGTAGAAGGAGAAGCGAGCCAGCCTGCAGAGCAGCGCTCGAGAGTCGAGTCGAGCAGAGCGGCAGTCGCTCACCGCCGGTACTCGCGCTCCCACGACTGCCGTAACACACGCCTCGCCAGTCGCTGCGGTCGGGCCATCTCCGATCTCGAGGACGAGCATCAGGAGGGCAGAGAGAGATAGAGAGATAAAGATATAGTGCGACAGAGCGAGATGAGTGCGCGCTCGGCGAGTTCTACCCGCGTATGAGTGTCGATCGTCGAATCAAGCGCGTGGCGTTCTGAGAGCGATCTCGCTGCTGCGGCCGTCGGGGGGGCCACCTGTTGCGCGTCGCGCAGGTCGCAGGTGAAAAGGTGCGCGGCGGAGTGCATGTTGTACGAGCTGGCTCGGAGTTTTTCTTCCTCCTCCTGCGCCCAAGTGATCGGCCGCCCCCGCGCGCGCAGGATGTGCAGCCGCGGCTCAGGCGCGAGCGCGCCGATGCCGAGGACTGGCCACTGACAGCTCTCGCTACGTATACCTGAGCGTAGAACGCGCGCGACGAGTATTATTGTATAGCGCAGTGTGCGATCCGCGACTCGCGAGTGTCACTGCAATTCTTACGAGTTGCATAGAGAGAGAGAGAGAGGGGCACCGCACGAGCAACGGCATCACGGAATTCCAAAGAGCAGCCCGGTCCCGCGAGGCGCATTCGGGTGAGCATACGTCCGTCCATGCCTCTTCTCTATGCCTTTTTTTTAATAATTCAACTGCCCAGGGCGGCTCTCCGGGAATTCGAGATAATCATATAATATACAGCGGGCAAGTCGAGTCCCTTCCTGGCCTTCTCTCTCTCACTTCTCCACATCGCGCGCAGGAGAGTGTGTATACCATATAGCTATATACACACGCTACGCGCCAGGTATGCTGGAAGCGAGAGAGAGAGAGAGAGAGAGAAAGAGAGGAGAGGACGGACAGAGGTGGGAGGAAACGCATTCCAGAGCCTCCGACTCGACGAGAGTACTACTATACAGGTAGACATGGAGCGCATGCGCGCGTCGTGCCAGCGGCCGCCTCCGGGCGAAACCGCGCGCGCGATCGCGAGAGCTGCTGCTGCTGCTGCTGCTGCTGCTATACAGAGAGACCGCGATATATATTTTCTTTTCCCCCGTGGAATTTTCTTCGTCTTGGATGGAGTCGCGGTTGATGCTGCGGTCTAGCCGAGAGCTTGGATTGTTTTTCGCTGCGTCGCTCGACGTCTCTAATGTACGCTGTACACAGTGTAACACGCGCGCGCTCGCTGCGATGCGCGCATCTCTCGCTGCTCCGTTTTGCAGCCGATTTTCTCCGGTCTCCAACGCAGCGCCAATGCCTGCGTACACTTGCACTGCATACTTGACGCCTCTCTCGCCGTCCTTGTTTGTTTACCATTGCCGCGGAGCGCGCAACTTATCAGCGCGCGCGGCGCTCTCCCACGCGTCGGGTCTTGCAAAAATATCATCTGCACTGCCGCGCTCGCGGTAACAACAAGACTCGACCAAGTAAGCGAGCGAGCGGTTACACGCGCGAAATGCACTCGACGACGCATAAAGTGCAGCCTTTACAGCTCGCGCACGCATACAGGCTGCTGCCGCGCCGAGCTGCTGCAGTACCGCAAAGAGCCAACGAGTATATATGTATAGAGAAAGAGAGAGAGAGACAGAGAAGCGCTGTATACTGCAGCGTGTATACGCGAGAGGCGTATAATGACTGAAAGCGCGAGTATAGCCTAGGTATTTCTTAACAAGTCCAAGAGTTTCCATCCGCATTCCTATTGACAGCGATTAAGCCAGGCCAGTGCCAGCACCTCGCCCGCGCTTCCATATTATCCGTACACACAGCCTCTCCCGAGCTCTCTCGCTACGAGCCTTTATTTTTCAGACGTCTCCCCCCCCCCCCTACCCTGTGTGTAATATGTATGTGCAACCAAATCGTTCGAGCAATTCACGCGCAGTAACCCATATGTGTTTATTTACCCGCGAGGCATAAATCGGCCTGCAAATGTCGGCGGCGTCGAGACACACTTTATTATACAAACCGAGTGCCTCCACCGATTAGATCGCGAGGAGAGAGAGAGAGAGAGAGAGAGAGAGAGAGAGAGAGAGAGAGAAGAGAGAGAGAGAAGCTGGAAGAGAATGGAATTCGGTTTTTCTTCGCCGAAACGCGTGGGACATAAAAACGAGCGGCTTTCGGAGCTGCGTAGCTATATATACTCGCTGGTATATACCGCTGATGCTATCACGAGACTCCGGGCTTCTCGTGTTATGAATGACAGATGCGAGATCGTGACCGGATTCACCGAGCGGGATCATAGCCAACTATCTTAGACGCGCTTCAAAAATTGCTTTCGTTCGCTGTTGTTCTTTTTTTTCTCCTCTTTCTGATGCTGCTGGATTTTTACTTTTTCGAGAATCCTACACGGCAGTGTGCGCTACGCTTGTGTAGAGCTTGTGGGACTGGCAGTCGAGGAAAGTATAGTCGCGGGCCGGAACGAGCAGTGTAGTATTGAATTATCATACAAAGGACACGTACGAGAATCTTCACTTTCTCCTCGAGTGCCATACGGCCGCGGGTCGATGGGAGTCAAGTTCATGACGCGGTGCATGGAGGCGAAAGAAAAAGTTTGTTTGTTTGTTTGTATGATATGTACGTACTGTGCACGTAGGCGAAGCATACGTACAAAGCCCCTGTGTAAACGTCAATCGGAATCAGCCAGAGAGAATGTGAGATTTCGATCGGATATACAAAAACGTGCTGAGGAATTTGTATGCAGAACACGACGGGAAATGATTATTCATTAGATAAGAGAGTGTAAACATGATTTGTTTTCAATAATTTTTAATGCAGATACATACGCTGCTGCGACGCGGCATTACGGGCTTGTTTACGTCGTGTTAGCATTCAAATTAATCTATTGAACGGTTAAATAAAAGAAGATTGCTGCGGAACGATTAATCGGTACCATTTTATTGAATTCTATATATATTGCGAGGTGTGGAGTGTTGCTCAATTATAAAAAAAAATATTTTCTTGACGAACGTATAAGAATGTACTGAAAAGACTTTTTTCGTTACTTGAGAGTTAGATTATTTAAGAGTTAATTTTTAACGTGTTCGACTTAGTACCTTCAATTATCACCTGTACTTATAATAATTATATCTTTGTTTAAAAAAGCCAATTTTCCTCCCTTGTCACGATTGTGCAGTAAACTTTTTTATAATATACTTGCATAAAACATACTATTTTGGGATTCTAAACAATAGAGAGCAATAGAATTTTCTGCTCTGAAGCGATGGATAACTTTATACGAAAATTAGATCGACACGGAAACTGCGTAATATGTCAATTTCAGCCTGTTAATGCAGGTGGAAAATGGCATATGTAGTATGCAGCTTGGCTTTAGCTAATTGTTAATTTTCACAAGCAATGGGCTTGTTAATCCTTTATCTTGCCTAATAAGCAAATTATGTACTATTATTTCACATGAAGAATTAAAACATTTACTAAACAATGTAGAAAACATACAGAGTTGTAAAAAGTACAGTATAAATTATAAACCAGCGCCCTTATATGATTTTAGATCTCGCTTTCAGCATACTAAATGTTATAATCACCTTGTCGAATATTTATGGCTTAATTAAATTAAAATTCTAAATTTTATTTTAGAATTTCTTCCAAAATTCGAAATATTTTTAATTTATTCCAATTATTAAAATTTTGGAAATCTTTTATCTCGTTGGATCATACGAGAGAACATTTTTGCTCTCCGTGCAACAGAAGACTGTATAGTTCATTAATTATTTGGTTAGTAGATTAATTAATAAGATACGCTAATGATTTGATAAGATAGATAACTTATTAAGTTAGTAGATAATAATAAATATAGCAAGAGGTCTAAACAAGTTGTTTACATTCAAATAACTATACGAGATGTATATTGCATCAATTCAACTTTCCACTGTATACGTTAATCAAAATCGATTAAAAATATTGTGTACATTTTTTCATAAGTACGTTATATAGAGGTCTTTTTTCATATATTGATAGGAAAGTTTAAAATTCTGAGTTGGGCAAAAATTCAGTTAGATCTTTCAAATTTTGATAATTTTTGGAAAGTTTCTATAAATTTGACTAAATTTGTATAGCGGCAGCAAATGCGATTGCTTTTTTCACACTCTTGGAATGAGAAGCTTGCCATTTACTTTACATGCGTGCATGCATGCAAAAAAGGTATATTTTTCCTCAGTATGTATTAAGAATGGGCCTTTCCTCCATGTCCAAAAGTAGATATGACAATTTTAGATTTTGAGTTATGCACGCAATGCATCTATTCTATTCTATTATAAAGTAAAATACTAGATCTTATACTTCTTCTTCATGTCTCAAAACTTTTTAACGCTTGCATGCTCTAAATGCGAAATTTCCTCATCTAGTTTCAGACAATAGAAAAAGGCGTATTTTATGCTTCAGTTGGGAAAAAAAAAATTTTCTCTCCTGCTATGTCGAAAAACTAGATTTTCGATTAGTTTCTCATGCATATTGCAAAAGGCCTTTTTCCTGCATGTGTTATGAATAAGGTATTTTTTGCCTTCGTTAAAAGAAATACGTGGTGTGTAGCATGGAAAGAAAAGTTACTACAGACTCGGGTGTGGTGTTTTCAGCACGAGTCGGAGTCGAGGGGTAAACGATTCGCCCTCACTATAAAAATAACTAGTTGTAATGTCCTCTGGTATAGCATAATTACAACTAATTTTCATGTTATGCCCACAAAAGTAATAAATCGATATATCAATTGAAATTCTTAAATTCAATGATGCTGGAACATATGATACACGATTACAAGGTTTTATATCAGCTATAATTCACTTTTTATTCTAACGATCGAGTTGGTAAAACGAGTCTCCGAGGATTATTATAATGAATGAAAAATCAAAATCAGCCGACAACGAGGACTCGTTCAAGCCGTTTCTACAGAGTAATAATAGTAATCATCGCTTTTTTTTCTCACAATTCGAATGACTATGGAAATCGGAATCATACGCACGTCGTCAGCAAATATCGCCAGGAATAATCATTTTCCGCTACTGTAGCCTCGGCAAAAATATTACCACTTCCAGGCAATAAAATTATCATCTTAGGATATTACTCACTTTGAGAAACATTCCAAGACTCGATGAGGGAGCACCTTGCCCCCCCCCCCTCCCCACGAGGTCCAAAAGGCAAGTACGCCATATCTCGAATTTTGTCAGCAGCATATAGCCGCAGCAACAGAGCAGCAGCGTCGCCGTATCGTTTCTTCGAAGTCCGCGCTCGATCGTTCCGTTCGTTTTTTGTGCCTCCTCCCGGCCTCCCCCTCCATTCGTCCATCTCCATTCAGCCGTTCGTCGATTTTTAACAGTTCTGTTTACGCCGGGGCCTTTCGCCGGCAAAAATTCGCCCTGGGCCCCCCATTGGAACGCTGCACGCGCGCACGCGCGCCTCTCCCGATCATCATCAGCGAAGAGAGAGAGAGAGAGAGAGAGAGAGAGAGAGAGAGAGAGAGAGAGAGAGTATCTTGGCACGATCAAGAACTGCACTCTCGAAGCGATCAAGTACCTATATGCAGCGAGGTATATACATCAGGTATAATGTATATATACCGGGAGGAGATTAGCGCGCGCGTACCGCGGTAGCTTGCTATTATATTCACATTATAATCCCATCAGACGACCACCCTGGCTATATGCGCAGGCCCAGTCTCGATCACCCGCGACCCCCGCGACAAGGAGTCCAAATGTTTGCGCTGTACATTCACGGCTCGCCGCGGCTCCCGAGCGTTTAGATCAGTCGCTCTCGCGCGCGGAGCTCCGCAGTCCATTTCGTAAAAGAGAAAAAAAGAGGGAGGCGGGGGGGGGGGGATAGAAAAGAAGAAGGCGAGCACGTATCGATAGGTGCAGTGCGCATACAAGTACACACAAGTACGCGTAGACGCAGCAGCTGCAGCAGCAGCAGCGAGTCCTCCAGAGCGAGGTGTAAAGCTCGCTCTCTCGCGTCTTTCTGGCACACAGAGCGAGCCGAGTGCGCGAGCGATTCCCAGTATTATACCAGGTTGCGGCCCGAGGAATGCGGGCGTCCTTCGCGCGCAGCAGCCGTCGCGAGCGCGCAACATAAGCACACACAGCACGCGCCGAGAGCGAGCCGCCCGTTGATGAGCGCAAGCGGCCTGCCACACTTCTAGCCGGCTACACACATTTGCTCTATAATATCCGCCATTATATATATAGCACTCTGCTGCCGCTGCTGCCGTTGCAGTCTACCCCGGGGAGCGACAGCACCTCACCCTCAAAGTTACACCCAGTCTAGAGCTAGACTTCCTCATTCTTCTGCTTTGCTGTATATATACTCTATACCTTCCGATGAGCCGTATACCTTCGCGTATACGCAATGTAAATGTATGCGTAGGCGCGAGAAGTGCATTTTTCTCGGCGAGTCAGTATTTTTTCTGGCGTACGCGCTGCTTTTATAGGGTTGTTTCGAACGTCCCGGCAGCACGCAGAACCAGTATATACACGGCGTTTGCTACTTTTTACTCGCGTTCTGTCCTTATCGAGCCGTCGTTAAATTGTTATTTTGAATATTTTACAGTGATAAGGATTGTGGTACACGCGCATAACGTGCAGTATACAGTCTGCACTGCAATGTTTTATTACCAATCAAAGGATTTTAATGATCTTCGTACATATAAACGCCATGGCACTGCACAGTATAATGAGAGCGTATATAATTGCGATTTACATAATGTTTTTTATTGAAAACTTGAATCCACCTCTCGAGTCGAGAGCGCATATACATGTACGCGAAATTAAAGAGAAAATGCTCTTACCTAAACACAATAATAATCACAATAATTAATCCGCGTGTACAAAACGAGCGCTCAATTTTCCCAAATTGCGTTTGACAAACTCAAAAGGTCGGAGCCGTATTTACAGTCTCTGGTAAGAGAGGTTGTGCAAAGTCACTGCGCTTCTATGCAGTCGCATACGCGCAATTCGTAATGTCGAATTTTGCAAGGCCTGCGCGCGGACAAGCGACGATTACAACGACTATATATAATATATATATATATTGTGAGGGAAGTAACAGGCGGTAGAATAAAACAAGGCTTCCCGCTTGGTTTTCAGTGAAGACGCTAGGCGTATCGGCGACGAAATGAAGAATGCAGCATGCGTGGTAGCAGTGTCACGGCTGCGCGGTCCTGCCTTCAACCCCTGGTTTCCGCCAGCCGCTACCTCGCCGTACACGCGCTACCCGGTGATCCTCTCTACTTCATCGTTGACGTAAGTACACGCACGCTATGTGCTATACTATATATGTACTATACACAATCGCGGCTGGCGAGTTTTCTAATCGCTCGCGCCAATTCCCCAGCCGAGATAAAAATAATTGCGAATCTGCGCGCGGGGAAAAGGCATTTGGCGAAAACGAGTTCCGGAGCGGATTCACTGCGCCGGCGCGGGGCGGAAAAACTGCTTATTTCCTAGTCAGAAACTGGTTGCGATTTCTATGTATCGCGAGAGTCCGACAGACCGTCCGGCCTGGCAACTTTTTTCCCTCGACGGGAATTAGCTTAATAATGCGATTACCTAACAAAAAAAAAATAAAAATAGGTTACAATATATATTCCGCGCGCGACGCGTGCGCCAACCGCATCTGTCCCAGGTTAGCAGGAAATTTATTTAACGGCGAGGCTCTTCTGCACTAACATATTATAGCATTGTCTTCTTTACGCGGTACTACGGCACAGATATAATGTGCAATATACGTATAGCTTTTGCGGCCTGCTCCGGTATACAAGAGAAAAGGTAGATTTTCAGGAATTCGTGAATAGGAGGTGTATAGTTGTATACAGATCGAGACTGCGGAGTGTGCATAAAGCGGGGTTTGCACAACAATAAAGCGGTTTTCGCGTTTGGTATGTATGAAAAAGCGGCGCCGATTGTGTGGTCTCTGCGGTATCAGCCGTTGAAATCTCTCGAAATGGAGCAGACCTGCCGCCGCTCCGTGAGTTTTAACGATCGATGGATACATTAGGAAGGATAATCTTCCGGCTGTAAAACCCTTCATAATCGTTTTACTGCGCTGCGACTGGTGCGCGCTGCAGTATATATATATAGAGGTTATAGCATTCGGCAAGCTTTCGAGCGACGAGCAGTTTACACACACCGCGTTCTTACGCATGCATGTGCCGCAGTATTGCGTTATACGCGCGTATTGTATACGCTGAGTATACACGCCGTGTATGTATATAGCTCGAATTTTCTGAGCGTGTATTCTTTCGAGATAAAGACCGCGTTTATTTGTTTTGCAGGTCACGCAAGATCTGCCCGGTATAATTAACGGCATTTTTTTGAGAAAGGAAAAAAGGTCCGAGGGATACTTAACACTCGGCGAGTCCCGCAACGTATATAACTCATTAAGAGATTGTTAAGCGTTTTCAATTATCCATTCAATCACGCTCGCATTCATCCTGTGTATATCTATATATAATATATATTATACACACATATATAAATGCAGTGCGAGTGAAAGTTGCGGACGCTGCGCGCGTATAGAGCAATATATCGCGGCCGTAACGAGATTTCACAATGAAATCGTATTTTTGCAAATTCTTCATTCATTAAATCCAGCAGCAGTCCGCACCTCGTTTCTTTCAACTGTATACCACGGCGGCGGCGACGGCGGCTGCTGCTGCAGCGAGCTTCGGCATCGGCTCAAATATTTATAGCCGACGAGTCAACGCCTCCGCTGCACGAGGCATATACGCGCGCAGTTATAAAAAAACTCGCGCGCGGATAAAAATCGATCCGAAAACTAGAATAACGTGTGATCTCCTGCAGCCGCTGGAGCCGCTGCAGCGCGGCCGCTCATTTATCCTCGCAGCAGTGCAGTGCAGTATAGTAATCGTATGTATATATATATATATATATATATATAGCTGCACACGCGCTCGCGCTCTTACACATGCGCTCCGAGTATACACGTATTATATATCGTATATGCCGTAGTCTGTAGTAGTGCAGAACTCGCGCGAGCTCGCGAGTACCTATATAGTAGCTCTGGTATGTAGTACGCTTTCACCGTACGTTGTATATAATAGCGTAGGCTCGTTGCGCTATTATACTGCATACGTTCACGTGCAATGATTGTCACGTATAAGAATATAACTATCGTATAGTACAATGCTGCTGCTGCTGCTGCGTTGCTGCGTACGAGCTGCTGCTGCTGCTACTGTATGTTATGTGTGTACGTTGGTAGCTGCGCGCGCGCGCGCGCGGAGAGGCGACGTGAGCGCGCGCAAATAAACAATAGCAGTTTGCTTTCTATTCCCGCTAATTTCATGTTTAACGACTTTATTTTTCTTCCCGAACGTCAGATATACGCGTGACGCTTGCACTCGCGGCTCCCCTTCGTTGTAATACACGTATGTATATATATACGTGTGCGAGTATTACATGCTCGATATATTCCGGAGAACGCACGAAAATGTGTGCGCTTTAGCGCGTAACCGATAACAAACGTCGAGAAAAGTTAAGAGTCAGCTAAAAATTAAAGAGTAGTCGGAGAGAAAGAGAGGTACACCTCTGCTGCTTTTGCTGCTTTTAGCCGGGATATATAGAGTTACATAAAAACATTTATTTGACTGCATAATAACTTTGCCAGTACGGACATAAGCTTACAAGAAGCATATAGAGATGCTGAGAAACTTTGTAGCGTTATATAGAAACAGTTTTATATTTATTATGCATTACGTATTGATAAATTTGCATCTATACATACATATTGCACTAATGTTTTGACGCAATGAAAACGAATTCGTTTCAGGCTAAATCAAAGGTAAAGGAGGTCTACGCGCAGACATGCCAGCTTCTTGGTCAGCAGGGTATGCAAGATTGCGAACTCTTTGGTCTGGCAATCCTGTCCGGTAAGTGTAATTCTCATTTTCATTGCTTAAGCACGCGGATGTCAGTGTATACGAGAAGATAGATAAATTCATGAGCTACGCATAGTTTATCGATTCGTGATCAGCCTGTAGAATTTACGCAAATTTTATCCATTTATTATTTTCGCAAAATAACTGCACTGCGCGATGTATCAGATTTACGTTAAAAACAATCGAACTCTATACCCGCGCCTATTATACTCGCATCCAAACACTGAGTTTGCATTATTATCTCAGTGAGGCTGATGACGCAGAAAGCCATTGTTCTTGAATCTCAAGGATTCTATTCTGCGCGGGCTTTTCAGTAAATTAAGAGCAAACAATGTAGCGCTGATTGCATTCATCGAATACTTCCCCCCGCAACGAATTCTATCCTCTTCCCTCCTTCCCTCGCTACTTACGTCATCAGCGTCCGATATCCCTTAACCCTTTCGTGCCGCGATGTGCGCATACCCCGTGTAAGGAGCAACTTTTGAACCTATACGAGTAAAGAAAAAAAAACAATGCGGACTCATTCCGGACCGTAAAAATCCCGGGGACTCTTTGCCGTATACATATACGCGCGAGCTCGTAAACACCCGGAGAGGAGAACCCGCGTGCCGCAGCATCTCCTGCGTCGCCTCGTGCTATTCTCGTGGGCCCAAAGGATGCCTAGAGTATTATAGCCTGCGCATACCTATATAGTATATAGCTATAGAGAGCCTCGCGGTTCTCGGCATCGCGCGCGCGGCATGCAGCGCTCGATCGTGTGCTATAGCGGCTAGCCGGTCCGACGAGTCGGTCCCCCCCTCCCCTTCCACCTTTCGGCTCTCTACGCTGCCTCTTCGTCGGTCCCCGCACGCCCCCCTCCCTCTCTCTCTCTTTCTCTCTCTCTGCCACCGCTCGGCGTGCATTCCACGAGGCCCATCTCTGAGAGAGCGCGCGCGCGCGCTCGCTCTCTCGAGCACGCGTTCGCCAAAAAAATGCACCTGAAAAACCAGAACAAGTATAAAAAGACCAGCGCGAGCCTCCGCACGCTTGCGGGAGAGAGAGAGAGAGAGAGAGAGAGAGAGAGAGAGAGAAACGAAGCGCATACATACGCCGTGAATGCCTCTCTCTCTCTCGTACACTCTCGCGACTCGCGAGCTGCATAACGTGTACGCTTGGCCAGTGCGCGCAGCCTCTCTTCTATACACTTATATACTTCCTCTCTATCGTTCTCTCTTTCTCTCGTGCGCGTTACACGCGCTAACGGAAAGCTAAGCCGAGAAAGAGAGATTCTCTCTCTCTCTCTCTCTGTCGGCGGCGCTGTCTTAGCCAGGAGCAGAGATATGACTAGACCAGGAGCAATAGTCGCCGCGGCGCTGGAGAGATCTTCTTTTTTGCATCGTCCGCGTGTTCTCTCGTTGCCCTGGTCCCGAGCCCGCGTATATACATGTACAAGCGCAAGTGACACATTCGGAGTGCGCCGTAGCGCATATGGGCACTCGGTTCGGATGCTGCGCAGCATCGGAGAGCCGCACGGGTGATTTCGTAATACGAGTCGTACGCGACTAAAAATAGAGGATTCCCCGCGAGCAGCTACAGATTCATGTATACCATTACTCCCTTTCCCTCGGCATTATAAGCGCGTATCGTGAGGTATGGCACACGTGGCGCGGCGTGCGCGCATGCATTACGCCAATTACGCGCCGCGCGCGTTTATGCAGACGCAACGGGGATATTCGGGGCCCTACGGGGCAGTTCGTCTCGGTTACGTCCCGAACGGCCCAAAACGACTGCCGCGTGTTAGCTCCGCTGCAGCGCGGCACGTCACGCGCGCATTGCCATTAGCAGGACTCTTAATTTCGGGGGCGAACCGTCAAAAATATATTCGACGCTCGGGGCCTCGGGCCCATATAGCGCGCAAAGTCCGAGCCGCGCAGCGAGCGCGAGCGATCGGGCTCGCGCGATTATGTCGGGGGCCCCGCTGGAATGCACGGGCTTGGTCGGCTTGGCTCGTTTAGCCAGCAGCAGCAGCAGCGGCGGCGGCGGTGGCGGCGGCAACAGCAGCAGCGGCAACAGTACAGGCCAGCGATCTCCTCTTCTCCCACCACAAGCCCACCACCTTCTCCTGGCTTCATGTCCACCCCCTCCCCCCCGTGCGCGCGCAGCCGCGTAACGCGGTAGCTCGGTCATTTGTATAAGGCCCCTGGAAAGCTGGGCCTTGCCGCCGCCGCCGCCGCCGCCGCTGTCGCTCCGCGCGCCCTATACTATGCTACATCGGAATGTGGCTCTCGGGAGAATGAGTGAGCGGCTAAAACGCCGAGCAGCACCAAAACCCAACGCTTTTTTCCGCTCGCCCTCGCTCGCTCTCTCTCTCTCTCTCTCTCTCTCTCTCTCTCTCTCTCTTTGATCTGTTTTTCCTTTTATATCTCTCTTTTTCTCTTTCTCTCCCGCTCTTTCTCCGGCAACAATCAGCCCGAACTCGTTGAAATTTCTATAGCCGCGCGCGCGAACTGGCCCCGCCGGCTGCAGAAGCCAAGGCTGAAACCGTCTGCATATGTGCAGTCAAAAGAGCGAGAGAGAGAGAAGGACTCGGTTATATATGGGCTCCTGAATTATGTGATTAAACAGATAGGATATTCCGCTTTGAGGCGAGAAAATAGCTCGTGCGAGAGAGATAGAGAGAAGAACGCGGGGTTTGGGCTTATACGTCGATCGAAGCGCGCGCGCGCGAACCACGAGTAGAGAGTAAGAGAGGAGCGAAAGAGAAAGAGAGATGGGAGAGGCTCGGGGGGCCCAAGAGGCCCCGGAGCAGCATTCCCCGATAATGGCCGAGTTATATTCGCCCGGGTAACACAGGTGCCTCTTTCTCCGCTCTCGGTCCCCCATCCTCCTCTTCCTCTCCGGCTCGTCTTCTCTCTACTTCCTCGAGTGGGATCAGCACGCCGTGTGGACTGCAGCTGAGCTTTACTACTCGGCTTCCTTTTCTTTTTTTCATTTTCTCTCCCCCTTCCCGCCAATGCCCCGATAGTCTTCGACACGTAGATGCACAGACGCACACGCACGTTATTAATATACATATTTACGCGAAAATAATTTTTTTTTTGCACTCTTGGGCCATGCAGATGCGCTCTCCTACTGCGGGGCTGTCGTGACTCTTTCACAGTCCCTACAGGTGTGGGATGGCTGGAATTTCGGTTCCTTCCTCTTTCCCGCCCTATACACAAAATGCGCTTTTCACTGAAAGACTGTTTTCCGCTTTTCTTTTGCAGACGGAGAGTATCTGTTTGTAGACCAAGAGAGTAAGCTCAGCAAGTACGCACCGAAGAACTGGAGAAGTTCACACACCTACGTAAGTACAATCCATTATATGCATTCCGTATATACTATATATATTATATATACGACTATTTTACATACACGCAGGCACCTCGAAAAAAATAAGTAAATCGGTTCGGAGAACGCGATCAATCTTCGATGTCGAAAAAAAAGCAAGACGAGAACTTATCTCTCGTGTTCATTTTCTAATGCAGAGACGACCCACAAAGCCCGAAAATTCTCTCGGCTCAAGAGCGATTCCGATGATGTACGCACTGTCGGCTGGCGATCTCTCTTCGGATTTTATTCCATTTTTTTTTGTTTCTCCTTTATTTTTGAACCTCGAGCGCGCAGCACAGCAGCAGCAGCAGCTTGCGTCCCGAAGCTCAGACCGGGTTTTTGATTGCCGAGAATCAGCGCATCAGTAGAAAGAGTATATATATATGTGCGCGCTGAGCGAAGACTGCTGCTGCTGCTGCTGCAGGAGCTACGGCAAAAAGATGCGTGCGAGCAATATACGCGAGGGGGCCTTCATAAATATTTATGCTTCGCAGAAATCACGATCTTCAGCGCGCCGCGAATAATCTCCTAATTTGCCACTGCACAAATCATCAAAGACCTCAATTTCGGCCTCGCGCGCGCGCGCGCGAGTGTGTACGGCTGCGCCGGGGAATCGACCTTTCTAATCGTTATATAAAAAGCCCGCGGACTAACGAGACGCGATTGAGAACCCCTTGCGCGCTTGTGTATTACACATATATATACGTACGGACGCGTGCGTGCACGTGCGCGCGCGGTGTGTGTGCGCGCAGTGCGCGTCCGTCTGCTGCGCGCGCGCGCGAGGAAGGATTTGGAAAAAGGAGGATGGAGAGAGAGAGAGAGAGAGAGAGAGAGAAAGAGAGAGGAAGGGCTGCAGGTGATACGTCAGGAGAGTCGAAACGCTCTTTTGAAATCTTTCCTTCTCTCTTTCTCCTTCGGAGTAGAGCGGGAGAGGCAATTTTGAGGAGGTTGATGGTAAAATAATTACGTTTTGCCGGAGACGCGCGGCCGAGGTTTTTTTTCGAGAGTTAGGAAACGCGGGGCCTGCGCGAGGCAGAGAGGAATAAGAGAGAGAGAGAGAGAGAGAAGGCTGTAAACAAAATTAAAGAAGTGGCTCGCGGTTGTTGCTAGAGAAGTATCGGATTAGTATATACCCACAGCGGGTATATATAGCTCAATTAATTCCTCGTCGCATAACTTATATTTTCTCTTGGTCTGCTTTTTTTTTAATTAGCTGCCTTGTCTAATCTCCTCTCATTCCTCCGAAGACGCGTATGTGATTTTTTCTGGAATGTGTGGAGTCATTCTGATCCATCCTCGAGCTGGAGCTCGTCCCTCTCTCTCTCTCTCTCGATCTCTGGGACGAGCTGAAATATTTGACGAATTTCATTTATCAACTCGACAAAGAGCTACTCACAACTTTTTACACAAATAAAACTTAAAAATGTGCGCGCGGCTTATTCGATATATATACCTCGTACGCTCGGCTCTTCTTCGTCTTTTTTTTCTTTCAATTTCCGAAAGCGACGCTCTCCTCGAAAGATTGCTTCGTATACACTATACATGTATACAACGACTTCCCTCAATCTCCATCGCGGCCCGAACAAATCAAAGTGCTGTAGTAAGCTTTTGGACGCGTGAATAGCCGAAATGTAGAGATGACGGTCTGGCCTTTTGGGCCTTCGGGTATGCGAGAGCGAGCGTAGAACAGTAGCGTGATATTTCTTTTTCCCGATGATTCGTCACGCTTCGGAACGAATCGCATTATTTTCATGGCATAAAATTTATAGCGTGTATAGGAGCCGTTCCGATGCGCTGCTTGTGTGTGTGTGTGTGTGTGTGTGTGTGTGTGTGTACTCTGTATACATACCTATACGCGTGCACCGTCGTTGGAATTCGGTATATTATATATAGCTCGGACGTTTTATCATGCAAATCGGCTCTAAAAAAGCCATTAGTTATTTTAATTCATTTTTAACAATTTGTCAAAATTTATCTCGTTCAGTGCGCTCAGGAATTTTTGATGGATCGATCGTGCGCACGTAGCATTATGAAACAAAAAAAAAAACGAGAAAAAAAAAACTAACCGCACAAATTCATGGATGTTTCAGGGCTTGGACAGCAGCGGACGTCCGGCATTCGTTCTCTACTTTCGTGTCCGCTACTACGTGGACACACCATTATTATTAAGGTGAGAGAAGCGTCGCCGATATTTATTCAATACTGTATGCAATCGTACGTTCGCGGTTTGAAGGAAAAAACGTAAACCAAAAAAAAAAACACGTCTGTCCACAGCGATGAAACGACGCGACACCACTACTACCTGCAACTGCGAGACAACGTGGTCCGTCATGGGGGCGGCGTCGAGAGCTGGCAGGGACAGAAGTCCCAGCATCCTCTGCAGTCGGGCAGCGTCTACGGGCCGCTGCTTAGTCTCGCGGGACTCGCCCTGCAGGCCGACCTCGGCGACTACACGGAAGAGCGGCACCGCAGGCAGGGATACTGCAAGCCCTCCGACTACCTTCCCGCCCACGTAAGTCGCTTCGAGGCACTCGCTGCTGATGCGCGCGTGTGTCCCTCGATGGATCGATTAACGCTTCGACGGCTTCTCCATAGAGCACATACACATTTTCGATTAGAAAGTGAAAGTAGAAAGTGCGTAAATTTAAAAATTTCAGCGACCGATGGGACTATATCGAAATATCTTGGTATTTTTGGGAGCCGCCGCGCGTGCATAGCGCGCTGCCTTATACGACCCGGCGTCGACATCCAGGTTTCACGGCTAATCTGCATTCTGGAGTCTTTCAATTACCTAACAATTAGAATTTTCCACGATTTTCCGAGCGGGGCATTGCGCATATTATGAAATAGCTCGGATTTACGTTAATCACGCTGGAAATATTACGGAAATATGCGGTTATCCGAACTCGCGGTATAGCTCGGAGATGATTCACGGGGCATGACGTAAAAAAAAGAAAAAAATTGAGCGTGGAAAAGGCATTCGAGGGATTCGGCCGCGTGAATCAGAGAGCAGGAATTCATTGCGCGCTCGCCCACGGTTTATGCAGAGCCGTACTTTTTTCGCTCGCCGCGAGCGTCGAAAATGCGAAAATTCAGGCGAAGGTGTGCTTGCAGATGTGCCACGAGGAGAACGCGCTGTCGGTGCTCGCGGCCCAGCACAGGGACAATCGAGGCCTGTCCCGCGAGGAGGCCGAGCTCTCGTACATCCGAGAGGCGGTGCTCCTGGAGGCGCCGCTCAACGCTCACCTCTACCGACTGCGGCGCAGCAAGAGCGAGCAGGGTCCGGGACGAGTTCTGCTGGCGATCTGCGCCCGGGGCGTCCGCGTCTACGGCGACGAGGAGACGCCGCAGGTCTTCACCTGGAACAACATCGGCAAGCTCGGCTTCGACGTGAGCATCGTTCGCTTGATCGGCTATTGCGCCGGGAAATTCATTGGCTTAACTCACGCTCAACGCACTTTTCAGCGCAAGAAGTTCGAGATTCGCGCGGTCGATCAGCCGGGCAAGCTCACACTGTTCAGCGGCTGTGACGACAAGAGCAAGCTACTGCTAGCGCTCTGTCGGGACACCCACCAGTTCTTCATGGCTATAGCGCCGCGCGTCAGCGAGGCCAGGCGTCGCGAGGAAGAGGGTATCTGTCTTTCATTTGCATATTTCTCTCGCATAAAAGCACGCTTATACAACACGTTCACTCTCCCCCCCACAGAGCGCAAGGTCCTGCGAGACTGCTACATGTACCCGGCGCGCTGCAAGCTGAGCATGACGACCCGAGGTTCCCGTGCGGACCAGCGCATCTCGCTCATTTCCAGCACCTCGTCCAACACGACGTCCGGCATCGTGAGCGACCGCGTGCACAGCGAGGACGAGCCGGACGCAGGCCCAGTGTCCAGCGGCTCGACCGGCTCCACCGAAGACTCGTCGAACGGGGGGCCTGCTAGTGCCATTGCCAACGCTAATGGAGCGGGCCCGACCGACGGCACCGAGTCCCCGATTCCACCGCCTCTGCGACCGAGTCTCCTCGGGGAAATCGACGCCAGCGGGGCTAATGCTCTGTCGGGTGCGGCCCTCGAATCGCAGTGCAGCAGCACCTGCAGCACTGTAGTCGTCAATGCCACTTCGGAGACTCCCAACAGGACCAGCAGTATCGCTGGATCGGCGACAGCGGCGCTGCTCAATGCAGCGGCTGCCGCCAGCGGCAGGAGAAGGACGTCTGCGAGCTCGAGCTTGGAGCTCGGGTACTCGCACACCGCCCAAAACTCAGCGCTATCGGCTGAGCCTATCTACGATAGGTGCAATAAGACTGTCAAATATGCTGGTACGTGTGGCACTACCATGTACACTAGTATAATTGTGCGCACTTGGCTAATTAATTATTAACGAAAGCAATTGTAAATCCACATCGTAGGTACGGATATCGCCAGCGAAACGAGTGGCGTCTACACGCTGCACAGCAGCGAGATGCTAGACGAGCCAATGGCCAACGACTCGTCGGTGCAATCGACGACGGACGAAGCCTCGGTCACCTCGGGCTTTTACACGATTCACAGCGGTCTTCGATCCGAGGCTAGTGGCTCTTGCTACAGCCAAGGCACTGGCCACGACGATCAAGATCCGATCTACAGCCTCTGCAAGGGAGAGGAGCCGGAGATGAAACTCGGTCAACAGGACATCCCCAAATCGAGCAGCGACGGTGCGACCGTCGAAGAAGACGACGATAACGAAGGCCGCTCCCGCAGTAACAGCATCCTCAGCGCTGGAAGCTTCCGCGGTGACGGTAGTGATCCATCGGGGCAAGGACCTCTGCTCTCTGCCGACGAACTGTCGGATTTGATCGTCGGGCGCTATCCACCCCGTAAGAGCATTGGGGCATCCATGGACTCGGACTGCGACTACGTGAGAATGCCTCCACCTCCTCCACCTCCGGCGCCTCCGCCGCGAAGCGATAGCGAGAGACAACTACCGCCGCCACCACCTTATCCAGGTCTGGTGTTACCTCAACCACCTGTAGTCCCCGGTCCACCGCCTCCGGGTTATGGTTGTCCAAGAGAGCGTTTCGAGATTCCACCGCCGACTCCGCCTCGCAACGATGCCATTACACCTAGGTAAGTTACAACACGTTACAATTGTCAATGTAAAAAGTCCTCTCTCGTATTTACGAGCGTACTTACAATCGAGAACGTTGAATCTCTGCAGGGAACCACCACCACCTCCTCCTCCACCAGCGCGAATACAACCGCCAACGTACCCGGGCGACAAGATGAAACCGACGCCCGTACACGCACCGGTGGCAGCTCTAGTCGTTGGACCCAACAACTACCTGGATGTGCACGCGACTCGTACTGGACCAGTTCTATTGCCATACCTAACACCACCTCACCCTCCGCACCCTCAAGTCCAACAGCGGCAGCCTCCTCCTCCGCCACCTCCACCGCTACCGGCAAATGCCAATGGCAGTTCCGCCAGCGTCGGGGGAGCAGCGGCGACAGCTCCCGGCATGCTCGCTACCGTCTACACGAGTCAGGTCGCCCGCACGCAGATCGAGCAGTACAAGCAACAGCTCTACTCCGATGTGGACTACGTCATGTTCCCACTCAAGGATCCAGCTCTCTCCAAGCAAGAGTATATCGACGCGAAGCAGGGCTCGCTCCTGGCTGCCATGGCTGCTTACCCACCACCGCCTCCGTATCCCTTGCAAGCGGCGAGCAAGTCCTCTCTAATGTACAGGAGCACGCCGTATTTGCCTTACGCTGGCAGCTCGTACTCCTCGCTCTCCAATAAATACGCCTCGAATCAGAATCTCACGAGTAGCCTGAGCGACACCAACAGCTCCGTCGGGGGTAATTACCTGCTTTACGGCAATGCCAGCAGTCAATACGCCGCGAGCACCAGCTCTCTTTACAGCGGGCTCACATGCTCGAGCGGTGGTGGCAGTCAGACTTTCAGGAAGGAAAGCGCGTACGCCTCACCTCCACCACCACTGCCGCCTCCAGCTAGTGCTAGACATCATCCTCATACGCTGCAACATGGATTTTCGAGGACGAGAAGCCACGAAAACATACTCAAGAATTACGACACTACCTCGGCTTCCTTGTCTTCGCTCTCTTTGTCGCATGGAGGACTCAAGAGTCCGGGCAACGTGGGCTCGCTGCCGCAGCCGCAGACCAAGCACAGGAGACTGCCGCCACCGCCTCCACCACCTCCGTACAATATCCAGGTATAAAAATCAGTCGGCATAAACATTTTTATTTACTTTCCAAGTTCGTAAAATAATTATTCTGCTTTTATGTCGCACAGACCCTCGCTCCAAGTCAGCCAGCCTGTCTGGGTATCAGTGAAGGCAAGCCATCGCAACAGTTACAGCAGACGCAGCAGCCGCAGCCGCAGTCGCAGCCGCAACATCAGCAACAACAGTCCCAGAGCCAACAGGACGGAATGCTGGACATCAAGACTCTGCGCGAGAAGAGTCGAAACCTCGATCTACCTCTGATTTCCGCCCTTTGTAACGACCGCTACCTCCTTAAGCAGACCAAGGCCTTCGTTTTGCCCAAGCACCCAACCGAGGGATCGTCCTCGGGAACTTCCAAGTCTGGTACGCGTAACGGAAACAGCAGCAATAGTAACAATAGTTCCAGTAGGCACAAGTATCCAGTTAGCGGTCTCTCGACGACACAAATAACAAAGCCACCGAGGAAATCAACCAACAGCACGCACAAGCACCCATCCTCGTCGACGGCTTCACTGCTTTCGAAAGGCTTTGTTGGCAACGCATACCAAGTGAATAGTTCGACGAGTATCGCTGCTAACGATAAAAAGAATCTCTCGCGAGCGTCACATTCCTAAGCTGATGGAAAAAGATATTGAGTAAGTTTCAAGAGGAAATCACGTTCAAATTGAGCTTAACTTGTCGTAAAATAAATTAGCGTAACATTGCTTAGTCAGTACTCATTCCTTAATAAACTTATTTAACCACTTGTGCGAGCAAGTTCAAAAACAAGTTTTTTAAGAAGAAATTAAAGTTAATTGCAAACTTTGTAATGGTACATAAATAACGACAACGTTAAGAAGCGGGTTTCATAAATTATGAAGATATAAATTAAAGGACTTGCAACTTTCACATTCCCTCAACGATAATGACTTATATACAACTTTCATACCATCTTAAATCATGTAGCTTTTCGACAAGTTCGCATCACCCTCACTGTATGAGAACTGAATCCATGTAAAATTAGAACGACTGAATGACAAGCTCCAGTATGTTTATAATTTGTAATTCTAATTTGTATTTAGATATTCACTTAACTGTTAATATTATTAATTTTTTGTATTTTTCTCGCGCAAATAGACGTGTGACGATACTCTATACGGAGTCGTTTATCAAAATTATAAATGTACATAACGACTTGAACAAGAGTTTCATATATACATATACATATACATATAAAGTGGCGATTATAAATAAATTTACATTTATGTTTTTACAAAGGAGTCACAAAACTGAGAAGAAGCTCAACAGTGTTTCTTTTTTTTCTACAATATCAAAAGTTTTTGCAAAACGTACATATTCTTTTCAGTATCGTTATTTTTGACAGTAGATTCAAGAAATTCATGCAAGGAATGTAATAATAACTAATATCGTGTTGCAATGATGCATCGAATCAATATTGAATACAAATTAATGCAATCGTGAAATTCTCAGCTTACTTCACTTAATACTTCAACAATATACCGTGCTTCTTCATCTAAGAGTGCCATTTCCTTGTAATACATCTTTTGCCAAGAATATCGTTACTACTTAGTAAATTTTTAAATATGCCTTATTTTTCATTTATCGCCATATTTTATTCCAATATAATAAAAAATTTGTAAGTATTAGTTTTTGAAATATAGGTCGACTATCTTGAGGTGTACACTACAACTAAAAATGTAATTTATTGACATCTTAAAGTAGTTTAAAAGTATGTGTAAAAACTTGTTAAAAAGTTGTTTTGTGAAAAATGACGCTAGGTGTGTGTAAGGTTTCCAATATTATTTTCGTTGAACCGTCGATGTTTTTATTCTCTGGCTACTATGTCTTACAGTCTTTTATTTAATAGTGTCTTGAGAGATTTCATACACCATTTTAAGCATTAAAGCTTTGTTGATTTATTCCATAAAGCGTAAAAGTTTTTAATAATTCGAACTAAGCTTCATATTGATATTATTTGATGCGTACCTGGTCAATTTCAAGTTGAATCTCAAATGAAATCTCTTAAAAGCTCAAAACTTGCCTCCAGGTATGTTTTAATTTACTGTAAATTAAAAAATAAAACATGCAAAAGATAAACTGTATTGTATCTATATAAATAAGAAAAAAGAGTTGATCGTTGACATAAGATTTTTAATGGGTAACAGAAAACATTTTTAACTCAAAATATAGAGAAAAATTATTCAATCATTATGAAACATATCATTTTTTAATGCATAAGTGCACCACTGTACAGTTTCTCGCAATTTACAAAATCATATATATGCATGGATTTTTTAAAAGTCTTACTATAAAAACTAATAATTAAAAATGTTTTCTTAGAGCAAGCAGGTGTTTGATCGATATTTTATTAGAAAAACGTAGTCTTCATTAGTGGGATTAAAATGATTCAGAAAATAGAATTGAATTTATCACTTAAACGATATTAGGTAGCTCATTTAACGTTATTTTTGTATATAAATGGCGTTTTTTACTATCATTCCAACAATCATAATTTAAAAGGGATCATTATCCTTTAAAAGAAATCTACATTCGATTACACAAATGCGCAATATCGATAATATATTGCATAAAAAATGTAACGAACATGTTTGTATATACACGTACCCACGCGCGCGCAACATTTATATTAATGTATACATTCGCAATCGCATACACGCAACAAATAAATACATTTTTATGTATACATCAAAAGGATAATCATGAAAAGTTCACGAGACTATGTTGCAAGTTATTGTTAAGTTTGTCAAAACTTTAATTTCTATTAACACTTATTACGAGCAGTAAATTTCCTTAATTATTCAGGAAAAATGTTTCATAGTAAAATGCATTGAAGTATTGAAAAATTTAGTAGTAAACCTTGCATTTTTTTACCGAAAGTATTGTAAATCATAAGACAATAATGAAACGTTCAATGTGCATTAGACACTTAGACATAAAATTATGTGCATTTCAAAAAATTGCAAATACATGCATAGTGTGGAATTTCGATAAAAAGTATGAGGTGAAAATTTTGAAGATATATTGTATAAAATATTATTTTAAGTTGTATGGGAAAAACTATGATTGAAACTTTATGTGCTTATCAGTAGAAAGTCTGATTTGTATTTTCTGCATTATTTTATAATTTTTAGATGTCAACAAAAAAGTTAATTTTTCCGTACAAAACGATGTATACAAGTTAATAATATGTACGATATTATATTTGTATTTGTTCGGAAAGATTTTACATAAATGTCTATCGATACGAGATTTTTCCCGTGTTGTCAAACGTATATGTAAACTTGACGGAATAAGTATTGAACAGAGTAATTTTTAAATATTTCAATAATGTAATTTGAAAATTGATCATAACATTTATACTGAATTGTTCGAAAATATCAAATTATATGTGATTTCCGTCCAGTATACATAAAATGTGTATGTACATACATATATACTTTGTATATATATGTATACATAAAGTATAAAAATTTTATTTGTGTATATGTATATATACACATATATTGTAATCGCGTGAGATACTATAAATTTTTGTAGTGCGAAATTTTCATGTATGAAATAAACAATCAGTTCACCTGAAAATAATAAACATACTTTTTGTAATGAAATTCGTTTGTAGTTATACCTCAATACACAAGCCATATATTAATTATTTTTAACACTAAGTTTTGAAAACAGATTTAATTGGGAAGAGTATAAGTACTATAAAGTAAACGCGTTACTGACATATGTTTTTGATATTATGCAACATTTATTTCTGAGAAAAATAACATTAAAATGTCGTATAACATATAACACGAAATACGTGTCAATAAATTTATAACAAGTATACAAAGTATCTTTGAACTATATATAAAAAATGTTTAACACTCTTTTCAACATAGCTATTCAAAAATCCATAAAACTAATTCAGGTTTCCCGAAATAAAAAAAATGTGCTCATCTCTGGCTAGGTTTTTATTATTCTATATAGGAGCTGATATTATATATATACACACACACACACACACACTCAAAGTAACATGAAAGGAAGAGGATCGCTATTTTTGCGTGTTCTAAGAGTCTTATAGAACAAGAACATGTTCCGGAGGTTGTTGATTAAACATTTTTTTTAAATTAGAAATCCCAAAAACTGAAAATAAATAATAATAAAATTAAAATACCAATAATTAATATAACATAATACAATTAAGTAATGGTACATACTTAAAGTTACAGAAGCAATAATGCTAAATTCCTGAAGTAGAGCTAGCGGAACGTCAAGGAAGTTTGTGAGCATTCATTCTGCCTTAAGTGTGCGCTCTTTTCTTTGATCTTCTAATCCAAATTTCTTACCTAGAAAAGGTTCAACGATCTTTCAGAACAATATTTTGTGTCCAGTGTGTGCAGTGTAGTGTTGAGCTATAATATAGTTTATTGGAGTGCAACGGTTTAGAATACATCCTTCTGTACACTTTTTTCAACATCACTGTTTTTAGCAGCAACGTTTAGTTTTGTTTCAATTCTGGGCAAGTATGCATCACAAGAATATCATAGCAAATTATCCGAAAGGTGAAAGATCGTGTAATAATAGTTCTGCAAGACCATGGAAACGTAGGTTTCACTCTAGTCAATTCATAAGTAGATTAAGCGATATAGGAATTGGATACAAACACAAGTACCAAAGAACTGTTAACTCTAGAGAGCGCATTATAAGGATAATATTGTGCACCTACTTTATTTTATTATAGGTGTAACAATTCAGTTTCTCTACATGCGCTATAGTCCTAGGATGCACGTTTCTTTTTGTTTTCTAAGACCCACAGACTTTGAAAATAAAACATTATTTTGTAAAAAAAGTCATATTTCGCACTTTGAATAGCTATCGTCACGTTGTGCTCGTATTTACTTCCTAGATTCTCGAATTAGTGATCACTAACTGGAGGTGAAATATTGTTTGTTTTTCTAAATTTTTTTTTACTTTGGAAAATGAATTCGTGATTAAAAATACTAAGAAATAATATCCGTGAGTCGTAAAGTTTTACGGTCTTGTGCGTTTGAAGTGATACCCGAAAGGTAAAAGTGATAAATATCATCGAAATTGTTATTTGTAACAAAAAATAACGCTGTGAATTTTAAATGGACAGATATTTTGTGAAGAAATAAGTTTTGTATTACCTACAAATAATACAATAATCGCAAGTATTCCTTGTCTGGATAATCTATCGATCACTTTTTGATAGTAATTGTTTCATGCTCTGAAAGTTCTTCGTTGTTTGGACATTTGTGGTTCTTCGCTTATTCTTTGGCAATTATTTAAATATTTGTATGCTTAAATAGTATGTATAATTGTATAATGTATATTCCTGGTGGGTTCAGACTTACACCAAACTCATGCTGAAGTTTGATGCGTCGTGTGTACTCATTTTTGTAATAAGATTATATTCAGTAATATTTAAAGTACCTTTGAAACTTTTCAAATTGTGACAACGTAGTTGTATATTTTACACCACATATTTCGTCAACTTGACGTTGTAATAAATTTATATATAAGCTGTTTATTGAAACTGAATTACAAATGTCTCCATTTTAATAATATCTACTGAAATATACTCACAAGTTTCTATATCGTTTTTTTCATTATTTATATAAATCAAAATAAATAATATGTATGTGTCATATATTTGAAGACTAAGATTCGATGATTCTCTCTCTATACACACTCGGCTCAGCGATTGACAATCTTAGTTTTTAATCTTGTAAATCGCCTGGAATAGCATATTACAGTGTACCAGTGATCCATTATTTCACGGCGTGTTTTCAGCTAGTTGATATTCACGTGCGTTAGGTCTGTTAGCTTACTACTATCATACATAATTATATAACACAGCCTACATGAATTCGGAGTTATACTTATCCAAAATAAAACAAGCGAATTTACGCAGACCCTAAAAATAACATCCTCGGTGCGTTCGAACACTATCAACTTGTCGTGAAATATTTCCTACTTAAGAAAGTTTTCTTCTTGAAAGATGTTTTATTTAACTAATGGCCATACCTACTACTTTTTCTCAAAAACTTTGCAGAAGACCATACCATGAAAAATTTGATAGTGAAAAAAGCTTCTCCAATGCAAGGATATTACGACAAAATTCAAAAATTTTTATCCCTCATAATGCATAACATACTATAATACTTGGATAAATATATATAGAATGTTAATTTATAAAAGTATATACACAGTATAGTTAATGAAAATAATGAGTAATTTTTCATTATAACGGAACAATATGCGGACATTTAGTTCTTTGTTGAAATAACTTAATTATCTGGAACGAAGCAATATAAACGAAACTAAAATAAATGAAACGAAAGCATGCTCAGTAATCAGGGAGTACTCTGCTTTAGAAAGAATCTACACAATGCTCATACCTCTGTTCTTTTGCCATAATGCATGCAACATTGCTATTGAATTTATACGTATTTCCAATAATACCTCACAGTTTTACTAGATTATTGATAGGTATTAAATATATAGATATGCGTATGCATCTTTGCTACATAGATTATACAGAATAGGACTGCATGTCGACTCTCCTTCAAGTAATAAGCTCATCTATTGTATATGATATATTGCAGACCACATACTTATATATATAATGTATATACAGGAGACAGCCGTTTCATCGACCACTCTAGTCAATAGCCGAGCTTTTTTTACTGATTAAGTAATACCGCGCAGATTAGGCACGAGCCTTTCAAAGTTATATGACTTTTGAAGAACCATATTCAAAATTTTTTACATAAATATGAAAAAAATCCAAAGAAGTTCAAGCATAAATTTAATAGATTATAAATACATAGGTAAATATAAATTGTTTAAAAGTATTTCATTTAGAAAATACAAGGTTTTTATTTAAATAGTATAAAATTTTGTCATGATTTTCTATAACAAGGCAATTCCAAATAATTGAAATTTGTTCACATTATTGTTCTTAAAACTGATAAATATCCCATTGAAGCTTTAATAGTCTGGAAAATTCATCAGGGTCAATAAGTACGAACGAAAGTGCTATATTAAATAGTAAATGTAATAACTCACAGCTGTAAGAGTTTGAAGACAGAACATACCAAACTTGCCAGCAGTCATCTGCAGTGGAATTTGTGAACGAGCTATGCCCAAGATAATTTTCCGGGCATTTTCTTTCGACATGTTGTACCATTCGCAATTGTAATAAGCTTCAGATACTCGATTGCTCTTTAAGAATAAATGATGACGAGTAGTTTCTGCTAAAAATATTGTGACAACAGATACTAGTAAGATTACTTATACTAACCTCTGTTATTAAACTTTCGCCGACAGTACAATGGATGTACATTATAAGCACTACAAGAAATATGAATGCAAAAAGTGATACCAAGACTGTTCTTTCACCAATGGCGAGGCACTGAAAATGAATGTAAATTTTTTTTCCAGAAGTAAAACAAAACATTAGTACACTTTTCGTATCGAGTTTTAGAGTACCATCAAAATCTGATATCCAAGGATGCACATGAGAGTCGTAGCCCCCACGAGATTCCCAAGAAGAATGACACTAAAAGCTCTCTCAATAGCTTTTCCCATTCTAATCGATCATAATAAACATTAATAACATTTTTATCACGACAATTAACAAACTCATTAACAGAAGCATATAATGTCTGACAAAAAGCCGATTATTGAAATTAGATGAAATTCACCGAAGGATTCGCATGTGAGCCTTGAGGACTTTTTGCACCTCCTGAGTACATTTGGCTGGATGGGTGTCGAGGCTGGCAATGCGCAATGCGAGAACGGCCATCTGCCCGGAAACGTGGTAGACCAGAGTGACCATGAGGCAGTCGGCCGCACTTTGGCCGAAACCGCTAACGAACACGAAGGGCAGCTGCGAGCCATAAGTCCAGAAGTACGTTCGGGCATCGTTTAGCTCGTAGAACATGTAGAAGCGATATGGCAGCATAAACACGAACGTCGAGTTCTCGCCACTCGAATTTAAGTATTCCATTACTGCGTGGAAAATGCAATTGTGCTAGGATGAATTACTAATTAATTCTGTAGTTCTAACTGCATTAGTATATACGTGATATATCAAATTTAATTTGAGAGGTATATGTAATGCGCGATTAATTAGAAGGCAATACATTACGTTCTCCCATTTGGCCCAGTAGCGGCTTGGTGTAGTACGAAGTCGCCGTCAACGCCGTATTACCCAGCAGCAGTTTCATGAAGGTCCTCGACTTGACGTGGTAAGTCACGAACGTCTTTCTCTCCTTCTCCGTGTAATCTTTGGCATCGAAATCCTTCATGGCGTCGCTGATGATCTCTTTGAAGTCCCTGTTGTAGACTCGCAACGCGATGAACCTGATGAGAATCTGCGTGAAAGCCGCGTTCTCCGTGAGGTTCATCAGGACGTTCTCGAAGTTGTCGATAAAGAGAAACAGATCGAGGTACTCGAGCAGCATGTGATAGCAGAAGTAGCCGAAATTCAGGAAGAAAATTACGTCGTTGGGACTGGCGGGCCAGAGTCCCACAGACTTCATGATGACGCAGTTCCAGCGGAATACCCCGGAAATGTTGTCGAGTTCTGCCTGTCCCTCAAGCTGACGGTTGAAAAATTTGCATTTTTTTTAATGCTAAACCAGAGTGAAAGAAAGAAAATCGTGCCTACTTGCAGTGCTTCAGCAGTCATGATTCGATGCTAGTCGTACTATCACCGGACGCAGAATGCCAGCTTTCTATAGCGAAAATTCACAATTCTTTTTCGGTACAGCGTTTTTTTCCAATCAAACACAAGATACAGTGTACACTGCAGAGTCATTATCTTCGAGACACGGGGAACGCATGGAAGCTTTACTTTTGATTACTGGTCTGTGGCTTAATTATAGCTCTCGGGTCTACGCGAAGAATCCACATGGGCAGATTATTATTTCATCGGGCTCAAAATAGACGCGCGCACGCTCAACCGTGTACGGGCAATTTACTTAAAATCGCGCGGAAGCTTGGATTTTCTTTTCCCGAAGCTTCCCTTTGAATTTTTCATAGTCCTACGTGCGTCAATACGTGCGTTTACGTACACACGTATTACACAGCACAAGCGAAGATATAGCGTATGCACAATTGTCCAATTATATCCAGCGCTTCAAACTTCGCGAACGTGAAATTTGATGGAATAGAATAATTCGACTTTATTGCACATAATTGTTGGCCAGAGATCGCGAGAGGCCTTTCTGTCGAAGCGATTTTAGTTGGTTCGTCGACGCCGAGCTTCGAAAAGGTGAGATATACACAAAAGCGCAGCGGAGAGGGCTGTAAATTTCAATGTATTCGCACATACGCGTGCAGACATTAAACTCGCGTAACAAGTCTTTTGAGTCGCGGCCGGCGCGGAAGTGGTGAAAGTACAAATTTACCCGCACGATTCGAAGATCGGAGGAAAAAAAAGCTGCTTTCTAAAACGGCCTTTCGATCAGTGTCACTTACAAGTTCGACCGATTTGGTTGAGACCAGTGTAGATTAAAAATATATTAAATCGCAGGTTGCATAATCGCGCAGAGAGTCAACTATCTCGGTATGTTACAAGCACATGTATATGCAGTATTCGTTAACAAGTGCGTCCCGCAACAGCGAGCCAATAAATCCGCGGCACGCCCCGCCGACGGCTGATACCCTGATGCAAAAACTGGATTTCGCATTTTAATCCCCGTCTGTGTCTGCGCGAGTCTCGGGGAAATCCCATCAGTGGCTGCGCGACGTCGATCTTTTTCTCTCCCCCACTTTCTCGATCGCTCTTTTTTTCTCTCTTCTTCGTTTTTGCAGCAGCAGCAGCAGCAGCAGCAGCAGTAGCCACGCTCCTCCTGCCCCCATCGCCGGACATGGAGAAAGAGAGAATGAGAGAGAGAGAGAGACACACAGAGAAGCGTTCCTTTGTGCAACGAGAAGCATTATAATATCGCACTGCCGTGGGGCACGTGCCCGGGCAGAAGACGACACGTGCACGGAGGCGACTTGTCTTCCACACGCGGAAAAGAAGAGGACGGCCGAGGAAAGAATTTAAGCTGGGAGCAGTGCGTTATTGTTAAGCAAAGGTTAATAAATAAAAGAAATCAATGGAATCTACCGACACAGTTTATTCAGTTATATATGTATATAATTCTCCCTGGACTACACAGTGCGGGCATCTAGCCGGTACAGGGACTCGACTAGGACTGACGGACTCGTGATACTTTTACACGTAATCGTGTAGGACATATAGTGTTTACACACGCGAAGTCGTCCCTATACATGCAAATATATATACATTTGAAAGTATCAAAATATTCTCAACACTCCCGCGATTTTTATACTTTCTATATACCGTCTTTATTGAGACAACATAGTCCTATGCTTTTACGCAGCCTTTCGTGGCTTTCTCTCGCTAGCGCTTTCGTAAGGATATCGGCTAGCTGCATTTCGCTAGGAATATATTTCACATCTATTAAATTATTTTCGTATTTTTCTCTTATATGGTGATAATGAATTTCAATGTGCTTCGTTCGCCTATGGAAAACTGGGTTTTTAATTAACTGTATAGCACTCTGATTGTCGCAAAATAAAGCAGTTGCGTTATCACATAGAAATCCAAAATCACTCATTAATCGTCTTAGCCATATTATTTCATTTGTCGCTTCGCTTGCAGATATGTATTCTGCTTCTGTAGTACTCGTAGATACAGTTCGTTGCCTCTGTGTACGCCATTAAACAGGGCCATTACAAATTTTAAAAACATAACCAGAGGTCGATTTTCGCGTCTCTGGATCACCGGCAAAATCCGAATCACAATAACCCGTTAATTCTAACACACTCCCGCTGCTTGTGTACATAATTCCGGTATCTAAAGTAAATTTAATATATTTTAAAATTCTACGTGCAGCGTCCCAATGTTTTCTATTGTGTTTATCTAAATATCTACTCATTAGATTCGTAGCAAAAGCAATATCAGGGCGCGAGACGCTACATAAAAACATCAATGATCCTATAAGTTCCCGATATTGTGTTTTTTCGTCATGCGACTCACATTCCTTTATCAAGCTGGGATCAAAACCCTTTTCAAGTGGAGTACTAACTGGTTTGGCATCCAGTAAGTTAAATCGTTTTAATACTTTGTAAGCGTAATCTGCTTGATGAAGAAATGTAGTCTTTTTCACTCTATCTCGCACCACTTGCATACCAACAAAATTTTCAAGTTCGCATGTCGTAATTTCAAAACGATTTACTAACATTTTTACCACTTTATTTATAATGTTAATATCTTTTGCTAAAATCAAACCGTCATCGACATACAATACTATATACACGCATACATCATCCACTCTTCCAATAAAAATAGAGTTTTCAGCTTCGCAACATTTGAAATTATATTCAAGTAGATACATTTTAAAAGTTGTATGCCAACAACGAGACGCTTGTTTTAAACCATACAATGATTTATTTAATTTACAAACCAAGTCATCTTTATTATTAAAATTACAAAATTCACTCAAACCTTCGGGCAACTCCATGTATACTTCTTCTTCTAGTACTCCGTAGAGGAAGGCCGTCTTGATATCAAATTGGATGATTTCAAGGTCGTCGTGAGTAGCAATCGCTAGCATGACTCGCAGAGCATCGTATCGTACGACTGGAGCAAAAGTCTCTTGATAATTTATACCGTATTCTTGATTGAAGCCTCTAGCGCAAAGTCGAGCTTTATACCTATTGCTTTTTCCAGCTTTCGCCGCTTGCACCTTAAAAACCCACTTGGAGTCTATAGTCTTACAATGCTTAGGTCTTGACAGCAATGTCCAAGTATTATTTTTACGGTGCGCTAAAAACTCGTCATGGATCGCTTCTTTCCAATGCTTCGTTTCGGGACCCGTCACTGCTTCGGTATAAGAACTCGGCTCGTAAACTTCAACAAAATTTGCCTGGAACCTATTCGGCTTCTTGATATTAGCGCGTATTCTTAGTTGCCGACAGTCGCTTATCTGCCTCTCTGCATTCACCTGCAAGTCTGCTGCCTTATGCCTCGAGTTCTTAGTTGCTTGATTCTCGCATGACCCATCCGTACGTGGATGTTCGTTGTCCAAAACGTCGTTGGTTTCCTCTGCTTCAGGTACAGCGGCTTTGGCGTTTACCTCTGAAGGCTGGTCATTTGGCGTTGGCCAGTGCAAAACAGTAAGCTCGTTTCTATCTGTTATTTCTGAGAAACGGCTTTCATTGAAAATTACATTTCTACTTACAGACACTTTCTTCGTTTCAAAGTTGTACAGGCGATAATTTTTAGACTCCATCTGGTATCCCACAAAAATACTCTTTCTTGCTTTTTCATCAAATTTTTTGCGTAAAGTTTTGGGTATATTTTCGTAGGCAATGCAACCAAAAACCTTCAGATGTGAGTAGTCGGCCTTTCTGCCAGTCCAACATTCGAACGGCGTAGTGTCTGGTTTTCTACTTGTAGTCGTCATATTCAAAACATAAACAGCGGTGTTAACCGCTTCAGCCCATAGAAATTTCGGAGCTCGGCTGTGAAAAATCATCGTACAGGCACTCTCACAGATAGTCCGATTGTCTCTCTCGCTTCTCCCGTTTTGTTGCGGAGTATACGGTGCTGTGGTTTCCAATCGAATGCCTTTACTCGCTAGCAGTTCCTTCATAGGTGCGTTGCAATATTCAGTGCCGTTGTCAGTATGCAAAATCTTCATGCAACGATTAAATTTATTATATATCAGACGTTCAAAGGTTTTAAATCGATCGTACACATCTGCTTTGTGTTTCATGAAATACACAAACCGATAACCTGAATAATCATCTTTAAACGTTATATAATACCTGGAGCCTCCCAAGGAATCCACTGGCATCGGCCCGCAAACGTCACTATGAAAGAATTCTCCGACAGTCCATTCTCGGCGTTCGGTTATTGGCTTAAATGGCATCACGTGTGATTTTCCAAGCTGGCAGGCCTCACAGAAGGCGTCGGTATTTTGACCAATTTTAACTCCATCGACTATTCCTTTATCGACCATCGTCTGCAGTTTCTTTACGTTCACGTGTCCGGCTCGTTCATGCCATAATTGTAGAGCTTCGTTAGTAGATACATTTGCCTCTTGATTTACAATAACTTCGAACAGCATCCGATAAATTTCATTGCCTTGTTTTGCGCCTTGTGCCACTACAGTATTTCCGTGCAAAATTTTGACAGCTTGATCTTCAAAAAAGATACTGAGACCCTTTGTAGTACACACTCCAACGGAAAATAAATTTTTGCGAAGATCAGGTATATACAGCACATTCTCAATTTTGCCAGATACCCATTGTGCATTGACGTACCTTTTAATTAATATTGTACCTGATCCTATTACTGCGCATGATTTATTATTGCCAAGGACAACCGTAGCACCACTGCTCGGAGTAAAATCACAAAACCAGTCTTTTCGGAAAGTCATGTGAGCAGAAGCACCACTGTCTGTAATCCATGTATCCGCTACACCTTTCGCCATAATACGACCGATAATGCTCCGATCGACAGAATTGTTACTCACTACTTGCTTGCTATAGAGCGTCGTCACAAAAGCACCTGTGTGTTTATTTTCATCGTCGTTATGCTCAGCCGTCTGTTTACGTTTATTAAAGTCTCGCTTTCTGTTACGGCAGTATTTCGCATAGTGTCCGGGCTTCTTGCAATAATGGCACGTAAAATCCGCTGGCTTTCGGCTTTCGTTCGGTTTGCTGTATTTGTTCGACGATCTATTTACAGCATGTTCACGAGACACAGCGAGAGCACTTGCTTCCTCACCTTGATCATTGAGCCGTCCTTCTTCCTTGATAAGGCGCTCTTCTAGACTCTCTAACGTTTGTTTACTCATATCGACGCTATCCCAAGCGGTGACGAAGCCATTATATTTCGATGGTAGACTACCAAGAATTTTCGAGACAACGCCTATCTCTGAAATCGGCTCCTCAAGATCTCTTAACGTTCTTGCCATGTTCGTAATTTTTGTCACAAATTGCACTACCGGCTCACTTACGTCCATACGGCACGAGTAAAATTTTTGGAGCAAAGTCGATTTATTCGATGCTGACTTGTGCTCATGTAGTAATATCATTTTTTTCCACATCTCGTTTGCCGTTTCACTAGTAATACAATTTTCCAACTGTTGTGCTGCCATTGCTGAAGATAAAATGCACATTGCTTTTGAGTTTTCTTTTGCCCATTTCTTGCCATCCGCACTGGTTAAATCATCGAGCTTCGGGTTTGCACCGGTCACTATTTCAAGTAATTCATGGGCACTTAATATTGCACGCATCTGGAATTTCCAAACTTGAAAGTTTGTTCCGTCAAATTTTATGCAATGAGGACTTGGAAGTTCACTCGTCATCTTTGTCAAATGCGTTGTACAATATCACAGTTTTTGATCCTCACGCAATGCGCGGTATTAACAAGTGTTCTTCAGAGAAAATAAAAAACTGATTTATAACGGTGTTACTTTCTCACTGGGCGGTATCACTGGGCCCATAACCTGTTAAGCAAAGGTTAATAAATAAAAGAAATCAATGGAATCTACCGACACAGTTTATTCAGTTATATATGTATATAATTCTCCCTGGACTACACAGTGCGGGCATCTAGCCGGTACAGCGACTCGACTAGGACTGACGGACTCGTGATACTTTTACACGTAATCGTGTAGGACATATAGTGTTTACACACGCGAAGTCGTCCCTATACATGCAAATATATATACATTTGAAAGTATCAAAATATTCTCAACAGTTATTAGCGCGGAGGAGCGTCGGTACTCAAGAGACCTGCCCGACTTATGCTAATATAGCGGCATATGGCAAGGCGAGCGCAGTGGGCGAAGGAGGAACTGGCGCGACAGCTCGCGCGGAGGAGGCCAGTTCGCAATAGAGACGGCCCGGCGTCGAGGTGCAGCAGTCCGCTCGTCATTGTATTATAAGAAAGGCCGCGCGCGCAGTCGCGATCGCGAGAAGTCACCGCTCGCGGCTCTTCCCGTCCGTGCAGCCGGAGAGCGAGAGAGGATCTCTCTCTCGCGGCATCAGACTCGGACGCGCGCGCGTTCAAAGCGCAACGGGCATAAGTACTCTGCGCAGCTGCTCCGATTTTTTCTCCCAACTCTATTTTCGGTGCCTCCCCTCGCTCCTCTTCTCCCCGCCCGCACGCGCGCTATCGTTTTCATTTAAAATTATATCGGCGAGACACGCGCCGCCGCGCACTATACTCCGCGAGACGTCGAGAGTTTTATCTGTTAAAAATCGTGCAGCCGCAGCAGCAGCAGCATTGGTTGCCGCGTTGCACGCGCGCCTGCAGTCGATCGGCCGTTTCAGAGCTCGCTGCTCGTCGATCTTATCTCTGCGACTCTGAGATCATCGCCGCGCAGTTACGCCGTCGCTCCGCTGTGTTGGGCGCGCGCGTGCCGCTGCTTTTGCGCGCATGTTGCACTCGAGGCCCCGCGAGTTCCTGGGAACGACCCAGTCGGCGAAGGTCAAGTGATTTCCAATTCCGAGCCGGCGGCAGAGGCAGATGCGGCCCGTCGGCACTTGAGCATGGACGAGGCCGAGCAGAAGAGGGAGCAGAATCCCCGACAAGGCGCTAGTCGATTGTCCGTCATCACATTCGCGTAAGGTCCAGAAAAGATTGATCGACGCGGAGATAATAAATCGCGTTATTGCTTTCGGCCTCTTTCTCTCTCTCTCTCTCTCTCTCTGTCCCTCGATTGAGGACGCATTGACTTTTGGCTTTCTATAACGGACGATGTTCCATGCATTATCTGTCTAACGCTATATGCATATGCGAGCACATATGCAAAGTTCAAAATGCCGTTATCGTTAGTTACTTTCTATCATTCGGCCACCTCCGCACAACAGCCATTTGGAAAACCTGTTTCGGACAGGCCGCAATCGCCGGATGTAAACAGCTGACGAGAGGGAATTCGTAAGCTTCGTCGCGTTTCTCGCTCAAAACGCATTTTATTTTATTATATTACACGTATTATATTAGCACAAAGCGCAAGTGTATCAAGGCGGCGAGCGGGGCTTTCTTTCGCTGAATTGAATTTCGCTGATCTCGCGCAATATATTATGCGGGGAATAAAATTTTACGAGCAATTTCATCGTTGTGTTATATTCGCTATGCCATTCATTTTGTTGGACTATTCAGCTTTAATTTGGAGTAAAAATTATAGTGATGAAGCGAGTCCCTACAAGTTGTTTCCGCGAATACATACTCGTGGAGGAGGAGGCCGCGTCACTTTGCTTACATATATACAGATTTTTGCTTGAACGATGGCTCTGCTTATATACATATTGCTGAGCGAGGAAACGGAGATTCCCGCGCGATAACTTAGTGTAGAATGCGTAGAACTACTCATTGTCAAGCGAATTCTTCGTAGCGTTGTGCAAAAATAACGTGTTTCATTTCAGCCTTTCGGCCGTAACTACTACGTACACACGTGTATATATGGGGAATTTTTTTTTAAATCGGCACTTAGAGGGGTGAAAAAATGGTCGATTTTCAGAAGGGGAGCACACCTCCCAAGTGCGATTTTTCTTGTTCTTTATGTCATATGGAACATAAAAAACTTGGGGTACAACGGAATTGAGCTTTGTGACAAGATTTTACAAGCGCTTGAATTTTTAATATTTTGAAATAATTGAGCTTCTTAGGCCAAAAAGCTAATAACTTCAAATGCTTGTACAACGCATTTGCGGGGCTCAAAAGTGAAAAGTCTGGGCATAAAATTGAAGTACAAAAACAGAGCTTTAATTTAAAAAAAAGCCCGATCGGATTGGTTTCTTAGCTTGAAAATGACAAGCATTTGAAAATAATGCAAAAATCTGATGTTAAATTTTGTTGTGAGCGTGTTGTTGAACATGATTTTTTTTCTCGAGAAATATCACCTTAACGAAAAAATGTAGTAGAATAAAAAATGCTTAAAATTACTCAAAGAATACGTATGAATTTTTTCAAAAATTTTTGAGCCATTTTTTAATTTTTCAAAGATGTACAATTGGAAAAATTCATACGTATTCTTTGAGTAATTTTAAGCATTTTTTGTTCTACAACATTTTTTCGTTAAGGTGATATTTCTCGAGAAAAAAAATCATGTTTAACAACACGCTCACAACAAAGTTTAACATCAGATTTTTGCATTATTTTCAAATGCTTGTCATTTTCAAGCTAAGAAACCAATCCGATCAGGCTTTTTTTTAAAATTAAAGCTCTGTTTTTGTACTTCAATTTTATACCCAGACATTTCACTTTTGAGCCCCGCAAACGCGTTGTACAAGCATTTGAAGTTATTGGCTTTTTGGCGTAAGAAGCTCAATTATTTCAAAATATTAAAAATTCAAGCGCTTGTAAAACCTTGTCACAAAGCTCAATTCCGTTGTACCCCAAGTTTTTTATGTTCTATATGACATAAAGAACAAGAAAAATCGCACTTGGGAGGTGTGCTCCCCTTCTGAAAATCGACCATTTTTTGACCCCTCTAAGTGCCGATTTAAAAAAGAATTCCCCATATATGCGATATCTACTAATATGCATTACATATGCGGACACGTGCGCGTTACGACAAAAAAAAATTAAAGTTGAGCATGCGTATTGGAGCGACGAACGAGAGCTGTACGCGAAGGACTTTTTGGAAATCATTTAGCGCAGGAGTGCAGCTTTAAAATCTAAACTATTTTTAACCTCGTGAGCTCATGAGCTTTGACTTCGTTTCATACTCGCGGTTGGAGAACTAAAAACGAAGTTTCGAAATTGGCTATTATAAGAAAGAACAAATATACATGGTTTGGAAAGGTGGCTATTCAAAACGTTCCGCACTGGATTCCGACGAGACTTGGATCTATCGGATCTTTATTACCCATTAAACGAGCATTCGAGCCATAATGTCGGGGAGAGAATCTCTGACGAATGGAAGAGGGAACAAGCGAGACGTAAAGATTTGAACGGAGCTTCCTCTCCTAATTTGATGAGAGTCCTCTTCAAATGTTTCGGCAAAGAGCTGATGCTGGCCGGCTTCGTGCAAGCTGTGCTAGAATTTTTCGTAAGGTAAACAAAAAGATTAGAATTTTCCGGAGGCGAAATCTCGATGCACGATATTTCCTCGATTGCGCATAAAAGAATACAAGAGCTGTCAAAATCAATTTGCGAGTCGACAAAGTGCAAGCGCGATTTCGCCTCTCGGCAAATAAAAAGAAAAGCTTGCTTTGTAATGACATATTCATACGAGATTGGTATTCTCCAGATTATCTAGGCCGTACATTTTATTGCAATTGTTGCACTACTCGAGCGAGAGATCAGACATAAATTAGCGTAACATTGCTTAGTCAGTACTCATTCCTTAATAAACTTATTTAACCACTTATGCGAGCAAGTTCAAAAACAAGTTTTTTAAGAAGAAATTAAAGTTAATTGCAAACTTTGTAATGGTACATAAATAACGACAACGTTAAGAAGCGGGTTTCATAAATTATGAAGATATAAATTAAAGGACTTGCAACTTTCACATTCCCTCAACGATAATGACTTATATACAACTTTCATACCATCTTAAATCATGTAGCTTTTCGACAAGTTCGCATCACCCTCACTGTATGAGAACTGAATCCATGTAAAATTAGAACGACTGAATGACAAGCTCCAGTATGTTTATAATTTGTAATTCTAATTTGTATTTAGATATTCACTTAACTGTTAATATTATTAATTTTTTCTATTTTTCTCGCGCAAATAGACGTGTGACGATACTCTATACGGAGTCGTTTATCAAATTTATAAATGTACATAACGACTTGAACAAGAGTTTCATATATACATATACATATACATATAAAGTGGCGATTATAAATAAATTTACATTTATGTTTTTACAAAGGAGTCACAAAACTGAGAAGAAGCTCAACAGTGTTTCTTTTTTTTCTACAATATCAAAAGTTTTTGCAAAACGTACATATTCTTTTCAGTATCGTTATTTTTGACAGTAGATTCAAGAAATTCATGCAAGGAATGTAATAATAACTAATATCGTGTTGCAATGATGCATCGAATCAATATTGAATACAAATTAATGCAATCGTGAAATTCTCAGCTTACTTCACTTAATATTTCAACAATATACCGTGCTTCTTCATCTAAGAGTGCCATTTCCTTGTAATACATCTTTTGCCAAGAATATCGTTACTACTTAGTAAATTTTTAAATATGCCTTATTTTTCATTTATCGCCATATTTTATTCCAATATAATAAAAAATTTGTAAGTATTAGTTTTTGAAATATAGGTCGACTATCTTGAGGTGTACACTAAAACTAAAAATGTAATTTATTGACATCTTAAAGTAGTTTAAAAGTATGTGTAAAAACTTGTTAAAAAGTTGTTTTGTGAAAAATGACGCTAGGTGTGTGTAAGGTTTCCAATATTATTTTCGTTGAACCGTCGATGTTTTTATTCTCTGGCTACTATGTCTTACAGTCTTTTATTTAATAGTGTCTTGAGAGATTTCATACACCATTTTAAGCATTAAAGCTTTGTTGATTTATTCCATAAAGCGTAAAAGTTTTTAATAATTCGAACTAAGCTTCATATTGATATTATTTGATGCGTACCTGGTCAATTTCAAGTTGAATCTCAAATGAAATCTCTTAAAAGCTCAAAACTTGCCTCCAGGTATTTTTTAATTTACTGTAAACTAAAAAATAAAACATGCAAAAGATAAACTGTATTGTATCTATATAAATAAGAAAAAAGAGTTGATCGTTGACATAAGATTTTTAATGGGTAACAGAAAACATTTTTAACTCAAAATATAGAGAAAAATTATTCAATCATTATGAAACATATCATTTTTTAATGCATAAGTGCACCACTGTACAGTTTCTCGCAATTTACAAAATCATATATATGCATGGATTTTTTAAAAGTCTTACTATAAAAACTAATAATTAAAAATGTTTTCTTAGAGCAAGCAGGTGTTTGATCGATATTTTATTAGAAAAAAGTAGTCTTCATTAGTGGGATTAAAATGATTCAGAAAATAGAATTGAATTTATCACTTAAACGATATTAGGTAGCTCATTTAACGTTATTTTTGTATATAAATGGCGTTTTTTACTATCATTCCAACAATCATAATTTAAAAGGGATCATTATCCTTTAAAAGAAATCTACATTCGATTACACAAATGCGCAATATCGATAATATATTGCATAAAAAATGTAACGAACATGTTTGTATATACACGTACCCACGCGCGCGCAACATTTATATTAATGTATACATTCGCAATCGCATACACGCAACAAATAAATACATTTTTATGTATACATCAAAAGGAAAATCATGAAAAGTTCACGAGACTATGTTGCAAGTTATTGTTAAGTTTGTCAAAACTTTAATTTCTATTAACACTTATTACGAGCAGTAAATTTCCTTAATTATTCAGGAAAAATGTTTCATAGTAAAATGCATTGAAGTATTGAAAAATTTAGTAGTAAACGTTGCATTTTTTTACCGAAAGTATTGTAAATCATAAGACAATAATGAAACGTTCAATGTGCATTAGACACTTAGACATAAAATTATGTGCATTTCAAAAAATTGCAAGTACATGCATAGTGTGGAATTTCGATAAAAAGTATGAGGTGAAAATTTTGAACATATATAGTACAAAATATTATTTTAAGTTGTATGGGAAAAACTATGATTGAAACTTTATGTGCTTATCAGTAGAAAGTCTGATTTGTATTTTCTGCATTATTTTGTAATTTTTAGATGTCAACAAAAAAGTTAATTTTTCCGTACAAAACGATGTATACAAGTTAATAATATGTATACGATATTATATTTGTATTTGTTCGGAAAGATTTTACATAAATGTCTATCGATACGAGATTTTTCCCGTGTTGTCAAACGTATATGTAAACTTGACGGAATAAGTATTGAACAGAGTAATTTTTAAATATTTCAATAATGTAATTTGAAAATTGATCATAACATTTATACTGAATTGTTCGAAAATATCAAATTATATGTGATTTCCGTCCAGTATACATAAAATGTGTATGTACATACATATATACTTTGTATATATATGTATACATAAAGTATAAAAATTTTATTTGTGTGTATATGTATATATACACATATATTGTAATCGCGTGAGATACTATAAATTTTTGTAGTGCGAAATTTTCATGTATGAAATAAACAATCAGTTCACCTGAAAATAATAAACATACTTTTTGTAATGAAATTCGTTTGTAGTTATACCTCAATACACAAGCCATATATTAATTATTTTTAACACTAAGTTTTGAAAACAGATTTAACTGGGAAGAGTATAAGTACTATAAAGTAAACGCGATACTGACATATGTTTTTGATATTATGCAACGTTTATTTCTGAGAAAAATAACATTAAAATGTCGTATAACATATAACACGAAATACGTGTCAATAAATTTATAACAAGTATACAAAGTATCTTTGAACTATATATAAAAAATGTTTAACACTCTTTTCAACATGGCTATTCAAAAATCCATAAAACTAATTCAGGTTTCCCGAAATAAAAAAAATGTGCTCATCTCTGGCTAGGTTTTTATTATTCTATATAGGAGCTGATATTATATATATACACTCAAAGTAACACGGAAGGAAGAGGATCGCTATTTTTGCGTGTTCTGAGAGTCTTATATAACAAGAACATGTTCCGGAGGTTGTTGATTAAACATTTTTTTAAAATTAGAAATCCCAAAAACTGAAAATAAATAATAATAAAATTAAAATACCAATAATTAATATAACATAATACAATTAAGTAATGGTACATACTTAAAGTTACAGAAGCAATAATGCTAAATTCCTGAAGTAGAGCTAGCGGAACGTCAAGGAAGTTTGTGAGCATTCATTCTGCCTTAAGTGTGCGCTCTTTTCTTTGATCTTCTAATCCAAATTTCTTACCTAGAAAAGGTTCAACGATCTTTCAGAACAATATTTTGTGTCCAGTGTGTGCAGTGCAGTGTTGAGCTATAATATAGTTTATTGGAGTGCAACGGTTTAGAATACATCCTTCTGTACACTTTTTTCAACATCACTGTTTTTAGCAGCAACGTTTAGTTTTGTTTCAATTCTGGGCAAGTATACATCACAAGAATATCATAGAAAATTATTCGAAAGGTGAAAGACCGTGTAATAATAGTTCTGCAAGACCATGGAAACGTAGGTTTCACTCTAGTCAATTCATAAGTAGATTAAGCGATATAGGAATTGGATACAAACACAAGTACCAAAGAACTGTTAACTCTAGAGAGCGCATTATAAAGATAATATTGTGCACCTACTTTATTTTATTATAGGTGTAACAATTCAGTTTCTCTACATGCACTATAGTCCTAGGATGCACGTTTCCTTTTGTTTTCTAAGACCCACAGACTTTGAAAATAAAACATTATTTTGTAAAAAAAGTCATATTTCGCACTTTGAATAGCTATCGTCACGTTATGCTCGTACTTACTTCCTAGATTCTCGAATTAGTGATCACTAACTGGAGGTGAAATATTGTTTGTTTTTCGAAATTTTTTTTTTACTTTGGAAAATGAATTCGTGATTAAAAATAATATCCGTGAGTCGTAAAGTTTTACGGTCTTGTGCGTTTGAAGTGATACCCGAAATGTAAATGTGATAAATATCATCGAAATTGTTATTTGTAACAAAAAATAACGCTGTGAATTTTAAATGGACAGATATTTTGTGAAGAAATGAGTTTTGTATCACCTACAAATAATACAATAATCGCAAGTATTTCTTGTCTGGATAATCTATCGATCACTTTTTGATAGTAATTGTTTCATGCTCTGAAAGTTCTTCGTTGTTTGGACATTTGTGGTTCTTCGCTTATTCTTTGGCAATTATTTAAATATTTGTATGCTTAAATAGTATGTATAATTGTATAATGTATATTCCTGATGGGTTCAGGCTTACACCAAACTCATGCTGAAGTTTGATGCGTCGTGCGTACTCATTTTTGTAATAAGATTATATTCAGTAATATTTAAAGTACCTTTGAAACTTTTCAAATTGTGACAACGTAGTTGTATATTTTACACCACATATTTCGTCAACTTGACGTTGTACTAAATGTATATATAAGCAGCTGTTTATTGAAACTGAATTACAAATGTCTCCATTTTAATAATATCTACTGAAATATACTCACAAGTTTCTATATCGTTTTTTTCATTATTTATATAAATCAAAATAAATAATATGTATGTGTCATATATTTGAAGACTAAGATTCGATTATTCTCTCTCTATACACACTCGGCTCAGCGATTGACAATCTTAGTTTTTAATCTTGTAAATCGCCTGGAATAGCATATTACAGTGTACCAGTGATCCATTATTTCACGGCGTGTTTTCAGCTAGTTGATATTCACGTGCGTTAGGTGCGTTAGGTCAGTTACTACTATCATACATAATTATATAACACAGCCTACCTGAATTCGGAGTTATACTTATCCAAAATAAAAGAAGCGAATTTTATGATCATAAAAAAACTATTAGACGTTGACTGTAAAATAACCAGTTGCTTATTTTACAGATATGCGTACTTAAATATTAAAATATCATTTTAATACGCAGTCTCTAAAAATAACATCCTCGGTGCGTTCGAACACTATCAACTTGTCGTGAAATATTTCCTACTTAAGAAAGTTTTCTTTTTGAAAGATGTTTTATTTAACTAATGGCCATACTTACTACTTTTTCTTAAAAACTTTGCAGAAGACCATACCATGAAAAATTTGATAGTGAAAAAAGCTTCTCCAATGCAAGGATATTACGACAAAATTCAAAAATTTTTATCCCTCATAATGCATAACATACTATAAAACTTGGATAAATATATATAGAATGTTAATTTATAAAAGTATATACACAGTATAGTTAATGAAAATAATGAGTAATGTTTCATTATAACGGAACAATATGCGGACATTTAGTTCTTTGTTGAAATAACTTAATTATATGGAACGACGCAATATAAACGAAACTAAAATAAATGAAACGAAAGCATGCTCAGTAATCAGGGAGTACTCTGCTTTAGAAAGAATCTACCTCGGAATCTACACAATGCTCATACCTCTGTTCTTTTGCCATAATGCATGCAACATTGCTATTGAATTTATACGTATTTCCAATAATACCTCACAGTTTTACTAGATTATTGATAGGTATTAAATATATAGATATGCGTATGCATCTTTGCTACATAGATTATACAGAATAGGACTGCATGTCGACTCTCCTTCAAGTAATAAGCTCATCTATTGTATATGATATATTGCAGACCACATACTTGTATATATAATATATATACAGGAGACAGCCGTTTCATCGACCACTCTAGTCAATAGCCGAGCTTTTTTTACTCATTAAGTAATACCGCGCAGATTAGGCACGAGCCTTTCAAAGTTATATGACTTTTGAAGAACCATATTCAAAATTTTTTACATAAATATGAAAAAAATCCAAAGAAGTTCAAGCATAAATTTAATAGATTATAAATACATAGGTAAATATAAATTGTTTAAAAGTATTTCATTTAGAAAATACAAGGTTTTTATTTAAATAGTATACAATTTTGTCATGATTTTCTATAACAAGGCAATTCCAAATAATTGAAATTTGTTCACATTATCGTTCTTAAAACTGATAAATATCCCATTGAAGCTTTAATAGTCTGGAAAATTCATCAGGGTCGATAAGTACGAACGAAAGTGCTATATTAAATAGTAAATGTAATAACTCACAGCGGTAAGAGTTTGAAGACAGAACATACCAAACTTGCCAGCAGTCATCTGCAGTGGAATTTGTGAACGAGCTATGCCCAAGATAATTTTCCGGGCATTTTCTTTCGACATGTTGTACCATTCGCAATTGTAATAAGCTTCAGATACTCGATTGCTCTTTAAGAATAAATGATGACGAGTAGTTTCTGCTAAAAATATTGTGACAATAGATAATAGTAAGATTACTTATACTAACCTCTGTTATTAAACTTTCGCCGACAGTACAATGGATGTACATTACAAGCACTACAAGAAATATGAATGCAAAAAGTGATACCAAGACTGCTCTTTCACCAATGGCGAGGCACTGAAAATGAATGTAAATTTTTTTTCCAAAAGTAAAACAAAACATTAGTACACTTTTCGTATCGAGTTTTAGAGTACCATCAAAATCTGATATCCAAGGATGCACATGAGAGTCGTAGCCGCCACGAGATTCCCAAGAAGAATGACACTAAAAGCTCTCTGAATAGCTTTTCCCATTCTAATCGATCATAATAAACATTAAGAACATTTTTATCACGACAATTAACAAACTCATTAACAGAAGCATATAATGTCTGACAAAAAGCCGATTATTGAAATTAGATGAAATTCACCGAAGGATTCGCATGTGAGCCTTGAGGACTTTTTGCACCTCCTGAGTACATTTGGCTGGATGGGTGTCGAGGCTGGCAATGCGCAATGCGAGAACGGCCATCTGCCCGGAAACGTGGTAGACCAGAGTGACCATGAGGCAGTCGGCCGCACTTTGGCCGAAACCGCTAACGAACACGAAGGGCAGCTGCGAGCCATAAGTCCAGAAGTACGTTCGGGCATCGTTTAGCTCGTAGAACATGTAGAAGCGGTACGGCAGCATAAACACGAACGTCGAGTTCTCGCCACTCGAATTTAAGTATTCCATTACTGCGTGGAAAATGCAATTGTGCTAGGATGAATTACTAATTAATTCTGTAGTTCTAAATGCATTAGTATATACGTGATATATAAAATTTAATTGGAGAGGTATATGTAATGCGCGATTAATTAGAAGGCAATACATTACGTTCTCCCATTTGGCCCAGTAGCGGATTGGTGTAGTACGAAGTCGCCGTCAACGCCGTATTACCCAGCAGCAGTTTCATGAAGGTCCTCGACTTGACGTGGTAAGTCACGAACGTCTTCCTCTCCTTCTCCGTGTAATCTTGGGCATCGAAATCCTTCATGGCCTCGCTGATGATCTCTTTGAAGTCCCTGTTGTAGACTCGCAACGCGATGAACCTGATGAGAATCTGCGTGAAAGCCGCGTTCTCCGTGAGGTTCATCAGGACGTTCTCGAAGTTGTCGATAAAGAGAAACAGATCGAGGTACTCGAGCAGCATGTGATAGCAGAAGTAGCCGAAATTCAGGAAGAAAATTACGTCGTTGGGACTTGCGGGCCAGAGTCCCACAGACTTCATGATGACGCAGTTCCAGCGGAATACTCCGGAAATATTGTCGAGTTCTGCCTGTCCCTCAAGCTGACGGTTGAAAATTTTGAAGTTTTTTTAATGCTAAGTAAACCAGAGTAAAAGAAAGAAAATCGTGCCTACTTGCAGTGCTTCAGCAGTCATGATTCGATGCTAGTCGTACTATCACCGGACGCAGAATGCCAGCTTTCTATAGCGAAAATTCACAATTCTTTTTCGGTACAGCGTTTTTTTCCAATCAAACACAAGATACAGTGTACACTGCAGTCGAGACACGGGGAACGCATGGAAGCTTTACTTTTGATTACTGGTCTGTGGCTTAATTATAGCTCTCGGGTCTACGCGAAGAATCCACATGGGCAGAATTATTATTTCATCGGGCTCAAAATAGACGCGCGCACGCTCAACCGTGTACGGGCAATTTACTTAAAATCGCGCGGAAGCTTGGATTTTCTTTTCCCGAAGCTTCCCTTTGAATTTTTCATAGTCCTACGTGCGTCAATACGTGCGTTTACGTACACACTACACACGTATTACACAGCACAAGCGAAGATATAGTGTATGCACAATTGTCCAATTATATCCAGCGCTTCAAACTTCGCGAACGTGAAATTTGATGAAATAGAATAATTCGACTTTAATGCACATAATTGTTGGCCAGAGATCGCGAGAGGCCTTTCTGTCGAAGCGATTTTAGTTGGTTCGTCGACGCCGAGCTTCGAAAAGGTGAGATATAGTACACAAAAGCGCAGCGGAGAGGGCTGTAAATTTCAATGTATTCGCACATACGCGTGCAGACATTAAACTCGTGTAACAAGTCTTTTGAGTCGCGGCCGGCGCGGAAGTGGTGAAAGTACAAATTTACCCGCACGATTCGAAGATCGGAGGAAAAAAAAGCTGCTTTCTAAAACGGCCTTTCGATCAGTGTCACTTACAAGTTCGACCGATTTGGTTGAGACCAGTGTAGATTAAAAATATATTAAATCGCAGGTTGCATAATCGCGCAGAGAGTCAACTATCTCGGTATGTACAAGCACATGTATATGCAGTATTCGTTAACAAGTGCGTCCCGCAACAGCGAGCCAATAAATCCGCGGCACGCCCCGCCGACGGCTGATACCCTGATGCAAAAACTGGATTTCGCATTTTAATCCCCGTCTGTGTCTGCGCGAGTCTCGGGGAAATCCCATCAGTGGCTGCGCGACGTCGATCTTTTTCTCTCCCCCACTTTCTCGATCGCTCTTTTTTTCTCTCTTCTTCGTTTTTGCAGCAGCAGCAGCAGCAGCAGCAGCAGTAGCCACGCTCCTCCTGCCCCCATCGCCGGACATGGAGAAAGAGAGAATGAGAGAGAGAGACACACACAGAGAAGCGTTCCTTTGTGCAACGAGAAGCATTATAATATCGCACTGCCGTGGGGCACGTGCCCGGGCAGAAGACGACACGTGCACGGAGGCGACTTGTCTTCCACACGCGGAAAAGAAGAGGACGGCCGAGGAAAGAATTTAAGCTGGGAGCAGTGCGTTATTAGCGCGGAGGAGCGTCGGTACTCAAGAGACCTGCCCGACTTATGCTAATATAGCGGCATATGGCAAGGCGAGCGCAGTGGGCGAAGGAGGAACTGGCGCGACAGCTCGCGCGGAGGAGGCCAGTTCGCAATAGAGACGGCCCGGCGTCGAGGTGCAGCAGTCCGCTCGTCATTGTATTATAAGAAAGGCCGCGCGCGCAGTCGCGATCGCGAGAAGTCACCGCTCGCGGCTCTTCCCGTCCGTGCAGCCGGAGAGCGAGAGAGGATCTCTCTCTCGCGGCATCAGACTCGGACGCGCGCGCGTTCAAAGCGCAACGGGCATAAGTACTCTGCGCAGCTGCTCCGATTTTTTCTCCCAACTCTATTTTCGGTGCCTCCCCTCGCTCCTCTTCTCCCCGCCCGCACGCGCGCTATCGTTTTCATTTAAAATTATATCGGCGAGACACGCGCCGCCGCGCACTATACTCCGCGAGACGTCGAGAGTTTTATCTGTTAAAAATCGTGCAGCCGCAGCAGCAGCAGCATTGGTTGCCGCGTTGCACGCGCGCCTGCAGTCGATCGGCCGTTTCAGAGCTCGCTGCTCGTCGATCTTATCTCTGCGACTCTGAGATCATCGCCGCGCAGTTACGCCGTCGCTCCGCTGTGTTGGGCGCGCGCGTGCCGCTGCTTTTGCGCGCATGTTGCACTCGAGGCCCCGCGAGTTCCTGGGAACGACCCAGTCGGCGAAGGTCAAGTGATTTCCAATTCCGAGCCGGCGGCAGAGGCAGATGCGGCCCGTCGGCACTTGAGCATGGACGAGGCCGAGCAGAAGAGGGAGCAGAATCCCCGACAAGGCGCTAGTCGATTGTCCGTCATCACATTCGCGTAAGGTCCAGAAAAGATTGATCGACGCGGAGATAATAAATCGCGTTATTGCTTTCGGCCTCTTTCTCTCTCTCTCTCTCTCTCTCTCTGTCCCTCGATTGAGGACGCATTGACTTTTGGCTTTCTATAACGGACGATGTTCCATGCATTATCTGTCTAACGCTATATGCATATGCGAGCACATATGCAAAGTTCAAAATGCCGTTATCGTTAGTTACTTTCTATCATTCGGCCACCTCCGCACAACAGCCATTTGGAAAACCTGTTTCGGACAGGCCGCAATCGCCGGATGTAAACAGCTGACGAGAGGGAATTCGTAAGCTTCGTCGCGTTTCTCGCTCAAAACGCATTTTATTTTATTATATTACACGTATTATATTAGCACAAAGCGCAAGTGTATCAAGGCGGCGAGCGGGGCTTTCTTTCGCTGAATTGAATTTCGCTGATCTCGCGCAATATATTATGCGGGGAATAAAATTTTACGAGCAATTTCATCGTTGTGTTATATTCGCTATGCCATTCATTTTATTGGACTATTCAGCTTTAATTTGGAGTAAAAATTATAGTGATGAAGCGAGTCCCTACAAGTTGTTTCCGCGAATACATACTCGTGGAGGAGGAGGCCGCGTCACTTTGCTTACATATATACAGATTTTTGCTTGAACGATGGCTCTGCTTATATACATATTGCTGAGCGAGGAAACGGAGATTCCCGCGCGATAACTTAGTGTAGAATGCGTAGAACTACTCATTGTCAAGCGAATTCTTCGTAGCGTTGTGCAAAAATAACGTGTTTCATTTCAGCCTTTCGGCCGTAACTACTACGTACACACGTGTATATATATATGCGATATCTACTAATATGCATTACATATGCGGACACGTGCACATTACGAAAAAAAAAAAAATTAAAGTTGAGCACGCGTATTGGAGCGACGAACGAGAGCTGTACGCGAAGGACTTTTTGGAAATCATTTAGCGCAGGAGTGCAGCTTTAAAATCTAAACTATTTTTAACCTCGTGAGCTCATGAGCTTCGACTTCGTTTGATACTCGCGGTTGGAGAACTAAAAACGAAGTTTCGAAATTGGCTATTATAAGAAAGAACAAATATACATGGTTTTGTATAGGTGGCTATTCAAAACGTTCCGCACTGGATTCCGACGAGACTTGGATCTATCGGATCTTTATTACCCATTAAACGAGCATTCGAGCCATAATGTCGGGGAGAGAATCTCTGACGAATGGAAGAGGGAACAAGCGAGACGTAAAGATTTGAACGGAGCTTCCTCTCCTAATTTGATGAGAGTCCTCTTCAAATGTTTCGGCAAAGAGCTGATGCTGGCCGGCTTCGTGCAAGCTGTGCTAGAATTTTTCGTAAGGTAAACAAAAAGATTAAAATTTTCCGGAGGCGAAATCTCGATGCACGATATTTCCTCGATTGCGCATAAAAGAATACAAGAGCTGTCAAAATCAATCTGCGAGTCGACAAAGTGCAAGCGCGATTTCGCCTGTCGGCAAATAAAAAGAAAAGCTTGCTTTGTAATGACATATTCATACGAGATTGGTATTCTCCAGATTATCTAGGCCGTACATTTTATTGCAATTGTTGCACTACTCGAGCGAGAGATCAGACATGGCCAAGATTGAAGCGTACGGCTGGGCAGCGGGACTAGTTGCCGGTGTTTTCATTGACTGCGTCGTCTGTCATATGTGCGTTCAAAATCTAATGCACACAGGAATGAAAATTAGAGTCGCCTGCTCCTCGCTGCTCTACAGAAAGATACTCAGCGTGCCAATTACTTTTACGGAGAACGAGACCAGCGTCGGCCAGGTTAATTCAATCTTGCCTCATTTTGTTTTTTTATCACCTCCAATTTTCTCCGCGCGCGCACTATATAATCTCCGCGGCACAATGCGGCTCTCTCTCTCTCTCTCTCTCTCTCTCTCTCTCTCTCTCTCTCTCGAGCCGCCATTTGAATTAGACCGCGCGCGTACAGCTGTGACCGAATGCCTGACTCACTAATCGCTTGATCGGGGAATTAGCCGCGATGCGCAGCGCGCACAATTATATTAATAAAATTCCAGGTGCTAAATCTCTTGAGCAACGACGTGAGCAGGCTTGACCACGCGGTCTTCTACATTCATTACATTTGGATGGCTCCCCTCCAGGCCCTCCTCGTCTTTTACTTCTTGTACAGCGAGGTCGATCTGGCTGCGGTCAGCGGGATTTTGCTCCAACTGCTCTTCGTTCCGATACTCGGTAAGCATATGGCACAACTATTAACACGCACAATGCGTAGAGAGGAAAAACTTTAGTTGCTGCGTAAAAAAGACGCTTTTGGGCTGTTTGAATGCGCCGTTCAGTTATAGCGCCTCGATCACTGCGTCCAGAAACGCTCAATTAAATGCAAACCCGCAACGCATGCTTATAAGTATATTCGAGCGTATACTCGCGCGTATATACGTATGCGTATCTTATCGCGCACGCTTTAATCGTAATGTGGCTGCACGCAACGAACGTAATGAGTTTGCCATTAGTATCGCCATCAATAATGCAACTGCATAATGCGTGATACGTGTGCGCTGTACCCCACCTTCCAACTTTTGCGATTTGTCTCGTTATAGGCGCCCCGCGGATCGCTATACGATGCGCAGCTCGTATCTTTGCTTTTTCATTTCCTCTCCGCGCGATTGTCTGCGAGTTTTTCGTATAAACAAACAACGTTCGCGTGTCACGATTTAATATACTAGAGAAAAATCGCAATGACGCGAGAATTTAGGACTTTTTGGAAGATTAACGAATCGCCTGAGTAGCAAATATGCGATGAGAACCGACGAGCGGCTCAGATTGACCAATGAAATTATCAAGGGCATAAAGGCCATCAAGATGTACGCCTGGGAAAAGCCGTTTTCAGCGCTCGTTGACCGAGCTCGAAAGTAAGCATATCGTTTTATTATGCATCGTCCATGTACGGCAGAGTTCCATTCAAAGTAGTACGCGATAAATAATTTATCGAAATTTTGTGCTGCAGAAGCAAGCGCAGTATTGTCGCATCTCGCTTATTGCAGTTTTTAGTAGTTTTCGAATGAGAAAGAGAAATTCAATGGCCATATTTTGAATGCGAACTCGAATGGCAGGTATATAAAATAAACGAAATGCTCATTCCAGAAAAGAAGTGCAAATAGTGAAACAAGACTCCATAATGACGGACATGAGCCTGGCCTCGGAGTTCTACATTCCCAGACTCTGCATTTTCATAACAGTATTGTCGTACGTTCTTCTGGGAAGCGGTAGCGTCAACGCCGAGAAGGTCTACGTCGTCACCGCGCTCTACGACGTCCTCCGCATGAGCATGTACACGCTCTTCCCGATGTGTACGTAGAGCCCAAAGCAGCGCCAATAGAGCGAGTAACGAATAGCGCGGTCGCGCACCGCGCGCAGCCTCGCACACCGCACGTCCCGTGAGCCATCAGCCAAAAATATCTCTCCCCTTTTCCAGGCCTGCACGACGCCGCGGAGGCTCTCGTCTCGGTGAGGCGCATCCAGAAATTCATGCTCATCGAGGAGATCCCCTGCCTGCCGTCCACCACCGCCAATCGCGCGGACTGCAGCAAGGGCGACTCGATCGTCCCGAAAGACCCGGCGATACAACTGAAAAACCTCACCGGCCAGTGGACACCCAAAATCAAGGTCCTCGCGAACATCAGCCTCGAGATTCGTCCGATGAGCCTGACCGCGGTGGTGGGCCAGGTCGGCTCCGGCAAGACGAGCCTCCTTCACGCCATCCTCGGCGAGCTGCCTCACCTCAGCGGCGAGAGCCTGACCCGGGGTCAAGTGTCCTACGCCAATCAGGAGGCCTGGATCTTCGCGTCGAGCGTCCGACAGAACATCCTGTTCGGCCGGCCACTGGACGAGGCGCGATACGCGCGAGTTATCGATGTTTGCCAGTTGAGGCAAGACCTCGACATCTTTCCGCACGGCGACGCGACGACCGTCGGTGAAAAGGGAATAAACTTGAGTGGCGGACAATGCGCTCGATTGAATCTAGCGCGGGCAATTTATCGCGACACTGACATATATCTGCTTGACGATCCGCTTTCGGCGGTAGACGCCGCGGTCGGCAGGAAAATCTTCCGAGACTGCATCAAGACTCATTTGAAGAACAAGACCGTCGTCTTGGTCACGCACCAGTTCCAGTACCTCGAGGAGGTTGACAGGATCCTCGTTTTGAAGGATGGCTCTATCGAGGCCGATGGGACGTTCGCCGAGCTGCAGAGCGCCGGGCTGAATTTAGTCAAGGTCATGCAGGTCAGTAATGAGTTCGACGAGATGAAGCTTGCGACGAAGCCTTCGACGAAGCTGACTTCCAACGAGAACCTTGCCGATGGCAAGAACTCGTCCGAGGACGAGGGCGATAAGATGGCGGAAAAAAAGACCGGTGGCAGTATCTCCTTGAGCACGTACGTGTCCTATTTCTTGGCCAGCAGAAACATACCCCTGGTCGTCCTGGTCGTGTTGACGAGTTTTCTGCACCAATTGGCAGCCAGTGGAGGAGACTATTTCCTCGCCTACTGGGTCAACGCAGAGGAAAACGCAACGATACATAAAACTGAAGCCTGCCTGGAGCACGTCTGTAACAATCGAGACTGGTACGTCTACGTTTACGGGGGCATCACCACAGCCACTATACTCATGTGCCTACTGCAGTCCTGGACCTTCTTTGAGATGAGCATGAGGATAGCCAACAATCCTTCATGCCAAAATGTTCGTTAGCGTCATCTCCGCGACGATGGAGTTCTTCAGCACGAATCCGCTGGGTCGGATCATGAACAGGTAAGCGCAAATCATTATTGACTATCTTTGCTATCGTCTCAAAAATCGAGAAATTATAACGGAGAATCCCTGATCTGATGTGCAGGTTCTCCAAAGACATGAGCATCGTTGACACGGAAGTGTCGCGGGCGATGATTGATGTTATTCAAAATGCCATACACATATTTGCGGCCTTCGTTGTGGTAACGACCGTCAATCCCTGGCTAATCATACCAGCTATTTTCGTTGGCTTCGTCTTCTATTTCTTCTCGCTATTTTTCATAAAGACGAGTCGCAGCATCAAGCGCTTGGAGGCAATAAGTGAGTCTGCAATCGGATACTGAACAAATAATTTTTTATATCTTAATTTCTAATCCAATCAATTTTAGCGAGGTCTCCGGTATTCAGCCACGTAAGCGACAGTCTTCAAGGTTTGACGACGATCAGGGCTCTGAGTGCCAGGGAGATTCTGATCGACGAGTTTGATGAGCACCAGGATCTGCACTCTTCCGCCTGGTTTATCTTCTTCTCGGGTTCGCGAGGCCTGGGCATGTACCTCGATCTCTTCTGCGCGCTCTTCCTCACCTGTGTCCTCATCACACTCATGACAATGGACAAAACCACACTAGCTGGAGACATTGGTCTCGCAATAACGCAGTGCATGCTGCTCATCAATACGCTTCAGTGGGGCGTACGCCAGTTTGCCGAACTCGAAAATCAGATGACATCGGTCGAGCGAGTCTTGGAGTACTCCAAACTTCCAAGTGAACCGTATGATAAATCAGCGGCAGATAGACAACTGGAAGAAGTGACGGAGGCTAGTCCTCTGACGGACGTAAAATCAGAGAATCATGCACCTACGAGTCTTGCTGCTGATGTAATTAGTACTTGGCCAATTGACGGCCGAATCGAGTTTCGGGATGTATACCTCAAGTACGACAGGCTTGGCTCGTCGGTTCTCCGAGGATTGAACTTCTCGATCGAAGCACGAGAAAAAATCGGAATTGTTGGTAGGACTGGTGCTGGAAAGTCCTCTTTGATCAATTCCTTGTTCAGATTGGCCTACTTGGAGGGAGAGATACTCATTGATGGGGTGCCTACAAGTCAACTTGGTTTACACGAACTAAGATCACACGTAAATAATTTCACGTTTAATATTTTTTTCAGTTTTACACTGACCTTACTTCCATTTAAAAATGTATGTAGAATGTGTAGACATTTAACTCCAATCTAGTTGCATGATTCAAACTAATTCTTACCTGGAAATATCTTACCAAAGTATAATTTACATTATAAAACTGACAGTATAACAACTTATTTTAAACAAAAGATTAGCATTATTCCGCAAGAGCCCATTCTGTTCACGGGCAGTCTGCGCAAAAACCTGGATCCATTTGGCGAGTTTTCAGACAACGACCTCTGGCAGACGCTTGATGACATCAACTTCAAGAGCAGTTTGGATCCTAACACAGGCTTGAACACACGAGTTGCCGAGGCTGGCTCAAACTTCAGTGTGGGTCAACGCCAGCTACTGTGTTTGGCTCGTGCAATCGCCCGAAAAAATCGGATTCTGGTGTTGGATGAGGCTACAGCCAATGTTGACCCATGTACTGATGAGCTCATACAGAGGGCCGTTAAGCGAAAGTTCGAAGACTGTACAGTCCTGACAATCGCACACAGGTTACACACAGTTATCGATAACGACAGGATACTGGTTATGGACTCTGGAACTGTTGCGGTAAGATATAATACCAGATTATTACCTGGGTAAACCTTCTTCCAGACAGGAAAATTAACATTTATGTCTTAGGAGTTCGATCATCCGTATATTTTGTTAACTAAAAAAAAGGGGCTCTTGCATGATATCGTTCAACAATCTGGAAGTGGCACAGCGCAGCTTCTTCTACAAATTGCAAAATCGGTAAGCAATCTCTTTCTGACAATACATTTAACTTTTTTGCTAAACGAAATACAATGCATTATTTCAGAGTTACGAAAAGAAAACAATTAAAACGTGAAGATCAAATTTTATATGTCTACCAAATTAAAAATGAATAGGACTGCCGAAATAGAACATTCCAATGAAGCAAAAACTTATTAAAATTATCGACATAGAATAATGTACTATTACAAACTTGATATATGGTTGTAATACTCGCAATTATTTTTTTACTATTACTATCTTCTAAAGACAAATATTTTGTTAAAGCCTTATTATTACTGATTAATAAAAATTGAAATAAAAAATGCAGTAATTAATAAATTTGTATAAAATATTGGGCGTAAAATGATACATATAGTTTTCAATTTTGCAAAACATGTATTTTGTAAAAATAATTTAATAACACTTTTAAAATCTTGCAATTGTAATACAATAGCCATCATACAGTAAATAACTCGTTCACATATTATTATTATATAAAAAAATAGTATAGAAACAAAGTTTTGGGTAAAATACAAATCCTTTTAACACTTCGAGCTCAGTTTCTGCATACTTCAGTTATTACAATTGCTTGCCATCAGTCAATAACTCTAATAACAGTAAGCACTAACATTTTTTTCTTTTCAGAATTTACCTCTTTTTTAGTTTATATAACTAACATTCATTCTTTTCCAGAAAATTCCTTCACACATATTTTCAATCTGTCTGCATTTTCACAATTGTAAAAACAATATTTTTTTATTTTAATGTTTCGAAAACATAATATATGTTGTGTTACTTTTTTATACATTTATATTTTATTAGTTTACAACTAATATCCCATCTTCACTTAAAACTTCCTTTACGCATATGAGTAATCTCTATTATGCATTCTCACATTTGTAAAAACAATAATTTTTAATTTAATTTAAAATACATCCAACGGGATTTATAAAGTCTCGTACGTAAGGATACAGACCACAGATATAAAAATATATATGTTTGTAAATACTATTCTGTTGTTTATTATTTGCCTGTCAAAGCTTTTATTTTATAGAATTCACAGAAATTGTTAGTTTTAAATAATCAATTTTTACTTTTAAAAAGACAATAGTGTAAAAACTTCTTTCTCGGTCTGTAAAGCTTACATACTTTTTCAGTTAAATATTTGTGTGCAATTTTTTCATGATTGTAAAACTAAAAAAATATGTGCAAAATTTGACAATCATATTTTTATAAAAATTCAGTAATATTAGCAAATGTATATTAAAATTTTAATGTTTTAAATATGTCATTACCTCTTTTGAAACAATGTAAAGTAAGAATAATTATATAATTATTATAAATCATATCATATTAACTATTGTACTTGTCATCTTACAACTTGCCAGATAGAAGATATAAATATGACCATGACAATTTTATGAATCTGAAAAATACACGTTATTGAAATGAACCTTTTTATTTCAATTGCAATAAGCATAATCTTAATAAATTTTAGTGTTTTTGATCTGTTGGATATAATTATCGTATACATACCGCAAATATACCAAAAACAATCAAACCGACGCATACAATAATAATATTATTATATTGAAGTAAAAGTGGAAAAATGCAGATAAAAAACTATGCATTTATAAGTCTTAGTGTGCCAGAGTTTGGACTTGCGTGCTGATTACACTTCTATATGAAGAGATAAATCCAGAGCTTTCCACCAGCATACGAAATTTCGTATTAAATTTCAGCTCTAGAATTCATTTTTGTATGTAATGCTCTGAGATGTTTATATTATAGCATCGAAATATAAAAGTGTTACGTCAGTTGAGTCACTGGTAAGTAATCTTTCTTACATTTTCAAATACCGAAAGAGTAAAATAAAAAATTAATTACTACGTAAAATTGATATAAATTATCCATCTCGATAAAATATATAACAGTTCGTAATAAAGGTCAAGGATTTTCCACTCCTTGAATACTTTTTAAATCGTCTTACGTATATATGTGCATAATAAAACTTGTACAATACGTTTGTAGTCAGTTAAAATTTGTTTTTAAGAAAGTAATAATCACATAAAAATATGATACCCTTGTTTCTTTCCAAATTCAGTGTTGAATTTCGATCTTAATGCGGAAGAAAGCCATAGTGTTTGATTATAAATAAACGGCACTTCTACAGAAGTATAAAATATTCTACAGAAGTGTAATTGGAGTTTCAAACTTGCGATCATTTTCATTTTTTACCTACCAAGTCAGACTTTTACCGGTCGTTCATTTGTCAAGTTTGATGACGAAAGCTTCACCAGGAGGAATGGTCAATTCCTTAAAGTATATATTTTGGTTGAGTTTGTGCTCTGGTCCGACTACTACATGGCCTCCGTAATACAGAGATGATAAATCCTTCGTTTGACTGTGCATACCAAGATTGGCGACGAAAACATAAGTGTTCCTACGTGGATACCACCTTTCGATGACGATCATTTCATCCACAGTATACCTACAAATACAAAAAGCATTGTGGAATATTTATTTTACGAAAGATATAGTTAATAATGCTGATAATAAAATATGGCAACATTCTAACCGAACATCGCCATTAGCGATTGGCTCTTTATTTTTAATCACAGCTTTTATATGTATGGGCATCGTTTCCGCTCGCAATTTAGACATCTCCGGTAGTAGTCCAGTCAAATTCGTTGCTGCTGGTTTTGATGATTCTGGCATCCAAGGTGCTACAGTAGGCTTAGAAAAAGTTTGATCGTTACTGTTTTGATTGTCCCATCGCATGGGTACTAAATGATACAGATGGCTAAGATCTTGATGTTCTTTACTTTCTGAATTTAACATCCCAATCTGCAATAGTTAATTTATTTGTTACATATCTTTTATATAAATTGTGTAAAAGGTATTTTTTTACTTACTTCATCGCCATAAAAGATACTGGGTGTACCTGGTAACATCATGCCCATCATTGCAATTGCTACACTTGCATTCGCCACTTGTAAAGTCGAAGCCAGTCTCGGTGTATCAACACTACCTGTAGACCAGTGTATCCACGGATATCCTGCTTTTTGGAACAATAGACCCTTTAACGTCTTGGATACCTCGGTCCTAATATTTCTCGTACCGTTAACTACATTGAGCGCCACATCAACCAGATCAATTCTATTTAAAATCACAGTTTTCGCGTTTGTAGGGGCGCTAAATAGCGCATTTTCACCGCACATAAGTATCTTGTTTGGATAAAGAATAGATTTCCAAAGCCTCAAAGCACTCACAAAGTTCCTTTCATGTGTGTAATATTCTAGACCTTTAAGGTAGAAACCGTCAACACCTAGACCAGACCAATACCTTATGGCCTTTGTTACAACATGTTCCTCCAAGAAAAATGAAACTTTCGATTTACTAGTTGAACTGGAAGAGTCAATATTTGGAGTAACTGGTGCTGTTAAGAGAGATTCCATAGTTTCGCGTTGGGAAGGTAAATTTGTTACAGCTGCTGCATCGTTTCGTTTCTGTCGATTAAATTGGTCGGTAGAATTCAGGCCCGTCGAATCTTCAAAGTCTTTTACAAGAGGATAAAGCGGAAGATCCAATATAAGACTCATCTGTCTTTGATGAATAGCTGAAACCATATCAGTAAAATCTTTTGTATCGCCAAGAACTGGGTCAGCTTCTGATAAATTTTCAATATCCATATAGTGCTGAGGATATTGCCGAGATCGAAATATTGAATTTAATCTTATTCCCTTTACTCCAAGATTTTCTAGGTAGTCCAGTCGTTTCGTTATACCGCGAAAATCTCCAATTCCATCGTTTCTGTAAGAATCTTGAAAAGAGGCTGGAAAAATCTCGTAAAATAGGCTACCTTGCCACCATTCTACTGGAGGATCGCACCTAGAAATTTTTAAAATGACCTTCATAGTAATTCATAGTAATGATTGTTTAATATAATTGTAGCATCATTTTATTATTTTAATACCTTTTGGGCATTGTAGCGATGATGCCTATGGCCAGGGCAATACATCCTACAAACAATGACATTAAAGACCAAAAACATACTTTGCGAATTATTGGCCAGTTCCAACTCATAAATCCATAATTTTTGGGTGGTTTAGGTACAACTAGTTGAATTCCTGTAAGTGGAGGTTTTCCTCCATTATCTTGATTGTAAAACTAGAAAATAGTAACTAGAGTAAGTTTCTGTGCTTCTATTTTAAAGAAAATATTTTATATGATTTAGAGTGTGTACTATTTTGAATTTTTGTAAGTGAATAAAATTCGTACAGTTTTTACAATAAATTACTTGGAGCGCAAGAATTTTACATTTGATTCAGCGCTACTGATAAGATCATCTTATAAAGTCATACGAAATGAATCCTAAATGCGTGGTAACTCATGTATTAATGTCAATTTAGCCTATCCAATATCATTCCTCAAACTCGTGCTCGTACACAAAACTATAATTGTGATGCCGTCAGCACGCTGGTGATACTTTAACTTTTATGTAGTTGCCAAGTTTCGTGTAAATGAACATAAGAAAATTATGGACATTTGTTAAACCAGATTATTTTCTTTGACAAGCAAGGTGATAATTAATTATTTCGATTATCAATTGTCTTAACTCTTATTGTATTCCTCAAAACATTTTTTTGTTAAATATTGTATATAAAAGTGACGCGTCACGTAACACGAATTCTCAAAATTAAGATCGCGTAGCTGTCCTCATTTTTCACAACAATGAGTCATACAAAACATTAATAATTTTAATGGCTATCTTGCAGCACTCTATTTTGCAACGGCAAGTAAGTGTATGTATTTATTATTTATGATCTAAAATCTTTTTTAAGGTTAGGTATGAATAACATTCAATTAATGGAGCTCCGACCCTCCCATTGTCAAATATTACTGGAATGGATAAGAATTAACTTTTTTTTAAAGAATAATGTTACGGATATAGAGTTCTAATTAAAAAGTTAGAAAATTTGGCAAAATGCCGTCTTGAACATTATTGTATATACTAAAAATTATAGTAAACAATCGATTGTACATCAATCAATATATAAATATAACACTCAATTAATTACAAAAATATTGACATGATTAAATTGTTAACACACTACATGCTGACAGCATCTCTACAAATACACTGCCTGGCAAAAGTTCATTCAATTTATCGTTAGAAAAAATCTGTATCGATAGAAATTCAAATAAAGTAACTCTGTCGCATGCACTTGTAGAATATTTCAGAAACAGACAATCAAAAACATAATGATCTTACCAAGGCTTGTGCATCCGGAGCTAAATGAGTGTATGCGGTGTTTAATTGGGTAAGTAGTTGCGTGCAAACTGGTTCATTTGTGTCGCTACTGCTGCCACTGTTACTGCTCGTTTCGACCATCGGATCTCGCGAACTTGGTTCTGTAAATACGTTTTGTACGATGAGAAATAATTAATATACAACCTGTTAAGTTTGTTTATTTTACTACGAGCTATATTACGAATGCAAGCTCTCAACAACAAATGCTATGCCGCAATTAAAATAAAAAATTACTCGAAACTTTTATTAATTTCGTACACACAGTAAGTTTTAATCAGGCGTTCTCAGAACCAAAGAAATTGAAACGAGAGCTTTTCGCTTTATTGATTCAATTAAGCTTACTATCAAGTGCTGTTAAAGAAACCGTTACAGTTGGGTCAATTGATGAATTAACGAAAGATGCGAAATATGACTGGCGACATGCTCATACCTCCTAGTCTTGTGTTATGTCACTATTTAACATTATTTATATTATCTGCTTGTGACTAACGTTTCATTTAGGCAATAAAAGAGTAATTAAAAGCAATCACGATTGTTTTAAACTATCCTATTTTATGGTCTTGATGAAGCAAAAAGGAATAAATGATTGTACAGTTAATTCATTTTAAAAATAGAAAGCAAATGAATAAATGATACTGAAGCGCGAAGAATCTGACATTCGAGCACGACTGAGATAGCATAGCGTGCGCTACTTGGCTGATCTCTTATTACATGAACTTACGTTGCCGTCAAAATGCACACGAATAACTTTGACGTAGCTCATCCTGTAGAGATTTTATTATTTAACTTTTGACAAGCACGCAATTCATCCTAGTCAATTTAAACTATTTCAGCGGAAACATAAAATTACCAATCAGGCAAAAAGTTCACTAATATACGTTGTTTCTTACGTACATGCGTGACAACAATAGCGCAATCTAATCGGACAGCTCTGCTGTCCTACAAAAACGTACGCGTCGTTATATTTATACCAGTATATAATATGTAATAGCACAAAAAAATTCACTCGCGATCCAAGGCATCAACGTATAATAGAGCTCGAAAAAAAAGTTTTAAAGAAAAAGCCAAGCTCTTACGATGCGATAAAAACTCGACTCACCATCGTGCAGTTGCTTGCAAGAACTGTTAACGATATTGAGAAAGGCGAGGCCGTCCTCGGAATTGATGTTGTTGCACATTGTCTGATCCAGTGGCGTGGGCGGCTCACCGTGGGGCATGAAACCGGCTGCGACTATGCCGCCACCGCCTCCATCCAGGGGATTGTTCAACACCGAATCCGGTGGCGGGCTAGGCGTTAACAGTGGACAGTCCGATGTTTCTTCGTCCTGCGGTGAAAAATAATTAAAAGAAAGAAAAAAAAAAGAAAAAATTCGCTTCGAAAGCTCTGCATCGCGATCGATCGATATTATATGTGACATGCGAACATGAAATAATAAACCGACCTGTTGATCCTGTTGTATGAGTCTCTGCGAGCTCGGCGACGTTAAAATTTCATTGGCAATGACCACCGACAGACGACCGTCTGGTTTCGGTATACTCATTGCAATCGATATTGCTCGCTAACGCAACGGACAGACAAACTCGTTTGAGCCTCCTGACGAACTGGCAAACACTGCAATTAAAGCCAAACACACTTTGTAGACCTGTATCAACACGCGTATAATATATGCATTGTGAACAAAACAATAACAGCCTCGAACAGCTATCTCCCAATCGACTGGCAAGGGGGTAACTCGCGAGAATTAATTGGAGCACAGGCCAAATGATTCGTATATACGTTATATACGATGCGGCGGCTATCTTGTTGAAAATACACTTCTGCATGGAAAGTTAAGAGTTTTGGCGCGCATCCAACGGCTCGCAGGTGTATAATTATTCGCATTTTTCGAATATTTATACGTGTATAAGCGGCGTATAAGATATTTTTTCTCGGCCCGGTCGCCGCGTTTTCTATAAATAGTTCGCGCGTCTTACGAAATTTTTTTTTTAAAGCGCAAAGCCGGAGGAAAACGATGTATGCGAAAGCGGCGGTATATCGACTGCTGAGGCCAGAGTTTACGCGTTATGCACACCTTTGCGTTTACGTGTGCTAGTACATACGTATGTGCGCACGTAGATACTAGCGATCGCATATTTACATGTACCTAAGTATAAGTGTAAAGAAATTGCGTCTTGCAGTATCGAGCGACCGATGCGATCGATATAGCCAATTGAGTTGGAAAATTTAATTGTTTCGTACGTTCTAAAATAAGAAACAATTTGCGAGTTGTAAAGAATCGTCGAATTAGCATGCAGTTAACGTTTACGACGGCTTGCTGTTTTTACGGCCGAATTACTTACACGCACTTTGACTGCAATTATACCATGAATAAATCACTGCAACATAGCACTTGGCAAGACTCGTTGAGTATACACAAGTACGCTCACACAGCCATCGCAAAAACTTTCGAACAGATCGACCTGACGCTCGTCCACTTGCGAAAATGTCCCTTGTACGAAGCGAACGAAAACTCTTAGATCACATTCAACAGGAGCATCCTCGACGCGACGACGCAATCGCGCGCAATCTTGCGTCTGCCAACGCTTCGTTACACGACTCTTTCGCCGAGCTTACGCGCGCACTGCACCGCGAATCGCAACGATAAGACACAAGATCCTTTCCCGCGCTTCCACGAGCACCGACTGCCAAATACGAACGAGTGCAGCGCGTTAGAGTAAAGTCATGAGCCGCGGTCCGCGGCAAATATGCACTTATATAGAGACAGCGTTGTAGAGACACGCGCGCGCGCGCGCGCGCACACGTACACACGGACACGCGACCACGTGACTTCGAACAGCGCACCGCAGAGCGAGCAAGCACGTGAGGTTCGGCGCTAAGGAAAAGCTGCCAAAAATTGTTGCGGCAGAGCTAATCGCCTCGTCTCGATCTCGTCCGTGTGACAAACAGGAGATGTACTGTGCTGCAGTATACTACCGACGAAGGTGAGTCCCGAAGGTAGAGTAAGGCCGGACGTATACCTGTACGCAGACGAAAGCTCGAGAGCAGCTCAGTCCTCGGCTCAGCCCTCGTGTATAGGTAAAATACACAAGCGTTCCTCTCGTCAAACGAGCTTGTGAACTCCAACGCGATCGTCTGGCGAAGACGGCGATAGCTCCCGAGTTCCGCCTCGGACAGCTGCTGTTATATATTTAGAGAATATATCCAGATGACGAGCTGCTACTGCTGCTGCTGCTGCTGTTGCCGCCGCCGCCGCCTGACCGACTAGCCCCCGCGGTTGTTCTGCGTCGCCGATGCGAGTCTGCGCGCGGTGAACTCTGCTCGGAGCCCCTAATCCCCTACTCCCTCGAATACTTTATGCTGCTCCCACGATTCTGCTATTATAGACCCGGACTCGTTGGCCTGGTTGACGATAGCTTCCCTCTTGTACGGCTGCGAGCTTGAAGCTTTCGGCGTTTCGCTTTACGTTTTCCGCGAGTTTTTTCAGCAGTAGCCAATCGTGACGGAATTTTTTTAACGAGAGCTCGAGCAGCGAAGGTGGGGCGCATTCGCAAGGTCTTCGGGGAAAATCAATAGAACGCAAGCGATTTATCATCGGACCGCAGTTGAACTTGCACGCGCGCGCGCGCGCGGTATGCTATTGTCGGTGAGGCAGAGAGTGACTTGACCGACCCCATGTCGTATACGGCCCTCGTACCGGGCAGATGACTCCATCTGGTAGTTCGACGCTTGAACTCGATATCCGATGCAGCGCTCCCTCGAGAGTCGAGAGACGCAATATTTGCATAAGAGGAGAGAACGCGCTGTACTGTTGCGTTACGCTGCCGTATACGTCCATTCAAGAAAATTCTGGCGTATTAATGGGATCCGAGAGAAAGGCGCTCAAAAAAGCGTTAATGAAGCAGCGGAAAGGCCTGCGCGGCCGCGTTATCGGCACTTTGAATTATGAGACTGATTATTGTTCTTGAATCATTTGAGTTGCGGCAATTTTAATTGTTTCATGCGCGCACGTTAATTTATTTTAACTGATAATATGGGCTAATCAGTATTTATCGGTACAACTATGTAATATTTGAAAAGAAGATATTTTAGGTAAATAGAAATGCCTAAATATTTGTCGAAAGAAAGAAATTATTTTTCTACAGTCTTCTCTTTACGACTTGGATTTTTTTGAGCCTGCGCGCGTGTAAACTTTTCTAATCATTTATTGTATACCAAAGTTATAAAAATTATTTCTTTAATTAAAACTAAATCGATTATAAATGCTGGTTTTTGCGTCGAAATTCGATAAAGTTCCACTTCAGGAAGCGAATAATCATCTAAATGTATAAAGTACAGAATATTGCTATGAATGAAATTTGACAGGGAAAATAAATCCAGAATTTTTTTTTTTAATTAAAAGTGTATGTAACATCTTAGTCGTTTGCAAACAAGAAATAAGCTGTAATTTTGAAGTTGAAAAAATTATTCGAATATATAAACATAGACTCGTTCTGCAGTTCTAATCAGTATGAAAAGTGATGTGGTACAGATGTTAATCATTTTTTACTTGTAACTGGTGCGCAGCAATTGTGAAAACCTTCAAGTACAGTGTGCACGCATCAATAATCTCTTCATTTATTATGGCTTTCCTCTTTGTTCTGATAAGGTGTTTCCATCGAAGTTTTTAGGATTTGCGTATACTTAATGGTAAGGCGATTATTCATATCCGTCTCACAGAGCATATGGAGAAATTATTTGGAGTTACGCAGAAAAACACAGCATCGCAGACCGCCTTTAGAAAGTCCCGCAGATTCATCATGCCAGTATCTTTGAATTATAACTATGTATATCCGTACGCTGAAAAGTGCAAAACAGCGATAAGAAAATTTCTCGTATACACACACTAATTGCGTATCCAGATTGCAGACCACGCATCACGATAAAAACATGTTGCATCGATCCTATATATAGTGAACTTGAAAAAAGTCGATCTTTCCACGTATCGCTCGTCGTGACGAGATCTAGGAAAGAAATGTGCGTTGCGACGAACACCCCCTACACAGCTTTTCCTCGCGCCTCGGCTCATATCCGTGCAACGAACGCGCAGACACATCGAGAAAACAAATATCTCTCTCTCTCTCTCTCTCACTCTCGCGCTCAACGCACTCTTTTCTCTTATCAGCTCTCGTAGCTGACCCGCGTCCCATCCCCACCCCGGCACTACAGGTCACGGTAAGTAATGTACTTCCATTAATGCACACGAGCCTCGAAATTACAATGTATGTGTAACAACAATCTGTGCGTCTCGCCCCCTCCACGCTGCCACGCCGGTCTCTCGTGTTTTCTCTGATTTCACTCGAAAGAGAGACGGCCCTCCAAGCGGCGACGTTCGCGCATAGATAATAAACACACGAGACAACATGATCTTTGCTCCATCAGCCGAGTGGCCGACGTCGCCGCTGCTACCGCCTCCGCCGTCCTCCTCGGACGCCAGCTCCGAAATTCGCGATCGGGTAGTTTCCGCCGTCTCCTGCTAGCTCCCGCTACTTCCTACACGCTAAAGTGCTGTGCGCGAGTTGCCGAGGCGCGTTCTGCGCGAGGAAAAAAGAAAGAAATCGCTGGCGCCACGGAGATGTAGCCGAGATCGGATCTGCAGAGTCGAGCGAAGTACGCGCTTGCGACGAGAAAGAGAGAGAGACTCGGTGAAGTTCGCAGCTTTGGACCAAGCTCGAGCTTGGGAGTGTCTTCCGAAAGCTGCTTCGACCTATACACATTCATCGAGGAAATCAAGATCGGCGGTGTAGTGCGCAGTTTACATGGATTCCGAGTTGACGAAGCGAAGAAGTAGTGCAACTCTCGAGCGGAGACGAGGAGCCGCGAGTCGTCCGGTGCAGCAGCCTCAACTCGCGAGCGACGAGCTGCAGGGCCCCCTTGGCGCGATTCGTCGGACATGGCTCTCGACTTCTTCGCTGGCTGCCTCGGCGGTAAGCTCGAAATTTTTCCGAAACTATATTGGTTTTGAGCCGCGCGGCGGGCCTATCGTGGAAAATTATCTATATCGACGGCGAGAGATTGGAGCACATCGATGCCGGATTATCGGCGGGCGCTGTGTCATGCGCTGCTCAGCGTGCGCTCAGCGCGCTGACAACGTGTGACACTTTTCTATCTCTATTATACTTATACAAGATTTTCGTCGACGAAAGCGTGCACACAGAGAGCGCGATATAGAGATAGCTGAGTCAGCTGAGAAAAAATGTATGAGTATAAGCTTCGACGCGGCGATCGAGCCGAAATTTTTTGCCGCCGATAATCTTCTTTTCTCTTTCCCCCCCGATGCGCATTATCTACTCTCGTGATTTTGTGCAATTCGGCTGTGTGCAGCGCGAATATACGCTATCGATCGTCAAGGTCATAATGCGAGAGAAGAAACACTTTTTTTTAAATACATCTTTGTAAACTTGGCTTTCTAATCACGCAGGATGCGCGGGTATTGTGGTTGGATATCCTCTTGATACCATCAAGGTTCACATTCAGACGCAAGACCATCGGAACCCCAAGTACAAAGGGACATGGCACTGCTTTCGCACACTGCTCAAGCAGGACTCGGTGAGTTGATCGACTGTTACATGCGCAATTGTCACTATCACTGTCATCGTTCAATGAAAAATTCACGAAACTTGTGCGCAGGCATCGGGTCTCTACCGTGGGATGACGTCTCCGATGGCAGGCGTCGCGGTGATCAATGCCATTGTCTTCGGTGTCTACGGGCAGACGCAAAAGTTCCTGAACGACGAGCTCCCGGCGAACAGTGAACACCAGCTTAGCGGTCACTTCCTCGCCGGCGCTTCGGCCGGCATAGCCCAAGCCCCGGTCTGCAGTCCCATGGAACTGGCCAAGACGCGGTTGCAGCTCCAGGACAGCGCTGCTCCTCGCAACGGCAACCAGCCTCGTTTCTCCGGTCCCGTCCAGTGCCTGCGTCACATTCACCGGACGGAGGGACTCCGGGGTGTATTCAGCGGGCTGGGCATCACCCTCATGAGAGAAGCCCCGAGCTACGGAGTTTACTTCGTCACGTACGAGGCGCTCACGCAGTCCGAGAAGCCGATCTCGACGCTGCACATGCTGCTGGCCGGTGGTCTGGCCGGTACGGCTTCCTGGGTCGTCTCCTACCCGCTGGACGTCGTCAAGTCGAGGCTGCAAGCCGACGCCACCGCCAAGTACGCCGGGGCCGTCGACTGCTTCCGGCAGTCGGTGCGAAACGAGGGCTACGGATGCCTCTTCCGTGGACTCAACTCGACGATCATCCGGGCGTTCCCCACGAACGCCGCGACCTTCGCCGTGGTCACCTGGACGCTGAGGTTGCTGGGAGAGGGGCAGTCGGAGAAGCCGACGTCGGCGACGCTGCCGAAGAAGGAGGAGCGCGAGGTCTTCAAGCCGAGCTCCAGGTCCTGGAACGCGTTCGACCGTTACGGAGAGTCCAGCTGTCAGTCGCTGCACAAGATCGGGGACGCCACCAACGGTTACCTGCATCAGTTGGCCAATGCTGGACTCGTGCTGATGCCACACGCGTCGGCCACGACGGGCAGTGACGTCCTTGCCACTGCAGCCAATAAGCCGACGAGTGTCACTAAGCAGTTCGATGAGACCAATCACTTTGAATGGGCTAGAGAGATGGTGCACTACTGAAGGATTTTAACATTCGACACATCCATCTGTAATTGCTTGTTTAATTAACGAATTGCAAACATCATGAGGGACAGTTTCTTGAGAATATCTTTACTTTTAATACACGTAAACCTTCAACTTGTATATTCTACACTATTTGTATATTTTGGCGTTTGCTGCGCATTAATTTTATCTTACATTTCTAATTAATGTCAACAATTGTTTTATGCGTACATTGTACACACAACTGTAATATAAATATTGTATCATATAAGTACATAATTAAAAATTATGTGCACGGTTTTGACAACGCTACCACAGCATCTTGTACTGTTATCCATTAAAATGATCGAAATCGTGCAAGTACCTAGTGTAATATTTATCTTTAATTAATCGCGTACTTGCGATCGAGTGAAGTGAGTAGTCGATCGGTACACATTCCTCAAGATCAGCGGTATGCATCGTGACAGTATATCGTTGCGCTGTCGCTCGCGGTTTCTCTTCGGTTTGGTTAAACGGGAGTTTTTCGGCCGGAAAATTATAAATTACTCGGTTGCACTGGAATGACTCGAACGAATTAATCGCGTTTTTCCCCATGTCCGTGGTGTTGCGTTCTTGGTCCTTAATTGAATGGAAAAATCCGCAACAAAAGCGCCTACGGTCAGAAAGGACGCGCCCCATTTGCACAGCTCAAATTTAAATCAAAGCGTAATCAGAGTGTACCACTTCAGAAGCTCTCCAATGCGTCGCACAGGTCAAAATCTATAAAAATATCTATAACCTCTCAAGGTGGCCCTCTAAGGTTAGAAAAGACGCTGAAAAGTAATTGTCCGAGTCAGTTGAAATTTACCTTGTTTCATAACCGAATCCTCGACTTTCCCCCATTGAAGAGTCGAAGACAAGCCCTCCAGCTAAATTCCAGTCCCTACTCAGTAAATTCGAAGCTCGCGAAGAAAACGATTGAACGAAATCTGGCATAATGACGGACGTAAACAACAACAGCAGCAGCAGCAATTCCAGCAGGAGAGACAGCAATCAGACGAGCCTAAGCAACACCAGCAGCAACGACGACGTGTCGGAGAGTATGGTGAAGTGCTGCGGCGCGAACTCGAAGCACCTGATGATGAGTGACGAGCCAGGCACTTGTGCCAATAGTGGCTATCGCTGTGTCAGTACCAAGGGGCTCCAGTCGTTGAACGACCTCAGGCAAAACAACTTGCTATGCGACGCGGTACTCAGACTCGAGGACGGCGGAGTATTTCCTGTGCACCGAGCCATTCTCTCGGCTTGCAGCACGTATTTCAGGTTTGCTAAATCATCTTTTAACGGGCGCGCGAGCGCGCGAAAGCGTTTAACTTGCTAATTCTTCGTTCGATGCGCCGCAGAACCCTCTTTACGACGACCCTGCACTCGAAGGAGGACACGGACTTCCTCATCTCGAATGTAAGCAGCAAAATAATGAACCTCCTGCTGGAGTACGCGTACCTGCGCACCATCGACATCAAGCAGGAAGACGTTTGCCAGCTTCTCATAACGGCGGACTACCTCATAATGGAAGGAGTGCTCGAGGTCTGCCGCGACTTTCTCAGACAGTCCCTCACTCCCAGGAACTGTATTGGCATCATGATTTTCGCGAGGGAGCACTTCTGCAAGGATCTCGAGAAGGAAGCCCGTCGATATCTGCTCCGGTACTTCGTGCAGGTCTAACATTATTCGCAATTGTTTTGTTGCCCAATCAGTACTTATTGCAGCTCCAATGGAATTTCCTGATAAAAGATTTTGCTCGACACTATAAAATTGCACGATACTCGTGACACAAGTTCTCCTTCATCTCTGGGCTTATCTCACAAGTATCAAATAATGTGCTCACCATTGAAGAGATACTTTGCACTTGATACGAATTTATAAAGAAAGTACATTTATAAGAAGTACTCAGACAGATCTAGTGGCTAAGATTATTCGGCTTTTTTTTATCGCATATACGAACGTTCGACAAAAGTAAGCTAACGTCCGATGTAAAATTAAAGATAATTGACCATTTTGACTGGCAAAAAGCAAAAAATTCCGGTACCGGGAATCGAACCCGAGCCTCCTGGGTGAGAGCCAGGTATCCTAGCCACTAGACCATACCGGAGAACTTGAGAAGTGACAATACGCGAATGGTCATTAGGACTGAAAACGCTACTCATAATTTAAAAATAGAATTTTCAAAATTTTTTTTACTAAATTTATTTTTATGCTTTCAAAAAGACTAATATACTTTAGAAAGATACAGTAGAAATCTACTGTCAATGCTACTTACTTTCGCTCAGCGAGAAAAGATACAGAAAAGTTTGCGATGATAAATAATTTTTTTCAAATAATTGATAAATGCATAATATTAAAAATTTGCTAGAACGTATGCTTAAACTAAATAAATGGTTTTTCTAACTTACCTTTCCTATAGTCAATTATATATATAGTAATGAATTAACATTGAGATTTACTTACGTGATAATGCAGTTTTCTACTTTATCAATAGACGCACAAAATTGATTTTTGTATTACATGCTTACTGTAAAAAATATAATATATAGATATTGAAGCATGAAACGATGTATAAAAAAATTCGCTATTTATAAACTGGTTACACACTTTTCACCACTTAATTCATTTTAATCACTTTATTCAGTTTCTTGATTTAATGAAGTCATTGAAAATTTAAATCAAAGAGCGACAAACACGTGTAAATTAATCGTTATGATTATAAAATTCTTTAATCAAGATATAAAAAAGAATGTACTTTAGTTTAAACGATTTAAAATTTTAAAATCTTGGCATATAAGTTATGTACATATAATGTGTAAAACAAAACATTAAAAGTATCCGTAAAGAATCTGTAAATAAACACTGTTAACAGTTCTTAAGTATAATTACAGTACTTAAGTGTAAAAATGCATATAGAGAAATAGAAAATAATAAGAGTGATAATAAACATTTTTTTTTGTTCGATAAAGGAAAACGACACATCTCGTATTGGAGTATAATTTAAACAACGCATCAGCGCGTGCTGCATGTAATTTGTCTAAAATTCTTTTAATTACATACGAATTCGAATTCTCATAAGTAATTCCCATCTGTGATTTTTCGTCAAGTGTTAAATTGAATGAGCCAAGCCAGACGACGTTTGGAAACTTCACGACAGATCTGTATTTCGAATCGATCTTGATCGCATAATCGGCCCTTCGTCACAGGTCGCCGAGCAAAGCAGCGAGATTCTGGAGCTGCCGATTGACGAGCTGACCAACTTGATCGGCGAGGACGAGCTGAACGTAACGAACGAGGAAACCGCCTGGGAATTGGCTCTGCGCTGGATCGACCGGGACCCGGAGAATCGCAAGGGTCACATCGTGGAGCTCATGCGCAACATACGGCTGGGCCTCATGGACACGTACTTCTTCCTGGAGAACGTGAAGAACCACGCTTACGTGGCCGGCAACGAGGCTTGCCGGCCCATCGTCATCGAGACCCTCAAGTTCCTCTACGACCCGGAGATGATCAAGCAGAAGGAGGGCGACCTTGAGATCGCGACGCCGCGCGTTCCGCACGACATACTCTTCGTGATCGGCGGCTGGAAGGGCTTGTCGGCCGTCGATCTCATAGAAACTTACGACACGAGGGCAGATCGTTGGGTCAAGGTCCGTGCACGTATATATAAGTGAGATCGAGCGCGCGCGTGGACTCGAGCTAATCGATCAGCTGGTCTCTCGGCCTTCTGCGGCTCGCGATTCTCGGCGATTTCGCCGGGCTAGATTTGGAATAACTATACGCAGACGCGTATCAATCGAATGCAGGTCGAGCAGATCGACCCGCTGGGACCGCGGGGCTACCACGGACTGGCGGTTATCGGCTATAAGATCTACGTGATAGGCGGCCTCGACGGTGTCGAGTTCTTCAACAGCTGTCGCTGCTTCAATTCCGTGCGCAAGACTTGGGGCGAAATCGCGCCCATGAACGCCAAAAGGTGCTTCTCACGCCTTCTCTACTATACGCGGTTATCGCAAGTTCTACAGTTGCAAGCTCCTATAAATGGGATTAACGCACCTTGTCTGTTCAGGGCGTACGTGAGCGTGGCGGTGTTGAACGACATTATCTACGCGATGGGAGGTTACGACGGTTACTTCCGGCAGAACAGCGTCGAGCGCTACAACTACAGGCGCAATCAGTGGTCCCTCATCGCGCCCATGCAGATGCAGCGATCGGATGCCTCGGCTACCGCTTTGAACGGTACACGAGCTCACTTTTCCTATATGTCGAATTTCAACCAATAAATGCACTTTTCTTTGGTCTAGAATTTGAAAAAAAAAATTTTTTTAAGCTAGAGGTTTCCGACCAATGGAACTTTTTTCTGCAAGCCAAAAGATGATAGAAAAGGCTGAGGAACATGGGAAGTACAGAATATGAAAATTTAACATGGGGAGGCATATGGAGGAAAAAGATGTATATTATTGTATATTATTTTTTTTAACGGACATAACTTTTGATTAGAACATCGAATCTTGGAATATTTTTTTTAAATTAAAGCTCTATAAAAATACTTTATTGTAGTGCGATTTGAAAGTTTATTGTTGCCTTCGTGATTGCTATTATTCCAGTATTTTCACGAATTAATTTTTTGTAATGAAAATTTAAAATGCTCAGGAATATGATTACTATAAGTAACTTTTTCCATGCTCCTCTGCATTTTTGACTATCTTTCGGGTTACAGAAGAAAGTCTTATCGGTCCGAAACCTCTAGCTTTAAACAAATTTTGATTCGATTTCTAAACCGAAGAAAAGTCCATTTATTTTTGAAATTCGACATACCGATACTTGCTTTACGAGCTCCTTGGCGCTCACCTGAGGCGTCGATGCGTGCATACAGGTAAAATCTACATAACGGGAGGATTCAACGGACGCGAGTGCATGAGCTCGGCCGAGGTCTACGATCCGGAGACCAACCAGTGGACCATGATCGCGCCGATGCGGCTCAGGCGAAGCGGCGTGTCCTGCATCGCCTACCACGGATTCGTCTACGCCTTAGGTTCTCCACCCTATATAGTGCAAAGGCTCCTAGCGTCGAGTCTCGTCGATTTTCCCTTTTCTTAAACAATCGCTCGGTCGACTTTTGCCGCGTTAACAGGAGGTTTCAACGGCGTGGCGAGAATGTGCTGCGGCGAGAAGTACAACCCGGAGACCAACACGTGGACCGCCATCCCCGACATGTACAACTCGCGCAGTAACTTCGCCATCGAGATAATCGACGATATGATCTTCGCGATCGGCGGTTTCAACGGCTTCAGCACGACCTTCCACGTCGAGTGCTACTCCGATACCTCGAATGAATGGTAACGCGCGGCTGTACCGAATAAACAGTAGTTTAAGGATGTTCTGGCTGTACAGTCAGGTTGGAAAGTTAATTTTTCGACAGAAATTGGCGATGATTATTAGCAAACAATAATTTTAAGTAATCTAGGCCTCGCCATTGATGACAAATACTTAAATACACGCGATGAACTTCATTACACTTCAATTGAATGGGAAGAGAAAGTTTGGCACTAATTTGTTTGAATCTGTAGATTCTATCGTATTAGTGCTAAAACTGAAAATCACAGCTAAAGGTTTTTCTTCTCATTCAGTTGAACTGTAATAAAGTTTATCACGTACATTTAAAATATTGGCATCAATCGCGAGACTTAGATTTCTTATAATTATTGCTTGCTAATAATCATAGCCTGCAATTAATATCAAAAAACTAACTTTTGAATGGGACCTTACGGGTCAGTACATTCTTAACAGGGTTCTCGTGATCGATTGAAAATTCAAATTTCTCCGCGAGCCGGATACATTGATGCGCGCAACATGGGAAGAAACGATATAGATTAACGCACACTTGCGAACAACTAATACGTCAGGATTTCTCGGGATTCGTCGAGTCTCGGTGGCGGGAAATTTGAATTTTTAATCGCCGGCGAAACCCGCATCGTCACGGGTTGCATAAAGCCACTCGCGAACATCATATAGGTACGAGGCGACGGACATGAACATGTACCGCTCGGGTCTGGCGGCCTGTGTAGTGAAGGTGCTGCCGAACGTTCACGATTACACGCACAAGCATCGCGCGCGTCTCATGGAGGAGAAACGCCAGAAGCTGCTGGACGTCGAGGATCAGAGCCCGATAGCCACGAGCCACAGCAGCCACAACACGCCGCACGGATATCACCGCCAACAGCCGAGATAGTCGAGAGCGACTGCGCGAGATTTTTTTTTCTTCTTCTCGGAGCCCGAAATTTCGAGTTGTACACGCGAGTGTTTCGTCAGTGTTTTTTATTATCATTATTTTTCTAATCCTTTTTTTCCCCCGAAGAGAAATTCGGCTCCGAATCTCGCGCGCGGGCATCGTTGCAAATTTTCGACGGTGCATCGTTAAGCGGCGCGTTTTCCTTCTCCTTTTTGTTCGCGGCTATTCTTATACGCCTCGCGCACGCGAGACCCGCGCGCACTTGCATTTTTGTACGCTCGCATTTTTTCTCGGTTCGAAGACTGACAATAAACTTTGTGTGATGCGGATATGCAGACACGCGTGTTGGCGAGCCTTCTTTAAGCGCTTGCCGTCGAGGCAGTACAATAACAATTCCAGCCGGGATGTATACAGCACACTGCACTGCATAGTTATACAATGAAGAGCAGCGCAGCTCGAACGGTTTTTTTTCTCCGCGTTGACAAAGACCGAGGCGCGTGCGTTTATAATTACGCTAGACGCTATGATACTGATGCACAGTATATAGCTGCGCGAATGTTGAAAGTTAAAGTAGGTCGCGGAAGCCTTCGCGCGCGCATCGTGCAGCTGCAGACGCGCGGCATTATTGCGCGCCTGCATTTGAATACGCCGCAGTATTGTGCTTCGGCATTTTTCAACGACGATATATACGATTTATTTCTCCGATTTCACGCCGTTGGACGCGCGCGCGCGAGCGCTAGCGCCTCAGTACTTACATACTTACGAGACATATACGCACGTATACGTCCGCGCACACGTATACACGTGTATATACATAAGAGGACGCAGTAATTGCTCTTATCGCGTCGAAAATAAGCTCGACTATACTTATTCCACTACACTTAACAGAATTTCGACTGGCGAAGCGAATTTTTCGTTTCTTTCCTGCTTCTTTTTTTCTTTTCATTGTCGAGCCCGCGAGCCGACGACGAGAGTCGCAGCAGCGGCCTTATATACTGCTCTTTTTTTCCGCCCGCAATCAGCCGTCGAGAGAGTTTTACGAGGCCTATTAAGCGCGAGCCTTGTCGTAGCGGCAACGAAGCGTGTAGTACACTTGTCATGATGTATACGCAGAGGTCCCGGGGCCCATAGACAAGAATTATCGCTGCCAGGCTGCATCGCGTGACGTCACTGCTCCGAAAAGCTGCAGTGCATATACCTATTACACAGCGATACCGCATATAGCTATACATAACAGGTGCATTATATAGCGCGCGAGAAAAGCATCAGCTGCTTATACCTTATACTTACACGAAGAGAAAAGTGCGGCGCGCGCGGAGCGGCGAAAAGTTTGGCAGCGAGTCTACATTTTCTGCTGTTAATAACGTTAAGTGCCTTAATAGCGCGTATCTATACGCGCGGCAGGTATAATGCATGTGTACGTTTGTTGGTGACTCGGTGTACTGCTTGTATTTGTGTGTAGTAATAGGCGCGCGCGCGCGTGTATAAGTATAATGCAAGAACGAGAAATGTCTATAACACACGCAGACGGGCGAGCGATATCGCCACTTGGCGAGGCGAGGCCTAACTATACACACACACATATATACACCGCGCGGAGCAGTCGACGTCGCTGCGTCAGCGGTCAGGTGCGGCGGCGAGGAGGAGCTGTAGCGGCGCGAGGCCCGCGCGCGAGGCGGCTTAATGCAGGCAGGCCATCGGTGAATCGCAGTCGAGGTCAATCCGCGCGCCCGAGCTTCGATCGTCCGGTCGTCGCGTCGTGCGATGCAGCTGATGCAGTCCTCGTTCGGGTATTACAGCGAGTACACGGCGCTGCAGCCCACCGACTGAGAGAGTGAGAGAGAGAGAGAGAAGGAGGGAGGAGAGGCGCGCGCGAACAGCTGGAGACCTACGCGGAAAATGGCAAGGATCCTCGCGCCAGAAGCGGTCGCGACGATACTGCCCTGCGAGCACTGCGCTAACCTCGCCTTCAAGCACATCCAGGACTTTATCAGGTGACGATTGCATGATCGGACGATCCGCCCGCGTATACTTACCTGCGCCAGTCGCGTCGCTCGTCGCCTTATCGTGTCTCTCTCTCTCTCGCGTCCGTGTGGGTGAGAGAGAGAGAGAGAGAGAGAGAGCGACGAGCATGTGTGCACTGCATCCGATGTTTGCGCGACGCGAGCCCCTCCTTCGAGTGCACGGCACAGTTTTTTTACCCGCGAGTCGCCGTAGTGCAGAACGGCCGTTCGCGAGGCGTGCGGCTGGATGAGCTTTTTCGCGAGGATCTCTCGTTGATCGGGCCCCCGGTGAAGTCCCAAGTGAAACCTGGCCTTCTCCCAGTGCTTCCGAGAGTTAACCTCCAAGCTCACGGACTTGGAATGCTTGCAGGCACCTTCGAGAGCAGCACTGCAGTCAGGAAGGTGGATCCTTCGTCTGTCGGTATGGTTACAACGGAGTCTGCAACAGCCTGCCGGTGGAGGGAGTCTCCGACAAGGATTACATAGCCCATGCTGTCAAGCACGCCACCATGCAGCAGCAGCAACAGCAGCAGAAGAAGAGCAATGGCCAGGTGGCAGGGGCCTCCGGCTCCTCCTGGTCCGTCTATTCTGCTTCCCAGAACTTGCCTGCCGTGCTCAACGATCCCAACAAGGGAAAGCAGAGCAACTTCCTTACCAAGACGTGGGGAGACTCTTTTGTGGACAAAGTCGAGATACCCAAGTGCCCGTACTTGCCAGAGATCACTGTGCAGCATCTGGAGTCATACCTCAAGAAGATTGCGCGGGTTAGTTTCTTCGTCTAGTCTTGCTTCGCAGTCTTTGTGTGATCAAAGTCAGTTGTGAGCTTCAACTATGTTTTTCTGTTTGCAGAGGTATCGTAAGCACACACGTTTGAACTCCAGTACAAATCAAGCTCCTCCATCACCTCATGAACTATTACAAAATTTTCCTAATCTTAGAAAAGTCAAAAACTTTAATACCACTGTTAATAGACCTATAGGTAACATTCTTTCAATGTTTACAGTATAATCCATGAAAGTGCAATACTACAGTTCCCAACTTGTTTCAGATCGTTCACAGTTTGATTTGAGCAGTATACCAAAAATTTTTCTCAATCCAAATCTAGATCTTTCAAAGAGGAAAAACTTTGATGATGTTTTTACTTTCTCAAAAGATGGACTTCTCGGAGAAGGAAAAAACATCAGCTCTGATGTTAAGCAAATGCAGGAGAAGGTAAAGAACAGACATTCATATAGTTACATGCATTTCCCAGACTAACAAATAATTTTATGTTTAGCTCACCCATTATCTAGATATTGTAGAGGTGAGAATTGCAGAACAAGTAGCTTCCAAATCTCAAGCCTTCTTTCATGCTATGACTTCTCACGATGTGCTAATGGAGCAATTAACGCAAACCATCACAGTTCTGAAAGCTTTAAGGCAGAATATACACGAAATAGATAGGAATCTAGTGAAAAATTCTTTGCAAGTCTTGAGGTACAATTTTAATTAATTGAAAAATAATGTTATGTAATTTTAAAAACATGGTGCTTATCAAACATTTGGATACAGGTTAGAGAGAGCTCGATGTAACCACTTAATAGTGCAAGAAAAGTTAAAACTTATAGCAACGGTCCATCAGAGTCAACCAATGATCCAATCTCTTTTGTCAACGCCAGATTACGTTGCTGCCTTGGATGTTATTTCCACTACTCAAGAAATATTGTTGCAAGAGTTAAATGGCATTCATAGTTTTAGGTATTTAGTTGTCAAGGAGAATAATTATAGTTATATATCATTACAAGCTAATGCAAATTGTTATTTTGCTTATTCTAGGCATTTGGGTTCACAATTGACTGAAATGGAGAAGCTTATAAACAAAATGCTGTACACAGAATTTGAAAGATATGCAACAGCAGATTTAAATAGGCCATTAGTCAGGGGCGATAACGCTGTGTTAGATGGGGTAAAGACTTGTTATCATCAGTGAAAAATAATAATAAATACACGTGGCTTGTATATTAGTTTCATTTGAATGTAAACTACTTTTACAGGACAAGCTTGTTTCAATTATATCGGGCCTGCTACGTCAAAAGCACTTCCAATTCATAGATACTTACAAAGAGGAGGCGATGACAACAGTGAGAGCAGTGACAAAACAACGGGTTATTGAGTCGTTGGCTGACAGCGATTGTTGTAGTGATCAACAAGCGGCTGCTCTCGAAGTCGGTGGCCTTTCTCTTACCGAAAGATTGAAACTCTTGGACAACACAATACACTCTTTAACTTCACTTTTGTATCGAATTAAGGTCAGTTCAATAGTTTTACGATCATGTTCCGCTGTTGAAAAAGCTGTTCAAAAACTTTTTTAAATTTTTAGGCCGTTCATAATGTTATGCGAGATACAGCAGATTTAGCAGCTGGTAAATCGTCACCAGAAAGATCGAATGAATCGTTAATGGATCGCCTCTTATCTGACGAAGATCATATTCGTGTAACGACGAAATTAACGGATATGCTAACTGCAATATGCGATTATTGCCACGAAAGACTAGGAACTCTTGTTTCTGCTAGTCCAAGCGAAATCGAAAAAGAGAAAAGCGACAGTACATCCAATAAAAATGCTGATAAAGATGCATCGATTTGGGTCGATAAATCATGGTTGAGCGAACGAGCGACAACTACTCAAGTTTGTAAATTAGCGAGCATTGTTGAAAATTTTACGGAAACTTGCGAACAATTATGCGGGAAACAATGTATAGCTCTACGTTCTGCTTTTAAAGTACGCAATATCACATTACTTGTAATTTTTAGTAAAGTTTAAATTTGTTTAATTAATAATTTATTTTTCTGTGTTTATAGGCTCAAGCAAGTAAATTTGTACAAAAATTCCACACAGAAAGAAAAACAAAGTTAAGTCATGTTCTAGATTCAGAACGATGGAAACAAGCAGACGTGCCTCCAGAATTTCAAGCACTGGTCACTTACATTCACAAAAATGAATGCTTTCCATATGAATTGAGCAAATCGGATATTAATAAAAGCGATAAAATTGTTAATGTTTTGTATATTGGAGAGGAAAAGTATGCAGTTGTGGGGACTGTTCTCATACTTATTCAAATCATTCACGAATACTGCAGGTAAATAGCTCGCATAAAGTCCAGATTGTGGTTTAAAGATATGTATACAGTACAAAATAAATATTTCGATTGCACAACTGCAGAACCGCTAGTGAATTGTCAGCCTTGTCTGGAATGATTGGTCGTCAACTGGCTGAGGTGCTGCGTCACTATAATTCACGATGCTGTCAACTTGTATTAGGCGCTGGCGCCATGCAGGTGGCAGGACTCAAGACAATTACCAGCACAATACTTGTTTTAGCAGGTCGAAGTCTGAAGCTAGTTCTCTGGTTAATGCCTTTCGTTAAAGCACATTTTCAAGGTACGGCGTACGCTACGAATATTTGACAAAATTGTATGAAACCGACATATTTTTATAAATTTTTATTTTGTTTAACAGCTCTTGCGGAACAGAGTTCTAACCCCAGCGTTGTTGGTGTACCGACAATGAGCGGCGGAGTTGCCTTACTTGACACAGTGGAACGAGATATTCGTTGTCACATTCGTGAAATCGAAGGAAAAATATTAACAATTGTAGATATTCTATTGGGCGGTCAAATCAACAGTTGGGCGGCAAAACCGCCGGTGCCATCGCAGTCTTTCAGAAATATATCTAGGTTAGTAAATTGAATTTCGATTATTTATATTATTAGAAGTAAATTAGATTGCAGTAAGTGGTTAAAAGATTGGTAATTGATGTGAAATAAAATTGGAACTATTTATACAGGCACTTGGTGAAACTTCATGAAGCTGTGTCTGGCATTCTTCCAAACGACGAGGTGCAGGCTCTGTACAGAACAGTGAACACGTCATTCAAAGAGAAATTGAGAGAGCAACTGGTAAAGATGAATATCGTGAATAACGGTGGTCCGCAGCACGGTGTCGTCACTTCCGAACTAACATTTTACCTCGAAACACTGCGAAATCTTAAAATTTTACCGGCAGATGAATTGAGCAACGATTGTTTAGATGACGTATGGACTAGATAACATGCAGAGCGTGTTGTGTACTGTATTATTGATGCAATCAATCATCACAGGAACAGATGACCATTGACATTTTCTTGTGGCGAGCTCGTGTTACGCTGCGCTGCGAAAGGAATTGTACAAACATGTTGTGTGTTCCAACCCAATGGAATAGTTGTAATTTTATTAATATTATATATGCCTATAAAACGGAAAAAGATAATGTTATACGAATTGAGAATTTTTGCCTACAATGTACTTCGGTGTTACGTACGTGACGCTGTGAGCCCTAAATGAAATCAGACTGAACAGAGTAGGATTTTAAAAATGATATGCAATGAGGTAATAGTTGGACCAAAAAAGTATAAGTGGTTAATACAAAATGCTTCTCATATTGCGTTAGATACTTTATACCCATTCGAAACCGATGTCGGAAGCAGCAATTTTGAGACACAAAGGTCCCCAATTCACTGCCATTGGGTGATAATGTTAAGTAGTTTTTCTTTTTTTTTTAAATATTGCTTTCGTTTTGTTCGTTGATTTGTAAATTTAAAAGTATGCTCGAGCGCAAGTACACAACTAAGCCATTACATAACTTGATCGAGAAGGCATTAGAACAAGGAGTAATTTTCTAAAATAGTTTTTAACGCAGTTTAAGAGCATCCCGACTTTACTTTCTAATATTTTTCCATTTCTTCTAGTCTGCGCTGTAAATAATCGAAGTAACTTCTGGATTTGATAGCAGAAAAACGTGATATTAGACCAATTCGATGCACGAAGTGGCGTAAAGTCAAACTGTTTAATCGACAAATTGTTCAAGTGTACTAAAATGTAAAATAGAGTTTTCGAAAATTCATAGCTTATATTAATATTAGTAATCAGTGATTGTTCTCGCAATTGTTTTAAATCTGTTCTGGAATCTCGACGGAGATTCTTTTTCAAGACTGATAATCTTATGATACCACTATCGTGCAAACTGAGGCACGTCAAATAAAAAAAACTGAGTTATGTAGAAAGCAAAAGTTATGTGAACACGCTAGTGTATAATGCCTCTTATATCAAACTAAACACTGTATCGTATGTATATGATTACGCTATAATTATGTGGTATGCATACAGAAATCCCATTACAAATATATAATACATCACTTTGGTTAGAGTTGAATTGAAAGATCTAGTCAAATTTTTCATACTTTATAAAACACAAGTCTTTTGATAATATTTGTCCGTTAGTTTCTGTGGTATAAGCAATTGTACTTGTTTTATTATAAATGTGCAATTGTGCATGCATGTGCATAAGGATAGAACACGTTGGAACTGTTTGTTTCCCATCAGCGTTTTGTAAACGAATACACATTGGTCGTGCGTTTCCATGACTACGCGCACGAACACAGAGCGTAATGCATTGGAAAGCCGCAAGTTTACATCGCATGTACACTTCATTGTTGATACGGAATTTGGGTTCGCATTCTTTTTAGTATGGCTGGTAAAGCGACGTAAGTATTTCAATAAAGTAAAAACTATAAACAATTATCAAAAGATGCTTTTCGTTTATTCACCACCACTGAGCCTTTCGTCTTCTGCAAGCTCTTCAAGTATCAATAATATTTCTCGAATCGTAAAATAATATTTATTGAATCAGAGACGACGAGAACACAAGGGAGTTCGCCTTGAACGCTATCGTACAAGAAGAAACGCGAAGGAAAACCGATCCCGACGAAAGTCATGAAAAATCGCTGATTATCATCGGCAGCAAAATGGTGGTAAGTATACACCCAACGAAAAAGGTAATGCTTCTCGCGCGTATGCATCAACGAAATATCTCAGGCTCTCTCGGGCACGCTTATGCTTCAGGGAAAAACCACGATGGTGTACAGATTTCTCGAAAAGGAGGACACGCCAAAGCCGACCATCGCAATGGACTACTCGTACGGTCGGAAGGCGGGAAAAAGTTTGGTGAGCCAAGTTGTCGTGCGATAATCCCGGACTTTCCGACCTTGCGCGCCAAACGAGGGCAATAAATCGCGACTTTAAACCCCGCAGGTGAAAGACGTCGTGCACGTGTGGGAGGTGGGACACTTAGCCTCGTCCTTGATATCCGGCGCGATGAAGGGCTGCACCCTCAGTCACTCGGCCCATCACACAACCATCCTGATAATGCTCGACCTCGGCAAGCCGGACGTGCTCTGGAATTCCCTCGAGGACTGCCTCGTGGCTATAAGGTATTTATCGCACGTAATAATGCCCTCGGATGTTAGCTTTTATTGATTCGGGCTGCGGCGGCGTTGGGCTGCGCTCTCTCGCCCGATTAATCGCGATCTGATTCTGAGGCACGTCTCTCCCTCCCTCCCCCTCTCTCTCTCCCTCTCGCCCTCACTCTACGAAATGATTTTCGTATTAGAGGCTCCGACCGATATACGCAATATTTTCACGTTCGCTCGAACGACTGCTCAGCTTATATTCTGATATATGCGTTTTGTGCGTGTTACATACATGCGGCCAGGACCTCGATGATGATCAGTTACCAGCAAGAATTGGTGCAGGACTTGCGCGAGCGCAAGATACGCTTTCTGCGAGAACGAGCGAAATCCGGCGGGGAGAGCGGACCCGCGGTGGACGATCCGTTCCCCATGAGGCTGTGCATCATCGGCGGCAAGTACGACGAGTTTCGCGAATTGCACACCGGCGACGATAAGGAGTCAATCGGCCAGGCGCTTAGGGCGGCGGCGCACGTACTTGGGGCCGGGCTGCACTATCACTCGGCCAAGGACTCGCACCTGCTCCGAAGGACCAAGGAGCTTCTCTCGCATTACGGATTCAAGGGACAGTCCACGTAAGGCTTACAATTTTATTGCGGATTACAACTTTCGAGGCAGTCAAAGTTTTGGCGAAATCGAGTTGTCGGGGGGTATACTTATTTTTAATGTAAAAGTAGGTGCAAATTGCAGGAAAAGAACTGTAACAATGACGCTGACATACACCGGGAATTTATCTGTTGCTTAATGACAATGTAGAATATTATGGATGATAACGAATGAATTATAGAATATGTGAACGTTTATTGGTAATATAGAGCTGGTAGTGAGGTGACGCAGGCAACGACTGTAAAATGAAATTTACATGTGCTATTAAGTAACAGTGACGCACTAAGACGTGCGCAAACTGAAGAGTGTTTTAATGGATAAAGTTCATATAAAAATCAATGTCACAGTCAGCTTTTACGGCTTTTACGGCTCTGTTGTATACAATAATTCACACACAAACAGATAATAGGGTCTCCCATCCATTGTACTTTACGATATGCCGTAATCCGCTTATTACATACTTTTATAGTGACTGCAAATGTCGCTCGTATAAAAAGCCGTTTTGCGCCGTGCGCCTGCGTTAAAATCGTACTGTATGACAGTTAAGTAAATGAAGTCAATCTTATACTGTCAAATTTCGAGCTAAAATTACTTTTGAATTTACGCATATATGGGGAATTTTTTTTTAAATCGGCACTTAGAGGGGTCAAAAAATGGTCGATTTTCAGAAGGGGAGCACACCTCCCAAGTGCGATTTTTCTTGTTCTTTATGTCATATAGAACATAAAAAACTTGGGGTACAACGGAATTGAGCTTTGTGACAAGGTTTTACAAGCGCTTGAATTTTTAATAATTGAGCTTCTTACGCCAAAAAGCTAATAACTTCAAATGCTTGTACAACGCGTTTGCGGGGCTCAAAAGTGAAATGTCTGGATATAAAATTGAAGTACAAAAACTGAGCTTTAATTTAAAAAAAAGCCCGATCGGATTGGTTTCTTAGCTTGAAAATGACAAGCATTTGAAAATAATGCAAAAATCTGATGTTAAAACTTTGTTGTGAGCGTGTTGTTAAACATGATTTTTTTTCTCGAGAAATATCACCTTAACGAAAAAATGTTGTAGAATAAAAAATGCTTAAAATTACTCAAAGAATACGTATGAATTTTTTCAAAAATTTTTGAGCCATTTTTTAATTTTTCAAAAATTGTACAATTGGAAAAATTCATACGTATTCTTTGAGTAATTTTAAGCATTTTTTATTCTACAACATTTTTTCGTTAAGGTGATATTTCTCGAGAAAAAAATCATGTTTAACAACACGCTCACAACAAAGTTTTAACATCAGATTTTTGCATTATTTTCAAATGCTTGTCATTTTCAAGCTAAGAAACCAATCCGATCGGGCTCTTTTTTAAATTAAAACTCTGTTTTTGTACTTCAATTTTATATCCAGACATTTCACTTTTGAGCCCCGCAAACGCGTTGTACAAGCATTTGAAGTTATTAGCTTTTTGGCGTAAGAAGCTCAATTATTAAAAATTCAAGCGCTTGTAAAACCTTGTCACAAAGCTCAATTCCGTTGTACCCCAAGTTTTTTATGTTCTATATGATATAAAGAACAAGAAAAATCGCACTTGGGAGGTGTGCTCCCCTTCTGAAAATCGACCATTTTTTGACCCCTCTAAGTGCCGATTTAAAAAAAAATTCCCCATATATGCAGCACACGCTCTGTATTCACTTTGATATTAATATCCGTGTGTGTTGCAGTGCAAATTAGGAGTCTATCGCGGCTTCTCTTCTCTATTGATTCAAGCAAAACTCGTATCGTATGCGCATAAACCCAATTCTATGTATGAATTTACTGCTTCGCTTTTGATATACAAACGTCAATATAATTTATCCCGCGTCAACTCTGCAAAACGATCATGAAACTCGAACCAATACTATTTTGAAGAGGCCTGAGTCATTGAATTGAACCAAAATGACACGCTATAATAGAGCAAATAAATAGAATTATGATAAATCAATACCAGATGGTCTTAATTTGCAATAGTAGCCATTATTTTACAAAATTTCAAGTTCATACGAAATTGGGGTAAACGAAAGTTTTACGTTATTCAAACTTTTTTCGTGCGAATATTAAAATATCCTACGACTACAAATTAATAGTAGATTATTACATAACAGTAAGCATGAAGCACTCCGGGGTTTGTAGTAATTTCATTTCGTACTGCAAAACAGTCGATCTCACTATATTCAACGCATTTAACGAGAGGAAATTCGAATATATTCAATCAACTTTTATTTCCCCTCGAATCGCCTCGCGATCGCAATGCCGAGATCTTCGATCCTGAAATTCTCGGCCCGCAGCACGGCTGCGCGCGGCGGCGCGCAAAAACTGGCGACCTTGATCCCCGAATCCCTGACCCACAGGCGTAAGCTATGCAACGCTAGAGCGCCGCGAGAGACAATACAGGCATAAATATCTCGTTTTGCACACGCACAGGAAAGCGAGCGTCACGGAGTACGACAAGCCGCTGTCCATAGCCGCCGGGGCCGACTCCTTCGCGGCGATCGACTTGAAGATCGCGCGCGACAGGTACGCCACGACCTTGGACGAGATCAAGCAGATCTACCTGCTGCGGTTCCCGCAGGTGCCGAGGGACGAGGACGTGTCGCCCGGCGACACGGACGACCCAGCCACTGATCCGGAATTCAACGAGCCCATCGTCGATCGCCTGCGACTACAGCGCGAACAGGTATAGTGCGCGTATATATTGCACGCTGTACACTTGTGCGCGTTGCCTCGCTTATCGCGACAACCTCAATATCCTCGCGCGGGCTTATCGTACGCGACCGCAACATTTTTTTTTCTTTTTTGTCATGATACGCGACTGTAAAAATAAAGCATTGCGCCACGAACAACTTTCGGATCCTCGGTGAAAAAAAAAAAGACTCGATATTTCCACGCGACGCGGTCCATCCGGTCCGTTCTCGCGGCTCGATTTCAAACACGCACGCTTTACATAAAAAAAAATCTCGCTTTCACCGGCGCCGAGCCGTAAATCAATGCTGTCGAAAACAAAAACGCGCGCGCAAGCAGCACGCATTCATACGGCGTATATACTTGTGTGTAAATATGTATACGTGTATATAATATACACGCGAGAAAGCAGCGTGGCCAAGAAAAAAACACCAGGATCTCTTTTCATTTTGCAGGAAATCAGCGTGCTCCTCAGAGACATGCTCGAAGCGCCGCCGGCCAACATTCCAATTCCGGAGCCTTACTAGGACGCGGCCGCAGGACTTTATACTTGTATATACATATACATTTGTAAATATCTCGTGTGCTATTATGTGCGCACTCGTCGATTGAATCGATGAGGCGCCTATATACAAGCGAGAGTCGCGATTTGTAAATATACGAACTGCAGGAGGCCTGAATTATTATATACGTGTACACCAAGTTTCTCATATTCGGGAACATGATTATTTTTTACATTTTACACTGTACAGGCGCAAGCACCTGATGCAGAGACAGAGTGCATTACAACTGAATAAATAAAAGTGTACAACATCATACTTCTCCAATGGAATGGCATTGCGCCGCGTATACTGCGTCGCATCTCATTACTCGGCCCGTACTCGATTTCTCAAAGCGACAAGTGAAATTCGCGAAAACTGGTTATATCCTTCCTGTTCTCGCAGCCACACACACGCGCAGAGAGGACTGGCCATTCCCGCGTGAACACCTCCAAATCGCCGATCCCCTCGATTATACGCTATTACGCGCAGTGTACACAGAGAAAAAGGGTGCGAGAGAGGGCATTAGAGGATGTAGACGAGAAAGTCTGCAGCCTCGCGGGGGAGGGGCAGGCGGTCGAAGATACGCGTGCGCGGCGCGCGCGCGGTTCGAAGGTCCGAACGCATGCGCGCTCCTCGTCGTGGGAGTAAGAACGGCCGCGCTCTCGGCTCGCTAGTTTTATCGCGAACGCCGTCTGCGGAGTGTACGCACTGAGCATAAAGCGCGGGCGCAGATTGTCGCGGAGTGTGCCTCGCGAGCCGAGCCGTATATATACGTACGAATTGTGCAGAGTCGCATTGAGAGAGCAGAGCGAGAGAGGGATTGTGGAGAAACGACAGGGGCTGCGACTCGCGAGAGGACACCGAGGCCGCGGAATGAGGAGCTACCTCGAGGGCTGAGATCAGCTGTCCCAGGCACAGCGGCTGCTCCGGGAGGTAAGTCGCTTATCGATTCAGCGGCCCGCAGGCCGTCCGCTCCGCGCGCGATCCATACCTGCGGCGGCCAATATATATGAATGTACCAGCTCGCTCGGCTGTGCCGACTCGCAGGGAAGTCTTTGATGGTCCTCTGCGCGTGAGGTGTATACGATTTTCGAGGATAAATCCGTAAGTGTGTTATAGAGGCACGAGAGCTACGGTGTGGGTACGAATTAGGTAGGCTCTTCGCAGATAAAGAAGGGAAGTGACTCGGCGCGCGGTGTGAACGTACGTGTTCGCGCAGACATAATAACGCGCGCCGTTCCACTTAGCCGCGGCACACGTATATACTTATAGCGGTAGCGCGGTGGCAAGTTCTGCTGCGGCATCGACGACCTTGATCCTGCGGACGTAGCTCGTCCGCGCGCTCTCTGCTCTCCTTGCCTCCCTCTCTATAAATGTATACGTATAGGTACTTGGCGATATATACGCGCACCAGGCGCATCGCTGCCGTATCGATATATATTTAACAGCATCGCGGGTAAACACATGCACGCGAGCGATATTACACATGTATAGTGTTAGTGAATACAGTTAGAGTAAAAAATATCCGCAACCAGCTCGAGATCTCATCGCCTCGCAGGTATAGTGTAATAATCTATACAGCGCGTTTGTAACAGGCAGCAAATGAAGTATAGGAGCCGCAGCTTTTTTAGACGACGTGCGCGAGGCGAACCGTTTCCAGGAATAACCTGCGACCAGCAGCAGCTACCTCCCATCGATTCCCTCTCCGTCCGCTTCCTCTATATACCTATACGTACGTGTACGTGCGCACGTATACACCTTGTACATGCATACATTCATATATATACACAAGCGCTGCGCACGATATATGTAAAATCGAGCCTGGCTCCGCACACGGCTCGCGCCACTCCGACTCCGAATCCTCGCGGGAGTGAATATTGCAGCGCCCATGGCTCGCGCGCGTGCATGGGAGAGCGAAAGTCCGATATGCGTGTCGAAAGCGATGTGTAAGCGTATATAAGTGTTATATACCTGCCGCCCACGTCATGTATATAGATTTCGCGTGCATCGACAGCAGCACGTGTGTGCACATGCAGTCGTATTATAGAGAGAGAGAGAGAGAGAGAGAGAGAGACCCACTCGCTCCTCGACAATGAAGTGAAAGCTGCGCCCGCTGCGAGGAAGCGTTGGCGGCGGTTATAGTAGTTGCATTACGTTACCCTTTCTATAGCTCTCCTCGTCGAAAAGAGGAGGCTAACGCCGAGAGAGCTAATACACGCAGAGGAGAGAGAAGGGCTGCGCGCGCGTGGCTGCTAAATAGAGCATGATACGAGCTCCCGACGCCTATAGGCTAACTTTCCATCCGTGTAAAAATATACGACGACATCTAAACGCTCGGCTGAGGCCCTTCCTCCGTCTCTCTCAGCTCTCTCATCACTGTGTGTACATTACAGCTACTCTGCGACTGTGTGAGCTGGCTTTGAGGATTCTGTGCGCGCGCGTGTGTGTGTGCAGGAACCGAGGGCGACCTGCGAAGGTGCTTATCTTGGAGGCACTCCCTTGTATATATCCGGCCGACCTTTCCCGCTGACGGCGCGCACCGAGTGCTCTCCTCGTCCTGTAATTGCCTCTCTCTCTCTCTCTCTCTTTCTCTTCTATCTCTGTCTTTGGGATAGCTTTGCTGCGGGGAACGACTTTGGCGGCTACTGTCGAGAGCTGCTGTCTGTTACGTTTCGTCTTTTTCTCTCTCTCTCTTCTTTATTTATCTTTTTGTTATCAACTTCAATGCCGAAGGTATACATAAGTGGCCGTTTGAGTGGCGGCGAGCGATTATTAGGTGCTATGCTTGCAGTTGAAAAATACAGGTGCACACCCGATCGATCCGTTTGTTCCTCGAGAGTTGCAAAGGTATATAGGCGTCTTCATCGTTCCGCGACGTCAATGGCTCTTCGATTTGTACTTCGCACATGTGTGCGCAGTGCACACAGCGTGTGTATGTTCCGTAGTTTTCTGAACTTTGTGTGCTTCAGCGCTTTACGACGCGAGAACAACTCGTCTGTTCTCACGAGTGATTTCTCTATCCCGCAACAGTTCAGAATTTCTTTCGTATTACTGCTCGCATGTACCTATAGACACGTTGATAGATTTACTACCTATCGGAAAGCTCGAAGTATAAAGTGGGAAAGCAGACGCTTACATGTATATCTCTGTACTAAAATCCTTTGGAATTCTTTCTCGATCTTCGCCAGACTATGTGTGCTTTCCAAGGATAAACGTAATACGTGCGGGAAGCCAATCATCATACAACGCTCTACACTTTTATGTCTACACAGTCCCCTTTCGCCTTCGCTATATACATATATAATATCGTTGCGCGCTTTCGAACTAATTTCAGCAGTTCTGCGAAGCGAGTCGAAGCTCGAAGTGGCGGCGTTATTAGTGTAAGTCCGCCTGACCCCGTTGCGCCAGCGCCCAAGAAGAAGAACATAACGCACGCGAGAGAAAATCAAGTTTAGCCATATCTCAGGGAGCAGCTTTTTCCGCCCGGCGCAGAAGTGCCGCAGCTGCCTCGAGTATACGGCTAGGATGGCGGCTCCCTCGGGGAATCTTCTCTCCTCTCCTGAACTCGCACACACGACACTTCTACTTACCCGCAACGCGCCTGTCTTCGACTGGTGCGAGGGAGGCTATATATATATGCTTTTTTTGCTGCTATTGCAGCTGACGGCGCAGCAGCATCGGTGGTGCTATTTTTCCGGGACGCCGTGTGAGAAGAAAACTTGCAGCTGAAAAGTTGCGGGGAGAGCCTGTATATACCTGCTGTATTGAAGTTTTTTGTATATAACCTGTATACGCGTACACGTATATCGGAGCGAGATTTATTTATGCATTAATTTTATTTCCGCGTCCATTCTGCGAGGCGCACAATCACAATCCGAAGCGAGCCGATATCGCGAGAGAAGAATTTTCACGCGACGGAAAGAAAGACGCTCCCATCAATCTTGGCCTCGAAATCCATTCAACGTTTCCATTTCCGCGCAATCAACGCGCGCGGCGCTCGATTCAAAAGTCCTATACCCCCCCCCGGTGCGCTGCGCGACGACGAGGCAACGACGGATCGGACGGATCGTCATTTGTTCGGAGTCCACGGCCGAGAAATTTATTTTGCAAATTCAGCCGCTAGGGTTCGCAAATTGTTTTTTACGAGCTTTTTTATCAACCCATAAACAAATCGCACGGCGGAAGCGGATAAGAGCCGGCGCGACGCGAGGCCCCGGCATAACTTACTTGGCGCGGAGGATACCGCGATCAGGAAGGCGGCTCCTCCTGGGGGAGACCCAACCATTGCACCTGCGGCTTGGGTTGAACCTTGCGAATACTCCTCAGTGGGTATGTCGAGCGCATAATTTTTGGTAGTCGGGGTCAGCGTTCGCGCGATCCCGGGAAATTTCATTGCAAACAAAACCTGTCCTATCTCGCGGTCTTCTGTATAACTTGTAATAATGGTGCTTGCGGCATATATTGGGTTACTCGCGCAGGCTTTTCAAGTTCAACGGGGATGGAAAGCAAAAGCGACGCAGCAGCGGAGATAATGGTAGACACATAGCGAGAGATTAATCGGGCGATTAAGTCTGAAAAGCGCTGCTCGATAGTTCCGACATTTATTGCGCGTATGTATATGTATGTACGTGCCAGAGTCGAACTTGCGCCAAGCGGAGCTGGGGTCCGACTTTCAGCGGAATTGCCGAGCATCTGGTGAATCTCGTCGAAATTAGCATTTGAAAAGGCTTCGCAGCGATCAATAGGTATACTTCTTACATAAAAGGAATTAGGGATTTTCTTCGAGTCCGAAGTTTCGCTCATTGTCATCGTAGCTCGATAATGTATACTTAACAACATTCATATATATATGCATACATAATCGAGCTATCTCAGCGCGTTATTATATACTTACTATACCCGACCTCGTGCGAGGGGCGCTCGATCGAGATTCGATATCGTCGACGGCGTAAAACCGATCAAAATGCTAATTCCGTCTTGCAGCCGGCGACGCGCGGCCGACGGGACTTCCATTACGAACCTTGGGCGAATTCATCGGCGCGCAGTCCCTCGCGCGATGCTCAATGGACCGCGAGAGAATGAAGCGGAGAAGAGGCGGCTACATAAGTACGCGAGGAGACAAGCCCGCGATAAATAACACGGCGCGGAGGGCGAGCTCGGTGCATCGATGCATCGGCGGAGAAACATATAAATCAAACTGCAAATCGTCGGGCATCGCCTCGCTAATTGTGTCTGAAGAAAAAACAAGGAGTCCGCGATCGAACTGGCAGTTTGTGCAGGGCGGAGAGAGAAATGTGCGCCGGCATGTGCGCTTCGTCTTCTCGCATGCGGCGGTTATATAGAGAGAGAGAGAGAGAGAGAGAGAGAGAGCCGCGCCGCGATCTATATAGTCAGCCGAGTATTGATCCGCAAGTAGCTATATAGAGCTGCGTGAGCGTCGCCGGCAGTACCGCGCTGGAGAGGATGTGTCTATACGTATACACAGTGTTGTACGCTATATGCACCTATACGGCTCGCGCGAGCGCGGATGCTGCGCGATAATACCCGGCGCCAGAGGCTGTGTATATACGTGTATATATACACACAATACATGTGTTTTCTTATAGCACGTATATACAGAAGCGCCAGCGCGAGGTCAGGCCGACGAGAGTTTTATCCGCTCCTCCCCTATTTTATTGCGTATATGAACTTTATTTCTTCCGCTCGTGGATATCGTCTCTATATATACGACGGGGCGATCGCCGCTCGACTTTGTTCCGACCTGCGAGCTGGCGCGACGCGCGTTAAGCAACAATGCGCGAAACGGGCATGTGTTTTACGAGCCGTGCGCTGAAACTTTGTTTTGCGCAATTCTCGTTCACGGAATTATTACGGAGGGGGAGGGGCAATTCCGACTCTTTGCCGTCGCGGGCTCAGAGCTAACGAACTGGTTTCACCTGCGAGCATGAGCTGCGCGGCTAAAAATTGCTGCGCGCGTCGCGGAAAAGTCGAACTCGCGCCGAAAGAAGAGAAGAAAAAGAAGCAAAGATTCGCGTACACGCGAGTGTATCATACGCGTTACGGACAATTAAAGTTTCACAAAATAATGCAAAGCGACCGCGACTCTCGCCGCTATGCGCGAAAACTGTGCATCGTCGAAATTTTAATTAAACTTAAGTATACGTGGGAAAGCGGAGTGCGTATATAAAGTATATAGAGTTTCACGGAGCCGCGTGTACGTATATAACTTTATCGCCGTCGAAGCGAGTGGCGTTGCGGCGATCCCCCGGAGAGTCCCAACTTGGGATAATATCCTCATCAAACGAGTGCGCCCGCACTAAATAGGAAATCTTCTGTCCCTGGGCTTTGGAATAGTCTCTCGATTGTGGAGAAAGTAGGCCAAACACCGAGGGAATCGACTCGCGGGCTCTCGGAGGACGCGAAACGACAAATTTCGAAAAAAAATCCACGCGCGCACGTCTTTGATTGTGAGCCCCCCGCCCGCGCGGTGCATAATGCATATTTCCATATATATACAATACATATATGTGTACGCGCATTGGCCACTGCGAGCATTACCATATACAGCTTGTTAACATTTATTCGGCCGCGGAAATTCGAGAGGCAATTATCGCGCTGCTCTGACTCGTTATTTTCTCGCATGACGAACTTGCTCCCTGTCTCTCATTTCCGCAACAGCAGCAGCAGCAGCAAGCCTCCCGTCCCGGCCGGGGTCATGCGATTCGCGCGAAAATCGAATAACTCGGAGAGAGAGAGCAGTCGCCTATTTTCCCGCATCCCCCTGGCAAAACGGCAAGAGACGGCCGAACAAATTAAATTCCTTTCTCGTTCGTTCGGAGCTTCGATGCCCTCCCCGCTATGCACATACACGTGAATGTATAGTGCTGTATATGTATATAGTAACCTTTATAGGCAAACGAGAGAGAGAGAGGGAGAAGGGGAACGGGGAGGGAGAGGCGGCAGTTTAATGAAATTATAAGCGCGTGTGCGCAAGTCCGTGACGACAAAAGCGATTTCGCCAATTGCCAATGTTTGACCTTTTGTAATCCCCCTCCCCTCCCCTCCCGCCCCACTGCTACCTGTTGTGCGAGGGGATGAAATTTTCAAGGCGCGCGTATAACGAGATTACGTACACACGTTTAAAGTCATTATACACGTGCACACTCGCTCTCCGCGCGGAGAATTGTCATCGGCGATCGATGAAAAATTCAGACCCGCCGCGCGCTCGGACTATATATAAAAATAAATTTCAGTTCGTCCGCGGAGGCGAGTAAAATTTATTCGCCGAAAGTATAACTCGCGCATTGTGCGGCTAATCGAAAGCTGCGCGTTCGATTACCCTTATATAATCGACGGGAGACGAGGAGCGGCGGAGTTAATAAAGCGAGAGGTGCTCTCGCCGTCTATTTTAAACTCCTTTTTTCTCGCACCCTATACCTCGTTATCCGCCGGCTGCAATAAGCCGGTGTACATAGCTGCGCAGTCGTCCCTTCGTCTCCGTGCACTGCAATAAACTTTGTCGATTATATAGCCTCGGCTCGTATATAACGTAGGCTCGATGGTCCGCGAGGCTGACGCGTTACAGGCTATATGTGCTTAAAAATCTCGGGGAATGAATTTCATGCTACGTAAAAGCTCGATTTAAAATAAGCCCGCGCGCGCGCGTGTAATTTGCCTGCTGGCGGCGCGCGCGTGCCGCTGGAAATCCTAATAACGATCGCGAGCGCGACGCTAATAAACTTTGTTTGCCCCCTTTCTCTCGCTCGTCGGCCACTTTAAACAATGAAGCTTCTCAAGTCTGCCGCGTGCGTTCTCTTCCAGGCAGTAACAACAAGTTTTAGCGGGAGCTCTCGCGCGGCTCGCAAACTGCTATATATATACTCACTTCCCGGATCCCGAGTTTTCTACAACTTGCCGCCCAGCGCCTTCGTATAGATATACAAAGAGCGACGAAACAAGCTGTCCGCGACGATCCGACGATAAATCTCACTTTTGCCCCACGGGGAATCGCGCGGAAGTTTGGTCGCGGGAAAATTGCAGGCCGACATACGCGCGCGTAATTGAACAAATAAGCTCGCCGGGCTATTATATACTCCACTCGTTAACATCCCGCACGTGTTGGGAGGGGCAGCTATTCGAAAGGCCAAATGAAAATCGCTTCTTTTTCTGTATACGCGGAGCGATCGTGGAAAGCTCGCGCGCAACTACTATATATACGTGCTCTCCGATATCCTCCAGCTTTCGAGAACGGCATTATAGTATCTCTGCAATGTCTCTCTCGTGCGCGCGAGGTCTGCTCGTCGTCATGGTGATCGATTTTCCAACTCTGCTTCGACTGTAAGTAATCGGCGAGACGCGTATATACGCCAACCTGAAAATTCTATCGTTCCACACTGCGCTGCAGCTCGTCGACGTCTGATCTAAAGCTTTTTTTTCTCTTTCTTTCCACTGCAATACTTTTCGCATCCTCTCTCTCTCTTCCTCTGTATTACGGTGTACAAGACTGTGTAGAGGTGTACAGCTGTATATAAGTATACACCTGTGACGCGACTGCACGTAATGCATTGGCTCTTCGTGACATTTTTATCGAATGCCGCGCGCGCGCGGGTTTATCGCCAAGAGCACTGAAATAGAATTCTCCGGTGCGATCGCGATTCTTGAAAATTAACCGGCCCGATCAAAGCTCGCACGCGCGGCTCTTTTCTCGTACAAGCTGTCTCGTCTATAATTCACGCGTCCTCGACTCGAAAGTATCGACGTCCACATGCTGCACAATGAAGCGCGTTATTCATTCATCCTCGTTTCTCTTTCTCTCTCTCTCTCTCTAGCTCGCTCTGTGCAAGATTCCGAAAAACGATAGACTGCGCAAACAAGGCGGTCGCATCGATCGCTCGCCCGTTTTAACAAAGCGAGCCAAGAACAGGAGCAGCAGCGAGGCGAAGATCGCGTATATATACAGTACGTATAACGACAAGCGCAAAACACGTAAGACAGAGAGGTTCCGTTGTAGTCTGTGTGCAGAGTATAATTTACAGAACATTCTATACAATGCGTAATACAGAGAGATAGAGAGAGAGAGAGAGAGAGAGATCCGCGAAAGAGCGAAAGTGCCGAACCGCGAGAGCTCCGCGAGCGAATGAGGCCGTGCTCGCGATTTTCATATCGATCCGCGAAACGTTCGTCTCTCTCTCTCTCTCTCCCTCGCGCTGTATACGCGTGTGTGGCTGCATATCTGTAATTCATTACATTTGCATAAACGCGAGAGTACAGAGTGTGCAGCAGTCGTTGCAAGCCGCTCAGCTCAATAGAAAAGAAGGCGCCGAAGGAGCGCGACACTGCCCGTCCCGCATTGGTGTGCACGCACTTAAACTCTTCTCTCCCTCTCCCGTTTCTTCGTCTTCCTCGGTGCCATTATTTCGAATAAAAGGATCGCACTTGTGCCAGTTTTCTTCTTCTTTTTTTATTCACACGGCTCCGACGCCGCCTCTTTCGTCGCACAATGCCTGCAATCTTCCTCTCAAGACGCAGAGCTCTATATAACGAAGTTTACATGATAAAAAGCGACGCGCGGCGGCTTTTGAAAGGTCACCGCGACGCTGATGCGTTATAGCGGGAGTCGCACGCCGCGACGAGGATGCAAGCTCTGCATAATGTATACGCAAATTCGCGCTCGTTAGGTCGTTGCGGAGCCTCTTGCGCGCTACTCTGTATATATACTCGTGTCCGCGCAAGGGAAATGGAAAATCGAAATTCAACGCGGATAATAATTATATCCGTCGACGGAGAGGCGAAAAAAGGCTTGCGTAACACGAGGTGATTATAAAGGCGGATAGTGCAACGCGCGCGCGCGCGCTCTCTGCTGCAACGAAACTTGTTATTTATGACTGACCTTCGCTCTTGACTGAAATACGCGTTTAATTTGCCCCTCGTCTGAGTTATGTATACGCGTGCGGATCCCATTTTTAACTGCTGTCGATAACAAAGACTATTTTTAACGCTCCGATGCGTAGAAATCCTACGAGCTCCGAGGATTCGTGGGGGGCCGTCTTGTGTAAATTTCGCGTCTGCGGCCGCGCGTTTTATTTTTCGCAACGCTCCAGAGTTCGCGAAATCGCTGGGTCCGATCAATTGTTTCAAGATCATTAGACGACGCGCGCTTCTTCTGTATAAGTATATAGTTTGCAGGCTATAAATCGCAAATATAGCTCAAGTTCGAAATTACGATGCACGCGGAAATTTCAATAGACTGATTGTACGGAGTGATGTAAATTTAACGTAAGTACTTTGTTTCTGGGTATCGCCTCCATTACGTATAAGGCACAGTTCGAAAGTTTCTCTATGCGCATAAATAATGATAAAAGTCAAAACCCGCGCGCCATGTATTGAACTTTCACGTTCGCCGCCGGCTCGTTATTCTCCTAACTTTTAATCATTTCGGCGTATCGCCGTTTCCAATAAAGCTCCGCGAACAGAGAAGCGCAGCCGCGTAACTTTTTGCATAGACTGTATAGGCTAAGCATTGATCTCCGATACACACGACGCAGCGTATAATAGTGAGGCAAATCTGCGGGAAAAGCGGATCGAGTGTAAAAAAAGAAGTGCCGCAACAACAGCGGATAGCTCTCGACTTGGCAAAAAAGTCGACGGATATAATAATGCCGTATACAGCTTTTTTCCGTTGAATAAAGCGACCAGAGCGACGGTGGCGACGTTTTTATATTCTCTGCATGACGCAGCCACTGTACAGCGCCCGAGGCCTGGAGTGCGGTATTTCGCAGGCGCAGCGCGTGTCCCCGAACTTCGCCGCTGATAAGCGCCCGAGTAGTTTAATCACGAGTTTTTCGAGCGAATTAGCTCGGGCTTCCGCTGCCGACCAGCAGGGCGGGAATTTCGCTAATTGCATCATCGCTCGCCCGGTGCCACTTGGGATTAATCGGCTCAGTTTTCTTGGGGCGTCGACGAGGAAGGGAGATTACTTTAATTCAAATTCATAAAAAAAGTTTTGTTTATTGATCATTCTTTTCATGCAAAATTGTGGAAAATTTTTTGAAAAAGACAGTGGACAACACTCGTTAAAGTAACTGGCAACCAATCATCTTTCACGGATTTTCAGTGGGTTCAGTAGCTTTAGTGTGATCGGAGGCATCGGTAACGTCAGGATCTTCAGTGTGATCGGAGGTTTCGGTAACTTCAGGATCGTCAGTGTAATCAGAGGTTGCGGTAACTTCAGGATCTTCAGTGGGATCGATGTTTTCGATAACTTCAGGATCTTCAATGGAATAAAAGGCTTTGTTAGCTTCAGAAACTTCAGTATGCTCAGAAGCCTCCGTAGCTTTAGTGTTCTGATGAGCCTCAGTAACTTCGGAAGCCTTGGTATACTCGGGAGCCTCAATAGCATCGGGAGCTTCGGTATCTACTGTAGCTTCAGTAGCTTCAGAAGCCTCTGTTGCATCAGGAGATCCAGTGGTGGGTTTCATAGCTTCCTTAACCCTCGCATCAACACACATGTTGATGCTATTGAATACGTAGTTGGAATCCTCATGGAAGGTCATGATGGAGTTTACAGACGCACAGTAAATTAAGGAAGGTGGTAGTATAGAAATGAGGAAGGTCATTTTTGCCGCGTCAAAGGTGGCTCTTGGAACTTTTTTGGCTACGGCCCAGTAGGCCTCAGCTCCAGCCTGCGAAGATTCGTTTATTTCTATTATGAATGCATGGCTAGCTAAACTCGGCGGGATATCTGAGGCACATCTCGCTTTATGAGAACGAGGCATATAACCGAGTTATCGGTTAGCTCTCTAATCATGTTGTCACTCTATGTACATTTAAGCTCTGACAAAAATTATAATGATATTTAATTTATATGTTTCGTCAAACTTTCCTCGTGTAAAAAAGATCTGATATTTTCGGCAAATATTTTATGAAATTAACGGCGTTTGGTGCATAACGAATTAAATTCTGATTCATCCTTTACCTAACTTAGTTAGCTAATGAGGTGGAAGAAGTTGAAGTTAGTGCATGTAAAAAGGCGTGAATAAACAATTGCATAAGTGTCTAGTAACTCGCTTAAAATACTTGAATCTCGAAGAAAACAAGGACTTACGAGATTGACGCAGCCGACAGCATCGATTACGGCCTTAACGTCGTCAATTTTCTCGATGCACTTGCTGGAGTTGTCTTTAATTTCCTTGAGGTCGAACTTAACCTCACCATAGTCGTGCATCATATTTTGGAGTAAGTCCTGGCCCTTTTCTATTTTTGTGACCAAGCACGCGCTGGAGTTAGCGATGATGTCAAGGGCGGCCTGGCGAAGGGTCTTCGTCATCTGGGTACATTCACTGATGTTGACGCCCTTGCTTCTGGCAAACTCTTCCAGTTTCTTGACATCGCCGTTGAACTTGGAGGATAAAGGAAATTATTCAATTAAGTACAATAAGAAGAAGATTGGCTGAACGGTCTCATTAGAAGTTTGCCCAACTAGTTAGAAAGTCTACATTGTTGGAAGCTCATATTATCTTTGATGGGATACTTGGAAGAATTATAATTTTGGCGAACGTCTGTTATTTCTGTCAGCATTTAAATACCGTATGATTTACGCTCATTTACATTTCGCTGTTCAAGGATGTACAAAAAACGTTGGCAATCTTAATTCTGCGTAATTAAAAAAAAATAGATCATTATAATTTTTATACTCTAAATTACTGCTATTCTTTTAGAATGTTTATTAATTGACATGACAAAAGAAGCCTGTTATCCAGTATTAATAAAAAATATCTCGAGTTTGAAAGTCAAATCAAATTAGAACAAATCGATCGAAAACCAGAGGTAGTCAGTAGAGGTCTACAGCAGCACAAGATATTATTAAAGTGCTCTTTAATTAACTATAAATAACCTGGCCGTATTCTCATCCATAACAATCAATAAAGAACAGAATGAAAACGCACTCTAGTCTTAAGTTGAATGTCTAAAACAAATTGAGTATCGTGAAACTGCGAGTAACATCGCATCAAGCATTTTCAAACACAGTTATTTTGTTGGTCGTTATAACGGTTGTTGTAACGTCGTCAAAGTCACACTGACGCAGTCTCTAAAATAAATTTACTTGTGGCAAACTCAGTGCAAGTAATGTACAAAAGTTTATTGGTCTTTGGCAAGGACGCACGTGCGAAGCTCATTCTCGCAGTTGCCAAGTTTCTCGCACGCTTTCTTCGTCTCGTTAATTACTCCCTTAAGTTGACTTACGGCATCGAGGATCTCCATGACAGATTCGTATACTTTATTGTTGATATTGGTTGATCCCTGCTTTAGCTTCTCGATCAAATCGTTGGCCTTATCTTTAGCCTGACTAATCGTCTCCTGCAGTATAGTAGAAGCATTGTCGATTACATCGACGATCGCGGTCTTGATTAACTCCAGCTTCGCCTTAGCACTTTCGATAAAGGCGTTGTTACGCGTCTTTATCGCGACAGGCTCATCGTTTTGCTGTGCCTGGGTGAGCTGCGAGGGGGTGATTAAATTTTAGTGAAACGTAGTCGTGAGCCATAAGAGAAGATTGATAGTTTGACATACTTTATCGAGGAGTAAGAGTTTGGCAAATCAATAATACTGGGTATTTTTTGTGCTAATATATATAATTAATAAAAACTTTTGGAAACGTAATAGCTAGATTTTTACTTTAGCAAAGCATAAAATGTTACACAAATAAAAAAGGAATTTTAAAATTCATAATTTTTTTATATTTTTAATAATAGCGAAACAAAACTAATTTCTACTTCAAAACGCTACTTTTTCCTTGTATTTCAACTGTGAAACCAAAGATGGTTCTCGGAAATGGCTGAATAATATTTTTTCAATTAAAAATGAAATTTCTTATACTTACGCAAGCAAAAACGATAACGCAGAGAAGGATAGCGAATTTCATGCTGTTTTGGATACTCGTGAAAATTTGAAGCAAACAACGTTCAACAGATGCTTATATAGTTCGAACCCTCATTAAAATGTATATTTGATTGAGACTTAATTTAACTTTTGTTCCACAGCTGTGTCAATTTTTTACTTACATTCTTTGTAATTAATTAGCATTGTAGTTGTAACTATCATAACATTGAGTTTACGTATTCTATATGAGGATTGAAATACAAAAAAATTGATTCCTTGGTACATTAAGTGGTTTATTATTATTCACACCCCTGAATATATTATTTTCCAAATTGTAATGCTTGATAAGATAAAGCATCAGTGTCGTGGTGTTTTCATGCTATATTACAATCAACCGATGAAGTTTAAAAAACAATAGAGCCAAAAATAAAAATTTGATGATGAATTATGAAGAGCTATGCAGTAGTGATAATCAATATTTATGAAAAAGAAATACTTATCTATTACCGTATCAAAAATTATCTAATACTTTCAGAATGGTTCTACAATAGAAGTATATTTTCGTTTAGGTGTAAATTTTTAAAAACTAAAAAGTAATAAACATATGCTAATCACCATGTACAAAATAATACAAGCAAATATTTTATTCTTTTAATGGAATATCACTACGACAAGTGGTTCTTACACGACCATTGTACCACTCATGATGATTTTACACCGCTTAGAGAATCACTATTTTAAACATGACTCATTAAAAATAACCATTCTAATAACATCAACATAACTTTTGACTTTTGACTTTTTGACTTTTTTATTGTGAACCCAATGTTTTACATATGGTTAAAAAAATTGAAATTACAAATTGTATAGCATAAATAGAATACTATATAATATAATTGTTTTCGTATTTTTTCTTAATTGAACTTTAAAAATTTCATGGATCTACTCATTTATTCAATGGAACATTTCATAAATATTAATGATTTATATATATATGCGAGGTAAAAATGTAAGATACCTATGCGTTAACTATAGCAAACAAACGCAAGCCGTATTCATGACAGTGTCACAATGAATACAAATCAGGCACATAAAAATGTTAATTCGCCTGTCGGAGATTAAGCGCGCTCACAAATAAAGCCGCAACAGCTATATAATAACATAACGCTCAAAGCTTATGATTAAGTAATACATAAATGTCCGCACTTTAAGTGCTCTCACAGCCTCAAAGATGTGAGTTTCCGTATTAATGTATTACGTAATTTTTCAATTATTACTCTCACACACACACACACCTCACAGCTTGCCAAGAGGAAAAAGCGCGTGATAAAATACTTAAAATGTACTTTAATGGAAAGTAGCATAAATCTGTCCGGCGCCTTCGTTCATTAGAATGCGAAGACACGGTAAAACGTTTCTATATACATAAAGTCATTCCTCTTGAAAGGGATCCGCCTTGACTGTATAGCGTCTAGTTGTAGTATAGCGCAGACTTTATACTGCTTTGGAGTTTCCTTCAAGTTCGTCGACGCGGCTCGCCTGTGGCAGTATTCTGCATAACTAAATATCCAATTAAAGTAAACGTCACATGCAGCATCGATCTATTATATATTTCAAACTCGCACTAATCGATGACCACAGTATTTGCGTAGACCTGCAGTGTTTACTTTAATACACGTAAACGAAGTCATAAAGAAAAATCGTTTTCTAATTTTCATATACTTAGAAAATTTTAATTGCTAGCCAAGCCCATTTTCGTTCCAGCTGCAAAAACACGTGCAGCGTTATAGTTGCGGTTATTTGCGTAAATTACAACAAAGCAGCCATAAATCGTTTCGCACAAAAACCTAAACAAACTGTCAGAGGGCTTAAAGAAACCGCAGGCCGAAAGATCTTTTCCGCATGCTCGTCACTCGTCGCATACCACACGCCTCGTATATATCTGTACGCGGTACACACATATATACACGGATCGCGCACGGATCGTTTGGTATCCGCAAAAATCGCTAAGGCATTCATATAAGTGGTTAAATGTGAAAACGACCATTACATCGCGTTCTCAATATTCATGGGATTCGTTTGCGTAACGGATCGCCGAGTGAGCGACGTGTCGATCTGTTAGAAGCTTATTGACCTCCGTGAAACTCATTACTACACATACATATACGTATGTATACATAGCCAGTTCCTCGTCGGTATCCGAATAAGTGGTATTTGTTAGCAGTAAGTAACGGATCGGGTCTCGACCCCGTGCGTGTGTAGCGTATACACATACACACACACACATTCACACATGTACAGGAACGCAGTCTTACGTATGTACAGTATACTATACACATGTATAACACACACACATGCGCGTTTACCGAAGAGAGGCACATCAGGTTCGAGCGACACTGCCGGCTATACGCAAGTTCACCCCTATTGCGGCGTTCCCATAGAAGCGCTGCGGCGATATGGGGTGTCGTGGGAACCGTCTCGCTCGATATAAAGCACCGTGCACTACTCCTCGCTTATTCCTTTTTTTTCAACGCAAGGCGCCAGCAATGCAGCTCGCTCTCTCTCTCTCTTCGCGGGCCGGTACATCGAGGTATTCAGCCTTGGGTCGCCTTTGTCACAAATCAAAGCTGATCCTTTTCTTTCCCGGGGCGCGCTTTTTCCACCGCGTATATATGCGGTACAATATACGCGCAGCGCGCCGCGCGAGAGACCGAAGACGGGATTCGGCAAAGTGCACTCGCGATGGCCATTCCGTAATACACACTCCATTGTGATCGGGATGTGCGCGCTTCGGGATTTTTCGCCCTTGCTTCGACTCATCGCGGGGTGGCGTTTGGACTTTGGGGAGCGTGAGACGTTTATATATACTATACATGGATATGCACACGCGCTGGGATCGACACTTGTATAATTTTCTTTTAATTATTTTTAAGCAGACCCTGCGCAATTATGCGCTGCGTCACGGTATAATGAAATTACTAACTCTTTGGGTAAAGAGAAAATCCAATATCCTGGAGGGAAAAGGATGTATAGATATACATATACGCTACATAGCTCAGCGTGTAATAAGCATAGTCTAATTAAGGCCGAAACGGAGCGAGCGATGGTCTCAAAGCCTAAATGGCGCTTCGATTTTTCGTCGCCGGGGGCTATATATGTTACTGCTCCCCCCGCCGCGACGATGCCTGATGGGGGGCGTGCGCGGACGAGCCGATCGTTATTACGTAATTTTTTTCCCTTTCTTACAATTCCGTTTTGCTTTGTGTGTGTTTCAGATTTGGAGCGCACGCGAGATCATTCGCTGATACACGTTCGGTAAGTGCTACTTCGTTGTGTTCGCCATATATATATATGCGCGCGGGGCTCTCGCAAGGGCGGCCGAGGTGGCGCGGCGCATTGAGTCGTCGAGTGGACTCAGCGATTTTTCGCTTCGAATCGACATAATGCGGGTCAGTTGCGCAAGTTCACTGCACTGCCTGCAATTGTTCCTCACAATGAGCAGTAAAACAAGTCGTCGGCCGCTGCCCGACTATGTATATACAATTATAATTTTACGCTCAATTTCTAAGCCATTTTCGCCGGGGCAAAGACATTATGTACATGTGGTGATTAACATGTTCGACAAGCGGCACGCATAATTCTTCCGAAGAAGCTTACGAGATTCGAATGATGAAATTAGAATGCGGCACTGCACTGCTCTATGAGAAAATTCGGGTGAGATTAGGGTGCAGTTGTATATATATGTGCATATCCATTATCTATCCTATTTCGGAAACAACTCACCCGAGCAAGTTGCAAAATTTTTTCTTGAAGGCCGAGTTGAAGGCACACCTACCAGACCCGATTTTTCTCGTTCCTTAGGTCATTCTCAAAGAGAAAAACCTCGTGTACATCGCCGATCGAAGGGTATACTTTTTTCCGGAGCAAAAACCAGTCGAAAAACAAGAAATAATTAAAAAACAAGAATTTATAGATTTATTTTTCTCGAAAACTATGGACTTTTCAAAATATTTCATTAAAATAATAATGACTTAAAATTCATTAAAGAATACTCTAAAATTTGTTCAGATTTTTAAATAATGATTTTCGAAATTTCGGTTTTTTTGAATTTTCGGATAAAAAATTGTGTCGGATCAATCTGAAAAAATTTCAGAGCATTCTTTAATAAATTTTAAGACATATTTGTTCTAATGAAATTCTTATAAAAGTCCACAGTTTTCGAGAAAAAAATCTGTAAGTTCTTTTTTTGTCGATTTTTTGTCGTTTTTTCGACTCGGTTTTGCTCCGGAAAAAAGTATACCCTTCGATCGGCCATATACGCAAGGTTTTTCTCTTTGAGAATTACCTAAAGGAACGAGAAAAATCAGATCTGGTAGGTGTGCCTTCGAAAAAAATTTTTGCGACTTGCTCGGGTGAGTTGTTTCCGAAATAGGATGGATATGCTCATATATGCTAACACTGTGCGCTGCAGACAAACTTGGCGGATGAAGGCAAGCTCGATGAGAGAGCTGCGATCGATCGATCGAGAGCCATACAAAGAGGCTTTTACCTGAAATTCACCGGCTTCTACGGCAACCCCTCCTAATGGTGTCTGAAGGAGGGGGGCGAGACTTCGAAATCCTTCCTTATAGTTTTCTGATGCTCAGCAGCATTTCCCCGCGCATTAATCAATCGAGACGTATACGCTGCGCTTTGTGTTCAATCGCGTTAACGCAGTGCCAGTGTATACACCAATATTTTTATTTTCCGTATATATACGGAAAACGACGGTTAATTTTACAGGGGGCCTACTCGATGCATCTTTCTTGCATTTGTACTTGGAGAATATAATGCATTTCTACTTGGAGAATACCTTTTTTTTTATTATCTCGCGCACAAGCGCAAGACTGTGCGAGCGTGGAGACGTCGAAAAAGAACTGGAATATTAAAAAAGAAAAGAAAATTGGCGCGTGGCGGAGCTCCAATCAGTGCAATTAAAACCTCGCGCCGCCGTTTCTCCGGCACAAAGTCCATTCGGAGTGCGAGCGTGACGTCATCTCCCTCCCTCTCTCTCTCTCTCTCTTTCTCGCTCGCTATTTCAGAAAAGCAAACTAGACACGGCGCGCGAGATAGAGAGGCATAAAGGTAAAGAGAGAAAAGTATAGCGCTGCATATAGTGGCGTGCACTTTTTCATCATCACAGAGCCGCGTACACCTCGACTTCTTTCTCGTCTCTCTCTCTCTTTCTCTGTCTCTCGCACTGCGGGGAGAATAAAGTAGGCGAGCGACGAGAGAGAAAGAGTATAGCTGCAGCAGCAGCAGCAGAGTGTGTCTCAGACTCAGCTCAGCAGATGTGTACGGGCATTCAGCAGCCCAGAGGGGCAGCTGCACGCGTCTCCCCACTCTTTCATAAAGACTCTCATAGCATAGCTATACACACGTCGTGTGTACTCTATAGGCCGATGCCATGGCTGTCCTTTATAGCCGAGCGTATCTTCCGTGTTCCGAGCCCGGGCGGTATACTCTGCACAGTCCTCTCGCCTTTCTCCAAAATTTTCCGACCCGACAAATTATTATTGGTCAATGGGTATAAATAATGCAACGAACAAAGAATTATGCTCTGCACAAAGATGGAAAATCTCGGCCTCTCTGTGCAGCCCATGCGCGAGTCCCTTGCACGGCAGTCGGTGCGCCGACTGCAGTAGCGATAAAGGAGTCGATCGAAGAAATAATCGTTGCAGCGCGATACAGCAGCTCGCTTTATGTACAAGTACATATAGAACGCGCAAAGCAGCAGCAACAGCAGCAAGAGAGCAGAGCGCAGCGAGAAAAAGGAAACCGAAGGCAGCGCGAACGATCGGCTCCCGCGTCGTGTGGCACAAGAGACACACAGGTATACTGCGAGAGGTGCAGCGTGGTGGGGTTGGAAGTAGGCCGCGTGGACGGGGCTCCAAGCGCTCGAGCTCTACGGCCCTGCGGCGTCGGCTCTTACTGCGGAGTGCGAAGCTATGTGCGCTGCGGCGGCGGCGGCGGCGAGCTCCTTCGCTCTCGAGCTCGGGGCCCGCCGCGCAGTCGGATCACGAGCAGGGATCGGGGCCGTATCTCTCCTCCTCTCGCTCGCTCAGCTTCGGGCCCGCGGTCGCGAGCGCGCGCGCGTCTCTCCTCTCCGTTTTCGCTCGTTCTCTACCCGCGTCTATCCCGTCCAGCTGTGCACCTCCGATTCTCTCGCTGCGGCTCTTCGAGGATCTCGGCTATACCTGTATCGCACTCTTCCCGCCTCGTCCGCGCGCAGTGTGTGCAGTGTGTCGTGGTCGCTTTTTAAAAAGCGCAGATTCCAGCGGACATACGTTGCGTACGCGCGAGCGAGCGCCCGACGGATCGCACCGACAGATGGCACGTGGGTCGCAGCGCAGCAGCATACCTGTGCTGCAATAATCGTCGTTGAGTGCAAGCGTACGCAAACGTACGTTGACGCTCGCATTAGTGCGCCGAGATCCGAATTCGGAGCCGCAGTGCTACAATACAATCTCGAGTGGCTCTCGAGAGTCGTGCGGCGTCTGTACCGCAGCAGCAGCAGCAGCAGCAGCAGTGTGGTGTCATCGAGTCGTCGCTTCTCCGCTCAGCGCACTGCACGCGCACTGAGCTTGACAGTTCAGAAACGGTCGTCAGCCGAGCGTAACGGCTCTAACGGAAAAACGTGGGAACGACGGTTCCTCTTCTCGCACGGGGCCGCCCCTCCACGAGTGCGCAAGCGCGCCGTTTAAAAAATACGCGCGCGCGCACGAGCGCTCAGGTGCAGCCATTCAAGTCCGTGGCGAGAGTTATCAGCGACGAGTAATAGGCATCGGAGCAGTGTGCTCCGGGCGACAGACGGCTCTGGTCTCTATAATAGTGTACAGTGTGCAGCGAGTGTGTGGCAAGAGCACATAGCTGCTCCCCACCGTCGCTCGGCTCTCCTCGTGACGTCAGATATCTGCAGAGAGGCACACAGAAAGTGAGAGAGAGAGACAGAGTCCGAGAGTCGCATGACCAGTTCTCCGACTAGTCGCGCGCTGCAGTCGGGCTTTGCCGGCCGGTCGATCATGGATCCGCGGACGAGTCCGCTCCAGCTCTTGGTCCTCGCGAGGAATCCTGCTGTACCCCGCAGCAGCAGCAGCAGCAACATCGGCAGCATCGCTCTGTCGCCTACGCCAAGTGCAATGTGTCGTAACTAGATTGTCTCGCGCGCGCGCGCGTACGCGTCGATCGGGGGAAACCTGTCAAGAGCGCGAGTTCCCTTCGCCTCGCGGCGTTTGTCGGTGTGCGATACAGTTCTTCGTTGTTCTTGGTGTTCTTCTTGTTCGTCGAGGTATACCAGTGTGCATCAAGTGCCCCAGTGCACAATCGCTCGGCGCCTTCTCCTTTGTCCTTTCTGGCGGGCGCGAGCGTTATACCGGCGCTGAGGCCAAGTGAAATCGCTCGTGGAGGAGGAGGAGGAAAGGGCCGGTGATCGGACGAGACGTCGGATACTGCGCGTCCTGAAAACGTCCGGCGGCAGCAGCCCTACACTGTGCGAAAGAGAGCTCTCTCGGACAGCAGTCTGCGCGCGTGAATGTACTGGAGGAGTGCGCGGCTCTGTATGTGTGAGTGCCTGCGGTGAGAGCAGCAGAAGCAGAAGCAGAGCCAGAAGAAACGTGTATAGAGAAAAATGGGAAACCACCCGTCCGCCCACCAGCCGCTCGAGCGAGCCACGAGCCATGGAAATGGCCTTCGACTATCGGTATATATATCTCTAAATCGGTACCTTTATCAGCATCCCCGTCTGGTCTCCTTTTACTTCGCGTAAAAAATGAAAGATAAACTTATAACTTCAACGTATGTACCGTTTTCCGCTGGTAGTCCCTTCCCTCGAGATCACGCCCCCGAACGCTTGTATTCGTATCTCGATATTGGCTTTGCTTATCGCCGATGCCTAAGCGTATACACGTAATTAGCAAAATAAAACAGTAGCCGCGTATCACAGCAGCATATTACTATATAGCGCGCGCGTATATAGCTGCGCATACCGTTAGACGGGTATCCGGGCGTCGTCGCACACACCGGAGATTTCGGAGCGTGATTCTCTCTCTATACTCTCTGCGTCCCGTGAATATAATGGCAGCAGCAGCAGCAGCACATATAATACTCGACACGTCCCCTCCCCCTCCCCATCTGACAGTCTCACTGCCTAGTATGGGACATGGCACGCGAGGCCGTTGCGCCCAGGTACAACGCTGTATGTATGCACGTATATGCCAACATAGACAAGAGGCAACAAAATTCCCGCACTTGACTACTGTGCTCTGCGTGGCACTGTCTCTACCCCCCCCCACCCCCCCTTCCCTCCCGGGGCCCCCGCGCGCGTTAACTTGCACTATACACATGTGTCATTGTGCAGCGGGAGATATTGTGGGTTGGATTGTGCAAATATCGCTGAAACTCGGCCGGCGATTGGCAACGATCGACGTACTTATGCACATCGGCTTCTGTGCGCCGTTGCCTCAGCCTCCTCGGCCAATTAAGCGAATAAATAAAACAGGCTCGCTGTGCGCGTGTGCGTATCGAATATTTCTGGGCGTAAAAGTCATTATATAGCCCGCGTGCGACGTGTACAGAGATCCCAGGGTGAATCCGTATACTATACAAGTATACACATTCGACGCGAGCTGCGCAGCGGCTATCGATATCTCTTTTCGGGGGAGGGAAAGAAAAGCAGCTGTTACAGGCTGCCTCGCACCCACACAACCGCGCGCTGGCGCACACACGCTCTTTTCCGAGAAGAGAAAACTTTACGATCGCTGCTCTCGAGACGCGCGTGCTCCTGATCCTCCCGGATTCGCAGCTGTCGGAAACTCATTTCCTATCCTCTCTCTCCCTCTCTCTCTCTCTCTTTTCCCGCGGCTCTGCCCGGAGGAAATGTCGATCCGTGTAAAATTTGTTCTCCAACCTCTTTATTCGAGCCCCGAAGAGCAGACGCTACATACATATATATCTATATAATATACAGTCGACGCAGAACCTGGCGCGGGTTCAATCAACGTCTCTGTTTACCGATCGAAACTCTGCACAGTGTTCTCGCATCCCGCGCTCGAGTCTGGTATCTCGTGTATATAGCGCGCGGCAGTATAGCGCAGCTGTCATTCCGCGCACGTGCCCCGGGATAAGGCGGCGAGATGATCGCGCAGTGAATAACGCATACTTTCGGAGCAACGAGTCCATATTGAAAATCGCGTCGATGAATAATTTCCCATGTTTACTCACTGCCCCTCACCCCCTACGCGGCTGCATCGCTATACGTATACAACCGTGTATCGATCGGAGATTCCTCGAGTGCGTTTATAGTACGTCCGCGATAAGTGTCCAGGCGCTCTGTGCGCGCCGAACGTTGCGCTTTTTTCGCGAGGCTTCCGCGGAATTCCCTCGCGATCGGCCGGCGATTTCCGCGAAGAGCCATCAAACGTTCGGACGCTATACGTGGAAGCGATTTGCGTCCGATGGCGGGGCGCCGCCGCCGACGACTGCCACCGCGACGCGCGCGGGCGTATACCGAGAAACGCTTTTCACTAAAATCCCCATCGCCGCGCGAAAGACTTGAGCAATCGCAATAATGGCGCAAAAATGACGTATTCAAAGTCGCGCCTTTGACGATGCTATCGCTCTATACGTTTAAGCGCGACTCCTGTTTCGTTAATGAGCTACTGAGCCCCTCGAGTGTTTCGCGGCGCGCGGAGCGAGCGTCAGGTACTAAACTTAGCTTACGGCCGCGCAACGTGGCGGAAGCGAATACTGGTACGCATATATATATGCGTATATAATCCAGACACGGAGAAGCGGAGAGCGCGTGTACACACACACACACATATATAGCGCGTAGCGTATATATATTACCCAACTATATAGATGCCTTCGAAGAGCGCACGAGTGCACTAGTCATATATAATAATGTGGCGGGAATAAGGCGCATTGTTGTTCCGTCTCGCGCGGGAGTGGAGGGCTTATGCAACTTTTCGTATAGCGCGCGACGATTATGGAAGCGAGGAGTTGCTTTGCCTCCAATGATAATTGAATATAATTCGAGCGTTTTAATGCGCCTTCGCCTGGCGGCTGTTTGCGTCGTCGCTGAGTCAAGGCTTCGCGTATGTGGGTTGCACGCGCGTCCCGGCCACCCATTCATATGATAAAAGGGAAAGAGAGAAAGAGAGACGGGATTTCGATTTTGGCAAAAGCTCTCGCCACCGACTGCTGCGCGAATCTTCTTGAAATACGACGCTATCGTAAATTTATCGTATTTTCCGCGAGTGCCGTTTGTGTGTATAGTCGTCGTTATAGATGTAAAAGAAACATTAGTAGTTAGGACAGATGCGATGACTCCTACAAAAGATTTATGCGCAGCTGATCGGTATTTTATTTTTTGCATGCACTCATTTTGTATCTGTACACAATGAAATAAAATTCAAGCAAAATACGAAAATTGACTGGCGCCCGTAAAATCTTTGGTAGAAACTGTTTCTTACAGTGCACTTGCTATGTAAAATGTTTTCATCTATTTCTGCTCCACTTTTTTTAAAAGCCCGTGCATTCATGTTTTGGCGTTCTTGAAATCTATATGCCTTTTTGTTCTTACGTAAGGCTTGAGAATTACAATATACAGACGAGGATTACTGCTTTTTTCTGATTTAAATTATACCTGTATATAGCTGTTAGAAATATCGGTGCAATATTTACGCATAACAAACCTTTCCTTGCATGAACAGGTGCTTATGAAATTGAATCATGATATTAAATCTGTCGTACATGAGAAGACAATGTATTCATGGTTTGCATTGAAATTTATTCGAGGAAATTCTCTCTTCTCCATAATTCAATAAATCAATTAAGCCGATTAAAAAAAAATGAATTGATGAACTGATTGAAATTCGCTTGGATGAATTCAAGCAGAGTTTTGAAGGATTATGGAAGCTTTTACTCGAATACAAATCCCATACAGATGGTATGATTCTCGCTTAACGTATAATGAATTGTTATATACAAACAAATGTTTGTTAAGTCTTACTCTTATTATTGTCACTCGCTAAGCCGCTGCAATGTCGCGATTCTCGCAGCATTGTTCTTTTTTTCCTCTATTAACTACAACCAGCCATTGCATTTGCGTTCCCTATTATTATAAAATTAAGTGGAAAACGCGCGTCAGCTGCGCGCTATCTTATCTGCGATGCAGTGATTTTTGACGTGCATATTCCTAAAGGTCAAAACTACGCCAATGTCTTCATTACATAAATGTAATTATATATTGATCTGAATAGCGATAAATCCTGTATCACGAAAAAAATCGCGATCGAATGCTGCAGCTTGCGGTCGATTTTCGGGTTTTTTCAAAGATACATTTTCTTCCACTCACTATACTCTGCTATGGTATTTACAGAATCAAAACAAAACAGTTGTCTCCGCAGACTCTTTCTTTCTCTCATTGCATTCGTCTCCCGTATGTATATACGCGAGGAGTATTAAGTTGCCGCAGCGGCAGCATAGGCAGCTCCTTCTCTCTCTCTCTCTCTCTCGTAAAACGAGCCAAACGAGTTTTTTTGCACAACTAAACTCGTGGGTCATCTACCCTGTTTTCTCTCCCGAGAAGCTTTTATCCATCGTATAGAAACCCGATCTCCTCTAAGCTGCAGCGAGCAGCTCGCGACAGATAGCGAGCACAGCACACAATATATATATATAATATATATAAGATCTCCTTGTTTGCCCGCGCGCGCACTGGTTCCGCCAATCTCACCTTTCTCCCCAGAAAAAAATCCGCGTTTATCGCCGACGATGTATATAATAGAGAGCGCGCGGCGTTTCCTCAAAAGCTAATCGCGCATCGAGAGAATCCCGCGAGGCGCATGCCAATCCGCCGCTCGTTTCGCATTAAAATTTCATCCGCGTGCGCCTCTCGCGAGAGTTGGCGATTCGCTGCCGCGCGGCAGTTTATAGACGGGGAATATTCCGAAGTGGCACCTACATGCCGCAGCCGCAGCCGCAGCCGGCGCGCGCAGGGGATCGAACTCAAGGCTAACCGGCATACCTTGCATCAAGATCTGCAGCGGCGCCGGTTTTACGTGTAGCTGCCGAGCGAGAGAGAAATTTACTGGAAGCCACTCGACGCCGTCCATATAATACTCTTTTAAAAGGCTGCGAGCGCTGCAACAGTTGCGTCTATTTTGAAACGCGGTCGATTTGAATGACCGAGACAAGGGATACTTACTTATACACACCGTGGAATTTGACGGCTACACGATTGATTATTCGATGTTTTGCAACTGGAGAGCTGCGCCGGATGCTCGCGATCGTGAATAAAACATGGGCATTTTCTTCTTTATTTTTCTCCGCCCCCCCGATTACACGCGTATACCTGCATAGACGCGCGGAATCTCCAACGTGCATAAAGCACCCCTGCACGGAAAATTTGCGAAACTCGATCTCGAATAAATATATATAAATATATAAATCGGGTATTTTGAATGCATCCCTATAATAAACTACCCTTCGCTAGCGCATTCAAAATTCCACTTTTGGCATTCAATATTCCATATTTAAAAATAACCCTATACTACCCCTACTTTCGGCGCATTCAAAATACCCGATTTATGTATTTATAAATATATATTCAAAGGCTTTTGCATCGACGACAAATCTAAGCTGCGTCCGTACAACGTTCTCTATACGGGACGAGAAATCTTTAAAAACCGATTCTCAAATTGTGCAACGCACTTTCACCGTCTATCCGCGACGATCGTTTTCCCCCCTCTCGAGAAGCTTTCCCAAATATTTTTCTCCCGCGACGGCGCTTGATTGACTCGCGCGGGCTTCCACGAGCGACGATCAAAGAGCAGCGTACATAGCGGCGATCAATCCCGCGCGCGTTGCTGCACTCTCATTACCCCCATTGAGAGAGCGCTACCAGCAGCAGCAGCAGCAGCAGCAGCAGCAGTGGCGACGGCAAGTGCAGGCGATCATTACTCTCGCACTTTCATTTGCGCGCGTTGTGCAAGGCTTCGAGAGCCATTGTGCAGCCTGCGACTGAATATGCTGTACATACCTATGCATCAGGGAGCGAGGAAGATCACTGGAGGACTCACTGCTCGTATACGCGCGCGTATACATGTATATTCCATGCAAAGGTTAAACGGCGAGCACTCAAGCGCGTTATATACATATATATAGAACGCCTCTGCGGGATATTTCGCACCTTCTCGCTCCGCTGCATTATACCTACTGCGAGAGCTTCGAAAGGCAAAATTTCCGAGTTTAATCTCCGGTATATATACACGGCCGCAGCGCGAATTTTCGCGGAATCATACCCGGATCGTTATTCAGTCGTCATCGTTGCTCGCGCGCTCTCCTGAAAAAATTTAACAAACTTCCGAGCGACACTCGGAATTGCAAATGAAGCCGCCACACCGCGGCAAGTGCACGTATATCATTATACACACACACACACACAAACTTGTGTGTGTATATATATATACACATTTTTTCTGGGAAATAAACGGCAAGTTTTAAACTGGATTCCCTCGCGAACGCGATAACTATATGTCTATACATACGCGTACCTGCACCAGTGCGCATAGAGCCTAGTAGCTCGCGCGCGCGAGTGCATGTAAGCGCGCTGTATACTAACTTTCCCGCACGCGCTGCACCTGCCCCGCTGCTGCTCCTGCTGCTGCTGCCGCTGCCGCTGCGATGTACCCGCCGTGTCTATATACATGTTATGCATATACGTGTGTACGTGCAGTGTACACACACGAGCCGCGCGTACAGTCGCGCTTCGCCGCGATGTGTTAGTGAAAGGATTACAACGACTCCGCGCGCGACTATCGAGTATAGTAATATACTTTCGCGTCTCTCGCGGCGACGGCAGGGGCGAGCCGAGCGACTCGAGTGCCCCGCGCGCCCGTTACTCTTCTCTGCGACGAAGTCTAATCGAGCGTGAATTATAGGTATCCGGTTGACATGTCATCGCCGCGGTTTCTCGAGAAGCCCACTCGCCCATCATCGCCGTTTCCGACCCGCGGAGACGCGCTTTTTTTTACTCCGAGAAGCTGCGCGATTGTGCGCGGATGAGCGAGGCGCGCGAGCGAGAGATGAGTCAGGCTCGAAATACGCACATAATGCTTGTCCCGTTAAAAAGGAAAGGCCCCGTGCTAAAGAGCATCGAAAAAATTCATAGCCGTGCGAATTTGCATAGCTATCGGTCCGGAGTATATATACAAGACGGAAAGTGATCGCGATGCGCGACTGTGTTTTGGTATGCGTATACAAATACATTTATAAGTTATAAACGCACTCGATTCTTCGGGATCCTTTGTCCGGAAGCAGCATCAGCTCGAAAAAGAAGTCGACTCGAGCATTCCTGGCAGGTTACGCGCGCGCCTATGTATATAGCCGGCTGTTTTCGTGGAAGCGAGAAAGAGAGAGAGAGAAAAAGAAAGCGTATATACGATCTCTCTCGCGGACTTGTCATAATATACATAAGCGCGTCGGCCGATACGGTCATTATAGGCGCTGAGTCACGCTACACCTTCTCGTCGATGCCGTCGCGCTATCTGCTTCGTAATTTTTATATCTGGCCGCGGGATCGAGCCTGCGACGATGATGGCGGGGAAAATCCGATGGAAAGGCTATTATTCCAAGCGTACGCACGTCCGAATCATCTTTTGCGCTGATATGCGCGCGTGTGCTGCGTATATGATATCTTCGTATATTAGTCAAGGTGATACTCGTCGCTTAGGCAATGCCTATATGTATATATACCTATATCGGGAAGTGAACGGGATCTAGTTCATATAGGCAATATTAAAGCGTGCAACATCTCTGCGCACAATACAATGGACTCGAGGCTACTCCAGACATTACACTCGTCGCATATACCGTACATTCTCCATATCGTATATCAGAATCAGCAATTATCTCTTTATACACGGCGGGGGGCTGCGGCGCGCTTAATAGCCCGTTTTAAAAGAACAAACTTTGATCTCTCGCGGCGCGTATAATATATAGCATAAAATGAGTTTTACGAGAGTACAGCAGACTATACTCGCGTGCGTTATATGCGCTCTATGGCCGTAAAACCGCAAACGAAAGTGCGTCGGCGTTAATGGGTCAAGTGTGCGGAGCGGCTCTCGCATTTTCATCCGACCGTCCGTCTAATCGAGTTCCGCGCGTTCTCTATATCTCGCTCGCGCGTCAACTCTGCTTTTTATCAGCGGCTCGACTCTTCTCTACGATAAATCTCTCTCCCCTCGCATCGCGACGGCGGCTCGAGAGGGAGAGAGAAAGATCGGGCGGAGAGGCGAAAAAAGAGTATACCGGCGCTGAATTGAGTAATTTCGTTAGCCGATTAACCGAGCGCATATGCGCGTGGTATACGCGTTCGCGTAAGTACTTCGGTATATTCTCATTGTAAAGCGAGAGCGACGCTCTCTCTTGCGAACACTGGTGTGCTATAATCCGATTGCGTCGAGTGCGCTTACTTTCGCACGTTTAAACCATTAGCGATCGGACTCGTCTCTCTCTCACTATGTATAAAGTAAAGCGTGCGTCTTTGTGCGTTACAGCGAGCGCTTAGAATCCTGCCAAAGTGCAGGGAACCATCTGCCTGGAGCTTATACGCGCGTATGTCGTGTGTACCAGGTGTTTTCACACAAGGGATTCTAGGTCAACGTACGCGGAAGAAAAGACGCGCGGCACTTTCTTCGCTGCGACGTTACGAGAGCTCATCACACATATATATAACGCTATACTCGGCCGCCCGCGCGCACGTATATTCTCACGAAGCGCGGAGTACACAGCGCGACTTGGCGGGATATAATTAAGCCATTCTCACGGAATGTTAATCTCCGCGCAATCCGCCCACGAAACGATTTGTCCGCGACTATACAGTATGTATACGTTATATTGTACCAACGCTTTTTTTTCGCTGCGAGCGCGCAGCCCACGGCGTGTAAAAACGATCAACACCTTGCGCAACGCCTGCACCCTCGCGCGTGTGTGTCACACTTTGCGCGGTATATTAGCTCGTCGGCGCGCGCATTATTGCTGTGACTGCATCAGCAGTGTTTATACATTGTTATTCACGCTGTAGTGTCTGTTGTGCTGTGTGTGTGTTTAATGTGTATATATGTATAAGGGAAAAAGAAACGAGAACGCAGCTCTCTGCGCTGCCATTGTGCACGAGCGCGCGAGCTGTCGAGTCGAAGTCAAGTAACCGGAACGCTCGCGCGCGCGGGGATTTTATATAGCGATCGTTATGACAATGGCTCGGAGCAATTACGATTGGTTTCTTCGCGGGACGCGCTGCACGTCTCCGAGATCGTTATCCATTGTCGGCGATCGGCGCGCCGAGTTTTTCCCAAAAGTCCGCAGAGCTGAGAGCTTGTCACGGTCGCGATCCTCGGAATCTGGGCTATGAGAACGAGGGGGGGACGCGCGTCAAATGTGTACAAAAATGTTTTTCTCTACGCCATATAGGCACAATGCGTGCTGCACACGCACAATTACGAGTCGCGACCGTGACAGCGTTAAACGGGACGTTGACTCGGGGAATGACTCCATCGCCCCCGCGCGCGCTCTCCAGTGACAATTAACTCGATGCCGCGCGCGGGAGATCGAGATGAAATCTGTCGGAGATGCGCGGCGCAATCGCTGCGCGCACGTGCTCGATCGAATCGAGCGAGATGCAGAGCGATAAGAGCGCATCGACTGCTACAGCAGCAGCGTACGTATCACGTGACACTTGTATACACAAAAGGGCGAAAGTTCGAAAAAGTCCCTCGAAGAAAATAATAACAAAACAGAGCTCGAGAGGACTGCTGCCCCCGTGTTACGATGTATACGTGAACGTATAATACCTATCCCCATAAGCACGTTTACGGGGGGCAGCGATAGATCCGCGTATATGTATATACGACCAAATATACATGTAATGTGAGGGGCTCTCTCCGTTGGGGTGCAGGCCGAGTCTTTGGGAACCCGAGGAAAGATTCGATCACAGGACACACACGGCCAACTTTGTATACGCGGAAGGAGATGCTGCTTTCTCTCTCTCTCTCGCCCTTTTTCTCGCGCGCGGTGCGACGGCAGTTCTTCCCCTACTCGATTTTTTGTACGGCTTCCGCAGCCGGTTTTGTCTTCGGAGACCCCTCGGCTCTCCGGTTTCTTAACTTACTCGCACATATACGTAGTGACGATGGAAATTAATGATTCCCGGGATTATTTTCAAACTGCGGGTCTCTTTCTGCGGGACCTGCGAGTGTATGTGTATCTATATGACCAATTCTCCTAGAAAAATGCACTTTTCGGGGGTCCAGAAATTAAAATTTTTTTTTAAAGCTAGAGGTTCCGGACCGATGAGACTTTCTGCTGTAAGCCAAAAGATAGTCAAAAGTGCAGAGCCATTTTATGTTTTTTTTTACAAAAAATTAATGCGTTGAAATACTGGAATAATAAAACTATACAAATATTTCCGAGGCACAAATATAGAATTTCAAATTACATTATAATAAAGTATAACAAAAGAACTTTAATTAAAAATATATATGCATGCATGCCAAGATTCGATGCTTTCGTTTTCTGGACCCCCGAAAAGTGCATTTTTCCAGGAGAATTGGTCATATACGTATACGTATGAGTAGATCCAGGAAATTTCAGAAACAACTCGGACGGAAAAGTTGGAAAAAATTTTCTTGAAGGCACCCGCTACCAGACCTGTTTTTTTTTTCTCGTTCCTTAGGTTATTCTGAAAGAGAGAAACCTCACGTACATGGCCGATCGTAGGGTATACTATTTTCCGGAGCAAAAGCGACTCGAAAAACGAGAAATAATTAAAAAACAAGAATTCATAGATTTTTTTTCTCAAAAACTATAGACTTTTATAAAAATTTCATTGAAACAAAAATATCTTTGCGTTCATGAAAGAATGCTCTGAAATTTTTTCAGATTGATCCGATATAATTTTTGATTTTTCAAAAATTCAAAAAACGTCCTTAAAAAATCTGAAAAATTTCAGAGCATTCTTGCTTGAATTTTAAGACATTTTTGTTCTAATGAAATATTTTTAAAAGTCCATAGTCTTCGAGAAAAAAATCTATGAATTCTTATTTTTTAATTATAACTCGTTTTTCGAGTCATGTTTGCTCCGGAAAAAGTACACCCTACGATCGGCCATGTCGCGAGCTTTCTCTCTTTCAGAATGACCTAAGGAACGAGAAAAAAACAGGTCTGGTAGCTGTACCATTAAGAAAAATTCTTTGCAACTTTTATGTACGAGCTGTTTCCAAAATTTCTTGGACACACTCAATATACTTATATGGGCAAAGGCACATGCCGACGACACGGCTGAATCGATGAGTCGCACGTTTCGCGGTTTAGAAGATTATACATATAGCATATAGGCGGCGGAAGATCCGCGTGTCAATGGGAGTCGGGTGTGCGTTGCACTTTATTGGGTTTCACGGGACTGCTTTACGGCTTTTTCTTGCGCATTCGAAATGCGCTTTATTGCGAATTTATATAAAAAAAACCGCACGTCGTTACGTGTGTGTAAATACACGCGTAAGGCTTCATCGGCGAGTTCGTCACGAACGAGATTGACAAAGAAAATTACGAATCCATTGCGTGACGGCGAAACAATTGTTCCCGCACTATCGTGCGTATTGTAACGTTGCGCAATGAGCTTGATAATATGCGTCGCTGCGCGTAATTTTTTCGCCTCGGCCCAAACTAAACGTATATAAATGCTGTTTTGCGCGATCTACGATTACACGCTATCGGACGAGGCGTAACCGCAACGTGCAACCAACGTGCGATCGTTCTAAATTCGTGCGGCTTTTTGTGCGACAGTCTGCTCTTGTCAGGACTCGGGGGAAGAAAAGCCAGCTCTCGGGGGCGCGCACGCGTCTGTCAAGAACAGAATAACAGATGTATGCAGCGACCGATATATATAGGTGTAATGTGTCCTCTGCGCTCCATCTCTTTCTTGCTCAGCTCTCATATATGTATAATGTATACTTATACTATATATGCTCGAGCAGCACGCACGGAAAGTCGTCTACTGCTACTGCACGAGCGATGCCCGACTCCCGCCGCCCGCGTTTTAAATTCCCCGTATCACCGTCGTCATCGTCCTCGCTATCCTTTTCCCACATAAACGCTCACTCATCCACTGGGAAGCTTCGAGCACGCCACTGTATAACTGCACCCTGCGCCGTATCGTTGCTGTAAAGTAAGACTCCTTGCGCCCAAGCGCGACCCTTTCCCGGGGAAAAACAAACACTCTCGGCCGCCCTAACCTCAAAGCGCAACTACTTGACGCGCCAGGCCATTGTTTTCGTATATGTGCAGTCTGTGTGGTAACCAGTGCCGGTGTTGATTTTTCTGTTGCAGAAACGGGAGAGATCGCCGGGCAAGAGGATGGATCGGCTGCGGAGAAGCTTTCGAGACAGCTTTCGTCGGCGGAAAGACGCGCCGGAGTCGAGTAAGCCGCACCAGTGGCAGGCCGACGAGAGCGCGGTGCGCTCGGCGACCTGCGCCTTCCATGTCAAGGTGAGTTCACGTTTCTCGCTTTCTTCCCCGCTTGCAGGAGATCCTTTTTATGGGGATACTTTAGTTTACGTCTCCTTATTGATTATGTAACTGCTTTATCGGTCTTGGTTGCTGGCAGACTTTTTCTTTTCATATTTTACTACAGCTGAGTTTAACAGCAGCTCTTGATTAATGCAGAGGAAATTTTTGGGTATTTGACTTACAGCAGTGTCTAGAAAGTTTGAGAGAACTGGCTTAATGTCTCCACTAGTGGAGTTCAATTTGTTTCTCCAAGCTAAAGAAAACTTTGTTCTGAGTTGGCAGAACAATCTGAAGCTCAGAAGTTCATTGAGAATTTTGCTTTCAGTATTTGGGATGTGTCGAGGTGTACGAATCCAGAGGAATGCAAGTTTGCGAGGAAGCTTTAAAGGTTCTCAGGGTATGTAACTTACTGTACTCTTTTGGAATCTTGGATCCTTCATTACAATTTTCATTAGGAGCTCCATCAAGTTCTCTGTTTCTCATTTACACAATTGCATTCATTTTTTCTCATCGAAAATCAAAAAGTTTATTCTAATTACACTGTTTTTAATACTATATTTTTCTGATTGTTGTGTATTTCTTCTAGAATTCAAAGAGAAGACCAGTTAGAGCGATACTTCATGTCTCCGGAGATGGTCTTCGTGTAGTTGAAGATGAAACAAAGGGGCTAATTGTTGATCAAACCATCGAGAAGGTATCTTTCTGTGCCCCCGACAGAAATCATGACAAAGGATTCAGCTACATTTGCAGAGATGGTACCACAAGACGCTGGATGTGCCATGGATTCTTAGCTTTGAAAGAAACTGTGAGTACACTTAAAATTCTTATAAATACTTTTAGAATGCTTTAAGATTTCGTGTTTTTGTTAATGCACAAGTTCTTGCATCTGTTTCAAACAAAGCTAAATATAACACGGGTAAAAATAACCATTTTTACGGCATTCTCTGTTTTAGGGAGAACGACTGAGTCATGCAGTTGGTTGTGCTTTTGCTGCTTGCCTGGAAAGAAAACAGCGTAGAGACAAGGAATGTGGAGTGACGATGACATTCGATCAAAAGACATCAACGTTTACGAGGAGCGGCAGTTTTCGACAGCCCAGTCTCACGGAACGATTGCAAGATAGTCGAGAACGAGCGATTGGTTAGCTTGCAGTCTTATAAAAGTTTTTCCGAGGAACGCCTCTCTTTGAACAAAATCTAAAAACACGATCTCATAAATTTTAGATGTTCCTCCGGCACGGCAGGTATACAATCCATTTGCAATTGAGAGGCCACACGCCACACCGTCGATGCTCGAGCGCCAGGGCTCTTTCCGGGGCTTCAATCAGCTCAATCAAGCCTCGCCTTTCAAGCGCCAGCTGAGCTTGCGCGTCAGCGATCTCCCGAGTAATCTCGAGCGCACTCGTAGTCACAGCCTCGAACCTACGGATCTGTCGCGTATGCCGCCAACGCTGCCACATCAAATACCCATGAAGCCACCTGGTGAGCATTACATAATCGACCTACACATCTGTAAATCCTAGACTCTAGAGCTTACCTTCTCGATTTTTGAAATGGTTTTGCTCGTCCTTCTGAGCGCTTTGTGCTAGTATTTTTTCTGCAAACCATATGGAGAATCGAGAAAGAGCTATGGCATAATTCTACAATTTTTTTATGAGTATTGTACACAAGATACTACAGTTTGTCTGAAGAGCTTTGAGAAATAATAAATCATTTTTATTCTTTTTCCTTGGCAACAGAGTTCGAAGGATATGATGAAGGTCGTTATAAATTCCATTTGCTCTATAATCATGATAGTATACATTCTTACACGATCTTTCATGTCTTAACCCTTTGAATACTCTCCATTCATTGCCCTCTTTAAAATTGCAAGAAAGATTTTTCGTACTTGTATTAAGCTATTAAGGTAGAAGCTCTTTGCTCGCTTATCATATTATCCATCTGTTTATACTTTCAAATCTCTTATACGATTAAGCCCTTTAGTGTACACTGTACATACATTAGTTTTTCCCTGATTATACCGAATAAGGAAGAATATTCTAGTCTTCAAGTTCAGTACAAACATTTTGTACAATTTTCGCAATCCTATACCTGGCTCAATTAAATTAGCATAGACAAGTAGATCTAGACTAGATGTCTGTATATCATTTTGAAAATTTTACAAAATACACGTGAGAACAGCGTCAATCAGCGAACAACATAAATTATGCATCACGTATTTGAATGTTGTTTACTGTTTTCTTTCCTAAACAAACGCATGATTTCTGTTTCTCATAGTAGTTTGTCAAAATAACACATTTACAATCCTGCACAGAGAAATGCTCTCAAACAAGAGTGTAGTCGAGATCACACTAATCATACTTTTTCTGTCCAACAGTGAGTCCCATTCCAGAGATATCGCCGAGTGGCCACGACAGTGTATCGGCGATGTGTCAGCAACTCTCTCGAGGTCTGTCGCTGCTTTCTAGCAGTGATGATTTTGGTCCAGTCATTACGCAAACCACCGCTAGCACAGTCGTCAAGAAACTTTTCAGTTCTACTACTACGACGACTTCCTTACCTGGTGGTAAGTGTTTGCGCAAAATTTTTATATGTTTACGGATTGCAAGTGATTTGGATGATGTTAAAGAGTGAAAATCAAAATTAAAGTAATGCAATTTTCAGTTACCAACAGCAGTTCGCTGGACGATTTGAAACTGCAGAACGGCCAGAGCCTCGGCGACGTCATTCTAAGTGGAAGCAATAACAATAGTATCAACAATAATAACAATAACAGCAACAATATTGACGAGAGTAATCCACTGGGCAGCGACGGCGTCAGTTGGCAAGACAGTTCATCGAGTGTACTCTCCTCAACGAACCAGCGACTGACGCCCATACTGAATCAGTGCTGTTCCTTGAGTCCAGTACTTCCGCGCAGTAGCGTCAATAGCACGCCTGCGATGAATGCTATCGCCTCGATCTTTGAAACTCCGGCGGCGAGCCCGGCCTTCAGTACGGCATCGACCTCCTCACTTAGCAGCAATACCAACACTGCTAACCAGTTGATCAACAGGTCACCTTTGCCCCAACAGACGGCTGTTCTGAGCACCGCACTTTCAGACTCGCCGAGTGCCAGTTTAGCATCGGCTTCTCCTACGCCCGCGACGACGGCCCCCACGCCTACACCGATGACTACTGTCGCGACTGTCAACAGCAGTGCTGCTGGTTTAACGGATCTCAATGCAGTTGCGACACCTGCTCAGTCCATTCCTCTTTCAGTGGTGAGAATTTTTCATGATATTATGCGTAGAAGGAAAAAATAGGACAATGGAAAATACTCATTAGGAAGAATAAATTGACCAGAATTCTCACGTTGCAATCATGATTGTTTATTAGAATTCACAATTGAATCTCACGTCATATCCAGTTGTTATTTTCCCTTTCGTTATTTTATACTTTCCGCGTATGTAATGAAACCTAATAATCACTTTACGACACAGGCGCAAGGAGTACCAAGCACTACCAACTTGCCGAAACCTGACCAATGGCTTGGTAGCGTGACGACGCACGCAACATCCGCAGCCCCGCCAGTTGTCTCGACTAGTCCCCGACGTGCACCACCGCTTCACGCGCGTGCCCTGAGCTTAGGTTCTGCCGCAATGCCTCCGACCTCTAGCAGAACCGGTGCCGCCGATCCCTTTGACGCCGAGTGGGCCGAGATTGCTGCGCGCAACCTACGACAGGCCTCCACTACCAACCCCTTCATCGTGCCCAACACTACTCAAGCTTTCCAGGTTGGTTGTCAAAACTTGTTTCAAGCACTTGCTTCAACAGAAAATGAATCTTCACTCAATAAATTTTCCATTCGCAGGTGCAATTGTAGCGCGAGGAGTTTCAAAAGAGCATAGCCGACTACTACCGCACTAACACATAGACGGGCAAGCTGTTTGAAACAAAACAACCTCTTTAGTCGTTACTAGAGAAGATTTTCAAAAAAGGGAAAAAAGGTGACAGGGGAAGCTTTGATGTTCTTGACGCGAAAGTTGGGAAATGCTTCTCGGTATGAAATGCACCTACTCATGCAGCGAAAGCCGGTCAAACGGATGTAGAAAGGTTATTGAACACATGGCGGCTCAAACGGACGAAAACGAAGTTCATGATGCTCAAAAAAACAAAGTTACTATTGCGACGTCAGTTTTGTTTCTCCGAAATTCAATCCCCCGGGGATTCTCGAGTATGTGTATATTATATATACATATGTATTGAGTGCAAGAACCAGAGCGTATATACAAAACTTGTTACATTTGTAAAAAGTTTAGGTTACCGAGGTTGTAACTACCTATTGGCATAATTTCTGTGTAATTTATACGTATATAGTATTATAATTCTTGTAAATTTTCGGAGAGAACATCGGAGGAGAGAGTGTGCCATTACAAGTGGATTTCTGTAAATATTGTTTGCGTCTATTTGAAAATTTTACTTTAAGGGGTTACCACACTCTCAAGAACTTCGCAGGTACAGGACTAACGTCGCGGTCGTTCTCGTGTTTTTGCCCGCGAGAACTTGCAAATAAAAATTATTGCCACAAACTTAGCAAAGAAAAATGATACTTCTAAGCTGCAATAAAACTATAAAGAATATTATATACTTAGGCTCGGGAACCGAGCCATTATCGTCGTTCTTTGCATGATGCGCAAAATTTTCACGCACCGATGAACTTTTAATGCACCAACTCTAACTAAAATTAAAGCTATATGGCAAACCAGTACACAAAGTAAATAATGGCGGAAACGATTATCCTTGCTATAATAAACTTGAATTAATGAAAAGTTAGTGCGAAAGAGAGAACGATAGATGATGCGCAAAGAATATGAAATTATTTGTTGAAATATCGGACGAGATCTGTGATATGCTGAATGGGTCAGTACTTATAATTCGCGGGGTTTCGACTGTTTGTATAAAAAGAAAAAAAACAAAAATGATGAAAACGAAAAGGAAGAACGAGGCGATGTTGTCTTGTCGTTTCATCGACAAACCCCGAAATTTATTAGGCTATTTTAAAAAAATACAAGTCGGAGTACAAAGTTTCATGTTATTTTGACAAAAAATGAAAGATGATTTTTTCAAACTGATAGATAAACAAATTGATACATTTTCACACGCCGGAAATTTGTAATGTTGAACAATTAAATTCAAGCAGAATTTAAGGAACCAGTTTCAAGTACTACAATATGCCTTTGAATGAAAAAAAAAGAAGTAAAGAAAACGGATAGCATCATATATTTAGTTACACTCCGAAAAAGTCAGTTCGGACATTGCTTAACTGTCGAGAGCTCCGCACGATATCATTATTGTAGCGAGTAGATGTTGACCTTAGAAAGAGATAAGTATGATGTCCTATCACGATATAATTGTTGTCTATTATTAAACGTAACCCTCTTGAGATGCATATATTATACGAACATACCGTAAACGGTAATGACTGCAAATATCAAAATAAAGTTTTCGTGTAGTTCTTACGGATAGTTTGAAGATTAGAGGGTTGACGATCACAGTGACTAGAGCTCAGTACATAATCGATTTATCGATTTTTCTATGAAGAGTTCTTGAACGGCACTTAACGAAAGCATTTCAACGATTGGAATTTAATGTCAGATCTTCTTGCATTAAGAGCGTCTTAATTTTTACAACTTGTTGCAGAGTAGCAGAAATTTATAGCCAAATTGAATTACTTTTAGCTTTGATTCTCAACTATAACCAAAATCTCTAAGAAAACGGCAAAGTTCATTCATTTTTTGTTAATCGTTCAAGTGTACATAAAAATTAGTCTGCATATGCATTTGCGTTACAAATTGAATAAAATTGTTTACTTAATACTTCGAATGTGCACGAAGATAATACGAAGCGATCTGTTGTGATAAATGGATTTTTATTCAAATATCCTGATTATAAATTACCGTATGCATTGTACAGCTACATAACAATACAGCTTTGTCTTCTGCACAGGCAAATAAAGAGCTTGAGTTTTTCTACATTTATGCGCATTCCGACCACTCGATCGCACATCGCTATTTTTTTTACTTACGTTTAGACTGCTATTTGTGTAGTCGTAAAGTCACGTCAAGTCACATATTCAGCTTGTAATGCGAATCGCTCGTCTTTCTTTTTTTACTATGAGAATTTTTTTACTTGAAACGAAACAGGTACTTACACAAAATTACCTCGCCGATCACAAATGCGTAATACGAAGCGAAACGCAGAAATGTGAGTTTTACTTTTATATGCGATGTAATTATCTGAAAAGATCGTTATGCGACTAATTGTTCGTTGCGCACGACACCAAAAAAATCGAGAAAGCATCTGAAGAAAATGAAAAATAATAACAATAATAATAATAATAATAATAATAATGAAAAATAGTGTTCGTTAACCATGACGGAGTTTGGCCAAGGCTGAGAGAGATCGATATTTGAAAAACAGACACACGCCTTTCGTCCGTCCCGAATAAAATCGAAAAATACTAAGCTAGAGCAATGTCGCCAAGCACAAGGAACAAAAAAAAGAAAATAATAAATAAAAAAATAATAACGAGTACTTATGACGGTACTTATGACATATATATATATATGAATCGTTGATATTCGATGTACTTAATCACTTGTTTTAATCTCTTATTTCGTTAACAGAAGGTTTTTATTTTATACTTTGTACCAAGCTCAGATAAAGACAGCCTTCGAAAGCCTGTGTACTTATTATTACTTAATAATATTGCTGTCTCTAATTGAACTTGCTGCAAAAACTTGCGCTTGTTTTACGAGAGTTGAAACACGAGCAGGTATATGTGGATTGTAAATAAACTTGTAAAACGATTGCGTTGAAGCATTGTAGCAATTATTATGATTATATTATTATATTATATATTATTACGAAGTTTTATTACATCTAACACACCTAGCATATTATCTCTAATGAAAAACAGAAAAACATTTCCGCGTGTTTATGCAGCGATCGTATAAAAGCTAGGCAATTTCATTCGACAACGATTTGCATTAATAACTGAAAAGTGTGAAGTGTCAAATTTGACGATAAACGAGAAGGTCGAAAAAAAACAGTGAATACGTAAAGATTATGAAGCATACGATACTTGCTGATTATTCCATAAAATGCTTTTTCTGCGAATTCTTTTACGCCGACGTATTACCGTTATTATACAAAGGATATATATATGTTATAATGATATACATACATATGCATATATATATATATTTTTAATTGGAGAAAGTATTATTTTGCTAAGGCCGTTACTTCCTTCCTTCCTTCTCAGTGCACTGCGTAAGCGTTATTCTACGCCCAATTTATCGAGACAAAAAAAGAATATACTGAAAGTAAGCGCGTGCCAAATTTCCAAATCTGCGCAGACGCGCGTAGGCACGTAATATAGACACGTAGCTTCGGCACGTCGAGCAAAAAAGACGAATAAAAAATTGCTTAGCAAGCGCAGCAGCTGCCGTAAACTACAAGAAATGAAACGTTTCCGAGTTCTGTATCTATATCTCTCTTTGTAAATAAAAAGCGTCTCGCTCGAGAGTCGCGGAGCACGACTCCTTTGAGATTTGTCGCTCGAGTCTCTTAGTGGACGCCTGTATATTTCATAAATAAGATTTTTGTTCGATTTTATTTCTTGCAATGTATCAGCCTCTGTAAAGATACGGTTTATTATATCTGTTGCGATTACAAAAAAAAAACCTTGGAAATTATTTTCTTGCACCCATATACCTACGTTATACTCCACATCGTCCAAAATAGAACAAATACATTATTTCTGGCAAAGTTGAAAATTCCTTTTACGAGAGATTTATATATGTTTGCCGAATTTGAATTATTGCGCACGCAGTCATAATTGAGATTTTCAAAAATTCAACTGGCAATAAATTTAATTTTGCTGTAAAGTTAAATAAAGTGGATTACCATTCGTATACTTGGACGCAAACATTCTGTACGGTAGTAAGCGTTGAATTTTACCACAGTGAACTGCGCGTCGATTTTAACAGCGATGCGATATTCTGCACGAAAGCCCACTTCCGGATCATTTGATTGTCGCATCGTGACGGCCATAACAGAAATTAGCGAGTCGAAATTAAAATTTAATCAGCATTCAAACGAATATAGACGTTGCCCTGCTGGCGTGTCTATATACATTTACACGTAACGATAAAGGAGTACTGCACTGTTAAACAAGGCGAGCGCGTTAGGCAGCGATATTCAATAATGCGCGCAGATAGTCGTATACACGCTCTTATATATATTTTTTTCGAGCGAATCATCCGCGTCGAGTTTGAGGAGAGCCAACGCGAAAGCTGTTGTTCCGCGGCCTATTCCCGAGTTAATTAAGAAAAGCAGCAATAAATTCGGCTTCATTACGCGCGGGCTAAGTAATGCCAGCCGTAAACAAAATTATGTCTTGACTTACTACCGCGTAATCATGATTACCGCGCCCATCACATCGAGAGGAGGGCGTGAATTTTTCCCTTCTCCCCCCGCGTGCGCAAGTAAATCAGGCCGTATAAAGCTCATTACTTTTCCGATACTTTCATTCATTACAGCCGACGCCCACGCGAACGCGCACGTATATATAAACGGCAATACGCACGGCGCATATTTTTATATACGCGGATATAATAATACTGTGGGCAATAAAAATAAAAGCGTCTCGTCGAAACTGCGCAAGAGAATAGAACTATATCGTTGTACATATATAGCTTCTGGGGAAGGGGAAGGGGGGGGGGCGAATATCTGCACAGTCGATGTAGCACTCGAATGGGGCATATATACGAAGGGTCGCTCAAAACAGACGACGCATATCCTCGCTATACGTATACCCTATACCCTATAGCTGTAGGTACGGCAGAGCAGCAACATTTTCCGCGAAACGTCGATCACGGGTAATTTGTTTGCCGGCGTTAAAGCCGATTAACGCAGTCGCGCGAGCGCGTATATACGCCAGTTTCGAGAGCGCATTGGAAACGATGAGCAGCAGAAGCTCGCGTGTATGCGCGTGTTGCATAGGTATGTATAGAGGGAGAGAGGGGCCGTATATACGCGAGCGCGACAGCATTATCTGTCATTAAGAGAGGACAGGCGGCTGTTTAACGCCCCAATATATATCCCGTCGGCTCGCTCATTCACGACGGTTTATCTCCGGGATGTTCATTTTTTAGCGAACGCGCGACTGAACGCTGATGCGGCTGAAATTTCGGTACGCGGAGATACGCGCGGCGAAAGCCGCTGAACTTTCAACGAGGATTCGATGCGCTGCGCTTTTGCTTTGTTATGCGCGCTGCGCTGCAGCGTTGAAAAATCAATGTTTTATGTACGTTTGCCGATTGATTTTCAAGGATGTAATCAGCGTAGGTAGGAAACAAACGTTTCATTATTACGTATTTTACTAGAATTTATTATCGAAACTGGCTTGCGAATGAATACGGATAATTGAAATGCTCGAAATGTCATTGTGCCTTGTATAAAAGTGCGCGCGATATCGCCGATGATGAGAAGAGACCGAGCGACTGTAGACCGGCGATATTAACGTCATTTAAACAATGTCGATACCGCGAAATCGAAACAACAATTGAATATGCTGCGTAACTAGAGGGAAATGCCTTTCACAAATGCCGCATTACATGCATTACTCGTCAACGTACTTTTTCAATTGAATATCGCATCTATATATGTATATTCGTCGTAATTCGAAATGTACGTATTCATTATAGTTCCAGGACAAAGCTCTGCGAAAGGAGTGGAAAAAACAATACAAGTTGGACCGAATCGATCGGCCCCTCGAAGCCATACATCTTCCTTTACATTTGCTTTTATATATTTTTTTATATACCTTTCCCCCCCGCCTCAAAGAACAAGTCGCGTAACGAGAAGGAGCGAGGCAGCCGCGCGGCTGCAGAGAGAGAGAGAGGGAGAGAGAGCTTAACCTTTTTGGCCTCGAGTCCAGCCGACCAACTTTTCCCTGCAGCGGCGGAGTCCAGTTAATCGGAAACAGAGACAATTTAAAGCGAGAGACCTCGCCGAGCCAGCTTGTTTCCTTCTTCCGGCCGTGCTTTCCTGTCGTGCCACCACCGCCGCCGGACGAAATAGCTCCGCAAACTCCGCTACTTTAAAATAACTCTCCCCCTCCCCTCTGGTCAGCCCCATTATCAGCTTCGAATGCAGCTGCCTAGCTTCTCGTGTGCGGCTTGCTCTTTTTCTCTCGCCGCCGCCGCCGCCGCCGCCGCCGCCGCGCAAAAGGAGAAACGAAGGACTCCGCCGTGTGTACATATACATACATGTGCCAGGGAGAAACAGGAAAAGCCGGAAAGGCTTCCTAAATTCCGCCAAGTTCAGCTCTCGGTGTACACCGGTACGCGACTTTGAGATTCTCCTTTCGAGAGCGCGTCTTTGTAAATTGAGTATACGTAGACTACGTAGCTGTGCCGTATCTGCCATTATTAGGAGATACAGGCGAATGTAAATATATACAGCATCGGAGCTTATTAAGCAACCGATGCAAAGAAAGAGTTCAAAGAGTGGAAATTCAATAGTAGAGAGAGAGAGACGACATCGGAAAAACAGCTCCCGGCGCTCTCTCGGAGCTTTAACGGTAGAAAATGCGATACAAAAGGCGGCTGCTCCGACAATACGTATATAAGACCGCGGCGGCGATCGTTGTCGCGCCCGAGAAGATCCGCACAGTCGACTAGCCTTATATTTCCGAGCCAGCGCCATCGGGAGAGATAGTGAGAGAGGGAGAAGGGGGGGGGGAGGAAGAGAGCTTACGGCTAAACTCCCACGTGGATCAAGCCACGTCGTGCGGAAAGTCTAACTCGTTGTCGAACGTCCGTTACTGTCGAGGAGATCGACAGGTTGCCTCCTCTCTCCCCGGCTCTTTTTTCGCTTCTTTGCGGCGAAGGCTGCGCATCACATCGCCCCCCCCCCCTTTATTTCGCATGCGTCAGGCTCTCGCGCGCCCGACTTTTACCTCCCTTTACACTTAGCATCGCTATTCGTCCTAATTGACGAGCTTTTTTCTTCGTCTGACGCGGAGCTTCGCAGAGGGGCGCCTCGTTCCGTATACAATATATATAGCCGAAATTAATTATGACCCAGGCGCTCGAAACGTTAATGACACGCGTCTCTCCCTCCTGTATACTATACGTACACTCGAAACGCGCACGCGTGCGCCGTTATTAGAGGAAAAGCCGGCGTCTTGCGTAATACGTTAATTTACGGGTGCTCACCGCCATGCCCCCCCCCCCCCCAGCAGCAATTGTATTATGTACACAGCGAGTCGCATAAAGGCTGCGAGTGACTTGCCACGTGAATCTGGGCTGCATTGTACACCGCCCGCGCGCGTAATTGTTATACGCCTCTCGCGTAGTCTCGGCTTGCGTAATGTAGGAGATATATAATTTGAAAAGCGCCACCGCGCGTCGCCGGACTAATGCGGCGTTCTATGTGCGCGCCGATATATGTAACTCCGAGGAAAAAAGGATCCTGCTGCGCGCGCGGATGTGTGCATCGGACGAGCAAAGCTCTCTCTAAGCATCGGGAGATCGACTGTGTATATACCTATATGTATACGTATGAAGCCAGAGCTGCGGGACGCGAGAGGGGGAAAGGCGAGTAGCTCAACGGGAGAAAAGAAGTTGCAGACGCATTATCGATATTACTCGAGGCGGCAAGATGTACACGCAGTAGACGGGAAAAAGCTCGGATCCAGGCTGGTAAATTGAAATGCCTGCGCGCACCTTCCTTGCGCTCGCGTCGTCGCGGAATTATTTGCGCGCGAGCAGAGAAAGGTGTGCAGTGCGCTGCCGCGGATGACACCGCGCGCGAGAGAGGCTCTTTAATTTGAAGATTAGAGCGGAGTGATGAGACGTCGGCCTCTGCACTTTTTTTCTTCTTCTCTTTCGAGCGCATGACGCGTGCGCGCCGGGCGGCGTACAGTGCTACGCGTGATGGACTTTTTTCATCCGTCGTATTCTTGGATTTTGGTTACGCGTTATTCGCCTCTGCGCGGCACGTTTTCTTCCTCTCTTTTCCGCCTCGCGCACACGCACTTTTCATCCAAGGTTCGAGGCGAATGAATAGTGGAACGACGGCCGGGTTCTTGTGTCTCACAGCTCGCGCTGCGCGCAGGGGACTGCCAACTATATATCTGTGGCTTGCAGGAAGAATCACTTAAGTGACATTTTGTGAAAAATTTTTTTATGTCGAATTTGAGGTGCTCTTAGTAGCTTTTTTCATTGTACAATAGTAGGATTTCCGAAATGCACAAATATTTTAAATGCCAGCTGATTGCACGATCGGTTAACTGCGTCTCTCGTAATAATGTTACCGCAGAACCACTTAAGTGCACTCGTTTTTTTTATTTTTGTGCGCGATACACCGTGTGGAGTACATTAAAGCTATATAATATATATATCTAATTACCTATACCGATATATTCGTCGGTTTTTTTTAAATTTTTAAACAATTTTTGAATGTTTTTAAAATTTTCAAAAATTGTCAATTTGCAAAAATAAAAAAATTACTGGAATCGCTCTGAAGCTGATTTTAAGAACTTATTACTCTTGAACATTTTTTCAAAATTGCGTGGTTCCTGAATAAAAAATTTGTAAAAGTCTTCGTAAAAAATTTTCAATTATAATATGCGCCAGTTGAGCGCCAGTAATATGCACCATACCGAGGTTCAAAATCAACCCCTAAATCACGTAGCTTTTAGGTTTGGACATTTATTCCATTGGTTTGAGGGGTTCCAGATACATTGCAAATGAAAACGTTCTTGAAATTTCGAATTAAAAAAAAGATGTGGAGAAACCATGCTTTTTTTCCTTTAGACTGTATTTTCTCATTGTTATAATAACAATTTTCGAAAATTTCAATTACACCTATTAAAAAGGGCATGAGATTAAATTTTAAAAATATGCCCCCACCCCCGAATTTTTTAAATCTCAAATTGCATTAGTTACGAGCCCTCAAAGAAAGTGACCGTATAACCACTTATCTGCAAAGTTCCCGCAGAACCACTTAACTCGAGTAATTTGTTTAGGTTGCGCGTCGAGAAAGTAACTATTTACAAATGTAATGCTACGGTTGTATTCGTATCAGATACCTAATCAAATGAGCCAATACTTAGATCTTTTCTCAGACATTTCGATCTTACGCATTACTCCAAACATTGAAATCCCTTTTTCTCGAAAACACGAAAAAATCACTTAAGTGGTTCTTCCTGTAAGCCACAGATATATACCTCATCGCGTCATTTGTCTCGCGCGGTGAGAAGAGTATCCGGTACGCGCGCGCGAGACCTGTTGATGCGAGTTCGAGGACTCATCCTTGTCCGTGATTACGGCGATTCGGCTCTTCCCTCGGTGAGGTCACTCTTCGGTTACGCGCTTAACGAGCTGGAATACGCGTGTGTATATATAGCATTGCGAGTCACTGCGACGGGAGTCGGGAATTACAACAATCCTAACGAGAAGTGCAATTTTGAGATTGGCGGCTGCACTGAAGTTTGCGAAAGAATATACGAAAGCTGCGCGGACAAAGGGGTGATTTTATGCTTAATCTACTCCTCGAGCGCAGCGCTGCGGCTATACATAAAGAGAACTGCAATTTAATAATGCGAGGAAGGCGGCCTTTACACCCCCAGCGCTGTAGATTAATAAGGCGCTCTCTTAACAGCTAAGCTCATAATGCTGAAAGCATTATTATTACCGGTGGCTGCAGCGCGAAGGAACAAAGTAACCGAAAACGAAATAAGGCGCATTTTCAAAAAGAAAGCTCGTCTCTTTAGCGCAGCTCGCGCGTCGACGGGGCTGTGTGTATAAAGGGGAGCAATAATTGAATTTCGCATCTGCTATATGTACTATATGGCGGGGGGATGACCGCAGGGATGAGAAGAAGAGAGTATTTGCAGCGGAAAATACGCGAGTCTCGGCCCTGCCGCAAGAGCTGATAATTGGGTCGTATGCGCTACTTCTTCGCGTAGAGTCGGGGGGAGGTCGTCGTCGTCGAGGTAGAGGCGAGGCAGACTGCAGCTGCGCGCAGCGCGACTCTCTCGCCTTATATAGAGGCACTTAATGCAATTCCAGGGGGGGAGGCTTCTCGTCTGATGCCTCCTCGCCAACCATTCATTGCGGCTCTCGGTACATAACGCAATGTCTCTTCCTTCCTTCCTTCCTTCCCTTCTTCCCTTCCGTCATCGCGAAGAAGGCGCGCGAGTGCAGCAGCGTACAGATGCCTTACACGCGCAGAGGCCAAATATAACGTTCTGATACGAGGTGGTTAAAAATGCGATAGCGCGCGGGAGGGAGATGGCGAGCAGTGCAGGTATGGTTATACACACTTGCTCCGAGCAAAAGCTTCTAGTGCAGCGCAAATACGAGCTCTGATGATGTTTAATACTCGCATATGCATACCGTGTGCGCCTACGCGGAAATTGGAACGTTGCTCGAGCTGGAAAGTAAGGGGGGGGGGAGCTGCATAATTGTTTCTTCAAGTATGCAAAGCAATTTTCGGGATATAGGAAGCCTCGAGCTGCACCGCCGTCGCCGCCGCCGCCGCACGAGGAAAGCTCTTTTGTTTCTCGGAAAGAAGCTAACCGCCCCGCGCGCGCGCCGCCGGATCGACTCTTGTAGTTATTGGCTCGCTCGCGCGCGGCACGTGAATGCAGCAACAGGTATACATATACATGTACACGCGACGCGTATATGACCAGTTCTCACAGGAAAATGCACTTTTCGGGGGTGCAAAAATCGAAAATTTTCTTCAGAACTGGTAGATATAGTCAAAAATGCAGAGGAACATGAGAAACATGGAACATTAAAATTTAACATGGGGAGGTATATGAAAAAAAAAAAAAGAAAATCGGCTATTTGGATTTTTATTTACTTTTTTTTGTCAAACGGACATAACTTTTGATCAGAGCATCGAATCTGGACATATTTTTTTAAAATTATAGCTCTTTTATTGTACTTTATTGTGGTGTGATTTGAAATTTTATTTGTACCTCAGAAACATTCGTAGTTGTCATTATTCCAGTACTTCGATGCATTAATTTTTTGTAAAAAATACGTAAAATTGGCTCAGAAATATGGTTACTAGTAACTTTTGCCATGTTCCTCTGTACTTTTGACTATCTTTTGGCTTGCAGAAGAAAGTCTCATCGGTCCGAAACCTCTAGCTTCCAAAATAAAATTCTGATTTCTGGACCCCCGAAAAGTGCATTTTTCCATGAGAACTGGTCATATACTTGTCGCGCGCAGGGAAACGAATTGCCGCGCGGCGTTTCCTAACAGGAAAAAATGTATTGGAAAAAGTTGGGCGCGAATGTACGAATGTATATATACAGGTATAATGTCTGGCCGAGAGACGACGAGGCTCTCTCGGATATAATCAGGAAGGCGAGCGAGTGTGTGCAGTGGAGTGTGTGTGCGTGTGTGTGTCGGGTTGGAAGGGGGTGCGGGAAGAAGTAGCGGAGAAGCAATTGCTGCAGCGGAGGAAAGAATTCCAAGTAGCAGTTACAATACTATGTACAATACTTTGTGAATTCAGCTGCTCCGGCAATACTCGATGAAAAATTCTATGCATATCTGAGCGTACAAAGGCGCGCCGCGCGCGATATCAGCCGCCGCGAACGTTCTCCTAGATATTAATGCGTTATTTTCGCTCGAGCGCTGCCTACCGTTGTTTTCGCCTGATGCGCAGCCGCGCAGAGGGGCGGGGAGGGTAAAAAAAATTCACGGAAATTCCTTTCAGGCGAGCCGCGCCGAAATTACACGGAGCTTGATTGGACGAAACTGCGGCTTTATTTTATTAGGTTTATCAGGCCGACGCTCCGCCGCGTGCGCGCCGCGCTGATCTGAATTTTTCAATTGCGACAAGCGAGAGCAGTCTCTTGCAATCAATATCGACTTTTCAATGTACATAATACTTTTTGCTGTTCGACTCGACGTTCTTGAATAAATGATGAACACGCACTGCGCGCTATACACTTATACGGATGCGTCTATATAATGGATGCTGTGATTCATTACTCATAGAAAAGCGCACAACTGAAATCGACGCGGAAATTGAGTTTTTCACGCTGAAAGGATAGTCGGGCGTTGAAACTTGTATAATTGCGAAAACTCGTGATTGAATAACATCGCCGCCGTAATACGCTATATATATGCGATTCGTCGCCGCAGAAATAGCAAAGTATCCCGAATGAATGGAATGATTAATGAACGGCAAAATGCTTCTGATATGCGGCTACCACTGCGGGGAAAAAATTAAAGGCTCTCGCGTTGATCGGCCAGGCGGAAGAATTCGAGAGATCCATTATCAAAATTTTTCCAGCCGGATCATAATTCGATTGACGAAGCCTCTCTACTGTCTCTCGGCGAGGGCGCGCGACAGGCCTCGTCGACTTGATGGATGGATCGGCGACGCCTATAGAGAACAGCGCAGCAGCAGCAGCAGCAGCAGCTGCCTCGGAGACGCGCAGTGCCGGGTGAGATACGCGCCGCCCGGGCTGCAGCTCCGGAATTTAATCAAGTATGCGCGAAGCCGTATACGCGCTCTCCCCTTCCCCCACCCCCCTCTCTCTCTCCTCTATATTAGCTGCAATCTCAATTACGCATAAAACGCGAATTTAATGCATATATCCTCTCGGCAGCGCGACGATGTCACGTGTAGAAGACGCGCCCCGCTGGCTAAATAGGCACGTATCGCACGGCTCGACGTCCCTGTCCTTCCGAGCCGAATACATACGCGTAAGTGCGATATGTATAGACGACGCGCAGAGTACGAGGTGTATAGTGTACTATGTGTACGTGTGTGGAGGATAGCAGGGGGGCTGCAAGAGAGAGAGAGAGAGAGAGAGCACCTATGAATAGTCCACGGCTCTGTGAATGGAAGCGCGTAGATGGGAGGCCGAGGCGCATATGGTTCTGCAGTAGATATACACACGCACACACACACAGAGGGGCGAATTATTCGCGTTCCCCCGGGCTCGGCCACTTAGTCGATATTCTATGGCTGCTGAGCATTGTTTCTCCAATTATTTCGCGCATAGTCACAGACGGGGTGCGCGCGCGCGCGTCGCGGCCTCCTCGTACTTATGCGCGCATAATTATCCCGGATGCCTTGGGCCGGTGTGAATTTCACTGTATACACACTGCGTATCTCTCTGTAATACCGGAGATTCGAGATCCAACATGTACGTATATACACGATATCCGCGCGGTGTACGCATATATACAGCGTTCGCGCAATTAAGGTCTTATTGCACTCGTTTATCAAGATAAGCAATCGTTTGGGAATTATTCGCTTTACGCAAATATAATTCGGCCTGCAGCAGTGCGCTACGCTCGCCGGCTCCAGTGTAAAGCCGGGGGTTAATTATCAATGAGGCGGCAAAAAGCATCAACGTCGAGAGAGAGAGAGAGAGAGAGAGCTGATCCGAAAACGAGAGAAAATCCATTTTCCGGCTTGAATCGCGGAATGGCCGTAAATATAGCAGAGCGCGCGCGCGCGCGCATTAATTTGCAATTTGCGGGCTGAAAAGGAGCCAACCGCACGGGAGCATTCGGGCATATCACACGGCTCAGCAATTTCGGAGCGCCGCCGCCGCCGCCGCCGCCGCGCCGGCAGGTCCCGGTCGGTATACACACGGAGTGATGTAGAGTAAGGGTTTGCGCGGCCTGCGGAGTTAGCTCTATATCCGGCGTGATTAATAATGCGCCAAGGCGCGATAGACGTCGGCCGGCTGAGCTTATGGTTCATTAAATCGCGCGCGCGGGCTCCCGCCGCGCCACAGCGCAGAGGGGACGGGGGAGGGGGGGGGGGACCCGTCTCGCTCGCGTCGATTTGATAGGCAGTTGCGCGCAGAAATTTCAGGAGGAACCCGATGCGGACAGAGAGAGAGAGACACGACTTTTACTATTATACGCTATACTGCTGCTATTGCTGTACTGCTGCTCGGGAGAGGGGTGTCTCGTTAGGATGACGCAGCATTATATATAGGAGACTAGCGCCGAGAGGCGCACGAGCTTGACAATGCTGCTGATGCAAGTTCGCAGGATGCTGCATGCAGTGTCTCTCTGCTGCGTTACACAGTCGCATTACACAGGCGGCAAAGGGACAGAGCTAAACTGGCCGCGCAGCTAAACGCTCGTCGCGCGGCTGAGTTGACTTCCTTCGACTGACCTGCTCGTCATGCGTATATTTCGCATAAGTCTTATGTCCTTATTATTACAGCAGTGATGTAATCGAAGGAAGCAAGACTTACATTTCCCGACTCGACAGCGCGTCTAAAGAAGGAAAAAAGCCAGCTCGAGAGAGACCAAGTTGAAACACCTCCCCCCTCAATCCCGCCGACAATTAAACGAAGAAGGCGACTGGATAATCGCGAAAAGAGCGCGCGCCGAAAAGATCGCTGCGCTATCGACTGGCGGAGGGTGACGAGGGAAAATTTTATTAACGAGAGAGATCCGCGCCGCAATTAAGACGACGAGGAGGAATTTTTCCTTTTGGAGCGGACGCTAATGGCATCTCTCGAGTCATCGATCGCGGGGCTCTCTCTCTCTCTCTTTCCGTCTTTCTCGCGCTCGCGCCGCGCACCTATATGATACAGCTTGTTCGGAATCGACGATGCGAAATACCGCTCGATTGAGAGAGAGAGAGAGAGAGAGAGAGAGAGAGAGAGAGAGAGAGAGAGGGTAGAGAGAATCGATCGCGGCGTGCTTCGCTGAAGGCAGAGCGCGGGGAGGAGAAAACGGAATTGCATCGGTTTCGGCGGCTGGCTTCGAAGCTGGATACACATATAGTGTTCTCTCTCTCTCTCTCTCTCTCTCTCTCTCTCACCCTCTCTCGCTTTCTGCGGGGTGTGAGCAGTGCGACCGCCTCGTAATGACGGCAATGCCGGTGAACCGTTTTCCTTTCATAGCTTCGCGGTGAGACTAATGCGCGTATTGTATTTCTTGGGGAATTCGATAGATTTAGCTTTTGTCGCCAAGAGGGCTTTGTTTAACGGCCGAGGGATATGTCACTCGCAGCTCTGCCCTCGCAGTCTGTACTCAAAATTTCTATAGCTCTACGGCTTTTCGTACTTTATTTGTTTCGCCTTTTTTTACTGGTTTTATATACCTTCGTATATACGAACGTTTACCGATCTACTGCGTAAAAATTTTTACTGAAAACATGTACTTTCGATCTGTAAAACTAATAAATTTTTAACCGCGCGCGTGTGGCGCAGGAGTACGTAACAAATGCATGGAAAATACAAGACAAAAGTTATACATACTTTTATTCCACAATTAATGTCATACGAGAAATTGGGTTTTGTTCAATGCGATGTAATGCACATATGTACAGGAAAAGTTTAACAGCTGTGACAGATTGATAGTGTGTTTTTAATTCAAATTTTTACACAGGTACAATGATGAGCATACTTATAAACGAGGGGCAATATAAAAAAAAACAACAAAAAAATAAACAGAACAGCAGAAGCTTTGAGCTCGATTTTTTTAGTAGACTGCGATTTATGCACGCGCATATTTCAAGTATGCACATACATTATACAGGAATATAAGAAATCGATATAACGTTTCTTCGATTTTGGAGGAAGACTAACTTTTCGGATTCTATGGGTCCTATATAGAACAAGTAAAAAGAGCCCGGAAAGTCCAATAGATTTATTTATCATTTGTGTTCATACGTCCGAATCTTACGAGAGCCCCCCCCCCTCCCAGGAACTCTGAAAAGTGTGCGTGTAATTTTTGGAAACGGTGCGCGAAACAGCAAAATAAGCCGAGATCGGAGCGTATAGTGCGCGGGGGCGATGTGCGTCTGCACTGGTGCAAAGCATACACACACATTGCATCCAGCAGTAGAGGGACGACGGGGCCGGATGGCTGTAGCTCGTTTATCTTCAGGTAGTTTACAACAGTCTGGAGAGAAAGTTCGCGGAACTTGCCGGCGAGGAGCGGGGGGGGGGGGATAGTTTCGTAGTAAGGAGTTACGCCGACACGTCGTCCCGCATTCTTAAGTCGGCTGACTCCGAAGCCGGTGCAGGAAATGGGGGGAATGGAGGATCTTTTGCCATAATTTCCAGCGCGACTCGCTAGCGCGTTTAATGTCTTTATCTTGGCGCGCGACTTTAGACGCAATTTTCTCGATTGAGAGACGAGCGCCCGCCCGCGCGCGAGCGACTGTACTCGTGTCTCTCTATACATATATATACACCTGCTTCTCGCGCGAACGAGAGCAGCTTGTCAAACAAGCGCGCCAGCGAATAAATCGCCGCGCGAGAGTATCTTCTCGGCGTCTTGTATGTATACAGCACTTCTGTTTGTCGAGCACACGAGAAAGACAGCGAAAACACTTGCGGCATTTGTCCTCGCGCGCAAGCTCCGCGCAATTTGCAATATTAAACCTCTGGGCTTTGCGTTCGCGCAGCCGGAGGTGATTTCCCTTCGATAGACTTCATATCCTGCCGAGTCTTTGTCTATGTGTGTGTGTGTGTGTGTGTGTGTGTGTGTGTGTATGCGTGTGCTTCATATACCAGAATGATGAAGTTACGAATAATGATTTACTAAATGAAATAGAATATGTCAAAGTAGGACAAAATTTTATTACCATAAAACGCATTTTCCCGCGTCGGCAAATATGTGACATTCGGTGCAAAAGATTATGTACCTCTCTATAAGCTCAGATGACAAATCTCACGCTCGTGAGATGTGCGTGAATCAGAATATTCTTGCTTGTACATTGAAAATATTGTTATTTATTTTGATTGAATTTCAAAATCAATAAGACAGATATTCTTCTAATAAGCGTAAGATAACATTATGTGAACTCTGATCATACACTAATATCTTTAATCCGAATGAACAAAAACGATGACACGATGTTTTCGATCAAATAACGCAACCGCAGAAGCTGTTTAAAGAGGACATGCAGAACCGCAAAGTGTCGATTTGTATTTTGCGAGACTAACCCCATTGATCATGTATGTCCAAACTATAAGATACAAGTAGATTATGGAAGCAGCGCGAGGTAAATTCAATCATTGAATTATGTTTCAAAATCGATAAGATAAAAATAAAAGCTCCGCGAGAATATAATGAAATATTTGATGATTCAACTGTGAAGCTCTACATATAAGTTGTGTAGAATACTAAATGTTCAACTTGATTTATTTTATAATGACATTTCAAGTCACAGACGGTAAGAAAGGAGAAATCTTAAGAAGATTCATCAACGGATGCTGAGAAGTCTTTTAATTATAGATATACACCATTTCTACCATCTCGTTGGAATGAGCAACTGTCAAAGCGACAAAATACTGATTCATAAGTAAGTGGAAATTTCTCATATCAGCTCAATTGTGCAAGGGAATAATTAGAGTTTTGATTTTAACGCGAGTAAGATGTATAGGGCGATAGCAATTGTTGTTGAAACTAATTTAATTTCTATAGTGTCTCGCTCAAAATCTAGCGGCTATCTTGCTGACGCATCCTGTGAGTCAGTAAGGGTACAATTCAGAAAAAAGTATTATAAACGCACATTTATACTGTAATTACGTTACTTTCCTAATAACGCGATTACATTACTTTTTTCGAATTTGCCAAGACATATTATTGTGAGTGAATATATATTATTTGGCGTGCGGGATACTCTAACGAACCAGAACAAAGTGGTTCGACACAAAGTGCCTTGTTTAAAGCAGTTTTCGCCGTGCGGGACGAAAATTTAAAGAAAAGAAAATAAACAATGCTACGAAATTTCGCGTGACTCGGGGTCGAAATGCAAAAAAGCTCGCGAAAGCAGCGAAGACGCACGACAAAATAATCATCCGCAAGTCTCTCCGTTATCATCCAGTGCTCTTGCAATATTCAAGCTCGAGATATATCCAGGGGCTTGCATCGCACACCAGTTGCGCATTAGCCATTCGGCAAACATCGACTTTGCAGCGGGCCGCGCGCAGCATCAACGGGGTCCCGCATAAATTGCGGCCGCGCGAATACTCGACTGACTGCGGCTCATAATTCAGCTCCGCGCGCGCGCGCGCGTGCTCACAGGCTATATCTATGCACTCGCGCGCGCGGGCGGGCCTCCCTAAACGCGCAGGGCAGATATCCCGCGACCGCGACTTACGAATTCAGTAGTGGCGGCCCGCCAATCGATCCCAACAGACTCCCATCATTTATTTCTCTCTATCCTCGAATAACCCTGCCCCCGCATCCGACGTATGCATATATGACCAATTCTCATAGAAAAATGCACTTCTCGGGGGTCCAGAAATCGAAATTTTATTTTCAAAGCTAGAGGTTTCGGGACCGTTGAGACTTTCTGCTGTTAGCCAAAAGATAGTCAAAAGTGCAGAGGAACATGGGAAAAGTTACTAGTAACCATATTTCTGATCCATTTTACGTTTTTTTTTCACAAAAATTAATTAATGCGTCGAAATACTGTAATAATGACAACTGCGAATGTTTCCGAGGCATAAATAAAATTTCAAATTACACACCACAATAAAGTACAACAAAAGAGCTTTAATTTAAATAAAAATATGCTCAGATTCGATTCTCTGCCATGATCAAAAGTTATGTCCGTTTGACAAAAAAAAGTAAATAAAAATCCGAATAGCCGATTTTCTTTTTTTTCCATATACCTCCCATGTTAAATTCGAATGTTCCGTGTTTCCCATGTTCTTCTGCATTTTTGACTATCAGCTAACAGAAGAAAGTCTGTTCGGTCCGAAACCTCTAGCATAAAAAAAAATTTTTCGATTTCTGGACCCCCGAAAAGTGTATTTTTCCATGAGAATTGGTCATATACATATACGTATGTAGTAGGTGTAAATTCCGTCGACGGTGGCGGCGGCGGCGGCGCCTCATATCGTCCCGAACTCACCCGACGCGCGCGTACACATACACAAAGGAGCGAGTTTTTCGTTTGTTCGGTCGAAATTAAAAGCTCACCCGTATATGATGCGCGCGCCAACTTTCTCCGATAATTGTTTTGCGCGCGCTCGTCGCGCGTTTCTAGCTCTGCGCGCGACCGCGACTGTCAAAATGTTGCGAGCTCCGCGGCTTTGTGAATTTGCAGAGCGTCGACTGGCGGGGGCAAGAGGTATTTTCCCGCTGTTATAGTCGGCGCCGGTCCAATCGCTGGACGGTTAAATATTTCGAATATCCGCGAGAGCGGCCGCGACTTTGTTGTAAGTTCAAGTATTTCCCTCGCTCGCTGCGCGCGGAAATATGCGAAAAATTTTCACCGATATATGTCCGTTGGTTTGAAGTCCCGCCTCTCGCCGCGTCGGACTGCCTGCAGCGATTTCTCGATTATCGTGAATTATACATATACATGCGCGTTTTTTTGTATAAAAGTAAACAATTGACCGGATGCGTGAGGATGCATATATGAGAGAATTGAGCATCGCTCGCGGCTTCACATAATAATCTTGTATGGCGCGCAATTGTATAGAGGGAAAAAGCGATTCTATAACGAGCTAAAAACTCGCGAGTACAAATTGCAAATCAAATATAGTATAGCGGGCGCGCGCTCGAAATTATAGCGATTTCAAATATTTGTCACGGAGCAATAGCGAGTACACACACATAGCTCGTATACGCATCAGCCGGGCAAACACACCGCGCGCGCGCGATATGAAATTTTTCTTTTGATCAGGCGACGCAAGCGCAGAGTCGAGTAAGAGAGTGATTTCCCATGTGCCTCTCCTCGGCAGCAGCGTCAGCGGGATACATCAGCCAGAACCGCACTTTGAGCATATGGGGACACGCGATATCGCTCACATATACATCTGCAGTATATATGCGTCAGCGCGGTATATTACACTCGATCAGTGTTGCGCTTTTACGTACATGAGGAATTCCGCCAAAAATATTCAGATAAGTGGTTGGAAAATTATTTTTCTTTTTCTATTTTATTTTTCTATTGGACACGCAGCTTTTTTTAACAATTTTGATTTTTAACAATAAAATTCCAAAAGCGAAAAATGCTTTCTTTACTCGTTGCACAGATCTCGAGAATCTGAATCTTTCTTACGTATAATCACTATTTAGTAGGTAAAAAGAGCTTTAGTTTAAGTTATAGAACATTAAAATCGGATTGTTAGATTGCGAGTTATATTGGCACGTAAATCATAGCAACGGTGCCTCAAATGAAATTTTTTGTGAACACATTAATCAATTTTTTATTGAAAAACTATATATTTTCTTAAAAAATTGATAACAATAAAAAGTTCTTAAAATTGGCCAAAGAATACAGATTTTTCAGATCAATTCGAGCAATTTTTCGATTTTTCAAGATAACAATAATTAAAAAATTGATAAAATTGCTCAAGTGACAATAATTCCCAACCTAATAATTCGATTTTAATGTTCTGTATCTTAAATTGAATCTCTCTTCGCCTACTAAATAGTGATTGTACGTGAAAAATATTTAGGCTCTCAAGAACAATTCAACAAGTAAAGAAAACATTTTTAGCTTTTAAAATTTCATTGTTAAAAATCAAAATTGAAAAAAAAACTGTTTCACACAACCGTTTTTGTGGGAACATTATTTTTTTCGTATTCTGTGGATGCTATAGAAGAAGAAAAACACTGTTAAAACTGGTGAAACACGAAATTACTTTTTTTTGAATTTTCCAATTATCTGAATATTTTTGGCGGAATTTTCCATAAATAATGCAATATATATACGTACGCGTATACGTGTTGAGCAATGATGTAGTTTCCGCAGTAGATATATCCGTAAAAAATTAACGAAAGCGCTTGAATTATTTAATATAGAATCCTGGAATACCGTGTATCGGCAGGAGTATTTTATATACTGTTACCGACAATATATTTACACAGCATATTCTTTCCGTATAGGCTCGCGCGATTGTTACTACGAGCGCGTTTTATCGGGTGGAATTCGGCGAGATATAACAACCCGTGTAAAAGCTTTAATTATCGCATATTCGTAATCGCTCGCGAGCGGACCGTCTGCTTTGGCTACAGCTGTAATACAAAGCGCGAAATCCGACCGTAAATTTTATAAAAGTTATTATGGCCGCGCGCCCGCGGGCTGTAAAACGGCGCGTATAGCGCGGATGATTTATTTTGCGGATGACGCGCGCTTGCCGCCGCCGCCGCCGCCGCCGCCGCGCTCTCGATTTATCAGCGACGCCGATTGCGGCGTTTCGGTAGAGCCGATCACGCGAGCTTCTTTTTCAAACAAATTTTCCTATGTAGCGGTATATACGTGTATAATGCGGTGCCGACATGCGGCCGATAATTGAAAAACTCGACCGTCAGATTATGGACCTTTGGGAGGCTGGAAATCTAACGAGCACACACGCGTTTCTTCCGTGATAAAGAAGACGCGGGAAGGGAGGAGGTATAGCCGTAAGCTCCGACGACGAGTCTTGGGCACGAAAAATCAACAGCTGCTTTCTCTCTCGGAGGGCGTGTATTATTATTAGGCGAGATGCGGTGCCGAGATATTTAACGCGACAGCGGGATGGATCAGTCGGAGCTTTTTACTATTATTATTTTTATATTTTTCAAACGGTGCAGGCGAATGAATTAGTCCCTCCGAGTTATTTAAAATTTAATTGAGTCTATGCGTATAATTAACCTAAATATAAATATGCTATGCGCTTCAATTTAAAAAGAGAAATCGTAATAGTCTCGAAACTCGCTCTGCCATTTGAATATTTTCTAATTGCAAAGGAAAATTCTTGAGAGGTATACCGGCTGAAGAAATTAGCATGGCACTTTCTTAATTTTTTAAAAGGTCAGAGAGAACTTTTGATGAAACGTAAATATTGGCGAAACACTGGCGCGAACTTAAAAAACTCAACTCGGCCGAACGTATATATTAATAAAGATGAGCGGTATACGCTGGTATATTTCGCGCAGCTGTTGTGAGTCCGCCTGCATTCAAGCCGCTTCAATTTCGCTTGGGCAAAGCACTTTTTAATGCGCGGGCTTAGGCAAAGATAGATAGATATTTGTCATTTTATCAGCTTTCAAATAAAATGTACGCAGACGATAATATACGATGCGCACATCATATTCACATCAAGTATACTGCATATTCGAAAGTTAATGTGTAAAACATTAAAATAATAAATTATTGTAACATTTATGCAATGTTTGAAAATAACTGCCGGTAAAAAGAAACGAAGAAAAATAAGCTAATAACGTAAGTTATGTTTGCAAAGCAACAGGTATAAGTAAAAATGGTAAAATGAACATTAAAATCAATGGCATTCTTTTTAGAGAAATGCAACCCTTGCTGAATATATAGATTGGATATGGGATTGAGAAATTCCGAAATTTTCTTGCAAGTAATAAATTCAAAGATTATACAGAGGCAACTCAGAGTATATAAGTACTGATGGGCCTAAAATTGTCGATGTGATAAGTCAGACCATAAACCTTGAGCAAAGGCTTTACTGTTGCAGGAAAAATCTCTGGAAGCTGACGTCGAAATTGTTCCAAGAGTGCAAGCATGATGGATATCCGACACTCCTTGAAGAAATGTAAAGATATGGCGCCTCGAGATTCCACGTCGAAATCCTGTTCATTTAACCTCAGGCAACTCTATCCTCCACATTTTTCGCACTTTGTCTTTAACACATTAGTCTGCTGAATCTGTACATTTAATATGAATTGAATAATGACCCGAAGAATATAATGTGCTTTATTTCTTTAACCGTGATTTCCAGTAAATTTGTCTGTATCAAATAATTGTAACTATAGCTTCTTGGCGAAGAGATTAACCGGTATATCACGAATGACTAGCCTAGGGTTAAGCTTTAAATCCTATTTCATCTGTAAACCCGCCTCGCTCAGTCTACGGCAATTCGCGAGGGCGGAAGCATCGAAAGCGTCTCCCTCAATTACGCCCAACTTCTTTAAACAAACTCGATTACTCTTTAGCCCTTAGCTCAACCGTATCGATACGTTGATATTAAGAGAGAGATGAGTAATGAATATATTACATGTAATGCAGTGCACAGCAGACATGATAAATGATTGAACGAGAATAGATTCAAATTAGAGAGAGAGAGAGAGAGAGAGAGAGGCGAGAGGGAGCCTTCAATTGTGCAAATGTCGATCATTTCAAACAATTCGATCTCCATAAAAATAAGGAATTCGCGCAACACAGTCCAGTCGCTAATAGTAACTGCGTAGGCTCATAAAAATGAAATTAAACTCTGTAAATGAACTGCCCTGGCCGATCGACTGCTGCGCAGCGTGGAAATACAAAATACAGCGTCGAAGTATGCAGAGTAAATGCGAATTTTTGCGTTTACCGCGCTTGCTCGTAAAGACAGCAGCGGTAGCAGCACAGCAGCAGCAGCAGGAACGGCGCTGCGGCCTGCGGTGCGAGCATCGATTCGGCGCGACTATAAAGCCTCCAGTTTCGTACGTTTACATTTAAATCGATACATTAGCGAGTGCAATTTAATTCCAATTTACAACTCCGCAATCCCGGACAAATTGCAATGGATCTCTACCCCTCCAGTGCCATATATATACAGCGCGCGAGCTCTCTCATTCTCCAATAGCTCCATCACACTGCCAGAGCTACCGCTGAAAAACTCACCGCATCCACGGGAAGAACCGCGGCAACGCCGGCGGCGGCGTCAGCAGTTTTTTACGCTCGCGCAGTTGCATTCTGCTCCACCTCTACTTCCCGCTGTTAAGGATCGCCTCGATACTCGTAAATCGAGAAAGAGGGACGGAGGAGGGGGGGGGGGGCTGCGGACTCTCAAAAATGCGTCGCTCTCCTTCTTATATACGGTGCCCTCGGCGAGAGCGGTGCCTTTTTTTGCGATTTATGCCCTCAACCCCTCGCCGCACTTGCGCCTCAATTGTTTCTTTTTATTTTGGGGCTAGACGACGCCCTTATCTTTCACTGCGGCTTCCACGTAACTTTTGTCCGCCGACTATTCGGGGCGGGATTCTCCTTTTTTATTTCGAGAGCCGCAATGAGTCGAGTGTATAGAAAAAGGGGATATATTAGAAATTACAAAAGCCATCGCGCGCGCGTTGCGAGATGCACAAGGCGCACACGTGCAGCGCGCAGTTGTTGGCTGGCCGCTCGGCGAGGAAAGCTCGTCAAATATTTGCTCGAGTTCGGTAGGACTGCGGGATAGCTCTCGAGACGTTTCTCTACATCTCCTTCTCTCTCGCTCGCTTTCTGTCTCATAAGAAGCGCGACGAGGCGCGGCGCAGTTCTGCTGACTCTGCGGCCTCTCCGCTATACACTACTGCCGTCAACCGAGACTATACTGCGCCAGCTTTCTCTCTCTCTTTCCCCCCTTGGAATCCCTCTCGACGACTGCGTCGCGCGCGCCGTATAACAAAAGTACTTTTTCATCCGTCGCAAGAGAGAGACGAGGGAAAATATGCGCCATTTCCAGGCGCGGGCATCGTTCACCGAGCTTGCGCGGGACCATTTTTTCCGACTCTGCAACTGCGCGTATTCGCTCGCAGTGAATTTTCTAACGCGACGATAATTACAATTTATCGACCCGTTTCGGCGCAAAGTCTCGATTGTGTGTTCACTGGAAAACAAAACGAAAAAAGCGGGGGTACATAGAGCTGGTTTTAGATGACACAATATCTATCTATCTATCTCTCTCTCTCTCTCTGTGCAGTGTGTGTGTGTGTGTGTAAGCTCGAGACAGTATCGATCAGCGCCGCGCATTCGCGGTTGTCTTGCGGCAAGCGTAGCTCCACACACACGCGCGCGCACACACACATACGCGAAAAAGGACATCTCTCGCGCTCTCGTCAACTTGTGTAAGCTGCTTACGATATACCTGCGCGCTGCGAAGCTTCTATATGCACTTAATCACATCCGCTGTCGTAGTTGCACTCGCCTGCGCTCTGTATAGCGCACAGTGTGTACACACACACCGACACACGCGGGCGCGCTGCCTTCACGCATGCTATACAGACTGCGCTCGGGATCCAATGGAGTTGGAACTCTCCGGTAAGAGGATTTTCACGGCGCGGTCACTTCGCCGGATTGGACGCGCGGACAGATGCTGCTGCGAGCCGCGGCCAGTGCTCCCACTCTCGATGCGGCTTCTTCTTCTCCCTTTTTTTTTGGCCTACTCTCTCCGCGCGCGCGCGCGCGTGCAGCGGTGTAGCAGCAGCGCAGCTGCGATGTTTATATTATTCATCTTTTGCAAATGTCCGAGTGGACTTTGCACTCGGGCAAAGTTTTTTTCGCGCGCGCGCACGTGCAGCAGGGGAAGAGGAGATCGGGAAGAGCCAGCTTCGAAAGTGTTAAGCGCGAATGGATTATTCATCGCGGGAGTTGCGAGCGCGTTAACGAGCGAGAAAAACACGTACGCGTACGCGCGATACTATTGCTCGGCTTTCTTCGTCACGACGCGACGTTCTCTCTCTCTCTCTATACAGTCGCCGAATTCGACAGGAGCGAGCGGATTCTCGCCACGATTATGGGACAAGAGAATCTGCTTATCTATTTCCACGCCTCGCTTGGCAAACTTTGCGAGCGCGGCAGCCCCTTGGGGATACGGCTCGTTCTGACACTCGTCAAAGAAGCGAGAGACACGACGCCGGCTGCGCATAGGAGAGAAAAAAGGCAGATGCGAAAGACAGCGGAAGCCACCGCCGCCGCGCATACAATGATACACGTAGAGGAGGAGGGGGACGAGAGACGAAAAGTGTCATTCTGCGGAGAGACCGCCGCGACTGCTGTGCGCGCACGAGCGAGCGCGTATTTCAATTTTCGCGGCATCGGGATGGCTGTGAAAATCGAATTTTCCGCGCGCGGCAACAATCGACGTGTAAACTCGAGCTCGGCTAGTCCATGTACAGCAGCATAGCGTCCAGTGGCTGTAAGGCGAAATTGTAGCGCCGCGATCCGGAAAAAATAATAAATCCAGAGCGGAGAGGAGCCGCCGCAGTTTGCGCGCCCGCTCAACTTCGGGCGTGCGGCGAAAGGGAGAAGAAAGATTAATTAAACTGTCATTCAACAGGCTGACTGTTAATTTCATTTCCAGGGGAAGCCGGAACTTAAGGCTCAAGCGCGTCAAACGCGACGGTGCACATTTCATTTCGCGATTTTTCACTCCAACTGCTCGCACCGCCGCGCAACAACGCAGTCCTGCAGTATTGGCGGCTTTTCGCCAAAGCGCGCAGAGAGCTAAACGAGCTTTCGACGCGCAAACGGATCGCGACTCGACACTGCTGCTCGCTGTTATATAAGAAAGCTCGGCGAGAATTGCTTGTAAACACGCGAACCTCGGGGAAAATTAAAATTTCTTTTTCGTCGCACACTTCCGCGGGTCGCGCGCATTGTTGGGCGTGACAGAGCAAAGTTGCGGCTATATGGGTAATTTCACGAGCTGATATATGCAAATAATTCACTATATATCGATCTGTACACTGCTCTCAACGGCAAAGCTCTGTGTGTACATATGAATAAGGGATCGTCCATAAACTACGTGCCCCCATTTCGAGGGCGGGGGATTTAACGAACGTCACCGTATAAGCTGTACAGTGTAAGGGGAGGTCAATTTAAATGTTACGCCTTTTTTTACGAAGAATTTTCTTTCCCCTTCCAGTGCCTCCTAGAACAAAATTAAATAAATACGTGACAATCGAGGGGTTGGGGGCGAAAAGCTAAGGTTATCTATACGGGGGGACGAAGGGGTTAAAAAAATAGTAAAAACGGAGCTATACGGAGTTTATGAACTCTCTAACCATATTGACATCCCATGTAATTGACTGCTTGTACAGCTGGAGCGGGCGTTACTGAAGGCTACTTTATCGGATTAGAATCAAACTATTGACATCCCATTTACTTGAAACTTCTAGCAGGGTACTGGAAGGCCATTATGTCAACCTGGTTTAAAACCGGTCCAATACTTGTTGATTTGATAAGAACGGGTAAGCATTGGAGAAGGTGCACTGGCCCAGTCAAAATTTGACGGATTTTAGGGGTAGATAAACTTTTACATATAAAGTATATATACACGCATTGAATATACTTCGTAGGTAAAAGCAGTGATAATATAAAATGTATTTTTATTGTAAAGTACATGCTTCCGACATCGATCGTTGAAGTGAAATTTAATACTTACCTTCACGTATAGAGCGCGTTATAAATTTCACAGTAGCTCTTTAAATATGTAATGTATAATAACGCGATTGGAATTTACATTTGACCATTTTATACTAGTTTTATATCGATGTACGTGAGCGAAAAATTGATTCGATTCTTTTCCGAAAATATCTTGCTTATAAATGTTATTCGCTACGAATACGATTTCTTTAATGCGCTCAGGAAATCTGAAAATTTGCCCTATTGCTTTTCTTAACGTATTGAAATATTCCCTAGTAGAATTCAATCTATTTCTTGGCTAGTACTAGCTATAAACAGACTATTAAATCGTTTCAATGCCATTTGTTAGTCTGTAAATGGCTAAGAATGGCTAGAAATTAGATTGATTTCTACCAGGGTTATTTTATGCTCATTTATTTATTGAAATAAAAATTGACAGTTTCCTGAAGAGGGTGACAGTGTTCACCGAAACGTTCAAACAAAAGGAAAAATGGTATAAATTAATTTTTACCTTTTTCCCAACACTTGCCTCGGAGAGATCGATAGACTCTTTTATAAAATATTAAAAAACACCGAGGGATAAAGCCTTTGAATATTGTGTTATACACATATTCACACATACATAGTATTGAAATATTATTTACAGACAAGTGTCACGATAATGCAATGAAAATTGAATTACACTGTCGTGGTTTATTCAGCAATAATAATTATTGTTCACTGCTTGTTTTTGGCAGAAGCCAATTCGATAGCTTTGTGCTGATGTAATGAAATTAAATAATTTTCATTGATAGGTACACAGTAGATACAAATTATTTAAGCTTATAATTGTACAAGGAAAAATTAAAAATAATAATGAGCGGAACAACAGGGGTAAATAATAATAATAATAATAATAATAATAATAATAATAATAATATAATTAATACTTGAAGATCTCAAACAAGTTAACACAGTGAGACAGTTACAAAAACTACATGTATGATTATAAAAATCTATATATAGCTAGAAAAGTAGGCTCTTATTCCAAAAAGAAATATAATTAAAATTCAAAAGTCAACATTCAGCGAAACGCATTAAAATAAATGTAATGTATGAAAATTCGCTTTGCGCTCAGGATCTGTCAATCTTCCCGAGATAAAAAAAAAATGCAGAGGCAGAATTACAAAATCTTTGGTGAAATAATACTCGCATACACGCAAGGGCGCTTCAAGCGTATATTATCAGCCCTTGTGCGCGCATCGATTGCACACAACTTCATCTCGCGCATACAGAAGTACGGCTGTACGTGAAAAGCATCTAATTGCGACTAAATGGCGATGTGACGGCGGCGGAAGTTGCGCGAAATTCGCAGGCTAACGAGCGCGAATGCCCGAGGCGCGTAAGTGCGACGCTTTCGATTCATAGCTATATACCCGCGCTGAACAATTACCAGGCAGTAGACGTCTCATTGAGTCCTGTGAGCGCGCGACTATTCTCTGCGGGCTATAGATACCAAGCGCGCGCGCGCGGACACTTTCCTCTCATTAACTCGCTGCCTAGTGCTGCAGAGCGAGAGAAAGTAATTACCCGCGAGCCGCGCGAGAGCTAAGAAACCTGCTGGCGCGATAGGCGCGAGACTTTTGTTGCTCTCGCCAGATATAGAGAGGGCTGTCTCGCAGATTCGGGAAAGCTCGTTACCTTGTTTTCTTCGAGCTCTCCAGTTGTGTCTCACTTTTTGTAAGCCCTCTTGACTAACGACGAGTCCGCGCCGACAACATCTTGCTCGGTCGTTCAAAAATAGTATATGCTTGCTTATAGCTCGAACAGCTTAAATGGTTTGAAAAATGCTTACTGCTCACAGAAATATGTATGAAAAAATGCCGTGGACAAATTAGCAAAAAAATTAATTATTCAGAATTGCGTAAATTTATTTCAGTAGAAGGATGTTGAGGTGACATTGTGTGCATTCGAAAAAATTGAGCTATTATAAAAAGCACAATATTTACTCTTGTCTTCGTGTAGGGATAAATAATGATTATGGGGGTTTTAATGCGAATGATTAAAAAATGTTTTAGCACACAGTACGTTTATCGAAAATGATCTTCTTGTCCAGAAAAAAGGGTTGTAGAGAAACCACGTAGATAGAGCAAAAAACCATAAAAACTAAGATAAAAACATTTCGTGTATTTGCATTTAAAACAGATTTAAATTAAAGATAACAGTAGCATCCCTAGATAACACTGCGTACTTACTAGAAAAATACAGAAGCTAACAAGTTGTACAGTCTTTATTATATGAATAGTTCTATTTATTTGCCTAATTAAAGTGCATTAACTGGGTGAATTCCGGTTTCGATTATTCGGGCGCTTTGGTACTGGTGCACTAATGCACACGCACTGCAGCGAGAGAGAGAGAGAGAGAGAGAGAGAGAGAGAGAGAGAGCCGAGTAGTGCGTGCAAAGCTCATCGAGAGGTCTCTCTGTCATCCCGCGTATACGGCTCCAGCTCAGTCCGAGCCTGTATACTATGACGTATATAGCTATAGCACAGTGCTTGAGCTGCCCGAGGCCTTTAGCCATAAGCTCTGACATCAAACGCATCACTTGGACGTTGGATGGAGAGGCACGAGAAGAGTACAGGTTAATAATAATAACAACGCGCGCAACTATAGCCATAAGAACGAGCTTTTACGCTCGAGGTCCGAGAGTATAATCATTGATATCAGGCTTAACGGAACCTGTGATACCTTTCGAATATTCGAATTGAAATATCTCCACCATCCCGACATACTGTATAATACTGTGCAGTATTGCATACGATGCTCTGTATGCATATGTTGAAGGCAGAAAGCCTGCAGCAGCCAGACGAGTGTCAATCCATTCCCGCGCGACGAATCTTAGCTCACGCGCGCGACAATTGTTGGCAAAGCGCGCGATCTAAACAACGGGGAGAGACACACCGCGCGTACGGCTCATTGAAACGAATTTGAAGCTGTTGGCACAGCTGAGGCTCCAACGACACACTTAGACTCTCTCGAAGATACACTCTCCCCCCCCCCCACCCCACACACACACGTGGCATTAGTGAATACCGTCGCCGGTGTGGTGGTGTGTGCTGCCGCCGTGACTAGACGTCGGGAACAACAAATTTCCAAACTTATTCGAAGAGAGCGAGACAGAGGAAAGTGCAGCTCGTGCGCGTCGAGTTATTCGGAAGAGCTCAAGCCGAAGCTAATATGCCCGGGGCGGAAGTTGTTAGTCTCTCGTCTCCCTGGGCTGCTGCTGCCGCTGCTGCAGACGAAGAGTTTCGCGCAACACCGTCTCTCTATCGCGCGAGTCTCGCTTCGAGACAGAGAGAGAGAGAGAGAGAGAGAGAGAGAGAGAGAGAGAGAGAGAGAGAGAGAAGGAGGATTCGAATTTCTGTATAGCCTTTTCATGCGCGCGCTGAAAACTCTTTGCGCGGACTGTACATTATTATCGAGGCGAAATGAGAAAAACTAAACGTTACACGGAAGAAATCCTGATGGGCAGGAGAGAAAAAAAACACTGGCTCGATACGTCTCTAGAGCGACTACGACGACGAGTAGGAAAGGCCCTCCTCTCAGCACCTCTCGCTTCCCTCGAGGGTCGACTGCGTAAACAGCCGGCGCAATTTCCCGCCTCGCTCCTTCCGCCGCAGCCGTGGCTTTAACTCTCCCCGTACACCGCAGCCGCACCAGCCCGCGACAGCCGAAATAAAGTTTGCCCGAAGAACCGTCACTTCCTCCTCGTTTTCTCCTCGTCTTCCCCGAGGTTCCGAGGCCTCGTGTATTCGCAGATGGTAGATGGTATGCACGAGGCGCATTATGTACACGGATAACTCCGCGGATGGACGCGACGCTCCCTACCTTCTGTATATATATATATATGTTTACATCTCGGTATATAGGAAGAATGAGGGGGATATACCGTGGAAAGCTCTTTGATCTTCCGCGAATCTTTCTTGCGGCGCGTATACGCGATTTTATGGAGTCTGATCCTGAATTGCTTGGGAAAGCAGCCGGCTGAATAAGAATAAGGAGGTTAAGCCCGCCGCGTATTGCACAGTCGTTATATAGGATTGCTATTAGCTCCCTTATTCGTCTATTAGGCTCCTTTGTGGAACTTCGCAATTGTTCACTTACCTTCATTGCTCGCCGGTTTGCGCCGGACGCGGAAAATTCAAACGTGTACACAAATAATATGCGTTACATATACATGTTGGTTATAATCGTGTGCAGATCGGACAAACCTGAAATCAGAGCAAAAAGCAATTGTCAATTCAGCGAGACAAGACGTAAATATTATATATATAAAGTAGAATCAACGCAATAATTAATCAAATCAATAGGTCAACACACTCCAATCGTTCTCGCGGCATTAAGCAGTAATAACCTGCCGGCCAGAGGCAGAGCGCAGGAGTCTGCAATTGACAGGAGCTCGAAAAGTGTAGACGCGCAAATAATTATTCGCGAAAGCTTGACCATTCTCACATCGTGCTGACAGTGGCGACGCATATACATATATATGCGGAAGGCGCGCTCTCCGCGCGTGTACTGCAGGGGTAGGCAAATGGGCTTTCGAGAGAAGCAGCAACGCAGCACGTTATTAACGACGACATTGGTTCACTCTGTCTCTCTCTCTCTCTCTCTCTCTCGATCTCTCGTACAGTGCGAGATTGGCTATTACGAGGTCGGCAACCGCACTTCAATTAAACAATAGTTTTGCACTCGCCTTGGACTGACGTTTCATTAACTTTCCATTCCTACACGGCGAGCTTACGTCCGATTCACCTGAGCCGTTTATGCGTGGGCGAGAGGGAAGGGGGGGGGGCGATTCAATGCGGGTAATCGTACGGATAATGGCTCTTACAGTACCATCTAATTCGGAATTCACCTCATCGAATTCCGAATCAATGACTTAAGCCCGCGCGCGAATCACGAATGAAGCGGGAAATATACAGGGGATATGCGGATAAAAATTAATTTTTAATCGCGAAAAATATCTATTGCTTGAATGGTTAATCAGTTTCTGCTGCTTATTAATGAGGAAGCTTTCAGAAAATTGAATCTCAAGATCTATATTGTATTAAGTATTTTAAGAATAAATCTTCATTAAAAATCTGCCTTGCGTCAAGCTAAATTTTAAAATTAAGAGCTCGCGCATTAATTAAATACAAATGATTAAGTTTTCTTTGAAATAAAATTTATGCATTTAGACGTTTATATTAAATTGAGGCCGCATTTGTAATTTTAACTTCTGCAATGCATTTCGATGTTCTACAAAAACTATGGACTTTTTTCTGCGTGTACCAAATTAGAAATTTTAAACTAAATTGACAGGAGCAGAACATGCTACAAATTTGTTTGGAATGAAATTGATTGATGCGAATGTATACGTGTGTATGATTGATGATCTACGGCTGCGGGGTAATTTTCGAGTACATAACAGAAATAATAATTAATTATGGAAACAATAGGCTGGTGTTTCCTTTACCGCCGAGCTAAAAACCAGTAAAAACGAAAAGTCAACAGCGAACATTGCAGCCCATGTCAACCCTATATATACAGAATCGAATTTATATTATCGATCCAGCGAGAAAAGCGTCTATATATGGCGTGTATCAGCTGCAGCAGTGCGGCGACAGGAAGAAAGTCCCGGCGTCGCAGGCGATGACGCCGAGGGGGTATTACTTAGCCGCGAGGCAAAGACGAAGCCGATGAAAGACGTCGAGTGTCGAAGGTGTTCGCGCGCAGAGATAGTTTCAATCGTAAGAGCTTGCGTCCGCCCGCAAGTGCGAGCTTCACAGACTCGGCGCCGGGGGATTAGTATATAGTCAAAGAAGAGAAGGAAGGCCGATCGACGAAACTGCAATCGACCTCTCGTCGCGCTGTCTCTCTTTCTCTCCCTCCCTCGGGCTGAACAATTGGACCGTCGACGAGAGTGAGAGCGAGAGCGAGTCAACGGATGTGACATCAGCAGGTGCAATTTCCCGCGCAAATAGCAGAAACCACTAAACCCAAAATTGTTCGGAATTACGGGCGCCTGGCGACGGGTCGAGAGAACGAGACAGAGAGAGCGAGAGCGAGAGAGAGAGAGAGCGACTTACTTAGCACATAATATCCGTGGACTTCTAATCTTCTCCCCGGCGCGCTCGTTCAGAGAGTGAGAGTGCGAGAGAATTTGAATTCGAATTGCAATCGCGAGCCGAGGAAATGAAAGAACGTACACTTTCGCCGAGCGCGCGCACTACTCGACGAGCTGCCGCAACGAACCGAGCAGCGATTGCTCCGCTGCTGAGGTATGAAAAACTCGCGCGAAAGGCGAGTTTCTCGGATTATGCGGGGGTTGGGGGGGAGGAGGACGTTATGCGTCGGGTTACGCCCGTCGCTCGCTTGATTAAATAATCTCGAGCTGTTCGATGCTAAGCGCGGCTCGCGCGGGGGCTAATCCAAAATTGAAAAATCGGTCCGGGGTATACTTGCCTCCGCAGCTGCTGAAAAAAAGTTTCTTTGCGCGCTCGCTGATCTGAATTGCGACTCTTCGCTTGAAAAATATAGTGGATTGCAGCGCGCGGAATTTACGATTTTTCGAAACTCGCTAAAAGTACAGCTCGCCGCGGCTATATGGATCCTCCATCGCGGGTCCATAATTCAAAATAAATTTCTCTCTCGTTTCTCCGGTTGCGGTACACGTACACACATACGGTATACACGGGCTGCGGAAAAAAAAACGGGTTACACACTCGAAGCTCTCGCTCGCGCGCACTTTGAAACTTCCCTCGAATTGATCCGGGAGTAGCAGTGCGCGCGGCGCGCGGCTTGTGTCTATATACCGCTCGCTTGAAAATAACGCGCAGTTGACTTCGATTGATAGCGTAATCCGATATTATAAATGGAAGCTTCTCTAGTGCTCGGGGGGGGGGGGGGTGGAGGAGGAAAGAAGGAGCTGCGCAATTTATCAAGAAAAGCTCCGGCCTGGCTTGTCCTCCTTTATGAGAGTTAATCCCTCTCCTTATATTGCCGATTTCGCGAGCGCTCCTCTGATTAATCGGCGCCGAGAGCGCCGGAGCAGCTTTTATTGGTCCTCTCTTTCGCTCTCGCGAGATGTCGCTATACAGATGCGCGCGGATTAAAAAGCGTCTCGCGACGTAGCGCGCGGCAGGCTTTTCCGCGTCCTGTTGCTTTTCCCCGCCCATTCGCGCCTCGGAAATACTTACACAATCGAATATTTTTACAGATATATTCGTATAGGAATGAAAGACGGGACTTTCGCTCCTGCGGTGTCTATATTTTCTCGGTTTAACATTTTAGCAGTTTGAAAATAATTACCATACGATCGACCTCTCGCATTTGAAAATAGCTCGTGCCCGTTTCTTCTATATCGATCGCTGTTAATGTAACAATCGTGTTCCGCAGTCGCAATATATACCTTTCTTGATTGACAGAGTACGCGGCAGACTGTCCGGCTATTTCTTCCAAGACAAATTTCTCTAAAATTATACAGCGATCAGTCGCCGAGATGAAACATGCGCGCGCGCGCGCGCTTTGACGCGTCGATCGCGGCGACCGAGTGTATCTATACATCGCAAGAGCGATAGCCCCCGATCTTTCATTAAAGCGGCATTACTTCTTTCACGGGGTCGCCTTTGTTATTTTTCCTCTGTTAAGCGTCATCCCCTGCATTATTCATACGGTCGATCTTTTTCATCCCCCGACCGACGCATCGCGTGTTTCCGGGCATCGCTGAGCTCCTCTCTATGTTGCAGCGGCAGCAGCAGCAGCAGCAGCAAAGGGGCCAGAGGCGGCCTCAAAAGCGAGACAACGAAAAGATAACTGCGCGCGCGCGCGCTCGTCGTGTAGTACGATACAGGGCTGCTCTGTACTGCTATACTCGCGCAGTTTAAGGAAACAATTTCAGCGGCTTTTGCGAGCTGCGCCGCATGCAAATGCCGAGAAAGAGAGGGGAAACATTTTTAAGGGAAAAGAGAGGAGATCTTTTGTCTCGAGCAAACAGCCTATCTGTCCATGACGTGCGTTTACATACGCTCCGCGGCTGCGGAGATGTAGACGAAGTTTCGATTGTCACTCTGCGAATATTATGTACGTCGCGTCGATAAACCGAGTGCGCGCGGCTGTATTATATATATACCCACAGCGGAGACCGTGTAATTTGTTTGTTTTTTTTTTACACGAGCGCATGCAACTGATGTGTACTTCGGTTCGCAGAGTCGTTAACGTTCTCTCTTTCTCTCGCTGAACTCCACGCTCGTCGTCGAAGCGTCGGAATCCGCGCACATCGATACAACAATGCATTATATAGATATATCGAACGCAAGCGCAAACGCCACAAGAAACTGTGCCAGTGCACAGATCGCGAATCAAGAGATCATAGAATGGAGGAACGAGAGACGAGAGAGGGTGTACCTATGTATATGTGTGTGTGAGAGAGAGAGAGAGAGAGAGAGAGAGCCGGAGGCAGAGCGAGAGAGAGAGAATTCAATTCCACGCTCGATTATGCAGAGCACTGCGAATCTCCCTTTTAGCCGCCCCTCACTACGCGCACTGGCTTCCTTTTCGGATTACGCATTATACATTACGCAATGGTTCCCAATGTACGTCTATCCCCTTCTCTCTCTCTCTCTCTCTCTCTTTCTCTTGTGTTTCCATTTGAAGGGATAAACGCGAGCGAACCTCTGTTACAGGCTCCAGGTTACAGGAGGCTGTTGTGGTCGTCGGCCTTTCTGCGACATCTTTAATGACGCAGTCCAGCCATTATATCCCCGACGCGGCTCATTGTTCCCGTGGACGCGTACCCCGCGCGAAACTTAATTATTCCCTCCGTCCAAGTTACAAGTTATAATGGATATGTTATAGGCGCGCGAAATATGTGGAATACCTGCACCTTTTATATTTCCGATTGAAACTGCGCGGAGCTGTGTACGAGGCGCGTATTGTCGCGACGTCAAGCTTAATGGCTCATTTAATATTCCTCGCGTCAGTTTGTAATGACCACCGCGGGGACTCTTTATTGATTTAATGCGAGGCTGGAATGTTTGTGCGCACATATAGAAATGCTTTGTAAATGGGCTTTGCGCAGTGCAACCCTCTATACATATACGTACAGACGATCTCGGTCCGTATACGTATAATGCCTGTACACTATATTGTTTGTACATTCGAAGCGTGTTATGCACTGCAATACGTACTGTGCACATGTACACAAGCGCAGTTGCTTAGCAGTCGCTTTCCTCGGCTAATGATGTTATGAAATAATTAGAAAATCGTACGCTATGTATCTATAGGCGCGGCGCGCCATGTGTGCACTGCGCTCATGCAGCATCGAAACGAGATCGTTTTTGAATAATTCGCGATGGGAATTTTCGCGAGGAATCAATTGCATATATAGGCGGTCATTAACGTTCCCGCGCGAATATACATATTCGTTCTAATTTCCAAAGCAAGAGCGGCAGTCCGACGAGTACAGCGCGTTATTTCCCAATAAAGCAATCGCCGAACAAATCATCTCTAATAAACGATAACGGCTCCCGACAATGACGATAATTTTAACAGCCGAAACGCATCAGAGACTAATTATTAAAACTCTGATTAACGCGCCGGCGAGCAGATAACGAAATTTGTTGCATTGTATAAATTACCGCGACAATGCGCGATCATTACCGCGAGATAACGATTTCGCTTATGCGCGCGCTTGCGATGTATACAGTGCTTATATTACACACACACACACACACACTCGAATGATCAAGCAAAAACGAGAGCAGTATAGTCAAAGTAAAAAACGAGTCGTCCCTGGATCGCTTCGCTCTGTGCTGTCGGCTCTCTATATACTGGCAGTGCAAGTATGCAGAGATATGCCATCTATACACTATATATGTATATTACACGCGCGCAACGTGTGCTCGATATATTTCGATTCGGCAGCGCTCCACCGCGAATTTATCGTAAATACAAACGAGTCCATTCATTGTCTGATTTCGAGTCCTGTTATATATAATGCGCAGCCGGCGGTCTGTACACGTATATATAGCTGTAGCGATAGTCGGCCCAGTATTATAGAGATGGCGAATTGCCAATAGCAAGGTGTACATGATTTGTCGCGGAGTTGATAAACAGATTATTAGCCCCGACCGCGGCGCGCGACAGCTAATGCGCGATGCGGCTTTGCCTTTCCTATTTTTAAATCTATACGCAGCACTTATTCGCTCGCGCCGCGCGCTGCAGTGCCAGTACAACGCTCGCGCGATAAAGCGCTCAGCCGCGTGTTTAACGAAGAACTTAATTTCCCCGGCGGCGATTATTCTCGGAGTGATAAATCGCCGGGAAGTAAGTGAAATTCTATTATTTGGAAGAGCTGCGCGAAGCGTGTTTCCCATATCCCGAGGCCCGATATTCGCGATAAACTTTCACGGCGCTCGACGAGCACAGTATAGTCGCTCTCCTCTCTCTCTCTCGCATTTTCTTCTCTCTTATGTAAGAACTGGGCGTAAAAGAAAGCTCTTTGCGAGCTTTAACGAGCTGTCTCGGGAGAACTTTATTTTTCCGCATAGAGCGCCGGCGCGCGCGTTTCCCCCCCCCCCCCCCTGGTGTTTTCCAGGCGAATCGCTCATTCCGGGACTTGCGAGCGCGCGAGACAACGTCGGGCAATTAAAACTGCATTAGGGGTCGATTTCGTCGTTAGCCGATTTATTGTAGTCGAGCTCTTGTATGAGACCTCGCCGGCGCTCGCCAGACGAACTGCTTGAGCTGAGTAATGGGAATTGCTACTTTTCTCCTCGAATATAATTATATTCGATGCTTTTTACAGGATTTTTCTCGGACCTGAGTGTATTGCTCGCTGAAGAAAAAAAAACCGTTAACTGAATTTCTCGCTAACGCGGCTATACCGCGACGAGGCGGCAACAGATATGCAATTGCATCAAACCGCCGCGAGAGGCAGGGAGACTCGGGAAAGGTACCGCAGATAAGATAATTTATTGGACGGCTTAATTTATTCTGGATTAAGGAAGCTTATAGCCGCGAGAGAGAGAGAGAGAGAGAGAGAGAGAAAGATAAACGCAAGCAGACGACCGGAAGTGGCTGTACCTATAGTTTTGCACCGCGCGACTCGCGGAATTATCCGGCAATTTCGACGTTCGCTTAACTTTGATAAGCCCCAATTACATAAAGTATAAATATTATCGTACGAGGCGTATTTCGCTCACTCTCTCTCTCCATATTTCGGTTGAAACATCATTGCGGGTATCATCAGTAGCGTCATGTATAAAATAAAATTTTTAATGAATTATATTCAATCATCTACTACGAAATCAATGGGTTACCACTATAATGAACTAGTGCATAAAGATTGAAATAATCGATAAGAAAACTCGTTTTTCTTTTCACGTAAGCAATTAAGTGCGATGTTTCCAATCAACGAAAGTATATACGCTTGTATATGTATATAATCGAGTCGAGTCCAGAAGATTGAGTGCACTGTGTATAAAGACTCGTTGGGCTAACGAACGAAAAAAGGTCAATTGCAAAGACACAAGTGTGCGTATCGATTCATCTCTATAGATAGGAATTACCATCGCGGCGCACGATAAAAGTGAAAAAACTTTGCAACTCGAGCAGCGCGTCCTACACAGCGATGATTTATAAATGCGCCGATAATCATATCGTCGATATCCTCCTCGGAATATGGCTATGGCTTAAAACTCGATATAGAGTAGATAAAGCCTCGGCTCGTAGAGGCTCTCGCCTGTGCGTTTGTCCGTGCAGCAGCGCGGGAGAAAAGCAAGGAGAGCAGAAAAGAAATTCCGCATCCGGCGCGACGCGTCTGCCGATTGCCGGGGTGTCGCGCACAAATATACGCGCAGAGAGAATAGATTACGGGAGCTTTCGCCGAATGAGAGTCGGAACGGCCGTAATAACTTTGCTGTGTACAAAAATATAGACGGCGATCGAGGCTCTTGCGCATACACATTATTGAAAATCCTCGGAGAGAAAGCAGACGGAGAGCGTATAAGTATATGTGCACTCCTACTTGACAGCGGAGCTTCGCTCGGTATATACGAGCGGCAGCGCAGGCGACTCGCCGGTGCAGCGGAGTAGTCGCGCACGTGCGCCACGGCTGCAGTTTTAGCGGGTCGGCGGTGGAGCGGCGCGCGGCTCGCCGCTAGTTTTTCACCGGCGCTCGTCGCGGCCAAATAAAAAGCGTGTCGGAGCCTTATACAGTTGACTGCGGAAATTTCGCCGTACGCGAGCGCGCGCGCCTGCCTGCACCGGGAAGTATACTGGCGCCGCTGCAGCGGCAGAGTCTTGTCACCTGTTGCTGCGTCGGGGGCAATTAACGAGAGCTGCAGCCGCGTTATCGCCGCGAGAAGCCGTTGTTGCCGCGGCGCGATCCCCCTTGGAAAGTGAACGTGTGCTCTCTGCGCGACTGTATACACTTTAGATATATGATAGAAGCGGAGCGCTGCAACCGATCGCGTCTTCGGACTTGCGTATATTTTTTTGTGCAGTGCTGTGCCAGCAAGATACTCCGTTTTGTGCGAAAACTCGGCGGGGAATAGTATAACTCCGTACGTTCCGTACAGGTAATTGCTTTAGTTATGATAAAATCCAGGTTGACCTTGGCGGACGAGCGAGTGCGCGGTGAAAAGCGATTTCATTAATCGAATGCAGTGTGTCGCGCATGCAGTTCCCGATCCATAGGCGCGATAACCGCCTATATATGCGAAGCAGCGTTTCGGACATTTGCAATTCCGTGGTTAATTGGCGACAAGGTTTTCGTGTAGTCCGCAGCCTTGAACTTTGGGGGCAAATCGAAGCCACGTAAGCTCTATAACGCGGGACGCTGCTCTCTCCTCTCTCACTCTCCTCTCTCGCATGCAGAGTATATATAGTCTCGAGCTATAGGCTACATAGAGGATGACGTGTCGCAGTCTCGAGTCCGGAGACTAGATACACGTCAGCGGTCAGTGTTTCCAAGCAGTCGAGGGGTCGATGTTACAGCAAGTGCGAGCAGCGTTTCGATCTTACACTTGCACACCCGCACGCCTATCATCACGCAGAGAAAATAGGAGGGAAGCGCTGTTTCAGTATGGCGAGAGAATACGTTGAGCGCAGAATACGAATGTACGCGGCCGCCGGCTCGACGCGTGAAAGGGGAACAATTTTTGCCGGAGCAGAAAAACTGTGAGCTCGAGCGAAATTTCCTTTCGAGCCTATATATACACTGCGCTGCGCGCTCTGCAAACTCAGCCAGAAAGCAGTTGCGACGCTCCGCGCTCTTCTCGAGTTCGGGCTCGTATTCGCAGGTGGTCGCTCGGAAGTTTACGGCCGCCACACGATCCGATAACGCTGATACGCGCGCCTCGGCTCGAGCCGCGCCGTGACAGCAGTAATCGGCATTTTTCCGCGCCGCGAGTATCCTCTCACCGACGCACTCGCGGCTAAAACGTTATTTCTCACTGTGCGCAGCAGCGCCCTCCCCCCTACCCCACCCCCCGATTTGTATCCAGCTTAATTTCCTGCCAGCTGTCGTCGGCCCATATTTTCGCCAGCGCGAGCTGCCATCGCCGCGCTGCTCTTTTGCGTAGCCGCATATCGCGGCCCCGCGCCGCACAGAAGCGGCAGAGAGAGAGAGAGAGAGAGAGAGAGAGAGAGAGAGAGAGAGAGAGCTCGTTCATTTGCGTATATATATGTAGCGAAATACCTGCATTATTCACGCGGGGATTGCTATCGATGCTGACCACAGGTGTGCGGAGGATGATTATCACGGCGTTTGCTACTGCGAGAGCCTCGCGCTCCATGAATGTGCAATGCGCCTGATAAAAGCCTGGGTGTACAGCGAGCAATCGATACTGTACACGCTTTTCGCTGATCGCTCGGATTTTTATGCCGATTCCGCGAATTCGGCTAATCGCCGCGCGAAATCGCAGCGGCGCTTTCTTCCTATCTTTTTGCCCCCTCCTCTTTCCCGCTCTGCGCTTACCAAGAGAGAGAGAGAGAGCCGAGCGCGCAGATATGGAAATAGGCCGACGGCTTGGAGGGAAAAACTCGTCCGATACATATACCGAGCGGAAAATGAAGTCATAATTAATGCAGGCTAAGACGAGCTTGCGGATCGATTTCTCGGTCGTATCGTGGCTTAGTTACTCCCCGCACGAGTTGCGATTCCGGCATTCGCTCTACACTGCGCAGCGCGGAAACTTCGAATCAATTTTCACGTTTGCTCGCTGACATTTAACCATGGCTTCGTTGTTCTAGCATTGATTAGCTAAATGCAGAGAGGGCACCAGGTCGTCGTCGGGCATAACTTTTCTGCATGCAAAGAATGCTTTCGAGCACGACACCGGGGAATATTTACTGGGCCACCATTGAATTCTACACGCATATTTCAGAGGCTTGAACGCCGAGATAAATTAACAACGATCGTTTTATGTATATCAAATGCAACTGCACGTTCTTTACATGAATGGACGTGAAAAATAAGATAAAAACGTAATCACAATTAATGAATGAGAAAATTGATGTGAAAAATGAGATTTTATGAACCTTTGGTTTCAAGCTTTCGAATACATACCAGCTAGTATACACGACCAGAATAGAACATACAAAATAAGTCACCAGCTAGAGTTACGAATTCAATTTTTATTTCAAGATAAACGTATTTTTTAATTAAGACTTTCCGCTTTAATCTTTCTTTTTATAACTCGTTGAATAATATTTTGTTTTAAATTAAACAAAAAAACTTATTTTTAAGGGATTTTATCCTGATGTACTATTAAATAAAAAAGAAAATTAAAAACACAGAAATCTTGTTTACATTTGGTTACATTTGGTCGAACCAAGACTTTTTGCCTTGAGAAACTTTGAGCAATAGTAATTACGCGTATAGTTTCAAATGATTTATTTTTGTGATTTTTATTTGGGCTAATGTATAATTTTATTATTATTAATTACTATTGATTATTATTTTCGCTAATATACAGAAATACTATTTCTCATCCTATCGATAAGTTCCTTTGAAATTTCCGTAAAACAAAAAAAGCATTGAGGTGGCAAAATCAAAAGAAAAAAGTTCCAGTGATTTCTTCAATTTCTGTGATTTCTTCAAGAAAAATTATATTGAAACTATATTGCTACAATAAGCATGCAAAAAAATGTTATTAATTTTCAATTTCAGATTCCTCTAACATTTTATCAACATACTTTTTATTAACTATTGTCGAAAGTTATAGCAAACTCTGAACCTACCGAATGATTTTATTAATTATCCGTATGATTTGAGAGTTACCAGTGAAATCAAAACTTCTTCCACAAAAGTTTGCGATCGACCAAACGAGAAGCCAACTACGTGGATGCGATTCCCCACCAATTACTGACTCATCGAGCGGTCGCTTCTCTTTTCTCGAAACGAGCGCGAAACTATTGCTTCCCAATAGAAGTCTACGGTACACAAGTAACGCAAGAGCGACTGCTGCAAGCAGAGCCGTCAATTAAAACATGCAGGGCCCGTCACGCGATGCACGAGCTAACGCCACGAGGTAACACCTCGGCTGCCGTGGGGCCAAGCTTAATTACTTGGAGGTTAATTAATTAGGAGTGGATTCGGGAATAGGCAAATTCTCTAGAGCATGATAGTGACCTGACGTCACTCCCTCTGCTCTTTTCACCCACTGGCTAGCTCGGAGTTTGGGAAAGACAATGGCGATGTCTTTCAAATAAACGAGCCTGTTTTGGTATCAAATTCAATGAATATGATGCGTGCAACTAAGGTCAACAATTTAGAAAAATGCTTTTGTTTCTCGGTGAAAACATGAAAGAATGATATTTTAAACTTTAATTTTATTATTTAAATACAGGCTTCACGACGAGCTTATGTACCAGAATTTATTTCAACTTAAATGTTGGCTCTGCTAAAAGAGTGGAATAAAATCAAGTGCAGATGTTCACGTTAAATTCCAATTTTCTTGAAAAATAATTCAGTTAAAAATGACATCATTTTTTATTTATGGATTAATTTAAATAATGTGGATTTTAAGCTGGAATTGAATAACCATCAATGTGTCAATAAATAATTAATGATTTTCATAATTTAGATTTGAACATATATATTACCATCGATATCCGGTAGCACGCATTACGTAATTTCTTCGATTTTTATTTTTCATGCTTGAAACATGGAATGAACTCGTTCTTTTAAAGCTTTTTCCGTTATTTTAAATAACCTTTCCAATAACCTCTCTTTTTACCACATTATCCGATTTGAATAATTTATATTCAAGCTTCTGTGTTGTTGCCCGTCACTTTAAATCACAAAATTTAAATATTATAAATATACTATGTATTAAAAAAATAAAAATTAATTTTTTTAAATACCTTGGCTTACTTTGTTCCTCAAGATCTATTAATAAACACGTAATATCTGCTACTAATTACTGTTTATCAATTATTTATAATTATTTTTTAACAATGTCTGATTTTAAGGTCGCAATAACTCATAAGATTGTTGTAACATGAATATATAGTTATTTAAAAAGTATATTTGTGTAGATTATCAAGGAACTACGATTTATTGTAAACAAGTAAAATGTCAAAGAAAATTTTTTTAATATATATGAGCCTTGACTATCTCGGTAACTGGAAAGAACTTTAAGAACTAAAAAAAAATGAGGAAACAGAATTTTGAGCAAATTGACCACACAAACATCCACATACACATAAGATTTTCCAAGAGGCGATTCATGAAACAAACAAATTTATTTTCTTTGCTACTATTTTGTTACCCAATGCCATGTTTAATTTTCTTGCGCGAGATTACGTCGTTGCCATTATAGCAGCATCGATATCAGAGTTCAAGTCTTTGAAAACGTTTGCAAGCTTGGAGACAAATTTATAACTAAGCTTAATAAAACCTGAAATAATACCTAATTTATATAAAAAGAATTCATGCGGAGGACTTTCCAATCCGAATTTTCATAATTCAGCTTCACTCGCGGCAAGACGTGAAAACCTGAAATAACACCTAATTTACATAAAAAGAATTCATCCGGAGGACTTCCCAATCAAAATTTTTATAATTCAGCTTCACTCACGGCAAGACGTTCCGAAATCGATTATGGGCTGCCCTCGTCTTTAAGAATTTAGCGGTATCTACGAAATAACCTCGACTAACGAAAGAGTTGAGCTAGTCTAGGGACTTTGGTCGCATGCATTATTCTCCCGTATTTGCGAGAGGCGAGCTATTAATTTTTAAAGCAGTGCTATGTCAGTCGTCAGTGCAAAGGGTAGTGACGCTGAAAGCTCGCGGGAACCGAGGTAAAAACAGCTCAGGACGAAGAGAGCTCTTGTATGTAGGTACTCCTCTTGCGCTCAGTAGATGAAAAACGAGGGGCGTAGAGGGTGAATTCGGAGAAGCGCTGCTCCTGCAATATGTATGTTGGAGCCGAGAATAAAAACTCAGACTCGGACTCGGTGCGCGAAGCATGTGTTCTTCTCAAACTGTCGCTCGCACTTTTACAATCGTACACGCGGAATCGTATACACGGGGAGAAGCAAATTTTTCCAAAACTCGAAGATTGATAATTTAAGAAGAAACAAGCGCGGACTCGGCTGAATGTAAATATTGACGCTCGGCGCTAATCCAAAGAGCCTAGAGAATAGAATACACGCATCGGATGTTCGCACTAGGTTTACAGTAGTGGTAGCAGCAGCAGCAGTAGCCGCGGTTGTGTGTTCAAGGATATGTGCAAGCTTCAATCGATCAGAGCAAAGACGACGGCGACTATCCGCAGCTTTGCTGCTTCTAAGCAAATTGCAACTGGAAGAGAAGTAAACATTAAACATGGACGGATAGTCGTTACATCTGCGGCGTTTACTTTCTTAAATGATGAATCGCCATATTTGCAGTAGTTGTGTTGCAGAGTACATAGGATCGAGTAACTGTTGCCGTATAATCAGTCCAAGGTGGTATTACTGTAGGTGATAAAGATTAAAGGAGAAATTCGCCCCGACACCGAGAAAGCAAAACAAGCGAGAAACAAACAAATCGATCTCGGATAATGCGAGAAAATCCCGGCGATAATGCATTTAGCAGAGAGAAAGAGATGGAGTGAGAAAGAAATCCCGTAAGATAGAAATCTAAGAAGCTATCAGGAGGATAATATGTATTGTAGCTCTGCAGTCGTGTCGTGATTTTCAGCCAGAGACATTGACGCTCCCTGGGGCAGTCACGTCTTGTACGAGATTCGATTTGCCAGCAGTCTCTTTCCCCTGCAGCCTTCCTTTCTCTCTCTCTCTCTCTCTCCCTCTCACGCTCTCCGCGGATTCCAAGCGCCGCTGCACACACTGAACCTCTTTTATTCCATTTTCGCTCGGACAGATTGACCTCAGCTCTCACGCGCGCGGCACTGCTGTGCGTATTACGTGTCCTACGACGTTAATTTGATTGCGCTTATACGCCGTACGTGATTTCTAGAACAAGACATCTTATGATTCCAACCCCTCATCCCACAAAGATTTGTTATAGTACACTGTATGTAGTCGTAATGAGTACTATTGTTCACAAAAACAATCTCCGTTTGCATGAACAAGAAAGCGATACAATAAGGACTTTACTAGAATTGCAATAAACAAACTGTCTGAATAAAACCAATAATAATATAACTAGTATTGTATAACCGTTTAAAGATGTATAGACGCAACTCTAAAAAATACAATAATAGGTCAAAGGAGATAAAAGCATGTGGAGCAGAGTCAGTCATTAGTATATGGCCTACAACAATTTTGTACATTCTATTTGTATATTTTAATTATTTATATTTAATCAACATAAATAATGGAAAGTGATATTAAAAGTTACGTACTTCAATATGAAAAGTGGAATTTATGAGCTTTTAAAAAACTTGTACCTAAGTATGGTTAATTACAGCTTTTAATCGTTTTGAGGTTACAGAAATATACCTTTACAATATATATAGCTTTGTATTAAATTATATGATCATTTTTAATAGATAAAATTGATAATATATTTCTTATCATCATTAATTATAAGTTTATACTAACATTTGATACAGTCTCTATGAATAAAGTTAAGATAAATTTGAAAATAAAATTTTTCATGTTTTTATTTTTAATAAAAAAATAAAATAATAAAATAGTACTATCTCGGTAGATATCAAAAACGATCTACGTGCAACACGATTAAATAAATTCATTTAATGAAAATTCATAAAGTCACTTTCAAAACAAGGCATCGTATTTTCGGCCGAATATTAACTAAGTAATGCTTCCATCAAAAATCCTGAATATAACGGAATCATCTTTATTATTATATACGGATTACTGATATCAGCAAATTGAAATTTTCTAAAAATAAATATAGCATAGAGTCCTGGTACTCATTCTCAGTAAGCAAACGGAGCGTGGGGAAATTTTTCCTCGCAGCGTAAGGCAGAATTTCCAATTCTCTCCGTAATCCGCAGCAACATTTTCGAATATCTTACAGACAGGGAGAGAGAGGGAGAGAGCGGCGTATAGAATTTCAATCTTGGCTGCATAATTGGCAGGTGCGCTATTAAATTTCTGATTCGGGATGTGTAATACACAACGAGTATTCTAGTCAACTCGAGATCCTCGACGAAAATACAATACCGAAATAGATCCCGCAGCGAACATCGTCATCTCAACAAGTATAAGCTAATTAGGTACATACATTTATCTCTCTAAATTTCGCTTTTCCTCAACGCCAACATCGTTACATTAGCAAAATCAATAGGGGATCCGCGCAGCGGAGCAGCGCGTCGGCCGATAGTATAACACAGCTATACAGTAGAAAGAGAAGCTTACGGTCAGACAAAGTATCTCGTGAAAGGCGCGCAGTTGTTCACAGTCCGTTTCTTTTGAGTGCAGCCCAGCGACCATTTCTCTCTCAAAAGTTCTCTCCTCGCGCGCGCTCGCGCAGTTCGGTTTCGCAAAGTGATTACGTTAAAAGCACTTTACACTTACTCCCTCGCGGCTATCGTGGTAACGGCCCGCAGGTGATAAAATACATAAATAAAGTAGGGGGCGACCGCTTTCGTTTTAACGATATACGCAGCGAACGTGACTCGACTGTTGCTGCCCCCAGCCTGCCGCCGCCGTGGACTCGCGGGCGAGCTGCCCGCGCAGTATCCTTCTATATACGCGTGTATACGCGCGTGCGGGGAGAAGAAAAAAATCGCTCGGCGACGCGTCAGTGTCAACCTTCTGGCCGAGACGCGTCTCGCCTTGACGAAGGGGAGAAGAGCGAAGGGTCCGGATTGTGCCGAGCCCTAATCAGGTTACGCAGCTGCGCGCGAGTGTGGATAACCAAGTTGTTCGTGCTTCGCGGGAGGAGAGAGAGAGAGAGAGAGAGAGAGATGGGAAGGCAACAATGCGCGAAGAGTCGCGTCGCTTCACTGCCTGCTATACGGGACGCCTCTATTAAGATGGAATTTCGTTGCCGCGATGGGAAAGGAGCGGATGAACTTGATATATCCCTTCATGATTTTCCAATACGATGACGCTATACAATATTCGCGCACAATGGGCTGCTTGTATGCTGCTGTAATTATGCCAATTTAGTAACTCTAATCAAACGTGAATTTAAGTATTATTAGTGCCAATTTTCGTAAGGAATTACGTATCGTACTTAACCATTCGTATAACAGAAGCTGCATATATACTATATATTTTGCTTAAATAATAATCAAGCTGTTTGCCATTGACATTCGACAACGATAAAATAAATAAATAATAAATTATATGAACTGTCATATATAGTAAGCGCAATCGAGACCCGCGCAGTCGAGCAGTTACGGGTCGAAGAGAAAGAGCAAAACGCTGCGACGCTGCTTTATACTGTCGCGCTGTGTATATACAGTCGCGGCGATACATTGAGCTCTAGACTGCCGAGTGCAGTTATACGCACACGGCGGAAGGGTTACGCTATATACACTGCACCTAGCGCCGCCGACGCACTTGTCCGCGTTAACGACTATACGCGAGCGTAGGACCGCGCAGCCATAACTTAAGCTTCCCGTTTAATAGTCGAAGCAGTGCCACTTTTATGGAGCGTAAACGATTTCGGTTTTCAATTTTACATCGAAAAGACCCTGCGTATACACGACGTCCACTCCCGCAACGTCCCCCCAGCCCCCCCCCCTTCCACCACTGTGCGATTATCGTTAGCCGGAAATATCGCTTCCTCCTTCTCTCGTCTCTCGGTGTGCGGTGAATTTGTTCTCCTTGCGGTTTTCCCGAATTCAAAATCACCCTTTTTCTACTAGAGCGCATGTATATAATATAAACGTGAAATCGAGAGCGAAACTTCTCGAGAGATTAATGTTCCAAGATTTTGATTCGAGCTGCGAGAAACGCTTCAGAAAAAGAATTAATCAATTATAAGAGGGAAAAAACAATGTTGAAAATCCTGCCTGGGCAGAGTTTCTCAGCTTGTACGAGAAATTTTTTTGTAAAAGAGTTTTACATCGAAATATTCAAGGTACACGAGAATTTTTCATCCAAAATACTTCGTACAATCATGCTGCTTTGTTACGCTATTAGCGCTTGAAATAAATAAACCAACATTGTTTTTTCTCGACATGCAAGCACGCATAAAAAATCCAATCGCGGAGCATTCAGAATCCGATGGAGAAAAATCGAGATCCACGGCAAAACAGCGATTTCCATGAAAAATTAATATGTCTATCGCGCGAGCAGACTAACCGCAAATTCGTTGTGTGCAAGCCCGTGCGCAGTGAAATGTGGGTCGTTCGATTTCACAGAGGCTGAAGACGGATCTGAAGAATTCATGCGACTAGTCATCGAGTCCAGATTATCTTGCATTAGTGCGGCAACGATTCTCTCTCTATCCCTCACTCGACATACAGTCAGAAGGAGTTCAATCCGCGGATTATGAACTATTGATGAGGTGGCTCCTATCTGCAGGTATGCGCTACCGAATATGCGATCTTATATATAGGCTCATGAAGAATTCGTCGCGGTATCGTTTTTTGTTAAATCCGCATCGACAGCGCTCTCCACCGACAAATTGGAAATTCAATTCCCGACAAAATACAGATCTCCGAGATAGACGTAATAAAGCGCAGTTTGCTTCATCAATACTGTCATTATTTTACGTTGTATATTGAAAATAGACGTCTTTGTATTCTACTAAACGTCGAATGTCGTGTGTATATATATATATATATATATATATGAGTACTTGAGCGCGTCATCTGTACGCGCGCGTACATGTGTCCGCTGAAATTTATCATTAAATTTCGGCCATGTGTCCGAAGTTGAATAAATTTCCTGTCTTTTCTCGTTAAAACTTGAAAGAGCGCGTTATCCTCCCATAGCAGCAGCAGCAGCAGCAGCAGCAGTAGTAGCGGAGCAGCAGCTCGGGATACGCCACCTCAGCCGAAATTAAAGTTCTACGCGCACGACGAACTTGAATGATATTACAATAAGTCTATGAAGATTGCTGGGGAGAAAAAGAGCCGGGGAGACAAGAGCAATTTAACGCTTCTTTTCTAGCGCGCCCACGCCCTATGAACTATCTTCGTGCGCCCAGCCGCTCCGCACACCTATACATATATACATGCATACATATATACACAGCCCCGTACTTTGTCAAACTATTGTAAAAAGTTTCGAAATAAATCAGGGCCAAATTGCCCTCCTCCGGGAGAAGCGCGCCAACTTTTGACTTCTTTCTCGCTCTCATTCGGTGTCTTCTACCTATAGGTACCGTTCATATTCTATATATATATAGCGCGAGAGGCGCAATCGCGAGTCCGAGAGCCGGAGGAGGAGCGTCACTTGCGCTCACTTTGAACTCGTCGCTCTCTTTCGCTGAAGAAATTTTCGCAACTCGATTAGCCGCTGCAGAGGCCGCCGTCGATTCGCGTTTTCGAATTTCCCGTCGTCGATAATATTCCTTTGCGCGATGCGCAGGCCGCTGTCGACACGGCCGATTGCATTATTCCGCGAAAACAAGGCGCAGTTTTTTTTCCCTCCCCGGAAGACCCAGAGCAAACAGCGCTTTACGCAATTCGCATCGGCGCATTTCGCATTACAGCTCTTTATTTTCAAACGATTTACGCGCGCGCGCGGGGTTTATTTAAACAGCGGAAATAATGCGTTACTGACGCAAATGCAAATGTTCGAACGGCGGAAAAAAATAAGCTCCGATAATAATGAAAGATAAGCCCGAACAGGCTGCTGAATCATGCGACTCCCGTCGGCGCGCGCACTCTTATTTCGCTCCCGACATAAAATACGGAAATTGCCGAGAAAGCTGACTAGGCCGTGCATCGCGCAAACTTCTTGAATTTCGATCATCGCTCAGACACACACTCTTCACCGTCTCTATATATTCGCATACATTTTTCGCGCGTGAGCTTCTCTCTCGTTCTCGCTCTTTCTCACACACTCTCGAAATATGTATAAAGTCAGCTCCTCGTCGGCTTGACTTGCGCATCATCTTTGACCTCTCGTCTTTCCGTCTCGGCTCCGCCCGCTTTCGATTTTCGCCTCATCTTCATTTTTCCCCGCGCTACGCTTTCTTCGCTCGTCGTGTTACAGCCGAGGCAGCGCGCGGCGCACTAGTCTAATCTCCAGTCTCTCGCTGCTGCTGCTGCTGCTGCTGCTGCTGGCCTGTATTATCCTACATTTCGCTTTGTGCGAACCAGTCAAAGCCCGGCTAGCGTCGTCCCCGCGACTCGTCTTACTCTCAAGCCGGCTGTTTTCTTGGCTTTGAGCTTAATGAGATTTTTTTCGGTTTCTCAACACCTTTTCAAGGGAGCCCCCTCCCCCGCTTTGCCAACGAAAAGCCTGCTGGAGAGAGTCGCGGATGCTATATGTCCTTTCGTTCAAATTTTCAGCACAGGCGAAATTTCGCGACGCATTGTTAATGTAAAATCGACCATCGGCGCAGCCGCGTCTTTGTGCCTGATGCGGATGAGTGCAGCAGCGCGCGGCCGCCTCGTCCATAATTGAACTGATCAATCGAGCAAATGAGCCAGCGAGTGTAAGCGCCTTAGCGAGTATAATCAGACTCGCCGGCGCGGCGCTTCTGCTATTATAATTATTACTCTATATTATATTGGTATTATCTTAATGCTCGGCGGACGCTAAGAGGCGTGCTGTCAATGCTCTTCTTCGAAATTTTAACGAGACGGAATAGCCGATGAGAGCAAGGATGTATAAAGAGATTACGAGCGAAGGCCGGTACAATATGTATGTACGCGTCGACGGGAGCGGGAGAGCTAATTGCCGGATCGAATATATAAGCGCGTTTTGCGGGAAAAAGCTTAGCTGTTAAAAAATTAAAGCGTCCCGTACAAAGCCGCGGCGTCGCCGCGCGCGGAGAAGGGCCCCGGCCGGCTCTTCTACACTCGCCGAGAACGAGCCGTAATCCGGCCGGTTGAGCGAAAAACGCAATATCAGGCAAATGAAATTCTAATCCCCCTTTGACGACACTCGCTCAATGAAATGTTTATTATTTCCCAGTAGCGCCGGCATTCAAAGCGCCGCGCTCGGTATATACGTATATATATGCACGCAGTGTATCTACAATATACATAGATAACCGTCGTTGGGTTCCAGCTCTCTCCGATTCGCATAGAAATTCCCCGTCTTTCAGGACTGCTGCTGCTGCTGCTGCTGCTACTGCTGCTGCTACGCGTATATATAGCTATAGGGCGCGCAGTCGCGCATCCTGTTTCTGCTAAGGACGCATAAATGTCCGGCGTGTAAGCCGTGTCCAGTAATATAGTGCCGCGGTCGGCGCGCACGCATTGCCCCCCGGGAGGCCAGCACCGCCGCACCACCTCGGCTTACACGAGCTGCTATAGCCGCGGCTACAGAATAGGGATGAAATGTGTCCCGTCGCCGGGCTCGCGCATGGCTTCATTGTGTAAGTTATCAAATCGCTGCTGTTGCTGCCGCTGCTCTCCAAGTGCTAGTCGCACTGCGGATCTTCTTATTTGCCTAAGGACTCTGCTCTCCGTGTAATATTCCATGTGCTGGATTACGAGAATGCGCTCTCGCGGTTGTTTCTGCTAATTGCGCTTTGCGGAATACGTTGAGTGATCAACCACTCCTTTCGGGTGATTTACTGTCACACCTTATGATCAAGTGATTTAATCACTCGAAACTTCAGTGTGATAGGCTTTGTTCAAATTACTCTGAAAAAGAGTGAAACTACGATGCGTTGCTTTCTAGTAAAGTGCGGGACCTCGTTGCCAGCTGCATGTGCCTGAATCTGGGCTTTGTTTAAATAATTATTGTCCCGCACGGGAAATTATCAAGAATATAATGTCTCTAATTAATGTACTGTCCGATGCAATTAAAGTATTCAGGTTTTTGTGTGATTTTGTGCTATAAAATGTGATAGAAAAGTTTTGAGGTTAGAGGTTAGCTTATCAATGACAATATTTTTATAACTGATTTGTTCATGATGTGTGATGGAAATGTTTATTAGTGTCGAATATCCAAAATGTAGTATTTTTAATTATAGTGTTTGAATTTTGAATAGAATTTATGTTTTGTTGCATTTGCAATTCCACAGGGGGATCCTGAATACCCTATTCGAGAGTGAAATTCGTCACTCAATTAGAGTGAATAAATCACTCTTTTCAAAAGTGACTTATCACTCTATTCCGATAGGCTCAGTTTTGTCTGGATAGGAAGAGTGAAAAATCACTCGATTCGAGTGGAAAATCACTCCGAAATATTTAGAGAGTACATATAGATGATAGATATATATATATATAAGCAACGTCGGCTTGTGCGGAGTTGCAAGACTTCGAAGATCGGCAATTTTCCCGCGCGGCAGCGGCGCAATTGCGAATTCGATAGCTTTGAAAGCCGAAGCGAGCCGAATAAATGCGCGCGCGCGTATCGGAAAATAATCGAAATTTAACGATGTAAATAATGGATATTCCGCCGGGGATATGTATACGCCGCGTGTGCAATCAAATTATTTTTATTTTACTGCGCGCGCACATATTTTACGCTCATCATCAATCAAACTCTGCTTTATATATTTATATTTTAAAATAAAAGGCAAAGCTCTTCGAGAGAGCCGATATACTCGCATTAATAACGCGACATCGTTGTTTTTCAGAGCGCACATTATGAAAGTCGCCGCGGGAATGATGCGCAAAAAAAGAACGCAATAATTAACAGAGGAGGAGGAAAAAAAAAGAAAATTAAAATGCGCGCTGCGCGCATTATCTGCCAAAGTTAATTACCGCGTGTGTGTGTGTGTGTACACGGTGAGCTACTGAGAGCCGCGCGCCAAACAAAACCGAAAGAAATAAGCGTCACCTAAATCTCGGCGATAAAAGCGTGAAAGCCAAAACTTATAGGAAGCCAGAAGAAAGGGAGGCTTGGACCGGGCGAGCAGTAGTGGCGCAGTGTATGGCGCGCGGCAGTGCGGCAGCGCCAGCCGGAAATAGGATTTCGGCGCGAAGTGTATTTCTCGGCTGCACACGCGCGGCCCCCCTCGGTCCACGCGAAACTTCATAACGAAGCAGCGGAGCTTTTCACTCGAGTTTCAGTCCCCCCCCCCCCCCTCCACCGTCCCGTCTCGTTTCGAAACGACGCTCGTTACAAGCGCGCGAGCGTCGGCTGCTGCATTTTCCGCAGCGGCTCGCCGGAATCGAGTTTCCCCCCCGGGCGACGCATTCACGCACCGCGCGCTCGTGCCAACGGCAAGTAATCGCGCTCGCTGATCTTATTCAGTCGGGCTAATGCAAAATCATAGTGCACACGGTGGCCGAGCGCTCGAGCTTGCAAGCGCTGATAATAGCCACTCCGGGACGATTGCGTCCATAGTTGGCCCTCGCGCATTGTGCGCCCGTGTTTTTCGGCTGCTCGAGAGCAATCCTAATGCGGTTTTGCGATTCAACGGCGCTCACCCTCTATACCTGCGCTTCGGGGAAAATTAAAGTTGCTCGACTGATTAATCTCGAGGAGGACGGCCAGAGGGACAGAGCTGATTTGCAACTTAGGCGCGCATAGCCGCGCATCGAGGGACGTAGCGATCGAAATCGAGAATAGAAATCGTTTAACACCGAATTAATCGTACATGCGTCTCGCTATTTCCAGGGTCCGGCGCCGATAACTAATTCAGCCATTCGGAAATAGACAGCGAGAATAGCCGCACACAAAACATCCAGCTCGAGTAATTCAATAAGCGCAGGAACACTGCATCGGCTATTGGGAATCACTATTTCCCAAATAGGCGATAATACACACTGTACGCTTTTCTATTGTTTCCATAGCTCGCCCCGTACGTAGAAAGATCAGCTTCGCGCGCAAAGACGTATATATACGCTCGCGCGCGCGGGGGCCCTCCTTAGAGGCGGCTTTAAGTGCCTATAAATAAGCTTTGGGCTTTACCGAAGGATTTACCGTGGAGACTTTTGCACTTTAGATACGAGGACAAGCGCTACTGCCGCTGCCGCCACCGCCGCCGCTGCTGGTGGCAGTGGTGGTGGGGCCAACGTAGCTATCGCGATGCATGGTCCTATTGGTCGGAAAGTTTTTCAGGCCGAAACGCGCGCGCGCGCGCGCAAGGACCGGGCTTTTCCATCGCGACGCGTCTGATTCACTGCCGACCTGGCCATGATTCTTATTTATTCCCGGGACTTTTATTTATTCCGCTCGGCGCTTATCGGCCCCGCCGCACGATAAGACACCCCCGCGTGTGCGTCTGCTGCAGTGTGTAGCCCTCGAATTTCAAGCGGCCCTGCGCATATACATCGACCAATTGATAATCTTCGTTTTCCGGCCGACTGCTGCCTAGGTAGTGCCAGCGCAATAACGAGCTCGGGCTGCGAATACGTTGGCGCAATATTCACGCTGGGGCCGATGGAAACGTTGTATCGCTGACAACGTATTGCTATTTATGAGAGCCGCGCGTGTGCTACCGCGCTGCAGCTGTGCCGCCGCGTCGTCGCATCGGCAGGCCGACGGCGGCGCGCAGGTCTGGCCTGACCATTTCTGCGGTTATTATCTCTTCAGTTTATATACGTGACACGCGAGCGCGCGCGCGCGCGCGCATCCGCTGCGGCATCTTAAATTTATACCCGCGTTAGTTCGCATATTAATGAGGCGGCGCGCGTTTCGCTCCTCTCTCGACTCCCTCTCCTCGATTTCGGGCTTTTTAATTATAGCTCGAGAGGCTGCGGGGGAGGAGGGGGGGGGGCAATCGCGCGCAGAGTCGCGGTCCTCCCCGCGCGTCCACTCTCGCATCGGGAAATCGTTAAATATTTCACACGTCCAGCCTTTGCAAGTAAGCGCCGAACGCTCGATTCGGAGCGAACGACGCGTGTCCGACCGTACGGTCGAGCTCGACTACTGAGAGCGCCATACTTTTTCGCTCGTATACGCGCTGATGCGCCGCCGTCACCCCAATACCGACATTATCGAGAAATGTGTGTAGCGCGCAAAGTGCAAATTGGCCTGGGAGCTGCCGAGAGTATCGCTTTGGGTCTCTCTGTCTCTCTATCTCGCCACGGAGGAGCAACATAAGCTGATAAGGTTCGAGAGACAGAGAGGCGTAGGCAGGCAGGCAGGCAGGCAGGCAACGCTGTGTGTGCGGCACGCGTGCGGCTAATGGAAGATATTGCGCGCTGAGGGTAGAGAGAGAGAGAGAGAGAGAGGCGGGAAGCCGGCGCAGTAGTGCATAGGCGGTGACAGGGGGAGAAACACACAGGCGCTGCGTGTGCAGCTGTGTGCTCTCAGCAGCGGGGCCAAGCGAGCCAGCAGCGCGGCTCGTAGAGAAATGGACTCGCTATTATGCCTAAACTAAAGCCGGGCATTCCGGCTATCCGCAGCGGCACATTAGTATGCAAGAGCTGCGGGCTAAGGTCTGCTGCTGCTGCTGCTGCTGCTACTGCGACAACGACGAGCTGCGGAGGACGCGCGCAGCTGGCGAGCCGTGTGGCAAGGAGCTTTCGAGTCGTGTGCTTGCAGCGACGAGGCAATTCTATGTGGCTCTGATGCGGACTCGGTTCTCTCTCTCTCTCTCCCCCCCGAGTGCGTGTATACATGCGAATTGTATATATTACGCAGCGCCGATGTAAAAGCGCGCGGCAGCGTCAAAGAGATCGAAGGGCTTTTTGCCAAGGTGTAAGTATAAGCTGTACGTAGAGGAAATACGCGCGCACTCGTCGCAGCGCGCCGTGTTCTCGAAAGCCAGTACAGAGGAGAATCCGGACGGCGCGGCGACAAACTCGGGCAAAGCCTCTTCTCTTTTACGGCCCTCATTTCGCAGAGTGTAAACCTCCGCTAGGGCGCGTCAGGCTCTCGCTTGCTTACACTCGGCGGAGCAACTGTAAACACAAGAAAGTGAGGCTCGCTCGCTCGCTCGCTCGCGCCGATTTCGAATAAAAGCGACTACTGCCCTTTAATGGACGTGATCAGGCTAAAATGCGCAATATAAGGCTCCGGGTCGTCTAATTGGTTCGAGCCCCGAGCGTTAGATTGCAGGCGGCGGCGGCGGCGGCGCATCTTATATACTGGCTTGGATAATCCAGTTTGCAGTAAAGCTCCTTCGATAAAACAGCGGAGCAGGCGCGCGCGCGCGCGCGCTCCGGCACCGACACCGGCGGCTCCAGACTACTAGCTCCTTTTACGACGATGCGCTGTTAATGTTTAATCGCCTTGGCTCTGCGCAGTATCCTGCGCGCGCTCCACAGCTCTCACCTCCACGTGCGGCGTATACATAGCGTATATACACGCGGCAATAGCAGCGCCGGGCGCACCAATGAGAACCGAGTTAGCCTTAATGCGCGAATATTCGTGGATTAAAAAGTATGGCTCGTACGGTTTTACTTCTTTTTATCGCGAAACCTCCCCCACCGCCCCTCTGAGCGCATCATCGTCGCCCGGTGGCTACTCGCCCCCGGGTCGATTGTATACTCGCGGCGAGGCGGCGATATATATATATTTCATCGCTCGCTCGCTCGCGTTCACCTATATAAAAGCGACTATCCGCGCCGCTCGTCTCTCGGTCCCTTTCCAATAAACGAAGGCGCGAAGAAATGCCGTTTATACACAACTCGTCGGTCCGAAATCCATAGTCCTCTCTCTCTCTAGCTGTCCATAAAACGCACCCGTGGAGCGAGAGACGCAGCTGCGCGAGCCCGGCGCGTTATGAGCCCTTTGTTGAGTCATAGCCACGGCGTATAGTAACGACGGGCAATATCCCCTGCAGCGCGGCGCGCGCTCTAATTCGTAGCCAAGCGCATGCGAGCACTAATCTACTTTTATTTGGAGATGCCATAGTGTCGAGGGGCTAGCCACATCACACCTCTCGCACTAGCCCCTGCTACGCTGCTGCTGCTGCTGCTGCTACTACTGCATGACTGTATACACACGACCGATACTCTTTATACGTGCCTTCAGGTGCTCCGGCAATAAAGAGGCCACAATGCAATATCCTCGACGCCGCGCACGCCCCCCACAGTCGCCATACAGCCGTGTGTGCGCGCGTGTGTGTGTGTGTTTGCGCGGGTGTGCTTCGGTGTGGGTGTGGGCGTGTGTGCAAGCACGACCACACTGGCTGTCCCGCTCAAGATGAGATTCACCTGTCGCTCAATCGAGCTTTACTTTTTGGCTGCGGCTAGCTCAATTGATTTTAATTAAAAGTTATACCTTAACCTGCTTCAAGTCCTCGATAATTCACGGCTAGATATATCGGCGATGCTTTCCAATTAAAAGGGAGATGGTGACTTTAAATAACGTGGTGAAACATCACTGCCTATTGATTTTTTTAAGGGGACAACCCACTTGGAAAAATCAAATGAAAAATTTTGTATTAAATTGTCATTTGCAGTAGTTAAATAAATAAATATATGTACTGCAATTTTTTATACGTAATTTGAGGAGTCTAAGTCCTGTCGAAATCTCTATTTGAACCCTTCAAAGACTATCGAACACTTTTTTCGTCTGTGGTAAGATTAAAAAAAATATGCTATGACTAAATGAGCTCAAAAACTATATTCTTGATGATATTCCTTAGGTTGTGAATACAGGAAATTAAAATTGAACGAATAGAAATAATATAAGGAGAATGAATTTGATGCGTCTCTTCGTCCACAAACCGTCCCGGATAGCACTGAGGATATGGAAGCAACACATCTCTCCCAACACACACTTCCCAGGGTGTCGGCAACAAGGCGAAAAACGCACCCAGGAGTTCTCACTTGGACTGATCAGTCCGATGAGTCCGATCAGTTGATCAGTCTGTGTAAGAGCTCCTGGGTGCGTTTTTTCGCCTTGTTGCCGACACCCAGGGAAGTGTGTGTTGGGAGAGATGTGTTGCTTCCATATCCTCAGTGTTATCCGGAACGGTTTGTCGTGACTGGTTTTTTTATACAAATGTAATTTCTCAATTTTTTATAAGCCTCGATAGTGGACTTCACGAGTCCGAAATGTCGGCTGATATTAAATTAAAGCACTAGCTCGAAGAGATGCATTAAATTCATTCTCCTTATCTATCACGATCAAGCAATAGCAGCATTTGTTATATAGAAATAGTATAAAAAATAGAAATGCATGAAAATTTATGAATTTATGATCGATGGCCTTCGAATGATTCAAGAGCATTCTAAAATACATCGACCCGTCAAATTAAAAGTAATTTTGTGTACTAACAGTAGAAAAGTATAGCGCATATATTTATTTATTTCACTCTTTAAATGGTAATTTAATTAACATTTTATTTGATTTTTAAAAGTGTTTATTAACATTTATTACAGATTCTTCAAACTAGTCTGTCGTTCCTGCATGTAATTATAGTACGATCACAACGAGAGTTAAGAAAATAAGTATGAAACATCCACAGAAACCCACTCTGAATTTAGAATTTCAATTTGATTCACATCTGTTTACTCTAACTATTGCATCCCATCGTATTTATGTGTATCATCTGGATCATCCACCAGCACTGCGATGTGAGGCACGAAACTTTTTGCACGATGTACATAACTTGCAACGAAAACATTTATTTACCTTACAATAAATTTAACTTATAAGATTTGGTTTAAGGTTCAGATTGATATCCAGATTTAAGGCGTGAATGAATCTTTTCATTCGAGTTAAAAATTAATTATATTTAATAAAAGATACGGTTTTCATTTCAAGTATAAAACATGAAAAAAAATACGAGAAAAAATATGCATAACTTCTATTCAAACATCTCATCACAAGCTCTATTTGTACTGTTTAAAGACTCCGAGATTATGAAGCGCGCTTGCGGACTTGAAATCAGGTGTACACATATTTCATACTTGTATTGCACACTTCCATATTGTATATCGCATCTTAAGCATTCAACAGTAGAATAAGATACCACGCGAGCATAAAGGCAAATTTATAGCAAAATTTATACAAAAAAAGTTCTTCATAAAACCTTCGTTTTTATACTCCAATATATAACGTTAACAACCTTTCTACTCTCCAGTTATCGCGTCCCATAAAAAAATGTTTCACTATTGGATTTTTCTCGAGATCTACTCTATATAAAAATAACTTTAATTCAAATGGTAAATAGTTCTTATAAAATTCTAGAATTATATGATATTTCTTATGATTCCACTATTTCATTATTTGCATAATACCTCAAAATACATGACAACACGTTTTGAGAAAATTCAATAATGATGCAAAAGAAATTTGCATAGAATAAATAATACTGACGATTTAATTTTAAACAATGATACTAGTCAGCAATTAAACTCTAGATAAACTTGTAATGAAACATTTTATTAACAACTATTTAAAATGAATTTTACTGGTACTTGCATGTAATGGGGGAAGTTAAATCCCTAATAAGATAACTTAGATTACTTCTAAAGGAAGTTAGTTTATCAGTTACACTATATGTATATTATGGATGTTATTTTGCGTGTTATGTGTACTCTGGGAAAATGAAGCAATAAATTAATTCAATAAATAAATAGTACTGGGGTATCTCAGAACTTTTGACTTTCAATTAATCAAAAAGTAACAGCATTTTCTTAATGCACTATGTTTTATACCCTTGTTTTTCCTAGCCAAATTTTAACAAAAATTATAGTCAGCGAGGGAAAATTAAATTGTACAATAAAAACATAATAATAACTTATACATACATACGGTAGGAAAAGTCTGCGCAAGAGTGGCCCTCTTATACATTTTCAATGAAGGGTGCATCGATGAAATACTCATTGAATTAGTTTCTCGCGAGAAATCAGATTTCCCAGCGGCAAACGAGTCTGCTGTAACGCACGGTTTCTCGAAAGCCCGCAACGCAGCTGTGTATATACATAGCTGTATATCGCCAATCGTAGCACCGGGGAAATCGGAGAAAAAAATATCGGAAGAACGACGAGAATGAAGAGGAAGAGAAGGAGAGAGAGAGAGAGAGAGCTAAACTAATATAAATAAAAACAGCGAAGTACGGAAGTAGATGTGAAGGTGTCTAGAAATGAAGGAAATAGTCTATTTTCTCCACGAATCGGAATTAAATATTTGCCAACGACAAGCGAAATGAATGTCGCGATTTCTCTTACGGCTCATAAATATTAAACTCAAGTATATGAACCTGCAAAGATTTATCTGCTACTGCGCGAAATGAAGGGATTTTTCTTCTTGCGACAGTGAAGTATAGTTTAATGCCGATGACTGGTACATACTGACCAACAAGTGGTTCAACTCGCACAGATTCATTTAGCGCTTATGAAAATTGAAAGTCTCGTCGCGCTGTGCAGTTATATATAACGTGGCGTCGACAAGAGCGAAACTTGGAACTGGCTTACGTGTATTACCGAACGAAATTTGGCTTTTAAATTTATGTTAATACTTCGTAATAGATGCGCGGTAAATTTCGAGCTTTGCTGATTGAAATTATAAGGACGTGTATCGATCCGGACGAAGAAGTTTCGTACTCCAGCGTAATAATTATATGCATCGAGACTTTTTTTCAGGAGCAGTACAAAGAAGGTGACGATAAACCGGTTTGGCTTTGTAATCACGCGAAACGTGGTTGCGTTATATCGGAGAAAAACGTGTCGATCAGCGCGCGCCATTTGCAGGGGCGCGGCATATAAAGTAAAGCTCGACAATAATGGCGCGAAAATTATGAGAATCGAAATTGGAAGTGGTCAAACAGTCACTAATGAACCTCTCGCGATTAGTTGTCGGTCTGATCTGTTTGTCAAGCGGATAAGAGAGTGGCGCGTGCGCACTACGCAGCTATATGAGTATGTCCGGGAAATTTCGGAAACAACTCGGACGGAAAAATTGAAAAAAAATTTCTTCAAGGTACACCTATCAGACCTGTTTTTTTCTCATTCCTTAGGTCATTCTGAAAGAGAAAACAATTTTTGATTATTCAAAAATCCAACAAAATCGAAATTTCGAAAAACGTCGTAAAACATCTGAAAAAATTTCAGAGCATTCATTGATGAATTTTAAGACATTTACAATACACATTATTCTAATGAAATATTTTTAAAAGTCCGAGAAAAAAAATCTATGAATTCTTGTTTTTTAATTATTTCTCGTTTTTCGAGTCGTTTTTTCTCCGGAAAAAAATATACCCTAAGATTTTCCGTGCACGCGAGCTTTATCTCTTTCAGAATTACCTAAGGAATGAGAAAAAACAGGTCTGGTAGGTGTGCCTTCAAGAAAATTTTTTGCACCTTTTCCGTCCGAGTTGTTTGCAAAATTTCCTGGACATACTCATATACACCAAAAGAGAACGAGGGAGAATTGCGCGACGGCCTCGACGAAATGGGATTGATTATCATTCAATAACTACGCGCGCGTGCACTAATTTTCCGCACATCTAATGTTCGAGAGATGCGCATGAAGAATTGCCGCCCTTGCCTCATTAAGGATTACGAAGTATGATGCAATACAAGAGCTGCGCTCTGATACGGGAAATAGTTATTTCAGGGGGAAATAACTGTCGAACGTATGCACCCGCTACTAATAAATTATACGTAGTTTCAATTACATGCGCTTAGAAATTTGAAGCTTGTTTCTCAAGTTTACGTCGGATTATGTGCGAGCTATGAATTTCCAAGAGGCATTAGCCGAACCGCATTATTTTTGCCCTCGTAATCTGTTGATAATAACGATGCGAATGTAACTTTTCGATTCAATGAAGGTCGTATCCTCTATCGCTCTTTCCCTCTCTTATTCAAGCGACGCCCCAATCAATGAAAAGGCCTCGCAGCGCTGAAACGGATCCGAGTACGCCGTGCAGCGGAATAATGCGGCCGGATTTTCCGATTATCAATCCGCTGAAAGATAATACTCCATCACATCTCGTATATACAGTCATGCGGTTTAACAAGACGGATGACTGTGCACTACTCGATCCCCCTTTGTGAAGTATAGTTGTGCGCCCTGGAAAAAACTTTAATAAAAACGCGGCTGTATAATAGACAATTTTCAAATTAAAAACTCAAGTCCAATTTCACGTGGGCAGCGATAAGAAAAATTGAATTTTAATTTCCATTAGAACTTTTACTCTGTACTAACACGCAATTCCAATTTAATTAAGGCATACTACACGTTTATGCAGAGAAAAAAAAATTCGCAAATGTTTCTGCGAGGGGTTAAACGTGAAAATGGTGTTCCACCAAAATCATCGCGCGCGCGCGGCTTTATTTTTATTTGGCTCGACCCTTTTCGTGTTTAACATTTGCCATGAGGAAAGGGAGAAAGCTGCACAGTGAAATTCCTCTCTTCAAGAGCGAAGCACATGCGCGACCGGGACGCGCGGGTCGCCTATCCGAATGTAGGAATTCGTCCGCCAAAGGCTGGAGCGCAAAACCACCGGACGCTTTGACGATTTGCCGCTTTTATTGCGAGTTTTACCCGTGGAACGATACTAATTGAACTCTCTGCTGCTGCCGCCGCTGCTATTGCTGAGAGAATTCGCGATGTACATATATATACATATACGGAAATGACGTTCCTCTCGCATGTCGGTCGAACTAAATTGTGGAACGCCAGACGAATTTCATTTCCAACGAGCACTACTGCGCGGTTTATAGGGTTGCTGCAGTAGTTTTAACATTTTGTATAAAAATTACTTCGAGGCAACATATTTCGAACCCCTGCGCTTCACTGTTGCTATGTATTCATATACCGTAGCCGTTCTCGAGGAAAATTTTTAAAACCCGCGCGGACGGGCGCGGATCAGCAACTCACCGCGATTTTTGTGTATATTTGTAAGCGCGGGCTCGATTCGAGGAAATTTCGCGATTTCGTTTTTTCGAAAACTGCGGGAAACGCGGGAAAATTCCGGCGTAGCTTGCGCTAAAGCGAATTTTTCCCTTCAAATCCCATGATAATACACCTGGAATTTTAAAAAAATGGATAGCTCACGGCGCACACGAAGGATTTAATCCATCAAAAGCGCCCCGCCGGCATCGCGCGCGGGCGTTACATTGAGTGATGAAAAAAAAGGCGGCCGGGCGGTACACGCGCGCCGCGAGTTATTTCATAATTTTCTTTCCTTCGAGATTACTGCCATACCAGGTTGAGCCTCGGCGCCGAGGAAAAATGTTCCGGTAATAATGGAGGCTCGATCCCTCCCGGCCCGAGGAAGAAAAAGCGATATTCGAAAAATTCCGGGGATTTTCGCGATCGCAAGCGGGCGGCGTCTTCATTCTGCGTGAAAGGTGTGCGCTCCGCGGAGGTGTGTGTGCGCGCGCGCGCGCGACCAGGCGGTGCGAGGTGCCGACTGCCGATTTAACGGCCGAGCCCTCGCGCGCGCGCGTACGAGGAATTTAAGACTCCATAAATGGCATAGCTTTCGCAGCTCTCCCTTCCGCTATGGTGGCGCTGATGTGCAGTCGCGGCGGCGGCAGCAACAGGTCGGGAGAAGTGCTTCCCGCCGCCCCTATTCTCTTCGGTAAGAATCCTCGAGCTCGTTAAACTATTACTCAAACCAGCCAGTACTAAATTCATATGCATACGAGGGCCGCGCGCGCGCGAGGGGGGGGGGTGGAACTATGGCTAAGTGCTCGTGGAAGCGTTTCGCTTTTCCACGAGTTTAAATTCCATTATAATGTTCGGGCCGCTGCACCGGGCGTCTACCGTGAAATTTTTTCCCCCACCCCCCTCTCTTTGCCCCGCGCGAGTCTCCGCGGGGCTGGAAAAATTCCGCCTCCTCCTCCTCCTCCTCCCTCCCCAGCCTTCGACCTGCAGTCTCTTCGTACACTCGGCCGCGGTTAATTAATAACATTTCGCGGTTCGTTTAGTTTCGAAAATTTCTACAGAAATGATTCTCCAATTACCGACGGTTAATGGAATATCGCGCGCGCGCAAGAGCAGCAGAGAGTTATATAAATTTCAATGCAGCCTCGCGTATCGATTAGCCGAAGTTGCGGGGCTACCGAATGGGAAGTATTATTATAATATTCAGGGAGCGCAGCTGCACTCAGAGTTAACAAGAACGACGAAGGACACGCTGTCGCGCATAATGGGGCCAGGGGATCGCGAAAGAAGGCAAGGAGCAGAAGCTCCGCGGACCGCAACTAAAGCTCCGCAGTCACGGGGGCGGGCGGACGCCGGCAGAGTTCACTTGTGGCGTCGGTAATGGGATTCCTCTGTTTCTTGCAACAATGATACGCCCCGTTGCGGTATGAATTACGCATAATACCGAGCTTCTCTCTCGCTCAAAATTTATATATATATATATATTGTGTGTGTGTGTGTATATATATAGACGTTGAGCGTAGCTGTAGACCAACGGCCTGTGTACTGTATTCTATGTATATATGCGGATCAGCGCGTGAGCCGGGCGCTGCATCAGAGTCCGTCTCTTTCCTTTTTCCAGGACTTCCTTTTGAAGGATCTGCTTTGTTCCGTTGCGCCATATCCTCTGCAGCTTTGATGATTTTCTCGCGGTTTCAGCATCAGCGCCACGCGCAAAAGAATGCGCCGCGTATATACTCAATGCGCTCGGATTACTCAATGAAAGTTCCGCTTGAAATTTAAATATTTGACGTGCATGTGTACTATAATATATATATTTATTATACCGTCAAAGCCTTTCGGCGGTTTATACAACGAGCGAGCGTTCGTTATATATTATTTCGCGGAAAATCAGCGCGACTATGTTATGCGAGTTTCGATGTTTTGATTAAAACCGGATTTCGTTTATAATTTTTTTACTATACGCGCATGATATAACTCGATACCCACCGGCAATACGCCGAAACCTAAAACCTGCTAGAAGCGTAAATTGCAGCGGCGCGCGAAACCGTACGGCGAACTCTCGTTACAGCGCGGGGCCTATATAATAACGCCAACAATCGAATTACTCTTGTTGCGACCCTAAAAGTGAAACGCGCCCGCGCGCGCGGAAAACGCATCAGCCGTAATACAGTTTAAACGGGCGGCGCGCGGGCGGCAACGGACTGCTGATCCAGCAGTGCAAACAGCCGCGCAAGTGTGTAGCCGAGATAATGACGCCCGATGCTCTATATATACATACGCGCGCGGTGTACATACGTATACATGTATATGCATGGATATATCTATAATCTATATATAGTGCTCGCGCGCTGCGTATAGGTGTATATAAGCGTCTCAGTTGGCCGCTGCCCTGCGATCCTCGTCACAGTGGACTAAGATAACCCCCTCGATGAACCGACAATATTGACCTTTGGATTTTACGAGGCACATGCGTCCCGGCCACCGCGTTGCAGACGTATATAGCTGGGGCAGAATGTCTGAGGGGATCACTCGAGGAAAGCTCGCTGCCCCCCCACTGTGTAATTAGGATTTAGAGTCACTTTCCTACTGCCGACGAGATGGAATATGACTTTAGTGGGGCTTTGGATTTTACTTTGTCATTTCGCTCTATTTAAACAGTTCAAATCATCCTTAGCTTTATTGCTCGTATAGAAACTCGGCCAACCCCTCGGAGATTCGGGCTTTAGTATGATAAGACAAAAATATGACGCTGGCTAATTTATTGACACGCAGTATCTTGAATTAAACATGTGGGCATTTATTCTAATTCTTAAGCACAAAGTTCAGGAAATCGCAGCAATAGCTCGTCTATATATAATACGTATGAAAGTGTAAATATTCAGTCGTGCGTACAAATATACGAAAAAAAACAAAAAGCAAACAAAAATATTGAATATTCAAACACAGGCGGGTTATTGAATACTAAAAATACAGGTCTACGTATCTGTTCTGCTGCAAATACAGTATATTTTTCTTAAATGGTAAAAAACTTGAAAGCAGGCAAAAGAATAAAAGTAAAGTATCGAAAAAGATAGTTGGATTATAGGATAAAAATTACAGACACAAATTGAATGTACGAATTGATGGTATTAGATTGCATTACATCGAAAAAGAGAATTTATTTTACATCGATATTTTTTTAATCAAATTAGTATTCGATAATAATTAATGTAATTTCTTTCTCTGAAGCACAGATATTTTTATATATTATTGGAATTGCTTTCCGCTTGATCGATGAATATTCCAATGTTGTCATTTAAAATTCGCAAAAGCAATATTTGAAAATGGAAAATTCACCATAAAACAAAAAGACAACAGCGAAGTAAAAAACATATTTTTTTGCCCCGAATTCCCCGTAGTCTCACCGGAACAAAAAATAAGAAAAAAAGTTTGCGCGTCCACACGCGCTCAAACTACGTATACACAGTCAGTAAAATCGCGTGATTCAAACTTCCAACAGCTTCAAGATAGTTCTACGGTGATTTGACGAAACTTAAAATTCTACTACTAGCAGGCTTGCATACGCTAGAGAAAAACTGTAAAAATCGTCGTCTCCTGCAGTTCTCAGAAAATCAGACTTCGCTGTTGGAAATTTACGGGCTTTAATGGAATTACCGAGCTACTCAACGGAAGAAGTTGAGTTACTTCGCAGCGCGCGCCTTCACGGACCTTTGCATGCAAGGGACGAGAGGACGCGGGCATAGTCAGCGAGCTCGAAAATCGAGAAGTCAATGTAAGTATCAGGGGGTTCGCTATGCGCGATCCGTATATATCGAGGAGCGCCGCAGACTGGACGCAGCTATGTATATAACGTAGATCGCATCAAAGGGCTCCCATCTCCGTACAGTTCTCGCTCCATAAAGGGACACGCACAGCTATCCTTTGTCGATTTCCCGTCTCTTCGACGTTCGAGTGCACGCGGCTATATGTGTAACACACGTACATCGATGGAGAAAAGGAGCGAGCGGGCGACTTTTCGATTTGCGAAATTGCGATCAATGGATCGCGCGCCGCCGCTATATGCTGCAGGAAAGAGCAAAGTTCGGCGATGTAATGCGCGCGGGGGCTCGAAAACAAACTTCCGTCCATAAATCAGAGGCGCGGCCGGTGCGGATTCACGCCGAGTTCATATATCTTCTCCTCGAGACTTCATCATCGCGCGCGCGCGCTCGATTTCCCAAGCAAAAAGCGCTGCAGAGCACGAGATAATCGAAAGCAATTACAAGCTACTCGCACGCACTTATACAGTATACGGCGCCGACAAACGAATATAAATGAGTGCGGAAGTCTCTCGGTCAGTGCGCGCAGCTGTCTTCTTAATTGATCGCTCTTCCTAATTGACGGATTACGCGCGAGCGCATATCAGCCGCCCCCTCGAAAGCTCGCTCGGAGTGCGGGACGGGTGTATATATACATAATGCGGAGGCGAGAGACATATCAGCTGCGATGATTCGCGACGGCCGCTCGCTTAGTATAAGGATCCCGGCCGGCCCCAAGTGCGTCTGTCTGATATCGACAGTATTATAGTGCGCCGTGCGCTCGATACTCCTGCGCGAGCGCGCGGCTATATAGATATATCGATGATTACGCGGCTGCGGATATGTATCCTGTGATCGACAGCATATCGAGAGCATTATGCGAGCACGAGCGACCACCTGTCCGCTCTTGCGGAAAACGAATCAAGGAAATCTACTGCGATGCGCGCATGTTAGAATAGATAAACGCGCGCGCATCGTCTCGTGTTATAGTTATGCGCGCGCGTTATAGCGGCCGCGCCGCGTATATGTGTATAGTGTATACGCATATATGCGGGGCATCGATTAACCATCCGAGATACGTTTGCCTTTGATCCGGCCTCGTGCTTTCCATATTTATTGTCTCTCATCTCTCTCTCTCTCTCTCTATACCTGCCTGCTGCTGCAATGGCTCGTGGAACAATAAGGATAACAAATACGTTTTATGCGCAAGCAAACAGATGAGCAGAGAGATTATTATTTTCATTTGCCATGCTTAACGTTTGCTGCCGCTGCTATCGCGAAAAAGCGATACATAATTCGATTGCAGATCGTCACGAAACGCCAAATCGTTCGAGTAGCCCATACACGTCCAGCGCGCGCCGACATTTTCGTGCGGCCGATACTCTCCGACCGCATGAATATGCATACAAGTATATGTGTGTATATACATAGAGCTGTGTGCATATACGCATGTGTGTGTGTGCGCGTGTGTAAATAGAGGCAAACAAACCGAGGTATACAAATCGAACGAACGAACGAACGCTCGCGAGAGAGGAAAAATAATTGTCAAGCGCGATAATTGACGAGCGCAAGCGCGGCCGTTTGATGAAGAGTATTATGGCCGTTAACTATCTTCTATTCTGAATAATCATTAAATAATGCCGCGGCACTTTGTCGCTCGGCCGCGGCCTCCCGCGCTCTGGTATTACTATACCAAGCGGTTTAATCCTCCAATTGATCGACGTTATATATTCTTTCGGCCGGTGCTGCAGCGCGCAGTTGCCCGGCCACCGGGGGATTATTACTTCGCGCTCGCCAGTTCGTTATTTATTGATTGTCGCGACAGATGGGAGAGCGAGCAGCGAGAGAAAGCTAGTAATGCATTTTCCGCGTGAATTTGTAAATAAAGCTTATGTATGTCGCGCTCCAACTCGAATTGTTCCTCGACACACACACACACACACACACATCGCACTTCATCCGTCCGACGCCAAAAGCGAATAAATTGATCAGTGTAATCTCACTTTTCCATTAGTCGATTACACCCGGGCTTTTTGACACACGCTCTATTTTCCCCTTATCCGCGGATGCGCTCGCTTGTTTCCGACGTTTCGACGCGGCGCTCATTACACGCATGACTACCGAATTAGAACTTTTCCTTTCATTCAGTCCAATATGCGTATATTTCGCGCGCAGCGCTCGAGCCAGTGATTAATTCTCCCGACAAATTCGCCGTGGCGAATGAATATAATTTTCCCGAAATAATACGTCGTCGCGGTGGCACAATTCCAACGCGTTACATTATAATCTCGGGGAGATCGAGAAAAGCAGCGAGGCATATTCTCAAAGACATTCCTCTCGCCGATGCTCGGACGCTGCTTTACAGACTAAATGGCATCGGTTGTATTATATTCGTCGTTATATAGATATACGTGCAATACTCCTAGGGCTGCTGCGGCCGCGTGTTTTTCCTTTCGCGCATCGCGCGTCTCGCAAGAATTTTTTAATTAAATATCCGGCAGAGCCAGGATATGATGCGCCGCGCGCGCGCGCGCGGCGATTTTAATAAATTCGGCGAAAGTGGCCCCCTCCCCCCGCCCGCGATCCCCGAAAATTCGAGAAGAGACAAGGGTAGACGCGCGAGAGTCAAGACGGAGGGTCTGATGGATAAAGCGAGCAACGCGGGCGCGCGAGAGCAGGGGTGGGGGGGAGGGATGGGCAAATCGCGGGATAAAGGAAGTGCGGCATTCTCACGTCAGTCACTCGGGAATACCTAAAGAGAGACTCAATCCCGGACAGGCGGCGTCGAATGGAAGAAAACAGGAGCCGGCGAGGCCTCTCGGACCCCAAGAATTTCAATAACCACTCTCGGTTCCATTACGGCTCTGCTGCTCGCGCGGAGAAAAAAGCGCCGGCGAACGAGTGCCGCCGGGACTGTACGGCAATAGCGTAGGCTCGCGAATCTTCCAGACCTGGAATGTCATCCATACTAGCGACACACATGCCCGACAGCTTTGTTGTAGCTCTGTGCCATAGGCGATCTACATGTTTTTTTCGAATGAGTGGAGTACAGGAATAGTTGGGCGATCCGTTAAATTACATCGATACACGTACAGACTCTGCTCGGCTTTATAATTATTTATTCATGAAAAATAGCAATGAAAATCGAATTTATTCAATTTTATCGTTATTCAATATACTGACGCGTTGTACTATGTACATACGATCAATTGAAATAAACTTTAACGTAAAATGTGTATAAAAGTACAAAAATTGTTAAATTCAATAATATTGGTTTATGTTTATTTTAGAGGGAACGTCTGTGTTCAATAATCAAATTATCAAACAGCAAATTTAATCATTGTACGACTTTTTTAAACCAATTTTCACAAACAGATTGTTCAGCATGTTGCTGTTGAGCATATTGCTAAAATATTATCGAAACGTATAGACCTCGGAGATACTCCTATTATATCGCCTGCATATCATCTATATGCATTTTGAAACGTTTCGAAATGTCTGCAGAATCGTGAGAGCGACAGTTAGATAGCCAAAGAGAGAGAGAGAGAGAGAGAAAAAGAAAGAGCGACAGAACCATTTATAGCTCGACTAAATTGAAACGCTGTCCAAACGCCAAACATTGTCCAGCGTAAAAACTTTGACTTCGAACGAAATGAAAATACAGCTGCGCTGGCGCAGTTCGACGGAATAGAAATTTCAGACGGCGACGCTCCTCGCCCGGACAAAATCCCCGAGCGCGCGCAGCTTCGAACGTGTTGTCAGAAATGAAGCGAATAAAACGAAGAGATTAGTAAAGAGCGAGCTGCGCAGGCAAGATCGTTAAACGGGAGCAAAGACGACGACGACGACGTCACGCGTGCGCGCCGCGTACTGTATATTATATATAACTGACATAATGCGAGCTGGGAGCGACAAATCAATCGGGCCGTAACAACTGTCACGCCCCGCAACGTAGAAAATGCATTATAATGCATTGCGCGGGACGTGAGCGCGATTTCAATCGGCGCTCACCATCGTCGCGCGCTGCACACACGTGTATATATATACGCGCCTTCGCTCCCGTCCTCTGCTCACGTGCGAATTTATGGTGGGCTACAGGGATTGCAACTGTGTCCTCTTTTTTTTCCCCTCCCCTCGCTCAAATTGATGCCTCGCCGGAATTCTCGTCAATGGCTGATTTGTTGCGTCGATCTAATTCCAAGCGCGTATAGTTGTTGCCGCGCGGTAATTTTTTTCTCTCTCGCTGGAAAAATGGTGAACGAAAAAAAAAAAAAATCCGAGAACGCACAGAATTCGAGCAAAATTAAAACAGCGTCCGATAGCGAATTAATTCAGAAGGGGCAAACTAGCCGGCTCGTCGCGTCGACGTGTTTATAACAAGCTATAAAACCGGGGCGAAAAAAAACCAATCTCGCGCGCGCGCTCCAGCGCTCCGTGTATATATACGCGCGCGAAAACAAAAGTATTCGCGCGAGCGGCCGCGGCCGAAAAATTGCTGAATTCCTGAATAAAAGCCTCATGGGCGCGAGCGCGCGCGCAAAATGAATTTCTAAGCGCGCTCGCACGTGCGCGTCGCGCACAGAGGGCAAAAATTTTCGGAATTCTTCGGAGTTATTGGAGAGGCGCTTATTAATCTCGGCGCTTGGCGCGGCACGTTTCTCCGGAGAAGAGCAACGCCGGCAGAAAGCTCCATCTCTCGCTCTGTCTCTATAGTACCTGCTGAAAGTCAAAAGCGTATTTGCGCCGTCGTCCTTTTACAGCGTCGTTATAGTTTTCATTTCGTCATCCTCGTCGTCGTCGTCGTCGTCGAGCGCGCCGTGTTTGTTTTCAACATGAGGGACTCTCTGCATCAAGCTGCGCATATGTATCGCGCGAAATATATCTTGCCGCGCCTCGTGTGGACACACACTGCACACAGGCGCGCAGTTTACCCTGGCTCCTTTGATGTATTCTTATACGGCCGGAGCAAACGCCGGACCGACACTGTATATACGTACTCCGCTTTCGGTCTGGCCGTCGCACTACAACCTTTGCGAGCCCCAGCTTACTCCCTCTCGCTGTTTTTGATTTCGCGGCGACGCTTCTCTCCGCGGCTATATAGCGCGCGACTCTCGCCTTTATGCCTTTTCCGCGCAGCTTCATTTCACGCAGAGATACTGCCGCCACCGCCACTCTTTTTTTTCGCCCGTAAAGCCCTCGAGGACTCGGGGAGTATTTTTGAAGAATCGGTTTTCTTCAATTGAAAGACGCCACAGAGATATTTCGCGGGCATATATGCAGTTTCAAATTCAATTGTAAAGAGTTGTAATATCAGAGGTCTTTCGAAAAGTTGGTTATCAAAAATATGGAGATCCTACGGGCATGCCGAGGAAGGACATCCATTTTCGTTATTAACCTATATAAATAACATTCGCGCGGTATGCACTAAAAATACGTGCATACACATTGAAATTATTTTATGAATTTTTTAAGACATTTTAAAAAAAAATTATACCCAACCTTAAGAGGAGGTCGGAGCTATGCAAATTAAATGAGATATAACATAACCTCAGAAATTGTATTTGATCATAAATAGCAAGAACATACTCTTGTTTATTGCATTGAAGCGCAGTGTTCCGAGGTAGTTATTATAATTATTTATATTTACTCCATCTCAGTATTCTGTATATATTCATAATTTTTGCGAATAATGGGAACAGCTGCTCGATATGAATTTTGGGAATCCGTAACGTAACCGTCACTTTTTTGTGCAATAAATTCATTATTTAAAAATTTTCAGATATTGAATGAGAAAAGCTTTGTGTTCCGAGGTAACGTGTGCGATTACGAACAATTATCAATTCTATTTTTGATGATACTAAGCACATACTCAACAAATAATGAGAATGGCCGGAGTCATAACCCGTCACGCTGGCTCCGACATCCCCTTAATATCTGCCATATATGTTTCACCGAAATTTTTACTATTGAATAAGCAAAATTAAAGTTTGGTTTATTGCAAAGTTGTGACTCACTATTTAAAAAGTGAAAAATTTCATGATATTAATTTCATTTTTCAAAATAGTGAATGTTCACTAATTTGAAAGTAAACCAGTGGCTTAAATAATTAGTGAGTATGAACTGCCTATTATAATGACATATATTTTTTCAGTCTTAATTTCATAAAAAAGCTGCAAAAACATTTTGACCCAACTTCTAGCTCTATTTATCCCTTTTATTAATTTTAAATTAGGTGAAATTGTGACCAACTGCTAGATCCATTTTTTAACAATTAATAATGGAATTATTATTAATAAATACTTTATTATTTCCGTAATTAAATTAGATATATGTTTATACATGTAAGTTCATTACGGAAATATAAGTATTTTTTTTATATTAAACATTTATAAGAGTGAATTTTTGCTAAGAGAAACAGCGTTTATTCGCTTATAGAAAAGTTTTAAATTAGTTATTTAAATAGCGAATTTCTGCTAGATTGCGCAGCATACACTCGCTATTTCGCAGTGAAAGGGTTTCAATTAAATGCAATAGTGAATATTCACTGTGAAACCACTATGTTTTTCAAATAAATTCTAATTCTTATTATCTCTTTCTCTCGAGCTGCAGTAGCGCACAGTTGACAGTCGCGCATACGCGGAAGGCGCGCGGATAAATAATAGAGTACGAAATGTTCTTACCTGCCAATGCAGAAAATATGATGGATGAGAGATGAGCTGCCGCTCTTACTGCGGCGCGCTCGGCTACATCCGGCGACGAAGGAAAGGCAAAGACGTATTGTTCCTTCCGCAAAGAAGTAATGGAGAGCCAAGCCGTCAGACGGAGTTATGTCTCGTCTGTACGGGCCATCTCTTACCTCATAGACTCCGCGAGTGCTATGTGCCGTATACTTTTTCAATACCACACGCGAATAATCCGAGGAGCGAAAACGAGGACATGTAATAAAATGACTCCAATGTATAAGAACTTGCTCTTTTATATACACAAAAAGTCTAATCCGCGTGAGAAACAATATCCACAGACGATTTCTCTCTTCCTCTAAATTTATATCTATATCATTCCCTTTGTGTCTGCGTCCGCGGCCTTGCGTGCGCGACAACCAACCGCTCAATCAACAGTAGTGGCAATTCGCAAATTGAAAAATCGCATCAAAGTCGTACAAGTGCTCCGGTAATCCCGTACACCCAGTATCAACCGACATACGCGACACACAAAGAAAACGAGAGAAGCCGTGAGGGCCCTCCTCAAGCCAATGCTGTATATATAACTATACTTATACATCGATATATCGAGATATCCAAGCGCATCGCACTCCTACATCCCTATCCCTTTCAAGCCGTTAAAATGACAGGCTGCGCTCTTTGCGTCGGCGGCACGTGCGCATACCGCGCACACGTCGCATGAATATGTAGCCGCGCGCGCGAGTACACAGCTACACCTGTATGGTCCCGCGAGAGAGCAATCAGCAGAAAAGAATTACGGTGCGCGACATAATCCTCGCGCCGCCGCCGCCGCCGCCGCCGTTGTACACAGAGCGCTTCGACTAACGGAGTTACAGCGGATAATGCGACAAGCTTGTACGGCGGGAGGAGGCACGAAATTGCGCGAGCTCCCGTAGTTCCTGCGGTCGCCGGCTCGCACGTGCAAACATCGCGTCGTGCGCGCGCGTGTATATATACGTCGCTGCGCTACAACACAGTCGTTGTACAGCACGACTGCTACACTATATACTGCAGCGCGGCGGGATAAAAGTAACGCGCGTGTTAGACATGTGCTTTCCGCTTGCTCGCGCAGCTCTCCGAGCTCTCGGTGTGTGTTACGCGAGACACGCTAATAATTGCTTCGATTCACGCTATAGCCGGTTGCTACATATACTTACGCATACATATGTAGGTTCGCGTGCGATAATTTATTTTGGCGACTCGATTATTTAGCTTACATATATTTCCCGCGCATCGGTTGTCAAATCAAATTAGCCGGCTCGCACGAGGTGAACAATATGTCGATGCAGATGCACACCGCTGAGACGTATATATATATATATCGATACTTATCGGGTCTCAAGCCTGGGGAGCTTCTATCCGATCGCACACATCCGAGCGCGAATGCATTTTTTATTGGACAGCCGTCGCTCGCTCGCTCTCTGGCGTCCTCCGTAGAAAAGGCAGAGGAGGAACGAGAAGTACTCCCCCCGTATATATATATCGTGTGTACGCGCAGGTATATACGTATGTGTATAGGTATATACAGGCGCGCCTCTCCCGCATAGGGTATAACGATCGATTTCCTCTCGCAATGTCTAAATTAGCCGTCGAATGCCGGCGTCGCGTGGAAAAGCGGGAAACAAAAGTCGAGCGCGCACACGGCGACGGCCGCCGCGCACTGCGCTCCCGCGTTTAAACGAACAATTTGCCTCGCGGACTGCGCGTTTTACATCGGGCCGTCGACCTTTTACGCCGCGACAAATTCTCCGCTGGCCGGGCTTTGATGTCTTGCTCGCTTTTTACGACGATGTTCCCTCTCCCTCTCTCCCTCCCTCCCCTCTCTCGCTCACGACTGCTGCTGATTAATTAAACGCCTTGCGGAAGAATTAGACTTTATGCTTTAGTTTTCCGCGAAATTAAGGCTGTGTGTACAGCGCCGCCATGGCTGTACGGGAAATTGCAGTTGGCGCGCGCGCGATTCTGTTTACGCAGAAAAAAGGGCGGCGAAGGCCGGAGAGCTTACATAAAATCAATTTAAAACATCACGTCGTGTCGCTCCGCCTATATCTCCCGCGCGCCGAGGAGGAAGAGCAGCGGAGAGCGAGAGCCGGAGGAAATATAAAATCTGATAGCCGCGAAAAAGTCACAGCTCTCGGCGGAGTGTATCGATTGTTTCTCTTCGAGCAGCAAGATTGCGAAATAAAATACAATCGAGGCAGCTGCGAAGCCGATGTAAATTAGAATCCCCTTCTTTCAGGGGGGGGGGGGGAGGTGGCGGGAAGTATGTAGAGCGCGAGCTCTTTCAACGAGTCGCGTTCGATAGCGTATAGTCTGGTTGACGCCCGCCGCCGGAAAGAATGCCGTCCGCGATAGCGCTGCGGGTAAATTGACTTTTGGCCTGTATATACGTATATATATATATATATCTATAGGCGAGCAAGTGAGGAACGGGGAGTGATGCGAGATTGGCTTCGATTTCAGAGAAGGGGGCGTAATGAGTGACGAGGTCACGCACTGCAGCGAGGCGGGCGCTTGTGTTCTCTCTTTTTCTTTTTTCTTGTCGCGATCGCTGATTTCGCGGGAGAGAAAGTGTTGCAGTGTATATATATACGAGCGAAGCCATTCCGTTCATACCGTTGCGATTGCATGGCATTGCTCTTTGGTGCAGCGCGCAGTAGTGTAGGTATAGTTGTGGTGCATAGCGTTATTCGCCGAAATTCACGATTCCGCGAGACGGAGCGAAGAAACTTTTATGGAATAATAAATTCCATTCGATTCTAGGTTAATCGGATTACGCCTGGAAATAAACACCCCAATCTCTAAGTGACTCCCGCTCTCGCGCCGTATAGTTGGAAAACAAGCTCGAGTTATTACGAGGCAACAATGATAAATCGCTGAACTAGCGATTCTCCGCGCGCGCGCGATACACGGACTCGCACTCGCGGAACTTTTTCCGCGCTCTCTCTCTCTCTCTCTCTCTCTCTCTCTCTCTCTGGTGCTCGCGGGGGCCAAAAGGCAGACGCATCGGGCATCATTGATGGAAGCGTCTGTCGATTTTTGAGCGAGCATCGTCTGCGCGCAGCATAGCGCGTATCTGTCATTTCTTCGCGCCTCCCCAGCGGGCAGCGGCGGAGCGAGAGCCCATCAGACCCTCAGACGCTTTCTCTCCCCCTCCGCTTATTTATTTAACCGCTGCTTTATCTTTCTCCATCTCGCGCGCCCGCGCGATCGACGTCTGCGAAGAGAGAGAGAGAGAGAGAGAGCTGTCGCGGCTAAAATATTTAACAGCGCCGGGGCGAGCGATTCTCTCCCCGTAGCTCTCTCTCTCTCTCTCTCTCGAAAAATCTCACGCGCCAGAGAGATGGAAAAGTCGTGTCTGCGAGAGACTCGATGAATTATGGCACGCATTACCGGCTGCTCGCTCCGGTCAGATCCACGCGTACATATACGTGATAAGTATCACCGAGCCTAGCGCTATATATACGGCTCCAACTTTTTAATTAGCAGATTTTCATTGTCAGCGCTCCTGCTGCTGCTGGCCGCGTTTGAAAAATGTCGAACCGAGAGAGAGAGCCTCCATACTGTCAGCGGAGAACGACTTCCGCGGCTGCGGCGGCGGCGGCGGCGGTCGAAGTTATATCAAGCCGGCAAAAGCATTTCTAAAAGTTACCTCGTAAAGACGCCACGTGACTGTTGCAGAGGATTTCGAGAGCGCGCGAGCTAACAGGGTTTGTGCGCGCGCGCGCGCTCCGAGATTAAAGGCGAGGCCAGCAACCGATTTCTCGAGAGCTCTCGAGCTCAGTTCCCGCACTGCTCCTATGCACCCGCCGCCACTATACTGCGCGCGCTATATACGCTCGGCCGCGCAGTTATACCTGCTCTCGCGTGTATGCTATTGCAGCTATGTATATACGTATATACTCGCCGGAGAGCCTCCTATATACGCGCTGCACTCACCGCTATGTACTCTACGCAGTGTTCTTACTTTTAGTTTAGAAAAATAGTAGGTTTTATTTATTTGTTGAATGGATGAATTTGAACGACGCGCGACCTGCGATTGATCGAGTTGGAAATGTCAAAATTAACGACTGAAATACCTGAACATGTACATTGAGATCTCAATAACGTCAAAAGCGCATTTTCAAGTCCTTGTATATATATAGATTCGAGTTAATTTTAGGAAATTTTTGCAGAGTAATTAAAGCTCAGTCCATATCTGTATGTAAAAAGATTTGCAACATATGTGGTGTGATGAATTGGGATTCGATACTTTTGGCATATACTGGACCATTTAAAAACTCGATAGAATATAAGAGTTTTATATCGTGGACCGTGTATATCATGAGCAATACACGTGCAATAACTGGATTCGAGAGTAATTCTGATAACCAGTGGGTCTGTACGGAAGAATATGCAGTGATTTTCGTCCGGTGAAATGAACGATTTATTCAATTGTATTAAAATATAGACTTTTTTACAACGTGTACATCATAAAGCAATCAGCGTTTTCCAAATGCACGTGCAATGCAACTTGTGTTATATATGTTGTGCCACAGAATAATGATGAAAATTTCGTGGATCGTCGACGCATAAAAACAACTGTCCGCGCATGTAAAATAACTTTGAATATTTCGATAGTCAGACACTTTTCAGCTGCGATAATCCGAAATTCAAAGTAATTTTATACGGGCAATGTATCTATATGAAAATCCTCACAACATAACATGTTGGAGATGTTCTCTATACTATCGCATATGCAACAATAGCCAAGTATCGTACAGCTAAATAAAGTAATTGGTAATTTATGTAAAACTACCTCTTCATCTCTGCTTAATACGACACTCGACATACTGTATAGCTTCTTCATTTTTAACTTATTTCGTCTCTCTTGTATAAGCCATCTCCCCCCCAACGCTATAAGTATAGAGCGCGTCGGTTATAATCTAGCCGAGAAAAGCCGTCTCCGACAAAAAGGATAGCCAGACACCTCGGGCCGCAGCCGTTCTCCAAGAGAATTTTCGATTGCCTCGGCTCGAAAGTTTCGCGGAACAGAGATTAGACAGCGGTGAAGCTTAGCGCCAACTCCAAGTCAATCTTGGGTTATGCAAACGCGTTTTGCACGGCGCAGTAGGCGAGCGCGCGAGCGACGAGAGAGCGAGAGGGCTTTCGACTATGGAGCTACCTATGCGCAAGCCAAGCTTCCCCTGAATTCCCATTAGCGAGCTGTTGCGCACCTTGCGATATAGCGTCGACCACAATTATGCTCGGCTGACGCCGACTCGGCTTTTATTTAATTTGCAGCCTGCGGAAGTCCCCTATATATGCACAGCCTGCGCAAAAAAAATCTCCGCACTACCGCTACGTATACGCCTGCGGTGCGCGCTATATCGCTGCATCGCGGGGATATACACAGGCGAGCGTTAAGGAAAAAATTGAAACACAGCTTGCAGGGTGCAGAGCTTTCTCGCGGGTGGCTTGCCGCGCAACAACGAAAAACAGAAAAAAAAAGCAATTTCCGCGCGAGAAATCTATCGAATCGGCGAGAGCAGCACTGGCGGGCGTAAAAATATTATACGGGCTCGATCGCGATTTGACAAAGCCGTGCGCAGGTACACGCTGTACACGGAGGGGCCGATATATAGACCGACACGCGCTAGAATATCTGCGCGCACGCCGCCGTGTATAGATATGCGGCGCGGACGGCATAACGAATCCCATCGATATGGCGCAAGTTAGATTGGGGCAAACTCGATATTGCGCCCCAGCCAGGAAACTTGCTAAAGGTTGTTGCTGCCGCTGCTGCTGCTGCAGAGGTTTGAAACGCGAGCTAAAGCCTCGTTAAATCGAGTCAGCGCCTTCGCCCTGTGTACAGCGTATATATAGACTGCGCGCGCGTGCGCGGGCTCGCGCGCTCTGCGTCGTCTCCGTATATATATACGTATATATAGAGAGTGGGCTGTATAGCTCTATACTCGGAAACGTCGAGACGCTCGCTCGCTCGCGCGCGATACCGTTCGTAATGAGAGACTTTTATGCTCGCGGACGTTCTAACGAAGCAGAGCTCGTAAACGCAGACGCGTTACGATCTCACGGCAAAGCCTCGAATTACTTGGCCGTTAGCGCGCGCTGGCAATAGTCTCTCTCCGCGACGCCGCCGCCGCCTGCTTTGTCGCTCCACTACGTACTCCAGCTCTCTCCGACCTCCCCCCCCCCCCCTCGTTCTTTTTTAATTAGCAGATCATTTTCCCTAACTGCGCGCGTACCTGCAGCGCCTATATACACACAGCGCGGGAATCGCGAGGGGCGGACGAATAATTTTGCGCGCATCGATGTGCAGCGCGCGCCGGAGAGAAAGAGTTGCGAGTTGACGTGGCGCGACTATGTTAGTGCGTATACATACGGGGCTGTCGAGGGAGACTAGAAAATTAGAGGTTGTTTGCTCGAGGCTCGAATTGAGGGACGACAACGCGGCGAATCACTCGCGCGCTCTGACCTTCCCGCGGTGCGCCGGTTTAACGATCGCGCAGTAAAAGCTCGCTGCGCACAGTAAAAAAGGAGCTTGCATAGAAGCGGTTTTAGTACCGGCGGTATTGTAGTATCACGTCGCGCTGTCCTATGAAAATATAATAGCCCTCTCTAATCTTCTCGAAATCCAATATGCTCTCGCACTAATAGCGACGAATGGCCGCATTTTCTCCTCCCCCCCCCCCCTCTGCGAGAGCTTTTCCCGGTTCTCTTCTTTCGCCCGCCCCCCCCCCCCGTCCCGGCTTCTTCTTTTTTTTTTCACCCCCGCGCGGCGGCTAACGACTGCGCGCGCCCGAGAGGCTTTGCCGCGCGCAAAGCTCGTTTCAGCTGGAAAAATTGAAAGACTCGTTGCTCAGTCCTTATGTGTACCGGCGCGAATTTCATTTGCGGATCCGTGTACGCGCCGCGGCCCCGGAATTGAAACGCAAGCCGAAAAGTCAATGTCAGTCGCCCACCCGGCCGGCGACGTCGGCTTCGAGCGAATATTTCGCTGCGTGAAAATCGATCCTCTCTCGCGAATGTTTCATGCGCGGCGGCGGCGGCGGCGGACCATCAGCAGCTGACACCTACATCCTCGACGCTATGTATATCGGCGCGGATTCGTCGTCAACGTCGTTCTATAACTCTTATTCGCTTTTGTTCCGCCAACGAGGCACTTCGAAGCGATCCGCCCTTCTATATATATACGCACTTGGCTGATCGACATTAACGACCGTTTGATTGGCAACTACACGGCCATTTTAACACACTGTGGCCTGAGAGAGAAACTCGCTCTCAGGACACGACAATGCCAAGCCCCGCGGATAAAATGTAAAACCTACGCCGACAGGAATTTTCAATTTTAATACGCCGACGCGTATATGTTTAATTTCCCCGCTCGTTCTCTTGCTCCGCGAACACGGAAGATACATTAGCTATATATACATAAAGTATACTGACAGCCGGGAAGTTGAAAAAAAAAGGAAAAAAAAATGTATAACGCAGTTGGATCGGCGTATGCAGCTGAATAGGCGTGTAGCCGCGTGTGGGTATAGGACAATATATAGGCGCGCGTGCATGCGCGCCCGGTATAATTTTAAGTCGTAAAATTAAAAAGCCCGCGGCCGTTGCCATGGATCCGCGCGTGCGCGACGATAAATCAAACTCCCGCAGTTCGACGTTTAATGGCCCGAGCCATGTGACAAAATCAATACAAGTGAAAGAAAATTCAATGTTGTGTGTTTACCCGTGCATGTGCTACAGTCCGTATACGCTCGTCCCGACATGCGGTCCAATTACCCATCGATCTTCGGGAGCGAGTCGTTCGTCCGCGGCGTGTCTTCGTGAAATCTCAGTCCGTTGAAGGTTAGAGGACGGCCGCGCTCGGCGAGCGAGTCAACGTCTGTGTATAGGGACGATCGTCCGCGGGGACGAATGTAGCGCGATGCAATTCCGAGATTGTCCGCTTGCACGTCCTCGTCTGTGCGCAGGCTCGCGATCGCGAGATCCATCGATTGCTGTGCGCGATCGATATTTCTTTTTCCTCTTTCTGTCTTAGTTTTTTGCTCCATTTCGAAAGTACGTGTCCCGCGCGATAGGTAAATCTAGGACTGGTACAGTTATATTGGGATACGGGAGCAGAGCTGATCCATTGAATTATTCATGGCCGGGCGTCGCGGAACTATTAGCATCGCATTACATACTTTGACAGAGCAAGTCGTTTAATTTGACAGCTGATATCCGAGACAGTTAACCCGCTCATGGATACTTCCTCGGAAAAGCCGACGTCTCGCCGGGGCTGCGTGTACCGTCTATTTCCATTGCTCTCGCGCGCTCGCACACGACTTGATACGCGAATTACGGCTCGAGAATAATTTATGTGTCTGCGCCCCGAGCGGCTGCATCTGTTGAAAGAAAGCGACTAGGTACAAACGATAATAATTACCGGAATATTAAGGCAGGACGGAGCGTTTTCTCCTCCCTCTCCAAACAACTTACGCCGGCTTATTAGCCCGCGCCGCTCTTTTTTTCTCTTCGTCGCCTCTCGCGCCCGAGGCTGATTGAGATTCTAATTAAATTTCGCCTATTATCGAGAGTCGGAGACTCCTTCCTCCCACCGCCGCTTCTCTCGTTTTCTTCCATTCGTCGACTTTTAGCCCGACAAAGTAATATCTTAGGCCGCTGCATTAGAACGAGAGAGAGGAGGGGGGGGGGTCTCAGCACACGCGCTCCTCTCTTTCCTCTCTCTATCGCGAGGCGGTAAGCCGTCTGCCAGCTCAGGCTGTCTGATAATCAATGATTCAACCTATACCAATTACGAAAGCTTCTTGAAAAATGCCCTCTTCGCCTTTTGCCGCCGCCGCCGCGGCTGCTCTTCCATTCTCTTCCGCGCGTCTCTTGCTGCCCCATCCTCCCTTTTCTCTTGCGCTTCTCGATATCTTTTCTCCCCCCCACCTAAAATATTCAGCGACCTTATGTCTCGCGGAGAGCCTTGAAATATCCGATTTTATCCGATTAAGTTACCGGCGGTCGGTAAATTGCAGAAATTAAGAATCGTCTTTTCTCTTCGAATCGTAAGTAACAAATTGATACACCCTGTATAGAGGTACGAGACGGGAGGCTCATAGTTGGGTCGGGAAAATCGATAGACCTTTTTCTCTCGAGCATCCCTTGCTACTTCACGTTTTCCTCGTCATAAAAGGCGAAATAAAGATATGCGTGTAACCCGTGTCCCTTCTTATTCAAAGACGTCCCGCTGAACGCTATATCATGGCTTTCGCACAGCGCATACGACGTAACCATTCCCTCTCCTCCTGGATTATTTTATTAAATCTGAACCCTCATCATACTCTTCGAAGGCCTCAAAAGAATGTACAATGCATATTGTATACACACTCTCTTCAGCGCTTGAAATTTCGCCTTCAAAACTTGTTTCACACTTCTAGCTTGAAGCTACAATAACACGGAGTATGAACTGAAAACTTTGTCTTTTTTTTCCAGCTACACAGCTCAGCCATCGTCAAACAGAAAAATCGCAAGAACAAAAAAAAGCAAAATCGAGCAACAGGAGTTACGTCGTGTGGGTACCAGTAGAAAGCTTTTAACGCTCCTTTTCGCACGACCACGAGCTTCGAAATATTCTCTGAGGTATGTATCGGCTCTCGCGCACGTATTGTGCGCCGGGAACGAAGCGGCTGTCTGTTTACATTCGGCCCCCGGCTCGTCTTCCAAAGAGAGCCAAGCGAAATCGAAAATCGATAAAGCGCGCAGCATGTGACAGGACAGCGAGCGGAGCGCTTCATTAAGTTTCGACACGCTCCCGTGTACAGTATACCGGCGGCAGCCGCCGCGTTTGTGAGAAAATCCCATTTGGTTCTTTTACATCGGCCCACGTCGCGGTTGCGTCACTTGCGTACGGTATATCGGAACAGCGAAAACTCGGGATGATTGCGCCGCTGCGCCTACAACAAGCCCCTGTGTAAAAATTTTTTAGAAGCATTATTGCACGTCTCAGTAAGGCTCTTAAGCTGTCGAATTCAATGATCTTAACATGTTAGCAATTAATAATGAATCGATAAGTTAAAAAATAATTAGAGTTCAACCGTAATATCAGTCGTATCAGAAAATGCTCAGTGATTATCTCCGTTACAGTTTCGTACAATTTTCTGAAAGTACAGCTAACAGATTTTATCAAACATTACAGTAATTACATCATAAACTATGTGAAATGATGAAAAAATTTTCGAAGGTTAAAACTTTGAAGCTATAACGTAAATAAGATCAAAGTGTTATGTTATCACACATTTTTACGGTATCTGGATAAAAGTTTATACTATTGGTAGTTTCGCTATAGTTGTATAAAAGCCTTATTCCCCAAATTCAATGCGTTACGCTATACTGCATGTACGCAGGATATGGGCTAAAAGTAGATGAATAATGCTTATATTCGTTCGTTAATATATTCTAAAATTCATGACCTAAATAAAACTCGAATTTAATTTTCTTAGCTATCGCAATATGGATTTTATCCTCAAATTTAAAATACTAATATCCCAAGCGCGTCATTTCGAGGTAATCTTTACAGCATCATTAAATTTGTCTTCTTAATTCTTATCCCCGCTTTTTAAGCTGTGGCCTGCTCATTAACTTTATTTAGTCACATTTTGAATATGCCTTTCGTTACATAAGATTTTGATGATTTTATTTTTTCTCCGTTTGAGTGCTTTGAAATAAACTTACGAAAATGGAGCAAGGATCTACTATAAGTTTTAAAAAATATGAACAAAATATTTATAAAACACATATATCGATCAGAGAAAAATACATTTATAAAAGTAGTTGAGTTGAATAAATGATGAATGTAATGCCTTTGTATTATATATATATAATACAAAGGCATTAATAACACTATGCGCATGATAATATTGTGAAATATTAATTGCAAAATATATGTCAACAGTACAATAAGAATGTACAATATTATTGATTCTAATCTTAAAATTCCACTCTATCTCTAGTCACCTAGCATCTGTTAATAAAATAACAGTTTATAACCAACTGCAATAAACTTTTTTACACACGGCTATAAATTATTCAAGCCCACTAAGAATATACCAATCAAAAGTGGATACACATTTGATTGCATACGAGGACAGTCTTATTTTGAGCGAGTAATCGCATTCGTAAATGTAAAAGCAGCTACAGGTTAAAAACAAACCGGCAACAATACCCAAATAAACTTTGCAGTTCGCAAAAAGTATACGTGGTTCTAAAATAAATAGACTCGTTCGCACTAGCTGTACAGCATCACTCCCCCCCCCCCCTCCTCTCTTCGCTCAGTTCGTTACAGATTAATCTTCGCATGGCAAATACGCTCCCCTCCCACGACATTAGCCATAACACGTAGCGCAAGCAGCAACAGCAGCAACAGCTCGGTCGCATGGAAAAAATGCTAATTCTGTAGCGTGCGCGCCGGCTTCCTCCCTCTTTTTTTTATACAGCCCCGGCTTTAATAACACTCGAACGGTTCTTCTCGCGCGCGCGCGAGCGCGGGGCTAACGCAATGCGAAAATAGATTTTTCTCCTCGTCCGCGCGCGCATAATTACGAATGACGTGAGCCTGCGAGCAGAGGCTAAGCTATTAGCTCGCCTCGAGGAACAATAGCCGGCAGGATCGCGAAATACGATTATACATACCTGGCCGAGCGAGCGGGCTATTCCGAGTTTAATCTCGAAAAAACAAAGTAAGTATAAAGGCCACGGTATTATGTGAGCGCGATGATGCATCATCTTCCGGAGCTTATCGAGCGAAGTAGCTGTAGAGACTGCCCTCGCACGCGTAAAAAAGGAATATCATGCGTAGAAGCGCAGGACTATTTTTAAAACGATGACGCGTGACTGCTTGTCAGATTTTCATTACACGCGCTGAGCTGCGGAGAAAGTATAGCTGCTCCGGCGCGCTTTGCAAGATGGATTAGCGAGACGCCGAGCGCATTTCCAGTTAAAGCCCGGAGAGATGGATAAAGCATTTGATTGCAACTAATTGGACGGGGGGAATGCTTATTACGCGGCTTGCTTTCGCACTTCTTTCTCCTCGGAGCCTCGCATTTTTTCAATGTGCTCGGCGCACATATTTGGAAGCCGAGCGGAAAGCAGCCGAACATTAACCGGTTTTAATAAAAGCCCGGGACGCTGAATCCTGCGCGGCATCGTATCCCGCGTGCTTTGCATGAAGAAAATTTGTCGTAAAAATTACCAGGAGGGACTTGTCGTACGAGCAAGGTAGTATGAGGCATTTGCGTACGCATATATTGCAGCTGCTGTTGCGCGGCCGGAATAGACTAAATTTTAGTACAACACACCCGGTATAAAATTCATTGCCCGCGGGGAGCAGAAATTTTTATGCCACGCTTGAGCGCCGCGCAGAAAAGCAAAACAAACGACTCGCGAGATTAAATTTTTTGATGAACTCGCACTCAAACCTAATTACAATGATGATGCCAGCATAACTAGCATACGTAATTTAAGGCAAATATTTGAATTCTAAAGCGAGCAACAGCTAAAAGAAAGAGAAGTCGAGTACTATGGTGAAGCTATCGCCGAGGTCTCTTGGAATAAAATCAAAAGTCCTTGTCGGAAAGCGCAAATTGCTACTTTATATTATTTTTTTAGAATCGCAATAATAATATTAATATTATGATTACAATGTAATTCGCATTTTACTGCAATTTTCATGAATTTTGGGAGTTCATTCTCTTTACCTTACACTCTTCTGACGGTTAGGTTTATTTTTAATCTGCGTAATGATGCTAACTTAAACCATATTACGAGAAACTAAATTAGCTTTCGCTTAGGCATCAGAGGAGCTACTTTCTTGGTATCACTATGTATAAAGTGTTTACTCGAAATAAGTTCAGTTACCTGGTTGATCTATTTCCTAAGCTATCAACTGATGTGCGGAGATCAGTTAGACAAGTTTCATCTGATTTCATAGTGCCGTTCGCGAAAACCGAAACTTATCGAAATTCTTTTACGGTCCAGGGATTATATTTCTGGGAGACTATGCTGATAAAGACTCGACTTAGCACCAGCTCCTTAGACATATTCAAGCGACGACTGTTTGAGCACTTAAGTGGGCTAGACCAAAGTAATGTTGTTTAATTTTTGTTTGTAATTTAAGCTATTTTATTGTGAGAGCGTTTTGCGTTATTTTGTAAGAAAATATTTATTGTACTTTACACTGCGTTTTACATGTCGTTCATCGTTTCTTTGCGTTTTGCGTCAAATTATATTTAAATTTGTAATTAGCTAGTTCCTCATCTATTTTATGATGAAATTTTTTTGTATATAGTTTGCCACGCCATATGGTCCACTTGACCATGGCGTAATAAATTAGCATATTTTATCGTACTCTTTTTTCTTTAAACTATAAATTGTTTCAACCTAAATTATTGATTAAAAATCCGAGTGAAAATTATTAGACAATCAGATAGTTTACCGTTTCTATTTGTAACGAATCAGCTTGCCTCTTCTATGTATTTATCCGACAGAACTATGTAGACATGCGAGTATCCTGCACAAGTGACTTTGTTCAAATTAATTTCAATAGCAACAGAAACTTTCCGGTAACCGAAAAATATTTCGCTCGTGTGACTTGACAAACAATTTTAAGTCCAGAACGACTGTAGAAAATGAGATAGAAAGAGACGTAGGGAGAAAAGGAGAAGGAATATCAGCCGAGGTTATTAATCGGAACGCTGGTTGAGCCGGGCTGCAAAAAGGAGGGAAATCTAGTTTCCACGAAAATCGAGTTAACCGTAGCGTGAAACGAGCCCAAAGTTTCTCCCTTTGCGCTCTGACGTCCAGAAACTCTTTGAAGGATATGCGCAGAATATATGCTGTATGGCTTACGTCATACATGTATATATGTATAGCGTGTATACCTTGTGCACTAGCTGCCGGACACCGCTGCGCAGTTCAAATATATATTTATCACTGTGATAGCGAGGAGTTTTTGGCTCAGTGTTGTGATTGTAACCACATTATATATGCAGTTTGCTATAAGTTACAAGTCGCTTTGTTCTTTACTCTGACTATACGTATCTGTTCTAGATTTAATTTTTATAGGATTCGACAGGATGACATGTCAGTTAACATTAATTTCAATAATATTGAAAGAATCGGCAGGTGTCATAAATTTCGTGCCAATCAAATTTTGTAATATTATTTGTATAAGTATTTTATTAGTATATTATGCAACGGGTTCGGAAAGGGTTTATTTACGAAACGAGAGATTACGGCACGAGCCGAAGGCGAGTACTGTAACGAGTTTCGTAAATAAACCCTTTACGTACTAGTTCCATACGATATTTTATGCTACTATAATCTGAAAATCAGCAACGAAGTTGCGATTTTTAGGTTAGAGTGGCATAAAAATAAATAGCAGATCTGTACGGTCTATAATAACCTTCCAACTCAAAATTTGCTTCTCGAACCACCACATCGGAATCTTGGTTTCGAATTCTTGGTGGTTTATTTCAATTTGTGCAAGATATTATTATACACATTTATATACATTTATTTCGTATATTCAAAAATTTAAGATAAAAAATAGCCCTAATTCGGAAGTCCTAAGTTGAGGGATGCTTAAAGCAACTTCCGAGTTGCGATATTCTTGAGGCAACTTCCGGGTTGGAAGGTTATTCCACTCAGCCGTCGATTACTATATACCACGTCACATCGTGTCTTGGTGTATATATAGAGGAATATTAGACATCCGCCCTCTCTGCCTCTCATGAAAACTTGAAAAGTAACACTTCGCAAGCTGGGCAATTTGAAGTGTCAAATTTTGCTACAAAGACCAAAAGTGACACTCGAGTCGCATCATAATAGTCGTGTCACAAGTAGACAAATGTTATCCACACAGTAGGACTGGCGGTAACAGCATCAAAAGACCCTTGGGGTCGCGCTGTGTATCCGTATTGTCTCTCTCTCTCTCTCTCTCTCTCTCTCTCTCTCCTCTCCCTCTTCTCTCTCTCTCTCTCTCTCTCTCTCTCTCTCGGCCCCGGGTGAGTTTGATCGTTGCAAAGCTATGGCCGCGGCGGCCACATATATAGTGCAGCATTCACTAATGGATTAATCGAATGATTAACAAGGACAGTGTATAGGCTCAGCAGTTGGTCAAGCTTGCTATAGTATTATGATGAATTACGTAAAGGGTATCGAGGAACTGCATTATTGAGTGTCAAATATGCAGGAAATTCATGCAAACAATGCCCACTTTGCACCGCTCGCGAGAGAATTTATATGCGTATATGCAGACGCATCACGAGAAGCAGCTGCAGGTGTGCATTTGCAGAAAGTTCGCAGTTATGTGCGCGCGCTATTTTGTACAAGCCGAGGTTTTGCCGAGGGTTAGAAGTCATAGCCACTTACATTACCGGGGGTAAATTCAATTCGAGTAGAGAGTCAAGTTCGCGAAAACTGCACGTGTATAATTCAAAAGAACCTTTACGAGCCTCCTCCTCCTCCTCCTCCGCCCGTTAGTGTATAGACACAGCCGAGAGGAAGATGGAGGAGGAGAGAGCAAAAGAGAAAGTACAAATAGATCCCCGACGCGGCGAGGGGTGTGTAGCTATGTGTTTCGAGTGTAATGCTATTATTATCCTCGGCGAATTACGGCAAGTAGCCCGCGTACACGTTCCTCAAATCCTACCGGCTCTCCTGTGTGTTCGCTGCTGCTGCTGCTGCTGCTACATCCGCACACGCGCGCGTATAGACATGCACGAGGTCTTTCACTCCGCTTGAAAGCCGCCCCTGACCTCACGCTCGACCGCAAAACGCATAGAAACAAGCCCTGTCCCGCGTATAATATAAGTATATACACGCGCAGATCCAGGCGCGTCGCTTCGTTCCTTCATGAATTAAATTCACTTTTCGCGGTCTCTCCCCGCAAGCCGAGTGTACACGCGGCGAGAGCTCGTCGCGGCGTATATATACGCGGAAAAGCCTCGCTCGAGGACTTTCTTTCGCGCAGCGCAACTTGACGTATAGGCGTACAATAGGCGAGCACGTGTTGCTCCGAAACGCGCGTGCGTTTACATAAGTGATGGAGAGGTGGTGGGCAAACACAGGAGAGAGAGAGAGAGAGAGAGAGAGAGAGAGCGAGTTCGTACGGAGATAGGCTCGCGCGCGCATTGTTATAACTCGCGCCGCTCTCGGCAGCTCTGTACTCAGCCTATATAGCTGTATATAGCGCCGAGAGCGCAAATAGCCTGGGCCAGGCGTAATTTCAACGAGAATTCGAATTAGTCGTAGTAGTATAGCTCTCGCGCTCTGTAATCGCTGCTTCGAGCTAATGCGATGGCTTGTAAATCAGCGCGGCAGTGCAGCGCCGTACATAAACGGGAGTTTAGTTATTTCATTTTAATTTGCCGCCGCGGTCGAGCCACGCATATAGCTGTATGTCCCGCTCTGTGCTTATCGTCGGGAGCCAAAAACGTCGCGCGCGCGATATACGGCCCCGCGGAAAAAAAGTGTAGCGGAACGTATAACGTTAAGTCCATAGCTCAGCCGCGAGGTCGAACGACGAGAGGAGACGCTGCTGGGAAAGTTGCGCCGCGATGATTCCCAGCGGACTGTGCAGCCACGCGGCCTCCCCGGAGGCTCATCGTTCGCGCCTCTTCGCGAGCTTTTGCATTCACACACTCCCCCGCGTGCGCGTGTGTATACGCGTATCGCTCTCTCTCTCTCTCTCTCTCTCTCTCTCCCTCGCTGGTGTCTGTTTTATTAAAGAGCAATGCATTTTCGCGTTGACGAGGGCGAATGCCCTCCCCCCACCTACCCCCAAACCGACGTTTTGCATCAAAAATACATGCGCGTGTATACAGGCTGGCGCGTCGGGCGCATTTACGCGGGGCGATGGGCCGGGCTTTTAAATTTGCATTTGGATAATGTCACGACATTAAATAATTTCCACGAGCAGGTGCCTGCGCGACGACACGCTCCACTCCGGCTCGCTCGAAAGCGTTGAGCTGCGTTATGTTTTTTTTTATTATTATTATTTTTTTTTCAAAGTACGCTCGTACAGGGGCAGCGGACTCGAGCGTTCACGAAAAGAATTCGACGATCTCTGTAGCCTCGGCCTAGGTTAAGTACCACTTTTTTCAAAAAATGCCTATAGCACGTGCTAACCGGCCGGGCTAGAATCCATTGCTCGATTTAGTTTGTAATTAGGTGCAAGTCCCGCTTTTATACCAGTCCGGGCCGCTTCGGAATCGTTTCCACTCTGCTCCAAAAAAGAGAAGAACTTCGACGGAAAAAAGAGAGAGAGAGAGAGAGAGAGAGAGAGAGAGAGAGAAAGTTACACCTATATACGTAGTATATACTGCGCGCCGAGTGGAAACACAGGTTGTTTTCGTTTGCCGCGACCAATCGATGGGGCCGCTCTCTCTCTCTCTCTGCTCTCCTCTCTCGCCCGCGCACCAACACACAGTAGCCACCAGCACTGCGTAGAGCAGAGCAGTAGCCCAGCCCGGTCTGTTGTCGCGGTACCGCCGCGATAAAGTCAATCTCTTTCTCTCCGCCTCCGGCTCTCGCTCTCCCTCTGTGAGTGTGATAAATTAGTCGGGCCTTCATAAACATTTCACAGCTGCTGCCGACACCCCGGTATGAGGTTTCTCTGCCCCCCTCCCCACCCCCTCCCTTTCTCTTCCTTTCTTCCTCTACCCCTTTCGGCCTCGGCTCTGCGCCTGTGTATACGTACACACACAGTGTGGATCGCGCGCGCGGAGAGTGTGTGTATACATACATATAGCGGCAAATACGTGGGCGCGAGCGCGCGCGCGGCCCTCGCTGTGTTTTGTGCCGACGCGCAAAGGGCCGCGAATCTCGCCGGCGGCCGTCGCTCTTCGCTTCGTTGGCTCGCCGGTCAGCCCGATCTACTTTGCGTTGAAGTTTATGGAGCGGCCGGCTCGGGCTCTGCTGTATACGCGCGCTGCACGGAACGGCCGCTGCGGCCGAGCTTTGCCGACTTTCATGGGCTTGATTAAGCGTCGCGGCTTATTAGCTTGTCGTCGAGCGCGGGGCTTTTCCCCGCGATATATGTGGCGACGTACGTATGCTGCGCGCTGTTTACGCTCGGCTTTTGCGCGCGAAAAAGAGTCTGCTGCGCTATACGTTTTATTGTCAAAAATTTTTCCTACACGGCTTTGCGCTCAGAGGGGGGCGGGGATGAGTAATAATTGTTGATACAATCTTGCGGAATTTTTTGCGGATACTGGTTTTTTTTCGCTCTGCAACACTTTAAAGTATATATAACGAGCAAAATTGGCTCTAATTAACTTTTTACTCTGCTTTACCGGCAGTCAGCATCGATCGAATCAACGAATTTTCGCAAACTGCGATATTCGCCGGGTGCACCAGTAAAATAGGTGTAACGCTCGAAAATACATCTCACTGATTTACGATCGAAAATAAGCAGCTCTCCCACCCGGCAGCATCCTCGGTAATTGCCCAAAAACTCTCCGACTTGTTTTCGAGCCTCTCGGAAAGCATTTAGCCGCGCGATCACCTTTGCGCGATGCTCGCCAGCCGCGCCGAATTAATTTCGCTTTCCCTCCCCCCACATCCCATGTTCCAGAGCTCGAGCTATACTCCTCCGTCTATATAAAAGGAGCTGCGCGCGAGAGAAAGACAGAGGCTTCAGCGAGGGAAGCGAGGAGTCGTCACCGAACGACTTCCCTACTTCCGCGAATTAGGGACGAAAGTTTCGCAGTTTGCGCGCAAAAGATACGCGGAGAATAAAGCAACGTGACGCCTCCGTCAATAAAATAAATTTTTTACGAGAGCGAGAGCTATACGAGAGCGCGACTGGGCTGGCTTAACGAGAGCCTCGATTTACGACGCCGCCGCGGCGACAACCGGCATCGCCCACTCCCTAATTTGCCTCTTTTTTCATAACCTCCCCCCCCCCCTCTCTCCACGAAGAGTCGCGGATTATTGTCGGCGGAAGTGAAATCATTGTCCTAAAAATCGGCGGCTATAATCATCAGGATTCAAGCGCGTGGCAGCGCTGGTGTAATCAGCCGTTCGCTTATTGCACGCATCAAAAAGCTGACTAGCGCATCGGAGTGCTGCAACGGCGATACACACGCTTCCGCGTATATCGACTGAACCAGTGACCCAAATAATGCGTCTCTCCATGCTGTCCGTTAATTACACTCGACTGTGCACTGTGCGCCAGTAGCGGCTGAAACCAGCTCCCGATTGCTTACGTACGTTGAAAATTTGATAAAGCCGCTCGGCAGGGCTGCTGCAGAGCCCAGTATCCGTCGCTGCGCGTCTCGCAGGGCCACACGGCCGCGCAACGCGCGTACGCGCAAAAACCGAGCTGCCGTACACGGAAAAAAAAAGATTAGTTCTCCGGGCATCGCGTAAAGTGCCGCTACAGCGATGTGCATATGTATACGTATATAGCGCGTTGGAAACGCGAAATCGAAGCAGAGCGTGATTAAACACAGGAGTGTAAGCGCAGAGACAGAGAGATCGGCTTTCTCCCTTTCCGCGCGCGCGCACACGTGTAACGACGTGTGTATACGCGCGCGCGCGCATATATAGCCATCGCCCGGTAAAATAATCCAAGAGGATTGTAATCCGCGCTCTCGCGCGCGATATTAAATTTAGTTTGCTCCGCCGTCTGTTCGGCCGGAAACTGCGCAGGTACACACACACACACAGAGTTCCACTACACGCGGAGTTTCACTGTATATATGTGCGCAGAGATACATACATAGACTGCACACATACGCGAGCCGTCGGCCCCATAGTCCGAGCGTTAAGTTAAACGCCGCGGTTAAACCCTCTAATTAATTACCTTGCTGCTCCTTCCTTACAGCGCCGCTATCGTTAACCAGACAAAGTCGCTTCTGCGCAGCCCGCCGCCGAGCCAACTTCCGCTTTTAAAACATTACTCAAGTATACACTGGAAAATATACGCTGTATAATACAGGGTCCTTAATACGCCCTGCTCTGCGGCGAGAGAGAGAGAGAGAGACTATATTCCTCGTCCCCCGTACCCGCACACATACTTTGCACCTCCTCGGGGATAGATAAGCGCGCGAATTCCTGCGCGGCTTCCGCGAGCTACTAATATATAATATAGAACTTTCATGTAATTTTATACGTGCGCGCGCTCCCCCTCCACCCCCCCCCCCCATCTCTCTCTTTCTCTCTGTACGCGACGCAGGAATACACTTGCCGAGGATATCGCATTTTTTAAATTACTCTTCTACCTGAAATTTTCTTTGCTTGGCCTTGTGACTTGTAATGTTTCAGGTCAAATTATCGCTCTTTGTATCTGCATTTTTAATTATTGTAAACATTGTTATTAGATTTTTCATATACTTAACGCTGGAACGCGGGACAAAATGTAATTGCGAAAGTTTGGAGACACCAATGTTTTCGAGAAAAAGGGTTATGAGCAAATTGTTTTCAAATTGCAATTTCTAGAATTTGTAAATAGCTCGAAAATATATTGTAATTGCAATAAGTATAAAAAATTGAAAATCTAATCATCTCTTCGAGCTAATAATTTTTTTATTTTGCCAACGTTTCGAGCCCAGTAAGGCTTCTCTTCTATTAGTAATTCTCTCTTTATTGGTAATTTTAAATTATGTAATGAAGACAACTATGCATCTCAATCAATTGTAAACTATGCAATCATATCAATTTTAAATTATGTTTGGTTAAACAAATTTTTTGTTATTCCATTTGTATACATTTATTATTTTAATATTGTACAGCCCCGAAGAGGAGCCTCACTGTTAATTTGTTTGTAGAAATAAGCCGCGCGCCGCTGAATTGACGTCGGTGCCTCATTCCTTACAATATTCCCTTATAATAACACAACGCGAATAACTCAAATTCAAATCGCCGGATATTACGAGAGCTGATTAAATTAACTCATTTGTCGAATTCCTCGGAAAAGTTATCCGGCAAACTCGCATTCATCCCGTAAAATTAATCAGGTCGCTTATTCCGCTCGTCTGTCCGCGACTTCGCAACACACGACCGCGCGCCCGTCATAACAAAACAAAAAAAAGGAAAAAAAAGAAAAAAAAAATTCCTGCATATCTGAGCGCGGACGCAGGCATTTGCTGTGTAATTGAATTCACCGGTCGGGCTGCTACTGCAGCTACTATACCGCGTCTACACACAGTAGCGTATATGCGCGCAGAGCTGCAGCAGCGGACGGTGCGGAGCATCAAAATTTCAGAGTCAATCGTATCGATGTTTCAGGTTAGCCAGTTCTGCGGAAGCGAATGAGTGCAGCGCTCTGCGCAAAGTGCCCTATGCAAATTGAATGATTTTGCTAAATTAATCGCATCTCAATGGGCCGGGCGTTTGTATATCGAGTTATTCGGCGTTATTAAATAATTCATCGTCGCGCGGACCGGCTTCGGCCTACTATTATTACACATCGCGCCAGATGCACTCGCGGATGCGGACGGCGTCGAGTGGCCTCTTCGGCGAAATAGTGATCGCGCGAACTGCTGCACGTGTCAGGGAAGGGATAAAAAAAGTTCAGTTTGTTTCGAGTCGCGCGCGCGGCGCCGACCTTTTAATTAATACAGTCCTGGAGTTGGAAGCTTTCCGCGCGCGAATCAACGAAATTCGATTATTTTTCATTTGGAAATACGCCCGAGCAGTAATCCCTCGTATATTCGCACCTTTGTGAGCGCGTTAATTTTTTCGACTCTGTTACAGGGTATTTCTTCGACAGCGAGAGCCATACGTATGTATACATATCGATTGATGACGTTTCACTGCTGATGGATTTTCAGCTGCAAATAGACCGGCTCGTTCCGAGCTCTTGTCACGGCAATATTAGTTTAGATGCGCGCTGAAAATTTAATTGATTTGACTCTCGACGCGATTACACTTTGACGATAGTTTTTCCCGCTATGGCTTTCGCTAACTGACTGACTGACAGGGGCTGATGTTGGATTGAAACGCGAGGTATTTCAGTTCTGCTGTGCACTGCAGCGCACGATTTCGAAATTTTCCGCAGCTTGCGTATATATAATCAACGACAATTTCGCAACAAGACCTTTTTCGTGAAAATTAGCGTACTGGACTGTACAAATCGCGTGCGCATCTCTCGTAAAAAAGCGCATTTTAACAAGCGGCGGCGGCGGCATTCGCCAGTACAGCAGCGTGACAGCTTGAAAGCTGGGCCGCGGCTTCTCCCAGTAATTTCGCGAAACAAGCGAACCCCCCCCCCCCCCGCCGTTCCTATCCTGCAATTTGGGCCAACAACAAAACAGCAAGCCAAATTCAATGACGTGATTCGGTTATTTTCAAAGTTCGCCCGAAAAATACGATTTCAACGTCGTAAAACGATAAAATTCGCGCCCTCTCGGACTCGCGGAGACGTTGCCGAGCTTCTTCAATCTCGTCGAGAATCCAATTAAATTTCTGCGCGCGCGCCCTCCCATAGAGCGGCAAAGTTTTCGAAAGCGTGTCTGTATATATATATAAGAGCGGACCCGCGGGTGTGAGTGTGGGTACGTGTGCAGTGTAACCCGACTGCAGGGAAAAAAGAGCTATAGGTCGTGGGAAATATTGTTCGCGAAATAAACTCGATAAATTCCCTTTGCCGCCTCGCCGCCGCGCGCAAAGACGCGGCGCAGCACACGCGCCACGTTTTATCTTATTTATGAGGATCTCGCGCGACAGAGGGCGACTCGAGCAAAATGTTATTTCTATGCGCGAGCTATGTCACAGTTTTCTTGCTCCTGCGACTCAATCATCTCGAGATTTAAATTTCTCCCTCTCTCTCTCTTTCTCTATCGGATTGATGCTCAGCTTTGATATCCGGCAAACCGATCAACCCGTTGCGCGCGTGCACTGTGTACATATTTATTTCCCCGGCCAAAGAAAGATGAAAGTACAGCGGGCGAGCTCAGGGCGTTTGAAAGTTGAAAGGAGGGGTGTACGTCGCGTGCATGCCCGTTGCCAGCCTTCTTATTTTTCTTTCGAGGCCCTTTTCGCGTTCTCGAAATCCGAGGATAACGCGATTAATCGCAGCGACTGCCGTACGGTGAGTGACTTTCTTATACATTGTGAAGTTGGCTGCGTAAGAGTCTCTTTCGTCCGGGGTGTAAGTCGTCTCGCGTATAAAGTCGCGATGCAGACGTTATATTAATTATTCACTTTTTCTCTAACTATACGTACTCAGGACGAAGTGCTCGAAGTCCTTGTAAAAGGATGTGTCAAATTATGCTGGTTACTTATTCAAGGCAAGCGGCTCTGTATGGTCGCTTAATCTTAAGTAGTAACGGTCAAGGTTCGGGAAGACGAGGTACATTTTATTGGACATGAGTTCTCGTCATTTGGTGTCCTGGCAAAAGTACTATCATAGACAAACGTTTGTTTATAAGATTCAAAAATTTCTAACAACTTTGTGTGAAACCACCCTAAATATTCTTCGTGTACTTATAGGCTCAACTAGTATCTAGTTAATAAAGTTTGTATAAAGTTTTTTTTACAATTGAGCCTAAAAAAATATTTTTCGTTAGTGATGTGCCAATAATCACGACTTCTGAGAAAATAGTAAATCTGGTAACAGTCTTTCGAAGAAAGTCCCGCAAATGTGTTTCTGGAAGCACTTCTTGCCAGACATTTGAAAAAAAAGACGCCCAAAAATAAATACTTTTTGAGGATGAAAACACTCGAAAATAAAATTCTGGCAAAGTTGCCCGAGAAATACGTTTGCGGAACTTTACACGGTCTTATTCTCGAAATATCCGCTCAAAATCCAGCTATACTGCAATAGTCCAAAAAACTATTTTGCAACGTATAATCCTCATAAAACAATTCTCCTGTAAATATCGAATTATACTCTAAGAACATACCGCGCTTCTGTCAAAAGCAAAATCTCGTATACCTTCTCCAATTGCAACGCAAATCAAAAGTCCACGATTACCTTTTTCATTTTAAAGATAAAATAACCGCGTCCACCTACATATAAGACTCCAGTCGTCGACCTACATACAAGATTCTAGCTTCTTACTATATGAATAGTTCGAGTGAGAGAAATAAGAGATAAAGCCGTAAAAGGCGTTAACCTCAGTCACACAGAGAGCAGAGAGAAAGAGAGAGAGAGAGAGAGAGCAGTTCGACCCTCTGTACAGCAGTATACCTCTCGCTGCTTTATTCTCGCCCTCCTGCTTCTTCGCGGCAGCATATAGCACTGCATGTGGAATAAAAATTCAGCAGGTACAGAAAAATCAGTCTTTTTACTTTGCTCCCGCGAGTGAAAAGCAGCAGCTTCCCTCACCGCGGAATGAAAAATGCCGGCAGGAGAGCGGCAGCCCCGAGGTTGACTACGTGTCGAACGTGTGCGTGCGCGTGTGTGTGCGGGCGCGCATTACACGAGACGCGTTCGGCATCGGCAAAGACGCTCGCTCGCTCGCGTGCGGCACCAGCCTTATCATTCACTAAGACGCGAACGTGTCCGAAGCGCTGCGCGGGATCCCGCGCGTATGTATTCGAGACAAGGTGATAAAATGCGCGAGGCATGACGAGCATGAAAATGAAGCGGGAGTATATAGCGGTGTAATGCTTGCGCGCGCGCGCGCGCGCGCTTCTATATATATACGTGTGCGTGAACCCAGGCGAATCCGGAGCTGGAGCTCCGCCGATGACGACAATGTACTATATAATTTTCATGCGCTCGCGCATCGCAGCCGGAGAATATCGTGGGCGGAGAGGAGAATCGCGCGAGCTCTCTGTGTGCAGTGTATTACATTTTTATTATTTTATGCGCGCACGGCTGACGAGAGGCCGGCTGCTGCTGCTGCTGCTGCACGGCGGGGGTTGCTCTCCTCTATCCGTCAACCGGCGAGTAATGCTTCTCGCCTGCTTTTATGGAGGGACGTAATAACGAAGGGCAAATATGTGTCGTATTTTACATGCCCGCTGGCTCTCGCCTCTCTGTCATTTACGCCTCCTGACTATGAGCTAAATGAAAGGCTTTTTATGGCCATCTATAATTAGCCGAGAGCTTCGCAAGACGCCGCAGCGGCTGTGCGCGCACCGCAGCTATAGTCGAATCGTCGAACCTCAATCATCGCCTCGCCTCTTACTGCGTGGGAGAGGGAACGAATTCATGAAGAGAAAGCGAAGAGGTAATGCTGATGCGTCGCGCGCGAGGCAAAGAATAAATGTAAAAGTTTGATTTTTACATTGTCCAGCACCGACGCGTCTGCGTGAATTATATATATATATCAGCTTTTAGGGACTTTTTCCACGAGAAACTCCAAAGCTTTACCAATTGTCAGGGGAAGCCGCTTATTTGCAGCTTTATATTTTTGTTCGTCGTCACGCTCTGAATAAAACTTGGAAAAAGAAACGTGGATATGTCAAAGTATACGAATCAACCCATATCGCACACTTCTATATTTGATTCAAACTTTTTTTTTCACTCTGTTGCCAATTCGAGAAGCAGTGCTCCATAATTAACAGTTTTTTGGCAATACTGGTCGTAAATCGATTATAATACATTATAATATTTGGTACAATGATTCTGACCTTTGGATGGTAAAGGTGAATGCGAGTAACGACGGCAACGCAGCTATCAGCGCATCAGACGTATAGACGGTGGCAGATTAATCTCCAATCCTGAAACACTGGAAAATGAGCTGTTGAATAATGAGTAATTATTATACATAATTACATATATTCATAATAGCGATACTGCACAGACAGTATAACTATATATACAGTACAGTTCAATAAACCAGCCATAAACCAAAGGGACAATTCTACCTGGAGTACGAATACGACACCTACAACGTGCAGATGCGCTCAGTATTTTTCCAATATTCCAATTACACTTCAAGTCTCTATGTAAAACGATTGAATAAATGTTTGCGTCATTCTAAATATTACGTCTTAGCATAACTGACCTTTCAATATGAGCATATTTAAATTTCTCGTAGCTTTTACTAATCCTATATCGTTTTAATAATCGAGCTCAAAAGCGGTGCATAACCACGCAGTCTTCCCGAACTATTCGGACCGGGCCTGCGTTGTTCATCGTTGCTTCCGAATAGAGCTTCATTATATAATAGCATTACTACAGTAGACTATATATCGCACCTACACGCACTACGTCAGGGGCAGCTGATTACGGGGGTTCCATATATATGCAACAATTTCCAAATACATAGGGATACAAATAATAATGCAATGTTTCAATAAATTAATCGCGAACCGCGCCGAGGATTTGGCATATGTATAGCGCTGCTATAGGTCGGCCGAACCGATTGGCAATATGCGCGGCGAGTACATACAGTAACGATCAAACGCTGGAGATTTTTCTCGCGCGCCACGAATACCAATATAATCTCGTTACCCGCGAGTTGCGCGCGGCCATCAGTGCATTAACGCAGCGAGCGCGTATAAGTTCAATTGTGATAACAAATTCAATCTTCTACCAGGCTGAATATTGCCGCGCATACCTATACAAAGCCAAACAACGCGAGGAATGCAAAGTCCGAGGCAAACGAAATTAATTATAACACGCGCCCGCTGTACTGTTTCTTCGATCTGCATATACAGTATATGCGCATATATATATACACGCGCGCGCACACGCACGAGCGCGCGTATATATGTACCGGCTTCAAAAGAGAGCTGCGTATGGCGCATATACGTTCGTTATATTTCGCCTCTCTCGAATATAGAGTTTCATTGAGCGCTGCATCGACAAACTTTGATGTTTGAACGGTTTTTGACCACGGCAGCAGCTCGGCTTAGACTGCTGCATTCGCCGAGCGATTCGAGGGGACACACACCGGCCGCACTATAATGCCGCCCAGCCTCTGCGCTACGCCTGCCCGGCCAAAAGAGTCAAAATGCTGAGCCTTTTGACGAGGGCTTACGCCTCTCTCGTGTACGCGTGCGCGCGCCTGTGTGTACGTGTGTGTGTGCGCGCGTGTGTCTGTGCTCGCTAACAAAGCGAATACTGCATTTTTTGCCAGACTGTATATACGCGGCATACTCGCTTCAAAGAGCTTTAATTATCTGCTCGACTCCGCATGATGTTTCCCTGCAGCGCTGTTTTTCACCTCGCCTGCAGATTCTCGCTTCGCGAGCAAGCGATATATATCCGACCAGAATCACAAAATTATTTCTCCGATAACGATATAATACGGGAGACGGCTGTCGCGCAGTCCGGCTAAACGCGACTACAACGAAGAGGGCTTGCATTTGGACTTTATAATGAATTCATATAGCGCCGCTTCACAGCTGGCAGACTGTCCTCGAAGCTTGCCATCTGTCTGCGAAGGGCGGATTTTTGAAAAAAGCGCTCTCTCTGACGTGCGAAATTGCAGGACAGCAGGAGAGAGAAAGAGAGAGAGAGTGAGCTGACCGGCTTATATCAATATCTTTGACATAGAGCGCGTCGCGCATCAAGATTTTCACGAGTTCTATATCGCTCGCGCGCAGCTATATACGCTGTATACCAAATGGCCGCATCGATCAAGCGTATTTGAGCGCGCGCGAGCGAGCGAGCGAGCTTTTGTTGCCTTTGTCGCGCTGCTTTTTTTCCTTCTCTCTTTTTGCGCGAAGCGCGCGAGAGCTTCGAAGGGAAGTTGCGGACCATCGCCATTCGATCCATCAAATACCGCAACGCCGTCCCCGCCCCGCTGTATGCACTGCTGCCCTCGCGTTAGCCGTATATGTGTGTATATACGCGTTACTTTTCCGAGCGCTTCGAATAATCAGCGAATAACAGCCGAAGTATTCTGCAGAATACGCGCACGTGTGCGGCAAAAATATGTATTATAGGGGAAAAATATTTTATTTGTTTTAACCGTTCGAGCAATTTTTCGACGACTGATACGCCCTCGGCCTGTTTGCACGCAGTACTGACGAAATTACAGTTGACACGTGAATTTTTTTTTATACATCCTCTGCGCGCGGGTAAAATGCTGTTTTCGATGATGATGCTGCAAATATTATATAGATGCTTTGTTGCTTTCTCGGGTGGGATGCGCGTATAAAATTCAAATTCAAGGGATACCGCGGTGAAAATTGAACTAAAAGAACAGCAAGCTCGTAATTGGATGTCAAATACGTAGAAAAACTGCGGTGCGAAAAACTTTTGCTCGACAAAATCATCTCGACTTCGCCTCACGTCGAGCTTTCAAGCTTTGCCGCATTTGCACAGCGGCCAGGAAAATCTTGAAAAAATGCGAATGACGAGAGACAACCACAGAATTGAATATTCGGTATATTAGACGCACAATCCAGTTTGAGAAACGCCCGAAAAAATCAATCCGAATATCGAGCTTCCAGTCGAAAGATTCGCCTAATAGATTCTCGGGGCATTAGTCAAGGGCAGCCCCGGCAACAGCTCGGCCCCTGAATTAATGTATAGCTGCAGGAGCGGCGGCTAACTTGCAGCGCTACCGCCGTACACTGCGCCGCTCGGCATAGAGAGCTCGAGCTCGAGCTCTCCGGGGACGATGCCTTAATGCAATTGCCCTGGGAGCAGCAGCGCCGCAGCAGTCCTCCGTGAGGCTCGACCATAGCCGCCGCTGCCGTCGCGTCGGCCGCTGATACAATATTTAACGTAATTCTTAGCGCGTCCGGAGCTTCCGACAACCGCTACGACAGCTGCCAGTCTCGTCTCACCCCGCGCGCCGAGCATCCGCTGCTGCGCGCGCGAGTCTCCTTTGCCATCGGAGAGGACACGCGCGGTCGCATTAACTCCTTGCAGGCAAATTCGCGCTGTGGAGAGAGAGAGAGAGAGAGAGCGAGTTTCGAAGCGCGAAAATTACTCTCACCTTGGCGAGCGAAATGCCGGGCTCTCATGAATTATACAGCTGTCAAGTTTCTCAATGGGAGGATTCGCGGAGCGCGCAGCTTGGCTTTGATTGAATCTCGAAAGAATAATCAAAGTCGCCGCTGAAATTATTGGGGTGTAAGTCCTTGTCTCGAGTTTGCATAGATGGCATAGATGCGGACTGTGTTGATCATATAGGGGGGTTCCATATTCGATGCAAAGTAAAAAGAGTGAAGACTGCGTGTAATGTTTGTTTATTTAATAAAATTTTTATTGAGATTAACGAATTCACACGCGTTTATTCGAACTAGGAATCGACCAATTATTTTTTATACAAAAACATATGGTCGACGTTTCTTTAATTTCATATTTACGTAAAAGCAAATCGTTGCGATGCTTTTCAACAATAAATTATTTTTGAAGAATCCAAGACGCAATGAATTTGCATCGCTTCTTTCCTTGCGCGTGACATCTTCACCCGGTTTACCTCGTACATAGCAACCAAACTGTTTCATGGAGCTACTTTACGACCGCTGGTGTTGATGATCCGCGGTAACTGTTCAGGAGTGTAGCTATGGTGAGCGAGAAACTTTGAAGATGCAGCAGTTCGCGCGAAACTTTGGAAAATCAATTACACGGCACATTGTCATTCCGACATTTGTAACGAAGAATGAAATTGCGCATATGGTATAAGACACGTCGCTCGTCGCGCTGCGGAAAAAGAAACACCCCTATAGAATAATGATCCAGAGGCGCGCGTATAAATGTTTAAGGCGAAAAATGCATGTAATAGATTCACTAGCTAACAGCGTTATTAGTAGCTTCCGCACAAATTGTCGTGCATATACCATACCCGCGGACTTTTATGTTACAGTCATCGTCGTACCAAGGCATTACAAATGCACTGCCATCGATCGCTTCTGTATGTATACGTAATACACATAGGGACGAGTCTTACATATATTCCATAAGCGCATATATATACAATTGCGACTATATGCCTTTGTACCTTCAGTATAGAACCGCTGGTTGCCGAGCGCGTCTTATACGTCGTTTCGCATGATTCACAGAGGTCTGAATTAGCGCACATGCATGGCGAGACAGTCGTCGTCGACGTCGTCGTCGTCGTCGTCGTCGTCGTCGTCGTCGTCGTCGTCGTCGTCGTCGTTGTCGTCGCGCGAGTGCGCTCGACGTGCATATACGTATACGTATACGTATACAGACGTTCGGCCGCGCTATTTCAAGCGATTATATGTGTTTAGCCTCGTACGTGTTTCCACAGGGCGAAGCAAGAACAAATAGCGCGGCGGCGAGCCTCGAGTTTCCTCGTTGCAGAATTTTGGAAATACACGTGCGCGCGCGTGTGTACATTTACCGCGGCGGCGGCGGCGGCGGCGGCGGCGAGCAAGCAACAGTTAGAGCGCTGCTCTCGAAAAGTTTCGACGCCCCTGTTGTTCTTGCTTCTTTCGAATCGTTCCGCGCGCGCTCGCGCCCGGCAGCGAATGTTAACACAGCCTGGATTTCGTGTTTTGTTGCCTCGCTCCTGTCCTGCAATTGCAATTAACGCTCTCCGCGCGGGCAGAGTCAACATTTTCAAACGTGTATTACGCGCAATAAGGAGAGTACAGAGTGGGGTTATCTCTGTAAACAGAGCGTCTCGAAAGGTAACGGGACGGACGTACGATGCGCATACACGTATATCGAAGAATGCGTAAAGGCTCGACTTGGTGTTTGAACAGCGTCGTAACTTATATTTTTTCAAGGGAATAGACCCCTCCCGCAGCAGCAGCAGCAGCAGCAGCAGCGACGACGACGCGTATCAAAGTAATCGGCCCCGACGGATCGAAGAGGGTGAAAAAGAAGAAGCGGCCTATTCCCGCGCACACGAGCGCGTATTCGTGAACCACTGACATATATTTTATTTGCATCGCTAATGCTGAAATAACAAACCTCGGCAAAGGCCGGCGCCCGTTCTGCGCCACGTGTTCCTTTGAACTCGTCGATACTTATTAAATACAGCCAGGCTGACACGCCTTCATTCGAAACGACAGAGACACACACGAGAGCCGCAAGAACATTATCATCAAGTGTGTACTCCCCCCTCCCCCACCCCACCCTTCGCCTTTGAGACGCGCATCAAGAAAAAAGTCCATAGGGAGATCTCTTTTCTCCCCCGCAGTGAAATCGTTCGTCGTTAATTGCGCGCTCGTTCTCATTTGCGAGTACGCTGCGCACACAAGGTGAATGTTTAATGAAACTCTGCGCGTGTACGCAGCCAAGAATCGCATGTGGGCCGCAGTATTATACAAAGCGGAATAAAAACGCGCATGGAAAACAAGCGCCAAAGGAGCATGTTGCAGAGTTCATCGTCGCTAGTTAACAAAAATAAACAAAATCTCACTGCGGCGCAGCAGCAGCAGCCGCCGGAGTCTCGCGCGCTGTGGTTAAGTTCGCTCTCAACAGTTGATTAAACCAACATAAACGCCGCGGCAACCTTGTCGGCTCTTCTACTTAAGTCTCCGGCTCCCCTCCCCTCCCTCGCGGCAGCAGCTTCTCCGAAACGAGTATATACGCCGCCGCGGCGTTGCTCTGCACGCACATAAGTAAATCTCGGAGCTGAGCAATAATGTCTGCGGCGGCGGCGGCAGCGGCCTATTTCGCCGGCAATTCGAGCTAAATCCCAGGCGCGCTGAATGCTTAATAAAGTCGCGGTTCGTAAGAGGATTATAATACGTGCGTGCGCACGCGGCAATCGAGCAATACTGTGCGCGCCTCCTGATTGTCTCTGCCTCCTCGTCTGCGGAGAGCCCAGGGGCAAGGTGAGCCTCACAGACGCACACACAAGGTATTGTATCGTTCCGCCCTATAGCATTATGGGCTGAGTCGGCTCAACCACACGTGTTTCGCCTCTGCTTACATAAAGCATGTATTTTATGTTTGTCAGAATCGCGCCGAGCACGAAAATATACATAGAGAACGAAAGGCGAAGATTTAATTTCAACTTGTAAGTATATACCGTTATTGTTTGGAGCTACGCTGTTACCTACTGTATATATACGGGATTAGTGGGGAGAGGGCGCTCAATCGATTGGGAGACTCTTCAAGGCACGTCCGAGTTGTTGTTATTATTGTTGTTGTTGTTGTTGTTGTTGTTGTTGCTGTTGCACTTGCTATTATTAAACATACTGCTGTAGGTGAATTGCGGCTAAACAACAACCTTCGCCTATAGTCCTTCAGATCTATTATGCAGTGTTCGCTAAATGCCTAAGTGCAATGAATCTGGCTTTCGGAATACATATAGCAGGTCTATATTGCAACTCAAAGTAGCACACGTTTCGTCGCATACATCGATGTATACCCGCGCAATCGTATTAACAGATTAAAGACGATTTCGATTCCATCTGACAGTGGACGTTAAGAAGAACAAAAACGGCTCGAATATGGACGAGTTATATTTCTGGGTATTGAGTATATGGTCGATGAAGATTAGTGAGACGTCGCTATTATTGTTTCGTCGCATCGCAGCGAGAAGAATAAAACTTGAAAGCTCTCTCGAGGCAGCTCCGTTTGGTCAGTGCGGATCTACCGGAAAACAGTCGATCCCCTGGAATGGACGCGGCATTATTGGAAAAATTAAGAGGGCCATCCATCGCCTCAACCCTGCTCGCAGAGCGCGCGCGTCTTGGGAACGCCAGCACTGCCCTGTGTGTTATAGATATGCAAGTAGCGACGTACACACAGCGTAGCTGTATGGGAAGGCGCCGAAATGCGCGAAACCGCAGCGCATTCACGAGACGCGCCGCTGGAAAATTTATCGCTCCTAACACCCGTATCGGTTGAGCCGGGAGAGGGGGACATCCGCGCGCGTATCGGGGCCAGAGGAGGATTCAATTGTCTCATTGGCGCTCGGTCTTTTAGGATTAACGAAGGAATTAAAATTCTCCCGGGGTGAGCGGCGCCTCTCCCCTGTCTCCCGTGGCGAGAATTCAATGAAAAATTCGCGGTAAATCACCGAGCGGCTCTCCGCCGTGTACTTCTTTCTCTCCCCAGCGCGCGCTGGCTATATACACTCTAACGCTGTGTCACGTGCCCCGCTCAACTACTCGGGGAACAGTGCGCTCGCGCAGAAGATAATCTCGAGATTTCACTCCGCGGAATACAGATGAATCTATCGCTCCGCGCTCGCGAGAGCTACTCGCTTCTTCGTTCACTTAGTTACCCCCCGGCGCGCTGCGCTTTTAAATCTTCCGAGACTTTACTCGATTGCTCGCTTCTCACCCAGAGAGCGAGAGAGAGCAGAAGAAAGTCTGTAATGTGAAGTGAGAAAATTAAGTCAGCGGCCCCCCTCAAAACGAAGGAAATCAATACCGGTGTTTCGCCGTGGTGCAGCCGTTTTTTCTTCCGGCCTTTGAGAAGAGTCAAGAGAGCTTTTGTACAGGAAGGAAAAAAAAAAAGAAAGACGCGCAGCGGAGGACTGTCGATGTCGCTCTGATCGATAAGCTTCCGAACGGCGTGGTTTATCGCCTAATCAATTGCTTGAATTACGGCGTTACCTAACTGTTGCATTATACATTAATGTATTCAGTTCAGGTTATCGGCACAAAAAAAAATCTGTGGAACGGCGAGACTTATTTTAAACGGAAAGAAAAAGGAAGCAACGGCGAAAGGTAGGAAAACTATCAGAGAGCGCCGTTTCAAAAGAATCCCCGAGGATTTTCCCTTTGGGCCCTTCGGTATCTCACTCTCGTGCGCTCATTTACTCATGGCTGATCTCTTTACAGCGCCTTTCGCAACCCCTCTAGAGAAAGAGAGAGAGAGAGAGAGAGAGAGATCAGTTTAGCACACAGCCCGTGACCATGAGACTACGCCGGCATTGTAAAGGCTCAAAGGCTCCTCGCACCCTTATACTCCTCGCTGGCTCGTCTCCTTTATTAAATTTCTAATAACGGAAATAATTGTTATCGAGATGCAGCAGCAGCAGCAGCAGCAGCGGCAGCGGCAGTGCTAGTGTGGGAAATAACTCAAGGAGACGGGAGGAATCTCCTCTGTCAGCGTTAGGCCTCGTCGTCTCGTCTCGTCTCGTCTCGTCTCTCGTCGCGCGAGTCTCTCTCATAGACTGAAATAACTCGCCAGATTACCGGGGGGAACGGCGGAAGGCGCCGTCGACGGCTCTCAAATTTAATAATGGAAGTGCCGATGTCTGCGTATATACCTGTATGAGGCGCATGCACAGCCACCTCGTCGTCGTCGTCGTCGTCGTCGTCGTCGTCGTAGTCGGCGCCGTATAGAAAAAAATCGAGATAGAACCGAAAACAAACGTCAGCTGCGGACCTGACGAGAAATTCGTGTAGCAAAGTTTCAACGACAGTCCGTCACCGGCAAAGTGCAGGCAAATCTATGCGATCCCCAGGAGAGAGCCAAGTCGTCTCCCTCCTCGACCCCTCGCATATGTATGTATAGACGTACACAGTCCGGCACTTCTGGATAACCTTTTCATTGGCATTGCAGATGACGAAGAGAGAATAGCCATGCAACGGATGCACTCGGCCCCGTATATATCTATATGTGTGCGGCCGCATGTATGAGAGGTATACTTGCATAGCGAGGATATGGACGCAAGAGCGAGAGGGAAGATACAGGCGGGCGAGAGATCACTGTAAACACAGGTTGCGGCGTACCATTAGCGGCTCCGAGAGGGATTCCGTGTTGCTTCATTCTAATCAAGCTTCGCTGCCTTCGGGCAATCGCGCCAATCAATTGCAACGAACGGCGACGCCATCACCGCTGCCGCTGCCCTTCGAAATCTCTCTCTCTCTCTCTCTCTCTCTCTCTCTCTCCCTCTTCCTCTTCCGTCTCTTTCACTGCAGCAAAAGCCAGCGTGCGCTGTTCTCTTCCTATTCGCCGCTCGAATAGCCCCGTGTCTCTCTCTCTCTCTCTTTCTCTCTCTCTATCTCTCTCCCCTTTCCCGCGGGATTACTTAATGGCCCGCTCTCCGTTTTATCCGACAGATTTACACCGAGACCGAAATGCCACCGCTGCATCAGGCCGAAACGCCGCATCGACCGAACAGAGAAAGGCTTTTTTTACGAACCGGCTGCACCACGCGCGTGCAAATATTTTTTCTAATTTTCCCTCTATGTACGGAGGTGTCGATAAAACATTCGTTGGGAAAAAGCTCGGCCGTTATACCTATTGTTCCCCCCAGTATGCGCAAGCACTCGAGAGCAGTTTTATCACGGCGCGCTCTGGATTTGGCCTCGCTCTAAACTCACCTGCGCGCGAGTCGCGCGTATAAATTTCAATGCACTGACATTCTTCTGCGGTGCCTTAAAAAAAAAAAAAAAGATCGTAAAATACAAAAATATTTTGCTGAGAAGGTGTCTCCTCGTTACGCTGCCGCTTGGAGAAAATATAATCGTTATCTTTATAGTCGTTTGAGATTAAAATTTCACTTTTCTTGAAGTAGTCGCAACTTTTATTTCGATAAAGAAAAGTATATTAAGATTTTACTGACGAATTTTCAGAATATAACAGCTCGCTAAATATATAGCTCGGAAATTTCCAGAGTATATTTTCTGTTAAATTTAAAATTCACAAACTTCAAATAACCCGACCTATTTACAGCTTATACATAATTTTAAAAAGGCAAAGGATAAACTTTCACAAATTCAAATTTATATAGATTATGTATAGTGCAATTTTACATCCATTCTCATTAAGAATTAAATTCCCTCACAATAATTTATTTAGTAGTATAATGAACGTGTAATATTACCTCGAAAATTCTTCGTGAATTTCCAGCGTATATTCAAGATTATTTAGTTAATTAATAACAGTAAACAAGAATTTCCGCATTACGTACATAATTCAATGAATGTATACTGAACGATAAAAAAGTATAAACGTATATACAACGTTGCCGAAATTCTCAGTAGTGTACACTCTGTACTCGAAAATAATGTTTCACGAAGCGAGAGTCAGGGAGAGAAAGTTGGTGTATAGCTATATCTATGTACCGACACCTACATCGTCGCGCTCGTGTCGATCGCGAGAATAAAAGTGGGCAGCGGTAGACGGCGCGAAAAAAGGTGGCGGAGGTAAAAGTAAAAGCGCCCCGGCAAGGGACGATAGGTTCGTTAATTTGAAAGCCTTTGCCTGCGGCTCTCCGAACGCGAGCGAGAGGCAGAGAGAGAGAGGAAGAGAAAGAGGGGCTTTCGACTGCTCTGTTCCGTGCGCCTTTCGACTTTACGAATTCCATCCACGAGCGCGCGCTCGCGCCGAGATTTCAATGGCAAGCAAATAGCACGAGGCCAATGGGCTTTCCCTTTGATTAAATGTAAATTGTGTGGGGAATGCGATTAGTACTCGCTCCCCCCCCCCCTCCTCCCTTCCACTTCTCGCAGCCTTTGGGGCTCTTCAATCGTTTCACCGCCTCGGAATCCTCTTGCACTCCTACGTATTGTATATACGCTGTACACGTACACAGACAATACAAAGCCAATATAGTCAACCGTACACAACGCATTGCGACAATCCGAAAGAGTTACGAGCTCGTCGTACGTATGTTAGATTGCCCTGAAACTCTCTGTAGTCTATATACGTGAGAGGATCAAGTAGTACGTACGTCTATACCTACTTATATAGAAGCTGATGCACCTCCACTTTCCTCCCCGACTTTTCGAAATCGCGCCAATAAAGAGGAATTTTACGAGACAGCCGGCGAGTGTTTACTGCCCCGAGAACAACGGCGGAGAGCCGATGAAACGCGAGCACTGGAACCTGTTTCATTTGAATGGAATTGTGCTACTTTTCAGCCTTTTGTTTGTATACATCTGTATACTTGTAAATTTTACACTCACCTACTCTGGCGGGGCACCTTTGCTGTTCGTGTACTTCCTTCTCCTGATGGCACATCCCACTGGACACTCGCGAAGAACTTTCAGGAAAAACTTTGAGAAACAAACTAATACGAAAGAAAAATTAAAAAAAAAACTTATTGAAGTTGACTTGGCACTCCGAAAGCACTCCCGAAAACTTCTTCGATGCATCGAAGATTTATATACTGCGGCGCATTGCACTCCGGCTAATCGCGTGTAAAAAACGTTATTTGCCCGCGCGAGCGCGCAAGACTGGGATGGAGAGACATGGATGTACACAACGACAGACGATAGCGAAAGTAATCTAGAGCTGAACCATCTCCCAGACGGTGCAAACACACAGGGTATAGCATGTTTATTCTGACGCGACGCCAGTCTCTACTGTCCCGCCCTTATACCTTCTATTTCATCTATCTTGACAACGTCTTTAAGGGAAAATACGCCTCGCACCGCTGATTTCACGGATACTCTGGCGCCCCAGAGATCCCTCAGGAAAGAAAAGAAGAATGTTCTAACCTTATCGACCAAAAATAAATTGCTAACAAGTTGTACTATATCATGACGCATTGGCGAATCTTGCTTTATGACGACATCACTTTTTAAAGTGCCCGCAACAAGTACAATTTCGACGCACGATGCTGCAGCAGTAAAAATCTTTGTACGACTTGCGAAAATCAATCTATCAGCGAATTAAGTTTTTTTTTGTATGTAAATAAGGTGTTTCAAAATAAATTAATCACGTCATATATAAAAACTAGAATTTCATTCTTCTTCGAGTCACCTACGGATTAGAACGAAATAGGCATTATTTTTGAAAAAAAGAAAAGACAAAAATCAATTTGTCAAATGACAATAATAACTCTTGTAAGCATTTTATAGTGTCACCCCTGCGAACGACTTAGACAACATCTTCGAGGAAAAAAATTAAAAAGTCACTGTACCGCCTGGCGTCACCCTTGCGAACGCCGTAGGAACCATCTTCGAGGAAAAAAATTAAAAATCCAATTGGTCACCTAGCGTCTCCTTTGCGAACGACTTATAGATAACATATCCGAGAAAAAACATGAACAAACCACTTTGTCGCCTAACTTCACTTTTGCGAACGATCTAGACAGCTTACCTGAGCTAAAGCATGGAAAAATTACTTTGTCGCACAGCATCACCCTTACTATTAACCTAGTTCTTATTCCAAGAAAAAACTACAAAAAAATCACTTGGTTGAGTAGCGTCACCCTTGTGAGCAATCTAGACTTCATCAGCATAAAAAATTTGAAAAAGCCATTGCCCCACGTAGCTTTATTTCTGAGAAAAAAATCACCTCCCCCCCCTCCCCCCGTCCCTCATCGTCGACACGACCGGCATCGTCTCTGAGAGCAACTGTATAAAATCCCCAGTGTACTATATATATATATATCTACGTGCGTTTCGATATTTGCGAGCATATTCTCACCTTTCCCTCCTTCACGCGTAAATAAGTATGTATATATACATACATACATACTGTGCGAACGTGAATACTATTGTCGTCGCGGACATCATCCCCAAGAAAATATTCGAAAAAGCCACTTTGTCGTCTAGCATATAATATAACTCTTGCGAGAAGCTTAGGTATCATCTTCGAGAAAAAAAAAATGGAAAAATTACTTTGTCCCGCAGCATCAGCTTTGCGAATCACCTATAGATATCAACTCTAAAGGAAATATACGAAAAAGTTACTTAATCATAAAAAATTCGAAAAAGCCACTTTCTAACCAACGCGCCGGCGAAGAATATACAGCGTCGTTTCTGAAAGTAACTGTGCGTAATATCCCTACTGTGCAATATGTATATACCTACTGTGCATCTCGATATTTGCGAGCACATTCTTTCATTTCCCTTCTTTACACTCATAACTGTGCACACACACATACGCACACTGTACGAATGCGAAGACCAACGTCATCAACGTCGCCGAGAAAAAAAACCACGAAAAGTCACACTGTCGCACAGTCTCGCCTTGCGAGCGACCTACACATCATCTCGGACGCAAAACACGGAAAAACTACTTTGTCGCGTAGCATCACTTGTCGAGCATCCTGCACAATATTTCTCAGTTGTAGAAAGCACGAAATAGTAACGCCACTACACATAGCGTCGTCCTCACGAGCGATCTAGACACCATCGCAGCGAAAAAAACACGAAAAGATCACCTCGTCGAGTAGCGTCACATTTGCGAGCAATCTAGACTACTTGTATATCGATATTCAAAAAAGACTGGGTAAAGCCACTGCGCGGCGTAGCTTCGTTTCCGAGAAATAACTGCCTCCCCCATCCCCCTCCCCCCCTCTCGTCGACGCGACCGACGAAGCGTAGCATCGTCGCTGCGATGAGAGAGCAACTGCATATTTGCGAACGCATTCTCGCCTTTTTGCATACCTTATAAATGCAGAAGCAATAAGTACACCTGTATATATGCATATACTGTGTGAGTTCTAACACAGCGTCATGGCGGACATCATCCCCGAGAACAAGCGCCGAACCTCCAGTTAGCGCCAAAACTATACATTGCTTTTCACGCATAGAATATTCGAGAACTTGACTCGCACCGAGCCTCTATGCGCGAACGAGATTCCAGCCTCAAGAGCAAATTCCGAATGTCCGATACCTCGTAACGAACGAGTTTCCATATGAAAATTCTAACTCATCGTCTCTCCTCCCAAATACGCCGCGAATAGCTCTCGCGCGTTACATCAGAGCGACCGCGCGAAGTCGTCGTCTCGTATATACGCGGGGCCGGGACATCTCGGTGTCCGCAATATTCATCACGACGAACAACGAGAACGTTTACTTACGCAAAGTTCCGAGTATTCTCCAGAGTACTCGTTCTCCTCTTACTTGCGTTCCATACGAAAATCGCGGCGACGAAGGAGAGTGCAGTGTCGCAGTTGCGGGAAAGTGATGATGCCGAGTCGGAAGCCGGAAGCGCAATGAGCCGATCCGCCAATCGCCCCAATCGGCTTTACAGTGTTAAGTATACCTATATGATAAGTGACCGTCGCGAGGGCGGCGAGGCTCGAATGCCGCGATCGGCAGTCGCGCAGTGCTGCCGCCTCGCGGCGCCTTCCGAAGCTCCGTGCCTGTCGGGACTCGCGAATTTTCGAATCCTAACGGTCAAACGGTCGAATGATTGGAGAGTCGCGGCGCGAGGCGACGAGTCGCCTCAGTCGTGACCTACGAGTGGCAGTGGAAAGAGCTTGACTTCTGTTTACATCACGCACGTACTTGCAGCTCGTCGTTATTTCAGGTTCCCGTGTATCGCGTGAGTATAAAAAACAAGGTAAAAATTCGTTCGGAAAATTCGACTCGACTGAATAATCGCGCGAGGCTACTCTCTGTATCAGGTGGACAATTTTTTTTCTGCAGAGAGAGAGAGAGAGAGAGAGAGCGAGAGAAAAATGGGCGAGCAACACATCAGCAACAATGGTGGTGGCGGCGGCGGCGGCTCGGAACGACAAAAAAATCGTGGCGGCCGGCTTTTGTATAGCAGTGGCGGCGGCGGCATCGTCCATAAATCCAAACAGCGAGTCATGAGGGAGATTCGTCTTCCGGCCTGCCAGGGACAATGGAATTTAAGCCGGCCCCGACACGGTGTCGTGCAGGAGGTAACTTTTGCGTGAAATTTTTCTCTCCCGCTGTCGCGCGCGCGGATATGCACGTTCGAAGTAGGATCGAGTGCGCTGACATAATGAACGTTTGTTTTAAGTTTCGCCCGTAAAGCGCAAGTTCTCGCGGGCCGGGAGACGAGAGAAAGAGCTCTGCGGTTCTAGCTCCGCTGCTGCTGCTGCTGCTGCTGCTGCTGCTACTGTGCACGGCGGAGATATATAAATCTCGAAATAAATCGAGCGCGAGACAGTTGCGGAAGTGCATCCGAAGAAAAATAAACTTTTTTTCTAACTTGCTTTTTGGTTAAAGCGAGCAACGTCTACTCCGTTACCTTGTTTACAATGGCTTCACGCCCGATGTTTATTTACCGGGATAATTCATTTGGAAACTCTTTTCTCATTGTTACACGGTTCTCTCGTAGGTAAACCAACAAATGCTTCTCCTCAACTTTTTTAATCACTTCGCTGCTAGTATCGGAAAAGCAGGGGTCCACCGTGGCTATATGTACAGGACAGATGGTAATGCATGGACCTGCGCTGTGTGTTTGGAACTTGGAATTTTACGCCAGTCCTCGGCGAAAATGATTGCCCGGCTGGTGCATTCGTAACCGTCGGACCGCACGAGAATTGACCGGCGTTTATCTCGACCTGCAAAGCACACTTCATATAAAATAAAAACTGCGCGGCTCTCGCTGTATATCGAATGTTTAACAACAGACTGAACATTTTTTCAGGACCGCTGCCGAACGATTTATACAGCTCATTGAAGAGTAACGCCGTTTTTCTTGGAATTGCGCGATCGTCCTGTCGAGCGAAAGGCTTTCTCAACCTAAAAACAACGGAACCGAGGAGACGTGCTGAAGGTAAAAAATCAGATAAGAGGCAGACGAGAGCGAATCGAAAGAAATTGATAAATTCTCAGCGCGATGTCGAGAACCTCTGCAGTAGTGCGAAGAAGAGAGCGAGAGAGAGAGAGAGAGAGAGAGAGAGAGAGAGAGAGGGAGGGAGGGAACTGAGCGCAGTTCTAGCCGCTGCGTAAGAGCTTATATATTTACCCGAGGGAAACGATACTGCAGCACCGGCCAGCTTTGTTATTGCCGGGAAATTGGAAAGTTTTCACCGATATCGGCACGAGAGCCTTCCCAGAATCCGCGAAATATTATTTCACAGTCGTGATACTCTCCTGTATATATAGAGCTTCTTCGTCCTTTTTTCCTTTTTCCTTCGCCAGCTGCATCTTTGGGCTGACCTTTATTTCTTCTTTTCATTTTAGTACGAATATTTGTCTCGAAAGAGTCGGCGCCTGCACAATCATTCGATGCACGTCAATTCGATTCATCTGTATAGTAGCAGAACGAGTGCCTTATCGAATCTATGTGAGTTGAGCGATGGGTAAGTGTCGCATTCTGTATACCGGAAATTAAGTACTGTCCCTCAAGGTATAAGATAGCATCTTCCTCTTTCGTTCGAGGACGTGAAGGGAGTTGCACACTTTTTATGTGTTGATTTCAAACTTTTCATTGAGTATAATATGTGGTTGCTTTTCATTCCAATAAGTTTGTACTTTGTATGCAAAGCAGTGAATATATTTTTAAACTTGACTGTACAAAATCAATAGTTTAAAAATAAAAATAGTGAAATATTATTTTGCTTAAAAATTAATGAAGAATATCACAGTTCTATTGTAATGAAACTATTGTTTACAATAATCAAATTTTTCAGAAAATAACAACTACAACTGGATCAACTGGAAAATGTCAATGCAAGTAGCGATGCAACTATGCGATATTAATCATTATAGAAACAGTAATATAACAAAGTTTTGGTATATGGTAAGTTTAATTAAAGAAAAATATGAAATGTCCTTTGCCGCAGAAAAATTTGTGTTAAATCATTTTATTAAAAAATAGTTTGACAATGTTTAAAAGCTTTCATGTGTTTACAGATTATGGAATGAAATACAAAGTTGGTGCAGCCTGTATCGTGTCGGAATAAATTTCAATTTGACATCGGATTGAGAAAGTTTTTTGCTGTTTTATACTTCAGAGGTTTTATTAATTCCAAGATTTCTCACGCTGTGCGGGGGAGCACTGGAAAAAGGTGAATAAAAAACGTCGATAAATCCCAAAGCCACGTGAAAAAGTCTTGGTTTCTCCAGCAGCAGTGACTAAGAAAGAGCAAGAGAGAAGACGAAGGAAAAGAAAAAAGAAAGGCTCGAGGGGAGCGCGCCACGTTTCGCGTGTTTCTCCTCAACATCGTCGTCGTAGCCACTACCACCACCACCAGCTCCTGCAGCGTCGCCGGTGCTGAGAGATCGTATAATCGGATCAGCATTGCGAGAGGAGCAAGGGAGGCAGAGAGAGAGGGAGCGACGTAGTTTGAGAAAGTACAGAAAATGGAGAGGAAAAGAGATGGCATAGCCAAGAGAGCACAGCAAGCCAGAGTCTCAAACCAAGGAGGAGGAGAGAAGGAAGAGAAAAAAAAGTAAATGACACAGAGAGGAGGAAGGAAAAATAAGCAAGTTGTAGACTGTCGCGCGTGTAGGAAGAGAAAGTGAAGAGAGCTAGAAAAATTGCGGAAATTGCTAGGCTCTCAGGCGTCTTAAATTAATTCGCTTGGACAGCGACAGCGACCAAGAACCAAGACCACCAACGCTCGGCTGCTACCCTGTTTTATTGGTGCAATCTCGGGGGTCGAGCGAGATCTTGTAACCTTCCCCAGACCATCTTCGTACGAGCGCTCTACTCAGGCGACCTTCTACTTGCCACCTTGCGACAGCTACGTACATCCTGGCAGGCGCTGTCCAGACTATACAGACTGTACTCTGCTTACTGGGCTCTGTTCACTTACGTTTAAGAAGCTTTCGAGGCTCATCCGGATGGTTGAGAATCTAGTGAAAACTTATTTTTGCACAAGTATTCCACATACCAAAAGTAATTCAACTAGCACACATTTTTTCCTAATTAAATTTTAATTAATTTTGACAATGTTAGTGTTGGTAATTTCTTTTATAAAACTTTGACAAACGGTTTGAATCGATTGGATAAAGTTCAATTTTTCTCTTCGCCGCATCTCGGCTTTATGCAACTTATGCATAAGATAACAAATCTCGTCTAATTGTTTCAAAGTTGTCTGTAGAGCCTGCGGCAAGCTCACTATTTACCGTGGGTAATTAATATATGAACACCCGCACCATGCGTCGTATTACACTTACTGTAATTGTGTGATACTGTCGAGTCATCCTGACAGAATGCACAGTGAGTAAGAATTAGCGTTTTGATGAGCAATGAATAGTTTATGTTGACCTGTTTTCATCAAATTTGTTACTTTCTGTGTATTAAAAAATTAGTGTAATCAAAATTGTGAACTTAACGAAGTAGAATCTTATTAATTTTATCCTACAGAGATAGATCTTGACTTTCTGTCTTCAGGTACTTATTGTGCAGGCGCGCGTCTTCACCGAAGATCGAGGCAAACTGAAGGAACCTCGCTTAAAAAACTTTACGCTCGTTTAAGAAAAATCAATTAGCTCGAGTTCTACTCGGGATAACCTATTTAGACTTGCGAGGGATGAGGACTGCGCGGTTCAACTTTTAATTAATTTACTTTGCTCTTTGTTTAGCTTTGACTCGCGTAAGCGATTCCTGTAAAACAGTCATGAACGTCTTCGATGTACAGAAAACTACTGTGATGTGCAAACATTTGTAAATTTCTCTTCAATTTAAGAATCGTAGGATATTGATAAAAGGTAATTGATAATTGTAAAATTTTTTGAATCAATGTAGCAGAATATTTGTTACATTGAATATCATTTTTTTATAAATTTTCTTTGTGGTCTTTGAAGTTACATTTTATTTTACTTATTCATTGCAATACAAAAATAAAAGTAGAATAAGCTTCTATCCATCGAAGAATATAAAAAGACCTACTGTTTCTTCGCGATCAATCACTTATTCGTAAGCATAGCAAGCTTCAATTTAATTGAATTTATTTTTTCTAAAAATTTGAATAATTAATTTATTTCGTAGAATGTAAGAATATTATTAAAATTATTAGATTCCTAGTACGATAAATTCAATATTGATTTTATCGGTATTTCCAATTATTTTCATACATTTCATAGAAGTAATACTTATTTTAGCAAACGTCGATAAATCCCAAAGCTACGTGCAAATTTCGATGGCTGAATGTAATTTTATATAACTATGTAGTTCAACCTTTTCAGCAAGAAAATTGACGAAGTATATGTAGTCTATCTTTTGCATTCGTATATCTACGTATAAGAGGTTGTACGGATAGTCATTGGTTTGTTCAAGAAGGGGTTCGCATCCCTTGACTGCGTATTCATGGCTCTCGGTGTCACGTGTCTTTTCAATTGCAAGTCGCGTGCAGAAAGAGAGAGAGAGAGAGAGAGAGAGACAAACGTTCGCTTGTTCCAATGTCGATGTGCGTGCCAGCTGCGGTGCGTCAACGTTAACTGCAGCAGGCACGTTTGGGTTTTTACTTCGAGTAAAATGTAACTTTTTTTTACAATTCCTGCAGTTTATTATTTTTAAGTTACTATCGAAATCGTAAGAAAATCAATAACATATTTTGTTTGTGCCAAAGATTCATGATTTTTATTGAATATCGATGTAGAAAAATTTGTCTACAAAATCAATTTGCTCAAAATTGATTATACCATTTTTTAGATTCGGTTCAGTTCACATCCATCATCTGCCCAACAGAGTGATTCGTCAGCATCATCGATCGTACTTTGATTTCAAATTGCTCCGATGAGACGTCTAATATTTGGAATTGCGTTCACCCTTATCGAACGAAGACAGACTGACTCAAATTCATCGGCGTATACTTCTCGTCGTCGCCATCGTCGTTGTCGGTGGCGGCGGTAGCGGCATCGTCCCGATGGGACTCGTTATACTTACTTAAGTTGACCTATACGTTTGCCTGAAAAAATATGATTGATCGACTAAGCCCCCAATGTGCAGAACTACACTGCACGGATACTTCAGCTGTGGACTGGATTTCTCTTTCCATCTCCCCTCTTTTTTGGTCTAAGTATAGTCCCGGTCTTTGTCGAGATTCTTCTTCCGAGTAGAAAAGTATCATTTGATGTACGGCACAATGCTTAATACTTAATCAGTGGTTGATTAGAACTTTTAAGTTTTTTTTTCGACTTTACAATTCATCAATTTTCAGAATTTTTCTTTTGCTGTCCAACTTTCCGTTTATCAATTGCTCATTTTGTGCAAATAAAAGTGATTGTGCTCAGCAGAACGAAGCATTGGTAGGGGGTTATTTTTGTATAAAGTTGGAGCTAATGAAAAGTAATCAGCTACCATTTTTGGATAAAATATCTCTCCACTCGCAGTTCTCTTTGAGTCACGATCCACTGGGCTCGCGCAGCCTTTATCTCCACACATTCGCGAACGCACATTTGATACTTAATTCGGATGTTGAACGCAGTAGCAGAATATGACGCGGGAAAAAGAGCGAGGAGAGAGGGAGGGGGGGGGGCTGGGGATAAAAAAGGGGCGAATACGGCAGCGGTGCGCAATCCGGTAATTATCGACGACACGTTACTGGCGACACATCCGCTGCCGAGCTGTCGAGCTAAGGCCATGGAATTCCTCCCTTTATGCGGGACGAACTCGATAATTAAAGCTTTGACGCATCGGAACAGCGCCGCGCGCGACTGAACTCAAATCTGGTCTTGATAAAGGACAGGAGCTGCTGCGCGCCGGTTTTATTATTTTTTTCACTGAGACGCGCGTGCGAATGGCCAAAGTGCGAGGGCATATAACGAACTGTTGCAGGTAACGGCGTGCGGCGGGCCTCGGAAAAAATCATTTCGCGCGCACTTTCCGGCCAGACAGTAAAACTCAATGACGTAGTGCGCGGCTCGGCAGAGTGCGTCCATAAAAAAGTCCTATACAGGCAGCCGGCGAGTGAAGTGAACTCTGCCGCTACCCCATCCCCCAAGCGCTCGCTCGCGCGCGCGCGCGCGCGAATATTCTAGCCGTCCGCGCGTTACGCTGTTTATTCACCGGTCTCGCCTTTCCAGATAAAAAACGCCGAGTGTACGGGCGAGAGGGGACAAAGAAAATATAACAAGCGGGGAAAAAATTCCGAGCCGAGACTCTCTTTCGTTCTCTGTCTCTCACTCTGCTTCTCTCTCTCTCTCTCTCTCTTTCTCTCGCTCTCTCTCTTTCGCGCGCGCGGCAATATGCACGCGAGCCTTATAAAAGAGAAATACGAACTTTGCGCACTGACGTCAAGTAATTTACGTGGCACAGCCTTGGCAGCAGCGCTGTTATAGAAGCCGGCTTACACAGCAAAGAAAAACTATTCAAACATTATATTAACTTTGAAAAATGTCACTTTCACCCGTGCGACTGTGTTATTAAATCTGCGCTCGCCCGAACAGCTGCGCGTTTGGACACGCGTCCCGATACCTATATCCGCTCTTTCGAGCTTGTAATTGCACCGCGTATAGCAGTTGACACTTACTCGCGTATATATGCGTGCACACACACACACAGACACCGGATATAGCGGAGCGCGCGGCGGAAAGAGTCGAGAGGATCGGCCAGCGGCGTTGTATACACAAAATTCATCAGGGATTCAGCTCTCGGCCGGTGAAAGTGGCATCAATCGCGCGACCATATCGCATCATCTCCATCTGGCCGTAAAATCCGGTGGCGCTCGTTAGCCACGCTCGCGCTCGTTACGTTGCCTCCCTCTGTTGCAGATTCATCCGCTCTTGGTCTCTCTCTCGCTCTCGCTCTCGCTCATACTCTCTCCATCTCCCTCAGGCTTACGGTGTGGCTGCGCTCGCCGCCCCTAATTATTTCGGGCTGTGCTTAATGAGAGAAGCGCGTAGCTACTGTTACCGCGTTCGTGTTACGCAACGCCGCCCTTTCCCGTAAACGCAGTATCTTCGCGTGCACACACAACTCGAGTGCGCAATCAGTCGTGGTAAGTTTGCGCGAACGCTCAACTTTCCCCGACGTAAACGCCCGCCTCTCCTGTACTGTCTTTATTGTTTTAATCCTTGATTTACACCCCTGAGGTATGACGCTGAATTGCTTGCGCTTTAGTGTCTAGAAAGTTGAGGCTGCCTTATATTAAGAAATTCAGAATACCTGCACTTGAGCTTAACGTTCGATTAATTGAAAGTCTACAAAGTCTTTATAGTTAATATTAAGGAAAACGTTCAATGCTCGGCTATATACGCAGTTGAAAGGGACGGGTGCACTTCAAATATTTATAAAATACAAATTTTTATTCTCATAATCACTTTGCATTATTCATATAACATAAATTAAATAGCAGTATATGAATTCGAGAATACTTTGAAGAACAATATATACCGTTTTATGTTCTTCGGTATATATTTTATATGCGCCATATACCAGACGCAAAGTGTGTTGAAAACCAAAATTTATAATTTTCAGTTTTCCAAGTACCATAGACTTTTATTCAATCTGGTGACCGCAGAGAATTCATAAAAATTATCAATAATTAAGCATAAATTATCTTCATTTGTTGTTAACTTTTTTCCATGGAATTCGCTCATATAATTATCGACATTTTTATGAATTACCTTCAACCTACATTTCAAATTTCTACAAATATCGTAATTGTATATGTACTTGAAGTAGGTCCAGTCTACAATATAAGAATGCTCTTTAATTGTACTTGTATAACCGAGAATTTTGGGTCTGAATTTTCAAAGATTTATTAGACCTGGTATAATCCGTACATGAATTTTTGTTTTTCGTCAAAGTATTTGAATTTAAACTATTATTTAATGCATTATCAAAGAAGTTAGGATAAACAGAAATATTTGTAAGAAATAGCGATTCCTCTCAAGAGAAATCTGTCCGATTTTGCGAATACCGCGTGAAAACTGCAAATCCTCAGGATCCTCAAGCCAAGCCAATAGTTTATACTCGTTAATACCTAATTGTCTACGCGCGGGTGACACGATAACGGCTCCGCAATGGTGAACCGCAGCGGCACCACAAATCAAGCGCGAGAAACTCATTTACTTAAAACATCGCCGGCGAATCGCGTACCTATATACGTATAGTTTCGGAGAGGGCAGCGGCGTCGCGGACCACCTGCTACTCCATTATAATAATGATTACGTCCCCGTGTAAATTATTGAAGCGGACGCAGTTTCCCATTACGTGGGTGCTTCCGAAATATCGGTCAAATTATTTCAGGCTCGCTCACGATCGGGCAGGGCGACTCGAGCAATTTAACTTTGCAAATATTGCTCGAGCCGCATCCCGCGCGTATATATACCTCGATGTGAAGTGCATTGCTATGGCGTGGAGTAAGTCGAGCGAGATTTTCGGTGCGCGGATATAGCGGAAAAATCGATTTCTTAACAACGTCACGTTTTACAATCTTGTTTGCGAGCTTTTCGAGAGAAAATGCTTTTGGAAAAACTTCACTTAAGCTGTCCCCTTTACCTGGGTGTATACGTGTGGCGCTCGGCAAACTTTTCGAATTAATCCCCGAATGCAAAAACGCTTTACTCTCGCGAGAGCCAAGTGGACTTTTCATTTATCAGACGGAATTCAAGCAATTACAGCCCAGAGCTTGTTGCTTGTAATTAGTAGTGCGCGCGCGAGTAGATTAAACGGAATAAACAAAAGAAAACAGCTGCGACTTCTCGGAGGTGCGCAAAAAAGCCGGCGACGAGTCGACGCTCGAATTGACGTATTAAAGAAATGTAAAATTCTCGCGGTACTATGTAATACGAGCGGCGAGAGCAGCTCTCCTTCTCGAAGGGATACGTGTGTATATATAGCAGCCGAGAAATCGATAGCTCGCCGCGCGAAATAAAATTTGAGAATCAAAAGCCCATAGGGGGGTGGCTCTCTCCGCAGCCGAATTCCCTTGGCCTGGGCGGCGCAGTGAAAAGAAATGACCGTTTGCCAAGCGCTGAAAGCGCTAAACGCTTTTACGGCCGGCCATTATCGATAACCAGAGCCGCGGGGCGAAGTTACTCTGACGGGCTCGTTTCCGGCGCTGCGCGCGCTCAATAGTTCTATTACCATACATTTCGCGGTAAATTTGCGCGTCAACGTGTGCGGTGCCGAGCGAGCGCCGAGGGAAGATTTCTCGTATATGGACGGCTCGTTTCTCCCCCTTCGCGTAGTCGCGCGTATACACGCATATGTATAGGTATACGCACGTGCGCGTACGCGCGCATATGGCATACGTGCCGCGCATCGATAAAAATATATGCGCGTTTCGAAAGTCAGCGAATCTAGAGCGTTAAAGCAAATGAAGACGCGCGCGAAAGCTTGATATCGGTCGATGCGCCGCATCGGCGCTGGCCAACTGCCCGATACGTCGCTTTCGCTTTGTGCCGCGTCTTTTCCCCGCGGCGTCGAATTTCCCGACCTTCACCCACTTCTCGCGCGCTTTCGGCGCGCAGCGATTATAAAAAAAGATGGCGCGTACGCGCACGAGTCGCTGCGCGCGAGAGCCGAGAATAAACTCGTCATGTAGCTGGCGTGTATTCAATCGCAAGGGGAGGGGGAGGGGGGACACCGGCTCGTCGAAAGAAACTTGCAATTCACTAATCGCGCGCCGTATTTCATTCTCACCTGCGCGCCTCGGATCGGCACGCTATTTAAATGCGCGCGCTCGCGGGGAGTATACGTATATATAGCGGGCGAAGATTAGAGAGGAACACTTACGTCCTTGTCTCGGGCCGCGATCTATCGCAGCGCCGACGCTCTCCCTCCCCCTCGCGCGCGCGTCTTTATCGATTTCAGCCGGTATACAAATCCACCTCGAGGCAACATTAGTCACTCGGCGCTGCTTCCACCCTGGCACGCGGAACCCGCTCGCTCTTCCCCCCTCCTCACCCTCCTATATAACCGGGCTCGCTCCGAGCCCTAAATAATGCACTCGCGAGCGAGCGAGCGGACTGCTTGCAGTTACAGCGGGACCTAAATATCCTGGGCTTGCGAACGCGAGCCTCCCAGCCATGACGTTTTATACACGTATATACGTCTGGGAGCAATTTCTCCGCAGCGTCGGCGACCTGTGTACGTCTGTGCGTGTATATACTGTGTATATATATATGTACGTGCGCGCGACACGGGCGAAAATTGAATTTCGCGCCGCGCGCCACTGCCTCGCCTAATGATCTATTTAGTTTTCGCGGGACGCGACAGCGCGACGGATGCGCCCGAGATATTGATCTTTGCGCGAGCTTCGATCGCCTTCTCTCCGAAGCCATGCGCTGTGTGCAGTGCACGATGAGACTTTGGCTAATAATAGCGGCGGCGACCTTTATTTTTTTATGCGCTATATGCGTCGCGCGCGCGGCTCGCATCCATCATTTCGGGGTTGGAGGGAGGACAGACGGACTCGGCGCCGATAATTCAATCCGTCGAATTGATATTCGACCGTAAGTCTATCTACGGATTGATTATTTTCCAAAGGGACACGTCGAGTAGATTTCCATTATAGGAGCCGGGGCTGCTGGAGGGGACTACACCACCGGATCTATCTCTCCTTATACCTTTAAGATACAGCAGCTTCGTCCTCTTCCTCCTCCTCCACCTCTTCCCTCCCTGCAGCGTCTCTCTTATTCTCGTGGCTCCCTTTCCATCTTTTGCGAGAGCAGTGACAGTTACAAACGACGCATTATCTGTAAGGATTGTACGCGGCCTAACCGGCGAGAGGGCGAAAATGGCGAGCACCTGCTCGCCCTCTATCCATCTCTAGGCGAGCTCTTCCTTCTCGCGAGCGCGTTATATACACTTTCTTTTCACCTCGCACTCGTGTATATACGCGGTGCGGTACACGGCTGCGCTGTCAATGCAAACGCAATCAGTTGCAACAGCTCATTTCGCGGTGGAGGGTCGAGAAAGAAACTTGGCTTACTTCGCCTCTTTTAGCGCGACTTCGCATTGCTTTCTGTGTTTGTTTATCTTTCTGTAATTGTCACGGAATCAAGCCTATAACGCTCTCGTTTCGTTTCAGATTATCTTTGCCAAGAGGAGCCAGCAGCCAGCGAAGACAGCGAGAAGTGCAAGAGAAACAAGCTCCGCAAAGTTACCGACAAGGCATACTCTCATTTATAACCACAGACGCGCGCGCGCGCGCGAGCACCGCTGCGGAAACGTCGGCGGAATCTTGGCAATAATACTGCGGTTGACTGTCAAATTCGCTTCACCCACACTTCAGCCGTGACACCGGCGAAACAGGTGTGCATCGCAGTGATTCGCAACTCTGCCGAGAGAAACTGAAATCTGAAATACCAGTCGCCTGCAGAGCTTTTTACCCACGCTGCTCCACCGATGGCTGGGGCATAAATATATTATAGGTCTCTTGCGTAACGAGAGCGCGCTAGTGAGCGCACGCGCAAGCACGCAAATTTCGCAATATCGAGTCGCGGCCTACCTACCACGGCTGACAGCTCAATTTATGGCGGTGTCAGCTGTCAAATTTCATTCTTCCAATTACACGCGTACATATGTATATTTTTTTGGCTCTGACATACGTACACCGCTAGGAAAGCTTCTCCTTCCTCGAGAGGCGTTATATAGACGAGTTCACGGCTGCGGCTTTTCTCTTTAGTCACGATCTCCCTATTTCCGTGCTTAAAGGCGAGAGTTGCGTCGTCAGGTGAATACTCCCAGATAGGGAAGAGAGCGGAAAAGTCACTCGCGACGCATATATACATTTGGAACTGAGAGAATACAGATCGCGCGCGGTGGAATGCGCGTAGAGTCGCGTCGCCGTGTCGAGGGATCGATGGCTCTCTGGGGAAATTTGGAGGCTGCTAGCGCCGCGACACAGCCTGCTTTTTCTAGATAATGAATAATCGTACTTTTCAAAGGCCCTTCTACAGAAGTCGTTCTCGTCGCTCGCGCGCTTCTTTTGCGAGCAACAGCAGCAGTAGCATCCCTTTATTGCGTTGTCGCTGCCGCCGCCGCCGCCGCCGCCGCCGCCGCCGTAGTAGCAGCGCAACTACGGAATTGCCAAGCGCACACCCAGCCTTTTGCTCGTCTTGCTCCCTATTTCGCTTTCTCCTGGTTACCCCGATGCTCCTGGATAAAGGGTATCTGGATTTTCCTCCTCGCCTTCCTTAGCATTCGGAGTCGCTTGATAGTGGTTTTCTCCGCGCTTTTTTTTATCCTCTCTGAAGTCCAATCAGTGTCACCTGCGTTGTCGCTGCTGCTGTTTATGCACAAGGAGAGCTTCTCAATGAAGGCCTTTTGAAGCCCCCATGCGCTTCTCGTCTTGGTCTTTCCGGTTTTTCTCTTTGTTTTCTATTATCCGCTCGTGCAACGTCTATCCGTCACTCTTGGCCAAGTAATTTTCGTGCAACTTTCGAGGAGCTGTGCGGGGATAAAGGTTTCTTCGAGACGCGCTTGATTGAAAAGCCTAGTACAGGCCTTGACTTTAATTAGAGCACAAATGTTTCAGCGGCATCAATAAGTTTCCTGCGATGGCATTTTCAATTTTCCGTACCAATTTTTTTTCTCTCAATCTTGCAAGTGGGCAAAGTATGACGTGCTTATTAGTTACAAACTGTTGATAGACGTAACTGAAAAACAATCCTTGAATACGGATCATGCTTCGGCTAGGAAAGTTTGTCGGTACTTTATTTTGTTTGTAATTGTACACTCGGCGTTTAAGGCTTTTAAAAGAAATTCGAAACCGCGATAACATTATTTACTCGCGAAGCTTAAACGTATCTCGAGAGCAGGGCTATAAATACAATTGAAATCTTCATTACTCGATTTTCCGCCCTCTAAAATCGTTCGCTCGACTGCCCCTTCCTTCCACCCGTGCTTGCGGCTATTTTCGTCTTCCGCCCACGCAATACTCGAACCCCTACATTGTTGACCTCGCGTGCTGCGCTCGCGTCCTCCAGTTTCTAATCTCACCTCTTCTTATGCTGTAAGACAACGATCTGCTCTAGCGTACACGTCCAGCGGGAATCGTGCTTTTTCTTTCCTCGGCGGTAGGTTAAACTTTCGCTATTAAATACTAATTTCGCCAAGGGATTCGCGGAATGCAAGGCTCGCGTCCGTTCTCATAAAGGCAATTTGAAAGATGCTGTGGGATATAGACGCTTCTGGGACCAGGGTAGCGAATTATCTGGGCATTGTTTCCGCTTTACTATAATAGATCGATTACCGGTGGCTGTGGCTCGAGTTTAATGTACTGTATCTTAGTGCCTATTAATTCATAGGAAATTAGGACAATGGATATCTGCGAGAATACATGCCATCCTGACTTTCTAATTTTTCGAACAACACGTTATAGGTGCGCTACATTAGTTAGAAGCATTGCGTGTATTGCTGGTTTTTGCGCCGAATGAAGTATTGGCTAAGCCATAACGGCGCTTTTACGGTCATAAATTGAAAAGCACCGGCACATCGTTATTTGTCGTCGTCGGCAAACTTTGTTTTGTAGCTCAGCGAGTACTAACGCGATCTAATTACGTTTCACTAGTCGCCACCGCCTCCGCGACCGTAAGATGTATACACATACAAGTTGAATGGCATTACGGAGTTTTTGAAGCCAGAGTCAGAGTTGTTGTGGCAACGTAAAGTGTGTAACGAATGCTCTCGCCCATTGAAACAAGTCCGCATTTAGCAAGTCGGCTCGATAAGCTGAATAATTTAAGGCCAAGAAAACGCGATAGCACCGTCGACTATTGATTACCGTAAGCGCTTAAAATCCACTTAATAGAATGTCACGATGATTCGCTTTAACTGATGTATTTAAATCAATTACAAATTTAACGATGAGAATTTCGTTATACTGATCATTCGAGCTCGTCAAAATCTAATAAAAACGAAACTTTGGCTTCTTCAGAAAAAGCAGCGAGCGCACTAGTGTGTAAAGTGTTGAAGCGGCGACGCAGCGTGAAAAGCAAGCGTAACTTATCGAGTTGGCCGAGGTCTGCTCCCTTTTGAACTTACGAGATTCCCGTTGGCACACAAGTGACAGCGGGTGTACTTTCACTTCGAGATACTCGCCGTCGTCGACTATTAGGGTCAATGGGCTGCTGTCACTGCTGCTGCTGCCGCTTCCGCTGCTGTTCGTCACACGTGCCCGAGATTCGGTCGTTTCTCTCGTTTAGAGGAGAAAAAAAACAATCTGCCGGACCCTTTCCCTAAACTGGCCTAATTGAAGCAAGAGCCCACTTGATTTATAGACCAGTGGGTGGCGTCGATTAATCTCGTGTGAGCCGCGTGCGTTACGCTTTGCGATTTTCGTAATTTAGCGCTCGAGCCAAAGATCGATCGGTCAAAGTGAAATGCAGAACATTTTCATGGCCAAGAGTCGAGTGTAGGAGAAGCTAGGTATTCTCTCTTATTGAATTCTTCCCCGCTGGCTCGCGCGCGCGCGAAGCCCTTTTGCTTTCGTATTCCGGGCTCTGCCCCTTCGCGCTATAGAATTCTACAAATGAGCCTGTATACACACGAACAAGCGCACGGGGACGCCTAGATACGATTTATATTGTTCAACCCTTCCGCTATCGGCACCGGAGCTCCTCGAGCCCGAGCGTCGGCCCTCGATATATATGGGCATTGGTCACGGTATACGGACGCCGATCGATATCTTTATTACGCGCTTTCTCTCTCTCTCTCTCTCTTCTTTTCCTTCCCTCTTGTTGCTGCTCTCCTTTGCTTCTTTATAAAATTTTACGCTTCACTAGTCCTTGGTCGGATAGAGCGAGAGAGAGAGAGAGATAGGGAGATAGAGAGAGCATTCCCTTTAAATTCAACAATGACTTTAAGCGAACTTGGCCAGACTGGCGCAGTTTAAAAAGAGTGTGTGCAACTAAAATTTAATTAGAGCTCGGGCTCGAGCAATTTAAACGTAAGGGCTGCCGAGGTGGTGGCTAGCCGCGCTCGCTTTTCTTCGAGCTCTCTTTATTTCTTTTTTTTTCCTTTTTTTTGAACTATCAAACATTATTTCTTCTTTGCGGCTAGTTCATTCGCGGGAAAACGCTGGAGAGCGGGAGAGAGCTTTAATTAAAGTGCGCGAGAAAAATTATGCGCACGAATAGTATGCTACAGCTGATTATAAATAGTTTTAATAACGGTAAAGCGAAGTTTAAGTTTACTGCCGAGCCACGTGAGCGGCGATCGAAACGTCTATTAATATTAAGGTTATTAATAACCGTTGGGGATTTTTAATTACGAGGGGGGGTCGTGGCAACGAAATCGATAGCCTGCTTAGCAGAAAGTGTACGGGACACGTTGCTTCGCCGTACGAAATGTAATGAAAGCCACTGGCTCTTAATTAGATGTTTCACCCTTTAAAGGACAAATACTAGTAGTACAACCATACGTTACATCGGTCGCGTACAAACGCCCCTAATTAGTGTCACTTTTAATTTATCATTTGCGTTGATCAATACTAATAATACTAATTACTTTCGTTTCTTGTTTTTTCAGACTTGTTCACTACTCGGCGTACAAGGTTTCACGGCCCTAACGAGTTTCATCGTAATCAGGTAAGCTGCACACCCTCGAATTCAATATCTGTATTATTAGCCATGTATTCTACGTACAAATGCAACTTCTGAAGTAACAGCGGTGGACAAGTCTAGAAGAGACAAAAAAAAATAGCATCACTGAGATGCATAAAATTTTACAGTTACAAGCATCAACTCGGTATAGAACAAGACAGTTCAATATCGTTGTAACCCCATACAATGTTCGCCCCATTTAGTGCGATCGTCGGGCAGTAGTCGGCGGTATCGCACGTACCGTCATCTCAACTACAACCAAGCGTAAAAGCTCGTATTCCTCTCTCTCGCTCTGTCTCTCTCTCTCTCCCTCTCCCTACTGTGGTACACACATACTGAAAAAGCAAACCAGCAAGCAGACGCGGCGCAACGTGCGAGCAGGCAAGAAGAGGAAGACGAGGGAGCTAGTGAGCGACTAGAGAGGCGCTTATTAAAATGCGTTCTAAAGGTCACTGGCTGCGACTGGTATATATCGTGTTCGCTTTCGCCGTCGAGCTGTACGCGCGAGAGAAGACGTTATGAATATTAAGAAGCGACGGCGGTGGCAGAGGCATCAGCGCGGCGGCGCGTGGAGGACGGATACGCCGCGCGCGAAATTGATTCTCGTAAAACGACAAAGTCCTCGTCGTGACAGGGGCTCGCTCTCTTGCTCTGTCCCTTTTCCTCTCTCTCTCTCTCTCTCACTCCCTCTCTGCTCTCTCTCGCGGATGCGCCTCACGTACCGTTTTGGCTGCTGCTGTACGGAACAAAACGTTTTAGCTCGATTCATTGCTGCACCTGCAATTTGATTCGCCGTCTTTATAAATAATTAATGCCGTTCGGCTTCCCCTACCACTGTTGCTATCGCTGCGTGTATAGGGATGTGTGCGCGGGGCAGGGGGAAGTTGGTTATGTACTGGGAGGAACCGAGTAATGGAACGTAAATGGTTTATTGCAATAATATTCTCCGTGGCTGCATTGCATAGTGTATTACTGCTGCAGCCTCGCTGTACTGTTTAACGGGTTTAATCGCTTTATTGAATTTCAGTTCTCTCTCTCTCTCACTCTCTGTTTGTCGTCGTTCTTGTTTTCTGAGATGCCAATTACTTTGGCGGCACTCCCTCGAGGATGTTTACGCATGAATTATTATGAATTGGCCGTATCAACTCTTCGAGATTTACGAAGGCAGTTTAAAAGTTACATGCACTCTTTTACGCTTGTGTACTATGTCACAAAATCTTTCTTATACGCGTAATACTGTCATAGTTCAACAGAATTTTCAAAAAATCTTTTATTGAATTTCCAAGTTTAGTCACGCTGTGTAATGTGTTACATCATCGTTATTTAGGTCATCGATTTTGAAATTGATCATCATGTTTTTATCTGTGGTATCAGCACTGTATATTATTTAAATAATTATTAAAGATATCGCGAAAAAGCTGTATTTTGCTTATAATTAATTATCCTCTTTAAAATAAGTGATGACCTTTGTTGTAAAGTATTTAATACACGATTCTGATTGGTTGCTAACTGAACGTGATTATGATTCCCATGATTCATATACGTTCATGACCGATATATTGAAGACGAAACAACACGAAGCGGGCGCTTATTTCCTTGTGTGTTAAAAATGCCAATACGTACTATTTACTTTAAAAAAACGTAATTTTCTTTGGCTTAATTTTTAAAATAGCATAAAAATCTACAATTGTTTAACATTTGGTATTATGCACGCGGCAAAAAATAACTTATATCGAACCAATCGCAAGTACAAAAATGCATCGAATGTAAAGAATTTTAATTTAACAACAAATAATAAAGAGTTTTTACTTAATAGAAAATTCATTGCATAAGTTTGGTTAATATTTGCTTCTAGTACTTGATTTGCTTTCGATTACGTGCAACGAGTAATTTTTTCTCAGCGTAGAAAGTAGTAAGAAAAAAAAAAAATTAACCGAAGCTTGAAAAAATTTTTAATTAACGAAAGTTAATCGGAGAATTGGAGCTCCCTCTCTCTCTCTCTCTCTTTCTCTCTCTGGTGTCCTCGCGGTTGAAAAATCAAAACTCCGATAATGGATTTTCGAAAAAAAAAGAAGAAGAGCCAGCGAAGCCGGACAACGCAATTTGCGCGACTTTTATGAGACTGTGCGAGAAAGCGCGCAAACTCAAAAGAGAGACAAAGGCCGAAGGATTTTCCGAGTACAACTTTCGTTGGCGCAAGTACGACGAGGAGGAAGATGAAAAACAAAGGCATCCCCCCGCTATACTGCTCTAATGCGCTGACGAAACCACGAGGCCTGGAGCTCTTTTCCGCTCGCGGGCTGTGTAGTTCGATGAGCGCGGAAAAAGAGCAAAACTGGAGCGACTCACTCCGCAGCGTCTTTTGTTGGCTCTCTGGCTTTTCAAACTCGCCGACTGGTTAATTATCGGCCTAATGATATAGGGGCGGTCGATGGGCTGCGAAGGACGAGCTCTGCAGCCGGACAAATTGCACCTCGATGTTGGAAAATTAAATTTTTATTGTACTATAGGGATCCTTTGCGCGCAGCAAACAGTACGTGTAAAATATTTTAAATCTAGGTTGAGCGCACAGCCAATTATATTCCTTTGATTGTTTTATACGACACATACGGCGCAATTTGCGAGCTATAAAACTGTAATGAGCTGCTGTACTTTTTGAACTTGCAAGGAGAGTTCCAGTTTCTATATTGATTGTACGATATACACGTGTACTTGATACGAGCGAGTTGTTGAAGTTGCTGCTGCAGAAGTAGACTGTTTACAGCTCGAATTTCTACTCGAAAAACGTAAAAACAAACAAAATATCTCGGTAAACTTGGCCGCGGCTTCAAATCATTTGCCCCTGCATTTTGCGCGCGCGCGCGGCAAACGAGGATGGATGGGAGCGGAGAAAAATTTTCGCCAGCGCGCCGAAATTTCGACGAACTTTTTTTCTCCCCCCGCGCTGCGAAGGTCGAAAAATGCGGGGAACAGGAAATAAAGAGGGAAAGCGAGCTCGCGAATGATCCTCCGCGTCGAACGTTCTCTCGCCCTCGCTGCGCGCAGCTTCATAAAGCGAATGATCCGATATCCATAACAGAGCGATACTCCTTTGTAAGACGTCAGACAAAGCTTTCGCGTGTATACGGGCGGGAAAGACAAGGAGCGAGGGAGACAGGAGAAAAAAAAAACGAAACTGTGAGCATTGTCGGCTCGGCACAATGCGATTGATTCCGCTCGAAATCTCGGTATAACATTAGCATTCCGCCGTGTCGGCGACGCGACTGCGGGGCTCTCGCGTTTCGCGCAATCGTTAAGGAAGAAATTCGAGTGGCACTTTCGACAAGTGCCAATTAAACGGAAGAAGACGTGAAATCGCTCCCGAGTTCTTTCTCTCCGTTATATACGTATACACGCGTGCACGCGCAAGTGTACGAGAAGCGAGCACGTAACACACTTGGAATATCGACCTTCCACTTTTCATCTTTTCCAGAGAGAGAGAGAGAGAGAGAGAGCCTCGCGCGCATTATGCAAAGTCAGCTTTTGTGCAAAGGCTGCTGCCGCTGTGCGTCGGATCATTTTCGAATTACGCATCACCTTTTCTCGGGGTAAAGGAATAGACGCGCGCGAGGAGCATCGCCGGCGCCGAGGGAGGGTTTATTCTTAACAAGCCCATTGATGCCTTTGGCCTCAAAAGATGTACGAGGGCTTTATTTAAATTCAAGCCATTCAATTATTGCGCCTAATGGCCGCAGATGTAGTTTAATGTATTCTCTATCGCCCTCATCTCTCTCTCTCTCTCTCTCGTCTCTCTCATTCTTCCAGTTTATACATTTCTTTAGGTATTTTCGAGTCACTTGCGGCTCGAGTGGATTCCCCTTTGTGCGGCTCTAATTGCGCCTTATTGTTTTTAATGAAGCGCATTGGACGTCTCGGAATAAACAAGCAATTTCTCCTCCCGGAATAGTTTTGAATGCATTACAGTTTACAGAGCGTTGTTACGCGCGGGCAACAACTGCTCCGGGCGCGTATATGCATATAGTGAAAATCGCACTTTTCAAGAACTCCTACGTATCGGCTAATTATACGCCGACACACTCGCGTGCAATACGCGAGATGCGTGCGCGCGCGGTATATATATAGCTGCATCGCAGTTTGCTCAAATATTATGACACGAAGCTCCCGCGGCGCGAACCGCACGCTCTTATCAGCTCTCGCGGTCTGTTCGCCGCTATTTATCGCGTAATTTCCATTTTATCATTGGCGCGCGCATCGTCTACGTATATGACTTCTCTCTAACTGGCGGCTGTATATCGCGCGCGCGCGCTCGTCTCCGCACTTTTTCTGCCTCGTCCGTGATCTAATGCCGTTAATGGTCTGCGGTAATAAACGTAGGAGAATAAGCGCACCCGTTGATTGCGCGCAAAAATTGTGCAAACCGTCGCGCGTACGTCGTCGTCCTCCCCCCCCCCTCCCCTCCATCGAGATCGCGAAAAAAAGGAGAAAAAAAAAAGAACGCTCGGCTACTTTTCCAAAAGTGCCAGGAGCAAACTATTATTAGCAGGCCTAGGCCTCGTGCAGAGCCCGATGCGAGAATAATCTCGGGGAATCACGATGTTATACACAAAGTATGACTTTCGCACAACGAGCGCACAGAACGTTTAAGTAAAATTAGAAACAAGTCGCGGGCAATTAGGAGTGACGTGTGCCGCGCGTTTAAATATAGCGATGCGAATCGCGGTAATTGCGCGCGCGGGAGAGAGAGTCAAGTGTGTATACAGTCGCGATAAAAACGGCCTGTTAATTTCGCGAAACGCATAAAATCCATTCGTCATTTACGCCGGCAGTATACGTACGACTGTGTATCCATTATCTCTCAAACGATGCTCATCAAGTCTAATTTTGATCCGCGCGCGCGCGCGTTTCTTATCGTTCGCGCAGCTGTTTAAAACACTTGCGCGACTACATTGCAACAGACGCACGCGCACAAACAGCGAGTCGCTTCGAAAGCCATGTACGTATACGTGTATGTATACACAGCGAAAAAGAAGAGAAAAAAAATCATGCAATTTTCCGCAAAGGGAGTCCCGTCGCGGGGGGGGGGGGGTAGGCTATCGAACACATACAAGCGGGGGAGGCGGAGGTCGGGGAGGGGGGATGTGCAGCGCGGTGGTGGGGGAGGCGCGCTCTCGCGACGGCGCCCTGACGTACACACAGAGCGGAGAGAGAGAGAGAGAACGAGTCCGACGCTCCCGCGCGGCCGCGACGCCGTCAGTCGACGACAAGCCGTCGCGCCGTGCCGTGTGTCGTGCTCTCGCCGTCGGGAGAGTCTCGAGTTCTTGTGCCGGGATCACGATGATTGTCGTCGTCGCGACGATTATGTGAGTGTTGTCTTCACCAAGAGAGAGAGAGAGAGAGAGTTCGCTGAGTATATCGTACACATCGTCGCTGTCGTCGGCGCAGCGACGCAGACTAAATGCAGTGTCTCGAAGAGGAGCTTTCGGTGAGGATTCTGTTGTTCGCCCGAGGTGAAAGAGTACGAGGAGCCTGAGGAGAGCGAAAGGCAAACAAAACAAAACAGTGCACCGTCCAAACGAGCTGCTCCCCTCCCCCCGCCGCCGAGGGAGACGTCGCACACACATGCTGCCGCGCTACGTAGCCAGGTAACAACAACAACAATTTAGCTCTCCTATTAACGCGAAAAGAGGCGCGCACGCACTGGAAGAACCGGACCGCCGCTTGTACACACATTTTCGCCTGCAAACGGGCTCTGCTCCACTGCCTCTGCGCGTTTGTTTGCTCATCGACCGGCCGCGTTTATTTATTTACGATTTTTATTGCCGAGTGCCGTCGCAAACACGCGGAAGCGCCGAGCGATAGTTTGTCCAACCCCCCCCCCCCCCCGCGAATCTCTTATCGCGCGCCGCGAGCATTATGCGACCACGAGCTCTCGCATAATTTCGGAGCTCATGCCTTATGTAACGCGCGCAACGTCCTCGTTAAAGCGTCGGTTCTCGCGGAGATTCGCCGCCGCCCCGCGCAAACCAAGAGCTTGCGAGTGTCGCGGAAGTTTCTCCGCGTCGATAGAACGTAATAGACCTCGTGTGCGCGCCGCGAGAGAGAACTTCATCGAGTCGGCGTTCCGTCGCTCTCGCGCCCGCCGCGATCAACTTTTCAACGAACGATTAGCGAGGAGAAATCGCGTCTCGCTCGCGCCGATTCTCGATTTCGCGCGGTTGAAGATCGAGAAGCTCGCGGTCCGCGTGGGTGGCTGCCGCCGTGGGCGACGGGAGCGTTTGTACGCCGGAGGGGAGAGAGCGAGAGAGCAAACGCCGCACGAAATAGAAGTCCCCGCGTATTTAAGTAGAGCGACAAGGAATAGATAGCTCTAGAGCTCCGTAGCGCGCGGGCGAGCGACGTGTTTGCATAGCTGCTGCGCACGTGGTTCTCGGCTATACGTCTAGCGTATATACAGACACGCGCGCACACCCGTGTGAGACGTCGTCGTATCGGAGCTGCTCTGTATACGTGTGCTTTGGCTCTGCGCGTATATATAAGCGGCTCAATGTCTTTCGCCGCGATGTTTGGAAAAATGAAGAGCCAAAGCGGTCTGTATATGTGGGAATTTTTCTTCCTCGTCTTTCATTCCGTCGCTCCGCGGCGGGTCCACGGAATCTTCGATTCTCATGCTAATGAGGCGCGACGTGTTTAAACTGAACGCGACGCGCGCGCGTATATTATACGTTGTATAGGAGCCGACTCGAAAGAACAATGCCGAATTTTCTCGACGTTTCAAGCCCCCGGAGCGCACTCGCGGCTTCGAATAACGGCTGCGAGCTCGACAAAGCCGCTCTCCGTTCGATAATACACATCGGCAAATACACGCGGGAGTCGCGTCCGAGAACGGCGGCGTGGAAAGCCGCGCGCGATTCGTTTTTCCCTTTAATTGAAAGGAAGAGCGCGAATACAGGTGTGCGCGTACGCGTGTATACACGTCCGCATATACGCGCGTATATAGAGAGAACGAGCGCGTGCGGTGTGCACACACACACACACATATATATATATATATACGTATAACGCTCTCTGGGGCGGAGTATAAAGCGCTATTACAGAACGCGCGCACGTTTGATCTCGCGAAAACAATGGTAAATCCAGGCAAAGGAAGAGATTATTTTGTCGCTGTTTAAACGCGAGCTTGCGTGCGTCAAAAGCTGTTTACGGCCGGCTGCAGTGTATACACTCGTTGCGCTCGTTTTTGCGCGCGGACGACGACTCGGATGAGCGTGCGCAACTAGGACCAAAGACTCGCTCTCTCTCTCTCTCTCTCTCTCTCTCTCTCGTTCTCTCCCCCCCCCCCCCTGCCGGCGGGCATTATAAGCGCTTCGCGCTTTTCGGCTTTTAAAGAGGAGAGAGAGAGAGAGAGAGAAGGCCTCGCCGCGACTGGGCGACATAAAAACTGCCGTATAATTATTATGTAAATAGAGCCCGGCGAGTCGCGGGAGAGGAAAGATAGTCAATGGACCGCGCGCAGGAGGACGAGAGACGCGCCGCACGAGCTTTTCGCGCGCGCGCGAGCGCAAAGGACCGTGCGGTGACCTACCTGCTAATATCCCGGGATCTCTCTCTCTCTCTCTTGCTTTTTATATTCATCGCATTCAACTTATTCATGCTATTCACTGTGCGCGAGGCTGGGGCGCTGCTGTTGCTATTGCAGCGTCCGAGCCGCTTTGATATTCTGTGTGCTGATGGACATAATTTATGTCTCCCCTATACTGCGCTCCTGCTCTTTTTTCGCTCGCCGCATCGCTGTTTATATTGACGATTGTTCCGTAATTAATCCGACGCCCCCCTTTTTTTTGCCGACATAACTTTGCTTTTTCAATTGCCGCGAGTGATTCCGTCGCCGAATTCGTAATTTTCGGTTGAGCGAATGTAGTTTGGTTTTATATTCACGACGCTGTAAATATTTACGGCGACGTGAGAGCGCTAAAAATAATGCGAACTTTAACTGCCGTTTCCAGTGTAAAAAAAGAGAGATTGAGAGAGAGAGAGAGAGAGAGAGAGAGAGAGAGAGAGAGAGAGAGAGAGAGGGAGAGAGAGAGAGAGAGAGAGAGAGGAGTTCGATCGGTTTTGTTTTTAATCAAATTTTCCAATTAATCACATTGATTGCTCGCTGCATATATAATTGAAAACAAAGCGTATAAAACGAATCGATCCGTCGAATTCGTGCAACAGCGTATGTGTATCATCAATATTTAACTTGATCTTCGATGCAGTGTGCAGTCAAAGCTTGTATTGTAAAAGCGTAAGTTGTAATTGAAAGCAAAGCGCAGAATAGTCCGTCGATCGAACTCGAGCAATGCTTGCATGTGCAATTCTCTCAAAGTCGCGTTACGCACTGAATAGTGTATAGTTGCCTTTAATATTTAATGCCAATCTTTAATGCGGCGCACCAAAGCTTCCATTGCATAAACCCGATAATCAACCGTGTTTTGCAATACAGCTAACGTCAGTATAGCTGCGGAGTCGCACCGGCCGCTCGATACTCGCGATACGGAGACTATGGGTTGAAAATCTGTGTGTAGAGAAGAAAAGACGAGAAAAACGAAGAGACCGCTCGAATGGCCGGTACATGGAAACTTGTAATTCAATTCGAAATCTCGACGGCGCGAGAGCTCGAATGATTTTCCGCGGCGGTCGCGCGCGAGGCTAACTAGAGTTTAATAGTGCAGCCCTCCGCGGAAGCTGCGAGTGTAAACTCTCGCTGCGGCTCGCTCCGTTAACTCGCAAAAACCTAGTTTGGACCTTGTTTAGATTGGTAGAAAACGCGCCGTAGGAAGGAGAGAGAGAGAGAGAGAGAGAGAGAGAGAGAGAGAGAGAGAGAGAGAGAGAGAGAGAAGGGAAAGGAGGGGATGGAAGCTCGGCCAGGCTCGTAAATTGCTTAATTAGCTTTTCGCTTTTCCCAGTTCGCTGCTAGACGGATTCTCGCCGTCTGCGCTGGCGTAACTATGATCATCCGGTCTCGGCACACGTACTCTCGCGACTGCAGTGTATACCCGCGCTGCGTCGGAGAGTTGAGCCGAGAGTTGGCCTAACGACTGGCTGACGCATACTGTCGGACATGCCGCTGCTGCTCTTGTTTTATTCTTGTTGTTTACTGCCCGGCCGTGACCGTTGCCGCGCCGCGATACTCGATAAAGTTGTAAAATCCGAGAGATTAGCGCTAAACGGCCGCGTAAAATATGCGCCGTATATGCACCTTGTTCCTCAGTCGCACGTTTTCCACGATTCCATTCCCCCCTTACCTCGAGGGCTTATTCGTTATGCTCGCGCGTCGCCGCGGTAATGACAACTCTATCCTCGCCTCCTTCTGCTCTTTTTGTCCCCCCTTTTTTTTCAACGGAACAGCCGCACGCACACGAGGTGTAATCAAGCGTTAATGAGACATAAGCCACGAGAGGCGAGCAAGTTAATTCTTCATCGGCGTATCCGTGCGGCGCAGCGCACACTAAACCTCGGCAGTTATTTCTTTTTTTTTGCACGCTCCATTCACCGCGCGCGCGCTAACTTCTGCCCTACCTTAAAGACACATCAACTCCAGCGTGTAATTACGAGCTCGCCGCTGTTATATACCACTCGTGCACTTAATGATTATGCGTGAGCGACGGTACATCCGTCTCTGCGTGCTGGTATATACGTACACGCGCGAGTGTAGTCGAAATTCAAGGGACTCCGCATTGTTTAGCAGTAGATTTTTTTTTCTTCTTCTCATTCCTGCTCTTCTTGTTATTCTTCTTCTTCTTCTCGCACAGCGGAAAGCGCGCAGTCGCTCCGTCGGCGTATCGAGAGCGTTAAAAACGAGTTAGAGACACGATAAGAGCGGGTGGGGGGGGCAAAGGGAGCCGTAAAGCCAACTCGGATAAGAACGAGACGGGCGGTGAAAATCGAATTAATAAGAATGCGTAACGCGGGGCCGCGTCGGGACTCGCAGGGATTCGAGAGCGGAGAAATTTTCAATTTTCCGGAGGCGAGGAAATACTCCCTTGTAAATAAATCCGCGCGGAAGAGCCGAGATGCGACAGAAAGGGAATTTGGAAAATGCTCGTAATACACGCGGGATTTCACGGCGCGCGAATTCCGACAATGGCGCAACAGCCGGCGCACCGCCGCCGCGCAATCGATGAATTTTTCCGTCAAGAGGTCGTATTATGGACGTCGCCGAGAGATAGAGAGAGAGACGAAAAGAACGCATATATAAGTATATATGCGCGCTGCACCATCCTTCTTATACTGCCGCCGTCAAAAGTCGAGCTTCCAAGCTGCGGAGCACGGGAGAGAGGGAGCTCTCCCGGAAAATTCGCGGAAAGCTAAAAAGTAATCTTCATATCGAGGCTTATCTTTATTCCCCGCCTCTTACGCGATTATACGCGAGTTTTTACATTTGTTTAAGCGTGTATATAGCAGCGTAAGGCGGCTTCTCGCGCGATCGGCGGCGTATATATACATAAGAATTCCGCGATGGAAAATATTTCAGAAGCTCGTAAACTGATTTCACCGCGACGAGCTTTCGCGCAATTTTTTTCCCTTCATACCCCGCCGTTCGAAATGGCGTTACAGCCTCATCCGGTTTTTATTCCGGAGCGCGCTTTTCGACGAATCCTCGTCAATCACTCGATCGTTCAACTGACGATGCGCTGCTGCCGCGCGCGCGCGCGCAATGAAAATGAAAAAAAAAAGAAGGGAAGGAGCGAGAAACCTGGCGCCGAACGGAAAGAAAGCGGAGGCGAACACTTCCGGATGATAATGCGTTAGGTTTACGCGGAAAAGGGTGTGCGGAGTGAGGCGACGCGTCTATACGGCGGAGCGTAAAAATTTCATTAGGCAAACTGGCTTTTCAAACCGGCGAGCCATTATTTTTATCGCGTTTTGATGCGACATTTGCTCCGCCAGTATAAAATTCGGTTTGACGATTTTTTTTTTCTTTATATGTTTTCGTTAGGGCGAATTTTATGGAGTGCGCAGATATACCTGGAAATTCCAATTTAATATGAGGTTACACGGGGTTTAAAATCTTGGGGAAAAAAATTTTTTCTCTATTGGGCATGTAAAATTTAAAAAATAAGAGGAATAAGCCACCGTGAAAGGTTTGATCCTTCTTTGTGCATACTATTTTAGATTTTTGAATTCCTATGAGAGCATATGATTTCTTTTTTCATTTTTGATTTCGCATTCATATTCTTTCTAATTGATCATTAGTGAGTGACATAAATCACGTGTGCATATACTGCATATGGATATGTTTCTCAGAAACAACATTTTTTCACTGCTCGACATATTAGTTTGGAATTCAATTTCCTATGAGGATGCAGATCAAAAGCTCTCAATAAATTATGTGTTATATTCCTCTAAAAAATAAACTCGATTTCTTCATTACTATTAACAATAACGGTTTGAGTTCATAATTTATAATGCAAATAACTTTCGACATTAACTACATTCTTTTAAATTTTTCTTTTTCTCATCTAATTTCGTAATGAAGATTATAATTATTAAGTAACTTAAATTCTACTTATGAGTTATCGGAAGGATCGTTAATAATGATCGACCAGTCCGTTAAAAATTTACAGAGGTTCGAAAGAAAAAGGAGAAACCAGAAACACTTATTTACGATATTATAAACGATGGGAAGCCGCATTTATTTGAGCAACAACAGGAAGCTTTCGCAGACATAAAATTCCCGTATAATCGACGATTTGCGAATTTTCTCCGTGTTCAACGAAGATCACCGAGTGCGCTTTACGCGTTACGCTGAAATTCGCAGGTGCACATTGCACAGTGAATCTTTTTCGGGGGATACTCCGAAGAAGCTGCGATTAATGCTCGACGACGAGACGTCGCTGCTCAATGCTCGTTGCCGCGATATAATCCGGAGCTGTATGAAAACTGCAGGAGTCAATTAGCTCGTCGCAAAAAGCGAGAGGCGCCGAGAATTCGTAAACGCGCATCAAGAAATCCTGTCGGGTGGCGCTAATTCATAAATGCGTAACGAACTCTCGGGTGGGACGAGACGCGAGCGGGGGGGCACTAGCCTCGTTACGACTAACAAGGGATAACGACACGTGGTCACGTGTGTGCATGCGCTCGTCTACCCGTCACTCCTCCAACATTCACGTCCCACACACTCTCTCCGTGCGCATATACCGCGCGGGAATTGCTTCGCTTATTTTCCTCCAGAGCCCCGTTTACTTCGCCCCCCCCCCTGCCTCCCCCTGGCAAGTGCGCTTTCCCTCGCTCGCAAGTGTCCGATCGTCTTCTCCGCTCCTCTCCTTCGTTTTATCGAGCTTTTGTGTCCCCTCGCGAGTCCGCGTCTATATTCTAATTACTCGCAATGACTCATCGATGCCGCCGCGTCGTGCACACTGTATACCAACTGCCTTCGAGGGTGTTCCCTATTCTCCGATGATTCCCTCTTGCTGCGCGTGTATCCATGTAAATGGCCGGAATTTACACGAGAGTCGCTGCGCTGCTGCTGCTGCTGCTGTCGTCGAAAAAAAAATCGATGGGAGTCGTATAGTGCCGCTACACACGCCACCGAGCGCGGAGACAAGAAAATAATAGTCGGAGAAATAAGAAGTCCTCCTCGGTAAATTTCAGTCTTGCGCGCGCGCGCGCGTACGTGTGTATAGCAGCACGCGCGTACGAACAGAGGACGACAGTTTTATCGGAACGGCGGAGAGCCAGATCGTGTGTGTACGCGCGGTAATCGCGAGACATCCGGCGAATCGCGCGGAAACCATCCATAGTACGGCTCGTGACATTTCCGGCCTCTCCGGTGCGCGCGCGCGTGTGTGTCTTTGCGAGGGAGAGCACCGTATAGACTCACCCTCTCGTCGCAGGCGCTGTGCTACAATTTAGACGGAGCTCTCCTCTCGGCTCGCATAAATACTATAGTCGCTTTTCGCTGTGTACACTACTGGCGCGAGAGCTTATTCAGAGCAATCCAGAGCGCGGCCGCGTATTATCTTGATGTGTTTTCATTAGCGAGTTTTGGCTCTCGAGTGCGCGCACCTACTCCGCGCTTATAATAGCAAAGCGCGCGAGGCGCCCGGCGAAAGCGCAGTTTGATTTTTCTAATTAATGCCTCGCATTGTTGTGTGCATATATCGCTGTCGGGCGAGTGCGAGCTCTCTCTCTCTCTCTCTCTCTGTCTGCGCGACGTCGCTTTTTATCGGGGCTCTAATAATTCCCGCGCGGATAAATCAGGCGACGAGTGCCGAGGTAGAGGGAGGTTGCGGAGAGGTGTTTTACGACACGCGACACTCCGTGTGCCCGGCACTAAATTGCGCGCATGCAACGGGCCCGCAAGCCTTACGTGGCGCGGTCTCTTTCGTCGGCTGCAGCCCTTCTTTATTGCCCCGCGGGTTTGTTTATGCGCCCGCAGCGAACGCTGCGCGCGGCACACAAGTCAAACGCGCGCTCGCGCGAGTGCGCAAGTAGAAACGCGATAGTGTCCGCGCTGCGAAAAGTAAAATATATTTTAATTCAGCTCGTTTATTCGCAGTTGAAGAAGTGAATTCGTTCATTCGCAGAAAAAGTCGGGCTGAGAGCGACTCATCTGATAAAAGCATTTATCCGCGCGCGCGCGCGCGAGAGAGAGCGAGAGGGGGGAAGGAGTAAAACTCCCGTAAAAACTGTTGAAAAGCCTCCCCCGGCCGGTTTGATAAGTAATAAGTACTCTAGGCGAGAATTAAAGACGCTCTCCCGCCCCCTCGGGAAGTATAGTAAGAGAGCGAAATGGTTAGAGGAAAGGATGAGCGGAGCAGCGAGTAAGAAGCGAGTTAAAATATCGATGGGATGACTCGGCGGCGGAGGAGCACTTCGCCCGCGCCCGCGCGCTCGGCGCTTTTCTCTTAATCCGCTTTAGTCGCGCCCGCGCGCGAGCGCTTAATCTCTTACGCAGCTGCATGAAATATTTAGCGTGTATAGTCGGCGGCGGCGGCGGCAGCGTTACTGCCGGGACGACGTGAAACTCTCGAAAACCGCCAAGTCGGAGTGCGGAGATACAAACCGAACACATGTTCCTCACCCGGATACGGCGTAATCCGCTATACTGTTACTCCCCGTATACCTCTGCAGCAGCAGCAGCAGCAGCAGCCTGCAAGACCTGCCATATAGCGCCGCGATCGGCTTCTCTCTTACACAGAGAGAGAGAGACAGAGGGTATGAATTTAAGAGCCGCGTGTTTATACCGACTATACTACCCGGGATTCACCCACTTTTCCCGCACTTCTTTCCCGGGGAGTTGGCAACTTTCAGGCGAGGGCCGCGGCGAGAGAGGCTTTCGAGAAACTGCGCGAAGGTTGCTAATTAAAAATTCAAGCTCAGAGTGCAGAGGGAAAGAGAGAGGGAGATAGCTTAATAGGTTCGAATCGAGTTTTTAAAGCACTCGCTGTATCCTCGAGACGCGACTCTTCAAATCTGAAAAGTCAACAAGCCCCCATCCCGCGTATAAATAATTTGAGGCACTACGTTCTCCTGTTTTGCCCGAAGAAATCGTCGCGCGGACGTCGCGCGAGCGAAATGTATATTCGAGCGGGTTCAACGACTGCATTATTCAGCGATCGAAGCACGCGCGCGCGCGAAGAAAAAAAACGGGCGATCCCCGCGGTCTATACGTAATAATATTATACGCGTCGCGAGTTTTAAGTAAGATTAGTCGCGACGGCCGGTATTAAGCTATCTGCACCACCGCCGCCGCCGCCGCCGCCGCTGAGTAAAAAGAAATAGAGAAAAAGGGGAAATCGATAGGTCAAATGTAACAGAAATAGAAAGGTGGTGTGCGCGCCGCGGCCGGAGAACGAGGAGCAGAGCGAGAGAGAGAGAGAGAGAGAGAGAGAGAAAAGGCGAAACGCGCGCGCGAGCTGAGAAATCGCCGGGTGAGAAAGGAGCGAGCAGAAGTCAGGAGGAGAGCCGAGGCGCAGCCGTGCGAAAGAAGAATGGAATGACGCAATAATTATCGCCGAACGAGACTCGTTAAAGTTTTCTAGCGCGCAAGCTCCACTAGAAATCAGACCCTTTATACAGGTATATACATATACGCTCCGGCCACTGCTGCCGGGGAATCCGAGCTATAATTATCCCCCGTACACCTACGCCATAATGCTTTATACTTTTCTTTTAACTTCTCGTCGCGTCTCTCTCGTTCTCGCTTTATACATGTTTTCAAAATATAAAGATATACGTACCGCGACTCTCTTTCTCTCTTTTATTTTTTATTTTTTTATTGTATAAACGCGCGCGGTGCAATAAACTTTCGAACGCGCGGCTTATATTGTATCTGCGATGCAGTAAAAAGAAATTCAGATTCAGAGCGCGAGAAAAGAAAGCTGACGCGGCATTGTTTGCGCGCGCGCAGTTATTTCAATGTAAATAAAAAGATTTTTCGCCCTCAAAACTAGCTCGCATTAGCATATTAACATTAGCGAGTTTTTTTCGCGCTCTCCGCACTATTCCCCCCCTATCTCGCGCGGCCGCGCGTTGAGTTTACATTTTTCCAACTTGGAAATTCGCCGACTGTGCCGCTCTGTATATACATACACTATGCGCGCCTGCAGCCATTGAGCGCGAGCATCGAAAAACTTCGCTTTTCTCGCGGCGTCAGAATCCATTTCCGAAGATTTGGAGGGAAGCACACCGTCGCCGCCGTGCATATATTTACTTTGAAGAAGTTGGCGAGCGCACTCGTTCGTGCGGCGGCTTTTTTTCCTCGTTCTATATAGCTCTTCAATCTCGAGAGGGGGGGGGGGCTGCACACATGCCCCGAAATTACCATGTCTCATCAGACGCGACTCGTACTACTTAGGCGCGCTATAAATCATCGCTGCGCGCATCAACTGCGCCCTCGAAAAAATCAGCTCGCGCGGGACGCATCACACACGCCATCAAGCTTTAGCGTCTCCCTCTCGCTCGTGTGCCTTTCAAAGTCCTCGCGGCGCGTTATTCAAATGAGCAGTCGGCAGCGCATAATGCATCGAGTCGTCGGGTGCGCGCGCGGGTCCGACCGCCGCTGGAATCTCGTCGGCGCCAGACTAAACTGCTGTACAGCTCGCTCCCTCTGGCTCCATCCTATTGTATATTATTACGCAATCGCCGAGTTTACAACTTTCGGGAGCAGGCGAGTTTATTTGCTTAGCGTTTCGCAGGCGTGATTCGCGCGGTCGACGAATTTTATTGATGACACGTAAGCTCGCCGTGGCATCGGAGCTGTAGAATCCTAACCCTCTTTCTCTCTCTCTGTCGACGTGGCGTTGCGATGTTTCACCCCTCGAGACGTTTTCGATTAGAATTCATGCGATATGCGCGTTTGTTTGAAAAAGAGCCGTAATTGTTTGCGCAGAGAGAAGTGATCGGTTGAGACAAATGAATTTGGTAATTTATTATCTAATTCTTATTCGAGGGAAACTAAATTTATTACCTTATCTTCTAGATAATGTAGTTTATTATAATTTAGTGTAACTTGTTTAAGCTTGATTCTACTTTTTGTTTAAATGATACGACTTGCACTTTCATTCCACCTGATTCTTTAAATTATGATAAAACTATTAATTTTATGAATGAAAACGAGAAATTCTGCCTTTGATACATATATTAATTCTTCTATATTATTTAAAAATTGTACAAATTTTTCTCTACGCAAATCAAAAAGAGGACAATACCAAATCAAATTTTCCAAAGTCTGAACTCTTTTACACTCGCGCAAGTTATTATCAATGATATTTTAATTGTATAAATGCTATTTTCTTGTATAAATGGAATTCTCACATGGGTACTTTCGATTCTGTTAATAATTAAAATTCTTTTCCCGCCAAGCTCTTACCCTCCCAAACCAATAATACGTCGAACACCGTGCCAGCTGCTTCTCGATTTTATCGAAACGTTCAATCCATTAATTTTGCTCCATAAATAATTTAGTACTCGTATATAGCAAACTGAGTAGTTGAAACGAGAGCTGATTTGATGCAGTACTAACGAGATAAAAAGGTCGCGCGAAATAAAACGAAATGCAAGTCAACGGGAAATACGAGTGCAGTAAAAAATCATCCGGCGAAAGGAAAGCGAGCGAGAGCGAGAGAATGAGGCGAGATGAGAATAAGAGGAGAGAGAGAGAGAGAAGCGGGATCCTCGAGAGCAACTGTTGAGAAACTAACAAGAGGGATCGAAGGAGAAGTGAGAAAGAGAGAGACACACACACGCGCGCAAAGCAAGGCAAAGAGAGACGATTAAGGGAGAAGAAAGGAGGCTCGCGGAAGGATCACCGACGCCGGTGCGGAGAGTGAAAGTCTGAGAGGGAGCGCGCGAGACGCTATTACTTTTACGCCGCGCGTACCGGCGTAACGAAGGTTATTACTGCAGCCTAGGCCGCCGCCGCCGCCGACGCCGACGCCGACGCCGCCGCCGCCGCGAAGGAGGAAGTGCCCGATCGATACGTGCTCCTGTATATATACATATATATATATATACACACATATATATATTCGGCCAACCGCCGGCAACCTACATGCCATTATCGCTCAGCCTATACGTTAGCGTCGCAACTTGCACCGACAGTTTTCCCTCAATGACAATGATCCGCACGCACGCCAGCGGCGCGGCGTTCGATGAAATAAATGATGAATCGCTCGCATTCGTCAGTGACAGTCCGGCGGGAGGGCTCCTGCGGACTTAAACATAGTTGCGCCGATGCCCGACAGCGTAATATAACTTATACTTACATAACCGCGTGTACGTATATTGCATAGTATATAGCTTCAATTCAATTTATTACGCGGCGCATGAGCTCGGATGGGCTATAAATACAAAGAAGAGATAGCAATCGATATAATCCCCCGTTGAATTATTTATCAATTTTCTCGGAGGACACGTCGCGAGAGGAGAAGCCCCGATAAGCCCGAGCAACGATTTTGGCGGCATATATATATATCGGTGCGCGCGGGGGAGAAAAAAAATCTTGGCGAACGAAATCGCTCTGGCGCAAAGGTACAAGGGTACAAAGGTCAGGCGGGGGGGGGGGGGTGGAGAGCTAAATATATATATACAGCGCGGGTTTGCGCTTGAAAATTCATCGCGCGACGTCTCGCGACGAAGACGAATCTCGGTATAGCGGAGGAGACAGCGCGACAATCTCTCTCCCTGCCTGAAATTATCGGGCCTTGTCTTTTTTATTTCGCTTGGAATTTTAATGCGCCTCTTCCTCCCCCCGCCTCGCCACAGCTCGCCTTCCAATCTTCCTGCTCTGGTGGGATTTTCATTTTCGAAATGCGCGAGTCCTTTATCTCTATCCGCCGCGGCGCGCTTCCAATTTCTTTCAATTTTCGGCGAAGTAGGCGATGCAGCTGAGAGAGAGAGAGAGATGAAGCAGGAAAATTGCATTATTAAATACGCCCCCCCCCCCCGCGACCATTGAAGCACGTAATAAAATCCTCTTGCGCGCGCGCGCGCACGATAATGCCCGCGAGGAGTTTTCCCATCCGCCGCCGCACGTCGATGAAAGGGAACGCGCGCGGAGGAAAAACGCCGGTAAAGAGCTGCGCTCCCTAATCTCATCTGCATAAACATCTGGCGTTCGCCTCTGTAATACCTATATATATATGTATAACGCTATCTCTCCCGAAACTCAAAACTCAAAGCAGCGCGCCGAATGAGATGTAAACACGCTGATACATGTACACGCGCGCCACCGAGCCTTCCCCCATCGGGCACATAAATTTTTCGCTCCGCAGCCATTAGGCCTGGGAGGACGATGTATATCGAAAGGGTTGAGATTAAAAGCAGAGTTGTATAAGGGCGTGCGCGTGTCTTTCTCTCTCTCTCTCTCTCTCTCTCTCTCGGCGAAATAAAGTATATGGGCAGGGGGGCGTACGCGTCTGCCCCCGGACTCATCCTCGCGCGACGCACACACACAGACGCAGAGAGACAAGTAGGGGCGGCTTATCTCCGTGGGCGGATTGTGTACAGCCGGCTAGATTATCGCCGCGGCGACTCGACACCATTATTGGCGTACGCCTACGCGGCTCTCGCGCTATCTCTTTCGTCTCCGGCCGGCGTCGCTGCCGCTGCCGCTGCTGCTGGCTCTTCTCCCCATTAGCGCCGCGGCCGATATGCAATTTGAAAATTAACTGATGCGTGTGACGCGATAAGTTTCGCATTACGCCGGCGGCCGCCTATACTGTGCGCGCGGTGCAGTCGGCCGACTTGAAATTGTTCGAAGCTTCTTATACACGCGCGTATTTCCGCCAAATCTGCTATTATCGAGCCCACTGAATTTTCCGATGCCGGAGCTTCTTATGCGCCCACGAGAGCTTACATACACTCGGCGGCGCTTTGCATCCGTCGATTGCTCGTCGTTGTAATTAAATTTTTTTCTTCTCTTGCTTCCCTATATAATATGAGTGATTTGCAGAAAAGTGGCATATGGCATGTCGCCACCTCCTACACTGCTGTATTTAAACTTTATCAAATTCACAGTCACACCAAAATCTTCTATTAGATTTGCTTTAAAAGTGAGGTTATGTATTTAAGTCACTTTATTAAGTGTGCATTAATGATTGCAGTAAATGTAGCCAAAATGTCACTACCGTAACATGTTGCTAATCAAAATACTGCAGGGCTTTAGATATGCAACTAGGCTTTCGCAAAATATAGGAATTTGTTAAAGGAGGATATAACTTATAATTTTCTTTAGAAATATCGTATATATATGATTTATTCCCTTGTCTGAGCCCCATTATATTAAAAATTTAATTTTCGCATTTTGAATTTCCCACCTATTTTCGGCCAGTATGTCAGTCTGATCGCTATAGACGTTACTGGAGTCAATAATTTTTAAAGCTTTGTAGCCCGAATTCGAATTTTTCCATGCAGTTTGAATTTTGCACTATGTTAAAACTGTTTTTTTTTTGCATGGATGTGATGTGGTAAAAAAACGTCACTTCTGAAGCCCTTGTTATTATAATGATAAGTACATGTATTCGTTGTTCAAAATGTTGTAAATATAAAATAATTATCAAATAGGATATTTGATTATTTTGTAATAGCTCTTCGTACCATAACTATTAGTTAAGTGTGAAAATGTCACAACTGAAGCCTGTCACTTCCAAAGCCAATCCAGAAATTTCCCTGTGTTAATCTTATGGAAAAAATTTTAATAATAGTTGTAATTGTTTCCGAATAAACTATGTTTTTTTATACCTTAAGTAATAAAAAACCACCATCAGCTGTCCCCTAAACGAAACCTTTTATTTTTCTTCGATTTAGACGGCGAAATATGCCATTTTTCTGCAAATCACCCATATACTCACCGCGCGCAGAGGCATCCGAGCGCGAGAAAAGGGAGGACAGGCTAGATTGCCGCCAAGTTAGCTAGTTAACTCTCGACTGGAAACAACGGCCGGCAAGTTGACGCTCGCGCGAGTGAGAGAGAGAGAGAGAGAGAGAGAGAGAGAGAGAGAGAGAGAGAGAGAAGTTTGCACCGCAGTTGGCACCGCCTCCACCCGCCTTTCCCGTGTACCTCTCGCCGAGAGGAGTTGGACCCTCGCTAACTATTTCATTGTTTCATAATTGACGCGTTCGCGGTGTATATCTTTATCCGCCGTGACGCGCGCGTCCTCTTCTTTCTCGCTGTGCGGCGATTCGGAATTTTCCCTGAGCCTGTACGGCGCTCAAACTAGTTTCTCCACCATAATACGGGTGCAACTATATACTAAATCGGGAGCTCTGGATTTTCCTCGCGATTTTCTCGCAGACGCGACGGTGTACACGGCAAAGAAACGCTGCCGAGGACGCTCACCTCTGCAGCCGTCAAAAGACGTAGTCAAATAATCGGGTCGCGCGAGGCGCGAAAACGCATTAGCGAATTAGAGTTTGCCAGCAGCAGCGGCAGCGGCGGCAGCTCCTCAAGTAATCAGCATAATGCATGCGGTGGCTTGGCGGTTTCGCGCCCGCTTTTGTAACCAGATCCTCGAGGGTACGGAGGAGGCAGGGGTGAAGGGGGGAGGGGAGGGAGGGCGTGAATATATACATGTATATACGCGCATAGATACGGCGTAGCTGCTTCTCGATTAATAACTAATGACGGCTTCCGCGACTTGGGCTAGTTGGAGTTTCGCGCATCGGGCCAACTTCCCTCCGAGGACTGACGTCTTGACGTCTATCTCGATGCTACTGTTCCTTAGGAATCGCGGTTTCCCGCAAACTTTACAACACTCCCTCCCCCCCCCCCCACACAAGGCAATCTCGTGTGCAGACAAATAATGAGCTATTTTAATTTTTGATAATGTACTATATGGACGTGGGAAGGGAGAGGCGTACGGCGGCACAGTTGTATAGTCTGAATCTTGATTTCGGGAACGATGCTCCCTCGCCAGAATTTTGATTAGAATGCATTGGCTTGACCGACGTCGAATGGGATCGGGGATTATTGAGCTTGAAATTGCACTGCATCAGACTGTGCTGCGATGCTGTATATCCAAAATAATGATTCAATCGATTCATTTGTGTTATATTGAGGGGATGTATTTGTAAAGGATAAATTTTTAAATAATTCAAAGTATATAAAAGGATTACGAAGAAAGATAGCTCCAATACCTCTTTTAAGATATTATATATAGTTATCATCCACTGCTGAAACTTTATAATTTATAAAATAAAAAAAAAAAAAATTAGAAAATTAAAAGAAATCGTTTAATACCAAAATGCGTACAGATACACTCGTAGCACGAGGCTAAGCTTTGCATCACCGTATCTTGCGAAAATAAGTCTACGCGTCCATTCGCACGTGATCAATAAACGTTTCTAAAATGTTTCGAGGTAGGACAGTTGATTCTTACGTAATAGCGAGATACAAAAAAAGTATCGTCTAAAAAAAGGGTTGGCTTCGATAAAAAAAAAAATAATGAACGAGGCGAGGCACACATAGGTCATTACGCAGAACAGTCGCAACTCACACTCTAAATTAAAGCACATCCGGTAGTGCGCCGGCTTCTCGAAGAAAGCTCGCGCGTCTCCGGGCCGGCTCCGTTGCGTAAATCGAACGCGACAACGCGTTTTCAATATCATCACTCGACGCTTCGGTAATCAGTTATCATGCGTGGGCGAGCAGCTGTCAGCGGGCGCACGAGCGAAATGTCAACCGCGTGAGTGATTTCACGGCTATACGCGCTATATGCACTCCTCTCTCTCTCTCTCTCTCGGTTTACTGTTCCACTCTTCGCTCCGGCGTATACACGAGTATTACGCGCGTCTATGCGTGCGCCGCACCGCGGCGTCGAGGACTGCAGCGTGACGGTCGAAAAATACTTTGTGCGAGCGCGCGTCCGATGAGCGACGAGTGCACACGCTCTTCGACGCCTCGCTTCTCTCTCTCTCTCTCGCCCTCTCTCTCTGTGTGTATACATACTCAGACTTTGCAGCGCGCGGAGGCGGCGGCGGCCTACTTGAAAAATAACGAATTTATCGCTCGTTATATTTCGCTCCACTTTGCCGAGAGCTTTCGTCCCCCCTCTTTTTTTATTTTATTTCCGCACGCGGCCGTTTTAATTGCCGCGCGTCTCCGCTGAAATGGCGGTATTTCTCTCTCTCTCTCTCTCTCTCTCTCTCTCTCTCTCTCTCTCTCTCTCTATCCCGGCGCGCTTCGCTGGAAAAGACTGGGATTTTGCATATCAGCTCAATTAAACGTCTCGCGGACAAACAAGCGCGGGAACAAGGGGGGCATTCGGATAAGAAAAAGAAAACTTGGCAATTTCTCAGCAATGTGCCGGGTGATAAAAATGAAGAGAGCGCGGAAGAGAAAGAACGAAGGAAAGAAAGAAAGTAAGCGGGAGAGCGGCTCGAGGAAAAGAATAGGAGAAGAGCTCGCCAGCTGAAACTCTCATATACTCGCGGCGGCGGCGGCGGCGGCGGCGGCTGACGCTTGCAAATGCGATTCCTTCATTCTCTTTGTTTACCTCGTACAACATCTCTGCGCGACGAGATACTCTTTCCCTTTCTCTCTCACACACTCGCGCGAGCAGACAATTTCCATGGCGCGGTCTTCTGCTTCTTTCTTCGCGCGCCTGCCCCTGACTCGGCGAAAATTCAGGCGTGAAACGAGAAAAGTGCGAAAGTAGCATCGAAGGGTTCGCGAATCTACGAATCTCAACTCTCTCGCTCTCTCGCACCTGGCTGCGAGCCGAGGGAAAAAGCGTCGTCGCATGAGTACCGTGTGCGGTCTAGAAGGGGGAGAGGGGGGACGCCGTAGCGACCTCGTTAAAACTTTTTCGAGGAACAATTTCACCGCAGCACACACTTAAACTCGAGGCTAAAGTAGTGCTGGTAGTAGTAGTAGCAGCAGTAGTAGTAGTAGTATAGTCTGTGACTTTTTTTCGGTACCGCAGTTCCGTCCCCGTTTTTGCTTATCAAGCAGCCGAGAGGGAGAGAGGAGAGGAGTTTCGTAATTTACGAGCCCGCGACTGAAGAAGCTCGATGCGTATGCGCGCTGCGGCCGAGTTTCCGAAAGAACGACTCGCGAGAGCAGGGCGTTTTCATAAAAACAATTGTTCGTTCCTGCCGCTCGCGCTACACGCGTCTATGTGTATTTTGAGAATTGATCGCGCCCCCCCCCCTATCCTTTCTCCCTCTCCCTCTCGGCCGCTACTCGATTAAAGTAATCAATTATTTCAATCTGCAAATGTTTGCTTTAGCCGACAGAGCAAATGTTTATTTTAGTCATAAACAGAAATGTTCTCCACTACACTGTACACGCGGCGGCACATAACTGTTGCTTTTATTGGCGCGCGGCTAACAATATTCAGCAGCAACGTCGCGAGAGCGCTATACGCAGTTCGACGCGCGGGGGGATATTTCGCGCGAGAGCATCATCCGCGGGTTTTAAAGTAGAGGTCTCGCGTGCGCATTTTTTTTTTTTTTTTTTTGCTCTCTCCCGCAACACTATAGAAGCGTGTTTGCAAACAAATCGCAGTTTATTTTTATGAAACTTCGCCAACTCTTTTCCGCGCGCGCGCGTGTCCCCGGCTATGGTGTGTCTCTCTTGTTCCGTCGTCGTCCTCGCTCTCGGCACTTCTCCGGCGGCGAGATAAAAATTAATAAATAGCCTTCATTTCCCGCGAATTCAAGTTGAATAATTCCAGCGAGTTCTTCATCAGCTTACTTACTCTCTCACTCTCTCTCTCTCTCTCTCTCTCTCTCTCCCTCGCTGGCCCCGGAGTTCGAATAAAAAACTTTTTAATTTTTATTCATGGCGGAAGAAAGGCAGCAAGCTTGGCCGAGCACAAAAGAAATTCATTACAAGACCGCGCACACAATTAGAAATCCTTGAACTCAAAGTTTCGTCCCCCCCCGCGCGCGCGCGCGCACGCAGCAAGTTTATCTAGAAGATTCTTTCTTAATAAAAACTCCCTCCTACCTCGGATGTCTACGTTTAAGGTATACACACAGCGTACACATCGTGCATTTATTAAAAATTATTGTGCATTTATTACGTATCGCGTTGTTTAGCTCACGTGACTTTTTTCGCGCGCGAACAACGTCACGAATACGTATACCATTTCGTTCGACTGCACAGCGTGTTCGAAGTTCCCGTCAATTCCCGAGTTGAATAGCCATAAAAATGGCAAAAACATACGAATAAACGCGCGGGAGCGGAACAGAGTAGCATTCTAATCGCGAAATAACGGTCAAACTTTCTCAGTCATTGAATTGGTCGTGCGGGGGGCGAAAGGACGAGGAGGTGGCGGTAATTGCACGCATTGTGTCGTCGAATAATTCCTTGTAAACGTCGAATTGGCAAGTCGGCGCAGAATCCCGCGGGACAAAGAGCAGCGACGACGCCCGGGCTCTCTTCTCCCCTCCCCCCCCCCCCTCTCCCCCGCCCAACGCCATCAAAATGTAAATCCGCGCAGCAGCAGCAGCAGCCGAGGACGCTCGCGCGCCTCTTCGGTTTCTCGATTAAATGAAAACGGGCGCCGTGGAAACAGAAGCGGCTCGTCATCGATGCCGTGCTTTGAATATTCCATCGGCGCGAGAGACCCGCTCCGGCAGTTCCCGCTTGGCCGCGCGCGCCCTCCGAGTAATAGGAAAATTTCGGGTTTTCCTCGCGCGGCTGGCTCTCTCTCTCGCTCTCGGCGCGTATCGCGTAAGTTTTGCGCCCGGCAAATCGCACGCATGCATGCGCTTTAATCCGTCTCTGTGTGTATAGGTGCGCCTCGGCTCTATAGCTTTTCGCCGCCTGTATGCTCGCCGTGTATATACAGTGCTATATTGGATTTCTTGGGAAAGTTTTCAAATTTAGCCGCGCAAGTCGAACACAGGCTGAAAAGCACGCGTGCAGGCAAAAAGGTGTCTCGACGGCTTTTTCTCGCGCTCTCTCGCTGCGAACCGTGAGAGTTTTGCCGTGCACATACGCATATTCGAGTGTATAACGTATACGTATGTATAGCTGCGCAGAATAGCCAGGCCGCACGTGGCTGGAAGCTCTCTCGATGCGCATTATAACGGGCCGAGCCGAGAGAGCGCCGAGTTTCTTTCCCCGAGAGAATCGGCGACGGCAGTCGCTTAAAAAGTTGGAGGGCTTTAGACTCGGAGAACAATAAATAAGAGCGGATTAACCGTGTCGATTAATGTCGAAGGAGTGAGAGAGGGGTAGGAGGTGGGGAAGGGTGAGACCTGGAAAGAGGCACTTAGCTCAATGGCTCGGCGCGAGGCTCTCGAGAACTCTCGAAAATGTCTTAAACGCCTCGGCGTAACGATTCTGCCGAGGGAAGGCTTTAAGGCCGAGAGCTGTAGACGACGACGACGAGGAGAGAGACTCGTGCAGTGACGAGCATTAGCTTGCGCTATTCGGGAAAATCGGCTTCTTTGTTTTCTTGTTTCGCGGCTGCTTGACACGCTTCCAGAGAGTCAGAGAGAGAGAGAGAGAATGTGTCGAGTGAGTTCTCAGCTCTGGCTTATCGCTCGCTTAATGGATTGAGACGAATACTGCCGGCATTTCACTCGCGCGCGACTCTTTCGCGTGTACACGACGCGAATCGAGAAGCGCGCATCCCCCCCCCCCTCCCCCGGCGGCAATCTCGGCTCGTAGTCCGCTTTAATAAAGTCTGCGAACGGGAGCGAGTTATTGAGATCGGATTCCCCGGTATATATACTAAACACCCTCATCGGGGCGCGCTGCTGGTTAAGCCGTAAAACTCGGCTTTCTCGATACAAAGTGCATTAGGCCGGCGGGGGATCGAAGCCGAGGAAAAGTTCTTTGCCATTGTCGGTGTAGTTGGGGGGGGGGGGGGAGAGGGACTGCGGCGGATGATCGAGAGAAGAGTCTCGCGCGTCGGACGGCTGTTCCCTCGGGGACGCGCGAGCGCCAACAATTGAGCAATCTCGCGATTGGGAGATGCGCGCCAGGGCGACGCGACGACCCCCTTTAAGGCCTCTGTGTTTACCTTCCGCCGCCGCTTTTCTTCGGCTCTCTCTCTCTCGCTACTCGAATCTCCGGAGGATTACTCTGTGTATAGCGCGCGCGCGCGCCCTCGACTTTTTGGCGAAAACCCACGTCGCGCGCGCGACGAGCTCCGTTTTTGCCCGGCGCGAGGCGACCGGCGGCCACCCACTGTACCCTCTCTATCTCTGTACACACGTATACGCGCATTGTTGCCTACCACCGCTGACGTCGATCCCAGATTCTACGACCGGATATATTTATGGCGGGGTTATCGTTCTGCAGATTTGGCCGGGCCGTTATTCATGCTGTTTCGGCCCGACGCTCCTCTTTTTTTCTTCTTCTTCTCTTTTTTTTCCTCTCGCCTGTTTGCATAATATCGACAATCTTGATTTATGTCTATTATACGCATGTATATATATAGGCGGACGAAGGGAAAATTGTTGTAGTTTCGAGAAGCGCGAGTTTGAGATAGTTTCGAGTATGAGGGAAGGAATTCAATTGCAACAATAAACTTTAGCCGAAACGATGTTCCCCCCACTCCCTCCCCGGCCCCGGTGTACAACCTTGCGGAGAGGTGTGAATTCCGCGGGCGTCGAGTGCTTTTGAAATAAGAAGCTGCGCTGCAGCTGCGCGCCGCTGTAGTCAGGTAGACAGAGTGAAAGTTGTAAATTATGCCATTCAAGTGTCATAAAGTTTAACGCGAAGACAAGAGCCTTTCGGCGATGGAAAGGTGAAACAAATTGGTCGTAATTCTCCTCTCCTCCCGGCAAGTTATCGTTCCTCAGGAATATTCTAAATTTCCTTCTCATGTACGCCGCCGCCGCGCGCCCGGCTATATACGCACGTTACGCGGAAAACATACAGGCCGCGCAGCGCCGGGCTATATCGCCTCGAACGCCGTTCCGCCGTATCGAGCGCCGCGCGCACTCGATGATGTCTCGGATATTTTAGGGAGGAAAAAAGAAATGAGGCTCCGCCCGCCGGCGGATGTGGGAATTATTCTGGAGTCGCGCGCCGCTCGAGGAGGAGAGAAAAGAATATGAGGGAAGAGGCGTCGGATCGTAAAAGGAAACTTTTGCGACTCCGCGAGTAAAAGTTAATTTCCTGCGGGGCATTGCGAAATTTGCACCTTTTTTTCATTCCGCTCTTTAAATTTCCCGCTCCACTTTTTACTAATTTACTTTTCAAGATCGCTGGCGTTTTAATTCCCTTAACCCCTCCCCTCGCCCGCCGACTGCCTTTCGCCAGCTTTTTAAATTTCACCGCGAGAACTGCGTTTTCAACAGCGACATAAAGGTATACAGGGCTCTCTGCTTTTGAAAAAAATCGATCCTTGAAGTGTTCATTATACCTGTAAATTTAATGGGTTTTTTGACACCGCAGAGGGATAAAAATACGGTATGTCGTTACATATTTATTATTCAATTATTTGCAGTCATTTTTAACAAGAATGTATTTTTATTATTTAAAAATCGAATTCCTTTGGTGGTTGAACAGTTTTAGGTTGTAAATTTTTTATCTCTGGTTTCAATTGGAAAGCATCCGAGACTCGTCGGAATTTATTGTTATATTTTAAGCTTTTAAGGGCATTCTACGACCACAGTAGTTCTCAACTTGGAATAAATCAGAAATTTCTAATTAAAATTACTATTTTAAGACTTTCTGAGTGTTATCTAATGTTAAAGAAGCACTAGTCTTGGTAATATCAAACATTGGAAAGTGGGTAAAAAGTGGTTCCTTTTGAATGTCAAATATTTGCAAAACTTGAGAAAGGGAGACACTGACAGACTGATTCTTACTTGTATCTCGAAAAAAGTTTACTTGCCTGTGTTAATAAAATTTATAAATATTTGTCTGATTTTCACGAAAAACATGCTTATTATTACTTATTAAACAAAGAATAACTCTTGTTGGGTATACAAAAAAAAATCAAGATTTCTACCCTAGAATAGAATACCGTGCAGGGAAATTTTTTTGATCGTGGAAACGTCCTTACATCTTACTTTGATGTGCACGAGTACATCCGTTGAGCATTAAATGTACCTAGCGAAAAGCTCATTTTTTCGCCTTAAGTAAATTCAATGTATAACATTGTAAAACGTCAACGAACGAACTCTTTCGAATACGCGTATCTCATTTCTCTCATTATATACACAGAACGAAAACGGCAAGGACTTTGAAAGCTCTTACGTATTTAAGCCGGCATTTCGGCTGGAAAATAATGATAGAGCAACCGAGAGAAAGAGGGGACCGGAACAGGTCAATACACAGGTACAAACTGAAACAAAGTGTCTTCTCTCTCTCTCGACTATTCTCTCAGTGCGTATATAAAGGTCTCCCGTTGGCGTCCCTCTCCGCCGCTCGCTCTGTTCGCTCACTTCTCTCGCTCTCCCGGCAAAGTTTAGGGACTTAAATACTTCACGTTTCACTTAAGCGCCTTGCTTCGGGCTTCAGCGGCGGCGGCAGCAAACTTCTCTCTCTCTTCCGTACAATCTCAGTCGCCAAAAGCTTTCTTCTCTTCCTTGTAAAGCTCGTCGGTGCACGGCTCTCTATCTCTCTTTGAACGGCAGCTTTAACTTTTTTAACGAATCCTCACGACGTTTTTCCCCGGCGCTGTCATCGCGTTTTCCACTTTCCATGCGCCTGCCCCCCCGGCTCGGCCATCCGGAGAAATTACATTTTGCCTCGTGGTCTCTTATTATCGAGAGGAGGGCGCGCGTCCGTTTGTCCGCCCGAAAGCGGATTGCACTCGTTAGTGTGCGTGCAGCTTTTATTTTATTTCGTACCTCGCCTCAAAATTCTTGGAAACTATCGAGACAGAGAGACAGAGAGAGAGTATAGTGTGCGCCGGGGCTGACTGGCAGTCGCCCCCGGCTCGCGACGACTACTGTCGCGGCAAACTTGTGCGGCTGACCGATCGAACCGAGCCAGGAAGAATCGACGACGGCGATTGCCGCCGTGTGTGAGTCCGAGTGGATGGCTTACCCTCATCGAGTTAACAACCGAGCCTCGCTTTCTCTCTCTCTCTCTCTCTCTCTCTACATCCCTTCCGCAGGTCCCAGCTCGCGCATTATTCTAATTGAACGTCGCACGCGGCCGGCCCGCGCATAAAAAATGGATGCGCCCGGCGTTGCGAGAGCTTTTAGCCGACCCTATGAAAGTAATCGATACACACCACTTGCGCTCGGTACGCTCTCGCGCATACTGCGCGCACAGAGCGCCGCAACGCTAATCCATCAATGTGTCCGGGGGAGAGCGAGAGCGAAAGCTCGGCTATAATCGCTAATTTGTCAATATAAGCTTCTGCAATTTGGCTAATAACGAGAGAGAAAGAGAAGCGAGAGAGGACGTCGGCTCCACCTGCGCAGGTCTCTATATAGTATATACGTACGCCACTCGTCGCCGGGCCGCTTCAATTATACACACCTCCGAGCGGCCGTGATCGCCGCGCGTCCGCTCATTCCACAGTAATTACCATTGTGTATCGGCAAACTTGCCATCAGGCAACTCGCATCGCGCGCGAAAGCGTATATATATATACACGAGGGCACGAGAGCGCGGTGTAGCGCGCGTGTTACGTTATCCTACGCTAGTTAATGTCCCGCTGACAGCCGCCGCCTCTGCTGCCGTTGTAATGCCTCGTTTGCATTGCTCGACATCGCTCGTTCTGTGTATATCTTCGATCTGCGAGCCCCGCGCGGTTCTTTCTCCTTGATTGATGGAGAACCGGGCTTTTTTTTCGAGAATTGAAAAAAAAAAACAACGAAAAGCAGAAGAATAAGTATAATCGAGAATTTAATTAAAAAATTCGGTGGTGCATAGAGAGCGCGGTTGATTAATTAAATTCTTTTCGAAAGCTTCCCGACGCGCATAGCTTGATTACAGGCCGATTACACGGCGCGCGCTGCGCACGTACGTACACGTATCCAATTTCAATCGCGAGCCCCCTCAAAATTCACGCGGCCGAATCGCCGCGTGTAATCCGCGCGTATGGCATACCGCACACACGCGTTATAATACAGCTATATACGCTCGTCCACGACGCGCGTTACTCATGCGCATCCGCGCTAGGAATTTCGATTCTCTCTTTTGCGTCCATTTATATATATGAAAGACGCGCGTATGCAGCCCGCAGCGCGAGAGTCTCTTTCCGCCTGATTACAGCTCTCTCTCTCGAGAGAGAGAGTGAGCTCGAATTTCCGCGTACGCGCCAGAAATAAGAGCCGCGCGCTCGCCGCTCTGTAGTATACTCGATAAAAGACTCGTACACGCAGCACAGACGGACGGCAGCAGTTGTATAATCCCGCGCGTCTCGCGTGTTCTCGCGGCGATCGATCGCTGCCGCATGTCCGTCTGCATTATTAATATCGAGCACCCGGTGTGTGCGGCGAAAGAAACTATCCTTTACTGTGGAAGCTCGTTCGGCTCGCGGCGCTTCGCCTGCAGTTATCCTCTGTTTTATCGATTCTCTCTCTCTCTCACTCACTCTGTCGTTGAGTGTATATCGACATCCTCGCCCACCCTTGTCTTTTTCCTTCGCAGGTGACTCGGACGGGGGGGTGTGTACGTTGTTCTCGTTAAGAGCTTGCGAGCGCGCGTTGTTTTTAAAAGCTCGCGTACGAGTTTGTTTTTTCCGGTGCTTTTCGAGCGCCTTTGTACAGAGTCGACGTTCCGACGATGCCGGCCGCCGCGCGGCGCTTTTTAAATTTCGTTTGTGCAAACAAAATTTTCCGTCGAGCAGCGAGCACACGCGCGCGCGCGGCCGTCTGTATACACGCGAGACTGGAATCGAGGATACGGAGAGCGCGCTATCGGCAGCTTGCGTCAATTAGCACGATCGATTCGTAGCGAGACGCGATAAAGCAGCAACGACGCTTACAAGCCCGTTACAGTTAATTGAACTTGTTATTTAAATGATGCTGAGCATAACGCGAAGCCACGGATTTTCCGGCTACGTCGATGTGAAAATCCACCAGAGAGTGCAGCACAACTCGGTCCAAGAGTTAAACTTGCTTATTTTTGGGGGCACTCTTATAGAGCCATGCTAGTTTTGTTTGGTAGCTCATTTCGAACAATAAACCGTTATGTGCCTAGTCAAAACCCTATGTCAACAAAGAACTACAGGCGAAAAACCGAAAAAAAATGACCGGCATTTTTGCTCTAAAAATAAAAAAAAAGCGCATTATCTACAGTATTATAATTTTTTGGATTTTTTTCACATACCCAGACTGAAAGTACACGAAAAGACCTTTTATTTGCATATACATTTCTCTAGATCGGATACACTGATCAAAAGATACGCACGTTTGAACACAACGAACTCAGCTGTTTCACGCGCTTACGAAAATAGCCAATTTTACGCTTTTTCCTTTAGATTCTTTTGATTTTTGATCCAGGCATTCGTTTTTGATGTTTAATAGCTTAAATTAAAGCTCTTTTCTTCTACTTTTCTGCTAATAAGTCTAAATTAAAGATTTTTAATTTAGTGAGCTATATACTTCTCAAGCAGATCATTTTTTAAAAGCATTATAAAGCACACTATATGTTATACAAAAATGTAGACTAACTGACAAAAAAGTTGAAGAAAAGAGCTTTAATTTGAGCTATTAAACATTGTAAACGCACATCTAGATAAAAAGTTTGAAGCATTTGAAAAAAGGAAAAAATTTCTGTATTTGCCAAAATCGCATGATTTCATACAAGCTAAATTTGCCTTTTTGCAAAACCTCGTACCTTCCGATCCAACCGACCGATTTTAAAGTTGAATAGCTTAAATTAAAGCTCTTATCTTCTACTTTTTTCCTAATTTATCTGAAATTGAAGTTTCTCATGTGATACGCTATATATATGCTTCTCAAAATCAGTAAAAAACGATCAATTTGAGAGGCATATATATAGTTCATAACATAAGAAAATTTTGATTCCGATCAACTAAAACGAAAGTAGGAGAAAGGAGCTTTAATTTGAAGTATTAACCGTTAAAAACGCACGACTGGATCAAAATTGACCAGAATTTCAAGAAACGGAAAAATCTATGGATTTTGTGGAGTTCTTAAACGAATAAACGTATTAAAATCCTCGTTTTTCTTTTTTTTTATTTAAAACTTCGTAGTTAGAAATTCAATCAATAGTTTTCTAAGTTTAATACCTCAAATTAAAGCTCCTTTCTTCTACTTTCAATTTTAGTTAATCAGAATCAAAATTTTCTTATGTGATGAACTATATATATGCCTCTCAAATTGATCTTTTTTTACTGATTTTGAGAAGCATATATATATAGCGTATCGCATGAGAAACTTCAATTTCAGATAAATTAGGAAGAAAGTCGAAAACGTAAAATTGACTATTTTCGTAAGCGCGTGAAACAGAGTACGTTCAAACGCGCGTATCTTTTGATCAGTGCCGATCCAGACAAATGTTTATGCAAATTAAAGGTCTTTTCGTGTACTTTAAGTCTGGGTATATGAAAAAAAAAAATCCAAAAAATTATAATACTGTAGATAATGCGCTTTTTTAAATTTTTAGAGCAAAAATCGCGGTCATTGTTTTTCGGTTTTTCGCCTGTAGCTCTTTGTTGACATAGTGTTTCGACCAGGCACCTAACGGTTTATTGTTTGAATCGAGCTGCCAAACAAAACTAGCTCAAAAATAAGAAAGTGCAACTTTTGGACCGAGTTGTGTTGCACTTTCTGGTGGATTTTCACATGTGTATACGGGCGCGTGGCTTTTCGCCCGAGAAGCCTGAGCAGCCGAATGCAGCGCGTATTTACGGTGTACGCGTGGAAGTATCCGTTCGCGGAATCGCTCGGCTGATTAATCGAGCGCGCGGGAGAGTGGCTGTTGGGAGGGAAAATACCGCAGTGACACTTTGTTTCGGAGATTATGCAACCTTGAGATGAGAGGGAGCTCTGTGTATTACGAATAGAACGGAGATGAGTCGGGGAGACTTACCGCGTTCTCTCGCTCTGTATATATATAGAAACGCAATGTACATCGCGAGCACACAATAGTTTATCGCGGTCCATCTGGCGCTTTCAGCCTCGTATCTAATTTTATCAGCGCGAGGCATATGTCGCGTCGATGTGTGTCAAGCGCTACAATACTCCGATAAACCGGAGAAAAAACAAAGTCTGTACACATATATCGGCGATTGAGCGATGTATAGAGAAAGACCGATGCGGTGCACGTACGCGCGTCGTCATCCGATAATAAGAAAGCGAGCGGGCGATATAGAGGTGCAGCGTATACGGGATGGTAGTATAAGGTATGTCTCGAAATCTTTTGCCGACGCAGACGTCGCGCTGCGTATAGCATATACGGAGCGCAAGAGCCCGCGTACATATGCAGCTCTCGTCCGAGTTATTATCGCCTTGGCGAAATAATACCCCGAGACTCTTGCGCGCGCGCGCGCGCGGTTATGCGTATATACTGGAAGTGAAAACTAATTACGAACTGACAGCGGCAGGGAGTATTGTGCTCTCTCGCTCGCTCGCTCTCCGGGAGAAAACGTCTTGTCAAACACTAAACTTGGCCCGCTCTCTCTCTCTCGCTCTCTCTCGAGTCCATTGTTCGCGCATATACTTGCTGGCCCGCGTCGGTAGCGATAAGGTGCAAGAAACTCGCGTGTGAGAGCCGCCGAGCCAAGTTGATATCGCGCGAATTAACGAGGCAGCTCGAGAGCGCACATACCGACGACTAGCCCCCCCCCCCCCCCCTATATACCTATACGCGCTCATAATCTGCCTCTGGAGTATTTAGCTCCGTACGTTTAGCCTGACGTACATTGTATAACGTACGTATAGAGCCGGTGTCGCGCGACGGCGGCGATGGTCTAATCAAACGCGGCGTTGCCTTCTTAATCGCCGATTGGTTCTCGGGTTTCCTCGATTCCGCGTGTTTTTAGCGGTGCGAGCGCCACGGGCTTTTAAACGGCCGTTTTGCATTGTATGCGCAGCCCCACGATGCCGAGCGATAAGATAGTCGAGAATAAGAGTCGCGCTCCATGCCCGAGTGTATGTGTGTCCGTGTTTACGTGCGCGCACATAGCGTATACGTTGCACAGCCGGGCTTGGGAACAATTCGCTCGGAATTATAACTCCCCGGGAAAGTAGAGCACGGCGCTGCGATACTCCGGGGCTCTCGCGTGCGCTTATCCCCGGCGAATTCGAGTGCCCGCGTATCCCCGCAGTGCCGATTCGGAGCTCGTGCAAACAGCGGAGTGCGGCCGGTTGCGCGCAGTATATATAGCGGCTTTGTCGGATTTGCGCGCGTATGCGCGAGCGTCGGAGCAAGCGACGGCGACGATTTCTCCAGTTCGCGTGTCTCGCTGTGCAGGCGCCTCTTTCTCTCCCAGCCCACCCACCCTTCTCTCTCTCTCTTTCTATGATCATGAACACACATTGTGCTTTGCAGATGCGGAGCCTCGTCGAGAGCCACGAGGATGATCAGCGGCGTGTTGACCTAACGGTGAGAGTGCGCCACTCGCGGAAGAATTCAGTACAGCATATCGTGGCCGGAGCGTAGACGCAGACGCGCGCAAGCCGGAGAGTCGGAGCGAGTGAGCGAGAGAGCGAGAGATAGAGGGAGAGAGCGAAGAGATAGAACGAGTTGCGCTAGTGTGACAAAGAGAGCGATCGAGAGTTTGAGGGGGATGGCCGGCTGGTGGGGGCCTATCCCGATAAGGCTTATCAGCTGGCTGCAGGATGGTCGCGCCCAGCTGGCTATCATCAGCGAGTCGCAGCAGTGAAGCGCAGGTGCCTAGTCTGGAAAGGTCGCAGCCAGTAGTTTTATCGCCGCTCGACGTCACCGCCACTGCCATCATCATCATCAGCAGCAGCAGCACCAGCACCAGCAGCAGCACCAGCAGCCAGGAGTCGACGCTCTAGCCGCAGGAGAGAAAGAGAGAGAGAGAGAGAGAGAGAGACAAGAGGTATGCAGACGAGAGCTTCGCCGGTTGCATAATCGCCGAGCGAGTGATGCTTAGCGGAGAGACGAGAGAGAGAGAGAGAGAGAGAGCTCCCCTTTTTCCGCGGGCATTATTTCTCCTCGACCCCTCGTACATAGTAGGTGCTACACTTGGCCCCGGCGCCACTCCATACCTTGCCTCCTTGGAATTGGCCGACGACCAAGAGAGGGAAAATGCTCTCCACGGGGATACCTCTTTCTCTCTCTCTCTCTCGCGAGATCTTGTCGAGGGAACAAAGGAGTCGCGCTCCGGAAACGCGCCGAGGCAAAGGAAGTAGTAGAGAGCGAGAGCGAGAGAGAGAGAAAGAGAGAGCGGAATTTGCCTCTTTCTCTCCCTCTTCTAGTTCTACAACGGCTCTTGTTTTTCCCTTCCTATTTTTCTTTTCCTCATCGGCTCTCCCGGTCTATAGCACACATACATCTATACGCGTATATGGCGTACCTATATCCACGTCTCTCTCCCTCTCTCTCTCTGTCCACTGTTACTTGCAGTCTATACGCGAGTTCGGCCCTCGTTCGCTCTCGTGTGTCTGTCTCGCATACTTGGAGTTTCTAATTAAACTCGCAACTTTTAATTGACTCGTTGTAACGCCGGTATACATCGACTAGTAGGACTGCTCGGCTTAACAGCGCACGTACTCGCCGGAACACACCTGCTTGCTTGCGCGCGCGAGAGAGAAAAACTTGGCCAACTTCGGCTCTCCTCGTTTTTTACCTGTACACAGAGGCGCACAAGGTAGTGTAGGTGCGCCGTGTATGTGTACAGAGCTTAGCCGCGTATCGCTGATAAGCCACGAGAGATGCTACGCGTATACCGTTCTACATACATCCACGAAATCTTATCACTCACAGAACGTTCTCCTTTTCTCTCTGTCCTCTCCGTAGACGCTGTAGCAGCGGCAGCGGCAGCAGCAGCAGCAGCAGCAGCAGCAGCCTAGTCAGCAGCGGAGGAGAGCCACTTGAGCGCACAACCTCTGGAGAGGTCTGAACGAGTGGCGAGAAAACGCGCAGAGAGAGAGAGAGAGATAGAGATAGAGAGAGAGAGAGAGAGAAAGAAGAATCTCGCGAGTGAGGTACTACATCCGCAGAGATATCGGTGTGTCGAGTCAGTGTGTGCGCGACTAGTGAATTATCTCCTCTCTCTCTCTTTCGCGCTCGCGCCGCCTCAGGAGCGAGCGTCTTTCTCTTCAAGCCAACCCCCGTCAAAGTTTGGAGGTCTCGCAGCCTTCAAACTTGGCCCAGCCGGCAGAAATCATTCAGTCGAAGGGGACGAAGCGCAAGTCGTCAGCGGACGCAACAGCAGCAGCAACAGCAGCGGCAGCGGCAACCGCGCTCCCGGGCAGCAGCAAGCAGCCGCGTTGCCGGTCTCCGGAGCAGGCCGAGACTGCCGGGGCCGCAGCTGTCATCGCTGACTCTGCAGCCGCAGCAGTACCGAGGACGCCCATGAAAATGCTCCAGTCCCTCAACACGCTTGCGAGCAAAATCTCGCCGGGCTCGCCGACCGACGGCAACGCCAACAAGGTCCACATGCACAACAACAACAATAACAACAACAACAATGAGAGCGGCAAGAGCATCTCGCATCACCCGCACCCCTACAACAAGAAGCCCGCCCAGACGAGCCCCAGCACGCCCCAGTCGACGACCAACGGCGACCAGAAAGAAAACACGTGAGTCCCTTTCTCCATATCGCGTGTACTCTCTGTATATGCACTATGCCCTTCTCGCAGTCTTGCATCCCGAGCGCAGTTATTGTGTACAGACGCGCGTCCAGGAAAGAGTGGGAGAGGCGCTCAAAATTCCAAATCGCCCAGTCTTTCTCTGTTTTTTTTTTCGTATACAATTCCATGCGCTCTCGAGAATTTCGCGGCACTGCGGCACTGCATAAGCGCCTATATAGCTGCCACTACAGGTTGCTCGATATACAACTTGGCGTCTTTTGCCCTCAAAGGCTAAATTAAGCGAGCGAGCTCTCGAGCCACTGCTGCTGCCGCAGCTCAGCTCCCAAGACTTTGGCGCCCCGCATTTTTTCCGCTGTAAATTTCTCCCTCTATATACTCTTTTATTCTCTCCTCGCCTCGCCAGCGTTATTTAGCAAAGTCGAAGCGCCGCGCACGCAGCAGCAGCTGCGTGTAATTACAAACTCGAGCGCAGCCAACCAGTCGAACTCTCCCGAAGCCCTTTTCTCATTTCCAATCTCGAGCGCAAAGATCCCGCCGATTTCTCTCTGTTGTTTCCTTGTATATATATAGGAGCCGCGAGCACGCGAGGAAAAGAGCGCGACTGCAGCAGCCGGGGGGTGGGGGGGGGGGGGGAGAAAAAGGGTCTGGCGTGTAAGCAGCCAAAATAACTCGTGGAGCTTCGTGCTCTCGGGGATCCCGAGAGCGCAGCTCACCCGCCGTCGATCTTGCCCCGCGGCGGCTCACTTGCAGCCTGCCGCCGCCGCCGCCGCTACTGTACTCCCTGTTCGCAAGAGAGAGCGACCTTATGTTTTACAGGATAAGCATGATGTAGCGACTAGCTCCTACGTGTGTTTTAGAGCGATATACCGTTATTTTCCTCTCTCTCTCTCTCGACGTCTTCACCTATATACACGCGCTCCGCTCTCGTGTTTTTGCGCCAGCCTTTTGCTTTGCAGTGTACATTTATACTCGATGCGTGGAAAGAGCTTGTGCGATTGCAGCGTTGTGTAACGGCAATATAATAACGCATGTACGCAAACGCATTATGTTTTCAATGAATTAATGCATAACGAAGAGGATTGCATTGATTCGCGGCAAACAAAGCCTCCTTACGTACAGCTATTAATCTCGCGCTACATGCGTTGTATATGTTAATTCTAAGCCAAACAGTGGAATAATTACATTTTCAGAGGCGAGGCGAGAGCGATTTTTTTTTCTCTTTTATTAATGAAAAAACAAACGGCCGCGTGAAAAATGTAAACTCGCGTTCTCTCTCTCTCTCTCTCTCTCGCTCTCTCTCCCCGCCTTTTCAATAACCACAGAGCACTCGCGCACACAGGAAAAATATTGAGCTGGCAAGGTGAAAGAAATCTCGGGTACATCGCGACGTTATCGTTCAGATACGTCGACAACGACGCGGGCTATCTCTCGCTCTCGCGTTATATGCGTAGTTTACACTGATACGGTGCCGAGCGCACATATATAGTGCCGCCTTATCAACCGCGTTGTCTTTCCACACACATGAGTGCTGTTCCTGCCGGCGTTCCTGCTTCCATACTGGCTTTTCTGCCGCCGCCGCCGCCGTCGTTGCACTTTTCCCTCAGGTGAGCGAGACAGAGAGAGAGAGAGAAAGAGAGAGAGAGAGAGAGAGAGATAAGCTGCATATAATTGAGATCGTGCACGCGGCTAAATTTCGCAAAAGCTTGTTTGCCTTGCTGTTCTCTCCTTTCTCTCTCTCTCTCTCTCTCCGTGCTTTTCGGATCGTCGTCGAGATTAAAAGGCGCGAAATCGATAAGACGCCGCGTGTATGTGTGTCTGCGTGATTGTGTGTGTGTGTGTGTCGCGCTCGCGCAGCTTACGTAATGACGGACGTTTCATCAGATATGTGACCTCGTCACGCGCGAGGCGACGATGTGATAACGGGGTGGGGGGGGGGGAGGGGGAGGGGGTAAATCCGCGCTGCATAAATAATGCAAGGGGGGAGTAAAAAAAAAATTGCGCAACTCTCTAAGAGTTATTCGAGAAAAGAAAAAGGATTCCGAGCTCCATTAGCCCTAATTTGATGCCCCAGATAGGAGGAAATTTTTGTCACGTCCAGGGGCCGGGAATATTAAAGAAAGCCTCGAGTATATTTACACCTCTCTCGCAGCGTGAATAAATCATCTCTCTCTCTCTCTCACTCGCTTTCTTCGTGAAAAAATTTCCGGCTCGTGGAGAGAGAGAGAGAAAGGTCGCGGAGGCCGACTGGGACTTGTAATCTCCAAGTGCCGGTTGCGCGAGGCTTCCAAAGGCGAAAGAGAGAGAGAGAGAGGGGGGGGGGAAGAGAGCAGTCGCGCACGCGTTATTTCAAGGGAAATCCTTTCAAAGCAAGGCCCAGCGCAGTAACGGCGGCAGAGTAACACAGCGAAGAAAGAACGAAGCGACGACTTCTCTCTTTCCGCCTTTCCCTATGCGCGCAGCATATACGTGCCGAAGGAGATCGCGAGAGATGATGGAATAGAAAGAAAAGCGGACTATACCCTGAATGCTGAAGAGAATGGGGGTGAAGGACCTGCAGTACTTTGTAGAGCGGAGAGCCGCCTCCACAGCGCGAGGAAGCGAGGGGACGGGGGAGGAGGGGGGGGGGGAGGCTCGAATAAAAAGCAACCGGAAGAATCCGACAAATCCAACAAATCTAGGTGTACGTGCGAAAATTCCGTCGAGCCAACTCTCTCTCTCTCTCTCGCTCGCGCGCAGCCGAATACATATTTATACAGATACACACGCGGCGGTGGCTGCTGCTGCTGCTGCTTCTCTTTCGCTCTGCGCTGTTTGGCCAAGAGAAAAGGGAGCGGATTTTAGTAGGCACGTAGCGCCATTGTCGCGTGTGCCGCCGCCGCGCTGCTTTTGTTGCTGCTGCTGCTGCGCGGCACAGAACGTCGGCAAATTGTATCGTCTCTTCCGGCGTACGTTTATTGCTGCACATGCATTCGCTGCTTGCGGAATTCTCTCTCTCTCTCTTTCTCGCCCCCTTTCGGGCTTAGCGCAAAGTGGCCGAACGACGACGACGCAGGGAGGCGAAACTTTGCATTCAGCGCAGGGCGCATCGCGCGATTTCTTTGGATCGCCCGGCGGCCCCGAGTTCCTCCTCCTCCTCCTCCTTCCAGCAGCTGCTTCCTCGGTACAAATCTTGACCCTAACGTCCCGACGCGTATAGTGAAAAAAAAAGAAAGAGAAAAGGCCCGCAGTCGCTCTCGTCTGTATTGCGTAACGAGTGTTTGTATATGCGCGCGCGCGCGACGATGCCGAGGAGGAGAGACGCGCAGTTGCACTGGGGTGGGCTAAACAGGCCAAAGCTCGTTAGTATTTTTAAAAGCTGGCACAAAACTAGCATTATCATTTTATCCCCTCTCTCTCCGTGCGGCTCGCGCTCGCGCGCTTTGGCCGACTGTTTCCGCATTTCTGGGTCACGTTGCGCAGCCGCCGCCGCCGCGGCCGCTTCGCCTTTATAACTGCCTGTGTAATCAACGGAGTAATTATCGCATTAAGAAAATTGTTGTTGAAAAGCGTAGGGCAGCTCCGCCGCTGCTCTGCCACTGCCGCGCGGCGCAGGAGAGGTGAGCTAATGGGCGGAACGCGAGTCGCATAAACACGACAATTGCGCGCGCGCGCGAGAAAATCAGGTTAGTTGCGCTCGGCGACAGCGCCGAGAGAGCAGAGGGGCAGAGACGAGGAAGAAAGGCAGAAGAAGTTTGGCGCGCGCGAGAGCATCAATTAAAATAGAAACGCAGGAGGTGCCTGCCACCGCCGTAAATCATTCGGCGGAGTCAATTATAAATCGCGCGGATTTTCGCGGCTGCCGCCGCACTCGACGAATCGTGCGGAGTATAAGTCCGCGAAGGGCCGGCGACGCTCTCTGTATTTTGCCGTCGGCCGTACAGTCGCGTTGTGTGTTACGTTCAAACGCGAGAGAGCAATAAAAGAAAGTCTAATCAAGCTCGACGATCGCGTATAAATCCGAGCGGTCGCGACTCTGCGCGAGCGTTAAAAGGCTACCTCAGCTCTCTTATACCCTCTCGCCCCGAAAAACGATTCGCTCGACCGGCGAATCGAGTTAACGACTCGCAGTCTGCTCTCGCTCTGCGACTATAGACGCCGAGGCGGAAAGTAACCGCAAACGCCACCGCGCCGCACCTACTAATAAGGGATATAACCATCGTAGCCGCTGCGCGCTACTCGCTTCCCAAGTGCTCGACATTTCGCTGCTCACCCTCCCACCCCCCCTTTATGGCAATCGCGAATTTGCATAAATGCGTCGCTGGCGCGCGCGCGCGCGCGAGGGCCGATGCAAATTATTCGCAGTGCGCGCGCGCGCAGTGAAAAAGGCGGCGATTATGCCGCGCAGGAGAGAGAGAGCTGAGTCTCTTTCGCCGCTTCAGCGGCTGCGGCGGCAGCACGACGCGTAATAATATGCGCGGAATGCTAACTTTCACGGGGATTTAATTTGCTTAAACCTCGACGGGACTGTCTCACGCGCTCGTTGCCGCGCTGGAGCCGCATCGAGAGTCCGAGAGTGTGTCCCCGGCGCAAAAAGCACTTGCTGATGAACTCGTTACTCGTAATTGTTACCGCAGTTATTAAGGAAAAATTTACGCGTTATCGTCGCTCTCTCTCTCTCTCTCTCTCTCTCTCTCTCTCTCTCTCTCTCTCTCTCTCTCTCTCTTTCCGGCTTAGTTGCTGTCAGCTACGCGCACGCGTTTTACCCGGATTAGATTTTTGCATGATGGACTGGCGCGCGCTCGCGCGCGCGAGAATTTAATATCGTCCGGTCGCGCGGATAGGAAGAAAACTGAATGGACATGATCAATTTGTCCAAGACACATACAGAGAGAAGCTCTCTCGGCTGCCGTCAGTCGCTGCTCTCAGCCAGTGAATGGAACGCTACAGTCTGTCGAATCGGCGAGAGATCGATCGCTCGTATATTGGATTCGAGCAGCTACTCTCTCTCTCTCTCTCGTGCGCAACTTGGACGTACACCGACTCCTTCGATCGCTCATGATTATAGCTGATGGTGTGATGTGCCGCTGCGCTACTGCCGCCGCGTCGAGGATGAGAGCGAGAGAGAGCTTGCTTCGGCCAAAAACTTGGAAAACGATCCATCACGAACGTCTCTTCCTGCAACGAGAAAATCGACCCTAATAAGTCTTGGGGGCCTCAAAATTCCCGTTTAATTAGCGTCGCTCTCGCGATCGATGATTTAAGACTGTCGATCGCGGTTATTTACTACCTCGAATCATGCTTGATGAATTTCCAGCCCCGATGATGATTCATCGGGCCGAGCTTTCGTTTATAAATAGATTGAAAATTTTAAAAGCAGCTCTTTCGCGGACGCGCGCCGTGCGCACCAATATAGCCTTCATATGTCGAATTTCAATGACGAAATGCACTTTTCTTTGGTCTAGAAATCGAAAACAATTTTGTTAAAGCCCTAGAGGTTTCAGACCAATCAGACTTTCCTCTGTAAGCCAAAAGATTATGAAAAATGCCGAGGAACATGGGAAATATAGAATATGAAAATTTAACGTGGGGAGGCATATGGAGGAAAAAGAAAAAATTGGCTATTCGGATTTTTATTATTTTTTTTTTTAAATGGGCATAACTTTTGATCAGAGCATCGAAACTTGGCATATTTGTTTCAAATTAAAGCTCTTTTGTAATATACTTTATTATAGTGTTATTCGAAATGATATTGGTGCCTTGGGAACATTCGTAGTTGTTATTATCCGGTGTTTTGACGTATTAATTTTCTGTAAAAAAAGCGTAAAATGGCTCAGAAATATGGTTACTAGTAATTTTTCCCATGTTCCTCTGCACTTTTGACTATCTTTCGGCTCACAGAAGAAAGTCTGATCGGTCCGAAACCTCTAGCTTTAAAAAAAAAAATTTCGATTTCTAGACATAAGAAAAGTGCATTTTTTCATTGAAATTCGAGATACAGCCGCGTGGGAGACGAGGAGAGCAAAGAAAAATGCAATAAAAAGAGCGGTGTGAAATTAAAATGTAGGTTATTAGATGGGGGGCTGCGGGGCGGGAGGAGCTGTATATGGGAAAGAAAGCGAAAGCTGCGCAGGTCGCGGCGGCCGGGAGGGCAGGGGTGTCGAATCGTCGAGGGGTGAACGCGACGAGATTGCATTAGCATGTTATTGGGAGGTTGTTTACTCAGGGCTAATCAGCATCTCTGTCGAGCTCTCTCTCTCTCTCACTCTCGCACTCTCTCCTGCCTCTGCGCAAAAGTTATCTTCGAACTTTGCATGTCGGCCGCGCCTCCCCTCTCGGCCGCCCCTGGTAATCATCGCCCACTGATTTATTGTGCATTATTCCAAACATGCGGCTCCATCTCTGCAACGCGTCCTATAATTATACGCGAGGCAACGGCTCTCTCATGAATACTTTTCAAGGAAGCTCTCTTTCTCTCTCTCTCTCTCTCTCTCTCTCTCACTCCCAAGTTATTCATCTCTGGCGAAAGCCCTTCTCTCGCTCTCGTACTCCCGGCGTGTTTGTACTTATTCCAAGTTATCCGGAGGGCTCGTGGAGACTGCGTTCGCTCAATGGCCCCGGCGACTCGACAATGCGAGAGAGAGAGAGAGAGAGAGAGAGAGAGAGAGAGAGAGAGTGAGCGCAAAGCTCGTAGCAGATGTTAATTACATTCCGAATGCGCTACAAAGCTCTTTCTCGACGTAATAATACGCGGGGCGACGCCTCCTTGCCGGTTCATCTCATTTTTACCTGCAGCATAGGCCGCCCGGAGAGCAAGACAGAGAGAAAGCGGGATGTGCTTTATTAAAAGCGCAAAAACGCCCTGGCTATATATTGCACGAGGCGCGCGTGCGCCTCGTGCGACAAAGCGCGTTCTCACCCGGCTCGCCAACTTAACTCGACTATTCATCTAGGAAAAATCTTTTCATACGATTCCTTTCTCTCTCTCTCTCTCTCTCTCCCTCTCTCTCTCTCTCTCTCTCTCTCTCTCTCTCTCTCACTCCGTCTCTGTAGCTCTGCAGCGCCTCTGTGTATATAACGAGAGTCGAGTGGCGCAGCGGGTGGTGGGCGGATTTGAATCCGGTTTAGCTGCTGATGCTCTGCAGTGTCGCGTGTCTCGTTGGCGTTAAAATCCGTGGAACGTAGCGGAGCAGATAGAGCGAGGAGGGGGAGGGGGGGGGCAAAGGGGAGGAAAGGCTTTATTGGAAGGAAGCGCAAACTTAATTAAACGAATAAATAACGCAACAAAGAGACGCGCCAGGTTCTTTACCACCGGCGTGTGATCCGCTTTCACAGAGCTAGACAAGATCCGCTGCCGCTTGCTTCCTTCTTTCCTCCGTCTGCGCGGGCTGCTCCACAGTGCGACAATGCACCGGTACATCGGCCAAGAGTATTGAAAACGCACAAAGCCCCGGCCAACGCGACTCAGGCGTTTGATGCGTGCTATAGCGCGGCTCGATTGCGCGACTGCTCAGCACGTATAATATTCTTCAAAGAAGTTAATAAGCTGCCTAGCTCTTATTGTCGACGGCAGGCCATTGTTTTGAATATTTCAATAGTCGCGCGCGCGCGATGCCTGGGATGCTTCCTTCTCTACAAAGAGCCTCTTGAATGCCCCGCTGGCGCTGCCTCGCAGCATAGAATTGGAGAGAAAAAAATTTTTTCATTATTATGCGAGCCGACACCGATGACGCGGCACTTACTTCGACGGTACATCGCCTGTGTGTCCGAGGAGGGCCGAGCGCGAGAGAGAAAAAAGGTTGCGAATCGCGGCTAATTAAAAACTAACCGGCGCGTGCAGAATCGTGTGCCGACGCTTAGGTCAGCACGAAGGCTACTCCCGCACCTATACTGTGTTGGGGTTACGCGCGACGATGCTTATCTGCGTGCAATGTGCACGAACCGTGAAACCTCGACCTTTTTTGCCAACCACCGCCGCCACCGAGCTCCCCGAGCGAGAGAGAGAGAGAGAGAGAAAAGCGAAGAATCGCTCGGGGGTGGTTAGCATGGTTTTTTGCTGTTTACCCGCGCGGATTTTTATTCAGATCGAGAGTACGCGGATTTTTTTCGTCGTCGCAGCGGAATTTTCATCAGCTCGGGCTCGAGTTTCGGCCAGTGCAGCAGCGCTTCCTCATCGAGAGAGAGAGAGAGAGAGAGAGAGAGAGAGAGAGAGAGAGAGAGAGAGAGAGAGAGAGAAACGTCGCGATAGACCGAATAATTAGTGTACTCGGAAACGACGTGATCAAAGCAATGGCTTGGACTACTTTGATTGCAGCCAAGAGTCAACGCTTTTACGATCCAGTAATCAGCCGTAAAAGAAGCTCATTTGTTATACACAGTCTTGTCAGTTCCGCTGCTAAAGTTTAATTAAAAAAAGCCCGTCTAATTAAACGTTTATACGGCGACTTGCACGAACAGTATCTCAGCGTCGATTCCTCCCGTACACGGCAGTAGGAAAAGTCGTTAAGGCCATTATTAGCCGAGCAATAATTCGACATGCAATTAAGTGCCTAAGCCTGAGTTCGTTCTATTTATAGATGGGGAATATCCGAGATATATGGGAGATGTAAGAGCGTCGAACGGGAGAAACAAGAAATCCGCGAGGAAGGGTGAAGGAGGCCGTTGGGCGTGTAATTCACAAAGTTTTAACAATCGTCCCTCTCTCGCTCTCCTTCTCTGCGCGAGTAGGGCTGCCCAGCACGCGAGCAGCTCGTGCCTGTAACCGCAAATCTGCCGCTTCCGTATAGCTTGATCGAAAGCCTTCGATCTCCCCTTACCTATATATATACTTGCCGACGTATACTTGCCGAAGAAAAAAGGAAGGAAGCTTCGCCGCAATTTTCCTCGCAGTGGCTTCCAAATTTCTGCTTTGAGGAAATTGGATTTTTCGGCGCTTTTTTGCTTTGATTTATTTGTGGAATGCGTCCGGCGAGAGATAGATACCGGGATTACAGGAAATAAATTTTTGCAATTAAGCCCAAGCCCAAGGAGTGCGGAGTGCGGCCGGTATTTACCGAGACGGCATGGAAAATGAAAGCCGGGGCTTTGACAAGGCTCGCGAGCTTAAAATTCAAACAAAGTATGAAACGTTAAGTGAAGTAATTTGCCTAGCCCCGGCAAATATTTACGGCACAATCTTGGCGAGTTACGACGGAGTTGGAGAAACTTTTTTAAAATTAAAAAGGGCAAGCGTCCACCAAGAATTCTCAAAGTCAAATTTCGAATTTCCAAGACTCTGTTTTGCATAAAAACTCCCGGCTCTCGCGTTTATATTTCTCGAGCAGAGCCTGCGGAGATACGGTCAAAGTTTTTTACGATGAAAATCCGCGCTTGGTAGCTCGATAAATTTCGAATGAGTCCCGGCTCGCGCAAAATTCTCGCCAGCTGCACGCTTCGCAATTAGTCACCTCCCGCGCCCCCTCTCCGTTCGCTTCCGCAAAAGTCGCAGCAGCAGCAGCAGCAGCAGCGACAACCAAAAATCGTGTCTCGCGCGTGTCATTTCCTCGAAACAGTCGAAATGAACTCGACGCAAGTCCTCGCTGCAATAAACGCTCTCGAATACAAACGCAAAAGTTCGTATCAAAAGTTGGCCATCCACGTAGTTCTGTTGACAGTCGTCTGCTGGCTCGCGGGGCGGCGGGAAGCGGAGATAGAGGCGAACGTGTCGGCAACAGTCTGGTGCTCCGTGTGCAGTATACTTTTGCAGACCGAGAGCGCGAGAATTACCTTTCCGCCGTTCGACTCGCCCGTCGTAACCTACTTCCCGCAACTTTCTTCGTGACTAATGTGTACAAAGCGCAAACAATCGTCCGGAAGTGGGGGGGGGGCCAGAGGGATGAATGCTCTATCGAGTGCTATTAATACGCCCACGCAGCCAGCCAGGGGGCCACGTGTTATTTTCCAGCCTTCTTTTTTTCTCTCCCACCACCGCAGGTGCTGCAAATCGATTTGACTTTCGGTATCGACGGTCAAAGCGATGCTTACGCCCCTCCTGTGCGTGACTCACGCATACATTATTTTGATTGGAGGACGCTCGAAAAATAAAAAGTTGATCTGCTATGGCGATGAGTCAAGTGGAAAGAGCGAGGATCGATCAGACGAGAGCGCGTTCGATGCATACTCTCGCATTAGACGCGAATCGACGTATCCCATTAAAACTATAACCTGGCGCGACGTGATATCTCGCAATGGGCTTAGCTCTCCGCGCTGTTTATGCTTAGCGTTTAAATCTGTTTGGAACAATCCCCCATTAAGTAGGCCAATCCTATCAGGGCCCGTCAAAACTATTTTGTCATGCGAATTCATTATGAGTGCGCCGCGCGGTCAATGATCCCGCTGTAAAACATACAAAAACAAGCCCACCTCAATTTTCTGGGAAGCGACTTTTCTGCGTATACCCTCGAAAGTTGCGAACAATAAACAACAGCGAGCTACCGAAGAACTTTCCGCGAACAGCGACGGCAGAAGCATCGTGCATTTTACATAACAAAATGAGTTAGCTGCGGTGCTGCTGCAACGGGACATTTGTCGGTGTCGTGACTGACAATAAGTTTGGAGTCTTCAAGTGGGACGTTCGTGCAGACCTCATCATCGCTGAGAGACGACGATGACGTCCCACGAGTCTTTCCAGAGACTATCGTTCTTCATTTATGCGTTGCAGGTATCTTATTAGATAAGATGCACTTGCAAATTGCGCTATCGAAACATTTGCTTCCACTTACGCAAGACGATACGACAGCTCCCAATTGAATGTCTTTTTGAGAACTTGACAGATATTTTAATTTTTCTCGTTGCAAGTAGTACTTCTGGCTGAAGTAAGTAGGAACCAACTAATACGTAAACTTTTTTTCTGTTTTAGGTGAGTAATCAATTTTCGTCCTGAATTTTCGTCCAAATTGGAAAAAACATACATGTATCTTTTTCAAAAAAATGTAGGTAAGTTGTGTATCGCAAAATATAGGTGGAGAAAAAGCTGCGTTGTGAAGCTCGTCCAATAATATATAGATAGATAAATAGAGAGGGGAGGGGGGGAGAGGGCAGAGAAAAGGGAGAGAGACAGCGAATAGGCATATACGCGCACACGCGAGGCAGCACAGTGTTGTTTCATAAATTCGCTTTCGACTCTATTACTTTGACCGGCAGCGAATGGAAATGCGAAAGAGAGCCAGCGGAGCGGGCGCGTAAATCATTAGCTTTATCAGGCTCATCCAGTTCGTATTTCCGCTTTATCTATCGGACTAAATGGCCATTCGTTTAAAAAGAGTGAAAGAGAGAGGCTTGCCAGAAAAAAGCAACAAAAAATCGTAAAACAATGGTCAATCCGGCCATAGAAGCGCTGCCGCGAGAGAGAAAGGGGTGAGCGAGTAGGAGGAAAAGAGCTATAGCTCGGAGCAAAATACTGCCATGGACTATTCCGTTGAGAGCTTTTCGTTTAATCGTCTGCGCAATCGCAATGCATGTCGTCCCTATACGTCAGGTAATTTATATTTCCAGCAGCGGCCCATCAAAGAGCTTGCGCGCGCAAATGAAGCTTCTCTCTCTCTCTCTTTCTCTCTCTTTCTCCCTCTCAGCTTTTTACTTCTTGTTCTCCGTTTACTTCTGTACCTCTTTTTTGCTCTTCGCGCAAACTTACCTTTATTATTTTTATTATTTTCGCTTTACCCACGCTCTTTCTTCCTTTTTTCCTCGTCCACCCTCTTAATTATGAGTGCTGCGCAGAGAGCCAACGCCTGGTTGTTTCATAAAGTCGTTATGCTCTTAAAAGATTATGAAAAGTAACTTCCTTAGTGTCTGTCCTTGCTTTTCTTTTTTTTTCACGTGTTAGAAGAAAAATTGTGCAAACGTCTTTCTCTTCCTTTACACCGGTATGCAACAACGAGCTGATTATCCTCTATTCTACACGCTTCTATCCCTCAATCGACTGCAGTTGTGTTTTCATGAAAAACGCACTTTTTCATTGTACAAATAACAATTGAGCCCTGTCTTTTAGGCCCCACTATTACTAACTTAGTATATCTAGTATCATATTATATATATATACACTAGCCAACCCCCCCCCCCAATTCCTTTTCGTTCATATTGAAAAATTATACATTGAAAAAAGATATAACATAGACATGTTTTTAAAACATCTATATATTTTTTAATACATTTTTCTTAATTGTGATTGTATTTTTCTATTTTCTCCACACCACCCAAAGGGTTAATAATAAATATATTAGCATAAAATTTTAGGATAAAATTTAATCTTAAAATTCGCCATTTTCATCGATTTTTAGATTGAAAACGAAGCGGTATTAAGAAAAATTTTAAAATACTTTTTGTCTTAGAATTTTTTTAGTATTAAAGTATATTTTTGTCATATAGGAAATCCAATTTTTTTATTTTGACAAGTGATATTTTGATTTTTAGCAACAATTACAAGCTCTGCTCCATAAAATAACTTATGTGAGCATAGTCGCACATAAAAGAGGTATCTTCATAAATTTTTTGGTTGTCCAACTTCGGATCATACTCTCAGTTTTTCTAATTTCAATGTTTAAATCTACTATAATTTTGTTATAACACATACATTATACATACGACTTTCAAAGTATTTTTACTAAAAAGCTGAACAAATTTCGTTTAAAAACACCTGCAAATGTTTCTAATAAAAAACGCTTCCCTGAGGAACTACAAAAGAATGAAAATAGGCCAAAAATTGCAAAAATGCTTAAAATGCCAACTTGACCCTCTGTAGCTTGAATCGATGGGTTGGAAAAAATCTGAAAAAATGCATAGAACATTGTGACAACCTGTAGAACATATTTTGGGAATTACAGCCATATCGATTTTTTTGTCTCTCGATATAATGAGTGATTCTCTGTGAGATCGACCGACTAAAATTTTTTTTTATTCATACTATCTTAAATCTTTTCTATTTAGGCAAATACAACGCCCCAAATTTTTTTAGATTTTTTTCACTGAGCCCCTTCGAGCTGCACAGGGCCACAATTGGTTAAATCAGGATTTTTTTCATTTTTTAAAAATTTTCAAAAATTCATAGCTCCTGAGGGAAGTGTTGAAAATGCATACAATACTTTTGCAATGAAATTTTTTCTTGTTTCTAAGAAAAATTCTTCCAATGTGATGTATATGGGTGGTTCTCTGACAAATCGAGCGGCAAATTTTTTTACACTATCCAAAAATATGTTTAAAATGTTCTTAAGGGACATGTTAATGTCCCTGAATTTTTTCAGATTTTTTCCATCAAGTATCTTCGATTTACAAAGGGTCAAAGTTGATGAAATCAGGTTCTTTTGCTTTTTCTGACTACTTTCATTAATTTGTAGAGCCTCAGGGAAGCATTTTTCACTATGAAAACGTAACATTTTTTTCTGGGAATTTTCTAAATTAAAAAAAAAAATATTTTCGAAGACATTATTTTTTAAGAAACTTAAAATATCAAAATATCACTTTCGACATATTCATCGATTTTTAGCGTGCAAAGGAAGTGAAATTAACAATGTTCTATGATGTCATCCGGGGGAGGGGGGGGGGGTGAAGGAGTAAAGGGATGCCCTATGCTTTAACACAAGAGAGAGAAAATGCTGTCAACTTCAAATGAAAAAATTTTTCTTATTCACAAATGAAAAAAAGGACACTTTCATACGAAATATTTCAAGTGTATTATATTAAAACTCTTTAACAACAAAATTAAATGACTTTCAAACTCCCTTTTATTTATTATCAATTAATTTTACATCGGTGATATGTTGAGGAGAAATCTGGCAATAGCGCATTCCGCGGTTGGTAATACTGATTCACTATACAGATATCTTTCATCAATATGGTTATGTTGACGAGTTATTTGATCGTCTGCTGAGACCATGCTTTGTATATCTATAAACATTAACACATTGCCAAATTCCTCAGAGTCACAATAAGTCAGTTACGTGATTTTCTTGTGTTCCAACTTTAACATTAAAATACTCTTCAATTGGTTCTGTATGGTATATAAACGAATATACAAAATAATTCTATGGAAAATATACTCTTAAAATATGTACTGTTTTCCAGTGCTTGTTAACTTTTTTCATTAAAAAGATTGTAAAATTGATTGGAATCTTCTTTTACCCATAAAAGCCAATGTTATTTTATGAATTTTCAATATTTAATTTCTCGACAAAATCATCTGAATAAAAATCCGCAAAAAATCAAGGTGCTTTATATAGATCTACTACATGATACACTAAAATTTCAAATCATTCTGTTAACTTTTTTCTAATCATAGAACATCCTTAAGAAAAAAACTCAAAGAATACTTTTTATTTTAGAATTTTTTTGCTATTTAAATATATTCTTTTCAGACAGGAAATCCAAGTTTTTAGTTTTGACAAGTGATATTTTGATTTTTTAAGTGTTTTTTTATAACGTTCGAGACCCACTCTGGAATTTGGCAGGTAATTTAGCACTATAAAAAGCTATTTTCATGAATTTTTTGGTTGTCGAACTCTGGATCGAAATCTCAGTTTCACTAATTTTAGTATTTAAAATGGTTGTAAGCAAATCCTAACATATAAAGTAAAGTAGATAAGATTTCCTAAAAAAAGTGTTTCCTGTTTTGAAAAATACATCCCTAAGGAACTAAAAATTATTGAAAATAGACAAAAAAAGTAAAAATTCCGGATTTCATGAACTTTGATCTTATGTAACTCCAAGGCAAGAAATTTAAAACATCTGAAAAATTCATGGTAAATTTTACATGTGTCCTCAACAAATCCCCAGAGTGATACATATATACAACGAGGTTTATTTTTTGACCTTTCGATTTCACATGGAATCACCCATATGTATACATAACATAAAGAAGTCAATCCCAACTTATGCAGACGAAATCGTACACAAAGCGAGACATATATAGACTCTGGTGGGCTTATGCAGACATAAGCATAGATGGGATGATTATTTTAAAGAAACCGCGACTTCTGTAATATTATAAATAACATCTAATTGTAATTATTTATTAATATTTAAAGATATAATAAAATATAAACTTCGATTAAAAATTCATATAAATATAATTTTAAATAATATTTGTTGCCATGGTGTCCAAATGAATAAATACGTGTGAATGAATAGTGTATTATTGATATAGGCCAAAAGGGATTTTCATAGATTTTTAACTATTTTCGCACACATTTATTTTTAGTAAAAATTATTGCCCTAGTAAAAAAAATCCTGAAATTATGGGACTTTGCAGGCTTCTTTGTAATGAATTATAACTATGTTATAAGTATGATTTAATATGGTACTTAAACATAGATGACAGCAATATTGTCCGAAAGTTATTGCTTTGGCGGTAGAAACTACCTCAAAAAGTTTGGTCAATGTTCCTGTTTCGCAGAACTTGTCCTCCCCCCTCCCCCGTATTAGTGCAGTTACAGGGAAAGGGGGAAGACAGGCTTTTTTAGTAAAGATGATATTTGAGATCAAATGATAGTTAAGGATGTGATAATGAAATATAGATTCCTAAAATATTAAATTAATAAAAATTATATTGAGAAAAGAAAGTAGTGTTTACTTACAACTTGCGAATTGCGAATTTTGTTTCATAAAAGACGTTCGGAAACAGTTGATAGCATAATCAAATTAAATTTAAATTCTCAAAATAAAACTGCATAAAAATTTTAAATATATGCAATGATTTTATTTGATACAGCTCCAAACGTAGAAGCCAGTTTCAGTATTTGTCTTCTTCAGTTTCCTAGGAAAACCAATGAGAAATAGGAAGTATGCATAGACTATTTTATTCCTTTAATACATAATATACTATTTTAAATGTCTTGACTATATAAATGAATAGAATGTGTTATTATTTTATTGGCTTATTATATTTAATCACATTTATTATATTATAATTATAGACTCAATGTTGTTGATAGTATACTTTGCTTATGTTAAAATACTTTAATTTATGAATATTGTATAACTTACTCATTTTTAAGTAATTGAGTTTTGTATGCAAGATTATGTGCAAATTCAAAATCAAAATTTTGATTACGTAGTATATTTCTTTGCTCATGCTTAGTACCATTTTTCCAACGAATCAACAAATCTAGTAATAATAAATTATTTTTATTGCATAATAAATAACTATTTAATAATTCATCATGTCTAATGGGTAATTCGTAGTCTATAAACATTTTCGATGTGCTCGGCAAATTTGCACTGTCAACAGGCAAAATATTTAAAAATTCCATAATTGCATGGTTAGTATTTTGTAACTTAAACTCATCTTCACAAATGGTACTGCCACGGTTATTAAACCATTGATTTACTTTTTTTAATGGACTGAAGTATTCCAAAGCTACCAGACCACTCCTAATTAGATTTACAATTTTATACAAAAAGGATGATTTTATGTTGCTAGCAGATCCACTTGTTGCGAAGAAATTTGGTTCAGTATCTTTAATCGATAAATGCTCTTTTAAACTTCTACGTTCTCTATGTAGTCTGTCTTTTTCTTCATGTTTCGTTTCTGATATTGTATCGTACAAAATATAATATTTATCCAAATTACCGCTATTGCATACATTGCTATCACCATCTACATGTTGACCCATTCCTTCTAATACAATATCCATAGGTTGACTGACATAGCTTTTTAATTCATCGGGATCAACATCATCATCATCACCACCTATGTATTTAAGTTTCATCATCCACATAGTATACGGGCTAAGCAACGGCTCGTTCTTATGGATTTTTTTGAGAGCATTATTACCCTGCTTGTAATTGTTGTGTAATGTAAGCTTGAAAGTAACATTACGACTAGTAATTAAATGAATTTTATTATCGCATTTGTAATAAGAATTTCCAAGATGTGTCATTTCTACTTGAAAAAATCCTATTAATTTATCAAAATTATGTTGCAATGATTTGTCTTTTAACTTGAAATAAATATTGATGTCATTGAATTTTACTGCGTTTTTTTTATGACTTTTCTTAACGTCAGATTTAATAAATATTATTTGTTTTTGCAGTAATTTTGAGATTTCCTGTTTATATTCGTCATATTTCCAAGTGAAAAAGGGTTTACCGTATTGTTTGTCATAATGATTATCTGAAAATATGTCACTGTCTTGACTTTTGTACAAATTTTCAGTGTCTGTTAATTTACGCTTTAAATTATGTAATATCATTGTTGCGTTACGTATTAAAGTATCAATATCTTCTATTTTACAATCTGAGGACAAATTATAACCTGATAAATATTCATCTGCATAGGGGTATACATATTGTCCAAATGCTTTAATCACTGCATTATATTTTTCTAAAATAATATTTTTCTGTATAATTAGCATTAACTGATTAACATGATCATTTAATGTTTCATCGCCAATGTCGTTAGCTATAAAATTCGAATTAATCTTAGCAATATATTTAGCAAAATCTGCTCTTTCTTGATAACTTTGTATGCGGTCATACACGATAATCATAGTAGTCATACCTTCACATAATTTGTCTATAAAGTGAATGAAATCTTCTTGGATTTCTTTGTAGCCTTCTGTCATTTTCGTTAATTTCTGTTGAAAATCTCTGAGATTACTTTGAATTTTCCATTTAGTTATATCAAGAGAAACATGAGATTTATTCTTCAAATTTTTTTGCGTTTCATTTGCAGTATTTCTTATATTGTCACAAATAGGAACCATAACTGCATAAATATCGTTTTCATACTTTTCTAATTTTTTTAAATCTTCTTGTTTTGCATTAATTGCTGCACTTACTTGATCGAGTTTATCTTGGTCTTTTCTAATATTTTTATAAAACTCTAATGGCAGTTGACTGATTTTTATAATTTTTTGCATTTTCTCTAGAGTTTTTAATTGTTTATCATTTTTATTGGATTCATCCTTTTTTCCCTTAAATAAAGCAGTTTTATTTTGTAACAAATGGGATATGTCTCCGCGCATTTCAGTCATCTCATTTATTGTTATATTGTTAAGAGTATGGTTAGATACTTTTAAATTAACAATATTTTTAACCTCTGTTATTTTTTCTTTTACTTCATGAACATCTTCACTTTCAATTTTATTTATTTCTTTTTCTAAATCATCAATTTGTTCTTTAAACAACTTTTGTTTATCTTTTAATGTTTCTTCTATTGACGATATTGATTTTGTAACTGCAGCTGGTAACTCTGCGACTCTTTCGTACAATGGACTGTCCTCCTTATCGTTTGCAAATAATGTTTCACCTACAGTAGCTCCTATACTCATAGCAGTTCCGGCAATTACTCCGACAGGACCAGCAAGACCCAAAAACTGACTCACTGTTTTTGTGACACCGAAGTACGCTTTTAAAATTAATTTAGATTCAAGATTTTGCCGGCGGGTTACTAACTTTTGCACTTCTTTAATTGTATTATTCTGCCGAGCAATTGTGTCGTTTATCAACTCATCTAATTCATCATCGATTTTTTCTAATATATCATCAATTTCTGGAGTTATTTGATTTTTAATCAACATTTCAGCCTCTTCAGTTTTATCTTGTATGGATGATTGATAGTCTTTGTTAAACTTATTTATTGACACAACATTATTCAAATTTTTGAATTCTTTAAATTCATTTTCTACAGACGCTAAATAATGAGATAAATTTAAAACTAGGTCTTCATTTTGGTCTTGAAAACTGTTAATTTTACTTTGAGCTGCTGCAGATAAGTAGTATAATATTTTTAAAGAATCTTGCAACTTCAAATCGTGTTTCAGTTCAATGGCCTTAAACATCGGTTTATTGGCATAGTCGTTAATTCTGTGTAGTAATGATTTGTAGAGTGATAAAAACATGAACTTGTCATTAAATTCGCAAAAGATTTTCTCTAAATTCAACATTTCATTTACGAACCCCATTGAATTATACAGTTCTTCCGTGAGTTTGTGGGCTTCTAATTTTTTTATAAATTCTATTAAAAAATTCTTTCGAATGTTGTTTTGAGTATTTTTCCAAACATAAATTTTATAATCATTTATAATATTGGAAGGTGCTTCTACATTATCAATGGCTGGCTCTTTATTGTTTATGATATTCTTGACAACAGTACCTTTTTCCCCCGACTTACAGCTTGGATTTTTAAAATATTGATAATGACACACTTCACGTAATGCTCTTTGAAACCCTAAGAAGTTTGGTAACTTCTCGAAAAACACTCTGGTATTATATCCAAATTTCCCTGCAATGCTACCCAAACCTCCAATTCCATCGTTTCCTTTTTCCCCAGGCTGATTGTAAAGATTTACTTTAGAATCATTTTCAAGTGGGATGAAAATAATTCTTTCTGCGTGCCCTCCTGCTCCTCCTGCTCCGCCTTTACCACCGTCACCTCCATTTGTACAGTTTTTGCCATAAAGGAAACAATGGTCTAATAAACCAGGTGTATACACTGATATACGATTAGTGCAAGATTTACAATCAGATTGTACGGTTCCGTCCATTCCTTTGTGACCATTTCCTCCATCTTGTCCTGGTCCACCTTTACCTCCGTTTACGAAAATACTAAGATTCTCATCACTTATAAAAGTTTTTCCAATACCTATAAAACGTCCGGATGAACCACCTGGTATTCCAACCTTACCATCCTCACCATTTCGCCTACGTTGCACTATGCTATTTTGACCATCTCTTGCTCTTTCTAAGGTAATGTTTGTTGTAGGAATACCATCTAATATAATTTTTCTTGTATTTATAATTTCCCATATTGGTGCTATAATAGATAATTGTACTTTTTCACCTGTTTTGTCAAAATCAGAGTCAATGAATATTTTGTTTAATGCGAACATTTTAATAGATTTAGGTTTAATGCAATCCCTTTCGTTAGCAATTTGATCAACATTTTGGAGTTGCAAGTAATTACCTCGTATTATTAATTCGGCATTGGGGTTACATGATGAGTCGATTTTATACAGTAATGTTGAATTGAATATTTCATTTAAAAAATGCAATTTAGATTTGTTCCATTCAACGTTACCTAAATTTTTAAACTCTTTTTTAAAATTTTCTCTAGTTTGCGAAGGAAAAAATTCAATCAAATCTTTAACAGCTGTTTCTTTCTTATCATCGGGTAAAGCTATGAATGAAGACGCTACATTGGCATATGTTTTAATATCTTTTTGTAATTCATACCTTGAAAGTAAGCTGTATATCTTGACTAGGAATTTGTAGTATTTTTGTGAGTTATTTAAATATTCAGCAACATTGGCAATACTTTCAGTATGTAGTAAAGATTTTGAAGTAATTGTATTATTTTTTATTGTCTCTACAAAACTTAAATAATCTAAATTATTTTCGAGGTTCAAAAGATTAGAACTTGAAATTCTGATGAACGAATCGTTAATACCTTGGTTCAGTATCTTTACTAAACATTTAGATATTGTCATTCCCTGCAGATTTAAGGAATTACTAGTACGTGACCAAATTTTGTATCCTGAAAAAAATGTATCACGTAAAGATTCAATATCATGTAATTCTACTTCTTGATTTTTATAATAGTTTCGAACTTCTTCGCCAACACTTTCTAAGTTATCCAAAATATTATTTTCTATTTGAACTTTTAATGGATGCAAATAGATTTCTGAATTTGGAGGTATCGTGTATTTAAAGTCATCTTTACTGATTTTACTAAATTTTATATTCATGTGTATCATTGACTTAAGTGACTTTTTATTAAGTTGCAATTCATCATCTTCAAGTCTTCCTATCTTGGAAGGTCTTTTAAAAATACCTATATTTTTGTAGTTTTGATCAACTTTTGTCAATAGAATGTCAATAAATTCAACTGCTTTCTGAGTGTTTTTCAAATCACCTTTAGATTTTAAGTTAATTAAATAGTCAGTTTTAACATTTCTTAAAACTTTAGCAATATTTTCTTTAAATGTATCTTCAGCGATTAATTTATTGTTTTCTTTGCGCTCATTAACAACTTTTGTTACCACGAGCGCTATATTATTTGTGAATTTGTTAAAATTATTAATGAGGGTCACAGCATGATCCGTTAAAGACACAAAATCTTCTTGATTTATAGCTTTTGTATCAGGGAAGTATGAAATAGTAAAAACTATTTTAACTTTATCAGCAAAATCTACGACTTTGTTCATAAAATAAGAATTTGCTATATTTTTAGCTGCACTTTGATCTGCATCAAATCCAAGAAAATCGTAAAATGCGGTATTCAATTTAATATCTCGTTGCAAATTTGGAAACATTTTTTCGGAAGCATGTTGGGTATCGTCTAACTTATCTTTTATTTCAAACGTATCTCCGTCTTTTATCGATATTAAACGATCGTCTTTATCAGTAATAAACTTTGAAAAAATAGTTTTTCCCGAACCAGTATTGCCCAATATTAGTACTACATTCTTTTGCAATATTATTTCGCTTTTCAAAAGGTCGAAAATGTATTGTATTTTTTTACTATCTAAGGGAAGTATTTTTTCTGTATGATTATCGTGGTCTGAATTAGTTTCGAAATTCATTGTGCAATTTAAATTACTTAAATCTTAAATTAAACAGCATCGTCGATCTCAATTTTTTAAATAATGTTAATGGTTTTAATATGATGAAAACATGAAAATTCTGATATTAAAAAGCTTCTTTAAATTCTATCATGAATATGCTCATTTCGATAAAGCTTTGCATTTAATTACAAATATATTCTGAACTTGATATTGTTTTTGTAATGTTTAATAATATAAATCTGTAAAAAAATATAAAATAATCTATTAAAAAATTTTTAATAAATTAATTATTTCTTATGGATAATGTTAAATTATTTTAATTTTTTATTTAACTTACATATATAGCTTTTATTGTAATACTTAGCAAAGAAATGATACGGTTGTCATCTGATCCTGTTAAAAATGAAATGTGAATCATTTTATGTGGCAAGGCAATTCAAGATATTTTATCAGGTTTATTTTAACCAGTCGGTATTATATTGTACAAAACAATTGTGATAAAGTGCTTTTTTTACTTTTCTAGGCGTCATTACATTTAATTTAAAACACATCGACGAACGGAGTTTTAGACAATATTTTGAAAGCTTGCCATTTTGGCGTAAATAAAAGTCAAGCCCCTTCAAGCTGTAGAGGGTCCAAATTGGTGGAGTCAGGATTTTTGGCATTTTTGACTATATTCACAAATGTATATCTCTTCAAGAAAGCGGTTTTTACCAAAAATGTTTAGAATACCTTTTTTTAGAAAATTTGCTCAGCTTTCCAAAAAAAATACAGTCAAAATGATATATGTTTAAGCAGTCATATATGCAATTTAAACATTAAAATTGAAAATTTTTTAACGTTTTCTCGCTTACTTTGAGACCGAAAAAATCATGAAGATAGCTTTTTTCAGTGCAAAAGTATCTATGCTACTCTCTTAATATCTATTGATATTTTTCTAACCTCAAAAAATCCATCAGGTTTATAAAATTTTTAAAAATAGCTTATATGGCTTCGACAAAAATACAGTTGAATTGTAAAAAAAATTCTAAGCATAAAAGTATTGTTGACATTTTGTATTATTTTGCTCAGAACTTTTGTACTTAAAAAAGGTATCTTCATGAATTTTTTTGTAGTCGTAGTCCGGAGCAAACTATCACTTTTGCCATTATTAAGACATAAATGTATTATAACACAGTTGTAACATTTATACATGATTTTTAAAGTACTTTTTTTTAAAACTAGACAAAATTTTCTAACAAAAGTGTTACATGGTCCTACGATGAAAAATACTTCCCTGAGGAGCTATGAATTTTTGAATATTAGGAAAAATGCGAAAAACCTGTTTTTACCAACTTTGACTTCCTGTAACTCAGAGATAATCGATGCAAAAAATCTGAACAAATTCAGAGAAGTGTACTTCATCAATTAAAAGAGATTTAATATGATTAGAAAAAAAAATTAATTTCCGACATCTCGATTTCACAGAGAACCACCCATATATATGTATATATTTTTGTATTATACACACACGCACACACATACGATTAATTTATGATATGATATATTATATATATTATAAATTAATAGAGGTTGTAGTAGAAATATCAGAGTAACGTTTTATACTGAAATTATTTTTTTCCACTATAGTGAAAACATATACATATATATATACACAAATGTACACACACAAAAATATGTGTGTCTGTGTGTGCGTGTAAAAATTACAGCAATGGATGAAGTTAAAGTTAAAAAAAATTTAATGTTGAATATCTTTGAAGAAGGAAACTATTATATTATAAAAAACAAAATATTTTTTTAATCTAAAACTCTTCAAAGCATGAGCTGATCTTCGAATATAAATTAAATTATCTTTTTACAGAATTAAGATAATTTATTACCGAAATAAAAAAATTTTTACGAATATTTAAAAATGTTATTGTTATTTAATTTATTATAATAAATTGCATATTCTACGTTTGGTAAATTATAATAATAATATTTGAAAATTGTGTACAACTTACAAAGTTTTTCTAGAAAATAATCCGTAACAAATTTATTGGTTCACAAAACTGAATGTAACTCTACGAATAATCTAAGAGTACTACTTGTAAAGTACATTAGTTAATCTTTATATATTCTAAAATAGATAAGAATGTACAACTTTTATGCGCACAGACTTTTCATATGAACTTTATCTTTAAAATAATTAGTATTTAATTTTACTGATTAAACCTATTACAATACATCTTGTTTGTACGTTATGTACGTAGATATTTTTTTCCTGGTTTTTTGTAGCACGAATTTATTATTGACACTTTTTGTTTTTATGTGTAAGAATCCCACACGTGTGCGTTAAAAACCTTGAAATTCCAAATATTCATATTGTTTTTAAAACCTTGATGATAAGTTTGTATGACAGTCGCTGATCATTTAAAACAAAAATTATTAAAAGAAATGTAATAAATTAATTTTTCCCCCTTAAATTCTGCTTAAATTAAATTTGATTACAATTTACAGTAAATGGAACACGGTTTAACCGCATTAACTTTACGTTAAAAATAATGGGGCTCATGTCAAACGGCAAACAAAACATTATATCCATCAACCTAACGTAAAAATAGACGATGAAAGAAACAGTGAAAGCTGCTAATTTAACCGTAGTCGCGTAAAGCCTGTTTACCAATCTTTCCTAGAGAGCACGGGGCGGCAGGGGCTGCTGCATGTAAGCTGATATAAACTTGGTCAATGCGTGTTTCGCGAGTTGTGTTCGCCGTTCGCGAGAGGATATTTCTAACTCCCGCGCCGCAGTGTTTACGGGCTTCGCGGTCGTCGCGCCGGCCAAATTCGGGACTCTTAATACGCACCATGTACTAGCTAACGCTGCCGGACAGACGAATGCATTCTACTCTGGCGTCAATAACGACGAGATTCTATGACCGCACCCACGTGCCGCTGTCTCTAACTTCTAAGAGGCTGCCTTTTCATAAACCGTCAACTCACGAGAATTATTTCGGACCGTGGATTTATCATCTTAATTTGTCGAGCCAAGAAAGTGCGCGCTATGCTGGTTTTTAATGATTTTATTGGAGACTGACAGAGAGAAGAAAAAAGCTCTGGCAAGCACAAACTTATTTTGAACTTTGGTGAAATTATACCTGGCTTATCTTTTTTTAATTTCAGTTTAATATGCGCAATGCGCGTGCAAGCTTCACCGATTTTCTTTTTCCAAAGCTTCACATTTATCAACTCGTGCCATGTATTGCGACACGTAGAATTGATTGTTTACGAGTAAAGTTGATGTTTGTAAAAATGTTGACGGTATCCGTTAAAGAATCGACACCTATAATTATTTGGATCTTGGGATGAAAAAAATTTTAGAATAATAACGCGGCGGCAAGAGGCGAAAATTTCTCTCGAACGCGATAATCTACCGGAGTCTACCGGCAGCTTAGCTATTTTTGTCGAGAAAGTGCGAAGTGAGTTGTGATACTCTCCTCCTACTCTTGGTCTCGTAGTTGCGTATATAACAACTGTCTGTCGGCGGCGGTTATGGCGGCGGGAGAGATGACGCTTATGTTTAGATTCGAGAATTCGCGAATCTTTCCTCCCACTCGTCGAGAAACGCTAGCCGACCAGTAGTAGCAGCCACGCATGCAGGGTGTCAAATTACCGTCATCGAAGCTCCATTTTCTCTACAGCATGCATCTCATCGTGATTAATGGAGCTATGCTTTATGAAAAATTCGCCGAAATCGCCGTCGAGCGATTTTACGCATTGTTGTCGTATAGAATAAAATAGAAATGTGAAAATAGTTTGACATTGCAAAAACTGCCGAGTGTTAAATATTTGATTAACACTGTGTATTTTGGAACCCCTCGCCTTCGTTTCTCAAGCGTTACGAATTCTTTTCAGTACCAAACGCACAAATCGATCTTGTCAAGTTCAAAATTCATAGAGTCTTCTGTTCTCTATACTGTATCCCAATTCAAGTTAATTTCAAAGCAGAGAAATTCAATTTTCTAGCTATCAAACCTAAAACCGATTTGCTTCCTTCGTCGTTTCTCAAATAGTTGAATTTTTTTTTTCAACTTGTAACTTATTTATTGATAAATTACTGACTAGATTATTATTGATCCCCATAATTATTTTTCACAATTTTACTTACAGATCAATCAGATTAGCATTGTTCGTATAGCATTTATGCCCTTCTAAATTGTGATTTTTCTATCAAGGTCAGTTGGTGTATTAAAAGAAATGTTCCATGTCTATGAAAGCGCCTTGAAAAGAGAAGTCGGCAGCGTTGCATGTACCAGCAATAAATTAGCAACGGCGGCAATTAAACTCGCAAAGAGTGACAAACTTACGAATTTACACGTCGGTACCCGCGGAGAAATTGAAAAAGAACATAAACAAATGTTGTGTCGATTGAAAAATGGCCACTACCGCGAAAGATTTGGTGCAGCGTCGACGAAGTAGGTCGAGGGGACGGATATTATAATGGTCTTACGCAGCTCGTCCGATCATCTGTAGTTGAAGCGCAGCCAAGTTTCGATATACACTCTCGGCGAGACTCAATGAGGTGAAGCAGGAGAGATTGTGTGCGCCGAGCTTAATTAAGAATTAATAGCCAGGGCCCGTTAGCCGCGAATTAGCGCGTATACCAAGCGATCGGCCCCTCGACGATGTAAACGCGCCGTTTCGCGAGTGACGGGCTCTCTATATACCTGGCTCAACTTTGTAATTGAGTGACTGTCTGGGTTCTCTTGCGCTCCGGATTTTCTCGAGATCTCGCCGCCTCGGCGACCGAGAGAATTAATTTTTGACGCGGGATAACGCGCTCGGGCTCTGATTAAGATCGAAATAAAACATGAAAATGAAAACGATATATAGCAGCTTCGATGCTCGAGAGGTTCCTTTGCCTGCTGCTCAGCCGAAGTAGAGCGACGCGCGATTCAAAATGAATTGTCTCTTTGTCTCGCCAACTCCCGTAATTACTACATGTACAGCTGCGGCGTTTCCTCGTAATTTTTTAATTACACGAGCGGCTCGAGAAGAATGCGTTGTTACAAACTTCCTCTCGGGCACGCCCGCGCAGCTCCGCTCGCGTCTTCTTCTTACGAAACGTTTGTAAGGCTCCGACGCGTCGCGCCCGTTCCATTGGAAAAAAAAAACCGTCGGCTGTTTTATAACTCGTCGTCGCGCGACGAGTGTCAGCATCGCGCCTCGAATGCGCGCAGGGGAGCAGCAGTTGCGCAAGACTGCACTCGAGTAAAGATTAAACTCCGCACTCCCGAGGAAAAAGCGTTAAGGGCTGCGCGATATACCTGGGCGGCGCGCAATTCCGACCCAATAATCCTCGGACTGCATTCCACGTCTTTGTTTAACCTCCTCCATCCAATCGCTTATATCCACGCCGACGTCCTCGGCACGTCAGAAGCGTCGGCTCGTATAAAGCGACTCTTTCTCTCCTCCTCCCGCCGAGCTGAACATTATCGCCGGCCCTGCACGTCCGGGGATCTTCTCTTGGAGCTTCTCCGATTCCGACTCGACAGAGAGAGCGAGGGAGAGGGAGAAAACGTTTTCTTTATGAACGGTAATTCGTCGCACGCGTCGCAGCGAGGGTCCACGTGACATGCGACTCAATTTCGAGGGTGAGTCTCTGCGGCAAGGTCTGCACTTTTTCGTGGATTTTTCTCTCCGACATTGCGCGGAGAGAGAGAGAGAGAGAGAGAGAGAGGGAGGAAGTGAGAGCTTCTTCTTCTCAGCTTTCTGTTTTGACAAATTAATAAACGGTCTGATATCGAGGAAAGTGCCAAGTTTCGGCCGGCCGGTAAGAGGGGCTTGAGAGGGGCAATTGATAACTTTGGGCTTTGTTCAGGCCGATTCGCAGCTGATGACCGCTGCTCTCATATATATTTACGAGTGAGTGAACGACGTTGAATTTAGCACGGTAACTCTTCCTCGTCTGCGACAATATTTTTGCATAGCTCGGCCGCGTGTCCACTCTCGAAAACAACTTACCCGCCTCGGAAAAATAATTCCGCGAGTGGCTCATATTTTTATTATCAGCCCGCTGCTCGCGGAGCATCGATTTTAGCGCAGCGTGCGGACTCGCTTATGGTATATAAGACAGAGCGCGCACACACACACACAGAGAGACGCTCATATGCTCACTGACACACATTGTAGCCGCTGCAGTAATGCGCGCAATAACCTTCTTCCGTCGGCAAAGAAAATATTTTTCAGTCCGAGATTGAATGAATTTTACAGGCGCTGCACCAGTAAAAAAGCAGAGGCGGCGGCAGGAGCAGCTCTCGAGCAGTTCTGCAGCGGATTTTTCAGCGCGCGCGCGCGCGAGACACTAGCCGAGCTGCTCGGCCTCGTAAAGTTATTTTGACTTGGACCCGTCTGCGGAGCCCATCCAATAACACTCGACTTTACGAGCCCGCCGCTGTGCAGCCGCGACGTCGCACGCTACGCTACGCTACATAAAGTATTGAATTAGAAGCGAGTCGAGCTTACGTCCATAGTTGACGTCCTCCTTCGCGACGTCGTCGCCGTGTTCTTCCGCGTGGTCAGAAGATCCCCGGTTAGACCGGGCCAGCATCAGCGACAAGATTTACGCTCGTAAATATGCTCAATTACGCTTGCCGCAACCTACTGCGCTGCTGTACTCTATTCCCCCATCTCTTCCCAGAGAACGTCGCGATCGCGTGCTTTTATATGCCGTTGACCGAAAAAAAAGTCCAAACTTTCGAATCGGTGCGTCACGCGCTCGGCGCTGAATATTCATCGGCGAGAAGCCTATCCGGCGTTGCTCTTTTTCCATAACTATCTGTACGCGGACTCTCTCCGCTCGCTCGACGCCGAACAAAAGGAAAAATTCTGTTTCGATTCGCGCAAGAGCATATCGCAATTAAAATTCACACGCACGTACTAGAATTCAAAATCAGCTGCGCCGCCGCTGCTCTGCGCACAACTTAATATCCGGAGAGCGTCGTCGGGGCATCGCTCGACAAGTCGCGCGCGTGTGCTTTCGACAGGACGACGCACAAATGCAAATTAATTGCGCAAAAAAGCTCGGGTCCAACTTCCCGATCTCCCGAAAAACGCACGCGACAGAACAAACGCAAAACGAAATTAAAGCCGCGCGCGCGCGCGTTCGGTGTGGGCCGGGCGACGAATCACGATTCACGCGGCGTGCTGCCGGCGAGAGCTTTTGTAAAAGCTCTATCTCTCTCTCTCTCTCTCTCTCTCTCTCTCTCTCTCTCTCTCTCTCTCTTTCTCCTCTGTACCGAATCCGTGTGCGCGCGCCCGTGCGTGTGTATATGGACGCGTTACCATGACACTGCTGCTGCTGCTGCTGCATAAAAGAGAGCCCTGATAATTACGCCCCGTAGTTTTGTCAAAGTCCTCGCACGGCCGAGGGACGTCAAAGTGGAGAGAGTACTTTTTGAGATATAAATATTGATAACGCGAGCGCGCGCTCTCTCTCTCTCACTCTGGCGCTCGGAGGAAACGATGCAGTTTCGCAGGAAGGACCGCGGCTGTCTCGCCATGGTAACGCGCGTGTTCTGCGGTCCCTTTGTCGCGCTGCTGCAGCCCCGGCTCCGCGCGCTCTTTTTCGTTTTCGCGCGTCCGTCTATATCCGACTTTTTCGTAAATACGGGATCTGACCGTGTAGCCGCCCACCACCACCACCACCACAATGTGTAACGAGCCTCTGATGCGGTCAATGAGCTGCGTCGAGTTTCAACCGGGGAATATATTGCTCTTTTGCTCTGCGTTTCTCTTTTTTTTCTTTTTGCTTTAACAAGCTTTTTGATAAATATTCGAGAATCTGGCTGTCTTGTTTTAAAAAGTGTAGACGAATGTTCACTCTGGTGCAGGTAATTCGCTGCTCAATCAGATCAGCCCTTTAGTCAATATTTTTGTAAACAGGTTTTTTTTGCGGTATTTCGCAACAGTAGGCTTACAACAAAAAGTTCAAAGCTACATTTCCATATCGGTACTTATATAGCTACTTTCTAATTTCTTAACCACTCGGACGATTGTTGCGCAATTTTCCAAATTCATATTTCCATTCTACAATCGTCCGCGCGGAGCGGGCAAATGCGTGAATTTAAATAAACAGCCCCAGCTATTCATATAGTTTCAGGCAAAACAAGCCGCACACCGAGCGTAATTCAATCGAACCCCTGCAACAATTTCAGCGAATCCACTCTGAACAAAAAGCCCAAAAGAACTCTTTATTTCAGCGAGTCTCTCCGCGCTCGCTCTTGATAAATCAACAGCCGAGAGCTTTGCGCGCACAAAGCTGAGCGACCGCTCGTCATAATTATACCCACGTGGAATTCAATCCGCACGCGAAATACCAGCAACAGCAGCAATACCGCCGCCGTCGCCTCTTGCTCGACACACGCGAGCTTCAAACTTTGTATATATATGATTCTCCCATGTATGGTACAGTATATATAGCGATCCCACTCTCGCCTTTCTCGATAAGGTCCGAATTTTATAACGCGTCGGCGGCGGATACGCAGAGAAAAAGACGAATTAATTAAAGCAACTTTTTTAATACCGACGGGACTAGGTGAATTTTTTTTTTCTCTCCTTTTTGTACGGCGATGATAGACGACGTCGAGCCGGAAAGTCGATTAGAGAGCGGCGACAAAAATTTCAGAGAGGCTGCCGCTCTCGGGCGCCCGAAGAATTTCGCCGATGATTTTTTGGAGCTAGTGGGTTTTAATTAAGCGTGTTATCGCTAGCCCTCTCTCTCTCTCTCTCTCTCTCTCTCTCTCTCTCATTCTCTTTTTCGCCGGTGTGTGTGTGTGTGTGTATGTGTGGATTATAACTAATTCGATGAAATATGCCCAGAGCTCGTGGAATTTATCGGCTTAACGAGCCAGAGCTGTATGCTATGAATATTTCGATGGTTTTTTTCATTTTTTTCTTGCTTTTTTTTTCATTCCCAAGCTTTATTACATTGCCGACGAGCCTCATAGCGCAGCGTTTTCGAATACAAACTCATTCGCAAATGAGATTCGAAGTTTCGCTCGAAGGAAAATAGTAGCAGCCGCGTTTCAACAGCGCGCATACATACATATTCGAGGAGAAATCGAAGCGAGCAATCGGCCTATTATCTCACCCTCGCAGCGATACAACGCGGGCAAAGTGAAAAAAAGCCGCTTCAACTCGCACACGGATACGCGCGCGCAAGAGAACCGCAAAACCGTACGGCTGCGGAAAAAATGAACCTCGCGCACGAAGAGTCTTGGGGCGAAGCCGTTGTCAAAGCAAAACGGATATTAGAGCCGACACGGGTCGCGTGCGCGCTGTACAGCGCTGCTCTCGCGTGCCTTTAATTGTTTAGCGCGGGGGGGTTACGCTTCGCCATAAATTACCCTCCGACGGCTCGTCATTCCTCCCGACAGCTGTACAAAACGCAGTTGACACCCTCCGAACGTTTATACCTACGTGACTCGTCGTCGTCGTCGTCGTTTACGTCGTTGCCTCGGTGCGCGCGCAAGCGCTGCTTGGAATTCGCAGTTTTGTACTCCTACTTCCACAAGGCGAGTGTTGGCTCCGCACTTGTGTACAAGAGAATTCAAGGGCTAATTTTACCTACTAGAGAGAGAGAGAGAGGCTTGGGTTATGCAGTCGTCGGAGAGAAGAGGAGCTCCGCCGCTCGTCATATTTCTCGCGTGCGACGTCTCGTTGAGGGGTGCCTGAACTGGCTATACACACCGTCGGCGTATTCCTTTTTTATGCTCGCATATTCAAGAGCCGCTGCCGTCGCCATCGCCGCCGCCACTGCTGCTACTGCTGCTTATGCGAACAATGCCTTTCTTCGTAGAGAGGCACACGAAAGTAGCAGCATGAGCAGCAGCGGCGGCAGCAGTAGCGCTCGCGATTGAAGCTCGTTAACTTTGCTAATTCATCGCTTTAATTTTAATAGCTCGAAAAGCTCATCAGCAGCCTGCGCGAACTTGGAGATTATTAAGCACGCCGAGAGCTTTGCAAACTCGACACGCGGCATACACGCACAGAGAGAAATATTCAGTAGTCCGAATTGGCTGAGTCGGGGCGACTATAGTAGAGAAAGAGAGAGGGTGGGGGGGGTGGGAGGGCAAAAAATTGAAAATTCCCAAAGCGCTCGAACGAATTACAATTTCGTGACTCCGTTTACGGATTCGGAGAGAGACCTCTCCTGCGCTTGGCTCAGCGCATGTACGTATATACTATATACGTTCGAGGCGAGCGTGTGTGCGGGAGATTAAGTTCGAAAGCTGTACAGAGCCCCTTTTCGTCGCGCGGAATGTCGAGTGGCTGTACAGGCGCGCTAACGACGTTGACGAAACGCCGAGCCTCCATCTCTCTCTCTCTCTCTTTCGCTCGCTTGCGCGACGTCCCATTGAATGTATAATAGAAATTTCAATGAATAATAAGGCAATGATGCATAAAATAAAAGCGTCGCCGCGCGTCTATCTCTCGCTCGTCGTGCGAGTCGCTCTATTGCGTTCGAGCGTAACGCAATAAATAATGAACGAATAGAGAGAGAGAGAGAGCGAGAGCGAGAGAGAACCGTCCGCCTCCTCCTCAATCTTCTTCCGTCTCTCGCGACTGGCTTCTCGTTCGCGCAAGCGCGCGGGGACACGTCTGCGCGCGTGTGTACAGTCTACACTCGAGTTTAGCCGAGTCTCGCGTGTGTATATATATATCATACACGGGGGCTGCTCTGCCTGTGCGCGCGGGCCGCGCCGATGAAATATTCACGTCTTGTAATGTTCTGGAACGCCGAGTCGCCGCCGCGAATCTATTCGTCGTCTTGGCTATTCGGCTCCCCTCTGCAGCGCACTTTCTCGAGACTCTCTTCTGGCTTCGCGATGTCGGGGGAGTCGACGCTCGCGAGAGCGATTAAGGCAACTGCAGCGCCGCGCAACCGCATCCCCGCACGCGCGAGTTCCGTTTCGGATCGAATAGTCGGTCTCGTCGTCGTGGGTCTGCATTTTTTTCACTCGCGCAGCTGTATACTTTGTCTACAGATACGTTCATTTCCGCGAGAATTCGAATTGGCGATGATGAGACATCTCGAGAATCAAAGGAAGCGCAGCGCGTTGGCCAGCTTCCAGACAATCTGGCCGTTGTATCAGCTCGCTTCCTTTCGTCCATAATACGCGCGGAGAGAGGGAGCGGGAGAGGCAGAGAGACACGGCAATGCAGCTCTCTTCCAGCATCGCGGCGGCATAAATCAGGACAATTAGTTGCCGCTGGCGTTCCTCTGCTCCACCTTGGCATAGCTGGTTCCGCTTGCGGCCAATTTATACAGGCGCTCTGGCCTGTTGAGAGAGAGAGAGAGCAGAGAGCAGAGAGCGAGGTACCGGGTGCGCGCGGGTAACGGCGATGCAACGACTCGATATTTATGGAGGCGAGACTGCGGGGACTTCTTCTTCTTCATTCATTCATTCGCCGCTCGAGCTCTCTCTCTCTCTCTTTCTGCTCTAGATTTACGAGGTCTCGCGCGCGGATCGGTAGTTAAAATCGTTTAGCTCGAGAGGGAGAGAGAAAGCTCGGCTACAGAGCGCGCGAGCAGCAGGGCACGGCTCTTTATCTCAAAAGTACGCCGCGTTCATTATGCAATATGTAAATATTGACGTCGGTCGCGTTAAACATGCGCTCTCGGGGAGATGTGTTGATTTTCCTCGACCCAGCTGCCGTTGCCTGCTTCTGCTGCTGCTGCTGCTGCTGCTGCTGCTACTTGTGCAGCAGTGAGAGTCGCTCGAAGATGGATTTGATTATTTGCCAGGCGACAGCTGTGCGTGTGTGTGTGTACGCGCGCGTACAATGTATACACGAGCGACTCGGCAAAATTATGGGCCAAAGTTTCGATTGCACTCGGGAGAGCTGCGCGCGAGAGCGCGAGCCATTAGGGGATGAATGAGCGTCTTTGTGCAACTACTTTTCTCAGCACTGCCGCGCTAAAGATGTTGGACTTTATAGGTGGTGTCGGCTGTCGCTCCCTCTCAAAGGAGCAGTCTGTTTACTTTGGCAGAGATAGAGATTTCTTCTTTTCTTTTCTACTCGGCCGCAATTACCGGAGCTATTTATGAGAGCGGCGCGCGAGCGCGCGAATCCATAAAACAACTGCGCCGCTGCGCATCAGGGGAGGGATGGGGGGGGGGGGAGTGAGAAAAAAAAAGAAGGCGAGCACTATTCCCGAGCACGCGCGCCGCCCTAATGGGCTGTATAACATCCTCGCTGACAATTCGCGCGCATGACTCCATCCTCTGCCCCGGGCAATTCCATCGCTCACCTCGATGAAATAACGTATCCCTTCGCGCCACGGCGCTAGACGCGAAGAAAGAAGTGCGAGCGCTGCACCGCCTCCCTTTGGCGCGATATCCATCTTTCCCGTGTAACGCCGGCGACGGCGGCACTCGGCTGCAGCTCTGCATACATACACTTTCTCGGGAGGGAAACTCTCCCGGCCAAGCCGGGGCAAAGAGAGAAAGTCAAAGTATCGCGCGCTCGTGTGTATATATATATACGTATAGAGGCTGCAGCATCGACGCGGCAAACTTATCGAGTGCGATCCGCGACGCGGTCCGTCGTCAATCTTGTTCATTGCGTAATTGGCTGCAGTGCTTCCATCGCTCGGGCTCTCTTTCTCTCGCTCTCTCGCTGCGATCTGCCAATTTCGAGTGACGAATGGCTCGGGCTTGAGAGTGGCTGCTGGTACTGCTAGTGCAGCAGAAGCAGAGCCAGAGGCAAAGCAGCATAGCAGCAGTAGCAGTAGCAGCAGCAAAGAGAGAAAGACATACCTAAATTTAGCCTCCGAGTGCACTGCACGATCCGTCTGACGGACGCTCTTCTTTTTGTTTTCTCGCGGCTCTCTCTCTCTCTCTCTCTCTTTCTCTCTCTCGGACCTTCCCTCTAATTCGCCGACTTCTCCGCAGCTTCCTGCGCACGGCTGACTATAGCCGCTTTTGACCTTTTCTGCAATGCTCTCTCTCTCTGCTGCTACGAAGACCGTAAATTCATTCGCGCCTCTAGCCCGCTATGTAATGCCTTCTCTTTTCTCTCTTCTCTCTTCCTCTCTTGCTTGCGCTTTTTTTCTCCATATTCTACGGCCACGAGAGCGTGCCGAGTAGTACCAAGACTACCGAGCCGGCTGATCGCAATGCTGTGCTAACAAATTTTCCCATTTGCTGCGACTGCAACTGCGAAGCTTTTCATTTTTCGCTTTCGGAACATTCGGTTGGCCGATACGTTTTTTTTTTGTAAATTGAGGGGATATTCGGGTTTGTTTGAATTTTATTGGGGGTATATCGTTCATAGAAAAGTTTGCTTGCAACGCAAAAAAAACTTTATGTAAACTATTGCTGTACGTATTCATATTTTTTACAAATATGTATAAATGAAAAAAAAATGAAGGATAAACGGTGTAGACTTTACTGCACAGCTGTTCAAATTTTAGGTTTTATATAGTATAATAGCAACAACGTAGACATACATCTATTGTTCTACAAATACACTTGTGTTCTGAATACACAACATCTATATTTTAATCAAATTATAACAAAAATAAATTCTATTAATTGTTGTAATTGACATAACCATTTAGTAACGTGTAAACGTTTTTATACATTTCTAAATCAATCAATAAATTTCATTAAAACAGTAAACGTTTATACATTTCTAAATCAATCAATAAATTTTATTGAAATATTGAACACGTGAATTGTGGATTTGAAAATGCAAGAGTATTACGTCGTTTTCAAATGTATAAATGTTTTAGAATTATAGATGTGTCTTTATGTTATTGGTGTTATAAATAGATCCGAAAATTTCAACAGCTGTTCAGTAAAGCGTAGCGCAAATATCATAACAAAAATATTATTACTTCTATTTACTTTTTTCAATACACCAAAAGCAAATGTTTATTACCATACAAATACCGCCACCCACATTCTTTCTTCATTCGAATGCGCATAAGTTTCGCTATTTATAAGTCTTTGTGACATACAAATAAATTAATTTTGTTTTTACAATCCAACTTTTCTCTGCCCGTCACAGTTCAAGCTTGGCGGAAAACGTATGGCTTGTATAATTGCCGCGAGCACAGGCTATAATTTTCTTGCAGTGAATTAAGCCGTTTTAATTATGCATCGAAAGTGCATTGCGAAATATGTTCATGGTTTTCTGATTAATCCTCACGTAATATATGTTAATGTACGTATTTCCTCTGAAACATGATTAATGTCCTAATTGGAATTCACCTTTTTGCGGTTCCCGACGCGGCAGCGGCGCGAAAGAAATACGTTCGCCCGGTCCCTTTGTACTGTCATTTCCTCTATTTAATGTAAATTATTCACATGCTCGGATGAAAACGGCATTATACGGCATTGAAATACAGCCTGTATTTTATGTGCGCAAGGAATTTCTTTCCAATAAATCCCTTGAATTTCCCGGGAAATACAGCCAACTAATGGCATTAATGGAGAAATAGCATTTATTCGCAAGTCAGCTATCGCACGCATCGTGACTGCACTGAGGTACCCCGTATATACGGAAATCGATAAAAATCTCCCTTTCCCTCCGCCCCTCGGACGTAGAAGACCCTGCCAGTATAGCCGCAGTGTGCAGCAGTGCGCGCCTCCCGCGGTCCCAGGACTATTCTTTTGTCGCGTGACGTCTCGCCGTTAGCGTCATCCCGTGGCAATCGTGGATGATGTCGGGCGCTGTCGAGCTCGAAATTCCAAATCGACAGCCAAGAAAATCGATTTGAGCGCGCGCGCGATCGCCCTCGAACTACACGAAACTACCCTCCCCCGTCGAGGGGGAAAGGGGGGGCAGCTGTATTAATATTACTCGCCGACTCGACGAGACGAGTGCGTTAACAGTGCAATCGCGAGCCTCGGCCCATCCGCGTTTTTATCTCGCGCGGCGGCTCGCCTTTGTTCGTCGTCGCCGTCGTCGTCGTCGTCGTCGGTGCAGGCGCACGTTTGAGTAACAAATCAAGCCCGGCGCTAAATCGCCCTCACCCCGAACGTACAAAAGCCCGAGTTTTTTTTATCGCGCGCGCCCGCCCGCTCGCCCGCGTCAACAGCAACGAAAAAGTAGTCGGTTTATCGCCAAACTTTCTCGCCGCGCGCTGCGTGGCCGGGGGTGGGGAAAAAAAAGAGAGAGAGGGAGAGCGGAGCATGGGACACGAGCTTCTCTCGCGCGCGCAGTATAGTGCGGGCGGCACCTATATTTCGCCCCGAAATTCATAAATATCCCCGGGAGCTCGCGACGAGGCGTATCCGTAAAAAAAAAATAGAAAAAAAATGAAGGAGAGACGCATGTGCGATGCGTATAAAATCGCCGGCGCTGCGCGTGTGTCGATCAATTTTTGTAATTCCGTCGCGCGTCCCCGATGCGCACACGATCGCCGATGCGTACGTGTAGGTATTATAATACGGAACGTATATACACGAGGAGGAGGAGGAGGAAGGAGAGAGAGAGAGCGCGCGTAATCGCTCGAGCCGGGCAAACTTTTTATTACTCGCGATCACGAACTGCTGCGCGCGCGATATCCCTCTGTCTTTTTCGCTCGATCTCTCGCTCGCGCGCCCGCATACATAGAGAGAGCAAGTCGCTCGGCAATAGCCGTAGACTCGAGTTCACTGAACGACGATCTATAGACAGAGCGCAGTCACTTTCGAGCCCCAGTGTGACTATGAGAACATATGCTTCCAGGCCGACGCCGACGCGTGCGCGGATATCTATATACAGCGTATGTATATGTGTATATACGACAGAGAGCGCGGCACACGCGTAAATAGCGAGAGCGTCGCGGAGATCAATTTCGTATAGTTTGTCGGTTGTATACGGCTCGGTTATACCGTTACTGCCGCTGCGCCGCTGCACGCCGCCGCTCGAGGAGGAAGCTTATAAAGAGTCGGGTTTTTAACGCGTCCCGAGCACCCGCGCCATAGAGCAGATAAAGAATCTTTTTAGTGCACTGGCTTTTTATTGAGGAGCAGCAGCTATTTTCCATATTATATTCCACTCTCTCGCTCGCTCTCCTCCAGCACATTGCATCCCGGGGTTATAAAAAATAATAAAATTGCAAGCTCGCGCCGAGAGGCGTTAACGATATGCGTATAATAGCGCGAGTTTCGCGCTGCTTCTCCAACAAAGTATATTATACGTATACATTTCATATATTATATGCTACTTGCTGTATAACGTGTGCACGAGACATTCGCCTCATTGCTTTGTACACCTATAATATACGATTCGCCGATTGCGCTCGATACACGTGCGCGCTCGGCTTTTAATCGTCGGTTATAGTTGACGGTGTGTACAGAGCTCTTGGCTGCTCTTTCATATCGTGGCCGCGGCGTTTGTTTTTGTAACCGCTCGTTACGCGAACGTACACGCGTACATACACTATTGCGCTGTATAGAAACAAAGCGAAACACTACTGCATCGCCAAGCGCGAACTTTATCAACGCGCGGGCTGCAGCGGAGCTCGCGCGCTCGACTCCACGCCCCCCCCCCCCTACCCCCCTACCCGTAAAACTTTCACACCGACCAAATATTAAAGACCTAAGTACTCGCTACTGCAGCGCAGCAGCGGCGGCGGCGGCGGCAAGTAGATAAAAGCTGTTTTGCAAAAAAAGAGCAAATGGCGATTGCTCGCAGACAGTCTCCGCTATATATATACGTGTACACAGCGGCTTTATAGGTATATGTATACAGCACTGGCTGTATAGAGCGAGTCTGGCGCGCGATAAGCAAGATAAAGCTCGGCCGTATGGCGCACTGCAGTAAGTGTTAATAATTGAAATAATACAACAACTGGAGATAGAGGCGAGAGAGAAGATTAGTCTGCGAAAATGGCTCTCTCGCTCTCTCGCGCGCGCGCGGCCGGGCGCACCTTCTCGAAAGATCGCGAGGGCGGAGAGAGAGAGCGAGCGAGCGAGAGAGAAAAGCGGTTTCTCCCGCACTTCGAGCTCTAAGTGGAAAGTAACGAGCGCTGCTTACGTTAATACTCACTCCGACCCCGCAGCGCTTGGAGCAGAGGAGAGAAGAGAGAGAGAGAGAGAGAGTGAGAGAGCGAATCTCGATTCCCACGTGCGGGATGATTAAATTGAAATTCACGGAGTCGCAAGGAGCGCGTGGCAGATTGCTTTGCATTGTGCGTATAAGCTGGGGGTGGCTTGAAATTAAAAAATTTCATTTAGCCGAGCGGACCTGCGCGCGTATACAGTTGTATAGGTGCGTATACGGTACGTGTATATTGTATACGTGTATAATGTGTATATATATATATATATATATATATATAGCCGACGCGGTGAGAGCTGGAGCGTGCGTCGCGCCCTCTCTATGACCGCGGTGGACCAGCCTCTCGGCTCTGGTTATAGCGATAGTCAGCCTGTTGACGAGAGGTGTATTATCGATTCGGTGCGCCGTTCTTAATAATGTATATAGGAGCCCGAGAACTTGGCTCGTCTTTTTGTCGGGGAAAACAAGTAGCGCATAAAAAGAGCTAGTTCATCAATTTGTCCGGGACTCGCGAGTGTATATACAGGAGGCTATACGGCAGCGAGAGGCGCAGAGCGATCCATCAATTATTCGCGTCCGCGCTGCGGAAAAAGGTCGATAAGAAAACACTGACGCACACACACACACACACACACAACACATTGTCGTCGTCGTCGTCGTCGCAGGCGATGGCTCAAAGTCGCGCTTAATCAGCTTTCGCTCCAGGTATATACACCCTCCCCTAGCATAGCCATTACCTGCAATCAATAGCTCCTATCTCGTGATGTATAATGCAGCGATGGGATGGGAAAACAGCGAGTTCGGCCGTTATAACGTCGCGAGATGTACGAGTGCACGCATAGCTTCTCCCGAAAATTCAATTAATTCTTAGAGAAAACAATCGCGACAATGCATGCGCAGCACAGGGGTCGAGAATCCAGAGCCGGGCGCGCGCATTATTCCGCTAAAGCTAAATCAAGATTTGCTTTATTACATGCGGGGCATTTAGCGTCTCTCTCTCACTCTCCTCTTCTGTATTCGGGGTGAGATTGGGCAGCGGCGGCGGCGGCGGCGGCGGCGGCAATCATTTCGGAAAGAGGAGGGTATATACCGTTGACTCGATATAGCCCTTTGTTCCGAGGCTGCGTCCAATGTTTCCGCGTTAATGGCATATGGCGCTCGCGCGCAGCCACTGGCCGATAAGATAACGCTCTTGGCTCGCTGCATTCGCCTGCGCGCTATATATAGAGCGTCCGAGAGAGAGAGAGAGAGAGAGAGAGAGGCTCACGCTCGGCAGGGCAGATAAGCGGCGTTTCTGCCTTTTTAAACGCCCGAGCCCCGGATACGTACGCCCCAGTCGTACTTGCAGCGCACGGCCAAAGCTGCCGCTGCAGGCTCGTCGAATCGAAAAAAAGCACTGCGCCCGCGATGAGCCACGGGCTATTTGTCACTGACAGCTGCGCGCCATAAGAGCACTTCCCCCATCGATCAAATATTTTCGAAGCCGCCGTGCAGTGCGCGCACAGTGCATTTGCGCAGCGCGCGAGCAGTACAGCTGCGCTGCATATACACTCTTTTTTTTTATCGGAAAAATTTCACTCGCTCGCGCACGCGGCCCCAGAGCCCGAACAAATTGCTTGTTAACAAGTGCTGCGCGGGGGAGGGGGGCTCGCGCGCAAGCGCGTTATACAGTCGCGCGCACAGTAAATATTAATCTTCATGAGTGTTATTATTATTTACGATCTAATTAGCGGGCACTTGCTCTAATCATGATATAACATAGCGTCCGCCGGAGATGAATGCGTTTTTGCACTTTGCCGACATTGTACTAACCGTCACTTAGCCCCGCTAAATCCATTATAATGTCTCGCACTCTCTCTCTCTCTCTCTCTCTCTCGGAGAGCCGCCGCCGCCGCCGCCGCTGGCCTTGCGAGCGCCAAACTACTTGACGCCACGCCATCAGCTTTTATCGCAGAATGAAGGAAAAAAAAATCGAATTAGTCGGTCGCACACGCGCGCGCACGGTTATCGAAAATAAATATCGAAAAAAAAAGTGTGCTCGCGTGCGCGCACGCCGTGAATTCATTCAGCGCGTCCAATGCATTTCAATATTTAGACGAAACTTTGATTGCTCCTACACACTATATAGCTGTAACGAAAAATAACATTTATTTTCAATCAACCGTATGGACTGACAGCTGACACCGAATCGGCCAGTCTAAAACAAAAAAATACGTCGAAACGAGAGGTTATATTCGTATATCGATGTATAATATATAGAAGCATTAATAATAATAGTAGTCGTAATAACAACTATAATAATAATAAAACAATTTAAAAAATACTCTTCCTGTCAGTTCAAAGGCAACTCGCGTATAATTCTTCTCGACGCAAGCCGCCGCCGCCGCTGCTGCAGCCTCGCATGCAAAAGGCAAGCGCCGCAAGCTCAGGAGAGCACGAACCGCGAAATTCGCTCGGCGCGTCGGCCCGTTATATTCGACACACATTCGCGGGCCTCAACGAAGCGCGCGCGCGCGCACAGACACTGCAGAGACCGCGCAAAAATGCCGTGGGAGGCAAAGTATGCTTTTAAGAAGGATCCGCACGCATAATCCACGGTCGCCGCGGAGAGGTATTCTTAACTCGCCTTTGTGGCTGCGCGCGCGCCCCGTTGCAAGCTCCCGAGCTTGCACCTCCGTATACATCGTACGCGTACACGAGGTCGATGCATATCGGCACGTCGAGCGGCGTTGGCTCTTTTTAACGCCGCGCGCAAAGTGATTTTCCTACATACGTATCCCGAGGCTGCTGACTCGCGCGAACAAGGGAGATCGGCGAGGGAGCGAGGCGGGGATCTTGGTTTTTGTCGGTGCCGCAGAGCGTCGCCGCCGCGAGAGAGGAAAGGAGAAACGCTAATCGAGTCCCCTCCTAATTTTCCAGCACGTGAAACTGGCTCTGGGCAAAGTTCAACTCGTTGCCGCGTTACGAGGCGACAGTTTGTACTGCGGCAGCAACAGCCCGAGACGAGAGAGTGAGGAACGACGCGCTGCGCCGCGGCCAGATGCTTTTTACGTCTCCGCGGGCACGGCCAGACGCTTTTTCTCTCTGTCTCTCGCTCGTTCTCGTTGCGCTGACTGTCCGCCGTGTTTCCTCTGGGTCGCGTGTACTTGAAGCCCTCGTCGCCGCAAAGAGAAACTTTGCTATCTTCGCCGGTGCGCGCGGTCGCCAGGCAAATTTAGCCGAGACCGCTTTTTTCGGGGCTGCGCCATACGCGAGAGACCCGAATAACAGCGCGAGAAGAATTGCTTATAAACTTCTCGGCTAGTCAGCTGTTGGGTTAGCTTCTTTGATATGTGAGGGAGCGCGAGGCATTAGGTTTACTACTTTATTTTCAGACGCAAGAAATATTGTTTGCACTAATCAGTCGGGCGGACAAGTGCGCTCTTCAAATATTACGTCGTATAATGTTTAAGCAGCGCCGCACTCGCGCACTGTTTATACACACATTATTTCCATGCGTGCCGCACACTTGTATATTGAAAATTTTATGAATGGATTTTGTGAATCGATCGAATTAGGGATTTCCCGCGAACAAACCCATCACGCGCTACGCACACACGCGAAGAAAACAAAAAAGAATCGGAATTAAATACAGCCCGTAGCTGTCGCGCAGCTGAAAATCTCTCCATACCGCGTGTTATCAGCCAGCTTTTATCGGCGATGAAACACACCGATAAACAGCGGCGGCGCACAGTAAACGGGCTTTCCTCTCTCTGTGTCTCTCTCTCTCTCTGGTGCGCGCGCGCGCTTTCTCTCTATCAGAAATAGTTTCGTCGAAAAGTTGCCGCAGCAGTCCCCCCCCGAGAGCCGTATTCTCCCCGGAAATTCGCGAGCGAAAGCGTAACTCTTATCTCGCCGGCGCAGCGACGACGTTTGCGAGGCGCGAAATTCAATTTGCAGGCGAATGTTTCGAGCGCGAAATGCAGCGTCACGATTTTTGCCTCTTCCTCTCGTTCGTTTTTTGTTTCGGGGGAGAGAGAGAGAGAGGGAGGGAGAGAGCCGAGGGGCAATAAACAGGCCAAGAGCGCGCACGAGTTTGGATTTCCCGGTATGCACGCACGCACGTACGGTATAAAATCGAAATTTCGATGCGACGAAAAAAAGCACAATTGCATTGCGTCACGAATTCGCGCGCGCGGCATACGCAGAGCAGTTGGGTCGAGTATTTTCGCAGGCTTATTAAAACAACCTCGACCTCGTACGGCAGGCTAACGGCCACTAAACTACTGTGACTTGCGAGAAACAGCTGTTGCTTTTGGAGGAGCTTTCGAAAGCTCCGCGTAGCTCGGGCGCAGTGCAAAATAAATCTCGTGCTCGTCGCGAAAAGTCAAAAATTTCCGCTCGCGCTCCTAATTTTAGAAATTGTCGCGAGCCGCTCCCGCTTCATTAACAATCCCACCCCCGAAATTTCCGCAGCGACAGCTGAGCGCCAGGAATACAGCGCGCATTACGCATACACGCGCGCACGAATATCCGCACGTTGGAGAAGAAAAGGGTCGAGCAAAACTTCGCTAATGCTCTCGGGCACTGGGATTTCGTTGTGTGATGATCTTACGCGGCGCAGTCGGCGTACTACAAAAGGGGCACGCAAACCTCGTGTGGGTGTTGCTTTGTGCGTGTAACGCAACGGCGCCTCGCGCAATGACCGTTCCACAGAGTAGTTGCGGCTCTCACTTGCATTGGCAAAAGGCCAACGCAGCGGCAGCACAGCAGCAGCAGCAGCACCAGCAGCAGCAGTAGCAGCGGCGGCAGCACAAGGAAACACGTGTTCAAGATTAGCCGGCCGACAGGTGCCACTGCGCGACTCCCCTCCTTCTCCCCCCCTGTCTGTGCGAGCAGCGGGTATATATATATATATAGCTATAGCTATCGGCCAAGTTTACGTGCGGCGTGGATTGCGAAAGAGCAGAGGAGGAACTACACGGCGAGGGAGAGAGACTGCGGAAGGCGAGTCAAAGAGCAGCGCGGAGCGGCGGCGTCCGACTCGTCGACGTCCGAATTCCGAGACAACGGCAAAGTGGAAAACGCGCGAGTAGCGCGACGTGGCTCTCGCCAGGATCGAGCGGGGATTTTCCAACGTGGAAATTGAATGGCGAGAGAGCAGCTCGAGCGCTCCGCGGGGGAGAAAATTGAAAACAAACTTTTTGCCGGGTATTTTTCCGAAAACCCCGTAGCTCGTTTTGGTCTCTTCCGAGACGCATCGCAAAGCGCGCGCGCATGACAAAAAGTTCGGTCGAAACTGAAGACACTTAAGATTCATAGTCCGCGCAGGAGAAGAAATAAAGATAGAGAGAGAGAGAGAGAGAGAGAGAGAGAGAGAGAGAGAGAGATCGTTCGCAGTACGACCTGCGTAGCGATCTTTCTCCTCCTCGCTCACAGTGCAAATTTACCTAAAAATAAGAGTAGTCGCGCGAGCTTCGAGAGCAGGAGCCTCCGACGTCTTCTCTCCTTTGCCCGAGGAGAAAAAGAGGGGCGCTCCTGCTCGGTCGCAACGAGTTTTGTTTCAGTCGCGCGAAAGCTCGTTTATCCAAAAAACGAAAAACCCGGGGAATCGCCCCCCCCCCCACCCCCTTTCCCTCTGCGCGCGGCCAAGAAGATGGAACAAGTCGAGCAAGGGCTGCGCGCGCAAAAGCTCTTCGCTGCTGCACCGGCACTATCCTGCACAGTCTATACACACACACACGCGGAAAGACCGTCGCGAAAACTAGAGCCCTTTGTCCGGCGAACACGGAGCTTTCCAATTAGTCCGTAAATCACTCGGACAATGACAAGTCGCGCGCGAATAGTCGTAGAAAGAGAAAGCCAGCGCCTATATACGAGTAGCGATATCGACCCTCCCCCTCCATCCCCCCTTGAAAGCTCCGGCAAGAAAGCCGGGTATTCAGCTGCAGAAGCAGCAGCTGCGAAAGAACTTGAGCGGAATTTCGAGGAGCGAACCGCGCGCCGCCATTTCCTTCGGATGAGGTCTCGAGCAGAGCGAGTTGCGACGGTAATCGCGCGCGCGCCTCTAGACTACGCTTCTATTCCAATATCCGCATTGCGTTATATATATGTGTGTGTGTGTGTGTGTGTGTGTGTACACATGTACACGGCAGGGCACTGGACGACTGCTCTGCGCCTGGCGGCAGCGTAAATCAGCTTGTTTGTCACTTAACGATCTCGTCCTCGGTATACGAGTGCGCGAATAATCGATGAGCGCGCTCGTTATCGTTATCTCCGCGCTCGCGCGCCACCGAGAGGGGCAGCGCGGCAAATTGCTCGTTTGCTCGCGCGCGGAGTTTCGAGTTTCTTGCTCGCGAATAAGTTTCAGCTGTAAGCTCCGCGCGCGAGAGATATACCACGTGTGTAAACACTCGGACCGAGTGTAATAGGTATTATATATAGTGCGGGGGTATGTAAGTAGCTGTTTGCTCAGGTGTCTCTAGAGAGAGAGTCAAGACTCCTTATTGACTCTTAAAATCTAATCGGTTCGAATAGCGAAATCCGTAATTTAACGCCGCAGCTGCAGCTGTATAATACAGTAGTATAATAGCCGAGCGTAACGCGCCAAATTCAAATCCTTCTCGGAGTTCCATTCGTTCGACTTCGTCTTCCTCGCGCGCGCGCCACTGCATTGCGGCTCTGGCTATATATACGCTCCGTACGCGCGTGAACTCGCTCACGAGTAGAGCGTATAGTGTGTATAGCGAGGCTCCATACGTCTTGCGAACCGCATGCACGAATTATACGCGCGGCGGGCGGAGCAAGACGGATACCTCCGTGTCGCCGCGGCACCTCCTGCCGCGTTAATTAGACCGGGCGGCCGTCGACTCGCCTACATCGTTGGCTGCTCCGCGGCGCAGAGCGCAACTTCCTCCCAAGATTCCACCTCGAGCGTTGTATTCGTCTAATCGTCGACGAGCGTCGATAGGCGGTTGTCGCGCGGCTTTATATTTGCCTCCGATTTCTCAATCCTTGAAGAGAGAGCGAGAGAGACTCCGACACCCGACGCGACCAATTAAAGTCCGCATCGGAGAATCTCGAGTTTCCCGTCTCGGATTCTCCGCATTCCGGCGCATAGTTCGATGCACTGTCCTCTCGGCTCTCTCACGATTCGCGACGCGCGCGCATGAGTGCATATAAGCGCCGCAGCTCGATCTCGCTTAGCAAAACAGAGAGGCAGACGAGAGACGAGCCAGACGACGACGTACACTCCGCTAACGAGGTCCACGCGCGGCCGTGCGCTCTGATATGCGGCGACGATTCTTACGTAAGCAAGCTGCAGCTGCGCGCGCGCTCTGCCATTATATTGTTCCGAGAGCGTGTGTTGCAGTGAACCGATGCGGTAATTAGCGGGTTATGACCCCTCGACGTAGTCTGCCCTGTGCACACGTGTGCACATGGGCCACACATATGTGTATACAGACGAGCAGCCGGACGGCGCAGTGTCTGCGCCACCATGTGTCACTGTCATCGGGAGAGTCGCCGTCGTCGTCGTCGTCGTCGTCGTCGTCGTCGCGCACCGCATAGCGCTATCCGAATTGTTATCGCGTAAGCGAGGCCGCTCCTCGGGCTGGGTCGCGCAGTTAATAACAGCAGCGCAGCCTCGAAATGTGTCTCGCAACGAGCCCCCCCTCCGATGCGCCTCTCGTGCCCCCTCTACAGACCTATACGTCACCTGTGTATGTATGTCTATATACCTGTATACCCATAGTGAGAGAGAGAGGAGGGTTACGACTACGCAGCAATTTGTACGTATAGGCGCGCGTAGCCCTGCGCGGTCGAATCCCTCTGCGAAGATGGGTATTAATTACCATGACGCTCCTGCGAGCAGTGCAGTGAGCGCAGCTCACGTATCGAGCCATGAATGACGGATAGTCCTGCTGAGCGGCTCTGATGCTATATGCTCGGACCCCGACGGGCTTCTCTCTCTCTCTCTCTCTCTCTCTCTCTCTCTCTCGACCCTCTCTGCACGCGCTTCTGGCTGTTACAACCCTCGCCTTCGGCTAATTGATAATAATGCGTGGGCGGTACTGATTTACTGATTTATTCGACGTACGCACGCGCGCGCGCGCGCGCTCAAAAGAATGCCGCTTGATTGATTTGTCCGACACGGAGTTGGCGTTTCAGCTCGACCGAAAGAATTTCGATTATACCGTAATTACAGCTATACATTTTATTTACTTACGTTCATAAACATGAGTATTGATTTTCTCGGTGATTATACGAAACGTTAGACGGTATAATGAGTGATGCGCCTTTGTTTTTGGTTTTTTGTTTTTGTTTTTTTTTTCAATCGAACTGCAAAATCAAGGATTTAAACTCCGAGTTTTCCGATATACCGAGATTCTCGGGCATAAGGCTCGAGACTTTTATGAGGGCAAAAAAAAAACTGAGCGCGGACTTTTTATCAAAATGTTTACAGCCGAAAAATCCGATACTCGAATCGCGCAAATAATCAATTGTACCGGGAGCTCGCATCTCCGATACCCCCCCGACCATTCCTCACTATACAGGTATATGTATATGTATCTGGACGTATCTACCTCGCTCTCACGGTATTTTTCGACTGATTTAAGAGGAATAGAATGAATTTTCTCCTCTCGATCCTACGCGCACATGGGCTGCCGCTGCCGCACTGCATGTATACACGCACACCCGTGCACGTATACATATATAGCTCGGCTTCTCGCGTCGCTGGATCGATAAGTCGTAGGGGGGAAACGCTTGAGAATAAGTTTGTCCCGTTGAAAACGGAAGACGATGCTGCAGACTTTGCGTGTGCCTCTCTTGATTTACCATCGGTGATCGAGCTTAATATATCTATATACACGTACAGACGCGCTGTTTTCTACACTCCGATAGCGCGCTCGGTTAAAAAAATTACGTTAAATCGAAAACATCCGTATAATTATTACTATTGCTATGCCATTGTTGTTGTCACATTAACCGTGATTTATCGACAAAGGCACACAAGGGGGTAAACGCGGTACAGCGTATTACAACCGGTGAAACTACCCTCACAGACGAAGTCTTCAAACTCGTTTAGCCGGAGCTTCCCTGATTTGTATCGGTGCCTCCTCTATCTCCTTATCCTCCCGGTACATACACGACAACGAGGAGAGATACATAATACCGTCGCAGCGCTCACCGTTTTACAGAGGATTTCGGGGCTGGCGCACACTGCGCACTGTATATATAGAGCGCGTACAGTCCCTTTGTGTCGCGAAACATGCGTATTGCATTACGATTTTAATCAGCCCCCGCGAGCACGACGACAACGACGACGAGGACGAGGACGAGCACGAGTATAGTATAAGGACGCGCGGCACTTTGAGAGCGAGCGCAGCGCGGATAATAGGCCAACACACAGCAGAAGCGAAGCCTATATACGACGTCGTCGTCGTCGTCGTCGTCTCGCGCGCGACAATACACCGTCGTCGAGAGAGTCTCCCTCGCTGATTCTTCCGCCAATCTGCAGCGGCAGTGTGCGTTGCGAGGGGGTGGGTGGGTGCGGATGATGCGCGCGGTACAATGAATAATTCAAATAGGGTCGATCGCGCGGTCGTACATAGCGTCCGCCTAATTCTTTTTTTCTGTTTAGCTGCTGTACTGGATTTCAGCGCAGCGCAGGGGGAGTCGATTTCGAAAGCTCCCCGCTGCGCGGCTTCCCTCTTGGTTTTTTGTTCCTTCGGCTCGCGGGTAATTGCTACAGTAGTCGATTCTGGCCGAGAGAAGAGGATTAGAAGATTGTGTTTCGAGGTTGAGTTAACCGCGTAATGACGATAGCTTTGTCGACGTGCATCTACTCGCCGGAAAATAGATGGAAAATCTGCTGGATTTGCTAACGATCTTTATTTGTGCTTATTTATAGAATATCAGTTCTCGCGTTGCGAGCCAATGCCATTCTAGTATTGTCTGAATTTCACATGAGCCAGTGCAGTGCTGCCGCAAAAGTGCGCTGATGCTTTTCCGAGAGGTCGTCACTGTATAAACCAAAGTTCTTTTTTTGTCAATAACACAGTTTGTGCAAAGTTTTTAAAATTACTTCTATGTATTATATCATACTTTTAGAAAAAATTGTTAATATTCTAGTTTGTCAAATAGCGTAATAAATAAAAAAAATCTGTATAAGCATTTGAACAGCTGACAGCGATGAAATTTGAATTCAACGCGTCAAGACGCGCATAAATCTCGTAATGAAAGACGGTTAAAAATGTTTACTCGATGAAAGCGCGCTCTCAGTGCCCGCGGCGAGCCACCGTAACTGTATATAATACCCGTGAATGTCAACTCTTCAGAAAACAAAGCGTGAATGAATCAGCAGCCTATATAGTGAGCGCGACACGCAAACAATGCATCACAGAACGTCACAGCATTCATCAAGGTCAAGAATATCAAGATGCGTCTTCGTTCCGTCTTCCGTCCGTGTTGCGCAACAGCCGCGCCGCGTAACACATTACACTCGTACACACACACACACGTATATATAGACGCAGAGATCGCGCGCATGCATTAGAGCGTTTGCGGGCGCGAGCGAAGACGAAAAGGGCGCGCTTCGAAATATCATTGGTATACGTTATATACCTATACGCAGAGCCAGGCTAAAGCAACGCGTCTTTCTTGAGGCGGGGTGTCACGCTTCTATGACACCGTTAATTGTCAGGTCTGGCGGGCAGCCTGCCATCGGTCATAAGGGCGTCTTTATATACGTATGTATACACGCGCTGTATAGCATTTACCATTCACGTATGTGCAGCGAGCATATACGCTACACTGTGCTAGAAACATCACTTAATTATCGATTCCTTGGCTCCCACCCTCCCCCCTCCCCTTCTGTGCACTGACAATTATAATTTCACGCTTCGCCGAGCAATCAGCATCGGATTCGGCATGCACGCGGCTCATTATTTATTACGAGTTATTTACGCACCAGCGAACAAAGACGCGCACTTACACGTCTCTATCTCTGATATGCAAAGGGAAAACCTTTGTCGCTTTGACGACGTGTGCGCGCGTGTGTGTGTGTGTGCGTGTGTAGGTGGACGTTAACCTTTTTATCTGCGACGAAAAAAGAAGGACAACGTGAGAGAGAGAGAGAGAGAGAGAGAGAGAGAGAGAGAGAGAGAGAGAGAGAGAGAGGAGCGTTCGGATAAACGGATGAATGATGATTGCCCCGGATATACGGGGAGCCGACGGGAGAAGAAGAAGAGAAAGAGAAGCGTTTGTGTATAGTGTATATAGAAAGGAGAAGAAGCTCGCCGGGGCTGTATACAAAGCGACTTTTGAGCGAACTCGGCGTCGCTCGTCTTTCGTGATCGGCTTATGCGGAATTGATACGACTCCGTATTTTATTTGTACAGCGGCGCACACAACATCCATCCGAAAATCGGCGAAGATTAGAGTCCGCCGCAGAGTCTACTTCTTTCCACCGGATTTAATAACTCGCGGATTCGTCTTCTCTTCTCTCCCCCCCCCCCCTCTATATATATCTCTCTCTCTCTCTGTCTCTGTCTCTCTCTCACACTTTCTCGGGAAAATGGCTTTCCTCATCCCCTCTATATAGCGCTCGATAAATACAGGAACGAATTGAACCCACTACGATAATACCGGAGAGAGAGAGAGAGCCTCGCGAATAAAAGCTCGTCGCGCTTTTATTACGCGCGATCCGGAGCGAAAAATGACTCAAGATTTATCCGGCAGCTATGCCATACTCTCGCGAGAGACAGACAGCGGTAGTAACAGTAGCAGCAGCCGCAGCAGCCCAGGCAAAGACGGAGACGCGACGCTCGTAAATATTACGTGCTCCTGCGGAGAGATGTGCGGCACATCCGGCGCGATTACCGGCTACGTCCTCTCCTCGTATAGCCCCCCCCCCCCCAGCAGCCATGTGGATCAGCTACCTCCTGTACGTCTGTCTGTCTGTCTGTCGGTCCGCGTGTGTGTAGATGTAACAGAGCAGGTAATATTTCGCGGTCGCGGCTAGCAGCGCACAATACTGTCGAGGCTCGTTTTTCCTCTCTTCCCGCTCTCGAGAATAATGGTTTTCCCTCCCGATCGACAGCGGCGACGGCGGCGGCGGCGGCGGCGGCTGCAGCGGCAGATTGAATTGGAAATATGCGATTCGGCAGTGTGTAAAGTCGTCGGAGCGACGAGCTTTCTCCCCCCTCGGCGGCCCTTTTTTTCGCAGCCGCCGCCGCTGCTACCACCACTGCTTTATACGACGCAATCCCACTATTTTCCACGGATTCCAGGGCTGAGCTCCAGCTGCACCAGCTTCTCTCTCCCAATACGTTCCAGCGCCCGTGGCGCACACAGTCCCATATACACGTTTAATGTTCCAATATACGCGCTCCTAATGCGCGTTAAAATAAACCAAGCTGCCTATATAGACGCTCGGCAGCTATATATACGACCGCGCTGGAGTTTTCCTTCTCGGGAAGACGAATCCCGCTCTTAAATCTTGATCTCTCGTCCGAATTTAACCCATCGCGCATGAAGCCCGCAAAGAGAGCGAGAGAGAGAGAGATGAATTACAGATGCGGCAGTAGGGCGCGCGCAGAGATCAAGACTTATATATGCGATCGCGCGCCGGTGATATTTCAGTTCCGTACGCGCTAATTGGGATCGAACGTATAGTAGGATCTCGGGCTATACGATAAATCATTCGCTCTCTCCGTAATACGCGATGCTCTGCGCGAAATTCATTTTCTCCGGCGGAATCGCAAGCGATGCGCGCACACGCCCCCCTCGGCCGTGCCTTACTCTTGTGCACAAGATAATGTAGGCGACAGAGTCAATCAGAAATGCGAACAGTAGGTCAGGCACATGTCGATTGTAGAGCGAGAATGCGAGCGCTATTTGCGGCGGGATTGCCTTTGCGACCCTGATATCAATCGATGTCGCTCGCGCTATACGCTGCGATGCCAGTCGCAGAAATAACCGAGCGAACTCTACACACACGGAGACACTCGACTGCGTATATACCCACATTCGTCGCGTTGTCCGCGCGTGCTCTCTCTCTCTCTTTCTTTCTTTCTTTGTTTTGAATTCCAAGAGCGACCTCCCGACCTTGCTGTCGCGCAGATATAATAAGAGCACCAGAGCGAGCGACGAGTCCCCGCGCGGAAATTTGTCCCGAGTCTTTCGCTGCGTTCCGCGTGTTTCTGTGTATATATATATATATCCACGACGAGATTTGGCAAATAAAACAATGCGAATCTCGATGCCCCGTCGATATACGGCTTTGATATTCCGCGGAGCGTTGTGCTTCCGATAGAAATCGAATTCAATTCATTTGTACCGGCCCGCGCTCTGCGCTAAAGGAATTAATTATAAAAGCCGGAACGCCTCTCTTAGAGCGGTGCTCTATGCTCTCCGCGCGAAATTCAAACAATCCGCGCAGTCTCCATTATCTAATAAGCCAAGTAATCTCGTCCCCTTCCCCGCAGCGGGACGATAACCGGATTAATATTGAAAAGCTCTGCCGCTTTTCTTTCTAGGTGCGCGGCCGGCGATCGATAAGTAAAATGCCAAGAATAAATCAGAGTGAGAGGAGAGAGAGTAGTGGGCTTTCCCTCGGGGCGGTACTGCGCCATTCGTGTTTCACTGCTCTCGCAGGAATCCCCGCGCGCTAACTTCTCTCTCTCTCTCTCTCTCTCTCCCCGCGACAATGGCACTTTGCATCCTCGCGCGCGCGACTCCAGCGGCTAACTAAATTACAGATGCAAATAACGCGGTGCTATGCGTATATATATATGTATATAGATATAGCAGTGCGCGCACACAGTCCTCCAAGAATCAGCGCCGGCACGGAGGATCGGTTCTTCAAGGAAGTTGGCTTGGCGGCGGGCCACTTATTAAGCCGTTAATTCCCCCTCTAGGCAAACAGGGGTGGGGTGGGGGCTATCTAAACGCCCAGTAATTACCACTTGACGCTATTGTGGCGAAGGCACCGCTACTTCTCAAAGCTGCCGTTCCTCTTCGACTAAGATTGAGAGCGAGAGGGAGAGAGAGAGAGAGCTAGACCTCAATGATATCCTTTAATTAAAAGTCGATCGCCGAGGATCAAACCCCCGACGACGAAGACGACGGTGTGGTCCTCTCTGCGGGCGCGAGCGACAAATCTATTTATCCCCTGTATATATCTGCGCAGCTCGGGGCTGAACGAAGTCTCGAGAGTCATCGATATATAACCGTCCCTCTTATCCAATTCTGCTTTTGAATAAGCGATCTGCTCCCGCAAATGGCTATGGCCAAATAGAAATTTCCTCCCGCTGCACTGTTTCACTTTATTTCGAGTCGTTGAGCAAGTGCACGTCTGAATTCGCGCGACGCTCACGGCTCCGAGCTCCAAAGTAATTAAATTACAATTCAAAGTTAAGTCGATCGAAGGCTGGAGCGCGCGAGATCCAGCCACTTTCCGCGCAGCGGCAATCCCGACTCGACCGCTGAGCCGTAATAACGCCGAGACCGTCTAAATCGAAGTTTCTTCCACCTCCACACTCTCCTTCCGGTGTCCGATCGGCCATCTACAACAATATACCCTCCTGTCCCCCGCAAGCTCTCTTTCTCTTTGGCAAACAATCCCGTGTCTACGCTTCCTCTCTCACTCTTGCCGTCTGTCTCTCTCTCTCTTCTTCTTTTCTCGACTTTCTCGCGCGCGCATTTCCTCTACACCGTCGTCGACTTGTTGTTCCGTCCCGGTTTATCGCTCGCAGATATAGCCTTCTGGACGGGAGTCCTTATCAGAGAGAAGGAGAGAGAGAGAGAGGCCCCAAGTGGTAACTAACGAATGCCGCTACCACCGTGAGAGCCGAGGGAGAGAGAGGATTTTCACGGCGCACGTTTCGCCGCTCGCTCGATCGTTAATCCTCGAATTTCCCTCCTCCGGGGTAGCGACCGCGTTTACTTAACGCGCGCCCGCTCCTTCTAATGACCGTTTTGCGATCCGCTGAATTTTAATTAGAGCACCTCTCGCCGGGCCAGGGCAAACGAGCAGGAGCGAATAAATACGCGAGTCGATAAAAAAGCGATGACGCCGATTATTTGTACACTCGAGAATAAACACTGCCGTATACTTGTATACGCGTATATCCAATACAAAAGCTGTGTGTATATCGTCGGGAAAAATCGCTTTCTCCGCTCGTCGGTTAACGGTCTTGCCTAAACAGAGACTGTATATGTAGAGCCACGTCAGCCGCGTCTCCCTCTCTCCGTCCCGCAGTCCCGCGCAAAAAGTCGGAATTGTCTATCTGGCAATCGTCGCTCTGTCTCCCTTGAGCACCTCGTAATCGACAGGATCGATAAACTGCACGAGCTCGGCTTATCTTCCCGGCGAAGACGACGCTCAAAGCGATGAGCCGGCCAGCCGTCTGTGCCTAATTTACCGCGCGCGTGTAACGTTCAGCTGACCAACGAATCTAGAATAATCGCTCGTCATTAGTCCATGTCATTGGCTAATACGCGCCGCCGCTATATATGTGCTTTCTATGCTTCGATCGTCGCGCACGTGGAACAGTTCGACCCTCGCTGCTGCGTCAAGGAGACTTGAGAGGCGTTCCTCTTGCATCTGAAAAATTAAAATCTTTAATTATAGTCATTCGGAATGATTGGACAAATTTTTATGAAGTTGCTTTTTTCAGTATAGGTCTTTCATTTATACGGACTATGTACTTTCGTTATGACTTGAGAATAACCTTTTATGCTGACGTACGTGGTTTTAACTTTATTTGCAATTTTTATTAGGAACATTTTATACATTGAATTTATATCAAATAGATTCAATAAATTAATGTATAAAAGTTGGAGAGAGCTGTAATCTAATTCATATTCGCTGTACTGAGATTCATGTATTTTCGTAATGTCCATAAATAATCTATATTGATTTCATATAAACAGTTACATTGCTCGATTTCACTGCTAAAAATGTTTTAACCGTTTATATTGATATTCTTGCATTTGCATGAAAATGACTCTCCGTGAAAACGTTTTCCAAAATGCGAATGAGAGTATATATTTTATTCATTCTCTTGTTTGTGCGAAATTGCACGGACTGTGCACGATTAATCTATGAAAATCAGTGTAAACTTTAGTACATATGCTAATGAAAGTCCAAACATTAAATGTTCAAGGATTCAATTTACTGCACTTGCGCAGTTGCTATTACAGTTCAGTTAACAAATTAATACTTCATTAGATTTAATTTACGTAAATACTACATTTCCAATACTTGCGTTTTTCGAGCCGTATATACGTTGCGGGTTAGCTCGTCACCTGAAACAAAACAAAAAGCCCGCAAGCATTAATGATTTTACACACTGAAGTTTATTTGCGAGCAGGCGGCGAGACAATGTGCGCTCCACATGAAATTCGTCGAACGGGCGCGCTGTTGAAGTTTGCATTTGTATTCATTAGGCGTCGCGCGGGGCGAGCTAATGCCGAGTTTCTAGGAAATCCTTTTTCAGCGCATGTCCAGTAATGCAAAATTCAGGAGAGCGTAAAATATGAAAAGCGTTTTTACTCACACTCGCGCGAGCGCTCTTTCCCCGCCGAAATGATCGTCGTGAAATTTCAATTTTTCAAAACCCATGTATACGCTCGCGCGCGCGCGCACAACATAGGAATCATGAATAATAACGCGTAAGCCTGATCGATCGACGCCCGGGCGTCACGCCAGCGTCCTGTTTTTCAAAAACACGGCCCGCGCATAAATTCATAATCCCCCCCGCGAGCGCTCGCAAAAGGAGGATCAACGTGACAGAGAGAGAGAGAGAGAAAAAAAGGGAGTGCAGGAGAGACCCGTAATCGATGGATTTTCATGGAAAGCGTCGCGTAATTGGCCGGTTTTTTTTCACACGCGAAGGCTTTGTGTAATTTTCACTCGGCCTGGCTGACCGGCTAGTGCGAGACAGACAGAGAGAGAGAGGCGTAAAAAAATCGTTAATAGCGTAGCTTTGTCTCCGTCGAGGGAGAGTTTTACAGCGCTCGCGTCCGAGCCGGTGCAGAGCCGGTTTTAGCGAAATGGTCGCGAGAGACAAAGTGCTCTGTTGCGCCGCGTCGGCGGTGACGAGCGATCAGTCGCGGTGGATTTCAGCAGGTGTATACACTTCCTTGTGCCGCTGCGCCGCATCGAGCACACGGGAGCTTTACGCGCGCGGCAGCGGCGGCAAAGCTTTTTCGCCGCTCGTCGCTGCGCACTTCATCCGCCGGCGAGCTTATCCGTGCCGACGATCAGCGCAGCGCCTCGCGCGGCAATGATACGTTGCGAGCTGTGTAATGAACTTTATCGGCTTTGCGCATCATCGGCAGCTGATGCTTTTTCGCGGAATTCGCGTCGCCGCAAATAGTCTCCACGGCCAGTATTTTCGCTCCTGCCGATCGATTCGCGCGCAAAGCATATAGATTTTGCAGCGCAAGCGAGCTTTTACTGGGCAGAAGTTTCGTACGCGCCTACGTGCACGCTCTGCATGTATATAGATATGGGGCTGCGCCCGCGTAGCCACATGCATTTATGGATGTAGCGGAGGGCGAGAGCTAGAGCGAAAAGCAAAATTAATCTAGCGTGAAATAATGCACGGTATCAAAATTCCCGGAGTTTTTTCCCCGTCTCTTGCGCTTAAGAGAGACGCATAGATTGCGGTAATAACGTTATAAATTCAAGCGTCGAGTCCCTCCCGCGTAAATGGCGTCGTTCGCTCAATTGCCCGTATCCAAACCGGGAGCTTTTTATAGGAATACGCACCGGTCTCTCTCTCCCTCTCTCTCTCTCTCTCTCGCTCTCTTCGCGAGCCTGCCGAGTCCATCGCACATGTACACGCGTGCGGAGGCGTACACGCGTGTATATATAGGGCTATGCCGGTGCGCGTATATATAACTACTACGCAGACTGAAAGAATCCCATGAAAAAGCATGGGACAGTTAAGTCGGAGTATCGATTGCCGCCATCAATTCCACGAGCTCCGCAGCGCACTCGATCGTTGTACGAGCCAGACTCGAGAAATTTTTAAATAATGCGTCTGCTTCGGGGAAGAGGAGCGCACGCACGTGAGTGGCCTCTTTCCACCCCGACTGAAACTCAACCGCGGGTACACATTTATACCTATATATATATTCATGAAAATTTGCGCTGAGCGCGCCAACGTTTCATTCTATTTCACGCAAACATTGAATCTAACAGTCGCTTCTTATTCTCTTTGTTTCAGGTGAGTCCTCCACAGATGTCCATTAAAATCCACCTCGGCGCGGACGAGGTGCGCGCGTGAGTCTAATTGAATCGTCTATAATTAGAAATTCTAAAAACGAGACAAAGCCTCGCCTGGTAAGCTCGAGTATAAAGCCGCGTGTATAATAGTATAGATGGTCGCAAGCGCAAAAGCGTTATGTGCGCCATGTCAATTAAAATCTCCACGAGCGCAATCCTCGAATGGCTCGCAACAACAAAATAGTTATATAGGTACGCGCAGAAATACTGCTGCTGTACACGTATATACATGTATATTGTGTATATACGCAAACACCGCGATACACACACATCGCGCGCGCGTAAACGTAACAAACTGGGCTGTATACTCGGCCACACGTGACTTTAGTCCAGCCGCACTATAACGTTAATTCCGCGGACGGATTATTCCGAAAGAGCGCGCGACAATAACTATTTGATTCCCGTTGACCCACTTGCTGCCCGCGGGACGTGGCGTTGCGCGGATTCTATTCCGCGCCGCACACGCGCGCGCGCGGTTTAGATTGCACGCCTTTGCGCTGGTTAGCCGCGTTATCGCGTGATTACGCGCGCGACCCGCCGGCCGAAAGAATTGCTGCGGACAGTGTTTCACGTGCTCGTATTATAAATATGCTGCACGGACGATTATCGCTGGATCGTCGGCTGTTCGGCTTCTTGGGCAATTTTTTCAATCAAATATATGCAATCGATATTGAATCGTCGCTCGATTTTTCAATTAAAATTGCAGCGTACATCGGGTAACGAGGTAGTTCGGAACGGCATCATGTATATATATGCTACTCGATACCGCTTCGTTAATCGTGAAAAATTACCGCTGCGCCAATTTTCAGCGCATATACTAAAAACACGCGAACGTATGGGGCCGCGCATCTCGCGAAAACAACGAGGTGCGGAGGTTCGGGAAAATAAATCAAATCTCCTTATGTGCGCGCGCAGCGGCGTAATACATAAATCCGGGCTGGGTGGCGTGGGCGGGGATTGCAACGAGGCTAAATCCCGTGATCGAGAGGGAATTATTCCAGCGACAGAGCGCGCGCAGCACGCCGCGCCTGCAGGGAAAACTGATTTATCCGAGAAAAAGAGCCCTTTATTACACTCGAGCCGACCAACAAAAGAAAGCCGGGGCGTATAGTATATATACTGCGGGGGCTTTCACGTGTATATCTCCGTCCTCGAGGATACGGAAGCATTTTATTTCGTCTCTGTCCAGCTTTTTTTTACGGATTCGGTCGGCCGTGCGGATCGATCGTGCGAAACGAATCGGCATAAACGTCGGAGGACACGAGGCTGCACATATATATAGAGTCTGTACCACAGCCGCACTATGCTCTGTATAACTCTATTTCTCGTCCCGATGTGCCAGCTCGGGAGAGACTCGGGCATTAAATGACATCTCGGACCCTCGACCAGTTTTGTGTCTCGTAAATACGTAATTTCGGGGAACTTGTTTCCCGAGGAGCCTGTCGCGAGACTTGCTCGCAGCTTTCTCCCTTTCATATCCCATGGGACACGGGCGCGCGCAACTGATGGACGCGCCGGCCGAGACGTACTTTTCTCTCACGGCCGAAATATTTGGCCCAGCTGTGCGGCCGACGATTTAATTTGATGCTCATGCTCGTCGGACCCTGATACTCTCGTTGCGATTAGTGCATCGCGATCGGCGTGATTACCCGGGATTTCGGTATAGATATTGGGAAGGGGGCAAACTTTCGCACTGATTCGTCAAACGTTGAATGGACTTTCTAGCTCGCAGTCGCCAGCGGTTGGAGTATCCAATCATCGCGAAATTTATCACGAGCCTGCAGAACGCGCGCTCGTTCAAGGTCTGTTTATTCCGGAATTACGAGCTGCGCGGACCCACAGCTTTCAATGTACATTTCGCTCGATGCACGTTTAATTTTACACTCGGCGAAGTTTTAATAAAAAAAAAGCTTCACCTAGTTTTTTTCAATTCGAGGGACGTACGAGAGCTTTTCCATAATAATCTCCGGCTCTTCCACTCGAGCGACGATCACGGGATAGCATATATAGCCCCCCGCGCGCGTGGCCGTAGCTTTCTACGCATTTGCTATCTGACCGATCGCATCTCTCCGAGTTTTAATCTCGCGATTCCACCCGACCCTCCATACGCGCACGAAATAGAAAAAAAGTTCACGAGCAAGAGAGCGAGAGAGAGAAAGAGACCTTTTTAATTTAAGGTCGCGCGCGCGCGCGCGTCGGGTTTGACGTATTCTCCAAAGCGTCTCGTCGCTCTCCTCCCCCGGACTTTTATCAAGCTGAGTGCGTGCGCGAGAGGAGAGAATTAAAGAGCCTACGAATTGGGTCCTCCTCTCTCTCTCTCTCTCGACGCTCGCGCGTGGCGAGAAAAAAAAGGAGGGCGTGTAGCGGCAGAACAGCTCGCGCGTCCATCAGTTGCGCGCAACAAAGGCCGTCTGCAGCCTTTTTATCCCCCCCCCCCTCCCCCCTCGGCCTTTGTTGCAGCAGTAGCGTATAGTCGCACCGGCACAGCAGTCCTTCGGAAAATGACGGTGGAAATAAAACGAAAATCAACATAATTGAAAGCCGCGCGGGGGGAGCCCGAAAAACTCCAACTGAAGTTCGAGTTGTGCGCGCGGAGCGCAGTTTTCGAAAGTTTCGCTTTTCCAATATAAACATTCGACTTCCGCCTCTACGGCGTTGCGTAATAACGTTTTGCAATTTGATGATAGAGAGGGAGAGAGAGAGAGAGAGAAAGAGCTGGAATAGTTTGGAAAAGCCGGGCCGGCCAACTTCCCACGCACGCCAGCTTGTTATTTACCCAACAATGGTCGTTCTTGCGAATGCCGTTTCCATTCTGGCCGCTGCCGCCGCCCTCCCCCCGCGCTGTGCGTGTACTGCGAGTCTGTGGCCATGATGCATATTCCCTCTGTCGCCCGGATCTGGAAATAGAAAAATTGAATAATTCCCTTTGTCAACGGTGAGCAGCAGCGCGCGACATGCATTTATACGGCGCGATAAATGGCAAGGATTCTCTGTCGTCGTTGTCGTCGTCGTCGTCGACGGGTTGTTACGACTTTGCCGAGGCGAGTTCTTTTTTTCGTTGATCGCATTTGCGGCAAAGATTGACCGGGTTAAATTTTCATCGATCGAACTTTGTTATAGAGAAAGCGGCGGGTTCTCCGCGGTTTTAGCGATTTAATTAACATAATATTTAATGTATTGAATTGCAATACTTAAATAATTTTTTATTAGAGCAAGCTATCTATGTCAATGTAATGAAAAATTCAATTACATTAATCACTTATTTGATTGCTGGAATAAATTTTTTATTTTAGAAGCAATTATAAATAATATTATGTCGATAGAATTAATATTTTCGTCCGATTAAATTAGCGATATTGATTGATACAATCTAATATTTAATTGAAACGCGGTTAAATATAAAACGAATAAATCTATTTATCGCTCTAATGAAATATTTTCTTTGTGACGACAAATGACATTAATCAACCCTACTATAACATTTATTTATATTCATTTTATTGAATCAATTAAATATGTAATCAGAACATTATGGTGCAGCTATGTTCAATTCAATTATAACGAAACTTTAAAATCGATGCGACAAATTTTTTTCTTCAGCGTACACTTTCCTTTTATTTTCCAAAAGCGCTCCCACATATACATATAGGCAGTGGTGCACGCGTTCGCTCGCATAGACACGCAATACATGTGCACATCGCTGTGTCATATCCAACTATAGAGCTATATGTAGTTAGGGCTATCGGACGATCCGCAATAAATCATTGAGCGCAAGTCCCGTCATAAAATCAGAATCCGCTGGCGCAATCACTGAGGGACTCTCTCCCTCTGTCTCTTCCTCTCTCTCTCTCGCCATTCCATTTCTCAAGCCTCATCGAGGGCAGTAAAGACAACTGGCAGCAATGGCATGTAAAATATTAATGTCCCCTGAGCCTAGCCAGCGGTGTATAGCTGCCGCAGAGAGCAGAGCGAAGTAAAGAAAGAAGGTGGACGTCGGGCGCGCAGTCCTCCTCCTCCTCCACCTCGCCGGGCGTCTCCGGGGCTGGGTTGCAATAACACGTTCTTAGGAGGACGAGAATGGCCTTACGCCGGAGATTCCGATGTCTAGATATTCCGAGGACGGCCGGTATACACCGCACAGCCCCGCGGTGTATCCCGAGCAAGAGGCACGTCTGCGCTGGCTGCGGCCGGCGGCCGGGCATCGGTATGCGCCGAGGTGCCGCTGAGCTACAGTGTTGCCCCGGTATGTTGGCAGTTTGCGCGCCGCTCTATTTATCATCGTCGCGGCAGCTGAGCCGTGATGCCTCGCCCGTCTCTCCCGATACTTATATATACCTCTCTCAGCTCTCAGCCTCCGAATTCTCGCGGATTTTATTATCCCCCTGACCCACATTCGGCTGGCGTTACGCGGCTCCTTTCGGATTCTCTCCGCTCCGAGCGAGGAAAGAGGATCGACGCGGCGAAAATGCTCCGCGACTCGCTGCCGCGGTCACTCTTTTCCAAGCGGATGAGGAGAGACTGATGGGGTAATTACCACTGCTCTCGCAGGGAGAAAGACAGAAAGAGAGAGAGAGAGAGAAGGATTGCGCTCTCGTCTCCCTCGTACCTTATCCTCGCCTGCGTTTTTCCGCGCTTTATCACGAAATCTCGCCGCCGGAGTGTGTAAAAGCTCCGGATGGCCGTATATATATATGGAGAGAGAGAGAGAGAGAGCGACGAGGAGCGGCGGGTAACCTATTTTCCAACTGTGCGAGATATATGTGAGCAGTCTGCGCAGTGGGGCAGCAGTTGAGTAAACACGAGTCCTCTCCACTAAACTTTCCATTAGGCTTATATACGTGGAAATTCTGGAAAATCGGAAGCGTCCGACCGTCTGGGAGAGACGGAAATTCGACTTCTCTCTTTTTTTCTCAGACGATTTCCAAGTCTTTTGTGGGCGAAGCTAATAAGGGAAAATCAGCGAAAAATGGCAATCGCCCGCGAGTTCGATATCTCGGTATATAGGGCTGGCGAATAAAAATTTCATATAAACAGGAATACAGCTCGGTAACGCGGTTTGAATTTAGAAAAGATATCGACCGGAACAGACGCTCCGGTTAAAAAAAGTTGTCTACGCTCGAAAACAGCGAAAACTCACGAAAATCCCGGTTCTTTGAGCGAAGAATCAAGCTTTTTCGGGGATTTTCCCTTAAGAGAAGAAATAGCTTGATTTTCATGAAATCAAACGATGTTTTCTTTTCCACGAACGCCGAAAGCTTTTCGCGCGAGTGCTCGCCTTTCGACGATTCTCACTTCTACTTTCTCCTTTTGAAATTAGCTGTTTGTCCCGCGATTATTGTTTCACGCACATGCTTATGAAAATCATTCTTTAATTTTGTTGAATTTGCACAGACGCTCATACGCTTATTACCGCGCACGAGAATCGCAGCGAGATCAGAAGGACGGCGAAAGTCAGTAGTAACGTCCGCGTAGCGTCAGACGCGCGCGCGCAACTGTCGTCGTGACGAAAAACCGTTTTCCCTTCTAGCGGTGGGACAATTAGCGACTCGCATCACCTAATTGTGGCAAGAGACACGAAGACTAGCGTATAATCCGGTGCTTCAATACGGCAAGTGGAAGCTCGCTGCTAGTCACTCCCTCTCTTTCTCTCTCTGGAAACTCTTTTCAACTGCATTTATTTCGCGAGTTAACGAGATTCCGCGCGGCTGGCATGTGCTCCGAGCGTGCCAGTACAAGTCGAGGCAAGATAAAGATAATTGTTCCCTGCTTATTCGCTATTTTACACTCAACTTTAGCGATGGACTCGAATATTCGTTTTTTCTCCGGACGCGCTGCTTAGATTTCGAGAGATAAGCTGCGCCGTCGCTGCAGGGTATTTAAATTTAAAATTACTGGAAAATGTTCGAGCTTACGATAGCTTATTCAAAGAGATGTTTCAGTCGTCGCAATCAACTCGACGCGTTAAGGGCAGGGATATATTTTTAAATAGTCCTTTTTTATGTTTGAATAATTTTTCACGTCTTCGAACTTTCCAACAATTTTTTTGGTGTTGTTTTTTTAATACCGTTTATGTCGTCATTGAAAATTAATAACTTCAACAAAACATTAGAAAATATTGCAAATTAACGTACAGTGCATATAAATTCACATTCTTAGTTTAGTTATGCAACGCATTGAGCTTTATCTATCACTCATTTTGGTCAACGCAAAGCTTGTAAATAAACATCAGAATGTGAAAACAATATTAAATTAATGAAGTCAAGAGTCATAGCTCATACTATTTATAATCAAAATTTATGCTACAATAAATGTTTTTACATGATTCTTGAATTTTAAAAGATCATAACTTCTCAAAATTAATTTTGTTCTCAAAATTCAAAAATTATAGAATTCGTTATTCTTTTTAAAGAAACAAGTGTTTTTATCCAAGGATTGGCAATTGAAAAACTTTGCACCATTCGAAACAAAAAGTAATATTGCGTCAATTTCTAACGATTTGTTGAAGTCGTGTTTTATCAAAATATTGTCGAAAAGTGTATTCTATAAATTTGAGAGCAGCTTTTTGGAAAATTGAATGAGAAATCAAGAAACAGAATAGTCACCTTTTATCAAAATTTACACAGAGAAAATTCTTCTGCGATGACTAAGCCTTATCGACTCATTGCCGCTTTTGGTTTCAAAATCATGCAGTGCGCGCCGCACTCGCAAAGCTGTGCATCAACCATGCAGTGAAAAAAAAGTCTCTCTCTCTCTCTCTCTCTCTCCTATTTGTCAAAGACAGCAGCAGCAGCGCTATATGAAAGATTGCGTCAAAAGCTCGCAAGCTCGGTAAAGGGCTTCAAAAGCATCAAAGCTCGGCGGCGCGCTCGCGGAAATGGAATAGTCCGTTATACGCGGAAAAATGATCGCGAGGAGCAACAAAGCGCCTGGGAAAAAAAAGTGCGGGCCAATTCGCACTGGAGATCCGGCTAATTGTTTCGTTCATAATTACACGCAGCCAGCAGCCGCGCAACAACACGAGCTTTCCCCGCGCGGGGTCATTATCGCCGTTTTACGAAGCAAGCAAGTTTCTGCCAGTCGTCGGCGTAATTACACGTCGATCCAATAACTAACGAACCGAACGCGCCGCCAGAGCGCTGCGCTCTATACACTCCATCGCGGTCAAGTCGACTTGTGCGGCTGCGCTTTACGTGCGCCGCAGATGTACATAATTATGTAGCGCCGAGCATCGACCAACTTTTCTGCGTACAATATTAATGTAAGCGATATGCGCGATTACATTAATGCGCGCGCGTGTGCCGGCAGCTGTTGCGTTAGCTCGAATGGAAAATCGGCCGGCGCTATACGGGTTTTCCGTGCGAAGCTATGCTCGCTTTTTTTTTATCGGAAACGTATTTTTGGACCTTGAAGAAAAAGTAGTTTGAATTGTTACATCGACGGAGGCGGCGGCGGCCGAGGCTAATAGCGAATAAGCGATTTTTCTATTAAAACTGCGAGCGAGCGAGCGAGCCACTCGATCCGCGCACGTATCATGAATATTTTGCGCCAATTTATTCGCAGCTCTCGCGCGCACGTGCAGAGTAATTTCGGGGAAATTCAATTTCAACGGTCAATGTTTGTCGGACTAAGGCATTATTTATTCAAACGATTCAAAACGCTCATTCCGACTAATCGACGCGTAGAAAAATAACGTTCGGCTGAGCGTATAACGAATCGCTGAGACTGGCAGATGCGGCTTTTTTCACCCCATGATGCTAATCATCGTCGCGGAGTAAAATAATTTTCCGTCTCTATATTCTTTTCTCTTTCTTCTTTCTGAAAACGATCTTCAATATGCATTGTTTACCGAAACCGTGCGTTAGATTTCTATTTGGCAACATTCCGTTCAAAACATGAGTGACTCCGTATCGTCTATTTTTAAATTGCGTACTATATCGCTTCAATGCCTCATATAATATCGTACCCCGCATACGTCGAAAATATCATTTTCCTCGCTCAAAACATTTATTTTGCAGCATCCGACATTTTAAATTCTTTCGCAGTGACACATTTCTCTTGTTCAAATATTCCAGCTTTAAAAAATATCTGTTTTTGCTACTTTCACGGCAATGGATATAGAGCCGATTGCAATCGTGCCAGTGACGTATGCAATTGCTCATTGCGTATAAGGACTAAAACGTAAAAATTCTCGAAACGAGCAACTTAGCATCTATTACGATTTTGTATAAGCCACCTTGTAAGCATAGCTTTATTTCTAAACTCACGTGTTCGATCTCAATCGCGCCTTCGTTATCAAGTTTTTTATTTTAGCAAAGTTTTAAAAATTACGACTATACGATAAGGTCTGACAGGGTTGCAGCCCCAAGGTCGAAACCAAGCAATCAAATCAAAATCAATCTCTCTCTCGCTCTCCCTTTCTCTCTGCAAATACCACGAGAGCTGATAATCGTATCAGAGCCGCGCTTTTCGCTTCAATGTTAAATTCACACGCAAGGAGCCGCGCTATCGCACACTTCTTTTTTTTTCAATGTTTTTGTTAGAACAGCTCCCCGAGTATATTTCAACAGCTGCGCGCGCGCGCGCGCGTGCAGACGCAAATAAATCCTCTCGATTCTTCCGAGGGCGCTTCGAGTTCCTCGCAAACTACTCGCAAAACATAGGCCAAAGCTTCTCTCTCTCTCCAGGAGAGATATCTGCGTGGGCTCGCACATTCTCTCGCTCTCTCTCTCTCTGCCTCTGTCTTTCCGCAGCCGCAGTACTGCAGCAAATTTATGACCGCAATGTCCATAAAGCTCATCGTAATCGTATTCATAAGCGTGCTTACACGGCGGCGTAGCACGTGTCGACGCGCAGGTGTCTCGTATCCCACGAGGCTGCTTCTCGGCGCGCTCCCGAGACAGGCCGCCGCCGTGTGTTTTGGAAACTCGCAGCTCGAACAAATGCCAGTACAAAGGCCGAGAACGAGAGTCGCTCGCGCGGACTTGATTGCCGCATAAATTAACCCCCCCGCCTCTCGGCCGCGCTTAAGAGCTTTTGTGTGTGCGGGTGTCTGTATGTCTTCCAGTGTTCCTTCCCTTCAGCTCCAGCTGCTGCTGCTGCTGCTGCTGCTCCTGCTTTGGATCAATCTTCTTATGTACGAGAACTTTGCGAGAGGTGCTGCAGGGAAACAATTTCTAGCAGCCATTAGGAAAGAGAGAGAGAGAGAGAGAGGGAAGCGCTGGAGCTAAACGTGTACACACTTGCCAAGTGGTCTCTATCATTGCTGTGTACGTGTGCAATGCATGCGAGTCCGGCGGCCGCGCAAAGTTCACTTGTTGTGGCGCGGCGGCAAGCGTCCAGGACGTTCCTACCTATAGACTCAATGTGCCGAGCTGGCAAATAGCCAGACGCAAGCGCGAGAACATCTAGCCATTGTCCAACCTCTGGGACAGCTATACTCCGCTCTCTGCCCCTGCACTGTACCTATATATGAGTCTCGCTCTATGCTCCCGAAAGTCTTGCGCGCCGACGAGGATTTGCAAATTTTGTGGCCGATACCGGCCGGCTTTTTTCTCCTCCTTTTGCCCGAGATTCGTGAACTGGTTTTTTTTTTAATATGTGCTGAACTAAAGAATTAAATAAAGTATAGAAATCTCTTTCGTAAATATCCTTGCAGGATATCGGGTATTCCTTGTTGTCGGCTGAATTCTAAATTTGACTTCGCTTTGAAATGGAACTTGATATTGATTGATACCTTTATAGCAAAAATCCAATTAATTAACTGCGGTAAAAAATAAATTACAACATCCGTCTTGTTTATCAAAATATGATTTAATATCAAGTATGAAAATAAAAGACAATATTTTTGAATGCAGACGAAAAGTATGTACATTTTGTATTGCCCTTTTTGCTATTGTGAACTGCCGAGCCTACATATTATAGCTTCGATAGATCCTATTCTATACTCTTTCAATATTCCTCTCGCACTCTCTATCGCTCTGGCGTAAAAACGTCCTCCTCCCCGCGCATTATTCCTTCGGTGCGACCTGCTGACGTAGGGGCGTCGTCAGAGTCGATTACGAAAAAAAAAGAACGACAAGAAAGACGGAAACAAAGCGCGCGTCCCAGTTCGATAATTACTCGTATGCTAATTTCCCGATGACGAGAGTGGCGGCGGGCGTGGACGTATAGCGGCCGCTTTTTATTCGTCAGCGCTCTCCGCGGGGAGCATTTTGCGCCCGCTAATGGCTTTCATCAGGCGCCGCTCGACTTTACGTGTGCATTCGGCGCGGCCGGAATTTGTTGATTAAAATTTCGGGTGCCTCGACGGGGTGGGGACATGTGTGTGTGTGTGCTGCGAATGCGTTAATGTATGCGAGTTTATAGAGCGCTCGATCGAAGGACGTGTGCTAGCGAAAGTGATGGAAGGCTCGCGTGGGACTGGCAATTAGCCGCCGTAGGGGGACGCCGCGCGGCTAGTTTGCTCGTGTGCTTAATTACGCGCGTCAACAATTTTTCCCCGCTATTTTTCGGAATTTCTAATTTAATTTCGGCGATCGACCGCCGCACTGGCTCGACGATGCGCGTGCGGCTCTCGTCTCTCTCTTTCTCGTGCAGTGTACGTAATAGGTCGGCAAGTTTATTTGGAAAGCAGCGAGTAAGCTTCTCACGGGGAGAAAAATTCCTCGGCAGCAGTACACCCAAATTAATCCCGACTAATTAACTAATTAATCCGGTCTATCCCTGCCGAGATAAGAGCGGCCCTGAAGCTTCTTCCCTCGAGCCAGTGCAGCAGTCGTTCCGCCTCGGAAGACGACGATTTTCCTATGTATACATGTATATACACAGAGAGAGAGAAATACGCAGTCCGGTGGACGTGTATCAGTTGAGTTGGTCGAAACAAGCGAACCCTTTTCATGCTGCACAACCGGCGCACCGGCAATTCGACTAACGAGCTCCGTCTGACGCGCTACTCTAGCGAATCCACCTCGTCATCCTCTCGTCGATCCGCAAACTCGGCGTCTTCTGCTTTCCTTCTCGCCTTCTCGCTGCAGACTTCTCTTTGATTCCGGGCGCTACTTTGATGTCTCGGGCAATAACAAAAGAGATCTCCACGGCTACTTCTATATACGACTGGAGAGCACGACAGTGTGACAAAGCTGTTCGGTCGAGTTGGCGCCGTCTTGGTTAAGCCAGTGTATTTTGTAATTTATCTGATTAGAGTGAGTAGTTTCTCCGCTGTTTGATTTTCATCCGGGGATCTTCGGTCTGCGGTTGGATATAGTTATACTCGAAGGGCTGCGCCGTTGATGATCATTGAACAATCAATGCACTCAAGTTTCGAGCGTTTACAAAAAATCTCTCCCGATTCCTCTTTCATCCCGCCCATAAGCAACAACGCAGCCATCCGCCGGAAAATCTGTAAAGTTGATCAGCCACCACCGTTCTGCGCGCTTCAGCTTGCCTCTACACGTACGAGGGAGTATAGAAAGTTGCTCAGCTTGCAGGTATCGGCTGATAGGAGCTTTTATCGTCAGTCGCGCGTACAAGTATAACGCGCTTCGAGGCGCGCGCGCGCGCACCGAAGCTGTTTATACAAGTGCCAAGTTCTAAAGTCCATGACCATAATCCCAAAGAGGGTTAACGAAAGGCAGACAGCAGCAGCGGCGATGTAACGGCGCGCGCACTCTCAGCAGCAGCAGCAGCAGCATCGACGAAACAAGCGTTAAGCCGCTCGAATGGCTTAGCCCCTCGGAACATAATTTTACGCGAGCGCGCGCGCGTGTGTGTGCGCGGACTACCCTTCGCGAATTTATTCCCGACGAGCGTTACGACGGGAGTTACTGTACACAAGCCGCCGCCGCCGCCGCTGCCTTTCGTCCTAGTGACCATCGCCGCACTGCGGACGGATAGACTAAGCTCTGGCGCTGCTGCTGCTGCTGCTGAGGCTGTTATTACCGGCGGACTTTTACGACACTCGGCAAGCCGGTAATGGCCACTTCATCATACGCGAGTTAAAGCGCCGCCAAGTTCTATGTGCTTCCGTTAGCCGCGTGTGCAGCGTGTGTGCGCTCTTGCGCGCGGCTCGAAAATAGCTCTTCGCGGGAGTAACCCCCCCGCACTCCGTGCACTCGTGAAAACTGCAAACTCTCGTCGCGAGCGCAAGGGCAAGCAGCTGCGCGCGCCATTGTAATGCGCCTCCTCTCGATCTCGCGGATGAGCTTTTTAATACCGGGCGCGCGGCTCTTCTAACTTGTTGCTGCGTCCGCGGCAACTCTCGCGCGCGCTGCGCCGATCGATCGATCGATCGATCATCTAGGTCAGCCGCACGTACGTGTATAAAAAAAAAACGGAGAAAAGCTATAATAATCCGGGAGAAAAGTACCGAGTGGAGCAAAAAAGTCATCGAGGCTCTGCGAGAGAGAGAGAGAGAGAGAGAGAGAAAGCGGGAAGAAATATAGAAGGAGCTGAACTGCGCGCGAGCGGAGCGTTATAACGACGCCACTCTCTTAGAGGAGGGCGCGAGGCAACTCTCAATGTTTACGCACGCCAAAGAACTACGCTAAGTGGCGAACTTTTTAAATGCTTCTCTCCTTTTCCCCCTCCCACCCCGCGGGCTATATTCCACTCTCGACTCCAGCTGCACACACCCGGCCGCGCCGCTATTCCTCGAGGAGTTGGATACTTTCTCGCGCGATATTATGAGAAATTGATGGCTTTTTATCGATGTCGAGTTGGAGACTTTACTTTTGTTTTGTTTCCTCTGCGCTCGCGCGCACACACACACGAACGCTGGCCCAGATCGCAGTCGATGGCATTTCTTATCGATTAAACACTATTTAATTCAACGCTCAGTTTTATTTTTATATATATTCTGCAGTGGTTGATGCACACCTGTATTATTTAAGAATTTTCAATGACGTTGCTCAATCTGTGCGGTTTTAGAGAGATCCGATTCCGCGTTCTAAAAAAGGCTGATGAAAAAATTACTCGTTTGTTTACAACGATAAATACACACTATTTCTATGCAACGTGATTGTACGCCATTACTTTATTGTATTCAAATTGCCATTCGCGGCATAATATTTATGTTATGTTACGTATCCCTCTCGGCAAATAATGAGAAATGGACGGCAGGCAACTTATCATTGATTTTCTTTTTTTCATAATCGAACGTTTGGTTTACTATCCGTGTATTGGAGCTCGAAATTCGAATTTTTAATTAATTATACGAGAGCACAGCCCTCGAAACGGTATATCTCCGTTTATTTTTCCACCTCGACGACGTAGACAGCGACCGCATGTGCCAGCGACAGATGGATCGCGCACCGCATAGAATGTGGGGACAAATCGCGGGAAATTACCACGGGCTTTTCCCTTGCGATATAGAAAATCTGAGCAGCGCTGCCGGCGACGTTTCCGTTGCGCGAAAGGGAAGAGTGCTGCTCGAACAAAACGCGCGCGCGGGCTCTCGAGTTTGTCTGCGGAGGTATACGAAGAAGAGGAGAGCCTTTCGGAGTGCGCGGGAGTCTCCGTACATACGATTTCCCGTGGGCTCTGCTCGACGTATTCACACGAGCGCATATCGGGCAATATCGCCGCGGTGAAATTATCGCGCGGCTCTTGTGCCGGCAGCCGTTCGATTGTCGATGCGAAATAAATTATACAAAAGAAAAAAATGATTTAAATACACGCGCGCAAATATACTGGCTGTTGTGGAAATATATTATTCATCCCTCGCCTCGACGGTTCACGTGATGCATATCCGCACTCGTCGGCGCGTGTTGGAGCGTATATACATGGAAAAACAATTTTTTTTTTCCTAATTCTCGAAATCCCTTGCGTCACAGTCGACCTTAGCCACCTTCTCTCCCCTAAGGTAGACCGATGCGCCCGCCAACGCCGCTGGTTTTATCGGCGGATTAGCATTGCTTTACATAGTTTCCAACGAGTTTGCATGGGTTTGGAGCCCGGCTCGTATGTAGCTGTACATTCACGTATACACATATACTGCACGTGTGCGCGCGCGTGCACCGGCAATTCCGCCGCGGCTGCTCGCTTCGCAGCGAGAGAGGGGGAGGGGAGGGGGGAGGAAGAGCTCGGAGAGCCGGAGCGAGGAAAAAGGAGGATCTCGCGCTCGCGCGCGATACTCGCTCCGCTTTTCCCTGTGCGCATAGTTTCCGTATAGTTGCTGGGCCAGACGGGCAACGAGCGATTAAGCAAGGGAAAAGAGACGTTGCAGCAGTAATACGGCTCTGCAGCCGAGCGCGACTTTGCTTCTTAATTAAATTCTAACGTCTCGCGTTCGCACGACCGATCAAGACTTTAGAATAGATTCGCGCCTCGCGCCTTTGTCTCTCCCCCTCTCTCGCGCGCCTTGAAACTCGCGTGCGTACAGGTACGGGCTGTGCATAGCTGCAGCTGCGCGCAAAATAGTTGATAGCGCCCGCCGCTTTACGAGCTGCTTACACTTGGCCTCTCGCATCGCCTATACTCGAGATCGGATCTTTCGGAGCGACGATAAGCGCGCGAGCTTATCGGACAGGCGGATCGGGAGAGGTGAGCCAGTTCTCTTCTCGGGAGGTGCAGGCGGCATCAGCCGATAAATAGCTCCGTGTATATATATATATATATATACGCGCGTGCGCAAGCGTGTAATCACGACAACGCGAAAAGTACATTAAGCCGAATCGATCGGTCAGCTCACAACTCTGTTCCGCTGCAGTGCTCTATAGCGCTGTACCTCTTTATGGACTATTTACTAGGTCATCCGCTGACTTTAATTTCTACATTCGCGGAGCAAAATAAAGAGCTACACACAGCACGTAGCAGCAGCAGCAACAGCAAAGTCCGAAAATTGAAAGAGTCACGCGAATCTCGAATCCCCCAGCGGCCGAGCGCGCGCGATTTACGGACAGCTGCGATTTACAGCGGACAAAAGGCTCTTTCGAAGAGTAATGAAAACTTGGTAAATTGGATGATCGATAATTATGTGCAGGTATATACGTATATATAGGCGTTCGTGCGCCTGCGAGCGGGCGGCGCGGGTTGGCTATGGGTTATTAATAAACTCGTCGAAGGAAAAACGATTAACGCGGAAGCAAATGGCTAGGCTGTTGATTCTAAATAGCGCCAATGCCGCTCGCTTAATATCTCGACTAATGAAGCACAATGGGCTAATAAGTATGGAGTGAGTGTAATGAGCGTATTGTTTCAGTATGACCGTGCAATTATACGGAACTGGGTCGCCCCCCTCCCCCGCCCCCTCTACTCTTCCATAGAACATCGACGTCTCGCAATAAAAGATCTTTACATCAGAGGTGCACACAGCCATAGCCGATCGATTATTACCGGAGCAGTAAATTACACACATTTTATGCATAAAGTACCAGCGAATTCTAGGCAGGGGGGCTTTATTTAGCTCTTCCACGAACGCACCGCGAGAGGAGAGGAATATTTCAAGAGGCGGTGCTCGCGCGCGACGGTAATTTTAAGAAAAATTCCATTCGCGGACTATTGGTCGCTGGAGATTCGCTAATAGCTTAGCCAACGATTTCGGATTTATCGATAGCGGCCTCGGAATAAAGTAGATATACAGGCCTCTGGAAGTATAAAAAGCTCTGCGCGTCAGCGGGAAAATGTGCATCAGGAATAGTATAAGCCAAGAGTGAGAAAGAGAAAAAGAGCGAAATGAGTATGTCATTATCCCCGTAACAGGTCGAGCGATTGTAAGGGCTGTGTACGTGTGTATACCAGCTGGTGTTTCCATTATATTCTCGGCTCTCTCGCTCCGCGTCTCGGAGAGACTAAGCTGCATTTTGGACAAGAGTCGAGAGGGGGGGGGGGGAGAAAGAGGACACAGTATTTCGAGCCGAGCCTCAAGTGTCGCTCGCTTCGTTATTGAGCGTGGACAGCATAGCGAGACGCGTCGGGAGAAAGACTATCGAGTTTTCTGGGAATACTTCGATACTCGAGCGCAGCGCCGGGGTAAATTAAGACGAGACGGAAAGACGGATGGACGAGGGAGAGAATAAAAGTTTAATTGCATGCAGCACTCGAGGCTTCTTGTTCTTCTTCTTGTCTCCGTAGCTCTCGCTGCCAACCTCCCTCTCTCTCTCTCGTTTGAATCAATTCTTGCCTCGCTGCAGTTGCTTTAAAGCGTAAATCGTCGATCTTGAAAGCTCGTCTCGAGTGCCCGGGAGAGAAGGAGAAAACGAGCGCCGAGTGGAGGAATAAAAGTGTTGCAGCGAAGCGCTTCAAAAGAAATACAAATATTTAACTTGCCGACGCTGCTGCTGCTGCTGCTACTGCCGCCGCTGGCTCTCCTTTTCTTTTAATTCGTTCAATTTACCACGCGATTCGCGAGCCAACGTCGAATGCCGGCTGCGCGCTGAATTTATTAGCTCGATTTTTATCGAGAGACGACTCGACCTCTCCGCTTTTGGCTTTTCATTTCTCCCGCGCTTCGCCCCCTTATCCTCAGTGTAGCACTGCGCAGCAGTGGCAGTAGCGCCAGAGGAAATATAATTTTATCAGAATCGCATAACTACGCTCGAGAGGATCACCGACTCTCCGTCCGAATTATTCCGCTCGATTCATTATAAATTGCGAGAGCAGCAGTAGCTACACGCCGGCTCAGTCCCCGGCTCTCTTTGACGACGACGGCAACTCGAATCTTGGCATACTTGGAAACTAAGTACAGTATATATACCGCGCGCAGGGCTGCTTTGGAGTAGAATATGCGTTGACTTGCGGCAGCGTCTGCAGAAGAGCTTTATACCTGTTGCGAGAGAGAGAGAGAGAGAGAGGGAGAGCGAGAGCGGAATGGACCCTAACCCAATCTTCAGTCTTGATTACGCGAGCCTCAGAGTCGAGGATTATTAATATCGAGCGGAGCCCACACACACACACACCGCCATCGGAAAATTACATTATCGCGTCTAAGTCGATCCTCGACGAGCTTCTCTCCCGACGTCCTCGTCCTCGCAGCTGCAGCCGTTCGACCCTGCATAGCGGAGCTTAAGCAGCTTTCGAACTTAACGCTGTCGCTCCTGCTGCTGCTGCTGCAGCCGCTGTTCCCGCTGTAGCTGCTCCCGCTGTAGCTGCTGTAGCTGCTGCTGCGCTGACCAATCTCTCGCCAAAGTCGACGGCTCGATGTCCTACGGCATCGCCGATCCATTAAACTTTATCATTTATGACCTTTCGCGCTCGCGAGAGATCGAGAGCGGGTAGTGCGCGAGGGCGGCGGCGAGGGGCGGTGGGGAGGGGGGACTTTAGTGCCAATCATTAATGGCACGGGCCGTTAAAAACAAACTCCGATACGCGCGCTTGTTTGGCTTTATGGAGGCATTGGCTGCTTTATTCATTTAGTTTTTCACGGTGTCGTTAATCGAAAGTGTTATATATGTGCATTATGTATATAACGAGATAGCTATACTGCCACGGTTATGAATTATACTTTGAAGCAAGCGGCTCGAATTTTACGGGCAAATCACGAGTAAATGATTGTAACGCGCGCTCTACCGTTTCGACGCTCCTGCGCGCATTATATAATATATTGCTCAGCTGCTGTTGCTGCTGCTGCTGCTGCTACTACTGCTGCGCTGCGCGCACGTACTCGAAACGCCGATTATGAAATTTCCCGGGAATGATTTTGTTATTTGATTTTGTTATGCACTCGCGGCGATGCGGCCGCCACCGCCACCGCCGGCTTTTTGTTTCAAAGGGAAATGCGAGAGCCACTCAATTTTTCTCATTTACCTCGCCGCCGATGCTTTATAATATGCGCGCGCGCGTAGAAATTTCGCCGTGCGCGCGCGAGAGTAAAGCGGGATTTCATGCGATTTCCGAATTCCCGGGAAGAAACGATTTCAAGCTAATAATTCACGTTTTGTTTATACGATGATAATTAAAAATTCTCATTTTACGAGCATAACCCATCGCGCGGATACCTGCACGCGTAGAATATATAATATATTCCGTGCGCTCGGCCGATTTCATTATAACATGTAAACGATTGCGAAATTGAGCCCGACGCTATATGTACACGCGCATCAGCCCATCATTTACAGCGCGTAAAAATATTCGCTCTCATTCAAATTTAAAATTTCGCAAAAGTGCGCATGTAATTTAACCGGGATTTACGTCGCGCGTGATCGAGGGCCCTGCATAATTTTTGCGAGCGCAAAGCTTTACAAAAATATTGCCCGACGCAAACGCGCGCGTCCGTTCGAGCAGCTTTTAATCCATCATGAAAATGTATCGCCTCGAAATTCCTCGCGCCACATCAAAGTCAGTCTAACGAAGAAACGGCTCTGTTAATATTCCGCCATTGTTTAACGCTTGGCACATCGCCTCGCACTGCGCATATTTATCCGCTATACATAACATACGTATATTTATTTCAATTCGTGTAATTTTATCAGAATTGATTTCGGCGGAAACGTCAGGCAGCAGCAGCAGCAGCACAAGCGCCGGGGCTTCTTTGACAATATCATTCCATGTGCGCATACGCATATATATGTATACGTGTGTATGTAGAGACTGCAAAGAGCGCTGTTTGCGGTTCAATTTCATTATTGCCAGATGTACACAGGGCGAGAGAGCGAAGCCGGCATCCGACGCTAGCTCGAGCTCGCCAAGCGCCTGTATACAATGTTATATAGCGTGTTGCCATCGCACGCGACTCGCTCACACGTATATATACCGAACGTATTAGAGACTCGCTACACGTCGGAGCGCACAGGTACACGCCTGCACACGTATACACACACACACACACACACACGCTCGCACATGTATATGCAACAATATAGAACAGTCGAGCTCTAGACTCTGTATATTTAGCTCGTGTACACTCACGGAGCAACTAATCTCAATTTCCACATTTCGGTTATACACGTCAATTACATATAATTATTCTTTAATAAGCGCTATGAATACTCCCCCCTCCCCACCGCTCTTTACACCCCTTTGCGATGTAACACGATTGCGCTTCACTCGCGTTCATTTCTTTTGCTATTCGCTGCGGCTAACGCATTTCATTGATTTAGCGTTGATCCAATCGATACTCCAATTCCGATACAGGATGCTTCTGCTCTTTGTCAGACAAGTATATGTGTTGCCAATAAAGCAATTTCAATGAATTTATTGATTACGTAAGAAATGATTGAATGATATTTGGAAATTACACACATTGACATTTCGAGTATTTTTTGAGAAGAAATAACTAGCAGGCCAACAAGTGACTTCTATACATCCGCTAATCTTATAAACAATCAGCACGAATTTCTGCTAATCTAATATACGAGAGAATTCAGCGTGATATAATTAATGTTATCGATTTAGTATTTGAAACATATATACGTTAAATTTTTAAATCCTTTGCGATAATATATTATCGCAAACGATTTAAAAATTATTCGTCATTAAATGTACTGATGCAATTCTGCAATAAACTGCAAAAATAAATATAATGCCTTTCCAGCATCTAGCGATAGTGAATATTTTCGCGCTTACAAGATATAAAAAGAGCCGAAGGTAATTTAAAAAGCAAGGGGTATAGCGCGGGCTTTTGATGGATGTAAAAAAAGGCCGAGCGTAAGCTCAGCTTGCGACGCCGGGAGCAATCGAATGATCTAGCCCCTTAAAGCCTCGGGGGGTTTTTGAGAAGCTTAAGGAGTTTTTGTTTGCAAGGCAGAACTTCCTGGCTGGAGCAAGTGCGAGAGAAGAGAGAGAGAGAGAGAGAGAGAGAGAGAGAGAGAGAGAGAGAGAGAGAAGGAGCAGTCTTGCCGGTGAGAAGCAGCGAACGCCGACGTCGACCCACTGAAAGACATTCTCGCGAAAGCTACGATTTACGGCCGGCAGTAAAAACTGCTGCCGCGATTCTTCTGCCGGATAAAACGTCACTTGCAGATGACGTATATAACGATGCGAGCAAGAGAGAGAGAAGGCGCTCCTAAAATTTTCCCCGACTCTACTTGGCTTAGGTACTCGTTGCTTTTTCATCTTTCTCTTCTCTACTCTCTCTGCTGCGGCGTCTTACTCGGGATAAAATTTTCCTCTGTATCCGACTGTCTCGAAGCCCTTATCTGATTGTTAACTCAAAAGATATCTCTTTTGATTTTCCAGTAAACGTACGTATATAACGAAAAAATATTTTCCCCAATAAAACTGATGTCGTTAATCTTGCCCCCTCTTAAAGTTTATGCGCGCGAATTTCGGCACTCAACCGGCTAAACCTAATTTCCAAAATAATAAAGATGTGAGCGCAGCGTAGATTCCGCTGAAATTTCGAGGCTATCCCTTTTGGAGGCGATTCACTTTGTCTCAGCGACTACGACGACGACGACGACGACGACGACGACGATGATCATCATATCGATAAAGTTATCTCTCCCCCTTCCTAATACGGCCCGGAGTTTCCGCTCTAAACCGTGTTTCCGAGCTGCTCCACGACGACGCAAACGACATCGCCCTTAAATATCGTCGTCGCCCGAAGGAGCTTTCCTTCGTATATATACCCTGCGTGTAACCTCTCTCTCTTTCCCTCTCGTGCGCGCGCTTCTCTCTCCTCTCTCTCTCTCTCTATATATCGAGCCAACGAAATAGACGAGCAGACGCACGGCAACAGGTTGCGCGGCACCGCATCGCGCTGCTGCAGCTGGCCGTACACTTCATGACTCTACGCGCGTCTATATATGTATACGTGCACTGCTCCCGAGATCGAATGCAGATGAGCGAATCTTTGACGCGTAAAATATTTTTCCAGTTCGCGAGCGCGGGAGAGACATGCGTTTTCGTCGAGATTTTTTACTGAGATTCTTCCTATGTAGGTCGATTGCGTTACGTTTCAGTATTGGCTTTCTCCTGCAGCGCATCGCACATATATATATACGACTCCGCGATAGCTCGTAAAAAAATACGCCGTATACTCGAATGTACTGTTCTCTCTCGGAAAACGACGGGCCGATTCAAGTACACAGTATAACTGTGGGCGTTGTTGGAAAATTTCAATTGCTTTTCCTCCTAAAATCCGTGGCATCGATTATAATGCCAAATTCAATGCTCCATACGTACGTGTGTATCGAAAAAATATCAGTCGCAGGAATTCGAAAATCCATGTATACAAACACATTGGCGTCGTAACAATACACTTACGAGGCTGTAACGCTTACGGGATACACCGGGTTGCTCGCGTTAGAAGGTCAGGGCGTCTGTTTACACCTGAGTTTCTCGAAGCTTCGTGCCGCTCGAGCGAAAGACCGCGAAGAGCACGAGACGCGTCGTTGCCCACTCAGTTTGACTCTTGGACTCGGCACGCGAGGATCAAGCCCGCTTTTAACCCTCGCGATCATCGTATTTTAAAACGCTCGCGTCGTACAACCGTATATATCCATATACCAGACTCTGCGCGATTGATTTTTTTTTTGTCTTTTAAGACTCGTTCTCGCGAGTGTACGTAGGTGAAATTTTTCTCCTCTCACCTGTTGGAAAAGAGAGAGAGAAAATTCGGAGCTGTCTCGAGTGCTCGATAACTTTTTGCGAGAATTTTTCCCGGCCAGGAGCCCGTGCGCGAGCGCGCATTTCGCATTTCGAGGGGAAAATAGCCGTCGTTTCGGAATAATTATCGTCCGCTCATTCGCGCCGAGAAATTCGCGAAAATTACGCGCCGCGTTGATTCAAATTTATTAATTAGTGCGATTTATCGGGGCAGCGCAAAGTCGGCGCGCGTGTATCGCGTGTAATAATTGGAGAATCGCGCGGCAGCGCCAGACGCGGCAACAAAAGCTCGCCCGGCAGAGAATTTCGCATTGAAAAGAAGGATCGCGCGGCGCGGACGGGAAATACCCCGGGAACAGCTCATTCCCGTAACAAACCGCTCCATCAGCGGCTCTTCCAAAAAGCCTCTACATCTTTACATAGATAAAAAGAGACGGACAGCTCGCGTGATTGCCGGGAGCTCGAAGAAACATCTCTTTCTCTCTCTCTCTCCCTCGTTCTCTCTGTGGATGTAGCTGTTCTCCCAGTCGCTCTGCGAGTCGGCAACGGAAGCTACTCTCGCGGGAGAGCATCGCGCACAAGATTAACGTTCGCAGTGCAGCTTCTCTCCGACTTTGCGACTTGCTAGGGCTCTCTGCTTAAGCTCTCTCACTCTCTCTCTCCTCGCGAAACTGCAATTGCTTAAGCTTCAGCTTGCGAGTCGCGGCGCAAAACGAAATTTATCGCTGCGCAGTTTTGCTCGGAGAGTTTCGCGGCTTCGAGCGCCGCTCTTCTTTGTCATCTTTTTTTGCTTTCGGGGCCGGAATCTCGTGTGGCTATTTTTTTCTTCTTTTTTTTGCTTGCACCCTCGACCTCGAGACTGGCTGTTTTGGCGATTGCAACCCTCTCTTTTCCGACGGGACCCTCTGCGAATTTTTTTTTTTTTCGTTCTCCAATTCTCCCGCTTTTTCAGCGATATTTTTGGGGATTTCAATTTAGCAAGCATCCCAGGCAAGTCGTGCGAGCGCGGGAGAGAATTTTTTTACAATAAAAAATGTTGCGCTTCCGTCAAAACTTTTTCGAGCCTCTCACCGGCAGCACTAGCAACAACAACAACAATTGCATCAAAATGGAAATGGATCATTTTCTGGACCAGAACAACAACCTCGAAATGGACGACCACTGGCCGTACAGTCTCGACAGGTATACGCGCAAGTTTCTTTTTTCTTTTTTTTTTTTGGGGGAAAATTTCGCTGGAGTTTCGTTTCGGTAAAAGGGTAACGCGATCGACTATCCGCTTAAACAAATTAATTTCATCCAGAACGAGTAATTTCGAGCTTAATTTGGAATTTCACGCTAATGTGAATAATTATCCGCGGCGGGAGCTCGGCGCTGCTACATCGTCATTTTCGAGAATTTTGCGTTAAGTCCTCGGCAAATTCCACTAGTTGTTGAATGAAACATGTTGTAATTATATAGCGTGCTCGCAAAGCTCTATTTACTTGTTTTACGCTGCCTTGCTCAAATTCAGCCAGAAAACCTTGCGCAGCCGAATTGCGTAATTTAAAAATCATTCCACGGCAATTCAGCGTTACGAAGGCTCAATAAGCTTTTAATTATATAGTGGGAAACAATGTGTTATTACGTTTGCTTTCCAAATTAGTATTTTTATTTTCCTCATAACATACGTATTCCCTCGTAGACGTACTTTAAAATATTATGCCTTTCAACGCTTTTAAAAATTAGCAAAAATTATCAGCGCTTGAGAATTATATGATAAATTTTCTCGGCAGCATTGTAGCCGATATATAGTGGAAAACTGATAGACTGTGTAAAAAGAGAAAGAATCCAGAGCGTCGAAAAACTGGTAAAATCACGTAGGAAAACAGCTGAGAGAGGGAGAGTGAGAGAGAGACCGAGAGTTTGATAGAGAAGGGCAAGGGAGGGAATCTAGTGAAGGGGAGAAGGGCCGAAAGCGAGAGAGAAACTAAGTGCTATCTGCGTTCCAGCCAATGAACACAATGAACAGAGCGGACACACAGAGCTTTCGCTCTCTGTCCCTCTCTTTATCCCCCCCCCCTCTCCCTCTCTCTCCTGTCTCTCTTTCGTTTCTTGTTTTATGCCTTTTATTTAACATTTTAAACGCGTTATGCGAGCCGAGAGCTCGGTCATTCAAAAACTTTTTCAATATTACTGCGAGTTTTTCTTTCTTGGTTCTCTTTCTCACGCGCGGGTGCTATTTTTTTTTTAATCCTCTTGCCTCTTGCCGCTGCCCTTCATCGCTGTTTAAAAAAAAAAAAACTTCCCAACTAAATATTTCTCGAGTGCTCCATCGCGCAGTGTAAGCCCTTCAGCTCTCGCTCTCGTCGACGCGCAAATGAAAAAAAAATCAAAAAATGCCGAGAGAGGGAGAGAGAGTGTGAGAGCGCGGGCGCATTGATTTCGAAGTGGAGGCACTTAATCAGTTCCAGCCAATTAGCCGATTATTAAATCGAGCGCGCGCGTTAATCTCGAGGCCGGCGTCGCGCAGCTACTCGGCTATAATGCCTTGCGCGCGGTGTACCGCGCTCTACGAGAGAGAGACAGAGAGATCCGTCCCTGCGCATCGTCCGGCTTATCTGTCGTTTAACACCATTGTCTCGGCGCGCGAGCAAGGAAGCCCCCCGGGCCACTCGATAACGATTCGCGTGTTGCAAAGAGGGCCAACTAGGACAATGCAACTATAGGATGGACGAGGGAGAAGGCTCTAATGGAATTTAGAAACGATAGCGACTTATCAACGTACGTGTGGCGCTCGTGTCTTCGTTCTATTATGCGGCCAACTGATAAGACGGTTCTCTGGCATTGTTCGACCGCACGGAACACACCTCTCCATTAGTTGAAAAAATTGGAAACGAGGAGAAATAAATTTTCTTTTGCAATGAGTTCATGGATATTTTTAATTTTTCATATTTACAAAAATGCGCGCAATGAAACTGAAAAATTGAATGCTTCGATAAATAAGAAAATTCAGTTTTTTTTTATCACTGAAACATTTTCGAACCATTGAAATCAAAATTCTTGCGTTATTCGTCTCGAATTTATAGGTATTAAAGACATTTATCTGTGATGTGCATAGAATCGACATTTAAAAAGATTATGACTTGAGTCACTAGCTTAAATTACTACTTTATCATATCAAAACATTTTCATAAAAAAAAACTAAACTAAACTTATTTTTCGATATTAAATTCGTTCAGATTTTATAGGGGTTGTTTCGCTCCTATAAAGTGCGTAAATTTTCGTATGAGGGACAGGGCGTGTTCTAACAAAAAAAAAGTTAAGAGGCGAAAGCATAAGAGGAATTTCGCCAAGTCAAATATATTTTAAGCAAACAGTTTCATAAGAGAGTTGAAATTTCATTTGATTGCTTTGGTAGGGAAACCTCGCGAAAGTTGTAAAACTCCATTTGTGTAGGGTGGTAAAATAAGAAAAGCTCGGTAACTCGCGCGAATGCGCAATAGAGCGACTTATCCAACTCAGTCTTTCCCCCTCGCTCGGACTTTTTCCTTCTTATTGTCAGGCCAATAAATGCGTCCATATAACCGATATAAAAGTGAATTCGGTTGAGACTTTGATGGGATTCGAATGTAGCCAGTCAGTCGGACGGACAGTCTGTCTGTCGACTCGGCATTACGCTACGGAGGTAGAAGAGAGAGAGAGAGAGAGAGAATTATATTGCTGGCAGGGGAGGGCTTTTACTTCTTATTTAATTAGGCCGAATCGTCCAATATAATTCTTCGTCCTGCTCTCGCTGACTACCCTACATAGAGCGTCGTCGTCTTCGTCGTCGTCGTCGTCGTCGTCCTCACGGATTACAGTCTCTAATTCCTCCTTTCGCTTCCCGAACGACCTCAGCGTCTCTTGCTGGACATTAGGACTAATGACACACGCGAGGAAGAGGACGAAGAAGCTTCTACAGCGATTGGCCGAGCGACGATTAATTCGTCAATATCCGCCGGAGCGTTCCAAGTCGTAACGAAGAGTCGGAGACAACGTCGTTATAGACTTATTCTCTCTCTCTCTCTGTCTCTCTTGGCTCTCGGAATGAACTCGAGGCCGTTTACCTCGGGGCTGCTCCATGAATCATGACGGGTATATCCGCTCCCGAGTTATACCGCTGTATATGCACGATGTAACCTGCCGTTTAACCCTTCCATTTTTTCCCTCATCTCGTCGCCGCGAGCAGAACTGTACATATTTTAATTCCTCCGAACGGAAGCGTGTATATATAATACGTGCAGTGTAACTCGTTTACGAAATTACGTGTGCGGCGAAAGTCGGAGGATATAAACGGATTTAGACGCTGCGCGGCAGAAATACATCTGCTCATTACGCACATGACAAAACCTCGGAATTAAGAGACTTTGTCCATTAATTCGTCTGTGTATATACATCGTATAGTTGGAATGGCGGCCTCGACGCAATACACATAGAGAGAAAGAGAGAGAGAGCGAGAGCTGGCGCGTAATGGGCTCCAGCGGAATCACTTGGCAGATTAATCCGAGTTTAGAGGGTCTGGATAATTCTCGCCTCATTTTCGAAATTGAGAAGCAAATGCATTAGGATCGTTCTCTGCCGCGCGTCGCGGCGGCGGCGGCTGCGGTGCAGCTCCGGAGCGCAAAACTAATCTCGTAACGATAATGTTTTCGGCTCCGGTTCAGGAGTTAAACAGTCCCTCTGCGTGCGGCGTTACACACAGCCGTATACATACGTACTTATACATCCGTAGCGCAGCGTAAGACCAGAATCCCGAGGAGCTATTTTCACTTTGCGTCGCGGAATTTCGATGCGCGAGCTCTGCACATACACACACACTCGTGCACTCGAAATTTCGATTTCGCGCTTGTAACGCGCGCGCGCAAAGTTATAAATGAGTTCCCCGTGCAACGGCGTTGGCGGCACGTGCTTTATTCCTCGTGGACGGAGTTTCCCTCCCGCGCGCGTTTTTGCACTTTTTTTCGAAGCCGAGTCGATGGAGGAACTTCTGTATACGGGGAGGGGATTTCAATTTATATGGGAGTTTGTTGTTGCACTTGTTCGCCTCCCTCCTTCTCCCTCCCGATTGAGTCTTGAAAATATTATTGCCCGCTTGGATTTTCCCAAGTAAAACAGAGAGAGAGAGAGAAAGAGAGAGAGAGAGAGCGCGCTGTAAGCACACGTTCAATATATATATATACGTATACGCGCTGCGCAGAGAGAGCTCAGCTGCTATCGCATTACAATATTGAAATAAAGCTCTCTCGTCAAAACACATTACGCCGGAGACTATAGATAGATAATCTCGCCTCATTACCATCCGGAGAATAATTTTCCACTCTCGCGCAAGATCGTTGAAGAAAAAATATAAAACGTTATGGCGCACTCGCGCGAGCGCGCGTGGGGGTGAATTGAAAGTTCGCATAAATTTCAGCCTCTCTCTCTCTCTCCTCCGCCTGTATACGTATATATAGTACGGAGTGCGCGCAGTGCACACACACACACACACCTCCACACATGCGCTCCCATACCCAGCAGCAGCAGCAGCGAGCGGTTTTCCTCTTGCAACGCGTCGCGGAAAAAAAACTCTCCCCCTCGATTATTCATTCGTCACATCGCGGATTCATGAATCCGCGTGCGCCGCAAAAATATTGAAGCGTGTACATATTCAGCTGACGCGGCTGAAGCGTATAGTCGCTGACCGAGATTCCTTTCGCTGCGGCTTCAAGGGCTGCAGCCGCGATTAAGGGACGGTTCAGAGAGCCGAGCTTTATTGACGGTATAACAAAGCGTTGCAAGGAATATCTCTCTCTCGCTCATCCTTTGCTCTTCAACTTGTCTTTGTTTGCGAATCCTTTAAAATTCCCGCGCAGCTTTTGTCTCCGCGCACAGCTCTCGCACTTCTATTCTTCTCTTGCTATTTCCCAATCTTTTTTTCCACACCCCCACCCCACTCGTACGAATTTTTTTTTAATGGAATATATACTTTTGGCCTTAACGATATCTCTACTAATGACTTTGTTTTTCTGTTTCAGGTAAGTTTCAATGCTTGCACCCTCTACAATGCGAGGTGTTGTTAGTCCACGAGGTCGATCGCGTATCGTAAGTCAACAACTATCAGTCCATTCTCAAATCAACCGGGACGACTGTCCTTTCACCGAGCGACCCCCCCAATTAAGCCGAGAAAGCTGACACTTATTCCTCTGTCCCTCTGTGCGGCGTAAAATCCATATAAAAATGGCCCCGGGCCAGCGAAAGACGCTCCCCCTCGAAAATCCCGAGGCCAGCTTAATCGGTTTAATTAAACGAAAAGCGCGTGCGCCGAGAAGCAGCGGAGCGCCGGTATAAAATCGGCTGGCGCTGCAGGCGATTCGCGGACACGCGCGACTCAGCAGAAATTCCGGTCCAATTACGCGCCTCGGTAATTGGACGCCGTCGAGCGTATCGCGCGCGTGTGTATACCTACGCGCGATATCCGCTCGCTCTTTCCCGCTGTGTCTGTGTGTTTACGGCGAACGGACGTCGGGCCTACAAAGCTCGGATTACGTCAAATCTTCGATTTTCCGCGATACTTTATTTTCCCGACGATTTTCTCTCTATTATCCCCCCCCCCCCCCCCTCTCTATAAGGCCGAGAGCGAGATGATTGCGCGAGCCGAATTAGTGCGTCAAGGCGGATCATCAGCGCGGCCTGCAATTTGGCAGGGCGCGCTTGATTCGCCGGGAGGAAGGAAGAAGCGAGGATCTCTCGAGTCGGGATCATCGCCGAAAAGACGAGATGAGGAGACAAAGGAATAAATGGGCGAGCGCTGCTTGTACCTCTTCCATCTCTCTTTCGAGTGGATGCTGCTTCCGTGCGGCTTCTGATGCTGAAAGCTGCCGCTGCTACTGCGGATAGAGAGCGAGAGAGAGAGGGAGAGAGAAGCGCCGACAAATCGGGCATAATACCGAGGCAGACAGCGAAAGAGAGATGGGGCCGGATCGGAAGTCGTTGAGGCTTTTTCGCAGCGCTGCAGTAATTTCGTCGCCCTTTTTTTTGCCTCCCCCCCGGCCGTCTCGCCAGACTCTGCTGACTCGCGGATTTTCCTCGCTCCACGCGCGCTGCTTCTCTCCCCCCCCCCCACCCACCCCCTTCGTTCATATTAAAAAGCGCTGCTCTCTGCGGGTATTGCGTATATAACGCGAGAGCTCGCGAAAAAGGAAAAATACACCGCTCTCTCTCTCTCTCTGGCGCGCGCGCGGACTCGTCACTCGCGCGCCCCCGACGAGGAGAGTAGACTCTTCAGATGTGCGCGCAATTCTCGAGGGCCGCGCGCTGCTTGTTTTATCGCAGCCTTGTTCTTTTTTTTCCGCGCGGCGGCGGATTAACCGGAGAAAATCCGTTGCGTTCCCGTGAAATTTCCAATTTTCATTCGGCGGAATGGCGCGCTTTACATTGAAATATCCGCGTCTAAATTCGCGCGATATGCATATATATATATGTGTAATAAATGTACACGCGCGTATAATGCGCATTTGCAGCCGATTGCGGAATATCATTTATTTTAAGCGTCCCGCCCGTAAAGCGCGCGAGAATTGAGATCCAGCGCAGTCTCGTTAACTTCCGAGAGATGATTGCGTCGTCAACGCGGCGGACTCTTCGTCTTCTCCCTTTTTCATTTACCGCGACGAGCGATCTCGCCGACATCAGACGCGTATAGCCCCACTACTTCCACTCCGTCTACACGCGACATTAATTCGAGCGAGCTTCGAGAGCCGCTCCGCGCACTAAACGACAATTGACGTCTCGTCGTCGTTCGGAAAAGCGATCTCGGCTCGCTATATTTACGCGGGCTCGCCGCTTCGCGGAAAGAAACCCCGGAATAAACAACGAGCAGTATAGCGAGCCCCGGTGCGCCTGCAACGCACGACAACGACGACGACGGCCGAGCGGAAAGAGAGAAAATGAAGACGGCAGAAGCTTTCTTTGTTCGACGTGCCAAAATTTCGATTAGCCGTTACACACACACACACGCAAACACACACACACACACACACTGAGAGAGCGGATCGCGCGGAAAGTCGGTGCCGCGGCGCATCAGCGGCGCAGCAGCCCGGTATAAGCGCGGCTCAGCTGAGAATTTAAACTTGCATATGGCATAAGCGTATATAACCCTCTCAAACTGCGCACGGCTCTCGCGCTCTTTCTCTCTCTCTCTCTCTCTCGGCGAATGGCTACTTGCATAAGCCTTGGGTATATATATACCTTCGCGCGCACGTTTACGATACGACATTGTATTGGCGCGGGGTATGAGGGGGGCAAGGATTTCCGAAAATAGACTGCGCGTTTTCTTCGGGATTATTGGCGAAAATCTTTTCTCGATTTCAGCGGCTCTCTGCACTCTCGTAAAATTTTACCACGTACCCCTTTGATGTCGCTTATTCGCTTTTCGTCGCGGGCTCCTGTTTATTTGAAATTCTAATCGAATCTCGACGTTCTATGTATATCGATATACTTTAGGCGCCCATTATTTATGCATCTCGAGAGCGCGCGTGACGAATGAGAGACGATGAAAAAACTTGTCGAAGCTTATGCGGGAGAGAGAAGCCGCGACTAACGAGTCCTCTTTTCTCAAAGCCAGCGGAGGGGGATGGAATCTGAAAAAAAAACCGATTGCCCAGTCTCTGAATAAGTGAGCCCCGAGTAATGGGCAAGCCGCGCCTATACGTGCCACACTCGGCTAAAGTCCGTCTCTCGCTCGTCCCGTACACGCTGTGTACCTTGGCACAAAGTTCATACATATTAGAGGAACAATCAAAAACACATAAAGGCGTCGTCCTGCGACTACTTCTACTGCTACTACTACTACTCCCCTTGGCTTCTCTCTGCTCGGCACACAGTATATGTATACAGCGGCGCACACTGCACAGGGCGCGAAGGCACGTATAGCGCCGCTGGCAGCAAGAGGGGACAGAACGACGAGTCGCTGCGCTCGCGTTGGGAAAGGGATTAAGGACGAGAGCGCGCGAGCGAGAGAGAGAGAGAGAAAAGTTTGGTATGCGGCTTTCGTTCCAGCGGACAGTACACGTGACCGGCCTAGACTCGTTCTCGCGACCCCCCCGAGACTTTAAAATGCTACGACGACGGCGACGCTTCTCTCTCTCTCTCTCTCTCTCTTTCGCTGCTGATTTCTCTCGCGCGCCTGCTCTGCTCTCCTGCGCTCTTGCCCCCTTCCCTCCCCCCCTCTCCGTCTCCTTTCTACTCGAATAAGAATCAGCGAGAGACTTTGCGCCGGACCTGTCGGGGGCTCTATCCTCGGCGCGCCGACTCTCTCCTCGTGTACCTCTGAAATCTCTATTACTGACCTGCAACAACACCCGAGAGTTTGATGGGCCGTCGCGCACCGATGGGCAAACGGGACTCTGCCAGCGCCCCGCTGCTTTGGCAGGCCAGGCTCGTAGCGCGCTCTGGCCATTGTCGGAATACTCCTGATTGACCTATATATGCGGTAAATGCGCGCGCTGAATGCCCAGCGCTTTTCCAAACGGACAAATTTTTGTCCGCGCCGAATCGCCGTACTCCGAGAGCAAAAGGCCGATAAAAGTTATTTTCGGAAAAGTTTGTACGGCGAGCACACGCGCGCGACTCGATATCGAGGGAAAAGTCGAAGGGAACTTTGTATGAGAAAAAATTGGCCGCTGGAAATTGTCGCGCACTGTTCTTCGCCGAGGCGAGCGCGCCCTTCGAATTAAAGTGTTTTCTCCTCGGGGCTGGAAGGAGAATCGAGCGGGGAAGAGAAGAGTTCAGTGAGAGAGAGAGAGAGGTCGGTCGGCAGTTACCGGGGGCGTATTTTTCTTCATTAGAGGCCGGCTGAACTGAAAACAATTATGCAAATTCGAGGCGCGTCTGCTGCGTGATTCGACTCGCGCATTGTCGAGAAGGGAGAAGAAGGGAGCGGGGGGACAGTCGCAAATAGCAGCCCCGACGACGACGATAGACGGACGCGATGGACGAGCGCTGGCCTTTGGCTTTTTCGCTGCGCTCGGCCGCGTCTCCGCGCGCTTCCTTCTCCTTGATAAACAGCGACTGGAGAAAGCTGTGACGTGGATACTAAACTATCCGTGCTCTGTGCCGAGGGTAGCGAAATGTTTGCGTCGGGACGCGTTTGCCCTCCCGCGAGAGAGCGAGTGAACGTCGATAAAACTGTTTTTTTCCACCTCTCGGTGCGATTCCTATTATATGTAATTTCATTTGTAACGCTGCGTGTATCGCCGCTGCTGCTGCGCGCGCTACTGCGCCCGTTGCTCGAAGCGAAAATTCATTAGAAATTTAATGCGAATGCATGTAACGCATTATGATTCATGCATCTGAAATTACTTAATTTATTTACCGGATCACAAAATTATTATTTCAGATTATCGATCATATTACGCGCGCGCGCAGTAACGTTATTAAATTATATTTAATATTGCCGGGTGTATTTCTACTGGAAATTCCCTCTCGGTGTTTGTATACGCGCGTGTGCGCGGGTAAAAGCGAAACGGTGTGATGCGCGATAGAGTTATAAATTTTCCGTCAACGTACGCTTCAAAAATTAATGAAAACTGTAATTTACTGAACAAGATTATAATTCGAGCGCGTTGGCGGGAGCACGCGCACGGCATTAGAATATTGTCGGAAATTTATATGCATGAAACTGCTTTCCGCGCGCGCGCACACGCGCTATTTTCCCTTTTCTCCTCGGCCCAACGGCGCCTCATCATTCTGATCGTAATAAACTGATCGCTCTGACAATAGAAAAATTCAATATTCCTCGCCTTCCTCGCGCGTCGAGTCTCTCAATCTCAGGGGGGGAAAAAAATCTCTCGAAACATCTCCCCCGAGAACGTATATAGAGCTCTCGAGGAAAAAAAAGAAGCTGGAGAAACATCACACTTCCATCGCCGGAGCGATAATGAATATCGTGTGATACGCACACGCGTCCATATGAGAGACACACTCGTCTAAATCCAATTCCAGCCGCAAAGACACTGCGCACAGAGATTCGGGATTTCGTCACGACGTCGCTCTCGCTTAATTTCCTGCGGCTAATGAAAGAGCCGAAACCGACAAGACGAGAATCTCTCGGCTCGTCGGCCAGTCGGCGCACTGTCGCGGAGAGCAGAGCCGTAAGTAGAGGGAGCCAGAGAGAGAGAGAGAGAGAGAGAGAGAGAGAGAGAGAGAGAGAGAAAGAGAGATAGAGACGACAATGGACCGGTGCGACGCGCGCGTATATAGGGGCCGTATGGCTGGAGGGAATCGGCGACACCCTCGCTCGCTCTCGTCGAAGCTCTTGAATTTCTATCGCTCGCCTCGGGCACCGAACGCCGCGTGGGATTCGAGCTTTCTCTCTCTCCCTGGCTTCTCTATTTTCTCTCGAATATCGCGGCAGGATGGAAATTGGCGAGAAAAATGGAAGGGGAGACGGGCGCTGCGCTCTTTGTCGAGCTTTCGCCTGTGTCTCGAGAGAGAGAGAGAGAGAGAGAGCTGACGCGTTAATCGCCTACTTTTGACAAAAGCTTTGCGCCGCCCGGTTCTTTGTGAATTTCGGCGTTTGAGTTCGCCGCCGAGAGCGATATCGAGTATCTATACACACCATAGCCTCCCCCCACCCTCTCCTCGCTCCGCTTTTCTCTCCGCATTATACGCGATTCGGAAATTTCTTCGACGCGTGTTCGCGAAATTTAAATTTAAATTGAGCGAAAGCTACCCCCAGCGAGCACATAGTTAAACTCCTCCCCGCTCGCTGCGCGCTCTCTAACGTCCTTCTAACGCGAGTGCTCCTTACTCTACAATTAGAAACATAAAAGCAACACTTTTTTAATTCCTCCCTCGAGGGAGTGCAGTCGACTGCTGCATTCTCTTAGTTCGTGGCGGGGCTAGCAGCAGCAGCAGCAGCAGCAGTAGCAGCGAAAAAAGACAAAGAAATGAACTCTGACATTTTCCGGACGAGGACTTTAAAAGTTAAAAGGATCTCTCTTTCTCCTGCTCTCTCTCTCTCTCTCTCTCTCTTTCTCCTTCGCTCCTCTCTTTGCCGCGCGCAGAGCAGCGCCAGAGCTCACTTGAAGCTCGCGGCGATGTAGAGGTGGCGAGTGGCTCACTCTCGAGCACTCGACTCGCCGAATGCCTCAGTCCGTGCGACTCTCGGGACGCGTGAGCGAGAGGCGAGAGAGAGAGAGAGAGAGAGCTCCTGCCACTGGCTTTACCGGGGACCCAACCCCCGGTGCACGTGTGCGAGAGTCGTTCGGTCGACTTGAGCCACCGCCACCGTCCGACGAAGCCGCGTCTGCAGTTTCTGTCTCGTCAAAGCGGAGGGAGGTATAGAGGGACAAAAAAATTTGATTCACGCCGGAATCAGAAATCGCTTTGAGCGCCACTGACGCTCGCACGGGGCGCTTTTCCGTGTTTTCCGAATCCACGAGCGCTCTGCTGCAGCTATCGAATTTTTTTTTTTTCCGTCCATATTTCACGTCGAAAAATGTTTACCGCTCCCGCAAGAACTTTTGTGGCCGCCCGCGCGTATTTACACGCATTCGAACTTCGATGATAGTTGCGGAAAAAATATAATACTTGCGGCCCGGTGGGGCATCCTACCGAGAGCTTCTCGTTTTTTTTTTTTCTATTGATATTGTCTGCAGGTGTGTACATTGTTTTGCGACTGTTTTGTTTTATTTTCCTTTGCGCAATGGCAAAAACACTTTTTACGCGGCCGCTAATAGCCGAGGAACTCCTTTTTACCAAATGGATCGATCGAACGGAGTCGCGGCGCGAGCGAGCTGTGTATACAATTTCAAAAAAGCTACTGCGCTATCGCAATCAGCTTTTTCCAGGTAGCGGAGTTATCGGGATCGTTATGTAATCATCGGCCGCGATCTCGCCACTGCGCCTAATTGGGCGCGATGACGGCTACACATGCTCGCACGTCAAAGTTGAATCCAAAGTCTGCCGCTGCTCGTCGGGAAAAGTTAGGCTTACCAATCTATGTATACCTATATAAGCATTAAGCAATATATATTTCATGTGTACTTATATACTCAGGTGAATGTATACGTGTGTGTGAGTGTGATAGGACGAATCGCGGTAAGGAGACGATGGGGGGGGGGGGAAGATCACGTGCGACCGCAAAATTGAGTTTACGTGCGCCGGCGTTCGATACCGCTCGCTCGTTCTTCGGCTGAAGCCGCGCTTGGATTTCGCGGTTTCTAATCAATTTGTTATCTTTGCAATGTCTTAACACGGTTTCTGCAATTGCCGCGTTTGAAAGTAGTATACGATTAACAATTCACTTGTTTACGTATTCGAAATTTTAAGTCACCTTCAAGAGCCAAATCAACTTTTTTTTACACGATTCGAAGCGCATTGATGCAAGGAATGCACCCATTGTCTCAAAATACATTTTTACCGTATAGTTTTGCCAGGATCGGGGATTCTTTACAGGTGTGTTTTTTACGATTTCATTCTCTTAATATAATGTAGATTATGCGCAAACAAAAGTTTGGTTTTAATGAAAAAACCGCGAATTTTTCACTTTTATCGATTCTTAAAATTTTAGATTCTATCAACTTCAGTTTTCTCAATAAAAGTTGGCATGTTTTTTTATGATTTTTGAAACATTTGTATTGTTCAGTATACAAGTAGCAATTGTAAATTATTTGTTTGCTTGAGCTTTCGTTAAAAAATAACAGAGAGAGAGAGAAAGAGAGAGAGAGAGAGACAGAGGATAGAGAGAGGGAGAGGGAGAGATCGTCGCAAATGCCTCATCGAATAAAAAATCATGAAAAATCGATCAAACGGTAAAAATTCCATTATTTTTTAAAAAACATTTGAAACGTCCATTGTTCAATTTTGCATGCCAGACAACCTTTTTCCATTTTCAGCCATTTAAAATAAAAAAGTTAAAATTAAAATTCGAAAAGCTGTCTTGAAATAATAAACACCTTCAATGTCTCTTTTCGGGGGAAACAAAATGTCATTCTTAGTTGAAGGACATGCGAACAAAATCTGCTATATACGGTGTACCGAGAAAATTTGCACGTGCGCTATTAGAGACGAAGCGAAAAAACGGAAAGCTGCATAGCTTCAACGAAATTTCGAGCTCATAATAATCTCGAAAAAAGGCCAACTAATTCCCTCTTTAATTCCCGAAAATCGCTATATAGCGTGGGAGGCGCCCGCGAGGCTGACCGTTCATTACCAAATTATCTCCCCCTGTAGTCATTACTCAGTAATTTTTCTCCGTCTCCGCGTATATCCGTCTCTCTTCCGCTAATCCTCGTCGCTTCCCTCTTCGCAAATCCCCCCGCACACACGCGCGCGAGGGCGCAACACACAGCGCGCGCGCGTTTCGGCAACGCATGCAAATTCCGAACACACGGCTTCCGCTGCGGCAGCGCGACTCGTGGTCATCAATTTAACGCTGTAAGTCCGTAATACAGCAGCGACGCGCAGGTGAGTCGCTCTCTATCTCTCTCTCTCTCTCTCTCCTCTAAAGAGGATTAGAGCTCCGCCCTCCCCTCCCCTTTTTTGCGTCTCTCTTTCGCTCGTCTCCGCGAGTTCTCCCTCTCGCACTCGCATAGACGCACCGGCGCACAGACGGCATTTCAATATTTCAGAGCGCGCGTTAATCAAGCCCCGAGAATTTTCGGTCTAATAAAGCCCCGTATATAGTGCTCTGATTGTCGAGAGGATATATAAGAGCGGACGACGAGAAATGTATTCGGCTGTGGCGGCGGCGACCCTTTGCGCCGCGGCGCTCCTTTTTTTCTCGCGCTTATACATTCGCGAGGCATAATTTGAATTTCCGCTACGCATACCTCGTTAGTCTCTCTGTCACTCTCGCCGAAGTTAAACAGTCGGCTGATGAATGCGGTACATATTGAATAGAGAAAGAGAGAAAGAGATGAGAGTGGCAGGGGGGGGGAGGGGAAAGCGTAAACCTTGCGGTCAGTCGTGCACTCGATGGGGGGTCTGACGGAAGCTTTTTGGATTAGCGCGCGCTTGCGAGCGGTTGCAAAGCTTTTTCGCCGCGCATGCATCTCTCGCGTAAAACCTTTCGCCGGATTTCCCTGTAAAATCATTTGTTTTTCGCGTCAGAGAGACATTAATCGCAGCCCACAGCGGCTCTCCGCAGGCGCGTGTCTTAATACAGCTATTTTATCGAAATATACATGTATATACAGCGTCGAGCTCGCTCGCGCGTTACTGCGGGGGCTACTGCGTTATTCGCGCACGAGTGATCGAGCGCGCGTCGCAACAAAAAAAAGCTGCCCCCGCGCTCTAAATCTTTATGCGCGCGGCCGCGACCGCGCGCTATTGCTCGGCAAAGTTTTTCCCCGGGCGGCTCTAATCCGCTTTTTCAGCGCCGAGGCGCAGAATTAAATAATTCACTTTGGGAAGTATGCGTTATAGAAAAACGGCATAAGCTCGGCGTGGCGGCTTTTTATCCGCGCGAGCGTCGATGTAACGGCGGCGGCGCGTTTTTGTTGTTGTTGTTTTTTTTTTTGTTTTTTACACCGAGCGGTTGTTTAAATACTTTTTAAGAACCGTCATCAAAGCTCGCGCGTGCTCGGGCTCGGACGCGCGGGCGCATTTTTTAGCCGAAAAAAAATTCCGGAACGAGCACTATAACCGGAGCTATCCGTCATACTTGCAGCGACAGCTGCCTCGTTTTTTCGCCGGCATTTTGGCTCCGCGGTTCGGCAATAAAAAGCTCCGTATAGCGCGCTCGCTGGCTAGCTAGCTATAGAGAGCCGGAGAGAGAGAGAGAGAGAGAGAGAGAGAGACGAGTGAAAGCCCCCGAGTGAGCGCAGCGCACAGAGAGAGAGTGTATAATATCGAGTATAATACTCGGGAGGGCGAACCGATGCGCGCAGTCCATTAAGACCGTAGCCTAGCCGCTAGCACTGTTTACGCGGCTCAATGTCGACGCGAGCCTTTGGCTCCGACGCTGGGGCATTACAAAATATACACACAGTCGCGCCCGCTCTCTCTCTCTTCCGAGAGCCGTTGCTCGGCTATTAAAGCCATTACGCGAACGACAAAAGTGGCCGTAGAGCTGTAGCGGCGTTGGCGAACGAGCGACGTTTATGATACTATTAACTTTATTATGGCGCCCGCGAGCGAGCGAGAGCGAGAGAGACGCGATGGCTAAGACCTGATGCACGTGCGTGCGCAGGACTCACTCCGCGAGAGTATCGAATTTCGATTAATCGATTCGACGCCGCCGCCGCCGCCCCCGCCGCTGCAGCCGCCGGCCAGCCGGCCAACCATTACGCGGCTACGCGCACTCGTTAATAAAAGGGCTTAATATTGTACAGGAACCTGAGTGCAGTTCGCTCTGATGTTGCCACCGCTGCTGCTGCTGCTGCTGCTGCTGCGGCGTTCGTTTGCTACCTGCATATATATGTGTCTTCTGTATATATGTGTCAGGGTCGACGCGAGACCCTTTTAGGCCGCCGTTTCTTTTTTCAACTCGATGCATTTTAGCGAAAAAGAAAGAAAAACCCGGCTCTCCCCTGCGGGACGCGACAAATCGCTTCAAATGAATTATCCGAGCCGCAAACAGCACTCGGGGAGAGCGAGAGAGAAAGTCTATCGTCTGCAACAAAAAAAAAAAGAAGCATTGGCGACGCCGGCGAAGCTAGAAAAATAGCTTCGGCTCGATCGAAATTGATGAACGTATCGCGGGCGCAGTGCGCAGAGAAGAGCCGCGGTGGCGGCTGCGACGGTGAAGAAAGGCCAAGGGGTAGGCGGTTTTCCGACTCTACTGCGCCATACACGTCGGCTGCAATAAATGAATGGCACGCAAGAGGCTCGAATAACGTATAGTTCCGGCAGCTCTCGCGCACAGCTAGTGTTTTCGTAAAATTTAATTCTCGACTATCGCGCGCACACGCCTCGCGACTTCATATATATATAGGCGCGTTGGAGAGCTCAGCTCGCCGCCCCGTATACGTGTAGCCGAACAATGCACGCCGGTATTCCATCCGGTCTATATACGCTGTGCTTTTTCACTCGCGCGCTCCGCACGTTATATAGCAGGCGCTTTTTTTCGACGCGCGAAAATTTCGTTTCACCCACCGCCCCCGTACACACACACCCACACACACACACACACACATATAGCCCCTCCGGTAACACGAGATAAATTACAGTCAACGCCGCGACGCCCCTGGCACTACACTAGCGTTGCATTCCAGAAATATTGTTTCAATTCCCCGAGAATATATCATGCGCTCTTTCATCCACTGCGCGCTCGCTTAATTTCGAGTGTTGCGCCCGCGCGCGAGACTGAGTCGCTGTCGCTTGACTCTCTGTATACAGTCAAAGACTTTCTCTCATATCTCTCGCGCTTTTTAGGTGGGTTACGAGTGTACATGTGGTCGATCATCCTTGTTTTTTTTTTTTCATCGCGTTATTTATGGACCAGGCTGTTAATTTCTCCGTGAATTTTTTTCCCCGTTTGTATTCCGTAAAGTACCATTGCGAATCGCCGGTGCACTCCAGTAATAAATAAACCAACTACGACCGACCAGTTAGCCGACGAGTCGCAAATGTGTTGGTGCAACAGTGGCGAAAATCGTTTTTATCCTTTCACAATGAAATATGATTGCGCGTGTTTCTCTATAGTTCAAAATTTATGCTCATAAAGTTGATCGATATTAGTGTATTACGTTGATTTTTATAATTTTGTGGTGTTAATAACAGGCGGTTGGAACGAAAGATTCTTGTATATATCAAAGATTAGTACTGTTATACTCGACTATGATGAAATCCCAAATAAAATATCTTTAGACGTTCTTTCTACAGGCTTTTTGCCTAGATTTTGCACATAAAACGCTTGCATGATATGTGTATGCGAATGTTTACGAGTGCACTCGTATTTTCTCTCTAGATTATAATACCATAAATATCACTATAAAAAAGCTGGCGGATCGGGCATGACGATCAGTTGGTTACTTATTGTAACAAACGAAATTTTCGATGTTGAAAGGAAAATTTTTACAAAAAATGACATTTCCCTGGAAAAAATTTCAAGATAATACCGTAATACCGTAAGATCCTCAGCGTACTACAACGTGTTGACAAATACGTTATTAAGTCGCGTATAAACGCAAGATTAGCGAGAGCAGGACACTGTCAAAGTACACAATGCGTTACATTAGTCTTCCGGTCCCTGTATACAAACACAGCTAATACATCATTCCATTCGTGTCTCTGTATACACTGCAGAATCCGGAGCCCTCGATAGATCAAGCTTCGGGAAAGAAGAGCGAGATTCCATTTGACATACATATTCTGAGCGAGAGCGATAGCGAGCGCTGCATCCCTGCGCGCCGGGCTTACACACAGAAGTATAGTAGCGAGCGAGACGAGAGCGAAGCGCCGCGTGTGTATTATAGATATATCGGCTCTATCTCATTCTCGAAGGATATAGGAGAAAAGAAGGCCTTTTTTTTTTGCAGCGCGGCGATACATCTCGCACAATTACGGCTCTCAGAAATTCGCCAAGTTCGGCCATAAATTCGCGATCTATTTTTATGTGCGAACTTTTCTGAAGGAGCCACCGCCTATTATTACGTCCACTATAACGCGAGCGCGGCCACACTAGATCGCGCTCATATATTTCTCTCTCTGTGGGCCGGCGCGCAGCTCCCGCGCACTTATTTGATATACTTAAACACGAATATAAGCCCCGATAAACTTACTTTTACGTCGAATTTCACGAGAAAAGTAAGGGGCCAGAAAGATAGATGGGAGCCTGCTTTCGTTCCATTCTTCTCTTTCTTCGAGACGTTGAGTGCGGATCGCCGGGGGGAGGGGAAAAAATCAAAACTTTTTCGCGCTGCTTGCAGCCGAATTATTATTATTTTTTTTTAATTCTTGCTCTACTCTCGCTGTTGAGCTCAATTAATTGAGTGCCGTTTGAACCGCGATTGGGTCTCGTTCTACAACACTTGATCCTGAATACGATTTTTTGTTTTTTTTCTGCATCAAGGGCGTTTACACTTTGAAATACCTTGTCAGCTCAATACAATTTTTTGATACAAAACTGACGGAAATATGCGAAAATACTCACCAAACATTTTATCAATGTTTCAGTATACTTGAAACTTGATCTAATTGCACTTAAAGTCTCGACAATCGAAGAAGCCCTATCGTAAAATCATTTTCATCAACTGCGCGTCATCATTCAATCGAATACGATATAACAAAGTACACAATGTAGGTGCGTGAAAAAGTTAACATGAGTAAAGTTGGTTATGATAATACAGAAAAACAACTCTATGCACCAAGTACAGCTAAATGAGCTCTGAATTACTTGAAGCGTTCCGCGGAAAAATACAGGAAGGGGTGGGGCGGGAATACGGGTTGCGCGCAGCGTAAAACGTGTCCGGTTGAGAGGACAACAAGGGTGTAGCATAATCTCATAAAGACGGTAATTTACAGCAAGGCGTAAACGACTGATTTTGATTTACGAAGTTTACTTGTTGAGCTCGTGTATACGTCGTCGCGCTATCAATTTTGCCTTGTGCGCGCGCGCGGGCGCACGCAGCGACGTATGGAAATGAGTATAGGTGCTGCAGCAGCAGCAGCAGCAGCGGTAGCGCGTACAGCCAGTCGAGAAAGAAGTAGCTGGAAACACGCCCTCGACCGCCTCCGAGGGATTAGGCGCTCGAGGTAAAAAGGCGAGCGCCACTAAGAAGCAGCGCGGCGCCGACCGAGGGAGAAAAGCTCTAGAGGCTAGAGTGGGCAAGAGCGGAGGGAAGGGTTCTGTCTTTTCGTCTTTTTTTTCTCTTCTTCTTTTTTTTTGTTGCTCGTTTGATCGCTGGCACTCATATTAAATCAGGTGAAAGCTTTAAGTTTGCTGCGGAAATTGTATAAAATGAAGAGCGGCTTCCTTTCCTCTATACTTTCATTAACTTTTTTTTTCTTTTCGCCGCTTTAAAGAGAAAGCGAGATAGAGAGCTGGGGAGAGATAGAGAGAGGGAGAGAGGGAGTTGAGGGACGAGGTGGAACAGAGCGAAAGACAAACTCCCGTCGGCCATTCTTCTTGCTTCTCTCGCTCCCTCTTCCTCCTCCTCCTCCTCTTCTTCTTCCTCTCGCGGCAGCTGGCTCGAAATAATAGCCCTCGATCGCACGGCGAGCCCCTTATCCAATTTGTCGCTTATCAATTCCGCGTTCTATTAAATCAACTAATTAAAGCGCGTCTGATACGGGCTCTCCTGCAAAGAGATATCTGGGCTAACTCCGGCTCCATCTTCCTCGCAGTGGCAGCAGCAGCAGCAGCAGCAGCATCTTTAGAGACGCCCCTTGCAATATCTATGTATATATATAACTCGATCGTCCAGTTAGAGCGCCGTCTTAATCACATCTCGGCAAACTCCTCGGCGATCTGTAAAAATTGGATGATCTCGATAATAATAAAAGTTTAAGTATCGAAGAGTGTCCTGTTTGCTCAGTCGTCGATATATACTTTGTAACTAGTTAAAGTTAGCAGCTTCTCGGCTACTTTGCTTAAAGTTTACATCTCCCTCTCGTTTAATTACGAGATCTAGCGAGAGAGAGAGAGAGAGAGAGAGAGAGAGAGAGAGACACAGATGAAACTCAAGTTCTCTCTCTCTTACGCACCGTACGCGATTTAATTTTTCCCGAGAGCGGCTTAAAATATCCAGCAGATCCCAGCTCGATATACAGATATACGCAACGACGTATAATACAAGCGAACGAGCTATATAGCGAGCGAGGCATCCTGCGCGCACGCGAGTGAATTGTAAAAGTTCGGCCGGAGGCTAACTTTGCTCGCTACGCGCGCGCACTCCGAAAGAAATGCCAATTTCCAATCCGTGTTTAACTTTTAAACTATACGCGCCGCTGGAGGGGAGACCATCACTCGATTGAAAAGCCGCGATAGGAAAAACGCTGTATCCCCGGAAAGAAAGTCATCGCGATGAAATTTCTCTCTCTCTCTCTCCTTATTTTTTTTCCTTCCCCGCCCTTGCTTTTTTCTGACCCCTCCCGCGAGCGCGCGCGTGATTACCGTTTTATGCGACTCTCCCCCGAGTTCATACTCGCGGAAATCAGGAGAGCTCCAATGTGTACGTGTGCAGTAGGAAAAAGGTAAAAGGCGATCGTGAAGCGGAGAGAGAGAGAGGGAGAGAGAGAGAGAGAAACAGAGGGAGAGAAAGAGAGAAAAGCTCCGAAGAAGGAAATTCGGAGGCCTTATACTTGTCTCCCGCGCGCGCAATCACCTAATGCAGTTCTTTCGAGGAGAGCAGCGGCAGCAACTCCGACTCTCTCTCTCTCTCTATTTCTAACAGAGAGGCAGAAAGAAAGTTCCTCGGAGAAAGCACTCGGAGCTTAAAGGCGCAAACTCTCTTGGTCTCTGTGTTTCGCTGTACTATCTCCTACGTGAGGCCTCCTTTTCGTCTCTCGTTACGTTTATACGACGCTAGTTCCTCTACTGTGTATGCGCGCGAGTATACGTGTGTGCCTTGCATGTATACGTGCGCTTCAACGTAGACGCAGAAATCCCGACTGACCCATCGACGCGGGTGACTATACGTTTACGTCTTGGCTCTTGCTTTCTTCTGTGTATTTACACGATGGTCTGTCCTGTATATATGCTCAACTCGAATTATGTATAGCCTCGTGTTTATATACACAACACTGCTCGCCGACGGCGATCAAGCAGTGTATATATTCTCAAAAAGTTTTATCGATTTCGCTCCTCGCCCGTTTCGCATCTGCAAAACCAATCCGAAAATTCGTTTCAGCGCATAAATTTATCTGCGCTCCTCGAGAAAATGCAACTTTGACCACTCCGGCGCTCGGAATTCAATTTCTATAACAAAGTATAAACGTATCTTCCTGTACAACAGCGACGTGTGTCACGCGGTACGTAACGAGAAGATGAAATTTCGATCCGCGTGACCTCTGCTCTCTATCTCTCGAAAGCATATTTTCAAAACACATTCTCCCGCTCGGACACATATAGCCGCACCTATACGTATACAGAGACTATACGAGCGATTCTTACATGTACCTTTATGAGGATCTCTCTCCCTCTCGGTTCGCCCTTGCAAAGCACGCACACACACACACATATACTACACGCAGCGCGCGTTTTCCTGCCCCAAAAGCTCGCGCTTTCGAATACCGTCGTATTTGGCATACCCCGTCCGGTCGGCCCCACAATATGTACGCAGTGACATTTACGTACAGCGGGCGAGCTACGATGCGTATACGCATACGCGCATTTATGATTTTTGCCCGCGCACCATCTCCATCGTAAACCAGGCTCGGACACGCGCCTATATAAATTTTCTGGAGGGCCAAGCGCGAGCTAACTATAAGGCCTAGACGCGAGCGTCACCGAACGGAGAGTGTGAGAATAGCGCTCGTTCTCCTTTCCACCCCCTACTACCCCCCTCGCACTTTTTTTCTCCTCTCTCGGACGATAATAAAAAGAAAATAATGCCCGCCGATGCTTTTACGAAAAGAAGTGGTAACGGAGAGAGTGTACGTATACAGACGTAGGGTATATAGATACGTTGGAAGTAAGTGTGATTCCGTGATACTGCCGCGGCGTTCTTACTGAGGGGTAGGGGGGGGGGGGAGGCCGACTACTATGGATGCAGAGCTATATATATACGAATGCGTGCTCCCTCTCGACTTCAGGCCGTGCCTCCTGCCTGCGCGAGTGTAAAAGTGGAAACTACGCTCGCATCGCGTGCTTTATTCCGTTCGCGCGGCTTTGCTTTTCTTGTCTTCTGCGGGTTTGACGAGCGTCGTCGATGACGGCGCGGATGTATGCATTCGTGTATAAAAAAAACTTTCCTTACCTTTACGCCCGATCGCGTAAAAATATTTTTGAATCAGCTTTGCATCCGCTCGCGGGGAGCCAGTGCGGAGGGAATAGCGCAGCAGACGGCGGGACAGGAGAGAGGAAGAATACACGCGCGCCCGTCACACGGCCGTTTTCAATTTCAATTTCTCCCGGCGTTGATTATGCGCGAGCGTAAGTTCAGAACGTGCCGCCGGCGCGAGCAGAGTTAAGAAGAAAAGCAATCGCAAGCACGGCGACGCCATTGTTCCGCTCGCGCACTTACGCGCTCTCCAAGATAGGCTATGTATATATTATACGATATAGACGGCCTTTCGGCTTAATCGCGATACAAATGTCCCGGCTGACTTTATCTATCGCCTTCTCTTCCCGTCCTCGAGCGCGCAGTGCTCGAAAAGCGGCAACTCCCGACGCGTTTGTACGTCGTACATCGTGTATGTGTATATATACGGCGGCAGTGGCAGAGCGTTATAACCGAGCGCAAAGTTTTCCCTTGTCCTCGCCGAAGGATCGAGCGCTGTATACATACGCATCGGCGAAAGACATTACTCCTGCGAAAGGCGCTCTTTCTCTCTCTCTCTCTCTCTCTCTCGATGCGAAATAAATCTCGAGGATCTCGAGAGCCGCGCGCGGTCGACGAAGTATTGAAAATTTTCTTCGCCCCTACAGCCCCAGCACATACAGCGCGAGGGGGGTAAAGTCCGTCTTTTACTGCGGGCAGTATAGTGGCTGCAGCTTTCCTTGACGAGAGATGACGCAGATAAGTCACGATTTTCGCGAGGATGCGCAGCACGGGCAGCGTGGAACATCGACTCGCCGCTCCGAATACGACGTCGATGCGGAGAGAACGAGCGTCTGCCACTTTTATCTGCTCGCCGGATAGAGAGATCGGACAACGAGAAAGGGAAAGAGCGAGAGAAAGAGACGTTAATTGTATTCGCGGATGTACGCGAGCTGTGGAAAAATTTCATCCGCATTCCCCCGGCGGTTGCCTCGGAGCGAGATGAGCAATCTCGCCCTACACACACTCCTCGCTGTATAATATTTTCCCGTGGAAACAATTTAAGTTTTACGATTGGCCCTTTAAATAGATAAGTGATCTCGAAAAGGAATAATACACAAAAGCACAGACACTACTCCGGCTATACGACTCCCGCATAAATTGCATGCAAATCCGCGAGGCGGGATAAATTACGAGTGCGCGTTGCCGCGCGCTGCAAGCCGTAAAAGCAACGCTCAACGACGCATTCGACTTGCCGATGACGCGTGGTATACGCGGAGAGGGTCGCAAGCGAAATGAGAAAGAGAGAGAGGGAGAGAGAGAGAGAGCGAGCCTAAACATTATTTTCGCTCCTCTGGGAAATCTAGCATTCAATGAAGTAGCTTGCCGCACGGCCGCTGCCGTCGTTAATTCCATTTGTCGGACGACTGCGTGTTTGCCGGATCGGAGCGCGCACTGATCGCCAGTCTCCCCCCCCCCCCCCCCGACGACTCTCTCTCTACTTCATCTTTTTATCCCGGCCTGATGCTCGCCGCTCGTTTTTCAGTCGTCGATTTATCTCCTTCGGGCTAATTAAGCGCGCTTCTTATTCTCCGGCGAGGAGAGAAAGCAGAGGAAATATTTGCAAGGGCTGCCCGGATTTTAATTATTCCCAACTTATTGAAACACTTGAAGGCTGTTCTGGATAATGGAGCGTTTCTCATTTTCCCGAAAGCCTCGAATGTAGCTTCTCCCGAGCTCATCTGCGCGCGTGTGTGCCTGTGTGTGAATATACAGACAATTAATGTCTTCGTGGCGTAACTAATTCCAGAACAATGCCCGTTCCGTTTTCGCGAGGGAACAATGAGCATTGAAATCGCGCGCGACTGTCCCAAAACCTTTGGATGGTTTTATCTCCCTTCGTTACCCCCATTGTACTAAGGTTTCAAAAATTCGTTTTTCCTCAATATCTGCATGCAACCATACATATGCGTCCTTATACTCATTTTGATTTCCCTGCAAGGTTTCGTTCAATGAATTTCTATTATTTCAAGCTTTTTGTTAAAATATCCGCGGACAGTAGCTTTGCATCTATACCCGTGTTTTTAAATGTTTTTCTCTCTTCTGTTTCAGGTGAGTTTATTCTCTTGATATTCGCCGAAGTGAAGTAGCTTGTAAGTAGATTGAAAAAAATTAAAATATATATATCAGAGCAAAGGAAAGCTGTGCTGTATTTTAATAATCGCAGGAGCAGAAAGCATTCCTGAATACATATATGATGTGATTACGGGATTATTTAAGAGTACTTCATACGTAGATACATATGCGAATATGTGAGCTGAGTTAAACTCATATTTTAGCATAGTTAATGCGCTTATACAAGTACAGCCTAACGAAACAGGTCAGCGCCGGACTATAGACATGCTTTTAGCTTTATAAATATGTGCTTCCCCATTAAAGGATTAAATAAGGCTCAGCGTACTTTCTCGACAGTTCAACATATTTTTTTTTCAACCTTGAATTGTACATTCGGCTGAGAGAGAAAAAACGAGAGAGAGAGAGAGAGAGAGAGAGAGAGAGAGAGAGAGAGAGATGAAAAAAGCGAAAAAATCATGCTCGGTGTGCGTTCTTGACAAAATAAAAACTTGCCCCGACGAGAATCCACTGCGCGAACTGCGCGAAGCAAATAAACCGCAAGGGCAGGAGCAGAGAATTACGCTCAGGTTAAATCGTATTAACATTCAGAGCCCTAATACATACAAAATGAATTACGGAAACAAGGAAAAAGCTCTGGTAGGCTTAGAGAACAAGCGAATATAACACTCGCGTAATAGGGTCCGCGTACACGCGCGCAGAAGCTGAGCGAGGAAGCGGGGACGGGAGCGGCGACCCTCCAACTCCCTGTATATAGCTCTCTCTCTCTCTCTCTTACTCTCTGGCAATTAATTATGTAGCGACTTAACTAATCCCCCGGACAATAGCCGTCCGAGACGACGCATCTTTGCGTCTTCGACGACAATGCATATTGAATTTCCGCGCTCGAACAATGGGCACACGTACGCCGCCGCGTGCGAGGCTTTCCGCGGATTTTCACTCTATGGGTCATGCGCATACGTGAAAACGATGAGCTGAAGAATCGACGCCGGACGCAGAGAGGGCCGCCAGCGCCATACGTTGCCCCATCAACGTATACGAGTCAAGAGACAATGGTCTCTCTCTCGAGCTCGAGCACCTCCAATGCCTTTCCCATTCAAATAATTCTCTCACCCTTTCTCTCCGCCGAATCGGATTACACGCGTAACACGTGCGCGTAGGCTCGTTTTTCTTCCCGGACTTTCCGCGGCGATTTTTCACCGCCCGACGCGGACGCTCGGGCGCGCGCACTTGCGAGATAGCATTCGGAGAATTAAAAAAAAAAAGGAAAAAAGAAAAAAATTGTCGCCGCTTCTCGGCTGATTCATTTTTATTGGAGCATAAAAGTGATATGCTTTCGCGCGGCGGTGTTTCGCCATATATACGCATAAAGGTAATCAAGCGAGCTTCGGCCGGCACGTCCTGCCCAACGTATGATGCGGTTGCGAGTCACATGCGGAAAATTGCGCGCAGCTCCGTCGCTCGCCGTAAAACAAATTTCGGACCTATTGCCCTACCCCCTCCCCCCCCCCCGCAAGCCATGCGGGAATGAATTATAATTATGAGCTCTCGCTGTTGTTTTTCCGAATTTGTTTAATCCGGCTTTTCAACAATTTTCCGCGAGAATGGGGGGTCGTTCCGCGAGGAATTCCGGAGAACAGGGCCGCATTTGTGTAACAATGAACTGGCGCGTACGTACGCATACGCACGAGTGCGTTAAGGTTATTTTTTAATGGGAAAAATGCAGAGAATAAATAAACAATTTTTTTTTAATATGCCAGATATTTCGATGATGGATAAAATAATTCGCGAAAATATCTGTTTCCCGCTACGCTGAAAGCGATTTTTTAGAAGCGTATATACAACGTACAGGCTGTTTGCTTTTTCGTTCAAATTCGATTTATGCATACCTACGTATGCAAAAAGCTTTTCATCGAATCTTTCATTTAAATAACGAACATAGAAGCACTTTGGTACACAAATATAGACTCCAGCCGAAAGCAAATACGCGTTTGAAGTTTAAGCTTGAAATATAGTGTCCCCGAACAACACTCGCGAAAGACGAGTGTTACGCGAATGTTATATTAAAAATAATAATACACGGAAAAGTCAAAGTTTCCTTCGAAAAAACAATCGAGCATAATCGAGCGTCGTCAGGCAAATCGTCCTTTGTGAAAAACAGTATATAGCATAGTGTCAATCAAGCTCGGGTCACGTATCGTAAAATTTTCCCCTCCAACAAGCCATTCGTGCCGCGCATAATTTAAACGGATGACCTGTGCTCACGGCCGGCAGTTACGAAAGTTTCGCCATTACCTTTCGGAAACAGGCGTAAAGTCGTCACTCCACACGTTTCACGTGCCAGTCTTCTCTCTCCCTCCCTCTTTCCCCCCTCTCTTCTCTCGCCCTCTCACTCCTTCGCACAGACATTGAAATTTCCCAGCGATAATCATTTTCATGCACGATCAAAAGCGTCGCGCGCACATCAATCATTAGGCGCTTTCATCTTGCGCACACGCAGCAAATTTGTCGCTTTCTCTCCCTCTCCTCTCTCTCGGTCTGTACACGCGAGCAGCGAAGGTCAAAGCCGAATCGCGAGAGAGCGCCGATTACACGTCATTGCACACCTGATTAATTGCAGCGCGAAAATTGATGCGGCTCGTTGGGCTGCTGCTGCTGCTGCTGCATTGCGTTGCCGTCGCCGCTGTTGTATCACACAATTACGCATTCGGGGAAGGAGTCGTCGGCTGGTCAGTGCACGCCCGCTGCATTGCTCCCTAATTTGAGATCGTTATGTTATGTCTTGACGCTTGCAATATTTCATTGTTTTCGGTAAATCGAAAATTTCGAGACTGACAGCGTAATTTCAATTCGTCTGCACGAAAATTTGAATTAATATTCTGCAATTATTACGTCATGATGATTATGCAACAATTTTTTTAAAATTTGTGTTCCTACGAATTTCGTCACGTTTTCCGAAATCTGTTGTGTATAGTCGAACAGCTATAGAACAGAGATTTGATACCGATAGTCATCACACATTCACAGTCCTCCTTAGTCAAATTAATATGTGTTTCGAGTTTTAATTATTAACGATTTTTAAGGCTTCTCACTAACGTACTATAGTTAATGTCGTTGGAGAATATTCTCATGAGAGTCATAATAGACGCTGGTAACGAGGGAGACTCCTTTGTAAGTACCATAAGACTGTCATACAAAGAGACAACTTACACCTCGACTTACAAGCTTCTATACAGAAACTGATTGCTGCAATTTCTTGGCACTTTCAAGTTTCTATTACAAAGTGATCTTTCAGGTGCTTCTTGTTGAATATGTATGTCATAGACCTAATTTATTACTATGTAGCGTTCTTCAAAGAAATTTATCATTCTGGATTGTGATTATAAAATGACAATATTACGGACTAAAGTTATTCATGAACTAGAAGCATCAGCTAACTAATTTCAAATTGTTATAGCATAATTTAAAGTGCTTAAAACCAGTGGTTCGTGTATTTCTATTATTTCTGTTTTATAATTCACAAAAATTTGCATGTTTTATAACACGATTTGAATTGTACGATCCAATCTAAGAAAATAATGAACAAAAGCCGCATATAGTGTCTTTATCATGTTTCATTCAACGTATCACACATAGTCAATAAAAACCTACAGATTGAGTTTGCAATCTAAAGGTAGAATTTCGTTCTTGCAAAATGCAGGAACTGAGTCACGATGTTCGCCGTATATGCGCAGAGCAATTTGGAGAAGACATGTAATCTCGTCGTGTTTTATCTCGACCCCGGAAATAAAGCGCATGCATTCGTTCATGTTTTTAAGACGGTCAAAATCGTGGGTAACTGCTGCAAACAGGCAACCGCACTAAAACCCCTAACTACCTCCGGCAGCAATCCTTTTTCCCCCAGGTGTGTTTTCGTTTGGTCTTTAACTTTGACGAGGGCGTACCTCGGCCCGGCTCTCATCTGTAAAAGAAACGAACCTCCTCTCTTCGCCCCCCCCCCTCCCCTGCACACGTCGCCTCTTTCTCTCCGAGTTACAGATACACACGGACGCACACGTACACACACGCGCGCGCGCGAGGATTTCTCCAATCCTCTTCTCCTCGGACTCGCTCGGCAATCAAAACGAATTAACGTTTAGTGCCCGGTGCTCCGAGCGAGTGTCAATCACTTCGGAGTCGCTCGCGTAATTACGGTGAGTTGCGGCGATAAAGGGAGCCTCGTAAGAGCCGAGCATTTAATCTGGAAGCGCTCCGGTAACGACGTCATCGCCGACACCGACGCCGCCGTCACGACGGCCATCGCCAGATTGCTCTCTCCTCGGCGTCGCGTAAACCTTAATCCGGAATTAGAATTTGCACTGCTCTCTCTCTCTCTCTCTCTCACTCAGTGACTCGCCCCCGCTGTACTCCCCTCCGGCGAGCTGCTGCTGTGGGGCTCGAACGCCTCCCCAGCCAGCGGCGACGCCGCGATCTTGTTAAATGTTTACAGCTGCGTCGCGATTATGATTTAGAGCGCGGCGACGAGCCGTTTCGTTTTTCGCGCCTCCCTTGGCCCACCGCCAAGAGAGAAAGAGAGAGAGAGAGCGAGAAAGCGAGCGAGTGAGGCGCGCACGCGTAAAAAGCCAGATTAGCTCGGGCCGAATGGCTGTGCAGCTTCGCCGAGGCTCTCGATAAGGCCGAAATGTATTCCGCTCTTGTTTATTGCCCTCCCCGCGCGTCCGGCCAACTATTTTTACCCGGCGCGAGAGAGCTCATAAAATCAGAAGCAGATATATAGCCGCAGTCTGCAGCGCTCGGGCGTATATCCACCCCCCTGCCCCCTCGATATCCCGGCGAAATGCAATTAGCGCGTTTTTCAGCTCCTCCGCCCGCGCTCGATTTGCTAATTTTCAATGCGCCCACGCACAATCCCGCCAGCCATTCATCAATTTGAATTCGCAAGTCGTCGTCTCTCTCCCTCCGCCCCGACGTCGGCTTTTCTTTCCTCTGCGCACAATACTCCGGCCGCCCGTGTGTCTGTGTGTGTGTGGGCATACGCATTCCAGGCAGACGCGCGTTAATGGATGCAGCTCCCCTCGGGGGGGCCACGCACAGGGGATGATTCGAAACGTACGGCCCGACAGGGAAATAAAGCACATGTCCGGGATCTTCGCACGCGAGCTATACCGCGCTCTGCTCTGCGCAGCTTTTCTCTCTCTCTCTCTCTCCGTTTCTCGGCTGATGTGATTCCCCGCCGCCGTAGCGCGCGGCTTTTTGTATTTTTCATAGCCGCTTGAAGCTTCATTACCGGCACGCGAATAACGCCTCGTGCTTTTTTAATGAAGCGCCGCCGCGGCGGTAGCGCGTTGCGCGCGATTTATATCGAGCCGTCGCATTATCATGCGTTCGCGTTATTATTTCAGCCGGCGCGCGGGTCTCGTCGGGCCGCGCTTGATAAATGATTTTTTCCCTAGCGCCGATCTAATTGGCCTTGTTGATGGCGTGTAATTACTCGGACGTATTACCCTGATTTATCACCCTGCGCAGTCGGCTAGCGTAAACCACCGCGTCTCTCTCTCTCGCTGCCGGATTCGATGAAACAGATGCGTATGTAAAAAAAAAAAATGCAAGAGTGACGCCTCGCGAGCACACAAAGCCGCGGCCGCGAGGCCATTATGCGCTCTCGTGCGGCGTACAGAGAGAAAGCCGTTCACAAAGCGTGAGTAACTGGCCATTCTCTCTCTCTCTCTCTCTCTCCGCGTTTTCCCTTTCAGCCGATGTCTCAAATATTATCCTGCCATTGAATCTTTTATAAATCCACGCGCCGCCAGCCGCAGCCCTCGTCATCTCCTCCCTTCGGCCGTCCGACGCTTCTCTCGGTCCCGCCGCGCCCGAGAGAAAAAGCGAGAACCCGACGTCCTGATGGTTGTCCGTGAAAAAAAAAAGGATCTCATTTGCAGCGGCTGCGCCGCGCGTGTATGCGTCTGCATCCGTGAGCATTTGTGTATACACAAAGACGACGACGCCCCCGTTATACGTATAATATGCGGGCACGCGCCGGACGACTTTTATCTCGCGACGTTCATCGACGGCTCTCTGCGGCTCTACGTGTATACACAATGCCGTGAGAGAGGGTCTAGCCGCAAGGATCATAATTATTTCGTCGAGTGTCTCTCTCTCGCCTGCATCGTCCCGAGCTTTCTCGTCGAAATCGCACTGCAGCAGCAGCAGCGCGTAGCATCTTTGATCATAAACGTCAGCCAGCACCGCGCGACAGTCTTCTCCTCTCCTCTCCCTATCCCGGGGAATTCGAATGGGGGAAATGGCTTTTGAAGTCGATGACCAGCAAAGCCGTGAGAGTCAAAGGACACCGGAGCCATTCAACAGCTTCGCCCGGCAACGCGCGAATCACTGCGCGGGGGCAGGAGCGGGACGAAAATGAAAATCAGTATACCGACTGCACCTGCGACCGTTTTGCCGGGCTTCTGTCTGCTGCGGGGATAGCGATTACGGCTCGCCTCTCTCGCTCCTTTCGCCGGGAGATTAAGCTCTCGCTTCGCAGACTGCCATGAAAGACTGGAATTCTTCGACGTCCTCTCATATACGCGTCGATATAAAAGTTCTTTCTCCGGAAAAACATTGACAGTGTCGAGTACGAGAGAGAGGGGGAGGGGAGGAGCGGAATGCGAGGTTAACGCAAGAGGGAAAAAAAAGAGAGAAAAACGGAAAATTCAGGTGCGTACATCTCTTGCGCGGTATAAAAATGAAGAAAAATTCTGGTTAGACCATTAAATTAAGACGCTCATTGAGTTGGCGAGTGCTTCGGGTAGAAAAATTCCAGAGGGCGATGTTCGAGAAAAAAAAGGGGGAGAGAGGGTAGAGACAAATGCAAAAGGTAGAACGCAGAGTAAAGAGAAAAAAACGTCGAGGGCAAGATGGCGAGCAAAACGAAAAAAGAAAGAAATAGCTTGAGAAAAATTTATTGCGTGCATTTATTATTATTATGTTTTTTTAAATGTTTTTCTCATGCTCTCGTGCATGGTGAGAGCTAATTATTATGACCTGCCTCTGTGTACGGTGGAAATGAAGCCACGGGCAAGGTGAAAAATACGACGAAATAATTTAAAATGAAAGATAAAAGAAAAGGTGTTGTCGCATGATAGGGGTAAGTACGCATAGCGCTACTTGTGCACACAATAACGGAATATATTTATAAAATAACTGTAGAGGGTTTCATGCTCCTTTCGAATAGTCGGCGGCTCTCCCTGCAAATGGTACCTTATTAAAAATCCAAAAGTGTTTGCATATTAGAGTTCGCATAGCAGCGCGTTCTATATAGCTATAGGCGGCGCAAGTTAAAGTAGCCCGACGCGGGAGCAGTGGAAAAACACAGCGATTTCGGCATCAAGGCCTGTTTCAACGAGGTTCAGAATATTTGCCCGAAACTATGCATGCTTCGCCTCGAAAACATGCTTATACTGATTTCACACGATATGAACTTAATGAAAAAGCTTGATGTGTGTGTGTGTGTGTGTGTTTCCAAGCGATTTATGCAACACATCAGTATGGATGAACTCTGCAGGGATTCCCCGAGCTTGTATTCTCTTGTAATCAGTATGTATTAATATACAGCGAGCTAAGTTCGGCAGAAGTTTTCTGGCAAGGTCAAGAAGTATAATAATTTGCACGAGAGAAAGAGCGATAATGACTTGCGATCGCATTACAATCTCAATTAGCGCGATGCGGTCTGCTAAATGTTTCAGCTGAGAACGGGGCTTATGAAGCGAAATGAGTATAATAAACTAGCACGGGAAGCAATTTCAATAATTCGGTAGATATAAATAAATAAAATAAAGTAGAGAGTGAGATGGAAAGACAGAGCGCGAGAGGAGCGACGCGGCAGTAAGAGCTAGCAGCAAGGCAGCAACAGAAAAGACACTTTAAAGCATCTTCGGATTAAAAGCTTACGCTGCGTCCTTAGTGTCAGTCGGTCCTCTATTATATAATTAAAAGTTTCGCCGGCGCTCTTGAGACGAGGTTCGTGTGCGCAGGCGCGCACGGGGCGGCGGGAGGGAGGGAGGGGAGGCGCAGGGGGGCTGCGCGCTTGCACGACTTTTCCGAGTTAAAGTTAAAGGGGGACACGCTCCTCGCAATTCCTCTCTCTCTCTCTCTCTCTCTCTCTCTCTCTCTCTCTCTCTCTCTCTCTTTCCTCCGGTTCAGCGAGCGAAAACACAATGAAAATGTTTACAACAAAGTAACGAGAGTTGGCGAATACTTAAATTAGTAAAGTTTCTAATTATCACAAATAGCATCTTTTCCTTAAGTGATAAGGATAAACGAATCGTTCTCATCAGAGCGCAGCCGGTGAGAAGGAGGCCGCGTGGTTTCAAAGTCAATTTACGAATTTACGGAAAGTCGATAAATTCCAGGCTTGCAGAGCCCACCGCCCCCCCGCCGACAAATCTTGCCGCGCCTGGCAGGATTCCACGCGCGGCGGCGTGTAATGCCGTTTGGATTAGTTCTCTCTTCTGCTACTGCCGCCGCCGCCGCTGCTGCCGCTGCCGTTGCTGTAGCGAGTGCGCGGTTATAAATTTAGGAGGTGCGGAGGAAAGGCTAAAGACCCACCGCCGGCTCGAAACTTTCTTCGGGGGAGATGCTTTCTCACGTGCCCGCTCCCCTGGACCAGCGGGTCCGGTTTTAATGTTTATAACCCGGGCAAATAAAAACATTCATTACAAAGCTCTTTGGACTTTTGTTCGCAACTCTCGTGAAGGCAAATCCAAGGCGGTATTCAGAGTAATATAATAGTAATAATAATTGCAAAAACAATCTTAGTAACATTATCGTGATTGGGTACTGTAGACACTAAATGAAAATCAACCATTGAGAAAGATAATGCACATTTGTTTAAATTAACTTTAAATATAGTTATAGTTTCATTTGAAAATAGTGTACACATTACGCACCTAGGGAGGAAAAAATTCGCCTTCGGCTCGGGTGACAATTTACCCGAGATATATGGACTGTCCGAATTTATTCCCGAAATGCGTATACTATTTTTACTCGTGCCATACATCGAAATTACGTATACTTCTCTACAGACACCCGCGAGAAAAGTTGGTACTTTCGACGCAGTGTGAGAAAAATTTTTTACATGATTCACATTACTTTTTTCAGTAAAGTTGATATCTAAAAAATCTCTCGAAAATCATCAATTTTACAAAAAAAAAATAAATCACAAAAAAAACCACTGCTAATCTATTAGCACTTAGTTTCTTGAAATTCGATTTCTCATTTTTGTAGATCGAAAATTTCACTATATCCCAAAACTCCTGCGTTTACATTAAAAAAGTTTGAGTATAAAATTGTTTTTTCCGGAAAAATCCATTATTACAACCACAATATTTATTGTGAAGTAAAAGCGGAAGACGTAACAACACTTCAGAAATTTCTCGTTCACTTCAGAAACTTCTCGTTCCCAGTAGGCCAAGTCGCGTTCGAAGCTTCGCGCGCCGCAAACTTGGAAATAGAATGCAAATTGTGGGGGGCGAGCGACGTTTAAAAAATTTCCAAATAAAGAACGCGCGTGACTTTTTTCCTCGGCGAGCACACCTCAGCAGCGGCGGCGAAAAGCGCGGTGTGGCGCGGCACCTCTCGCGAGATAAGACAGAATAAAAGCCAAAGGCGAAAGTTAAAAGTAAAGCGTCGACGCGCGCGGGGCAAAAAGCCAGGAGGAAAGCTCATTGAATCGAATTGAAAACGCTGAAAGTTGCGTCCACCGCGCGGTGATATAACTCGCTCCGCGGAATTTCGCGTCCACTCTCTCGCCCTCTCCCGACCCCCTCCCCCCCCCTCCTTTCTCTTTCTCTCTATCTCTTTCTCTTCTTCCGCTTTTCTTGCGGCCGCGCAAACTCGCCCGACCGAGTAACGAGAAGTCGGCCCGTAGACTTTCACCCCGCTCGCGCGCGCGTGTCCTTGTTAGCCGCGAGTTTCTTGCGAAGCGATTAGTCATCTGAGGGCGGCTGTGGAAGTAGAGGCAGAACGTAGGAGGAGAGGGCTGGGTTGAATTTTCAAATGGCCTCGGAGTTTGGAGGAAGAGAGAGAGAGAGAGAGAGAGAGAGAAACTTGCGCGTCGCCGCAACAACGTGCACTTATTATTCGAGATTTTATCGCTTAGATTATTTCAGTAGTTTCGCTGAATTTTATTCGATTCATTTACTTTTACTGCCGCCCTGCTGGTTTCCTTCCCCTCCTCCTCCCCCTCATTCTCCCCGCGTATACGTATTTATATACATTCTCGATCCCAGTTTGTTTTTGTTTTCAGAGCCGTAAAGTTTGTCCGCTGCTTTACTTCAGATTATCCTTTTCTCCTTTATCGTCCTGTTAGTTCTTGATTTAATTAATCAAGAATCGACTGCGGGGCGCCCCGCAGCTAGTGAGGGAGGGGTATAAGGATGAATTTAACGACTTCTCTCCATAAGTTGGCGGAAAGTTTCTTTGAATTTCATAAAACGAGGACTATCATAAAGTTCGGACTCGCGCGGCGATTCGTACAATTAAACTTTGCCCGCGGCTCAGTCGCCCCGAGTCTTTTAATCTTGCAACAACACCGCATTATAAAATCCTCCGCGGCAGTGCAGCCTCCTCGATCCGCCGGCAATATTTACACGCGATAAGATTCGCTCTTCCGAGCGAGCGCGTCCGCAAACGCATGAATAAAGATTGATCATTGTCCACGAGTGAGAGAGAGAGAGAGAGAGAGAGAGAGCAAGCGACAAGACGAATAATTGGGTGCATTCACAATGGCGATAGTGCTGTAGGAGAGGTGTACAATGTCAAGCGCCAGGGTCATGCCTGGATCAGTAGGGACGTTTTAGAATGTGATAGTAAATGTGAACGGTCTTCCGCCTCGATGTCGAACTCGACCGCGAGAGGGGGCCACAAGAGTCGCAATATTTCTCGAAGCAGCTTGAACTTATTCGCCGATCATATTGGGTAATACGACACCATATACATAGGTAGACAAGATGGCTGTGTATGATCGAGAAATAACATTGCGTCTCATGGGGACCGCACGTATCCGCATTTTTACAGCAAATAAACAGTTCCTAAAGCTATAGTGAATTTGGATTAAGTAATATTTTCTGAATATGTTTCTAAATATCGAATTACTGAAGTCTTGATCTAATATTTAGAAACTTACATTTAAGTACCAAAATTAAATCTGCTTGTCTGTTGCACTGGCAACACGACGCGCTGATGAATTGTGCACAACCTTTCCTTGAGCACTATCGCCACTGTGAATGCACCCAAATGGGTTGAACCACTGAATGGATTGAGCCCCGAGCAGCGCGTAGTTTCGAAGCGCTGCGCACACGCGAGCCGCACTACACGGCGGCGCTTTATACATTCGACGATTTAAAGCCGCGCGCGCTCACTTGTGTGCACACACGTCCATTACGGAAAAATAAATTGCTCGGGAAGGATGAAGAATCGCGCAAGTTCCAGCGCCGGCATCTTGCCTGTTTACAAAACCCTCGGCGCTTCCGCACACGAGCCCCATTCATCTATCTACGGCTGCTGCAGTGCGCCCCGGCGTGTATACACACACACACACACACACACACACGAGCAGCTATATTCTCGTCTGCATAGTGTATAGCGGCGGTCCTTCGCCCCTACCCCACCCCCTCCGCATAACCGCGCGCACATAAGCGTCGTGGCAAATTTCACGGTCCAGGGTTCAAAGACAAAGCGGGGCGCGAACCTCGAAATTCCTGCGCGCTCAAGTAGTTCCTGCCCTGCCCCCTTCCTCCCGCGAGATAGGACTTTGTTAGTTCGACCCAGTTCTTTCCGCATCCGCGCAGCGATTCTTGTCCTGCAGGCGCCGTGCCGCACGGCACTTTGCAAACTCCCGCTGTATTTTTATTATATGCCGGCGAGCGGGGAGCGGATTTTTCTCAAGTTAGCCCGCAGCAGCGGCAGCAGCAGCAGCAGCAGCAGCAGCCTCCTGCGCGCTACTACACACGCTTCTTCTTCTTTATGCGCTCGGGGAATTTCGCTATTCAATGGGATTGTTTAGGGCTTGCGCGCGGCTTGCTGCGGAATTTCCCGCGCTTATTGCGATCGAGTCATTTTTCTCTCGCCGCGCCCCGAAACTTTCTCTACTTTATGCGTCTCTCTCTCTCTCTCTCTTAGTTTACTTTTCTACTTACCGATACAGGCGCGCGGGCCGCAACGTCATTTCTCCGCAGACGCGAAGTTGTTGCGCCGCGGAGTGCAGCTGATTACTGGATTCACGAGGTCCGAAATTCCCTGGGTTTTAGAGCTCCGTAGTACAGTGCCCTGACGTCGCGCGGCTAATTCGCTCTCGCGAGTCGCGCTGGCTCTCTGCGCGCAGTTATATATAATTCAGTTAGCATTTAGCCTTAGTCCACGAGTACAATACGCCAAAATATTTAGCAGCGCGGGCGGCTAATCCCGTTTGAGCATCCGGTTGCATGAAACGAACGTGTTACGCGCAACTTGGACAATGAAATAGCGCGTGCAGAAAAATGAAGAAAGCTCGCGAGTCAGGGGGTAATTGTTGTAAGAACAAGGCTGAACGGTGCAGCTTTGTCCGTATAATGTGGCGCGCTGGCGGCTACACAAATGGAGATCGACTCTATAGCGGAGAGTTTGCGGCTCGCAGTCGGGGCTTTTGCGGCGTGCGTCCTTCGCTCTATACATAGATATATTCGACTCTCACCCTGCAGCTCGGAGGAGCATGATTTCACGGCAGGCTGGTCGGCTGAGTGTCATGCTACTGCCGTCTCCTCTCTCTCTCTCTCTCTCTCTCTCCCTCCATACATATACGACGCGCCGTGTGCGCTGCTTCATGTATCATGTATGCAATGGGACGAAGGGTGACGCTGCTGCGGAGTCGATGCGACTTTGCGGGAGTCGCTTCCTATATCGCCGCGGAGAGCTCATGCGCAAGAGAGCAGAGACAGCCGATGGCAGATGTCGCGGTCGTGCGCCCGTTTGATGATATTGTAGTGCGCGCGGCTGCAGAGCCCATAGGCTTGGGCAATTGGCCTTTTTTCCACTTCTTGTTCCATATAGGTTACGAAATTCGCTTTGAGAATTTTTCAGTGCGATCTGTATGGATTGGTTTGGCTAACGGACGCTAAAAGGTTGTGTTCTGATTAACTCTTGCCCGAAAGACAAAGTTTCTTATTCTTTAGAAGATGATTATCGGATGCGTTTTGAAGTCTAAGAATGGAGTTAGCTGAAACGTAAATATCCGATCTGAAAGATAGCTGTCCAAATAATCATTCAGTTTTACAATTTTAAAATTGTATTCGTGTTTGTATTTAACATTTAAATTCTTTACGAATTCAATACTATTTCAATTTTTGCAGCATGATCCTCAAAAGTATATTAAATTTAGATACTATGTTTATACTTATGTTATCTATATAATCTTCATATAAAAAAGGATTGCAGATGCGAATAATGAGCTGGTGTTTCATAAAATAAACAGTGAGGTCATACACTTTCTAACCTTAGAAATTAAAGAACACATAATTTATTGCATTGAGAGTGACACGTCTGCTTTTCAGAAAAAATAATAATTAATTAAACGTATAAGTAAATTTGTAAACGCGAAACAGCATCGGGCGATAATTAGCAACCGAAGCGCGTTAGATTGTACTAGTAGTAAAAATAAAGGTAAGTTGACGTGGAAAAGACAGTCACGCGTCGCGGTATCAAATATCTTGTATTGAATTGAAAGAAATTAAAGTCATTTCTGGCACCATTCAAATTCAATTCCAACCATTTAGTCGCGCAATGAAGAAGTAAACATTCGTTTCACGCTGTCAGTTCCATTAAGCATGCAAAATATTTTGATTATTATTTTTCTGCTTTTGAATCCGATATTACCGCTGTACTTTCGCTCAAGTCGCAGTATCGTACGGGACATCACTTTTCCGTTTAAAATTCAAATTTTTTCTGTACTTCGGATTGTGTATACACGCCGCGCGATAAACCGTCCCATATATAGTTTACGCGAGGAGTGCGAGGAACGCATTGCCGTTCAGGCCGCAATAAACGTAATTCAGAGTCAGCAATCCGTGGCATCGAATGATTACATGACCAAAAAGAAGGCTCAGCGAGGCGTGATGAGGAGCCAAGAGGTATAGCGCGCGTAGAGGGCCGTCATCATCGGCGCAGCGCCGCCGAGGCAGTCACGCGTGTCGCTTAACGTCGCGCGCGCGCTGCGGCTCGAGTTGCAAACTGCGTTTCAATTGCGTCCGCCGGCGTCGGCCATTGTAATAAATTTGACAGTCCGTGGACCACATCAGATTTAACCCCTAAAGCGAGGCGCACACGCCACACCGCGCGGCATATATGACGTATACACACACACACACACACGTCCTGCGCAACCGCGCGGCGATAAAACATTTTTTAAAAGCCGCACGACTGTAAATGTAGATTTTGTAGCGCGAGAAAGCGATTCGAAACAAAGATTCGCATAATGTACAAACGGCGCGGCTGCTGCTGCTGCTGCTACGGCTCATTTCGATATCGCGGCTGTGCGAACGACGAAATAAAGAGCGGAATCGCCGTGGTTTGCTATATGTAGCTATATACATATAGAGAGAGGGACGTGCTCTGCCGGGACGTAACAGCCATCGGCGCGATAAAATCCTAAAAGTATTTTACAATCTCGGCGAGCCGCCGCCACCGACGCTCCCGCCGCCGCCGCCGCGTGACCTCGTTTGAATTTCAATGGGCCGGCGCAGGGCGAGAGCGGGAAATTCATCGCCCTCCGCTCTCTTTCTCTCTCGCCATTGGGTTTTATACAGTTTCGCGCTTTAAAAGCTCGCCGCGCGTAATAACTCAGTCCTTGCCGCGCGCGCGCACGCGCTCCAGTGACGAAAGGCTTACGTAAACGTCATTTCTCCGAAGAGAGTCGCGCGCCGAGTCCTTCGAGCGTCGCGTACACGTTGCCTGCTGATTATCGACAACGACTCTCTCCCACTTGCATTCGTTTCGCGTTCCGGCTTTGTCGCGCGCGCGGCTATCGTCGACGGACCGATTGGGTTATTAAAGGCCTCTTTCTTGCCCCGACAATATACTTGCGCCCGACATTACGCCCTTGTTTCACGGAGGGACCGCAGCTCCGTCGCCGCCGCCGCCACCGCGTGAACGTGACGTGAATGCGGACACAGTGAGAGAGAGGAGAGATGTTTTCTAGCTGTGCGCGAGAGCGAGAGCGGCCATTTCTGAATAGCCTTTTAACCGAATTTGACGCCCGAGTGAGCGGAGCTACTGCCTGCGCTATATATGTATATGTATGCGCAAAAGCTCGTCAGGCTTGCTCTGCTGCGGTTGCGCTTCCGAAGAGCTATGAGCGAGAAGCCGCTTTAAAAAACAAGTTTCTTGCGGTTGTTTGTTTGTGGTTTACTGCGCTATTGAGTGAGCTGTATACGGCTGTACTGCTTTTGCATTTGCTACTCCTTTTTTTCTTGTTAGCCTTGCTTGAGGCTTGAAAAGCCGAGCTCGGCGAATTTAAAAAAATCGACCGCAGTGTCTCCCGTCTTTCTCTCTCTCTCTCTGAAATTTACATCCGAGAGCAGCTCCTAAAGCACTTTACTCCTTTTTACATCTGTCTCGCGCCGCAGCCGCACGAGGACGAGCAATACGAGAGATAATTGCATTTGGCGTCGTTATTAAGCCGCATTTACGGAAAGAGCATTACGTTAATGATATTAGCCGCCTTATGAAATTGAGTTCTTAGCTGTTCCGGGCCGCCGCCGTCGCCGCCGGAGGCTTACTCTTCTCTCTCTCTCTCCTCTCTATACACACGTATAGACTACGCCAACATTGTATCGTCGCTGCCGTCGTCGTCGTTCGTCGTAGTCGTAGTCCCAATGAAATTAACGGTGGTTGTGTGCCAACTCTCTCTCTCTCTCTCTCCCTCTCTCTCTCTCTCTCTCTCCCTCTCTCTTTCTCTCTCTCTCTCTCTCTCTCTCTCCTCTATCTCTCTCTTTCTCTCTCTCTCTATCTCTCTCAACCTTTGCGCGAGGAGCGTATAGCCTTCCCTCCCACCCGAATCTGATTATGAATTCCATCGTCTTATACTTTTGCCCGAAATGAAGTTTACAGTTCTTTGATTCATGAAAAGCCAGCGCGGCGTATCTCGCTGCTTTTGTGATTGATGTCCTGTCCAATGACCCCGAAAATTAACTCGCTCCCCCCTCCACCCGCTTCCTGCGCACGTCATAAAGTCACTCGCTTTATGTATTTCGCAGTTGCTATCTCGCGGAACTGGAGAGTGCGCGCCCTCTTGAATTTTTCACGAATATTCGCGCTCGCGCTTTCGATGTGTTTAGCTGACGGTTCGAAATTTACGAGCGAGGCGAGACTTTTTTTTGGCAATTTTTTTTTGTCCGTTTTAGAAGCTTCACACGTACAGTTTTGTCGGTACTTTAAACGCGCGTTGGTACACTACATCGTTTTCGGAATTTTCGCTAATACGAATATTTACTTTCTGATGCGAGGCCGCCAATAGAAATCTGTTGTTAGGTCGATATAAATATTGCATGTTTATTAAGAGCGATCATATTTTTTGCAACGTTGTCCATCGATACGCGCGGGAATATCGAACTATGCAAACTGCAGATTTTTTACAATGTAAATGTATAGAAAAGAAAATAAGATGGATTTCCATTTGGCAGATAAAAAGAAATTCAGCAACAAAACAAATCGCGCGCAGTGGACTCGTCGATACTGTTTTATTTCTCCCCATCGAGCGAGCGTTCCTCTCGACGTCCACGTCGCCGGCGACTGCAGGGCGATTCGTTAAAAGTCATCTCATCCACGAGCTGTCCTCGTTAGCGAGCGCTCGCCCGCGCCGAGGCGTAAAAAAAACGTCTCGACTAAATTGAGCGAGAGATCGCGCGCGCGCGCGTGGAAAACGAGAGAGAGAGAGAGAGAGAGAGAGAGAGAGAGAGAGAGAGAGAGAGAGAGAATGGAAGTGGACGCCGCTCCCCGTCCCCTTCCCCTCTCTTTGCAGGAAACTCGAGAAAGAAAGAAACGCGAGAGGCCGACCACAGCCAAAGAAATCCTAGAGCCAGAGAGAAAAAGAGGGGAAATTAGATGATCTAAAGAGGAGAAGGGAAAAATTAGGAGGACACCGAGATAAGACGACAAAAATGAGCTTAACCTGCGTTGGAAGGCAGAAAAAGAGCATCTGCTAGGTTAGATGTACGTGTAAAAGTCTGCGCTTGATCTCTAAAGAGAAAGAGAGAGAGAGAGAGAAACAGAGAGGGAGGGATAGAAGAAGGAGGAGGTGGGAGAGAGAAAGAGCTGGCAGAAAAAAATCCGAGTGGATAGAAGAGTCGAGACATCATATACCAGAGGAGGCGAGTAAACAATTAGAAGTGGATGGAGCGGCAGCGCCAGCAACGACGGTGTCCTGTATCCTGGGGCAGCTTTTCTTTTCCGACGAGCTTTTAACGTATCCTGATATATAGTCGCGTATAAAAAAACTCGTTCAACTACACAACTCCGCTTTCGAAAGAAAAAGGGAACGAGAGTAATTATTCGCTGAACGAAATTAAACGTTCTCGCGAGTCAGCGGAGTATTCGATACAAGATGCAATGGTGCAGAAAAGAAAAGCAAATTTTTATTCATTTTAGATTACCGGAAAACGATATTGTTTTTAGATTATCACATTTTTCATTTAGATTGTTGGTTTAGCCAAGTATAACACTTAAAGTAAATATGCTGATGCGATACAGCTGTCTCTATTGCGTTATCCTCATCTATACGAATTCTGAATAGAAATGATATGCTTTGTGCTTGTATGATTGGCACGTCTTCTAGGATTATAAAAATAATTCTTAAAAAAAGTATTTACAAGAATTAAAACAAAAACAAACACAGCTCTTTATTCTTACTTATATATACGTACCTGTATTGTACTATGTAATAGTTACAGACTGTAATATATTCGTACAAGTGTTGATCTCTTTTAGATACCGTAATTAAACTAAACGTAAAGAAATAAAAGAATGAAATAGTTCCGCATCATGTCTGTAATGTATTTCTGTCCATACAAGTGCAAAGTACATGAACAGAAAGGCAATATGAAGGAACTAATTAACCGATGAATTGCGCCAATTTCAAAGAGCGTTATAATTGAAGCTCTTTCCTCAAGTTGAGAGCGAAGTAGATTTTATTTAATAGTCTTTTTTCAGCTCAGTGCATATGAGTAAATCACTTTTGAATTAGCTCCAAAGTTTCAGTTTTTAAAAAGGAAGCATACATACGTTGTAGACCTATTTTATATTGTTCAAGGTATTACTTTAATTATCATTACGCTGTAACAAAAGTTGATTGAATCAAGAAAAAAAAATTTTTTTTCGTGCTGTATTCAATTCACTTAAAACTTTCATTTCAAGATTGATTGAATTATGCAGACAAAAGTATAAATTTATTCAAAAGTATTTAGAATTGGCTCAAAAACGAAGAAGCTGATTAGACAAAATCAAAGTGTAATTTACCCAGATCAGAAGTTATGACTGATATGCATCCAAAACAGCAAAAGATTGTACTAATATAAAATAATTAATATCTACAAATGCAATTGATTATTCAAATTTTTTGAAATAAGTTTAATTTTTTATTCAGGTGTGCTACTGTTTTTAAAAATTACATTTTTTTATTTTTACCTTTTTGTATTAATGAAAAAATATTTCGTTAATTACTCAATAAAATATTGTTGTGAGTAAAAAATGAAAAAAAAATATTATTAGAGGTAATTTTAAATAAATGAAAATTTTAAAAATTGACTATTTATAAATATTTACGCACTTATGAGAGGGCACACTGATAGAGTACTATATCCAAATAAAATGATTTATGCTCAGCCAATTTTATTATTTACCATAGAGACATATAGATGCAGCTGACGCAGCGCAATTCACGTAGTTTGTGATTTTATATTTCATTTCACATAATAATAATAATAATAATAATAATAATAATAATAATAATAATAATATAATAAAGCATTAAATTATTGCTTCCATACAGAGTTTCATTAGTAGTAAAGAATTATGAATTATTAAATCGGACGTTTTTATTACTTTCAAAATTAAAGGTTCAATGGCCAATGGTAGCGTAGGTGCCGCAATGAAGCCCGAAATATTTTAACGAAGTAACAGTAGATTCATTGAAATTGCAAGCTATTAGCTGAAGTTCGGTTGACATTTCTATCAGCAGCTATTAAATTCTTACAGAGATAAGTGGATGCAGGGGGGAAGGGGATACGACTATTTTGTGTATATACGTGAACATTCAGCTTTAATTTAAGAGATATTCCGTATAGTGCGTAGCAATTTAATTTTGCAAAGCACCAGGGGAGAAACTATGCGCGCTTGCATGCGGCCAAGTACGTCTGACTTAATTAGTCCTCGACTACTTTTTAAGTACGCTCTTCGCACTGGAGTTATCTCATCAGGTATGACAAAAATTTGCTTTTAAATTCATGTCTCTTTCGCTCTTTTTACGAGCCTGTTCTTGCTCTCTTTTCTCTCTCTCTCTCTCTCTCTCTCCCTCCCCCTTCTCTCTCACTCGCGCTCTTATATCTTCTCTCTTGCCCGTATTTTCCTACATTACATCAAACTCTCAACTTTCGTGTGGAATATTTAATTACCAACTTTGCTCTGTCCCATCGCCTCGACACCTTTTAGAAAAACTTTGCAATCTTGCAAATTTTACAGCTTTGTTATACATACCGAAAGCTCGAATACGGTTTCATTCAATTTTTTTCGTTCCTCTTTCAACTCCACGTGAAATATCCGACGACTAACGAATCACGATCACCAGCCGCTGTCTCTGAGTAAACATTCGTTTGTACCTGGAATCACGAATCTTTTGTTCCCTCTTCGTCTTCTTTGCTTTTGTCCACCGCTTCCACAGCGTACCGTAGCATTAGGCTTGGACGAATCTATACTGGCTAGTCTACCGACTACTATATTTACATTTATCTTGAATTTTGATACTTGTTGAAAACAACTTCGTCTGCCTTTAAAAATTTTATGTACGAGATTTTCAGTAAAAGAAGACATAATATAGTGAAAAATGTGTTACATCATTATTGAGAATCATCATCTCCAGCATCCAGTCAAACGTCCTCTCCTTCATATGTCAATTGCTGTGTTGACTGTTCTTTTTACTAGAAAAATAACAGTCCAGGAAAGGCGTGCTCGTATTCCCAGCAGAAAAAGTCAGCCCTTGGCAGCGAAACGCTCAAGAAATATAATTAAAATCAATGCCGAGAGCTATGGGGCGCATAATTCAGTCCATACTGTGTACACGCCAGCGAAGACGGCTGCACGTCTCGAGAATAAACGCTTCATAACGAGCGCTGCAAGGGTGGATCCCTCTGTAAAACTCTCAGATATCTTTGTGTCCCTCGCTAATTCACCGAGGGCGTAGGATATTTTCCAGCGTGGAAAAATAATTTTTTTTTCACACACACACACACACACACACACACAATATATAGAGAGAGACAGAGAGAGAGAGAGAGAGAGAGAGAGAGAGAGAGAGAAGAGCGATCGAATCAACCGGTGATTTAAATATCAAACGCGCCGAACAGCTGGAGGGAGATTGTTTTGATGTCGTGAGGATGATTCAATTTATATCCCGGCAGCTATAATCAGTGTTGTCGGGGCGCGCGCGCGCACGCGGGCAGCTGCACTCTTTTTGCGCGCAGAGCGATCGACTCCTGAAATCTCGGGATGAATTTATTATGCAAAGCCGGATCGGCCGATCAATTATGCAATGGAGTTTAACAGCGTGGGCTCGCGATCCCTGAAAAATTCAGCGCGCGAAAGCGCAGAGCAAGAGAGAGAGACGCCGAGAGATTTCACCCTCGCTAGCTCGCGTAACGAGGTACACACACTACACGCGCGTCTATAATGTACGTAAATGATCGCGCTTTATGCATCGTCCCTCCTCCCCCCCCCCCCCCCGCGAGTTTTTGACTCAAAGCTCTCCCTCTCCGCATTTTACACATGCGATTCGGGGGCAGGCGACATTGCGACATGTCGCCGATGATTTTTCGACGCATTACGAATATAATCGACCTGGAAATGCGGAGAGCCGTCGCACACGCGGGGAGCGAGCGGATTTAACGTTTTTAACGTCGTAATTTGCGCGCGCGCGCGGGTGTGAAACAGCTGCACTCGAACAATGCGCGCGCTTGTACGCATCATTCTTCGGGGGCCCTAATCCATTAATTTATGCGAATGTGAATGCGGATAATCGTGCTTTTCGCGCGCGCGCGCAGATTCACACACGCGCGCATACAGGCGCAGAGAGACACTCGTCCTTTATGCAGGATCAATGATTTTATTCGCGCATCGCTTATTTCCGACGCTCGCCCGGGAGCACCTCGCTAATTTGGCTTTATCATGCGATATAGAATATTAGTGAAATATGTGCGCGAGCGCGTTCCAACTGCGAACGGCAGGGCATATCCGTATACCAAAAATTTATACCGATCCATCCCCCTGCGCGCGCTCTGTGTTTTACTGCTTCGATCGCGAGCTGTATGCGCGCAGTAAACTATATAGATACGTGCGTACAGGCGTATACGGCTATGTGTATAGCATCAAATTGCTACGTCATATTACTAGAGGTAAATTCAACGGTTAATTGTACGTGTGTGCGTGTGTGTATACGTATATATACGCAGAGTGAAGGTATATAGCGCGCAGCGGGCTGATGCGGATCAAGCGACATCCCAATTAATCTCGTTTTTCCAACGAATAATCCTGCGAAAGGGAGCATCGTTGAACTTCGGAGGTAGAATATGGTTTTAGGGCATCTCCGCCAGCCAGAGGAGAAAGAGAGAATCGATGCCGGGCAATTAGAACGTGACTGGCGACTACCAAGCATAAGCGACTTCTGCCGGCGGCTCTTGAAAGCCACCGGCTGCTGCTGCTGCTGCTGCTGCCGCCGCTGGACTCTCTATTTCCCGCATTCTCAGCGACTAATTAGTCTGTCCGATAAACTCAATTGCTTGCACTCGGAGCAACCGGCCCTGGCTCTCTCCTCCCCCTCCCTCGCAACTCTACTCGATTAGTGCGCGAGTCCGTGGGGTAAGCCAATTTTCCACGCTCTCTCTCTCTCTCGCACGGTTCGGGTCAAGGGTCTCTCTCTCTCTCTCCATCTCATCCCTTTCGTTCCATCTCAGCGTGAGCTTCTTTTTTTCCACCTGCCTTTTTTTGCGCGGACTTTTTTCAGTTTCTAATCCCGCGCGTCGAGTAAACAAAATTACGCAGCGAACGAGCTGAAAATTTATATCGACCCGAGGAGGATTATCCGGCGCTGCAAAATTGAATTGTCCACGCGCTCGGGCAAGAAGAGCTATACCTCCGCCGCCGCGCTGAGCTAGAAGAAAGAGCCGAGAGGAGTTCTCTCTCACCTAAATCTTGGAAGTAGAGAGAGAGAGAGAGAGAGAGAGAGAGAGAGCTACTGCTGCACAAGCACAGGGACTATTTAACGTCCCCGGGAGAGGTGTTATACAAGATCGCCGTGTGCGCAGCCCCCCTCCCCCTCTATCTCGCTCTCTGGCGCTAAATCCGCTGGCACGCGTATATATACACTTATATAGATATGTACGTGAGCCGAGCTCTAAAATATTGGCGAAGTTTCGGAAGAGCAGCCGAAAGCCCGGCCGCCGGAAACGAAACTCGCCCGAAAGCTTTGTTCGTCGAACGCGGCGTGCTGTAAGTTCTCTCTCTCTCTCTCTCTCTCCCCCCGCACCGGCCCCCATCCTCGCCCCTTCGAATCGTCACATACATTACGCTACCGAGTGGCGAAGGGGACCAGGGACAGGGTTATCCTTAACTTTGTACTGCTGCTGCTGCCGCCGCCGCCGCCGCCGCCGCTGCTACTTCTTCCGCGTCCTTCCCCGCGGCAGCGGCACATTTTTCACATTCTCATCCCCGTTCCAACTCCCTTATCCTCTTTGGATTTCAACTTTTTTACCACTCGAAACTTTATTCAAACGGATGGCCGGCAGCCTTATTCTTCAGCGCGAACATTCAAATTCCCCGCCGTTTAATATATTCCATCGACGCGCATCTCTCTCTCTCTCTCTCTCTCTCGCTCTCTCTCGCGGCGCAGCTTTGAGATAATATTGTTGCTCTCGCGTCTCGAGAGCAGCTAGCTCGAGTCTTATTCCATTATGAGGCTGCATTCCTGAGCAGGAGCGAAGCAGGAGGTGAGCGTCTCTAGTGGTACACAGACTGTACATAGGAAATTAAGTAGCCGCCGCGGCTTCATAGATGTACTCCCCCGCTCCCCCTACCCTCTCTCTCTCTCTCTCTCTCTCTCTCTCTGGCTTGGCGAATCCTTTGATGTGTGTACCGCACTCCATTGGTTCGACTGATGCCATTGCCGACCTGGCCGATATTGGCACACTGATTCCAGCCGTCTGTGCAAATTAATCTTCTCCTCACGAGAGGGAGGGAGAGAGGGAGATAGCGAGAGAGAGAAAGAGAGCTGCAGCAGCATCTCTGTCGACTGAGCAAATCCCCCCGTGCTCGCTGCAATGCCCCCCCTCGCTCGACTTCTCCGGGTCCATTCTGCACTCCAATTTTCTTGGGATTAATTTGCTGAATGTAGATAATTTCGGGTAAATACTCGATGGTACATGCGCCGTGTGTTGGCCGACGGACGTTTCGTTCCGAGCTAACTGCGCTGCTCCGACAAATATTTGCGTTACGGAGAACGGCATTGTTTCGACAATACAGCTGATACAAACGCAATTGAATAATACAGCGTATACGCGCTCGTGTGCAAAGAGCCGAATCTCGCGGCTATATTTCCGATCGAAAAAAATCGCTTAACAAATACCGAGAGAGTAAGAAGTTGGACCGAACTGCACGAAAGCCCGAGCAGAAGCCCTTAAACTCAAGATTTACACGTGGCCCTTCGAGCAGTGCACACAAAGAGAGCGAAGAGCCTCGGCTCGCATTGGATTCTGCGCCCCCTCCGAGAGCTCGTCGTGCGCGCCGCAATTCAGGAGTGCGCAAGCGGAGAGACCGAGAAGAGGACCAGCGCGCGTGTAACTGTACGCCCGAGTCAGTATATTTCAGACTCGCTGGAAGCGCGCGAACTTTATGCAAGCGCGATTTTACGGCGCAACAAACTGTCGCGCGTGTGTGCGAGCGCGAAACGGTAATGCCTTCCGCTCGTGAAACCAGCCGCACACTCGCTGTACATCTCTGGTCTACATAACTCATGCCTGCTGCCGGTGAAGCGAGCCCAACCTGCGCTGCTCGACTTACCGCGTCGCAGGGGAAGGGATGGCGCTTTTCTTAAATTAGATTGGGAGGCTATTATGATTGTGGGGGGAGGGGTCTGGGTAGCGGTGCTTCCGAATTAAGTATTAGTCTTTTACGCTCAACGAAATTGCCATTGTACATCAGCTAATTGCTTGGATGTCGTTGTTTCAGTATAATGAACAACAATAGCGTGGAGAAACCGGATCCCGACAACATCAAGATGTTCGTCGGCCAGGTGCCCAAGGACTTGGACGAGAACGACCTGCGGACGATCTTTGAGGAGTTCGGTCGAGTCCATCAAATCAACGTGCTGCGGGACAAGTACACCGGAAGTTCCAAAGGTAAGCTCTCGTGTATATATATGCTCGACGTACTATGTGGCAAGTTGCATCACAAATTCACCGTAAAATATACACCTATCTCGTACCTACACATGTGTCGCAAGGTTCCAAGGTCGTGGGAATTTCTTTAATGACGTTACATTTTCCTCAGTAGATCTGAAGATGATGAATTACAGTAAACAGTATTGGAAAAGTCACTTGCGAATGTTCTTTTTTTTCGGTTATTCCGTGATAGGAAATTGTCTATAAGTTAAAGTCTTGGAAATAGAAACTCGACTTATCTCATCACTATGATGTAGCGATGAGTTATCGATAAAACCGTTAAGATCGTATCCCTGATTTTAATTGTAAATTAGATTGAATTAAATTATTTTTTGTATTCTAAGATACAGAAAAGTAGTACATAAATATGTATGAAAAGAGTATACATAAATATAATGCAATAAATAATTTGATTTTAATTAATTTACCATGTAATGCTTAAAAGGTGTAAACTAATTTTTCATCTAATAAAAACAAAGTCTTTGGTCAGTGATTCAATTTAAATAATTCTTTGTCCAGATAGAATTAAATTAAAGATATTTAGTTCTACTTCATTATTATCCGTTGTATTATGCACGCGAGCTTGTACAGGGTAAGTGCTTGTTAAGGTTAAGTGACTACGGTATATTTTTTACTCTGTTCGAGCTTGTATATATAATCTAAAAATGATGATTAAATAAGTAGAGGTAAGCACCTTTACTTTAACTGGTACGTCGTAAAAAACGACTGATTATAGGTGAAAAGTTATGAAGGCTTAAAAAATAACAAGAAGCAACGAGTACTTTTCAGATTTTCATTAACCCGCACTTTTTTTCCAAACGCAAGTAGCTTTTTCCCAGTAGAGCATGCAATCTGTATAAATTGTAGTTAAAATTAAAATTTTCACCTTGTACTTTGAATTTATTATTCCCGGTTTTCTTCACGCGAAATTGCGGTGTTAAAAATTTATGACAGCCGAAAAATAGAATATGCAAGTGACTTGCAGATTGTATCATTTTTAGATCAATAAAATAAAATGCCGTAGTCCCAGAATTATTATAGATTTGGTCATGTATACACACGCGATAAAGCCGCGACTACCGTACACGAGCAAACTAAGGTTTTCCAGGGGGGCGAGCCAAATCTGATTAAACCGTATGTTATTTGGGAGTTGAACAAACCAGCGGCACAGTCCAATTTGAATCATCGTAAGCCGATTAATGCACGATTACTTGGGCGTCATTCGCGCCACTCAAAGCCCAATGTTTTTCCAATTGCCTGTATGCAGAGTCGACGTCAACACGCGCGACTGATGTTGTTTCACGCTTCGCGTTCCAACGAATTCAATTCTCCCGCACTTGAGCGTCGCAGGCACAGTGCGGTGGTAGTGGCCGAAGTGCTGCTGGCGGTATAGCGGCACTCCCATATTTTGCAAACGAGCTGAGATATGTTAAGCGAGCCCGTAAAAATCACTTACCAAGGAAAACACGCAGCCTCGTAAATAGAAGGACGCGGCGGCGGAGCAAGGTGTCCGTAAATAAAGCGCAATGCGCTGTTGCCGGGGTACCGCCTACAATCCCCCCCGAGTTTATGTATGTTATCTGGGCCGTCCACGTTTCTCAGGGGGTGTCCTTTAAATTGACTCGGATAACAAGGTGGTCGAGGTGGCAGAGAGCGGAGAGAGAGAGAGAGCCCCGCCGAGAATGGCCGTCATTTCGCAGAAATAAGGAGAGGCGAAGAAGAGACCTTACACAGCTTGGTATATGACACACACACTCTCTAGGCAGCAAGAAGCTGGCTGCTCTCGCCTTATATATTCTGTAGGACGGGAGTTAGCGCAGCTGCTGCGGTCGCCGCCGCGGCGTTAGAGGGAAGATTGTTCGAGCGAGAGCAGAACTGTAACGCTCGACCGGCCGAGACATTCAGGAATTACGTCGCTCGTTTATATACCTTTTTCCCCCCCGTCGTACGTATTATACTACACCCACGGCAGCGATTCTGGGTCACGCGCGAAAGTGTCGCCGCGAATAGTTTTCAAGGTAATTTAACGATTCGCCCGCGCTCAAATCCTCAAATCGAGTTCTCCCGAGTCATAAAATTCGCGAAACTCGGCAAATCGCTGTAGCCCCCATCCCCCTCCCTACCTCCCTCCCGAATACGACGTACAGTCCCGACCACTCGGTCGGACTCGTTAACCGTTCACGCATCGACTCCTCCGAGAGTTCCGAGGGAATCACTTAGATATATCGCGCGGGCGAGCTCGTCGGGGAGAAAAGAAAGTTCGAGCCTGCGGTGTGTATAAGTCGGAGGAGGAGCAGGAGGAGGAGGCGGCCGTCCCGCGTCGGGGAGGGCCGAGGGAGCATAAGTCAGCGGCCAAAACAGCGTCAACCGAGAAAGTAAAGTAAAGCTCACGTCGAGGAAGGGCTACCAGTACGCCGTGTCCCGAGAAAGTAAGAGTGAGCCGAGGGTAACGTCGCATACCACTGCTTCAAACTCTCGCGCGCGCGCGCACACGCACAGACGCACAGTCGTACACAAATACGCGCGCGCGTCCGCTCGCGAAATGTAAGGAATGGGAAATCGATGGGTCAGAAAGGGAGAGAGAGAAAGAGAGAGAGAACGAATAACGGCAAAGCTCGTACGTATGTATCTCCGGCTATTGATCGACATGCAAGTGTGTGTGTGTATATATGTATCTATCTCTCTCTCTCTCTCGCTCTCTTCCCTCTTATCCTCTCGCTCCGCCTCATACAGCTGCTCGAGCTTTACGGCTTTCCTCCCTCCGACAAAACGTACGATAAGCGCTCGGTTCTCTGCGATATATACATGTATGTTGCCGCCACTACGGCATCAGCCACCTTCGTCCTCCTCCTATGTGTTCGTGTGTGTGTGTGTCTACATGAGTGTCTATATATATAAAGAAAAACAGAGAAAGGAGAGTCCGACTTCGGGCAAACGTCAGGCGCACTCGCGTAATTGGCACTCGCGATGCTCGCGCGCGATCGCAATTATGCCAGCTTCGGAATGCTCGACGCCGCGAGAGAGCTGTCCTGCCGTTTCGGAGGGGGATGGATTCTATCCTGGTCTCGCGCACCTCCGACAAATTGTCCGTAATAAGGAAGAGAAAGAGCTCGCTCGATGAAATAAAGCATTGGATTAGAAAGTGACGCATGGCCCCGGCGTCAACCGCGCGCACCGGGAAAGCGCGAGGAATTCTCCGTCTATCGCGACGACTGATTTATCGACAGGGCGGCGCGAGGGAGAGGAGGGAGATTTTTTCATTCTTTTTTTCTCCCTCCGTCTTTTTTTTCAAAACTAAAATAAGTCTCGGGGCTCGCTGCTATCAGCAGCGGCAGCGCAGCAGAGGCAGCGGCGGCGGCGGCGGCTGTGCAACTCTCGCGAATCCGTTTTAATCCGATTAGCGCTGGAAATTCTTCTCTTCCAGCGCAAGCAGGGGGATGGGGGGCTAACATCTGCCCGGGTAATCCCGTCAGTATCGGCAATGAGATCTTTTCTTTCTCGCTGAATTATCAATTTAAAACTTCGGAATCTCCGGCTCGACTCAGGGGGGGGGGGGGGGAAATTTTTTTCTGGCCAGCGCGCAGTTAGCAGAGCGATTTACAATAATAAGATAATCCCGCAGATGGGGACGACTGATGCGGTGGAGAGCGCCTGCGATTTCTCACGCTGTGCAGTGCGAGTATTTAGGAATCGCGAGCTTTCTTTCCTCGTCGCTGTTAATGTTTTCGACAAAACGCTTCCCGGGTGCCGCAGTCAACAGGTAGGCGTCTCGGCCACGTCTGACCGGACACCGCTTCTACTACTGCGATCCACAGAGAAGCGGTTTGTAGTTCAACTGCAAAATTACCGTTGCGCGAGTAATTCAAGCGCTTGAGGAGCGATCGCTAAAGACAGATTTTAGTCGTTTCACCGCGAAAGATAATGGAGACTGATAAGGGACAATGCGGCGCGGTCTAGCCAACAATGTATCCATTTGTCAGACGCTCGGCGAGCAAGTGTACCTCGAAGCCTGCCTCTCGATAACAAGGAAGTAAGCTATGTATAGCCCAGCGCGCCTCAGACATCCTGCGAGCGTTAATCCGCCTAATCGCGTTATTCCAATCATTAGGAAGATCCCCCCCTTCCCCCTGCCGTGCGCCCGGCTCACTCCTAACGTTCCGCGATGCAGTCTCCGGTGTGTACACGTATACAGGTATATACGCGCAGCAAGAGAGGGAGAGAGTTCCTGATATACTCCCATGTCGTCGCGGCGCGTCGATCGATTCCTCTTTCCGTCCTCCTCCCTCGCATTAGTATATAGCGGAGAAAGCGACGCGAGACCCCCTCGCCCCATTTGGAGGGATCTATATAGAGGCGGCGGATCAGAAGGCGTAGGCAAATATTAGCTCGGGGCAAACGTTGGACCTCTTCGCGATCGTGACGAACCGGCTTCGCCGATAAGCAACAGCTCGCCGTCGGGCGCGCGTTTATGCATCATTGGAAGCTCCTCAGACGCGCGTGTGTGCAGCAGTCGATATTCGATATTTGCACGAGAAAGAGAGAGAGAGAGAGAGAGAGCGGGAGGAAGAGCAAGTTACCTCCTTCCGACGCGCGCATACCCTCTCGCGCCTTTGATACATCTCAATCTTATTCCGAGGATGAAGCGGGGCGGGGGTGGGGGGGTGTACTCTGCAGTGCTCGGGACCGGATCTAATTTTGAATTATTGGGTGCCGAGAGAGAGAGAGAGAGAGAGAGGAGGTGTGGTTGCGCGCTCGCCCTCGGAAATTTCTCGGTAAGAAGAAAAAAAAACCATTACGCCGATGTATCATTCAATTTGAGCCTCGAGTCGGGCGCATAAATCGAGGGCCGGAGCGCCCTTATCCGCGCGCGCGTCGCTTCGTTACACCCTCACCGAAAAGCGCCGGTGAGGAAAAGCGCCTGGGCGTGTCAGGCTCACGCATCTGCCTTTGGCAGAGAGAAAATTCTCTCTCTCTCTCTCTCTCTCTCGCTTCCTTGAGAATAACTTTTTTTCCCCGCTCTCCTCGTTTCTCGCAAGACACTCGATATCTCCTTTATAAAGCAGAAGCTCTAGCTTAAAAAGGGAATCCGGTCGATCGGATTGTAATAGACAGGCCCCCAGACGACTGCTGCGTGTCCAATAACGCTCTCCCGCGGCTGTCCAATTCCACGCGGAGACGTCGTCGTCGTCGTCGTCGTCGTCTTAGTCGCAGTCGTCGTCTCATAGAAATCGGGAGTTCTCAATTAAAGCGAGTGCAGAATCATGTTCGCCTTGAGTATACGTAAGGGAGGCGAAGGAGGTGAAAGCGAGCGCTTTCGAGGGCCCAAAGCCACTAATTGCCTTGGATTGCCGTGACGTGAAAGCTGCGCGCTAAGATATATACTAGCGCGCACGCGGCGCGGCGACGATCATGCATATCGGTTCGCTTCTTCAGCGTCTTTGTCGCGGCCTTGAATCGCATTTCCCCCCTGCGTCCGCGCGATAACTACGGAAAATTGAGGGCGCGTGTGTGCGTGCGCGTATGCAACGTGTTTTTTCCTTGCCAAAAAAAGTTTGGCAAAGCCCCGAGTTCGCCCCCTCCTTCAGCTCCGCAAGATCAGAGAGACATGAGAGACAGAGAGGAAAGAAAGACAAAGAAGAGGGGAAAAACACAGCGAGTTAAATAATCGCGGTCGAGTTGCAGAAAGTTTCTTGGATCAGGCGAAGCTACGCCGGACTACTGCTGTAGGGCGCGCTATACTGGAAATGAAGCGGCGGCGGCAGCAGCTACGCGGTATAGCGAGAGCGACAGAGAGCGAGAGAAAGAGAGTCCTGGACATTAGCGAGCGTGTCCAAAAAGGCCTCGGTCACGTCCCTTGTAGTGCCAGCAAAGTTTTATTGGCTGTCGGTAACTGCGCCCGGGGGAACTCCGGGCCTTTACCGAAGCTCCTGCGCCGCCGCTGCCGTCGTCTAGTACGATCCTTGAATAAGCGATGCGAATCTCACTCCCCTCTCCCTCCTCCTCCTCTCTCTCTTTCTCGTGTCTGCAGTAACTCGCCGAGACGCCGCTGCTATCCCGAGTCCGTGTAGATTCGATCTTTGATCAACGCGCCGAGAAATTGTACGATTAATGAGCTGTCGATAAATCTCAAGAAGAGACGGGTAGGGGGAGGGCAGGGGAAGAAGACGAGGAAAACTGTAAATCACCGATCGGTGCTCATCGGGAATTAATTGGAGAGCCGAGGGTCAAGTGTTTCGCAAATATAATTTCTCTCTCCCTCTCCCTTTCTTCGAAGTATAGAGAAGAGAGAGAGCGCTCGGCGTAGCAAGAAAAGGAGAGAGAGAAAAAAAGCGCGAACGGCACGCGCGCGACGCGACGTCAAAATCAATATCACCTGTCGAATAAGTGCTCCATTCGTCAGAGCGATTTATGACCTGAAGCTCACGCTCGCGCATAACGAGTCAGCCGAGCACCAGCACCAGCACCAGCAGTACCAGTAGCAGCAGCAGCCTCGTAAGCGTATCTATTTTAAGGCCGGGCTATAACGCTGCTCGCGCATATAATCGATTTCATTAGCTCGTAAATTTCGCATTCCCGCAAACCGCAAATTCCATGTATATTCGCTCTTGCTTGGCTGATGGTCGTCCGTAGCTACTGCTGCGCCGCTTAAACCCGTTACACTAGCTTTCTCTCTCTATCTCTCTCTCTCTCTCTCCGTCTCTTGCATGAATTTACGGATCAACGCCGTACGCCGCCTTCTTTCCCTGTTCTCTCCGGCTAATTCGATCCCTCGGATTTAATACGCCCGAGAACTCTTCATCCGTCGCTGGTAAAGAAAAAAAATACAGAAATTTCGCGATGAAATTACTCATGAATCTTGCAAAAACATGCAGACACACACACGCGGGCGGGCGCTTCCACGCACAAAGGGGCGAAATCCGCGCGGAGAAATCTCGCTCGCGCGTAATCGCGGGAAAAGGAGAGAGCAGGAGGAGGAAGCGGGCAACACAACACAACAAGCATTTTTCATCGGCTGCAAAAAATAGAGGCAACGGCCGCTCCACAATAAGCTCGTCTCGGCCCCTCTCTCTCTCTTTCTCTCTTCTCTTCGTTCTTCGCAATAGGTAGACCTCTCTCTCTCTCTCTCTCCCAAGGGTCCCTATCCCTTCTCTCTCTCTCTCTCTCTCTCTCTTTCTCTCTCTCCTGCAGTGCGCGCTATGCTCGGGAATGCTAAGTGGGAAAGTACGCGCGCAATGAGGGAAGCCAACTGCTTTAATTTAAACTTGCCTGCGGAATTCGGCGAGAAGCTGCGCTATCTCTCTTTCTCTCCATTCTACTTTCGCTTTTCAATGTCGAACGGCGGGGAAAGTGGGATGAGGGGGGGGGGGGCGAAAGCATGCGCCGCGATTAATTGAATGCAATATATTTTTTTCAACGAGAGGGGCACACACAGAGAAGACGCAATGGTCGCGCTTGATAATTAGAATTTTTCGCTCTCTCTCTCTCTTTACGTACAACCCGCAGCTATAAATCGCCGCAATTTCGGCTGGGGGCGCTCGGCTGATTAATCGAGCGTGGATAATTAACTATTTTCGGCGGTGCCGCAGTGCTGCAGGCTTTCTCGGAAAAGTAGCCGGGGGAAAAAAAAAGCCGGGCAAAAGCGAGAACAACGCGGGGTACGCGACGAAACGGAATAGAACACGAGCGCGTGAAGTGAGAAGAGAGAGGGAGAGAAAATCAGATTATCATATCAGGCGGTAAATCATGAACCGGATGATTTGCACCGACAATCGGCCGGCGCATAACCGCTGCGCAAGAGAGGAGAGAGCGAGCCCCGAGAGCGCTCGGCGCGCATATCCGCCGGTTTTTGCAATCAAAGTAAACTCGCGCGCAAGTTCTGGCTTTCAGCCAGGATTATATAAGAGGAGTCTCGCGCTTCAAAGTTTAATTTCTCAAATCCTTGCGCAGTTACTCCGAGAGCCACCCCCCCCCCCCGGCCCGCCCGCTCGCGCTATAGCTGCTATATCCCAAGAGACTTCTTTTGCGCTCTCTCTCTCTCACTCACTCTCTCCGTTCGCATTTTGCTTATCCTCGCGCGCTCTCCTCCTTCATCCCAGCTTGCGTCTGGCTCTCTCTCTCTCTCTCGACTCTCGCCTCTCGCGTCGAGACTCTGGCCTTGGGATAGCTGCTCTCGGCGGAGGGTGCGAGTAGCTGAAATTTCTTCTTCATTGCCAACTGAAACGGGAGATTACTCGGGCAAATATTTGAGGCGCGAGTCTTCATTGATCGCTGTCGATATCCTCTTCTCTTCCTCTCTCTCTCTCTCTCTCTCTCGCTTCCACCGACTCCTTCGCTCTATATCCGACGAGAGCGCAGAGAAAGAGAGAGAGAGAGAGAGAGAGAGAGAGAGAGAGAGAGATCCGAGTACACGCTCCGCTGATTTACTTGTAGAGCGGAATTAGCGAGTCGGAGAATCGCGGAGACTCGAGGGGTAAATATATTTATTCGCGAGCTGCGCGACGAGTCTGTTTGTCTTGCAGCGTGCGGAATGTAGAGCAAATCGATCGAGCGTGTCGAAGGGGATGGGGCATAGCAGTCCTTGATTTGTTTGAACTTTCTCGCGCTCTGCTGCTGCGGCTGCTACTGCTGCTGCTGCTGCAGACTATTGCTTCGGTCAGCACAGTCGACTAATCTTCTTTTCCACGCTCGACGTCCGTTTCCACTCTTAATTAATTCATTCCCTCCTCTCCTCTGGCTCTAATGCGATTCCCACTCTCGCATTGTCGTTTCGCTTCGGAAAGAATTTGCCGCTGCGTCGCCGCCGCCGCCGCCGCCTTGTGTCCCATAATCGATAATAGAGTCGAGCGGCGCGCGCGCGCGCGCGAGCGAGAGACACAGCAGTGTACTACGAGTATATACATGGAGAGAGCCTTTGGAAATCCCTTTGACCGTTGACGCGCGGCTGTTGCCTTTTTCTCCCTGTTTTTAAATCCGAAATCTACCCTCTCGTGCGCGCGACAGCGACGGCAGTGTAGCGGCAACGCTCGCGAGAGAGAGAGAGAGAGAGTGAGAGAGTCACGAGAGAAAGTAGAACTCGCGCACTCGCGACAAAACCTCAATCCCTTTAATGGAGACAAATCCCTCTTGCGCCGCGAGTCTGAGCCTCCCCCTCTCCCACCCTACCTCTCCTCTCGCTCTCTTTCTCTCCGGGGCGACGACGACGTCGACGGCGAACAATTTGTAAGAGTATATCCTACCTAGCCTGACATTAACGCCCCGCACTTGTAAGCCAACACTGGCCAATCATCTTGCCTCAGCCTCTCTCTCTCTCTCTCTCTCTCTCTCTCTCTCTCTCTCTCTCTCTCTCTTCTCCGTCCTCGACTCCGAGCAGCTCTTTTTCGCCCTCGCTGTACTACTATACCTTGCTTCGGGAGCTTCCGCTTTTACCCTCCTTCGATTCTCAAACACTCCCTTAATTTTGAGCCGTCTTCTTTCTCCTTTACGCTCGACAGCTTTTATGGACCTCTCGGGAGGGGCAGGGGTGGGTGGATGGGGGGGGGGGGGGACACGCTCTCGGAATTTCATTCGATCGATCTTCTCCCGCTGTATAATTTTAAATTGCTTCGGCTTTTAATTGCGCCGAGATAATGACGCATATTAATCATACGTACAAACTAATTATAAACGGGATATCGTTTAAATTAATCATTGCATTACAAGCGTGCGAGAGAGCAACGGCTTCATTATGCTCCGATATTTCGACTACACCGTAAACATTCATACGCTCCTAAAGAGGATCCTTTACCGCCGCACGTAAAATTATAAAATTAATGAGGAACATTCGTTTAGTCGGTTAATACCCCGGCATTAAACTTCTCTCCTCTCTCTCTCTCGCTCTCCTTACCGAGCAGAGAAGACAAAGTTTTTTTTCAGCTCGCGCGCCGCCTACTATACCCTCTCCGGGTCTTTTATCTTGCTTAGGCCGGTGGGGCGCTGCGCGGAGTTCACTGTTTTGTATGCCGACGCGACAAGAGGCTCTCCTCCGCGCGGCTCGCGTGTAAATGCTCCTCGTAGATCATTTTCACGGTTTACTTGCGAGATAACTCAATTTCCTTAAGGTCGGGGAAGGAAATGAGTTGGCTCCTCCGCGCTAAGCCAAAGTGCACTAGACTAGGCAATTTTCCACCCGCGAATAAAGCGAGCGCCCGCGGAACTTTAAATTTCGCCGCCCGAGTCATTAACATTTATATACACGCGGGCTTTATTACAATTTACGCACTCGGCTATCTTTCCATTGTTGCTCTACGTGCCTATTGTTGCCGATGCTGCTGCTGCTGCTGCTGCTATTGCTGTTGTTGTTGCTTATATGTACCACGTATATACACAGAAGCCCGTATAACCGCAGCGCAGGAAGAGCTTGATGAGATTAAGTTCGAATATAGAGAGGAGGAGGAGGGAGAAAAAAGAAAAGCGCGGCGGCGTAGAAGTGAATGTATATACATGCGCAGCAGCCGTACAGGGCAATATCAAAGCAATCCACAAAGATTGCACTTTATGCGAGTCGTAAAGGTTGCTGCGCCGCGTGAATCTCGATATGCGCTCGCGCGCGCGCGCGGCGAACGTTTCGGAAAACAAACCTCGGGAATATCGCGACTGCTATACCCTCGCCGTTATACTCTTTTTCCCTCTCGCTCGCGCACGTCTGGCAAAACATCCGGGGCTACACACCACAGGCCACGGCTATACGCCGTTCAAGCACCGGAATGGCTCCTGCCGGAGAAGAACGGCCGTCGAGATTGAGTGTATGGATTTTCACTCGGGGGGAAAGTTCCGAGCGCTCTTTCCGCTCATTCGGTTCGCCGATTATTTTCGCATGTGTATACACTGTGCGCAGAGCCGGGGGGAGAGAAGCAGGCGCGACACGGAGCAGTACAAAGCACTTGGGATCCGCGTGTAGAAGGCGACTTGCTAATTAAATAAACACTTATCAATTTCTCCGCTGTCGAGCAGTGCCGCGCTTGCTCCAAACTTTTCATTTATTCGACCGCAAATTAGCTCGGAAGTTGCGAGAGCGCGAGAGTTAATCCTGTCATCGTTTTATTGCGCCAGTTGCGAGTTTTCGAGATTCGTGACTTTGTCGACGGCGCGGGCTGCGAGCTGCTCCGCGGCTCCCGGTTAAATTCTCTGTCTCTCTCGTTTCTCTCCGCGCGGGAGCTGCGCAGCGAAATAAACGGCAATTGTTTACCTCTTTCGAATTCCCCCTTCCCCTCCCCCAATTATTCGAGCAGATTTCCCTGCCGCGCAAAATTACCTCGCAAAAGTATAGCCAATCTCTCGTAGCTCACTTCGCCACGCAGTACTGCCACGGCAGCACAGCGGCCGAGATCGCGTCTGTGTACAGCCTCGCTTTCGCATACGACGATCGACGCGCTCGTATACGTGTCGCGTACGTTCGGCTTTTTTATCAAAGCTTCCCTCGCCGGGCTCTCCCTCTCGTCCTCTCCACTTCGATCGGAGGTTGCCGCGCGCGCGGTCTACGAGCCGTAAAATTACGTGACATTAATGCGAGCGACGTACGTCCCCGCGTGCGCATGCTCGGCTCGTCCCGGCGGCAGTGGCATAGGAAGAGGAGGAGGCAGGGCCGAGGCGGGGGGAGTACAGCGGCAAGCAAAAAAGAGTCGCTGCTGCAGCAGCAGCGCAGCTTTCTCGAGCGAGAAGAGCCGAGGCTTAAACAAAGAATCTTTATGCCGTTATTCGCGAATGCCGGCGCGCAACAGCTGGCTTTTACACGAGAGAAAGAGAGAGAGAGAGAGATACACGTCGAGTGGCCGGGCTCTTTCCTCCCCCGGTTATTTTCCACTCCGACGTCGTATACCGGAGTTTTTATCCGTGATGCTTATGTACTGCGTAAGGGACGTGCGCGCGCGCGCGCGAGCGCTTCGTTTAATCGAAAGCCAGCTGCTTTTTACCTGCGGACGATCGCTTCCGCGGATGGCTGTGTGAGTGCGCACCTGCGTACGTGTGCGAGTGTGCTTTATCGCAGAGCTGAAACTTGCTACAGTTAATGCTTGGTAATTAAGGGGGATTTAGCTCGGATGCGATTGTTCTTGTTTATCGAGGGGGGGGGGGGGAGGAGGAGAGCGCTGGAACGGCTGACCGCGCGCGCGTGTGTCTATCGATTTCCGCTTGGGCGGCGTTTTTGAGACAGAATGTATATAGTTTGCATTCGATTTTAGGCGATTAAAGTAGCGGTGAAAATTTAAAAAAAGCAGAGGGCAGCTATTTATCCGCAGCCGCGCGAGTCCCGTTGCGGCGTCTGATTATTTTCGGCGCGTTCCACTTAAAAGCTATAACGACAGTTTTTATCGGCGTGTATCGAACGCGATTGCATATTTTACGATCGACGTACATATGCGTGTCCTTATTCGCGTTATTCCCTCGAAAATTCAGCCTTTGAAAAAGTGCTCTCGCACGCATACGTCGAATATCACTGAAAAAATGCACTTTTCTTCGGTCTAGAAATCGAAAAAAATTTTTTAAAGCTAGAGGTTTCGAACCGATCAGACTTTTTTCTGTAAACCGTAAGATGATGAAAAATGCCGAGGAACATGGTAAATATACAATATGAAAATTTAACATGGGGAGGCATATGGAGGAAAAAGAAAAAATTAGCTATTTGGATTTTTATTATTTTTTTTTTTTTAAATGGCATAACTTTTGATCAGAGCATCGAAACTTGGCAAATTTTTTTAAAATTAAAGCTCTTTTGTAATACTTTATAATAGTGTTATTCGAAATTATATTGGTGCCTCGGGAACATTCGTAGTCGTTAGTATTCCAGTATTTTGACGCATTAATTTTCTGCAAAAAATTGTAAAATGGCTCAGAAATATGGTTACTAGTAATTTTTCCCATGTTCCTCTGCACTTTTGACTATTTGTCGGCTCACAGAAGAGAGTCTGATCGGTCCGAAACCTCTAGCTTTAAAAAATTTTTTTCGATTTCTAGACCAAAGAAAAGTGCATTTTTTTCATTGAAATTCGACGTACACGCGCACGCGCACGGTCCAGGTAACGAGAAAGGCAGCATCTCGTCAGCGGAGAGCGCGGTATCGATCGGGCAGCTCGCATCGCATTAATTAAATAAATCTCCATCGATCAATCTCGCTTGCAGTTCCATGCGCGCACACACACATCCTTGCACACACCACAGACACAGAGCGAGAGAGAGAGAGAGTCTCTCCGCAACGAAACAGCGTAGGCGCATCGATTATCCATCGCTCGATAATAGCGTCGATGAATTTCGCATCTGCAAGAGAGAGAGAGAGAGAGAGCAGTATAGAGGGGCGCCTCGCGCGCACAGAGGAACCGGCCAGCCAACGGTAATTGCGTGTGTAGCTATTTATCAGTGCGGGCTTGGAACTATAACGCGTTTCCGCTGTTTGTAGGCATCCACGTCTCGCTTCGTGCAAATGAGCCGCCGCCGCCGCCACCGCCTGCGCGCACGTGTGCTTTGCGCCCGTCCGCTTTTGGCTTATCGTACGGCGTACGCTTTGCTCTGGCCCCAGCGCGCGCTCTGCGTCTCTGCTTTGGTTATATCGAAAGTGGCACTCGCAGGCTGTGTGTGCCCCTGCCCCGCTGCTTTGCTTTAAAGCCGAAGCTTCGCCTCGACACACACACCACCGAAACGTATACGTGTGCGGGATGAATTTTAATGTTTATGATGCGCTTCTGCGCACGATTTACCGCGCGGGCCGCCGCGCGAAACTTTGCCGTTCGAATAAATGTTCCGCTGATTGAAGCGAGTTGTAGATAAGAGTTTGTTACAAGGGAGAACTAGGAGGTGTACATGCTGGGTATAAGCGGAGGGAATAAAAGTAAGCCAGCGAGACGTGATCGAAAAACAGAAGGCGCTGCTGCTGCTGCTGCTGTAGTGGCAAATGTGACAAATTGCGTCGACAGCGCGCCGCACGTAATACAAAGAGTTGGCCCCCCCGATTCGAGCTGTTTATCCTCGGAGATTCGAAGAATAATAGCTCATCTCTAATACACTCTTTCTCTCCCATCCCGCCCACACACCCTCCCAATAATCATACGAATCCTCTCGGAATCGAAGCGTTATTTCTCATAAAACTTTCGTCCTCCCGGCTTACACGGTTCTGCGTATACCTCCCTCTCCTCCTCTCGCTCTCCTTCGTCTGCGAATGTATATGTATATACATGCAAGTCGGCGGCCGTCGGGGGAAAACTGAGCGTAATGAAACGGGTCAGAAGGTCGGCGATACGAAAAATAAAGCGTAATCGAGCTCAGATGGTTTCGCTCGAGGATTCCTCTCTTCCCTCTTCTTTCTTTTCTTCTCTCTTTCTTTTCTCCCTTCCTTCCTTCCTTCCTTATACTTCCTTCCCGTTTCGCGGAAGAAGAAATTTATAACGAACTCGCTCGGCTGTATCCCTCGCAGCTTCGATTTTTCATTTCTCTCTTTTTTCTCCCTCCCGTCCCGTTGTATGCAGCCGCAGATCGATCTCATTGTAAACAAACAAGCGAATCTCCTCTCGCTCCCTCTCTCTCTCTTTCCTACTTCTTTCTCGCGCAAGTCGTTAAAACTTTTAACGACGCGGATTGTTTTCATTTAATTTTAATTGACGACTTATAAACCGCGGCCTCTGTTTCGCATTTATGCTGAACAGCCGATCGAGGGAATTCATTCCCGCGAGCCGTTAAGTGCCGTTGTACACCGACGCGTTTTTCTTTATTAGCGCGTATCGTCTGCAGAATCGCGAAACCGAAACTGTAATCTAGATTGATTCATTGATAACGGGACAATAATACGAAAGGGACGCGTGTACGCGGTTCTGCATAAATGTGTTGCGTCGATGAACGATGCAAATTGCCGAGAATCTGCTCTTGCGGCGAAATCGTAATTCGACTTGACACTCGCTGGGAGCAGAAAAAAAATTAGCGTACATTAATTGTCCCGAAAATTGTCGAGCGTCATGTCGGCCCCACTGACGCGAGGATCAACGCTTTGTGCTCCGCGCGGACGCGTACGCGTTTCTCTACAAGCGTACATAGATATACGTGCAAAGAGAGGACGAGCGGAGGGTTGGCAAGCTCGCGAGATTAAATGAAGCGATGATGAAGCGCGTTATCGGGAAATGGCTAGTCTTTCGAGATTATCATCCGTCGGCTGTTATCAGGTTCCGAATGAAAACCCTCGACGCGCTCCGCTTGCTGCCTGATGAAACCCTGATGAGGATATTTTGACTTGCGGCTCGTTGCTTACTTTTTATCAGTCAGCCTATCCGCACTCGGCGGAGTCGAAGTCACTGGGTAATCGAGAAGGAATTGCTTTCAGCGTATATACGTATATAGAGTACCGTCTCTCCGTGTAATATACTTTTTCAAATCGAAGTACAGAGACAAAAAAGAAAAGAAGCAAAAAAAAATACCCTGGCTCCGTATAAATGTGCTTTGCCGTGCTCTATACACAATCGCGCGCAGCCCGAGCGAAATCGATTTTCCACGCGCGCGTAACGCGCTGCGGCAATCGCACAATGCAAATTGAATTATTCTTTTTTACACAACAGCCATAGCAAAAGAACTCGTTGGGAAAATACTGAATTTTAATTAACTTCAATAAACATTGATTGACGCCGTGTTTTTATTGTTCGAGCCCCGCTCGCCCGCTCGCGCCATCAGCGTTTAATTTACAAATTTCGCAATCGCGCACGGCGGGGGGGGGGGGGGGCGATTCGAGCAATTATTTCGACGCGAGGGTTTTTTCCGAAAACGCGGAAAAGCGAAAAACCGTTGAAAGTTGGACAAGCACGTGTACGTATATTATATATATATACAACGAGACGAGCCGACAAATCACTCGGCACTTCGGCCCCGTGAATTTCTCGAGCCGCTTGATTATTTATGCACACAACACTCGGCGGCGGCGGCGGCGGCGGAGAGCTGACTATCTCTCGGACACTCGAATTAGGGCCGGTCTCGGCAATTAGGGCCCCCCGTCGTTAGCGCTGCAGACTCTGCCAAATTACCCGCTCTTCGTCTCTGTCCTCGCGTGCGGCTGCATCAAGCTCACGTATCTCCTTTTATGAAGACTAAAATATATCTCGAGCGGGGCTGCCGCGGCCAAAGCGTTGTGTTGAGTGCTCCGCGGGAAGACTGATGAGCCCCGGGCTTTTCTTTTGCAATTTCGCCCGCGCGCGTCAACTCCCGGTGAATAAAAGAGATTAATCGAACCGCGCAGGCGAGCTATACCGTGCGTAATAGGTACGAGGTAAACAAAATGCGCGCGCGCGCGCGCTCCATATCGGTCGCCCGACTCGGAAAAATAAAATCCCTTAACTCGAGGGCGGCAATAAAAGCGATATCAGCCAAAATGTTCTCCTCGCGTCATATACACACTGTGGTGTATATAGAGCACATCTCGAGCGCGCTGGAGGTTAGGGTTGCGCGCGGAGAGAGAAAGCGCAAGATCGATTTTGATGGCGCGCCGTATACTCCTCGACACGCGACGCCATAACTCGCGGGCCGCGTCTATATAATACGTAATACTCGCGAGGCACTTGAACCGCTGCGAGTAATTCTTATCCCCCCGAGGAATTGCGCGTGGGCGCGCGCGCGATCTCCTCTCTCTCTCTCTCGCTCTCACGCCGTATATACATAGCTATAGAGGACATATATACCTTTAATGGAATTAAAGTGCGGTAAACGGCACGTAAAATCCAAGGGAGACTGACTGTCGACGCTGCCGCCACCGCCGCCGCCGTAGCTGGCGCGGCATTGGATCGTCGAGGGTTACGTAATCCGGCAGCCGTTTTACAGCCGAAATATGCCCCTGAAATCTGGCTCACGTGGATTTGATTTGATATCGTCGTAGCCCAGCTACCGCGGCCCGCCCCCCCCCCTCCCTTTCTCTCGCTCTCTTTCTTCTTTCAATCTGTCTGCGGGAGACGAATTTTAACGACACACTTGCGCGAGAGGCTCTCGTAAAGCCCGGTACGCTTTACGCGCGAATTATACGCGCTTATAACGACTTGGGAATTCGAAAAATTTCGATATTCTCGGCTTGTTATATAGCTCGCGCGGGGATGGCTCGTCGCGCGATCGACGTCTCGCGAGTATAAAAAAGCAGGAGAAGACGAAGACGAAGAAGAAGGAGAAGAAGCGAGCGAGGGAAATGAAGATTTAATCGGCTACTGAAAGCCCTTTCCGTTGCGGACGCTAAATTTTTCATAACTCCGAAGCTGCGCATCGCTATTTATTCATGCTCTCCCGCGCGTCGAACGAAAGCTATACGTATACATCCTCTCCTCTCTCTCTCTCTCGGAGCATTGCGCAGAGCGAGCGTGACACGAGCGTCGCATACGTATGAGGGCCTCTCTCGAGCGTTCGCGCAGCGAACGGAAGCTAAAAGGCGAAAAAGAATTCGTTATACGAGCGACGAAACGTGACGTAACGTCCTGTCCGCTGAGAGAGCCGGCGCGCCCGGGATATTTGATTGAGATCCTTTGTCCCCGTGATTCGAAGCCTCGGCGGCGGCGGCGGCGGCGGCGGCGGCGGCACTACGGGCCGCCCGTAAATCTTTGACATTCGCCGATATTTTTCCGCTACTCTCCCAAGCTCTCTGACCCCGATATCGACTCACCCGCGCGCGCGCGCGGCTCACGACCCCGATAGGCTTAGCTCATCGAGTTTAGCCGGACAAAACGAGTTGCGGCCGGCCAAAGTGTCTATATATATATGCAGAGCGCCCGATCGATTTCGCGGCTCGTTGGGATGAGGTATAAGGTCAGGCGATTTCTTTCCTTCTTGTCTCTTTTTTCTCTTTTTGCGTATATGCCAAAGCTTGACGGAGGAAATGAGAATAACGATGACAAAGCAGCAACGTGGCACAGCCGAGCGTGGATGAGTAATAACCGCTAGTTTTCCTTTATCGCGAAACTTTTGGAAAATATCGCGCGGTCTAATTAATACCTTGCCCCTCCTACACCCTTCCCGCCCGCGGGGAAAAAAAGCAAACAGAAAGCGGACGTTGTATAACGAAAGAAGAAACTTATCGCGATTGGTCGAGCCATAAATAACCGTGCGATTGCTCTCCTAACAGATTTCTTTCACTGCGCCTGTGCGATTGAGATCGTAATACACATATTTTCTGCCCCTCGTATATGTATATACCGTGTGTGTGTCACACACGACAGCGTAACACGCGGCCGCGAGGAGGAAAGCAGCGCAACAAACGAGAAAACTCGTGGATCGCGCTCGGAATATCTATAGCCGATGGGCGAGCGAGAGGGTGTTCTGTTGGGAAAATGGCCCCATAAATCCCGACCCCCGCACATATAATTTGAAAAAGAGAGCTCGCGTCGTGTGTCTGTGTGTCGGTCCCCTCCAAAAAGATCGATGCTCATACTACTTGCGCCGTTGAGCTTTATTCGTGCTAATAACCTTCGTTAGCGCTATACAGATCCACGCGACAAAGGGCTCGAGCTACTCTGATGCATGAATGTCGATTAGTCCCCCCCTCCACCCACCCCCTCTCCTGCTCCACCAAAACACAACGAGTCGTAAAGAAATATTATTTCAGTAGATTTATCCGCGGAGTCGAGTAGGCCTCTCTGTCTCTCTCTCTCTCGCAGTGAACTTTCTTTTACCCTCTCCTGCGCGAGTAGCACGCGCGGCCACTCGAAGCTGCTCCCGTTCGTCCTTATACAGCTGCTGCCGCACCACTACTTCGTCCCTGTGATCCATACTTAACACTGACGGGTTGTATATGTATATACACCCTCCGCGCACCGACGAGGACGACGACGACGACGACGACGAAGAAAAGGCTGAAGTTAACAGCCCTTGTGGCCACCGCTGCCGACGACTCGTCAAGTGGCTACTCGCGGTTTATTTACGAGCAAAGCGAGGCCAATCTTTGCCCTCTTACGCTGATATGAAAGTATGAAGGGGGAGAGGGGGGAGAGCGAGAGAGAAAGCAGCTCATGCCCTGTGCGGCGACATCGATGAAAATTGCAGGCAGCGAATATTTTCCGCCGACTCGCGGTCGAATCTTTAGATTATTTTTACAGTGTCTCCTCGACGGAGGGGGCAAGCTGCGCTGCGCACGACACTGATCTCCTCGTGCGCGCCACTCGAGCGAGGGCTTTATTTTGGTTGAATCGACGCATGCTTTGTATGTACTTACTATGCGTATATACGTAAGAACGGTTGGAAAATAAAGCGAGAAAAAAGTATATCGAGCGACGAATAACTACGCGAGAAAACGTCAAAATCGTCCTTTACGCATCGGAGTAAGGAAAATCCGGGAAAAGCCCGGCGCGAGTGAGATTTGCGCGGAAAACGGCTCACACCGGACAAATGGCGGCGGCAAGCGTTTCCAGGAGCTGTAGCGCGCGCGCGAGAGAGAGAAAGTCTAAAATCCGCGACAGGCAAATAGACGCTGTCTTCCCTCTCTCTCTCTCTCGGCAAAGCTTCTCTCCTAACGCGGTTTACTCCGCGCGTGCTGCGCAGTGTGCGGCCGGGAGAGACGTATACGTATATAAGAAAGCGGCAGCGCAGCCGCCGCTATGCTGCGTCTCTTTCGTCCCGGCAATACTTGCGATAGCTCGGGCACGTCGAGACACCCTCGAGCAGCTAGTACAGCCAGACAAGAGGGAAACCGGCTGGCAGGAGCGTGAAATGAGCTGCCAGAGCTGCGCGCCTGCGACGTACGATCTCTCCGTACACGTATATATGTATACGTATATACATACACGTATACTTGTTTAACTCTCGCGGTGCGCGCAGCTAACTGAATCCGTTGCCCGCACATATATATATATACACCTATACACGTGCACATGCAGCACACACGTATATATATACATACGTATACGGCGCTCGATTTAACGTCGACAGTATACGGAATTACGCCCCCGCCGCAAGAGAGCTGCGCAGAGAGAGAGAGAGAGCCTCTCTTTCTCTTCCTCATATAATTGCTCGAACCGCGCCACGCGCGCGCTATTGGATAATCCCTGAGAAAGCTTTATCCGCTCTCCTTGCGGCTCTTTATATATATTTCGCCGTGCAGCGCCTCTCCCCGGCTCTAATTAAGCTTTTTCTTTCGCCGGTGCGCGATTCCTTGTTTTTTCACTTTTCGCTATCGCAACAATCGCGACTGCAAGCCGCCGCGGCGACGGCTCGACTCGACTCGACTCGGCGCAGCCGCAGGACTCCTAATTATTCCGCGGCGAAGAATAAGAGATACTAATTTTAATAAGAGATGCAGTACGCGGCTGCTTCTTCGCGAATCGAGGGCGCGGAAAATAATGCAACTCGAGCTCTATACATATATACGTATATGTGCGCAGCCGGATGCGCCAGCGCGATATCGAGGCAATTTTCGACGAGAGAAAAGCCCCTTTTCTCGTGCATCGACATCCGTATCAGTCGAATCGCTGCTACGTGCGCGCGACTGCACTGCCGTCGGCCTCGCCGGTCCTCCGTCGTATAATTCATTGGGACGCGATGCGAATATAAGTGATGCGTACAATAGCCTACAATTTTACATTATAATACAGAGTCGGAGGTAATGGAGTTCTGCAAGCACGCAGGCGGGTATAGACGCAGAGCGGCGGCAGCTGCGCAGCCGTAATCGCGCTGGCGCAGAATCATCATCGTAAAAGCCCTCGAGTTTCTTCAAAATCCGCGTGGGCTCGCTCGCGCGCGCGCTAAAACAATAGCTATGCGGTTCTCGCGAATGTAAATTGTCGGATCTCTCAAGTGCACGCGATAGTGCTTTACTTAGCGCTCGTCATTGTTTCCACAAAAGATTTACCTTCCCCCTACCCCCTTCGCCAACCCCTGCCTTTTTCTCCTCGTCAAAACCTCATCGCGGCTGCAGCGGGGTAATAGCTCCTCACCCGGCTCCGCGAGTATTCTCTCTCTCTCTCTCTCGCTCTCACTTCCCCAGCGAGATTTTAATTAAAACGTACAAATTTCATTCGCGTCTTGTGTGTGGAGAGAAGAAATTTTCCGGCGACTATCCGTCGTCCCGTAAAAATTGTTTCCCCTCTCGAGTTGCCGAGATAGAGAACGAAAAAGAGAGAGAAAGAGAGAGAGCGAGAGAAAGAGAGAGAAAAAACAGCAGTTTCCGTTCGAGTTATTCTCGCGGTCCCGTCGCTTTATACCCCTCTCAGGCGCGCCGTGGAGTGTCCATTAATTTGTACGGCCAAGCATCATCCCCCGGCATTAAAATATACACGATCGCAGTTTGGGGGGGGCTAGGTAAAGCCGAGAGCGCGCGCGCGCGCGGGCTTCCACTTATTAAATTTACCCGTCTCGGAATTCCGGCGAAGCTCCGGCTTGTAGTCCGGGGATTTCGTGTATGTATATAGCGTACAGCGGAAGGTATATAATGTACAACTTCGGAGGCTGCCCTCCGCTCTCGGCCGAATTCTCCCGACTCCTAAATAGTCGCTGCTAACTGGCTTACACGCGCCGCGCGCTCGCGCAACGCGAGAGAGTCCGTGGGGTCCGATTGCGATTTGTTATATAAATAGGCTCGGTTCTGTACGCGTGGGCGAGCGCGCATTTATTGTTTCGCAACTGTATACCCATCTCACGAACCCTATATGTACGCGTATCTAACGCAATTTTTCTCCTTCTCTGTTTCAGGTGAGTCCGGCAAGATGCTACGTTCTCGATGTATACCGAGATCCTCGTTAACGAGTAAGTCTGCACCGCAAACGCGTCAGGCGAAAATATTCTTCGAAATATATGTGACATTGCGAGCGTATATAATGTGGGTCGACGAGGCAAACATCTGAGAAAAGTTATTATAGCAAATACGCTTCCGGGACGATTCTTCAATTCCGCGCTCGAGCTGTTTCCTCTCTTTCTCTCTCTCTCTTCTGTCTCTCTTCTCCTCTATAGAGGCTTCTCCCGCTAAGCTCCTAAAAGTCGCTCGAAAATTATCAAGAGCCACACACCAGTCCTGAGAGTCGCTCTACGTGAAATTGCACTGCTGAATCCAGGAGATTTTTGCGCGCTCGTCGTGCAGGCCTCGAGCCTCACGTATAATAGTTTCGAGACAAAGCTCGACGTTAATTAATGCGTACATCCGCGGCCGAAAGTCAATTATTATCGGGACCGATCGATCTGTCAACTTCTGGGAATAAAAAGCTCCCCCCCCCCTCTTCTCCCGCCTCTACACGCGATAATGAAAGCGACTCGAGGAAAGCGCAATTAGTCTGGATTATTCCCGACGATTGGCGTGGGTCGTTCCCTGACGTGTTTGTTAGCGGCAGCCGGATCGGAAAAAAAACCGTCTAAATTCCGTCGGAGGGGCGGTAAGTATATCTGAAAGTACCAGTAGAGAATGAGAATGAGAGAGAGAGAGATGGAGAGTCATTATGGATCGCGAGCAATCGAGTTTAATCCTTCCATTATTTTTTCTTTTCTTTTTTTTTTATCCCCCATCGTCTTCGTCGAGCGTCCCGTGTTCCCGATATCGGACATTAACGACGACGGAAATAACTAAGAGACAGTCGAGAGCCTCCGAAGAATGGCGAGGAGAGAGAAGGACGCGCGAGCTGCGCGCAAAGACGACTACGACGACGACGGCGGCGGCGGCGGCGGCGACGGCGTCGACGTCGCCGCGACGTCCTAGCGAAGTAGAGAAATGGAGAGACAATACAGTCAGCAGCAGTGGCAGCAGCAGACGCAGCAAATTGCCCGTTAATAATCCGTCCGGGTCGCTGAATCCCAGCTCGCTTTCTCTCTCACTGGCAAGACTCGGTGCTGCTGCTGCTGCTGCTGCTAGATGAAATATTCTTCCCTGATCCGATGTAATTGTGACGACGACGACGACGACGACGACGTCGCTGTGTCGGGAAAATTCTAGCTCTCGTTTCCTCCTCCAGCTCTCTCTTTCTCTCTCGCTTATACTCTCTCTCTCTCTCTCGGTCGCCTGCACCGCCGACGCCACTCCAGAAGGAAAATATTGCCTTTTATAAGCCTCCCACGGCTCATTCGCTTTCTTGGCAAAAGCCAGGGTATACATATACTTGTATATATATATACACGTAGAGTGCTCGTGCGCGGAGCTCTGCTCAACTGCACGTGATTCGTTCTTTATCGATAAACATTAGTGCGAGCACGTGGAGTTCTCTCTTTTTTAGGATCGCCCGCGCACGTAATATGACGAACGATCTGGGTTTTTTTTTTCCTGTCACGCTCCGGAGAACGCTGATTTTTTTGTCAACCGGGATTTCGATTTTATCGATTGGGTCTCGCGTGCTCCTTTTATTAGGGACGAAAACACTTTTAACGCCCGACACTCTGTGTCCACAGCACTCGTATGGAGAGAACGGCTCGAGTAATAAAAACGTAAAGCAGCGCGACGGGCAGCGCAGGGAAAAAAGGGAATAAGCCGCCGGTGATAAGGACTTGGCGGGCAAACTAGTCGTTGCGGCGATGGTACAGCGGCAGAAGGACATCACGACGAAGAAATGTCCCGGGGACACAAAACGCGCGAAAGTGCGCGTCCGAGCGTTTAATCAAGTTTACTGTACCCGAGGACCTGTCCCTCCTTTCTCTCGCTCTCGTTCTTTCTCCCCCTCTTCGCCCGACTCGTGTGATATGTTTCGTGCTAATCTCGCCTCTTTTTCCTATGGCTCTCGCTCCCTTTTACTTTCCCCCCCCCCCCTCCCCAGCTCTCTACTCTCGAGTTTGCATCGCGGCGGATCCTTTCCTCCACCTTCCTTTCAGCGGCGTAACAAGATCTATAATGCATAATATGTAGAACGAGAATAATGCAAATGAGATAAAGATGAAATGACTTTAGTAGCGCAGTGTATTACGAAGCCGGAGTGCGCGCGTGCGTAACTTCTTTCGCGCTATAGGCGCGCGCGCGCGCATGCGGAGGAGAATACGCGAGTGAGAGAGCGAGAGAGAATTTAATACACATCATAGTCACCCGAGGCGATGCGCTAGCTCAGCGCTGTGCCATGCAAAGGAGAGCTGAAGGCTGCGCGAGCGGGAAACTTAGGAATATTGAATCGGCGATATAACTTTCACTGTTATTACAAGCTACCACTTTGATCTCTATGGATACGTTGTCTCGTAGTCGCGCTGGCTTCGATTATTATCAAAATTATTATCTCCCGCGCACCCCCTGTTACAATCTTGTGCCGAGACGAAAATTCTTCGATATATATAACGCGTACTGCGCGAGTGCTGCAAGGTTGTTCTTTTCGCAGAAGCTGTATGACGACTGTATAGAGCCAGACTTTAAAGATGTTGAATTTATAATTTATAATTAAGTATACAGGATAACCTCGCATATCGTTATTTATACTTATTGTTAGTGAGATACCATATAGCTTATTGTACCATTTTAACCTGTAAATTATTAATTTTATGAGATAATAATGTTTCGATTTTCCTGATTGGCCAGTCACGCTATAGAGGTTTTATTAATTGTACCTCACGATTCTATTACTATTGATTTTCGAACTTAACTTTAGACTTAAGCTTGTTCTAAATAAGCTTGTTGTGAATAATAAAAAAATCTGAATAATTCTTAAGAATCTTGCCACTTTCCAAAGTTCGAATTAAAGAGTTATCTGCGAGCTTTCGGCCATCGTAAATTAATAACGAAGCGCTCTAAATGAGCTAGTTAATAATGATGACTCGAATAAGTCTCTATTTAATTTCGGCTAGCCCGCACTAACAACCGAGCCGAAGCCGAATGACTTTTTCGAGGTGACATTATATGTACCTTCGGTGCGCGCGTACGCAGAGAGGCTGCACAAAACTCCGTAGCGAGTATTTACTCGCTCAATTTGCCCGCGTCCTTTTCTGCTAACGGCTCTCGTCCAAAGCGGCACTCTTCCATTCACTAAATTCCTTCCTTGGCATCGGCCAACCAATGGCCAGTCGTCTCCCTTTGTAATCCTCCTCCGTACCATTTGACTCGGCTCCATTCTCTCGGCAGCGCGCAGCCAGCCAGGCAGCCAGCGCGGCTGCAGACCGGTGCGTTTTACGAAACTGCAGAGTGCCGGCGCGGATTATATTTTCCGGAGAACGATATGACGCTCGTTAAATTTCATCACCAGCCGACGAGATGCTTTTCTAAAAAGCTTATGCATTGGCTGGGCCGACGCCGCGCCGCCGTTCGAACGGTGCTTTTATACAATTTCCCGGGGAGGATTCGCTCGCGGTACTACTCTCTCGCACAGGGTGATAAGGGAGTCGTCGAAGCGTTTTATATTTTTATCCGTTAAAGCACGCCCCGCCGCCGCCCTTATCGAGCCCTCTGATGGCCCTTTCTCCCATATATAAATATGCATGCGTGTTATACGCACATATATGTGCATATCCAGGTAATATCGGAAATAACTCTCCTCAAAAATTGCAAAATTTTTTTTCAAGGTACACCTACCAGGCCTGCTTTTTCTCGTTCCTTAGATCCTTCGGAAAGCGAAAAAGAACTCGCGTACATATGGCGAATTGCAGGGTGCATACTTTTTTTCCGAAGCAAAAACGACTCGAAAAAACGGAAAATAATTATATAACGGAAAAAGAATTCATAAATTTTTTTCTCGATAACTATGGGCTTTTATAAAAATTTCATTAGTACAAAAACGTTTTAAAATTCATGAAAGAATGCTTTGAAACTTTGTCAGATTGACCCGATATAATTTTTGGATTTTTTGAAAATCCAAAAGTAAGGGAACTTCGAGAACGCCCTCAAAAATTCTGAAAAAATTTCAGAGCGTTCTTTGATAAATTAATTTTAGTTCTAATGAAATATTTTTAAAAGTCCATAGTTTTCGAGCAAAAAATCTATGAATTCTTTTTTTTCATTATTTCTCGTTTTTGAGTCGTTTTTGCTCCGGAAAAAAGTATACCCTACGGTGGGCCATGCACGCGAATTCTTTCTCTTTCAGAATGACCTAAGGAACGAGAAAAAAAGGCCTGGTAGGTGTGCCTTCGAAAAAAGAATGTTTCCAATTTTTGGGGAGAGTTGTTTCGAATATTCCCTGGATACGCACATGTATACGGTGTTACCGAGCGCTTTGCGTGCGCGCCTTTTATTTCGGCCGAGCACATGTATAATATACATATCGTCAAGAATAAAAGGGAATATATAATTTAAAAGCGAGCGACGGAAAGTACTCGAGGCCGGAGTCGAGTAGAACTTGCCTATACAGCGGAGCTGATTAAGCTCTAAAAATGATTAAAAGGCTTTAATGGTCATTCGCGTGTGTAATGAGAGCAACCGCCAACCGCAACTCGACTCTCTCTCTCTCTCTCTCTCTCTCTGCGTGATCGAACTCCATTATTCCGAGGCCTATCAAAAGAGTACTAAGTAACGAGCGTCAATTATCATCCGTACGTGCGCTATCGCACAATCGAATCTCCGCATTCGAATTTCGCTTCCGCCGGATATCGAATTAAAAGCCAACTGCGCGCGCATGACTTTCGCCCGCGAGCGAAATTGTCATACGATGCCTGCGCGCCCGCACTCGCGCGTCACGAGAGGCCGACTTTATCAGCGGAATAGAGAGTGCTGCGCGTGTCTGTCTCTTTCTCTCTCTCTCTCTCTCTCTCTCTCTCTCGCTCCGAATGCATGTGTGTGTGTGTGTGCGTACGCGGAGGGTGAGAGACGAGAAGAAGCTTCAGGAGAGAGAGAGAGAGAGAGAGCGCGCGCGCGGATCTCGGCAAATGACTTTGCCCTAAGAACTCCCGGCGGAGCTGCCTCGTGTATAGCGCGCGGGCGCTCGCTGATGAAGTAGAGTCATGCCGTTATGGTCAGACGCTCTCCCGGGGACTGCGACTTATAAATTTATCGGGTAGGAATGGCAAGCTTGTGCGCCGCTGTATGTACTACTGCCGTGTTGCCTCATTGCGCTTCTGGTTTCTCCCCGCGAAATCTCGTGATTTTGAACTATTTATGGGCGCCACTTGTTACCGGACAAATTGGACACGGACAGCGAGCTTCTGCTCCGCCGCCGCCGTCGCGTTCTTGTTTCGCGTTGCGCGCGTTCATTGCTCGTATACCGCTATTTTTATGATTTTCTTTTTTCGTTCCCTGCGTCGAAATGCACTTGTATATAGCCCCGCAATTTCTGGTAACAACTTGATTAATAATTCGCCGGCCGCACACGGCCGTTATATTAGTCAATTTCGCTCATTAAATTTACAGAGTGCGTTTACCGATTTTGCAAATCCAATATGCGCGCGCGCGATAAATTGCTATAATATTCCGCGATGAATAGTAGTTTCCTAGAGCAGCCCGCGGTCGCGCTCATGAAATATTCCCAGATCTCTAAATTAAAGTGCTTTTCATTAACAAACAATACGTCGAGGCTGAAGCGGCAGTTGCGTTAAAGTTCGCCGGAGAGTTAATCTTTTCATCCCCGCGTCGGACACTTCGCAACGCCATGTAAAAACCGCTAAAGCCGCGCACGCACGCTCGGCAGTTAATTATTCAATTAGCCGACGCATTCGTCACTCAAACATTAACGGCCCCCCCGCGTATATAGCGCGAGGCAAAAGCTCGTATACTGAAAAACTTGCGCAGAAGTTGTTTTGCGGCCGGGGAGAATATTCATCGCGGACAATTATGTGCTCTATTATTTGCCGAGAAGAAGTCGACTTTAGAGAGTCGAAGGGAGACGGTTGGAGAGGTGGAGTCGGATGGGGGAGAGAGAGAGAGAGAGAGGGAGAGAGAAAAAATGGAAAAGCACATGGCGGCGGCGGCCACTCGAGGGAAATATTTCTCGAAAGGCAAGTGCGCGCGCGCTACACAGATAAATATTTATTCGGTCGATGCAAAGCGGCAACTTCATTTTTCCCCTTGTTTAAACTGTGTTTGAAATGCTCCTCGACGTTCATTTCGAAAAGTGTGTGTATCTGGCCCCTTTGGCTTCCTCTTCATCCCACTCCTCCCCCCTCCACGTCGTCGTCGACGTCGCAGCAGTAGTGGTAGTCGTCGTCGTCGTCGTCGTCGTCGTCGTCGTCTTCTTAGGCATTCATGCGCAGTTAGGATTCATAACCTTTTTTGTCGAATGTCGCTCGCTCTCCGGTATACACAGCGCGAACCGAGAGACCACTATGCGGCCGCGAGTCAAAGAAAAAGCGGAAAGTAAAGGCTGAAATGTAAGCGCTCGTCGCGGAGTAGCGACAAGTCGTTCTAGAGCTTCCTCTCGGCTCTCTTTCTCTGTCTCTTACTCTCTATCTCGGCTCAGAAAGAGGAAATTCATCGCACGCTGGACTCCTTGCGAATTCTCTTTCTTATGTCTCTCGTCCGCGCGCGCGCGCGCGCGTACCACCTGAAATATATACCGGAATGGAAAATGGCATTTAATGCGAGGCGGTAAAATAAAAAATGCATTTCATCAATTAGCGTTCGACTGAAACTTTTTCCAGCGCTTTCACGGCTTCCTCCGACAAATTGGATGAATTCAAATGTGGCGTCCCCTAAATTCGTATTAAAAAAAGCTCTTCTCTTTCTCTCAGTAGCTGTCGCCTAAGTGCGGTTTTCCAACGTTTCGTTTTATAATAATCGAGCGTCAACCACCAATTGGAAATAATTGACGCAGCAGCTTGCGCAACGATGTAGAGAGCTCTCGGCTATAAAATTTTACTCCCGAAAATAATTTTTCTGCCACTGCTCGGCGTTTCGCGCATTTCGCAAATTAAAGATTGAAAATGATACGCGCGCTTTTATCGGAATAACGCCCGTTTTATCTCTCTTACTCCCTTGACTCGGCGTGCATACAGGCACGTACACGCGCGTACACAGCGTCGATGACAGCAAAGTAGGTCACTTTATCCTGTCGAAAACGACTTTTTGCGCATCGAGTCCGCGCGTCAAAATCTACTTAAAAATCCATTATAGGAGAAGTTAAAGGCTTACTCGCTATGAAAATTGACAGAAACTTAATTTCCTATCTAGTTAACCGCAGTGGAAATTTCAATTTTAATTGGCTGCCTGGCGAAACGAATGCTCCCGCGAGTTTTCAAATCGTCTCTCTCCCCCGCTCTTTTTCTCTCTCTCTCTCTCTCTCTCTCTCTCTCGCTCTCTCTCTCTCTCTCTCTCCCTCTGGCACTGACACCGTGAAATTCATTTTATTCCGTAAATGTGACAACTTAATGCACGTGCACACGAGTAATCCCTCGGAGAAAATGCAACGTCAATCACAATCGAGTCGGCGAGCGTGCTTCAACGTCTTCATTAAAAAATATCAAGCCGTGCGCGACAAGGACTGAAATGTAATCCGCTCGCCCTCCGGCCTATCCGGCGTATATATATATATACATCCGCAAACGAGATAGGACGCGAATATCGAAAAATACTCGCACTGCGCACAGGATGCGACGTATAAATTAGTCGAGCGTCTTCTCCCCTCCCCCTCTTGGCTCATAAACGGAAAACGAGAAGCTATAGCGGATACACTGGCGGTCGCGGTGTATGTTCGTTATTTCGTTTGCCGCCGCGTTCTCGTGCGGTGGATACACCCTTATTCGATTAATGGCTTTTCCCGGCGACTTCGCTCCACGCTCTCTCGATCTATCGGATTTCTTTTCAGGCCGCGTCTCGATCAAGCGAGAAGCAACGATACAGAGCCCCGCAGCTCTAATAATTGCTGCGCTTATCCGTCGCGCCGCTGCTGCAGCTTATTTCTTCTCTCTCTCTCTGGCTCGCTATTGCTTCCTCGGAGAAAAGCTTCACGGAGAGATGAGCCACTGTAGCTGCACTTCATCCTTAATATCGTATTTATTATCGCTCTCCCTCTCTCTTTCTCCCCCGGCGAACTATGTATGAAAGTCAATTTGAAATTTTACATACTGGTCCATCAGTGGCTTTGCCTTTAGCAATTTAGCGTTAATATCGAGGATCGGTAAAAGAGAGCGTCGTCGTCGTCGCGCGCGCGCGCAGTTTAAGCCGTGGGAAGAGCAATAGCGCAGCGAACCTTTGAACGGAGAAGAGTTATACCGCGTCCGTGCAATAAACCATCGCGAATGGCTTTTCGAGGATGAAAAATCAGCTATATAGTTTCATTAGGCGATTGCTTTCTGCGCCGAGAGAAAGAAGTCTCCGGGCTTTTATCACTGCGGTGCGTCGACATAGGTATTTATACACATCGACCTGTAATGCGATGTCTATACATCTATATATTTTCCCGCAGAGTATAAAGAGCGGGTTACGGGGGGGAAAAGATTGAAATCTCGATTGTGTACCCGCGGCGCTTATACATTACCCGAGTATATATATATACGATGATGCAGCACGTGTGTGTCCTCCAGAAAGGATATCGCTCCCTTTCATACAGGCGACGCACACGTACAAACGCCAGTATACGTATATATGTATAGGTTCACTCGTGTAACTGTGCGGAGAGAAGCGAGTTTGAAAAGCGGTCTTTCCTCGAACGTTAAATTCAATAAGCCTGCGCGATCGCATTTACGGAGAAAAATGTCGAGCCATTCGACTACATGCCATTTTCTTATTCTCTCTATACTGTCTTAGACACGCTCACTTACACAGCGCTTCAGACATCTGTGTACATATATAATATATGCGCAGACACAATAGCTGCGCGCATGCAAGCAAGCCGCATACACATGTGTGCAGTGCACGCATATATATACACATTCGGAGGGCGCCACCTGTTTCTGCAGCTGACGCGGCGATAGAGGCCGGAGTGCTACACGTCCGTTTATTATGCGCGTGTGTATAGCTCGTCCAGGTGGACGATCGCGCGCATACGTTACTCGCAAGGCTCTGGAATTATGGCCCGGGAGATTAGCCGCGAGGACTACTGGCTCGCGGATTACTCGAGACGACGTTGCTCTACGACTGCCCGTTGCGTTAATGGGGGGACGGGAGGGCGAGTAGGAGACGGGAGTGAGCGAGAGAGGTGTAAGGTTATCGGACTCGGAGCTACTGCGTGGCAGTTTCCTCCTCCGTGGGGGGATTAGACCGGCGGGGATTTACAGCAGGGATTGCCACACAGCGCCTATCGCCGCTCCCGCGCGTTGACCAGGTGCTCGCGCGAGCGCGCGCGCGCCTATATACGAGTTTAGCTCCGCAGCGCGCGCTGCTGCTGCGACGACGACGACGACGACGACGACGAGCCCTTGAGGTGCAGCTTCGGGGTAATTGTGTCGTAAATGCGCTTGAAAAGATTAGCTCGATAGTGATTGGTTATACTGCCGCCGCCGCCGCCGTCGCCGCCGCCGCGTATAGCTCGAGGTGGCTGCATAGTCGCGCGCTTGAGTGTTTTCGATACATATATATACATAGGATTGCCCGAGAGCGCAATTCCTCGCGCGCCATAAACACTTTTATCACGACTGTACGCAATCGTATATAGTCGCGCGCATTTGCAAAGGAGGTGAAAAAAGCTGTCGGAGCGAAAGAGAAGCGCGTAAGACGTTGCGTTGGCCGCGCAGTGATTCACACGAGTATAGCGCAATCCCACAAAAACAAATCCGTCTGCCCCCCTCGCGGCAGCTAATAAATATTCCAGCTCACAAGCTCATCACCCGGCAAGAAAGCTCTCTTCCCCTATAAAAAAAAGCCAATATAGAGATCGTGAAGCTCTCGTCGCGCGCGCGCGCGACATCGCACATAAAGGCACACGACCCGGGCATTTTAATGAGCACTCTCTCACTCTCTCTCTCGGCGCTCGACACCTCGTTTATATATCCATATACATTATAGGCTATCGCGCTCGACTGTGTATCGTGAATTGCAACGTCGAGCTTAAGGGTGCGCGACAAGTTGAAGCAGAAGATAGTCTACAATCTACACTTGTATACCTATATACAGACATACGTTTCTCTGCTGTACACTGCATGTATAAATGTGTATACCGTGCGTGCACGTGTGTGTGTGTGTGTATGGAAAGGACGGACGTCGGATGGACGACGGCAGAGGGTTTAGCCTCTCGACGCCTGGTCCGGAGCATTCCTCCGGCATTATCCGCGGGAGGAAGCCATCTTTTACGTGCGCGGAATACCAATGACGCCCCCGCACGCGGACGGATAAAAGTGTATCGGAATAGATACGCGAATGCATGTTCCCCGCCGTTGCCGCCGCCGCCGCTGCTGCGCCAATGGGATTATACTTTCCCTCCGCCTTCTTCGCTCCAGCGCATATATAGCCCGATCATGCCGCTATACTCCGATGTGGAAACTGAGAAGGGATTAGCGCGACGATCGGACGCCTGTCGGAGGCCAAAGAGTGCTCCAGCAGTTCCAAGTAGAGGCGCGCACACACACACACCGCAGCCGGACTCTTCTCCATTATTTCGCTCGACTCGGAGGAGGATGTACCCTCGTTATTGCGGATATCTACGAGAGGTGGCTAATTAAAAACGTTATTGCGCGCGACGCGAGCGCTCGACTATGAGAAGAAAGAAAGTTTCATTGGGAGGACGATTTGGAGGGGGGGATGATTAAGCGATAACTTTCAAGCTCGATAATCGAGTGCTAGCAAGGATCGACGGAACTGAGAGAGAGAGAAAGCGCGGCGAAGTTCGGGACACGTCGCAAGAAGCCTATAGCCAAGGTATTAGGGCTTTAAAGCGCTCGCGTTTCCCTCCCTGTACCTTCGCTGCGCGCACACACGTACTTCTCCATCTTTCTAAGACACACGCGCGCGCGGGGGAGAGTCGCTCGATATCGAGATATTGCTTCTGCAACGTTGCAGCTACTCCGAGAATTGGAGCTGGATAGCAATCTCGGTTTTATCACGGGACGCACGTGCCGCCGGTGTACAGCGAATAGCGGAGCCGCCGTCGCCCGCCGCCGCGACGGGAATAGCTGCCGTACGCGAGGCTGCCGCGCGGCTGTATGTACAATTTTTTGCGCGCGCGCGCCGATAAATCCTACATAAATTCCCTACCTCCTCCCACCCCCCCCCCCTCCACCGCTAGCTTTGCGCTGTATATTTTTGTCTCATTTTTCGGATTCCGCTTACGTCCTCGTTGCCGGAGGGGTGGGGAGGATAAGGAGGATCGATGTTTCCGATGGATTCTCCAGCGTTTTCGAAAATCCAACGCGGTTCCGTAAACTCTGTATATATACCTCCGCGCGGAGTACGTATACCGCACGTACATATAGTGTATATATATATGTCGCGCGCAAGATGTCTCCGCGCGCAACGCGTTCCGTCCTCCGAGTGAGGGTCAGTAATGCTCGAGCGAAATTTTGTTTTCCTAAATATCTCGTCGGACTCGCGGATAAACGTGTCACGTGTTCGTGCGCTCGTAATAACAAAAGTGTGCCAGTGTGGCTGAATTGCGAAAGGAGTATGCAGCGCAGCCGAGAGAGAGAGAGAGAGAGAGAGAGAGAGCGGGATTCACTTTAACCCGGGGAGAATCGCGAGCGCGCGGAACGGATTTCCTCGCGTGCGTTTTGAATTTCATTATGTAGATATACGAATTGCGGGATTTATTGCGACGTGTACTCTCTCGGAGGGGTGGTCGCAGGACCTTAATTCTCGTCGAAGTACATCGGATAGCAGCAGCACGTTCACTCGTAACTCGGACTCGGTGTGTCCGAGTTGTGTGTGTGTGTACGTATACAGAGTTGAAAAAAGAAAAACGTATATACCACTCGGCAGGATAAAGGAGAAAAGCGGGAAGGGCGACGGGATAACAACAGTGCAGCAAAGCGAAAAACTTGAGCAGCAGCAGCAGCAGCATCACCTCCTCCCCCCCCTCCCCGAAAGTTGTTTCCGCGGCGTTATATAGTGCACTACTAGCTGTCGCTCGGTCTCTTCTCTGGCTTGGAAGCTCGGGCTAGTGTAGTAACGCTTTCTCTATCGCTCTCGCGTGGCAGTTTGCTTTGAGATAGAGTTACAGAGCCGCGCGCGGGATAGGGTAACTCAAAAGTAACCAGAAGTCGCCGCTGAAAGCTTCGAATTCGAAAGTTCTCGCTATACACGTCACACAATGTGTGGGTATATAGACCAGCAGCAGCGTCGGGAGAAGCTTGCAGCAGCAGAGAGAAAGCTTAGTGCCGAACACATCGATCCTGGAACGAGGACGACGACGACGACGACGATGACGACAACAGGAAGGAAGCCAGCGCAGCGGGCGCGAGAGAGGGGGGGGGGGAGGGAAGGAGAGAGTGGTTTCCGGCAGGTGCCGACGTCGCCGCTTTGTTCTCGACCTAATCACGGAAATTACGTTGCTTGGCCGATCAAAGCTTACTGCTGTTGTTGCTGCTGCTGCTGCTGCTGGTGGTGCCGCTAGTGCTGCGTCGCGCGCGAGCTAAGTGCAAGCTCAACGTTACCGGAGTCTTGTTGCGCGGGAGAGTAGGGAGGACGACGACTATATACGACGACGTTGTGTATATGTGCTCGATGGATGCTGCGCAAGCCCTGCACTTTCCGTATACAAGCCAGTATTTTGCCAACGTGGCCTACATATTATTATGCAGAAGCTTTGGTCTTGATGGCGATTGGCGATGGGGGTAGCCGTATATCGATCGGTTTGCTTATTACAGCCCGCGGGGGTCGCGCGAAATCTTTGATAATGCGCTCAGAGCTGCTCGGACTAAGTATTATGCAAAACAAGGAAGGCACACAAATTTACCGTTCACGCGGTAGATATTCTATATTATATACGAGAACGGTGTGCGGATGAAAAATAAAATACAGGGCACAGGTTGGAGGACGGGACGCGCCAAGCCGATTCATATACCCAATCCCCCCTGCAGATCGAGGCCGGCGAGCATAGTAGCGCACAGTGGTCTGTTAGCTCCGACAATGCGCTTCCCAGATATATATACACACGTTCGTCGACGGAATCGCATCACCTCTCGCGCCGACAATTCTTCGCCCGAGTGGACATCGTCAAATAGCGCAGCGTCGCTTTCTTCTCTCTCTCTCTCTCTGGCTGTCTCTCTGGTACAGCTGGCGCGCGTCCGAGTGGCGAGAGCTCGGTAGCCTTTCCCGTTCGCTCCGCGACCGCAGCCTCGATATTGTCAATACCAAAGGATCCACCTCACCTCCTGACTCAGCTCCTCGACTTTTCTGTCCCCACCTACTTCGCTCACTCTATATCTATATCTCGACGATATATACGTGCGGCGAGAGAGCGGATCCGAGTAAATACATCTATATACGTATATACATTTGGCCTGTCCGCACGAAGCCGAGACTGATGCGATTCCGATGGCTCGCTTGGCTCGCTATCAAAATATCGAAATGCCCTCGCTGAGCGGACTGTTTAGCCAGAGAGAGAGAGAGAGGAGAGGGGCAGAGAGTCGAGTCAGCGTTGTATCGCGCGAGATGAAATTTATCGAGAATCTGGAGAAAGCAGCGGGTGGCGGCTGGTTAGAAAGAGAGAGAGAGAGAGAGACTACCTGGGGGGCTTGTTCGGCTAGATTTCCCTGTGGACTCTAATCACGCATCGGGCAGGTATTAGCCGGCGCCGCAGACCCGCGGGATGCCCTATGCTGCACTCACACACACACTCGCCACTACATACGTACGTATGCGATCGGCCGGCAGCGATATGTCTCTCCGCGTGTTCGACACGGAAACGTTCGTGTACTCCTCTCTCTCTCTCTCTCTCTCTCTCTCTCTCTGTCTTTCGCCTACTTCCCTCCCCTACAGCTCGCTCCCTCCCTCTCCCCTCGCGGCCTTCAGTCCCAACTGAACCATCCCCCCGACGTCGGCGCCCGCAACCCTTGTCCGGTACTATGATATCGCGGACTTTCACGTGTATGAAACTCTCCTGCGGCATATACACGCCAATTCCTTTGAGCAAAGAGCTCTGACCAGCAGCAGCAGTAGCAGCAGCAGGCAGAGAGAGAGAGAGAGAGAGAGAGAGAGAGACGAGGATATTAGTGCTCGGGCTTACCAGCCTGGAAGATTACGAGTTGCAATTTACGTCACTGTGCGACCTCTGATTAGCCGACCTTCTCTCTCTCTCTCTCTCGCTTCTGCCTGGGCTATATGTACTGCCATTGGTAGTTCAGATCTCTCTTTATGTGCCACGTGTACCGGTATAGAGAGCACCGCTGGAAGCACGTATGTTTAGATTTTATCGTGGCCGAGAGCTCACTGCGTGCCTTTGCTGCGCTTCGTCGGCCGACGTATACGTTATACGCGCTTTCGGGAGCTCTATATGTGCAGCGCATGCCACATGTATACAGTTCGTTTATTTGGAGACTGGCCGCCGCGCAGCGCGGCTTTTCAGGAGACAAACGATTTATTGGCAGGACTAGCTGTGCCGTATACGTACATGCGTCGTTGCAGCCGCTTCGCGGGGATACGCGCCCAGCGGCCCTTTCGCTGCTTATTGAATCAACCCCGAAGAGCCAGTACATCCGATAACTCGTGTAATGTACACGTGGGCCACGGAACGCGTGAACTTTTGATGAGAAAATTCATCGGGATAATTGATTGTAGAATTTATTTAATTAGTTATGGATGGAAGTGTACGTTTACGATTCTTAATTTATCTTCATTATCGCTGATTCGTTCGATGCTCATTACAATAGATGTTCGGCGTGTACAATGCTATTAAATCGTTGGATTTAATGAATAAATCAACAATACCAATTATCGCGACTCTGAACTCTTCACTGCCGCTGCTGCTGCTGCTGCTGCTTCTCCGACATATCGATTGCAGCTTCTCTCGTGCGCATGTATACCTGTACACGTGTAATTTATTCGCCTTATCAAGCACGTTTTATTTCACAAAAAACCGTGCGGCTCGCTGTATCCCGAATCAAATCGTATCCAGCTCTTTGGACGCGTAAAAGTTTTTGCCAACCCTCCCCCTCTCTCTTGTCTCCCGTCCTATCTCTTCACTTCACTTCTGTCTATATATACAGACGCAGGTTCCCGCATATCGGTATTACAGGCAGAGGAGAGAGAGAGAGAGCCCTTTCCCCGGCACATCGGATTCCGGCAGCGCCTGAGGGTTGCACTGCGCCGATGTCGCTCCGGCAAACACACGGGCGAACTAGTCGCTCTCGCGGAAAAGCGATGTATAATTCGCAGCGACTCTCACCCGGTCTCCCCGGCGTGTGTGTGCTCTTGCGAGTTTCACGCGCGCGCGCAGAGCAGCACGTGGACGAACGCGTATAATTCAGAGTTCAATTAACGATAATCACGACTACGCGAATTGGGAATCCCTAATGGCGAGCCGGCAGCGACGCTCCATAGCCGAGCGTCAATTTTTGCAGACGAGCGGTTCGCACGCGCGCGAATTAAATTAATTTTCGTTTATTGAGTTAATGACACTTTGCATCGAGACAGAGAGAGAGAGAGAGAACAGCGTCGCCGCTTCGTTGACTTTTGCACGTATGTGTATTTGTGTGCGGGGCTGCACAGTGTCGGTCTCGCGGAGATAATTTCTCCGCTGAGCCGTGGCTACTGATGGCCGTATATTATGTGCGTACTTTTATCATGGCTGCGGGGGGTATTTTTGGTGCTTCGTTAGCATATGACGAGAGGAAATGAGGAGTACAATTTACCCTCCCTCTCTCGAGGGACGAGTTTCTCGCTTTTCGTTATACTTTTTGCTTGTCTCCTATTAGACGTCTTTGCGAGACGGCTTGCTCTGTTATACGTTCTTTACGTGAACGAGGAAGTAAAGTAGAAATCAAATCTTTTGTAATATTAGGAAGGCGAATTCTTTAATAGTCGAACAAATAGATTAAAAAAAAATAAAAGAAAAATAAGACTTCTATGTACAAGAAAATTATCGAAAAATCTACAAAAAAGAGGTCTTGGTGATTTCAGAATAACAGAATTTTGTTGTTGTGTTTTTTATACTAAAAGTTCGGAAGTAAAAATACTTTTGTGCTGTTGGTCCCAAGATAATGAAAACCACTAAACGAATCAATAAAAAAGTTACTTAATACTTTACTTTTTTCGGACATTTAGTTTTTTACTACAGACATTTTTTGCGCGAGAAAATAACGATAAACTATGTAGATTACATACATTCAATGTCTATATATGAAGAAAACTTTTACTTTTTGCTCAGATCTTTACAGTATTTTATCTAAGAATCATTTCCTATAATTTTATTCTCAAATTATAGCTCTTTGTGTTTATCTTGTTTATAATTAATAATAATTCACATTTTTCCACTTTATAAAGTAGAGAATTACGCGAGGAATCAAAATCAGCTCTAATTGATAGCCGCATACATTGCTAATTATAAGCAATCATTATGATATGATAAAATAGCAATGTAATGTAAAATTACAATATTATAAGTATAATTAAAAATTTATTTTCACCTGAGAACTTTATTTTCAATGTCTAAACATTGCCTTTATAACGTTGCATAACAGTCAATGCTTTTCCATTATTAATTATAACAAAAAAAAAACGTTTAATAGCTGAAAAAATAAAGTCGCAAGTAACTTTTTTAACATTGCTTGTATTTTTAATCTGCAATTTAGTCGGAGACAATAAAAAAGTTTTACGATTTCGAATACATCGAAAGCGTATTTTTTCATCGATTTCGATATACTCGTAATGCATAAAAAAATCTACCGTTTACGAAAATCCCACTTATTCTGTGCACGTTATAAAACAAAAATTTTATTGCTAAACCTTAAAAAAAAAATGAAAAATTACAATTTTAAAACTATATGAAAACAATTTCGAATACCGTTTTGATGAAAACAATTGAACATGTTAGCTCTTTGAATCGTATACATTTCCACGAAATTAACGGAATAAATTTGGATTAAAAACCTTGCGAATAAAACGATACACGCCGTTCCGCACAAATTTCCATATACACAAACAGTTTTTAAAACCGCCACGCGATTTGAACTTCTCACACTTTAAAACATGATTGAAAAACAACGTAGTAAAACATAAAATTTTACTGCTATAACTCAAAACCAAAACAAATATTCAAACAAGCATAATGCGTACTATTTACATGGCGAGAAATCAGTACCGATAACGGTTTCACATAATTCGGGTTGCGAAGCATTGCGAGTGATAAGATTCATTAGGCCGCGCACATACGCGCAGTGAAACTAAACGCTGCCACTGTCCCCGTCAACACGGAGTTCATAATTCCACGCGAAATCAAATCACGCTGTAGAATTCGTGTCCATCAGCTATCTTGGAAACGATTATCGACAGCGAGCAGACATTTGAGGGCATCGATCGGCCGAGCCGGAAGCGTTATAAATATCCCACAGGAGTGAAGCCCCGCTTTATATATACCATTGCGAACAGAAGGAGAGAGAGAGAGAGAGAGGCAACTTCTCCTGATCCACTGCAAGTTAATTCAGTGGAGCATAACACCGCTGGAATCGTGTAAAGTCTCGCGCGATTCGTCAGCTGGGGATCGATAGCAATGTATATATGTGTGTGTACGGCGCAGGTCTATTCGTCAATTGGATGGACGCGCGCGTGTAGATAAGCGGCCCGTTCCGCCGGTAATGTCCGAGTAGCGCGATGTCGGGCTTGGCTTATCGTCATCGACTTTTCGACAACAGATCTGTTACTCCGCAGCGGGAGAGAGAGCGAGAGCGAGAGAGGCAGAGAATAGTTGGAAACGATGTCGCTCGATCGTCACCGCGAGAAATTGATTTTCATGCCAGATCCGGCCGCCTTTTCTGATTTATTCCCCTAACTATTCTCCGATACATACACGTAGACACACGCATATCCTGCGCCTACGTAGTTGGCGCGGCGATTTTTCAAAAATAACAAGAGCTCCCATGTACCCGCCCGACAAATAAAAATATACGCTCTCGCTCTTCCGTCGCGCATAAAGCATCGAAGTAGCGCGTCGACGCTGCTGCGCTCGTCATATGCAAGCGCGGCCTCTTGAGGTCAATCTACTGAAAAATGGCTGCCGGGGCGCAAGAACACAGTGGGCAACGTGTGCGAGCGGGGAGAGCGAGAGAGAGAGAGAGTTAGAGGTCCGGGTGTTGGCACGATAACGAATGGGGCCATTTGTAGACACGACTATTACAAGCTCACGCTTGCCAGCCAAGAGAGATCCGCTCGTGCATGATTTAGCCCTTAGTACGCGATGAACGATGCCGCTGAAGACGGTGTCTCAAGGCTGACTAGTCTCATATTCATCGCGTCATAATTTGTCCTTTCGCGGTCGCTGCTATGCCGCCGTGGATGTGTGCCCGACTCTCAGACTGCGCCTCTCGTCGAAAGAGCGAGAGAGAGAAAAGTACCCGCCGCGCGAGATGCTCTACTCCGGGAAAATGCATGTGCTCGCGTTTCGCAGCTCATTGCCAGCTCCGTTTAATGAGGACGTTCCGCGGAGAGGCGCGACGAGGGACGTCGTCTATGTACGCCTCTCCTCCCGCTTTAACCTTGAATCCGAACGAGCGTATACACACAGCCGTGCTATTATTATTTTTACGATCCGCTTAAATCCTCGGCTTAATAATGCACTTTAGCAATTTTCAGAATTTCTCGATTCCGCGCGCAAGCGCAGAGAGAGAGAGAGAGAGACGTAAAGTGAAAAGCTCATTGCTATTCATTACAGCCGTTAAAGTGCCGCACGAGCTTTCGAGTAAAATTATTCGACAAAGCCCCGGCGTCTTACAAGCGCGAGCGTAGCGCAGCGTCAGATACAACTGTAACACCCCGAAAATGAATCCTCTCTGTCTCTCAGACTACTGCAGTAAACGTGCCAAAATACCTCTGAGAAATGCAAATGCATCACTAGACGTGGAAGAGGTCATCCTCGCGTCCCTGCAGTGCAGCAATTCCGTATACAACGCCGACACAGCACACGTACACGTACACACACACACACACACACACACTTTTCCGGAAGAGCATTCGTAAAGCGTCTCAGCCCGGAATTCAGAACTTTCATCAGAGCTTGCGCACACGTAAACTCGCGAGCTTTTTGTTCTTGCAAGCTCGTGGGCCGAATACACGTAAACGAGACTTCCTTCCGGCGTCCGCCCGGCGTAGCTGCGCTGCAGTAGTCTCTTGCTCCATTCGTTAAGGTGAACGAACGAAGGAGGAGTGGATAGAGAGAGAGAGAGACTGCCGCCGGAAGCTAAAGCCTCCCGAGGCGTATCGAACTTTTGGCAACTCGTAACTATCAGGAGCCCAACTAGCAGTTGCCCCCCCCCCCTCCCCCTATACTACTCGAAAGCTCGATCAAGCAGCAGCAGCAGCAGCAGCGGATCCAAAGTCCGCTCTGCGCTCGCGCTCGTAGAAAAGTCGCGCGCTCGCTCTAAGTCTTTAAATAAACGAGACTCTAACCGAATGCTTCTTTTTTCTCTCTCTGTTCGCAGGATGCTGCTTCGTTACGTTTTACACGAGGAAGGCGGCGCTCGCCGCCCAGAACGCCCTTCACAACATCAAGACGTTTCACGGGGTAAGTTCAACACTCTACTGCTCTCCTATCTAACGCCTCGTTATTATCCTCATTATCGCCGGCTCGCTCTCTCTCTCTCTCTCTGCAGCAGACGAAGGTATACGGCGCGCGCGGAAAAGTCGAGAGACGAAACTCTCCCTCCCGGTCAAAGGGTTTCTCTCTCGCTTCGCGAGCAGTATAGCTGCAGCGCCAGAGCATTATCGCACCGATTAACGTCCGCTGCAGCAATTACCCCGCGTCGAGATTTCGTTCTTCGTTAGCATTCGCGCCTCGATTGCTCGCCATGGCTATCGTTCTGTACTAGAGATCTATATATACATTTACCCTTCAGACAGAGAGAGAGACTCTATCAACGTCTTGGGCTGATAATTACGACGAACGTTTTCACCTGCAATTATAGAAGCGATGTCGTTAGCGACCGGTCTCTCGTCGGCTACGACGCACGTCATTCGCTGCCTATATATATATGTAGCATTGATTGATATCGCTTGGCTCCTGGCCCTGCTCGAGCGTTTTTCCACTCGACTCGGGCCGGGGGGGGCGAGACGTCGATAATGATTCGTCCAAGTGTTTTTCTCGCAGTTTACGGAAGCGCGCCGAGTTTGCTGCTATGCGCGCGATTCGGTTGCATCGCGTTTATTTACGAATATTTTCATGGCTTTCCTGTACACGGCATCGTAAATTCATTCGAATGAATAATTTCCTAATGTAAAGCTGGGGCAGAAGGGATTTCGCCAAGACTGAATTAATTCATGAATCGAGCTCATGTATACATTACGCGTAATTTCATTTTATTTTATTTTTATTTTCTTCGATTAATCGAATAAAATTACGAATAGATTTGTCTGCGCGCAGCTTGCACGCGCTGTGTACTTGCAAAATCCATTCGTTTCGTTATAAAATTCTTATTTACACTTCTCCTTGATTGCAGGGCGCGGCGCGTTCAATTTTCGAATATTAAACGTCAGTCATACATCTCATATTGTACCGTTACATTAATCACTTTTCAGTGCGTGCATACCCGCGAGGAGCAAACACCAGCTGAAACTAACGGCCCGATTAGCTTTGATGAATATGCGCGCGCGCGCGGGCGGGATTAAAATTGAAAGACGAATAATAATTTAAAATTCAGTCCACACGACCAATCGATTCCGGCGGGGGAGGGTCTATCTCCGCGCGCGGCGAACTGTCGGCGATTCCGCGTCTCCGACAGAAATCCCATATCCTTGTAAAGCGATATTTCCTCGTCGCGACCGACAATATAACGCCGGACGCGAGCTGCACTGGTAACTAGGACTGCGCGCCGCGACTGCACGCGGCGAGTTGCACATAGCGCGAGCGAGCGAAAGAGAGAAGTGGAGAGGGAGTCCCTCGCGCCGGCTTCTAAACTGATATATCTGTTGAGCGTTCGACACACACAATTCGCCAAGTTTGAGCTCCGGCCGCGCGACGCCGCCACAGTGCGCTTATTTATCGCCCGGCCGAATGACTTTCTGGGCTCGAGCGGTAATAGCTGCCTCGGCGACGACAAAGCCACCGTGTGCCATTGTTCGCCGTTCGAGTCCCGGGTATTATACACTGTAGACGCGCGGACGTATACGTATATGTATGCATGTATATACAGCTGCACGCGACGACGAAAAAAGCGTACAAATCGACAGAGAGAGAGAAAGAGAAAGAGAGTTTCGCCTTATTTGGAGCGTTGCTGTGTATAGGGGAGAAAGGGGGTCGAGGAGGTGACATTTTGTTAAACAAATTGCGGTTGAGAATTGCGCTAGGAAAAAATGGAGGACTACATACGCGATAGGCTGAATTCGCCGTAGAGAGAGAGAGAGAGAGAGGGAGCATAAAGATCGCAAAAAAAGGAAGGAGAGGAAGAATAATGGTTTGGAAAAGAAGGTGGATGTGGAGGAGGAGGAGGTTAAAAGATGGAGAAGCGAGATCTATGCATTCGAAGGAGTTTAGCCTGGTGCGCCTCGGTATCGGATTTCGTTTCCACGAGTAGCCTGTTCCAGGGATGGAAATGCAAGGAGGCCGTTGCAGCTCTCTCCCTCCCCCCCCCCCCTCTTTCTCTCGCTCTTTTGTGCGACAGCTTCTACGACAGGAAATTTATCCTCTCTTGGCTCGATCTTCGATTTTTGCGTATTTCATAAATCACCGAGCACCTCCATTTTTCATGCTCCGGCTTCTTTCACTTTGGCCTGTGCTGCTGCTGCCGCTGCTGCTGCACTCCGCACGCTCCCAAAGTGTCGCGCGCGCTTCTTTGACGATAAACAATTTCGATCTGCGGTTCCGCTCCCCCGCGAACTTTAATGCAGTCTAGCGCGGCACAATTTTATTAAGAGTTATACGCACACCAGCCGTTCGGGAATAATATTGTTAAAGTCCGCCGCGCGTCGAGCTAACCGCAACATTCGGAGCGAGTTCCATTTTCCCGTGCAGTGCGTGTGTATATACGTGGGGTATATATACTTTATCGGAGAGCAACCGGAAAATGCTAACAATGACACCCGTATCTATATATAATATACGTTACTATACAGGCGGGGATGTAAAAACAATGATCGGATGATCAGCCCATTCTTGCCGCGGTATCAGGATACATATAATACAAAAATCGGATAAAGCGACCTTTTGACCGGCTGCAACGCTAGGAGCATTATATTTCGGCCATCAAGATGAATCGGTAATTGTGCAGTGCACGAACTCGCGCCGATAATGTAATCGCGAGCGCGACGACGACGCACTGAGAGAAGAGTTCGGTCCCGACAATTATATATTTGGTTGCCACAACCAAATCCTTATTCGTATTTGAGCAACACAATATTTCGTTGTCACAATCAAATCATATTCAGTAAGTTATAACTCGGCATAATCAAATATTTAGTTATAACAATCAAATTTTTTTTAACCAAACACGAAATTGTTCTCTCAGTGCGGGCGCACACTCGAATCGCACAATCGAAGTGTCCGGCAGAGGGTATATACGCGCATATATATATATATATATATAGTCGAGTGTATAGGTGGCGTCATTATACAGCCGCATGCGCGCAGCCGCCGGATACAAATGAAAGGCCAAAACAAGCCCGATGATCCAGTTTCGACAGCCATCCGTCTGTTATATTAGCGAAGCTGCAGGCGAGCGTGCAGCGTGCGGCCGATAGGCACGCCGGCCATTATCGCGAGAGCGCGGCTATGACGGTCGGCCACCTGGAATCTCATTAGGTCCGCGCGATACGCGCGCCGCTGTAATTATTATCGCGCATATAACCAGTCGACCTTACCTCCGAGACTCCGCGCCACACTGTGCCTGCGTACTTATTACTGTATCTATATATATACCTGTATATACGACTTTACGCGCCGTTTTAAAGTAAAAAGAAAAAGGAGAAAGAAGCGCCTGATGCAGCAGGACTATATCGCAGGGGCTGATATGGTTCGGTAGTAGCCGGTTTCCCGGCGCAGTTCTCACCGCCCTTTCGATATTACACCAGGGGCCGTCGAAAGGGGGGGAGGGAGACGTTAAGACGCTGCGAGCGCTGCATCGCACCGCGAAAATGAGAGAGAGAGAGAGAGAGAGAGAGAGCGAGCGAGAGATAATAACCGTAAGAGGGCAGGAAGTGCCTCGTTAATTTTATTCACGCCCCCGCCGAGCGGCTTCCTCTCTCCGTATTCAAAAGCCAGGGTGGAAGGCGTGTAGGAGGGAAGTGGAAAAAAGGGGTGAAGATTACTCCGGGCTTTCCGTGCAAGCGGGTAAACGACGACGCGACCTATACGACGCTCGCGCGCGCGCGGGGAGAAGTCTTTTTTAACTGGAGCATCGAGCGAAGCTTAAAATATCTCGGGCTCGTCTCTTGATTGACCCCCGCGCGGACGCGCTCCACATAAAAAGAAAAAGACATAGAGCGACTATATATCAATCATATTGCGCCAGGATAATAGCAATCGTATAGCGCGACGAGCGACGACGACGAGTCGATCGAAAATTTTGAGGTCAAGTATACGAGGAGTATTATATGGCTGTCCAGCGTGTAAATCTCGAGTCTCAGGCCGCGCGTTAACCTGCTTTTCGTATACACGCGTATATACACGCATGCACGCGCCCGCACGGGCACGGCAACCTGTGCGCGCGACAGTTGCAATTGACCGGCTCTATAACCGTCAATGCGCGATGCAGACGAGGCGTTACGTCGCGCGCGCTCCCAGTGTCCGCTGCTGCGGACAATACGACTTCCATATAATACGAGCTCTTATGCTGCAGCAACGGCAGCAGCAGCCGCGTGCGCGAGCCATGAATTTGTCTTCGGTGGTTAATAAAGTCACCTGAGAGAGAGAGAGACGGCCGCTCGCATAGCCGACACGCTTCACGCGAGGCCGACTGCTGCTAAGATCGCGGAACCGAAAATAAATCATTCGGCGAACCTTATACTCGCCGAGAGCCGCCTCTGAGGTATAGCAGTCATCCCCGTCTCTGCGTGTATACGCGGACAGAGACACACACGTGCGTGCGAGAGAATAGCGACGACGCCGTGGCCCACATTTCTCTGCTCTACCTCTCTCTCTCTCTGTCTCACGCTGTTTTAAATAACGCGCGCTCGAGCGACAAACAATTGCCGCACACCGCTTCCAAATCCAAGCGAGGAAAAGTCGTGTCGTCTCTTCATCCGCCCTCTGCGCTCTGCTGCTGCGGTTCACCTTCTTTTTTTTGGCGGCTTTACTGCGGTTTTGCTCCTTTTTTCGTATGTATATATACATGCACTCTCTCTCTCTCTCTCTCTCTCTCTCTCCTCTCGTTAACGAACGCTCCTTCGGTCCCCGACGCTGCGGCTCAGCAAAAAATGCTGGACGTCATTAACGAGACGGAGATAATGGCCGGCGGAGGTCTTGGTAAGCTGCAGAAGACTTACGCTGCAATTTGGATTAACGACGAGTGCGCTTTTTCGATTCGGACTCGGCGCCTATATACGTCGCGCCCGGATTGCCGAAGGAAAATATAACAATCGCGTCGTTCGCAGCGTTCGGCATTGTTTTTCGGACGGCAGCCTCTGCGCCGCGGGATAATTTTTGGCCGGTATCGCGCGTACGCGCGCGACAGTGTGTATATAGATATAGGGTGGACTGCTCGTGCGCGTACGTGCGATAACGACCGCTCGGTTTAATCCGTCAATATTTCATTCCACTGATTCGGTTGTTCGCGTGTCGAGCGATCGTTTTTTTTTTTTTTTTTTTTTGTACCATCGCTTTTCCATCAGTGCGCTTTTTTTCGCAAGACACGAGAGAACGAAAGAGAGAGAGAGAGAGAGAGCTTTACGTAATACATGTAGGCATAGTGCATACTTCATTCACAAAGTCTCATTTCGAGCCGAGCGCTCGGGATATATAGCCGGCGCAGCTGCCGTTGACGTTTCGTCTGACCAGCCGCTCTGACTTGATCGCGAAATTAAACATTTTTCTGGAAAACTGGGCAGAATTTATAGCGCGCAATTTATTCCGCTCTGTTTTTTTTTGTCTTTCGCTTTTTTTCCGCGCTCATTCAGTCGGGCAAACGCGATGTATACGCAGATTTATGTAATTTTATTTATGGCGAACCAACGATTATCATTGACGAAATCAGGTCAGGTTTGATGCCTCAATTAACGAGTATGGCACGCGTATGCGCTTATTTGCATAGAATTCAGAACGATAGATCAATATTGTGAGGAGCGCGGCATTCGCGCCGTGTGCACGCATTTGGCGATGGATTTTTTTTTTCGCTCTACAGCTTTTTACGCACATACACCTACATTATAAATCGAACGCGCGCTTCTGCACGAGCGCGCGCTCGCAGCGAGGATGATCAATTAATTAAGGCGAGAGACGTAATCCCACGAGTTATTTCAAGCGTCGCCTACGAACTAATTAAAGACCTGTTTTTACCGCGGAAAATGCGCGTACAGCTCTACCCCAACTACGCCGAATAAATCATCGCGAAAACGAAGAAGGTTTTCATTCTATTACTGTTTTTGCGAGATAGCTATATCTGTGCGCTCGCCGCGCGCATATACCCACACACTCATCGCACAAATCGACGCAGTAGCAGCTTCGATGCCAAGTTATATCTCCTTTTCCAATCTGTTCCGCGCCATTTTCGGCCGGACGTGCTCCGCCATCGTCCACTTGAAAATTTACGCTGACCGTAAATCCGCTCGGGGGAAGGGGGGGGGTGTTTGCGGAAGCTCGCAAACTATCTCATTATCGAGACGAAAAATCGCAATCGCGCGAGCGCGGCCCCGCGACGACAAAAGGGATGCGCTCGCGGCACGATAAAATCGGAGCATCGATGATGTATTATACGCGATTCCTCTATATTCGGTATACATATACGCACGTGTGTATATATCCAAATCGCGTTCGCAACAGCAGAAATTTCGTTCGGGCCGACGGCAGCGGCGGGGGACCGTCGCTTATATACGCGCACGAGTTTTTCCGCTTCATTTTAGCGGCTCGCCCGACTCGCTCTGGGGAAATAAAGAAATCCTGTCCGTCCCCTATACTGCACCGATAGCCGTCGTCCGGAAAACTTTCAATTTCCGCGGCTGTTTATACTGCGCTTTGATTCCCCAGAGAGAGAGAGAGAGAGAGAGGGAGAGAGAACCTGATGCGACGCATTGCCGCGCCGCATCGCGCACACATATCTACGATCCTTTGAGCTAGAAAATTAAGAAATTCCTTTGTTTATTCGAGCCGGCTGCTCTGCGGGACGTGTGCGCTGCCGCGCGATTTGCCGCGCGGGGAGCGTTTATCCCGCGGGTATACATGTGTTTTGATGAGTCGTCGATTTTTTTCCTCTGATCGCATCGCACGCACCCTCGAAGAATCCGGCGAGCCGTTTCGCGTCTTATTAAGCTTCCAATTCGTCGATTAATGGCCAACGGCTTTCTGCCGCATTCCTTCGGCTTCGCTCGACTTTTTATTATAAGTATCAAGCCTGCGAGAGCGGAGTCTAAATTATTCCGCCGGTTTACATTCGTGCACGCAACGAATGAGGAAAGCGCGCGCACCTTTCCCGCCGCCGATAGTAATAAATAAATGAACGCATAACCGAGCTGCTTTCGTCTCGATGTGTAATATACGGAAAAACGCGCCGTCTCCAATCCCCGCGTGAATTTTCAGCGGAGCCGTAAGCAAAGAGACACTCGATCACAGTGTCACCCCCTCCGCGTAATATATACATTGTCGAACGGGGTGTTCGCCAAGTTTAAGGGAGGCAAAAAGCCAAGAGCCCCGATAATACAAGTCAAACGTTCTCTGGTTTTTTTTCTGCGCGCGTTATACATACCGGCGTATACGTATATACGTTATAGTGATGCTCGATGCATGGAAAACCGAGAGAGAGAGAGAGAGAGAGAGAGAGAGAGAGCCGGGCCGCGAATCGGATTTCCTGCGCTGCAGCCTGCGCGCGAAACAAAGAGCGCGCGCGTATAACTTGCTTGAAAAAGCGGGATGACCCGAGTGTGCGCTGCTATATGCAATTTTTGCAGCAGCAGCAGCAGCAGCAGATAGTAGCGTGGCATATAGCAGCAACCGAATCGATTCCATTTCCCTGAGAAGCCAGCGCGCGAGCAGCTCGACACACGAGAAATAGATCGCGACTTCCGCTCTGATTCACAACTCATTCTGTATAGCCGCGCGCGCGCGCGTGCTCGCCAATTTTCAGTCACCAACTTTTTCGGGGCAGCTCGCGCACATTTTTTTTTGCGGCGCAGCGCGATTTTTGAACCGATGCGTATATACGCACGCGGGCACGCGCCCGAGTATATATATACACGTATATATATACACGTACAGAGGCAGTTCGGTTTCGCATTGCTGCAATCGCCTCTTTTTTTTCTGCTGTACCTCGCGTAATTGGCGACCGAAGGCAGTCGGCTGTATTTATTCGTGGAAATAACGGTGATAACGACTGCGTTGCGCTATTCAAGGACGAGGGGTAATGGCTCTGACTTTCTAGAGCGATTTTCTATTGCAAAAACGCGGTGACTTTTTTCTTCGAGTTTTTTTTTTTATAGACAAGGACACCGCTCGATGTGGCTCGCGCGCGCGCGCAGCCGCAATACCTCGTTTCCGCAATTACATACTTTTCTTCCTGATGCTGATCCGCGAAGCCGGTGGAGTTGAGGCTGCGGCTGCAACGGAATCGCGCGCACGCGACACGAGACACGAGATACACGCCGACCGAGAGCCGCGATGGAGATGGAGATAGATAGAGAGAGAGAGAGAGAGAAAGGGAGAAAGGCGAAAAGAGAAGAGGAGGGAAGCAGCGCAGAGAGAAAGGGGATGTAGAAAACCGTTTATCATAGCGCGCGACATCAGAGCAAATTCGCGAGACAGAAGGGACGCATTGTGCGCGCGTAATCGACTACTTGCGCCCTGTTCCCGACAGCAAACTCCGCGGCGGCGGCGGCGGCGGCGGCACCCGCAGTGAAAGATGGCTTTGTCGGGCCTAATGAGCGGCCAAAGTGCACTCGGGAAAGTATACACTCCGCGCGCACCTCTCTCTCCCCCTCTCGGTACACAGGCACACTTTAGCCCGGGAAATTCGCAAATATGCTTTGCTTTTCCACGACGGCGAGAGAGAGGGGGGGGGGGAGAGGCTGTAGCCGGGCTGTATACCCCGCTCGCAACTGCTGCAGAGCCGTATTAATCAAATAAACAGACTGCTACGACGATTCCGCGCGGATATTTTCCTTGTTCGGATGCTCTCCGAGAATAATTAGATCCGCTTGGAATCTCGTAAACGTTATGCTTTTATTACGACGGCACTGAATTAATCGTCGCCGGGGCATTATTATCATCCTTTGTACAAAGCGCTTTGCCCCTTAATGAACACGTGTCCCGATTTTCTTTTTTATCCTCTCGCGCCTCCAAGAGCGCGCGAGACTACCCAATCCCGTGGAAAATTTGCGTGCGACTACGCCTGCAGATTTCATTAGGAGGAGGATAAAAAAAAAGACCGAGCCGCCGCGCCAGGAAAAGTAAGTTCGAAAGCCGTGAGTCGAGCGAGCGATACACGAGCGGACGTGTCTTATTGATGAGGACTGTCGCCTCTCTCTCTCTCTCTCTCCCGCACTTCCGTTTCACTCGGCGCGTCTACGTGACCGGGGCTCTGCAGCTTTTTTCTCCGCGGCAGGTGCCGCCGCCGCCGCCGTTGCTTCGCAAAAAAAAAAAATCTATGCAGATTTTTACGGCGCTGCTACTATTCCGGCCGATATATTCGTCTCGTTCTCCTCTGCCTCCTTCTTCATTCCGCCGACGTGCCACATACGTGAAATGAATCTCTAGCCGCGTCTACGGGCTAGTGTATGTACGGAGGGAGTGGGGGGGGGGGGGGGGACTCGACGATGAATTGTGTCCATCGAAGGCAGAGGAGAGAGCTAACTTTCGGCCTATTGATTTTTATGCTCACTGAAAAGCATCTGTTTTACACGTGGAAAATCCTCGACACTTGCGGCGGGAGGGAGAATCGCACATTCCCTGCTTGTCACTTAGAATATAAAATGTAAATAAATTTTTTATCCATTTTTTTTTATCCTATTTTATCGAGCGAGTCAAATTCAGTCCAGTAAATGACATATTTTATTTGGATAACAAAAAATATTCTTTCATGCACAAATGTTTTTAATTGCAAAAGAGTTTGCAAAAATGTTGGGAATTACGATTTTTCGTATTGAATTGCAGAACTATTTTTAAGTAATCGTAATTTGCGCTGCGTGTCTATAATTATTACTCAGTTTGTCGACATTTATTGCTGTTATTTAAATTTATTTCTGCAGCATGATTCAATATTATTTATAAATATCAGTTTTACCTAACCAGAAATACATTTGTAAATGCAAAATGGTTGTGTATTTAATTAATATAAATACTAAAGAATGGACTATCTATCATCCTTGCTTGAAAAAAACATCGATCTCGCTTTATTAACTATGGACAAAGATATTCAATATTTTAGATGTTGCGCATGCACAGTATCAATATCCTCTAAAAATATACCAACTGGCACAGTTTTGTTCAATAGTTCGTTTTTCAATACATAATAAATCTTTCATACATAAGAAATCTCAGCCTCGCAATTGATGGCAAACGCTCAATTATGCAGAAAAAGAGTTTGTTACGCTTCAGTTGAATCGACAGCAAACTTGGCAATATTGTCTTTTAATGTGAAAAATCGACTACTATCGACTATGTTTTTGCGCTCAAACGTAATCTTCAAAAAAGGCACCGAACATTTTCGTCTCACTCGATTGAAGTCGAACAAAGTTTTTTATTCAATAATTAAGTATTATATTTGTCATCGTTTGCGAGACACTTAGATTTCTCAAACTTATTCGCCAGCTAGATAAAACTAACTTTGGAAAATGAACGTGTAAGCCACTTCATCCTTGAGGCTTTTTCCTGTGTTACGTAATTGTACGATGATTCGAAGAAAATCTCATTGCCAGTCGAATATATTATGCAGTTGGAAATCCGCTCTGAACGATATACTGAATTTTCACGAGAAATATAAGCAGTACGATATTACGTTGTAAAAGTATATATCCAGTTAATCGCATTTATCCAAGACGCTCGATTTGCCTTGGATATACCCTCACTATATAAGTACCATCAGCGCGCACGTCGAGGCGGTTCTCAGCCGAATGAAATCGACGCTTCCCGCGCTTATCCTTCCGAATGCCCGGGCATATTACTACCAGCGCGCGCACTCGATTTCGGCGAGGACGACGCGGCGCGAGCCTCATTCTCGCGAGCGCTTTATAGTCTCAGCGGACTTCCCGAATCGATCTCCGGCGTTCTAGCGTCACATCGCTGTTATATACAGCTGCAGCGACTGCACATGAATTATCCAACAACGACGAGACATCCATCGCTATCTCGGATCAAACGAACGATACATGCTATCCCCCCCCCCCCTCCAATCGGCGGCCGAGGACACACGGCTCGATAATGCCCCGATCAAGCGTCGCGATAATGAGCGACGATACGAATCTTACGTGCGACCGCATAATGACGAGTTGTCGACGGGCCAGCGCGATCCATCCCATGGGAATGAAGGGCTTACTGGGTAACCCAGATTTCCGCCGGAGGCTCCGTCTCGGGCGCCATATACATACATAACACGCGCACACGGGGCGAATTTATACAGAAAGAGAGGATGAGCTTCGCTGATATATCGTATATCGGACGGGATGATGCCCAGCGTGTGCGCGAGATCCCGGCCGAGCGGCCTATATACTATACATATATTCTGGAGAGAACGACGACGAGGCCTATATATACGCCTGGAAGTAGGAGTGGGATATTTCTGTACGCTCGTTGAATGATAATTTTATGGGAAAAGCTTAGAGAGCGTAATGTATGCGAGAGAGCTAGCCCGCAGAGAAATAAAATGCTTTCTTTTCTCCGTCTGTTTCAGAAACTCCATCCGATCCAGATGAAGCCGGCCGACAGCGAGAATCGAAGTCGTGAGTAAACTTCTTTCGTACATTTCTTTATGCTTCTTTTTTTTATGTAATACACCGTGTCTTTTATTATCCTCATGCTCTGGTATTATACTCGATCTTGCGAGATATATAGCTGCTCGCTATACAATATTGTTTGTCCCTGGAAGGAGGAGAGAAGTATTGTGGTTGTGTTATGTGACCCCCGCGACTGGTTTCCGAGACTTTAATTTTTTTTTTCAATCCGCTCTCTTGGAAGTACGTTGAAAAAAATGACGAAAGATTTGGACGAAGAACGAAAGGCTGCCGGGATATAAAATAGAATATATACGTAATACGTATATACACGTAGCTCGGAGAATTAAGTCTCCGTTGCGAATTCTCTGCGTGTAATGCACAATTCAGAAGTTTTATCAACTACTGATTTGCATAATCCATGATTCTACATCGCCAAGGCGAAATACACGAAGAGCTGAAAAAAGTTTTTAATTATTTGCGCTACTGCGTTAATACTGGATGAGATTTAAAGTGAAATCAGTTTCTACAATCTGATTAATGAATATGAAATTATGTGATATACGAATGTTTGAAATCAGTTAAGTAGTATTAGTCGGGAGCGCAGACTAAAATTGCAATTTAATCTCTGAATTAAATCATTTATTCAAATCAACTCCGTGAAATTTTCCGTAAAACTATGTTTGAGATCGCTAACAACTCCATATATATACGTATATATACGTTCGCGCGCGCATAGGATCGTCTCCCCCGCGCGCTGCCCACACCGCGTCGCCAATTTCGTTTCAGACCATACCGTCGGGAATTTCGTCTTCTGCTCCCTGCATATATATGTCTCTCTCTCTTTCTCTCGTCTCGGCTTCTCGATATTTGCATGAAATATGCCTGATATATGTAATATTACAAACTATTCAGTCTGCCGTTGGAGCTAAATTGAAAATCAATACACAGCTCTCTCTCTCTCTCTCCCTCTGCCGGCGACGCGTGTGCAGTACGAAGCCGAGCCTCTCTCCGCACGTCTCTCAAATTCTCATACTTCGTTGCTGTGCACGCACCTCTCTCCGCATCCAAGGGTGAGCGAGAGGGAGGGAGGAGAGACCCGCGCGGCAGAAAACTCGTTCAAGTCGCAAGTTCTCGCGCGTATAGCCGGTCTGTGCCACATCAAAGCACGTTTATTAGCGGCTAATTGAGTCAATCGAAGGGGTTTCGCCCGTCTCTGCGTCTGTATATTTCCTGTTATCAAAGAAGCTCGGCGTGAAATTGCTCCGGTATGCGCGAGTAAGCAACCCCGTACACGCGCTGCTATAGCACCCATTCTTGCACACGTGTTGCGCGCCTGCTGCAGCCCGCGCGCTCTTGTTCTACCTGTATACGCGTCTACGCGCGCGAAGAATCCGGCGACTAAATTACGGACTTTGTGTGCGTCGCGAGAAATAAAAGGCCACTTTGACGCAGGCGCGCTCGCTCTCGGCGCTCCCGCATATTCTCGGAATTTAATAAGTTCGATATTTTATTAATTACCAAGTTTTAATCGACTTGCTGCCATGTGCTTCGCGGGCGAAATTAAATGCAGCCTTGGCGCACACGTTATGTATAAATTAAGTAGACGATGGTATTTTACTTGGAATAGAGGTGTGCAAGGTCCTACAGTGTGTACTGCGATCAAATTACAACGATGAAATTATTTTCAGCGATATTTATACATTACGCTATGCTTATGGCGAGTCGATTTTAACAAACAAAACGCCTAAAAACAAACAAAAAATAAGTATTTCTAACGAACTTTTTACACCACCTTGCGCCTTATAAAATCAATATATAAATTGGACGATTCGCTAACGCAAAAATAAAACGATCGAGTCGTGCAAATGTTGAAAAAAAAGTCATATATATTTATCGGCACTGCGTATGCTTTTTATCCGCAAGGTCTCTATCGGTGCGCGCGCTTACGCGCCTGTAGATATTCCCTGGCTACCCTCGCGATGATTTATAATCGAGCTGAGCATTGGAGTACGATCGTTTTGGCGAAAAAATCCTTATATCACCGCTGAATACAAAAGCGACGCGACCATAGTTCCTCTATCTCTCGCTCGCGCGCGCGCGCCGTATAAAGTGAATAGAGGAGCCCGTGTCCTGAAAAATAAATCACTTTTATGGTAGCGGCTACAATCCACTTGTTTTATTATTTTTCCCGCACGCGGCAGCCGCAACTATATTTGCGATCTTGTTTTGTCGAATACATACACTGTTATTCACGGGGCGAAAGCGACTTGATCATCACCGACTCTCTCTCTCTCTCCCTCTCTGTATATTGTCGCAAAAAAACAAGGCGCGCACACACACAACCCCCTCGCAAACGAAAAAAGTCCGTATTTTTCCCGGGGAGCGTAAGCGAGAGAGAAAGGAGAAAGAGAGAGAGAGAGCCTTTTGAAAATAATCCCCCGACGTGTGGAAGTGTCGCGCGCGCGAGCGAGCTATGCTTCTTTTCCGTTCGCCGCGTCGACCCAGATCCGCGCATTATTCACGACGACACGCGAGAAGGGATCGGGCGAATATCGTCGCGTCATAAATTCATGGTGGACATAAACGCTCAAGAACATTACACGCGAGAGAAGCGCCGGCAAGGCGACAACCTTAAAAGCCTCTGTGAATCGAGTTGCAGCGACGTTCTCTCGTCTCAGCCTTTTTTTTCACCTCTATATTTTCCGCGCGGGCCGTCTGCTTTGACGCTCAGCAAAAGCTCCATTTCTCGCATTCTCTCTGCTCGCGCTGTGTGGGCGTGATTATATTCGTCTGCAATCAAGTCGCGAATGTGCGCGCTCTATTATTGATAAGTCTTTTTCTCGTCGCGCGCTAAGAATAGCATTGGGCTAATTGAGGCAATTCGAGATGATGAGTGCGCGCTAGAAAAGGAGAGGGAGCGAGATTTATTTTAGCTTGTTTACTTTGGATGAGAGGAAACGAGGTGTAAAGAATCGATGTTGAGTGACGCCCCCCCCCCCCCGTTCCATAACCCCCACCCGCGGAGACGAATTGTTTTCTTTCTACATGCGAATTTAATAACCGCTGTCATCTTTGTGTTGTTTACGTTACAACTGTATATACGCTATTCGAGTCGCGTAAAATAACAGCCGACGGTCAATTAGGATCTGAAAACGCATTCGATATTGTTTACGTCTCGCATAACGACGTTCTGTAATAACAATGATTCGCGGTGCACGTCTGCAAATGAAATTCAGGAACTAAATGAATTTTTCGATCCGCACTGCAACGAGCCAAGCGCCGAGGCGCACGCGATTTTTACTATAGCGCAGAGGACTCTTTGTTTTTTACTTCTCCAGTGGAGAGAGAGAGAGAGAGAGACGAAGAGAGGGAAAAAAGGTCATCTAATTAAAGCGCACGGCGCACATTTCCGGGAGCGCATCATTAATTACGTCGACAATTTACTTGGCTTTCATAAATTGAGGCTGGAACTGGCGAGGCGCAGCCCCCAATATCCGAGTGCGCCCGAGGAGAGCAACAAAAGGCAGAGCGCGCATCCCTCTCCCTTGTACATAAAGCGCACGAGATGTACGGGGGGCAATTCAAGATGCGAAAATGATAATATCCCATCGGAACAGGGAAGTCGAATCGAACCCAACCCTTCGCGCACGGCCATCTGTCTTTCCGACTCTGCGCAAACAAAGACGCAGTCGCGAGCGAGCGAGAGTCGCTCGTTTAGGAATTTGTATCAATGTAATTCCCCGCCCCCCGTCAAGGGCTTTGAGCTGAGCACGTATTCAGCACCTTAAAGGTCCTCCTCTCCTACAGCGCGGTATACAGCGACGGCGGCGGACGCTACTCCCGCTCACTCTCGAACTCGACCGTGCGAGTAATCGCTTTGGATGATTAGCCATTGGCCATTGACGAGCTGCGCGCGCGGAGAGCGTAGCGACGTGCGTCGAATAGTTACGAGCCGACGTTCGTAGGAACGCAGACAGGCATGTGCAATTCGATGTATAAAGGACCTCGCGTGCGCGCCGCCGCTGCTGCTGCTGCTGCTGCTGCCGACGCTGTCTCTAAATTGTGAAATTTCGCAGCGCGCGCGAGAACGGGAACGAATCGATTTTCAGCTAGAGCGAGCGAGGAGCCCGGACTCTAATGTCGCGAATCGCATTTTATTCCATTTCCTTTTTTTTTTACTTTTTTATTTAACTTTTTTTTATTCGGCGTCAAAGATGAGGAATTCTTTGTGCGAATGGTCATGAAAGAGGTGTTATTACAGAACGCATTTTTTTCTCGCGAGGTTTATCGCTTTGGCGCAGTTGGGCAGAATTTTTATCATGTAATTGAATATTGGGGAATTCGTCTGTAACATTCCACTTAATACGCGTGTATATTTTTTGCTCCATCGCAAACGTAGATTAAATTAATCGTCGAGCGATGCGTCCGCATATGTACGTGTAATACAGTTATATTTCTGAAACAGAACTCGTTCATTCGAGCATATAAAAAACAAAAAAAAAAAATGTCGAGAAAAATATGTGGAATATATGAATGAATAATTTCATTTCTTTAAGCGACTCGGACTGGTGGAAACAGTAACACAGTTACTGGACATCTATTTTTTAGGACGTCAATCTAAGAACTAGGTTGTTGTCTTCTTTGTCATTTCATTAAATAGCGTGGAACGCTTTTTTCACTCAATTCATACACTGTAAGATAACAATAATCGAGTAATATTACAAGGACATCATTTTTCTATTGTGAATTTAAACATTACATTTTTTTAAAAGTTTTTATTTAAGCTTTTATTACATTTTATTTTAGTTAAAAGTAATAATTAATGAAAGAAAGTTGATTTCCAAGAAGTATCAATCCAAATCACAGTAATCATTTATTTCAAATAGTCAATAAATTCGTGGTACTTTTACAATCATATTTCTTTCACGTGCGAACTAACAGCGAATGAGTACACGTCATCTGCATAATTTCGTCCATTTCATATTGCCAATTACAGCTTTTCCAACCATTAAAAATTGATTCTTTGAGTTTTATGAAAAGTTAATTGAAAGCCAATACGACACCGTGTGTCATTAAATACTACGGACAAGCCTGCCAATTTTGCCGTGATTTGCTTACCTGAAAAGTGGCTCTTAATAATGTACATCCGGATGTAACTAACTTTTTCAGCTGCGTATATATACGTTTACACGCTAATCAACTTAAAATCTCCATTACTCACAAGTGAAATCAACTTTACATTCAAAGTAAATATTGGCTTCTGCGTACAGTCAACGAACGCAGAAGAAGCGAGTGTTTCTGCCATTAAATTTGCGAATCAACTGAAAGCTCGGCATGTCCAAGCTCCCATATTCCATTTTATTTTCCGTTCTTCGGACGCGCATGATGTGTCTGCAGAGACGCGCCGTCGCCACAAAACCTATAAACGCCCAAGAACAACAAACGTCCGCGCGCGCGCGTATACGCACTGTCTGTCGAAAAAAAGGCCAAGCCCGCACCGCACGTAACAGCCGCGGTAAAGACACATAAAAAAAGGAAAGTCGCAACCTCAAAAAAGAAAAGCACACACACTCCACATCTCCAGCGCAGCGCTGCGGATATAGCGGCGCAGTACGAAAGAAGCAGCGCGGAGCAAAGTGTGCGTGCGTTATTGTGTCTTTGACGTCGTTATAATGCAAGAGAGAGAGAGAGAGAGCTGGTCCCTCTTTCTCTCTCGTCGCGTCCGCGTATGTGTATATACATATACAACGTATAGTTGTGCACGTACAGTAGACACACACACACACACACACAGTTATATATACATACGTATACACAACCAGGAGACGGACTTGGCAAATAAGACGGAAGGATGGTCGGCTGGCTCAGGGCCAAATATTTGCGCGCGCGTTTAGAAAGTGAGAGCAGGAGAGTACAGTCCACGAGAGAGAGAGAGAGAGAGAGAGAGAGAGAGACAGAGTGAGTACAAGCGTATAACGCAAGAATATATAAGACGAACTTGGATCACCTTGCGCACAACAAGCGCGTATATATATGACTATATGGACGCACGCTGGAATCATCCCCGTCCGCATTCCTCCACTTTCCGGAATCTTCTCCTCCTGCGTGTACTCCTTCCATCGGGGGAGAAATATATCGCGACGCTCGAAATGACCTTTGCTTATATACATCTGCGCTTCCTCCTCCTCCTCCTCCTCTCTCTCTCTCAATACTCTCTGCTTTCGTCTGCCGCGTATGCAGTATACCTCAATGGTATAGACACTGAACAATGCGCGCCTGTACAGCCGCAAGTAGACGCGCTTTCCCTTTCTATATACGTATAAGCGCGATTCTCGGAACGTCGTTATTGCGCTCGATGCAGAAATGCGGAAAGCGCGATGAGTCTGTGTACACACACGACGCGCAATGAAATTTTCATGTCCCTACGCGCATATTATCTGTGACTCCGCGACGTGTCCATTGCGGCCTCTCCGTGTGTGTCTCACCGTCTTCTTTCTCTCTCTCTCTCTCTCTCTCTCTGTCTCTCTGTGGTGCGCGCACTGCAGACGTACACTGCACTAAAAATACCGCGACGACGCGCGTGACGCAATCCTATTAGACGACTCCGAGAGGAAGAAAAAGGAGCAAGTCTCATGCGCAGAGAGCTAGATTACGCGTCGAATAATCCGCGCGCCTCACTCTCTCGCTCGAGGAATCCAAAGCAGGAAGAACGCTGCACTGCACTGCGCGTGCATTCGCCGCGATAACGCACACGCGGTTCTCTTTCGTCCATCCTTGCGTTGTTGTGTATAAATAACGCGTTTGTCAGCGTATAAATAGTGCCGGCTGCTAATATTCCCCTCTCGTCGATGACCCTTACTCGTAGCGAACAGTCATTCTTCAGCGCCATTACCAATTCTTCGTCTCAACTCTTTTCCATCAGTCGCTTGTTTACCTCCCGCACCGAGGGGGAGGGAGGCTGCAGAAAAATGCGTAATAACCACTGGTACATTCGCGAGAGGACATTTGCATGAATTTGCGTTTCGCAATGAAGCATGGGGGGCTTTTTCCGCGCTGACTGTTCTTTCCCTCCGTCTCTCGTCGTCTCTTTCCTCGAAGAAGCCCCCATGGATCTTCACTCTATTCGTGCCGTCTTTTCTCGTATATATACCGCTTTCTCTGCTCGAGTATAGCCGTAGACATTTGTGCAGAGTCGACACTTCCGCGGAGATTTTCGCGACGCGACTTTTCGCCGGCGATCGATACGAAGGTATGTCGATCCGACGATTGCGGTTGAGCGTCGCGTCTGCTATCTTTGTTCCGCAAAATTTGGCCCGCGAGCATTTGAAAATTTTTCTCATCTCTCGCGAGCTATACGTATATACAGAGATCGAGAGTGAGGTATAGAAGAGAAAAGTTAAAATTGATTTCTATCCTGCGCGCAGCAACGTGGCGCGCACTGTTATCTGCGGAGGAAAAAAAAGAAGCTCCTTCTCTTCGTCGCGTGCGCAGCACAAAGCGATCCCTTGTTCGTCCGACCAAAAGAATCCAGGGCCTCTCGCCCCCTTCCTCCCCTCCCGTCATCGGGAAAGGTACTGCTCTCTATATTCGCATACAATCGCGCTCGCAACGACTTCAAAGAAACGCCAGTCTATATCGATGTTGAGGCAGGACAAACATCACGCGCGCTTCGCCTCTCTCTCTCTCTCTCTCGACAAAAGACGCCTCTGCAGCCGAGATAAGTGGCGCAGGAAGTCCTGCGTATATATGTATAGCGTAGGCACACGTTCAAACGCACGTATAACGTATATAAGCAGATATATGTGTGCAGTATGTGTGTACTATAGCAGGACAAAGGGCCGGCTCTAATTGCGCGTGCAAATCGTGGGGCGACGAACTGTCCATAAATATTTATGGGCCAAGGAGAGCCCAAGGTATGTATACAGATATATACGTGGCATTCGTCTAATTAGTGTCGCGACGAAACGTCATCTTTCTCGCAGTGAATCTCTCTTTCTCTCTTCCTTTCTCGACGCTGTGTGTATACGCGCGCACTGTATGTGTGTATGGAATTGTATAACAGAGGGAGGAAGCAGACGCTCGGATTTTTTTATAAATATTTACGACTTTCCACCGTCGCCTTCGTCGTCGTCGTCGTCGTCAGAATCGCGCGGTGTCGCGACAGCTCCCGCATAAATTAATAAAGAAAAAAAAATTTTTTCCTTTGCCTTCGCGACTTTTTTTCTGCGCGTGAATAAGCCGAGACGAATTTGTCGCAGAAACGCGCAGTTCGGCTGGCACACTTCTGCACACCGCAGTTTTGCAAATGAAAAGTTTCGTCGCGGAATTCCGCGGCGCGCCGTTCGCTCGCGTGTCACATGCGCGACACGCGAGATCGATCGACGTTTTATCGAACGTCGTTACGTATATATGGTGTATGAAGTTACGTTTCTGGGAAGGATTTACTTCTTTTTTTTCCTCAACATTATATAGTTCGAGTTTTCTCTCGCCGATTTTTGCCATAACTTCCGCAATAACCATCGGTTATTACGCTTCGGCTAATTAAGCTGGAGAGGGACGCTGAATTCCTCCGGTGTATACGAGCGAGCGCGACCGCGTTCGCGCGTGTAATGGATAATATAAAAGCTTTCTCTCCGCCTAAACAAACGATAAATCTCGCGGTCGCGCAGCCAAATCGCAGGAAACCACCTGTCCATTCAGCCGAGCCAGTGCGCGATGTAGCCAATAGTCGTTTTCCTCTTCTCTCTCTCTCTTCCTCTCCCTCTTTCGAAAACCTCCGCGCGTATATACACGAAATCGCCCAACAACGGCAATAGCAACACCAACGCACCGACGGAGCGCACACTGCACGCAGCATCACGTGCTGCAGCGGCGGTGGCAGCTCGCGCCTATCAGCTGTTCGGACAAATTGAAAGCCAGGCGAACTCGCGCGTAATAGTGGCGCCTACAAAACATGCCTCGTCTCTCTCTCTCACTCACTATACTCTAAAACACACGCACACGACGTGCGCGAGAGCGCGACAAAGAGAGCATAACGTGAGCCAAGGCGCACACGTACACACGTCGCTGTACATGTATACACACACACACACACAACTCACCCAACTCACACAGAGCACACACGCTCTAGTCGCTGCAGCAACAGCAGCAGCAGCAGCAGCGGCGGCGAGAGAGGCGTCGAGAGTAGTAGAAGGAGTAGGAGGTGGAGGAATCGGGCATTGAGTCTCGCGGAGAGCACGACCGCGCGCTCACTTGTTGAGTGTCGAGCGACGAGCGTCCAGCTCCGCCGGCTCGTGCGCGCGCTCGGTTCACGTGCTCTTTTCCACATTATTCCGCAAGTGTGCATAACTCGCGCGCGAGATCGGCTCGCTCCGCTGTCATTATAGCTTGTCTTTTCGGCGACTGCGTCGCGACGCGGAGTACGCATAGAAAGTGCCGCGGGAAGTCGAGGGAAACGCGCGTGTGCTGTTCTCGATGGAGCGGCTGCGGGTCCGGAAGAAGAAGCCGGTGCAGCAGGCCGCGCGCGAGGATCGCGCGGTGCAGTGAATAATAAGCCGCACGTACGAATAACGCGCGCGCGCACACAGATAGAGTACATAATAGCAGCGGCGAGGAACGCGCGCATCGCCGGCTTACGTAAGCCTATATACACACAGGCGCACACGTATATATACACGAGTACGCCGCCGCCGTCGTCGTCGCATCCTTGTGTGCTGCCGCGCGCGCCGCGCGTTTTTTCTTCGTTCTCTCTTCGGCCGCTGTTTGTCGTCACCGCCGCTGCGCCGCCGCCGTCGCCGCTGCATCGTCTACATACACTGGCCAGCGAGGACTCGGTTATCAGTGCGCCTCGGCCGTCGTCGAGGCTATATAGCAGCGTATTACGTGTACCAGCGAGCAGTGTGCAGTGTCTCTTCTCTCCGTCGCTCCTGAGCGTTGGCTTGTGCGCGGAGAAGAAGAATTTTGTTTTCTCTGGTCTCGTCGGTCGTGCGCGTGTTGTATTATATATATATACGCAGTTGAGCGATCGCTGCTCCAAAGTGAAGCGCTACCCGCAGGAGGTGGAGGAGGTGGAGCTATGGCGATGAAGAGCCGCAAGTACGTTGGCTCGTACCACTTCAGCTCGCCCAAGTACTACCCGGCCATCAGCCAGGCGTACTGGGCGCCCCAGGCCCAGACTGCGCCTTACTCCGTTCCAGGTACTTAGCCTCGTAAACGCGCCTGCCTATACGCCTGCTCTGCCTATGTGCCGGCCTGTCGTGCGGATACTATTTTAGGCAGCTCACGCCGCGAACTCTCTTGCTCTGCGCCTCGCGCTCGCTCACTCACTCGTCGTCTTCGTCGTCGTCGACGGTCGACGGTCGACGGTCGTCGTCTTCTTCGTCGGCGGCGGCGGCGGCGAGACTAGAGCGATGCTTGTCTTGAACTTATTCTCGGGCGAGCGCTCGCTCTTTCTCTATCTCCGTCTCTATCTCTCCGCGCTCTCGCTCTCCGCGTTGTATATGCGCGCGTGTGCCGGATAGCGTATTTTCGGGTGTTACGTGCGCCGACGATTGTTCCTACTACGGGATTTCCGAGTCTGCTGCTCGCTGCGCTGTTTCTTTTTCTCTCCCTCTCCGCCGCGCGGACTCGAGGTCGCGAGCCGCTGCACCGCGAGCGCTCGTATTATAAGCGAATTTAAATAATAAAGGATGACTCGCTGTCGAGAGGTCGCGGGCGTATAGCCTCGATGTCAATAATTGCGCCGATGTCGTTACCAATACGCGCGACGATCGACAGTACAACCGCCTGATGTTTGCTCAGCTGAGAGTCGAGCATTATTAATCTAAATATAATATACTCGCGGCGAGCGACGATCGTCGCAATTAAACCTGCACTGCCCAGCATATTACGCGCGTACTTTGTCGCAGAGAGTCAATACGCGCGCGTGTAATCAGTCGCTCGCTCAATTTTGCCCTTTCTATGTATAATAAAATACACTCATTCGCGCTCGCGATCCCCGCGCGTATATAACGCGATTTTCCTCATTCACACGCGCGCCATGGAAATATATATATAACTTGGAAAAGCGCATTAGCACCTCTCTCGACGTCTATATGCGTTACGTGCGCCCGCGTTATAGTTCGCGTGAATTCACCGCGCGTCTATATATACATAACAGCTCCGACACAAAGGAAAAATAATAAATTTGCCTCGCGTAAGGAAAAAAGAAACGATTATCGCCGACGGCGTATTGTACACTGCACCAAGGTGACACGAACCGATGACGGTTCAATAGATGTAGCCAGATATAGATATATACCGTGCGCACTGCTGTACGTATAGATACACGTGGATCGGCAATAATCGTTCAAGAGAACTATAACGAATAAGTATTGAGCATCATCAGATATACCGAGGGGCAAGCGCTCGCACACATAAATAAACATGAGGGTTATGCGGACTGCATGCGCGAGCCATTTCTATTAATAAATAAAGACACACGCCGGCATCCGTCAGTCAGTCAATATTTGAGCCGCACGAATTCGGTATAACGTGTCTCTCTCTCTTAACGACGACGACGAAGACGACGACGACGGCGTTACTGCTAATCGATGCCAGACGTCAATATACACGCGTATATATACAGACCTTCCCGACGATACTGTCCTTACGTCCCATCTAGAGCGTATTTACGACTCCTCTCGCAAAATTTGCCTAAGCCGCGTGTGATCTCGGAGCTTTTAACTCGTTCTCGATTAATCATTGACGAATCATGAGTTGTACACCCACACACGCGCTCGCGGCGCACATATGTACATATATATACTCAAGTGGCTTTTCTCCGCAGTGCGCGCGCGCGTCGTATTTCAAAAGGCTTTTAACCCGCCTCGTACATCAAATTCCGAGTGAGCAGAGCACATATCGATAGGTCTTCTAAATTTACAGCCTCTCCGCGTCTACAGTCTCTAATCGGAGCCGCATAACTCGGCGGTATGTACGAAGCGAGCGAAAGAATAAGACGAAGTTTGAGCGAGCGGCACGATGCGCGCGCGCGTATGTATACCTGCTTATTTATCGCACGTGCGCGCATATATATACAAGGGCTTCTCTCTCTATAGCATATCAACAAACCCGGATAGTAGAGTATGTAGTTATGCGGGGGGTTACGCGCAGCACCGTCACTTCCGCTCGTCCTTCCACCGCTGCGCGGTACCCGCAATCAGCGAACATTCGCGCGTAACCGTGTCTCCCACCCACACTTGCGCGTCGCTCTCCGTTTGTATTTGTGTGTGCGCTGCATGTGCAGGAGCGCAGCGCGGAAAGAACGTCAGCAACAGCAGCGCGGCACACTTGTCATTATTTCAATGTGCTCACGTGGAGAAGAGAGACCGCAGCCATTGCAAAACGTATATAACACTGTAGTATACGTATATGCGCGCGGTGCACACGGGACAGCACACGCAACGACGTGCATCTATATACGCGTATATATATGCAAGCGCGGGAGTGGGAGATTATTTATCGATCTCGCGAGCTCGCCGATACCGAAAGGCGCGAGAGAAAGACCGAGGGAGATGTGCCGCAACTGCAGCGGTAAAACAAAGTCGAATATAATGGGAGGACAGCGCGTATAGAGCGAGTGTATTGCGCGAGAAGAGAGAGGCGCGCGTGTGGGTAAACGACTTCCTACGCCGAGATGCAGTATATACGTTCTATGCAAATCGTATAGTTGCTAAGCTGCACATCTGCGTGTAGGTATACGATCACCTACTCACCTCGAAACCAAAGAGAGAAAGATAGAGAGACGCCATGAATCTTCGAGAGTCTCTCTCTCTCTCCGCGTATACAGCGTTTCCACGGCTTTGTGCTCTTCCCCCCCCCCCCTTCTACTGCCATTGTACGATTCCGGCTCCGCGGATTCAATAAGGACGATTGCATGATTTAGCGTCGGAGCGAAGGAGTTATTGTCTAAAAGAAACTCGCTTTTTTTTTGCTTAATCTATACGAGATGGACATGCAATAAATGCCCGCGCTAACACGGGAAGAGAGGGGGAGGGGGCGAGAGAATCGCTCGTCGGCTGCAGAACTAGACAAATTGCGCAACAAATTATCGCGCGCGCGAGTCACCTGACGAGCGCTCACCGGCGCGCATCGTTCTCCTCGAATAACAAGCGGATAAATATATACATGCCCGCGCATTTATTTCTAATGCACGTAACTGCGATTACGCTGATTAACTCCTTTGCGATGTGGCTTGCGAACGAAACTCGCGAATATACGCATAGTTATACGTGGCAATTACGGATTGACGAAAAATTGTATAATTGATTTTTTGATTATAAGCCTTTATCCGCGCGTCTGGGAAAATTCAAGAGATTTCGGGGTTTATCTGTATAGGCAGCTGCAGGGAATACACATCACAAAATTAAGCTAATTAAGGAAAATCGGGTACCTCCGTTTTATCGGCTTGCGGCTGTATATTACGATCGAAAGCGGGAGAAAGAGGTATATACAGCCTCTTGGCCGCAGGAATAATTGACAGTCGGAACAGCCGTACGGTCGTGTGGATATTTCTATATATATATCTATATACGTATGGGGGAACAGCATTAGGCAACATGATCGACGGATTCTCGATAATTTCATTATCCTAATGGATCGCGACGCTCCCACGGATTATGTCCTCCCCTCGGCGACGACTAAACTCCCTCTCGTCCATAACTAAAGAAGCGTCTCGGGAGCAGTATCCAAAACGAGAGGAGAACCGAGAGAATAAGTCAGAGACGAGCGGAGAGATGTGAGGAGAGAGGGAGAGGGGAAAGGGTAGGAGATTCGTTACCTCAGGTCTGTGCGGATAAAGAGTATCTATTATTCATTAGTGTTTACGTATGCAGCAGCGGACCCGACGTATACATTAAAGCCGTGAGCGCGTAGTGCGTCATGCGTGCTGCGCTGCTGCTGCACGCGGCTACAGCTACACCGCGCTGTATACACCTATATGTGCCTACCCATATAACTATATAGAAGCGAGAGAGAAAAAACCGCCGCGAGCCTTGGCATTTCAGCTTCGTTTTTCACGTATGCGCGCACGGATGACCCACAAAACGTTTTTCCTTGTTTTGACGCGCCATATTTTCTATCTTTTTTTTTTCATTATGCTCGCGCATTTTTTGTTTTTCGTATATACGTACATACGCGTATAACACGAGGTGTAAAGCGAAGCTGTACCGGGCAATTTTCAAGAGCTTCGATGAATAAAATTGCACCGCGCGGCAAATAGAAATTGAATGCGCGCACGTCCGAGAGAGAGAGAGAGAGAGAGAGAGACGGAGAGAGAAATATATATACAACGGAAAAGTAACGGTCGCGTGCGCGCAACTATTATTCTTTTGCAAGCGGACCCGCAGTAAACATTTTTTTCACGCCAGCACATTGTGCGTGTGCAGGGCAGTGTGTGCACCGCCTACGGCCCGTACACATATATATACGTGTACAGAGCCCCGCGCACATCGCATCTCGCGCGCGCGCGACAAAGAATCGAGCGCCGCTTCCGCGTCCCGCGTTTCCTCCTCCCGTCCCCCGCTTTTTCCGCGCCGCCGGAAAATCCAAAAGGTGCCGCGGGAGCGCGAGCGCTTCGACGTGTCTATCCGTCGTCGTCGCGGAGACGCGCGTTGCGTAACTTCCCGCGAGCCTCTCTCGCTCTCCGACGCCGAGGCATAAGGAAGTCAAGGATGTTTGAAAGTGTAGAGCTCTACTGCGCTCTATGCGCTCGGCGACGCGTATAATCCTGCGCTATGAGCCCGCAAATTCCTCTCGAGCAGCTTCGCCGCCTCGTCGTCGTGCCCCCCCCCCCTCCCCCACCCCTCAGCTCACTTTCATCGACATTTTTCCGATTAATTATACACGCCGCGTTTCACGAGCTATACACACACAGATGCATAGATACACATACACACACGGCAACGCGCGGCCCTGAGAGAGGGAACGAGAGAGAGGCAACGACAGAGAGAAGCTCTCCGAAGCCGCGATGTGTATTATATATTTTTTTGTACGTGCCAAGTGCTCGCTTTGCGCTGCCAGTTAATGACGCGATATGCGAATTGAAATATCGACGGTTTTATTCGAATGGTGTGAGGTGAGGCGGGGGAGTGGGGCGGTAACCAGTCTCTTTTTGTTTCATTTTATTCGACTGAATTTTTCGGCGTTGTCGCTGCTGCGACGCGCCACGATAACACGTTTTCTCTCTCGTTCTTTTTTTTATTCATTGTAAAATCATTGTATATTGTTTTCCGCGCTTGTACAGAAGCGCGAGCCGCTGATTTTCACAAAAGAGTCGCGATAAAATATCTTTTTCTCGCTCGTTATATACGTTTTTACCATTTAATTGACCGGATATACACGTTCTTTATCGGCGCTTTCGGGGGAGCGCGCGGTCGACAAAAAAAAAATCGCTATTAATTTTTCGTTACAAGCGAACAAAGCGCCCGACAATATAACGCCGAGAATGAATAAAATAAACCGCTGGATTATTGACGATGAGTCGTTTTTTCTTATATATAATTAACTCATCGACTGAATAAGTGCACTCGCGTCGGAGCCTAAATAAAAGAACGCCGCCTCCGCCGTCACCGTGGCGAGAGTTCCCCAAAAAAGAAAAGAACTTATGACACATTATAATGAATTCCGCCGAGAGTTTATCGTCTCTCTCTCTCTCTCTCTCTCTCCCCCGAGCTCGCGGGGCAAAAAGTTGCTCTCCCAGCTCTCTGCCTCCGAATCGCTGCTCGTCGTCCGAGATTGGTGTGTGCAGCTGCACATCTTATGAAAATTGTTGAAAAAAAAGAAGAAGAGGGGGGAATATAAGACGCGAGAAAGTCTCGGAAGAAAAGGTGACGAACCCTGCCCTTTTCCCGACTCTCTCGCTCGCCTCTCTCTCTCTCTCTCTCTCTCTCCTGCGAGCGATAATTCAAAAAGTTTTTATTTCGGAGAGTCGCGCACGGAAAAAGGTCTTATTCAGCCCTTCCTCCCCGCCCTTTTTCTCACTTAGTCCCGCTCGCAGTCCGAGGAACAAGTTCGACGTCGCCGTGAAAAGTTGAGGCTGCTGCGCTGAACTCGCGCGCAGAGGGCGAGATGCACCTATACGCGCGCACGCGTAATGCACTATACTTACCGGCAGATGTGTGTAGACTACCACTGCAGCCGAGCGCGAGAATTGAACTTTGCTGAGTCGCCATCGAGAAAGTTTTCTCGGCGAATTTCTCGTCGTCCCCGTCGCGTTCCTCGCCTCGTCGACATCGCCGCCGCCGCCGCCGTCGTCGTCGTCGTCGTCGTCGTCGTCGTGCCGCACGATATGCACTGTGTGTCAGTGGATCGAAGGCTGCGTGGCTCCGTTCCGCGAGAAAACACGCCGACGTCGTCGCCGTCACGGGTCTAAACAATGAGAAAAACCTCTCCGCACATGTACAGCGAGTGCACATACCCGTATTCACGTATAGGCTGCTGCTGCTGCTACGGTGTATCTCTGCTTGCGTAATAACGGAGGAACAAGGCTAACTAGGCTTTCGCCGAACTTTAAACAGAAAGTCGACGGTAAACAATTTACTTTTACCAGCTGCGCAGCGCCGCAGCGATCGCTGTGAGAGAATCGGGAGAGAGAAAGATAGATCTGCAGAAGAGATTGCGGGCGGGACGTATATAGGTAGGCGAGAACTGCTGGCTCGAGTCGTCGATTGCATTCAGGAGGAATTACGGAATATTAGCGGATGATTGTTATCTTCTCCGCGAGGGAGTATATCTGTGGGTATATCTCTGCGCGAGGGCTTCGATCGAACGCTGCGCGCTATGGGCTCGGGATAACGTGTACTACGTATAGGTATACGTATACACGTTAGTCGGGCTTTTTGCGCCGCCACAACGAGACGCTCAACGTGCGCATATCGATTTTCCATGGGAAATTGAGTAGAAGCTGTAGAGTTATGTACGTAGCGCTGCATTAAAATATATAGTTATACATAGTTATTTTTTCAAAGAGCGCGCACGCTTGTTAACTGGGAGAGGATGTACGTGTACATATACGCGAATAAATTCCGCGCCAATATTGAACAATGCTATTTTCTTCTGCGCTCATATATATACAGCTGAGAGCCGCAGAGGAAATCCGACAGGTAATCGTTAGCTCTCTATGCGGCTACATACGCGATGCGAAAATCAAATTTTTCGCGTGTTTCCGCGCGAGCGGCGGAAATTCCGCACGTCGAAAATCAATGGAATTGTAAAAATAACCGGGGCTTCTCCTACGAAAAATTCAGTGTAGTCGAAACAGCTATATATTTCTGTGGCTTACTGGAAGAACCACTTAAGTGACTTTTTCGTATTTTCGAGAAAAAGCGATTTCAATGTTTGGAGTAATACGCAAGATCGAAATTTCAGAGAAAAGATCTAAATATTGGCTCATATCATTAGGTATCTAATACGAATACAACCGTAGTATTACATCTGAAAATAGTTTCTTTCTCGACGCGCTAAACAAATTACTCGAGTTAAGTGGTTCTGCGGGAACTTTGCAGATAAGTGGTTATGCAGTCACTCTTTTTCAGGGCTCGTAATTAATACAATTTGCGATTAAAAAAATTGTGGCGAGGCGTAGTTTTAAAGTTTAACTCCTGCCTATTTTAATGGTGTAATTGAAATTTTCGATAATTGTTATTAACAATAAGAAAAAACGGTTTAAAGGAAAAAAGCATGGTTTTTCCCAAATTTTTTTTTTTTAATTCGAGATTTTAAGAACGTTTTCATTTGAAATGTATCTGGAACCCCTCTAACCAATGAAATAAATATCCAAACCTAAAAGATACGTAATTTGGAGGTTGATTTTGAACCTTGGTGTGGTCAAACTGGCGCATATTGTAATTGAAAATGTTTTACGAAGACTTTTACGAATTTTTTATTCAGAAACCACTCACTTTTGGAAAAAATTTTTCAAGAGTAATAAGTTCTTAGAATCAGCTAAGAAATACGTACAAATTTTATCAGAACGATTCCAGTAATTTTTTTGTTTTTGCAAATTGACAATTTTTGAAAATTTTAACAACCTTAAAACAAATTTTTAAAATTTAAAAACACCGACGAATATATCGGTATAGGTAATTAGATGTATATTATACAGCTCTAATTACTCTACACGGTGTATCTCGTACAAAAATAAAAAAAATGAGTGCACTTAAGTAGTTCTGCCATAACATTTTTACGAGAGACGCAGTTAAGTGATTATGCAATCGGCTGGCATTTAAAATATTTGTGCATTTCGGAAATCCTACTACTGTACAATGAAAAAGGGTACTAAGAGCACCTCGAATTCGACATAAAAAAATGTTTCACAAAAGTGTCACTTAAGTGATTCTTCCTGTAAGCCACAGATATATATCTGTGGCATATATAAATAATATTCTCGCGCTCTCACAGGGTCAATGTTGCATCGACCAGCTCTGCGCGTAGAAGTAGGCGCTTTACGCGCATAGAACGCGACGATTAAGCTGCCACGCTCGAGTTGCGAAGTGCGCGTGTGCGTATAAGTACAGCCGCAATGCCTGCAATGGCTATGCGTATAGACGACGACGACGCCGACGACGAGCGTCACGCTGCAGCGGCGTCGGCGCGCTCGGGAGAAATGAACTGGTAAGCGCGGTAACGCTTCTCGATTTACATCTGACCCAGTCCCAGGAAAGGAGACGCGGGAGTGCTGGTCATTGGCCTCTCTCCTTCACTCTCTCTCTCTTGGTGTATAATACTTACCTGCGATTGCGGCCTTATACATTACACCTTTAGACACGTAAACGTCATTTTCGCGCTCGCCTACGCGATCCCGCGGCGTTTGTTTCTCTTCGTAGGATTTTCTTTCTGCGTGCAATAGCTGGAAGACTACACAATGGAATAGAGGCAGTCCGTGTATATAGGTATACATGTATAGGCAGTTACACCTTTTTCTTCTCTGCGTTCCTTCTCGCCCGCCGCATCCGGCCCACTCTCTCTCCCTCTCTCTCTTGCGTTTATTCAAACGAAAGATTTTTTTCTTTCAAGCCTTATCTTCGGCTAATTCACTGAACAAAGACTCGGCGTATCCGGCGCTTACGTGTCATTCCTTTGCGATCTGCATTTCTTGACTTTCGGCGAAGTTGATCTCGTTTCTTTTTTCCGTTTTTTTGTTTCTGAATACCGGATGAGATATACGCTTCGTCGCTGTGGAAGAAGAATGTGATTCTCCGTGAGTCAGATATGTATGCAAACAAAAGCAACTCGTTCGTTTTTTGAGAAGGGAAGGTCCAATTCATAAGCTGCGCGCTCGCTTTGTTTTTGTAGCGTAAGAACTTGAATTTCAAAATAGCGAATTCAAATATTTAAATATGACGCATTCGCGTGCTCTCGACGGTCGTGTCTCATAAATGGCCATCGATGACTTGAGTTGTGCAAAAAAAGTCGAGCGTATCAATTCGCCATCGCGCATCAAAAATGCATTAAGCTCGGCCGTCCAAGTTGAATAAGAATTTCCTAATTTTTCGAGAATTCGCTCCTTAAGCGCTCTTTCTATTCTATGTTTCGAAGCTATCGTATACTAATATTTGAATTTTCCTACTGTGAAAGTCAAATCCTCTTGATATGTACGCCTGTTTACTCTCCTTAATTGAGCTTTTCTTACGGAAAATTCTCTCTCTCTCTCTCTCTCTCTCTCTCTCTCTCTCTCTCGTCTTTTCAATTTCCGTGCAGAGCTATTTTTGCGCGCGGTTTTCGCGAAAATGCACTTCGTATATATATATACACACACAATTCCGAGCGTTGACATTGTCGCTGCGCGTTAAATTCGATGGGAAAAAGCATCGAGCCAGAGCGCGGCGAGGAGAGATCCGGTGAGAGGAATCTCGGGAGTCGTCGTCGTCGCTCGTAGCTCTCGAGGAAATTAATGTCTGGATTTATTCGGCGCTCTCACATGTCCCTTGAATGTTTGTATACACGCGAATCCTCACTTCATAAACGGCGGAACATTCTCAGACGCTCCCGCTGAGTGAGGCGCTCTCATTAACCGCAGTCCGTGCTCGAACGGTCGTTTCTCTCTCTCTCTCTCTCTCTCTCTCTCTCTCTCTCTCTCTCTCTCTTTCTCGCCGCGTGCGATGCGAAGTCGAAATCTCCAAGTTTCTTCTTGACATGCTTCCAATCAACATATTCAACAATTACGTGACTGCTGGCACTGAGAGAGCTCGGGCTATATTTAAAAAAAAATATCGTATGCGAAACAATGTTCGCAAGCGCGAGTGCGTGCGCTCGCATGGATCGCCGGCTTACGTAAGGTCCTCGGAATTATTTATCGAGAAATAAATGCGCTTCTTGCCGCGTTAATCGTTCTAAAAATAGATTTAATAACCCGCCGGCCTGCAGCCTCCTTCGAGCGCCAATGTATTCGCGTCGATCAGTCGCCCGATCCATCTCTATGTATCTGCGGTATATATGCACATTACTGCGCGTCAATCGATTCTCGGTACGTATCGGGACGAAAATTTTAATCGCCGCGCTTTCGAGCCCGACGATCGTTTCCGTCATGTTTACCGCGAATCAATTCACGCTCCGAGTGCGCGTACACATTACGATCTTTCAATTCGCCGAGCGCATCAGCGTCAGCTTCGATTCATCGTTCATATCATAGCCGAGAGAAAACTCTCCGACTAATTCGCAAAATTTATTCGAACGAGCGTGTACACGCGGCAAAGAAAAGCCATTAGACCGCATGATTAGTCGATCAGCAGCAGCAGCAGCAGCGGCGGCAGTCAAGCGGACAGAGAAAACCGCAGGCACGCGCTCGTCGTGACATAATTTCAAACTATATTTCAATCTCTCTCGAGAGCCGGGGCTTCCATCATCATCTCTCTTCGCGAGCGCGGCAGTATATCAGTGACATCAGCGCTTCTATGAGGATCGCGCGCTGTGTGCAAGTACTCGCGCGCGCGCGCGCGCTGCAGTCTTACAGCGCGCGCTTGACCCAGTAACGCCGCGGAGCGCGCGAATTCTCGATCGTTCAACTTTCGACTTTCCTCAGCGCGAGATCACGGCCGCGCTTGGCGCCGCTGCACAACCTGCGTGTACAACGCAGCGAAATTCCCGCGCGACTCGCGTCTTCCCTGTTTACCAATCGTTTAGAGGCTCGATTGCCACAGACGTCGTCGGTATACATATATATAGACACACGAGTGTATATCTATGTGGTGTCGCGGAGAGTCGCGTCTTCTTCGCCGCGCGACCGCGAGTCTTAATTCCAGCTAATTACGCGCGCCGCGGCGCTGCGAGAAACGACCCGAGCTCTTGCAATTGTCGAGTCTGTATACCACAGCGTGTATATACAGCGCGACGGCAGCTGAAGCTGGTTTGCAATTTCGCGTGCGGCCGTATATATAACAAAAACGCGGCGATAATCGCATCGCGGAGTGTATGTGTGTATATGCAAAAAGCAGCCCGACACACAGAGCGGCTCTCTAGCGCAGTAATAGTAAATCCGACGCGCTGCGCCGGGCTAATTCTGGAAAACCTGTTGAGAGTTTATATTTCCAGGTCGATCGTAGCCGGTGTAACAACAATTTTACGTTACGTGTCGTCGGTACAGGTGCTCGTATATGCATACTCGCCGGGCGCGTATAGTCCACTATGTCGACTATATATAATATTCGAGCCGTAATGATTTTGAGAGGCGCGATGACGAAAGCTGGCGAAAAAAAATCCGCGCGATTGTCATAACACACGTAGACACGAATTTTTTTTGCACAATTTGCATAACTTATGCAAGCGACGTCGGCGCGGACTGACTGTAAACAATAGACGCGATACTCGTGGCCGTGACAGCAAGCCAAAATCCGCGTAGTTATAGACCTATACGAAGAAAGAGCTGAATCGCCGCGGTAAATCTCGAGTCGCATAGCTCGCTCGTTCGGTACCTCTCTCTCTTTCCTTTTTTTTTCTTTTTGCGCAACTGGGAAACGTTTTCGCTGTTCCGCATGCGAAACGCGTTCTCTCTTTCTCTCTCTCTCTCTGCCCATGCCGTTCGTCCGCAGTTTTCCCCTTCATTTCCAGAAACTCCTCGTTTTTTCTTCCCGCGCGCCCGGCGTGCTTTATTTGGGATTTAGAAGCTAGAAGGATTTCAGGTCATTAGACCGCTAAATCACACGGCTTTAAAGTTCCGCGGCGCAGCTTCCTGCGCGCGTTCCCAACATACCGAAGAATGGAAGCTAATCGGCTCTAATTTACTTGCGCAGAAGGCGGAATCATCGCCCGGCTCTCCTGGGAAAATTGCCGATTTTGATTGCGCGCGTCGAGCCCGACGAGATGCCTCGCGCACTCGACGACGTTGCATTGGCTGCGTATAATTAATTGATTGTTCCTTCGTGACATTTCTCGCATACCGTACGCTCTCTCTCTCTCTCTCATTCCGTAATACGCGTATACGTATACGTAGCGAGTGCGCTCTCGCTCAATCAATCCGGATAATGATGATCTGCGAATTAAAACGCGAGTTATAGCGTCGCTTTTCCAATTCCAATCATTTTTGCGCTGGACCGTGTGCGCAGAGCCGCAAGAGAAATATCATTCTCGCAATGGGATATTCGAATCGCCAATGGGCGGCTTTTGCTGAGCGCGGGCGCGCGCGCGTTCTGCCGAGGGAAAACCGGGGAAAGAAAGAAGAGAGAGACATCAGCCGCACCGGATACAGCCATCAACGTTAACGTTACTTACCCATTCATTCGGGAGGGGGGAGGGGGGCGCGTTTGTTTTCGCTCCGATCAGCTGTCATCCCACCAAAGTGTGTCTCTCAGTTTTTTTTTTCATCCTTTTTTCAAAAGCTTGTTCGCCCGATGCGTTTGGTTATATTCCTCTGTTTCTCTCCCTCTCTCTCTCTCTCTCTCTCTCTCTCTCTCTCTCTCTCTCGCAGCGCGTTGCATTTCGTGCGTAACTTGGGCGTGCAGGTCGATGCGCTTTTTCAATTTTTTTTCTTCGGCCTGATCCCTCGTTCCCTCTCTGTTTCCCTTTCAATCAGCAGTAGTAGCAGCAGCGGCTAAAGCAGGATACAGAGGCGAGCGGCGGCTGCTTATTTTGGACTTTGACAGGCCTATAATGTAGGAACGATAATAGCACGTGTTTAGCGTGGCCCGAGCCACTGTCGACGGAATGATTGCTGCGCGCCATTGTCTCTCTCTCTCTCTGTCTCGCTGCATCGAGTGACGATTTCAATACGCGCTCTATGGCGAACGCGCATATCGTGCGGATGGTACATGTACACGAGTGCGCGAAAACCGAGCATTATTTGCTTTCGCGCATAATATCCCCATCTGCAGGCATTTATATTTATTAGTTCCCGGTCGCGTAATGCGCTCGTGCTGCAGTGCGCGCTCACGCACGTATACAGAAAAGCCCCCATTATTTTTTCCCCGCTCTCTCTCTCTCTCGGGAGCATCATTTCCTGCAATTTCAATCATTGCCCTCCCGTAACGCGATGTGCAGCGCACAACAAAGCGCTTTCATAGCATGGAATTTCTTTCATTTGGCGAAAAAGTATATGTATACCCACACAACGAGCTCCTCATTATATGCACGTGTATCTATATTGCGTTATAGCGTATATAACAGCGCACATCAGGCGCGCGTTGCTTTTGCTCGGGTTCTAAAACACAGAGGGGCTATACATATATATATAGACGCGCGCGCGCGCGTCGGAGCACAGAGAGCGAGCTCTATATACACTCGGTGAAAGAAAAGCGTCGGAAAAAGTCTCTAAACATAGCTCATTGCGCCCGCCGTGTATAAATAAATTTACACTGTAGGAGAGCACGGCGCGGCGGGCCTGTTTATAGAAAAAGTCGCAACTCGAGAAGTCTAATTCCTTCCTTATACCTGTTTAGCGAATGCGAGAGTGATTCCGTTCTCTCTGCCTCCGCTCCGCTCGCTGTACATATATATACTAAAAGCCGAAGTTTTATTATTTAACAATACAGCCGTTTCCAGCGCGATCTGCAAATGGCACTTGTCTACCTGTCTCTCTTTCTCCCTTCCGAGAGAGCACACAAATCCGCCGATCCGTGTCCGGCGCTCGATCCGCGCGCGCGCGCGCTGCACAAAAGCCTCGCGCTCGATTGTGTAATATAGCGCTTATGCGGCTGCGCGCGCGCGGCCCGCAAACCGAGGCGATTATACCCGTGCGCGCAACTGCATCTATGTGTATATACGCGAGCGCAGTCGCGTATCTGCTTACTTACTTATAGCTGTGCTCGCGCGCGGCGTGTACCTGTCGTAACCTACTTATCGGCCCGGCAGGCACGTCTCTCTTTTCGCTGCTGCTGCTGCAGCGTCTCGTGTCGCTGCCGGAGGCGAGAGAGCGAGAGAATATATAACTGCGCGCGCGCGCGCGAGCTCCGCGCGAACGCGTGTGTTTGAACTGGCTGCTATGGGTTCCGTGACTATTCGAAATTCCTCATCGCGGCGAAGATGATCCGATCGCGGCGGTTTTTTTTTCCTTCTGGCCTGCGCCAAGGCGCGGGAGAGAAGGAGGAGGAGAGGGAGGAGAGAGAGAGAGAGAGAGAGAGAGAGACGTATTAAACGCCTTGTTGAACTAACCTCGTTTTATACTCGAGTAGTGCGCCATATAGCGCTCGTTTCTTTTTCTTCCGCATAGCCGTGTGCTTTTTGCAGCTCGATCGTTGTCCCCGTATATATACACCGGTGAGTGGCTGAAAAACGAGGAGGTGTATAGTTACTTAGAGCTGCCGCGACGCTCTTTTTTCCTCTCTACTTAATCGATAAACGAGCTGTGTGCGGAGGCGTCGTGTATCTTATTTTGTCCTTTTTGCCGATGTGTGCACAGAGTGAGAGAGATGGCGCGGGGTGGGGTGGGGGGAGAGACGAGGCACGGCGATATACACGTTTATATACGAGAGAACCTGTACGCGAGACCGAGAGCGGCTATAGGTTACGCGCTGCACACACCGAGTTATTTTAATTAAATTGAAGTTCACTGTTAACGCCGTGTTATATTACGCGGCGTTGCAGGCGGCTCGCTCCGCGTACGAAATTTCATAGCGGCTCATCAATCAACACGGTGAATAACGAGTTTTTAAGCGCTCGCGCGCGCAATCTAATGCATAATAATGCTACTTCCCACTAAGGAATTCAAATGGAAAATGGATGCAAATTCCTTTCGAGAGAGAGAGAGAGAGAACAAGAGAGAAAGCCGAGCCTCTGGGAACCTTCTGTACTCGCGCGCTATAATATCACGCTTTCGAAGTATTATCATCGGAGAAAACAAACAATTCTCTACTTCAAAAGGCGAAGGCTAAATTACGCAGTTGAATAATGCTCAGCTCTTTCTGTCTCTCTCTCTCTCTCTCTCTCTCTCTCTTTCTCTCTCGAAAGCGAAAAACCCGCTAATAAAAAGCTCGAGCACCGTCGAAGCCTCGCGCCTTCTCTTTGTATATGTATACGCGCGTAGTACAGCTCCTTCGGTATTCCAGGCGTAGGAGCAGCCGCCGCCATTACCAGCTCGCGCTGAATGATAATTGCGCTCGACGCCGACAATTGCACCAGCAGCAGCAGTCGCTAAGAATCGCAAAGAGAAAACGCGCATAACTCGACGTGAGCTGCGATTATATGTACAAGTAGACGTGTACGTGTGTGTGTGTGCGCGCGCGAGTGTCACCTGCGGGCGTGTATAATAAGTACAGCTTTATCGGAACTTGCAGGAGCAACGATTTGTAAACGCGCGATAAGATAAGGGCTGCTGCTGCTGCTGCTGCTGCTGCTGCAGCTGCAGCACCGAGCTCTTTCTCTCCTTTCTTTCCGCTCTCACGCGACTTGGCGCGAGAAAATACTAGTCCGCATATATATATCCGAACTGCTGACTCGCACGCGTCGACGGCCTCTCAACTGCGCTGCTCTATATACCTCTCTGAATTAATCTTTTTCTCCTTCTTTCGCTCGGAGCGCCGCTAGCCCGACGAGAGCTTCGTCGCGACTTCAGCGCATTGCAGCGTCTGCGCGTCCAAATTTTTCCGAGTATAGTATACACGTCGCCCGACACCGCCGCGCAGCGCTGCGACGCCGAGAGATAGGAAAAGATCCCGTTACGCGCTGGCACTGCGGCTGTAGCACGGCGTAACTCTAAACGAGAGAACTAGCGACACAGAGAGAGAGAGAGGCAGCAGCTAAAAAAATGACGCATTAACGAGCTTCAATCGGAATCTCCGCGAGATTAAAAATCCGAGCCGCATAAATCACATCGGGCTATCGCGGGGGAGGAGGGAAGGGCAAAAAAAATCAATTAGCAAGGAAGAATTCAAACGTGACGCGCTCTCGAGCAATCAGCAGCATCCGTCCTCCCGGTATACACGCAACGCAATCGGCAAAAAGCGTCGTCGATTTATACTACACATCCTCCCCCCTCCCCCTCCCTGCCGCAGCACCAGCAGCACCCGGCAGTGGCCGCAGCGGGGCGGCATCTAGTTTTTTTCACAATCACGTAGAGCGCATCCCTCGGAATTAAAAACTCGTAACCGTGTCGCTGGTGCTGCAGGTGCCACCGCCGCCGCCGCCGCCGAGCGTTCCGCTCTCTCGCGCATTTATCATTAGCATGACTGGCGCAAAAGCCCCGCGCGCGCGCGTTGACGACGCGACAGCCGAGCGCGCCGGTTGGTTAGCCCGTCAGGAATTTAGATGCACGCGCGCATTAATTCTCGCACGTGCGCCCGCGGAGAGCCCTTGCCGCTGCCTGTATTTCGTATACAAATTTGGCGCTACATGTGCGATACGGCCGTCTGCACATACGTATATATAAGCCGACGGCTGCCACCGCCGCCGCTGTTATACACCTCTGTTGTTTAGGTCGTAAAGTCCGAGGAAGGAGGGGGGGAAAAAAAAATTGCGGATCGAGAGGATTCATTGGCTGTACGTGTCGGCGCTTTTTGTGCGGGCGCGTTTTGCGCAACGCGCGGAGCGACTGCGCGCGTTATGTGATTCATTGACGACTGTGTGAGAAAAACGTGTGTGTATATGTGTATGCAGAGTCGTCTCAACTTCGGAGGGATGAGTCAGTTTTCGAAATCTCGCTTCTCCGTACTGACCTCTCGCTCTCTCTCTCTCTCTCTCTCTCTCTGAAACTTCATCTCGAGAAAATAATCTTTCGCCAGCTCGGCAATTAGGAGCCGTGAAAAATTAATTCTCAACTCGCTCTCTCTCTCTCTCTCTCTCTGCGTGTAAACATGTACGTGTGTGTGAGTGTGAGTGTCTTAACTCGCACAACTGCGCACATCAATTCTAACTCTCTCTACTCGCAGAGTAGGCGACGCGGAGTCGACAAAAGGGACAGATAAAGCAGCAGTAGCAGTAGCAGCAGCAGCACAGAGAGAGAGCTCATGGGTATTGTTTGGATCTGTGCGGCTCGCATTATAACATCGAGCTCAGCATAGCCGCGCGCATGCAGAGAGTATAGTGCGAGCGCGAGAGGGAGGAAGAGACTCTCTCCTCGGCAGTGTCGTCACTTTCCTCGGTATTTATGTGATATTAGACGCCTTGGGACGTGCGCAATCGTTACTGCGAAATTCTCTCCCGTTGACGCGCTCGCGCAGCTCTCTAGCTGGAATATCAATTGTTTTCCATTGTTAATTGGCCGACTTGAGCGCAGAGCGAAACTCGAGTAGTAGCCCCCGCCGCCGCGCGTCTGCTGCGACGCGGCTGTGTGTCAGTCCCTGCGTTTAATAAATGCGCGAGAACCTCTCGACGCGAGTCTCGACGCCTATATATACGCGTGTACGCATTATTGCGAGAGCCTATTGTTTATCCCTCCATAAGATATACCGCACCGCGAAAGGTTGCGGGCTGCGTTGCTTCGCACTAAAAGTCGCTCGCGTCAGCGGGCTGCGGTCAGAGAGCGTTAAAGTAACGACTTCGGGCCTGACCCCCCACCCCCCACCTTTCTCTCTCTCTCTCTCTCTCTCTTCCGCGTGAATCAATATTTATGCGACGATAAATATTTATTCGCTGAATTAATGCCGGCGGTGCACAGCGGCTTATCGGGCGCCGATGCTCGTCGATTTCTCTCCAAGAAGGAGGGAGAGAGGGAGTGAGAGAGCAGGAAAAAAAGCGTACAGCGGTGTAGAAAAGAGGCCAAGAAAGACCGCGACGTACAGAGAACAGAGAGCAGAGAGCGAGAGAAAGAGCGAGAGAGAAACAACCGCGCGCGGCTTATCGGATCGCACACACAGCCGCACAGAGGAGCGAGAGAGGAGAAAGAGAGAAGTAGTGGCATAGCAGCCCTTTCTCGAATAAAAGCCGAGTCTCTCGGTGCGCTCGAGCGCTGTTAACTTAGCCGGCGAAGCTAAATAAATCAGTTAATTCTTGTGTAAACGACCAGGGGGGGGGGGGGCGAGAGTTGGCGCGCGCGGCGGCGGCGGCGGCGGTAGTGCAGGAATGAAAATAAAAGAGAGAACGGCGCGACGCCCGGGCTTAATTGGTCATTTGTATGGGATTCGATGCCTCTCCGGTTCCTTCCGCTCGGACCCTGGCAACTCCACCACCTCTATGTTCTTGCGGGCTGAAATACCGAGTACGCCCTCTGCATACTGATAAGCCCGCGTTATTTTCAAGGCCCGCGCGAGCGCGCGAGTGCGCCTATATGTATATACGCACACCGGCACCAGCAGCAGCAGCAGCAGCAGCGCCGCCTATATCGAACGATCTTCTCTTCGCGCTCCTATATACACCCGCTATTTCCACCTTAATTATCCGATGAGTGGCACTGCGAAGGCAAATTGAATTTCGCCACGTCGAGAGGGGCCTTGCGCTCTCGAAGCTCTCGCTTTCTTCCATTGTAAACCTATATATATCGCCTGCGTAGGATTTCGTCGGGGTGGCGCGCGAGAGAGCCGAAATACCGAGGGCGATGAGCTTTTGAGATGATTCCGGACTCGCTGCAGTAGTTATATTTGCAAATTGACTGCAACGCATTGAGTATGATATGGTTGCAATTCTCCTAGAAAACTACACTCTTCGGGGGGTTCAGAAATCGAAATTTTTTTTTTTTGAAGCTAGAGGTGGATCAGGCTTTCTTCTGTACGGGAAACATATGGAACATCAGAATTTATGGGGAGGTATATGGAGAATAAAAAGAAAATCGGCTGTTCGGATTTTTATTTATTTTCTTAACGAACATAACTTTTGATCAGAGCATCGAATCTGGGCATATTTGTTTTTAAATTAAAGCTTTTTTATTGTGCTTTATTGTAATGCAATTTAACATTTTACTTGTGCCTCGGAAACATTCGTATAGTGGTTATTATTCCAGTATTTTAACGCATTAATTTTTTGTAAAAAAAGCGTAAAATAGCTGAGAAATATTTTATCTTTAAGTAACTAACTATTTAACTTTTTCCCATGTTCCTCTGCACTTTTGACTATATTTCGGTTTACAGAAAAAAGTGTGATCGGTCCGAAACCTCGAGCTTTAAAAAAAAAAAGACTTTCGATTTCCGGACCCCCAAAAATTTGCAATTATACAGTCATATACATATTGTTCTAGCAGAAAAGTACAGGCGGGAGACTCTCGGGAGCGAAACAAAGGCTCGGCCCAACCGGTTCGCGTCTAGGTGGGATCTAAAAATAATATAGGCATTCGTGTGTCATTAAGGAAAATCGTCACGGCATAATGGCTCACTCTCGTATAGTCCTCCCGTTACGAGCGCCAGAGAGAATTCGTGTCAGCCGCGCTCGCTTTTTTTTCGTTTTCGCGCGCGTCGTCCCAAAAATACACCGGGGCGCACACTGAGTTTCTCTCTCTCCCTCTCTCTCTCTCTCTCTTTCACTCTCTCGGCTGTTGTTGTACAATACATACGTAACCGGCTAACCTTCAATTTGGAAATTCAAAGCTCGCACGCAGGCCGTTTACGAGTTGTTCGTCCTCTCTGAGAAATTTTCGACGCGCGTACACTTTCATCTTGAAATTTTTCATCAGAGAACCGCAACGCACGCAGCAACAGCAGCTGTTGCGCGCAGAGGTAGACGCTTAGCTCGGTTAGCAGTCGCCGGCAATTATCGCTCGCTCTCGTCGACTGCCAGCTAATAATCTCGTATTGCAAAGGCATACACACGTAACTAATTCTCGGGCAGACGCGCAACAACGCTGCCGCGTGTAACCCCTTTCATCTCCGAGCCGAGAGAGAGTCGGGAGAGAGAGAGAGAGAGCCGCCGCCCAGAAGACAGTGTGCTGCAGACTGCTGCACGCGCCCGCGTCTGCATACGCACACAAGCCGTTAAATCACTCGAGCTTGCGCTCAGCCAGCCCAGGAATAAATCAAAGGGCGGTACGCGCGCGCGCGCTGCTCCGCGCTGAAACTTGGGGAAAATTCAGGGCAACTTATCTTCGTCGGCGAGCCCGAGTTTTGACAAGTAAAAATGCTTTCAGCGATGAACCACGAGCAGGGGATGATTTTGGTTATCAGGCAAGACCCCGAGCTATATACATATGCAGCGCCGCCCGAGAAATTCGAGAAGATAAGCGAAGAAGCCAGTGCTACCGCGCGCTGCTTGTATGCGCGCTTGAGAGCGCGAGAGCTTGAGAAAGTAAAGCACATCGAACTGTTTGCCCGAGGAAAAGTGCATCGAACTCGAGCAGTCTGCCCCCCGTAGCCGCGCCGTCCGACGTTTACCTTAAATCTTTCTCTTTCTCCCGCTTATGCTCGCTCCGTGTGTTTTTCCGCGCCCGCGTGTCTTTTCCCTTTTTATTCGATCCGTCAATTTCGCCGTCTTTCGGAACATTAGTGGCGCGCCGAAAAAACATCGCTCTCGCCTTCGGAAAATAGCTGGCGTGACTTTGTAAGATTCGCGGCTGCAGAATAATGCTAAAGCGGAATCGCTCTATGTATCTATACGTACACGCTATTCGCCGAAAAAGAGAGATGCAGCGCGTTTCTACGTACAAGCGCATTAAAACAACATTTGGGATACGCGTGTGTATATCGTATATATATACGACTGTGCGCGAGCACACATTCGAATATATATAAATTCAACCTCTCTCTTTCTCCGCGATGCCTCGGCAACAATATGATTTCTCTCTATACGCATACGAATTGCAGCCGGCGATGGCATAATAAATTCCCTCTCCCCCATGGATAATTAATCAATCCCTTGAATTTTTCGCCCCGCAGTGGCAACTCTCTCTCTCTCTCTCCTTCTCTCCGTCCGCACATATTTTTTCCATATCGAGCGGCGCTCTCTCGATACAGCCGCTCTCCCGCTGGAAATTGAAAAGCGCGAATCGCCGAGTAAATTTATACATCCCTCGTCGAAGGGTTGTAATACTCTTTCTTTCTCTAGCGCGCATCGCTATACTGCCGCCGCTGCCGCGGAGATAGATACACCGGCGCCGACGCGGGGAGTAAAAAATTTTTTTTGCAGCCACGTCTGATTCTCCGAGAAATCCGATTTGTTCGCTCGCGGCCAGACTTCTCGCTCCCTTCCTCTATCTCTATCTCTCTCTATAATACATATATACATCGCTATTGTCCGACAGGGGCTTCCGGTATAGGGTAGGAAATTAATTAAACCAATAGCCAGGAACGGGTCTTCCTCGCTCACTTTCTCTGTATGTACATCGTGTAACGAACCCCCGATTCCCATGGTGAATAACCGACACCGATACAGCTGCATCTATATACTATATATATTCGCCTCCCACGAGTTTCGCTGTCTATACACATCAACTCCTTTTTCGATGAGATCGTAGGTCATCCTGTTTTGGCTCAATTTTCCAGCGAGATTATTATCATCGTTATTGTCACCGTATATAAAAGGCTGCACACAGCGCTGCCCAAGTATTTCAGGTGCTCCGACCGCTAAATTCTTCTTACACTAGACTCGCCGCGGTTCTTCTCCTTTTTTTTTTTATTAGCCGACGAGCTAATGAATTTACGAGAGGAATGCAGCAGCAGCAGCAGCAAAGGCTCTTGCTTTCTTTTATTTTCTACCAGATTTTTCATTCGGTCTCTCGCAGCGCGTCTAATCAAATTAGCGCACGCTGCATAAACCCTCTCTCCTCTCTTCTCTCTCCTCGCTCTCCGCCGCCTCCCAGTTTTTCTTCCGCATGTGCGGCTCCTTCGTCTTTTCTCTCCAGACGCTCCTCTCTGCTCTTTTTATTCTTCGTGGCGCAGAGAGAGAGAGCATTATGTGCGGAAGATGAGAATTTACATAAGCTGCTTTGCGACGTGGACTTTTTTTCTCTCTCTCTCTCTCTCTCTCTCCAAGGCCTAAACAAATATTGGCCGACCTCCTTCCCCCCTCCCCCCACCTCCTTCCTCTCGCATAGCGAATGCGCGAGCTTTTCTATCTCTTTCCTTCCTGCATAGAGCAAAGAGAGGGCCGGCGCGCTCGCGGAGAACGATCTTGCGGCAGAGAAGAAGCGCTCCTCCTCGGTCTCTGGACTTTCCGGAATATGCGCACTCGAGCGCTGCCGCGCCATATGCAGCGCGCACTCGCGAAAATTCCGAGCTCTTTGCGTTCGCAGGAAAGAAAAAATTGCTCGCAACGTATTTACGCAACGGCGCGAACGGTCGCGAGAGGAGCGCGAGCAGCATTCGAATGCTGCAGGTGTATATTGTCGAGAGGCACTTTCTTTTTTTTTTCGAAACCCGCAGTGCGTGTCGCGCTCGTCGCCACCGGCTCTGCGGGAAAGAAATTCGGACTACATCGCGCGCGACCGGGATCGAAATGATGCGCGAGCTCCGCGCCCTGCGGGTTATAAATCACGCAACATGCACTCGGCACGCGCGCGCTAATCTACGCCAGCGTGGATGCGAGTACCGCTGCCATATGCTCTACACATATTGAATCGCGGGCACCGCGCCAATTCACCCTTACGACCAATCAGCCCTCCTCGCGCGCGCGTTTTCGGTTATCTGCTACGGGATATTTCACTGGTACTTCGTTATGAGTTTTGTCGTTTCTGTCGCGATTCGAAAAAAATTTTTTTTTTTTAATTTTATCACGCAGTTATACGGCTTGCTGGAAAGGTCAACGATATAATGCGTTAGTTAATTATATGGCTTTATTTTTCGCTTTAAAACTTCGCTCTATAACATTATAACGTTACTGAAGAGATAAAAATTTAATTCTCTTTCATAAAAACGCATTGTCCATAAATGAGTGCATAATCGTAATTTTGCATTTTGCATGAAAAATTCTATTCGGTTATCATTGCGGAATAAAAAAATAATTACAGAGGTCGTATTCTTTTGAGTTTTATATTAAAAACAATTATTCCAAAGTTACGGGACTTTAAAGTTTTGGAATTTTTTATGCATACATATTGATACACATATATATCTACTGCAATCTTAAATGACGTTACAAACGTACAGTAAAATTTAATGAATGTGACTTAAAAGTGATGTCACGCGCATTTTAATGCATCCTATTTCCCACAAATTTCATTTATTGAAAAAAAAAGAAAAAAATACGACCTATAATTATACTTTTTACGTACCAAATGAAATTTTTCAAACGAAATTTTTAATTGTATAGATAGTTTTAATGATGTTTCACTTTCATTCAGCTAATCAACACGTTAGTTGCAACAGGAAACGTTTATTCTTCTATTAGAGTACTACAATTTCCATTTATTAACACCAATCTAATTGCATTAAAGTTATCTTGAGAAAAGCTATACGCAAGCCAGGCTTATACGTAACCCGCAACTTCTGTACACTGTTGCGTCGAAAATTTATCCTCGGTCATTAAAATCCCTTTGTCAACGATTAGAAGCGTAGAGCTCGGGATTTCCAAACAAAACGTCCATTGGCAAAAATGGCATTGTGTAAACAGCTCGACGTGAGCAGCAGCAGCAGCAACAACAACTTACGAAAAGATTTCCATTTGAAAGCAGGCATTTTTTTAATTCGACTAGGAAAAAAAAAATTACAAAAACATTGCACAATGAACAGCTATTCTGCCGAGAACGGCAGCGTCGAGCTTACGTAACGTCGCGTACATGCAGAATAATGACAAAGTATTAGCGTGCGCACAGAGCCATCGCCTCTCTCGTATAGGCTCTTCCCTGCGATGTACGTGAAGCAGCGCACACGATACGTATCGGTTTGGGTTGCGCAACCTTTTCCAGTGACGAGAGAGAGAGAGAGAGAGAGAGAGAGAGAGAGAGAGGAGAGAGAGAAAGAGATACTCGCTAATTTGCTACTCTCTTCTCTCTCTCTCTATATATATATATATATATATACATACACACACAATATTGTATTAATGATAAAGTCATTAATAGAGATAAATGCATCAAATATGTAGGAGTAATGATGGTATTCGCTAATTAAATGAGAAAACCATAAAACACGCATTGTTAGTAAAGCCAAATATTTGTTAATTATATTGATTAAATTGGTGAACAAATTTAATGAGCATGTTTATTGTTCTATCAGGCTTCTTTATTTTCGTCTTTAACTGCATTAAAGTTATCTTTAAAAAACTATTACCAAGCTTATATAACCCATTCCGGCTTTGTAATCTTCTCTATCATAAAAAAGCCTTGATAATTCTATACCATTGCTCTCCGAATGGGCTAGTAAGAATAGTATTCAAAACTAATTTTTTTGTGTACTTCAATCTCCAGTATACGTTTAGAATAATTAATAAATTGGCCGAGCGGGTACATCAGAAAGTATAAGTAGAAATAAAGCAAGTTTAACTATACTTATTAAAGTTTCAGCAACTATTAATTTCAGAACTAGTGAACGGGTGGCTGTAAAAATATTTGATTCCGTTCCACAGACACTGTTCGTTGTTTAGAAATTAGTTTGCAATGTTTTGAGACCGCGGCTTACGACACAACTTTTGAACTCATTTCAGGCGTAAAAGTACGAATTAGCCTAACCTCAAAAAGGAAAATAAAAACACGCAGCGCGAGCGCTTAAAGCCATTAGTTATTTTCAAATAAGGCAAAGCATAAATGTGCAATACCTGAATATACCCATTCTAAGACATTGTAAGCTTATTTTTGACTTACGCAATCGGAGTTGCGAGCCAAACGCGACTCTCATTATCTATATGTACAATATATATTTGTTGTAAACGCGTCAGATTATCCCGTCCAACACGCCAACAAATAAATAAATATTGAATTGCAGATCGCAAGCTGTTCGTCGGCATGCTGTCGAAAAAGTTCACGGAGAACGACGTGAGGAACATGTTCGACGTCTACGGGGAGATCGAGGAGTGCTCGGTACTCAGGGAGAACGGCCAGAGCAAAGGCTGCGCCTTTGTAACCTTCGCTAGCAAGCAGTCGGCCGTGCTCGCCATCAAGGCCCTTCACCATTCGCAGACGATGGAGGTGAGTTGTAGTTTTCCAATACTTACGTATTACGACGTCTTACGCTATCTATATATACATATAGACCTGTATATGCGCGGAATAATCATCGCGCTGCTCTGGGAAAATCCTGCATAGCCTTGCAGCCTCTCGCGGCGAGAGCGGCATATATAGCTGCCGCTCATGGTGTAACATCATTGTGTTATAAATGCGAAAGCGAATCAATCTGCTTCTGGCGCATTATCAGTCGAGAGCTGTTACAATATGCTCTCTCGCGATATACATAATAACCGAATAGCCATGATGTAGGTCAGGTGTGTATCTTTGAATAAACCTATATATTCTCTCGGAGCGCGAACGCGCATATAACGCAATAATTGATCAATAATTAATTAGTAATTTGCATCGACGTCACGGACAAACCAAATAGAATTACGCGCTACAATTTCGCCTCGTACATTAGCTAATGACTTTTTGCCCATTTTAAAAGGTCCAACGCTGCTGCTGCCTCTGCTGTTGCTGCTGATGCAGACTAATTAGATATCGATAACCAAATTATCGGAAAATCTGTTGGAATGAATATCGGCGGGAGGGATGCGCGCAGCGCGTGTACTTTATATATACCCCTATATACATCATGCCACGGCCAACACAACGAATCATCATGTACTGCGCGAAGAGCCGCTCGCGTCAAACGCAAAAGAAAAAAACAAAATGAGCGAGAACTACCACGGCGTATAATGCGAACCGCGAGTCATCGACCTCCGATTCAATAAAGCCTTTCGCAATTTTGCAGCGCAGCCAGTCGATCGAAATTTTCTCGAGTCTCGACCCTCGCGCACCTATACAGCGGCGGCGGAGGTCCATTAAAGTCTCCTCGCGCGCGCGCGCGAACGCCGGATATATACGCCGTACATAGCTAGAGCTACAGAGCGCCGCTTATATTATACGAGTATATTCAGTATATACGAGCGCGCGCCATCGGCATACGAAAAACGATCCTTCGACGACGGGAGAAATTTATTGTTCATCGGCGCCGACGTTGGGCTGTATATATATGTACACAGCGGTGACAACCGAGAGCGTACTCCGGAAGCTCTTAAAGCAACGCCGCCCCCCCCCCCCACCCCATGTTTGCCTAATAATCGAAAAGAAGCGTCGAGAGGTTATGGATTCTTTGCGGATAGTTTCGCTTTTCTCTCCTTCTCTCCGCGCCGCGCGCACACGCGGCTCACATTCGCTCGCGCCAACTTTAAATGTATTCGCCTCGGATGCCGGGCTTCCCTCTCGACCTTTTCATTAGCATACAATGCACTGAAATTCGTTTCGCGAATCGACGAATATCGATCGCTCTCCCCGCACTTCTCCTATATACGCGTGTTATATACGCGCGGCCGTTTCGCTCGATCGATCGTCTCGATGAAGCCATCAAACTATCCCAGAAGGGCGTTTCTAAAGACGCGTCTTCGAAAAATGCCAGAGGTGGTATGCGTATACGGCTCGACGTCTCTATATACACACTCCCCCCAATCGAAGTCAGCTGATTTCTTTGCCATCCCCGCGCGCGGAAGTAGCCGCATCACCTCGAGTGCACCGCATCCCCGCGGCAGTTACACGGCCGATGGGCATTGGCTCGCTGCCACCTCGCATCGTGTTTCGCTCCAACACGGCGCGCCGCGCGCGCGGCTGTATAGTCACCTTTCCCTGATTTAACTCGTCGGCTCTCGCGCGCGCGCCACAACTTTTATTTTCCGAACACGAACACACGTCGGCGTTCGCTACTTGCTGCTATATACAGTAAAAAAAAAAAACTGCGTACCGCAATTCGACGATGGATATTAGATGATATTCGTGCGCCATACACAATTTTCGTCTCGAGTTACAGGATACAATTAGCAAAGTATTTCTCCTCTCCGATCCGGACGTCAACAAAAGAATTCCATCGGTATCGAGCACGCTTTGCAAAAAAAAAGGAGGACTGGGGGAAACAATACTTTCCCCTTTGGTTGGACAAAGGAGCGCGGCGAGCGAAGAGCGCGCGGTCCTCCAATAACCCGTTTCGATTTCAATTAAAAAAAAGTTTCATCAATCAGAGGGAGAGAGGGAGAGAGAGACAAGAGCCCCGTCCGTCCGCTGCAGTAACTGCGCTCGCGCGCGATGCAAACGAAACGTCATAAAAGTAGAAGCGCTCGCTCGCTGTGTTTTCACCCTGTTCGCCGGCGGAGCTGCTACGGCTCTGCAAGATTAAAGTCGACTAGGGCAACTCGGCTATTCCATTTCATCGCGTGCAATAGTGATGAGAAGCGCCGAAGCAGCAGCGCCCGCAGAGCGAGAGAGAAGTACGTAGTCTCGAAAGAAAAGCTCTCGAGTCGGCGCATGCAAACTCGCGAAAGAAGACGTAGCCGGGGCTCTCTTTAGTGCTCCTCGACGCTGGCTGTACATCGCGTGCCACGAAAAATGAGCGGATCGTCTCGGGCGCGGGGCTAATCGAGACCGAAGCCGGTCGGTGCGGCGGCAACGCGCGCGGGCAGATGTCAGAGAGAGATAGAGGCAAGTTCAGGGCTAGAAGCCCGCGTGCCTCCATCCGCTCGTCGGGCGCGCATTGCCAACGCTTGCCGCGCCGCGTCGTCGCAATTCCATTTTAATATCATGAATATTTCCGGCCGCGAGTTCCTTGAACTTGCGCGCGCGACTCGAGTATTCTCGCCTCTCCTCTCCCCCCCTTTCTGTTTTTCGTCGCGGACGGTTAACTGGCGCGATTGCATTTTCGATCGGGCGCGCGGGGCTTACTTATTTTGCCCTGGGAATATCAAGTTCGCGCTCGCGCACGCCGAAAAGTCCGTAGCAGACTTCTTGAATAAATAGCGCTCATGAATTCGCAAGTATGGAGAGAGAGAGAGAGAGAGTCGGCTGATGACGACGCAGAGAGAAACGAATTAATATTTATACAGATTCACTTTTTCCACGAAATTTTCCTTTTGCCCGCGCACTGCGCAACCATATATACAGAGCACATGCACAGCTAAGACGCGTGCAGCGGCGGCGGGAGAGGGGGAGGGGGCTACGCCCTAGCCAGGGGAAGGCGTTGTCTCCTGCGAGCGTAGTGAATAAAAATCGCGCTTAAATAAATTGCCGCGCGGGGGAGTAAAAGTTTTACAGTTCGCTGTACTCGCGCCGGCGCTGCGGCGACGTATGAATGCGCTTGGCTTCTTTTTATGACGTTTTTTTTTCTCTCACCTCACTGTTCCAGGGATGCTCGTCGCCGCTGGTTGTAAAATTCGCGGACACGCAGAAGGATAAGGACCAGAAGAGGCTGCAGCAAATGCAGGCGAACCTCTGGAATATCGCCGGGGTTAACATGACTCCCCATTACCTCACAACGGTAAGATGGGCTCTCTCTATATATATATCTGTGTGTGTGCGGGCCGCATGCGGCTGCGCGGCGCATTGTTATATACGCCGTCTCTCATGATATTGGCTCTGCTGCGCGTCTTGTATTTCATACTCGCGATGATGTCGAGGAAATTTTAGTATCCCACAAAAGCTCCCCTCTTATCGCTTCTCCCAATGTTATCTTTTCCAATCAAAAACTTTTATTTTACTCGTAATTCCTGTCGGCGCGCTTTTCATTCAAAACTTTCGTTCTGCGCTGGAGCGCGAGCTTCTGTACAGCGTTAAATGGAGACAGCCTCGAGACCTTTCGCGTGTGCCCAAAAACTGGCTCTGCGCACCGATTTTCAGAAACGCCCGCGCCTCGCAAGTCGCGATACTAATGTTTTAACTATTATCGTGGAAAATCTCGGGTTTCGTTTATATTCGTTTTGTTAAAATTTCAATGACAGACACATAACGGACAAAAACACGAAGAGTTTGAAAAATACAACAAAACTTTTCAAAGGCATCAGTGAAAAAATCACTGAAAGTTTAAAAAACGTATATTTGTAGCCTTAAAAATTATTAAAACACTTCTTTATAGAAACTTTTACCGGTAAACAGGACAAATATCATTATCTGTGGTTCTTTCTCACCAGCTTCTTCGTAGCAGTTTGTAATACTTTGTAATGGAAGTGCAGCACTAGAAACTCCTTTAAACTGCTGTTCTTAATTTTAATTAACTTTCCAAATGTTTGAGTATACTTCTACTGTGCGTATACCCTTCGCCAATATTTCACCGTCTTTCTATTTTATCGTTCCGCAGTGCGTTGAAAAAAAATTGCGTTAACAAAACGTCAACAAAAATATCGCGAAGAGATACTCCAGTCCGTAAAAAGTATCGTACGCTATGTTTTCACTCGCATTCAATTATAACTCTTTTCATAAAAATAATTTCCTATCCTCTATCATCGCCAGTCCCCAGCGCGCCAATGGAACTTTAAAAATCCATCACGTGCACAATTTCCTCAATCAAACGACCCCTTGATATTGAACAAAAAAAAAAAAAAAAAAAAAATAGAAAAATCTTCACCCGTCAATCTCACTTTCCGCAGAACGAGAGCGCGCCGGCGGCGATAGCACCAGCCACGACGTCGCTGCAGCTCCTGCAACAATTACAGGCGACGTCAGGCGCAGCGGCAGCGACGCCCGTCACGGCGAACCCGGCTGCAGCCGCGGCCGCCTCGCCCACCGCCCTCACGAGCGTCCAGCATCAGCTTCTGCTGCAGCAGCACCTCGGGCTGAGCGCGGTCGCGCCCACGGCGGCGACGCAACCCGCCGCGGTACCCGCTGCCCCTGAAATCAGCCCCGCGAACCTTCAGAGCTTAGCCACCCTCGCGTCCCTCGGCAGCTCGGCCGGTGAGTATGGTCAGTGTCGCACCAGTGCTTTTTTTCTTCTTATTTTCATACTTTTCCGATGCTCTTTTTGTGAATCTTCGGTTTTACGCGAGCCGCAGTATCTCAAATGGCTCGGCTGAAATAGGATTATTAAAAGTATGGTGAACAGCGCGGCTCGTCGTTGTTTGCACTGGATCTTCCTGTTATCTTGCTTTATCGATGTAATTCTCATGCATGAAATTCAAAGTGCGCGCGTACCCGTAGTGGGAGAGGCAGCCGTAAAAAAATTTAATAAAGAGTCTATTCTCCCCCGTAACTCGCGCGCATTATTTGTATTCAGCTGATTATCAAAAAGAAGGGACCGTTGAACTAGAAGTACCCTTTGTGTAGTATATATATGTATGCGCATACATTACCGAGTCCATCCACCTAATATGCCGTCGACCGAGTCGCCTCTAGTTTTCTTTTAATCCGTTAATAAAAGAGACAATTAGTTACGGATAAAACGTATCTGCACGTAGATTGAAAATCGGAACGGAAGCCAAGGCGCAGCCGTCGCGCAGCCAATATTGGACGCTTACAACCGCAATATCGACTCCTATAGATAAATGTCTCGCTCGGATTACTTGGGCTCTCCCAATTTCACCTTTTATTTAATTGATTTTTATACGTAAAATAACTGCCACTGTGCCGGAAGAATGCTGACTGTTGCTGATATAAGTTCTAACATGGATAAGTTTCAAGCGCAAAGCTCCCTTCTCTACGATTCGTGTGAACAGATGCTAATAACATTGTAAAATTTCCGTTGGAAATTTCCGATATAATACAAGAGATCTTTGACGATTTGGCGTTTTCTTCAATATTATAGTTTTGCATAGACGTTCTCACAGTATAGGTCAAACCTACGTTTGCAAACTATTGATTGTGTAATATTTGTTTTTAATTTTAGCAAACGCCGGTGTGTCGCCAATAAGTATGCAGAACCTCGTTACTCTTGCTGCCATGACGGGTGGCACCAATAATCTTCAAGTGTCTCCAAACAGTAAGTGAAGCGAAAATTAATCTAACTTTGGCGGAAATCTTGTAACATAATTCCTTCGAAGGCCTTTGAAACAGTATTCAAGTATTATAATAATTGTAATAAATACTTTCATATGCCTCTGCTAACCAAAACGTGTTACGCTGTGCTGCTAATCAGCAATTGTGCAGTAATTTGAAAGCATGATCTATTTGTCGCTGAGAATTTTACTTGCATTTAAAACACAATGGTATTTATAATCACAAGTTCAATACTTCAAGTACTTAATTTATCTGTTGTATGACTAACGATTTTTAAAAACATGTATTGTCTCTGATACGATTAATAATCCAAGTAAGCCTGAGCGCACAGCAAGTGCCTGCGTAATAAAAAAAGAAAATTAACGAACTAGATTCTCACCAATGAGAAGGAAGGAAAGAGCGGGATAGAGAAATTTTTTTCACTTCAGTTTTGCCTCATTACCAAGTACACGTTAATACAGCGAAACAAATGTGTGTTCTAGCGCTAAGCGGATTGGCCAACTCGACAGCAGGTATGTCGCTATGTACGTGTCATATTGCCTGGTATAGTATTAACCATTACTAAATTTAACATTTTTGAGAGAGAGTATATATTGCGAGAATAAAATAAGCTCGACTCAATCTTCATCCCCTCCCCCGACAGTGATACTTTGCATCCCGCGTCGCGAGATCATTAATCACCGCGGCTAGAAAACTTCAAATTCTTATTGGGTTTTGCGACGGGTCCTCGACCACCTTTTTTTCCGCTTCACACACCACCCCCGGAACGTAAATAATAATGATGGATGATCGCCGCGCGCTGCACTCCAGAGTTACGTGGCTCGTACACTTTCCAGAAGTTAAAAATACCCTCGGGGAATCGTTTGAGAATTTAATGAGCCCGAGAGCGGAGGGACGCGGACTCAGATAAAAATTTGGAAAGACAGCAATTTTAACCAAAAACTTTTGTTCTTTCTTCTATTGCTCGTCACAACACGCACACACGTATAGCTGCCCTACTCGGAAAGACAGGAAGCACAGGTGAGATTGCCGTGTATACTCTGAACGAGACGTCGCATATCTTGTTGTCATTGTAGTTTTGCTGTAATATTTTATACTATTCTTGTCGCAACGATACACGTACACATTTGTTCAGCTATTTTAAAACGACCTTTTTGTCATCAACTTAATTTTTAAATCTATATATTACTGTAACATTTAGAGGCAAATATACTGGTTTGGTAGTACTTTTATCATGGTGAATGCGTCCATGAGCCGTTTTTTTTTAATGCAATATGAGTATAGTTGTTTTCGATGGCGGGTTTTCTGCTTTTACTGGATTTTCAGTCTTTGTCGAATTATGTTCCACGTACATTTTCATTGTCCTTCCTTATTTTTACTCGTCTCCTGTGTGTATACAATATTTAACCCTGCACTAATCGACATGCATAACCATTTAATTGTCGACATGATGCGCGCTTGCACTTATTTCTCTGTTATATAATAGTATACTGATGAATAAATTTGTTCGTCTCGATAGCTTGAAAAAAAAAACAACTCGTCGATAAGCATGCGGTGTCGAGCAATATCTATACATTTATTTTTATCAATTTCAGCTTTTCTGTACTGATTGTGTATATATTTTTGCGAAGCGCTTGTATAATGATGTTCCCTGCAGTTGAAATTATATTGTAACGTTAATCCTTTGCATAAAAGATGATGCTAATGAGTATGTATATAAATTTCTCTCTCAAAGGATCTGCCGGAAGCTAAATAACGATTATTTAAAGCGCGGAAAATAATTTCGCGCTCTAAGGAACGTTCTCTTCCTTCGCTGACTCGTTCGAAACAGTGTATTCGCTCCGAACAGATTTAGTTGCAAAAGCCTTTCGATAACTCGTATATGAACTGTAGGTTCGATCGAATACGATAATCGATTATTCCATTCTTTTTATTTTTTCTTGTGAATTTGACAATGATGCAAATATTTTTTAATAGGTCATTTAATTCGCATTTTTCAAATAAAGGCAAGTTATTGTGAGAGAAATATTTTTGTTGTATAAACATTGAATACATGTGTATTCGATCGATTCTAAAGTTTAGAGTTTCCCTAGAATAACAGGAAACTGCGGCAAACGCTATACAATCGTGCGCAAAGCGAATACTATTTTTTATATATATTTAAAAACTCATTAACGTCCTCTTTATGCTTTCATCCGTTTTAAAAAACTAATCGCCTACTCAAGCCCTTTTGTGCCTCGTAACTTATACACAAACGATATTTAATCAGCGGTGTAATATACGTAAAAGTTTACGAATTACAAGTCGCACAATGGTATGGCGCATGCAATGTATTGGCTGAATATCACAATGTATTTTCAGTTTGCATCGATATTTTTATAATCGCAGTGGGACTTTGTACATTTTTTGAATGCGTCTTATCTCGTATCAGCGCTGTTGCCAAATAATCGTCAAACTCATAAAATTACTGTCAATGTTTCAGGGTCAACCGGCGGAAGTTTGAGTCCTGTCACGTCGCTGGCGCTCAACTCCTTGACGGGGGCGCCTCTGACCGGACTTCAGGAGTCGCTCAGCAACGCCTACTCGAGCTTACAGCAGTATGCAGGTATGTCAAGGAGCTTAATTAAATCAGAGCACTGAACCTTCCTCAATTACGGACTAAATCCAATAAATTAGAGACGTTAGGCTTATTGTCAATTGATATATAAACGATAGCGATAGCAATTTTCTAACATGGAAATATGTATGCGATTATTAAGCTCTCATTGGAAAGACTACAGTCACTGTGGAAAAGAAAGAATTGCACAGTAAGTAAAGCATCATGGAATGAGCTTACGTAATGAGCAAAGTTTCGTCAAATTGTTGTAATTGTTTCATTTTCTTGCACCTGTTGCTGTTAACAGGTTTTTGAATGTTATCACTTTATTGTCGTAGTTTTTATTATTACTATAAGGCTGGTTTCTTGTGCACTTTGAAAGTGTCATTATATTTTCTTTACATCTGCGCTATTACAATGTATTGTACAATATTTTTCAGTGTATTATAGCAGTAGAAGAAGCTTATCATACTTTAGTATTCAGATGCAACAAGCAGCCTTTTCAGTTATTTAAGTGCGGAAAATAAAATTGTAAAAACGGTCTTTAAATCAATAGAAACTTTACCAGAAACAAAATAAAGTGTTCAGCTATGAATAAATCACTGTTTTGTTTAAATATTTAAAGGCTTTGATGCTATTCTGATACTTTATACTTATCGCAATCCAAGTTTAAAAAATATACACACGGAATTGTGTAGAGTTCAAGATCTATAATAATATTAGTGTTTTTTTTTTAATTTGATTTCTATATATTTGGTACTTAGAAGTTTTACTTAACTTTCGTAACTTAACGTCCGTAGAATTGGTTAATTACGCACAATCTGAGTAAATCTTTAAACGGCATATTGATTTTTAGGGTTTCCTGCGTTCACGACAACGGCAGCAACGGCTGTGCAGGCCACACCGACCTTTAACGATTTTCGATTACTGTCGAAGCAAATCGAGGGTCCTGAGGGCTGCAACCTTTTTATTTACCACCTGCCGCACACCTACACGGATACGGATCTCATAACTATGTTCATGCCTTTTGGCAACGTGCTCTCGGCCAAGGTCTTCATTGACAAGGAGACTAAAAAGAGCAAGTGCTTTGGTGAGTTAAAGTGCCTTCATTGCATTGATTACTTAAAAATTCCAATATATTCTGTATAGATGCATTGTTGCGAATAATACTTTAATTTTTTTTTAGGTTTCGTATCGTACGACAAACCGACGAGTGCACAAAAGGCTATCCAAATGATGCACGGTTTCCAGATTGGCACGAAACGATTGAAAGTTCAATTGAAGAAGTCAAAGGATGCGTCCAAGCCTTACTAGCCCGATGTCGACGATACCCCCATTAGTAGGTAGATACCAAAATCACAAAAAAAACATCAAACAAGGGCTTTTTGCCTTTTTAAAAACGAAGCTGATGTTCAAGTCTTCGAGGAGCCTTGAACATGTCGTTTCGACGCACGAGTCTAGTCTTCATGTATATGTTCAAGCGTGAAAATTTAATGAGGTCGCTCTTTGACCGCACCCAAAGTATTATTATCAGAGGACAAATGTTTATTTTATTTTTCTGATCTTTAAGACCAAAAAGCTCTCATAACTAGTCAATTTTTGAGTATTTTCAGTAATACTGTCTTAAAGAAGGTTTAAAAATGCTGAATTTTTTTCAGTTTCTTTTAACAATACAGCCGTAACGCTGCCTATTATACACATATATATACTATCGTAATAAGCATAACTGTGATATTTTCTAAATGCTCTATTATTCGCGTATTCCCGATAAAAAATGACAAACTTGTGTATACTAGTGTTTCTTGATAATCATCTTTTTACGAAACTATATTGCATTTACGTATATCGAAGGGCATTCATCTAAAATGCACGAAAGGGGAAAAGTATTTAATATTACGAATTTTATAAATTAAAACCACAGCGTAAACCGGCATTTCGAGCTACTATTGTTTCGAGTGTTGTAACTCGAGATTTCGAGTTTTTCGCTACCGTCACCGCCAACTACTGTCCGTTTGCCTGTTATTATTGGACAACGGAATAATCTATATTTCATCCGTCTACACAATTCGTTTTATCGCTCCTTTTTTTTGTAGTCGCGCGAATATTTTCCATCTCTACTTTCATACTAGAGCGAGATCCTTTCACACCAGCACGCCGAGCCAAATATATCTATCTCTCTTTATGTGAATCTGCATACATGCGACTATCTGCAGCGCGCGGACGAGTTTTATCTCGAATTTTTTTCTTTTTCTCCTTCTCTCTTATCCGGGTTATTTCTTTTCTACCTTTTTTTTGTCACTACCGTTGTATTTCCCTGCAGCAATAACTTGATTCGTACACAGTAATAAATCCGATTGTCGCAACGATCTCGAAAAATATAGCCCACGAAGGCTATATCAATGTGTCCGTGCTTGCGAGGCAGCCCCAGCCGCCTGTCATTGACAGGTGGCTCGTGATCCAAGCCGTTTTTTATCTTTCCCGCGTCCACTATCGGCCACGACCCAGTGCGCGCACGTATGACGATTGATCTATTTCTTGCTCCTCGTCCTGCTCTTGCTTCCCTTCTCTCTCTGTCTATCTATCTCTCTCTGTCTCTCTCTCTCTTACTCTCTCTCTCTCTTTCTCTCTCAATCCGTGTTTTGTGTTCGGCCAATTGAAACATCGCTGATTCCGATTAAATTGTCCGATCTATACGCTATGCGTGTGTTCCGCGAATTTTCATGAGGACAAATTCGAAAATCATCAATCATGTTTTCTGTCTGTAAACTTTATCGGAATGCGTTAAAAATTTTAATGAGTTCATCGGCGAAAGCAGCGCTTCTTTATTCTTTTTGTAGTTAACCACGTAAACTTTTTTGCAACTTAGACTATTGAATTATAACAAGGTATAATTATGGCAGTTTAATTCTTTAACTTTAAAACGCGTTACTTAAATAGATGTTGCTTTAATATTTCGCGGAGGCTTTTTTGGTTTTTATAGTTTCTAAGTACAATAATCGTGCCTTGCCTATAAAAGACTGATTTTTCTTTTTTTCAGTGTGATCTCTTTGTAGTCATCTTTTTGTCAAATCGTTTAACACATTTTTTATATACTAGCTGACATTATCGCTGGTCTGAAATCCTATATAAAAAAGTATGGCATTGAAATAATTGCAACAACCTAGCTGAGCAAACTAATTATTACTGTTTCACGCTTCTTTATATTTTGACATTGTCCTGTCGCAAATGATGGTTTGAAGTAGAGCATTGATACTACAAATACGTATTATTAGCAAAGTGTTAACTTGCGCCAACATATTGCCACCAAATGCTTTATTTGTGCAGCTCTTTGGAGGACTGAAACATTACGATTCTTGAGATAACATCATAATACATCAGTTTCCAAAGAGCTCAGTTGTTTTTTAACTTAATATTTACACAAAAAGATGATCCTTGAACACGTATGACAGTAAATGTCACTAGACTGTGTATTTTGAAAAAAAAACGCAAATCCAAAGATCCTCGTTAAAAATCGCAAGATATATCCGCTTGTTTAAAATTTCTTTTATCTTTCCTGTTTTAATTTTTCATAAGGATCTATTGTAATTCTATACGTTTATAAATAATATGAATATAATTATCAGTCCCTATAAACTCAATGTATGTTTATGTGTTTACACGTGTAATAAATCGTGCATAACCTTATTAGAATTAAAGCAGGAACCTATGGATTTTTACTTACCTATGAAACAATGTAACATTTTGTTACCAATATAACGTTCTAGTACGGAATATAATACATCCGTAAACGGTAACGAAAGTTCAATGTCTAAACTAATTGACATCCTTTTTTTAAAGTAACGGACGTATATGTATAATGCTTGCGCGCAAGTTTAACGAGGATCTCCGTATGTATTTTATCCAGTGTGGTGGTGACTAACCTGTCCGTGTGTTTGTTTGTGTGCCAGCAGGTGGCCTGTGACGTTGTGACCGTGTACACTCTCGACCGGAGTCGCCGTGCCATGTCTGTCTCTCAATCGATCGGTCAGTCACGATCCGATCCTTGATCTCTTCACTCTTGGAATCCATAAACATTTCCTATCTTTATCTATTCTATCTATACTTTCTGCCTTTTACATTATCTCACTCTACTACTACTTTTCAACTCTTTCACACCTTGCTCAAAAATATATACAAATACATGTGTATATATAATCACACGCTACATCCGCATCTCCCACACACCGAGACGACACATGATCAACAAGCGGTGTCCCATCGCACGTGCACGTAAGCAAAAACTTCGTTCGTTCGCCGCCGCCGTCGTCGCCGCTGCCTCCGACGTCGCTGTCGTCGTCTTCGTCGCTCGTCGTTGTTGTTGTTGCTCGAGAATCATTGCGCCCTTACGTCAGATACCAACTAGAAAAGGAGCAGCTAACAAACTATGTGTGTGCGAGAATTTGCGTTGTATAGCTTGGAACATGTGTATACCTTCCTCACATTCATTTTTCACTCTTTCCACAATCATCACATCCTACCTCTATTCCATTTTTTAGTACTGTAACCGCTTTCAATGCTCTCCATCGTAACTCACGTATTTTTTTCCAAATAAACGCATCGCCGAGACGTTAAATTATGCGTAAAACTCTCTTCGAGAATTATGTATAGACTTGTATATTGAAACAAATCCAAGTGCGATATTCAAGGGGGCTGATATCAAGAAAAAGGTTGTTACTGATGATCCCTTCACTTTCAAGACAAGAAGGCGCCAAAATAAAAGAAGATAAATACAGATACGCGAGCGTCACACTTTTATATAACACTGTACATATAATAAATATATATGTATATGTTTGTACGTGCGTACGAATAATGGCGTGAGATTGTCTTGTGAGTGCATCTATAAATATATAATATTCATCAGAAGGGGCTAATATCATGCGTCAGTCAAGAAGACTCTGTGAAGACAATTTAAAAAATTGATTGGTGGAAAAGGTATTTTTTATCAAAAGATATTCCGCCATCAATTGTGTGGTATTGCTCACGTGTGTGCGTTATTCACGTATTGCATTCGCCTTTTAAGCATCCACCGCACGCGCAGTACGCACTCAATGATCATTGAACCCTCGCCATCTTTTATGCGGTGACCAACATCTTCGTAAAATATGTTGGGTAATGCGAAAGATTAGCACAGAGTATAGATATAAAAGCTATTGAAAAATTAAACAAAGACGAAAAAACCAAATATTCACCGAACGATTTTGGACACGCTCCGATGGTGCGAGGAAACTTTTTTAAAAAGACTTTGTAATAAGATTGTATAAAGTAATGTGAAACCTACAAAAAGGTATATAACAAGATTGCGCGCAAGTGTTTATATATATACATACACACACATATATATATTCACATATATATATATATATACAAACGAGAAAAAATTTGTGATTGGGGATATATGTACAATGCAGTTTTATCGAGCGTGTGACGTTCATTTATTTTCTCTCTATTCACATCTCAAACGTATTTGCTATTAATGTTACGGTCACGAGAAGAAAAAAACATATACAAAAGAATTGTATAGATGCAAGCGCATTTCCAACTTGGTTAATCACGATAATCAATTTTTTTACAAAATAAGTAAAGAAATAATTTTTACAAAATCGTACGACTGTTTCTGCAGTTTGATCAGTTATATTTTAATAACCGTTTTGCGAATTCTTGTTTTCTTTTGCAAAAACTTTTATTCACTTTTGCACTATTTTCGTCAGCGATTTTTAGCAATATCGTTCACAAGAATACTATACAAGGCAAAGAGAGAGAAAAAGAAACCCGAGCAGTTACCAGAGATAACGAAATAAAAATCTGCAAGTCTATGATGACGACGGGAAAATTTCTCAAATTCCAAGCATTTGTTATAACAATTTAATTTGTAACAAAAACAATTAATCCATCAACCAAATATGTACTTTCCTCATTGACACATAAATACATTATGAAATTAGCTATTTTTTTCAAAGTAATTTTCTATGAAAAGGTTATTGCTGTTCTTTATACGTCATTTATTAATGTTCAACAGTTTAACTAAAACCAAATGACCATATATATATGTATACTTTTTTTAACAAGAGAAAAGTTATAAGTGTGTATACATGTTTATTACGTCACTAAACGTTACATTTTTTTCTGTACTTAAATTTGACACTGTTTATTATTGTGAAGCGTACTTTCATTTTACCATTTAAATTATTTAAAAGAAATGGCAAATTTTTAATCTTATTTAAAAGTTCATTTGTACCGTACTAAATTCATTCAAAAGAAATACCAAAGACATGTCTTAATTAATCAATGTACTTATAACAAAATCCACTTAAAAATTTTTTTGAAGAAATATTTCCAAACCTTATTCAAATTTATAATACACACAAGTAAAGAAAAATTAGCTCACAGTTTTTAGCCTAGTGAGAAATAGCTTCTGATGTATTCACAATTTGTATGCTGTATTGCGTGTTTTTTTCGTCGTCATTATTTCTGAATCAACAATTGTAACATTTTTCTGTAAGATCATACCTTATAACTTCTCTCTCTCTTAGTTATTACTGCAAATGCGCACGTCTTTACTCAGCAGTTTTTTTGTGACTCACACTTCGCTACTTTGAAATCTTGATTTTTGAAAATCGTGGTAACCAAAAACATTGTTATTATACCGTCGACTGTGCGAGTGTTACTTTACTGTTACTATTGTTATTAGTCAGTATAATTATTATTATTATTATTATTAATATTATTATTATTATATTGTTATATTTGCTTTGCTAGAAATTTTGAAACTATAGTTTATTGCGATTCCTCATTTTTCTGTTATATACTTTAAGTACTGTTGCTCAGGAGAAATAACTTTTTTTATTTCAATATGCATCTTTTTAGTTTCTAGTTTTTACTGAAAAAAAGAAACATTTATTTTACAAATTAGGCCAGTAAACCTTTCTGAGCAGCGAGTAAATAGTAAGATGATAAAGTAAAAAATCAGGTCAAAGAGTGAAAACAGTCGCAAATGTTATTTAACTAGCTAAAAGCAAATTACAAAGTATGTACTTATTATGTAGAATATTCTTGGATGTACCAAGAAAGTCATAGCTATACGTATAGCAGAATTAAGATTTCGTGATGAAACGTTAAATGCGTCTTTATGTACATTTTACCAAAGTACGATACTGTTTGGCGGTTTTTAGTTACACCGTCGTCATAGCTGTTTGCTTAACTTGATTTAGTTGTAACTATAAAAAAAGGAACAGCGATAGATTGTTGCTTCGCAAAAAATCTTGTATAAATGTTCAATGAAAGTTAATGAAATGAAAATTCGAAAAGTTGCATATAATGCGCTCTATTGTGAGAATTTCCATGTTGACAAAGCGGACGATTACTCTCGGTAAATTTTATGTGATCAAGATTCTTTTGCGATGTCACATTTTCTCGTACTTACCATATGTACGATCTCTATCATAGTATGTATTCTGTTAGTGCAGTCACTTACTGTTGCGACTATTAAAATAATTTCATTTTTTGTTATGTGACTAGCTTACGTACGTTAATTAAAATTATTATTAGTCTTCTTAACTATTAGTTTATACTTGAGTCACAATTTAATTTAAAATTAGTTGTGTGAAATCTGGTCTCACCGTAGTCGTCGTTATTAAGCTGAAATTGTCCATATTTTCATTTCTTTCTTACTTAATCAAGTATTTAATTTTATTGTTTTTTTTCTTTTTTGTTTCGACGCTTCGGTGCTATCACGACACGCTGTGACTTGTCAAAACAAACTTGGGTCAATTAAGTTTTTAAATTGAAGATGAAATCATTTAAATTTATGATAGAAAATTAATTGACTAAAAATTATTTCTTGACAAGTTACTCGATTCGTTTATATGTAATGACCGATTTATGGTACTTTAGTAAAATAATTGCAACTTTTCAATATTCAAAGTTATTTGAACTGCAGCCTGTAAATTATAAATCTATTCCCCGGCCACGATAACGTGTAAATACACGCGTGTATATGTCTATTATCTGTGTATGCAAAATTCACAGCGAATTTTCTTTAGAACAGAAAATAAATAAATAACGTGACTTTGCGATAGCTATTTTTGTAACATAACACTTACATGAACGATATGCCCGTGTCATATTCTGCGCTATGTCTTTGGGCACTATATTTGTACGTATACGTGTGCGTATCTGCATTATTATAAAAGCACGAAAGGGAAATTGCTTTTTTCGTTGCGTTTAATCGTCAGCCGGGAAACCATTGTTCTTCATTTTCATCTTTTTTGTTTAAAGAACGATAAACAACTTGACATGTCAATAACAATATATATATTTTTTTGTTTAACATGTATAAAATAAGAGTTATGCTATACTTGTGATTATTCCTCCCTCGCTGTTCCTTTCCGAATATCCAAGCTTTCTTCGTACAAAATATTCATTTGTATTAAATGCATTATTGATTCAATTGTTCTTCACATTAATTGAAAGCATTATTCATGTTTAATATGCAAATAATCACCAGTTTTATGAAGAGGGAATATCACGTTAACAGAAATTTCTTTTTACACAAAACAAGTTTTCATGTGTGTGGTACAAAGAAGAGTTAAATATACGCGATTGCAAATTATTACAGAATATTCTTAAATCGCAATGAATGATGATCGAGTTGTCTAGATGTATTCGAGTGCATTATAGTTAATAGCAGGACAAATGAGTGTAGAGATATAAGATTTGACAATTTGTTTCCTATACAAGAAGAAGAAGACACATTTTTTAAAAAAGTGGACATAGAGACTTAAGATTTAGAGCCTCCATTTCAAACCTCATGAAAGTTGCATATTTCTAAAGGAAGGGAAGCATTTTGTCAAATCAAATAAAAGCGGTATAATTGCACGGTTGCCAGTTCGTTTGGAATTTTGATAGCAAAATTGCAATGAGCCATAATTCAGTGATAAATACGAAAGAAAGTCGCGAATCTAAGATTATTTGGAACTTAGTAGTAATTTAAAAGTTAGTTTAAAGTGAAAGCTAAAATGATTACGTTTCGAAAAAATACAACATGTTTTTAAATAAGATAGGGAGTTAATGAAATGGTTTATAAAAAAATATTGGCAAAATCATATGAAAAAACATCAAAACATTATTCGTTCGCGAACTTTCTTTCAATCACAGTGACTTGGTACTAGTAAATGACTTCTAGCATACTGTAAACTTTATCACGACTATAGAAGTTATGGTGTCTAAATAGTAACAATTTTAGATTTTATACAATATAAATATGAAGTGTGCAAGTTTAGAATTACGTGATTTGAAAAAAGAAAGATATGGGTGAATGCATTGCGCTGTAGTTAATTTGGCAAGTTAATAAATCGTATTCGACAAGTTAATGAATCGTATAATCGTATAATAAAACGTATTTTGGAAGTAACTGTTTCTATTTTTATCTTACCATAAAATTTTCCCATAATTCATCCATTCCATTTTAAATATATTAATTTAAAAAACAGTAATCTACATTATCGACTGACGGTATGGCGTTCATACAAGATTACATTTTTTTTATTTGGACTCTAAAGAAATAAATAAATTTGATAACTAAACTGTTTAAATTTGAATTTCTAAAAACAATTGTTTTAAAATTTTGCTATTTTACATAAAACAATGATTAAACAATTGGATCCTAAGTTATGAAACACTATTTATATATTTTTTAAATAATTTATTTGACGATTTCGTATTAAATACATGGCCTACGTATTGAAAAAAAACAATACTTGCGTCAAGCACAAGTCAAGATATGACAAGAAACAAGTTGCCAAATAAAATTGGGATAAATACAGTCACAGAGCTCAAGCTATAATGGAGTATATAACTTTATCTTGATATCCCAATTTTAATGAACATAAGTAGAATTGTACATTACATTGGCATTGAGACATGATACTTCATCATGGAGATCAGGATCCACTTTCATGCTGCAGATAAAATTAGACAAAAATGCATGACTTTGGGATGCAAAGTGGTTCAGTGAGTCATTTTGTAAAGAGAAATGCAGTGACACTTCTGGAGCAGGATTTTTGAGGTATGTAATTCTTTTGCAAAGTGTTTGATGCTACCTTCGTCTTTCCCCTTTTTGAGTTTTACGCTTCTCCTTTTTCTCTTCCTTGAGAAGTTTCTGCTTCTCTCTGATAAATCAACAACGTAATCAAATTAAAAATAAACTCAGATAAGAAAGTTTTAATATTTATAAAAAAATATTTACTTACCGATCCTCCTTGTCTTTTTCTTTCTTCTTTGCACTCTCCTGCTTCACTCTTTCTCGTCTCTCTCTTTCGGCCTGAATAATAGTGGATACATTGGTATTCTTTTCGAGACCAGAATCACAGCCACCTTCCTCATCCTCCTCGTCCTTGCTCTCCTCCTGGTCGGACATTTGACTATACTGTGCTAATATCGCCTCTTTGATTCTCTTCTCCTCCTCAGTGTAATTACTCTTGTGCGAAGTAGTGGGCAAGCTTTGTGATTCCAGCATACGGACCAACCGTACGTCCACATCCTCTTTTGGAGTATTGTCAACCAGTGTCTCCTCGACCTGGCCCCACTTGACCCAGGCCTCTAGAATTTCCGTCACATGTTTTCCAATATTATCTTCCTGCAAATTGAATTTATCATTACGACTGATATCTCAATCAAAAGCGTTTGCGCAATCCAGGCGAATCGCACATGCTTCTCAGACCGACGTGGACTCTGGTCCGCAGCGAATCGTCCGCGAGAGTGAGAAAATTCACGAAAATCCTGAATGAAAAGTTGAGACTCGAGACTCGCAACGGGTTCGCCCCAGAGGCGTTCCGCGGAAAATTGGAGAAGAAGGAGGAGAGACTAGAATATGGTGTGTGTAGTTCCTTCGGAAACGCGCGGTGTATACGTTCTAACCTCACAATCCTAACGGTCCCTCACCGTTATGCCGGCGAGAATGCCCTCGAGCGCCTCGGTCTTCTCGTCCTCGGTCTCGTCGCCCTCGAGGATGCCCTTGATGTAGCTGCCGAAGACGCCCTCGTCGGTCTTTAATTCCTCGAGCTTGTTGCTCAGCCAGGAATCGAAGTTCGCCGTGGCGACCGCCATTGTCGCGCGCGCACACCCGACACCGCCAGCCTGCTGACTGATTATATTATTTGGAGCTCACTATTATTTCCGCGCATGGACGATGCCAACACGGACCGCGCACACGCGCCACAGCGACGCGGTGGATGGACCACGCGTGTCGACTTTGCAACTATAAGTATACTTCCTATCTGACATTACGAAATTCACGACCGATGCGCTGCTGGAGAGGTATGAATTCAAGCGCGCTAAATATAGAATATTTTTCAGCTGACGAGTTGCTTCTGATGTTACGTTATACTTACGTGTATAAATTTTCGTACAATAATAGTCGTAATAATATCTCGAAAAGGTCGTTACTGTAAAGCCCAGCTTTTGGAAGGGAATGTTGTGTAAGCACAAACGCTGTTTCTCAATATGTATAATATTTATTATTATATGTACACACAAGACTCGGTTGAGACCGATTAATCTTGGTTTTACATTAATAATGAAAGACAAACGCAGCAAGGTAGAAACAAACGGACAAATGATACAAAAGGTGATGATGCTTTAGTCGGGATTTTATATTAATTATAATTTTCACATTTGACGATGTCGTTATTCTTGTAAATCTTAAATACTTCAATTATTTATACTTGCGCACACGTTATTTTTATTTTCTTGTTACCTTCTCTACTCGTAAGTAATGCACAAATCCCATTCATGCGCTCAATTCGTCTCCCAAGTCTTTTATCCAACTCGCATCTCTTAGCAATTTTCTCTCTCTCTTTCTCTCTCCCTCTCTCTCTCTCTCTCTCTCTCTCTCTCTCTCTCTCTCTTTCTCTTCGTTCGGATTATACGGTCAATCGCGTGTGTATGCGATTATTTAGGCTCGATTAACATTATGCGCAACGGTTCTCTAAGTTACAAGCCATTTAACTATTACGAGGCTCTTCTCATCCTATATAATGTCAGGCAGATGTCGTCGATTTCGCGCTCGCGCAGAATCAACTTTTATCAAGGGGATTAATTATAACTATATTTGTTGTTATTTTTTTGTTTGTTACGAATCACAAAATGCACTTTCATAATGATTTGCTCGCACGAATGCACTCTCACGCTTATTCTATTTGTATACAGATATAGATGTTTTACGAGTCTTCGCTTGCCGATACCATCGTTTACTGAATTCGCGTTTTATTTGCCTCCAGTTTCCCTTACATGCATGCGTATGCATTTGTGTATAATCTACAATTGTACACATTTATAACGGAAAAAATCTTGCTATCCGCTAAAACGATTCCTCGAGTTTTCGTGACCTGTTGAACCAACGATGCCTTACTGGATCATTTATCATTGTATGCATACTTAAAGCGCACGTTACTTTCAAAGCTTGAAATCAATTTTTGCACTGCATCTGAGCATTTTTGTATACATAAAAGTTTTGTATACTTAAAAGTCACACTCAGCTGAAAAATCATATCTTGATTGTCCTATAGGTCTATTTTTGCCATTTTTCATTAAACCATTTTTTGCGAAATTTAAAGCTAAAATGATTTATCTACAGAGCTGAATAAAACAAATCTATTGTGGCCATATTTATAACATTTACAGTTCCAAAGGTATTTAGATGAAAAGAGTCAACGGCAACAAGCTGGAGTTTATTAAGATTCTGCGCAATCAAATATGACATACAATCGCCGCTTTTGATTGTACTCAAAACGCATGAAATTAATTTTTAATCACAACATTATAGTAGAACAATTAAGTTTATTTGTCGAAAAATTTCATTCAATGTTGATCATGAAAATTTTCGCGCCTTCATAACGATTTAATTAATCGTAAATTAAGATTTTTTTCCAGTTTCTTGTTGCAAAGAGATGTACATTGATGAAAAACATTTATGCCTTGCAATATCAGTTAGTACACAGCGAATCGCACAAACGTTAAAAAAATGCCCTCTCGCAGAGCTTATAATAATCTTACTAAATCCATTTACAAATAAAGACAAAGAGAACGTGTTTTCTATACAACTTTTATTCGCATTGATTTATCACTATTCTATTGCTTCCGTATATTTTTTTGGATTCATGCAATTTACAATTAACATTAACAATTTTCAAATTCATTAATCCTTTGAACAAGCAATGCTAATTTCTCGTTTGATATTGCACTCACTTTCTATGAACAATTGAGGTTTAAAGCACGACGAAACATTTTACTTTGATAATGCACATGTACAAAACTTGGTCAACTTCAGTTAAATTACTCTTTTCTCATATTATTTCCAACAAGTATAAGGAGGCTTTTAAGATCGGCAAATAATTTACATTTTTTGTTATAAGCATCATTTCACATCAATATCTCCTATGAAATTTCAAGTAGGTATAGATGAAAACAGCAAAACTGAATATTCGATAAAATACCAAACTTATTTTATACTATACACTCTTGATTTTTAATTACGTACAATGTACAACTATTCATTAGTATTTGAAAAACAGAATCACTCACATTATTTCGTTTTACAATCGATTAATTGATACATTTGACTACTATCGCTCGTAAAAATGTGATTTCGCATGCAAACAGCAAATTACAATGCACGTTTGATTGGTACATGTCATTGCTTTGGTTGCCATCTCGCAGGATATCGCAGCGGCAGTGGAAAAATAATGTTTTAATGGTAGGCTTCACAATGCATTGTTTAATCATTACAACGTGAAACGATGTAATAGGTTAATTTGAAACTTTCTTTAAATTTTCCAAAAAGATCGAGTATTTTTATACTTTTATTCGTGATTAAATGATGAGCGAATGAACTTTTCTATATCTTTATTCATTAAAATGGGGTTGACAAATGATAATTTTTTTATATGTAACATCTTTCAGTCTTGTCACACGTGGTCTGCATAGGAGTGTGTTACTGTTTTTTCCTCTACATTTTGATATTGATAATTATTTACACATCAATGTTCGAAAAAGAGAGAGCCTCCAAGATGTAAACGCATAAATACACATGTATTTTTTTGTTATATGGAAGTTATTTAGGATTTTCCCTTCGTTGTCGACTTTTTTTTCTTAAACGCGAGCACAGCATTTACGATACATAAACATCCAATGGTTTATTGCCAAGCTTCTCAAGTCTTTGGCTCCAAAACGATTAAAATGAAAAAAATTTACAGTTTAGAAGAATTAAATAAGCCTATGCTTTTAATTTGGACAAGTATTTAAAATTGTACATCTGCATTGACATTTTGCGTAACATATTTTATATGCGTATAAAAAAATCTTGGTATATATTTATAATGCATGCAGCGCAAGCGTTGAGACGGGTTACATTAGCGATAAAAGTATATACACGCAAACAACATTTCTTGTTTTTATACGAGACAAAGAGGAAGGAGACGATAGTAAGTCTAAAATTATGTCTAGCGTTACAATTGAAAATAAAAAGACTGTAATCATAATTATATTGGAGCGTAAAGCTTCTGCGAGCTACTAAAAATCTAGAAATTGTGTGACATGATGCGCAACAAGCTTTGACGCATGTACCCTGGATCGATTACACTGTACAATCGAGCTTACTTGTGCTAATTGTTATACTCTTTCGATATAGCATCATCGATCTCTAGTCAATGTCATTAAAACATGAAGTCTAATTATTACAGTCGTAGTGCTGGCAGTAGCCATGCTCAAAAGCATAACAAAATAATATTTATATATTTATATATTTATATATATGTAATAATTATATGTACTCATAATTATAATAATAATCAATAATGATAATAATATCTAAAAGTAATATTAATGAAACTATCATTAGACGACACTATATTCTCAATTATCAGAGATCCAAGTAAGACAGTGGTAGTTTAATATCACAATAAGACTACTCAGGCCTCGTGAAAAACGGGGTCACGCCGATTAAGAAGGATAATCTGCGTAATCTTTATTTTACGACGTATATTGGTTTTCGAAGCCATCGAAGAAAAGACTGATGCTTTTATTATTTTTACTATAAACGCGTTAACCTTCCGTTTTATTTTTTTCGTTTTCGTTCTGGTTTATCGGTTTGCCGATCGCTCGCTTTATTCGTCAAGTGAGCGATATTACACATATTGTGTCGATCCTTTTCGTCAAGCTAGTGTCGATCGATCACAATAACTTACATTTATAAAATTACACAACGAACTTGGCTATAAGTTGTGAAAACGAAAGACAATTTTCATTTTACGGTTATCGTAACACTCCAGTCAAAGTCAATTAGTCTAGCTACGAGTTTTACAATTTTATGTCATATCGACCATTATTTTTCGTTGGGTCATGGCTATAAATGTTTCGATGAGACGATATCATCAAGCCAGCCATTTCTTGCTAATGTCCTCCTTGTCTCATTATGTGTTCTCTTTCTCTCTCTTTCTCTCTCTCTCTCTTTCTCTCCCTCTTTCTCTCCCTCTCTTTCTTTCATGCACATTTGCTTCCCTCGAACGACTAAGCTTTATTGAGTATTATATCACGTGTGTTTTCTCTCAATTTGGCCGATTCAAAAATTATTGTCGATACAAAGTCATACATAAAAATTAATATTTTTTCGTGCCGTTACATTATTTTACTTTGTTTATTCCATGATGATAAAAAGTGTTTTTTTTTTGTTGCAATGGTTGACGAAATAACCTCGCGCGTTATACTTCGTTTTAAAAAGTGTTGATTACGGTTATTCTTTGTTATATATTTTTAATACGTTACAAATCAGAGAATACGTAAAGTTTGTTGGCCCTTTAGAACAGTCTTCTAAATCACGCTCGCAATTCCGGTTCCCACCCAGATTCCACGTCTTTTTTAGCGCGTTCGTCTATTTAAAACAAACAGAAAACAAAACGTAATGATAACAAACACACCGGGATCTTGAAACAAGCATTGCCCGAAGAAATTTCCAGCTCTCGCCAAGGCCAATAAAGCGTGGCTACTCTCCGAAAAGAAAAAGCATAACACAACGACAATGCGCATTGATTTTTTTAGAAATGGCTAGCTCGCACCCGGCTTCAAGACAAGATGTGCGGCAGAAATGTGCCCGAGTCATCGAGGCTGGGATCGAGACTGGTGACGATATCGCCGGTGGAGGCATGCCTCGAATTAGCAGGTTGAGCGCCGGCGGTGAGAGCATGGCTGCTGGCGCTACCGTTGAGTTTGCTCTTGACGACGAGGCCTGAGCCATCTGGTGCGTCCATCGCCGTAATCTTCGAGACACACTTGCGACCCCGGTACAGTCGGTACAGGGCGTACTGTTGCTGTGGGTCTTCCATGGTCTCGGCACGACGACGCGCAGCTGCCGTCGAGGCGACACTCTGCACAACGCCGACGCTCGCAGAGACACTTGTGGCACCGCAGGACACTGCAGTCTGTCCGTGCACCGGCTGACTTGACTCGGCAACGCCGCCGCTGCTGGTCAGAGTCGTACTGCCGGTCATCGAGGAGGCCATCGTCGACGAGGAGGACGAAAGATGTGACGAAGACGAGGTCAGCCACTCGTGGCGCATCGCCTCCTCAGGGGTCATTCGCTTCTTTGAGTCCCATCTGGAATTGAAAGCGTATTATCAGTTTCTTCAATCAATTTCATCGATTCAGATTGGCCGCAGAAGAAATCTAATTAGTCGGGTGACATTATCATTTTATTTATTATTCAATCGCGGAAACGAGTCTAATTATCGTAATTGAATTAGCTCTGCGGCTATCGATAGAAAAGCAGATACCAATCAGATTATTAATTTCGACAGATAAATTTATCGACTGCGCTGGTTAATACTTACTCGAGGCATCGACTGACAAAGTCGACGAAAAGTGGGTCCCGACACCTCAGTGCCATCATGACATTCTTGCTTCCAGGCCTTCTCTTTTTGCCCTTACTGTTGGTCACACAACGAGGGATTCCCTTGGAATCTGTAAATGAGTCAGCGCGTTAATCATCTCTCGGGGGAGTATAGATATTCGGCGGAGGAAAATTAAAAGGGTTGAAAATAAAGCGAAAAAAAAACAAAGGCCGCGCAGAATCAATGAGGAGGAGGACAGGACGTACCGAAGAAGAGCCTGCGACGCGTGGCATGATTGATGAGCTGCTCCGGGGGCCTGCCGAGCACTTCCATGATGCAGGCGAGCTGCTCGACCTCGTTCTCGCCGGGGAAGAGCGGGAAGCCGGTGTAGAGCTCGGCGAGGATGCAGCCGAGGGACCACATGTCAATGGGCGTGCCGTAGGGCAGGCCGAGGATGACCTCGGGACTGCGGTAGAACCTCGACTGGATGTACGTGTAGACTCGCTGGTGGCTGTAGCACGACGAGCCGAAGTCTATCACCTTGATCGAGCTGCTGCCGCGCTGCTTCAGCAATACGTTTTCCTGTGCGGGCAGAGGGAAAATTGATGATTTAGAGCACACACGCGAGGTAAGTGCGGCACGTGCGTTCCGTGCCCCGCGCCGAGTCGAGTCGAGAGACTGCTGTATACTTACGGGCTTCAGATCGCAGTGAATGATGTTCTCCCGGTGGAGCAGCCTGAGACAATTGACCAGCGAGTTGGCGAACCTTCGGATGAGACTTAAGCTAAAGCCTTGGTAATTGTTCTTCTTTATGAGCTCGTACAAGTTCAAGCTGCAAACGAAGCGGACGTGAGGAGGCGCGTTAGCGATGCATACATGTATATAGCGCGCGAATCAAGAGAATCAGAGAGTTGTAGGGCGCCTTACCTCATCAGCTCGAAGCTAATGCACAGGTGATTCCTGAAGTAGAAGTACTCCAGCATGTGTATCACATTGTGGGACGAGTTGGCCTGCAGATCCTTTTTCCTCAGATGATCGAGAATCTTGACTTCGATGAGGGCCTGGTGATGGAATCTCTTCTTGTTCCTGTTGTTTCGAATTAAAGCGTGATTAATGGACGTTCGTCGGCGTGCAACGAGCTGGGAATGCGCTCGAATGCAGATGAGCGCTCGAGATATTTATAAGTGTGTGTGTGTGTGTGTGTGTGTACGTATACCGACCTTATGATCTTGATAGCAATGTGCTGGCCGGTCTTGTGATCCAACGCCCTGATCACTTGACCGAAGCTGCCCTTTCCGATAACCTCCAGGATTTCATATCTAGATGGGACAGCGCATCGGAGATTCGAATTAGTTTCTTTTTCTCGCTCTATAATACGTGTAGTATTACGACGACGACGAGCGCACGTAGAGAAAAAGATAAAGAGAGAGAGAGAGAGAGAGAAAGCCTGCGCAACTGGAATTATCTTTATTGCCAGCGCGCGGAGACGTTACTTCATGGAAATAATGATTTAAAGTGACTCAAAGATTGCATAAACAATACTTTAAAAGCATTGCTTCACGTCATGCTACCTGATTCTAATCGTCCGTCGTCGGCGCGGACGAAAATAGCGACTTAATTCTCTGCGCTCTTCGTATGAAAAACAAAAAAAAAAAACATTCCCTCTCACCTGTATGAGATATGATCGTGGAGGACCTTGTTGTAGCTGCCGTTATCGTCGTCGTAGCCACCGTTCTGGGAGGCGCCCTCCTCCCCGTGGATCTTGCACGCGGACAGCCCGAGGTACCAGATCTCCGAGTACTTCTCGATCTCGGCTCGCTCGAATTCCGTGAGCTTCGAGCCGTAGTACTTGGTCGCCTGTTCCGGAGTCATTGGTAATCGTAGACCTGTTTGCACACCCACGGAATAATTTTAATTAGAAAACACGCAAGGATACGTATATATGCAATATAATAGGCTCGAGATAGAGCAGCTGTCTGCGGAAACAGGTCGCACGCGAGAGAGACAGCGCGAGCCGATTAATTAACGAATTAATTGTCTTACCATATCCGTCGGTGTGCGAGTTGGTGTTGAACGGGTCGTGTATCGGCAGGTGGATGTTGTTCGCGTTCGTGTTGTTGGCGTTATTGTTGTCGGATCGATCCACCCGCGACGATGTTTTCGAGTTCCCGAGGGACGGCAGCAGCACCTGGAGCAGAAAGAAAAAAAGCGACGTTGTAGCTCCATCGATCCGTTCCTATATATATATAATACACTCGCTGCTCTGCAGTATTATTGCATTAGCAAAAAGGAAGCGGTATATAGATAGAGTGAGGGAAGAGACAGAGAGAGAGAGAGAGAGAGGAAAAAAAGGTCTTATGTAACGCAAAACAAACCGCAGGCGCGGATACGCCTGCATCTCTCGCACCGCAGACGTAAATATTTAAAAGTCAGGAGCTGCAGCGGCGGCGGCGGCGGCGGCGGCGGCGGCAACGGTTCAAGTTCGCGCGTACATTACGAGCTGGAGTTTCGTTCGCGGAAGGCTCGTTTTCTATATACATGTACGCACGTCGTCTCTCCGGCAGCTTCGCGGAAAGGACGACGGCGACGACGACGACGATTCGCTTTCCCTTCGCGTGTAGCCCCGGCATTACGCATTCAGAGCTTATAACGCGCCGCGCCGTATAGAAGACCTTCTTTTTTCCCTGTGCGAGATTATTTATCGAGCGCGCGAGCGCCTGGTCCGTTTGAAAAAGTCATGCGCCTCGTCGCGTCGAATCAATGATGCAGTGCGTACACCTACACACGTGTGTGTTGTGTGTGTGTGTGTGTGTGTGCGCGCGTGTGTGTGTGTGTGTGGCTTACATAAAACATCGCGCCGTTTCGTCCTACACGCACGAAGTTCCGGGGCTTTTTACTTTTTAGCAAATTAGAGGCTTCTACAAACGCTCGCGACGATTAGGCGAGGCCGCTAAGTATCTATAACAGTCGTTCTCGCATGCGAATTCCACGAGACCCTCTCTGGAATGGAATGGGATTATTTTTCGTGACCCCGGTGTTCGCCCGCGCGTTTTAATACACTTCTACTCCTGACTCCGTGTTATAAAAAAAAAACTCATGGAAATAATGAGACGTCGGATTTCCACGCATCGTCCGCTCTTGTGGCTCGGCGCATGGTAAATTTCGAGGAACCAAGCGTATACACACACACACAGAGACGCGGCGAAGCGAGCCGTTGACCCCGTGAAAGATAACTCCGTTTCCCACCGCCTCTGGCGCGCGGCGCGTGTATTTACGCGCCAATGTAAATAAATCGGCGAGCTGCGCGCAGTAGCAGCGCGGAAGACTCTAAAGCAGAAAAAAAAAAGGAGAGCAAGTGGTAAACCGTGTCGGCCGGTATACAAGTCAATTCTCGCGCGCGATTTTTCTTCGTTTCCAGTTGCGCGCGCGCGGAGGAAGCTGCCCCCCCGTAACCTCGACCCGGTTTCCCTCGCGGTGCGTGCGCGAGATAAAGAGGTGTGGTGTGTGTGTGCGCGCGCGCTATGTGCCGAGCGCGTTCGTTTTTTTTCGCGCTCCTTCTTTTTTTGCCTTTTCATTTGTTTATTCGCGCGGAGAGCGTTGTATATACCGCGAAGTCGGCACAATGCGTGGGCTGTAGGACTGCACGACATAATAATACGTCGCGTCGCATCCTCACTTTCGCTCGATTGCGCAGCTCCGCGATAGGTATCTCTCAAGGGTACCTGGTACGTCGTCGTTAATTTTATTTGTCTTTGACACGAGACGTTCAATTCGAGATCACTGCCGTACGTATAGAGACTTTTTTCGCTCTTTTCCTCGAGATCGCGTTATATAAAGTAATTTTATAATCGCTCGCGCGACGAGCGGGAAAAACGGAGCGGAGGGCCTACGTTGTACATGTATCCGACGACGATTGGCTCGAGGGTCGCGCACGAGATGCGCGCATCGGACGAGCAGACCGCATGCGTGCTTTACGCACCTACTGTACACACATACGTACATGTGCATATCGTGCATGCACATAGAGAGCAGTGGGCTTGTAGGTATGCGCAGCCGCTGCTTCTATGCGCATTCCCGCACGTAACTTGCGGATTCCGAATTTCTTATGGCCGCCGCAGCTGATTATCATAGAATCGATGCACAGAGCCAGAGAGTGAGAGGGTAGAGACAATGGCGGCCCGTAATTATGGATCTGATAACTTAATTTCGCGGTGACTAATGCATCGCTCGTGGGATGTATAATCGCATATGAAAAATCGCTCTGTAGGCGCTCGGCGCTTTGCTTACGTAAACTGCGAGGCCGATAATGCGCCGATATGTGCAGCACGAGTCGTTAATTAAAGAGCCAAAACAGAGCTGTACAGACGGTGCGAGTGCGCACCGAGTGTAAGCAACAATTTCGCAGTTCAGCGTCAACACATACATGCGCATACGTACGCGATCGGAGAGGCAGAGACTCTGCACATACGTGTGTGTGTGTGTGATACGATCGACTACACACCATACCGCGCAATTATACGCGGCGCGCATTCTCCGGTGTCCTTCGCATGCGCTCCGCAGCTCCGCCGCGCGGCCTAACAAGTATATACCTATATACATGCACACATGCAGGCTGCAGCTGCTGGCTCTCTCGCAAGAAAGGATCGTCGAATAACTACGTCAGCGCGCCATTGTGCAGTTGTAGAGCGCCGATTGCGCATTCCGCGCCGCCGCCGAATCAATTGCACTGTTTACGATGTGTATCTAGCCATTAGAATATATTTCGAGTGCGCATATATATGCTCTGCATGCGCAGCGGCCTGAAAATGTGGGAGCGCGTGTGTGTTTATACGTCGCGAATGAGAGAGAGAGGGAGAGAGAGAGAGAGAGAGAGAGTGCATTGAACCAATTTTTCTTACCCACGCGAGTTTCCCGCTGATAAGGCGAGCGCACCTTATCGGATTACGTCAGTATATAGCCTATACTTTCGGGAATTAGGGTCGACGATATGTCCTCTCTCTCTCTCTGTCTCGTATCGTCTCACCTATAGTGTAGGTAGCAGCGGTAGCGCACGTATAGATATATATAGATAATACACGGATGTGTATGTATATACGTATATTAGAACAGCTACATAGAGATAGCGATACACACACACGTGTACGTATAGGAGAGCATTCCACGCAAAGTGAGCAAATCTATACATATGTATGGGTAAATGATCGATCCGAATGTGCAATATCCAGTTATGCGGTTCGCCTTGTGACATCTCTCCGGCTATACAGTCGGAGATCTGAGCGCGCGATCGCCTTTCTAATAAACCGCTGCTGGGTAGCCGTGGGCGTCTTCTCGGCTCTCGGCTTGGAAATGCGCGCGAAAAGCCAAGCGTGCGCGCTGTCTGTCTGTCTGTCTGGTTGGCTAAATGTAGGCTATATAGAGGCGCGAATGACGGCCGCAGTGTATATACATATATCCGATATAGCGAGAGATGATGATAATGATGATTTCGCGCCGCGTCACTTTTCAGGTATGAGGATGCGCGCGCGCGAATCGAACGGGACGTGCACTTAAGAGGCGAAGGATATAAGGTCAATTCGAGTCCATTAAGAGGCTCTTTCTGTATCGCTGCAGGTATGCGTGGGTCGAGCGAGTCGCTATACAGCTGACGGTATATGTATAGTATATACATGTTGCTGCTGCACCGGAGTATATTATACGATGTAAGTACGAGAGACGAGAGATTTTCTTTCGGAATCGACGATCCAGCCTTTTTCGCACACGACTCTTTCCTCGTGCAGATATAGATATGTATATAGACTCGCCGAATAGGACGGACGGCAGTATAGAAAGAAGCAATATTGTAAGAGAGAAAAAAATAGAGAAGGAGGAGGAATTTAGAGAGTTTTTCTCCGACTTTCTCCGATACATTATCGCATATATACACACTGTGCACACGTACACACCACTCATTGTTGCGGGCTTTTAAAAATCGCCGAGCATCTTGGGCAGGGAAAATTTAATTGCCGCGGTTGCGGTAATGAAAAGGATCTTTCTCTCTCTTTACCTCAGGGCCCCCTTCTCCCCCCCCGAAGAGAGAAAGAGAGACAAAGAATCTCTCGGCGATTTCCTCGAAGGAGCGACAAGCCCGAGACATTCCTCGCGCGATCTTTCTCCGCGCGCAGCGGTCGTATAACTCTCCTGATCTCTCACTCCTATATATCGTTATACTTGACTTCTCTCCCCCGAAGGAGGAAGAAGAATCGAGTGCGTGTAGTATGCTAAGTGCGAATGCCTCCCCCCCTCTCTCTCTCTTTCTCCCTCGGCGTCAGCTCTCTCGCCGAGAGAGACAGAGATTAGAGCCAATGCCGCGTACATAGCGGCGATCGTTTAAGGAAAAGACGAGATTTCAATTGACATACCGCCGACGCCGCGCTCTGACGTGCGTTTTCAATAAAACGCTCTTTATCTCTCTCGCTCGCCAATTCCCGCAGTCGCAGCGCGCGCTCGCGCGTGCTAGAAATCGTATAATAATAGTATATAGCTGCGCGCCGCGAGGAGAAAGAGAGAGAGAGAGAGAGAAAAAGAGGGAGCGAAAAAGAGGCCGATTAATTTCAATTGCGCCTCGTCGACGCAAACGAATCAGACGCCGCCGCCGTCGTCGTCGTATATGTACAAACGCGCGAGATGACGGAGTTTCTCGCGTGCGCCGCACACGCGCGAATTGCCCAACAAGTGATAATGACCTTTCGCGCGCCGTGGTGTGTGCACTGTGCATATATATATACGCTCGCGACGACGTCTATATGTATATGTGCACTAGATGAGCAGCCGCTCCCACGCCGAGACCTGCATTTTCAAAAGCTCGGTGGACATACTCGCGATCGAGACAATTAGTCACGTGGCCTCACGCTCTCTATCTATACGGTGTATATACGTATATATATATATTTACTGGCGCGCTCGATCTCGTGCCAACGGAGCTTCGTCTCGTTTTCTCTTCTTTTTTAATTTCACGCGCCGTGCCGGTATACATATACTTATATATATAAATTCAACACGTGTGGCACTTAGCAAACGATCCCCTCTCTCCACAAGCGATGCGACTCGTCGATCGGGTTCGAGTGCGCATACGTGCGCGCGCCCACAAAGACCACGATCGCTCGTAAATTCGAGCGTAATACACGCGCACGTGTGTATACGCAGAAAGAGATACAAAGTAGAAAAAAATCGAGTATATACAGGGACGTGTGTGTACAGCGCTCTCGGCGACAGTGTAAATATTGCCCGACGATTTCGAAAGATATATACACTACACGCCGCTGACTTAAATTCAATTTGCCGACTATCTGCGTTATCTCCGCGCCTCGCTCTTCACCATATCCGCAGATGTATATCTGTGCGCGCGCGCGCGACCCAGTTATTTTTCTCTCCTCTTTTTTTTTTTGTTTCCAGCTCGAGAGCGACGACACGATGTGTATACACACAACCGGCTCGCGACTAAATTATCCGCGCGCAGGATTTCGCGGGCTCTGAGTAAATACAGCGAAAAATCGTTAATCGCGTTCAGTGCACCGCAGCGCCGTGCGGCTTGTATATTTATACGCGGAAGCCGCGCGCGCGCGCGCACGAGAGAGATCGCTTCATTACGTTATAGTATACAGCGCCCGACGATAATTCTTCTTTGCCGCGCGAGATCGCGCGCAAATATGCTAAAGCGCGAACATAACGGATACGTGTTTAAAGTTCGTGACTTCGTTTATATACTCGCGGCCGACACCATCGTGCCGCGGCTACTCGCGCGGGGAGTATATACATGTATAGGCTCGCAATGTATAGAAATATATATATAATGTATACAGGAGTCAAAGCCTCAGCGGCGATGGCTAATTGAATGCTAAGCAAACCGTGACCGCTGATCTACGGGATGCAGAAGTGCACGTTCCATACGGTGTCTGTATATATACGTATCTCCGTAATCTAGGGAGGGAGGGGGAGGGGGAAGGGGGTTGCGAGGCGTGTGTATATTTGTGGATTCGCGGCACGCTTGCCAATTCGTCGAAGGACGGCATTGTACTCCTCGTTTTTGCGTACTGTGAAAAATTTGAATTTCCCGCCGCGGAACACTATAGACATATATAGGCATATACACACTATATGCGCCTCATGCGCGCACGTGCGCGCAGCCTCGGAGCGGAATGAAAAGTCAGGGAAAATTCGTAATTGGCATTTCCCTTGACATTGCGCGCGCTGTCCGACTTTTCCGCTCCTTCTTTCTCTCTGCGGCGGTCGTCGCGCGCGCAGTACCAGTAGAGCGCTATACATAAATGACGCAGCTCGCGCGCGCGCGCGCGCAAGAAAGGAGCAACAAAAACGCGACTCGCGTGTATATACCTGCTTCGCGAGAATAATATAATTTCGCCTGAAATGGCAGAAGGAGAGCGTGCACATTCTACGGCTTCGTTAGTTCGCGGAAAAACCGATATCCTACTTTGTTTTATTGCTCCCGCCGCCGCAGCGCGGCGTTCCCATTATTCATAAATTACTTACAATAAAACTCGCGGGCGCGCGGCAGAGAGGAAGAGAGGGAGGGACGCGAGACACGTGTGCAGCGCAGCCTCTGCCATTCGAAAACTGGTCGGAAAAGTTTCACGAGTCGGCGCGTGATGCATTGGGAGACTATCCGCGTGCGGCGCGCAGTGGCGAAAGAGTTACGCGCCTTCCGATTTCCGAAACAATGGGCGACACATATATAGCTCTCTCCCTCCGTGTGTGTCTTATACGTGGAAAAGCCACGCGGATTAATGTTCAGCATTTTTTTTATTCTCCCTCTCGCGTTCACCTTCGCTCTTCTCTCTCTCCGCTCTTTCTCCTCTATATTGCGATACAGGCGCGCGCGCTGCCGGTCGGTCGGTCCATGCACACGTCGCGCTAAGCGAGAGACGTATAAACGTCAGTTACAAAAGCGCGGCGGTGCGGCTGCGGCAGTTGTTGCCCAACGAGCATTGAAATCGGGCTCCCGATATATCTGCCGCCGCCGCCGCCGCCGTCTCACAATGTGCTCCGCGGCGCACAAGCAAACGATTTCCGAACGGTTCCTAACAAAGGGTCCGCGTATTTCCACCGCTTGCCGTACGGCCGTTTGTACAGACGTGTGTACGTACGGGTGTATATAATGTGTGTACACGCGATATACGGAATCTCGCAGGCGAGATCGCACGGAACGAACGGGTTATTACCCCGTGCGCGCACACTTGTTGTTTTTAGCAGTGGAGCCGCGAGATCGGACCTTGACATCTCGCGGGTATATACACATGTGCGCGCATGTGTACGTATGTGTATACGTGTAATGTGTATGCATGTAATTCGCGTCGTTTTCTCCCGACCGCGCCGGTCTATAAAATAAAGTGTATCCCGTAAATCGCCTAGGATCCGCGCGCGCGAGATCTATAGCGAAAACGAAAGTCCATATAGCTGGTTTTAAAATATATATGTATATATTGTACATATATAACGCACACGGACCGCGCGCACATGCGCAGCAGCCTGCGAAAGCCCGCGCCCGTGAATTCCTTTTACATAATGTATCATTAAAACGCAGCGCCGCGAGAGTAATCTCATCTATGGGCGGCACGCGCCTCGCTAAATGCATGCGCGATATAACCGGATATATATGCTAGATGCGAGCGCGCAGCGGATTCTCGTGTAGTATGCGCACAACGCAGCTCTCTATATACGATGTACACACGTATATTATCTACATGTGGAACGAAAGTTGGCTCTCTCTCCTCTCTTTCTCTCTATCTATATTGCGCCGCGAGTACACGTGTGAGCTCGAACACGTGTTTCCACGAGAGAGAGAGAGAAAGAGAGACACGCAGCGTCTATTGCATATAACTCTGTATATTTATATAAGTCATGCGTGTACTTGTGATACACGTACATATAGACGTATCAGGGATTACGCTGGTACACAGCCGGCGATTAGAGCAAAGCGCTCGAAAATACCCCGCTGCATAGATGAGCGCAGTTTTGAAAGAGATAATGCGGCTTGTTTGTGCAGTATCGATTGCTCTGCGACGAGGTATATATAACGAGATCGTGTCTTGATTCGCTTTTAAAAGGTATACCAACTTAGTTTAACAACAATCTTTAGGTGTTGCGATGCATTTTTTGTGTATGATAAGGTAGCTCGGGGTTACGCGTTGCGGCAGGGGGAATAAACACGATGAATTAGAGATAATATAATTCAGCAGATGTCAGAACCCCTTCATTTCCGTTTTACTTTTTAGAGCTACACTACAGGTGCTTTCATAGTATTGTAAAAAATTTGAAGATTAATTGTCGACTTTCGAAAAATTTGAAAATATCTAACGAGTTAAGCCTGAGATCACAAATTCTTTTTTTTTCTTTTTTTTTTATGTAAAATGAAACATTTTCATACGACAAGTGCAAATTCAACAGAGAAAACTTAAAATAAAAGCGAAAAATAAATGTACTGTGTACGATACCATTTGAACTTCGCCAACGTAATAAGCTAATCACAATACAAATTGAGCCCACACTCACATTCGCTAAATTGTCAGCAAACAAAATGTAAACTCGTCCCGTCATTCCCACACGAACGTCTTCCTCCACTTTATACTTCATTAAACTTTTTTCCTGAAACTTCTTTAAAAAAAAAATATTTTAAAAATGAATACTTCGCTTTTTAATACATATATACACACGATTTCTTTTTAGAACTTCAGAGCAATATTTCACGCTCACAAACCTCATAAACTATGCATCTTGCGGACATCGTATGGAAATTTGAATGACTTTGCATCAGGCGCTCTTTCGAAAGCCGCCTCTAGGATGGGACCATTTAAAAGCAGATTCTGAGTTATGACCTTTTACCTCACAGTGCGCGTACAGCTCACGATATAAAGTATCCATACGAAAAAAGCACGCGTAGAAAGTCCGTATGGCATATAGGCACAGATGTGCCGCCTTGTGTCTATGTGCGTATGTATATAGATGTGAATTGTATATACGAATATGGAAATGCATTGTTTGGCCGAGAAGTGCGACGGAAGTCACGCGCGCGCGCGCTGCCGGCCGGAAGCGATGCCGATACAAACGGACGTCGCCGGAGTAGAATTGCGCGTTTGTGTGCGCACACACGTGTGTGTGTGTGTGTGTGTGTGTGTGTGTGTGTGGCTTGCGCATCGCGCTGTCATTAAGCAAGAGAAAAAGTATATATAATACGAGAGTTTTACGATTATCTGCGCGGCTTTAACGAATCTGAAAGGAAAGAAAGCAGTTATTTTTTTTCGCGTTGCCACGCTTCGATTAATTCATTTCCTTTTTTATTTTCGAGTTATTACCGGAGGTACAAAACCGTATCGAACGCACACACACATACGTACGGGGTAGAGGGATAAAACTTGTGTACGCAATAATCCATGCGTGTATACAGACAGTATTCCGAGAACAGACTTTTTTTCCTATCCTGCATTGTTATATCGGTGTACTCTTGCACCACAGCCGCAGAGAAAGAACGAGCGCGCGAAGGTCTCGAAGATGACTTTTTTTTCGAGCGCGCATAGTCGATTACGCGCGTGCAGCGATTGATTCACGGCACAAAAACTCCCGATTGCAGCACGCGCGCGCGGATGATGTGTGCGACGAGTGTGTGCGCAACGCAGGCTCGAAAAACCCGTACACGTAATACGCGTATATGCTTCTACATATCCTCCTCCTCTATCTCTCTCTCTCTCGCTCGCGGTGAGTCTGTTTACTGCGAGAAATTCGAGTCGTCGCGTATATTATCTCCCTCGCGTCGGCCGCCAAGTGCCATCCGAGGCTGGAAAAACGTATATACGTATATATAGACGAGCGAATGGATATATAGCAACGTCAGTAGGTAGATGTAACGCGCGGCTCGCTTTTGACACAACACGTCGTTTTTTACAGCGAAATCCTCGTGGAGAGCGCGCACAGAAACACGGCGCCTAACGAGCTATAACGAACGGACATTATGTACTCCCCGCGATTGATAATCCCGGCGCAGTTTTAATAATCATTCGACCGCGGGCGTATACGTCGCACGCCTGCGCGTACGTACGTGCGTAATGATATTTACCACATCGTATACAAGCCGCAAGCTCTCGCCGCGCTTTCGATAAATATATACGTGACTCCGCAGCAGCAACAGCAGCAGCAGCAGCAGTACTCGACGTATAGCTCATACGCCCATTAGCGCAGCTGCGCGCGGCTAACGGTACAAGGGTTGCCGTACGCGTTGCACACCTGTATATGCATAGGTGAAAAGTGTCTGGAACCACCGACGCCGACGCCTTATTATGCGCGACGTCGGGGAAAATTTCATTACGCCGCGCGAGCGCATGCGGGTAGACGCAAAAAAAAAACACGAAGAAGAAAAGGAGGAGAGAGACGCCTAGGCGTATGTCATTATAACTTAGACGGCGAATTCGCAGAGAGACGAGAGAGAGTCTGACGATGTACACGTGTGTAAAGTTCAGAGAAGAGAAGAAGCATTGACGGAGACATACCCACACACACGGCGAAGAGGGAGAACCGCATTAATCGGCTCATTGCCCCGGCCAATTGCCGGGACGTGTGTGTGTGTCTGTGTGATTTGCACGTGTGTACGACAAGAGCATACACACAGGTACATAGGCAATTTCGGCGAAGTCAAAACAAAGGAATAGTCGAATCGCGCGTGGCAGTTATGTATGGAGAAGGCGATTTCCGCGCTCGATTAGCCACTTTCTCCCGCGGGTGTCTCGGGCACACATTTCCCGGCGCTCTTTTTTTCTCTCCTCGAACCCCGCCGCCACCGTCGCCGCCGCTCGCGGAGAGCATTGTTTCTGCAAACTCGCGCACAGCAGCGCTACACCGCAGGATCGCGAGCCCATCAGCTGCGATGCAATAGGCATATATATATTACAGTCACCGCGTCTCTATACAAGCGAGAGTATAAAGCGTAGGTGCACGTGCGTGGATACTGGATATATACAAGCCTATCATCGCGTCGGGCGATCGACCGGAACAATTTCTCTCGGTTATATAGCCGCTGTGGCGGCGGCGACGGCTGCGTTTACGGCATCGAAAGCGAAACCGTCCTTCCGCCCGATCGAAAGTGTATGTATTATATCGTACGCGCGGAGATCGTCGTCTGCTATTGCTGCGCTGTACTATATGCAGTTGCTGCGCTCTCTGCGACATCGCGCGCGGAGAATAAGGTCGGTAATCGATGCCAAAACGTGTAAGTACGTGTGTTGATATATGTATATGTATATAAATATGTGCAAGGGGTAGCGGGATCGCGCGCAGCGGACGTGCAATTTATAGCGATCGAGATCTAGTTTCTGCGCTAATGTGGGCTATACATTGCGTAATGTGTCTTTCTCTCTGAATAAAACAGTGTATATACGTCGGAGTCGCGCGCGCACAGTGTTTAGAACCCGAGAAGACATTTTTACGTTGTGTATATATATACACGCCTATACGAAGAGAAAAAAAAACACGCGGATGTGTATATATCTACGCAATCGGCTCTCTGCGCGCACTTTCACTCGGCGATAAGAAACGTCGAGAGGACAGGGATACACGCACCAACTCACAGACTGCACACGTGATACTCACAGCTGCAAGCGCTGTTTGAAAGCGCGGCTATATATATGCTCTCCCTCGGCTTGTCACACGGCGGCCGACGACGTGTAAGTATAACGTCTCGACGGTTTTTGTCTCGCGCGGCGGATGCTCCCGTGTAAGCGCGCGTCACACACGCACTACTGCGGGACAACGAAGAGCGAGAAGAACGAGTGCGCGAGAAGAAGAAGCAGCAGAAGACGAAGAACACGCCCGGCAAGTGGAATCGAGATTCGTGTCTCGTGTCGCTCGGTCACTGACTCGCCGCAACATGACCCTACGTCTGTGTACGTACGCGTGTGTACACACGCGTATACGTACACACAAGCAACGTCGTGTCCATACATACTGTCGAACGGCAGATGCGACCGAGACGACGACGGCGGCTCGGTTACCATACACACATATAGGCGCCAATCTAACCGACGAATTAGCGCGACGAGAGAGAGAGTCTTATTCTTGCGCGCGCGCTCGCGGTCGAGAGCGAGACGAGTAGCGAACGCGTGGGTGGAATTTATGGTTTTCCGGCTTTCGGGAGGGGGTTATTCTCTGTGTTCCTCTCGCGCAAGCCCGCGTGTACTGTACATACATATACACGTATATATAAGCGATGCCGTTGTGTAGCGCGTGACTCGCTATAAATATGTATATTACAGCCTTCAATCAAAGCGGCCGCGCGTTGAATCGTTGAATAATAACTCGAAACAAATTTCTCGATTTCTCTCTCCCACGTTCGTTTTCCTTTCTCCCCCCACCCCCCACCCCTTGCCCAATTTGCCCCGGTAAGTAGCTGCCGCGCACACGTGTTGTATTCGCGCACCGCGCGCTCGGACAACTCTATAAGTGTATACCTATGTGTATATGCAGCGCGCGCACGGCGCACACCGCACCGCGTCATTATCCACTTTCCGAAACAGCGCGAGAGAGCGTGCATATCAGATCGTCGGTCATTACCGCGGAGTGCGCGCGCGCTGCACAAAAGCTCGCCGGAAAATCGATGGATGTATAACGGTGGCGGTGGTGAGCGGCGCGCGTTCGGTTTTTTTTCCCTATATATACGCGCCTCGCGTCAAATAGTCCGCGTGTTGCAGTATTCTGTACACACACACACACACACATAGACGCACGTGTATAGATATACGCGTACACGTAGACTAGCTCGTTGAGATGTCAATGACCTGAGGCCACCATGACCTTCCCTGCTGCTGTTGCCGCTACTGCCACCAGCGCTACCGGCAACTCTCCTGCCCGCGCGCCTATATACCTCTCCCGCGTTCTTTCTTTCTAACGAATGCGCTCGTTAAAATTCAGCGGAGGAAAGTATTTTCCGCGACGTCCCGCATACGCATTACACCCAGCGAGTATCTTTCTCTCTTTCTCTCTCTCTCGGTGCAGTCGAGCTTCTATGTGTATATATACATCGATCGACTGCGCGCAGCGGCGGCGGTATACACAGATATACATATATAGTGTACAGCCATGGAGATCGACGAGAGCCCGTTGGAATAATTCCAGTGTAATTACCCCATTGGCAGCAGCGCCGGCGCGACGCTCGAGGAATTCATTCGAGGGATTTTCTGTACGCGCGGGGAGCTAGGAAAATTCGCTAGGATCGCGAGAGAGAAAGAGAGAGAGAGAGAGCTATATTATAATACTGCTGCGCATCAGTGTGTATAATACTGCGGTGTGCGCGGGTATACATATATATAAACGCAAAAATTGCGTATAGCTGAAGTTTCTGCTGATTTGCAAAACACAGAGCCGCACCGCTGCTGCGATGTTCAGCTCGAGTGCGCGCATGTATATACACTCGGTTTCGCGACGCGACGACGTCTTGCATCACTGCGCGCCTCGCGAATTATCGCATAATGCCGCAGTTTATGAAAAAACAGATGTATATACCCGTCGTCGTCGTCGTCAACGTCGTGGCTTTCCCCCCTCCCCCCTCCTCCTCTTCTGTTTTCACGGTGTATGTACGGCGCGTCTTGCGCGTTTATAATACACCTGGCTTGCGAAACGCTCGATAGTTGTGCCTCGTACGGTTTGTTGCTGTTGCATCGAAGAGGACGAGGCTTCCCCCGTAATTGTGCTTCCCTTCTATATATGCGTCTAATTATAAGGAGCATGAGGAGCGAGAGAGGGGGATAGGATGTATAGAGGTTGCCTTAGATTCTTTATCGGGGTCCCAATAGGCGCGCACTACTGCCGTGATGTCACCCTAATGAGCTGAAAGTCCTCTTGGAGAGGCTAATTCATATACGCGAATTTAGAAAGTTCGCCGCGCGGCGCGCATATAGCCTAATTGCACTTACGTAAGTGAGCAGCAACTGAATTTTCTAGCGCAGCCTGTGCTGCCGCTACTGCATTCGAGAGTATATACGTGTATACGTGTACGAGTGGGGGGATGTGATGGTATATAAGTATATACAGAGAGAGAGAGAGAGAATGGGCGTCGCGAGCGGGAGCGCGAATCAGCTTTGTTGCATCTCGGAGATCCTTATCGCGCGACGGCTTAAACTCTTAGACTTGTGTACTCACACTTAACTGCGAGAGCTTCGACTGCTACCGCTTCTCTGCGCGTTTGTGTGTGTACTGCACCGGTGAACCTATATATACCGATACTAGCTCGGAGTTTGTTTAGCTATACGGGTTCGCGGTTCGATCTTTTTTACCGCGAAGGGTCTGCGCGCGCGGTTGGCTATTCAGATTGGAATCAGTATAGGTTCGTCCGCCGGATTGAATAATTCACCCCAATACTCGCATCGATTATATCGATCTCGGCTCTCGGCTTTTTTTTCCTCTATCCCCTCGCGTTCTCCATTCGAGCCGAGATGACTCGCCGGAAAAACTATTTCAATAACGAGAGATCCTCGCGACGTTCCGTATATACGTGGTATACACAGCGAGATGCAGAGCGATTGAAATCCCATTGGAGAGAAAGAGGGGAAAGCGGTTCCCGCCGTTCGCGCGGGCATTTGTTTACACTCGTAATTCTCCCATAAAACGCGCAGAGACGGCATTCGCCGCGCGCGTCCCCCATTCACGCGCATATCTGTGCCGGTCGGGCGGGTCAAGAAAGTAAAGCGCGCGGATGCGCCGCATATACACACACACACACACACACACACACACACACACACACGAAACCGGATCGCCGGCTTCTTCCGAAGACGAAGACGAAGAAGAAGAAGAAGAATCCGCTGCTGCTGTCTCTGCGTCTATATGCGGGTATATAACCTGCTGCGCCGTATACACACCGCCAAGTAGGTTAACGATTTCGGGCTGCAGCCGATGTACCGAATGTCATTTCCGTGCGGCTAATAACCCCACTATATAGACGAGCGCCGCGTCTCATCCGCAACGCGCAATATACGCTATACGCACGAATTGGCGACGTGTATATGTGTACGAAACGGCGAGTATATAAGTAGACTTTCTCGTTCTCTCGCGATGCGCCAGCAGCAGCTATTGTAAAATGCACGCAGTACACGCGGGCAAGGCGAAAAATATAATTTGCCGTCCTCGAAAAACATAATTTGCGCGGCGCGATTGGAAAGCGAAAGAGCGATACGATTTTTAGTTTCGTCGTCCCCTCGCGACCCGAGACGCGCACGCACATGTGTGCATTACAGGATACACCGCGCACACATACGCGCGTACGTGTCATTACGTAAAAGGAAAATCGCGCGCGGGGCTCGCTTATTACGCGTCGTTGCTGCGCCACGGAGAGAGAAAGAGAGACGGACCTGCTTATTTGGCACACATATACATACGCGCATTGCGTCACGCGAAAGATCTTCGTTAATTATTTGTAATTATACATACGCGACAGAGAGAGAGAAAGAGAGACTGACCGACGAGCATGTGTGTGTACTTGTGTCCGTATTATTGGAAAAAAGGTCGAAGGCAATCGGCAAGAGCCCATATCGTATGTACACATACGCTCTTGCGTGAAGGTATTTTTTAATGCTGCGCCTGCACGTATACCGCGTGTATACCGAGCGAACGACCGCGACACGTCGTCGCTGCGTTTCGTTATAAGTATACACACGCGTCCAACGCAGGATTTCGTCGAAGCGATAAATGTAAATAAGACAGACCCTCGTCAGTCGCGCTATACACACCCTCGATCGTGTGCGCTTCTATTGCGGCCGCTTTATTAGCCGCAGCACTGTACAAAGTACACACTATATATAGCATAGTATATATGGGGAAGAGGCAGTGAAGGGAAGAGCGGGCGAGAGAAAAGAAGGTGAGTAAGACAGAAAGGATGTTTACTCTCGGCGGCCCTTACCTCGCGGTGTGATATGGGGGTGTTTTTGTTCCTGCCGACGTTGCTCGCGTTGGTGATCGATGAGAGGGATGTGAGGGTCGCGGAGCCGACTCCGCCGACTGACTTGCCACTAACTTTCGTCCCTCCGCCGACATCTTTGTGTAGCGTCCCGGGACTCTGTAAGCAGAGAGAAAACACAAGCTGACATTAGTATATTATTACACACTTTCACGAGCAAAACTCCCGGCGCACCGCACACCGTTCACCTCCTCCTCCTCCGTCGTCGTCGCTGCGCCACACGCTATATATAGGCTGTGCGGCGCTCTAATCAGAAAAAATCAACGAGATGACGGTTATTACCCACCGACACAATGGAGGCAAGTGCAAATTGCCGTAAGATACTTGCATTATGCTATATGCCCAGCTGGTGTGTATATAGTACGCAAACTGGGTAGGATATACATACTGCGCAGGTATCTCTCCTAAACCCAGAAAAATAGGCCGCAAGCCGACCTTAGCTATTCCGCGAATAATCGCGGGCACGTTTCCACCATAAGGGATTCAGCTTCCATACCCACTTGTTAGCAGCTCTCTCGAACGTTCATACACACACGCGCGCGGCTCGATAGCCGGACGATTATACGTTCCGTTATACTCGTCTCTCGAGTAGGTTCCCGCGCGATTCTTTCTTTCTTTTTTTTTTGCGCACGAGCTGCAATAATCTTCTCTCTGCCGTACACACACGTGTACAGACACACACGTGCGCGAATACGAGCGTCTAAACATCAGACAAAGAACTCTCCCTCCGCCCACCTCTCCGGCAAAACCGGAGATGACACTTCCGACACGTTTTGTATTATTTATACGTATATGTAGCGGCGAGCGCTTATGCCTTACTTTTCACGGCGTCCGCGCGCATTATACAGAAGTGTATAATACACACAAGCGAAGGATCAACAGGTGAAGCCAGGCTGACTCATCGTCTCCCTTTCCGTCTCGCTCTCGGTATCACTTTCTGCGTCTCTATCTATATAGACACCGAAAATCGCGCTCGTCATCTCCCCCCTCGCGTCTCGCTTTCGACGTGTACACACACGCCGGGGATCGAGACACTCGCGAGATTAGAGGCCCCGTGTACATGTATACAGGCGACAGTCGCCACTCCGCACGTCGCGGAAGAGTTAGAATGAAGTTGTAGAACCGGATTCGCAATCTGCGCGAATCGTGTAGTACGTATATAGGAGGAGGGACGTGTCGTCGTTGCTTCGCGTGAGCATTGTCGCCTATAACAATCAATCCTCTCGTGCTCTTTATCGGCTCGCCTGCATCTTTCTCCCCGGCTATTACGCCAGTTTTATCCCCCCCCCCCCCCCTAGTCTTCCTTTTTTTCTTCTTCGACTCCTGTACAAGTATATATCCCTCACCTCGATTTAACGGCTTTTCGTTATAGGCCGGGTGGATAAGATAGAGAGGGAGGGAGGGCGGGTTGCCGTACAAGGGAAACGTTAATTATTATAAATTGCGACTTTCTTCGTTAAGTCTCTCGAGAGCCCGCGCGCGCGAGAGTTATAATCACGAATCCCATGTATCCCGGACTTTCCATCGCCGAGTGTTGTACACTATACAGCCGGTTTTCTCGGGCTTTTGTACGACTTTAATCATCCATCGAAACCCAACCCTTCGCGCGAGATTCCTACGTATATATATGTTCCTGCAGCTGGACGCGCACGTGCAGCAGGAGCAGCAGCGCAAGGTGCGCATGCTTTGATTTAGCTGATATTATTTTCTGCGAGAGTGTGCGCGTGTCTCGCCGGTATTATGCGGCGCTTGTATATATGTACAAGTTTCCAATACCAGCTGTTCGCCCAAAGGCGCCTTTATTTCTCTCTTTCGAGGCTGCAGATGCATCTCTCGGGGGCACCTGCCGCACACACTCCCTATTATACATATAAGTAACTCGCGACGAGAGCTGGGGCGAGATTGGCCGAGGTTTCGGCGCAGCTGTGAGCGGCGGCGCGCCCCGCATGCGCGCACGCGTGTCTGCAGCAGCCGCGTATATATACAAATCTCGTCAGGCGAGTTTTTTGTCTCTATACCGTGTATACCTGTATTGGCTATATATACATTGTATAGACACGACGAGAGAGCGAGCCAAGAGTCCTTGATTCTCTCTCTCTCTCTCGAGCCCTCTTGGAAAAATATTTCCGACTTCCCCGGCTACTCGTTCCTCTCGACGAGTCTCTCTCTCTCTCTTCTTTTTTTCTATTATTGTTAGCAGCCCGTCGTGAGGAGGTTAATTGCTTCGCAGGCGAGAGTGTAATTATCCGATACGCATCTTAGCGTATTACAAACCCGATGACGAGAGAAGGGGGAGAACGGAGAGGAAAAAAAGATCTCAGCGGCCGCCGAGAGAGTTTAAGGAGTCAATCCCCGTCGTGTAACCATATTTCAATGAGGAGTGAGAGAGACAGAGAGAGAGAGACTGTATAACACGAATCTCCTTTTCGCGCGCGTGTTTAAAGAACCGTTGAAAATAACGCTCGCGCGCGCCGCGGATAGATAAAAAAAAAGAGAGAAAAAGAAAGCCGCCGCTGCGATAAAAGCACAGTGAGAATTCAGATTAGCGCTCGTCGACGCCGCGAAGACAACGGAATAATGTGCGCGTACAGAGCTGGCGGTATACACTTGCCGCGTGGCGCTTTGTTCTTCGCTCGCGTAAGTCGGAGTTGGCGGGGAGGAAAAAAAAAATAGAGGAAGGATCGCGCGCCGAAACTTTTTCCGCGTTTCCTTGTACACCTGCGCGCGTATATAGCTCGGTATCCTCGGTGGCACCTTATACAATCGGAGGTGTGTGCGTCTACGCGCGTGCACGCGTCTATACATCTATGTACGGAGAGGAGAGGAGTCGCGTTGCAAGGCCGTGGTAATGACTTTGTGGCGGTGGTGTTGGTGGTGGTGTGTCTATACGGTGCGCAGCGCAGCTCGCGAGCGCAAAGCCGCGATCCGCTAACTCGAGTCAATGAAAGTTGATGCGCGCGACTCGCGGATAATCCGACACTCGCGTCGCCTTATCTCTCGACGTGTGCTTTTATAGATATATATCCATATAGACGCACACACGCGCCTCGGCAATATGCGATAGTGCGGCCGTGTATACACGCGTCCGTGTGAGTTTTCTAGTTATGTGCGCGGGTAATGTCGCCGTGGCAATTGAATTTTATCGTCGCCGCGCTTTTTCTCCTCCTACATTCGCGCAGCGGTTACAAGTATACACATGCAATACGCTGATGCGAAAAGACGCGAGAATTTTTCGTCGTGGGAAAATATGGACGTGCGTGCGCCTATCGATTACAAGGACTAAATCGGACGTTACGCTAGAATTTCGCTCCTCGTGTCGTCGCCGCCCGCGTGCGGTGATGTAAGAAAACGTATACGCGCGCGTGTGTCTACGTGTACTTATCTAGTCGCGAGCTAGAGAGAAAGAGAGAAGGAGGGGGAGGGAGAGCGGAAGGTCGGCTTTTGATATTTTAATTACACTCCGAAACGAGCCGGTGGTATATACACCTCTTGAAATTTTAAGCGAGAGAAGATAGAGATACGGGCGTCCCTCCCAGCCGATTAAAATTAAATTCAAAAGAAACCTCTCTCGGTGTGCGATCTCTCTCGCGAGGCAACGGCTGAAAACTACTCGTCGCCTCCGTATATATATTTGTGTACGCGGCGGTAGGGAAGAGCGAGAGACGCGCGCCATATACCAATTAACTCGCGGGTCGAAGAAAATTTTTCCGCGGAAAATGTGGGTCAGGCCGTCTTCGCGCGCATTACAGCATTGTTGAAACTGTATAGCGTGCGACTCTGCGCGAGGCAGCGCACGCAGTCCGCCGGCGGTTACTACATGTATTCTGCGATACGACTCTGGCGCTGTATATATATCTCTGCCTTCAGGCCGCGCACGTATATAAACGCGAGAGAGCCTTGGACGATCCATTATTTTCCGCGACGAGAGAGGCTCGCAACGCAAGCCTAGACGAGGGGATTAGGTCGATTAGGTAATGCCGCGAGAGAGAGAGAGAGACTATGTATGTGTGCTAAAGGCTTTTCTTTTCTTCGCTGCACCAACGCGCCATTACGGGTCGCCTTGACTTTTTCTCTCCTCCAGCTTCTATACACGTGCTATCGCTAACTGTATTTATACACGCGTATACGATACTCTATACTCTCGATGCAAATCGACGAGATTTTTTCTCTCGCGCGCGCGAAGCCCATTTCGGCGCGTCGGTGTATAATAGCCTGAGCGGGGAAAAAAACGGAGGCGATTAATAATCGCTCGATTGGTTTGAAAATATACGGGCTTCCAACCTTTTTTTGCAGCGCTCCGTTCTCACTATCTCTCGCGCGGCTCTGACCTTTGAGCCTATAGTGTGCGTGTCTATATATATTATATGTATACTGAAATGAAATCCATCAGCAACGCGTGATCGTCTCTCGCGCATGGATATCTCCGAGGGAAAAGTCTGGAGATCATCGAGCGGGGGCTCCTCCAGAGCCCGAGAGAACGGAAAGAAATGAAAAAGATGATTTCTGAACAGCACTTTCCGTGGAAAGGACGCCGGTGTGTACTCCTTCGGTGGCTGCACTTCGCCTCTCTCTCTCTCACACACAGTATCAATCATATAGACTCTGAAAGAAAGAGTGAGAGAGATATATAGAGAGAGGGAGTGAGAAGCCGAGGCTACACGTCTGGAGCGCGGGAGAGAACCGCAGCCGCGTGCAATAAAGAAAAGTACCGAGTCATGTTTTCATTGTGGACCTCCTCAGGGAAAAATAATACAAGTGTTTCCGCGGCTCACCTCTCGATTGTCTTCCTTCGGCGCTATACATCGTTCCTGCGCCGTTTCCAAGGCTGCAGCACGCGCTCTATACCCTGAATTATCCGCGAGAGTCGCTCCGCGCAATAATATACCTGCATCGCGCGCGCGCCAGCTTCTTTATGTTTATACATTTGCTCGTATATATACACGTATATATAGTGCAGGCTGTAAGCGCCGACACCACCGGCTGAATTTTCACTTGTTTTTGCAATAGCCAGCGGGACTTTCCTTCCTCCCCGCGACCATTAATTTTCACCGCAGAGCAAGTGCGTAAAATTATCCGTGGCGAGAGAGAGAGAGAGAGAGAGAGAGAGAGAGAGAGACCGGCTGCCATTTATCGAGTGGAAATCGGCAAACGGGATTATATCGGAAATTTATTTTGTGCTCGCGCGAGAGCTGCAACAGCGATCGTTGCGTGCGGATATCTATATATAGCTATACACACGACGCAGCCGCGCACTCGCCCGAAGAGAAAAAAGAGTTATAGAGAGGGAGACAGAGAGAGAGAGAGATGTATACGTAATTCCGTATAATCACGCACAGGTGTCTTCTTATTTTCCACGGCTCGAGAGAGACTCGATGATAATGAGCGAGCGCTCACTTTTACTCGCCGCAGAGCTGAGAGAGACAGAGAGAGAGATAATAGAAAAACAAAAATCGCGCGCCGGCTCGGCAGTCGGAACGGCTTTTTAATATCGACTCGACACACACGCTCGGGAGTACATTATAGCCTCCGTGCGCGCACATACGTATATACCATATATATAGACGCGCGCTTTTATTCCTGGCTGGCGGCGGCTCCTCGCATTATAGCGCCCGCCGTATATTATATATATATACGCGTAATTCGATACACACGCTCTTGCGCGCGTACTGCACATACGTATATATATATACATGTACATGAAGGCGCACTATAGGGAGCGCGATAGACAGAGAGTTAGTTCGATTCCCCAAGCGTGATGCGCCGGCGCTGCTGCTCGGCGTAATTTCATTCCGGCGAGGCGACACCTTATAGTATACATATATATATGTCGGCGAGCGTACCTTCGTTAAACGAGGCTTTGACTGGCGATCGAGCTTGCAAAATGAAAGCCAGCCAGGCAGGCTGCCGTTGCAGCGTAGAGCGCGAGCGCAGGAGAGACGAGGAAGCAAAGATACTCCCCGGAGAGTCAGCCCCGAGGACGAGGATATACTGCTGTACACCGTGAGTATATAGACAGAGAGGGACGCTCGAGTGCGCGTGATAAATAAATGAGTCGCTCTCTTTCTCTCCTTGCTTTTTTTCCAACTCCCGCTATATATACGTATATAGCGAGTATAGTGTACATAGGATATACAGTATACAGCAAAGGTATGTATAGGAGCCGGCGAAATAGACTCCGGATGCCGATATCGAGGGGTTCCCGGAATCCCGACGGAAGTCATACTCTCGGCATTGTGCGCGCGTTCAATTTATTAAAAGTCGCTTTCAGCGCGCTCAAATTGAAAAGGTAACGTGTATTATACACGTGCACGCGGTATATGACGCTGCGCCAGCTCTTTACGTTGGCGATCAATCTCTCTCGTTTCGAGAAGAGCCCGATGCGCGATCTGTGTAGCGCAAGACGCGCGCTATGTACTGTACGCATATACTATACATACGTTCTGATACATCGCGCTGCATTTAGCTAGTGCGCCACGCATGCATATCGCCCCACGGCGAATCTAATTAATTCCTCGCTCTAATTGCGATTAGTCCCTCCCAATGAGAATTAGCCGAGCGAGAGATGCGCAGCGCGCACTATATATAAGAGGAGGGACAGAGAGAGGGAGAGACGAATGTCGATCAGGGCGAGCGACCATCGAGAGCGGCGCGCGCGGGCAACATTATCAACTTCCTTTTTCCGGATTCACGGCCGTGCACGACTATATAAACACGAGGTTTACATCGAAGAGTCAGCGGCGAGAGGTTGTTGTTTCTTTTTCGGAACGTATGTATACGTATATACGTATGTATAAGCTTTTTCGACGCGGCGGCTCTGCTTGTAAATAATTTTTATAGCCTCGCGCGCGTGTACGATGCGAAAGAGAGAGAGAGAGAGAGACATGGAGAGTAGTATACTTTGTATGCGGGATATTATTGTACGACGGCGGAGCGGCGACTCTCTCGGGACGAATTTTAAGAGGGACACTTTATTCGACCATCGAATATATATATACATAGGTATATACGTATATATAGTCGGGAGAGAATATTGCGTCTTATACGATCTCGCGCGCGCCTCCTTTGTTACACGCTAATACGTGGAGACGCGGGAGCGCTGACGCGCGAAATTTGAATTCTGCAAGCGTCAGCGCCTAATTTCTTTGATAAGCGAGAAAAATCAAATTTCTCCAACTGCAGCAGCGGCAGTCAAATGACAAGTTTCAAGAGCTCCGACAGGCAGCATTAATAAGCCTCGGGCCGTCGTTACTCACTCGCTCGTCTCTCTCCTACATACAGCTTATACATTATTATATACATATATATTCCGTACCGAATTCTCGCGTCCGTATGTATCTCTTATGTATATGCATATACGTACACAATATACACGTATGTATGTATATACGCGAAGCGGAGAGTATATAGCGCGCTACTCCGTGCCGTCCGTGTGTGTAATGAATGAAAGACCCGCAGCGAATTAACGAGCGGACATAAAATTTCACGCCGATGCATACGTATAAAGCCCCCGACGAGTTTTCCCAGCGAGTCGTCGCGCAGCCGCCGCGTATACTCTCTCGGGGATCAGTGTGTCAGCCGGGAATGACGGCCGGGAGGGCAAGAGGAAAACTTTCACGGCCACAGGCCTCCCTCCGCGTTCTCCAGCTGCTGCTGCTGCCGCCGCTGATCCCTGCTGCTGTAGACTCTATATATATACGCCGCGCGCATTCGACGCTTATCGACGAGTCATCGAGCGAGTCTTTTCTGAGAAAGTGAAATTGAGTCGAACGATCGTTCCGGCAGTGTGTGCGCGCGCGCGGCTATTTAGAAAATTATGCAAATATTTTTCTCTCTCTCTCTCGCTCTCCTCTTAATCCAGAGCGCGAGGCCCGCTCGACGACCTTTCACGCGGAATAGCCCATATAGAGAGAGAGACACACGCAAACACACACACACACGGCGCACGGTGCAGACTCGCGGTGTAAGACACAGCAGCGACGGCTGCAGCTTTCCCCTCTACCCAAGGAGGGACGAGTCAGCTCTCGGGCATCTCTCTTGCCCCGGTAAAAAGAAAACAGGTTATCGAATTAAAACGCGCGATGCAGCTCTCGTCTCTCTCCTCTCTCTCTCTCTCTCTCTTTCTCGATGTATATATATACCCTCTCTCGCACTCACGCAGCCTCGAAGCGTGTAATTTCTATCCCTCGGGCGGCGATATTCGTTCGGTCGGGATCGGCTGCCGCTGCTGCTGCGCAGCATCAGAACGACTGTGACCTCGTATATAGAAGACGGAGGAAGTAGCTCTTTTTTGCGGAGCCAGGGCTGCTCTCCAGACGATACTCTGCGTCCTCTCTTTCTCTCTTTCTCTCTGTCGCTGCAGCGCCATGTAATACGTATACGTCGTATACACAAGAATAAGCGGCGGCTAATCGCTGTATATGCGTGTCTCCGTGGGGAAGAGGGTTATTAAGATACTTTTCTCGGATACAGACACATATACTGCGAGCGCGAGCGTCGTACACGTGTGCTCCCATGCTCCGGCTCTTGTCTCCTCTCTCGTCTCCTCTGATGGATGGATCGGGGGTTATTTGATTAATACACACGTCAGATATTTCTCTCCGTATGCGTACGTGCCTCTCTTTTATTTTTCCGGGCTATTAGCTCTCGCAGGACGCTGCTGCGCTCTGTCTGCGTCTCGGTGTCTATAGACGTTCTCTTATCCATCGCGGGCTGCTCTGTACACACGGCGTTTTCCACATCTCGATAGCTGAGCTCGTGGCAGTGACGTCCGTAAATTTTTTTCGAGATTCGTTTTGAGATACGCACACAATGCGTACGCGTACACGCGGAGCGGAGCCGCAGACCCTTTAAAACGCAAACGCGCACACGTATATACGATTTCACGCCTGGCAGAGCCCTTTAGCGTTTCGTACAACGCACACACGTGCCGAAAACAATAAGTCTCATACGCGCGGCTTGGCCAAAAAAACAAGAAGAGGAGTAGAGAAGCAGGGCGACGACAGATGCGTGGGAGTTATTAGTGCTTTGTTTCGTCGCGTGTACCCTACTATGTCTATATATATACACACTTTACGAAACGCGAGAGAGTAAGAGAGATGTCGCCGGGCGATTGTACACAGTTCGCGTTTCATTTTTTCTCTTTTTTGTTCTATGTACAATAAGTTTGCTGAACTTGACACAGACACGGCGTGCGATGACCGTCGGCGAGATAAAGGCAAGCGTTATACTTTTTTGTTTATTTGCAGAACCTTTTTTTTCTTCGTCTGCTGTTTAACGTCCCACATAGCGGCTGTAACATAACGTAGAAAATTACACAGCCGCGCGCGCGCGGCTCGTGTATATATACGTAAAGCAGCGATCGATGAGGCGCAATTGCGACGTAATTCGCGCGAGCGGGGCATCGAGAATGAAAGTTAATTATAACACATCGTGTGTACCGGGCTCTGTATCTCGCGCCGGGAAAATGTTTATAATCAAGTTTCACTTTTAATCTTGCGCGCACCGACACACACACACGCGCGCGCGCGTATACCTATACACTACGAGCGTTAGTCATGTGTGCGCATGTATCCGCGCCGATGAAGTTGTACAGCCCCGCGTGGAAAATCAGCGCGATATTACTGTTATTTGTCGAGTCGAGGGATCCTTGAGCGCCTGTCAGCTGATATCCGCACCGAGCGCAACGCGTATATATATATAGTGAAGAGAGACCTTTGTGCGCGCAGTCAGCGCAAGCGCTTCACTTATATATACGTACACACGTTCTTTTTTGGCCTTTTCTGAAAAAAAACCTTCTCTCTCTCTCCATTATCTCCCAGGCGGAGACGGATAACGCAGCTTCTTCGCTTTGTTCCAACGAAGGCACGCGCTCGCGGGGAAAGCCGCGCGGTATTTAATTATACCGGGCTATCGGCGATCGATAGCCGCTCGCAAGCGGCGGGGACAATGACTTTTCCCGGGAAACGGCGGCGGATCGGTGCGCTGGTATACTTACGCAAGCCTATGAACTTCGACTTTCCCGCGCGTAATAATAATCGCGGCTATTACCGCTCGCGCGCGATTTTCCACAGTTTATTGCACCTCGTCGGCTGTGTGCGCGCTGCCTCGGTGTATATATATATGCGCGCAGCCTCGGTCCCGCTGAGGCATACAGCGCGAGACGGAAGAAAATTTACGATATCGAACGCTCGTAAAGAGCCTCTCTCCTCTCCTCTCTTTTCCGAGGACGCTGTGCATTATTGTTTACCTCGGTAACCAGGGTGGCCCCGTCCGCGCGATGCCTCAAGAAAGCTGCGCTGCGGCGGCGCGACGCTCACTTTCACGGGAGAAAGAGAGAGAGACAACAACGTCTGTTTACACAGCGAATCTCGTCGTAGTCGTCGTAGCTGCTGCTGCTGCTGCCGCGTACAAAGGTGTTAAAAAGTGTCACGTGTGCGTATACGTGAGCGTACGCGTGTGTGTACGGGTCTGGTTGGAAAAATAGAAACTCGCTGGCAAGAAAGCGGAGAAAACGCGCTTTGACCCTAAGACGCGAGAAGGCGCGTACACACACACAAACATATATATATATAAAAGTTAAGGAAAGATACTGCGTGTCCTCGAGGCGTACAGACTTATACTCACGTATATATTATACACTTACGCGCATACGCGCGGACACGAGACGACTCGAAAGTGGTTTATAACACGGCTCATCCCCGCGAAGGAGGTTAACGATAACGACGACTCTCTCTCTCTCTCTCTCTCACTCTTTATCTCTCCTAATAGCATTAAGCGAGCCTCTGCCCTTCGTATGGTTAATTTACTGCCGTTTTAATTGGGAGGATGCTTTTTCGCGCGCGTATTAAACGTGCGCGCGGGTAAGCAAGTATTGCGCGCCGTCTCCGTACCGAGAAATTTGCCGTTACGCGCGCGTATATAGCCGCGCTCGCGCAAAACTTTCTTTAACGCGCCCCGGCCGTAATGATACCTTCGATTTGCGCATACGGAGACCTCTCGCGCCATAGAGTAAGGAGCGTTTAGGAGCTAGTCGTTAAATCGGCAATCATTATACGGACGAGGCACGCGCTGATTGAATGCTTCTCGACTCTCGCGCGCATAGATGTGATCTTGTTGTTCTCCGACTCTCTTTCTCTCTCTCGAGTTTAGTGCAGCGCGCGCGCGCGGGACCCCGTAAAGTATAAATCACGCGGGGCATGCATCTCCGTGTGTAGAGGTAATTTTTAATAAAGGCTGCAACGACCACTATACACTCCGGCCGTAGAGGTAGATTAGTAATCCCGCCGAGTCACCCTAATTGATCTTCCCGGTATAAGCTGGCCGAGCCGATTTCCATATTCACCGCGGTCCCGTGAGAAATCCTGCATTTCGAAATGGAGAGCGAGAGAGAGAGACGAGAGAGAGAGAAAAAAACGTTTAACTGGATCGCCGCGCATAAATTGTGACTCACTGCGCGTGTATACATATACGCATAGCCGAACGTTCCAAAATCCGTGAGCGCTTGAGTAAGCCGACTATATTACGGTTTGTACCTGTGCGCGTCGGAGTATATTAAACTACACGTAACACTCGGGCGGGATATAGAGAATGGAAAAGAGCGCGGGAGTATAGCCGTCTACTAGAGAGCATTTGCAATCCGAGTCCTTGGCATTTACGCCTCTCGATTGTTATTGCAGCTCTCCTTCCGAGAGAGAGAGAGAGGAAGCGAGAGAAAGAGAGGTCGTCGATCGGCTGCTGCTGCCTCATTCCAAGAAAACGCATCTCTCTCTCTCTCTCTCTCGCTCTTTCCTTTTCTTCCTCGACACACCTTACACACTGCTTCAGCGGCAGCGCGAGCGCGAGAGAGGCATCCGTTCGAAATATAGCTGTGTGTCCAGGTAGGCGCAGCCGGAGGAGCGAGCCAGCCTCTCTTTTCAAGTGCGCAGCCGAGCCTTGAACCCGCAGCTGCTGATGGTTGGCATATACACCTATACGCGCGTATAGATGTATACACAAGACGGGGTTTAGAGAGAGAGGAGAGGGGCCCTCTTCTTTTCTACGAGGCACGTTTTTAGAGAAAAAAGACGACGAGAAGAGGAGAGAGCCCCGCACACGGGGGAGAGAAAGAGGTTCTGGCCGCGCGCACAGTCTCTCTCTCTCTCTCTCTCTTTGTTGCGTGTGTATTATGGAAGAGAGGCGGCTGCGGCGCTGCGTGAAAACATGCGGGCTTTTCGTCGTATAGTTACCCGGGGGGATATAATAATGCCTCTCTTTCGTTCTCCGAGCGAGGAGAAAATTCAAATGAGTCAATCGACGACGACGAGTCTCTTAATCCGTATAGGAAGCTTATGTTTCGGACGGCTGTCGTTCGATGCTTATTACACGGGCTACATAGAGACTGCAAAGCTCTCCGATGTGGAAATGGACGATCGATAAATTTGCGGAGCTGGTACGTAATATAGGTTCGGTACACGTATACACGTCGGCTTTCTCGATGCATAATGCATATACATAACAATAGCAATGGAGAGCGCGGGACGGACGCGAATAGGATGAATGAGCGTAGAAGGGTATATAGAAGGTACTTACGTCGTAAAGAGACTTGAGCCTCACATGGTTGATAGCCGGCACGTCGACCATCGAGCACTTGAGGAGAATCGTCGTCGTCTGGCTCGGCATACTCGCGGCTATATTCTTATCTAACAGCACCACTTTGCCGCCTTTTTTCCTCTCTCTCTCTCTCTCTCTCTACGTTAACCGATAACTCGGCGAATCAACCAGATCGACCGATTAATCCGGGCGATCTCTCTATCCAACTATATCCTCACTATAAAGACCGGTAAAAAAAAATGTACACAGAACTCCCAACGTTCATATTCGCACTGCGGTGTGTTTACGGGCAGCTGTTCCTGCGGTTCGCCGAGCACGTGCGCTGCTGTACAACGGCTGCTGTCCGGCCGAAAATGTAATTCTCATCGATTCTGCCGTGCAGCGAGTGCAGCGTCCGAGTTGCCGATCGCTCCCCTCCGCTATAATACGCACCGACTCGGCGAGCTGCACAAGTCCGGGAGGACTACGGGCCCCAACGAGGCTCGTCCGCAGCAGGCGCATCGACGCACTTCTGCGTGTAATATACCAGCGAAAAAAATCCGCGAGTCGACGTATATCTACAGGCGTATACAAGTGCGTGTACAACGCGTGCGTCGAGAGAGAGAAGCGTGTATTACGAGAAAAACACGCGCGCGCGAGCGGAGCAGCAACAACAACGGCGGCGGCGGCCTCCTCGTGTGTCGCTGCCGGTGGACCGACTGACTGACAGACTGACTGAGTCTCCAGGCCGCGCGCACGGCGGCAGCGGCACACAGCCCACTTACGTATACACACACACGCGCGCGCTCGCTCGCTCGCCGCGCGCTGCACTCACACAGCGAAAAGAGAGTCTCCATCCCTACTCCTCTCTCTCTCTCGCTCTTTTCAAGCCGCGCACACCATGAGCTGCTATACAGCTATATACACTAGCCGCCGTCGCCGACGACGACGACGGGGGAAACTGGCTGCGGCCGTATACACATCCCCACTACCGGCGCGACGCCTTCGCTGCGCTGCCGCCGCTGCTGCTGTGTTTTGTTGTTGCGCTTATAACCGAGTGTGTATGGGCCTGTACCACGCGTGTGTGCTGTATAGGTATACACCTATACAGCCGTGCGTGCGTTACACACTGCGCTGGAAACACGCACGTGCAGTGCGTGCCGACTCTCCTCGCGCGCACACGTGTGTGCAACAGGGGCTTCTCACTCCTCGCCTCCGACGACGCAGCGCTCCGATATACGAGAGGAGATTTTTCCCACACAGAGAGAAAGAAAACGCGCGCCAGCTGATTCGATAATTAGGTGGAGGGGGAGGAGGAGGACCGCCGCGCACGACGGCTACGCTAATTTGGGCGGCGGATCGGATTCTTTATATTCCCCCCGGTGCGGGTGTATTTTTGGAGCGATACCCTTCTCCCGCGCGTTGATTCTCACTTTCTTGCGAGCGTGTATATATAAGTAACTTATTTCTCGAGAGAGAGAGAGAGAATTCCGTTAATTCCCTCTTAATAATTCCGGAAATTGTGCTTACTGTACCACATGTCTGCGGCTCCGACGTGCGCTACGTGCTCGAGCGAGGGAAGTTTCCCCTTTGTCCGCCTCCCCCACGAGGCCGCGCGCACACAGTCGCACAGTGTGTTACCGTCGCTGCTGCCACACACATAACTCGGGAGCACACACAGCGCTGCGGCGACACTCGCACACTCCGTGTTTTTGTTTACGCTTTCGCGCAACGCTTCCAGGAATTACGGGCCCGCAATCACTTTAAACTTCCTCTCCTTTCCATATACTTTTATCTGAATATACACACATACACGCACACACGTATACTTATGCGCGCGGGCGTGCGTGCATGTTACATTTGCTCGTTGCGCTCGCATATACGTATGTATATGTAGTTCGATAAACTCTTTTTTTTCGCTCTCTTCCGCGTCGCGCGCGACTTTACGAGCTCGACGCAACTGTGTCGGAGTGCGCGACTGACCCCCACCCCCCTCCCCAGCCCCTCCACGGATAACCGTGTTTTTTTCTTATCTCCCCCGGCGATAAGTGCGCGTACACATGAATGTACGCGCAAACCGAGAGAAAAAGTGTCCCTGATTCACTTTTAACTTGTTATCCGCGCGGACGAGCGAAGGGAAGACACAGCGAGGAAAGTCAAAGTGACCGCGCGGCAGGTTTGGAAAGTATATGCGTATATACTTGGCGGATGTGTATAAGTGTGTATGATAATGTTTCGCAGAATAACGAGGAGGAGAAAGACCCCCGGGTGCGAGTACGGCTCTTTAAGCAACAGATTCTCTCTCTCTCTCTGTCTCCGGTTAGTATATATTATCAATTATAGGTATATTACCGTCTCGGCAAAAACAAATGATACTCTCCGCTCCGGTTCGCGGAATCGATAATGAATATCGGCCACACAGCAACGTCGTCTCTCCCGACGTCGCCAATAACCATCGACGCTTATAACTGTATATGGGAAAATCCGCCAAAATAATTCAGATAATTGCAGCGGAAATCGACCGAAAAAAAACCTCGTGAGACTCGTCTGGGGCAGCGTTTTTCTTGTTCTACAGGACCCCCAGAACACGAAAAAAATAGTGTTCCCGCGAAATCGAAAAAGTGTTTTTGGGTATTTGGATGTTTACACAAAAATTTACAAAAAAAATTCGTTTTTTAAAGTGTTTTTTTTTCAATCCGTATTTAGAGGGAGAAGGAATTTTATTTTTATTGTCGCAAATATGCACAAAAGTTCACAAATTTTCTGAGCTTTTCAAATTAGTCAAGCTTTTTTGTCTATGATTTTTTTTAACAAAATGACGGCGGTTTTTGTGAAACAGCGTAATGTTAAACTTTGTTGTGAAAGTGATGTTAAACCTGATTTTTTTTCTCGAGAAATATCACCTTAACAAAAAAATGTTGTAGAATAAAAAATGCTTAAAATTACTCAAAGAATACGTATGAATTTTTTCAAAAAATTTTGAGTAAATTTTGAATTTTTCCAAATTGCACAATTTTAGAAAAAATAAAAAATGGTTCAAATTTCTTTGAAAAAATTCATACGTATTCTTTGAGTAATTTTAAGCATTTTTTATTCTACAACATTTTTTTGTTAAGGTGATATTTCTCGAGAAAAAAAATCAGGTTTAACATCACTTTCACAACAAAGTTTAACATTACGCTGTTTCACAAAAACCGCCGTCATTTTGTTAAAAAAAATCATAGACAAAAAAGCTTGACTAATTTGAAAAGCTCAGAAAATTTGTGAACTTTTGTGCATATTTGCGACAATAAAAATAAAATTCCTTCTCCCTCTAAATACGGATTGAAAAAAAAACACTTTAAAAAACGAATTTTTTTTGTAAATTTTTGTGTAAACATCCAAATACCCAAAAACACTTTTTCGATTTCGCGGGAACACTATTTTTTTCGTGTTCTGGGGGTCCTGTAGAACAAGAAAAACGCTGCCCCAGACGAGTCTCACGAGGTTTTTTTTCGGTCGATTTCCGCTGCAATTATCTGAATTATTTTGGCGGATTTTCCCATATACATGCGTGTACACACACAACAATATGTATACCTATACCTCGCGCGCGCAGAAAAAAAAAACAAAAAAATATTTACGCGCTTGCACGTATGTATAATTGTATAAGTACACATATACGGAGCAGCGTCAGACAGTCTCCCACGCGTATACGGTGCATAGCCATATAGCACACGCGTTTGCGTACGGGAAATCGATTGTGTGCGATGCCCGCTCGAGTGTATCGCTCGAGAACTGCCGACGGGTGTAATCAAGTTATGACATAGGGGCAACCTCTCTCTCTCTCGCACTAACTCTCTCGGCTATCACAATGAAACGGCATCTAATAGTTTCTCGAAGCAGCTGCGCTATATCGATATCTGCTCTCCGCCTCTTCGACTCTTCTTCGAACGCAAAATCGCGCGTACGTAAAAAGGCGAATGAAAAAAAAAAACGATTTGTGCGCGCTACTGCGCGATTTCGCTATCGTTATCTCTCTTCTCTCTCCTCTCTGTCTCTCGCATGACAGCCGCGCGACTATGCGGAAAAGCATCGCGCAGAAAGTTTATAAACGCTCTGCTAATTCTTATCTCTCTCTCTCGCTCTCTTTCTCTTTTATATTCTCTCGCGCTCTTTCCCTGCGTTTAACTTTATCTGCGGCAGACGACGGGAGGAATATATATTGCGCGGGTATTGTATATAAGCTGTCTCTCTCCCACTCTCGCGGGATATTATTTTTATGTAAATCGACTACTTCCCGGAAAGTTGGGCATAAACAAAGTCTCGTTCCCGCTGCACCTACATACGTATATACGCTATATATACTATATACGCTATACATATACGTATATAGGTGCATGCAGAGGCGGCTCTCTCGAATCCAGGTTTTAGGCCGCGCAACGCTCGAGTGCGCGGTAAGAGCCGTTTACATAAGAATTAGGCAAATCGTGCGCCGCATTGTCGTTTTCCAGCTTTCTTTCTGTGCGGGGAAACTGTATTACACGCCGCGCTCTCCCTCCGCATATCTATACGTTTGCAATTCATTGTGTATACCTATACACATTGTGTATATAGTACCCGTGCTGCGCCGCGAGCGAAAAAAACGCGAGGAATCCCCGCGCGTACGTGTGTGTCTATAAGTGCTGTATACTGCACTTATGGGAAGATCGGAGCTCGTCGCGAAATGCGGGTCACGCGGCGGCGTCGGTGTGTGTGTGTATACGTATACAATATACATATAGAGACTCTCGCGTGTGTGTTTCCCGCGCGTGTAGGTACTGTACAGTTTTGCCAACGCGCGGAGAGACATCGGCATGAGAGCCGCATTAACAAAGGACTAGAGCCGCTCTGATACGTACATATATTATGTTCGCGTCGCGTCCCGAACGAGGCGGCACGACGAGTCGCGCTCCTGCCGCTCTTCGTTCATTTTTCATTTCTCGCGCAGTCTATACAGTGTACAAGCTTACGTATTATGGAGGGCTGTATTGAACAACACGTCGTCGCTGCTGCTGCTGCTGCTGTAGTTTTACGACATTTATGATCCGATATGTCGATTCGTTTTTTCGCGAAAGCGCGCGCTCAGCGCTCAAAGTTTCTCTCTCTCTCTCCGTTTCGGCACACATTTTATGCAGATATTGCCTCCGCGCTGAATTTCAAATAAAGTTCGCACGCGCTGAATCGTTAATGGGCGCGTATATAACACCGTGTATACCTATATACGTATACCCTTTGATCGAGCATAAAGAGGGAAAACACCAGTGAAAATCGCGTAGTTTCGAAATTGATACGTATGCGCGGAAATCTCTCGGATGGCGAGATGCTGGGCCGCCTGTGGTTTAGTACACAATGCACGTCGTGACTTCTAGCCGGTAAACCATACGATATACGTACTTACGTACATACATATACATACATGCATACATTCGGAGGTTACATATACAGGTTAGCAGCGTGGAATACAGCGTGTCGTCGCGCGTACCGCCAAACCCGTTATGAACCGTTGGCACTACACGTGACCAGTGTCTGCAGTCTATTAGAATTTCGAGCACACGAAATTCGCAGGTATGTATCTGTAATTTTGTATAGACACACTGCACGCGCAGACAGAAGTATGCGGAACGCGGCGCATAATGTACCTAAAGCGACTCGAAAATCCGCGCTAATACGTTATTTTGCTCGTCCGCGCGCATCGGGCGCGCGGGTGAGCATTAAAGTTTTAAGCGATTATAGTACGCGTCGAGCGGAGAGCAGAGGGAAAGAGATAAGAAGGGGAGATTAGTGCGCGCCAGGCAATTACAGGGACTTATCCTTAAGAGCGGACTCGCGCGACAATCATATAATGAGCGTCATTGAGTGCCGCATAAGCGGCGAGGACTCATCGGAAGCTCCGGGACGATTAGGCCTTACGTAAATATGTAAATAGAACGTCTTGCACGCAGAGGAGAGAGAGAGAGAGAGAGAGAGAGAGAGAGAGAGAGAGAGAGAAAAATCGTGGCGGGAAAAAAGACAACGCGTTAACGATTTTAATCTCGAGCTGTCTCTGCGGACTCGTTTTACTGCACGTGCGGAAAATATCCATCTCCATTCTCCACTTTATACATATATTCGGAAGTTCGCGAGAGCCGCAGTGCGTACAGTTAATGCGCTGTCTTAATGATTATTTAATATCCCAGAATATTTTACGGCCGAACAGATTCCACATAGAGACGCGAGACACGGTCAAAAATTTACGAAGCTAATGCGGACGGCTAATAGACGGAGTGCGCTTAAAAATAGATTAATGCGCGTTTACGAGCTGCGCGGCTCGATAACAAAGTTATTATGTCAACGATGAAAGAAAAAAAAAAAGAAAACAAACAAGCGCGCGCTGTATTCACTCGAGCATCGCGTAACGATCGAGCTATCGCTCGTCGATTGCGAATCATTACACACCTCTGTAATCATAATGCGAAAAATAATTCTCTGCAATATACGCGCTCACGCAGCGATTGGCGGAACCAATTGCCGAGCGAGACAGAGAGAGAGAGAGAGAGAGAGAAAGAGAGTGAAGCTGCGGTAATTAATCCGGCGAGCCACGCGAAAGAATCAGGAAGAGAATGACGAATCGGCGGTGACGGCGGCGGCGGCAGCGAGAGGTGAGAAGTCGAAGGAAATCCAGCCGGGGCAGTCATTATCAATCGTCATCGAGGCCGCAAAACAGTTCGCGAGAAAGCGAGTCATGCACTGCCGCGTCATAGCCGCGGCTGCATATACGTCACAAGCGCGACCCGCTGTGGAATTAGCGCGCGCGTGTGTGTCTGTCTGTGTGTGTGTATGTGTGTGTGTGTGTGTAATGCGTCGCCACCGAAAACTCATCGCTCCACGAACGAATGTACTATATGCTTTTCCTTTTCCGTCGCGCGGCGGGCATTACGTGACCGGCTCTCGATTTTTACCGTTGCATCGCCGCGCGCGCATATATATACATATATATATATATCTCGATGAGCGCGCGCGTTCGGCTTATTCATATGCGCCAGTGAGCGACGCACGTGTCTGTACAGTGTGTGCCATTTGCCTTACAAAGAGACACACACACGGGGAGATGCCGTGTACATTGTAAACACGCTTTTTGTGCATATGTGCGTACAGATGCGAGCGAGGGAGCAGCTCGAAATAAAAGAAAATCGCCGCGCTTATCGCGCCGCAGCTCGCCTTAATGCATTATTATTTTCAATCGTGCGATGCAGTGTATATTATCGTTGTATACGGATGCAGACGGTAGACGCTCGCCTCTTTATAGATGCATAGTCTGGAATTATAAGAAGCTTTTCGACTGAAAGCTTAAGACTGCGTTTAGATGGAGTCTGGTAATCTTGAGAATGGTTGACTGTATAGAGAGAAAGAGAGAAAGAGAGGCTGGAAAATTTGAATTGAATGTCGAAACAGGAAAATATCACTCTTACTATAATGGCATGATATGAGTCATATTCGAGGGAGAGTTGAACCGTTTAAAAAATAAAACAGCTCGTTAAATTTTTACAGAAATACGCATACAAATATAGAATGTAAATCTGTAAATATAGTGTCAACGTATTTCCTATACACAACACATTTTTTCACCTTCACTTCGACTTTCACATTTTTGACAAAAATATACATAATATTCGACGTACGACGCGATCATTAATTACAATGTCTATATATCCATTAAGTTAATTAAAGTAACATTCACAGTAAAATTTTTTAATGTTTTCGCGCAAATTTCCTGATTGACTCCACGTAATGCAGTCTATACATCAAAATCGACACACGGAGAGATCTCAATAGTATATACAGAACACATACCTATACATACAGCTTTTCTGCTCTCTCGCAGGAAAAGTCATAAGCGATCATCTTTCTCTCCCTCGCTCTCGGCACAGATTTTTAATTTCAATATCCCGATACTCGGATTTCACGCTTTAACGGTTTTCCAAAGTCACGGCCTACATTCGTATATACATTATAACATTTAATACACGCGCTTTGGCTCCTTTGTGCGCGCTCGCGCTCGCGCACTCTTCCGATTTTTATCGCCATTTTTCGAAAACACCGTTAAACGCCGCCTTGTTTACCCGCCGTTTTAGCGTCTTTCCATTCCAAGTCTCTCTCCCTCTCGCTCTCTCGCCTTGGAATTTTCCGTACAATCTACCTCCGGCTTTTAGGACCTCCATCCATGCATAATGTGTGTGTGTGTGTGTGTGTGTGTACGTATAAGACGCGGCGGCCGTTGCCGAGTGCTTTGACAGATAAGACACGGCCGCTCTCGCGGCGGCGGTCCTGCGCGCGCGCGTATAAGGCGCTCTTTTCATTTTTTTTTCACCTCATCAAAGAAGAACGCCTCGCGCGCTTATCTCCGTATGGCATTCTACCGATGAGTCGGAGCCCAAGGATCTCCGGCTTACGGTTCTTCGGCTGCTGCTGCCGAACGATATTATGCGCTGATTCGTCGGTATATACATAAGGTGCGCATGTACACGGAGGGAATAAAACACACGGGAGAAAGCGCGACGACGTTGCGGCCGTTTGTCTATATGTACGTGTGCGTCTGTGTGTGTGTACAGATAAGATTAAAACAATCAGTCGGACACGTTTCGCGATTTGTAGAGGTATAGGTGCTAAATGGGGCTTATTCGACGATGAGTTTTTCTCTCTCTCTCTCCGCGTTTGTGTATATGTATAGTGTATACACAGAGAGCGCGAGCCGATACGATCCGTTTCTCTTGCGCAATCCGCGCGCCCGTGTGCGCGCCTGTATATACGTCTATACAAATCGTCGATATGAATTTACTCCCGTAGTGTGTATACAGCTAAGTAGTGTGTGACAACTAGATCCAAAGCCAGATTATTACTCAACGAAAACGAAACGAGAGAGAGAGAGAGAGAGAGAGAGAGAGAGAGAGAGAGAGAGAGAACTCACACATCGCTGTAAAGTGAAAGGGACACGTTTGAAAAATCGAACACACATATAGATATATACGCACACACAGAGAGCGAGAAGCGAGCGCATAGCCGTGCATCGCGAGTATGCGCGCGCGCGCGCTCAGTTTTTATACGTTTCCCGGAAAACTCGTAAAAGCCCCGAGTTCTCTCTCGCTCTCTGGCTTTTGTGTTTGCTGCTGCTGCTGCTGCTGCTGCTCTTCATTAAGTCGTTTCAGAGCCGCCCTCGCCTTTTTAGGGGGGAAATTCTGGGTAACCCTTCCGTTATGTGTAATGGCCGCTACTCGGCCGAGCCGAGCCAGAGAAACAGAGAGAGAGAGAGAGGAGAGAGAAAATTCGACTGGCTCTAAGAGTTCTATTATACATTGCGCGCGCACCTATACACACACCAAGAGTGTATATATATATGCGCGTTCGCGAGGCGCTTTTACACCGCCTCGACTATTCGGCCGAGTGTAGAGATAAAGCGCAGTCGATATTGTTTGCCAAAGAGATAAGAGGTCAGTGCATCCGAGAGCTTTCCTTGAACTATAAGCTCGCGCGAGCGCGGAAGGAGGTATATATCTACATTGCACACTGTATATGTATATTACACGCAGCTGCATTTCCCTCTCTCGCGAAATATCGCGCCTTATCGGACGCCTCGTTAATGAAAATAAAGCGGCTTCCATGTAAACACAGCCTATTAAGACCAGCTCGCCATTAAGCCGGGAAGCTCCTACTCGTTTTACATTTACAAAATTACGCAGCTGGAAAAATTTTTCAAAGTACATAAAGCACATTTATACGCGTGTATTCTCTCTCCATTTCGCTCGGTATACGGTGCAGCGGCAGCAGCAGCGGCAGCGCTCGCGCACTATAAACAAAAAGAAGCGGAAATAAAAGGCAAACACGCAGCGGACGCTAACGATAACCGCGGGCGTATATCGCGCTCGACGAGCGCGAGCGAAAGAGACTGCGTAAGAGCCGTCGCGCAGCGCATTATCTCCCTGGAAATACACATTATTATCTCTCCCTTGCGCGCGCGCGCATAGTGTGTCGCTATGCGCGGGTACAGCATATAGGCGTATGTATATATGTAACAGAACCAGCGGACGATAAGCGACCTCATCCTTTTTCTCTCGCTGCTCTGCGTATACGCTCTTTTCACCCATGAGGTGCAGCGGCGCGCGCATGTTCTATCGGAAAAAAAAAACAAAAATCGCTGCCGCCGCCGCCGCCACGCAAATCGGGGAAACAAAAGCGCGCCGGCTCTCTCGCGTTACTATGGTAATCCAAATGAAAGGAAAGGTGTATAGTATACACGCGAGAACTCGGTGTGCGCGCTCTGAATGCGTCGCCGTGTGGGCCAATTGGGTGTGGGACACACGTCGAGGCTCTCTCTCTATGCGCAGCAGCAGCAGCAGCAGCCGCGTGTGCAGTTCGCCGTTTTCAATAGCGAATGCTGCTGTAGCGCACCAGCAGCAGCAGCAGGTATATATAGGTATATATATAACGGGAGGTTGAATAGGCCGCCGCTGCTGCATAGGTATAGTCGTCGTGTGTCAAGGGTATCCGCGTTGATTCGACCTCCTTAAGATGAGAGCTGCGGAGGTGCATAATATATGCGGGTCGCGGATTCGCTCTATATCGCGTATTTTCGGATGTGACGGCTATAGACGCGTCGATCGAATTTTACGGCTAATACGTCGGGAATGCGAGAGACTCCGCGCTTATACGCAATCGCCACAAGCTATATGTATGTATAGCTTTTGCAAGCTGTGCTTCCCCTGATGCGCGTAACACGTTTCAGCCATATTATAGACGACGAATGACCGATAAACATATCGCTCTTGACGACTCGGCGCGCTTCTAAACAAATATTCGTTTTTCTTAAAAGATTTTCGCAAACTCTCTCGCTCGCTCGCGCTGCACGCGTGAGAAGACGCGTCCGCTGATTTATCGCTATACTACGAGCGTCTCCGTGAATATACGTTCCTGAAATACACGTTGCGTTTACCGAGTCGTAAAGAAGCATATATCACTCTCCCGCAGGAATTCCATATTTCCCATATAAATCTCGGGCTGATTAAATTTTCCCTGCGCGCGCGCGCGACACCTCTTCGTTAGTATTCGTCGAGCGCTCGATGATCCTTGCTTGTAAGGAGATCGAGGGAGAGAGAGAGAAAACAGACGACGTAAAAAAAAGTTCCTCGGGGCGCTTCGTGCGCGCGCTAGAGGCCGAAAAGCGTTTCACACGCGTCGCGACGTTTTTTTTCTCTTTTTCTCTCTCAAGAAAATCCGAGGGACGCCCGCGCGAGTCGCGCGACGGTTATTGGGCAACGAGAGCGCTTTTTTCGACACACACGCACACACACCGCGCCTACATGTATAATATATATATACGTATAGCCGAAGCGACGACGCAGTGTACACATGTCGAAATTAAAATCGGATAAAATGTTACAATCGCGCCCGGCTCGTGTATAATGTAGTTCAGCGATGCCTTTAAAATCCGTATCGCCATCAGCAGCAGCAGCAGCAGCAGCAACAGCAGCAAGAGCAGACGGTGCGGGGCACACAGAGAGCATTTCGACACGGCCGGCTTGGATCGCTGCCTATTATAGCGTCGTCCGCCGCCGCCGCTGCTGCTGCTGCTGTGCCGTGGCATCGGATAGGTAAAAGACTTTTACTATTATTAAACAGGTTATGTAAACCTGGGCGGCGTTTCGGCTTACTTACTCTCGTGCATCGGCAGCGCCTACGGCGCATACATACATTACACGTATATATATCGACTCTGATTATTCGTCCTACGCTTCTTCTCGCCTCTCCCGCGCGGATGCCCGCGTATACGCTGTGGACCCTTTTGTGCGCTGTTGCGGGGGGGATGAGACTCGCGCGCGTACACAATGCAATGCGCGAGTCTCATGCAGCAGTGTGTATAGTTGTATACGTGTATATATAAGATGCAAGATAGGACTATATACGTGTACTCTCCGAGAGAGAGAGAAAGAGAGACGCGCTGCGCCTGGGATCGCTCGTTATGAATCATCCGCGGACATGTCACTTTGCCAACAACGGAAGTGTTTTTGTCCGGGACGACTCGTTGCGTCGCTCCGGTTTATTGTAAGCGCGTTTAGCGCGTATTGTGAGAGTGAGAGAGAGAGAGAAAGAGAGAGAGAAAGAAAGAGAGGCAATTCATCTCATCCACGTCGATGCTGCGTACTGATAGCGATGGAAGGAGCTATTTTCGAGTGCACGCACTCAATTTTGATTGATGAAACGCGCGAGTCTTTCTCTCTCGCTCACACGCAGTGTGTCTGTCGCAATTACGCTCGATTGCAATAATCCGGGACGAGTGACTCGAGCGAGAGAAAAAAAAATGATTGTAAGGAAACCCAGTTGTAATATGTATTTCGTGAGTGTGTGTATATACTAAATACACACGTACATATACGCGCCAACGATTTCGTTCGCTTTTCACGCTCTGATTGCTTTATTAATATTTTCACTTATAGCTCTGATTTTTTTTTGCAGCTCCCCCGGCGTGAGCCGTTATACGCACGCCGAGTTGGCCACATACTATTTGAATATGGAGCGAGTGACTCATTGACTTATTCATCGGGATAGCTGAGCCTTTTGGCTCGCGGGAGTAATGTACATTGGACGTGTAGGTGTGCGCGTCGCCGATAAATATTAATTGCTCATTATATCGAACTTACCGGCGCTGCCGCTAATTGCTCGGTAGGCGGCGGTAGGCTTCGCCCGTAATTACTCACCTAAAACAGAGAAAACAAGAGACGCACAAATTAGTCCGTGAGGATGGGTATAAGAGTGTATACATATAGAATTACACACAGAGTACAGGAAATTCAATTAACGTCAGACAAAAATATATATATATCATCATCGCTGCGGGATAACACTGTGTTTATTATATAGCGATTGTTACGGGCTGGATATAACTTTTCGGTTTTCCCGAAAGTGTATCGAAAAGCTCGATACAACGCCAGGGGGGGATTTACCGCGCAGCGGCTTATTTTTAGAATCAGCATATGTCCACGCCGTGATTGACGCGAGCAACTGCAGTGCCGCGGCCCTCTATACATATATACATACGTACGGGTATAAGTTCATTGGACCAACGCCTCCTCTTTGTTGTACACCGATATATAGCTCGGTTCAATAAACGCTGCTCGTCGTGCGCAGGCTGCACCGGCACAAGTGCACCTATACGTGTACCTATATATATATCATATTCGCCACACATGGGAGAATTAAAAGGACGCACGCGAGCGACGCTGAAAAAGGGTGGGAAAGGGAGAGAGATTTTAATTTTCGTGAGTTATTGTGCTCGACTTGTCGCTGTGCGCGACAGCGTCGGTGAAATATATACGACTTTCTATTAAGCGCATTGAAAGCCGCATATATATATGTGTGTGTATGCAGGAGAGGAATCTAATGCGCGCATCGCATCGGGTTATTTACGATCCGGCGCGAGGTGCTGCGCGCTTCGATATAAAATACAGTTTTCTAAAATTAGATTTAACAGCGCGGCGGCGCGCTACTATATACAGCTCTTAATCCACTTGTTGCTGCGGATAATTCATATGGCAGCTCGCGTGCATTAGGAGCGCATTACGCGTTGTAATATAACGCACTGCGCGCAGCGAGGCTCCGTGTAAATTCTCATATCGTAAAAATAATACGGTCGTTAAGGCGTTCATTAGGTGAAACTCTTTCGCCTCTGCTCCACGTGCGCTGCATGAATATTCACGAGTGCGTCTCTATATGTATATGTATGCGGAATAGAATCGCAGAGAACGAGAGTGAGGGAAGCGACCCTGACGAAAACGTTATCAATCCGTAGCGAGCAGTTCAACCTCCGCTAAGCATGTGTCATTCGGTGTATAACTCAAGGATTTGCAAGCGATCCTCTCTCTCTCTCTCTCTCCGCGCATAGCCGGTACATCTTATAAGCTTCTCTAATCCTCGTCGATTCCCCCCCCCCCTCCTCACTTTGCCCCGGAGAAGAGCCAACGAGAGAGCCATTAATATCGCCAAGCTCGCCGTACTGCTTCTCGTCCAATATTTAAACATCGAGCAATTTGCATAAGAGGCTTAAAACGACGAGATCCTCGCGATGACGCCAGTCGATGACTCCTTAAACAGCGTTATCCGCAAAGAGTACAGTCCTCTCGCGCGCGACTTTAAGAGCGCGTGTTTCCGCATAAAGACACGCGCCGCCGACAAAAAACGCGCGCGCGCGACGAGGGTCACTGCCGCGGCGTCGATTTTTCAAACGCGCGCACCTTTTTCCTTTCTGCGCGTTATTATAAACCTCTGTACCTCGTTAACACGTACAATATTGCGTATGTACATATGCATTATCGAATGAAAAGAAAATGCGACGTCGGGGAGAGCCGCGCGATAATCATTATCGGAGTGTACATTATTCTCGCGATTCACTTATCTCTCGCGCTCGCGTCTGTATTATATTATAGTCTATACACACACAGTTGCAATATATATAATAGGCACAATGGAGAAAGTTTCGTTGTATGGGTATAATATATACGCGAGAGCCTAAACGAGGCGCGCAATATATAATGAAGTACGAAGCGCGCGTTGCATTTTAAAATTTCGCTAAACGCTCGCGCGCGCCACGGGAAAACTAATGATTATTATTATGCACTTGTCTCTCTGTCTTACTCTCGGCAGCGCTCTGTGCCTCGCTCTATGCACGCGCACCGCGTCGAGAGAAAATTATCGGCCGAGAGCGTCTGTTTGCCCAGTGTCCACACGCAGGGACCGAGCGTGTAATAAGTTATATATATAGGAACAAACGCGCGGACTCGTTGCGTTAACCGGTTGGACGCGTCGCGCGCGAAAACTCGAAATTCTAATTCGCGTCTCGTTTTCTCGCGCTCTCCGCGTTATTTCGTTTTTATTGCGCTTTATTTCCTCGATTAGCCAAGATACACCGCAGCGCGGGGGGGGGGCACGTATACATGAGAGGCTGCTGCGGAGATATAGGTTGCTGTACGGTAATTGTGTAATTGCGCCGATAGCGACGAGGTTTGCACATAGAGGCCGTCAATTTTCTCCGGCACTTTCGTCACTTATTCGGCCCGACGCGCGCGCTCGCGAGATCTCCGCACACGGCGCGCGGCGGCAACGCTTTCGCGATTTATCGCCGATTAAGATCTCTTTCCGAGTACAAGAGTTCGTTTCTCTCTCGCGCGGGAAAAAGAGAGAGAGAGAGAGATCGAATATCCATAAACGCGGCGTGCAGTGCGCGCCAGGTATACAAGTACACGCGTACATACTTGCGCGATCTTGGCTGCCGAGAAATGCGCATTTGAAAGAGAAGCGGAAGTCCCGTCGTCTACGGCTGCGGTGTGTAAGCATCGATCCACGAGTTCACTCTCCTATACTGATTCACCTAAGCGTCATTGCACACGTTCACGTACATATATGTATATGTATGCGTATGTACGCATACGCGCATGTACATGTATATACATGTATATAGGCGTATGAGCGTGTGAGCCAAGTCGGCGATGAATCAGAAGAGTTTTTGCTGTGCTGCAGCAGCTGCTGCTGCAGACAACCTAATTATCGCCTCGAGTAGTTCGCGGACGTCATGTAATGAAAAGTGTCTGGGGCGATACGCTTATTATTCTCTTTGTCCGTTGGAACCGTTTTTTTTTTTTGCGCTTCTCTCCACACGGCGTTGCCGCATATAACGCACGCACATATGTGCGCGTATGTATAATATACGTGTACCGGTATACGTGCGCGTATGTGTGTTGCGCTGAAAACAAAGGGGTCTCGAGACGATTCCGCCGAGTCACGGGTGTATTTTAGTCCTGATGTGTACATACGGCCGAAAGCGAACTTTCGCGCGCGCGGATTAGATTAATCGGAGTATTAATGCGCGTAAATCAGGCCTATATGTATATGTGTGCATGTTGTTGTACTAATCGCCCGGTGTGCGAGCTCGTTGCGTAATTTAATTATCGTTTCGCGGCATTCCGGACTTGCTGACTCAATACACAAACCGCGTGTATATTATGTTATTGTGTATATGTATGCGCTTACGATGCGTGCAGTACATATACACATATATATATATATGTGCAGTACGCAAAAGCGCATTATTTGCAATCTGCGTGTATTATTATGCGTGTCATTATCATCGCGCGGCAGAAGCCCGTGTTTGACGGAGAATTTATCGGGGCAGGGGGGGGGGGGTATACAACTGCACAAAGCCTGTTACAAGTGCGATTGGATTATACGCGAAGCCGCGCTATCCGAAGCGAGTGTAATAAAGCCAAGCGGTAAATAACAATATCAGCGCGGAAAGCGTGAAACAAAGTTTCCGTAATGCCCGCGGAAAACTGTGTAGTCTCTCTCGCGTTCTCTCTCCCGTCGGGACACACGGACGAAAGTTGCATATTTCTAATTAAAAATTTTTCTGCACCGCCAACTCCGCGCCCCCCGTGTACAACGTGTACAGGTATATATACGTATATACTTTGTACGCGGTGCAGTGTCTATTCCCCCCCATCAAGGTTAGCGCAATTATTCAGCCGGCGGCTGAATTTTCATTCCCCGGCGAAAAGTCGGTTCTCGCCTGAATTATGCAAGCCCTCGCCGCCGCGGCCGATCTTTCATCCAAAGCGCGCGCGGCCGAACGTATGTATACCTATATACACAGCACATGCCCAACGCGCGGCCTATGAGTCTCGTGCGCGCGGTTCCCGTTGTTTCTCACACAAACGCCTGGACTTTCGAACAAAGAAGGTGTGCATTCACGTGTCTACGTACATTGTATATGGGTACGTACGCGCCAGTATTTATGGATTGTCTACTGCGCCCATAACGCAGCGACCTTTCAAAATATATATCGCACGTGGCAGAGACCGCACGATATACTTAATGTAATATAGAAAGGACAGCTCTCGGTGGCGATGCGTTCCAAGAAGAATCGTTCTCCTACGGCTCAACGATAATAGGAGCATCGCGCACATATAGCGACAACAATGCGCGAGTGGAAAACGAGAAGGACACAAAGCCACACAGCGGTATGAGCATATCCAATTAAACGGCCGAGTGTTACGTGTATACGTATATGCAAAAGCGCAGCTGACAAAGAGGCTCGGCGCCTGCACTGCTTTTTAATGAACAAAACACAATGTATATCTGGCGGAAGCGTTATTATTGCTGCGCGAGGCAATGAATATCTCTCTCTCTCTCTCCCATCGGAGCTCACCGAGAACTTGACGCTGATGAACTCGCAGTACTTGACCAGGAACTTCATGATCGCTCCGGCGACGCTCGACTGCTCCGTCGGCCTCAGCTGCTCGCACTGCATGTCTCCGATGCGTATTGCGTGTTGTCTGTCCGTCTATACGTGGATTACCCGCGTGTATTGTGCCTTAAACTCTATACGTGTAACCGGGAAACTCGCCTCGCCGCCGTTGATTCACCGAGCGTGTATCAGTGTCCATTAAAAGCGGGATTTGTCATACACACTCCTCGTTGGCGCATAGCGAGTAAGTATATCTACCCCTTCCACTGTCGAGGCTCGCGGCGCCGAGCGCGAGATTACTAATTCTTCTAAACGATGTATACCAGATATGTGTGTACGTGTGTTGCGTGTTGTGATAGGACACGAGTCGACGGTACATATATATACTTAATCCACGTCGAGTAGCTGCCAGTCAGTCATAATTGCGACTGGTGCCGCTACGCACACAAAGGGGTAACAATAACACAATCGACATGCTTCTCTCGTGCGTAACACATTTTTCGCGGGTGCATATAAGCCTAATGTACGTCGAGACACGCGCACTTCTACGCACCGCACACGAGCGCGTGTCCGCTTATGAGTATCTGTAATTACAACGAGAACTGGACTCACTGGGATAAAAGCACACAATTATACCGCATGTGGAATAATACACGCATTAATATATATATATATACAACAGAAGGTGTACAAGAGAACAACCAAGTCCAGGGAGAATGGCATCAATCAGTTTTCTAAATACCCATTTGCGCGCGGTCGATCGACGTCGGCGGTAGTACGGCAGATAGAGAGGCAGTAGGCAGCTATACACGCACACACAGCAGTATATACATACAGCGGAAGCAACAAAAGCCGAGCGACGCGAGGGGGTGGTTCGAATTAATCACCGCGGAGCATATATGCACGGACGGAACTAACGGACCTCGACGAAGACTATAACTCGCGGATTCCGATAGCGCGAATCGCCGCCGAGTGCGAGAGAGGCGGGCCTCCGCGCACAGCTGCGAGCGAGCTTACGCAAACTCGCGCGCTTAGTTCGCTACTGCGCTGCGACGCCGAGAGGCGACGCGAGCGATGCATCCAGAGCGTTTGCGTGTGCGTGTGTGCACGGCTGGGTATAGCAGTGGAAGAAGACGCGCTGCGCGTGTGTCGACGTGTCGCATACCGACCTCGATTACGCAACGCTCTCTCTCTCTCTCTCTCTTTCTCTCTCGGTCTCGGCGTCCCGAGAGGTATTTATTTCGGCGGAGAGAAGGAGAGAAATGAGGGATGCGCCAGGGGTTACACGGACTCGAGAGCTTTTTCTGATGCTCGATGGAGGCGAGACGAGAGCGAGCTTCATCGCCGCGCGGCGGCCGCAAGATTGAGCTTTGACCCACTTTTCTATTTCCGCGATCGATAGCCAGTTGTATTTTTTTTCCAAAGTTGCCTTGTTAAGCTGTACAAGAGAGCGCGCAGGCGAGTGTCTATATAAACGTAGCTATAACAATCTCGCTCTTTGCGCCTATCTCCGGAAGTCTTTTACAGCTTTATTTTTCTTTCTTCAACATTATATCGGACTGCCAAACCGATACTTATACACACATACATACGCGCGTGTCTGCAGTGTGTGTGTGTACAGCGCTGCGGGCGAAAATTCTTTTTTCGCCATTAGATATAGCGCGGCCCGCGCGCGAGAGCCTGCTTTTCTTTTGCGCTTACGTATATACACTGTGTATATTGCGCTCTTTGCGCTCTTTAATTGTTCGCGCCACTCTCGCGCGGATTTACGAGCTCCTAAGCTCGCGCGGGCGAAGAAATTCATTTTTAAAGTCGCGAAAGAAGAGCGCAAAGCGGCTTTAATACACCACCGTACGCATACACACACGTGCTCTCCGTACACGGGGCTGCATTAGCATATAGCTCGTTAAACCATCGGCGCGTAGCTCCGAGACGCGCGAAACGAAAAACGTCCCGAAGGAGCTCTGCGCACCGAGAGAGAGAGAGAGAGAGAAAGAGAGAAACGAGAGACATGCTCTATAATCAGGCTCCGACGAGAAACGACGCCTACTCGCTCGTAAAGCGGCAAGCGCGGCAGCCATCAGCAGCAGCAGCAGACAACGGCTTGCGTAATGTGTGTATGTGCGCGAAGCTCGGCGAGTCGCGATGTAGGCCATAGTGGCGCGAGCCAAAAACCCAAAATATCCCCCTGGCTGTAATACGAAAACAGAAGAGGATCGGGAGCTCTCGGGGTTCCTTGGTCCCAAGTCGCGAGTCTGCATATATGTATACGTGTAGAGATGTAGATGTATACGTGTATGGCACTACTGGGCGAAACAGTCGCTGAGCCAGGGCCAAACGTTGAATAACCGACTTATCTCTCTCTCTCTCTACCTCTTGAGGCCATTGATTTCTTATTCGGCTGTGCGGAGAGCTACAGCGCGAGAACTATACGTATGCACAATATATATACATATGTATACGCACACGCACGGGCTGATTAATGCGGCGACACGCGTATAATGCAGCCGAGAGCCGTGTTATTGCAGAGGCCGCGCAGGTATCAATGAAGACGTCCTTCGGGAGAACGACATAACTGCGCCGTTTTTTTCTTCCTTTCCTCCGATATACAACACACGCACGAAGGAATGCACCGCGCGATTACAATCCGATATTATTGCCCGCGCGAAAGAGATTCTCGCTAACGGCGAAAGGTATGCGCTACACATACCCGGGAATTTACAGCTGTGACGATGCTACCGCGAAAATAGAAAATACCCGCGAAGAGCATGTGTATAGGATGTATGCGTGAATATCCCGCCTACGCGTCGACTGCTGCACGCATACGTAATCGAGCTTCCGCGCGAGTGTACGAGGTGTATATATATGTCATATATACCGTCTCGCGAGACTCCTCGCTACTGCATCGCACATACGCCGTGTGGTGGAACCGCAAGTCGTCGGCCCGTATACACTGCGCGACAATGTTATACATACGTATACGCATTACACACTCGTACACACGTATACACGTCTGTATACGTCGCCGAGGTTGCATATACGTATATATACAGCACAGCGACACTGCATTACTGCACTTAAACCGCGGGGGCCGCGCGCACGTGCTTCGGCTAATCTTCGGCTTTGTAACGACGTATACTACGTATACGTACACCTTCATCTTCCGGTTGAGAGACGCGCGCGTTTTCAACTTGCACGTGCGCGCACACACACACACGTATATATAGCATGTATACGTAGGCACACACTGCAGCGGCGCAGAGCGAGGATTATTATGGTCGCGCGGCTAATTGCCTTTGAAGCTACTGCCTCATGCGAAATTGAAAGTCCGCCGCCGCGGGGGTGTGTAATTGCTTTGTGGGTATGTGTGTCTCTGTCTCTCTCGCTCTCACACTCTCCGCTTCGCGACGGGATTAATTTTTGAACGAGCGTCTCAGATTAAACGCTTCGCGTGGGACGTGGTGCGCGCGGCGCTCGGGCCGCAAGCGCGCGAGCGTGCAGCGTTTATAACGCGCGCACCAGAGCGAGAGAAGAATAAAGAGGGAAAAAAAAACAGTAGTCGAAACGTTTTTCCGTTTCGAGACACGCACACGTGTACAGTACACAAGCGTATAATATACGTATACACAACGTGTAAACTCGAGCGAGAGGCAAATTCGGATAATATAGGAGCGGACTTTTTTCCACAGACCTCGCTCTTGTTATTCTCAAGGCAGGGCTCGCTCGCTCGCTCTGTGTAACATATATATGCGATATAATTTATGCGGAAATCTGTGCGCCGCGGCGCGAGCGAGCGAGTTTTTGTCGGGACACACACATATACGCGGGCGAAAGTCCGCGCGGAAAAACGGGCTGGTTGAGAGGCTTTTACTATCAATGGCTTTGACAGGCTATCTTTTTCGCTATAAATGGAACGACTGTATCTCTTGCGTTGTTTGTACACGACAGATCGATCTCCTCGGACTCGCACGTGCAATATGTATAGTTACGTGTATGCATGTATATGAATTGTATACGTACACTCGGGCGGTTTGCTTAAAAAATTAACGCTCGCGCCGACTGCGGGCCGCCCGCGGTGAGCCGTACAATAAAACTCGAGCAAAATACGCGGCCTAATAACACACACAGTCGGGCGCGCACGCGGTAATTAAACGCTTATCAGACGCGCGTAAACTCGCGGAGGTCGTATAGTATACACGCCATACACTGCGCGAACTGTATGTATATATATATATAAAAGTTATTCCCGTTTAGTGTTGACACTCCCGGCTATAAATAAACAATAACATTATGGAAATCTTGGGACGAGTGGCTTTTCTTGGCACTAAAATGCTCGCCGAGGCCAGAATAATAACCCGCTCTCCGCGACGAGCGTCCGCGTCCGCGCGAGTGTGTGTGTGTGTGCGAGTTCGCGAGGCCGAAATCAGCTGCTCTAGATTTGCCCCCGAAGCTGGCACTCGAAATATATATACATAGAGAGAGAGAGAGAGAGAGAGAGAGAGAGAGAGAGAGAGAGAGTAAGAGGCACCTGCGGCTCTTGATCTCTCGTCGTCGTGCGCTCGTGTTCGAGCCGAGCAATTGATTCGTTAGGGATTGTAAAAAGCTCCGCGGCTTATGCCGCCGCGGCGGCCGAGTTATTTATCGGGCGTTTATTGAAACAACAACTTACTCCTCTCTCTCTCTCTCTCTTTCTCCCTCTTACTCTGCTGCCGAGCGAGGTACAGAGCCGCGCGCGGCTCGGTATAAAACAAGCGATAGACAATTTTATCGGCCGTATCTCTCTCTTTCTCTGCGTACGCGCGTGTATAATGCTTTTATTGGCTATGAAAAGCCCGAGATTAACGGCCAATTAGGATCCGGCGAATTCCGACTGGAAAAGCACTCGCGACTAGATGCGTATACACACGTACGCACACTTCTCTCTACAGCGAGATGGGCGCGGGGGTGGGAAGCGAGAGAGTGGGAAGCTCTCAACCACCGGTCAGTAGGTCAAGGCTGTTTGTTCGGAGCACATTGGTGTCACACTCTCTCTCTCTCTCTCTCACTCTCTGGGGGTAGTAGCAGTAGCAGCAGCGGCGGGGGCGGCGCTTTTCTGAAAAGTCTCTCCACGGCTCGCGCGAGGCGATTCAAAAGCCAGTCAAGGACGGGCAAAGCGACGCCGCTACACTGCTCTCTTTCGACTCCGAAAGGGCAGAGCCAGGGTAAATATAGATAAAAAGACGATCTCTCTCGTGTAGTGCACGTCTCGCGCTACTATATGTAACACTCGCCGGGATACGTGTTTACGAATTGCACGGATCATATATACGCGTGTGTATAGTGAATGCAGAAATTGCAGGTCTCTCCATTACCCTCCGATGGCGCGCGCGCGCGCGCGTCAAGTGCATTTAAACGGGCTACTTAAGCGCGATTTTCCTCTCCTCGCCGGTGTGTATACGTGCGAGGGGGCAGCTGCGGATTTTTGCGATGCGGCAAACCGGTTCTCGAACCGGACGCGCCCGACACACACACACACACACACACACAGAGATACACACAGGCCGTCGAAGGACCCTTTAGCCGCAGCACCGCAGCGTCGAGGCATAAGACTTTTCGGGGGATTCAAGGATCTTGCAGTGTACGAAGATGAAGTATACAAGAGAGCGAGAGAAAGGGAAGACGCTGCCATCATTTTTAGCTGATGATACAAAGCTCCTCGACGAGAGCTGCGCGCACGAGATTTATATCGCGTTAAAGAGCAGCACAAAGAGTAGATTATATGTATATGCGCGCGCGAGCGCGTATTATAGCGGCGCGAGATTTGCAATATTTTTTGCTTCTTTCTTTACCAGGATATCCTGCAGAGAGACCGGCATGACGGAGCAAGTTGACATCGTCTCCCCCGTACGATTGTTCCTCTCCTGCTGTTGCTTCGCGAACCTCAGCTTGGTGGACTCACTGCACAGCACGGCACTTTGTGTTTTCAAAAAAAAAAGAACCACGGCGTACACTCCTCTATGCGTATCTCTATCTCTCTCCCCACTGGAATCTATACCGGCGACGCGACGACGTTTTCTACGCGCTCACATCCAAGAAGATTCGAGAGAGAGAGAGAGAGAGAGAGAGAGAGAGAGAGAAAGAAAAAAAGGGAGAAAGCCTCGTCGCTTTAACCGGAGAAAAGAGCGCGCTCGGCGCTACACAGCATTTTCTAAAAGAACTGGAATGCGCGTTTGCGTATATATATATATCTACACGAGCAAGTGTACCAGACGCGAGAAGCTTCACTAATGCCGGCCAGGCGGACACTGTCCGCTCCGAATCCGCGAGGCGGAGGTTAGCGTCGGGCGCCCGCGAGCTACTGTCGCACGAGTCTCGTCGCTATATTAAATTAGGGCTTAGCCAACTCGTCCGAGAGCCTCTTTCACCACCATAATCCAATATGTCACGACCGAGCCACTGTATACATATATACCTATCTATATCGCATCACGTTTTTCTTTCCTTCTCTCTCTTACACTAATACAAGGACTTTCCGAGCCGTTTAAAATTGTACAGACGCACACCGCGAGACGTGTGATTCGACGCGACTCTATACCTCACGAACGGCGTACGTATACACTGCATATAGGTAATATACAATGCGAGAGACGAGTATCAAAAATATACGTCTTTGTGTGTCCTATACACAAAGAGCTGCGCAGCAGTCGTCGCTTAAACGGCAGCGACGACCGACGACGGCAGCGGCAGCGGCGGCAGCATCACGAATTTATTAAACCAGCCCCGGAATAATACATCTCCGGCGCGCGGCGGATGAAAAATGAAAAAGGAAAACGACGCGCGGGCCCCGCGTAGGCGTCTGCGAGGTTCAGCCACCGCGTAATATATATATATACTTATAGTTCCGCAGCGTCGTCGCGCGCAGCGCGCGCGGTATATATGTGTAATACCGCCTGCTGCACACCGGAAGAGAATCGATTTTCGGTTCGAGACTCCCTTGTCCATTGACCTCGATTCCCGTGAAATGCAGCATTATATTGTGAACGTGTGCGCGCAAACCCACGTATATATATTTCTCTCTTTTTCGTCGCGCGCGCGCGCGCTTGAGAGAATTCATATTTCAAATGTCAGGGTGATTATACAGTCGAGTGTCCGCGTTATCGCTTTCTCTCTTTCCCTCTGTCTCTCTGATAGCGTTATTATGAAAAAAAAGTACTGAACGCGCACTAACCGTCCGCTACAGTTTTCGAACGAGAGCCGCCGCGACAATATAATTTATTAAGTTTTTTCCAGGGTGTACATAGTGTTTGTAAATCCCACTGTGAAAAGGCAGTTCCGCGAATATTAGTCAGTCAATTCTAACCTTTCGATCGTAAAACTTAATGTATATAGTTCTGTTTCATTACCTAATCAAGCGTGATGTTAGACAATTCGTAGTAAAAAATTATAGGTATAGAAATATAGCCAGCCGCGGCGCGAACCATTAGGTTGAAAACTGCACGGGCGTTATGTTTGTTCTCGGCCTTAGAGAAAAGCGGGCGAGAGAGAAAGAGAGAGAAAACAACCCAGTTCTCAGACTGCTAACCAACCCAAAAATTGACCGGTAATTACGCAAGCGTTTTTCCCCTCGCTGCGATTAGGCGAAATTACTTTTTCTCCTATATATATACACTCATTCGCTAAGTAAACCGACGAGGGTCGGCGTATTTTCCGCTGATAGTATACGTCTGTGTATATATATACGAGGCGGCAAACTGAATTCTAGCCGATTAGATTCAACTGGTCGAATCGCGATGAAGTGCCAATACGTATACATATACGTGTCAGGAGAGAAGAAAAGAAGCCTCTCCTCCAAAATTAATGAATAAGGCTCTCGACGACATACGTCCGGAAGCGTCACGGTCCCTCTCGACGCGGTTTAACTCTCTCGACACTGGCTCGGCGCCAGAGACATTCGACGCGTATTATATATATATCCCTTGTGCCAATTCGCGCCGAGATATAAAACCCGCGACTACACGCGGCGTGTAGTGAAAATACGTTTTAATCGTCCTCCCTGTTACGCTTGCTTAAATTATACCGATATCCCGAGCGCCTTATCGCGTGATCTCTCCTCGGAGCCAAAACGCGCAGGGCTGGCGCGCGCCGATGAGGCGTGAAGAGGCGCACTCAAGTCCTCTCTGTGCGCGATGTGCGTCTTCTCGTCTCCCCCTGAATCGTCGGGCTTGTATCGCGCGTCTCGACCGTTTTTCTCTGCCGTACACTGTATATATACTGCCATCGCGGCACAAATCGCGGCTATTGAAACCGCGGGAGCAGCAGCAGCAGCAGCACTCGCGTTACGCAGATAACTCAGGATAATGCACTTTTTTTTCTCTGTCTCTCCCGGGAGAGCGAATAACGAGCTGGATCACCGCCAGAATACGTAAAAGCACACTGGACACACAGGCAGAGACACACACACGCAGAGAGCACAGAGCCGGCCGACGCTGCTACATCGAGTGAAATTGAGAAGAATCGGAGAGAGTACAAGCGAGAGAGAGACAGAGAGGCGAGAGGATGTATACTGTACGCGTTATTCTCGGCTCGCCTCGGCATGGCGGCTCGCAATTCGTATTAAAAGAGTATGCGGCTGCTGATGCGCGGAGGCAAATGGCGCAACTACTCCGCGGTCCGTCATGAAGCCAAGCTGGACAGTCACTGATCGGCGAACGATGCACTTGCAGCGCAAGAGAGTCTCTTTTACGAGCGCGCGCGCGAGGCTCGCTGGCCTCGCCAGCAGGAAATAAGTCTCTCTTTCTCTCTCTTACTCTCTCGCGAGCGCGAGCGCGAGGCTCGCGTATTACAACCCGCGAGAGAGTGAAATATCACTTGGTGTCATTGTTCTCCTGTCTCTCGGCGGCGGCGGCGGCGGTGGCTGATGCGGACTCGCGAGAGAGAGAGCCTCCCGAGAAGAATAATAACAAGGAGGAGGAGTATATTAAGCAGTGTATATTGAGGTATCGAGGGACAGCCGCTTAATTGCCGATAATTGCGCCGCGACGACGACGACGACGACGACGACGACCCTTATCTCGCCTACGTGCGCGGCTGATCTTTCAGCGCGACGACGAGCTGCTGCGGAGAGAGAGAGAGAGAGAGAGAGAGAGACGAGCGGCGCGCGCTCTGCACACTGCACGCACGCACGTGTCTCCTGCAGCGCAATATAATACGTATGCGATATCCGCGACTACTTAGCCGCTAATTAGTCTTGAGGGGATCGATATGGGATACACATATACTTTTTTCGAAAATACCTCGTTCAGGATTCTTCGTACTGCGGTGTGCGCATGTACACATTGTGTTGTACTGTAAGTGTGTGTATTTGCTTGTACCTATATGGATCGGGAGCGACTCATGCGTTAACGACGCGGTGAGAGAGAGAGAGAGAGAGAGAGAGAGAGAGAGAGAGAGAGAGAGAGAGAGAGACAAAGAATTGTGTTTCTCGCGTTTCTGCGGCGTGTATACACTTAAACCTGTGCATACACGACGTGTCGTAAGCCGTAACCGAACAACAATTCAGCTCGAGCCGCTTTTCTCGTACACACACACACACACATACACACACACACACACATATGTAAGCTGTGCGGTGCATATACGTATATAGAGCTCACGTGGCTCATCTCTCCCGCACGTGTGTGCGCTCGCTCTGTTTATCGACTCGTCGCGCTGCGTAGAGAGTGCCGTGCAGTGATATATATATATACATGCGTATAGTGTATACGAGCGACGCATCGATTCTGAATCTTCCATCACGCGCGAAGCGCGCAACGCCCGGCTTCCGCCTCGAAATCTCATTTGGCAAAGCCTCTCTCCTTCCGACACATACTACGTGTCTCTCTTATTTGCTTTGTTCGCGCGTGCGGATACCGCTTTTTTTTCTCTCTCTCTCTTTCTTCTATACACGCGCGGAGGCGTGAGCGCAGGTTCTTTTTTATTTCGAGATTCCTGGAGACCGAGACAAAGGGAGACGCGCGAATGCAGTCGCGTCGAGCCGATGCACTTTGTCTTTTCTCTCTGTCTCTCTCTCTCTCTCTCTCTCTCTGTCTCGCGAAAATAAGGAACAGGAGAGACTCTCTCGACTATACGCGCGCACGCCTCACGCCGACGATAATCGTTTAATAAACTCGAGATCGCAGAGGCGCTTATCTCGGATGTGCACTCGCTCGAGTTGCTGGATGAAGCGTCCCGTCCGAGAGAAGTCAGGGACAATGTTGGACACCCCCTCCGATATTCCCCCCTTCCGTATATATACACGCGTACATGTACGCGTCTGTCGCAGCGCAACTCCTCTCACCGATAATCCATATTGCGCCGAGCGAGACGTCTCTAATTCGCTCTCGCTTGCGCGCGCGCGAGAGAGAGATCAAATTATATTATACGGTCGATGCTGCGATGCCGCTCACGGAATTTATGCGTACACACCGCCGACGAGCCTTAGCCATCGTATACATGCAATATATGCCTCTCGCGAGTTTTCCTCGATGCTAAATCACGCGTGAGTTGCATCGACAGGTGTGCGTATGCGTAATGTGCACCTATAGGACGACGCGACGACGAATCGCTGCGCCGCGCGTGTGCACACTATATAGTACACACACACACACATATATGTATGCATTGTACACCTTGCGAGATATTTATTTTCTTATTATAAACTCCGCGCGGAGGGGACATGCGCGCGATTGAAAGGCTCCCCTATACATGTATACGTATATAGTATATACATGTACGTGCGTTACATGACAAACGTTTTTTTCTCCTTCTATAATATCGCGAGCGATCGTACATAGCTTTTTTTTCTCGAGCGTATAGAGCGCTTTTTTGCGCTCGACAAAGCCACACTCGATTCTCCGGAATATTATCTGGGTTAAGTGCTCATCCGACTGTGTGTGCGCGCGTGAGTTACATACGCGGCTTTATATCCGACAGCGTAAAAAATATGCGTATTTATAGACAGGTCCCGACAACCGCGCGATACCGTGCGTGTATTTATTTTTTTGACAGCTGCGAAGCTTTTATAAATAAATCGACTTTCGGGTTGTTTTGCGCGCCGCTTTTTTCACGTCGCACCAGCGCAGCGCGAGTGGCCACTTTCACTTGGAGAAAGTTAAAAAAAAATAGTAATAATTTTAGCAACTAACGACAATAAAACAAAAAATAACGCGAAACCGATCGCTATATACGTATATATATAGAGAAATGCCTTAATCGGAACGAGGGACACGCGGTGCGCGGATAAACGGACGAGGGGGAAAGCCTACGGAGCATTATATATACAGCAGCGAGTCGTGGGTGGAAACCGCAGATAAGAGAGTCGCGGATCGATAGAGGATGTGTACCGCTCGCATGGGGTATAAATACACGTATATATATACATATATGCCGTGGACTTATTTCGCCTACAGAGAACAGTAGTCTCGTCGCAGAGTCGATTCGATCGCGTCGAGTCGAAAAATCTCGTTCGCGGCGCTAATTGAATATGGATTTTTATGCGATTTTTATCGGCTCGACGACGTCGTCGCGAGCTTTATAACGGCCCCCGTGCGCGGAGAGAGAGAATTGCGACTGTAGCAGCGCGAGAGTATATGTATACGGTCGCGTAAGAGAGGCGAGAGAGAGAGAGAGAGAAACGAGGAGGCATAAGTCAGCCGGGGCTTTGGGAAATTGCTCGGCGAGCGTATGTAGGTCTTATATTAGTAATTAGCGCACTGGCGCACGAGAGAAGGAGAGTATATAAGAGACGGGGCACATATTTCTATATATGAGCCAAGCCATCTGTAAGTGACGTTGAAGTGGACAAGTGCCTCGGCTCGTATATAATGAGTCAGGGAGCTGCACTCAAAAGCTCTCTGTATATACACAAGCCTATATATACACGTGTATACATACGCGGGTACACACGCGGACATTCGGCAGTTATTCAACGCTGCCGAGTATATATAGGTATATGTTCGTATATATATGCATGGCAAGTATTATACGTGCAGTACGCTCGTAAGCAGCTTGTGGGTACTTGAGGACAAGTCTCGCGGTGTCTCGGGCTCGCGCACGCGAACTTCGTACATACATACGCGACAACTCGTCACATTATCTTTCGAGAACGCGCACAGTTAGTTCTTTGTCGCTCGCGCGCGCGCTTTTCCGCGCGGCTCCTTGTGTATAGTGTATACACGTATATACAAAGCCGCGATTCTCGCTAAAAATAGGAATAGGCGCAAACTCGGCAAGGCAGCCGCAGAGCCATTATCCCACGGCTCGAAATTTTTCACTCGAACGGCTTATTTCTGCCGCACTATATATTACGCATCATGCAGCTTGCAACATACATCGCCACTTACCGCTCGACTCTTGTGATGCAGGGTGTGATGGTGATGGTGGTGGAAGTGGTGGTAGCGCTTCTCCTTGGCCAGATGCTTGCTGTGGTGCTTGTCGGCCCGGTGGGGCGGATACGTGTGGTAGATCATGCTGACGCCGATGCAAGGCTGACGTCACCTCACCTCCGCGATCGTACACTTGAGCGGCTGATTCGCCGAGCTCTTGGGGTTGACGCTGCCGCTCTTCCGGCCGATCGTGTTGTTGCCCGAGGAGGCGGTCACCTGCTGCTGCTGCTGAGTATTGTGAGCATGATTCTGCAGGGTGAGATCGGCCTCGTCGACGTTGGCGTTGAAGTTGATCTGCTGGAGGTTGACGTTCGAGCCGATCGGCGTGACCGTCGTCGCGGGATCGAGCTTCACCAACGCGGCTTGCAGCTCGAGAGCGTCCATGTCTCAAGCACCGTGCGTTCTATAATCGATGCACTTGCGCACTGTTTATAGTTTCTATACAGACGTTCTTTCGCTCGATGTATTATAGTTGGGCTTTCACGGAGGGACAGAGGAGCGCACTGTACTGGGGACGCGTGTGTCCTGAAATTCATTATTTTTTAACGACGTGCCAAAAGGCCGCAGAGTCGTCGAGAGGAGCGAACCTGTGTGTCGTCGCGAGTCCTTACAATCTCGCACGTGTGCCGCACGAGAGCACGGCAAGGTCTCGTATCTATCCTATATATATATTGCGAGAGAGAGAGAGGTAAAACGAATCGCCGCGCACGTGTCAGCGAGTTTTCTCTCTCTCTCGCTTCGCTCTCCCTCTGGCAACTACAGACCTATAAGTTGTATAGGGATTTTCGGGACGAACCTGATCGCTACAAAGCTCCTCTTCTTTCCTCTATATATACATCTCCCTCTGTGCGTGTTAGCACATCGATTATTTCATTATTCGGATAATGCGCCCGACGACGAAACTTTTCCAATTAAAAGCGGGTACGAGGTCGCAAAAGTGCCGTTATTCAGAATAAGCACGAGTGAATTGTGGCGCAGATCTCTCTGCGTATACACATACATATATATACCACACACGATATATATGCACGTTCGCACCGAGCCACTCGCTTTCCAAGCCCGCTGAGTATATGCATGCGGAAAAAAATACTCGAGAGTGTATCTTTGCGGAGAGCGCAGGACTTTTCAACCGAGAGCCGTATAATGCGGCAATCATAATGTATCCCCGCGACTTTTTGTTCGAGTGTAAACAGCGTGAAACTGCGATTATACATTTTTCTCCGGGGCTGTCACTTTCATTAGTTTCGTCGCTGAGTGTGTGCGTGTATACATGATAGAAAACGAGTTGGTTCAGCGACACACACACACATAAGCCTCGCCCCCCCCCCCTGGTGCATATAGGTATAGCTCTCTAAGTATTAGCAAAGTGTACGGAGCATTCTGCCGGCTTCGAAAGAGAAACAAGAGAAAATGTCATCGGCGCGTATGGGTAAACGCTCGTCGGTACACAGTACTCGAGTTTAAATCGAGGCTAATAACCGTCATTGCATTATACGCGTATACGCACACGTGTGTGTATAGCTGCTGTAGAGCGCATTATAAAGAGACGCGAACGCGTGTAACGTCCGCGCGGCAGACGTATTTACTATATATATTATGCTGGTCCGGATTCCGGCTGCTGCTTATGTGCGCCGCTGCTTCGGCGAATGCGCGAGATCTCTCGTGCCGCTGATTATTAAGCGATCCTTTCTTTCGATTTCCCCTCGTTAGCCGCGCGCCGCAAACCAGTGGCACATGCACCGAGAGAAAGAGAAAAAGAGAGAGAGAGAGAGAGACCGATAGTCCTCGCAGTGCATTGGCTACGCTTTCCTCTTAGATTGTTACAATCGCGTACCAGGTATACATATAGATATGCGCGCATGTGTAGCAGTACACTTTGCTCGCGTGCTTCGCTACATATACCGTTCCGCCATTCATGCAGGTATACACACGTATACGTGTACACATAGAAGCGCGAGAGAGCCGAGGCTTTTATTATTGGAAGCGATCGCGGCGGCGATGTGCCGTGCGCTGCGTATAATAGCCTGCCTATACGCGGACATACACAAAGAGGAGTATAGCGCGCCAAGTGCAATTAAGGACCTTCGAAATTAGTCCATTGTTGCCACGAGATACTCGCGCGCGCGAGAGTCTGCCGTGCTTTGTGTGTGTATATATATATCCGTGTCAGTTTTCTCTTGTTTTCAATCTGCTCCGGAGCGTTGTAATATAGCCGGCGAACAGCTGCCAAAAACGAACTCTCTTAGTCCAGAGGGATAATGTATACATAGAAAAGGCAATCTTCATCGGTCAAATGGTTTCTTTTTCGTGTGTTATACCATATAACGCGCGGTAGTACATCAGGATCTAGAAAGGCACACACGCACGCACAGACACCAAAATGCTAATTCGCCACTTGGAATCCATTCGCGCGCATTATTATAATTTAACGCCTGTTAATTCGATTTTTTTCACGCTCTGCGCTTTACGAGCATCGCGACCTGTCCACCTACGAATATTCATGTTCTCTCCTCTGCGCAGCGTGTGTGTCGCGCGCGTATATCACATCCGGCGTCGTTTTGGGACCCGTATACATACGAACACGAGCGAGCGAACCCTCGAAAATCCGCGAGAGGCGCGGGGAGGGGGAGCTCGCTATTTTCGCTCGGAAAAAAGGAGAGCCGCGACAGATCCGCGCGTTTTTTGCGGGGAAAGCCGCCGTCGCTGCAGATGTGCTCGCGCGGCGCTCGTGTGCGCGCGCGGTATATAAATAAATGAGTTTGCGTGCGCGCAGGCGACTTTCTTCCGAATACGAGGCGCGCGCGGCTCGAAAATCGCGCTGCGCAACAATTAACCCGATATTGTTCTCCTCCGCGTATGTACGGTTATGTCTTGGAGCTCACACATATATATATAAGTATAGGTACTGCTGCAACGCCGCGCGCTCGTGTTTTCGACGCGCATACGTACACGCGCGTGGAAATACTTATATACATGTATATATGTATAAGAGAGCCCGGATTCAGAAGCCATAAAGAGCATTGTATCGCGGGGTTTATGCTTCCGCGAATGCGCCGTGACACCTTAGTCGATTCGTAAATTTTAACGGGCTGAAACGTACCGTGAAATTACACACACGCGCGCGCGCGCGCGCGGTCGCTCTTCGAAAGGAGAAGTAGGTTTATCGAAAGACGTTTCGCGTGTGTGAAAGTCGAAAATTCCGTTTTTCGCGGAAGCGCCCACGGATCGCGCGCGCGCGTGTGTGTCTGTGCGTATACAGCCTTGGTTGAAAATTAATGGGGGATTGTTATCGGCCGGAATCAATGCTGAAAAAGCGTTTAAAGCATAACTGTAATTATGATTGTGTGTACGCGCGCGTATGTGTGTCTGCTACTCAATTATTGATAATGGAATAATACGTTGCGTTACGCGGAGGAAAATTGAATCTCAGCGTGTCCTTAACAAAGCAATATAACGCAGCCGCACCGAGAAAAATGAACCAATAAAAATGTAAGAGTTGAGCAAAAATTGCTACTGCAGTGATGTAACTGCGTGGAACGCGCTTGCATTTTGTTGGCAATCGTAACAAAATTTATTACGGTTCTTGCAAAACGCATATACTATAAAAAAATATTCTTAAAATGCTCGTAGTCCAAGTATACACACGCACGTTTTCTGCGCGCAGCTTCTCGGCACACATAGTAATTTTTACTGCGCAATTTTTCTCGGTCTATACCTGGCTATGTTTAACTTTTTGAATATTAACCAGCAATCGAGCGGAGAAGTCGTTAAATTTTCCGTCACCGCAGGAACTACTGCGCGCGTGCGTCTTCGCCGAAAATCGCGCCAACACAATAGGCGCGCAACAACAGGCGGATATAATTGCCTCCTTATGATCGCGCTCGATTTCACTGATCCAATTAAGCATACGGAATCCGCGAGACACGACGACGCATCCGAGAAAGCCGCGCGCAATTAGAATCGGTCAGAGAAAAACGGGTTAGAGACATTTGCCGCGCGTATACCCGCATGTGTGCGTCTGATGTATATCCGCCACCAAATTTCACCTAATTAGCATTATAAACAGCGTTTTAAAAAAAAAAGCCGGACAAAGCGCCGTGTGTTTATTCCGAGAAGGAGCTCGTCCATAAACACGGAGAGGAGCAGTTATTAACGAGCGAAGAAGAGGCCAGAAATTCGTCAGAAGAGAAAAATATAAAGAAGAAGAGAGAAAGAGAGAGAAGGAAGCGTTTGCAAGTGACGAGAGGAAATTCCGAGAATTCCAGGGAAGACTCGCGCGCGCACACACTCACACACATACACACAGAGAAGATTCCGGTCTGTCCGGGATGAAATGCCGATGTACCTTGAAATTATTTATTCCACCCGACGAGTCGCCCACACGGTCTGCCCTTAACGGAGCAGCAACGACTTTTGATTCATCGGCCGGTATAAAGAGCAGCGAGAGAGAGAAAGAGAGAGAGAGAGAGCGCGATTTCAATGCTGACAAAGTGTTCTCGGATGGTCAATAAAATTATACCTTGAGTGAGAGAGTGCGGGGGGTGGGGTGGGGAGAGAGAGAGAGAGAGAGAGAAAGATCCCTCGCGAGATACGCGCCCGCTCGATGCCTCTTTCTTTATGGATTCGCTATATTACACGGACGCGCCGTGAAAAATCGAGCTGCTTTATTATAGCGGGACACACACACACACACACTATATGCAAAGTGGCCGTAATTGTTTCTCGTCGGAAATGGATACGAGCTGCATATACGGTGCGTATATACTGCGCTATCATACGCGGAAGTGTACAAAATTCTCGATTCTCCCTGCCCGAACGATATGATCGATCGACGAAGGTGCTTCTATCAATCTATCATAGAGAAGGCCCATAGCGACGTTTTGAATTTCTCGGAATAGCCCGAGTGTACATAACTCGGCTGCGTGTGGATAGAAAAAAATCACTCGGCAAACTCGACGCGAGGAAGAGAGAGAGAGAGAGAGGAGAGAAAAAAAATCATTGGCTAAGCAGCTCTACTCCGATACCGATCAATCACACCGGGCCATTAATCAAGTGAAACGCGCGCTCGCGCACGGCGGGCATTTCTCAGCCTGTGTACCGCTTTAATTCGATACGTCTCTCTCTCTCTCTCTCTCTCTCTCTCTCTCTCGCGGGGGCGAAAAATGAAAAGGCCAATTTGGCGGGGCACAAAGAGTCGTACGGTCAAACGGAATTGCGAAGGAGCCCGGCCCGGCCGCGCAGGAGGAGAGCTTATTGCACTTTTCGCGTCTTCTCGCGAATATTCAGGCCAATCCGCGCGCTATATGTATACTGCTATCGCGTCGCTCTTTGTGCCTCCTCGCGACTCCTCTTTTTTCTCTCTCTCTCTCTCTCTCGTCCGAAGAAATCCGCGTAAGTAATGGGTCTAGACACACGGAGCGAGATGCAGAGAGCGTATATGTATAAGGGAGATATTACTGACAGATAAAGTATCGGCTTTAATGAAACGCTGACGCATACGCGTTTTTGCGCGAATTTACTGTTAACGACTCGCGCGCGCCGTTCGGAGCCTGCCGCAGCAGCAGTCGAGCTGCTATTTCTTTCTTTCTTTCTCAGCTCCTTCTCCCTCGTTCTCCTCCGTTCTCCTCCGATGTGGGTATAAGCAAGTGCACAATAAAGCGCTGCACTTTTGTTTCGAGGAAACGTAAGTAATACGAATCGATGTGGCGAGGGGACCTAGATCCGGACCTGTTTCAGATTATATATATGCTATACACACTTCGCCTACTCTCTTGTCTACAGATAGGCATCTACGCGAGTCTATAACATAAAAGCTGTCTCAATCTTATCGAGCCGAAGTCCTCGGCTCTAATTTTCGAGGCACACTCTCTTATATATACGTATATAAGAGAGTCTCTAACAACCTATCGGCCCCAGCCATCTCTCGTCGCTGGCAAACGCGGCGCAGCATCTTTGTCGCGACGACGACGACGCACACACACACGCACACTACTTTTCACACACCACCAACACGACCATAGCGTCACACATTCCCAAGCTTTGCGCGCCGCTAACCATTAGAACGAGAGCTGCACCGCTGATATCAGCGTAAAGCGCCCAACTTGCAAACACCCTCGCGAGTGCAGACTATATAGATATATATACGTATACGAGGCGCGGATAGAGAGCGTCGCCTCGACGATCACACCCACGATATACCTACACACACACACACACACACTCGAGCGTTGTATCTACGCTGACACAGATAACGCCGCTCGCTATACTCCCTTGTACGACGAGCTTCGCCTTATAGACCGCGCGGATGATGCGCGCGTATACACACACGTATATAGCGCTTGCAGAGAGACGAGGCTCGTCAACTTATAATTAAGTCTCGACACCGAGAGAGCGGTGCTCTAATGCGCTCCACTGATATCTCGTCGGAGCTCCCCCCCCCCCCCCCTCAGACGAGGATATAAAAGCCTACGCGTATACGAGTGTATTTACGCTTATGTGCGCGAATGCAAGTAGCGGTGGCGGTAGCCAAAGAGAGAGAAAGAAACTGGGTGCGCGCGCGCGCGCGCAGACACACAGGCATAGCTCCTCGACTTACGCACTCCTCGGTATGTAGTGTATACCAGCTATCCACACCCTGTGGTTATATCCTTCGAGATTCCTCTTTCTCGCACTGCTACGGCGGCGTCGGCGTCGGCACACTGATACACACTGCTATACGCAATCCGCTTCTCTTCCGCGTCTCTCCGCGTATTATACGTGCAGGGCTAAACGCAGCGAACGCGCTGCAGCAGAGTCCGAGTGTACACAGTATACACAGCCGCGCAGTGCGCACTATCGAGCTACTGCATCGGAAGCTACTGGGAGAACTGCTGCTGCTGCTGCTTGTGATGGTGCTGGAAGGCGGTGTCCCCCCGTCCACGACTACTACACGACGACGACGACGACGACGACGACAACAGCCGAGAGAGCCGCGCGACTGCGATAGAAGAGCAGCAGAGCAGCATCCCCTCGCTCGCGCTACAGCAGCACTTCTCTCGAGACTGCGCGCAGGGCGAGAGCGAGAGCGAGAGAGAGAGAGGAGTCGCGATTAATGAAAAAGAGGGTGTAGTCGGCGGCGGCGCGCTGCTCCGGTCTAGGGACTTTTGCTGGACCGGTGGGAGGGGGGGGGCTGCGAGCGCGAATCCCGTCGCGACGGCGGCAGCCAGCCCCAGATCAATATGAGAGAGCGAGAGAGAGAGAGAGAGAGAGAGAGGGAGAGCAGCGCGCGCGTCGGCGGGAAATTCGCGCGCGCAGGTCCTGCGCCGAGGGATGCTGCCGCCGCCGCCGTTGCTGCTGTTCACTCGCTCTCTCGTATGGATCACCCCCCGCTACCCCGGACTATACACTCGACGGTGTATATGTGTATAGTACAGGCGGGCTGATGCGTGTGCGACGAGTCACCGCCACCGCTTGCTGTGCGGCCCTTTTTCTCTCTCTCTCTCTTTCTCTTTATACATCGCCGTCGTCGTCGTCGTCGTCGTCGTCTCGGCCAAGTTTTCGCGCTTACTTGCACGCTTACGCGCGTAAGCTCTTACGCGCGTGTAATACACGAATTTCCTCTTTGGCCAATCATCTTTGTACTGTTCTGTCGCGTGGGCTGCTACATATATACGTATGCCGCTGCTGCGACGAGAGGCCTCGACAGTTGTACGGCTTTAATGCGCGACACGAGATTCTATATGGCCGAGAAACGACGAGGAGCGCGCTGTAATGAGTTGGATTTCAGCCGCTCGTGAATTATTTATGCGGACGATCTTGGCTCTTTCCTATCTCTCGGGGAGGATGTACGTAATCTCGCGCGATAAACCTAAAGATTTTCCCCCATGAATATCTCATAGCGAGCGCGATGAAAACGCCGAGAGACACACAGCGGGATCTCTCCTTCGGTCGAATCGATTCGCGCGGAGCTATATCCTCTATTGCTTGGAGGGGGATGAGATATATATATATATATGTATATTTGTAATGAAAATCGAGCTTGCGAAGTGTGTAATAAAAAAAGTTGAGCAAAGTCGTCGGGACGCGTGTATGTATACACTTCATTAATCTTTCTTTCTCTCGAGGCGCGCGCGCGCGCCGGACAAATGATTTATTTACTGTCGCCGATAAATATCTCCTCCGTCGGCGACGGCGACGACGACGACGACGTTGGGCAAACGGTGATTTCCATGCGAGATCGAGAAAGAGGCAATTACGTACAAATTCGCCGAGAGAAATGGATGTGAAAGAAAGAGAGAGAAAGAGAGAGAGAGAGAAAAAAAAAGAAAGAGCAGACTCCTCCGCTTTTATATTACTTCTCTCTCTCTCGATGTTGCGGAGCGTCTACGTGTCTGGCCGCAGCTCGCGCACAGCAGCAGCGGCAGCAGCAGCAGCCGCCGCCGAAACTCCTCCTCACATATGCAGGACTGGCTTCCCACGCGAGCTCGAGCTTTGCCGCCGACGCCGCCTCCCGATCTCCTCTCCGCTCTACACCCTCTCCTCGCCCTCTCATTTCCCAGCGCTGTCACGTTTTCCACTTTTCCTACTCTCGTCGTCGATGTCGGAATTAAGATTCTCGAGACGGAGCTGTACTCTCATCAAGCTCCCGAAACCCGAGACTACACCACGCGCGCGCTTATTTCGTCCTTCGGCCTGATTCTCCGCTTGTTTTTTCCCCCCCTGTATAAGTATAGGCTGTTAATATTATTGCGGGAGAAAAAAACGCCTGTGTCGTCTCATATCCTGCGGAGATTCCCGATGCTCATAATCCAATCGGAGTATATCCAACTTTTCCATTCCCGAGTGTGCACACGACGAGAAAAATTCATAGCTGTGCGCGAAAATAGCAATTCTCTCTCTCTATCTCTCTCGGTTTTGTGGACGAGAGAGAGAGAGAGAGAGGGACAATAGATCCTTGGATCGAGGCGTTGATTTAGACTCGTCATCGCGCGCGCAGGAGACAATAAGCGTAAATGCACACAATCCCTCGGCTGCAGAGCGTTTACAAGATATATACCTATACATAATGAAAGCACAGGTATATATTCATGGGCTAAAACGTCACTCGTTTATACATACTCCGAGATAGAGAGAGAGAGAGAGAGAGAGAGAGAGCCTAACGGGGAAACCGCTGCAGGATATCTCTCTCCGCACAAAGGAGCTCGACGACTGCTGCTGCTGCTGCAGAATATCTGTTGCGCAATGGCGTAACCCACATAGAGGAGCGCGAGCCTTGCACAGCTGGTGCAGCTCGAAATCTCGCTCGCAGCCTCTTACTCGCCGCGCCGGTGACGAAATTCACGGGCGCACTGTTGTGTGTACGGCAAAACGACCCGCGCCACACTCCGCGAACACATCGAAATCACAGTGCGCTGCAGTGCTGCGCCGGCGAGAAGAAGAGCTTATAGTCTCTCGAGGTCTTTTTTGCCCGAGTGTCGCAAACGAGCTATAAACCATAATCGAGGAATTCGCAGTGTCTCTCTCTCTCTCTCTCTGTCTCTACTGTAATAGCAGTGTGTGTCGAGAGGAGAAGAAAAAAGGGGAGAGTCTCTGCGCGTGTATATAAAGTATACCGCGAGTGTGATACGAGAGGCACTTGCGAGAGAGCGAGAGAGAGAGAATTCCCGCCGGCGAGAGAGAGAGCGATATATATAAATTTACATAATTTCCGATAAGGCGCGAGAAACGCGTGTGCGTAATAGCCTGAATTTCGCGGTAGATCGTGGCTGTCCGATACGTTTCACCGCCGAGTTAATATCGCGCGCCGCCCCGGCTTTCTATATTTTTACCAGCTCTCTCGCGCTAATTCCATCTCTCCCCGGGTCTAATTCAATTTTCGCGCTCCAGTAGAAAAGAAAACGAAACAGCGCACATGTGTATATATGAGTATGTCCAGGAAATTTCTATTCGGAAACGACTCGGACGGAAAAGTTGTAAAAAATTTTCTTGAAGGCACACCTACCGGACCTGTTTTTTTCTCGTTCCTCAGGTAATTCTGAAAGAGAAAAAGCTCGCGTGCACGGGAAAATCTTAGGGTGCATTTTTTTCCAGAACAAAAACGACTCGAAAAACGAGAAATAATTAAAAAATAGGAATTCATAGATTCCTTTTCTCAAAAGCTATGGACTTTTAAAAATATTCCATTGGTACAAAAAAATTTTCATTGGTACGAAAAAATTTCAGAGCATTGTTTCATGAATTTTAAGGCATTTTCGTTCTAATGAAACTTTTATAAAAGTCCACAGTTTTTGAGAGAAAAAATCTATGAATTCTCTTCTTGTCAATTATTTCTCGTTTTTTCGAGTCGTTTATGCTCCGGAAAAAGATATACCCTAAGATTTCCCGTGTACGCGTGTAGAAAAACATGTCTGGTAGGTGTGCCATCAAGAAAATGTTTTACAACTTTTCCGAAATTTCCTGGACATACTCATATATATATATAACGGCAGTACAGAGTACACGTAGCTCTCCCCCGCGGTAAGGAGCGAGGAGGAGAGGTGAGCGTTATATCCCATATTCCATTAGCTGCGCGCGTACATACGTATCACTATTGTACACAGGCATTTAGAAGGAGAGACGACACGCGTAATGCATACGGGATATAAGTACGCGCCGTGAGATTGAAAGCCAGAAAAACGAGGAAGCGCAGGGACTCTTAGCGCGCGGCGCTCGTTTCATCTGTATAGAGACGCAGACACTCGTCTATGTATATTGTATATATATAGTATATTATACATGCGGGACTCACACGCGGGCGCGTAATCTCTCACGGCACTTTATCACGCGGCCGCAAAGAAAGGAGTCGAGAGTCTCTCTCTCCGGGAGGCCGTTTCAGCTTTCCGTTTGCTTTTTCAGCGACTCCTCTCCGTTTTTTCTTCTCAGCTCTCCCGTACAGCAACGCAGTCGAGAGAGCGGCAGCAGGAGCGGAGGGATTAAAAATCTACTCGATTTCTTTCTTTCTCTCTCTCTCTCTCTCTCTGCGTTGGGATCGTTCGTCGGTTTTTGTCGCGCAGAGCGCGGAAGAGAGATGGACGAGAACGGGCCAGCGACATTTTACGCGAATCGTTAACCCTCTAATTAAAATTTATGCGGCTCATCCTTTCCCCTCCGCGAGCATCGGCCGTATAATATATGAATTCTTCTTCGAGCCGATGCGACCCCGCGGCGATAAGGCGCAAGGGGAGTCGTGTATATATATACACACACACACACACACACACACACACACACACACACACACACACACACACACACACATCGAAGTCGCTGCGGCCGAAAACCCATAAAGACCGAGGCTGCTGTGTTATACGATTTTTATTTTCACAAATAGCCCATATTACACAGCGTCGAGAGGTATTACGAGCAAAGGCAGAGCTGGTGTCATCTCTCGGAGATTCGCGAGCGAGTCGCTTCTGTCTATACGCGATGGTAAAGGCTGGTCAGGTAGGTATCTCCGCAATACCGGTATATACCAGGTTGCTCTGCAGGAATCTGCCTAACCCGAGCGCGTTGGAAGTAGAGGGAGCCTCGATGCCCTCGCGGTGTACAATGTACGATCGGATGCACTCTGTTGCACGCCGCGATGTATATATATAGCCGACGCTCCGGGATGAAAGTATTCTCGAGAGAGAGAGAGAGAAAGAGATTTCGATGTATGTTACAAACGCATTTTATTTCTTACGTCACCCGCCGCTCTCGTGCTCGCTCGGCTCTTTATGTATTATTATACTCCGGAGAAAGAGACATATATATATAAGAGGCGAGTGATTAATCTCGAGGTGTGTACATAAAAACGTCCGAGTTGCCGAAGAATTTCACACCGTCGCAAGAGACAGAGAGAGAGAGAGAGAGAGAAGCTCCGTTAAAGAAGCATCTTCCGCTTCGGCATGCACGACATTTCTCCGGCGTTTAATACCCCCCCCCCCCCACCCCCCGGAGTATATAGATATAGCTGTATATACTTGAGCTCTTTGCGAGCGCGAAAAGGAAAGCACAAGAAGGAACGCAGCGGCTGCAGCAGCAGCAGCAGCAGCACTGACACGTCCACCGCCCAAGGCAGCAACAGCAGCAGCAGCAGCAGCGGCTGCATCGTCTGCAACTGTCCGCGAGCGAGCGTACATATATACATATATACCAGCTATACACACAGTATAGACGCGCGTATAATCCGAGTGGTCGCGCAGCGCGACTTTGCGGTTTCGCAGCTTAGGCTACTATATACTTGTGCGATTCTCCTTGCGCGCGCGCTCGGTGTAATCGCTCGTCGCACTTGTTCACGGGGCGATGCTTGCGCGCGCCGCAGCGGACAATGTACATTTCTCTCGGTCGTACATACATATAACGTATTATCTCTCTCCCCGTCGCTGTCGTCGCTCTCATTTTCATCGGCTGGAACGTTCGACCCAAGAGTGCGCGCACTTACCGCATTGTTAACATTTTGGGCGGAAGCTTTCTTATTCCATGGAGCCGGAGCGTCGGGCTCGACTTCCGCGATTATTATCGCCGCTGCGCGCCGAGATCGTTTATAGAGGTTAGCGCGTCCCGGCTAAATTTAAAGAGCTCGTCGAGGACGTTCGGAGAGAATAATATTTGGATATTTCCATTCCTCCAAGCGCAAGCTGCACTACTTATACACCGCGGCGCGGACTACTGTGTCACGGACGACTCGGCGAATTTCGGCCGCGGATAACGCATAAGTACCGCAGGTATATATATAGAGAGAGCGAGAGAGACAGAGAGAGAGAGAAGAGAGCGCGAGGCGAATCGAGAGCTTAGCCATGAGAGAAAACGGCACAAAGGAAAGAGTTAATCTTCGGCGCGACGCGGCGTGCCGCTGGAATTAGATTGGAACTGGGCCCTTTCAAAAGAGAAAGAGAGAGAGAGAGAGAGATAAAGAGACTCCGAGGAGTAGGTATACACTCGCTTGTTGCACTGCGAGAAGAGCCGCAGCGAGGCGTTGCTGCCCGCGCTGCAGAAGCCTATATATATATATATATATATATGGTATACATACACAGGGCAGAAAGGTATAGCGGTGCACGAGTGCTATAGCTATACGTATAGAACGTAGATTATACATGTATGATATTTTCCTTGTACTACGTGAGAAAGAGAGTTTATATTTGCTGAGCTAGTTTTACTTCCGGTGAATCTAGTTTGTTGCGATGAATTTTTCGGGCTACATAAAAGAGGCTGCGCGCATATAGTGTCTTTTCCGAAGCGATGCTTCATTTTTCCGAAAATAATTGGTTGCGAGATATAAATCCAAGAGCTAAACACTCTTTAAGAAAATTGTCTCTTTTTCCAACGCGAATGCATACATAACTATGTTATAACTGCTGTCGGACTTGCGGGACTTCCAAATCTATACGATTCGACTGAACGTAAAATTTTAGTACGGAAAATTTTCTGCCGATATCGAGATATTTTTGAAGTTTAATTATAATCGTTTACTTTGAAATGTACAGCCAGTTCCGTAGATCTTATCTGATTCTGCGTAAATATTGTTATTTAGCGTTCTGATAGACGCGATATCGATAAAATCTGAAAGTATATGCAGCTTTTAATAGTAAACGATAGTGTAACTTTTTAAAAAATCGTAATCAAATGAGGTTTTTGTTGAACTATAATTTTTTAGCACAACTGGATTCACATAGAAAGCTGCAATTTGGCGCCTGAAGTAAAGCCATACTACTTTTCATCCTCGTGTATTAATTGTCAAAACTTCAAACGAATTCATCTCCCAAAGGGTCTCCAACATTTAACAATTACACGATCCCTCCGTCAAATAAAAATTCATTAGCTAGTCCCCACCTAAGCACTCGAAAACTGAATCGAGTACTCTCACCGGCAATCTGCGAATATCATATCCCAACCGCTATAACGCAACCGAACTTTTCCAGCGAAAAACAAGCGCGCTATACTGCACCGTAAAAGTTTCCCCGCGCAATTTCAAGGTGAATATCGTGCAAAAAGTTGCCGCGAGCCCTCCAAGTCTCTTTTTCGCTTTCTTTATCTCTCCCTCTCCGAGTCCTCGCTAAAAAAAGCTCCCGGAATAACTTTCCAGCGCAGATTTTATATACACTTACACGTATATGTATATACAGGAATCGCGTCTCGCAGGAATTTCAACCGGCTAAGTGTATACGCAAACGTTAAATTACAATCGATATTACGGCAATGCGGTAAGTCGTGCGCCGCTGTCCTCTCGTCGCTTTTCTGCCATATATATCTCCTCTCCGACGAGACCAGTAGAGTCCTCGCGGCTTTCCTTTTTTTCTCTGTCTTCTCTTTGCGAGCCGCGCACCGGAGCTTTTATCAATTATGCACGAATTATTCCGTATCACGTATATAGCCAGCTATATAGGACGATACGGCGGAAGCACGTTATTATAGCCGACTCTCGCGGTTATACACGTCTTATTCCAGTGGTATACGAGAGAAAATATATAATATATAATATCCTACACGTATACACCTATATATTATATATATACACACACACACACACTCACACACACAATACAGCCATTATATATAGGCGTTGCATTTATTGAAATATTCCCTCCACAATAAATCGAGCGCACGCAGGTAGTAAATTAAATCGCCTCGAAATCTGTATTCCATTAGAATCGCTCACGCGGTTACGTGCAGGTCCCCTCCCCATGCACACATAGCCGAGCACACTTGATATCCAATAAACAAGATCCCATAAACAACGACTCGGCCCGCGCGCGCGAACGCTCTTCGAATTTGTCGATACCGCAAATTACTTCCCGTCTCGTTACGTCAGAAATCGAAGAGAGAAAACCGGCTGCTGCTGCCGCCGCTGCTACAGTTCTGTACATGCATACATATGTGTCTGTATATATGTATACACATACGCAGACACTTGCGAGGCGATCCATCAGAAACAAAGCCGACAACGGCGGCGATAAATTAACGCCATATTTCGAGGAGCCGTAAACAAGTCATTGGACGGGAGAGACCGATATTTTCCGTAAGATAAGTGTTCCCGGGGAGCGAGACACAATCGTAGGCGTGGTGCGCTCTCTCTCTCTCTCTCTCTCTCTCTCGCTTCTCTCACAATCCTCTGCTCTACGCGTATGTATAAATACATTCATAAAACTCCATAATACACGCCGAGAGCTCTCGGACTCTCTAAGTATCTGTGTGTGTGTGTGCCTGTCTCTGTGTGACTGCACGGAAACGATCGTATAAGAGAAGAGAAGAGACGCCCGGGCGATTAGCCGCCGAAACTCCTACTCGGCATCGATCACTCGACAGCAGCAGCAGCAGAAGCCATCAGCGGTTGTGACGAGTCGTGTACAGGGACGTATAGGAGAGCTTCGCCGCGGACGAGCGACTATCCGTCTGCTGTTCTGCTCTCGTATATACATGTATGTATATACACACTCGCGGTTTCATTAGGAGGAGGCGGCGGCGGCTGTTGCGGCTCTTATTGCGTCACCCGCACCGAATTCAATTACGACAACTGGGTCAATATTTGCTTTCTCTCGCGATCTCTCTATGACACTTTAACGCGACGTCCTTCCCGAAAAAATAAATGGGACGAAAGTAGTGCGTCGTCGTTGTCGTCGTCGTCGTCGTCGTCGTCTACTTTTCGCGCGCGATCGTGATCGATCGTTATTTTCGTACAATCAGCTCGTCGTTAGACGCTTTATACATCCCGGCGCGCGCCGCGGCGCGGAGAGTCTCTATTAGCTACGCGCCGAGAGATTCTTAATTAATTGGCCGCGGTAATAATTCATGGGGGGCTATACAGAACGGCGGCTGTAGCAATGTGCGTATATACCTGTATATATTATATACAGCGAGTCTGTGTGTCGCGCACGTGCGTATACGCGATCGATTATTAATAATGTAATAAATTGACGCAGTACAGAGACGCGCGCGCGCGGCGCGGCGCGGCGAAATTTCCAGCGGCGGGCTGTCATCTCGATATCCGCGCGAATGAAAAAAAAGCGTCGGATCATCGCGGCGATCATTTTTCAATCCAGCCTCTTTCGACGCGGACGTATAGTTCGAAAAGAAGTTGTCGAGCCTTATATATATATATGTATGATTGTACAGTGCGCACCGTTAAGCATGTCTCTCTCTTTCTCGTATAATAGCCCATCGCGTACTTCATCATATATATATACCTATACATTAATAGCATCAAAAGTGCGTGTGTGTATATATAGCGCGTCTACAATAACACAGCAGTACATAGACACGTAAAAGCGCGCGTGTCCGTATAGCCTATGCGTATATGTAGAGTGGCGACGCTGAAAAGGATAGACAGCCATGGTAAAAGCAGAAAAAGATCGTCCCATTAGATAGAGGCTCGGCCGAGAGGAGAAAGAGCTATTTCTTTGTCAACGCGCCCCGCCTCGCGTACCTGTCGCGTCCGTTAATATACCCTCGTCTGTCTCGCTCCTCTGAAATATCAGAGCGTGCACTTTCATTGTCGATCTCTCTCTCTTTCTCGCGGTAGAGAGCCGACGACGGAGGCGTACACCGTATACCGATACGAGAGCTTCTTTCTTTTTTTCTCTCTCTCTCTCTCTCTTCCTCCCATATGTACACACTACACACACGCACACACAGTCCTCGCGCGATGATGCAGTGGTGCGCTAAGTATCGTCGAGGAGGATGAGTCGTCAAAGCGATGTCAAATCGTCTCGCCCTCTTCCGTATAATACACGTCACATCTCGTGTATAACATAATGTACCCGCAGCAGCGTCACCACCGCGAGCTTTCCCCGAAAAATTCGTGTGTCTTTCAATTATACGCTTTCTTTCTCTCTCTTTCTCTCTCTCTCTGGTCCCGAGAGATATCTTTATCTTCATCGCGCTGCGTCTAATCCGATAAATCAATGGGACGTTAATTTCGTGAGTGACGGGAAGCTTGGGCGGCTCGGGGGTAAAACGGTAGATTTATTTTTATAGCCCCCGCGGCTGCAGTCGAAAGAGGGAACGAGCGAAAAAGACTTATTACATTGCAGGCTTTTGCGTTATATTCGAAAAGTGCACGTGCGCGGGCTTCGTCCCCGCCGCGGCGAGGGACGCGAGTGAAAATCGATTCCCGACTACAGCGTATTATACGCTCATTTCTGCGTCTCTCGCTCTCGAGAATTGTATATATATACAGTATATCGTATTATACATTAAAACACACACGCCTATCCTCGGCGCTTCTGTCTCTCTCTTTTTCTCTCCCTGCGCCTTGCAACAGGACGCTCTCGAACGCGAGCCTAAAAATAGGAGAGCGGGATACATAGGCGGGAGGGTTATAACCCCCCCCCCCCCCCAGAGCATCAATACTTTTTAATTCGAACTTTTTGGGGGGGGGGGGGGATCTCGCAATGCCGCCGCGTCTCGGAGAGAAGAGAAACATGCTGTAGACGTTGCTGCGCGAAGAAGGGAGAGAGAGAGAGAAAGAGCGCCCGGCTATATTCGTCGTGGGTTATAGCGTGTATCCCGCCGTCGCTGCGCTCCTGCACTATAAAGGCCTGCTTTATTATTAGAGCTCGCTCCGCGCGTATGTATACAGCGCCCGCGAGCTTCGCAACTCTTTTACCATGGCGGTTTCCGCCTCTATGTACATAAATATTTTTCTATGTCTCTCCGGAGCGCGCAGGGCTGCTGCGCGCGCGCCGCGGGGGCCTTAATGAGGCGCAGTCCGAGTGTCTGCTATATATCGCTCACCCCCCTCCCCCCCGGCCCCGATTGAGTTTCTCGCGCGGCCCGATACATTAATTTTTACGACTTACCTGCGTGCGCTTTGTTTATTCCTATACGAGAATACGTATGCGTGATACACAAGAGTCTCTCTGCCTCTCTCGGGGCATTGGAAGCGTATAAGATATAAAGCGAGAGAACGCGCGGCGGCGAAGACGGTAGCCGAGAGAGGTGAATGTTAACAGCCAATAAAATTAATTCAGCCGTCGTTTTATTTGCATTTTCGGCTCTGTATATAGGAGTATAGGCTCTCTCTCTCTCGCGCGCGCGCATTTGAATATAAGTGTATGAGAATGATTCATCGGCAATTTGCCTCCTCCGCGCCGATAGAGCGCAGTAGCATTATACATTCCTCCGAACGAGGAGAAATAATAATGTGTGTACGAGCTCGCTGCGGAATTGCGATCGGAGAAAGAAAATAAAAGAAAAGAAAGAGGAAAAAAAAAGCAGGAACGTGACTAACCTCCTCGTGCAGGGACCTCTGCTGCATTCCCGTCCAGCACAGCCTGCAGAGATCCTTCTCCCGCTGGTTCTCGGCCCAGTCTCGCTCGGTCTTCTCGCGGTCCCGGTTGGTGGTGGTGGTGGTGCTGCTGCTGTTGCTGCTGCCGCCGCCGCCGAGCTGGGGCGGCGGCGGTGGTACCGGTGGCGGCAGCGGACTCGTCGCCACCTCGAGGCTGTCGGAGCTCGAGTTGTGCCTCCGCGGAGGCGTGATGTTGGTGACGAGGCTGCGATTGGCGAGGCTCCCGGCGCCGGCGATGCTCGAGGAGAGCGGGCCGCTGCTGGGGGCGAGCTGAGCGCCGGAGCCGGTTCGCTCGTTCGCCGCCGCGGCCCTCGCGTACGGCGAGGACAGGTAGAGGTCCGCGGAGGTCTTGGAGCCGGTGCTGCCGCCGCCGCCGCCAGCAGTAGCAGCGCTGGCTGACGGCGCAGCGGCGCCAACGCTCTGGGGCTGCGGTCGCAGAAAGTCGTCGAGCAGGTAGAAGCTCTGGGCACGAGCCGACCTGGCGCCGCCGTCCTGGTCCTTCGTCTCGTCGTCGGCGTCGTCCTGCTGCTGGAACAGGCGACGGCCGACCTTCGATCTGCCGGCGTTGCTGAGCGAGTAGTCGCCGTTGGTCTTGGACGAGACGAGCCTGGAGGAGGCGCAGGAGGCCGGCTGGGAACTGCTGGCGCCGCGGCGGTAGTAGCCGTTGTCGAGGGTGGACGAGCTGCCGACGAGGGAGGACTCCGGGAGCCGCTCACAGTCCTCGATCATGGACATGCTGGCGTTGTGGTAGATGGACGTCTGACTGGACCTGGACTGGCTGGAGCCGTTGTTGTTGTTGTTGTTGCCGGCGCTGGGGATACCGGAGCCGTTGGAGGCAACGGGCGTTCTGAGCAGGGCCCCGAGAGACCTCCACTTGCGGTCCTGATTACTGCTGCTGCCACTGCTGTTGTTGTTGTTGGAGGAGGAGGACGTGGAGGAGACGGGGGTGCTCCACTTGCGATCGCTGCTGCTGATGCGCTCGGGCGTGAGTACGCTGGACTTGACGTACCACTTGCTGCTGTCCTTGGCCGGCGAGACGAGGCTGCCGTTGCCGGCGGTGCTTCCGGGCCACCTGCGCTCCTGGATCGGCGAGGTGGCTATGCCGCTGGAGCCGTGGATGCTGCTGCCGGCGTTGGCCCACTTGCGCTCGGAGGCCGGGGCGGTGAGCTCCTCGCGCTGCTTGCTCTTCCACCAGGAGGAGGTGGAGGCGGTGAAGAGGATGAGGGCGCCGCGCAGCGGGTTCTTGGAGTCCTGCTGCCTCGAGGAGGACTTGTCGAGGAGCTCCGAGCCGTGGTGGTGGTGGTGATGGTGATAGTGGCCGACGTCTCGGTAGCTCGAGGCCATGCCGATCTCCCGATCGCTGAGGGCGCTCTCGCGATCGGTCCGCGTGGAGGAGGGCAGGTAGGAGGAGGTCGACTTGGTCATGAGGTCCTCCTCGCCGGAGTTGCCCCGCAGGAGTATAGCATTGGTGCTGCGCAGCCTGGGCCTCGATCTGACGAAGCCGTAGTCGTTGCTGTTGTCGAGGTAGGAGAGATCGGTACTGAGCATGGCCGAGTCCCTCGTCGACGAGCTGCCCTTGGCCATCTGCGAGGAGGACGAGGAGGGCTGGCGGTGGCTCTGCAGAGAGGACATTCCGCTGTACTGATGCATGTTCAGCTGGAGACTGGGCTGCTGGGGCAGGGTCGAGGTGCGGGCTCGGTGGCTCGCGTCGCCGGAGCCGCGCTGCAGGCAGGAGAAGCTCGCCGAGTGCCGCAGGCTCGAGGGTGGATTGCCTGGTTGGCTCACGCCCAACATCTTCTCTCTCGGATGCGCCACTGGCCTCGATTCCCTCGACGGGGGGTGAGGAGTGCAAGCTCAGAGGACACACACACACACACACACTTGCACGCGCGCGCTGCTGATTTTTCGAGAGGCTTGCGGGGGGGGGGGGAGAAACAGCTGCTCTCAAAGGACGAGGCTTATCGATGCGTGACGCCGGTCGACGAAAAGTCGAGTGGCTTCCGCTGAGGCTGCTGCCAAGTCTTCGCTACTGCTGCTGGTGGTGCTGCTGCTGCTGGCGTTGATGATGATGGGCATCGTCGTGACGCTGACGGGACCAAGCTTGGCATCTTTCGGAGAGACGAAAGATCGGAGCGGCGCTGTCTAGAACAGAAACAAAAGGACGAGGGTAGGGACGAGCAAAATAAAACTTAACGTATGGCTTATGATGTAAGAACAAAATAATAATTGCGTGGATGTATCGAGGGGTGGCGAGATGTGTGTATGATTTTGTGCGGTTTGCGGGTTCGAGTTATAGATAGTACTTTTTTTTCTTTCTTCTTTTTCTCTACATCTATTTCGAGCTCGAGTATGTGTGTAATGACAATTTACGAGGGGTGAGATGGCGATGCTGATATACAGAAGCGATGACTGATGGCGGCGAGAGTCAACTCATAATTGTTAAAATCGCTCCAGCGAGTCTCTCCTTTTTTCATACTCGCGCGTTTTAAACGGCCGTGCTAATGGACTCGCTAGAAGCATCGAGCAGAGAGATAAGAAGCCGGGGAGTAATAACTAAAAGAAATGAACGAAAAAACTAAACGGTATAATTCAAGCGAGGTATACAACCCATTACAGGATATATAAATATACTGCAGACACTGCGCGCGCTCTCCGCGTGGCGTGTATCTCTTTCCTCTTCCACAGCGGCAGCAATTAATCGAAAACGCTCATAATCGCGCACTTAATTTGCATGAAATTATTTCCTGCGCGTCTAGACGTTACTTAAGCGTCGCCATGCACGCCAATTGGGAGAGATATTTCGGCGTGTGTGGCGGCAGCTGCGTCGAATCATTGCGTTAATGTGGCCCCCAGTACATATGCATTTATATTGCACAACAAACAATGCGCAGTACATAATATTCCGCATAATACACTGCAGCCCTTTTCTCCCCCGCCGATCTATGATGCAAGAGCCTGTGTATATGCAGATGCAACGTGCACTGCATATATGGGACGCGAATTGAATAGCTTGCAACATTGTGCGAGCGAGCGAGCAGCCGAATTTATTCAGGATTCGACGACACAGGACGATGCAGGCGATAAAAATTTTATTGATCCAATTTGCATAAATTACACGCAACGAGAGAGACTTCTTGCTCTCTCTCACTTTATATTGTCTCTCTCTCTCGTAAAGCGCATAAAATACACTTCCGCGTTTGCGAAAGTCAGTGACTCGTGAGAGAGAAGGAGGAGGAGGAGGAGGAGGCGGCGGTGGAGGAGGAGCCGGAGAAAGATCTCTTCTCGCTCGATCAATTATGACGAAGTCACCCGCGCGTGCAGCGCGCCTCGCTATATACATTTAAGATCTAAATATAACCGGCGGCGGCGGCGGGGAGAGACGGAAAGCAGTAACAGAAATCCATTTGCGTAGGTAAATCGCCGGAGCCAGACTTTCCCGCTTTTAATGCGAGCACCTGGCCGTACAGCGCGCACTGCAGTCTACAACGCCCTCCAGTCTCGTCAGCACGTAGGCCGCGTGTGTGTATATTGCCGCCGCCGCTGGTAAAAGGCGCTTTTCCCGCAGACACCCACACATGCGCGCAGTACCGGAGCGTATACCTTATGTATGCTATATACCTATAGACACGTATATATACACATAAGCCGAGCAAGTCTGACTCTCTCGAGCTCTCGGGGCGACTATATATACCGGCTGCTGCTTGCAAAATGCAAGGCCGTTCGCTGCTGCTGCTGCCGCCGCCGCCGCCGTTGCTGCTCACTCCCGCGCGACTGGATGCTGTTGCGAAAACGCGAGGCTATACGCTCTCTAAGTCTTTCTCGCTCTCTTTGTTGCTGCAACTCCTGCTGCTGCTGCCGCTGCGGCAGTCGAGTGTATACACTATATAATGCACGTATGTGTGTGTATATGTGTATACGTTGAGGTGAGCTCGTTACAGAGTCGCGATAATTAGCGCGATCGCTTCGCTGTTATTATGAGCTGTACAGTGCAACGGGAGACGAAGAACTCGTCTCTGTACACACACGTGCAGTGTGTAGGATTTCCCGATGACAGCTCTCTCTCTCGCGACTCCGTATAGTATTGTGTACAGAGGAGAGCGAGAGAGAGAGAGAGTCTGCACGACGATTTCTAGCCGATTTCGTCGTTCGCTGCAGTCCTTTATATACACACGTATATACATACGTATACATTATAACGTGCTCACCGATTTTTTGCCAGCAACTCTCGCGGCTATTGCACACATAGAGTTAGCGCAACAACCCTCTGGGGCAAGTGCTTTCGATGTATACGCATACGTGCGTACACCTCGTGATGGAAAAAAAGTGTATATACATAGCGTTATGTATAAGACACAAATAGGTATATCGAGAGAGCTCGACTATATAGTTTCAGACATACCCGAGTATATACACGAGAAAGACACACTCGGAGGTTCGGATATGAATCGCGGGTCTTTGTGCTCCCGCACCGGTTTTCCTTCGCATTGTTTCTTTCTCTCCTCGCGCTGCCGCGGAGCCGGACACACGTGGCGGACCAACGTGCGTCCGTGTTCTATCTAACGCCAAAGAGATATACCGCTGAGCTCCGGCTTCTTATACATAGATACGCCGATGCGGCTCTCCCATCCACACGCGCATCCATACGGGGCGTCGCTGCTCTAATTGGCCGCTGCGCGGATCTTCGTCCGGAACTAATTACCCTCCGGGAAAGCGTCTCTCTCGTTGCACACTTGCTCTCTCGCGCGCGCCTCGGATTTCTCGCGGAATGCGCTCTAGCGCGCGCTTATTGGGATTCCACGCGTCTCTCTCTCTCTTTTTATTATTTCTCGAGCGACTGGTTCTTGATTAGAATTTCGTTTTTGATGGGTCGGCTTCCACCTTTTCTCTTTTTTTTTCATTTTTTTTTTCCCGATATTACGTCTTATAGACGGGCGCTCGCGCGAGCGCGTTAATAATATTCCCTATACATAAACGAGATCGTAAAAAGCGAGAGCCGCGCGGCGCGGCGCGCGGAAAAAAAAGAACGAGTCGCGATGAGTTATGGGATTAATTAACGGCGAGACTGCATTTTTGTTAATCAATTCCCACCGTGTGCGAGACGCGACGACGACGACGACGAGGACGACGAGCGCAGTATTAAACAAAACAGGCGGCAGGTATCGATCGCGGTTATATACACGTGTGTCTGTGTGTGTAGCTCGCGTAGAGAGCCTCGAATTAAAAGCTTATAAAACGCAATCAGGAAAAGTACCTGATAGACCGGGGAACCTGGCGCGCAGTATATATAGTGTGTATCGCATGCCGCGGAATTGAAAAAGCGCGCGCGCTACTCGTCGTTCCTCCTCGTTGTCCTCGTCGTCGTCGTCGTCGTCGTCGTCGTCGTGGCAGTCGCGGGAATCGATACTACTTTCAACTTGTTTATTTATTAAAATCCCGGTGAAACTGTATAATGCGCATAATGCAGCGCAGCCGGTATTTTCACTCCTCGTGCATCACGGAAGCTACATCCCTATATAGATATATATATATATAATACGGTTTCATCGGAAAAGTATACACCGCGACGGCGAAATTCATCGCGAGAGACGCGACATTAGCATAAAATTGTAACCAAATTAACGTCTATCGATTGCTCGGCTATGAGAGTCTCGAAGAAGAAGAGTGCAACGAGTCGTCGTTGTCGGCTATATATACATCCCCCCGTAGTACGACGACGACGACAACGGCGACGACGACGACCGCGACGCTGTTCCAGTCACGCAATGCAGAAATATTAAAATTCCGTGCCAGAGCGCGATATCGTTGGCTTATATATATACTCACTCTCGCTCGAGCCCGGCCATAGTCACGTCTCTTCCGCTGAAACCCATTGAAATTCGATATTTTTCTACGGACACATAAAGCATCCCGCCGCCGCCGCGATCGCTCGCGGAAACCGAATATTTATTATTTATCGAAGGGGGTGGACGCGACGTCGACGATGAGCGAACAGTTTAAAGAGCTGCATTCTCTCGCCAATGCAACCGCGCACACGCGAGCTTGCGCAATTAGCGAGCGGAGAAAAATTCGAGAAACCAAATCGCGTCGAATGCGAGAGAGACAGAGAGAAAAATCGCGCGCAATTGCGCAACTCCTGTCGAGATAGCGCGTTACGCTATACTGGAATATTACGCGCTCAGTGTTCAACGAAAAATGGAAGACACTGCGTAATTCTTTTTGGCCACTTGCGCACATCGACGTGTGTGCTTTGGAAACTCGCGCGAGGCGGCGGCGAAGCCAATCCTCGCAATAATATTGCATAAAGCCGGAAGATAGCATCATCGCGCGCACTCGTTAGCGGCGCGGCTTTCGATGAAAAAACTTGCGCTTCGCTGCGGGCTGCGCGCGCGCGTAAAAAAATAATTTACAACTTGCGCAGCGCGCGCATCGCGTTATACCTATACCGAGTATGTATGAAAGCAAATAATATATAGACATAGTTAAAAAAGAGCACATCGCCGTAAAATCCAGGAGATCCCAATCTCTCACGCATTGGACACACGATATAATGGATTTGTCGCGAGGCTATCTGTACGAGCATCACCGCGGCAGCAGAGGAGGCTACTGACCTTTACGGGGCGCCCCGTCGCCGGCGACGTTGCATGCAACGCGCGTTATACTTTCAGGAGGTTGTAGTGCACACATAGTGCACCGCGCGGCGTAGCGGCCGGTAAGCGTCCAGAGGTTAAAAAAAAAGGAGGAGGAGGAGGAGAAAATAATTCGCATAGCCGAGAGAGAGAGAGAGAGCTGCGAAATCGATATTGGCGGACTGCGGCCTGCGGTTTTACACGCTCTGTGTGTGTGTGTGTGTGTGTGTGTGTGTGTGTGTGTGTGTGACATGCAGCTACGCCGCCACTGCGGATACGCTACACGTGTGTATAGTGTATACGTATACGGAAACTACACCGCCGAGACTCACTGCGCGAAGGATAATCGCACAATACCGGGTGGATGTATAGCTTATGACGGCCCACCTGCGGAGAATTGGCTCTTTCAATCGTCGGTTCGAGGGCTGATGTGTTACTCTCGCGGCGAAGAGTGTGTAGCACGTGGTTTTGCGGGGATCCGCGAAATTGCGAGCTTTTTCGCCTTATAGCACTGTATCGAATATTGTACGCGTGGTATACTATCACACAAATAAGTGCAACGCGTGAGAGACGCGCAAAAAGAGACAATTAGTTAAAAGCTCTCGAACTTATACGTACGTTTTGTCCCTGAAAAAAAAGGCACTTCTTCTTTTTTAGTGCGCGCGACGGCCTCGATTCGGTCGCTCCGTATATACACAACAACCCATTTCTCGAAACGCGCACTCGACTATCCGCGCAATTATCAGCCGTGACGCAACTGCTCTGCGCGGACTCGGAGGAGCCAACTTGCGGGCAGTAAAAAAAAAGAGAGCTTTTTTCCATACAAATATAGCACTCGCGCGTTTCCTGTGCATCCAACGTAACACCGCGCCCGTAAGCCACCTCTCGTTATTATTGCGAGAGACAGAGTGAGAAGAGAATGAAAAGTATACGCGTAATGTGTCGTACGACCTCCTCCGCGGATAACCATCTCTCTCTGTGTCTCTCGCCCCGCTGTATAGTATATTATATATACGGCGGCCGTTCGAAAATTTTCGCCTCGGTAATTAAGCAGCGGACTTTTGCGCAAAGGGAAAACGGTCATCCTCGCGTGCAGTGCATCGGCGCCCGCGGCTTTCTCCTCGATAATATACGCGAATCGAGGAAAAGAATGGAAAGGGGCGGGAGGGAGGGAGGGGGGGAGAAAGAAGGGGCCATAACGCGCCAAGTGCAGTCTCTCTATATCCATTAAGGCCACACACTCGCGCGATTTAGAAATCAGCGGGTAAGCAGAGCATATACCGTCCGTTACATGCGCGCACGATGCTATGCGTGTGGCTCACTCGTGCGCCCAGAGCGCGAGAAATGTAAATTTTCCGTTTTTGCGTGTTCGGGCGTATTTCTCCGTTTGTGTGTCGAAGCGAGGCGATACACGTACATATATACATGTATATAGAAAAAAAATTACGAGCGCTAGCGGTCATGCAATGTGAGCAAGCTTTTTGTGGGTTTCGCTCGAGCCTCTGCTGCTGCTATACAGGGAAAAACCTTTCAATTACAACAATGTATTTCTGTATATTTTCTGGCTTTTTTCTTCTTCTTCTCTCTCATTTTTCCGTTGCGCCTTACATATATACAGTCCAGGAGTGCGCGGTGGCGGCGGCATCGCATGCTGATTGAAGTCTAAAAATATATACTTCTTTTGCTCTCTATATACATTCTCGCTGCGCGCGGGCCGCGGCTTATGACGCCCCGGTGAAAATGCAAACTGATTAAGCCTTCGAACCGCGAATCAGCGGCAGTAATCACTTTCCCCCTTTATTGCAGTCGAGTGTACACGCGATGATGAATTGACGGGCATAAATGGGCGTTTCGTGTGTGTGTATATATATGTATATATGTGCAAATCCATCCTATTTCGGAAACAACTCACCCGAGCAAGTCGAAATAAATTTTCTTGAATGCACACCTACCAGACCTGATTTTTCTTGTTCGTTTGGTAATTCTGAAAGAGAAAAACCTCGCGTACATGGCTTATCGAAGGGTATACTTTTTTTCGGAGCAAAAACGACCCGAAAAAACGAGAAAAAATTGACAAAAAAAGAATTTATAGATTTTTTTCTCGAAAACTATAGACTTTTCTAAAAATTTCATTAAAACAATAATGTCTTAAAATTCATCAAAGAATGCTCTGAAGTATTTTCAGACTGATCCAACACAATTTTTTATTTTTCGAAAATTCAAAAAAACCGAAATTTCGTAAATCGTCATTTAAAATCTGAAAAAATTCCAGAGTATTTTTTGATGAATTTTAAGTCATTATTGTTCGAGGAAAAAAATCTATAAATTCTTGTTTTTTAATTATTTCTCGTTTTTCGAGTCATTTTTGCTCCAAAAAAAGTATACCCATCGATCGGCCATGTACGCGAGGTTTTTTTCTTTCAGAATGAGAAAAATCTGATCTGGTAGGTATGCCTTCAAGAAAAAATTTTGCTACTTGCTCGTGAGAGTTGTTTCCGAAATAGGATGGATATGCACATATACACATAGCGTTTCTTTTCTATAATACACCGCGAAATCGAGGGTTGCATTTTCGAGCGATCGAACTTCGCTGCTGCAGCGGCAATTTTCCGAAAAACGTGGAAAATGTACGGTAGGGATGAGAGAGAGAGAGCTTTTCCAGGACAACGAGCTAATTGAGAAGCCAGTGGCTCTATCTCGGGATCAGCTGATGAGATAATTTAACGAGATTAACGACTCGGCTCTATACCGGCGCTAATTGCTTTTTTGTGCGCGCGCACAAAATTAGAGGCGGGCATATATACAATATCCCATAGAGCTTATGTAGCCATTAGCCCGGTGGTAAAATGAAAGGCAGGTGAGTTTGGCGGTGCATCTATGTAATCCTTGACTAAACGGGGGCGTTTCGCAAGCCGCGCACGACGACCGCCGCGCCCGAATCCGATCGAATTATATTATGAAAGCGAATATCTCTCTTTCTCTCTCTCTCTCTTGCGCGTTGTATATACAGCTGCTATATACATTACATATTCGGCAAGCATATTTGGTAAGCGAATACATAGTTGGTCAATCATCGTCATTAAAACCTCTCGAATCGAGCTGCCAACACGCATATAGGTGTATATATCGTATGGCGTATAGATCTATACTTATATACGGCTAAAAAGCGGATGAGTCAGCTGAAGTGATTAATGCCCGCGACGCCCCGGCGGAAAGTAGCCGCTCGCGCGCGGTGGAGCAATAGGACAAAACACTATGTGCATTGCCATATCGCGCTACTATACCGTGTATATACATGTACAGTACATACCTGTCCCTAGCTCGCAATACGCACATAGTGCACTATAGCGTATACACCTATACATATAACCTCTTCTGTCCGTCGGCGCTCGCGCAGCGCAGTAGCTTTAAACATAATATAACGCGGTTTGTTGGACAAGCCGCGTAAGCCCGGCTTACAAAAAGACACGAGCGAGAGCGAGTACATTATGAAACCCCTTCCTACAGTGCCACACATAGTCTTCTTCTCTTCCACGCAGGAGAGCGCGCGCATCATAGTACACAGAGGGCCTCCTCTCCGTTAGAACGCAAAAAGTGCGTCACGGGCGGCTACTCCTCGATAGAGTTACTCCTCGCCGCGGTGATGATTTTTCCGGTCGAGGCAAGGCCGTCATCGCCGTCGCCGCCGCGGTTATAGAGTTGTATGTTATTACCTCGAACCTGTGGAAAAGTTCGCCGGCAATTAAGGCCCATAACGTGGATGTAGGTCGAAGTTTTAGTGTACATTGTTGTAGCATCGGCAGCCTCGGCTTGTTCTCTCTCCTTCTTCGCTTCGCTGTCTGTATACAGCTCTGCGCGCGTTATTACACGCTATGGTGCGCGCAACTGCAGAATTTTTATTTATCGAGATAATTACGCGAGTCGCGCGCGGCGCTCGCGGATTCCTGTATATACGTGCGCTTTGTTATTAAACGCGCGTTCGCGCGTTATATACGCGCGCCGCAGCGCTGCATTGCGACAGCGATGATTAATGCTCAAGGTGATAAATATCCTATAATAGAAAAGGGGGGGAGGGAGAAAATAGCAACACCTCGTACACACACACACACACACACACGCATACACATTACACATAGATAAGGGCTTATCCGCAGAGGAAAAAGATTTGCTTATCTCCCGTCCGCATCAGAGCGCGCCGGAGTAGCTGTCGGCCGCGTCGACGTCGTTGTTGGATTTCGGTAAATAGAAGCTCGAAAACGCTCTACTTCCCCCGAAGAAAAGAGGTGCGATAAGCTCTCGAGAGAAAAAGAGAGAGAGAGAGAGAGAGAGCGAGAAAGAGATTACGATGTAGAAGTGACCGGTAGGCGTGCTCTACACTCCAGCTGCCTGGTATTAAGCACGAATACTTGTGTATACACTGCCCGAGAGTATCGCGTGGAGAGCTCTCGCACTCGAGAGAGCGAAAACGCATACACTACACATATATATGCACGAGAGATATATACACTCGGCTTCTCAAGGTTGGCGCAAATGCCACACGGAGGACAGAGCTGTATGGAAGGGATTTGCATCTCTCTGCGCGGGCATTGCGAAATGTATAATCGTCGGAAAATCCATTGGCGTTCGCCGGCTTTTCGCTGTACATCCACGGCGAGAGGAGTCGAGCGGCGAGTATAGAGTCCAGTGCAGTGCTCGCGGAGAAGACGAGATCGAGAGAGAGAGAGAGAGAGAGAGAGAAAAAAAAACACCACCAGCTCGCCTCGAGCCGTTAGTCGCGGTTCTTTCACCGGTAAGTACCTCGACGTCAAAGTGAAACGAGCCCATTCACCAAGACGACGTCGTAAGTATATACGTATATACACACATATATAAAGCGCGAGAGAGACGACGACGAGAGAGAGATGCACACAATGCACCGACTCTTGAATTCAATGGAAATCCGCACGCGCGATGGTCTGCGCGTTCACGGCGCGCGCAGATCTCTCTGCCGCGATAAGAGAGGGGAAAATTCGTCCCTCTCTTTCGCCGCTCGAAAATGACTTATGGCGTTATACGCGTGTATGTATAGCGTATATACGCGCGCTCCGTCTATAAGAGGTGGATAGCTGCCAATTAGTCACGACGGATGGCTAAGAGAGACGCTACCGCGCTCACTCGTACACTTACTTACGCGCGTGTACTTATAGCGGAGAGTAAGGAAAGCGTGAACTGTTTACGCGCTTATTACGGGGCTGCTGTTGCTGCTGCTGCTGCTGATGGTGGCTTTCTTTGAAGCCGTAGAGAGAGGGAGGAGGGAGGGAGGGGACGGCGTCGGATGAAAACAAACGCGCGGGTGTGTGTAATTAGACTGACTCGCTCTTTTGTGTCCGCGGAAGAGTATGTATAAGTGTGTGTACGCGAAACGGTACTTTGATTGTACTATTACTCAGCAGAGTCCTTATAATCGATGTCGCGGATTTTTCTCGCGAAAAAATAATCGAGAGGAGCGTACCCCTCGAGGCTCTCTCTCTCTCTCTCTCTCTCTCTCTCTATCTCCTTACGCAAGCGAGAGACGACTGCAAGTACACTCGGCGAAATTTCGTTGCATTTATGATATATACGCGAGGCCGTAAGTATACAAGTACGTAATGGAAAGTCTGCTTACACATACTCGAAACGATGCGCAGCGGGAGCGTGCATAACCGGGGGGGGGGGGGAGGTAGAGAGGGAGGAAGAATAATAAAAGTAATCGGCTCGAGAGATCCACTCGAGATAAGGACACGTGCGTGCGCGCAGCGAAAGAAAAGAGAGAGAGAGAGATTCATCAAGCCGGAAATTTTGAGAGTGAAAACGCGATTAATTTCCTTTCCTCCCCGCAGCTCTCTCGCGGCGCGGTGCTGCGGGTTATGCCGCGCCGCGCCACGGGCCAGACGCCGGGAAAGGAGGCGCGCGGGCGTTCGAGCGAGAAAAACGGATTGCCGAAAAGAAAAAAAAAACGAGTAAAGAGAAGACGACGAGGACGCGAGGACGGCGGAATAAGAAAAGCTGACGCGGAGAGAGAGAGAGGGAGAAGCGCAGTTGTGTCCGCTGCAGCAGCACCAGTAAGTCAGTCAGCGGTGAAATGGATCGGAAAGAGAGGAAGAGGAGGAGGAGGGCGACGTCGGGGCGGCCGTTAAAATTCTCTAGTCATGCGTCGTCGTCGTCGTCGTGGTCGAGTGTATTATGCTTACTTATATACACATTATACACTGTAATATATATAAGGTGTACGAGTTAATGACTGTCGGGACCATTGTCTACTATATATACACACACGCTGCTTCACCCACGCTTTCGGTAGCGGCGCGCGCGGTAAACTCTCCGCCGAGAGACATTACAACGCGTTGGCGATTAGGAGAGCGAGAGAGCGAGAGAGCGAGAGATGGAGATAGGAGAGAGACACGAAGGTTTCAACGACCTCGCGCCGGGAGCAAATTACTCACTTGCGGGACGGCGGTGTCCGTAGTCGTGTGTGCGCAGTGTATACGTGTATAATTGTATATATATAGTCTGTGCAGCGACACTGAGCGCTGCTGCACTTCTGTCAATTTTAATTTCCGAACGATGAGAACGTTACAGGAGCGAGCCGCGGGTATACGTGAAGCAGTGTACACAGTATACATATAACACTGCTGGTACACGCGCTTGCGAAAGGAAACATTTTCTCTCCGGGCTATACGAGATATTACGGCGATTGGTCATGGCCTACACCTCGCGAGAAAGAGGGAGATATATAGAGATGCATTGTTCTCTTCTCTCTGCTTTGATGGCCGACGATAGCCATGAGTCATTTGGGAGTATCTTTTTAACGAGCAGCGCGCGCAGCGCCTTATGGCTTACTGGAAATTCGAAAGGTGGAAAATTGTGGGAGGAATTTTCACGGGGGTACATAGTATACGTATTATAATACGGCTCTCGCTTGTGCGTTGTTACATTATACATACGCGTTTTATGTTGCCGTTTGCGCAATCGCGACGAAACGTCTTCATTGCGACGATGCGCGGGACACCGCGTTATCTTCTCCGAGCGAGGAAGAAAGTTTCCATTAGCATGTCGATCGAAGCGAAAATCTTTCTCCTTCGATCGTCGCACGTTTTCGCTACGTTTTGCAGTCAGACGAGCTGTCGAACTGTATATCCGTCTGTACAAGCTTACGTATAACAGATACTCGTGCAGTTAGTAGTGCAGCACAGAATATCGGCTGCGGAGCAACGACGCGCGCGCAGACGAAAAAAGGAAGGGGGAAAAAAAGCATCGGCGCGCACAATGCATAAGAGAGAGAGAGCCGTATAGACGGGAAAAGTCGAGGCTCGGCACGCGACGTCACCCTCCATCATTTTCTCCCGGGGGGTAGATAATAAACCATAGCATCCCCTCCACCCCGCCGATTAAATCAACAGCGATTCATGCGCTATCTCTCCTCTCTCACACGCTATACAGAGCCGAGCGCGCTGTGCGCAGTAGTACAGCCATTCGTCAAAAGCACTCTACTCTACTCTCTAACGTGCGCGCAGTGTAACGTATGCGGCATCGAGCGCCGTTTTCGCTCCTCTAAATATAACCCGTCTAAATCCGACTACTTGCTCTCGTCGTCGTCGTCGTTGTCGTCGTCGTCGCGCGTTCGCTGCACAAAGCCCAGGGAGAGAGAGAAAGAGCGCGAGAAAATCGCCAGCAGGGCGAATTTTCGTTACCCAAGTGAGAGAGAGAGACAGACGTTAATCGACCCCGAGTAATCCGAAAAACGCATACTCTCTTATAGAAGCTCCAAAGCGGAGCGCGCGAGAGAGAGAGAACCGAGAAGAAAGAGCAGTAGTAGGAGGAGGTGGAGTCATCGACCGGTGAAGTCGTCGTCGTCGAGTCCAATTCACGCCGAGTCACACTCGCGAGCACACCGGCCACTCTCGCCGCGCGTTCGGAGAACTTTACGTATATATATATACGTACGCACTCTGCTCTCTACACACCGCTCGCGCGTCCGGGAGAGAGAGAGAGAGAGAGAGATGAAGGAGTCGCCGTGCGCGCAAGGCCGCAGGTCATTGCCGTTACGCGTTGGTCAATCGAGCCTTACACACTCGCGCGCCGATGCGCCGACTCTTGCACACACACACACACGCGCGACTTATACGCGAGAAATACGGAAATTCGCGATCTCCCTCCGATCGATGCTGGTATAGTGTGCTATATAGTGTCTACACGGACTCTTTCATCGCTCGTCATTACAGTATACACACACGGCGGAGGAGAGGAGAAACCGTACGCTGCAGGTATAAAGCGTGTAAGTCTACGCCTGGCTGTACACATTTATACGGCGTATAGAGTGCGATATACGTAATGTAAGCTCTATACCCGCGCGCGCGCGCATGTATGTATATATATAGATATATATGGCTGTAAACGATACGCACACAGACGAGCTCGCGCTGATTATCTTGCGAAATTTGCGCTGCATCCAGCGTAAGGAACACTCGCTGGTGTTTGTTCCTCTCGCGTACGTATATATATGTACAGACGTGTATTGCGTGCGAGAAAAGAAATGCGAGAGAGAAGGCACCGTTACGATCAATCAAGGCTAATTCCGTTTCTTGTGTACACTCTACATACACGCTCGGCCCGGCGAGAGATGCGCGAGAAGATATTCGAGCGTAATCCCGCGCCGAGCTGCCAGCTGGTAATCGCGTTATTGATATATTCCGACGCCTTTTTTTCGAGAGAAATAAAGAGAGACTGCAGTTTCACACGAGAGAGAGACGACGATGTTATACATTCATTCACGACTCGGCGGCGGCTGCTGCGTGTACGATAATGAATTTGGCTTTCCTCCTTCTCCCTCTCGGCGCGCGCATCATGAGAAGAGAGAGAGAGAGAGACTCATTGTGAGACGTACGCCACGGCTATAGAGAGTTTGTTTTGGTGGATACACAAGCCTATGCGCGAGTTTCGTGTATACGTAATTAGACTCTCTCTCTCTCTCGCGCTCTATCCTGCAGTTTTCAGCGGAACTCGTTTGCGCTCGTTGAATTTCGCTCGAGAGAATATAATAGGCGAATGAATCTCGCATAAGATTAAGGCTAGATCCGTAGAAAGCCCCGGTGTGTCTTTCTAATAAAGACATGCCGTAAACCAGAGGGGAGAAGAACGGGGGGGGGGGGAAGAATAATCAAGCATTCCGCGTAACCACAATGTACCGTGAATCGTAAAATTTCAATCGCTGTATAGCTCCGGCACAGCTTTAATCTCTCTCTCTCTCTCTCTCTCTCCAGAGCTTTAATCGGCAAGTATAATAATCCCGACGTTCTCGATGTACATCGCGCGAGCCGCGAGATCATCCGCGAATAAGTCGCGCGCGAATATATTAAGAAAGGCGTTATAAACGCGCTTACACACATCGACTCCGCGGCGGCGGGCACGTGGGCGTGCAGCGCGCATGCGGCGAACTCGTCCACGGCGAGAGAGGGAGACTCGGAACCTGCGCCTCCTCTCCGCTGATAGCGTCTCTCCCCCTCATTACGCTTGTACACACCGGCGCAGAGAGAGAGAGAGAGAGGCTCGAGTGCATTATTTCACGTGTGGGAGTGTGGCGTGTGTCAGGCACTTCTTCCGCGCTGTCGTACAACCTTCGGTTTTTAGAAGCTATTAATACACGCGCGTACACTATGCGCCCGAGTGTATGATTTTCCTCGCGAGGTATTGGCAAAAGTTCGATATTATACTGTGGAGGAGAAGCTTCGAAGCAAAGTCTCTCTCTCTCTCGACGTCCTCTAATTGCTTCGCGTGGATGTCGTGGACGCCGCGCGGCGCAGTCTGCAATTTTCGCCGATGACTTTTGCTTTCTCGAGCGTAAAATATAGTTCACAGAGTCGTCGTCGTCGTCGTCGCGCGCGCAGCCCCCGCCTCGGGCCTATAATTCAATCATTATTCAATCACTTTCCGAATATACGTGTATGCAGGCAGAGTACGCAGTGTACACTGACTCTCGCGATGTTTCAGTTAGAGAGCGAGAGATTTACTATTTAATTGGCCGAGAGCAGCAGTTTTCCATCGCGTTTTCACTCGCACGGCGATATATTTATAATAACATTGTTTTCCACGCCGAAAGTATACATAATGCCGGCCATTAATCAGGGGCCTCGAAACCATAATACACCGCGCGCTGAGAGACGCATTAATCGCTCGCTTGATTAATAGACCTTTCGCTTCCCTCTCGCGAGTGAGAGGAAGAATGAGAAAGAGGAGATAGCAAAAAGTAAATCACTCAACGTAAAATACGTTTCCGATAAGCCCCCCCCCCCCCCCCACAACACGTCTTTACGGATAATTCAATTCTCATAATTGCTCTCGGGCGTGTCCTCCTCCCAATAGCTTTTCTATACATATAACGTATATGCATAAAAACGGTCAATTAGCGAGCACGCTCTACTAGTTTTGAAAGTCGAAGTCGCGGCTGTGGAGCTCACCTCGTCGTCGACGTCGTCGTCGCGGTCTATTCCGCGAAACGAAATTCTCTTTCGAGAGTGTACGCGAAGGCACGATGCGCAAACACGAGGATTTGCAGCAGCAGCAGCGGCGGCGCGAGCACAGACTTTCCGGCGAACCGCAGAGAGCCGCGCGTGCGCGCGCAAAGGTATATAATTGAATAAAAATATACTCTCCCGCAAAGATTGCCCGGAGAGAATATAAATAACCGATGAAGCAGGAGGAGGAGGAGAATGGGAAGAAATGATGTGCTCTCTCTCTCCCTCTATACACACATGCGATACGTGCGCGCGCAAGAGGGAAGATCGGATCGGCTCTCGATTTTCGCGATACCGATCGTTACACACACACAGCTAGCGCAGCCCCGGCGCGCGAGATTGTGACAATGATCGCCGGTAAATCTCGGGAAAGTATAGCGCGCACCTGTAGGCGCATATACACTGCTGCGAGGAGTGTCTTGGCGAAATAAAAAAAAAACGAGAGACTCGTACATCCTGCTGCCGCCGCCGCCGAGACTTACTCGTCTTTCGTCTCTCTGTCTCTCTCGCGGCGGGCTATGGAGAGAGAGTGTATGGGTATAGTCGGTTGCGGTGCTTATGTTGATTATAGCGGTTATAGGGTCTTGTCTACGATATAGAGGCTAAGCCAAGCGGTATACAACAGGATAGTAGCCCGAGCTGCAGCGAATGTAATGCGGTATATAGTGGCGCTCTGTGAGCTGCTGCTGCTGCTGCTGTTGCTGCCGCTGCAACGCCCGAGGCCACAGAGAGCGGCGTTGCAGTCCATCTTTCACGTTCTCGTCTGCGCGTAGCAGCGCCAGACGAGCTTTTCTCTCCTTTTCTCTCTCCTCTCGCCTCGCCTCTCTCCCTTCCGTCTCCTCCTATCTTTCGCTCTCGTAGCTCTTAAAACTCGTGCAGCAGCAACGAGAGAGAGAAAGAGAGAGAGAGAGATTGTAATTGTAGGGGAGTGTGCTAATTGATAATTGGGTAAAACGGTTTGAAACTCACGTGTGTGCGTGTGTACTTGACCTTAACCCCCCCGAGATTGATGACGATGTTAAAGGATCTTCTATATCCGTATCAAGAAGCGGTTGTATACGAGCTTGTAACGGTGAACAGCTCTTACATATATATATAGTATACGTATACGGCTATAGATATATATAAAATTAAAACGATTCGGGATACATCGAACGGTAATGAAACGCTCGAAATAATCGTGCAGCGCAGAAGCGCCTCTCTCGCGTCGTGAACTGGCTTGAGGAGAAAATGTGTATCGGTACACATGTATATAGCACGAAAGCACGTGCGGCTGTGAGCGCGGAGTCGTCCGAACCGCAGAGCGCTCCATTTTTCCGCGGAGAAAATGTATACTGGAACGTCCCGAGCACGATTCCGAAAGTCTCTTTCTCTCTCTCTTTCTCTCGAATCGCCTATATAGACTTTCGCGTCAATTATGAAAAGCGAGTGCGTGCACGTACGCGCGCGTGAGCTCTCGCTCTTCCAATTTCCATCGCGCGCGAGCGATGCGCTCACGTTCTCTCCATAAGAGAGCGCGCGCGCGCAGCCCAACCGATCGCTGCATCCTTACCAACACCTCGAAACTCGTTCCTTTTCCTTCCTCCCATCTCGCGCTTCTCTCTCTCTCTCTCTCTCTCTCTCTCTCTCTCTCTCTCTCTCTCTCTGTATATCGCGGATACGTACACATGCGCGTACGCAGCTATAATATATACGCGTATATATAGAACACGCGCGCCGCGTGCACTTATTATACAAGTCGAGGCTCTCTCTCTCTCGGACACGATTCTCATCGCTCATGCGTGAGCCCGGCCCGATGGAAAGCCTCGCTTGCGTTTTAATAAATGCGTGATTTACACGCTAGAGCAAGTACCGGACTGCCGCGCCGCATATACATAGCTATATATACTCTACAGAGCCTGTATATCCATACGTATATATAGGAGAACCCAGCACATGCTCTCGCGAGTCCGTTGTGTCTCGCGAGGAGTCTATACGCTATATAGGATCGTTCCGGATCTTTTACGAGGTTCTCTCTCTCGGACTGCTGCTGCTGCTGCTGCAAGCGCTGCGCGTATAGCCGCGGAAATTTCGCTTTAGAAGGGAGTTATTGCAAATGACCGCGGTGTGTTATTAAAAAAGCATCTCTCTCCGGTGCTCTCGACGCTCTCGCGCCGTATATAATGGAGGAGTGTAGTAGATAGCCGAGGATGATTCCTAAACGCGATAGGGGCAAGAGACGACTGTAAAGGCCTTCTCGCGCCTGTGTTACAAGCGTATACGCTGTTGCTGCAGCGCGCGTACAATAATAAAACGTTTCGTATCGCGCATTCTTTTATTTTTAAACGAGAGAGATAGAACAAGTGCTCTCCTCGTAATAAAGATAAGCTCTCTCTCTCTCGGCGTAAGTTTATATACACTTGCACGCGTACGCGCGGCGAGATATTGTAATCCCCGCGCGCGCGCAGCGCAGTGTGCCGACGCAGCCGCTGCACTTGCATAAGAACTTTCACCTCGTGTCGACCCCCTCCCCCCCCTTCTCGACGACGACGACGCTTTGCATACATTAATGCGCGCGTCGCGCTCGCGCCGATAGGATCGCACGCGCAAAATTCATGTTTCATTTAACGCCGAGCGAGCGCAGCGTCCATTTCGGTCACTCGTATGTATTATTATCCGCGTGTGTGTTATACAGCGTATCGCGAGAGCCTCTTCGACGCACAATAAAATTACCGTGCGCGCTTCGATATTTACGAGGAAGGCCTATTAGTCGGGGCCCCATGGGATTTTGATTGGAAGTTCGTGCCACTAGCAATTTTATTGTTGGAACTGGTAATGGTTCAGGTACTGATAACTACCAAAAAGTCTCTACAATGTACCTACCCCGGAACATTGTTATTATTGCAAAATTATGTTCAAAAATGCATTTTTTTTTGGTTTATCGTCTCTAGCTCTTTTATTATTAACTTTACGTGAAAAAGTTGAGAATGTTTTTTGTTCAGAATTAAATTTCCTATAAGGTACATGCGTTCTCGGATGCAAAATTGACTTTCTTCATCGCTAAATTGTTTAAAATAAAAAAAGTTTTTTGTAAACTTTTATATTGCAATAGTTTATATAAAAAATACTTTTTTTAATCGAACTCACACTCAAACATATCTCTATAGTTCATACAACATAAAAATTTTAGTCCGACCTCGCTATCTCAAAATGGCGGCTTATTGTAAAATTATTAATCAGTATTTTCCAATTCATTTCAATTTTGCTCTAATTGCAATAAATTGATGGGACCACTTGGAATCGATAGCTTATGTCCTACTTAACAAACGCTTAAAATAACTTTTTTTCAAATTAATATTTAACAACATTTTTAGCAACAAATGTCTTTTTCAATATTGTTATCTCGGTCAATTTTAAAGTTACAGAAATGTGCTAAAGTGCATCGTAAAGTGCATATAAAACCATGAATTTTCATATATTTACTTTTAAGATTGGACCAATAGGAGCCGAGATAAAAAAAATTTTTCAATCGCCGATTGCGCCGAAACTACTTGATATTTTTTGTTGAAATTTAGCACAATGGTTGTTGAAATAATGCTCTAAAAGATGACATTTTATTGAATAGCTCTAGATGGTTTAGTTCGTCTAAAACGACTGACGAACAATGCGAGTTCAGCGCGCGCGGCCGCGCGGCTACTATTGCGCCGGCCAGGGAGGGCGGCGCAGTGGTGGGGGGACTGCCGCGCGACGGCGGACAGAATTCGGACACCTTAGTTGTAATTTGATTATCTTGTTAACCAAAACTGCTATTGCAATAAATTTTTTTTTCATTTAACCTGCTTTTTTCTCAGCTTTAACGCTATGCTAATTAAATTTTCATAGGTACAATACAAACACCCTAAATTACCAATTTTTTCGACAAAAATCTCTTATGGCTATATACAAAGCCTGCATTGCATTACAGAACATTTTTATGATGAATGTAAGTACTTATATAATGATAGTAAAGCAATGCATGCATGTAAAATCTATGAAAATAGGTATAAGAGATTTTTGTCGAAAAATTGGTAATTTAGCGTGTTTGTATTGTACCCATGAAAATTTAATTAGCATAGCGTTAAAGCTGAGAAAAAAGCAGGTTAAATGAAAAAAAAGTTTATTGCAATAGCAGTTTTGGTTAACGAGATAATCAAATTACAACTAAGGTGTCCGAATTCTGTCCGCCGTCGCGCGGCAGTCCCCCCACCACTGCACCGCCCTCCCTGGCCGGCGCAGGAGTAGCCGCGCGGCCGCGCGCGCTGAACTCACATTGTTCGTCAGTCGTTTTAGACGAACTAAACCATCTAGAGCTATTCGATAAAATGTCATCTTTTAGAGCATTATTTCAACAACCACTGTGCTAAATTTCAACAAAAAATATCAAGTAGTTTCGGCGCAATCGGCGATTGAAAAATTTTTTTTATCTCGGCTCCTATTGGTCCAATCTTAAAAGTAAATATATGAAAATTCATGATTTTTTATGCACTTTACGATTCACTTTAGCACATTTCTGTAACTTTAAAATTGACCGAGATAACAATATTGAAAAAGACATTTGTTGCTAAAAATGTTGTTAAATATTAATTTGAAAAAAAGTTATTTTAAGTATTTGTTAAGTAGGACATAAGCTATCGATTCCAAGTGGTCCCATCAATTTATTGCAATTAGAGCAAAATTGAAATGAATTGGAAAATACTGATTAATAATTTTACAATAAGCCGCCATTTTGAGATAGCGAGGTCGGACTGAAATTTTTATGTTGTATGAACTATAGAGATATGTTTGAGTGTAAGTTCGATTAAAAAAAGTATTTTTTATATAAACTATTGCAATATAAAAGTTTACAAAAACTTTTTTGTTTTAAACAATTTAGCGATGAAAAAAGTCAATTTTGCATCCGAGAACACATGTACCTTATAGGAAATTTAATTCTGAACAAAAAACATTCTCAACTTTTTCACGTAAAGTTAATAATAAAAGAGCTAGAGACGATAAACCAAAAAAAAATGCATTTTTGGCCATAATTTTGCAATAATAACAATGTTCCGGGGTAGGTACATTGTAGAGACTTTTTGGTAGTTATCAGTACCTGAACCATTACCAGTTCCAACAATAAAATTGCTAGTGGCACGAACTTCCAATAACTATCCTATACAGTTCCATGGGGCCCCGACTATATCCTCTCGATCGCGTCGTGCACCGCACGAAAAAGCGTATGGAAAAATCCTTGGAGATAATATAGGATCGTCCCGATGGAGACCGGAAGCTTCGCGTTTCGCGAGACTCGACTCCTCGCGCGCGCCGAGTCAGTCTCTATACTATATGTATATACGTATATAATATATAGTACGAAGGGAAAAGCACATAGTAGTGTAGAACGATATATACTCTGTTGCTGTGCTGTATACAGACACAAGAAGTCGAAGAGGAAAGAATCCAGAGCAAAGACCCCCGCGTGTATGTATAGAGAGAGAGAGAAAGAGCGAAACGCAAGTATAGAACCGGCCCCCCTTCCAGGATCTAGATAGCACTTCTTTCTGCAATGCCTCGAATGCGAAGTCCCGTCCTCCTCATACACCCTCTGGAACACACACAACTCGTTAGATACGGCATACGCATTGTGCGTGTCTCCTCGACATAATATGCCGGGGTCGAGAGACGGACGCGCGGATAGTCCGCAAGTCAAGTCTACGTCTCCGAGTGTGTATATAATACACAGTACACACTGGTATATATATATGAGAGCCCGGAGGCTAACGACTTGCAATTTGTAGTACATACTCTCTCTCTGTGTCTCTTGGTTGACTAGGCTTTTCGCGAGGAGGATTAGCCCGACAGGGGGAGGAAGATTCCCTCCCTCAGATACGACGGCTTAACAGAGACGCGAGACGTTTTCGATATCGCGTAATATCTTTATTAATAAGCGATACGCCGTGGGCGAAATCCAAGCCCATTGTGCCTCTGCTATACAGGGGATCGGGGATTTCCCGCAGGTATATATATCGCAGAGACACACGAGTGCGTGGGTTATTAGCTGTAGCGCGGGAATAATGCTATTGACAAGTTTCCTATATACGTTTCAATTAGGGACTGTACGCGCGCGTTTTCCTTCACTCGATGGTATAGATATATACAGTCGCGCAGCCGTTCGGTGAAACTGTGTCATTATATCCACGCGAGTTTGACGACTTTCGCCTGTCTCGCGAATCGTTGAGTCTCGAGAGAAAAAATTGCCGGCTGCGCGCACGTTGGCTTCCAGTCAACCCCCCCCCCCCCCCCATATATTCCTTCGAGACGCACGAATCTCGCTTGGGAACGATAGAGCGCGAGCCCCGGAAAATTCGGAGATAGGAACTCGTCGTCGACGCGTCTCCTATCGGAGAGTTATATACCAGTGGGACACTGCACATATGCACGCAGACAAAAGCGGAGAGGGAGAGAGAGAGAGAGAGAGACACGGCGAAGCGATAAACGAGATTGGTATCGGGACGATTTTATGTTGACACGCACGTGCCGCGAGAAAAGAAGAGGACCCGGGCCGATTGAAATCTTCGCTCTCGCGCGCGCGCGTGCAGTACGACATGCGCTCTATGCATGTACGTACGTACGACTTACTGTGTATATACCTATATATGTAGCATATAGCGGGAGAGAGAGGAGTCAGCCACACGAATTACCGACGCCCGCATCGTGACGATATAAATCACGAGAGGAGAACCGCTGCTGCGACGACGTCTGCGACTACGCGACCCTTTTATCGGAATCATCGGCTGTATATATGCGGGGTTCTGCGCGAAAATTGTAGGGACGCGATTTTTTGGAATTTGCCCTGCGTACACGGTCTCGTATGCACGTATACACAAAGTACATACAAAGTATACCTAGATACGAGACCGTGTGCGCAGGCGACCTTATGCATTCTTGTTTGCGTACACATCTGTAGACCCCCATATGCTGCATATATATTGCCTACATAATATGAATAACCATAACGCATCGTTCAGTCTCGTTAAAACGCAGACATCCTTTCGAAAAAAAAGCGCCGATCGGAGATAGCGCGATAATTATATCGATGTAAATAAAGCTCGCGCCTCGGAAAAAAAGAAACGGGGGGGGGGGGGAAATGCCCCACGTCCACACTATATGTAAATTCACAAGCAGAAGCCCCCACGCACCGCGGCGCATGGTATAGACAGCTGGAGAAAGCTCTCTTGCGGCGCGCGCGCGCGGGGGGAACTCTATATGTAGCGATGCGACGAGCCGTGAGTCCGCCTGCGCCTCGCGCAGCAACAGTAGCGGCCGCGCAGGAAAGATTGCCCTTAATTGGTGGATATACACAAGGGGGAGAGCAGTACAGCGCGCGCAGAGCCCGTGTCGTTGGTCTGACACACAGGAACCCACAGCAGCGGCGCGTACGCGCGAATGATAGCTGTATCGTCGATTCTCTCTCTCTCTCTCTCTCTCTCTTGGCTACATAATGGACAATTACGACGCGTTTATCAAGCTTGCGACGGAGTGAGAGAGTATCGCTGTTGATTCTCATGGGGACTGAAGCGGCTGCGCAGCTGTATATAATATTGTATGTATATTGTATATATATACGGCGCGGACTTTATGCATAATGCTCTCTCTCTCTCTCTCTCCCTGGAGAGAGAGAAGAGAGGGTGAACGAGGCTGTTGATGTTTTTAGGAAAAAGGAAAAAATACAATAGGGGGAAGGGGGGGACGTATATAACAGCTGGGGAGCGAGCACTTTTCTCATTCTTGGCTGATTGCTGCCGCTCAGCTGCGCGCGCGAATTCCTTGCATTTTCGAATTAAGTCTTCCACGAAATCGGGTCCCTTGCTCACTTCGCCTCCTATCCCTCTTATGGGATTCACACGCCTCGACGGCTCTCTCTCTCTCTCGCTTACTTATACACACTAAAACGAAATTTATGAAGGGGATAGTTGAAGCTCGTGTTCTCGTCTATCCACATAGACGCGAGAGAGCGTATCTCTCTCTCTCTCTCTCTCTCTCTCTCTCTCTCTCTCTATTTCTCTCTCGATTTAATCCACTTATGCGCTCGCGCTCGTTGCGTAAGAATCTCGGAAGCGATAAGGTGGAAGGCATCCATCTTTATTGTGGACAAGAGAGCAAGCTCGGCTCTCTTTCTCTCTCGACACGTAACCCGATAGTGTTTGTGTGTATAAAACGAGCGCTGCGACCGGCGAGTGCAGTTACAACGGATGAACGAGAGACTGATTCGCGCGCGAGATGTATCTATTCGCCGGATCGAGGAAATGACGATTGTGCGGTTCCTGTTATGTATAGCACGTCGTATAGAGACTTGGCAGAGGGAGAGAGACAGAGAGAGAAAAAAAAATTTATGAACACGTACGGTGGTGAAACTCGAACCTCGGCGTAAACAAACGCTCGGCGCTTTACGTAAGGCGTCTTTCGCGACTGATAGACCACATGGAATTACAAATATAATAGAAAATAATGCACGGATAGTATAAGCGGGTAATTAAAATAATTGCATCGCCTCGACGCGCTGTCCTCGTTCTCTCTCTCTCTCTACGTCTATACCTCTGTGTCTATATACGAGGAGAGAGACACACATCAAGGAGAGAGTAAAACTCGTATCGCTCGCGCGGGAAAGTGAAGGAATAAAAGTGCCTGTGTCTCTCCGCGAAAAAAGCTGCGCGCTATAGAGACGAGTTTTCCAGAGAGAAGCTGCCCGCTGACGGATATCCGCCGTGTGCACTATATACCCAGCGCCGAAGAAGAAGTGAGAACCGGCGAAGAAGTCGAAGGAGAAGAAGTAGAGAAGAAGAGGAAGAGCAGAGCGAGTCAGAGCGGAGCGAAAGTCCGCGGAAAGTCGTGTGAGCGCATGCGGTATATCGCCGTCCTCTCTCGCAAACTGGAAACGTAACTCTGGCGAGTCTTGGGGCTATGTATACGTATACCCGCGGTAGGCGCAGCAGCTACTCTGCATACGTGTATCCGCGAGTCGAGCTCTATGCACACACACGTATACCTATATACAGCTAGAGAGACAGAGAGAGGGAGGGAGGGAGAGAGGAGCCAGCCATGAAGGATGTATACCTGCCCAGGAGGCTCTATCCAAACATTCGTGACTAGGAACTGCGGGGGATTCACTGACCCATGACTCTCCTCTCTCTCTCTCTCTCTCTCTCTCTCTCTGCTACTACTAGCTGCTGCTACTACTCTACAGTGCCTTTATATGCGCTGCGCTATATACCTTCCAGAAGAGATCGAACGGAACGGAACGGACGAGGAGAGAATCGCCCTCCTCGCGCCAAGGAGAAACCTGTACACTCTACAGTATAGTCTAAATAGCGGTACGTACCCGAGAGTAAAAGAGATAATGAGAGAGAGAGAGAGAGAGAGGGATCACACCCAAGTTCATTTGAGCGCGGCTTGTCGTCGATGCGCTGCGCGCGCGAGAGAGAGGCTACTCCCACACGTTATACACTGGCGAAATTTTCTAATTATTCCCGCGGTCTTGCTTGCGTAACTTTGAATTAATTTCGCCCTCGTTTCGATTCGCCAATTATCCTTGGGACGTATATGTTCTGTCTCTGTCTCCAAAAGGAGATACACCTGACTTTTCGAGAGAGAGAGAGAGAGAGAGACACGCGTTTTTAAAGAGAGAAAATCGCCTAATTTGCCTGTTTCATCGTCGATGACATAGATACATATATTAATCGGAAAGTCATGGCACATGTACATTGTACAGTGTGTGACTGTATAGTCAAGCTTTTATTTCGATGCTTTGATTGGCCATTCGCCGTTGTTTAAAATCTCGTATTTGTATTTTAACGTTTAAAAGTAATCGCAATAACTAATAAATACAGGTCTTTAGCAATAAAATACATCACTTTATAACTCATAAAATTCCGTGTCATTTAGAATTATTAGCAGATTTAACGTTGAGAACATGGTGTGTGTGTGTATGTATGTGTGTATGCGCGTGTGTGTATTAAACAAGGCCGACATGTGGAAGTAACCTAAAAGTAATCAGCAGCTGTAAGCTGCGTTTTCTAACTTCTAAAAACGACATAATGAACAGCCAATTACCATCTGTTCGTTCGTTAATTGGTAGGTTCGTTTCGACGTGCTACTTATTCCGCTGCTGTGTATTGCAAATTAATTACCTCGGCTCCGAAATTGAAAAAACCCGGGAAGATTATAAAACCGCTGATGGTACTCGCTATGAATTATAGCCGCGGCAGCGCATAGCGCAATCGAGATTCGCGCGACGAAGAGCCGAGGAGAAGTCGTCGTCGTCGTTGCCGTCGTCGTCGTCGGGCATATATTGCTATACATTTCGTGCTCAGTCATCGCAAATATACACACACATACGAGAATACACATCTCGCGCACACAGAAGAGAAAACGAGAGGAAAAAAAATGCGGAAATGCGCTATTAATCACGGCCGATTTTTTTTTTATTTGCCTCATTGTGCGACCGCGAAGGAAATCGCAGAGAAATATCTCCCGAAGAACCATAATGCAATCGGGTATGTAGTTCTCCTTTTGTTCGAGGGGGGAAGGGGAGGTATGAATAAAAAAAAACGCACGCACGGCTGCGAATTAGCGCATTTTTCAGCGAGAACAAAGGACACGCGTTTCCCAAGCCCGCGAGAGAGAGAGACTGTCACCTGCAGTGCGAAAACTTTATATTCGAGGCAGAGCCACAGCAGCAGCAGCGCGAGCGAGAGGAAGAAGCGGAGAAAAACAACGGCGAAGCCGTTCGAACGTGTAATGCGACGACGACGACGAGTCGTACGCACGCTCTCGTATATAGGGACAGTGCAGGCAAGAGGAGAGAAGGAGGAGGAGGTGGAATAAGAAAAGAGACGCGTAGCTAATGAAAATCCCAAAGACAATTAATTCACTGCGTAAATTTGTCGCGCTCGCGAAATTTATCGAACGAGCTTCATAAATTGCAAACTCGTCCTTAAAGGAGAGATGGCGGGTGGGGGGGAGGGGACGAGGAGAAAAGAAAGGACAGAAAACGCAGCAACGGCAGCAGTCCGCATGCTGACCCCTCTCTCGCGCAAGACTAAAGTGCGTTACTGCAACGAGAGAAAAAGGAGCAGCAGCAGCGGAGCCGTGTAATAAAATGGGATTTCTTATTGCGAGCCTCGGCCATGCCTCATCTCGCGCGAAAGGTCACGGGCCCAGAAGGTGCGCATAAAGAAGCGGCCACTTTCCACCTCCTCCTCCTCCTCCTCGTCTCTCTCTCTCCCCCCGGTCTACACTGCAGGCGCGGTCTCTCTCTCTCTCTCCCCGGCTTGCAGCACGACGACGATGACGACTTGTAGCGCATGTCTATACGCGGTGGGTGCGCAGTGTGTTTAATGTTTATATATATGTATAGAGAGAGATGGAGCGAGAGAACGTACTTATTACGACGATTACGTTCGCCGTTACACATACATCTCTCGATCCGAGCTGAACAAATAATACGAGCTACCCTCTATCGTCCCGGAGGGTCCGGACCCGATTCGACAGAGAGGACATTAAAAAAAAAAAAAATAAGGAGAGCTGCCGCAGAGAAAGAGAGAGACAGAGCGCGCGCAGAGGGCCTAATGATGATGACACGCTCGCTGCCGCGTCATCAATTATATTGGCGTAAAATCACGCCATTAGGTGTACACACACACAGGGGGGAGAGGACTCTCGAGGTGGCTCTCCGGCGCTCGGTCGTCGTCGTCGCCGCCGCCGCCGACGACGAGAGAGGCTGTGGCGCACACGATTGTTTGCAGTGTTCCCTGGGCTGCGGAGAGGAGGGAGGGAGAGAGAGAGAGAGAGAGAAAGACCACAAGTGGTGCTGCATAAAACGGGTTTTCGAGGCAGGTCCTGCGCTGCGTGTCTCTGACCTTAATAAGGAGCGGCGAAGCAGCAGCAGCGCAGCAGCCCTAGTCGGAGGAAAGGACTCTCCTGCCGCTGCCGCTGTCGCTGCTGCAGTGGCGGCGGCTGCCGTTGCTTCACTTTCATATATATATGTACAAAATGCGGCGCGGCGCGCAGGTTAGGCGTTTTATGCAAATCTCTTTTTCGGCGCGGGGATTAATCTCGGCCTGTATAAAGCCGTGCAGTCGCGCGCGAGTAGCAACAGCAGCAGCAGCAGCCAGTGGCAGCTCGTTGCGAAATGCACGTATATATACTTGGATCGGCAGAAGAGATACATCGAAGCCGAAGTAGGGCTTTCACTTTCGCGCGCGTTCGCTCGCTCTGCTCTCCGCGAAGTTAAGCGGGCGCCTCTATTTTAATCCTCCTCTCGTTAATTGCGGGAGAGAAGCTGCGCTTTTTACTCGCAAACTGGTTGCGCTTGTGTGCTCGCGCAGCTCTCCCCGTACACGCGCGCGCACGTACACACAGATGTATTCACATTTATATATATATATAAACGAGCACTTCTCGCGAAATGCAATTCTAGTTCGAAACTCGTTTCGCCCCGCGTGCTGTGGAGGCGATAAAAAAATCCACTCTCCTCTGTCTGTATGAAGCTGCTTATGTGTATAGTTTCGCCTGTCCCGTGAGAGAGAGAGAGAGAGAGAGAGAGAGCTTGCGCGGTTCTCGCAGCTCTCGACTTTTATAATGTAGGCTATACCAACCCAACTGCCGCCGCTGTTAAACGGTAGAAGGACACACGCAGGTGGGTCCGCGCGAGATCGAAGCGATCGATGTATAATTTCAATATGTATTAGAGAGAATTTCGCCATTGCCCTCCTTTCGGGCTTCCGGTCGTAAAGCGACGGCGACGGCGGCATCCAACGCATCGGCGGCGATTATAGTCCTTTTTAGAGGCGCGTCTATATACACGTAGTATATCCCACGTGGAGCTGCCGAAAGAGCGAGGAGTCCTTGGCTGGGGCTGCGCCGCGCGCGCGCGCGGCTTATTCTGCGAAAACGTTAATTGGCATGGAAAAAGGTTCCTCCGCGCGCCGAAATCGCGTGGGATAACACTCGATCGACTCTCAAGGACTGTAACCGTGTGTAGTCTGTGTATAGAGAGCCGCTCTAAGTTTCTACGTTTCCATCTGTACACAGCTCGCAACTAAACTGGCGGCTGTATAAGCAGATATACACTACACGTATACATAAATAGAGAGAGAGAGAGAGAGAGGGACACACTGCTGTACGTGGAATAGAAGCTGCGCCCCCACGGCATCTTTCGCGAATCTTTATTGCTTCATTGTTTCGGCGAACACCGCCGCCGCCGTCGACGTCGACGTACGTGCAGTATGTTATATTATATCGATGTATATTGCGTATTATACGTACGTTAAGCGAGAGAGAGAGAGAGAGCTCTATGCTCTGGCGATTAGGTCGAAGGTGCGATTACATATATCTCTATAGAAGCGGCTCGCGCAGTGTGTACACCTTCGTATACTATAGAGATAGGCGGTGCGCACATAATGAAGCGAGTGACGCTTTTATAGGGATATTCTTAATTGAAAGGAGAATTGCTGCGCCGGAAACTCGACTCGATGAGAATTTCGTATATACGCACTGTATATACACGTGTATTATAGACACGCGAGAGAGACGAGAGTATATAGCTATGCGCGTGAGCGCGCACGAATCGGATGGCTTTATGAGCGGCTAATTCTCTCTGCCTGCCCAGCTTTTAATGTTTAAGGATTTGCAACATGGTTTCTCATTTCTCTCTCGGCTTCGCCTGTAACTAGCCGAGCAATAAAGTCCGCTCTTTAGTGGTGAACGAATCGGCGCTCGCAGCCGATTGACGACGATCTCGCGTGTGTTTTATATATATTTATATATACATATATACGCGTATACGTGCGCGTAGCGTAAACGCGAAACGCGAGTATAAAACACGATCGTTAAAAACGCGAATGGCTTTTCGTAACGTATTTTCTTATAATTTTAAATTAAGGATTACCGGTCGGCCTTCTCTGTCTCTCTCTCTCTCACACTCTCTCTCAATTCGCGAATGTCTCGAGAGCCTGCGAAAGCAAAAATTTGAATCGCGGCAACTTGTACCTTTACATCCACGCTACACACTACTCTCTCTCTCTCTCGCGTGTATAATAAGAGCTTTGAATAGCCATATCGACTTTGAAGGAATATAAACGCCAGTCGAGCAGCTTCCACGAAACATTATGTCTATCACCTCGTACATCGAAACTCGTAAGTTGCGCGCGCGCGAGCCTTTAATAAAATTACACGACCCCTATTAGTTTCTCATATCCAAGAGCAAAGCATGACCAATGCTTCGCGCGCAGTTTCACGCAGAAAATTACGATACTCTCCCTATCGCGCGCGTCTGTACGCGGTATAGAACACCAGACCAGACACTATATACCGCGCACTCCATATAAATTAATGCGCCCGAGACGATGAAAAGAAGCCCGAAGTCAGCTCAACGTCGCCCGATAAGCTCGTCGTCGACGACGACGACGACGGCGACGTTGACATCGCGAAAACTCGTGACTCGGAAAGTGACAGCTGCCGACGCCTATTATAATACACAAAGAGGAGAAGAGGCGACGGGGAAGAAGCCATTTTACATTGTGACGACGCCGCCGTGTTGACCCAAGTCTCGGCAAAAAAAGGCAGAAAAATCCGCGCTCGATCTTCTCTCACTCTCGCTCTCTCTCTCTCTCTCTCGGTGGACACCTGCTTCCGAAATTCGAGCGCTGCTGGCCAGCAGCTTTCTATGAGGCCGCTTTTGCCGTCAGGCTCTTTGTCCCCTATACTCCCGACGAGCAAAGTCGATGGGGCAGCAGTGCTATACTGCAGGTACATAATATAGGTATATATTTACGATAATGGGGTGGGGGAAGGTATCGGTGTTGTGTGAGGCCCCGCAGTCGTGGGAATATGCACTTCTACCTGCTTTACGAATTTTCGTTTGGCTGTCGATGACGATGTTACGTGGATGTGGGGGGAAGAAATACACAGGTTCACGCAATATCTGTGTCAGTATATACAGCCAGGAGGCTCGTAAAGGAGGGGCATGTAACGATGAGGGCTGCGGCTACGGATTCTATGAGGACGCGAGTTCTTGCATTCGTCTCCTTATGTAAGCGGAGGATTAGCGCGAAGATGAATAATGAGGGGAACAGAAGTCTTGTTGAGTTGAAAAACGTTGCTAATAAAACTGGTAATGAACTGCGATAGGCTGTTGCTCGAAGAAGAATGAAAAGTTTCCGGTATAAACTAAATGCTGTTTTAAAAATAGAGTTATTACAATATTCTATTATTCTCTCAGGTTGTTGACGGCGGGGAGAGGGGATGTCAGAGTAACCTCAAAAATTTTTTAGATCATAAATAATAAGTACGTACACTTGTTTATTGCGCGTAAATACAGTGTTCCGAGATAGTCGTTAAAATTATTTATATTATTAGCCGAGTCTTGTATATTTGCGCGTTTATGCGTACTTTTTGCAAACAATAACAACGTCGCGAGGTGAAGTCGGCGATAAAACTAAAAATCAACAAGATGACGCGCCTTTTTCGCGTATACAATATTCAATAATGCGCGACTTTTTCAGTGTAATTGAATAAAAAAAATTGCGCGCTCCGATGAAACCTGCAGTGTATAGCAAGTATCGTTAAACGTGCATGCGAAAATGGCATAAAACTCTCTCAGTTATTTGCATGGTCTTTTCAACGTTTTATTTTTAAATAGAAAGCAGGAAATAAATTAAATAACACACTTGAACCAAACCAAGTTATTCAAATAAATTCAAATATATAAGGAAGAACGATATTGCCATACGGAACGATACTTTTCCTCGTCGAATATCAAATTCAAGATTATTCCTTTTGGTCGGGAAGGACATTTTTATCGATACATTACATTCCCCCCCCCCCCCTCCGTCGAGCGCGAATCGATGATCAAAGGAAAAAAAAGCGTAGCCAAACTCGCAGCGGTCTTTTTCTACGAGTCGAAAAAAAAGAAAGGAGACGCACACTGCCAGCTTAAACGAGAACCTGATAAATCAAGAAAAACACACCACATCTCCTGTGCCGTTTCATTCAAAAACTTTATTCCCCGCGCGCGCGCAGCCTACCAATCGACAAAAAGCTTAATGCAGCGTCACGTTGTATTGCAACTGCACTACTCCTCTCCCCCCCCCCTCTCTCTTTCTCTCCCTCTCGCTATGTTCTCTCTCAGGACGTTTATGCAACTACGGATTACAAAGCCACGGAGTTTCTCGATGTGAAAAATCTCTCTCTCTCTCTCCGCCGCGCTATTAGTCATTGCCTTCGTTAGTCCTTTATCCCCGCGCGCGGTGTCCCTCCGTTTATAAAAAGCGGCAGCTATACACTCGAAGGTGGAACTGTTGAGAGAGCCGCTCGTAAAGAAAACGAGATGCTCTAATCTCGACCATTAAGCACAATCACGTCGTGCACTGCTGCTGTTGCCGGTACTACTTCTATACGCTATATAGAAACGCACAAGTATATAGACACGTAGACCTGTACACACAGACAGACACACACACACACACACACACACGTTATAGCGCACAAGGTCGCGAAAGCCAGAGCCACGTAATTATATGCAAATGTGAGCGCGCGCGCGCAGAGTGAATTTGACTCTTGGAAATCGGCATACATTTTATGCGCGAAAAACGCTTGATGGAGCAATGATATTATTGTTACGTTATATATATACATTATACATGTATATATCGGATCCATCCGCGGCGTAAGTCGTTGCGGCTTTACTTGCGCCTCCCTCCCATAAAATTATGCAAACTACCGCGATCATCGCGCGACCGAGTAGCCGACCGAGAGAAAATGAAGCGTATATTTATGCGGACAAATGGAAAAGTCATTTACGATGTGCTACACTTGTGCGAGATGCATGTCATTCATCGAGAGCCGTATTATTTATGTGTATATATAATGCGCTGCAGTTCGACTCTGCGTCTACACGCGAGCGTTATAACTCTACTCCGCGCGAGGACTGATAATTACGCTCTCTTTCTCTCCTTCGGAAATTTTTCATGTGTCTAGATTATACAGCCTCGATGTACGTGACGACGACTTGACAAATAGTCGCGCGAAAAGGAGCTCAGGGTCGCGGAAGTTGCGGTCAATTTGGCATATGGCTCATTACGAGAAAGAGAAGAGGAAAGAAAAAAGAGAAAAATATAGAACGCGTGCACACACTCGCCGGCGGTCGCGCACAAACTATACTCTTCCCTATAGTATTCGTTTCGACGGACAATTTTTTTTTTTCATGGACATACTTAGGAGCCTCGAATATTTGCGCATTTAGAGACGTGTGTCCGGCATAGCATTGCATTAGTATAGACCTCGGGAAAACTCTCTATACCTCGGACTCTGGCAGCAGCAGCATCATCGGTGCAAAAGCAACGGTAATTATATACGTATAGACTCTCGCGCAGTGCGTTCGACTCCCACAGACGATCCCGTGTGTGCAGTGCAGTTCTCTCGTACCCACGTGCGGGCTATCTTGTATTTAGGAGCTTTTATTACTTCTCCCTTCCCCCTGCCCCTCTATCGAGTATAATTATATCTCATCGTATCATTACACGCGATCTCTACCTGATAAATCCTCTGCTTCTCTTTCTCCCTTCCCTTGCACATAACGTTGTTTTACACACAGGCACACACGCACACACACACACACAGATAAAAAAAGAACCATCGCAGATTTCGACTATCCTTCCCTCCCGAGCCGATAATGCAGCTCTTCGTTCCGCTCTGTCCTTGCAGAACGAACAGAAGGAGGGAAATAAGAGAAAAACCGACGGCAGTAGCAGCAGCAGCAGCAGCAGCGAGTGAGCAAAGCGAGGCAAAAAAAGGACGAGGAGAGAGCCGTTCGAGAAATGAGATTGCTGGGATCGATTGTCAGCACGCGATCCAGCTTTTCGCGCTCACGAGAAGGAGAGAGAGAGAGAGAGAGAAAGAGAAGAATAGACCCCGCGCTTTATGCAGCGAGGAGGAGAGAGGATGCAAGCGCGTACATATAGGTATATACACACGCGCAGACGTATCCGCGTGTATACGTATATATACGAGGGAGGGGACTAGTGCGTGCTATAATCGGCTTGGTGTGTAATGTAGGCGCCCAAGCTGCATTTTCACGGCCGTGCGCCAACCAGCCTCTCTCGTCCTGAACAGTATGTACACGTATATACTATATATACACGTATAGAGGCGTATATACGCGCGCGTGAGGATGTCAATGACATTGCGCCCAGCTGCCGCTTCTATATACTGCACTGCCGCCGTTGCGCTGCTGCTGCTGCGAGTTTCCTCGCGCGCGACTGCTCTATGCACGCGCGTGTATGCATATTTAGCTACGTGGAATGCTGCAAGGGAGGAAGCGACGAGCGATTTGGACACACCTGATGGGAGTCGTATGTGCCATTTCGCAAGTCCGTCCGAGGGCTTCGTGGAATTTCGGTATATTTGGAGATAGACGGAGATGGAGAGAGAGAAGGAGAGTTTGAACGTGTGAGGAATATTTATAGGACAAGAGAAGAGAGAGAGAGAGAGACTTTTGCTGCTTTTTCTCTCTCTCTCCTCTCTGGGCTGGGCTGGATTCTTTTTCAATGAGGTTTACGTACTCAGCCGCGTTACGCTTTCTTGGTGTATGTACCAACGACTTTTTTTTGTCTCCCTGCGGCGGCTCGCAATTTATCATCGAAACGTGCACGAAAATTTGCTTTTTTCTTCCAACGAGCTATGCATGTGTATTGCGCGAGTCGCTGAAAATACAATGCAACAACGCACGCCTCTATTGTATACCTCGTGCGATATCGGAAAGCTGACGTAACCGGACGTAAGTGTGGATAAACGAAAATCATCGGTCCAGAGCGCACTCGCTGGGAAGAGGTGAGAAAAAAAGGGAAAACCTCGGAGCGGTCAGAGAGAAATTTCTAGAAAAAAAAAACAGGAAGAAAAAAAACAAAGTACAGCCCTGCTCTCTTCAACCGCACACATCACGCACTTACACTTTCCATCGTCACGAGCAAGCTCCATTCTCTCTTTCTCAGCGCGCGTGTATATATCCATCCGAAATAGCTCGACGTCGTAGCGGCGTAGCGACGGCCATACGTGCGTCGACGACTTCGAGAGAGAGAGAGAGAGAGAGAGCGACTATGCGTGTGTACGTGTGAGAAGCAGCAAAGACAAAGACAAAGGAGACAGATGAGACGCTGCTACTCTCGCTACAGTAGCAGCAACAGCAGCAGCAGCCTCTATACCTTCTTCTATCCCCTTTTTCTCTCTCTCTTTCTCTCTGTCCGCATGTCGTATAGCTCTCATCCTCGCCGCGTGGCCGTGAATAATTTTCGTTGAAGTCTCACCGATACAAAGACATTCTTCCTTCCTATATATACTGCACCACGGCTTCTTTCTTTTTTATTATTATTCTCCGATAATGCGCGAGCGCTCGACAAGAGCTTCTTATATACATGTTATCAGGACGCGTGTGGATGTTACACAGCCGATCGTTGCGTAATTTTACGATGCGCGTTTACGCGTCGTATATGTATTGGTATAATAAGAATTGCTTTGCTTGAAAATGATTATCATTCCTGTATAAGGATGCGCGATGTATCTTGCTCTCAGCGTCGTTGACGATGACGCAGCGACGAGCGAGTGTGCTGTCGCGTTTGAGACACTATTATACTACTGCCAGGCGTATACGCGTATATTATACAGCGGATGAGCCAACGCGTCGCAGCGAGAGCTGCTGTACTCATTATCTGCGTTAGTGTGTAATACGCTTTGAATTTGATATGCCGAGTGAGAGAGAGAGAGAGACAGACTGATAATGCTGGTCGGGTACGTCGCGCGTATACGTATAGGCTTCTGATGACGTTGACGATTGTTTTTTCTTCTCGCACACTCAGCTCCGATGGGCTTCCGAGGAATCTGCTATGCTTACGTGCATACGTATAGAGGAAGAGAGTGCGATACGCGCACACATCGCGCTCGATTTGCATAGGAAAAGATATTAAAAGACGCTGATGCGGCGACATTGTTATTTCTTATATCACCGCGTGTCGTGTGTCTCGCATCCCTATATGTCGAATTTAAAAAAATAAATACACTTTCCTTTGGTCTAGAATTCGCAAAAAAAATTTTTAAGCTAGAGCTTTTGGACCAATGGAACTTTCTTCTGTAAGCCAAAAGATGATGAAAAATTCCGAGGAACATGCGAAATATAGAATCTAAAAATTTAACGTGGGGAGGCATATGGAAGAAAAAGAAAAAATTGACTATTCGCATTTTTATTATTTTTTTTTAATGGGCATAACTTTTGATCAGAGCATCGAAACTTGGCATATTTTTCTTTAAATTAAAGCTCTTTTGTAATACTTTATTATAGGGTTATTCGAAATTTTATTGGTGCTTCGGGAATATTCGTAGTCATTATTCCAGTGTTTTAACGCATTAATTTTCTGTAAAAAAAGCATAAAATGGCTCAAAAATATAGTTACTAATAATTTTTCCCATGTTCCTCTGCACTTTTGGCTATCTTTCGGCTCACAGAAGAAAGCCCGATCGATCCGAAACCTCTAGCTTTAAAAAAATTTTTTCGATTTCTAGACCAAAGAAAACTGCATTTTTTCATTGAAATTCGACGTATACGCCAACTGCAGAGACTTCGACCAAGCCAACCCCGCGCGCCCATTCCTCGGGATTGATGAACTTCATTATTCAGCCTCTCGCGCGCGAGAGTGAGACATCAAAGTGCGGAATTGGAAAAGCTGCGCGGTTCTCTTCTCTCTCCTATACACACCGCGTGTGTACCCGCTATCAATCTCCGCAGTGTCTCGTGCTTTTTATCCGCAAAAAAAGAGCTCATCCCCCTCCGTGACAAATATAAACATCCTCCGCTGAGAGAGAAGAAAGAGAGAAACGAGCGAGCCGAAATGTATAAATACGCACGCGTATGTGTGTACGCGCGCGAGTACGAAAGAAAGTGCGCAGCCGCAAGTGCAATTAACGCCGCGAGTTTCGTGTTCTGCGCACTGTACTCTGCGCGCGGCCGCCGCCGCCGCCGCGAGATTACGAGCCTCTCGCTCTCTATCTCTGCGTCTGATCCGCGATGTGAGAAAACGAGTTGCGTCATTTATTCCGGGACGCGTTTGGAACCGAGTTTTCGGGCTCGCGCGCGTGTGCGGCGTCGCGTAATGACGACGATGACTCGCGAGAAAAAATCGCGTCCTCTTGCGCGCCGATCGCATATATGCGTGTATATATATATATGTGTAAGCTGCAGACAAGAGGAGAGGAGAGCGCCGATGACCGAGAATGCATTTAAATATAGCTGAGAAATAGATCTCTGACCCAGTGATCCCGTATTCTCTCTTCTCCTCTTCGCGCTTTGCTTTCTCTCTATACATCTCTCCCTCTCTCTCTCATTCTCGTGGCGTTGCGTAAGGTTTGATTCTCTCTCTTGGTTTACAGAAACCAATCGAGCGCGATATGCTTATTTTCGCGAGCGAGCGAACGAAACGGCGCCGACGAGGGAAAGTTCGCGCGCGCGGAAAGAGAGAAAAATATCCCAAGCGTATACAGACGGTTCTCGCGCGTTCAATCGTCGCGAGCCGTCGACGAAAATCATGTTGGAAGCAATTTCTTACTGCTGTATAGACGTATATAACATGGGTGTATATAAAGGAGAGTCGTCAGCACACGCGATCGCTATATGCGCTACACACTCGCCATAGCAATTTCGCTCGTTACGAAATCTAGAGCGACAAAATTTTCACAAATTCGCAACTTCCTCTCTCTCTCTCTTACTCTCTGCTGCCACGTTGCGCATAGAGCGAAAGGGTAAAGGGTATACGCGCACACAAGCTCTCCCGCGCTCGGCAGACAAACGAGATGAATTGTGTGTCAGGGCGGGCGTTATGCATAATATGAAACGGGCTGCTGCTCGTCCCCGTTTCTCACTTCGTGTATACGTTACGTATGTCTATATATAGGGGAGAAATACACGCGTCGATAATAGACGTCGCACGTCGGCTATTCCGCGTCGTCCGAGCGCTTTCCCGCCGGAATAGAGCCGGATTGTCTAGCACGTAGACGTATATAAACGCGAAACGCCAGAAGAAGAAGACCACTACTATACTTACTTACATACTTGGCTCGAGCAGCAGCAGCAGCAGCAGCAGCAGCAGCTCGGCGAAAGGATGCACATACACACACGCATACACGCACACAAGTTCTGTCTTTCTCCGCTTCTATTTTTACACGTTCTCTCTCTCTCTCTCGCTCTCTCGGGCCGACGCGATGCCTATCTGCCGCTTAACACCGCGTGCGTGCACCTCGGAAAAAAGCCCTTCGACTCTATCTCTCCTCCAACCTCCTCCTCCTCCTCCTCCTCTTCTTCTTCTTCCTCTCTTGCCATACTGCCAGTAGGGGCAGTGGCACGTGTGTGCGAGTGTACACACATCTACGTGGAAGCGAGAGAGTATGCGAGCTGGTTTTCAAAAGGAGCTGCTGGCGCTGCTTTATTTTTTCGTTTTACGCGCGCGCGCTCACCCTGGATATATAGTGAGAGAATGAGAGAGAGAGAGAGAGAGAGAGAGAGAGAGAGAGAGAGAGAGACAGAGACAGAGAGAGGAATGGCGTGTGCAACGAGAATCGCGGCTCTCCGCGGAAAAGTCATCGCAAGTATCAAGCGGAGATAAAGAGTTGCCGAGGCGAGTTTTATATATACACATATATAGAGAGAGAGACGAGCGAGCGCGCGCGCGCGCGGTGTAGAAAATTTCGCGTTGCTCTACTCACATTTTTTCTCCTTTTTTTTCGGGGAATGAGCGGGATAAGAGGGGGGTTGGAGAGACGAGAGGGGTAGGGGGGAGGGCGCCTTTTGAAATAGAGAGAGATTTCTTTGCAGTGTGCTTTTGCGTTTTGGCTGCGCGGCGGGAGATTGAATTGCGAGCGCTTTTTTCGCTGCGCGTGTAAGCGCGCGCATATACACACCAGCCTAGATTTCCTTCTCCACGGAGTTTTTATGCTGACGTCTGCGCTTCTTTTCACGTCGAGCGAGTGTAATAAAAAAATTTTTTACTTCCGCGCAGGCATCCGCCGCATAATGCGATTTGGATATATAGCGGCGCAGAAAAAATGGCAAAATTTAAAAATTAATCCGGTATCCATTGGTACATGCGTACAATGGATATATTCGAGGATACATTAGAAGCCACGCGAGAAGACGCGATTGAATTAAAGCCGCGCGCGTATGTTTAACGACTGGAAGATTAATCGAGCGCACGCGTTCGTCTTTAACATAGCTGCAAAACTATACGAGCCGAGAAAAATGCGTCCGTCTCTCTATACGTACACAAAAGCCGCGTACACACACGCGAGAGCTGTATAGAGCGCTTAGGAGACAAGAAACCGTTTAGTCACAGCAATTACCGATTTTTTGCGCTCGCCGACACAGCATAGAAACAACAACACAGCAGCAGAACACCGCCAACGCAACGCGCGCGTGTCACTTTCATAAAGCAACAATTTACACACCGATGCATAGATGACCATATTAAGCGTTCGCCTCGCGTTCTTTCGGGCTCATTGTAATGAATTGTGTCATGCGAAAAAAGCAGCAGCAGCAGCAGCAGCAGCAGCCGCAACGCCGCAGCTCGCGCTGCTATATAACACAGCAGCGCGCAGCCAACTCTGCGATAATATACACGCACGCGCGTGCGGAAGTCGCGTGTGTGCGTGAGCCAGCTGTGCCTGTGTTAAATATACGTTGTATATGCTGTATACGTATATAGGAGAGCGAGGTCTTGTGCCGCCGCTGCTGCTGCACTTGTGAACTTCGCGCGAGGATATATTCTTTTGTTGATGCGGTCGATTGTAAGCAGACCTGTTAAACGGTCCTGTATGTACGTGTGTATATATATATGCGTGTACAGTGTGTATACACTGAAAACCTCTTACTTTGCCGGAGTACATGTAGTCGGCTGCTTTGCGTACGAGGCTCTCTCTCTCTCTCTTGTGCCGTCGTCGCCGCAGCCGCGCGCATTGTTGGATTTGGAAAATTTGAAAGGGGGATCTAATTTTGTATATGTACGTTTGGCGAGACGACTATTGCGGCCAGACGCAGTTTGTGGGTGTCGGAATCGGTTGGCTTTTCTCCGAAGTTGCGGCGTGTGCGGAGCGCAGAATACGTGCGAGAGAAAAGGGGAGGAGAGAAAGTGTATATACGCTCGAAAAATTGAATGCATAACGAAGTGTGTCTTTTTAAAGGCAAGCCGATACACGCGAATTATAAATTTTTTAATGCCTTACACTCTCGGCGCGCGCGAGAGAGAGTATCACACGCAGAACGTATATACGTTCGGAGCTCGTAAAAAACTGCGGGGAATGAATCTCTCTTTGCAAGCGCGTGCGCGTAACGAAAAACGAAGAAGAAGAAGACACGCGCGCCACAGTACTGCTGCATCCTTTCGGAGCTGAGAGCGACTCTGAAAAGAAGCCAGCGAGGATACACACACACACCTCGCGCGGCACCGCCAGAAAAGCCCGTGTGTGCAGACCTCGGGAGACGAGAAAAAAGAATGAAAATAATAAATAATAATAATAAAGAACAAATTGATTGCAGCGCAGCGAGTAAATCCGTTGCTGCAGCACACACGACGAAAGCAGCCTCCCCGTAAATCGTTTCCCCCCGCCTTTTACGATCGACCGAGCTTAACAATCTCTCTCTCTCTCGCTACCGGTCTGACCTCTCTCTCTCTCCCTCCCTCTGGTCGTCGTCGAAAAATACTGCAAATCAGCTTGACAAAAGCCCTGCCAAGAGTGGCGTGCGCGGCACGAAAGAGGTTGCGAGCGAGAGAAAGAGAGAGAGAGAGAGAGAAAAGCAGCAGTCAACTTGCGAGTTTGGCGTTTCCTTCGTCGGCCGCCGCGGCGTATATACCGCTCATATACGCGTACGCGCGCACTTAAATTAAATATCGAGGAATAATCATCGGTCTGCCCGGCGCGAGCTCTGCCCGGGAAAGTGGAGCTCTCGCGGGCCGAAAATATATGTCAGTCTAATAAACGCCGCACGCATAATCCCAATCCGGCGCCAGCTCGTGTAATATAAGGTGCCGGTCGCGCGCGCGGAGGGAAAGAAGGCCGATGTGCGTCTGCACCGCCGCCGCCGCTATACACGCCTGCGCGGATATACTTATATATCGCGCGAAAGTGCAAGTAAGTTGCGTAACGGCCGCGCGTCACGCGCTCTCTCGACTGTAAGTAACAATCTGCGCTTTCGGAGAAATATATACTCGCGCGCGCGCGTGCGTCATTTTTTTTTTCGTTTTTCATGCGCGTGTATACGCGGTGCGTACACGCACAGACACACACACACACGTACGTACGCACAAGCGCGCAATTTTCGAGAGGAGAACGAGCTTTTTATTTAGGAGAGCGTAATCGACGCGATAAACCGCGCTATTAAGGAAATACTCGGGTGCGAGAGAGAGGCCGGCTAACGCACGCGTTACGCGCGCGTTTATGCGAAGAAGATATATATTCGAAAGCACACGCGAGCGAGAGAGACAGAGAGAGAGGGAGAATATGATTGTTACAACATCCGTTTATTTTTTTCGAGGATCGAGTGTTGCCTGCGAGCGCGAGCAGCTGCAGCCGAGATTTTATTGACGCAGGAGGAGCGAAAATTCAATTCAAGTCTTAAGTATGACGCGCTTGTGTGCCTCTCGCTCTTCTCTCCTCTTGTTCGCGAGAGTATGTACGCGCACTATTTACTGCGGCGTTGCGCGCCGCTGCACGAAGGGCTGGAAATTATTGAGTATAGAGACAGTCGTACTCTCTTCCAGGGGCTAAGCGTGTATGTGTGTAATGACGATAATGAGCCGAGAGGAGAGAGAAAGAGGGAAAACGTAAGCGGAGCTGTACGTATATATACAAGCGGCCGCGCGGACACTCCAAATCATCGGCACACGACTCGCCAATCAATGCGTATATTATATGTATACGACTTTCAATACGGGGGGAATACGTTGTTATTATGGTTAATCGCGTTATTAGCTGATTGTCCCGGTGTCACGCCCTGATGCAATAAACGCGACGATTAGCAGCAAAACATGTATATATTGCGAAAAGGAATCGCGGTTGAAAACTGAATAATACACTCGTTCGGCATCTGTGTTTATAATATATAGTCCTGCAAGTGCACACACGCATACACGTCGTTTTCACGTCACATCCGAGGACGGCCGGAAGATATATGACGAATAGTTGACGTGACGCGAGCCCTTCGATCGTGCATATAATTCGATGCCTTGTTAGACGAGCAACGTGTGTACGTATGGGTTCTAAAAAATTCACGCCGTCTTTCTGGGCTGACCTACGCTCGACTTTGATGTGTAATAATAGGAAAGGGATATCGCTAGCAGTCGTCGTCCGGTAATAAACAGGTATGAAAAATTCAGTAATTATCCACCGATCTATAGTATAGGTATAGGCGAGAATCCGGATTATCCTTCGCAAGGATGCGATTGTTCAGTCACTCGTCCGAGAGCACGTAGTATCATAAATACACAGATGATTATGTGTATGTGACGCATGTAACGCAGGAGGATAGCCGATAATCGACCTGTCTCTCTTGTGTTTGATGAACCGATAAATGTATTAACACGACAGCTGCGTCGCAAAGGTGGGGGGACTACGAAAAGCTACATGGAAAATATTCTATCGTCGACTGGATTTCGATGCATTTCGATTACCTACACGCCTCATCGATTTGCAATACCATTTCAACGCCGGTAATCGGTTCAATGCGATCTTTGATAATCCGCTGTCGCACGCGATGATGCAAGTATATAAATTGTGTGTCAGTCGTTCAAATTTTAGAGATGAAATTTCACGATTACAATGCTCCGACAAAGTCGATTGATTACGCATTATCAACGTGGATTTCTCGCAATACTTATTTGTTTTTTTTTCTGTTAATTGGTGCGCAGCTTCTCCAATATTTACACCGCTCGGTTAACTACAATTTAATACCGATTTTTTTAACAACGTTTCTTTCTACATATTATTTCATACTCAGCAAATTCTTTCGATCTCTCGCTTACTTAAGAAACCGATCCAACAATTTGCAACAGCAGCAGCAGCAGCAGGAACGCAACGTAACGGCCGTGTCTGAAAGCCGTCTAGCTGCTCGGTTCTCTTTCCACACACACACACACACATATCTGCTGCAGCCCTCACCCGACCTACGCAAAATCCAATCATCTCGAAACTATATACGAGCGACCTCGAATTACCCTATTTTCGAGTATAGTGCACTTCTCGCTCGCCGTCTAGTTCTTGCGGGCGACCGGTATGCGCGTTACGTGCGGGGCTGCAGTCGTTCACAGCACACACAAGAGAGAAAGACACATACACACGCTGCACACACACTCTCTCTCTTTCGCTCGAAAAAGTTACATATCCCGCGTGTGTATTAGATCGTAGAATGTGTTGCGTCTATAACTATACATCTATAAAGCGCTGCACGCACAGGTTGCCTCTATATATACTGCACAGGGGCGGCGAATCTTTTGGCAGAGCCTCAAGAGCGGCGAGGCTTCTTCCGCTTGGCTATGCTGCTGACCTGGAGAGCGAGAGAGAGAGAGAGAGAGAGAGAGGTGCAGAGACTACCGGCGATCGCGACGAAGATCGGTATGTATGGACGTAACGGGGAATGCGCGCAAAGGATTCACTGCTGAAGCAGCGGCGGCAGAAGCGGCAGCAGCTCGCTCGAGTCGTAAAAAGCGACAAAACAAAACACGCGGCGGCGCGCGGAGAGCTCTGAAAAATACAGCCGGCAGTCGGTTACGTTTATGACCTTATTTCTTATTACTCGCGCTCGGGAGAGCTAAATTATAGAGCCGCGCCACACATAACGTATCTCTAGCGGTACACGTATGCACACAACACAGCACAACACAACACAGCGCGCATCCTTTTTTTCAGCGCGGAGCGGCTGATGTGCCCCCATCACGCGCCGGTGTATAATAACGCGCGCCGGAGCTCGCGCGAGCGGCTCTGATACGCGCGTACACTTACGCATATATACACACAAAGCTCCGCGCACACTCCGCGTAATCTAGTCTCTATACATCCCTCGGGTTTGTATACCTATATACAAGCAGCGTTACATATACACGGCGCATCTCCTCCGCCGAATTCTCACGTGGTCCCGCCGTCGCGGTGTGTATCTCGACGCAGCATCGCGAGCACATACACTAGGAGGAGAGATACACGTAATTACGCGTGTACCTATACACGTGCGGGTACACGCCTCTCGCCTTTTTTCCCGCGAATTTCCTCGATTTCACGCTTTTCTCACGGCTCTCCGCGTGCAGCGCGTCTGTATACATCGGATGACTTTTCTTTCTCTCCTGCGCGCTACGATGTACACACTGCGGTATCTCCCGCGCCTATGTCGGCTTTATCTAATGCTATACAGAAACAAGCCGTCGCGACGTGTAGGGACAGAGAGCTCGTTGCCGAAATCGAGCATGTCGCGCGATTAGGCATCGATCGTGCTTTGCGCTCCTTAGGCTGTTGACCTCCTCCTCCTCCTCCTGATGGTGCTGCTCGCCACACCGCGCGTCGAGTGTACACACAGTCTGTGTTGTCTGCGGGCATGAACGCGAGCGCGAGAGAGAGAGAGAGAGAGACAGAGAGAAAAAAAGCGCGTAGGTAAAAAAGACAGGCCGCGAAGAAAAAGCAGTTATACGGCCATTACGCAAGATTCACGAGGGAGAGAGAGCGAGAGAGAATATAATACCGATCCCTTCATCGGCCATACGTATACGCATCCTCTGTATGTATCAGCAGACAGAGGATAATTTTATAGCCGCTAAACGATCTCTAACTCGATTTCATCCGTCGCACACACACGCACACTGCACACGTATATATATAACGTGCGCGGAGATCACGGGCATTCGATTACGCTGAGTCGGCGCAAAAAAAAAATGCGCGACGCTGACTCCACACTATATTTCCGGCGCTGCGCCGAGAGAGAAACAGCATCGGAGACTCATAAGCGCGAGAGAGAGAGAGAGAGAGAGACAGACGATCTGGTGCAGGTATTTCGGGCGGCCGCGACGACCCCTCGTCAAAATCTCCAAAGAGAAGAGAGCGAGTCTCTCTCTCGCTGTGGCGCTGACGATCTTCCAGGGAATATGCACACAATGATGGCATTCCGTTCTATTGTGCGAAACAGGTATCTATATATATGTATAGCGCGCTAACCTACGCGCACCTCCTCCGAGGTTATAGCACAACTCGCGTATACGTGCACGTATGTATTGTGTCTGTGTACGTGTGTGTGTTGTGTGCTGTGGGTAAAAGGACGTTCCCTGCGTGTAATATTCCATCGTAAATAACGCGAGTTGATGCGAAAATTCGCCACCGACAATCCGCGCGCATGTACATACACACACACGGGTATGTCTACTGTGCATATACGCGTAAATATGTGTATACGTGTAGTATATACGTGTATAGGTACTCACCATGCAGAAGGATGAATCTCGCCGATCGTCCGGGAGAGGAAGAACCGTTGCCGAGCGCTGAGCGCACAGCGAGACGCCCGTGATGATGCCGGAGGTGTGTGCGTCTGTGTGTGTGAATCGGTGTATGCGTTGTATAATGCGTATATACGTATACACACAAGCACGTATATATCTATATGTATTCTGCTGGTCTACGTATGCACTGCTGCAGCCACACTATTCCCGCGGAGCACTGCAAGTACTATAGTTGTTTCTCCGGCAAAAAACGCGTCGCAGCGTGTCCGCACCCGCTGCGGCAGGCAGGCAGCAGCAGCAGCAGCCGGATCCTCCTCGGAAATTCGAGATCTCCCTCTCCTCCGTGTGTTCCAGGCACTTTCGCTCCGCGATCGCGCAGCGGCATCCGACCGATCCTTTTTTTCTTCTCGCTCGCTTCTCTCTCTCTCTCTCTCTCTCTCTCCTCTCGCTCGTTCTCTTCCTCGCAGTTTCTCGATTATACGTATACTCGCTTATACATATACCAGCGCGATGCACAAAGAGAAGAGGAGAGAAGAACGACGACGACGACGACGACGGGGAAGAAACGGCGAACCGCGACGCACAAAACTCCTGCTGGTCCTGGGGGCACCAGGCACCGAGTATATATACCGATCTAGCCCGCGAGTGTGTGTGTTACATGCGTGCGCGCGGCGAGCGTTCAAACGGAAGGGGAGAAGAAACTGAACGATACCTATAGGTATGCGTATGTATATGTGTGTGTATACAAGCGAGGAAACGCACACGCAGAGCTGTGTGCGACTACGACGCTGCGACCGAACGGAGCGCGGGTTCAGCGCCCGACTGAACTGAGGATGCAATCGGCCGCTCCGCCATGGCCATCGTCCTCTCCCTCTTTCTTTCTCTCTCTCTCTCTCTCTCGCTCGCGCTACCGCTCTGGACCCTCGTGTGTTGCCGCTGCCGCTGCTGCTGCTGTTGAGCGGCGCGCGAGAGACCCCACCACACCGCAGCAGACAAAGCGGCTGCGCGCGCAGCGACGCGTTCCATCACCCCCTCTAACGGCGGCGCCACCGCAGAGAGAGAGAGAGAGAGAGCCTGTTTCTCTGTACTCTGTGCGTCTGTCCGTGTGTGTCTGCGCTTGTGTGCGTGTATACTACACGCGAATCCCGATGGCGATGATCCTGAATCCTGATGCAGCAGCAACAGCAGCACTTTTAGGTGCTCGCTCTCCGCTTATAACTTGTTGCACGCCCTTCGCTCTCTCTCTCTCTCTCTCTCTCGCTCTCTATTGTTGTACTTCGCGTGACGTCGCGCGAGAGGATTTCTTTTTTTTCCAAAAGATCGACAATTCGATTTTTTATCTTGAAACCGGTTCGCGCTTTTGCGCGCGCGACACACCGCATGAGCAGAGAGAGAGAGAGGAACTCGAAAATTATGGCCAACCGATCTTTTGTGCTTTAAACTTCTCGCGCGCGCGCGCATTATATTGTGTACGCAGCAAAAAGAAATTCAGGGAGAAGAGAGAGAAAGGAGACGAATATAATGATCGTCGCTCCTAGCGTGCGGTAGCTTCGAGGCATCCGTTATCCGGTGCGAACGGACTGGGCGCATGTGTGCGCACGCGGCCGTATAATAGTGTATACACGCGGCCAGTGCAGCGACGGTGGTCCAGAGGGAGGAGAGAGAGAGAGGAGAGTTTGCGGCCGCTCGTCGCAGTATATTATATCGAACGAGAGTGCGGGATACGTATATATGCCACGCTCTTTCGCGACGATTGATAATTCCCGCGGCGCGGATTTGACGACGGGCTGGTAAGGCCGGTGCGCTGATTTACCGACTGACGCGATGGCTCGGTCGATAACAGCGATTTGGACTGCAATTTCGACTAAATTACATCCGAGTGATTGCAGGTCTTGCGCATTGATAATCTGCGCAAGCGGTGCGTGCATAGCGAAAATGAAAAGTAATCGGCGAGTGTTAAAGTAAATGTAGAGATTTATATTTCTTTTTTGTAATGGGCTAGACTCAATGATGATGATAATAGTCCAAACGTGTACTTTTATTGCGAAAAGACCCGAGCGTCTGAATGCGCGTTCCATTAAAATAATTCAGAATGTCTATTGAAAAACCTTTATTCGCAAATCTTCATTCAAAATAATAATAGCAATAAATTTTATAACAAATATGATATTTGACATTTATTACTACAAGCGATTACTCAAGTTACCCACGAGAGGTAGCTGAATTATCGAGGAAAGCTCACGATTTATAACCATTTTAGACAGTTCCTGATTTATTGACACGCGAAGTATCAACTACACACAGTGAGGATTACATAACGTTAAATGGCACTACTTAAAGTTCTTTGAAGTTGTCATTTATGAGATTAAAGCTTCCGAATGAATTTCCTAACAAGACTCGAATAATTTAACGATTATGTTTACAAATATTTACATGCTTGTTGCCCCTTATCACATAAAACTTAAAAAAACTATCTTGGCAACATTTTTTTATTGTAAAAATAGTTTCATGCTCTAACTATCCTTATTTAGCTTTGTACATAGAGTTCTAAGCCGATAACAATATTTTTTCAAATACTACATATGACTGATATAACAATGAAACTGGTATTTGAAATAATCAAATATCTGTAATAATCGAGAGCTCCAACAGAATCGTGCCGGACGATCCCGTCCTTACAAAAGAATGCATCAAGAATGTTTCGTTTCACAAAAGCGTAAGTATAAAGAAAATAAAAAATCTTCGAAGCTTGTAATATTGGTTTTCCCCGTTTTTGGTAATATGGAATCATAGTATGATTATTTGTTCGATCATGAATACTGTTTGTATGCAGAAGTCATTTGCTCTAAAAAGATGAATGTTAAGACAGTGTGGGGTCCTAGACGACAATAGTAAGGGAAGAATCCCTTCCACAATGCAAACAATCCTTCGTTACGCATAACCTTGGATAGTACATCAAAGGTACCAGTAAATTCTGGCTTTCCATTGACCATTTTCATATTTTGAATTCTAAAACAAATATTATTGTTACAAACGTGTGATCAAATAGAGCTGAAAACCATAAAGTCTTTAAGGTAAACTCACCTTGTTTTAGCTATATCTACAGGCATTGAAGCTGCAGTTGTGACTAGACCAGAAATCATAGAACTTGCAAAGTGCAAAGTTATGTTTTCCTCAAAATACCCTGTACAACAAAGTTTATTATTAGAATTTTTTTTGTTTCTTTGTTTTATTTTAGTTAATTTAAATAGTACCCGTATCAAGAAGAGCTTGTTTAGCTTGGGAATATGAAGCTAATTGGGCTGCATTAACTACCATTGCACGGCCCATTGTGGGAATTGCTCCTCTCCATAATGTCAGTACTCCTTCCTCTTTTATTATACGAAACAGCGCATCAAATACATTTTTGTAGTTCCTTCTTTCAGCTAGACACAGAAGCGTCAAAGTGAAGGTTAAGATCGTGGCTCAAGCTCTTTTATTGGCAGGCTGCCAAAGTAGTTAGCAAAGGTGGAATTTCATTTAAAAAAGAAAGAACAAAGCATTCTGAGAAATCTCATGTGTCTTACCTGCTGGTAATCTACCATCAGCTGTCATGCGAATTAATGAAACTTCAGCTGGGGTTCCAACGAAAGCACCTACGCATCCTGCAACCATACCAAGGCCAGCTTTTGTGAGGAAACTTGGTGGACCATCTTTCCTATAGAAACCATTCTTAAATTAACTCGTGATTCACAGAAAGCTTATTGCCGTATGCAATGCAATCTACAGTAAGCTTACGATGCCAATTCAAATAGCCACGTGTATATTCCAAGCCTAGTGGTAGTGTACGTCGCCTGACGCAAGAGACCAGCCGATAGTCCAGTGTACATGGCCATCATACCTTCATTTTTCATTATGGAAGAAACAACGGCCATCGTGGAAGTTTTCTGTCCGCTCAGCTGCATACGGTTCTTTATTAGATCAAGTGGCTGAACGAAGCATGTGGCCATCATTCTAAAAAAAAAGGAAGTGAAAGTTAATGCCAACTTGGTTGAATTTTGCAACTCATTCAATAATTTATACATTCAAGCCCCAGCAAACGAGCAACTTGATCAATTGCAACATCATTGCAACAATGATCAGAAGGCATGCAACGGGCTCTGGCGCCTCTTAGATAATATCTGTGTCAAAATAACACGCGCTCCACACAGTATCTGCCATCCGCATTGCTATCAATCAAGAAACTTTAAGTGCGTATCGTTGATTGAGCAATCAGCGCAATCAGCCCGTTCATTCACCAAGTTCCCTCTCGACTGCGCGAGGCAAGCCTGTGATCAAAATACAATTTGCTGAAAATTGAAAAGCTCACAGCTCGCGCAGCGAATACTGCAGTGTCATACAAGAAATTCATACGCTCATAAGTATACAGACGCGTAACAAGCCACTCACCCGGACGCTCCGCCTATGGCGAACTTGATGGCGTTCGGCACTGTCTTCTCGCCCATGTTTCGAGTATCTCCTCGTTCGTCGCTTCGCCTTTATCGTGGGAATAACGGCGGCAAAAAAGGGGCCAGAGAGAACAGTAACTCGGCTGCTCCTGCGGATGATGAGCCGTTGACGTCGACCAGCGACGCGACCGTCGCCAAGGGGATCGAATACCGGACTGTCGCGTTCGCGGATTTACGGAGCGAGCCTCTAGCACGCGGCCTTCGACCGCGGGTGTGGGGATCCGGTCTTGTGTATATAGATAAAGAGAGAGAGAGAGAGAGTGAGAGGAGGGAACGGCCAGCAGCAGCAGCAACGTCGCGCGCCGCGCGCGCGCGTGATTCGACTCGGCGTCGCGGGGGTTCGCGGACTCTGTCCGGCGGTATGCACGAGTGCACGCGATGCAGCTGACTGGTATATATACAAAAAATTTTCGAGGACGGTCGCGCCGCCAAGTGGGCGACTTCGGGAGCGGGATAGAGGTGTGTCAGCTCTGTTTTACCGGCGGAGCTTATTGCTATTTTTAAGATTTACGGATGTATAGTACATATACAGTTGCTAAATAGGTGTAAGTATTGCGATACTTGCTCTAATCGACGATCGGAGTGATGAATGCTGTGTACATAGGCTGGTTTTAAATGTCTGATGAGGAATCGGTCTTGCGGTACTCGGCATGTATCTACTTATAAAGCGAGCTTTTTTCTTTTTCTTGTGGCGCCATTTTTCAAATTCAAAAAATTTTTCGTAAAGTCACGCCTTTATTACGAAAGACGCTGCGTAAATACATTTTTCGTTTGATGCACGTGGTATACAGTGCAGTACACGAATTGTTTACACCTCATAGTGTAACCTGTAAATTTGATTCAACACGTCGTTAATGCTATACGTGAAAATCGTGTGACACGTCATCCTGAAGTAAGTCGGCCAATATCCCTTCCACAGGGCCCTCAATCCCTCCAATTTCACTATATCGGACATGACGTAGAGCCACTCAGCCTTGACTTTGCCGATGTCTTTGAGATTCTGCAGATTCTGTATACGTGTCTTCGCTATGTCGAGAGGCATCGAGTTGAAAGAGCTCACCAAGCCCGACAACATCAACGAGTACACGTGCAGTTGCGTGCCCTCCGGTACCGAGACTGTATATCAGAAAACGAAGCATTATTATTCAATGCTAAATTAGCTTGAAATATCAGGTTTTGAGTTATATACTACTTTGGTTCATTAGCAAATTTACTACTTCAATTTATTGATTCTACTATTGATTTAAATGCACTTTCCGATTAAGGCGCGAAATTTGAATTCTCAATGAACTTGGTACAAAAACCGTAATCGCAGCTTTACTCGCGGATGCATAACTATGACAAAATATCTATTCAGTTTCTCTACAAGTGATAATTATCCGCTATACATGGTCAATTCTCCTAGAAAAATGCACTTTTCGGGGGTCCAGAAACCGAAATTTTTTTTGAAGTTAGAGGTGTTGTTCTCAATGAACTCTCAATGAGACTTTCTTCTGTAAACCAGAACGTAGTCAAAAGTGTAGAGGAGCATGGGAAAAATTACGAATAACCATATTTCTGAGCCATTTAACGTTTTTTTATAAAAAATGAATGCGTGGAAATACATAAATAAAAATAAAATTTCAAATTTTACTACAATAAAATACAACAGAAGAGCTTTAATTTTTAAAAAATGATCAGATTTGATGCTCTGATCAAAAGTTATGACCTTTAAAAAAAAAAAAAATCGGAATAACCGATTTTCTTTTTTACCTCCCCATGTTAAAATTACATTTCCCTGTATCCCACGTTCCTCTGCATTTTTGACTATCTTTCAACTTACAGAAGTCTGATCGGTTTGAAACCTGTAGCTTAAAAAAAAAAATTTCGATTTTTGGATCCTCGAAAAGTGCATTTTTTTTTATAGGAAAATCGGTCATATAAGCACCCAGCAGAAAGAATAAAGAAATCAATCGCCACAAGCATTACACTCCCTAGCGATGAAATGCTCGGCGACAACGAAGGTGACCAATTGGGAAACATTGACGATCGCGGCCCTTCCCATCGTGGCCTTGCTTCCTCGCCAGAGGTTCGTGAATCCCTCATCCTTCCAGATCCGCACGAACGCGTGCACGACGTTCTTGTAATTTCTCCTCAGCTCTGCGCACACACACGAAGCAAATCACACCTTTCGACTTGTTAACGCCAGCCTTCGCCTCGCGGTAGAGCAGATGAAAGTGTTAAACAGAACGAACCGGGCGCTAACCTGCCGTCCGACGTCATACGCACCAGAACGAGCTCGGCGGGCGTGCCGATGAAGGCTGCCGTCGCACCGGCCACCGCGGCGTAAATTCCCGTTTTCTGGAAGCTTAGACGCTCGTCGTGATGCATCTCCCTGAAATAACTCGTCGTTTTTCCGTGCCTTGATTTTTTTTTTGTGTGTGAAAGGGGAATCGACTATACAGGGCCTCGCGAACCGTTGAAAAATTCTTGAAGTATATACCGATCGATTTGGAACGTCGAATTCGATTTACGCGACGATTGAAAAGTTCGCGACCGTTACGCCGAGATTTTACTCTCGAAGTAAGTCTTCGCAACGATCAGCCCGAGCGAAGCCCAAAAAATTTCTCGACAATTAACAGACTTGTGGATGTCCACGAGATGATTGAAGATCCCAATCTTGACGCTCGTGTAAGTGGCTTGTCGCACGATGCCGGCGCTCAGTCCCGCGTAGAACTTGGAGATACTCTCGTTCCGGAGAATCGACAGCGCGGTGCGGGCCGTGCTGACTTTCACGTTGCTCATCTGCATGCGGTTCTTCAAAACGTCCAGCGGGTGAACGATGCACGTCGTAATGATCCTGGTCTCGCGCGCACGTAACCATATACAATATACATCGTTAACAACGCCGCAATAAAACGCCAAGCGTGCGCGTAGCTATTTACCCCGACAGCCCGGCGTTGAGGTAGTACACGGCCGGTGGCAGTGCTTTCGAATCGCTGTCCGTCTTCTTCGACATTCTCCGTCGTCTCATTGGCGCGAACTCTGAAATTTTCGCGACCTAACCTACAAGCTGACGCGAGGCTCATTATACCCCACTCGAAAACCGGATTCGCGGAAATAAATGAAGGTGGCTGCATTTCGACTCTCGAATTGTGGCGATGCGTTTATTATCGTATATATATAGCGTCGTAAGATACACAAGTGTCTATTGTCGCGCGGTGAATCAGCCGAGATAGAGGGCGTTCTCCTCGTCGACGGGCTTCAGGCAGATGGCTCGGCGCTGTCGTCTGCACTTGGAAATTTCCGAGACCTCGTTGTTCGGATCGCGTTTCCGGTACTTCGGCAGCAAGCCCGTCTCCATCTTCAAATTCTGAAACGATCGAGATCGTCCGCATTGCTTCAACGTCGACGGGATTTGATTTTGATAGAAAAAAAGCGAGGATAAAAGAGAAATACCCGGATCGCCTTCTCGATGGGATAAGTCGGCCGCACTCCCTTGGACTCTTGCAATGCTCGCTCGCCGTAGTTCACGATGCTCTGGATGCCGTCTTTGATCATCTCCTTGACCGCGAAGGAATCGTCGGCGTTGACTTTCTCGATCCTCGCGCGAGAAGCCCTCGCGAACTGCCGAGGTAACCGATCGTATTATTATTGAGCGGTATACGTACACCTACATGACCAAATCTCCTAGAAAAATACACTTTTCGGGGGTCCAGAAATCGAAAGCTTGTTTTTAAAGGTAGAGGTTTCGGACCGATAAGACTGTCTTCTGGAAGCCAAAAGATAGTCAAAAATGCAGAGGAACATGAGAAAAGTTATTAGTAACCATATTTCTGAGTCATTCTACGTTTTTTTTTACCAGAAATTAATTCGTCAAAATACTGAAATAATAACAACTACGAATGTTTCCGAGATACAAATAAAATTTCAATTTGCACTGCAATAAAATGCAACAAAAGAGCTTTAATTTAAAACAAATATGCCCGGATTCGATGCTCTGATTGAAAATTAATGTCCGTTAAAAAAAAAATTAATAAAAATCTGAATAGTCGATTTTCATTTTTTTCTCTATAATACCTGCCCATGTCAAATTCTCATGTTTGATTGTTCCCACGTTCCTCTGCATTTTTGGCTATCTTTCAGCTTACAGAAGGAAGTCCGCTAGATCAGAGATCTCTATTATCTTTGAAAAAAATTTTCGATTTCTGAACCCTCGAAAAGTGCATTTTTCTAGGAGAATTGGTCCATATATGAAACACAAGAGTCGAATATAATAGTTTAGAGAACGCAGTGCCGCACCATCTGCTTCTTGAGCGCCGCCCCGTACTCCAGTTGTTTCTTCCTCTCGCTTTCCTTCTCCTGCCTGATCCACTCCTTGTTGAACTCGTCCCGCTTGTACCTCTGCAGCATCTCGAAGGCCTTCATCTCCTGCTCCTCCTTTTGCCGCTTCTCCTGCGTCTCTCGGTTCGTTCTCAGCAGTTCCTGCTGGTACTGCCGAGCTTTCTCCCTCCTTCGTTTCTCCACCTCGAGCTTCTCCTGCTCCCACTGTTTGCGCTCCTCTTCGAGCCTCTGCTTCACCACCGACGGGTCCTCTTCCTCCGATTCCGGCTCCTGCTCCTTCAGCGCAAGACCGATCTTTCTCGCTGAAAGAGACGGAAGGCTGTTGTTTTCTTTTTTACTTTTCAACGCGAACGCGAGCTGCTCGCGCGCAAACTTACATAGTTCCTGGACTCTGGTGATCTTCTTGTCCAAGATCTTCTTCTTTTGCAGTTTGATGGTTTTGTCGATGTGCTCCTTCATTTCTCGATAGAATTTGATGGATTTGTCCTGGAACTCCTCTTCTTCGCGGGCCTTCCGCTCGAACTCTTTCATCTCCTCGATGTGCTCGAGGAACATTTTCTTCAGCTCGTCCTTCTTCTTCAGCTCCTGTTCATCACGAGTCATTATGTGACTGTGGCTGTCGCAACTGAGAATTGGCTTTTACGATAATTATATTTCTAGCGTTACCTCCTCCAATTCAGTTTGCTTTATCTCCAGTATCTCTTGCTCCATGTTCTTCAGCTCTTCGAGTTCCACTTTCCTGGTGGCCTCCTCGAGCATCTTCGTTTTTCGCTGGTGCACCTCGATCCTAAAATTCAACGACTATTGAGCGTTCGCTTCAAAACTCACAAGGGCAAAGCGTTATGCGCGAAGAAGAAACAAACGGACTGCTTTTCCAAGTTCTCCTTGTTCGTCTGAATCTTCTCCAATGCCTTCTGCTTCCTCTCCTTCTCCTCCTCGCGAAACTTTTCCACGTCTTGCAGTATCGAACGAGCATACTCGTCCTCGAGCTTTTTGCCTATGCCGCTCATGGAGTTTTTAAATTCCACCTGCGCGTTCAGTTCTCTCAAGACCTGAAAGCGACGGTTGAACTTGCAATACTTTCATTGCGCGTTTGCACTCGAAGTTGCTTACGGTACCTCGGCAGTCTGCAGAGCTTGGACCAAGGGCCTGCACAAAGGCTTCCTAGCGAGAAGCACCTCGTTCGCTCGTTTCACCGCTTCCGCGCGTATTTGCTGTTTTTTCTCAGCCGTCTCCTTCACGAACCTCTTCCTCTCGTCTTCCTCGTGCTGCTTTCGGGCTTGTATTTCCTCTTTTCGGCGTTTTTGTATGATCTTGAATCAGACGAACAAGATTGAAGCATAAACCTGCAAAATACATCCTGTGCGACATGCCTGAACGTAATCCTGATCATCAGGAAAATCTTTCGTATTCTCACAATAAAGTATTCTGTAGAACAAATATTAAAAAGTTCTGATTAATATCAGAACCAAATATGGCACCTTTTACTTATCATTCGAGTGTATTCGAATTTTCAGAATTGAAATAAATGATAACAGGTAGCACACGACCTATTTTCGTCGTCACCATTCGGATGTACAGTTGTACACAAAAATACAAATAGCGGCATATTCAATTCTCTTTATGAAAGTCTTTTGTTTCCTGCAGGTAAAACATCGTACATTGATTAAAGATCCACCCTCCCCAAGCCAATCGACTTACCTTAACGTTATCGTGCCACGATCTCGACATTTTGACGGTGGCTTTTCTCAGCTCTTCCAATCTCTTTTTCTCGCGCTCCGCGAGCAGTGCGGCCCGTTCATGCTCCTTGCTGTAATCGGCGAGTCGTTGGTAGCAACTTTCCGGGACTACCAGGGCCAAGGATCTGTCGCTAATCTTCGGACGAGAATAATCGACAAGTGGAAATGCCTAGTCCGAACACTCGCTTATATATATCGCTTATATATATCGATCGTACATACTTACTTTCGTATTCTCGAGGGTTTGTCCCGGCTTCAGCACGTACGTCAGCCAAGTTTCCGGCTCCTCCCGTCTCATTCGAACCATTTTCAGCGCGGATTCACGGATGAATTTTATCGGAGAAATGTGCTCGCGACCGAGTCGAATTAATGCATGCAGGTTATATCCGCGAAGGTACCCGAACCCCCTGTGTTTAGCCACAGTGGCGCGTTGCTATGGCGCCCTTCGCCCTGGCGTATCGAACGAGGTTTTCCACGCGCACGTTTTTACGACTGGATATAGTTGTATACTTGCTATACGAGTGCTGCAGGTACTGGCAAGGTTGTTATACGGCTTGATTGAGAAATTTTTCTGGTATGGAAAAAACAGGTCGGTGGTTGATTCGCTTTGGAGTGTACGGCGATCGATCGATCGACACCATGATTTACGATGCTCGATTACGATTATACGGATGCGAATTTTCCATTGGACTTCTTTTTGTCAATCAGAGTAATTTCGGTGACCCCCACATCCTTAGGGCACTTGTGCGCAGCTTACATAAACAAGCATTGCCTCAGCTGTTGCGGTGGACCGCCGCACATTGTCCGTAGATTTCCTTCCGCGCAGCTGCAGATTATGGTGTCGTGCCCTGCGCCTAAAAGTGACTACACGGCCATCGGGGCTCGTCTCCGTTGAGGCGCATTAAATTTGTCCACGATCACGATCACCTGCGGCGTTTCAATCAATGCGCGTAATTGCCTTTGTTATCCTGGGCCGAAGCTGCTGTGTGTGTATGGGTATAGGTATATATATATATATATATGTAGGGCGGCTGCACACAACGATTCTTCTGCGCGCTCTCTGCCGGTACTAAAGCTCTCGGGGGCTAATGAAGGTTTAACCTCTCCCGCAGCAATTGCCATTAAATCCTTTGGTTATATCACCCTATGAAATTCTAAGCCGTTGACTAATGGCTTCGGCCGCCGCTGCAGCTGTCTCTCAGCTCAGTCCTCTATACGTTTAGTTCTGCGTATCGTACTTTTTCTGCTCTACTTATTTTGCCTCATTACTTTTGTTCGTCGAGAACGCAGTTTAGAGCCTGCACAGAGCTGCTCGTGCGTCGTTCATTCGATAATTAAATGGATGTCAACATTATATGCGTGTACTGTATTTAAAAGCAAAACGATTAATACTTAATGTAATAATAATGTAATATAGTAATTTAGCAGTTTCCATTCAAATGAGCATTTAACAATACGAAAGATTCGGTGATTAATATAAGCTGTTTGTTGTACTTCCATTAGGGGGTAACAGCTGTAATAACAACGATACCGCGTTGCACATCATCAGAAATTAAGCAAAGTATACAATAGAATCGCAATTACCATTGGATATTTAGTAAGAGTCGTTGGGCGATACAAAAAGCAAATACTCTCCGTATAACCCAAACAGAATAATGACAGTAATAATAATAACAATAACAACGCGCGCACTGTAGTAATAATGCAATCTGTATCGGAGCGAATCGTACAGTGTCCATAACGACGTTTTGCTCGATGCTAATCACCGTTAAACACACAAGAAGCTTTCGGCCAGCGGCATCGCCCAAAAATTCAACACCGCAATCGTAAACCGTAACAAATATAAATTACAGTTAAATATATAGCTCGACGTCATAAGGGACTGCTGCGACTATGGCCTATGCGACATCATGGCACATAAAGCTCAATAAAGTATAATAGCCCCCGGCGGTATAATACCATATCCCGTGTGTGCATCTATACTGTTCAATCTATATATACGTATATATACGGACAGGTATAGACAGGATGGGTATTAGGATCGGGTAATAACAACGGAGCTTCACAATCAAAATATAATATGAACATGATTTATTATTATCTGCCTCGTTATCGATGAACAGTTATACAAATAATGGAAAACCTATGTATTCAACTTCGAGCTGTAGATGATTAAAAACTACGTGGTATATACTGAAACGATGATACAAGTGTGTAGAGTTTCTCGTAATTCACATAACGGTGCTTTTGATCCTTCGGTATACCCGCGGATTTCGACCAAAGTCGCAGATTTCGCAAACAATGTCAATAATATACAACTAAAGGCGCGCTGCAGTAACACAATTGGAAACTTACGCAAATTCTCAACGAAAACTTCCAGTCTGCGTTAAAACGTATACGGCAATCCTTCGAATTACAGGGTGATTAAAAATAAAGTCCGTGTATAACATATACCTGTACGTATACGTAAACTCTGGGGAGCAAAGAACACCGATATACGCAAAATCGAAGCGACTAGCCAAGCTCACAATTATACGACCGATCAATGCGCTGAATCGCCTCCGGCTTGTGTGTGTGCATATATATGTATACGGGCTGAATTGTCTTGGTTCGTCACCGCGAGCACAAACAGGTATATTTTATATGTATATATACGCGCGACATGGAAAATGTGTAATTTCTTCGGACGCGCGCGCGCTTAACATCGGCAAAAGCCATGCATTACGCTTTCCATAGACGTCATTTTCACTGCAATATAATACTCCTTTCTCTTCTGTATACTATGTCTGTCTCCTCATTTGCGGTATAATTATACTTTGTTTCTGTTATGTAATGCGACGGCAACATCGAAATATATGTAATATATGTATAACAACAACGGCAACAATGTGTATACAACAGCTGTGATAAATGCAACAACGATGTGACTTTGTAATATTTATGCGCCTATATCTGATCATCTTCTTCTTGTCTGTCCTGTTCGTTCGAGGTATACGAGGAAAAAAAAAATTCGCGCGGGGCGCAGTCCAAGATGACCCCGCGCGACGGGAAGTACTCGGGATAAATATTCAAAGATATTTTTATTTCTGTATACGTCGTGTATATAACGCGTGTAATAATCTCACGGTCGTAATGCAAAATAGCAAGTGTGATACGACACGATCGGAAGTTTATGTATAGTATAAGTATATATGCATAGGTCGCATTATACGATGCAACTTTCGTCATTCCTGAACTTTATACCGCTTCAAAATGTGTTATACACAACGTCTATTATACGCGTAACCCGATGAGTTGAAAGTCCTTTGATACGTATATATATATATCTACATGGAGACGGCGGAGATGCATCGGAGATTTGGAATTATGAAAAAAAAAGGAGTATGACACGTAGCTCGGAATAATATGTATCCCCATTCCACACGTCACGCACTGGACATACATATGCATATACGCGCGCGTCCCCATATGGAAAAATAGGTTTTTGAAAAATATCTTTCTCGATTATTCTTTTCTTTTCTCTACATATGTGACGTATGAAAAGTTCGTGTACAGGGCCGGTTATAGGGACGCGCGACGTTGTATGCTATAGTATATAGCATATATTCTTTCGAGAACAGGTGAGAATACGAATATAGTTATATATTTGGTTTGTATAGCGTTTGCATCTCTCATATACTTGTTAAATCGGTATACAGCGCGTTTATCGAGTGTGTTGCGTCGTCGGCAGTGAGAGATTCGAATTCTGTCGGAATTTGAACGGATAAATAGAAAAAAAGCATTTTGCCATTATGCGATAATAATCGATATACGGAGAGCTCTATTAAAAATAGACGTTTCGTTTATCCTCTTTGCTGCATTATTGTTCGTTACGCGCGCACGAGCTAGCAGAGTCATTTGTACACAAATTCGTTTTTTTTTTTTTTTTTGAAGCATATACGTCGGTAAATTAATCGGCTCTGCGCAGTGAATGCGCGAAAATAAAGTATAGCGCTGCCACCGTGTAATAGGTCGTATATATAGAAAAAGTCGTCGAAAATAATGCGCATCGAAATAATGAGTGTAATGCATAAGCAACCGAGTGATAGATACGTGGGTCGAAGATGAAAAAAATGAAGGGGGGGGGGGTCGAGTGAGCAGAGGTATGGTCATGATAATTAGGCTAGACGGACACACAAGTATATATATATAACATGGGCGATGGAAAGACACATTTCGCAATATATATACTGCAGACATCGAACTTAGAACTTGTGCGTCTTGTAGAGCCAGACGAGATTGGCGAGTCGTCCCTCCTGCCTGAGCACCATCCTGATGTAGAGTCCGGTCTGGTCTGCGGCGGCAGCCGCGGGAGCAGCGTTGGCAGTTGAGGTCTGCTGCTCGATGGCGCTGCTGTGATGGTCCGCGGGCGCGGGGCCGAGGGGACTCGGCGTCGGCGGCGAGGTGACGACCTCGACGTCGGCCTGGACGACAATCTGACGCTTGTGCTGGCGGTGACGTCGGCGCCGGGTCTGCTGCTGCTGCTGCTGTTGCGTCGTGGGCTGGTCCTCCTCGACGCTGAGGGACTCGGCGCCCGAGCCGGAGGAGGCGTGATGCGAGTGTGGCCGATGATGGGACTGTTGGCTGCTGCAGCGCGGGCAGGGCTGCTGATCGGCGTCCTGGTGATGGCTGGCAGCAGCAGAGACGGCGGCCGCGGAGTGATCCGCGGCCTGTAGGGGTTAGTTGCTGCCCGAGTGCTGGCGATGATCGCTACCGGAACCGGCGTCGCTGCCCAGCGAGTTCAGGGTCAAGTTGCTGCCGTAGGGGTCGAGCGATGACTGGACCGACATGCTGCGGCCCTGTCGCCTCACTCGGTGAGGGGAGAGCTGCCCGGGGTCGACACTGGTTGGGTCTGCCTGCAACAAACGCCCAGAGATCAACGGCGATAGCATCCCTCATTTCTCGCTCAGCGGCTGACTGCGCGCGCGGGTATTAGCGTACACGCACCTGATAGGCCAGAGCGTTGACGATTATGGTGTTGGGCACCAATCCCAGGGGATGCACCTCGTGCATCAGCACGTTCGCCGGGATCTTGTGGAACTGGATGTACTCGAGGAAATTGGCAATGACATCCTTGAGGTTGACGTTGGGGTTGCTGTCGCAGCACTTTTTGCTCCACATCAGCGCAGCCTTTTACGAACCGCGACGAGCGACACCGAGAACAGAGAGACAGAGACAGAGAGAGGCTAATTTACCGGGATCACCGCCTCGTAAAAGCAGTGGCACTCGATCGTCTCTGCGGCGGCTATATATACCTGAAACTTGGTGAACTCGTCGGCGCGCAGCTCGTCCCGCGCCAAAATCAAGCGCACCACGTGCTGAGGCAGGAGCGTGAACGATCCCAGATTTAGTACCTCGTTACCGTGCTCGTCCACGAATTCCAAGACCTATCGGAGCCGGGACAAAAAGTCCAAGAGTACAGAGTCGAAAGTTTCTCAGCGGGACCGAGCCGTGCGGCACGTGTCCCGCGACGTGAGTTATACATACCTTCTGGACGAGGGACTTGGTGCACTTGTACTGGATGTATCTCTCGGCGGAGGCCAGCAGCGCGCAGACCGTGTCCACGGTGATGCAGCACTGAACGAAACCGGCGCAGGCACGGCGCAGCTCGTCCAGACCGTAATAGTCCGCGGCGTTCATTACCCCTGCGAATATTCACGGAGTCTTGGTTCGCTCGTTATTATTTTACGATTCTACATGTCGAATTCTCCTAAAGAATTGCACTTTTCGGGGCTCCGGAAATCCAAAGTTTCTCTTTTAAAGCTAGAGCTTTCGGACCGTTCAGACTTTCTTCTGAGCCGAAAGATGCTCGAAAATACGGAGGAACAGATTTCTGAGTAATTATACGTTTCTTTTTACGAAAAATTAATATAATAACAACTTACTCACGTTCCCGAAACACAAATAAAATTTCGAATTATACTGCAATAAAGTATAACAATTGAAAGCTTTATTTTTAAAAAAATATGCCCAGAATCGCGATGCTCTGATCAAAAGTTGCGTTCGATTAAAAAGTATAAATGAAAATCCGAATAACCGATTTTCTTTTTTTTCTCCATATACCTCCCCACATTAAATTTTCATTGTTCCATGTTTTCCATGTTCCTCTGCATTTTCGACTATCTTTCGGCTTACAGAAGAAAGTCCGACCGGCCCGAAGCCTCTAGTGTTAAGAGAATTTCTTCGATTTCTGGACCCCCAAAAGTGCAATTTTTTAAGAGTATCTGACATTATGTGATATACAATCATATTTACAGCGCTGTATATAATACGCGTTGACTTACCCAGTAGAGTGCGAGGCTGGAGGGTGACGCAGCCCGTGTGAATGTACTCGATCAGCTGGCGGAACACGTCCGGCTCGAATTCCTCGATGATGAGAGTGTGGTGCTGGTGCGACTGAGGCTACGCTCGAGGTATATTTTATCAAATGATTAACTCGTCGATGCGCTTTTTTTTCTCGAATGCTATAGTCGCTCCGAACCGAATCGGCTCAACTATATATATATACGATATCACTCTTCGAGTCGTTTGCAAGGCAACGCGTACATCGGATGTAGCGATATAAGTATACAGTTCAGCCGATTCAGCTCTTTTTCTATGGGCCCATACAAAAATATGGTATCGCTAATGCGGTCTGCTGGGTAAGTACTCTCGTACGCTTCAATGGAATAGAAACTTGTATAGAAATTACACTTTTATCGTGTATGTATATGGATAAATCTAAATAAAGATAAACAAAAAATAGATATCGCTTTATACCTGTCAAAATATGTTCTATAGGTTGTCACGATGTTTTTTTTCAACCCGTCTCTTCGAGTTGCAAAGGATCAAAGTCGTCGTTTTAAGCATTATTTTTATTTTTTACCTATTTTCATTCATTTGTAGCTCCTGAGGGATGCATTTGTCAACATAGGAACATACAACACTTTTTTAACTTATTTGTCTACTTTACAAACAAAAAATGCTTTTAAACTCATTCACATTATACATTTGTTACCACTTACTTATATAGAACCAATTTAAATAGTAAAATTAGTGAAACTGATTCGGATTTCGATCGGGTGTTCGACAGCCAAAAAATTCATGAAGATACCTTTTTTATGTGTGACTATATTCATATAAATCATTTTATGGAGCAGAGCCTGCAATTGTTACTAAAAATCTACTAAGACAAAAAGAGAGGAGATTGAGATTTTTCTTAATTTCGTTTCGTTTCCACACTAAAAATCGATGAAAATGTCGAATTTTAGCGTAAAATTTACAATTAAAATTCGACATTTTCATCGATTTTTAGCTTGACCCTTTGTAACGATGATTTCGCAAAAAAATCCGAAAAAATTCACGGAACATCCTATGGAACATATTTTGAGAATTATAGCGATAACTATAACTTTTTGCCTCTCGATTTCACAGAGAATCATCCATATTTACATCTGCACAACACCGTGCGTGGCAACAGCAAACACCAGAAATATAGGTCCCGCAGTTATTTCAGTCGTTCGAGGTTTACAAATTATTTTCAATTTCAAACAACAGTTGGCATACATGCAAGTAATAGCGGCCGTGACCAGATGCATTACGCAAAAGTGCATTTTTATATCGAGTTTGAATTTTATTTCGTACAGCGAGAGGTGTTCGGCCATTACAATACATCGTATATTTTTGTCATGCGATTTTATCACCCGTCCTTTCAACGGATTTTCATTCGACGTAATAAGAGCCGTATTTATTATTATTATTTTTTTTTTCATCTACAAATTGACAGACGCGCGCGCGCAACAATCGCGAGATCAGATCGAGATTAGAGCGAGCGAGAAAGGGAAGAAAGGCGCGAGTCATTGTTTAAAGCGAGTTTCCGCAAAAGCGCTTATTCATTTCTGTATGGGCCAAATTCCACAAAAGAGACGCGTGTCGCGTTCTATAGACAAGTCCCGCAGGAAGTGCCAATACCTATAATCGTCAATGTGCTCGGCAAACTACCACTATAGGACACTACAGAGTGTGAATATATATAGGTATACGAACGTAGTACAACGTGTACCACTCGGGAAAGTATACACATGCCGCACCGACCACATGTGAATTTCGACTACGTGGGTGTGTATGATACTGTAAACGTGTGTATAATTGTGTATATATGTCATATACACATAATATAACGCGTTCGAGTCTATATATATATCTGGTGTCATGCGCATGCGTGTGCGGCGACATCAAAGCCGCATACATAGTTTTTGACATAGCAGCGTGCGTATCCAAAATTAACCTCGCTATATATGTGTGGGTGTGTGAAAGCTACGTCCTACACATCGTGAGGTGGTTATCGAAAACGAAAAAGGTGGCTTGTGCGCAGAAATGCAATTTGTACAGAGAGACAGACCGTAAAAAGTTATACTACAGCGCTACGGACCTAAATCCACTGGCGCACGTGATAAGGTGTGTGATACACAGAGCAAAAATTAACTATATACGTGTGTTTTGTGAGGTAAATATATATATATATAAAAAAAGGTCGAACAATATGGGGTCGTGATAAAAGTGAATATAATATATATGGTGAGACTGAATTCAGTGAAGCTTGATACCTCTTGAATGGGAGCCAGCTGCTGCGTGAACCCTGACCGCTACACATGGCACACAACATACGCTCTTTAGCAATGTTTCAATTATATATAGCCTGCGACAATTTCGTTTGTCGTGTGTGTGTCTTTCTCTCGCGCCGTATACCGAGTGCCGCTGCCTCTTCCGCGGTGAAAAACGGCTTTTCACACACATGTATGCATTTGTATTCATACAAGCACTCGGTACACGAGAGACACGAGTCCCGCGATTCCGACGTCTCTCTAGCACAGCGAAAAGGCGACGTATTTCGCATTTCTATACAGATTGTACTGTAGACAGAGTGCTATATACACGAAAGTGAAAGATATGTGATAGATATATAGATGTATAGTCACACAGCACACATAGAAAAAGGCTGCTCTTTAAGCAAAGACAGCTATGCGCGGCGTTATGTATAATGCGAATTGCTATATATTACATCTCGTTTATTTTCGCTGCGTACAATGTAAATATATATAAATTATGCATATGGCATAAACAGAGAGTGTCTGCATAAATAAGTAATACACACTAGTACAGATGTATATGCTGTATAGGCGAGTGTTAAAGAGAGCGAGAGAGAAAGTGTGTGTATATAGATATATAGAAACGTCGGCTCGCCTCGATTACCTGTTGCGCGGCGTTCTGCAGATTGAGGATGGGCTCGGAGCTGCGCTTCAGGAAGATCTTGAGCTTGTTCTCCTTGGGCGGCTCCTTCTTGCGCTGGGGACTCGGCGCCTGGTACAGCATCTTGTGAAAGACCCTGCGGAAAGCCGCAAAAAGGACAGCAGCGGGGGGGGGGGGGTGCGCTCCGTTAATAATACACGGCGGATACTTGTTGAGCTCTTCCCCTCGGCCCCTCGCCCCCGCCCCCCGTCCCGATAAGAGATCGATGCAGGAGAGGCGGTCGTGCGTATGTATACACACACAGTGTAGCTCTATATCGAAGACGAGTGGCGGGGGCGAGAGAGCTGGCGCGGGAATTCGAAGGTCGAAACTGGACGGTGTGAGCGAGAGACAGTGTCTGTATGTGTGTGTGTTAATATACTCACTTGCTCCTGGCGGCGAGGACAGCCTTGACCGCGCAGACCGGCTCGCGCGTGTCCCCGACGAGGAAGGTGACGTCGCAGAGCTCGGGCATCCGGGCGAGGAACTTCATGTCCTCGGCGAGGCCGCTCTTGTTCTCGAAGGTCGAGTTGTCCGGGTCGTCGAGCATGCCGCCCGAGCACGAGGCCTCCGGCATCGCGTCCCCTCCTCCTGCCGCCTCCTCCTCCTCCTCCTCACCTGCGGCGCGGCGATCCTCCTCGTCCTCGTCGTCGTCGTCGTCGTCGTCGCCGCCGCCGCCCCGACGTCGCCGCAGCAGCTGCTATAACCAACGAGACCAGACGATTTCCGTGTACTCGGCTCCCTGCCCCGCTGGAAGCGCGACGCACGGCGTATACCTGTTGCTCGGGCCCCGGAGCCCTCTCGCTCGTCGGGCTGCAGCTGCTGCTCGTGCTGCGAAAAAACACTTTTGCGGAGCTCGCGCCCACACGGTGCTGCGTACCTGCGCCACTCGTTCTCGCTCCCTCGGCCTGCCCTAGACGCGCTCCCGAGTTCGCCGAGTTGGATCGATCCCGCCAGAGGAACTGCAGGCCCGCGACGCGATCCTCTCCGCGGGCGGCCGAGCGGCGGCGCCGCGGCGCTCGGCGCGCTTTGCGCAGGGGCGCCTGCGCCCCGAGCGCCTCGTTCGATCGAGCGGCGCCACCGGAGACAGAGAGAGAGAGAGAGAGAAGCTTCGCACTCCCACCCCCGCAAGCTCCGGCTATCCCTTTCTCGGCTTCTCGCACGTATAATATACGCATTACACGTCGCTCCGCTCTGCTTCCCATATACAACGCGCGCGCTTTGTTCTTCCGAGGGATGAGCTTGCGCGCCTCGTTGCGGCTGCCGCCTATTCCCTTTTTCTTCCATCGCTCGCCTGATGCGAGCTCCTCGGCGACAGGGCCGGCTAATCGAGCCCATCGATTTTTCAGCCTCGCTCGCGCGCCGCGAGTCGTCGGCCAGGAGGACGGGCATAGTCGTCGTTATGGGTACGCGTTATTTCGACGGGCGATATACGGGGGTTGGAGTATCGTATAGGCATACGCGTGAGAAAATAAATGAATGGCGCGAGATGATCATTCAGGATGACGCGCGAGGCTCGAGTCGCGGAGAAAGGAGGTCAAGCTCAAAAAGCGACGGGGCGCAAGCGCCAGGACGAGCGCAAGCTCTCATTCATGCGCTACCCCCCGCGGAAATATATCGTGCGCGGATGTATGTATAATATTTCCGCAGCTCATCTCGAATTGAGTGGCCGAGGCGGCGCTTTGCGCGGATTTTAATAGACGCGAGAGACGTACAATGCGCCGCGTCTCGTACATACGCGGAATTTATTCGCAAAGTGCAATATCGCATACGCGGCGAGTACAATGCACAGTTGGCTGTTGGCGTGCGTTATAACGTCGGCTAATTTTCAAACGGTATCTTGCGGAATTTGCGCGCATATAGCTCGCGGGGGGCGCGAGATTTTAATAAAACTTAATTGCCGTCATACGCAAAGATAGAGAGAGAGAGAGAGAGAGGGACGAGGACGAAAGTTATTTGAATGAAAGTCCCCGAGGTCGAATTTCTTCGGCTCTCCCCCGCGCAGAGCCCCGCGCTGCTTCGGCGCACTGCTGGAGAGGCGACTATCTATACGGCGACGTACGACGACGACGTCGGCGCAGTGGCGACATGCGAGGATCGAGCTCTCGTTCATAACGCGGCTGCGCTAGAATAACGAGCGATTTCGTTTTCGTTCACCTGCTGCTCTATACACGGCCGTATAACACGTATATACATACGTACATGTATACGAGGATTCAGGCTTTAATCTACCTGCGGCACTTAATTGCCGCTCTCTTTCCTGAAAATACACGCACATATATATATAGACGCGGCCGCTTTATTTGCTTACACGCGTATCGCGACCGCTTTGCATTTTGCATGTTTAAGCTCTCTCTCTCTCTCTCTCTCGCGCGTATTTTTTCTGTTCGTTTTTCTTTTTTTTTCGCTCTCGTTCGAAATGAGCTTTATTCCACGCGTATATATACGTGCGGCTGTAGCCGCAGCGCCTACACGGCTCGCCGAAGGGAGAAAATTCAACGCATGCGAGTTGAACGCCTAATGCATAAAACATTAGTCCATTGTTGGACGGTTGCGCGGTTAAAACGGAGCCGCTAATTTAAAATACATAAATCAAGCTCGAGCGCGAAATGTTTACGCACAGCGGCGCTCTCTCGCTGTTTTTGCCTCCCCTCGCGCTCTCGGTATTGCTTTCGCAAGGGATATCTGGTGAGTGGAGAGATGAGTAGATAAAAGAAATCCTCGTAACGTAAAACAACATCGATTTTTATTCAACACAAATGCTTGCACGATATCGTAGAGTTTGTTTGTTTGTCTGTTTGTTTGTTTGTTTGTTTCTTTTTTTTTCGTGATGATGACAATAGTAGTTTTCTCGTTTACATTCTAACTTGTAATATTTATTTACACGAAATATAAGGCACGTTCGATATTACATCGATAAACGCGCGGCGCGCATCGCGCCCTGGAGAATTCGAGTAGTGCAACGTCGCCGCGCTATCTCATATGTCACTTTCTCTTACGATATGCCACATCCTTACCAAATGTAGAAAATGTTCCTGTATATTTATATTTATAATATGTATAATATGTATGTATAATCGTCCGTATATAAACTTTTCTCATATGCTCTTCCTATTATTCTCTTTATCCTTTCTTCGCTTTCCTTTCGCCTATCGACAATACCATGATTGTAATGGATGTACAGACTTACTTATTCGCCGCACCGAATACACACACATACACGCACTCGTCGCAATCGAATCGAATCTCTGGCTTTCCAGTCGAGAATAGAACTAAATAGAAGCTCTTAGTCGCTCAGTCGGTGGATGTTCGATTAATTTCCCCTGCCTCCTCCTCCTCCTCTCTTTGACAATTAAATGAGTGGAAATCCAAAGTAACTTATCGTGTCCGTGCGGAATCCTCAATTCGTCCATTAAAATAAAGTAATCGATAGACTCGCAGTCGTTCGGAGCGTAATTAAGAGCGGAAAGAGCACCAGCTGATTGTAGAAACGCGATTCGATTGGCCCAAGTTACAGGAGTATTTTTTTCTCGATGCGATTGATAGTAGGGTGAGTGGGGGTAAAGGGAAATTGGACGCCCGAACGGAAGGGATTATTTATTGATTACAATAATTGGCAACTAGTAATGAGCTAATTTAAAGTCTCGCGCACACAGACTCTCATGTACAATAGTATACATTCGCCTTTCAAACTCTCTTTCTCTCTGTCTATTCATATTTCTATATACTTTATTTGTCTCTCGTTCGCACAGCACCTTGCGCGTCAATTCTCTTTCTCTAATTAGTCCGGAAAAAACCACTTTCGCTAATCTCATTGCACTCTTTCTTTCACCTCACTTTTTTTTCTACTAACTTTGCGTTATATATCTCTCTGTCTTTCGATCTCTGTCGAGAGAACTCGCGTGGCGTCTTAAATTCTAAAATAAACTGGCATTGATCGTAGAGGAATTTATTTTACACAAATGTACAAGGCCTACGTCAAGTCTCTATTATTTCGTTTACGTTATAGAAAAAATATAAAAATAATTTTTCAACGCGTGCGGGACGACCGCACAAACTAAACGCATTAAGCCCATTATTCGTTATATATTCTATATAACTTCTCCTGATTTTTTCATCTTCGTTATCATCACCACCTCCCTCGAAGCTTAAAGCTTTTCCTCCAACAACGAGGAGATTCGAGGGAATCTCCGCCTCCACGCGATACATATGTATAATAATAATAATAATAGCAATAATAATAATAATAATAATATTAATAATAGTTAATAATCGTTAATAATAATAACTTTTCCCTGGAGAATTGGAACAAGCAGGAAAACACGTCACAACAATGCACAATATCATAACATAGCACAAACGCCAACAGTGTACATAATAATAATTCGTATTCGTTTCTTTCTCGCGTCTTCACGTGTATAAAAAAAAGGCGTCTCGCAGGGGCGCGGAAGTGGAACGCTGGGAAGATAAGTCGGAATGTGTAGCGGTAGTGGCTGTAGTAGTAGTAGTAGTAGTAGTAGTAGCAATAATAGTCTTGTCTCGCTAGTCGTTGGCGGCTCGCTCGCGTGTCCTGGATCGGGATCTTCGGCGCAGCAGCCGCGGGCCGAGGTACGTGGCGAGCTGGTGGAGCCGGCGCTGCTGGAGCGCCCTGAGGGGGACGCGGTATCACAGCTTCGAGGGGTCGTAGTTTTCGAAGCCCCACCTCTGCCGGGGCGCAGCCGGCGAGCACTCCTCCATCAGGAGACGCTGCTTGCTCTCCGTTATCGCCAGGCACTTGCCGCTGCTCTCGTGCCTGATCTGCTTCGTCTGCAACAAGGGGCTAATTTTAATGAATGCGGCCTGTACGGGAGATCGATAGTTGCCGTTGAGGCTGTCGTTGAGCATCCGAGTCGGCGCTTACGCAACAGCGGCGCGCTCGAGGCGAGCGATAAAATTCAATTGCGGAAAATCAAGGCGCGATTTACGTTCGGTGCGCGCAATTGCGACTTTCCGAGGTGATAATTACGTACGACGGATTGATTATTATACGGCGTTGATTCGGTATATTTCATTATTTTCGACTGCTCTCGATACCGGCGACGCGAAATTTTTAACGAATTTTTAACTTTCCAATCCTCTTGTAACGTTACACCACGAAGCCAACGCTTTATTTACCGACGAGCGAAAAAGCTTGACATATATTTTCGGGAGAAATCCGATTTCAACCCGCGGTTATTATAACGGCTGGATAAAAAGATAAAAATATTTCCTCGAAACAAATACCGATAAAATTTCATTTTCGCTCCAGTAAATTAAGCGCCGACCTCCATCCACGTCTCCGCTAATTTATTGTAAACACACGCGCGTCTCGATCGTTGCGGGACGAGCTTATAAATTACATCGAAAAATAAAGCCGTCAACCGAAACGGCGCGGCCTGGCCTACATAACCGCGCGAGGCCGCGGCTAATTAACCAATCGCGGAAAATTCACGCGATATTAAATCGCCCGAGAGTCGCGCGCTACACAATATCGTAAAATCACCTGGTGTACACCGAAAGAAGAATCGCATTTCGCGCGATACCCGGCCCGCCGCCGCCGCCGTCCCGCATTACGATGAATAAACAACGAGCAGCTCGGCGTTTATAACGCGCGCATTACACACGCATCGCCGAGTCATTTTTCAAGCGTGAAAAAAACGATCGCCCGCCGCGTTCTGTTCTCGCTTTTTAATACATTTTAATGGTCGGCACGCTGTCGGCAAAGATCGAATTACGCGAATACGCGAATCTCGGCGCAGTCGCGTATGTATAATGAAAACGCTTTTATGTATATGCGAGCAGTGAATGATCACACGCGAGAGCGAAGCTCAGCTCCGACGCTTCTATACATACTCGGCCGATAATATAATGACAAAAAATAAAGAGGAGCGACGACCGGCGCGTTTAATGCAGTCGCCGTTTCGGAGTCGGCTCGTGTGACCCCCCCCCCCCCCCCACCATCCTCCGCTCGGAATCTAATGAATATTTTCAGTGCGCGCTTTTATTGACTGCACCGTTGCATAGAGCGAGAGGGAGAAAAGCACTAATGAAGCTACTTAGATGGATCGCGAGGAAAAAAAAGAATTGGCCTTTGTCCGGATTATATTAGCGTTGCGCGCGCGCTGCTGAATAATTTATTGCACAGCGCGGTTTTTTTTGGGGGGCTGATTTAAAAGTGTCTTTGTTATCGCGAACGGAAGCGTAATGCAAAACGCGTGACTTCGATAACGATATCGTCGACATATCCGAAAAGTTATTCGGCAATTAATGTTCGCGAATTAAAAGCGCTTATATAGCGATGGATGGCATATATTTTGCTGTGCGCTTAGATATGTCTTCTGTATATACGACTTTACGGTATAACCCACGTGTAAGTACGCGTCTAAACAAGCTTGGTAATAGCGCAGCCGTTAAAATACCATTTCGGTTCGCATTATCGGAATTTACAACCTGACGAAAGAAAAGTAGATTGAAAAATATGCGACACTAATGTTACTTTATTTTTGCGTCGGCGCGTAAGAGTTTTGCGAAACTCATCGGATCTTTTTATGCCTCCTTAATTATCACTTAATCGCAAATGTCGCTTTGATGAAAGATGGAAATTCGGTTGTAGTTATACTTTTTTTTTACTATGATACAGTGTAAACGTTATTTAAGCGACTCGCTAAATTAACACAAGTATAAACAATTGAATATAATTGAATAATCAACCTAAGAGAGAGGTCAAATCCCGAACAATCGCGCTATAAACGCCGTTCCAGAAGAACATTAAAATTTACGCTACGTGTCGTTTGTACCAGCTGATTGTGCGAAATTGTAGAGTTGACCTTAGAATAATAAAAAAAAATTTGTGAAACTTAATCATTCAGACCGGTACAACATGCCCATTCAGCATGAGAATGACTTTGCCATCTGATAAAACGCTATTGTGCAAAGCACTAAAATTTGCTTGTAGCACAGTAATGACTCGAATACAGTGGATTATTTCGAGAATAAGCGTGACTACGGATTTAAGTAGTCCGCTGTAAAATTCTATAACGCGACACTCGGTTGGCTATCGCTTAGGCCATGCGTATCGCAATGTGCCATAAAACTGTGAGTCGCGAGTAAAATTGAATAGAATTGTTAAGCAGCTTTGTCTATTTTATGGAAAATTTCGGGCGAGCCGTATAATCCAGCGCGTAATATACAGTCGTCGCGAATATACATATAGCGATTCGGCGAGTGTAGAAATCCAGTCTTGCAATACCTGAGTACTGTAGGTCCACTGCTGATTGCCTTTGCTGCCGTGACAGGGATAGAGTATGACGTCGGTGCCGCTGTAGTCGAGGCACGACTCGTCTCTGCGTATCTCCCCGGTCTTGCTCAGCATCCAGTACTGCGGTTCAAAACGAGAGTATCCGGTCATTAAATCGATTCGAAAGGGAAAAAAAAGCAAAACCGGAGCACCACCCACACCGCAACACAAGCACCAGCGCGGTACACAGAGATTGAGCAGAGATCAGCTGCGTACGTAGAGGAGCAGCGCGCAGCAAAGGGTAGACAGATATCGAGGATCGCCAAGCCGTAATTAGCGGCCTCGCTGCCCCTCGAAATTGACTCGCGTTTATCCAATTTCGAGCGCGCAATAGAGAGAGAGAGAGAGTCGCGCAGTCTCCGATCTCTACGTCACTGCTCCTGTATGTACGTCGCTTCTTTTGGGATGGGGTGTATACGTGGCATGCACTGCGGTATAAACATGCGTTATACATACGATAATTCGTAAACACAAATTCGCGAAGCGCATATTAGGAGAGCGAGAAGCTTTATATATACAAGAGGACACAAACACACACTCACGTATTCATACAAAACGGAAGCAGCTGCGCGCAATTAAAAATTCGAGTAATTAGTTCGATGCGTTGGGCCGTGTGTGTGTATAGTAGCAGTAGTGGTAGCAGTAGTAGTATAGCAGCAGTCGCCGCGGAAAATCATCGCGCGGGAAATTCCAATTAAAAATTCCAGCGCGTCGCGTGTTTTAATTACAAGCGCGAGCTTGCCCAGTTTTCTATAGCAGTCACGAGCGCGAAGAACGACGGCATAGTGCGCGAGAGAGAGAGAGGGAAAGAGAGAACGAGAAGCTGCGTGTATATATGTAGGCGGACGTCAGAGAACACGCGCTATATTCGCGAGCCGCGAGACGGCAAAAGGTCAGGCCGTTCGTTCTCATTCCGCGCTCGTTACGCCGCTCGCAACAAAGCTCTTTATCTCCTTTTTCTTTCTCTCTCTCTCGCTCTCTCGACTGCGGCGACGGCGGCCAAAAGAGAGTCGAGACTAGCCGGAGGATTTCGACCCGGCGCAAAAGTTTAACGGGCCGCCGTCCAAGAGGCGCGTGATTGCAGAAAAGAGAGAGAAAGAGAGAGAGAGACGTGAGGGGGAGGGGAAAAAGAAACGTCAACAACCGAGCGTAAGCAGTTTACTCGCGGACGATCTCGTTCTATGCGTGCTGTATAGCTGTATACACCAGCGTGATACGTATCCGTGCGGGCTTCGGGGCAATCGCGACTGTGCGCCGAACGAGAACTGAATGAAATGACGTTTCGAACGCTGAGGATCGCATGTATATACGCGCGCGGGGGTGGCTCGGCCGCTGTGTATCGAGAGCTTAATTGAAAAGGATAAGGAGAGCTCGCCGTTGTTGTTCTTTCTTTCGGGGGCATCGATTTTCATCGACGCGCGCGCGGTTGGGTTGGGTTTTAGTATTATACGCGTTGCCGTACACGAGTACGTCCGGGAAATTTCGGGAACAACTCGGGACGGAAAAGTTGCGAAAAATTTTCTCGGTGGCACACACGCCGGACCTGTTTTTTCTCGTTTCTTTGGGTCATTCTGAAAGAGAAAAAGCTGTTGTAAAGAGCACACTTTTTTCCGGAGCAAAAACGACTCGAATAGCGAGAAATAATTGAAAAACGAAAATTCATAGATTTTTTCTTGGAAACTGTGGACTTTTAAAACTACTTCATTGGAACAAGAATGTCTTAAAATTCACGAAAGAATGCTCTGAAATTTTTTCAGATTTTTTAAGGACGTTTTTCGAAATTACGATTTTTTGGATTTTCGAAAAATCAAAAATTGATATTATCGAACTAAAATTGATATTGATATTGGAGTATCGGATCGATCTGCAAAAATTTCAGAGCATTCTTTCATGAATTTTAAGACATATTTGCTCTAATGAAATTTTCATAAAAGTCCATAGTTTTCGAGAAAAAAATCTACGAATTCTCTTTTTGTCAATTATATTTCTCGTTTTCTCGAGTCGTTTTTTCGCCGGAAAAAAGTTCATTCTCTTTCAGAATGACCAGCTAAGGAACGAGAAAAAACATTTTTCGCAACTTTTCCGTCCGAGTTGTTTCCGAAATTTTCTGGACACGCTCGTATGTACGGACTGGTGCACACGGCTTTATTATAGTTGATCAGCAGCAGCAGCAGCAGCACTCAGGTCACACACCACCGCACACCTTTTTTTTAATTTTTATTTATTTTTTCTTTCCTCTGGCACATATACTTTCGATCTGGAGCAATGAGGCACGTTATTGTTTCTCCATCCACGTATATAAATATACGTATGTGCGTCAGAGACAACGAGAGCGAAAATGAAAATTAGTTTTCCTCGATAGCGAGCTCTCTCGCGCGCACGTCTACATGTTTATTATATATTAAAGCGCGCGCGACGAGGGAGTTTAATCAGATCGACGCGGCGCAGCCGTATACATCGGCGCTCGTTTCGCTCTTGGACTTTTTGTTAATCGACGCCCGCGCGCGCGAGTCCCGTACAATATGGTGACTCGACGCGAGAGCGCCGATGAAAAATAAATTAAAGCTCGAAACTGGTAGCCGCCCCCCCGCCGAAGGCGCAAATATTTGCCGCGACGCGCGACTCGATCGGTTTTTCCCTCGGCGCGTCGCGCCACAGCAGCCGAAGCGCGAGCTTTAGTATTATTGCTGCGCGCGAGTGTTATTTATTTGCTTGTTTGCTTCTCTTTCTTTTTTCATTGTTTTGCAAAATTAATAATCGGGCAACGCGCGCGTAGAGAGAGAGAAAGAGGGAAATAGAGCAAATGATACACCAGCACCAGCGTGTCGCAGTTGTCACGCCTATTTCCACCTGCTACGGCCGGAAAAAACAGGTCAGCAGCTCCGAGAATCCGTGATTACAGACCGCCAGTCCTCAGCGGGAAAGAGGCTATACACCGCTACGCACTGCATAGAGCCGCAGAGAGAAAGGGAGAGACAGAGACGGAGATAGAGAGAAACAAACCACCAGAATAGGCACCCATATTATTACACAGAGTTGAAAGAGTCGAGGTATGCACTGTCAGTCAACATATCAGATATATATATACAATACATGCGTATGCGCAGAGGCGCAAACGCATTTTTTGTCGACAAAAAAAGAAAAAAAACGAGGCGGAGGCGTCGCGTGTACCTGATTGCCGCCCTGGTTATGACATTCAAAGAAGCCTACAGGCTGGTGCAGGTCTTCCGGGTTGCCTGGCGAGTCTATGCATTTTCGGCTAGCCAAGTGTCGGATCTGCGCTCGGACGGGTGTGTGCGTGCGTACAGGAGGAGACATGCGGAACATGTTTTCATTAGAGACAGGGCATCGGGCAGAAATAAAAGGCGTAAAACGGGGTTGTAAAAGACAAAAAAAAAGGAATAACAAAAGAGAACTGGAAGAGGAGAATACGACGCAGTCGGCGCACATGTCTCGCAATGCGCTCTCTCCCCGTCGCTCGGCTGCGCAGTGCAGTAGTTATAGCAGTAGTGGTTATGCGTCGTGTGCGCCGCGCTGCAGCAACGGTAAACGCATGTAATGTGCGGGGTAACAAGCGGCAGCCTCATAGTTGCACACAGTGTATAACGCAACGCACAGGGGGGAAGACACGTGGATTTGCACACGTACACCTATACATAGAGACGACTCGACTCTGTAGTGATCGAGAGCTCGCTTTTTGCAATGTATGCGTAACATGCTTGCGGTAAACAGAAAAACAAAAGGAGTAAGAGAAAAAAAAAAGAATACGCAGGCTTGGAGGGACGCTCGTACTGTACATACACATATAGCTGTGGGAGGTATGTATATACGGAAGCACCAGCGCGTCGGCTTCGTCTTCCGAGACGACGCGTTAGCGATTAGCCCTCGCGCGGTTGTAAGAGCCGCGCGCACGCGATCGAATCGCCGACGACGAGCGATTGGGCTGTTACGCACTCTCGCAGCGGAATCAATCGCCGGGGAGCGAGGGAGGGAAGCCGACGCGCTGGTGATCGACGCAGACGCAGCGGGGAAAAAAAAATAAAAGGAATAAACGGAGCACATGTATATAGACGAAGCGCAGAGGTCCATTCGCTCTCTCTCGCACATGGGGAACAAGACACACACACGCGTGCTGGTGCGCAGTGCAGGGCGGCCTCGTCGTAGAGCGAGAGATGCACTGATTTCTCGTGGTATTTGTGTGCGTGATATGTGTGTACCTGGTTGCCTCCTTGGCGATGGCATGGGTAGAGCCCGGCCGGCTTGTGCAAATCGGCCTTGCGTGCCGGCGAGTCCAAACAGGTGTTGCCGCCCTCGCCCAAGTTTCGCACCTAATTGTATCAGGTTAATATCACGCTTCGTCAGACTTGTTAGTACTACTCGTTACATTCTATGTACGTATATACGTATGTGCGCGCTGCACGTCGCGACTTCTGCTCTGTCTTTCTCCGTAAATTTCATTCAAATTCGCTGATTCCCACTGTAACTCTCGCGTTTCTCGTCTCTATTATACACGTTTATTCGCGACCGCCGCGAGAAATTCATTCGGCGCTTTTATATACGCATAAGCTTGTGCATAGTCTCTCTCGTTAAAATACAATCAACCGAATCGAAGGAATTTCGCCTGGAAAAAAAGGTCCGTTCTCTCCAAGGTATTCCCTTCTGTTTTTTTCCCCCCCATAGTACTGCGGATCGATGCGAAAAATAAAATCCTCGCGTATTTCATTAAAGACAAGCACACGAGCGCGGCCAGCTCAACGTTCTCGATTTCATGGAATGCCGTAGGACAAAAAAAAAAATAAAACAACGGAGCGCTGCACGTGGAATGCGACGCGTACACCGGATATGAGAGAGGGGAAAATCGAGCAGTCTCGAAAAAATGCGTATAAAATAACACGTGCGGTCTAAATAGAGAAAGAAAGAAAGAGCAGAAGCGCGCGCGCCATTGGGAATTCCGAGTGTCCTATGGGCTGAAAGAAAAAAGTGGATTTAGATGGAGCGAGCGAGCCGGAGTTTATTAGAGCATATATGCATATATACGTGCTGTTGGCCTTTGCATATATACGCTGATGCACAGCGCGCGCGCTAAATATTATCGATCAGAATTCGGCTTCGAAAAGCCGATTAGCCGCTCTAATGGCTCCTCGTAAATACGCTGAAAAGGTAATGCTGCTGGTTTTTTTTTTCCTCTTCTCTGGCTCTCGGGAAGCGAAGCGAGCTTTGCGCTATACGAAAAAACGTGCCGATGTGTATATTGGGGATTCGAGAATGGACTGTCCTGGAAATTAGCGAAGAGTCATGGAGATGCAACCGAGTGGAATTTCGATTTCGAAAATCCTTCTGTAATTTCGCTGAGCGACTGCTCCAGCAGGAATAGTCATCTCCGTGACTCTTCCAAAGCAGTGTTTTTCATTAAAATGTTACGCATCGAAGAAGGAGTCTAAAAGTATCACGATCGATTTCGTCGTCTTTACAGTACTGCCTTTTGCAGTTGAGCTGCGCAATAAACTGCGAAGACCAGTAACAATTATAACAGTGACTACTTTACTATCGTGATTCTTTACAGACCTCTTTCCTCGCTGTGAAGTATAAGATTCTCGTTAATAAGAACCACAAGTCAACGGAATACGTCGTTCTCGATGCCACCTCTCACTCCTCCAAAAAGAAAAGATTAATCTCCCGGCAAAAAAGGGGGGCAGCTCGTCATTAATATGCGCGCGCGATCGGCCGTTCGAGCGAATCCCCGCGCCGTAGCGTCGGGCGTTATAACAACCGTCGTTCGGAGGACTTGAAAACTCTGTAATGACGAGCAGCGCCGTTGTCACGTAACGACGATACGACAGCGCGCGAAATTATTCACGCCGACTGCTCCCGGCGTGCCGACTATAAATTCCGCGCAACGTCGATGCCTCTCTCTCTCTCTCTCTCTCTCTCTCTCTCGCTCGGCTGCAGTACGTGATTTAAGCCAACGTCCAACGCGGCGCGATATCCGGGTATAATCGCCGTTGAGGAGGAAAAAAAAGAGAAGGAAAGAAGGGCGGACACACAAAGACGCGACGCGACGCGCACGATATATATAATACAGGCGAGAAAGAATGGACGAGAAGAGGGGTGCGCGAGAGAGAGTGCGGAGGGCCGAACGGCCAATAATCCGCGCCGAGGGACGGCAATCGTGCGGGCAAATCGCTGTTTTATGAGGCTTTCCCAGTGAAAAAGCACATAGTACTAGCCGTTCGGCCCTACAACGCGGAATTCCTACATCGCCCGCGCGCGGTATACATATATACATTTTTGTCATCCGGATTTATACACGTACGCGCGCGTGCGTGTGTGTGTGCGTAACGTAAAAAGGAAAATTCGCAGAGAGAAAATAAACAAGGGCGCGCGCGCGCGGAAAAAGTTGCGAGTGCTAAATTGGTAAAAGCCGTCGTGAGAGCTAGTTCTCTCTCGCTCGCGCGCGAGAGTAGGGGCGGACGGGGGGAGGCAGAACAGCGGTAAACACACTCGCGCATAAAGCGCGAAAAAATATAAATCCGGCCTGGCGAAATGTTTTTTTCAGAGCTCGTCAGAGCTGCCGGCCGCGCGCGACAATAACGCTCTCTCGCGTAAATCCGGTTATCTCGCGAGCGTAGCATAAAGTATGAGAGGAAAAGCTGGAGCGAAACGAGCGACGATATATTATAACAGCGAGAGCAGAGAGAGAGAGAGGCGTTGACTCTTCGAAGGAGACGCGGCGGCGTATAGTGCAGCTCCATGTACAGGTATACGTATATACGGAGGCGCGAGTGACGCGCGTCGCGAGATTGATTTCGCAATTACGCGCCTCTTTCGCCCCCGCGCGCGGAGCCGGATATAAATCTCGGGAAAAACGAATCAATCGAACTTGTCGTCGGGGGGAGGGGGGCCGAATTAATGCATCGTACCTCTGCGGCAATAACGGCTGCCACCTATAGATTTCCAGCGAGTCACGGGGAGACAGCGAGCGAGCGAGAGCCTTTGAAAGCTCGCGCGACGATAAACGAGTTTCGAGGATAAACGCGCGACCGATATCGATGCTTGTGTTTTCCCGCGCGCGCGCGAACAAAAGAAGTGTCGGGGGGTCGGCCGAGCGCACACTCTCCGGGCCGCGCGAATGCGCTGCAGCTCGCCGGCCACGAAAGGAGGTCGGGCATTTTTTGTTGTTGTGCCCCCCTATCGGGCGTCGATCGGCGAATTATTTTTACAGTTATTAACGCTCCGGCGCTGCTCGCGGATGTGTCTCGATTCTTCGACGCGCGATATAATGCCAGACGTATTCCGTTGACCCGCGTGAGAGATTAAATCTACGCCGTGTGCGCGCAGGAAATCCAATACAGCCGAAAAGCCATGGCGTTCGCTGCCGCTGCTCCGTACAGGTGACGAAGAGCCAGCCGGCGACGAGTCTGCGCAATGAAAAAAAAAAAGTGCATTATTACAAAAGTCCTCTGACTTTTTACGCCCTTGCAATTCCATCCGGATGAACGTCGCAGCGCCAGCATCTGTAAACAAGCGACTCGTCGTCGGGCCGAGGCCGAGCTGCGAGTGGAGTAGGAGAATAAAAGAGACGAAAAAAAAAAGAAGAATCCAGGGAGCGGAGAGTATAGAAGAGGGAACGCGGAGTAAAACGCGAAGGGACGATAAAAAAGATGTAAGAAAGCGCCGAAAAACTTACCTCGCCGGAGGCGACGGCCTCGCCGGGAATGAAGAGCTCCGGGTAAATATTGTCGAGATACCATTTGAAAGACTTGCAGTTGAGATTCTTCCGCAATGCTTTACGGTCGGACACGTCTCCGTAATTTCCCTGCAAGTGGAGAATCGTAAAACGATCGTAAAGAAAGTACGAAGAGAGAAAGAGAGGGGGGAGAGAAGGTGCACGTAATCGAGCTGCTCGAGAGGCATATAAGAAGTTTCCGCGGTGAATTCAAGTTCCCTGCGCGCCCCCCCCCTCCCCCTCCCCCCTCGCCGTATAACGCACATTTTTTTTTTCTTCTTCTTCTTCAAGAAAGATTAAATAAATATTCGGTGCTGTACTGAAATTGAGGTTAATACTTCGCGTTTATGACTCGAACATCTTTCTCTCTCTCTCTCTTTCTCTGAATTATGGAAAGCTCGAGGAAAAGCCGCCTCAATTATTAGACGTGCGTACAGCACACGCGCGTCGTTCCATATTTCATCGGACGAGGCGTGAGGGGGGGAAAAAAAAGCCGCGGCTCGTCTCGCGCGCGGCTTTCGCGCGAAGAAATAGAAAGGAGCGTTAACCTTGTCGTGGCCTATCCTCTGGTAGTAGTACTTGGCGTACTCGTCGAGCCAGACCTCGCTCAGCCTGATGCTGTTCCTCTTGAGCACGTTCACGCCGCTGCGCCATTTGTACGGCGAGCGCTTCCGGAAGATGTGTCCCACGTGCGAGCACGGCACGATCTCCAGCGTTCCTAGGGGGCGGAAGGGGGGATGGAGAAAAAAAAAGCGATTACAAAGGTGTAAAAGGGCGAGGGAGCCGTCTCGTCTGACGCAACGCGGCCTCGATCTACTTGCGACTGCGGATGGACGGCGTTGGGTGAAAAAAAAGAGGAAATTTTTGTATCGTTATTTCGAGGGAGCATTTTAATCGACAGAATTTGCGCGACAATCTGTGTTGAATATCGTATCGAAAATTTTGGCCGAAAATTGAATTTCCTTCAGAGTATATATCTAAAAGAATAGACGTATCCACGTTGACTTACATTTCTCCGATATATCGACGAATTAACCGATATACGGGAAAGGATCTTCTCGGATAAAGACGTCAGTTTTATAATTTTATTAATAACTCGACGAACGTTGCATAGCCCTCCCGACTCGCCGTACAAGCTCGTCTTATTTCGAGTCGCGCTCACATTTTCGACGCTCGCAAAATCAATTTGCACCTGGAGCAGCGCGCGCTCCATTAATAAAGCAGAACGCGCGCGACGAGATGTGCGGAGATCGGAAGTCGCGAGACAAGGCAAATACGAAACTCCGAGGCGGAGCGTCGCGGGAGACACGAGAATTCAATTATCGCTCGCGCGCGGCAGAGGATACACCTACCGCCGCACATCCAAGACTTGAAGGAGAGCTCGAGGTTCTCGCCGCCCCAGATGTCGAAGCCGCTGTCGTAGGTGCCGAGCCGCTCGAAGAACTCCCGGTCGATGGCGAAGAGGCCGCCGGCCATCGTCGGCGACCAGACCGGCTCCGCCGGATTCTTGTGCCGCTTCTTCTCGCGCTCCGGCACCGCGTGCCAGTTGAACTGCAATCACAATGGAAAATACACGTATATCCTGCGTCGGTCTCGTCCCTGCACGCGGTTTTGCACAATAGTTTATTTCCCCGTGTGTACACCAATTATTAGTCACACGCGCCGTAAGAGGAAGGGCCGTTAAATTTTCTTGTTACACAAGCGCGGATTACCGCCGCTCTCGCGTAGACATTTATAGCCTTTGCGGACGACTATTACAAAAATATCGGCTGTTAATTTTAACGAGGGAGTCTCTTCTGTCAGCGAGAATATTCGAGCGCGCGGAACTGAAATAGCCCGACCCGAAGAATCGTCCTCCGGAGAGACATCACTCCCGTTTCAGCGTATATATACACGTTTCGGTCACGCGGCAACAGCCAATTACGTATTATCACTGAACATCCCCGGAAAAAGTTTCCCATTCAACGACGAAACGCATTCGGGGATTGCGCATGCAGAGCTTTTTTTTTTAAAGCGGATTTTTATCCGTCAGTTCTGACATCTTGTAAATAATGGACGCGCGGACGGCCGTTTGAAACGAAAAATACACGGAAAATGTTTTTGCGCGCTTCTGCAAATATTGTGTTAACAAACTTTTAATTAATAAGTCGATCAATCAAAAGGGACCGTTACATTTCTCATTCCGATTTGGTTCGGTGTGCGCACGAAAAGTTCTTGCGACCTCCGATGGATTTTCGTTTGATTTTTCCTGCCGAAAAATGCTTTTGAAACATCAGAATTAGCAGAATTGACTTGAAAAAAGTATCGTAAATGTGGAACAGGATAGGACACTGGAGGCGGGGCTCGACGAGCGTTTCCAGGCGGAATTTCTAATCTCCAAAGTGTAGCAAGACTGCAAAGCGCCCAGCCACGGGTCGATCGCAAGTCTCATTAGATTATTAGTTCGTATTTACTTTCAAAGTTGTACAACAGATGTTTGGAATGAGTACGCGTCGATTTGCAGAAAAATATGTAACAAAAGTATGAAAATCATCAGCATAATTTTAAACAAAAATATAATTGTGGAAATGGAAATTATTATAATAGGACTTGTGCAATATGCCAAAGTTTCAGCAAACTTCGCGCATAATTCCGTACGCATGCAATTAACAGTATATATTATACAGTAATAGTCTTTTGTCAGAAGTCGACAAATGATTTTAAAACTATTTCTCACAAATTCGAATCATAATTTTTTTGTTATGCAAATGAATCGATACAAAGAAATGCATTATTATATGCAAAAAGTATATGCTAAACCTGTGATGTCTTCGACAAAAAATTTCAACAAAATTTCTATCAAAAAAATTATAATGCATTACGATATACAAGTGACCTAAATGGGTGTAAACAGCATCCGAGCTTTGGCGAGAGTGATAATATTCACGCCGTGCGATGGGTCACTTGAGTCACAAGTATCATATAGAATTTTACAGTACAGCCTACCTCCGCACTCACGATTATTCGTGATATCAGCAGTCGATTAATTCGCAATTTCGTGAAGTTAACGCACGAGAGTAGCGAGTGTGATATTTACGGTGAAATTAATCGACTACTTAGCTACACCGATCAGCGTTAAGGATTACAGAGCGTCACGGACAATCGACTACACTTAGCTCACGGATAAGGATTTGGGTCACCCAGCGCTGTAAAAATTTTAATCAATCAACTTTTATTAATAAAATCCTACCCTAGTCCTCTTACTAATTTTGCTTCATTGACAAAGCTGAACGATTATTTTTATGCGCCAAGATTTATTGCGTGTTTATCGGCTTAGTAGATTCGTTATTATTAACATTGGGTTAGTACGATAAATCAAGTGACATTAATTGGATTTAAGTAACAATGATATTGAATTAAATTATAGTATTATTAGTATCACACAATGCCTTACGTACCAAACCTGTTTTTATCCGTATACGACATTGCCTGTCGACTCAACAATTCGCATTAATTAAATACAAGCCTATCCTCGTTTGTCTCTCAGTCTCGAGTCAAGATCAGGACATCGCCAACCTCACGACTCGTCGTCAAGCAAAAGCTGTCTATACATCTCGGCAATATCCGAATCTCGCTCGATCCCCGCGAAATTCGATAAAATGCCGATACACGTACCTGAAGGTTCCAGTCGAAGCCGCCGACGTTGACGCCGCCCGAGTCCCGCCAGTGGTACTCCAGGGTCGTGTCGTCGATGACGTCGATGACGGGGCAGACGACGGTCGTCTGATTCCGGGCGATTCGATCGAGGAGGGGCTCGAGCCAGCCCTCGGTGCACTCGCAGTGGCTGTCGAGGTAGGTGAGCACCGGCGCCTTGGCCACCGCCGCCCCGAGCAGTCGCGCCCTGATCAGCCCCTCGCGTTTCGAGGCTCGCAGTATCTTCACCTTCGGGTAGTTCATCATGTAATCTTCGAGCTGACGCTTGAGGTGCGCTGTCCAATGGAGAGGAGGAGATCGTTAGGCCGTTGGATATAATAATTTTAATCGTCCGCGGCAGATTTCTCTCTATATATATATATGTATGTATAGCGCAGCTCTCTCGAGTGTATATTGGAAAAGTACGATTGAATAAATGAAGAGGATCGAGGAGCCTTTAACTGACGGAATAATGGGCTATCGAGGGAGAGAGACAGAGAGAAAGAGGAAACGGTATGTACACCGTGCAGCTCTCGAGATAGATTAAAAGAGGATATTTTGAAAGCTCCGCGCGAGCGGCCGCGTCGTCCCTTTTCATTACTCGCGGATTAATCGTCCGAGCGCGGCGGTATATCCGTATATATACCCGCGAATGAAACTACATAACGCGACGGGAGTTCGAGATCGTAAAAAATTTACAATCCCCGAGAAGATGTTAAATTCCTCGAGCCGTATCGACGTTTCATCTTCCTAAGTTCAACATTTATCCCCCCATAACGTCGCGATAACAATAGCGCTCTCGCGAGCCGCTTATCTCTCCCCTTCGAAGTTGGGGTAATCCACACTCGCCGCGCGAGCTGCAGCGGTCCTACATTCGACCCCACGTCACTCTCTCTCTCTCTCTCTTTCTCTCTCTCTCTCCGCGCGTCCATCGCGATCCCGGAGTAGCGCGAAATCCCTCTCCTCGCCGTACATCCCCGCGCGCCCGAGGAAAAAGAGAGAGAGAGAGACGGCGAGAGAAGAAGAAAAAAGCCGAGATCGCCGAATGCAAAAAAGCGCGCGAGAGTGAGCGAGAGATCGTCTCGGGAGCTGAGAGTACATGTATATATATATACGTATACAGCGGCCAGTCATCCCCCAAAGGAATAGCGCCAGCTGAGCTCGTCCTCTCTCTCTCTCTCTCACCTCGATTTACGAGTGACGATTAGATCGATATCGCTCTATTCGGACTTCTCTCCCTCTCTCGCCCTCTCTCTCTCTCTCTGTGCCGCGAGTAGCGCGCGGACTTGATTTATTCGAATAACGAATGGGTTTAGGTGGCAGCCGCGATCTTAAGCCCGAGCCTCTCTCCCTCCCCCCCACCCGCCGTCCCGGATTAAGCCTCCGCGTGCGAGCGTAAGGGGATTCCGCTCGGATCAGCGTGTTTCGCTCGGGGACCGATGTCTATATATGCAGAGTATATACACACACGCGCGGACACACCGGAGAGAGCGCGCGCCCGCGCGCAAAGGGGAAAGCGGTTTAACCCCGGGGTTGTGCGCGCACAATGGCACGCAATCGTGTCGTTTCTCCGCGGCGGCGGTGGTGCAGGTAGCGGCCGATGCGATGCTCTCCTATGCGCGAGCGGTAAATCGACGGGCTATTACTGCGCGGAGGGGGGGGAGGAGGGCTAGTCGCGTGTATGCTCTGTTCTCTATACGCCGATGGTCACTCCCCGCGCGGTGCGAGTAGTGTATAGGAAATTTACATGACAAGCATGTCGCGAGAGAGGAGAGAGAGAGAGAGGCTCTATACGCTATAGTATACACGAGCAGCAATCATCCTAATCTCCGGGAGATAGAGGGATGATCGCGCGCGTCGCCCCCCCCCCCCGATGGTCCATGCAAATCTTGCGCTGAGTGTAACGTATGTATAGAGCGTCGCCTCTCACCCACGCGCGAAAAATGTATTATACTCGGCCTTGCTCTCTTGACCCACTTTTGGGAGAGGGAAGTTTTCAAAGTCGAATGTTATGAGCTGCTGCCGCGCAGAGAGAGAGAGACAGAGAGGGACGGAGCGGAATGTTGCGCGCGGAAAGGATTGAATTGCGAATCGAGTTGAGTGTGTATTATTCCTGCGCGCGCGACCGAGGACTCAGCTCGCGCGGCTCTTCCCATTATTGTGTAGAGTCTCTTTGCCGGGGCGACAAGTTCAGAAAGTGAAATACAAGGGGAGAATCGCTAAATGAAATATACGCTACTGTGCATTATAACGCGCATTATTAAAATACGGATTATACGTTTGTCGACTTCCGCTGCGGAACGAGCGTATATACGCAAAAGAACACCAATAACGAATGCAATGTATATAAATATTCAAAAGTATATCGCGTGCACTGCACATCCCAGTCGAATCGAGTAATGAGAATAAAGGATATAGAGATAGCGAGAGAGAGAGAGAGAAAATCATCGATTTATAAACCCGAAGAGCTTTTCCATCGAGCGCGCGCCCCGAAAAGCTTTCAATTCTCAAAGTGCAGCGCGCGCGCTACAAAGCCGTCATTAATCCGGAAGTAGGAGAAAAAAAAGGAAAAATTGCATTACTCCGCGTTGAGCGGCGGGCACAATGCGGCGAAGCCCACGAGGTTATACGCGCTGCACGCACGCTCGGACCCGTGCGATTAATCCGCGCTCTCTGCGCTGTGTATAAGTGTATAGACGTATATACGGTGCGCGCGAGCGAATGCCCGTAGGAGCTATGCGCGCGCGCGTTATTATCCGCGAGCGACTCGCGGGGATTATTAAAAGAAATAAAGCTCGCGCTCGAGGTTCGTTAGCGTGCGGGGGGCGTATCTCCGATTGTAATTAAAAATAATAAAGCGAGGAGAGCGAGAAGAGAGAGGGGGGGGCGAACAAAGCCACTTCATCATCTCGTTTCGATGATAAAACAATCAGCGCTCGCCTCCGCCGCTAATGGGAGCGCGCGGGGAGGAGGAAGAGAGCGAGAGAGAGAAAGGCCGAGGGAGAGAAGCTCAACTCGTCGCGGTGATACACGTATATAGAGGGGCAGTAGTATGTTTATGAGACTCGCTTCCGGCCGGTCGAGCTTATCTCGCCAGAGCTTTTAAGAGCCGGTCGCACGGACTCTCGTCTCTCCCTCCCTCCTCTGCGGGATTAGTCGGACTTAGTTACTCTCGAATCTTTGCCGTATACGCCGCTCCGCAGCAACAGCAGCAGCATCAGCGCCGGCAGCCGTCTATTTTCCCCGCAAATTGCGCTTAATCGAGGGTAATTAAAAAGAAAATTGAAAGCCGTCCCCGAGAGTCGACGCGGAGAATTATATACGTATATAACGAGTGTGTGTGTGTGTCTTCACTCACGCATGTCGGAGTAGTCGTCGACGAGGATGATCTCGTGGATGAGGTGGTCGGGCGACCTGTCGAGGACCGAGTGGACCGTCCGCAGCAGGACCGACCAGGCCTCGTTGTGGAAGCAGATGATGACAGCTGTGGCCGGCAAGTCCTTCTGGTATCTTCCCGGCTCCTTGCACCTGGAAAAGCCAAGAGGATGCGGGACGGGTTAGATATATATATACACATACACGGAAAGCTCGCTCGTTGCAACGTATATATACACGCGCTTGGCGCTCCTTTTACAACGCGCGCGCGGCCGCGCCGCAGGGCTTTTTTGCGCGCTCGCCGCTGCTTTAATTCAATGCGCGCAGTGCGCGCAGTGTATACGCGTATACGGCCGGGTGGAAAAAAAAGGAAGAAAAGAAGAAGAAGAAAGAAAATGGTAAAAACGTCCGTGAGAGAGGGAGAGAATTTTCCGAGCTTTTTCGGCGCATTAATGTCGGGGAGCGGGCGTTTTTCGAAAGTGGAATTTTATTCTTGTATAATTTTATGCACTTAATTACGAGTTACGTTCTCTCCGCATCCCCCCCGCGGCGGCTGCGCGATTGTACATTTTATAATACTTTAATTCTCGCGTGCGTTAATATAATTGAATGAGATATAAAAAGGCGCTCGGCGCGTGCGGGAATTCTGCGGCGCTGAAAGCGCAGAAAGGAGCTGTATATGCGAGTAAAAGAATTTAATTCAAATCTCGCGCGCTTATACGTGTATGCGTTATATTATGCACTATACATGTGTATGGAGGCGCGCGCAATTTGAAATAACGCATCGTAAGCGCGACAAGAAAGGGAGCGGCGGGGGCTCTCCTACGTATACAGTCGTGGGATAATCAGACATATAGCCTATCTGCTGGGATAGAAAATGCACTCGTCACGTAATAAGAATTGAGGCGGGCGAGAGAGAGAGAGAAAGAAGCCGTGAAAAGCGTCGACGAGTAGCTGGCTGCTACTCGGATATTCCGCTGAGCGCGCGGGAAATCGCAGATGCGCGTCATTCGATATCTGCAGCGTCTGATTTTCGTCCTCGTCGACGTCGTCGTCGTCGACGTCGAAGGAGGAGGAGGAGGGGGAGGAGGTGGCGGCGGCTCTTTTGTCACCTGTGTGCGCGCGCGCGCTGATGTCGAAGGCCAATCGAGCTGAAAGAATCGAAGAGAAGAGAAGAGACGAAGAGAAGAGGGAGAGACCCCTTTCTCTCGAGGGTTACACGCGCGCGGGGATTTTGCCGTCGATGCCGATGCTATCGCTTCTTCTTCTCGTCTCCTCCGCTTCCTCCTCGGCTTCTCGAGACGTCCGCGCAGGAGGAGGAAGATAGTGGCTAAATGAATGCGCTCTAACTTCGTTTCTGCCGGGCTGGCTGTTGAGCGATCAAGTTTGCGCTTATATTCCCGAGGTTTTACGCTATTACGGTTATATTGTTCAATCTGATTCTACTTCATTCCTTTGAGGAGCTTTGAGATAGTAAATTTTGGAAGAAAGCTTTTTGGAAAACGATTTTGGCGAATATCCGCTTACGCGATGGGGAACGAGAGTGTACTTATAGATACTTGGCGGATTTTCGATATTACTTATAGCAAGTTTTCATACTTCTCGTTTTTTCTGTACAAAGTTGCGAATAGCTAATTAATTTTGGGTAAAAGCCATTGGAGTGAGTTATTAATTTTGTAAAATTCGTGTAAAAAAGCATAATAACTAATACCTACGTTTTCGCGACAATATTGAAATAGTAATTATTAGTACATAGCTTTTAAAAGTTGTAAATTCGATAATTAATGTTCAAATATTTCGAAATAAATGACAGTAGAGTACTGTAAAACGGTTTTTATCCACCGAAACCATTCCATAAAATTAATGGTGACAGGAGAGTGTAAAAAACTATTTGAATTTTGACTTATATTTCATAATATATATGAAGTGGCGGAGAAAGAATATTAAAATGATCAAGAGAAGATAAGTGGCGTGAAGATGAATGAAGTTCGTTAAAAATTTTAAATCAATCGACTACTCTCAGAAAGGTATATAAAGGGATTTATGAATTCCTTCTCTCGTTACACGCTTTCATATAAACTGCAAACGACACTTTGTCGAAAGGGACATTAGACGGCAATGAACAGATACGAATTTTCTTCTCACAATCCATTTTCCCTTGGAATACGTCGTCGTCGTCGTCGTCGTCGTCGTCGTCGTCGTCGTCGTCGTCGTCATCGTCGTCCCCTGAATCGTAATGAATCGCCGCGACACTGCGGTGATAGACAGACGATGGAAAAATGATATAAAAAAGAAGCTATCAAGGAGAGGGGAAGAGTAGCGTTCGGTAGTAGTCCAACTAACATAATTATCGGCGTCTCGAGACAATGGGAGCTCGTTAGAAGCTACTGCAGGGTGCAAACTCTCCTCGTCGCGAAACATCGGGAGAGGGAAGGCAGGGGGGGAAGGAGTAGAGTGAGGAGGCCTCGGGAAAGGGAACGACGCGCAGACAAAGGCCGACTGGGCGCGTATATTGCTTCCTTATTGGAGCCCGGCCAGCGCAGAAGCTTTTACAGGCCTCACTCTCTCACTCTCGAGTATATATCCTTTCGCGAGAAACTCTCTGTGTGCGTCTGTGCGAGTAGTGTACCGCAGCGACAGAGAGAGAGCGCGAGAGTTGGTCTCAAATTTCAACTGGAGAGAGAGAAAGAGAGAGAAAAGCCGCTGAATCGAAAAACGAGAGCCGCTGCCGGCTGCCTCGGAAGCCAATTAATGCACTTTTTGATTTATTCCCTCGGAGATTGAGAGAGGAATATCGATGGAAGGGAACGTTATCGACACTCCACTATCTCTCGCTCTCTCACTCTCTATAATCTGATAATTTGATAATTTATGGAGGAGTCTGCATAATAGCGCTCTCTCGCGCGCGAGAAAATTCGATAAAACAATTTCGCCTACTATCCCGATATGACGCTTGATTCATCGTCCTCTTTCCGCGCCCGGCCTTTGCCTCGCCGCCGCCGCCGCCGCCGCCGTGATGGAGGAGCCTTTTTATTGTTGAAAATTGTCGGAATAAAAGTGCGCTCTCGTCGGAAAAGTTCCGCCGGTGTGCGCATACATGCGCGAAAGAGGATAGAATTATTATTATATATAGCGCGCGCACATTTCGCCTTTCTTTAACGCCGGCTAATTCTTCGGCTAATATATACATATATGTATATATAATTTATTCGGCGCCGCGGGCTCGCGGATGCGCGGCCGCTTACATGGGAATTTTTCGCAAAAATAATAATAATCATGGTATAGTAATGCCTCTCCGAGCGGCAGCGTATCGGAACGAGAGCCTAATATAACCTCTTCCATATAGCCGGAGAGAGATATCTTCGCCTATACTGGGAATATCGTTAACCCGAGATTATTATGCACATATATAGCAAGGCATAGGGTCTATGTATAATTATGAGAAGCTCAGGAAAGGGGGGGGGGGACGCGGCGGTCGAGTGCGCGCTATAAAATATTAATCGTAAATCAGGCACACACACGCGCGAGTGAGTTAAGCAGAGAGAGAGAGAGGTGCGAGCCATTCACGGCAGTGAATCAGGCCTCTGTCTCGCGCTCTCCCCTATACTCTCTCCATATAGCTTGCGAATATAATTCGGCACTTCGAATCCGATTTATAACCGTCTCCGTCTCTCTCGTCCCGCTCTCTATATCTATCCATCTGCGAGATAACCATCTCGAGAGTTTCTAATGGCTTTAAATATGCGGGTTATTATACGCCGAGATAGAGCGTCGCCGCCGCCGCCGACTGATTGATATATAACGAGACGTTTTTCACTTTTTTAATTAAACTAGCGCCCCATAAATTGAATCAGTGCACCTTTTTTCCATATAACGGCGGCGTGACGTCCGACACGACGTGACGCGATTTTATTAATACCGTAAATTTAACTTTTTCCCGGGGAGAAAAAAAAAATAATAAGAGTACGCACGCTGTACAGCCGAAGCGGCGAAACTCTTCCAAATTTAATTATAAAAATTCCCGAAAAATTTGGCAGGAAAAAAGCCGGGGAGGGCGCAGAAATGCACGCGGCCAAATGAAAATAAAACTTGGGCGATGGGGTGGGGGGGAGGGAGCAGCTATTTCATAATTCTTTTCGCATCGTCTCCCGGTCCTCCTCGTCGAAAGCTCTGGAGAGTATAAAATGTTTGCGAAGCTTGCAGTAGCCGAGTTTCCAAGAAGCCGCCTCTCCTGCCAATCGCTGTCGTCGTAGTCGTCGTCGTCGTCGTCGTCGTCGTCGTATCCCCTCGATTCCACCGCAAACTCCTTCTACACTTTTCCGAAACCGCAAGGGCGGCAGCCGGCAGCTAATGGACCCGTCTCTTTTTTCAAAAAAAGTCGGGAAGAGAGAGCGGGAGAGGGAGAAGAAGCAATACACGAAGAGTAAACTGCGCGAGAAAAGGAAAAAAAAATCATCGAGTCTATCAGACACACGTAATCTCTATATAGGCGCGCAAAAGTTGGCGATATTAATCACGCCAGGCGCATCTCTCTCTCCTCCGCGCGCTAATTCCAGCCAATTAATTTTCCACCGCACGTCTCTCTCTCTCTCTTTCTCTCTCTAAAGTTTAGACCGGCCTCGGTGTAATACGCCCGCTGACGCGTCTCGCGATTCATAAATTACGGGGGGCGATAAGGGGAAAGCGCATTTTTGGGGGGACACTTTTGTCATGGAAGGAGCGTTAAATCACGAAAACTTGCGCACTCCCGGGCCCCTTGGCGAAGAAAAATGGAAATGCGCGATAAGCCGCGCGCCGCTCCGCGTCCCGCTGGACTATATACCGTAGCGCTGCGGCGGCGGCGGCGGCGTATATATAGAGGATGAAAAGCGACGTGCACCGCGCTCGGACGAAGAAAGTGCGCCCGAGCATGGTACGTATACGCGCGTGTATAGCTATATATAGACGCGCAGGACGAGCTAGCCCCAGATACGAGGGAACAGATTGAATTCTGTCCGGAAGAAGATCCCCCGCAAGCTTGCAATTTCCCTATCCTCCTCCTCTACCGCCGCTGCTACTGCTACTGCTACTGCTGCACGTGTACTATATATATCAGCGTACGCTATACTCCCGGCTGCAGCAGCGGCAGGAGCTGCCGACGATTATACGGAGCAGCAGCTGGCGCCGCGCCGCGCCGAAGGTCATCGCCGATAAGTTAGCCCTCCTGGCCTCTCTCTCTCTCTCTCTCTCTCGCCTCGGCCTCGATTTTAATCGTTTCTCGAGACATTCGCCAGAGGAGAGTTTCTCTCCCCTCTCGCGGAAGGTACGCCCGCGAGACGGAGGCCACGCGCATATATATACGTATATATACACGCATATATAGCGCAACGCTCGCGCGCACCGCCCGCGCGCCCCCGCAGAGTAATTCCGTGCGTGCCTGGAATTGTATTAAAGTTCGCGCGCGATCAAAGCTCCCGGAGCTTCTAGACGCGCGCAAGCTCTCTCTCTCTCTCTCGTGTATGTACACGCGCACGCACACGGGGCCGGGGATGAGAGATCGCGAACTTTCCGGCCGTGCTCTGCGCGCTGCGAGAGGGAGAGTTGGACTTGGCTTTGCCAGCAGGTGTTTGAATTTCAAAGCGCGCGCGTGTGCATGTTTAGCGTCTTATGTATGGAAAAGAGCGTCTTCGTAGTGGTGGTAGTGGTAGCAGCAGCAGCAGCAGATGTAGTAGTAGCCTATACCGCCTTGTGTGTCTAACGATATATACGTATATATATATATGCAGCGTGTAGCGCGCGCGCGGAGTCTTTTGTCTGTATGAGAGGGAGAGAGAGACTCTGCTGGAGGCGGCTGATTCGTTAGGCTTGGCTGCGCCACCGCCGCCTCGTTTTCACGGAGTTTGCCTTTTGCCCGTGATAATGGATGCTCTCGCTGCAACGCGCGCTACATGTGCGCCCGCCGCCGTCTTCTGTGTCTATGCGTATATGCATATATATTCATCGAGAGAGGGGGGAGAGAAAGCCAGGCTAGATTTCTCTCTGTCGCAGCCCCAGCAGAATTGCCTTGTTTTTTGCTCCCCCCCCCCTCCCCTCGCAGTTTCGAGACTTATATACATCTACGCGTTCGGAATTTAACCAACTATATACGCGTATATAATATATAGTAGTTGCAGCATCAGCCACTTAAACTCTCGATCTTCCTCTCCCGCTGCTCAGCAACGCAGCAGCAGCGGTGTATGAGCAAACAAGTCATTCGCCACTCGCGTCTTTATGTGCGCTTGCGGCAATTGGAAAGACAAAGAGACGTCGTCCGCCGATGGAGCGAGCGCGCCGCCGTGTTACAAAAATCGCCGGCGAGTTATAAGGCACATCTAGTTGTCATAACGACTCCCGGAATTGAGCAAGCGAGCGTATAATGTAAATGGGATTTTTCTTTGGGGCAGCAGCAGCACCTCGCGCGCGAGCCGAATATCCGCAGCGAGATATACGTATATATATATATACGCGCGGCTTCGCTCTCCTCTCTATCCGTTTTACGAGTGCAAACAAAAAAAAAACACGGCATCTCACAATCGGGCTCATTACTCGCCGTGCGGCGGCCGCGAATTAAGTCGCTCGGCCGTCGTACAATAACGCGGTCGTTAAACCGCAGCCGGCGTTAAGCAAACTTGCATTACACTTTTCGAGCTCTCCAATATAGGCCTCCGTTATTATACGGCCGCGGCGCAGTAGTTGTAGCAGCAGCAGCAGCGGAGACGTATATACGTCGCTGCTCTGCAGGCAGAGAGAGAGAGAGAGAGAGAAACGAGACGGACGAGTATAGAGAGAGAGAGAGAGAGAAGCGAGAAAAAGGCACACCGCTCGCGCCGGCGAAGGATATAACGAAAATTCGATAGCGCAGGGCTTAACGATCGCCGGGCCAATTGCGTGCCCCGCGGTCCTATATATACGTATACGTATCCTTGACGCTATGTGCATGCACATAGAGAGCGCGCGCGCGGCCATATTTGTTTTTCATTTCCGGGCCGTTCCATTATTTTTTGAATAGCCCGCAGAGAAAGAGCTACTCCGCGCCGCCTCTCGCCCCAAAGACCATCGCGCGCGCGAGTGTGTGCACACGCGCGCGGGCGCAGGAGTTCTCTAAACGACGGCTGTTTCGCGCTCGAGCATTCGCTCATCGAAAAATTGCAAAAGCTCCCTGGGCGGGGGGGCCCATCGATTTTCCCGTTACTTTTCGACGCGGCGGCGGCGGCGGCGGCAGTAAAAAGTAGAAAGAAAATGCGCGCGAGGTAAAAGGTTCGCGGAAGGCAAGCGCGCGACGCGACGCGGCCTCTATATACACGGTGTATACACACTGCGCGCCGAGCGACAGCTGAGAAAATAGAGCGTTTCGTACAAAGGAAGCCGATCCCAGCTCGATTTGTCAACGACTTTTCTCCTTATATACACGTATATATGTATGTACGCTCCCGTGCAGTCTCCGCGTGCGATGGTGGTGGGGAGGAGGGAGAGGAAAGTGCGCGTCACGCAAATTTACCAAACGCTCTCTTGAGCTTGCAACAGCTACGCGAATCCTCCCGAGAAAGAGACTCTCTCTCTCTCTCTCTCTCCCTTCTGTCGTCTGTATACTGACTGGCAGACGCGAGAGGAACTACTACTACTGCCACTGTACCGAGAGACAGCAGTTGGCTTTGCGCGAGAATCGTCGAGTTTCCAATCCTCTCGTCGTACGTAAGAAGAAGAAGATTCCTGTTGAGAGAGCGGGGAAGGGGGGGGGGGGGTGAGGGGACGCTTTTTCGCGATGATGCGCAAAATATGCGAGCGAGATAGAGAGCTCGGAGCCTGCATCGTCTTTGTCGACGGTTTTGGCGAGCGAGGATTGTGTGCCAGAGAAGAGAGAGAGAGAGAGAGAGAGAGAGAGAGAGAGAAAATCGGCTTGAGGATGATGGGATTTCTTATCTTTTGAGGCGAACGATCTTCGACTATATATACACGGTTCTCCTTCGTCGTCGCTCTCGCGATGCACACACAGAGGCTGATCTACTTTAACGAATGCTCCCGCGCGCTCCTGCTTTGATTAATGTCTCGCGTTTGGTGCGTTGAGTTTCACTTGAATTTTAATGAGAGATAAGGTTTTACTTTCAAAGTCTATTATACATTCTCGGCAAGAAGAGCTGACGCTTCCGCGCTAATGCCGTTGCTCGTTTACATCGGGGCATTACATGGCTTTATTATGAAGATATAATTGCCGCGACGTATGAATCAACGTGAATGAAAGTCACGCTAAAGCGCGCGCAGTGTAAATTACAGCATTTTGCTGTGCTAGTGAAATTAATATAATGTGCCGTCCTACTCGCGACAGCGAGATTACCAGTAAACAATGCTTAATGACCGTTCGGTCGAAGAAAACATTGAGGCAATAAACACGGCGTATAACGATTTGAACCGTGCAATTATTGACTGTGCGCGACATACTTAGCGAGGTAGTCGCGGGGACAAACTTATGCTGCGACAACCGTGTTGATGAAATACGCATCTGTGCATTATTGACCAGAGAGAATGTCTGATTGCCAATTCACCAAATATAGAATCATTTGAATTCGATTTAGAATTAGTCGGAGTGAATAGCATTGCGGCCACATAAATACATAAATCGGCGAGATTTCCAAACTAAAACAGTATATATAACTCGATATTTAACCCATTGTGGAAAATCACCGAATTAACATCCGGTTATTCAGTAAGTTTAATTATGCATTTTTCCTGTGTACGGTATATTGCATATTTATTGAATAGCGACTATTTATAGATTTTTATTCGCGAGGCTATGAATTCATGCAATAGCCGGGCATATTGCACACTGAAACTAAATTACAAATTAAAGATTGAATAGCTAATGATGATATTATTATAATAATATTGTTTTTACAAATAGAGATAAGCAAGTTCCAGTGTAAATTATGTCAAACTATATTCATTGGGTATATATGACTCAATAATCCTACTATAGATAGATCTTTAGCTGTCATTAATAAGACTAGCTGTCATCAATGTCTTAACATAAGTGACAACCAATTAGATCATTCTTGAAGAGGCTTTAGGATGGATCTATCAATCTTATGCATGTATACTTAGGCTTTTGGAAACACACTTTATAATATGTATATCTATGTAAATCTAATATGTATGAATCTCATTTCGAGTCGTACAGGTACAATATTAAATAACTACAAAAGTTTCTTTCCACAAGCTTAGTATTTTCTTCATGAATATACAGTGACCTCCCAATATTTCAATCACAATTAAATTTAAATCATTGGCTATTACAAACTTCTTTGATTATTCGTATTAGATACTGTGACGAAGCTGGCGTTCACCTGAAAATACTGTAACTTTATGATAATTGCGAAAGAAATCTTATTAGAGCTCGTAAATTCTAGCCCTTTTTTCATACTTTTTCCAAAGTTTCTTTTCACCGTATAGAAATTAAAAGATACCGATCCAACCTTACTGACGCGTGATGTAGTTTTTTACCCCGTACGCGACTACTTATATACTTTGTAGGTGACTCTACCCTACTATGAAAGATTTCTATATAGCCACTACAGAAGCAAACCAATCGCTCTTGAGAAATCTCAAACAAAAGTTAGTTCTACGTCTTTATTCCACCAACTCTCTCTCTCTCTCCCTCCCTCTCCAGTAAGAGAAGCGAAAAAGAAGCACAAGCGAAGAAAACTCTCGCTCTGCCGAGTAAGAAAATCGCAGTGTCGTGCGCGTCTCGCGCAACCCCTATATACGTGAGACATCGATGCGCCAGAGAAAAGAGAGAGAGAGAGAGAGAGAGAGAAAGAGAGTGAGAGAAGCTCTAGACCTCTAGTTCCATTCGTTCGCTCGTGGGCAACAAATGGAATGGTAAATAGCGAATGGACGTTTCAAAACCCACTCGTGACCCGCATGCCCGACGAGAGAGAGTCTAGCTCGCGTCGCTCGTTTATCTTATCTCGCTCGTATATACTTCTTTTCAGGTGCGCGCAGCGACAAATGCATACTCGCGGAGGATTCGCGGAACCGATGCGCGTTGAGGGATGATTTGTCGGCTAGTTATAGCTTCATTTCAGGATTTCTCCGAACGCCCGGCTCCGACGGACTAGACGCGGCTCACTATACTTTTTTTTTTTTTTACGTCGCTAGTGCAATTCCGATGGGTCGTGAAACAATACCACTGCGCGCAGTTGTCCTGAAATTTTTCCCTTCTCTTTGCAAATTTCCCGCGCTCCGCTGGAATGTACGCAATTTCAACCGCGGAACGCGCGGTCCACTTCTACTTACGCGTCGACGCGCGCTCTTCGGGTCCCTGACGAGGGTTAATTATATAGGTGCATTAAAATAAATTTTATTAGCTCCCTGTATGTACAGCGGTAATGTTTCATTAGAATAATTGTTACACGTGCGCGTCAGTTGATAATGCACGCAATAATGTGATGTCCGTTAAGTGCAGTTATAATATTGACGCTCGTTAATGCGCCATCAAAGCCTAAATTATTACAGCACCGAGAACCACCGACCGGTTAAAACACGTGCACATTATAGTAACGTTACTGATGAATAATCGAATTAAAATTATCGCACTCCGAATAATTAACAACGCGCATTAGTCATATTAACACATTTTCCCGAAAAAAAAAAAACAAAAAAATACGACCGCTCGTTCCAAACTTGTTGGGAAACTGGCGAATACCTTGACGCTCGCAATGCGCGTCCCTTTTTCTCGTATAATACATCACAAAAATGCACCGCCGCCACGACTCATTGAGCCGTCGGCTAATGAGCAGCTCGACTGCACCGCCAGACGCGCACGAGTGCGTCTTGAGAAAAGCCACGCGCGCGCGCGCGCAGTGCATCATCCTCTCGCGCTCTTTTTTTTTCCCTCCGCATTATTTTTCGTTGCCTACTGCACACATAGCCACCCTCGCGCTCTCGCACAGGCGCATGTACACGGGGTCATGCAGCTCGGCCCGTCGCATGATTTATTCAACGAAGCTCGATATTGCCCGCTTTCGGGAGAGAGAGAGAGAGAGACAGAGACGCGCTGCAGCACAAAGGGAGCTGGCGAGTAGATAAGACTTTCGGCAAGGAATCCGAAAAATTTCGTTGCCCCGTTATTAAGGGAGACGACCTTCTCTCTCTCTCTCGTCGGGTGGCGGCGGCGCTTGCGGCTAGCGGGAAATTTCCACGCGAATGCACTTTCCTATAAGACGGAGAGAGAGAGAGAGAGAGAGAGAGAGAGAGAGAGAGAGAGAGAGAGAGAGAGAGAGAGAGACACTATGCGAGACAAAGAGAAAGGCGTCTGAGGGATTCCTCTCTCTCTCTCTCTCTCTCGGCTGCTGCGCCCTTTTCTCTCTCGAGGAGGCGAATATGTACCTGACGTATAGGTGTGTGGGTCGTAAGCAACGCCCTTTCGAATCTCGCATGCATAATTAAGCGCGCGATGCTCCGTCGCTTCTTTCTCTCTCTCGACTTAATTATACACGCTGCAGTGCAACGTACAAATATAGTCGAGCTCGTGTACGCGTACGTTCGTATGGAGTAGAGCTTCGTCGCGTCGTCGGTTCGAGAAATCTCGAAGGTCTTTCCCGCGGGGACATCCCGGATAAGGTAGTGTACGTATACACGGCGTATATAAGTACGTCTCATGCACGAAAGTATACACGTAGAGGAGCACGAGAGAGACTCTCGGAATATTCGTTAGAGAGCCGCGACGACGACGACGACGACGACGACGACGAGAGGAGTGTCAGACACGTCGAATAATGCGCGAACGAGCATTTGTCAGGCATTTCGACAAGCAGCGCGCGGCGCAGAGCAGAGTCTTCCAAGACGATTTGCCAGTAAAAACGTCCGTAGCTCGACTCTCTCTCTCTCTCTCTTTCTCGCCCCCCCCCCCACCTCCCCCCTCTTCCCGTATTCGCACGTGAGCTTGAGCGCGCGATGCGCCTTGAATAATGGATCGGGCCGGGAGTAACAACTGCCAAAGCCTCTATACGCGTGTATCGGCGAGAGAGTGGGTGGGGAGAAAGAGAGACCGGAGAGAAGAGCCCTTTTATCCCATACACCCATATACACACACACCTGTGTAGCTGTACACGTATTATACATATACACACCGCTAGATCCATGCGCGTACGGACATACAGACATATATCTCTGGGAAAACGGATATGTGCGCGATGCGCGGCGGCCAAGTTTGAATTAGGTACATACGTATAGCGAGAGATCTTCGATTCTTTACGAGAGGCAGTATATACGCCGCGCGGCGCGGTATGGTATATGTAGCGGTAAGAGCAGTAGTAGCAGCGGCGGCGGCGGCGGCGGCGCCTCTATGATATTACACTCTTTGCTTTCTCGTAAAAGTTAATCGGCGGGAACGCCTCGCGGCGCACGAGCGGAGACATACAGTTATATTGCTTTTCGATCTCGGGCTGTAACACAAGGCTCGCGAGCCTCCCGATATGTGCGGGCGCAGTGTGTAGGTATATATAGTATATACGTATGTTCGAGGAAGAAATCGACGGGAAACAGAGTGCGCGCGTACTGTATTATGCAGTATTTGTTCTCGATCGCGATAATTATTCTATCGCACATACGTGTGATATGTATATTGCATATATATACAGAACTATAGGCCTTGCGTTGGGGAAGAGATGGGGGAGAAACGGGGAGGGGACGAGGTGTACACAGCACATGTGTATATATACACGCAGCGCAACAGTCGGCGCAACTTTTCGGAGAGTGAAAAGAACGAATCTCGAGATAACGGCACACGACCCTCGCTCGCGGCCCGCAAGTCCATAAGACTACGGCGGCGGCGGCGGCGGCGGCGGCGCTGGCTACAACTTTATGATTACCGCCGGGATAACTTTACGATGAGAAAGAAGTTGGCCCGCGCAACTTTGCCTCCTCCTCCTCCTCCTCCCACTCGATGCTCTTATATATTTTTCCGTTTTCTCTCGTCGCGCTCTTGTTTCATTTCCCGCAGCTTTCTCGGCCGTTTCGCAAAAGTGGCACTGCTCGCTCTCCTCTCCTCTCCTCTCTCTCTCTCTCTCTCTCGTACTCGAAAGATCCTCTCCGCGATAAGGAAGCGAAGGCAAAAAAGTCGTTTACACATACAAGGCGCGCGGCCAGACGGCGGCTTTTTCCCGCGCCGCGCGCGCGCGGCAAACATTACGTTACGGCTGGCGGGAATTTATGTAAGGCAGCACGTAGGAACCATAACCGATAATTGAGGATCCGAAAATCGCTTAGCGCGCGGCCGTCGGCCTTTACTCCCTCGGCGGCGGCGGCGGCGAAACGACGCCGGATAAATCCGCCTAAGAGGCCTCGATCTCGCGGCGGCCGAGCATTAGACATTACGGCGGTTTAATGCTCGTTATCGAATATTTATAGCGCCCTCGAGTCTCCCCGCGAGCGCCTCGCAGCAAAGAGAGAGAGAGAGAGAGAGACGCCTACCGGCTCTCTCGTGATACATGCACGAGCGCACCGGCGTCGTCGCTACTGCTGTTCCGCTGCTCTATTATACGGGAGAGAAAGAGAGAGGGGGGGGGGGAGAGATTAAATGATGTATCTGCGTTGGCCGGGCACAGCGTGGAATTTCGCCAAATTTTATCAGGAGAACACCTCTCTCGCTCTCCGCACTTATCGTTATTCACTTATGAAACGCCCGCATAGAGCGCGCGTATACACGTATATAGCCGAGCTGCGCGATTTTTTTCTCTCCCACACGCACTCTCTATTTTTTCATACTCTCTATGTGCGTTATAGTTTTTACATCCCAGAGGGGCTTTCCACGGGAATATGCGGAGCTTTTCGTATTTTTTCGTTTCCTGGTCTAACAGATATTCTCGCCGTGCGTTATACGTAATACGGGTGTACGTGTACGTACAAAGTTCATTCCATATATGGATTTTTATCGGACGACGAAAAGGCGGATATAGCGGATGGTGGAGAGATAGAGAGAGAGAGAGAGAGAGAGGGAGGGAGGGAGGGAGAGAAAGAGACAAATAGAGCGAGGGAGTTTGTTGTTAGAATATACTCGCGTATGCATAAAGTTGTTTATTTTCGACGCGCGCTCGAATCTCATATACACAGTTTTAACGACGAACAAACATTTTATTCAATCCGCTCGCTCGCTCTCGCGCTCACCAGCTTTCCGTCCCTCTCTCTCTCGCGCTCTCTGTTGTGTTGCATTTAACAAAGCTTATTTCCAAAGCCGATAAACTCGTCCGCGCAGATACACAAACAAATAACGCTACGACTCTCGCGTATTTGCTCTGGTAGTCGCGGGCAAACCCTCATCTCTCCGGCTCGGAAGCGTTGAGTAGCCGCGCGCGACGGCGGCTGCGGCGGCGAAAAAAAATATTCGCGCAAGCAGCGCACGCCGCAGCCTGCGAGCGATCGCTCGCGTGAAAAAAGGAAAAGCTCTCGCGATCCTCTCGAGTACTGCCTATACCTGCGCTCGAAAATTCAGGTTCGCGCGCGAAATCGGCAATTAGCTCGTTCGAGAGAGAGAGAGAGTTCCGTGACTCCGCGACGCGCGTGCTATCGTTACATCAATGCTGGGAAGACAATTAAAACTTTACGTGTACGCGAGGCTCCTCCGTAATACGTTAGATTGTTTGCCTCGAAATTCCACCGCCTCTATCTATTCCTCCCTCTCTTTCTCTCTGTCTCTCCTGCGCATAGTTATACACACGACGCGTCGCCAGAGAGCTTATACCTCTTCTCTATCTCCCTCTCTCTCTCTCTCTCTCTCTCTCTTTCTACCTCTGGTTTCCTTAATTGGACGTTTTGCTCCTGCGAAGCAATGTAAATCTTAGGTCCGGCGTATAGCGCGAGAGAGAGAGAGATAATACTAATTAGACGCTTGTCTGAACGCGCTCGCGCGCGATATCAAGATCAGGCCGCGTCGGCTCTATTATACTTATTATGACACGCGGATTAATCCTCCCGCGGTGTCCTCTCTCTCTCTCTCTCTCTTCTCTGTCTCTCCTCTTTCTCGTGTAAACGCTTCGCGGAGCTCCTGTACTGTTATGTATATACATATGCGTAGAAATTGCGTTCTTCGCTTCTCGATGATTCGCTGCGCTTCGCTCTTCAAATGATCTCCCCAATGTGAGAACGTTATATTATACTCTTACCTAAAGCTATATATTCTATGCTTTCCAAGAATTCTCCGGCTCACGGGAGAAAAATCGCTTACCGTAGAATTAATCTGATTTATCGTACGTTGTTTTAATGAGAATAAGAGCCTGTAATTTGGATCTATATATACTTAATTGCGCGTGTGCTGATTTCCTGGCGATGTAGGAACTAGCAATTAGGATTGTATATGGCGGAAGAATCATCGTTTTGAAATGAAGAGAAAAATAATCGGGAACATTCGAATAAACTGAGATGCTCTGCAACATACTTTAAAGTATGATTTCTTCTGCTTAAATATATCTAGTTAAATAAATGACAACACAACAAGAACATGAATAGTATACTGCACCAGTAAGCACATAATTTAGAAAGACACTAGAAATATCGTATTCTGTTTTCGTATTAACTCTGCGGCCTCCCCTCCGCAACCAATAGTGGACAAAGATACAAGCTTCTATTATCCCGGGATCACGAAAGCTTCTTACGGCTTATCCGCTATTGCTTACTGAGAGGGCGCTTGAGTCTCTTGACATGACTACTTATTATGCTACTAGACTGAAAAATTGAAAAAATATTTTAATATTGCTAACAAAAATAATAGCGGTAAATACAGTCTATTCTTAGTTCTAGTGGGTCGAATTTAGTAATATAAAAAGGGGGAACTATAATATCCCTAATATTATCTGAAAAAAATTAATCATTTTCAAAATTGCACGTGGATCCGCATAATAAAAATGTATTTTAGTGTAAAAATTCTTTCCAACCAGTGTTCTCAAAAGACGTTAAAAAATGTTATTCAAGAATGTTATTTAAAAGCTATGTTATTCAAAACAAAAATGCGATTCTTTATTTTCAACAATAGGGGTCGTATTATTTGTTCCCTCAGGAATAAGCTCTTCCACGTTCGCCCAAACGCCTTCTCAGATACAGCATAATTATTTTCCATATGCAAACTACAAATTACGTAAACCTTCGGAGGATTCGCCTAATGCCAGATGTTTAGAATCCATTTTTGCGATTACTTAACAAAAGAAATTAGACTTCGAGGAGAATTCCGCAAACGAAGCCAGTGATCCTCGCGAGGGAACGCGGGGAGGGGACTATATCGATTGGCCTGCGGTGCGGAGCGCTGGAGAGTGCGGAAGAAAAAAAAAGAAAAATGGAACGTCGCAGGAGGAGGACGAGGAGGGGGGGGGGGGTCATCGGGGACCGGGGGGCAGCGCGGAAATAATCGAGCCCTACTGATTCCCGGTCCCTTGTTTTCTTCGGCGAAGTCGCTCCCTCGGAGGAGCGTATAGCGGGAGAGGGCGTATTTCCCAGGTATTCGGAAAATCCAATTACCCGAGAGAGCACTCTACTATCTCTCCGTGCAATTTGCGATGCATTCCCGCAGCCGGGGCTCCGCAAGCCGCGACAGAATCCCGCCTGCGGTCGGAATCACACGGGGTATTTGTTATTTCGGATGCCGAATCTTGTAGCGCGGCTTGTTTAAAAGAGAGAACCACCGGCGCCGTCGTCGTCGTCGTCGTAGTCTTGTCGTATAGCTACTCTGATGTGTCCAAGTGTGTTTACGCGCGGGAATGAGGACGGAATTAGGGATCGGTATGGAGATCTGTTGGCTGTTCGAGTGGTTTTCTTGCGACACACGACGGCGCCGTCGTCGTTCGAGAGGCCCATCCGAGAGACGGAACTGGTCTTTTAATCTCTCTCTCTCTCTCTGTCTCTCTCGCTGCGCACCGACGATTTGAAATCCAACGGTGGGGGGGGGGGGGAAATGGAAATTAGGTGCGGTTTCTCGAAATTTCCTGCAAGTCAAATGAGCAAATTGACAAGGCTTGCTCTCTTCTGATGAACATAATTTCGAGGATTTCATTATTTCGGCTCGACAGCCGCGCGCGCGCGCGCGCGCGTATATATAAAGCCGCGCGGTAAAACGGGCTGTGAATTAATCTTAAATAATTAACCGTGCTGTTCACGAAATCAAATGTTTGAATAATTAAAGGGAATTAATTTACTTTTCAGCGCCGGGCTTCCGTGAATTTACGAAAGCTATTTAATTATTCAAGCTAATCGTGGTTTGGATGGGGATGGGGGGGGGGGAAGGGGGCTTTTCATTTTAACTCGGAGAGCCGTCGTTACAGAGACGGAAAATATATATAATTCCCGTTCGTTGGAAATACAACTCGAGGAGAAAGCGAGCTTTGAATTACCGTTGCGAAAACACTGATTTTCTCGGTATAAAGAAACAATGTTACAATAAAGCGAGCCGTATATATATACGTTTGATGTACGTCAGAAAAAAAGAAGCGCACCGCACGCATACGCCGCATGTACAAATACGAAGGCAGCTCTTTCCAGATTTTGTTTCTGCGTCTGTTTTATGCAAAAGGTGCTTGTACATCCGAGACGAGCTAATGCATTATTCCAGAATCATCGACAGCCGCCCATAAGTCGAGGCTGCATTAGATTATCTCTCCGGATGCGCGCGCGTGTCTGCCTCTCGTCGCGAAAAATCGCGCGAAAAAGTGCGGGAGCGACACACAACAGACGCGAATTATTAGCGCGTGTGAAACGCGACACGGCGCGACTTTAATATTTATACATACGCATCGACGGAGCTCGCGATAACATCGGGGGGGGGGGGGGGGACTCGTCCCAGTACACGTCTCTCGAGCAGCTCTCGCTTACACGTAAAGCGACTCTGGCCAACTTTGAAATTCGTTTTCAGGAAGGTCCAGAGAGCGGAGAATCTAATTCTTGATTATCAGTTTCAAAAGAAATTCAATTATCCCGGAGTCGCTTCCTTTTTTTTTTAAACTACTTTTGCCGGCGCCGCTGCTGCTGCGCGCGCTTCTTCTTCAAACTTGACGTTTCAAGCCGACTTGCGAGCTCTCGAAAAAAAAAGAAAAAATTAGAGAGGCTGGAAAAGCCCAGAGGAGAAAGAGAGAGAAAGGGGGAGGGGGGCGGGAGGGAGAGTTGTGCGTGTAAACAGGGAGGAATTCCCGCGGTAATTACCGCGATTGAATCGTTCATATTTTATCTCGAGCGTGCGGTTCCCTCGGCGCAATTTCAATTTCGTTATTACGCAAAACCGGTCCGGATGTATTGAGTAAGTCTGTTATACTTGTGCGTTTAGCTCGCCGCATAGGCCAATTACACGCATAATTCCGACCTCGCTTCCGCCCTCTCGAATTGTAATCGGTTTTGCGGCCAGCTCCATCAACGTTATTTTTACCCATTATGCGAGCCGCGCACGTTAATTATCGTATTAAAAATTTTTGTCAATCATTTCTTAAAATTGTTAACTCCTACGTCCCGGGAGAAAACTTTTTAGGTCAATTGGCGCGTTCACAATTAATAAAATCCAATTATAGTATTTTTCGCAATACAATGAGTAAATTAACAAAGAGCGTAATTTTTCAAATGTATAATCAAACGAAAATGTCTCGTGACAGCAAGCGCATTACGAAAAAAAAAAACAACAAAATTAATTCGATTCTGATTAGAACGCGCGTCGGAATTGTTCTAAAAATATTTTTCACGAGCTATAAACAACAATTAACGTAAGCGCTCTCGCAGTAAAAACAGCCACTCTCCGCCAAGCAAATTTACAACGACGCAACAATATTATAATAATCCACTGTAGTATAGCCGCACGCATATATGCATATAGATGTACGCACACACACGCAGACAAAGAAAGAGAGAATAATCCCCGGAGAGCCGGTATAACGCGGTAAGTACATGCCCGCGCTCGAAATTTCTTGCGTTCCATTCATACCGATTTCCCAATTAGGTCGCGGGGGAGGAGGCCGCGCGCGCACACAGCTGCGGCGGCGGCGGCGGCGTCGGACCGCGGCTACTCTCTCCATTTGCGCGCGCGGTGTACTTTGGCCAGCCTCCGGTTTCAATTCTGCTCTCTCCCTCTCCCTCTCTCGCTCTTTCGTCCGACAGCGAGTGAGAGAGCGAGAGAGAGAGAACTGGGCAGCCGTCATTGACCTCTGGCTCGATAAAGTGTTCCGTAAACGCGCGCGCTATTCTCTCGCTCTCTTGCATGCGCGAGGCAGGATGTGTTGACGCTGTAATTTAGGTCGTTTACAACTCTCCACTCGGCTGTACACGCTCTGCCCGGCGCTGCCGCAGTGGCAGGGGGATGCTGCTCGCTCTGAGTGAAACTCTTCAGAGAGAGAGCAGCGGCAGCCGACAGCCGCGTCATTAGCATTATGGATTGCGGCGCTGGCTCGTCGCGCTGATGCGCCGCGCCTCTATGTTGTGCGATGGGCGATCGAAAAATCCGAGAGTTGGCCGTGAGGCGGCGCTTGTAATTAATTATACGTGCGTTTACGCTCCTCCGCCACGTCTAATTACACCCCTGCGCGTTTCTCGTTTTTCCGCGTTCTTTTTCTTCTTTCCCGTTTCCCGAGTGTACGCTGCACAGTCGCGGGACCGCGAAATTCAAGGCAAAATCGCTTCGGAGGCTGCACTCGCGCACACGTCGTTATTTCTCGAATTTCATACAATAAATGGACTTTTCCTTGGTCTAGAAAACGAAAAAATTCTTTTAAAGCTAGAGGTTTCGAACCGATCGGACTTTCTTCTGTGAACTGAAAGATAGTCAAAAGAGCAGAGGATCGTGGAAAAGGAAATTACGAAGCACCGATAAAATTTAAAATTATACCACAATGAAGTATTTTTATAGAGCTTTAATTTAAAAAAATATATATACCAAGATTCTATGTTCTGATCAAAAGTTATGCCCGTTAGAAAAAAAAAAAAAATAATAAATATCCGATTTTTTCTTTTTCCTCCACATGCCTCCCCATGTTAAATTTTCATATTCTCTATTTCCTATGCTCCTCAGCATTTTTCCTCATCCTTCGGCTTCCAGAAAGCTCTAGTCTGAAAAAATTGTTTTTCGACCTCTATAGACCAAAGAAAAGTGCGCATTTACGTTTTGAAATTCGACTTACATATAAGCGGTCGAATTTTCTTTCTCGCAGAAAATCATGTACGCGCGATATTACAGTCGCAGTGGCTTATCGGTCATAGCATCCTGGGCGCATAAACGAGCGGAAGCGACGATACCGGCGTTATAAAGCCTGCACGCGGCGAAAACTCATCAGCCACGAAATTTCTCCCACTCTGTAATAATACTCAGCTCGTCCGCGCAGCAGCGCACGGCACAGAGAAAATCCAGCTGGCCGCGGGAAAGGCATTAAACGTATGGGAATATATTCGCTGCGCGCGCGCGCGGCTGCCGCTGATGTCGCGCTTTATACACGCGCGCGCGCGCGCAGGCGATGCGCTAATGGGAATTATGTAGACTCGCCGAGCAAACAGGGCGCAGCAAACGTACGGAGGCGCCGCGGCCGAATTGATCCAAGTTATATACGTGGACGCACACGTATGCCGCGCGCTCCCTACACAGCTACAGGTATACAGACGTGTGTGCTTGCGTAAAGCCCTTCTCTGTCTCTCGACAGCTATGCGCGCGTGTCTGGAACATTATCAAGAAGCAACTGTGCGCGCGCTCTCTCTCTCTCTCTCTCGGGCTGCCACTGGCGACACGTGTGCTACGTTCTCGCGAGAGTTAATGCTCGTTTGTTTGACCCGAAAGCTCGGTCCGCGATTACTATGAATTCCCGGCTGCATCTCATGTATACAAATCCCGGCTCGTTTGTACGACTACGCCTGCTGCTGCTGCTGCTGCAGTGTGCGTCTCTTGGACTGCGTCTCTTCGTGCATCTCTCCCTCTGTCTGTGTGTGCGCGCGTGGGTGTTTCTGTGAGAGGACTATACATTCGCTCTCGGAGAGAGGGAGAGAGAGGAGTCCTGGGAAAGTAGCAATTTCGGCGAGTTATCCCCCCATTGTTATTCCGGCTCTCCTCTCTTGTCGTCGCGACGAGACTGCCGCACACGTTTTTCTCTCTCTCTCTCTTTCTCTCTTTCCGCGATCGAGGGAAACATCTCTCGATGAATATTCCCGGGGAATAAGGGGGCGCAGAAGTGCACGCGCTGACGTAAGCGTTTCTCCTTTCAGCCGCCCGCGCTAACGTACTATGGGAAAATTGAAAAGTCGAGCGAATCATAGAGACTTTTTTCCGAAGACTTTATCATATGTATATAAGATGCGACTACTCGCGCAAGCTCTCTCGTTATTTTCCGCATCGTTCTCGCGTAGCCCGCTCCGATTCGATGCGTTATATTCTATACGCGTACGTACGTGCGGACGGAATTTTTTATTTTAACGCAGAGGGGGGGGGGGGGTGGGAAGAGCGTTAAATATAGGAAACCGTGGGGCAATTACGTCGAAAGCTCGTCAAACAGAGCGCACGGGTATAAAAGATTACGCGGATTAGCCCAACCCACAGCTCGGCACTTCATATATCCCGCAGCGAGATGTGCATTTGATGAGAACGAGGTACTGCGCTCTGCTACTATACTCCCTTTCTCTCTATCTCCCCGTATACACATATATCTACATGTACACGCGGAACTCGTTATGTATTCAATTAGTACCTTTTCTTCTCCCCCTCGCGCGGAATCGCAAACACTCGACTGCCAAGTTAACCTAGCGTGCGCGCGGGCTTCGAGAGAGGGCTTTCGCAAAAATTACGCTCCGGCGAAGAGCCGGTACAGCTTTGCTCGCTCGAACAAAAGAGCGATAAACCCCACGGCGTAGCATCGGCAAATGAATTTCAGCGAATCCAACGTCGAAAGCTTCCGCGTAATATTGACTCGCCGCGAGAGAGCAAACACGCGGGCGAAAAGCTTTCTTCCGTCAAAATGTACTCGTTCCCGTCACTCGCACACACCCACACACATAGACACTCGGCCGCAAACCGCGAAATACGCTGCAGCCACCCACCCGCACGAACACAGACGCACAGACACACGTATACGGACGTAGCGAGCGAGAGAAGCCAGTCGTGCAAAGTACCCTCTTCGCACACAAGTGGCTGGATTACGCGCTAGATTCCACCCTCCGGTCTCTGCGGTGCAGCCACATTTCCGCGGAGGACAAGTCGCCGACGTCTCGTGGTCGGCTTCGGAACTTGGCCCTAATACACACTCGCGCGCGCGCGCACAGACAGCGCCGCGCCGCTCCCGAGCACAGCTGTCCCCGATAATGCCGGTTAATATCGCGAGAATGGTAATTAATACTCGCGCGAGAGCAGGCTACGGCCGGGCGCGAACTGCCTGGCAGGAGGCGGTTAATTTCTCGCGAGCTTGCGGCCCGGCCCCAGCTTGGGCGCCAATTTACGAGCGCGCGCGCGCGCGCGTCAGAAAAGTTTTGCGGCCGCAAAGGGAAATCCTATAATGTGTTCCACTCTTGATTTCCCTCAAGGTTTCTGCTTCTTCGTCGATTAGGTGTACCTATAGAGGGGGGGTCGCCTTCTCTTTCTCTCTCTCTCTCTCGGCGCCGACTCTACTCCTTCCGACCTTCGTTGTTTATATTTGCCGAGGGAGTCTTCCGATGGGGGTGTATAACTGAATATAAGCCCGCGGCAGCTCTGTCCCTGTTTGCGGGGCAAATATTTGGAGGGGACAAATTTCGGCTGGACTACGCTACCCTCCTCGTGCGGCCGGCCGTTTGGCATAATAATTATTGTAAGTGTGTCAGCGACGGATTGTCGGTGTCACGCGCGTTTACTTTTATACACGTAAGATGTATTATATATTTTATATAACGCGGGTTCGTAAAAAGAAAAAATATAACTTCCTGCAGAACACGCAACACTCGTGTACAAGGTTGCTTTTCCGTAAAAATCTACGCGGTCTCTTTTTATTTTGAGGAATATAACGACTGGACTCGTAAATCGCCCAAGTAAATTTCAAAATAAACACGAGGCCAATAAATCTAAGCACTTTCCATCAAAATTTTAATGCTACCCGGCCATAAAATGCCCGATGAAAAAAAAACTCCCCCGCATCAAGAGAGAACCTTCGTTATAAAAGAGAAAAGCTGGATTGCCTTTTTTTTGTTGCAAAATTGATTCCCCGGCTCTCTCTCTCGCGGCGCGGCGCGGCGGAGCGCGTATACCTCGCGGTATACGGTTCTCTCCCTCTTCCATCATCGACGCTGTGTGCTATATACGCTCTGCGCGCGACTCGTAAATTTCGAGGTAAATACAAGTCGACAGAGTGCGATGAAAAGAAAGAAAAAACGGAAAAATCGAAAGTAACCGGCTGGGTCGACTTACCAAGGGTCTCGAGGATCCGGCAACGATCGGTGAACGGAAATCAAATCGCTGGCGTACTGATTGAAAGCGTTGTTGATCCATCCGTCGTCAACCAGCTTCTTGATCTCCGTCGTCAGATTCGTCGGCAGAATCACGGGCCTGCCCATTTCCCCCGGAGCCGAGGTGTCTTGATCCCGCGGCGCCACCAACACACCACCACCTATTGTTTTAGGTTGAAAAAAAAAAACAGAGGCGAACACGTGAGACTCGCGAAACATTTATCGAATACATTTTTGCAGGTGTAACACGCACGCTCTCTCTTTCCCGCTGCCTCCGTTTTCACCGTTTATTGTTCGCCGCGACAGATTGATCGGGCTTTTAAAGCTTATGAATAAATTGCAATCGTTTTATGCTTCGCAATAAATATTTAAAAAATGTTCGCGATGCTCACCCCGAACGCCGGTCTCGCATACCGGGAATGCTTCGCGATTCGCGCGGGGGCATTGAGAAAATTTTAATTTCACTTTAACTTAACGGCTGCGCTACGCTGTTTCGCGCTACGGCTATTTATTTTTCAATTGAAATTAAATCGCTTTGTTTACACCAACAAACACTCGCAGATTGGAAAAATGCGGATTTCAACGTTTCGTTTTCATTGATAATTGAAAGGTATCCGCACTTAAAAAAGAGTTACGTGCTTCGTTGAAGCAGTCTATATAAAGTCGGCGATATTGGATCGGATCTTTAAACTGGCGCGACAATTTAAAAAATGCATGTAACTCACGCGAAACTCACTAAATATTCTTAAATTTTATTTCCAGTATCATAAATTTTTCAGAAGTGAAAAGTAAAATTAGAATTTTTTGTAATTATCAGTTAGGTATTATAGCTGTCGATCTAGATATCGACCACTTAATTCGTATATTAAATTATTATTTATTAACCCTATTTGATTTTCCACTTACTTCATCGAACCACAGGATAACTGTATGATCTTACGATATTGATGCAGTAGTTATTATTCTTATCGCTATAATTCTTTTATAAATTCTTGTTATCAATGCAGCAAAATCTTATCTTTCATCGTTTTACCGTTAATACAAGAAAATTGTTTGATATTATCGACAGTATTTATAAACAACTGAAGGAATAATCCTATCAAAATATCAAAAATAAGAGTAGGTAATAATCTCGGAAAAACAAAACGTAAATTTTTTACGTTAAAGTCTTGAAAGTTCTTAAAAACACGTCGAAATGAAAACTTGCATAAAAAGCAGAATGTTTTGGAATTCCGATTGAAAAAGCCAAGTTAACGCTCGCGCGCATGCTGTACGCGTGGACAACCATCGTCTCACCTTGCTCAGGCCCAGCCTGATTGATCTTGGACTTGCTGGCCCCGTTGCCCTGGGTCTCTCTCTTGAGGGACTGCGCGACAGGCGGCACGAATCCGTTGGCCATCTGGGGCGCGGCGACCGGTTGCTGCTGCTGCACGACCTGCTGGACCTGCTGCAAGCCCTGATCCGCCGCCGCGACGGCCGCCCGGTCCTCCGTGTAGAGGAGGAAGCAGACGGTCAGCCAGACGGCCCCGGCGAGGATCGCGACTTTGAGCCAGAGGCTGCGTCGTCGCGGAAACGCCATCATCGATGCTGCTCTCTCGACTTTCCTCCCTTATCGGTCCCTTCGCTTTCCTCACTCCGACTCGAATGCTCGGTACGCTCGATCGATTCGACAGGGCCGACGCTGTTGCTGTCGCTGTTGTTTTTTTTTTCGTCGATTGCAGATGTTATCTCAGCGACATGTCCCACTGTATCTACTTGTCGTGGGCGTCGAGGACCTCAGGCGTGAGAATCGGCTCTTCGCGGCGATGCTCCATTCCTCCGACGGCTCATCTAGTCGTCGTCGCCGGGCTCTACGACTGCACACCTGCAAAAACGAATCATAGATTTCCATTATAGAGGAGGTGCGCAAGCTAGCGTGAAATCGCTGTCGCGCGGAGGAAAACGAAACACACAGAGCGAGAGAGAGAGTGAGAGGCGCAAGAGGAGAACGAACGACAAGCCGTGGCTATCGACGCGAGGATAACGAGAGGGGAATTCCGTTTCCCGGATGTCCGCACGTCTCCTCTCTTTGCGAGTGTGATAGAGAGCGCGTTATCGGCTCTCTCCCTGCTCTCTTTAGACGTCACGATTCTTTTATTCGCGCGGCGACCCCCCCTGCCGGTGAAGGAGAGAGAGGAGATTGATCGATTCGAGCTTGCACCCAATATATCGACCTCGCTTTTTTCCTCGCCACCTGATTTACGATATAGCGCACAGTTTGCGCATATATATAAGTCGCAATAATACCACGTACGTCTATTATACGCACAAAAGTTTAAATAAAACCCCGCGAACGTGTACGCACGTATACGCGGGAACGACGAAATTCGCGTTTCGCCTCTCGGAATTCAATTTCAAGGTAAGCGCGTACTGCCTATACACAAACAAAGAGGCCGAGCTGCACAGTCGAGGATAACGGAAATAGCACTATACTCGTGTGTGCTGCTCGATGAATTCACACGCGGCCGCAGCCGAGCAGCTTCGTAATCTTTCGCCTTCCTCGTGTCAGCCTCGGCGCGGTTGATGATATTCAATTTTATCGCGGAGCGGCGCAGTCGACGCGCGGCTTTATTTGATTTCTCGCTTTATCAGCGATTGCGAGCGTTACGGGGCGAAGAGCAAACAGAGGAGACCTATATGGCTACTGGCTCTCCGATAACAAGGTGAGAGATAATCGATCGATCAACGGAAATTGTCGGGGACGCACTTGCTGCTGCTTCGCCAGACGTAAATCACGACGGGCGATGATAGAAGAGAGTGGGTAGGGGGGGGGGGGAGAGGAGACTGCATTATCTATCTCTCTTGTCTTCTGCAAATTCGCAGTATATAAGGATGGGCTTGTCGTTTTGTTTTTTCTTTTTTTTTCTGTTCTTTGACGAGGTTTTATTGAAAATATACGTATTGTTGAAGTGAAATGTGAAATGTGTGGTGTGTACACGCGCGGAGGAAGTAGGAGAGCGGACTAAAAGAAAAATATCGTAGTGGCAGTGTGCAACAAAGGGAGAAAACAAGTTATTTCTGCAGAGTGCTTAAAACACCTCACCCGAGTCTAAAACAATATTTCTCGCTACGGTACATACAAGCCGTGTTTTTTTTTTACTTTGCAACGAAGGTATGAAAGGCCTTTTTGTATGCCTGAAACTAGATGTGATGGTTTTATATTGCGAGCCCGCTACTTTCACTATATAGGAGATGAAAAATAGCTATTTTTTAATACACGGTGCATTCACGCGCTTGAAATGTGAAATTTGGAAAATGAGAAAATTCGCTTGATTTCTAAAAAAATTAATCTGCTATTCGTAGAATGGCTTTTCACTCGAGAGGTCACTCGAGCAATTTTTAATTAAAGCTGATTTATGTTCAACTTTCTTTTTATAGTCAATCGCGATTAAGTTGTATATTGATTGATAAGCGTATATCCAGCACATTTTGTATGAGAATTAACGCTGATTGTGATCGACTCAAAACAAAGTGCTTCAATTGAAAAAAATACCGGTCATTAATGGTCAATCGGCCGTGAAATTGAATAAAGGTGAAGATTCGATTGTATGGTTTAAAAGCCTGAGACAACGTTTTACCAGTCCACTCATTTTTGACAATTAACTGGAAGCATTTATAATTTTCAAAATACTTTTATGACTTTATGTGTTTAAAAATACACAAAGTAATTTCTTCACAGTCACAATCGTTTGAAAAAATCTATTGAAATACTGCTTTTTATTAAAATAGGTATATTTGAACGATTGAACAATCATCTGGTAATACGGTCATGTAAAGGATAAGCGTATATCGATATCGCTGGTGTATATCAAATATATCCACGTTAGTTTAGGTATAACATTAATCGTAATGATGTATTTGAGCTTCGTTAAACACATAGCGTTCGTAATTTTGAGGAAGTGTTGCTGTCGAAAATAAAATCTGGTCTCCTGGGATACCCAGCTGTTTTCTGTCATCCATCAATTTACTACATACACGCAGCCACTCGTTGCCAAGGTGTGACACGTGTCTGATACAGAAAGCGAGAGAGAGAGAGAGAGAGAGAGAGAGAGAGAGAGATAGAGAATGCGGACGTAAAATTGATCTAATGAATAATGCAAAGGTATTAGCCATTATACGTTGCGCGTCAAATACACACACACACACACACACACACACACACACACACACACATATATATATATATATATAAATATACATCTACACACAGAGATAGTCGAAATTATCGCGGAAGGGGTGGAGAAAACGAAGCTCCATCGCAGCCAATCACTAATATTTCAGCTTTAGCTCGCGTTCTGTGCAGCAGTAGTAACAGCAGCAGCAGCGCAGCGGCGGCGGCAGCGCAGCGCAGCCCGCTACAAATCCTCTCGGAAAACAAGCGCCGCCGGAAAAGCAATAAAACGACGCCACTGTTATGCCCTCCCGCACAATATCGTATATACGCTTGAAAACTCGAAAAAGCGCTAACCCTCGCCTCTGCGCCCATCCCCTCGCGGCGGCGGCGGCGGTGGCGGCAAACAGACGCGAAAAAAAGTGTGTTCGATTCGAAATTCCAGGAACATACGCGTGGCGTCGGCCGCGTCGAGAAATTCCCGTGCAAAAACACACATAGAGAGAGAGAGAGAGCCAAAAGCGGAGTCGGTAGGCACACATTCTCTTCGCGTATGTTTATTCATAATGCAGCAGCAGCGGTGGCATCGACAGCACGTGGGAAAAGGGAGAGAATTCCAGCCGCGATAATGCCGGGGACGTTAAAAGCCTTGACAATGAAATGCACTGCTTGCACGTGTCTCTACACACACATGTGATGTGCAGCAGCAGCAGCAGCAGCAACAGCAGCAGCAGAGGTGCAGCACTGCAGCGCAGAGGAGGCAATAAAGAGTTAACGCGCCAACCGCTAATGGAGTAATGGACATTCCCGTCGCGCGAGGAGGGACACTCGCTGGACGTCCGCCAAATAAGTAGCTCCGCACTACTTCCATAACGTACAGGCACACATACACAAGAGTCTCGTCCACGTGGACGTGTGCACTGCGCAGAAGCGCATCTCTCTCTCTCTTGTTCTCTCGTCTGAGCGGCTTTGTTCGAGAGAGCCTAATTGCGCTAACTCTCTTCCGTCCGAGTGTCCGTATCTAGATCGGCGCACGGCTCTGTGCACTGGATTTTTATCCCCCCGGTATTATAGAGACGTACGCTCGGAGCAGCACAACTCGATCGAGTGCCATGGCCCGGAAAATCGAGGCGCGCCAACGTGGAAAAGCTGCGCAGCTACAGAGACACCCACACGCGCACGCACACACCCACACACTCACACACTGCTCTGCGTGTACTTTTCTTAGTATAGTGTACGGTCGCGAGAGTAGCCAAAGAGAAATCGTGGATGGAAAAGAAAACGGCGTCGTCGGCGTCGGCGGCGAGAAATATTTATAAGCTACTGCACTCACTTCTGTGTGCGCGCGCGCGCGTGTGTGTATGGGGATTATGCCGAGTAGTTTTTCCTGCTTTTTGCAGCGCGAACGGAATTATAAGCGCCGGGCGCTCGTGAGCGAGAAAGAGAGAGAGAGAGGAGAAGTTGCGCGCGCGCCGAGAATGAAAGAGTTTTTCTTTGCGGTCTTGACTATGTAAATTCGCGGAGCTTTTAAGAGTTGCCAGTCGAGATTACGCGCTTTTTAGCGCGCTTCCCGCCTGTAATCGCCTCTCTCTCCCGCTCCCGCTCGCTAGAGCTCCCTCTCTACAATAACAGATCTGTAATGGAGATTTCAGCGCGGAAAATTTATTAAGCTGCGTTAAAAAAGCAGGAATACAAAGCCACGGGATGTAGAGCGATACCGCCGAGGGAGACAGAGACGGGGAGGGGGGGAGAGTTGCCCCCTGATGACTAATGTCGAGTTTATATATACGGCTATCTAATTATGTGTTCACGAATTCTAACGTTAAATAAAGGCTTGAATAATGTATTAAATTAGAAGATAAAAGTTTCAGGAAAATTATCATTTCTCGCTGGCTCGATAACTATTTTCTTAAAAGTTTAATTTTTAATTATAGACAGTATAATATATCGATCCATATAATTATAGGTCTCATGAAAATCTCCTCTTTTCTCTGGTTTTATCAGTATGGCTATATATAGCTTTTTGTTAATTATAATTAATTGTATTATTTACAAATTGTGGTCATAGCAATTGTCGACTATCGGAAAATGTTAAAATGAAATAAAAAATGTAAGCGTACAATAAAAGCGAAGGAAATTTTTTTAGAGATTAAAATAAAAAAAATAGGATTTTTAAAAGCTCGTAAATCGCACCCTTCACACTGAAGTAAATATAACTTCTTTTTAAATAATATTTACATTTATGCATACTTTATCCGACACATCAGGCATAAAAGCGGTGGTTTTAAAAATATTTTGATATTTGTTTCGATATTTCCTTATACACATGAACTAAAAAACATAACCAAAACAAAACCCAAATAATAAATTTCCTTTTGCATTAATACCAGGTCCAAACATGCGAAAATTCTCGATCTTACAGACGCTGGCCCAAGAAAGAAAATTTATTTAACAGCTATACAAATCAGATTTTCATCCAACCGTTTAAAATCTACGTCCCAAAGCGTGCGATCATACGTACACTATAACACATACGATATACGAACAATTCTGCCCCCCCCTCCCGCATATAATACCGCGAAGCAGCGACCAAATTGAAAATCCGAAGCAGTATTATAGAGAAGCTCCAGGCGTTCCCCTTTGCTAATCAAATTCGTTGGGGTGTGCCGGCCCCCTGCCTCCTCTTCCCCCCCCCCTCTCTCCTCCCGCGCGGAGCGATTCACGCTCGGTTTGCCGCAGCGGCGGGCCGCGCGCGTTAATTAATTTCGTCCGAATTAGCGGGACCACGCTCTCTCGGTCCGGCCCGGATATCGCAAAGCCATCTCTTGCTCGTTCGAATTAAGCCTCGATTCCCGCCAGTGGCGGTACCGCCACCGCCGCCGCCGCCGCCGCCACCGCCACTTCAATCCACTACTCTTCCTCTTCTTCTTCCGCTTCGTCGCGACGAGTCTAGTGGCGTACACACGCGAGACTCGAGTCGACTACTTGTACACGCACCGACGCGACGCGCCGTCGAGAGAGAGAGAGAGAGAGAGAGAGAGAGAGAGAGAGAGAGAGAGAGAGAGAGGGGCTCTTTGGAATATAATTTTCCAGCGAGCTTGCGAGAACTTTTACTCATTGTTATCGCCTCGGTGCGCAAGACAGCTTTGCTGAGTAATTATTTTTTTCTTAATTGAACGCGCTCGTTAGGCCAGGCGTGTGTATGTGTGCAGATTTGAAAAAAACAGCGGGCGCGCGTGTACGAGAACGATATATATCGAGCGAGCATACGCCGTGCGAAAAAGTATTATACGAATATGTCCACGGCACTCGAAACAATAAGCCCGTCATTCATTTCGATTTATACAATATCTCTCTCTCTCTCTCTCTCTCTCTCTCTCTCTCTCTCTTGCATACCTAGCGGCCAGTGAACTCTGCCTATACGTCGAATTTCGCTGAAAAATTGCACTTTTCTTTGGTCTAGGAATCGAAAAAATCTTTTTAAAGCTAGAGGTTTCGGACCGATCAGACTTTCTTCTGTGAGCCGAAAGATAGTCAAAAGTGCAGAGGAACATGGGAAAAATTACTAGTAACCATATTTTTCAGCCATTTTACGCTTTTTTTACAGAAAATTAATGCGTCAAAATACTGGAATAATATCGACTACGAATGTTCCCGAGACACTAATAAAATTTCGAATAACACTATAATAAAGTATTACAAAAGAGCTTTAATTTATAAAAAGTATGCCAAGTTTCGATGCTCTGATTAAAAGTTATGTCCATTTAAAAAAAAAAAATAATAATAAAAATCCAAATAGTCAATTTTTTCTTTTTCCTCCATATGCTTCTCCATGTTAAATTTTCATATTCTATATTTCGCATGTTCCTCGGCATTTTTTACCATCTTTTGGCTTACAGAAGAAGGTCCCATTGGTCCCAAACCTCTAACTTTAAAAAAATTTTTTCGTATTCTAGACCAAAGAAAAGTGCAATTTTTCAGTGAAATTCAACATATACGTAAGTGCGGGCGCCCATTGTTATTCCGAGTGAATGTTGTATTTTTAAATAATGTATTTTATTCTATATTACTTATATTGCTTTTGTTACACATTTAATTTTTTTTTTGCTTATGTACCTACGACTGCTTTTATAATAATAATTTTAATTACTACAATTTTTTTACATTCTGCGCTTACACGTTTATTCGCTGTTTTTTTCCGTTTTACGATTTTTGTATCTCGCTGTAACCCAACCCACCGTACCTGCTGCGTTGTTTTACGGAATCAAATATATGCCTTTGCCTGTAAAGACTACATAAAAGTATACCGTAAATCCTTAGTCAAACAATTTTTAAATAAACTACTCGCACATATATCTGTATATCGATCTATACATCTCTCTCTCGTATACCATTTCGCGTTATAAGCTCGGAAGGATTGTAAAAAAAAAGGCTCGCGCGCGAAACGACTTTTAAGCTCTTTAATTGCCTTAGAGGAGCTCGCGGCGCGCGGCAAATTCTATTTTTCATCCGGGTCGCGCGCACCTGTTTTTATCCGCGAAACGAATTCCATTAAGAGTACTCCGCGCGAATTTTTAACGCACGGCCGCTAAAAAATTAATGCCCCGCCCTCTCGCCCGCATCATCGAGTGCCTCTCGCTCTCCCACATACGTATGCACGATATACATAGTGCGCGCGCGTGACTCTTTTAAAAGCTTTTTACGGTATAGCAGTGCACATGCAGCGCATGCGAGCTTGTCTCGGGAATCTTTTTCCCTCCATCTATCTCGCCCGCAGTACAAGTGACAATCGCGCGCGCGTTATCAGCGCGCGTCGCAGCCGCCGTAGGATGAATTAGGAATGAGTCGCTTTTTCTCGTCTCGTCTCGTCGCGCAGCGAAAGAAAGGCGCATCGAGGCGGCGGCGCATGGAAATGGATTGAGTGCACGCGTTGCCCAACTCTACATATATACATACACACACACGTTGCGCGCAGACTTTGAAGCTTACGAGGAGATCGCGCGCGCGCGAGTCGAACATTGAGATCCCGAGAGCGAGAGTATAAATACGTTATATTATGGCTGTATAAGGGATGAATTAATTATAGGTCGGACACAATGCAGCATTCATTCGAACGGCGGGTGGGAGAGAAGCCCGCGTATACGTGTGTATAGGCGAGAGCGAGAGCTAGAGAGCGCGCGCAGAGCCAAAACGCATTAGCGTCGTGTATAATTCAGAGTCGCGTTGAGCTACGCGCGCTGCACGCGGCGTCATTTTTAATCACGTCACTTGGCCTGTATACATGCCTGCCGCATCGCAAGAGTGACGAACCATCTGGCCGAATTAGATCAGCGCGCGCATTGTCTCTCTCGCTCGCCTACACGCTGTGTGCGCGTGTCTGTGTGTCTTCCACCTGAAATCCGCGAATTTTTCATGATGCGCGCGCCGGAAAGCAGAGAGGGGGAAAATGTGCGCGCCCGAAGTGTACAGTAATAATAACGACGCGGATTTTTTAATCAACGCGCGCAAAAGCGGATGATTTTTTTCGAGAGCTCGTTATATGCACATACACTTCGCGCAAAGGGAGGTTTTTGATTAAAAATCGAAAATAACGATTAGGATCGCATATCGAAAAGGGCAATTTCAATTTCCTCTCAGTTTAATTTCCAGTATATCTTTCAAAGTTTAAAAGACGCTTTTAACGAAGCGTATACCTCTTTATGTATATTACGTACAAAAGGCGCGTGCATCGTTATTTTCCCGTCGATATAGTGCAACGACCTCTCGTACCGCTCGCCGAAAGCTCCGGCGAGCCAACTGAACATCGTGTGCAAAAATTTATAAAATCTGCATAGAGGAATCAAAGCGCGCACCAGCCGGACTCCTACATACAAAAAAGTAGGTTATGAAGATAAGCAGTGGCAGCGACGGCAGCAGCGGCAGCGACGTCACTAAGCCAAGCCTTTAGAAAGGCACTTTTTTCTCCCCTCCCCGCGTCCACCAGGGGACGCTCTCGCTCACCCCCTCTCACACGCGGGGGCAATTAAAGTGAGTATATATATACAAGCTTCGCACGCGCTGGCCCTACACACCTTATATACCCCCCTGACGGAAAACTTTCATATGAATGGCTTTCATTACCTCGCGCGGACTTATTAAAGGCACCTTCGCGCGCTACGAAGCACGCGGTATTAATATCTCGTGGCGCCCCCAGCCCCCCCCCCCCCCGGTTGGAGAGAAAGGGAGGGGGGGAGGAGGTGAGGGTTTGTTGTTGAGCCTAGAGCTCTCTTCTTCCGTTCTCCCTCGGGCTCATAGCCGCCCATAATGCGACGACGAAGCTGTTCTCTCTCGCTTCTCGCCTCTATATATCCTATGCCCTGCCTCACCCCCTCCTTCTTATTCTTTCCTCCTATATACGCTTAAGCTCGGCCCCTGGAAATTACGAGCTGACGTACGGAAGAGAGGTTAGGTGCGCGCGCGCGCGCGGCCGTCTCGAGCTTTCTGCTCTCTCTCTCTCTCTACGCTATTTTTCGACTGCTATGCCGGGGGTAAAAGAGCAATTTTGAAGCGCGCGCGCGAAGTCTGCCTGTAATATATAATACACATGTATTTTTATCGGTCTGCTTTAGCACGTCGCGAGAGCGCGAGGAAAAGGGGCGGTTCTCTCTCTTTCTCTCGCGTCTGCAGTCGGCAATTTTCTATCTCGAGTTATTGCGTGAGTGGCGCCCCCCCCCCGCCCTCCCCCTTTCACGTCGGATACAAAAATTTTTTCGATAACTCTCGCGCAGCGCCGTATAAAAGAAAGGGAGAGAGAGAGAGAGAGAGCTTTCTTTTTATACACTTTATACATACACAAGGACGCGTGTGTTTGTACGGAGGCAGCCGAGCTGAAACTGCAAAACTTTTCTCAGGCCGCGCCGGCAGAGAGAGCTGTGCACATGCTTTATCGCTTCGGAAAATATAAGGCATTAGGAGTTTTGGGTCATTGCTCGGAGATAGGCATCGGGATTGTGTGCTCTCTCTCTCTCTCTTTCTCTCTTTCTCTCTACTTCTAGATATACACATTGTGTGCAGAGAAGTGCTGCGCTCATGTGGGAGAGTCGAGTGTACATATAGGAGGGATTTTAATTGAGAGGCTTGAGATTGGAATGCGCGAAAATTTTATTTACTACACGGCTCTAATAGAAATGCAGATTACGAAATTTCTTGCTTTAAGACACTTTCGTTTATTACGCAGACGCGGAAAAAGCCGAGGGAGAGAGAGGTGCGCTTGAATAGTGCCGTTGACGCGCGTAAAGTTATATATACAGTTTTTCGGTGGAATTGTCGATCTGTTTTCACAAATTAAAGAATGCAGGCTCCAGCAGATGATTATAGAAAATTTTCTAAGAACGGACCAATTGCACCGGAATGCGACTAATGGAAACAAGCGAACTATGTTATATCAGGCAACAGTGTGTCATTGACGTTAAATACACACTCGCGCATGAAATTCGCTATCCCAGCGATAATCCGCACACTGCACGCGCGACTAAATTAACCCGTTAACTTGTAATCTTTTCCATTCTCTTCTCCCATTACCGTGTAATCCTCTTTGCCGGTACGCGCGTACACACGCGTATACACAGAGAAAAAAAAGTTTCTCTCTCTCTCTCTCTCTCGCGCGCGTAACGCAGCCGAGAGAGCCATTGGAAGCCGATCGCTGCGCGCAGAGACTCTATAATCGCGCTTCGGTGTTCGCAGCGGTATACACGCTGCGCGAGAGATAGAGAAAGGCTAAAGGAAAAATTCAAAACAATAGGCACGTATTATATATAACGTACCGCAAAAAGTACTTTGCTCTCGTAAAACCGCACACGGTGAGCGGGGCGAAATCACCGCGTCCCCTCGTCCGCACTCACACACACACACACACACACACACACACACACATATATATAGCTTCTCGTAACCGCAGACACAATCTCCCGAGAGCCCGAGAGAGACACAGAGGAGATACGAAATAACAATGACAAAACCGCCGCTGCGCTACTGCCGGCGATGATGAGCGTGTCAAGTGGGAAACGTGGGCGTCTCTCTCGTCTCCCAGAGACTAGTGGGCAATAAGTGTCCAGAGCAGCGGACGCTGCAATCCCTACACACATATACGCCATATGGCTCTCGTCCTCCTCGTCCGTTGCGCGCACTAGCCGCTGTGTATAATTCGATCGCGAGCACACATATATAAAGAGGCGTAGCACCGAATAGCGAGCCGCGATGCGCTCGCGTAGCTGTATGTGAGAGAAAAAGAGAGATAAGGACGACTATTTCCCATATATATACAGCGGGCTTATTACCCTATCGAAGTCGCTGCTCGTAAATCCCGGGAGTGGCCTCCTCCGCTACACACTTAGCTGTAAGCTAAGCAATATGCAGCGTAAGGTAAGCGCCGCCGCCGCCGCCGCTGCCGCTGCTGCCGTGTGTATAATCCGTGCGATGCTGCAGCGGCAGCAGCAGCCGAGAACTCTTGGACCGTGAGATTGGAGGCGAAGTAGGAGCGAGAGAGGGACTGTAACGAGCAGAGCGTGTAGTCTGTGCCGGCGAGGCTCTCCCGGCTGCTGCTCCGGAATCGTGACTGCGCGAGAAAATGGGACTACTACTATCGCCGACTTCTTCTTCTTCTTCTGCTTCTGCTTCTCCGGCTTCTGCAGCGCTTCGTGTGATACCGGCCTGCTGCAACGACAGCAGCTCGGCCAAGATTGCTCGCGCGTGTGGTGCATCGCATGTGGGCAGAGACTGCAGGTTCCCCGGAGAGTCGATCTATCGACTGTAATTATTGGCTCTCGTTGCTTTTCTACTGACTAGCTTGTTTGCATTACGTGTACATAAGCGTGCACACACCGAGAGGCGATACAACCTGTTAGGGAAGAGCATTTTATTTTTCGCGTCAAGTCGGAGGAAACGAGCCGCGCTATATACGCTCTCGTTCGCAAGCTCGTTCGCAATTAAGCGGGCGCGCGCGCCGCGGGAGAGAGGGTGTTCCGTTAATTTCAAATATGCGCGCCGCGGGTATAGAGATTTTAATATCGAAGCTCCCGCGGCAAGGAGGAGCTCCTTCCGCTGTTAATTTCGTAACAGCCGCTACGCTCCTTTCTCTCCCTCTCGCGCGCGCGCGTGTTAAAGGGAAAACTGATTTAGCCGCTGTGTATGCGCGCAGACTCTCTCGTCTCTCTCTCTCTCCCGCCATTTTTCCTTTGGCATTAGCGCGTTCGCGAAAATCCAATTAATTCGGAGGAAAAAAACGCGCGTGATGCACGTATAGTTAACTGGAAAGTCCTCCCCCTCCCCCCGGCGCTAGTTTACTCACGGGATGTTTGCTCTTTACGCGAATCTCGCGCGCGCGCGCGCGCGCTGATGAAGCCCTGTATCTTCTTTGCTGCGCGCAGGTGTATTTACATTGTAAGCCTGCGTGATGCTCTGTTGGCAAACGCGCGCGCGCGTCCGGCTGAATTTCAAAACCCGCATTTCGCGCGAGGCTGCTCTCGTTACACATATATTACGCAGCTTGTACACGGCGCGACCCCCGTGTGGATGCGCGCAAGAGACGCGTGGAAAAATGTCGAATACGGCTCTCCGATGTACTACATAAAGTGTACTCCGTATAATACACAAGGGGGGGGGGAAGAGCGGAAAAAAGCTCTCTCGCGCAATCCGCGTACGGAGAGAGAGAGAGAGACAGAGAGCGCGGCGCAGATTAATCGCGCGCAAAGACGAATAGCTTCGATGCCGAGCGCGATAAAGTCCCCCGCGCGCGCTATATGCACAGCCCGGGAGACAGAGAGAGAACGACACGCGCCGCGCGCGCATCGGACATGAATCGCACCCGGGGAAAACAAGCGCATATATAGAGCTCGGCGTCGCGTGACGGATGAAATCGTCTTTCGGGGCACTTTTTCACAGAAGTCCGCGATATATCGAGAGTAGAGCGCGGCGGTATCTTTCTGTCTCTCTCTCTCTCTCTCTCTCTCTCTATCTCTTGGGCGCGAGCATGCACATTGCACATACGTACGTATACACAGATACATATATACATACACAGGCAGCGAGCGAGAAAGAGCCAGGCGTTCGAGCGAGAGGTCAATAGCCTGCGCCGCCGACGGCGGAACTGGTTTAGCAAAGGCCGCGTATGTGGATCTCTCGAAGCTGCTGCTGCTGCTGCTGCTACAGTCGAACAAGCGAGGAGGAGGAGGAGGAGGAGGGGGGAGCGCGCGAGCAACGTGTGGATGGGCTTCGCGTGAGCTGCATCGGGGGCCGGACGCTGATGGCTTTTCCGCCGCAAAGAAGTTTTTCTTCGCGTCGCTCTCGTTAAGATATTGAATTGGATTTCGTACGTATATATATATATATATAGTTGTAACGATTGTCGCGGGAGAGCCGCGCCGCGCAGAGAGTCTCGTCGGCTTGACATAAGTGCCGATGCGTGCGAGTGTGTATGATGGGAACTTGATTAAACCGCGTCGCCGGCGCTCCAGAATCAGCGACGATCTATTCGATTAAATTGCTGGAAAGCTATTTGCCGGGAAATTCAATTTGTTTTGTATGTAAAGCGCGCGCGCGCGGGCGCGGCCGAGTGATTTTACACGCCTCCGATTTTATTAATGAAGCTCTCGAGAGCCGATTCCCCGAGCATGTATTTTCCCCGATTGACGTGTGCGCATATCAAAACGAACTACCGCCCGCATATATACATATATAGATACATCGACGGGGCGCCTCGCATTTTTGTCGTTCAAAAGCCTCGCTCCCCCTCCCCCACTCACCCCGTGAAAATCGAGAGCTTTCATTTTCGACTTTGACGCAGACACCCCCCCGCCTCCCCGGAAAAAAGGTAGAAAAAGCTTTCCCTCCGCGACCATAAAACCCGTATACACACTAGTGCCGCGGCTTTACTACTAGTATTTACACTACTGCCGCGCTCGATTGACCGTCGCGCAGCTATATAACCGAGCGTGTGATCGTTAATCTCGACAGCAGCAGCAGCAGCAGGAGCAGGAGCAGCGGCGGCAGTTATCGAGGCTACTCGCGCGTTTTTCATTTTTATTTCAACGACTTTGAAAATCGCCGGTAATACGAAATAGGCCGGGATCCGTAGGCGCGCGCTCGCGGGGCATCGATCAAAATTCATGTATAGCACCCACCCCCGACAGCTGCGCGACTCCGGAATTCCCAACGAGTCGCGTCGACGATTTCGAAGGGCCGCCTATGCGCTCGCGCACTCGGCCACTTTATTCAACCTCGAGCTGTATATACATCGCGTACATACGTATATGTATATATATCAGCTCTATATGTACAAACGCAGCAAAGCCCGATGCTCTCGACTGATCGTTTAACCGTCGCTTTTTTTTTCTATATTCGCTGCGCGAGCGAGCTGCTCTCTTTCCACGAGCGCTTTTTTTCTCCTTCTCTTTTTTCGGGCGTAGATGCGCGGAATATTTTTCCGCCAACGCCGGAAATCTGTCAGGGGCGAAACGAGGAAAAATCGGGGAGCCGGAGCGATCTGTTACGCGTCGCCCCGGCAGCGCAGCTCTCACTGTAATTCGGCTGGATCCCCTTTCGCGTAAATCTGTGAAAACAAGCGCGTAATTCAGCCGCTATGTACGGGGAAAGCGTATAACTGTATAGATAGCCGATACACAGAAGAGAGCGTGTTTATAGTGTATATACATATATAGGGAGAGGATATAGCTGTATACGAGAGCAGCGCGCGCGCGCGCGCGTGTGTGTATATATAGAGCGACCGCCGCGCTCGTTCATTACATCCGCTTGAAGCGGCCCGTAATGAATTTGTCGAGCGATGTAAGCAGCAGCTAGGCAGTGTGTATACAGCGCGGAGAATCAACTGCTCCTGTTAATTGAACGCGAGCTTCTTGCTCGCCCGCGTTCTTCTTTCATTGCCGCTCTTTCCAGCTTCATCTCACTCGTCTCTTTTCCTCTGTCTCTCCCGTGTATTTCAGTTTTCATCTCCCCGCGCGCCGAGCTTTTAATAGAGCCGTCCCAGAAGATACTCGCTCCGCTATACCGAGAGAGAGAGAGAGAGATTTCTTCTTTCCCGTCTCTCTCTCTCACTCTTTCTCGCTTTTCGGGAGAATTATACACCTCGCGCGCTTCGCGTCGCGCACTTATCCCACTGTATACTACTGTGTGCCACAGGCCTTTCTCCGACTGCTATAACTCGATTAGAGCGTATCGCGCGAATTAATTCCGGGTATACGTATCCCACTCCGGGTCTCGTAGTGAACCGCGCGACGTTATACTCTCCGCGCGCAGCTTATAAGTATGAAACGCTCGCGACGATATTTCGTGCGCAGAAACGAGCGGCAGGGCGAGAGAGAAAGATTAATCCGTCTTTATCATCGACGCGCCTGTCGACTCGAATCCTCTCCGCCGCCGCGACGACGACAGATTGTCCATTATCTCCATCGCGTAGCCGCCGCGGCTGTGCATACACCGTCGTCGTCGTCGTCGGTGAGAGAGAGAAAAGGAGGATATCGCCGCGCGTTGCACTGCAGAGACGGTAAAATTGCAAATCCCCTTAACAAGACGCCACTCTCTAGCGCCTCGATATAAAGCGCGGGCCCCGTAACGCTCGTTCTCTCTTATTAAAAAGCCCCGCGGAACTCTACACCGAGAAACAGAGAGAGAGAGAGAGAGAGAGAGACAGAAGCTCTCCTTCTTCTCGTCCGAGCAATTAAGAAAAAGAGATAAAAAAAAGAATGAGAGAGAGAGAGAAAGGGGATCCGCTGCTTTTTCACGGCGCCGCAGGGAGACGACGCGCCGGATATTTCTCGAGCTCGTGCAGCCGCGCGCGCGCGCGCGAGATAAAAAGCGCGCCGGGGCGAACTCGAAACGAGGCGTGGAAGGAAACGAGCTGGCGGCAAGAAAAACAGAAGGCAATAAGGGAAGACGAACGAAGCCCTCGGGTACCTGCGTCCCACGCGCGCGCACACACAGCCCCACCGGGCTTTTTATGAGCGATTCGCCTGTAATCCTCCCGCGAACTTTGACAATTCGCGGACTATGAGTAACGGGCCACTTTCTCCCCTCCTGCGCTGCCTTCTCTCGTACGGGGGAAAAGCTCTCGGAAAAGTATCGGAGGATAGAGGCGCGCGACACTCGCGGCGCGCAAGTCTTATTTATGCGGCAAAGTTGGAAGAGCTTCTCACACGCCGAAAATCCGCGGATCTTTTACAAATATCTCTTTTAATCTCTTCGAGCGTCGGGGACGAGCCTCCCGAATCACCGACGGCCGCGTCGTTTTCCCGCCTTTTCACGCGAGGGGGTTTCGCGGATTTGGATGCGTGTTGTCGTATACGCGTACGTGACCGATTCTCCTAGAAAAATGCACTTTTCGGGGGGTTCAGAAGTCAAAAATTTTTTCTTTAAATCTACAGAGATTTCGGACCGATATGGGACTTTCTTCTGTAAGCCGAAAGATAGTCAAAAGTGCAGAGGAATATGGGAAAAGTTACTAGTAACCATATTTCTGAGCCATTTTAGCGTTTTTTTTTTCAAAAAATTAATGCGTCGAAATATTGGAATAATAACAACTACAAATGTTTCCGACGCGCAAATAAAATTTCAAATGACACTACAGTAAAAGTACAACAAAAGAGCTTTAATTTAAAAAACCATATACCCAGATTCGATGCTCTGATCAAAAGTTATGTCCGTTAAAAAAAAAAAAAGTAAAAATCCGAATAGCCGATTTTTCTCCATATACCTCCCCATGTTAAATTCTCATGTTCCTATGCATTTTTGGCTATATTTCAGCTTACAGAAGAAAATCTGATCGGTCCGAAACCTCTAGTTTAAAAAAAAAATTATCGGTTTCTGGACCCCCCGTAAAGTGCATTTTTTCAGGAGAATTGGTCATATAAATAATTAAGTATAAATACACAATTTTTTTATAGAAAAATTTAATATTAATGAAATAATGAAATTTCTTTTAAAAGACGAGAGGCTAAATCAGAAGTCAACGGATTGATTTTCGATGACGCGACTATTTCCGGATCATATATCGCGCGTGTAATTGTCGAAAGAAGTACGGTATCCAGAGACACCAGATATATAGGGAGCTATATACTTTTCGGCCAATCCCTCGAAGTGCATTGCAATTACGTCTAATATACATATCGGAAAAATATGATGACCAATATTCGGAAATAGCAAAACCCAATTTGAGGATAATTATATTATATTCCAGCGAGCTCTCGCGGTCCCCCCGACCGACAGATAGAGAGAGCTTTTCGCGTAAATTCGTGTCGTCGTCGGGGCTTTATCAGACTCATTAGTGAATTATAGATCGTTCGTTCGACACTTTCCAGGAATACGGTATATACTGCACTCGCTCACTTCGGATGTGCTACCGACGACCTCTCTCTCTCTCTCTCTCTCATTTTTCTGAAATAACACGACGCCGTATTCTATTTTATATGGCGCGGAAAGCGCGCGCGCGAGAAAGACGATCTCTCCCGCTCTTTTTTCGCTTCTCGAAGGGAGAGAGAGAGAGAGAGAGCGAGACGCAGAGAGACGACGACAGAGCGTCGTGTTTTTTGCGATGCTGCTCTCGTGCGCTCGGATCGTATAATCAGGGACGAGCAGCGCTATAGTTTGCACAGGATAAAGAGTTTCCTGTTTTTTCCCCTCCCCCTCTCCCGTCTCTCTCTCTCTCACGTTTCTAAAAAGCTCCCCCCATATATTTACAGCAACAATTTGCAGAAGAGCGAGCATGCACTTTATGCGCCCGTTAAACTGGTTCGAAATCATTAATCGTCTCTCACCCCGAACACGTGTGCTACACACTGCGCGCACATATTATATACAAGAGCCGCGCGCGCGCGCGCGGGGCTACAAATATTTATACACACGCGCGTTCGAACGCAATCAAGTTTTTCATTATTCGCATTACGGCCGCGGCTACCTCGACCATACAATTATGCTCCATAATTACAGAGGCGCCCGAGTGAACGAGGAGAGGAGTGCAGTAGGGGGAGGGGGTTGCGCTAGTGCAGCGCATTACATTCGGCGATTGCGCGCTTTACGGCGCACCGGCATATATATATAGCGCCCCGTCGTAATACTGATTTCGATTCTATAGTGCACACGACGGGGGGGCTCCGAATAGTCGCTAATAAGGGATTAACATATTGATTTGTACGGGCGGCTCTCTTCGCTCATACGGCCGAAATACCAAAATCAACATCAAAGCGCGCGCGCGGTGTGCCCGTTAAAATCGCCGTTGGCATCGTCGCGCAGCGTCGAATCGTGAAATTGCCTTTGTAACAGCGCGCGGCCGACGAGTTATAGACGGGCATAGAAGACCGCGGCGCTAATGCGCGAATTGATCTCTTGATTAAGTGCGACGATTGACCCTCTCCGAAGAGAGAAAGAGAGAGCTACCGCCGCCGCTGATGCGCTGATGTGTTCGTTAATTATCCGTCTCCGATCTTTTTTCGCGACGAAAGCGCGCGCGGTAATCGACTCGCTGATGAGAGCGATTAAAGCGACCGATCGAACCAGCCAGCGCGCAGCTCGCAAATTGAGCTCCCATTATATACGGCTGATCAGCTTAAAAGCTCTCCTGCGGGCGATATACATGTACGTGTGTATTAAGACACGCGAACGTAGCTTCCGGATGACGGAAACAAACGTATTTATAAAACTCCATGTATCGCGATATATCACGTATAGATATATAATCCCAAGTGAGCCGAGAACAGCAGCAGCAGCAGCAGCGCAGTGTATAGCGGCGGGTGAGAACAAATATCGGCGGCCGCGTCGATATATATTAATCGAGCGTACTTGATTACGGCAAATATTGACAATCAGCTCGCGCAAACTTCCTTCCTCTCAATCAGGACGGCTCGCTCGTTCGCGCGCGTTAGCCGTATACACACACGGAAACGTGGATACACAAGGTATCTCTCTGTACAGGCGTCTCGGCGGGCGCTGATTTCTCGCGCGCGTTAAGTCGCGACGAGAGAGATCCGCGCGCGTCTCGGGGGCGACCTATCAAAACAAACGATCACCGCGAGCGACGAAGCCCGCGCGAGCATTAGAGAAACACGGCGACGAGGAAATCGGCTGTACTCTCTCCCGCAGCTCGTCGTCGCTGCGAATCTTGACGCGCTGTTAATCCCGGATAAAGCTACCTTCGCGCGGGAGGAGGGGGGGTGGGGAGGAGGGTATACACAGTGAGTTTGTTTGGCGATACACCCGGCGACTCGCCGCGACAAACGTACATGTATATACTCTCGTCGGGCTGAAAAGAAGGAGGAAAAAAAGCGCGGGTCTAGTGCGAGTAACGGATATATACGCGAGCGAGAGAGAAAGCTCCGAGAGTAAAGCTGCGCAGAGAAAGAGATGGGAGGGAGAGAGTTTACACGCGCGATTAAACTTTAGCGCGACTCCGGTTAAAGTGACTCGCTCTTTTTCTCTCTCTTCTCGAGCCTTGTCGCTATCCCCTCGTCTGCAACGAGAGTATAACGCACGTGTGCGCGGGGTGGGGAGGGGGTGCATGTGCGCGAAAGAGGAATTGCGACGAGCCGAGAGACGCGACAGAGATACACACGCGGAGTCAAAGACTTGCCGAGCGAAAGTCTGTTTGACTTTTCAATTTTCGGATTCGTCGTTGCCGACGCCGCCGCCGCCGCCGCTCCTCTGCTGCAGCGCTGACTAATTAAGCCCCGGTGTGTATGATATATCAGAAGACACAGCGAGTCCAAGTCGCGCCGGCTGTATATGCTTGAGAGACACACGAGTCGCTTGGGGGAGAATGAATGGAAAACGGCTTGACTTTTGCGAACTGTTGTGTGCTGGAAAGCCGAATGCTTGACGCGGGCGTTATTGGAAATTGTAGGAAAAGACTGAGGAGCCTTTTGGTGTTTCCGTATATTTTGATATCTTATCGTAAGGTATATTAATAAAAAAAAATCAATATTGACTTTTTTTTATTCTTGTACATTGAGCAATAAATGAAAGAAATCTTGTATGTATTGTAGCAGTTTTTGGGCTGTTTGTACAGTTGACGGAATTATTATACTATTTGTACATTGATAGGGAAAACCTTGAATGAGGAACAAAGTGTATTGTAATCATGTAGAAACTAGACCATCAAAAGCACAATTTTTGTTAAGCTTTCTTTATAATTTAAGAGTACTCGAAAATTTTGATTATTAATTGAGTTTTAGTTTAAAAATTTTGAATAATTATTACTCTTAAAATTTAAAGAACTTAATTGCGAAGTTATTTGAACTACTCTAGAAAAAATTGATTAAATAATCAAAATAAATAATTTTAGAATTATTCAAAATTTTTTTTGAAAGCAAAGATTATCTTCATATCTAAAAAAACTCATTGAACTGCACGCTGGTATTGGTAACTACCTGCACATGAAAAACTCATAAATCAATTGTCGATTCTGTTGTACATAATAATAAAATTCGTGCAATCGTTCTCTACAAGTAGTTCAAAATTTTTTAGAGAACGAATACCAACATGCAATTCAATGATTTTTTTAGATATAAGACAATCTTTGCTTTCAAAATAAGTTTTGAATAATTCTAAAATTATTTATTTTGATTATTTAATACATTTTTTCTAGAGCAGTTAATAACTTCGCAATCGAGTTCTTTAAATAATAATCAAGTCTTGATTCCAGCTTTTAATTTTATATTGTTAATATAGGATTATAAGCTTATATCAGTGTTTCAAGTTAAAGAAATTTTTGTTAATAAAAATTATGTAAATTTTAATAACAAGTTCATACTAATAATAATAATAAATAACAGTGTATAATTTTAATAGCGAGAGGCACTTTTACAAAAAACTATATGAGTTTAACTCAAGATTTTTCTCCGCGATGTACAAGAAAGCTGTTCAATTTTCTCGTTTTGTTGATTCTGCGATCAAGCATATTTTGAACTGCGATTCTATCCAGTCATAAAAAACATATATATTATTTACACAATTCAAAATTTTGAAACGATAATGTCTCGTGTCATTTCCACTCTAAAAAAAAAACATCTCAGAAGGGTTTAGAAAAGGTTACAAAGAATTTTAGGAAAAATCGCCACATCTCACTTGTTTCCTTGTCAGGTAGCTTTTATTAACTTCCAGATGATATGGAACATCTATCAGGAGGAACTGTGTATTTAGTGAAACAATCCTCTTATCGCGAAAGAAAGGAAAAGAAGCGAGAATAGAGAGAGAAAGAGAGAGAGAGCGAGAGATCTGAGAGACAATATAATTCACCGAATCAATTTCCCTTCGGCCAGGCGAGGAGTAAATTATAGCGTTTCATTGTTATGTCAGCCTATCGTTTTTGCCGTGATTTTAAAATCCGCGAGCCCCGTTAACTTTACGGCGCATAATAACAGAATTTATTGCCGAGCGATAACCTTGCGAGAGAGAGAGAGAGAGAGAGAGAGGCGCGTAAATACGACGCCTCGAAATTATAGCGATAAATAACAGCTAAAATTACGTATACACTCCCGGCTTTCGGGGCCCGAAAATTCCGTCTCTCAGAATAATACGGCTCCCTCTCTCTCTCGCGCTCTACGCATCAATTAAACTCGCTCTCCTCGCTGCCGCCGTCTACGAATCGACGAGGAGAAGTGCACTCGAGAGCACACGGCGTCATCGCGCGCGTTTAAGCTCGAGCTAAGAAAGCCGGCCGGGCGCAAAGGAACACTGCTGCGCGCGCTCCCTGGCTCGTCGAGAAAGCAGCAGCAGCAGCAGCAGCGAGCGCGCTCTGAGGTAAAAGGGAAGAAAAGGGGGAGATTTTCCGCGCCGGGAAATTCGGGGACGCATTTCCGAGGCTTTCTTCGCCTCTTTGTCGATACACAGACGCGCACAAACACACGAGCGTCTGCGTACAGCTAACGCGCGCAAAAGAGAGTATACGAGTATATAGCAGCGCGACAAGGAGAAAGAGAGAGAGAGAAAGAGGCAACGACGTCGGCGCCGACGTAGGTAGGCGGCGGCGGCGGAGGCGAATGAAAACTTCCTTCCGCCGCCGGGGGGACAGGGGCGAGAGAGAGAGAGAGAGAGAACTCGTGCGAGCCCTTTGTCCGTAGGACGCACAAAGGGAATAGACGCACGCGGTATCGCCTGGCTTGCGGGGAAAGCGTCGAGTTGTGTTTTAAGGATATGAAAAAGCTCGAGCTGCGCAGTACATACACGTACATACACGCGGCGCGTGTACATAACGTGCATATATCGAGAGCCCGAGACAAGCATTCCACTTCTGCACGTGTCTTGCGTGCACTGGCCCCTTTGTTTTTTCGAGCAGAGCATATACACCGCATTTTTTCGAGACGAGCGCGCAAAGAGCGTTACAGTATTTTTTTCGGAGAGCGAGACAGTGCGCGAGAGAGAGAGAGGGAGAGAGTGGTGCAGCGAGTTGCCAGATGAGAAATGCTTTCCGGAGAGAAAAATTGCCCGAAGAAAGGAATCCCGCGACAAGCGTCGCTCTGTATGGAGGAGGCGGGAAGAAGCGCGAGAGAGAGGACGGGCTTCCGGGAGAAAACGTTTTATTGAAAACTTTATATGTTAGGCGACAATATTTACTGAGTCTCACCTTTTTTTCTGAGGGGAGGAGGGGGGGGGGGAGGTATGCGCCACGAGACCGGAATATCTTTTGAAATTCGCGGGTTTTTAAGGTGCGTCATAAAATAGAGAGAGAGAGAGAAAGAGAGAGAGTGGCTTTAGAAAAAGCCAGAAAGTGCAGGCGGTTTGTAAACGTAGGGTGAGAGACGTTGTATACACTGCGAGAACTACTAGCGCCGACGGATTAGCTTAACCTACGAAGAGTGTTGAGGCGTAACTTTCTTGTGACTAGATACCTACTTGCTGTACTACGCGGGCGCCGAGATAATTGTGCATGTAGCTGTTGAAAATACGATAAGACGTTAGACGTAGTTTCAGTTTACAAACTTACGAATTTCAACTCTGTATAACTCGTATAGGTTCAAAAATTTTACGAAAATTTGGTTTTACGCTATTTACTGTTAATTTTTCTTGTAATATATATGGTCAATTCTTAAAACATTAAAAATTATTGTTTAAAATTTTGTGCACTATATTAGTCAATCATAGCTGCGAATTTTTAACAATCCTCTTATCGCGAAAGACAGGAAAAGAAGCGAGAATAGAAAGAGGGAGCGAGAAAGACCTGACAGACAATATAATTGACCAATATAATTGACAACACTCGGGTCGTGATTTTTTTTATTAATGGACTTGTCTATTCTTATATGCTATTGCAAGAGATGGAAAGTAAAAGAATACGTTATTAAAAAAAGTTTCGAACTCGGTAGCGGGGTATTAATTTTCTAGAAGTAACTAAATTAACTATAAATTACAATAAATAATTAGTTAATTTATATTGCTTTAAATCAGTTATTAAATAACTCACTGAAATATCACGATATAGTAATTAATTTCGTGAAATTCTTTGTTAAAATAGATAGACAACGAAATAGAAACAGAGCAAAAACAGAAATAACACTACGATATGAAACGCAATAAAGTACAAACCAGAACAGTTTATGCTAAATAAAGTCGTGAAAATAGAGTAACATAGCATAGGAGACAAAGATCAAGTTTTGGAAATGCATGCATGGCTGAGCAGAAGCAGCAGGATGTAGGTAAAAACGTCGAGTCAAAAGCGTGAAAGTAAGGTCATTAGGTCCCGCGCGAATAAGCGTGTAAGCAGAGAAGTTTCGTAGATTAAATAATAAACGAGGCTTGGGAGAGTAATAATCTTCGTCTTATCTTGTCCTGTGAATAAGATTGCCTATTGAAAGCGTCGCCTTGGTCTTTGTAAAAATATCCAATGAAATGCCAGCGCAGCAGAATTTTCAATGAGGGGCAAACTTAGCATAAAGTTGTTGACGCGCATAAAATGTTTTAGATTGATAACTATAAATTAATAACTGTACATTTATCGATAATAATTCATGTGATACGAAAATACACAGACGTTCGGGGGTAATTAAACTCAATTCATCGAATATCATATGTGCTGCTGGTAAATCTGCATATAATCTTTGCTGTATCAATATTTACACATACGCGAAGTTTAATTATACGAGTTGAAAAGTCACGAGTGTATTTGGAATAAAGAAATACACGCTAACTGAAAGATCCACTCGCAGTCTTACATGCGCAACCATCAACGTGAATATACATAGATATGCTTAAGACTATACAGATATACAAGGTGCACGTAACACGATGGAGCTCCCCTTGTCTGACTAAACTTGGCATGTATCTACTCTCGCGCAAGTGTACATTATACTCCTCCGGGCTATCTTCCAAACTTTCCCGAGCCTTTTCTCCACCTTTCCGCGAACTGGGAAAACGCGGAAATTTCCTCTCCCTTTAATTCGCGTATACATAAAAATTTTCTCGCGAACCAGTTTGAACATTCGTCTTTTCCCTCCCGAAAATCCCCTTAATACCCCCTCTTTTTCTCCCGAGCCCGTCCGAGATAAAGGGGCTTGGCTTTTTATAATTTTTCGACTGTAAATAATAGCTCCCCGGCTTCTTATTAAAGCTTACCGCTACATACAGCGCGGCTCCGCACGTGAAAATAGAAACTCTCGCACCTGCAACAGAGGAAGAAAAGTAAAGCGATTAGATTTCGTGTTTACATCTGTGTAAAGCGCAGAAATATTATATAGAAGAAAGGGCGGGTAAAGGAGCGGTATTTTCGTTTGAATTTCATAAAGTTAGAAAACCCATTTCACTGCGAGCGCGCGCCCGCGCGCTCCCGGGGTGCGGTGCAAAAGTTTTCGCGTGGCCCGCGCGATTTTGTGCGTCGCCAAACTGATGTTCCGAAAAATGTCGAACTTTTATTTTCCCAACTTTTTCGCTTCTTTCGAGACTTTATTCAAATAAAAGAATTCCCTGCGAAATAGTTTCCTCCCCCACCCCCTCCCTTTTCTCACCCACTCCCATATAATACGATCGGTCCTTTGTACAGCTGCTGCAACGACGTGCTCCAGATTTAAGGATTCAATTTTCGAAAAATCTCCAGCTTTGACTGTCCAATCTCCCCGATCGATCAGTCGCTCTCGCCGAATGAATAAAATCAGTTCCGAGAGCGTCCCTCGTCTATATATGTATATATATAATATACGCGTGCGGGGGGTGAAAATAAAACCTCGAGAATCGCCGCAAAATTCTCACGAAAATTTTCCCGGTATATATGTACGGGACGTCGCGCGTCAAGGGGATAAATTCTTGCGGGTTAGGTTCTTTGACGGGGCGAACAATGACGACAAAAGGAGTTACGGTCGAGCCACGTCACCTGCAGCGTTGCGCACCAGCCCGGGTTGCGCTCGCGCGCGATTGACTGGCTGTGCTGCTGGCGTTTTCCAAGAGACTCCCTCTCTCCTTCTCTCTCTTACTCTTGTGTCGGCAGCCCCTTGAAAGTAGCTGGAATGCACTAATAACTTGCGGCGACGGCATCGGATAAACCGAGACGACGCGCGAGAAAGAGTCTCTTGCTCTTCGAGACGACGACGACGCCGACGACGACGAAGACGAGGAGGAGGAGGAGGAGGAGGAGGACGATGGATGGATGGCCATGTAAATGCGCTTGATGGATTGAATTCCTATCGCAGACGTTGATTTTCGTGCGCTTGGTATATGGAGGAAAGTGTACGGCTGTGTATAGGAGGAGGCGGCTCTCGAGGCGGAGAGAAGAAAAGCGGAAGAGAGTATTAAAGCCTCTCTGTTGACGGAGCAAACGCTTTTAAGGAGTAATAAAATTTTCCCTCAACGACGCACTACATTCTCAAAATAAGAATCGTCCACTTTTCCGCAGCTGTTCCGCCGGCGTCGCTGGCCGGGACGCTCTTCTTGCGCTGCACAATCACTTACCCCCGCTGTGAGCCAAACCGAGAGAGATACTCTTCCGGAACTGCGCAAACACGAGTGTTCTCTCCCCTCACTCGATGTGTACTTGGAGCAAACACACGGTCAGCCCCGTCTTGCCCCTTTACACGCACACATATATATATATATACGCGTGTGCGTGTGTATATAGATGGATAGGTATACGCACGTATACGTATGCAGCGCACGCTAACCATTTTTCAAAGCAAAACGAGAGCCGCCGCGCCGTTGCGTATATAACATTTTTCCATCTGCTCGGCATTAGCATAATTGCAGCAGCCGAGGAGAGTGAGAGAAGGAGGCACGTTAATGCCTCTGGCGTGGCTTAACGAAGTGTAACGATCACCGAAACTGCACCGGACGGACGCGGACTGTATATAATACAGACAATAGAAACAGCAGAGCGAGAGCGAGAGTAGCGAGAGAGAGAGAGAAGCGAGAGCTAATTCAGCGCGAGCGGTAATTGACGCGGAAAATGTGCATTCATCTATTCAGCGGGATAAACAGCTGCTCGGCTCTCTGCTTATATATACTACTGCGTTTATAGCGAATTCAAAGTTGGGCCGGCGCCCCGCCGCCGCCGCCGGAGCGCGAAGAGTAATTTGGCCTTGTTCATTTTTGTCGTTATATCAGAGAGGAACTTGCGACGTAATTCCCGTCGACATTCATCTTGAGTGTGATTAATTCGTCGGTCATCCATCAACGCGTCCCCGGTTGCCGCCGCCGCCGCCGCTGATGTGTCTGCGCGCGAGCCGCCCTCCAAATATCAACACACAATGCCGGGGCTAATCTCTCTCCTCTATATACAACGCGCGCGCGCGCGCACATCACCAAACTCGATTTTTCGCGGAAAGATATTTCACGATTACAACGTCGGATAGATATACAGCCGGGGGCGAGCACACCTATATACGAATAAAACAGTACCAGGAGAAAGCTCGCGTTGTACACGCGCACATATCGCGATCAATCACCGCCTATCTGCGCGCGCGAGCGCGGGAGAGAGCTTTGGACTAATGAAGGATTATTAATACCAAATCGCCTTCTTCGACCCCCCCCCCCCTCTCCACCTCTTTCTCTCTCGCGCGCATCGGCGTGAGAAAAGTTGCGCGCAGGGAAGTTTCAAGACCTTCTCGAGAGTTTTTAATGGCGCGGAATTTTAAAACTGCGTTATATATACCGGCTGTGCGCGCCGCGAGAGGCGAGCGGCCCCGGAGCTGTGAAAATACAAGTTTTACGAGGAGCGGCTCCGGCGTTTAAAATTGAATTTCGATTAAGCAGCCCTTTGCATTCGGCTCTTTCTCTCGCTCACTCTCTCTCTCTCTCTTTAGACGAGTTAATTCCGCGCTAAATATTGCGCGAAATCAGACCTTTTGAAATCGCGCGCCATATACACGCAGCCCTCGCTGCGCCGCGCAGTCGCACCTGCTCGCATTTTAATTGCCGGCGATTCGGTTTACGATTCAAAACTCGCGCGATCTTACAAGCTCTCCTCTCAAGGTGGCTGTGTACAGCGCAGCGCGTTCGGTTTACATCGCGGCTGGAGGGGGGGGGGGGAGGGACGAAGAAGGAGCAAAACGAGGATAATGTTTTCAAATTTATTCAGCGCGAGAGCTGGCGGAACAATGCTATACGCTACTTAGAAAAAGAGGAAAGAGGGCGCGAGTAGATTTATCTCGAAACAATGCAGTTTTTACGCGCAGGTATAAATGAAAACTCGCACAAAAGGCGCTGGAGTGGGAGCTCCGGCGGGAGGGGGAGAGATAAAGTGGAATGCATAATAATATTCTTGCCCCTCTCCCCCCCTCATTCGCCTCTCGGTGGCGTGTTTAACCGCACGAGTGAAGACTAGACGAGAGTGATTTCAAACGCTCGCGTATTTTCACTTTTTCAGACGCGGTGTATATATATATTCATGAATGTGCATAGTTATCGCGAGGTGAATCGAATTACTAATTGAAAAGCTGTAGTATACAAAGTAATATATATAGAAAATAATCTTATTAGTTTAATTGTAGTTGCCGTAATTTTTATTGCGCAAATAATTTTGGATTATAATTTAAATTGCAATTTTTAGCTTGTACAACTGCACAAAGCTCTATGGTCATTATGAATATTTATGTACTAAATGCGTAAGTTGAGCGAACTGAAAAATTTTACGTAATATCATAAAATAAACAGAGTTACGGTCCATAGAATTTTGGATGTTACGTAAGATGGAACAATTAAACCAATTCTAATTTCTAGCGTATAGCTCCGACCTTCCCTTAACGTGCGAATGTGAAATTTTCAACTACCGCGTACGCGTGCTCAAACTACCAGGAACCAGTCGGACTGTCAAAATAACCCTGGTAGAAACTTAACGATAAATTAGCTAATTTCGTTACGAATCAGCTAATTTATCGTTAAGTTTTTACCAGGGAATAGGTCCTCTCAAAATTGTATTGTCATTTTTTCAAGAAAAGACCCTTCAGCGCTTCTCGTATACGTTCTCCTTCTCCTCGTCGCGTTACTCATAGAACTTAATGAACGAATCGCGTGTGAAAGGGTATCGAGTACAATCGGAAAACAAAGTGATTGATTTCCATGTAATTTTAAAGCCGCGCAGGATATACAGAAGCGCACCTTGATCTTGGAAAATTAAGGAAAGAAAGTGGAGCCTTGCGGGCAGAGAAAGAGAGAGAGGCGGCGAGAGGAGGAAAGGAGAGAGGGAGAGAGTGAAAAGAGAGCGTTAAGTCGTATAATGCAGTAAAGGATCCGCCTTGGAATTTGATAGTGGCGCCACACCGCGAACGCGGGGCGGCTAATGGGTTTAAGGTTCGAGTCGCAATTGTTGGGGATCGAGAAAAGACGAAGGAAGGAATGAGGGAAAAGAAGAAATCTCCTGAAGGTTAAGACGGCCCCGGATTTAAGGGGGATTTACAGGCGAAAGCTTCAGCAGGGGGATGAAGCCAGAGAGAGAATAGTGGCTACTGCTCTCCCTCTCGCTCTCTCGCTTTCTCTTTGTACGTATGGAACTATGTGTAGGGATGGTGGCAACGACCAGGAGAGAGCACAGCACGCCGAGTTAATTAAGACTGGCGGCATTAATTCTCGCGGCGTTGGGATGTTATATATATAGCCACTGCTAGACAGGCACACAGTGCGCAGAGAGCACAGAGTATATATATTTCGTGTGTATGTGTGAGCGTGTCTGTGTTCCCGTGTGACGGCGCGGCTTGCAGGTTTTATATCACTGTACTCGTACATGTTCCAGGAAGAGAGAAAGCGAATAAATTAATACGGTTTTGTTTCGAGGACCAGCCCTCTTACTCCTCTTAGTAGTTTTAATTAAAGTCTCCCCTCACAGTGGATCTGAACAAAAATTGAAAGCGTGGCGAGGGAGGTACACACTTCGGTATAATATACCGTATATTCTTCGCGTGAATGCGGGTGTGTTTTCGTTCTATTTTATTATACTAAAGAGAGAGAGAGTTAACTGCATACACAGCAGATCATTACGCGCAACCAGTATAATACATCGTCATCTCGTACGAAGAGACTAATGACAAATTGAAAAAGGCCTATTTTAATTTGCCATTATATTAGAGAATCCGGGTAAATCAATTGGTCAACGATCCGAAACAATTAAAATACACGAATTATACTTCTTTATCAAGTCTTCGCCGAATTGATTTATCTTAACTCTAAAAATGGCAAATTAAAATAAGTCTCTTTTTTCAGTTGTCATTGTCTTCGTACTGGTCGACGATATATTTCTATATGTACGTATGTGAAAATGTTTTAAAAACAGAATTTAGAGGAGCTTGAAAATAATCGATTTTTAGAAAGCGACCCGTTTCATTTCGTTCATTAACTGGTTAATTTAATGAAAACCAAATTTATACTGTTTTAAAATAGTAGGGTCGACGAAATTCTGGATGTATTGTAACTGGAGCCTGACTCAAAAACCGGAAGAATATTCGCAATGTTTTTCACGATTTTACATTATTTCTGCGTAATACCTAATGTCACGTTCGCTTTTCGAAGTATAAGGTAACACTGATTTTTATCAAATCCAGTTTTTTAAATGTGATATTTAAGGCTTCGCCCTGTTACGGGAGACTCCTATGAGACGTCGCCCTATATAATATTCAATTTCGAAGCAGTTCAGACTGAGATTGACAATTACTATTCTCTGCTTAATATAGCAAAAGATCAAGAATAGTTATTCAAAATAAGTTTTAATGCGATAAAATCAGATGACCCCACTGGAGATCAGATTGGGTAACACATATTTATAAATTGAAGCTTTCTCGTGGACTCTGATTCTGCATGAACAAATCCGTGCACGTATACAGCACCGAAGAAAACTCTCACGTTCCGTACGCGCAAAAGCTTAAAGCGCACGCAGAAAAGAGCCTTGGAAAAGAATACTTTTCTCGCGCATATAACGCGAGGCACACGCACGTATACAGTACATAGCAGCGAGTGCCGGCGCGCGCGCGCGCATTCGACCGCGAAATTTAAACATCACGCAGCGCAAAAAAAGACTGGCCGCAGTTTCCGCGCGGGCACTTTTTATCGCGCAACTTGATACGAGGGATGGAGAGAGCGAGAGAGAGAGGGAAAAAAAGGCGACGACCGAGCCGGAGCTCCTCTCTCATCCAGGGGGCTGTTTTTTATTACGCGCACTTCTCCCACTTTCTCTCGAGGAGCGAGTGAGCTGTATAACGCAGCTAACCGCTGAGCTTTTACGAGCCTTTTATTTTTCGCACTGCAGAGAGCGCGCAGCGGTAGGTATATAGGTAGCGAGACGGGGGGGCGGCTACTGCGCGCACGCGCCGAGAGAGGAGTATATATAGGTGGCGAGACGTCGAGGACGGCGTAATAAAGGATCACTCAGTCAAGGCGTTCAATCGACGCTTCTTCCTCTCTCTCTTTCTCTCCTCGACTACTTGCTCTATTATCTGCCCTTTTTTCTCTCTCGTTCTCTCCCTCGTCTCGATCGAACTGCAAGGGGGGGGGGGGGGGGAGACGTGCGTGTGCGAGCAGGCGCACGAAAAAGAGGTCCGGCGACGTGTTTTACGAGGCTTATCGTCCGCGCGACCGCCATCATTTTTCCGGCCGAGCTTTTGTTGCGCGCGCCTTATCCGTGTGTATATAGTACGGCGCGCGCGCGGGGCCTGCTTCCTTTCTTATGTATGAGACGGGTGGCCGCGCGTATATATATATGTACATAGCGCTCGATTCGCGCGCGAAATCGCAGAAGCCCGGAATTGCACGCGATGCAGCCGAGCTTTAAGCAGTTTATGGCAAACTTACTCCCGCGCTCTCTCTATACTACTCTCCGCGCATGTATATATGTATATACGCACACGTACAGGCTTGCGGGGCTATACATGCTGATCGCCGGGAGAGCGAAAAGCTCTATTTGCGCTGAGTCACGTATTGGATTTTATGATTTTATTTCGGATTAATCCGCAGATATAGTCGCCGCGATGCGGAGGCTATTTCGGGAATATAACCGCGAAGAGAGGAGGGAGAGAGACAGCGAGAGGGCAATTTAACATTCGGCGCGAGCTTTCGGAGAATAAAACCCGTCGAGATTGAGATTATATGCGCAGAGTGAAAAGTTTTCTTTTACGACATTGCGGTGTGTGCGTTGAAGTATATATACACAGTACGAACGTTACAAACGTCCATATATACGCGCGGCGGGCTGTACTAACAAAATCACGTCGTTGCCGCGCGGTTAATTGCAAAAAAGTACCCTCGTTACAGCGAGTCAAAATGAACTTTTCACCGCGCGCACGCGCCGAAATTGAAAAACTTTGGCCCCGGCCAATTGGCATCCGTCATTTCACGATTTAACCTCTCGCGTTCGCACCCCCCCCCCCCCTCGCCGCAACTTTTCTAATTTTAATTTGCAACGCACTTGCAAAAAGAAACAGAGAGAGAGAGAGAAAGAGAAATGCAGAAAACGAAAGAAATAAACCGAGCGCAAGCTCGGAGCTTCCGGCCCGCGCGAGAGATAGTTATTTAGCGTCGTAAGACTGCAGTCTTCGGCGAGAGTATCTCAGCCAACGCAGTTGTAAGTTGTAAATGCAGTATAGTTGCGCTCCGACCCCCGTCAAAGAGGCTGCGCAGAGACGCTGCAGAGATGGCCGCGCGATAAGTCGGCGCGCTCTCAAATCCCCGCGGCTAATTCCGCTTTAAAGTTTGAGCTAACCGCAATTACACGCGGCGGCGTAGGATTTCAATCTTTTCGAATCTCTCTATCCTCGCGTGCGACTGCACTACGACGACGCCGGATGTGCACGTGCATATGTAATGGAGCTTTCGCAGCTCGTGACAACTTGAGATATTCCCCCCACCCCCGCGAGCAGTCAGTCGCGTCGTCGTCGTCCACGAGAGAGAGAGAGAGAGAGAGAGAGAAGGTCGTGTGCGCGCAGTCCTTTTTTCGACTCTCTCGCGACGACCGACACGCACCGTCACGTTTAATTAGTTGAAATTCACGGCGTAACAGGGCGCATTAATTAAAAGAGAGCAGCGCTCCACGTAAAATTCTCCCTCTCTCTCTCGACAAAGCTGTGTACATGTATAGGTATGACGTTCGGTTGGAGTATCCTGTGTAATCGAGACGCCGAGCAAAACGCGCTCTCGGCATTGTTATAAACGCGCGGGCGCCAGAGAAACGCTGAGAGAGCGCATGGTACTTTGACAGATCAGGAAGACGAAAGCTGATGATGTTTCTAGATTTGACTGGATGTTTGAATGTGTCTCTCTGCACTACACTCTGCCGGGATAAACATAACTGCCAGAGAGAACTGGGAGACTTCAAAGTGAAACTTGCTTCATTAAATTGGGTTTATCGACTGGATGAGATCTCTCTCTCTCTCTCTCGCTCTCTCTGTCTCTGAAGGGATGTGTCTACAGGTCTCAAAGGGATCTGCGAACAGGTGGATATATGCGCTACCAAAAGTTGAATTTAGAACGTGCATACGTGAAGCGTATAAAAATACTTATTCTCATCGATTTTCAACGTATACCTATATATGCACAGGCAGTATCAAGTTAACCATCGACATCCTGGTGGCAGAGAAGAGAAAACATAATTGACTCTCAGTGGAACACTGATTGACTAACGCGTTTATTGACGCCGTCTATAATAACAGAGGATTATAACAGCACGCTGACCGAGAAAATACATCACGACTCGGACATTTCACTCCAATGCATGCTGTACACATGAGCAGCGTGTCCTCCGCGTGTCCGCAACGAGCTATCTTCCGTCCGTGCAGACAATGCAATGACTCCCCCGGTCGAATCAAATTTTTCCACATCGCTCTCTCTCTCTCTCTGTCGTCGCGGCGAAATTCAATCTCCGCGCGCGCGCACGCGTCCAATAGCCTGGCTCATTAAGGCAATATAGACAGCCAGCCGCTGCGCAGTGCAGACAATCGCCGAGAAAATCCCGTGTGTGCAATGCAATGCGCAGCAACATCGCCGACGACGACGACGCCTCGGCGCGCAGAGAGAGAGAGAGAAAGAGAGAACATTGGCGCTCCTTAAAAGGCGCAGACGGCCATAGAACGGTGAATCATCGCACGTATATCGGACGCGAGGAATCTCGAATCTTCTTCGCCGCAGCCCATATAATCAATCGGACAGCGGTACATGCGCGAGCGCGCGCGCGCGCCTTCTCGTCTCGACAACGGCATTTTCGCGGAATCTCCAAGTGTACCAGATTCTGCTTTTGTGTATGTGTGTGTGTGTGTGTACCTATACTCCGCGCGCACACAGAGAGCTGCACACTGCACGTACCAATACACGTATAAACGAGAGGAGAGAGAGATGCTCAAGTCGAGCAGAGAGCGCGCGAGTTGACCTTTCGTCGTCGGCACACTTTCCAAACGCTTTGTGCAAACGCGACCTCGCGACGACGCGCGAGAGAGGGAAAAAAGGCACGAAAGAGAGAGAGAGAGAGAGAGATGCATCGAGTCGCCCGCGGCTCCGACGCCGACGACGACGACGACGACGACGACGACTCGTCATCCTATCAAAGGCTCGAGCCTCGGTGAGCGAGAGAGAGAGAGACCCTTTTTTTTCATCGGGGTTCTTTTGAAAAGCCGACGCGAGACCACAAGTCACACGGCCTCGCTGCGCAAGTGCATATATGTGGTTCTGGCAGAGGGGCAAGTGTACATATATACGCGTATGTATATAGAGAGGAGAGAATCTAGGCTAGGGTAGCTGCTGCCGGATTTTAGGACAGCTTAGGGAGCTCGATAGTTTCTTTCTCTTCTCGGCTCGCTTGCGGATTTCCAACGCGCGCCTCGCTGGCGCTCGCGAGAGCGACCGCGCTTGAACTTTGCGCGCTCTCGCGAATATTGTAACAGGCGCCGGGAGAGTATAAGCTCGTCGCTCGCAATGAATCACGGGGAAATTTCTTTCGCTCATAATTAAATCGATTGCGTCGACGCTGCCCTCCCCCCCCCCCTTTCCTAAAGGTTATACACAGCCGTGAATAAATCAACGAATGAGCAAACAAGCCACGCATATAGCGCCGTGTCCGAGAGGCGAACCAAGAGAGAGAAAAAAAGTGTGCCGCGGTTGTTGTCCAACCTATGGGTTTTCACGTTAACGATGAATTACACTCGCAATCATATTCGCAGTCCCGCTATACACACACACACACACAGGGAACATACCCGTGTCGGAATCTATAGCGTATAGAGCCGTAACACACTTCGATGAAAGTCCAATCGCCAAAGTGTACAGTTCGCTACTCCGCGCTACACAGCCTCCCCCCTTTGTCAAAGCGCGCGCGCGTAAAATTCAAGCGGCTTTATAGTAATGGATCTTCGGTTTACGAGTGGCTTCGATTTTTACACGTGTAAAACTATATATATATATATGTATATACAACAACAGACGCGCGAGGCTCGTCGTCGTCTGCGCGCTTTATCGATTGTGAAAGTCTCCTGGAATCTTTCTCCTTTCGATGATGAGTCTCACGCCAGAGCCGCGGCGCGGGATGAGGCAAGACACAGCGACGCGGTCGTGACTTGTATCCGGAGGTGACGCTCGCATCCGCATCTCTCTATTATAGAAAAAAAAAAAATTCGTAAGGTCGCGCGCGCGCCGAAAATCGAACTTTCTAATCGACGCTGCTGCCGTCGCTTCTTCTTTTTCTTCTTCTTTTTTTTCCCATTGCCTCTTCCGCGTGTATATATTATACACTTTCGTTTTTATCGTTAACGGCATATAACTCTCGATTCTCACGGCTGCTTCAATCTTTCGCTCGTAATGCATGTATTTAAATTTCCCTTTTTTTTTGCAAATGATGCAACATTATTATGTTTTATGACGATTCCTTAAAAAATCCTTTTAGTGGCCTGTAAAACCTTAGCTTCTATAAAAGCGTCGCTCGAAAAGGTAAAACGCTGCTGTGCGCTAAAACTTTTTTGCACGCAAGTATAGCAAAATTCCTAAGGTACAACTCAAGCATGTGAGACAAGTAATTGTATCTCACGTTTTGAGTATGCGACAGTAAAGTGCTGGAAATTTTCATATTCAGTGTTAATGGCAGAGTTTACATTTTACTATTATAATTTTCGCCTTGTGCATTAAGCAAAAGTGAACAAAAGTTAATTATACATATATCTGTGAGAGTATTAAAAGGATCTTGTAGATGATTTTACAATAAATTTGCAAATTTCCATTAAGGTCGAGTTTTGTCGAAGTCCAAAGTTGGTAGAATAATTAAAAAGCAATTATTCTTCACAATCATTTATTCTATTATTATTCGGTTTTAATTTTTTCATTTCGACTATGCTCACCCTAAGCAGATTAGAGCCATTATACTTTAATCAGAAGGAAAGTTAACATTAAAGAATTCAAACTCTATTATCAGCTCAGAATAAAAGTTGAAAATATTTTGTTTTCTTTATAGCTCGAAAAATGAAATGGAATTACCAGACACTCAGGCACACTGCAAGAATTTCATTACCTTTGTAAAGAAACTTTAATCCACCATAACGTTATTATTAGCTCTAAGAGCAGGAACGAGAGAAAAATCCCACTCAAGTCGACATTTCACCTCGTAAAACTGTTAGCCGTCTTTTTTTTTTTAAATTTTTTTTTGTGCAAAGTTGCGTCTCTCACGACAATAATTAGAGATTGACGCAAAATTAGAAACGCGCGCTAAGAGAATTACACAAGTCGGGAGAAGTAGGAGGCGAACCGACGATATAATCTCATCGCGAACACCTCCGAAATAATTTGGCGTAACCTCAACGATAATAAACATAATGGAGCTCGTGTAACCTCGCGGTTTTTCTTCGTCGTCTGCGGGGCGCTCGGCCGAATCCTCGGGATTAAACTGCAATATCTCTCTCTCTCGCTCGCGCGCGCGCGAGGCTTCTCTGCGACGAACGTTAATTAAATAAGCGCAACTCGGAAAACGTGCGGTTGCGATTGGCGACGACGATTGCGCAACATCGCTGCGCGGAGCCTGCAATTATATCGATGGACCTCAGGTATATATAGAGTGCGCGCTCAACGACAGAGAGGAGGAGCTATTCCGTTTCATTAGCGCGAGAGAGTTCAGTCTTGTGCAAAGCGGAGAGAGAGAGAGAGAACGTTTCGACAGCAACACGCCAGAGCCCGAGAGAGCTGTCTGGTAATGCTGATTTTGCGAGTGCGCTAATTTTCCTGCCGCGCGCGCAGCACCAGCGGCTCCCTGAAAATTTCGCTGTATCGTTTCCTTATTTTTCTTGGCTCTCCGTGTTTGTCTTAGAAACCAAGAGAGAAGAGAGAGAGAGAGAGAGAGAGAGGCCTCGGCTCGAAAAGTTTCGCCCGGAATTCCCCTGGAATATCGGGTGGGCTGTACACAACTGTTGTTTCAGCGCAAACATCCAGCTAATTAAACAGTTACCCATACAATCGGAGAGGCGCGCGTGCATGAAAGAGAAATATTTTTCGAAAGCGTATAGCATTGAAAAGTAAATTAAGCGCGCTCATGTCGAATTATCAAAAAAAAAAAAAAAAAAAAATGTACTTTTGTTTGGCCTAGAATCGGGGTAAATGCGTTTTAAGTTAGAGCTTACGGACCGGTCGGACTTTCTTGTGCAAGCTAAAAGATAATAAAAAATGCCGAGGAACATGGGAAAAGTTTCTGGCAACCATATTTCTGAGCGTATTTTTTTTACGTATTTTTTGTTGTTTTCTTTTTTACAAAAAATTAATACGATTAAATAGTGCGTAATAATAAGATCTACGAATTTTTCCGAGGCACAAATAAAATTTCGAATGGCACTACAATAAACAAATTAAAATCCAAATATCCGATTTTTCCTTTTTTTCTCCATATACTTCCCCATACTAAAAGTCCAAACTCCATTTTTTCCCACGTACTTTTGGTTTACTGAAGAAGATTCGATCGGTCCAAAAACTTTAACGGAAGCAAAATCTTTCCGGATTCTAAACCAAAGAAAAGTGCATTGTTCTCTGTTTTTTTTCTTTTTTATAGAAGTCGAAGTCGACATATATACATACGGAGTAGCCGTATAGACAGCCGCTTCCAGCCCGGCGATCGCGTTAATCCACACAGTATAGAGCAGCATCCGCTCGGGCGCCTTTCATTAGATCTTTTTCGCTCTCTATCTCTCCCGCGTTATCACAACAACCCAGATTCCTTCAACTCCGCGGGGCTGAGTGCAGCAGCAAACCGAGCGCGCCACCGCAGAGTCGGAGCTATAAAGGGTCGGGGGAGAGAGAATTTTTGGATTAACGCCAGCGCTGCCTCTTCTAGCGCATAATGGCTACACGGCGGCCGGCGCACGAGCCTTAAACCCCCTCGACGATCGAAAAAGTGCGGATATAGAGGCCGATGTAGAACGACGAGGGGGAGAGCTGTATATACACACGTCCGTGTATTGGTATGCATGTCTAGGGGGCGGGAGGGTGGAGGGGAGGAGAAAAAAATAGGCGTGCGAACTCGCCGTTAGCAGTGTCAACATGCCGGCCGAACAAGCCGAAGCAGAGGGTGTGCGTGCGCGGGTCTTCCTGAATACGCGGCGGCGGCGGCGAGTGTATAACTCGATTTCTTTGCCGCGCATCGCTGGCTCTCGCGAAGACTCGCGTTTGCTCGCGCGCATTATGGACGGATGCGCTTCTGCTTCGGGACATTTTTTTTTTATTTCGACTCTCCCCCCGCCCCTTCGCGGCGCTGTGACGAGAAGTAATTAAATTGCGAGGGGGGAGGGGGGGGGGGAAACACGTTACTGTTATATATTCCGTGGAGAAATTCCGCGCTGTATCGATACTCGATGCGAGCATTGCGCGTGTACGGCTATGTGTATACGCTGTTATATACGGATGTGTATATAGGTATCGATGTTGAAGAACTTTTTTATGGAATTGTAACAGGTGCGCTTACGCAGCTTTTAGTTTTATCGGCAATGAAAAACACAAGCCTGCAGTAGCGCGCGTCAACGGCAATGCGCCCGACGAGCATCTAAATCGAGAGCAAATAAAGGCGAAACTCTAAGCGCCGATGCGTACACAGTATACGCGCGTGTATACAATGCACTCTACACGCGTGCAATTGTGGAGCGGCAGGCGATACAGCGCGAGCGACTGGGAACTATATACACGTACACATATATGTGTGTGCCGAATGAAAATTTCATCCGAAAATTAGTTTGGAAATTCCCGCGGCGCAGTCTGGCTATATATAAATATACGTATATATATATGTACAACAGACGCACCCCTGTATCCTACTTTACGCTGCAGAGCCTTCGTATACACGCGCGAGTGCAACAACTCTCGCGAAGATATACCGAAACAGAATATTCTCGCGCCTGGCAAAGTTGCCGCTGCTGCGGCTGCGGTAGTATTAGTATAGGTGGCACACATTAGCGTAATGCCGAGCACAGCCGAGCAGACTTCCCTGTGCTTCTCTTTCGCCTTCTCTCTCCCTTCGCTTTCTCCCCCTCCTCCTCCTCCTCCTTCCCCCCTCTCGAATCAATAGCCATTAAAGCTCGAGCTGCACTTGTTTATTAAGACGTCGTTATAACACATCGAACTGTCATAAAACTTTTCTCGTAAAAACGTGATGCAAAGACTCGTTCGGGGGAGGGCTACTACTTCCTCTCCCGGTCTCCTCCCCCCCCTCCCCTACTCTCGCAGTCCGTCGTAAATCAAAATCGAACAAAGAAGAAAAGTCGTTTGCTTTTTTTTCCTCGTTCTCTCTCTCTCTCTCTCGGCAGCTCCAAGCCCACACTGTTGCAAACACACCGCACCTCTTCGCTTTCACGGCAATTTAACACGAAGCTCCGCGCGTAATAAAAGTTCGAAGAAAGCCTTCCATTAGCATAGCTCGTCGGGCGAGCGACACATTGCAGAGACGAAAACCGCATAATGCAGAGACGCGCACACACACACACACACACACACACGCACACACGTGCGCACACAGAGAGAAACACGTGTATAGACGAGCGACCAACAAGCGGAACCCGCATAATTTGCGATTTAACGCGGAACTAATGATCCGTCCTCTCTCCCTCCCTCCCTCCCTCTCTCTCTCTCTCTCTCTCTCTCTCTCTCTCTCTCTCTCTGTTTCTCGAGCGAGGAATTACGAGCCATATCGCGGCACGTGTGCAGCGGATAATCCACGAGACGTCGCAGCAGCGGCGGCGGCGGTGGTGGCGGCGACGAAGTAGCAGTCGTTAAAGTCGGCTGTAAACTGTACGGAGACGCGATAATGCGAACAAACGAGAGCCTCACTCTCTTGGGGGTGATTCGAATGCGTGAAAATCCATTTCGCTCGCTCCACCCGTGTTCCGTTAATTTTCCAGAACGTCCAGTCGCGCGTCAATGCGGCGCGGCGCGCGGCCGTACACAGGCAACACGTACTCGCGTGTTGTATATACCCCTGTATACACGTGTATTATGGATAAATACTGGCGCTCGACGCCGCAGTTGCGGCTCTCGGATAGTTTAAGGACTATGCATCAGGGGTCAGCGGAGGGGGTGGGGGGGAACGGGGAGACGATTGATTGCGTTTAACGGAATCTTGCCGCATAGCGTTGGGAGGAATGAATATCGATCGGGGCCGTGTATATTCTCCGTGTCCGATGTCCGCGTATACATGGGGAATTCCGCGATAGATTTTCGGATAATTGGTTGGAAAGTCTTGGAGAAAATTTCGCGCTTCGACTCGCTGGGACAGCGCTTTTCTTTTTCTGTGGGGAACAGAGAATACGAAAAAACATAGTGTTTCCACGAAAACTGTCGTGTGTGACACTGTTTTTTTGAAACATTTTGATATGTATATGTATATTTGAAATTTTAAAAGCAAAAATATTTTACTATACAGCGATTGTAGATGACAAATATTGATAGACGCTCGAGAACTATGCAACATGTAAAAACATTTTTCACTTTTTGAATTTTACATATACATATAAAAATGGTTGAAAAAAACAGTGTCACACTACCGTTTCCGTATAGGAATACTATTTTTTTCGCATTCAGTGCATTCTGTAGAAGAAGAAAAAGGCTGTTCCAGATGTCCATCACAAAATTTTTTAATTATCTGAATATTTTTCGCGCGGAATTCCCGATATGCAGATACACACAATAATAAACAGGCTGCAGGTGTGGAAGGGAAAAGTTTCTGGCTTCGATTTATTGGATTAGCTGGTGCGGGAAAAGTAGTGGATGATTGATACGGAGCGCGCTGATTCGCGAGATTACTGTTTATTAGGACTCCCTCGAGGATTAGGATGCATATAGTCGCAGCGAGACGCGAGGGAAGATCCGAGTTTGTTAGAAGAGAGTTGTACGAACCGACTCGGTTATACACGCCTATGTCAAAGTATGATAGGACGAACTCTTGATTATATATGCATGTATGAACTTTCTCTCTCTCTCTCTCTCTCTCTCTCTCTCTCACTCGCTTCTGGCGCGAGTGTCGGCTCGATTTAGTCGCGCATCGGCTTCCTAATTGTTCCGTAATTAAAAGCCGTTTTCGGAGTTCGAATTCACGTTGTGTATAGCGGAATAATGTTTACATACGCGCACACACGCACTCCCGCCGTTTAAATTTAATTATTTATTTCGGCATCGTTTAGTGCGGCGCGCGGTGGAGAGAGCCGCCGCGAGCCGAATTTCGAAATTCGCTTTTCAGCTATAACCTCTCCGCGCGTGCAATTTAAACTCTCTGTATATATACGTACGCGGCGGGATGGACTATTATCATAGAATGTAAATAACCGGGATTTTATCGTTAATTTTTCAACTTTATGTATTTATCCCAATATATAAGGTAAGGGGGATAAACGTGATTTACGGGGGAAAATTTTTATACGCAAGACTGAGAATCGCTCGAGAGAGCGCGCGCGCGAGTGTGCTGGCATGCGCTACATGTATACGTGTATAGCTATATACGTGCGCCCGCACAGAGCAGAGAGAAAGAGAGAGAGAGAGAGAGGGACTGCTCTATAATTTTAACTAAATGACTAATAACTCTCGGACCGACGCAAATTGTCCCATTAAATTTTTTCGCGTAATTGTTAATCATCGCATTTAATTTAACAGCAATGTAAATATACCAAGTCGCATTATCGATCCAGCGCCGTCGCGGGATTTTCTCTTTAATGCCGCCTTTTACGCGCTTTCCGCTTATGCATACATATATACGCGCGCGCGCACGCCGCTATTCGTACACGTATACATACTATGTATAATGTATATATATAGGTGCACACACACAGCCCCGGGGAAAATTCAGTCCCGCATGCACTGCGCCGGGCGATTACCTTTTTTTCCGTCTAATCGAGTTATCGCTGCGGCCGCGCTGCGGCAGCCGAACTTTACGACTTATCTCCCTCTCTCTCGTCGGAGGTCGTCGAAGAGGAAAAAAAAACTGGACACTGTATATACAACAACACGGTACACACGCATACGAGTATATGTACGGAACTATGCACACAGGTGTAGAATACACTTCCGCGCACAATCGATCCCTATCTCCGCGGCTGTCGCACACTGAAGCGCGATTCGTGCAGCATATACATGTATGTGTATAACTCCGGTGCGAGTAGACAGAGAGAGAGAGAGAGAGAGAGAGAGAGAGAGAGAAGCTCTTTCGCTCGCGACGGCTCCCGGCGAACTAACAATCTCCATCGCGGAGTCTCCTCGCGAAGCCTCTCGGCTCTGATTAGGATCAAGAGAAAGCTCGGCCATAGGCTCGAAAGTCCAATCGCACGGCGGCGGCGGCGGCGGCGGCGGTGAAGAAGAGCCAAGTCGACGACGCGCTCCGCAGCTGTGCCTCTCCTCTAACGAGCCGCTCCGAACTTTCTGATTGCGACTCTTATTTCGCCTCTTCAAGAGTAGAGAGAGAGAGAGAGAGAGAGAGAGCGAGAGAGCGAGGCAGATAGATCTACCCGTAAATCAAACTTTGCCGCATTGTGCGCCGCTGCAGTCTGCAGTCAACACACACACACACACACACACACACACACACACACACACACACATACAAGTACACACAAGTACGTGTATACAGAGAGCTCACGTGCGCACGTGTATTGAACGTATATGGAGTGTATAGGCGAGAGGAGCCGTAGAAAGAGAGAGAGAGAAAAACGCGGCAATATTCAAGAGTCTCGCGGCGAATAGCTTCTTACGCGTCTCGGAGATGCTCGTAAATTTGCGATTTCTTTCACCGGCGAGAGCATAGCAAGAAAGTGCATATACACGCGTTTGTGTATGCAGGAGAGGGAAGACATTATAACGCCTGGTATGTCGTCGCGGGCGGGATAAAAAGGGGGGGGGGAATCTCTCTCTCTCTCTCTCTCTCTCTCTCTCTCTCTTTATACTATACACCTATGTATAACGCCAGGGATATTCAAACGTGTACAAGCGAAGGCGAGTATGGGTGACCTTTGAGTGTGCGAAAGGTGCCGCGGCGATTGTGCAACGCTGCACACGACTGCTTTCGAGAGCTGCGCGGCAGCTGTATACTTATACAGAGAGAGAGAGAGAGACTCCATCTCTCTATATCTCGCGAGAACAATTCATCGCTGAGGTCTCTCTCTCTCTCTCTCTCTCGCTCTGCAGCGCGTGAGACTAAACGCTGTGTGCATACACAAGCTTGCGCAATGTCCTCGTCATTCCTGCGCGCGCGTCTCGTCTACTTTCGGCTACTGCGCTCATATAGCCGCTATGCTTGTTTTCACTTTTCGAATGACTGACGCACACGCACATATAGCCACACGCGCGCGCGCTGATTATCGCCGATAATCATATCCGAGAGCTGAAAATATATAGCTCGAGCCGAAAGGGGTATACCTACACACATGTGTCCCGCGTCTCTCTCTCTCTCTCTCGTCTCGCTTTCGTAACGAGCGATGCCCCGGCGAGTTTTATTATCGCGCGCCTGCGTCTGAGTGCGTGTATGTGCGACCGTGTGTCGCAATCCCCTCAGGATTATTAATTCGCTTGATTTATTTTCTAGGAGAGAGGAGGATAGAGAGAGAGAGAGAGAGAGAGAGAGAGAGAGAGAGAGAAAGATGAAGAAAAAAAAAGTAAGCAACCGAGAGTCGCGCTGAGCAGAAGCTCTCTCCCGTATCGAAGGTGAACGGTGTAGAGTGTATTACGTATACGCACTCGTGCATATAGAAGAGACGCGCGAATTCGTGGCCATTTATAGACGAGGCGCTTTATTATCATTATATTTCTACTCTCCATTAACCGCGCGCGTGCGGAGAGATCCTTCGGCAAGAGAGAGAGCGAAGAGCCGACTCTTTCGCAATCTTATTTCCCTGTGCAATATTTTATCCGGTATATTTATGCGCGCGCAAGTCGAATATAACAAAATTTCTCCCAATATCATCGCGCGCAACGGCAACGGCAACGGCCGACTCTGCGCGCGTATAGCGTGTCCGCTTCGACTATTATTATCACGGCGAGAGAAAGAGAGATATTGTAATACGCGCCGTTTATAATATATATCGCGCAATTACGGCTCTCGCGACTTTTTACACGCACCGCGCGCGAAAATCGCCGAAACAATAATATATAACGAATAACCCGGCGGATTTCACGCAAGTGTATATACGCATACAACTCGCGCAAATCTCCTCTATATGCGCAGTTTTCACTCGCTCTAATAATGGTGTGTATATAGGATCGAGGCGTGGCGCGCGCTGCGCTATTTACTCTCGCATTATAACTGGATATTGAACTTTCGGCTGCGCGTGGAGTGAAAAGTTTGCGCGCGAGAGGAGAAGAAAAAAAAGCGCAGCTCTTGGGAAATCTAATTAATGGAAATATCGGCGCGCCTTGCGTGTGGGATGGGCGAGATGGGTATGTATATATATATATCGAAGAATAAGAGGGCTACACTTGTCGAAAAGTTAAATGACAAGTTTCCTCGAGTATCATACATAGCGATGCGAGAATAGCTGCGTATTATACATATATGTAGTGCGCGGTGGAATAAGTAATGGCAATACCCCGGGAAGACGGATCGCAGAAGGAGAAGATATTCATATGCGCACCGGGCCAAATTCGCATGTGTGGCTGCGGAGTGTGTGCCGAAAACGGGGGGGGGGGGACTTTTCTCTGAATATCCTTGACATTACGTTCTCGATATGTTCCAGGCCAAAGTAAACTTTCCTCCGATCGATTCGCTTGGCGTAGCAGCTGGGTCACGTGCGGCATTTAACGGCGTGTACACCTATATAAGCCATATATACATATATACACACAGGACAAGTGGAACATGTAATATTCACGTAGCGCAGAAGAGATTAATTTCTTTTGACGCGCGACCTGACTTTCGGTGCGTATTTCGACGCGCCGGGCTGAAATCAAGGCCTGGCGCGCGCTTTGCCGGGCGACGTCCCGCATCGCACTGTGCACAAAACGCAATTGCACATAGTACACGACGCGGCGCAACTTGAAATATATTCCAGCGAGCCGGTGTGTAGCGCGCGCAGAGTATAAGCGGAGAAGCTTGTGTACAGCGCGAGAGAGGGAAAACCGAGGGTATCGTGTACGTATATATACAGCGCAGAGCAGTGCGCGCACTGAAGGAATAATTCCAGCAATGGAAACCAGCGGACCAAACGAGCGCGCACGCGAGAGAGAGAGAGAATACGATATTTCGATGATCGATTTTACGAGGGCAGATTCGCGTGTGCTCATCCATCCTCTTGCTCTCTCGTATTGTCGAATAGGGGCTGCTGCAGCTGCTGGACGTGAACAAAAGTAAAGGATCGCCGGTATGAAATCAGATCAGTGTTATTGATGTATACGGCCCGAGCGCCTCTATGCGTATTATACTGTACACGATACCAGGCGGGCGCGCGCGCGCGCAGACGGCGCGAAATTCGAGAAATAGAGCCGGGAAGAGAGGAATACGGATTAATCAGAATTACTCTTCTGTGCGTCGAGTCGTAATTATGCCGGTCGGCCGGATACATGTGAAGCTGCGGCGAGACAATTATATTTTTGATTAAAATTTTTTTTTTGTATTTTAACAACTTTTTTTTGGTCGATTGTTACAGGGAAATCGTTGCGAAAAGTGTGGCGTAAAGATACAAATGCATCCCCGGTAGAAATCAATCCGATACTCGGCCGTATACTTGCCTGTATATATACGATTGTGCATCATTCGCAGCGTTTTATGAGCTGTTTATGAGCGGGATAAACCATAAATTATTGTATTGATTTTCTACAAGGGGTATTACACATATCCCGTGTACAGTTACTCAACTCTCCAATGATTTTTGCTCAACGCGCACGCGGTGTCTAATAACAAAAGTAATTTATCCCCCCCCCTCCCCAAATAAAAAAGAAGCCGAAGAAAAAGAAAAACCAGTCACTTTCACGGGATAATTTTTCTCAGCTTGCAGGAGCTGCCGCAGCGACTTTTCATTTCCGTCTCAGTATTTTTAGAGCTCGCCGTTCTTCTCGCTCGTGCAATTATGCCCCCTTTTATCCTTCCCGAGCCCGTATGTTAACGCACACACGATTCGACGCAGAGGAGCAGCGTGAATAATTCAACGTTGATTATATTCCTGAGCTGTGATTCCGACACGCGAGAGAGAAGCTCGACGCGCACATATACATACGTATATACGTATATATACGCGCATGAATGATGCGATTAAAATTAACCGGCGCTGCGCACGAGGAGCTTTCAGTCAGCGATGACCCGGCTAATTACGAGAGCTTCGGCTTCGAATCAGTCGCGCACCGCACGCGCATCACATATAGCTTTCGATCGTACACACACGATTTTCCGCTCAACATCGACGCGACGCACTTCTTGTCCAGATTCACGTTGCGCGGCGGCTCGTCTGCGTCTGCGGCTCTGATTTGCGCGCCTAATCGTATATCGTCGTGAATGATGCGCGTCGGACAGCGAGACGCGAGGGACGAGCAAAAAAAAAAAATTCGTCGCGGCCGTGTGTCCTAATTTCGAGGGGGCGCCGCATTAGCCGGGCAAATGAGGGGAGGTGCGGGGGGGGGGGGGCGAGCGCGTACGCGTGAAAAAATTAGCAGCTCGCGCTGTATACGCACCTGCGCGCGCGCGCAGCGATGTATCATGCCGCTGGAGCGGAGATTGATGGGGAGGAGTCGCGTGAAAAATTGAAACGTATCCAGCCGCGAGAAGCGCGCCGGCGTCGCGTTATTTACGAGGCTCCACTGCGGAAAAGGCTTCCAAGATGAAAACTTGAACCGTGTCGAATGGAGACATTAATCTCGTCCTTTTCTCTCTCTCTCTCTCTCTCTCTCTCTCACGCGCACACATACACACTCTTTCATTTTTCGCGCTCAGCCCTTTTCCCAGCGACGCGGACTGTATGGCATGCACGCGATATGTATAGATATACATTTTATCTGTATAGATTGGGAGGGATGAGTATAGGGAGTTTTTCTTGTTGTTCCATTTCCGTGGGATTGAACTCGTGGAATTACAACTTTCAATCTAATAAACTTATTGCTCCGGCTTTGTTATCTGTCAATATTTCCGATTGTTTCGGATTCTTCTTGCGGCTCCTGCGAGTGCCCTGCGGAGTCTATCCGTATACACACACACACACACACACACACACACACAATGTACAGTGTACACGTGTGTATGTGTATATATATATACACGTGCACGCGCGGGTTGTTTTGCCGCCGCTCGAGAGACTCGAGAGGTATTATCGAGGATCGAGAGGCGGAAAATTTAACTGCTTCTCTGCTGCTGATGCTCTTTACTGATCGAAAACAGATACGATGCAATGTCCTTTTTTTACCTTAGCAGGTTATAACTACTCGCTGCGCAGAGCGCGAGTGTTTAAGACGGAGCTATTGAGTAATTGCGAGAGTATATACAGTTTCTTTTTGCAGCCTTGAGCTTCGAGGTGGGCTAGATAAGTAAATTCATTAAAATAGACGTACTGCGCAGCATTGTACACGTAGTAAGGAAAATTCTTTGAATACTTTCGTGTACTAGACTTTGACGTAATCAGCTGCAGACTGCGCAATTCCTATGATTTCAATAAAATTTATAAACTTTCACGAATGCTTTGGCTCATCGCGCGTATTTGTCTTTAAAACTCATGACATGCATGCAAATGACGTTTTCATAACAGACAGAGCACCCTTTAAAACATTTCGTTCCTAAATTGTCATTATGAAATAATAATGTGATTTCATTAATTATAATGCAGTGATGTACATTCCTTTCATTTGCTCAACGAAAGTAATTGCAGTTTTAAAATGCTATCTCATTAAGTGCGTTTCATACTAATTACAATTAACCATAAGTTTTTAATTTTACTTAAAATACGACTTCTTTTAAGCAGCAGATTCAAAGCTATCAAAATTCCCGACAATTTCAACTTCAGATATATAGTTGACGTAAGAACCTAGTTTTCTGCTAATCACTCACGTCGCGAGCAGAAACAAGTCGCGGAAGTTCTCTTTCCCGCGCGTGCGCGGTTATCCATAAATATTTCAAGTTCGCAAAACACGTCGGAAAATTTCGCGCAGACACAATTGGACCACAGCAGCAGCAGCAGCAGCAGCAGCAGCAGCTCTTTATAAGACCGGCAACGTCGCTAAGAGGACCACTATTCAGCGATACATTATTCAGCCTAAGCTGTTACGCGTAAATGCTCCGGACAATCTCGCTGAGAGGAAGAAGCGTAGCGGCACTCGCGTGCGCTTCTTCTTCTCCTTTCCCCACTCGAAAAACATAAGGAAAAAAAAAAGAGGAACGAAGAAAAGACCGGGAGATCGAGAGCGCGAGAGAAAAAAGGGGGGCGCGCGGCGAAGAAAAATTGCGAGTGAATAATGCAAGTGGCGCGAGCTCTTATATTCGACAAAACTGCGGTGTGTATATATATGCATATTGTAGAGAGCGGACGAAGAAAATTCGCGAATTTCGCTAACCAAACATTGTACTTGCCGGCAGATTGCGGGTAAATAATGCATTTACATGGGGAGAGCGCGACTGCGAACTATTTCGCTGTATATATATAACAGACACACTGCGCGGATGCGACTTGTCGGCGAAAGAAGAAGAACAAGAAGAAGAACAAGAAGAAGAGACTCCGGAGTTGATTTTTGCAGAAGTCGTTTTAGCCGACGCAGTAGTCTCTCCTTGATTGTAATTGGGTCGAGCGACGCGACGGAGCTTTCCTCGACTTTAACGAGTCCGCGGAATTCGACTTTGGATAAAACGCGCCTCCTTTGAATCGACGGCGACGGCGGCGGCGGCGGCGGCGGATGACTCGCTGCGCTGCCATTAGTTTCTTTATTTTTAATGACTCGGTGTTTACAGCCAGCTGCCGGGAAGATTTTTCGCTAAGAACCTGCCTCGTTATAAAAGAAGCCAAAGCGCGGACGAAATTAATCCTCCTCGCAGCGAGCGGATATAGTTTCCGCGACCACGTGACTCGCGCTCTTTCTCGGACTCTTTCATTCAAAAAAAAGAAAAAAAAACGTCGGCTAAAAGCCTCTCGCGTTTTAAAAGTAGAATTTCCGAACGAGTCGATTACCCGCACGCGCGTATATATATAGGTATCCCGGTCGGAAAAGTCGAGCATCGAAAATAGCGTAATAAGACGAGTGAAAAGCAGGCGAGAGTCTACATATATAGGCAAACCCATATACATGGATACGTAAAGCGGCGTCGAATTGAATGGCACATACTGCGCGCACATAGAGCAACGCAGTGTTTCCCATCAGAGAGAGAGAGAGAGAGAGAGAGAGAGAGAGAGCAAAAGGACGCGGAAATCAAATCGACCTCGATATACATATATATATATATAGCCGCGGCCCAGAGAACTGCAGGCTTTTGCCCGCTGATCCTCAAGCCCTATACATAACGCAGCCTTTGAAACTCCTGTGCGAAGGAAGTACACAGTCGTGATGGCGTACGAATATATACCTATATATACCCGGGCGAGTGACGGTGTGCGAGAACGCGCTCGCGCTCGCGTATTTGATAGGGCGCGCGCATGCGCCCGCCTTTGAATTTAACGCGGCCGACGACGACGCCTCGGGTCCATTAGCGACTGCCGCGTAATTAAGCACGGCCGTAAATTACGATTGCGCAAGAGCGCCCCCGATAAACTTGGGAGGCGATTTTACTCCCGGCGCGAGGGGGTGGGGTAGGCTGGAGGTACACTGACTGAGTTACGCCAGGCCCTGAGACGTGTTAATCGGAAGACGGCTCTAAATCCGGTCGAGAGAGCGAGAGGCTTTTTCGTTGTTGTATAGTACATACCGGGAACTTGACTTATGACGCGGAAAGCCGAAGGAGGGGAGTGAGATTATAAGAGCGCCGGTAATAATTGCACGAGAGAGAGAGAGAAAGAGAGAAAGAGACGAGCGCTTCCTCCTTGCGTCGTCTTCGAGAGATGCCCTTTCTCTCTTCCTCCTTCTCCCCTTGGATATATAGAGCTCAGAGTGCAGAGTCTCGCTCTCCCGCACTCGCGAGTCCTTCGGCCTCGCCGCCACCGCCGCCGCCTCGACTCTTCTCGGTACAGTGCTTCACTCTTTTTCTGGCTAATTTTTCAAGGCATGAAATTATTATGCAGGGCCGGAGATTGCTTTCGTTCGCGGCGAGGGATTTGCGTTATTAATTCGAGACAGTTTCTCTTTTGCTTTACAATTACATTTCGCGCTCTACCTCTGCTGCGTCTGCAGACGTGTATTATACACGATATACCTTTGCTACGGGAAAATTAAACATTTTTCTTCGCGGATTAACGCGCGTTGATTTATGTAAACGAAGCCTTTTTCCAGAGAACCCGGCGCTAAAATTTGATTTTGATTGTGCGTCTATATATATATGTAATTATACGATCGGGTTCGAATTTTACAGTTATATATCGGCTTTTTAATTCGCAATGGATCCGCTGTCGTTCTAAATGCTCGAATTTATGGTTATCGGCTTTCTGTAAACAGTGTACAGTCGCACGCGTAAAGCTGTACTATTGGAGTGCGAGTGCGTGAAAATTCGTAATTTTGCACGCCTGAATTTTCTGTCGATCCGCCAAGAAAAAAAAATAAAATCTGTTTTTGCTTCGCAATCTCTGGCCGTCAAATACACATCATTTTATTTGAGTTAACATATATTTCGTAGACTCTTGCGTAAAAAGTCTTTGCGAAACAGCACACAGGCATTCCTTGACTCGCGAGGATTAACTGAGAATCCGGCAAAGTTTCCACCGGGATTCGCAGAAAGGAAAGTACATTTTACAAGTGTAAAATTATTCTCGTCGGCATAAGTACCTCGCCGGCTCAATATCATATTATTATCATCATGCAAACGCAGACTCGGCGTTAATATTCCCACATGTAACATTTTGAAGTTTCAATTTCAAACTCGTATCAACAATTTCCATGATAATGCGCGCAAGGATGGAGCGAAGAATAAAGGAGTTGCACTGGCAGCGGCGGCGCAGGAAGACGAAGCCTTATAACGTTACATCCCGCCGACGACTTTGCGCTCTCAAGTTTTCCGAGAATTTCACCTCCTACCCCCCCCCCCCCCACCGTTTCATTGCTTGCGTAATTATGCTCTTCGAGAGCGCAAAAATATCCACTTCACCGACAGCCGCTTATAATTCAGTTAATTATTAGCGCGCAAGCGCGAGTCAAGCTCAACAGAAGCGTCGCCTTTATAATAATATACCTGCAGCATCTCTCCGTGCATTCCGCGCGCATATACCTCCCCATATGCACATACATGTATATGACTAATTCTCATAGAAAAATACACTTTTCAGCAATCGAAATTTTATTTTTAAAGCTAGAGCTTTCGGACCGATGAGGCTTTCTTCTGTAAGCTAAAAGATAGTCAAAAGTGCAGAGGAACATGGGAAAAGTTACTAGTAACCATATTTCTGAGCCATTTTACGTTTTTTTTACAAAAAATTAATGCGTCGAAATACTGGAATACTGACAACTACGAATGTTTCCGAGGCACAAATAAAATTTCAAATTACACCAGAATAAAGTACAACAAAAGAGCTTTAATTTAAAAAATAATATGCCCAGATCCGATGCTCTGATCAAAAATTATGTCCATTTGACAAAAAAAAGTAAATAAAAATCCGAATAGCCGATTTTATTTTTTTTTCTCATATACCTCCCCGCGTTAAATTCTAATGATCCATGTTTCCCACGTTCCTCTGCATTTTTGACTATCCATCAGCCAACAGAAGAAAGTCCGATCGATCCGAAACCTCTCCAGCGTAAAAAAAACCTTCGATTTCCGAACCCCCGCAAAGTGCATTTTTCCCTGAGAATTGGTCGTATACCTGTCGCGCAGCGAGAAATTTCTTCGACAACGATGCGCCGTACGATAAAGGATAGAGCCGCAGCGGTTAATGAGCTCGCGGGGCGCACGATGCGCACGGCGGCGGGCGCTTTTCAGCCGTGTCTTAATTCGCTCTTCCGGTCGTTCGCCGAAAAAGAAAAATGCGCCCATTATAAGCGCGAGCGCGCGCTTGTCGTCCGCAGCAACCGGGGGAGAGAGAGAGAGAGAGAGAGAGAGAGAGAGAGTATAGCCCCCGTCTTATCGAGACGTCATCGTGCGCGCGCTCCGCTACTGCTCTCTCTCTACGGATAATAATCTACTGCGGACGCGAAAGCCGCAGAAGCGCGATATATATCCTGGCCGCTTGATCCTCGCTACAAAGCTGATGCGAGGGGGGAGGGGGGGTGGGGGTGAGTGAGTCTCTGAAAGCACACCATTACCGACGTGCATTCGAGATACGAGTATCCTCCTCCTGCCCCTCTCTTTCTCTAATTTCGAGACCGTTGTAGCATTATATTCTTCCTCTGACGACTGCTCTCTATACATGCATAGTGTATAATACACGCGGGAATACTCAATTTTTCACGGGGTCTTTTATTCTCTTTGCGGATAGAGCAGCTGCCGTAATGACGCGGTGGGTTTTCTTTTTCGCGATCTGAATCGTCCCCCCCCCCCTCATCCTCTCCGCCAGTAGCTAACAGATACCGGTATATTATACACGTTATATACGTATACGCGCGCGCATATATAGTGTGTAGTGGCAAGTTGGAAACGACGGGCGAGTTAATGTACCCTAAAACGAATTCTACGACGAGAGCGCGCGAGTCGTTAAGTTTTAGTAACTGCGTACATAGGTACTCGATCTGAATGGCTGCCGACGATAAACGAACGCCTGCGAACCGCGCGAGCGTGCGCCTGCAGGAGGGGGGAGAGCGAGGGGGAGGGGGGAGGAAGGAAATCAGGAATGCGCGCATCTATTAATAAGTTAGTGCGCCCTGGCGCCTCATTGATTCCGACCTATGACTATATATATTATATATATATATAGTGTTGCAGAGGCTCGGCCACCCATAACCCTCGACGTTTGAGTAGTTTATGCCGAGGAAATGAAGAGAAGCTTGCCTCCTGTGAATAAAGATTATATCTCTCGGCTACTTTGACCCCGTATCTCGGGCTCGTGGTTATTATGGTTGCTTTATACAGTGTATAAGTACTTTACCTCGTATCATTGAAAATTAGATTCGTAGTTGGTCATTAGACTGCTGTGCGGGTTGCTCGTTGCGAAATACACGAAGTTTTCGATTGCGGACACGCAGAAACGTAATTTCAAATCGAAAATTCTAATTCGAGGGCTGGGAAGAAGGACGATTAAATTTTTTATTTTATGCGCCATTCGACGGTTCGACGAACGATACCATTATCTGTATCTCCAGAGATTTATGTATATAGAAATGTAAAAATAGTATATATATACATATAAAGCGTGTACAAAATCGATCTCGACATTTCCAATTATTCACAATCACCGAGTAACAGAGTCGACAGGGGAGCGCAAATGAACTTTCCGTACCGCTGTTCTCTCGCCATAGCATAAAATCGATCTGTGCTATTAGAAATTGTATATGGAAGTGACGATCGTTTTAATGTTTCTCGGTTCGACGCCGCCTTCGTCTTAGCTCGGCTTTATAGCTATAATTGCTTGCACAATAAAGCAAATATAAGATTTAGCTTACATAAATTATTTTAATGATCGCCGCCTCGGAACATCGCATTTACGCGCAATAAACAAGGTAATGTGTATACGTGTTTATTATTTACGATCCGAAAAAAAATTTTTGATGCTCGGTAAAAGAGGTAGAGTATTTTGACTAATTAGCCTGACCCCGATGGCTTCTTAAATGAAAAATCTTTCGGGAAAAAGGACTTTTTTTTGTGTTGCGAAAGAATCAATTTACAACGAATGCTTTCGCAACTGCGCATGAAGGATTATGATGCCATCAATATCCGTTACGGCCGAGAGTAATATTATACTGCAAAATGATGTTTCCTCTCTTGCGATAAGCGATGGATGACCGTAAGTTTTAAAATATCGCAAAACGTACAAATCGCGCATTTCCATATAATTGTAGTCAGGCTTTTCAATTAAAATTCAAATTATTACGAGGGAACGTACAGAGAGAAATATACAAGGATAAGCCTTCGAAGATTCCCGTTTAGTTTTAAGAATATTTCCATTTTCTGCGGAGTTTCGTTTTTTTTAAATGCAATTATTATTAAATGCAAAAGAATATTTAAAGCCATTTATGATTGCGCAAAAGTTATTAGAAGTGCAATTTTGCGAAGACAGATTCTCGCACGAGCCTAATTGTTAGACACATACAGCCACAGTCGAGATCGTAAAAACAATGCAACGCGCTGGTTCCTGATTCGGTTAAAACTCGCGAGTTTATTTTGTTTTAGAACTTTCACTCGCGGAATCACCACACGAGAAATATATACTAAAATTTTTATTCTCCCCAGCACCAGACCAAAGAACATTCGTCTGATTCTCCATACAATACGTTGCAGCTATGAAACGGAATTCCAAGAATTTCGAATTTTCGAACAAGGCTTGATTTTTCTCCAGTGCGCGTCGTGTGCGGATCCCGAGAAGTTGGGGACTGCATTATCTAACTTCGTCGCCTCCTCTCCCGCAGAAGCAGCCTTTACTTCAGAAGCTACTTTCACGCCGCGTAATAATAATGGGCCGCATAAACCACGCGCGCATCTCGTAACGTACTATTTATCGACGATTCACCAGTCAAGCCGTAAAATAAATATATAAGATTCATAAAGTTTTATAACAAACATCAGCAACTTTTAATTTCCATCGAAGCGCGCGCGCACAAAACAGAAAGTATAAAAAGCTTCTCCGAAGAAAGAAAATTTATCTCCGCATCTCATAGAAACGTCGAGAGATAACAAAAAAAAAACGCGGCTGCGGCGGCGGCGGCAGTAAAAAGTAGAAGGGACAGATTCAACGGTGCCTAAACGCGATCCTCGGTCCATAGACGCAGCCGAGATTTATATCCTTCGACCTCCTCTGTACACAACAGCTCCCTCGAGCGAGCTGGGGAAAAAAAAAATGTCTTGCGACATTGTGGGAAAGGCATTCCGCGGAAGGAAAAGCTCCGGCGGAAATAAGCCGGGGGAGTACAGAGACCGGAAGGAAGAGGCATAAAAATAATAGGCGTACTCGCCCCGACGAAAAAAAAAGGAGGAGAAGGAGGAGAAGCAGCGCAGAGACAGCAACATTCTTCCATCGAGAGAAAGAGAGAATACAAGGGAGCCGCAGCGTTGTGCAGTGCAGTGTAGCTTCGAGAGGAGGAATTCGATGGCCATACGACGACGACGACGACGAAGACGGCATGGCGTAATTGAATTTTTGAGGAGCTTTCCTCGGCGATTTTCGAAGGCGGCGAACGAGCTAATGGCCGGTTATTAAGCGGGACTTTCTCCGGCTATTCTATATATATCGGGCCGGCGCGACCACGCCGGGCGCGTGTGCGCTTAACGACGGGGGAAAAGTATACTCTGGTAATGAAAACGAAACGGTCTCCCGCGCGCGCGTACCTATCCGTACGTACGTTTTTTTTTCTTGCGCGTGTGCGTGTGCCGCCGCCGCTGCCGCTGTTGTTGTTATACTGTCGTTAGGCGTACAATATATACCGTGTATAAAACAAAAGCTCGGCGCTACTCGGCCGTTGTTTACCGGGGCAGTTTAAGCGGCTAACGGCCGCATTCGCGGCTTACGTAAAAAGCGCGGGTGGAGGGGAGGGGGGCCGTTATAGCCGAATGTCGGTACGCAGCCAGCCCATTAATATTCTCTCCTGCGCGGAGGCTGCCTCCGCAGCACACGTATGAGCGCAGCTCGCGCGATGAGGAGTGTGTATATATATGCGTGTGTATAGGTGCGGGTTAGCTCTCGAGAAAGTTGAGCTATTAGCGGGGAAAAATTAGATAATTTACGTAAGGCATAACTCGGCAGCTCTGCGCAGTGTACAGCAGCGGCGTGTGTGTGGACATAAGAAGTGGCCTTTAACGAAAGAGAGACGGGCTTCCAAATTGATACCCCGGCGTGTTTAATGTCTCCTCGGCAGCTCTCGCGATTTATCGGGTCTAATTTGTAGTTACTGACTCTCGTCGACCTCCCCCCTCCCCCTTCTGCCTCTCTCTCTCTCTCTATCCTTCCAACAATATCTCTCGGGGAAATAGTTTTCCTTTACAGCCGGGGGTAATTCCAGTGCAACAAATGATTTTTATACGAGGAAAGAACGTAAGGGAATAGCGGCTTCGCAGCAGCTCGCCTTCTTTCGCCGATTCCTTTATATACACGCTAATAGTATATATATATAGCACATTACTATATACGCTAGACTCTCTTTCTTTGTCTCTCGCGGATAACAAAATTTTACGTTCTCCTCTCCGGAACGAACGATTTTTCTCAATACTCTCGCGCAGCTCCCGGCCCCCCCCCCCTCGACCTTCGGTTAAATATTTAATCCGCCATTACCTTTCAAGTACAGCCTTGTAAAAATCCGCAGTAGCTGCAGCGGCTCGCGACGTTAATGGACGAGCCTCTCGTGTAGACCTTTTTGCTCCCTCTCGCTCTCTCGCTTTGCTCCGCCGCTGCTGCAACAGCCAAGAGAAAAAATATGGATTAAAACCGTGCGGGGGCCTGCGTGGAAATCGATGAGAATGATTTATCCTCGCGCGCGCCCTCGTTCCTCCGCAGAGAGAAGAATTTCGTGTACACGTATATACGACGTGTGTATATCTATATATATATAAGCATCGACGATTCCTCCGCGCAATACTCTCGCGCGATACGTATAATACGAGTATAGCGGCCGAGCGCCGCTGTTATTCCTTTATTTTTTCGAGATTCGAATTGCCGCGCGCGGCGACGCGGCTATAATACACGGCTGGCGGCTGCGCATATATAGCTCGCGGGACTCGCAGGATTTTCAATGCGTTTTGAATGGGCCGTCGTTCGCCTGACGCGAATTCGATTACTCGCGCGATTTTTCATTACGCCGCGAGCGCGAGCGCCAATCGGATTCCCATTTGCCCGTGATACCTACACATATATCTGTATGCATCCATTACACGTACACGTATACCATACGCAGACACGTATATACATATATATGTAATATATATGACTTCACTCTGGCTCTGCGGCTCAAGCAGGTAAACGCTACTAAACGATGTATATAAGTATATACGCAGCGTCGAAAGTTGACGAGTGCGATATAGATGTATAAGCCGGTCGTACATGCGCGCGTTTAGGCGGGAAATTCAATTTTTGCGTATAGCAAAAAAGGGCAGAGCCCATTTGTGTACAATGTACAGATATAGGCTGACGGCGTGTGTGCGCGCTGTGAACGATGAAATAATAATAAGAGAGCTTCGGCCGACTGATTATTCGATTAGTCGCTGCAGCGTCGGTGGATCTCTCCTGTGCTGCACACGAGCGAGCGCTCGCGCGCGCGTGTATATATTACTTATGTCTGTGACCGCGCACGTCGCGTATATATATGTATACATAGCGCGGCGAGCTTTTCCTTTAATGCGCCGTCGTCTATAATGCGGACATTACGTATCTCTGATTGATGGCTGATCGATAATTATATTTCATTCAACGTCGTTCGATTATTGGCCATTATTTCAGTAGTTCTATCTCTCTCCCTCTCGGCTGATTGACCTCCTGCGCGCTGCAGCTCTCTCCAGCGTTTAATAATTGACAAAAGAGCCGTACGCCACGACCAGTGTTATATGCATGTAAGCGAAGAGTCGCGTCGCCGAATTTATCGGTCCAGCCCGTTAATTGCCGGGATGGACTCTCGTCTCATCCGCTCGATGATACAATCGATATTTAAATAATAATATCGACGCGAACATTACGCGCGAATGACTTTCGCTCGGATTAACCGGCTGCGCGCGAGTACAATGTTAAATATATACTTACATCGCGTACAAACGGCGCCGTATATTACACTTAAGCGGCGGGAAACAAACGAGTGCCGCGCGCGCGGCAGTCTCTTTCTTTGCGCTCGCGAGATATCGCGGAAACCATCTCTCATTATAAATCCACAGGCCGTAAAACGCTTACACTAATCCGGCCTCGTTGACTCTCGTCTCTCGTCCGCCTCCCCCCCTCCTTCCCCCCTCGCGAAAAAAAGCTGCCGCCGCTGCTGCTCCGAAAATTAAGATAACACCAACTCCTCGGAGGGATCTTCCCTTCAGATTCCAATCTCCGTCCGCTCTCTCGCTCTTTCTCTCGCCTATACCGCGCGCCGCACCAACACACCAGTCGGCCGACGCGTCATCGCGTCCGTATATATACATATACAAAAGAGAGCTCGAGATAATTTTGCGAATCTCGGGTATTAATTGCATTTCCTCTCGCAAGAGAGGGAGAGAGAGAGAGAGAGAACAAGCGCGAAATGAGCTTCTCCGTAAAATATATCGAGCTCTCTCCTTCCCTCCCGCGATCTCGCATCCGCTTCTCAGAATATTATACATGGAACGGGGCGGGGGGGATTGCGAGGACTGGGGGGGGGGGCAGCTTTATCGAATTCGGAAAGGGCGAGGCGGAGATTTTCGCTGCGCGATCAGCAGTTCCGCGGCGATTTATCATAGCTGGATCAGCGAATTTACGGCGGGCGTCGGCGGCGGCGACGTGAGCGCACGTATGTTCTCGCGCGAAAATGCTTCGACGGCCCGGAAAAAAGTTCTCGCTTGACGAGGCGCATGACGACGCGAGCGCTCGGCAATCGAGTATAGTTGCCCCCTACTCGTGTCGGGCAGAAGGCGAAGGAGAGAGAGAGAGAGAGAGAGAGAGAGAGAGAGAGAAAAGGCGCCGGGAGTCCGAGGAACGAATTCGCGTTGGGAGAAAAATCTGGAAAGTTTAAATAAACGTAGTATAGGCCAGGGCTATATCGCGCCGCGAGACGAGGATTTCCGGAAAAGTGTTTTCTTTGAATTGCAACAACTCGGAGGAAGGTATTTTCTGAGCAAACCTCTTTCTCTCGGAGTAATTTCAAGAATACACATCTCTCTCTCTCTCTCTCTCTCTCTCTCTCTCTCGCGTATATACGCGGGAAGATTTTTCAGAAGCGCAGATGAAGCGAGAGAGCAGTTGCCGCATTGTGTGCGAGCTATACAGGGAGGGAGGCAGGCGCTACACACTGCCAACGGCGGGAGTGCAGCGCAGTCTCGGAGAGGAAAGAGAGCGCATTATTCGTCGATATTATATCCCAGCTGCTGCAGCGCCGGCTCTTCGTTAATGCGTCGGCTGCAAGTGCTGCAGACCGGGATTTATCGTCTCTTTCTCTCACGGGCGAAATCACGCCGAGGGAAAAAGTTTCCAACCCCGGCAGCAGCAGCAGCAGCAGCAGCAGCATTAGTAGTAGTAGTAGCAGCAGCAGTAGTAGCGGTAATAGTAGCAGCAGCCTAGTAGTAGTAAAATAAAAAGAGGTAGAGAGTCGCAATCCGCACGTATCGTCCCTGCGACTCAACTTAATTTGGCCGACGAACTGCAGCGTCCAAAGTCTGGGCACGTGTGCAGCAGCAGCAGCAGCAGCAGCAGCAGCAGTAGCCGAGCAGCCTCGTTTACTCCCTCGCCCTCTTTCTCTCTCTCTCTCGCTCTCTCTCTGTCTTTCTACCCCATACGTGAGGAGAGCCAAAACGACGAGGAAGATATCTCTCGCTCGCTGACGATGGCTTCCCGACGTAATCGTAATCGCCTTAGCGACTGTATACTCCCTTTATATAGATACGTCTATATTAGCGCGTGTATAACGAGAGCGCGCGCGCGCGCGCGCCAGAGCATTAATCTTGAGAACGCGATGCCTGCGAATCGGCCGATACGCTGTACGCTTCTATGTTCTATATACGTATATATAGCTCGGTTGGATCGGCTTATATTATTACATGTATAATACGTAAGGAGAGATAGGAGAGGAAGAGGAGGAGGAGGAGAAGACGGGAGACACGCGGATAACCGAAGGACGGCGAGAGGCTGCAGCGCTTGTGTCTTGGATATTTTCAGGGGTGTATACTACGAGGATTAGCCGATTGTCAGAGAGAGACGCTTCTCGCGATATAGCTCGCCTTCGTCTCATCGTTGTTATTATGCGCGCACAGAATACCTTCTCGCGCTCTCTCTATACAGATATACACACAATGCAGAGGGGCTATTGAGAGATTGTCTTTGTTTGGTGGAAACGGTGCGATGCCGCGCGATACAACGCTCGGCCGGCCAATTATAGCTGCTTTCTATGGAGCTCGCGCGCGCGCGCGCGCGCCGGAATTAACGCGCGGTAATAAACACAATCGATTATACCTCGACTTTCACCGACGAAATAATAATCTTCCTTACGTTATAATAACCCCGCGCCGGGAGGAGGTATGGTATATAACGGAAGCACGTATATATATATAAGGCTACGGAGCAGACAGTAGCAGCGTCGTCGCGAGCGATAAATCTCGACGCAGCCTCTATTAAGAAGCCGGCCGGCAGAGACAGAGAGCCGCTGCGCTCCGGCTCGCTCTCCCGGTTTATACAGGACAGCGAGATATAGCCCGCTCCTTTCCGCTATCTCGTATTAAACGCGCCGAGACCCCCGGCAAATCGAAGCGATATATTCGGGGTCCGAGGCGACAAGGGATTACGTATAATATACACGCGACGCTGAGTCCCCTCAAATTTTTTCTTAATTCCAATACCTTCGCGCGTCCGAGGGATATTCGGAAAGTTTCGCTCGCGGGTTCGGCTGTTACGGGAATTTTCGAGGACGCATAAACACGGTGAGACTAAATTTTCTTGAGGAGAGAAAAATAAATGAGATTCGAGAATTTTCATTGCTTCGGAATTACTTCCAGCCATTGCATCCAATCTGCAGACGAACTTTGCTCTCGAATGAAAGCTCTTTTCGTCAGCGTGTGTATATATTCTATGATTTCACGTGTACACGGAAAAACTTGGCCAACGTCCTTTCGGCATGAAAATCCCAGCAGTCGCGATACACTTTTGCTAATTTTATTTTCCACGCAAATACACCGGGGCACAAAAACCGAAACTGCGCGGCAAAAAATTCGATACGACTCCCTGGGCTTTTGTTCTCTTCTTTTCGAACAATATTTTTCGGATGCTCTGTACACCACTTTGCAGCCGAAAAAAAGCGCCAGTAGCGGTCCCAAAGATACGAAAGTTTCCAAACCTCAAAACTGAATTAAATTTTCTCGTAATTTCACCTATAACTACACATCGCTTATAGTAAACAAGACGGATGGGTCTTGACGTGTGATACGGGCTCTTGACGTGTGCACATGTATATATAGACGCGCAAGCTCAGAGTAAGAGAGAGAGAGAGAAAAGGATTGTCACATGCACACACATACACACACACGGCGTGGAATTGCACGTCACTCGATGTCACGCGCGCGCGCGACGCGCTTCAGAGAGGAAAGAAGCGACGTCGTATATTTAGTCTCGGAGACTCTTGAGAGACGCCCTCGAGAGCGCAGTGTCTGCGTGTGCTGAACACACGGAATTCGATGAGGGGTGCGGGGAAGGATGGAACAATGACCCGTAATTGATCGAAGCCGCGTGTTTTTTTCTCCCCCGAAGCTCCTTAAACATTGCACTTTTTTCTCCGCACGCTCCCGCGGGCGCGCCCGTAAAATTAATCGAAACATATATATATAGATCGCCGCGGCGCGAAGTAGCGCGAAATGGGTTATTATAACCGAGAGAGAGCTTGCAAGCTCTCTCTCTGATTTACGAGCTCCTCGGCTCTCGAGACTTAATCCGGTACGCCGCCACCGCCGTTTACGCTGTTCCACACCGGCGCAGCGGCGGCTTCTCCGCAGAAGCACACTCGCACGCGGAGAGGGCTGCCGCTGCCGCTGTGAAAATTCGTTTTTCCGGGCAATTATCCGTGAATTTCAACGCAACGCGCGCGTCCCGATAAAAGTATGCAGGCTTTATCGCTCGCAACGCAGCGGCGGAAAAAAAGCGCTGCAGAGATATCGTGCTGGCGCGTAATTAGAGAGCAGCACTAGAGTCGTAAACGTCTCTATCTCTTTCTCTCTCTCTCTCGCTCGCTCGTATAGGTACCCCGCACGATGTGTGCAGCGCGAGTATGCGCGAGCGCGGAGTATGTGCAGCAGCACGAGTGCGAAGCGCAAAAAAGAGGAAGTTGCCCGGGCAAAGAGTGTATAATAGCTGTTATAGTAGCCGGTAACACGCCAGTCTTTGTTCCTCTTTCTCTTTCTCTGTCTTTTGCCTGTGTGCCTCTATACATATGTATAGAGAGAGAGAGAGAGAGAGAGGGAGAGAGAGAGAGAGAGAGACAGAGAGAGAGAGAGAGAGAGAGAGAGAGAGAGAGAGAGAGAGAGAGAGAGAGAGAGAGAGAGAGAGAGGCCTGTGCTATAACATCCCCTCGTTCGTATACAGTCGCGGACTTGCGGTTTTCTTTGAGCCTTATACTCAGGGACGCGAGCTGAGAGAGAGAGCGATCTTTGGCCGAAAGTAAATTCAAACGGCTGCAGCGCGAAATTCACTTGCCGACGAGAGAGAGAGAGAGAAGGAGAGGACGAGATCAAAGGAGGATTTAAGCGTCGGCGGGGAGAGAGAGAGAGAGTTGAACATGGTGTATATATATATGTATAGGCGCGGAGGAGAATTCTCATTAAGGCTTTGATAAAGTCTATTTTCGGAAGATGCAGGGCCGAGAGGAAAGGCGACGAGGGAAGGAGGGGGGGCGGACTTTCGATTGCACTGCACCCATACAATGCACTCTTGTATGTATGCGCGTACATACATATACAAGAGACAAGCGTTTCGCGAGTGTCTCGCCCTCGGTATTGCATCCCCCTGTACGCTATGTGTATACGTAAGGTTAGAGGGTAAAGACGCGGAAATAAATTAGGCGGCGGCGGCGGCGGGAAACTGAACTCGGCATAATTTAGCCTGTTTCTACGAGCCGAGAGACGCGGGGATAAACGTCAGGCTATTCCCCGTAGGATCAGGGACACACGTCGACGGCGGGGGTAGGGGGGGGGGGAGGAGGAGGTCGTCCTGTCAAGATTGGCTCAGACGCTACATCCGCGACGTGCGAGGAATCTGCGCTCGCGTTCTTAGGAAGAGAGAGGCTTGTCTTCTTCGAAAGAGTGAGAGAGAGAGAGAGAGCGCACGACTCTGACGTACCTGTGACTGCAGCGTCTCTCCCTTCCTCCTCCCCCTTCCCCCTATACATACGTATATGGGAGTTTAACGCCCAAGACGGATTGGAAGTGTATTTTCGGCGGAATAGACGTTCTCGCCGCGCCGCGCCGCCCGAAGCTCTCTATACGCGCGCAGTGCGCGGGATTCGCGTCCAAATGAAAAGATAACAGCGAGCGGATTTGTATATACATATAAACTTGAAACCGGATCGACGTCGCGTCTCTCCTCCGCGCGTTAAAGTCGGCGGCGCGTCGTTGCGCGTTAACGTTTGCTTGAAAAATTAATTAAACGCTTGTGTTTCGCGCTGAAGATACTTTAACGATCTCTCGGCGGCGGCGGCGGCGGCTACGGCGCGTCGGCCAACTTATTTCAGTATTTAAATTGCAAAAACAGCACCGGAGAAGGAAGATCATCCTCGCTGCTGCTGCTGCTGCTTCTTCTCCGCGCGTCTACACGCAACGCAAAAAGCTCCACTTTGCATCATAAGCATTATCCTCCGCGGCTCTCTCTCTCTCTCTTTCTCCTGTCTGCATATTTTTATGCGCTATATCCGCGCACGCAGCGCGCGCGCGGCTCTCGCATTACCCTCGCGTCATTCAATAAACATGACTTTTCTCAGCTTCTCAACTATATACGAAGCCCAGAGTGAGAGAGAAAGGGGGGGGAGGACTGTTCTCAAATGGTCCCTCGGGGACGAAGGTACGGGAGCGAAGCTGCAGATGGAAATTAATAATACACCTCCGGGCAGCAGCAGCAGCGACGGCAGCAGCAGCAGCAGTAGACATACATATACCGAGAGAAGGGGAGGGGGGGTGCAGAGTGGCGCATAGAGCGCGCGAAATTGGGACTTGACATTTTTGCCTCGTTACTTTGCGCGCACCGCGCTGAAAAATTATTCGAGTTATACTCGCAAGCGCGAAATTGCACCGGCCAATTTAAAGTTATGGCAAAGCGCGTATAACTCTTGGCACGAAAATTTCTTGGGTAAACGTTCCAAGGGCTTTTCCGAGTCCATTTTTGCCTTCCCTCGCTTTCTCTATCCGTACGCCCGCGTAAACGAGTGTAGACGCGACGCGAATCAGTGCAATAGCACAATCTGTTTTTTTTTCTCTCCCTCTCTCTCTCTCTCTCTCTCTCTCTCTCTCTCTCTCTCTCTATCAGCTGCTATACACATACTTTTACGAGAGACGCGAGGCTTCGCAATACACGGAAGGCCGAAAATTAACGCATTCTCGGGGCTGTGGGTGTGAAACTATAAGCGCACAGATAGCCGCCGTGTAAAATGAACTGGCGGCGGTATATAGAGGCATTCAATACACCTTGCCCGCAGCGCATAATCGAGAGCACATTCCCGGGAATGGCTCCCCAGCGGCACTACTTAACCCGCGCTCGGCTCCGCGCAGCGCAGCGCGCGCGAAAGTAAAATTAACGCCGCCAGGCTGGAATTTATCCGTCCATCGAGAAGAGCACGCGTACAGAGCGTAACAAAGAGAGGAGCGAGTTGAAAAAAAGAGGTAGAAAAAAAAAATTGAATCCCACTGCGCTACTGCGGCAGAAGCTTCTCTGCGCGCTGCGCACCTGGACAAGAGAGAGAGAGAGAGAGAGAGAGAGAGAGCGAGAGATGGAACGGTCATTTCCTTTCTCGCTCTTGCGAAACAAACTGCTCAATTTGCGGTCCGGCAGCCGAACGAATGGCCTCATCCGGAGTTTCCGCGGTTTACGTATATATACAGGCCGCGCGAGCGCGTGTTGTACCCCCCCATTTTATCCGCTGCACACGCTCTCCGCGCGCTCCGAGATCTATGTATATATATATATATACACATGTATAAAAACGAGAGAGAGGAGCTGCACACAAAGCCGGGCGCGCGAGCGCGCACTCGTAAATCTCTCGTCATTTATCACAACTTCGACCGCGCGACCTTTTTCTCTCGCTCTCTCTCTTCTCTGGAGTGCGAGAGCGCGATGGATCATATATCGAGAGAGAAGAGTGGGAGGAGGGGAGGCGCGCTCTGCTCGTTGCTGAAAGCCCTCGATGCGCGACTATAAATACACGCCTCCTGCCTTTCGGCTTATTTGTCATTTTTACGATTCTCCGAAGGTGAAATGCGCTGCAGGCGCTAATCAAGTCGCGAAAATTCATATATCTCGCCCCCTATCACTCGGAGAGAGACGGGGGAGAAGGGTGGCGGGGAGGGGGACTACATAAAACTCGGCGAGGGCTTTTTCTTCTTCGTCTGATTCTCTCTACTCCGGGACCGGCTCTCGCTCCACAATCTCGACTGCAGCTGTGATTCCGGAGAGTATAAACTCGACCTGTGCGCGAGGGGGAAGGGGGGGAGAGGGAGATTCAACGGCTCGAGAATGCGCGCGTGTGTCAGGCTCCTCTCGCAATCTCCGGAATTTCTCGGCTCTCCCCGCGCACTTAACCCTTTTCGGCGCGCGCCCCGGAGGAAATCGCTTGATTCGACCCCGAGTATTTAAGAATAAATCTTCTGGCTGGTAACGCGCGCGAAGGAAGAAGCCAAATCTCGAATCGAAAGTCGCGTATATATAATACGTGCGTTGGGGGGGAGTTTATAACTTTGCTTTCTCTCTAAGCACGCGTAATTCGCGCACAGACTTTGGCGTCCCGGTGTAAAGAGCTCGATCGATTTTACGCGACGCGCTATAATAACCGAAATTTCGAGCAGGCAAGGCAATCTTGAGCGCGCCGGACGCCTCTATTTCGCGCGCGAGAGCGCCAACTTGATAAAAACGACGACTGTAAATTACCCTCGGTCGTACACATCTATATATACAGACTCGCTAGGTGCGAGAAGGGGGTAAGGGGAGGGGAGAGCTTTATACGCGGTATATTTAGCTATACCCCCGTCGTGCGTTTTATCAGATACACAAAACGCGTCTGGCTGGCGATAAGTCGACGAGATGGATAAGCTCTTCTCTCGCCCCCATTTTTTTGAGGTATGCCTTCGTATACTCTGTTTTTCCAAAACCGCAGAAAAAAGCGCGCTTCTCTGTACGTCGACCAGTGTCGCGTAATAATCTATATGTATGTGTGTGTGTGTGTGTCATAAAAAACTTTGCTGTAACGTGCGCGCGCGGAGAAAGTTATTTAAAACAATAAAACAGAATGTATGTGTACGTGTGTGCATGTACGGATCTATCTATACGTATATCTATAGATTGTTGAGGAGCAGCGCCGTAAAAGTTTTATCAAAAACGAGCGCTTCGCCATAAAAAAGGAGCGGGCGGCTCTTCGGAAATACACCCAACTTCAGCAGAATGTAAATGTTTTCTGCGCGCCGCTCGGAATTTTTCTTTCCATTTTATCTATACTCGACTTATTGCACCGGCCGCCAATTCCGCTCACGATATCAATCCGAAAAAAAGGCATTAAAAACTTTTGAAAGGGAAGAGGCGCTCGCGCGCGCGCAGTGTTTATTAAGTATATTATACACAAAGAAAAACGATCGACTTTCATTCTGTACTATCTACATGTATATATGTATATATTGTATAATGTATATAGCCGGTGTAGCAGTAACGGCGCTTACACGGGAAGGAGGACTTCGCGATTTGCACGCGACGCGGCATCGTTAAACTTTACTGCCGACGAGCCGTTCGACAAGTCGCTGATATACGAGGCGACACGCCGGAACATCCGCCGTCAAGTATATAGTTCGATGACTCTGTCTGCGCGGGACGTATTCGGCCGCGGACTGGTCCCCCCCCCCCCCCCCCGATGCGCCGTGACTCGAAAGAATTGATTACGGTCATACCCCCTAGCGCAACGCTCTCTGTATGCAACGCGTTATATATACGTGGAGAGAATTGCCTGGAATGCCTATATATAACAAAATAAACAAACATTTTTTTTCTGTCTTATATACTATGTTCTGCCTACATTTTCTTTGTTTTAATGCTCCAATTCGGGTTGCGAAATAATCTTCGGTTATACATTTACAGCGTTTAGCAGGTATACACACTGTTTACTTTCCATTGCTGCCTTACACACGCTCGTACAGCTAATTTACCGAAAATGTTTACACCGCAGTTACAATCTCTTTTCTCTCGGTGCGCCGCTCGTAGTTACAATTTCATTTACCTCTCTCTCTCTCTATTGTCAATCGTTTTCTCGGCTCTTTTTTACCCATTTTTCCCCCGTTGCTTCCGTTTTATAACTTTCATGCATTCTCTCTATCTTCGGTGCGTTTATATTGTTTTGCAAAACTTTTTCTGCTAGCGCGCGCGCTGCTCCGATTTTTCTGTTATACAACACTGCTCGCACACAGAGCCGTAACGACTTGTGCTAATATTGATTTGCTCGTTCGCCTTGTTTCTACAACAGACTTTTTCTCCCCGCGGTCTGCGCGCAGCCCCGCGCGTTGAAATCGAAGACCAGGAAAAAAAGTAGGAAAGAAAGAAAGAAATTTAAACATCTCGCCGCACGTCGCGCGCGATGTTCAGTCTCGCGAAAGACACGTACGGAGGGGGGCGACGGAGAGAGCAGTGTAATAGTCGTATATATATAGAGGAGAATTCGTGACGGCTGTCAGTTCAGTGCGCGCGCGCGCAGGGCGAGAGCGGTTGTTGAATGCATTAATCATGAAAGCGCAGAGGAGAGCGCAGAGTAGGATGTGCGGGAGGATGATCTCGCTTACCTCGGGAACCGACCCCCCGAAGCGCCTAATGGAGCGTCCGACGGCTCGACTATAGGATTGGCTGACGGAACGATGGAGCCGAAATGGCGCTGCGGTCGCCTGTCACTGTATGCGTGTGCCCCGTGTGCTTTCGCTCTTTCTCTCTACCCAACCTCCCCCACCCCCCGCTCTTTGATAATTCGGCTATTGTCGAATGCACCTGCTGAGGATACGCATATACTGATGATTATGAAAAAGCAATGAGCGCACACATGCGTACATAGCCGAAAGCACGCATACGCGCGTTGATCGTAAATAATGGCTCTCGACTCGTATTCTGTGTGCAGAGCAAGGCAGAGCGCAATAATTTATGTCGTTGGTTAAGAACTGCGAGCGTTCGACGTTGTTGCCTCGGATAATATAAATTAAAGATTGGCTCTGAATATTTCAAAAATTTATTTGGGTGAACGCGTAACTTTGAAATTTGTCGATTGCGATTTGTGTGAAATGCGATATAAATATGATAAATATGCAATAAATGTTAACAGGTAAATCAGACTTTGAGGAACGCAGAAACGAATGAATAAACAATCACGTTGGGTAAACAGAAAACGAATGAAATAACTGATGCAAACATTATATTCCGATTGGAAAATTCTACTTACTAGATAAACAAGTGCGATTCAATATATTGTACAGAAATTAAACGTAACTGATTTAGAGAGTATATTGCAACCCTGGTAGAAATTCTAATCTAATAAAATTATTGCACTAATAATAGTATGCCATTTTCAGCGTATATTTATGGATTACCACCATGAAAGCACCGTATTTAAAAAGTTATTTTATTTACGTTGTTGCCTCAAGGATGTCCTCGCTTTTCGATTGGGTATACTCATAAATTATGTATTAAAAATAAGCTTTCAAATAACAGGAACATAAAAACAAATTTTATAAAATGGCAATAAACGTTGCATTCTGACTGATCTTTCCTGATGTTTTGTACATGAGCTCATATATCCAAGGTCTTTATATCGTTTTACACGTTACATTGATTTATTGCAAATTTCAAACTTTTTAAATACTGCTATAATTTTAAAAACGCGTAATTCTAGAAAAAAATGGAAAAAGGCTGTATTTGGTAGATTTTAATATAAAGTGAAAAACTAATGTAGCGTATTGAACAAGTCTTAATCGCTATTAAAATTGAAATAAATATAAGAAAAAAAATTTTAATTAAACAACATGCTGTGCGTTCTTTGTGGACGTCAAGAAATTACAGTGAGATTAAGAATCATTGATTCACCAACTACGATAATTCTATTAAATTTTTATGAAGAATGGAGACTCATTCGATATACTATAGCTGGTTTACAATGGAAACTAAAAAGATTGAAAATACTTTGTCATAGTAATTTTTTTGCAATTAAGTAACAATTGTTCAATTTTAATTAAATTTATGAGAAGTATGTCGAAGGAGAAAAAAATTGAAAAAGGAAAGTGGTTAATACAAAGTAACCTAATAGAAAAATTATTGTAATAATCAGCATCACCCGCGGATCTTAAAATTCGATTTCGCTTGTGAAATAATGTTTCTATAAATGAAACTTGAAACAGATACTTGTAGATTATAGATACAAAACTTGCTGAGTCTATACAACAGAGTATACAGTGCATAGTTTATTTCCCAAATGAGTTGCACCCACACTCCACGTAGTCGAACTTTAAAATCTGCAACTCATAACTAGAGCGTTATTTGCAACTCCGGCGCAGCCTTAGGCATGAACTTAAGACATTTTTTCAAACACTTAGATAACTATGCAAACATGACATTTACCGGGGACGACGTAGATTGCAATAAAGTCCCGAGGCTCAAAGTCTGCATATATGAAAGAATATTTAGTTTAAGACAGATTGCCAAGGATATGCTCCGAGATTTTCACTCCCGCGTGGTGGCAAAATGCAAAGCAGCATTATTACGCGCTTTTCACTATTTTCCATAATTAGGTAATATAAAAAAAAGAGAGCTCTAAAAGACAAAGGCTTTGGCGCGTGCGTGTGTTGACATGCGTGCGCGCTTTAACCGCTAGATAAAATTCTGGCACTCGCGGCAAGTCGAGAGAGGGAGAGTGAGTCGTAAAGTTTTTCCTCGTTACCGCAGCAGTGCACTGCGCATTTTACCCGGGGACCCGCTCTCCCCGCGTGTCCAGAAACGCAACAAGAGCAAGAATTTTGAGCGACTCGCCAACTGGCCAGGGCTAATCATTAACCCGCCCTGGGAGAGTATAGGGTACGGGGGGGCGGGAAAAGGGGAGAGTTTTATAGGACTGGCTCGTAAATTCCGCTAGATATATCGCTCAACTCGATGCTTGATAATTGTACAGGACTTGTGTGTGTTTCGCATTTTATGTGCCAGCCCGACGACCCCCCCCCCCTCCCCCTCCCCCGGCAGTAAGTGTCGATTTATAGGGGATTTAATGCGGAATAGCATACAGCAGCCTCTCTTTTTCCTACCAATGGACGTAAAACGTATAGAATTGAGCTGTGTACATATATAACAGCGACGTTACAATTCATCCCGCTGTTATCAGCGTCGATAGAAGAATCTTTCATCCCCTCCGCTCTCTGCGAATATATATATGCAGACAGCGAATTTATAACGCCCGAGTAATTTGCAAAATTCACGTTGGCGAATCCCCAGCTCACTCTCTTTCGGCCTCTCACTCTCCTCTCAATATAAGATCGATCCCGTCGACAATGCTCGCGCTCTCTCGTTCCCGAAGGTATAAATTTCATCGAGCGCGCGCTCGCTCGCTCGCCTTATCGAACAAAACTTTCTATTACAGTCTCTCTCTCTCTCTCTCTCTCTCTCTCTCTCCCTCTCTCTCTTCTCTCGTTCTCTAGCGCTGTAATGAGTACTAGCGGGAGGACGAGCGCTGCAACTCCTATGCCGCGGCGCAAGGATCGAGAGAGGATCGGGAGAAGAGAAGAATAAAGGCGAGAGGAGAAAGAAGAGGGAAACTAGAATAAGAAGAATAAGTATAGCGGATGCAGCCGTCGATAGTAAAACATAAGCCCATAAGTCCCGACGGTATACAGCGCGCGGTATAGCATCGCAGGGGGGAAGGAGAGGAGAGCGAAAGAAATGCAAAGGCAGCAACCGCCGTGAATAAATTGCCGGATCCGTGCTCGGCATATACGCATAATCGAAAGCTCTCTCTCTCTCTCTCTCTCTCTCTCTCTCTCGCGAGAAGAGAGTAAAAAAGCGCGCGTATACGTCGCTGTACTCGCTCATTCTTTCCCTTCGCGGAGCGCGAGAGGCAATCGACTCGAAAATATTCCTCGTAAAGTCTCTCCCTTTTGCGCGGCTGTACTGCCTTGAAACGCGCCGAGAAAGAGAGGAGAGATGATATCCCACGATTGGCCGGTCGCATTAACGATTCCGGATCACCTTGAGCTGTATAGCTGCTGTGCAGCAGTATATATAGCAGCGACGACGACGACGACAACGCGGCCAAATAGCTGACTGTATACATACTAATGCGGGAGAGCCGGAGGAGAGCCGGATGGGACGAGCTCAATAAGAGTAATCGGAGGAAACTCTCGCGACACCGATCATCCTTCTATAACGAGTTTTCCAAGTATTGGTCTCTCTCTCTCTCGCTCTCTCTGCATTCAATTCCACGAGGCTTTATTTTCTTTTGCGCAGCCCATCAGCTCTCCTCCCACTGTGTACATATATAGCTATCACGCCGAGGGGATTTACTTCGTCTAGAGCTGTAGCATCAGTGGCATTATGGAGACCAGAGTTCGTTTAGCTTGTTATCGACAGCTACTGCTGGCCGATTAATTAACGAGAACTTTCCAAGTCGCTTTTTCCCCGACGCGCGCGCGTTAGCTCGCTGCTAATTTCCAAATCGGAGGAGAGGGATTTGTCGGAGGATTGCGGATGTTTCTTTGGGCTTTGGGAGGTGAATGGGAGCTTTTTAGAGTCGGACTTTCCCGCCGACGAGAGCCGCTACGTTAGAATACCCGGTAAACTAATCATTGCGAAATTCTATATATACACAAGTATACCTGTGCAGTCGTGTACGGATTGAAGAGAAAAATAGAGCGTGCTCGATAAAAGAACAAAAAAAGAGTCGCTTCTCCAGAGTTCCGTTGAGCCTCTCGTCGGATATACGTATGCGCGTACTTGCCTCGAGGCCTCGAAGCACATCGCAGCCGCGACGAGGGGGCATAACTCACCTTCTGCAACAGAGAGAAAAGCCAAGAATTAGCAGACGAAGCATAATTTTTTCCTCGTAAAATTTTTCACTCGATCCTCCCCCCCTCCCCCATCTCTCTCTCTCTCTCTCTCTCTCTCTCTCTCTCTCTCCTCGAGTATAAAAAAGCTCAAGGAAAAAGCCGAGAGAGAGAGAGTCTCCCCACGAATCCTTCTCGCTCTCTCTCTCTTTCTCTCTAACAAAATAAAATTTTATCGCTCAAATAGAACATTAGCGCCTTTTTCCCTGAGTATGTCGTCGTCGTCGTGGGGGCCGTGCCCGCGCGCTCGCGCATAAGAGCCTCTCCCGCAGCTCGGCTAAAGCAGTTTTTCTTACACTTTTTTATATATCCCGGAGCACGCGCAGCTCACCACCGCCGCCGCCGCCAAGGATATCGCCCGCTATATACAGTATAAAGAGTCTTTCGCGCCATAAACAGCCTGTCGCACTTGAGGTCCTCTACTCTCCCGCTCCCGTACTGGCCGTGTATTTTATATATGAAACTACTACGCGCGCTAGGCGAGGCGGAGCCGCGCGGAGAAAAAAAATTCGCTCGCGCAGCTTCCTTAACGACGCTTTACGAACGACGTTTTATCGGGTCTTCTTCTTCTTCTTCCACTCTCCTCATCTCGCGTGCTCTGCTCTCCCGCGAGCCTTCGTTTTCTTTTTCTTTCTTTTTTTTTTACGCGAACGTGTGCTCCCCCATAAATTGCAGCGGCGACGGCGTCGTCGTCGGCGTGGGGAAGAAAAAAAAGTGCCTCTTGTGCATCCCCCCTCTTTCTTCCACCACCGTCGCCTGGGTAAGCCGCGATTTTTTTTTAATCCGACTATGGGAGCATAGATATGTAAAGAGAATTCTAATTTTTTTCGAGAACGACGACGCGAGAACTGGAGCGCGCGGCGCTCGATCAAAGAAGAAAAGGGCCTCTCCTTTTCGCCCCAGTTACGACCGCCCCTATATATAATACCTCTCGTGCCGACGTCGCTCTTTTTTCCTCCTCGTTCCCTGCAGCAAAGAGATTGAGGCACTTTATGCTTTATGCCCGCGCATAGGAGTCGAGCGCGTATCGTATATACGACGTACACACAAAAAGTTGACCTTGCCGCAGAACACAATGGACACGTCTATAGACATTACGACACTCGTATGTAGGACTTTTGCAAACTACTGCGGACGCATATGTATTCTCTCTTTCTCGGTTATATGCGAGCCGAGCTCAGTCGCTCTTTCTCTCCATTTAAATTTTTCCCCGCCATTAATGGCTTCCGTCTCGATAACGCACGGACACTTTTCTCTCAACTGCGGAAGAGCTTTCTTTCCTAGATCCTTACTCTGCGCTCTCCCTTCTCGCGCTGGGGCGTCCTCATCACGGCAGCGCCGAGTTTTTCTTGCGGGGCAGGCTCGTTGACCGAGAATAAGCAGCAGCAGCTGCTGCCGCTGCAATAGTCGAGATGAGAATTTTCATCGCAGTTAATGAATTTTTTTTTCTTCTTCCCTTCTCGCCCCAGCGTCATTCTCCACGGCGCTTATATTATCATCCGGCAATTGACGGCGCGCTCTTAGGCTGTATATATACGTATATAATCTAATGGGATGGGGTTTTCTCTCTCTCACTCTCTCCCTTCTTAGGGCTGGAATTGCCTGCGAATTTCATTTTTCCAAGATGCACATTGAGACGGCCGCGGCGTCGCGACGTTGACTTTTGCCGAGCGCTTTTTCGAGGGCTTCCAGACGTTTGCGGTATTTAATTTGCATGATATTACACGCTCGTGAAAAAAATCGAGCTTTCAAATCAATTGTATACGCGCTGTGCGGTATAACGTTGGAGACTTTGCGTCACGTGCAAATTCATCAGGATTTACTGTGGCGTATGTGAAAATAGAACTGACGGTGGGAGTGGGTATGACATATAAGATTATTAAAAAAAAAGGAGACTTTTATCCATTCGTTTTGAGATTATTATATTTTTTCGTATCTAATGACCAATCGGATTACACACAGTTCTGATGTGATGAAAATTGAGATGTTATGACTTGGAAAATATTATTGCATCTGCAATCTGAGCGTAGCTCAGATATCCAGCAAAGATTAGCTGAGAGCGGATTATTTTATTAAAAATAGACTCTTATACATAAGAAAATATAAAGAAAATTGGAATTCGCCGAATAGCTCAAGAACTAGTAGTGCTTTTAAAATTCCGAAACACAAAATATTATTTTTTAAAAGAATTTTTAGAATGTACGAAAATCAATGGGCAATTGCGAACATTTCTTTAAATTTTCGAATTTTTGTAATACGTACTGCAAATTTAGTAGTTTGCCTTCAAATTACGATTGGTATTTACACAAAAATGAGTGCAGTATAGCTAGTTTTTCCATCGTAAAATCTAAACTATGCCGTCTATATTCGCTTGAATAATTCAGGTGAAACGATATTCAGCAAAGTGTTGAGGTTAAAATTTAAGCTTCAGTCGAAATTAAATTATTTTTTAAATCTTATTGTTTAGTAATTATTCAATTAAATAAATAACCTAGAAGTCATGGATGATCAATTGGAAGCTGTTTACCTATTACTTTTCTAATTAAAAATGCTTTTCACTTACTCCACGGAAGTTTGACTAATTCAGAACGCGCAGACTATTTTTTTTTAGTAATTTTTAACGACTTTTAACAAAATTGAAAATCGATACATGGATTGTTCTAAGTTCTGTTATAAAAAGTTAATAAATTCAAGTTTCATTTTAAGAAACAAATTTGTAAAAAACAAGACGAGGCAAGTTATCCAATGTTTTGATTTTATCTAAATATTCATGATTATACATTTAACAGTAGTAGCATACGAAAATATATTTAAAATATTTAGAGTATTCAAATTTCATTTGTGATATTAATTGATTTCAGTATACAAATAAAAAGCTTTTTTTGAAGTAGACGACAGGTCGACGAGGGTTTCCAGCATGATTTTGCATGACAAAAAGGCAAAATTGAGAAAATACGAGAGCGAAAAGTTACGCGCGGTCGCTACTATATTTTAGAAAAATGACGCCATAATTCAAGTAGCTTTTTGGTTGACCATTCGGCTCGAGTACGTTGGTAACCTAAAAATCGATGACCAAAAAAAAGGGGTAAGCGCGCGCGGGCGAGGAACACGCATTAATCTTGCTAAATAGTATTGAAAAAAAAAACTCGAGCAAGTTCGATAACAGTCTGAAATTCCAGCGTAACATAAATTCACTTAAGCACACGCGCATATACATATATATACGCAGCCCTTGTAATGAATGGCGTACAAACTATAATTCACAAATTGATTAAGGTAAGAAGTTGGCTATACAGAGGGAGAGACCGAGAGAGAGAGACGGAGGTCAGCACCTCGGTATAATTCTCCCACCTCGAATCTCACTCCCTCTCTCTCTCTCTCTCTCTCTTCACTCCCGCATTAATTTCCGCGGCTCCGGCGGTTCGGCCTCGAAATAGGCCTTTGAAAAATGTCCCGATGCCGTGAGCTCATGTTTCTCTCTGCCTCCCCGCGGCGATTGTATCTTTGGCACCTACGCCTGCACCCGGCGATTTTCATCGATCAAACGAAAGAGAGGGAGTCCACACCTATATATACGTATACGCCGCTGCTTTTTCCCGCGCGCGCGCGCGCGGCGAGAGGAGGGAATTTTTTTTCGTCGGAGGGGCTGTGTACACGCCGCCCCGCAATTTTATCGCGCGAGGCTGCAAAGTTGCTGTTTTTTGCGCGTTGCATTATATACACGGCGTAGAGTCACTCTGCGGGAGGAAATCGCGCACAATGCCGTTGTCTCGCGGCGCGGCGCGACGACATGATTGAAAAGTGTCGGCGAGAGAGAGAGTTGTTGAGAGGGAAAAAAACGCGAAGCGAGAATCGCTTGGAATAATTTGGTTCAACGCTATACACGTATCGCCTGTGTACAGTGTTTTCAATATCGAGTATAGCGCGCGATGAAAAGTTTGTCTTTCTGCGCGCGGAGGAAAAATTCGACAGATCGAAGGCAGAGCGCACAAAGAGCTCGAAGCAAAAATCTCGCTGCGCGCATCGCGAGACCCAATTCTCGGCTCTATATATAACCGCGCACACGTACAACGCACACCGGCGCCCGCGTACGTACACAATTCAACTTTCGCCGGCGGCGCGCGCGGCAGAAACCGCTACTTGACGAAGGGCCATTGTTCTCGCTGCGCGGATCGGAATCGATTACCGGCTGTTGGCGCGAAAAGAAGAAGCTCGACACGCCGCCGCCGCCACCGCTATATAACGTTCCGCGTGTGAGTGTGTACATACAGATAACAGCAGCACGGGTACACATAGGCAGCAGCGGCAACACACGAGACGTGTACACGAGAGATGCATAACTCGCGCTCTGCTCTCCCGGCGCAAGTAATGTACGGCCATAGAATGCGAGTGGATCGAATTTACAGGCGCAATTTGCGCGAATCCAACCCCCCCCCCCCTCCTCCCACACCGTCTCCCTTCCCCGCGTCCTCGCGCATCCCTCTCACCCTCCGCTATCTGTATACATGTATACGTACATGCATACACTGTATAATTGTCTCGGGGAGAATTAATGCCGCGGCTCGCGCTGTAATGACCCGCTTATCCCGCACTCTCGCTATGCTCCAGCACGGTGTGCTTCGCGCGTACTATATACAGATATATGTGTGCGTCTGCGTGCGCTCTATCCCTCTCTCTCTGTGTACACGGGCTCTGTACGTGGGGTGAGCGCAGGGAAGACGCGCCTGCGAGAGATGAGGATGATGGATACGAGAGCGATTATCGACGACGAGTCGCGATTCACGAAAGGAATTTTCACGGTTTTCGGCGCGACGCCCAAATTATCGCCAGCTGATTTGTACGTGTGGATAATTCAGGGAGGCGAGCTTCCTATGTACGAGTGACCTCTTTTCGCTCGAAATCAATTCTGGAATTAAATTTCGCCTCTGACTCGTCGAATTTTCATGCGCTGTCGTCGGGTTCGTGCAGCCGCGGGGATCGCACGAAACGCGTGAAATACTTATAAACGGAAAGTGCTAGTCGATTCGATCAAAATTTTAACTGTGGGTGGCGTGAAATTTTTAGGTCTTGTACTGTGTCGATCTCGGTATCGCATTCAGTTAAGAATTAACGATTTTTCAATAGTGCAGAGCACGCATGCCCACGTGAATATCGAAACGAGTTAATGATGAAGGAGCGCATGAATTTTAATGTCTTTCAGCAGTATAAAATTTCTCGCGAACGGGTAAGATAAGAGCTATTAGAGCTGATCACTTTTAGATTATGCATCCCCCGATCAAATGCTGTTTTTCCAATGAGAATTCGTAATAATTCTTAATATCACAGAATCTAACATATTCATGTAGATTAAATAACTTAGCGTATCATGTATAATGCATAATACTCACACGAACATATATTTTAGAATAAAAACCCATGCACTCGCATTGCTCATTCTATTACTTATCATTACATTAAATCGTTAAAACATCAATAAAATTTTAATAAATGTAATAAACAGCATTGGGATGCATGAAAATCCTTTATAGTTCACCGATTAAAAGAAAGGCAAAATTGTACATGATCCATTTATGCACTCGCGAGTATATCGTCACAACGCATGAAACTGTCCAGCACGAAACGATGCAACGAATGAATATACATACTGCAATACGGTATATATATACCCACGCCTGTACTATTCAGGATCGTGGAAAGAGCATACAGACTGCATATCTGACTATACGTATACACGCAGAACATCGTTCCATAAAGGGCATCGACATTTTTGTGAGCGTTTCTCGGCTTTCTCTCTCTCTCTCTCTCTCCACATCAAAGTTATGTTACATCAGAGATGAAGAGGGTTACATGGATTCGCAGACAGATATACCTATACGCAGAGAGAGAGAGAGAGAGATAGTGAGAGAAACGAACGGAATCATTCACTCTATTCCTCGTTGACGGCGCGTTGCATACCCAAGCGCCCCGTCGTCTTCGCCGAGACCCCTTTGATTAGCTCATTGGCGCTTGGCAAGCCTAACGTTATAGTCTGCAGCGACCTACGTAGCAAATATAGTATACGGTGGTGCTATACTAACGCTTCTCTCTGCAAAGCTACCCTACTCCCGCAGAGCCTCTCATTTCTCTCCCGTGTACTCGCTTCTATATCGCATTAGCCTCTTGTCTCCAAAGGACAGATAATTCGACTCTCTCTGTCTCACTCCGCAGTTACCCGTACGTACATACATACATACATACAAAGCTACGCGCGATCGACCGATACGTATACTCGGCGTTGAATTTCTCTCTCTCTAGCTCTCTACACATGGAAATATGAGTATTATTTGTTTCCTGATGAATCGCGTAATCCGCGCTGTGCGTTTTCCAGGCTCGCGGATCTATAGAGAACGAAAGAAAGGAGATATAGGAAGCGAGAACGAGAGAGGAGAGAGTGTGTTTTACGGTCGCAGACGTGCTTTGCTCCGAGGCACGTACACACCAGGGCAAGGTATAGGGTATATATAACTACTGCTGCAGCTGTATTACCAGCACTGCCATACTACCAGCATCCACTACTACCACCAATTCTGGACGCGCAATTCAATTTCGAACAATATGCGTGGCTCGTAAAATTAGTTAGTAACTAACAGTGTTCTGTGTGTTGGGAAGAGCTCTGCGCGCGAGCGCATACCCGTACAGCATATGTATATAGTTTGCCTTCTATATATATATATATATCTGTCCCAGCTCATCGAAAAGACCCGAGAGCCTCAATATGTTTGCATGATCTCGCGCGACAAAGAAACTCGCGCACCGAGCAAATCCGCGCCGCGAATAAGTCGTCGGCCCATTTAACTAAAATCATTAAAGACAGGAGCGCGCAGTGCGCGCGCGAGCATGCACATGAAAGTTCAAAAACAAAGGCGCAGCAGCCCACGAGCGGTGGCTTTCGAATAATATATATTTGTTTGCGCGGGCCAAAAGCGCAAGAGAGCAGCAGCAGCAGTGCGGGCCAAACTGAAAGCTCTCCTCGAGCCATTATGTATATATACGTATATATAAGAAATATATATATACAGCGTCGCAGCGGCTGCTCGTGGAAAAACGCCGGTATATAGAGGTAAGCAGGGACGAAAAGTTTCTTTCGCTAGAAAGAGAGGGAGAGAGAGAACAGCTGCGCGGAAGAAAAGCAGTTTTAATTGAGTCCGAACAAAGTCGTCGTGGACGGAGAGATGGTGGGAGGGAGGAGGAAGAGGTGGGGGAGGGTGGCTATTTCATGTAATTCGCCGAGAAAAAGGGGGAAAAGGGTTAAACGTCAGCCTCGTAAATCAGGGCTAATGAGAATAACGTGCGGGATAGCGCGAAGGGGTATATAGAAACAATCGGGCGATGAAAAATTTTCGATGCACAGAGGAGCCCCGGCAGACAAAGTTCGACGCGCTGCTGAGTTAATCAGTGACTAACTTTTATATCGAGTTAGCCGGCGCGTTGAGCTTAGGCAGATTTAAACTTCATAATGTAACGAGATTTTCGTACATCTATATATTCCAGTATATATACATATATATAGATCGAGCGCGAGGGACACGTGAGATCGACGGAGAGGGACGAGAGGGAGGGAGGAAAAGGTACGAAATTATTTACCGATCAGAAGACCTTCGAGTTAAAAGTATGGAAGCTTCGCTCGTAATGCTCGCAAAAACGTAGCACTCCGAGGAATCTGGAACGCCGCGGAGCAGCCTTGAGACAGGCTGCACTTAAAAGCAAAACTGCAGCGGCGGCATAGCTCTCGCCGCGCAGCGAAACGGAAAAACAGAAGAAAGAGAGGGAGAGAATCGTCGGGGGTAATTAGCAGTGGAGAAGAAAAAACGCGCGCGTGCAACAATTCGCCGCTTCTTCTTCTGTGCATACATCTATACAATGCTGTACGGAATAGCCGTACAGCCAGAGTGTAATATATATTTATACGTTAGGCTGCAGCGGGCGATCGTATTTTTCCGAGTATAAAACCGATCGGCAGAAAGAAATGGATTGATTGATTGTTTATTGCGCCTTGGGGTAGGGAAAATCGTATATCCGATGGCTTTATGAGAGAATGCGCGGTTGAGTTATTGCAAGATGCACGTATAACAATGGGAAAAGCTTGACAAGCGCATTCTTTTACAAATAATATATTATAGAGATTAAATGCTACGCGCAGTAGTGCACTGCTACGCGTGTAACGTATACAGAGAGAGATGCTGAGCGGCCTGCAGGCTAAGAAGATTAAATTAAAAGAAAGTACAACTGCAGCGGCAGTTCTGTTACGTATATGTCTTTTAATTACAACTACACACTCGTGTTTCCCAGCGGTCACGTCCGTAACTCGGCAATTTGCTGAATTTTTTGAATTTTTTTCATTTTATATAGCCAAGCTTTTTAAAGTAATGCGCACGCTCGGACGCAGCGAGAGAGAGAGAGAGAGAGACAAGCTTTTGTACGTTGATGCTGAGCAAGGGTTTGTCTTCGCAGTGTCCCAGGTATACGCCGCAGGCGTCAAGCCCGAACTTTTGTTGACTCGCTCGTCTCACTCCTTTTTATTGTTTACTTTTGCGATAAAAAATAAATTTGGCTAGATAATGCGTTGCACGCTGTGCACTAAAACTGTGTTGCTTGGGTTGGTACACGCTGGGGGTAGTTGCTGCATCAATTTGCATGTAACAAAAGTAAGATTTGGGTCACTCTGAGACATACCCTAAGGGGGGTTTCAAATGTGCACACAATTATAGAAAAACGTATTTGAGGAATTTCAAACGCTCACGTTCACACACTGCATACCTTCTGTCTTTTAACACATTAAATGCTTTTAGGAACAGAATTAACCAATTTCATATTTAGCTATACCTTTTTACTACATTTATTTCGATATCCATTATAATATGTTATGAAATTCCAAAAGACTCGTGAACGTATCCTCTTTTCAAAGCTTACATTTTTATTGAGTATTCGAAATTCCAATAGCGCTCCAGAAAATAAAAAAATAAATACCCTCATATTTGTTTTGAATGTAGCTGACGAGAGGGCTGAGCGATATACAGATAGAGGAGTGACGAGAGCAGCCAGGCAACGGAGAAGCAATCTGGTACGAGACGCGCGCTGCAGAGAGAGAGAGAGAGAAAGAGAGAGAGGAACGATCCCAGCGTAAACAGTCCCGCGTGAATACTTTGCGATACACAGCCATAAAGGAGAGCTTACGGAGGATTTCGGACGTGGCTCTCGAAATGCCCCCCCGATTCCTCATTGGGGCCAGCAAATCGTGAAAGAAGGTTTACGAGGCAAATCCGCGGGGGCTATAGAGTGCGCGCGGCATCACCATTCGCCCGAATGACCAGAAAGTATTCACGTCCTTTGGCTGATAGTCAGTCCCGGGGTTGTTACGTACAGTGACGCATCCCTATATACGGCGCGGCATATTTCCGGCGACAAAGCGGATGCAGCGGGTGTATACTCGAACGCTACGCGTACCGCGGGAGAACGACACAGTGAGAGAGAGAGAGAGAAAGTGAAAGAGGGCTACAGAGAGAGAGAGAGAGAGAGAGAGAGAGAGAGAGAGAGAGAGAGAGAAGCGCAAGGTAACGTTATCTCAAAGATAACAAATACACACCCCGATCCGCGGCATAAAGGTTATACGTGTCGCGAGCATTAGCTGCCTCCGTCTCGTTCTCGTCTTGTATAACAGTGGTGTCATTAATGGCGAGGGTTATGCTTGTCGTGCGCGAGAAGGACGGAGCGAAAGCGCGGGAGAGAACTCGAGAGAGAGAGAGAGAGAGATGGGAGACAGAGAAGAACCTCCTCGCCTCTATGTCTCTCGTTGCACAAATGATCGAGCGTCGTTAGAGACGATAGCCGGCTCTAAAGCTAGCAATGACGTCGTAAAGCCTCGCTTGTCCTCTGTTCCGCGCGCTGCACTGTATATCGACTCTCGCATGCTGTATAAGAGAGACACGGAGAGAGAGAGAGAGAGAGAGAGAGAGATGAAATCGCAGTTCTCACGAGAAGGCGAGTAGCTGCATCACCTGCGAAATGTCACTTACCTCGACCAGAATTTCTCGAATTAGGACGAATGCACTTGTGTACAGACACACACACACACACACACATTTTGTACGTATATATGCACATAAAGGATCTATCTATCCATCTAAGTAGCGGAGCCTCTTCTCTATCTCTTGCGAAATGCCGAAGATCGAGATCGCGTCCTCCTTTTTCAACCTCCACCGCCGAAGCTATACATACGTGCGCGCTGTACAAAAATGCATACTGCAGCTTTCAAAAAATGCGCGCATAACGGGGACGGGACCAGCTTCTCGACTCTGTGTATGTCTCTCTCTTTCTGCAGCGAAAGAGAGAGAGAGAGAGAGACAGTATTATTGAAAGCCCCGGTAAAAGCACTTTCCGCGCTCGCGAGTATGAATCGCGCAAAATTCTTAACAGTCACTCGAGGCTCTGCGCGAGCGCGAGAGAGAAGAGCTAGACCATATATAGAAGCTCTGTGCGAACCGCTGCGCTATCGAGAGACTTTTGCCTCTTGCTCGTAGCCCCCCCCCCCTCTCTCTCTCTTTTTAATATCCGAAGAGGCGAATTTCGCGATGTCAGTGAGCTGTAGTGGTTGCATTCTCTTCGTAATACACCGCAGCTCGTTCTTCCCCGCCCGCGGAGTATCGACGGTGATTAAGCCAAAGTGCGCGCGTGTATATACATATATACAGCGTTCGCGGGCTTTTTAGGTATTTATATCATCAGCATGCAAATTGATGCGCCCGCGCATTATACGCTAAGCAGGAGAGAGAAAGAGAGAGCTTCGCCCATCGAAAGAGATGATATTTTCTGTACTTAGGCGTACGCGTTTTTTTTTCTTTATTTTAACGACGTACTATACGTATATACACTCGCGCGAAGTGCGTGGAGAGAGAGAAAAAACACAGTCGTCGAATATATACGTTCGGAATTTTTGCCCGCGAAAAAAAAAGACGCGAACAGCGGAATTCGCAGCGAGAGCGACCAAATCCTCTCCGATAGAAAAATAAACGAACGAAGGAGGAGATAGCCGCTTCCTTTTTCTCCTCGCGCATACGTGCGCAGTACACACACGTGTACACAGGCGGGAAGCATTCTCATGCACCCGCACACGGACCGACGGGCTGCGCATAGACACAAACAAGCCGACGATTATCTCTTTCTCTCTCTCTCTCTCTCTCTCTCTTTGCAGCGTCTCTTCTCTTGCTCGGGTAATAAAATCCGAGCGAGTCGAAGGTACTAACACGCGTGTATATATATATACTCGCGACCGCAGCGGAGAGCGAGAGCGAGCGAGAGAATATAAGGGAATTCGAAACTCGAGGGCGAACTCATGCGTGACGCTGCAGGATCGCGCGCTGGCTGCATGAGCCGGAGACTCGGATTATCGGAATCTCCACGCCGACACTGACTTGGCCTCCTCTTCTCTTCCCCCCAACGTACACGATTTTATATATATATATGTGTATTACTTGCGCGCATGCACGTATATATACTATATACATATATGCAGCGCGTATCCCGCGCAGAACGACGAGCTTCCCCTGCAGCAGTTTATAGAGCCTTGCGCAGGACTCTCTATCTCAAACGGACGGCGCGCGCCGCCGGTATTACGACGACGACGACGACGACTACGGCGACGACGCACCTGCAGAATCCTCTCGTCCAAATATAAGCTGACTCGCCCCCTCCCCCTACGTCTCCAACTTTATACACACATGTATATATACGTGCATATCTGGATATACACAAACGGCGAATATACAGGCCGCGAAGCTTAGAGGAAAAACGAAGAGGTTGAGTCAACCGGTCTAACCACATGCTTGTGTGCATGTGTATATATATCGAGAGACGTAGCCGCGCGCGGAGAGGAGTCGCGCGCTGCCGCTGCAGCGCAGAGAGGAAACCGTAAGAGGGAGAGAGAGAGAGAGAAGCTCAGGCCGTTAGGCCACGTTCACACCATCGCCTCTCGGCTTAATCGAGATTATCAAGCACGATCGGCGACGCGGCAAATCTCCGCAGCGTAATCTCGCCACGAGCTTCGGATATCTTCCCCGAGTTTTCCGACTCTCTATCTCCCCCCCCCCCCTCCCACCCCTCTATATCTCTCTATACATATACGTCTTCGTACATTAGCAATGCCGAGAGAGGCTGCTGCTGCTGCTTCTTCTTCCACGACGGCGAGACAATCGCGTGACTACACCATCGCTCCTTCGTACATATACCCAGAGGCGCGCGCGTACGCGGGAAGGTAGCGATGACGACTGATGTGGCTCTGCGCGAAGAGTGGACGACGACGACGACGACGATGGCTAATGTGCGGACGCGAGTCATGGTCGGCGGTGTGAGCTAAGTGTCTTGCGAACCTGATGAATGGCCTGCCCATGTGATTCACTACCGCAGAGAGAGAGAGACAGATAGCGAGAGAGAGAGGGGGGGAGGGGGAGACAAGAGCCGCGTTAATGTGCGAATCGTTACAGTGTCCGAGGATTTATTTTTTCTGGAAAATCTGTGCTTCTCGCTCTCGGCTTGATTAAGCGACGCTTGATTGTATCGACGAAGCGCATATATACAGTAGCCAGTGCGTGCTTATATGTACTCGGAAGAATTATCTTGATTGCGAACGCTTGTAAAGCGAACGGAAAATTGCTGTCAGCTCGGCAGAGAGGAAAAATGTACTCCTCGGCAAATAGGAAACTTCGAACTGTGTATACTCTCTCTCTCTCTCTCTCTCTCTCTCTATCTCGAATTCGCGCAAAAGCTTACAATATTGACTTTTCGGACTCAACTTATCGAGCCGACTTTTTGGAGTCGAGCTATAGTCCTGAGCAGCGTCCGCGATTCTCTGTGTATATATACGTGTGTATACGAGTCAACCCAGTTTACCTCACTGTCCTCTCTTGTATGTACATGTACATATATATGTATGCGTGTACGTACGTACAGTTCAAGTCCCGAGTCCAACGCGAGAGAGGAAAGAGGCCTCGGGCTCCTCGAATTTCGAAAAGCAATTAGCTCGAATAACCGATACGTACCGCGTTACGCCCCCCTCTACTCGCATTCCTTCATACGTATACACATATAGGTATATATTCATACGCGTTATCACCGCGCACACGAGAGCTCGTCCAAGCGCGGTCTGTCTTGCAAATAATCGCGGCGCATATCTGTTTGCGTGCTGTGCGCGCGCGCGCGCGACGACAGAGATGCTGCAGCATCCGGCGGCTGCTCGAACGAGAGGCGACTGATACACAGCCTACATATATATATGTGTGTATGCATGTACGTATGTAGCTTACGCGCGTGTATACGTGTACACGACGCGTACGTATAACGTACGAAGGAAGCGACGAATTACAGCTATCTGACCCGATGCGCGCTCGCGCGCTGCAACGGTTCGCTCTCTTGCGGACGGCTCTGCTACACACTGCCACCGCCGCTCTCTGCTCAGCCATTTAAAATTTAAATGGCTGCCCATTACGCGTCGGCGAGCGGCGTTCATACACCGAATATACACGTCCGCGAAATATATATCTACGACTCCTCTCACGCCAGAACGAGTTCTTTAGCCGCGGCGCGCGCGCGGCCTCAAGTGTGAGCTGCGGACGATATACGCGAGTGTGCGTGTACGTATGTATAGGTATATCCGCTATACATACGCTCGCTCTTTTTCCCGGAGACTGACAGGCTGAGCTGGCCCGGCTCACTTTTGTCTCGGGATTTTGGAGTTCCCCAGATTTTTAATGCCGGCCGCGCCTTGCGCGCGTTTCTCCGTGAATTGCGCGACTATTGAAATTCGAAATTGAAAAATGCCGGGAGAGGGCCAATCTGTGGGGGATCATTTTTTTTTCTGAAACAAAAATGAACTGTATTGACGGAAGCTCTCGATGAAAAAGAAAATTGATCCGAATTGGACGTACCAGTGAAGAGTAATGCGCGCGTTCGAAAATAAAAAAAATAGCCGACCTGTAACTTTTCGCTGGCAAGTCGAATTCAACGACTATTTTTTTTAAATTTAGAGCTATTACCTTTTGCGCGCAACACATATATATGATAAGAAAAATATGAATGAAAACTATTTTTTTTGACGATATGTAACTATTCTTTCGATATATAAATATATATAGCAAATAAAATGATGAAAGTCTATCACTAATGAAATTATTGGAAATAAAGTATAATAAAAAGAGTAATTTTATCAATCTGAAAGTAAAAATCGTTCAAAACGATCGTTCGAGTAAAAATTTATGATCGTTTGAAAAAAGGGAGAATGCAAGCTGATTTTTATTTGAGATTGTGTGGGATTTGTCCCTTTTAAACATAAATTTTGATCCAAACGATCGTTTCGAACGCGTCCCTTTTAATGTTGAAATATACTTAAAGTTGAAATGTATTTTCGGTATTCTATAAAACCAAAATGCAATTTTATAAAAAATTTTCAAAACTTAATTTCCCGTTTTTTCCAAATGAACTTGGAATCGCGCATATACATCGCATAGGCTAGTTTATAGCCACCGAGATTTCTCGATTCGTCTGCGATAACGGACGTTTTTATGGAGATGAGACAAACAGCGCGACTTTTTTTCTGGGGCGAGGACGTATTGTGAATTACAATTGCTTTATATCGCTTCTTTTTTTATCTGATAAATTTCAAAGAAAACATGTGTGCCCGAGGCTTTCGATAAAGATAACGAGCGCTCTAAATAGGTGCGCAGAGCAGCCGCAGATTTAAGAGACAAAATTTAAAAATTTCATTGATTACCGCGGAAGAGAGTGAATATATACCTAATATTATTCGCATTCCCCTTCAAACGAATAACATTGTGTGTGTGTGTGTGTGTGTGTGTGTGTGTGTGTGTGTATGACGAAATTCGTCTTTTTCATTCGCTTTTTTGCCCCCAAAAGTTGCGAAAAAAAATCTCGGGCTACATCGACCGGGTAAGGTTTTTACTGTTCTAGAGGACATACAGCACAAGAAAAAAATAGTGTACCAACGAAATCGATCTTGTGACACTGTTTTTTTTTGCATCTTTTCGATTTTATGCAGAGCTTATTATGCATTTTTTAGCAAAATATTCTGGATTTTTTCGAATGCAAGGCTAAATGGGCATATAAGTAGGCTTAAAGTACGCTGACGGATCTGTCATTTGAATCCAAACTTGTCTAGATTGGATGCACTAATTAAAAGTCACGTACTTTTGAAATAAACAAATTTTGCTTCAGACTCCCTTTAGGCTGGTACCAAAATCCTCGATTTTACATTTTTTTTCTTCGAACCCTCGTACCTTTTGATTTGGTGACTCGATTTTAACGTTTAATAGGTCAAATTAAAGCTCTTTTCCTCTACTTTTCTGCGAATGAGTCTAAATAAAATTTTTTCAATATACTAAGCTATATATATGCTTTCAAAAAATGATCTACTTGAGAGGCATGTATATAGCTCATTGCATAAAAAAATTTAAATTTTGACCTATTAGAAAAAAGAAAACTTTTGGGGGCAAAAAAGCGAATGAAAAGTACGGATTTCGTCATATACGCTATATATGGCTCGAGGCGCCGGCACGACCTTATCCCAGATAAACGATAAAGAAACAATTTCATTCAAAAGGCTCAATATTTACTCGGAAAATTATAGAATAACACAAAGAGCCCATAACATTGGCCATTCGGCTCTTTAAAACTCGCGGAGCTCGGGGGCACTCGCGCGACGCCGGCGATTCTTAAACATACGGGAATAAAGGGGAGCAAAAAAAAAAAGAAAAAGAGCGCCAAGTTGAAAAATTACAACGCTTAGCTCGAAAATTGTCTCGACACCGGCAGAAACGCATAGCGCCTAATATTCGTCATTCCCCCCTTAAACGCATAGTAAGAACGCATAGCTCGAGGCCATTCGACCGAGAGAGTATTAACCCATAGAGCGAAAAGCGAAAGGCGCGAGCTGCGCGTCGGGATCAATTCCTCCATGGCTCCCCCTCTTAGAAACACAAGCAATCTCAGGTGTCTATCCCCCCATCAGCCCATCGTGTCATCGAGAAGAAATATATATATCTTCACCGTCGTCCTCGTCGTCGTCGTCGTCGTCGTCAATCGCTCAGGACAAATATTTATACTCGGCTTTATTCGCCGGTAAGGTACACTTTCCATGGCTCTCGGCATTTGAAAGTAAAATCGGATCGTAAATAACGCATCGCCGCGTAAAAATCGCTCTTCGTACTATCCCCCCTCCGCCCCTCTCGCTCTCTCTTCTTCCCTCTTCCACTGCACGAGGATCCGGCGAAAAGTCGCATCCGCGTGTATACATGTATATGCACCAACGTTCGTATGTATACATGTAAGAGTCCCTCTCTCTCTCTCTCTCTCTCTCTCTCTCGCTCTTCTTCTCAACATAGCGCAAAGTTAGGTATATATGGCTGCGCTACTGCTACAAGCGAACGGCGCGTGCTTTCGCTTGATTCGTGCTCGCACGTAATCTTCTAGACTTTCGAGAGAGTTGCAGAGCGCGCAGTGCTACGGAATATGCATGAGCCGCCGCCGCGCGCGCAGCTCTCGGCAATCCCCCAGAATTCCGGCATAATAATTAATCAGCCGACGCGCGCGCTATCAATATGCAAGGAACTCGATAGCTTTGCCGGGCAGACGAGACTCTCGACGTGCAGTATAATACCCCCCCTGCAGCCCCCTGTGTCCGTCGTTCCGTCCCTGCATTTCTATCTTTCTTTTCTGAAATACTGATATACATACACTATTGTATCGCTCTTTAAAAAGGAGATAGCGATTATTATCGAATAGAGCCAATTCCGAGCGTTATCCATAAATTTCATTGGTCGATAGCCAGTAGTAGAAAAATGCGAAACCACGAATCTTCAGCTTGTTTTTAATATGTGATGGAAAAAATAATCTACGCGCGCGCTTGGACAATTTCTCTAGTATATATATGACTATTGTATACAGCGCACGCGCTTATGCACAATACGTATTCGCCGGAGAAATAAGAGCCGATGGAAAGTATACACCACACGTTTATAGTTCTTGTGCAGTGGAGCTGCGGAGATCAATCGCTGCAGTGCGCGATGATGAGCCGCGCGGCTCGGTTTTTTGGGGCGTGAACGAGCTCGGCAGAAATTGCCGCGGGCGAAAGTATGCTCGAGCGCGGCTCGTTAGAGCTAATACAGCGCGATGCTAAAAAGGAGTTTAGCGCTTTGTAATTGGAATGATTAAATTTTTAACGATTTGACGCTTCTAAAAAGGTGCGCAGAGAGAGAGAGAAGCAGCCACGCGGTGAACGTGCAGTTGCCGCGGCATTAGTGTTATTACGAGATAAGGACTCGATGCATTCGAGTGGGCTGGATGTGTTTTCGTGAGATAAGGAATGTTCTAAGTAACTGAAAAACAAATGTCACACGATAATGATGTGTTGACACGCTAACCCGATATCGCGGGCGTTTTATATACGCTCCGATAAAAAAAGAGCGCATTTTGGAAACTGTTATCTTTGCTAATTGGTCGATGGCGTGAATTTCTTTTTTGCGTATACAGGGTGTTCGTAAAAGTTACGCGGGCAACGACGTATCTCGAATGACACGCTGTACTTCGCGCGAGAAACATGCAGAATCTGGGAGAAAGTCGAGGTCGATTTACAAAACGCCTTCTCATCTCTCGCACTTTAAATTCCGCATGTCATACCGCCTCGACTTGGAAGATTAATAGATAAATATTCAACGACATGTATTGGCAGTTTCGAAATGTCTTGGATCTCGAAATCGAAATTTCCCTTCGCACGTGTTAGTCTGTTCGTCAACCGAACAATTGATCACATGACGATATGTACAGAATATTAGCGATTCAAATTTTATTTAAAATAAAAAGTAAATTTTAGCATAAAATTGCATTTTCCAACCTAGTCAATTCGTGTCATGTTAAAACGTCAATTACAATTCTGATATGTTGGAAAGTGGAGTTGGGAGATAATTTTGCTACTATACACTTTAGATTTTAATGCGCCGCTGTAGCCGTTAGAAAAGTAGCAATATTCCTTATGATAGTTTATTGTATATTAACTATCAAATTACGCGATTAATCTGTCACGTATTAATAAATCGTGATTTATAAGATTTGAAATTTTATTGTACTCACTCAGCCGCATACCAGGTAATTCCGCGCAATGAAATAGGTCGTCAAAACCTCAATTATTGTTTATTATATATTAGGAGAAAAAAAATCAACTTCAAATTACCGACTATTACGCTCAAAAATAAACAGCAAATTTACGTCAAGTATATCCCTTTGACACTTCGCATACACAAACACCAGTAAAATCCAGAGCACATACGTCTCGGTAATTGGCCGCTGGAGGCTGTATCGAATTAAGGCGGCGAAACGCGCGCGCGCGCACGAACGAGAGCATATACAGACAACTAAGTATACACATACATCACGCGAAAATAAGGAAAACGAGGTTAGGACGCGCACCGGCACGAGACGAGAATCCGCTCTAAGCAACTTGAAAAATTACCCTACTTTTAAGTCGCGGGCGCAGAAAAAAAAGCGCACGAAAAAGAAAAACACGAGCTATAACGTGCCGCGTTTTACGCTTTCGACATATATGCGCGCAATATATAAATATGTACAGCGTGTATACGTGTATATCTTATCGATAAAATGGAAACACGCCGGAGCACAGATCGCAATGACGGGTCGCGCCGCGTGAAATTAAATATTCAGCGCGGAACGTATACGGCAACACAACGGCGGCGGATATGAATTAATACACATCCGAGCGAGAGACTGGGAGAGAAAGAGAGTTCCAAATCGCCGTGACGTTGGTATAGCTATTACAATCAAAAGCAACGTCGATTAATTTATCCGTGAGTGCACATCCTGAATCGCCACGGCTATTTTTGACGTAATCCCACTCTGCACTGTACGCCACAACTCGCCGCAGTAATTACAATTGCGCAATGCTGAAATTATTATTTAACTATACAGCGCTGGTACGCCATAGACAAGCGCGTAGCCGCACTTTTTCCACGGATAATTCGCTGCCTCAGCATCTCATGTTCGTCCGCTCATTTTCATAGCTGTATAGTCCGGCTTGCGTTCTCTCCCTCTCTTTCTCTCCCTTACTTCACGGCAGCAGCAGCAGCAGCAGCAGCAGCCGCCCGGCAAGCAATCTCGGCCGGAGAGCACCTCGTCTTTTATTTATTCTCCAAGCCGCTCGCGCAAATTCGCAAAAACATACGTATATGAGGAGCCGGAGGATCAAGAACTGCGGGGGTGGGAAACAGAGAGAAAGAGCGAGAGAGATAGAAAGCCAAATATACGCGAACCGGCAGTGCAGATTGAAATGCACGGAATAAATTTGAGCGGCTAAAGCTCCTGCCCCCCCCCCCTCCCCGCTCGCCCGCTTAACTGCATCGGGGGATACAGCCAGGGGCTGCTGTTGCTGCTGCTCTGTGGGAAAAGAGAACGAGAGATTTAATTAAAGATGCATTGCATTTCGTTTGGGGGACGAAAAGCTGCGGCGGTGCGGATCAACTAGACAGCCGGCTTCTGGTGCTGCTGCTGCTGCTCTTGCTTGCTGCTTGCTGCTGCTGCTGCTGCTGCTGCCTTCCCTTTTCGGATTATTTTCAGGAAAATTTCGTAACGAAGAGATTGTGCGCGCATTTGGTTTTTCTCTCTTTTGCTTTTGTGGAGAGTAAAAATTGTTAATGGGATTTGAATGCATAACAGATCAGGATTAACGAAAACGAGCTCATACATCTGATTATTTGGTATTATTAACAATTTTTAATTTATTATTTTTTATTGTAAAGAAATTGAGAAAAATCAGTAATTAAGGTGAGACTTCAATGCTTATCATCAATCAAGGTAAATTTTCTTAATTTTTGCGAATTCCAATAAAATTTTATTATTTCTAATATAAAAAATGTTCTCCAAGAGTTGAAAGTATCAAAAAAGATTAAGAGTTAAAAATATTTTAATAATCAGAAAATCAGTATACAGCTTTACCTTATAGTATTCGCACTTACTAACTGTATAAAAATGTCTTGTTCCGCGTTAGCCGTTGTAATAATTGATACTGGCTACTGTATCGTATATTTATGTAATTATGTCTGCTTCTTGCAATCATAAGAAACAATAATGCTATACATGAAGGTAACAGAAACTGAAAACCAGTATAAAGACCTTCACTTTCTCATTCAATATTTGAGCAATAGCAGAACATTTGTCATTTGATCAATAGTAGCTATACTGTCTGCAATGATCTACAGTGTCACAAGCAATTACCAACTTGATTTTCGATATTACGTATAAGCAGTCATGCAAGGAATAATTTAGTATGTTTTGAATAACATCATTTAAAAACATTTTTTCTATATATGAAAGCAGATTACGCATCGAGAATTATATAATTATGTAACGTAACTGCGTGTGAGAACAATTATACGTAATTGTTAATCTGTAACAGAATATTCTTTTGTTCCAAAACAATTCTTTATTAACTTAATAATAAATTAGTTATAAATATTTCATTGTACTAAATAAAGTCAAAGTAAACTTATTTCTTGTTTATGAAGAAATATCAATCTCGGAAGACGGCCCGTTTTGCAGTTTGAAGTTAATGTCACAAAGTTCCGTGTAAGGGCTGCCTGTTTTTCACAGATACTGATCTCCCTCGTCAAACTGCTCAAAGGACTAATTAGAGCACACTTTGATAATACACCCTCTTAAGATGCATAATGATCCAAGGCGGAGAATATTTTACTAATGCATTATAAATTAATTAAAAATTACTATCCATATTTTTTTATGTATACACAGCGCGACACGATAAACGTTATCGCTTTGACAAAGGGAGTTGTTAATAGGACAATTAAAAAATATCAAGATGAAAATGAATGTAAGAGTTCCAGAAACAAATTACATAAACTTTTTTATTTCTCTTTAAATTGGTTTACGAAATCAAAATAGTATTCCGTAGGAAGGCCTAGTTTCATTGCGGTGCGTTTTCATATGAACTGTTTTATACTCGATCTTCCGGATCGATTTCTTACTTTCACTGTATAACGTTGGACCAGCTACGCGTGGGTGTTTCGCTCTCATTTTTCACGCAGTCTTATTTTTCTCTTCGAACTAAGCGTAAAAATTTATCGAAAAAAAAGGCAGTGTCGATGACATCGCGCGCACGGTGTAAAAAATTTCAAGAGTCCCTCCGAACAACTCACGGAGTAAAAAGTGCAGGTACTCGAAGCTTGTACTAAAAGATAGGACGTTGCGATAATCGGTGCATGTCGGCGCATGTATAATGAACGGAAAATAAAGAGACCGTCTAAGGTTGTGCAACGATAGCGCGCGGAGATTTTTGCGCGAAAAGCAAGAAAACTCAAGCGCTTCGAAAAAATGTTTATGCGCGGAACATCGTGGATTACAACTTTTTATCGAGCTTAATTAATTTCTTACGCAAATTTTCCCTTCCGCGTGCATTTTCACCTGCGGCTGCGCAGGATCGGCGAACAATCGCGTATATAGGCTCTTTTTAACCATATAAAATTACACGGCGCGCATCGGCCGAAAGGCGCCGGCGAGCAAATCATCTCGCGAGCACGTGATTTTTCACTTCAAAGAGACCCCTGGGCATTCCCACAGCCAATAAAGACGGAAAAAAAGCATATAGCTTCTCATGTTTACATTTACCTAACGGCGGCTTTTCTCCATCATTACGCGCAACAGCTTTACGCATTCGCGTTCACGCGAGAGAGTCGCGGCCCGTATAGTCTGTTGTTTTCTCCTCTTTCCAGCGAATATTCAAATCGCCGCCTACGACGAGCCGGGAGAGCCGGGCGTGCATTAATAATAACGCGACAATCGCCGCTTGTGTGTACGAGCGCGCGAGAGGTGTGCGAGTATGGGCGCCCACGAAATCGATCACGTCACGGCACACTTAGCGACGTCGACGACGACGACGACGCGCCAGCTGTGCGCCCGAGAGAGTAAACCTCGCGCCGCGCCGCGCGGCGCCCCGAGTCGATAAACGCGCGTACACCGCAGCGACACGAAAAATTTATTATTTTTTTCTCTCTACCTCTCGACGAGATCCCTTTTTGTCTCGCGCTCGCTCTCTCTTTCTCTCTCTCTCGTAATGATCCGCGGGCGTAAAATTAAATTATACATGCGCGCTCGCAGGAGACAGATATAGGCTCGCGCGGGATTAATAAAGCAGAGGCGAGAGAAGCCGAGGTCGTCCCGGGCTTCCTGAATACGCGCGCGTCGTCGTCGCGAAACTCTCTTTCGGGCAAGGTGAATATTTTAAGTGGAGTTTGAGGTTGCCCGATGTGTATGCGCCGCAGCAGCAGCGGTAGCAGCAGCAGCAGCAGCCGACCCGAGAATTCCGAAGGAATTCCTCGCTACACCAGGTTGTGTATCTCTGTCCCATAATTTTTTTATGCCTCGGCAGCGACGTATACGGCTTGTAACATTCCTCAAATATTTGCTGATTTTTCTTCTCTCTCTCTCTCTCTCTTTCTCTCGCTCGCTTGCTCGTCCCTCTCCCCGTAATTTATATATGTATTCTTCACGGCGACGAAGGAAAAAGAGAGAAGCCGCAGAGCTGCATTACACGCAATGAGCATTGGAAAATAATAAAAATTTTTTTCCTCCGAATGCTAATCGCCGAGGGTGCGCGCGTACATGGAGTAGTTAATACGACGCGTCTTTACACCCGATAAATGCACGGCTCTTCACCAGAGAGAGAGAGGTTACCGCACATATCGGTTTCATTTTTCATCTCTCTCACTCGTGCTACTCGCGCAGATCTATATAATGCGTATTGCGTTTTCCGCTAATTAAAGCCATAACAGTGCGTATGCGAGAGAGCAGGTGCGAGGACGTTTTTTTCCTCGTAATTGCCGTTTCACTATCGTCTCCACTCCGACTATTGTAATACAGCGAGTATCTCTCTCTCTCTCCCTTGTTTTATAACTTGTGCAAAAAAAAAAAACGGGAGCCAACGAGTTGTTTTACACAGGCAAATCAGATCGATCGATTTTCGAACACAATGGGCTTCTCTCTTTTTTTCCCTCCTCGCTCCCTCGGGCTATTCTAATAAAGTCGTTCTTGCCGCCGCAGCGGAGGAAAGACAAAGATTTGATAAGGAAATCGATCGGTCCATGCGCCTTTTTTGTCCTCGCGGAGAGGGATGATGTCCCCCCAACCCTCCCGAGAGGGAAAGAGAGAGGGTCCCTTAATTATCCAGCGATTCGCGAATAATGCAGCCAGGGATCGTTATCGGGGAGGGGGGGGGGGCGGGCGAACGACGTCAAAAGCGTGTGTACGCGCACACTCACACAGACAGAAGAGAAAGAGAGAGAGAGAGAGTTACTGAAACGAGCATCTGAAATTTATAACTGACCGACTTGCCGCATTGTACTCTCCCGCGCGGCTCGTCGCGTATGACCGTGAGAGAGGGTCCCGTGCCGCATCATGCGGCATGAAATGTTTTGAAAGTGTTTTTCTTTCTGTACAAGTGATACAAGCTCGGGAAGAGCAATGTTTCCGTTTATAATGAATAGATGCGCGCGCGGCTGTACATCAGCGGGAAGCGAGCGAGTGTACACGCTTATGTAAATGGAATCGTGATAAAACGCGCGCGCGCGCGAGGAGCGTCGATTTTTCGATGCGCGGCCGCGCTAACTTTTAATCAAAAGCGAGAGGAGGAAACGATTCGGCTTTCCATTCAAATGGTCTCATAACGAAGTTGCTCGTAATTTCTCAGCGGCGCGCATTCTTCGAGCGCCGCCGGGGGTAAATCCGCGGTGCGCTTCCGGATCCTTATTTTTTTAACTTTAAACTAAAAAAAAAAAGCTGAAATAGTAGAGGAGAGAGTGAGAGAGAGAGAGAAAACAAGAAGAGCAACGAGAAAGAGAGAGAGAAAGTTATTCTTTAATTTGAAACCGAAACTTTCTAGGACTCGAAAGCTCGAATTCGTCCGAGTGCATGCGCGCGCGCGCAAAAATAACATCGTCGTTGAGATCCAATTTCGAATTTTTTTTTTCGCAGAGCAGAGGCCTATTGCGTGCGCGTATTACGCTTGGCGCCTTCCGCGGGTAATTGCGTTATAACGACGCTTAGCGAATTTCGACTGTAATAACAGACGCTTTCTAAATGACTGTACACACCAACGAGCATCGAGTCGGCGGCGGCGGCGGCGGTGATTCGTGGGTATACGTATACATCTTTACAATGTACATGCATATGAGGGCTATAGACACGCGCGTACGCGTGTACGTACATGTGTTGTGTGTGTACATTGTGCGTCAGGAAATACACGGCCCAACAACGAGGCGCTATACACGACGCGCGTTTCATTAAAATCCATGACCCGGAGGTGCGCGCGTCTGCTCGATAGCCAGACGAGTTAAATTTCTATTGTGATGCGTCATCGTGCACGGCCTATTGCCCAAGCAGCCAGTTATTCCCGCATAAATTATATACGCTCTGCACCTCTAAAAGCCCCTGGAAAAATCATGAAACTTTTTACTGCGTTCGTTCTCGCGCTCTCGCTCGCTCGCGTATAACACTTAAATATTTATTGGCCTTTCAAGACGCCGCGCTCTCGGCATCAACGAATTCCCTTCGCATATTACTGTAATGGATTCCGACTTGGCTTGTTACATTTTTCCCTCGCTGCGGCCCGCCCGCCCGCCGCAGTGGCTGATAATAGCGAGGAGGATGATTCGATTGTCGCCGCTCGGTATAAGAGGAGTGCGGGTTTGCGCGGATGATTTCGTTGAACGCTGTATGCAGCCGAGAGAGAGAGAGAGACGTTTGAATAAAAACGCTTCTCTCTCCGGAAAATTCAGCGCGCTCCGGGGGAAGCTCGTCTCGTAAAATCAATATAATGTTTTGATACTAAAAGCGTGTGTACGTAGCTCCCGTTACACAAGTCGAACGTTTAAAAAAAAGGCTGCTGTGTATGATTCGTGTAAGATGTAACTCTGTGTAACGAGTATACATAATGTAACAAAGCTTCGCTTCGGTAGGAAAACAAAAGCGCCTCGAACAAGCCGATCGCGTCTAATCCGCTCATCTCTCTCTCCCTCTCCTTCTGTACTTCTCTCTGGAGGAGCTCGCGCAACCAGCTCATCACTAAAGTTTCAGGCCACCCGGGCGTATTCCGACCAAAAAAGCTCTCCCCCTCTCTCTCCTCCCATCGGCCCGTTAATTATCAGTCTCTCTCTCACTCTGACTATTACCACCACTCCATTCTCTCTCTCTCTCTCTCTCTCTCTCTCGAGGCAAAACTACCTCGGCTGCACGCATATAATTATCCACAACGCTAAAAGCATACTATACACGCTCTTTCTGAGCCCCTCCACCCCACCCCCTCTTCGAGATTGATTGCGATGTAATTGCAATGTCGTTACACGCCGGAGCGCCGGAAGTCAAACGGCAGTAGCTGCTATCGTCTATATACAGTAGCAGACCCACATGTACACGTATACACACACTGCGAGCACACACAGATTGAGAGAGCGAAGCGGCTCTCCATATATATCTATATATATATATACAGTGCGCCGAGCGCGCACGCCGACTGCTTTTTTAACCAATTTTCTTCTTCCGCCTCGTCCGTATAGCTCTATACGTGCGGCCCCCCCTCTATCCTGTGTACTTCTCTGCTTTTTGTATCTATATCCTCTTTCTCTCGCTCTCTCTTTCTGTACTCGATCCGGGTATATCTTGCGGCTGGCCGACGTAATTCAAAGGGGATATCGGCTTTCTATTGATTGTTAACGCTGCTTATCGCGCTGCAACGATTCGCGGGAGATGGAAAAAAATTTTTTTATTTTTCGGCACTATACCGGGGCACTTATGGCTCGCGACGCGTTGCTTCTCTCTCTCTCTCTCGCCACCTCCGATCAACAAGCCGTATAATGTCTTTGCGTTATCCGCGAATGTATAATGACAATTTCACCGGTCATTAGGCGCCCATTCAGTGGCAATCCGGCAACGGCCTTCTGTTTTTCCCGCTCTATGTATACACTCGGTGCTTATACATATACAATATACATGTATTAGAGGTAAAAGGGTTGACTGCATAGCAGAGACAGAGAGAGAGAGAGAGAGACACCACAGGACGCACGTGATTTGTTTATCGATGCAGAAAAGCTAGGCGTACATGTATATAGTGTTCGAGCGATAGATATAACAGTAGCAGCGCGGGGTTCGCGAAAAATGCAGGAAACCGCTCGTATATTTTTTTTTGGGGAGGGAACGCTCGAACGCACGATCCCGGGGATGTGTGTAAAATATCAGCGGGCGATAAGAGTGAGCCTGTGTACATCGTAAAAGTCATCATAACGGTAGGCAATCACGCTGATTGCAGCGACGCGATTAAGATGACTTTTACCGCGGTTTGTGCGCACTCTTATCGGGGCCAGCCTATTTACCTCGAATTGATAGCGATACACGTACACTGGCGTCTAAATTAGCCACCCCGAGAGTACCGCTTTGTTTACCCGGGCATTAGCGAGATTCAACGATAATGATATGCAATCATATGCACGACGAACGCCTATACACTATAGGCCGCCAAGATCTACAACACGTGCCTCCATAACCAGTTATCTACATACACATATATGTATAATGTATATATATGGCGACCACATCGTGTTTACACAAAAAGCCTCTCCCTCGAATCAATAAAATAAAACACTCTCTCTCTCTCTCTCTCTCTCTCTCTCTCTCTTTCTCTCTCCCTCCTCGAGAGACGCATCCGACTCGGCTTTTATATATACACCTGAAATTCCGATAAGTCCCGATCTACCGAGTGGCGTTAGCTCGCCCAGCAGGTAGTATATGTAACTATATATAGAAGGATACTCTCCGAAGTATACGCTCTATACTCAAGACTGCGTGCTGCTGCTCTGCCGCTGCTCCTGCTGCACTGACTTCTCTCTCTCTCTCTCTCTCTCTCTCTCTCTCTCTCTCTCTCTCTCTCTCTCTCTGTCTCGCTCTCCCTGTAGGTATATACTGTAGGTATACTCTCTTGAATACCGCAGGCCGCGTGTAGAACGCTCAAGTTCTCCGCGAAACGAAAGCAACTTCTCTCTCGTGTCCAGCCTTTTCCAAGTGTATAATATACACCGAGAGAGAGAGAGAGAGAGAGCGAGCAAGAGAGAGAGAGAAAAAGAGAAGAACACTGCACGTATGCCCTCCGTGCACTGCTGCACACACACACACAAACATACACACACGTATACATATATATGTACGGTCGGGGTTACCGTCCGGTCCGAGCACGGGCCGCGAGAGCCTGTGTACTTATAGCTCTCTCTGTGTGTAAGCGCGCGCGCGCGTGTGTGTGTGTGTGTCTGCAGCAGTAGGTAAATGAAATTAGAGAGAAAGAGAGAGAGAGAGAGAGAGCGATGCTTTAATTGCCGCGCGCGGATTAAACGTCGTGCAGAGCGCGCGCGGGCGAAGAGAGAGAGAGAGAGAGAGAGAAGGAATGGAGGAGAGATTCCGTTGTCGGCATCAGCGGCATTTTTAATTGGCCGCCCAGCGGAATTTCGATCACGCTCGAAAGCGGGGCATTCTCCACTCCGAGATTTCTTTTTGCTTTCGGCGCGACCTTCCTTTCGATATATACGCTCCTTCGCTCTTTTCTTTTTGCTCCGCCTGCTTATACATGTGTATGCGTGCGTGTGTGTGTGTATACGAGTGCGTTCGGCTATACGCACACATGCACATATATACGTGTATCTACATCTCCCTCCCCACACCGAAATTCGAGGTTAGGTCCTTAAAGGAATACACGCACTCGCACACGGATGCAGGCTATACCCGTACGTATAGAGGGTCTACTCACATGTGTGTAAGGACGTGCGATTGAACGTGTCGACGGGTAAACTGCAGTGCGGTGCAGACGTCCTCGTGGAATACCAATGCTTCGTCTTCTTTCCTTCCTTCGTTCTCCTGTCGGCGCGCACTGCTACCCGCTGTATATGCCGCTGCTATATACGACGCAGTCACGGGAAAACAAAACCAACCCGCACTTGATAGCAGAAATGCAAAGAGCAAAAAAAAAAAATTGAACAGAACTGACCAACTTTCCCGAACCTCGCGCGCGTCTCCGCTACTGCTGTATAACAGGTTCGGAGTCGCGCAGTCCGAAAGGATGACACTCGCTGTATAAATATACGTATCCGGCTCTCGCGTGTATCTTATCTGCGCTCGCTCGGAGGGGGAGAGAGAACGCCGTGCAGCGCGTTATGCAGGAGAAAATAAAAACCGAGAATCCCGGCGACAACCGCAAGGTCGCGGGAGAAAGGATGGCTCTCTATGATATACGCGTACTACATGTATACAACCGCGAAGGCCTTCGCTGCGCTTTCCTTCTTCCCCCTCGGTTTATGCGCAGGTATGTGCATGCGACACCTGTGCAGCGTATATACGCGGAGGTACTTCGGCTTGCGTGCGGTGCGTATACTCTCTCGCTCGGGCCGCGCACGAGAGAGCTGCAGCGCAAGGGAGAGACGACACGGAGCGCTGCGGAAACAGGTGAAGAGCGCGAGAAAAAGCCCCGACCGCCCGGCCACGAGCGGATCCTCAAGCCGACTGGTGTGTGCGCGGGAGCAGTCGCTGTCAACGACACACGTAGGCCGCCGCCGCCTCAGCGCCATCTAGCGGGCTGCGCGCGCGCTCGCCTGTATACATGTATATGTATATAATGCGGAGAGGAGAGAAGTGCGCGCCGCGGAGTTGGCCGAGGGTCGCCGACGATTGCCGCTCTCGTTACGCTATTCACGGATGCGGTCTTTTATCTCTCTCGAAGGTTCGCTCGTCCGCCTTCCGCGCGTGTGTGTATACATACACGGGAGCGTCCCGAAAATTCATACGCGTTTCTGGGTAGACTACGGAATTACGAGGAACCGTCTGTATACCGATACGACGAGTCGCCGGGACTCTTTTTATCTTGTTTCCGTTTGTGCGCGAAGAAGATTGCGCTTTCTTACGATATCGATTTGGATTTGCGCGTGCTTTGTTTCAGTATTCATTACGCGGAACAAGCAGCTTTTGACTCACTGATTTTGCCGCGTTCCTCTGTCGATCCAATTATCGACAATTAAAGCTACTGCGGCACGAGTTAGAAGTTACCTAACCGTAGCACAATACGTATACCAATAACTGATCACCGTCGCAAACACTACTCCGACTTAAATTGTTGAAACTTCCGAACGCAGCCGAATACCGAACGAATTTTCTAGAGATTCTCTCGTATAGAGACACCTGCAGCAGGAACGTCTTGGCTTATAATATCGCTGTATAGGTGCGCAGTTTCTACAGCTGGCTCGGAGGAGTTTAATGTGTGTACTGTGTACTTATACTATACGTGCAGTGTATTACAGACTACCTATGTATATAGGAGTGAGAAGGAGCGTCAGCTCGATATGATGAAGACGAGGCCTTTCCATAGAGAGATTATGTACGCGCTGATGTGTATTATGAATGGAGAGCGAGAGCGCGCGCTCGACACGTCGACGACACCCTTATTACAAGCTCTTTATAAAGAGGTTTTTGTAATCTCCTCTCTCGGCCAGTGTCCGCCTATATGCATATACGCTATATGTATACACGCACGCGTATAGCGCCGAGCGTCTTTTTCAACCTTTTCCATCCTATTATCCACGTATATTTATAATATATATTATATATTTTATATATATGTGTGTGTGTGTGTGTGTGTGTGTGTGCACAAGGCTTCTTTGATATTTATATAGCGGAGAGAGGGGGGGGGAGCAGCTGCTCCCGAGGCTCTCGGGAGCAGCGAATGAAGCGATAAGGATTCGAAATTAGCCGAACACCTGAGGAATCGGCTAATAAGCACCGCGTACGAACAGCTGTGCAATGACGCGCGTAATGACGTTCTTTCGTAATGAATTACCTAATAATTCAGCGGTAGCGGCGGCGACTATGCTCGCAATTCCGTCGTCGTCCTCCGCGCTCCTATATATATATACCAGTCATCGTCGTCCTCGTCGTCGTCGTCGTCGTGCAGAGGGGGGAAGGGGGGCTCTCTCGCACCGCGTTTTATGTTGCGTCCCGCGTGCACCGCGCGCACACACAAGGCCCGTCCGAGAAATGGCACCGGTAAATTATAGGGTAATGTTTTCAAGCACCTACTTCAACGAGATAATATTGATCTCGTTCGTCAAGTGCGCGACATATCGGATTACATCTCGAATCTGCGCAGGTGTACGTGTGTGCGTGCGTGCGTGCGTCTGTGTTTATAGCCGGCTTCGTTTCGTTCGCTTTATACGCTAAATTATTTCGAGTAATTTCATTAATATTTTTGAGGTATGTATATATACATATGTATTGTATCCCCTTAATAATGCAATCGTTCGATCGATTCGCTGGATTTCGTATCGTACGTTATACGTGCATATTTATACTTGTGCATCTGTGTAATACAAAATGAGACATAATTACGTTTTCATGCATAGTAATCGTAAAACATTCAACGATAATTTATAATTATATACCGTCAAAAATGTACGACTGTATTTCGTCCCGTCAATTTGTTTCGGGCAAATTTTCCGTGTGTGCGCGCTCGCGCGCGAATTTTGATTCACGTCAAAACACACAACGGAATTTATAATTTTCAGCAGGATTGCGAAGAATGCGCGTTACATTAATATTTTGTTAATTATCGGGAGTGATGTGCGTCGATATTTTATTCAAATCGCATACGAAACTTTTGCATGAAACTTCATTCACTCATTCACCGTAAACACATGAACCCTGAGACATGAATTACATGGCTCTCGAGGGATGCGCACAATATGAACCAATCACAAACCGTCTTCAGCGGCTTCGTAACATCCGCTCATCACTTTTGTATGGGAGATGCTTTTTGAAATTGAAATAATGATATTTAATTTTCAAAAATTGAAGTACAAGTAGTGTTCTTGAAAAATGCCATAACACAGTGAATGCGTTATTGTTGTTCCGTACAAAGATTACAGTATAGCACCAATAAGAAAACTGAGTATACACTCTACAATGAATTTTGCAGCAATACAAGAAACCTCAAGCGTTTAGTCTAAAATATTTTCATAGGGTTCTTTTTGCTAATATTCACGTTAGCATTCAAAATTTAAATAAAATTTGAGAACAGAAAATTCTTTGAAAACTCTCAAAAAATACTTCGAATTTCTTGTAAAAGTATATTCATCTTCAACATTCTATCCTCATTGCTCTGCATAAAAAAAGGATCTACCCACCGAAAATTACCTAAAATGTAGTTATATACGCCAGTCGTCGTGGAAGTCTTCGTGCAGCAAAAGAGCGACAAGTACATTCGAACGTTCGCTTACATTTCCAGGCGCACCTTTTCAAATTTTTAAATTTCAAAGAACTTTGCGTTGTGCCCACGTCTTCGGACGGCTGGCAAATTGTATAAGTATAGCTTCGGAATCTCGCCGAACAAATTGCAACGAAATTCAGCTCGAAGAAGACTCACGCCGTGTAAAGCAAGAGCGGCACAAAAGAAAATACTAATCACAACCAAATTCGAATGCACTCCGTCGAAGGCCCGGTCGAGCGGAGGGAGAGACAGGAATTTTTCTATTACATGAATATCGGAAAAGCGCCCGGTATTTCTCCGGTTCGTTCGCGAGCCATTACACCACTCGGGCCGATTCCCCTTTATATCTCCCTTTCTCCAAGATCTTCTCTCTCTCTCTCTCTCCCTCTCTCTAGTCTCGCGGAGCTTTGCTCATTTTTTTATCCGTGTACTCCGAAGCTGCTCGAGCTCTCCTTTGTACAGAGCAAATCAAACGGCAAAAGAGTTACTCGCCGTTCTTTAATCTGGGGGATAGGTATAATTATAAAACGTAGCCGGGAGAACAAAGTTGCGCAATCTGATCGGCCGTACTGGAAAGGGCGTTGTTTAAACAAAGTTTCTGATGGAATTCTCGCATTCGAGCGAGAAGACCGGCGCGATGTATACATATATATAATTCAGCGCTCGGATTAACGGAGATCGCGATACTTGGCTTTTGTATACATAATCTCTCTCGTAATGCCATAAATACATGATATAGATTCATGTAGACGGCAAAGGAAAATATGAAAATTTGAGCAATAGTAGCGCGCGTGTGCGCATCGCAAAACAATATCCGCACGGCGCGAACAATGTAAGTCCTGATCAACAAGTGTCGCGATTTAAATTTATCGCGTTTGTCGGTGCGAAGTGGGGATAGGGGGGGGAGGGGCTATGCCGGGTGCGAAGTAAAAAAATCCTCTACACAGCAGAGCGGAGCGCTCGCTTTTCTTTTTATTTTTTTTTATCGTGATTGATGGTATTGAATTGATTGCGCCTTGTTGAACGCTTCAGCGATTTATGCGCGCCGCTGTATAGTATATACGCACGACGAAATCTCGCGCACAATAGTATATGAATATTCAAATTTACCGCCAAAAAATAATTAACGTTATACGCGGCTGTATTCTCGGGGCCACGACGCGGGGAGGTGGAATGAAAAATTACCGCAGAAACAGGCGCATTTGGGCCGTGCGGCTGTGTATACGTGGCCGAAAGAAATCCCTGTATATTCAACATCTCCCCCCCCCCCCATCCCCGGTAGCGCGTCGTCGCGCCCCAGCAACAAAAGAGCTAAGTAGATAAAACTTGTCAAGCTCGAGTCAGAGGTCATACATAACACCACGCGGAGTTTTCTCTCTACCTCGCTCTCTCGATTAAATCCAGTCCCTCTCTCTCTCTCTCTCTCTCGCTCTCGTTCTGCAGGCGGCAAGAGACAGAGAAAGAGAGTAGCCGGAGGTAAAAAGCAGCTCTCCGCTTTGCAAATCCAAAAGTCTAATTTGGCGCCTGCAGCCCGACTAAATGCCACTTGCTCGCTCGCTCTCTCGACTACAGGAGCCCCGAGGAATTTGTAAATTCGACGCTCGGAAGTTTTAATCGTCCATCAGGGGAAGAAACGCGCGAGCCAACTTTTTGCATAATAATCCGACGACGGCGACAAAGCCAACGCCCGGCCTCGATATTTCACACAGCTCTTTCTCTTCCTCCCCCCCCGACCCACCGCCTGAGCTTTTTCTTGTCCGTGCAGTACTATGTACACGGGTATGTATGTAGATAGCTCCTATATGCAGCGATGTCGCCGCGAGCTTTTTATCGCTGCGGGCCGCATGTATATTACGGGGAATCGCTCGCTGATGGAGAGGATTAAGTCTCGCGCGCGATTCCGCGGTTTTTATGGAATGGCTGTTTCTTCGTGCTTTATTAATTTTCTTCTTTTTTTGCGAGTATCGATTGGCGTGCGCTATACTCTCGCGGGGAGGTATAGATATACATGCGCGCGTACAGTCGGGCGCCAAGCTTTCGGTTCGAGCTTTAAAGCTCCGGCTCTTTTAAGTTTCGAACTCTGCCGCGCACAGCGCCGAGTTTTACATTTTTATACATGCGAGTGTTCCCGGAATTTCGTAAATAGAATATGTATAAAGCTCGTGGAAGTTTGCCTCATAAGCTCTCCCTCTCTCCCCCTCCCCCCGCCCCCCTCGTGCAGCATTTGAATTTAAAAATATTATATATTCTTTCGTCGGGCCAAAGGAAAACGAGAGAGTCACGACTTTTCATTCTTACAAATATATGCGCGCGCGCACTGCTATATACTCCGTGAAATTTGTATGTGTAATACGCGTTTGAAAGCTCGGCTGTAATATACGGATCGCGCGCGAGCGTGTAATCAAAAAATTTCCATTATATATATATTCCCGCATATGCAAAAACGAAATGACAATGAAAAGTTTAACGAGCGTAACGCACGCGAGAGCCCTTCTTTCGCCTCATCCCTTACATATATTATTATACATATATATGTGCATATCCACCAATTTTCGGAAACAACTCTCCCCAAAAATAGCATAATTTTTTTTTTAAAGCACACCTATACCAGGCCTGTTTTTTCTCATTCCTTAGATCATTCTGGAAGAGAAAAAACTCGCGTGCATGGTCGATCGTTTTTTATCGGAGCAAAAAAGACTCGAAAAAACGAGAAATAATTCACAAAAAATGAATTCATAAATTTTTTTCTCGAAAACTATGAACTTCTATAAAAATTTCGATACAACAAAAATATCTTGAAGTTCATCAAAGAATGCTCTGAAATTTTTTCAAATCGATCCAATACAATTTTTGGCTTTTCGAAAATCCAAAAAAATTGAAATTCCGAAAAATGTTCGTAAAAAATCTGAAAAAATTCCAGAGCATTCTTTAATAAATTTCAAGACATTTTTCGCAAATGTGACATAGTTTTCGAGAAAGAAAATCTATGAATTCTTGTTTTTTATAATTATTTCTCGTTTTTTTGTTCGAGACATTTTTACTCCGGAAAAAAGTATACCCTCCAATTGGCCGTGCACGCGAATTTTTTATCGTTCAGAATGACCTAAGGAACGAGAAAAAGTAGGTCTAGTAGGTGTGCCTCAGAAAAAAATTTGCAACTTTCTAGGTAGAGTTGTTTCCGAAAACTGGTGGATATGCACATATATATTTATTATATATATATTGTATACAAATATACAACACACGCACGCGCGCGTACCAGAAAAAATGACGCTACGATAACGCGCAACGCGCGCCCATACACGCATTACACCGTCCACCGACGAAAAATTCTCGTCGTCAGCGACGAGGACGACAACGGCAAGCCGCGCACATCACGACGCTCTTATTAAAATTTTCCCGATACCAGCATCAGAGGGCATCTGCACAATGTTTTTCATAAACAAATTGCGCCTGACCCTCCGAGAGAGGGGTGGACGGGGCAGCGGGAGAGCACATATACACACACACACACACAAATGAAAAATCTTCCTTTAATCGTCAGGGTGTGTGTGTGTGTGTACTGTGTATATATATACACACACATACACATATATATTGACAGAGAGCGATTCTCATATAACCGAAGAATATTAAAACAAGAAATATTCCGAGGCTATATCAAAAAACGGATTTTCCTTGTACACAATAGTCGCGCGATACATATATATATATATATATTATATATACGTATACATATAAAGCGAAAAAGCTCTCGGCGCACCGCGCGCGCGGACGTACGATATATAAACCGAGATTGCCGTACGCACATATACACCTGCGGCGTACGTATAAACGCAGACACACACACACACAGACACTACCGCACGCATTTTTCGCATCCGCGGGCTGTTATGAGTAAATAAAAAGGAAGAGAGGCGCGACTGCTCTGCATATAGCTTCGACTATCGCGCATTTGCAGTTGTGTATATACATATACGTGCGCGAATATATACGTATATATACGCTTACTCTCGCGCGGCGAGTATTACGCGTAGAGCTGAAAAACCGCGCAAACGGGGTGTCTGGAGAGAGGCGACGAAAAGAGCGCACGCGCGCGCGAGAAAGCCGCCTGGGAAATCAGGTGCGCTTCGCGCACTCCGGCCTCTCGCGTTTACCTCTATCTCTCTCTCTTTCTATATAGGTATATACATGTATCCGCACAGCCATACACACAAATGCATGCGCGCACCGAGTCCCCTCTGCATACGATGTATATGTATAGCTATGTATATCCAGTTATATACTATGCAGAGAGTGGCTGGGACTCGATAAACGCGAGGCAGAAAAGGGCCTCGATGGGATTCCAATTGCTCGTTATACTCGTTACGCCAGTTCGCCGCTGACACCCGCGAGAGCCGAGAGTGAGCCTTCCCTCTAGATATACCTATGCAACATCTACACACATATATATACCTATGCGCATTTTGCATGTATGTGTGTACCTTGGAAAAGAGAGTTAATTCTGTTTATCGCCTGCAGCCCCGTTACAAAACGATCTCCGATAAAACGTCTCTGATTTTTTACCGCTTTGTTGGCTGGCGCACTGCACTGCTCTCGCGGTAAAACGAAAAAGAAAAGGAACCACGTGGTATAAATCTCCGTGCCTCTATGTATACGACTAGTTCTCCTGAAAATTTGCACTTTTCGGGGGTCCAGAAATCGAAAGTTTTTTTTTCAGAGGTCTCGGAACCGCTCGGACTTTCTTCTGTAAGCCGAAAAATATAGTCAAGAATGTAGAGCAACATGAGATTAAGTTATAGGGTTACAGTTACTGCGGCAACCATATTTTTGAGCCATTTTACGTTTTTTTTCTTACAATAAATTAATACGTCAAAGTACTGGAATAGTAACAATTACGAATGTTCTCAAGACACAAATAAAATTTCGAATTACCCTGCAATAAAGTACAACAAAAGAGCCTTAATTTTTAAAAAAATGCACGTGTTCGATGCTCTGATCAAAAGGTATGTCCGTTAAAAAAAAGTCATAAAAAATCCGAATAGCCGATTTTTTCTTTATTCTCCATGTACCTCCCCATGTTAAATTTTCATGTTCCATGTTTCCCATGTTCCTCTGCATTTTTGACTATCTTTCGGCTTACAGAAGAAAGTCTGACTGATCCGAAACCTTTAGCTTTAGAAAAAAACTTTCGGTGTCTGGACCCCCGAAAAGTGCAAAATTTTTAGGAGAACTAGTCATATATATACGTCGCTGTGTATATATATATATACACAATCCCACTAAACTGACGGAGATTAATTTATCCTTCGACAAAGGAAGATTTTTCATTTTGCGCGACGACTTCATACACCACCGAAATTAAGCATACATATACCAACATTTGCAAAGCAATTTGTACGACTACGTCCTCTCTCTCTCTCTTCCGCGGCGTCGTCCCTTTTTTCGCGCGCAAAATACCCGTGTACAAACGGAAAATATATTCCCCTCTCTTTCTCTCTCTCGCCCCGAGTATTTTTTATACCCAACCAAGTAATTTCTTTTTCAACCGGGAAATAAAATAATGATGCTCGCGCGCGCGCGCACCGGGCTTGATTTATGAAAAAGCCTTGTTTTATTTTCGGGCCGAGGAGAAAAAAGCGGCGCGAGCTTTCGCGAGCGGGGGAGAGGCCGTTCGCCAAATTGACTTATAATATATCGTGGGAAATTCGCGCTGTCCTCTTTTCCCGCGCGGCGGCAACGCGGCAGCCCATTACACGAGCTGTACGTATAATGCGGAGCAGATTTTCTCTCGGCTTTTTTTTTTGTGCAAATTTGATTTATCGAAGTTACCCTTCGCGCATGCGGATGACACTTTAATCGAGTCGAGCTCGTTTTTTTTTTGTTCTTTTTTAACGTGATTAATGAAAATTACGAAACTTATCGAATGTCATGAAATTACGATGAAAATTAATCTCGCGCATTAGCGAAACTTGCGGCGGGGGGGGGGGGGCCGAGGCACTGATCTATTGTGCTCCGAAAGTTGAACTTTGGTTATCACGCTAAAATGGTTTTAATCATTGATGTAATTGAAAATGTTTCAAACTTCGCGAGCTTTATTGCTCTCGTTAGCCACGATACGTTGTGTACCGATTAATTTGATTTTGTTCATGAGCCGAGAGAGTTATATCTGCGCTCGGTAAATAAATAATAAAATTTAGAAAAAAAGTGCAGCGTCATGAAAACGCATCGCGAGCGCACTGCGGATATTGAATTACGTCGCTGTCAATATTGTATCGAAAATGAACGCTGAATCCAATTGATTTCGAACGAACTAATATTTGATATGAGCAGCAGCAGCAGCAGAGACCCGATCATTACGGCAATCGCTTCGTTCAATTACACAGTCGGCGAACGAAATTACACGTGGCAAACGAAATTTACTCGAAAAATTTGCATTTATAAAAAGAATATCATCGACGCTATTGCGGAGCTTTTGCGTCCGTCTACACACTTTTCAAATTTTCCCGCCAAATCTCGAGCACCGTTAATACGCCCCAGCTTATTCGCATCTCGGCACTTGGGAGCAACGACGAAACGATAAAATTGAACAATTCCCACATGCGCAGCCATGGCTTAATTCGAGCCAACTCGTTCGTTCTCGTTCCAACAGCTGCAAGCTCTCCCCTCCCCCTACCCCCTCTCACTCTTTCGACTAGCGCGTAGCCATAACCGAATTACAGTGTTGTCGTATAGAAGGAATAACGAAGCCAAGTTTACAATCCGAGCTTTTTAGTGCCGCGGAAAGTGCGCGCACCTGCAGTGTATGACGACGCGCGAGAGACGTTATGCCCCTCAAAACTTTCACGGGCCAACGCTCTTTTTATATATACAACGACCTAATCGCGACGACTCGACACACGCCGATATGTATCTCGGCGCGCAGCGGCGCCGGTGTTATACGACTGGGAGTTACACCCCCCGACGCTTTCGCGACGTATATGAGCCCCCGTTTCACCCGTGTATTTTTTTATTGGCTCTCTCGATAGTTTCGAGATTTTTTTGTATTTCCCGCGAAATTGAAGCGGAGGCGCGCCCCGTTTACGATTCGTATGGGATTAATCGTGCGCGAATTCGGAGACTCGATTAACGCGATTAATTTACGTCGATACCGCATGACTGGAACACTCCGAGCTTGCGGATACAGCATTCGAATGTAATGAAGCTTTTAGTCGGTGTCGCTCGCGCGCGCGATTTAAAATTTCCCGCTCAGTTATAAGTTTCTACATGCGAGTACACGTAAACGCCATTTTCTCTAAACAACATTTGGACACTATTGAAGTTTAATGAAACACTGTAATACCGCGATCGCAACGCACGCGCATTTCGGACGTTTCAAATTTTCCCGCTCGAATAATTTATGATACGCACCTATATGTATAGATATACATATACACGCCATGTTCTCGAAATATACTGAATACACGACTCCTTCGTAATTTTGCGCGTGCATTTAAAGTTAAATTGAACATCGTCGGAGCCCATATAGCAGCAGTGCGTTGTACACTTTTGAACGAGAAATGCGTTATCTCTCCGCTACGCTAATGAAACTCGCATCATGTAAGTACACCGAACGCATCAACATTTACATTGAACCGTGTACTATCCGATCCGAAGAGAAACTCCGGCTATGCGACGACTTCTTCGAAAAAAAAGTCCCCAAGTGCCCACTGTACGACGGCTTTTCTTCCCGGTATATACACACGGCAATCTCGCTCTCTCTCTCTCTCGCGCGCGCCGCACGCGACTCGAAATCCACGCGCAAGAGCGCCGCTCGTCAAGCGTCTCAAATACTCCATACACTCGCGCAGCGCGTGTAAATAATCCGATTTGGTGCAGTAGTGTATAAGTACGTCTCGTCCGCGCTCCCTTGTTTTGCTTTGACCTTCTCCTCTCCGCGGCACGCGCACTCGTCCACACGTACATATATATAGGTGTATATACACAGATTATGTCCTCCGCTAGAAGAACGACTTCTCTCGTATACAGTCTCTCGACTCGCAAGCATTAAGTAAGGTACAAGACGCTCTGTTTACATCGGGTCGTGTGGAGGGTGGGGTGTGAAACGTAAACAGTAGCGTATAGTAGTGTAAGGCCGCATACTCGGCTCCCCTGCTGTGCGCCGCAACAATCGACTGCCGGCGTTTAGCGATTGGCCTGTGTCTTTTTGGCGGCGCACTTCGGGCGCTGACGCGACTTTGGGACTCAGTCAGCCGCTGGACTTTGGAGAGCCAAGATCGATCTCGCGAGAGACAGAGAGAGAGAGACTCCTTCGCGCCTTTTGTGTGTATAGCTTTCGTCGATGTGTGTACGAAGCGAGGTGATATGAGGACGAGCGCATCTTGACCGCGTGTTGAGCCCGCGTTTTTTGGCTTGGTAAAACCGCATCTCGGAGCGTCCGATCTCCCGCTTTTGTCTCCTGCATAGTCGGCTCGATCGAGGCATCATGAAGCCGTGAGTACTTTATGTCTATTGGTTTTTTGGATTCTTTTGTGCGTAGAGAGAGAGAGAGAGAGAGAGAGAGACTCGCGAGAGCGAAACTCCAAAAGGTCGCGGAGACGCGTCCTTTTCTGGAAGCTTTTGCGGGAATGCGCGACGCCGGTGCCGTTTGGATGTATACCTATACCGTATTATGCGCAATTTCGGGCATTTAAAGCTTTAGACGAGAGCCTTTGTTTCCGTACGGCACGCGTCTCCCGTTGGGGTGCAAAGACTCCAATCTCTTTGCCAAACTATATACATTGTCCCTCTGTCTCAGTAGCGACGCAGTTTCCGACAGAGTTTCCTCGGAGGACGAAAGTTGCCAGGAGGACTATTTCGTCGCGAAAAGGCGCAGGGGCGTCAAGGTGTACGAGTGCACGAGATGCCGGTACAAGAGCGAGAGGCGGTCCAACGTCGCTCGGCATTTTCGCCGAATTCACTGCGAGCTCAAGAGACACAAGCAATGCGTCTGCGGTAAGTTTTTCTGGAATCTACTATATAGGTACCCACGACTCCGTTAAAGTCAACGAGCTTGACGAGCTTGGCGATGCGCCGCGAGCCGCGGACCTTTTCCCAACTTTCTTTTCAGAGGCTCGGTTACTCTTAGCAATGCAAATCATTTCGTTAACCCTTCTGTACTGTAGATGAGGTTTTCCTGACCAAGGGTGAATACTACGAGCATTGCTACAACAAGCATCCTCACCTCAGACATGCTTCGTTTATCACAACCGAGAAGTACAAGATTGGAAAGCCCAAGTCGAGCGCTGGATACAAGGAGAAATTGAATCATGTGAAGATGTTTGAAGTCAGATCCTCGGCGAGACTAGCCAAAGCCAACAAACGCGCAAAGGGCGTTCTTGAAAAAGTTGAAAAACTTGAAAAAGTAGAAAAGAATAGTGATGGTGAAGATGAGGACTGTAAGCAGTCGCCAGCACCTGCAGCAGATGATGGACAGCATTCATCTACGAAACTGTCAACCGCTGATGACAAGTGCACGACAAGCGATTCACTTGAAGCTGTGACAAAAGACAATGATAATGGAAAATCTTCACCACCATCTACATGCAATGAGCAAGACACCTCTACAATGCAAGCAGCTAAGCGTACGCAGCTTGAAATAGCAGAAGAAAATAATAATAGTCAAGATGAGCATTCTCTACAAGCTGAAGTTGATCAAGAGAAAATCAACATCATCATTCATGATAATGAAACATGGTTAGACTCTGCTTTGGATAAGGAAAACCATGACATGAAACTGCTACCTCCAAAGAAGAGATTTAGGAATGCCAGAGCATTTTCAGACATCACAAATAGAAACAGTTACGGGTACAATAATCAATTTTTTAAAACGTCCAAAATTGTTAGTGAATCTGACAACAGTGCTGTTCAATTTATTGATCAAATCGATTTTGATGACTTAGATGCAATGTTAAGTTTGACACACTTAAAATATTTTTGCTGATTTATATTAAATCTAAAAGGAACGCGTGGGCGCTTGTACATATAGATCATGTTTTAACATTTTAGATATATTTTTACTAGTTGTAGAAGTAGGACTTTTTACAAAAAATAACAGTTTATCCGAGACTTTGACTTATACAACCGTATTGAATTTACAAAAGCAGAATAAAATTTACCGATTTTACCGTTGACCATTTTTATCTATACACAGCTGTATAACGCGTCATCATCGATTTGCACTCACTGTACGATTTTATAAACTTTTAACCAAGCGAACCTTTGTAATCATAGGACGAAGCAACAACGTACGCGTACAGTTAATCAGTTTGTAATTCTCGCGCGAGGAGCATTGCCGTGCTCCCACTTCAACTCCTTTCATTACTGTATACTCGAGCCACCTTTGCGGCTATTTCGTCACGAGCGCTCTGTATTATCTTTTTCGCGCCAACGCGACCGAGATATGACTTGTTCCACGAGGTAACCTCTCGCTTTAATTCCGAGCGCACGCCTTGCGGTGAGAAGAGAAAAGAAGCGGTCGCAAGTTTACCCGTTAAAACGCTGCCTGGAGCAGCAGAAGCAGCCGACTAAATTTTCGTTAGGCTTGATTTAGAGGTGCGGAAAGTTGCTCGAGCGACTGGACAGAGTACAGCGTTCTCCAATTTGCCGGACGCTCACGAACGCGCGCACGGGAGAGAGACAGTCAGCGGGTTGTTCCGCAGAATTTCGTACGTGACAAATTAAAGCTGGTTTTTCTCCTTTGTAAGGACGCGCTGTATGACACGCTTTTTACTCGTGATGCTTCGTGCTGCGCTTGTCGTGTATGCGTTTTTGTTTTTTTTTTTTTTTTTTTTTGAGGAAAGCATTTTTTAAGGAAATTTTACTGAATAAACGCATATTTTCGTTTCTATACAGAACTGCTGAATTGTTCATTTACTTCACCGAAACCTTGTAAGTAGTATTAACCGAATCGTACGTGAATATTGTTACGCAACGCTGGAGAATACTTATAGACCAAGGAGAACGTTTACCGCAGATCGCGGAGAGTTTTTCGCTGCGTATGTACGAAGACCATTCCGAGCATAATTTGCCCATTTTTAGAGGGGAATGCGCGCTGTTCGTAACACTGCTGAATTCCGTGAGTTTCTCGGCGCAACTCTCCCGTAATAGAGAATCAAAAAGCAAGAATACTATCAAATGTACTTCGACGTCCGATCGGGTCTCATGTACCGAGGGCAATACGTTTAAAAGCATATCCGACATATATATTTGATGAAAAACTGAATAAAGCACATTTTTGTAAAGTAAGGCCAGTAAAACTCGATTTTTCATTATTTTCTTCGATCCTCACCGAAAATGCGTTGAGCTACACCGAGATTGAGAACGTACACTTCTGTCAGTGTGCTTATACCCATATATTACACATCAGTCGGACATTTAAAATTACAATGCGCTTTAATCTTAAATTTAAAAAACCAACTCCGCAAAATAGAGAAAAAAAGTATTACCCGCAAGCGCTACGCTTCCCTAGAATCTCAATAGCGGGAACTACTGTGTACTGCTACTGCTGTCCAGCTGCAGTACATAACGCGCTGCGTCCTCGCTAATTATTTGGTCGTTGAGTATCTAACGAAGCATGACTATTCGTTGTCCGCTTCGTTAACATCCTCCATCCATATATATATATATATACCTCGCTCTCCGATGAGATAATTAGCGCAACGGGAATAATCCAAAACTGCATTTCGCGCGGGCGACGTTTTACCGCGAGCGCGCGCGCGCTTCACAATTGACGCGTGGTTCGCGCGCTTCTCTCTCTCCGCATCGTCGTCGTCACGCGCCAATTGACAATACGCGTCGATCATGCGCGCTATATAGCAGCAAGGGATGAAACGTATATATGCAGATGCAATTTTTTTTTTTAGCCACGATTGTCTCGCCGGTAGATACCCTTTTTTAATTGCGACCGGTTCTCTCTGTTATATACGCGCGTTTTTCCGGAGCGTATTTACGCGCATCGCTATGTATAGGTACAAATTTTTCGTTAGTTGATTGGAGACTGTTGTGTATGTATTATACGTGTTTGCGTATATGTATATACTGTATTCAATTTCGATATATTTACGTGTACGTAGAATCTCGGTACCTATGTTACGATCAATTCTCCTAGAAATGTGCACCTTTCGAGGGTTCAGAAATAAAAAATTTGATCGATGAGACTTTCTTCTGTAAGCCGAAAGATAGTCAAAAGTGCCGAGGAACATGGGAAAAGTTACTTGTAACCATAATTTTGATCCATTTTACGTTTTTTTTTTTACAAAAAATTAATGTATCAATATACTGAAATAATAACAATTACGAATCTTATACCGAGGCACAAATAAAATTTTGAATTACACATACAATAAAATATAATAAAAGAGCTTTAATTAAAAAAATATGCCCAGATTCGATGCTCTGATCAAAAATTACGTTCTTTAAAAATTAAAAAAAAAAGAAATAAAAATCCGAATAGCACATTTTGTTTTTTTCTCCGTATATAACCTCCCCATGTTAAATTCTCATGTTACATTGATTCCCATGTTATACTCTGCATTTTTGACTATCTCTCTGCTTACAGAAGGATATTTGATCGATCCGAAACCTCTAGCTTCAAATCAAATTTTTCGATTTCTGGACCCCCGAAAAGTGCATTTTTCCAAATCGTTCGTGTATCCCATCAAATCGAATGCTCCCCTGATCCTATAATTCTTCGTATATAAATAAATTCGCGGGCGTGACAGAAAATATCGCAGCCGCAGACTTGACGACTATATACTTATATACGTGTAACACGTGGCGCAGAGACGCGACAGTCCGGCGTAATCGAAAGTGCATATATATATATATATATGGGTGGTTCTCTGACAAATCGAGCGGTCGATTTTTTGACCCTATCGAAAAAAATTTTTAAAATGTTCCTAAGAGACACATGAGTATCCCTGAATTTTTTCAGATTTTTTGCATCAAGTATCTTCGAGTTACAGAGGGTCAAAGTTGATGAAATCACGTTTTTTTGCTTTTTCTGGCTACTTTCATTAATTTGTAGATCCTCAGGGAAGCATTTTTCACTATAGAGATATATAACATTTTTTTCTGCAAATTTTCTAAACTATACAAAAAAAATATTTTTGATGTCGTATATATATGTTTTAAGAAAGTTATAAGTCATTTCAGTCTTAAAATCAAGTTTTAGGAAAGTTCGATCATCCGGATCATAACCAAAAAATTCATGAAGATACCTTATTTCAATTCAAAAAAGTCTGCGAAAGACCCAGAATGTCAGAGGCCTTGGTTTCTCTGTAAAAAATCATTATATCCATTCATATATGACAAAAATTTAGTTTTATTGCTATATCGAAGCATTTCACTAACCTTATCATTTTTTTAATGACTGAAATTATTATAAAAAAATTTACGTAATTGATAAAATTGGTTAAATTCTTCTATATAGCAATAAAACTAAATTTTTTTCATATATGAACGGATATAATGATTTTTTACAGAGAAACCAAGGCCTCTGACATTCTGGGTCTTTCGCAGACTTTTTTGAATTGAAATAAGGTATCTTCATGAATTTTTTGGTTATGATCCGGATGATCGAACTTTCCTAAAATTTGATTTTAAGACTTAAATGACTTATAACTTTCTTAAAACATATGTATACAACATCAAAAATATTTTTTTGATAGTTTAGAAAATTTGCAGAAAAAAATGTTATATACTCTATAGTGAAAATGCTTCCCTGAGGATCTACAAATTAATGAAAGTAGCCAGAAAAAAGCAAAAAACGTGATTTCATCAACTTTGACCCTCTGTAACTCGAAGATACTTGATGCAAAAATCTGAAAAATTCAGGGATACTCATGTGTCTCTTAGGAACATTTAAAAATTTTTTTTGATAGGGTCAAAAAGTCGACCGCTCGATTTGTCAGAGAACCACCCATATATATATATAACGCATAGAGGGAGAGAGGGAGTAAGAGAGAAGAAGAAGGCCTCGTCGTGTGCGTCACTTTGAGCCACGCGACACGCGACAAAGCACCCCCGAGCTGAAACCGCATTATTGTGTACCTCGCATTAACCCTTCGAAATCTGATTTGCCTCGAGCCTCCTCGCACTCGCGCGTTCGCGCTCTCTCTCTCTCTCTCTCACTCTTACGCGTATACTGCACATATATATGTGTGCGCGCGCGGCTCTCACACGTGACGTTCCAGTTTCCGCGGGCACTTCGAAATTTCAAAAGAAGATCCGCGCGGGCTCGAAGATCGAAGCTCCGATTTCGCGAAACGAGCTCGCGCGCGATACCGTATTACACTATATGTATACGTATATATAGAGGCGATGAAAGCGGCCGAGCTATACCGCGCAGTGGAAGAAATATAAATAACGCGCTCTTTCTCTCTCTCTCTCTCTCTATAGTCTCGAGGATAAAAGAGCTCACGCGCTTCTGTAACGCCGCGGCGGCGGCGGCGGCAGCAGCAGCAGTAGAGGGAGGCGCGCAAATAATTATTGTCATTGGAATTTATGGGAAACGTGGGGATTACCTCTTCTCTCTCTCTCTCTCTCGCACTCCGTGACTCGTCCGCAACTCTCGTGTCCAGCGAAACTACAAGAAACTATTATTACTCCGGTCGCGTTGTTGTTTTGCGCGAGGGGCAGTTTGTCTCCTCCCGGGAACGGCGCGGCGCATCGCGCCGGCCATAAATCAGCCCGCGCTCTCGCGCGGCAGGGAAAAACGGAAAAACCAGACCAGGAAATCATACGGAACATCGTTGCTGCTGCTGCTGCTGCTGCTGCAGCAGTCTCCCCTAAGAACACTATACTCTCGCGGGCGCGGCGCTTTTCTTTCGCGCGGTTCTCGCCTCCTGTGTGTGTGTGTGTAGGTATGTACGTGTGCATTTCCTCATTTTTCCAGTTGCTCTCCGCTCCCTATATTTCTTCGTCTCTCTCTCTCTCTCTCTCTCTCTCTCTCTCGACAAATTACTCGCCAATTTGGCTATACGGCCGCGTGCAGGCCGTGTGTGCGTTTTTAAGTCCTTGAATTTTGGCGAGTATAGTCGCGCGCTCGTAAATCGTGGGGGGGGGGGGGGGAGAAGGGCTAGTATTACGGCCGCGTAGCGTTCATTAAAGGGGTGCGACTGCGGAATGCGCGGCTCTCTCTCTCGCGATAAAATATGCGGCAGAAGCTGAGATAACAACTTGTAGCTCTTTTGTATAGTGGCGCGCCTGCCGCGGATGCCGCGGCGAGAGTTTTGCGCAAAAATTTATTGGGGATGTGTATAGCGGTGTGCACCTATGTGTGTGCGCGATACGATTGTTGCGAGAGAGCGAGAGAGAGAGAGAGAGAGAGAGCTTTTCTCCGGAGGGGAATGAATATCGGGTGAGGGATGGCCTGACTTTGCTCCAGTTTGCCGTGTGCATTGTGGCCTATACAACGCGACTTCAGACTAGTTTTGAAAGCTTTTGTATATATTGGCCGTGGTGGGTATGTATGTTTGCGTCTGCGTAAACCCTCCCACCCCCTGACGCTCTGATGAGTCGGCTGTATTTAATCTTCCCGGTTGATGCATGCACGTATATGTACACGGCTTAGACGCTATAAATTTTCCTCAAGTGTAAGTGCCTGTGGATGACTTCGAATGTATAAAGGCGAAATAATTTGCAGAAAGCCTCTTGCTTCATTTTCATTCGCCTAATTTTATTTCGTGCGAATTTTACACGTAAATGATTACAGGTGTTTTCAGTACCGTTTTCACATTGGTGTTTGGCCAAAAAAGCAGGTTCCATTCGAGATCTTTTGTTTTCTATGTCAGTAAAGTGTTTAAGTGGATATTCATTTATTGAATATGCATGAATGAATTTTATCTAGACTGGAATAAATGATCTGTGCACTCATTGAATAGGTGATGGTAAAATAAATGAGGTGAAAAGAAGGATTAAAGTATAGCAACGTCTTCTTTACTTTGCGTTTTATAATTAGGTTCATTGTACTAACAAAATCATGATCGAATGTTTTAAAGTTATGTATATAGGCGTTACGTCGATGTCTATGATAGTATCTCACATAATTGTGATAGAATTGAAAAACCCAAATCAGACACGTAAAGTAAATGAAAAAATAACCGAGTTATTCGTAACAAACGGTAGATTTATATTCCATTATTTTTGCAATCTTATTAAGTCCAAAGTTCATATTTAAATTTCGAATGACATTTGAATTTCAAATGCCGATCGTCGCCCATTGAAAATTTCGTTAATTATACATAACTGTGTCTAACATTGTCACAATTTCTCCTAAAAATTAAGCAGATCTGCTCGAGCAACAGACATTCTTTTTGACATAATTCTTCGATTGCTATAAAACGAGATTTCGCTTGTTCATTCAAAGGGAAAAAGAGTCAATTAGTCTATATATTGAATAACTTAAAATTGTCACTTATACAGAATTAGATACTTTTCTATATAATTCAAAAATTTTTTAAAACAATCTCAACTTTAGAATAATTACTTAATTAACAGGAAAATAACTACATGATTATAAGAGACGAAAACGCGTACGCTATAATGTAATTTCCATATATATTAGCAAGTTTCATACAGCAGATTCTAATTAAAAAGTTCACACATTAACTCGGCTCGCCTTTTGCTGCTGATCACATAGTCGATGAAAGCATCCAGCCGCGCTCAGTCGACTAAATACATCGGAAGGATTTCCGCGGCGAAATATTGTTTTCGGATATACACGCTCTCGAGAATCGCCGCTCAGTCAATCAGTACTGTAAAGTGTGTTACTTTTAAATCGGCGCATATAAAAAAGCATAGCTATATGGCTTCGATGCCCTGCGTGTCGCGTGCGTGTGTATCGAGGAATAATTATAGAATCTGCCAATAAAAGCGGTAAACGAAGACTTTGAGCTCTCAATTTTACCTGATGGCGAAACGATTTAATTAACTCGACAAATTTACATTCGCTTTTTACAGCTACTACAGTTAATTGCAAACTAATTTCGGATTTAATAAACTTTCTTAGTTTTTTGAGCATTTTTTGTAATACAAGCGCGTTCTCTGTACGTTTACTCAGCGTAAACGCGCTGTTTAATGAATGTATAAATTTGTTAAAACGCGATCGTAAAATTTACGTGCCCGAGATTACATCGGAATATGCATGATATCGGTGCGTATTCTAGAAAATATTTAGAGTTAAATTATTTGTGACTTCATTGCATCGCTCTGCATCTATAATAACAATTACGGTTCAATTACGAAAACAGATTTCTCGCGTGATGTGTGAGTGGAAAGTTGGCGCAGAGACATGAAAAAGCCGAAAGCGTGTAACAGATGTGAGTAAAAGAAATCTTAGTATGTGTGGGATCATTATAAGAAGAAAGGAGTTTTCAAAAACTTTAGATTACGCAACTTTTCTTGATTTTTTCAGACAATTTTCATATTTACAGCGACAGACTCATCTCATCTGAAATACAAAATAGGTATAACATTTTAAAATTTCGATCCTCATTGATTGAGCGATATTAGACTATACAAAATCAAAATGGGTCAACTCTTATAGCCTGGACCAACAAGCAGTCTCTACTATACAAATTAAACTTGAAATTCAATCGTACATCAATAAAAAAAAAATAGAATTCCACAACAGGCGCGTATATAGCTACTATCGTTATACAATTTTAGCCTGTATACATAATCGATTTGAAAGCATTTGCAAAATGACAATGAGTACATGCAAGTAGCCAGATGTAGCTTGCGCATATATACCGATATACCTTGATGTACAGTATATAGACACACTGTCTCGAATATTATGGAAAATTCATTGTTCCGCAGAGATCGAAGCGCGCGCGCGCGATTATTAAACGACGCCGCGCGCTGCACATATGGTATATATATCACAGCCGCGGCGGTCATTTATTTCGAATAAATAAGCGTTTCTAAGCCCGAGAAGCACAAACGACATTAATAATAACCGGCAGAATTTCCATCGCAGATTATATGCTCGGTATATGCATACGTGTTTGCGAAAATCCGCCAAAATAATTCAGGCAATTGCAGCGGAAATCGACCAAAAAAATTAAAAATTACAATTAAAAATTAAAATTTAAAAACCAATTTTTTTTATTCAAATTTAAAATTTTTTCAATTTTCACAATTTTTGAAAAATTAAAAAATGGCTCGAAAATTTTTTAAAAAATTCATACGTACTCTTCGAGTAATTTTAAGCATAGTTTAATCTACATTTTTTCGTTATGGTCGTATTTCTCGAGAAGAAAAATCATGTTTAACATCACGCTCACAATAAAGTCTAGCATCACGCTGTTTCACAAAAACCGCTGTCATTTTGTTAAAAAAAAGTCATAGACAAAAAAGCTCGACCAATTTGAGAAGCTCAAATATTTTGTGAACTTTTGTGCATATTTGCGACGGTAAAAATAAAATTCCTTATCCCTATAAATTCGGGTTGAAAAAAAACGCTCAAAAAACGATTTTTAATTTTTTTAATTTTTCCACAAATATCTAAATATCAAAAAACACTGCTCCAGACGAGTCTCGCGAGATTTTTTTTGGTCGATTTTCGCCGCAATTATCTGAATTATTTTGGCGGATTTTTCCATGATGTAGAATCGATCCCGCAAAATCGCTGCATCATCGATCTAAAAACCATATATCCCCTGTACTGCTATTATACGTGTATACGCCACCAGCCGCGCGCTCTCCTCGGCCTAACCCATCGGCCGTAGAAAACGACAATGAGAAACCGAGTCCGCGACGTGTAAGCTTGCGCTCCCGTCATATCTATCCCATCGTGTGTGTGTGTGTGTATATCACGCTCGCCGCGCTCGTTATAGTTCGCGGTTCGGCAAATGCAGCCGTTTACACGTAGTACATTTTTATATATCTATATACGTAAATTTATCTATATATATGACAGGGAGAGGGCGGACGAGTGAGCTCTCCGGACGCAATTAATTTCTCCATTAGTCTTCGCCGCGGCTTACGATATATATACGTATAATATAGACATAGCGCGCATTATAACGCACGTACGAGAGATCCGGACACATATTTGCACTCTACGTGAACGAAGAGGCCGCTATCTGCGCGCGCTCGTGTTATTATAATATACCCGCCAACTCGCTGCCCGCGGTCTGCATGTATTTATAATGTGTGTGTGGGTGTGTGTGTGTCTATACCGAATTTGCTTTTGCTCTCCTCCTCTCCCGCGTGTGTGTGTGTGTGTGTGTGTATGTATGTGTGCGTGTGCGTCCACTCGGTGTTCAATATTCATCGGCCTAGGTATACAACTATATGTATACAACTATATAGATACTTTGTACACGCGCGCTATATATATTATACATATATATACATATACCGTACTCGCACGGGAGTAGCGAACGGGGGGCGGATATAAGCCGCTGGAGAAAATTGCTCGACCGACTTAATGCGATTAGAAACGATTACACGCGCGCGCGTGTGTATCTCGAATATTATTCGGAGGGGGGTGGGGGGCTGCGCTGCTTTTGGCATATATAGGGGAAAAAAAACGAAAAAATGAGCGCGAGCGCGAAATTATATACGGTTAATTCGCGAGGATTTGACATTGAATTATTTAGAATGGCGCGGGGAAAAGTTCGCCCGCTTGTCGGCGAGAGTTTGTATAATTTATTCAGAGAGATGACGAGGAAGAGAAGGAGAGAAGAGGCGACTGGATGGTTTTTAACGAATTTCACGCGCTCGACAACGGACGCGCGCCCTGTATTTTTACACATATAGCTTTTGCTGAATTAATTGATGTAAATAGTAGAATCGAACGGGCCAGTTTTAACGCGGCGGGAGAACTTTATGAGAGAGAGAAAGGAGGAAGAGAACATTTTATCTATACACCTTTCTCCTGAGCTTGTGTATAATTCATTCTGTGCCGCAGCTGTCGCCGCCGCATCTTCGTCGCTTTTTTCATATTTGCCGCGACTTTATCCAATATTTGCGCCCGAGAGAGAGAGAGAGAGAGAGACTGTATCTCTTTCCCTGATTTCGTCCGATTCCCGCTGCTGCCGTGCACTTATACTTCGGCGAGCCGCTATTTTTAAGCCGAGAGAAGAGAGATTCCGCGATACATGAAATTTTATATTTTTATACACAGGTGTATATATAACACAGCGGCGCAGTGCGCAATGAATTTCCAGCAAGAAAGCCAAAACGTAATTCTACGGGCGCGCGTCAAATAACGCTTCGCCCTATATATAGATAAATTTATTGTGTGCGTAAATAGAATTTATAGTGAATTTATCAAAAGTCGAATTTTATTGCACTTGCATTTCGATCGAATGAACATTGAAAATCGAACCTAAACTCGCTCTGTGCCGCCGCATCGCATATGATGCGGCGGGAGTATAATGCGTATAATATAATAGGCGTATAGACCGTAGGGTGTAAGGGGAAGGGGGCATAGCTATATAGACAGCCCAAATTTTATATGTATATATTTCGAGCTTATTTCCGTGTCGTGAGAGTTATAGTTCGTAAAATTCGCCGGAATAAATACATCGGGAGAATTGGAACAATGCCGGGGGAAAATCCGGCGCGTTATACGCGCTGCAGGTCCAGTCGGCTCGAGTAATGAAATAAAGCCGCTCGTTACGTTCGGTCCTTATCAAGTGTCATGTATAAATTTGCCCTCGGTATTTGCGGATATGCGTATATACTATATACATATACGTATATATAGATATACGTATATACGCGAATGGGTTGACGCTATTCCTGCGAATATTTTACCGGTGAAAAATGAAAAATTTGAGATGCATCCAATTCCGGGAATGCGCGCGCCACCCCGCACGCACGTATATAACGATCGGCTATTAACTTGTCAGTATACGACGATATCCTGATAAATGCGAGGACAATCGTATATATAGTTGTTGTACACGGGACGCGGCGATCGATAATTTTTATTGTCATTGCTTTGTTTTTGGACCTCTCTCTCTCTCTCTCTCTCCCACTGTATCGTCAGACCGAAGTGATCGATGAAAAAAAGCGTAAAGTCTTTGATTTGAATATTATTGATCAAGCTGTGTCTGTATTGTTCACACCCTGTGTCAATTTTGGCTCATGTGACTGTATGCTTAAGCCAACTGTGGATAAATAAAAGACTTTATGCATCTCTTCGAGCTAATAACAATTTACTCCTAACGTTTCGAGCCGTGTAACGGCTTCTCTTCGGGGCTGACAAAAATGACAGCAATTATAAATTTACGAATTACATAAACACACCAAAAATTATTATTACAAAAATTCTTAAAATTCATTTTCAAGCATTAACAATGCTAGCACATCACCAAAACTAAAATTAAAATTATAATAACACTAAATTAAGCGTTGTATAAATCAATAATACAACAATAAAAATCCTTACAAATCAACAGCGTAAAAATAATCACAGATCCGGTGTCGCGAGATAGTGATGCGACACCGGTGAAGGGTAAAGATCGACTGACTGCGATATTACACGTGAATATCGACGATACATACATCCCGCAAAAGATACTAACTCATACAATAACTTTAATACAATACTAATAAAAATGAGAGTTACTATGAGCCTCTAAGAGGCTGACAAAATATGCAAATATAGTATGCATATTTTGCCGTGAATAATCGCGTAAAAGTATGAAGTATATCTTTATACTTTTTTTTGAGGTATTACATTTTTTTGGGGGAAAATGCATAATTTAATTAAAAATTCATATTTCTCACCCTAATATTGCAGAAAAGAAACCGGCAATCTTACTTAGATTTTATAACAAATATTAAATAAGAATTAGAAAGCAACGAAATACTTTCCATTCTGCAACATATTATAACATATCGTTTTACAATATTTTAAGTTTAATTAACGAGTATTAAGCAGAACGGAAACTTAAGTAAAGTGAAAAAATAAATTTTCCAACCTTAATTAAACTTGATACTTTATCAAATAATATAGATAATCACCTAATCCATCTTTCGCTTCATAATATCAAAGCATCAGAGTTACATAGAGACAGTTGTTTTTCGCGGGAAATTTGAAATTTCCACTCGACTCTCGCAAACCGCGACTTCGTCCGCTCTCCTTACAAAATAATATTCAAAAAACTAAGTGGCGCGCGCGCGCAACATTATGAAAAAAGTTTGGGCAATCATCCGCAGAGAGCCACACACAGCCCATTACTCCTGCGACTACGTCATCAATCATATATAAAAAGCCAGGAGGGTCCGTGTATGCTTGCGCGCCGGCTGTTTACCATGTTAACCCGCGGAAAAACAGGATTGTTTGTTAGGCCCCAGAGAGAAATATCCCCGCAGCAATTCCATCCATTCACTACCCCAGAAACATACAAACTCTCTCTCTCTCTCTCTCTATAGCTCTTTCAGTCGGCGACTCGACGTCGCCACGGAATATTGGCGAGTTGCGGGGAGAAAGACGCGCGCGCTTGCGCGTGGAAGCAGCTCTATACGCGATGTATATACGTATATATACGTAGACACACGCAGTCGCTATATACGAATTTTGGATTCCTGTCAACAAAGTTATAGAAACGCTAGTTTCGTTCCCGCTCGCTGGCTTTCACTTTCCGCCCGGAGCTTCCGCACTGCTGACTCCCTTTTCTCTCTCCGCGCCTATATATATATATATATAAAATATACACGCGCGCGCGCGCGAGCCGAGGCTCGCGGGATACACACCGTGCAGCAGAATATTTTTCTATCGCTCACGACAAGACTACTGTGCATCGGGATTCAGGAGCATGAGGAGCAACGAGGAAGACACGACCTGCGCCGCAGCGCCGGATCTCGCGAGGTGTTTACGCGGCAAACAATTACGTGTATATATATATGTGTGTACCTCGATGTGTTCGAACGAGGCTCGCGGGCCAGAGAAAGTGGCTTTATAATGCACATAGGCTTCGGCGTCTCGAGATAATCGCGTTTGTATAAACAAGTGGAATTTTCCTCGTTGCAGTTGCGGAGTCGAGAGGATCGAGATCGTCCTCGACAATGCCGATGGGGTCTTCGCGGGCGGTGAGAGCATCAGCGGCACCGTCGTTCTGCAGCTCGCATCGGGACCGATCGATGCCCTCGGTGAGACTTTCATTTATGTACAATATGCTTGACTTATGTATACGCGTTTTTTTTCCCCGCGCGCGATTGACTGTGTCGAGCGACGCGCGCGGGGACGATTTCATTGTTATAAATAATTGGCGGGAGGGTTTCTGTGCCAGTGCCGCGTTCGATATATATACAAGTGAAATTTGCATTTAAACGCGGCTTACAACGAATTCGAACGTAGGATCGATCGGTTTTGGAGAGCCATATATTTCGTTGGATATATAAATGTAAGTAAAGAATTGCACGATCAATGCGCTTCGACTCGATCAGCCAAGTGTTTTTTTCAAGAATGTATTTTTAAGAGCTGAGATAATTCCGATTATTTTTATTTTTGTTATAAATAAATAAGAATTCATACTGAAAAAGGATTATCCAAGCTCTCAAAAACATGCCACACAATGAAAATATAACGTAAAATTGGCGATCGACTTATAGCAGTGAAATGAAGATTGTTTTTTTATTCTTCGATTATATAGGATTATGTTTTTTCTACGTCAGTGCTGGAGTTACGCTTACGAGCACGATTTTAATTAAAAACTAAATGTATATTTTTTTTAGAGTTATCGTTTTCCTTTTATTTAATAATATTTTGTACGAAGTGAAACTCTCTCAAGATAATCGACTAACCAGTGCCTTTACCTTTTTTTTCTTTAAGATTATCCATTATTCGACTCAAAAATTTAATAACTTCCACAAGTTCTGAAATACACGCAAAGTTTCAGCTCATTCTATGCATCCGCTCAAGACTTATACGGAGGAGCTAAATTTGGTTTCACACAAACATACTTACATACATAGATACACGCAGACTTCTTGCCTAAACCAAAATTTCGTATTCCTCATCCAAAATCATCGAAAATTTAACGATACCTCCAATCGGACGTATAATACATATGAGTATGTCCAGAAAATTTCGGAAACAACTCGGGCGCGAAAGTTGCAAAACATTTTCTTAAAGGCACACTTACTAGACCTGTTTTTCACGATCATAGGCTATACTTTTTTCCGGAGCAGAAACGACTCAAAAAAACTAGAAATAATTAACAAAAAAAGAACTCATAGATTTTTTTCAAAAACTATGGACTTTTAAAAAAATTTCATTAGAACAAAAATGTCTTAAAATTCATCGGAGAATGCTCTTAAACTTTTTCAGATTTCTTACAGCGTTTTCCGAAATTTCGATTTTTTTTGATTTTCGAAAAGTCAAAAATTGTGTCGGATCAATCTGCAAAAAAATTCAGAGCATTCCTTCATGAATTTTAAGACATATTTATTCTTACGAAATTTTTTTTAAAGTCCACAGAGTATTCGAGAAAAAAGTCTACGAATTCTCTTTTTGTTAATTATCTCTCGTTTTTCTCAAGTCGTTTTTGCTCCGGAAAAAAGTATACCCCTACGATCGGCCATTATTTCCGAAATTTTCTGGACACACTCATATATATATGTAGCTCTCGCAGAACTGGCAAAGAAAAACTTTCCCTTCTCGTATTCACGCGCGAGCGCTCCATATATATATACGTATACTGGCGCCAAGCTTCTTTTCTCTACATTACGCACTTGTTCCGCTCAATCTGGGTCAAACTCGCGCGCAGCTCCGCGCGCAGGAATCAAAAGCAATACGATCCAGCCCGTAAAGCTCCGGCCCAGCCGTGCGCTCGTCACTTCATTACCTCCCCGCGCGACGTCGAGCAATAACCCAGCCAATAAATTCTTACTGTGTATAGACGCGCGATCCGTGATGGATAAAAAAAATAAAAAAAAAAAAACAGAAAAAATAAAGGAAGAAAAAAAGTCGAGGCGCAGCGTAGTGCGGCGGCTCTACCCTCGCGCGCAGACAGGCTATTAGGATATGCAGATCGATGAGGTCGTCAACGCGCGCGTGCGGCGCGTTATCGTCGCGCGTTTTCCCGCATAATACCGCCGCCGTATATAGACGAAGTGACAGGCGCCTCAGGAATTCTCCTCTCTCGATTCGAGAAACACCCGCGCGCGCCGCGCGGCTTTGCGCGTATACGCTACGATATAGATATAACTGTGCATGTATATACGATATACATGTATAGTTATATGTACAGGGGGACGGGGGGGGGGATGCGCCACTGAATCGGCGTCGACGAGAGACGCGACGTTTGATGGAATCGTCGGCTGGATTGGATTCGTTAAGATATTCGCGTACATATGTGTGTGTGTGTGTGTGTATAATCGCCGCGGCGGAGCAATCGAATTTCGACGTTCGGATCGACGTATATGTGGATGTGGCTTTTCGATTAAAAGCTTGTTGGCCGTTTCGCGTTTTTCCATTCGCAGCCTGACTGGGAAAAATCAAAAGCTTCTGTTGACGAATGCTTTCTAGCTCGATCGTGGCAGCTTTGTTTTTCGGAAATTCGTTTGCGCCGCAACACAGAGAGTATGTGCAGTGCGTCCGTGTGCGAGTGCGGCTACGACGAAAATTGTTGAAGTTTGTATACTGCCACTACGTAGCTAGTGAAATCCAATGTCTCGTTTCGTTATATTTTTATGCGCACTTCATTTTTCAGATTCTAACAGAAAAAGAAGCAAAAGAAATAAGTATATAGGAAATAGCTGCGTTCGCGCAGTTTTTGGGGTGCTCTAAATCTGATGAATCGTGAATCATCTTTTAGAAAAGAATTGCGTATGTTTTAGTAGTAAAGTAGGATCAGGCATGAATTATTGACAAAAATCATAAATGCGATGACGACAAGTGTTCAATTACATACACAATACTTCATTCAATTTCAATTCGAATGAAAAGCCAATTGACCCAGTTTAAGTATTGAAATTGTAAATTTTCAATTTCTGACAAAATTTAGTTTGACAATATTCATTTTACTTAATATTGCAGTACTATTTTATTACTAAAGTCGCACACATTCGACATCGAAGTAAAACGGTGCCAAATTTTTTCTTTTCACTATTCGATTCAAGTTTACCAGAATCGTGAAAAAAGATTTGGAAGACAATTCATCTCTTTAATATCATAATTATAAAAAGTCGTAAACAACATCCGGCTACGATCTTATTAGGCCAAGAATAGCTATATATATTAAAATAACTACATAGAAACAACCAGCCGCGCTTTACGCTAACAAAGCCATAATATCAATATGTAAATGCAAGAAGCACAACACTACATGTAAGCATGAAAACAAGCTCACACACATTATCGCCTATTATAACACACCGTATACGCTTTGATTCTGACACTGTAACAGGACTTCGCGTGAGGTGCAAGGGCGAAGCCCGGGTCCACTTCACCGATCGATCGGTGGGCATCCGTCGGAAGTACACCGCCGAGGAGAGCTACGTCTACCTGGAGCCTTATCTCCTGGGCGGTAAGTCCTCATTATCTGCCGAGCTTTCTCCCCGACACGTCTACCTCTATATATACGCGTACATATACACACGCTATACGAAACGGCGCTATACAATGCGTCAACGTCAGCGCCGTATCGTCGACGGGACTCTCGGCTTCCTCGCTATACCACACGTAGACCCGCGCAGTATAACCCTCACATATATATATACATGTATACAGACGGCGTGACGAAGAGCGAGTTGTCCAGTGGGGTCTACCCGTTCAGTCTGCAACTGCCGGAGAGGATACCCTGCAGCTTCGAGGGCCTCTACGGGAGGATTCGCTACTCCCTCAGGGCCAGCCTCCACCTCGCCGAGGACGTCCTCCTGTCCAGCCCGATTCTGCCCTTCAGTCTGGCCTCGCGCCTCGACCTCAACCGAGATTCCCTGGCGCCGGTGAGTCGAGACGAGAGCTGCTGCGCGCTGCGCACCCAGTTCCCCGGAAAGAATTATTATACGGCTCCTTGCGAGCGCGCGAGCTCAGAGTATCGGCGGCGCTCTGTATACTCTTATATACACTTGCTGCGCTGCTGCCGAGAGGGAAAGATGCCGCCCTCCGCGCGCGGGAGAGGATAAATTTTTCCCTTCCGTCCTTGCTTCCTTCCTTTGTATTGCCCGCGCCCAGGGAAAAGCTCCATCTCTGTCTCTCTCACTGCGCGCTATTGTAAATTTTCGGGACGTCGCAGAAACGCGTTAGAAATGTTTTTCGGATACTTCTCTCCCCGCCGAAATGTGTGTATAGAGGCGCTTCTGGAAAACGGCCAGACGCGCAAGCGGCGTCTCGGTCTGCGTCAATGTTTTCGCGCGACAACGCACATTAATATCGCAGATTCTGATTTTAATTTATGAACTTTAGTTCCTTTGTTTTCCTTGGGGATTTTTTTCCGTGGGAGAATTCGGAAAAAGAGCGGAATTTTTATTTTACCGCAAGTTTGTTTTCACGGCGATTTCGCTTCTCTCCATTTTCTCGGAAGGACTTGAAAGAGTATAAAAATATTTATGTTTTCGGAGGGAATTTTGAGCTCGTCGTCCTCGGGTTTTTTTTTTTTTTTTTGGTTGTGCGAAAATCCTGTTTTTAACAGTCCACAAATCGATAACCCAGAGAAAATTACTATTAGATATATTATTAAATTATGAAGTTATTGAAAAGTTATTTTGGAGTGACATTCCGAGAAGAAACTGAATTGAAAACCTTTCAATATAAGTGTGGAAAGAATTAAGCATCAATCACATTGAAAGTGTCAATTTCATTAGAGTATTTTAATAGGTAACGTATGGCTTCCATCTTTGGATGATTTGATTTCATTATTTCTTTCTTTTACTACGTTTAGAGAACTAAATATAACTATAAGTCGAAAGACTTCAAAAAATTTGAAGTGGTATAACAGGATGTTAGACAAAAACTATTCGTCATGTAAATTGCAGGTCATTTCATGAATTTGATAAAACGTATGAATCAAACTGAAAATTTGAATTCAGTGAGTTTGCAGAATAGTAAAAACCATTAAAATTTTGAGTTATTACGCGAACTGCAGAAGAACATGAAATATTTCAAATGAATCGCGTTTCTGCCATATAAATGGTATATAAAGTATAAAAAGGAACGGATCACATCCATTCAAAAATTTGAAATTCACGTCGAATTAGATTATTCCTTTTCGCATAATTACTTTAAATAACGACACACAAATCTCAAATACTAATAATTATCCGAGATTTTAGAACATTCGATCGCCTGCGCGTCTCAGCGTCCTCCGAATTCATGCATTGACTTTCTCGCTTTCGCAGCTCGACACAGCGCAAATTAATTTTCCACGCGCGTGTCCCTCGAGTTCCGTTTGATAATGCAAACTTTTCGCGTATAATACAGCGAGCGAGTGAAGTACACACGCGTACGCGCGCGCGATAGTTTATGGGGAAAATATTCCGCTCGGAAAATCCTCAAAAAGGAGTGAAAAAAAAGTTTACGAGCCCGGTGGAGAGGAGGGAGGAGGGGGGAGAGAAGCTCCCATAAAAGCCAGTCACCCTTGACGCGAAAAATTCCTCCCCCCCCCTACCCCTCCAAATGTCTCTCTTGAAAAACTCTGCACACGCCTTCGTTAACTTTTCCAGCCCCCCCGTCTCTCTCTCTAGTTCCGGTGTGTGTCCGATCGATAAATTTCCAATTCGGAAAAGTGAATTTATTATACATTTCCTATATACGCATCATCTGTACACATCGGGGAGAAGGGCGGTTGCTACTGCTGCTGCAGTCGAGAGGGTTCTTTCTCTTAAAAAGGCGCTCATAGCCTTCACAAGAGAAATGCATTACTGAATTATATAGCGGAAGCTTTCGAGGCGAGCTTCTATGGGGAGCGCGCAAAAGAGAGACGCGCGGACCGGGCACTCGTATATGTATATATATATATGTTTCTCTGGGAAAACGCGCGCGCACTGCGAGAGAAAGAGAGAGAGAGAGGACACCCCCTGGGATACTGCGCGGGCAATATACAGGATTTTTGAATTTGCGGGGGAGGAAAATTGCGCTGGTTATGGCTGTGTCCCTTATGCTGTTATCTCTGCCCACTTGTCTGTGTATATATATATACACCCCGAACGGTCGATAATTGCTTTTCGAATTCCGAACGCGCGTGTCAAGAACGCCCGTGTAATCGCATCGGGCTCGCGTTTTGTTTAAAAATATTTTTAAACTCACGCAGCGAGTCGGATGTACGTACGTACGTATGTATGTATGTATGTATGCATACTTTTCCGAGTGTTTTCGCGCGCGCGCATTTTATATAGCGAAATTGAAAATTTAATATTGAAATTATTTCAAGCCCGACGAGAAAGAGCGGCGGGGCCTGTGTTTTATTTCGTGCTCCTCTGTTCGCGTACAACACAGCCCGAGTTTATAATATTATTAATTTTCGATGCAAATATACAATGCCCGGCCGAGTATGAATAACGCGAAATTAATACGAGCGTCTCTCTCTCTCTCGCGGCGCGATGTTTTTCCCCCGCGCGCGAGCGCTCAGCGCTCGAAACTCCCGCATATGAACATACCGCAGCGAAAATTTCCTACTCAGATTTCGAAATCTCGTATCCCCGGAGAGCATTCCCCATCCTCCTTTCCCTCCACCTAAATTCATAATACGGCTAGCGGTTCTGTGTATGAGAGTTGAAAACCTTTTCCTCTCTATATACGGGAAAATCCGCCAAAATAATTCGGATAATTATTGCAGCGGAAATCGACCGAAAAAAAATCTCGTGAGACTCGTCTAGGGCAGCGTTTTTTGTTTGTTCTACAGGACTCCCAGAACATGAAAAAAATAGTGTTCCCACGAAAACGAATGAGTGTTTTTGGGTACTTAGATATTTGTGCAATAATTTACAAAAAAATTCATTTATTCAAGCGTTTTTTTTTCAATCCGAATTTAGAGAGTGAAGGAATTTTATTTCTATGATCGCAAATATGCACAAGAGTTCACAAATTTTTTGAGCTTTTCAAATTAGTCAAGCTTTTTTATCTATGATTTTTTTTAGTAATTTTAAGCATGTTTTATTCTACACCATATTTTCATTAAGGTCATATTTCTCGAGAAAAAAAAATCATGTTTAACATCACGCTCACAACAAAGTTTAACATCACACTGTTTCGCAAAAACCACCGTCATTGTGTTAAAAAAATCATCATCAAGCTGAGGAAAACAGCTTTAATTTAAGCTATTAAACGTGAAAATCTAATCGCTGAATCAAAAGTTATAACAATTTGAAAAAAATGCTTTGGTTTGACTTTGATGAAGTAGCCCGATTTTTCCAAAAACCAAACATTTTCCCCTTGCTTCAAATCCTTGTTACTATGAATCCAGTGCTTCGATATTAACGTTTAATAGCTCAAATTAAAGCACTTTTCCTCTACTTTTTAGTTTTTAAGTTTAAATTAACATTTTTTTATCCATTGACCTATATGCTTGAAAGCAGATCAGTTTTTCGAAAGCATATATATAGCTCACTATAACAAATATTTAGACTTGTCAGTAAAAGAAGTAGAGGAAAACAGCTTTAATTTAAGCTATTAAACTTTAAAATCGAGTGACTTGATCGAAAGTAACGAGAATTTGAAAAAAAGTGAAAATCTCGCAAGCCCTAAAAGTAATTAGCTGTATTCAAATGTACGTAGCTCGTGACCAGTGCATCCGATTTCAAAAATTTTAGGCTCAATTTAAAACTCTTGAGCTGCACTTTTTTTCTATATATAACAAGTACAGCGCCAAGTCCCATAGAATTCGCAATATACAAATAATACGCTCGGCAGTAAAAATGCAAAGGAAAATGTATGAACATTTTTGGATTTTTTCGATCGGAAAACCAGGTAGCAACCGATAATCAAGTAATTTGCACGGTTTCTTATTCAGAGGGGTCCCAGAATCCAGAAAAAATAAGTCTGGTAAGCGTGCCCTCGCGAAAATTTTTGCGACTTCCAGGCCCCCTGAAGTTTCCAGTATCCCGTGAAATTACTCATATATATACACACAGCATACGCGGGCAGATCCGGTCGTTCAAAATTATATATCTATAACGTTCGATATACCGCCGACGTACATCCCGCGACTCGAATCTTTTGAATTTCGTAATAAATACGATTTATAAAATAGCTATACTTACTATACCTATATGTATATATTGTAGCTGTAATAGCGCATTACATCATTTTTCCTGCGCGCGCTCTGCAATGTATATATAATATGTATATAATATATGAGCCACCGCTAGTCTCTCATTCCGCAAACGATCTTTCAGTTGCCCATTAGCGAAAACCAGTCAAAGAGCTTCATCGGTCAAAAGGAACCTTTGAGGATGGAGCTCGCGCTGCCGGTGCGTGGCTTCGTGCCTGGGCAGAGCGTGCCCATCGAGGTTACCCTCAAGAACGAGTCAAACGTCCGCGTTGCCAAGATACGAATCGTCCTCAAGAAGGTGAGTAATTAATTTATATACTTGTGCGGCTCTTAACCCCCCGTCCCCCCCTCTCCCTCCCCGCGCTTCCCTTTCGCTGCGTATAATTTATTTTCTTTCTACGGGTATACACAACGATTGTCGTGCGGTTATTTTCTCGCTATATATAGCGCCGCGCTAAACCGCTTAGCGTTTTCTTTAAGCTGTTTCATTTTGCATTACTATATTGCAAAGTCGCGCGCGCGAGTGTATAGAGGGAAGCTTCGCTATGCAGCGCAAGGCGAGGATGTTAATATTTCATGAGCGCACGTTTGTTGGGGAAGAATTTTAATATGACGGGCAGTGCGGAAATGCCGGATGAAAAAAAATGAGTGCCTCGTTTGCGTATTTATCTGTGCGTCGAAGCGCTATTATTGCATCGAAAGCTTTTGCCGCATCGATTCCGAACGTATATATCGACGTGATTCATTAGTAAGCTGTAGCATCACTCTTGGGTGCACTCGCAAATATTTTTATAACGGCTTTTACGTTCGCGGCAATTAATCGAATTGACTGTTATTGCGTTGAGCAAGATCTTCGATGGCTATTTTTAAGAAGGTCGCATCTTAAAAGTTGTTTCAAGAACGCTGCACGTATAAATTCAGAGATTCGACCTTGATCCACTTATAGCTGTTGAAAATTACGACTGCTATACATTTGTTCCATATAAGACACTGTAATGTATAGGCAAGTCTATTTAACATTTACATAGAGATAAGTATTATACGTAAAGCATATTATTAATGGAATTGAAGATTCAATTTTATAACATTTATAATTTCGCGCTACCGCAGTAAAGACTAAAAATGAACTACACGTCTTCGACAACACTAAGTAGTGCAAATTATATTACAAAAAAACGCAACACCCAAACTCTATTAACCCAAGCATCACAGAATCAAAAATAAAATTTGAATTCAAAGCTTTCGACAATATCCAGTTGTATAAGCATCGGATAAGAATTATTATCCCAAAGTAAATCACGAAGCAAAATCGATGTATCTCTCTCTTGTCGGCCAGGTCGTCACGTACAGCGCGTCGGACAAGTCGAGGAGGCACAAGGAGATCGTGGTCGAGATGGAATTGCCGGTATCGCGAGCTTGCAAGGCCGTCGAGCATTTCCGCGAAGAATTCGACGTGCCGTCCATACCGCCCAGTGGCATGGCCCACTGTAGCATCATCGACGTGCGTTACGCCCTCAAAGCCGAGGCCTGCGTCGACCTCGGCGAGTGGTACTACAGGATGCTGCAGAAGAATCTCAAGATCCGGACGAGCATCGTCGTCGGCACCGTGCCGCTGAAGAATTACGAGGAAATCGCCGAGCCCGAGGCCCTCAGCCCCACGGACAATGGCTTCGACACGCTCATACGTGAGTATATTATATACGTACACGACGTTCGAATTTTCCTTTTTCGGGCTCCGATTTTTGTGTCGTTTTCTCTAAGAGTCATCGTTCAATGCTTATCCGATGAAAAAAAATGTTTTTGATGAAAAAAAATGTTGTTGTTTAACAATTTAGCCATAAAGGAAGTTAATTTTGCATTCGGGAATGCGTGGATCTTTTAGAAAATTTAATTCTGATCAATTTTCATCCTTATCTTTTTTGCATAAAATGGGAAACAAAAAGGTTAATCGAGAAAAACTAAAAAAAAAATACAATTTTGAAATTTATTTTGCAATCATAACGATTTTCCTGACCTGGTCCGAAGTCGAGACTTTAGGGTTATTTTCAATAAGTTAATATTAACTTATATCAGCAATAAAGTAAACTCTTGAGCGAACTTTTTGATATGTCCCTTTTGAACTCCCAGACTAGGGGGGAGTTGGAGATCGAGGTTACGTTCAAGGGGTCAAGTCACTGGTAATATTGATAAAGTGTTAATTCGAATAAAGTGTTCATATCGATACAGGTTTTACTGTATAGTATCCATGTTTGTATACCACACGTAGAATTTTAAACGGATAATTAGTGTCAAAGAGCTGGGACTTTTTGAAAAATATCATTTATCGTCTCAACCTAGTATTAAAATTTTTGTTTGCTAATCAACAAATAACTGAAAAATAATTTAGGCTAAAAAAATCGAATTTTTCTAAACATTCAAATCAAAAACCATACACATTCATACGACAAGAATGATCTTTAAAACATATCTTAAAAAAAAAAATAATATAAACTGAAATATCTGTCATAAGTCCTATGAATAGTAAAAATTCATCGATTTATTGTTTCGCTTATTTAATATATAATATCGAGGGTTTAAATATAGGACAGAAAGTTCAAATAAAATATGAATAGTGTCGTCTTTTTGGGTAATAAATATTATCATCTTGTATTAAATTTATTCATACTTAAAATGTTTGCGCGCTAAAATTGTCTCATCCAATTAAAAGTATAAAAAGCTATCTTTTTTCGAGAACAGTGAAAATACGCGATCATTTCGAGATTTCAAATCCTTTCGAACCTTCTTTTAAAAAAATATATATTTTAACCGTAATTGCATACACATGAAGCATTTTTAGTGGAAATTTAGTTCTTCGACGAAAGTTGCCCTGATAAGAATAGTTCAAACAGTCGGAATCTATGTCTATAACTATAAATAATATTCTCAATCTTCAAAAATAGAAAGCTCTTACAACCGCGAGATAGAAACGACTTCTTTTTCCTTGCTCTATACCTTCTTTTCTCCACATCAGCCGAGCCATTACAATTACAACGCTTCACTCCGTGGATTTGCATATTGAATTTATATAGACACATTGTGTGCCGTATAAAGTTTCCCACACAAGTATATATATAAACGCATCGGCGTCAGGCTGAGAGAAGATGAAGTCCATGAAATTTTTATTTTACTGTTTCCATACGCGTATTTTATATATATAAGCTCGCGCGCGAAGACTCGGAAAGTAACGCGGGGGGGAAGTGCAAGGCGACTTGATTCCCTTCTTAAAAATTTAAGCCCCGCTCGCGCGACTGGTCATAACGTTGCTTACTATTTCATATGCTTTTAGCGCTTAACGCCCCGAGGACGTATAGAGAAAATGAGCTTATTACTTTCAAGTACACACATAATGCCAGACTCTATAGTATATACACCTCGTGTGTCTACGTATAGCCCCCTCCCCCCCCTATCAACTATTATGGCACAGCTAATACGACAAACTACTGCGCGATATCACATCATTACGTGCGTATAACCGCAACACCATCCAATTTCGAGCTGATACCACCCCGCGCGCGGCTCGGAACGAAAAATCATCGTCGATCCATTAGCGCTGTGTCTGCGACCCTATATATATATACGGCTAATTTATCATTTCTATAACGGTTGGAATGCGCGCTCAACGCTAATTAAAAGCTTTCTTGATAAAGTAATCTATCGGGGGAAACGAGGCGCATTAACGTTATTACCAATATAGTTAAGGATGAAAACGCGCAATTCACATTCGATATGTATGAGAACTTATTATTCTATTATCGGTAATTGAATGCTCGATCGTAATTGCAGATGGCATTAATGTAGCTTTCACGTGTAATATCGATCGTCAATGAGAATGCTCGCACATTTCTCCGATTAATTCTTTTTTTAATCGAGCTCAATTCGCTCGAGTAAAAGGATTTTCAAAAATACGCTTGAAATAATTCGTGCTCGCGGGTATACGCCTTTGCTCCGGTGTATATGTGGGAAATTTGAACCATTTTTTATTTTTTCTAAAATTGTGCAATTTGGAAAAATTCAAAATTTACTCAAAATTTTTTGAAAAAATTCATACGTATTCTTTGAGTAATTTTAAGCATTTTTTATTAAAAAATATCATTTTGTTCAAAAATGTGTGTCATTTTGTTAAAAAAAATCATAGACAAAAGAGCTTGACTAATTTGAAAAGCTCAGAAAATTTGTAAACTTTTGTGAATATTTGCGACACTAAAAATAAAATTCCTTCTCCCTCTAAATTCGGATTGAAAAAAAAAACACTTTAAAAAACGAATTTTTTTTGTAAATTTTTGTGTAAACATCCAAATACCCAAAAACACTTTTTCGATTTCGCGATATATATATACCTATAACACTATTTTTTTCGTGTTCTGGGGGTCCTGTAGAACAAGAAAAACGCTGCCCCAGACGAGTCTCACGAGATTTTTTCTCGGTCGATTTCCGCTGCAATTATCTGAATTATTTTGGCGGATTTTCCCATGTGCACTTTATAAAGCGGATAAATCTTCGATTGCGCTTCCGCTCCAACTGAACTTCACCGTCTTCTGTATCTCAATAATAATTGAGTTGCGCAGTCTAGACTTTTTCAATGCTATATCGAAACTAAATCGATAATGTCGAGCAACCGATTCCGCAAAACGTATCATATTCATGCCTACGGAATACTGCGGGATGTACCCACCAAATGGAAGTGCACTAGAAAAACCATAATAATAATATAATAATAATAATAATATTAATAATAGTAATAATAATAATAATATAATAATAATAATAATATAATAATAATAATACAATAATAGTAATAATAATATAATAATAATAATAATAGTAATAATAATAAATAATAATAATAATAATAATAATAATAATAATAATGATCTCTCGGCAGCGAGCGACGAGCAGTACGAGCGCAGCCAGATCTACAGGTCGTCGAAGCCGGACAAGGACGATCCGACCGGCGACGAGGGCGACAGCGACGGCGAGCTGTCCCCGTATTCCCCCAAGTATCGGGTCTACAAGTTCAACAAATCGACGAGGAAGTAGATAGCGGCAGTGATAGAGGAAAAGAATTGTGAGAAACGAGCGTGAAATTTGCGCGCAGCTGCAGAGAGAGAGAGAGAGAGAGAGAGAGAGAGAGAGAGAGAGAGAGAGAGAGAGAACGCGAGAGAGGAGGAGAGTGCGAGAAGTAAGCAAACGTATATAACGCATGTACCCCCTCGCGTTCAAGTAGTAATAGTCGCGCTCGCGCGAGACCGAGGATAAAGTGCCGAGCTACGTAATGCACGCGCGCGGTGCACACGCAGGGAGAGAGAGAGAGAGAAAGACGGAGGTGTATACGCAGTTATATACACACACGTGTACTCGGTATAACTTCTTCCCGGTGTGGAGGCTCGAACTCGAGACTGCGCAGCCACCGACTATAACGCACGTAAGACATGCAGTTTGTGTGTGCGTGTGTGTATACGTATACACTATATACTTCCTCTAGCAACTCTCGCAAATCATGAATTACAATTACCGTACGATTCTCAGGGGGCGAAATAAGTAATTTATATATACGGGTGTATATATATATAGGAGCGCGAGCGCGCGAAAGAGAGAGAGAGAGAGAGAGAGGCGGACTCGCCGAGCCATAATTTTTAACTATCATATAAGTGAATAAATAACGATCGGCGCGTGCAATAACCCGCGGCTCTGTAATGCCGTGTATGCGCGCACCGGTGTGTGTGTGTGTGTGTGTGTGTGTGTGTCTATAGCCTCCCACACCCCATTACACGTGTGCGAATATATATATGTAAGCTGTACACACGCTATGGGTGTATACATGCATACCTATACACACATACTTACATACATACACTTGTATACACACCTGTATGCGTGTGTATAGGTACATCGAAGAGAAAAGAAAAAGCTTCGGCGCGAGGCTTATGGCGACTTTGCGTGCGATATACGCGTTGTATACGCTCTCTCTCTCTCTCTCTCTCTCTCTCTCTCTCTCTCTCTTGCGCTCGCGGCGTCGAATGATATGGCCCGTATAAAGAACGAGCGATGCCGCGGAGAATATGAACTTTGCGGCCGAACGTATATTCTCTCTCTCTCTCTCTCTCTCTCTCTCTCTCTCTATCTCTCTTTCTCTCCCTCCAGTAGTGTATGTGCGTGTGTCTATACGGATATAAACGCGATTGCTCGGCAAACAAAATAGGCTTCGCTTCGAGATTTGTATATCAGGGCTCCCTATACGCGCAGTGTGCGATATGGTAATGCGCTCGCGCGGTTCTTCCCGATGTGTAGACGGCTATTTTTCCGAGGATGACCGCGCGATTAAGCTTAACGCGATGTCAGCGCGCGTTGCGCGCGATCGAATGTATTTTTCGACAAAAACAAAAACGAGGAAAAAAAACGAAATGAAAGAGCTTCTGTGTATGTAATTATGTTATACGTTCGTGTGTATCCGGCGTGTGTATAAATATATATAATACATTATAATATACATGTATATTGTTCGCTTGGAATAAATTCTGGCGTACACACACATACACCGTTGCGATAAATCGGCCTCGTTTATTTCCCATGTTATTAAATGCTTTGGATACATATAATAACGGCTCGTGGCAATCATTTACTCTCCCGCGCACTATCCAATCCTTCATCGATGTAATTAATTTTCAGGGTATAGTGCAATATAAAGTATAATTAGCATTTTTCTTAAACACAAGTCAGCCACCGCGCTTTTTCTGCAAAGTATACTTAGCACACCGTTGTATACAGCGTATAATACATGCGCGCATAGTTGGCGCCTTGCACACCCAAACCACAACGAAAAGGAGAATCAATGCGCTCGGCGAATATTTTTCTACATAGTATACGCCTATATTCTGCACTGCACCACGAGATCGTCGTGCCTCGTCCGCGTCGCCGTCGGTACACATATATAGGCGTCTCCGCGCATACACACATATAGAGCGCGCAAACCGAAAAATCCCGTATCAGCAACAAGTCATGCATGCATGCAAGCGGAAACTCGCGGCGCCGCTCACAAGTGTATACCCTCAATCCTCTCGAGCACCAGCGAGCGTAAAGCTCCGCTATATGCGTTGCGCGCCTCCCTACATATACTGCGCTCTCTCGCCCCTATAAAGCCGCGGACGCATCGCGCATACATATATATGTATACACATACAGGCGCAGAGCTTAAAAATAAAGGCGCATAACCCAAGAGGGTCAAAGCTCGTGCGGAGGATATCGGCTTTGGGGATTGCAAAACCTCGTCTTCGGTCCCTCGCGGCTCTCTCTCTCTCCCTCCCTGCCGGAAGGATCTTGCGCAGGGCTACTTTCAAAGCCGCTTGCGCGCCTCTCTGCTACATATCTATATATGTATACGTGTGTCTATGTATACATCCATCTCTCTCTCTGTCTCTCGCTTCGATATCAGGTCGCTGCTTTGATTACGCGCGCGACGCTTGAGCTTTCCCTGCATATAACGCACACAGCCCGAAAGTCAAAGACCACATCAGACGAGAGAGAGAGGGGGGGGGGGGGCTTCGTGTCCCACTTGATCAGACGGGCCATCGCCAAGTATGTATACGCGAGACTCTGCGAGCTCCGATGGCAAGGCGCTTTGTGCCAAGGTGTTTACTGCGCTCTCGCGCTTCTCGTCTTTTGCCCGGATTTTCGACGCAAAAGTCTCGTCTACGCGACGTCTCGTGGATATATATCGCGTATTCGCATTGGATGCCGCGTATAAGAACGAGCAGTATACGACGTATCGGCGAGGATCCGTTGGAAATTCCATCAGGTGTCACTCTTTGCAGTCGACTTTTGTAATTTAGATATGTACATATACCGTATATTTGCTTTGGATGCCTCGTAAGAACGAACAATACGACGTATATATCGGTGAGGATCCGTTGGAAATGCCAGGTGTCACTCTCTGCAGTCGACTTTTATAATTGAATACTTTATAAGAATATACGTCGCGCGTATATGTGGGACGTGTGACGAGAACTTGTGCGCGGTGTGTTGCGTCGATGATGTAAAGTTTGCCGAGTTAAAAATATGATCGCGCGCATGTGCTGGCCTGTGTATTTTCTTATTTCTGCCTTGACGTATGCCACTGCGCTGATGCATAATTTACATCGACGATACTCTCCTGGGATATCGGATAAAAACTTGATCGTGTTTTATACGTATTATATGGCAAATATTGATCAAGTCGCATTAAAGATTAAGATAGCAAAGTATTTGTCGTGCATGACACATCACGTTACATGCAATATTCAAGCAATTTTATTTATGACAAATTGAATAATAAAAAGACAACTGTATCTCGTGTCTTTTGCGGTTGAATTTTTGTCTATACTCTTGAATTTTTAACTGAACTTGTTCAGACCCACTTCTATACTATTGTGATTTATACAGGTACTTTTAACTCTCATGTAAATTTAATTGTTCTGGTTAAAAATGATTTCCAACACAGCTGCAGCATAACGCACTAATACATTAGAGCTAACTTGAGCGAAAAAAAATTCTGAACAGACGCATTACACCCCCTCTTCAACACTTAATCCCCAAACAAAATCCTTATATATACACACGTCATATGCACAACAATAACAAACACGAGTACATCGTTATCCGCAGCATACACCGATGGAAAAGGGGATACAACTACCCTTTTTGGTCGCAGCACACCCCCCCCCCTCCCTAAAAAGGACCGCGCGGAGGGTGGAGCCCCCCGCGAAAACGAGCCTGTTTACGCAGCAGTATTATCAATCCTCTCCAGTCTCACTCGAAACTTGCCCGAAATCGGGTTAGCGACGTAATTAGTACTCGAACAACAACAACAGCAGCAGCAGCAGCAGCAACAGCAACCGCAGCGGCAGCAGCAACAACAATAGGAACAGCAATGCCGTCGAGGACGAGGAGGACGAGGAGGAGGAGGAGGAGGAGGAGGACGACGACGACAATGGGCGAGAAAAGTTTCGCCCTCCTCTCGGGCGGGAGAGTAGAGCTCTGCTCTCGCCAACTCCCGATTTCCGGCCGTCGCGCAGCTGTATCGATGATAAAACCGGAAACGATAAAACTTTCTATATATAGGCGCCGGAGCGCGAGTAACGAGTCGCCGCGCGGCGGCGGCAAAAGTTCGCCTCTCTCGGCTTTTCTTCTCTCTCGGTCACGTTATACACACACATATACACCTCTATAGCCCTCTGCACTGACGACGCGAGTTTCTCTTTCTCCCCCTCTTTCTCTCTCTCTATACAATGTTCGTGTGTTCTTTCGACGCGAGAGAGAGAGAGAGAGAGAGAGAGAGAGAGAGAGAGAGAGCGCGTGTGGGGAGTTCTCGGATTATGTGCGCGTGTGTGTGTCTATATATATTATATATATAGTGTAACGACGGGAGCCACTGTTGCCGAGTTCGCTGTAGGCAATTCCGTCCAGATGACCTGAAAAAGCGCGCAGCTCCAGCTTGACATTTACCTCGTTAGGGAACTACTTGACGGTCTACTCGAATGAAAAATATTTTATACTCGCGCGCGCGGTTCGCTTCAAGCTCTCTCTCTCTCTCTCGAGAAACTTTGAGACGAGCTTTCAAGATGGCTTGTTAGGCAGTATCATTTTAACACATGCGATTATTGTGTTTTTTTTTCTTTCGCTCTCTCTTAGACTTGCAAACTCCTTGGCGTTGGCGTCACAAAAGGCTCTGAACGTCGTAATTAACTATTTAAATATCGCACGGCATCTCGTGCGTTGTAAACACAAACTTTGGTAATATACCATTAATATAATAACACGAGAGAGAGGACTGGCCTTCGTTGTGTAATAGTCTTTTCCTTTACGAAGTTTCAAATTTATGCTGTAATACCCTGGACGCGAGCGAAGTTTGAGTAATGTCATTTTTTGCATTATTCAAACTTTATTCGTTCGGGCGTTATAAATTCGAAACTTTTGTAAAATGATAGATAATTATACAAAGGACGACTAGCTGGCTCGTTGACAGTGTTCAACTTTAAATTTTACTATTGTACTTGCAAGTTTAATTATGAGCGATATAGATAGCTATACTTTTTTTCTGCTCTTATATATTATACGTGGACACCGCGCATTTCGAATCGAGTCTCGAAATTTCTTAGCAACCCCGCAGCTGCTTGGAACAGTGTCTCGTTCAATAAATGTCGAGCTCGAGAACAGATTCGTCGATATTGCTGTGCTATAATTGAATTGACATGTTTCCAGAGGCTATATAATTGACGTATTTTAAGTTCGACGTTGTAATACAGGTATAATCGCTTTACCGCAGTTGTGTGTTGTGCAACGCAAACTGTTTAATGTAGCGGAATTATCATACCCAAGGCGTGTTTTTATCACACACCGTATGTAGACCAGCGTCAAGCCGAAAGCGTATATCGAATTAATGTCACGACAGGTAATCACCTACTTAAGGCGTTTATTCAAATTTAAACGATCTCGTATATCTAAGACTCGCGTTTATGAACATTTGTGTAAGCTATACCTTGTACCGATGTATGCAATGTATACATAAAAAGAATGCATATATCGGTGTTATCGTGTGCTTTTAAGGTGAAGCACAATTTGAAAAAAAAAATTCGAAAGAAAGGAGAGGCGAAATTCTTGAGAATCTTATAATGCCGAGCGCGAGCCAACGAGGCTCGTTAAAAAGTTCGGCTTATTGTGAAATTTCCTCATTAAAAACTTCAAGTATGCGCGTATTGTAAATATTATAAGTTTCGGCATTCATTCTGAAATTTACCGTTTTTTTTATACAAGTTCAGCCAACGCAGTCGACGAGTTTCTTGAAGAACACCCCCTCCCCCCCTCCTTCCATCATTCGTTCCACGTCGTAACGTATATAGCGCTAAATTGGAGTTTTAACCATCGACTTGTTCATCTACAAGTGTACATACAATGTGCGCTATACGCTTAATGGCCACGAATTTCGTTGGTGAAATACGTGTGTGTGTGTGTGTGTGTATATATATGCCGAATTTAAAAAAATAAATGCCCTTTTCTTTGGTCTAGAATTAGCAAAAAAATTTTGTAAGCTAAAGCTTTCTGACCAATGGGACTTTCTTCTGTAAGCCAAAAAATGATGGAAAATGCCGAGGAACATGAGAAATATATAATTTGAAAATTTAACATATGGAGGAAAAAGCAAAAATCGGTTATTCGGATTTTTATTATTATTATTATTTTTTTAATGGGCATAATTTTTTATCAGAGCATCGAAACTCGGCATATATTTTTTTAAATTAAAGCTCTTTTGTAATACTTTATTATAGTGTAATTCGAATTTTTATTGGTGCCTCGAAAACATTCATAGTTATTATCCAGTATTTTGACGCACTAATTTTTTGTAAAAAAAAGCGTAAAATGACTCAGAAATATGGTTACCAGTAACTTTTCCCATGTTCCTTTGAACTTTTCACTATCTTTTGGCTCACAGAAGAAAGTCTAATCGGTCCGAAACCTCTAGCTTAAAAAAAAATTTTCGATTTCTAGACCAAAGAAAAGTGCATTTATTTTTTGAAATTTGACATACATATATAATATATAGCAGTATATCGAATTCCAACGCTGTTCTCGCACCGCCGCGCAGCGAACCTGATGTACAGCGGCTAAGTGAAAACGGCCGGGTCGAGTCAGACGTCGCGGCGGCGCGCACGCGACACACCGAAAGCCGAGCTGCACGACGCAGGCGATAATTTTAGTCACTTCTCTCGCGGGGTGTATCAACTTTCGCCCCGACAAGAGAAAAAGTTTCCTTTACACGACTTTTTGAAACTTTGCCCCGTCGACGATTCGCGCCGTGTTATATATATGCGCGTTGTACACGTATACGATGCCTCCAAGTGCGCGACGACGACTTTTGGCTCGCGACTGTTTCAAACTACATATACAACTTGCGGGACCTTCGCGGCGTTGATATTTTTATTTTCGCGCGGTGTTATGTACGCGCTGAATATTTACTTTGTGATTTTTCATCGTAAAATTTTTTATTTCTTCCAACGAGTGTATATAGACGTCGATCCGCGTGCAACGTGCATGTGAGTCAATATTGAAGTTTCAATCGTGAAGCGATACGAGGGGGGGGGGGGGAATAGATTTTAATGAAATCCTTTGACTCAATTAAAACTTCGCGGGAGTACAGCGAGAACCGCGAAGAAAAACTCAAGAGCCGTAACAAATAAAAACTTGATTTTCGCCAAGAAAATGAAAAACAGTTCCTAAATTTTGTGGCGATAAAAAAGAGCTGAAGCTAAATGTTCACGATTGTCGAATAAGTTTAAATGCGTCGAAAGTTTCTTATCTTCATTTTTGCTTTCTCAAAAAGAAAGCGTTGTAACGATGCAAATTTTGTAATTGAAAGTTCCGATGAATTTCCACGGTTTGCGTGTTTTTCAGTCAGAAAAATATATTTAAAAAAAATGTATGTATGTATATATGCATGTATGTATGTACGTACGTATGTACGTGCGCAAAATTTGTTCAGACTACATCTCTGGAACGAATCGATAGAATAAATTCAAATTTGGTGTGCAGACTGATTTAGTCAAAACTTAGATCTTATTAGAATTTAGAAACAATTAGCTACTATTTACCGCAATTTTTTTTAGAATTTATACGAAATTATGATATTTTTTTCAAAAAACTACATTTTTCATCCATGTATACCATAGATGTACACAATCTAATCCCATTTTCTGAAAGATCATTGAACTTTCAAAAATATGTCTACCTGTTGCTACTTTATCATTACTATTGGTTACGTGAACATTTCACAGTCGATTGATATTTTGATCTGTACAAGACCCAAAATTAACTAAATATTATAAAGAGCAACATATTGTTATCTAAAAAGACCTACTCTTTCCGAATCTGAGGTCAGATTAAATAATTTAGAAATTTTATATAATATATATTTTATATAATGTAAATTTTATAATTTTAAAAATACCGATAAAATTAAAGCATCTTTTTAATTTAATTTTGCCTGTAGAATTGAATTTACGCTTTTTCAAAAAAGCTTTGTAACGATGCAAATTATAAAATCCAAAATTTTTATTCATTTCAATATTTTAACTGGTCCTGTTAGTTTATCGTAACTCAAAATCAATTTCATATATTTGTAATTCACAGTAATTTGCAATAGTAATAACAGTTTTTTTGAGAAAATACAGCATTTTCTTTGAGAAAGCATACTGCTACTCAATTGGCAGCGGTTTTTTAATTGTGCAATTCAAAAGATCGTCCAAATCTCCCGTCGCGAATCGTCGAATCTTATCTTGGAGAAAACAGTCCTTTCAACGCGCGTATCTAGAATCCGCAACAATTGCAAACGCGCTAAACAGCAGCTGCTGCAGCAAGGCAAACGTTGAGGTCTCTCCCAGTTATCCTACGCACACATCCTGACCAACATAAACTATATACACACACACGTACATCACGGAGAAAATTCAAGCCCGTATAGAGCAGTATGTGCACAGCTGCTGGCGACAGACGCACCGGAGGGGGCGGTGAGGAAGACTACTCTGTCAGACGCAATCGTCGCTTCTTTTCCACGCAGGTCGATTCTCGCGCGTTTCGTGTATAAATATTGAAACGATATAGTCGATAACCGCATAGCCTATATATTCTGACTTCGTCCGCGCATAACTCAAAGTTGCATAAATAAGCGAAGATTCAGCGCAAAAGCGCACGCGCGCGTGTATACGTCGTGTGGACGAGATACGAGAGAAAGCGAGAGATAAAAAGGGGGGGAAAGACGAAACGGACGACAGAGCTGATGAGAGCCGGGCTATTCTGCGTAACGAAGGCGGATGAAACGTATATGTGTATTATATACACAGCTCTGCGGAAAACCGCTATACAGCAGAATTTATCGCGTGTGTAGCGAGCGGGCGCTGCACTGCACAAGTGAAATGCAGGACAAGCCACACGGCGGAGGATCGATGCGCCGCGTTCCGTCTCTAATTGTGTGCGGCGCATGGCCCGCGTGCCGCTCGGAAAATTGCATTAACATTTTAATTTTAGCCGCTGACGCGCACCGCTTATAGGTCCCACTGATTTTCCAGGTATACAATTTTACATCGTCGGAGAGAGCGCGATACGCGTCTGTCTATATAAGTATCATTGCGCTGACTTCCCGGGAACTCGATATTCTTTAATTGAACCTATATAGCACCGAGTCGTATTCCGACGAGAGCGCAGCTCTTTCTCTCTCTCTCTCGCTCTCTCTCTCTGGACAGAGAGAGACGGGGGGGGGGGGGAATTTCCCGTCGCTCCGAAATATCTTTGGATTACGGGCGTTTGCCGTCAAAGACACGCGGCTGCAGCGTAGTCGAGTATATTTGCCGCCGCGCGGCTGGAACGGAGAAAGAGGAGGGAGAGGGGAGGACGAGAACAGAGTGAGAGAATGATGGGAATGGGACAGTGCAGCTCCGAAAACACTTTTGTCGTACTTAGACCGATGCTACGCGATGCCGAGTTAATGAAAGTCGGAACTGGGCTGTACTGCACTGAGCGCGCGTGTATAACGGAGTCGGGGGGGGGGGGGGGGGAGTTGGAGAGTTCGTTGAAAATTACGAGACGGGGAGTCTCCGGGCTGGAAGTAACGTTGCCTGGTGTCTTCAATTTTACATGTAATTTTGATGAAATTGAAATTTATCGGAGCGCTGCGTTGGATCGGGTTTAATAATTGCGTAAGGTGGAATTTCGAGTAAACGAGAGCGTTGATTTGATAGCAAAGTTGTCGATTTTCGAGCGCTCTGGAGAAATAATCTGAATTCGAATTTCTCGCGGCAAAATAACGCGAAAATGTGTATCAAAAAATATATTCTGCTCGTAACAATTAGTATAATTAATACAAACCACGTGATGCACGTACGTCAGACTCCCTCGAATTATGCAATTATAACTATCATTTTACCGAGTACTGTATCAGACTCGTCCAGATGTTATATCATGCAAGATCGTATTATTTTGTAAAACCATAAATTCGCAATGCAGGGCAGAGATGTGCGTCGCAGTTTGTTACAGCGTGATTCTCATTTTAATTAATGTTATAATTGACTTTCAGACACTTTGGAGCAAAAACTCAATGAAAACGGTTACGTGACATAAATCAGCTGTCTCCCAAACGAATTATTTGAATTCTATACGATCGTCGCCGCATAGTTATTGCAAAGAATACATAAATTTTAGTGCAGTCTCTAAATGCATCTGTCGAGCAAACTCGCTAATGTCGGTAAAAATATTTCAATCGCGTATATTATGATACAAACTCCCCTCATACCCCATCCCCCATCAATCCAAACAAACCCCTCGCTCCCTACCAGAAGAACCAAACAAAAAAAAACCAAAAAAAAAAAACCACCGACCACAAAGACGCCGACGAAGCCATCGCGACCGCGTCAGTATCATGCAAATCCGGGACTTATCGAGCGGTCAGCCGTGCGCGTCGCTCCGCACAGCCCTGTAACACAACGCGCGCGTGAGATCGAGAGCTGTGGAGCGCGCGCCGGTTAAAACAGTTAGGCGCGCATGGCCGACCAGTAAACAGGCCTCTCTCTCTCTCTCTCTCTCTCTCTTGGTTCGCGTTAATTCCGTTATCGTAGCCGGCCGCGTACGGGCTTGAAGCTTAACTCACCCCCCCCCCCCCCCTCGTCGGCGCGGAGCTTACTATCAGATTATTGCGCGCGAAAGAAGTTACTTACAGGTGCTCCCGGTTAATAAGTATACAGTCGTGCCGCGACTTTGCAAATTAGCCGCAGCAAGACGCACTTGCTGCGCGCTCCGGTTTTTCCGACTTGTGCGTGTATATAGAGAAAGAGGCGAGCCGCCTCCGTTTTCCGTCAGATTCTCATCGGGAGCGATCTCGCCGCGCCGCCGCTTGGCCGACGGGCCGCGAGCTTCGCTGCGCGCGTTATTATTTTCACGCGATGTCTTGCATTGTGCCGAGTATAGCAATAGCTCGATTTTTTTCTTATACGTTCGCCGCGCGCAGTGGGAAAAAAAATTGCGGCTCTCGCGCTCATCGGTGTATCTTAAAGAGCGGCCGCTCGAAATTGCATAGCGCGCAAATTAATATCGGCATTTGCGAGCGCGCGACGACGCACGAAACTTTCATGCCGATTACAATTTCCGAAAGCATAATTGTATTTCGGATAGCTCTACACGGTATACATAGCCGGTTTAAGGATTATTCGCGTGCGCCCGCTTTGTCGTGACGGCGCCGCGTAATTACGAGCTCTTACGTATACCTATATCTATATATAATATATACTTATACATATACATATACAATGTATATGCGCGCGCGTGTCTCAGTGCGTTGTGTATAGCATTAGATTACCTTTTTAATTTATGTTAATAGCCACTTGTAAATATATCGCGGCGCACTTAATTGTCCAACTAATTATTTCCTGCATTCTCACGTATAATACAAGTATATGGACCTCGTTTGGCTTTGCTTTCTCGAATAGCGCGCGCGTTTTTACGCTCTCGAACTTATGCAACGCGTCGTATAGAACAAACGATATTCCTCGCGAATAAACAGTAATCGATATCGCTTAACTTTCGCGTTTCATCGTATATATATCGACCGTATATCTAAGAAACGGTATATACACGCATACATACACAGTCGGCGCACAGTATAGAGGTATCCCATGGATATATTTTATCGGATCGCCTTTACCGACACGGCAGCGGCGGCGCGCGACATTCAATATTTATGCCCGGCTCGCGCGCGCAGAAAAAGCCGAACCGACGTATACGTGTGATTCCACTCGGAAGAAGAGAGCTGCTCTCTCGAGGGGCTTAGCCGCTTCGCCTTCGAGTCCATATGTACACACACATACGCGCCGTCTCTCTTTCGCGCGGAGCTCCTCTCTATACGTATATACACGGTGTGTGCGTGTAATGTGTATATATATATATCTGTATTCATCATACGCTTATACGAGTCATCGTTTCGATGTCCCCGGAGGAGCTGAGCCGACATTCATAATTCAAAAACGCCGTACACGTCCATTTGCCCCTGCGGTTCTTATCCCTCTCTCTCTCTCTTACGTACACTCTGTTAGTGTATAAACCTCCGAGATCCTTCTTCTCGAGGCGCGCGCGCGCACACGCGCGTATATATACACGTATACGGCCTTTGGCATCTGTATATCTCCGCAGACTCCCGTCCCTTCTTCTTTCTCCTTTACTTGTTTTTTTTCAAGTACAAGCGAGATTCGCGGGAATTTTAATATTGCCCTTTACGGACTCGCTCTCTCGCGCAGTCAACGGCGGGCGCGGCAGGAGAAAAGAACGTGACCGGCTTACTCAAGCAACCTGCGCAGCCGAAACTTTCGATAGAATTAATCTTGCGGCTCGAACTCGATACCCCTGTGTACACATGGAATAGGTAGTCTCGTCGTCGTCGTCGTCGTCGTCGTCGTCGACGTCGTCGAAGTTTTCCTTCCTTTGCCGTGCGCGCAGAGAGAGAGAGAGAGAGAGAGCAAGTTTCGATGCAGTTGTATACGTTGTATATACCTGCTCTTGCGGCTCTATGGCCTGTGCCGGCGCAGTCTACTCCTTTATACCTATACATAGTATGTGTGCACATATTATACACACGGCACAGAAGGCAGACGACCGAAACTCTCCCCAGGCTGGTATCGCATACTTGGACATCGATAGAGCTACTCGAAGGTCAACTTTCACTGGCTTGCGAATATAATTACGAGCCTCTACTGCGCTTTCGCCGTGATTTTGACAGGTTGATCGAAGCTTCCACTCTCCTATTTCATCGGTTCTTTTCTTTTTCTAACAAAAAGACATTTATTAAAATTGTAATACTCAATATAAACTCGCTCTCTGCGCGTACGTATAAATATTAAATTAAGATTCGTCATTCTGCGGATTACTCCTCCTCGCTTTGAATTCAGCTATGGTCATCGTGTTGCCTTTGAGCGTAACGCTGTTTGGATCCTTGCCAAGATTCGTGATACTCAGCAGGGCCATCGCCTCCTCGTACGGCGGGCTTATGGGGCTCTGCGTTGGCTCGCAGTATTGGAACTTTTTGCCCTCGAACTAAAATCGAAACGTTTGGAATGAAATGAGTCGCGAGGGTACATTTGAATTTCTTATCGCGTATAGTATATGTGAATATCTTACGTCAAGTGGGTAGGTCGTGTCGGAGTCGGGCTGGCTAAGGTCCCCGCATATCACGAACGGAGCAATATACTTGTTGATTTCGGGCAGGTGGTCGAAGTTCGAGAGTAAAGGATTGAGCGAGGATGGCTCGAATCCCTCTGGAGGGCAAAAGTCCTTGCAAACTACGAACGCCTCGAAACTCGAATTCCGAGAGCTGCGCGGCTTGGCACAGGAGACAGAAGTGAAGAATATTTTTAGTTGGGAGTAAAGGAGCGATGCATCTTTAGCTCTGAAGATCTTTGCAACAAAAGTGCCCTTTGGTTTCAGTATTTGAGTTGTGATTTTCAGTGCTGCTAGTAGCAGCTGAGACTGGATATAGATATCCATGTCGTGGAGACCAGTTACTGTTAAAAGAAAAAAAAGTAAATCATTTGGTTTGGGCGAATATACATCGATTAACAAGTTGTTTAATTACCATCAGGTGCTCCATCACAGACGACAAGGTCTGCACATTCATTTCCAAAGTGAGCTATGATTTGCTCTGCTGTATTTATATTTGTAATATCGCCCTGTATTTGTACTACTCCTTCGATTGGAGCCATTGCCTGGAGGTCGACAGCAATGATTTTTGGAGCAAGTACATCTTCTGACGTCTCTTTTAGCTTCTGATGATTTTGACTATAACATTAAATATTTAAAATAAGCTAAATGTATTGAAATATGTAATTTAGTTATTCTGAAGTATTATGCTCTCACTTTAATCTGCGTGACAATACTTGACTCCAACTACCTGGTGCAGCACACAAATCTACAGCTTTTGTAACTCCTGAGACATGTCATAATAATATCAATTAAAATAAAAAAAAACTATGAATAATTGAAATAAACAACGATGCTACAAAAAACAATATTGTACTTACCATTGAAAATATTGAATTCATCATCAATCTGAAGTAATTTAAAAGCACTTCTTGCTCGCCATCCTTCTTCTTTCGCACGTCGATAATAAATATCGCGTTTGTCCTTTGATGTTTTACCCATTCTGTTTATATTATTTTTTTTTTTTTGCACAACTCTAAGTACTCGACCTAAAACATCATGTAAAAATGTGCCGAGAACTTCATAACATAACCAAACAATCAAAAAAGAGTCTCCAATCTCGCTGCGAGATTCTCGCATGCAGATGCAGAGACGTCTGCTCGGTATATAACTGCGAGTGTCAAATACGCATGCGCTTTTGTACGTTCAAAATTTAAGAATAAATTGTACACTTTTTTTATCAAAATAACATTTTTAATTAACTATAGATTTGTTAAAATAATTTTTTTATTTTAATGACATAAGTATTTGCTTAGCAAGTAGTTTAGCTATACTTACGTGTTATGTCCCCCTCCAAACATTCAAGATATTCAAGATACTTAACAAATAAGCACTAACTTCTGATTGGACCATTTGGCAAAACATTGCATGTACTGACTGTACACGAACACGACTGACATCTGCGTCAACAACAATGTCGTTATAGGTTAGAAAGTTTACTTTTTTCTTCTTACTCTTACTTAAGTCTTTAAAAAAAACTTAAAGTTTGTCTATGAGTAGTCTATGTATTTACTGATAGCAATATGAAAAGTTTTTTATAGTGAACAGAATAATTACTTAATATTTACGACTAATCGACTTCTCATGAAAAAATGGCCTGTGCTCAAGAATTTGGTCCTGATTCTGGCGGGAGAATAAAGGTTAAATCATTTAATACAAAATTATTTGTTTGCACGAATTAAATCCGCTTTATATATTAATTTTTCAGTGTATCTAAAGTATACTGGAAAATTAATACATACGTAAAAGCAAAACAGAATATTTAGGTTAATTTTGAGTTAAGATTTTATAAAATAAATAATCAAAGCTGACGTTAATATTCAGGGTACTACTATTATAAAGCCAATTGTTTTTGGCAATGTAGCGCGTTATTTTGGAAAAAAGAGGGAGGAGGATGGACACACCCATCAATGGACAGTTTATGTAAAACCTTATCACAACGAGGACATGTCAGCCTATGTGAAAAAAGTACATTTTAAGTTACACGAAAGTTACAACAACCCAAATAGGATTGTAACGAAACCACCTTACGAATTGACAGAGACTGGATGGGGAGAGTTTGAAATTGTTATTAAAATTTATTTTCATGATGCGAATGAACGACCTGTAAGTTATAAAGTTGATAATGACTTTATCATTTTTGCATCACTACTGACTCGTAAATAAAATTTTTGTAGGTGACGATATATCATATTTTGAAATTGTTTCAAAATCCACCAGAAGTACAAGTTGGAAAGAAAAATTTAGTTTCAGAATTTTATGATGAAATTATATTTCAAGATCCTACAGCATTAATGCAGCATCTGCTAAACTCTACAAAGCCACTCACATCAGGTGTCTGGAAACATGACACAGACTGTAAGTATTATTAGAATGCAATGATTTGTTAAAAATAAATACTGTCTGCAACACTGATGTAAATAAAAATAAATTTTCAGTTGAAGTTAAAAAGGAGCAAACATTAAAATCTATAATTGATGCTAGGACTAAAATAAGGAATGAGGTTTCGGAGTATAAAGAAAAACTGACATTAGCGAAAGAAACTATAGCCAAATTCAAAGATGAGATTGCAAAAATATCTAAAAGTGGGGGGGCTTTATCTGTGACTTGATAAAACAATCGCGATGTATTTTCATAGCTTTTAATCATACTCATCATTTTCATTTGCTTGTAAATAATCAAATTTGTATAATGTAATAAATTTTTCTATGTAAAAGTAAGCAATACGCTAACAGTCTTTATTATGTTCCATGTTGTCGATCTGTTCTTCACACCGATATACATATTTTTTTTTATATAAATAAAAATAACAATTTAATTCGCAATATGTTATAATACAATTTGTCGTGTATGGCAAAGTGTAACAATAGGTACACATAGTGCATGTATGCTTCAATCAGAAAATTTGTACAACTGGACGCCACGCGGACGTTTTCCATGAAAAAAGTTGCAACAGTCAAAGACAGAAAACTCTGCGCGTCTGCTTATGTACAAAAACAGCGTAACCGCCATCAAATGTGTATAACTGGTGCATCATTTATAAATGTCAATCATACTTCACAGAATTATAAATTGTACGTACAACTTTTTATAATATCATAACAAACCGGAAAAAATTTGAATTACGAATGATAACGTGCGCATAAAATAATTAGCTTATTGTAATATGTAGGCATTCTGCTAATGCAATGTTGCGCTGTATCGTTGCGTGGAAGGATTAAAAAGTATCAGGAGTAACCTTTAGAATACGATTGGCTTATCTTTGCATTGATCAATACAAAAATTAGTAAATCGTTTCAGAAACTTTGGATATTCCCGCTTATAGACAGCACGTAGAACCGATGCTGGAGCCCATCCACCGGGATTTACTGCAAAAACAAAGTTTTCAAATAAATGAATCATACTTAAACTCACATTTTTAATAAAAATAAAATATGTTAAGAAATACCAACCAACTGAACAATATGTTATTTTGCAAGTAATATCTTCTCTTTTAATTTGTTCGTTTTCTTTTGGTGGATCAATAAGTGTTTGGCAAACAAGGCAAACTGTCAAATACACTCGCACGCATTTTCCCGCATTTGGCTGAAAGAATTTGTACATTAATTTTATTTTTATGTATATATACGAAAATTGATAATTATAGTTATGTATGATTTTACTGGATAGTCCGAATGTTCTGTACTATGATTGCATACAATCCATAAATCTTGTGCATCTGGATCCTGATCATCTGGTACCTTACGCATGTGAGACCAAAATAAAGCATCTCTTTGACTTGCAGGCCAAATTCGTTTGTGTGTTTGTAAAAAGACTAATGTATCCTTAGAAATATTTTCTATCACTGTCATGTCTTCTAAAGTAGCCTCCCAACCACTGCGGTACTCAGGACTAAAGAATATTTTACAAACTTCTTGACCAGTGACACCCTTAACAACATGACATGCTTTTAAAGGATCAACAACTAGGCCATCAGCCTCCTCTTCTCGTCTGTACATTCGCATGTCCCCATCCTCTGCAAATAATTGCCAGCCACCAGCACCTACTCCTAATCTAGCATAGTGTAGCTGTTCCAAAGTTATCCTATTTATCTAAAATGTTGAATATTGCATCAGTTAACATATATACTAAAGTTATGTAATTTACGTAATTTAGTTTTGCTTACTTCAGGCCAGAGTCTGTGCTTTGCAGCTGGTGTAGTAGGAGTTGTTGGAATTGCAACTGATTTCTGTTTTAACCTGTCTTTTATTTGATTATCTTCATCAATTTTATCAAGACCTGTTTCCATAGCATCGTAGAATTCCTCATCGCACAATGCACTGTGTGGTCCCTCCTTATGAGAATAAAAAAAGTTGTATTTTTTTAAAACCATACACATTTTTTCAACAAAAAGGTGCAAATTCCTTATATTAAAATTAATAGAGAACCTATCACACTGACTGGTTCTTATAAACTGATGGTTAGTGTTGCGTATACTTTTGAAAGTGAGCTCAGACATAACGTTAGGTCACATCATTAATATTCAAGACACTCACTTAGCAGACTAAAACAGCATACCAAGAAATTTTGAAACAGCGCGCGCGGGTTTTATAAATCTAAGTTCTTAGTTAATTCTACAGTTCAGTTATTGACTCATCCTATGGACGTGTGATTCCTGACGTGTAGCGCGATTTTGACTTACTTCATAATCAGGTCCACCGTGGATCACAACTCTTGGTCTGCCAGAAACACCTCCATTTGATGTAACTTGATCTTTTAAGGACCTGCAAATTTCTTGTAGTTTTCGACGTTTTTCCATTTCTTTTTCCCAACGTTTACGCCAGGCGTCTTCCCGTTGTACCATCAAATCAACACAATGCTGTAGAGTTGCTATCACTCCTTCACTTGTGGCCTTGAAACTGATAGCCTCACCTTTAAAGTCGATTGCTTGCTCAGCCGGATCAAATGAAATTTCATCGGCTTTATCTTCATTTGCTTGACCTTTACCCTGTAAGTTTTTAGCATTTTCTGTGCAATCGTCAAAGTATTTCTGAAGCGTATCCACTTGCTGCACTAATATATCTTTAAATGTTTCTATTTCTGCTAATTTTTCCTTTAATCCTCTGACACCTCTTTTACTAAAACTACCAGCACTTGCCGTTGACTGTGTATTTGATACCAGAGATATGGCACTGCCATGACGTTTCAAACTATTCTCACTGCCATATCCAGATTCAGCCTGTTGATAAAAGAACACATGTCAGTCAATTTGCATAATCTAAATACTTATTCCAGCACACAATACTACCTTATACGACTTTAAAACATCTATCCACCGCTGTCTTTCTTCTGGTAGATTAGCTCTCAAATACCATACCAAGCAGTCATTCACAGACACGTCAAATCTACACTCATCAAATTCGTGAGCCTGAAATAGCATTACACAAAAGAATTATTTAATCATTCATGATAAAAGTCATGCAACTAATGAGATCACAATCACGAGCATTCAAAGCACAACAAATTAATTACTTTTATATCCGCCTTGTAAAGACTTATGGAGCCACGACAGCCAAATCCGCAATCTTGCTCAGATTTGTAATAAGACAACGTGCCATCTTTCAACACAATGAAACGCGTTTGCCAGCCATGTATATAGTTAGTCCACTTTGATAAAGTCCCCTGGAGTTCAGGCACAATCACACCGTCTGAGCCCTCATCCTCATCGGCTCCAACATCAGCGTAGTCCAGTACTTCATTAATTTGCTGCGAACCTTCTAACGCGTCAGTCATCTCGATTCGTACGCTTTTCTTCTTGCAACTCGAAGTCGATCTGCAAGGAGGAAGCATTATCATTAGCGATTCAAGGAAAAATGAGCAATTTGCAAAAAAACTTGAGCAGTCATGATCGCGCAAAAAAGACTCGGGTGTCTCTGCCTGTGTATCGGGCTTGATTATTACGGAAGTGAAGCAAAAAAAAAGCGACCAAGCGAGATAAGAGAGCTCGATTATCAATATTTACCTTCGTAACGGCAAAGACGCATATTATATTTTGACGCGAGGGAGAGAGAGAGAGAGAGAGAGAGAGAGAGAGAGAGAGAGAGAGAGAGAGAGAGAGAGAGCGAAAGAGAGGGAGAGATTACAACTAACCTCAAAAAGTGACGTTGCGAGAATCGAGTTCCAGTTATCAGAGCGATCCACTGTACGCCGAGCCATTTACGACGTTACGCATTGTAGGGTCGTGGCCACTGACTGCAATTGTAATGAGCTCCTCGAAGATGATTCAATAGTCGCTATACACACGGCTGCCTCAGCTATTGCTTATAGTCCGCTGGTGCTATACTACTGTTGGTGTCGTGTAATATTAAAGCTCCACCCACTTGCCACTTGTTACAGGCTACCCTGATGTCCCTTATCATCCCTCGCGAGACACACGTTATTCACCACGTACACAACTCCTCTGACTCTTTCGGATTAATTCAACTTCTTTGATATACTTGTATATCCGACGTCTCGGTTAGACTGTTCGCACTGTTGCCGAGAAGTCTATCCTCCGTTAATATTTAATAATAGTGCGTGCACACGGACGTGTGCGTACACTTTGCCTGTGGATGTGTGTCACGCGTTCTACCCATTGCTGTATATACGTATATATCGGTACGTGTACCGTTTGTATATGAATATATATAGTAATAGTAACTACTATAGTTTATAGTAGTGACTACACACCGAATTACTACTGCGACTTACGATACTCTTGTGCTTGTCTTGTGTGCAGCGTTACACTGTATATCTATAGCGTCGATACATTATGTACAAATACAAAAGAAGTTTTGCGTTTGTAGTGGTTGCTGCTTGCCAATTGTGTGGGTGAATGTAACATTGCAATGACTGATTCAGTATTGCGTCTTTGCTTCTGGGTGAATCGATGCTTGACCGATGTGTAATCTTTATTTATTCTGACGTTTTATTTATATAAGTGTATTACTAAAAGTATATCTAAAATCTATAGATTTTTTTTTATTAAAACATTTTTTATTATGAATGCGCAGTTACATATATACAGAAAATAATTTTTTTGTCAAAGAATAAAATACTTAAATAATCAAAAAGAAAAAAGATTTTAATATAATTTTTATCATAAAACATGGGAGAAATGTTGTTTATCCCTCGTGACTTCCTAAAGCACTTTCAACTAATGTAATTTAAATTTAATTACTAAAAATTAATATAAATTTATTTTAAAAAATGAAAGAAATTTTTTAAAACTTTTTAATATTCAAATAGCTATACCCCAGAATAACATTTCTTCACATTTCACAACATTATAAGTACTTTTAAGTAATGCTCATTATTTTATTTAAAATTTATTATATTTTGTTATAGAATAATAAATATTGAAATTGAATGTAAAATACTAAAATAATAAACAAAATATAGAGAAATCGAACGAGTTGATTTTGATACAGACTCTGATCTGCAGACGGCGTGGATGTATGATGATCGGTGCGCATGGATCGACATTCGCACTGATTCACTCATTGCACGCATTCAGAGTTTCAGACCACTCGACTCGCCACTGCCCCACTGGCCGCAGAGACTGAAACCTGAGATTGATGTAATACCTACGAGCATAATTACAATTTACAATTAAGTTCACTAATGATCATTTTGAGACGATTGAGATAGACAGACTTTCTGAATTTTAAACTTTACTATACTGATAATTATAAGTGCTTTCTTGAATGTTAAAACTCTATAGCCACAATAAAATTCTGATAATAACCTTAAAAAGTTTGATGTCCTCTAGTACGCAAGTGTGGGTCATGTTTGGTTTGGATCTGATGGGAGCTGATATTGTTGATAACTTTTCGACAATGCACCGCTTTTGTAAGATCAAAACGTAATCACGATCGTATCATCTCGTGCGTTATTTATACATCTCTCAGATAAAAAATGTTTTCCAACGACTTGAATTGCAAAGGCGACTTTTTAAAACATATTAAACACGTGGTTTAATTCTATAACTTTCGAGTAAGTATTTTGGTAATATACTACGTTTAATTATTGTAAATAAAAATTTATATCATTTCCAAAGGAACTGACAACAAATCACATATTGCTTTTAGGTTAATTTTATATAATAATTTCAAAATGAAATTAGTTGCCAAAAATGTTGATAAAGATGGTGAAGGGTGAGTTCAACTATAGAGGTATAATAAACAATATTTTATTCATTTAAAATTCACCTCCATTTTATGCTTTTCATTTTAAGGAGCGTTTCCCTTGTCCCTGAAAATACTGAGGATATGTGGCATGTTTATAATCTGATTAGTGAAGGAGATTGCGTTAGCTGTTCTACAATAAGGTATGTGAAATTTAACTTTTAAAGTTAAATGTAATTTACATTATTTAATATATTTCATATATTTCAGAAAAGTACAAACTGAAAGTTCTACTGGGAGTTCAAACAGCTATAGAGTACGAACAACTTTAACCATATGTGTAGAAAGTATAGATTTTGATACTCAAGCTTGTGTTTTAAGGCTGAAGGGCAGAAATATAGAAGAAAATAAATATGTAAAGGTAAAATATTTTTATGAATTCAATAATTATTGAAGCTAACAAGTTTTGTTTAAACTATCATTGTTGTAGATGGAATTATTGTATCATTAAAAATTTAATTTTCTTATCTTTGTTCTTTGAACAAATTAATAATTCATATTATTTTAGAATGGTGCATATCACACTTTAGATGTTGAGCAAAATCGTAAATTCACCTTAAAAAAACCAATATGGGATTCAATAGCCTTAGAACGAGTGGATATGGCATGTGATCCAACACAAGTAAGAATTTTTATAAAGTGATTCTTAGTTTTGTTGTACAGTTCTTTTAAAAACATAAATCATATTTTAGCATGCTGATATTGCTGCAGTTGTAATGCAAGAAGGTATAGCTCACATATGTTTAATAACTTCAAATATGACAATAGTACGTGCAAAAATAGATCAAGTTATTCCTCGCAAAAGAAAAGGAAATGTATCTCAGCATGAAAAAGTACTATACTGTTTACTTTATATTTATAACTATTTTGGTTTTTTATAACGTACATATACATATAATTTATAACTTATACAGGGACTAAATAAATTTTATGAGAGCATAATGCAAGGAATTATTAGACATGTAAATTTTGATGTTGTAAAGTGTCTTATACTTGCCAGTCCAGGATTTGTAAAAGATCAATTTATGAATTATATGATACAACAAGCAGTAAAATCTGAAAATAAACTTATATTAGAAAACAAGAGTAAGTTTATGCTTATTCATTCAAGTTCTGGCTTTAAACATTCATTAAGAGGTAAGATTGTTTTTCTTATGTTTAGAATGGTAAATTTTTAAATATATTTTATTATAACATTCTATTGTTGATGATTTTTGCAGAAGTCTTAACAGATCCAGCAGTCATTTCGCGGATCTCTGATACAAAAGCAGCTGGAGAAGTAAAAGCTTTAGAAAATTTTTACACTACGCTTCAAATTGAACCATCAAAAGCTTTCTATGGGCAAAAACATGTTAAGGTAGCATGTGAAGCACAAGCTGTTGAAACTCTGTTAATTTCAGATAAATTGTTTAGGTAATTTTAAAATAAATAATTGAAATAGTAAACAAACTTAAATCAAATGTAAACAAACTTTGAAAACTATATTTTAATTTTATTTTAGATGTCAAGATGTTGCATTAAGGAAAGAATACGTAGCTCTTGTTGAAGCAGTTCGAGAGAATGGTGGCGATGTTAAAATATTTTCAAGCATGCATATATCTGGTGAACGTATGTAGTAATTTAGATTTACTTTAACAAGTTCTATTATTTTCCACAATCAACATTTTTATATTTTACAGAACTAGATCAGCTCACAGGTATTGCAGCTATATTACGTTTTCCTATGCCAGAATTAGAAGAAGATGAAAATGACAGTGAAGACTCGGATGAAAATGATTGAAGTCTAATCTAATTTACTTATATATTACGTTTTGATTTCAATGATTGTGCTGCGCACAATTAAAAACTATAATTATGCATAAAAAAATTACATGAAAATATTTTCCGTGATTGGAAGATAAACTCACTTATAACAAACTGATATTTATTTTATTGAAACAAATAAAAGTTTGCTATATTTATAACAATAATAATGCAATTCATATGTTGATATTGAATTTATTCTACAATACTTAATAACTCATAAACTAAATCACAATTTTAAACGCTAACATGTTAAGACCTGTGATACAAATTTAATGTTATAAACAATTTTCATGTAAAAAAAACATTGCATAGCAATATATAAATGGACTTTTTCAAATTTACTCAATCAATTCAAAATTTTTATTTTAATGAAATAGGATAATTACATCTTAAATAATGACAAATTGTACAATAATAAAAATTGATTTATAAAATAGAACATTGACAGTTGCAAATTTCGCTTAATGTTATTGCCTTTCCGTATTCCACTTTCTTAAAATTCTACTGCCCCTATTGGTCAGTCTAACCTGGTCCAACTAGAGGTCTAACGGAAACGGCTCATCAACGATCAATCACAATAACCTTCCGACCTTCGAGCGTTCGGATATCACAATCACCAAGCAATCACCTGCAAAACAATCGCGCGTGAATCGTCTACTAGCAGCAGTAGCAGCTACTACTCGAAGTTTGGAACTGCAAAGTCTTTTCTAGTGAATTTACAAAAATCCTTTTTAAATTTCAACACGAAATAATTGAAGTAAGTTATTTTGCAAAAAAATATTTTTGGATACTGGAATTATCTTCGTGTGCGATGGCTTATGTTTTGGTTTTATAAGTCATAGACATATAGAAACTGACAGAAAGTATTAATTACTATGTCCAATTTGGGCTTCTATTAGAGTCTATCTTCGTTGCCGTAACCACTAACCATATACTCAATCATATTTATTTAATAACCAATCAGAATCATCACAGAAGGCTATCACTTTTTTTAAAGAGGATTTGAAAGAGGATTTTAAAACATTTTTTTATATATTTTGCGCAAAACTTTAATTTTATATGTATAAAATATACAGAAATGTTTTTCGATCAGCTAGTCTCATTTCAGTTTATTTTGTATCTATTTTATATTTTTTTCGGAAAAATTAAATATACTGCTTCAAAATAGCTCATGCTAAAGCCAGTATTAAAAAATACATAGCAATTCTTACTTTCCAAAATTATGCTTTACATATTATTTGAAATACATATCTTATTACTTGCAGTTCGGCAGCACTACTATGCTCCAAAATTTGAAGTCTCAGAGATACGTCGCGGAGTGTATCTTATACTGAGTATAGTTTGCTACAGCTATTTTCAAAGGGCCTTCGACGACAGCTGCAGAAACACAATGCAGCGAATTTTCACTTTTCGCAAGAACACTGCATGCAGGCACAGAAATACTTTCCCATTTAAAAGCATCTTATAACTTCAGGTAATAAAACAATCTTTTTCAATTTCAAATTTTCGATATATTTAGATCCCTGTCTAATAATGAACGAGGAAAAAAACGTCATCAAAATATTGATATTGAGTTTTGCACGTGTAAACTATTTATATTAAACTTTTTTTCCCGCAATAGCAATTCTTAATATTAAAATATGGTGGACTAAGGATTTTTTGAAAAAAGTCCAATTTTAATTTTTTTTTCATTTTTCTTAGCTTCTAATTGATCGATTAAACTTTTCAATAGCTGATTTTATTTGTAATTTTACAGCCTACAATTTTCTGCTTCGATTAATTTTCATATCTTACTTACTTGTCGAGTTATAAACGAAAATCCGAAGAAATCAATTTTTTTACATGTGCATCAAGTTTTTTGTATGTGCAGTAATTTTAGTCATTGTGATTTTTTAGCAATACAAAATGCTAAAATTATGTAATAATTTTAATCATTTTGATTTTTTAGCAATACAAAATGACGAAGTTATGTTGTGTACCAACCTGCAGACTAAGAAGCGAATCCATAGAAGGTTTAAGCACAACTTTCCATGTGTAAAAATTAAATTTTATATAGAAATTTTTTTCCTTTAACTGTACATTTCAACGATATAATTTTACATTTTAAATTCTTTGATTAAGGTTGCCAACCAAGCAGACTATGAGAAACAAATGGATACAAGAACTGAAAGCAAAGTTTGTCGATTTAGCATTACCAAAATATGTGTATGTGTGCAGTAAACATTTCCAGTCTGATTGCTTCTATTATACTGGAATGTGCAAAAATATACGATTAAAAGCAGGGTCTTATCCATCAATATTTTCACGTTTGGAAAATACTAACTTGTAAGTACTCTCACAGAATCAGTTTTTTGATCTATATATCTATTTAGAAAATATTCTTAACTGGATTATCGTTTGCAGAGAAAAAAATGTAGAAGCAAATTCACAGTTGATGGAAACAACTGATAGTGGGCACGATAGTATTTCATCTTATAGTTCCCTTCGTAAGCTAACAGAAGACAGTACGTCAATAGACAGTTCACTTGTTAATGTTTCGATGGACAGTTCACTACCTATACCTAATATTTTGACAGACAGCAATGAAATAGTTAATATTTCAGCAGACAGTGAACAAGTTGATGTATCTACAAACAGTGAAGAGTCCGATGTTGATACCATTAAAGCACTTAAAGAGTACGTTTTTTATATTTTTTTTTTATTTTGTATTTTAAGCTGATATTAATTTTAATTGTATTTTCAGTAAACTGACATCAAATGTTCTAAAGAGTACGATGAAGGCGAATATTGATATCACGGACTTGATGAAGTTAGATAAGGCCATACTTTGTAAATTATATCAAAATGCTATGGTTCAGCTATCTAACAGTGAACAAAAAAGAAAAGCTTTACAGTCAAAAATATATCGCTGGAAGAAAAGGATGCAAAGTACAAGTAGTAAAAGTAGTAAAAGTAGTAAAAGTAGTCTACTATTACACCTAAAGGAACATAATTATATATCCAAGCGTGTTGTTTGTGAAGTGTAGTACATGAAAAGCCGAGGTGCTTCTGTCTCGAACTTTGCACTTGGTACACTAGGAAGGAACTGATTAAAGTTATAACTCTTTTTCATGAAAATTAATAAAAAAACTTATTAAATAAAATATGTGCGTGCGGGTTTGTTTGTGTTTGAATGTGAATAGTAAGCGAAATAGTATTAGTTACACAAAAATAAATGATTTAAAAATAATATTTGTTAAAAATAGATACCGTTACTATTGCATTTATATATCTGTATTTTCTCTGTTTTTTTCTTTTAATTTGTTCTTAACTAATGATAAGTAATTGATATTCTTAAGGTGACTAAAATAATACCAAATTTTAATCAATTTAAGAATCGAGTTACCTATAGTTTTGCAGAGAAGTCACAGGTGTATTGTAAAAATAAAAATAAGATAAATAAATATATAAGAAAATAATACTGTTAAATGTTCTAGCGATAATTAATTTAGTGTGCGCTAGATGCACGCCTTCGAGACGGCTAACCGCCGTTCGAACAAGAGGCGCGATCTTCCCTCCTCTCCCTCTACCCCCCCCCCCCCCATTCATCCTCAACGCAGGGAAGGGAGGGGATACCGATACTTCTCTCTTTAACATCGTACACTTTTTAACAATTTTAACACGGCATGTTTCCTCTATATATACTACTTCTGTTTATAGTATTATGTACTATATAGTGTATACTCTAACGCTCTAAGCTTTCGCCATAAGTCTATATTTGCAAAAGAGTAGCCACGAAAGCAATTACAAGTGGAGGTGTATACATAAATTAGACATGTAACTGTGTATGTGCAATACATCTATATACCGTAAAAATATTACAATCTTGCTGCTTGAATCTTACAAGTTTTGACGTAGATTGACACTGATTGACATTCGCGCATATAGGCATTACTTTTACGTGTATATATATATACCGCATAATATACTACACGAGATGTATAGTCAACGAAGATAGGTATAGTTTGTGTTTGACCAATGTTTGACGCATTATTGTAGGTATTTTGTGTATGACATCATTATACATATACTTATATAGATGAAACAACATACAATAATCCTCTTACTTTCAATCTTCGAGTGCAGCGTAAAGAGTAACAATATGAAATGATTTCGTTAAGCAATTATAATTATATAAATATAAGTTAAAAGAAGTTTTTAAAAGCAATGTAGTACAATAACAGTAGTTTTTTCACTGTATACTAGCAGACAGACTGACAGAAGAACAAAGAAGTATTGTGTGACCATATTCCATGATAAATGAACTTTATCATTTTGGTTTAAATTTATTCTTACTGTGTTATTTGCGTCTAAATTATATAAAAAATCTGCAAAATGATTGCTTCCGAAATTGGTTCTACAAATAATCCTGAAGCTATTCAAATAACTGGAGAAAAAGTGCCTCTTATCAGAAATAGGGGCGTTTTTTATAGATTAGGTAATTTACTTCGATTTCGAAAACCATCAGATGAAGAAAGAGATGGATACGTCGAATTCAGTACTTTGGGCACTGATAGTAGTCGAACCCTTGGAACCTTTGCCGGTGTATTTAGCCCTGTCACTTTGTCTATGTTCAGTGCCTTAGTATTTATTCGAATGGGTGAGTTATCTTAATTTTTTTATTCTACTTATATATTAATGGGTACACAAAATATTTAGAATTATAATGATTAATTTGTTTGCAGGATATATTGTTGGAAATGCAGGACTACTGGTTACATTAGCACAATTTATAATCGCTTACGGAATTTTAATCTTTACTGTGTCATCCGTTTGTGCTATTTCAACCAATGGCGCAGTTGAAGGAGGTGGAGCTTACTGTATCCTTCAAACTAATCATCTTTTTAATGATTTAAAGCTATTTATTTTTTTGAAATATTTAGGCTATAAAACATATTTTCTTCTTAAATTGTATAATTAGTTATGATTAGCAGAACGTTAGGTCCTGAATTTGGTGGATCTATTGGAACTTTATTTTTCATGGCGAATATAGTATCAAGTGCTCTGTGCATATCTGGCTGTGCTGAAGGCTTAGTTGAGAATTTTGGACCTTCTGGTTATTTAGTAGGAGAAACTGCATTGATTCCAGATGGAAGATGGTGGCGATTTTTATACTGTTCGGTACTCAATACAGCAAATCTTCTTGTTTGTTTAATTGGAGCAGCTATGTTTGCAAAAACTAGTGTTGCTATTTTAGCTATAGTTTGTATATGTCTTGGAAGTGTTTTTATAAGCTTTTTAGTCAAACAAGATATGGAGGTATTTAATCAGATACTTATATATTTTTGTACTTATAATAATGATTTTAAAAAATTAATTTAATCTGTGAATAATAGGTACCAATACCAGATGCCAATTCCATTGTACAAAATGCAACCTATCATGTTAATGCAAGTTACACTGGTCTTTCTACAACTACTTTAATCAGTAATTTATACTCAAATTATAGCACTGATTATACAAGTCCTGGAATGGTCAGTGATTTTGCTAGCGTTTTCGGAGTGTTGTTCAGTGGTGTTACTGGAATAATGGCTGGAGCAAATATGAGTGGTAAGTAATTTATTACAGTTATCTCATAAACTTTTTATACATTCTTAACAAATATAATTTTAATTTTTAGGTGAATTGAAAAATCCAGGGCAAAACATTCCACGTGGAACTCTTTCAGCTGTCTTTTTTACATTTTTCTGTTATATATTTTTGTCTATTCTCACAGCTGCTACAACAAGTCGATTTCTCCTTCAAAATAATTTTATTTACATGATGCCTATTAATATTTGGCCACCTTTTGTAGCTGTTGGTATCCTAACAGCTACATTCAGTGCAGGTCTAAGTAATCTAATTGGATCTAGTAGAGTCTTGGAAGCTCTTGCCAAGGATAATGTGTTTGGTAAGAGTATTAACAAATATGTACATTAGTACAAATATAAACATTTCAAATTTCATTACACAGAATCATTCTTTTAGGATCTTTATTAAATTTTATCATAAAAGCTACCTGGAGAGGAAATCCAATTGGAGCTGTTTTAACATCTTGGAGCTTAGTACAAATAATTTTACTTATTGGTTCACTAAATACCATTGCTCAGATAAATTCAGTTCTTTTCTTACTTAGTTATCTAGCTACTAACTTAGCGTGTCTTGGATTGGAATTAGCTAGTGCTCCAAACTTTAGACCAACATTCAATTATTTTACATGGCACACAGCAACAATAGGTCTTGTTGGTACTCTTGTCATGATGTTTGTTATAAACAGCATTTATGCATCAAGTAGTATTATATTATGCCTTATATTAATAATTGTACTCCATTTATTCTCTCCAAGTAAAAATGCAGCTTGGGGAAGTATTTCACAAGCTTTGATTTTCCATCAAGTTCGAAAATATTTATTAATGCTAGATTCTCGAAAAGATCATGTTAAATTCTGGCGGCCACAAATACTTTTAATGGTGGCTTCACCAAGGTCATCCTGTCCATTACTAGATTTTATTAATGATTTAAAAAAAGGAGGACTTTATGTTATTGGTCATGTAAATGTTGGAGAATTTTCTGGGAAGGTTGATCCAACAATTGAAGAGTATCCTCATTGGCTCAGTCTTGTAGATCATATAAAAGTGAAAGCATTCATTGAGTTGACAGTGACAAGAACAGTAAGAGAAGGCCTTCATCACTTAATTAGATTATCTGGGATGGGAGCAATGAAACCAAACACAATTATTCTTGGTTTTTATGACAATGAAGTACCCAAAGACTTCTTTCAAGACTCTCAGTATGCAACTACAATGTTTGAAAATGTTACAACATATGCTAATGGAAAAGTTTTTCCACTAAGACAATCTAATACAGATAAAACTGTTGATGAACTTCAGTATGTTGGAATGTGTCAAGATGTTTTGAACATGAAAAAAAATTTATGCCTCTGTCGAAATTTCCATATTTTAGACAAGTCTCAATTGACTAAGTAAGTATGAATTTTCAATTAATAATTAATAATTTTATATATTTTTATTTACTAATATTAAGGAATAATATTTTAGAAATTCAAACTTCAAATATATTGATGTGTGGCCTGTAAACTTCTTTCAACCCTCAGATCAAGATCCTTTTGATACAACTTCTTTGTTTATGCTACAATTAGCATGCATCATAAATATGGTGCCCAATTGGAAAAACTTGCATCTTCGTGTTTTCCACTGCGAAGTAACAAAAAGCAGTACTTCTAGCTTAAATATTTCAGAATCACACAGTTCAATCAACGAATGCCCTAGAATTTCAAATGAACATAAATTAAGGAATCTCTTAAACATGTTACGAATATCTGCTTCCATTACAAAAATTCCAGATTGGAATGAACAAATTGGAGAACTTAATGGACGATCATTATTAGAGAGCAAAGCTGAAAGTTCATTTGAATCAAGTGTTGACACTACAGAAAATACATTGAGCAACGTGTCTAGAGCTTATATTTTAAAGTAAGACATTATTAATATTTTTTAGTTTAGTATTGCACAAATGAAATATACTAAGTTTTTATTATTTTTACAGCGTTAATAAATTAATTAGGCAATACTGTGCCCAAACGGCTGCCGTATTCATATATTTACCAGCACCACCTGTCTTTAATACATGGGATAAAGATATTTTGCAGAGACAGTATCTTCAACTTTTAACTGAATTAACCGCAGACTTACCACCAACTTTGTTAGTTCATGGTGTTAGTGCTGTGACATCGACAACACTTTAACATCTAATGAAACATTTAAATTAAGCCCCTTTTGCGATTTTTATTATCAGACAAAATAAGAGTTGACACAACATTTTTATTCAGACATAACTTTTCCATCGAGCTACTACATTACTTAGAATTTTTATAAATAATCATAAAAATCGTTATATCCCATTAAATAATATTTTTTTAAACATAATTTTATTATTAAAAGTATAATGCAGAGAATTGAGAATATTCAAAAATTAGAATCAAAGAACTCAAGTATTTAAATTTGAAACGAAAAATTTTACTACACGTGCTTCTTAAAAAAAATGATAAGACTGTCACATTAGTGAAAAAAATTGATAAATATCAATACGAAAAGAATTTTTACATAAATAATGTACTGCCCTTTCATTAATACAAATATTTAAATTTTATTCTTTGTTATTATACTGTATAATTTACTAAGAAGAAAAACTTTGAGATTTAGAGATTCTATTTCATGATGTATGGATATCTTTATTCTTGTTATAAACTATGTGCAATGTTTTCTTCTTATTAATATTAGTTTCTGAAAAAAATGTTAATTTTGGGATCACAAAGATATATCAGTAACCAGTGAATTAATTCAGTTTTTAAATTTGATCTAAGTAAATAAATTAGAAAAAGGCTGTAATTTATTAGAAGGTATTTTTTTACTATACGTAATTAATAATATAAACTTCTACAAAAGAGAACTAGACAATTATTAATGTATATTGATATATTCGTAAGTTATTACCGTGAAAACGATATAATAATACACTTGAATAAGAAAAATTGAACATGTATGTATGTATGTATGCATGTGTATGCGTAGAAAAAATGGGCTAATTTTATACAAGTGTTTGTACAATTAGGATTGCCAATGTAATTAGGAATTATGGTAATGATGAAATTTTATATGGGGAATTGAAGAAATACTACTTACAAAATTGTAGATATCGATTAGCCCTATTTTCTCATAATCTTTTTTAATGTGAACAGATAATACTTGATTTTTAATAAATTTTTTTAATGCAAAAGATACTGCAAGTTGAAGACAGTTTTTTATTTAAGTTAAAAATATAATTTTCTATAAATACTGTCTATGACGATTAATTAAAAATTTCCGCTTTTCAATTACGTAATAATGTTAATAGATAATAATGCATATATATCAGATATGCAATTATTATATCATTGGTATAATTAAGTAATTTATACTTTGCTTCTGGACGTTAATGTTATATTAATTAAATTTTAGCATTTTAATATATATGTAATATCTTTTTATTATATAATATATACACACACAATATATATTAGCTTACTCATATATTTTATATAATTTGCTAGAACAATAAAAAAAACTTTTTTCAAGACTAATCTATTTTACTTCCGACTTTTTAAATAGCTGCATTTGCTACTCTTTGAGCAGATGAGCAAGCTTCATAAAAAAAAGTATTTACGTTAATTCATACGATCTTATTTTATATTAATTTTATTGATATAATATTGCAAGACATCTCTACGATTTTTTTCAGATTCGATCTGAGTCGTTGAACACTTTGTTGTGATATTTAAACATAAATTTCAATCATTTTTAACAAAAAGTTAAAGCATAATTTTTATTTTTAGCTCAAAAAAGAGCTCGATTGCATTACTGAAGCTTGGTTCCTTTTGTATACTAGAAAAATACATCTTCGTGCTTTTTTTGTGTTTATACTTGCACAGAGAAAAATGATTCCCAGGAGCCTGTTGTACATACTATTCAAAACTCGCGCTAAAATTTAGCAGACTAAAAAGACTATAGTTTATGTTATATATGCAATAATTTTGGTTATATTACGAAGGCATACCTTATAACAAAGAGTAAACAAAATTAGAAAAAACAAAATATAATATACAAGTAATACCCCAGCGAGACGCGAGGGTTATAACTTTGAGTAACTGCATTACCTATACTCTTAGTACTCGTACTGAGTACGACTCGCACAAGTCTATCATAGCATTCATTATAGCTGAACTTTGACCTAAAGAAAATTAAAGAAATTATAAAATTTACTCAAAATTCAAATTCAGCCGTGTTCAGCTTTATTGAATGACGCGACAACAACGACGATGTGCGTTCCGTACAATATTTGTCAAAAAGGGTTTGAAAACCTGCAATACTGCAATGCGGATGAAGGCGTGTGGTGTGCAGGTCGTGTGGAACTTTAAATCAGCTGATACATACACTGAATATATGCTTGCGGGCGTTGCGGCCAATGCGGCCTCTAATGCGATGCTGGGATTCGTTTTCGAGTGAGCGAATTATTTCGTTTCAAATCTTTCCACCATTCTCAACTTGTAAAGTTTTCTGGAGTCCACTGTATTTTATAATATCATACAAGGAATAGTGCTAGTTTTATTTTCTTTGTATAATTATTTTTACCCCTAGTATTCCACATGTCTGAAGGAATATATTGGGCAGACACTCGCACATATCTAGTATCCACATTCAGTAATTTTTTTCCCTTCGATGTCCAATAATAGTTTACATGCACAGTTCAATCCTTCAATTTATTGAAGAAAAAAGTTATAGTTGCAATGCAGTGCAATAGATATCAACACTTTGAACATTAAGGTTTAGTAAAAATATACAATACTGCAACTATATAGTCATTATGGAGAAGATTATTAAAAAAGTATTACACACAGGAAATAAAGTAGTTACATTTGTACCTGGAACAAAAGTATGCACTTTTTTATTTCATATCAGAATCAGTATTCAACTTTCTGTTTACTAATGCAGTTAATTTTTTTAGGTAGTTTTTCATTTCAAAACTACAAAATGTGATTCTTCAAAGACCGTTATTGATGATAGTAGAAGTATGGGTAAACCAATGGAACTCGTATTGGGAAAACAATTTAAACTTGAGGTTTGGGAAGTTATAGTTCAAAAAATGTCTATTAACGAAGTTGCTGTTTTTACTGTTGATAAAAGTGTAAGGATATAACTCATTTGTTTAAAATAACACAACATCTTGTACAAATTAATGTTTCTTATTACAGTTGGTCAGCCCATATCCGTTTGTATCAAAAACTTTGCGTGAAGCTGGTAAACCGACTGGTGAAAAACGTAACCATCATTGTTGTGGAGTGACATTGCAAAATGAAGGAATTGGATATGATGATTTAAATGAGCTTATAAAAAATCCTCAAAATTTAGAATTCACTATTGGTATAATATTCATTGCATATACTTTTATTGATTTACAATATTGTAAATTGTATTGTATTTCATTTGGCTTATATTTTATAGAATTATTACAAGCTGTCCTTCCGCATGAATATGAAAAAGAACCATGGCAGATGACAGAAGAAGAAAAACTTAAAAATATACCAACTTTAAGAGAAAAAGGAAATAATCAATTTAGAGAAAAAAATTATGAAACAGCTGCAAATACTTATGCACAAGCTATTGGAATAGTTGAGCATCTTATGCTTGCGTATGTAACATTTTTAATACTATAAATATAACTGTTTTTTATTATTGTTAATAGTAAATATTATTTTTATTAGAGAAAAGCCAAATGATTCAGAATGGCTAAATTTAAATGCTATGAAACTTCCTTTGCTTCTAAATTATGCACAGTGTAAATTATTAAACAAAGAATATTATGCTGTGATTGAACATTGTACTACTGTGCTTAAGAGTGATCCTGGTATGTAAATATTACTTTTTGTTTGTTACAAAAATTTATTTCTTAAAAACTATAATTTATTTGTTAGATAATGTAAAAGCTTTGTACAGAAGAGGAAAAGCTCACATTGGTGCATGGAACGAGAATGAGGCGATCGCTGATTTAACTAGAGTTACTGAACTAGATAAATCTTTGCAATCAACTATTAACAAAGAATTACAAACATTTGCTCTAGCTATCAAAGAAAGAAATAAAGTGCAATCTAGGAAACTTGCAAACATGTTTGCTAATTAAATTTTTGCATCAAATATTTAAAATTAAATTTAAAACAAATTTTTTTAAAACACACGATAATCTACACTTTGGCGCATACTCATGCATTCAACTTCATCAATTTTTAACGTATTTGTTTTTATATTGATTTCTTCTTCAAGTTGAATTTGCATTTTTAGTAAAAAACGCAATGATGCTTGAGCCTAAAAACATATATATATATTGAATGTTTTATATGATACACATGTATATAAATATATATGTATTTATAGAGTGAAAAAGAAATTAAAAGATATTTATTTTTATGTAATAATCTTTTAAATATATGCAAATGAGCTGCTGTGATCAAATGCATTTTTAATTATAGTGCATAATAATTGTAATATTGTTGAATAGCTTACTTCAAACAATGTTTGTTGTAGTTCAGCTACAGCTTCTCGAAGATCATTCATTTCTTTACTCAGACTTTTTTCAACGTGGTCACAAGTGAGTTCTAGACCTGGTCTTTGACAACGGTTGCCTAATCGCGTATGTGCTAATGCTATAAATCCTTCTTTTTCTGCAATCACCTTTTCCAATCTTGTAATGTTCTTAGTCATTTCATTTGCTTGACTCATAATCTAAAATTTTTTTATTACTTATAAGTAAAATCAAATACTTATTGCAACGTAAAATTTACCTCAGAATGCTGGAGTTCTAATTTTTCTTTAGTCTCTTTAGTTTCGTCAATTCTTTGTCTGAAAGCTTTATCGGTTGCATTTTTCTGATTTGTTAGGTCTGTTATAACTTGTTTAAGGACATGCTCAATATGAGAACGTATTCTTTTTCCAGTTTTTATTTCTTTAACTGCTTCATCCATATTTTTTTTTGTTTTCAATTCCCATTCTTCTAAAGTTATACTCCTAAAGAAAATCTACATCAAATCATTTCTTTTATATTAAATCCATGAAAAAGTATATTTTAATACATACGAAGCACTTAATGCTGATTTTCCATGATAAATACTAAGATTTAAGCTAGTTTCTTTCAAAGTAGAATTATGTCTATCGATACGTAAATTATTTCGTTTATCCTCTAAATCACGATCTATACGGTACAGTGCTGATTTTAAAAGTCGCAATTGTTCTGTAGTTTTTTCTAGAGTGTTTGATAACAACTGATCTGCACATATAATTGATTTACACTCTTGCCGTAGCTGCTTCTCTACATTGTCATTCACCAAGTCTATACCTATTCTCTGCTCTCTGGAAATAATTGAAATAAACAGATTAAACATAAAAATTTTTTTCAAAATTTAAAAAATAATATGTTTGAAAATATATTTTTTTACCTTGCCAATAAACATTTTTCACAAACATCTAAGGCATTTTGTCTCAGTGACACTAACGATTCCAACACACGATTCTTACAAGTTGTAAGAGCGTCTATTTCTAAAGGTAATTCATTTCTATTACGAGTTAATTCTTGTTTACAAAATTCAATTTCATCTATTCGTTTCTTAATGCAATGATTAGTTTCATCTCTGTTGGCAATAACTTTTTCAGTAGTAGATTGACATACTTTATCAGATTTAGCGATTATTTGACGAGCAAGCTCTTGTTGTATCTCAGAGCAATGATTTCTAAATAAAAATTACACAACTGTTATCAATTATAATTTAAATTATCGATAATTAGATTTAATATTTTGTTAATTTTGGTTTTGTATAAAAATCACCTGAAACGATTGCTGTAATTCCAATCATTTATTGTAAACTTTGAATTTTTTCGGGGTGCATTGAGCAGTTCAATTTCGTCAATTTCGAATGTTTTTACCATTTTTATGAACCGATGAAATATTGAAAAATGAAAAAAACTATACTTCTAAAAGTAAAAATTTGTACACCCACTAACGATTAATCATGCTCAGAACAAATACACACCTCGGGTTTCTACGGAAACGGTACGTATAATGGTATATAAGCGCATCTATATGAGTAAAATCTTTTTCAAATTGTTACCAAAGAAATGGTTGTTTTTCAAAAAGAAAGCGTCAACTTTCACACCTGTTTTCTTTAGTTCATTGAATTCTAATTTTTAAGAAAAGAGCTAATGAAGCGCAAAAAGAGCAAGAAAAAATAAGTGACTGCAGTTTTTCAAGCATTACTTGAAAGTTTACCGCTTTTACGAGTCAAATTGAACAAAACATACATACAGACACCCCATAAATAATCTATAAATGACAATCAATTAAAATATTTGTAAAAGAGAAGAATTATGAAGTTTACTTGGTTTTAAACTGAAAAATCAATAATGAAATAATCGAATATAATTTGCTAATTTTTATCTGTATAAAACAATAGATTGTGGCTAATTGAGAAATGGTATAATTAAAAATTGAAAAGTTTGATTTTAGTTGATTTTTGCATTTAAATATCGAATCACTTTTAATTATTTTATTGATAAAATAATCAACGATTTTAGTTCAAAAAGTATCTTCTGAAAACACATTGAATTAATAAAATTTTACCTTTAGTTCAAAAGTTATTGAAAATTTTCAAAACAGCTCGTAACGAATTATTATGTTATATGCAGAAAGCATCTTTATCAGAATTGAATTGTTGATGTAAGTCGCGCCACGATCGAATCAGTCTGCGGATTGGCCAAAGGGCAAAGTGAGAAACTGTACATATATTTTTGCACAAATGTAAGTATAAATATTCATTGAAATTAATCCAACAAGTACAATCCAACGTTTCGAATTTCATATAATTTAATATAAAATCTGTGACATGTCGTAGATTTTATCCAAAAGATACAATTTACAAGATAAAATTTATATTTGCTGTGCGATGGACCTATATGGTTTTATCACTAATTTTTCATTAAATCTTTTTCGATTCTCGATCTTCTAACATTGGCATTCATGCATTAAAAATAGAAATAAAAGTATATTGCACTCATGCATGTCCAGATTCTGGACTCCATAGATTTTCAGAATATATAGCGAATGATAGAATTGTGTTGGAATTGTGCATTCAATGTATGTAACGCACACACACATAAATATATATATATATCATACTGATATATATAAATATACAATAGAAGGCAAATGCGCGAGCGCGAGAGAGAGCGACGGCGGCCGACAGGCGACGATGCGCCGCCGCCGCGTACGCAAACTGCCCCACACTCTCGGATCCGAGGCAGCTCCTCGACTGTGGCAGGCCTACAATGGCGTCTTCCGTTCCAGACAGTAAGCTCCTCTGCCACTGCTAGCCTCAAAGATGCGAGGATTATTGGGCTGCTCCAAACTCAACTCGGTAGGTTGATCCACGGACCTTCTCCTCGACTCCAACTCGTCGCTTTCCTCGCGAACATGATGTAATTTCGCGCAGGCTGCACCTCTGCGAGGCAAGGTCACGGGCGCGCACTGCGTCAGATACTCCTTTTTTTCGACGAGGTATAATAGCTACGGCCCATTCTCTCTCTCTCTTTCTCAGCTTCGATTTTTCCTCTGCCGTTCAAAATCGATACAAAACTCGTCCACCTGTTCTCGCGCTTTCAACATTCCTTTTCTCGCTTGCAGGACCTGGATTAGAAAAAAAAAGAACCCAAAGATGTCTAAGAGGGCGGCCGACACTGGGGATTCGGCTTCCCAGCCGCCCATCAAGAAGGTCCAGTTCGAGCCAATACTTATTGGACCCATATCCACTCTTGAGGAGATGGATATGAAAGTCTTGCAGTTCCAGAACAAGAAATTGGCTCAGGTACGATAATATCGTCCTTCACATTATGTACAAGTCACATGTTATTTATTAAAATTCTGAATTTCAAGTTGAAAATTCAGTGATATTTCTCATGCGATTTTGGATTTATCTCCTCATGATTTCTTAAACTACATATAATTAAAAAACTGACTGCCTCCCTTTTTTCCCAATTGCCGCTCATTAATTAATAACATTTATCAATAAAACCTTGTTAATGGTTCAGTTTCAAATATAATATTTTAATGTATGATATTTGCCAAATATTTTATATGTTAACAGTATTATTAAGGTTATCTTTAATTCAGTTCTGAGTGTTAAGGAAAATCTATAATACTGACTAAACATTTTACTTTTGTTATAAAAGAGACTGGAGCAGAGGCACAGGGTAGAGGTAGAGTTAAGACAAAGGATAGAACAGTTAGAAAAACGACAGACTCAAGATGACGCAGTACTAAACGTAGTTAATCGATATTGGAATCAACTTAATGAGGATATTCGTGTATTACTTCAAAGATTTGATGCAGAAACCGCAGATGAGTCGGAAAATAAAAGTATGATCTACTCACCCATTTATGCAAAAATATAAAAGTTGTTTTCTTATCATCTAATCAAATCTATTCTCTGCAGATGAAAGTGAAGCAACTACCTCATTTCTTATGCAACTGTCTTCCTGGGATAAAGAAGAATTAGATGATAAGCTTGCTAACCGTGTTCAAGTTTCTAAGCGTGCTGTATCAAAGGTTGTACAGGCATTTGATAGACTTTCTCAAAGAAATGAGAAAATTACGCTTGCTCTTAAAGGAGAATTCAATGGTGGTAATAAATTGTGATTTATGTACAGCTTACTTTTGTAGTTAAGAAATGTTGAATTTTTTTTCAAATAATATTTACAGATGAAGCACCAAATATTGATGAAGTTGTGAAGAAAGCTAATAGTGATCTTCAAATGGAAAACAGGAATTTACAAGCAATAAATATTCAATTGCATGAAAAATACCATACAATTTCATTGAAAATGTCAGAATTGCAAGATACTATTACGGGTAAAGATACTCTTGCTGCAGAACTTCGCAATCAAGTAGATGATCTGCAATACGAACTTAATAAAGTTCGAGCCAGAAATGATAAACTAGAACATCATCTAGGTGAAGCCATTGAAAAATTGAAAGCATTTCAACAAATTCATGGTACAGATGACAAAAGTTCTAACAAACCAAGTACTTTAGTTGCAACTGGTGTATCGCAAACTAAGGTGAATATTGTATCATCATGTGTAAAATTTAATAAAAATATATATTTCGGACAAATTATTAATACATACTTTTGTTTTAAAAAACTTAGCTGGAAGATTTGCAAAGAGAAATTGAAGAAACTCGTGAGTTAGCTAATAACAGATTACAAGAATTAGATAAACTACATCAACAACATCGTGATGCATTAAAAGAAGTAGAGAAGTTGAAAATGGACGTAAGTAACGTGCAATAATTTGTTTTCGTTTAACACATCTTGTTGCAGTGCATAATTTTTTTGTTTTCTTCTAATATATCTGTTAAATGAAATCCCTATTGTTTCAGATTCGTCAATTACCTGAATCAGTTATTGTAGAAACAACGGAATACAAATGTCTACAGTCCCAATTCTCAGTTTTGTATAATGAATCTATGCAATTAAAAACTCAATTAGACGAAGCTCGACAACAACTTCAATCTAGTAAAAATGCTCACTTACGTCACATAGAAATGATGGAGGTAACAAAATCTTTGTCACACTTTAATTATTTGTGATTATTATTGATCTTTCACTTAATTATTTTTATTGCAGAGTGAAGAATTAATGGCTCAAAAGAAATTGAGAGGAGAATGTATACAACTAGAAGATGTATTAGCTCAGTTACGAAAAGAATATGAAATGTTACGTATTGAATTTGAACAAAATCTGGCAGCAAATGAACAAACGGGCCCTATCAATAGAGAAATGAGACATCTTATAACATCATTACAAAATCATAATCAACAATTAAAAGGTGAAGTCCATCGTTACAAACGTAAATACAAAGAAGTATCCTCTGAAGTTCCAAGGGTAAATTGAAATATCATACTAAAATAAGAATTTTTTGTATTTCTTTAATATTGTTATTTTAATTACATCTTTACAGTTAAAAAAAGAAGTAGAAGAATTGACAACAAAGCTAGGTCAGCAAATAACACAAGAAAATAAAGAAGGAAATAATTCAGATGGAAGTGGCAAAGAAGAAGATGCTTCTAATTCTCTTCCAGGTTCTGGACAGGTTCGTAATAGTACATTTCCATATGTGCGCAGAAGGTGATTATTTAGCTCATGCGACGTTTTAGCGTCGAATTCACATGAGCTAAAAATCTTGTGCATCAGTATCGAACCGTATTTTATGCCACGAGAGCTTACGTTAGAGTGTCATAAAATACTTTATTATTCAAAAGCTATTACGAATATTCACATTTCATATTTATAATTTTTTTAATATTCCTTACAGATAAAGGAAGAAATTGGTATGCCAATCAAAAGGGAAGGGTTAGAGGAAGAAGCAGAAACTGAATCGGGAGAGGGAGAAAAAGGAACTCCCGATTCTCATGCTCTTGCATCTCCCACACTTAAGAAAGAAAAAGATATTAAAAGAGAAAAAGACATTAAAAAAGAAACTATAAAAACGGAACATCGTGATCAAACACATCGCACAAAAGATGCTAAAGTTGCTGAATCAGAATTAGTAAGGGACCTCAAAGCACAATTAAAGTACGTTTTACAAAATAAAACTTTTAATTTTCAATGCATTTAGAACTTCTTATACTAATCGGGTTTTTTTACTATAACAGGAAGGCTGTTAATGAAATGAAAGAAATGAAATTACTTTTGGACATGTACAAGGGACTTGGAAAAGAACAACGCGATAAGGCTCAACTAATGGCTGCTGAAAGGAAAACGAGAGCTGAATTGGAAGAATTGAGACAACAAATTAAAAAGATACAGGTATTTAATTTTTGGAAGAAATTAAAATTTTCCTCAATTTATGTAATTATTCATTTATAATTTTTATTTGTATTTTTTGCAGGAAAGCAAACGAGAGGAGAGGAAAAAACTAGCAGACGAAGACGCCCAAAACAAAATCAAGAAACTGGAGGAGCAAGCATATTCACTTCAAAGACAGGTCGCTACCCAAAAACAGGTAGTTTTTGTATTCTATCACTGACCGCCTCGTGCTTTTGGTGCATGCATTGCCTCTAATCTGCATTTCTAACAAATTCTTATGAGTTTAAATAGAATAACTTTTGATAAAATAAAAATAAACTTATTAAATGTGTAGATATAACAACACATTAGCATTGTAAATATTGTTTCAGTATTAATATACTAATGCTCATATTAAAAATGTTTATTTGAAAAATAATGTTCTGATGCAGTAATAGATAATGGGTGTACGCAGTCGATATTTGTTTTTACTCATGCTTGAACGGTAATGTAACGTTAAATAGAACTGTGCATGGTTGCAGGAGGAAGAAGCTCTATTAAATGAGATGGAGGTGACGGGGCAGGCTTTTGAAGATATGCAAGAACAAAATTCCAGGTTAATTCAACAACTACGTGAAAAAGATGACGCTAATTTTAAATTAATGACTGAAAGAATTAAAAGTAACCAATTGCATAAACTCGCGAGAGAGGAAAAAGATGTTCTTAAAGAACAAGTTACAACTTTAACAACGCAAGTAGATGCTGCAAATATGGTCGTGAGAAAATTAGAAGAGAAAGAGCGTTTACTCCAAAATTCATTGGCTACTGTGGAAAAAGAATTAGCACTGAGACAACAAGCAATGGAAATGCATAAAAGGAAAGCTATTGAAAGTGCTCAATCAGCAGCAGATCTCAAGCTGCATCTCGGTAAATCTTAGTTTGTAGCAAAATAGTTTTCTATTTATAACCATGTACAGAATTAAATATTTCATAATAACTTTTAGAAAAATATCACTCTCAAATGAAAGAAGCCCAGCAAGTTGTAGCTGAGAAAACAAGTTCCTTAGAAGCAGAAGCATACAAAACAAAAAGACTACAAGTTAGTATCTCTATTTTTCCTATTCTTTCTTATAATTTAATACATATTATAATTGCGATACGTTATCCTAAAATATTTTTCAGGAGGAAATAGCGCAATTAAGACGCAAGGTTGAGAGAATGAAGAAGATAGAGTTGGCTGAAACTGTTGATGAAGTTATGGCAGAAGAACTTCGGGAGTATAAGGAGACTTTGACATGCCCATCTTGTAAAGTCAAAAGAAAAGATGCTGTGCTTACGAAGTGTTTCCATGTATTCTGCTGGGACTGTTTGCGTACTCGATATGAAACTCGACAGAGAAAGTGTCCAAAATGCAACTGCGCATTCGGAGCCAACGATTATCATCGACTTTATCTATCTACCTGAAGAAAGAAGCGTTAGTTTATTTGAAGATAAGAAAAATCTGCTTGCGAAAGCAGTAGAGTCGTATTCAGCAAAAGATACTTCAAAGCGCATTTCATTTTTATACTTTTGTTACGAAAATGTACACTTTTTTCTTGATAGTGATTTGTGACGTTGTACATAAGCTATAAACATTAGTAATTGTTACGTGAAGAGCGTACGCCGTGTGTATAGAAACGATGTATGGTAATTTGTATTACAAATCAAAGTTTGGAGTAATTCACTTGGATCAAGGTTAAGTATCACTTGCTTAGCTCAGTAGCTTTGCAACTAAATAGATGTCATATATCCCTTTTTGCTAATTTAATAACTCACTGAAAAAAGTGAATCATCAAGCATGCATACAGATTTAATATTTCTCAATTGTAAAAAAACCCTAGCTAGGTTTTTCAATTTACTCTTTTTTATTTTTTATCAAGCCCAAACGCTTGCTTGTGTCGCAAAATGCGTTTATTTATTTTAACTCGTCTGGTGCAAAAACTTCTTTTATCGTTTTTAATTTTTAAGTAAATTATTTCTTTTGATAAAATTAAATATTATTTAAAAATTATATAAATAAACAGTAATGCCAATTATCATAATTTGTCCCAATAATGTAAATAGGTGCATGTGATCAATAAATTCATTAATGGCTTTCAATCTTTAACTGTACAGCAGTTTTTTATCTACACAGAAAAATGTGTATATCACTTTCAGTAAGAAATAAGATGTGAAATGATTATTGCTGTGATCAAGCATAATATACTTACATGTAAAACATTGATAAATTCTAATTTCATCTAAATTTTTTTTTATACAATCATCAATAGTAGTTTGTAAATTATTAGTTTTTTAATTTTTAAATAAAAGGTCGTAAATGAAAATGATCAAAATGTTATCAATATATTTATAAATTAACACAAATAAAAATTGTAATTTGTAAAGTGGTTAATTTACCAAAATATAATATACATTTTTCAACATAAAAATTCATATGTATAATACATACTTTTGCAATTCATATTATTCCATTTTCATATCACTTGATTCTTTAGGAGACATAGTAATTAACAGTGGTTCATATGTCCATTTTGGAAAGACTCTTTTGTATAAGTTCATCAAAATTGTATCTTGAGATTTTAATTGACCATCAAAGATACACTTCATATGTCCATGCGTTCCTATATCAAAAAATATATAAATTAATTAAATTTTAAATTTGTTTTTTTTTTTGACATTTGTAGATTAGAACATTTACCCAGTGGCTCTTTAATATGTCCTTTGCGTCCATATTTTGTACGTAGTTTTACAGGTTTGAACCAAAGTATATCTTCTCTGTTAAAGAACATGAATCTTATGACAGCTGATCGCTTGTGTACTTTAAATGGATGGCCACTCAGAACAACTCGTTTTATCACAAGTCTATCTGGATTAACGGATAATAAATTACCAGAAGCAATTAATTCCTGTTATAATCAAATACAAAAATTAAAATGGTTTCTTATACTTTTAATACTAGAAAAGAAAATACATTTAATTTACCAAGCATCCATCTTTTTTTTCTAAATAACATAAAACTGGACAAGGTGGAAAAGTGATTGGTGCAAAAACTGTAGCAACGACTGTAGAATTCGGTTGGAAATACCTTTGATACTGTAAACATCATATATCGTTTTAATTTTGTGAAATCATTAATATGATTATGATCATAAATTCACAAATTTTACCTTATGTTTATTTCCATTCGTGTGGTCACTAAACGTTGGGCAAGCTGTAAATCTTCTAAAACCACATTGAAAAATAAGACGTTCTTTTGATTTTATCGGTATGTCACTATTAACTGTCCGCTTTAATAAGAAATTTAGTACGGACATTTTATGTTCATTCTCTAAAATGCCAAAGACTATTAAAGGTTGATTATACGAGGTTCGATATGCATCAAACAACTCTTTACTAACACCTTTAATATGAATAGTAACATATGTTCCAGGCTGAAAAATTAAAAATAATACAATGATCATTTAAATCAATTATAAAATTGAAAGGTTTTAGGTACCAACCTGCACATCAGTCAAATCTTCTCTCTGTCTGAAAATACGCCTACGTGTTCTATCAAAATTTTCAAATTGGTATATTCTACCATAATCAAATGGTAAATTTTCTTTTTTGTCCCATAGTGTAGTACGGAAAGATTCCAATCCTCGATATTTTTGAAATCGATCTCTAGCGTTTATATCTTGTGGTGTATCAACTTCATCAGGAAATTGCGAATCGAGTTTAGCTTCTGTTGCAAAAAACGAAATATTAAAATTAAACAAAATAATAATTGAAAATGAATAATATGATAATTTAAAGTGATACAATAACTATGAAACAATAATATCAATTTTTATCATTTACCTTTAAACTTGACCATTGCTTGTCTTTCTTCATATAAATCCATTTTTTCATCATATTTTTGTTCATTAGGAGATTCCGAAATTGTTATCGTTTCATATTCTTCATTATCATCAATACCTAATTCGCTTTCTTCTTCGGATTTAGCTTCCATTCCATCAACTGCCATGTTTTCTTCATCTTCCTCCTCATCTTCATCACTGTTATCATCATCATCATCAATTTCTTTTAAGCAAAGAAATATAATTTATAAATTTATAATTCATTTCAAATATAATATACAAATGGTCAATAAGAAATTAACGACAAACCTCCATCTTCATCAGGAATCCAAGCTGCTTGGTACTCTGATGTACCTTTTGGTACACGCTTTATAATTTTTTGTTTTTGCATCAATTCTGCTTTAGCTATTTCTTCATCAGTAGGCCAAGTTTGTTCTGCATCCATTGGATCTGGAATATTTTCTGATTCCAAAGATTCCTACACAAGCAATCAATCCATTAGAATTAATAAAGAAAATTGTTCGTAGAATTTTTTTCATACCTGTACTTCTGGATTTGCAACTGCAAGAATTTTCGTTTCTCCACCCATTTGAACATCAGTACCTGAAGATACTTTTTCAGGCCCTAAAGGAAAAGGGTCTTTTGTTTCTTCAATACGAGACATTTGATAATCTCCAAAACCTGGTATGTGTACCAAACCATTTACTGATAAAGGTAAGCCTTGTAAATATCCTGACACTTCCAAAACTCCAAAATTATTTGCTGAATCCTTAAATCAAATGTTTTATTACAAAATTTTGAAGTGTAAAAGTAAATAGGAAGTTAAGAATTTCTTACATCGCCTTCATTAATATTAAACTTAACATTTTCTGCCATCAGAAATGATCTTTTGTTTCTATAAGTAACATTTCTTTGTTTTTGAGATCCAGCTCGTCGTAATATATTCAGTCCATCTGAAGGTTTATCAATAATCATCACCTTTTCTTCTGGGATCCATTTAAATAGCTTTTTTTGTACATGTTGTTTGTATTCTTGTCGTTTCTAGATATATATACAAAATAATTTTTGGCAATAAATTATACCTGTACAAATTTATTAGGAATATTTAGTACGCATACCTTAAGAGGTAAACTTTCTACATTTGTAGCAGCAATAATTGGTGTTGCTAAACCTTGAGAGATGATTGATTGAATGATTTCTTCACCCCATGAATCAAGTACATCATTTCTTTGACTTTTGTCTGATTCATTTACAGCAGATGTAACAAATAAGACTGTGTTGACAACTTTTGTTAAATCCAGTGTCCCGAAAACATTACCAGTAGGAGGTACAATAACAGAAAAACGTTGTTTGAACCTTGGTATACTGTTAAAAAAATAAGCAAGCAAGTAAAACAATGAATTATTTAATTTCTGAAACAATGCACTATAAGATAAGATACCTAATGTGAGTCGCACAAGAGCTGTTTGAAATAATGGCTTGTTCGTCAGCACTTGTTAATAAATTTACTATACTATCTATATTTACATCTTCTTGTAAAGCAATAACAGCAATAGAAATAGGCGGACTGTGTGCACTACCAAGGCTTCTTTTTTTCTTCAAAACTTCTTCTCGTTTATTTGAACGAATTTGTTGGAGTTGATTTCGTCGTGCTTCTTTGCTAAGTTCTTTCTTGGCATGTTTAGAAATAGTTTTCACAGAGATTCGGCCTGCATTTAAAAGATAAATTGATCGAATAATACTTATACTTTCTTGTGAACAACATTTACCGCATACTTATAAAAAAAAACACCTATATGATTGCTCACATTCGAGGCAAACATAACCTCCGAAAATATCCAATTAAAAATGATCAAATAATTAACCATTAAATGTATATTTCCAAATAATAAATCTAAAATTGCTATGAGAAAAATATTGCACATAATTCAACCTTATTTCAATTTATAGATTGGAAAAATAACTATAGTACGTTTGAAAATGTTTCTTACCTCTCGCATCGTTAGAAATAGATCCTTTACTCCGATGTCTGCCAGTTTTGTGGACTTTGTTTGGTCTTTTGAAAATACCAGGTCGATGAGCTTCTTGTTTTACCATTCCCATTTTTATTTATTTTTAATAATTCGAGTTTTCAGTACCAATTTTCACATCATGTTAGACACGTGCGAGCACCCACATGATTGCAAAAATGACAGCCGCCATTATAAAAGCGATTCGCGCATACCGGTGTGACGGTAAATTACCAATAGTGACCGACAACATTTTTTATTGGAATGGATTAATTATAAGTAAAAAATAAATATACCGTTGAAATTTGATATTTTTTAAATTATAAATACATTTATTATCTAATATGTATAATTTATAATTATAATAAAAAATAGTAATCTACAATTATGAATGATAAGGTGATTGTTAAAAAAATCTTGTGGGTGTTGTTATACTATGAAATTCTTTTAAAGCTGAACATTACTCTGCTGTACATAAAACGTTTCACCTGCATCATTAACAATTTGAATATATAATCCAGCATTTTGTTCTTCGCCATTTTCTTCGCGAATTTCTTCAGAATCTCCAGTGATTTCTTCACTTTCTTCCATGGTTTCTTCATGATCTTCAACAAGAACTTCTTCAATTTCTTCATTATATACTTCAATATCATCCATTACCAACTCATCATCTAACTTATCTTGAGTGTCTTCTTCATCATCTTGGCCTTTATTGTTTTTTTCATTCCTTTTAGGATCTAACAGTCTGAGATTTTGACTTATGTACATAATTTTTCCAGTAGGATCATCTTTTAGAGAATTTCGTTTAGTAGGCTTATCAGTTGTTGCTAATGATGTACTAGGCAAATCTAAAATAGCTGCTGCTATTTTAGTTAGAAATGAATTTTTGAAAAATCCTTTCCACCAAGTTGATGGAGGCATCAATGCCATTGATTTTTTTGCAAAATTCACACTCCATACTCCTTTACCAGAATTATAATTAGCTAAATCAACTAATATATCATCTTCTGGCAGTCCAAATTTTGCAGATAATTTGTTTATTATTTCTGTTCCCTGTACAAATTCAGATGAGCTCAGATGTTCACCTTTGAATATTGGATTTAAAATATTTGCTGCATAATGAATCGGCTGAAGTACTGCAGAAGCTAAAGTTTTAAATTTTTTAAGAATCTGGTTAGATTCTTCTAATGATATGATTACAAGTGATGATTCTTGAAATTCTGTTATAAAATGCTGTTCTAGATCTGCAAAGACTTCAGGAACTTCACTTATTTTAGCTTCTTCATCATCCAAATGTGATATCCACTTTGTTATTGGCCTAACAAGCTTTACATAACTGCTTACTTTTGTCCAAAACTCTTCATCTGCAATTATTTCTTTTGTTGATTTATTTATATACTTATCTGCTTTACTTGAAAATGCTAGCATTTGAATATTTTCTTTGTTTTCAATTAAACTATCTAAAGATATTAAAGAATTCCATCTTTTTGTGCCTGGTAGTTTTAGGGAAACCATTGCTTGATTTTTTTCAGTGTTTGTTTTTTGTGCTTCGTTAAATAAAACTGATAAAATAGGAGATTGTTTTATTTCTTTTACTACTGTTGAAGCATTTTTCAATAAGACACTTATAGCGGGTAAATCAGATATATCCTTCAGTAACCTATTTAAAGTTTGAGATGAACAATTATAAAAAGTAATATTCTGCTCTTCATATTTATGCTGCAATACTTCCCACAGATTTTCACAAGTGGAAATACTATCCAAACAAACACCTAAAACTCTTTCGGCACCAACTTCATCAATGACTTCACTTATTTTTGCCATATATAAATTTTCATCCTCTACATTTGTGGATAAAGAAATAGACTTGTAAAGTACAGGATCTGGAGTGTTTAATACAAAGTGTATGATACCCTCACTTCGAGCATTCGACCGATAACTGCATTGTAAGCCTATTGAAATAGCATCTCTCACTTTTTGGTCAACGCTTTTTTTGACACTTTCATAAGTCACTTCAAGCAAGGTGGTTGATAATTGATTCTGTGTAGGTAGTTGGAAAGCTGGACTTAAGGTATTCAGTAATGTGCGCCAATGATCATTATCTACAATACTAACTGGTGCATTAGAAGCATAAATTGCTTTTGCCAAAAGTTCTTCACAGTACTTCTGCCTCTGCTTTGTCATTTTATCAATATAATTGCTTTCAGCAGTACTGTCATTATAGAACATTGTGTCTGAAGTCATCTGCATCATTGATGCATTATTTTCATCATCACTTACAATATCTTCACTCTCTGAATGCCTTCTTGGCATATTTATTCTTCTGAATTTTGATTTTTGTACGAGTGATTCTTTAATTGAACCTGGGCAACCTATGCACTTTTGCAAGTGCATACTCATCCTAGTTGAATGTCTTGCATATATCTGCCCACAATATTTGCATTTGAATGTTTGCAACTTTTGATTTGGTTCTTTTGGTTGCAAAATAAAACTGCTTTCCAATAATTTTTTTGGAATCAGCTTCCTGTGAACAATGTTGCCCTTAACTTTCATTTCAAGCGATTCTTTAACTTCGCCTGGACAGTCTTGACACTTCTGCAAATGCAGGCTCATTCTTGATGCATTGCGTGCGTACTTTTGCTCGCAGTGTTTACATTTGAAAATGTCAAGCTTTTGATTTCCATCTCGAGGTTGAAGAACAAAGTTTTCTTCCAAAATTTTCTTCAAATTTCTAACTTGTCCCTTCTTGTTGAATCCGTGTTTAGACGATTCGAGGATTTTCCCTTTAACTTTCTCTTCCAGCAATTCTCTGACTGCACCCGGGCAACCGCTGCACTTGAGCAAGTGAATGCTCATACGAGTTATGTGGCGTGCGTAAGTCTGTCCACAATATTTACATTTGTAGATCTCTAGCTTTTGATTTGGTTCTTTGGGTTGAAGGGTGAAACTGGTCTCCAATATTTTCTTCAACTTCATTTTCGCAGTCGCATTAGAAAACTATCCACTATTCTGAATAAGAGCAGAGAAAAAAACTTATTAATATCATAGAATCTAACCTAAACATTGTTCTTCCGTACAATGCGAGCCGAGCTGTTCGACAAAAACTCTGCAAGACCATTTACCTTTTATTGTTATAGGAAGCGGATTAAAAAATCAGGCATCGCAGCTTGTCAACATTTGAAATAATTCGTAATTTGAGCTATAACAACACGTAAAATTGACCATGGCTTGAAATGACCGGTGGTTTTACATTAGTTGACGCTTTTTGGTTGACGCCACGCCAAGATGGCGATCGTCACAGGCCACAGCCAAAGAGGCTTTCGCTTGTCCCACGGCTTCTGCGGCGCACCTGCGAACAAGAGATGCCCGTTAATTGCGAGAGCCGACTCGAGGCCGAGCAGAATCGAAGTTCCAATCTAGTCTGGCGATGGGGAAATATGATGAACTTACGAATATTTAGCGTATTATGCTGATTGTTCGATTTTTATGTCACCGTCATCGAGGAAATAACGAATATCCCTCATCGTCATGGAAGTCATATAACTGACCACGTGACAGGCGCGCATGTTCATACTGCGTGATGTTCCTCTTCGCAGGTGGCGCTTGCGGCGCGTATACCGGGGCATTGGGCATTGTTTACAAGTATTTTTCAAATTTTGCCGCCGTATCAATCCTCTCGTTTTGTATGTAAAAAGTATATATGATATACAAATGCTTGGCTCATGTGTATATAGGTATACTTTCTCGCGAGCTTTTTATTTTTCTAACGTGATTTTCTGCATAAGGCAAGTATTCAAAATTATTACAAAAAACAGGATTCGAGGCATCGAGACGTTTTATTAAAAATCTTGTAAATCATAACAGTGTTCATAAAAATCGATGTCAGAATAATAACACACATATGCGTAACTTGAGCAATACATTTTATGCTTAAATTTGTAAAATACAATTACGTTTCCAGCTACTTTTAGAAACTTCCAATTTGTTTGAGGACAACAGGAACGTAGTCGTCGTACTTTGCTTTCATAAAGTTCCCAGCGATCGGCCCTTCCAAATTGTACTTCTCAGCGAACTTCTTGACGGAGAATCGGTTCCTCCTCTTGTCCCTGCGAACATATCGTCCAATAATTAAACGTATTACAATATTTAAAAAAAAAAATAGACATACGCAAGAAACATTACCTATTCCCAATGCGTCTTTCGTCGAACGTGATGGAGCCCTGATTCTGCTTGTAGAGCAGAAATACGTAGCGATGGAGCCCCGTGGTTTTCGAAGGCGCCGGCGCAACGTACTCGGTCAGCACCTCTCCCTTCGCGACTTTGTCCTCTGGAATATTGCCGACGACCCAGTGCTGCCATTCCCTGTTGTAGCCGCGAACCGGGACGTCTGGATCTGCAAAGCGAAAAAGTGCGCACATAAATAATGGTAATTAATTGATTTTTCAGGGGGATTCCCCGGCTGCGTTAAATTATTTAAATAAATCGTACGGGCTGCGTAATGCACAAGTGATCTCTATATACAGAAGCATAATAATAGCCGCATGGATTAAGATAAAATATACGCATTGCGTGGGGGGGATAGTTATTTAGCGCAGCTTAACAATCCTGCTTGTTTAGCATTTTGCGTTTCGAAAGGCTCTCGAGCGTCGATAGAACACAACTCTGTGTATACACTATACATATATATGTATGTATATGATACATAAGCCAGGCAAATATAAGGAATCGCGCGCGGAGGAGGCGCACAAAAGGAGAAACCTGTTCTAGACGGGCGGGCGCGCGCGGTGAAAGTGCGGCGACGACTCTCGGGGCCGCTTCGAACGACAATTTAAGGTCGGCTAATGATAATAAGCCCATCGACGTCTCGCGCGCGCTCCTCATCAACGTTGTACGTGCACACCTATAAACTATTAAACTTTGATACTAAGCTTTGTAATTGATGGGTATAATAATTATAGATATATATAGGTACTTTGCCATCTTCGTTTTAAGTAACGAAAGAGATATAGGGGCCCGTTGAATTCTTGAGTGTTTTTTCTCTCTTTTCGACGGTAATTTTAACAAGCCCAGAGTCAGCTGTGCAATTACAATCCTTTTTCTTGTATAATTATACGGTCGCGTAAAAAATTTTTTAAATACTCTATTTACCACACGGGCCTATGCGGTTGTAGAAAAGTGGGACGTGTACAGTGTGTACACATACTGATGTGCATTTACTTTCTATTACTTATAATAACATCGATGCTCGACGTTTGATTGGTATTCAGGCGCAGCTTCATGATACTTTTTTTTAAACTTTCTATACAGCTGCGTATACGACGTTATTTATACCTATTATACCACGCGTAGAATCAATATGCATATTTCATTCGCATACTGCGTCCCATATTTTCATTGCGTATGTGTATATCAATTTGCTCGCGTTCTTTATCGAACGTCGCGACGAAAAATCTCGCATTCACTTAGTTTCTTTTTTTTTTTCGAGAATTCGTTAAAATTACAATACATTATTACCTGTCATTACGAGGGTGTACAGAATTCCGCCGTCGTGCTTGAAATGCACTTCTGGTATGTCTTTGGTCTCCGTCGGCGTGAGCTCGTTTCCCAGCTTCACCTCTTTAGCTCCGTACTTGATCTGTCGCCGTTAAGTTCATCGTTAGATCGATCGTTAATAATTGCAAGTAACGTGAAAATTCGGATGGAATCAAATAGCGATCGCGCAAATTTGTATATATACCTCGATAGTCTCGTTCGGAGCATTGTCGATGATGTCCGGGACGATTTTCGCAGCCTTCAACTCCGATGCAACATCGGCTGCTGCGAGACCGGCCAACACCAAAACAAAGAGTCCTGAAAGCAACGACAAATCCAAGCAATATGTTATACAGATAAATCGAATATCTCATTGACACTTGTGATCTACGAAAATGGAATAGACTAATTGTACATAAATACGACGTTAACTATTAATAAAACGCAATATTTCCATCGATACACAAGAGCCACAAACAGACTCTCGGCGAGATCCCTCACCTGCCGTCAGAACGAGCTTCATCTTTCCACGGCGTCGCACCGGAGACTGCGACTGGTTTCTCTCCTCGCACGAAACTTATACTTACACGATAGTTCGTTCGCCTGTGACGTCATCGCGCTTTACCAGAGTCTCCCCAAAAAACCATCAAGGCTGCGCGCAAAGCGACCATACAGAAGTCGGACAATCGGCGACAAAAGTCGCTCGCGAAAACAAAAGGATCGTTGCAAAAAGCAATTGAAATTGCGCGTACTCCCGTTAAAGCCGCGCATGACAATGGATTCGAGCGCGTCGCGCGACTCTCGATACGATAGCGTCCGGTGTTTCTCCCGAGAGAGTATAGGCCAAGCTTATGTAAAGGAGAAATCGGCGCTGCAGCTCTATATGCAGACAAGCCCGCGTTATTATACCATCCCCGCGGTGGTCTCCGTTAGAGAAATTCGTTCTATAGTGTTCTGCACTGTGGGCAGGTATTGGTTATTTTGAAATTTTAATTATTTGTTGGGCGAACGAGCGAAAATTGATCGTTTGTTCGGTAGGATTTTCTTTTTTATGATGGTGGCATCAGAAACTCGGATGTCGCTTAGCTTGCAATTATTTATATTTCTATCGCTATTAATTGCATTTACAATATTTAAGTAAATTAATCGCTGTGCGTACGATTCGTAATTTTATTTAAAAAACAAAAAGAACAATGATGTATTGTTTTGCACAGCGCGCCGTGTATTCTTTCGTGCTATATTCGTTTTATGACCAATACGGGTGTAAGATTTAAAATTAGTTACGGAATGCAAAAAGGAGAATTTTTTTCATGTGACAATATTGAAGACCTCATCTGTAGATAATGTTGCTTGTTTCATTTTAAATTCCTTAGAGAGGAAAGTTTGAGAACTTGGTCACAATTAAATTTCACAGTATATATGGTGGTTTGAATATTAAACTATGCAATAAATGTAATTTTGGAAAATTTGTTTTGAGTGTTAATTTCCTGATTATGTACATCATTCATATTACTAATTTGCAAAATTTTAATTTAAAAGGACTCTATTGTGGTTCTCGATGATTGTGTTACAAAGATTGCAAAGAAATTTCACGCAAGTAGCATCGACACTTTAATTTTGAAATTTAATTTTAAAATCATATAAATTAAATTCTAAACTATCCTTACAGCCTTTCCAAATCAAGGCACACAGTACTACAAATTTACAGCAGTCATTACAACTTTGCCTTGCAGAGTACAAATTTGCTAAAAAATAAAAATGCACTTCTCAAAGTCGCCTGAACGGAAAAACAAAAAAATTAAGTTCCACCCATCTGTTTGCGAACAACGTCGGAATATTCGTCGTACTGCGCGTGGAACATGTTGCCAGCCAGAGGATCGCCCAGCTTGTACTTGGCGGCGAAATTTTTGACAGAAAACGCCGGTCTGCCGTTGCGCTCGTGATTTCCGATGTAAGCCTCGTCGATGCTCAACTTCTCGGGCTGCTTGTAAGCCAGAAGTACGTAGCGGTGGAGTCCGGTATCCTTACCCGGAGCGGAACCCACGTACTCGGCGATCACGTCGCCTTTGCTCACGTCACCGCCGGGGACGTTGCAGACCAGCCAGTGCAGCATTTCGCGGTCCTTGGGATCGTCGTGGCTCGGAGTGTCCGGGTCTTGTTTCAAAGTTAACGACGCAAAATTGAGTTATCAACATTTTTTTTTTTTTTTGAGTAGTGGTCGTAGTTTGAAACGTATGCGTATCGGATATTTTTCAAGTTAATCGGTGCTTTTAAACTCACCAACCATGACGACGGTGTAGTAAGCAGAATCTTCGGAAAACCACGCGATAGCTGGAGCGTCTTTTACCAATGTAGGTGTCAATTCGTCTCCGAACTGCATGTCTTTGTCTTTGTCGTTACCGTCTTTGAAAGTTACCTAATGTTGTGTAATTTATATTTAGCATAATTTATTCAGAGTGCTATGCGTGATGTATAACTTGCAAAACTTGCATGTTTATAACTGCATTTAAAAAAAAAAAATTATTTCGAATACATTAACGTTTTTTTCGATCCAGATTTTAAAAGTTCTAATTATTATCGTCATTATTAATAATTAAACGGTGTATAAAAAATACCATTTCACGCAAACTATTTTGACTCGAAAGAAGACACTTTTTATTATAGCAAAAGGCTTTTATTACTTTAAAAAAATATTTATTTTATAATAATTCTTTTGAATAAAAACAACGTTCAAAAAAATCCTTTTTCAAAAATGAGAATATACTGTACAGTATACGTGTAAAATTACAAAATTTCTAATAGTAATTACCGTGAGCATCTCGCTCGGAGCTTTAGGCAAAATATCAGGCACAATACCGGCGTTAGCAAACTCCGTTGGAATATCTGCCGCGAAGGCACACGCCCCGATAAAAAGACCTATGAGGAATAATTTATTAGCACAACTATTATCAATACTACCGTACAAAAAAAACAATGCTAATTCATACTTGCTACCAGGAGTCTCATCTGTCATGTGGATAAGTCCCGACTGTGCCGATCTTTCCACCAATAAAGACATTTATACCTGGATGGCTGTTACATCACGACGATTTTCAAATTACGATATATAAAAATGAAATAGCCACGGGAAACGCAGCCAATTTTCCCAGCGGAAATGCGACTGCCGGTCATTCGAGTTCTATTAGAACGCAAATTCCTAATAATAGCAATATAGCAATTATTTTATAATGTCATATTCTGAACAATGGCGATTGTCGTGATTTGATCAATATTTATCGTAAATACATATATTTTTTTATTTATTTTTATATTACTGTCAAGAGTGTGTTGTGACTATAAAGAAATACTAGAAATTTTTAATATTTCCAAAAAGTTTATTTTCTTTCAAGATCCAAACGTGGAAGTTCTTGAGTATATCTTTTACAAAAAATGGAAAGCTATGATTGATATCATTAAAATATTTTTTTGTTTACCTATATTTCTAAGAGTTATATTATGAAAAATGTAAACAAAACAATAAGACACAGTCTTAATATTCATTTTAGAGCTTTTAGAACTCTGATCTATCCCTCCAGCTGTTTGTACAGTTTAGGTACATAATCATCAAAAGCAGCTTGATACATATTTCCAGCAACTGGATTTCCCAAGTTGTACTTTTTCGCAAATTTCTTAATGGAGAAATTATTGCGGTCGTTTCCACTGCGATTTGTTAGACGCTTTTCATCAAAGATTAATTTGCTTGGTTGTTTGTACACTAGGAAGACGTACCGATGAAGACCAGTGTCTGGTGGAGGTCCAGATCCAATGTAGTCAGATAAGACTTCTCCTTTGGATACATCCTTTCCTGGAATATTAGCAACTAGCCAGTGGTGCCATTCACGGTATGTAGGCTCCTTGCGGCTTGGTGCGTCAGGATCTGTGAGAGAATTCAAAACATTTATTTTTATTTATTTATTTTTTTACTTGTATCTAATAGAAAAAATAATAATGCAAAATTTACCAGTCATGCAAAGAGTATAAAAACTTTCACTCTCAGCATCCCAATCAACAGTTGGTTGATCTTTCACTTGGGTCGGTGTAAGCTCCTTCCCAATATCTACAGAAACTCCACTAGGATAAGATACTTTAACAACAGCTGCTGGTACAGTATCAATTACATCTGGTATAACTTCATGAGTCTTGAGAGCATCTGCCATGGTTGCCAAAAAACGTTGTCCAATACTCAATAATGGTCGCTTTGCTATTAAAGAAGCTGTAATAATAAAACAGAGATTTAAAAATAAACAATTGTTTTATTTAAACGAAAAAGGAAGGTACTTCATCGTTCAAAGTCAACCATTGTATCCAAAAGCATGCAATTGTTAAAGAAGTTAATGAAGCTATATCGTTCAGTGTGTCTGTGTAGGTACATATTCAAAAGAATCATGAATCAAGTTTTTCATGCAGAAAGTTCTAGAAGCTACATAGATGATAGCAACGCTTTATCGGCTTCAGAAGGCAAAAAAAGAGGTTATAAGTATGAAGTCGAACTACTTAGAAAGTATAAAAATATCAAAAATGAGCAAAAATAAAACACAAGAAAATTATGTTCAATTGTGAAGGGTAACCTCTTTTCCCAATCAATGCTACCGAAGCCTTTTATATGCACTTGGATTTTTCGCAATTCGATTATTTACTTGCGCTGAGAGAAAACACGAACATGGCAACGAATCGCACTGCACAAAGGCCACTGAAGACTACAACGGCGATCGTCGTTTTGTTCTCTATAGATACCTACTTGTTTCTTAAATTAATTTGTTTATCACGAGATTGATAAGGATATACTTTGTTAAAAGTAAAGTGATTGCGCAACTATAGTATGCTATGCGCTTTTGTTGCCGGCCGGTAGAAACACTGTACTTTTGATGTGTAAATTGCAAATCCGTATATAACTATAGCTAATACATCTATAGAACACAATCTATTGGCTTGGCAATTTTAAAAAGTACATGATGTGTACTGCAGCGCCAAAAATATGTGTAAATTTTCTATATAGTGGCAAAATTTGGAAGTTTTTAAAGAGCGTAATTATTAATACCTATATTTGCAGGCTAATGGAAGGTTGCTATACGTTGATCCCGCCTAAATTTAACGTTAATTGACTGTTTTGCTATTTTTCAAATTTGGTAGCTTAAAATTTTGTTTTCTGTGAAAGTTAATTAAATTGTGGAATGTAGTGGATACTATAAAAATATAGATTGCATGTGTTTTCAATTAAAAAAAAAAAGAATCTTTCAATTTAGTCATCGGTTATGAATAAAAAATTGCATTTGGTGAAGGTAATGATGACTTTGAGGTAGATAAAGAACAAGATAAAAGTATTTTGTATGACAAATTATATTAATGCTTATGATTTCACATAATGCGCGCTTTAGCTTTGTACAATATATAATAGTAATCTTTTTTGCACATATCAAGGGAGAGGATAAGTCGGACCTTCTTTTCCCATGTTTTCGTTTGATCGCAATAAATCAATTTTTCTTTAAGTTGATAAAATAATAACAATTATTGTATACATAAAATATTATACACGTGTATAGACATTTTGAGCTTGGTCGAGGAAAGAAACGAGAAAATCGATGGGACTCCATTACACGCTCGCACTCACACACATACAATATACGTATTATATTCCGTGCAGAGTGAAAAAGACCAGCTAATCGGGGGTTTGCAATTTCAATCTCCGGAAGTTGTTTTTTTTTTACTTTTTTTTCAATGATTATTCGGAAAGATTACAATCTTTATACAATTTCATTCAACTCGTGGCGCGCCTACACAAAGTAAATTTGGTATAACATAAGCTAATCAGCGAACTGAAAATAATGACTATGTCGCTTTTTGCTCTTAAGTCTCGCATCGTCCTGTCCACATACAAATGCGCCTATACACACAGATATCAGCAAGTTTTGTTTTTTGTTTTTTTTTCTACACACATGCGCTCGCACACACCTATATCGATTTTCTTTTTTCTCGTGATCTCAAGGAATTTGATTTTTTTACAATAACAATTACGATTGGAGTTTATGACAAAAAAGACTAATAATTCCAGTGTGTGCTTAAACAGTACGAAATTCGGGCGTTTAAAGTGTTTAAAAAGCCTGCTTCGCATGCGACTTTCTGCACTCCCTCCGTCTCACACGCACACACGCATTCTCTCGCTCTCACTCTCACACACACACTTTCTCTCTCTCTCTCTCTCTCACTCTCTCTCAAAGTTTTACTCGACATATATGTATTTACATTTGCACATGAACCTCGCGTTAGCGGGCGCGAGTACACCTCTTCGCCGGAGCAATTAGATTTCCATACTATTTTACAATGGCGTCCGTGGAGATAGTCCGTGGTGAAGAGCTGCCAAAAGAAAGAGCCGTATACACAGGGGGTATTTAGAAGCCGAGTCGCTTGAGGTTGGCGCGAGCGGTGACGACGTTGGCGCGGCTCGTCTTCTCGCCCTGCCAGCTCTTGCTCTTGCTGCGGAATTGGCGCAGATCGGCCTCGTGGTCGGGATGTCGCATCGGCCTGTAGCCCTGGGGCGAGCAGAGTTCGCGCTGATCCTTGTAGAACTTCTGGTAGCCGCCGTGGAGGAGGTAGAGCTCGGGATAGTGGAGGGCCGGGTAGTGCTCCTTGTTGCGCTGGCGGTCGATGTTGCGCAGGAAGCGCGAGAGATTGGGCCCGCGCTCCCAGGAGAACTCGCAGTGAAAGACCAGGATGCTGCGCTTGCTGTCGGAGTCGGCGGGCTCGATGGCGGGCGTGTGATTGAGCGGATCGAGGAGGCTGCTCTCGATCATCTCCTTGGTGTAGAGGTTGAGAGCGCCGTCGATGTGGCCGGCCTCGTACTCGTACGGGTAGCGGCAGTCGACGATCTTGAAGTCGCTGACCCGGTCGCTGAAGTCGCCGCGGATGAGCCTCGAGAGGGTCTCGCTGCTGATGGACTTGAGGTCCTCGTGCTGGCCGTTGGCCAGGGGCAAGACGCAGGGTTTGCTGAAGTCGCCGGTGAGGTCGTTGGAGGTCGTGCTGCGGTGGATGGCGGACTTGATGTGCGCGTGGGCCTCGGTCTCGGAGAGGCTGCGCTGGAGGACCTGGGGCGGCGACGACATCGGCGAGTCCTGCTGCTGCTGCAGTTGCGGCAGCTTGTTCTTGGTGGCCAGGGTGACATCCTGGTAGCTGGTGGACTTGCGCGAGCGTTTGACTAGAACGGGCGAGTGCTCGACGGGGGGCTCGGGACGCTTGAATTTCCGACTGGCGATGGAGAAGACGGGGCTGTTCTCCTGGCTGGAGCGGCAGTCGTTGAAGCCGAGCTTGGCGGTGCTGGAGCTGGCCGTGGGCGAGCGAAAGAGGCAGGAGCGCACCTTCGAGGCCGAGGGCGGACTGCTGCAGAGCTCGTCCTCGTCGTAGTCGTTGAGCCTGTCGGTCTGCATGGAGAGCGAGCGTCGCAGACTGAAGTTGGGCCGGCCGGCGAGGCGGCCCTGGGCCTCGGGGGTCGTCACCACGAGCTCCATGGGCTTCTCGTCGTGCTCGTGTTCGTCGTCGTCGTCGTCGTCGTTGTTGCTGCCGCTGACGATGTCGCCGCAGATGAGGCTCGAGATGCCGTTGGGCAGCCGCGAGTCCTCGCCCTCGAGGCTCTCCATGTCGATGAGGTCGTTGAAGCCGTCGTCGGTGCTCTCGTAGCCGGACGAGAGGCTGCGAAAGAGCACCGGTCGGGCCGAGCGCTTGCGCTGGGGCGACGAGCGGAGCGGCGACTTCATGGGGCTGCAGCGCGACTCGAGCGAGAGTCGCCGGGGCGCGACGCCGAGGGGCTCGGCGAACTGGAAACCGCTGCTGGGCTTCTCGTCGGAGTAGCTGCCGGCGCTGCAGCTGCCGCCGCCGCCGCCGCCGCCGCCGCCGTAGCCGCTGTCCTGGCTGTTCGGGTCGAACTCCTCCAGCGGGAAGCGGGGCTTCGACGACTTGAAGCCGCTCGACTGCAAGGTGGAAGACAAAATTAGTAAGCCTGCTTTTTTCAAGTATATAGGACAGAGGATTAGACGAGCTGCTTACGAATTCCCGATCGGTAATCTAATACTGTGCGAGCTCATTGAAATTCAAAGTCCGCGCGCAGATGCCGTAGGTCGAGTCGATGTCTCCGGACAGTTACGTACGTTTACTCCGAAAAATTAAGTTAAAAAAAAATTTTTTTTTCAAAAAATACACGAACGCTTTTACTCGTCGAATCGAAAATTGAAGTTCGGCCACTATGATATACAGGGCGAGACGCCGACGCGGATTCGAATTCGAATCGATCATTGGAGCGGCCGCAGCTGCACGGCACAATTCGTATATATACATAGGCAGGCCGCTGGAGGTGAAAAAAGTGCGGGAAAGATAAGCGCGAGCCGCCTCACCTTCTGTGGTGTCGAGTTCTGGCCATCTGGGCTGAAGATGGCGGTGCACTCGAGGTTCTGGCTGTTGGCGCTACACGGCGAGCCGCCGAGGTCGGGACTGGATTTGCGTCCTGACGCCATGCCGATGAGCCGTCTCGAGCGGGCCGACGACAATTTGCTCTTCTTCACCACCGACTCCGGTGTAGCCTTGATTCTGACTGCATTTCTGAAGAGCCTGCAAGAACGAAGAGAGACACGACTGGTTAGAGACACACGAAACAAACACACACACGCACACATGCGTTGCACGTATCCTTTGTATACTTTTACATCGACTACGTTTATCGTTGTTATTTTAATTCTACTTTATCGTATCGAAATTGTCGCGATCGCCCGTAGGGATGGAAAATCGAGCCGACGTGCCGCGAGTTACACGCAGACTCGCCTCGAAAATACACATCGCAGAGCGCGACAAAGAAGCGGGAGCGCGTGGCGACGCTCCGAAAAGGCATTGCGGAGCAGCGCGAGAGAGAACGTCGCCGGGGACTGGCGATGCCTACCGTCGCTGCGAAGCAGGTCCACCCGGTGTAACACTGATTTTAGCGACCAGTTTGTGTCATGAGAACACTGGCCTTTGTCAAATAGCACCGAGTCGAGGACATGTGAGCTGACTCGCGTATGTATATATGGTGCAGGTATCGTGAACCGACACGGCTGACGTCTGCCGCGCGACTGACGAGTGCGCGGGGTGGGGGAGACGAGGCGTCGCTCCGAGCTGGTAGTACCAGACGGAGAGAGACTGCCACTGCAGAGAAATCGCGAGCTGTACGGGGAATCGAAGTCGGTTCGTGGCGCCTCGCCGCGACGGAGCCGAGAACCCGACTCGCCGCGGTTATATTTTGAATTTCGCTGTCCTGACAACCGACTGTATAGTGCGTTAATGTTTGAAAATCAAGCGCTTTTGTTCTCTTCTGCGGTGCGATTATAGGAGAGAAGGAGAGAGAGAGAGAGAGAGAGACACTCAAGCCACACCGTGCACACACAGAACGGAGGAGAGAAAGGGGTGCAAAGATTTTTCTACAAGTGCTGAAAAATAATGTCAAGCACTCGCGCTTGTTTTTACCTCGGAAAATTCAACGCGAGCCGACAACGTCTACTTTACCGCTATCTTGAGACCAGACCGCACAGTGTAAACTCGCGAGTACGATACCGAGTCCCCGCAACTGTGTCCTCGCGCTCACAACTTCGCTTCTTCCCCTTTCCAATATTCGCTTCGCGAAAGATCTCGGGGTGCCGCGGGGCGAAATTTACCTTGTGCAGTGGCACACGTCGCACGACTCCGAAACCGATTCCGAGACCATGACTGATCGCAGAGACTAATCGCCGACGTGTAGAATCCAGGGCAGAACACCAGCACTCTCCGTTCGACTTCTCAGATTCCTCGATCCATGGGGCGAGTATAGCCGGTTTCTCTTTCTCCCCGTCGTTACAGCTGGAGAAGAATCGCTGATCCTCGTCGTCGTCGTCGTCGTTTTTTCTCCTCCCAAACGGATGGCAATGCACCAACGAAAAAAAAGGAGAGGACACCGAGAGACAAGCACACGCACTCGCAAAGTACGGAGAGAAAGAGAGAGAGAGCTCGCGTTCGCTGCGCTCCGAGAGAGAGACTGGTGGGATAAGGGATCGGCTCGGGCTTTTATGGAGTGCTCCCCCCACCGAGAGGGCGCTCTCTCTCTCTCTCTCTCGGGCCGCCGGCGCCCGTCGACGACGAGCCGGCGGAGAGAGAGGGGCTCGGCCAATCCTCGACTGCTGCACGCACATACCCGCCGAATTGCGCCCCTGCACACGAGAGAGAGAGGCTCGCCTTGCCTGCCGCGCTCGTGGGGTGAGAAAAATGCGCGCGAGCGCGAGCGCGCCAAGTGCGCTCCGCTGGATCGTGTATGCATGTATTTATGGGCCTTTTCTATGGGCTATATACGAGCGCGCGGCTTTAGAGGTGGTGCACTCTCTCGCCGAGACACTCGCACCTTTATTCGCTGTGTATTATTTAGTTTTCGAATTTCGTAGATTTTAAATGGCCGGCGATGGTAGGTTCATTTTTCTCGATTTTTCGTCGAGAACTATTTGTTATATAGGGGATGAACCGTTGCTACAGTCTGGTGAAACGATCGGCAAAGTCGGATAAGTGCCTCGAGTTTGTTCGGTACGACTTTTTTCAACATTTCACGAAATCCAATTAAGCTTAGCGTATAAACAAGTTTGATGTTGCATTGAGTGATATGCACGGATGAATTCCTTCGATATCTTTATGTCTGTATAATTATCACAATCAGTACGATTACACGTATAATTTTCGCAAACTTAATTGATTAGAAAAACGCAATTTTTACAAAGTCAGTGTTCAATACGCGAAAAAATTAATTGAGAGGAAACTAAGTGCCAGGGACTTGACAGCGATTTTTTTTCTTTAAAGAGTTATCGGCTTCGAGCCATGTGTAAGTCCAACACACATACTTCATTAGTCCAGTGGCTTTTCTCCCTATACGCATCTCTACGTTCCTTTAAAATACGTCCCATCGTTACGTGTCAGGCGACAGTTCAAACGACCGTGAAATAGAGCGAAGCAACAAAAATCGCTAATCGCTCGAAAAAATCTCGCCCTCGACCTTCCCCATGTATCCCAAAGCTTCCTCGACTCTCCCCGGATTTTTCACCCTCGCGCGTTTCCCGCACTCGCCCCGGGGCTCGTTGTTTCGCGCGCGCGCGCCACAAGTCCATTATTTCGGGGCTCTCCCCGCGGCGCTGGTTTTCCGCGCGGTCGCGAGCGTCCGGGCGAAAATGAAGACTGCGCCGGGGCGAAAAAGAGAGGAAAGCCACCCCCTGTGACGCGAGAGAATGACCGGCCTGATGGGCCGCTCAGTGCGCGTTTTCCTTGCACTTTTTTCACGGCTATACGTATATATATATACCTATGTAGCACGTAGAGGCTTCGCGCGCGCCCTTTTTTCTGCGCGCTTCTCTCCTTCTCGCTCTCTTTCTCTCTCTCTCTCTCTCTGTCCTACTCTCGGCGGTGGCTTCATAGGGCCCGCCAAGAAGTTGCCGGGTTAGGCGAGACGGAGAGGACCAAGACAAGAATGTTCGGCCGGCGAGAATTCGCTGTTGTGCCGCGCGGCGGCCGTTAAATCGAAACCAGTTTTTTAAAAGCAAAACGCTGCGCGCCGGCCGTGTATGTTGCACTGCGGCTTTACGGGCTGGTCCGGCTCGGGGCTTTTAATACTTCTTCTTCTTCCTCCTCCTCTTCCTCCTCGAGAGGCTTATCTCTCGTCGCGACGACGCGACGTGTGCGGACGCTCGGTTTAAATGCGCGAGGGGGACGCGCAGAGATTTCGCGAAAGGATCGCCGACGCGCTCGACACCCGCGCGCTCGTCCAGACGCTCGTCGCTCGAGATATTGAAATTAAGACGCTCGAATTATCCTGTTAGCGGGTGTCGTTGTCAATTTTTATTTCGGGAGCAAAGCTTTGTGTGTGCGTGTGTACCATCGCATCGAGACACGAATCGATTGTAATATCGAAAATCGAAAGTGTCACAATAGCAATCAATTTTTTTTTAGAATACACTCGCGTCAGCTGTATAGTGAAGTATGCGCTCGTTTGTGCTCTTTAGAATGTATATAGTTGCATTGCGAGCCGGGCGAAAAAGTATATATATAGCAGCGCCGTCCGCGAGCGTAAAAAGCAGGTACGAGATAAAGAAGAGGGTCCCCGCGAGACGTTTCTGTATGGCAACCCTTGTCTGGAATTTAAAGGGGTAAGAGAGCGACCCCCTTTAAACGATCGAAAAGTAATTTTTCATCGTTATACTTTGAAACGTTTGGATTTACTTAGAATATAGCGCGTAGACGTAGGATCGTGGCTAAAAATCCTAATGGAAAGCTAAATATTGATCCCATTTTTATTGTTACGATATACGAGTGTTTTTCCTTCCGGTTTATAACACTTTCATGTTAAATCCATAATTAATGCAGGATATTTCACGAGAGAAAATTCACTTTTTTTTATAGATTGTAGAACAGTATTAAAAAAAAGTCGAGGCTTATTTTTTTCCTTCGAATATTTATAAATTATGCATCTATAATTGTAGGGAATGTATGTATTTTGCACTTTATATTTTTAATATTGTGTGCAAAAATAAATAAATGTCTTATACGTATACATATAAAAGTATGCAATAAATTATGAACAGAATTGAAAACCCGAATCGCGCGTTAATAATCGCGAAAATCATTGATCATTAATCCAATGTTATAAAAAACTTGTTAAATTACAAATTTCGTCCTATAACCCTATAACTCAGCTTCAGCACCGCAAAGTGAAGTTCGCAGTTCCTCCTCGAGTCACGATCTACATCTATATATATGTACCGACTTCAGTCGTATTTTCTCCTCGAGACCCCCAACTCTCGAGACACAAAAAGCCGCTCCTCCAATTATTTCAGCGCGACAATCGGCGCCGACGCCTCGTTCCCACATAGAGCAGTGAAAAGAAAACTATAGCGGCGCAAGGTGCGCGCAAGTCCCGCCGAAGACGTATGGGGGCCCCCGTTCGCGAAAACTCCGAGAAAATCTCCATTCGTCGAAGCCGCATCTCAGCGTCCGTATATAAATACGTCATTTCTCACCGGGAAAAGAAGTCGGCACACCTATACACATACATATATATACACCACACCACCCTCGTAAACAAACAGACGCAAGTGCGTCGCTCGTCACGTGCGTATATATATATAATATATACGTATATAGCGTACGCGCGCATACCTGTGAGAAAAATCTCGGTGGAAAAATGCGAGGGTGGCCGAGAGGGAAGCTCAGGTGGAGCATTGTGCTCCGCCGTATATACATATAGCAGTGCGCGGCCGAGTCTTCTCGGGGGAAGAGAGAGAGACGAGAGACAGAAAAAAAAGGAAGATCTCGTCGGAGGCGAAAAAGAGAGTGCGAGGAGAGGAAAAGCCATGCGCATACCTGCGGACCTTCCACGGGGGGCTTTTCGGCGCCCGGTTACGTTTTCTTCTGGCTCGCACATATATATCGCCGCTATGCAGCGTTCCTACGTACGCAGCAGCGAAAGAAATAGACGCGTCGATGCCGAGAGCTGTTGCTAAGCTGGCTGTACATGAGAGGCGCCGCTCTCGGATCTGCTCTGGGGGGGTGTGCGCGCGAGACGCGCGGAACATTTTCGAATTCCACGCGTGTGTGCTAGAGATGTTTTGTTTGCGCGTCTCTCTCTGTATTATAAGGCTCTCCCGGGGCTCGCGCGCAAAAAGCCTTTAATACACTCTATACGATTTACACGTGTGCGAAACGGTGATTGAACGATAGGATTATAGCGGGATCGACATTGTGCGGGTGCTGTGACAGCATTGATCGATCAGCGGCTTGTGTGAATCTAATCCTTGGCCGGTGTGTGCGCGTGTGTGTATATGCGCTTAATTGACCTACGCTTAGACTCGGCGTTTCTTTGATGTGTTTTTTAAACTTTGACATCGCGGCTGCTTTGCATTCATTTTTTTTTTTGCTGCAATCTGTTTCAGACTTATTCTTCCTTGACGTACACCGAATTATGCGAGATGTATTGATTGATTTTTGTAATACGACGATGACAGATGCTTTCTTTTCTCAACATTTTGTGCTGTTTAGCCTCTTTATTTCTATAATTACGCAATTTAATTCTGTGAATAATATACATGTCTCTAATTATTGTACATCATTATATTTTGTTCAAAATAATTATGCAATAATGTAATACCGATTACAGTAAAATTTTCGGAAAATTGTCTCGTGATAATTAGTTAATGGTAATCATTTGATAATCGTCTCAAAATGTCAGCTGATTGCTACTTGCACTCGCATCAAAATAATGTCGATACAGTTAATTACAAGCTCAAATCACTAAGGTGTTTAATGATTTTCAGGTGAATTTACGTGATAGAAAGTACTGTGATTATTAGCTAATAATAACCACGAAAATATTTTATAAATTAAGAGTTCTCAGGAGTATACGTATAGACATATAGTGAACGAGGACACCTTTCTGCCGATTTTTGACTGACTGCATTAATAAGGCTGAAAAAATTATCTAATACATTATTTTATGTACCCGGACCTCGCGGAAGCGATGTTACGATACTCCGTAAGTTCGCAGTGACTGGAAAAAAAAATTATATAAAGAGTAGTTTCGGAAACTATTTGATTAATATCATGTTTTTTTTGTTTTAAAGTTAAGCGTATACAAACAGTCGATGATTTTACAGTCTCCGAAACGGCTAATTTAAATTTTTTTTTTTTAATCACTGAATAAGCAGAGGACCGTAAGCTCGCTTCAACACAAAAAAAACCACATCGAACAATATTAGATAATTTCTTCATCATCATCGGTGCATCGTTTTATTTAAAAATTTGGAGGGAAAAGGATTTTGGAGGGAAATGACTATACGCATCTATACACACATACTCCTGCGGTGGCCCTTACAATCTGATTGTTATTCAATAAACATCATAAGAATACTTTAAGTAAAAAAAATATACAATCACTACCAACTGCTCAACAGTTGCAACAGTAGCAGTTCTTCATATCGACTCAAAATATTTTCCAATCCTTGAATGCCTCACCTATCGAATCGAAACTTATACCCCGCATTCGATAAATCGATAGTCCTTGCCGTACGACGTCGACAAATCACGTGTATACCGGTTGCAAACGGGTCTGCGCTAATGACCTAGAGGTGCAACTAATTAAACCCGCAGTACAGCCTTCGATTCGATTTTACCGAAGTGCCGGTGGGCGGGAAACAAAGCCCGCAGCCCGGGAAACCCGTGTTAAGCGATGAAGTAGTGAAAATGTCATTACCAAGCCCCATAAAAATTAGCGGGATCGTTGCGAGCGGATTAATTTTAATGTACCAAGCATATTTCTCGCATAGCAACGTGCGCTAACGTCAACGGCCATATATATACAGTATCGGCGGGAAAATCGCTTCCGCCGCAGATATCGAGCCCGGAGATACGCACAATAGCCGGCAAGTCCGAGAAACGGAGGGGAGGAGAAAAAAGGAAATTCACGGAGCTTAATTGAGCTGCGGTGGCGTGAGCCTATGGGAAAGTAACCTAATCGCTTTCCCCCCGGGGAGTTGCTCTCGTTTTTGGCGAGGACTTTTTTTTCTTCGTCTCTCGGGAAGACGTTTTGCACCTCGCGGGGTGTCCGTCGGCTCCGTGACAGGTATGCATATACAGTTTTTCGGGCTGTTATTAATGGAGGGCTTTGGGGCCTCGAAAGGAACGTCGTCGAACTGCCTCATTGTGAAGGAGAGCAAGCAGCGCGCAATTGTCGTGCGGATTGTACACAAGAGCCATCCTGCGACGTCTCTGTCGCGGTTTTCCGAGATTCGAGACTTTTTACGCTCGCTCGAGGCGACAGTGTGCGCCAGGTGGGATCTAATGGATGTTGGTGGGCTTGTGCGAAAATCATTTGTGTGGGATGAGAAAAATATTTGCCTACGATCGGCCCGAGACGAGGACTGCGATGAAAAATGATGCATAGGCGCGCGGGTGACGCGCAAGTTACTTTTTGAGTGCAGCTTCCGTGAGAATATAAATGTGCGATTATATACTGCGGTTGTATTGTCGTTGAATGCGAATGCTGTAAATATAAATATTTCTTTTGTATTCTTTAAGTTGGAAAATTTGCGACGTTACTGCATACCACCAGTCTGATACTATCATTTACATTATCGTGAATATAAATAAATTAAAAATGTAGTACGGCATGTCCTGTTAATAAAAAATGAATTATTTTTCGCTGATATTATAATACCTAATATGAGAAAGATTATTTTGACTTTGAAATATATCTACGTTGAAAATAAAAAATTTATTAGGTTTTTATTACATGAATTATAATTTTTTATCCAAATTAACAATAAAACCAAATTTTCTTATTTATTAATGCAAGTAGTTAAGAAAAAAAACCGTACTTGAAAAATAATTTAGTTCGTTTTAACAACACCAAATTAATTAACTAGTTTATTTTCAAATAAAAAATGCGGTAATAGCTTTCAGCTAATTAGTTCTGCCTCCAAACACGCGAATGCTTGTGTACAGGAAAGCTATATACGTTACGAATATTCAAAATTTTAGGAATTAAAAAAAATCTAATATTAATTTTGAATTAGTAAAAAAAATCGACTTAATTTCACCGAGCAGTTATTATAAAACTAAAAAGTTACACGAAAAGTTTTGAAATTTTAGCATCAAAAGCTTATCGACAATTGTTGTCCCCTTTTAATTAAATAAAGCTATACTGACTAGGTATTTATTTCCGTGAGTTCATACGTTAGAAGACATAACTAATATTCAATAAGTAGAGATTTTGAAGGAGACAGCCGCATTCGTAAAATATTGCAAAAATTTTTCCGTCCCTGTTACAGCCAGTGTCGCATTGAGAGTCGCCGAGCCCGGAAATTTTCCACAGACTATCGAACGCACTCGAAAAACCCGCAGACCATTCGGGGAATTACCGAGAATTCATATTTTTCCGGGGGTGGGGGGGAGCTGTATAACGCACTGCGCATAATGTCGGCAAACTCAAGCCCCTGGACAACCCCCTGGAACCATTATCGTTCCCGCGGCGATGCGCGCAAGCACCTCAGCAAAATCCCGGTATTCAAAAGGGCAGGCGCATATAAATTCGTCGCTTTTACGGTTAGCCCCGCGGGGCTCTCGCTCGGCCCCGTAACCGGAAAAGCTATATAAACGGAAAAAGCTCTGCAAGTTTCAACTTGTTCGGATAATCATTCGCCTTCTAATATGAGTTCGTGATACGCTCGCTCATGTGGGGGCAAAGCCGTAGGCGTTCGAGCCCCGGCGCAAATTTATTGCGAGCTATCAGTCCGTATACAGCTGTCAGGCATATAGGCTTGCATTACATTTTTCCAGAGCTTTATTCACTCTCTCCCACTCTATACCTGACTGTCGTCAAATTTTCAGCGCACTCGTCCATATAGGGCCTCTCCATGCACTAGACTATACTTCGCACAAATTACACCGTCGTATAGGCCGAACAGTGGGTGGAGCAGGTGGTCAATGGGCCGGACGATGGCAGAGACTGTCGTGCGGCAATTGTATACTTTTCCTCTGCGCTTACACGAGACTTATATGCGGGAAACGTCAGTGTCGAGGATTCTGATACGGCTGACGGCTGGATCGACGTGGCGTGAGATGCCCGAGCGAACGACTTTTGTCGGTATTGAATTTATATATGGCCATAGCGCCGAGAGTATTATCGCGTTTATTGGCGCGGTGTAACGAGTGATAAGTGGATTCATTATTTTGCATCGCTTGGTTAAGTAAATCTTGTCCAAACTTGTTAAAACATTTTGCCGACGCCACTGAACGATTTACGACACGACTTGGTGATACGTGGATTCATTGTCTTGCATCACCTGTGTGGTTTAAGCGAATCCTGTCAAATCTTGTTTAAACGTTTACCGGTCACACTTGTTACTATATTATATCACGATTTATGGCGCGGCTATTGTTGATAAGTGGATTCATTATTTTACATTATCACCTTTAAGCCAATCTTGTTGAAACTTTGGCTGCTGTTAAATAATTTATGATGCAACTTATTAGTGAATGCCAATCGATTATTTCGCAGTGCACTTACTTGAATGGCATATTTTTTATTGACTAGATTAACATGATTTATTACAAGTGACTTCATCATTTTACACTATTATTAGAATAGCTTAGCATATGACATTTTTTATTCAATTCGTTTCCTAAATTAAACAAAAATTTTTTATCATTGGTAACAAAATATTATGTCAATTATACTCGCGTCATGCATCTCAAAACTTATTGAACTGAATTATTTCCAGCAATAAATTGAAATATGTCCTCCATAAATTTCAATTAAAAATCACTTGAAAATATAACCGCTAAAAATTATCACGGCAATTTCTCAAGCTTCGCCGAACTCGATATCTCACTCCAGTCTGAAAAACTATACGTGACGCAATGCGGAACTGCGGTCTGTCCTAATAAATCCTCAACCTCAACATTAGAACTTCGTCAACGCAGCTTTGAAATTCGGTTACATCTGCACACGTGCCGCTATGGCTGCGGACAACTCGGGATTTTCACCGGCTGAAATCTCCCGGCGGAAAGCCGTTTGAGCCCTCGGGAGGAGACATTATTTTTCCGCGTTCATATATACGCATACACGCGCTGCAGCAGTAGTAGACTACGTCTACGCGCAGCTTCAGTTCCGGCCTTTCGTCCAAAGGGGGAAATGACTCCCTAAGCTAGTGTAGAAAAAGAGAGACGTAGAAACTTTTCTGAAGTCCTTCCGATCTCGCCAAGTTCGCACGGGTCGTGAGACAGTGTATACAGCGACCGCGTGAATGCATACCGTATACGTGTGGGATTCTGCTGTCGAGATGAGCCCCTTTACTTTCTGGGTATGCGCTGAATGGGCGCTTTTTTGTTCGCTGCGGCCGTGTCCTAGATTTTGATTGTTATTATGTGGATAGTTATTGAAATTATTTTTGCCCTGCTAAGTGCTCGAGTATAGAATCAATCGTTCATTGGGTATTAAGATTTAATAGAACGTAACGATCGCTTACGATATACAGCTTTTAAAAATTAGTTATATTTATAATTGTCGAGTTCGGTTATATTGCGTGTTTAAAATTTAATGAAGAAGTAATAAGAATTCATAATAAACAATACAAATGGTTGATTGATGCTTAACTAATTTATTATTTAAACAGGCCATATGTACGACTATAGTACCTTTACGTGCATTTTTATTTTTAAACGTATACAACAGAAAAAAAATCTGAAAAATATTGCAAGGATTAAGCAGAAGCATACACGAATTTTCACGCTGACAATACCGGCACCGCTGCGCGATCCACGTAAAAAGCTCGTCTCCCGGAGATTTATTATCGCAGCCGGTTCATTCACCTTCGGCGAAGGCGAGCGAAAAAAAAAATTAAGCGCAAACCGGCAAAGAAAAAAATAAACAATAGAAATAAGCTTAGGAATGACCGTGTCAAAATCGCAGGAAAGGTGTCCTCGGGGGCCGCCGATGCCGATTACACGCAACATCTGGCGCAGGCACACGTAGCTGTATATAGGAAAAAGTTGGCCAGTAAGGAAATCGATCGTACGTTGCCCCCCTCGAAATGTGCGCCCACCTTGACATTCGCCTCTGCGGAGCGAGAGGCGAGAGCGGCTGTATCTGGTCGGAAGAAAAAGCGATTGATCCTCGGAAGCTCGGAAGGCACGAAGCGATAGGAAGGAAGGAAGGAAGGAAGGTCGAGGGGATACGTTCACCTTTCCCGTATGGGCCGCATAATACAAATACGTACGAGTGTCTCTATATAGACGGAGCGGCGAGATGCGCTGTTTTTCCTCTATCTATATATATATATACGCATGGCTATAATAAGGATTTCCCGCGGCGCGCCTCTCGCTTTTCTTCCTGGGGGCCGAGGCGCGCGTAACCCCCTAAAGTGGGATGAGAGAATGAGAAAGAGAGAGACACACCGAGTTCTTTTTATCTCAAATTCGAGATTCGTCGCGCGAAGCATTCAAAGCTTTGTATTTATCGTCGTTTGATGGCGCGTATATACATACCTATATGTATATACAGATTGACGAGATCGCATCGCCAAGAGGGTTCTCCGGAACAATTTATTATATTTGCGTACGTCGCCCCGATGGTTAGGCCGTATATATACGGGGACACAGGCGTTTCCTACAAATTTACGTAGCGCACACATGCGCCACGCGGGAAAATTGTATTTTCTTTCGCCAAGAAGCGCGCGGTAATGATCGTCGGGAGTAAAACGCCGTTGCAGGGGACAAATGGAAAAGTTATTGGCAGTGGAAATTCGCCGCGCTGTTAGCGCTTCGAGAGACGTCTCGAGTCCCCGGGTTGAGCGTGGCGAATCGATTGGAGCACGATGCGTTTTTTATAATGTCTGCGTAACTGCAGCTAAGCGGTATATACGAGACTGTCAGAGCTGTTAAAAACTTTAGAGCTTGTAATATAGCGATTTTCGTTTAAGTCGGTGTACGAATCGTAAGCGTTAAATTTAATGACCTTTTAATTATTGAGCACATCTGATGTAGTCAAGTGAAAATTCAAATGAATCGATACTTTCAAGGGCATTGCAATTACAATGTTTTATTTATATATATCGAGTGCATTATACTTTTACAATTACTCCCAGTACATGTATGAATTCCATATCGGTCGAGACATCGGCTCATTATTAATTTATTTTAATGCGCAAAATTCACTTTAAAAAATAAACGATAAACTGAATACAATTGATTGTAAATACATACTGTACACAATGTACATACATTAAAACTAAGCTGATACTTTTAATGCGAATTCGATCTAAATTTCTCAAAAGGGAAATAGAAATTCATTAAAATTCACGACCTAAAATGCTATAGTCTCAACGAATCCCATCCGAATTTCTCTGCTGAAACCGAAATTAGAAAGTAGATTAGCAAAATCCTGCAACCTTCAAATCCTCCGCGCACAACCCGCAGACGCACACTTGACGCACACTCACACGGCACAAGTCAGAGAAAAGGCCGGCAACCCATTCTCCTCCGTAATACCCGCATTAATCGAAGCTACAGGCGGTCGGCAATTCACGAAGAAGTTCCAGCCAGAAGAAAAACAGCGCGAGAAAAAGACGCGCCGCGTATAATACGTATAGGACGGGTGCCCCCCCCCCCCGGGGGGGGGGGGTAGAGCGCAGAAGTTCGTAGATTATCGCCTCTCGCTTGCGCAAAAGGTCGAGCGCGGCACAAAAAGCGCGCATCTCGCACAACCGTGTGCACTATACGGTACACGCGCAGTTGCGAGCGCAAGTACACGTAGAAAAAAGGAAATAAATATACAGGAAGAAGGACACACAGCGCCGAGGGGCTGTTCCTATATATGCACATTGCGCGTCTAGAGCAGATTCGCCGGGCAGATTATTAATAGAGAGAAAGAGAGGACCGGGCTATATATACGTATATATATATACATAGACACTGCGGACCGTTAGGTATATCTAAGCGCCGCGCAGCCTCCGCGCGTATATATACAGTCCGTACTTATAGCGTCCGTTCGCGCACAGTCCCGTTTATTATTCGCACATTTGCATACAAGGCACACGACAAGGCCCGTCTTGGCCCTCCGCGCGCGCTCGGCCAGACGGAGCGTCGTGTGCCGCGCGCTATTCGGTCCTCTCCGCGACTGTCTTCTCGAGGGACGAGGAAATCGCTGTCGCGCAAAAAAAAGGGTTGGATTGTGGCGAGGAACGGCCGTCATCGCGTACATACGCATACGCACTTCATTTTCTTCGGCGAAACGCTCGCTCGGCGAAATTTTCTCCGCGCGTCGGCGTACAATGCTTTCTCGGCGCTCTCCGCGCCTACGAACAATTGTTTTACGCGCGCGCGTCACAATGCGCCGCGGCGATATCCCTCGTTATGGCGAGCCATTGTCGCGAAAAATCCGTGAGGTTTTTGCCGAAAAGTCAGGGAACAATGCGGGCTAGAACTGCGTGTAGCCGCGCGGCGCGCGACAATGGAGCCTCGTGAGAGGCACGGAAATAATAGAGCTATTAAAAGTCGCATATATATATATATGTATATAAAGCGGAGCGCGATGTTTGCGCGCAGCGTCTCGAGAAAAAAGCCGGCGCGCGAAGAAACGGAGAGCGAGAGAGAGAGAGAACCCCTTCCGAGAGTCAAAACGATCCCAGCGTGATCCTTCGCTCTTGCCGCCGAATCTCTATATAACTTGCAGTTTAACGAACTCTCGGCATCTGCGCTCGAACTCGCTATATATACGCACCGCGAAAGCGTTGGGGTGTTTAAGGAAAGATGACGGTCTTCACCGCAAGGAAGAGTCGGCGAGTCTGTACAACATCCCCCTTCCACCTCGCACGTATACCCCGATGTCGATACTCGTCATTATTGGGAGAAGATCGTTTAGCACTGCGCCGGGTGTGCGGCGGCGGCGGCGGCGGCGGCGATTCATTAGGTCGCAGCGCATCAGCGCTCGCGCGAGGAAAATTGCACAATGTCTTGTCTACCCCTCGGTCTTCTGTCCTTACACATCACAGAATAGAATACACTCGGCATCGGGGGCCTCCCTCGTATATATATACAGGTATTTATAGCTTGCGTCTATCGAGAAATTGCGCGCGCGCGGCAACGTGCAGTCTGCACCCCCCTCCACCCGCCACCCCTCGCTCGAGCGCAGCTCTTCTAATAAGAAGAAAAAGCTGCGCAGGAGGCCCCAACGTACTTATTGACTTATGCGTCCTTATACTTATATGCGAGAGGCAGTCTTATATATATATGGCGTACACTCGGGTCTTGCACCGCGAGCGAGCCGTACTGCATATATGTAGTAGAGAAGGGAGAAACGGAGATCAGCTGTCGCTTGACTCTTAATCGTGCGAGGAACCCCTGCGTATATACACGGCGCGCGCGCGCGCGACAGTTCCTTTCAAGAAGGGGGAAGGGGAAAGAGCCACGCGCCAAGGAGTCTCTCTCTCGCCGATCGGCTGCTGCAGAAGGGGCGCGCGCGCCCGTGTTATAAGTATATGTATGTATACGTATCGCTGCAGCGTCTTATACATATACGTACGTTGCAGTCGGATCTGCCTGCAGTCGCTGGACCTTGCGCAACTTACGAGATGCGCGCGCGCGTGTGTATATACATATATATACTCTAGTTTCGAGAGACGTTCTCGCGTGGGGGAGAAATCTGAGACGGTTGTCGCGCGCACCCCGGACTCGAAGCTTCGTATACGGGGATTACGAGCGATCGACCGAGTGTCCTCGGTTAACGGATTATCGGGCCAATTTGTAGCCTCGTCTGGTAGTCGTTTACGCGCGGAGTGTGTGATCTGTGATGTAGTTCCCTGTATACGGCGGCTATCGTGGTAGACGCGGTAGATCTATGCGTTTCAGATGCGTCGGAGTAGACAGCGAGATCTTCCATGAAATGTTCGAGAGAGATGGAATGCATAAAATTTGTTTTAATAGTTTCTTGGAAATGTTTAAACGAGGCAATGCGGGTTGTTGAAGAAAAAAAAATATGGATTTTGAAAGTAATTATAATTTTAGAAGAAATCTTATTGCTCTCTTTAATAAGGCACGTATAGTTTTAAATCTTGTCTTGACACAGATAATAAAATTAAGCTTGTTAAATAAATATTCAACAACGAAATCTTCCAAAAGTATACATAAAAGTGCAGGACAAAATGATACTTAACGATATTTAACGATATTACGATATACGATAAAAATTACTATGCAATAACCCGATACTCTAAGATCAGAAATATTTTGGAAATATTCCATGTCCTCTGTATTATATGATAGAAATCTGTAAAGATAAGAGCTCTATTCAGCGTTTACCGGTTCAAGGCCGATCCGGAATTGATCATAGCCCATAATTCTTATGCCCGCCAGAGACCCCAAGACAGATCTGCCGCCGACAGAGTGCCCATATATATATAATATATATAAGTATATACGAGGGGTGGTTTTCTTCGCGCGCAAGCCGTCCGTTTGAAGGGTATACGTGTGTCGCCGTTGCACACCTACAATACGTTTGCGGCTGGGGAACCCCTGCAATATACGCGCACATGCGAAGAAAGCTATATACATAGGTATACACATGCCGCTATAAAAACCATTAGCCTTCCCACCTATACGTATACCTATATATATTCTTCTTCTACTCCGCGCACGCGTTCACATGTGTACGGAGTGTGCTCGCGCCTTTAGTCTTTCTCTCTCTCTCTCTCGTCCTCGGCACAATGCAAATTGATATAGAAGTCGTTATACGCGGCGAGTTTCTCGCATTGTTTTAGGAGAAAGAGCGGAGGGTGTAACCGCGGATCTTTGTTTTCGCGCTCGGCCAAGTAGACCGAGTCGGAGCCACGAGTCAGCTTCTTTATACAAACGTTACCTATATATACATATATATCTATATCTATGCGTAAAGCTCTCGAGGGCGAAGGAGAACGAGGAGAGAATAAGAGAAGCTGGAATTGAAGGAGGCAGACGACTGCAAGTGCAAGTGGAATATAAGGAGGCGCGGTTTGCTTGTGTTTCTTCGCCGGAAAGGCTTTTGTCCGCACACGTCGTCTGGCGGCGTCTCGGCGGCGCAGCGTGTATTGTACACGACGTAAGCTTGGCTTTATGGCCTCCGCACCTTTTTTATTAGGCGGTCCGATGAACTTTGATTCTATGCTTTGGATTTCATTGTCGGCGGAGTCGAGGGTGTGTCGATCTTTATACGCTTATAAGCTTATAATATATATATGACATATACGTATACGCGCGGAGGCTGGTGCGCGGATAGGAGTGCACGTTGACTTTTCATGCTAATTTCTCGCATTTTTACCGGTCGCAAGTAATAAACAATAAATAATTTTTTTTAGGGGGAGCGGGGAGGGGGGCATTTCTTCAATTTTCTACAAGCTTGCCCAGCACCCCGCAGATTCACCCTGAACTTTTAGTTGTACATCCGATCTCTCTCTCTCTCTCTCTCTCTCTCTCTATGTCTTTCTCCAATACCTTATACAATGCAAGTGTGCATAGAGCGCTTCGCATTACGTACATTTCCCTCTCCTCCTGAAAATCGGGGGAGATGGTCTCTCCCTTGCGTGAATCCTACGCGTATATATATATAGCTCCCAGCAATAACTTACGGTTCGATTAACGGAGAATTCGCGCAGGCGAAGGCCGAAGGAGCCAAGCCGATCGAAGAGAGCGAGAGCGAGAGAGAGAGAGAGAAGCAAAAAAGAAGGAGCTCCGGGGACGGCGACGGCGTAGCAGCTGGCAAAAGGTGAAGTTGGCCTGTTTGTATACGCGGGGACAGCGACCCCAAGCGGACCCTCCACCGGCGAAAACGATCGCCGCAAACTGCAGCCTCGTATCTCTGTATACGCGGCATTATGTATCATGCGATTCAACGCCAGCTGACGAGTCCAACGGCGAGAGAGAGAGAGAAAGAGAGAGAGAGCGGCGGCACCCCTTGCCCCGAGAGAGCCTCGACGATGTCGTCGACGACTTCACGGTTTGTTATGTGCTGCGAGACGTGCAACCCTTAATTAGGCCGGCCGTCTGACCGCAGACGCCGACGAGAGAGACACACGCGGGCTTTCGTGCTATATATACCTTACATTGCGTCCATTGCGTATAGCCGACTTTATCCGTTCGGCTGAGACAATCCGCTTGCGGTATCGCCGCTTTTACGCTCGACGCGGTGCTGCGACGATCTCTCCGCACTTGCGGCTCTGGATTTATCAAAATTATATAGCGCAATTTTTCATTTCATCGTGTACAGATATCAAAGCAGTATTTACTCATTGAAATTGGAATTTTCGATAAATCAACGAGCGCTCGTTTCCTCACCCTCATCTCTCGCGGGGCCGATCGACGTGCAAATGTATAAAAGTTCATTATCGCAAGTCTCGCGCGAGGAAAGCATAGTAGACCCCACTCTTCCCGCCGCAATAAGTGCACAATGCGCTCGAATTTACCGGCGCATTAGCAGCAGAGCGCAAGCTGAGAATCTCTTGCATCGGCGGCTCCATTATCTCTGTATATACATAGAGCCCAATATATATACAAGCGCATATGCGGCAAAGTTCCGTTGCGGAAATCTCGGGCGCGGGGAGCAATCAGTCACGGAAATCCGAAGCGTTGTGTTATAGCATGGGGGCCAAGTGACGAATGGGCTAAGAATCGACTTCGATCTCGCTCCTCTCTCTCTCTCTCTCCGCTGCGCCTGTATTGGCCCACATACGCTGTATAATACGCGCGTAAGTGTGTGCGCTGTATTATATGTACAGCGCAAGAAACGCATGTAGACGAGGTGTGTGCAGCGCGCAGATGGTGCGCCAAACTGCATATGCAGCACTTGGTCTCTTGCGTGCAGCGTTTGCAAGGGGGAGTTGGGGGGGGGGGGGGGAGCTTCGAAAGGGGCGATCTCTACAAAAGTTCGGCTGAGCGCGGGGCGCGTGCCGCCGTTGCCTTCGGTCTGTCTGTCTGATGTCTTTCACGTGTACTGTATCAGCTATCGCATAGATATATAGTGATAGATACTATACGCACGCGTATATATGTATATATTATATATCATGTATAAGGGCTGAAGTGGCTGATATAGACCGGGCGGCGGAAAAGAAGCGCGAAGAGTCTCGACTTAGTGCGACGTTCTCATTTCATTCAAATTTATTCAAATTCATTCCGATCCGCATATTATGTTATACGAATTCGACTGTAGATACAAATGCGCGCGTATACTTGGCGACTACGTAATATATGGGCGGGAGATATATTGTTGCTCGAGGGATCAATTTTTTCGCTTTTCCGCAGGACGTCGCAGGATAATTGCTGGGGACGGGGATTTTTTTTTGAAAAGAGAGGCTGGATGCAGTTATTCATGTTTCGGCTGCGATTCCGGGAAAACTCAGTGTGCTTCCTGATGTGTATACGGAAATTTATGGCAAGTGGCTGCGCAGAACGCGTGAGACATTCGAGTTGATATACTTATATACATATGAGCTTATACAATATAACGTAACATATAAAGGGAGGACTAATGTAAAGACTAAAGTTGCACGTAAGAAAATTCGATGTTGTTAGAAAATTTTCATATGCCAATAAATATTCGAATTTCGCGCTATAACTGTTCTTCATTTTTAATATATAAATATATAGTATATACACTCAATGCTCGCGCACCAAGTGTTGCATATATGCGTTTACTTTTATTCAACTGCCACAGGAAGTTGTAAAACATTGTTAAATTATTGTTAAACATGTTGAATAAATGTACTGTGACTGTATTCAAAATATTGAATAGTTAAAGTAGTCGATTAACAAAAATGGATTACAATTAATGACATCCAGAGCTACCCCATTTACGCATGATTATTATTTATATGAAGTGCATAAATTGTACGACAGCCCATAGTTTAAAAATATTTGCACAACAGACAGTCAGTAATTCATCACGCCAATCCATCACATTCAAATACCTATATGCATGTAAGTGCGCGTACAAAATAACGCGCGCTTCTGCACGGAGAAAGGAAGTGCACAGGTGTGCATGTAGCATACCATATATATATATATGTACGTATACACTATACAATATACGTATATAATACTCGCGTATAGACATTGCGTATACCTATATACCTACGTACCTATTCGTCCTTATTCCGACATATGTGTGTGTGTGTGTGTGTACTGTGTATCTGCGTGTGTGAATGTGCGACACATATGCGTTCATTTGCAATTTTATGTATGCTAATCGAGGCGTAATATCGGCTTTCACGATCGACTCTTTTTAAGGAGGCGTACACAGTATATACACAGCATACATACGCACCGAGCCGCAGACGAGGAGGACAGTTTATCGACACTCGAGCTGTTCGTCTTTTCAACGCTGATCGCGATCGAACCTGCGCTGCCCACACCGATTAATTTGATCAGTTTAGTGCGTGCGAGCAGACGCGCGGCTTCTTTGCTCCCTGTATATACAAGATATAACACAAGTAGCGACTACAAGAAGACAGGCATTAGACGATAATATTCATGTGTAGCGAATTTAATGAATGCGCACGTATCAATTGAATTATTTATGAAAAGTTCGATCGATCGATATATAGTTGGTGTAATTTTGAGAGAAATTCGTTAGATATCGAGCCCGTCCGCAAGATCATCTTATACTAGAAAAATAGTTCCGTGAGTAAAAATGCTTCGTCCGGAAAGCATATGTAAAAGTATATGCATATACGAATCAATTAACAGCTGCGTCTTGATACGCAAATGACGCGTTAAGTAAAACTCTACATATACAAAGGTATATTCCTAAAACAAGGTGAAAGCTTATACTCGCAGAAGAGGACCGCGATGGTGAATCCTGCCCATGATATATAATGCATCCCGTGGAGCAGCGCGTGTGTTCCGGGAGGAAAAGCGCGCGCTTCTCCGTATATATAATGCACGTACGCGCCCATATTACAGTCTCGGGACATCGCGAAAAAAGAGGCCGCGAGCGAGCGCATAGTATACGTGCAGCACCGCGCGTGTGTATACCTAACATAAATACATAACGAATCCACTACAGCGCACCCCAATGACGCTGATGATCCCGTAACCGAAAGCACAGCTATATATACTACAGGGTGTATAGCTTGTATATATAGCGTATATGTGGAGAGAGGAGAGTCCTACCTCCTGTAAACGGAATCCGGGAGGCTGTTCGCGCGGCAAAACGGGATCATCATCTGTTCCTTCGGGATTTCACAGTCTCGCTCCCTTTTTTTTTTCACAAACGTCTCGGGAGAGTCCGCGCGCGCGCTACACCTTCGTTTGTGCTTATATATATACATATATAGTCGCTCCGTATCGCGCCGGTGACGGCGACGACGACGACGACGACGACGACCCTCTTAACGATATTACGTAGGGGAATCCTCGCCCCATCGTCTCTCGCCTATGTGTGTGCGTGGAGTGTATATAGAGTCTCTCTCTCTCTCGCTGCGGAACGAGATTGCGAGAGTTGCCGCAATTTTTCGTATACCTGTGTTCTTTTTATAACTACATACGTCTGCCAGTTGTGCATACATATATGCGTATGGCTATACAGGACTTTACAGTCAAATCTATAGATATAATGTATATAATACGAAGGTTTGCGCGTACGTGTGCTGCTACGTGCAACGGTGGACTGTCCGGACAGCCGCTGCTGTAGATTTTGCGCGGATGAGGATTATTTATAATCACAAGATTGTATATCGCAATTGAGGTTGTTAATTTTTCTTTTTTGGATATAGGTGTGAAATTGAAAGAGTAGATGTGCTGACAATTATAGTTTTCATGAATGACCGCACACTCTGTTGAAGTTTGTGATAAAAACTGAAACGCGATGTGATACATGTGTATCGCGTTGAAACTATTATTGCAATGACGATAGTCGTTGGCCAAAATTCGAATTACTTTCTGCGAGGATATAGAATTGAATTTTAATGATTATTAATTGTATATTTTAAGAACAAATAGAATGTGTACACGAACGTGAACCAACTCTTCTACCCAACTGAATTTTTTATTACTCCAAGCGTACATTCCTCGCAATTTGTTGCATTTACTCTATAATACTTCATCGACAACGTACGTGCGCTTAATTAGAAAAAAACGGGAGATTCCGTTATATACGCAAGCGGCATATTTATAAGACTCACAGGCGCAGCTACACTAAAAAGAAATTCGTTAAACGCATAATTGTCCGGGGCACAAAGCCGCGTAAGCGACTTCCTCGAAATGACTCCGGTATATATATGTGCCGTCTCTCAAAAACCAGCATCGCCAAGTTCGCGACGTTTATGCCGTCGCGGCTCGGCTTCCCTGGGATACCATCGTCTCGTTTGTCTCTCACCCTCTCCATATACGCGTACCTATATATACACGCACTATATACGTACATCTCCCTCAGTGTCTTTTATTCCTTCCTCACCCTTGGAACTCTCTTCTCTCTCACTCTCTCTCTCTCTATACTCATCGTCTCACCGGCGAAACCAGCATCCGAGGTTCACCCCAAATCCCATGCTGTATAAGGCCCGCGCCTATCGTCTATATATACGTATACACAACATATATACGTATATATGCGCGGAGAGCCGGGCTGTGCGTAGCGCCAATTTTTTCGGCCGGGCTTTTCAACGATAGAAAAACTAGAACGCGGAAGCGACGGCCGGCAGAACTGGACAGGCGCCGCCGGCGAAAACTCGTATGAGCACTTTTCGCGCGACGAGACGCCTTTGACGGCGAGCTGTCGTTCCACCGGTCCTTCCTCTGTACTTCCTCGTTCCCGTCCGACGCGCTCTCCATCGCTCTTTCGAATTATACGCGCGTATACGGCATCATATGCGACTAGTTCTACTTCCGCCTTAGTATTAGTCTAGACGGGACGCCGTTTTGGAGTGTGTATCCGTATAGTTGGGACAGCCGCGTCAGCTCTTGCGTATACTGGTATATCTATATACAGTGTACTCCGGGATTCGTTTAACGCGGATCGAAAGAGCGAAATTGATGGGACGCGCTATGTGGATCGATCGAGAACCGACTGTGCCGTATGTTTTACGAGACGTTTTTTCACGGGAGTTTTCGCGCCTCCCCTCGCGCAATACGACGTTTCCGTACTTTTTTTTCCACTCGCTTTTTTCTCGACGCGCGCTCGACGCATCCGTGTCATTACGATTTTTCATCGGAATTCCGTTGAGACGAAGACGAGAAACGGAGAGAGAGGCGTGTTTTACGGGATCACAGCTGAGTTTTTTGAATTTCCCACACCGAAGAACGGTAGCGATAATAGCGAACGCAAAATAAGTGCAATTTCTTAAACGTCCTTGAATATAGCGAAAGAAAACCGACGCCGACTAGGCGAGGCTTCTCGGCTACTTCTTGGATTTTCGGCGGGCTCTCTCGAGAGGAGACACGTGACCGGAGATCCGCAAACGCAGCGGCAGTTCCCCTCGGCGGCTTCCGAGTCGCATTTTTCCTTTGGCCGGCCTTGCCAGCAATATCGCTGTATATACTTGCATTGTTGGCGCTGAAAAGGCTCGATGGCTAATCTATTACACGGCCCATGTGCGCGAACGCCTTGCCGCGCGGACTTGTACTGACTTTAGGGCTGTCTTGTGTGGACTAGACCGTAATGTTTAGACTCGAGGGTCGCTTGTGGGCAACTCTAAAGTTTAGCGCTACTGTGTGTAATGAAAAAAAAAATCGCCTCGAGCGAGAAACTCGTGCGAATGGGTAATCTGACACAGCTCAACGAACTCTTGCAGCGAGGATACTGTGATGCAGTGTCAGTGTAATGGAGGAGCGGTTCGAAGTTTAATGTACGAGTGGGTTTGCGTAAACGAAATTTGAGAAATTGGCTTGACTATTGCGAAAACGGTATTCATTCGTTGGCATCACGTATAGCTTCCTTCCAATTGATTGCGTTTTTGTCTCGTGGATTTTGATAACAGAAATATTCTCAGATTTTGATACTGCATTAAAAATTACGTCTATAAATAGAATCTAGATATGCGCGTAAAATTAAAGGTAAAAAACAGATTTATAAAATTTCAAAAATTTTGCAGTAATTATTTATCTTTATTTCAAGTATTCATTTTTTCATCGTATTGTAATATTTACTTAACCATTTTTATTGGTGAGCTTATTTAAAGCATGCAATCAATTCTTAAATAATATTTAATTTGTCTAAACAAATTGATACTTATTTAATTTATTACACAGTTACTTGAAAAAACACGTATCTTCATTGGATGAATTTTTTTCTCAGAATGTATGAAATAATATTACAATAGTATAATAGTAATTTAATGTAAACAATAAAAGTTGCAATAAAAACATCAAAATTTGGCTAAAATACTGCATTCGCTTAATATTCCGAAATCGTGTTGTAAACCTGCAATAAGATAAAGAATGAAAAATAAAATTTCCTCCCGATTTGAATACAGAAAAAATAGGCAGAAATAGAAGTTGACTTATACATGCGTATTGCGTATACGAGCGTACAAACACGCCCAAGCAAAATTTACGATGAGAAAAGATTCGGCAGGAAGGAAGCATAAGAAACTGACTTAAAATGAATACCTGTACCGCAGGCATTAGCTATGCCTCGTAAAAAAACAATTTTCCAGTCGAAATTCGGCCTTAGAATTGATACGAGTACAAGTGACAAGTGAGCAAGCGGCAAAACTTTATACAGTCTTGCAATTCATTCATAGCTCGAAAAAAAAAGTTTTCCATAATTTTTATCACAATGACAAGCGCAGCGCAGTTCATATATAAAGGGAATGGATGCACGCATAAATAGGATCACGGAAGTTAATAGTTCCGTATATAGGGACGCTCGTAAAACTCGGACGAGGCGTGTTAGAATCTCGACTACGGCGGTTTTTTACTGCCGTTTAAATCTCCCTTAGGAAAGGCAATACCCATATACACTATACAGCGTACACTTATAGTTTGCCGCGCAAAGCTTAAACTGGCCCTTTTTCTAGTCGTAAAAAAGATATAAAAATTTTAATACGTCTGTCACGTCTCAATGTAAACAACGTTTCACATCGATTTTCGATCGAATGCGAGGAACGCAGGAATGTTTTACGATGTGGGAAAAGTGCGGGGTCTCGGTGAAAGCGTTTTTCCCTTCGCACGCTGTATACTCACTGATTCGATGAAAACTCGACTATAAAAGTCAAGAAATGTTTAGCCAATTTTCCGAAAGGCGGAACCAATAAAAATCTGTCCGCAAGGCAGGAAGTATATACATCGAAGGTATAGTTGTGGTGGTGCGTTTTCGTTTATACACCTTACCTTATACACCGCAAACAATATAGTTCACAAGATTAGGGGAGAGAAAAAATAGTTTGTCGAACAGTCGTACGAGAAAAGAATGCAGGTTGCTTCCTGTGAACAGGTCGAATGTATAGAATATTTTTGACTGTTTGAGACTAGCTCGAATTTTTTACTTTATGCTATATCAAGACTTTCAAACTACAGCGACTAGCATAATTAATTTATAATCGATCACTGCAAAACATGAACGCGAAAAAAATTTTGTAAAGCCATCGGCGCAAAAAATCAATGGACTTATTGTATTATCACGAATGTTATATATGTATTCTACGTATATATAACATGTATCGAGGAAAAATAAACGAACCCAATCCCAATGTAAATACGACTGAGGTATATATATCTATCGGAAGCAATCACCGGCTGATCCTTTTTTATCCAGACGGTCGGGGGCGTCCGTGATCGGTTCCTCTCTCTCTCTCTCTCTTCCTCGTTCTTTTTTTATTGGAAATACTTGATTCTCGCGGGTGTCGGGGCGCGTGCCGCGCGTTAAAAGGTCGCGTGGCGCGCGCTCCCAAAGCGCAGCTGCCATTGAAAGTCAAACTACATAGCTTTTCGAAAATCCACGCGGTTGTCGCGCTATACGTGTGTGGATGTATGCTGTAGCGGAGGCGGTATATATAATATATGGCCCCTTGTGCCTCGTTTACACGGGGCTCTCGAGTTAAAACACGGTTTGACTTTTAAATTTTTCTTTTAAATTGTCGATCGATTGTTGGAAGTACGCGCTGCGAAGTCAGAGGGTAAACTTGTTTTTCTTTTTGAATTTCTATTTATATGCGCCAGCATCGGTACGCAAAACAGATGTTTAGCTACTGTAATTTTTTTTTCAAAAAATTTGATTTTTTTTACTAATATTGGAAATGTCTAGTCAGGCGATAAATTTAAACTTCCTTATGCTAGTAAAAAAGTTCAAGAAAAAAAATCAATGCATATAAATTTATTAAAAATATGATTTTTTATAAACTCATGCTGTTGACTCATGAAGTCGATTCTTGAAAGTGAAAGCGATCAGTTTTTTTAAGAGGCTCTACCGATATTGACATGAAGAAAAAAAGTATACTTTTTATTTGTTTGTAATTCATTCCTATAAGCCAAATCGTAATAAATAAGCTGCAAAGAAAATCACAAAATAATAGTCATTCTGTTCGTACAATTCTGTTTATCCTTATTATTTATGAAAAATTCTATACTGATGCTGATTTTCAGTTCATTTTTTTATGATTAATTTTATGTGCAATAAACTTTAACATACACGTCAGAACTTTTAAAATAACACTCATCTGTAACTTTGTTATAAATAACAAAGTAGGTAATATAATAAAATGATTTCGTATGTAATAAGTTCATAATAATAATTAATTTATGTATAGTGTCTACATCAAAATTCTATAAATTATTACTAGCAATAATATTACTACTATTAGCAGTAAAAAAAATGAGAAATAAAGTTGCGGGTGAGCGAGCCTTTTAAACGACGCCACAGCATAATTACCGCTTCTAGTGGCTGGCGTGTAGCCGTGAAAAGGGGCATTAGGCGGGTCTACTGGTACTGAGTCTCTCACTCTCTCTCTCTCTCTCTCTCTCTCTCTCTCTCTCTCTGAGTTATAGCGCGTAACCCATAAGCGCACGTATACGACCGTTACACATTATATACATAGACGTTTTTTTTTCCAACGCGGCACACTGTGCTCTCGCTATATATAGAGCTGTCGTCGACGCTATATAGCGAGACAGCATAGCGAGCTGTATACGGTAGGCTGCAGTATCGCGCGCCGAAGCTTTTTATCAGCAGATTCCGCTCCAGACACAGAGCATCCGTTTGTGTAGGCCGTCTGAAGTCTCGATTCGACCGTTTAAATGCTCGCTCGACAACAGCTGTGCGCGCACTTGCGAAACCGCCGTCGTCGCTTCTCGCGCGCCTCTCGGGGACAAGGACTCTCTCGGCTTGACATTGCGGGATTGGCAAATTAATTTACGCAACGCGCCGGATGCATTCGATTACATTGCCGCACCGAGTCGGTTGATTGCCCTACTGATTTTTTTTTTTCAAACAGAAAGATAAAAATTTTTGTTTGATTCTAAAGATTAATAATTCACTTTTTTAATATTTTTTACTGGTTTATTGTTTTTCGTTCGTTTATTATTATTTTTTTCAATTAAACTAGTATATTTCAATTTTATTTGTATATCTACATGTATACATATGGCAAATGTAGATCTGGGATCTTTAACTAAAAATCTGTAATCCTATCTATTTTGCGAATATCTTATAATTTGCAGAAATATATGTTATTGTATAAATCGAGGTATAAATACAACTACATTTATTTCTAAAGTATAGAAAATTTATTTTAGTTTTGAGAACATATTATCTGTTATACAATTCTTGCTCGAAGATTCATCTTTTCTAAATATTTTCAATATCGTATTGAAACTGCAGCAATAAAATAATTTTACTTTCATATTGATCGATATAATATATCAATATATAAGTTTACATTTAATTTAGAAGTACGCCAATTTGAAAATCAGTCGATGTATTATTGCAAACATAGAGCAATTTATAGGAAAAAAAAGAAACTTATATCGACTCGATTAAAAAAGTTACTTTACCATTCGATAAATATTTGCACAACGAACAATACAAAGCATCTTGTTTAGCTAGTATATACACGCGGATATAATCTCATCGAAATTTCACATTGATTCCCAATCGAGATACGTGTCTTTCCAAGGTCTCTCCACACGGCTATATGATATATTATTTTATTTTCACGCGCGCGACGCGATTGAGGCATCAATCATCCGCTTGTTTATAAAAAGCAGATTCGAATACGCCGGCCGAGCAAAGGGCGGAATTCGTCACGCGGTTATACGCTTATACATACGCGCATAGACCCGGACTGACCGTTACGCGCGTTATTTTTCCAGAGAAGAGCGCGTTGGGTGTGCCGAGAGATGACGAGCGTCGTCTTTGCGTCGCGCGAGCCGCAGCTCGATAATTTCTGAATGAATGGGCCGAGCGAGCGAGTGAATGGAGCCGGTGCACGCGCGCGCTCAGCCTCTCGGATCCCGGCAAAAGGAAACCGAAAGGAAGCGACGGAGGTGTCGAGAAAGAGTTGCGAGAAAGAGAGAGAGAGAGAGAGAGGGAGGGAGGGAAGGAGCAGATGAACGGGCTCGGGGAACAAACAGCTAGTTCTCGAAAGTGGCCGGAAAATGCAAAAAAAAAAGAAATGTAAGAAGGGAAGACCGCCAGGGTTTGCTGTAGGGCTTTCGTTTGTCAAGAGATATAGCGAAGCGAGATCTGCCGAAATTCTCGCCGATCGCGACGATCCTTACTTATGTGTAATATGTGTAAATCCATTATCTTATTTAGGAAACAATTCACACGAGCAAGTCGCAAAATTTTTTATTGAAGGCACATCTAACGGATCTGATTTTTCTCGTTCCTTAGGTCAGTCTGAAAGAGAAAAACCTCACGTACGTGGCCGATCGAAGGGTACACTTTTTTCCGGAGCAAAAACGACTCGAAAAAACGAGAAATAATTAACAAAAAACAAATTCATAGATTTTTTTTCTCTAAAACTATGAACCTTTATAAAAATTTCATTGGATAAAAGTATCTTTGCATTCATCAAAAAATGCTCTGAAAATTTTTCAGATTTTTAAATGACGATTTTCGAAATTTCGGTTTTTCTGAATTTTCGAAAAAAAAATCGTGTTGGATCAATCTTAAAAAATTTGAGAGCATTCTTTGATGAATTTTAAGACATATTTGTTCTAATGAAATTTTTATAAAAGTCCATAGTTTTCGAGAAAAAAAATCTATAAATTCTGTTTTTTTTTTAGTTATTTCTCGTTTTTCAAGTCGTTTTTGCTCCGGAAAAAGTACGAGGCTTTTCTCTTTCAGAATTACCTAAGGAACGAGAAAAATCAGGTCTGGTATAGGTGTGCCTTCAATAAGAAATTTTGCGACTCGCTCGTGTGCGCGAGTTGTTTCCGAAATAGGATGAATTCACACATATATATATCGTGCACTTTTTTTCTGTAATCGTAATCGGCGAGCCGACTAGAGCCATTCGCGATAATAAGGCCCGCACAGCATCGAAAAGTGATTAACGACATGAATCCGAGTTAAAAAGCAATTTAGCGCGTCAGCGCGGCAGTACGTGATTCCATCGAGCTGTGTACGTATTACGTGAGAGCGCTTCGGGCGAGAATCTTTTTTTTTTCCTCGGCCTCTTCCGTCAGCACGAAATTCAGGCGCCAAGAGCGAGCCCGCACGAGCGATTATCGATTAGTCCATTTATACTCGGGTACAGTGTACGCCGACATCGCGGACTCACGCACGGTCCTTTCCATCGACAGCTGCCGCCGCTACCTAGACGTATGTACACACATATATATAAGCGGGCACATGCCTAAACAATGCTTGGCTCGAAGACGAGGTTCGCGTGCAAGGGGCGAATACCACCCCGCAGCTAATGCCTCGGATGGTGATCTGTACGGTGCGGAGGAAAGGTTACGAGCGCGTTGCACTCTCTCTTTTTCTCGCGTTATTTTCGGAACGAAAAGTCGGAACAGATATATCTCGCGGTGGGTTAGGGGTGTATATATATAGATAGGCGCTGCGTCGGGGGCGAGGAACGCCGCGGTGCTTCTCCGCCTCGTTGAGGCCTCCCCCGTTGTGATTACGGAGTGAATGCAACGCGGGGATCCGAAAATAAAGTCTCTGATGCTGAGCAGCGAGACTCGCTTTTGGCTCGACTCCGTTAAAAGTGATAATACAGTGGTTCGAAGAGCTCTTTTTGATGAGAGTATAGTTGCTGCGTTGTATAAGTATTATTATAGGTATGTGCGATTGGTTCTGCGGATGTATGGTGTTTGAATATATATATTACTAATCAGTTATGAAATCGATTAAAACTCAACTCTTTACGAAGAAACGACCGGTCCGCTTAAAAAGCCAGGAAGAAGTGCGGCGTGATTTTACACATGGTCATTGGTCGTGTGCCAAGTCATTCCTAATTAATTCTTCCTAATATTTCACGTTCGTATCACTTTGTCGGCTATTTTTTGTATACTTCGATATAACACATAACATCGCATACTTTTCGACACAATGCAAAACCAACAAGCTTCGCATTTTAGCAAAGCATCGGCATTTCCGCTGTATGTTATTCCAAGAGTTGCATAGAAAATAAACATTGCCCAGTAGAGCAATTCGGCGGTCGAGACATCGGTCAATAATACTTCAGAATGAGAAAACGGCCGCGCTGCAGCGGGTGTCAGCCGAAAAAGGCTATACGAGTGAAGGGTGAGATGGAAATGCAGAAAAAGGAGATTTCGGGAAGAAGGAAAGCGTGGGGGTAGGAAAAAGTGCGAGAGCCGCACGGAATTAGAGGCACGGGACCCGAGGAAAGGATAAGACGGGTCGTTTTGAAGTTTCCGACCTTTGTCGCCCCTTTCGAATGCCAAGTGGGTTAGAAGTGAAAATTTTCAGAAGAGCAAAACCCACCGAGCGTCCTCGATCTTTATTACTCTATGGGCTGTGAGCTGCACAATATAGACTTGTTTTTTCATCTGCGTTGAATAAATGTTGCTTGTTTAAAAATTTTTTTTATGACTCCTATTACACCAAATGACGCGTAAATGTTAAATAATTTTTCTGAGCAGCGATGCACGGGTGGTGTACGAAGCGATAACAATAATTTTACTTGAGGGAACATTAGTATTGCTAAAAAACAATAATTCAATAATAAACTTCAATTTAAAAAATAGATACGTCATATATTACAGTGTCGAGTTTAATTCGTAATTCGAGTTTTTACTTAATAATTCTTATTTATTTAAATTTTGTGGGCACAATATTTTTTCTATTTTCAGTTAATAATGAATTTTCATATCGAAGAAGCCCATTAGATTCTTAGTTTTTTTCCCAAATCTATAAGGAACGCGAAAAACACACCTTTCCAACCACAAATTTCAATTTATTTATTAAAATTTATGGAATGTACGAAAATTGAACAATAATCATCAAGGCATTAATCATGTCGAATTAGCAACCCAGTTGGAGTTCTCTCGGACAGAGCGCTTACCAGAACGATGACAATACCGTAGCGTCTCACTTTCTCCCTCAAATCCATCGTCGATTGTCTTTCCGTGCCTCGCAACGACTTGAAGTCTGACGAGCGGAAAGCCTCCGACGAGAGTATAATAGTCAAAAAAAGAAATCTTCGCCGGGCTTCCCGGGGCTGCACCCAACGAAGTTTCCAAGATACTTATCTCCCATGAGAACGTAACTGGTCAACTCTGAAGCTCGCAGTGACTTCCAGTTTATATAGAATGGCCATAGCTTCAAGGAAAATTCATTTATCATCCCCCATCCCGACGTATACTAAACGCTCTTCTATATATATCTCACGCGTACTTCGGCGGCCGCTGGGAAGTCGAAGGTTTGATCGCAGACATTAATAACGTCTGAAAAGATTGAAGTAAACGAGGGGCAGAAAGAGAGAGGGAGAAAGAGAGATTGTGGGAAGTCAAGAATTTGGTCGGCAATCATGCCGAGAGCGATCTCAGGGTCCATACAAAGAATCTATGTATGCGTTGAGATGAAAAAGGGCCCCTCGCACACAGATATGTGGGCGCGGTGGGCTCACACTAGCTTTTTTTTCAAAATACTTCGTCTCGACTTCGGTCGAAGTCGAATTTATTTTGATTGCTTTACAACGCTTTTCTCGGCTTCCCATGTTGATCTTCCGAGAAAAAGGCCGCAGTGAAGAGGCCGTTTCACTTTATCAAGAGGAAAAATATTCGAGGCGCAAAGGGTTCGGCGTTGTGACTGCACCGAACGCGTTCGAATTTGTTTTTACTGTGAGAATCTCGGAGGATTGCTACGAGTGTAATCTTTCAGAACATCTTCCGTTTGAGAAGCTCTCGATGATTTTTCAGACCAGATAAGTACACTTCTTTCACACAAAAGTAGACAGCTTAATCTCAGTGCGCAGAATAAAGAAGTTTTCGAAACGAGTCGCAATAATCCCGAAAAAATCCTTAAAATACAGGTATTACCATCCCGGAGGTGAACTGCGGCGTCCACTTAAGTTTCCCTCTTGCGAAGGAGATCGTTGGGCGGCGATGGTCTCGCTTTCAACCCCTGAGAAAGAGTGACTGATTCGCGTCACAGAAAAAAGCCAGACTTGCGAAAAGAAAATTGAAAGACAAAAAGATTTCTGCAGGAACTAGCTGGTAGTTTGTAATTCAAAAATAAAAAATTGTTGATTTTAATGTATTAATACCATTTTTTTTTAAATTTTTTTTTAAATTGTATTATTGAATTTATTTTAATATTTTTCTCAATGATATTTATTCATGTATTCAAATATTTTCTAGAGCTAGTAAAATCGTGTTTGTTTTATTATATCGGCCTTCAAAACGTAAATAAGTTAAATTTATGTACATTTCGTTATCAAACTTAAGTATAGACAGTAGACACGTAATTATTGCTTTGGTACTATTACACATTTTCTGATTTATTCAATTTTAATTCCAATACACCAAATTATTAATAAATGAGAACAATTAAGCATCTCTTCGAGCCAGTCGTTACGACTCCTCATTAGGGCTTAATAATAATTATAAATCACTCTACTAACAACATAATTTAAACCAGATTTTACAAATAATACGCCAGTTTTTGCAATGAGATGCTTAATTGTTCTCATTTATTATCCTATTAAGCTCGAGCGATAAATTCATACTTTACAAAAACACATCAAATTATTCTTAGAAAATATTCTTAATTTTTTTTATTATTTATTAGTTATAATATCGCCCAAGCAAGATCCGAAATTAATTATTTCAAAAAACTTTGGAAAATGTTATTTGACGCAAGAAAGTTTGTGCATACAGTTAAATTGTAAAAATGCAAACCATATTAGTTCACATTAATTTAGAAATTTTTTAATGAAAAAAAAATTATTTTTTAAGAATTATTAAATGAAACGATTTACTTAAAAGCATTAATCTTTTGCAGAGACATAAATCTAAGAACACCTTTCTATCGGGTCGCTTATTGCCCATAATAAAGCATTCAAGAACGTTTGACAGTGTGAAACTTCGCATTAAAACGAAGAAATGACCTCACAGCGTGATCCGGGCTGGATCGTGACCAAACGAACAGCAGCTTTCGCAAGTGCGGTCGCCCTCAAACTGAAATATATATATATGCGGAGGGGTCGCTTGTAATCTCATAGTTAACGTTTGCGAAATATGAGCTCGAGAGTGCCTTTGGCCGATCACGTACGGGTCACGTTCTCCAGGCCAGGACGACACCCTCGCCTTCCATAGCTTCTCGAGCCGCTTTTTAAGCTGCGGTAGGTGCTCAGATTTTATATAAGCACCATAGGAGGGAAAAAGCGCAACAATCGACATACTAAGCCGTAGAATAATGTGCCACTTACGCGGAAATTCGTCTGGTTTCCCTTTTTACTGCTACTGTGCGTCTGTTATAGATTTAAGAAAAAGGAACTGCCGTTGGTGCATACAAGTGTAAAATTTATCTCAGGGATTAGGAGCCGGCCGTCGATTCAGAGAAAAATGCGGTCAGCTAATTCGCGCAGTTCGTGTTCGTGAGATAAGAATGTCAGTAACTGCATTTTATTGTGGCAAACGTTATACGTCAAATATTTACATGAACAAGAGACATTGTACCGGCCGTAAACTGGAAAATTTTTAATTAATGTATAGGATTATAAGTCTTTACACTTTGTACAGTTATAGATCTTTAAATGAAAATAGATTGAGTGAATCAGACTGATGCTTTTATTACTATATATAAGAAAGTCCCCAGAGTTATAGCAACAGCTATGAAGTTAAAAAGGATTGAGGTATCATTTTCAAAAAAATTATTTAAGTCACAGAATTTCGAAGATAAAATAAAATCCAGAAATTCATCTGTACAGAATAATTCCCTAGCGAAGAAAAAATTCTAATTTAGTTTCTAGTGAATTTACTTATTTTATCATTATCTTTATTAGTATGTAAATTATTAAGTCTCTCAAAATTATAAAAATGTCACTTGACATGTATTTCGAAGTTCCATAGAGCTATCATGCATTTGGGCATTATTTCTAGCTTTTAAGTATTTAAAAATTTTTTAATAAAATCAATAAATCAATGAAAAGTTCAAGGATACCGTATTCTCTGGTAAAGTTTGCAGAGCAGAAATATTTGTGTTTTTGTAATTGTATGTCATTAGTAAAGTATCATACACACAAAATTATTTGTTCTATTTTCCTTTTCTATTTTCCTTTCTCGACCCAGTGCTAAATTCTTCAGTTTTATAAAATCCAGTAAACTGTAAAGTAAACTTTATATTATTAGAAATGTTAATTAGCAATCAAAAATTATTATACTTCTACTTGTTTTACTTTATAAAATTTCATGAAACTGCTTTCGTGCAAAATTTTGATCTTAGGCAGAGTATAATTAAAACAGTTTCGTCGTATCGTTTGACATTTTTCATTATAGATACTGAACTACAAGATTTAAATAAAATCAATTACTTTCTTCGTGATATAATGCAATATGAAACATATTCAACTGTATTGTTCGATCTCTTAACTATTGACAACGCTGCGAGCAGATATAATTTTAAGGATTATTATCGCGTGTATTATAATCCTTCTTTATTAGTATTTTTTCTTGAAGAAAGTAATGTGAATTTTACAACCCAAGTTGAACGCTTTACAGCTTTTGTTATGAAATTAAGACCACGTGTATATCGACCAAAATGCTTGTTGATTTATTTTAGCAAGAGCGATTCAATAAAATATTCTTTGAACGAAACTTTAGATAGTGCATGGCGAATGTTATTATTGGATTTTACTATATTGGAACTTCGATATCAACAAAGCTTCTTTTATTATTTAAATCCATTTTTCAATGAGGTGAGCAATAATTCACTATCAAACAAAAAAGAGCTTTTTCCTGATAAGTTATTGAATGCCAATGGGTATTCGTTCAAATTACCATTCTTCAATTACCCAGGACGCATCGTATCAAGAATTGATAGGAATGGTCGCAAGATCGTAGAAACTGAATTTTTTTACACTCAGCTACTACTTGTACTAAAGCGAATAAATTTTTCCGTGGAATTGGTAGAAATAATGGAAAACAATACTTTTCAAGAAAGGTACGATGATATGAATAATCAATTATCAAATAACAAGTTGAACGGAATGATAATTACTTTACCAACGAATTATTTCAAGAATGTCGTTTATTTAAAATTGGAGTCTGATTGCTTGAGATACGTTGGTGTGATGAAAATACAACCGAATATTAAATTAAGCCAACCATGGGAAATTATCTTCGATTTTTTGATAATTGTCGGAGTAGTGCAACTTGTCAATTATGTTATGATAAGGTTGAAATTACATGCTTTAAGGCAAATGGATGTAATTGGAATATTTTTTGGAATTTCTGCAAGTGAACAGCCGAGGACATCGATCGCAAGAATCATGTTTTTATGCACAGTTTTATTATCATTATTTTATTCTTCTAAGCTTAACGTAGCTTTCATGAAAGCCGTCGTGTTTTTTGACCAAATATCATTTGACACTTTAAAAGAAATTGTGGATTCGAAATATAGAATAATTTTGAATCAAGTTTTGCATGATATTATGTTCAATAATTACCATGGTGGTGTTTATCAAATGTTACAAGAAAAAACGGATGTTTTTGATGACGTGGATTACATTGGTTATGTAAAAAAACACGAACAATCGATTGCTGTTGTTCCCTTTAAAGATGCTTCAAAAGCAGTTGCACGCTCGAATACAATTAGAATTTTGAAACCTACATTTGCATGTATGCAATTAGAGTTTTTATTTGAGAGAGGATGTCCGTATTTAGAGAGATTTCGAGCACTGTTTCAAAAGTTATATGAATCTGGCATTTTTGATCAGCTAAGTAATAAATCCCTTACAATAGAAAATCTCGATGCTAGTAATCGTAAACAACTTATGGATAATTTATTTGCTATAAATCTTAGTTTCATTTTAGCCTACTGGTTCTAGTATTGCTTTTGTAGTATTTAGTGCTGAGTTAATTTTACATTATAGAAACAAAAAGAAAATTCAACACTGCATAGAAAATTAGAGTTTGTATTTTTCATTTTGAATGTTTGTAAATCATGCTTAATTTACATTATTATATCAATTACGTATACGTTTTAAATAATAAAATGATTATATCAGACATGCAAAAACTCAATTATTAAATTTCTTAACCTTCTTTGAAATCTATTATCGATGCCTAAGGATGCACCAAAGTTTTTAGGTGTTTCGCGAGATACTGTGATCTTGTAACCCTAAATTTACAAGTAAATTTTCGCTCAAAGTGGTCGATAAAATGTTATGTTATAAATAATTCTCGAAAAACGTTGACTTTTATACTGCAAGAAATAAGTACACTTAAAAACGCAAAAAAATTTTTTCAGTTTTTTTAAAAGCGGTGTAAACTTCGCTTAATGTAATTTTAAAAGCTTTTTAAAAGCGGTGCAAACTTCGCAAGTTTTTATTTCGAAGTTAAAACGCATAAGCTTAACGAAATTGTGCTACAAAAATGTAATTAAAAATGATTCTAAAATATAAGAGCTAAGCTAAACGAGCTTTTATCGAGGCTTTCACATTTTTGAAACATGAAAATTATTGGAATTATTGAGGGCATGGGAACAAGATTTTTTAAAAAAAAAAACTTAGTCTCATCGGCGATAAAACTAATTCCCCCGCAAATTCCCGAGCAACGCGCGCGCGCCGATCACAATGAAACGTGAATTAATATAATGAATGGCAGCGATAAAACAACGTTATATAGAGTTTGTAGGCCTCGAACGTGACCGTGTACCACATTACGCATTCCGAATGGCCAACCGCGTGGCAGCCTCGAGAATAAAATTGCTCGATATATGATAATTGCGTAACAGTACCGGCCCCGCGCGCGCGGATCCGCAGCGCGACGACGAAATTCTCCTATTTCCCCATTGAAAAGGTCTTTAAACCGCGCGATACGTGGAAGCGGCGGCAGAAACTGAGGCATTAAAAATGCGCGCTGCCCGCCGATGCCGCATACGCAAAAAGCCATTATATAGACTCGCAACTCGCAAACGGTCGTTGGATCTGGCTACATAATCAGCAGTAACAGAGAGTCTCTCGGATATACGCATATATATATATGAGTGGTATATACGCGCCGCGACGATTGTGTGTGCGTGTGTATTTTGTATATACATACGCGAGAGGGAGGCGGTTGTTTCTGCTGATAAATTGAGGCGCGGCGAGCGAGTGGAGAAAACGGAGGTAGAGAGAGAGAGAAAGAAGAAAGAAAGAGTCGGCGCTCGTTTCCCAGGCCTCTAACGCACACACGCGCGCTCGGCACCAAGTGGAATTTAAATCTCAACCGTCGTCGGTGGCGTCGGCGGCTGCTGCTGTTGCACAGCATAGTGGGGGGGGTTCACTCGCGGGAATCTATATACGAGCCGGGTGGAAAGGGGAGGGGGGGGGGCCGTCGGCTCGCGGTGGGGGAGGACGAAAAAAAGGAAGAAGCAGAAGATTGTATAGCGGCGGCGCGTTTGTTTGTAAACAGAGAGGATGCAGCGTTTATATAGCGAGCGCACTTGCGCGCTGTTGCACTCCCCCCCCCCCTATTGCGCGAGTAATGGGTGCAAAAAATGATTGCCGCAATTTACCCTCCGCGCAGTTATGAGTCTGCGGTGATGGGAGAGAAAGGAGTTGAGAGAGAGAGAGGGAGAGTATATAGCACCACAAGTACGTTGGCTTTTCGAATTGCTTCAAATTCGAATCGCGGCTGCTTTGCCGCTCGACAGAACTAATCTCATCGATTCGACGCGGCTTGAAAAGCTCTATACGCTCGTTACGGACCGTCTGCTGTGTTACCCGAGTGTCTTCCTTCCGCTATACGCGTATATACCGAGATTGGCGAGAAACACTGTTCGAGCGCTCCGAAATGAGGATCGCCGTAATTTGACGAGGAAGAAAAAACGTGAAACGATGCTCGAATTGTTCATCCGTATATATATATAAGTGTACGCGGTGCGTCTCTCACGCTCTCTCGCGCTCGTTGAAAAGCTTCGCGTGTGCAAGTCTCCGCGGAGAGGCGAAAAAAAAACCGCGAGAGCCTGCGCACGCTTTCGTATGTGTATATATACGATTGCGCGAGAGTCCGTTGGGCTCACCTTGAAATATTCTGCGGCTTGCGGGGAGGAGGTCCCCTCCGGGGAGGACTCCGGAGGGGGAGAAGCACGCGCGGAGGGACTTGACTCGGGAGGAGTTGCATTTTTAAGCTCCCGAGACTCGCGCATGTAAGTGGAACTGCCCGGCTGGAATCTTCGCTGTATACAGCGATCCACGAGTCTATCTGTCGTTCTCTTTTCAACTCTATCATTTGAGGATGGTGATGACTCAATTGCGAGATAAGCTCGTCTCTCCGTTATGTGCTGTGTTTTCTTTCCTGGTAGAAAAATTAATATTCTGCGCTTTGGACGATCGTTGCACACGATTCATTGTCAAGTTCAGATGTACTTTTGCATAATGTGTATATAGCAGGATTGCATTCTTCTGCTTATCTTTGGAATGCGAATTTTCGAATTAGTTTGTTTTTCAAAAGAAACGCGTTAAAACTAACTTTTCACCTCGAGATGTTGTGCAATGTGAATTGGAAAATTTGCAAAGTGGTCGAGAAATGCATATAACGGAAGACTCATATTGTATTGTCTTATTTAAATTCCTTATCTTCTTGATTTAGGAACCGCCAAAAAATTCTCCCTCCATTCAATTAACAAATTGCCTTCCTACGCACAGATTTACGACGATAAAATCAGTCTCTGTTCCAAAAATTAGCAAAAATTTCATTATCATCAGCATATAATATGAACTGGCAAACACGTGATCGGCCAATCTCATCTCGAAATCGGCTGCTCGTCGGCTAAGCGAGAACAAAGCTCCCACATAAATTTCAAAATACGCACTCGGCACATCGATCCGCACGCGTGGAATTCCGAAATAGCCATCAACAACGGGCACACCTACGAGCCAGCGCTGTTGACCCATATAACACTCGACTGCGAGGCGCCCGAGAGTACAGTATACGCGGAATCGCGCGTCTCCACGCGGACCCTGGTTTTTGGCGCGCTTTTGGAATCGGCGCGCAGAAAAACCGTTGAGACCATATTATAATACACTTGCGACTCGTGTGCGGCACACGGAGACCGAGAAAGAGAGAGAGAGAGAGAGAGAGCGCGAAATTCCTGGGAGGCGCGGGAGAGAGAACGAAAAGGGACGTGATCGGCGCCCCTCCGATATCTCGCGCTCTTTCTCTCTCCTCGTCTCCTTCTCCAAACGGTCGTTCCGTTCAAACATTTTCCTCTCGCGCTCGCTCGCTCGTCGCGTGTTGCTATGCCGGAGCGAGAGAGCCTCTCTCGGGATGCCTCCTCTCTCTCTCTCGCTCCTCTCCTCGCACTTCTTGTGCACATTATACTGATGATCAGCGCTGCCGAGGAGCCGAGGGGGCAGCATAGCGACGACGCGTGGAGGGGCTGAGAGAGAGAGAGAGAGAGAGCGGCCTATGCTCGCATGAGGACCGCCGAATTAGCGCGGGAAGAGACAGCTCCGAGAGGATTCCCTGATAATGAGGCCGAGAGAGAGATAGATGCCGCGCGCGGGACGGGAAGAGGCGCGCAGCATAACTTTATGGCGACCGCGCCGCGTCTTCTCGCTTCATTGATTTCGCCGGGGCTTTATTGCCTCGTTTTATTTTTATGCTTTCGCGATTGCGGTATTATATACGTGCGATTCGGTGGATATCGCACCGTTTGATAGTGCGCTGTTCTCGAGTTTTATTTTCGTGCGCGATAACCGCTTACTATGAATTCGTCGCTTCCGATTAAATTTCTTTCGATTTTGCCCGAAAGTTTTAAAGGTCTGATAAATTTGTAAGGATACATTATTTTTTGAACGAATTGTGGTATTTCATTCACAAAATTCGAACGAAAATCGCGGAGCTGATCCGGAACCGTTTTTTCTTTTCATTTTCGAAACGAACCGCGCGCGCGTAAAGTTGCGCGCTCGAGCGGTAATTACCGTATACGTCAGCTCCGGGTGAAAAAATCGTGAAAATTACGTTCACGTGATAAATATTCCGGGGCCATAAATCACGTTGTCGGAAAACAAGAAAAAAAAAGTCTCAGAAATCACCGCTCGAAAAACAAAACCCCGAGAGCCCGAGAGCATCAGCCGACGATATAGTTGAAAAAAAAAACCCAAAAGAGCCGAAGAGGACTCCTTAATATTCCGTCAACGAATCGCGCATCTCTCGAGGCATCTCTCTCTCTCGCAGAATGAATTTCTCTCTCTCTCTCTTCCTCACTCGCTCTCTCTCTCTCTCTCTCTCTCTCTATCTCTATATCGATTTTCGGAAACGCGCGCCGCGCGCAGCGTGAGAGTCCCGCCGCCGTCGACGCGCCGCTAACGACGAATATTATGAATGCACTCTTTGTGCAATGCAACATGTGTCACGAATGTCGACAAGATGTTTTCGAGTCGCCGAGACGAAAATTGAGCGGCGGCGGCTCTTGAGATATTTTATACGACTTTTCTCGCTGCGGAGCGCGGCTCGTTTACTTCCAGGCTTTCTCTCTCACTCTCTCTCTCTCTCTCTCTTTCTCTCTGTGGAGCCATAGATCTTGTTATTTTCACGGCTTTCGGGGATCGTGCTGCGGAATGAGTGTTAACGTTTCGACGGGCCCCGGACGCGTTTTCGTCCGTTGAAATCGGACCCGCAGACGCCTACTACCGGCGCTATCGCACTTTACCGGACGGTTGCGATAGGGAGACTGCGTTTTCGCGCGCTTTTGAATGCTGCCTCGGCAGCCGTTGTGGTCTCTCTCTCTCTCTCTCTCTCTCGCTCTGACGCAACGCTCGGGCGTTGTTTCGCTCAGCGATTTGTTGAGCTGCTTGCTCCTCTTCTGCTTATTGAGGGCTTTCGAATTTTTGCGGACACGCGCGCGTTGCGCAAGCGATTCGTAGTGTTGGCGTATATGTAAATTTGTTGAAAATTCTTGGGTACAAAATTCAGCATTTTTTTTCTTTTAGTTAACTCTTGAACTTGATTTTTTAAACATGGACTGATTTTATTGCGCTTAGATTTGAATGGTAAGAAAGTGCGTTTGGTAGTGATTCGTTTCAGGGTTATAAAAATCTATCGTTTCTTAAATTAATTTAATTGATATATAGTTAGGAAAGTTCAATAGATGCGTTATTAACTATTTTTGCGGTCTATTATGAAGCTTAAAATTTCTTAAGTTTATTAACAATTGTATCATCATAATGTAACATATAATTTATTACTTACAGTGTGAAATTGTATTAAATGCATACGCCGAGCTTCAACGATCTCAATTAATAAACTAAAGTCATTGACTTATTAAAATGCAGAAACTTAACTCTTTGGCCATTCATTCTTCATCTCAAAATATTCGAAATATATCACGCGCATCGCAAACCGAACATTTCTACCACTGCAACATAGTAACATTTAACTTTTACCTACACTAAAATAAAAGTGAATCAAAACACTACGCCTAGAAATGGAAATGGAAAACGCGCGCTCTGGGAGAAAGCAATAAATTTTCTCCGGCTTCCTTCTTCGCAGCTTGCAAGTGCCCGCGCGCAGCTTCCTCCTGAGAAAACCAAGAAATAAAACTGCACCTCTGGAAGCTGGCCAGTGACAGCAAGTGATCTTTGAAACTTGACTTTTACTACGTATACGCGTCTGACAGGTCGGGGCCCCAGCTTGAAGCAATATAATGCGCCGACGCCGCAGTATACATAGTGTTGAGCCCAGGGATTATCGTCGCGTTGGCGTCGGTAATAAAATCTCTTTTATTTTCCTTTTTTCCAAAAGGAAAATTCGAGCGTGCGAGGCGATCCCTCTCCGAGAGCACATTGTAATAATATATAAACCTCGTCGCGCGCGTTCGCTTTATCGGGCCGTGAAGGCCGAGGAATTTTCACGTTTGAAGTTCGAAGTCGGGGGGGAAAAAAAAGGAAGACTCCTTTTTTTACGAGCCGTGTAGCGAGGATCGAGCCTTTTTTCCGAGAACGCGAAGGCCGAAGTCGAAGTTTAACAAGCGCGCGCAGGTCTCCGTGTATAAAACGTGGGAGCCGCTATACACCATCGGCGCAAGCGGATCGCGAGATGCACGCGCACGATATATAGAACAGCGCACGTGCGAGGGTTGGGGGTCTGTTTATACACATCGCACGCAGAGATGGCTGTAAGCGGGTATAAGGCGACGGCGGCGGACGTTGGGATCCTTTCCAGACGGACTTCGGCATTTTTTTCCCGTCTCACTCCCTTTTCTTCGTCTTCTTTTCCCGACCGCCATGCGATGCGTGTATATGTGAGGAAATCTGGGTGACTTCACGCGTCCCCCCTTTTTTTTCTTCGCCGATGCGCTCGGACTTCTTTTCTTTATATACATATACCTGCTCGCGCAGGAGAGGCACAGGTTGAACGATTTGTTTTCTCAACGAATTTTCACGTGATCAGAGCGTTAGGTGCGCCTTAAAAATGTTTGACGATCAAATAAGTATACGTATTTAATGAGCGCGCTTACGTCGTCCTTTTTTTATTGGGCTTTAATTTTACACGGGCGATGATGTCATTATTGGCTCATTTCGAGAGAGGAGGCTTTGTAATGGTCGGATTTTCAGATGTGCTAAAAATGTGTTGGAAATGTGTTTTGAGGTATTAGGAGTCAAAATACGACGGTGTTCTTGAAAAATGGCTGTACGGATCTATACGCGTGTGTTTGAGGTCTACGCTCGGGTCTGTGACTATTTTTCAACTTCAACCTATGTCGAATTCTATACACTTGATGGATTTTAACGTATGGTGGGCCATTTTTTTCTGTGTTTTCTTTTTCGTGTGGAGAGGGGGAAAATTTCTTTGTCTGTTTTCTTCTTTGCTTTTGAGCGATTTTTTTTTTTGTTTTTAGTTATTATTTTTCCTAGTAGTTTTAATACAATTACATTTATTTACTTTTTACTTTTGTAATCATATAAATTCATTAGCGCAACTACACAATCATCACAAGTCCAATTATGTTTAAATGGGATTTATGTACGGATAAAGAACGGTTCGAAATTGATTAAAAAACTGATTGAAACGTGTAATTCCAATTTAGTGCAGGTTCATCCACTCAGTTTGTTGTCCAAGCATCCGAACAAAAAAGAGCCTTGATTCGATTTACTTTCGCTCGCAGTAGCAGCGTTACCTCGAACTTCAAATCTTTTCTTCTTCTTCTTCTTCTTCTTCTTCTTCTTTTCTTTTTTTTCGAGTACCAGAAGCCGCCGCTACGTGAACGCCGGATTTCCACGAAAAAACGCAATAAATTTCTAATTATGGTCAGCACAACAAATGCATCGTGAAAGGCCTATAAACGCTCTCGTCAATAGAAAAATTTCCACTGAAGTCCCGCCTACCTCTCCAGCAAACTGCCTTTCTCTTTAAATTTCGCCAAAGCGCCCACGCGCTGAACTTCAAAACAGCCCGACTTCTTTTCCTCCCTCTCCCCCGCGCGGAACCCCCCTCCCGGCCACATTCAAACGAAAATATTAATACAGTCTCTCTCGGGCAACCCCCACGACTTTGAAGCGCATCCTTCCTGGTATTATTTTTCCTTGGCCGGCTCCTTGAAGTTTACGTGTGTACACATCCAATATATACATATATATGTATGCGATGCACTCTATCTATCTTTCTCTGAGCGAGAGAGGGAGAGGGGAGGGGGGAGAGAAGACGAAGAAGAAAGGCGGAGCCCTTTGTCGGCCGGCCACTCCGAAGTTATTATACTCATACATAACCAGTCCGGCGACTGGTCCAGCAGCAACAGCGTGACCGGAGAGCAACGAAAATACGCTCCTTCGCGTATAGGTATACACCATATAGCGTCTTGTGTTGTTGCTATCCGGACCAACCCAATACTTTGGCGAACGCGAGAGAGAGGGAGAGAGAGAGGCAGAGAGAAGGAGAGATGCGCGTTTTATGCTTTTTACCCTCCGCCACGGCGTACACACACGATTTATAGGAGTTTGCCCGGCCGCAGAGGAGCGATTTGACGTGGTCGTGTAACTGCGGGACTCGCTCTGCGTCTTGATTGATACCGGCCCACTGCTGTGCCCCGCTGTTTTGCGAGCCTCCCGGCATATGCTATATTACATATGTAATATATATTGTTTCAGACTAGATTTCTCGAGAATTTCCAACACAATTCTCGTTCCAGTATACAATACTATACATCACACTCGAATCGCTATATGCGGCGTTTCGCAACTCTCGATGGCGTGAAAAAAAAATCACGATTTCGAAAATCGGACTTCCCTCTCCCCCGAAAGTGCGCGGGCAAGAGTGACATTTGAATGAATAGCCGAGAGGCAGCGAAGCATATATAGGTTGCACCGAAACGAAGTCATTATATAGAAAAAAAGAAAGATGAACTTCTTATGCCTATACGAGGCGCGCACGAAGGGTCCCTCTCCTCCTCTCGGACTTCACGCGGTCATTAAATCTGACAATGGAACGAAACGGGCCCTCGTGTCTTCTCCGCACGAAGCTGCATCGCGTCGCGCGCACTTCGTTTGCCGGACTTCGAGCTTCATCGCTGCTCGGGATCAAGTTTTCCCATTATATGCGCGTGTAGCAGCAGCGGGTAACGGCGATACCCGAGGCGAGACCCTTTCCTATATACGTTCGACGGCGCGGCCTTAACTCGAGCGTTAAATGCATTTTGGAGAAACGACCACCGGAGGACCACCGGTCACAGCACGCGACGATCTGGGCCGTAAGTAAGTATGGTAGGCGAGAGATTCGAGATTGCGATAAATGCGGGTGAAACGAAACGCTGCCGCGCCGTTTCTTCCTCCCCGTCTACACATATATATTCTTCACGCGTGTAAGGTGTGCGCCAAGATTTTACTTCGGCCGGAAGTCGAGAGATGTAAACGGCAGGTACGGCATTGTGAGGGCTTTTACGAAAATTCTCAGACTTCAAGGTTGAAGTGAAAATGCGCCGAGAGCCGCGTGTTAACTGCAAACAGAGATAAAAACTTCGGCGCCGGAGAGCTACGGATGAGGGTGTCCGTCAGTGAGAAAAAAAAACATTCCGGGACGTGATCGGCTAATATTAAAGAGGGACCCCGAGGGATGGACGGGCTTGATAAGGAAGCCTTATTTTGTTGCTGGGACGAGGGGAGCAATAATGCTCGGAGTTGGCTCGAATTTTCGGTGGTATTAGAGAGATTCAGACTAAAAATTTAGCATTTTTATTGAATAGTTGTGTATTAGTAAGACTAATTAAATTCAAGTACACGTTTTATACCAATCAATCATCATTATATTATTGACAATACAAGATTACAAGAATTTCAGCAAGTTTTGCTCTTAAAATCAGCAAATTATCCTTACCCCTATTAATTCATTCAAATTTTTGTGCAAAAATGTACGCGACCTAATGACCCGATTTCCCTCGAGAAAATCCAAGAAATCCCCCCCCCCCCTCCTCCACACGAAAACCAATCACCCGCGTCAACTGCCCATACCAGAGCCAAAAGGAGTTCGGTTTGGCAAACATCATCGCCTCCTCGCAATAGAAATAAACCGAGAAAAGTATATATATACACGCGAGAAAGAGAGCCGAGAGGGCAGCGCGCAACAAGATCAATATCTCTCGAAGCGAACGAGTTCGTTGCTGCGCGGGGCGAGTTGCATTCTCTCTCTTTCTCTGCTCCGAAAAAGAAAGGCGCGCGCGCGCGCGCACGAGATAAAGAACGAGGAGCTGAGCGCACACGCTCTCGTCGAGACGCCCGAGCGAAAAAGGGCGCGAGATGAAAAGATGCTGTCGAGCGAGCGTGTGTGTGTCTGCGCGCACTGCAAAAGGTAAAGTCCGAAGAAGAAAGAGACGAAGAGAGAGAGAGAGAGAGACTCTCGTCGACGGTTAATTTACCGCTAACGCGCCTCGGCAACGCCAAAGCGCATCCTCCGGGGGATATAGTCCAGCGCGGCTATCTCTCCCTCTCCCGCGTCGAGAGGACGAGGCAAGTGTGCGCTGTATAATATATACGTATTACGTATAGGCGGACACGCGTGGTGATGGGCCGCGGGTTCTAACGGCCGGAGAAATATTTTGGCGCGCGACGGGAATCGATGATAAAAATAGACGAATGGGGACCGAGGTCAGCCACCGACACTTGCTCGTCGTTACGTCGATCATTATGCTCGGAGAGGAATATTCGCGCGCAGCGGTTTACGTTATGTGGAGATGTAATATACACTTGTTTTGTAGACGTGTATGACGATGTATTGCGTGTTTATAGGGGGATTCAAAGGTCTGGAAAAAGTTCAGTTTCATTTTTATACGCGCGATAATTTGTTGATAACAGTATATTTACTGAGAAAAGCTTTCGATTGGGGAATAATGCAAAAATAGAAAAAATAATTTTTGTACACGTATAGAATGCATGAGCGACAATGTCTTTGAATTTGGCAAGAATATAGATAGTAATTAATTTTGAAAATTTTCGTAGCGCTCCCGCGATAAACCTAAAAATAAATATTTAAAGTCGAGCTACAACTGAAATTTCTTTTATGAAAAGTTCCCTTTTTGATTTAGATCCAATGTAAAATTTGCAGTCGATACAGCAGTATACTTTTAAAAACATAAATAATATAAGAATTTTAGCATTCAAGACTTATTGTTTCTAATAATTAAGTATTATAATCTGATTATTCAAATCAATTCCACTCAGCGTAAAAATAATATTTAATTAACTTTTAACAATTCAAATAATTTCCTTCCTTTATAAAAAAATGTGAGGAGCGCGTTTGATTGTAAATCACTTTCGCATGCCGAGCGGAAATCCGAAGTCAAAGCAAGCGTAATAAATAACCGGATCTGCATTCGTAAATGTAGGCGCGCTTGAGAGTCTGTCTCGGGTGTGTGTGTTTGTTTCCAAATATTCCAGCTCACATCCGAGGATCGAAGCTTTTCCGAATAAAATCAGCGGAAAATTTAAAGGGACCTTTTCCTTTACGAACCCGATCGCGGAAGCGATGAAGAAGAAAGATAAATACGCTTCTTCGAGAAGAGATAGTTCCTATTGGCGCGACGCGAACTTGACGTATGTCGACCCGAAATTCTCACGTGCCTTCGGTGCCCGGTACATGCGCACAAAACCAGTTTTCCTTAATGACTCGAGAGCGACGAGTGAAAAAAAAAGGAGGGAGAGAGGATGTATCGGTTCTCCTATAGGTATACACGAATTCTATGGGTATTGGCTATATATATACTATATACGTATACCGCGTGTACACGTGCGCGCACAGAAATTATGTAATGAACACTTAGCGCGCTGACCGGCACAAAATTCGCGCGCGCGAAAATCGCGCTCACGATCGCGATAACAAGTCCTTATATTATTGAGGCGTGTACTACACGCAGATGTGGGGCCGTCTTCGGGACGAAATGGCAAAACTCTCCCGATGATGATGGGATTCCTTCGTGGCCCGTGTGTGTGTGTGCGCGTGTGTGAGTAAAAAAGAGATGCGAGAGAGGATTTATCGTCGGAGGAGCGTGAAATGAGCAACGGTCGTTCTCGACCTTGAGCTTCGGCGGAAATCGCGAAACTAAGCGGCGCGAAGGAAGTCGCCGGCGCATCCTCGGGACACATATCGCGAGCACATGTGTGTTTACAAACCCGACTGTATGTGCTGTACGCATATGACCAATTCTCGTAGAAAAATGCACTTTTCGGGGGTCCAGAAATCGAAATTTTATTTTTAAAGCTCGAGGTTTTCGGACCGATGACACTTTCTTCTGTAAGCCAAGAGATAGTCAAAAGTGCAGGGGAACATGGGAAAAGTTACTGGTAACCATATTTCTGAGCCATTTTACGTTTTTTTCTCTATATAAAAGATTAATGCGTCGAAATGCTGGACACAAATAAAATTTCAAATTACACCAGAATAAAGTGCAACAAAAGAGCTTTAATTAAAAAAAAAATATGCCCAGATTCGATGCTCTGCTCTGATCAAAAGTTATGTCCGTTTGACAAAAGAAAAATTTAATAAATATCCGATTAGTCGATTTTCTTATTTTTCCCTATACCTACCCATGTTAAATTCTAATTTTCCATGTTTCCAATGTTCCTCTGCATTTTTGACTATCTATCAGATAACACAGAAGAAAGTTTAATCGGTCCGAAACCTCTATAGCATAAAAAAAAATTTTCGATTATTCTGGACCCCCGAAAAGTGCATTTTTCTATGAGAATTGGTCATATATGTAAGAGGCTCAATCGCGAGGGAAGACACGTGCTATACGCGAGGAAGATCGGCTCTTCCCGTACGACAAACCGATCTGTATCTTCGACTGGACATTTTATTTGAACTGCCGCGTATCGAACGTCGGATATCGTCACTCTTCATATTCGACGTTTATATGCCGGGTCGTAAGTGAACTATTCGGTTGCATGTATATTCGCCTTTGGTATATATTCCCTGGTTATCTCGCGGAGAATCTAAGAATAGCAGGGCTCATTATACTTGCAAATTACGCGATGGGAATATAAAGAAGGAGGTTATATCTATTGAAAAGGTCCGCGCATTTTTAGTACTCACAATGTTCGCTGTATCTGGCTCGATCTATATTTACTGCGCGCACATATAAATATAGATAGCTGGTGTTTAAATTCTTATAGAATTATAAGGGGGTCTCGATTCGCGTCACTCGAGAATTCAAATTTTCGAGACAAAACAATTTTAATGAAATTCCAGCGATCCATCAGATTCTTATCCTCCCCGACTCAATAATTATTTCACACATTTTTTCATTCAAGTGTATTAAACAACTTAAACTTGAAATTTTGCATAAATCGTCGAGGATAAGAATCTCGCGGTTCATCTCGTAATCTCGATTACAACTTGCTTTTCAGCGCGACGTACAAGAATTCAATCATTATATAATTAAATTTAAATGTAATTGAAGTTGAAACAAGGGAGCACTGTTTACATACAAAAAAAACAGCGATTGAAAAGTCTATATATAAATGCACCTGTATACAGAACTTATAAGGCGGAAGCCTCCTTCTCCTCGCACAAGGCTCGTTCCGAACAGCGATTACCGCGCCGATCTTGCATTCGCACGACCCTCATAAATTCTCACCCCCGCGCTCGCACCTGCGACGAGAAACGATTTTCCAGTGTACAGTTTCCCTCAAAAAGCCGCGCGGCATTCCAGCCCTCCTCGTTGAACAATGCTCTCCCCGTCTGACCGGCAAATCCTCGATCGTGTCCATTAAAAAAAAAACGAGAAGCAGAATTTTTCGGAAGAATCGAGAATAACCCATAAGCGGACAAACACATTACGCTACACAGAACCCGAGCCTCCCGAAGAAAGAGGAAAAAAACGCAATCGTCACGTTCGAGAGCTCCTCGTATATAGAAGTTCCGATGGATTCGGGAGGACGTATAGTTACGCGCTCTGTATACGTGTGTACCTGTTCTCCAGGCGCTTTCTCGGCGGCGGCGAAGAAAGAGAGAGAGAGAGAGAGAGAGAGAGAGAGAGAGAGAGAGAGAGACTGGGGGGCTGGAACCGAAGGAAAACGCACTGGCTGGCTATATACGCCACGTATAGTCAAGGAATCGAGCTCCTCGTGAAATCCAGGGTATTCATTAATCCTGCAGGAGCCCCGCCGACCGCATATTATATAGACAGCAGCAACGTTGACGACAGCGCCGAGAGAGACAGCCGAGAGTCGTTCTCGCACTGCCGATCCCTGAGCGATGCCCTGACGAACTGCACGACACTTTCGAGTGGCCCACCAGATTTATACTCGGCCACGTGAACGATATCGAGCTCCTATAGGTTTATATGTGTACACATTGTACACGTACACTTTGACGAAGCGAGACGCGCGCAGATTTGCCATTGGCGCGCGTACATCGCGCGCTTCTGCGCGCCAATAAACTCTCGGCTTTCCCTAATCCGTGCGAGTTGCAGCTTGTTGTATTATTCGCAATAAACTTTTCCCTCGCTGTCCCAGTTTCCGCAACGCGCGCGGTGCGGGCCGTCTAGACCGTTGTTACAGCGATATACGAAAATTTGAAATATTTACAGCTGCTGCGCACTGCGTGTAGTACGTCCGCACAGTTTTGTGTGACGGGGTTGTAAACGTTCGGGGAGACGTGCAATACGTGCGATCGTAACGAAGGAATTCAGTATACAGGGGATCACGGGACACTTTACAATAGGGGATCATGAGCAACATTGGCTCCGAGACAATGGGCTAATTCACTTTCCAGGCGGGAATCCTGCGGGCGCGTTGCGACAGGTTTGGATTAAGCTTTCCCGCTGCTCGAGAGCTTTTCCACGAATTCCCGGCAGCCTGTGACTTTCAGTGAATATACACGAAGCAGAAAATTTTCAATCGCGAATGTAAAATTGTGTAAAATCCCTCCGTTACACGCTCGATTTGTCGAGCTCTCGGCCTCCGAACCTCACGTGTATTGTAACACTGTAATCGTCGCGCGACATCGCTACACCTTTTACGGGACGCGGTCGCCCCGTCGGCGTCCGCAGAGCGTTTCGGAAAATCTCCGCTGTGCCTCGGTTCTATTCAGAGAGTGCAGACGTTGGCGCCTCTTTAAAAAAAGAAAAAAAAGAGAAAAAGAGAAAAAGAAAGAATCGCTGCAGCAGCGGCGCGAATAATAAGCGCAATAAAGCACGGTGGAAAAAAGCGAAGAAAGCCGAGAAAGAAGAAACCCTCGAGCTTTTACTCGGAGCTTCATTGAGAGCGAGACTCTGAATGTGTCCGTATGGGGCTTTGCATACGTATATAACAGCGGAGCAGGCAGCACGCAATTCTCTCCGTCTCTCCTCTCGCACATCCGCCAGAGAGAGAACTAAACGTGGTGCACAGATTCACGCCGAGCGGAAGCGTCTTTCTCTCTTTCTCCGAGGTCCATTGTTTCGCGAGTGGACTAGCAATAGTCCGTATAGTCCTACACCCTATACACGTATACAACAAATACACGTACACAGCGGAGAAGAGCGAAGAGGAGCTACTGCAGCAGCAGCATTACTCTCCGGCGCAATAATTTTCGGAGCCCGGCCGAACATGAGCCTTCTGCGGGGGATGGGGACGAGGGTGCGCGCGCCTCATATGGTTATCGCGCGCGCGCTCGCGTCAAGTGCCGGCGCTTGTCTCTGTGTGTTATAACGTGCGCGCAAGTGTGCGTATATGTACGTGTGCAACAGGCGGGAGTCTTCTCGGAAGCGAGGACCTGCCCTGCGCGTGTATGTATGCCTATATATATATATATCTGTGCACGGGAGAGAAGAATTTCGCTCTCCGGCCGTCGTCGCCGTCTTTCTTGCGGCCTACTCTCGGGGTGGGAGCAAGATAATGGAAGAAAAGAGAGACAGAGAGAGGGAGGGAGAGAGACTGGAGGATGTGGAGAAGGTTAAAAAGACCGTTAGTGCCAAATCCGCGGGAGATGCTGTGTCGTTTTATAGCTTCGTTTCTCGGACGGCACCAGAGAGCGAGAGAGAGAGAGGGAGGGAGGGAGACGCGATTCTTATCGGGAACCAAAGGAGATCACGAGATTTCGGCCGAGGAGGGCAGGTTTCCTCTATTGCGCTACACTACTGGGAGAGATCGAATGACGAGTGCGACGCGCTGTATACGTATACTCTTGTGGATAATTGGGCATCTCGGCGCTGGAAAATAGACTCGCTGAAATGCGAGTCGTATGGGCGTTATAACACAGTTTTGTGGAGAAAAGAGCAAAGCCTGTGTCAATGCCAGGAGCTTTTCGAGTAAAGTGATACACGCGTATATATACGTGTAACTGTGCTCGTGGGCACTGATGCTTCAATAAGAGATTTCTCGTTACGCATCGTCGAAGCTCTCGAATGTTTTCCTACGTAGATCTTGTTTAAATTGATTTCGGTGTTCTACCTATCAGTTTTCCCGACGATTTTTCACGCTCGACCGACCCTTATCGCTGTATCAAATCAGACTCAGCTAAAGCGAGGCTCTTAGTCCGGATCACTAATTTTTTATTAAATTGAAATGTTAGTAAATGAGGTAATTAACATTTTTCAAGTGTTATTAAGTAAATAGATAAGAAGGGTTTTAATATAGTCTAAAATAAGCAATTTAGCCAAGCGTTTACTTGTATTTTGTGCATCTTTTTGAGGCATACAAATGTAGTCAACTTTTTCGTTTTAAATAATAGCTAATTAATAGTAATACATATAGTACTATAATAATAGTTAATTAATACTTATATTGATATAAATTGATTGTTTTAATTGAGCAGTTTTAATAAAACAATTTTTTGAATAACTGAAGTGGAAAGTGTTGTCGTTTAACGTATTGTTCCAGCTTGGAAAGAAGTAAAGCGGAAATTTTCACCGAGAACAAAAGTTTTTCCAAAAGTCAAAAATCAATTACTGCTCAATACATCGAACTATATATCCATTAACGACGAGAGGGCTCGGAAAAAAGGAAATCTCAGTCGCGCAAGAGAAGGTAGACGCGCACACACAAGCGAGAATATACACACAAATACACCTTGCTCGTTGTTCGTCGCGGAAACGTTAATTCTTTGTCGATTTGCATGTGCCATTCATACCGTCACTCGGCGGCACAAAGGGGCACACACTGGGCGCATTCGGCTCACTACTATGGGAAGCGCAGGTACTGCTTATTCGGGCCGCACACGGGTATATATATAGTTATATATCATAGGTATATATACCACGTACACATGCATATGGGACCCGGCGCCTCTTGGTTGCCGCCGTCGCCGCCGCCGCCGCCGCAGCTCAAAGCAGGCCACTTTTGGCGGGACACGTCGCCATTTTTAAATGCCACGAGGGGAAGCTATGCCCGTGCGATATATACATACAGTATACACGTATACATCATATATACCTATATACGTGTGCAGGAATTTCGGAGGGCCGTGAGACCTTATATTACAACGTGGCCTCAGGCCCTACTGCGTTACTTCGCTGGAAATCCTCGGTTTCTCAGGATGAAAGAGACGACGACGACTGCTCTGCAGCGCGGCAACCGACTAGATATGCCCCGCGCGCGTGTTATTGTTCTCTGCGTCTCCGTCGTCTCTGCGTCTCTCACTCGTTTGCGCTCGTCTCTCTCTCTCTCTCGGCGCAAAACGGTCAGCTGATGCAGCAGCGGATCCTTCGCTCTTTGTTTGCACTTCCATACTTGATATTTGTGTGGAAGATAATAAAACACTGTTCGACACACTGCCGCTGCTTTGGAATTCCTGCTCGACTGCTTTATACAGGCATATTACAGATACACACACCCGTCCAACCGCGAGTTACATCCGTTCGCTTAGAGTAAACCCGCACATATATATAGAAACTCGTGCGTGCGTGCGGAGGAGAGATTTCGCCGTCGAGAGAGATATACGCGTGATTCGCAATTGAATTAAGGAAACTTCCGCGAAACGTCACGCGACGACCGAATGCCTCTGTCCCGCGCATGGAAATTCAAATCGGTCGCTCGTCGCACGAAGATTGAGCTGTCCCCGCGCTCGTGGCGGTTTCAAAGTGTAGCGCCTCATACATATGCGCCCTCGAGTCACGTTCGAAAATCTTGATAATCCTTTCATTAGTTCTCTCCTTTTTTCCCCGCGCTCCGTCTCTCTTTCTCTCTCACACATCTTCGCCTTTTCATTCTCTCGTCTCGCGTCTCGTTCACTTCCTTTTCTCCGACACCCGTGTATAGAACACACACGCAATAATTACGCGGCTATCCACTTTTCAGCCACAGCCACGTATATATATACAGACACAGATTTCTTTCACAAATAATACTGCCGTATCCGACGGCGGGGATGTACGTTACATCCGCGACTTTCTGCTTATACGCATATACAGGTATATGTAATACATATATATATGCGAGAGAGGCCCTTGCGGTCTTGACACTGTCAAAGGAAATTTTCGGGGAATTAACGCGGGCGTATGTGTATTAGACAGGAAATACGGAGTCGCGACTAGTGCGATATTGTCCTGGCGTCTCTCGGCTACATAACGTATACGGGGGCCTACAAAGACGAATTTGTCTTCTCTGTTGCTCGACGCGAGCATCCCCTAGAGAAAAGAAAAAAGTATCGAGTTTCCCTTTTTTTCGGAGGAGGAATCGCCTACTGCGGCGGGCTGTTCACGCTGTTTCTCGGCCTCCCGAGCTACACCCGATTCTCGGGCGATTGTTGCAAATTTCGCTTTGTCGTGGTACTTAATTTTTTTTTGTCGGAATTTATATTCCGTTTTTGACGCGCCTTACATAGGAATGAGGGTATGTTTTTCGCGTTGCGTGTAGGTACTCTGTGGTAGCTTCGAGAACGTGAGAGCTGGATTTGGCGCACACTTTTGATGAGTGAAAATATTTTTTAGGTTCTTTTGCATAAAGGGATCTTACATTTCTTATTCTATTATTATATGGTGTCAAATTTGAATTTTTCATTCAAGTAGAAACGAAATATATAAAGTGTAAGTTATAAACTATAATTGTAGAAAAATCATGTGTGGAACTCGTTGCCGCAGGATTTTATAGAAATCAAATAAATGATAAATTTTGAAATGTTTAATCCATAAAAAAAACTGTACATGTGAGGTGCAATGGTCTTGTCCACTCTAACAAAAATAACAAAGTATAACATATTCTACTATAATACAGTCCTATTAAAGCAATTTTTTATTTTTATGTTGAATTTTAGTTTTACTAGAGACCATCAGGGCGATCATAAAACATTTTGACTCCTCCCAAACCGAACGTTCTGCTTTATGAGAAACAGAGAAGCCAGTTTTTGCTATCTAATCAAACTTCATAGCCGAGAGAAAATACTTACGTGGGGATTAGATAAATAGCTCGTGTTTCTTCATTAACGCGAGAATATATGTTTTGAAATCCCCAGAACATAAAATAAACACATAGTTTCCCAATTGCTATGTGAATCGCTTAAATTCAACGTAAAACATGAAACTTGTTTTTTTTTTTTTCAAAGAAAACCTAAGAGAACTAAAAAAGCATCGCTCGCCGAGTCCGATACACATCGCGCTCACAGTCCTTATCGGTGGCAATCGCGTTCATTCATGAAGAAACTAACCGGATAACTCCGGGAAGCGACTTCCTTCGCCAAAAGAGCGGTGGGCGAAAAATAACGGCATATAATATACAGAATACATTTATATATATGCATACAACGTGCATAAACAGCGAGAGCGAAAGAAAAACAGCTGATTCACGGAAAAGCCGGGGCCCGGCGTCTCATGAATCAGCTGAGAGAGAGAGAGAGAGAGACAGAGTGAAAAGCGCCCGAGAGAGAACCGGCGCGCCAGGCCCCACACAGCCATTTTTAAATCCCTGCGCTCGCGCGTTAGAACGCGCGCAGAGGCCCGCCAAGGCTACTGCGGCAAATTTAAAAGGACCGAGAGAACGAGCGCCTCTCTCTCTCTCTCCCTGCGCCTTTGCTTTATCATATATACATGTATACCACTTCCCTTCTCACCCGCGGATTCTCTTTCTCTGCGGGTTTCCCTCGCCCTTGCGGCAACCCTCGGATTCTCGAGTTTCCTCGCGCTATTTACGTATATATACGCAGGAATGTTTATAGTTAAATGGCTCGATCGGTGTATGTACATATAGCTGTTGTTCGAGCTGTCGCTTATACCGTTGCGGCCTTGCTGTCGTTCACGCGAGAGAACAATGCGAATGTGTATAAGCGGCGCATTTGTAATGCATATTGACCAACGCGACGTTCATCGAATTGCCACGAAGAACTGCGCTTTCAACCCCTTACGGCTTTCGAACTGTATACATGGCGCAGACATTACGCAAGAATTATGAATCAGCTACGTATACACGCGAGTAAAATTTCGAGGCAGACCCGAAATTCCTCAAAATTTTCTAAACGATCCATCAGCTCTTTTTTTTCTCACTCGCGCTCCCATCCGCCCGTCCCATATATAACGAAGAAGTTCTCTCTCTCTCTCTCTCTCTATAGCCGTTCGTGATTCTCCCAAGCAGCCTTGCACCCTTCCTCGACCGCGCGATTATCTCTCTAATTTCTCTCCGTCTTTTCCTCCCCCTGGCGCGTGTTCTCTCCTCGGCTTCGAGAGTCATTTCGCATCGGGGGCGCCTTTAAAAAAAAACAACACGCGGGGCCCATTCCCGTCACCTCCTCTCTCTCTTTCTCTCTTTCTCTCTCTCTCTGCTTAAAAGTGTAACATACGAAAAAAAAATATCGGCGAGACGAGAGACGCAGAGCGATAAAAGCGCCTGCGGAGTAGCTGCCGAGGTATAGAGGCTCTCTCCGGGGCTTTCCTAATAACCTGCAGCCGAGCGGTGCGGAGTCCCACAGCAAACAAGCGGAACCCACGGTCATCTCGATCTCGGACGGCCGCTATGCACGATCTATTATTACGTCCTCCTCGGAATTTCGGGCGCATTCGAGAGTTTGCGCCCGGCGCGCGCGCGCGCATAACCGACGACATTATCATTATATGTTTTCCCTTCGCATTTTTCAGGGAACGAGGGTGACTTTTTCCCTCGCGTATGTATATATATGTGTGGGGACCTTCTATGCCGCGCTGCTCTAGATCTCTTTATACAGCGCAGACGAGATGGGAATCGCGCAGACTTTGAGAAATGGCTCGGAGTCGAGCGATTTGTGTTTTCGGTGCGGTGTATAGAGCGGAAGATTTTATACAATTTATTAGGATTAAGGGATATCGGGATGAACCGATTTGCTGGTTCGTTGGCACCTGCGGCTGAATATTTGCTTCGATGCATCGGCTTGAATGGCTGCACTACGGTGTATGATTGCCGCGATCATCCACTAAGCGTAAAACAATACAGCAATTTTTTTTCTCTGTTTTACGATGAATTTTTGACAAATATTTCAATATTCTGATTTTAGACAACTCCTGTTATGTCTGCGATTCTTTTTGCACGAAATTGTTAATCAAAGCCTGATATTTCGATGAACATTAACGTTTAAATCGTTACGTGCATAACTAATATACTTGACGAACTCGACTAAGGAAATGGCTTTACACATGCCTTAAAATCAGCTGATTGTGTGGAATCGTTAAAAAATTTCAAAATTACTTTCCGAAAACTTTCTAGAAAATTTGATGCAAAACTTTCACAGATCTTTCGTCTTTTCGCCTAGCGCCGACCAAGCTCTAGGATAATATCGTGATTACGTGCCGTGAAAATTCCAACAGGATTGAAAAATGCGATCTCGCAGAGTTTTCACACGCCTCCCCTCCTCACAGATTCCGAGTACCAGTTTAAAACACAGCGGACGATCAACCGAAGACGATCATTATACAGGCGCAGGTTGGCCCGCCAACGTAGCCGAGGGCGTGTAACCCTGATTAAACATCGCAAATCAGCGCGGCTGAAACGCAGAAGAATAAGATAGGAAGAAAGCGCCACGAGGTGCGCCAAGGGATGGCTTCCCGCGCAGATACGTACACCCGTATACGTACATCGCACGGCCTGCGCAAACGATATATATAGCGCGATTTTTTCCGGACACCATAATCGGATGCTTTGTCTCACGCGTATAGGCTCCCTCGTCTTCTCGAGCCTTTGTTCGCGCACCACTCCCACCTCTCGCAACCCCCGGAAAAAATACCGGCAGCCACTCACGTGCTCCTCAGATGATCTCGGCCGCGCTGAGAGAAAAGGAGAGAGAAAGAGAGAGACGCCCGCACTCTCTGTTGCTATGCTGGCGCTTTCCCGCCAATTTCTGGGAAGACCCTTTAAACGACCAGCATCCAAGGTTTCTTCTTCTCCCTCTCTTTCTCCACGCATACGCGCGCGCGCGGCTTTTGTCTCGAGTCGCGCGCGAGTATATGTGCAGCGTTCGCCGCTTTTGAGAATGGGACCTGCGCGACCGGTCGACGAATTTCCGCTTTGATGTGTGCATTATGTTGATGTATACATTAGCGAGAGCTGCGAGAATTAGGAGCCAGTGTAATTCGGATGAAAGCCGGAAGTGTATAACCCTGTGTGTACGTCTGCGGGTGCACTTGCCGCTGTTCCTTTTGTCGATCATATAGAGGACGTACACGAGTTACTCCGCGTACTCATATAGGATTAATTCGCTTTGTCGAGCCGAGTCTTTCTCTATATGGGAAGCGTACACCTACTTGAGGTCGGTTCACATATAGCGCAATCAGCGTATATGCTTATGTGGACGTAACAATGTTTGTTCTACTTTTGTGTATATGAGTATGTCCAGGAAATTTCGGAAACAACTCGGACGGAGAAGTTGCAAAAAATATTCTTGATGGCACATCTATACCAGACCTGTCTTTTCTCGTTCCTTAGGTCATTCTGAAAGAAAAAAGCTATAAATAATAAGCTAAAAACTATGGACTTTTTAAAATATTTCATTAGAACAAAAATGTCTTAAAATTTATCAAAGAATGCTCTGAAATTTTTACAGATTTATTAAGGTGTTCAAAATTTGGATTTTTTGGATTTTCGAAAAATCAAAAATTTTATCGGATCGATCTGAAAAAATTTCAGAGCATTCTTTCATGAATTTTAAGACATTTTTGTTCTAATGAAATTTTTATAAAAGTCCATAGTTTTTGAGAAAAAAATCTACGAATTCGAGTCGTTTTTGTTGCGGAAAAAAATATACCCTAAGATTTTCCGTGCACGCGAGCTTTTTCTCTTTCAGAATGTCCTAAACAATGAGAAAAAAAACAGATCTGGCAGGTGTGCCTTTCAAGAAAATTTTTTGCAACTTTTCCGTCCGAGTTGTTTCCAAAATTTCCTGGACATACTCATATATTCATTCGAAAAAAAATTGGCCTTACATTTGCACTGCCACCGGTGACTAATCGCCGCATACACCGCCAGATTAACCGCCGAGAGACAAGAAGATAAGCTTTATCTAAGACATTGAGTTTCGTGATGTTCCACTCGATTTTTTCCAAGTGCCTGCGTGAACAGGCGCCGGTCTCCGCTTTGTCCCCCCCCCCCCCTCTCTCGTGGACCATCGTGCGAGAGATAAGCGCCGAGCGGCCATGTGTGAAGAGTCACGCGGCAGGGAAAAAGTCCAGAAAACGAGAAAAACCCTTGTACAGAAGCCCTTTCCCGCCAAAAATCCTCGGCCGCCCACGCGCCCGAGCCGCCAAGAGCAAACAGATCGAGCTCTCGAGTGCCGGTGGCGGCTGCGGTGGCACAGACAGGGCGGCCTCTTCAAAACTACTTGTACACGACGTTCTTCTTTTTTTTCTCTGTGATTCGACGCAAAATTTTAATGACTCGGTGCCATTAGTGTCGGGGCTTCTGGAACGACGGAAGTGGCACGTGTTCGAAGAAAGTTCGAGGTTCTGGATACTGTTCACTGTTTTCGTATTGGGTCTTTCACGAGGTAGCCGTTGCATCGGATGATGACGACGATACAAAACAGTCCATTGATCTAGTCACTTACCCTAGTTTCTTTCAGATCGAAAATTTATTTATTTACTGATTTATTGCGTTAAAATAATTAGTGACGAAGTATACTGTTAATTTTAATAATCAAATTAATTGTGATAATTCAATTACTATGTTTTTCTAACTAAATCAAATATTCTGTGACTTTAATGTGAGATTATAAAATTGTATTAAATATTTAAAAACTTTTTAATTATGTTAAATTTTATTAACTGGCTCAAATTCGGACTATATAAACAAACACCGTCATTCAACATGTGTTTCTACTTACCACGTATAAGTGAAAATACTAATGAAGATCCTTATATGAAAGCGTTTGCCGCTTTCCCGCCAGTTTGGAAGGGGAGGAGACCAAACAGGCCGAAATATTTAAAAGAGGGTTGGAAGATGCATCTCATGTAAAACGACTTAAAGATGTTTTCGGCTTTGCAGACATTCATCAATATCGTGCGTAGCGGTTACAACAGAATTTATTGTTATTTTGTAAAGAGCATTAACAATTCACTGATATAAGAAAATTTTAAACTACAAGTTATTATTCACTGTACACACTTGCATTTATTATTCATTTATTTTGCACAATTAATCTAACTAACGAGAATAAATTGTTTCATTGCTTAAATATAGATGAATCCGCCGAAAACAATGCCAACCCGACCCAACCCGATCAAATATGTTTCACAGGCAGGTCTCTTCCTGTATTACACAGTAAAATCAAGATTATAGCGGCCGCAGATGCGATTCGAAAAATCTTTTCATCCTACAATATCCTTCAATTATTAAATCAACCACGCCAACTTTCTCCTGCCTTATCTCCAGCCCCGAATCTCGATATCGATCAGCGTTCAGAGTCGAGCGCGCAACCTCCGACGGTAGTTTTCCACAATTTTCCTTCCCAATACATCTCGCACCTTGGCCCCGCGCATTCCACGTGTTTACCGTCCGAATCGTCCCAGGATCGTAGAGAGTCTCGCCCCGGTTTTGTCTCATCACTTTCAGAGAATCGTCCAGGCCTTTCTCTCCCACATGTATATATAATACTAGTGTGCTTCTCCATCTTTTTCGCCCACAGAGTCTTGGGTCTTGGCTAAACGTTGCGCCACCATCGACAATGAGGGCAGTTTCTCCCTCGTTATAGACAGCGTCTTACCGCTCGCGGAGAGGCCGAATGGTTACGCGCTGCTCTCGTGCAGAGAATCGGTGAGCTTTGTTTAGCGATTGTTTTTTTTCTCGCCGCGGCAATAAAGGATTTTTTTATGGCGGGATTTTCCGGTTTCCTCTTTTTAACAAAGCCCCGGCACTTTCTCTCGGGGAGTCGTGGCGATTGACAAATGTGCGCAACTCTTTGAGAAAGGACAGCGGAGGTATTGTTGGTGAAGAAATTGAAACGTGTACAAGGATGAGTACTCGGAAACCTACATGTATAGGAGAAAGATTCGCAGAATTGGAATTGCTTTATACTTTGCTCGGTTAATCGAAACGTTGTATTTTGTACATTTTGCGCTTAAAATATTTCTAGCATATAATATTTTGATACAATTTTATTGCGTATATCCGCCTAATAAAAAGTCACGACCGGATGTTATGAAGACGGTTTGTGATTGGCTCATTTTGTGCGCATGCGTCAAGTATGTTCATTGTTCATGTCTCATGGTTCATGTGTTTCCGGTAATTTCGGCAAAGCGCGTTGATGTTGATCTATATATTATATATATAATAGCAGAAAAAATCTGCGTACAAGCGCAGGTTTTTTTGTAACAATAAATCGAGAAAAAGCTTTTAATAAATTTATCTGTAAAGTCTGAAGTCAATATATATTTAATATCAGTCTGTCAATATTGAATTTTTTATTATATTCTTTAAAGATCTTACTTACGACAATTGATTTATGAGCTCTTCGTGTGTAAATATATTTGTGTACACTTCAGATAAGTTCTTTTTTAGATATAAAGATAAACCAGGATAAACTTTATTTTCAATAAAAGTTTTGAATAATTCTAACATTATTTATTTTGATTGCTTCATACATTTGTTTTCTACAATAAAATAACTTTGCAATAAAGTTAAAAGTATAACTTTAAAAGAGTAATAATTGTTCAAAATTTTTAATAAAAATCGACTTAGCTGGTTATTTGAAGTATTTTCGAGTATTCTTCAATTATAAATAATTCGTGTAGCTCTTAGTCTAGTAATTATAATTCAATATTTAATTTCGATTCAAATTTTTTATATTTTACATATACGTTATTCACTGAAATATCATGTCGACACGGTCACAGTTTACACACATTTCCCAGGTTCAAAAATCTTGGAAAACCTTGTTTGGGAACACGCGTTTTCAGCAAGATAAATTGCAGAGCACCGGAGCCGTTTTACGAAATTACAGAGTTCGTTATACTCGTTTCGCGATTCTATTCTAGCTCGCTCTCGAAGTGTCAAGCGCAGGTGAAAAGTCTACCCTGTGTACACAATAGCCATGCGTTAGACCACTTCTCACGACTGACCGAGAATCATCCTTGAAAGATCCCTTTAAATTGGCACGAGTCTGCGAGTGAAGTGGCCGCAAAGCGCAGCCAGCACACTTACGCACACCCAATCGATCTATTTAACCGCATTCAGAATCCCTGCGATCCTACACACAGTATAAGACCTATACACACGTCCAAACAAGTCGGCCCAGTGATTTTTCTCGCAGTTTGCGCGTCGCGGGAGGGAAAAAGCTGCGCGCGGCCAAGGATAAAAACAGATCGGCTCCTCCGGGAAGTGGAGGGAATCTATCATCGGTGGACGAAGAAGCCTTGGTGTCCGGTGGGCTGCTCGGCGTCGTCGTCCAAGGAGAAGCCAGACAGAGACAGAAGAATCGTGGGGGGAACTGCAGGTTCCTCTATATACTCCCTCGATGTGTGCGTTTGCCTCCGGGGGCTCCAGACTGGATATACAGGTATGTATAGACGCGGTTATAAGCGCTTCCCACACCTCTACCCATTCATCCTCCCGGCAACACTTCTTCTTCTTCTTCGTCTTCTTCTTCTGCTCGTCGTTTCTTCTCTTTTGCTCCGTATGCCAAGGCAGAGATCTCTCGGCCCAAAATTGCTATATTTCCATTCTCATGCTCTACCTGCAGACTCGAGGCGACTGCGCCAGTGGCGACGAGCGTTTGCAACGATTATATAGTCGCGGTTTTATGACCGGTTTTATAGCCTCTCGCTTCCTCCCAAAAATTCTTTGACCCGCTTTTCAAAATGCATCTGCGCGCGCGCGCGCGCCAGAGAGATATCGCGAGAGAACTTCTTTTCCGGTCGATTTCCTATGGCTTTACGTTCTTTTTCTTGAGTTTACGTCTTCCTTTTTTCTTCGCGCGTCTTTCAAGATCCACATGAGCGCTCGATTATTGTTAACGCGAGCGAACTTTGTTTTTTTTTTTCACCTAGACTCATTGTACAATTCACCGGTTGAGCTTCTGCTATATACTTTACGACAGTTTTTCGCTTTGTGCACTGGCTTCCCAAAAGCTACGTTTTATGCTGGTCTACTTTGGATGAAAAGATACATTGTACTCGCAGTTTTATGGGTTTTCGGAAATCCCGGAGGTTTGCCTATAACTTCCACTTTTCAGCGTATAGTGTACATCACCAACCGTGACATTAGCGGGGGAGTACGGAAGAATTGATACATTTTGGAAGAAAGAAATTTTTTTTCTGCAGCGTCTTCGATGAATAATTGTGGCTACAATTCCGAAAAAAAAACTATACAAAATAGCTCGGATATTTGAAAATAATTGTTTGTCAACAGGAAATGTATTCATTTTCATGCAAAGAAACGAATAAAAGTTTAAGAAAAATTAATGAATTAGCAATATTTTTATAAACTTTAAATGTTTGCCAATAGTTGTCAGTTTTTTTAATAAAATTTTCCAAGTTTTTATAATTATTTGAATATATGTGAAAATTCTTAGTTGACAATTCTTTAGTATCACAATGTAGCACTATTTATCTTCATTTTAAAAATAGATGTAAGTCAACTTTCATTCTAATAATTATCAAACTTTTATACATCTTTCGTAACTACGAGAAAAATGGAAACCTCTTAATTACCATAGTCTCACTTAAAGTGCGACCCAAACTCTAATCACGCCAAATATTTCAGCAGTCAGGTAAGCTGTGAATTTAGAAGCGTCCTCGCATATTGGCCTGCAATTACGAATGAACCACCCAAAAAGTGAGGGTTCAGTGTGACCAATCAGATTGTCAACAAATGGAAAGCCGGCAATTATCTGGGAACGTTGACGTTGAACGCGGCGAGCTTCCCGCTGCGTAATTGCGGCTTTTCGACGCTGCAGACACTTGCAAATTTACGGACTATCGGAGGATTCAATTAGCAACGGAGAACTGACTTGGAATACATCTCAATTGTTTTTTCTTGGCCAAGAGCTCTTTCGATGTATCTATTAAGCTATTAGGAACCGAACTCATTGCTTCAGTATAATGGGAAATCGCTTCCGTTTAAATGAAATCGAAGCTTCTGGATGTGGATGCAACAGGGAGTATAATTTAGAATCTAAAAATTTCAAGTCGGCAGGCTACCGATACTCGTGAGTGAAGGAGTGGTAAAAATAAATGTTGCTTGCACTCTGACGAATTTCAATGGTTTGTTTCAAGAAATATATTTTTATTTTTAAATTAAAACGATATGATTTAAAATACAATTTCTGCATACAGCCTTCATAAAAATTTAACGACCTCGTATTATCATTGTTATAGCATGTTAATCAAATCGTATCATTTATTATTAAACGCTTCATTCATAATTATATACTTAAAATATTAAAATTTGATTACTGTTTCACAAATGATCTTATAAATAGTAACAAATTACTGTAAAAATATCGCTTTCAATTAGAGAATATTGCTGATTTTCAGCGTGAGATCCAGAAATCGCATTTACTATAGAAATTAACAACAATCGCACGACTCGAAAACATAAGCATTGTTCCAGCTCACGCACACTTCAAACTAACGAAAGAAAAGCGCATGTTTGGCTTCGCAGTGCTATATTTTCCTTAAAGCGGCATTGTCAAAGCCGTTGTGAATGGACGCGAAATAATACGTTGTTGAACAAACAAAAGATGCATCAATAAAGTTCTTAAGATTTGCATCTTGGCCACACGGATTTCTGCACAAAAAATTTCTTGAATTCGGCGCGCCACCCCTGCTGTCCTTGTGTACAAAGACCAAGGAACAAAGCGCAGTTGATAGGAAAAAGGAGTGAGGTCTTCCGACCAACAATAGACGTGTCAATGGAAGCGCGAGAATGGGATATAAGGAAAGAGCTCCTCTGCGGCGAAAGCGTGCCCGCACAGCAGATAGCCCCGTGGCAGGGGTTTAAAGGAGAAACTGATGGAGGAGAAAAAGAGAAGGATATAGACTCTTGGCGGGAAAACGACGGCCAATCGCATCTGCGTCCTTGACTCAGCATGTCTAGCGCATAGTTTTCTATTTTTTTTCTGAATTCTATAATAATCCTATCTATCATGGATTATGCTGTATATGGGGGATGATACATTTTTCCAAGATATTATTTATAATTATTTAACATTTATATAAATTGAATAATTAAAATTTTGGTAATACACATTAACTTTACGTTAGGGATTCCGAATTATATAAGTGGAAGTTAATTTAATTTATATGTATTTGCTGTTCAAAATCTTTACAAAAAAATAGATATTGACCCTCTGATTTTAATAATTAAAACAAATATTATTGTAGCATGTTCGACACTTGGTTCGATATTTCATCAAGATTATATATATTGTATTACGTTTATTATAAAAAAAACGTGTCACGGTTTACATCTGAAAGTGAACAATCACGAACATTAAATTAAAAGTACTTATTATTAAGAGTATCTGATAAATAGTTAATAAATTAATGTGACTGTGAAGTTTCCTCCTTTGGACACTACAGTAATCAATGGAATGATGTAATTTTTGAAAAAATTACAGCATTTTATTTAATAAAACAACAACAAAAATGTTAATAATATTTTGATTATAAACAATGTAAGTATATAACAGGAAATATGAAGTATTTGCAGTCAATAATATTTGTTTCCAAATAAATATTTTTTGAAGTCATATTATTTATTCTTAAATATTTTAATTACAGCAGTTTATTAATATTTTATAAAATATTAATCTTCTATTTTAGGCCATACAAGTTGAGCATGTTTGTGACATAGATATATATCACCATTTAAAAATAACGCAATAAATAGAAATATAACATTAAAAGAATCTTCAAAGAGTTATAGAACTATCTGCCGCGAGAGAGAATATTCAGCGAAGCTTTTAAATTCCAGTCGGAGCGTGTGCGTGAGACTGCAACTATGTACCATATATATGTCGACTCCTCTGCAAACACGAAAAGTATAACTTTCCTTCTCGTCCGTGCGGAAAAACAACGATCATTTACTTGTCACCATTTGTCTGCGTGCGCGTTCAGGTCATCTCGAAGCAATTAAAAAGCCGCAGGGAAGGCATAGTCCGAGACGAGAGATGAGAAGCGAGGAGCCGACCGAAAACATTCTAACGTGAGAATAAAGGAAAAACAGCTGAGGCGCGGATCCTGCCGCAGACAGTCCTTTCGCGGAAAAATGCATCTCCTCGAAAAGATCGACAGTCGCAGACACACGCGCACACACACACACACACATACTCACACAAGCGCTCACTGCTTTCCTTTTAAATCGTTTGTTAAATTTGTTTTCCGAGGGCCTCCGGCCTCTTCTATGCTTATATTTGCTTGCGCCGTCCATAGCGGGGCCTCGAGCGCGCATAAAGAAGCCAAAAACCATAGGAGAGAGGATTTGCACGGAGGCGGCTGGTCAGCGATACATATACCGTACAAACGGTGCCGCCGCGCGCGCATAACCGCGTGTATGCGTGCGAGAACGTCGAGTCAGCGCACGGGCTGAAGGGCTGCGCTAAACGTTCATTTGTTTTCCTTTAAAGCGTATAGAGAGTGCGAGAGGCCGAGAATGCAAGTTTCGCATTTTTCTGCTGCGGGGAACAAAGAAAAAGTTAACGGGGAAATTCGAGGGATCTACTGCAAGTGCGCGCACACGGTGGCTCGGGCTGTATATATTACGTCAATTTACCGAGAAGGTACGTTACACGAGTCCGAGTTGCGTAATTAGGCTGGCAGATTTTTTAATGGGTCTGGCGCTCGCCTCGGAGCTCTTTGTGATCTCTCCCGCCGTCTCCCGTCCCTTATTCGCGCAGAGTTCGCTTCTACGGTGCTCTCCGCAGGCTGGTTTTTGGCCGTTGCTCAAATGTAAATGATGCGCTTCTGATGAATCTTTTTTTCTTGAGGTGTACGAGCTATACATATGGCGTGTTTTTCGTATACTTCTTATATTTCTTTTTCTTCTACTTTCGTCGCTTTCGACCTGACGGTTCTATTCCATAATGGTTCTATTCTATCCCCGTAATGGTTCTATTGACATTTGACGTGCTACGCAGTGGGTTGCAATTTAAAAATTAGCGGCTATGTTATTTAATGGCTGTGGTTGACTTCGGCTGCATGAGTATAAGAGGTAAATACTCGAATACGAAATTGTAATTTTGGCTCACATTTTACAATATATTGCATTACTTATAGAATCGTTACTTTCTATTATATAAGTTTAGTAGAAGTAAGTAAAAATAATGTCTTAATATCAGCTTCCAGCTCTTCGAGGTAATCTGGCTAACCATATCAATAATGATGAGAAGTAAGCTTGTTCTAGAAGCTATTATTACATTAAAAATGGCCTTTATAAGACCTTTCTCAAAAAAAAAAAAAAAATATTGAAGTTTAAAATAATCAAGTGCAGATTGCTTAGGGTTTGAGATTTCAGACAAGGAATTCCATCAGCCTTTACGATGATTGAGTGCAGAAAAAAAAATTAATTTGTATTATAAATACCTTCCACAATACGTCTCGGATCATGTAATAGGTATGGAATTCGTTGATTCACAATAGGCAATTTAAAAAATTGTTCAATGCCAATTCAAATTTATTTGAAAGAAATTATTTGGAGAGTTGAAAACGAAAATTTTAATTTAAAAGATCTTTAAAATTGAAATTAAAACCAAATTAAAATTCTTTTACCACATGAAGCACACATTTCAAAAGGCTTAATTAAGCACATATCTAAACGTTTATGCTTTGACGCACTATATTGCAATGAGGAAATTCAAATTTTATTTAAATTAACTTTTCATTAACTTTTCCTTGCGAAAATTTACATGAGTGTTTCTGAGATTTATACCTAGCTGTATCCAACATTTCAATCATATCTCAATTTTAGTTCTGTTACGGGTAGAACCTCCTTAAGTTTAAATTTATTACATCAGAGCAATATGGTGTAAAACTTTATTTGTCTAAAAATTGAAACTTTGTAAAATAACAATTAATGTTCGGTCTGCAGTTTGATTTAATTTGTATTGCTATAAGCTAAATAATTCATTATATTTCAATGTGTTATCACAATTAAATTAAAAAATGATATAAATTGAAGACTGCTGAAATGACAGACTTCTCGATATACCTAGAAAAATGTACTCTTGCAAAAATAATCTTTATGAATGAAAAAAATGTACCAAACGAAATAATATTTATTTAAATGAATCAGAATTACTTTTCAAAAAAATATTTAATTCTAAGAAGTATTTTTTTCTCAGTGTATAAATTTTAACCGCTGCGAAATTTTATTAACTGAAATTATTTCAAAATATCACTTCATAATTGATACTTTCGTTTGATACTCGGATTGGCGATCGAGCGTTAGGCTATACAGTGCGAGGAATTCGCGCTGATATATTAATCATAATAAATCTCAACAGCTGGAGCAGTCGTAAGTCTTATGTTTACTATAAATTGGAAAGCAGAGAATCCGCGTCAAGAGACTGTGTATATCCCCGGCTAATTCCCGGCAATCAAGACGATCTCTCTCTCTCTCTCTCTCTCTCTTTTCCGAATCACGGACGGCGACTGAAATCGGTCGAATCGACAAAAAGGCCTATGTGTCAAAAATTGATTTCCCGGAATAAGACACAAGGACCAGCGGCAACAGCTGCGCATTCCTCAACGCAATGTGCCATGTAGCGTATACACATCTTCTTGTATATTCCATACGTACGACGCTCCTCACGAGACAAAGCGAAGGAAGCTCTCGTCGTATAGGTATAGTATATATATATATATATATATATATGTATCTCGAAACGAAGATACACCACGAAGAAGAGAAGAAGAAGCCGCAGTCTCTCTCTCTCTCTCTGTTCGAGTGTCTGCGGTGGTCGGTCGCGCACTTGCCTCGGGTGGGGGGGTTTAAATGCCGAGACGCGCGCGAGTTTAAATGTCCCTCCGAAGCCGGGATGACCAATGACGTGCCGGCGTTTCTGCCAACGGATAAAAGCCGGCGCGAAAGGAGTAAGAGAGAGAGAGAGAGAGAGAGAGAGAGAGAGAAAGAGCGGAGGAGAGAAAGGCGAGCTATTAAGAAAGCAAGGGAAGGATCTCGCGCGGGGAGAAAGGGTTTTTGCGGGGGAAGGTCCAGCGCGGCCTCTCTCCTCCTCGCGCGTATACTTATATATACACACGCGCAGCACGCGTATATATATACATCGCGCATAAGCGACGTGGAGGCGCGTAACGCACGAGCTGCGGTCGGTTTGCTTCATTTTTTAACGGTCGTTTCGCGCTCCGAAGTGGGGGGGCTGTTCCTCGACGCTATATGCGCTCTGCCCCCGGCGAGTGGGCGAGTCGCGGCATTTTTTCCCGTCGCTCGCAGCCTCTTCGCCGCTTTTTTTTTCGTCGTCGTCGTCGACGTCGCCGTTGCAGGCTCGCTTTCGCGTTATGCTTAGCTTGCACGCACGCCTCGACTTTGTTTCGCGATCGTATCGCTCTCTCTCTGGGGCGAAATTATATCGTGTTTTTTTCACGGGAATCCGCGGAGAGCCGCGAGAGAGAACGTGTTTCGGAATTTCGGCGAGAGTTTCGCTTTATTTACAACGCGCGCTCAAGTATATGATATGCTGAATGCTTCGCCCGGATTAGTGGAATTTTAATTGAGAGCGTCGTCGCGCCCATTGAGAATATATACTCGGGCTGGAAATGAAAGAAATGAAAAGTTCGTGGCAGCGCGCGCGAATTATTTCTGCGTTTTAATATCGGTATAGCTCGTTAATGTGCCGAAGACCAATTGCGTTTTATTAAGTTTAATATATGAAAGCGACCGCTTAATTAAAAATGTTTGACGATATGCAAAGTATATAATTATCTAATGGGCGGACTGAATTCTGGAAGAACGTGTTGAATGAGTGCTTTTTGAGTGGTCAGATTTTAAAATGCGTTGCGTTGATTGAAATAAGATATTTTCGTGAAATGTTGTTTAAGATTTAAATGGCTTTGCAGTAATATAATAAATATGAAGGGAGAACCATGACGATATTATACTTAAAAGACCAGGAGGACGTCATTACATAATGAAAAGAAAATGCGATAAAATTTATGCAATTCCGTTACACACTCTGTCACACAAGTATTGCGATAACAGCGATGCTGATGCACAAAATTCTCGTTCTGCAAGTATGTACACACATTACACTGTCAGCAGTTTCAGAGATAAGATGCCAGGATAAGATCGTGCTTAATTAACGAGTTCCTACAATGGGAAATGTAATTTTGTGTCATCAGCTCGTATTTACTTGTCAAGAATTTAATATCGAACACGCGGTTAAAACAACTTGTCAGAAAAATAATTATACCTTAAATATTATACCGGATCGCACTGACACTTATTTCATTTTCATTGAAATCCCAGTGAAAAGAAAAATATCATCGCGCGTCACAACTTCGCTCCATCAGTGCATCGATATATTTTTCTGAAAAAATCCTCTCCCCGTATATATTTTTATAATTTATCAAACAGCTGATCTCTCTTTCTCTGCGCCGTGATTTCCACCGCAGGCGTATTTTGACCGGTCCGGCACCGCATCACCTGCCGGAAAAATTCATCACATGCAAATCCAGCAATAATTCAGTGCTCCTCGAGCGCACAATAGGCCGCAGCCGGCCGCCCTCGGAGGAAAAGCGAAAACACCTCACAAAGTTGCCGCCGCCTCGCAATAAATCGCCGCACACTCGAGAAAGAAAAGGAAACAAGAGCGCGCGCGCATTGCACGTGTGCGGTATACGTATATAGGTATAACATATAGGTACGAGGAATCAGCCGTGAAAGGTCAGCCCCGCTAAATCTCACACACGAGAGGTGTCACCTCCGCCGCCGCCGCCACGCAACGGTTGAAAAGCCAAAAATTAGCTTGCATTCCCCGGTGCGCGATGATAGACGCGGCAAACAAAGAGTCCTGCGGAGGCTGTCCTCCTGTCCCCGTAATGTATGCGCGCGAATAATGGCTCGGCGCGCACGAGAGACACAGGGCACAACACGGAACACGAGGCACACATTGTTGGGGGCATTGCACAGCAGCAGCGGGGGCGCTTTTCCCTCCTCTCGCGCGTGCGAGAATACATTATATAAGAACTATGCGTGATGTAAAGCTTGTGTGCAGGGCGCTGCAGAGTCCGCAGAGCGCGTAGGCGGACTTTCTCCCATTCATAAATAGAGCGCCCTCGAAGGTGAGGAAAGAAGGAGAGCGTCGGGAGATAGAGTGGCTCGGACGTGTGTATGAGGACAGATCGAGAGAGAAGGACGAGCTGCGCCGGGAAAAGCCGGGGAGAACGGGGGGGGGGGGAGGAGAAGTGCTTTATAGACATTGGTGAGTCGAGGACGTGCTCTTTCGATCGAGCTCTCTCGATGGTGTTTCGAGGGTATGGCGACGATGGCGCCGATGTGATAAACATAAAGAGTTCGGGATTGATTGGAGACACTGTGTGTATGGGAAAAAAAAGTGTGGCTTCGTACCGGCGATCGTATGATGGGCGTGAGAGTGTCGTGAGCGAGGAGGATGGGAAATGAAAGCGTTATACTTTGATAAAATTATTGTATATGGCAATTTTATTGGATACTTAAGCTTATTTAACTACCCTGGTAGAAACTTCACGATAAATTAGCTAATTTCGTTATAAATTAGCTAATTCCTAACGAAATTAGCCTAATTTATTGTTAAGTTTCTACCAGGGTATACTAGAATTATATTCTTCTCGGTAAAAACGTACTATTTTTGTGAACTCTCTTTATCCATAAATGACATTTGGATAAATCGATACAATTTATACTTTTCTGTTGCTAAAACGTCAATTCGTCCAAAGTCCGACTCTATACAAAAATCAATTTTACCTACAGCGAAATGAATATCAAAGACTATTCCGAGAATAATTTTGTTACATCACATACGTGCGAAAGTCGAACTATTTTTCTCGTTTCCTCATCTCCACACTATGTTATTGTATTTTATTGTCATAACGGCACAGAGTCACGCGGTCAGGCTTGAAATTTCTGTAAACAAGTGAAAATTTTTTTTCGACTTAATAGAATAAAAGTTAATCTCTGGGGCTTAGTCGCTCCTCGAGAGTTGCTTCGCCGAATAATAAGGATCTCGAGGAATCGCTCATTGTGCCGAGGGATTAAAAATCAAGATCCCCGTACCCTGCCGCGTGTATTTTTCTCAACCCCGAGTCCACAATGATATTTGCACAATATCCACGGTGTATAGAGAGACAGAGAGAGAGAGAGAGAATAATGCCGGGAGTCCTCGAGGAAGCGGGCGAAAAAAAATGCGCGAATCATCGTGTTTTCCAACACGCCTCGTCGTCGCACTTCTCGCGCTGTCTTTCTCTTTCTCTCTCTTTCTCTCTCTCTCTCTCTTGAGAGTATAACGCGCAAAAGAGAGCGAAGAAAGGAAGGAAAATCACGCGCTCGCACAGCGTAGAGCATTCACGGATGCGCAGGAAAAAAGAACAAGCATTATAGGTATGTGTAAGCGGGAGAATGACGGTTGCGCGCGAAATAGAGCTCCCCGAGTGTGTGTGCGTTCGTGCGTGTGTTGTATACATAAAAGTGTGTGTATGTACAGTAGGCGACGTTGAAGAAGGAATATAAGGGCCCCCGCGCGTTGCGCCGCTCTATATAATGCACACACGTAACAGGTACACGCCACCTACAGTCCTACCTGATGCGGACAGAGCGCGCGTGGTATATATATAGAGAGAGAGAGGGCCCGAATCACGGGGGCAGAGAATGGGCGCACGACCGAACAAAGCGCCGGGCCCGGGAAAAAGGAGCGCCGATCAAAGGAAGAAAGCAAAACACGCGCGCCCGCGCACTCTATATATATAATATATACGTGTGTGTGTGTGTGTGTGTGTGTGACTGTGTGTACTTAAGCGCATGTGTGGATGTGGAGCCACTGGAGAGGAACCTCGAGGGAAACCTTTCCTTCCGCTCTTGTGGGCCTACTCGCGACGACGTGTGTGCGTATATAGCTTTACACGCGCGAGATGACTATCGGTGGCGTTGGTGCGCGCGGGTGTGTGCCCCCGACTTCCTGAGATGCGGCCTGGATTTGATTTTGCTGCGATTCGCCCTTTCCTGCAACTGCGTCTTCTTCGTATCTGTCTAGCTTATCTGGGGAGGAACGTAGGGGACGACGAGCTCGAGGAAGTTAAAGTGTTATATGCTTTTACTTTCGGCGAGAGAGGAAGCTTTTTGCGATAGTGTAATTTTAATTTATTCCGTTTATACGTTTCTAATACAGAGTGTTCAACTTTGTGTTTCTGCAGTTTTATGGCAAATTTTTTATTTTCTTAATTTAATAAAATTATGATGAAGATTGAATCAAGTAAACAATGTACATCATATCATGGCTTTACGAAGGTTTCATTAATAATAATAAAAAAATTGTGCATTTTTTGGAAAACCCTGCGTGCATTGAATTCTGAAATAAACAGAATAAATTGCATAATTTAGAAAAATTTCCTTACAGTGCAGCAGAAGTGGAACAATTACAAGTATGTACCATTGAGATTTCAATTTGTTTTGTCTACTAATTTTTATGCGAAAAATTTAAAACCAACAAAACGAGCTTATACTCAGGACGAAACTTAAAAAGAAATTTATTAAAACGAGGGTTTTGTTCACGCAGAAATTTGCCTTGGAAGTCTTTGAAAATTTCGAAAGTCTTCGGGACTAACTCACCCTTTCTTTTGTGGGGTTGAGAGTTGGTCATCGGTTGAGTCGGGGCAACTACCAGATAGAGAGCGACCAAAAACTATGGTGAAAAAATTTATTGGGTTGAAGGATGATCTCGGGGCTGAGCGAGTGCAACTCATGTGTTTTGTAGAAAAAACTGTTGCATTCGCATAATTTAAAATTTGAAAAATAAATATTTTATGAACAAACATATAATTCTACAGAAAATACTAATTTCAAAAGAACTCGAATGGCGAAAATCGAATGGTAACTACTTGAGATAATGAGACTAGTTTGATAAGTGTCACTTTGGAGGATTACGAATTATAAAAGTAAAAATGCTCCGATTTTTGTGATACAAGTTTTGTAAGTCTTAGAAATCTTTATGCACGAACGTAAAAAACGATCGTACGTTAAAAATGATCCTTGTTTAAAAATTGTTCATTTGAAAATTGAGAACACAAACTTTTTTTAATGTCGCCCCCACACGCGTTCGACTCAGCCGACCACTGACCGAGATATAAACCTTTTTTTTTTCTAAATTTCGCAAGTCTTTCGAAAGACTTCCTAGTGAGCAGCCCCTCGTATTGACAGGATCGATCTACGCATCGATAAAGAACCCATCCTTTTCCAACGATCGACAGGCCCGCTTCTTCACTCCAAATTTCCGAAATTAAAAATAAAAGAAGCAGAAGAGGCTTCATTGTGAAAGCGCAAGTCGCGAATCCCACACACACACACACACAGGGCTCTGACAGCTCGTTTGGACAGCTGCAACTTGAGAATGTTTACCAGGGAAACGGCGCGCGCGCGCGCGCGAGCTTAACGGAAAAGCCGGCGCTGCGGTCAATCCGTAAGACGTCTTTGTCGCGCATGACATGCGCCTTAAAAAACGGAAAAAAAGCCCATCGTAACGAGTGGGCGTATCAGAATCGAAGAATCGAAGCGACGAGCCCCGCTGCAGGGCATTATGCGCTGTATACGTACACGCGCGCAGTTGCGACAAAGCGGGCGCGCGCGGGGGCCTCGTGTGCGCGCGCGCGCGCTGCGGAAAAAGCAACAAAGCGCGAAGAAAACCAAGACAACGGGGGCGACGAGCCCGCTGCTGCTGCTGCAGAAGGCGCTATATACTCGAGGCGCATGAAAAGCGTGTATAGATGCCTCCGCCCGCGCACGCGTGCCGCGCGCATCCGTAAAACGAGCTCCTCGCGCTGTGCGCCGGGGCATATAATGGATCGGGGGGGCTGGTACACTGACGCGCACACATGTTTCCGAGGGAAGAATAGGGCATAAAAAAAGGCGAAAAATTCGGCAATCTGCAGGAGACCGTTGAGAAATCTTTCTCTCTCTCTCTCTCGAGGAGGATCCTTCGGAGGCATTATCAACTTGCGTGCAGCCCACTCTCTCTCTCAATGCCTCTCGCATTGTGCATTGTACCTTGCACGCGCCGTTTATATACGCTTATACATATAGTGTATACGCTACATACACACGCGTTTTACACGCGCATCCCGAGACACAATGAGAAAAAAGAGATACGGCTCTTCCGTCGAGACCTTTTTCTTTCCTGGAAGCCCGCGCCGCAGCTATAATACACACTCTGTACTGCGTACGTATACACTGAGCACACTGTGCGCGCAGCAGCTACATATACTCGCCCACGCGTGCAGCGCGCTCAATTCCTGCGTATGTAACGGTCCTCGCGATTCGAGACATTTTTAAATGGCTCGAGTCGGCTCGTGGAATGCGATGCGCGCGCGGCACGCGCGATCCTCCTCAAGGGTCTTATCCTGCAGCCGGTCGCCGTCGTCGTTACGAATATTATAATAGAGCGAGTCTTTACACAGGATCTCACGTGTGTGTGTGTGTACACTACACACCCGCGTATCCAACAAGCGAAAGCGCAAGTACTCCGCGCAGAGCATCGCAGCGAGGTGCGGCTTAGAAACGGCCGCCGAGCCGCGAATTCGACGAGTATAAAGACGCGCGCGCACGAGTGTCGCGTATATGGGGCAACACAATGCCGAGGATCAAAGGGAGGTGCGTGCGCGTGTGGGAGGATTAAGAGCCGCGGCTCTGCCAGACATCGAAGAACACAGAGAGCGAGGGAGTGGGAGAGGGATGGAAAGTTACATTGAGAAAACCGAGCCTCGAGGAATTTCGTGAATGAACGCCGGGACTCGTGAATGAAGCCGACCATACACACGCGTGTATATAGGTATATATAAAATAGTGACGGCCGTGAGGGAAAACTCTCTCGGCTGCAGCGCGGCTGTGCCCAACCGTCTTCGCGTCGCCGGGCTTTCGAGAATCCCGTCTCGCGCGCTTGTACACCTTAGGTATATGTATATAGGTATAAGTGTGTGTGTGTGTGCGCGTGTGTGTGTCAGTATGCCAAACGCGTGTGCGGAGAGGCCTGCGCGCCGGTGGTGGGCCCCGGGGGCCGAGTTTTCACGAGAGCTGACCATCGCGTCGCCGGGGCTCTATTACCGAAAGAAAGAGAGATTCCGCGAAGGCGAGAGCCGGGGAGAAACAGAAGCGGAAAGGAAGAAAGACCCCAAGTGTCGCTGCGCCTGTGTCCTGGTGTCTTGTGCGCGCGATGCGGATCCGCACTGTGCGCTCGCCCGCGTTCGACTCTCTGCAGCGTGTGTGTATCGTGTAGAGGGTATATATATATACGCACACTGTGCGCATAAAAGGGAAGCGGACGGGAAAACGCGGTGGGTGAAAATTTTTCGTCAAGTGCACCAGATTCTCTAACTAATGGCTGGCTTTTCGAGGTATAGAGGACCCAGTATATTTGGCGTTGTTTGACCTATTTAAGGGGATGTATGCATCATTGAGAGCGAAAGTAATGGGAGTGATGGAGGCTGCCTACGCGGAGCTGCCGCTGCTCTACATTGTGTGCGCGGGTGTCTCTTTTTTTGCCCTGCGTGACGCATCCATTTATATCAATTTGCCATCCTCCTGTGCGAAACTCACCCGAGTATCATGACTGCTCCTTTGTGCGCCGGTGCGGCACAAGTCGACATTTCAATAGTTACTACGTGACAAATATTTCTGGGTATTTTATCAATGTATCCGTAGTGTCAAACATTTGCATTCACGCCGGCAGACTAATACACGCATTCAAATTCGGGAATTCTTGTTTTTAGAAATCTTTTTATCGTATTTATGAAATTTGTATCTTTGTCGTTCTATGAAGACAATTTTAGAAGTGCGATTTTTTCCTTATTATATGTAGGTAAAATGTACAATAATTAAATATGCCATAATTGTATAAAAATTTTTAAAGTCCAATTGCGAAAGACGGTACGGTTTATAATTCTGCGTTGAGTACAGGTTAGAAGAAATAATAGCGGAATCCATGCTACAAAACACTACTGAAATATACCTATGCCAAATTTTGTGAGTCAATACAAGAACAGACAATAAAATAAATACCCCAATTTCTGAGCTGCATACACTAAAATATGAAAAACATTGATTTCGTCGCGTTAAATCATACTTTTGTGAAAAGTGGTGAGATTAGAAAAATTGAAAAATAAATCGCTTTTTTACATTTGTGTATGTAATATGTATAATGTACAATTGCGTATTGTTCATCTTATATGCATATCTGTGCAATGCACATTATATGAAACATTTTCATGTTGACATCGGCGGCTTTCTAAAATAAAGATTTAATAAAAATGATTCACAGTAGTAAAAAACCATAATTAACCATACTTTCTTTGTCCAGTCGGCACACGGAGAGCGGCAGCATTGATCTCTCGTCAAAATAGCTCTTTTGTGGACACATATATTATATAATAAGTATACAGTACATATACACATAATACACACGTACACATCGCACACATCCAAGAGACGACAGATTATGGACAGGGACAAAGTTGTATGAGAAATAGAGAGTAGCCGCTTATATAGACAGTTAGTGGCCGGGGAATAAATTCCGAGATGTCTCTCGGGGCGCCTTGTAGTACTTCAACCAAACGGAAGAAAGAGCGCGCGTTCGTACACACACACGCGCGCACTCGGAGAAAGAGAAATGGGATTCCCAGTGTACGGGGGTGAGATGCCCGCCAACTTTTTCCGTCATTTCTTTCTCTCTCTCTCCTGGGGCTTTTTCTCCGTTTTTACCTTTTTATAATATACAGTACATGCCTCGAAGATGAGTCTCGAGCCGACGCAGTCTGTAGGCGGTTTTCCGGAAAAGACGGTTGAGCCATCACGTGGGAAACGAGTGCGATCGCGATCCTGCGCACTCGGTGTGTATTATACGGCTGTATCCACAAAGGCTATATCCTTTTTCTGCATCGATTAGCGAGCGAGTCTTTTTTCGTAAAAGTGCGCGCACTCTGGAATTCAGGAAGTGCCTCGACTCTTCCGGAATCTGACAAATTTTTGCTGCGGATTATTGCATTGTGCGCAGCTTGAGAGCTTTCGAGAATTCGACGGCAACGCATAATCGAAAATTCCTGAAGAGACAACATAGGTAATCGAGTACAACGATAAATTTTCCGTGAGAAAAGATGTGCTGTGTCGTCATGTAGATTGTACGTGTACTATAAATTATTGTTGATATTCCATCAAAGTAATAACTTATTGAAAAAAAATACGGTTTCGTCAACGCATTCGATTACATTTTTATTCGTTATTTTAACTGTCACTGCATTGAAAGGTTCGATCGTCAATCGTCTGTCGCGCGCTTGACGACTCTCACAAAGAAAGTTGATCAAGCCAAAAGAGAAGCGAATTCCGTTAAGGAATTCGCACGAATGCTATATACGTATATACGCATATAGCTGTATATACCTATACATTGTACACACGTATAAAAGAGAGAAGCGCGCGCAAGCGAGCGAACGAGCTGGGAGAGAGCAAAAAGCGCCGAAAAGGATGAGAGACGAACGAGCGTATACATATACATATATACAATATCCCAACGTACGCTGAGGAATGCGTCCGAGATCTCATTATCCGCCGCTTGAACGGCAAAAGGCATCGCATATCCGGAAAGTCCGCGAGAAGAGTGAGCCTATTAAGTCGATTCTCTGCCGTCCTGGCGGCTTTTCACCTATACCCATCACACACACACAGCCGGCACACGAGTCCGCTCTTTTCCGCCTCCATCTCCTCCTATACGTATGCGTCCATATTATACGCACGGGCTAAACGAGAGCCGCAGTGTCGCGAGGCTCATTGTGCGGACGCGCGGATCCCGGCGACGAAAGGACGCCCTGACAATGGGGCGGATGTCGGTTTTCCGATCGCGCGCGCGCGCCGACGTTCCGACGATAGAGAGATGTGCTCTCGAGGAGGAGTGGGAGGGGCCGATGCGTGCCGGAGTGACGGAGAAAGCGAGTGGGAAGAGAGCAACCCTTTTCACGGGGCGCCTTCTGAGGGATTTTGCTATTATTGCGATCGCGCGCCGGCGGAATGCCTTGCGAGCGCTCGTGCTTATATATGAGTATATGCGTGTGTGTGGGTCTGTTGGGATCTTGATCGGTCTGTTTGTTCGATTTTCTGGACGATAGACGCTCGGGAATGCGCTGTTGTTATGATCGATTTGTCAGCTGCGCTTTTTTCTCTTTTTGAGGGAGGAAACCGAAAAGCGAGGACTTTATGGCTGAATTTAGCGGAAGATAAGAGTTTAACTTTTAAGGAACTCAGTGCGATAGTGTATTGTTCAAGAAATGGTGATTATTAACGATAAGCAATTTATACATATTTTTTCTAAACAATTATTTTAATATATTTCGGAAATATATGTAATTAAACATGTTTAAGTAAAAAGTATGTGTAATTGTTTAGAAAAAATATGTATAAAAATATGTATGTTTTTTTTTAAATTATGAGTTTTACCATTAGAAATCTCAACTGTGTATGGATTTTTTCAACAAAATTTCCACTTCTATTTAAGCAGACCAAATGTGTCTTTTAGATAATAAGAATCATTTCCACCGATAAAAAAGCATAGCTTTGTTCATATTTTAAAATTTTTTCAAGCCTTTTAGAAACATACTATATTCCAAATAAAAATCAAATACTATTGAAAACTCACTTTCGACACGTTTCTGAATATTGATTTATCGCATTGATTATTGATTTATTTTCATCATGCCAATTATCTTAATCATAAAAGGTGTTCCACTCGTCAAATTAGCAATATTTCCAATTACATCAAGTAAATAGACAAACAGAAAAAGGAAATTCGAACAGTCCTCTAATCTGCGCAACGGACTCGTGCGGTTAGGTCCAGATCGACGGTTTCACGGCGAATCAATAGCCAATGCAAGATCTCCTTCACAATCGCGCACATCCCTTCGCAGTCCGCATAAACCTCAGGGCTCCAATTGAAAACACCGGACGTCCAGTGTGTCCAGCGCTCGGCTCACAATGCCAAATCACACTCGGAACAGATGTAAGCCATTTCAAGTCACTCGATTCATCGGCTGCTCGCACTTCCTCGTCCTTCTCTCTCTCTCTCTCTACATATATATATAGGTATACGTCCAGAGCAGAAAGGAAGACAGTAGCGGCTTTCGCGCGCGTGCGCCGTCTTCAAAAGCGCGTGCCGCAGAACCGCAGAAGAGAAGGGTTGCAAGTCTCTTGTTCCCCGAGGAAAAGACGTCGTTCAGCCGAGCTTATGTTATTATATACGCGATGCGCGCCGCGTGCGTAGAGGAAATGGCCAATCGTCACGAGCGAAGTTTCTGCCGGCGAGGAAGGGAAAAAGTCGTCCGACCACCTACCTTGGTTTCGCTCATAATATGACCAATTCTCATAGAAAAATGCACTTTTCCGGGGGGTCGAGAAATCGAAATTTTATTTTTAAAGCTATAGTGGTTTCGGGCCGATGAGACTTTCTTCTGTAAGCCAAAAGATAGCTATCTTGACTAGTCAATTAGTCATAATTGCAGAGGAACAATGGGAAAAGTTACTAGTAACCATATTTCTGAGCCGCATTTTACGGTTTTTTTTTTATAAAAGATTAATGCGTCGAAATGCTGGAATAATGACAATTACGAATATTTCTGAGGCACAAATAAAATTTCAAATTACACCGGAATAAAGTGCAACAAAAGAGCTTTGATTTAAAAAAAATATGCCCAGATTTGATGCTCTGATCAAAAGTTATGTTCGCTTGACAAAGAAAAGTAAATAAAAATCCGAATAGCCACGATTTTCTATCAGCTAACCGAAGAAAGTCTGATCGGTCCGAAGCTTCTATAGAGTAAAAAAAATTTTTCGATTTCGGACCCCCGAAAGGCGCATTTTTCTATGAGAATTGGTCACATACGCGTATATCATACACCTATATACTATATATGCCTATATATATACCAGGCATACCTGTACCGCACTGCACCGAGTGCGCGCGCGCGAACTCGAGTGCGACTCTCTACAATGGGATGCTATAGGCGGTCCGGAGCGCATTAGGGAAATTGAGAAATTTCAAAGGCTCGCTCTGCGCGAAGTATAGGAGAGGACTGTATGCATAATAGCCGGACTTTGCGGAAAGGGAATACCTATACATATAGGTGTCTCGATGCGGCCGGTTAAATGGGCTTGCGGTCCACCCTCTCTCACTCTCACTCTCAAAGGACCTGCCGCTGATCACTCGCCCGCTGCAGCGGTGCGGAGGCGACGATTTTCCTGGCGCGGGGCGCGATCCAGCGAGAAAGAGCACGCGGAAGCGTGGATAATTAATTCCCGTCGGGCGAAGCCCTTTCCCCATTCACGTATAGCGTATATATACGATACTGTGTGTGCACTGTGCGGTACGCGCGAAACTGCCGGCTATTCTCGAAGGCGCGAGTCTAAAGGAGCAAACGAGAGACGAGTTGCTCCCGGCGGGGAGGTCTCTTTGGCTGCGTGTAAACGCGCGTGCCCGATTCGCAGAAATCTCGGCGTGTCTGTCTGTGTCGCTAAGGGGCTAATTTATCGAGTATGTGTATAGTGTATATAGGCGACCCGGAACTGCCGGATCCGAGACGAGGAGAAGAGCGCAGGTGAGAATGCGCGAGAGACGTTGAGGCGCGTTGAGGGTATATTTATGTGTATACGGAAGGGCTGGAATGCGCGTCGTGGAAACGGAAGAGCGCAGCTTTTCGGGCCGGCGAATTCCGATGTACAAGGGTTGCCCATTAGGACCGGCAATGCGCTCCTCCGTGTCTGTTCGCACCCTTTTTAACCACGTCGACGTGTATAATGTAGACTTTTTGGAGCAATTTTCTGACGCTTTACCTGGAAAAATGCGGCTTTTAAGGGGAGTCGCGCGAGCGTGATTCGGACCGTTTAGAAGCCAGAGAGGGATGATTCGATTTTTCAAGCCACTATAAAACGTTGCCGGTCGTGAGAAAGGGTCGATCCGTACATACGTATCAACCGTCCCCAGAAAGACCCTCAATATTGGGGAAAACAGTGAGGAAAAAAATTTTTTCAGTGAGACAAAGAAGGTAGAAATTGTAAAAGGAAATCGCAAACTCGAAGCGATGCCGACCACCTATGCAACAGAATTTTACGTGTACGATTGCCCAATTTGTGTCGAGACGACGAATGAACAAAAACGATGTCGATCCATTTACAAAGTTTGAAGAGGGCTCGTAAGAGGGTCTGGCTAAGAAGTCGGCCTATACGACATTCGTCTCCACTCGTTGCAAGACGACAACAAGTAATATAAGCCGAGCGACGTCAGGTAAAATCGAGCGTATCAATTGCACTTCAACTGAAATCCATCAGCCTCTCGAAGTTACACAGTAGAGCGGCGAATAGCCCTCGTCCTCCCACCGGCCGATTCACCCAAAGAATTTCCTCGAAACTTCAGCGTTTCCCCTAAGTACGCGCCGCACTCAGCCCTATACGCTATTTATCACCCCCCCTAAAGCGACTAAAGAAGACGAGCGAAGTGCGAGTTTGTGTTCGCGCTAGAGCTGCATAGAGGCCGAAAAAAGGGCGAATCCAGAGCTCGTTAGGAGCGGCCCATTGGCCGAACAAATCCTAACTGAGCGAGGCTTCTCTTGCGAAAATTTGCGCCGCATCTCTCGTGTGCAATGGGCAGCCCTCGCCCACTTTTTTTTTTTTTTTTTGACCACCGGACACGACCTGCAGCCAGGCCGTAAGTGACCGAGACCGAAGGGTCCGAAAGGCCTTGCGTCTCGAGGAGGAAAAAAAGAACATCGGCCGTACGAACGCGCGAGCCTTGGAACGAATCGCGAGGAGGATCGCATGCGTAACTATATACGTGTATACGAGAATTCGGACTGAGCCGAAAATTCCTATCTTCTCTTCGGTCTGTATAAAAAGGGGCCGGAGAAGACGCTACTTTTCTGCCCCGTGTCCACCCACCCCTCACGAGACGATCCCCCCCAGTTTTTACCTCTCACTTTCCTTCTTCCTCTCTTTCTTTTTCTTTCTCTTCTTTTTTTTTGCTTTCTTTCTTCACTTCTGCACCCGGCATTCACTGCGGCTCTCCAAAGTCGATTTGCACTGCAGCGAGGCTGTCGATAACGGCCGCTATTGAGGTGGTCCCCAAAAACGCCCGCGCCGCTTATGTCGCACGAGAGTGTTGAATAGTATATTACGCACCAAGGGAGGAAAAAACTTGGACAGTCCATATTTTTTCGTAAATTGCCTCCTGAGCCGAAGGTGAGGGTGGCAAATACGAGATATGGGCTGTCCGAATTTACTCCCGTGGAGTGTATACTATTTTTCCTCACACTAGCGCCGAAATTACGCACTTATCTCCAGGCGAGCGGGAGAGAATAATGTGGTACTTTCGGCGCAGTGCGAGGAAAAATTATTTTCTCCTTCCGTGGAAAATCTTTATGAAGCGGGTGGACGACGTCTTTAGTCTCGGGTTGTACGCGCTATTCTCGATTGCGGTTACAACCAACTGCACGTGTGCGCGATTTTCCGAGAGTTTTTTTTTTCCTCGGGCCGTCGAGAGAAAAACACGCGTCTTATTGTCAACGATTGATTTACAGAGACGGGAAGGTTTTTTTCCGAAGGAGGACTTGCGGCATTGACGGCCGGCCGGGCGGGGGTTTAGAAAAAAGTAAGAATTGCGGAACCGAGTTACACCTGGTCTGCGGGCGATGTTAGTTATAGGCTTAGGTGTGCTGGCTTTCTATGGATCTCTCGCCGGTTAATTGGGAAATAAAGGCATAAAAACCGAGGAGAGAGAGAGAGAGAGAGGACGAAAATCTTAAAGAACTTGTCTCTCCAGATCCTGGAATGATCGTAAAAGTTTTTCAAAAGCCTCTTCCTATTGTGCTATTCTATATACCGCGAGGAAGTGTCTTTGTGACATACTCTGAGATGAAGACTTGTTCAAAGGCACACTGCCAAATTTATAAGATGGAGGGTATTCAGAAAATTTAGCCTTAACATTTTGTGATTTATTATTAAAGGTGGAGTTCGACCGAAAAGATTTTTTTTTCTTTCTGGCTTAGGCTATTTTCCGAGTTTTTTTTCATTATTCTCAACTAAAATTAAAAATTTAGATTATAACATTATGCAATAATGAAATTTGACAAAATTTAAATATTGAGATCTTAATAAATATTGTGAAATTATTATTGTTATTAAAACTATCGATATTACCGATTTCTAGGACAAAGCGCATTTTTGTAAATATTGCAATCAACTTCTTGAAAACAAAATCTATTTTCTAACGGTATTAAGTGACAAGTGTGGGTTATAGCCATAATAAATGTATAGAGACCTTATCAGACACCAAATCCACAATTTCTACATTTTTTCAATTACTGTTGAATTCAGGCTTACGGGCTCCCAAGAAACATGTATTCATATACAAAAATTTTGAAGTAAACTGTTCATTAAACAGTTAAAAAGTGTACTAAAACAAACAGAACAGTTTATTAGAATAAATATTTTGTGAAAATTTCGGTTAACTTTTACGAATTTAAATAGATCTGACGTAAAAGATTACCGAGAAAAATGCGTGCTCCTTGAAATCCAGTCATAAAGTAAGTCTGTGCTGGCGGTCAAAATGAAAAAAAAAAATTTCACGTACGTGCCATCTTACGTTGAACGTAATTTACGCAAAACACATAAACGGCGAGGCGCGCCGGAAAAAAAACTTATCGAGAAATCTCCCTCGGTGAAGCCGATCTCCGACGAAGTTATTGCTTCACCCGCGGCTCGGGAGATGCACGAAACCGATCGTCTTACTGCGTCTATCAGCGATATCTCGAGGGTATAGTTCTTCGCAGTTAACTTAGATGCAAAGACACAGAGGAACACGCACTCGTCCCCCGGGGGGTATAGCCAGCAGTAAAAACGTATGTCTACCTGTTCCTCGTCGCCGCTCCGGTGGAGGTCCGACGAAATCTCCGGACCTTGCGACACTCACACGTCGCTTTTCTCCGGGAATCTCGGCGATTCTCGATCTTTACACGCGAGAAGGAGAGACAGAGAGATATTCCAACGGTCTTTTTCGCTTCTCTGTTGTGTAAACGGCGCGAGGCTTATGGGAAAGCACGGATCTCGGGAGCATTGTCCTTGCGCCTTTCTGTGCGCGAAATGGAAGCTTTGTGCACGGGGACGCGTGGGCGAATCGGCTGCACCGGCGCCTTTTTACATGTACCTCGAGGGTGCGCAGGAAATTCCGGAGAGCGAGAGAGACACTTTGCACCGTCGCTTCTCTCGTGCATGTGCCAAGCAGTGCACCCAGGACTCGAGCCGACATATATTATGTGATTTGTGGCTCGTTCCTCTTTTTTTCCCCCTCGATGCGCTCTCGATGCGAGTGCGACACTTCCGAGAAGGTGCGGAGTGACAATCGAGTCGTGTGGAATGTCGGACCATTGTTGCGTTTGTATATTTATGAGGACATTTTGATGAGTGCCAATCAAAATGATTTTCCGAGTGGGAGTCGGAGTAGGAATCGATGTCTGTATAAGTGGGTACATATTTGTATTTATGCATAAATAATGAAGTATTGCAAAAGTTTGAATTTTTCGATAAAATTTAGCGGAGTGAAAATAGACAATTAGCTTTTGACGAAGAATTGAAATTTGTAAATTTTAGCGTCTCTCTTTGTTAGGAATGATTTACACTCTAAACGTCAAAGCGAGCGTCAAAGGTATAACTAATTTACGGGAAAAAGTTTAAATTTCGGGTTAGCACTTTAGAAATGTAAAAAAGGGATGATTCCACTTTGCAAGAGTAAGAAATGCGAAAATTTTACTTTGCAACATTTGAGAAGTAGAAAAAATGAAATTTTTCATTTTGAGAAGTGTAAATTGCGAATTTTATACTTTAGCAAAGTAGAACTTGCGAAGTGCACTTTTCTAAAGTAGAAATTTCATTTTTTCTACTTCCCAAATGTTGCAAAATAGAATTTTCACCATTACTTACTTTTGAAAAGTGGAATCTTTCCTTTTTCACCCTTCCAAAGTACTAATCTGGAAATTTAAACTTTCTTTCGTAAATTAGCTACTTCTGGCATTTATAGTGTAACGTTTTTTCTTGCAGAATTTCAAATTCTCGTTGCAGTGCCTTCACAAATAACATTTAGTATAATGCAACGGAGGACAGCTATATATACGTGCGAGTATACGTGCTCGTCTACATCCGCCGTATGGTGGCATGAAATCTGAATTTTCAATGGATATTTGGACTGGTTTCAGACGCATAGAAAGCGCAATTTCTATGCACCGCGACCGTACGCACTGTGAGAAAAGCTTGCGCCATATATTGCGCATATTTTATTGCACTGCCCCGCGCAGGAAGTAAAAATAGCGTTGTCGAGCGCTCCACGCGGGTGTTCACTCGAGAAAAAAGCCGTATATTTTAACTTCTAATTGAGCCGTCTCGCGCTTTCTTCGTGGCACCCACGTGCACTTTCATTCATCAAAGCGCAATATATTAAGAGGAGAATAGCAGGTACGCATACGAGGACACTCAATAGTATACACAGCAGTCGGAACTCGGGGGAGTATTAAATCAATCCGCCGGATTAAATATTACCCTGCGTGTATTCGGGCTCGGGGAAAATTCTTTTCTACCCCTGGAAAAAAAAAATCTTTGCGCGACAAAGTGACATCATCCCTCGACAAGCGCCGAATCTTGCCCCTCGAGATGGCATGGCGCAGGTCGCTTTCTCCTCCTCGGGCTCGCGCTGTCGCCGCTTCTTTCTTCCCTCCCGAACCTATGCGTGACGTTTCCGAGAATCGAGCGCCGACGCGAAACTGACGCGAACGAGAGAGAGAGAGAGAGAGAGAGCGCATGGGTCCGACAAAAAAATCTGTAACAGCGGGAATACACGCGTCGAGACGTGGCTCTTTAATGGCTTTCTTATGTGGCGCAGTGCCCGGTGCTCGCGTAAGCTTACGTGGGAGGAACGTGATCCCTTTTCCCGTACGCAGCTTTATATGCGCGCATTCGAGGGAAGGTATACGTATATATATGCGTTAGGGGCTTTGTACGCGCGCTTTGAAGTTTTTGGTGCGCGTCTCTTTCTCTCTCCTTCCCGATGAAGACCAACGGAATCTATATACTGTATACTCGCGGCAGAGCGAATTCGGACGAGAGATGCGGGCGGCGCGAGGACGAAACGTTGATTTGGGTACATAATGTGTATGAATTTTTCCTATATATCTGGAGGTATAAGGAAATTCAAGCAAAGTGTGTGCCATTGAAGTTTACTCACCCATTGAAGCTGCTGTCGTTTCTCCAACGTCGCAGGTCTTCGCAGCTCTCTGGACATAAGAAAAGAAAAGTGACATGACAAAGAGGTGAGAGCAAACATTTTGAAGTACGAAAAATCCGTTATAGAATTATACTGTTTACACTTGCTTAGAAATATGTTGAATTTTTACTGCGTACAGTGCAGGTAAAAAAAACCGTATAAATGGTTAATAGAACACATTTTATGTGCAATTATATTGCGTATTGAAAATTTATCGCAGATTCTGCTCAATCGATGTTAATTTTTTTTATTCCATGTTTTTTACAAAAAATGTTGTCATTATGGTTATAAATTTTATTTATATTATATCACACCAATCTGATTAATGATAAAGAGATTCGTACTACGAATATACATTGGAAAGAATGCCATTTTAAATCAAAGTGAAATAGTAAGCTTGAATATAGCTTGTCATCAGAGAAGGATAAATTCTTTTGAATTCAGTTTGATTGAAGTGCATTTATTTCCCTTCAAATCCTGCAAATTTCTATGGTAACAATATTTTATTTATTCATCAATTCCGGTGAACCACCCTCTACAACTTGATTGACAAATGAATCACACCTATACAATATACAAACATCTGTCAGTGTGATGAATATATTCCACCAAGATTTCCCACATTAACACATATTCTACTCTTAAATTCAAAAAGATTATTTTATTATAAATTATTGTAAATATCTCTATTTTACAAGATATTTCCAATCATTCATAATAACATTTTTTAATATTAAAATTTTTATAATATTTATTCAGAAGTATACAATGGTTTGCATTTCTGGTTGATATTGTTTTATTATTATATTATTACAATTGTTTTATCAATCTAGTGTATCTTTTCTTTGTTGAAGGGGTTGCCGAGGGGGTTGCACCTAACTGCGAAGTGGCGTGCGATGAGTTTTAACGGCTTCTATACGAGCATTACAGTAATTCGAAGTAGCTGCACAACTGTTCGATTGACACATATGTTAAAATTGGATACAACTGAACGTACTCTTCAGATTTTCTATCCAACCGTAATAAAGATAAATAAAGATCGATAAAAATACAAGGTTGCAGTCTTTTTTTTCTAGATTAACAAATGTTAAAATAGAATTTTAAGAAACTTACAAAAATGTTTTCAACAGTATATTGCGCATACGAAGAAATACAATACACAGAGTAACCAGAGACATATTCGTCGAATTATCTACACGAATATGCTCGAGAGATGATCGAGATACAACAGATTAAAGCACACGCTCGAGCAGACGATAAGCATCTCTTAAAGATCCGCTCGAGCGCCCAACTGCCAATATAATTAATTGAAGCCATATAGAGAGCAAGCGTATATTACACACGCCATCGCGCATACCCACGACGACGCGTCGACACACACGCGTTCAAGGAAGCACGTGCATATGTATATCGTATATACTATATACATTATACATATACTCAGTTTAAATCGTCGGGCAGAAAGTCTCGATTACGGAATTCCATTAATTCCATTAATCCAGCAACTCGCTCGGCCTCGTCCCCGCAGGAACATAATCACTGCAGACAGCACTAGGCACGTGTTTGGTCTCGTGCGCGCAACCCGTCGAAAGAAGAGCCATGAATCACGGCGCGTATATAGGCGCGCAGCTGTTGTATATATATATACGCTAGGCGGTATCGTCCGCGTGTCTAGTTCTCTCTCTCTCTCACTCTGCGCGCGTTATAATAACGCAGGCGCTTCGTGTAGGCACAGCCGAAAGATCGGGGTGGGCCCAACCCCTGCGAAGAGGAAGCACGTAGCGCAAGATCGCAGCGTAGGATTCTGCTGTCGCTGCCCGATATCTGTCGAGGGGTCGCGCGCACGTCACGTTATTTGCGTCGACTCGTCCCTGTATTTATACGATTCGTCGCTCTCTGCACCCCTATACGTATAGACGATGATTGTATGTATATATAGACATGTGTGCGTCCAATTTTGACTACGATAAATGCAAGTACGCGTATATGCGGGCACGAGTCAGCGATATCTTGGACTGCGCTGTACTTTTGCGGGGGATTCGCGACGCTCCGAAAGGCTTTTATTCCGAGCTGCGGTGAGTTTTAACGGCATTCTCGAGTTAATGATGTAATTTTTTTTTTTACTGAGAATATAATTTCAAGATACCTCTCGCAGCTTGGAATTGTAAGAGCCTCGTATAAGATCAATGCATAGATGATACAGAATGTTTTGTTTACGAATCAACTTATTAACATAATGCTTTTTGATTTTGCTGCCACCACTTGGAATCTATTTTGTTATACTTACAGCACCTTACTCCGCGGTGAGATAGATCGAATTTTTTGAGAGAATTAAATTTTATTCTCTGTGTGCAACCACAACGCACAAGCGTATGATTTGTTTATACAAATAATAATAATAATCCTCTTTAAAAAAAGTGATGGCCTTTGTTGTGAAGCATTTAATACGAAATTCTGATTGGTTGCTATAAATAAACATGACTATGGTTATTCATGACTGAGATATTGAGTGCAAAACATAATCCAAATCGCGCGCGAAGTATTCCTCTTTAAAAAAGTGAAGCTAAAGTAAATTTTGTAGTAAGTTTACGATTGATACACGGAGTCCAAAATATAATCTGAATCGCGCGCGGAGCCGCGCTGAATTCCTTGTATAGTAATAAATTAATTGTCGTTAATGTTAAAGCTTGTCAGCGAAATCCCAATTCATTACCCGAGCATTTTCGAACTCTATACAACGCGTCAATTGTTTAGAACGAATCTCGGACAACGAGGATTATTCGAAACAACGTTGCATGCTAATAATTGGAACAGATCGTTTACATAACAAACGTAAGGTTGGGTAGGTATATCCACTCCACGTGCAGAAGCAACGATTTTACATTCACGCTCGAGTAACGAAATTGTTGTTGTGACAAGGCAGTTTACAGCGAGAACCCAACACCGACCTCAACGCTTCGCTCCAGCAAGCGACATGCAAATAAATCACGTGTTGACGCGCGCGTAAGCGTCCGAAGATTGATGATAATGAAAAAGCTCACCGGCACGTAAAACGTCGCGACAAACTTGTTACATAACGTATATACAATATACATATATCTTATACCCGCAAGTCATCAGAAACTTCTTTCGCTCCACACGCGAAACAAACCACAATCTGCAGCGGTAGGCACTTCGCATTGAAAGTGTCACTTCTGAGCCTCGAAGCCAAAAAGAACGTAATATTACGTTTCTCGCGTTTGCTTCCGCTGCCTTCGTGGAGCAACGGAAACGCTTATTTGCCCGATCGAAACTCAACGCGAGAATTAGCATAGCGTTTCCACTGCGGACAGACCCATCCATACAGCCGAGAAAATAACAAACCAGTATAGGGAACTACGCGCTATGTGTTGTGGAGCTGCGGCAGCGAGAGATATTGGAGCTCGAGCCGGGAGAGCTTTCGTAATATGCTCGCGTTGGTCGTGCATATGCAAGACACGTGAGAAAGATGCGCGCATACGCTGCAACGAGCACAGGCTTGCCCTGGCCGTAAATCTCGAGGCACTTGAGCGAGAAAAAAGGAGGCGACACGTCTTACGAGTCTCCTTTTCCTCGTATGCGCAGAGGGTCTGCCGTGTGCGGCCAGGTCGGAGCAATCACGATTTACGTATAAGAGCTACCTAATGATCCGGCCTTCTGCACATGTACTTGTAGAGAGAAAGAGAGACACTTGAAGCTTTTTCGAGGGTCCACTTTACGAAGGCTGTGTGATCTGAATGCGGGATATCGATTGGGCTAATTAGATTCGAACAGGTTCGTTGTGATTTATTGGCGTGCACGAGATTGAAAGACCTTCCAGTGCTGCTGGTATTCAAATTTTACTTCTGTATAGCTCGAATACCCTGTTTGGTATGCGTACGGATTAGAATTATGCAACGATGTCTCCAAATCATGGTGTCACAAAAGCAATATTGATTTTTTTTCGAGTGAGAGAACTGACAAACCAGTGATTAACCCAAAAATGTAAATAAACTTAGGGCATGTCATTGTCCGAAAACCAATCATGAAAATGTATGATAATCGGCTTTTCTATTTTCGCTAACTATAAGCTTCATGGTCTGGTTAAACGGTTTTTCTTTTTATAAAAGCATTCCCACGGTAATTGGAACACTTAAGTAGATTAAGAATTATGCAATATATTATAACGTTTAAACACAAAATATTATAAAAAAAATTATTATTTTACAATGCAAGTACCTAGAATTCTTATTTTCAGCGTAGTATTTCTCTTTATCCCAAAAAAAATCATAATAACAAGAAAAAGACGCTCCCCTGTAGCTTGTTATAAAAAATTGGGTATAATGGCCCGTGTGGTAAAGCTCATTTGAGAAACCACATGAAAAAAAAAAGAGAAAACGATCTCCAAGGGTGCATCGGTCCGAGTTTCTGGCGGTAAAATGAAAAAGAGATGTTTACACACTTCCCACAGCAAGTATAGTATACACTATACGCAGACACATTGCTCCAAACTAGAGAAATCCAGCGTCTTTTGAAGCATCACATATGTCATTACTAGCATATGGCATAAATAAGCACGACTATTTTTGGAGGGTTGACTTAACAAAACATGTCACGCTGTCGTCAATTTAAAATTAATAAACATAAACGTTACGTTATAATCGTACTTAAGCAGAGGAATGAATCACAATAAAAAGAAATTTTTTAAAGATTGATGTTGACGCCAATTCAGAACAAAAATAACTACAATTAATTATAATCTTAATTTTAAGCATTTTGAATGCAAAAGCGTCAAATACAGTATGAAAACTTAGTCTATTATTTTCAATTCACAATACAAGTATACAATACAAGTATACAGTCAGTTTCGTTCTTCAAAACTTTAATTCGACAAACACTTTGTATAATTGCCTAACTTAGAAATATATAAAACCACAACATAAAATAGCAATTTTACATTGAATTTTGATAGCAACAAATTAATCTTTAAAAAATAATAATAAATTTACCGATTATACTGAAGTTACATTGGAGCGCAAAACTAATCCAATTGAGTCAGTAGCAAACACTACCCCACAAAAAAGATTTTATTGCGTATAGCGGCGGCTTTCCGAACCTCTACACAAGAAAAACTTTCCCGCCTTCTACTCCAGCTGAACTCGAAGGATCTTTGAGATCGCAATGATGCTCGACCGATGAGTGGACCGCTGGCTGAACGAGTCGAAAAAGAAGAGAAAAAAAAGAAGAATCTTTTGTCGGTCTTTCAAGACGTCTTGCATCCACCCTCGTTTATATTTTCCTTCCAAACAGCTTACCGACCGAGGACTAACGGTTTGAATCGAAGAAAGAAGCAATCACCGGTAAAGTCTTAATCGATTGTTACCATTGACCTGATGTTGTAAGAATTACTCTGTAGCAAAAACATACGTTATACACATTAACAAAAGATAATTTTAATGTAACCGTCAATATATATTGCGGCAAATTAAAAAGGACTATTGTTCGTAAAAGGGCTGATATAACTGTAAATTCCTGCACCGCGTATACATTCAAAAGAAAATTCCGCTATGATAATCTTCTACAGACAGTGGTAGCTTCACATTGTGAGTGGTGGCTAAACCGTTAGGAAGTGACCTGTTATATATTGTAAGGTATATAGGAAATACTTAGAATATTCTATGGTTACAGATTGTATAGTATACAATATACATATACGCTACGTACAGTCATGTCAACCATGCAAATCCGTCAGTCAAGGAAAAATCCGTTAAGCCTTTATTTAAGAGACCGAATATAGAGCGTACAATATATACATTGTACATCAAGTCACCGTTTGCCGATTGAACGTGTGGGTAGCTATCCAATGGTTATGGGGCGTATCAAGTTACAAAGATGCAATTTCAGGCTACGTTTATTTATTTACTGTAGGTGAGCAATATTTAAATACAGATATTATTTAATTAGCTTACACATCAATTTTACCATTTTGCAACAAAGAGTAAATTCGTTAAAATACTTTATTTAACAAAGAATTTATATCGAATTGTTTAACACTGTACTTTCTTCATTCACACTTCGATTCGAACGAAACAAATTACAAATTAACCATCTCCTCCAAAGTTTACAAGTATCACAATCACACGCTCCCTTCCAAAACCGGAATTGGAGAAAGGAAAATAATCATTTATGACACGTCCTTATACACATGCGTGCGTTGGATCATCCTCTCTTGACTCGGCTTTAACCCCCGGGTTAGTTTTACAGCTTTCGAGTGTCGTTGCCCTCGTTCTCGTCCGGAAATTTTCTAAGAAGGATTAGACTGGCTCGGAGAGCTTGTACCGAAATTCGAAAAATTACATTTCAACGAATCCGCATCACCCACAGAAGTATAAGCATACACCGTACGAAAATCAAGAAATAAAGGGTTGAGAATCGACTCGACTCATCGATGCCCACGTATATATGTATTCTATACGCACACTCGTCGTGACTCAAGCGCGAGGCTAACGACTTCAGGAAGTAAAAGCCGCATAAAAAGTAGAGGCAAGGCCAAGGCCATCCCGGAAAGACTATATAAAATCCAGTCAATGCTTACGCACACACGAGGCGCAGTGTATTAAGGAAAGACAGATTCGGCTGTAGCACGAAAATACCCACATCGCGCAAAGCCGTATACAACTCGCCCCTTATCATCATCGTCGTCGTCGTCTTCGTCCTCGAGCCACCGCCGCACGGTCTACTTACTCGTTCCCGCGTTAATTTCACGCGCCGCGCGCCGGAAGCCGGATACGGTCTAAACTTCCATCGCGCATACACAGAGAGAAAGAGAAAGAGCGAGGAGCGCGAGGAAAACGGTTGAAGTCCAAAAATATATATGGTGAGGGGGAGACGCGGCGCATAGTTATAGTACACACATCAGAGCAACACGCGCGCGAGCGAGAAGCCAATGCCCCCGTGGCACGCGCCCCGTTGATATTCGTGTAAACAGCAACTGCAGCGCGGCAATAGTCCAAGGGTAGCAGCCCTGATGCTGCAGTTTGTCCTCTCCGATGGGCATATACGCTATACACGCTATTAATATCGCCGTGCCGGCTTCGTAATATACGGGTTAAACGGGAGTGGTATATAAGGCTCCGTGCGGCGATGGAAAATGCGCGCGGTTGGCGCTTTCAACCGATTCCAATGACTGCTGCGTCTGTTGCTGGAGGACATTGTCCCCTTGGAATTTATGACTTTATATTGCGGCATTTGGAGGTCAATGCCGTCCGATGCGACATAACGACCTGGAGAGACGTGTTGGCCCATCGGAGCAATAGACAATAGAATTACGACGGCGATGAAGTGCGCGATAAATTCACGAGATTTTCGATAATCCTGTTTACGTTTGCGGTTCGCATCTCTCTCTCGAGGGGTGTACAGTGCATCGTAAATTTGGGCGAAAATTTCATGGCCTGCAGCGCAATGCACGGATCGCGATTTCATGCGGACTTTTTCGTCTATTAGTCTTCGGCAACGATGGTTTTTTAAATTAAAGGGATACGATGACCATTAATGACCCGTTACTAACGGTACGATAAATCAGTAGCTGTCACAGTTACGTCAGGTTACGGCTACTAATTTTCGTTCCCATTTTTCTCTCCTATGTCCGAATATTTTGATTCCAAACTGTGTATGCCGTTAGGTAATACCGAGACGAAGGGCAACTATCTCTTGGATTTGCGTAATTTATTATACATATTGTATCTAAGTACTTTTTTATCGTACCGTTAGTGACGCGTCATTAGTGGCTATCGCATCCCGTTAACGAACGATCGTTAACTCGAACGAAAGCTCGCATCGCAAGGCATTAGCAAAGCTCGAGCAGCTCTGAAAATATCCTCCTGAGACACGCACACACACACTGGGGAATCACGCGCGCTATTTATAACGGCAAGGATTTTACCCGAAGAAAGAAGACACAGAGATAAATAGGGTGCCAGAGGCCGCACCGACGAAAAAAAAAACTGAAGACGAAGGGAGTCGGTAAGGATGAGGGCGGTAACGATGAAACGCGAGGACGATTATAAAGAGCCGAGCAGCAGAGAGAAGGCGCACGCGACTTGCCGGGATTCGAGAGTGCGCACAATGCAGGCATAATACACAACACCTCCGGAAGAGATACATTTGCACGTATGAGGCTTCCTTTCGACTTTTGCGCGTCGTATCCTCGGGGTCGCGCCGCCTCGTATGCCGAGGTATATATATAGACGTGGGGGAGTGTTGGTTACGCGAAAAGGGAAAGGTAAAAGTAAGTACGAGCAAGAGAGAAGGAGAGAACGTTACAGCGAGATCCCCGAGCGCGGCTGAAATTAAAACGTCGCGCCGGAAAGGAGGCCGACTGATGCCGCGCTATAGAGGCGGAGGAGGAAGGCTTGCGCGCATGTATGGGTTTATATATACTCTACTTGCACGTGTATATGGCGATGATATTTTTTGTCGCTTTTGTGTAACGAGACACGCGATGTGGCGTGACGGATTTTCTGATGAATTTTGATTTGCTCTTCGAGAGTTGAGAAGTCCGTTATACGTTTATGCTTACGCCGCTTAAGGAATAAACATATATGCACTATACCAGACCTATATATAAATTCTGATGATATTTATTGTGTGCTTAATTTTCAAGAGCTTTGATTTTAATCGAAGTTAATTTCATTTTGCATGTGACTCGGAGACTGAAGATAATTCTAAAAAAAATAAATAAATAAAATAAGAGATGACGACGATGAATTGAGCAAAGAATGAATCAATTGATTCTGATCAATCAAAAAATTTATTATAGTTCATATACTTAGCAGTCTCAACGATAGCTATCATATCTGCAACTGTTTACGTACCCAGAGTGGCCATAGGAAAAGCTTTAAAATCAATGTAATTTAGAATCTTTAAATTTTCTGTACTATAAATAAAAATTAAATTCATGTTAGGAATAATTCAAATAAAAGTCTAACCATCAAGCCTTCTCAATCAACGTTAATCAAGTCATTTTTATTTTCATACAACGCAGTCTCACAAAGTTTTAATAATACGCGCACGAAAAAAATCGAAGTCAAGCTAAATTGGCGCACCTCCAACATAATTTTTCGAACGACGAATCCTCCTTACGCGTAGCGTCTCCGGTCGGTCAACGACACGATCGAAGAGCCCGCATAAAAAGAAAATACGTATACGCATACGAGCTAGTGCATCGGCTAAGACAATGACCGGTGCGTCTCCTTCTCCTTACCTTACCTTATATCCGTCCTTGTACACACACACGCGCACACATACCTATGTAGAAGCCCGCTTTTTCGTTAACGTTATGCAAGGCTACGCACGGGGGTTGCGCCGTGTCACGGCTCGTGCCCCGACTTCCTCCGGAAGTCTGTCACCGACTCTCTCGCCCTCTCGAGGCTCGCGGAGGCTATATCTCTCTCGCGCGCTGCACCTTAATCTATATAACGCATCGAGAGCCCGGGCCCGACAATTTCCTACTTCTTTATATATAAACGCGGAAAAGTAGAATACATGTGTAGGGGGAGATCATTAGAGGAGATCGAAAATTCAACTTCTTGTATTCTACGTTTGTGCATATAATAGACGCGCAACGTAACGCGACAGACGCGGACAGTATATAGGTGCATGACCAAAGCGTTATGTATATACAGGTAGGAGATGGAATGCGTGCGCGCACCGGCTGGTGTAACGAGGCGCGCTTTAATTTATTAGTATTATTCATGCTGCGCGCCCGAGTTCTGTCTTGGGGTTTGATGCTATTATTACATTATGTTGTGGGCTCGGAGGGTGAGTAAAAGAAAGAGAGAGAGAGAGAGCTGTCTTATCGCGTTAAGCGTCGGTCGACGTATGTACCTTGGGGTAATTGGGGCTGTTACGGGGATGCGAATTAATTCTACGCGGCGATGATAATTTTCTTCAGCTGGTGTCAAGCGCGTGGAGAAGACGGCGCACGCTTTCGCGTACTAGATGATTAATGATTACGTACAATTTCAATTTTTTCCTTCCCTATACTGCATATGTAATGGTTTCGATAAAATGTGCATACCAACGAGTGTAGAAGAACTTTGCTCGTTATTACGTTCAAAATTTAAAAAGATGAATGTTTACAATATAATATTATATATACGTATTGTAATAGTGATTGCACCATTAAAAAATTGTAATGTAGTTAATTTTATTGTTAAACACTCATTTTTAAAACTTTGGACTTTCATTATTTCACTAGTTAAATATTTACTGTTTTATTGTATACTAAAATTTCACATATTGTATTATTCAAGCCTTTTAGGAGCCGAGCGGAGCCTTACGAACTGCTCACACACGTTCTCTAAGTTATAGGTTTAAGGTGCATCAGAAAATACTACCTAATTGCAAAAAGTATCAAATTAATCCAAAAGTTATTCATGCAATTTTAAGAATCATCATTTCTCAGATATTATAATAAATTATGCAATCTTCGTTTCATCAGTACAAATAGAAAAACTGCATTAAACATGATTTACCTATAATTTAAATTTAAATTTCATCGTTAATTTTATAAACGACAACGCTGAGACTCGTTTATCTTTTTTCAATACAGATGAACAAGAACCCGGGAACTCTCGAATGCAAATAACCCGTCAAAGCGCTTACAGATGTCTACATTGTATAGAGTGACACAAATTGAAATCATCTTACGAAGAAAAACGGTCTTCACAGTCCTAGCAACCCAATCCCCTACAATTAGTTGTCCGAATAATTTTTTTTCCCCCATTACAGCCATATGCATAAGTCTCCCTCTATACTCAACGACATAGGGTTATACGATCTTCTCTCTATATATAAAAAAAAGTCTTAGCCCAAACACGCGCGACCAAAAAGTTTACACACTGAAACTCTTTCGATTCATCTATATTGACACATCCTATCATATCGAGCGCATATATATACCGGACGAGCGCTATATGCCACCGCACGCGCCCCCTTCGCGCGCGTCGAATCGAGAGCCCGTATACACATGCACGGCATACGCACCCATTATGTACATACATACACAAAGCTCGAATGTACGTGTATAGCGCGTACACGTATGGAAACTGTACGCGCGCACTTTGTGCAGCGGCGTGGGGGTGTCAGCACGCGCCTCCGCACGCGATACGGGAAGAGAGAGAGAAATGACGCGCTGCTGCGATGTACACACGCGCGCGCACATCTGCCGGGTGTACATATCGATTTAGTGGCCGCTGCTCTCGATATTGTAACGACGATCGACGCTGACTAGCCTAATGACGAATTCCAGCGCGTCACTGCGCATCGGCGCGCTATAAGGGTAGTGCGCGTGATACATATATGAGCGCCTCCGGGAAATTTCGGAAACAACTCGGACGGAAAAGTCGCAAAAAATTTTCTCGAAGGCACGCTTACCAGACCTGCTTTTTCTCGCTCCTAAGGTCGTTCTGACAGAGAAAAAGCTCGCGTACATGACTTTTAAAAATATTTTATTAGAATAAAAATGTCTTAAAATTCATCATGAAATGCTCTGAAATTTTTTCAGATTTTTAAATGACGATTTTCAAAATTTTGGTTTTTTTGAATTTTCGAAAAATCAAAAATTGTGTCGGATCAATCTGAAAACATTTGAGTGCATTCTTTGATGAATTTTCAGACATATTTGTTCTAATGAAATTTTTATAATAGTCCATAGTTTTCGAGAAAAAATCTATACATTATTTTTTTGTTTATGAAATTTTTGATCCGATACAATGTTTGATTCTTCGAAAATCCGAAAGCTCGAACTCTCGAAGAACGACCTTAAAGAATCTGAAAAAATTTGAAAGCATTCTTTCGTGAATTTTGAGACATTTTTGTTCTAATGAAATTTTTTATTATACAGTTTTCGAGAAAAAAATCTATGAATTCTTGTTTTTTAATTATTCCTTGTTTTTCGAGTCGTTTTTGCTCCGGAAAAAAGTATACCCTACGATCGACCATGTACGCGAGCTTTTCCTCTTGCAGAATGACCTAAGGAACGAGAAAAAAAAAGTCTGGTAGGTGTACCTTCAAGAACATTTTTTGCAACTTTTCCGTCCGAGTTGTTTCCGAAATTTTCAGTACGTACTCACATACGCCCGCGTTGGCCGAAGAGTCTGCGCGAACGAGGATCGGCGCAATACTTAACGATCGCGGGAGTTTCCGTGTATAATCGTAAAAGACAATGGCAAAATAGACCGGATAATTTTTCTCACAGTGCTCCGTGACAGCAGCGCGAAAGCGACGATCGATTTGCGGCCATTGTTAAATTAGCCTCACTGTCATGCTAATACGAAAGTCTCTTTAAAGCCCAGTGCGCGGATGGAGTGAAAAAAAATCACAGGTATACAGCAGGTATATATGTACCGGACCTGCGCGCTCGGGCATTTAAATTCCGCGCGCCTGGTGTATAGCATTGCTCGTATATATGTACAACTGTACGAACGAATTTCTCAAACCCTTTCCATCAGGTAGTAAGTGCACATAGGAGGCTGAATTCGCGAAAGGAAATTTATTCGGGAAAAAAAGCTGAATTTTTTTCCGTTCGCTTCTCAAATAATACCGGACGATTTGATATATTCCGCGCGCAATAACTGCTATTCTCATCGGGGAACTCGAATAATTTTTTGCTCGTCCATTGCAGAGAGAGAGAAAGAGAATGCGACAGAAAAACTTTTCAGGGGGGTTACGCCGTGTATTGAAAAAGAACGTCTGCAGCCGCACATGTAATTTCAAGAAAAAATCATGGAGATGCGGTTTTTATACGTGCGAACGCATTAAAGCCTCGAAACAATCGTTACGACACTGCCCGTATAGAGAATCGTAAAGTCAAACACGATCTGTATACCGTTGCAGAATGTATACGCAAGCGTGAAACCTGCATTTATATAAAACAGTCGCACATTCGCTCGCTTTCGTATTATATATACGAGCAATGCGCAAAATAAAGAATGCAGTCTCTCGCGCGTTTATATGCGAAATCATCGCTAACTCCTTACACACACACACACACACTGCACAAAGATGTGCGAAATCAAAGGAATCTCGCCGTCCTTATCCTCGTACACCCCTTGATGTACCGGATCTCAAGAAAAGTAGTCCGGTTGCGCCAGAGATGACGCGTCCTCGCAATATATATATAAAACAAGCACGCGCTAGTTCGGGCTCGCAAAAAACCGTTTTCGAGAGGAGAAAAAGAGAGAGAGAGAGTGTCTCCATCTCTCTCTTGCGAAAAAGGCAGTAACAACAACCCGCAAGAACCGATCGGCCAACTCCTCGTCAACCCCTCGACTCTCGTTCCTTTTTTTCGCGCATTCGCGCACACATACGCCCGCCGCGTCTCGTATATATATACCTATATATACATATATATACAATATACATATACACACACGCGCGCGCGCGCACGACCTATCCACGCGATGTGTATACGTGTACGTATGCGTATATAGCGTATATATAGGTATCCGGCGCGCGACCACTGAACTCCGAATTTCTACGACAATGCACCCCGGCACGAGCCAAGTCTGAGGGTTGCGCCGGCCGCGACGGGGAGCTCGGCGCGCACGCTACGGGTGTCCCGATTGACTTTTTTCTCTCCGCGAGTATCGCCTCTACGCGCAGCTTTCACTTTTGATCGTCGACTTTTCTCTTACCGATGTATAGCCTGTCTCTACCCCCTCCCCCCTGTCCCGTGCCGCGGTTCGCCTATACAGCTAAGTCTGTATAATACGCGTACACCGGCACTCACTGATTTACGATTCGTCCGGGAGAAAAAAGCTCGGGTCGGCTGCGGGACCATAAGGACGTTTTTACGGGAAACGCGTGCGCTAAGCGCAGTTACCTCGGTTTTCTTCGGAAGTATTCCTATGGGGGACTCTCCCACGCGCTATAAGGAACGCCGTTCCGGACTCGCGCGAAAAAAGAGTGCATCGGTTGCGGAAGAAAAGAAAAAAAGTGCCGGGAAACACGTAGTGCGCGGAATCGGCGATAAAAGGCCCGCTATCATACTTACACGGTCACCCGTTATACATCGGGAGGCACAGGGGTGGCGCGTATTGAACTCGAGACTGCATTGCCAGGTGGCGGCTGTCGCCCCATGTGTGCTCATATGTCTGCCCCCCTCTCCCCGCGCGCGCGCACCGATCTCGTGTACACACGCATATATACATGCTTGTGCGCGCGCGCAAGTTCGGCCTATACTTTTTGCGGGAATTTACGCGCGCGTATAGGTATACAAGCATGTATATAGAGTACACACAGGCTTAAGTAGTGCATGGCGCGCAAATCGCACACATAGGCAGACTGCGCCGATCTCGAGAGCTAGAGAGGAGCTCTCGATTGCGAATATTGCGCGTATACTTATGTACACTAACCGCAGCGCTTGAGAAATCATGACGACTTATGGCTCTCTCGACGACTTTTTATTGTGCTATACGACTCATTGTCGAACGAGAGGCGCAAGCACACGCGAGTCGTTTTCTTCTTGCGCTGGACGGCGAAGGAGTCGTGTGCATAATGCATATATAGGCGAGCATATAGGACATATATAATAAGTATATGTGTAATATATAGGTATATATCGTATACGTATACACTATACGCGTATAGTAATCGCGCGCGGAGAGCATATTAAGCCTCGTAGAAGAAAGGGATGTTCGGCGATTTCTCGACATATGGCGCACTGATTGACCGAGCGCGAGCATGCGGTTCGGCGCGTTACAAGCCCATATATAGAGTATATACACACATTCGCTCCTAATGGAAATGATATATATATCCTTTGAAAGGAAACAAATGTCGACAGGCGCGCGTGGCGCTGTATAGCTTTTTTTGCATTTTTTTTTCTTTTCAATTTTCATGATTGGGGGGCGCGTCGGTGGTGAAGGCGTTGCCTTCTGCCGGTGCACTGCTTCTTCGACTTTTCGTTTCAGGGATGAAAGGTTGAGAAGAGATTGGGATAGGGCATTTTTTTAGAATTGCGCTCTGATGCGGGCTTATGAATTTCTTGATATGAAATGAGTGTAGAGCAGTTCGAGAAGGACGACGACTTGAAGAATGGCAATTCCATGTGGTTTGATGCGAAAAAAGTTAATTTCTCTGGTAAGATTCTATTGACACTTGCGTAATATCTATGTCTTGCTATAGCTGAGACTGGAAAAGTATAAGGTATATGTATAAAGCTTTTTTTCTGTCATTATAGCAGGTTTTTATTGTATAATATTGGAAAATTAACTATTCATATACAGATTTTACATTTTTCAAAATAATTAACAAACAGCAATTTACCGCAAACCTGGTTTACTAATCTAATAGTAATCACCAAAAGTTTTATATAATTAAATTTTATTTAATTTAATAAGTTCTAATTTTAAGTAATAAAAAAATTTTACATTTTCAGGTTAAAATATTCTACACAGAACTCTGAACGCTGAAGAATAAATTGGTCGAATATCGATTGAAAAATGCTGCGTAATGCAGCATATATAGTAATCCGAAAGATGCAGTAACCTTTAGGACTGTTAAAGTTATATACAATAAAATATGTGTGTCTCTTCTTAAAGAAGAAAGACAACTTACGCCCGATTATAGAAAGCATTATACTGTGCGATATAGGGGCGAATAAAAAAATAACGACTCTCGAGTGCTTCAAAAAGAACGTTAGACCTGCATGCATATTGCGTACACGTATATAATACACATCGTCGACGGCGCAAATAATTAAAAACAAGCAAGTTTTTGGAAGTAACCGTAAGATCGGAGCATAAAAGCATAATTGATTAAACAAACCCTCGGAAGAAGGCAGACTAGCAGCAGCGGCAGCACAGCAAAAGAATAAGTATATAAGACTGGATTTAAATCCCCTATATGCACAGGCCCGTGACAATACGCACTCGTGCGCTCGTGCGCGAGTCTGGCCAAGTTCACGGTTCCTGCCATTTAAAAGTCGTTGCACAACGAGAAGACGATGCCGTCGTCTACGCATTATATAGACTGTCTTCGTACCCTCTCTCTCTCTCTCTCTCTCCGACGCCCGACAAAAGTCCGTGGAATCGAAATTTGGCACAATGTTACCCCGAAGGAGCCATGCAAATGCAAAAAAGGGAGGGAGTCGCGCGCGCGCGCGCCTCTCTAACATCTCCGATTCCCCCGGACGACGACGACGACGTCGAGGACGAGGGAGATATACACGCCGGGGCGCAATAAGACGAGAGAGAGAGTCGCTCTATACGCAACATAATGCACGCATTCTCTACCCCGGTTTTAGCTGCTCTCTGCAGTTCTTTGCCCTACACTGTATACAGCGCACACACACCCCACTCCCTCCATTCACAGGAGATATTCGTTTCTTTGCCCGGTTTTGCACTGGCGCAGCGCGCCCCCAGAAAAATAAGACAATGATACAGCTTTACATAACTAGAATTAGCATATACTATGCACCAAATTCTGGAACCGTTTCTCGCCGAAATACGTTATGATGGAAATGGCCAGCTGATTGTATCAAAACATTCTTACGTGGCACAGCTCCGCTTATAATGTATGTTTATAATGCAGAAGGGATCTTTTCTTTTCCATTTCTTTTCAATCCGCAAGCACTGCAATCGCCGTTACCTCGCAAAGTATACATAAACTCCGAAAATCAATTTTTCTCCATCCGAAAACGAAAGTCAATTATTCTTTCGCGCATAGCGTATATACTTGTTACAAGCTGTACTTCAATACTCTGTACATACGTATATGTCGAATTTCAATGAAAACATGCTCTTTGGTCTAAAAATCGAAAAAATTTTTTTAAACCTAGAGGTTTCGGACCGATTAGACTTTCTTCTGTGAGCCGAAAGATAGTTAAAAGTGCAGAGAAACACGGGAAAAATTACTAGTAACCATATTTCTGAGCCGTTTTACGCTTTTTTACAGAAAATTAATGCGTCAAAACACTGGAATAATGACAACTACGAATGTTCCCGAGGCACCAATAAAATTTCGAATAACACTATGATAAAGTATTACAAAAAAGCTTTAAGTTTCGATGCTCCGATGAAAAGTTATGCCCATTCAAAGAAAAAAAAAAAATAATAAAAATCCGAGTAGCCAACTTATTCTTTTCCCTCCATATGCCTCCTCATGTTAAATTTTCATATTCCGCATATTTCGCATGTTCCTCGGCATTTCTCATCATCTTTTGGCTTACAAAAGAAAGTCCCGTTGGCCCGCAAACTCCAGCTTAAAAAACTTTTCTGCGAATTCTAGACCAAAGAAAAGTGCATTTATTCTTTGCAATTCGACATATATAATCGTGACACACCCGATAAAGCGCGCCAAATACGAAAGTGTATATCGAGACGAGCGCGCGCAGACTCTAACGGGCACGTGCCACCGTTACGAAATGCACCGCACGAGCCCCCCGAGCACTATGCACCCTCTCTCGCTTTCTTGCACCCGCGCACCCTTCGCCCTCGTATACCGCTATATCGTATACAGCAGTTGCCTCGTTTTCTCATTCTCTCTCTCTCTCTCTCTTACTCCCCTATGCATTATGGGATCTCGAGTTTTCCCCCTTTTTCATTCGCGCGCGGAGCGGCAGGCGACGAATGCCTTTAGTGCGCCTGTTTAGCTGTGGGTTTGCGAGCTCGTGTATAGTTATATGGTTTGCAGAGGCGGACCGGCACTTTCTTAGCCGATTAAACGGAAGTCAATTGATTTTATCGCGGATCCCGCGTTTTTGCCCAGTCATGCGATTAAATGAGTGACAAGGTTTTTTTGGGTTTTAAGAATTTCACGAATTAAATGTCACTCGCGATTAAATTTTTTCGAGTACACAGTTCGAAAGTTCGTTGCTGTGGGTATTGTTACGAAGTAGGTAACAACAAAGTTATGTTTTCTCTTATTTCGTTATCCCTGGTAGATATTTACATTTTTTTATATTATTCGCAAATTGTTTGTTTTTATTTACCTGCAAAATTTTATACAGACTCTCATAGTGTACGCAGAATGCACCGCGTGTAAATCTCTTAATCGGAAAATAATAAAGCTGTTTACGATAATATACATAATAACGCAGTTCACGACTTATTAAATTAACTCTGTACACTCCATCAATATTACCCAAACTACATTCCATCCAACAAGACTCGCTATAAGAGCCAACTTATACATAAGCATTATATTGTAATGCAAGTTAATAAGCGCGTGCACCTGTGTAACTCGCAAGAAGCGCAGGTGACCTACGGTGTTTCACGCGCGGAATTCCTTCCAGCACTTGACCATAGGTAAAGTGCATTTACGAGGAACCGAGACAACGAGCGCGAGAGAGTCAGAAAAAAAGAAACTTCTTAGCGCCCCTTCGCGCGGCGACGTTGGAAGCAGGATATAGCAAGTTGCGCTTAGGAGAGAGTGTCGCGCATGAAAAAATAACGCGCGCGCGGGGTACAGGTAATAAGCGGGAGTGTAACGACCCGGGCTCTCGATGCTTGTATAGTGCAGGCGTAAGTATAGGAAACATATACAGAAAAAAAAACGCTCGCGCGCGCGATTCGCGCCATGTGTTGTTGCCGGCACTACTTATGTATATATAGTATATACCTATATACCGACTGGCTGGTTGCGGGTGCAGAGCGTTTTAACAGGTGAAACCTACCCCACCGTGACCGAGTCGAGTTGACCGACGAGAAATGAATATATGTTTCTTAATTTCAAAGTCAACTTTGTAATTATGCCTAATGGCACACTGCGCGCACTCGCGGGAGCTGACCCAACTTTTGTTTTTTATTGTCGTGTGTATGCATGCGCTGATGTGTGGAGAGCCTCGAAGAGAAGGACGTATAAGTACCGTGAATTTAGACGAATTTCTAAATATGTATTTTATTGGCGAATTACGCGGATACAAAGTCTGGAAGTGTAGATCAGAACAAATCGAGTAAAGATTAGTGGACGAAAAGTGTAGACAGCATTCATGCTTTAGGTTCAACGTTTATTGTCACTATTAACGTATAAGGAGAATAAATAATATCTTTTTTGCTGCATGTAAAACAAGGCAGTGTCATGAACGAATTGTACTGTAATAATACTTAATATAATACTGGAATAATAATAAAATGTATATATATTGATGGTAATGTATAAATTTAAACTTCACAGTAAATTTTTTAACATATATTCATGAAAGAAAAATAAATTTATTCTCTGTACTCAAGGTTATAAAATTCAATATTCTACTCCACATACGAAGAAATATTATATGTAGGTACAATGTTATAGGACTTCATCTTCAGTTTTTCACTCGACTCTTGTAACTTAATGAGATGCAGAGCTAAATTACGCTAGAATTATACCAAGTTACATCGCGGGTAAGCTTCTTATACATAAAAGTCGTTATACTTGAACATATTTGAATATATAAACTGAAAGCTATTCAAATCTATACCTTTCAACATTTATTATATTATATTAACAGCTTTGGAGCGAAAAAAACATCAAAACAAAATCGAAATCTTGGCACACAATAATTAAAGATCATTATACAAAATCATTGAATTTCCACCACCAAAAAAAAAACTCAACTTCACCTACATCATCCCCGAAATCCCCATCGTATTCATAGCGTTCGCCTCGTCAAGTAAAGTGAAAAAAAAATCTTTGCTATATAGCTCGCGCACGAGACAGTCGGCGTAACGAGCGGTACACACCACCCCTAATGTCGCGCGAGCGTCTCGGGGCGCGAATATCCCGTACACATACATATAGGAACTAGACGACCTGCAGCTATACCGTATATATAGCTATAAAGTATACATACACGCGGCAATACGTATGGATACATCCAGTTCCAAAAAAAAGAAGCGAATCGCGCGCGCCGAGAACAGCCAAGGGGGGTCGTCGTCTATTTCTCCTCGCCCGGTGCGCCCTCGCCCTCGCGCGCGCGCGCGTGGCCCTAAACTGCGCGCGCGCGCGTCTGACCCCTCCGTATCTATATATACGGTATACAGAGAACACACCCCTGTCTGCCGCGCTGTACACATGCGCGAGTCGAAAACGGCCGTTGGCCTGAGAGAGAGAGAGTCTCTCTCTTGTTCGGGATGCACGTGGGAGTCTGCACATGCTACGCCTGATAGCGCGCCGCTATCCCCCCCCCCCTCCCCCACGTATACATATACATGTGTATATATAAGTCTAGTGTCGGTGCGCGCGCGCAAGAGAAACGGGAGCGCGCTATAATGGGGCTTTGCTCCGCAGCGCCGCGCGATAGATAGGGAGAGAGACAGATGGGGCTAATCTTGATGGCTTGAGCTCTTCCGAGTTGAATGCGTCGACGAGTGCAGCAACGCGCTGCACTAATAAATATGGCTTGTAACTATATATGCGCTTGCAGTTGGCTCGCTGTGTACGTCGAATACTACAGGCGTATATTCGATATAGTATGGGGATGAGTTTCGAAGACAAAGGAACGCGACCGAGGACTGTATACGCGATAAAAAGAGACGCGCGGGGAGTGGCCTGGACTGGATCGACTTTTTTATGCTCGCTCGACCAATCTATTGCACGTGCACATAGGTATATATATAGTATGTGTGCCGCTGCAGCCCCGTTTCTCTCGTCGTAATGCGCAGATAATCGAGTGTGGCTTATGGGATCATTTTCGAGTGTAGCTATTGTGCAGTAGAAAAGATAAAGCTGTTTTTAAGGAGATTTTTAGAGTTTGTTGACAACCGTTTTTGCAGTTCGAACGCAAAAATTATCCATTTAAAATGCGCGTACGATGTGGGATTTTTTTTTAAACGAAAACAAATTACTAAAATCCATTTGTATCAAGGATTGATTAATCCCCTTTAAAAAAAGTGGTGGCCTTTGTTGTGAAGCATTTAATACGAAATTCTGATTATGCGGTTACTAAGTAAAGATCACTATACTTACCGTGATTCATACAGTTCATAACTGATATATTGAGTGCAAAACATAACCCAAATCGCGCACGGATTGTCCTCTTTAAAAAAAAGATGCTATACTAAATTTAATTATGATTATCATTATTCATAGCTTATAACTGATACACATGGAGCCCAAAACATAATCCGAATAGTAATTCCTCAATTCCTTGTCTACAGAAATATATGATACAAATATTTCAAGCCTATTAATTACTCGCATATATTATATCGAGATCAGCAATTTACGCCTCCCGAAATACCGAGAGCACAAAGCTCCACCTCAATCTTACCCGAGAGCCTACAGCACGCGACAAATCGTCAAATTTCTCTCGAAATTCCGCCAGTGCACACTTCAGGCACACTCTCGGCTCTTGAATAATAAATCTCAGCGAGTGTCGTCTCTCTCGCACAGCCTCGTCGTCGTCGTCGTCGTGTGTGTGCGAGAGCGCGCGATTAGCAATTCGGCGGGCGCACACGACCGTTATGTGTTATGTTACATATATATGTATATCGTGCCGACTGCCAAGAGCGAGAGAGAGAGAGAGAAAGAGGTTGGGCAAAGTTCGCGGTGAGCGTCGGGCGCCCGAGAGCTGCATTACCGGCCCTACAGGATATGCTAATGTGGCCCCAAGACGTCCCGGGAGGCGCGGGGTCCCTCCCGAAACGCGCGCGCGCGAGGAGGAGAGCCCAAGGAGACGAGCAAGGAGTCCTCGCCGGCCCGTTTCCAAACCCTTTCTTTCCTCTTTTTTCGCTCTTCTTTTTACGAGCTTTCTCGTTTCTCGATCGTCCTCGCTACTCGGCAGCCGGCGTCTCGTCTCTGCGATGAGCCCCCCTCCCCCCTTTATTTCTTTCGACTTGGAGAGAGAGAGAGAGAGAGAGTGGCCCGAGTCGCCGTTTTGCCTCGATAAACAGCTGAATTCGCCCGGAGACTCGCGTTTCCAATGGGACCATAACGAAGCACGAATTTCATTATGTCCCCGAGTGTATACGGGGTTATAAAGTCGAGAAACGCGAGGATGTCGCGGACGGTAGGTCGGAGACAGTTGTGATTTCGGTGGCCAGATGCCATGGCATTGTATTCATTATCAATTAATTAGGGGAGTCTATTCACTTCTTATCTTATACTTATTGCTCGGCTTAATTTTTAGGCAAGATCGCGATACAGAAAAGTCTTATAGTTTCATCGTCGTTAATAATCTAAACATTATTATTTAATAGTTTGCAAAAAGCGTACATTCAAAAAATACGTACGAGCATCTGTGTGTTTTAAAATTATTTTTAATTTAATTTTCACACAATAATACATTGCAGACGAGAATAGTTATTGATTAATTAAAGAAAAATATTGCATTACTTTTTGTTCTATTATAAAAAATTGTACAAGCTACACGAATGTAATCAGTTTTTTTGTCTATAATGCAAGCGCATGAGAGACGCACATGTAGAAAAAAGAATAATTCATTAGAACGCCACCTATATTCAATAAATTTGTGCTCGTGTTGAACAAAAGAAGTTAATTAAAAATTACCTTTACTCCACCCGACGAGACCAAACTACAAGAATCAAACTATACGCAGCTTCGACCCACCCCGTGCTTCCCAACACCTCTCCGTCGAATCTGGGGGCTTATCGACGTTTCTTCCATTGCAAATCCGCGCACCAAGCACAAGTATATTCAAAGCTTCGAAACAGCTGATTCGCCATAGAAATGCCAGGAAAAGCGATGTAGCCATAGCGATCGCTCAACAGGTGAGTGATATACGCCCACCCGTCGCTCCTCCGCGTTACACACCTATATTATACACTACACATGTACAGTATATACATACAGCGCCTTTCCCCTATTTTCAACTACGCTTATATACATGTATACGCGCCACCGCCCCGCGTTTTCCGTTGGCGTCGCGCACGCAGAAGGTGCGCGCGCGCGCGGACAGGAAATTACGGAGCGAGGCGAGCTCACATCCAACTGCGGTGCGCGTCGGAGATAGGAAACTCGCGATTACGGGCACACGCCGACTGCTTTTCACGCTCCCCGCACACGCGACTGTGTGTGTATAGGTGCACCGCCGTATGTATAATGTATATCACACATATGTATAGTGCATAGCTTACACACCGTCTATCGAGAGGCGGTAACGCGTTAATCTTATCGCGAGTCGCGCTATACGTATACATGCCGCAGCACTGCCTGTGCAATGCGCGCAAGACTCCTTTTTAGGGTCTATAATGCAACTGTTGTATATGGACACTTTGGCTAATGGTTGCGATTGAAAGATTGTATTTATAGAATGAAGAAAATGCAGGAGAATGAAGGAGCTCGAGATCACGGTAATCAATATGCATGACCGTATAATGCAGTCGTTATCCATTGCACAATTATATCTATATACGTGCAGCTCGTTGAACTTTCCTCGGCAGGCAGATAAAATCGGTCTTGTCACGTTGCAGCTCTATTTAGCAAAATTAGTCAGAGTTTAAAGTCCTGTATCAAGAGCCGGCCCTCGACATCACGAGTCACCACATGTCGACCTCGTTCTCGTCCGTTGCGCTCAAAGTACGTTGTGCTCGCGCGCTCTTGCTCTCGAATATATATACATATATACGATATTACGTGTAATATAAGGGCTGCTGGGCGGCACGCCTATATACCTATATACACAACTCCTTGGCTCGTGCCACTCCTTGATGCGCCACATACGTAGATATATCTTGTTCTAATTATGTGCGGTGACGATAAATTTAAATTTATACAGCTGATTCGGAATAATACCCAATTTTTAAAAAAAGTTAAACAGTTGAACTTTAACATACGCTTTTACACACCCTCCAATCAAAGTATATCGATCCCTCGGATGACTCTTCGCAAAATAGCTCTTCGCATCGGGGCTGCTGAGGGATGGTTCGCGCGGCATATAGGCGAAGAAAGAGCCTCATTCTTCGATAAAAGCGACTGGGCCGAAAAATGCTAAAGCCACGTCAGTTTGCCCGACAATAGCTGTGCGAGCGGTGACTGAATGCGCGACAGCGAGAGCTGCAAAAAAATCGCAACGCTCTTTCCGACGTGCCTTACCGTGTATACGTGTATAGGTGGGTATACCTCGAATAATCGCGATGCACAGTGGTGTATACATATATAGAAGAGAGAGAGAGAGAACGGAGAAAGGAGAGCACACATAATTCTCATTGAAAATAGAAAGGTGTTTTCAGGCGAGAGAGAGAGAGAGAGAGAGAGAACACGCTGGCGTATATATAACAAGGCGAGCGGAGAGAGGGTGATGCATCGGGACGAGCATGTAGGGCGCGGAGCCCGCCAAAAAACGGGCAAAAACGGCCCGCTGCAGGCGCAAAGCACGTGGTGTTCTCTCTCTCTCTCTTTCTCGGCCTGCCGGTTAACCGGTGCGCGCGCCGCGACGCGCCGAGGGGGTTTTTAAACTTTAAATGCCAAGACGCCGGTCTTTTTAAATTCGACGGGGCCGCAGAGAGAGAGAGACGACAATGGGCCCCGCCGCCCCGCGAGGGATGGAGGAAACAAATGAGGGGAGCATCGCGAAAATACGGGAGTATAGAGAGAGAGAGAGAGAGAGAGAGAGAGAGAGATGAAGAACGCGCGGAGCGAAGAGGAGCGAAACGAACGTGCGCGTGTATATGAGGGATCGGAGACGAGCGAGTGCGCGACTTCTTTTATTGTGTACTTGTATGTATATATACCTGATGTGCAGTGCGCACATGTGAGATGGGTGTATGTACGGGGGTTCGGATGGCTGAGAGAGAAGAGCGAATCGGGGCAAAGAATGAGAGGAAAAGTAGATAAGAGAGCGAGACAAGTCCAATAAGTTGATCTGGAATTCGGTATGAGCAATTATGTTTATGTGCGCGGTTGCACTTTTATGTACCTCAGACGCTTATCGAATGCGCAATGTCTCTCTAACGGAATTCAGTTGAAAAAAAAATTTGTGTGTAAACTATAGATCTTGTTAAAGCAGGCTGCTTGAATGCATTTACATCGAAGTTACTAATATTATTGATTATTTTTAAAATGGTTGCAATAAATTTATTTCTCCACCAGAGTGTATAGTAACACAAAATTTTAGAAGATGCAAGGACAAAGTTTGAGTAATATACAATGAAATATGGAAATCTGAATTAATACGAATTTTTCATCTTAAATTAGTTAATGATAAGACCCACAACTGTAAACTGTCCAATTTCGATATTTTAAATGAAACTTAAAATGTCGACCAATCAATCTTTTTCCACCAAAATATAGGTTTAAAATATTTATTTGCCAGTATAACGCGCAATAGACTTAATTTCAAAAATTCTTATTTTGATTGTTAGGCTCATATAGTTTTAAATAATACATCACAATTATACATTACTAACATATTGCATAAGTTCGTGTCATAATGAAAAGACCGAGTACTTTAACATTTAAAAAACAGTCTTAATTGTCGCCATACCAAAATGTCTGTACAGCATTGTTAAGAAAGCTCAAGGTATTATACATCAAACAAATTTTCGTACTTTCCGAATTTTAATTTTGTATCACGACGAATACTTTCGTCTTTCCTCGCGTCAAAGCTGCAAACCATATGCATAGATATCACCCGCAAAACCAATATAGCCACTTTACGCTGCGCCATCAACAAAAAAACTTTTACTTTCAACAGCCGCAGCACTTGACCTCCAGTCAGACTCCGTATCATCGCAGCTTCTCTCCGCACCCGGTCCGCATATATATATATACGTATACGCGCACTCAACGTATACACTCAACGCACACAAGCTCTTGTCAATCATTCCCTCCATCGAAATCAATCTCTTCGCTCTCTCGGCTCGCGCTCCTTGACTAATTGCATTCATCGCGGCAGTCGCGCAACCCCCGCAGTCCGCACGCGCGCGCCTGCACTCTCCACGTCGGCCGTGTCGAGAGTCAAAGGAGAGAAAGCGCGAGAGAGAGAGAAAAGCGAATCGAAAAAAGGGCGTGATTCGTTCCTTTATTTTTGCAAGTGCGAACAGCTGATCCGGGCCCATAACGGTCCTCGCACAAGCGCAGCCGCGTGTACAGGCGTCTCTCGCGTGTGTATAGTATAGGTACACGGCTGTATATACGGTACCCATACGTAACCTATATATAGGTATACAACGCAGGGGTAGGTCAGTGCCCCAGGAGGGCCTTGGCAACCCATACGCGCGGCGTATACACGCGCGCGCACCCTTTCTCTCCGTCCTTCTCGCACGCACTCTCGCCGCGGCTATTCTCTCCGCACCATCGAGCCCCCCCCTAAAGGCATTTTTCGGGGACCCGCACACACAGGCACGCACACTCGCGAGAGCTGATTCGCCGCTAATCGGGCTCTCGCATGTGTGTGTGTGTGTGTGTGTCAGTAGCATTTGGCGAAATAACGGAGGAAGGGAAGGAGGCAGAGAAGGGAGAGGGGGGGGGGGAGATTGAAAAAAAGCAGGGGCGCCAGGAAGGCAGCCAGCCAGCCGCCACCTAACGCGAGGGGGCAGGTGGGCACCTGGTGCACTATAGCAGTATATGCTACTGTATACCGTCGCGGTGCCTATATAGCTGCATACGTATAAGTGTACTCACTGTACATGTATATAATATATATGCATTACAATATACACGTAGATATACCAATGCAGTATACGCATACTGCATATACGCGGCACGAGCTTCTCGCGCCCTGAGAGGTTCTCATTTTGCTTCTAGCCTCTTGTGCGTCCAGTTGTTTATAAGTATTACATGAACATCTTGCGCAGATCAGCTTGTAAATTTGCCTGCTGCCAGAGCCCCATCATGTCGTCGTCGCGCTCGGCGAGTTGCGCACATACACCTCGGGAAAAATTGAGACAAATCGTATTCTCTCTCGGAGCAAAAGGCAGATTATGATGAATAAACGTAGCTTTACACTCGCATCGACGTATTTTCTTACGTCGATTTGTCAATTGCTCTAATCGTTCATCGTTTTAAATAACGACGAACAAAAAACAAACAGAACTTTATAAAATATATTCTAAAAATAACTGAAACATACTAGTAAAAATTTTGCGATGAAATCGCATTACAGCGACGTGAATCTCGAATCTCTTAAAATTAAAAAAAAAGGCTCATATACAACAGAAAAGCGCGCCCCTAATGAAAAATCGCTCTCGCAGCGACAAATGGCGATAATGCGCCGATATAAGTAATTAAGTGTATGCAAGAGCGACGACTGCGGGTCGCGTGCCGGTGACGACGACGTCCAACGGGAGGAGGAGCGCGCGCGCGGGGACACAAAAAACGCGCGCGCGCTCAAATTAATGACGGACACACCGACGACAACACTCGCACGGAAAAATGAGAGGCACTGCTGCCTATATATATACCGCTGCTACTACTTATAATACATACTGCTTTGGGGAGGGCAGGAAGGTCGTTGCCGGCCACCTTATGCATATGTCTGTATACTATATAGGTATATACAAGTATGTGTATAAGTAGGCTATAACAGAGGAGAAAGCGAAAAAGGCCCGTGAAGAACTGGGAAATGGCTGTGATTCGCGGCGCCGATTTAGCCATCTGCATTACCCATTTTTTCTTCTCGACCTTGCTTTCGCAGATCGAGGTGTCTTTTGCCGAACGTGTCGGCATAGAGTCGACGCTGTCTTTTGTATATACCGTGAGCTCACTTCTTGCGAGTATACCGTATAGCTGTTTTTCTTTGACGTCGGGACTCGACGCGGTGAAAGGGCTGAGAAGATTACGTGATTTAGAGGATGATTTGGGGGTCGCGCTTGACAAGCCCTTATATATTATATACTGTGGGCTCATTGTCTCGATAAGAATGGCTGATTGCTTTTCTCGACGCGCGAACAACGAAGAAAGAGATTCGAGTTTCTTATCGATTCACGATCTTTTGATGGTTGAACAGCAACGTTATCTTTCAATGCGAAACTGTCGTTCGTTACGCGTTATCGTTAATTTTTTGCAAGAGTGAATTGTCATTTTCGTTCGTTTAGAAAATTAGTGTACACTTACATTTTTATACAGCATCGAATGCAACCGCATACGCGCAGGAATATGGACAAAAATTTGTAAGGGATATATAGTCGTAAGTGTCGCATTCCGATAGGGATCAAATCCACAGCATTTCCCTTGGGCAGAGTTCGTTTAGGCGCGAAATCGTTAGCACAGAACGATCAAGTACGAGAGGCTCTGATCGATGGTAAAAAGATGATATCGTCAGAAAATTTCTTCTACGCCGATTAATATCGTATTGGAATTGCCCCCACCTTGGAAAAGTGCATGAGCGGAGCAACTTTTTTCTATAACGTCATGCTCGCGTTTACACCGCGCAGCGTGTAGATACGTCTGTACCTACATATAATTCAGAAACTGCACCCTTATGGGCAGTTCGAGCGCGTATGGGGTAGCTAAATGGTTGCACCATCTGCTCCGTTTGTCTCTCTCACGCTCACTCAGCTTTGACTTGCGGGAAAAGTGTATAAAAGTACGTGAGCAAGGCGGTATACGTGTGCGGACTGTCTGTCTGTCGTTGAGTTTTTTTTTATCGCAAGTCGGTGTCTCGAAGTCGCGTTTGCATGAAAAATGAATTCGCCGTCTGTAAGAGCGTTTTTAAATGTCATTCTTGTTGTATTATAACTATGAGCATGACCGCGTGTCGTTGTCGCAAAAAATGGTCAGCTAAATAAGCTGCGCACTGTGTATACATACTATTGTGGTATATCGATTTTCGATTATTCGAGGGTTTCTAACCGTTATACGTATGATGGACACATAGATATGATAAAAAAAAACTTGCAAGAGTAAAACTGAAATTGCCAGTCCTTTTTCCCATCTCACCCAGAGACTCCGGACTCAATTTTACATATAGGCCAACGCAAAAATAGCAATGCGAAGAAAAACAGAAGACTCACCCGCTCTCCGGTTGGGTCTGATAGGAGTGTCGTCGGACGATAAGCTCGAGCGGCCGAGATCGCGCGCGATGCTGGTGATCGGAGTCAGCGGACTCGAGGGCTCGCTGGCCGAGCTCTCGTCGTCTATCTCCGGTATCTGGAACAATTTGCGTGGCTGCTGTCCACTGCAGTTTAGCTTCATCCGGTGCGACATCGCGCTCGGCGATTAGCACTCTACTTATTTTCGTTTTTTAAACTTAATTTTATGGTTAAACCGGCTATGCGCGCACTGTAAGTTTATATGATTAACGTCTGAACACTTTCGATACACTTCAATGTTCGTTTGAAGCTTCAATTAACGGTTCGCGTTTTTCAATACTTAATACTATTAGTCTTTTCTCGGCTCGAAATTACAGTTTCGAAACTTCTTGTAGACATACAAATTCTTGCACTTTGAATTCGTAAATACACTTCCAAGTATTATCTGAAATCAGAAAGTATAATTATGCTAGAATTAGAAAATGTCGCTTTACTGAGTGTGAAGTGTGTTAGTTGTGTGATGCATAGCGACTGTCACTGGTTTCGTTGCAGAGTATAATCCATAAGTTAAAAAATAATCCAACAATCCTTCCCGATAACCAAAAATTATTGTCAATGCGCCGATACTTGAAACGACAAAATTACTCGATTTTCAGCCTCTAACTTCATAAACAGTTGCGCCAAGTGAACTCGCAAAAATCGTCAAGCTAAACAATCGAGTGAAATTCAAATGAGCTACTCGAGCGCGAAGTATGCGCAGGCTGAATGAGCGAGTCGAGAGCAATGAAAGCGAGAGCAAATGTCAAACGGCTGGGATCTCTCGATTCGAGGTGGCGGCGGGTGGGCAAGTATCGAGCACGTGTGTGTATGCGAAACCGACTGAAGCGATCGCGTTGCTAGGCCAGTGTTTAAGATAAGCCAGCGCCAACGGTCACACGAGAAACCGGAGAGCGAGCAAGAACGGAGCGATTTTAGAGGCGAAGAGAGAGAGAGAGAGAGAGAGAGAGAGAGAGAGAGAGAGAGAGAAAGGGCAAGAGAGCCTGTGACTCCTTATATTAATTTGCGAGATATGATTTTAATTTTTATCCTTGTTTAAAACTGGAGTAGAATCGCTCCAGGTTTTAAAATTTTAGTCGCTTGTCCTTGTAACATTTTGTCACGATCAATGTTTTACATATTTTTCAGATAATTACTGCGAAAATACACTTTTTAATATCCAATATTTGTTTGAAGTTTCAAGCGCAAATAAGTCTGTTGAGCGTAAAAAAAAAGAAAAAAGGAACACGAAGAATACGTTAACTGTCGCAGTACACATGAATGAAGTTGGGGGGTGGGGATAGCTCGACGAGTGACAACTCTCTCGCTCTTTCATTTTTTCTCTCCCTACTCCTGCTCATATACAAGCACTCGTTCATTCTTTCGAGAGAGGCTGATGGTGCTGACTATCAAAGTCTCACGATGGCAAAGTGGTGTTCAGTTATGTAACTTTATGGTTCGTCTACGATTAACACTCCTATTAAAACGAGTGATTATATATTATTTACATTCATTTATCATCGAGAGAACTTTTTTAGTCTAGGCAAATCTAACTATTCTGGAGAAAGATAATAGCCGCTACATGTGGACGATAACGAGCAAACACGCATACATTGTATACGAAATATTTAAATGTAATCGAAAGAAGAACTCAAACAAACTTTAAATTGTGTTTGAAAATGTATATAGGTATGCAGTTGTTCGCATAGATACACTTTTACGCTTGATAAATATTTTGTTAATAAGAATTATAAAAAGTTGACTAACGACTTATCATAAGACGAAGAGAGTGTGTTAAATGAATAAAAGGCTATTATTAACGACTCATGACTTCGCTTACTACGCAATTTAAATAAATACATAATAATAATAAGTGCATATATTCCCCAGATTCTTTATTGAATTTCTCATATATGCATACGTAATCTTTAACGTCGCTCAACAAAATGGTTTGTAACCTTGGTTTTACACTGCCACTAGAATGCAACTTATACCATATCCGCGCTAAAGAATATAATACATTGACGACATCCGGTAAGCGCAGCATGTTTGTCTAACGGTCACGTCTTGCTCCTAAAGGATTATATTCGCATAACGAACAAGCGAATGAGCGGGTGAATGAAAGTCCTTAAGAAACAGTAAACGCTACCTATGTCGCGCAAACTTACTGATGATGAAAAAAGCATCAAAAAGCTGCTGCTGAGTGTTGTGGGTCCTGATGACGGGTGGTCCAGAATATCATGTCTCGCCTGCCATCCGAGCGCGAAGATGAAACAGGAGACTCGCCGATATTCGCTGAAATCGATGTTAAAGTTACTTAATGGACTGTAAAGATTGTTCGCTAAGTTTAACGTTAAAATATATCGTTACTGTCATCAATTTAAGTTATTGTTGATAATCATCGCTGTTATTTACATTTTTATTAACATAATAATTACGTAATAGAACACTTGAACATGTTAATAAACAATTTATTTAATAGCTTACAAATATGAATACTAACGCTCTTTGCAGCGTTCGTTTATAGTTTGTTTGCAAACAAACTGGATCAAACGCGATACTTATATTTACTTTTGTGCTTTCGATATTCGTACAATCGGTGTTTATACTTACTTATACTGAAATTACCTCAAAATTTTGAAAACGTTTGTATACATGCACGGCAGACCTTGTGCGATGCAGATTGTATGCAACCCCGACGTCGAAGGTGGCTGGAGAACGGCAGATATACAGGGGCTATAAAAAAAAATTTAACGTTATACTTATTGTATAAACATTTTAAACGATGTCTGTAGAAATCATTTTGTCAACGACCATTCGCAAAAAGAATAAGAACAATATATATATTATAATGTATAAAGCAACAACTGTATAATGTATTTAATAGACATATACACATTACAGACACGTTTTTAAAACCATTCGATTAATTTTATTTTACGACTATTTATCATAATTTTTAAGCGAAAGTCAACGATCACGTAAACGAATATTGCATTCCCAATTTTACAATGTGTGCACGTGGACGATTGCCCTTTAAACAGCCAAACACCTGACAGTAGTCGAAGCCATTTAAACCCCCTTCGCATAGCGTATACTCTTTCGAATTTCCGCAAAATTTTCGCTTTTCCTAACAGACACCCACCTTTTTCTCTTATCCTTCCACGAGGCGAATCATCGACCTACCGGAATTCAAGTCGACCCCACCTCTACTCACCAGTTTTCCCTAGTAAAAATAACGTCGAACAGCGAGGGAAAATTTTGGCGGGACGTCCTTCCTCTCACGGCCGTGTGCGCCGATATTATGAGGTTAGCTCCCGGCAGTCCCGGCGTTTCCGTCGACCCAGACGATCGCCAATATCATAAGAATTCCATCATTGCGAATTTTCGCGATGGGAAATCGCGAAAAACCACGCGATAATCCAACTTGTGCTGTGTTTAACGATGAACTCGACACCGTCGCCTCGGGATTACGTTGACGTCCGTCCCGCTCAGAGTCGAACGCTCGAATGACCGAGTCGATAAGGGGTGGGGAGAGCCGTTATAATATAAGAACATAAAATTTCTTCGAAAATCAATGTCTGTTTATGTATATTGTATATGTAAGTAATTAATATAGGGTGATGACATCGGAAAAATCAAAGGACTTTGCGCTCTACTGCAAGATGATTTAAATAAGCATCAATATTTTATGTAATTAATTTAACTTACATAATCTTCATTGGGACGGGACTCGCGACTTCGAGAGTGTTGTCTGGCGCATCCTGTATTGATCGCATCTGTTTTTGTTTTTTTTTTGTTTTCTTTTTAAATTAACAATAATTCAAGATATTAAAAGAGAATGATTTAATGGTTGAGAGGGTGGATGACTTATGGATTTAAAAATTTTTATTAAACCCCTTTTGTTCGAATCTGAATAACTTTGATCGATATTCCATTGCGCGTTGATAATTTATATGCGATTGTTTTTGTCAGAATAATGCGCTTTTGAATTATTGAGGACCTCGCTCCGAAACATCCGATTGGCCGTCACTCCAATTTTCCATTTTTTTTTTTTTTTGCAGCTTTGTTTGAAGTAAATGTATGATTTTACTATTAAAACGTAAATAGCAGAAATTTTTGGGAGAAAATTACGATTCTATTAATAATAATATATCAATAAGAAATTTTGTAAAATGAATTGAAATGTAATTAGGAAAAAGAAAGTAACGTGCACATCTGACTGCTGTCGAACGAGTACCGGGCTTAAAAACGCTGCCATTTTTAAAAATAATTGATGACGACAGATCTATATTATAAAAACAATTTAAATTTATTTTACGTCACTAGAAAGCTTTCGATTACTTGTGTAAAAATTATCTTATGTCATAAAAAATACAAATGTACAAATTACTCGATAAATTATTTATTGCCGTATAATTTGAGTGACCGGTCCATGCTCACTGATGCAATGAATTCTGCATTTCTACCGAAACGAACGGCAGTTACCGCAGCTGTATGATCGTTGAACGTCTTCAATTCGACCCATTGTTTACAGACATAAATTCTGAAATAAAAAGCATAAATGTTTAACGCTGTTTATTTTTGTATAAAATAGTGGTGTCGTTGATGTAGCAGAAAACATTTTACGCGTACCTGACGTCCGATCCGCAAACGGCCAAATAAGTACCGCTTTGATCAAAGCAAATATCCTTAACTTCATAAGACTCATCTAACTGCAATGTCTTGAAATTTTTTAATTTACGCAAATCCCACAATTTGACGCAAGAATCTTCAGCAGCTGTTGCCAAATAGTAACCGTTTTCTGAGAAACTAATGGCTGTGATAGGCCCTGAATGTCCAGGGAAGTTAGCAACGTTTGACTGTTCCTTCAAATCCCAAATCTTTACCTGGGAATCTATGGTACCTGTGCCAAAGATAAGACCATCAGGGTGAAACTGAGCTGTGGTTAATGGTTGGCTACCTTGTCCAGCCACCTAAAACATATTAAATTAATTTTAATTACCTATAACTATTTGACAAGAAAATAACTTTGAATAGCAAATCGTTCATACTTTTGTAAGAAGCAAACCAGATCTAATGTCAGAAAAAGCCCAGCAATGATCCAGGGATGAACTAAGTAAATAGTCTCCTGTGGGATGTAATGATAATCCTGTAACAGGCCCATCATGAGTACGCATTAAAAGCGATGTTTGACTAGTGTGAACATTCCAAACTCGAATTGTTGTATCAGGTGATGCAGTCATAACAATGTCTTCAGTTGGATGATAAATTACCCGCGTTATCTGTAAAAAATAAAATTATTAGTTTCAAGCACAATGTAAAACTTTTTTATTTTTTGACAAAATTTTTAAATAGTTTTATACCTTCTTGGTATGACCTTTAAGTATAGCAACTATTTGCTCTGTATCTTTGTTGAAGACTGTTGCATTTTTGTCAGCACCTCCAGTCAATACTTTACTTGTATCAGCTCCATGAATGTCTAGAGCTAGAATACCAGGAACACTCGCAGAATGAAGTCCCTTAAAACAAAAATAAAAGTGTGAAAATTTGTTTAATGAACATGCACACATAAGTACAAATATATCATTGCAAATAAACACACTGGGTGAGATGCAAGAAGTTGAAATGTTTTGAGGCTGTCTTGAGTAAGAAGATCTTCAGGAACTGATCGACCTCTCTTTTTCCTCTCCTGAGTAAGAACTGTGGCTTTTTCTTGCAATTTTTGTATGATATCATCTGTTATTCCAGCTTGCTCATCAGGTTGCATAGCCATACCACCCGCTTCCGCAAGTGCCTGCATATTGAATAATGTCAAAAAAATTACACATTTTATATAATTACACTGTGATAAGAAAAAAAAGAAAATTACAGGTTGAGGAATATTTGTTGGTGCTGTTCCAGTTTGTGGTTTGAGTACAGCCAATGCCTCTCTAGCTGCAGCAGCTTCTTTGGCCAATCTTGCAACTTTTCTACAAGCTGCATCGTGTTGATATAAACCCTGTGAAAGCTCTGATCGTGCAACTTGCAAGTGCTGTTTCAATGAAAACGTGCTTAGCATCACAGTATCATATTCATTTTGCAAATCATTTAGTATAGATGGTATTGATGTGGAAGATGGTGCATTTGGCTTACTTGTCTGAGCTGAAATCAAATAATTTTTCAATAACTCAATCATATAGTTTTGCAACAATAAACAATCATGTTAACTCTGACGACTCACTTCTTACTGCAATTAATTGCTCTACTCTCAAATCCTTTCCATTGATAGGATCAACTCCATTTTCTATCACGAATTTCTCGATTAAACGTCTTTCGAAAATCGAGCCAGAAACTGGAGAAACAACAGGCTCCTCTGGAACCTCATTGGTGACTGTATTATCAAAAAACAGTATTTTTTATTATTCAATTGCTTTCGCCGAAAAGTAATAGTACAAATGTCAACAAAGGTAAACATAACCAAACATACAATAGAAAAAGCTAATATTTCCTAAATTTAAGAATGTAATGTTTTATTTAAAATAAAATATTGGACTGAGAGGTTATACTTAAATTAATAATTAAAGAAATAATAAAATAAGAAATTATATTAAAATGTGAACTTAATAAAATTCTAACAACTTACGTGCACAGTAGAGCATTTTGACACGGAAAAATTGTTTTGAACTCCTAACCTTACAATAATAGTACCAACCTCCAGATTAAAATAGTTACCATATTACAATAGGTACAAACGTAAAAATGCATACAGCACTGTTGAACAGCTGTCAACAAAAACCTAAACAATCTATAGTATATGTCATATGTGTAACATTGGTCTATAGGTACCGCACATTACAAGATGACGTGATACAAGTAAAAAGTTTTATAAAAATGTACACTTTATTGAGTGGATTTTACAAATATCTCGTCCAAAAAGATGAGTTCTTTATACTTATTTTGGGTCTTGACAATGCTGGCAAAACTGTAAGTTAAAAACAATTGAAATTCTAATAACCTTTTTAATTGTTGTTTGTTCAATTATTTAGTCATTGTTATGTTTTCTATAGACTTATTTAGAAGCAGCCAAAACAAAATTTACTAAGAATTACAAAGGCATGAACCCCAGTAAAATAACCACTACAGTAGGATTGAATATTGGAAAAATCGACACTGCTGGAATACGACTTAATTTTTGGGATCTGGGAGGACAAGAAGAATTGCAATCATTATGGGACAAGGTAATATTCAAACTCAGAAATTATCAGAACTTTTCTATTCTCGAAATTAAATTCTTAGTTATAATTTTATTTTATAGTATTATGCTGAATCCCATGCTGTGATTTATATTGTTGATTCATCAGATAGAGATAGGATACCTGTATCAAAAGAAACATTTGGTGGGTTAATTTAACTCTATTTATAAACATATTACAATATAATAATAAATTTTTATTAATACTATAATAACACCCTGTAATGTTCTCAGATAAAGTTATATCATCGGAACATCTTCAAGGAGTTCCTCTTCTAGTATTAGCCAACAAGCAAGATATTCCTGATTGCATGGGTGTGCGAGAAGTCAAACCTATATTTAATCAAAATGCTCACTTAATAGGAAGAAGAGATTGCATGGTGATGCCTGTGTCAGCTTTAAATGGGTAAGATTTTAAAAAAATTAATTGAAATTTACAAAATTTGTCTTTTAAAAAACTTATATTGAATTTTGTGTTAAAACAGGGAGGGTGTGGATGAAGGTATACGATGGTTAGTGGACTGCATTAAAAGAAATAGTGACATACGGCCTCCACGAAACCAGGACAATAATTGTATAACATAAATATCATTTAGCATTCCATAAATTATTGTTTAATCATGAACTTAAATATACATATATATATTTTCAACTTTAATAAATATTGTTTTTGTTTTCCAAACAAGACTGAAAGTTATCATTTGATAAAGCAATATTTTGGAATACATTTAAATTAATTTTACAAAATTTAAACTATATATACTTAAAAGTAATAAAATAAAATTTATTTCTAAAAATTTATGTCAGAGTTAATAGATTGATATTTCAAAGGTGTACAATACGTGCTTGCTGATAGCAGAAAACAGACTGAGATAAGAGATAACAGGTTGTAGCTGCCTTGCCTGCCTTTCTATTATACTAGTGATAATTGATAAAAGACCCAAAAGGTGTTACTGTGCTCAAACGTATTGTTGTGCATACATCTAACATTATTTCCATATGAAACGCTAAGTTTCGCGAGTTTTTTCACACAATGTGGCCTTATTATGAGACTGATGATTGGAGCATTTTACCACCAGAACTAAACAGAAGGTAAATAAATTTTCACAAATCCCAGTGGCATGTGTAGTGAGACAGCTCTGTGACTTTATTGAAAATATGGTTGATCATCTCAAGCAAAGTAATCTTATCTTTACGATTTGATGTTTTAATGAAAATTATATAGAAATGTACTTATAACATTTTCTGCATTGAAAATTGTTATCAATTATGTATTAGATAGTGTAAGGTATGCATTTTTTTTGGATAATTTCTTTCAAAAAATAATGAACTTTGTGAGATTATTAAGTATTTCTAAAATCTATGGATATGCAAATTTAAGACTTTTGAGTAAGTATATACATAGTTTTTATCTATCTATATGGCATAGTAAAAGCGATATGTTTTAAACTATTTCAATTGATCATCTGTTACAAAGACAAACAATGAAATCCGTTCGTCTACGTAAGCGCAATAGACGATTTTGATATTACTAAAAAGAAACATGGTAATATTGATATGTTTCATGATCAATAATGCAATCAAAGTGTAGGTACTCATAAATGACGTCAGTTCGATAAAATGTACATCACCAGCCATCTTGATTTCTATTAAATTAAACAGCGTTGCCAAGATTTATGAACATTTACTCAATTGTCAATGCGAATTTCCGGAAACTCCAGGAATAAAAATTGATTTCAAAAAATATTAGTTTTCCATTTGTTAATTAAATTCTATTGATAATATTCTGTCGATAAGATTTTTCTCTTCATTTTCATTTTCGTAAACCACTCGAGCAGTAAGTAACAATACTGCGAGAAGAACGAATTGTTATTTGCTGTATTAAGCGACATATGAATTTGTCCTCGCCTTTCTCGATTGCTGCCAATAAAGCATCAGTCATAACATAATAAAAATCATCGTCGTACGAACGCGCGCTTCTATTTACGCATTACATGTGTTTCCACAAACGCTCAAACTGAGTGAAGTAAAAAAAAAACTTCATAAGTATAGGTATTATGTACCCAGTGCACCCGAAGTTTCGAATTTACCGCCACTGGCTCGATCGCGCGCATCAGCTGCACGCGCATCACCGCGCGGTCACGTCACAAATAAGAAAAATAAATATCGTGACCGCACGCACGGCAACGTCGCCTTTACGCTATCTATAGCTATATTGTATTCCAATATCCAAGATCCAACCGTAACTATTCCCGTATATACACTGCCCTCGCGCTCGCGGTGTCCGTGTGTCAACTACACGACTACGGACTACACCTTGTTCGCGCGAGTCCGCGAGATAGACACACACACACAGTAATAAAACTACACACGTAGTGGCTATACGCATAGTTAATCGTCCGTCGGAGAGGGTCATCGGGCGCAGCTGCTGTCGATAGCTGGTGTTGTGCAGTGCGTTTGCAGGAGGACACAGCCGCCCCGCCAGGTAGCGACCCAAGTGTGTTTCTATATACCCCCCCAGTGCAGAGCGGGCCAACAATGTCCGAAAGAGTCCGCGAGTTCGTCTAGCCCGTCCGCGCGCAACCCTTTCTCGCTGTTTCTCATCCCCTCCCCCCTTGTCCCTAACACCCCAAGAGTTAGCCTCCTTGAGAGACACTGTTCAGGGTACGTATACGCATATGATACATACTAATTCTTGCCTGTCTGTACTCTACTCGTATCACTGTAAAATCTAGCTCTCTGCATACATAAGATCTCTCATCTCTCGTTCTAACTTTTTTCTCTCTCGTCGCCCCCCCCCCCCTTGTCCTCGACTCTGCCTCGCTCGAGTTATCCCGCACATATTACCTATACAACAGAGTGTCCGATTGATCAGCTATTATAGTTAATAGTGCGCCCCGACGATGATGTTGACAGGTGTATTATATAGAACAGGTTCTCAGTAGTCCGCGGCGCGACTTCGAAGAGGAGCATTCGCACAGTGTGCATAGATACAATTGCGGGCCCATTACTCCGAGTGATAAAATTCAAAGCCGCAGTGTGTGGACTGTGTAGTCGCACACTTGTATTCTGCACACACAGAGCACGGCAGAGGCGTGAGCGGTGTGCACGAACTTTTCTTTTCCTTCCGCTCGCGCGTAGGTGTGCGCACACAAGTCTGTGTGTGACTATAGGCCCGTAGGTGCGGTGGTGAGGGCGCCAAACTCGTCGTCGAGGATCCCTGCTGTGAGCAAAAAAACCGACTCGTATGTCGTATACAAGCATACAACACGTATGTGTATGTCTATATAGGTACGTGTGTGTGTGCTCAGCTCGCGTGTTTGCATAGCCGTGCAAGACAAGACCATACAGCAGTATCTTTAGTGCTGCCTCTATGCGCCTCTACAACTCAGTGTAGTGTATAGAGAGCCTGGGCTGTGTTGCTGCTGCTACTGCTGCTATTGGACTTCTCTTCGTCTGCAGCGACGGCGAGATCGTAAAATACACTAAACTACTGTGCAGGTGGGTGTTGCGCGCGTGCCAAGAGAGCCGAGTTCAGCGACGTGTGTGTGCGCGCTTCATACCCTCCCTGAGAAAGTCCCTTTTTTCTTTTAATCTCCCAGCAAAGTACTTCACGGTACATCAACCTCGCATCGCTCTCTTCGTGCCTCGGGCCTATATGTGTCTTCTCTGTTCTCTATGAGGACTCCGACTCCGATTTGCTTTTTTTACTCCTACTGTCGTATGTGTATGTGTGTGTGAGAGAGAGAGAACGTGTGTGTTATGTGTGTGCTGTATGTGAATGTGAATCAGGGACGCAGTCGTGATGGCTATCTCCTCTCGTCATCTCGAGCGTGGCACCCGCGACAGCTGTAACCTATGCTAAGCTCTCGAGCTGGAATTCATTCAATTGAATTCGGCTTTACGATTGATTCGCGCGAAAGATTGCTAATGTGGCTCTTTTTATGAACTCACTCGATGGTCGTGACCTTTTCATTTTTAATTAGGTGTATTGATGTGAAACATCTATATTTGTATTTTGTAACGACTTTGTGCTCGTTCAGAATTGGTTGCAGTGCAGTTATTGATGATCATCAAAAAAGACAGTTTGAGATGAGAATATATTAGTATTGCTCATTGGTTTGCTAGTTGAAGCGGTAAACTCATATGAAACTATTGACTTGAGATTGTTGAGTCTGTGTATTCATATTGATTTTGTTGTAATTCCTAATGGCATTGCAGTCTAATGCACAATCATAACTGTATGAGTCTTATTAGATCTGTGTAATTTAATTTGAAGATTAGTCAATGTCGGCTATATTTTAGATTTAATTTTTTACACTAGACCTTTAAATATTTTTGTATGTAATAAGATTTCATAGAGACTGATTATATTCTAGACAACTTTTTTATGTCAAAGTACTTATTGTACAAATTGCTCTTAAAGTACTTATCTTCTAATGCATATTCATATTCATTGAACTATTTGCATCACTTTATCATAGTCCACATTGTACTCATGGACATTTACATACCAATATCCTACAACATTAACATTGTATTTGTTATTCATTTGTCTTTGTCTTTTGATGCCCTGTACAACTTGCTTTATTCAAACTGAAGTACTTTAAAAATGCCTTACGAATTATAAATGATTTAATAAATTATAAGTTTTACTTTTTCTTATTCTATACTGCACATAATATTTTTTAAATGATCTTTTTAAAGTACAAACAATCAGTTTATATGTATCGTTATCATTGGTATATGTCTAACAGGACAAGACCAGCTTGCCAGAGTTGTGTGCAGTACTAACTACCAGTCATTTTGTTTGTCTTTGCAACAGTGGCCGAAGAGCTACCGACCAAAAAGCTGAGAGACAATGAACGCCTCAGAACATGGGTAAATTATCCATTTATTAACTTTTGCCATATGTAGATAAAAACACTTTATAACCATGTCATTGTGTCATTGCCAGATGTAGATTGGCAAAAAATGTTTGAGTGTGCATAATCCAGCATGAGTGTGTACTTATTTCAGGTTTAACCCAGCCTTTAATATGGCCTCCATCAAACAAGCCTTCAATGAGGCAGTAGAAAGAGGTAGGTATTTTTTATTAACATGTTCTAATTTTCATTCTTTTTGTGAAAATTTTGTTTCAAACAGTCGAAGCACAAATTTATTTTATCATTCTCACTGCTTTTGCATCATTTAGATATTTCTCATAAACTTCATTATTATCATTGAATTTCATATTTATAATCATGAGAGAATTCAGTTGAACCATGAAATTTTAGTTTATGATATGAATCATTTGCAACTAAATTCAAGTATGTTAGTCAATTTTTTATTTAAAAGTATTTAAAAGTATCATAAAATTTAAATACTTTAAATGCTTTGCATGTAACACATTGCTATCATCTAACCACACAGTGCACTGCTAACATACCGTTAATTACAAGTTTCAACAGTGAGAATGCCAGCACCCACTCGTCTGCGGGATCTCATAAGACAAATTCGTGCAGCAAGGACTGCAGCTGAAGAGAGAACAGTGGTCAATAAAGAATGTGCATACATTCGATCTACTTTCAGAGAAGAAGATAGTGTCTGGAGATGTCGCAATATTGCCAAATTACTGTATATTCATATGCTAGGGTTAGTATACTTTAATGAGCAATTTATATTAATTTTAAAAACTTATCTACTATATTTTACTATATTTAATTTACTTCCTACATTTTTTAAAAAAAAAAACTTTTTATCAAACTATGTTATAAAGTTTTACCAATTTCATTTCTTATTACTTACAGATATCCAGCACATTTTGGACAATTGGAATGTTTAAAACTGATTGCATCTCCAAGGTTCACTGACAAACGTATAGGATATCTCGGAGCTATGCTACTTTTAGATGAAAGACAAGATGTACATTTGTTGATCACGAATTGCTTAAAGAAGTATGCATAAAAAATTAGAATTTGATTTTTAAAATATATTTAATAGCTTAATCTAATCTCTTACTTCTCTTCATTTTTTCGTAGTGATTTGAATAGTTCTACACAATTTGTGATTGGTTTAGCATTATGTACTCTTGGTGCAATAGCTTCACCTGAAATGGCAAGAGATTTGGCATCTGAAGTTGAGAGATTGATGAAATCACCAAATGCATATATTAGAAAAAAGGCTGCTCTTTGTGCATTTCGAATAATCAGACGAGTACCAGAATTAATGGAGATGTTTCTGCCAGCTACAAGAAGCTTATTAACTGAAAAAAACCATGGTGTTCTAATTACAGGAGTAACATTGATAACAGAAATGTGTGAAAATAGTGTTGACACACTGAATCACTTCAAGAAGGTTAGTTTATGACAATATTGCTATTTATGTTTTCTTTCAATTATTTACTTTCATAAACTATGTTCAACCATAATATTAAAAACTTAGGATTCTTGACAAAAGATGTCTTGCAGGGCAAAGATTCTTTCAAAATTTTCATTAATGCAAGAAATAAACTTTATTTTTATAAATGGTTAAGATTACAATCTATAATTTTTTTCTATTTAGGAATGCGGCCATCGAGAGGTAAATGCGAAATACTCAATGTTTTTTTCGCATGATTTGCTTTGCATAATGATATGCAAGCTTTGCTACTTACATCTTATAAGATCGCATTTGTAAATTAATTGTTCACAGTCAAAATTTCAACACTTTGAAGTATCGTAAAGTGGTTAAATTCCAAGTATCATAAAATCATAATTATCTAGGATATTGCTTAATTATTATTTACATTTATCAAAATTAGGAAAGATAAACGTGTACCGTTAATCAATTATTTGTGGTTCAAATAATAAATATTGCATGATTATTGCGTTTATTATATTACAAAATTTGAAATCAAAATCCCACGTCCAGATGCTTAAAATAATTTTATATTTACCTTCACATCTTTTGTTTAGTAATATTAAAAATAAATCTCATTCATGGCAAATGTTTTATTAAGATGTAAAGTATATTCTATCATGTACCACGTAATTTTGATGTTCACAGGTGTTTCTCCTCTGCACTTTATGTGGATTTTGACTTAAATTTCGTAAATTCAAGGTATCTAATAGTGTATTTTTTTTTATTTTGCAGATTGTGCCAAATCTCGTCAGAATTCTTAAAAACTTGATTCTTGCTGGATATTCTCCTGAGCACGATGTGTCCGGCGTATCTGATCCATTCCTTCAAGTTAAAATCTTGCGTCTTCTGCGAATACTAGGACGTAACGATGTTGATGCTTCTGAAGCCATGAACGATATTCTCGCTCAAGTCGCTACTAATACCGAAACAAGTAAAAATGTGGGCAATACCATTTTGTATGAAACTGTTTTATCAATTATGGACATAAAGTCTGAAAGCGGCTTGCGAGTTTTGGCTGTGAATATTTTGGGAAGATTTTTGTTAAATAACGACAAAAATATTCGTTACGTTGCTTTGAATACGTTATTGAAGACCGTTTACGTTGATACTAGTGCTGTTCAAAGACACAGATCAACAATTTTGGTAAATTTTATCTTATATACAATGCAATTTAAAATGCATATTAATGTTCTTTTGCTAAAATGTTTAACTTTATTTAGGAATGCTTAAAAGATCCAGATGTTTCCATAAGACGCAGAGCAATGGAGCTAAGCTTTGCTCTTGTTAATACCAACAATATTAGAAATATGATGAAAGAACTTCTGCTTTTCCTGGAACGTGCAGATCCAGAGTTTAAAGCCCAATGTAGTAGCAACATTGTAATGTCTGCTGAACGGTTTTCACCCAACAAACGTTGGCATCTCGAAACGCTTTTTAAAGTTTTGGTTGCGGTAAGTATTCAATAATAAATCTTATTGAAAATGCAATAACTTATACATGGATTACGATTTTTCTAGGCTGGAAATTATGTAAGAGATGATGTTGTTGCTTGTACCATACAGCTTATATCTGAAACACAGCCACAACAAGTTTATGCAGTGAGCGCATTATGGCGTGCTCTTGAAAAAGATACATATGATAAGCAACCATTAACGCAAGTTGCAACTTGGTGCATTGGGGAGTATGGTGACTTACTTTTGTATGGACCACATCCAGAAGATTCTGACGCGCCTACAAATGTAAATATTAATAGTCCGCAATCACTATTTCATTTATTTCATAATAAATGTTAAATATTTTATATACTTTTCTAGCTGACTGAAGACGAAGTTATTGATGTATATCAAAGACTGTTATGGAGTCCTCAAAATACAGTGGTTACGAAGCAGTATACTTTATTGTCTTTAACCAAACTCAGTACACGATTCCAGCGAGGAAATGAGTAAGTCAATTCAACGTGGAGTGTTTATTATTGCATTCAGATTTTTTTTATGAAATATCATTTAGGTTTGCTTTGTGTAAACGCCTTTTTATTTTCATTATCTATAGTAACATTTTGCAGTATGCTACCTCCATTTTACAGGAAAATTCGACAAATTATCGACACATTCGGCAGCAATCTAAATATTGAATTGCAACAACGAGGAATTGAATTTTCACAACTCTTCAGAAAATATGACCACTTAAGACCTTCGTTATTAGAAAGAATGCCTCCAATGGAAACGGCAAGACCACAAGCTAATGGAATTATTGGAATAGTAAATGGAGATCCTGATGCTGAAGAAGAAAAGCCACAAGTAATCGAACCTGTAAATGCTGCTCCTTCAACTGACTCAGTAAGTAGTTCATCTTTATTGGCATATTAAAGTTGATGAAATGAGGTATGAATTTAATGATTGGGTGATTTTTTTAGAGTGCTCTTCTGGATCTACTTGGAAGTAGCGATTTAAGCTCACCAGTTTCGGCTGCTCCGGCAAGCAATGTTTCTGTAGCAACAACGCCGGTTACGAATAATAATGATCTACTAGATCTCCTTGGAGGTTTAGATTTGACTACTACACCTGCACCAACAATACCTCAACAACAGTCTCCACAGCAAATCTTCAGCCCTACAAATACTTCTAACTATCTTGTAGATGGATTATTGAATTCTTCCTCAATGCCAATTCAAAATGGTAAAACTCGCATCCGTAGTAAAATATCTGTTATTTAAATAATTATTCTAATTCATAAAAACATTTTTTAGCTCCCGAAATTCCAAGTATGATTGTATTTGATAAACAAGGATTGAAAATTACCTTTAAGCTAGAAAGATCGCTTGACAACCCAGATCTCTTAGTAATTAACATGGTGGCTCAGAATTCAGGACTATCACCGATTACTGACTTTTTATTCCAAGCTGCTGTTCCAAAGGTAAACAAGATTGCATACATATAGATTTTCAATAATCGCATGCAATAATTATGTGATTTGTTTTTCTAGACATTCCAGTTGCACATGTTATCTCCGTCGGGTACGGCACTTCCTCCCTCTAGCCAAGTTACCCAAGTGCTAAAGATTACAAATATAAATAAGGTAAAACTTAATTTTATTATAGATATTATAATTAAGGTAATAATGTATTGTCTCGGTTTTCATTCTTAAAATATTGGATTTTATAGGCTGCATTACGAATGCGACTACGTATATCTTATACTGGAACTGCTGGACCCGTCCTTGAGCAAGCCGAAGTGAACAATTTTCCCACGATAACGGTGCAGTGACAACACGTGATACAAAAACCAATTGTATATATGCCTGCCTAAGAATTTAAGCATGTCTTACATAGACTGATAAACAAACCAATCTCATTTTTACAATCACGTATTGAATCATCATCTCATACGTCAAGAACGCAATACTATCACGGAGTTCGAAAGCCACGGAAACTCGCGTGATGATTCAAATGTAAAAAAAAAACAAGCAAAAAAGCTCACTGATTCTTTACAGTCTCTTCGTGTCGATTAGGCTTTACAGGATCGGTTATATATATATTTTAATGTTTATTCGGAGTCCGTGAACACTAAAGTCGTTTCTTTTTTTACTTTGTAATTAACGACATTGTGGAAAGAAAAACAAGACTACAAATGTACATATTAGCTAGAAGGCGTTCGCGCGAAAACGATCGCAAAACTCTGATATATTTGGGGGATATAAGCATTCACGATTTGGGAATTTTTATTAGTATTCATACATGATTGTATAAAAACATTCGAAACACTTGGTAATCCGACATATAAATAGTCATTGTTTACTTTTCTCCTTTTCATCATAATTATTATAATCATAATTAGAAAAATTATGATTGCTACAAATTGTGACGATATTTGATGGGATTAATTAACGTACGCGAATAAGTTTGTAATAAATGTCGGAGTTACAAGTGGCGTTGATATATTTTTGAGTAAGCTATGATTTGATAGGACATTGAAGAGCTGTTACTGTTTAAAGTCTATCTTGTTTACTATATGTATAACACGTACACTGGCCCCCTTGCAATTCTGTATTTATAGATAGCACGAAGTACAGATTGTGACGTGTTGTGAGCGCGATGACTGTAATTTACATCTGAGTATTGTATGAATGTGCATATTGGCCAGGGATCAAGTTTTAAATAAATTTTGCTAAATTATATGGTGCTAAAAATCACATAAATTTAAGTGAAATTTACACAAATATCAAGCATATTAAAAATAGAATAAGAAAATTTTAAAAACAGTTATTATTTTATTAATTTATGTATATCATCACGGTAAATTTTTTAAAACATTTGTATTATTTATTGATAAGCTACAAGCAATATATTCCTAATCAAAAAATTCCAAGATTAGAAATAATTTACTTAGCAAGTCATTTAGAGCAATCTTATAATATTAGATAATTAGTCAAGTTACAAATTATAACTGCTTCTACATATTTTTGACAGTTTTCCTTTATAATAAGATCCAATTGAGATGCATACACTGTGATAAAGTATAAATATTACAGAGACAATATGCTGTATAATACCGTCTACTGAACGAATGTATTATTTGTGGCTAAAACTGTCCCTCCATTAACGAAAACTAAACATGGTTTTCGCGTTAATACGGTTTTAATGTATTAAATGTGTATGATCTTTTATGAGATTGCAATGTATGTACTTAAAAGGTGGAATCGTCAGATTCATGAGATTGTTCTTTATATATCTGCAAAATTGCAGATTTATTAATAAAAATATTTAGTTTCTAAGAGAAAGCTATTAAATTTATTGGTTGTATTTATTTTGTCTCACATTCAACATACCATCTCAAGGCCAAAAGTATGATAATGATTGTCGGTATAATAATGCGTTTTAGCTCCGTCCCTACGTATGATGTGCATAATAATGAACGTATATGAAAAAATGTCAAAGCATAAAAGGTGAGGGTGCAAATATTCTGAGTGGCCTTGACCTTGATCCTGTGACTCAGAAACAGCTTTTCAATGTATTAAACTCCGCCTACTTGTTCATCATATTAATTAGTTTTATAAATATATAAATATATATATATAAATCAATAATGAAAATGATTAATGACACAGATGCTGTATATAATTTTTAGTGAATCAACGTGTGAAAATAAAGTGTATTTTTATTCCACTATTTGTTTGTGTAAGATTTTACTTATTTAGCTGCAAATATAATTCATAGAAAAATATTTTATATTTTAAATTTTGTTTTATTTATAAGAAAATGAAATTACACGCGATATTAAATTTACATTACTTATTAAATTAGACTTATATTTATTTAAAAAATTACAAAAGTTTACGCTGCCTCTTCTACAGAAGCTTCCTCTATCTCTTCTTTTTTGACTCCAACTTGGTTGAAAAGTCTATCTTTAATAATTTGAGCCATTAAACCATGAATTACTTCGATTGTTGTTTTGCTACTGTCCCTAGTCGCTTTTACAAGCTTATCTACAGTGCTACGGTCATGTGGTTCTATTCCACCAAGAACATATCCTCGTCCCAAAGCTTGTTCAGATTGCTCTAATTTATCTGATAAATCAAAAATCTGTCCAGTTGTGTAATCGGTGTTAGTTAACAAACTAGAAGAACTTAAAGTATTCACCCAGTACTTATTCCACAATGAATCGAGTAACCTTCTGTCCAGTGATGATTTAAAATATGTCACTTCTAGAGAGTAATACTGTTTGCAGTGAACTCCAAAATCTTCAATCTTATTTAACGGAATAGTTTGGTACTCAGATGGCTCTTCATTTGCAGGTTTGTAGCCCTATTTAAATAAAAAATTTTAGTATTTGTAATAAAAATATGTATTTTATAGTATTAAAATTTATCAACTTACTTTTGGATAAGTTCTAAATGCTCCCAAGCACACTTTTCCTGCTGATATTGTCCTAACCGGATCAATAACAATGGCAACAAATGGTTCTTGGAAATTTTGGTTCAGCATTTGTGTAGAAACGTCAATACCTGAAAGCCAGCATCCATAACCAGGATGACTGTGATACCATCCAATAGCGTTCTCCTGTCTTCCTACCTAAAAGAATAGAATTTCATGTATAAAGAATCTCTGACACATAATAGAAGCTTTATTAAAAATTTAAATTTTCACCTGTTTGGCAGCATCAATATATGCTGTCATATATTCATAAGCTTGAGCTTGGGCATTTACCCGTGTTTCAGTTCCTTCTACGGGTAAAGCAAAAGAATCCATGACTAGCATAGTATTTGCAGTCACCTTTCCAAGAAGCAAACCCATAACTTCAAGTGTTCCACCAGAGCGTGCGTGCATAACCATTTTCAATAAAGCTAAAGCAGAAATCTTAATATCTTTGAAGAAGTGAGGGCTAAAACAGTAATAAACAAGGTATAAACATCAGCATACATTTTCATAAGAAATGAATGTCACTTGCCACTTTTAATATTCAACACGTACTCTTTTTCCCATGGTTTTGCAGCAAGAATATCCTGCTGCTCCTTCCTGTCGTATCTGTATACTTCATCGATCGTGCTGATTGTCTCAACATTGTTTGCCATTTCCCATGTCTTCTGAGCAATGTTGCTTTGAGAATCAGAAAGATAACCTGCCATTTCGAATTCGAAATCTTTCATTACCTGAAGGTTCAACAAAATACAGAATCAGTTAGATTTAATCAGCTTGACTACACAACAGAGCTGAACACCATCAGAAACTTAGAACGCAAAGTTCGTTTAGGCAAAAAATGATTGCAAATAAAAAGTGAATTGTAGACAAATCCAAGAGATTTCTCATTTATTACCTCCTCTTCCGTTTGTTTTTTCGTCAAATCTGCCATATCGGCAAAATATAACCTAAAAATCACGATCACGAAATAGGATCAAACCAAACAATGGAATAGAGCTGGCGACAGCAGCGCTTGTGTACAGTACGTGCTCAGATTATTGTTGCTAAAATTTGGTAGGTAAGTATAATCTGGTATAAAGTAATACGCCCTGTTGGTATAAGCACTGCCGCCCCTACTTACGTGTCGTCGCCTTTCTCACCCAAATGTGTAACATTAATTAAAAGTGGTAAAAAAGTATAGGTATGAGGATGCGAATTCATTCTTCTTATTGACTCTCTACTGTAAAAATCTCATGTCATGTGAAGATTGGAACATCTCATGAAGTATATGCGACCATTATTATACTCGCAACCTTACCCTTACGATTCGTTTGGTATTCAAGTGATGTATGATACTGATACATAAAAGTTTTGACCGCTATTGCGATTATGATTTACATGTATTTTTCTGTTTTTTATTTAAATAAAATGGTTCAATACTATATATTATAGTATCAAATAAAAATCAACACATGTTAAATAGTAAAAATATTATCACTAATTTATTACAATGATTAAACATTAAAAAACACTTTTAAATACGTACAAATATATAAGTTAACATTAATACAACGTATGCGTGTGTAAATCGAGGTGCCAACGCATCACAACTTATATTTTATATTTTTTAATGGATTTCTAAATTGTTGTATATTGTAGTATACCCTGTGTAGGACAGGATTACAGGAATAATGCGTGTATATTGTTATAGTCAAAAGATGAGCACCAAACGATAGGTCGCTCTACGCAAATCCATCCAAACTTTGTATTTTCCGATTTTTTGAATAAAATTCTTACAGTAACTGAAGCTTATTGGCAAGTCTATACGAACGTTATACTATTATATATAATATATATCCATCCAGAATATTTTTGTACATGCAATCTCTCGCATAAATAAAAAGCACTTTGGTTACGATTCATTTTATGTAATAGCGCGTTACTTTACGCTTATATAATAAATATTGCCTCCAACAACAATAAATAACGCGTATAGTCGTGTATATAGCGAATCAATAATGCGAACATTCTAAATCAGCATTCGAGAGTTTTACATATTATCGTATATGTTAAAGCTTAAAAAAGAATAGTCATTTTATCGTGTTACAAATTACGTAAAATGTGTGTAGAATACCCTCAACGATGTATAAATATAAAAAAACAATATACACTTGTCTCCGGCCGCGAACTCATTCGATCCCCCGTACACTATAGAAATTTGATTCTCGCACAATAACAGCGCGCATTATACTTCCGGTCGAGCGAGCAATTTCAATTTCTACGCCATTATCATCGCCACACTTTCAAATTCACAGGACGTAACGGCGCGATAAGAGGAGATAAGAGGCGCACGCGAGGATCAGCGCCAAGTCGTGGAGAGTCGTCGAGCACGAGGAGACCGACGGCAGAGTTCCGTCTTCGCGCTTGCCTGCCTTTATGCTGCAGACGTCGCCGCACTGCTCGTCCTCGCAGATGTCGCAGAGCGTCGTCATCTTTGGTTCGTAAAAAACTCGCGCTCTCCTCGCTGAAAATTGACGAGCGAAAAAAAGCGATGTATATAAGTATAATCGTTTGTTGCGTGCAGAAGCGAACCACTACGTTATTCGCGGCTGATGTATACTTACACGAATCGTAATAGTCGTAAATGGATACGGGAACTGGTCTCTGCTTGGCGACTTTGTGCGTTCTGTAGGCAGAAACGGTGGGGCAGTACTCCTTGTCGTGGACCATCTGGAAAGAGGCGGGGAGAATCTCGTATTTTTGCGAAATAGGCGTTATAGCTTTGGTTACGATCTCGTTAGAAAGCATACCTTGTCGAAGTACAAAACGACCATCGTATCTCCGTCTTTAGTTTCCACTCTCTTGACGTGCTGCGACAGCTCGAGACTCGGCAAGGCGTCTTGGTCGACGGTGAAACCCGATGGAAAGCTCACTTCCATAACGGCCATGTTGCTCTCGTTCGCTTCTTTCGTCGGGATAAACCTATATATACAATCGAACGTTTCGATAACCGCTTTTAGTTACGGCACACCATAATGTATATATCGCGTCGCGTAATTCCGCATCGACTTACCCAGAACAGATCGAGAGCTGCAGGTGGTCGTTGGTGGAAATCATGTCGACCTGCGGATCCAGAGTGAAGAGCGGGAAAGCTCCGGTCACGTTGAGATTGTAGCGAGACGCGACTTGGACGAGAGCGAAGCCAGTTCCGGTTGCGGTGATATTGATCGCGCGCGTCCTGCCGAGGAGCTGTGCGCAAAAAAGGAATAATTCAAGTATTTATGTCGTATATAAAGAGGCACGTATGTCGGCAAGAAAATCGTCGCGGTGCTCACCAAATGCTTCTGAACGATCATGAAGTTCCTCGAGTTGATGTTGATCTCCTTCGACTCCCCGACGTCCGTCGTTATCCTCACCTGGACGTCGTACACGCTCGTTCGCAATTTCTCGCCCAACTTCGCTAGGGCGTACAGTCCGACGACGGTATCCTGAACGAAAAACGTATACGCAATGTACTCAGCACAATCGTAAATAGTATAAAAATTTTATGGGATCAATTTCTTGAAAAATTTGTGTATAATTTACATAAAAATGATAAATGATAAGAACGACAAATGTATAATTTAGACGAAAATTTTATACAATTCGTACATAGAATTGTTGTAAAATGTTTTCACTAAAGCCGTTTTAAAACTATATATCGAGAGCCACCAATAGGCGCACCTGCGTCGAGGCGAAGCCTCCCTCGACGTTCCTCTGCTTAACGAGCCACTTCATAATGGCGGTGGCGTCGCTCAGCTGATTCCTCCTGAGATAGGCCAAAAGCGCGTAGGACGTCATCTCGACGTCGACGGTTCGCGCCAGGGAGTACCAGGGATTCTTCTTGTCCTCCTCGGCGACGGGCTTGCTCCACCACTTCTGCTCGTCCTTGCTGAGGGCCCGCGAGTCCAGCAGCCGGAAGGCCTCGTCCTCGTAGGCGTTGCGCGCCAAGCTCAGGACGTACGTGGCGATGCTAAGGGCGTAGTCGTCGTCGACGCCCTGGATGTTGCGCACGAGGTAGTCGACGCCCTTGTAGACGACGTTGCGGTAGCGGCCCTCGATGCTCTGCAATTGGGGCACAGGCGTGTGATTAAAAAACGATTGACAATATTCAGTGGCCTGCGGGAAGAACCACTTAAGTGACATTTTGCGAAAAATTTTTTTATGTCGAATTCGAGGTGCTCTTAGTACCCTTTTTCATTGTACAATAGTAGGATTTCCGAAATGCACAAATATTTTAAATGCCAGCCGATTGCATAATCACTTAACTGCGTCTCTCGTAAAAATGTTACCGCAGAACCACTTAAGTGCACTCGTTTTTTTTTTGTTTTTGTGCGAGATACGCCGTTTGGAGTACATTAAAGCTGTGTAATATATATCTAATTACCTATACCGATGTATTCGTCGGTTTTTTTAAATTTTAAAAAATTTTTTTAATGTTTTTAATTTTTCAAAAATTGTCAATTTGCAAAAACAAAAAATTACTGGAATTCCTTAGCTGATTCTAAGAACTTATTACTCTTGAAAATTTTTTCCAAAAGTGCGTGGTTTCTGAATAAAAAGTTCATAAAAGTCTTTGTAAAAAATTTTCAATTGTAATATGCGCCAATTTGACCACACCGAGGTTCAAAATCAACCCTCAAATCACGAATCTTTTAAGTTTGGACATTTATTCCATTGGTTAGAGGGGTTCCAGATACATTGCTAATGAAAACGTTCTTGAAATCTCTAATTAAAAAAAAAATTGTGGAAAAACCATGGTTTTTTCCTTTAAACCGTTTTTTCTCATTGTTAATAACGATTTTTGAAAATTTCAATTACACCTTTGGAAAGGGCATGAGTTAAACTTTAAAAATATGCCCCGCCGGAATTTTTTAATCGCAAATTGCATTAGTTACGAGCCCTCAAAGAAAGTGACCGCATAACCACTTATCTGCAAAGTTCCTGCAGAACCACTTAACTCGAGTAATTTGTTTAGCTTGCGCGTCGAGAAAGAAACTATTTACAAATGTAATACTACGGTTGTATTCGTATCAGATACCTAATCAAATGAAATAATACTTAGATCTTTTCTCTGACATTTCGATCTCACGTATTACTCCAAACATTGAAATCGCTTTTTCTCGAAAACACGAAAATGTCACTTAAGTGGTTCTTCCTGTAAGCCACTGAATATAATCCTGGAATTTATACCGCTATATATGTTGTAACAAGCGCGCTGTGTATATCGAAGAGTAATTGAATTTTAACGGAAGTTATAGTTTCTTGATAACAATCGATTCGTATTTATGCGTCGACGTATCGCGCAGGTCATGCACTTTCTTTTTTCTCGGCAAAAAAAGGGACGACAGCCGCGCGCAAAAACATTTTTTAATTGCTTCGCAAGCGAGTTCAAGTGGTATGCCCACACGGATATATATATATATATATATCGCGTTAACGATACGCGTGTGCGTAGCAATCTCAAAGCGAGCCGACCCGACAGAATCCAACTTACAAAAAAGCAATTAAGTATAACGGATACCGTATACTCGCGGCGTGTGTGTACGTGCACGTACGTATATACGTATATATACGTACTATGTAGTATACACTATATACAGGCGTACATACCTCGACTTCAAGAAACGCGCTGAGTACGTAAGCCGTTAGAGCGAGACCCTTTGCCGCTCCGCCTTGCATATCACGATGACTGACGGTTCCGACTTCCGGAAAGCTTCCGTTAGCCGCCTGCTTTTCGGCGAGCCATTTCAGCGCGTCCGCGATGATCTTCTCCTCCACCGTGATGTACGCCTCGGCCTGCTTGAACGACTTGGCGACGAAGGCCGTTAGCCTACGCGGATTGCAAAATTAAGGCTTAATGCGTTAAGCGAGTTGCGAATCGTCGCGCTTACATTGAAAAAGTTTATAGCATATAGTATATTATATAGGTATACTGACCATGTACTGCCGCTCGGATCGGATTTACCGAAAGCGCTGAACGATCCGTCCGGGTGTCTGTACGTCAGTTCCTGCTGGTAGCCCGTCTCGAGGTAACGAGTCGCTTTGCTCTCTATTGCTGGGGACAGTTGATTCGTGTTCTGAAAAATGAGGTAAGGCGTTACGACGCGGTCGACCTCGTCGACTTTACGCGTGATGTGTACACGGGATTATACGATTTTGCTGATCGAACCTTCAAATAATCTAAAATCACAATATTTGGCACAAAGTTGAGCATGTTCTGTTCGCCGCATCCGAATGGCATTTTTATCAGCTTCGAGAGGTTCGGTATACTCGGGCCCAAAATGTCACCTGCGACAAACAGTAGATATTAATTACATGGCGTATATAGGTGTGTATCACGCAAAAAACGAAAATTCAAATTTTTCCTCACCCACTGCCGACACCTCCACGTATTCCGAGTCCGCGACAAAGTGTTTGGGAATGTCGACGGTGACGTTGGTTTTGAACGAGTCCGCGTCTCTCAGATCGACGAACACCACCTTGTTCCTGTACTGAGTCTCGCCTTCGGCCTGTCGAAATCCATCGAGGAAATTACAATCTGCCGTATATTATACTCACGTATATGCGCCACCCTCGGCTCGATCGAACAAAGGACTCGTGAATATACGATGCTTTACCTTGACGCGAAGAGGATATTCGACGCTATCACCGGCCATTACGCTGGTTGCCTTAGCTTTAATCGTAATGTGATTCAGTTTCGTGGGAACGACCATGAAGGAAACGCTCTCCGCCGCGTTGGCCTTGACGAAGATCTTCTTCGTCCTGTAGAGCTCCAAGCCTGAAATGCGACGCGAGTTATATTTTCAAAAATATCACGGCTTCTTTCGTTCCAAAGCTCTTTTTGTCCCTTCGATTTATTCGACACCTACGTTTGGTGTTGTCGTGAACCTCGTTGGACACTTCCGCAAACTCGAAGTCACCGTTGTTTTCCAACACGACTTCGACGTTCAAGTCCCTGCTCATGTAGTTGAAGACGACGATGGGAATCGCGACGATTTCTCCGCGGATCACGGAATAAGGCAGATTCATCGACAGGAAGAACGGCTTGAACACTTTTAGCTGAACGATGGAAAATATTATAAATTGTGTAAGCGTATTTATTTGATTAATGAAAAAAAATTATAGTTTTACGAAAAAGTATAGTTTATGCTACATACCTTTCTGGGAGCTTCGATCAAACCGAGTCCAAAAGCAGGATCGACTGAAAAACCAGTCAGAACCCAAGACGTGATAGAGTCTGGTACTGTTCTTCGGATCACAGTTTTTCCTTCGTATCTACATTTAAATTTATTTAATATTATTCCCATCAACGTGATAGATTTAGCTGATATAGACCAGGGATGAACATAAGAAAGAATGTGTGTGGAGGAAAATTTGAGAAAGATAAAATTTACACTATCTATACATAGTATTGAAACAAATTAGAATTCAAAGTGTGCAAAAATGTACAAACGAAAAAAAAAACAAATTTAGAAGAAGTGTTAAATAATCGATGCAATATAGTTCGAAAAAAAATTGTTTCGTCGCAATTAAGAAAAGCTTTTTTGCTTCGCAAGATTTTGATTTTGGAGCGAAACAATTTTTTAACGCGAAATATGAATCAAAATGTATTTACAGAAAATACTCAATAGATCAATGAAACAGTCGTGGAGCGTGAACCCAATGTGTACACTGCAAGCACTGATCTCATGGGCGTGAAAAATAATAAAACAAATATACACACATTGAAAAAAAAAGTATAAATATACACAAAACGCTGTCTTAAAATACACTCTTCCCTCCAAACCGGGCATTTACACCGCAGAACAGTATAATGAAGGGCATATTATCAACTACGTATAAAATATCTATCAAGAATTATGTGTAGAAAAAAAAATTGAATAAACAAAAAAATAAGGATAGAAGAGATAATGCGTAAATACCCTGAAGACATGTTTGAAAAAAGCCAAGTATCGGAGATGTCATGCATAAGAAAAACACGGGGCTTCCAGGGGAGGAGCGGCACGTAGGAGAAGGCGTAGCGGCCAGCCCAAGCGGGCCTCGTTGCAAATCTGTGCTTGACGGGCGGACCGATGTCCGGCCTCAGCGTCGAGATCGAGAGCCCATGAGCCGGATTCTTTAATCTATCGCCTTCCTCCTCCGGATACGCTGCAACGACCAACTCCAATCCTTACCAGACTTGTCGCTCTCTCGTTTTCCAGATTTATACTATATGTACAATGTACATACATATACTCTCGATGCTATACTCGTCTATGTATACTATATTTTGGATGGAAAAACGTTTATCTTTGAGAGTAACGGCGGGAAATTCGATGTCTCGCGGACGAGTATAGCGGCTTTGTCGTAAATAGTGCGCGATCACTTGAACGTCCCTATACTTCAAAATCTCGAGTGAGATCGCACGCCAAAATCTCATCTAACCAATTCTTACCGATTTTTCGTTTATTATATGTTTAAGACCTTTCTTAACGAATTGGTGACTATATACTTTTGAAAAATTCGAGCTTAAAATTTTCACGAATTTCGGGCTTAAATAATTACAATTTTTAAAAAATTTTTTAAGTTCGAATTTTTCGAAAACAGTTGCGAATTGACTAAGAATGTTCTTAAATATGTAGTGAACGAAAAATCGGTTAGATGAGCTTTTGGTTTGAGATCTCAGGTGAGATGTCACTGGAGATATCATCTGAGATTTCACCTGAGATTTTTAAGTAGGGACGGTATGATATAGTATGTATATACGCCAAAGAAGGATGATTTACGAGGGCTACTGTGTAAGTGATGTATTGTCAGCTCATTTGCTCCCGATTCAGCGCCGAAGAGGTATAGGTACGTAAATAAGCGCAGCAGGCGCACGTTTGATTTATGATCTTGAAAAACGCTTTTTTTTCTCGAAGCATCTATATATACTGAGTTTGTATAAGCGGAGAAATTCGTGTATCCTTCTTTGGCCTTGTCGGTAATAAAGTGCGACAACACGCGATTCGTCGCTCTGAATATTATTAGTAACTTTATATACAATAAAAAATCTACAATTGACCAGGCGAAATTAATAATTGATAATACACACAGCTCCCTTGAATTAATCATGGTAATAGTTAATTCAGAGTTAATCACCACCAACACCATTGTTTCGCCCGGAAACAAAAGAATAAATTACGATTTGCTGTTCTATCGCCATACCTCAACCAAGAAAGCCCCACAACAGCAGCAGCAGCAGCGTATATGTGTGTACAGAAGCTCAGTTTTGTAAGATACCCTTGATGAAGTTTTACGATGAAAAGATGGACGGAAGTGTACGAGTGAGTAGGGGAAAAATTTCGATTTACCGCATGTCGACCGTCTCCCAGATCCAGGTTTCGGGGAAATTCTTGCGAACTTTCAGGGCTTCCGGCGAGTACGTGGCCGATCTCTCGTTCATGGCGGCGGAAAACATCACTGAATCCATACTATTTCGGTAGTATACTAGGCAATATTACAAAGCCTTATTATTGAATGATCGAAGCCATGACTGATTGTAATTCTCTTTCTTTTCTCGCTGAGCTTTTCGAATTTCGAAATCTCGACGCGCTCAAAACAGACTATTGTCGCAGGACCATACAGATTTTGACCCGGATACCAAGGCTCTCGCGTAAATCTTTTTCAAGTATTATTCTGTATACGAAAAGTTGTTATTCTTGTCAGTCGTGTAACGATCGGGTGCTTTGTATTATATAATCATGCTTTAATTGCGTTTTAAAATATATCGCACACATTATATACGATATATACAATCAGCGAAAATAATCCCTCACCTTAATCTGCCGAAATTTGTATAGTCATACTAGTTGCCTTAAGGTACACGATTTAATTTTCGTTACTTCGTACAATGCTCAAATCAGAAATGATGATTGCTCGATGAATTAAGTATGAATAAGTATAATGAGATTTGCTGCATTAGTAATCTAAGATTTGTAATATAAATGCATGAAATTAATTAGGATATAAGCGTTACGTCGCGTACGTACCTAGTTGAGGATTCTCGTGGACGTATCCGTTCGTCAGGACGACCGTTCCGGTTTTCTATATCGTCAACACAGCACCAGTATTAAAAATTTCGAATTTTCCGATAAAAATCAAAATGTTTTCTTTTTTCTCTCTTTTTCTAATACACTCACGCGGAAAACCTCGTCGGTACTGGCCGAGCCCGGCCTGATCCACGAGTGCGCGTAGTCCTCCTGGTCGTAGAAGGACGCCTCGTTCGTGTCGTACGACATGAGCTCCTTGCGCACCTGCTCGTGGCTGATGTCGTTGCCGGATTTCAGCAGCAGCGATCTCTGATCGACGCCCAGCAGGCCGACGTAGGAGTTGGGCTTGGCCGTGATCGTGATGTCGACGTTGTCGCCGGGTCCGATCTCGTCCGCTACCGGTTTGATGTCGACCTGTCTCGGACAACGTTAACATTCGCATATACAGTTGAAAAACGCGCAAAGCGCACTCGATACATCATTAAAATAGCTCGTCGTACAAAGTTCTGGAGGGTCCCCTCGAGCTCGACGTCCAGCGAGTCGGCGACGAGCTCGCCGTCCTCCCTCACGTAGTAGACGACGACGTGGGCGACGGGGGCCATGACGTAGGTGGCCAGGAATCGGAAGTTGCCCGTGTAGCGATCGGAGATCTGCACCGAGGCGGCGTTGAGGACGTCGCCGCGGCCGAGGATCTGGTAGCTCAGGTACTTGAGCGGATGCGTGGAATTCACCTCGATCTCCACGTACTCGTTCACCTTGGGACTGTCGGTGCGAAGTATCGCTTGGATGTAGGACTCGCTGCGGGAGGTCGCCGGATTCGTCGAGGGGAACCACTCGTGGAGGTTCAGGTATTGCGCCTGCGCGTCACACGCGTATGTTTTTTTACAATTGTAATTGCGATTATATAATGGTATGTAGACGGTGTCGCGATACGGAAATTTTTATCGATAATCACCTCGATCCTGAGAGGCCGGAAAATGTTGTCCGGCACCGAGAGCGCCGGGTAAAAGTCCAGCTCGATCATGCCGTTCTTGTCGAGCATCTTGGTGATGTTGTGCAGGTCCTCGGAGTCGTAGGTGTAGCCGTAGGATATGTGCACGGGGTTGGTGTTGTCGATAACCGGCGAGCCGTCGTGGTACGTCACTTTCAGCTGTTGGGAAAGTCGTTGAGAATATACGCATATTTTTGGCTGTAGCGAGCCGTAACGTTCAATTGCAAAAGCGTTATATCGTAGACTATATTATACAGGTGTACGTCGAATTTCAAAAAATAAATGCACTTTTCTTTGGTCTAGAATTCGCAAAAAAAATGTTTTAAGCTGGAGCTTTTGGACCAATGGGACTTTCTTCTGTAAGCCAAAAGATGATAAAAATGCCGAGGAACATATGGGAAGTATAGAATATGAAAATTTAACATGGGGAGGCATATGGAGGAAAAAGAAGAAATTGGCTATTCGGATTTTTAATATTATTTTTTTTATACGGACATAACTTTTGATCAGACTATCGAAACTCGGCATTTTTTTAAAATTAAAGCTCTTTTGTAATACTTTATTACAGTGCAATTCGAAATTTTGTTCGTGCCTCAGAAACATTCGTAGCTGTTATTATCCCAGTATTTTCAAGCAATAATTTTTTGTAAAAAAAAGCGTAGAATGGCTCAGAAATATGGTTACTATTGCTCTGTACTTGTGACTATCTTTCGGCTCACAGAGGAAACCTCTAGCTTTAAAAGAAAACTTTCGATTTCTAGACCAAAGAAAAGTGCTTTTTTGAAATTCGACGCATATAAGAATAACTCGCGGCGCAGCTCAAAAAAAACAAAAAAAAAACACGCGAATCTTAAAATGCCAAGGGAAAAATAAAAAGAGTATATATGTAAGAAATGCAGGGACTCACGAAGGCAGTGTACTTGAGCCCCGGCTTGTAATACTCGGCGGTTCTCAGCAGCTCCATCGTATACTTGTGCTTATGAAGGGTTATTTGCATGGAGTTGTTCTGTCTTCTTCCCGTGACGGCTTCCTCCACGGCGACCTCAATCACTACCGGCCTCTTGTAGTCCTCGTCTTTCACCCTATTTTTTTTTTCCACAAAAGAGAGAAATGAGCGAACACAGAACGCCGCGGAAACGCCCTTTCGCGATTAAAATTAATTGTTCACATCTAATCTCTACGTCGTCGTCGTCGTCGTCGTCTCTGGTGTAGCTATATCTCACCGCGCGAGAATAAGGTTAACGGACTCGGCGCGAGAAAGAAAGAGACGAGGAGTAAGTAAGTATATAAATAGAGAGAGTACGACACCGACCGCCAAAGTCCATTACATGTATATTGTATATACTATATAGTATACTGTACCCGAGATCGTTGGCGATGTCGAAGTCCACCGTGGCTTTGCCGTCGATCTTAACGATCTTCCTTATGGGCGACTGGTAGACCGGCTGCAGTACACCCGAGTAAATGTCGGGGAAAGCGGTGATCGTGGCTTCGCCCTTTACCGGCTTGCCGTACGTGTATCTGCCGGCAGAGATTCATTATTCCATTGAGGAAATTCAATATTCAGCAAAGAGAGATGTATATATATAGGCTTTCACTTCGCGTATACGCATCGTCGAATTATCCATCCGCTGCAAAGCGCAACGGTGTGTACACAATACATACCGTCTGTCTCTCTCGAGAAATCGGTACTTAGATAGAAATAAAAAACAGTAAATATATGAATATATACACGAAACAAGAAAAGAAATCGTACTTGGCGTGAACGAGAACGCTGATCTTGCCCTCCTTGAAGGTCGCGTGGGGCGGCGAGTCGATGGTCACCTCGAACTTGGGCAGGACGTACTCGGCGACCTGGACGGGCTTCTTGAAGGTCTGGCCGCCGATCACGGCGACGATCTCCCAGTCGCCGAGGACCGGCGACTGCGACAGCTCCAGCTCGCCGTTGAAGATGCCCTGGTGCAGCCGCGGACGCTCCCACTGCTTTATCCGGTTGCCCTGTCCGTCCTGCGCGAACAACAGTCCCGGACGGCCGCGGAGTCCGAGGGAACATACCAATCGTCTTAGTCTTGGCTTTTCCATATTTAAATGAAATGCATATACGCAGAACGCGCGGAATTATGCGCGCAAACCGCATCTCCGCGGAGAGAGATTACATGGCTGTTTATTACACTCGCTCTCCGCTTGTGTATACGACGGAATCCGTATTTTTCATTCACTTTTTTGATCGCAAATAGTTGCGAAGAAAACATCTCGGGCTACGTCGCCCGGGTAAGGTTTTTTCTGTTCTACAGGACGTGCGGAACGAGAAAAAAATAGTGTACCCACGAAATCGATCTTGTGACACTGTCTTTTTTGGCCATCTTTCTGATTTTATATGCAGAGATTATTACGCATTTTTTAGGAAAATATTCTGGATTTTTTCGAATGCAAGGATAAATAGGCAGATAAATATAGGTTTAAAGTACGCTAAAGGAGCTGTCATTTGAATCCAAATTGGTCTAGATCGGATGCAATGATCAAAAGTCACGTACTTTTGAAATAAACGAATTTTGCTTCAGATTCTCTTTAGGCTGGTACCAAAATCATCGATTTTACATTTTTTTTCTTCGAATCCTCATAACTTTTGATTCAGCTGTGACTCAATTTTAACGTCAAATTTTACTTTTTTTCTAATAGGTCTAAATTACAATTTTTTTATGCGATGAGCTATATGTGTATGCCTCTAATTAAGCAGATCATTTTTTGAAAGCAGAAAAAATGAATTGAAAATACGGATTTCGTCGTATACATACGCGAGAGTCTGCCGTGTGTACAGTGCAGCAAAAAACTTTTTGCGCGGAACTCATTCGAACCCGCAGGAATTTCAAAGCGCGAGTCATGCCTGTATATATTATACATTATACTAGTGTTGCGCAACTCTTTCACGCTGATTAATTAAAAAAAGCAGAAGAAGAAGAAATAAAAGATCCATTTCGCCTTGCGCAACCGCTGAAACGCACGGTACGCCATACATAGCGCGTCGGGATAGGCATTACAACGCGTCGAGGTCAAAAGGGACCGAGAGAGCTCTCTCAGAACGACAATACAATGAATATATATGTGTGTGTATGTGTGTGTGTGTGTGTATAAACACCTACCGTAATGTAGACCTCGAGCTGCCGGTTGGCGGTGGGCCTCAGCCTGGAGTCGAGGACGACGCAGCGGAACTGAATCTTGCTGCCGGGCTTATATACGGATCTGTCCGTCTGGACGAAGACCGAGTAGCTCTTGTGCGCGTAGTCGAGCTCCGTGGAGTTGACGAACTCGTAGCCGGAGATGCCGCGGGCCAGGAGCCGGTACCTCCCCGGTCCCGTATCCCCGATCTGAAAGCACATCGTCACGTTCTCTCTCTCTCTCTTCCTCTTTTTCTTCTGTATATAATATAAATGTGTACATCTAAATACATCCCACTGGGCTGGTGCCGCAGTCGCTCGTGACGCGTTTATATAGCATAGAACGCCCAATGAATATTATTAAGGCGCACGTAACAGAGAGCCGCGAAGCCGCAGAGAAAGAGAGAAAGAATCGAATTCGAGAATACCCCACCGCCGCCGCCTGTACTATCGCTTTTCTGTGTACATCTATTGTATCTACGCGTTTTTTCCGTCCTACTATATTCTATGGGCTATAACCGCAGCGCTCCGCGCGCTCTGTCCCCCTCTGTCTCTCGCCGAGCGGGGGGACCGAGAAGAAAGAATTATCCGGAGAAATTACGGTTCTATCTCTGCGTACAGAAAATAACCGTTCTCTTTCATGAATTACGTGATGGCCCATCGTTATGGGAAAATTCGCGTCGCTGCTGCTGCTGCTGCTGCTGCTGCTGCTGCTCCTGCGCTATTCCATCTGCAGGCTATTATTATTATCATCATCATCGTCGTCGTCGTCTCTCGATGGGTTTTCAATGCGTGCAGCGCGCCGCTTATACTTGTATAATATATACGTGGAAGAATGATTTTGTCGTATACGCACGACTCGCGGAGTATTCGCCAGAGAAAGAGAGAGAGAGAGCGCAGATAACGGTGAGGTAACGGCGATGCGCGACTTTTATGCGCGGCGTCGCCGATCGATTTGCACTGTGCGCGCGAGCATATATAGCTGATCGAGTTTGAGTGTATTATATATATGTGTGTGTGCGCGTACGTGTTTGCAGGGGCAGGCGACCGGCTCTTATACGAAACAGGAGGACTGCGCAGCTGTTGCCACAGACAACCGAATGGGGATAGAGCGACGTATTTTCCCGTAGGATTTATTAGTCATGCCGCCTGATCGGCTGCTGCGACGCGGCGAGCGACTTTTATTTTTGTATTAATGTATTTAAAAAATAATAATAATAATATTATAATAATAATATAACGATGATGATAATAATAATAATAATAATAAAGAAAAAAGAACGCGAGGTTATCTAACGAGTGTATACACGCGGTGCATATACACGCACGTATGTACTACCTGCGACAAGATCCTATCTACAGAAATATAATACCGGACAATTTTGGTTTATGCAACGAGGAAAAAAAAGAGCACCGAGCGCAGGCCGATACAAATCTCACGCGGAACACGTATATCGCGCTGCAACACATATACACACTTGTACATCTCGTGATTTCGTCAAATCAAACAAGACAAAACAATTCCACGCTATGCTATGTACACGAGTCGCTTCGTATCCGATTATGATTATTCTAGATGACTCGCTAACTGGGCCAGGAAGCATGCACTTAATCCGCGCCATTCAAAAGCAGCCTAACGCGAAATCCCGCCGAAGGCTGGAAAAAAGTCCTTCGTATATAATGTATATATACTATACAATGCGCCGAGCCGCTGTGTATATATCATATATAGCTTTCCCCGCCGGCGAGCGAAGATAAAACGAGGGAAAACCAGAACGTGGCCTATCTCGCGTACGTGCCCGAGAATTCTTAATTAGGATTTGACGAAAATTAGAATAATTTTCGCATCTGCATAGATTGTATATAATACGCGCGTGTGTAATGTGTGCGAATTGAAGCGTGACTGCTATGTGCGCGCAGAGTCGCTTGTCGCGCGCGAATGTAGGCCGGAGAGGAGAAAAGTATCTTTTCTCTTCGGTTTTTCTCATACGTGTGTCTCGCGGTACGTATACGTTTGTATACGTATAGTTGACCTTCCGGCTTCGCGTCTTCAATGGGAATATGTGTCAGTAGTCGGTGCCATTGTCATTTTTGCTTATGTAAAAACAAGTCTGCATTCTCGACAGTCGGGAATGCCGTGCGGAGGACATCCGAAAAGTCATAATTAAAAATTTGAATTTCGCGCCGTTTCTACAGCGAGAGATAAAAAATAGTCCGAGTTGGAACTGCAATGATATAGATTATGATAACGTAATTACGAGAAATGGTGTAGTAATATAGGAGTCTATTATACTGTTTTTCAAAGATATTCACGTACACTCGGTCGAGTATACACTTATCTTGCGAAACAGCGTTTGCTCAATTGCAATAAGTTCGAGATGCGATCGACGTTTATTTGCGAATAATATTTACATGCAAGTTTAACTGCGGTATTTCATGAAACAAAACAAATGCAAAAAAGAATAACATTACATTGATATTCTATAAAAGTAAATAAGTTTTTTACACCATTGCGCCAAATTTGAATTCTATAATCAACTATATGAAAATCTCGCTGTACACACTGTAAAAAGTGTGAAAATAAAATTCAACTTCGTGATCGCAATATTGTTGCCGTGACAACAACAATATTACTGCCGTGACAACAATATTACTGCCCGTGACAACAATTTTACTGCTCTCAGAATAGTAAAAATACAAAATTTTAGTAATTTTACTACCAAGATAGTAAAATTACTAAAATTTTGTATTTTTACTATTCTGAGAGCAGTAAAATTGTTGTCACGGGCAGTAATATTGTTGTCACGGCAGTAATATTGTTGTTGTCACGGCAACAATATTAAATGAGAAAAATGCTTACCTCAAGAGCCAGCACCCGAGTGGCATAGGGCTCGACGATGATGTTCTCGGACACGGCGAAGGACTCTCCACTGTCCAGCTGACCGGACAACTCGACGAAGGTCGTCGTGGGCTCGGAGACGCCGACGATGCTCACAGCCACGTGATACTCGGAATTGGGTCGGACGACTCTCGGTGCGACGATCGAGTAGTACCTTCGGCAATTAGTGCAATCATGTGTAAACAATGCGGAGGCGCAACTATTACTTAGTCGCGGGAACGGCTCGTTAGGTATACGTATAGCGTTCACTTACGATTGTCCGGCGGCCACGGCGCAGAAGAGCAGCAGCAGCGCCAGGGGCCGAGCTGACCAGTCCATCGTTCAACACGGAATTTTGCCTACTGCGTCAGTGTATGTATCTGAAAGGAGAGATGCAGGCCATTATGCACACAACTTGTATTTATTGTTTACGTAACTTTTTTTTCCAATTTCTGTGCGCAAAGATCGTATCGCCGCGGATAACCCCTGATTTGAGATATAAATGTGCAGCGCGCGGTATATCTCCTCGATTGTTTTTCTATGAGCTATCATTTATTGAGGAAAAGATTGGAGATTCCGGGTTATTTCGCGCGGCGGGGATTTTACGTTGCTTTCGAAGCGATGCTCTTTTCCTGCACACTTCTCGGTACTCTGCGTCTATTTTTCGCTATCGAATGCATCTCTCGTTCGTTATACACCTTGATAGACGTAATTAACCGTTAATGTTTTAGTCAATGTGTTAATTCAGTGGAAGCGTATATTTTCATACAAAATCGATTTTGTAGAAATACGTTGGAAGAAGAAAATAATTTCGAGCGGTAATATAAATCTGGGCGCGATAGAAAAATAAGTTTTTTTACTGTGTGTGTCTGAAGCAAAACATCAATTTTCAAAGCAGACTTTTTAAACATCTATCGCGTAATAAAGTTTATTTTTACTTTAAGAAATATAATAATGTCGACATTATAATAATAATGTGTATATAGTATACAAAATCTGATATTCGATCGATTGTACTAACAATAATTATAGCCTAATTTATAGACATTTGTAATAACTATAATTACTAAGCAATTATAGGTTAATACAAACTTATAAAAATAACTTTATAAATTTTTTACAGTAATTTTTTGTATTCAGCTAGTCATCGTAAAATTTTTTTCACCATAATAGATTCTATCAGTAATATTATTATATTTTTTCCAAAAATAATTTTAATAATTTTACTAAGGCATATATTAGTTGATTTAAATCTTATTGTAAATCTCAAGGAGTCGAACAGACACAAAAAAATTATTTCCATAGGATTTCTCAAAATGAATCAATATTTCGAATAGCGAAATCATCTAAATGAATGACACAATCGAGTTTTGCCAAGTTTTGACATGAAAAATTATTTTACAAAATGATTAATTTAAAAGTAATTCGTCTCTTTAAAATGTATTTATAGGATTCTGATTATCATATGCATTTTATTACCACAACACCATAGAATATACGTTTCTCAAAAAAAATTCCAAATCTTTATGCGCTACTTCAGCAACGTTACCTACCGTAATTTTTCAACTCCCAAAAATTAACCAACAATTAGCCAACTCAGATCGTTAACGCCGCCGCGCCGGACTGACCTTACCTCGCAAACGCGCAAATTTTTTCAACTCCTTTTTACTCTCGCAACGGCATTAAGTTACTTAAAACTCGATGCGCAACTCTCTCGCGTAATATAATAAGCCGCGCTGCTATGCACTTTCAAAACGTCGCACACTCGCACAGCTCGGATTATAATCAAGCGAAAATCATCATTGACCGTAAGATGCGCTTTAACTTACAACCGAAAACGCGTACACGATGTAATAAGTATAAAAATGGGGCGACTCTCTCTCTCTTCTCCCTAAAGAAGCTTGTAACGCGTTACGCAAACGCAGACGACGCGTCGCTCTCGGAATGACCAAAGCGATCGACTGAGTCGCGATCTCGATCGCCGCGCGCAAACGCGCTTAATATACCTATATATACTTGCATTATTTATACGAACTGGAATGGAAAGACATGTGCGTGGGCATCGCATCTTGCGTCCTCGAGGCGCCGCAGAGGAGATCGGCCATGTACATACACAGCGTTATTGTGTGCGATATATATATGCGCGCGCGTATGGGTGAGAGAGAAAGTGAGCTCTACGGACAAATAATATTATTCTTCGCGCTGGATCAGATATATGCGCGGGGATTTCAGGGTTTTCGTATTGTTGCGGAGGAAGCTCGTCAAGGAAAGTATATAGTAGAGTAAAAATTTCGTATGCTTCGCTGTATATATAATACGATGAGTGCAGTAGGGGAAAATGTATACTTAAACGTTGCAACAATGTATTTACAATCCTTGCAAAAATTACCGAACAAAGCGTTGTAAAATAGACTATAGTGCTCTCGAAACGCATGTGCCGCGCAGTTACTCAACGCGTGCGTGTATAATAGTAAAAAATTTTTATTAAGTCATTTTTCGCAGTACGTGCGTATATAGAGGAGGATGAAAGGCTCTGTAATGCGTTTTTAGTTGGCAAGTTTGAAGATTGCGCAACGGATATAGGTATGACTGACAGGACAATTAGGATGAACTTTCTAATTTATTAAGATACGCGTGCGGTATACATAACGATCGTGTTAACACGTAAAGTTACATAGCAGCAACAATATCGCCGATTTGTTTCTTTCGCCACCCGCTCGTGCATCGACGTTTCAACTGCGCCTCACAACAAAACCCATAATATACATTATTTATATACATGTGTAAATTCACCAATTTTCGGAAACAGCTCGGACGGAAAAGTTGTAAAAAATGTTCTTGAAGGCACACCAGACTTGTTTTTTTTCGGTCCTTACAGGTCATTCTGAAACAGAAAAATTCTGGCGTACGTGGCCTATCATAAGATATACTTTTTCAGGAGCAAAAACGATTCGAAAAACGAGTAATACTTCTTTAAAAATAAGTGATGGCCTTTGTTGTGAAGCATTTAATACGTGATTCTGATTTATTGCTAAGTAAACGTGATTATGGTTACCATATATACTTATAAAATTAAAACACAACCCGCCAAATCGCGCTAATAATTTTAATACTTAAAAAAAAAGAGTTTCGAAAATCAAAAACAATCTAAAAAAAATTTCAGAGCAGCCTTTGATAAATTTTAAGACATTTTTGTTGTAATGAAACTTTTATAAAAGACCATAGTTTTCAAGAAAAAATCTATGAATTCTTTTTTGTGAATTATTACTCATTTTTTCGAGTCGTTTTTGCTCCAGAAAAAAGCATGCCCTATATACGATCGGCCACGTACGCGAGTTTTTTCTCTTCCAGAATGACTCAAGAAACGAGAAAAAACAGATCTCGTAGGTGTGCCTTCAAGAAAATTTTTTGCAACATTTCCGTCCGATTCGTTTCCGAATTCGCTGGATTTGCTCGTATACAAATCGCTGACCCAATAAGCGCATTTACGCGAATCGCGCGAGAAATCGACTTGTCTCCCTCGTCGTCGTTTCTCTCCGCTCCATTTTTTGTTTCTTTTCTTTTCTTTTCCCGGCTTCTCCGCCGCGTCGCCGCGAAAACGTTCTCGCGATCTCATGTCCCGTGGAAATTCCCCCCCGAGGAGATACCGAAAAATCCCCGGAAAAATGAGACGGCGACATCCCGCTCGCGCAGCGCTGAAGCATATAGCCGCTCTTTCTCTCTCTCTCTCTCTTTCTCGCGCGAGCGAGATCAACGCCAATTCGCTCCGCTAACTTTGCGCTACAGTACTTGCATACGTACGTAAGAATATATAGTGTACAGTGTACCCAGAGTCGCCCCGCTGGAGAGAAAGACACGTTTTTCCTTTTACGGTGTATTACCGTTAAAAACGAAAAGTACGAATCCGCAGAGTCGCGGCGGCAGCAGTAACTCTAATGCAAAACGTCTATAGGTGTATACACTTTTTTACGTATTTTTGGAGAGCGACAATGCGCGCGGTGTATACCTATACGTACATGTACCGTCAGTGCGCTGCAGCGCTCATTGAAATGCACGCGCGCTTATATAGTATGTATTATAGTTCGTAGAATCCGCGCGAGTATCTTAATGGGCATACCTTTTCGAGAGCCGCGGACACGCTTGTATTACTCACGCGCCGATTATATATACTTACACGTCGCGCATAAGAGAGCCGCGTTCCGAATATAGCTCTCACTCTCGCGTTAGATAATATTGTTCTTTTTTCGCCGGGTATACGGACGCGCGCGACGAGTTTTCGTCGGCGGCCCAGTGATTTCCCCCCCCCCCCCCTTCGTACCTAGAATAAGTATAAAGTTATGTAGTGTGTACACGCGAAAATCGCTATTTCAGCCGATAAAATCTCCGTTCCGCGCGGCCGTTCGCACGATCCTTGTTCAAACACACAGCGCACGTCGGCTAAAAGCGTCCGGTCCCATTTTTCAGAATAACAGTCGCCCGTAAAACTCGCGTCTCGCGCGTATATATCTATAATATACGTGTGCGCGTGTGTGTATAGGCGCGCGAAATGTGCGACGGCTCGAAGAAAAAAAGAACAACAATAACATCGCTCGCGCCTGCAGCCAAGAGAGAAGAGAGCAGAGAGAAAGAGGCTGACACACGCGCATTATATTATATACGAGCGTAACGGTGCACCTGCGCCTTCTTTCTCTCTTTCTTCAAAGTTACACGCGCTTTACGAGCGTGTTTACGTCCTCCCCCTTTCGCAGCCAGTAAGTGAATCCTACGCGTTATAAAGCTGCCGGCACGAGATGACGTTTCCAGGTATTTCTATGTACGCGCAAGTGTAGTATATGCATCGAAACGCGATTCCTCTCTCTCTCGCTCTATGCACTTATATAGAAAAAAAGGAAGCGCATAACGCGACTGTCACCGCGCGCGCGTTGTAAAATCGTCGATGAACTCACCTTGTTAGACCGGCGCACGAACGCACGCACACGCCTCTCTCTCTCTCTCTCTCTCTCTCTCTCGTGCGCGCGAGCCGAAATGGGCCAAGACGAGGAGAGTCTCTCTCTCGCGAGAGATCGGCGAGAGATCGGTGTATATTATACTTATGCTCGATGCCGCGCGAGAGTAGGCTGCTCTCCGTGTGTCTCTCTCGCTCTCCGGCCGTCGGCGTGGGTCGAAAACAACGCTGATGCTGCACACAAGCACTTCTCGCGGCACGCGGACACACTCGGCCAAGGCTCGTGAGTTTAAGGTCGCAGATACGTGTGTGTTTGTGTACGCGCGGGCGGAACGGCGCACACGCACGCCCAGGGCACTTCTCGCGCGCGGATCGGTCCGGTGCGTGTTGTGGAGACGCGACAAATAAGCGGCGATGGGTATACTTGTCCGTGTGTATTATTGAACAGAAGCCGTCCGGAATCGGCGCAGCTCTCTGCCCGACTGTCGGGAGAGTCTCGTCGCGGGCGCGCGCTATGCTCTCTCTTTTCCTTCCACTTCTGCAGCCTGCAGCCCGGAGTGTGGAGTGTATAGAGAATATACTTGTATATATATGAGCAGCGGTGTGTATAGAGAGCGAGAGGAGGGGAGGGACGGGGAGAGCCGCGGACACGCGAGCCACCTGACTGAGTAAAACGTTGTACACTTTACACTATGTATGTATATGCGAAGAGGTGTGTATTGTATAATATTGTATATAGAGGGAGTTCGATGCTGCGCGCGGTGCATAGGTAATTAATTGTGCGCTCGTCGGCGCTCAATGGGATCGGAGCGATGCGCCGCAGCGTTTCGGAGCACACTACATAAGTATGCGTACAGGTATGTATTCTTTATTACAGCCATGGAAAGTGTGGGAAGAGAGGATAAACAGGACGGGCCTTTTACCTCTTTTACGAGGCGGGATTGATTGTAAAACGATCGTTCGCCTCGATAAATAAGCCGTTTCAATCCTTTGAGCTATTCGACACGGGCAATGTGTATACCGGTCATTAACTGTTAATCGGCGCTGGATGTAGAATTAAAAGTTCGAAAACGAGATCGGAGAGTGTAGTGGAGCTACGGGCCGGCTCCGCGGAGAAGGACAAAGTGTACAATAAATAAGTGTATGTATAATGTATATCCTTCTCCTCCGCGCGGAGAGCTAAGTGTAGGTACCGTTACGCGACTCTCTGATGCGTTGATCTAGATACCGCGACGGCTATGCACGTCGATTCCTGCACGCGCTCCGCGCGATGTACATACTTGCTCTCCCTCTTTTTCTTATTCTTTTCTTTCTCACAGACGCGTGCACACACACACACACACACACACACACACACACATGCATCAATTATCATGGTGTACGTGTATAGCTCCTTGGGAGATTCACTGATTGCGGGTCTTCCTTATGCTATATACTCCTTTTTTCTCATAGGGCCCCGAGAGAGTGTGTGCAATTTGTATGAACTGGGTGTTACTTGGCTTTCTAGAGGAATTTCTCTAATTTTTGAAATTTTCTTTTAATATGACGTATATGTATACGCTAATGATATACGCTGTATGCTTATATGCAATTTAACACGGCGTTTTGTGGGGTGCGGAGCGTCGAGTATTAGGATTTGTTCGAGGCTCCGCATCGGAGCTCTCCCGCAATGGTTCACGCGATTGCCGAATGGAAATTGATTGGTTATATGTTTCGAAACTGAAAAGACATTTATTTATTGAAAAAAAGTTATTTGTCTATTTATTCAATTTCAACGGGCATCTCATACCCACTTACAAAAACTGTAGATCAGCATCATCGTCATCGCCGAAACAAGTCGCATAAGTAATATATACAGAAACGAAAATTGAAATACAACAAAAAATGAACATCTTGTTAGTTCCCAAGCAGCTGTAAATTAAAATAAAGTTTACAAAATAAAATGCAATTCTCAAAAATGTTTCCTTAATTTTAATCGCAAGTATATATTATAAGTTATAGATTGAAAAAAAAAACGGATTTTGATCAATTACAATTTTTTTTTTATTTGAGCGTTAAGCAGTATAATATTTGTGATCGATTTCATGAGCTGTGTAAAGTACTCATCCAAGATGTCTCAAATTTTTGATTTCACGTTTTATCTAAAAATAAGTACATGAAATGAATTAAATTTTTAACATCATTGTTACACTGAGGTACTTCATCATAACTGCTTGGTCCGAAAATGTTAATCAATTAGTCTAAGTAAATAACGCTAGATATCATAGAGTTATTAAAAAAAACAATGCGGATGAGAAAATATGTTAACGATGGGAACAAAGCAATAATTTGTGCGAAAATATCTTGCAAAAGAATTTTCAAAACTTAGATAAAATATACTTTTTTGTATGTAGTATATATCTGTGGCTTGCAGGAAGAACCACTTAAGTAAGATTTTGAGAAAAATTTTTTTATGTCGAATTTGAGGTGCTCTTAGTACCCTTTTTCATTGTACAATAGTAGGATTTCCGAAATGCACAAATATTTTAAATGCCAGCCGATTGCATAATCACTTAACTGCGTCTCTCGAAAAATGTTACCGCAGAACCACTTAAGTGCACTCGTTTTTTTTATTTTTGTGCGAGATACACCGTGAGGAGTACATTAAAGCTGTATAATATATATCTAATTACCTATACCGATCTATTCGTCGGTTTTTTTAAATTTAAAAAAATTTTTTTAATGTTTTTAAATTTTTCAAAAATTGTCAATTTGCAAAAACAAAAAAACCACTGGAATCGCTCTGATAAAATTCGTACGTATTCCTTAGCTAATTCTAAGAACTTATTACTCTTGAAAATTTTTTCCAAAAGTGCGTTGTTTCTGAATAAAAAATTCGTAATAGTCTTCGTAAAAAATTTTCAATTCTAATATGCGCCAGTTTTACCACACCGAGGTTTAAAATTAACCCCCAAATCACGTATCTTTTAGGTTTGGACATTTATTCCATTGGTTAGAGGGGTTCGATATACATTACAAATGAAAACGTTTTTGAAATCTCGAATTAAAAAAAAAATTGTGGAAAAACCATGGTTTTTTCCTTTAAACCGTTTTTTCTCATTGTTAATAACAATTTTCGAAAATTTCAATTACACCATTGGAAAGGGCATGAGTTAAACTTTAAAAATATGCCCCACCCGAATTCTTTTAATCGCAAATTGCATTAGTTACGAGCCCTCAAAGAAAGTGAGCGCATAAGCACTTATCTGCAAAGTTCCCGCAGAACCACTTAACTCGAGTAATTTGTTTAGCTTGCGCGTCGAGAAAGAAACTATTTACAAATGTAATACTACAGTTGTATTTGTATCAGATACCTCATCAAATGAGCCAATACTTAGATCTTTTCTCTGACATTTCGATCTTACGTATTACTTCAAACATTGAATTCGCTTTTTCTCGAAAACACGAAAATGTCAGTTAAGTGGTTCTTCCTGTAAGCCACTGATATACAGTATACACTATCTATCAATATGTATATTGTATATGTATGGTACGTGGCCTCACCGCCAGGTTCACGTTGGTTGAACACGTATATTGTTCTCTGATTAAACGACTGATAACTCTTCGACCTGGGTGTGAACCTCGACCGTGGCTCGGGGTGCTGTTGCGCTTTGTGGTTAGTTGGTTGAAGGTTGGAAAAGGTTTCGTAAGGATTGTGTTGAACTCTGCGAGTTGTTGGATTATTGATTGCGGTGCGGGGGAGTTAGAGGCGGTGCCTCTGGGCTGTGCCCTTCTTCACCTTCTTCTTCAGACAGGCAGAAGGCTGGTTTGAGTCTGCTGATGTTCGCTGATGATGGATTTCTTTCTCACCCAGACGTGCGAGCAGGTGTTTAACTCTTTATGAGTGAATGGATCTGCGTGCATAATTTAATTACTTTCATTTCTCTAAAATAAATAAATGTTTTTTATGGAATATTTACGTAGTTTAATGTTTTGCTTTTAAATTTCAAATTTTTTAGAAGTTTTATTAAAAACTGTCATTTTAAAACATCAGGATACTTTGCATTAGTTAGGCAAGCTATATACGGAACGTGATTCACAGGAATAGGCGACGGTCGGGTCTTATTTAAAAGTAAAAAAATATCTTTTAAAACTTGAAAAACCAAAACATACATTTATAAATAAATTCTGATAAAATAATAATTTTCCAACTTAAATCAAGCACTATTACTTTTTATTTAAAATTTAGAATACACATTGCTAAGCGTGCACTCATTTATGGATAATAAATGGATTTTTATTTGTATTTTTTTTGTGAATTTCCTTCAATTACACAGCTCTATGTAAACAAACTGGCGCTACTTCACCTATTGGAAAAGCTGTAGGTATACAGAGTACGTATAGAGAGTTGGTTGTAAAAATAAAGATAACATACCTAAAAATATACGAGGAAAAGCGAATAGTTTCTTTATTATACTTTAAACGCCGTAGAATACTCCAAAATTTTGAACTGTCGCGCGTCGCTTGGACGAAGGAGAAGTTTATCCTTTCTTCCTCAACAAATAACCAAGAGGGGGGTCCAAGTTCTTTCCGCTCACGGCTGCTATACTTTTTTAACATGATAACGCTTCATCTACAGGTGCAGTATACTGAGCATAATTTGTAATCTGCTTGCAAATAATTTGTACTTTATTATTATACTTTCAGTTTTAATACTTGACCATATTTTATTGATTTCTCTACTTTCATTAGCATTTATTTCACACTTATTTTAAGCATATATTTGTTTGCATTAAAAAATAATAAATATTTAACAAATAAATTTTACATTGGTTTTCCTATAGTCGGGGCAAGTTACTATTTTTGCATTAAGTTTCTTCTAATTCTATTTTTATGATTAAAATATGTTATCGGTAACTTACTGAAAATGACCCTAAAGTCTCGACTTCGGGCCAGGTCGGGAACATTGTTATTACTGCAAAAAGAATTCCGAAAATGCATTTTTTTTAGTTTTTCGAGAATAACTTTTTTGTAACTCCTTTCATGTGAATGAGGATACAGATGAAAGTCGTTCAGAATTGAATTTTATTTAAGATACATGTATTCCCGACTGCAAAATTAATTTTTTTAGTCGTTAAATTGTTAAACGGAAAAAAAATTTTTTTTTAATTTCATATTGCTACAGATTTTACAAAAAATTATATTTTTCATTGAATAAGTACTCAAAGATGAGTTATAGGTACAAACAATGTAAAAATCGTTGTTTGCTCTGGATATCTCAAAATGGCGTCTAATTACAAAATTATTCAAGTGCCTTTAATCGATAGCTTATAAAGTACTTAATAAACGCTAAAAGAACTTTTTAAATATATATATATATATATATATGAGAAAAAAACACGTTGATTGAAAACATAATTTATTGCAATAGCAGCCTTAGTTAACGAAATAATCGAATTACAACTAACCATTCGGCCACTCGGCCACGCTCGCAGATTTCCATTTTAGACGAACTAAGCTATCTACAACAATTGGGAAAAATGCTATCATTTAATGTACTATTTCAGTAAGTACTATACCAAATTTCATCGAAAAATATTATGGACTTTCGGTGTGACGTTCATTGAAAAAATTTTCGTATCTCGGCTCGTATTGAACGGATCTCAACAAAATTTATATGAAAATTCATGGTTTTTTACGTACTTTAAAAAATATTTTACCGCGTTTCTAACTTAAAATTGACGAAAATAAAAATTATTTGTTGTTAAAAATGTTAATTATTAATTTATAAAAAAGTTCTTCTTAGCGTTTATTAAGTACTTCATAAGCTATCGATTAATGTAGTTAAGACCTGCCAGTCGTTCTCATCCGATTAGTTTGACAGTATAGGGCTGAGTACGTGAGCAAATGAAAACAAAGATTGACCACTACTGCCGCACGCACACATAAGAAAGTGTGTCCGTGAGACGTCTGTGTAAACAAACATATACGAGACTCGGAGAGTATTCAATAGCGTTGCCGCTTTTACGTATCGCTTCCCCCTCCTTCGTCGCGGATTTCGTAGTGAGTAGAGAAAATAGTTAACTTTGCATTACAATTACTCAGAAACTAAACGGGGAATCATTACCAAACATTTTTATTCAGTTTCAAATAATGTCAAATATTATAAGTTTATTTTTCTTTTAAATCGTAAGAGCCGTTTTTCCGTAATTAAATGAAACGTTGCTTATTAGCTGTTGTATACAACAATTGCATGTTAAAGTTGAAACTTTGAAGTGCAATATCACGATTTTGGCACGAGCAAATGAACTAAAATTTTTCACGCATATTCGTATCACAATAATGAATGCGTATACGAATTTTCGTGAAGATCCAAAGAAAACTGTTTTTGAGATGAACTATCTTAAAGGCACTTGAGTCAAGTTATTGTTCCATGGGCAATTTGGAGATGAATTTGAAATTTTGGGATAAATAATTTTACAATAAGACGCCATTTTGAGATATCCAGATCGGAGAACGATTTTTACATTGTTTATACTATACCTCATTTTTGAGTACTTATTCAATGAAAAATATAATTTTTTGTAAAATCTATGGCAATATGAAATTAAAAAAAATTTTTTTCGTTTAACAATTTAACGACTAAAAAATTAATTTTGCAGTCGTAAATACATGTATCTTATATAAAATTCAATTCTGAACAACTTTCATCTCTATCCTTTTTTACGTGAAATGAGTTACAAAAAGTTATTCGAGAAAAACTAAAAAAAAACTACTAGCAAAAAGTTTAAATAGCTGTTATTATTACTTAGAATTGTTAGAAAAATATCATTTAAGCTGCGTTTTAATTCTTGAAAATTTTTGTCTGTATAAAAATGCAAAATGTTCGTAAATGTGCGTATCGGAAAATTTTTGAATATCACTTGCGCAAACTCTGACATGCTCTGACCTTCATAAAAAGATTAGCTCGGAAGGTATAATCTCCGTAGGCATCTCTTCGAGTGGTCAGGTTCGAGCATACCATTCTCATTGTCAAAACAGGAAAGATGACTCCAAAGAAGCAGCTCCATGAAAATATGTCGCACAGAAATTTCTATCTTAGTCAATCTTTCTAGCCATATTATTTTTTGGTCGTCCCTTTATGCATAGAGTCATTGATGTTAAAGAGCTGCGTTGCGATTGTAAACGCCGAAATGCGATGACTCGACCGGCCGCTGGCGGCACAGCTGGCGGTACTCAGTAAAAGCAGAAAAGGCAGCAACTTTCTTTCCCGTTTCTATAGTCTTGGCCCTTACGGACTAGCAAAGTAGGCGGGGACTCTGAAGTTTCCACCAATCGTAATATAGTTGTGGTAGATTTTAGATAAAGCAACGGTAGTGCCTCTGGTAGTGCAAGGACGCTCGTCAGCTTTCTAACGAAAATGTATACCAGTTAGTTTTGGAACGGCTAGCAGAGAAGTAGCTCTCTACCAGTCTCTACTCTCCATGCAAACAAAGAAAAAAATTTTACGTTACAAGTGAATTCAGAGTCTCGTGTTATATCGTAAAAAAGGTATAACTTAATTGTGCTTAATTATAGCTAAATTTTTCTCTTTTCTGACAGCTAACCATTTGCTATCGATTTACAGCAGTGCTACCATAAGTGTTACAGAAGTGAACAACAAAAAAGTAACAAAATTAAAAAATTGGAGTTTCCATAAAACAAACGTTCGCTATAAAAATGTTTCGTGACGGGAGCAGGATAGGCGACGGAAGGGGAGCAATAGTCGGAGAAGTCGTACCGGTATCCGGAAGAAGCGGCAATAATTTTGCATGGACAATACCGAACTGCTGCTTCTATACTAACAGAAACTACAGATCGCCAAATTTCAATGTAAAATTCAACGATGTGGAGTGCACCTGGAATCTTCAGCTTGTAAATACTGATTTAGCTGTGTACTTGGACAATTATCAACTTCGGTCTCCAGGTACGTCTAAACCGAACGAGAACTGGATATCTTACTTTCAGAGTTTGTTATTTTCAAACTCTTCTGAGGAACTCGAAGCCGTCGAAGCCGAGCGCTCGGCTGAGTGTTCGGCCGAGCGCAAGGAATTAAATCTCCTGCACGTAGACTTCAAATTTGCCATTCTCGATTCCGACGGGTTGTTAACGCACACATATGAGACTGACGACACTTTCCATAAAACTCACAAGTGCATGATAATCGAAAGATACGTGGCTAATGAAAGAAAATATGCCTGGGATTGGTCCCCTCTTATCGCTACCGAGAATCGGACGATAATCGTCGAAATCACTTATACACCGCAAATAAAACAGTCGTCACCATGCAATCAAGAATTAAGTCTGTCGGATGAATTAAAACAATGTTTTCTCAACGAGAAGCCAAGCGATCTGACAATCCTCGTGAACGACAAAGAAATACACGTTCACAAAGACATTCTCGAAAGTAGAAGTCCGGCTTTCCTCGCTGTGCTGACTAAAAACATCCTCAACGACTGCGTACAAATCTACGACCTCGACTTCCAAACAATGAGACATATTCTGCTGTTTATATACAAAAGATGTGTCGAGAGAAGGACCGATTTGGCCATGAAGCTCCTGCGCGTAGCCGACGTGTATGCAGTTAAGGGGCTGAAAGATGCCTGTACCGATATTTTGAGGAGTAAATTAACAGTGGAAAACGCTATTAATACCTTGCGGACGGCGGATTTCTATGGGAACGAGACCTTAAGAAGAGAAGTACTCGCTTTTGTATCCAGAAATAAACATGAAGTCCGTCAAACTGAAGATTACAAGTGGTACTGCAGAGACGATTGAACGTTATTTATAAAAAGAAAAAATATTTTAAGTTTAAATTTTTTATTTTTATTATCTATGTATGTATACATTTTTAAAAATATATTAAATTAGAAAGAATAATCAGAAAAATATAAATATACATATTATTAAGTTACCTTTTGGTAAATGATACTTATCTATCTTACAATAAACTACAAAAATATACTTATTCAAGCGTGATTTTTTGTTCATTTTACGCTCATAAAATAAACAGTCACAGCTGACTTCGCAACTCCTAAAATATAAGTACATATAGATATATACTGAGAACGCGCGGTATAGGACACGAATGGAGGGGATTACGGCCGGAAAGGAAGTCGCGGCGGCGGCGATAATGTTATGTGCGATGCATGTGCGCGCGTTATACACACACATATCTACTCACGTTGCACATCAAATGCAGAGAGAGAGAGAGAGAAGTAATTAAGAGTACCTCATGCGAGGCGAAGGGAGAGATAATAATAAAATGGAATATAGACGGAGAGGGAAGACTTGTAGTCGCGCGCTCGCGCCTATATATACGCACGTAATAAACGCATGTATAATGTGTGTGTGTGTGTATATATATATAGCAATACTCGGTCGGCAGTATAGTGTTCGCGCTCTCTCCGGCCTCCGCATCGGGGAGAGAGTAGTCGGTCGGCAGCAGGCAGTCGATGTAGTCGAATTCTAGCGGTTCTTTTTTTGAATTTTCGTGTGTGCGCGAGGGGGGCCGCGCGGATCGTGTACGTACTTGTATATATATAAGTATTCACGTGCCGTATCGAGAGAGATCTCTGTTTCTGTCTCTCTCTCGCTTTGCTCATCGCGACACATATACCTATATACAGTAACGGGCCGAATCATAGCCAGATACCTCACGTCCGCGTATATACTTGAGCCGCCGCCGCCGCCGCCGACTCAACCCGCAGCCGACAAGAAAACCGTTTTGTATATGCGCGCGTGTGTGATGTGTGTGCCGTGTACATGCGCGGGGAGTGTCTTTCGTCTCTGAATCTCGTCGGTTAATAGACGGCGCGGTGACTCTTTGACGCCTCCTCGTTCATTGTTTTTAAGCGCGACAGCAGGCGCGACTGCTATTCACGAAATCGAGAAGTGCTGCGCGCGAAATTCGCGGCGACGACAACTGCGTTGAGGGTTGAGGGAAGAACACTGCGTGCGTGAGTGTTGAGTTTGCGTGTGTGTATATTGTATACATAGGTATATACATCCGTGTGTGTGCGCCGTCGCCGCAGCCGCCGGTTGACAGCAGCAGCAGCAGCAGCAGCTCGCGTAAAGGCATCAGCCAACGAACGAACGAACGATATATAGGGTATACGAGTATACCTATACGGAGGAGGAAGGAAGAAAGAGAGGGAAATACTTAGCAGGTAGCCAGGTCGGCTCGGGGGCAGACACGATGGTCATCAAAATCTACGTATCGGGCATCAGCGGCAACAAGGAAGTGAGTTCTTCTTCTATCTCACTTTCTACCGAGTATCTAGCTCAAGACCCATATATAAAAACTCTCTAATCTATAAGTTTTATTACACCAGCTCGTCATCACACGTACACACATCGAGCGTGTGCACACACATAACCCCTCCTTCTTGGCATATAGGTATATATAGACGTTGAAATCTCGCGAGATCGTCCTTGCGGTTACGCCACGATTTTTCGGCTATAGTTCGCCTATGAATTATTTTCGCGGCGCTACGCACCTATGGTTATACTTATATATACTCCGATCTTCTCGGCCGAAAATGCACAGATATAAGTATACTATAGACTATAGCGCCGCGCGCGGCCGCGCAAGTATCGTATTACAATATGAAGATCGACAGGCCGCGTATTCCTATTATTGAAATCCTCCCCCCTATGCGTTCTTTTCGAGTACGCGTCTCCCTCATTATTATATGCATATAGGTACTTAATCGAATCTCTAGTCCGTAAGCACCTTCTCGTATTTCTCTTTCTCTCTCGCTCTCCCCCTCATCCGCAGATGCATCAGCCGCACACGTCGCTCTTCTCGCGTGCGTGTGTGCCTTGTGTGCGCCGTCTTTCGACTCTAATACTTATACACATACCCGTGCATTTTGTATTATTTATAACCACGCGCACGAGCTTATTTATCTTTTTCTTTTGCACTCCCCATCCAACAATAACAGCCTCGCGATCGATCTCTCGCCAGGCGCGCCTGATTATTATTTTCTTGTGTTCTTTTTTATTTTTGCCCCAACTTTCTCTCTTTTTCTCAACTTTGATACTCTGCAGCTTTTGTAGTCGCACTTTTAAGTATTTGTTTTATGAGCCGTGATCCGTATGAGAGAGTCATTGCAAAATAAGAATAAATGCATTCTATTTGTGGTACTTGATAATTTTTGCAGGTGAAGAAGAGACAGCAGAGGGTCTTGATGATTCTGGAGAGCAAAAATGTAGAGTACCAGGTGATAGACATCACTGAGCCTGGTAAGGAGGCTGAGAAAGAATATATGCAGCTTAACAGTGTTGCTAAAGACAGTAAATATCCACTGCCTCCCCAGATATTCAATGATGATGAATACTGTGGGGTAGGTTCTGTTACCACTTTCAGTTATTTTGTATTGATTGTTTGGGTTTATAATTTTCACTTGAGTTTATACATTTTATCATTCAGGATTATGAAGATTTTGATGAAGCTAACGAGATGGACGAGCTTGAAAAGTTTCTGAAAGGATCTACCCTTAGTAGTTTTGACAATACAGAAAACAAGTCACAATCCAACGATGTTCAACAGAATGGCAATGCTTCTAGTCGAGAGGTATGCTCAGTAGAAAATCTTTCTGATCTACTACTCTAGTCCAATATTACAATAATAGTCTCACTTAATTGAGTCATAATGTATTTTTAGCCTTCCATTGATAAAGATGCTTCCATAGGAGCAGAGAATGGGTAGGTGTAACTCTGAATCAGTCATAGACAATTCTAAAATAAACCATTTCAAATTATGTCTTTTTCTTCGTAGAACGGAAGAGAAGAGACCATCTGAGACTGAAAATGATAAGATTTCTGATAATATAAAACGTTCTGGATCTGATACAGAGATTAAAGACTTATCTGAAGATGATTTGGGTCTTGATAAGGATGAAGAAAATGCTGAAATAAAAGAGGATGATGCTTCCGAAGATAAACAAGAAAATGATGATGAATAAACTTGCAACCCTTCCATTAAGGAAATATCATGTTATACATTAAATTCAGTGCGACCAATGCTTCCTTTATAAATGATTTATTTCATTTTTGTAAAGTCGCCTTTCTTCAAGATGACGAGGTAAAACTGCCAGCAATACGTCCATATGAATTTTCAGAGTTGATAGCTTACTAATTACACTTGTGCAAGTGTTCTTCTCAAGTATTTTTGTGTACTATCAACTCAAAACCAAGTCCAAACATACTCGCTTAGTTTTTACTTTCATAATTTTTCATTTAGATCTATGAGATATTGAACAGAGAAAATTATATTTTGTGCTCTTATGTTGCAGTTAAATCAATTGTACATATGAATTTAACTCTATACTGCTAAAAGATTTAGTGAAACAGATTTGTTTGTAAAAATCAGTTGGATAGCTTAAAGCAAATTGTATTTGAATCAAGTTACAAGAGACTGCTAGCTTATAGCAAGAATAAATGTTAAAATGTACATTCCTGCAGCTTAAAGTTGTCCTTGCCTAATACGATTTATTTTTACTTAAAATTATAAAGTGAAAAGTGTCTTAAAAGTATAATCTTGTAAAAATGAGATAGGGTATCAAATCAGTCAAAAAATAAATTAATAACGTTTAAATTAATAAATAGATATCTTATATTTGCAGCAAAAACATTAGATTACATTAAAATTTTAAACATTTGAATTTCATAACAAGAAAATAAACATTTTACTTTAAATCACAAACTCAAATCAATACTATATTATAACAAACATTTTCACTATAAGTCTAAGAATTTATCAAGCTTCTTCCTTTCATACTTGGGTAACTCTTTTATAATGAAAAAATATATTTAATTACTAGTAGAATATTGAGATTTGAAGAACTATATTGCGTCCATTTACTTTTGATCACAAGTTGAGATTCCTTTGATTAAAAATATTTAATATATTTTAGGAATGCTTGAAAACTTTAGGCACTAATTTGAACGCATATATTTGTCTTCCGCATCTTTGTAAGTTTCTTTGTCAGATGAAAATGTCAGTCTATCATTTTCTTCGTTACACCACGTTCTGTACAGCCTGAAATTAACAACATTATCAGTGCTAATTCAAGATTATCAAATTACTAATTTCATTTTATATTAAATCATAAGGAAAATTACATTTATCAATATTTTTTCATTTATTTTCAAAGTAACAAAAGAGTGATAAATAAACTAAATATTTTTGTAATGTAACATTTGTTTTTAAATAATGCAGAAAATAACACATGACTTATACATAGTATCATTTATTTTTATTTTTTTTTTCAAATTTTTTTAATTACAATATTCTAATTTTAAAGACGCCTCTAAAATTTATTTTAGTCTTAAGGATATTATGTTAACATATTCTATTTCAGGAAATCAAATCGGTCTGTAAATTCTGTTAAATTTGAAATTGTGATTTAATTACAATCTTCATTGAAAGAAAGTCAATTTTAAATACCTGTTGCAAATTGTTAAAATTACTAATTTATTAAAAAAAGATTTGATTTCCTGGCCTATGGTACATTGGTATTGCGAATTCGCAATTTTTAGACTATATATTTACAAAAATATGTTTTCTTAAACTTATTGGATTTACACTCGATTTATTGTTAAAATTTTTGTTTCTCTCAATAAAATGAGTTATTAATAAAACATTCTAAGATAAACATATTACCTAACAATTATTTTGTAAATTATGCACATAGATGTACAATTATACACCATTTATCAATGACTATTATTAGTCTTTACATTTACACAAGTACAGTTAAATTGCTATATACTTTTAAGATTCACTAAAAAAAAAGAAAAATTTTCTTTATGATTTCACAAGTTTAAAAAAAAATGCAACATAACTGTACCATAGAAACTGTAAAATTTTTAGTTACACTACTATTAAATGGAAAACTTAAAAATTAATAAATTATGCACTGTTTTTAATTTGCGATAAAATTGCGCAATGATAATTGATTAATGTTTATAGTTACATGAGAATAATGTTGGAAAAAATTTTTGGTATAAAATGTTGTAAGAACACATAGTTTTAATGGACAGTAAATTTCCCATAAATGTTTTTATAAAAAAATGAAAATGCTAAATGTGTAAAAGTTATGTAACATTTTGTATAATGTACATACATATACATTCATACAATTATACTTCATGAATTGCACAAATATCATGAAGATAGTGGAAATTTTTTACATCTGTTATCAGTCTATCAAGTAATTATTGGTATAAAAAAAGCTTTTTAAAAATTTAATGTAAGAAAAATATTTTAAGTATGAAGTTTACTATTACCAATAAATACTTAATTGCACACACTGTTTACACTACTAGAAAATAAATTACTATAGGAGGTATTAAGTCGTACAGAAAATTGCATAACGATTGATTTCAATAAATAAATTCTGATACCATCCAAATTCTAGTAAAATTGTAAAATAAATATTTGATTGCAACACTAAATACGTTGTCTGCGATACAAATGTAATATAAACATAATTGATTACATGTGATATAAGTATTAACATGGTGAGTCACTAATACAAGAAGCTAAAGTTCTTCAATAAATGCATTTAAGAAAAAATCATTTAAATGCATTTAAGGGAGATTCATTTATTTTATAAAACTATAAAAAACAGATCTAAAACATAATCAAATATGATACACTGCCTAAAAAAAAATAACTACAAAGTTTGTACAGAATATTTGTAAATATAAAAATATTTTCAGATTATAGTATTTTTACAGTTGCAGAAGCTTTTGAACTACTGATCCTCCTATACTAATTTACTTTCTACGAAATCTGAACTCTGCTTTTTGTTTTATGAACCCTGTTTCAGCAGCTGATGCTAGAAAAGCTCAAAGTAGTTTAATCCGTACCAAAATATTTTTGTCCAAAGTGATTAGGAGCCACAGAATGGATTTCTGATGTCAAAATCTTCATCTAAAAATACAATTCAATAATTCTAGCATTCTTGAAATAATTCTAATAATAAATAATGAATATTTACCTTGGGAAAAGCAGTGACTAGAGTTTTGGCTGCAAAAGGTGTACAAAACAAGTTAGATAGTATAATATTCTCTTCTGGCACATGATGTTCTTTCAGCACAGCTATAGCCTTTATCACAGTATTCCCTGTACCTATTTACAATGATAAAAAATATTATTAAGTCAATTTTGATTTCTTGTTATATCAACAAGACCTTACGATACTGACTCATTATAGGATACATAAGTAAAATTTTTCTCTCGGCAATGTCGTCGGGAAATTTGGCATAAACTACTCTTGCTTCATGTGTATCCACATCACTTTCCACCAGAATTTTACCAATTCTAATACTACGACAACAATCCCTAAGACCCTGTTCCATAGCTTCTCCACTTCTTACAATAGAAACGCCACAGTTTCCTTTCTGATACTTCAGGCCCTTGTACTTTGCACCAGTCGGAGTAGTGATGACACATTTGGAGAAAGGTAACTGATTCAAACTCTCCTCGATAACCAGCCTTATCTAATGAATTGAAACAAAAAAATTAATTAGAGGCATCGTTACAAAAAAAGAAAATGCAACATAACCAACGAGATTACCAGTCGATCTGCATAGAACTTGAAGTCGCTTCTTGTAGTAGTTCTGCAAATCACGAGAGAGACAGAGATGCCATGTAATTATCTCGTAAAAAAAAAATAAACGGCGCTTTCGTACATAGAGTAATATCCTTATCTGGTTCGATTAGGTTATGAAACGTGCTGAATTGAAATCACTCACTTGTCCCGCAGAATAGTTTGCAATTCCTTGACCTGGTCGTTGGTCGGCAGGATCTTGAGGTTCTGACCGTACTCCTCCTCGGGGACGTCGTTCTGGGTCTGAGCGGCGCAGCAGCCGTTCTCTGGCAAGGGCTTCTTCGTTACCGCATCCGCGCTGCCCATTTTACTTCTCTCGTCCGAGCTGTCGCCGTTCTCGACTACGCTTTGCAGAATCATAACTTGCGAGCGAAGGCCTGCCATCCCCGGACTCCCCGCCGAGAGAGAAGAGCCGCGGTTTTACTTATTGTACGAAGATACGAAGTACTATATATACAGGATGGTTGATGTGCGCGCACTCGTTGTATGAATGCATCGCTATGTGTACAGTGTCGTGCTCGTCTTCATATGCTTGAATGGGGAAGGGGAAGAGCCAATCGCGACATTCGAATTCGAATGCAAAAGTGCGTTCCTTTGAAATCACCTGCGAATCAGGAATCAGGGATTGATCAGGAGTTCGGTGAGATGATGGGAACAGACTTTTACGTCTGCAGCTGTTTAGCTGTTTTTAGTATCGGTCAGCCCTACTTCGGATACGCATGGGTGTGTATGGCAATATTTGTTGGTAAGTACTTCTTACGTGTCATCGACGAAAATCAGAAAAAGAATATGAAAGCTACGAGCAGTCGGTGATGTACTCTTGAGAGTCAGTGATGGTCTTCTAGTCCACGTGCGGATCAATCGGCTTATCGGAGCTGCGGGACGATTATTTGTCATTAATGCTACTTTGAGCTGCGCGACATCATGTGGGCGGATACAGTTTTGATTTTGTTTATTAGTATATGCACAGCCCTTTTGGGAGAAGGTAAGCTGTCGTGAAATTACGTAATTGTGTGTCAAGTTTCCGAGGAAAAGTTTGCTCGATTAAACCATTGCTTTTTAGGGTTAACTTGGTTGATGGTGTACAGAACCGAGAAGTACCAAAAACTAAAGGCTGAAGTGGAGAAGCAGAGTAAAAAATGTAAGACATTGACTTATTGTAGGTGATGCTATTTTGAGTTTTGAGCATTGTTTATTTGTTGGTGATAGTGGAGAAGCGGAAAGAAGCTCATGGCGATTCGCTGGACAAGCAGCAGAAGAAGAAAATCGAGCGCGAAGAGGAGAGACTTAAAAATAATAACAGAGATTTATCCCTCGTCAAAATGAAGTCAATGTTCGCTATTGGTTTTGCGTTTACAGCACTCCTGAGTATGTTTAATAGTATCTTTGATGGACGAATTGTTGCAAGGCTGCCATTCGTTCCAATAAGCTGGATTCAGGGATTGTCGCATAGAAATCTTCCAGGGGATGATTACACGGAGTGCTCTTTCATATTTTTATACATTCTTTGTACTATGAGCATTCGACAGGTATTTAAAATAATTACTTTATTAGAATACTTAAATCTATGCATTGATAACAAATTTCATAATATTTTAGAATATACAAAAATTACTTGGTTTTGCACCATCTCGTACTGCTAGTAAACAAAGTGGTAGTATATTTGGACCTCCTCCTCAACAGTTCAAGTGAAATGATGCATAGTGTGATAAAAAAACAAATGAGACTTAAATTATAAAAACTGTTTTTTGTGCAGAGGTGAATGGTGTTGGATAAATGAAGTTTACGAATTAAAAATAACAATGTTTGTACAATTTATTTACAGATTATTTTACGAATTACCTTGTATCTTAATAAACATTAGCCTCTTTGATTGCTTTTGATTCAACAAATCTGTCAAAACCTAATCTAGTTAAGTCTATTGTTCGAAATGCACCATCTTTAACTAATTCCGATACTGCTCTTCCAACAGCAGGTGCCTTTTGAATGCCATGACCACTAAAGCCAGTAGCAAATATCAATTCATCATAATATGGATGGAAACCTATTACTCCATTTTCATCCACAGTGTTGAAATCGTAATACCCAGCCCATGATGATTTTACCTACAATTAAATATAAATATTGAAAAATATATTGAACAGCTCTATTTTAAAACTGTAAATTTGACATCAAAAGATTATATGATTATAATGCATTATAAAATCCATATCTAAATCTATTATTATGTAAAACAAACCTTTAAGTTTTCAAAAGCTTTTATTCTCTTAGCAAGGACAGGCCAAACTTTGTCGTTAAAATAATCTTGATCAACCTCCAAATTATCAACCGGTGGTTCTTCCTCTTCCGCAGGTCTGCATCCACCAATGTAGTTATGTATTGCACCTTCTCTCCTAAAGTAAGTACCTGTTGGGTCTATTGTTAACGGGGTATTTAAACCAGGTCCTTCAGGAGCATGGAAACAATAAACATATCTCTTTCTGAAAATATTTCACACCATTGTAAGATTTTAAACTTAAAAATAAAGCTTAAGAAATTTGAATAAAAATATACCTAGGTTCTACTGGTAAAGGAACTTGTAACACGTTCGGTCCAATACCAATTCCTGCCATTTTAGCAACTTGTCCACTAAATGCACCAGCAGCTACAATGCATTTGGCGAATTTGATTGCTCTTTTTTTTTCATCTTCTGTCTTTACCTGATATAAGGAGTTCAAAGTTTGAATACAATATCTGATTGAAATTTGAATTCACTTATATTATGTAACAATACTTACAACTAAATAACCAAGACGTTTAGGTTGCTCTGGACAATCTGGGTCTTCGTAGATGACATTTTTCATGGTTTCAATATTGAATCCTACTGCTTCAGCTTTTACATATTGGGCACCTAATGATATGGCCTTACGTTTAAATGCAGATAAAAGTAACCAAGGATCAAACCATCCCTCATTTTCTATACCAAGACAACCTAACTCAATGTCATCCACAGTTAGCCAAGGAAATCTTGTTTTGAGCTGACTTCTGGTTAAAAGTACATTTTTTGCTCCAATCACTTTCTGTAATTCGTGATTCCTTCTCAATATATCTGCCGATTTTTCGGTAGCTAAAGATAAGTATCCATTAGGATGGAATTGTAAATCCACTCTGGGTTCTCCTTCCATTCCCAAATATTTATTAGCTTTGTGAATAAATTCTGCTCCAAACATCGACATCTCGATGTTTTCTTCTAATGAAAACTGTTGCCTCAAGCCACCAACCGATAGCACAGATGAGCATTGCTTGTACTAAAAAAGTAAATATATTTACATACTTAACTTGTATGAAATTATTGCAAAAAATAAATAATTTATAAATAGAATTAATCTGTAACTATAAGGCATTCCCGCCTTGCGGTCGTGCCTAAAAAGCACCAATACTCACTGTCGGATCTTTCTCTACAACCACAACATTTAATGATCCTCTGAGCATTTCCTTACACCAGTAAGCTGCAGAACTGCCTATAGCACCTCCTCCAATGATAAGAACATCACAGTGGCTTGGAAACAGTGGACCGCCAGGGTCGTCCCAACCCTTCACCTTTTTACTCGTTCCATCCTCTTGTCCTAAGATTTTCCAAACCGCTTCCTTCATTATAGCGGCATCAGTCTTTAAGCATTTCTTAACTTTTTCGAGTGGATGTTCCGAATCTACTTCCATACTCTCTCCCCAATTACTCTTCTTAACATCGGAGCCCTAATCAACAACAAATTTTCAATCGACATGTAATCAGACCTCAATAATAATTTTGATCGATGCTTTTGTTTTATACACACCTTTGTCGAAAAAAAACTGACCAACTGCTCGGACGAGACTTTGGCTTGCTGGCCACCTCTTCTAACGAATAGACGCAGCATTTTGGCTAAATATATTTTTTATTCAAAGGATTCTGCCGTGTTCAACAAACGAAGCGATTCTCGCCCCGCAGTGGAGTCTTCGACGAGGTTGAGCTCTATATAAATAATGTGCTCCTGATATAACTCATAATCTCATATCGTTCTCCGGCTTTTTTACTCGTCTTCGGTCTACAATCGCAAAGGAATCGTTTTAATAAATTGATAAGATACTTATTTCGAAACTAAGCGATGTATTTATGGGTTAGACGTTATAGTTATAAGGTGCACCGACTATAGTATATACTTAGTGCATATTCTATATACTCGTGCTCCGGTCTCCGGCATGCATATGTGAATGTGTATCAAAAATATCAACTTTAATCGCGCGGTCTGCTCTGAATTTTGGAGGGGGCGAGACTGCGAAAGTTCATTGGTTAGAGCGGTGTCGAGCGCGCTAAAGACAAACAAATATAAGCATAATAAGCATTGGTATATATGACATATGTGCCCGCGACTTGACGCTATCTATAATTGATTAACTAGGATTTTGATGAAATTGTTTTTTTCTTAAGATTTCAAGAGGCTTATATCACTGTATACGTCAATTTCGAGATACTTATAAGTTCATCAGTTCATGATGAGTTTCCGCTTGACGAAAAATACGTAAAAATATTCTTTGTATATTCGCACACGTCCTGTGCCGCAAACAATTTTTGGATCGACCAAAGCGATCAAGTGATTGATCCAACGATCGATCGATTAATGCTTTAATGAGATTTATAATTGTTAATTAATTACTTGCCCGATAAAGCGTCTCGTCAAATTTCCGTGTAAATTAGAAGAAATTCACACATAGTTCTTAAAAGAAGTTACAAATTATTTCGCGTAATATGAAAAATTTAAAAACGATTTCTTTAAATATGTTTAAAAATTGACTCTATTTACTGAGATTCGAAATCGAGTTCAAGTTACAAATTATTTCGCGTTATATGAAAAATTTAAAAACGATTTCTTTAAATATGTTTAAAAATTGACTCTATTTACTGAGATTCGAAATCGAGTTCTCAGTGTGTGCTACAGTCAAGTTAATTTCGACCTTATCACAATAACAATGCGTTTACATTCCATTAAATTATGGTTTAACTGTATATTTACTAATTTTAATTTTTAATTTTAATTTCAATTTTTCAGTTTTTTATTTTAACTGTATATTTACTCAATTTTCTGTATATTTACTATTTTTCACAAGGGGGTCAGGCAATAAAAAATACCAGCATTCTATAAGATCTTAAAACTTTTGATATACCTGTCGCAGCAACGTAAAAATGTTTGCTATCGTGCAACTCATTGTTCAAAATTGAAAATCTTAGCTGAGGGATATAATATAAGTATACTAACCTCACAACTGCGAGACGAGAATTTTTGTTTTTTTAAATTATTAATTTTTGATTTCACAAAAATTCATCGCTAATTATTCGGTATACATCGATACAAACTCAGGAGCTATACAAATTAAAGTTTTTTAAATATGCTGTTACTATATATAAAAACGTCAAAAAAAAAGAGCGAGGCAATGGCAAACTCAAAATCGATGATGGAGGTATAAAGTTGAAAACTGAAATAAAATGAATTCTCTTCCTCGCGCCTTAAAATGCTGCGCAATTATATAAAACATCCAGATAACTTCTTACATGATAATAAGAAGATATTAAAAGCAGTACAGATATGAATAAAATCTGTCAAGTTTTGTGACTATGAATTAGAGTATGGATTTACTTTGACTGGCAAATAAAAAAATCAAAAATATTTTAATTAAACTTAGTTATATACCCTATTATTTTTATAAATTTCGGAATCTAAATTATTTTTTCATGCCGTAGAAAAAAATACGATGAATTTAGAGCGAGAAAATAATAAACAAAAAAGAGTAATATTCTATATAGTATAATATAATAATAAAGAGTAGTAATAAAGAGTTCATAAATTGAAAAAATCCGTTTGTCGTTATGAAATAGATTTTGATTGATAGAAAATATCGATGTAAACGATTCCTTATTAATTTTAAATCTATTAATTTCTAAGGTATCGAAATACTATTTTGATTGCGAAATTCAAAGAACAAATGTAAAAATAATGAATTGTAGTTTTAATTGTGATTTTATCCATTCTTTTATCGATTTGCCAGTCAGCATTTTCAAGATTGCTTTTCCTGGTTTAAAACTTTTAATTTGTTTTTTTTTATTTAAAATAAATTCTGATAAACTATATATATATTCGTATCTCTCCGCGGTAGCGCATGATGATATCGCACTATCCTGTACTACTATCTCAACTTTATTTATTTAAAAATACTTCAGCTTTTATTTGAAAAATTTTCTGCGCGTAACATATCGAGAAAGTGAGGAGTATAATGCGGGTAAGAGGGTTGTTTATTACTAATATGGAAATTAAAATGCGAGTAGAAAAAAAACAATTTTTCAAAAATCAATTTGCGAGTACAAAAAAATATTGTTGTGAATTATCTGAATTTTATTTATTTATTTTTTTTACTCTACTTTTTTCACGTCTATTTTGAGGATATATATTTACAGGTAATTCACTTAAACATATTCCCGACGGTAGACTTGAATGAAGTTCATCAGTCGTCGCCGATCGAGATTCGATAGCAATAAATTAACCATTTGTCTATATCTTATTGCTATTATAACCTAGTGCGGTGGTGCGATACCGTTATACCATTGTATTTGTTATTACTTCATACTTTCAATTAATAAAAGGATTGTCTTGCTTAAAGTTCAAACTCGCTGTTCGTTGAAACGAGCTTGAGCTGTTGTTTTGCGCGTATTCTGTATTTTAATCTATTATTGACTTCTCATTATAATGATATCTTCTTGTGAGTCTTCGCTCATAACATTGTTTCATAGAAAGAATAATTTTGTTTTCGTTTAATTAATGTAAACTATCCAAATTCTGTAAATTATATAGTAAATAAACAAATAAAATAGCTCTTAAAAATGAAAGAAAATTTATTCCATGCAATTTAAGATAATTTTTGAATAAAAATTACAGTTTTTTCGTAAGCGAAATTAATTTAGGGAGTAGGATATTGCGGGTTGCCACATTGAAAATTCGTTGATTTAAATCTCGGTCCGCAAGCTCTAGTTACATTATCAGAATGTTACATAATCAGTTTACCCTTGTGTCTTTAGAGCCTTTATGCAAAAAAAAACTGTACACGGGAAAATCCTTAATGTTAATGAATTTTTTGGAGTTATAGAAACTTAATTAATTTTACAGATTTTCGTATTTATGCAAAAAACAAGTGTTATCCGTACTGTGACAAGTTATGTCTATGAAGAGGAATTTCAATGAAGACATTTATCAACTGATAAATGAAATCGCTAATTGGTTAATCGGTTGTTTAAACACATAATTCATTGAGTACTAGTCATTCAATTAGTTTAGGGATAAGCCGATATTTACCAGAATTAGGAAAATAGTTTTATCATTGTGTGATAATTATCTATGTCTACAATACTATGTGTACTGCATACGTTACATTCTTAAATCATTCAGAAAAGAAGGTTTCAACAAGATTTTAGGATGAGTTTTTTTCTTTATTTCTAAAAGGTAATTATTAATAAATAAATTAGTCGAATTTACAAAAATTGAAAAAAGTTGCATTTTATGTACCACACTTATAAACAAATTACAATTTACATTACTTTTTATAAGGCACTTTACAATCAGATTATATAATTCAATAAACTTTTCATGAAAGATGATATATTAAGTCACATTTAAATTAAATTTATAAATTGTTTTTAGTTATCATTAAAATGCACTATTGACATTATTTCAAATAATATTACCCAACTTTAGCGACAATTCGTTCTTGGATTTATTATGTTTATGAGATGATTAAGCTCTTAAATAATAATAAATATATTTAGTTGTTATTTGCCTTAAATATGAAATCGAATTCGGATGTAGATTATCAAGTATACGTGTAATTATGATTAAAAATTCAATGCTAAAAATTGGCAACTTACAATTAAACAAGAAAATAAATTACAGTGTAAGACTTGGGAACTCGGTATATAGGTAATATAAATTTTACGCATTTAGGAGTATATAACATAATTCGGAAGATAAAATTGGAAAACAAGTTGAATTGAATTTTTTCAAGAATTCAATTCTCATCTTTGTTCTCATCTGTAGATAATTCTGCTATACTAACACATTTTCGTATTTCAATACCTATTGCTGCGGCCAAAGGTGGAGGCACTGCATTGCCAACTTGCCTATGTTTATCTTGTATATTTCCATAAAATCGGAAATTATCAGGGAACCCCTGAGATCTAGCACACTCACGCACACTTACAACTCTCGTTTGATCAGGATGAAGCACTCGACCCTAAAAAATGATTTTATCTTTGCATTAAATATGCACTTAAATAAAAGTTACGAATGCATGAAATTAGAAGATAAGTACTTTGATAAGTAAAGATAAATAAGCATTTCTTTTTTAAATGACAGCTTCTTTTCAACGTGATTCAATTTAATTTATCTTTTCAATACGATCCCATTGATTTTTTATTTTTAACGTGGTACAATTCAATTTTATAAATATTTTGCTAAAATTGAATATTAAAATTATCCTTACCTGTTTGCCCATAGGTTCAGGATTTGTGATTGTAGTGCTGAAAAAGCCATCCCATTCTATTCTTCCATAAAGACCAGCCCAGTGATTGTGACGATTTCCAGTGTGAGGAAGACACCAGGGAATAAGTGTGTTATCTTGTCTATCAAGCGGATTACATTCTTTTCCAGTACAGCAGGTACAGACACCTCTCAATGCTCCAGTAGAACTTTTACCAGCTTTCTTATCATGATAATTGTATTTTCTAAAACATAAATTCAATAATCAAATATAAGTTACAGAACAAGATTTGTTATCTTTTCAATCAATAATAAGTACAATTTGTTTGTATGAGTTCCATCACTCAGAGGAATCACAATATTAGGGAGATCACGCCAGTCAGATCCAGTTACAGTTGGAATATGAGCCATACGCGCTTCTACTAGAAGACCTAAATCTTTACATATATGGTCCATTAACTGAAGGTCGCCTACACCGTTTCTCAGCTAAAAATTTTTAGAATAAGTTAACAACGGCACAGAAAAGTTATTCGATTTATAGTATACTAAGTTGTCTAATCTTATAACCTTTCGCTGGAAATGAGATAGCGGCTCACTGCCATAACTCATAACATCTTCATTTTTACCACTTTTGATACTTGGTAAATCTGATAACGCATCACGTACAGTAGTGACTTTGTAAGGAGCTGATTCAACCCAGTCATACGTTGGAAAATACTAAAATCAAATTTTAATGTATAATCTAAATATACATATTAAACTAAAAATAAACAATGCAATATTCATTACCTTCTTATTATCGATGACGACGTTTAAATTGCATGCAGATTTACTAAATACATGAAGAGGATTAGGATATTTAGGAAGCACTTCGCCTGGAGCAGCAGCTAATATAAACATTCTGAAAATTGATTTTAATTAGTTTAATAATTTAAAATGAAATATAAATGTTGTAAAATATTAATTGCATCTAAAAATAATACCTTCTTCGTGTTTGAGGAACGCCGTAATTTCCGGCTTGAAGTATTCCAAAAGTGCACTGATATCCCATTCGGATGAGACACCTCAAAGTCAATTTAAGTACCATGCTTTTTTTGAACGTCACAAAATTTCTTACGTTTTCCATAATGAAAAATCGTGGTCTGTAGTAATCGCAATACGAAAGATACGATACGACAAGAGAATTTTTAAATAGTGAGTATGCCCTGGAATTGAATCTGTTCATACCACTGAAACCCTGGCAAGGAGGGCCACCACAAAGTAAATCTACCTCACCTCGTTGAGGTAAACGTTGTCCAGCTACCATAGTTTCTCCCTATAGGATTTGCATACATTTTTTTAAATTAAAATAGTATATAAAGAAAAAATTTAAAAACTTTTAAAAATTAAGTAAACCCACATTCATGACTTTTTTCAAAAATGCATTGCAGTCCCCAGTAAACACAGCAGCATTCGGATTATTGAGGCGATAAGCATGAGCTGCGGCTTCGTCAACTTCTATAGCCCACGAGCTTTCTGCAACACCAGCTTGATGCAAACCTTCAGATAGTCCTGCAAAGATTTTTTTATTTTCGGTAATATATTAATTTTTAATAGAATTTCGTAAGTATGTATGATACTTACCTCCACAACCAGCGAAGACGTCTAACATACGAAGTTTCTTTTTTATTTGTGGGAATTCGGGAGAAATATCTATTACTTTCGGTACATCAACTTTCTTGCTCTTCGATTTTATTTTATCACTTTTTTTAATAAGTTTACCAATATTGCATGCTTTTGAGGGCGGGTCATCAAATTCTTCTTCCTGGTGATTGTACATCTGAGTAAAATAGAAACGATTGGGGCCAGCCGCCGTCCAATCTTCAGGAGTAACGTCCAAGTTTTCGGAATACATCAAATAACATTTTCCGACTACGCAAGTAAATGGAATGGTCACTTCTTCATCGCTCCAGTACAACATATTTAAATCTGCTCGTTCTTTCAGAGATTCACTTTTGAAAGTGTTTTCTGGACGGTACAATTTTTTTACTTTGATATGTAAACTAGTTGAAGCGAGCAATTTTACATTTGTAGTAGCATATATGTTAGTAATGTAACCAATTTCAAATGGCTCTGGAGTATCGAAATTTGAACCTTTTACCCGATCATTGTATTTACGATAATATTCAGGAAATCTATCTTCGTCAACCTCGCGCTTGGTTCTACTAGGTTTCTGAAATGGAACTGGATACTTGAATTTAAATGTGCCTGGCTGTAAAAATACAGCGCTTCCAACACGAAACTCTTCATCTTTGAATTTAACCATGCCATATAAAACTTCTTTACTACTTTTCTCTTCTAATTTATCATAAACTTGTGGTCTATTTTGTTGCTGCAAACAAGTACAACGGGTGCAAGCAGAACAGAAACGGTATTTGATTTCTGGTCGACATTCTAAATCTGGTAAAGGATCTTCGAATCTGGCGTTATTGGGATCGTAACGTTTTTGATAGTAAAACGTCGTAATATCTTCCTTGGATTCATCCATGCTATTATTCAAACTAGTATTACCTAATTCATTCCAATTTTCAGGTATGTCACGATAAAGCACAGTAGTTTTTGATTTAACATATGAAACAGGAACATCTTGGCAATCATCTACCAAAAATAATTCACTAGCATTTGATGTTTCACCCAATACTGTTTCACTACCTCTCCACAGCCATGTAGCATGGAACATCTTTATTCCCATTTTATTTTCCCACATATAAATAACTTTAACTATTTGAAGAGGTACTGTTGGATCAACAGATTCAATAAAAACGTAGTCATTTATCTCAATTGTTTCTGTATCAAGTTCAACTGCACTGTAAAATGCTCCTTTAGAGTCAGAACCAATAGGTTCACCAATCCACTCAATTTTACCAGTTCTGCTTTTCAAGTTGCCAAGCTTCTTTCTGTATGCAACAATACTAGGTTCGGCATCTGGCTCAGGTCCTTGATCATCAGGATCTTCATCGTTCGCCTCTTGAATTTCCATGTTGGGACAACGTCGTTTAACGCAAGCTTGTTTACTACGACCAGGACCGCCAAATTTTATCATACTCTTACACGCCGAACATTCGCCACAATCAGGTTGTTGGCAAGGTTCGCAAACTCCACATCTACGGCGTTTCATCGCAACGGTATCCGTGTTATTGTTTGCTAATTGATCAGGGAAGAAACTGTCAAAAACATTATTTACAAGCTGGGTAGTGGTAGCTTTAGTCCAGCTAGGTTTCTTTTCTTTTTGGGCTTTACGCATAAGACCTCTGCGCCAGTCATCTTCCTGGCGCCTACTATTGCGCTTTTTACTTTTTCTTACTATTTTTCCTTTATTGAATGTGATTCCTGCTAGATCGATTAAGGCTCTTATGCAAGGAGTAGTGATCAACAGTGGATCATCTACAGTGGCTGATTCATCAAATGACACTATTTGGTCACAAATAAATTGTGCATGGTGTAAAAGTATATCTTCCGTGAATCTTGGCAACCCTCTTGGCATCGCAACAGTCTAAAAATTATAAAGTAATTAATTTCAAATCTTAATTATTCAGTATTAAGGGGTCAGGCCTGGGTTAACTGTAAAAACTGTAGATAATTTTCTATGCAAGCAATCATAACAAAACTTTTTTTATTTCAAAGTGTTCATTCAAATCTTCAACTCAAGCTATCGAAAACTTCAAAATATCGATTTTTCGTCTCAAAAATCTATTACCATTAGAACATGTTTTTTACTAAAGTTTTTTTGCAGCGTGCAAAATTTTATTTTCATTATTTCAAACAAGTTTATATAATTCTTTTTAATTCATTAAAACAAATTTGATAAAAATGATATAAATTTGTCTGAAAAAATGGAAAAAAAAATTTTTATTATAAAAGTGCTCCACTTATTTCGTAGTGAAGGTTTCAAGAAGTAAAATGAGACATTAAACATTTAATTTCGTCTACTCAAACACTTAGAATCGTGCACACTGCAAAAAAACTTCAATAAAAAACATGTTCCAATGGTTGATTGAGATTTGTGGAACGAAAAATCGATATTTTGAAGTTTTCAATAGCTTCAGTTGAAGATTTGAATGAGCACTTTGAAATAAAAAAAAATATTGTTATGATTGCTTGCATAGACAATTATCTACAGTTTTTTAAATAAAATTTCTTTTTTCAGCAGTTAACCCAGGCCTGACCCTTTAAGGGGACAATATACACCTTTATTCCGTGAAAAATAAAATTATTTATAAAATTATAATTATTGTTACAAGATAACAGCTAACTTTTATGTTAAAATTAGATAATATTACCTTTTATTTGCTGTCTTGGAATTGAAATTTAGTCCATCCCAACCATATCTAGGTTTCATTGAACAAATGGGTTTGGGGACATGGGACCAATTAGAAAATGTTTTTAAAAAACTGTCATTCTCCTGTGAATATAAGGATTTTTAATTGAAGGCTTAGAACATTTTTTTTGAGAAAAAATGTATTAAAATAAATTAAAAAATTTATTTTTTTGTGTTCAAATAAGAATGACTGCTTTTTAAAACATTTTCCGTTTGGTCCCATGTCTCTAAACCCATTTGTTGGTATGAAATTTTATGGTAACTGAAAATATCCTTGTTGAAATCAACTAAATCTAGCTATGGTTGGAATAGTCCAAATTTCAATTTCAAGACAGTAAATAGAAGTTAATATTAACTAATTTGAATATAAGAAATAACTATTATTTTTTAACAATAATTACAATTTTATAAATTGTTTTATTTTTCAGGGAATAGGGGTGTTTTTCCCCTAAAGTCATTGAATGTAAATTTACCTGAAGTTTATTCAGTAAATCTTCATATGTAGGACTTTCTTCATCTAATAAAAATTCAATAACTGTCTTACTCATAAAACTCTTCTCCCTTACAGCAACCATAAATACAGCATATTCTTCCGATGGATCCATTAAAACGTAATCACCTATTTCAGTACTGAAAGATACAATAGCTTGTTCGCCACCATCAAAGCCTGATACCCACCATTCAACAATAGGGCCCATGTCTTTGCCTGATATACCACCTTCAATTGAAGGATCGTCATCATAAATAGGCTTTACAAATCCAGAAAAGTAAATGTTGATATTTTTTTCAATCAAACCACCATCAAATGGACATAAATGACCATTTTTGTCATAAACACTGGAATTTAACCATCATTAAAATTAAAATATTATCATAAAGTATTATTAAAAGCTGTTTGTAGAATAAAATTTATAGATACCTGAAACAAGTAACTTTATTCAGAGCTCTAGCATCACCTTCAGTAATATCTAGCTCATCTCCATTAAATAAACATAATTTAGGATCCAAAAGGACTGAATACTCATCGACAGCATTGTTAGGATGACCAATGTATAATCTCAAATCTTCATCATTTAATTTTTGCAAGCAAATTTCACATACAGGCTCTACTGGTCTTACAAATTTCTTATTATCTTTCTTCTGCTTATCACGCTTCCCTGTCTTAACTCTTTTGTTCGGCTGTTGGTCTTCAACAAAATTCTCATCATCTTGGATTTCTTCCTTCGACTCTTTCACATCATCTTCACTGTCGTGTGCCTCTCCATTAGACTTTACATCTCCACCTACAGCTCCATTAGCCTCAACCAACATGTTGATGCGTTTCAAAACAAACTTTTCTGTAAAAATAAAAAGAACAGATTTGCATAATCTTGTGGAATAGATAAAAAAAAAATGATGTATCGCGTGCATAACTCACATAACACGGGAAAAAAGCAGTCTACAAAATATGTATATAAGTATATGTATATAACGACCGGTTTTCGCGTCAACAAAAAATTTTCGATATGGAAAGCAATCGCATCTGTTGCTGCTATCATTTGTGAAATCGCCACTTCATGTAACCGAGACAAAAGTTGGAATAACAAATTGTTCAATGCTAAAAAAGCAAAACTACAAAATGAGCAAAATTTCTCCCTTTGCCGACGTAGGCGTTGTGAGTTTACATTGCAAACGTAGTTTCGCCATACATATACATATATATATTAGTACTTATATTCTACAAGACTACAACTACATATACAATTTTCTCGCAAATACAGAAATAAGACAAAATTACACACAAACATAACCTTCCGATCTTACATTGTTTTGAACTTGACCGTCGCTGTAGTCTCGTGATGTTCAATGACACATATGCGTGTAAAATTACAACGAATCGTAATTTAATAATTAATGAAAGTGTATAAAAATTTACGCGATTGATCGACGATCGATCAAAACATTACTATCTCGACCTGTCCGATCCCGCCGAAAACAATCTATTATACGCGCGGATGCGCCATGTATAAAGTTTACATTATTCGTGCTATCTCTTATACATTCATATATATCTATATATACATATATTTTATTCTACTTGTAGTTATTACTATTGGCGCCAGAGGACGGCTGCGTACGGCCAGTACGCGAAAAAGCGGGAGAGTTTGAAATGTTTAAATAAAAGATAAAACGGAGCTGCATATCAGACTATTTATATCTATATCGGAGTCTGTTGCTCTTGAAATCAAGGGTAGCGTAGAAGAGTCCTCTTTAAGGCCCAAATGAGACCTGAACCATGCTCGACTTTATTGGAAAAAAAGGCGCTCAATTATACAAGGTGACGGCAGAGGAGTCTCCGTTATTTTGCTCGAAAAATCAGCGAAGGAAGTCGATGAGGTTTTTACTGTAAAGTAATAAAGGATGAGAACGGGGTTAACCATAATTCAGCAGATGGATGAAGAAAATTGATTCGCGGTCGAGAATAGCATCTGCAGGTGATACCATCAGGGTTTAGGAGAATTGCGACGGTCGTGCCACCACTTCGGCGGATCGGAGCAAAACTATCATATTATCTGGTAAAGATATATAGATAATTGTAGTAATATCGAGATAACAGATAATAATAATACCTAATGAGAGATAGTGAAAAATGTGTTTCCATTTTGTGTGCATGGTCTAGTCGTTGTTACAAAGGTACATCTACACCTTGGTCTATATTTATGTATTAAATAGTACCCTTTAGTTATAAATATTTAATAAGCTTGCAGGTTGAAGAATAGGTTATGACATAATCTTCATCTGAATAATTATGTTAATCCATTACAGGTAAGTTTATAAATTTCAATATTTCATTTTATTTCAATGAAATTTATGTCAGATATTTTGTGTTTACAGCACTAACAATAAAAATTCACGATCACTGTTAGTATTGCAAGAATAATAAATAAGCGTTAAGGAGAAAATATGAATTTTATAAAAACAAAGGATATTTTAATCAGGGCACTGCGAAAGTTGCCATCATCAAACAATCAAACTGCAAGCTTATCATCAGTACCTTCACAAAACTCCAAAAATGAAGTTTATGTATCAATTTGCATTGAACGACAGCCAGTCATAACTAAGAAAAAAACAAATATTGAAGAAAAAATGCAGAAAACATTAAATAAAATAGAATTTGAAAAAAGTAAAAAATCGAATTTTGATTTGTTGAAAGAAGGAAAGATACAATTGCTGAAAAAGATGCCAGAAGAGTACATTTCTCAAACTGCTGTAGATATTGAGGAAATAAGTAAAACTGAATTGGAAAATTTAAAAACCGCTCCCAGAACTTCAGATGAAAAGACTAATAATTTAAAAAATAGACTTAGTGAAAGTTTATTTTTGTTAACTGAGGAACATAACGAATCAGAAAAAGATGCTTGGCTATTACCAAAAGGGATTGTAAATGAAGGAGAAACATTGAAACAGGCAGCCAGAAGAATTTTAAATCAGTGTTGTGGAGACAAGTTTAACGCATTTATATATGGTAGTGCACCCATTGGATATATCAATCACAAAAGTAATGATTGTAAAAATGAAGAGAAAGTATTTTGCTTTTTAGCAAGATATGAAAGTGGATCTATCACTACTAAAAACAAATATAAATGGCTGACTGCTGATGAACTTGTTAAGGTTTTACCACAAAATATGTATCAGTACATTAAACATTTTTATAAGACTTCAAAATAAAAAAGAATGTTGATCCATTTGATTGTTAATAACAATTTATAATTTATTTATGAGTCATTTAGTTCCATTTCAATTAATTAAGCCCAATTTACAATCGAATAAATAGTTTTCTTGACCGTAATTTAAAAGAATTTAATAATGATTCAAACAACTTACTGAGTTATTCCGGATTAGAGTAACATAAATAATTACAACTATTAATAGGTGATAGAATGTAAAAGTCTCCAACTCCTACTAAGAAAGTAAAGGAACATATTCTATTTTAACAATTTCCTCTTTTAACAATCTCTAGCACAAAAAAATTTACTCTACACAATAGTTCGCTATAATCAAAACAATTGCATTTGATTAAATGTATATATTATATAAAATCTAATAGGAATTGACTCGTAAGTTGAGGATTTCAATAAGCAAAAAATGTCTTATAAAAATCAACATAAAATTTTTAGTAATGGTCGAACAAAAATGATTTATAAGAACAAAAATGATTTATTTGTTCTCTTACAACTTTAGTTTTCTATTCTAAAGTTCTATTTTCATTCTTAAAAAGTCGAAATGATACTTATATTTTAATTAAAAAAAATTAACAATGTCGCGACAGCTATAAATTAAATACTAATTAAATAAACTCACATATTTTTTTATCGTCAGCTGACATCAATTATATGTACCAAGAATCAATTATTTTCTATTCTGGCGCGAGAATAGTGTACATCATCTCAGATAACTCCAGTAGTAGATTACTCCAGAATAACTCGCATCACCTACAAAAGACGACTCACATAATACGACACTTTGCATCGCGCATGTCTTCTACAATTATTCGGAGCGAGCCAATCGGCTGTCTGTAAACCAAAAATCCTGCACCGACGTGTTCAACCAACTATCGTCAGTCCGACAACGACAACAGTTCGGTTCGGTTCGGAGTCCGTATATACTTAAAATATATAGAGAGAGAGAAGATCGCTCCTACTAATACGCGCGAGAATTCCAGCGGTTTCACCACGACCTTTCCGATGGTCGTCGCGAAAAGTGTGACCAGGATGCAGAGAAACTCGTCGACGAGTGCATCTTCGTCGTCCTCCACATCGTCGTCGTCAGCCGCAACAGTCAGTCCCGAGGACGAGGAGGATTCCTGAAAGAGAGACAAGTTAGATGAGAAGTGGCTCGGGATCGGATCGCGAGCGAAGAGCGCAGCAGTTGCTGTAGAGTGTAGTTCTCGCGAAGATGCTGCAATGGAGCATCTGGCCCAGCGTCGTTTTGCTGCTGCTCGCGGTGACGACGTGCGCCGAGATCAGACAGCTGCCGTACTGCAAGGATTCCGCGGCAGCCGCGCCGCCCCGCAGGTACGCTAATACATGCAAATGCATAGCGTGTACGAATGCTGTTCTCGTACGCGTACAGAATGTATTTTCGACGGTTATGGGTTGTCGATGCACACTCGGTGCTGAAACCCATGCAGTTCGATTTTTTCGGATATTTTCACGCAGCGGCCTTTTTACTGTGTATATATAAGTATAGCTGCGATGTTGACAACAATGGATGACGTAATGCAAAATTCGTGGCCCGATTTTAGCGCCATGCAGTTGCTGGAGAGAATGTATATAAGTATATACTTGTATAGGCACCTATATTATATACCACGGAGCGCAACGGTGGCTCCGACATCATCAGTCTGATACTCTGATTACTCCATTTAAACATTAAAAATATCGATACACAGACGATTACAAAAAGCTAATGCTCAAAATTTATTAGTCCTGTACGTAATTGTGTATGGAACCGCGTAAAACCGTTCATATAAATGATATATCATGATATTATATTGGCCTTCGAATTTCTTTTGTGATTAAGCTAATGGAGATTGAACTTGTACGATTTTTGAATTTTAACTGCGCGGGATTCTACTCGCCGTTGTCGTCTTATTATAGTGTTTTCATCAATCAATCATATGAGTCATACACGATTTTAATTGTTTTTTAAAATGATTGAACACCTTTGTACATTATTATTTTTTTCACTATTGCGTTTTTACAAGTTCTCAGACTTTTGTCTTTTTTTTAGCTTATTGTACGTCAGTACTTTAGATGGAAAAATCACAGCTCTTGATGCTGCCTTAGGAGGTCAGAAAAAGTGGTCATTGGATTTTAAAAACCAACCCTTACTTTCATCCAACATTCATAGAAGAGATGTATGTTATTAATTTTATTATTAATCCTTACTGAGTGAAACAGTTTAATAAATTAACAATTGAAATTTAATTAATGTTCAGTTAAATAACAATGGTCAATGGGTTCGGTTGATCCCATCATTGAATGGAGGTTTATACAAATTTGATGGAGAGAACCTTGAGGCTGTACCTGTCTCTGTGGACCAGTTATTGCAATCATCTTTTCGATACTCTGATGACCTTATATTTTCGGGCGGTAAAGAAACAAGAACTTATGGTATGTAACGTTTATATTTGTAAATGATATAATATTTTGTGTACAACAATATTCACTAAAGCTACTTTGGTAATGTAGGTGTATCAAGTTCAACAGGAAGAATCCTTTATGAATGTAAAATGAGCAGTTGCATTAATAAGACTGATACAGAAAGTTTAGTGGAGGAAGATGTCTTAATTGTTCGACATCATCGACATACAGTGAGAGCTGGTGAACCTAGGACTGGAATTGAAAGGTACTAAATCTGAAATGAAATATTTTAAAAGTAGATAATGTTAAAAAGAAGCATAATAAATTTTTTTTATAATTTCAGATGGAATTTTAGTGTTGGACAACATGACTTAACAATATTGCCTCGCGAGAATGCAGATTGTCATCAAGAAAATCCACCAGTAACTTTAGAAATGGAAATTCGAACTATTGTTCCTGAAGGTCTTGTTATAGCTTACAGTAAAATCAATCCTCAAATTAAGTTGTGGGAGTACAAGGTTTGTTATATTCATAAATGATATAATGATTTATAAGTAGTTCATTGAAATTAAAAAGTACTTTTATTTCTGTATAGTTTGATTCTCCAGTGGTGACAGTGTGGAGAGGTGATCAGGTATATGAAAACGGTGCAATTACACCACTGAAAGAAGTTAATTTATTTGAATCTTCACAATTAGATTCAGAGTTAGATTCTGAATTCTCTTTAAGTCCTGGACTTTATATAGGTATGCATGAAAGACAATTATATATACAAGAAAATCCTGCTTTTCGTAGAGCTATTGATCATGCTCCAACTAATGTGATTAAGTATCCTTGGAGACCATATCCTGCTATTGGTAAGTACAAATATGTTTACATCTTTGAATTAAAGAAGAAATGTAGACATGATAAATTTCATAATTTAAATTAATTGCTTTTATTGTTATATATTAGTATTTTTACCCTGCTTTTTTAATAAATAAATTTTCTTTTCTTTTTAATGTGGTAATTATTAATATAAAATGTTTACATTATGATCAAGTAATTAACTATATTATAATTTGAAAAAGGAGGGTTGAATGTTTGCATTTCTTCTTCTAACTATCTTCTTTGCAAAGTTGAACTGCTTTTTCACTTATTTTATGCTTTTAAAGAATTTTCTAAAGACGTCGGAAATGATAAAAGTAAAGATGTACCATTTGAAATGAGTGAAGTACTAAGTACTACTGCATTATCTGTTCTGTATAACTCAGAATATATAAATGGTAGGTTTTGTGTAAGAAAAAATAAACATTCATAGTAATTCATCATTTATTCTAAATCAAATTTCCGTTGCTGTTACTTTGGTTCACAGGAAACGGATTTTATTTGTACTCAAAAGATCAAATTCTGTTGGAGGGAGGCAACCAGTGCAACGGTACTGGACCAAACAAAATTTTGATTGAACCATCATCACCATCTACATCAATAGAATATGAAGAAGACAATGATACTCCTGTACAAGTTATTATTGTTTCTTTGTGGTACTGGTGGAAAGAGGTAGTGATAATATCGATTACTACAGCTATTTTACTAAATTTTATGTTAACTCAAAGGCTTTTAAATGCAACTGCTGAAACAAAGGATGCTATTTTACCAGTAAATATTATTCATTCTTTCAATTAATAAGCAATTTACGATAAAATTTAACATAATTAATTATATTTATTATTATTTTAGCCATTAATTGTTGAACGTCACGTTGTGGATCATAAAGTTAAGAGTCAGAACACGAATTTGGAAGACGGTGATACTAATTTCAGTTCCCGTTATTTAACTGATTATGAACCACTGGACTGTTTGGGTCGCGGTGGTTACGGCGTAGTTTTTGAAGCAAGAAACAAAATTGATGACTGCAACTATGCAATCAAAAGAATCGCGTTGCCAAATAGTCGATACTCAAGAGAACGTGTCATGCGTGAGGTGAAAGCTTTAGCCAAATTGGATCATCACAACATTGTTCGTTACTTCAATGCCTGGCTGGAGTGTCCACCAGCAGGTTGGCAAGAGGAACACGATCAACAGTGGTCCAATCATAAAAAGTTTCCTAATTCTGATTTTGCATCAGAATCTTCCGTCGCCGATACTTCTGTGCATATAGAAGTACCACCAAGCGAGCCGTCGTCCGTAGACAGCGCATGTGAAGCGTTTGAACTTGATAAGGACGATGATGACTCTTTCATAGTATTCGATGCACCGAAAGATGATGACGAGAATGAGATTGGTAAAAATGAGTGCAGAATAGACAACTGTACCGAAAGTGTACAACTGTCAATTGAAAGTAGCAAGAATGACAATAGCAATGAAACAAGTAATTCGATTGTTTTTGAAGAACTCAAAAACAATGATATTGCGGAGAGAAAATCCCAGATGAATTTAGATTTAAGAAAGCGTAAAGACAGTGGAAAGTCTAATACAAAAATGTTTTTGTATATTCAGATGCAACTTTGTCAAAGATTAAGTCTCAGAGAATGGCTCAAGACGCCAAGTACTAAACGTGATGTTTCTAAAATCTTAAATATTTTTCAACAAATTGTAGATGCAGTAGAATATGTACATTTACAGGGTTTAATTCATCGTGATTTAAAGGTACATATATAAATATTTGCATTATCGGTATCATTAAGTTAAGTTGTATATGTTTTTACAACGAGTTTCTTTTACAGCCTTCCAATATATTTTTTGCATTTGATGGAAAGATAAAAATTGGCGATTTTGGACTTGTAACTGCAATGACTGAAGGCATCAATGGAGTTCATACACCGTGCAATACAGATGAAGTAAATATTTTTAAAAAAGTGCACACCGCCCGCGTTGGGACTCATCTATATATGTCTCCAGAACAGATGAACGGACAGAACTACAACTACAAAGTCGACATTTATTCCCTCGGGATAATTTTATTTGAATTGTTGATTCCATTCTCAACAGAAATGGAACGAGTTATTGCGTTAACAAATTTAAGGAAGTCAATTTTTCCAGAAAATTTTTCTCTGCAATACCCTGCAGAAGTAAGTTTTAAAGCCATCACTTTTCTATATTTAAAAATTTACTGTATACTAAGAGTAACGAAATATTTTTCCTTTCTAGTATGATCTATTGAAAATGATGTTAGACGCGAATCCGGAAAAACGACCAACGACGTTAGGAATCAAGGCTCGTCCTCCTTTCCTGAAAAATGAAATTCCCAATAGTTTAAACTTAAATGAAAACTCGAAATGGCATTTTGAACTACCGCAAATAAGCAGACATTCTTCTTCAATCACCAACAGCAGCGGAAGTGATTCTTGGGAAAATGTTCCCTTGTGAAAAAAACTCTCAATTGGGGGTGAATTTGCATTCTCAATATATTTAGTAATAATTTCGATGTTAAGAAAACCATTAAAGATACGAAATCACTCAACTTTAGAGTTTTTTCCATAAGGGTTTGTTAATAATCATGAAAATGTGCTATACATAATACGTGATATATAATGTTAATGAGTTAAAAGAGTAAGTGATAAAGCGAATGTGAAAGAGTGATAATTTTAAAAATTAATCTATTAAGTTTTAAAGCTGTAAGCCATAATTGAGGTATATTCCTTTTTAAACGAGATGTTGCAAAGCAGTTACTTAATTTGGGAATAATTTTGTTGAATGAAATCTATTTTTTCCAATTAGTATTGTAAAAATAATCTTATATAGTTTTATCAATGACCCTCTTTAAAAAATCTTTATACACTCATTATTCATTTTTATTTATCAATTTTTTTTTTAATTTTTTGTAAGCTTTTTTTATTTACGAGTGAATGTCTGGAATTTTCTCATAGTTATAGTAATCATATAATTTATTTTATCTTCGTTCAAAACGAAAAGTCAATGTCAGATTGTATTTTTTATACTCAAGTTGGGCATGAAATTGAATTACACATATACAAACGCCGAGTGTAAGAAAACATTTTCACAAATAATAAACATCCTTTAATGTTAGACACCAAGTAAAAGTTCGTTTGTCATTTGAAATCTATCGTCCACTTCCCGCGTGTAATTGTCACATACTATATACATATAATTATATATTATAATCAAAATAGGTACTGAGGTCCAACACGTTTGTTTACAAGCCTTCATAAAAGGTCAGATATCAGCGATGTGAGAACCCTATATATTATATGCTATTATTTGTATATTTCGCTCTTCGAGTTCCCTATGAGATAAGTATTCAGTCTCGTCCGAGTCGTTTATGCGCAAGCATCTGTTCTCGCGCGAGTTGAAATCTCCTCATATAAGTGCACTTAGCTTTTTTCCGTCATTAATACGTACGCGCGTGAAATAATAAAAATAGCGCGCTAATTTTTCATTTGTTTCCCCGCGCTATGATGGACTCAGCCGAGTCAAGTCAATCAAGTCAAAGCGAGCGCGAAGAAGAAACGGAGGAGAGTCAGACGGAATCTTCCGATTTCGAGGAAGTGAATGACTATAACAGCGATCCGAAAACCGTGAGGAGGAATCTCGTCGAGGCCTTGACCGAGGAATCCCAGAGCTCGAGTGAAGAAGAAGACACTGAAAGCGACGCGCAGTCCGAGCAGGAAGACGAAGTTTCAGAAAAGGAGGAGGAAGCAGTCGATATTGATACGGCGACAAAGCCGCCGCAAACGAAATCTCAAGCTGTATCAAAAACTGTTGTGAAAAGACCGGCCACGGGGGGCGCTACGAAGAAAGCTACTGCTGTCGGCGCCGCGAAAAAAGTCCTTGTTTCCAAAGCGCCAGATAAAGATCACGGCAGTACAGAACAGAAACCGAGCACGAGCGGAACCGCCAAAAAGAACAAAGCTGCCACTGACGCTAAAGCTAAAAAAGTTGTTAAAATAAAGATGCCCGAGGTGAGTGCTTATAAAAACTATCGGTGCAATTTTCTTTTCGTAAAAATACGCAATCCGATTGCCACTGCATTTTCTGTACGAGTATCTCATTTTTTACGGCTTGGACGATCGATATCGTGTTTCATCTCGTCGATGCTCGGTTACAATGTTACAAATACTTATGTCGATACGAAATAATGGAATTTCAGTCGCGACAAAGAATTCATTGGTATTTATGCTGTAAAATCACCGAGAAAAAAAGTGTTTACGGGAAAGACCGGAAATTGTAGCTTGTGCGATTCTTTGTTTTCTCTCGCGGCGTTGCGAGAAGAGAGAAGCATTTTTTCACGTGGACTTATCGCGCTTTTCCAGGCAAAATCTCTGACCACCAAGGACATGATCGTCCACGCCGTCGCCGACATCAAGAACAAAAAGGGCGCGTCGGTCCCGGCCATAAAGAAGCAAATGCGCGACAAGTACGACGTAACCGATCGACGCATGGTTCAGGTGACGAAATTGCTGAGAGTCGCCGACACCGAGGGATGGCTAGTTCAAGTTGCGGGAGTCGGCGCCTCCTCGGGAAGCCACTTCAAGCTTCCGGACGACATGAAAAAGGCGCTGAAGAAAAAAGAAGAGATGAAAGATTCGAGCGCCAAGGCAGCCGAAAAGGAGAAGAAGCCTATGGCCAAGGCCAAGGAGGCCGCCAAGAGGAAAATGGAGAAAAAACCAGTTGACAAAGAGGTTGCGCCTGCCAAAAAGAAAAAGGAATCCGATGTCAAAGCTGCCAAGAAAAAAGTTACAGCCACCACTTCAAGGAAGAAAGCGGTGGCTTGAATCATTCAGAGTTAGTTTCTTCGAGTTAAGGATTCACTTTAGTTTTAGATTATCTTTTTTCTGCATATATAATTTTTTTTTTTTTAATAATTTAATGTTTTTCTTGTTTGTCATAAGAGCATTTAATTTCCATACTAAATTATAAATTGTCCTGTAAAGTTATTTCGTAGTTTGTTTATCGTAAGTTAAAATTACCAACTATGTATTTGATACATGTTTGTAAAAAATTTAAATTAATACAGATATTTGTTTGAGACTAAATCTCTGCACTCTCAATTATTCCTTTTCCTGTACTTATTTGTAAGTTAAGACTTAAGAATTAAAATATGTCAGTTTTCATAGAACCATTCTCAATTCTGGACAATGGTTTATTGGTTGATGTATTTCTTCAGTATACTTACCTAAGTAGATCATATTCGAATTTCTCATATAACGTGCTCTAAAGGTGCTTTATCTATAATACAAAATATAACTATATATATATATATATATATCCATTTCTTTTCAGTTTAGTTTTTTGTATATACCGACTGATTTCTGAGTCGATAAAATCAAATTCATACACGTGCTTGCAGCATGCAGCGATGACCCGCCGGACGTGGTTAATTCTAATGTTTAGTTTCTGTTGAAAAAACTTGAAAAATCAGTAACTATTGAACTAAGTTTTAATTATTAAAAATTTCATCAATGATAAAGAGACACATAGATCGACCAGATTTACTAATAAAAAAAAGTTGCCGAGTTTACCTAAAGTATGTGCTTAAAAACAAAATTCTATTTGGAACGAATTGAGGTTATGCGAATTGTTACTATATCGATATCGACAATGTTTATTCGTTTGAAAGAATTGGTGGAAAAATAAGTAGTGAATATAGAAGCAACTTTTTTTACGAAAGATGGTACTTTTTTGAATTCGATAATCTTCAAAAATAATTATCTATTGCATTAATCTCTATCATCCATTTATTTATTTTTAGGTATTTCTTTTCTAAAGATTTGAAGTTTACAGACTTTAGTTGGCAAATTTAACAAGAATTTTTCTTGCCATGGATTTAGAACGTTATTTTGGTTGGTGTATTGTAGAGAATACTATATCGAATCGGCTAGAAGATAACTCATTAGTGCATACACTGTCATCTAAAAATCACATACGAAAGAGTACTAAGTTAATTAATCGAGAATTAAAAAAGTTATCTAATATTAAAACATACAGTCAATATTTAAAGTGTAAAAAGAAAATTTTAGAAAAAATAACAGAGAACACAGATGTAACAGATGAATCAGATTTAAGTGATGACGATTACAAAAAATTTTACAATAGTTTTGAAGTTTATAATAAAGATGAATCTAAAAATGATGTAAAAGAAGAAGGCTTTCAATGGCTTTATATTGAAAAGCAAGGTCGAAAACAGTCAGAATCTGAATTAGGTAATCTGTATGATGATGATCCTCCTCTGCATATTTTGGAGCCGAACATTCAAATTACTGAATTCAAGGATAGTAGTAGTTCATTTGAAGAGTCTCCTAAAACTGCAAACCAAAAAAGATTAAATAGTTTAATAAATGATCAACCTAAAGTTAAAAATTGTAAACCATGTAAAACTACTGCAAAACTTAATGTTAAGACTATTGTGAATGCTAGTACTTGTAAAACTAATAATGTCGACAGTGAATTAATTTTAAAAAAGATAACTCCTTCAAAAGAATATATAAAAAAGGAGAAGTTTGTAACTAAAAAATCTGTAAATAAGAGTCCAAAAGATTTTAAAAAAAATTTAACTTCTGTGATAAATGGTGTCTGCAGTAAAATTACTAAGGCATCAGAGGATGAAGAATGGAATGATGAATTTATTTCATCTGAGTTCCAAGCTCAAAGTACAAAAATATTTTCAGATACTTTACCAGATGCAACACAAGGTAGAAAATCTGTTAGCAAACGTAGGATCTCAGGAAAAGAAGCAGCAAACCAACCAAGAGATTCAGGTATAGAAGAAGATTCCAGAGAAGAAAATGCTTCTTTTGATAAAAGACCGGATAATAAAAAATTACGCAGTTTACAAAAAACAGATAATAAAGAAGAAGAAAATCTTACAACAAAGACTGATGAAAAATTAAAAAAAAATATTAATAGTATGAAAAGCAGCGATGGAAATAATGTAAGACACAAGCTACCTTTGAAAATCATTGAAGAAACAAATTTGACAACAAAATATAAAATTGTGAAAAAACAAATTTCTAAACCAAGAATTATTAATCAGAAAAAAGAAAAATTAAAGGAAGAATTGGAAACTGCTAGCAAAATCAACGATGAATATATTGATACACAAAATAAGGTCAATAACTTTAAACAAGAAATTATAAAAAATTCTGAAGTGTTTGATGATTTACAAGATCAAAAAAATGGAATGGATTCAAACATTGAAACAATATCAAATCAAAATAATTCCAAAATAATAAAAATTTCTGAAAATATAGATGAAACGAGAGCAAAACAATTATTTAAGGATCACGTTCAACTTTTTACTGATGATAGTTCTGATGAAAGCTCTGTCACTAGCGAAACATCCAAGAACATTAACGTAAATGTGAAATCAGACAGAAGCTCAGATAATGAAAGTATAATGTCAGACATTACAAATGTAGACTGCAAATCATATGAGATAGAACCACAAAAAGATATTGTAGATATTGTAAAAAATTATAAATTATCTCTCTTAAAGGATAAAAGTGTTAAACAGGATTTTGAATTAAAAGAATCTGCAAATATTAAAATTACTACTGATAAAGATTCAGATTTGAGTGAAACCGAAAGAACTCCAGCAAATTCTAAATTAAAAGAAAGAAATATAAATAAAGAAGCAATGGATCTTGAACAAAAACAAAAACAGCTCTCACCAATAAAAAAGGTTGATGTCGATCATGTTGATGTCATAAATAAAGAAGAGTCCTCAGAAAGTGAAGATGATAAGAAGAATTCTCCAGTAAAGTTTATTTTACCAATTAAAAAAAGTGACAGTGAAGAATCTGAAGAAAGCGAAATTGAAAATGAACCAGCTACTGTTCAGTATAGAAAACAAGACAATGAAGAAGAGGGATATTTATCGATACATGCTGAAAGACGTTTAGCAAAAATGAAACGGTTTGATTTCGCTAATTGTAATGATACAGAAGATAGCGAAGAAGAAGAGAATAATTTATTGACCAAAAATATTAAAATATCAGAATTGAATTCCAGTGAAAATAGGAAAGTAGATACTAAAAATGATAGTGAACTAGATTTGTCAAAAAGTGATTCCAGTAGTGATGATGAACAAAAATTGGAGAATAAAGATAAAATACTTGACATTGTTAAAAAACCAATTATGGATAATGAAGAAGATACCATGTCTTTGCAAGCAAAAGAACGTTTACAAAAAATGAAAAGTTTCAACTTTAATAATGATAGTGAAGATTCAAATAGTAGTGTTAATCAAAAAGTTGAAGACAACGATAACATAGATATTAAGGAACATAAAATTATCATGCCAGACAGTTGTCAAGAATTAGAACTAATAAATGAGGATAGCTCTGGCACTAAAATAGAGAAAAGTTCAAACTCTAAAAAAAAAAAGAAATTGAATGATGAAAAAGCAAGAAAAGCATCTCAAAGAGAAAATAATAGTAATAGTGAAAGTTTAATAAATAAACAGATAGCAAGTGCAAAATCTGACACTAGCGAAGATCATCAAGATGAAGACATTAGTTCTTTGATTCCAGAAGTATCAACACAATCCATCAATCTCAACAAAGTTGATTTAAATAAAGAAAGTGTCACGGAATTTGATAAAGACAAACATAATATAGTATTAACTCAAACTCACAAAGTAAATAAAAAACTATCTGATGATAAAGATGATGACAGTGATAGCGATAGATCTTTATCACCCTCAACCACTCACAGACTTTCGCAGTTTAAAAAAATGAATTTGTTAGAGGATAATAACAGTAGTAGCTCAAGTGAAGATGAAAATAATAAGAAAACTGAGAATGTATCCAAACGAATAGATTCACAAAATTTCCAAACAGATGATTGTCATCAAGAGAAAGCTTTTGAATTAAACCCATCAAAACTATCTAGTACAGATGATATTAAAAAATCGAATACAACATGTTCAAAAGATAACAATAGAAAAAAAATAAAAATTGCAGATAAGGACAGATTTAGTAAAAATATTATTATTAGTGAAACACAAGAGAGTGACAATACGCAAGAAAATTATGTGGCATCTCAAGAACTCTTTTCTTCTGAAGAAGACGTAACTGCAGAACAAAGTAAGAAATGGGTACTCGGCGATAATAATCGAAATCTAACCAATGAAATTTCTTCTACTCCAGAAACAACAGAAATAGTTAGGGAAAAAGTAACAAATGTAATTATACTAGTACATTTATTCTAAAATATACTATGAATTTGAAAATTAATGTGATACTAATTTATAATTTTTAGATTTCTCAACTTGTTAAGAAAGAAAATTTGGTACCTGTTACAATGGAGTCTACAATGACATGCGATGATGTATCTTCTGATGAAGAAATATTTCTTCTTGAAGTACCAAAACACGTAAATGTTTTTTCTTTATAACAAACTAAACTGTGTTACTTATATACATATGCATATTTTTTATTCATTTATTTATTTGTTGTTTTTGTTTTTTCAAGATTTTTAGCAACGATCTGATTGGCGAACAGTTTTCATTTTTCAAGTCCAGTTTAAAAGTGGGCATGAACAGCTATGAAGCATTTAAGAAAAAAGTCTCGCCTACATTTTCTTGCATTTTTCAATCAAAGGAAGATTCATACACAATAAGTTAGTAATTTCCATTTCCAAGCTAACGTAAATTATTATTACTATCATAATAGAAATTATTAATTAAAATATTTTTTTTATAGCAAACGTTAGGCCCTCAGTATCAATAGCCACACGACGGAAGAAATTTATAGATGAATCTGATAGACCAATAAGTCAGGAACAAGTGAAATGTACTGAATCAGAATTGGAATTTGAAAAGAATGATGATTTAAAAACTAAAAAGAAAACAAAAAAGAAAGATACTGATGACACCAAAGAAACAAATATGTCTAATAAAATAAAGCTATTAGATACAAAAATAGAACATGAAGATAAAAACAAATCTCTAAAGAAAAAAGATATTACATTTTCACCAGCCAAAGTGAAAAAATTAAACAATGAAAATTCTAAAGATTTATTTTCTGCAAATGACAATCGAAAAAAAAATATGGATGGTTCCCCAAAAAAAACTCAGAAATTAGATAAGACTGTAAATAAAGAAAATATAATAGCTACACAAAAACAAGAAAAAAAATCTAAAGCAAACTGTTCGTTAGTTTTATCATCTAAAATTAAAAATAAAGGAAAAAACAAATTTAGAATAAGCCGGTTTATATTAAATACAAACAAGAGTACAAAGATAGATGGAAAAAAAATTCAAGAACCAAAATTTGTACAACTGAATGATAACATGAATTTAAAAGAGAAGTTATCTGAATCATGCGACTATAGTAACGATTCAATAGATCAAAAAAATAACGTATCCTTAATACTGCCATCAAAAAGAAGAAAAGCCCCAGAAAAGGTTGCCACAAATGCAAATAAAGAAAAGGAGCTAGAGATGAAGCTCGACAGTAAAAGTAAATCGAAATCTAAGAAGAAAAAGCTAAATGATGAAATGACAAATAAAGAAAAGGAGCCAGATATGAAGCTTGACAGTAAAAGTAAATCGAAATCTAAGAAGAAAAAGCTAAATGATGAAATGACAAATAAAGAAAAGGAGCCAGATATGAAGCTTGACAGTAAAAGTAAATCGAAATCTAAGAAGAAAAAGCTAAATGATGAAATGACAAATAAAGAAAAGGAGCCAGATATGAAGCTTGACAGTAAAAGTAAATCGAAATCTAAGAAGAAAAAGCTAAATGATGAAATGACAAATAAAGAAAAGGAGCCAGATATGAAACTTGACAGTAAAAGTAAATCGAAATCTAAGGGGGAAAAGCTAAATGATGAAATGACAACCGGAAAAGTCGTTAAACCAAAAAAAACTGTTGAACAGGATGACGATGCAGTCGTTGCGGTCTCAACCAGTACTTCTAAATCTAAACCAGTGAACAAGTCATTGAAAGCAGACTTAAAGAAACCTACTAAAAAGCGAAAATCCGACATTCAGTTAAGCGAAGATCCTCAGACGATTCAACAACCGCTTAAGAAAAGAAAGAAAAATCCAGTGGTCCCTGCTAAAACCAAATCCATTTCCAAAGCTGCCAAAATGAAGGCAGAAACTGCGGAAGTAAAGAACGCGCTGTTCAGTCTTTTCCAAAAGACCATGAAATGTAACTCAACGGATCTTTTCAACGCTATCAAACCCAATCGAGAAAACAGTAAATACAATCCGCTTGTGATCGAGCGTTCGACAAGCAAAAAAAGCGGCCTAGATATGATGTCGAGCAGCAGCGACGAGGACGAGAAGAAGTGCAACAGGACGTCGTTCAAGGTTCGCGAGAAATCCAAGCTGGACATGTACGACGAATCGTCCGACTCGTCGGCGGACTTCATTCCAAGCTCGCAGAGCGTCTTCGAGAGCAAAGACGTGAAGAAGCGGGAGAAGAAGATCTTCTTCAACGAGTGAGCACACACCCCAGACTACGCACTATATTTTTCATCGCGCAGCTAGTTTTTATGCTCTGTTAATACTTGAACGTAAGCTCGCGCTCTCACAACTGTGTGTGCGTATACGACGAATTTTCTCAAGCGTCGTTCGCGCGTTCTTGGTCTGGGCCTGTCTTCTCGCTGAAGGGAACGAAGCTCCAGATGCACTCGCAGCCCTCGTCGAAGTTCCTGTCGGTATACGTGTGAACCGAGACGCCGCTCTCGAAGCCCAAGAGGCTGCGGTGCCAGACCAGATGCTCCGTGGTCAGGCACTGGCCGGTCATCACGTGCTGAACGATCACCCTGTGATGGATCAAAGTACAATTTGTGTTTCGTCGATTTCAACTTGAGTGCAAAAAAGAAAAAGAGAAATTGACTTTTTTTACGACCGATTAAGCTTCAGTATAGAATAGCCTGTAAATAGTAATTAATTTCTTTATTTTTTTAAGAGTTTATTAACTTGCTGACATCTATTGTATCGTTTTAACAAGTCTTTGCTATAGTTTTCAATAAAAAAGAGAACAAATTCAATTCGCATGATAAATGTTCAGCGTCCAGTCTCTTCAGTCTCTTTCATGCCACCTATGTGCGTCAATAACACGCAAAAAAAATCAAAGTTTCATTTCAATTAACGAAAGTAGAGAAAAACCTTGCAGTCGCGGGAACGGGCTGTCCGTCGGTTTCCAGCCTGCGTCGGTGGTCGCAGTGAAGGACCCGCCACTTAGCGTAGCAATTCCGGTAGGTGCTCAGTCGTACGGGAAAGTGTTCGCGCGGCCCAAACTGGCCGTCCACCAGTGGTGGTTCCGAGCGTAGATATAGAACCTCCGTCCCGTCGGTCAGCTGTAATATTATATATAAATATACAGAGCGTTTCCGTTCACAAACTGTTGCGAGGGTCGCTCCGATCATCGAAATTCCACTGCAGGCTTCGTTGGTCCACGCAATTTTCCACGAGAGCCACCGCGAGAGGTGAAAAGACGTTTTTGGCAATCGTGAACCGGAATGATTCGATAAGCAAAGCTACATTTTTCTGTGTATATGGAGAGAAATGTTTAATGAAAAATTACTGTATTTTATACATAGTCGGGGGACAAACTTGACGTAGCATAAGATTTACTTTTCAGTATAGTAATTTGTAATTTTCAGGATAACTATAAACGAACTAGTAAGAAGTAACCATTTCTCTCCATGTATACAGATATAGGGTAAATGTTAAACTAATAGTCAACCGCTGTTTCTTTTTTTCAATGTCTTAAAGAAGAAACGAAGTAACTTAAAATGGACCTATATCTATATTTCTTAATATTGAAAGCTTGGAATAAACTTCAAAATTACTCGCGGGCGGAAGTACTCAAGAAGACCATCGCGCATGCATATTAAATACCAGCAATAAATCGACGTATTCGGATTCATCACAGAAGAAAGCGATCGACTACCAGTGCATCGACCCTATCTCTCCAAAATACGCATAAACGGATCCGATAGTGCCGATAGCTTCTAATGACCCGTCACTAACGGTACGATAAAAAAAGTGCTGAGATCCAATAAATATAAGGAATTACGCAAATCCAAGCGATACTTGCCCTTCGTCTCGGTATTAGCTATTGGCCTATACAGTTTGGAATCGAAGTATTCAGGCATTGAGGAGAAAAATGCGAACGAAAATCAGCAGCAGTCGCAGCAGAAGCAGTTACGTCAGGTTACGGCTACTGATTTTCATTCACACTTTTCTCTCCATCTGCCTGAATATTTTGATTCCAAACCGTGCATGCCGATAGGTAATATCGAGACGAAGTGCAGTTATCTCTTGGATTTGCGTAATTCGTTATATTCATTGTCTATATCCAAGCACTTCTTCGTCGTACCGTTAGTGACGGGTCATCATAGTGGCTATCGCATATCCCGACAAATCCTCAATACCCGCAAATAGAACGGCTGGCCAAAACGCAGGCAGTCCTCGCGGCAGGTGCAGCCACGGCCCTCGGCCTTCTCGATAGCGAAAATCGACCTGGCGATCGGCCGGTCGTCCGGGCTGCAGGCGACCCCGCAGCCGTCCTCGATGCCGTCGACCCCCTTGTCGACGTCGAAGTGCGAGATCGTCGCCGCGAGGTAGAGCCCGTAGCGGTGGGGATTCTTGTACTCGAAGTCCTCGTCGGGGCAGCCGAGGCTGTCCTCGAAGCGATACGTCCGGTCGAGTATGCGGGGACAGGTGAGCTGGAGGCGTTGGCCGAACCTGAGGCTGCCGCAGCCGGTGGACGGCGCCTTGGTCACGGGGACGGGCCGATTGAACGCCTCGACGGCCCGCTCGAGACGCTGGTGAGGCAGTTGCCCCATCGCCCGGATTTTGTCCTGCTTTTCTTGAAGCTCCTGGATTTTGGGGGTGAGAAACACCCCCGCCGCGAGGGAAGGGGAGGGGGAAGGAAAAATAAAATAAAATCGCAGCGTCCTGGCGCAACGGCGCAATTTCGCGGCTGTTGCATGCGATTCTGTTTCTCTCGTTATTGTTGTTATTATATAGACGCGGCAACCGACGTGGATGTGTATAGAGGCGTTGCGGCTATAGGCGCGCGGCTCGCTCCTGGCTTTTATATAGTGAAAGGCGAGCTGCTGCGCGGCGGCGACGGCCGGGGCTTTCGCGAGGAGGAGAAAGAGGCATAGAGCGTATAGAGCGCGATTATCTCGTTTTTAAAATCTACGAGTGAACGTCCTGTTTTGTTGGATAATCATCACGGCGCGATGCCGAATGCTCTCCGCGTCATGACGATTCTATTGTCTTTTCGTTTTATGCGGCTTTGTGTATATATGTGTGCGTGTACTTTATTGTACACGTTTTACAAGCGTTTTATCGTATTTCGGCATTTTTTTTTAACTGTAGCTGAAGCGTTTGACATATGGGCGATTTGCAGAAAAATGGCATAATTCACCGTACAAATTGAAGAAAAAAAAAGGAAAGTTACGGGGACAACTGGTAGTAGCTTTCTATATCATTTGAGGTATAACAGAACATAGTTTATTTGGAAAAAGCTACAACATTTTGACTATATTTAAGTAACGAATACATGCGTATTCACCACTGCAATAACAAGGACTTCGGAGGTGATATCTTTTTGTACCACATCAAATTATTGCAAAAATAACCGTTATAACAATACCGCAAAATTCAACTTGCATGAAAAAATTTGAATTTGGATTGCAAAATAAAGGTTTAAAATCATTAACTCTGGTTATAGCGATCAGCTTGGCAAGACTGGCCGAAAATAGGCGGAAAACTGAAAATACGAAAATTCAATTTTGAACATAGTAGGACTCAGACTAGGAAAAAATTCAAATATATTTACAAGATATTTCTCAAGGAAATTTTAAATTATATCCCTCTTAAAAAGATTGCGCTGTTTAGCGGGAGCCTTATTGCACATCTGAATCCCTACAGTAGTTTGATTACCAACGTTCTTTCTGGCGAGATGTTACGGAGGTGACATTTTAGCTATATTTACTGCAACCATTGATGCACACTTAATAAAATGACTACAGTGTATATCCTACATTTATTAAGTACAATGCGGCAGTGTAGAGGGTGGTAACATGTCATATGTCACTTTTCTGCAAATCACTCATATATAGATAGGTGGAGATATCGAGGCGCTTCGAAAGTCAATTAAAAATTCAAATTTGGCAGTACGCGTATGTTTAGGATATATTTATGACTAATATATACGGTGTACAGAAATCAAATTGTGAACTCTACAATAAACGCTTGGCGTTTTCGCTTTAATATAATACATAATCTATGCGATTTTAAAAAATTTACAAAGTCATCGTTTGACATCGTAAATTGTCATTATTGGCACAGTTCCCCGATTCGTCGGGCATTACAAAGGATAAATACGAAGTTTTGCGCAATGATCGATGTTACTTGCATAATTGACGATAAGCATCTATAACGACTTCTTGCATTTCATTTATTATCATATCATCCCTACATTAATTTTTCCATCCACACAGCTGTAACACACTGCACACACTACACATACCGCGGCGCGAAATTTGAATTTTTAATCGACTTCCGAGAGCCTCTTGACTGAATGAAGCTTCCCGCCCGTCTCGTCTCTTCGATCGAATCATCGAAACGCGCAGAGCCGAGCAGACAGAGAGACCCGAGATAGGGAACCTCAATCAGGCCACTTTTCCCGTTAATCCGCTCTCGCGGGGGCCAAATTGGTCGGGAGGCAAGGGATACAAAAACGCGCAATATATACAGTGCACACAAGTAGTAGAGCCCCGGAGACGGACGGACCTAAGTAGTATAACACTTAGTCGCGCGCGTGTATCTATACGTGGCATCGCACGTCCCTCCGCGATTATATCGCTGCGTCTATATATGCAGCTTTCGAGAGATGCTCTTTCAACATGGCGACGACGACGACGAGGCACACACCGCACGCGTATAATATTAATGATCGGCGCGATCATCTTCGCGAGTTATACCGTACATTACGTACGCAATAGTTAAGTCGCAATCGATAACATATGGAATTCCGGCCTGCGTATAATACACGCGCGCGCACTTGTTGTGCTATAATAATAATGCACGACAATAGCGGCGGACGAGACGCTGCCCGCGGGGAGGAAGAGGGGGGGGGGCTACGTATAAATAATCGGCTTTTACTTTTACATCGCGAGTCGAGAGAGAGAGAGAGGCTAATTTTTTCTGCGTACTGCCAAGAATTCCGCGAGCGATATTATTAGTTTCTTTCCAAATTTCGCGCATTTGCCCGCGTGTCTATCGCATCGCGCGCGCGTTTATTTTTAGACTCGAGATTTGCATAACAAGGTCGTCGGCGCGCACCGATTCCTGCCTTTTTTTCTCATTTATTCTGTTTCGTCGCGCGCGCGCGCGCGCGCGCGAGCAGGTTATTACGCTCGGATCATTTTTTTTTCCTGTTTACAAAACTCACCGACTCTATTTCGAATCGTTCGAACCAGTGGCCGAGGAGGACTCGTCCGGTGTACTGCATTTTGCTTGTTTTTTCTTTGTTGCCTTTTTTGTTTGTTTATTATCGATTTGCCATCCGAAGATCCGCGCGAGTGAACTTTGCAATTTTAAGCGAGAGAGAGAGAGAGAAAGAACCTGAATTACCGGAATGTCAGTGAGGCGAGAATTTGGTTTGTAAACAAACCGGAGGAAACAAGCGAGTGTCATCGAAAAAAAAAAAAAATTATATGGAATGCGTAATTCCGCGTAAGGTGGAGGGGATGTGTATGAGATAAGGATTGTATTAATGAAGTGAGGCAATCGAACGTTCGTATTGATTGTTATAAAAAAATGAAATTTATTATATAATATGTATAATGTATATCCATTATAAGAAATATGCTCTTCCTTCCTTTATACAGGTGTATAATATATACAATATATAGAAATTACGCTCATGACGAATGAGAAATAAATATAGCGCGGCTTTGTCTAAGGACCAAACAATTACAGTCTATACATAACTTAAAATTAAGTAAGAGGGGGGTAGGGAGAAATACACAATTACATAATGACATAATAGTGGCTGGCCCTGAAAAGGGCCTTTTTTCGTCACGGGGACGGGGGGGTTAAAACGCATTCTCTCGAGATCGTATATAGTAATGTGTGTAGGGCTGCAGTGGCTCCTCGTCCAAGCGCGAGGAACAAGGATTATTGCTGCAGGCGCGCAGAGGAGAGGGTGGCTTACTTCTTCTTCGGCGCGGCCTTCTTCGCCGCGGGTTTCTTCGGCTTGGCGGGGCTCTTCTTCGCGGGCTTGGGCTTCTTCGCGACCTTGGGCTTGGCCGCGGCGGGTTTGGGCTTCTTCGCCGCGGCGGCGGCCGCCGCGGGCTTGGGCTTCTTGGCGGCGAGGGCTTTGACGCTCTTCTTCTTGGGGGCGGCCGGTTTCTTGGCGGCGGCGGCGGCGGCGGCGGCTGCCGGTTTCTTGGCGGCGGGCTTCTTCTTGGGGGCGGCGGCGGTTGCCGGCTTCTTGGCGGCGGGCTTCTTCGCGGCGCTGGGCTTCTTCTTGGCCGCGGCCGAGGTCTTCTTGGCCGCGGGCTTGCCGCCGTCGGCCTTGAGCTTGAAGCTGCCGGAGGCGCCCTTACCCTTGACCTGGAGCAGCTCCTTGGAGGCGACGGCGGACTTGAGGTACTTCTTGATGAAGGGCGAGAGCTTCTCGGCGTCGAGCTTGTAGGTGGCGGCGATGTACTTCTTGATGGCCTGGAGCGAGCTGCCGCCGCGCTCCTTCAGGGCCTTGATGGCCGCGACGACCATCTCGGAGGTGCGGGGGTGGGTCGGCTTGCTCCTGGGCTTCTTGGCCTTGGCCGTGGCCGAGGCGGCCTTCTTGGGACTGCTGCTGGTCGAGGGGACCGGGGCGGACTCAGCGGAGCTGGTCGCCGCTGCTGCCGTCTTCTCTGCCATTCTGCGCGGTATACAGCAGTTGTCGCTCGAGTTTCTGGATGCTGCTGCTGCTGCTGCTGCTGCACCGTATCAGCGAGTGATTCTACGCCGATGTGTATATACTTATCGTGTGCACGCGCGATAGACTCTCGGCTGGCCGGAGAGAGAGGGAAAGCGAGTCGTGCGAGCACTGCGAGTGTAATAGCGAGCGCGCCGCGAGCTGCCTCGATAGTCATACGGGAGCGCGGACCTCGGAGAGAGACCCGCGCGTACTTGCGCCTCGGCGGGACCGCGATCTGCTCTGCCGCTGGTACGCTTTCTTCACTTCGAGGCCCGCTATCGCCGGCTCCTGGGCCACAATCCTCCCGTTTTCCGCCCTCCCCGCCCAGCTCAAACTTCAATCTCGCCGCCCTCGCGGCGATCGCCCGGCAATTCCCGAGAGCCCCGAGCTTGCGGGAGCTTTTCCGAGCAGCCGCTTTTCACGGGTCTCCGCACCCTTGCCGCAAAACCTCCTGGTGCTCCGGCTGGCCGGCTCGTTCCGTCCAGCTCGGCTCCTGCGTCCCCAGAGCAAAGACGGAGCTGCGCGGGGAAACAAATTTCTCCCCGCTAGCGCCGATTCTCGCGGAGCTGCGAGACGACGAAGAAAAGAATCGAGTCTCGCTTGGCCGAGGCGGACTCGACGAGTCGCCTCGACTCGATCGCTCTTTTCTAGGATTCGCGGATTTTCCAATTTCGACGAAAGTCGCGATTTTTTCGCGACAGCGAGACTTCGGTATTTCCGGAATACAACTCGGCGGGAGATTTTCGAGGGGATTCGAGGCCGTGCTAGGCGAGCTTTGCGATTTTGGTACCGTTCGCCTGGTCTCTTATGGGAACAGTGGCGAAGGCACGGTGTAACGGGTTGAACGATTTGCCGAGTCGATTTTTTTCGTACGATATTGCCTGCCTAAATGGATAAAACTTTCATTTTTAAGGGGGTTCGAGGTTTTATGGAGATGTTTTAGTGGACATTGCGTTGGTTCGCGGGAATCTACTGTGCGTATACCTGTGAGGCAGCGCGTACGTCTCATAGCTTGAATTTCGATATGCATTTTTTTTTTAAGTTTTTTCTTTCACGTTATTCTGCTGCTCTCACCCGTTTTGATAAAAATATATAGATTAATAACAATTTTTCAAATATTTTTTTACTTTCTTTTTGTATTGTATTGGTGTGTGCGAGTAATAGATACAAATCGTCCCGGAATGTTTGAGCAAGATTCTTTTGAATAAATTTCCGCGTTTTCGCGTATTTTAATTTCAATGGAAATAATATAAAATGCAATGTTGTAAAATAACCATGATTTGCGTATTAGCAAATTTTTAGCAAGTTATATATATAGGTGACTATATGTATTCGTTGCATATAGTTCGGCAAGTGTATATTTAAAATATTTTTCCCCCTATACTAACCGATATGTTTACGCAAACAAAATGAATATTTTGATTAATTCGTTGTTTTAAACCTGTAACTCACCCCAAAATTTTAAACCTAATCAAAACTTTGTTTAAATATTTCCCTCAACAACATCGTTCAATCGTTACGGAAATTTGAAAGTCTCACAATTGAAAAGAGAGAAAGAGCTTCCAAAACGATCGTATTTTTTCTCGAGTATAAATTATGAACTTTGTAATACTTATCATTATTATTATTATTCTTATTCAGGCAAAAGCTCGATTACGTCTATCGATACGATTAAACATTAAATAACGAATTGTTTCCAATCGCACAATTCAAAGCGCACCACGAAAAAAAGCACCGCGCGCGCTATTCGAGCGTTCAATCCAAACATTTTCCCTATCCGCCAAAACAAGTTACTTTCGAAACGAGACCTGCCAAGCACGAAAAATTCACGAGCAACAATTCGAATTCGACAAATCCCCACTATGTGATTATACGATCAGAACGATTCGCAATCGCGAGCGACTCCTCCCTCGAAGCAAGGCAAAGCTCTCCGTTCGCCAGCGATTTTCCCGGTACACCCTACGTTCCCGCGCGAATTCTCAGCCCCCGACGCGACGACGCGATTCCGAGGAATCGCCGACGGTCCACCGGGACGCGCTTCTCCGGCGAGAACACCGAGAAAGTCGAAATTTTCCCAAGGCTGCGCGCTCGCCTCGGCAACGCGGTGCCTCCTACTTTCGCCCGAAGCCGAGCCAAGCGAGCCTCGCAAGCTCCCGAAAGCTCTCGCAAGCTCGAGGGGAACGTCCCGGGGCGACTCGCGAGCCCTCGCGATCGGCCTGCCTTGGCGGTGCTCGCGGGAAAGCCCGTGGCGTTGCCCCGGCGGAAAAGCGCGACACCCGGGGAAAACGCTCGGGCCAAGTGCAGCAGAGCCTCGCGGCCTCTCTCCGACGTCCGCGCTCCGCGACGGCGCTCGGCGCGCAAGTGCGACGAGGACGGATCGACGCGCTCGGAAAGTGCATCGGACAAAGAGAAGGATAGAGAGCGAGCGGGAGCGAGAGAGAGAGAGAGAGAGAGAAACGGGGAGAAAGACGGATCCATGCACAGAGAGTCCGCGTGGATTTTTTCTTTATTCGTCGTCCGGGGCGCGTTTAGCCTGGGAAATTGATTATGTGACGTAGATTTAGGCGAGATAAATCCCTTGTGCGCGAGAGATACGCCGCGACGATTCCTAGGGGGGGCTTTCTTTGATTGCGCGCGTCGCCCGGGACGAGAGAAGCGCGGCGCTCTTTTCGACGCGTAATAGATTTATGTGGTATACTTGTATGTATATATACCTATACCTGCGACGCCCCGCAGTTTTTCTTTGTTTCCGCTCTCTTTCTCACCATGCGTTCTCTGTATGCAGCCCTAACTCTGTATATAATGCTGCAGGACTACTGTGTGCGCTATATCGATTTGTTGTGTACTGTATGGGCAATTTTGTTTCTCGGCTGCGTATTCTGCGTAGTTGCATATATATAGGCAGGTTTGAACTATGATGTCGATGTAGATTATATATTGTTGGTATACCTGCGCTGGATTTCCGATGTGGACGGAGAGTTGGTGCAATTCTGTAACTCGATCTATTTTGCAGGTTTTGGGAAAGTTTGTGCACACTGCAATAAAGTGGGAAATCGATAACCGCACACTCTCTCCCTCTCGATCGAATCGGTTTAGTGTGTTTTGCGCCAAATTGATCAATTATACATGCTTGAGAATTAGCATAAATAAAACTAGCTTGGAGCAACCTTTAAGAGCTGAAATGGTCGAAAAGGCAATTAAAATTGTTGTCCTTTTTTATATAAAAGATCTGTAGAATATATATACGTAAGCGAATTCGGTGTTATACAAGTATTGAATATATACGCTTTACATTTATAAACCTTCATATTTACTTTAATTCGAGCCACTCCTACTTTTCTAGACAAAAACTTTGAGCGATTCTTATTAGCATAAGCAATTACGGTTGGTTCACACAATTGGGAATTTCAGAACCGCCTTACACAGACAAATGCTAAGCATTTGCTTTATATGTTACGTTATATACCATTATGAAAAATTTATTATTTTATTTAACGTACGATTTGCTCGCTCGTTGCCTATTATTCATAATTAAATTCATTCGAATCATTCGAATCATTCGATCGTTAATTCGAATGTCGAGAATCATACTGAAAAGATTTATGCGCACACGAAAATGCAATGATTTTGCTCATCGAGACTCATATCGGTAAATCTCGAAGCGAAGCACTATAATTTTCAGTGAAATTGTAATTCACAAGAAAAGCAGATCTTACATAATTCAATATGATTTCAAATATTAGTTTTTTTGCAGTGAAAAACAAAAAAATTCCGACTAACAAATCCAAAGAAACTTTCGTCTCAGCGAAAGCCGCCGACGTCTTGGAAAAAATACCGAGCGCTCGCAAGCTCAATTACTTATATACCCGCATACTTATATGTATATCGCCCGAAAATACGTCAAATCCCTGTAAAATCTTGTCGCGCGGGGCTGAAAAAATTATTGCAAAATCAATCCCCCAAAATCCCCGCAGATTACAAGCGCACTGTATCGCAATCAGCGCATCCGTAACGGCCTACGAGCCGTATCCGCGAGACGCGCGGCGAAAAGCTCCACGGTGGCCGTATTCCAGCCTCGTCCCATTGAAAATCCAGCGGCGAACCTCGCGACGATCGTCCGGCAGGCCGGCAAAAGCTAAGGACCAGCGAAAAAGCCAGGAACCCCCCCTCGGTCTAGCTTTTGCAAATCCTAGAAAAAGCGCGAGCCAGTCGCGGGGGCTCGCGAACCCCGCGCTCACAAACGCGACTCGACGCCTCCGCTCGCAAGCTCGTAACTCGGCGGCGAAGCGAGCTTTTCCCACGAGACTTTCTCCCTCGGGCAGGCCCGTCTTTGCTCTCGAGGTCGGCGTCGCGAGATCGCCGACGGCGACGCCGGACCCGGAGTACCGGGGCGTTTTTGCCGAGGGGTGCGACGACACCGCGAAAGCGGACTCTCGGAAAAGCTCCCGCAAGCTCGCTCGCGGCTCGAGTCCTCGGGGAATCGGCGCGCCGACGGCAAGCCCACAGTTTGAACCAGCCGGGGTGACGAGAAAATCGAGAGGAAAGGCCGATTCACCGGGCGAAAAGCAGGATCGAAGTGGGCAATGCGTACCGCGAACAGAGCTGATCTCGGCTCGCGGGAGGCGCAAGTGCGCTGGGGTCTCTCTCCGAGGGCCGCGCTCGGCTATGACTATCGAGCGCCGCGCGCCACTCCACCAATACTCCGACTGCAGCTCTCAGCGCGAGCGCATATTCTCCGCTTATATACAAACAGCAGTCGCATCTGTTCGCACAGGCGCACGTGACCTACATCATCAAAACAACAACAACAACAACAACGACAGCAAGTCCAGCCGACAAGATGGTCATCAGGGTAGTCCCAGCATCCGGAGCGGCCCTGGCCACGGCGAAGAAGGCCGCCGCCGCGAAAGCCGCGGCCCTGAAGAAGCCCCGCGCGAAGCCCAGCCACCCGCGCACCTCCGACATGGTCGACGCGGCCATCAAGGCCCTGAAGGAGCGCGGCGGCAGCTCGCTCCAGGCCATCAAGAAGTACATCACCGCCACCTACATGGTCGACGCCGAGAAGCTCTCGCCCTTCATCAAGAAGTACCTCAAGTCCGGCGTCGTCGCCAAGAAGCTCGTCCAGACCGAAGGGCAAGGGCGCCGCCGGCAGCTTCAAGCTCTCCGACAAGAAGGCCGCCAAGCCCGCCTCGGCGGCCGCCAAGAAGAAGCCGGCCGCGAAGAAGAGCTCCGCGGCGGCGAAGAAGTCGGCGGCGGCGGCGGCCAAGCCCAAGAAGAGCAGCCCGGCCAAGAAGAAGCCCGCCGCGAAGAAGCCCGCCGCGAAGAAGGTCGTCGCGAAGAAGAGCCCGGTCAAGCCCAAGAAGAGCCTCGCCGCCAAGCCGCCCAAGCCCAAGGTCACGAAGAAGGCGGCCAAGAAGCCCGCGGCCAAGAAATAAGGACGATCGCGGGACGAGCAGCTGCGCGGAGGAGGATTATTCACGATCGGCCCTTTTAAGGGCCAATAACAATATAACTATATCGGATCACGTTCTCGATGCTGCGAGAGATCGTCTCGCATCGTATATATAATCATATATTCTATTAGAGATATATATAGCGTATGAATATCTAATATAATAATAGTTTCTAAGCTTTTTTTTCTATCTATCTTCATTGTTCGCGTATTTTCGACACATATATATTCTGTGTATATGTATCGTTCGCTAGATCATGGTCATTTCTATATAACGTATAGTATATTATGTGTTTACCGCGACATAATGGTGTGTACGACACGAATCTACTGTTATACCATACGACGTATGTAATTAAATGCATGTACACCGGCTGCACCGATAAACATTTTTTTCTTAGTTCGTATAATTGTGTGTGGACAAAATTGTAAAATGTAACTGTTTCAGTGTTTTTAGCGTGTACGAGTTCATTTCATCAGTATTTATCATTTCTCTGAGTACAAATTACGATAATGTTATACATAGGATAATTATAATATAATGTATCTTTTGTTATACCAAAAAAAAAACATATTTATTTTTCAATAAAAAAAAATTAATCAAAACAATTACGGGTGCGCTAAAAGCGCGCATCCCAAAAAAGAATGATTAGACAAAAAAGAATATACGCCTTGTTTTTATTTACAAAAATATTCATTATACCTATATACACGATAATCATATGTACAGATCACGGCACAGAAACTTTTTATTTTATTCGACAATTAATTTTCCATGTTTTCGCTTATAGCTTTGCCAATATATATATACAACACGATACGCGCTAATATGATCGATGCAAAACTTTTTGTTCGCGCGCGCGATAACTATGATACGTTAATTACAATCGTACACGCGACATATACATATATAACGGCTCGTCCAATAGCGCGCGTGTACTTTCTAAATTATGTATAATAATAGCGTGTAACGCGGCGCGCGCAAAGGATCGGGCGCGCGAGCGAGTTATAGAAAGAGAAGCCATAAATCTTTTACGATCTGTCTCCGCGGGATATAGAGAGAGAAAGAGAGAACAACAAGTGGATCGTTAGCAACTTGGATTTCGCATGGAATCCGCGCGATATTTATCGGCAATAATTATTTAAGATTGCAATACATGTATGTATACTATCATATCTTGGAAACGATATAGCTCGCGCGGGAATGCTGTGTAGACGGCAAAATGCAATTTTCAATCACGTCAAATCGTCTGCGGGGGTATATGGATTTTCCCACAAGCATTTCGTAGAAAGCGCTTAATTGCACTGTATCCTTAGATACACAGGTATATATACGTATACAGTTTGCGTATACACAATACACATATAGTGCACACTCCCGCATTGTGCATATATAGCGCGGGGTTCCAATACTGCGCAGTAAACGCGCTTCGAGTGCGCGTCTCTCTCTCTCTCTCTGTATAGGTACTGATGCGTAATTACCTATGGCTCTCCTCGATTCTCCGAATATACACCGTAATAGCATATAGCTATAGCTTCGATTTCATGGACTTCGATTATTGAGATTTGATCTTTAATATATCCGCGAAAGTCCTTGCTTTTTTCGTCTTTTATATTGAGGGGACCGTATAGTTTTAGATATTTCCTGAAATTTTGATCGTCGATGACGGAGATGCTAACAACAACACAGAGCGCTTCTTTGTCTCTTTTAAAGAGACGCCATTGTATGTGATATATATACGCAGCTTTGTTGGCTATAGTCTTCAATGGGAATATTCTCTTCTAGGAAGTCAAAGATAATTAAAATCTGAACAATCGATGCAATTTTTTGCGATGATTTTTTTCATTTTCCATAATCTTTTAAAATACATGCAATTTTAAACTGGATGCTAAGGTTCGTAGAATGGATATAATTCAATGTGTGCATTACTTATGAATTACATATATTTTATGTACCAAACTAGTTTTCTTGGAAGTATAGTACCTACGTATTTATTGACATTATATTTTTGTACTAAGGGCATAAGAAACCTATATTATCTTTGAAAAAAATTATTTTAAAAATATTTGTAACATTATTAATAATTTAGTAATCTTTTAAAATCGTTAATTAATCGTTGATTAATCTCTTGAAATCGTGTGGACAGGATTCTTGCAGTTTTTGATTTTTCAATAATAAAGCAGGTTTAAACGGTTATAAAAAATTGTTAAAATGTAGCCAAAATGCTATTTAACTGCGAAAATTTTTAAACTAATTGTTTAAAATACAGTATAAAAACAAATACCAACCCTCTTAAATTAAATTAAATTTCTCATCAAGCACTAAATAATTGTAATGTTAATTAAGCGCTATCAATTAAAAGTATAAAGATTTTCAAGTGTCAAAATGTTTTAATAACAGTACAGGTAAACTTATACTTACAAACTTAAAGCAAAACAACAATTCCAATTAATATTTAAAAATTATAAAGGTCAGGAAAATTGCTTTGTATTTTTTCCAAAGGATTATTTTTAAACATTTTTTAAATAAGAGTTTTTTTGCTTCTACTTTCTTTTGTAGTAATTAATAATTGATATTTGATTGCATAATATAAAGCTCTGTTTATAAGATTCTCGCAAAGTTTTAAAAAAATTGCGTTCTAAATTCTTGAGAAAAAGTAAGCTACATTAATTTTTATTGGTTTATTATACACGTTCATATTATAAATGGAAATACTATCAGCTCATATTAATATTCAAACGGCAGTACAAGAGTATCTATAGTTACAAATAAGTGTTCTGTTATAGCAGTAGAATGCGTTAATGCAACAACGTAATAAAATTATCGTACCATCTTTGTAATTTCAATTAAAATAAATCAACACACGTACAGCCAATACATCGTTATTCTTTCTAACAGCGAATTTATGTATTATAATATGTATACACACTACACAGTTTATAACACGATAAAATGTAAATTAAGCTTGACTAAAAAGAAAACATACAAAAGATAGCTTTAATTAAAAATAAAATTACTAATTGATTTAGCAAACATAAAGGTATTTTTATATGATATTTACTCCTGCCTTATATTTATACACGTTGATAATTTTATATTTGTCACTTGGTCAAATCTTAAATATTTGTGTAAAAATTAATTTTTAAAGAAATTGAGTCGTACTTCTTTCAGTCAGTATATTACAGATGCATCTATACATAATACTGCAATGGCCAAATTTGTCAATCTTCGTTTTCGTAAGCTACATATGTTGGTATACACTTCATCATTGTTAAATATAAGTAGTTACGGAATTTTTGTTTTAATCCGAATATATAGCTATATATTATATATGCAGAAATAGATAAATAAAAGCTGATACAATAAGTGCGCTTCATAACGTTGGTGATATTTCGTATAACTTTTCCATTGCGGTAAATTTGATGTACAGTCTAAGTATCACTCATACTTATGTTGAATTATCTACATCATTATATCACTATTTTTATAGTTAGAACTTAAGCCGTTATGCGCGTAATAATAATGCTGTATAGGTATACTAATTGCACATGCACTTTAGGTATTATTATATTACGATTATCTCAGAAGCAGCCAAAGGTAAAAATACTAATTTTGAAATAAAATAAAAATAAGAACTCGTCACGTCACAATGCTGTAAATGAATGAGATATTTTTGTCATCAATATATTGTACAGTTTTTTCGGTAATAATAAACTCTTTGCAAAATCAACTTAAAACGCTATAAAAAAGGGTAAATATAGCTTATTCGATTTAAAAAATGTAAGCTTTAACTGCACTGCATACGGCTGAACGAAAAGGTTTTTATTTTAAGAAATTAAAATTTTTTAGCGATTTACGTGCACAACTCGAATGTAGACTACGATTCGCAAAACTACCTTCCGTTTAACGCTGCTAAAGGTAAATGAGAGAAGTCGAAAACCTGATTCAATATCACACATTTTTTCTTTTCTGTTCAAGATAGTTCACTCGAAAAAGCAACTTATTGCTAGAGTTTTTTTATTTTTAAGTATTTTCTAGTTGAGATCTCGACGGATGCATTGGTGTTTTTTTAAGGTAGCAAGCGGTACTCATTTTCATCAGCTGTATGGCGAATTTCATTCCTGGATTTTTAAAAACTAGTATGTTAAACATTGAACGACCAAGGTTACGATTCCATTTATTAAAACATAGCAAGCGGTGCTTTTTCAAAAGATACCGCATTTAAAAGTTTAAATCTAATGCTATTAATATATCTGTATGTAATCGCCGTGGTTCTTATTTTTGCAACTATACAGAAATTTAATCCAAGGTTGAGCACCTATACGGAGCAAGCGAACTATCCTTAATCGCACACCATTATTTGCGCAACATAAACAAAACACAAATTCAAAGCGTTTCGCCGCGCAGCAGCTACCTTCGTTACCAACTAAGCTGCTCTCGGTTTTTCTCGCCGTATAACATCGGGAGTTGTCGGGCTCGGCTCGTCGCGTGGCGCGGGAGGGTGGGGGGCACGTTATCGCTCTGCGGTTGTTCGGTGGCGCTCGACCATCTTCGGCGCTCTGCGCAGCTCATGCCTGGAATCGCGACTTATTGTCAATGATCAGCGCGCAGGAATTCACGAAACAGTAAGCAAAAACAATCCGAATTTATCGTCCCCGTTGCACCCCTCCGATTCCCTGGGCTCGCGGCACTTGTTCGTCACGGGCGTCCGAGGCCGCGGCCGCTATTGTTGTAATTCCGCGCCCGCGAAAGCGCCGACTCTCGACACCTGCCTCTCTCGCGAAATAAAATTTACCGTTGCCTACTCTCTCTCTCTCTCTCACTCGCTCCATCGGGAGAAGGTAGCCATATTCTATTCAGGATTCAACTCGCTGAAAATTTCATATGCACCTACGTGTGCAGGGATCGCTCGGCACGGGATCACAGTCGACGTCTTTCCGCGCTAACTCCAGCCGATTATCTCGCGATTACTCCCTGCGACGGCGATGTGTATGTAATATTTGTCTTTCAGGTTCGATTGATGCTGTGAAGGTAACATAACATAACATCCATCTTTGCTCTCATGCGAATCGTGAACTTGAGCTTTAAGTATATACTTACCGTGTATATGGAATGCTGTTGAATTTTCTTGTAGCTGAACAAATGCCCGACTTCAATGATACTGCGTTGGAGACGCAATTGCGTCGCTTCTTCTACATCGGCAAGGAAAAGCCCGAGTACCAGCCTGGCAATTGGTTTGTGCATCAGTACTACTTAGTGAAAAACATTCCATCTATTGACGAACTCGCTGCTCACCCACTGAAACATGATACGGTCATTTCTTCTATAATTGAGGTACAGCGGTGTGCCAAGTGTTTGCAATGGTAATCCTTCGGAATTCCTCGAAAATGCTTTTACTTGCAGGCTCAGCAAAAGCAACTTGTGCAGAATCCGGAAACACTGGTTTTCGCCTTGGCGGTGTGCGCTCAGCAGGAGAAGCATGAAGCTCTGCGTAGGAAAGCTTACGATGCAGTCAAGGACGTTTGCAAATCTTCAGAAGACTTCATTTTGTTTAATAAATTCTGTTCTCAAATCAACAAGAAAAGTGGCTGGGGCCACGGATGGAGAAGAGCAGTTAAAAACTGGTATTTTTCCAAAACACCAATGGAACTTGCAAAGATTGTCACGCAATGCAAAGGTAGATATGGATGGAAGCACAAGGACATCATTAAATTAGCACATGTTTCTGCAAAACAAGAAGGTACACTTCGACAAACTGTTATTTCTACAAGTTAAATTTATAAAAAAGTGCAATTAATACACATTTTTATTTGCAGACAAAAAACTAGTATTCAAATATATAATGTACGGTATGAAAAAACTTAAAGAAACCAATGAGGAAAATGATCAACCTGCATTGACTGATGCAGAAGAAGAAGTGATGAAATTTTTTGAATCCATAGAAAATTTTAAAGCTTGTGAAGATCATGTTAGATCTGCAGCATTAATCGATTCCTTACAACTTTCACTACATTATGTACCAGGTCACATGTTGAAATCTGAAGAGGTAACGAACTTGATCATCAAAATTACTCATAAATGCATTATTTTTTTAAAAGACATTTTATTAATTATCCTTATTTGTAAAGATTTGGAACATATTAGTATCTACAATGAACTTGTCAGACCTGCTAACAAATCTTCAACGTATTCACAACTTGGGATTTCTGAAAACAAATGGAGCAATGGTTGCAAAAGTTTTAGATACCATTAGTGAACAGAATGTTACTGCTGAAAAAATTCACCCAGCAGTATTTTTGATTGCCGTTAAAAATTACGAAAATTCTGGGAAGTAAGTATCGATTTTTTTAAAGAATAAATCATACAGAGTATACCAAATTTTTATTTTTATTTTCTGCAGGCCGTTATCTTTTGAAAAACGAAAAGTCAAAGAACAAGCTAAGAGACCATTACCACCACCACCTAAGGCTAACAAAAAAATTGTAGATGCACTTAATAAAATGCTGAATTTTTCGTTTTCGGTAAGTTTATCAATAGTTCGATTTTTTTTCCAGATAATACTGAAAATTCACAACACAACTGTTACTTTCCAGATATTGCAACCCACTAATGTTCATTACATGATCACCATTAACATGAATAAAACCATGTTGGAGAACGGGTGTTGGCAGTGCGGTAATGTGAATGCAGCTGAGGCTGGTTGTTTGATTGCACTATCTCTTCTTCGTGCGGAGAAGAACGTCACTGTGGCAATTTTCACAAATAACGGTATCCAGTGCGTTGACATCGATGTCAACTCAACGCTTGTGCAAATGATGCGGAAGCTTGAACCCACGAGTGTCGAAGCGATTGATTTAAGTAAGCCGATGCAATGGGCCGCGCAGAAAAAAGAGAGCATTGATGTTTTCATAAATGTTGTCGATCAAATTTGTCAAAAATCAGATAGTTCCGAGGATGGCATTAAGTCATACAGAACAAAAATGAATCTGCCAAATGCAAAGTAACATCTCAGTTTTACGTTTTTAATGTACTAAGTTTATTGCATTTTATATTCAATCCAAATTTCTTTTATTTTAGGTTGGTGAATTGTGCCATGTGTGCCTCATCGACGTACAACAAGGAAGCTTATGATAAGAATATTCTCTCGATTTGTGGGTTTGATGAAAAGGTACCGAAAATTATAGAAGCTTTCGCGAGATCCTACTTTTAAGAAACTATTCGACTGTTCATTAAAACTCAATCTGAAAGAGCTTTCTCCAATTCGGATATTGTTAAAGTTTACAGGAATTATTTTCATGTCTTAAAATAAATTGTTTTAATTTTTTATTTACTAGTTAAAAACTAGAAATTAGAAATAGTAAGCAGTATAGAGGGCAAAAAGGAAAATTATCGTGTTCAGTAAGGTATTTAGTTTTCAATTTTTAAAAGATTATTGAATAGTGATTGTTGTTTCATAATTTTTAACTTTACGTAAAATTACGTAAACCTAACTAAAAAAGAATAAAAGGGATGGATAGGGAGGAAATTTAAAAAATGAACAAAACTTTAGAACTTTCAAAAATTTATGCATTATTTTAGTATTCGACTTTTTCTTTGAGAAAGTGAAATTAAAGTAAGCGTAAAACGATACTTTACTACCGATTTAAATTACTATCGATACCATGAACTAAATTATAAAAAAAATTTTAAATTGAATTCAAAGAGAGAAACGTAAGGAAAATAAAATTTTGCATTTTCAACTATTTCGATAATAAAACTTGCATTGTACTCTAATAATAACGTTCGTAAAAGTTGGACGTCGCCGATGCATAATATATAATGTCGACTTCAAGCTATCTGAATTAAATTATGTATCGACATAATCGAATCGTCTAACGTTGCTATTGTAAAGTCTAACTCAACAATGATAATTGCATGTTCATTAGCACATAACATTTAAATTAAGCTGTGTACGGGTTAAATCAAATTTTTTTGATTACTGAATTGTCTGGTCCGATGTTATTTTTTAATTTTTATACTTATTAGTTTATCAATGTTAAGAATCAGACTGTCGTAGTATATGTATATAAAAACATTATTAAATTAAGGTAAAAAGCGCCGAAGCTTGTTTTTTAAATGGTTTTGAAAACATAAAGGTTGATATACTTCACAGGAATATACGTGTGCGTCTCTTATAGATCTATTTTTTTTGTAATTTAATAACTGCGAAAAACGATGAAACCCGCTTACACGGCAGATCATTAGTTTTAAGTCTGGATATTAGATAACTAGAGCATATCGGAAGTAATATATGGTGCATTTCTCAGTATAGTAGGACGAAACATAAACAAATATGAGAAAACAATATAGGAAAATCAACACTGATGGAAAGATCTTATTTGTGTTTTTGTATAGCTCGCTTATTTTTCAAAATGCTGCCAATAGTGACAAGACAGAGAAAAAGATATATTGAGAAATTAAACGCTTTTCGTAATTGATAAATACATAAATTCAACTACTCGACGATGTATTAAAGAAAACTCATTCAATGAAGCTGTAATTAATAAACTTTACTAAGAAACGCATTATGTGGACTGGCGCGCCTCTGCTAATATAGAAAAAAAATAAAGTAAAAATGAAGTACGCGACAAAAAGGAACACGGGAATAGGAATTTCTGATGAAACTCGGGTGGTCAAAGAGAAAAAAGTACTATGAGTATAGAACGTTGATGAAAAAAATTTTCCCACTGTGATATGCATTTAGCCCCAAAGAGTATAGACGTACATTAGTATAATTTACTATTATCTTCATATTTGCCATATCCAAAGTGAAGGAAAACGAGAAATAAACTAAATACGCTACTGATATAATACTGTGATACACGAATACAATGTTTATATTGTTCAAGGTAGAAAAAATAAAACGAGGAATAAAAAATAAACGGATGGCTAAGCTAAACGTAATATATGTAGCGAGAGGCGCGCGCGCACAGTCCGATTGATTTGTTGATTAGTACGTTGAACATGTTTCGATTAAGCACAGAAATTTTGTTGAGGAGTAATAAAACAAATGAATCAGTATCCAGAGTATAATAGTTAACGATAAATAAACTAAGACAGCTTATGATGTGTATATCTCGAACCTCGAATTTTCACTGGCGTACATTTCGAATGTAGAGTTCTAAAATTTGAAGAAGAAAAAAATGTCGACACTCCAAATAATTGCAATGACTTGTTGCTCCCGAGACGTTGGTGACTACAAAAAGCTGCGACGTGACGAGTTGTTTTTTATATAACTATGTTACATTTTTCAACGAACGAAAGCTAGCCTTAAGTCATTGTTTTTAACTTTTAAAGGAAAAATTCGTTGTTGCGTCTGCTGTGATTTTTACTATTCGCCTTGCGAACTTGTACATTAAACGACATTTTTCTGTGTTGTACAAGCGTTTTAGTTCGTCGCTCGATCTTTCTTCTCACTAACGTCACGCAGCAAACGTAAAAAAAAGAAAAAAATTTAGAACGCTGGTTCAAGGTGCTTACCACGCACTCTTATGCAAAACGTAAGATTCTCATATGGCTGTGTCCTGCAAATAAAGTCTGTCCTACGGATGAATTCTCCCGTTCAAAGCGCGATTCATCTAAATTCATGCAACTTTGCAGTTTGTTCTCTTCGCGATAAACCAAGCACCTGACAAAAGCCGCTCCAGTCAATTCGAGGTTCGATACTCCTTCTCTTTTATCGAGACACCCTCTTCTTCTAAAAGCGAATAGAAAAAATGTCGAAGAATCCGCTCTTTATCTTGTATGTCTAACTTTTCTGATTGTACGAGTTATAACGATTGTAAACTGAGAGGATGAATTTCCTATGAGTGGAGCGAAATAAATAAAACACAATAGTTTGTAAGACATATTATATATACTGAATTTCTCTTTGCGCGATTTCGACCAACCGGAAGAACGAAACATTGAGAAAGATTAAAATAGCGATGACTATGATTATTATAAATGCGAAATACGATTATAATATTGTGCAAACGAAAAGACCGACAATTGCTTCACGCTAAGAAATTTTAGAATCTTACCGTTCGACTGCTTTATAGGGGACCGGAGATAGCCCGATTGAACGGCCATCGATTGGCCAATCGACCTTCTCCGCCTTGCGAATTATTCTATTATTGGAATGAGGGTAATAGTATTTTTTAGAAAAATTTTTCCTAAATACAAATTTCGTGAGAATAAGAAACCGAATATTGAAACAATGCGCTTAGAGAGATTATTTACACACGCAGGAAATGCTAGGCGAAATCTCGTTGACCATATTATTAAAACATATAGTAATTAATGATATTTAAAACAAGAAAGGTAATTATTAATTAATATGCGAGGCTTTTGTAAGGAAATGGATGTGGGGAAAAATACAAAAAAAAACGTATATATAATTATAATATACATTAACGATTAACTATACTATATAAACGCATTAATATCTTACTGTATAGACCAGGTACTTTTGTGCTATGTCGAGCCGCTCTACATAATAATTATATAGTTAACCAATTAACTTTTTTCTCGCTGCGAAACGGCAAATGCGTACGCTAAATTCAAACGTCTTATAATGTAGTTACGTATACACAATTGACACATACACACTCACGCAATTCACACGATTTGCGTTACATATTATACAAACTATAGTTATACTTTGTAAGATTTAAGAGAAACATATAAGCATGTGCATTCGTGGTCGTCGATTAGAGATCGTAAGAGGGAATATATTTCTAAAACATACAGTGTACGAAGGGCATTCACATTGATTTCTTATAGATCGAAAGCACTGAGACAATAATATAAAATTGAAATTGCTATTCAGGTATCCGTTGAAATCTGCACATCGATGAGCTCGAGCATATTTTCTAAGCATTGTTACATCGTGTTTCCTGTGCAAGTTATTGTTCCGATTCTTACATGTCCGATGAAAAGAAACCTGTACCTTATAAGCAGTACCATAGCATTGTTTGTACAAAACGTTCTTTATTCGTGGATAACGGCTTGAGCGTATCGACCCCCGCACATTCAAGATCAAAATTTTAAATTTATATTCGACGGTAAATGTACTCGAGGTTGTTGTATTTGTTATTTTGTTTTGAAAAAGTAAGAAGTTCGCAACGCGAGTCTCTTGTCGACGACTTGGTTCAACATATGCGCGTATATTCTCTATTTGCTATAAGTATCAACTAATTGGAGTAGAAAACGAGAGAATAGAAATATGCGTCTAAGTCATGGATAAATGAACTCGAACATAAGGTTACACATATGCATAAATCAATTTTTAGTGTTGAAAACCTTGCACTAGAGTAACATTATCGATGACTCGACTTTTCTCATATATGTATTCTCTATAATGCTACTGTCCTTATTATAAATGTATGGTTAAAGTAAGAAAGAGGAAAGGGTCATTATCTACTCTTTTCTTCTCTTTCGTATTACATAAACGTATATTATAAAAACACGTATGAAAATATGCATACATTTATCACTTCATAACTGGTAACTCTTTAGGTCGAAAGCCAGTCTGCGTGATGATGATTAAACGAAACAATATGTTAAATGTGTTCATACCTAGGCAAAAAAAAAGTCGAATATAATATAGCCGTGACGATACGCGAATAGGCTGCAGGGCAAAACGAAAGATACTAAAATTTTAAAATAATAATATTAATAATAATAATAATAATAATAATAGCGACGGCGAAATTCATTAGTGCTACTAATAAAAATACTATAGTAAAGCAAACGACGATGATTACACTTTTACTTGAATTTATAGTAATGTATGCACTGAGTTAGATAGCCGTGCACTGTACACACTTGGAATTTTTCGATAGATTTTTTTTGTCGTTGGTTCAATGGTATTCGTTAACATTGTAATCATTGGTTATATCAATAGATTTGATTTTGATGCCTTGGAACTTTCGAATGTTACATATATTTTTTTATTTCGTATATGTGTGATAAGGCTGATAAAAGTATGCTGTATACAGCAAGTGATAGTATATAGTTCATTTTCAAAGTCAAAAGATATGACTAAAAAATTCGAGTTAAATAATTTCGAACTCCATTGAATCAATGAACATAGATCTTATTTTAGATTTCGACGAAAAAGAACTGAAACATTTAGCAATCGTAACTGCGTATCGTAAACGCGAAAAATTTCCAACCGTGTATAGGTACGATATGTGGAAAAGGAAGTATTATACATAGACGTTTGCGTTAAACTCACACATTTAACACAGCAGCAGCAACAGTGATTTTCAGCCTTTCTTGTGAGCCGTAATCTCTCTTTCTCTCTCTCTCTTATTGACAAAGAAAACTTGTTTTTAAATAAAAGTAAAATAGCAGCAAGATGCGCCGCACAACTTCATCCAGTAAACGTGTATTCATTCTAACTAGTGTTCTGTACATGAGTCTACAATAATAATTAATAATAAAAAAAATAACGATAATATTATGTACTGTAAGACTAAAAAACCGCAAGTACACTCTAGAACGACGATAGTGCTATGTTTCTTATAGAATTACATAAAAAAATATAGTTGCGTCGTAATCGAAAATGTTAAAAAGGAATAATAATAATAAATAAACAAGTAATAGCGAAAATTTCTGCGCAAAGGCACTTGGAATCTTTCGAGACACACGCGCGACAATACTGTTTGTAGAAACGACGCGGCCCCGCACGACGTTTTATATATGCGATGAAAAAAAAAACGTTCAATCATATACTGTACTGTTCGACGGTTGATTATTATTTAAACCAAACACCAAAAGTAAAAAAAATGAAAGAACAAAAAAAAACAATGTTATAGCAAAAGACCTATTGTACAAAAGCAAAGTCATATATATATAGAATATATGTATACATACCTCATTCTCGTTGTCAATAATTAATAGTAAAAAGTGCGGGACTGCGGCGCGCGAAATTCAAAAAGTAAGCGCGTGCGTGCGTCTTTGAGATGACTATATAACTAATACGTTAATGTCGACGATCTTCTTCTTCGCAACCACGGTACGTTGATATTATGAGTGCAGAAACGGATTTTTGTGAATTTTGTCGAATCGAAATAAGAGATGCGTGGAAGAGATGAAGATAGAAAAGAAAACAAAGCAAATACGCCTACCTTTCGGCCTTACTACTTTACATTTACATAAAAACACATAATACTACCATAACAATATGCAGCACACGCAAGATTAATAACACACGTATACCTATATTGTAATGTTCACCGAATATTATATACATGTATTCGCGAGAGATGGAGAGAAGAACAAACAAACGCGTGCATTTTTCCTTTTACGTTAGTTTTAAAATCATTATTATATAAAAAAAAGAAAATAAAGAACTGCTCGCCTTCGATGAGTATTGACTGTAAAAAAGTATAATCGCGAAAAATGCCGACAAAAAAAGCCTTCAAGAACTCACCGATTATTTCTGTGACTCGGTACAGTTGTAATAATAATAAAAGTAAAATATTGTACACGAAAAGAAAAGTGACTAAAAAAGAAGAATCATCGTATATCCTCGATTGTGTAATTGTTATGCCGCAGTGAAAAGACGTTAAGGAGCAGCAGCCCCCCTTCTAGCAAAAGTAATAATAAAAAATGAATAATGACGCGCTAAGACGATTGTTTACACAAACTAAACCAAAACGTTATTTTTGTACTTGGGCGAGTTCTTACTGTACTAACTCTCTGTATTTATTGTGTACGTATCAATACCTTGGGGCAGCAGAAACATCAGTGATACATCTGCACACACGAAAGAAAGAAAAAATAAAGACGAAACGCAAACTTCACCTGTTAAAACATTATACTTTGTTAGTGAAAGGTGCATGCATCGACGTGTACATCAGCGAGGGGGGTACGAATGTAACTATGTATGCGAATATACATATACATATAAATCACTGCTTTTTCAGAAGACTAAATGAACTATGTATAATATGCATTTGCATCGGGTATGTTGATTGGTTGTAACCGTTTTGTTTAACTGTCGAAACACATTGTTTTGCGTTTGTGTGCGGGGCGAGTTTGAACCTTATTATACACGCAGAAATGCGATTTACTATGCTGTAATAAAACTATGCGTCTGTGTATTTAAGTGGAAGCAATGAAAAGGAATCGATAAATAAATCACATTACTTACATAGACACACCTACGACAAGGCGCGCTGTAAAAAAACTATCCTGTTAATAACAGGATAATTCTTGTTTTTTGTACACTGTGCGAATCTTATTACCTAACGCTGTCGTGTTCTGATTCATTAATCTTTGTTATTGTTGTATTTTCCGGTACTAAATGGGTAACGAGAGACAAGAGTTTAATGAAAATGTGCGTTATTATGAAAATTCTTTACTATGTTTTTGTTATCAATACAAACAAAGCTGGATCCTCAAATAAATTCATCAAAAAAAACCGAAATGTCTGAGTCTTTAAATTTGTTCAAAGGACCTCTTTTATTTGCAGATATTGAATTTATTTATTTATCAACGAAGATGCTTTATTTCATTTAATTTATAGTTTTGAATTTTTGGAATGTACTTCACGCCATCCGTATAATATATACAATTATTGTTCAGTTGTTATTTATTATTATATATAATTTATTTACCTAATTACCTATAATATATTCAGCGGTAACGCCGCGATGCCAAGTGAAAAGATGTAAATATATGCGTTCGCCGCTATCGGGCGCTGTATAGCTATATATTATTAACAGCTGTGGTTATCGGAGTATTCGGAGTCGGTTGCTTTGCAATATAAGCAATATTGCTGAAGATATAAAGATACAGTATCACTTATTAAAGTACTTTACGTACTTAAAACCATAATGTTTACTTGCTATATCATAAAAAATAATTCGTTTTCTTATCTAAGTTACATAAATTGCATAAACTATTTCAAAACGTATGTTTTTTATTTGCATGTATGTAAACTATTTTTTAAAATGAACAATAATTACTTAATTTTTGTGTGCTACTATGTTTCAGAAAATTGATGGTAAAAGGTGTTCGCCAAAGAAAACAATTGCAAACAATTTTCAGAAATATTAAGAAGTATTCATTTACAAATCATGATCTGAATATGTTATATTTTAAAAATGTATTGTTTTAATTGACAGCTATTTTTTAATAATACATAAACATATCTAAGATTTACGTGAATAAGAGTTTCGTTTATGTGTATATACTTCTAGTTGAGTTTGCCTGTAATGGATGACGTGACTGAACTGGCAGAACTTGCTCAAGAGCAAGAAATTGGTGAGAAATATCAAAATATTGTTGCAGATGTTAGTGATAATTTTTCTAAACAAGAAAATGAACCGATGGATCAAGAAATTTTGTATGGCGTAGATATAGAAAAGGTACCGCATAAAGAAGGTCAATATCAACACAGTTTTAACATTAACAGGTACTCATCAAGCTTTGTACTTTCCATTTATATATTATCAAATTTTTATATAAAATTATTTTGTTGTTTTTTCTTAAGGTATCATTACAAACATATTGTAGGTGTAAAAGGTACTCTGCTCCAAAAGTTGTGCAGCGAAACAGATACTATTATTAAAATTTCAAGAAAAAAGAAACATGTGGGTAAGTATATAAGAAAACAAAATATTTGGGTGTAATCAATTGTTATTTTTATTTTTAGTAATCACTGGATCAGTTCAAAAAAGAATCGTTCACGCCAAACAAAAAATAGAAAATTTAATACAAAATTCTAAAAATAAATTAAGTTTTACTCATTTTATTTCAATACCTACGAACATAAGTGATGTACAGCAACATTTTTTCAAGTTCAAAGAAGATGTTTTAAAAAACTGTGATAAAGAAACTACAGGGTTTCATGAAGATATGTTTCAAAAGCCTGAGAAGTTACATCTAACAATATGCATGCTTCATTTGTTAGAAAACAGTGATCAACGTAAGGCTATTAAAGCTTTAAACATTTGTAAAAAGGAAATTATAGAGTGAGTAAATCACTCCTAAATTAGCATTCCAACTTTTGTCTGATGATTATTTTATTTGTGTTTTGTTTTGTTTACATTAGTCCCATTCTACAAGAGAATGGACCTTTAACTATGGAATTCAAGGGTTTGGAATGTATGGAAAAAAATACAACCAAAGTTAAAGTTATATATGCTAAAGTACAAGAAGAAACTGGATTACTTCAAAAAATTTCAGATCAAATTAGTGAATATTTTGTTCAACAAGGTAATAATTTACCTATTAATATTTTTATTAATCATACTGTTTATTGATTACTTTTTGTTTGTACTACATTTCATTTGCAGGACTGTCAAGAAAACAATACGATAATGTTACATTGCACATGACTCTAATAAATACATTCTATCTTAAAAAAAAGAAACACAAAATCATGAAAAAAAGTTTTAATGCAACTCAAATTTTAAAAGTCAGTAAAATTATGCTGCAAATTTTTATATTCAATTCTAAACATTAAATGAATTTTAATATTGCTTTTAGGATTATGAAAATACTTACTTTGGTAAAATGAATCTATCAACTTTTCATTTATCACAATTAACTGCAAAATCTGATGATGGTTATTTTGAGGCAACATCTAAAATAGAATTCTGAATTGTTTTAAAATAATATTACTTATTCAAAGCTAATTTTGATAAAAAATTGTGCTATTTATTTTCTGCTAAGTGTAAAAAATAGCGTTTATTACGCTTTTAATACTGTAAGCAATAGCTACAATATCTCTTCAGGTTTACAACCTGATTTTTATAGCTATTAAGATATTAATTTGTGTAAATAAAAAATATAATTATTATTTAAATTTGAATTATTATAATTAAAAAATATACAATCAATATTTATAAAAATGACTAATTGACTCCAATATTATGTATATGAATCTCACAATAGTTTTACAAATTAAACTATTATAAAAGAAAATAGATACTACATTTTAAAAGTATTATTTTAAGTATTAAGAATTTGGAACTTTGATCTGAGCTTAGGTTTTTTTTTATTCAATGATAAAGATGTATAACAAAATCAATTAAATATTTTTTGTATGTAAAAAAAGGTAACTTTCAAATTGGTTTATGAGTAATAATTAATATGAATGAAAAATATGTATTAAACAAAATAAATTTATCTGAAATGAATAAAAAATATCTTGTAGGAAAATAAACTAATAACTTTAGTTTTTATAGTTCGTCGCAAGGATTAAAAAGACTGTTAATAGAAGTACTACTCAAAAATGAAAGTAAATTTTCATATTTGTATTTATTAATCAAAGATGCATACATTTTTCATTAATCTGATGCTGCAGAACTTTATACAAACTTATACATTTACAAAATAATTTTAACAGGTTAAAAAAGTAGAAATTTTAATAAATTTCTTTTCAACTCCATGAAAGATCATATCCAGACCAGCTGGCACTCGGTGCTAAATATACTCGTCGTTCATTGTAAAAAAAAGATACTATTCCTCGATACCCAGTTCTTGGAACACCACTCTTAAAGTCATCCATAAGACCTAACATCTTTGCAGTAGTTTTATAGGTTTGACGTGTGTAATATGGTATTCTTATTGATCCAGGGGAGTTAAATTTACCTTTCTTCAAGTCAGCATATGTTATTACTTCTGACTTGTATACTTCGTTAACAAATGAGAGATCGTAATTATCTTTAATTAAATATGATAAATTCATTTTACTAAAAGGCACGAAATTCTCATTCAGTTTTATGAATTGCAAGTGTTTTTCATAAAACAGGCCATTGCTAACACCAATTTTCCCAAAAGTTCGTGTGCGAGACAATTCTGGCCTGATACATGCTCTATTTTTCCTTTGTTCAGGTTGTCGTATCCAATCATCCCAGTAGGATTTTGGCCACTTTTCTGATAATTCCTGCCATAACTTTTGAGTTAGCATCCATCCTAAACCAGGAAAGAAATCTGTTCTGTACAATAAATCAGGGCTTCTAGAATCAACTAGGTCTGCCTTTCCGTTATCATTCCATGCTGATACACAAAAAAGTGTAGAATCTGATGTTAGAATAGGATGTGTACCCAAGAAATATTCAAAGAAATCAGGTGCAATATCCAAGTCATCTTCAACAATAATTGCAGTCTTAAAACCAAATTTAAAAAAAATTTGATTTAATGCCCATCCATAATGTCGAGCTATTTTAAAGTATCCTTTGAATTTTTTTTCTCTAGGTGGAACATCAATATCACTTTGATCTGGTTGCTGTATATGAATTATTTTTCGTCCATAACTTTCTATGACTTGAGATGTTTGAGAATGATTACAGTCTTGAGAAACAATTATTGGAAACTGTTCAATGCTAGGTCTAAATTTTATCAATCGATCTAAACATCTACGTACAGTTATACGATTACAAGATATAACTAATACAGCAATAACTGGTTGGCCATTGACAGAGTCAACATTTGGTTTGAAGTCATTTGATTTATCTTTTTGCAAATAATTCTGTAATTGTGTGGTACTTGTATTATGTATAAGCAAATTTTTACCTTGATCTTTATTTAATTTTACTGTAGAACCTTGGTTTTTGTCCAAAACAATATCTTTTCCTATTGCATAGTCTGTCAATAATGACGTTTTTAAATTGTCTTTTTTATTTGCATTTTTTAATCGAAGTTCTTGTATTAACTTCTTATTTGATACTATCAGTACATTCAATTCTTTATCTAACTTATTAATCTGTGCAGCAAGTTTTGTCTTTTTTTCTCCTTCACTATCGGTAGACTCATGGAAAATAAATAGATATGTAACAGTTGCCCAAAGCATAAGCGTTGCAAATACAAAACAAATTGCTTTATTCCGCATTGTTAGCAGTACACCATCTGGTCTCCATAATTAATAATAAAACGTTTAAAAATTGTAATAGAAATGTTTTCTATCATTCAGGAAGACTAGAATCAACCATTAGCGTAATTCTTTAAATTGTTACATTAAACTTAAAAATAAATGTAACTCACGTATAAAACTGGTTTTTTAATCTCGAAGGTACGTACATAAGTAATAATATTGGGAAAGACAAGAGCATATTGCAAATAAAGTATAAGAAATAGTTAGGTTAGGAATCCAAGTTTTCAAGAATCCAGAGAAGTTTGGTCTGCGTGGTGTATCTACTGCCCATGGCATACTTATATGTATTCACTTTGCCACGGTGCACTAAATTTTATCGAACTTTTATGTGCATACATTAAATTTAAACCGTTGACATTATGACAAGCGTCGCATTTGCTATTGGCTGTCAACACTCGCAATTTTCCTGGTTGAACCAAGTTGAATAGTTTGTTATGTATATACAGCAACTGTATATATATAGAGCTTTTTTTTATTGAATTACCAACTTTAAGAAATAAAAACACTTTCGGCTGATTCGTGCTTTCGTGCACACTGCACAGCAGCTGATTAGCAGAACCTGGCAGAACCTTCCGAGCAGAACAGGAAAGGCTAGGTTGCCGTGTGGCGCTGTCCGCATGGTGCATGTGTCACAGCTCACAACAGGTCACAGTATATGACAATACTGACAACCCTATACTCATTTCTGCTGACAACAAATACAACAATCAAAAAATTACAATCAGATGCGGATTATTGCGGGTTTACGGGATGGTACTTATTTAACAAGACCGTAAAAATATAACCTGAATCTGGAACTGTTCTATTGTTGATTTTGGTTAAACAGATATTTAATACAGGAATTCTATCGCGGACTAAACATTGATTTATTCACTTGATTGTGATATATTAAAGCATCTTTTTTCATCATTTCATCTAAGTTAAAATAGTGTGTATATCAATTTTTTATATTTCAAGTTTTTTACGTACATACTTCAATTATTACATAAGAAACACCAATAATATACATGCAATAATGTACTTACAGGTGAGAGATTTTAAAATGATGGATATTCTTGAGCCTGAATTAGTTTGGGTAGAAGGTAGGTGCTATAGATTCTGCGACAAAGATGTTTGGGCTCATGGTAAAGAGTTATTAGGATCCTATGTGGAAGAATCTTACGAACCAGATTATAGATGTGACGATGAAGAATCTTGTGATCCCTCAATAAAAATAGTACAAGTGAGAGGGGATCGCTACATGCACAGTTTCCATGTAAACAGGTATTTTAACAAAAATTAATGTTCAAATAACAATATTTACTTTCATCATCAACTAATGTTTTAAAATAATAAATTTTAATTGATAACAGTAACTTTTTTCGATTTATAATTGGAGCTAAGGGTGCTACACTCAAGCGAATGGCAGCGGAAACTAAAACTCTTATAACAGTGCCTAAACTCGGTCAAGATGGAGATATAGGTATCAGCCTAATTTCAAATATATACTCTTTCCAATCAAATTTAGATTGATGTTTGAAAATTATTTATGCAAATTTTTTTTGAATTTTTAGTTATTACTGGAAGTAACCAAAGAGACATAATAGCAGCAAGACACAAAATAGATATTTTAATAGAAACTTGCAGAAGTAAATTAGACTACACTCACTTTGTTTCAATTCCTGGTAATTTCGATGAGCTAAAGGATAATTTTAAAAAATTTAAAGATGAAGTTTTGCAAAATAGTAGTACAGGAGTAAGGGGAATCACAGAAGAACTATTTCAAAAACCTGAAAAATTACACTTAACTCTAATTATGCTAGTCCTCTTGGATGAAGAAGATCGCAAAAAAGCTGTTGAAGCTTTAGAAACATGTAAAAATTATGTAGTTATGTAAGAGTTTTTAAATGAAATTGTTTTTAATGTTTTACTTAGCAGTAATAGTCATGTAATTTGCAGGCCAATATTAGAAAAAAATGGACCGATAACGATAGAATTTAAAGGTATAGAAATAATGAATGATGATCCTAGTGAAGTAAGAATCATGTACATCCAAGCACATGATGATAGTGGTTGTCTTCAAAAAATATCAAACGACATAGCCGACTATTTCATTGATCGTGGTAACATATTTTTTATTCTTTGTAATTAAAAATTGATTTATTTTATATGATTTTTAAAAAATTTATCAAACTTCGTTGTATTTAATTATTGTAGGATTGACAAGGAGGCAGTATGATATAGTAAAATTGCATATGACAGCTATGAATACAAAATTTCTAAAAACTGAAGAGCAGAAATTCAATCAAAAACCAAAGACGTTTGATGCAACTAATATGTTGAAAGTAATGAAATGTTTCACATTATTTTAAATTTATCAATACATTGGCTCATGAATAAATTTATAATATTATTTCAACCCTTTCTTGCAGATGTATAAAGACTTCTATTTTGGGAAAATGACTTTATCTACAATTCATCTTTCTCAAAGGCATGTAAAGGCCACAAATGGCTATTATCAAGCAACCGCGACAATTGAATTCTCTTGAATTAATTATTTTTCTACTTATTTTTTATAACGATAAGGGTGTACATACATAAAAGTTAACGAATACATCATTTTATTTAAAACAAATTAAAATAATTTATATGTTTAAATTATTTTCCGTTTTATGAAGTAAGTAATTGTTGAGCTTGTTTCGGGATTATTTTGACGAATGATAAGAAGATAAAACTTTAATTTTTTTCGCCATGTTTACGGATATTCCAACAATAATTACCCTGAATTTTTAAAAAAGTGTCTATGATTCTTTATTATGGCTAGACAAGTTCCATCCAAATTTTCATAATATAGATTCAGTATATGCGTAATTATTTCCAGAAGTAGAATTTTTTTTAAATATTGGAATTCGAAGTTTAGTTGAGTCCACCACAAAAATTTAGACGAAATCTATCAATCGATCATTTTTAAAGAAATCATCACAATTGTCTGATGCACAAAAGATAAAAAATTGTTTGCTTTTATCGTCTGATTGATGCTAAAAATAAAAATAACATCTCGTGTAATGACCCCCTTAACAATTCTTCCTATACGTTCAACTAATAAATGTACGCACGATGAGAAATTGAAAATAGACACAAGCACAACGTGTATGTATATGTGTATACGCGATACGAGTAGAAATGGCAGCTCGATAAGAAGATCTTTATACGAGCGCTTTTTGCTTGTAGACCACACTGTTGCTTTAAGCTTGATATAGAGCGCCTGTCTCTCTCTCTCTCTCTGGAGATACAACGTCAATCCCTCGCGCCAACTGTTATCTGAAGAAAATTGCAGTAGTTGAAGGTTTCAGTGAGCGTCGAGAAGCATGTCCATCGAGCATTTTGATTAAAAACTTTGATTTCGTCGTCAAGAATACGAAGCGATGCAGCTACAAACTACCATCTCCGAAGGATATTCACTCTGAAGATAATACATTGTTTCGCTCTAGCAGATGAGATAAAACAGAGAGATAAGAGAGGAGGTAAAGCGATTTGAATCGTTAATTTTTCAAAATCAAAGAGAAAAATCGTTCGACCACTTGGACAAAAAAGCGAAGACAACGTTGTACAGTTACTTATGCGCACGTCGTGCACAATCCGTATAACTAGCGGTATATCCTTTAATATTATTATACGCGTATGCTATACTTACAAAACAACGCGTTAACAAGCAGCGCGAGAGAAAATCCGACGAATGTAGACGCGCGACGCGCCGAGACGCAGCAGCGCACAATAAACAAAAATCGTCACGCTAATGGGAATGATAAGGCATCGGTCGTGTATAGCTGAAGCAGTGTAGCTCGTTTTTCCGGTAAATTAAGTAAACGCGAGTACACCTTGCAAGCCGCTGTAACACATATAGAGAAACACAATACGACGAGGTGGCGGCCGAAATTTCGTCGTAATCGCATTGCGTTATTAGACGACAAGATAATGTGAATGACATCGACGCGAACGTGAAGGTGGAAAGCTTTGTAGAACAGAATTTTTTCTCAGATGCGCCGGACGACGAAGTCGAATGGCGAGGACTTTTTTCTGAGACTCTTTCGCAGTGCGTTTTTCTTCTTTAAAAAATTCGCTCCGATTCGAAGTCTGCAGTGATGTAATTCGACGAATTAGAAGAACAGTGTGTGTTAGGGACTACAATCGACAAGATGTTCGCCGATAGAACGAAGAGTGCGACCGTCGCCAACAACCATGTGGGCTACTACCACTCGTACAAGTATCACTCGCTGGAGTTTTTGCACCGTAAGTTTATGTTTTTAATTCAGCTTTCGCGATCTTTTTTTTTTTAACGGGTCTATATACATTTTCTTATACGATACTACGTATTATATCAATTTCGCGGATCGTAAACAAGCCTAAATCATTTTGACATTTTTATCGCTTTTATCTCGCCAATAAAATAACGTTGCCGTTGGATCTGAAGATGTTTTAGTGATGAAACATGCAAAGATTAACTGATGAAATTAATATTATTGGATTATTAAGGTATGATGAAGGTATTCATAGATAAAGTTGTGAAAGGATAACAGAAGGAAAAGAACTTGACGATTCTTCGTGTGAGATAAGATTATATTATATATCGCCAGTGTGTGTATATAAAGAACGTTTAATAAAAAGACTTAGTGAGAAATAAAGCAAAATGGAAGTATGAGACGAAAAATTCCGCGATAAGCATCAAAAATAATGCGCGAGCAAACCGTGTTTTTTGGCTTTGAAACCGACTTCTATACTTCTAAATATTTATGTCATGTTCTTAATTACTTATACATTAGTGTATATGTATAGTAAGCAGATGAGTCAGAATAATAAAGTATACTAAAACATTCACATTATGATTTTACAATTGTTTGGTATTGCAAAATTATCACCAGTGTGATATGAAACAAATGTGCAAATTACATTGAGTCGTTACATAAATCGTTCAAAATTTGCACGAGCCTTTGTTTACTGCGTGTACCTGTCGATATTATTTTACCTCTATAACTTAAGATAAGTAGTCTAGTTATATAGAACGCGACACTCAATTTTAAATATACACTTATATAGGATTTCGAAATTGCACAAAATCATCGTGATGGTTTTATATTGAATTTTTGATGAATTAATAAATGTATATGAGTGGAAAATATAGATAATTAATTCAGTTATCTAAAGTTTCGAAATTAAAAAAAATATAGCGCAGCTACTCTGACTTTTCTTTGTTCTTATATGTAGGACTTTTTTCGGCCTCTATAGAAGCCGAAAAAAAGTACTAACATCGATTTTTTATATTCTTGTAAGAATAATATATCTAGTAAATACATATAAAGTTTATAAAAATTAAAAAAACGACGTCGCTCATGTTAGGGTCGGTCCTACAGCACAACAAAAAAGTGGCGCAGGCCAAGATATACAATAATTTTTCTAATTTTGGAACTCACTATAGAAGATGCAAATTGCATTCAAGTGACTGCAAATATACGCGAATAAACAATAAACAATGTGTAAGCGCTCATTCAGTCGAGAAAGTTCATCGAAATTCAAGATAGGACGAAAATACCTTATATAAAAATTAAATCTATACAGTATCTGCACCCGGAGTTATCTCAATCTCAACTACTTATTTTAATCCCAACTACTTAGATTCAGTATTAATGATTTTATATGATATAATGATAATTATTTTTATATACTTACATTTCGTAAAAAATGAAGCAAATCCTCGCTCTTTTTTTAAATTGAAGCTTTTCCTCTACTTTCCTTTTCTTATCATTAGAACACTCTTTTTTTATAATCTTGATAAGTATACAGCTTGTGTTATATAGCTTATTATACGACAAAATGATGATTTGGATGTAGTAAAAAGTAACAGAAAACAAAGAGTTTTTGTTTGAAAAAGATTTAGTTGAGATCATTCCAGGTTAAATGTTATATATAAACATTCGAAAAAATGTAGTAGATCCTCGTGATTTTTGTTATGAAATATATAACTTTCAAGTGCTAAGATAAAAAAAGTATTAAAAAAGTTTTTTTTCCAGATTAACAGAATTTTTCATATTGCGTAATTGAATAAAGTAGTCTTTTTTTAAAAATCCATGCATTGTTAAAAACTAGTTTTTGTGTAAAATATAATAATTAAAATTTAATAAACGCGCATTGGAAATTGTTCGGTCTGAGCAAATTCACCGCGTGATCAAAGCATTCATGAGAATATATTACTTACAAAAGGGTTCGCAATCGACATCGATTTATCAAAATACGATAAAGATGGCTGTATATATACTTATAAATGAAAATATAATACGAAATGGCCTGAACCTTTTATACTTTCTATACAAAAATAGAAATCATATTTGGAGTTCGTCAGCGCGTTTAAAGTGCAATAAATTTTGCTATCTATAATAAAAGAAGACATTGAGTACACCATTATACGGTAATTAATGACGCATGTTTCAGAGATCTGGAGTATAAACAAATCATGTCTACATTCTTTTAATAGCATATCTCATGTTAATATATTATTTGTAAACATATCGCATATCTCTGCAAATATAATAATTATATGCGGGCCTGTACTTCTATACATCGCATGTTGATATATCCAACTTATAGTTACGAAGTTGCGTGTTTAATACTCATTACAGATCATACAATACTTATTAGAGACGTAGGTCATTACAGACATAACAGATAATTAGTGTAAAACATACATATGCGGTGACTCGCTTTATCAATAATAATACATGTATATTGTATATATGTATCTTTTAAAAAATTGGAAAATTTTATAAATATGACGTTTTATAGGGTTATATTTTACTCCATGTTATTTACTCAAACTTGCATTAAAGTGGTTGCATTTCATAATTTTTGTTTAATTATTTCGCCTGGATATATAGATTGTAGCGCGGAATTTAAATCCTCCTTTAATTATTTGGCTTTGATTTCTTTTTCACGAGATACATAATACTTACTTTTATTGTTATAATATTGGAGCGCGATATGATATGTATAATAAAGCTATACTTATGCTAACGCGTTGGCTTTCAAAAATTGAGTTAATATTCAGCAATTATAATACATATAGCACATAAATCATGTGCCCGTTTTAAGAAATTAATTTGGCACTCATAATATATTCAACATATATACTTATATCGGAGGGTATTTTATTTTGAAATGTTTCCGAGACAAAGGATGAATTTGCGTTTACTTATATAGCGCGGAAAACCGTTTATTATAGTTGGCATGCGCAGTACTCTGCTTTATTCGAGATTTATAGCGCAGCAAAGACAAAGATATTTTATCGCTTCCCCTTTAATCGAATTCTACTGTAGAAAAGTATTGTTGAACAAATAAAATAAATCACTGTCGTAAAAGTCGTACTAAAATTTAAAAAAGAGTTGAGGTCTGAGGACGACGAGATGAGTTTCACGCATGGCGATTGGTTGAGACTTGAGAGCTAATTCACGACTCACGTGCGCAGCGCAGTATACCTGCATATAGTGCACGAGTACCTAAACTAAACACAATGCACCGCCGGGCGCTCATCTCCACGCGCGCGCGTCATTGCGAGAAGGAGTCGAAATCGAAACGAAAATAGCCTCGACCTGCGCCAGCTGATCGACTCTTCATAATACATGTGTATATATAGGTATATCAACAAGTACACACACACAAAACAAAACTCGTGAAAAAAACATCAGACCGCACATGCGGAGTACCATAAATACAAGTACTTACAAGTACTTACTCTGCTGCACGCAATGAAGATTAGACTTTGCGGATGGCCGTAACAACATAATACTTATACACGACTGTCGTCCATCGCAGTCGGTATTTAGCCGCGGTTGCGAAAAGACCGTCGTCGCAGCGGTGCACGCGATGAGGATAATCGCACGATCGCAACGGCAATTCGAAGCTCAGCCGTAGGGCGGCTCGTGCAACGAGAGGAGATATCGGAGAACGGAAACTGACAGCTGCGGATCGTGGCCGACGCTCCGGCGTGGTTTCGTTCAGTGCCGTTTGCGACACCGACAGTGAGAGAAGAGCTGCGATAACACAGGAATTTTTCGTAAATGCGTGACATGTCGTCGGGGCGACCGCACCTTCGTGGAGGAGAGACTTCGATTTTCCCGGAAAGCCGTCGGTGCAGGCGAAGATTCGAGCCCGTCGTCAACTTCGGACAGATCGGCACTGCACCTCTGAAGTTCAAGCATCTCTTGGCGCAACGTCTGTGACGATGGAACGCTATAATAATTAAATAGATCTTCACCCTGCACTGTGTAGAGTATTTAACAGTATGTTATCTCGCCGTCTTGTACTCTGCCTCCTCTGAAGAGCGATCCGAGATCCGAGTGAGACAATGAATACACAGGAGTCTATAAATTTCTAGTCTTGCTCTCTTTCCTTCTGCTCGTCATATACGTATTCAATATTCAGATACGTACTTCATCGTACTTGAAGATCTACGAATGCGTAGCATGTACACACAACACTGACATTCTGGCTTTTACGACATCTAAGAGAAGTCAAGGGAAAGGCTGATGTGGCTGTGCATACAAATTGGAGCTATAAAACTACTGAAAGCTCAGGAGCCTGCAGCGTTGATTAGCACTCTTTGAAAAAATAAGGTACTAAATAAAAGTGATTGACTGCTCTGCTTTTCTTATCAGTTTGCTCAGAGCTGATGAATGACAAGTAGGTTAGTGTATTGAAAGTGAATGGAATGGTAGATGTTGAGGATTATTTTAATATTTAATGATTTTGTCTAACATAAAATTTTTAATGTCGCTTCAGATTCATGTTAATGTTTATTTAATGAAGAACTTATTAATTCTATCAATTTTGTCGTTTTTTAGCTGTATATTAGAAAATAATGATGCTAATAAAGTTTTTTGCTTTGCTTGCAGGCATTGAAAAGATGCATGGCATTCGAAGAGTAATAACTTTTTGTACACTCACCACAGTGCTTCCAACGCTGTTACTAGTTCTTCCTCTATACTTGAGACACAGCATCTATGCAGATGTTCAATTCGCAGTAACAGAATCTGACATTGTAGAAATTACTGATGGCATTTCACCAATATTTTGTTCTGTAAAAACGAAATTCTTTTCTTTTAAATTTTATTTGAAACATAATTGTACAATATTCAACAATCTTTTTTATAATTTCAGGAACATAATTTGAAAATGAATGAAACTTTTAATGCATTTCAAGTTTCTCGAAGACCAGAGAAAACTTCCTATAGAAAACACATAAGACTGAAAAAGAGTATGACTCTACCTGATGATACTTTGGAATATTGGGGTTTTTATCTTCTAAAAGGAGCAAAAGTTGCTTTGACTGTGTGTTCAAGGTAATAGTCATAAAGAATTTACAACAATTTTCAATCTTATATTTTTCTGACATGCCAACTAAATTTTTCAGATTTGAAGGATCATCTATTCTTGTTGTTAAAGGAGAGAGAAACTTACGAACTTGTGGCTTGTTGGAGCATAATAAAAATAAAGCAAAGGCAACTGGAATTTATTTTCCTGAAGCAGATCAACAGGTGAAACTTTATTTAACAAATTATTTTTATTTCAATTAAAATACATACATGATCTTTTAGAATAAAAAAAGAATTTATTTTCCAGGTAAAAGTCACATTTGAATCCAATGCTCAAGAAATTCATTCTAAGGAATTTGTCTCACTCAATATCAACGAAGAATCTCGGAAAAGGAACAATATCGATAGAAATGATGGTGAACAATTTTCAACAAAGAAACAAAATCAGACATTACAATCTACAAGAACAAAACAATCCAATAGTACAGAAAACTCAGTAAATGAAATAACTACTACAGAGAATGCGGATCACATTCTAGATGAAGACAAGGAATTAGAAGCTTTATTTAATACAGCAGAGGGATATGTAAATAAACGAATTGGTCATAAGTTAGATGAACAAAATTTTACTTCTCCAGATAAAACAAGACATTTGAAGAGAAGGATGACAAGATTACATGGATTTGAAAACAATGACAATGTAAATGTAGATGACAGTCATATAAAATCAATTATTCATCAAAGAAAGCACAGGAAAAATGCTGAAAATAAAAAAAAACTCTCTGCAAGAAAAAAAGAACGTCTCAAATTATTGGAAGAAGAATTGGGTTTGAATCGTGAAAATGATGAAAAAGAAGATGACAACCATGGAAAAGAAATTACTGAAGGAACACTGATGAGGAACAAAAGAAGTCAACAGCCTATCAAACCTGAACTTTTGGATAGAGGTATCAGGCATGGAGGAAATGCAGCCCAAAATCTTACAGACAGTAATGAGTCAATTTCTAGTTTTGAAAATAGTTTATTAAATTGCTACGAAGGCAACGTTTTTTTGAGAACTGAATTTAATCCATCAGAAGAATGCACGGATGTAAATTACTTATTGAATGGTGAAAAACATATGCAAACAATTCATGAGGTGGCACAAGATGGATATTATTATTATATATTCTACAGTGACAATGACATTGTTTCAAATGACATTCACGCTGTTTTTGAAATTTATAAGCCTACTTTACAATATGAAAATGTTACCAAGGCTTGTATCAATAAAACAGAATGTAATTTCCCATTGTCTATGACATCCATAGACAGAGTTATTGTTGAAGTTCCAACTAAAGATGGAATTGATCATGAAATGGATGATATTTCTGTTCTTGTCTCAGTATGTGTTCCTAGAATGGGCATTTATGTTATTTTCCCAATTGCAGTATTGTTTCTGATTCTTGGTTGTGCTTTCATGTAAGCTCAAATGTAATTAAGGATCTTTTAGAATTAGGTTCTATTTGCTTTACAAGCAATCTTTTTTAATTGTTTCATATTTTGTTAATTCATCGGCCTACAAAATAATACAGAGCATTCGCCTATTTTTATGTAACTGCAATAGAAGACAATGCTCTATATATTTATGTATGCTTGTATGTATGTAAAATCAAAATAGAAATATGTATTTTCATACTATGTAAAGTAGCATATGTATGATACAACCACTAGCTCAACGAAGCTAGATATATTTTTATTGAATTGATGATGTTAATTGTAAAAATTTATTTTTAATTAAGAAACACGATTATTTTTTATATATCACGCGTATATTATGCGAGCATCGCTTTTTATATAAACAGAAAATAATTACTTTAAGATTGAACTTGCTGTGTACATGTACATCGCGAATCAATAAACAGATTGTCAATTGAAATCTCGCCTCGCAGCTGACTTTTCTCAAATCAATGCGCAAAACGAGGTTACAGTTTTCGAAAGTAATTTAGGTAAATAAACGAACATCGACCCGAGGTTTGTGTATTTGGACTCTTGAAACTACGAACTGTCTCCGATCAAAACATCGCTCCGAAACTGTATGGCAATAGTAGCAATCACGTCCTATTAAGTTTGTCGGTGTTATACATGTATAATTCGCGTCCTGCCGTTTGGCTGGCTGTTCGCCATGCTTCTAAAATCGCAGAGCTCAGTGCTCGATCCATTGGCGATCGGTTCACGTATCAGTGCCAATAGGCGAAAATTCAAGATCAAAAACTAAAATTTCGTTCGTTGCTGCGCGAGTATAACATCGAGAATAAAACCAAGTGGAAGATCATTGTTGAACCTGCTTTGCGGTAATTGGAATTTGAGCGTGGAAAACTGGTTTCTCCAAGCTTTCTCGATTGGCCGATAAACGCGTTATTACATCTGCATATTACGACATAACGACGACGCAATCAAGTAAATTGATTTAAAGCTTGTAATTTGTTTCATTATCTATTCATCATTATTTCGTTTCTTCAGGTTTTCGAATTCTCATTAGTCGAAGCGTATATTAGCTTGCACACGTGCGCATGAAATACTGTTCTGGACTGAAAAATCCACCCACCCAATTGAATATTGCCTTACATTTTACTTTTTGCTCGCGTTTGCAATTAACGCGATTAACTCAATTCGCGAACTCGGCTTTTCTTTGATCAAGACTTTACTTGAACGAGTGCGTGAACCTTGATTATTCGCAGCAATTACCTACCTCGATTTCATAACTGGGTAAAATTAATTGAAAAAGAATCTTTATCGTCGGTTGAAACTCGTTTCTTCGGCTTTCGACACAAGACCAAAAGTGCACGTACGTGAGAAGAGTTTGCCAGATGCTCGCGAAAAGGACAAAAAGGCTGTGAACAAATCCAACATTTGAATTCCCGCCAGATTACGCGCGGTCCCTGCTTTATCTCGTCGCGACTTTCAGAGAATTCTGGGTAAAGCTTGGCTCTGTTATTTTCGGTGTATCGCGGCGTAGAATATTTATGCACTCCCTCGACGGTTCGACGCGTGCCCCAAAAAGCCTGCTCCGAACCCTGAAAAAGCTCAATTGTCGACCGGCAATTTTTCTGCCAAAAGCATCGCAGCGGCTGAAAAGTACCGTGCCCTGCCGGAAAGTCCATTCATCCATTGCTGCGAAAACACACACATAGAGGCGACCCGCCTACTGCAGTTCTCCAACAGTCCGACTGCAACGCGCACAGAGAGCGCTCACGCTCGTCCGGTCTCGCCCCCTGGCGGCGTTCCGCGGAGTGGCCGCTGTGACGCAATAGAACTCGTCCTTTTCGTCGCGCTACCGTGAGTGGAACATGTCGTATCCTGAACGAAGGTAAGTTGTGAGTGTTTTTCCGCGTATTCCCGGGGGCCGCGGGGCCCCGCGAGCGTTGCGCCGCGTAGCCGGGCGCACCGGCTCCACGCGGAGCTGTTCGCGGCCCGGGACTCGGGCGGACCGCGGCGCGATTCGACGACGAAGCCGAGTGCTGGCTCGCGCGCTGCTACTGACAACATGGCGTGCGGCTGCTGTCTCGTGTGCGCCGCGCGATCGAACCGTCGGGGCTTTCCCCGCACATACGCGCGCGGCCCAGGCCCCTCGCGTCGCTGGCCCGAGGAGTAGCGGCGCCTCGGCCCGGGGCCGACTGCCGCGAGGCCCGCGGGCGGCGAATTCGCCGTGCGTACGCGGGTATAGGAAGTGCGTGCCGCGCGCGAGAAGGAGGGAAAAGCTGCCCAACGCCGCTGCCATAACCTTACTTTCGTCGGAGCGGCGTTAGCGTGCGTGCGCGCGCGCGCGTGCTGCAGCTTTTCCGGCGCAGCTCTCCGGAGCCGCCGGCCGCGTTCTCTGCGGAGCGATGCGCTCCGTTCGCGGATCTCCACTCACCTGTCCCCCGACTCGACATCCGCCGAAAGAGACGCGACGTTCGCGCGACGGAGAGACATTGGCGCGCGCGACCACGTTGTTTGCTCGTCCCGACCGGAATCGGGAATCCGGATCGAGTGCGTACTACGCCCGCGGGGTTCGCGCGAGAGTGTGTGCTTTGCAGTAAAGGCTCGACTTACGTAATGTTGGGGGGATTTGTATATAGGTGCGTCGGCTTACGGATAGCTCTCCGACAATGCGCCGACACCTTTTAGTGTCATAGACACATGAAGAGGCGCTCGCTGTCATTGGGATTTCCGGGAAAGCGGGCTCTCGTGTACCTGCGTCGCGCGGAAACGACTGTACCGACCAAGAGAGCCGCCAGCCTGGTAATTCGGGGTGGGCATTATTGTGTAGGTTCGAAGACGAATTTTTCCCTTGGCTTTTCCTCGCAAATCTTTCGTCCCTTCGCGTCGTAGTGTACGAAGCGTCGAGAGAGCTCGATTTCCCTTTTGCGCGCATTCTCGTGTAGCAGCCGCCTGCAGCGCAGGGGCGTTTACTCGCTGCACCTCTAATGCGCTAGGAATGTCTACCTATATATTTTCTCTCTCTCTCTCTCTCTCTCTCTCTCTCTCTCTCTCTCTCTCTTTGAAGCCGCAGTGCATACGCCACGCTCCTGCGCGTGACTCACTGTCAAACGCCAACTGCGCTCTCTCTCTCCTCTCCCTTACGGTTCCCCCTCGCCGCGTGCTCCGACTCATGCGAGGCGCAGCCAACGTTTTCGACATGCACTCGTTGTGGTATACATATACCTATGCTGCATAGCCGCGCGCGGCAGACTTTCTCATATACTTATTGCGCTCGCGAGGTTGCGGCAGAGACACATCTCTCTCGTGACGACACGCGCGCGCGACCTTCGCCTGCATATAAGTGTACACAGCCGCGCGGCGCTCTCCCTCTCGCCGATCGCGGAAAAAGGCCTCTCCTTTACTTATGTATGTATGTGTACGATGCAGCTCGCTGCGCTGCATGTGGTTATACACACGCTTGCGAGGCCCGTATCCCTCCGTTTTCGTGCCTCCTTAATAGAGCGCACCGACTGCATCACGTCTGTATATAGGTATATCATACGCAGTGCGCGCGCTGCTCTTGAAACAGGTGTCCGTTCCGTCGCCGGTTTATACGTATGCACGCGTGGCTTATCCGCTATCGATCGCACCTGGGACACAGACATGCTCTCTTACTCCGATGCGGAGTCGGAGAGTCGCTGAACTTTCTTTGATTGTGATGCACAATGCACATAGTAGGCGACGTCGTCGGCTCGGAGCTGCTCGCTCGGAGTCGGCTGGAATTTTTTTTTTCTCGCGCGAACTTATCTGCGTCCGATGAACGCCGAGCGCGAAAAATATCTTCTGCTATATACATACTTCGCACGCCGGAACGCGACTCTCTAATCGCGAGCTTTCCGCATAGTTGTGTGCATCGCGCACAGATGTCGCGAGGCGGCCTCTCGAGTGCAGGCGTCAACCTTGGACTCCCGTTTACCTTGCAACTTGCGGAAAAGAGTCGTTTACAGCGACTTATTTGGATCGAGTTCGGAGCCGCGGCGACATGCATGTATATACTTATACCCTATACATACGTCGAGCTTTTGTCGCGCGTTTCTCGGCGCTTATCGCGCGCATATGAATGCCCGAGTACAGTGCGCGCGCGAGTATAAATTTAGCAAAACCGACGTATACTCCTCCTCGGGAATCGTGTTGAAAGCCCGAGGCATAAATCGCGGGATTTACAGTTTCAGCTGTGCGCCCGTCCGCTTCCAATGACACACGCGCTACTATACATACTGTCAGCCAGCAGAAGCGCAACGTGAATGGTCGTTCTAATTTTACTCGCGAGTTTATACACGCGCAGCTTTTTGCACTGCAGCGCGCGCGTCAAACCGGAGATATGTGTATATAGCGCGGATCTTCGAGGTGTGTGTAGTCGCTGTGTCGGGCGCCGTCGAGATTCGAATGCCAATTCGCAGCGGTAGACGAGCGTATATATGCGTATACGCGAAACATTAGCTGAACAATCGATTTACGTCACGCGGCGCGTATAAATTATATCGCCGAATTGCCGGCCAATTTTGACACGCCGCCCCCTCCCCCTCCCCGCCCCTTATAAACATCTATAAGTCGCGCTCTTTCGTATATATACAGGAGCGTGTTCTCGTTAAATTGCGATCGTGTTTCACCAGCTGCGCCGAGGCGCGTTGCATAATTTTCGCAACTAATGCGCCCCTGCTCGCATATATCAAGCATTTCTTTTTCTCGCCGTCTCTCTCTCTCTCTCTCTCTCTCTCTCTCTCTCTCTCTCTCTCTCTCTCTCTCTCTCGCGAAAACAAAGGTGTATAAATTTCTCGGGGCAGAGTTGCGTTGGCAAAGGTTGAGAGAAAATAGATATGTAGGCCGAATGTTGTGTGTGTGTGTGCGTGTGTGTCGCGGGCGCGTATAATGGGACACGCATGTACTGGAGAGCGCTGTGTCTCGCGTGTAAGTGCCTGCGCGCATATTTTTTAATGCTCTTTTTTTTATTTCAAATAAAAACGCAGTCGCGCTGCGCTGAAATCGTTCTCGTTCAAATTTAACGAGAGAATCACCTGCTCGTCTCGGTCGCTCCCGTAACGCGTTTCTGCGCACGTCCAAATGATCGATGCAGACCGAGGAGAGTCCCGTGAACGAGAGAAGAGCGCACGTTTCGTTTTTGTAGGTTATGGTCGAAGGCGAAGCCGCGTGCGCGTCTGCTCATCTCCGCACTTTGCGCCTCGTCGAGCGAACGAGCCATTTAAATCTTCGAGATCTCTCTGCGGTATTGTGCGGACGCGCGAGTGGCTTCTCCTCGGGCTTCTCTTCTGATTTTGAAAACGCACCGAGCGCTATATATCGCGCGCTCCGCGAGAAAGTTGCAGGCCTTGCTCCGAAAAAATTGGTCGCGCGTTTGTTATGCATTTTACGCGTTGAAAAAGCTCGTGGAACACCAGAGGGTTTCCCAACTGTTTCCTCTCCCCCCCCCCCCTCGGTTAAACGTTCGATTTTCGGTCGCCGGGTAATCCTGTTTACATATAGGGTTCTCCGCATACTTTGTAAATGCTCGTATTCGTATATGGGCCTTGAATTTTCGTGGCGGTGCATAGGTTGCCAGATGGTCTGTTTGTATACTTAAACCTATTAGTGAGGTAAAAGAGGGGGCAGATGCCAGTAGAATTGGAAAGACTCCACAAGGTTGGATTTATTTTGTTTGTTATGCCTAAAAGTTTAGCTCGAGCTGCGTGTACTTGTGATTTGCTAATTAGCTTCACGTTTCGTTATCGATTTCTTCTTATTATTTATGTTTTGTTTTGTTCTTTTAACATATGGTTTGGAAGTAGTCTTGTTGGTCTTTTATCTTTTGTTTACCTTGAAAATTAAACTCGCACAATTAAGATGTCGTTTAAAATTAATAAGCCTCTTGCGATCTTTTAGAACTTACTTAATGGGAGTAAAATGACACAAAACGGGAGGAGATAAAGATAATTAAGCTCGTAATTAAGTAAAAATTCAAAGAAAAATGAGACTGAGAATCTTTTAAAATCGTAATTTTTCGAATTATTGACTTTTCAATTCCTTCAGCACGTTTCTTTCATAAATTTCAGGAAAGTATTTTTACAAAAGTCTATGGTACACCTAAATGTCGACAACTGTACCTTGCATTGAAACTTACGATGCATCTTACCCACGTATTTTCGAAGGGTGCCTCATTGTTAAATTTCTGTTAGTCCTAAACTGATTACAGTTCAATCAGGCTCTTCTTATCTACTCGGGCTAGCGATCGAACAATAAAAATTTGATTCTTTTCTTTTTCCTGACGTATGGCATCTCCCCCCCCCCTCCCTTTTACCTTATACTCTCACATAGGGGTAGGTATACCGAGAAGGATCATTGAACCGTCTGTCCTAAGTATATTCGTCCGAGGGTAGTATAAAGGGAGGGAGTCGTCGTGAGGAGGAGGAGGCGGAGGAGGAGGAGGGGGGGGCTAGACGCACGCGGCGCGCACACGCCGATGACGCGCTCTTTATTCGGAAGTGAACTCATCGGGACGATAGCCTTTTCCTTCTCTCTCTCTCTCTCTCTCTCTCACTCTGACTCTCTCGAGGCCGGTCTCTCGCACTCTTTCTCGCTCTATCTCGTTGTCCGACCCCCGCTCTCTTTTTTTTTTTTTTCCGTGAGGGTTATCCCAGTGTTCCACCGGATGTACCCATTTTCCAATTGATACTGGCTTATTCAGCCATTCAATATTCCTCAATATTCTTTTTCTTAAAATGTCTTTAACTAATTAATGGTACATATTATTAGGGATACGATCCCTACCTACTGTACCGGCATTCACCACAGGCTGAAGTGCAAGGCCTGTGACGCAGGGAAAACTCCGTAGAGAAAACCTGCGTCAGTACAGCGGAGTCGTAGGGTTCACCTCCAAGTGAATCAGGACGGAAATTCGCCACGAAAAATTTCCCCCCTGAACTCACCGGGAATCGAACCCCAGACCCCTTGAGCCTCGTTGTATCAGTCGGCTAATCGAAAGCTTTAGCCAACTGAGCCACCGAGGCTCCTACCCCCGCTCTCTTACACACAGTATTGTGTATATATATACCTATAGGTGAAGACACGAGCGAGCGCGTCACGTGATTTTCCGGCGCTCGCCGCCGCCGCCGCCGCTGCTTCGTGGGAAACGAAGCTATAGCTCTCTTCTCTCACTCGCACGCACGTCGTGCCTTTGCTCGAGCGCATCAGTCGCCGCGTGTTCCTTCGCAAAAGTGCATGCTTCTCTCGATACACTGCTGCGCATACCTACACACTGAACATCGACGAGTCTCTCACTCTCTCTCATCGTTGGAACTCTGTGCCACGGCTATTTAGATTGTGCCATCAGCAGTAGAGGCCCCGCCGTGCAGACCGAGACAGAGAGCCAGCGTTATACTCACGCACGTGCGAAAGGAACGAGAGAGAGAGAGAGAGAGAGAAAATAAAATACGCAGGGAGGGGAAAGCATCAGCAGCAGCAGCAGCAGCAAACTCTACTCGGCTCGTCTTCTCTGCGCCGCGCTGTACCATCGGTCTGCCACCGCCGCTCAGCGCCGCTCTCTCTCTCTCTCTCTCTAGCTCTATACTTCTCGACGTCGCTATAGCTCCTTGTGTGCGCGAGGCTTTCCACCACGACGGACGCCGCCGAGGCCGCCGACTCGCAAGAACATGGAAGAAAAAACGTAAATCTCAGATCGCTAATCGTCGCCTCTCTCGCTCACTCTTACATTTTTCGAATAAACCAGCCCGCGCGCGTGCGTGTGTGTTTGTGTGTGTTTTGCCGAGGAGTTCGGGGGATTTCTCGTCTGCCAGTTTTTCCCGCATAGAAGGCCCCGTTTCTTGTGCTACGATTTCGGGGCAGTGTGCGCTGTGTCTGCGTGTGCTCTAATCCCTCGTCGTCCAGCTAACCAGCTATATACATGCTCGCCGAGTGTGTTTTGCAATATTCCTAGTGTGCCGTCGCCGCCACTGCTGACGCAGCGGATTTTCCACAGTCGAGACTCGTGAATAATCCAGCGATTCCGCCTTTTCCATTCTGCTGTGTCTATACGTCTGTGTGCGTGACGCGTGTGGTGTGTCCCTCTCCCACCCCCCCCCCCCTCCCCCGTCGACTGACTACGGTTTACCGGACCGACGAAATTTGCATTACGCCTTAACTAATTAATGTCGATCGGCGTGTGTATCCGCGTAATTCCACGCCCGTGTCCGTGTGGGTTTCTGCGTACGATAGAATCGCAAAGCCGATCGCGCGATGCCCTATCTGGATCGGAGCGATAATAATATCTCGGTATTAATACGTCGTTATTGAACGCGTAAAAATGAAACGGCGAATAATTCGAGCACGCAGCAGCACGAGGCACATCCAGCACGCCGCGCGGCCAAGTGGAGCATCTCTCTCTCTCTCTTTCTCGCTCTCCTCTGTATACACGTATATAACCCGCTTTATCTGCCATTTTACTCACGCGACTGTCTGCCGCCGTGTTATATAGCCGATAGCGCTGGGTTTCGCCTCGCCGTCGTTATACATCAGATAAATCCCTGCGCGACGGTCCGCGTGCAGTGGCCGACTATATACCGTCGGCTTTATTTTCGGCTCCGGTGGGGCTCCTTGACCCTGAAAAAACGACTCGCGACGATCCAAAAAGGGCTGACGCACGTCGGTCTCGTTTGCTTATGTATAGGCGCGAAGAAGCGCCGCTATTCCGGTTTCGTCGTCCGCATACTATAACTATAATACACTGACGCACGCATGCAGTGATCTCTGTGTGTGTGTGTGTGTGTGTGTGTGAATGGCGCCACACGCCGGGAAGAATTGATTTTCCGCCCCGCGCGCGCGAAGCTCTTTTTCGCGAGGACGACGATACTCGGATTTGTATAATATCGCTGTGCTTTTTCTCCCGCAGAAACGAAGAGCAATGGACGGCCGAGTCTAAGAATGGACCGAGCGAAGGAGAACAGCCGATGTACGCGGGGGGACCTCCAGGAATGGACCCCGACGGCGTCATCGAGTCCAATTGGGAAACGGTAAGTCGAGCACCTGTTTCTTTTTTCTGCCTTGGCCGTTAATGCCGCGCGCGACTCGTCGTCGTTGCGAGTTGTTGCACTCACTGGCGCAAGTCTTGGCATGAGCTCCCTCTCTCTGGTGTGCCGAGATCGTTAATGGATGATTTTTTTTTTCTCTCTCTCTCGCCGACAGGTCGTCGATAATTTCGACGATATGAACCTCAAGGAAGAATTACTGAGAGGAATCTACGCCTACGGTTTCGAGAAACCATCAGCTATACAGCAGCGAGCTATTTTACCCTGTGTCAAGGGGCACGACGTTATAGCGCAAGCCCAGTCTGGTAAGGATTCTTTTTTCTCTCGCTGCGACAGTACTCGATTATTCTCGTACGAGGCAGGAATTGTAATGCAGCAGAAACATGCATGCGTTTTGATGTTGGATCGATTCTTCAAAATATTTACTTAGAATCGCGAATGTCGGTTTTCCTTATATTATTGTAAATAATTGGCAGTTGATAAGATAACGTGACTCGCTTTGCGTGACGTTTTTTTGTTCTTGAATTCAAAAGAATCTATAATATCAAAAGCATCGCCTTGAATAATAGTGGAAGTTACAGCAAAATATGCTAATTTCGATTTGCTTTAACTTTTTTTTTACAGGTACTGGCAAAACAGCAACGTTCTCAATTTCTATTCTACAGAAAATTGATACGAATGTCAATGAGTGCCAGGCCTTGATTCTTGCGCCGACCCGTGAATTGGCTCAGCAGGTGCTTACAAAACATTTTTCTTATCGAACGTTTTTTAATCTGATCATTTTTTTTGAAAATTAATTCAATAATCCAATGACCTTGTAGATCCAGAAAGTCGTGATCGCCTTAGGTGATTTCATGCGTGCACAATGCCACGCATGTATTGGAGGAACGAATGTTCGCGAGGACATGCGAAGACTGGAGCAAGGAGTTCACGTTGTTGTCGGAACTCCCGGCCGAGTATTTGATATGATTAGCCGACGTGCGCTACGATCAAACAGTATCAAACTGTTTGTTCTTGATGAGGCCGACGAGATGCTGTCTCGTGGTTTTAAGGACCAAATCTATGATGTTTTTAAGCTTTTGCCTACGGAAGTGCAGGTAAGAATCATTTCTGAAACGCTTACTTCTTATACGTGTAAATATTCAATCTTGAGATGAAAATAGCCACCTAGTAATCGATATTATATTGTATAATATATCTAATCAATAAACGGTGTTTATTTTTAGGTTATTTTACTCTCTGCGACAATGCCAACTGATGTATTAGAGGTATCCAAGTGCTTCATGAGAGAGCCAGTTCGTATTCTCGTGAAAAAAGAAGAACTTACCCTTGAGGGTATCAAACAATTCTTTATCTACATTGAGCGTGAAGATTGGAAGTTAGACACATTGTGCGACTTGTACGATACTCTAAGTATAACGCAAGCAGTCATTTTTTGTAACACCAGACGCAAGGTCGACTGGCTTACTGATCATATGCATCAGAAAGATTTTACTGTGTCTGCAATGCACGGAGACATGGAGCAACGTGAAAGAGACCTCATTATGAGGCAATTCCGCACTGGTTCCTCCCGTGTTTTGATTACCACTGATCTCCTTGCTCGTGGTATTGATGTACAACAAGTTTCTTTGGTAATTAATTACGATTTGCCATCTAACAGAGAAAACTACATTCACAGGTAATTTATTTTGTACAGATTTCTTTTTAATAATAAATTAAATAAGATTTTTGACAATTAACAAATTATTTCTTCATGTTTTATAGAATCGGACGTGGTGGCCGTTTCGGTCGTAAAGGTGTTGCGATTAATTTCGTGACTCAGGATGATAAAAGAATATTGAAAGACATAGAACAATTTTACAACACTCGTATTGATGAAATGCCAATGAACGTCGCTGATTTGATCTAAGTCCCCGACAATTGGCTACATTCTTTATGATAAAAGAAAATAAAAGTAAGTGAAATACGGAGCTCTCAACCGATCTTTCATGGTGTGCGAGTATAATAATACTGAGTGAGTTCGTGAAAACAGTAATTGCTTGTGTAAAAGCGCGCATATACCACGGATAATTCCAACGATTCTTCTCTGAATTGATTTTGTTTTATGTAACAAGTAGCTTACAGCAGGTAAAACATAATTAGCTTACCTGCTGTACCACAAACGTTATTATTGCGATTACTAAAAAATTACTCCAAATATTATTATAATTCTTATTATTACTCTTATTATATTAATTAATTAAAATTAGTGCGAACACTGGCTAGAATCATTGCGAAGCGACTAAAGCGTTTGTGAAACGCGGTAACCGCGCGCGTGGCCTGAGTTGTACTCGGTGGCCTGCGAAAGCAGCAGTTACCGGTTTAGGAAATGAATTTTGTTTACATTATGATAATCGATCTTTTCACGCTCACTGTAATTATGATTATTTTTCTTTGGGAGATAATATTTCTCCTTTCGCTTTTTTTTATTTCTTTTCATACTTTTACGCATGAAGATAAAACAAATACATATTTGTATATTCATTTTCAATTTACACTCTATAATAATGGTAAAGTTTTTTTGATGTTTTTATTACCAAGACTGCGGCATGTTTGTCTATGCAGAGGTTTAGTTGGATTTTGGAAAGGCTATTTTAATCACAAGCGCTCACGAAGGAGATATATTTTTTAAAAGTATAGTTTACATGAATTTTGTATATTGTATATTCAATATTGTAACTTATTTTTATTTTATTTTTTTATACAATTTTTACGAAAAAATCATCTATTATGTTTGTTATCATTTGTAGCGTCTAAATAGAACATTCAGCTTTTCTAAGTTAAACAGTACCACTGAATAGACAAATTAACACGCTCATTTTATTTATATAAATTTGTATCGATTGAAACGCCATGAAAACGGTATTTGTATCTCTCTCTTTCTTTGGCTCTGTTGATTTATTTATCTAGACAGTTGAAACAAAATAAATAAAATTAATAAGACTATGATCACGCGAGAATAAATTCAAAAGTTTTGACGGTTTGTTTGTGTTTGTATTTCCAGGCATTTCTGGACGCCACAAGAATGGGGGAGAATATTTTTGGAAATAAAGACCAAATTTCCCGATTGAACATGCACTCTCGTGAATCGATCACCCTTCTGAAAATCCTATAAATCTTAAATCAAATTTACAAAAGCTTACGGCACCTACTCACACACTTCCTCACATTGAAGGCAACTGCAGTTTCGTTTTATTGTTAATTTTTTTTCTGAAATATCATGGAAACAAAGGAGCAGATCGTTTTATACTTTATTAATAAAACATGCCAATTTATTAAGATTAGTGCATTACGTATTTTATTGAATTGATTCCTTATAAGTATTTATCACAAAATCATGATGGCAAGGCATTTTCCCCGGTACTTACAATCTATTGAGCCTGAATATGTTTTTTAGTGAATTTGTAAATAATTCTTTCAAAGCAAAAGAAAGAACTTTAAGAAGGTTTTGCCAAAAACGATCGTATGGCACATTTATAAGAAAATAGAGAGATAAAAATAACGTTACTGAAAGAGTAGTTATACATAATTTCTGTTTTCGTAAAATTGAGTTTCCTTCTGGTTTATTTCTATTCAATATCACTGTTTTGCTCGCTAGCCTGTCTTTTTGATATTCATATTCGAATTATAAATATAAGTAAGAGAGAAACGACAGAAGTGAAAGGAGATCTTAATAATATTATCTTGCATCAGGCACCAGATATAGAATTTATTCAAAAAGTGTGCATAATCGTTTTTCGTTTTATCAAATACACATAGGTAGTTAGATAGGTAATTGTCATCTATAAAAAAAGCTGCGCTCCGTCAGCCCTAAAGAGTCAATGCTTCCGATCTAATTGATTGTACATCACTTATATTATTTACGTGCTGGTAAAAACGTAGCTAAGGTTCTGCACATATTGTTGTCTGGAAAAAAATAGTGTGACCACTTTCCCCTTCTAATACTTTATAGAATCACGATTAAAGATACTGAAATAAAAATGAAAAATTGCATGCCTACTGCTTCTTTTTTGAGGATTAAAGTTTCACAAGTCTAGGATCTACGACTTTTTGTGAGGAATGTTTGTTTTTCAAGACTGTTTATGTCTGCCACAAAATAATTAAGAGATTTTTACAAGTGACCATTTATTTAAAAATATTTTATAGCCAGACAAAACTTTACTTAAATTAAAAAGAAAAAAAGAATGAACTGAGATTGTGCAACTAATGTGTTCAATAGAGAGACAAAAATAATTAGAAGCAAACTGCTTTAAAAAGGAAAGAGTTCTAGTTGCCGGACCGGGGAATGTCCTTGTCTCCCTGTGTTCGAAGAGTGTTATGTATGGGTGGAATTGACGTATTCAGTATTGAAAATTCCTCGAAACCTTTTTCTATTATATTGTAAGCATAGGTCCAGGACCATTGTGAACGAATACGGGAGAGTCAGGTACCAGATATTTAAGCATTTGCTATGTTTTTAAATCTTAAAAAACTGACTGTTAACTAAAGTGTACATTCTGAATGATGTAGACAAGTAATATGTGCGAATAAATATTTATTCATGGAAATAAAATATCCTTCACTTTTTTGGTATACCGAGTTTTTTAGTGTTTGATTCGAGAAAATAAAAAAATCTTTTCTTTTAATTATATAATTTTTCGTTTAATTTTTTTATTTTATGTACATAAAAATTTTTTTCATGAAATAAATTATTATTTATTCATCTTATAGGTACACAACAATCAATAAATATGGAATGATACAAGGTATTGCACTCAAATTGATATGTTGTAACATTTTTGTAACATTACTCACTTATATTAATCTTTAAGTCTGTCAGAAAAATAGTTTTGAGTCACGACTAATAAAATCTATTCCTTTAACAATTATCTATAATGTATATATTATATATATATGCTTTTGAAACTTGTATACACATACGTATATGAGGGTTTCAAAGTCTAAATACGTAAAGGTTAATTTACATCAGAAGATCTACATGAGTATTTTCAGCCTTTTGTAACTCGTATTCTTATTTACACTTTGAACCCAATGAACTTTCACGCTTAATTTTTCGAGTATTGCGCCGTGTTAGTTTGAAAGACAACGTTAAAACAATATTTTTTACATATCTGTACCAGACAGATTGTACTAGCTGGTAATTAATCATCTATTGTTATTTCTTCTTTTAATATATGATTATAGATACCCTAAAAATAAATTTTTCATTATTGACCGTTGTTGAAATTACGATTTTAAAGTAATTTATGTGAAAAAAGTGTAGGTTATACCATTAGAGTTGTAAAGGCATATCCAATTTGTCCATTCATTAAATAAGATTCCATAAAATCTTCAATAAAATGTATTTCACTTCCAAGTTGCAAAACGCTTGCGCGAACAACAACAAAATAAAATATTGGTATCAAGTCATCTGCAGGTAACTTGTAATTTTCAAGCAATCTTTTTTGTATGGCCTGTAAAACCAGAAATGAAGAAGTATTCAAATGATATTTAATTTTCAATCCGAAAATGATTAAGTTTAATAAGTTCGTTAAAATAGTATACCTGCTCAATTTGATAATGCGTATTTCTAATAACTATTAATTTTTCTACAGCTGAGAATGTAGTTTTTAATTGCTGCAAAGTTTCTATAGCTTCATTAAGAAACGTGTCGTTTTCAGATACATCAAAATTTTTCCAAAATTTTCTAAAACCGAAAGTTGTTATAATTACTGTCATAATTATTGTCATATTTTTCAAATGATGCTAGAAGAAAAGAAACGTACGGGTCAATGCCTAGAAAGGCTAGCAAAGTATTGTTAGGCTGCTTGTTCCATTTGATAAGTCGCTCCCAGTAAGCATCGTCAGTTTTTTTATTATGAAGCGCGTACAATACAAATAAGGCAAAATAAACTCGTGGCAGTAAAATTGGATGAAGTATTGCAGCTGCGCTTATCACTTTTCTGAAACAATAAGTTGCGAAATAATGAAATTTATCTAAATTATTTTCAGTTACTTCTAATTTTATTAAAAACGCTATAGGAATTGTTCCGATATTGTTTTAAGTGGTTTACCATTGGTTTTTAAAGTGGTAATATAAGTGACTTAAAGTATCGAAATTGTGGACTTACAATAGTGGACCATTTTAGAGCATATGCAATCTATAGGTCGTTTCAATATGCCAAAATAATGGTTTTTCTGACCTCCTACCGGAGTTAAAAAAATAGTATACAGACCATGGCCAGTAAAAAAGAAAGCCTCAAATTACATGTGATCTGAGACATTTTTTATTTTACTGGCCTTGGGTTGTAATATACTATTACCGAACATTTAAGATAAGAAAGTTTGTAGAATTATTAATTGTTGTAGTAAAAACATTTTAGGAGTTTAACTCAGACCTACCCACTTAATATCTTAATAGTTCTCGAATTGCAGACATTAACTAGTTGATTTTTTATATTAGCATATGATATTTACAAATGAATCAAGTTTTATTATGTCTTTGAAAAGGTAGGATTTAGGCCTACCAAACGTTTTGCGTAATAAATAATTAGTTCTAAAGTATGGTTGAAGTTTTTTTTCTATACAAATTTTTGAAAATGTAACGACTTACTCTTCGTTGCACTCGTCATTAGTTTCAGATTTAAGTATACACTCGTCGGCTGCCTTTGGTAAAGCTGGAAAGAATAGTGTGACTGCTTCGTATATTCTTGTAGTAATACTTCTGAGCTCGGTAACTGCATGTTTCAGCAGCAACGGGTGTACCCGAACACCGCCGTAAGTTGCAGTATAAACAGCAGCAAGTTCGTTGAGTAAAGTGCCAAGGGGATGATGTGGACTTTCAAAGGCGCGTTTCAAGTATTTATGAATCTGTTCATAGACTGGTAAACTCAGTTTTTCATGGTCAAAATAAAGGATTTTGTTAATCTGGTCACTATTTGCATCCGCGTCTTTACTATCCGTTTGCGAGAAATTCGAAATATTAAGTAAACTGGAATTATTGTTGGTATTATTAAAAAATTGGCGTTTTTGTCGGCAACGCTGGGATTTGGAGATTATTACGGCAACATTTTGCCACAGTTTTCTAGTCTCAATTTGACGTACTGAAGAATTTTTAGAATTAATTCCAGTATTTATTTCAGGAATACCAAGCTGTTGAAAAAATTGGCGGAATATTGCCTTCCATTTTTGATCAGATGGTGCACAAAGTTTACCAAAGGATCTAGATTTGAAATTAAAGAATATTAATTTTTTTAACTTGCAAGTACAGATATTTAAATTGACTCATGATGTACTATTGTATAACTCATTACTTACGGCGGTTCTTTTTGAGACTTTTCATTTGGGGCTTTGTTATTTATATGAAGTGTGGCAGTAACTTTAATACCCTCATTCCATGCACCACTAAAATTTCCCTCTAGTTTTTCTTCATTACTAAAAGTTAGGATTCCTTTTCCACCAAAAACACCAACTGATTTGAATTCACCTTCATAGTGTGTTCCATCTTCAAGAACCATAATACCATGACCCTATATTTGCAATAATTAATGGGTTACATGTAGAAAAATCAATGCTATCATATATAATTTTATTACCATAAAAACATCTTGAACGAATATGCCTTCATAATAAATCCCATCAAGAGTGACTATCAAACCACTACCATGTTTTGCATTATTGTTCCATGATCCTAAGTATTTTTCTCCTGCCATCAAAGATAGTTAATTTAACGATGATAACGTGCATAATACAATTTCACGTAGTTCTCTACACGCGTATAAATTGAGTCACGCTCGCGTGTTATTAAATAAGAACATAATAATTTTAAAAACTACAATAATTACCTGTTTTTATATCATCCATGACTCCATATCCTTGTTTTACACCAGAAGACCATTCGCCAATATATACGGATGCAACAGATGCCATAAAGTGCCCTTCTTTCTTCATTCCGTGTCCATGCGGTAATCCATCTTTAAAATACCCTTCGTAGACATCTCCGTTTATGTAGCTGATCAAATAGAAGCTCCAATTAGTTATTTAAAAATTAGGGAATTAAATATTGTTACATAATAAACATGATACATACTTCATAACACCGTATCCATTTTGCAAGCCATCCTTCCATTGACCTTCGTATACACCTTGAGTTGGCATCTCCATTCTACCAGTTCCATGTATAGCACCTTTGTGAAATTGTCCAATGTACATACGATAGTCAGCCCACTCCAATTTTCCAGATCCATGCAACTTGCCAATCAGCCATTGTCCTTCAAAATTAATACTTATTAATTGTCGTATTTTCAATTTTTTCTATTATCAGTTAATATAATTGTGTATGAAGCTTACAAAACGTTTTTACATACCAGTATAAGTTGCATCTTTATAGACAGAATGTTTTGTGAAGGTAAACGAACCCGTACGTATTTTAGGAGGCATATGACTAGCAGATCTTTGAAGACTATTTTTGATAGCAGTTTGTAGAGCATGAAACCATTCACTACGATCAGCAGCAGTTGGAGTATACAATATAAAGCTATCTTCAGGTGTTGTTATTGATATGGCATTCTGTAACAGAAACACGAATTCATTTTTTTTATTTTAATTGATAAAAAAAATGGCATTGATAAATCGCAAATACTTACTTGAAAAGTATCAGAATCTGGTAAAAGTTCAACCCACAATAACGGTAATAGATGAGCTGTGTAAGTTGTACCAGTGATGTGAAGAAAATAATCAGTTAATAAAATAAACCAATGCGAAGAAAATCTACTAGAATTAAATAAAGAAATGTGATGAGATCGAGATTCTCTAATCACTCTCCTTTCAGGAGATCTGAATTGTTCAACTATTTTGCCAGATCCTTCCCAAAAGTTTCTTGTACTCTCAGCTTCTTTCAAACGTTTTATTTGTTCTTTGGAAATTATTTCCCATTTGTTCAAGGCTTCTTGCAATTGTTCCATTTTCAGATTAACAGTGTTTATCCTGATTAAATTCTGTATTGAATTTATGTATCTGTAATAAATCATCATGATGACATTTAAATTTGTACAAAGTAACATTTCTTGACTTGATTAAATAAACACTGAATTGAATATGTTAAAACTATTTTCCTATTAAAAAGTCTTATTGTTTAAATTTTTATGAAAAATGTAACCATTAGTGCATATGAGACTATCAGTTATAAGTACATATGAGAAAATATTAAAGAAGTAACTTGAATTATTGCGATTGAATTAAATAGAGCGTATATGAAAATTTATAAAAATTTACCTGCTTAGATGTTGAAGAGGATGTTGTAAAACAAATGCAATAATGGTTTCGTTGGTAATTTTTACATCTTTATCTTTCATTTTATCTTTGAAAATAAATGAAAGAACTTGTAATACATCGATAAGCTTGGCGATTTGTGAAAATCCGCCTAGAGCAATTATATCACATATTGCATTTAAATAAGACTTGTACACACTAATGAATTCGTCAACGCTAGCAACAATTACAACTTCGTTAGCTTCATGGACGCGATTATAGTAATCCCACAAACTTTGAACGTTTAAAACATTTACACTTAAAAGTTCGCTGTGAGAACGACATAATATTTCGTAGACATTTAATTCGCGAGTAGCTCCACCTTTTTTTTGAAATGGTATTATTAAGTTTTGATAAACGTACAATATTTCATTTAAAAATATTTGTTCCTCTATTAGCACATCAGATATAGCGTTGATAGATTTATTCGTCATCACACAGCAACTGAATGTATCAGAGCAGAAAACACGTTTGAGGGTATTCTCCTTTATTTCTGGTACTTCCAAAGTTGACATTACTCCAGAAGACCTAAAATTTTATCAAAGTTAAGAAGTTTTAGTGCATTATTTTAAAAGTATTATTATCGTTAATACCTGTGTTTTCCCATTAAAAATATTTTGTTGTCCATCATTATCAAACTATGATCACTTCCAGCTGCAATATCCTTAGCTCTCTCATTTGCTGTTAGATGAATAAAAAAATTTGAAGAAAATAACTGTGGTGATTTTTGATCAACTTGAGAGCAGTGTGCAACCTGCATAAAATTATTTCTACCCCATGTAAAGACTCTACCATCCAGTGTGAGTGCCAGAGTATGGTACGCACCACATGCAATTTTTTTGATTCCGCTATGATTAAGCATAGTAACTTCACGAGGTCTGGGTCTGTTAATTATATCTCCAACTCCAAGTTGTCCATATGTTACATCGCCCCATGTCCATAACTCAGTTGCTAATGCATTACTACCTGTGCGAACCAATAAATTTATTCTTTTATCTTTTATGCGTTGCTGCTCCAATTCATGTTCTGAGGAACCTGCACTGGATGACCAGGGAAACTCTTCATTACGTAAACTATTTATTAAACTGCCAGCAGTTCTTTTTGATTCTTCAATTCCTAACTCTTCAAAATTATCACTAATATCATCTCTTACATCATTAACATCTGAACTACCACTAACATGTCTTGACAGTGTCGCAACTTTGTCTCCAACTGTTTTCACTCCTTCATAAACTAAATTAGCCATGTTTGAAACATTTTGTTTGATAAGGCTAGCTGGATTATCGATTGTATCCATTTGCAATTCATCTTTTACACTACCATAAGAGGAAACCCAAGATAGTTGCCTTGTAAAGAATTGCTTTGCAGCTTCAGTGTTTATAGATATAACATTTTTCTTTGCCTCTTTGTCACATTCTAATACTTCATTTGTGCATATTTCTCCATTTATCCTTGAATTCACAGAATTCGTTATTATTTTTTCATCTTCAATAGTATGAAATACATCTTCCTTGCTTGTGCTTGACAAAGCACTTATCGAATTTGTGGAGTGACCTGTGCTAAACTGCTGTGCATTTACACCCATAGGGCCTGTGTCTGAGGATGTGACACTCATAGGGCTTGGCGTAACATTGTTGAGGCACTGTGAACATGATTTGACAAAAACTTCTTGCATATCATTCTCACTATCTGTATCTTCTTTTCCTACTCTAAATATTTTTCTTAATAAAACTACATAAAAGTTAGATCCACATGCAACATCTGAGACAACTCGTCCATCAAAAAAAAATACTTTCTTAGGTTCCTGAGACTTAATGTCAATCTGTGGCTGATCACCGTTTGCCCATAATTGACCACTTTCCGTGACAAATAAAGCAGAACTATCGTTGACTGCTATTGCAATTACTTTGGCAATATCGTTGTCCTGCTTGCACCTAGAAAACAAAATTATAAAGTAAATAATTCAATAGAAAGTATCATTTGTTTATAATCTATAGTCTTCTGGAACATTTTACAAGTATGATTTGTAACGCTATAAATATTAACTTTATTTTGCAGATGGTTGATTTTTTAAAAATTTAATCATATCTTGGCATCGAGAAAAATAAACTATAGTGTTTTAAAATTCGTACTTTTTGAATGTGATTTAGAAATACCAAGAGAAAGTTCTAGTAATGTTTTTATGATGAGTCTTAAATAGAATAAATATATCTTTATTCATAACAAAGCAATTGGAATGAAAAACCCATTATCAGTGTGATAAAGTATCAAGTTCAATACACAGTAAACAGCTTATCAAACCTTGGAAACTGTATATTAATTATATCAATTCTAAGTCTCGACTATATCAATGACTTTTTAGAATAATAACTAATAGGTATAAAATAAATGAATTGTACTACAGCTAATTAACTTTATATAAATATTACTCAATAATCGAATAGCTCTTACCCATGACTGCAGTACTTGATATCCTCTCTAAGAATGATAGTATCAACAATACCAAGGTTCTCAGGATGAATCTTAAGAACGGAGCCATCGGTGACAACTACAAATACGTGCTCGCTATTGGCAGCCAGATCTACAGCACTAAATTGGCTCCGCCTCATAGCTAAAGTAGCAGTCAGCGCTGTGGATGACTCAGTGCCATCGGCCTGGCAATTGCTGTCACCAGCTGCAACTGTGACCTCACCGTAGTACAAGCCACAGGTCGTTGTCATGAGGAAGACGCGGTCCGCGACGCTGACGACCTTGCCGACGCTGCCGTCCAGCTGATCGAGAAAGCTGAGCTCGACCTTGTCAGCGCCGCGCCACAGGTGCACCAGTCTCTCGTCGTTGCACATGCTGATGGCAGGCTGCTCGACGGGCTCCGACGACGACGATGTCGAGGACGACGACATAACCTCGTCAGCGGCCTCCTGCCGTGAATCACTACTTCGGTCGCTGCTGCCGCTGCTGCTGGAAGTTGCTGTATTTTGCAACAGCTTTTCGTCATGTTATTATTGACGATATCGGAGCAGCCGTCACGCTCGTTCGCTTAATCAGTTGGCTGATGCGCGGCAGCATCACTGTACCCTCGCAGCGAACGGGAGAGAGCTTGCTCGGGATCGGGGAGAGAGACGAGTTGAGGAATAAAGAGACAGAAAGCTGCCCCCTTTTAAATTTTTTGTGCGTGATTTGCAACGCACCGAAGCTTCTCTGCAGCTACTCTTGCCTTTTCTTCGATGCTGTTGTTCTTGGCTATTTGCGAGCTTATTATCTACTTACATCACTTAGATCGCCTTCAAGCAGAACAGTGTTATTTATACAGCTATGTATAAATATAAGTACTACACTGGCCGAGGTGCCGAAAAGAGCTCGCATGAGACACAGATGACAGATCAGAGGAAGCTGCGTAGTAAGCGTACACTATAGTCTTGTCTTGTCACTGTCAAAGCAACGCTATCATATTACATATATGTACGATGTATACAGACATCACACAAGTGAATATCGCGCACTCTCTCACTTGCTTTCGCATTCGCACCTCCTCTCACGTTTACGCGAATGCGACGCATGGGCGGATTGTTTGTATATATTTTTGTGCACTAATACACACTATTACTATATATAGATATAACAAGCATTCATGCGCATATATACTTTTATCATATACATATATATATATTACGATTTTTTGCTTGCTCGCGCATGCACTTTCCAGCGCGCGAAAAGCTCAGCACTTATTGAAATAGTATTATTAATAGGTATATAATAAGGTTTATTTGCAATTTGCCAATTGATTGCTTTTTCTATGCTCGGCTTTCATAATTATTACTCGATGAATTTTGTCCATTGTACTGTGCAATCAGTGACCAAAAAAAAAGAATAAATTATACCTTTATAAAGGTGGTCCGAAAGTCATAATTAAAAATTTAAATTTCAAGCCACAGTATAGCAGAGACGAAGAAACAACATTTAGTTATTACAAAATGTAAGTAAAAATAATAATAGTCAATAATAATATCATATTTAAAGTAAAAATTCGTTGCTTTTTTCTACGGTATGTACATTGTGACGCGAAATTTGAAATTTTGATTAGTTTCCACACTTATATCCAGCTGTATCTGTTTGCAATAGAGAACTTTGCAAACGATCATTTGGGTTCAAAGTTATGAATAAGTTAGAAGAATCTTAAAGATTGCATTATTTGCGAACACGACATGTGGGCTGTCCGAATTTACTACCTTGGAGCGTGTCATTTCTTTTTTTATTATAGTGTAATTTTGTCACTTGATAAGCTTTACATACCAGTACTTATAGAAAATCTTAAAAATGGATTTTAAACTCAAAATGTTTCTATTATCGTATTTCAAAACTGGTAATCCTATAATTCTAAAAACGGTTTTAAATGTATGCTTTCTTTTAGAATTTTGGTTTTTTTTTCTTATGGACAGTTCGTGCAGAATAAAAGTGTATCAATATTTTGTATAGAGCACATACTTTAAATTACTATCCTATAAATGTTATAATTAATGTCTTTCATTTCTATAATGGGATTAATATATTACACGGATTCTCGTAAAAATATAGACATTATGTTTATTAATATTGTCAATGCTTGAAAAAGTTAAATAAAAAATCGGTAAAAGTTCTAACAAAATATGGTATAAATTATAAAAATTCTAATGATAGCGATGAATACCTGATATTACTTATCTTGAAATTTTATAGAGAATAAAAACATGTATCAATCCTGTCTGCTTCAAATTTCTTTTCAAGATATAATATCATATATTTCTTTTATCTTAATTTTATCGGATTAAGGAGATTTTTTTTCAAACATCCCTTTCACTCTGACAAACAAGATAATTAAACATAGAAGGGGAGTGGCATCTTATTTTTCTTTGAATATGCTGTGGTCTTAAGTTCCTTGAACTTTTGCAAGGTTCTTCATCGCTTGATATGCTGCCAGATGATGAACAAATGCTAAGTTTAGATGATTGTCTTTTTAGAATCTGGAATTTCAAGCAAAATCGAATTCTACTACATTGATAAAATACCTTTACAGTTTTGTATGACTAAATATCTATTCATTATTTTAAATTATTAATGTATTATTGTAATACCTGTTGTTTTTTTTTCTTTTCTGTTTTAGAGTAGTTTATTTCATCTTTTGCATTATTTATAAAATTCTGTTGCCGAGGTTGAATGGAGGTTCTTGATTTTGCATTTTCATAGATTTCGTAATTTTCCTGGCAGTAATTTGGTATTTTACATTTTAATTTTTTTTCATTTAAGTTGTCATCTGCAGTATTTGATGATTCCAAGTTATTCAGCCTCTCTGTAGTTTTCAGTAAAGCTTTCATCAAAGTTTCCAAAAGCATCTCTGTTGTCTGTTTATCTGTTTTAGGAGGAATTAGCACCTTCGAATTTTCTGTTTCTTTTTCAAGAATGTTTGGTGTTTTTTTTATACATGAACATGAACTTTCATTTCTAACTTTTATACAATTTGAACATTTTATATCAGTTTGAGGTGTAGTTTCAAATTGAAGAGTTATATTTGATTTTATCATTGTAGAAGATTTTTCATCAAAATTATAACTTATGGGAATTATTAAAGTTGGGTTAATTTTAGCATCACTTATTTTATCATTAATTTTTGCATGGACTAAATTATCACTTATCGAATTTGTATTTGCACTATATTGTTCATTTTTAACTATTGGTTTGTAAATTAAACTGTTTGCATCTGCAGAGCTTGACGAAGAGTGAGAAATGCTTTCTGCATACTTGGTTTTCAGAAGTTGCAAGGTTTCTGAATTTTCAGAGGTATTACTATCTACTATTATAGTTGGCTGTGAAGTACTTTTCTTCCTTTTAAAAATTTTATTAAATAGCAAATTTAATCTTGCTTTCTTTCGAGATTTTAATAATACAGTTTTAGGAAGTTGAGACGCAGCATTTTTTGATTGTATATTACAATTGCTTGTGCTTGATAAACAATGAATATTGTTTGGTACTTGAACTACAAAAGTTAAGGTACCTGAAGTATTATCATTGTTGACCGAACCTACTTCAGCATTAATTGTTTTTTCCATTGAATTTTTTGTACTATCACTATCCATAAACAGATTTTTTTTAGCATTTACTTTGGTTTCAAACTCTTGCATTAATAAATTCAAATCTGGAAAACTGCTACTTAGTGAATTAGTGTTACATTTTTTAATTTCTTTCTCTTTTCCTGATGTTTGTTGCAAATCACACAGGAGTTTTTCCATGCAATAAAGATGATGACGGAATTCCTTGACTTGCTCTAAGAACTGTATTTCAGTATTGCTTTGAAAGCTTGAACTGTCCAAATCTATAAATACATGACAAATATACAATACAATACACAATTTAAAATAAAATTATATTTATAATAAGTTACCTTTTTCAAAATTTTCCATAATTATCAAAAGAATTTCATTTTTTCATATCGAAACACTATTTTGTAAACCAAAAAAATAAAAAATATTAACTGTTATTACATTTTTGGTTATAAAAATGTAGATATCTTTTGTTTAACACAAGTATTGTAATGGATAATTATGAAAATTATATTTTCATCATTATTCTAAGATTTTTTAAACCATTAATAAAGAGCACTTATAATTATAAAAATAGTTTATTTTATTGCAGCATCAAATTAAGGGCCTTTTGTAAGCCCATAATTTCTCATGATCATAAATAAGATGTATTTTTTCATACATATATTTAAAAAAATATAATAAATTATCATATTGTCCATTGTAAGGCTTATACAAATCTGACTCTTTTACAATACTCTTGGTATCTGTTGATGATAGCCTGTCTTCAATGTCTGCATAATTTTCTACAATTCCATATGCATTTGTATGTAATTCAATAAGAAATTGATGGATGGCTTCCACTGTGGCCAAGTACCATCTTGGACTTTTTTTTTGATGTCTCCAAAATTGTGAAATTCGAGAATTCAGTATTACGCAAGGTAAATCTGTAAATCATTTTATAAAAATGTTATAAGTTATACAAATATAAATTAATTTGGTGTAAATACTAAATTTTGCTACAGTACCTCGTAATCTTTGGTCTTTGTATATAGACTTTGTTTGATGCCAAGTGCTATCTATGAATACTGCTCTGGTTATCGGAAATTTGTTTTCCAAAGAATCTTTAACTATCTCAGCTCTTGATTCAGACTTCTGTGTAAATAAATCTTCAATACCCATTGCTGTTTTACTAGGAAAAATAAGAACTGTCTAAAGGCTGGTGTTACACTGTTTAAATGTTATGTTGATTTATTATTTATGAAATTACATGATAATGCTTACTTTCTCATCTGCCGAAAAATCTGGAAAGTTAGGGTAAGTATAGATTTTGACATCTTCAGGAGCTACAATAGCTGCATGGACTGCTGTGCTTTTACCATCAATTTCTTGAACATGTTTGATGATATCAATTTTAATAGGTAACTGCAAAGAAAAATTGTGAAAATACAATCTCGCAAATGATATAGGAAATAAAGAGTGTATTCTTGTAGGTTAATAAATCTTTAACAATATTTTTAAAAAATTTCAGAGTTTATACGTAAAAATAAAAAGATGCGTTGCGTTTATTTACCTTAATTTTAGGAATCAATTTATCTTCTATCACAGGAGAGTAACAAGTGTAACAAAAGAATTTTCGGGACTTGTAACAATTGCGGCATATTTCTCTTCCTTCGATTTTATCGAGACAACTAACATCGTCAATTTTTAAATGTCGAAAAGGTGCACGATCAATAACTTTCTGTTGCTCTTCTAATTCCCTTAATTTTGATTCATTCGCATTTTTAGACGAGTCTTTATCCAGTAAATCTTTTTGATCCGCCATGTTTTAATACATCCAATACAATGCGCACGGCGCACGTGTCTATCGGTTGACAAGTTGAAGTAGTATATATATATAAGTATATAGTCGTAATACAAATAGATAGAACCGCCATCGTCTATCGGTAATATCGGCATCGGCGTCATGATATAAGTGATAATATAGGAAAAAAATCGATATAGAGGAAACAGAGAAAGAGCAAACTCACAGTAACAATATTATTTGCAATAGCACAATTTATTTCAATTTCAACAATTTTAGAAACAAAATATTTTGAATTATTAAAAGCAAACAGGAAAACTGCTGTTCTAATATTTTAAGAGCATAATTATTTTATGCATTAGGTAAAATTAAACTTATAGTTAAATTCTAAAGGCAACCTAAATAATCATTTTTTCATGAAAAAGATACAAAATTATTTCTAGGTTTATTTACCACATATAAATATCACCCATTTATCAATTACAATTATTTGAATGCACTTATTTAAAATTACTCTTCACTATTTCACTCTATTTTAACTTTATCGGAGTTGAAGATTGGAATACTCTTAACGAGTATCTCACCACCATGACGGCACTAAAAATAATAATAATATAAGTAAAAAAATTCAATCAATCAATTTTTATCATTATGTAAAAAAATTGAGTAATCACCTGATGGCAGCAATCAGTCCCGCAGGCATAATTTTTCCAGAATTGTAAAACCGATAACCCATCATTCCACCAAGTACTGCACTACTTCCTAAAATCACTCCATAATTCTGTGGATCTTGAGATGTTTGGAAAGCTCCGTAGCCTAAGAGGGAACCAAATAAAAGTCCAGCTCCCAGTGATGGAATAGAATCTGCAAAAGAACAGTGTTTATTTTATATGTTGTTTAGATTCATTAAATTTTCATGTTTATAAATTGTCAAAGTCGAAGCAGTAGAGTTAACTTAATAAAAATTGAGACTAATTAAACATAGTTAGTGTAAATTAGCAATAAATTGAGTAAATTAAAAAATGCAAAAGAAAAAGAAAACAACTTACGGGATTTAACATAACCCATAACACCTCCAGCTGCTACGGCAGCAGCGTACGCAAATCCGGGAATATCAAGTGGCATTTTGTACTTATTTGTTTAATTAATAAACTAATTAAATGCCGGTTTACAGTGTATGTATTCGAATAGTTGACTTCTTACTATTCTGTGAATGCAGTGGATTACCGAATCGAATGATCTAGCAATAAAAGAAAATACATGTATACTACAGATATAGAACGTATTCTGCTCGCCAGTGACAAGTCACTAACAGAGCGGGTTGATTGTTTATAAACTTTTATTTCTTAATCCATATTTCTAATTTATTAACTTAATAATAAAACTTGATTAAACATCAGTTTATGTTTTATGTATGTGTATTATTTCCACATAACTTATGATATTTGAAAAGAATTTTTTTATCTCTTTCAACACTTTTAAATTTCCCGCTAATGTTCGATTCATCTCAACGACTCAAGTGTTTCACAAGTAAAATTTATAAGATGAAAAAAAAAAAAATAAAAATTTAAAATAAAAATATATGCGTTCATGCATTTATCATGCTTTTATTTATTGTTGATCGGTAATCGATATAAATATTATAAAAATGGATTTTTAGTATATAATAATTATTGTACAGAGGCGCTGCACTCGCACTGAAAATCGTCTGAACCCCCCTCCCCGTTGCTTTCACATTTGAAGGCCTACGACGAATATTTACAAAAAATGCTAAAAGTTATGGACGTGTGATAAAATAATACAGAGGTAATACATTGCTGCTTTTTAGCTTAATTTAAACTCTTTAGGTGTGTTAATAGACTTTCAAGGCTGTACATTACTCAGAGTTCACGAATCAGCTGATCATCATGAACGTGCATGTGTTTCAATCAGTTGCAGAAAGAAAAATTTTTCTTTATTTCCGTTCCTGTCATAAGTATTTTCATTGAGTCCGTGTCAAAAGTGTAGATTCCAAGGTTGTGTTTCAGTGTTGTCAAGCTAGTTCTGGGAAATAATTGATAAGACACTGAGGTGCAATTTGTGTGCAAATCTCATTGCAGTCAGTGGGAATTTCAGTCGCACAAAGTTTCTCTTCGCAAGACATTGCATTAGCAGTTTTAATATTTGAAGAAGAAATTTAAATTTGCAAAAAATCATGTTGTCTGATAAATATGTCTACAGCACTGGGAATATTCTCTCGTTTAATGAGTTGAAAAAGAAGGCCGGACTCAATTCCAGGGATGAAGTAAGTTCTTAATGAATTCTCTAATGTATTTTTCAATGTTGCGATTGTGACATTTATTATGTCATATGCAATTTTAAGAATTATTGAGTTTTTAATTATAATAATTTTAGTTGATTGAAGCAATTAAAATAAATCTTGAAGAGAAAGGGAAAGGAGATGGAATAAATATTGTAAGCATAATTGACAATTATTATATTTATATCAATTGGTTTATTTTTTAAGATAAGTGTTTTAAATAAAAATAATGACTTTTCAGAGTAATGGCATAAATATAAATCCTGAAAATATAGATAGAAAAGAGATGAAAGTCACTGTAAAAATATTTTTATCGAATTCAGATTCAAAATCATTGGAGGAAGCTTTGAATCAGGGTAACAAAAATCACATTCAGTTACAATGAGCTATTCTTTTAATAATGTTATAAAAGAATTTATATTGAATTTTACTTTCAGTATGTCATGTTCTGAAATCCGATATAATAGAGTCATTGGTTATAGTTCTAAATAAAAAAGAAAGTGTAGATGATATTTTGACTTCATTGCAACGTTTGTGGAAAGTGCTGGAAGAATATTTTAAAAAGGGAAAATTAATGAGTATTGGAGTCAGTGACATGGACACAGAGAAATTTATCCAACTTTTCAATTGGGCAAACGTAAGTTCAGAACTTTTCTTCAATCTGAAATATTTACAATGTTATCTACAATAAAGACTAATTTATTATTATATAATATAGGTAAAGCCTAATATCATACAAATCAACCTTGCAACATGCTGTGTAGTACCGCCAGCTCTTCAAGAATTTACAAAACAGAATGATATTCAGCTATTAACGCATAGCGATCCAGACCGTAAGTATTTATTTAAAAAGCTTTTTTTTGGCGTATTTTGCACAGTGATCAATGACAATACTTGTTTATGAAAGTCACACTTTGATAAGTTAAATTGAATAATTAAAAAATAATACAAAATTTTTTATTTCAGCAATTTTACCAAAGGAATCTCTGGCAGAATTTTTTGGTGATAATGCTGAATTGAATTGGGTGGCACGTTACCAAGTACACTTAAGGTGTCGAGGAGTTCTTTCTTCAAAGGGCTACTTAATTCAGGTGGATAGGTCTACATGAACAATATTATAAATTGATCTTAGCATTTGTCATTTGCATTTGTAATACACGTTACTTATTTTATTGAGGAATTGATAAATTTATATAATATTAAATATAGATTTATTAAATGTGGATATTAATTAATATTAGATGTGGATTTATCAAGTATCTGCACCATTAAAAAAGTATTGAGTCGCTTTGAAGCTTAGTCTAGATTATAAACACTTACTTCATAAAGGTGCAGGTATTTCGTTTAACAAAAATTTTAAAGATCTAAATTAGGCTTTAAAAAACTACAATATTTTTTTATAAAACAACATTTATATTAAAAAAAAATTGTTTGGAAAATTATTATAATCTAAGTTGTAATTGTGATTGGCAAATGTCAAGGAAAATGAAATGTTGTTATTCCATGTCCAAAAAAATTTTTGTTTTATCTGAAAATTTTTTTTTAAATTGCAAAAAATTCCAAAACGTAAGCTTATGATAAATAATTGTACAAAACTCGAAGTATCAGTTATTTATTCTTGTAACTTACAACTACATTCTAACTACGAGTGATAGAGTCAATTTAAAATAATAAGAATTTCAAAGATGTAATGAAAATTTTTTTTTACGTTTAAAATATTTTTATATTTCCACAAATACTTTACACTTATAAAAATATTACTAACACTTGTAATATATGTTGAATTTCACTTATATTTATATAAATAAAAAAATTAAAAAATAGATAAAATTTACATGAATTATAATTTAAGGTATTAAATTTTATGATAGTATTACATTTTATATTCTATGTACATAAAAATGAAATGAATATAATAAAATTTGTTTCAAATGTAAGTAATCTAATTGAATTGAACGAAAACTAATTAATGACGAACTCGTTAATGTTTTAAATTTGTAAGATATAATTGTTCCTTTCGAGATAGTACTACCTGACAATTCTGATGAGATGTTATAATATATTAATGTTATAATATGCAAAATAAAATCATGGTTGCATGTTATTGTTTATATAAATTTTAGGTTTTATTATTTTTCTTTGAGAATTGTAAACTTGCCTTCGATTAAAAACTTGATATGTTGATTTTCAAAAAAGTTTTTTAGAAGTTTGTTAGAATTTGTTAGAATATTATTGCTTCCTCTTAAAGGAAGCTTTTTGATAACGATTTTTACAAGTTTGCTACTTAAAAATACTCGAAACGTATTTCTAAGATGTCTGGAAGTCAAATCGAGCATTTTTAGAAAATATCTGTAGATGTGAGTGTGAACGTATGTGTACTATTAGATCTCAGCTTATGTTAATCTGATTTAATTGCAACTAATTTTTTGAATTTATTTTTTTTTGCCCTAATGAAAAAAAGCATTTTTCACTTCGTTGATCCTTTTTTAAGTTATAGTCACTTTTAAGTTTCCATAAAACATTTATTTTACATTTTTTAATAGTATAGGATCGGATATATTTAAACGGGACTTTTATATAGTTGCTAAAGTCTCTAAGTTATTGAAAACATGTTTTGTGCAGTATACTATAGTACTTTTAACTCGAAAAATAATTGTCCATTTATTTTGAAAAAATCATGATAATATAATGTAGAATGTTGAGAGACATATTCTGGGAAAATTTTAGGCAATTTCCTCTGTTAATTAAAACATTAAAAAACGTGTTTATCGGTTGTCCAACTATTATACGAACAGAAAGGTTTCGACGTACTATTGAAATTTCGGAAAATATTACATTTTCCACATACCCTGACCTGCTTCATGAAACTCGTTAAGATCAAAGATATTGAGGAGACTAACAAAAATGTCTTCATAGCTATATTAGATATGTATACCTCACATGTTACAACTCGAAAAAGAATTTTAAATTTTGAAGCAAGTTCGGCAGGTATTTTTAACTCGCGAATAAATGAATAAGTAAGTACAAAATTTCCGTGTCTAATATGTGGTAATAGATCTTTATTGATTTGTTAAGTGCCACGTCATTAGACGCTTTGCACAAAAATAAATAGAAATAACTAACGAAGCTAATACCAGAACACTAAAAGGAGCGTATATTGCATTGCGAGAAGGCTATTGATCGGCGCCATTGCGATTATCTCTCTCTCTTAGAGTATAGCGGCGTGTATAAGTTATTCGAAGCCCGTAATCGGCTGGAGATCGCATATATCGTATCTGATCGTATTCTGTTTGCAGTGCTGTCGATACCCATAGTTCTATTTGACATTTTTCTAAACTCGACTATTATGGTCGGCTAAATGAGAAATGATGATTACTTGCAATCGAGTATAGAGAGAGAGAGAAAGAGAGAGAGATTTGCTTTGCCGAAGTAGCGAAATCATTTGTATAGAGAGCTCTATGAAGGTGTGATAATCATTGTTTTTTTTCGTGAAGCGTCAACCTTGCAATTTAAAAACATTATAGTGCACTAAAGCTATCTAGGCTCTAAGTGCAGAATCAGATTCATAATTTAATAATGAAGACAGATTTGCAAGTTTTATTGTTCCTTATATATACGAGCTTCCTGATTCTTCTTCGAAATCGGTTTGCCGTCGATAATAATCAGATCGTTGAAAGCTTCTTCAGCGGTTAGCTCATGCAGTGTTAAACGGATTTCAAATAAAATTTGGTTGCATATATTATTTATGCGCATGTTTTTAAAAGGAGTTTGGATGAAGCCATTGCCTGAACTTTGAGCAATAACGATAATGTGATATATTTTTTCAAAGCTATAGATCAGCAGTAAAAAGAATATTACTGCAGCTTATAAAAAAGTTACAAATTTTAGATAATTATGCAACTATATAATAAATTGTCGATGTATAATATTTATTTTGGGAATAAGTATATTAGCAGTAGATGTTTACAATCAATTATCTACGCTGATGTCTAAATACTTGATGGCACTAAACTATCTTTTGAGAAGGAATAAGTCTTTATAGATTGTAAAATCCAGCGCCGATTTCAAACTCTGCATCTCCCCAAAAAAAGTAGAACAATTCACGTCATTCTCAGTATTATTTATTTTCTTTGAAATACACGAACAAATGTCTGTTTGCAAACATATAATCGATTGACTTCATCGTTACTGAAGCTAATACAGGTTATACGTACCCGATATAAAAAGCTCAATGTAAATATACGTTATAGTTACAACATTATACGTTATGGTCAATGATTTAGCTCCGACAGAATCTGTATACGCAACGAAAGATAGAACGAGTTAGAGAGAAACTTATATAGAACGAGGCGATTTAGTGCGACGGTAGCCGATCTTCAGTTCCGTCGTCCCAACCGCACCGGCTACATATATTTAGCCGCACCTATATATAGCTATTCCAACGACACATACCTGCGCGCGCGGATACGCCGAGAAAGAGAGAGAGAGAGAGAGAGAGAGAGAGAGAGAGAGAGAGAGAGAGAGAATCCTCGCGGCACTTTATATCTCCTCTCTTTTCTCTCCCTTCAGATATAAGCTCCCCCCCCCTACCCCCGCGTTCTGTCGATTTTTCCTTTTGCCCTCGACTCTCTCGCTTTGCGGCTACTGCCGCGCGCGCGCGCGCGCGCTCGTAGTGAAAAAGGCTCTCTCTCAATGTATATGCATATATACTATATGCAGGCACAATGTGTGCAGTGCGACCGAGCGTGTGCGTGTCTTATATATATACACAGCGTAAACGCAGCTCATCCTTTTCTCTCTCTTTCTCTCGCTCGCTGTATGGACGCGTATAATACGCGTTTGTACCTCTCTCTCTCTCTCTCTCTCACTCCCTCGCGAGTCGCGCGGCGCTTGTCTTTGTGTGCAGCGCGCGGATCTCGCGGGAGCAGTGCTCTCTCTCTCTCTCTCTCTTTCTCGTTCCTTCTTCGCTTCCTATATATTCATCTTTTACGTTTTTTTTTCGTGCGATACACTGCTCTCCTTTCTTTCTTTGCGCTGCGCGTTGCTCCCCGCGCGCATATATATAAGCTCGCCGCCACCGTCGCGCATCAGACTCCCGATACCCATACGTACAGGTATAACTCTCTTCCCATATATACGCGTATACGTATATAAGTTGTCCGTTTTATCCCTTTTCTCGCGCTCTTTATATTCATGCGCGCGCCCCTTCGCATTCGCTCGTGCGCTGCCGCTGCTGCTGCTGCGCGAGCTTTAATTCTTTTTTTTTTTCCCCCGCGCATATGCGCCGGCTTATTTATACAGAGCCGGTACGTATAGTTAGTTGATTCACCTGAACGGACAGTTTTTTTTTCCTTTTCCCGGTGCGCTTCTTGCGCGCTTTGCTCTCCTTTGTATAGTCGCGCGCGCGCGCTATTCATTAGATACGACTCGGTCAATCTTATATGTATATAACGATGCAGATACCGCGTAGCGAAAAAACGACGGCAAGAAACGCTCGGGCTCTCGCGTCGTGTATGTGTATATATATAGCGTGTCGCGAGGCGCGATTGATCGAGAATTGCGCGCTTAACGCAAACAAACGCATTATACTGCGACACGCGCGCTATATATGTATATAATCGGAGTTTACGGCATGTCCGCAAAAGTGGAGCAGTCGCTCTGGCAAAAACAGAAATCTACTTCGCGTCGATCTGTCAAGGTGCGCTTTTATGTACGATATATAAACACTTCCCATTCACTGGGTATACCTGCGCGCACGCAGTCGATTCTTTTTTTTCACCCGCACAGCACATCCCTCGCGCGTATCAGCGGTCATGTTCGATTTGCTCCTCTTTTGCCGCTCGGCGCTCTCGTTCTTTCTGGAACAGAAAAAAAACGACTGAGGAAGGAGAACGAGAGTATGCGTGTGTGTATAGCTATACATATATAGAGCCTCGGTGGAGTTGGGACGACGTCGGGCGGGGTATGCGACGGCGACGACGACGACGACGACGGCGGCTGCGGAGGAGGAGACGCAAGACGATACTGCGTTATGCCCAGGGAGCCGAGCTCTGATATACTTTGTATGTTAATACCCCGTATGGTCGGTCCGTACGAAGACTAGCACAGTTCAGATTCGGGCGGAATAGAAGTGCAGTTTGAAGGCGAAGACGAATCCGATTTGTATATGACCAATTTGCATAGAGAAATGCACTTATCGGGGGTCCAGAAATCGAAAAATTTTTTTTACACTAGAGGTGTCGGATTGATCAGACTTTCTTCTGTTAGCTGATAGATAGTCAAAAATGCAGAGGAACATGGGAAAGATGAAACATTAGAATTTAACATGGGGAGGTATATGGAAAAAAAAGAAAATCGGCTATTCGGATTTTTATTTACTTATTTTTTGTCAAATGAACATAACTTTTGATCAACAGCATCGAATCTGGGCATATTTTTTTTAAATTAAAGCTCTTTTATTGTAATTTATTGTGGTGTAATTTGAAATTTTATTTATGCCTCGGAAACATTCGTAGTTGTCATTATTTCAGTATTTCGACGCATTAATTTTTTGTAAAAGAAAATACGTAAAATGGCTCAGAAATAGTGTTACTAATATCTTTTCCCATGTTCCTCTGCTGCACTTTTGACTATCTTTTGGCTAACAGAAGAAAGTCTTATCGGTCCGAAACCTTTAGTTTTAAAAATAAAATTCCGATTTCTGGACCCCCGAAAAGTGCATTTTTCTATGAGAATTGATACCGAGGCTGATACAGCGATTATGGTTGTTTCCTTCTCTTTATAGTTGACTGGCAAGTTTTAAGATTTTAAAAAGTAATGTTTATGGACAACTATATTGAATTGTAAAAATTTCGACTCTTATCAACGACTTCGACTTTTACCAAATAATATTGTCTCCTACTGCTTTAAATTAAATTATAGTAAGTTATAAACATTTTTCTTTTAAGTTTTATAAGTGTCGGGTTCCCTGAAATATTTTTATAAAGAAGTTTTATAAAGCCTATACAAAGAATAAAGTGCACGTACTCGATAAATATTCGACAATATTTTGCTTATTCTTTAACAATAAAAAATTGGCAAATACTGTACACAAAAGTCTAAAAATAAAAGAAAAAAAATAAACGTCTGCAGCTCGCCGGAAAGTGTCATCAAACAAAGCAAAAGATAAATCGAAACAGACCGATTACGCTTGCAAAAAAAAAAAAAATGTCCATCTCCCTCATTTCGAGCGGGCGTCAGTGCGGGGTTGAAATTGATAAACGAGAGATAAAAGAGCAGAGAGGGACACATTACACGCAGCAAGCTCGAAGCGAAGAAAAGGAAGGAATCCCCCCGGTGGGTAAGAAGACATGCGATAGCTGGCGTTTTACGACGCCCTGACATCCGCCGTGGAATTGCTGTGCGCTGCGGCTCTCCTCGCGCGAGAGGAGTAGGGACGTCGACGAGGACTTCTGGATCCGCGATTTTTCCCGTTTGCTTATTCAAACTCCGATGCCGCTACAGGACATACCTATATATATGCACGTGTGTGCGCGGAGAATTCGCGCGCTTTAATTCCGCGCGACAGCAACAGCCACCGGTTGCTTGTCCGCGTAATTTAGTGTATCCCCCCCCCCCTGCGCCAAAGCCGCTATATATACGCGTATGCAGAGATGCATGCGCGAGTGTATGTCTCGCGGCGCGCGGGCTTTTGTCGAGATCCTTAACCGCGTATAATGTGTATGCGCGCGGGGCAAACTATTTTTATGCGCTTTTCCTGGATCGCACGATTGCCTATATACTGGGTAGGATCGAGGGGGTGGGAGTGAATTAAGCGCGATTAAGGGGTTGTTATGCGATCAATGAAATTGTTCTGCTGCATACCGGGCTAAGTGCCGAGGTATAGATAGAAGGTAGTAGAATGCTTTGGATCGAGAAAAATCGATGACTTGCGGAGGGGGGGGGGGTATAAAGCAATTTTTTTTATATCGATTTCGACAATTTCCGCTGTGATGAACGAGTAAAGGCATATTAGGTACTTTTTCGATATGTGCACAAAAAAACACTTTTCCTCTTCTTGGATGCGTAAAATATTTATAGTTCTGACTATTATCGAAAAATCCATTTACTGTTACAGGCTCTGCCAGTTAAGGATTAATACATTTATTTATTATCAGTTATATTTCTTGCGTTACTATATCTGCAGCATCATGTCATTAGTATCATCGATATCTATGAAGTTCTGCGAGGAATTTCTTATCTCTATATCTGCGCTAGATATATAACGCATCAACATTTATTATCTTTATGACAACTGCGTTTGTCGATTTGTTGTCTATTGATATTTTAGCATTTTGTACGTCATATTTCATTGTTAATTGAACAGATGCATGCAGTGAAGACTATTTTATGATGCATCATCTCCAATGGCACGCTTGCAACGTTTATAATATCTAATAGTGAAGAGTCGATAATTTTGTATGGAGTTCCACATATATAAATCTGTATAAATTGATAGTTCTCTGCAACTCACAAAAAATATAGTGAAATTTTGTGTAATATGCGATTAGATTTACCCCGATTTCGATCGCTGACCAATTATAGTAAAAAGTAATGTTTGTATATTAGGCTTGAAATAAAATACACAAGCAATTGTGGTATAGTTTATTGGAATAAAAAGAAAAATCAGAGTCTATACTGGAGTTCTACCAAATTTCTATTAAGTTTTTTATTTAGTAGTAATATTTTTTCGAATTTCGTGCTCTTATTTAGTACGAGATATAAGAACGATTTGTACATTTTTAGCAAATTTAATGGTTTATTACTCAAACTATAGCAAATTAATTGTTAAAACTAAATTAATAAATTCTTATAAATTGATTGTTAAGCATTCTTTGAAATTTCTCTTGCGTTTTAGGTTTCAACTTAAACCAAACAAAAAATGTATAAATACTTATGAAACCAAGCTGGATGAAGTTACGAACAATTCTGTAATAATTGTTAAAAAATAAGAGTCGATTTTTTGAACCAAATTCTACCAATTTTTAGAATAAATAAATTTTCTATTTTAGAATTGAAAGGGATAATTGGAGTGCCATAAGAATTTAAAATATGTTTTCATAGGTATTAACAAGCATAATGTGTCTATAATTATAGACAAAATATAATTATTTATACAAAAAAGGTTTGCTAAGGTTGGCTTCTCACTATTTTTCTGATCGACAATAACAAAATCACAACAGTACGGTGTAGCTGATTTTTATTTTCGTGAAAAAAAAAAAAACTATATGGATAGCTACTCAGCATGCCTATTTGTAGCAATTTAGCGGGAGACTCCCTTTCTTAAAACATATAAGGAGTTTACCAAGCAACAATTTTTTCGAGCAAATTGTCATTCCACTTGCGGTCTAAGCTTTGCATTTGCATGTTCGTCAGCTCAAAAATCTCAGCCAACTACAAAATCCCCAAAAAATTCAGATTGTACAAATACTAACGTAGGAGAAAAGGATGAAACGTGTATACAAAAGAGGTGCAGCTGAACGAGCCGGATTTCCGAATCAAGACGCGTACTCGGATCCGCCTGACATCCATCAATCATCCGCGATCTCTCCATCCTCGTGGTCAATCTCCTCCTTTCACGTCGAGCCAACTGGCTACGTATATATATAGAGAGCATCGCTCACTCGCGGAAAACCCCTCCCGTGCGGACTCGCTGCGCGCACGTGTGCGCGTATATAGCGGGAGGAGATCGCGAGCCGGCCGTCGCGATCCCATCACGCGCTCGTCAATCGGAGCACGTCCGTCTCTCTCTCTCTCTTTCTCTCTCTTTCTCTCATCGCGTAATAAAGACATAATCGCGAAACCTCAGGATCCTCTCTCTCTCTCTCTCGGTCTCCTTCTTCCCTCGGCGGCGATTGACGTCCTCTATCTCGAGCGCGAGCTGTATAGCGACGGCATATCGCGCGGGGGGCTATGAATCTCGAGCGACAGAGCATATGGGACGACGCTGTATATATTGTTCTCGCATCGGAAGGATCGGGAGGGAGAGAGAGAGAGAGAGAGAGAGAAATGTAAGCGCAAGAGCGCCTCTGCTCCTGTGCGCTGTGTATTATAGCGGCAGCAGCGGCGATGCAACGACGGTATAAATAAGCGGCTGTCGCTTGCGGAAGAAGGAGAAAGAGAGAGAGAGGGAAAGAAAAAGAGAAGAGGGCAGCCCCCCTTCCTCCCTACACTTTTGCCGAGGAAAAAGGAGCGCGAGGAATAAATAAAATCGGGGTGGAGCGCGCGCCCTCCCGATTCCAGCCTCGATTCCCTTCTTCTTCTTCTTCTTCTTCTTCTTTTTGAGACGTCGTCGCGTCGAGCTGTGCGCCTTAACCGCGGCGTTTGTGTGCGTGTAGAAGCTCCTTTCCCTCGATGCGCGGCGCGCGGCAAAGAGTCTTTGCATTGGAAAGTCGTCGTCGTCGTCGTCGTCGTCGCCGTCGTCGTTCCTTTATTTTTCTTAGCTTTGTTTCGCCATACGTAAACGCAGGTGCAGCACACGGAGATTATGTAGCTGCCGCCGCCGACGCTGCGCTGCAGCAACGTATATATATACATATAGGTACGCAAGAGAGGATAGACCGAGGGCTCTCCAAAGGGATTATATGCCCGATGCGTAATGCGTCTCTGCTCTGTGCGCGTGAGCGTGTATGTGGGTGTACACGCGCGTGAGAGAGTTTCTGCTTCTATTTGCATTGGTTTATTGCTAAATAGTTAAAATGTACCATAGTATAACAATTCCCACGAAAATGAACCCCTTATACTACTTTTGAAGGGCTTTCACTGATCCAATTGCTATAACCCAAAATTTCTTAATGAAACTTAAGGGGGCGAGCATAATCACATCAATTATCATAAAACCATGTTAATAAATAAATTGTATAAATTAAAAAAAAAATCTCAATGGATTTTTTTATTACAGATATGGACTCTGCAAGACCCATAGAGCAAGTTTTTTTGTAACAAATAGTGGAATTCATTCAACCTGGGAAGAAGTCTCAAGTCCGCAAGACAGACATTGCGGCTACGAACTGGTTGATTGTTGATGACAAAAAAAGAATTAAGTGATAGCATTTCTGAAGTAAAAAATAATGCTCTGGAACAAATATGCCAAAACCAATTTTTGAGGAAAGCATCTTCATTCAATAAGATTCATCAAGCAAGTACCTTCAGTGACGTATCCGAATAAACAATAAGGTAATATTTTTGCATATATGTGTTTAGTTCTTTTATACTGCTGATGTAAAATTCATTTAAATTCTCATATAATTTTTTTGTAGGAAAACTTTCATCGTCTTCTACTGTATCCGATGCAAAAAGGCCAAAATCATCTAAAATCAAAAAACTCGAATTACGAATTGCGAAATTACGAAAAAGCACATTAGTAACCAAACAAGTAAGTACATTTTATACCTTTTAATGGTTTCTAAAAAGTAAATTATAGTAACTTTTTAAAATTTTTGAAGTAACTTTGAATGATAATTATTTTTTCAGACTTGCATCTTCTCCAAGATAAGTATCATATTTTTAAAGAAGTTCTTCAGTGATGAATGGTAATGATTTTCCAAACTGCTTCTAATATTATGCAGAAAGCATCTGGTAAAAAAAATACTTATTCCAGATATTTAGATTGCAACTTATCAAGTGAGATTAATCAACTAGTCTTAATGTTAAAATCAGAGTTTGGAAACGATCTAAGAAGAAAAAGAAAATTAGAAAAGAAAAAGTGTTTCGAAACAAATGAGAGTAACATTTCTGATAAAAAAATTACTCCTACGTATTTATTAGAATGGTTTATAGAACGAAACGTGATTTCTAAATGTACATGTAGCCTTAGTAATGTTTTTGTCTATACCAGTCACTAATTGTAAAGAAGAGCGATCGTTCTTAAAATTAAAGTACATCGAAAATATAAGTACCGATCATCTATGAATTAATTTAGATTATCAGCTTTAGCTCTCTTGAGTATTGATAGCGATCTATGTAAAACTTTAAATTTTAATAACATAATCCGTCAATTTGCATTAGACAAACTGAGAAGAAAACAATTCTAATAGATGAATGATATTTTCGATATACTCGATATCTAAGTTTAAATGAATAGAAAGAAATTGTAACAAAAATTATTTTTATTTATCGTATGTTTATTCAATAATAATATAGTTAAAACGTAAGAAACATAACTGTTATTTGTTTATATGTTAATATCTTCAATTGCAATATTATTATGTATGTGGCTATAATTTATAAAATTTATTTTTACAACTCGTTGTACGAGGGGCATAATTAAGTATAGAGAATTCTCTTGGGGCCCCCCTTGATTTCTTACCTTGGTGAGGCCCCCACAAACAGCTGAGAAAACTTATTGTAAAAATAGATAAAGAACCTTCGAGAATTCAATTTGCTTTACTATAAAAATGACTCTATCACTCGCAAGTGAGTTTAATAGAAAAATGACAATCGGTCTCCGCGAGCTATTATATTTACATTTAGGCCAAGCACTGCATATTTTTACTTAAAAAAACTAATGCAGGTTGGCCCCACAAAAATATATCGGCGTTTCGTCCAGCTATGTCAGAGTGAATTTCTCAGTAAATGGGTATAAAGAGTTGAGACTTTTCAAATAAATCGATGAAATATGAAGATCCTTTATTATCCCTTGGTTGTTGTTTTAATTTCATCACATTATTTCCTCAACCACGGAAATGAAGTTGTGTTCTCAAAACACAAAAAGAATATATCCGCAAACATAATCAAATCATTAGGCTTACACAATTGCTAATATCTAAACCAAGCAGATTAGTTTGTTAAACCGGGCGCGTAAAGAAAACTCACTTTCATAACAAAGAGGAAAACCCAGTCCAATAGCCGCACCATTGCGCTTCCCTCGCGTTGAAAATCGCCTCGGCAGTAGTAAAGGTCCGAGTTGGTCAGACGCGGCTTTTCCACGGCGGTGTACGCGGAGGTAAAAAACTGTCGTGTACCGAGAGAGAAACACGTCATCGACTTTATATCGCATGTCGCGAGTCGTGCGCGAGAGTCGTCTTATCCTCTCTCTCTCTCTCTCTCTCTCTTGTGCCTCTTGCGACTTCCTGTAAAATAAGACCTGACGTTCGCGGGAGCTCGCGCGCGCGATTCATTCAGCAGCAGCAGCAGCAGCAGCAGCCGGCTTCTCTTTCTCTCTCTCTCTCTCTCTCTTTCAGGAGATAAAAATGCGAGCGCGACGCGGCAAAGTGACGTCGCGCTCGACATAAGCACCGGCAGCGCGCGCGGGGCATTTTTCACCGGCGACCCTTATATAAACAAGACGCCTTATCTCTTTCTCTCTCTCTTTCTCTCTTTCTCGTTCTCGGCTTCTCCTGCGCGAGGTAGAAAGAGGAGAGACGCACTATTTGCATCGTCCGACTAAAGACAGAGAGAGAGAGAGGGAGAGAGAGAGATTCTCCTTCGTGTGTCTCTTGCTTTCGCCGCCGCCGCCGCCGCGGCAGAAGTAGCCGGGAACAGAAGCGGAGGCCCCCAGCATGTTTATTGGCGCATCTCCGAGCCTTAAATCTTTATGTTGTCTCTCCGTGGCGGGGCCCGTTTCTCTCTCTCTCTCTCTCTTTCTCTCTTCTCTTCTCTTTCTCCCATATACTCGTGCTGTTTTCTTTTGCCTATATATACCAGCGCTACCGAGGAACGAGAGAGGGAAGGAGATAATGGCAAGAATAAGAGGCTTGCGCTGTTGGAAAATCGGAAGACGAAAAGAGAGATTCGGTTTTTCTTTTAGTGACCGTATAAACAAAACGAATAATGATTAATTTGTGACGAAGTTTAACTAGAAAGTATAATGTGGAATGTACATTTCCGAAAAATTGTGTAGAAATTGTGTATGGAAATCGAACGTTTTAAAATGTGATAGTCTTTGCATACATATAAGGTTGTCAATATTGTTAATGTTTAATACCAATGTTGAGATGAACTGCGTACAATTTAGATATTATTAAATTGAATATATGCATGATTTGCATTTCAATTTATTGATTGATTTAATTGGTCGATTTGAGCATTGAGTCCAAAATATTGCGAAAGACTTTATTGATTTACATTAATCATCCCGACATAAAGCGATTTCAAATTTTTTTACGATTAGTTGATCAATGCAATATACATTCTGATAGAATCTTAGCACGTTGAAACACCGTGTTTAGTTATAAAAGAAAAATTCACACAATAGTTCACTCATATATAATCCTATAATTTAACGTGTATATGGTACGACTGTCACTTGTACAACACTCAGTGACCTTCACTAATCAAAGAACTAAAAAGTTAGAAACACTTTCACCAATTACGCAGTATTTGCACTACTGAAAAATACTCTACGATAGTCAACATAAATATACCTAAAAAATTGTAACATTTCTGTATGGGAAAATGTAAATTATGTATACAGAAAATGTATGATAATAATCACCTCTATTATTGTACCGTATACTATAATTATAACGTACAAACAATACCTATTTATTATGTATATAGTATAATAATCTTTAATAAGGGTTGAATCTGCTTAAATAAGTAATTAAAAAAAATTTTCGCGTGAAAAGAAAAATTTTAGTTAAGTTTCACTGTTATCATCAAAGCCATCCTGCACCGTGAAAAATAAGCGACCTTACAGGTGCATCAAAAAACAAGCTAAAAATTCGATTTACTTCGCTCTACATCAGATTCTCCCAACGTGTCCCCAACGATTTCCAAGATCGTCACCCGATCTTCACTTCGTACATCATCCATTACACTCGTTCGTCCACTTCCGAAATGCCGTATTATCATCACAATCCCGAGAGCAAAACCGAACGCATCAATTGCAATCCGCGCATGTATATATCTATAGCACGCGACTGTCTCGTTTCGTATTGTACACACGCGCACGTGTTCGCGGCGAATCGAGGAGAGGCCGCGCCTAAATCGAGCTTCCGCTTTGATTCCGCGCGGCGCATTACTTATTCCACGCTTCTCCTTCTCCCTCGATCTCGGCGCAACAGTCCGCCCTATACCTATACACACACAACCTGCCTATACAGTGCGTATTGGCATCGGCCGATTATTCAAATTCATTTATCGTCCACGACATCTGGGCTTTCTCGGAAACCGCCCGCTCTCTCTCTCTCTCTCTCTCTCGCGACGTCTCATTTTTACCGCGGCCTCTCTATCTCTATATATCTCTCTTTTTCGCGTATACTGGTTTTATCTATCAAAAAAAATATACGCGCGCGTAATACCGCGAATTTTCGCCGCGGGTCGCGAGAAGCCCTATAGAAAAGATATGCAAAAGTTTAAGTATATACGAGCATTATATAGAGCGCGCGCGCCGGCGTTGAATAGAAGAAACGCCGAGGTACATATATATATGTATACTCTCTTGGTGCAATGCCGCCGTTGCTGCTCTGCCGCTGCAGCAGCCGTAAAGAAAAGGAGGAGGTGGAGGTAGAGCCGAAGCGTAGGAGATATATCTCAAAGGACTTGCGCGCGCGCGCTTCCTCTCTTTCTTCTTCGTGGTGTGTATTGCGGCTCGAAAAATCCGGCGAGCGAGAGCGAGGGGAATATGCGGCGAACGCGTCCACTGCGTTACGCGCTAAAGGGCCGGTGTTATATATAGGGTGTATATACGAATACGCGTGTATATACGCATAGGCTGGATATATATATATGCGTATTGATCTTTTGTGACTTTTCTGGTTGTTCATTTTCTTGGAGGGTATTCCATGTGTGTGTGTGCGGATGATTTTTTGCGATTTCTTTTTACCCTTTGCGCGCGCGGACGGGTTGTTCTGTACATATGGGTTGTCGCAATTGTTTCTTGCGCTCTGTAATTGGAGCAACGCTGCGGGAGAGCGCACCATATGGATTATAAGAGTAATAGGGTGTGCGCGGATTTTTAAATGGGTGCGAGACTGCAATTTATTGTTTGTTGCATGGATTTTTCTTGTACATGGTTGATTATCATGAAAATGGCATGTTTTATGGGACAACTTTATATGAGTAGAAGGTGTCGCTTCATGGTTGACTGTGTATATACCATATTAATTACATTCAGCATCCACTCCACGATATCTTTATACATAGGTTCATCGAATAAGTAATTAAAATATAGCTGTTAAACCTTTTTGTTTTCTTTTGTTTTAAATCCTTTTTAAATTACTGCGCAATCTTGGACGTATTTTTAGCAATAATGCTAAGTATTTTGTTTCTTTTGTCAAATGATTAAATAACGTCTAGTTTGAATTAGAATTAAAAAATATTTCAGAAAAAGCCGGCTTTCTTTTCTTTCTCTGTTAAAGAGCTCAAAACATAACTTTTTTTTAAATATAGGTTACCCAGTCTCCGAACGCATGGACGACACTACGTCCTATTAATTCTGCTCCAAATAAGTAAGAAAGTATAGTAGACTCTTCAAAGCGAGAGATTTAAAGGAGCACAGCCACCCGCGCTTATTAATTACCGTAGCACAATTTTCACGACAAAATGAGCCGTACATAACGATTCGAGCTGCGCACACTCGCGGCTGTCGTTCAACGAGTGATGCACGAGCCCGCGCAGTGAACCCCGAATTCAGCGGTCGCGCGCAAGATACACGATATAGATATATATATAACTGCCGCGAAAAGTCATTCGATTAATCAATCGTACGCTCTCTGCGTTTCCCCGTAACTTTCCTTTATACACATATTTGCTCTGGAGGTATATATATACATAGATATGCGCGTCGAGTAGCCCGGCGCCGAGTACATAGCGAGCGAAGCATTCTCCCATGGCCGATTATTAATGACCTGCCCGCAGAGAGAGAGAGAGAGAGTGAGAGACGAGCGAGTCGTCGTCGGGAGCCGCGGCAGCGGCAGCAGGACGATGATGACGACGATGATGAATATAAGTAGGTATATATAAGCGTATATAACGCGCTCCGATTTTCAAAAGCTTTATCTTCAAATATATCTTTGTACAAGCGACGCGAATATAGAAACTTGTACACCTCGTGTCTACACAATGGAGCGTCTGACTAAGTGCGCCTATATGACTTAGTTCTTCGAAAAATTTGCACTTTTCAGGGGCCCAGAAATCGAAAGTTTTGTTTAAAGCTAGAGGTAATTTCGGAGTGGTCAGACTTTTTTTTGTAAGCCGAAAGATAGTCAAAAATGCAGGGAACATGAGAAAAGTCATACTAGCAACCATATTTTTGAGCCATTTTTTACGGTTTTTTTTTTTACAAAAGATTCATTCGTCAAAGTATACTAGAATAGAAACAACTACGAATGTTTCCGAGGCACAAATAAAATTTCCAATTACACTACAATAAAGTACAACAAAAGAGCTTTAATTTATGAAAAATTTGCCCCGATTCGATGCTCTGATAAAAAGTTATGTCCGTTAGAAAAAAAAGAAAATTTTCCGCATAGCCGATTTTCTCTTTTTTGCTTCTTCCTAGAGGAAGCTCTGTGATAGTGATTTTCACAAGTTTGCTTTAAAACACTCAAAACATGATTTTAAGATGTTTTGGAAGTGAATGAATCTAGCATTTTTAGAAAATGTCCGGATGGATGATACGTATAATGTATGAAGGTATGTATACTGCTAGATCTCAGCTTGTTCTCATCGAATTTCATTGCAAGTAAGTTGTTTGGATATGTTTTCCTTGTTCGAAAGCGCAAAAGAAAGCGTTTTTCATTTCACACCGATCCGTCTTTAAATTATGGTCATGAAAAAAAAATGTTTAGGAGGAATCTAAGTGCCAGGGACTTGACAGTGGTTTTTTTTCATATACACCCCCATGTTAAATTTTTCTGTTCCATGTTTCCCACGTTCCTCTGCATTTTTAACTATCTTTCGGCTTTCAGAAGAAAGTTTGACCGGTCCAAAACTTCCACAGCTTTAAAAACACAAAACTTTCGATTTCCGAACCCCCGAAAAGTGCAAATTTTTAGGAGAACTAGTCATATACGTACACACATTCGTATCTCGTTATGTGCAGAGACGAGGAGGCGCCGACGCAGCGTGAAAATTTCCCCGCGATTATTAAAAGTATTTCAGCTGTACACGCGGACTCCTCCCCTCGCCGAACGTAAGACAGTGCAACTCGCGGCGAGTATATGGCGCAACGCGTGTATATGCAAATTTAACGTTCCGAAAGTTCGGCCGCGTTGCGCAAAAGAAGAGTATAAGAACTTCAAAGTCTGCTCGTCGGCGCAAAGCCCATCTCGCTGCGCGTCCGTGTGCGCCTAGCATCTGTAAGCATATACACATACATATATACATATAGCTACTGTGTGCAATAACGCAAGAGATTTTCTCCGCGTGCGCTGCTATGCAGCGGCGGCGCGGCGATAAAAATCGGCCCCTTCGCGCCCGCCGCATCGCAAGCGAGATATGGGTATACCTATATATATATAGATATATATATATATGGGACGCGCGCGGCTGCAGACACGCTTGGAGGCATTTCGCGATTAACGCGGCTTGCCAGATAAGCGCCCGAGAGATTCGTCATTTCGCGTGGGTGAATGACGCGCGAACTTACGCGCGCGCGCGCGCGCGGGGAGCAGAAATTTCTAAAGAGCGCGAGGCGCTATGCGAATGGCCCCGGCGCGGAGTTGCAGCCACTCGCGAGAGAGTATTAAGCACACCTACTTCTGGTACTTGTATTACCTATACAGGTATCTTGGTGGCGTGTGTATACTGGTATATGTGGTGCAGGTGCGCTGCGCTGCCGCGAGAGACGAAACGGTTGCGCAAGCTTCTCCGCTACTGATTACGATGTACTGGTACACCTCATTGCAATTACGCCCAGCTGATTGATGATTTCAGCGGGGAGCTCTGGGATTCCGAGCTTTTTTTCAATGCTTGTGTGCGTGTGTGTGTCGTGTGTGAACGGACTTTTTTGGAGTTTTTATCAGTTGCTGAGCGAGCGTTACGTATTCGTAATAATGGACAATGTACTTTACTGATAGGAATATTCTTTTGGTACAAAGACGTCGGGTTAATGGTGAATCAACAACTAAATGCGAAGTATATTGATTTCTTATTTGTACATTTAACAAGATTTTTGAAGAAAATTAAGGGGACCCACCCGCTTATCCAATCTGAAACTAAAAATGATTTTTAAAATGTTACAATCAATTTGAATTTAACTATAACATTTTTTATCGAAGAAAATATCTAAAAAGCTGTGAAATTACATTTTTTGGAGTTATTTCGAGCTCAATACGCTCTCAAGTCCGTAGGATATATTGTATAGTATTATTTATTGTATGAAAGTATAGGTATATTTATTTTATTGAGTAGAAGATTTTTTAAAAACTAAAAAGTGAAAATAATTTGTTAATCAAAATTTCCACATTTGGACAAAAAGTCATCGAACACCATGTACATTCTGTCTTGAGAGCAAATTAGGCTCAAAATAACAAGATATTCTTTTAGATAAAAAATATTGAAGTTAAATTTAAATTGACCTGAAATTTAAACAATCATTTATATAGTTTCAGATTTAATAAGTAGCATTCCTCCTGTAATGTTAAGTTACACTGAAATTTTCAAAATCTTTTTTTTTCAATTTATAATTTTATAAAAATTTTCATTGCTCTCAGATTAAAAAATGTATTTCATCATTTGTTAAAATTTTGAAACTCTAGCTTCATCGAATAATCGATTTTCAATAAAAATGCTGCATTCGGACATGATAATATAAATTAAGTTATATGAATCTATTTAAAAAAAATTTAACAAACGTTAATTTATATCTAATCTAATTCTAATTCTATTAATGTAAAATATATAGTAGTTATAAATTAATTTATTATCTGCGAAATCTTTTTGTTGAAACAATCTCTGAAACTTTATTTCTATAGTTGAAACATAAATTTTAAGCATACAGAAGTTGAAAAGAATTAAAAACTGCAAACTGCTTTAGAAGCATTTTTCGTGAAAATCTGTTTTCCTCGACGCACTATAGCGACCGCGGATTTTGCCAAGTATAATATTCTTATCGCACAAAATTAAATTATTTTGACTCTCGGCGAGAATTTTTTTCCACCTCGAATGCCCAACTGCGGCTCGCTTAATATTCTCGCTCTTCTAACAGTGCGCGCGCGCGGAATGTATTTCGAACATTTTGAACAGTCGAGCTCATTAATAGCCCCCCGCTTGTATATATAGACGAGACAAATACAAATTACACGACGGCCCGCCAGCCACGATATACATGTATATACCCATTACCCAGGCATTGATTCGGAGACATTCGAAAAGCGATTATACGCAGAGCCGCGAGAGTCGTCGCGCATTAACATCGCCTCGTCACGATTACGCTTCTTCTCCTCCGAAGAATCCCCGTACCGGCGATTATAAGTTTACGATTAAAAGCCTCCGCGCGCGCACCGGCGGCCGGAGTTGCATTCATATCTCTCGCGCGCGCGCCGCCGCCGCCGCCGCGACATCCACAATAAAACTTTCTAAGCGCAATCTCTATATATACGTATACAGCCCCAAGTGTATACTATACACACTCGCGAACGCGCGTATACGTATCGGCACATTTCAGAAGTATACATGTATATATAATACATATATACAATACGGAGCTATAGGTTTATATATATATAGGAACGTAACAGATCGCAACCGGCGACTCGACGACGCACTATCGATCTTCGAAAAAGAGCTGCGCGCGCGCAGGCCGCCGCGGTAATTGCGAGAGCGCGAGCGCGTCTTTGCTTTTTGCGCCTTATCATCGCCGCCGCGGCGGCCCTTACAGCATATTTCCTTACAATGAGGCGAGAGAGCGCGCGCCGTCGATTAAAAATGACTCGAGTGCGCCGCCGCCGCCGCAGCCGCCGCCGTTCAACCTCAGTGCACCCGCGGCCGCCGTTCGACCGTTACACACACACACACACATACACATACAGGTATATTGCTATACCTATAATACACTCGCAGAGCAGAGGACGAAGGGAAGGGGAGGGAGGCGATGAGATCGTATAGATCGAACCTATCGATAATAATTCCCCATCCCGCGGCTCGGCATCGCTCGAGATAAGAGCGCACACGCCGGGGAGATAGCGCGCGCGCGAGAGAGAGAGAGCCGAGGAAAATTATGGCGATCGTTTCTTTTTCTCTTCTCGTCGTCGTCGCAGCCGCTGCTGCTGCTGCTGCTGCTGCTGCTGTGGTGGTATCTTTTTATTTCGTCTTAATTAACCGTCCTCCGGATCGTAGTCCGCGTATATATATATACGTATATATTTGCAGTGTGTGTTGTATATATATACTCATGGACGCAGACGCATAGATAGGCGAAGGAGGAAGTGTAACGGCTGCTGCGCTGTTGGCTCGTAAAATATAGAACCTCCCCCCCCCCCTCCCTGCCGCGTTGTGTATACAGGAAAATAGCTATATCCTTTATACGGTGTATAGATCCTTCTGAGAGAGAGAGAGAGAGAGAGAGCATAGCGGTCTGCGTGCTGTGGATAAACGCGATACCCTTATTACACACACACACACACACACACACACACACGCACACACATATATGCATATACATAGGTAGATATATAGACGTGGATCTCGCGCGAGAATTCGCGAGGTCCACGGTGTGGGCGGCGCGCGCACCACACACACAGGGGCCCAGTTTTACACCCGATAGAGTGAGAGAGAGAGAGAGAGAGAGAGAGAGAGAGAGAGAGAGAGAACTCCACAGCCTGCCAGAGTTATCAGCTGGAGCTCGACGCGGTTTACGGCCGATGCCGAGCCGTTTCTTAATCGCCGCGCGCGAGTAGCTGCCGCCGCCGCCGCCGCTGCTGCTGTTGAGATCGTATACACTCGTCGCTCTCTATAATCTCACTTGGGATGGAGACGAGGGAGTCTAATTGTATATGGGCCAGAGCTGATGTGTCGCCGCCGCCGCCGCCACCGCCAGGTATAGGAGAAGGAGTACATCAGTTGCCACACGGTGTACTGCCGGGGAGATAGCGAGGGATCGGGTATACGTGTTGCGGACGCGGCACTTGTCCACTGATATTGGCTCTCGCTACTCTTCGATTTTTTTTATACGTATATGTATATAGGAGAAGCTGCGCGCCGCTTGGAGCACTCTCCGCGGACGGCTTTCGCTTGTGTGTATAGGTATATATATGTGGGATGTGCGGGAGTCGCAGTGAAAGTAGCGTAGGTTACGAGGATGTCGGTTAAATTGAAATATTGATGCGTGGCTTGATTTGGAAGGAGAGGAATGTATGGAGTGAGAGGAAGGAGGAAAAAAAAATTAGTGAAAATGATACCAAATTTTATTGATTGAAAGGTGCATAGTGTAGGGAGTTGTAAGTTTAGAAAGATGTCGAGGAAATCGGAAGACAATGGTACTTGATAAGTTTGTGATGGTAAGGGAATAGATTTTCGCCTTCGAAAGTATAAATTGTGTTGTAATAATTCTGAAAGTAATTATAAGCTTGTAATGCTATACTTAATGCATTTTTAAAATCGTTTCTGATAAATGTTAATTTTCATTATTTTAATAGTTTTACAGGTGTACCTGTTGAAGGGTTAACAAAATTCCATGATCAATGAAGAATTAGAACGTAAAAATTAAAAGTACCTAAATGTTTAAATAAATTTTAAGACAGTGATCATTTGTTTGCTAATAGAGTAGATTGCATTATTGTATGTGAATCTATACTGAATCCCCGTAAAGTCTTTTGTTCATGTGAGCGTAAAGTCTTTTGTTGTGGTGAGCGTAATTTATGGGTTGGGTTTCAGAAGTGACAGTCGAATTTCAAATAAATACACAATAAATGGACCAAATTAACTGGATTTTTTGTTGGTAAATATTGATAAACTTGTCATTCCGATTTTAATAAAGGCATTTTAAAAAAATCTGTTTTTATTTTGTTTTGAGTTTATCTGAAATGCTGCGGCTAATGTTAAAGTTTATGAATTCGTATGCCTACACACTTACCCTTATACAAATCAATGGAACCAAAAATTTACTAGAAAAATTTATAAGAATTACTTGTTTAAATAATCAAATATTTTTTAATTATACACATAGAAGAGTCTTAATTTCAGAAAAGACTGGTTAACTTGTATTTTTTTTTAAGCTATTAAGCGGACCCGTCACTTACAAAATCTGACACTAAAACTTTTGCTATTAATTTAAATTTAACTGGAACATTTTTTATCTAGAAAGATATCTAAAAAGCAATAAAACTAAATTTTTTGGAGTATTTTGATTCTAATATTTGATCTTAATACCCTCAAGACAGAATATACAGGGTTCGATGACTTGACACTGCCCATACTCTCTAAATTGCTTTGAGTGACTTTTCACTCGAATCGAGTGAAAATCACTCTTTTTCCAGACAAAACAGAGCCACTCGAATGATCGAGAGGCTCTGTTTTCACTCGAATCCAGTGAAGAGTCACTCGAAGCAATTTAGAGAGTAGCAATTCCAAGAGTACGCATGAAATGCGGTTTCAAATTTTTTCTACATGCTTGTTACAGTATTAGTTATCATATGAATGCAAAAATAAAAAAATGAAAGTGAGAATAATTTGTTAAAAGAACAATTCAGCAATAATGTCTTTCATTTTTCATTATTTCCATCCTTTAGTCGCGAAAAAAGTCAATAGCTCACCCCGTGTCGAGCAAACATCCTCCGAGGACTACTTCGAGAAACGATATACGTATACGCTTAAAACGTGAATTAGGATACTCGCAAAAGAATACTCTCTCCTGCAAGAGCCGCACGCAGACTCTAAAGCAGAAGAAAGAAAGAAAAAAAAGATGGAAAGGGCGCGCACTTCGTCCACCCGCGCCTACCGTCGCTTTATATATACATATATATATACGGGAGCCGCGCCGCAAGTGCGCGGAGCAGACGCGCAGCGAGCTGCTTGGCAGACTGCACGCAGAGGCCGAAAACAAAGCCGAGGGGGAGAGAAAAAAAGAAGCGAGTCAAAAGATCTTCCGGCTCTCCGCAGCTCGGCCGCGCCGCAGTCGATTGGCGCGCGCGCGCGTCCGCAAGATTAGCATCTCGCCTCTGCGCTGCATCAGCGGTCCTCTGATCGACGATGATATTTTCTGCGCGGGTATATCTTGCGCTTAGCATCGGGAGAGAGAGAGAGAGAGAGAGAGAGAGAGAGAGAAAACGAGCATCGGCCGCGGCTTAATTTGTGCGAAAAGGTTTTTCGAGAGAGAGAAAGAGAGACTGGATAAGTTGCGTTGGGAGGAGAGACGGCTTTCGCAATCCCATAAACGTACATGACCAATTCTCTTAGAAAAATGCGCACTTTTCGGGGGTCCAGAAATCGAACCTTTTTTTTCGAAGCTATAGAGAATTCGGATCGATCGGACTTCCTTCTGTAAGCTGAAAGATAGCCAAAAATGCAGAGGATAGTGGGAAACATGAAATATAAGAATTTAACATGGGGAGGTATATGGACAAAAAAGGAAATCGGCTGTTCGGATTTTTATTTTATTTTATTTTTTTGAACGGACGTAACTTTTGATCAGAGAATCGAATCTGGGTATATTTGTGTTTTAAATTGAAGCTCTTTTGTTGTACTTTATTGTACTGCAATTTGAAATTTCATTTTTGCCTCGAGAACATTCGTAGTTGTTATTATTTCAGTATTTCGACGCATTCATTTTTTAATATTTGTGTGAGGAAACTCTATCGATCTCTCCGAGGCAGTTTGTAGAGAAAAATTGTGTAATAATTATTACACAATTTTTCCCTCACAGAAATCTCTCCTCACACAAATATCAAAGAATACCGAGGGATAAATTCACGATAGATCGATAGTGTATACACTAATCTATACACGCATTAATATTTTGTACAAAAAAAAAACGTAAAATGGCTCAGAAATATGGTTACTAGTAACTTTCCTCACGTTCTTCTGCACTTTTGACTATCTTTCGGCTTACAGAAGAAAGTCTCATCGGTCCGAAACCTTCAGCTTTAAAAAAAAAAAAAATAATTTCGATTTCTGGACCCCAGAAAAGTGCATTTTTCTACGAGAATCGATCATATACACAAGAACGCGTATACGTGTACAATAAATAGGTACACATAGCCTGCGTGTGTATGCGTATATATACCGTTTCCAAATAATCCGCGACTTTCTCCCCGCGTATCCCATGAGAAGCACGACAGCACAACATAAAAAGTCGTTGACTCTTCTCTCGATACAGTTTTTAATAATAAGCTCGCGAGCGAGCGAGCGAGAGAGAGAGAGAGGGCTCTCCACCTTTCTCAATCGACTTCCTCTCTCTCTACATACACACGAGCGAACTCTGCAACATCATCCTCATCATCGTCGTCATCGACTGTGCGCGTCGCTCGCTCGCTTCTCGCGTCTCTCTCTCTCTCTCTCTCTATGCGTAAAAACAAGATCGTTATATGGTAATAAAGCAGCCGCCGAGGCGGCGGCGGGTGTAGATATATATGTATACAGTTGAGAAAGAAGAGCCGCGCTTTTAGGCGCTAGCTTCTTGCGAAAAGGTTGCGCTCGCGCGCGAGAGTATAGAGGTGTGTACGCGGGCGCGCGCAATTTCCATTGTTTTGTGTCCGCGCGCTGCGCGCGAGAGAGCCGAGATACACATATATATATATATGTAAAACGGTGCAAGGTTTGACCTAGTCGAAAAAATTGCCTTCCACGCACTGCACTTGCTGCGCCTTCGGAGAACTTTCGAGGAAAAGAAGCTAAACACTATTGCAGAATGTACCGTTTCTCTTCACTATACATGTTATAATATATATATTATATATTCTAAATACATACGTGTTGGAGGTGCAGCGTGTGCGGGCAAGTGTCGATTTCTCGCGAATTGCATGCACGCGTTTATGGAAAGTATTGATCGGTGATATCGTTATCAGATACAAAAAGTCTCATCGTTGCTCGCGAGCATTTTCTTCGGGGTTGTGCTATTTTCAAATGACGGATGCGTATTTGCGTTGTGGAAAAAACAATCGACGCTTAATGCGATTGATTTTTTCATAGCGTACGTAATTATTCTTATGCGATCACTAAAAATCCGTTGGTTGCTCTAGTGGAAAACTATGCAGAGACATAAGCAAATGAATTGTTTATCAAAAGAAAAAAACCAAAAATTTTAATTGAATTAGCTTTTTTGCTGATTTTTCAATACCCTACGCAATCCATTGAGTCAACAATCAAAATGAAGAATTTGAAATCGAACGAAGCATCTTCTTATGAAAAAAAAGCTATTGCAACGCTTGCGATCAATCTTGCTCATAGCATATGTAATTATATACTTTTCCAGTTAATCTTTTATCTCGTCGTTAGAGATTAATTAGCCAGAATAAAAATAGCTTTCATTGCAATATACATTGTAAGAGATAACCGTGTCTTGAGTCATTCAGAATTCTTTTTACAATTAAGAATATACGAATTAAACAAAAAGAAATTTTTCTAAAAAATTTGACTTGTCTTAAGTCAAGAAATGAAACACCTTCTTCACACGAGAGAAACTTCGTCCTTTATTTTGTGAAAAAAGAAAAATCGAACGCTCTTTCGCGTCAAAATATCTGTTTTCCGCGAGTGCTATATATATATAGCGTGCGCGCGCTGGCGAAAGCGCGGCGGAAAAATATATATATGCACGTAGAAAAAAGTAAGCAGCCGAGTATATACCCTGGCGACTCTAGATACTTCTGGCTAAAAAAGAAATGTGGAAAGGCACGCGCGGCTTCGTTCCCATTGTGTTGCGCACAGTGTGCGGGAGAGGAAAAAACATTCTGACTTGGTGCCGCGCGTATATATATAGAAACTCGCGGCTGCCGCGACTGCCGGCTTTGACCCCGCGCGTCGTCCGCTACCGCGGCTTAATTGCGTTTGTCATTTCGCGTGCGTATCGCTCCTCAAGAGTTTCAAGAGGAAGAAAGCCTGCTGCAGTTCGCTGCTGCTAACTTGGCCCCGTTTTTTCGTCTCTATATCGTTCGCTCTGCTATATATAACGGCATTTCACGTCGATGATTCGATGATGAGTTGTGATGGGAGAGAGTCGAAGTTCATAATTTTTGTGGAAGTTTGGGTCCTGCTAAGTTATGAACATTCGGCTGTGATGTGCTCGGTATGTTTATACGGCCTCGTAATATTACTGCCCTGGTAGAAAATAGATTATAAGTTACAGAATTGAACACTAGCAACTTGGCATATTTTTATGCGATACAGTGTAGCGATGAACCATCGATAATATCATCCCTGGTAGAATTGTTCCCCATAAGCTACCGATAATATCTATGCTTTATTTACTTTTAGAAAAAATATAATGTTTCAATAATAATTAATTATAAATTAGTTTAAATTAAATTATTTTTTGTATTCTAATAAAAAACACTGCTGAATCATCGTTATTTTCATAACATTTTAACCTTTGCACGTATCGTTGACGATAAGTTCGGCATAGCGTGCCTAGAAACCGTCGCCAGGTAACAGGGTTTCTGGCGATATTTTTCCCGATAATCTATGGACAGACGATAAAATAAAGCATTCTGTCGGTAGTATATCGGGAATGACTCTTGCAGGGTGACTTTGCATCTTTTTTACGATTTCGCGAAGAAGTCGACGTGGCCGTAAATGAAATTCGTTATGATCTACAGCGGGGCACTCGTCAACGAGCTCGAAAACGGCGAGTAGCATCCCCGAGTGGACCTCGCGGGGCAGCCCCGAGAATCATACACGAAACATCATATGTTCGAATGCAAAGGCATTCCCTTGGATAACATATTTTCATTTTTAATTTTGAAATTATTGTATTATAATTTTAGTTCCTCTTATTATCTTGTTCTTAGTTTTTGAGTTTTAAATTTAACATCTTTTATTTTAAGTAAACTAATACACTCGTATTTTTGATAACTTCACTTCGTCTAATCGCAAAACTGCTCAAGCAGCTATAATAATAACCAGTATCGAACTAGATCGGATGAATAAATGAGAAAAACAGAGCTGATCAAGACAATGAACACAATATAGCTCAGCATGATTAGCCCGTAATATACAAATGAGTTAGAATTACTAATTGATTTTTCAGATAGGTCTAAATTTATTTAAACGTGAATTGATGGTTTATTGAAAATTTTTCTACTTTGACGGTAAATTTAATGGTCACTATAAACAAAAATAAAATAAAATAAAATAAAAATATAAAAATATGCAAGACAGAAGTTAAAAATCAAAAAAGTTCAGAATTATCATTCATTTTTCTCCAAGCCTCTTGCTGAGCTCCTCAGTAAGATGACGAGGGCTTTTACCTTAGAATTAGAAGAATAACAGATATTGACATGTTGATTTGTCGACTAATAAGTATAAGTTTCACTTCAAAACTACCAGATGGACTACAGTGTTCATGTACTAAATAACGAAATTTATCACTTTGTGCCATGTAGCGTCTAAGAGCCTCTCATCATCCTACTGAGGAGCCCAGCGGAAGGCATGGAGTGAAACGGATATTAATTAATTCTGAACGTTTCTCCATCATCATTAACTTCTATCTAGTTATTTCATTTCAATTTTGTACGTAGTTACCATTAAATTCATCTTAAAAGTTAAAAAAAAATACCTATACTTATCGAATATGAATGTTATTTAATGATTGGGTAGCCCTGCTCCAACCTAGAGCTCTAAGAGCTATCCTGAACTTGAACCTGACCATTAAATTATTTCGATTACACGTTTATCGGTAGAAAAACTCGGAAGGCCCTTCGAAAAGCCGTAACTCCAACACGCAATCCATCAGATTTTCAATTCCTCGTCGCGTAAGTGAATTAAAATTTTTTTTTCTCCACAACCGCGATTTCATCAGGTAATACATAAGGTCGCGCAGCGCGTGTGAGTCACGCTAAACAGCGCAGATGTTGGCGAAATGTTGAAAAAGCACAGAGAGGGTAATCATATAATTAGCGCGAGGCAAGTAGAGAGAAAAAAAAAGTCAAGCGCCGTGAAGGAGGGAGGGGGGGGGGGGAGGCGGCGGCGGCTAGAGACGTAAGTACACTTATATATATACAGTCTCGAGAACACACAGGGGGCAGTGACTTTTGTACACTTGCCAGTTGGTGCGCGCCAGCGAGCGTCTTATCTAACTGCCGCGAGAGAAATTCCCACAGGATAAAGTTAAGCGCGAGAGGTAACAATTATGCGTACATAGCCGAGTTGCGCCACTTCCTCGCAATAATAAATTTTAAACGCCAAATCGACGACATTTCGAAAGCCTTAATTACTCGGCACGCGATGATCAAGCACACGCGGTGTATGTGTGTGTATATGTATATGTATATATACTATATACTATATGTGTATATATGCGCATGTTCACGTGCATGTCCACCAATTTTCGGAAACGACTATCCCCAAAAGTTGCAAATTTTTTTTTGTAGGCGCACCGACTAGACCTACTTTTTCTCGTTCCTCAGGTCGTTCTGAACGAGAAATATAAGTATACTTTTTTCCGGAGCAAAAACGACTCGAAAAAATGAGAAATAATTAAGAAAAAAGAAATCATAAATTTTTTTCTCGACTGCTATGGACTTTTACAAAAATTTCATTAGAACAAAAATGTCTTAAAATTTTTGCAATTATTGGGGAGAGTTATTGTTGTCCGAAAACTAGCGGATGCGCATACACATATGCAACGTTGACAGAGAGACGAGCGGAAATTAAATTCGGTAGATTTCAGCAAGCGCACGAAAAACTAGTCGAGGGATATTTTTCTAATATAGCACTCGGCTTACGACCAAATGGAGAATGCATAATTCCCCTTGCAAGAATTGCCAACACTGACAGTATGGCCCAATACTGGCCCTGTACTGTCGGTCAGTATACTGTCTACCAGTACTGGCAGACTAATGTTCCGGTACTGATTTGATAAGAATGAGCCAGTACTGTAAAAATGTACTGGCCCAATAAATTTAGCCAGGCTTAAGTAGGAGCTCAAATATTCGTATAAATAATACCTGCGCGAAAGTACTGGCTCAGTATTGAACAAAGAATAAGATTTTTTGTATATAATACAATAAATAGAATAATAATATAATAAATAATAAATAATCAAAATAAAAATTATTCATATATTATTGATATACATAGCTCTCTCTCTCTCTCTCTCTACAAATATAAATATATATATAATTTTGTATATACCTCATTTTCCTTATTCTGCATTAATTACACAGTACTGGTAACCAGTAATTTGCCAGTAAATTACTACAGTATTGGGCCGTTCTTATCATTTCGATACTGGTCCAGTAATGGGCAAGTACTAGGCAGTCAGTACTAGAGTCTGCCATTATGGGGCCAGTACTGGGCCGTAAATGCATTCTTACATGGGTCACCTACGAGATGTACAGCAATATTTCGATGCTCGTCATAAGACATGTACACATTTTTTACGATTGCGTCTTACCGCAACCCGACCTCAGGCGTAAACGACAACTTTATTTTCGTCTTTGCAGAGTCTTCCATCGACAAACTCGCTTCTGTCCAAAGAACACTCGTACAAAGCTCGAGTAAACCGCATATCTTTAGACGGTGTGAGTCTTTATATTGTACGCGCGCGTTCTCGCCGATCTCGCGTGCGCACTCGTTAAAATCTCCGTCGCCAAAGTTTTAAAGGGCTACTGCAGCGCAGTCCACATACGAAACGCTTATAATACAGCTCGAAAGCGCTTTAATAGTTTCGAAATCTCCGCGTCCTCCTCTCGACAAGCTGTATACACTGTACACACGGCTCTTGCTTTTTTCTCTCCTGTTCACGGTGCGCGTGTATATATATATATGGGGCTTGACACTTTGCGGTGAAAATGCAGCTCTCCTTCTCTCTCTCTCTCTTTCTCGTTATACACGCGAGAGGGTAAGCGAGCGGATGTCTGGTGTGTAAGGAACCGCTAAAATGCTGTTGGCTCTTATCCGGAGAGATCTAGAGCGGCGATGCGAGGAGAGGCACGCCGCCCGCGCGCGGCGGGCCCCTTCTTCTCTCTAAGTTGCCTCGACTCTCCCTCGCGGACGTGCAGCTTTATACGCGTATATACCTATATACGTATAGCGCAGAGAACGCCACCTCCTCTCTCTCTCTCTCTGCGCCGACGGTTCTTCTCTCTTTCTTCCTTATTTCCCTCGTATACTTAACCGAGCGCGCGCACGATGTTCCCTTGTTGTGCAGCGCGGCTACCGCGCTGCGCCGCGCGATCGCATAGAAAAGACGAGTTTGGCGAAATTCCTGGACCGCTGCAGTATATATAGGGGACGATTCGTTTAGCGTGCGTTTTCTTGCTTTTTTTGTCCCCCGTTCCTTTTTTTCCGTGCGGCTGCCGAGGAGGCGGCTTATAAGTCGCGGCTTCTCAGTTCGCATGCTAATGAGAGGGAAAGAGAGATCTGCGTGACACGCACGCGGGAGGAGCGCCCTCGGCTTCGAGAGCTATGGATTTATTGCTCCTCGCGAGACTGCGAGTTTTTTTTTTGTTTCCTACTTGGACGGAATGAAAATAGGCTCGATAGTTTCGGCAGACTTGGACGACTTTTAAAATTGAGACGCTTTATTTGGAATATAATGTGTTACGGTATAGGAGTGCGTGAAAATGTATGGTGTGTTATTACAGTATACTTGAAGGCACAATATGTACTTATGGGTTGTAATGTTTGTTATGGCGGCCCCAAGTATATTGCTACGCTTGTCGTGCTACAAGCGTTTAATTTTGGCATCGTATAAGGTTATAGTGCGGTGCCAAAATCGACTACTTGTGCCACGAATTATATAAGTGCGAACTTGAATCTCAGTTTATCGCTCGTGTTTTATGAAATTCGTATAGCGTTTACGAATGCAAATTGGGTATGGAATAAAAATTTCTCACACGGTAAGTGCACGTATCTAGACCCTCATCATGTGACTACATGTACGATATTTTAATACTCATAATATTTTAGTTGCAAACTGATAATTAATTAATTAAAAAAATATCTTGTATTGTATTCTACGTACCTAGGTACTTCTGCACATTCGCTTACACATAGTCATTTACATATACACGAGTTGCAAATAAAGTATTTAGATAGATAGATGTATTTAAATATCTATAAATACTTATTTTAATTAAGTTATTGTATTATCTTAGATCAAATTATCGGAATGCTTATAAGTATACGTAGACAGATTCAGATCTTGTTGTATCTTTTACATCTTACAAGGAATTAAGCGCGCGTTTCGCACGTGGTTCGGATTATGGTTTAGACTCAAATTCATAAGTATATTACTTTTTTTAAAGTGTATACACTTAGCGCGCGATTTGGGTTATGTTTTGCACTCAATATATCAGTCATGAAATATGGATGATGGGAATCATTGTCATGTTTACTTAGCAACCGATCAGAATTTCGTATTAAATGCTTCACAATAAAGGCCATCACTTTTTTAAAAGAGAAATTTGTATATCTTTATGGACATGAAAGATTCAATATGCATGTTCGAATGTTTAGAAGAAAAGATACCTCTCGGATCTTCGGTTTATCTAGATACATGTATCTTTATACAGATACGCTTGTCCATGACTATACCGCGGCAGGAAAGAAAAATTCGTTGCGCTCTCGTATGCGCGTATAAAAAGAAACGCGCGCGGTGTACTTATAGCAGGCGACGTGACGGTAAACGTTCTCGCGCGTAAAAACACGCGGAATCACGTGCACATCAGCACTCGCGGCTAACTCATCCATACGTCGTACACACATATACGAGTACTTCTCTTCTGCGCCTCCTCCCACTCGATTCGCGATACGCATATAGGCACTCGGTACACGTCTTATATATACTATATACGTGTATACATATACAGCCGCTCACACATATATATACACACGCGTATGTAGCGCGATGTAATTACTCAACTCGCGCTCTTATCCGCTCGAATCGCGCGCAAATCGCCGGGCATAAAAAAATCCTCGTAAATCTAGGCGTCCGGCCGTTGCGAGCGCGGAAAAAAGAGTTGCCGCCGCCGCGGCCGCCGGCGGGGGGAATCGTAAAAAATAAGACGAGCTGTATATACGTTAGATACAGATAGGAGCGCGCGCGCGCGCGCGGGAGTTATAAAAAAAGAAAAAGGAAAACGAGGATTCATCTGTTATAGCTAATTACAGGTGGCGCGCGCTCGCGAGGCGAGTGTATATCTCTGTGTACGTATGTACATATATATACGCTACTGTTGCTCATCGAGGATGACGCTTTTCCGAGACGGAAATCCTGGAGATTTCCCGCGTGCGTGCGAATGCGCGCGGCGCGTTGCTGCTGCTTCTATATACTGCGCTGACGCCCGATCGCGTATAAAATCTAACTGCGTCGCCGCCGCCGCAGCCGCTGCTGCTGCGGCTGATAAGAGCGCGCACATTTTCGCACGAGGGTATAATATAATACATAGTCGGTGTATATGCGTGCGTGCCTATCTGCGACTAGCGCGAGGTTAATTTACGCGCGAGAGTTCGCCTTCGGAGGATGAGAGACCGTAAGCTGTGCTGCTGCTGCTGCAGGTGTGTGTATGTGTATATGTATAGCTATGGGAGGGAGAGGATGCGAGGGGTATTACGCGCTGGAGAACGGTTAGGCGAGGATCGTCGAGTACTTATAGGAGAAAGAGGACGGGCCTCGAGTGGCGATGAAAAGTCGTGGAAAAGCTCTGTGATGCGGCTAATGAGTTATTCAAAAGTGCGGGGTTTTTCATGTTATACGGGTTGGGAGTTCTGTTTATCTATGTAGAGTGGATTCAGCGAGTTTGCGAAACTTTTGAAGCGCCAAAGGTTTTGCGGCTAAAATAAGGAAATCGGAGTTGCTGAGACTTTGTTAAGTTGAGTTAACGATGTATCGTTATTAAATCGATTTGCCTACAATGTGATTTTAGATCTTGGGATTTTATTAAAGATCCTTTTCTGCAGATGTTTACATAATACATCTACTTACAAGTAGAAAAAATAACTTTTATATTAATTGATTTTTCAAAATATATCTTTAAGAGAAGGTAACTATAACAAGTAACGAAAGTAGCCACAAATAGTTTAAAGTATAACATCTAATTAACTGTGAATTCTGCAATTTGAACAAATCTTACAAAAATATGTTAAACTATCTACCGTTGCTTGATCCTTTATTCAGAATATATATAGAGCTAATCTTTATCAGTAAGTCTGCATGTAGTTAATATTACAACGTTATCAATAACAAGTAATAAGCAATTAACTAATTAAATAACAAGTAATAAATAATAAGTAATAAAATAATAGATAATTTGTAACAGATGAAATATAGTTGGTTTTTCATTAGCTGAATCGTGCCGCAAAATCCATTGAATTTTACATTCCATGCAAGTAAAAAACTTTGAATAATAGACATACAGTTTACAAAAGTACAAGAATGAAGCGCAGTAAATTCTTAACACAATAATTTATAACTGTGAAGAACGGTGCCGACAGAACGAGCAGAAATTTCAATCGAAAAGATCTCACGGGACGGCGATGACATGAAAAATATAATACGCAGTAAACACCCGCGCAACAAACGCTCGTAAAAAACCCGTCCTCATATGCATATTACACGGCATAGTTGTAGCTCGCGAAGACAAAAAACCGCGACTGCGCTGCACCTAAAAAGACCCCTCCGTATAGTCGACCGTGGTCCGCCATATTTTTTTTTTTTTTGCTATTGTCAATATAACCGTTGTCGTCTGTTCGGATATATGCAGGTATATCCCTTATATACGCAATTGGTAGCTATATTGTTCTACACCGGAACAGACGACAACAGCTACATTGCCAAGATCGAAACATCTTGCTAATTGTCTTCATTTTTCTTTCGGTTTTAAGGTTAACAACTCTAAAACTGGTAATAAACGATGTACAGAGATTTTTACAAATAACATGAAAATCTCACATACCCAATTATTAAAGACGTGTATTAATTATTCGTTACACGCAAGATTTAGGACTACGACACTACGAGTCTCGAAACAGCCGTCCTCTAGATGGCGCCAGCGATGCTTTTAGGTTAGGACATGGAGAAAAGACCGGGTGTAAGCGAGCCTCCGGCTTGAAGCGCCCGCGCAAGGCTGCGAGGAGTCGGGAGACGGTAAAAAGAATGCAGAGTGCAGGAGTCACAGTAGCATAAGTACAACGAGATACCCCAAGCATGATGGGACTGGAAAGAGCCGAGGAAGACGGACGATCGTAAAGCATACACATAGCGTCGGTGCGTATACGCAGATATGGGCACCTCGTGCTGCTCGTCGGTGTTGCTACAGGTATAGCTAGGGTTATTAGCCCAGAAAGCGGCAAGGCCCCTACTTCCGGTGTAGGCACACAGTTCACTACGACCGAGAGTTTCTTAACCCCTTCGCCGCTTCTGCTGCTGCTGCTGCTGCTGTACTTACCGCGCTGTCTTTCTCTTTCTCTCTCGCCGCGCCTCTCTCATCCTCTCGGAGTTTCTTCGGCTCCTTGACACGTTGCTTACCGTTCTTTCTATGGGCTTCGTCAATTTTTTTTTCTAGTCGCACTGATATTTTTTTTCTTTTCGCGCTGAGACTGAAATTGCACTCGACTGAAAGAGTCCGACGCGATCTGAAACTGAGATAACCTCGAGACGATTCGGCTGGGACCTTTTTTGCATTTTAAATTTGCAAGTACGTATAAGTATACAGCGAGATTGTAAATTTTACTCGAAATTTTTTTTCCCGCACGAACCAACGAACTTCTAGATGTTTATAATCATCTGGGACTATACGTGTGCGACTGCGCGTGCTTTTGTAATATAATCGTTCTCGTAATAAATTGGATAATAATTTCTGCGCTTATGTCGAAAATGACGGTAATTGCAGAGCGCAGCTTGGATCGCTGCTTTTATGAGTAGTCCGATTAATTTTGCGATAGCATGCGAGGTCTCCCGCGCGAGCGAGACGCATAAATCATTGACGATTTATTAACATTTTCCGGATATTTTGTGCAGGTCTAAGGTGTACAGGAAACGGCTGGGTAAGCTTGAAAAACTGTGAAAAGAGAATGATTAAATTGCGCTGAAAATCTACTTAGCAAGAATAAAAAAGCGCGTGCGTGCAATTCGAAATAAATCTTGGCTGGTCTTTCTTTAGGTTTGCTTTTAATCCAGTAACGTAGGTGTACAGTAATAAAGTTTTTATCTCCTAAACGCCGACTTATTTCCGTTGGCCATGGATTCGCATGTGTATCAGTCGATTCATTGCGTATTCTTGAAAAATACGCTGAATTTTTTCAAGTAAACGAAGATTACAATCATTGATGAAAAAAGCTTTGCAATTATAAATAAATCATTAAAATGCAATGCTTTATCTGTGATATATCCTGCAGAGAGGTTGGATATCAGTTTTGGAACAAAAAGTTATTAAATTATTTTGATATATGTCATAATTATACAGTTAACTCGACCGAGTCTATCGATAGACTGTGAAAATCTGGGAATAGCTGGGGGATCGTGAATTGGTTATTATTTTCAGTAATTTGGTACATGCCGCATTGTACGCATGCACAACAAAATAGATTTAAAATACCTGAAAATATTTTACATTATTTATTTTATATTTTTTATACTTAAGCATTATACATATTCTTATTGATATAGAATAATTCTAAAAAAATGACGATAATCTACAAAATCTACAATTTTAGTATACTAAATAACTGAATATTGTAAAAAAGGGTTACAAATCTTGTTTTCATTCGATTCACGTTTAACACAGTTTTTTTTATTTTTAACTAAATACTTCATTGTCATCGATTTCAACTCATTAGCACTGATTTCTGAAAATTATTCTTTATCGGCAATCCTTGCCAGTTTACACTAAAAAACTAACTATTAAACTTAACAACGAATAACAAACGTGGAATCTAGTCGGTACAAGCGGTAAACCAACACTTCAACTATATACAATTGCTACCCAGAATTTTGAAGGGTCCCAGTACCACAATCACAGCGAGTACACGAGTCTGCCGATGAAAATCACCAGTTAAACAAGCAATACGCACGTACACTTACACAGACACGCATAAGCGTACACGCGAGCGATCTTCCGCTTTTTTTTCCCATCCTACATATTTTTGCGCTTAATCGCGCTTCTATACGCCTATATATCTGTGCACCGTATCACGCGGGCCGCAGATATAATATATACGAGAAACTATATCAGCGACTTGGCATCAGGCTACATGCGTAATTAATTGTATTTGCAGCCTCGCCGTCGAGTCCTCGCCCTGACGGCAGACCGGAAAAGAGAAAGAGCGAGCGTCGCCGGCGCGCACCTATTGCACGCACACACACACACACGTACGTGCGCGAACGAAGTTTCTGCATCGCTAATTGGTGTGCGCAGCGCAGAGGCCTCAGATCTTTTTCTCCTCTCCTTATTTAATTATTAATGACTCGGGCGAGAGCAGCGGCAGCCGCGCTTTTCATAAAACGGAGTAATTGCAGCAGCAGCAGCAGCAGCCGGAGCAATAACCACCCCCTCGAGACGCCGATTCACCGTTCCTTTTTATTACCTCCGCTATTAATGCGTGTATACATATATTTATACACCTAAATCAGCTCTGATTGATATGTATAAGCTCGTGCGCGAGAAACTTGCTACACGCATGTGTGTATACGTGTAAATGCGCGCAGGCAGTAGTTCGCGATCCCTCTACTCGCGGTTAATTAGTTTATATACACGCGCTGCAATTGAAACGTAAAATTTTTAACTCTCGCTATATATATACACAGTTTGTAGGCGTAGAGCTGTATAAACTATATATCCGCAACAAGTGCAGGAGCAGGCGCGCCTCTTTGGCTTGTTTCTCGTTTCAAAGAGTCGTCATTACGGAGTAGGGTCGCGGCGAGCCGTCAGCTGATTGATTGGCATCTCTCTTTCTCTCTCTCTCTCTCGGTTTCGAGCGCGCAGCTCTCGCTCCGGTGAAAAAGAGCGTAATATACTCTATGCCAGTCTCCTCGGCGGCGCAGCGGAATATTTAACGATCCTTACGGTTAAAACTCCTCCCTGACAGTCCGAACGATGCCGAGGCTGTGCTCGCGAGGAGTGACGGTCACACACGTTGCGGATCCTCTCTCTATTTTTCTGCGGGTTATTTTGTGTATATGGGTATACGATGTGTAGGGTCACAGGTGAGAGATTCCGCGGCGAAATATTCGGATTATCGGTCCTTGACGATCGAAGTGGACGTTTAGCATTTCTGGACTTTGGGATTTCGATTTGAATTTTTCGTGCGGTACATCGCGCACCTGAGTGTAGTTTTCTAAAGCCCTTTAATTTTTATCCGTGGATCGTATTGGGGAGAAGGATGGGATAAGTACATTCACACTTATTTTCGGCGTATCTTTCAATTCATACGATAAATTTTAAAATAGTGTAAATTAAAAACGTTATTTAAAAAATTACTTCGTGAAAAGTTGTATCTTGCGTATGGTTTTAGCAGTGATTTGGTTTTTTTACAGAAAAAAACGTATATATTTTTTCTTAAGTTTTGATCATTTTTCAACATTTTTATAAACAATAAGTTTTTATGTTTAATCATCTTTATTATAATCACTCTTTTCTTGGTAGATTAATTATTTTAACGATTCCTATTGATTCAACGGTATAATGTCTGTGTAATAAGTGAATTTTTAAAATTACTTTTTTTGTATAAGATCTTTTAAATCTTCGCAGAAGATCTGGAAAACCTTCCTGTGTGAGGAAAAAAATCCACACTTTTTATATCTTATATTATTATGTTTTATGTCTTATATTAATCAATACTTAAATCTCTACCTCTTCTTTGATCTTACAATGCAGGTATAAAAGAATCTATCGTTACACGTTTTTTTTTTAATCACACTGTGTTCGGAAAATAAATAAAGTCAGCCATCGTCGCATAATGTTCATGTTTATTGAATTTTAATTATTTATTGGCAGCTCCTACAACTGCTTAAACTGCACAAGCTACTTTGTACACAAAGATGCAAGTATAATTTGAAGTCGAGAACTTTCGTGTACGAATCTACAGCGAGAAGAGACTATTTTCTCCTGCGGGATGTTACTCGTTCAGATAAACGACTTGGCTTATAGTTATTTAACGTTAAGCTGACCGGACGATTCGGTCCTCGATTGCGCTACTCTCGTAGGCGAAGCCTCTACAGATGGAAAATAGGATGGAAAAATAATAGTAAATCAGTGAAGGGCAATAACTGAATTAGGACGTCGGAAGCGGCTTGCGGTGTGTCCGGGAAGTAGCGCGTCGCTCGCGTACGCTTTTCAAAGGGTTAATTGGCCATGCTGCGAGTCAGTTGAGCTGACCAGGCGCCACGAGACTGGAACGACCACGACGACGACTGTACGAGAGGAGAGCTCGAGGAGAAAGAAAGCATATATACAATGCATCCCGAGGAGCGATTGCACGCCCCCGTGAACCTCGCGAATTCCCTCTCCGAGCAAACATACATATTGTACATACAATATAAACATATACGTATCAGTATCGCGAAAATGTAGATATATATACATCGCACGATTAGCGATAGTCGGCCGCGAAGATCACGTTATATATACCTCCCATACGCAGTATAGTGTATACGGAGGAGAGAGAAAACGACTAGGACTCGCGGGGGCAGCTCATTAGCTCCTCGAATTCGTGATCGAGAGCGTTGGGCTGCTGCTGCTGCTGCAGAGAGCAGAGTATAGAGCGGCGGATTCCCGCTGGTATATACACAGCAGCAGCAGCAGCAGCAGCAGCGGTAGCCTCCCCCTTTTACACTTTAGCCCGACACGAAAACAAACGAACGCCGCGTGCGAGAGCTTTGTATATAAGTAGCGAGGATCTCTTGCTACATCGTGGACGATCTCTAAGAGCGGAGAGTGCGAAATCTCGCGATCGTATCGTCCCAACCTCCTCTGCGCGCTTGCGCTTGCCCTATGGGCTCGCGCGGCAGCGGCGCAGCGACGCTTCGTGTAAAACACGCGTCGCGCCTCTCTTTCTTTCAGTGCTGCGGCTATATACATATACACACACAATACATACGTATTTATACGTATATGTATGTGTGTATATATATATGCGCGCCTGTAGTTTATACACACGCGCCCCCTCGACGACGACGACGACGACGACGTGTTTTCGCAGTGTATAACGGTGTTTATAATGCAGCGCTCGCGCGCTATGCTGCTCCGGATAATTACGGAGAAACACAGCGAGAGAGAGAGAAGAGCGAACAAACTGTTAACGCGCGCGCACCTCTCCCGCGCGGGGGCGGTGCAATTAAAGGGAGACGCGAGTGTCGGTCTCTATATGTATACGTTTTCTGTGTATAATACACGAGCATAGAGAGAAAGAGAGAGCGGCGAACTGAAATTCTTTTGGGATGTCATGCCCGCGGAGAGAGACGGGGGGAGGAGGGGGGATGAGGCGTGTCCTCGAGGTGTAGCTGAATTCGCGATGATTATGGGCTTCGCTCTATACGGTTTCGCGCGCGGTTTTATTATAACGCGTTCCATCGCAGGGGGATGAGGGGCGCGCGATTTTGGGTGCGGTTGCCGCGTATCGCTCTCCTCCGCGCGGTTCGTGTGGCGTATACACTCTGTGGGAATCGATTTCAACTTTGGTCGGATCGTTCCTTTTATTCTAAGCCGTGTCATTTCGCAGAAGCGAAATGCGTGCGTTTGACGTTTTTTTCTTGTGGTTCTTTGCGATGGGATGTCGAGCGGAATATAGTGCGATTGCTGCGAATGAAAGTTTCATTGCTTTCGGATGAAAATTTTGTATGAATTTAAGATTCTACGTATAGTGAATTATTGTTATTGATTAACTAGCATTCATTGTCGTAAGTAGTATGTTAATCGTAAGTAGAAATGTTTTTAGATAAAATCGGTATTATAATAACTTCCTATTGGTATAAATATAATCATCAACAAAGTTAATTTTTGCAATCTAAAAAAAACTCCGCTATTTATACGTTTTATTTTTTATGGTCCAAGTACTGAAATATTATAAAGGTAAGTTTAGCACAGGCACGATTTTCGCGCTTCGCTTTGTATTGAGAATGACGATATAAATTATGTAAAATGTTTTTAAATATTTAAACCGATAAAAAGCAGCTGCGGCGTCACCACGCATTACATCGCGAAAATCAATATATACACACGCCTTAGAAATAAATGATTTTCTTTACCAGCTAGAGCCCATTACTTACTGCTCTTTGCAAAGATTTATTCTTCTCGTCTACAACTCGCGAGTTCGTCTCGTCTCGTCAAAATTTCGACAATTGCCAACCGGCCAATGTAAACTACTTGCGCAAAAATTTCCCGCAACGAAACGACGAAAGAGGGACGGCCATACTCTCCTCAAGCATATACGTTCCTATACCTATATACACAGCCGTAAGTAGGATATCGCGAGCGGCCCAGTTAGAGAAAGCAGTCCACTTGATTTTTCGCGGAACGCCTTTTGCCGCGAGTTCGTTCCACCCGCGCGCATGCACTACACTGGTATATATAGCTATAGTCGTTTCTTCTTCTTTTTTTTTTATAATGGCTCCTCTCCTCGCGGCCGATGGCGCGAGACGGGCGCACTTCCGCCGCGCGGCGAACCCAATTAACGCCGCGCGGCCCCTGCAGAGAGTAGCTTCCTCATATTTTCGACCTATCGACACGCTCGCGCCTCTCGAACGTGTACCTCGTATACGCATGTATATTGCAACAGGCGTATCCGTACATCGCTTTATTAATATTTGCTCATTGTGCGCGTTTTGCAAAACACGCAGGTGAATATATATATAGACGTGTTCGTGCGTAGGTGCGACGGAGAAATATATATATACACATATAGGCGTATAACACGTATATAGAGAGATTCAACGCCCGCTGCTTGTTTTTCTTTCTCACAGGAGCGCCAAGGAGCGACGAGCGGTTGTTTTCCTAATTTCAGGTGTATTACGCGCGCGTGTGCTTAAGATGCTGTTAGCGCAATCTTCCCACGCCTGCGGCGATTAGAGATAATAAACCGTTTTCGTGTGTTTTAATTGACGCGCGAGCGCGCGCGCGCGCACTTGAAAATCAGTTGAAATTTAATCACGGATTCCGCGATCCTGACTTTGTACGTAATAACGAACGCGAAGCAGGCCCTAATGATGCTCGCTTATAATTATCTAAGTATAAAATATATATATATAACCTGGTATACCTACACCGCGTACAGTATGTATCCACACTATACACTTAAGCTTCCTCATTACTCTTGTATTAATCCGCGAAGTCGATCTGGATCACCTTTACACACGTGCGCATGACACTCCATATATATACAGTATACATTTCCCCCGTGCGATATATATTATACGTTTTCCAACCGTAAGTAACAGAAGTTAGAAGAGCCATCTCTTTCTCTCTCTCTCTGAAAATTTTTTCGCCACGAGGAAAAATAGCAAAGCGAGTCTCCTCGCGTGTCTCGTCTGCAGCAGCAGCAGCGTCCCTCTCTTTTTCCGCAGCAGCAGCAGCAGCAGCGCAGTGGCTGAGGTCGCGAGAAGTCGCGGCTATGCGCCTCGAAGACGGCGCGGCGTAAGTCAGCACTCAGGATATTTCGTCATTTCCTGCTTCTCACGCGATACAATCTAAATTAACTATGTTCGCTTGGCTAGGCTCTCTCTCTCTCTCTCTCTCGCTCGCTCTTCTCCCCCTCGTCGTCCTCCTTAAGCGTCGAAGCTATACAGCCGCTGCTGCTGCTTCTGCTTCTGCTCTTCCTCCGACGCCGCCGCCGCCTCGCGGACTTCGCTCGATTTCTCGAGTTCAGCCGCGTATATACGTATATAATTTATGCGTTTATTGGAGGATAATCGCGCTGCGCGCGGCGTGTAGTATGAAGAAGAAGATTCTCCGCGAGAGCGCGTTTTATTGCGGAGCGATGGTCGAAGATTTTTCTACGATTATAAGCAACAGGCCTGATGGTGCAACTTTAATGAAATACAGCGATAGGATACAGAGTGCGTTGGTTGCAATAAATCGTGTAGCTTTTATTGCGCTTGCAAAGCAGATTCAATATACTCGTGCGATCCTTCCTAATGTCGCTCGTTATACGTTTGTTATTTTCGAAACGCGCGCGCGCTCGATATCAGTGCTATACACTAAAGCACGCGATTTTTTTCACAGATACGGAAAACTACAGCGCGCGCGAATAATTCGCCTGGAAAATCCTCCCTCTATCTCTCGTCCACAGCTCGTTTTCTGTAGTCGCTCTTTTTCTCTGTCTCTCTCTCTCGTCGCTCCTTAATGTCCCTGCGACCGGAAGTGCGGCGCGCTGGAAAAGGGTTTCGTGGAAGAAGAAGGCCGCAGAAAGGAGAGTGAGCTGCCTGTTGTGTATAGGCGAGCGCTCGCGAGTCTTTGGGAGGAAGGACTGTTTTGTTGTTGTGTGGAGCGCGCGCAGAGAGGCTTTGGCGCGCGAGTGACTTTGGCGCTAGCTCTCGTAACGGAGGTCGCAATTACGAGTAACGGACGAGACGGTATACGTATATATATCTACCGGGCGATAAAGGGGATTAAGGATGCGCACACCGCACCAGATAGCTATATATACACTCTATCTATCCGATGTGTACTTCGCTCTATTGTATAATGTATAGGCTCGTGGTGGGCTGAGGCGGCGAGGCTGAGATTCGCTCGTTTCTAAACCCCCTTTTTTATTTTATTTGCGCGTAACCGTGTGCGTTTAAATTTCGCGCCAAAGCTTACTGTCGAGTCGGACACATTTTCGAGAAGCATTTTTTTGCAGAGCAATTACTTGAAGTCACCTTTGGACACTTAATTATACTTGAGTAATAAAATAAGCACCAGAGAAGGTTCCATTGATTTCAATGCTGCAATGAGATAACGATAGATTCATTCTTTTTTTTAGATTGCGGATACTCTACAGAGTAATAAAATCGTGAAACTGTAAGGGTCTATACTATATATACGATACTTGAAAATCCGTTGAAATCGTCACAAATCATAAGACATATGAATTATTGCTTCAGATCCTGAATATAGAAAAATAGAATAGAGTAGAATAGAATAGGGTTAATTTTGCAAGTATAGTCAAAAAATAAATGTATCACATAAGGTTTACAATATTACAGAATTATTGTACAGTCAGAGTTACTAACACAATATCAACCCAAAATGTACACACATATAGAGTAAGAAGATTCTCTCTCGTGTTATAACTGCCTTCAGCAAGTTGTAAGCAATACAATCGAAATTGTAATTATAGGGCAGTTACATTTGTATAACCTGTAATTTAAATGACACCCGTTCACGCAGTTGCTGTCAACAGAATATCATATCGGTTCCTTGGTCCACATAAATACTTTCCAATCGCTTCTACCTATTCCGACAACCGCAATTTTTTTCTCACAGCAACAACCGATCAACGATTCCGCACATAACACGAGTGCGTATAATCGCATTTTTCACGACACTCGCAAATCACTGCAGTCGACTTCCCGACAAGTGCGGTTACACACAAAGCGTATTACAGAGCAGTTTACGCACGTCGGCGAGTTTCGAGGCATCGCGCGCGAGCTGCGCGCGCGGAGGGCACAAAGGTCACGGGAGAGGACGCGACGGCGTGTATTCCGTTACCATACCGTTATAGCCCATACTGTATACGCTTGCCTCCGCGCGCGTGACTTTCTTTTCACGCAGGATGTTATAAATTTTCATAATACGAGGGGGAGAGAGAGAGAGAGAGAGAGAGAGCAATTTTTCTCCAGAAAAACACCTCGGCTTGCGCAATCTCGATGCGGAATCGTTATGGGCATCGCGTACACACGCGATCTCTCGCCCCGCAATCGCGAGACGACAAAAGCTCCATTCAACCAATAAAAACAGTAGTATCATCCAGCTCCGCTCGGACACGCGCGATTCTCCCTTGTATATAATACCTATATACCTGTACACGTACGCGTATATATATACACGAGTAAACGCGCTGCGCGCGCGCGTTTCTATATACGCACAGCGGCGGCTGCGGTGGTGCGCGTGTGGCGGCGAATCGTCCGAGAGAGACGGAGATGCCGAGACGAGACACGATGACGAGTCGAAGCGGACTTACTCGGCGCGGACTCTGCGCTATATATATATACATACATATATAGCAGAGCAGTGGATCGCGCGCGCGCGGCAAGAGGAGAAAATAAAGGGGCGCGCGCGCGGACTTCATTAGCTCGAATACGAAAGAGAGAGAGAGAGAGAGAGAGACTGATCGAGTCGGAACGATATATTTCACTCGGGCCTAATGACAGTGCAGCCCGGGAGTTTCCCTCGGCGGCTTCGATCGATCATTTCGTCAATTAGCGGCGAGAGCGCACAGGCTGCCTATATATACCTGCAACGATCCGCGCGTGTCTATATGCGCGCTTGTGGCGCATAGGGCTGCGTATTCCTTCGATTCTTCATTCGCGCTCCGATTGTTTTGATGGCTTTATTATATCGCCGCGCGTCGAGGGCATATTATTCGCGCATACGTTTGTCGCGCTCTATAACTGTAACCGGATTCCCATCAGCTGTTGCTGCTTGATTTTTTTTTTTTCTAAAGGCGCAACGCCGACGCAATGGGTTAGTTATACTTGTGTATTAATACCGCGTGTAACGAGTATTACTGCGTACGCGCGTTATAACGTTATTTCGACACATGTCGTTATAGCGCGTGTGCTGCATACATTTTTCAGCTGTGGATGCGGAGAGCGGATGTTCGAATTAAGAACGGCGTTACGGCAATTGCCGTTGAGGAAATCTAGAAATATATCAGGTAAAATGGGTATACGAGCGTATGAATAAATATGAATGTTATCGTACCCATACGTCGAACGTAAATCCAGGATGACATGACGTTTATATGCCTGTAATAAAATGCGATGTATCGCGCTAAATCGATCGCATCGCTCGAATCGAACGAAACTTTTATGCCTCGTTACAAAAGCTCGAAAGACCATCATTATATAAATCTCAATCAGTGGATGATCACCGTACCACCTACACATAAGTATACCAGAGAATTAGAAAAAAAAAACAGACAAAAAGATGACATGCATCGCAACCTCTTGATCCCGACGACGAAGCTATACAGAAAGGGGGTTGCGCGAACAGGTATACACACACACACATATATCTGTATATCTACACCGGGAGAGACGCGAAGAACGGAATATAAAGGAGAGAACTGTGCGTCCGCGTGCGTGTGCGGCGCGCCGACCGTTAAGAAAAAGCTTCTCGCGGCTGCCTGCCGAGTAATGACAGTGATTAAATTATCGTTTCCGCGCGATAGGAGACGATACGCGCGCGGCTCTTTCTCTCGCAGTGTCACGTTCTCTCTCTCTCTCTCTCTCTCTCTCTCTCTGCAATGTATATATATACAAAAGCTCTGCGCGTCTGTGTGTCCGCACGCCTCAAGCAATTCGCCGATGATATCGGATCGTCGCTAAGCGTCTCGCGAGAGGAAGTCTGAATTTTTTTCGAGCAGATACACGGCGCAAGTGTACGTATACATGTATATGACTGTTCGTTGCCGCGCACGGGAGAGTTGGCCCAATGCCAAGAGCGCCCTGTATTATGCGGTTACTTATATACGTGGGTCCGATGTGTTAATTTTATCGATGAATATATTTGTTATGCGCTATATAACGATCGTTCGTATAGAGATAGTTTCGGTCGAAAGTTTAATATACAAAAATTATTTTTATACAAGTTGCTACAGTGATCTCTTCAAGTTTACTTCCTTATACGCGATAAATATGTATATAAGTATACACGTTGCGGAAATTGTAATTCTCTATTTATCGCATATGAAATGTCAGCTGAGGCATGACTCATTTTTTGCTCTGAGAGGCTCAGATGGCAAATATTCACAGTTATATTAATTACGGTTATTGCAGTATGGTTATAATAGTCCAGTTATATGCTCGGCTGAAAAAGCTTGCATTGCCGCGAATGAAATGCTGTGATCGTATTACAAGTGTGTATATACAAGAAAAAAATTATTATTCGCAATTAACGTCTGATTTACATACGAGTTCTGCAGTTTACATTGAAGGTGATATGGTTATCTTCCCGGCTTGTTTCGGGAAGAAAATTAATGTAAAAAAGTTTTACCTGCACCAAACGACTAAGTAAACTATTATTCGATGGATTGCGAATATCGCATTGAAAATCGATACCCGTGACCTTCTCGAAATCAGATCAATTATTTGTGAACGTTGCAGGCCCAACAAGCAAAATGCACTTTCCCAACGATACGAGGATAAGGATAAGGATACGAGAGACAGAGAATCAAAGGCTACTCGAATTCACAGAAGACCGCGCGGATGTAAATCGCGTTTCTGTAGCTTATAGACACTGTAGTCGTAGTCGGATTAGATTTACGATCTTCCGCGAAGCGGCTTCTTCCGTATAACTTCCCATATATATACACGCGTCTGATTGTACACACATCTGGCCTCGCTATATACACACAACGTATCATCGCCCGTATAAAGCTCGAGCCTTCAGCAGTTTATTCCTCGAAAGCCAGCGCCATCTCGCCTATATATCCTACAAACATATTCAGCATCTCCGAGAGATAATCGCGCTCTCGAAAACCTTACAATGTATACAATCCCGACAGATCGAGCTCAGGCGAGGAACGTATATCGGGCGTACCGCGAATCCGCTCCAGGAAAACAGCCCGGCAAGGTCGCAATAACCGATCGACGACTCTCGCCACCGCCGCCGCACACGTTACATTAAGCATATACACGTGATCGCCCGAAAAGAAAGACAGTCCCGCGTAAAAAAGAAAGCGCTCCCGCTCATACGCGCGCGAGTCCTCTCTCTGTGTCGGCTCCACCTCGCGTGCCGGCCAATCCGGCCGTGCTCTCCGCGAGATAAGCCGCTCCGCCGCGGAGCTGCGACGCCGCGCGAGCGAGAGGGACGAAAATTTTTCCTCCGGCCTCTCCGCGGGTATTTGCAAGCCGAATAATAAATGTATACGCGCTGCGCCGCTGCAGAAGCGGCGTGTATACGTATAAACACAGCGGCTGCAGAGAGAGAGAGAGAGAGAGAGAGAGAACGGCGGGAGCGCGTGTTCCGCCTTCACGCAGCCCGGCCTCGCAGCCCATTGGCCGCGAGACTCGCGAGGGGGCCGTGGCTTAAGCTCGCGCGAGCGCCTCTCTTCTCTCTTATTTCTGCAGCAGCAGCAGCAGCAGCAGCAGCGGCAGCGCTTGGCTCTGTATTATAGACTCGGGAGACGCAGAGAGCTGCTGCCGCCGCCGCCGCCGTCGTTGCGTTTTCTCTCTCTTTCTCTCTGTGAGGCGCCGGAGAGAGAACGCCGCCCGTGTGCGTCTTGGGCACAGCTGTACACATATACGTGGGTATATACTTACACACGGGCTGGACCTACTTTATGCCGGGGAGTGCAGCGCGTTTATATACCTTCTTCTTCTTCTTCTTCTTCTTCTTCTTCTTCTTCCTCCTATGCTACTTACCGCGAGGCGCTCTCTTCTTTATTTCGCTTCTCTCTCTCTCTCGCTCTCTACCGTGCCGGGGATTCCCCTCTCTCTCTCTGTGTACTTACCGGGCTTTTTTTTCTCTCCTTTGCCGGGAGAGCGCGCACGCCCGTCGTTTATTCTCTCGTTTTGTCTTATCTCCACTGCTGCTGCTGCTGCGGATGCTGCTGCTGTAGCAGTAGGGGCTTTGTCGCATGCGACGCGAGCTCTCGATTTTATTTCGATCGGCCGGGGCCTCGTTCTCTATATACCTGTCCTTATCTACCTTACGTCTGCCAAGCTCTCTTTCTCTCTGTCTCTCTCTCTACTTCTGCTTTTCATCTTGTTCGCTCGCGGTGCTTAATGCGCCGGACACACACGGGACGCCTCGCGACGCCTCTCCCTTACGAATTGTCCCTGTTAGAGATGTGTTTATGACGCTTGACGCGCGATCGGCTCGAAGGATAGTCTTCTGTAAACTGTTACGGCTAAGTATACGCGTTTGTCCCACTTGACGGACTGTTACTACTTACTGCGCGATTCACTGCTGTGCGTCTGTTTATATGCGGCGTCAAGGCGGTCTTGTGGATACTGACCGCGTTGCGCGTGGCATATTGGACGTGGAATGACTTTAATGGGATATAGTTGGTGAATATATATATGTACAGTTTAATGCGTAGGAGTTGTAAGACTGACTTCAAAATTCATGGTTATTTAACGCAATAATTTTGAATATTAGTTGTAAACTTTTAATCTTATCGACATCTCACACTGATAACACGAAATTTTTTGAGAAACAGATGCCACGTAACTATATCTTTACATAAAGAAAATAACATATTATGCATATAACATATACAAGATATTACCACCAAATCGCATATTCATTGCCATACCTTAAACCATTTTCACTCTAATATAAAGATTCTTTCTAAATCGGTGCAATAAGCGCCTCGAAGAGACTTGCACGAAAGAGATTCAATGCGTGCGGTGCTGCCGAAGAAACAAGAGGAATCGAAATCTCCCGTATTGTCTCCTCTGCGCCTCTTCTGCTTCTTCTTCTTCGTCTTCTTCTTAGTTAGAAACCGAGAGCTTGCCTCCTACTCTTCCCCCCTTCCTGCTGATATTGAAAGGGACTACCGCGACTGTAAGATTCTCTCACTGTTTCTCGCTCTGTTCTTTTTGCGTAGTTTCGTATATATATATGTATATGCAGCGAAGAGAAGCTGCACTTTGTGACTGTGTCTCAAGCGGCGGCTAAGGAAGAATAATCGCGTGTACGTATGTAGACCAGAGCTAATTAAAGATTTTACCTTTTATTAGCTCTTGTTGCGCCTGGAATTTCGTTTTCTTTTGTGGGGACTGCTGCTGTTTCAACTGCTGCTCTCTTGCGGAGAAGTCGACGCGAAAGAATGAGAATATCGAGTGGAGTCGCTGTAACGATTGCATATATAAAACTTAAAGTTTTCTATACGTAAGTATATTAATGAAATAAGGTAGGCTATAGAGCAATGTTTAGTTCGTGTTTTCAAATTTTTTTGAAAATTCTTACAATTCGTACGAAAGGTGCAGCTAGACTTTGTGTCGAAAGTTATTTAAGATCTTGGTGACTTTTATACTTTTAAGGTTTATAACAATAATGCATTCGAATTATTTTTATTTATGTAGAATTCATTTGTTTAATTTTTACGTAATCAAGTATTTCGAAGTATGTAAAAAACAATTGATATTTCTGAAAATTCAAATTTATTTAAAATTTTGTCAAAAGATTAAAAGCAGGCTTTATTTCTGAAAACTGATTTATTCATGGAAAACTTATGTCGTTGTTTACGTTTATTCCCAGAATTTTAAAAAAATGCACTTTTCTTTGGTTCAGAATTCGAAAAAAATTTTTTTTAAGCTAGAGCTTTCGGACCGATCGGAATTTCTTCTGCAAGCCAAAAGATGATAAAAAATGTTGAGGAATTACATAGGAAATATGAAACGAAGTAAATTTACATGGGGAGGAGTATAAAAGGTAAAGGGATTCAGATTTTTTTTTTAATGGACATAATTTTTTGTCAGAGAATCGAATTCGGGCATATTTTATTGTGCCTCAGTAACATTCACAGTTCTTTCCAGTATTTTATCTTCGAATGTAAAATGGCTCAGAAATATGGTTGTCAGTAACTTTTCCCGTGTGCCTCCGCATTTTTTATCATCTTTTGGCTTGCAGAAGAAAATTCGACCAGTCGGAAATCTCTAGCTTAAAAAAAATTTTTCGAATTCTAGACCAAAGAAAAGGGCATTTTTTTGAGAATTCGACATGTGTGAAAAGTGTTTAGAAGTATATTTTTTATTAGTAATTTTTATCAGTATTTAGTTATAATTTAAATAATATGTTTATTTATCTTAACTTTTTACTTTCTTTAAGAAACAATTGGAATATAATGAACAATTCTTATCACTCTGAGCCAAAATATTTTTTTTGAAAAAGCAGTCATGCTTTGAAATACTGAATTAAAAAACAAAATTTCTTTGAAAATTGAAACTTTACTTCCAAAAATTAGGTATCTATTAGGTATATAAACTGTATCCATCTAGATTAATCAGCGTCTATACTGTACTTCTAAAAAAACTGAATATTTATAAAAATCACACGCTCATCTATACATAAATTTACTCTATTTTAATTTGGAAAGTAATTGGCTTTTATGGAAAATTTTCAACCATAATAAGCATCAAAATTATAAAAATGATAATCAAAAATGCAAACCAGGTACCGAGACTTTAATCCCAACAATGTAAGACAGCTCATTAGAATTTCGAAAAAAAAATTCAATTTGCATACCTGCCCGAGCCAGGTGTCATAGCTAATTTTAGCATTATTATAGCTATCGCGCATCGCATTATTCACATCCGTGTGAAAAAGTATCAATTACTAATCCATCAAGTCATAATCTTCACGCTTGTACACATAGCTTCTGCAGAAAGAAATCGTATAAAATCTTGGTCACTCCCAGACACGCAAAGTCAATACAGCTCGAATGGTCCCAATTCATTTGCATATAGGTTCTGGATTTACGCGGGAGAATAAATATAAAAATTTCCGAGCGACTTTCGTAAGAGCACGTAACTCACTCGCTTGGGACCTAAATCACCGGCACATGGGGACGACCGAGTGACGCGCGGAACTCGAGGCTATAGATATATGCGTGGATGCCCCTACCGTTTGTACAAAGATTCCATCCCTTTTTTTCTTCGATGCGAAACTGGATGGACCATTCGCATAATGACTTTCGTGTCTATATCTATCGAGATTTTCAAAGTGTATACGATAATTGTTGTATTATTAGCGATTGCAATTTATTTTTAAATGTCTTCATAAATAATATTCAGAAAAGTTTGCAAGTTTAATGAAATATTCAAATTACGCGCTATAATATAGTTGAAGAAAAAAATAATTAATTTTCTCATATCCGACATGACAGAAATTAACTTCGAGATCTTTGACCTTCATTACTGATAGGAATAATCTAACGTTTTTACGAAATTTTAAATTTGCATCTTAATATTTAAATAAAAAAACATAAATCACAAAAGTAGTCTTAAAGTTTTTTTCGTATATGAAAGTACAAATTCAATACTTTGAAAAATGGTAGATTATTGCATAATTGTAGCTATCTATTCTAAATTATATAAGCTAATTGTTACTAAATATGTTTATTTGTCTATTATATGTATTATGGTACGATATTTGAATTTTATCTTGATTTTGAATTACAGAATACCTCATCCAGGTGAACTTATATTAAAATAACAATTTTTAAAAAATATTTTTAAATAACAAATTTTAACTCCATTTTAGTGAATTATTTACTTTTAATATTTGAATAATTATTGTTTGAATTATATACAAATATTTATATTTAAGAAAAATAGTCTCCTGCTCAACAAATTTTGAAGTCTATTATATAAGTTCATCAAAATCATACAATCATTTCATTGGTCTACCTGATGTCTATTAAAAAAAAAAACACGAGAAATTATTAGGTTTTTGCTTTGATAATTCTTAGGTCCTGCTACGACATTGGACTCTCACTTCGACAATATGCAAAGCTCCAATATTTAATCCAACAAAATTACACTCACAACACAACAATCACTCGGTTCTCTCAGACCCTACACTCGCCTCACTATATACAGCCGATCAGACGCCTTATAGCCGCGTAAAAATTCGAATCAGTAGCCGCGTAAATCGTGCGCAGTTGAATATTTAAAGCGAAAGCGCATTGCAAAGGGAAGAACGCGCCCCGTGACGCAGGTGCCTCCGAGTTTGCTCTCTTCTCTCTCTCTCTCTCTCTCTCTCTCTCTCTCTCGCCGTCGTCCGCGCACGATTTCGTCCGCGGAATAAATTTATATGCGGCGAGAGATCGCTATACGGAGAAAGCGAGAGATCGAGGGAGACAAAGTTAGGAGAAAGAGGGAGACAAAGGCGCGCGCGCGCACACACACAGACACACATACACACAGCACACACGGAATGAGAGGAGGGAGTGATAGAGGAGACAGTTTTAGAGAAAGGGCAGCAGGAGTAGAGAGCCGTCGAGCCGAGTGAAATATATTTCAGCGCGTCGACGATATATATACCACTCGCATATGTATAGCTATATATATATGTAAGGCTGCAACAGCAGCAGCAGTGAGAGAGAGACGGACGCGATTAAAAGCCCGCGCGCAAGCTTAGAAGGAGAGAGAGAGACAGAGAGAAAGGATCCTTCGTCCTCTCCCGACTTATTTTGCGGACTCGATTTTTTTCTTTCAGCAGCAGCAGCAGCAGCAGCAGCAGCAGAAGTCTATGCGGCCGAAACGCGAGCATTCCCCATTGAATTATCGACGCTTCTTATGCAGCTTTTTGCCGCTACGGCTAGTTCGCGTATACTTATAAGTTTTTATTCCGCGGCCATTCATTAGTAACTCTTCCTCCTTCCCCCCCCCCCTTCTCTCTCTCTGTCGGTTAAATATATGCATAGCAGACCGCAATATCGCGCGGTTAGATCTTGATTTTTTTGAATAGGCGATATAGTCGCGACCGTGTCGTAAATTAGGGATCGGGAGCGTGGATCAACGATTTTGCATGTTATGCGTCGTTGAGAATGAAACGCCGAATTTTTGGAAGTGCTGTGGCCGACAGGTGCGCCGCGCAAAAGTCGAAAGGTATAGAATTTCGCTCTGTTTTTCAGTGTTTCCTCGCTGGAAATGCTGTCAAAATTAGAGTATCAAAGTTGTCAAATTTGTAGTGCTATAATTGCTTTCAAAAATTTTAGTATACAAATTTGGAAAATACATTAATTGTTGAAAATATTTTTAGCCATTCCTGCGTGTAGGTTCGACTATATATGTTAATCGTTTTATTTGAACAGTGATTTGAAAGTCTCGCGTACATACAACAGCTATGGCATAGTTATTTCATTTACAATAACTGTTTTGGTTGATTATATTTGCAAAAAAAAAATTCGTAATTATGGCTTTTTAATTATGTAGTTTGTTTTAACTTGTAGGTTATGGTTTTAGCTAAACATTTAGAGGACTTATTATTGTTTCATTTAACATAAAAGGGAAGATATACTCTGTAAAGTAGAATAGGTACTATGACCAGTGATTTTAGACGCATGTAATATGTGTCGTTATATATCATAAAACAAGTAGTATAAAAATAAAACTAAATAATTTTTATACCACTCTACCTAAAAATCGCAATTTCGTTACTGATTTTCAGTAGCATTAAATATTGTATGGAACTGGTACGTAAAGGATTTTTTCCAAAACTCGTTGCAGCACTCGTCTTCAGCTCGTACCGTAACTTTTCGTTTCGGAAATAAGCCCTTTCCGTACCCGTTGCATAATATACCAAAAAATCATTATTTTTAGACGGGTAAAAATATGGTTGACATTTAAACAGGAACAATTGGACAAAAATTACGAAGTTTCGAAAATAGCAGAATATCGTAAGTATTACTAAAAAATTACGAAAACCTTTTCCTTCTTTAAAGGTCAACTCTAAAATACTAATTCTGGGCTTTGACGTAAGTTGAGCGATAAGAACCAAAAATTACACAAGTAGACAGCCAACAATTTATAACTTAAAAACCAAAGTCCTACCAGAAATCCCCAAGAAGAAATCTAAAAATTGAAAAATCTCTTCCTATAAAGGGCTGTTCCGTCCCCTCAGGAACAACGCCAGAGAGCAGAGAGATAGAGAGAAAGAAAAAAAAGAAATTACCGCTCGCGCTCCTAATTGACTTCATTACTACGCGCTGCGGAGCGCCCCAATACAATAATTTCCCGATTAAAATTCCCGCGCGCCCGCGGCATTTCCCACGCTTATTACGAAATGCGCGCGCGTGTAAGTGCGCGCAGACCAGCGATATGAAAAGTTCAATGATAATCGCGCGCGCGCGGCGTCGGCGGTGGCACATACCTCGGCGCGCAGCGTGAAAAGTACCGTAAAAAACGCACCGGCGTCTCATTCTCGAGGAAGAGGCTAAGAAGGAGAAGACGAAGAAGGGCTGGCCCCTTGAAGGATGTACGCACGCATGCGTTTCCCTGAGAAAGCGCCGCGCGTATACATTTATTTTTCGAATCGCTGCGCTCGCAGCTCCGCGTTAACGAAGCGTTAAACCGAGAGCGCGGCAGGTGCGCGCATTTTAAACTCTACCTTTGCTCTCTCTCTCACTCGCTCGCTCGCTTCGAGTAAGTATACGTGCAGAGGGTATACACACAGAGATGTACTTTCACGGCTTGCTCGATTATTGTTCTGTGTGTGTAGCCTGTGTGTAGTGTCGAGAATGCATTTAGAGTAAGTGCCAGGGGGACAAAACACTCTCATTATCGGGGAATCGAATGATTTTTAAAATATTGTAATGTATACGTTGGATTGTTTTCGAATCGTTTGCGTATCGGGATAGCGTGTAACTTTGGCTGTACATTTGAACATATTTTTTTCAGAGTTTTCGGAGTATCTTAGTGGAAAAATTAAACACCGATGAGCATCCTTTGTAAGCACTGTCAGAAAGATTTCGCCGTCAGAATCGACTATCAGATATGAATGGTCAGTTGGTTTTTTAAAAATGATTGCTGTGTGAAAATTTTTGGTATACTTGCTAACAATTGAATAATTTTATGTTAAAAAGAAGTTTCCTTCAAAAATCCTTCAAGACGAATTGTGTGTTAAACGAATCATTTTTGCCACTGTCGATATTTTTCAACAGGATCCACTCTCTAGGCTCATCGACTGTCAATCCAAATTTTTTTCGCTCAATTTAAAAAATGATTCATAGTCTGGGAGTCCCGGTACGATACATGATAGATTTCGGAAATTCGCTATTTTATCATTGGAACTGATAGTGAACTGTTAACGACTTTATATTCTCCACTTCGTATAGCTGCCCCGGAACATTGCCATTGTTGCAGAATAAACTTTAAAAATACATTTTTTTTCGTTTATCCTTTGTATAGCTTTTTTATTATTATAACATTACGTAAAAAATCATCTCGCCCCCTCAAGCCCTCAAAACATAAAAAAAAACCCGGTACGCGTTCGCGCGCTCAAATCCGTTCTCGCTGATGTATAAAAACCTTGCGCGCGCGCGCGCGCGATCGGCACGATATTGTGTGTTAATCGGGCGTTTGTTTGTTTCGCTAATTCTCCACGGATCGTCGCGAGCCTTTTTTTCCCCTCCGCTCTCCCTCCCCCCGCAAGACGATCTCTCGCAAAAGGCGCGTGTATAGTGTACCGCACACGTAGATCCGCGCCGAGCTACACATCGCCGCGCGGACACGAGCTGCGCGCGCCGCGAGAGAAGAGCGCGGCGCAAAGCGTGACCAAACGCGCGCTCGAGATGCTCGAATCGCGCGCGGATCTATCCGCGCGAGGTCTACGTATTGCGTGCAGTAGTTGCAATATTATCTGTACGCGTTACACGCAGTGTGGTGTATAACGTTCGTTAATACGTACTGTGTGATACACAGCGAGTTTATCGAAACGGCTTCACGCCGCGATTCCTATACTCTTGCGTCCGCGCATGAAAGTGCGCGTAATATTTCATACATAGGTATATAGCTGTGTACGTGTGCGATACACGCACACACTCGCCCGTATATACATAAAGTTTGTTACGCAAGCGCCTCTACTTGGCTCTGTATAGCTATGTAGGTATATACAATTTTCCATTTCTCCTATATAGTACACACGCGCGCGTGGCTCTATATATTTATAACACAAGCCATCCTTCTGAATTAATCGCGTCCGCGCGTGCGTGCGTATATCCATTCGGGATATTACGCTCTCGACACCTACGCGCGCAGCGCGTCTCATCTCTCGCGGAATATATATAAGGATAATTGAAAAAGCCGCGCGCGCGCTCGCGAGCGCGGAGGAAAGCAAACATCCATAAATCTCGGATTTTATTTCTCCTAATCGCGCGCGGTGCGTTTGGCCCCTTGTGCACATATAGGAGAGACAGCTCTCTCTCTCTCTCCCTCTTGCGCGCAGACAAACACTTATTAACGGTGTTCGTCTATATTTTCGTGTCTAGCTCTCTCGAGTCGCGCGCGGAGCCGAGTATAAAGGCTTGCTCTCGCTCGCGCGCGCGAGCTAGACCCCTGCGGTGATTCACATAGTCCTTAAACCAATCCGGGGATAGTCTGCCTTTCTCTTCGTTTGCTAATCGAACCGCTTCCTACGCTCCTCTCCGGGCTCTGTGTATAGGTGTATATATATACACGAGACTGCCGCCGCGGCCGCCGCTGCACCGAGAGAGAGAGAGAGAGAGAGAGAGAGAGAGAGAGAGCGCTCTCTCGCCTGTGTAGTAATTACATAACGGAAAATCTCCTCTCTCGTGAACTCGATGCTCCAAAAATCAACCTTATTTTTATCGGCTGACAATGCAAGCTGCTTTCCTTCTTTTTTCACGAGGCGGCTCTGCCGCTGCTGCTGCTCCTGCTATCTAGGTCTGTATGGGCTATATACGTATGGGGCCGCGTGTGTCTGGGTTAATGAAAATTTACGCCGCTGTTGCAGGTGCGCTGTGTACGGGATAATTGATTTCTGTAACGATTGTTAATTAATACTGAATTTTAGCACTCTCGGACCTTTATATATATTTTATTGATCGTACAGTTCGCTATACGTATAAATCTTGCTTTTATAAGAAGTGAGGAGGAAAGTGTGCAGTTTATCGAAAAAAATCAACTTTAACAATATATTCAAAATTAACGACGTTTCGCTGTGTCGTGCAAGATATAAATAAAATGTAACGAGAGAAGTACATAATTTACGCGGCTCTTTTACGTATATAAACATAAGTATACGCGAAAGTGCCGTTATACCGTAAGTATCGTATCTGTCCATAATCGTCCGCGTAAAGTCCTTCATTACAGCAACTCGTCTCTCGCTCCGTCGCGACAAATCCACGTATATGTAGAATTTCAATGAAAAAATGCACTTTTCTTTGGTCTAGAAATTGAAAAAAAATTTTTAAAGCTAGAGGTTTCGGACCGATCAGACTTCCTTCTGTGAGCCGAAAGATAGTCAAAAGTGCAGAGGAACATAGGAAAAATTACTAGTAACCATATTTCTGAGCCATTTTACGCTTTTTTTACAGAAAAATAATGCGTCAAAACACTGGAATAATAACAACTACGAATGTTCCCGAGACGCCAATAAAATTTCGAATAACACTATAATGTAATATAATAAAGTATTACAAAAGAGCTTTAATTAAAAAAAAATATGCCAAGTTTCGATGCTCTGATCAAAAGTTATGCCTATTAAAAAAAATAATAATAATAAAAATCCGAATAGCCAATTTTTTCCTTTTTCCTCCATATACCTTCCCAAGTTAAATTTTCATATTCTATATTTCGCAGGTTCCTCGGCATTTTTCATCATCTTTTTTGGCTTACAGAATAAAATCCCATTGGTCCGAAAGCTCTAGCTTAAAAATTTTTTTTGCAATTTTTCATTGAAATTTGACATATATATGCACGTGCGAAGTAATCGGCCGCAATCGTCGATCGATTCGATTCCTCCATACACAACATTATATCATTCCCACGTCAGTCGTCGAATTAGCCATACTCTCTAATACCCAGTCTTTCTCCAAAAATCCGTATAGTGCATGGCTCTCGAGACAATAGAGGCTGAACACACACACACACACACATGCATGAGGATACCCCCATTGATATTTCGCAAGGATAATATTAGCTCCTCGTCTCTCTCTCTCTCTTTCTCGTCGCGCCGCTACGGCGTTTTGTTCATTCATGACTCGAAAAGTTTTCCCTCTCCGCAGACTGTATAGACTGCAGCAGCGGCAGCATATGTATCAAGGAATAATGTATAACTAGGTCAAGCACCCCGCATCCCCGTAGCTGAAAAAGTGTGCTCGGCGTCAGCGCAGCAAAAAGCGTCTCTCTCTCTCTCTCTCTCTCGTCCGCTATAATACACACGCTCACTGTCAGTTTCGTCGTCCACACCCACGCGCGCCGAGCCACCCACACACCCACACACACACACACACATACACACAGTGAGCCAGACTCGCGAGAGAGAGAGAGAGAGCAGCAGGCGTGGATCCACGCCGATACGTATGTGTGTATAAGTACACCCGACACAACCTCGCGCTCGCGCGCACACATACACACACACACACCGTCGCATCTTCTCCCGCCCGCGCACTCCCTCGTCTCTCTCTCTCTCGCTCGCTCGCTCGCTCGTACACGCGCGCGACGGTAGTACAGCTATATAGTAGTAGTAGTAGGCTCCGCGGAGAGTCGCAAGTCACCTCCGTTCACCTCTTATACCTCTCTCTCTCTCTCTCTCGCTCGCTCGGCTCGGCTCGCGGCGGCGGCGGCGGCGGCGGCGGGCTCGGCTCGTGGCGCGCTCTTTCAGTCCGCAGTCGTCGTGCACCACGAGCGAACACACGCAGCTGCGCGAGCTCGCGCCTATCCAAGACCTGTATATACAATATACATATACATACCCATTTATCGTACACACAGATAGACACGAGTGTATATAATACGAGTACAGAGATATTGCACGGCTGCGCGCGCGCGTACTTGTGTGTACGAGACAGATTGAGAGAGAGAGGCGGAGAGGGCCGCGCTCCGATTTTCAGCGCCCGCTCGTACGCCGATCTTACGTACCGATTTTCAGCCGGCGATCCGCGAGTGAGCTTCGACGAGGACCCGAGGAGACTCTCCCGAGCTGTGTCAAGTGTGCTGCGTATCGCGACGCTCGTATACGTGCGCTTATCGGTTGAACTTTCTCGCCGCAGTGCGCGACAGAGAGAGAGGAGAATAATAATCCAGTGCGGGAATTAATAAAGCTCGAGAATAATCGCGCTCTCTCTCGCGCGCGCGCGCTCGCAGGACACGCTATTATGTCAGACTCCCACGCGAGCGACGGCCGGCGCGTTTCTCCGCTCGCCGGCGGCTCTCGCGCGCAGTACCAGCCGTCGCGCGGGCTCACCTCTGACACGTGAACCGCCGCGGCCGCGCGCACACGTACATATAGAGAGGCCCCCGCGACTCTATCGTGTACACACGTTGGGAAACGGAGAGTCGCCCTCCTCCCTCCCTCCCGTAACCCCTTCCGCCGCGTTGCCCCTGCGTGACCGTTTGATTTTCCCGCCGCCGTCGGATATTACATATATACATTTCGAGAGAGGACACGTACTCGCCCGTACACCTACGCCGTGTACATGTGCCGCGCTCTGTGAGAAAGTGTTACGCTGGTATATAACATCGAGCCGGAGGATTTGCGTCCGGTCGACGCAAAAACGCAAAAATATATAGAAGAAACGAGAAAGGAGAAGAAGAAGAAGCAGCAGCAGCAGGAGGAAGAAGACTCTCCGGGGAGAGCGAGTCCGTCTGCGGGCGATAGCGGCTCCGGCGCAGCGGTGTCTGCTGCAGTAGAGGGACACTCGGCCGAGAGAGCGAGGGAGAGAGAAAGAGCGACGAGATAAGGTGAGAGATTCTCCGGTTAGACAGAGAGAGAACCGGAAGAGGACGACGTCGAGGTGTGTCTCACTCTCTCTCCCCCCCCCCCCTCTCTCTGTCTTTCGGGATCGGGGCAGCATGACGAGGGGGATTTCGCGCGGCCCGCGAAGAGGAAAGCTCCGGAGAGAGAGAAAGAGAGTGATTTATATCGGAGGGAGAGAGAGAGAGAGAGACCCTCGGCGTGTCGCACGATCGTTTCTCTCGGTATATAGATTATTATGGGAGCGCGAGACTTTTTTTCGCGCGATTGCGAGGCCCCGTTCGTTAGGAGAGAGTGAGAGGGAGAGAGAGAGAGAGAGTCAATTTCGAGGGATAGCTGATATAGCTGTGTAGACGCCTTATCTCCCGGATGATGCGCTGGCGATAAAAGTGCAAATTGTTGGTTGGGTATGTGTGTGTGTGTGTGTGGGTGTGAAAGGAGGTGATGGATTTGAAGTTGATGTGAAAGGAAGTGAAGTTTCAAAGGCCGTATTGTTGAATTATATTCCAGTTGAGAGATCGAAGTCCCGTTGATGGCCTTTGCAAACGTGATAGTTAGAGCCGTGATCGGATTATTGACGGTCTGGAGGGATGGCTGAGAGAGGCCGATGCAGCAAATAAACTCAGCTTTTGAGATATCTTTTTTTTAAATTTATTTAAAAGTTTTGATGGTATTGCACGCAAGGATTTTATACGTTATGAATGTGAACATGTTGATAGACAAATTTTAATACAAGCGTATTACCGATTTTTTTCTTCATTTTCGATTCGTATATACAAAAAAATTCGTAATTTTATACCGACAATTTTTTTAAAACGTTCGAACGATAGATCTACTCATGTCTCAACTATAAAAACTACTCCAAGCTCTGAACTGAAATCCCGTACGATCGACCAAAAAGCTTTTGAATTCATGCGCATACGTTGCAGTATATCTTAAACCTTTAATTCTTCTATCGCACTCCGAAGGTGGCTGTATATATCCCTCAATTAAATTTATTTACTTTTCTGCCACGACCAAAAGAGCTGCGAGGCGCAAAGTATAGTGATCGACGGCGAGAGAGGAAGGGAGGGAGGGAGGGAGAGAGATAATGCCCTCGGCGCGGATGAATGAATATTCATGTACATCTGCGCGCTCTCGCGCGAGTCTCTTCCTACGCGCAGGCCGATCATTAAAATATATAAGTTTGATAATTTCGCGCGCGCACTCTCTCGCCGAGCTCAAATTGACCAATGTTAATCCGCGGAAAATTACCCAAGATTGTACAAAGCCTCGGAGCTAGCGTGTAAGCGATATCGCATTAGACGCATCTTCTGCGCGCGCGTGTGCAATATATATATATAGGTATATTATAAAAGGCTAAGCGAGCGAGAGAGACTCTTGTAATAATCATTGTAATCATCGGCGCTTACAAGTCGGCGAAAACTTAACAAATATCACTACCCACTAAGAGTTCGAAGTAGCTGTCTTATTGGCCGTCCTACCGATACGTGTATACATATATGACCAATTCTTCCATAGAAACATATACTTTTCGGGGGTACAGAAATTAAAAATTTTTTTTTAAACTTAGAGGTTTCGGACCGATGAGACTTTTCCTGCAAGCCGAAAGATAGCCAAAAGTGCAGAGGAACATTGGAAAAGTTACTTGTAACCATATTTCTGAGCCATTTTACATTTATTTACAAAAAATTAATGCGTCGTAATGGTGGAATAATAACAACTACGAACGTTTCCGAGGCCCAAATAAAATTTCAAATTGCAATGCTACAAAGTACAACAAATGAGGTTTAATTTTAAAAAAAATTTGTCCATGTGATTCGACGCTTTGATCAAAAGTTATGTCCGTTTAAAAAAAAAATAAACAAATAAAAATCCGAATAGCCGATTTTCTTTTTTTCTCCATATACCTCCCCATGTTAAATTCTCATGTTCCATGTTTCCCATATTCCTCTGCACTTTTGACTACATTTCGGCTTACAGAAGAAAGCCTCATCGATTCGAAACCTCTATTAAAAAAAAAAAAAAAATTTCAATTTCTGGATTCCCGAAAAGTGCATTTTTCTAGGAGAATTGGTCACATAGATACTTAGCACAACCTGCGAGTTTGCATGCATAGCACTAAATATGCAGAAGGGAAAACGTGAGCGGACAACGACTATTACCGAGAACAATGTCCCTCATTTTTTTTTCTTTTTTCCAATCGGCCGCGATCGGAAACTCGCGCACCGCGCGTATGCGCACGGCAATAGCCTGCGTCGGCGAAAATTTTGCACCCTATTATACGTATACGTTCGCACGTCTGTACAATAAACGCACAAACGCGAAAGAAGAAGCTATCGCTATATTGCGTGATGTATACAGGAGTGATAATCGCGCGGAAATGGTGTTGCAAATAGGTGTTTAATATATATACGTGACGTGCGTACATTCGGAAAATCTCTCGCTCTTTCTCTCTCAGAACCTCGAGGGGGAGGGGGGAAGGGGGAGGAAGACGCGCACACGCGAAATCGGTAATGAGCTGTAAAGGCTCGCGGCTCTCCGCTCACGCATATATTGTACACACATATATAATACACGGACGAGAGACTTGCGCAGCTGACCTATACGCGCGCGTAAGTCTAAGGCACACTGTAGGCGCCCATTGTGCGCGTGACTCACTGGCGCGCGCATATATATAATACATGCCGATTTTTGCGTTATATTCGCACCGGCCTTTCTCGAATCGCGGAGTAAGTATATACGCATACGAGCAGCTCCTATAGGCGTGGGCGAGAGCTGCGATTTTTATTCGCATCGCTCGCGCGCGACGAGGAGATCGGGAGAGTATTATAGGGACTCTTGGGAAAATTAAAATCCGAGAAAGAGAACGCGGGGGAGAGATCTCCGTGTGTGTGTGCGCGACGAGGTATACGAGAGAGAGAGAGAGGAGAGCGAGTTAATTAGAGGCGTTTTTACGTCACGACGCGCGGCTGGGCTTCGTGAAATGTCGAAAGGAGACGGAAAGTCTCTTATCCTCCGCGATTGCGGCGGGCTGCAAGGGTTAATGAAACCTAAGCGAGTATATATACATAGTCTCTGTCCCTTCGGTCTTTCACTTTTTCCAACGGCGGCGTCGCGCAGGCGTATACGTATAGATAGGCGAGTGCCAATGTGCTCGGGAGCGCGGATGACGAGGACAGGATATTTTTCTTTTCGCCGGAACGACTTTTGCGATCGAGTATCCGCGCTTCTCGCTCCGCGCTCTCGACCTCGTGCGGCAGAGTCGTTGAAGGATTTTCCCCGCGCGCGTGTCCCTCTCGTTGCGCGCGTGCTCCGCCGCAGTTTTCTTTTTGCGATTTTGAAAATAATGCAGTCTCCAATCGGAAGGGACGACGTGTCGCTGTACTCTTTTTTTTTCTTTCCTCGCCTCCTGTAGCGCGTACGGGTATATACGTATGTAGCCCAAAGGCAAAAAGTAAGGCTAATGTAAACAATTGCTCCGAATAGTGAGTATAACAATGCCTGCGATAAGAAGTCGACCAAGGAATCGTCTCGAGAGAGAGAGAGAGAAAAAACTCGGGTCAAGGCTTATCTCGCGGGTGCTGCTGTGTGTAGCGAACTCTTCTTCTTGTCTTCCTGTAGTCGAAGCGTCGAATTGAGTCACCCGATGTATGTATATTGTGTTGGTATATTTCTCATTATTTGCGGCAGACGCGAGGCTGGAATGAACGTACCCCCCGAAAATAGGCTCGTGTCATCGCTTTATGGAATTTTCATCGAATAATAATTAAATATTTTTTGCAATTTATTTCGCGGTAGTATACACAGTGTGTTCCGAGTATAGACTGTCAACGTGCCGTATCGATTAATCTATACTCATTACTCGCTTCAACCACAGTTTTTAAAATACCAAAAAATATCAATTTTCAAACCCTCTCATGGTATACCCGTTATATTATACATTCTTCTGTATACAAAACATTTTATTTCGTACATACGATTTAAAATTCCGCAAATTAACTTAAATGCAAAAGAATGGGATTTGCAACGCGAGTCACAGCTATGTACGACCAAGAAAAACTCGTAGCCCTTGCGCAAAAAATCGAAAAATCGTATATATACATACAGAAACTAAATTTAGCTTTTCCAAACCGCTAATACGCGAGATTCAATACCGCGAGTATAAACGAGGGTCGGCCACATTTGCGAAAACCGCGAAGAAAACGAGAGGGACGCCTCGCTGTATAACTGAATTTCATCGTTCCACCGAAAAATCCCATTTATCCGCGCGGCCTACCAGCAGCAGCAGCAGTTGCGTTAGCGAACATGTTTCTCAACTGGGATGAGAGGTGACATTCACGTACACATGTATGTCGAATTCTCCGAGATAAATGCGTATTTTTTTTGGTCATAGAAATCAGAAAAAATTTCTATAAAATTTTCTATAAAGTAATATACATATAAACAATGTTGCGATGCAAAAATAAAATTTGGGGTTACACTATGATTAAGTACAAGAAAGCTCAAATTAATAGTAACATATTTCCAGATCAGATGTTCTGATAAAAAATCCGTTAAAAAAAAAAATAACAAAAATCCAAATAGTCGGTTTCCCCCTTTCTCTCCCCATTCCTCTTCACGTTAAACTCCAATGTTCCATGCTCCATATATTTCTCATGTTCCTCAATATTTTTTACCATCTTCTGGCTTACAGAAGAACGTTCGACCTCTCCAAAAGTTCCATCACAAAAAATTTTCTTTCGTGCTCTGCAGACCAAAGAAAAGTGCATTTCCTTTTTTGAGAATTCGACATATGTACACACAATACCCCGAGCTCCCGCGTATTATACGCATTATACAAAAGGAGTCGTAAGGACTGTATTGTACGAAGTACGGAGCGTACAGAGTCTCGGCGGTGTCTCTCCTCTCATAGTTCGCCGCGGCGGTGAGCGCGCGCGTCTCGTGCGCACAGCCGCAAGGAAAAGGAGCGACACATCCTAGAGTATAGAGCCTCTCGCTCTGTCTCTCGCGGTCGCGCGCATCGGAGAAGCCATAAAACCACGTCGCTTATGTAGCCGTGCATACGTGTATAGCAGCCGCAGAGAATCTCGCGGCTCTCCTAGCTTTACTAGCGCCTAGACGTAGATACACTCACACACACACACACACACACACACAGACACTTACACTTACACACACACACCTTTAAGCTATATGTATAGTATATACATGTATATACTCCCCGCAGCTGACGCATTACAATGCACGCGCGCGCGTTTTATATACTTATATGCGCCGCGCGGCGAGACACACGTACGGAGAGCTCTCGATCCGACGCAATAATAATCGCGCGACGACGCCGGATCGATACTCGCGCGCGCTCACACACACACACACACACACACATTCGTTGTCTATGCGTCGTCGCTATACACACTTCGTCTGCGCAGCAGTCCGTCTGTGTACACGTAAATGCATACATATGGCTAATATATATCGTATACGCAGGAGCGACGCGCGAGGGAGCATCGTTTTCGAGACTGTATGCGTCGGCGGCCGCGCCGCGTCGCGCCGGGTATCGCGTTACGCGCGGATCGCTATATAATGATGCGCGCTTGAAAAATCGTCCGGCGCGAGGCCGAGAGAATTTTCCTCGGTGAAATTGATTTCGTACGTAGCGATTCGGCGAGAGTGTGTGCGGGGACGCACACACACATACACGCGCGCGCACACACACACACACACACACTGTATAGGTATTACATATATACATGCATACACCGCGGAGACTCAGCGACTGTGAATTATCCGTCGGCGTATCGGGGTTATCGATCTGAAATAGTCGTCGCCGGATCGTTTCGCAAGGTATTTGCTCCCGCTTATATTATTAATACGAGGATTTACGATGCGATAAAGTACACGTATATAGCAGACGCGAATCTGCCGCGAGAAGAAAACAAAAATTCGCGTATTCAAATTTTCGCTTGACGCGCGTGTGTGTGTGTGTGTGTGTGTGTATCGCGACGAGGAAAACAAGTGTCTCCGCGGCAGCTTTTCGACGAATCGATTTGGCCGCGATAATATGCGCATAAGTGCAGGGTTCGCTCGATCGGCCGATGAAAAACAAAGAAGAAAAAAAAAACAACGCGGAAATTTTCTCCCCGCGGCGGTATAACAATGCTGCTCTTTCTCTTTCGCTCTCTCGACTCCCGTACATCGGAATTTCGCGCGTGCACGCGCGCTGTGCGCATATATATGTATGTACCGAGGTATTTCAATAATTTCCCAAGAGCAATGATAGCTTCAACTTAATTGACGCTCGCTATGCCGACCAGGCAGCGGATTCGGCCGCTAATCTTTCGCAATGAGAGAGACAGAGTGAGAGAAAGAGGGAGAGAGAGAGAGACTTTATAAACGAGTGGATTTAATCGGCGAGTATATAGCGTCGCGCGTAGCTAGCTGCGATATAATAGTGGATTTTGGCGAGGCAGAATCCTTGCCGCGCTCTTATATACGCGCGCGCATATAGGAAGAAAGTCCCGATCGATTTCCTCTATATAGCTCTCGGGAGCAAAGTGCACAGGTCTTCTCTCCCCTCCCCCCCCCCTCTCTCCTTCTAGATGCGCTGTATGCAATATACCTGCATAGGTGAAAGCTCGGCAGAGGTATATCTGTATAGATGCATTACGTGCGCATATATAGCTCGACGGGTATCCAGCAGAGAGTACGTTATATCGCGCGCGTCGAGGGGGAGAGATTCGCCGCAGCGATGAAAGGAGACGATTTTGTCGCCTCGTTTTGTCGATTTTATACGGCTATTGCAGCGCGCGGGGATTGAATGATTTGCCGGAGAAATTGTTCGTGCCGCGGCGCGGAGAGTTTCCAACGGCGCGAGATTTGAATCTCGCGCGTGCGCGAGAGAGTGAGAGAGAGAGAGAGAGAAAGAAGCCGATTTATTTATCGGTCGAATTGCGCACGACGCTTTCGGGGAATGTCTCGAATGCAAATTCTATATATCTCGCGACTGTGAGAGATGTGTATGTGTGTGTGTGTGTGTGTGTGTGTGTGTGTGTGTGTGCGTTTAAGGAATTTCGATTCGGAGTAATTTATAGGGCGATCGGTGAACGGGGAAGCGAGTGATAAGGATTTCAATGGACGAAATCTCGGCGTGCGTTGCGACATTGAGTGTCTGGCGTGTGAAACGCTCGTCTGTCAATGCGGATATGCTTAATATTCAAATTTCTATTGCTATCATTAGTGAACCTGATTGAATGCCACGAGAATGTTAGTTTTTCTTGATGAAAGCTGGTCAGCGTGGGAAAGTTGGCTTTTGCCGGTGAATCACGGTAGCTTTTGGTTGCCTTTTTCTTAAAGATAAGAATAAAGCGCAATTTAGTGTCATGTATGATTTATTTTAACAGAAACTGCAGTCATTTAGTATATATGTATATAGGATTTGTGCAAGCTTTATAAAATTGTTTTGAAATAAAGTTGGTATACTGTTTAATGGTGCTAGGTATAAGTATAGGTCAACTGTTTCTACTGCAAAAATTGTAATGATTTAATCTAATCGGTTAGGTAAAAGTGTGTTAAAAAATATTCCAGAACTTATTACTCATCTTGTTAGATATTGACAAGGAAAGTGCACATACTACTAACTATGAAATCGATTAAAACTTATACATAACTATATAATTTGTCTCATATATACCTGACCAATTCTCATAGAAAAATGCACTTTTCGGGGGTCCAGAAATCGAAATTTTATTTTTAAAGCTAGAAGTTTCGAACCGATGAGACTTTCTTTTGTAAGGCGAAAGATAGTTAAAAGTGCAGAGGAACATGGGAAAAGTTACTAGTAACCATATTTCTCAGCCATTTTACGTTTTTTTTTACAAAAAATGAATGCGTCGAAATACTGGAATAAATAACAACTACGAATGTTTCCGAGGCACAAATAAAACATCAACTGATACCACAATAAAGTACAACAAAAGAGCTTTAATTTAAAAAGAATATGCCCAGATTCGATGCTCTGATCAAAAGTTATGTCCGTTTGACAAAAAAAAGTAAATAAAAATCGCTGATTTTCTTTTTTTCCCATATACCTCTCCATGTTAAATTTAAAATGTTCCATGTTTCCCATGTTCCTCTGCATTTTTGACTATCTATCAGCTAACAGAAGAAAGACTGATTGGTTCGAAACCTCTGCGTAAAAAAAAATTTTTCGATTTCTGGGCTCCCGAAAAGTGCATTTTTCTATGGGAATTGGGCATTATATACATCCTGGTCTAGCGATGCAATATTTGTTGTAAATGGTAGAGAATAATATGCCGGAATCTTAGTTTTTCGAAATTTTTTGCCAATTTCTTCTGATATATTGCTGCACGAATTTGATTTTTTTTCTCGACTTCGGCATCTCTTTAAAGAAAGCGAACTTATAGACTTTAGACGTATAAATTTCACGAAAACTCATTTTATAAGGTATACAGTTCCTAGTATAGCTAATCAATAGTATAAAACCGGTCATCCACCACCGCCGATTTGTCTAACAAGCTCGAATTACCCATATATACCTCGTCAGCTGTACGCAGCGATTAATAGTCTCGCTTCCTTCCGTCTGCGAGATGCATTGTCACATTAAATGAGTTCCCGATGCTTGGAACAGTGAAAACATCGCTATACCAACACTTTCGTGACAATTAGCCTTGCGCGCGAAGGCTAAATCATCCGATGAAAAAGAAAAATAATAACCAACACTCGCCGGTCTCTATCTATACGTATACATATACATATACATACAGCCGCGGCTATAGCGCCGCTGTAATTTAAGCACGTGCACCGATCGCCTTCGATTTTCTGCGCACGGCACTCGATACCGCCGCCGCGAATAGTCTCGTCGTCGTGTCGCCGGCAAATATTTCTCGAGTCACGCGTATACGCGATTTGTTTAAAGCGGCTCGTTTTAATGCGTTCGGGACAACGGGCATAATAGAGCCAGCCTTGAAGTCGAATTTATGCGCGCCGCGGCGATATCGATCGGCTGAACGCGGATTTTTCGGCGCGTCTTATAATACGGCTAATTGCCCCTCGGCCACAAAATGTCCAAATCGAGCCGAGTACATACTTATGTCGGTTGTACGCGGATTTCATCGTCGAAAGCTTCTGTCGGAGCTTTCGCAAATGCAGAATTTTATACGGCGGTATAATTGCGTCAACGCGTTTAATCGAATGCCAGCGCGATTTCCGTCGGAAAGAAAGAAAAACAAAGTGAGAGAGAGGGAGACTCGAGGGCGTTGATTTGCGATGCACTCTTTCGACGTAGCTCTCTCTCTCTCTCTCTCTCGAAAGCTCGAGTAACCATTTTAATAGAATCCGTAGTGATAAATCGCGGTTTGTAATTACTCTCACTCGGGTCGCGGGCCGATAGAGGCAATCTTAACGGCCGCTTCGATAAGACTTTTAGCTAATTTTCACCGCAGGTTTCAATCCCCCCCCCCCCCCCCGACGAAGCGTGAAATTCTTTACTTCGATGCTCGTCTCGCGCGTATACTTATATATACACAGACACAGTTTGTAATTTACGCGGCAGGCTTTTTCTCTCCTCGGCGGCGGTTTATAAGCGAGAAAATCCGTTTCTAAAACACACTCATGATTTATTTATCGCGTCACTCGGCTTACACTCGCTCTTTCTCGCGCTTTATATACACACTCGGCTATCCAGAGCAATTAGCATATTATCGAAACAATGATATGCGCAGGCATAATTTAATTTTCCCTCCCCGTCTGTGTGTTTGTGAGTATGTGTGTCTGCTCTCGGCAGGAATTTTAACGAGAATCCGGAGAAAAATGTTGTGGATATATATATTGGGAAAAGCCGTGAGAAAATAAGTGAAAGGGCAATAGTTTTTCGATTTTAAGACTTGGCGCGTTCGTTACCCCGCGTGTTGGACAGGGCAATTCTAATGTTGCGTTATTACATTGTGCCTTCAGTTTGCTCGGCGGACTACGCAATTACGAGGAAAAATCGCGCTTGGTGTCGTCGAGGAAGGAGGAAAATCTGCCTCGATTCGCGTAATACGCAGAAATATGGGCTCTCGACAGCTAACCATAAAATACGCACAATAAAAAGAAAAAAAGAAATTCGTTCGTCTACGTATATAATCAAAATTTATTATTGATAATCAATGGCGCGATGCGATTATTGTATGCATCCGCATATGAAATGTTTAATTATTTCATTAAAGATGGTCGGAGAGCCAATTTAAAATTCAAATAATGCCATTAAATATAACGGACGCGAGAAAGTATCCTAATTAGAATTTATTTATATTGATTTTAATTAAATGGATGTTCACCCTTTAGAAGTTGATCTTAATAAATAATAATGTAGACTTTTCTGTAATCTATAATTAATAATAAACCACCAAATGTTTTCGCTTCGATATAATAATGATCTCAATTTATTGGTATTATTTTTATATCTCAAAGAATTAAAAACTTGTTTTATATCTGAAAGAAAAAACAACTAGATTTAAAATTTTATGTGAAGTATGTATTACATAACGTATTATTATATAAAGAATTAGGACCGGCACTTACTGGCTTAATAACTTCATCTTTATTCAGTAACTATTATCAGCTACAAAGAATTAACTGAATGAATTTTTCATTACGCCTTTTCGGCCGACCTCCTTGAATTCACGAAGAAAGGAATAATTTATACCCGAGAAAAAAAAAAGTGAACGGCGCAGATCAAATTAATCAATTACTTTCAATTAATTTTCTATCCCATTCGCAGTACGGCAAACATCCTGCTCTCTCGCTGCACGAACTATAAGATATTGCAGCCGCTCCAAATTTCATCAATATCTTCCTTACAGATCGGACAACCCGATCTCCTATATATATTTATATAGCGCGCAGAGCAAGTTTAGAAAGCCTCGGCTGCGAGAACTTTTCATTTCTCGATCCATCTGGCGAGAGAGAGAGAGAGAGAGAGAGAGAAAAAATATCCCCATGCATCTCTTTTGCTCTTTCTCAACTTTTTCACGCGGCGAAGCGGCAGCGGCAGCGCACGAGACAGCCGCGCAGCGTGGAAAAAGGAGGCAGGCTCGCGCGAGTAGATTTCATAACGTTTATCGGCGCGCGATTACAGCCGGTGATTAACACCCAATCGACGCACGCGAATGCGCGGCTCTCCCGACGCCCGTTATAAAGCGATTCGCGCGCGGCTCCCTGACGATCGATTCGTGACCATAAATCTTTCATCCCCTCTCTCTCTCTCTCTCTCTCTATCTCTCTCGCCGAACCGACTCGCCGCGGCGCACACAAGTTTCCTAGCCTGGGCTCTATCTCCCCCCCCCTCCCCCTTCCCCCTCCCTCTAAATATAAGCGCAACGAGGATCAAGATCGCCGATAAATCCGCTAAAAGCCGATGATATATCGCGCGAGCTCTTAGTGTGGGAAGTGCGTTCCCGAGTTCATATGCGCTCCGTGTGTGTGTGTACGTATACACTTACGTGTATACACGTATTTATATTGTATATATAGAAAATACGGTGCGCAGGCGAGCTCGAAATTTGCCAGGCGTGCGGAGAGAGATCGTTTTGGCGCGCGGTAGCCGATCGTTAAACCACGTCGAGGGAGAATCCCGCGAATCCAAAAGATCTGACGGACTCTTTCTCTCCGCAGCTGAATTCGCCAGAGCCGGCGCCGTCTACAGAGAACCTCGAGCGCGGAGAGAGAAAGATCGATCGGTATATCACAGAGAGCCGATATAAATATATATTATACACCCGTGCAAGCAATTATATTTTAGTCCACCGCAGAGCAAGTGCGTACAGTGCAAACCATACCTAAAAAAAATAAAAAATAAAATTTTGAAAATTGCAGTGTCCTGCCCGACGCCAACCGAGAGAGAGAGCGAGCGAGAGAGAGACAGCGAGCGAGAGGGACCAAGAGCTCGGCGATCGGGCGGCGCGCGGCCGGCTGCAGCGGATCGCCGCGTGGTGGTGTGTGGGCCACCGAGCGATGGATGGTGGAGCTGCGGGGCCCGCTGTTACCTCGGGGCCGCCACCTCGCGTCCTCCTCAGCAGCGTCAACGGCCGGCAAGCGCCCGCGACCCTAATATATGGATGCCCATGGCTGGAACCTGGCCGAGATGTGCCAGCGCTACCACCACGCGGCGGCGGCCGCCACTCCACCGCCCTCCCAAACCCCCAACAGCGGCAGCACCGGCAGCAGCAGCAACACCGGCTCCGGCAATCCGGCCAACGGCAACAGCGCCACCGGCTCTCAACAGCAGCATCAGCACCAGCAGCAGCAGGCCTCGTCCCCGGCTAGGGAGCAGACGCAGACCCCCGGCAGCATTGTCCAGCACATCGACCAGCCCAGCCCGTCCTACTCTCATTACACGTAAGTTATTGCGAGAGCGTACATACACACACAGGCGAGCGAGAAAGAAATTCCTAAAAAGGAAGCTCTTAATTACTTATATACCCCCCGCACCCCCCCCCCACCTGCCCGAGACTCCGGGCTCTCCGTGGGCTTGCGAGAGTTATAAGGAGGCGGATATGCGCTACCGCGCAGCGCGACTTATTTTCCTATTTTTTTCTTCGACTTTTGTTTCTGCCGCGGCGCTCAGTCTCTGTGTGTATATATACAGGTATATACGCAGAGGCGCTCGAGTACCAGTATGTGTATACGACCGCTGCACGCGGCAGTAGCCGTCTCTCTCTCTCTCTCTTTCTCTCTGTTTACTCTTTGTTTGGCTTTTTCTCCCGATGCACGCGGGGAGAGAACGAGAGAGAAGGAAGAGAGGATGTATGGCCGGGAGGGCGCTCAAGGTATACGAGTTTCGAGATCTTAAATGAGGTAGATTATGTCCCGATTGCCGATCGGCGAGCGCTTATGGGGCACTTTGCGCGCTACACTCGCTACTTCGCCGGGCTTTCTGCGCGGATTTCCACTCTTCTCTCGGTCGAGGCGCAGAAAGAAAGAGAAATATAGCGCGCTCGACTCGACGATTCTTGCGCGGCCGACTGCGCGGTGAGTTTACAGAAGCTTCGCGTCTTCTATATGGATTTTCAGTTTTTTTTTTGCATTACACGTAATGACGGGCATGATGCTGAAAATTAATAGTTTGTTGTGGGGGAGTATGATTAGATTGTAGATATACTTGATTTTACTTAGAAATTCTTTGGCAGAGCGAGGGGGTGATGGTGGAATGAAATAAAATGATTTATATGCTGAATTCGAATTTCGAGGTTAAGAATTTTTATTGGATATAGGGTGAACGATCCAACAGATGGACACTGACCTAAAGATGGACACTCTTACAGTAAATCAACATTGGGTTATTTTTTGCATTTAAAATTGATTTACTGTAAAAGTGTCCGTCTACTGGTTTGTTTACTCTAGAGATCGTTTTTGTATTAAAAAGAGCTCGGGTCAATATGAGTGTTAGAAACGAGTTGTTGATGTGTATACTTAATCCATTAATTAAATACTTTTTTTATTCAATAGGTTCGAATTTAAAAATTAAATATTAATATAATTGTACGTGCTCTGCTGGCTTAAGCGTCCGACTATTGGTACTTTTACCTTATAGCGACAAAACAGAAAAGGAATATAGAAGGTTGACGCACGAGCGTTTAAATTTTAGAGATAGAACTGAAATAATTCTTCACCACTAATATATATATTTAAGAAAAAATTGTAATTTCTTTTATTATAAAATTAAGGCGAAAGGACAAAAATAAAAAATTTCGAATTATTTGTCACAAGTCAAGGGTATATAACGTTTGGAGTTATAAACATACAAGTTATAGCCCAACAAGCAATCGAGAAAGCTTCCAAAATCAACGGCTTTCTCCTACACAATAACACACGCGATATCCACCCTTGTTCTCTTTCTCAAAAAAAAGAAAAAAACGTAACAATCGAAACGACAATAACGCGACAATGGTACAGCCCAGCTCTCCCCCATAAGCAGCTCTCTCGGCTCCTGCTCTTCTCGCCGAGTGAAATAGGCGCGCGAGCCGGTGTTTTACGTTGTGCGCGTTTTCCGCGTGATAAATTCTCTCTTTATAGGCAATTTACCGGCGATCCGATCTTACAAATGGAGTCGATACTGTCGAGCAAATCAGCGCCCCGGCTGAGCGACAAGCAGCAGCAGCAGCAGCCGCGGCGGCGGCTTCCGATGGCAATTGATGGCCGACCAAGCGGAGAGTAACGAGCGCTATACACACCGCGCGCTATCTCTCTTTCTCTCATCCTTTAGCCGTATACCTGCGCGCACTGAGTTATACCAGCGGTACGTCTCTCTCGCTCGCTCTGTACGTGTGGACGTGCTGCTCTAAAAATTATTTCTTCATCTGTGCGCGACGCGTTTTCTTTCTCCTGATATATACGGTGTGCCGTCAGTTTTAGCCGAAAACTTTGTGTTAGGAGCGCCGTTGACGACTGGAAAGCGCAGAGAAACGAGAAGAGTTTGAATTTGAATTTATTTGAAAACGGCGTTGATATGGAAACGTTTAAATGAAAGAGTTCTCGAAGCGAATAGTCTCTCGCAAATTTTCTTATTACGGTAATACACCGCAGGAAAGTATTTATCGATATTTCAATTTCATCCAATCGCGATTTTTCCGCGTTTCGCTGCCCTCGCGTGGCTCAGCGCAACGCACGTATATATATGTATAGACGCGCGGCGATCGCCGCAAAAAAGAAAAAAAAAATATTATATACACTCGAGGAAGAAACGATTTGCAAAGTGAAGAGCCGCTCGCCGGATCACAGTAATCTCGCGAAATCAATAAACCGAATCGACGGGATCGCGCGATAAGACGACCGGCGGATTTTACATATACACACTTGGCGCGCGGTGTATATACGTATATATATATATAACATACGCGAGGCGACGAGAGGCGCAAAAGCGCACACCCGCGGCGTCGCCTCGGCTAAAGCAAACACTCGGGCCAATTTTCTCCTCGTAATCCATGCAATCACTCGCGTCCGCGCGCGGGAGGCTGTGGCGCGGCGGCATAGGGGAGAAAAAGGCAAAATAAGGATTTATTCAACGAGCTGCTTATCGCGCGCGGAAAATGGCAAAAATCAATGTGTATAATAGTAATGCGCTCGCGCGCGCGCGCGGAGACGCCGAGAGAGAGAGAGGTGAAATTGTATTGCGCTTGCACGACGTTTTCGATATGGCAGCTGCGCGCACACCATAGGCCGAGTATATATGCGCGCGAGTATAATATGCGAGAGGATACGGCAGACACCGCGGGTGATCCTGTTATTAGCGCGGGTCCGATTAGAGGGGGAGAGAGAGAGAGAGAAGAGAGATCTTGGCGGCAGAGGGTCTTCGGGGCAAATTACGGGTGGGGTGGGCGTGACTCGGTATGTGGCTGTTTGGTTAACGCAAATCGATGCGTGCATCCTTTAACCTTTTACATTATATATATCGCGTGCGTGGGCTGATTCCTTTTTTTAATTCCTCTCCGCCGCCAAGCGGCTCGCCCCGCGCGGGCATAACTATATATACGTGTATGTATATGTGTATAGTGTATGTGCAGTGAGGGACGATGTACGCGCGCATATTTTCTTCTCTTTCAGGAATTTCGACGAGATATGCGCGAGGGAGAATCGATGCGCGCGTTATTCGGCGCTTTGGAGAAGCTTCTGAAGCTCGGTCGTGTCCGAGAAGACGAAATAATAAATTTTCGTTTTGGATCACACCGAGTAAATAAATTATACTGCGACGAGCGATCTCGCGATACGCGCTTGTGTTTTTCTGTATTTTTATCGTGTTTTAATTGTGATGTGTACAAGGTTTATTAAAATTGCTGTTAAAAAATTTTTAAAATATCATTGCAATCAATCACTTGCCGTATTGTAGTGCGTGTACTTAATGTACAGCCACATAAAAATTTTTATTAGGTCATCGATAAAATGATTTAGCGACGAGCGGAACTTCTCGAGGACATTTGTCGTTTTATTCACGCTTATTAAATTGAATTATTTCAATTCATCAAATCGCAAGAGTATTTATCTGAAGTATGAATAATTGCTTCAATTTGATAAGCTGATTGTTATCGTAGCAGAAAATTAACCGCGTGTAAGTATCAGTTAAAATTCATTTGTTAACAGTAACAATCAGTAATATCAACGCGGTATCAAAGTTATTTCAAATAAAATGAACTATTATCAAGTTTCGTGCGAGTATAATTTTTCATTTATAATTTCGATTTTATTTTAACAACAAACTCTTTATTTACACTTTCTGCGAGCAAAACGCTTTGCAAAATCATTAATAAAAAAAATTTTTAATCAAAAAAACGTCGCATATACACTGTACGAAAATTCAATATACATCCAAGCAGATTAATTCGAGCCAGGAGTGCAGAAGTGCATTCGCACCCGTGACCTCCACACGATAATTCCACATTAGCATAATATCTTTTTCACCCCGCGCGCGTTTCGATTTCTTCTCCTATACTTATACCGCGGCAGCGCTCGCGTCATAAATTAATTAGCGCATACAATGTAGACGAGGTGTTAAGCGGCTCTCGTCCACTGCGGGTAACGTATACAATATGCACTATACATATATATATCCTTGGCGAGCTCTGCGCGCGAGTACAGCGCCAGTAATTGCATATATCTCGCTTTTGGCGCGTTTCATAATTTTCTCGAGTTTTCGCGCAAACGAGCCGTGCCGCGCCAACACGAGACTTGCATTATCAACGCCAGATATTACCTCGCGCGCTCATCATATTATATATGTTGTCGGCGCAATTTGTAAAGAATTTACCCGTACATTGAATTTAATTTGTTTCGATTATGCGTCGCTGCCCTTCTCCCCCCCCCCCTCCCACTCCACCATTGGAAGCGTTGTGTACACTTGTGCGATATATGCGTATATGTACATATTGAATTGGGCGACGAAAAAATTGTGACAATTCCGCGGGTACTTGTGCGTCTATATATATAGACATCGATATTGCCTTACGTAAGCGCACGCATTAGTTTTTAATGGCTCCTTCCTATTGTCTCGTCCTCGCTCTCCCGCTGCGTTTAAATATACGTATACATGCACAACCACGCAAATAAAACACACTTGCATTATTTAGACTTGCGCAATAGAGTGATTAAAGTACAGTTGAGTACATAATTCCAGGCCAATTAATTCGACGCTTCCTTTTCAATCTCGTTGCAAAAACGATGGCTAATGGCGATCTCGTCTAAATTAATTCCGTCCCGCGTGTAGTTACGGGGAACGCGACCGTATGTAGTACAGGCTTTCGGTACACCGGTGTACAGAAGAGCCCAAAGTTTTTTTTGAAACACAACTCTCCGAAATAATCCTCGGCGCTGGGCGCATACAGTGCGTTGAGTGTGTACAGCGTATATATAGGATCCGGGCGAGAAAAGACGGAACACTCGCGTCGTCACGCTCGGCTCCGCACGGCTGGCCGCCCCGCGCACACGCACAGGCACACACAGAAATCGTCACATCCTTCTTCCTCCCCCTCCGGCGGTGTTTACACGCCGTCTTGGATCTCGCGTCGGAATTAAAAGGATGCGCTCCTCGCGGCGTGTAACCTACATTTTCGGAAGCGGCAGAAGCCTTGCCTCACGGGACTGTGTATATATAGTATAGTATATGTACAATATACAATATACATGTATGTATAATACATATATATGTATTCTGCAGTCAACGCGAGTACAGTCGAATAACTTTCTCACGCGGATATTACGGCTCTCGCGTTAACGTTATATACACTCTTTGAATACCCCGCTTGTGCCGCTCGCCTCTCGTCGCTTGTAAATTCGAATTATACCATTTCGGCGACGAGGCGTCTCAATCGCGTGCGAATTGCACCGCCTCCGCGGGTGTAGATTGACGAGTGTGAATTTGTTCGTCGGTGCAACTTTGCTGATTACAATTTTCGCGTAGGTATAGGTGGTGACGGGTTTCGATTGCAACAGGCTATCGTTGACAATTAGAGATTGACGTAGAGAGAGAGAGAGAGAGAGAGAGAAAAGTTCGATAAGAATTATCGCGCTCTTTGGTGGTCAAAATGAACAATATACGTATATACAGATGAATTGGAGTAAGTGTTCGAAGTATAGTGAGTTAACTCGATTATTAACGATAATTAACGATACCTTCGTGTTAATACACAGTTTTCGGAGAGGTATATGTGTCGAATTTCAAAAAATAATGCACTTTTATGTGGTCTAGAAATCGAAAAATTTTCTTTAAAGCTAGAGGTTTAGCAGCAAAAGTGCAGAGAAGCATGGGAAACATTTCTAGTAACCACATTTCTGAGCTATTTTAAATTATTTTATAAAAAATTAATGCGTAAAAATACTGCGGAATAATAACAACTACGAATGCTTCCGAGGCACCAATAAAATTTCAAATTACACTAAAATAAAGTATATTTTTATAGAGCTTTAATTTTAAAAAAATATACCAACATTCGATGTTCTGATCAAATGCTCATTTAAAAAGAAAAAATAATAAAAATCCGAATAGCCGATTTTTTCTTTTTCCTCAATATATGTTAAATTTTCATATCCTGTATTGCCCATGTTCCTCGGCGTTTTTCATCATCTTTTGGCTTACAGAAGAAGGTCCCATTAGTCCGAAAGCTCCAGCTTAAAAAAATGTTTTCGAATTCTAGACCAAAGAAAAGTGCATTTATTTTTCCAAATTCGACACATACATACGATTTTACTCAACACAAGTTACGTTTCATTGTATATTTATTCACGTTTGAGCGGCGACTGTATAATAAGCTTTCTAATCGACATTAACAATGAAATGTCATTGCAATGTTGTATAATTAGCATATGCGACGGTGTGCGAGTTAGGCTCATACACGCACGCGTTATAGAATAACTATATAGCGTGCGATAAACGAACGCTATAACAGTTCAAATAGAAAAAAAAATTGAATCGTAAAAAAACAATCAACTTTCGAACGCATCAAACGCATCGAAATCACTCTAAATGAAAATCCCACACGAGTTGCATCTCCGCTCACAATTCAACGCAAGCAATTCGAGTTTATCGATCCCGCTTGCGCGCAGTAATGTTTTTATTAGCAAATTGTAATTTCCACCGGGCATGCACGCGCGCGTTTGCTCGAGATCGACCTGAATAGCCGGCGCGTAAATTAGCATAAGCTATTAAGTCATATATATTGTGTACAAACACATCGGAGACCGATGGTTTCTTGCTCTCTCTCTCCCGTGATCGATGCGGTGCGCGGTACGCGCGCTTGTAACGAGACCAGAGAGAAAGAGCTTGAAAAACGTCGTAAACTGCGCGCAGTACAGATAAATCACCAATTAATCGAGAGTCGCGCGTATACTGCAGATACATCAGACCTCACACGTCCTTGCCCGCGTATGCGGACTCTATATATACATACGCGCGGATCGGAGAGAGACAACGCTATATCTATACTACTTATACGTATACTATCGCTCGATATCGATTGCTCGGCTCGCTTTTCAAGCGACGCGCGCGCGCGCGGCCGATAATAAATGCAGTCTCCGCGAAGCCTCGATGATTCCTCGAAGTCGCTCTTCGCGTCTATATATTATACGTATATACGTATACAGACACACATAGACACATAAAACTCTCTCTCGGAGCTGCAGCTCGCCAGTCGTAAACAGACACATCGTCGCGCGCACGGGGGCTTTATATTCCCGGCTGCAGGTCGATCTTTTTTCTTTCGGCGAAAACCGCAGCCGCGCGCGGCAGTCGCTCGCTCGCTCCTTCTCTCTCGGCGGCACCGGAAGTCGCGGCAGATCGTGTCGAACATCGGCAGCGAGTCACGATTTTCGTGACTCGAATGATTGATGAGCCCGTCCGCGATTCCGAGGCGGTCACTCTCTGCATCTGTATATAGCTATAACGTCTGTATACACTGCGCCGCTACGGCTGCTGCAGTCTATATCTGTATATAAACAGCGTGGAAGGAAAAGTCTCTCTTTCTTTTTGCCGGTTTCGCAGAAAGCCCCAGCGCTCGCTCGCTCGCTCGCTCGAGTGATTTATTCGCGGGGTGGCGAGCGATTTTCGATTGTCTGCCCCTTGCGCAAGAGCGCGAGTATCCGATATACGCGCGGAGTGTAGAGACGTAAGAGCCGAGGCGCTTGTGGGATCGCCCGCTTGATTCATTATATCCGACGCGCGCGTAAGCGAAATTTTTCTTTAATTACGTCGCCTATGTATAGACGTTTGCCTTACGCTGCACAGAGTCTCTCGCTCTGTGCGTGTGTGTATACCTATATGTATATAGGACATAGCGCAGACATGTCCGGCACTGCAATAAAATCGGATAAGCGCGCGCGGCCCCCGCACGAAATTTTAATGCGCGCGCGCAAGAGAGAGAGAGAGACTCACTTTCACGAGCGCATAAGATTTATCCTCCAATTAGCTCGTAATCAGTAACTATGTGTATATACCTCTCGTAACGCTCGTACATGAATAAATATACGCGGACTGGCTCCAATAAGGAGTAATAACAAATCACGGGGAAATATATGTGCGTATAGAAAACACGCCGCGCGCGCGCGCGCCGGTTTTCTATATACACACATATTCTCAATATACATAAAGTCGCTCTACATAGCATCTCTCTTTCTCTCGGCGGACTGCTCGCCCCGTCCTATATAATATATGTATAATACATATACGTATGTATATGCAGTCGACGAGTGGAGACGTATAGAGCGACAGACAGGCGGACGGACGGACTCTCGGCTGCACATATAGCGACGGTTAGAGAAGGGGGGGGGGGGATAATTTATGGTCTCGGCTGATTGTTTCAAATAAACGGCATATTTCCGAGATTCCGGAGCGTTTCGCCGGCGCGAGAGCTCAACGAGAGAGAGAGAGAGAGGAGAAAGAACAATGGCATAGTGATTTATTGGCCGCACCGAATTGTAACGCGCGCGCCGCGATTCGCGCGGGACACAATAGCGGCCGATGTGAGAAAACGGCGGCGGGGCGAGGGAACTGGCGGCGCGCGCCGCGGCTCAATTTCGTGAGGACGCGACGTATAGACTGCGCTTTATGACGTAAAAATGTGTGCCTGCGGTTTATAGCTATTAATCGATTCTCACGGAAACAACACTTGTATATAGCTTGTAGAGTCGGAACGCTCGCGTCGACTATGCAACGGGGGCGTCTAGAGGAACATCAGCTGATTAAGTGTATAGTGTTTTTTTGTCGAGGAAACCAGCTTTCGAGGAGAGGGGATGAAATCGAAGCGGTTTTGATATTCTATAGGAGAAATCTTTCGTATTATATGAGTCATTCCACGGGATACTGGAAACTTCTGGGGGCCTGGACTACCGAAAAATTTTGGGTAGGGCACACTTACCAGACCTATTTTTTCTGATTTCTGGGACCCCTCCGAGTAAGAAACCGTGCGAGTTGCTGTTTTCCTCAGCTTTTTTGTCGGTGCAAATATTTTTTTGTAGTGAGCTATATATATGCTTTTAAAGCCAATTGGTTCTTTGAAAGCATATATATAGCTCACTATATACCAAATTTAAATTTTGACTTAAAATTCAAAAAGTTGAGGAAAACAGCTTTAATTTAAGCTATTAAACGTCAAAATCGAATCACTTGATCAAAATTTATGACCATTTGAAAAAAGTGGTTTGGTTTGACTTTCACGAAATAGCTCGATTTTTCCAAAAACCAGACATTTTTCCCTTTCTTCAAATCCCTATTACTGTCGATCCAATGCTTCGATTTTAAAGTTTGATAGCTCAAATTAAAGCTCTTTTCCTCTACTTTTTGGTTTTTAGGTCTAAATTTAAATTTTTATCTGTTGATCTATATATATGCTTCTAAAGCGGATTGGTTTTCTGAACGCATATATATAGCTCAATAGATATAAGAAAAATCAATTTTGGACCTAAAAATCGTAAAGTTGAGGAAAAGAGCTTTAACTTAAGCTATTAAACTTTAAAATCGAGTCACTGGATCAAAAGTTTCGAGGATTTGAAAAAAAAGTGTAAATCGATTAGTTTTGCGAGAGCCCTATAAAGAGTTAGCAGTATCGAAGCGTGCGTAACTCGTGACCGGAACATCCGATTTTAAAAATTTTAGGCTCGATTTAAAGCTCTTGAGCTGCACTTTCGTTCTGTATATATAAAGTATAGCGCCAAGTCCCATAGGACTCACAGTACCTCACAGTACACAAATAATGCGCTCAACAGTAAAAATGCAAAAGAAAATGTATAAAGATTTTTGCGTTTTTTTGATCGGAAACCCGGGTGGCAATCGATAATGATGCAGCTCGCACGGTTTCTTATTCGGAGGGGTCCCAGAAATCAGAAAAAATAGGTCTGGTAAGTGTGCCCTACCCAAAATTTTTCGGTAGTCCAGGCCCCCAGAAGTTTCCAGTATCCCGTGGAATGACTCATATAGTAATTTGGCAATAATTGTTCAATTCATTTCATTCACAAATATTGTATCTGAAAATTGAAGCTACATATGCTTAAAATTAGAGAAGCATGTGAAAAATTATCTTTTTCATAAGAAAATGGTCGTAACGATGGAAAAGGGAAGGGGGCTATTATCATATTATGCTAGTACATGTGTGTGTACACACACGCAGTGGAAATCAATTATGATTTTGAATGTCGGTGATAATGCTGAAAGATAATATTCCCAGAGTTTTTTTTTACTGCAAGTCTTTCTTTGAAATTTCACACGTATCAAATTAGAATGAATTCATGTTTCGGCAGACTCACTAAATTCTCAACGGATTCGCATGTTTTGGTTTAATTCGCTAACGCGCAAATGAGCAGTCGAACGCGACAAAAAGTTTTCGCTAACGAGAATGTATTTTTGCGCAACCTGTAATTACGTATTGTAAATCTTGTGACAACCATCGCAACCTCAAATCCTTCGGCTTTTATACGCTGAAATAACCCAACTGTATACATTCCGTGAGACACGGCTCTGTAAATTCGTACACAAATCATCAGAGCTGCAATACGTGCAATCGTACATTTTTCTTTACCTTTCAAAAATAGACGTAGAAGCAAAGTCATATAGCAAAGAGTCGGCAAGTCGCGATCGTAGCGGCGTCACAATCGCACACACATATATATATATGACAGAAACGTATATACCGCGCGAGAAGCGAGGAGAGACGCGGCGTCGAAGAAAAAGAAAAATAAAAATAAGCGTCGCGCAGCGCCGCGTATACGTAAGTAGCCGAGCGACGAGTGGCTATAATGCAGCAGCCTGATATTTCCGCGCTAAAAACGCGAGAAATTCCAGCAGCGGCGTATATACATAGCCGGGCAATCGCGTATAATATAGGTATATACCTATGAGTATACATATGGTGTATATACGTATATATGTGCGCACACGTCGCATTGGGGATTTCTCGTGGAGTGTCGGGCGGCGGCCACAATCATTATCAAGTTAAAAATCATTGAAATTTAAAACCGGCCTCGCTCCGCCAGCGGAAGTAGCGTCTAATGGTTTTCCGTAGGCTCATTTATGCGCTCTCCTCCTCGGCTTGAAAACCATTTCGTTCCGTCTCGAGTCCTTCGCCTTCTCTCGACCTCATCGCGCGACCACCACTCGCTCTATACACCGCTGGCTCTATGTATATAGCATACCTTTACGTACACACCGCACACCTACACCTATATATATATATATATACGCACGCCCTTGTCTCTCTTACTCACTCTATGGCAACTAAAAAAAAACTATATATACACACACACACTATGCGCTGTACCTCCCCCCACCTCTCGGTTGCTTCATTTTTTTTTCTTCTTTCAACTAACATTCCGTGGCCATTCCGCTCGCGCGCGGCGCGCCGCAGTTGTATAATTGTCGAAGCCGCGCGCCGCGTGTACTTATCGCTAGACTCCACTGACTTTGACGATCTCATTACGGGAGCCTCGCGAGCGCGCGCATATTTAGTTATTAGCTCTGCCGCTCGCAGTCGCGCGCAGTAAAAATGTATATGTGTATATAGAAGACACAAGAGACTTGCGCGAGTAGGCTCCGCACTGCGCGATGCCGAGTATATACTATACGCGTATTCTCGAGAGAGTTGAAAAAAAAAAAAATTGCGTTTCGGCACTGGCGAGCCAACGGGTGTACACGTGTATATATATAGGTACACACGCGTATACGGAGAGTTTGCGCTCGGCAGAGCGTCGCTGCGCGCGTTAGTAGTGCAAAGGTGAGCGGGCGTCCGACGGGTCGTCACTTCCGCTCTTGCGGCAACCGCGGCTGTGTATATACGCGCGGAGGAGAAAGAGAGCCGGCGCTCCTCGGATTTACAAGTTTAATCAGGGACCCGTTAAATTACGACTCGTCGGCCGCGCCACCGCGCGATCTTTTTCTGCTCTCCGCGGTGTGTGCGCGTGTGTGTATATATATATATATATATATATATATATATATATATGCGCGTGTATTATTCTCTCTTTCTCGCGCGTTGCGTGCTACCATGCAGTTTCGAAATGGCTCGTTACGCCGCTATCAAATGATGACTTTATCGTCTCTCTCGCGTATGTACTTGTGCGAAGCTCTATCCGCCGCGCTGACAAACGTCCCATAAAAATAATGGACGCTTCGATTCTAAATCACGCTTAACGCGCTGCGCGCATATAGCCGGAAAACCGCCGCGCGTCTCCGGGAGTCGCGACACGGCGCGAAAAATTATATACGATCGGTAAATCATGCAAGCGGCGGCGCACTGATGCGATCGAGAGTCCGATTCTGCATATTATATATATATATATATACGTGTATAATACGAGTGATACGCGCGCTACTCGCGTATTACACGTGGGTGTGTATCGAGAGCCGCCGAGTGACACTATATACTCTACGCTATATACCCATAGGCGCGATGGCGCGGCGATTATTATTTAAATAAAATGCGTGACATTACACATGCAGTCGGATCGAGCGTTGTAGCGAGAGAGCTTGCCGCGCGGTTATTCATCGCTCGGCTATGCTTCGCGTCGAGCTTTATTTTAATGCGCCGTTAATTAATTATGTTCCTTCTATACATCGCTGCGTTTGTATATACATATATACATAAACGGCCGAGACTTTCTTCGTCGGAGTTCCTTGAATGTTTTCTAGGCCGAAATTTTCATTGGATTTCCATATAAAAGAAAGAAGGAGAGAGAAAGAGCGACGATACGGTTAACGAGCGAGCATTTATACTTCGCGCGAAAAACGGGGTGTAAAATCAAAAGTCATAACGCGCGCGCGCGCGCGAGCATCGCCGACGGTTTGCAAACAGTCGAATTAATTTGTCACAAGCGCGCCAATGACGCATTGTATCGTCGCGGCAGCTCTATAGCAATTATACATCAGTCGGCCGGCTTTATATATATATACCTCTCATTTTCCAAGCTCACCTACATATACGTATATATGTATATACGAGACAATGGCTCGATTCTATATAGCGCCGAGGCGATGCGCGTTCTTTCTTTCGCGCTCTCTATATAGCTCTCCGGACTGTACATATATATCTATATAGGTATACGTATACGCGCGGGGCTTTCGATATGCCGCGCGGCGCATACTCCGCAGGCCATTGTACTTTCCAAGCGCATGTATATATATATATGCATACAAGATATCGAAAAGTTACTTTATCGCGCGCCTCCGTCAGCTCTTTGGTATTTTTCAATTTTCGTTTATTAATGCTGCGCTGTATTGCGTACGGAGAAATGTCCATTACTACTTAGGGAATTTATAGCGTATTTTTTACTGGATGTCTTGAAGCGTTGAATAGAAAATTTCCACTGCAGTGCGATTGGCAGACAAAATTATGGTATACAGTTAAAGTAAAAAGCAATAATTGTATTCATTATTATATTCTTTTAAATTTTGGAAACGGCTTGAAGTATTTTGAAAAATGTAAAACACACGTGACAATACAAAATAAGATTCATGCAAATACATGCATTTTACATTATTTATATTGCGGATCACGTAACAAAAAGCATAAGTCACCCGAGGCGCGACACATAGCTCGAAATCTTTTTTAAATTTTCAGCTACCCGCAGCCGAATGCTGAATTAATTTTCTGGATTTTCCAATACGTCTCCCATGAGAACGAAAAACGTTCCCCGAAGATTTCAGAGCTTTTGTTATAAATTAAAAAAAAAGAGCGTCCAGCCGAATTTTACTGTTTACAGTGGCAGAATCGTCCACCGGAAGATGCATCGCGATCGTGATTTACGCTTCGAGATGCACACGCGGCGATGTGCGCGTAAACGCAAACTCGCAGGCGACGTGCCGTGATCGTAAAGTAAAAATTGAAATAATGGCAACTCGGCGTGTGCGATATATATATACGTACGATTCCATGAATTTTTCATTGAATAACATTTGTTTACTCAAAAGTTGGCGCTGCGGCGCCGCTATTATTGCCATTTAACTTTATCGATCTATTATATAAAATCGCGCGCATGCCTCCTCCAATATTTCTATATATCGCGCGGCATATCTAATGCGGCCGTTTAATCATCGATCAAGGCAGCGAATTATGAAACTGCGCGCGCGCGCGTAACGTGCAATAACAAGAACTCTATTCTAAATTGATTAATATACCGCGTACGAGCGAGGCGTAGAGAACACGCGCGAGAAGTGCTATTATATCCACATTTCCCGGAATATACCTCCTGCGCGCGCCTCCTATACATACGTGTATACACGTATATATATGGGTACTGCGAAGCCGCAGCATTAGCGCTCTACACCCGACGAGCTTTCGGAATTTTCATTTCTTTTGCCGTATATTCATATTCGTTTCAACGGACTGTCGAGATACACGGGCGACGGGTAAATCATTCAATTACAAGGTGCAAAAACGGGGAGGGGAACGGGGGGAGATGACGAAGTGGGCAATAAGACGTCGTGAAATTGCATTTCGTTCGTTTATCAGCAATTTAACGGGGTATAATTACACGGATTTTCATTGGGCTCTCAGTTTGATTTTCGGCTTTTTTATTGACAAGCATATTATAGTCTCGTCGGTCTTTTCTCCGTGATTTTAGATTCCATTGTTTGCTGCGTGGCGCTTCATTGAAAGGTGACATTTCACATCACCTTTTCCAGCCGTTGTTAATCGTTACAGCAGATTACGGTTCGATCGAACTTTCGATAAATTATCGAGGGTCGCGCGCACAATCAAACAATAGAAATTTCCTCGCGATTCATATATATACATATATTATTCATTTCAATTTTTCCCCGTTGCGCAATGCGTCTTGGCGGCCCCCAACTCGATTCTGCCTCGGCTGCATTGAGACGTTTCATAAAGTGAAAGCATAGCCGCGGTCCTTTTTTTTCCATCAATAAAGCATTATTCTCTCTCGCATTCCGCGCGTCGCTCCTCCCGCCGTCGCGAAATTCCAGCGGCACGGCTTGTACGGCCGAAAAAGATCATCCGCACGGGCGAAGAGGGAGACGTCTATGGCGCTCGTAACGCGATACGTATCGGCGAAATAAATTAATCGGCGGCTCGCTCGCTCTCTCTCCCCGCAGAGGATCTATACGCTACCGAATCGAGAGAGAAAGAGTCGAGGAGAGATATCTGCAGCACCTCTGACCCCCCCCCCCCTCCTACTTTGCCATATAGCGGTGAGTGTGCAAGGCGATATCCCGAGGTGCTGCCGCGCGCACGTCTGCTATCTTTTACGGGCAATTTCTCTCGGGAGAGGGGTTCGATTTTTTTATTTTTTTCTTATTGCGAAGACGACGTCGACGACGAGCGATCCTCTTTCACTTTCGAGCTCGCGCGCGAGATGCTCCGTACGCGCGTATGTGTGTGTGAGGGAGAGATAGGCTCGACGCCGCGCGACGACTCGAGAGCGAGCTCTGCGTGGATGTGGTTAGGAATTTCCGAGGGATCGCGAGTGAGGAAATTTAATTTTTTGCGCGGTCTGTCTGGTGCGGTGCCGTGCATTGCGGTGATTATGAAAGTGATTCGGTTGAATTGATAAAATCGCATTGGGCGATCGAGAGTTGGCGCGCGCGCAAAGTTAATGGCGGTATTTAGCGAAATTTGATTGCGATCAAATTTGCGAAAGGGTTGTCGAAAGTAATTTTCAGATTAGCGAAGTTAATTCGTATGCTGGGAAACGAGCAGGAGTAATTGATTACAACTGTTGGATCGGATTAGCTTATATACTTGTATTCTGAAAATGAATTGTGTAATTAGCTTTGGTAGCCAATTGATTATGGTATAAATAAGCCATTTTCCATGCATTAAACAGCACTTGTATTTCGCAAAATAAATTATCATGAAGTAAATTTAAAATAAACTTGAAATAAATTATTATCGTGTACAGCGACTATTTTAGCCGTTGAGTATAGCGTTATTAGATTAAGAAAATCGAGTAATTTTTATGCGACAAGTAAGAATTGGAAATCCATTTGCATAATTCTCAATGTTGTCGCAGATTCATCTCAAAAGCCCTCCATCGAATTTTCATATTACGTACTTTACGACTACACGACGATTCATCCTGCTCATGCGCACACTTATTTGCCACTCTATAGACCAGCGCGCATCACCTTTATCCCGAACCAATCTCTTTTTATCCTCATTTTCATCTCTCCGTACACATGCAGCTCTCTGTACAAATTTACAAATATCCATGCCTGTTACGCTGCGAGTTTCGAAATTCAGTTTGACTCGTCTTGTATACGTATAAAGCCACGATGATTTTTACACGTATTTTACGCTACGACTTACGATTTGCGCCGAAGCATTCACTCGCACATGTGAAATGCGAAAAAGCCAAAATTTTATCGAAAGCTCGTTCAATAACCTACTTCGTTTCCTGTACATTTCTCTCGGTCAAACTCCTCGCATTCGTACCTTTTAGTCGATGCAGAGTCTCTAATGCATGCGGGAGACTCACGCGCAGAGCCGCGAGTCTCTTCTCTTCACACCTGATGCGCGAGTGAGCAATAATTATTGTCCGCGACTCATGACAGAAAGCAGGGAGCGCCCCGAAGCTGAATTTATGCCTCTCAATATCCTCCGCAGCGAGAAGTATTCGTTAAAAGGTTGTACTACAACTACATGTATATAATATAAATATACATACATACGGGTGATTCTCTGTAATATCGTCTGGTCAAAAATTTTTGTGCCTCCAAAATATGATAAATTTCTTCTGCTCAGTGTCATACACCTTCCTGAATTTTTTCAGATTTTTTTCTCTATTAATTTTCGAGTTACTGCAGATGGTCAAAGTTAGGATTTTAAGTATTTTTTTTTATTTTTTGCAAATTTTCAAAAAATCATAACTCTTGAGGGAAACGTTTTACGTCGAAAATGCGTACAATACTTTTGCAAGGAAATTTTCTCTATTTTCTACGAAAAATACTTCGAATGTAATATATAAGTTTCAGAAGGAATTTAGACATTTATATTAAAAATTTTGAAGGTTTGATCCTACGAATTGAGATAAAAAAATTTGTAAAGATATCTTTTTTCAATACAAAAGTATCTAGACATGTCCCAATACGTGAATCAAAGTTTAAGTCAAAACGAAAAAACAGTCAAAAATTCTAAGACGAAAAGTATTCTTGACATTTTTCTTAGTTTCGCTTCGATTCCAAGCTAAAAGTTGATGAAAATGTCGAATTTTTAATCGTAAGTTTTATGCTGAAATTCGACATCAAATAAGGGTCAAACAAGGGTATATTAAGCACTCATTCTACAGGTTGGTTGCTTGAACGAGCCTGTCCAATCAGATCAGTTTTATGGTTAACTCTTTTTCTGGCCAGTTCGTAGATGGCGTAGTAGAGTATTCTAGTGTGCTGCTTAGATTATAGTAAAAAGGATTTAACTTTAGAAATTAACAAAAATTTTTAAAATTATAAAAAGGCACAATACAACAATACAGCATTTGACATTTGGCTTTCTCCGTTTCAACATACTTATTACATGCAAACTCCCCCAAATATGTATCGGTGACCGTCAGTTGTGCAGAATTAGTTGCACTCGGAGTCGGGTGTACATAACCTTTTTCACAGTATACATACTTCGAATACGTGCGTGTTCGCACATCGCAGTGCGTATACAGTAAAATAAACGCAACAATCATCGCGGATTATTCAGAAACTCGCTGCCGAGATTTCGCGACGCAAAGGCGCACATTATACGCGCCGTGAATTAACCTAACCTCAAAAAAGAAAACTGCGAATTAGCCGCACGTATTACTCTTGCACAAATCCCACCTGTTCGTCTCTCTAATAATTTAATTAACGCGAATCCCAGCGTTTATATTTTATAAACGAATCCCGCCCACATTAATCACCGCTGAATATTTCATACGGATATTTTCATTTATAATAACCGAGCGCGCGCGCGCGCGCAGAGATACGAGAGGGACATTCGCGCAAGCCCAAAATTCTTGAGGCACGCGTCCGATCGCGCGCACGTGCAAAGGAGGCTTTCACTCGGCGATCATCGCGTCTGCGGCGGTTCACGCGGGAGTTCATCAATTACGATGCTCGAGCGCGCGCCAAGTGGCGAGAATTCCTTAAGTGCGCTTTAATGACGGCCGCCATATGGGAGATGAACGATTGCGCCTGCAGCATCGCATTCGCGCGCTTTAGGAGAGTTATAAATTCGCGGCGACGCTGCTGCTTGCTTACTTTAGTCCGGGGAGGGGGTTGTTGACGCTGCGCTAAAGTGAAATCTAATCGGTTATTTATGCAGGCGATTTTTCGAGTGCGGTATAGATTTTTGGAGGGAAATGTTCGAGTTTTCGTGTGGGAGTATGAGTGTCGGGGGAAAAAAATTTTATGGAGGCAAGGAAATTTATTTCGTTGAAAGGCATCGTTTCGTACACGAATGCGAAAACGAAATTTAATAAATTGATGAGATTTATTCGGCCGTCTGTTTCATTAGTATACTAATAAGGATTTACGAGAAGAAGTGATGGATGAACAAGACGACGAAACGATTTGCATATTATTTTGTTGATTTGATAATTAATTCTTGCTCTCTCTTTTTCTTTTCTTAATTAAATTATTTAAGCACTTTGTCACATCATCATACTCGTACTCGCGCTCAGAAATTTAAAATTTAAAAAATTTTGAAATTTTGCAAGTACGTTAAAACATAAGACAATTATGCACACGAATATTACACAAGATACATCAATATTTGTATCTCAATACGTTCTGCAAATATATTTTCGGTGCTATTTATTCAACTTTGGAGTAACTACGTTATTATCTTCAAAAATTGTTTGCGGTGTACAGATGACATGTAAAAGCCATAATGTATGATTTTTATAGACTTCTGCGGGTTCTATGTGTGCAAAGACATACTTCTTTCAAAGAACTTTCTTGTGTTAAATTAACAATCCGACTAAAAATCATTTACCAAGAATAAACAAAACCACTACATCGATATGAAACATGTAAAAAATAATTTGTCAATTCGAGCTAAAATTTCTTAAAAAGAGAGAGAAACAAAAATTTTATAAAAGTTTAAAATTTAATGCGATTAAAACAAAGTATATGAAAGTGTATTTCGTCCCAGACTTCCAGTAAGACAACCAGTAATCCTATATGCTTAGACGAATTGTCGATTCTTCGACTTCGACTTTCGGAGCATTTCATTCTTGTGTTCGCTACAGATGAATCACAATTATTCCGGTCTATTATAGTAAAATACTCAACTCTTCTCTACTGTAGTCTTCGCATTAAAATTGTAAGATTAAACTTAGCAAAAGTTCATCAAATCTTGTACATCGAACATTACGGAAGCATTCGATTCTTCCTCCCAACCGATCAACACCGCTCGAAAAGCGCACCTCGAGATTTTCCCCCACGCGAGCTACCGCGCGGACTCGGTTGCGCAGCTGTTTGCCCGTTTATTTATGTATTTATGTCGCAGGTGTCTTCCGCGTGAGTGCGCGATGCGATGCGATGCGATGCGCGCGGATGAGGCTCTAATATAATATTGAAAACCTCGGCGCGCCGGCACATCGGGCTCGCGCGCGAGCTCCGACAACAAAGCTTTAGCGGCCCGCATAGACGCGATTTATGCTTCGGGCGTAAATCACGGCCGCGGTTATGCTCATTCCCATCGGCGGAGAGCCGAGTTTTCGCAGTCTCACCGACGGCTTTCCGCTTTTGAGGAAAGCGCGCGCTGCGCACGTGGGAACGGCGCGAATCATCGTCGTCATCGAGATGAGACGTTGATTTAGAACTGGCGTCTCTCTCTCTTGGCGGTGCGATTCTCCTGTCGGGGCGCCGTGTATATACACTAAACGCCAGAGCGCGGCGGCTTTTCTCGCGAGAATTAGTTTGCTTTGGCTCGTTAAAACTGTACTATTGGAATGCGAGAGAGCACATACGGAGGGAGAGAACTGAATAATGCACCGGTCGTTTGTTTTCTAAGTGGATATAGAAGTGTTGGCGTCTAGACGCGCGCGCGCGCGCGCGCATATGATTGAATTTCATTTTAAAGATTTACATTCGTCTTGGCGCTTTATTAGCTGAAAGCGGCTTTCGGAGAAAAATGCCGGGCGAGAGCCGCACCGCCGCACTGCACACGTATGTATATAGTACATATACATTGTGCACGTATTGTATGTACAGTATACGTATACACGAGTATACGAGTGGCAGCCGGGGAGAGAAAAGAGAGGGAATAGCTTCTCGATCATGCCTTAAGGACAATCGTGAGAATTCCATTAAGTGGCCTTGAATGGCTCATTCATGTCGATCAGCTGTGCTTGCGCGCGCGCGCTGCAGCGGCGCTTCCTATCCGCTCTTCCCTCATTCCCTCTCGCGCCTTTGACAGATCAATCGCCGGCAATGCAGCTTTTATACATTACGCACGTGCTCTTCCGTCTTGTTCCTTACCGCATACGATTATTTATAGTATCCGCTGTACCGACGCTGCGAAGCCCCTCGGATTTTATATGCTCTCGTCGGGTTTGTAATATCGTCCAGTCGAACGAGCTCGTTCTAAGTTTATGAGCGAATCTTTGAGAAATCGACGAGTAATTTGAGAGATCAAAAAATAATCCGAAAAAAGTTTGTATACACGCAGCTCTTTGTGTTTAAAATGTTTTTAAAGTTAAGATATAGAACTTGTGTTGTAAGTGCAAAAAGTAGCCCGCACGTTCGAAGTCCTGCTCAAAATCGAAATAATATCAATGTAGGAAAAGAATTTGAATTCCAATGAAAATCAGCTCAATTATGGTTGTTTTGGTCAGAAGATATAAGCATATAGATATAATCTTTTTAAGCTATATACTTTTTTTTAATTACAGAACTTATTGATTTAGTTTTCTTGTTTTGTGTCTGATCATTGTGCCATGTGATGAGCTGTATATATTTAGCAATATCAATAAAAAATAATTCTAGTAATATGTATACGTAGATAATGTAAATAAAATTAATTCAGTTTTTGGGGTTCCAAAGATTAAAAAAAAAATAATATATTTCGTGCCACATCTCCTCAGCTACTTTTTCCGTTTCATATTTTAAATACAGATATATATTATTAGTACAGATATATACAAAATCGATGTCACGACCGTACGATGTAACCATGACTTAGGATGATAGGTATATTGTGTGGTTTGCGACGAAAATAGTTCAACTATTAGATATTTTGTATTAATTGACAAAAAATTAACTCTACAAAAAATTATTACCATTTGGAAAATGTATCAAAAGAAATCACAAGTTTCATAAAAAATAATTTTTGCAACACCAAGGAGATCTAGCACCGCAGAAGGCCCAGCATACTTTTTGCTCAAAGTGTTTGATTTTAAAATTATATTTACTCACAACGCTGCCACATAATTTATTCATGAAAATTCATCAATTCGTTCTCTCATTCGAGCCGGGGACCGCTAGCATTCATATTTATAAGGAGCCATCCGGAGCCTTTTTTTCCTTCCCTTTCTCCCTCCCTCTCTCCCCGTCTCTCCTTCCCTTTCTCTCCCCCGCCGCGGCGAGTGCGGAGGAGTTTTTGCCGCGCGGCTCGCGCGTGCCGGACACGACGCCGAGAGTGAATTGCTCGGACGTAACTGTAATGGCATACGAAATGCCAAAGTGAACGCGCGCGCGCGCGCTCGGTAATTGAAAATAATCCGCGCGCACTTTCTTCTCCCCCCGATACGCCGGCGCATTCGCATTGAATGGCGAGCGTGCCGCGCGCGGATTCGATTTGAATTGGAGGAGCGATGCGCCGACGCCGATGTCTCGAAGGCGACAAGACGTCGCTTTGCCCGGGATAATTGCTCGAGAGAAAGAGAGAGATGTATGTATACGTATATGTGCCTTGGGGAACACGATGAGCGATTGCTGTATGTATATACACTCGTGTGCGTCGGGAGTTTGACCCTTTTTCCGTCGAGTCGACGTGAGTGTGTATACTGCAGATCTTTCCGATCGAGCGATTCGTCCGCGGTGATCGCGAACAATTACTCGGCTCGGCAGAGTGAGCGAGTTTATGTAATGCTGCCGTACTTAGATACTGCTGAATATCATTTAATTTTCATGAAATTCGGGGGTTTCCAAAGATTTGTTCGAATAAAGCGCATTTTTCGGTAATTGCGTTGTAATGCGCAATTTTGAAGCTGGAAGGAAAAACAGACGTTTGTCGTTAAGTTTTGGCATTTTACAACATGTAAACGTTATTTTCTAAGATTCAATTAGTAATGCTTTTAGGTAGGATTTAAGATGTTTTCATCGAATTTTCATGCGCTATAACGATTGCGTGACTCATTTCGAATGTGCATTCATTAAAAGAGGGTTCGAAACTCAAATAAAAATTTAAATTTCGTATGCCATCATTTAACGAACGAAAATTTATTTACTTTCCTAGATATACGAAGAATATAAATGAAAGTACAATAAATTAGGACAACGCGGTCCTCCCTCGTTACGCGTATAGAGTATACCAAATTTATATCCCAACGCACCACACGACGAGAAAAATCGTACGTATCCAACGCTGCGTATTCGGTTACATTACGGCGCGAAATTAGCATTTCCAGTTAATTAAACATTTTTCCCCAAACAAATTTGAATATCTTTATGATATCGTGGAGGAACGAGGAAAAAACGCCGAGAGCAAAGATAATCCAATGCCCACATCAACGCGACAGAGTTGTCCAAAAGTGATTTCTGCCCCAGCAAAAGTACTGACACATCGAGCGTAAATCAAGCGAAACAATAATTTCTTCTTTGCAGAATGCTGGACAGTTACGAGAGGGGTGAGGTGACCCCACCGCCGGTGAGCAGTTACGCCGGTTCTCCGGGCCTGCTGGCACTGCACTCGTCTCTCTACGCGACGCCCACCTCGAGGGCCTTCGACATCGACTCCGGCATCGACGGCAACGAGAGCCCCATGTCGATGGACACTCAGATCATACCGGTATATATATACACACACACGCTTATATATATACGATATACAACGTCAGCAGCAGACACTACTCACTGTCACCTCTCTTTTCCTGCATATACCTCGCCAACTATATATGTATACCGAAAATCGAGCCTCATTTGTTTCTTCGAGCTGCAGCGCATGTAGAGTTCGCGCTTTGCGAGAAAGCTATGTAAGCGACGTTGAATAATGCAGCCGATTTAAATTCTTTGTCTTTGCCGCGCGCGCGCGCCAACTCTCTTTTTCCGCGATCGTATATTCGTTTCGCTTGAAATTTGAAGCCTCGCGTTGACGACTTTCCGCGTGTAATGAGAAAAATGGCTCTTATATAAAAATTTTGGCGAGGCAGAAGATTTACCGTGCTTTTGTTGTGATTTGGGTAATCTGTTCTGTACTATAGGGAATGTCGAGTGAAAATCACCGTACGCTGAATAACTGCAGATTCGTTACATGTTACTACAGATTAATTGTTCTATTCGTTCTAATAGTTAATGAGAAAAAATTGAAAACGTGATTTTTTTGCTTTTATTGGATTTGTTTTTTATCATTAATCAAATCCCGATTTTCGAAAATCACAGAAGTTCTTTCAATATTTATCTCTTATTTTAAGCACGATGTCATACAAATTTTACTAATTTTAGACAAATTTATTATACTGGCTCGAAGCGATGACTAAATTCATTTTTTTTTTCATTTCGCATTACTTCAATATACATCCAGCCATAGACGCATGTTGTAATAATATTATACTCACGCTAAATAACTAAAAAAAGATCATTTGCTCCTATTGCGATATTTAATCGAAATTTTCATCAATTTCAATAAAACCCCCAACCTAAATAGATAATCAATTATAATAATCTAAATTAATTTTAGTTACATTCACGCGTCAATGATTGAAACTAAGTATTTCGGGTCCAAACTACATCCCGATCAAAACCGATTTTTTTTTCAGAAGAACCTTTAGAACAATTCTGCCAGTACAGGGTTTAAGTTAAATTTCTTCCAAAACAAACCAACAATTCTCTAACGCGAACCGGTACTTAAAATCACTTCCCAATATCCTCAGCGCAGCTCACACACACACACAACTATATAACCGAGCACTTTGCCTCGCAGATACCAGGAATGCTGAGCGGGCCGACGCAGCAGCAGCAGCAGCGGCTCGAGGACATGTCGTGGCTGGGCTCGGGTCCGTCGCTACAGGACTACCAGCAGGGCCTGGGCCCCATGTCCGCCGGGGTGAAGATGTGTCATCCGGGGAGCGGCTCCGCGGCGGCGCGAAGCCTCAAGGAGCAGCGCATCCGACGGCCCATGAACGCCTTCATGGTCTGGGCCAAGGTCGAGCGGAAAAAGCTCGCCGACGAGAATCCCGATCTTCACAATGCCGATCTCAGTAAAATGCTCGGTAAGTCGCCCGATATATATTTTTCAAAATAATAAAAGAGAAAACGGGAAGTCGCCAAACATAATGAGAGGAAATACTATTACGCTAAGATGTATGTATAGGCTTACTTATAATAAAAACTTTTATATTACAATATTGTTAAATTTAGAATCTTTGATTGTTAATACGCAATATTGTAAATATTGAATTGTACTTAAAAATTTTAGGCTTTGGCAAAAACCTAATACCTTTAATTACTTAACTTTTAATAATGATGGTGTATGATAGTCTTTCACAGCGGCATCAGCGGTAGGGTTATAGGCGAAGGTCAAATGTATTCGATCTAGTATAGCATTGCAGAATAAATCAATTTATTATGGTAGTTGTAAATACAAAAATCTGTTACTATATTGTTGTTGATGCGGTTGCTATGCACAATAGCTATAACAAATTTCGAATCACGAATAGAAATTTATTCCTTTTCGTATTAGTCATTTCCATATTAATCAATTAAAAATTGGGGGGTTGGCGCGTGAAGCGAGTACTAGTATATTTACAATGTCTGCAAAAATAATTAATAACAATAACGTGCAAGACGAAATTCTCGAACGTAAACCTCTGCGCGGATCGATTAATGCCGTGTGCGAAACAAGTCCAAGCAATATTCCAATAAATACATATAAAAGATTCGTAACGCGCGATCGAGAGCCTACCGCCGGTGATTGCAGCCTTTTTATTTAATGAGCCTCTCTCCGCAGTGCCTATTATCAGCGCGCAGCGGAATCGCGTCAATTATAACAGCACTTCGATCGACTCTGCGCGCCGGCCGAGAGACAGATGAAATCTAATCGCGGCGATCCCATTACGAAGACGCGCGTTTTTCCTCAAAAATCTTCGGCGACCCGCGATACACACGCGACTTTCGACTAATTACCCGCGGCGCGCACCGCAAGCGCGCCCGAGTTTTCTAAAAAAGCCGTGCAATCAGCAAGGTTATTTTTTCACCTCGACTGCGTCCGCGTCCGTGTGTGTGCGCGAGATACATTATGAGTCTGCAAATGCGACGCGGCGGCGGCGGCTTTCCCGGCCCCGCGGAAAAATCGCTCTCGAAAAGTCCCAGGGAGCCGCGCGCCGAGAGACACATAATAACGAATCGACTGTATACCTTTTCCCCGCGCTATGGGAATAAGAAAGCCGGGCGCGCGCGAGTCGAGTTATTATTTTAATTATAACGCGCGTGAACGGCGTATCCCTCCACTTAAGGTGAAAGGAAAGGAGATCCTCCTTACTGCGCTGCTCTCGCGCGTTTTTTCTCTCTCTCTCTCTCTCCCTCTTCCATCGCGTCGGTGAATTGTCTCTCGCCGCGCGGGTCGCTCTAGATCACGTTTCGAATCAAGGTCGCGCGCGCGCGCCGAGTTTTCTTCGCGCGAGCGATGGGGCAGAAAAAATTCATCCTTGCCTAAGTAAACTCCGTATCGTTAGGTCAGATGGCTAACGATTGCGAAATCCTTGGAGCGCGCGCGCGCACAGGAGTGTTAAACACGTTTTGCTTTGTTCGCGCGCCGCGAATAGCCTCGCTATGGATGTATAACACGACGCTATTATATACACGGATCCGAAGCGATTCTTTTCTCGATCGCCGCCGCCGACGCGACTGTCTGCGCGGTATATTTCGGCGTTGAGCGCATAGAAGTCGAGCGAGTTAGTATTGGGTATACTTATACTTATACTCGTCGGCGCGCACAAGTGGATCATGCCGTGTTTTCGTATTGGAAGCGAGAGCCGCTTATCAGAGCCGATCGCTGATTGCTACCCGTTCGATTCGACGCCGCGAGTTGTAATTCCTTTTGGAAAAATCTGTTCGACTTGGGCTGTGGCGCGAGTGTTATACTTTCGTTGGTCCGCGCGGGTATATATAGGGAAAAAGCAATTTCGATGCTTCCTGCGAGCGCAATTAAAGGAAAGCGCCTGTATATCCCGTGTAGAAAAAAGCAAACAGTATTGGAAGAAAGTCGAGAAAATTTGCTTAAAATCGGTTTTGTTTTGGAAAGATTCTTGAATGAGTCGTTGTGGTTTGAAAGGGAATTGTAATATACCTTTGAATTCGTACGATGAAAATCGAAATTTTTAAGTGAATTTTGCTCCTTGGAATAAACGTCTACAAGAGCAGAAATTTTGGTGCGAATCACCACGGGCAATAACTGAATCAATGAAATTAGTGTAATTTACGAGCCTTTGAATTACAATAATTTTTTAACGATTACTATATTGTTATGGGGGAGGGTGTAAGTCTATTATACTGATTTAATCTTTTTCATGATAGCATTTGATGAAGTTTCTTATTTTTTCGTAAAATCTTCTAAATATTTGACAAATTAAATTTAGAAATACATTGTAAAAGGAATTCAATAAAATCACACCTTTAAGAAGTTTTCACAAAGTTTATTAAACTTTATCTAGTATAGCAAGAATTCTTATTTCTTACTACTTTTTTTAATAATTGCTAAGTATTTGTTTTATAAATTTGTTTTACATTTTTTTTGTCTAATATATGTAGATGTATTTCTCTGTCACTTTTTGCATATTCCATGTTAAATCCATAATACACAAGATATAATGAGTAAAAGAAGAATAAAAGTATCTAATATATATAATCTGAATCAATAAATAACTATAGTGGTAACTTGAGCTTTCCTAATGAACTTATTATAGAGAAACTATAGATTATAATCCTTATGCAGACAGTTTTCTAGTTTAGAACTATTTTGCTGGTATATAGAATACCTAAGCTAGTCCGAAAAATCATCTGAACACGGTGCATTTATTTAACCTATAAGTTTATTGTATACAATAAATATAGTGACACTGAGAGTCTTCTTTTACATAAATTCATCAGCGTTGAAATCGATTCTAAAAAATAAAAAAACTACTCGACAGAGACATTTCGCAACTGTAAAATGATCTTTCTTAATATATACGAATGAAATCTTTCGCGTGATTTCTTTGCGATACAAAGACTCATAGCGAGCAATGAGTAATACACACCGCAGCTACAATAAGACATACCTGCATACACCATATTGCACAAAAAGCCGTTCGTGAGGCATGTGTATGTATAAAAGACGCGTGAGACATCTTATAAGTAGCCTGCGACACCCACGCGATCGTATACGGAGCCAACAACTGACATTCAATAAAACAAACACTGTCTAGCGCGAGACTCGGAGAAAGACTCTTTGACTCATGCGTATATATACGCATAGGGAGCTCATGCATATATAAGTATACAAAGCGCTCACTTTCTTGCATTTCACACGACATTTCACGCGTTTCCGCACGACGAGCTCTCTTCTCTCCTTCTTTCTCTCTTACTCTCGGCGGCCCGCCGCGTCTCTCCCGAGAGCGAGCCATTTATTGCCCATTGTTCGTTGATATTTCAATTCGAAACGCTAACCAAGCGAATTTCGCAATATCCCGCGATGCGTCCCTCCCTTTCGAGTTCTGTACGTATGTACACGGATACACTCACACGTACACGCGCACACGTGCGCACACTCGCGTACATTTATTGTATTAGGGCTATTTCGGAATCGGATTGCTCAAGCCCCTCGTTCTAAGTACCGCGTGATTTAACGCGCCGTTGCAGCTTTCTCCAAAGTTTTACCGCGTGTACTATGTATGTATAACAAACAGTCATGGGCGTTTTTTTTTGCAGATCTTTGAAATTTAGATGAGATGCTGTGTAGAGACTTATCCTGCTGAGGAGCGAAGTAGATAATCTCGAAAATTTACAGTCTATGTTGAAGTACAGGCTATGTGTACTACCGAAAGATATTGTATTCAAATAGTCTATATCTATGATGCATCAGTTTTAAATTTGCCATTTTCTATATTGTATGTCTATTTTTTCGAATTTTTTCTTACCTCACTGCATAATGCACTTGCTCTTCTATTAAAACAAAAAGATGATTTTACTTATCTATAGTCTCTCTCGACACACATCTGATACAACTGATAAGAAAAACTCCGTCAGTATATTGCCCCGCGCGATATCGAAAACGTATTTATATTTGTCTCTCTCTCTCTCTCTCTCTCTCGTCTCTCCCCATCAATCTCGAAAACAAAGCTCGCGGCGATTTCCTCAGAGCGCAGTCGTATCGACTTACCCTCAGCCGCGCTCATACAGCGCACGGCTGACCGTAAAGTGTCAACGATCGCTACCATAATAGCGCGCGTGCAGTCCGAGTATATTTCATCGGCAGCCAGCTCGCGAGCGGGTATTCCTCAAAGTATTTCTCCCGGAGTTCTCGGCCCCGCGTGGCAGCGGTACTCCTCCGCGCGCGTAAATCAAACGCACCACCCGCGCGTCCAGTCCTCCATATCTCTCTATATATAACCCATAGAGCGAGAGAGAGAGAGAGAGTGTGCCATATACACGCTGTATATAGGTATATATATATCTGCGGCTGTATAGGAAAACTCGCCACCGCCTCTTCGGGGCCCCGGCGATTATTATGCGCCTCGAGAGTCGGAGTCCGCCCCCACCGATGCATATTCTCTTTCTATTTCTCGCTGCGAGGCCTATCCTTTTCTTTATCCCCTTCGCACGTATAGGTGTACATATATATATATATATATGTATATAGAAGGCGCTCTCGGACGAGTGAGAGAATCGCAATTTCTTTTTTCTCCTCATCTCGAGACCCGCTCTCTCGCTGCGCAGTCTTGCATTTATTGTATCAAACGTATGCTGCGTGTGTGTGTGTGGGTACGCGTGTACCGCGGCAACGGAAACTAGATCGCGCGCCGCGACTTTTTGCGGGGACTCGGCCTCATACGTGCATCCGATTACGGGGATTTTTTTGTTCGTCGTCGTCCCGTTCGCGCATTGTTTGCGATTCCTTTTTTTCTCCCATCTCTCTCTCTCTCTCCCTGACAGTCGGCCCAAGGTGTATAAGTATATATGGGAAAATCCGCCAAAAATATTCAGATAATTGATTGGGAAATAAAAACAACAAAAATTTCGGGCTATACCTGTCGGACATAATTTTCCTTCTTCTGTAGGACGCACAGAATACGAAAAAAAAATAGTGTTCGCACGAAATCGGTCGTGTGACACTATTTTTTCTAACAATTTTGATTTTTAACAATGAAATTTAAAAAGCGAAAAATTTTTTTAACACACTGCATATATAGTTCTCGAGAATCTAAAGGTTTATCACGTATAATCACTGTTTAGTAGGGCGATAGAGCTTTAATTTAAGTTACAGAACATTGAAATTGGTTTGTTATAGATTGGGAGTTATTGGCACTTGATCAATTTCATCAATTTTTCAAAATTCGTTATCTTGCAAAATCGAAAAATTGCTCCGAATCGATCTGAAAAAATTCAGGTGTATTCTTTGGCTAATTTTGAGAACTTTTTGTTCTTACCAAGTTTTAACTTTTTTTTGGAAAACGCATGGTTTTTCAATTAATAATTTATCAATGATTTCACAAAAAAATTTCATTTGACGCATCGTTGCTATGACCGTGCCAATAACTCCCAATCTAACAATCCGCTTAAAATTTTCTATAGCTTAAATTGAAGCTCTCTTTCCCTACTAAACAGTGATTATAGGTATGAGAAACATTTAGGTTCTCGAGAACTATGCAGTGTGTCAAAAAAAAACATTTTTCGCCTCTTAAATTTCATTATTAATGATCAAAATCGTTAGAAAAAACAGTGTCACACGACCGCTTTCGTGGAAAAACAATTTGTCTCTAATTCCGCGTGTCCTACAGAACAAGAAAAACGCTGTCCCAGAGGTGTAGAGGCGCGAAAATTTATTCCCCTAAATTTCCCAACCAATCATCCCAATATTTTCCCCGGATTTTCCCGTATACGCGCGACTACTTAGCGCGACTATACTCGCGGCGTATTCGAAAAGTATATAGTCTCCCGCGCGTCTCGCGGCAGAGCGAGAGGCGAGTATATAAGTGTACACGCGCCGAATTCGGCGCGTCTATATAAAACAAAAGTCTAATCCCGGCGCGAGTTACAAGCCCGGACTTTTTCCAGACGCGGCACTCAGTAACTCGCGTTGCCGCGAGTGTATATAAGGGGAGTTAATCTCAGCGCGCGCGCGCGCAATCGCGCGGCCGGATCCCTTGGAGGCGCAGCGCTACACGCGTGCGAATGGGCATTTCGTGTATTTCGCTGAAAACGACGGCCTCAGCTCGCCGCTCGACACGAGAGAAGGAGAAAACTTTGCGAGCGCGGAGTTCTTTTCTTTTCGGGGGGATCGAGAATCGATCGAGCATCGAGATCGATATAAGTACGCGTTCCCTATGGGCTATACCTTATACGTATGGTTTCGCTTGTGAATTGACGAGTTCGGCTGACGGGATACTTACTCGGCGCAGCCGCATTGGCTGACTTTTGTTTTTCGAGCATTGCACACGCGGAGAAACAGAGTTTCTCGATTGGGAACTCGGGCACTTGCCGCAGGGTCCCTCGTGGCGACAGGTAAAACTACTCTGCATTCCGTGGTTTTGCAGTGGGTAGAATTGCGATAAGAATATTTCATTTGTGTTTTTTAAAATCGAAATGAAGTATGCAGTGGGGAAATCGGAAACTTCGCAGAATGTATTGAAAATGTTCTTGATGGAGTAGAGTAGATAAAAATTGATTGGTATAAAAATGTAAAAGAGTTGCTATTGCTGCGTTTGCATATTTTTCTTCCGGATTAGCTTCATTAAAAATTTTTTTTTGTGTCACAATAAATTTCTCTTTGTAAACTTATTCGGTGCCTTCTATACGAATTTACGTATACCGGGTGGATTCGCGCCGTTACACAAACGGGGAAAATTCTTGATCGGAAAAATCGACATCAGCCCGCATATCCTAACGCTTTAGAGATTGCGGCGTAGATGTCAGCCGTATTAGTTTACTATATGTATATGAGCCACGCCTGCGCGCAAGTTCCCAACTTCCCAATGTACAGGAATGACAAATCATTTTCTTTTTTCATCACAGCATTCAATTTTCTGCGCAGTACTATATTTTCAGATATTTATTCAGAAAATAAGATCCACCACATCCGAGGCCAGACGACATTTTAACGTTGCACATCAAAGTACATATATTATCAAATAATGGAATCGCACGGTATAATGTTTTCGCATTACGATCGAGTTGATATCGTATACTTCCAAGGCGCACTTGTCATTCACAAGTGTTATAAACCCGAGCGAGATTCTAACCGAAATAAACAGTCGAGCGCACAATGCGCCCGGCGTGATTTAACAAACAGAAAATCTAATCGACGCGAGCAAACAACCCCAGAAAAAAAAATCAGACGCGGCAAACGAATGCACACTATACATACCCGCGATATACTCGCAAAGTGTATATAGCCTGCGTAGGAGAAGAAGAAGAAGCGACGAGGAGTGCGATCGAGCGTATACGGCCGGCTCTCATATCCGGTGACAAGCGTGCTCGCGCATCTTTATTAATCATTCCCGACCGTTACCTCCCGCGCTTGTTCTCCCGATCCGGCTAGACGCTGTCGCGAAGCTCTCGCATTCGCGCGCGCCGATATACGCGAGTTTCGATCGAACGCATCGCTCGATCGCGCTGCAACGGCGTATACTACGGCTACTATATATATACATCGCTGTGCAGCTGTATGCGTATAAATGAAAAAGGAAAATTGTATGTTCGTAATCGGTTTTCGTTCGCGTGCGTGCAGCTTTCATTTTCGCAAGCTTGTATACGTGTATATAGCGTGAAAACGGCAGAGGACTATATTACACGATGGTGTATACCCATAGATACACGTATGAGTAATGAGTTTGGAGAGGTAACTATTAATTACCTGCCTTTGCGTTTGCGATGATTTGTGATTTTGTTTACAATCGCCGGGGCTCGGGGCATTAATCACCCTGGGCATATATAATATATAATATACAAATATACATGGGAGCGAATTTATTCAAGCGTATTTTCGCCGAATTTCCACGCAGCGGCGGCAGGTGCAGGTGAGTCCGAGCGCGCGATAACGATTGCGCAATACCCGTTCTCGCCATGACGCTAAATTCATTAACCATTATGCGCTCGCGCGACTTTATCCCCGACGAAAATCTCTCTATCGCAATTTTGAGATCGCGATTCGCGCGCGCGCGCATACGCCGGGAATGTATATGCGTAAATCCAGCGAATTTCGGAAACAACGCGCACGAGTAAGACGCAATAATTTTTATTGAAGACGCACTTGCTGAAATTTTCTTTTTCTCGTTCCTTAGGCCAGTCTGAAAGAGAAAAAATTAGCGTGATGGCCAATCGTAGGGTATACTCTTTCGAAATTCCGATTTTTTTGTATTTTCGAAAAATTAAAAATTTTATCGAATCAATCTGAAAAAAATTCAGAGCACTCTTTCATGAATTTTAAGACATTTTTGTTGTAATGAAATTTTTATAAAAGTCCATAGTTTTTGAGAAAAAAATCTATGAATTCTCATTTTGTTAATCATTTCTCATTTTTTCGAGTCGTTTTTGCTCCGCAAAAAGGTATACACTACGATCGGCCATGTATGCAAGTTTTTTCTCTTTTAGAATGACCTAAGGAACGAGAAAAAATAGGTCTGGTAGATGTGGCTTCAAGAAAATTTTTTGGGACTTGCTGGGGTGAGTTGTTTCCGAAATTTATACGCGCACCTCACCAATTTCGCGGCGCGACTATCGAAATCCATTCGATTCGAAGCGCTCGGCGATAAGCGATTTTTCGTATATATGCCGCCGCACTGCTCTCACCTTAATAAATCTTCGCGAGCCTGTATATATAGAGCTGTACTCGCGATTGTTTTCTCGCTGTATTATACGCGCTAATAGAAGAAATTCGCGATAGACAATGCGCGAGAGGGAGAGAGGCTCTTTCGCCTACGGAGATGTTAAGTATATAGTATATAAGTAAGTTTGGCCCGATAAATCGAGCGCGCGCCCGTCGCCTAATTGATCCTTAAATTACCCGATATCGCCGATGCTTATCGACTCCGAAGACACGGGCTCTCGCTCCTATATACATATACACATATATACACGCGCGGGCTTTATATATATATACGATTCTTCTCGCGCGCCGGGTCGACGAGTATAGACTTTGGCGCAGTAGTGTCTCTCTCTCTCTCTCTCACTCTCTCGTGTTGCGCGGACTTGTACACGAGAGAGTGAGCTTCGTTAAAACGCACGTGTATTCGTCCGCGTGTATGTGTGTGTACACAGGTCTCTATACACAGGGTATTATACGTCTCGGCCGACGCCCTGAAAAATCCGAGACAATGACGGAGCTCCGCCGCGGCGCGAGGGGGCGGCGGCGCGAAAACGAGCCGAGGAAAGGCGGAAGGGCAGAAATTCAGCGTATAAGCGCGCGTATGTGTGTGGGTAACGACAAGTAGGCAGGCAGCTGCGTGTAATTATCGATGAAAAAATGCCCCCGAGCCGCGCGTCGGTTCTATCCCGTATATTATTACTGTATACACACATTAGTTCCTCTAATATACAGCGCTTTTTACGCTATTACGGCTGCTCCCCGTGAATTCCTTCGTTTGCGTCACACTTGCGCGGTTATATCTCCAAATTGCGCGTGATATATACATGTACAATGCCGCGCGCATCGAAAGTCAATTTCAATGACGCCTCCGTGCGCGCGCGCGCGACTCGCAATCGTAAATCAAAGCTAATTTCATCCCAGCCGAGTGTCCGCGCGCGATAGTGCGAAAATATATATATAATACGAAACTTACTTTCGCCGTATGGGACACACGCGCGCGAGGACGAGGAGGAAGAAGGTGTACAGCGAGAGGAAGAGAGAGAGAGAGGATCTTGGCGAGAGACCACCTACGACAAATGTGCCAGAGCGAACATAATAATAGCCGTATATATATACGCTCTGCGACGTGTACACTGTCTCTCCTCCTCGATAGCGCGGTAGCACTGCTATCGTGCTTTAGTACCTCTGATTAGCGGATATGTATATACGCTAGAGCGAGAAGAAGGACTAGTGTACAGTGTGAACGTGTTCGTACGTGAGGGACCAGACGAGAGGGAGGGAAAGAGTCAGGGTATAGATAGGGAAGCCGATAGGACGAGCGGCAGCTCTCCTCTGAATTCCGGAAGGCCGAGAGATTTGGAGAATGCGCTGATTAGAGGAGTCGGCCTCACGCGGCCCCGAAGATTCCGCTTTGATACTGCCTGGTATAAGCGACACGGATTTTGCTGTTTAGGACCTATGAAGGACCTTTTTATTTTCTTCTTCTTCTTCTCCTCCTCCTCCTCCTCCGTGTTTTATATCGGCTCTTCTCGCTTCGATGCCGATGTTTTACGAGTGTCTCGCGCGAAGCTTCCACTTGCGATGCAATAGGTGGAGAAGAGTATATCGCAGAACACGCGGCGTTTTTGATTGTTTCGCAATCTCGAGCCGAGTCGCGCGATCAAAATAAAAATCTTTTGATGGTATTCTATAAAAAGTTGCTGTAATAACTGATATTATATATTGTATCGATTTTACTACATCGTTTCAAAAATTTATGATTGTAATAATTTTTAACGTCGCGCGCAAGCCCTCGTTTTCATGGGCGACTAATTAATTAAATAGATTTCGCAGGACAAGCCTCTTCAGGCAAAATGAGGAAAATGGATTCACTTTTAAAATTGTATGTTTAGCTCCGTTTCCGTGGAACATTTTTCAACTTAAATAATGTAACATTTTTTAAAACTCTAGATATAATAAATAAATCAATAAGACTTAACTTAGATCTTTACTAAAAGTGGAAAAATCTTCTAAATGCATTTGGTTTGAGCGTCACGCTTGGCCCTACAATGAATCTTGTCACATACGTATATCACGCACAGCTTTAGGAAAGTTTTCACCACATTTTACCCTTAATAAATCGTTAAAGCGATACTTACGCTCGTGTGGCTGTGACAAATTATCTCACGCGCCGCCAACTTTTTCTAGCATAAAATATAATATACGGAGCTTAAGAGGTACGTATCACTCGCGGCCAGGAGTGGAAACATTATACAGAGGAGTAAGGTATAACGAGCTGAAAGTATAGCGCCGCGCGCTCGCGCTACTGACGCAATCCGGAAAGACATGTAATTAGCCGTCTATATACTGAGTGTTAACCATTCCGGCCGATTCTCCCCTACGCGCAAGCCCGCCGCGTATAATAAATGCGCGCTTATCATAATTTCCATGGAAATCCGATTAGGAGAGATTTCGTACGCGGCGGCCGCTACGAATCGCTATATAACGCCGCGCGCGCGCGCTTTAATCCAGTAGATATAATATCCGAAGGAGGAAATCGAATCGAGCGCGGCTGCGGCGGTTCGTTTTTTTTTTATTTTTCTTTGTTTTGTTATATGCTTCGTTTTTTTTTTATTGTCATTATCATTTTTTTTTTCCCAACAGGCATTTATACAGATACACACACACGTATAGACGCACACGCGCAACGCGCTCCCGTGTCTCCCGGTCGAAATTTACAGCCCCCGATATGCCGGGCGCGCGTTTCCCGCCGCGGATAAATTATGACAATCCCATGTAAATCCCCCATAAAGCCAGTCGCGGAAACGGGATCGCTCAGCGGGCCGCGCTCTCCCTCGCGGGCTTATAACGCTCGTGACATTAGTGTATTAAACAGCGAGCGCGCGCGCGAGAGTCTCTGTTTATGTGTATGCGCGCGCGCGCAGGTATCGCCTTTCAAGAGGCCAAAAGAGTAATAGAGGAAGTGACTAACGCGAATTGAGCAATTGCGATTTTATAGCCCGACTCGACGCTGCCGCCGCCGCCGCTGCATCGAACTCGGCGGGGACTGAGTGAGAGAGAGAGAGAGGAATGTCGTAACCGTAAACCGTAGGACAGGACGCCCAATAATTGCGTATACATACGGAATGAGAAGAAGAGGGCTCGCGAAGACGGTCTCGCTCTTCCCCCCTCCGCGGAGAGTGAGGAGAGAGAGTAGGGCGCTGCACGAATGCATGAATATAATTAAAAATCAAACGGAAGCGCGCCTTCCCCGAAAGCCGAGGCGCAGAAGGCCATCCTTTCGTTTTCGACTCCGGGCGCTCGCCTTTGTCTAGTCGACGGATTTCTTCCTTCGCTCTTTTTTTTTTCTCTTTACATTATTATACGCTCGTGCGCGCTGCAGCCGAGCCGATTCAGATTTATTGCGTGGGTCGTCGCGCGGCGCGGGATATTTTTCCCTGCGCGAAAAGGGTCCCTACTCGCGCCGCCGCGCGATATTGCGTATGGCAATTAATGCGGATATTTATGGTCCTCATTGAAAATGCAGCGCACATCAAGTCGACGCGGGCTTCGAGAGAAAGAGAGATAGAGAGAGAGAGATGGCTTTTTTTCTTTATTGGCTTGGTATATGAAATGCGCGGGTACTTGCGACACTTTCTGGGCAGTTTCTCGACGTCGCGTGTGCGGATAATCGAGTGGGTGCAGATGGTCTTGGGTTACAAAGTTTCATACGATACGCGTAAGCGATCGCCTCTATCTCGGCGTATAATATACGCATTGCGCTAATGAGATAAAGCGCGGTTAGAAGCGTTACGGTGTATGTACACTTTAATTCTAGTTTTGATTACACCAGTTGAATCGCCAATAAACATTATGTACACCCACATTAAGTATAGCGTAAATCGTATGCGTTATTTGCAATCGGGGAAACCGCAAGCTCGACTGCTGTCGCGTCACGTAGGGACTGCGCAGACTCTTTTCTGGATCTGAGGTAGATTTATAGTTGCTTTTATGAATATATAACCCGCGATGGCCTGATGTTTATGGGTGGGAAAAGCTAGTGCGTCTGTCTCGCTGGGCCCGATGCACTCGATGAGTCAGAAAATGATTTCATATACGGTTTCGAGGAAGCGCGGGTAATGAAAATTTATTTAGAAAATATTGCAGGCTTATAATAATCTTAATTTTGTCCTTACCTGCAAGAGTAGTAACAATTTCACTTGCAGCTGCAATCATACTTGCAGTAACTTTCAATTTATAAATAAAACTTTATAATAGTGTGTCACGACTCTTTTTTGTTAATAATCTATCGATCGTTTCTTATAGAGTTTCAAAAAATTTTTTTTATTATGATATTTAATCATAATTGTTTACGTGATTAATTTTTTTTCTGATATATAGCTGCAATAATTGAATTTTTAAATGCCATTCAGACCTACTTATGTCTCGTTGGGATAAGTCTGTGTCATACCTGTATATAAGTGAACGAGGAAAGTCGTATTCACCTTTGCGCAGATGGTTTACAAAAACGAAATGAAACATGTGTTAAAAAATTCTTGTGCATCAATTTTATTATGCAAGATTCATTCAAGTACTTACATTCGTTTTCTAATAAAAAATTGTGAAATAAATTGCACAGTTTATTAGTTGTCATTTTTTTAACACACATAATTCTAGTGTAAAAAATATAAATCAGCGTTCATTAATTCACAAAAGTAAATAGGTTTTTAACTAAAAATTATCGAGTATAATTCGTATATATTTTATTAATATTTTTTTTTTATTTTTATTTATTTTTTTATTTTTTATTTATTATTATTATTTTTGTTTTTTTTCTAATTGCTATTTTAAAAATATTATATGGATTGATTTACGAAAATAGCTTTAAACAACACTCTTATAGCGTTCGTCACACATGCTAGAAAGAAATGGTTTATACTAGAACCGATTTGTTAATTTCAAGCTTCGCAGCAGCTGTTAACTATTAATATATGTAGATCGACAGCTAGATACCATTCGTATATTCTAAGAGAATTTTTTATTCAAAAACGGACGTACGAAGTCGTGTAAGCTTTCTTCAATGCGCTTTACGTAATAAAGTACGTATACGCCGCACCGTAAAATTTTTAAAGCTTAGTCTTCGTTTCGTTTGAATAAACCATGCGCTCATAGGTGCGAGTAAGATTTTCCTCGTTTGCTATATACATTGCTATGACATGTGGATTCATTGGGTGGGACCTTAATTAAATTTGTTAAATTATTCGACGACAAGATATACGTAACGATTCCATCGTATTTCATTGATTCAATAAACTCTTGTTTGAACGCTAAAGTTTTTTTCCCAGAACACTTAGCCAGACATTTGTTTCGGCGAGCTTATCCTCAATACTCAAGCGCTTTCGTGTCGTCGAACTCTCGCTTGCTCACTTTTTTTTCCTGTTAAAAACCCTCGCGTTTTTCCTAATTTTCAAAGACTCGCGAGTAAGGCGTTTTCCGAAGAAACTTAAAATTTAAAATCTCACGACTCTGTCGACAAAAGTAAGCGTCGCCTGTGCCACGGCCGAACGAAAATCCTGAAAAAAGTCTCTCGGGCAAAGTAAAAATAAAAGAAAAAGGAAAGCAGGCCACAAGGAGAAAGAGAGCGCGAGAGAGAGGAGTAGAGGGAGAAGTCGTCGGCGACTAAAGCGAGCAATAATCAGGCATAAGCGAGCAACGCGGTGTGTCGTGGATGCATAGAATGCCGGGTAATGAGGTGGAGCCGAGAAAGCTGCTGCTGCCGGGTCTCTCCGTGGGGCCGCACCCTTTGCCTTCTGCTGCTGCTGCTGCTGCTGCTGCTGCCGCCGCCGCTGCGGCAGACCCACCTTTTCGCGTGCCGCGCTGCACCGCATCAGGCCGGGGACGACGACGACGTGAACTTCTCTTGCGACATGTCATAATATCTGCGCGCGAGCTTGTCCCGGAATTTTTCCGATGAATTTTGAGCCAGGAGAGAGAGAGAGAGAGGAGAGGGGGAGAAAGATTTCACTGATCGAAATTAGACGGGTATTACGGGCAATTCTCGAAAGACACACCGCGCACACACACACAGGTCGTTGAGAAATGTTAATCCCACGCGAATTCTCCACTGTATATAAGAGACAGTGATTATTATTTTGTCGGCGTTATCGCGCTTGTAACGAGGGAATTCCAGCGGGACTGTGTCTGCATGTGCGTGTCTCTGTGTATACATAAGTTTCAAATGCTCGTATACAATGCCATTTTCGAAATTTCAATTTCCGACGATCGCGGGCTCTCTCTCTCTCTCTCTCTCAACGATTCATGAATTATTTATCGACGTATATACGACTGGAAAATAGGAGACGTTAAAACGCTGACTCTGTGTATGCACATATAGACACTCGCGCGCCGGGGCAGAGATTTCAATGCGCGCGCCGATCGACGCGCTATGGAGAAACTCTCCGACTCATAAGCTCCGTTACATTTTACAACTGCGTGTATAAATATATCCATATCGACTCTCCGGCGCACGAGGAAAGTGCACCGCGCGCGAGAGATTATATTCGTAAATTTCGTTGCGGGAGAATTCGCGGACACCTATATCGCGAGATAAATCAAATGATCGAACGGAATACTCTTTTTGCTCCTTCTCTCGCACTCGACTGCTCGAGAGCAGCGCCGAGACGAGACGCGGCGGGCGAAAAAGCGCAGCATCTCGAATGCAGGAGGAAGAGCCGAGTGTCGAGCGTTTGTCAACTTTATACGGCAATTCATATTGTATACTGCGGCAGTCGCGCGCGTCGACTCGCGGATGCGGCCGAGGCGGAGATAAAAAGAGGCGTAACGTCATAATTCAGGAAGCCTAATGGGAGAAAAACGCGCTCGGGATGCCACTCGTTTTTCGGATGATTCCCCGTCTTTACGGGGACGTCTGCGCCCGAGAGAAGGATGTATTTCGTTCTTGTTCTCGATCGTGACAGTTGTAATACGCTCACCCGAGTTGCACGGAGAATCGTGCCTTCAGTACGATTTGCACACGATTTTTTCTATATGTAAGATTTATTTTAAATCAAATGTTTTTTCATAATGTTTATTTTAAATACACGGTAAATGAAAGTCAAATAAAAATTTGTGTACAGCGTTATAATAATCGGGCATGATGAAAAGATAATTAATTTTTTATAACAAATAAAAAAATATAATTGTTAAAACGACGTCTTTGTTTTCTCCTGTTGTATAATTGTATAATCTATCGTATTGCAAAGTTTCTATATTGTATTATCACTGTATATATGGAATTCTAATAATGAGATGTTTTAGTATTTTATTCCAACTTTATTGTGTTCTTATACTAATTTTGTAAAACGAGACATAATTATGTGACTTAGAGTACGAAGACGTCGGTTTTTGTAATTTTTCTCCTTTTTTTTTTAAACGTGATTCAGTGACTTTTTCGTCTGTTAGATTATTTCGCGAAATTCGAATTTTCACTTGATGAGCTTTGCAAGTTTTTTTATGTCTTATATAACTATAATATATAGACAAACTTATAATATTAATTAACAATATTACATCAATATTCTGTAACGGTCTATTGTACAAAATCCGTTGCTCATAGATTATCGCGTGTCTTTCCCTATACATGTATATAAAGATATATACCGCGCATAATCCTGCAAAGTTCCGATCTAATCCCGCTATCGCGTTTCGGTGATCTTAACACGTTAAATAAATTAATTAGAATATAGGTGGCTCGATGGCTCGATCTCGCAATCGAATTACGAAATAAATATTCATCCCCGTCGCTATTTAAAATTATTTAAAGCGACGTTCCAGCGGCTTAATCCGCCTTCTTCAGATCAGATAGGGACGAGCGTTCATATATTCGATTTGCCTGTATTCGCGTTAAATAAATTGCAGAAAAATTAAAAACGCTCTTCCCTCCGTATTATACACACGAAACGAAAACGATTACGGATAAACGCGGCGAATAATTCCTCGTCGCATACATTATCGGCACCTATATTGTGCATTATTATACGTTCGGCGCATGGATAAGACTATACATACAGGTATTCATAGACATATACACTCGCAAGAAGCTCGACCTTCAATCCGCGCGGCCTTTTCGCGGCTCTGACGAAGCGTGTCGTGCCCGACGATACACTCGATCGCTCGCGCACATACATTATACACACACAGAGAGCAGCAGCAGAGATACGGTATAGACGTATATATGTATACACTCGGTATACAACGAAAAGTCCGAGCCCATATCATATAATTCCAAGTCAATTTCGGCAGAGAGAGAGAGAGAGCCAGAAAGAGGGAGAGAGAGAGAGGAGAGAGAAGGGGGAGCCGGTCTTTGAAAGGCTCCGGGCGGCAAAAAGCGCGCCGAGTATAAATACGCCGCGGCGGGCGTATAATTGATTTTGACACCGAACGCGCGCGGCCGGTCATTTGCAACGAAATCAATCGCTCTCGTCTCGGTCCTTCCGCGCACGAGTCCGCGGTGCGAGCTTATATATACTTGCGGGCTGGCAAAAAGCGCGCCGTCCGAAACGAGTGTAAAATATTAATTAGGAAAACGCGCGCGGGCCTCGGAAGAAACGGCTCTCCGCAAGTGTGTGTGTGTGTATATATATATATATATATGTAGAGCTGCTACGAGAATATATGGGTGATTCTGCCATAACTCATGGTCCAGATGGGGTCGGGAGCTCGTATACAAATTGCAGTATGAAAATAATCAATATTTTTGTGGCTCTATGGAAAATTGAGCATAAAATATGGGCTCGAGAACACTGTCTGCGCAGAATTGCAGAACACTATCTAGTATGATAAGTGCCCAGATTCGGTCCAGATTCTGTTGAGGGCTTCATGTCCTGAGTTATCCCATAACATAACCTCAACTTCACGTACTCAATCATAGGAGTTATCGACCTTTTATATAAATGTAACATGATATAATACATTGCGCGATCATCGTTATTTAATTATTATTTTATTCAGACCCTTCCGCACTGCAATTATGCCTGTATAAACTACACTCTGAGTACAGCGTATGAAAACTCGAGAGTATAGCTATATATACTGAGCAGCTGTATATACGCATGAGATGTGCGCTGCGCATGCGCATAAGCTTTCGCGCTCTCTCTCTCTTTCTCTCTCTGTCTCCCTCTCTCTTATACGCTGTAACCTCAAATGAATAGATAAACAGAATTTTTAACAGATTCTGTTCTGGTTGCCGTCTCGTCACAGCTGCTAAATCTGGGCACGGTCTGGTACAGAATCTGCCCACTCCACAGAAATTTTAACAGATTCTGTACAGAAGTGCCTCAATTTTCCCACAGGGTATAGTGAGTGCGTAATGTAGAGAACTTTATTGGAATAAATATAGATACCTATTAATTGTATGAATTAAAGAGATTTAATAAAGAACAGTTAAAATGTCAGTTCCATCCCGTGTCCGAAACAATAATTTTAATATAAATACCAAAAAGGTTTTTAAAAACTATGAAATTTATTACAAACATTAGAGTGTACGTTGAAGTTAAAATCGAGAAATTAATATTGAATGACGATGAATACATTTTATCCGGCAAAATCTAGAAAAATCTTGGTAATCACGTTTAAGATTAAGATTCTGTTTTAGGCTTCATGTATATCAATCATAAATTATGAATTATGCTAACCATAATCAAATTTATTAGAATCACTTTTTTAAAGTGGACACTTCGCTCGTGATTTGGGTTATGTTTTGCACTCAATATATCAGTCATGAATATTATATCAATGATGGTAACCATAATCATGTTTACTTAGCAACCATTCGGAATCACGTATTAAATGCTTCATAACAAAGGCCATCAGTTTTTTTAAAGAGGATTATCACTTATATCGTATCTGTTGTTTTCTTATTGAATTTTACGCTCTTAGTATTTTGAGCATATTTTATTCGAATTTATCTGTTCCGCCCCCTACTAAAATCACAAAATTTTTCTTAATGACCGATACCGGCACTTCGCAGTGGATTCAGTTTGTGTATCTTGTTTCCATCTTTTAACAAGTGAGAAACAATATATTCTACCTATATATGAAACGGAAAATTAAAAAAAAAATATTTTATAGCTGATCTGGGCCAGTTACGGCAGAATCACCCGTATACATATGTATAGGAGACAAAAAGAGATCGCGCAAGGGTCACCGATGCGGCGGTGAGGAAGCAGTGCGTGTATATATATATACGTATATTACAGACATGCATATAGTGCCGCGGCGAACGAGCGCGCGAGAGGAGAGAAAGAAAAAGGAGGAGAGGAATAAGCGCCGAGAGGAAAAGGAAGACGAGGAAGAAGAAGACGAAGAAGAGGACGAAGACGAAGAAGAAGAAGAAGAAGAAGAAGAGGCCTACATCGGGAGGGCTGCAGCATCGCTAGGCACCCCGCCCAACTCGAGTCGCCCACTGTCACCATTAATAATACGTCTCTCCCGGGCCCCGGCGCGATGTATCTCATCTCGTCGGGGTCCTTACACACGCAGCACGGCTTGTCGGTGTTTAGCCTTCGGTGTTAGGCCTGGATATTGCTGGGAGGGGTCCCTATCTCTCTCTCTCTCTCTCTCTCTCTCTCACTCGCTTGCTCTCCGCGCGCGGGCCACGTGCGTGCGTGTGGTCGAGCGCTATATACATATATATATACGTGTATATAACGTGCCCTACTCCGCTATCTATATATATTTGTACATAAATAATATATTTGCCGGCGCGCATACACAGTGCATTACACACTCTGTATGTACGTATGTGTATGTGCGAAAATAAATGTAATATCGAGTTAGCGGAAGGCGCGCGCGCGTCTATAATGACGATGATTATAGTAATAGACATCGCGCGCTCGCGATTTTTTCGGGATATCCGCGCACGCGCGAGGATATCCAGCGTGTGACTATATATACGATGTATATGCGTGTATATCGTACACGTGTGCAGTAGACACAGCGAGAGGACGATTACGACCATTAGGGGCGGGATTCGCGGTGAAAGCCGGGAGAGAACCTTTCGAATTTTCCCCTCCTCCCGCCGGCTTTGTAGCGCGCGCGACACTTTACGCGCAGTTGGGTGATAATTGGATTCGATGAGCTTACACACATGTACGCACGTATGACGCTGACGATCGCCGCGCTTGGACTTATTACATGCATCGAGGTTATAGAGCGCGATTCGTATTAAGAATTTCTCGGCTCCGCAGCGCGCGCTCGTATAATACTTTCACCTTTTTTTTTGCTCGCGCGTCTCTGCGCATAATTGAATTAGTCGAGGAGCGATGCGCGCGATTTTTAAATGAGAATCATTATGCGCGCGTCCCGACATGCGAGCATTGGTTATAATGAGTCTGCGCGTCGATCGCAAACGAGGTACAACGGGTGTATACGTGTATATATATACGTATGTGAAATAAAGGATATAACTTAGATGTAATGGCGCGCATTATGCTTTTTCGAGTGAATTACGAGCTGCGAGTAGTCCAACTGGATTATTCATTCAAGGCTGATGATGTCGAACGTCCAGTCGCGCTGTACACTCATATATAACACGTCTGTTCCATGTATCGATTGTGATTTGTCTCCAACCGCGGCGGCGTCTCACATTCCTATACAGGAATTCAAAATTTATGCTCGCGGAGGTGCGAAAAGTAATACTTACGCGTACATATACTCTATATGGTAATGCCAGACCGGCCGCTCATAATAACCAATCAATCGGTCAATATATATAGTTTTTCCCTCGCGCATTCGAAAAATCGGGGCTTATCAGCCGCGTCGCGCTTTTCGCACATGAATCACGTCCTTAAATATGTATATGCGTATATATATATATATATACGCGCACTCGAGTGGCATTAAAACAATACGTCGGGCTAAAATCACGCGGCTCTCGCGATATCCTTGCTCTGCATATACGACACGCGTGTACTCTCGTTCTCTCCGCACACGCAGTGTAATATGCGCGGGCTGCACACACACACACACACACACACACATACATATAGTATCTCGTATCTCGCGGCTGTGCAGAAGAAACTCCGTGATACTACTCATACACATAGGGACAGCGGCAACCTCGTCTCTATTATATCCTCTCGCGCATGGCACACTGTATATGTATAGGATATACATACGCGCGGCTCCGAGTGACTCGATTTTCGCAGGAAAAAAGGCCTTGCGTAACTCCGCGCAGCTCTGCCTGTTAGGTGTATGCGTGTGTGTGTGTGTGTGTGGGTGGGTGTATGGGTACAGCGAAACGAAGAAAAAAGAGAATCCTTGCGACAGCGCGCCACCTTCCTCAATTTTCCCAGGTGCAGCAGCGGCAGCGGCAGAAGCGGCGGCGGGTGCTACACCTAGTTTATTACGCGGAGAGGAGGGCCGGCTCCTTAACCGGCTCGGTCTTGCATGAAAACGACGTCCGTATGCGGAGGAAGGCTTCGCTCTCCGTCTCGGTGCACGCCCGAGGTTCCGTTTTGCGGAGAGGGCTAAATATATATCTGATCCGTTTCTTTTTTTCCTTTCTTTTTACTGCGCCCGCCGCCGACGCTTCGTTTGGCTCTGCTCTGCGTATATATAGGGAATACTGATGCGTACTTTTTTTTTCTCTTTTTTCCGAGATGGTCGGTTCGATTTGCTGTTACGCTTGGCGGACGTGTGGGTATATAACGGTTTGGCGAAGGGAGGGGTGGGGGGGAGAGGACTTTTGCATAATCTATGCGTTTTTACGCTGTTTTGAGAGCGGCGACTGCGGAAAGTTTGTAGATATTTTAAAAATTTTTGAAGCCTACGCACGAAAATCCTTGGAAAAATTTCAAGTTTTTCTAATCTTTATTGGTATAGCGTCGTATATTCTCCTGTTATCTCTCGCTATAGAAATTCGAGTCGGAGAAGCATCAATATTAGCGTAAATTACATACGTTTTCTGGATTGTCAAAAATAGCATACATCAACGTCAATAGAGATTTCTTGAAAATTTGAAGTTCGTAGGATCTTGTTTTGCGGAGTTATCGTACGCATGTGCGCCTTCAGCTCTATTTGACAAAAATTATTGTCAGAACTGTGATAATACGTTAATGTCTATACTAAGTATAGGATTGTAGCGTGATGTCACACATGCCGAAAAGTGAGTTCAAGGCTTTTTTTTACGAATGAGTCCTTGAGTGCCGGTGTAAAACTTAAAACGATAATGTAAAGTCGATAACAACCAAAGTTGTTCCTCAAAGAAAACTTTCGGTGTTATATTCGAGAAAAACACTGAACACGTGGTTCACAGTGTTTAATTTGTTCTAAGCAATTGCGTTTCATCTTATGATGTCGAATCCGAAGCAACAATAATCATCGTCTGCACATTGCCAATTTATGTAAATTATCACGAGAATTTAACGTAATTTTTAATAGTTACACGTAATCATTGAAGAAGGATGAAATCGATTACGAACTAATCAACGCTTTTGCGCATGTAAAGTCGACAATTAACACCTCTCGCTCAACAATGGAAAGGCCTTGATTTCCTATCAAAACGTATTGACAGAATTTTATTAATAGACTGCGCAGTATGTTTGTACAATTAGCAACAGACAAATCAACTGTTACCGCGATAACAATGCGGAAATCGCGTCACTAAACCACACTATCATTACGAGCAATCTATCCGATACAAAGTAGATATAGAGTAGACCGAGGTTGATTGTCATCGGCGTCGACGTACACGCAGACGCTCGCGAGACGAGGGACTTTTTTCATTTTCCCCCGAGTGACAGCTCCAATATCTGAAAGATAATTGCATTGTAACACTCGCGAACGTCGTCGACTCTGTATAAGCTGCGCCGACGCGGCCCGGGAATTGAATTGCAACTTTCGCGCAATAACATTACTAATGAACTCCTCTCATCGGCAAATTATACACAGCTCATCGGCTCGCTGTTTAGCAGCCGTAACACACTATATACCTCCGTCAATGTTCCCTCGCGTGGCCGCGTCCACTTACGTGTATATATATATATATATATACACGTATGATATAAGTACGTATATACACCGCAAGTATGTATATAATAAAACTCTCCGGGGTAATAACGCAAAACACCGCAAAGGATTACACGTTAACCGAAGCCGCACTCGCCTCCGTATTTTCCTCCCATCCGCGCGCGCGCGCGAGTGTATATATGTATACCTATATATACATACACAAGACACGCTTCCATACATACATACAGCTCTCGCGCGTATACGACATAATAATACGTCCGGCGCTAGAGCGCGATTAAGGCGCAATCACGTTTTCGCCGAGCCGTAGCCTTATTACATATACGATAGACAGAACCGGCTATATATATAACGCGCCTCCGTGTGTGCGTGTATGTAAGCGCGTTAGCGCTTTGTTACATACTCTGTCTCTCGCGCGTTTATATATACGATCGACGCCGCGCGACCGCTCGCGCATATATGCGTGTGCGTTTGTGTATATATACCTATGTATATACGTGTCCGTATAATGTGTGCGCGCAAGATCGCACATCAGCTTTGACAGGAGAGCTATATAGGCTTGCCGCGCGCGCGCGCGACTCGCGAGACAGAGACATCAGAGTCTTGGCGATCTTTTTGTCGTCTGGAATTCCTATCCATTATATGGATCTCTATCTCTTTCTTCTACCTTTCTCCTCTCTCTCTCTCTCTCGCGGCAATTCACTCGGACGGCTCTCTCTCTCTCTCTCTCTCGTGTGTATAACGCGCTTATATAGCTTTGTATATAGAATACGAGGGAGCAGTCTCTGTCTCGAAATATTGCGTTGTTTCGCGGCGTCGAGGAGGAAAATTATATATATTCGCCGAAAGAGGGAGAAGAAGAAAAAGAATTGGAATTTATAATCGCATTCGTATATACATACATGTATATATAGGTGCATGCGCGTGGCATGGCTTATCCCCTCCTCCCCCCCTCCCTCCTGACGCTGCATCAGCAGAGGAAGAAACACTGGTAATCTTCAATTTGCCCGCGCGTCGCATGTACGCAATATAGCCGACGAATTTCATTACGCATACGCACCCACACGCGTCATTTTCGTCTCTTCATTTCCTCTCGACTCTCTCTCTCTCTCTCTCTCTCTCTCTCTCTCTCTCTCTCTCTCGCTCTCTCGTTCTCTCACTCTCTCAGCGTGCGCGTATAATATAGTATATGTATGTATAGTATATTGTGTGTGTGTGTATATATATATATATATAAGTGTGTGTGTGTGTGTGTGTGTGTGTGTGTGTGTAAATCCTATTTCGGAAACAATTCACACGAGCAAGTCGCAAAATTTTTTATTGAAGGCACATCTGTACCGGACCTGATTTTTCTCGTTTCTTGGGTCATTCTGAAAGAGAAAAACCTCGCGTGCATGGCCCATCAGGGTATACTTTTTTCCGGAGCAAAAACGATGCGAAAAAACGAAAAATAAATTAACAAAAAAAGAATTCATAGATTTTTTTCTCGAAAACTATAGAGACTTAAAATTCATCTTAGAATGCTCTGAAATTTTTTCAGGTTGATCCGACGCAATTTTTGATTTTTGGAATATTCAAAAAAAAATCGCAATTTCAAAAAACGTCATTTGAAAATCTGAAATAATTTCAGAGTACTCTTTGATGAATTTTATGCAATTTTTTTTCTAATGTAATATTTTTTAAAGTCCATAGTTTTCGAGAAAAAAAATCTATAAATTATTTTTTCTTAATTTTTTTTTTCTCTTTCAGAATTACCCAAGGAACAAGATAAATCAGGTCTGGTATAGGCGTGTCTTCAACAACAAATTTTGCGACTTGCTCGTGTGAGTTGTTTCCGAAATAGGATGGATTTACACGCGTACACCTGGACCGAGAGCGCGCAGCATCTCGTATACCTTGCCGCCGTTCCTTTCCGCAGCGTTATACGTCTCTGCCCTTTATTTGCCTCTCTTTACTCGCCGTACTTGCGGCCGCGGCGAATCTCGATGTCGATGCGGTGTACGACTGCGACCGCGCAGCAGTCTCTGTCTCTCTCTCTCTCTCTCTCTCTCTCTCTCTCTCTCTCTCTCTCTCTCTGGCGTATCGCGTGCTCAGCACGTGGACACTCTGGCCTACTCCGATAATCTTGATGGATCGCCGGGGATGCGAGAAACAACTCGCTTTAGATTTATATATATATATACAATACACACGCACACACACACACATGTATATATATATATGTACTTGCATGTAAGTGTATCTGCCGTCGGGCTAATTCAGTTATGCGATATAACTCGCCAGTCCTTTCTGCAGATAGCGAACTTACTTTATTTTTGGAGTTGAGTTTTTTTTGTGCAAGTTTTTGGCTATTTTTCCTTGAGGAAAATATGCTCCGCAATCGTGCGCAGAAATCGGAAGTATGGAATTGAAAGCACTGCGTAGATTAGAATAATTTGTAGAGAAACGTCACTATTTTTTTAATGTTGCTTCTAGTTGATTTGAAAGCTTACGCGATTTTATTGTGCAAAAAGAAAATTCATTACGATATAAATCATCAGCCATGATTATTTATTTTACGTTCGTCTGTGGAAACGCAAAAACTTGATCTCTGTTTACATATTATTACGTAATCTATTCTCTTACTTCTTGTTAAATTTTTTTTATGGCACAGATCTGAAATTTCTGTATGGTCTTGTTACAGTTACTTCATCACTTGCCAGTAAAATTCACATATTTACGCCCTCTAGCGGTAATAATTGATCTATAGAGCATTTATTAAAAATTAACAAAATAATGTAAAGTTCTAACTGTGATCAGAGTTACTTTTTGTTTTTACAATTGAATTCTTTACTAAAATTTTCATTTATAAAATTTATTTTTAAATTATCTCTACCGTCAAGGCTGCAACAGTCAATGAGCACACTAAAATGTGATTTTCAAAGCTCAAACCTTGAGCCGTGTAGGAACCAGCCAGTCCTATAAGAATAAACGCTAGAAAATCCAGTGTTCCCGTTCGACGTATCAGTGTAAAAAATCACACATGACATCTCGCGCTCGTAAAATAACATATTAGATATCACAGTGTTAACACACTGAAATTTTAAATCTGTACACGTTAAAGTCTACGAACAATCCCTAGAACAACGTATGTCAACAATCAGCTGATTTCCAAAGCAAATTCAGTTTTCACCTCTTTCAGCGCCAAACATTCAGTATACACCGGCATATAAATTCTAGAAAATTAGCTCTGGCACCAAAAACGCCCCATGCAGTGCTTTCCAAAAGGGAAGACAAAGAGTTCGCGCGAAAAAGGAAAGGCATCAGCAGGCGAGAGTTTCGCAAGCGCGCAAGGATATATAATAATATACACGCGGAAAGCTCTCTTCGATGACTCACCGTATCGCCTTATACACACTGCAAGCCTCGACTCGTGTATCGTTGCGCAAAATCCCGCGTCTGATGTGCTCGAAAAAACGAGAAGCAAACGAAGAAAAGGAAAAAATTAAGCACCTCGATCAGCGAAAGACAGTGCGCGTATACGTGCGCACAAAAAAGCGTCTCGTGTCCCAAAGGCATACTCGTCTCTGATGCGGCGCGGCGCGAACGGTAGCAGCGTATATAACGCTCGAGCCGCGAAGGTAAAAAAAAAGGAGCGTCGAGAATTAAGCGATAAAATAATAACGACGCGCAATAAAAGGGGATCGGGAGAGAGAGAGCGAGAGAGAGAGAGAGAGAGAGACGAAGACACGCAGAAAGAGAGATAGCCGAAATGCAAAACGAGAGAGACGAAGGTAGATAACAGTTATTGCATTGCGGTGCATTGTACTTTGTTCTCTCTCTCTCTCTCTCTCTCTCTCTCTCTCTCTCTCTCTCGGGCACAATTTATTCGAGCGCGCGCGCGCGCTCGCGATCATCACTCGGTCGCGCTTCCTCTCTATTTCTCCTTTTCTCTCTCGCGTGGCCTCTGATTCCGTGTGCGTGCGCATGAATGAAGCCGAGTGTTATGGCGCAATCGTAGGAGGATGTCTTCCTATTATGTGCTTCGTAACTCCTCTTTCTCTCTCTCCCTCTTTCGCTCTGTCTCTCTCTCTCTCTCTCTCTCTCTCTCTCTCTCTCTCTCTCTCTCTCTCTCTTTCTGCGTTTCTCTCCGCGGACTATCACGCCCATTTTAACTATATCCTTTCGGTGCCAGAAGTAATGCGCCTTCGCTCTCGGGGGGGACCTCTCCTGCGTTCACCACATACATACATACATACATATACGTATATAAGTGCAATGCGCGCTGCATAGAAAGACCGCGCGCGAGCGCATATAGGAACTGCGTCGATGCGATATGGGCTTCGACTCGCCCCGATGATACCCGCGCGAGAAAATTTATTTATTTGACTCCGCGGCACTCGCGATTTTACATGTACGCACTCGACAATGCGCGCGCGCGCGCGCGCGAGGAGTATAAAATCTGATTTGTTCGAGAGCTCGCGAGCCGAGAGCGTATGCGCGCGCGCGCGATGCATAATTATGACGCGTTTAGGCCCGGGATAAAAGTCGCGAGGGGGAAAATTATTGCAGATTATGCAAAATTATCTTCTGCGCCAAGGAGCGTAATTATATAGCCGCGCGCGCGCGCTCGCGCGGATGATGTGTGTCTATACTGTATATATATGCGTGCGTACATATATATACAATATTTTCTAAAGGCCCGGAGAAAGTGCTCAAGGAGTTACAATATATGTATACGTGTGTGTGTGTGCGTCTGTCTGCTAAGACGTGCGCAAGCGCGTCTATTTGCGTTAGGATTTTGTCACGCCCAGTTAAAAGGGTTTAGTCATAGATTATAGACAGCATTCAATATGTATGCTGCTCTCGCTTACACGCGAAATATGAATCATCGTTATTTACGAGGAATCGTTGAAAAAAAAAACACGCAGCGGCGAATGAATGGAGACTTTTCCTCTTGCGCTGTCTACACACACACACACCTATAATGTACCTACGTTTTCGATTCCATCAAAAATCTCCTTTCATATCGCCGAGAAGATTTCATCGAATTTTCATACATCATGCACGTGAGCTCTCACGTATAATATACTGCGAAAAAAATTATCCAGAAAGGAGAATTGCGGAGCTAATTGTGAAAATTATGGATTTAACTTCAAAATTATATCAAATATTATTTTCGTTTCCAAATTGCAAAATTAAAGCTCTTGCTAAACTACAATAATTTACTGGCTCATTGGCGCGCCTAAGACAACTGAAAATCTTATGGGGATGTCGGAGCTAGCGTGACGGGTTATGACTCTGGCAGTTCCAACTTTTTATTAAGCACATGCTTTATATCGTCAAAAATCAAACTGATAGTTATTCGTAGTCGTACAGGCAACCTCGCAACAAAAGCTTCTTTATTCAATATCTAAAAAATTTTAAATTATGATATTATTGCATAAACAATGTGACGGTCACGTTACCGATTCCCAAAATTCATATCGGATAGCCGTTCCAATTTCACGCAAAAATTATGAATATATGCAGAAATCTGAGATGGAGTGAATACAAATAATTGTAATAACTACCTCGAGTAACTGTGCTTTAGTGAAATAAACAAGACTATGTATTTGCTATTTATGATCGAATACAATTTTTTAGGTTATGTAATGCCTCATTTAATTTGCATGGCTCCGACTCCCCCTTAATTAACAAGACTTCCACGGTAGAAACTTAACGATAAATTAGCTAATTCCGCTAAGAATTAGATAATCTACAAAGAAATTAGCTAATTTATCGTTAAGTTTCTACCAGGGTTTCGGTCAGTGATTGTGTGACTATCAAATGTCTCCCTGATGATAATACAAAAATTCGACTAAAGCTATCTCCACTATACAGAAATACATATCCCACTAATCCCACTAATAAAAAGTCATGACCGGATGTTTTGAAGCCGCTGAAGACGAATTGTGATTGGTTGATGTTGTGCGCATGCGTCAAGACTCAAGAGCCAATATGTTCATGTGTCATGGTTCATGTGGTTCCGGTGAATGCGTTAGTTTGAGGTTAGAGCGCGCGAAGCCCGCTGATGTTGATCTAACATTCTCGCCTAATATAATGGCAAAAAAGATCTGCGTGCAAGCAGAGTGCAGGTACAAGAAATCGAGAAAGATTTGTTTTTATTTTATACACAATAGAATCGACAATGGGTTCATGAGTTCTTCATATATAGATATACCTATGCACAGTTCGATAAGTTCTTTTTAAAAACTGTACTTTAAAAAATAACTTTTAAAAGAGAAATAATTCTTCAAAATTTTCAAAATAAAAATCGAATTTGATTATTTTAAGTATTTCTGAGTACTATTGAATTATGAACAAACTGCAAGAAAAATTAGAGCGCGCGAAGCGCGTTGCTCTTGGTCTAGTTTTTAATGAAGTCAGACATGCACTTGTAGCACTCATACGCGCTGCACGCAAGCCATCGAGAAACAGCCGAAAAACTTTGATATACAATATGCATAAGCCACGGCGTATCGCGGCTCGCGTATACACACACACACACACGTATGATTATTAGGCCGCTCATTATAACTGCGCCGTCGCTCCGTATACGCGTGTGCAAGGCTAAATTCCTCGCCTCTCATTACAGCCCCCGCGCTCTCGCTCCAAAAGCTCGGGAGGATCAACGTCCGCTGCACTTCTTCGCTCGCGTCTTTTTTTTTCTTTCCTTCGTACCATCGCATGCTTAAATAATCGCGTACGCGCGCGCGCCGCCGCCGGAAAGAATAGGCGCGATCGGTATGCGCGAGGCGATAGTCATATATATATAATAATACATGTATATGCGCCGCGCGACGATAAAAGCGACCGCGAAAAAGAACGCGACGCGACTCGCGATCGACTTTTTTCGAATCGCTTATTTTGTCGCTATATTATATAATAATACGGACGACGGGCGCGCGTATTATATTTGTTCGGCCGATTCGTCGCGGGGGCAGCAGCCTTGCTTTCGTGCGGAATGCCGCGACGACGACGCGGCCGAACCGATGAATCGTTTTATTGACGAGCGGATGTCTTGCATTATTGTCGCGGGTGATATTCATGCGGGTGTATTCTTTGTCAGGAAATCCGCTCGGCTCTCCGAGACAATATAGTTTGCGCATAATTTCTTTTGAGGTGAAAGCTCCATTTGTATATGGATTCGGTCGGGCAGGTGGAGAGAGAGAGAAAGAGACACGAGAGAGTGGAGCAAATTTTAATTTTAAAAATAATATATACTTATGTATCTATTGAAATAATAAATTAGCAATATACAAATGATGAATAGTTGGCTATCGAAAAATATCAAGAGATTTCAATAATGTAGTTATATAGACTATAGGATTCAGATATATACTTGCCAGACTGTTGCACAGTTATTTTTATTTGAACCGTTTAAAAATCATAAAAGTTTTACGCACACCTTATATTATTTATATATCTCGCTAAATTAACATGATTAAACCACACTAAACCGCGGGAATTGGCTGCTTGGTAAGCCATGCGAATCACCGATCGCTGCGCGTGTACCGAGCAGTTGCTGCGCGTTTTGCAAATATTTTCCTTGTATATACGACGCCTCGAAAAATATAGTCAATTTTATCACCTAAACGAGCAACTAGTCAGCATAAAAATGACAATACCGCGTCTTCTAAACTTTATTAAGCATAACTGTAAAATTTACAGCATATTCAATGATATTTATTGTATATATACACGGCGTCGTGCTTTTTTACACTTCGTCGCATTGCGAGTGAAACGAGGCGCTATTCTCGCGCGCGTACGAAAATTTTCTGTAATAAAATAATATAATGCAGCATCAACACCGAAAGTTTTTACACACAGTTACTTTTATGTGCGCGGCGTGTCTTCCCAATATGTAATGTGTGCGGCATAATTTTACTACAACAAATACTTTCGTTTGATACTGCGCCGTTTCGAGCATCCGCCGAGATACGATAAATTATCTCGCTACGTGTTACAGACATCGATTATCGCTATACCCGATGAATTAACCATAACCGCTATTAAAAAATATTTTCTTGCCACAGCCTCTCTCTCTCTCTCTCTCTCTCTCTCTCTCTCTCTCTCTCTTTTTCTCTTATTACCTTTCCAAGGTCCATCAATGAAAATATGTATACGCGTTGCAGTTTACAAAAAAAAACGAAAAAAAAGATAGATCCACCTGCGCATCGTCGAAAGGCTCCAACCTCTCTCTCTCTCTCTCTCTTACTCTCGCAGAACAATAAACCGGCGTGGCCTGCAGCAACCTGCCCCGATGGCTCGCGATCGAAAAATCCGGTGCGCGTGGCAGCAGCGGGTCGCCGCCGCCGCCGCCGCGCGGCGATGCATATAATCGAAAGGTGCATCGAGAAACAGAGAGAGAGAGAGAGAGATACTCCGCGAAGCTCTATACATGTATACCTTTTCTCGGGACGGCTAATCCATGAGGCACATTTACCGGTGCAGCCGCCGCCGCCGCCGGCTGCATCGCGGACCATTTTCTATTTTGCATTCCCCTCTCCGCCCCCGCTCTCTCTACACGTGCATGTATACGTATACACGAGTATATACTATACATATATATATATAAGTTCGAGCCGCGAAGAAAGGATGCTCGCTTTATTCGATGCGCCCAACCGATATATCGACATGGGCCGAATGCTCGATGCTATATATACCTATATCGATTTTTCTGCTCTTCATATATATTAGCGAGTATCGTCGCGTCTACAGCTGTTCGATTTAATTTGCTCGGGCAAGTGTATTGTACATATATACACGTGGGGAAGGAAACGCGAGACGGACGGTAGGCCAGCTCTCCCCCCGCGCGCGCGCGCGTATAAATTATCCGCTCAATAAAGTAAGATATTACAGTGCAGAGGCCGTAATATCGGGCTATTAATCGCGTAAGGTGTTTCCCCGGTACTAAATAACTGCGGCTAAAATCTTGATTTGCGCCTCTGTGTATACGCTATTATGTACACTTTAGCCGGGCTATCAAAGCTCCGTATATAACCGCATTGCAATCCGCGCGGCGGCTTCGCCGTTAATTAAGCCCGCCGATCGATTAATTATACTTTTATCGAACTACATACGTACATAGTACATATATATATATATACAGATTTCCGCTCGCGGATTTCAATTGTCGCCGCGATGCGCATATATATAGAGAGCGCGAGATGAGAATCTCACCGCGGCTTATCGGCCCCGTCGATCTCTACAGAGCCAGCTGAGAGATCTGCATCACATGTTCCTGTCGAAAAGCTCGGCCTGGAAAGAAAAAAAGCAGAGCGATCGCGGCGTACATGAAAGGAAAGATTTCCCTCGCTCGTCGCACGGAAAAACGCCTACCGCTGCAGCCTCTTTCTTTCTCTCTCTCTCTCTCTCTCTCTCTCGCGGCGAAGGCAGGAATCTCTCGTCAATTACGCGATAGGTCTGTTCGCGGAATCGTTAATTTAATTAATTCGAGGAAAAGAGAGCGCGTGAGGGAGAGAGAGAGAGACGTTCGTGGTCGATCGATCTTCTATATATATATATACAGACTGTCTTGCTAAGCGCACTCTTGATTCTCCGTTCGTTTCGCTGGGACTTGCGCTATCTGTCTCTCGAGGCTTAATAGCGAGGAGACTATCCCGCGGGAGCTTTCGAATTGGATCTCGAGAGCCGGACTGTACGCGGTAAATGCTGGATGTTGTAACATATGTGCAAGAAAGACAATTATATTACAAAAATGACGCGCGCAGTGGCGGTTTTTGTATAGTTTTTGTTGTATATCGAATTTAGTTGAGGAAAGATCAGTGACCTGCAAATTAAATGAGGTGTTATACGTAAACTCAAAACTTGTATTCGATAGTAAATAATAAGTATCTGTATATTCTTGTTTACTACAGGAAAACGCAGTGTTTTGCGGTAGCTATTATAATTATTCATAGTAAATCCCATTTTTTCGTAATGTTGTGTTATTTTTATAAACGATGAGAACTATGCCGCGAGGTGGAAGAGTAAAATGAACGTCACCTTCAATTGCTATTTTTAACAATAATAAATTTTTCACTATAATTCAAAAGAAAACTCTGTGTTGTGCGGTAGCCTGTGCAATAATGAATAATTACCAATTTGATGTTTGACAGTTTGAAATAAATTGTGAGTAAAAAATGAAAATTATGGCCCGAGGTTGGATCACAATCGGTCACTTTGGCTACGACATCCCCTTAATATACGTATATATTAAGCAAACTGATATACGTTGCGGAAATGAGTATTCCATAAAAGCTTTGATGATAGTGTAACTTTCAGTGAAACGTAAAATTATGAAAAACCTGTTAATTTTACGTGATAACGTGGTAATTATATCCTTTAAAGTGATGGACGTCTAAAGAAATGCTATCGCAGTATTACAATTATTTGTATATTTGACAAAAATGCTTGCACTTACACTCAGCTCGTGAAACAACCAAGATCGCTGATTTTCAACCAGAAATTTAAAAGAAATATTTAAAAATTTTAAGCAATCATATATACTCTGAATCTATTTAGTTGTTTTATTCTTCACGTTATACATTTTAAGGGGAGAGAATAATTGAATATTCTCATTAACAATTATTCCATTCGCTATTCATTTTAATAAGGGGTAAACTTTCGCAAAATGCATGCAGTTTGTAACCGCAACTTTGTGCGCAGACAAGCTTCTACCACAGTGTCGTCCATTGAAAAGGCTCTCTCTCGCGCGCGCGAATCTTCCCACAAAAGCCAGCATCCTTCAAAAAGTCATCCGTATATATCGAATTTCGCACTGAAAAAATCCACTTTTCTTTGGTCTAGAAATCGAAAAAATTTTTTAAAGCTAGAGGTTTCGGACCAATGGGACTTTCTTCTGTAAGCCAAAAGATGATAAAAAAGGCCGAGGAACATGCGAAATATAGAATATGAAGATTTAACATGGGAAAGCATATGGAGGAAAAGGAAAAAATTGACTATTTGGATTTTTATTATTTTTTTTTTAAATGGGCATAACTTTTGATCGGAGCATCGAAACTTGGCATACTTTTTTTTAAATTAAAGCTCTTTTGTAATACTTTATTATAGTGTTATTCGAAATTTTATTGGTACCTCGGAAACTCGTAGTTCTTATTATTCCAGTGTTTTGACGCATGAATTTTCTGTAAAAAAAGCGTAAAATGGCTCAGAAATATGGTTACTAGTAATTTTCCCATGTTCCTCTGCACTTTTGACTATTTTTTGGCTCACAGAAAAAAGTCTGATCGGTCCGAAACCTCTAGCTTTAAAAAAATTTTTTCGATTTCTAGACCAAACAAAAGTGCATTTTTCAGTGAAATTCGACATATACACAGACGCCAGGGAGCGAAAGGAGAACAGGCAGACGCCAGTGAAATGTAGATTTTTCGCTCTTAAGTAGATTTAATTTAACATTCGGAGAGAGAGAGAGAGGGACGGCCGTAAGCGGTGATTCATCATCACACCCGCGCACTCCATATACTCCTTCCCGTTTCAGGAGCTCGTCTCCCTGCGCACACGTGTGTGTGTGTGCAGCGTCTGTGTCCGTGTATATACCACAGGACGCGCGATGTCCTCGTTAAGTATTCTAATGGCTAAGCGTGTCCCTTTAATTTAGCCGACGGCACTTGTATACACACACACACACACAGCCGAGGGACAGACTGCAGTGAGTAAGCGAGCCTTATCCGACGTCTTCATTAATTTGCTCTTGTTTTTATCTCTCCGAGAGCTCTGCCCTCTCTCTCTTTCCCTCTCCTCTGCATCGCGACTCTTCAGCGCGTATGTATAATATACAACGGGCTAATTCCAAATTGAAACTTTCGTGCTCCGCAACGCCCGCGATGATTAGCGCTTTTTTTCGAAAGTATAATTGTATATAACGTACACGCAGCGCGCGCAGGATCGCGTTTTTTATTCCTCGTCTTCGTATATACATAACGAAAATTTTTTTCGTCAACGAGAGCTTACGTATATACACGCGCACGTGTATATAGACGGAAAAGAGTGCGCACAGCCGTTCTCGCGCTGTGTCTCAATATCAGATCGAAGCTCGAGCGGAGAGAGGCTGCGCGCGCGCGGAGAGCGAGGCTAATTAACCGATTTGAAAGGCGAGTGTGCGTGTGTATCCAAAAATTTTTAATAACCCCGCGCTCGCATTGAATGAGAGAGCGAGAGAGAGAGAGAGTCAGATCGTAATAATGCATTATGTACGCGCGCAGCGAGTGTATATAAGTATACGTGCATACACATATATATACGCACCGCGCGGTGTGTATAGCCCTTAAAAATCAGCATCGATCAAAGACCCTGGGCTCTCCTGCGCGCGTGTGCCCCCTAACCCGCAACTTCCTTTCTCTTTCTTCCTTATCGCCGCGGGTCGTCGCCGCGATTTCTCTCTCTCTCTCTCTCTCTCTCTCCTCTCTTCCGCCTCTCGTAATCTCGAGTGTGTTTCGTTTCGCCTTGTCCATTTTTTTTTCTTCTCCTTTCCTATATATATACATACGGGCCGCTAGGCGCTCGCGCGCGCGCGTCTTCACGTTGAAACACAAAATGAAATATGAAATAATGGTCCGACGCGAGGCTGAAGGCACACACACACACACACACGCGCGGACGGAGAGTAAGAGAGAGAGAGAGAGAGAGATACACGCAGGAGAGTCGGGCGCACCCATGTCTACGCCCCCATAGCATCTCTCTTTCTCGCTCGCTCGCTCGCTCGCTCGGCTCTTTCTTATATTCTCGCGTGCGTACGGCGACTCTCTCTCTCTCTCTCTCTCTCTCTCCTTGGCTTTTCCATGCGTTTCAGGCATAACTTGACGAGCCCTTCCTCGTCCCTCTCTCTCGCTCTCTGATGTGCGCGCACTGCGTCGCTCATCTGCAGCGATGCCCGGGCGGCTTTTTGTTTCCGCGCGCTCACCTATGTATATATAGATATCGCGTCTATATATGCGTACGTAGTGTATATAGGTGTGCGCGTGGTGCGGTACCGCGTATATACACTGTTCGCTCGTAACTGACCGCGTGGGTGTACTGCACGCGCGGGTATACCGCGGAGGGAGAGAGAGAAAGATGAGAGGCTTTTTCTTATTACACCGATTTCGCAAGTGTATAACACCGAGAAAAACAATTATACTCGCGCTTGCTATTAAATTTCCATTCGATTCACGCGCGCGCGCGCGCCCCGGTCGACTCTATATAGCTCTGGGTGTATACCCGGATTGATAAGGTTCGTTATTGCTTGGATTTTTTTATCGATTCATAGTGGATATTGTGCAATGTGGAAGCTTTAGAGTTACAATTTGAAGTTACAGATTAATAAGGTTTAGCAAAAATACGCTCGTCATTTGTTCGTGCGCTATCGCGGGGAAATAGGTGCTACAGGTCAATGGAATTGAATGAAAAACTAAAAATGTGTAGATCTAATGGTCTCCGTATAGCTCAATTGACATTCCTGGGTGAATAGCAAAAACAAAAGTTTTCTTTGTTAAAGCTGCAGAAATTTTTCTATTTAGGCAATGCTATAACGAATATTTTTTATCTTGAAGTACACATTTATACCTTCATTTTAAGATATTAGATTCTTCAAAATGTGTTATTCTATGTCTCATAAATTTGTTACCGCATCGAGACATGTTTTTTACTGAAGTTTTGTTGTATTGTGCACGATTCTGAACCACTGAATGGATGAAACGACAGGTTCAACATCTCGTTTGACTTGTCAAAAGTGGCACTAAAACTTTAACGGAGCACTTTCTTTTATTTTTGTTTTCTTTTTCAAACAAATTTATCAAATTTAAAAAAAAAATTAATAACAAATTAAAAAATATTAGATAAATTTGTTTGAAAAAGAAAACAAAAATAAAAAAAAGTGCTCCGTTAAAGTTTTAGTGCAACTTTTGACAAGTAAAGCGAGTTGTCAAACGTGTCATTTATCTGTCATAACAGCTGATGTATGAGACATAGAATCAACATTTTGAAGCATCTAATATTAATTAAATTGAATAATAAATTAATATTACTTAAATTGAAGAATAAATGTGTACTTTAGTGACAGTTAACGGCAAAGAAACTTTTTTTCTTTGCCGTTAACTCAGGCTGGCCCCCTTAAGCGACCGAACGAAGCAATTTTATTACACTTTTCTTAAGAATTAATTCATTCGACAAAATCGCTGAATTAATTCAAAATTTCAATTATAACCAAAATTTTGATTATCAAGTATCTTCATTTAGTATCCTACAATTTATTTACATCGGCGATAACCATTGAATTCTATCGAATAAATCGCTTCGCGCATTGTACATTACATTGTTTAATCGATCGATTCGACCGTGGAATATCGATCTTTTACATTCTCAGCACACACAATTTTTCATCTCTATACAACGCGCGGAATATGAAATTAAGCGCGCGCGCTCGCCGTGCGCACAATGCGCGCGCCTATATATATACCGAGAAACACCGCGAGGACCCTTCATTCACCTGGATCCCGATTCCTTCGCTCGATCCGCCGCGCCGCTGCGCCGTACTTTCTCCGCGCTCGCCCATCCTTCTTCCATCGTCGCGCACTTTTATATCTCGGCTTCTCTCTCGCCGCGAGCCTTACGTAAGACTCGCCTATACGCACACGCACATATAGTATATATATACGCGCGCGAGAGAGTTTATAATATAATACAGGATATATAGATATTCTAGGAAGTCTATGCATGTACGCGAGTCTGGAATACGCGTGCTACATGTATATATGTGTACGTATAAATTGGATTATATAGGCGCGGGATCGGTTGCGAAATTTCGCGCGTGGTAAACTCGCGTTTTTCCAGACTGCTCTCGCGAAGTGCATAGCCCGAGTGTGTGATATATAGATGATTTAGAGGATCGACGTCAGAGGTCAGTTTTGAGGTGCTCGACAAACTAAGTGGATCGTTCTGTAATACCCGCTATGCGAATGCACAGTATTGTGGATATACATTGTAATCTGCGGGAATTTCGCGCGCGAGGTATTATACGTGTATTATAAAACCTCGAGTATTTTCGCTAAACGCAGGCGATATTACACGTTGGGCGTAGAGTTTAGAAGTCATTCAATTATGTCAGCGGCGGCCGGAGTTTTGTACATCGGGGCGGTGCGGTCTAATACACCGCCTGAGACCCGAGAGATAATTTAAATGTGATAAATCGGCGGGGGCGCGCGTGAGAGCGGATGTATATAATAACGTAACTTTCTGTATATTACACATCCATACATATTATAAATTTTAACAAGAACGATGTCACTCGGCTTTATCGGGCGCAGCCTCGAGCCCTGTTAACAGATCGTATATTTCACGGGAGATTCGAGATACGGGGAAAACCGCGCGAAAAAAAAATCTCTCGCTCTCTCTCGGGCTATTTACAATAAATTTTCCATAAAAGCGCGGGGGATGTCGGCTTCGCGCGCGCGGAGAGAGCGGTTTATCCGGCAGAGTGCGGATGGGCAGCTGCGTCGGCGGCGGCGGCGGCGAGTATATATAGGGTCTTTACATAATTTTTAATTAGTCCCGCGAGTGCGAATATCTCTCGGGCTCGCGCTGCACACCGCCGCGCCGCGACGCGATCATTAATATTAATAAAGCCCCGCGCGCGCGCGATTTGCATTATTTTCGCATATAGTTATTTACTTTGAGACTCGCGCACTGCACGCGCGTGCATTATATACGTTTTCTCCGCGTGCGCAGTCGACTTATCTCTCTTCTCTCTTCCCTTCAGCTCTCTCGCGCCCGCTCTTTGCATGCGTATATATATATATATATATACCCGTGTGCTGTGTGTATAGCTATATATATAGGCGGATAGCCCTCGGTCTTTCTCTCTCTTTCTCTCCGATGCAGTTGCAGCGGCGAAGGAGCCGAGAGGTGTGTGTATGTATAGCTATACACCCTGTTTATACCTCCACGTACGTATTAGCTCTTATCCGCTCCTTAATGATACTGCGCTCTACCGTGAAGATACTACGAGCGAGTTTATGCGGAAAGAGGCGCTGAGAAGGAGAGCATCGACTCGAGAGAATTATTTTTCTGCTTATTTTTCTTTTTCAGAATGGGATGGCTATTAATATTCTTAATCGCGGGTTTTAAATGCCTTCAGAGGGTAGGGGTGGGTGGGGGGAAGAGTCGCCCAGTATGGCTAATTATGCATTTGCGGTGGCTCGTATTAATGAACGCCGCTATACTTTCATCCGATTATTCGCTCTATATTCCTGTATAGCCTACATTAACCGCACTTCCCTGCGATCTTCGCGTTAAATCTATATAGTTGCGAAAAATGTAAAAAAATTTATTTATCGTTAAGAAAGCTAAATTTAATTAAAACGGTTCATGAAAAACAATAATAATAAAAAGTAATAAATATCAAAGCCAGCTATCACTACATTTATGAAAATGTTGTAAAACTTTATTTCCATCTTAAAACTAGTAAAAAGTGTAATAATTGGTGCTACGTCACTAACTGTGTATAATGTTTTCAAGTTTAAAAAATACTGGCTTATAAGAAACAAAATTCGTTAAAAAAATGTTTGTTCACATCCTATGAATTTAAAAAAAAAGAGATATATTTCCCCGCAAAACGGCTGTACGACAGCCGCACTTTCCCCAACACCGCCGAATATACACCATGAAATGCAGAAAAGATTAAGCTTATAACACTCCCAATTTATTTTTCACGCTATACGAACGCATACCGACTACGTCAGGACGAGGAAAAAAAATATCGGTAAGACACCCCGCATGCGAAAGCTCTAAATGTCGTACAATGTCGATTGCATGCCATTCAAATATAATATAGAAAAAAATTCTCGCTACAACTTGTACCAGAGTTTATCATCGTGTATTATATAGTATATACCTATATATGTAGACAAGGCGAAAGCATATACAGAGAACCTGTACCGTTATCTCTCTCTCTCTCTCGTTCCAGGAAAGAAATGGCGAGGCCTGACGCCCCAGGACAGGCGACCCTACGTCGAGGAGGCCGAAAGGCTGAGGGTCATACACATGCAGGAGCATCCGAACTACAAGTACCGGCCGCGCAGGCGGAAACACGCTAAACGAGCGCCGGGGGCGCCCTCCTCGCCCCCCTCCGCGGCCAATCCCCCGGGCAATAGGCCGAGTCCTGCCGGTCCCGCCATTCATCATACCATGTAAGACAGAGATACTCATTTTTCTTTATTAAGCCGCACGATTTTTCTCACCTAATCACATACGCGGATATTACAAACGCGCGCGCGTCGGCTAATTATATCAAACAAACCGCAGCATCGACAGCTACTGGTATACACGCGAAATTTCTCGACACCGTTCCAGCCACTCCATATATATATTACGCTTGTGTATACAGCGATAGGCATCTCGCGCGCCTATATATATACATATCTATGTGTATAATTGCAGCAGCGCAGCGAACAATGTAATAAACTCTTCTAATTAGCCGTGAGAACGGAGCGAGCGCGCCGTAAATGAATATGCATGCGTTTCCGATTTTTTTGTAATTACGCTCTGCGTGCACCACATATGTCTTGTCTATACATGTATATATATAACCATCTCGAGAAAGTCGTCGCGCCGTCTGTATGCGTATATACAATGAATTTTCACTCGCGGGACATTCGGGAAATGGAGCTTTCCATCGAGCGAAAATACGTGGATAACTATATATATATTGCTGCGTACGTGTGGGCACAGGTCGAAGATGGACAACTATCAGGGTATACCGCAGATGCCGTGGGGCGGACACTCGCCGATCTCGTCGCTTTATCACCAGCAGCAGCAGCAGCAGCAGCAGCAGCAACAGCAGAATCTGCAGGACTACAAATCGGAGAACAATTCGCTCTACGGGAGCCCGTACACGCCGATCATTCACACGCCCGACATCTCGCCCGTTGCCAGTCCCGAGCCCGACGGTATTATAAATCTATATACGTATCTATATATATATATACACATGCGTGTACATACTGTATATACGCTCTCGGGACTTGTGCCCTCGAGTCATTCTTATATATATGTGTTGCATACTCGCTTCGCTCGCCGCCAACTCCCATATACTTTCATTTCTAATTTCATATTTTCGCTTCGAGATTCGTACATATAAGCTGTGTATTCGTATATATGTCTGGTAACTCTCATGCGTTTCATCATTCTAATTTCTGTAACTTGGTTTGCTCATTAATCTGCTTATCGATAACTTTTTATGTAGATTTCATACACTTTTATCGTTATCGCGATTTTTATGCATCTGGTATATCTTTATCGTTTATGGTAGTCAGACTTAATTAGTTTAAGGTGTTTCATTACCTTTCTCTGTAGCCAAGACTTTAATCTGTATTTTAATCGCAGGTACCCGCGAAGACTATCGCATTTCAATTATAGCCGTAAAGACTGCAGGCACACCGCGTACACACTATGTGTACTCACTGTATAGCAGTGTAGCACATTGCGCTCTTTGGTCACAGCGATTGTGTCAGATTCGTTCTGCTCGTTCACCGAGATTTTAAAAAAATAAACACGGTGCAATGTGAAAATTTACAAAAAAAATCTGAATACTTCTTTGAGAAGTATTCAGATTTCTTATCATCGCCTTATTTTTTAAATCGAGGATTGATCGTAAAAAGTATACGTGATTTGTAGTGCAAAATGTGCGAAAACGATTTCCAATCCATTACTCAATACGGAATCACGCCTTCGTAAATTGTTGTTGAAGAAATTACCGTAATCTTGCCGAATAAATCGATAATTTCGTCAACGACAATCTCTAATAATTACCGGCGATAGAGTACCATAGTTTAAACAGATAAGCTATTGACACTTATTACCTTCATAATATTTTGAATCGTATAATTACCCCCATCTCGCTCATCTTTATCTTTATGGCTTCCTTTATCTCAAGGCTTAGCTTTCTCTTTTCTGCAATTGTGTACGCCTGTTTTTAATTACCATTTATTTGAGCTTATATATGCGTGTTCACAAAAAGTAAACACGAAAATGCGCAATCTCGGCTTTTAACAGCTTTATATTATGTTATCAACGGTAAATACTTGTACAACAATCTTAAATCGATTAATATTCCGGTTAGGTGTAAAGTAAATGCATTAAATGCATCTGTTATCTCTGCATTTCGCTATAAATTTTGAATATCACGTAATTTAAATAAATTTAAAATTCATCGGTATCTACTGCGATCCACGATAATTGTATATGTGAGCGAGAAGTCTTACAGCAGCTTACGTATCTATAACAAGGATGAGTCTACAGCACAATGTAAATTAACTTTCAGGATCAAGGTCTTAAACACTATACTATTTTTCATTGTAGTCGAAAAAAATCTTTCACTTTCGGCCAAATTTGCCTTTTGTGCAGCACAGTGTATATACCTATACACATAAAGTTCAAATACGCGTACAGCTTCTTCGAGAAACGGAGGCGCAGCAACACAACCCCGCGGTTGTCGAAACACACCGCGCGATACGTCTTTAGAGTCTCGTGCACCCATCGGAGAGAGACACGTATACTTAGCGCGAATAAACTCGTGTAATCCATTCGTTCGAGCGCCGCGGGGCATTGAGTGCGTATATAATAAAAAGCAAAACAAAAACTTACTTGCAGGCGACAACAGCCATCTACCGCAGAATCCCGATCCGGAAAGGGACCTAATGGAGGCCAGCTCGAAGCAGCACAACGAAATGTCCGAGCAGAACAAGCGCTACAGCTTCATGAACAGCGACAATCAGCTGCACGTCGGCGTACCAAACATATCATCCTGCGCCGGAGGCGGATACACGGACACGCTCACTTATAAAAAGGTACGTTAATAGCGTCAGAGGCGCACACACTCGGACGCGCATGTGTTCACTCCCGTGTGTAACATCCCGCGCGCATCGAACAAGTCGCGCGCGTGCAGCAGCGCAGTCTCTAAATATCTCCGGCGAATAAAACACTTGTACACAGTTACACACCGCGACAACTCGCGCATTACCGATTCCCCTCGAGCCTGCGCAGCCGAGAGAAAAGGAAAGCAAAAACATTCGGACGCTGCGCTGCAGTGTCTTATACAGGAGACCGAGGCGAAAAAAAAACTCGCGCGCGTATGTTTATACATGGCCGAAGTAATTAGTGCAGTCTCTCTCTCTCTCTCTCTCTCCCTGCGGAGCCTAAGGGCCTGTAGGCGAGTAGTAGCCGCTCGGCGCAGACAGCGAGTCGTCGAGACTCGCACACGTATACCTATACGCAGGTATAGATATATGTACCAACACGTTCCGCTGCACATACACATATACACGTATTGCACATATAACTCATCGTGTCTCTCTCGGTCTCTCGTTATAGGTTAGCTATCTGAACTTCGAGCGGCAGCAGTCGACGAGCATCGCGGTGGGCATCGCGAATGGCATGATGGTGTCGTGTAACAAGCTGCGATCCGGTTTCGACAACGTGGGCAGCGTCACCGGCACCTTCTATCCCCCGGTGGCCTCTCCTCACGACCAGTCACTCCACTACTCACCGACTCAACAGCAGCAGCAGCAGCAGCAACAACAACAACAACAGTCCAAGTCCTCCTCCTACGCTTTGCAACAGCAGCAGCAGCAGCAGCAGCAACAGTCCCAACAGCAGCAGCAGCAAGTGCAAGACGGAGGATACAGACAGCAGCAGCAGCAACAGGCGATGGGACTGCGCCCCGCCGAGGGCTGCTCCGGTGAGTTCTTCCGTGTAATTGGGTGGGGCTGATTAACTCGTGCGCGGTACGGTTAATTTGTTAGCGCTAGCGGAGATTGATGCGCGCATCGGCCGCCGATGCGCGGCTTGCAGGGTGGTACGGATTAATTGGCTGTTTCCTTTTTTGTTTTTGTTTTTCTTTTTTTTTTGCTTTCTTTCCTTGCGCTGATTGTCCTCGTTAACGAGGATGGGACCACGGGGGGTGTCCCTCGCATACGACTCCAATTCGCTCGGGATCTGTCTCTCATTTCTCTCGTTCTCTCTCTCCTTTACGTTTCGTCTCATATTCTGCTTTGTTTTTCTCTTGCGACGGAAAGGCGTGAGCCATCGATACCAGATGAGCCACCACCAGGACTACCAGCCCGAGAGCTCGGCCAGTCAACAGCAGCAGCAGCAACAGCAGCAGCAACAACAGCAGCAGCAACAGGTCCAAATGGGACACATGGAAGCGCCACCTGGCATGCACGACGAGGACCAGGAGCACGTGATGCAGCTCGAAAAGTACTTCAACAAGTACAGCCATCCGTCGAATCTCGGCGCGGCCGGCCACTCGAGCCTCACTTCCCAGAACATGCTCGACAGCAATCACAACTACGCCAGCGACTTGCGCTACTACTCGCCTCAGCAGCAGCAGCAACACCCGCACGTTCAACAGCAGCAGCAGCAGCAACAGCAGCAACAGCACCAAATGGACATGGCGAACGCCCAGTGCATAATGGACGATCAGGCGGCCAAGGATCACCAAGCGATCGCGCAGTGCTCCGGCCCCGTCGCCATGAGCCACGCCATGGAGCAGTACCACCAGAGCCTCGAAGCCTCCAAATACCAGGAACACCAGCAACAGCAGCAGGTGCAACAGCAGCAGCAGCAGCAGCACCAGCCGCAGCCCCTGCCCGGCCAGAATTTGGAGCACGTCAACAAGGCTGCCGACGACGACTTCAGCGTGATACTGGCCGACGTGCGAAAGACTTGCTACAGTAGCTAGTGCCCGTTTCCGTTTGACACTTCAAATAGATCTGACACTTTGTGAGAATTATATTTCTGACTCGGCGTTATGTAGGTAAAACATAAAAGATTTTTTTTTCAAAGGGTAGGATAGTTGAGTGAAAATTCAAGTTTCGGGATACCAATTGAAGAGACGGAGAAATAACTAATTTGGATTTAACAATGAGCGTGTCGACGGTCGGTAAAGTTTCAAGTTTACATTGCAATATCTACCGGGATTTCTTTCATTGATCAAAATTTGCTTGTTTGACATTGATGTATAGTTACAAGTTTATTAGTTGTGGAACGCAAAATTTGAATTTTTGTCAACTATGACGTCCCTTTAACGATGAATTGTAAAGTTTATACATTTTTTTCTTTTTTTTTATTGATTAGTGGTATAACTTGTCGAGTTAAAGAAAATTTAATTAGATCTTTATGCACGCAACAAATTTTACAATAGTCATTAGACAATGACTGATTACTTTGTGAATCTTTTATATAGAACTATAGTAAGTGTAAAATATATGCATGACTTTAACGTTGTACAGAAAAAGAAAACGATGAAAAGCTAACTTTAATGGCGGCGATGTGCACAAAGTTCAAGTCACTCAATTTGTTCTTGAACTTTATAATCACCGCGAATATATGCGAGAGACTCGACGATGATTGTGATTACTCCAAGTTCTGACTCCCATGGATCTCTTTTGGTGCTTAGGTGATACAAATTCTTACGAATTTTTTTTTACGATTTTTCCTCTGTCGACTTTACTAGATATTAATTTAATCGCCTTCCGGTTGAATTAACGCGAGAGAAAAAGAGATGTACGAGTTTACGTGCTGCCGCGAACGCAGAGAGCGCGAATATGTTATAATAGGAAAAATATATATATATAAGACGACGATTTAAGTCGGTCTTGCGCAGCGAGCCGGCGCTATAGAATTTGTATTTAAAAGATTAATTATATTCACGTGCATATAGAACATAGAAAGTTATTTAAAAGACTTAAGTTTTTTTTTGCTGGGAATGATGCTCTTTTTTCCTTGCGAAAACAAGATCACGCTAACGAAAGAAAGATGCGACGATATCGCAAGTTGTGAAAACTCGAGCTGGAGTATCAAAATGTTGTACTTATCGAGTATAAAAAAAAAATAAACCTTTTTACTTTTAGAGCAATACCTTCATCACGAATAGTAACTTTATTGTGTAAATAAAGACGTTTGAGCCTCGCCGATATTGGACCGAGGCCTTCAACATGTCAGTTCAATTTATGTATAAGTATAAATATACAGTAGAAAATGCTCCGAATCCTGTGTCTCGGCGCCTCCGTATCACGTATAGTACTTAAGACAATAACCACACGAAATTATAAGCGAGGATTAGATAAATATTTTGCAGGACACGAAACGTGCATATAGAATTTTTGGATGTATCTTATAAATAAACAATATTTTCAAAAACTCGTGTTTCTCATTATTTAGAAAGTTATTGTAAAAAAACAAATTAAAAATTCCTTTTATGCCAGACAACGAAGAAAAGAAGCACAAGCTTGGGTTTAGTATTTTTATTAAATATTTATAAAAAATATGTATATCAATTACAGTATCGTAATATGTAAAGCATTACTTAATATGTCATATCAACTCTCTTCAAAAGGGCAGTCTAACATGTGCTTGATTGCGTATTCACTTACTAACAAGCAAGCTGCAGCTAGCTTTTAAAATACAGTCACTAACTTTGGACGTGGATGTACATTTTTCTTTTTTCGCTCAACTTTATTATATATAGTTCGCGTAAATATACTTGTCATTGCTAGATAAACAATTTTACTAGGGTATGCATTAATAGTTGCATCTTCTTAAAGCATTTCATTTATGTTTTGTTATTTGTTTTTTTACCCTATCTAACGATTTGTGGTTGTCATTCGAATATGTACAGCTGTATTTACATATATTACTTGATTTATAATATTATGTTAATTGTTACATTTTATATTCGAACTATGTTGACACTACTAAAATTATCAAGGTAGTAATATTAACACTTTTACTGCTACGTACTATATGGCTCACGGGCTTTTTACGAATTTGACTGCGTATATACTATTCGTAATATAATATATGCATTTCTGCGTTAGAGCAACGATTTTCTTCTTCGTAAAAATGCGATAGCACCGGTGGAAGAATGAAAAAATGTCTACATTGTTAGCAGTAAAAGTGTTTGTAATTCGACATTTGATTAAAATTGACTTGAATGTATATTACTCATTGACGTTGTACAGAATTAAAAAATGCTGAAAGTGCAAGACAGGAATGCGAAAATTAATAATAGTCCATTAAAATTCTCGCCATTTGGACAGATGTTACAGTCTTTTGAAACGAATTCATGATGATTTTCATGAATTGTTGTCTATTTTTTTAAAAATCTTTACAATGATTTAAGAGAAAGGACATTTCAATTATTTTTTTTAACACTTTCAGTGTGGCTAATGTGCACTGAAAAAGCAACGACACGGCTGCTGGAAAGGGCATAGGACCATGTCGTGCAATTCTCTCCTCACTTACGGCACAATACATGTGCTGTGAGTTTGGTCAAAATCGAGAGGACAGAGCTCCCACATTTATGTACGCTATGTCGCTATATCTCGTATGAGACAGCTCTCGTGCCGTTGTTTTTTCAGTGTATAAAAGGATTAATTTGTTTAACGAATTGAATACGTGAACAAGATTAAAAAAATTTTTTGTTCCTAATAAAATCCTATTAAAATCATGATTAATAGATATAATTATTCAATAAAATCATTTAACTAACGTTTGTTTAATGAAAAAACATGAAATTTATTTTTAATGTTTTACAGTCCATATTCAACTCTTACTGCACTGAAAGTGTTAATAACTTCATTTATAACAGTTAATATGTAAATGTTGGAATAATCTTGGTAAATTAATTTTTCTTATCTCCTAGTACTCACTGGAATGTATACAAAATTACTAATACTTAACTTCTACATAATTTTATGAACATATTGCGGAATCGACAAACGATTTTCGTGAAAATGTTTAACAATTTCACAATCACATGTGGCTTAAATACGTAATAATTAATGAACGATTCAAAATTTTCAAAAGCGTTTCCATAAAATATTTCTTTTTAGAAAGGTTTGTGCACTTGGTTTAATTTGTCTTATGACACACTGGTATTTGTTAAGTTCAGTTCTACCTAATCTATAATTAGGATGTTCTCAAATGTCATTCATCCCATAGACAATTTTGTTTCATTTTAGAGTAATAAGAGAAAATAAAGCATTTTTTGCAGGTTTTGATACCGCAACGATACGTACTTGCTACTTTCTTTCCATCCCCTTTAGTCTTACAAAATTTCAGTCCGCAAGGATACCAGCCAATACATAATTCTAGGGAACAAGTGCATGGTGCCCAAAGATTGGATGTATCTGCACATTTTGATATTAACGATGGCTTAGAGTTGACTGGTGCTTGAATTGCTGTGGCAAGAGTAAAGTTGTGTACAGCTAACATAAGTGCAGCTTCAGAAGAACCTGAATTAAAAATATCAACTTATTATTTGTTTATCAATATCTTAGTAATTGTAAGTAACAACTACTTACCAGGTCTCTGAGCCCACTGCTTGATATCTTTGTATCTTGTAAATGTAGAGTCTGCTGCTTCTGAGCAGAGATCACTTATATGTTTAGAGACTACGCTAGATTGGGAAACATCTAGAAATAAATCCATTGTATAATTGGCATGACCTTTGTCTTCTTCAGCAGTTCTTATTGTACCAGGATTCTTTTGTCTCAGCTTTGACATTGCATCAGACGATATAAAATCCATTTTATAAAAATGATTGACGAAGCACATAATTTGAAACTGATTTTGTCCTCGTTCCTCTTCTCCTAAAACTAATGCTTTTATAACTTGCACTTCCTGAAAAATAAGTAATATTTTGTCAAATGTTATGGATAACGAATACTCCACTTTTGTGGTATAGATTAGTTTTTGGCCTGAAAACTCTAGGTCGTATTTCAGGATTTCATCCTGCAGGCCTAATTTCCAAGATATAAATTTCTCTGTATTCCAATAACCACAGATTCAGTTTGATTCACATTGATAGATACATATCTCCAGAAATAAAGACCACAGTATGACCCTGAAGCACGATCTCTATTTCACTTGACAGTATATTGTTGAGACGAAAACTATTGTTACTTACATTTTTAAAATCTACAAGCTGAGTAACAAGAGTTCCATCAGATCGCTGAAACTCTAAGGTTATCACATCTTCTGTAATATTGGACGTTATAGTTTCCTGTAAAATATCTCCTCCCTGAAAATGATTTTTGCTAATAAAACAGTGAAGCAAACAGTTTTACATTTATGAAAAGTTAACCTCTAACAATCCCGGGATAAAAAAGTCGCTGCTAATCAGTTAGGAATACGAATAATTGTGCGTATCGAGAATTACGAGCTGGACGAACCTGATTTTTGACATTTATGAGCAAATGCTTGGTGCAAATCCCGCAGAAACATTGCAGCACGATCAAGATCGTGAGAGCCAGAGTTTTGTGAAATCTCATCTTCTCGACCCCATTCAACGCGCAAAAACGAGAGAGCACTTCTACCGACCCTAAACGACTAATAATAGCACGACTATCACATAGAATCGCTTCAAAACAAGCGATTTCCCTCATTAATTTACGAAAACTGCACTAAAAAATCACGTCATCTCTCCCGTACATTATTACATTATACGCACTGTACTGTGTACAGGAATACAGGTTAAGTACTTACATATATATAGATATGCATATAGCCTATATTCGTAGCGCCGCGAACTACCTGATCGACCTAGAAAGCAATAGACTTATCTAATTCTTCTTGACATTTCTTCGACTTCAATGCCGATGCGCCACCTCACGTGCGTTGACGATACTAAATTTATATAGAATAAATTAGAAAAAGGGACTTTTGCGCGCGAGTTTTGAATCGGCGCTCGGCAGCGACCTCTCGCATTCGAAGTACCGGCAGGGGGCACATAGCCATAGCCATAGATCAGACAAAGGCAGAAAGAGTCGAGGCGACGAAGGTCGATTTTATTTTAATTTCAAGAGATAGGTATATACGAGTGGATGGCGGATACCGAAAATAAAGTGACGAAGGTCAGTTCTCGACCGGTTGATAAAGTGCGGGTGACGAAAAATCTACGATTCGAGCGTATAGAGTTCGAAATGTTCGTTGGTATGACAAAAGTCTTTATTTACAATGGATGACGATGATATATGTGTGTATCATGCGGTCTAGCAGCGGAAAATTTAAGGTTTTCTAAGAGATATACTCGCAGTAGCTTTGGTCGACAACTCGGGCTACGAGCTAGCTGCGATTCGTGATTTTCACCAGCTCTTTCTCGTGCGCAGCGTTTCTCGATCTCTGCTCGGCTTTGCTGGCTTTCTGCGGCTTGTTTACCGGCGGCTGCATCGATTCTCTGAAATGTAAGTTTTGATCTTAATTTTTCATCGTTGCTAGTGTTTATTAATAGGATTGTCTGCGGTTGTTGTACATTACGTTACGCGCACGAAAATGAGAACGTCGTATACATTAAAAATTTATACTGAAATTCAGCAGAAATGAGAGCAATTAGTTTTAAATTGGAATTTTACGAAGCGTTCAATTTTTTACATTCAAATACCTCGACAAGGCAAGTTTGATTAGTGCAAAAAAGAAAAATGAAGGAAGCCAATGAGGCCGTGATTTACTACAATAATCCATTCGTATAATTATCATTGCAGTGAAATCAAGGATGAAAATTGTATATAAAATTTAATTAAGTTAAAATTTCATTTACTCAATCTACACAGCTGTAAGATATAACTCGTCAAACAATTTTTTTTTTCGTTCCCCCTCGTCCGCTCACTGCATTTTAGCGGGAAACTCGAATAGTAAACAAAGTAATATCGCTCGCTCAATCACACTTTTGTACAAGCGTCGCATTATTTTCAAGCGTAATATACTTATAACAATGCGCAACGAGAGCCGGGCAAATCTAGCTCGAAAAATCTATTCAAAACGCTTATATATACTCACACACACAATTCGGCTCTGAGCTCCGCGAGTATAGGCGGCGTTTTCGGCCTAATGACAGCCTGTATTTCCGGTACGACGAAGTGACAATAGATCGGGACCTGAATCAGCGCATGTAGTAATAGTAAGTACATCAGCAAAATTACACTCGTTACACACACACACACACACACATCAAAACTGAAACAACTGCAATTATATACATATATGTGTATATACACATATGTTTCTCACGTAAGGCTGACTGTCGTCGAGCTCGATGTCGGGCAGCTCGTGGTAGAGCTCGGGGACGCGGAAGTTCTTCCCGAGAATCGGCGAGGCCAGTCCGACGTCGTGGAGCCGCTCGCTGCTATTACTGCCCCGGCTACTACTGCCCCGTCGACTCGCCGGTTTCCCCTTGCTCTCGCTCTGCTTCGACGTCATCGCGTCGCGAGCCCCGCGAGCGCAGTGTCGTCGCGTATCGTCTGTATCGCAGGTATCACTTGCGTATACATTTGCGTTTCGAGGGAGACACGCGCGCGCTGTACTGTGTGTGCGAGCCGGTGGTCGTCCGGCCTATTTGGTCGATACAGGGCGCGCAGTGCGATGGGACGCCCGTTTCGAGGATTGCCGCGCAGGGAGATTGGAAGAAATTTTGGCGGTTGCCGCGACTTTTTGAAAAAGTTCGGTGGACTCTCTCTTGCAATAGCGATACGCGCGAGGAACATCGTAAAGACAGTGAATTTACACCATTTCGAATTCCGAGAGCCGTGTATACGGGCAGTATACGGTTGTGCGAGATGTCGATTCGAGATCGAGTTTCCCTTTATACGTTCGGTTTACACACGTCGCGTAATATATATACATATAGATATATATAGAGCGAAACTGTGTGCTCTTGACGTTTTCGTTCCAAGAGCTTTCAGATTTATTGTGCGTATATTATATACTTCCTACTTGTCTCGAACATAAATTTTGTCATCTTACGTATACCTCTGGTGAGAATTCTCGAGATCATAGTCGGTGAATCGTCGCTTTTTATTAAAAAAAAACTGATCGTCTGAAAATAAATATTACCGTTAAAGATCAGCTACAGGAATGCGCACTAGTGCGATCGCGAAAACGAAGAAAAAGGAACGGGGAACTTCCGAAAAAAAAAAATAAAATAAAGATCGTTCCCGCGCGCGCGCGAAACCGGCTGTCATTAAAACCCGATCGCATCGCTACCCTCTCGTAAAATCAGTTTCCGTGTGTATATATATATCAGTCGGGAAAAGTCGGATCTTACCCCGGCGATATCCAGGCGAGTCGCCCCGCCAGAACGACGAAGAAAAAAAAGGATATGTAAAGCCCCAACCCTCGTTCTGTAACGTCGAGGGGCCCAATTTTAATCGAACGCATCGCGCTTGTTTCTTATTTCTATTCTTTTTTTTAGAGGATCTCGCCTATATAGACTCCGGGAGCAAGCCGGAAGGCAGTAAATCCCAGTCTTCCATCGCGCGCGGGTTACGTTCGATTAATCGATTCCCCAACTGCAGCTCTTCCTCTCTCTCTCTCTCTCCACCTCGCATATAGACAATATATAGATATTCATTCCGGCGACTTGACTCTCTTTTCCCATCTCGCCGGAAGCGTGTACCTCATATATAGGCAGCAGCTATTATACGTTTCTGTACTGTATCATACGAGTGCGTATATATATTCAGAAATGCGCGCATCAACCGCGCGACAAGGATCCCCGCGCTTACACCCATATACACATAAACCGGCGATAAAGGCCGCGAGCCGACGTTGAGTAAAAGCTGCTGCTGCTCGCTCTTCCGCACGCCTCTCTGCGCGCAGTATGCCGTCGGTTTATTATACCTTCTCTCTCTCTCTCTCTCTCTCTCTCTCTCTCTCTCTCTCTCTCGTTATACATATACACCTGCGCGTGTGTCGGACGCCGAGAGGGAGGCCGGGAGAGAGAGAGAGAGACTCAGCCGAAACGAGCGCCACAGAGAGAGAGAGAGAGAGAGAGAGAGAGAGAGAGAGAGAGAGAGAGAGAGAGAGTAAGCGCGCCGGCAGTGGAAATATCAATAATTCGCGTCGACGTCGAAAATTTTCTTCTCATTCGTTCTCCCGAGCGAGCTCTGCTCACCCGACCACGACGACGACGACGACGACGACGACGGGGACGACGACTCTCGGTTGGGGGTTGGGTTGGGCATAGCCGATGTTCGTCTCTGTCGTCGTCCTCTCGATTCCGCGATTCTCTCGTCGTCGCGTCCGGGGTGACGAGGCGTCCTCTACACTATTAGGAGCTATTTATTACGTCGTCGCTATTCGGATTGTAGATCTCGGTCGCGAGAGAGCCGAGGGAGAAAGAGCGAGCGAGAAGAGCGCTGCACGTATATACGCGATCGATCGATGGGATTGAATGCTCGCGGCTATTTTTACGTTCATTGTATATCCTCGTATTCGTCGTTCGCGCGTGTGTCCGCGTGTATGTACTTTTTCATGAATTCTATAATTCGACGAGATCGACGTTGTACGTACGTATATACGCACAAGTGTATATAAGGCGAGTACGGGATTTGATAAGAGCAGCGTGTATAAATACACGTCGTTGCGCGCGGACCATCGTTATTTCGACGTCTCGCTTAGACCACCCGCGCCACCTAATATTATATATATATATATATACGAAGAGCGTCGTTAGTCGTAAACGAGGCGTACATATATACGAATTTGTTATTACAGCCCAACAGCTGGCTGCGCGTATATATATGCCTTATACGTGTAATCGCCTTGGAATTGGTTCAAAGTCGCAGGCGCAATCGTTATTCCGAATAGTCGGCAGCCAAAAGCCCCGTGTGTATATATATACAGCCGAGGGTATACAACGGGAGGGTGCGAGAGAGAGAGAGAGAGAAAAAAAAGCGAAGAGCAGAGGCAGGATCCATAAAAAGAAAGAAGAGGCGTAAGACGACGGGAAGGTATAATATACGCGCACACGTACGCAGGTGTGTGTGTGTGTGTACCGTCCATGTGTGGATATCGGGAGCTTGCGCAGAGCTTGCGGGGATGGCGCTAAGCGCGCGCCGCTCGTCCGTATATATATATATACACGCAAGGGGTAGTGCTGCTGTGTCTTATCGATTTCCTCTCTCTCTCTCTCTCTCTCTCGCGGCAGGCGCCATGTTGGCAGAGTTGCAGTCGGCGTAGAGGGGGGGAGGGGAGGAAAGAGGGGGAGAAAACGGTCAGGCGCACTGGGCTCCCCTGGCGGCCCTGGAGAGGCGCGAGCGAGACGGGAGTATATGCGCGTCGCCGCGGGATGGATTTTCCCCTTGGCGCGCGCGACGCGTGTACGAGTGCGCGGCAGCTCAGTCGCTGCGAGCAAGCCTCGAGAGTCGCTGCCGAGCCGCCCCCCCGTGTGTCCGTCTCTCTCTCTCTCTCTCTGTGTCTGCAGCTGCAGCCTTCTTCGTCGCGCGGAAGCGACCTCCTGCCGCAGGAGACGCCGAGAATCGCGCGCGCCTGCGAGGGACGAAGTGGTGCGCGGTGCCGCAGTTCCCCGTGAATCCTCGTCGTCCCGGGGCCGAGAGCCGCGAGGACACGTCCCGAGTGCGCGCCGCGCGAGGCCAGACCGGCGGCGATGCGCAGCCCCAACTGAGGAGGCTCTGGCAGTCCGCCGCGCGCGGCCGGATCAAGCGCAGCTCTCTCTCACACACACGCGCGCGAGGTTCATACTTTTGGGCCGCACAGCCGCATCGCGAGGGTGCCAGACAGGTAGAGAGTGAGTCGAGGGACGAGAGCAAGCCCTCCCCCGCCCGCCCCCCCGGCCAGCATCACGGACCAGCAGCGAGAGCAGCGCGGATAACAGCGAAATCTATCCCGTGAGTAGAGCGAGTCTCGCTCCGTCGGACATGTCCGCAGTGTGCTTGCGAGGGAGCGAGCGAGCGAGAGAGAGGGAGAGAGAGAGAGAGAGAGCCATCGGCTCGATAAAAGCACTCGGTTCGTGCGATTTTCGGCTGCTCGCTGCACGGCGCGCTGCCGTCGAGCGCCGTCTAGGTATGTCTCGCGCGCGCGCGAGCGCGTGACCTCGAAAACGCTCGCGCTCTCGTCGACGCTCTCTCTCTCTCTCTCGCTCTCTCTCTCCGCCGACGAGCTTTTATCGATTTTATCGGGGATCGTCTTCTCCGCGGACGAGCGACGTGCATGTAACGTGTGCGTATAGCGCAGGGGAGGAGCCGAGAAAGAAAGAAAGAGAAGAGACTGTGCCTTGCTTTTTCCTCGCGGCAGCGTATAACGAGCGACTCTCTCTCTCTCTCTCTTTCTCTCCTTACATCGCACCGAGCGAGCGAGCTTGCGATCGATCGAAATTTTCCTCCTCTTCCGCGCGGCGAGCGCGCGCGCGAGGGGAGAAGGGCGAGGGGGGGAGGGGGAGTCGAGTAGTGCACAGCTCGCGAGGTCAAGTCGCTCTATCGCCGCAACCCTCTCTCGTCCCTTTTCGCTCGGCTAACGGGATTCCACGCGACACTGCACTCTCTCTCTCTCTCTCCCTGGCTAATTGAGTTTCTCCGCACTGGAGTCCCTCTCTCGGCGTTTCCATTGATCACCGCTTTTTGGCCATCCGTGAAAACGGGATACCCCGTCGTCTCCGAGCGAGAAGTGCGCGCGCGCGCGAGCGCGAGCGTTTAACGGGGGGCGTTGTCCTTGACTTTAATTCGCAATCGATAATAGGCAATCGGCACACGCGAGCTCGATCAATAAACGCACGCACGCCGTCCCCTCCCCCGACCCCCCCTTTTTTTGGCAATTTTTCGGCTCGTATATACAGCCGCCACCGCAGCCGCAGAGCTTTTTTCGCACCCCCCCCCCCCCCGTTGTGTGTATAACCGCGAGCGATTCGACTCGGTTGCCTGCGTGCGTGTAGAGGAGAGATCGACGACACGTATATACCAGGCGACGTGTATGTCTGTGCGCGCGCAGGTATTTTTCTTTCCTTTTCGTCGACCGCGCTTTGCGAGAAACTTGACGTGCGCGTGTATACGTGTGTAAGTGAGCCTCAGTATATATAGCTCGACGACGTAATCCTGTGGGGGCTGCGCGACGGGGGAAACTCGATAAAGAGGCCGGGAATCGAGAATCGGATCCAGGCCAATCCACCCTCGAATGGAATGTCTGCGCGAGGAATGTTGCCGTTATAGAGCGGTGTGGATGTATAGGGGGGGTGTGTTGGACGATATATGGGGCGAACTTCTTTGTTTCTTCTTTTTTTATTCGCTGCTTTGCTATTTTCGGCAGTTTTATATGTACACACATAAAAAGTGACTAAATGCGTACTTGTATATAGAGAGCTCGAGTGCGAGGAAGCGAAATCGCTTGAACGCTCGGCGCTGCTGCGGGAAAATTGATCAATACGCGCGCCGCTTGATATGGGAATCGCTGTGCTGTGTGTGTATAGGTGTGCGGCTGATGCGATTGTCATAGGATTGCGAATATACGTTTTATGTAACGAGTATAATTACGGTCTGGTGACTCGAAGCAGCGAGTACATGTGGAGTTGGATTTTCAACGTTTGCGCTATACGGTTTTTGGATAAAGTTTTTTCTGTATACCTGTCGTATCAGTGTGTGGAGATCAAGGAAATTGGTTTTCGGTCGGTGTGTCGCTGAAAATTGAATGAGCGGGCGAAACTTGCGTATACTGTGCTGTGAGGAGAGAAAACAATTTATTTAAGGCGGGGATGATGTGTTTGATTGCGAAACTTTGTCTTTTCACGTTACACATAATACTTTTTCTGATTTGGTATATTAAAAAAAAATTTTCTTTTTTACTTAAATCCATTGTCAACTTTCTTGCGGTTATCTAAGATTTAAACTTGGATAACTTTGTTCTTTATGTTTAAAAGAATATGGAAATTCGAGTCAGCTGGCATTAACCAGAGTAATCTTTCTCAATCTCGAGTGAAAAATTAAATAGACGATCTTTTATCATCAGTCTATTTTTTAATCGAAATAATACTGATTTCTTAACAATCTTTCTCATAAGAAATAAAAGTTCTGGATTATTAAATCAAAGTTTACCCATTAATTTCGCTTCTTCATTGGACTTGTCGCAGGGTATTGAAATTTAACCTTGAGTACAACTGAAAGAAAAGATGTTTCTATCCTTCCTCGCATTTTGCATCCCACTTTGAGAGACCTTCGCCTTGGCACTTTATTATCGGGACATTTCGTTCTAAACTTCTTGTGTTTCCAGATTTCTCCAGATTTTAACGAAATTCGAAAATATCGAGGGAGAATCGTTGCACGTGACTCAGAAACAATACAATTGAATTTAATGGAGATAAAAAGGAACAGGACTGTCATAAATAAAAGCATGTGAAAATACGCGGATCAACGTAGAAATAGCTTGACATTACCAAATCTAGGAAGGTTCCTCGCTTTCTCGTACTTCTTCAGCCACGCATCACCGGCTCGCAACACAAGTATTTGCCTTCGGCTTCTGCTTTCTGCCTCCTACTCGCCGCCGACTATTCAAGTCGCGAAAATCCATACTCCCAGCCCTTTAGGAATAACGACGTAAGCTATTTTTGACGAAACGCTCGACTTCGGCAAAGCGTAATTACGAAAAGCCGTTACGCACAACAGGAACAAACATCGTTACGTTGTTAGCATCGTGTAATTACAATAAAATTGACGCTACTTCGTTTCCACGATCTCAAGCACCCTCTACCCTCAAGACCGAAAAAATTCAAAACGACTATACACATAATACACATATCTGAAATTTCGCAACTGCGAGAACGAAGCCGCTTCGTATCGCTACGTGCAGTATAGCGCGCCCTTCGCAACGGCTCCGCTAACAAAGCTTCGATTTCCAGCTCAAAGCGCGAATCCGGCCCGCGCAAACTTTTCAAAAGCCGCCAATTCCCCTTTGACACTGTGTCGCACGCGCAGCCATACGTATGTATACAACTATATATATACGTATACATATATAGAGCCGTCGCTCCGGGTCTGCGCAGCGCCAGGAAGCTCGCGCAGTGAACAGGTGTGAATACGTGTGAGCCTCTATTACGTGCCCGGCGAGATCCCTCGTACGTTACAAATCTCTGCCAATCGCACCCCCCCCCCCTTCCCGGGTTCGCGCGTGTGTATGTACCGAAGGTGTGCGCATCGCACCTCGGGTCAATACACGCGCGCCGCAACGTATATATAGGAGGAGGAAAAGCCCGGCGTCGGCCACGCGCTTCAAATTAAAGCTCGTGTGGGTGTGGATGTGGATGTGGATGTGTGGGTGTGGGTGGGTGTCGAATTTTGGCAAGAAAAGGTGTGAAGCGTATGCTGTAATATGGGTCCTTCCAAAAGTATGGTGTTACCTTAAAAAATGGACCACATTAAAAAGAGCGATTTGAGGGGTACCGATGCGGTAGTTTTTTGTGATTTAAGGTATAAGAAAACACAGTTTATTTGGCAAATACTACAGCTGTGATTAAGTTTTGTCAATAAGATTAACATAGGCAAACGGAGGGGTTGTTACGTTAATGATATGTTACGTTATTGACATTTCACCAGTAAATGTAACGCTGTAAAGAGCGATTAGTAAATAATCAAATTTTCTTGCGAATTTTTTCTTTTAAGAACGTTTTCAACATTTTTCGCTCACTTGGGTTATGTATATATTTACTTACCACGCGCTGGCCTGCGTTACGTTAATGACAATTTTTTCTACCTCGATAAATACGTCTGCATAAAAACTGTTAAATGCGAAACAACAATATGCGAAAAAAAGTAGTTGGCTCAATTTGAAATGTATTAGCCAAAATCGGTTTCGCGATGAAGGATGGCAACGCTAATAGAAAATAGGCACGAAATTAAAAAATGTAAAATTAATAAAAAAAAAAATAAAATTAATAAAATTAAATTTAAATTAATTATAATAAGGGGCTAAGTTAGAGAAACTTTTTAATAATATGTTCGTTTGGAAAACCCCATTGCTTGGCGGGTGTTTATTTGCATATCCGAAGTCTAGTAATACTATTATTAACGTAATTCTCTTAGGAGACATGTTACGGTAATGACACTTTAGCCCTATAAACTGCAACCAATGATACACGCCTAAAGGAAATGTTTATATATGTATCAACATTTGTTAAGTACATGTAGTACAAATATTTTATTCGTTTCCCGAATCAGAAAGCTTCCAAAAAGTCAGTTTTTAGACTGCGAACATGAAAAACACCACTTTTGGAAGAATGACCCATTACATAGAGCTATAATATAATGGGGAAAAGTTTTCTTATGTGTCGTGGTGGAATTTTATTGCTGTTAAAAATCGGTTTTTTTTCTCAATCAGAACTGAGAAAAGGGAAGGGAAATTGGTTCTCTGAAAAATGCAAGAGATATAGCGACCGGTGAATTGGATTTGGGAGTTTCGAGAGGTTTCGCTTACTAATTCACGCGTATAGACACCCTCATAAAGAATTAATCAACTGATTCGTAGATCAACGCACTATAATCAAACGGTCAATCAAAGACTGTTGACCATCTCAATTTTGAAAATTGAATTATCCCAATACAATCGAAAATTAACCTAAATCATCCAATTTTCATCAATCGCTCTGCTTCTATTTACAACTATAATTTCCATTTCAATCTAATTATACTTTCGCATTCTATACCACCGGCGCGATCCACAATTATTCCAATCAGACGAATCAGTCGCGAGTTATTCCGAGCTTGTTGCACATTAAGCTTTCATCGTCCCTCTAAGCTTACATCCCCGACCGAATTTCCAAATCTATATACCCGAATCGAATCAACTCTCATTGTCCAAACGATATGATAGTTAAAATAAACTCAGCATTACCGACATATATATAAATTTCACCCCATCGCAACAATACCGATACAGACGTACGAAAACTCATGGCTAACGCGTTAACCGCTTATCGTCGCATCGATTTTCAATATTCACCTGCAGCACACCTGCGAGAACAGCTGCTGTCCATCTGACCAGAATCTGAGGGGGTCGCGATCGCAACGAGAGAAAGATCCGCGAGTATCGCTTGAATTCTTTATAACGGAAATCAATCGCTCGCCGGTTGACCGCCGCGCGGAGACGGTATAGGTCTTGGAGTGTGGAAATTGAGTTTTCCACTGATTTCACGATCGAATTATGCTGATGTTCGACGCTATCCCGATTGGCCTGTTTCTATTTGCGTCTCGCCGAGACCTGCTCTCTTTTTATCGCGGGGATGTAGAAAAAAAAGGGAGCAGTGGATACCGGATGGTTGTATAAGGTGATTGTCGAGTCGAAATTACAAAAGTTCATCCTGTAAAGAGTACAAGTTTACAGTATTTTAAATACTAGAGAAATTGTCCATAAGTCCATAACAAAAAGTCCGTAGATTATTTTTTGACATTAAAAACAAGCGAAAAAAACGAATTCGTCGTTTAACTGCGTCGACAATATCGACCAATGAAATTTTTGGATAACGCTCTGAATTTGTCCATAAACACTCTGAATTGGCTCTATTCGATAATAATCGCGCTATCTCCTTTTTATAGAGGGAAATCAAAATCTTCATTATCTGTAGTATGTATTTTATTAAAAATTTAAACGTTAAAACAGTTATTTAGAGTCGACCTCATCTCGCGTATAGTACTTTTCGGAGAATCGATGTACGAGTTACATTTAATCTTTATAAGCATATATTCTGTATTTCATAGGCGATCCGAATCCACCGCATTATTTTACTTAGCTTTTACACGAAATTATTTATCTGTGATCAAAAATGAGGTTTCCGTTTTGAGGTTAAGCACAGCATTAAACGGACTGCGACCTCTTCTTAATTTTTACTAAAAGTTCTAGCGCGATGTGATAGCAGCATATTTTAATATTTATTTTAACTGGCTTCTTACTCGAGAAATTTCGATCAATTCTCCATTGAATTAGCGTTTAAATTCAATTTATTATACGTCGACTTCCTTATAAAATCATTAAGTAACATTGTTTAATTGTCCTAATTCAAAGAGACGTACCTATATTGAATCATATCTGTATTACGTACAGTTTCTCGACAAAATTTCGTAAAACCAGGCATTGTTAAAAATTATATGGACATAAACGTCATTTTAACATCGTATACTCTACCGACCACGTATTTCTCCATATCTCCTCCCGTGACACCGCATCGTTCGAAATTCCACTGGAAATCCCTCTAAAAAAAATGCGTATAAAATTCCCCGAAGCGCATACATTATAATCCCAGCGAGTCCGCAGTGTCACGTATATATACTAACTGAAAAGCTGCGCAAACGCTCGCCTTCCGTCTCTCGCAAAAAAAAAAAACGAGAGAAAAAGCGTAAAATTTTCCTCTCGCGCCCAGGCGCGCGGAAATCCGATAATAAGCATCGAAACTCCGGAATTAACATACATGGGGCATACGTAGTCGGGTAGTCGCATGGTTAATGCATAAACCTTGCCCAGAGCTATACGCAAGTTCAAGGCGCGTGTAATCGCGTTAAAAATCGTATCGACCCTCTCTCGCTGTGCGCAGCTGGGGCGGCAGAGTAGAGAGAGAGCCGAGAGACCTCTCTCGACGCGCGATCATGCATAAGTCAACTCGGAAGGGGGAGAACAAGTGGAAGAATTGCCCGAACCTATGCATACACACCTGCTTACTTTTGTATTCCACATGGAAATTGCTTTGTTTTTTTTTCAGCGCTGTAGCTTTCTCAATCGGGAAGCCTAGTTTTTTTTTTGCTTATATAGCGCATGAATAGTCGAGGGAAGAAAGCCTAGTGCGGGTCGTAATCAGTTTGGTTTGTTGGAAATTCAAAAATTATTTAACTATCTGCTGTTAGGTTGAATCTCGCGAAGGAACATTGTTTAGCTCGAATGCTCGATCAGATTCAAAAAAAGTCTGCGACACTTGTCCAAATAACAATATCATGTACATTTGTGTATTAGTCCTTCGATGTCTTGTGTACAGTTCCTAAACACGTACAATAAACATTCGCACAAATCTATTTCCTCCCATTCTACCCGTCGCGCTGTGAAAAATGTGTAAGAAGGAAAAAAAAGCGAAAATTTTCCATTAAAAAAACGCATCGACCGCGTATTACTCAAATCAGACGCCCGCGCGCGCTCCCACGCGTCCTCAAGCCCTGTGCGCGCGATTGAAAATCCCGACGCCACGAAACTGCGCGTGTCCGCGTCGGGGAAGAAAAAATATCCTGTACGCGTGAAAGCTTTCCCCTTTTTTGGGGAGAGGCCAAGCAAAATCGTGCCCTGCAATACACGTCGTAACGGGCGACTGTCGAAGTACCTCCGCTCTATATATATATAGGGTCTCAAGGCTGCGCGCACGTGGTGATGCGGAACCCGAGACACCGCGACGACGATCGTCCCCAGAATTAACGAGCTCGGCACACTCGATCCTCCGCGTAATACGCACAAGCGCTCGCGAGCGACCTCGAGCGGATTAATAATTTCTCGGGAGATCCATCAGCATATTATACACACACACACTGCACACGTGTGTATATATATATATGTGTGTGTGTACACGCACGTATTTATCGTGAACGTATGCGCGAAAGCCTAATGTGCGTGGGACTGTATTCTACGGGCTTATATATAGATAAAGTGCGTTATATACTCGGCGGACTCGGTGCAACGGTGTACACCGGGGGCTGCTTTACGAGCTGCTGCGCGTGTATTATGTACTGCGTGGGTTGCCCGAGGGATGAGCCGCGTCTAACTCGAAAATTGACGCGTGCGCCGATGAGGACGAGGACGACGACGGCGACAGCGACGGTATTGTGCAATATATGAGTGACGCTGCGACTTTGCGAATTGGCCGTTCGTCGGGATTCGAGACTTGTTCTCTGGTCATTGAGACATTCTTGAAACATTCTTGAAACTTTTTATACGGATAATTCGTTGGCTCGAGGTATTTAATGCGTCGTGTGTGTTGACTTTTGTGCACACCCACGTTCCGCTGTGCGATCGTTTAATGAGCTGCGTAAAGTCAGATTAAAAATAAATCGAATGAATAATATAGTAAAGGAAAGGATAGCGGTGAGTGGATTGTTTGATCAAATGAAATTTTTGCATTAAAAATGTTTTAGTTTATTCATGACAGTCGTTACTGCAGTTAAATGAGGTGATTAAAGGGATACTCCGTTGACTGCGAATTACCAGTATACGTTACAGCAGACTGTAAGTGATACATAAATCATACGCTTCAATATCAAGAGCATTTGCCAGAAAGGCGTAGGTAGACTCCATAAACCACGAGTTACACGTTTTGCCCTTTAGCCGATTCTAACCGGTGTTGAAAGTAAAAGCATCGCCAATAATTCATCGTCGAAAACTCTTTAATTATTCGATGTATTTCAAGAAAATCCAAATCCATGCTCGGTCCAATCATTTATTCCGCAACGTTCAGAGCCGGAGATTCGCAGCTCGCGCGGTATACGCTGCGCCCCCGAAAGGATCACGTGCGCATGAATTATGCGTATTATCCAATTCTAGAGGCCAGAAACTATCGACATTACTTTACCTCGTTATGCATGCGCCGCATCGATTTTCAAATGCCCACGAGGCTGCAGCCTACTCCTCTACACTCAAATCGATGTTATTCACCCGCTTACCGGCAATCAAGTGTGTTCTCCAATTTCTTCGACGCAATTTCCCCATTCAAGCTCCCTCTGTACACCCGATCGATACGCACGCGATTCATCGCGTCCAAAGACTGATGAACCCATACGCCGACATCTTCGCGTCTTGCCTATCCAGACGAGATAGTCTAAAAAAAAAAATTTCGAATACGACCGTGTGTGTATACATGTGTATATGGGTGTGCGGTAGGCGCACCTGCGCCCAGACACCCTAACAGCACACTCGAGGAGCATGAATCAAGCGCAATTCGCGAATCAGTGACGTACGTTTCAACCCTTTGCGCGGAACAGCCCGCGACGTCCCTGACGGTTCTCATGGGGGAAATACGCGTATATAGATATACTTACGCGTGCTATGTGGCGAGACAGGGTCCACGCGCTCGCGATATGTCTCTGACACACGCCACAATCGACGCTGGATTTACCCTCTGTCTCGCGCGCGCGCAACACATAATTCAGTCTCGTTTTTTTCTTGCCACCCCTCTCGAGAACCTTCGACCCCGAGGTTTTTCTAGCGCCTTCCTTTTTTTAACTGCTAACGGATAGTCGAGCTGAGCCGCGGTTAAACGCGTATATACCGGGGCCGACTCCCTGATCTCTGGATAAGGAGAGATTGCTTTTTCTGGAATTGAGAGATTTTTACAGGGATTTAGAAGCTGCTCGCGATAATGCTCTGTAGTCCAGGGGGCTGCGGCTTTTTGCCCTGACGATACTTCCAAGTGTAGTTGTTTTAGCTGCGCTTCCGAAGAGTAATGGGTTTCTTTGTGTATTTTGATGAGCTGCAGTTAAAATGAGGTTGGATAATGGCTCTCGGTAACTATATACTGCTTAATCTCGCAATCGTGTAGTCTTTTTTTCCGGGATATAAAGCGTAAGACACGTACCTCCAAATCTGTTTGTTGAGCGGAATTGTGTAAATGATGTGGACGCAACCGACGCAAATAGCTTTCTTATGATTCCCCCTTTCTCGAACTAAGTCTGCACAACGAATCGACCAATATTGACTCGATGAAAATATCGCTTCTCGCTATACGCTAGAAGTTATTCAATCGAAAAAAAACGTGTTCGTGCACGATACTCATATACTCGCTCGTAATTCAAGAAATACGAAAATATTCTTGAAATATTTGTTTATTCTATTTTTACGGCGTGCATCCTCGTGGAAAACAAAATCATCTATTCTCGCGTACACCTTAAATAAAGAATGTAATCTCTTTTCCATAATATTAGCTGTGAAACGGTATATTGCAGCGCCAGAAATTAGAAACTGGCTAAAAACTTCGCCTATACATTATATCCGTATACATGAAAAGCGCACTCTTAGACGGCTTCAAAATATATGAAAAATTAATACGGATTTCCGGCACTTCAATTGCCAATAGCCTGTGTGTCAAGTCTAAATACAAAGTTTTGATTAAAAAGAAAATAGTAATAAAACAATCTATACAGAATAACCATCTCTGGGCATACTTCGCATTGAATCGGTAAATCGCGACACATCGATCTATACCCTGTTATTAGGTACTTGTTGACTCTATAATGGACTCTGAAGTTTCAACCGCAGCTGATGCGGCTCATCATAATTAACCGTGCTCTAGAGCTCTTCACTCGACGAATATTACATCGCTATGTGTAGCGAAGAAGAAGAAGTCTATTTGAATTGCTGGAAGCTTGGCATAATTGAAGTTGCCAATGTAAAGCCTACAGCTACCCAGCGGTTTCTTGTATAATTATGGTGAAGTATGCGTTATTATGCATACCTCCTGCTCCTTGCATCGATCCCACCCATTTCACTCTTGCAATAGTGGCTGCATTGCTTTAGGCGTTCTAGGCAGTAGTGGCTACATGTCTACCAACATTGTATATAGTTGCTTTAATTCTGCCTCCATAATTAAGGTGTGATTGTGTTGAAATTTACGTTATTTTATTTAAAAATCAAAGCCCTCCCACTTACACAAATGTGCTCGGAGGTTCTAAGGTTTATGGCTTGTGGATTTGTGAGTTAAGGGTTTATGGGTTTTTGAAGTTAAGGTTTATGATTTAGGGTTTAGTGCGTATAAGTTTAGGTTAATAAGTTTAGAGTTCATGAATTAAGGAATCATATATTTAGAATTTAGAGTTATAGATATGATTTATATATTTTAGATATTTAGAGTTTTAGTGGTTTTGAGTTTACATTTAGGATTTAGAACTTCAGTGTTGGTAAGATTTATGCCTAAGGTTTAGATATACTGGGTTCAAGATTAGTGGATTTAACAGTATCTTACAAGTTTAGTTTTAGATTTATAATGTTGAGGGTATCCAAGTATGATATTATTGGTGTAGGAGCTTATAAGTTTATGGTGGCCAAATTTTGGGGCTTATGAGTTTAATTTCATGGTTTTTAAATTCATGTGTTTGGAGGATTACAGTTTGGAATTTCGATTTTATGGGATTGTTTGTTTAAAATTTAAATAAATTAATATTGAACAAGCTAAGTATTTGCTAAACGTACATACTACTATTATTAAACGTAAATATTTTTTATTTTTTGAGAAGAGAAGTAAAATAACTTTATTTGTCCTATCGATGTCCTGTCATGTCATTTGTCCTATAAGTATACAATCTATCGTCCCTATATCGACTTATTATTCGCTTTCCCGAAAATCCTATAAAAATTTCATAAGCATCCTGCATTGATGCGGAAATTTCTCATTTGCTACGCGCTCTTCGTATATATGCGTATCCTATAAATTTTCATTAGTTACAAGGTAATTTCCGTATGCTCAAAGCGATGTACTATATAGCTTCTGTTAATCGCACCGCCTTCTCGTCTTCTCTCGTCGTCGTCGACCTTCGCAACCAGAAACCGCGGCTCAAATATCGCTCATTATATTTAGATTGTTTCCAACCAATATTTTTGTCGAATCTTTGATTTTAGTTTAAATATTTCGCTTTAATTGCTCATAATATATGAATAATGCGATCTTTATGATGTACATAACAACCCTGCATTAGTCCGATGAAATATAGCCAGTTATGGCCATCATAATTATATACTCTGAGAAATTGGGGTTTGCAGTACGTTGTACAGCGAATATATGATAATAATTATGCACTCGAACGGATTAACCCCAGTGTATAATTTACAACTTATATATTGCACTAGTTATTTTTTATTATCATTTTTGAGAATATAAAGTACAGCATGACGTAAAATCCTCGCACAAACTAAAATATGGTGCTTAGAGGTTATGTAGACTAAGAAGGAGCTGCGAGAGCAAGTGCTTGTTTTTTAAAGCAGAACGTACACGATAGATTTCGTTCTATAATAATTTATATTTAAACTATACATAACCGTGAAAATTTTATTCTAAGTCACTATTATACGATGAGTGCAAAAATATGATAAATTTGCGTACAGCATTTAAATAACTTTTATCAAAATTAGTTTAATAACCACAATACAAAGATTACAAGATGAACTGCGTTCAATAGAGTCAAATGTAGGAAGTGATACCGTTTGCCTCACTGCAAGTCGAGAACACATAATTAGCTCTATGTATGTGCGGGCATAATCCATAAAGCGGCGTATGTACTATACTGTCCTTCATAAAATAAACCTACATCTCTAAATATTTTTTGCAATGGTCTCTAACCGATCAGGCGGTCCAGTTAGCTCGCCCCGTAAATTTCGGAGCACTATCGATTCTCAATACAATTTCCGCAGTTATATGCTGTCATCGATGACGTGATTCGTCAGCTATACACATCGCGTAGAAGCTCTATAGTATATTTATCGACCTTTTCATCACAAAAATACCGTCTATACCATTTTCTGGGCCTCAGTGTCAGTGAACTTACCGATACCCACTACTAACATCAGCATCTATACTTATCGCAAATCCAACCAAGTATATTCAAGTCATTAGATTTTCAATTACGGGCACGATTCGTCGCGTATATATCGCGGCAAAAGTCACGAATGCAATTACACTGCAGCTACAACGAGTACTTATACACACACGTTGATTAACCCACCCCCCCCCCCTCTACTCCCCTTTTCCCCTTTCGCGAGAAAAATTTTGCGAGTTTCCATATATGTAACGGCTTTTCTTTTTCGACGATTTCACGCGCGGCATGTGCGGCGAACGTTTATGCGCGATCGAGCTTCGGTGCGCAGCATCAAACGTGTATATATATATACGCATAAGTCCGCAAGTTTATGCGCGGCAATCGAATAACGGGCGCGTGCGTGCATTGTTAGCGTCGAGCTAATTGCTCGGCAGAACGCCGCACGAAACACGTACCACTTCAAATCGAACTCCGAAGTTAGAACAATATTGCACGCCTACGCGGGGGGGGGGAGCTTTAATTTATTCCCAGAGATTAGTATCGTCGAGCTTTGAGCTTTCGGAGCTTACGTGGAAATTGGCGCGTAAGGCGCTTTTCTCTCTCTCTCTCTCTCTCTCGGAGCTTTCGGCACAGGAAGACCTAAAGCTTTTCTCTCGAGACCGATGACTTCGATTGGGTCGACGCCAAAAATAATTACCTCCGACACCGGAGCGCGTGGGAGGATCCGTGAAATTAATTCGGTTTTCGGGATGACAAAATAATCGCGCCTCGCCTTCCGGGCTACTTTTTGTTTATACTCGTTTTGTTTCTCTTCGCAGCTCGGGAGATCCGCGAAACCCGATGAAACACAGTGTTTTCGCGAGATCGAAGGAGCGCGGCATCGATTGTTTTAAATTTACATATTCTCGCTGTGTGCCATAAATTTCAAGAACACACAAGAACATTATTATTTTTCTCGCGATTCGCGACGTCTCACGAAATCTGGAAAAAAAACGTGTATTCTCATTTCACTCGGAGCCCCCCAAAAACAGACCGAATCCTCCAGATTTCCCCATTGGCTTGCGCAAATAGATTACGGGAGGAGCAAGAGCTCATCTCTCGTCTTATACCACCTGGCGTGTACGTATAGGTATACATACGTAAGGATACGTGCCAATAGCGACGCGTCACGCGCTTCTTTATACATCGGCTCTTTCTCACGTTCTCCCCGCCGCACATTGTGTGTATATAGCGCGAGCCGTGTGTGCGAGCCGCCGCCTGACGTCAGCGTTCGATCCCTCAATGGCCGAGTCTCTCTATCTATATGCGCTGCAGAGGCGCGCCGGCGCTGCTTCGATTTTTCATCGGCTGCGTGCGCATCTCCTCTATATACACTTCTATACAGTTATATGGAACTCTCTCTTGTGGATGTGTGTACGGGCGACTGTGTATACGTATTGCGGAGGCCGCGAGAGAGTTAGAGTCTGAAATTCCCAGCTTTTCGACACTATATATATACCCTTTTTACCTGTCCTTTATTGTTTTTTCTTTCGCCGCGTTGTTTCCCACGATTCTCGCTGATACGCATTTGATGGGAAGTTGGGGGTGCGCTTTTTCGAGTTTGCGCGTAAATAATTACGGCGTTATACGTGTTTATTTTTGTGCACTCGGAAGCCGGTGTTATTCTACCCCACTTTTTTTCTAACGCGGAATCGAGCGCTGTTTGATGAAGAGACTAATTGCACCGAAGAGTTTTCTTTGCGACGGGAAGATTCTTTTTTCGCAGCCCTGCCACTGTGCTCAATATCGATTTCCAGTTTATTTTACGAGCAATCTTAGAGAAGCTATAATAACTGTTTGCTCATCATGGCTGTAACGGCACCGCCGTGTGTAATGATGTAACAGAAATCAATTTTCAGAAGCCTTTATAGTTCTGATTTAAGTAATTGTTTTTCCCGTTTACTTAGTCGACAATTAATCAGCCTCGAAGTGCGTTTGGCTCTTTATTAATTGCAGCTTTATTAAGGGATAAATTATTCATTAAATTAAATGTTCTGATTCCTCTACAAGACTTCGCAAATTATTTTAATGACGCGTATAATGAATTTTCACACTATATATAGTGTTTATTGCTTATATAAATGCGGTAATCGAAATTATTTAAATGTTATATAAACTTTTGTAACAACTATTTATGCTGTAATTATTTGGATAATCGATAATACTTTGTTTCGAAGTAACCTGTTTATGTTAATTGTTGTTTTTGTTTTTGATGATACGTAAAATAAATTCTGAGCAAAAAATAATAACAATACGACTGAAGTAGGCGTGGCCTCGATCGGTCCTGATGCCTAATCTACTAAAAATATTGATGACATAGCTCTACAATATAGAAGGCTTTTTAAAATCTGAAACAGTAAAAGATATACGGATAAATTATTATTAATAAATTTTGATTAAAATGATAACTTGAATAAAACAGCGTGGTATTATATTACTTTTAATTTTAAACTAAGTCTGTAATGCCAGGCAAGTGGGTTATTTACAGATTCAAGCCTTTTTTTTAAAATGATACAAACATCTCTTAGCCTCGCCCTAATCCAGTGGCTTTTGATAGAAATTTTTACGAAAAATCTTATAGCCACAATTGTACCGTAAAAACTTTCGCTATATAATCTAAAAAAATTAAGCCACTTCACGCCCACGCATCCCCTTAAACCCTAAGTAATTCACACACTTCCGAATGCATACATCTGCGAGTCGCATCGCGTTAATTAAAAGTCCTGCGTAGAGTTTCATTCATGAAGCATTCAAACTAACACAACGGCGTAATAACCCATAACAACCACATAGCGCCTGCGCGCAAACGTTAAAACTTCAGGTAAAACTTTCATCCGGGCAGCAGCAGCAGCAGCAGCGGCGGCTAGAATAATTACGGATTTATGCTTTGTCGTTCATTAGCGTCTACAGTTTTAATGGAGGGTAAAGGTTTTCCACTTCTTTTTCCAACGGCTGCTGCATACACCGATGTGAAATTACATATTATACGCACAGCCGTATCTATATACATATAAGCAAACGAGAAACTGACCAGGCAAATGACATTTTTTGCCCCTCGCGCGGGAAAATTTAATCCGCCACAATTCGAGAGCTCGGCGCGTTTTCACGAGCTTTTTATTTCCTCCAGCCTCGAATCCTCGCATATAATATATACCCACAGTATCATTTACAATTCAACTCGCATCGCGTCAGCGCAGCGGCATCGCGCGATTACACCGGGAAAACATAAATGACAATCATCCGCGTACTGCTGGGGAGCAGCAGCTCATTATCGTATTATTATGTATATTCATTCATTTGCGCAACGATAAGTTGTAAAGCTCTTGTTACACCCGTTCATTTACGAGGCGGCTGTAATGTACAAGCCGTATGAAAAGCAGCGCGTCGCAAGCTCTCCCTCGCGTATCATAACACTCGCCGAGCGAGAAATTTATTTTTAAAAGTAAGCTACAAAACATATATGGATTTCCGTTAAAGTCGCGCGCGATCGATAATCCGCGAATGGACGCGTTGCGCGTGAAATGAAACGAGCTTCTCGCCGCTCGCAAGCTCTCGAAGAAACGGAGGGGACGAGACGAGCGGAAAAAAGCTCGACAGGCGATCGGACACTTGCGTCGTCGTCGTCACCTTCGCCGATTATATTCGCGCTCGCGCGAACACGACGTACGCTCGGCCTTGACTCGGCGGTTAGAACAAATATAAATATCGCAGAATCTATAAATAAAAATCTCACGACTCCATCTAGCCTCACGGCGCTTTGCTCCGCTGTGTACACAAGTGTGTGCAGTGCACGTAAACACGTATTACACTCGCATTCGCGGAGACGAGTCGTTATATGCATAAGGAAGGGCTGCTTTTCGAACTCGGGGATGAAATTCGAAGTCGATCGTTCGGTAAATCGCGAGACACTGCGCAGTACGCGGGGTACGATGCGTACTCGGCACAGATTTCATCGACGCGCGTAAAGCTCGGGAGTCGACAATACAGCGTTGCTATACAACGCAGGAGTCTACCTTAATGAAAAGTCTTACAACTGCCTCTTACGCATAATTGTACAGTGTGTACTCGACGAAAGCGTCGTTCCGAGAACTTCCATTATCTCTTCCGGCCCTGCACACAGATCGCGCACACTCGACTCCCCCGGTAATGTGAAATCGCTTACATATATATATATATATTCGTAATCCCGCGTGTCTAATCGAGCTTTCGCTCGATTCCACTAAAGACAGCAGTCAACTATAAATACGGTGTTTCTCTCTCACGTACGAGCGACGACGCTTCAATTATGCCGCACTGACGCACACGGCAAAAGGAGAAAAGAGGGCCACGTTTGCGCACACGTAAGTACACAAGCGTCCTGCAGCAGCAAACGCTTTGCTGAGCGAATAGCACGAGAGAGAGAGAGAGAGAGACACTCGAGTAGCTGCTGCGAGAATCGTCTCCCCTTCATTCGCTCCCTTCTCTCTCTTTTGTGGCGGTGTGTGTGCAAGGGACGAGAGAGGGCTGGTTACATGCGCGCCGGGGATAGGGGGGGGGGGGAGCTTGCAAGCGCGAGCGTCTTTTTCGCAGGGGAGGGACGAGAGATCGTCTCGCGCGGCTGCGTGTGTTTATGTGGGTTAACGCGACGATGAGTAGGTTAATTCGAAGCGGAGAAGATTTTCGTGGCCTTGAGTGAGATACAGGCTACTTTTGTGTAAGGGATAGCGCAGGCGGGAGAGGAGGGGACGCAGAGATTTTTCGTGAAATTTTTTCGGGGACGATTAATGGTAGAGCTTTTTTGAGGGAGACTTTTGCTTGCTTTATAATACACTTGTGTAAATAAAGAACAGGTAAAGAATTTCTAGTCTTCGACAATAGCGTAGCAGCGTTGCTTATGTATATAACTGCATTTGGAAAGTCATAAAACACGAGCTCCTCTAATTGAAGAATAATTTTCTTTAACGCTTAATTCCAGCTATAGCCAGAGCGCTACTTCATCTTTCTTTCACGACATAAGCCTACGTTTTTTCCTGGTTCTCGTTCTTCTCCAGTCTCCGTCTGTCCCTTTGTCGACCTCTTTCAACTCAATTTCCTTACTCTCACCGTCGGCAGGCCTCTTTCACTCTCCTCCCCCCCCCCTCGTCATTGCATTTGCTCCCTCGCTCCATGCCGTTTTAATTCCCCGGCGCGGCTAGCTCTTATTATCCTCCTTATTTCATTATACGAAATATACTTGCATCTCTCTTGCTATCGCCTCAAGGCTCCGCAGCCACTCCGTGCCTTATTTTTCTCCTCGGCCGTGTGCAAGTCGAAAAAGCTCGGCTCAGCCCTATCGCCTTTGTTTACTCTTCCCACCGTCCGTATATACTGCGCTGCAGCGGTACATCAGTCCGACTTTCGTATACGTGTGTGCCTCCATTCAGCTCCACTCCCTTGTGCGGTCGGCTGGGTAAACTCACGCTTTTTTTTTCTCTATCCATCTCTGTCTCCGGTCGTATCGACCGGCTGCTCGAGCCGTCCAGCCGAAATGGAGAAGCTCATCCTTGGACTATATATCGCATGCTCGTGGGCGACTGAAATCTTTCTCGCCCTTGGCGCGAGGACCCTTATTATACCGAAATAAGGGACGGTGCGTTCGCCGTAATTTACTTACTGCTGTGCGTACAACGATGGCGTCGAAGCTTTTTTTATTTGATATTCGGTGCGGCGAGGGTAGTTTCTTTTTGTTTCGCCGATTGCGTGCAATCCAATTTCGCGGCCACAACGTTATCGACGAGACAATCAATTTGTACTCGTAACAATTGAGAGAGGCAGAGAACTGTGGAAATCGAAGATCTCGCGAAGTAACAGTATTTCGAAATGATTGCGATTCTCACAAACTCTCGTGCAATTTTACAATGACAAGTTGCTATTCTTCTCGCTTTGCGCAAATCGTTTGCTTTGCAACCTGCAACGTTATGGCGGTAAATTAGAATTTTTAATTGCCTTCCAGACCACTCCGAAGAAAGCAGCTGAAATATACACACGTACGTGCAATATAATAAATGCAGAATGGCATACGGCTCGCAATGGGTCAGCGATATATACAGCGACCGCGCATGTTTTCACGTCTCTGCGCGAAGCTCTATTTTTGTAAATGTAAATCTACTTCTGCCACATCGTACGCTCCCAATCCCATTTCAAATTATCATCTCAGAGACTGTCTCTTCCATACTGCTTACTTTTTCGCTTCAATCTCACTTTTCCTTTAGAACAATGCTTCGCGACCGAAAGCAGCTGTAATGAAACATTAATAGCCCGAGACGCGACGGTCCAAGTCCCGTTTAATACGCGAGGCAAAAGTTGAGCGCCGTGTTCTCCTCGCCGCGCGTAAAAAGTGTACATCGAAAGGAAAGCCATCGTACGTCGCTCGACTTGATTAAAATGCGGGTAAAAGTTTCACTCGTGCGGCTCGGACCACACCTCCCAACCCCGTCGAGTGAATTTCGAGCCAACGTCACAGCGTCACGTCGAGTTTTTACTCTGTCTATGTGTGTATATGAGTGTGTCCAGGAAATTTCGGAAACAACTCGGACGGAAAAGTTGCAAAGAATTTTCTTGAAGGCACACCTGCCAGACCTGTTTTTTAACATTTTTTTCAGATTTTTTACGACGTTTTCCGTGATTTCGATTTTTTTGGATTTTTGAAAAAACAAAAATTGAACCGGATCAATCTGAAAAAATTTCAGAGCATTCTTTGATGAATTTTAAGACAGTTTCGTTCTAATGAAATTTTTACAAAAGTCCATAGTTTTCGAGAAAAAACATCTATGAATTCTCTTTTTGTTAATTATTTCTCGTTTTTTCGAGTCATTTTTGTTCCAGAAAAAATATACCCTAAAATTTTCCGTGCACGCGAGCTTCTTCTCTTTCAGAATGACCTAAGGAACAAGAAAAAAAACAGGTCTGATAGGTGTACCTTCAAGAAAATTTTTTGCAACTTTTTCGTCCGAGTTGTTTCCGAAATTTCCTGGACGTACTCATATAGATATAAGTTGAAGCGACATATAAGAGAGACGCGGTTGTGGAGAAAAAAAACTTTCCTGGAACACGTCCCCATATATCTGCACAAAAGCATCGAGAAGCAGCAACTTTTTCCCCTTGGAAGAAAATACCGCGAAACTGCAGGATCCGCAACTTTTCGTGTCTATATACAGAGCCAGTGAGAAAATGCGTATAACTCCCGACGGTCTTACTCATGTGTCTACGATACAACCCTGTGTATTGCTCGCACGTACGGTCAAGATTTATCCTTCGCTTTGACCTTCCGGGAATGTATGGCTCGCTTCCAAAGTCTGGCTTTAAGAAAAATTTCCGCTGGAGCACATGTACTTTATATATATAAGATATCGGAATATGCTGATTGGAAAATGTACGCGCTGGATATCAATGTATGAAGTGTGTTTTAAGAATTTTTGATTTTTGATCCGTTTTTTTTTAATTTGGTTTCAAACCCCGTCTCACGACGTTAAAAGTTCTATCGTCGGGTTATTCGTTGTCCGCTTATGCTTACACCATATACATCTCACTTGAACGAGAGAATATATCATGTTCGCGTATACATGAGGGAGTTACGGTCTGTTGGTAATCGAGTGTACGGCGCATCGTGCGAAGCGAAATTGCTTTTTAAACGATTTCATGAAGATCGGAGAAGTTGCCTTGACTTTATGTGTCGTCGCTTGAAGAGCGTATGGATTTTCCGGTGGACCATTTTTTCAGACAGATTTTCTCTTTTGTTTACTTGGGAGTGAAATAATGTACAATTTTCGAAAATTTCTCAAGTTTTTCAGTAATTGCGAAAATCATAAAAAAAGAAGTCATAAAAAACTATGGAAATTTTAGTCGATATAAAATTGATACTCATAAAAACAAATTAATATACCGGTTTGTTTTGAATTCCGTACCTGTTGATTGATAAAAAAGTAGCTACATCAAACTATCTTTTTGGCAAAAATAGAAACATTAACAAAATTCCACAATATTAAATTATATTATTTAATGATTTTCTTTTTGATTACGTTGTTTCCTATCAGGAATTATAACATAAAACAGCGTCAATTTTTATATTTTCCTGGTATACTGCAGAAAAATACAATTTTTTTATTAACTTTTTACATATGTATTATTGTTATTTATTAATAATCCGTAACTGATGAAACCTACGATACATTGACTCCACCATTATATATGATCGGTGCATAAAAAAATCATAGTTTCATTAATTCAATATGATATAATTTTGAATGCCATATTTTATTTTTCTTCGTTAATTTCTTTCGTTAATAATTATCCTTGCATACATATAACAATAATACAGCACATATTCATGCATTACGATGCATTTTAATAAAGAAAAAGAATTTCATTATTTTACGCAGATTCTGTCGAAAACCTTTGTTTTTGGCAAATACATAACAGTTTGGCTCGTGCGAACTCGTATCCTGGGCGCAGCTTATCCTCCTCCCCTGATTTATGACACTGCGACAGAGCAGTGGAAAACAGCCCCACAAAACGAAGGAGATACATAAAAATTTGTCATAAAAAATTTTCCCGTGTAGCTCTTCTTTTATATAAGCGTTTCAGGTATTTTATAAAGGCACGCATGAAAAAGATGCGATGTGAATGAGAGCGAGATAGATAATAAAACAAAAATCGTAAAATTCCTTGTTCCACTTCCCACTATCGCAAGGGAGTACAACACCTAAATTTTACTTGCGCAAATATTATCTCAGGGATTATTGTACAAGAGTTAAAAGAGGTATTAAAACCCCATCGCGTACAGTTATTCAAATATGATCATAGAAGTATTTATTTCAAAAATTATGAACATATATATATAATACAGATATAAAAGATGTGTAGTATAACATTTGTAATCTTAAATTAGATTATTTTAAAACTTTTTATACAAATTTATACGCAAATTTTATACCCTGCATAATTCAAAATTATGCTTCTCCCTAAATGTAATATTGAAGCGAGGAATAAGCCTCAAATCGAGATTTAATCGGGGTTATTTAGCTTCGAGTGTGTTTTAAAAATAACAGGAAAAATTTTTCCTGTGCAATTGCGAATGCGCATTTAAGAAGCAGTACGAGTTTGTACCGTTCGATTTTATATTAAAATACATACCCCTGGTGTAATCCAGATAGAAAACATTTCGAGACAGATTCGCGAAGTCGATACTTGACAACAAGAGAAAATCCAAGTGAGAAATATAATTGGAAAAAGATATAATATATTGAGGAGGTTTGAGCTGAAGCAGAGTCTGCCCTGATTGATTATATAATTACGAAAAGTATTGCAGGAAATGAAACGGGCCGTTGAATGAACTCGAGAGAGGATCGATTTGTTAGAGGGTATTTTCTTGAAAAGAATCGAGGAAAAATTGCTGAGGAAGCATTTATCGTGCAATTTGATAGAGTGGATGAACATTTTTTTAGGGGTTAAGATTAAGGGGACAGAACAGGCCTAGACGCTAAAATAAAACATTTTCTTTTATATATAGGAGCTCAAAAAATTTTTTTATAAAATCAGTTTAAATGAATCTTTTTTATCTTAAAAAGTTCATACGTAGCTTCAATTTAAGCTATTAAACATCCATAACATTGATTCAACTTTTAATAAATTTATTACTAATAGAAATGTATTTTTGTGATTCTAAGTAATGTAAAGGGGAGGAAATAAAATGCTTGACAGCTCATTTTACTTCTTTACACTTATACTAAAATTATTTTTTTTTCAAAAATGTAGATGCAACTTTTTCAAAAAAAAAAACTAAACAAAAGTTTTGCATTGATTGCTTCAGAAGAAAAAAAATTCACATACTTGTAAAGAAAACTTTTTATTTTAACGTATAAAGCAGAAATGATAACTCGTATTTCTCTAGTGATTCGTTTACGTATTTATAAAATATACCTATATCCTACTACATATGGTAGACTGGACTGGGTAAGTGATGTAGATAAATCCCAAAGAAACTGTCTAATCATTCTCATAGAAACTAAATACACGCATCATGAATAATTTCAGAAGCAAAAATCACCGCATAACTCGTAGTTATATTTGTAATCATGTAAGACGATTCGAAGCTTGATTGAGATTGATTTGTAGTCGTGAATAAAAGTCGATAAAACGCTCGTGGAATCTATAATTACTGTAAGTTAACTCTTTTTATTCTTTAATATTTTTAGCGCTATGTAAAAAACTTTATGAATAACTAACCTCTTCTCTTAGTTCTTCTTCTTTCTTGTACATTAACATTGTAAGATTCTTTATACGTGGTAAAAATTTAATCCAATTTTTGTCCGAAACAACCATTAAGTGGGTGTGTTAGCCACTTATTGATTCAAACTTGAGCTACGTTCTATTGCAGGCTCATAAGTGAGAATATGAAATTCTTCTTATTTGGATTATCCGCGATCAGGATCAATATTCTAATTTCTCGGTTTGAGAATAATTTAATGATGCCACTTTGAACAATTTTGCTATACTCTAACATCCATTTACTTGTGTTGCAGAAACATAAGTGAATTCAACGACACACTGAAATTATGCTCCATTATTACTCTGGTGCATATCAAAAAACAATCGTTATCAATTATATCTCAATTATTCAGTTACCAACGTCACTCAATCCAAAGTGAACTGTCAGCTGTTTTTTTAGACTCGTATAGAAACTCATATAAGACTTTCAGAAGCTATCGACGAAAATACCGTTTTATTTGTTAAATGTCAAATGTAAGAATCAAATCAAATTTGCAAAGCAATAAAATATTAAAACTTCAACAACACTGTAAATTCACTTTAACATCGCAGCAGGACGGTAACGAGCGTTCCTTCGAAAAATTCGTTGCGACAAAAAGGAAGAAGAAAGACGCGCGCGTTTTCTAATTCCTCCGCGCGTTTCGGTTTATATACGCGCGAAAGCGTGTAAAACTAATATCAAAGCCCTGTGGGAAAGTCGCGTATATCGATTTGGACTCGGCAAGTTCCGCGCGATGAGTTACGCTCCAAGTTTTCTTACGTAACGTCAAAGGAATAATAATGGGATTTCGCTCACTAAATCAAAGTATTCTCACGGACACCGAAAGAGCTCGAAATATCATCGCTCCGCGCGCATATAATGGAATCTCTCCTTGTGCTGCGTGATAAGCGAATTACGCTTTTATCATGCAAAATCAGGACGAAGCAAATTTCTCCCCAAGGATGAAGAGTACAGCGGAGATCCAGAATTATGCATAACATCTTTCCTTAACTAACTAGCGTTATACATTACATTTGCGATACGTATACAAACGAAATTCGCGCGCATACGGCTATTTCGCAATTCCGTTCGTCGAATCCGTCAATGGATATAACCGCGCGCCTAGACGCCATGTACAGGGTCGAACGTAAAAAGAAAATTCGAAATACGCGCGAGTAAAGCGCGCGCTCTCGGCCGAAAGGTGGAGTCGAGATAAAAGTTATCGCGCGACCCCCGGGCGATCTTTCGAATGGAAAGATAATTTTTCTCCCCTCCCCCCCCCCCCGTCTTTTACGGAGACGCGCCGCACTTCAATGGACGGCTTCCCTCTCGCTTTATCGTTTAGCCGCGCCGTATAATATACGAGCTTTCGCAGTCTCCACTCGTCCTCTGTATTTTTTTTTTTCACTTCGGCTGCGACCCCTTGTAATTTCTTCCGACACCGAGAGAAAGATAGAGAGAAGCGGGTGTATATTCGCAGGATCAGAGTCAGGGGGAAAGTCACAGTCGGATATGGGTTACGAGCTCCATCTTCTTCTTCTTCTTCTTTTGATATCGGATGAGCGGCGTTAGCGGATCGTATAATACGCAATAATCCGAGCTTTTCCATTTGCCGGCGTCGGGGCGTGCGTATATATATATACATATAACGTCGGCGAGGAAAACAGCGCAGTCAAGCTCTCTCTCGAGGATAGAGCCTTCGCTGGCGAAGTGCGCGTCCCGCGTAAAAAAAAAAAAATGAAGGCTCGCGCGGACCTCGATAGCACGGAATAGCTGGGGTCGATACCGAGCTGCACGGAAAGTTTTTTCGAGTCGATAATTAGTTGAGCTGCGCTGATGCCGCACGTATATAAGAGAGCCTCGGCGCAGCTTACTCTCTGCTCTCCGGAATGCTCGATGCGCTCGCTCGTTTTTCGGGCTCGTTTTGTGCTTGAGTCTCGCGCACTTCTTCGTAGCTTTTTGTACTTTTTGCTGCGGGGTTAAGTATAATTATCGAAATTATTTCGAAGTTTTATTTTTGTTTTAGCCTCTGGCGCGCGATTTGATGTTTAACAATACAAATATACTTGCACTTTTATGTAGGCACTCAAGCAGCCGTATCCGTAAAAGTGCTGTACTATATTGTACGAAAGGGTGTAGCAAAAGATTGCGGGGAAGCTCATCATTTTATCCGTCCATTCGCGACATTAGTAATCCACTATTACAGCGTATTTATAACTACTTTTATATCTGTGCTGAGCAGTAATGAATTGCTTGAGACACGGGATAGCTGCGGAGCACCAGATTTATGACTGCGAATTGAAACACGATATGATAAAAAAAAATTAAAGCTATTATTAACCTCCTTTTCCCGAGCTGTTACAAAAATTTTCCAATACTCTTTTAAACGATTAAATCCGCCATAAATTTCAACGTAACGAAATTGACGCTGCGAATCACGCACAAAAGTGCAATATATATGCATCGTACAATAGTAAATGGAAAATTCACGCGAAGTGCTTTCGCGATGCGCGCAAAGCGTCACGCGTACATATCTATATATATCCTCCCGTGTAATTCAGAGACGTATTACCTACATTTCCGATGTGCATGTATACTCCGGAATCCTTTTGCCGTAGTCGATTTATGCCGTTCTCGCCTAACGGAGATTACGCGCGCGTCTGGTGCAAGGAAAACGCGCGCGTCAGCGCCGATTTCCCATGCGCCCACGTGTGTGCGCGCGCGCGCGACGATCGATCGCGGGCATTTGCAGGACAAAAGAAACTTTTTATGTCCGCAGCGCAGCGACGAGCTCGCATTCTATGTAGATGCTATCGTCCTGCGACCACCGCGCGGGATATTTATACACGTTCGAATTGTTTGATTTTTATAGCTCGTATATATCACCTATATATATATATATACACACAGCCGGTCACTGCTATTTGTGTAAAGACAAAGTTTGGTTCGCGAAAATCATCTCGAAGACTCTAGCAGCTCTCCTCCTACTCGCGCACCAGAGCTCAGAAAAAAACTTGTCTCTCTCTCTCTCTCTCAATAACGCCGACAAAGCATATAATACACACGCGAGCGTCATCGGACTCGAAAGATTTCTGCGGATCACCGCCGGGACGAAAATAAAAAAGTCGTCAACTCGCACGATCGTCGCTCCTTTCTCTCTCTCTCTCTGTCTCTTTCTCTCCTTTTCTCTCCCACTGCGTTCGCTCTAGCTACACAGCTTCAAACCAAACGCGAAGGCCGCTGTGCGTAAGAAAGCTGCCGAAAAAGCGCGCTCGAATAATATGTATATATAGGTATCCTGCAATTCTTATATATATATTCGCGCGCGTGTGCGTCACCGCAAAAGCTGATGTCGGGACCGGTCAGTCGTCGTCGTCGTCGTCGGGAGCCTTGATATGTAGTCACTCGTCGCGAGTTTATACAGCAGTCTCGCGCCGGCCGCTGCCGCCGCCGCTGCTCGCGCGCGCGCGTCCGTTCCTTTTATTTATTTTTATTTTTTTCTCTCATTATACACTTGCACAGCTCTCGTATATACAAAGCGCAACGCCGCGAGAGCGATGTGCCGACGAGGTGTACTCCAAGATTTATCGGCCAAATAAATTGTCGTAAAAAAGTGTGTGTGTGTGTGTGTGTGTATGTGTGCCTGTGCGTGTATTTATTCTTTTTTCTTCCCGTTCCCGTTCGAGAGACGCAGACACGGCGCTGCAGTTTAACGAAAGCGCTTGTACACTGCAGAAACAATTGCGACGACAGCGCTTAAAAAATGTATGCGCTCCACGCGCGCGTCGCTGCCTGAAACGATAAGAATCTCCGGTGTCGTGCGGTGCGTATACCTTGAGCGCGGCGGCGACGGACTTGTCCGCGCTGTTGTGTATTTGCTTTTTTTTTACACGTGTGTGTGTGTGTGTGTGCGTTCGGCGAGCGCGTTAAGTGCTTTTACGGAAACGTATAATGGATTGAGTTCGATATATCGATGTTCCTAGATTCCAGCCGATAAGAGAGAGAGAGAGGTGCGAACAAGCTCTGAGCTTTTATGGAGAGTACGTGTGAGCTTTTTTTTCTTCTCTCCGGGCTTATAGGGCGAGCTGTACGCCGTTTAAAATTGCGAGGTTAAAAAGATCGATTTACATGTAATTCGAAGAGAAGTCTGAACCAATATGAGTGCTATAATAAGAATGCTCTTTCTTGGCTTCTGTATGTATATGTAGAATTTAAAAAGAAAATGCATTTTCCTTTGGTCTAGACTAGACTTTCTTCTGTCAGTCGAAAGATAGTCAAAAGTGCAGAGGAACACGGGAAAAGTTACTAGTGACCATATTTCGGAGCCGTTTTACGCTTTTTTTTACAAAAAATTAATGCGTCAAAATACTGGAATAATAGCAACTATAAGAATGTTTCCGAGGCAACAATAAAATTTCGAATTAAACTACAATAAAGTGTTACAAAAGAGCTTTAATTTAAAAAAAAATATGCCGAGCGTCGATGCTCTGATCAAAAGTTATGCCCGTTTAAAAAAATAATAATAAAAATCCGAATAGCTGATTTTTTCTTTTTCCTCCATATGCCCTCCCATGTTCAATTTTCATATTCAATATTTCCTATGTTCCTCGGAATTTTTTATCATCATTTGGTTTACAGAAGAAAGTCCCATTGGTCCGAAAGCTCTATAGCTTAACATTTTTTTCTGTGCCAATTCTAGGCCAAAGAAAAGTGCATTTATTTTTTGAAATTGGACATATATTTATAATTTATAAAATCACCCTGAGGCTCTTCGAGCGAAGCTTATTTCTTCCGGAACGATAAAGTAGCCTTAAGAAATCGTCAAGATGCACTACATGCAAGTTAGTCTAACGTGATGATAATTCTTTGCAGAAAATGCCTTCGTTGGTAAAGAGACAGGCGCCGAAGCCGAGCGAGGAGACGCCGCCGATCCTGACGACTCTCAGCAGTCAAACTTCAAATCTGACGACGATAAGATCGGTCACAAATGCGGAAGAAACGGGGGGATCCGGTGAGTTTAATACATATTTCTATGCTATGAAACTATTCCTAATAATATCCTTAGAATTAGCATAGGCTCGTAAATTTCACTCAACTATCATTCAAAAATTCGCGCAAAGGAGCATCTATCCCCCCGGTACAAACTTAACTATAAATTAGCTAATTTCGTTATAAATTAGCTAATTCATAACGAAATTAGCTAATTTATCGTTAAGTTTCTACCAGGGTCGTTGCGAAACTATTGGATATTGTTTCCTGAGCCTGAAAGAACGTCGCAAGACATTTATCAATAACACTTTTTAAGGATCGAATTTTTGAGAATCGTCTGAGTGAAATTAACGCGAACTTAATAAGTGTACACGAGTGTAGCGTCATTTTGAGCGCAGTAATATTATAAAATTGCTCCCAATCGAGGACACTGCGTTTCGTAACGAGCTCGAGAAAAGCAAGGAGTCGAACTTGTTGAGAAAAAAAAAATACTTTGAAACAACAACTACGCTCTAACCTCAAATCGCGACTTCCTGGTAAAAAAAAATGAATGACTAAAACACGCGCAGCGAAGAAAACGGTCTGATAACGATTTCACATTAAATTCAAATAAATCAGCGAATTTGAATAAATGTTGCAGCTCCGAGTGTATACACACTCGGCAAAGTTTTTGTAATACGCGTTTTACATAATGAGATACTTGCTCGGCTCGGAATCGCCGATGAAGAACCACCTCGAGAACAGCGCGAGTGAACGCAAGGATCGTAAGGACGTCTCAGAAAGTTAAAATTCGCGAAGCAGCGCAAGCTTCGAATGTCAAGACAATACGTGCAAAGTCACGCGAAATTCTCCAATTTCACGAAACGCGTCAAGGGCCCTCCGAATTCTGACTGCACATTCTTATTTCGCATTAAAATAAAAATACCCGCACATACACATTCGACTTTATCGCGCAAGACTTAGGAAACGCGCGGAGTCCTATCTTCGTCCTTGAGGCGACCGGCGCGCGCGTGTCCGCGATGTGTGCGGAGCAAAGATTGATAATGACCTTGTTTGAGCAGTCATGACGACGGAAACGGAAGGCATCACCACCACCACGGCGAAGTCGTTGGAGGAAAAATTGGGGAATGTGGGGGAAAAAATTATGAAAGACACTGGATTGCCCCCGTGGGGTCTCGTTGCCATTCTAATAGGTAAGCTCCATTTACTATACACAGCGTATTGTTTTTGTTGTCTTTCTTATGTTTTTTTTTTATTTTCTCGTCGACGAGAAACACATATAAGTTTGCATCGCTGTGCATCGCGATATTCTCTGCAATGTATACAATAACAATGAGATACATATACGTAGCGGAGCTCGTTATGTACAATCAATCAATTTGTACACGACGAGCTGATCAGTTCGGCAAACTTTCACGAGCCGCTTAATTGTTTGATTGCAATTGACGTGCGCGCACTATATACATTTAGCGTTGCGTTCGAGACTGAAAAAAATTACGCGTCCGCTGCAACGATGCGGAATTTCTTATTTCGTTGTTGCCGTGCGCGTAGGCACTGATACTTTGATTGCGTTACTTTGTAAGAATGTACGCACAATAAGTCCTCTTTATTTAGCCGAACGTGGAAATGTAAAATACGTTCCTTCCGTGGAATTGAAAAACTGCATTTTTTTTTGCGCGCGCGCGAGTGCGTCTCTCGCACAAATAGAAAAGTATCGTCGAGTCGTATTATCTGAATAAAGGAACTGATATAATTCTAAATTAAAATTTCCAAGCGATAGCAAAGCCCGACGAAATGGCTTTTGTATTATAAGGAATGACGCAACGGCCGTTTTCGTTGTTATCATCGTTATTTCACTAACAGCCACTTTTTTTTCTTGATTTAACGTGTACATTATTGTATGCACGTCGCGAATAGCAGTTATTTACGTAATGATCTCTCGAGAGAAAAAAATGAAGTAATCGTTATTCTAATGTGCCTATTGCTGTTGTCGAAAACAGCCTATTACATCTATAAGTACGCGCGATTGGTTTTTATTAAGATTTTTACGCTCTGCTCTTTATAACGTAACGACAAATCGCATGCCAAGTACGTTTTAGAAACATCTTAGCAGCCGATGAAATTTCAATTTATTAATAGACTTGCTAGTAGAAATTAGACTATTTTTATTATATAGATTATAGCGAGTTTAAAACAAGAATAAGACGAGCAAATCCAAATTTTACAAATTAATAGTGGCAGCAATTATCCGTGTAAATGCATGCACGTAACGCGTAAGCGGGTGCATGTAAAATTTCGTAATGAGCCGTCTTACCGTATTCGGCACGATTCTACTTGCGCTTGCTGGAGCTTAATTCCTGTCGAACGTGCTCGGCAATCGTGCGCTTTGTAGTTGGTGAGATTTTTTTTTTTAATTCAGCCAATTTCACAAGCAAACTCGAAGGAAGGCGCATAATTTTCGCAAACGTTTCAGCGCCGCTAGATATTGAAATTTTTTACGCGCACCTATACACGTATATACCGCGTAAAAGTAAATCAATTTCATCGAGACGGCAAAGTCGCTCCGATGCGAAAAGTCACGCGCAAATGCGCTCGAGAGTTGATTAAACAAATCCAAATTCTACACGGAAATAAAGTTAAGCAAATTAGTTTATCTCACGTCCGTCGTATAACGAAATCGACTCGCGCACAAGTTTGCAAACGAAGTTCCGCGCCTACGTAAACTTTCCGGTGCCAGCTCGCGCAGCTCGTCGGGTGCATTTTACAATATTTATAATTTTATGGAACCGCGAAGGCCTATACATCGGTCGGAGAGAAAAGTAAAGAAAGAAAAAATGCGGCGGCTCGGGTTTTGAAGTGATAACTGAACTGAAATTATGGGACGGTGAACTTGCGCGAGAGCCGTGTAAGGGAGCGAAGGAGGGGCGGAAAGTGAAACCGCAGGAGGGGTTGCCCTCTCCGCTTTTCTCCATATTTCCGAGTGGCTCTCCACGTTTTCCCTCTCCACTTCCTTATCTTCGACTGAATCGCTTCTCGTTGTGCGCCATCTCTATCTTATACCTCCCGTGTATACATATATACATGCCCTGTCTGCCTTTTCTTTTCTCTTTCTTTCCCCCTGTATAGCCCCGTAACGGCTCTCCTTCTCTCCGCGTTAGCAGCGAATTTCTCGGAATAATACGGTTTCTGCTCAGTTAAATTTATGCAATGGAAAAGAATTGTTTCGCGGACAAAAATGAATGATTCTTCGATTGCTTCGCGAGCCAATGTTTGCAATTTGAAAAACGTATATACGACTTTTTTGATCTTTCAAAAATTTAAATTTTAATTTAAATTTTAAAGTGGATTGGATATGACATAAATATTGAGTATGACGTAAATATTAAGTATCTTGTACAATTTCCAGAATATTTGAAAACGCATAAAAATGCAAAAAATTTATGGACGATACGTACTTTGTAGTCATCGAATTTTTTTCTGCTTTCTGTTTTATTCTAATTAATGTACAATGCAACATTTTTATATAATTCCTTGTCCAAGCACCTTAAAAAAAAAACTATAAAATTTCTATCTTACGCTCACTCGAGCGAATGCAGAGCAATGCACACGGGCATAAAACGACTTTCTTTTTATTTCATTGAATTCTTCAGATTGAAAAAAATGCGCGCGTTCAATAAAATTATATCGCTCTACGTGTACAGGCACATTCTATATACGTATATACAACGCGTTGTATCGAATTTTCGCTTGGCTGCGTGAGTAACTGATTGATTCACACTTGTTTGCGAAGAATTCAAATGTGCATGCAAACGCGCGGGAGAGTATGTAAGTACTTTTATCGCGGCAACTTCATTCAAACGCGTTCTCTATCTGCGAAGTAAATCACTGGAGTTTTGTGTGCGAAGCTTTTTTATTCGGTAAAGACGTACTTGGATCATTATTTTCTTACGTTTATAGATTCTCCAATATCCCGTTACTCTGCATTTAACATTGGAATTTGAAAGTAATTAATATAATCTATGAAACGATTATAAACAAAGTTATTGTAAGCGGTATTAATTAATCTGCTGCAGTTTTCACGGGATACGCCTGTACCTAGATGTTACAGGAATTATAAAAATGTTGTATTAGATATTATGCAGTTAGCACAAATAAAAATAATGACTTAAAAATAGTACCTTAAAATGCAAAAGCAATCAAAAGAATCTTTGATTCTTACTCATAAAATATTGACTGAGAGAAGCATAGGTGAATAGAATAATTCACGAGAGACCGTCTAACAAAATGTAACGCAGAATATCCAATAAAATCGTGAAGTTTCAATGCTCGCCGCTCTCGAATCCAGAAAAAAAAAACGTTATCGCTTCAATAGCCCGAAAACCGCGTCTATCGCCGCAATTCCCTTTTATCCATGTGGTCGATCTGACGAAACGTGCGTGTGCACTTGGCAAAAATTGTCCTGTACAGCGGTGGCCGTGATCGTGCTCGGATTCTGCGGCTTCTGCATAAGAAGATGCTTCCGCAAGCGGCGCTCAAAGGACGGCAAGAAGGGCCTGAAGGGCGCGGTGGACCTGAAATCGGTGCAGCTGCTGGGCAGCACGTACAAGGACAAGGTAAGCCCGATCTTGTCTCCGATACGCTTTGGTAGTCACGTAGGCGCCTCCCAATACAAGCGAGGAATCCGCTTCGGTATGCGCAGGTTCAGCCGGACATGGAGGAGCTGACCGACAACGCCGAGGAGCCCGACGAGGCCGAGAGCAAGCAGAGCGAAGTCAAGCTCGGCAGGCTTCAGTACAAGGTGAGCCGACGGACGAGGAGCTTTTCTTTTTCCCCATGCGTAGAATTTACCCTCGGCGATACGCTATTTTTCCTTTTCCGTATTGACCAATTCTCATAGAAAAATGCACTTTTTAGGGGTCCGGAAATGGAAAATTTTTTCTTTACGCTAGAGGTTTCGGACCGATTGGACTTTCTTCTGTTAGCTGATCGATATAGTCAAAAATGCAGAGGGACATGGGAAACATGGAACGTTAGAATTCAATATGGGGAGGTACATGGAAAAAAAAGAAAATCGGCTATTCAGATTTTTATTTACTTTTTTTGTCAAACGGGCATAACTTTTGATCAGAGCATCGAATCTGGGTATATTTAGTTTAAATTAAAGCTTTAAATTAAAGCTCTTTATGCCTCGGAAATATTCGTAGTTGACATCATTCCAGTATATCTTTTGGCTTACAGAAGAAAGTCTTATCGATTCGAAACCTCTAGCTTTAAAAATAAAATTTCGATTTCTGGACCTCCGAAAAGTGCATTTTTCTATGAGAATTGGTCATGTACGTTCTTGCGCCTTGTTTGCGTATACGTCGATGGCCTTGTACTACTTGAATTCATATCTCAAAATTATTTGTCTTCAAGGCGTCCCACTTCCTCAGGTGCGCGTATCTCGTGTCTCCGTACTCCCTTTCCCGTGATGTCTAGAGTATTTCATGTACTTACGGGACGATCGAGTTATGCGTTTAGCGGAGAAGCGATCGCAAGCTCCTTACGGTTTTACGGTCGGTTCGGAAAATTTGGAAATTTTACTGCAACGCATACATCGATAAACTTAAAAATGTATACTTCGATAAAATTTGGTGAACATATAAGTGTAAAGCAAAAGTTTCGTATAGTATGCAATCTTCACGATAAAAATATTAACATATAGATGTACGGAGATTCAAAATTGGTATACTCAATCTTAAAAAAAAATTAATCAAATCAGCTTGTATGCGAAATCCAGGAATGACAATTTCGAAAAATGGAATCATGGATTTAGGATGTAAATTAAACCGAGAGCCATGACTTTAAGTAATTTTATTTTAAAATACTAGGATCGAGTGTTCCTTGTAATCAATTGTATTTTTTAATAACTGATATCAACAAAAGACCGTTTGTTTCGATATGACATTCACAGTAACGAATAATCATCAATTCTATTTTTTATTGGAATATAAAGTATATATATTTTATAAACGCAAACAAAGGAGCGTTTTGAAATAGGGTCTCACAGTCTATTAGAAATTCAGATTCTGCGCCCCAATATAGTAGAGAAAGAGTAGATAAAAAAAAGTAAAGAAAAAAAACTAATGTGCTTTCATCAAAGAATGTAAATGAAATCAGAAGAAAGTTGCTCCCCGTTGTGCAATTATTTGTCATTCTCCAGTAAGTTTCAAGTCAAGCCACCATTGTAAGCCCGAAACTTTGCGGAATGATGGATGATTACATAACGAAGGGCTACTGCGTCGTGATTTATCACAAGTTCATTTTCGTATTCTCTGTTACAAAAGAAAATTAGTCTTTCTGCTATATTCTGGCATGAAATTTGTCCAGCTTTAATTGACTATGAGTCATCCTCAAGCATTACCCAAGTAAAAAAATTAATTATATAAATACGAAATTCACTTACATTTTCTTCAAATTCATTTGAGGTTTCAATCCTTTTCTTTTCCCATTAATTTGGCTCGAAGTGACAAATAAATTCAGATTCACACATAATTATCGCATACGCGCTTTAACAGATAATCAATCAAGTACTGCTCCGGTGAAAAATCGATGTACACTATAAACATATACGAAACCGCGTTAATTATCAACTCAAAAATCAAACGACACACAACGAACCAATTTATCCTCAAACTTGCCTTTTCGCACACTCGCGAATTTCTCAACCCGTGTATTAGCGCGGCGCAGAGGGAGAGAGACAAAATAAAATTCTGACGTCGACGCTAGTCTCAAGTGAATGTTTATTGATCGCCGGAGCCGAGCTCTCTCGCTCTCCGTCTCTGTCTCGCCGTGCGCCGCCATCTCTCTCTCTCTCTCTCTCTCTCTCTCTCCTCGTGTGATGCGCACTCATGTGCGCGTTAGAAAGAGAGATGAATGAGATGGAGAAAGGAAGCGAGTCGTGGCATAACGCGATTTTCGTATGACCTAGAGAGAGAGAGAGAGATGGCCTGGCACGCGGCCGTTAAAAGACTCCGAGACGCGGAAGCTATAGAGAGAAAATCCACGCACCGCCTTTCCGCCCGCCGATTCCCATCAGATGCGGATTCCCCCGTACTCGCCGAGCTGATTTCCTTTTCTCTCCCTCTCTCCCTCCTCTAGTTTGTAGCGAGGCGTATTGGATCTCGCGTTTAAATTTTCCTCCGGGAAAAGATGACGCCGCTATTGATTTTTCTCCCGCGCGGACGCTTGTACGCGCGCGGCGCGAGTTTCTCGCGAGAGAGCAGATTGAATCGCGCTGTTTCCGCACACAAGAACGGGGGTACGCATACGCGTACGCGTTTACGCGATAAATCGAAAGCCACACAGCGATCGAAATGTATACTCGGAAGTCTTCGTTACGACGCGACGATCGATCGATATTCGGGGAAATAAGAGTTGCGCGGAGGCAAGCTAAAATTAGGGAGGTATAAGAAAAAACGAGGGAGATACGTTAACTAACGATTGTGCCTGTTGCCGGACGCGCCTCGCAGCTGGAGTACGACTTCAACTCGAACAGCCTGGCGGTGACCGTGATAAAGGCCGAGGAGCTTCCGGCCCTCGACATGGGCGGCACCTCCGATCCCTACGTCAAGGTCTACCTGCTGCCCGACAAGAAGAAGAAGTTCGAGACGAAGGTCCACAGGAAGACGCTCAATCCCGAATTCAACGAGACCTTCACGTTTAAGGTACGAACGTTTGAATGCGCCGGAGTGGAGAGTCTGTGTGTGTATATGTATATATGTATGACGAGTGATTTCCGCGAATTGTATATTGATTCGCGGAAACCGATCGTCGCCGCAATTATTCGAGGGGCTAGTTGAGTGCAGCCTGATAGAAGAACAGATTGCGGAGATGTCAGAGTCAGTTGAATACTCGCGGTGTATCAGTCGAAAAACGCGAACTGCTCTGAATTATGAAAAACATGACGTAGTTACCATCTGTTACATAATTATGTATCATTAATAAAAAGAAATTTGAAGTTTTAAACTGTAATATTAATATCAGAACGGCATTTGAATAATTTCTCACCTGCTGTTAATAGAGCTATTGAAATATTAACTTGAAGCTTCGGATAATGATATATAGAATGTATATGAAAGAGGGCATCTACGTCTTGACCTTTCGTAATTCTAGTTTTTTTTTATTATATTTTTTATGGGTAAGTTACTTTTTCGTCTACCGCATCCTGACGTGAAATTTGAATTTTTAATTGACTTTAATATCCACCTTGTTTGCGGCAAATATTTGCCTACTGATACCTTACAGTTATCACATGCACACAGGCAGCAAAGTTTACTCGCGGCAAGAAGAGTCTGCTTAATTCAGATAGTCTCTTTGAGAACAAAGTATATTCTAATTAGAACCGCAGTATATTTAATTTAGCACAATTTCACTTCCTGTGGAAGGGGAGAATCTGCTTCTATGTAGCTGCACAAGCTACTCTGCTGTCCACGCATTGCTCGGAGTTTAAAGTTGCCATGCGACTCTGGCGGCCACTTGAGCAAGTAAAAAACATGGCGGTGATATAGTCGCTGTTTACAATCATATAGCATACGTTTTCGACTAACATTTAAATAATAGCAAGCATAAGATAATTGATCGTTGAATTCTTCAACTTCTGTTGTTGACTATTTCTAAGAGGGAAATGGGTTTTTCTGAGAAGCTATGTCAGTTACACAAAAAATTATTTCAATTCATATTAAGTTGAAAAATATAGGAACTATGGGAGCTTTCCGGGTGTAACTAAATGATTTGCCCTAGATTTTAAATGCATAAGATGTGCATACGAGTCAATCTACTTTTCAAACTATATGGCTTTTCTACCACTCAGTCACTTTTGACTCGATTTTCAAGTTTTTGCGGTTATACTGTCCGTAAGAAAGTTCAATCCTACTCTACTAACTATTTATTAGTAAGATAACGCAAATTTTATAACGTTTGTTGTACTACAAAACTGTTTATTTTCATGCACATACTTAAAGTCATTACTTACCTGATTGACTGTGATTTTTTGACATCCATCGTAGGTCGTGTGCCCTCCAATTTCGATCAATCTCCGCGATCATCAGATGCACTTAATCCGATTAAAGTATATAGTCCAATTAGTCGCACATAGCGCGATGTTGCTGGAAAAAATGCGCCGCACAGTAATATTCCAGCCCGAGAGATTATCATTAATGTACACAGGCATAACATATTTTCATGAAATTCCACAGGGTGTGCCGTACGCCGACGCGATGAACAAGACGCTGGTCTTCGCCATCTTCGACTTCGACAGATTTTCTAAACACGACCAAATCGGTGAGGTTAAGGTGCCACTATGCCAGATTGACTTGGCGCAGACGATCGAGGAATGGCGAGAGCTAGTGAGCGTCGAGGGCGAAGGTGGACAGGTAAGATGGATTACGAAACTTTTCGAGCTTAGTCGTATGATTATTAAACGATGTGTGTATAAAGTAATCATCGTCAAATTCACGATTGGCGTTATTGTTGATTGTCATTGGACATTATTGTGATTTGATCAATGATTTGCAGGACAACAAACTCGGTGACATCTGCTTCTCCCTGCGATACGTACCGACTGCCGGTAAATTGACGGTCGTCATTCTGGAGGCCAAGAACCTGAAAAAGATGGACGTCGGCGGTCTATCCGATCCCTACGTCAAGATCGCGCTCATGCAGAACGGCAAACGACTGAAGAAGAAGAAGACGTCCATCAAAAAGTGCACTCTTAATCCGTACTACAACGAATCCTTCACCTTCGAAGTTCCCTTCGAACAAATTCAGGTGAGCTCCTCGCGCACTTTGCATCACTCACTAATTCAGATGAGTTATTGAGTGAACATGTTCACCGTCGCCTGGTGTTCCAACCAAACTTGCGATATTTTCGAAATTTCAGTCACGTACACGTCATGAAAGTGTCATATTCTTCTTCTAAAATATACAGCCGAATCTTTTAAAGTTACGTTAACTTCTAACTTATTTAGACTATCGCTTTTGTCACGTGTATAAATTTGTGAATTCAAATTCATTGCTTTCAAAACTTTTGCATAATTGAATGAAGGCTTCTCAGCTTTAATTGATAACTACTGAATATGATACTGTTCCATCTCACCATAAAAAAATTCTGAATACACATTAAACACTTTATGTTGTAGTCAGATATTATTAGAAGAGCTTACTAATTTTCATGAAGTCAATACTACAGAAAGTCTATACACCTAAGATCTAAGATTTTCTCTTTATGATACGCCGTTTGTCGCATAAACATCGGCACTCTGCAATGATATGCTTATATGATATACATTACGATACAAGGCCGGTTTTATAAAGCATACAACTTACCATGAAAGCAAACTAATATGAAAATTATACAAATTGTTGAATCTTCAGTTCTTCAAGAAGACTTGATCGCGACACGTGCATAGATAATTGCATAATTTCTTTTGCTTCTCTATATGATGTGTTTATACTATTCCTAGCTCTATACTACAGTCATATAAAGACCTATAGTGATATAAATTATCTAAAAATTTCGATCAAAAACTCTAGCTGTACATAGAACTAATTATCTCTGATTGATCAACGAACAGAATCATTACTCATCCCTCCTTTCTAAGATAGAAAATTAGATCCTAATCCAAGGTTCATAATAGGTCAGCCTGAATAGTTCATTACTGTCTCGTCATTGGTTTATAATTATAGCTTATAACTATATAATTAAAAAGCGACTCTCCTCCAATATCTCTGTCCGTGAAAAGATCAATACTCGCGCTTGAAGCGCATTTGGGCGATAGTAAGGTGCAACTTTAAAGACCTTGAAGACGCGCCAGACTATGCGTCTTTTGGTCATTTAATCTGGTGCGTCGATTGTATATCCATGCGTATATAGCACTGATTCCTTGGCGAGCTTTAGTCGCGCAAAAATATAAAAGTCGCAGTCCCCGCGAAAAAAACGTCGCTTGAACAGAAAATTCAATGCTCCTCTTGTTACGCCAACAGAAAGTGAACCTGATGGTCACCGTCGTGGACTACGATCGTATCGGTACGTCCGAGCCCATCGGCAAAGTCGTCCTCGGCTACAACGCGAGCGGCACGGAGCTCAGACACTGGTCAGACATGTTGGCATCGCCGAGGCGCCCGATCGCCCAGTGGCACACGCTCAAAGACCCCGAAGACGGAGACAAGAAAGACTAAGAAGATTCCAAATCGTACTAAGGGTAAACAACCATTTTTTTTTTGTTGTATTTATTTTATTTTATTTTTTTTTATGTACGTCGTTTCGCACGCATCGTTTCCCATCGTAAACCTTCACCTTCTTTTTCTCAGATGCAAGACGACATTTTTTTCCCATCACTCGCCGCATAATGCATTTATAATGTTCGAACGACTATGTGTATACATATATTTACTTACGCGCTTGGCTCACGTCCGAGATAACAACGCTGTCTACTTTTTCTCGTTGCAGGAAGCAAAAACTTCGATTAATCGAAGAGACAAGAGCAAAGTAAGAAACAGACAAACAAACAACAATAAACAAACAAAAAAAAAATACCACCAAGAAAGAGTTAGCGTTAACGATATGTTCTCATGGAGTGTAGTGTCTTGTATATACACATACTATATCAGCTATACTTCTCTCTGTAGACGTAACGGTTATGAGTTAAATGAAATAATGATTATTTAAGAAGAAACAAGAAAAAAAAAATTTACCTAATAAGAAATCGCGACGCGTCCTTTTAACGAAGACACGAACACGCAAAACGCATTGCAAACCTACGCATTCCAAAGAGCTTTTTCATAATATAATATACATATAATCTATATGACGATGAGCATATGAATATATACATTACTGTTTTTTTTAATTTATCGTTCCGGTTCGACGACGAAAGATCTATTATGCCACGAGACTTGAGACAAGATAATACGAGAGATCACAAAAACTATCGAAAAATTGAAAAAAAAATACAATAATAATAATAAAAAATATTAATGATAATGAGAAGCCTCGTTTTATGAAGTAACAAAAAATACGAATGAAAGTTCCCAGCTGTATTTCGCCTGTACAAAATAAAATCTACGGGTCAACAAGAGAAATATTAAAGAAAAAAAAAATAACCACCAAACAAAGACTCGTCTATGTTTGTTATTTTCAAACGTCCTTCCTTCCGCAGCAACGATTTTACATATAGAATAATACTATATATTTACCCATATATAGACGCGGATTTCTCCGAGATTCGATTATTTTATCAGTTTTCTTTTCTCCTTTTTTTCTCGTAAATACACGCGAAGGAACAATGCTTTTGTCTGCGCTGTCTTCGTTGCAATATACACACCGACACACGACTACGATTATTCTAGCAAAGAGAACAGGCAAACGGATCGACTAAGCGAGTAGCAAAAAAGAAAACGCGCGAAAAAGCGAGCTGTAAGGGCGACGGAGAGAGGATTTTTAAAAAAAGGAAAAAAGACAGCCGACAGAAACAAAGTCAGGCTGCGCGTACATACTCGCTCAGGGCGTCCCGCGCGTCTCCGAAGCGATTTCGTCGACAATATACTACGTATTATTATAAACATTTGCTTATATCAAGCAAGCGACAAACGCGCCGTTAACGCTGCCGCGACGCATCGGCTCCTCGACCGTATATTCTATATAAAAGCGCAGAAAAAGTAAGAGCCACAACGCAAGCGCGAAAATCCGCGAAAAACAGCGCATCGACGTAACTGCACATAGGTATACGAGCGCATGTAATGATAATAACGCAAGAGCATCGCGCTTTGTACCGAGAGACGAGCATCGTTCGAGCGACGCAGTTCAACGCCGTCGATCGCGACAGAGGGAAGAACAAAGCCTCATGCTTCCCAAGGGACAGATTCGAGCAGCCGCGAATCGCCGACGAAAATAAACAATTTTACATGACATTCGAGCATGATTCATCGTACGTACAATAGACACGATTATTATTATTATTGTTATTACTGCATATATATATATAGCATGAGCACTGGGCCTACCCCGCACGTTCGACGGGAAAAACGTCGCGCGGACGATGCCTTTCGCTATGTATTACACGAAAGTACGATATAGTAAGAGAGAAGATGGAGAGGTCGGAAAGTATAGCGAGCGTTTGCTTAATACATTATTATGAATATAGCTATATGTGCACAGACATGAGCTGCGCGCGGTAAAGACCGTTGCGTCGCAGCGTTCCGGCGATCGATCGGCCTGTAAATTTCGCGCGCTCGTGCAGAAAGAAAAGCTCAGTTGTTGTCTTCTGTCGAGGAGAAGCTCAGGATGTGGAAATGCACAGACACTGCACACACACGCGCGCGCGCGCGCGGCTCGAGTCACGATGATTTTTTTAAACTTTCGCGGCAAACGGTCTGTTTGGAGAGTCTTTTGTGGACGCGACGTCCCAACGCGACGTGTGTGGATGTGTGTGTGCGTTTTTGCATCCCTCCGCGTTTCCGGTACATTTAGTTGTTTTTTTTTTCGTTCGGATAATACGTCAAATGTCGACGGCGTATATCTCGCACGTACGTTACTGCGACGCGTTACGCATCATTATATATATAATACACGTACACCTATTGTAAAACGATTCTTTGTTATTCGAGGAGAAAGTCGTCGCGAGAGAGTTTTTTCGGGAGAGAAAAAGAGGTTATATATTTAATTGTGATGTAAGAGGAAAAATTTAAACAGACAAAAAAAAATAATGGTGTATACTTTAACGTGTTGCTGGAATTATTATTGTAAGTTACGATGACTTTGAGAAAATCTATATTACACTTGTGCGAGAGAGCGAGAGAGTGACTGAGCGAGAGAGAAAGAGAGAGTGATTATTGAAAATAAAAATATGACATATATGACAAAAATATAAGAGATGACGAGTATATGATAGACTCTTCTAATAACGCTATAAATATAAATATATATTATATATATATAAATAATAAAGTATCGCTTGTTCAAAGAAAATTGAAAAAATGAAAGGTTCCGTTTCCCGAGAGCTGATCCATTGTATCTCGCTTATTATTATAATTAACACGATTAATTACGGTTGTCGGTATACGTGAGCGAAAAGAGAGAGAAAGAGAGAGAGAGGAAGCGAAGAGAAGTCGAGAGCTCATGCTATGTATTGCGAGCGAGCGCAGCCTGCCACGTGCGTGTGTGCATGTATAATAATTTCTTTCCGATTCCGCCGTTATACAATATTGTTCATCGCTTCCGAGGACGCGATATACCGCACTTGACATTATATATATATATACGCATATATATAGCTCGCGCGCACACACCCACACATTTACCCCTTTATGCAAAATCCCCGCATAAGCCCGTACGTTCACCACTATTATAAATATATATATACATATAAAAAAAGATGCAGACATATATAGATGAAAGATCGCAATCCCCTTGTTTTATTGTCTCGATCGTCTCGGCGTATACGCATATACAGTAGATTTGTTATACGAAGACGCGTTTGATCTGTGTAAATAATCCCCCCGCCCCCTCCCCAAGCCCATAATTATCCCGAGTCAAGATTAACTCATTCCGCTGTTATCCGCTTGTATGTCTGAATTATTATATATACGTATATATCGATTATATTCTTGGATGTTTCTTGGTCGACGCAGTTGCGCGTCGCCGTTACGATCGTTGTACATTATTATTCTCTCTCTTTCTCTCTTTCTCTCTCTTTTAATGTATGATTTCTCCTTTTCGGCGAGCGACACCGACTGCACCTGCGATTATTTATGTAGAAACTTTGCGTTTGCGATAATACACGTGTGTGGGCTAAATGAGTTGTTACGCGAGTTTGTTGAGAAAGAGAGAGAGAGAGAGAGCGAGAGAGAAATGAGAGATAAGAGAGAGGGAGAGAAAAAAAATTTGAGGAGCAAAGGTGTGTTACATCGCAGTTGAACGTATATATATCTTTGAACCTTGTAATATATAAATTGAAAGAAGCACATCTGTATAATTTTAGACTTTGCTACGTAGAGAGGTTATCAACAATCGATTTTCATGGAATATATATATATACATATATATATATTCATCTCTCTCATTATGTGTGTCCCGTTACGGTATCATAAAGATTAAGAAAAATGGCCTTTCTTAAGCGACGCTGCATCTTTCATAGCACACACAATTACACGTCCGCACACTCACACACACGCGCACGCGCACATTTACACGCGCAAACACAGATCATACGCACTTTCACATCCGCGCGACAACGTGTCGAGCTGCGATTTCTCATTTCGAAGGCGAGAGGCTAATAAAGATTGTTACAAAGAGAGCTGCGACTGTCCAGTGAAACAATTAAGTATGCGATGCGAGGCGAAAGTCGACGAAAAAAGTAGAGAGAGAGAGAGAGGGAGAAAAAAAAGAAAAGGCGAGAGAGCAGTATAGTTACATAGATTATTATATTAGAGAAAGAGAGGAAGGCGATGTGTGATCGGTACCTGCATCAAAGCTTCGTCCGGTGTATATGTATACATTAGCGTGTGACTCTTGCATAATCCCTTCTGTCCGTTACCCTTGATTTCCGAGTTATCGATCGTTATATATTTCTATATTACGAGAATATACGAATAAACGTAAATATCTCACACTCTCACACACGCGCGCGCGATAAGAGTACGTGTAATAATTAATTATATAGGGTCATTTCCGCAGTAACGAAACCCAAGCAAAACGCACGCATCTCCGAGTCGAGAGGCATACAATGAGAATATAGACGTACGAATGTATCCCCAGAGATGATCGTTACACGCTAAGAAAAAAAACGCGCGAGCGCGAAACCGAAAGCGGAGAGAGAGGAGAAGGAGGCGATAGAAACGAGGAGGAGAGCCGTTCGAATTTTGGAAGATAAAAAAAAAGTTCGCGGAGGAGGACGTCGTTATGCAGTGTGGGAAGAAAGAACAGAAAGCGAGGGAGGGAGCATTGAGGATTAGCGCGAAACTATGGCGACGAAAAAAGTAAAAATAGTAATGGAACGAGCGGATACGTATATATGATATTATTGCGTAAGGCACGTGCACTTCACCGGTACACCGAAAAAAAAAACACCGCGTAATATACCATTATAAAATGCATTTTCACCGAGCCACACACACCGAGAGCAAGAGCCATTTATACACAACTCACCGAATCACCGTATATACCTCGCTCTATCACGCGTATATCGAGTATACACATTGTAGCGAGTCCGTAGAGAAGCACCGAGAGGTAAATGAGAAAGCCGGGCTGTAAAGGGAGATTTTAAGAAAAAAAAAAAACAAACGAATACAAGTACGCAGTAGTTAGCAGATTTTAGAATTTTAACACGACGAGAGTATAGTAGGCCGCGGACACCCGCGTCTCCTGTCCTCCTCGACGCGACTCGATCCTCGAGACGTCCGGAATACAGTATACACGTATATGTACATGTATATATGTGATATATACATTATATATCCATAGATCGGTTTCACGTGCGCGGCGACATGGCTTTTTTCACGTTGAATATTTATAAATTCGTTGTGTCGTCGTCGAGGCTCGTCGTCGCCTCGTCGAGATGTCGAGGAGACGCGCACACCACACGCATCCCCCACCCCCCCCCCACCCCACCTCACCCCAAGCAGTCATACGAATAGGGAAAAATATCGCGAGTCACGTAATAAGTATATTAATTAAAACTACTCCACCGGATACTCTTGGCAAGATTTGCGCTTTTTTTATCGAGAACAAATGTGAGAGAGAAAATAAACGAATAGATAAATAAATAATAATGAATCACGGGAATCAACCGACGTAATCTTCGAATCGTCAGGACCAATATTGAGAGCGAGGAATACCGGGGAAAAGATAGAGAGAATCACGTGTCGACATCTCGCGCGCAGGGAAGATTTGGAGATATCTATATGTGTATACTGTTGTGCCAGTCTAAACAGCATGTCGCGACCTCGTTATATATACATGCGCAGATGAAGCTGGTGCGGCTGGTATATATGTATACAGACGACCAGTGCGTATACATGAAAATATACGCGTATGTAGCTCTCGAATCGTGCGAGCTATATATAAGTTATAAATTCTAAGCGAAACGGTGCTAACGCCAAGAACTCTCGCGGTAATAGATATATGACGTGAACCTCGTTATACAACTGTATATTCACCTCGATCTCTATATACGTGTCTGATACCTTTATAACGTATAGTTTTGTGATAGTTCACGCTTCAAAACGTTCATTTCAAATCTCGCGAAATATTCCATGTACACACACACACACACACGCAGACTTACACAAATTTATCTTCGTTGCTGGAGTTCCATTACGTTTATTTCTCCTTACGATACAATTCATAGCAAATATACGAGATCGAGAGAAAAAAAAAATATATATATAGAAAACGAAGCACTGGTATACGCCCTGCACTCCACACACGCAACACACACATGTGCACACACACTCCACCCACAAATCATCCCATGGACATCCACGTCGTCGTTGTGACATATTCGAAATATAGGTCGCGAAGGCAGAGCGAGATAGATAAGAGGAGGCGTCGCGAGTTTGATTTTGATTGAAAAACGGAGTATAGGGACGGAGCGGTATGTACCTTATATACGTATATACATACATACACATGTACACACGCACCTATATATACGTGTAGCGCGTTGGAGGGAGCGTACTCGAATGTGAAGAGGAAATCGGTTGCTCGACGCGACGGCATGTGTACAGGAACGGCTTGCCCGAGATAGGGAAAACAATAGCGGAATTTAAAAACAAACACACCCACACGTACACACCACGTGCCTGAATAAAAATATACCTCGATGCCTGTGCACTTTGTTTTTCATTTCGGAGCGAGGGACGATTTCTTGCCGATTCGCAGCTTCTCACGGCTGTCGTGGGAGGCTATAGAGAGAGAGATAGATAGAGCCGTTTTCGATGAATCGCCGAATTCTCAGGGAGTTCCGAATTATCGCCCTCTATATCGTACCTTTTCTTCGTAGCTTGCTTTTTCTATACGGCTCCTTTTCTTCGTGTCACGGCTTCGGGAAGGCGGTGAATTGCTCATTTCTTCGACACGGACACTCACTCACACGCCAACACACGTAGCGGTGTACGTATTCGTTGAATGCGACCGAAGTCAACAAAAAAAAAAGAAAGAAATATAACGATCGGAGATAAGCGTATACGTATCATGAATTGGACTGAGCGCGCGTGCGTGTAAAATATAGCATCGAAAACTAGCATCATTCGCGTAGAAACGATCCAGTCGCCTAGAGTACAGTATCCATCGAATCGCCCGACAACCATCGTATCAATCAATCGCAATCAATCGTTATCGCTCATTATCGTCCTTTATCGCATCGAGGCCTGCTCGAGGGTGTCCCTTTGCCATTTCGAGTACGCTCCGACGGCAGAACAGAGTCGAGAGCTCGCGCGCGCAGCACTTTTTTACTTAGGCAAGCGTTGCTTCGTTCGCTCGTTGCGTTATAGGTGTTGATTGACGTTTACACTTGCATTACACTTATTGCCGATGCACAGTTGCAACCGGACACCGATTCGACAATTTCGCCTCGACGAGATCGATCCTCGACGATCCTCGCGAGTTTCGTTTGACTTCTGGGCGTTGCGCATACGCACCGTTACACCCGCGATAGAACAGCCGTAATCTTTACGAGTCTTTCAAGTTGTCTTCGAACGTGCGTTATCGTGCGAAATATAATGCGAGACGAAAAAAAATCGGATGAAGAAGGAGAAAATACGTGATTATGCGTTGCAGAGGAAGAGTTAAAAACAATTGTTCTATAGGTGTTCGTTTTTTCGTGAAAAACTTTTTCTGGATGGCTATACGCTTATACTAATATCGAGTTCAAAGAAAATGAAAATTCAAACGTTCCAACAAAAAAAAAGAAGAAACAGCCGTTCGCGCTTCGATCGAATAAAAATAACAAAAAAAAAATGAAAATACGTATTACATAGGTATAATTATTATAATAAATGTCACAGCCGCGATTCCGCCTTTTTTATCAGCGTATATGCAATATGTATGTATACATATACATATGTACCGTTCGCAAAAAGCTCTGTCTCTGTATACGCGTTACAATAATACTCTCGTGGAGGCATTTTGTATAACTAAAAAAAATTATTATTATTATTATTATTATTATTATCGCGCATGTATTTCTCGTCGGGATTTCGTTCGCTCGCGCCGCCCCCCCCCCCCCACCCCCGTACACCCTCGCATAATATTCTATACAGTCACACACTGACGCATGTTACACACGCGAGAACACACACACATATATATATAAATATACTTCGCATCAGGGAAAGAGACGAGGATAAAAAAAAGTTGTAATAGCCAAAATAACCCCGTACCGATGATATACACACCCGCAGAGATGAACACTGTTGACGCCTGCGCGGTGAAAAATAATACTTAAAACTTAAAAAGTTCAACCCCCACAACAAAAAAGAGAGAAAAATAAAAGAAAAAAAACAATGACGCCTGTCTCTCCGCGGAGACGCGCGATATATAGCCCTATTAACATATTTACCAAAGTAATCGCTATAGCCGTGAAAACTGTTACGCAAAAGTGAGAAGTGTGTGTGTGAGAAAAGTTGGGGAGAAACTTGTACACTCGCAAACTTGCACACGAGCCGCATAGATTGTCGATTGACACACTTGTATACACACACGGACACGGACACGTATATAAAATTCACCCACAAACGCAAAACCGCAAGAACGGAAAAATATATTGACAAAAACGAGAACATACGCGTATGTGTACAAATAAACGTATGTAAGATGCGAGGGAAAACGAGCTACTGCACTGCAGCGCAAGTGTGTGACGCGAGTCAGCTTTTTCTTGAAGCTTCTTCTCATTGTTGAAATTTGAGAAAATCGCGATGCTCGTTTCGCAGCTTATACGACGTTATCAGGTTACGATTATTTTCATTGAAAAGTCGCTCACGCAGTTCTCGGGACGTTCAACTCTAGATTCTCGTAACGGGGACGTCCCATCGAAACGCCCTGTAAGTACTGCATTATTCATCGAAATGTCAATTTAATTGACCGTTCGAATTTCGCGCCATTGAATATTAGGAGATAAAAAGTAAATTAACAATCGTTCATTCCTATATTAGTTATCAACATATCTATACGCTGCGATGTGCTGCGGTAGCTCGTTGTAAAGAGTCGGCGACAAATCCAGTGAAAAGCGAGAGGAGACTCATATATATAATACGAGAGCGTGTGATCCCCCCCCCCCTCCATCCCCACCCCGAGCGACGTCCTCGAACTTGATTGATACAAGTATTACGAAGCCGTTACGTACTCGAGCAACTATTATGCATATTCCTGTGTATGTTATCGAAATGTCGAAGAGGACGAGAGAGAAAAAGAGGGAGAGAGAGAGAGCGAGAAGAGGATATACGCGACGACGACGACGACGATGACATTTCTGGTAGAGCGCAGCAGAACGAAAAAAATGTACGGAGCGAGAGACGCCCGCAAAGCTTGCCGAGAGAGACGAAGGATGTGTATCAACCAATCTTGTAATCATTCCATTACGTACTGTATTAAGGATTAGCGCGAACGATGTATTGTAAATCCATAGAAGTTATTATTATATCATAATTATTATGTAATAAATATTGTTGTTAACATAATGCCTTTACTTTGGCTCTCAACGCACACGTATGCACACAAGCATAATATACCACAGGTTCGACTCTTCGACACACAATTCACATGGATATATATAAGTACGCTCAGAACGAGGAAAATGTCGCACTCTTGCCAATGTCAAGCGTGTCACACGAGTGTTGATACACTAGTAATTTATTTACAACATTTACAGAACGGTTATTCCCTTTTTACAGAAAAACTTATCGCTACGCTCGACACCTCGTTTTCCTTCGCTTTCTTTTTTCTTTTACACCTCGTTCATTTCAAAATTACGTATACCTATCGGATTAACTAAACCTATTACACTTAATTAAACGTAAACTCTCACTCTATTTATTTGCTTAAGCATTAGCGTCTACTCGACGACGAAATTACTGCACGTTATATTTTTTAATAAATTGTTTTGAATAAAAAATGATTCGTAGAACAAAACCGCGCGCGAGGCCGACGCGATAAACGAGTCTTTTCTCGTAACAGTTGTGTATTTATATAGCGAAACAGTATTTGGTGCAACAACAAATGTTTTCTTCGCTCTCGCTAAATTGCAGATAGAAGGTAAACAAAAGCAACTGCCAAGGCAATATCGGCCTGGCCGAAATACGTGTCGACGCGAATGCTCTACATACATATACGTACACACACACACACACACACATATATATATAAAGGTCTACCGGTGTACAGAGGACACTACAATACGTGCGAAGACATTGTAATGGGAAAACTGAAGTGAAAAAATCGAGTACGAGTAAAGAATAATAGGCTCAACACTGCGTAAATCGACTACTCTATGATAATGTTGATTAGCTGCTTCAACAGGCTTAATACTGGCGGTAGAACGATCGCTTCTGATTTGTCTGAAGCTGTTTTTTTACGGGAAGTCCGCGGGCGTATGGTTTGTGTGCGTTTGTTGATAGATAGAAGATGCCTCTTGCTCTGAAAACGAGAGATTGCAAAGTTGTAGGGATAACGAACGAGTATAAAGTTAAACTTTAATCATTTATCGGGCAATCTTGGGCTTTTAATTTTTTTTTACATATATTTTTAGTTTTTGTTTATTTATTTAATTTTTATTGAAAATATCATGGACTTACGAATGAGGGGTATCCTCTCCCATCGGTATGTACTCCTCTTCCGAGGGATCGCACCAGCCGATCAGATAGGAAAATAGGTTGGCGCACGGAGCTGCCCAAAATCCTACTTTCGTCGTTATCGACTCTATGTAGTAAGGCGTCACCTTCGTGTGGTCGCAGGACAACGTTTCTGCAAGAATGATTTACAGAGCCTTATAGCTGGCAAAGAACGTCGACTTTGCGAACATAGTTTAATTATGCTACACAGTACTACGTAGAATTGCAGTTTACAGTTTAATTATAACTTTTTTAGTTAATTTTGATTTTTTTTTAAATTACGATAATATTTTCAATTGATATTTGTTTATTGCTTTGGTTATTTAATATTTTTTTGGGATAATCATACTAAAATAATACTTTTAAAGATCAAACCTTTGGGTTAATTGGCAAAAACTTAATTTGGAGTATTACATTGTCTACAATATGCATAAATATTCAAGAAAGAAAATCTCACACCCTAGATATTCGAATCTACAAGTGAAAGGTCTTCAAAAAATTCTCAATTAATCAAAAATTAATTTTAAAACCGAAAAAAAGAATATCTTGTATAATCAGAAGTTTTCATCAGAAGCAATAAATTAAAATTTTTATGCATCAACAGTATCTTCAACAAAAGTTAAAAATTTTTTCAAAAAATTGATAACCAACAATCCAATAAAAGTTTCAATATATTACACAGAACAAATCAGCACATTGATGTACGCCATGCGGATACTCACGAAGAAGCGACGTCGTAGCGCAGCCGGGTTGACTCGATCCGCCATTCACGTAGAAATCGGCATGTCCATTTGGGCCCCACTGGCCCAGAATTCCCGCTCCCGTGTGGATCACATCGACAAAGTGAGCATCGGTATCGTCCAAGTCTCTCGAACGGTTTCCATTCATATAAAAAAATATCGTAGGATCCAGCCCTGTCGTTTTCAACACCATACAAAACCAATCCACATGATCCTTATTAATTGATTCCCATTCGTTATTACACTTTGCATCATCCGCTTTAGTCGCATTGGAAAAAAAATACTACTCGCTACAGGCTATCGATTTCAGTTACTACACCGATTCGCTTGCAGGTAGAAATTGAAAAGTGCAGTTTTTTAAAAATACTTTATTGGAGTCAATGGATCGAGGTAATTAATTAAAATAATCAGATATTTCACAGCTTCGTACGTGAGATAAAAAGTGTGATCGATATTAAGTGTTACATAAAGTAGCATTTGCATAATTGAAAATAATTTTCATTTAGTGAACTATTTTAATTAGTGTGTGAAATTTATTCACTTACCGCATAAATATCAAAAATCTTAATTAGAAGAAATCGAAACTTTTGATTTTATTTTGTAATGTAAAAAACAAAATTATTTTTTTTTTCAAGAATATAATATACATTCGAAAGTCGAACGTATAGTATTTATTTAAGGAAGAATTTAATTTACAATAACTATATAGTTCAATTTTCATCAGCTTTTCTCGAACAAACACAAGAACACTGTCCACATCTAATAATCGCCGATCAAAATTATCCAAACAAAACTACACGCAGATCTAATTTTACCGTCCGAGCGAGATCGGGCGGTATAAAAAGTATAGCAAGAGAGAGAGAGGAAGCGGCGGACAGGTGCAAAAAAAAAATGGCAAAACAGCGAATACAATAATTACCAGTGATCCTGCCCAGTTTGTCATCGGGCAGGTAGTTGGCGATGAGCCCGGCGATGTGAGCACCTACACTGTAGCCCAGTACGTGGATGCTCTCGACCCGCGTGCCCCGCGGATGGTCCCTCAGGTACCTTACCAACTGAGCAATACATCGTGAACAGAAATCTGGTCCCCATTGTATTTGCGAGAGGCAGGGCTCCCGTACCAAAGAGCCGTAATCGACGATTATAATATTGTAATCGCCTCGCGTGAAATACGCTGAAATACACGCAAACGTGCCGGATATAAACCGCTAATCACTCGAACACTCATCTTGCTCTACTCTGTCTCTTATAGTCTTCTCCAGTTCTCTTTCTCTCTCTCTCCGTCTCAAACACTCTCTCCCTTTCACTCGACGCTCATGAGTGCGATTGATAGGTGGTTAGTAGCGACTTATATTACCGGGCACGCTTTGAATTTTTGACCGTTTTTTTTTGCTCGTGATTGCTCTTTCGATCGGGACGTTCTTTTACGTTTGCCTGCGTTGTGGGGGGTGTCATACTCAACATCAACGATTGAGCACATGCATTTTAATGTACGCATTGAATAAATTACGTAAATTCAAGAGTGGCTTTCTTTTCGTCTTGGAACGATCCATCGTTACGCAAAGTTTAAAATCAAAATATTTGGGCATTGAGGAGAAGAAAATCTTTATAGCTCTTGTACTTTCCTATTTTTAAATGCTCGGTATTGAATCTGTCTTAGTCCGATTTTGTATTACCAGCAACGTCAAATGATATTCTGCGAGTCGAAATGATTGCCCATGAAAATTACACGTTACGTATTTCATTAGAACTTGTGCATAATAACATTTCCGAATACCATGATGCAATGAAGTTTACTGCTGTTATTCTTTTGCTGCATTTCTCATCATTTTCAATGAGACAATTAGTAATATTCGCACTCTGATAGCTATCAGAAAATTGAAGGAACGGTTACTTTTCTCTCCAATGCCTAAATATTTTGAATTTACATAATTCATTGGTAATTGAGATCCAAGCATTTTTCCGTCATGTAGCCAGTTACGGTTTAAATTAAGTATGACAGCCCAATATGGTTTATTATCATGAAAATGGTGGCTTTTCACATTTAAATGATCCACGTCCGTAAGAGAAATTTGCTTCTTTTCATAGAGATTTTGTTGAAAGTATTAGCAGGCAATTTATTCAAAATTCAAACGTAATTTATTTCCCACTCTAAAGTTACATTTTCAAAAGTTTCTGATTTATTACAAGAAAGTACTAACGTTTATCGAATAAGTTGAATAGAAGCTCTTCCCCCCTGAACTATTCAAAAAGATTTTAAACCCACAGCACTTGGAGTGGGGTCATCAATACCATCATTTTCATGACAATCAATCTTGTACGCGCAACACATGATTAGTCATAGACGGGCATAGAAGCATGCAATCGTTACGAAAGCGTTTATGTAAAAATTAAACAATACTCAATTAGACTGACACAGTATAAACATTGGAGAATTAATTGTACGAAAAATGCAAGTATGATCTGGATGGATTAATTCACACACATATTACACATATTCAAAAGGAGGTAAACAGAGAAGCAAAATCAGTTTTGACACAATACCTTTGCGCAGATCCGTACTGGGCGCCAGGTTTCTGCCCCCGCCGAAGCCGTGAATAATGATCTTCGTGGGATTCCTGCGATTAAACTTGGAACTGGTCAAAGAGTCCTTTCTCAGCACGTTCAAGAGATGCGGACTCTGCTGCGTCTCTCTGCAATCGACGTAACGAAGCGAAAATTAATGACAAGTCTTGCTAAGACCCCACAAAATTTTTGTGTGTATATATATTCCATCAACCCCTGCGTATAATTGGACAGTAAGATAAGGGTAGCAATTACGGAATACTGAATTGCAATCATATATGTACACTTTGGCGCAATAATTGACGGAAATCAATTCGGTGTAAGATCGAACCACTTTTTTCTGAGTTTCTTTTCGGATCAACGCGTGCGACTGGTACATTGCTAAACAATTTTTCCTTAACTAAAATTATGCAAGGAGTTTGATGCAATTTTCACGAAAGTGACATATTATTCAAGTGTGTCTTTGCGTGAGATTGTCAATTTGATATTTCGTGGAACATAGCAGTGATTAATTACAGTAAAACTGCTTCCGTTTTAAAATCGATAGTTTCTTAAACGACATAAATTATAAGCAGTTGGCGGAAAAAAAACTTGATTTTTTGTAAATCACTTACTCGTAAGTTTTTTTTATTTTACGCGATTTCAAATTAATTATCTCTTCTAGCAACTGGAACTAATTTTTTGTTTAAAGGTTGAAAATCGATAATTTAAAGAGCCACTCTGTGCAGGAAGCTATGGTACAGTAGTATTATTATGCAACGGGTATGGAAAGGCTTTATTTAACGAAACGAGAGATTACGTGAATAAACCCCACGAAAGCCTGAAAACAAGTGAAGAGGTTGCGATTTTTATGATAGAGCGGCGTAGTAGTGATAACAATGATTGTTTAATCATTATTGATTGAAATAAAAAAAAAGCAAAAAAAAATATTCACATAAGTATTTGGGTCGCGGTGTTTTTATAAAAGCATCAAGCTTAAAATCACGATTTCGATCGTGAGTTAGCGCGTACGATATCCAGCCATAATCGCGAAAAAAAGCATCATCTCTCCGGCACGTAAACTCTACGACTCCCGACTGCAAGTCATTAGCATAGTATATTGCATACACCGGTACATAACAAAAAAAAGAATTCCACAACTCGTCTCTGAGATTGCGCCATTGAAATCGCGTGCTAATGTGTCACATAACGCACGAGTGCATATATATATATATATATATATATATATATATATATGCACGTGTATATATATTTATATTACAAATATTTTCAGCTTGAGAAAACCTGTTGGATCATCCGAAATCTCCGCGGCAACGGCGCCTCGCTGACAAAAACGAAAAATACAAGAGAAACAAATTACACTGCAGCAAACCGTTGTACACTATTTTTCTCTCTCGCTATGATGCAAACGGCCATCAATTCAACGCAGTCTGCAGACCGTCGTATTCTTCCTTTTGTCTTTTCAAAGAGAACCTCTCGACGTCTATGCATATAAGTATATATAAGCGAGTTAGTTCTATACGCGCGGCGCCGGAGAAAGGAGTCGCGGCAAAGTCATAGCGTCTACATATATATATATATATATACAGCTGCGTCGCAGCGTATATTGAGGTCACTTTCAGCTGCGAGATGATCGTGATCTTGAAAGCGAGAGTCTTTGCCAGGATTATACGGTATTATAGCCTGGCTTTTTCGTATATATATGTATACGTATCACGAGCGAATTGAAGGAAGACGTTTTTTCTGCTTTTAGGAAAATTGCACGGTATAGAGACTGGGCTATTACGTAGTATGTAGGGTTTTAAAATTGAAGAATAATGGATTTCCCGCGGCGTCTGACCAACTCGGCCGTTTCTACTGTCACGAGCGAGTAATGCGCGACAAGTGTTTTTCCGAGCATTGGGAAATTTCTAGTTGGACAGGATGTTTGGAAAATTTTTGCGTCACAGCCCGGAGGCTTCGCTTTTACGTTTTTATTGATAATTATCGTTCCCGATGTGGTAATAAATGGCTCGTTTCAAATGTTGAATTGAGACGGTATGCCAAATGAAAATTTGGTGCAGACTCTTAATTCTCGCGTTGAATCGTATACATTGTTGCAGCAATCATTTTTTAAGTTTTTATAAAATAGTTTAACGATGTGACGTTGCTATTAAAGATCGTGCGAGAAGATCGAATGATCGTAAAAAGTTTTTTTTTTTGCAAAATTACGTATTACAAGTGCATGATTGAATTCTGTTCTTGTACGGCTAATCATATGTATATCGAACATACGTGTAATCGTGCTTGTGTTTGCAGAATATATTATTCGTCCATGAAACACCAAGAATAAATATTTTGACATTTAGGTAGATTATTCCTCATTTACAGTTTTAAATAAAAGAATATCGTATATTCACATTTAAATTAAGATGAGACGCTTATGTCTCTGGAGTAACAAAAAAAAAATGTGAAAAAATGGCTTGCAGGAGTTTAACGCTTTTTGTACAATACAAAAAAAGTAAAGTGTACTTTGTAAATCAATGATCGTAGATGTAAATTCATTGTAATATTTGTTGCTTTAAACTTACACGCCTTGGGTAAGTTTAACGCCAGGATTTATGGCACTTTTATGGCCACAATGAACCTCGGCCTTTTACGTGCCAACAGACTTATATGTTAAAACACCGTCGCTACAACATCATTTCTTCAAACATTTTCAAACATTCCTTTTACATCTCATTCCATAATTATCTTGCAGTTGTATGATAAAATAATAAAATGTATATATATGACTCACCTTGTGTACAAGAAAAACTGAATCTGCGGATAGGGACAAGTGTAAGGCGGCTTCGCGCATGACGTGCTGTTGAAGAGATCACTCCACGTTTTCTTATTATTCTGAGCTGTCACAATACCTGTGGAAATTAGTTACCGAAACGATTAGAAAAATTCTGTTTAAAAAATGAAATCGGCAATTTTCGCAAACCATCCTAACGGTATAATAATAATCTTTGTAAAAAAATAATCATAAGATTACTGAAATCATCGTAATCTTTGGAATCGTAAAAATAAAAATAAAAATAAAGAAGTTATCGTACGCTTATGTCTGTGCGTAAAAACTTATAAATATTTCAAATACGCATTATTATTTACGCGTAATTACGCAGATTTTATACGAGACATAACAAGCAGACTCACAACTATCGGAATACAACGCGAGTATCAATACGACCAGTGTTATAAGAAAACCAGGTAAAGGTCGGCGCTTCTTTCAGCGCTTCGATTAATTTCTTGCGCTCTCCCGACTATGTATAAAAGTCACGCCTCTCCCGGGGCTAATTAAGCTGTTGCGTCTACTGCCACGCAGAAAGTTGCCGTAACAGAATTTAACGCCGATAAACAAATAGAAAACCAAGTGAAGCCTACACACAATTACGCCGTTAAGAGCGTCGCGCGAAAAGCTCACTCAATTCCCATCCTACAGCTGCAAATTTCACGAGAGAAGAAAATTTCATGCCCCGCCGCGAAGAAGCGCGCACTTTTCCAACTCCGCGATGAAAGTCTCGACTGTGTGCGCTTACGCTTCGCGTACGGCCTTAATTGCACGATATCGCCCACCTATTCGAGTGTGTCCACCGGCGCACTCCTTTTTTTCGCTTAAGCGCCACGAGCGAGTTTTTTTTTTCGCGCGGCACAAAAGGCGCGGTGATATAACGATTTGCGTATACATAAGTACCGCTATACACGCGTATATAGATGGAAGTGGAAAAAAAAAGAATTTTGCACAATTTCGTTTACGCATCCAGTCCATTGCGAAATCGCGGAAAATTTACGTTTATTATCCTGCGTTATGTATATATACAGGTATACATAAAAGCGTGTGTACGCGCGTTCGAATCAGCGCACTTCTGCCGAGTAACCGAGAGACTGTCACGAGAAATTACTCGAGTTAAACGGCGCTGCGTTTATATATAGTTTGTCGAGCGTGCCCAAAGCCGGAGAGCTCGCGTGAGAAGCGCGCGGCTGCGGTAATCGCAGTTAAAAGTAAAATGCGGATGAAAAAGTGAAATAAAAAAAAAAAAATGAGGAGTACGTATACGAACCGTGATTTTTCGTAACAGTCGTCGCCGTCGGCGGCGAAGAAGAAGAAAAGTTTGAACCGGTTTGAAGAAACCCGACACCGCCTGACGGAACTCGAAATTTTATTAACTTCTTTTTGCGAAAGTGAATTCCGAAGAATCTCGCAGATCGCGAATTTTGCGGCGCAGAATTTAGACTGGCTTACTTCGGCTCACTTCGCTGACGGAGAGGCTCGTTTGCTCTGCATTAACAGGCGTATCGTTAACTGGAAGAGTAAAATCTCGCGTTCGTTCGATTATACGGCTTGAAGAAAGTGCTGCGCGCACGAGACTATTCGAATTAACAGCTCATACACACCGTGTTGGAGATAAATTGATCGTAACGGAGTGCGATTAAGTAATTGCGCGTGTGAGCGAGGTGCGAGCAATTTGTGGCGTAGATTCGTTTAAGCTTTACAATCGAAAGCGCGGTGAACTCCGGCCGTTTTCGAGTAATTGTCAAACGCTTTAATTCTTGCAGATGTGAAAATCCCTGCGGTAATTCATTGGCAATGACATTTTTTTGGACTAATTTATCGTTTTTACGAGTTATTGTAAGATGAGAATATTGAGGGATAAGGGAATTTGTGTACTGTGACGAGTTGGCTTATTCGAAAATTGCAGCTTCAATTTTTTTTTCGAAACCTGCCTGATGAAACATGATTTGTAACGTATTTATGATAAATAGTTCCTCGTAGCTTCCTGTCATTATAATAAATAAATTTCTCGAAGCATTTCTATCTAAAATTTAGTTAATAAGTTGAAATATATTTTCAAATTAATTTTTAAAGAAAAAAATAAAATCTTAAATATTTTACTCCAGTTTATTGCATTTCATGAATAAAAAAAAATTTTTTTCTTAGAATTAGCTTTATGAAATAATTTTACATCCATACAGAATTGCAGATCTTACAGTAATCTGTCATTACGATCTTATTCTCAGGATTTTCAATCATTAATTATTGAATTATATAGCTTGTTTAAAAAAGATACTTTGATGTATATAAAAAGAAAAAAATCTCAACGACAATTTTATGCTCTCCGTGTAACGTCAATGACGAAATAACTTAGATAATTTCCATAGATTAGATGCAAAAAATGCAAAATTAAAAAATCACCGTTTAAAAAGAAAAAACTGAAAACGGGTTTGTTTATTCTTACACGAATGGTATATGTCTTACTGATTTTCAAAAGCGAAAGAAAGCTAGTTAATTTCGTATGAGCTTTTGAGTGACAAGCTGACTCATAACAAGAATTTCAAGCTTCGAAACATGTTTTGAAGCATTCGGAACTTGTTCTTTTTATCTAAAAGTTAAGGTAACACGTACATATTTCATTAGCATGTATACAGATACTGTCACTAAAATTGTCAATGCATGTAATTCATGTTCTTACATAATAAAAATAGTTCACACAGATAAACTTCATAGATAGGCAAGTATCATGGCCTGCAGAAGGTCTACATATATTCAGCTAAATTGAAGCAAAGCAATAAATTTTATTTCTAAGAAAAATGCAAGTATCCCTCAAAAGTGATTTCCCAAACCGTAAGTCTCGCAGTCTTCTTGCGTCACTCGCATTCCGCCAGTTTTCCCAAGTACTCCATCCGTCTCATCTTGAGAACAGAGCTTTCTTTTACATAACTCAACGCTAAACGATTTATTTAATTATATAGACTCCGCAGTCGAACATGTGCTAACTTGTTTTCACGGCGTCTCCAAAATTTACATTTACAACAACAATCGTCAAGTAAGAAAGACGCGAGAACGCGTTCGCGAAAAAAAAATACTTCCGCTCCGTATACAGTCTCGCCGTGGGAGAAAGGCAGAAGCGCGAGGAAGCATCGATTCGTACAAACGACGCGACTCGATCGCTACGTAAACACGTTTACCGGAAACGCGCTCGTTGCGTTAATTACAAACAATTGCGATAAGTCACGCACTCGTTCGTATTTCGTCGCGTTCCTCCGTATACAGTACATTATTCGCGCGCACGAAAGGGACCTTCCCTCCCCTCACCTCCCGCTGGATTTATGGAGGCTGAAAATCGAGCCGGGAAATCGGTGCCGGAAATTCAGCTGTACGCGGGTAATTAGCGAACGCCGACACGCATATATGTGCGCGAACGCGCACAGATATGGAAACTTGCGATGGGGCGGGCGAATTCCTCCGCGGGCTTTTAATTGCACCAGAAGTCGTTGGCGATCGCGTGATCGCGGGAGAGAAAGAGACCATACACGGAATGCCCGGTCGCGTCTTCGGCGCTCTCGCGTTTTTGTTCGGGCGGAGACGCGTGTCGCACGAGGTGCAATTACAGTCCCGACGGGTTCAACGGACGACGTGATTTTCGCGATGTCATTGTATCGGCGCTGACTCTGTGTATGCATATAAGTGTCGATATATATATATATATATATATATATATGTGTGTGTGTGTGTAAGTATGTACGAGAATTCCGAGTGGCTTTGTTGTGGATAAAAATGTGAAATCTTGTAACCGTGACCCAGTGGATCGTGACCGGATGCAGTCGCCGAGATATATACACGTACATATATATATATACTAGACGTTATATGGCGACGGCGGAAATCGTTTCGAAGACATACACTCTCGACGCCAGTTTCTCAATCATGCCCATTAGAGTAAGCAGCGCTGGATTTTCCTAACGAGGGTCCTGCGCTCCGCGCGTCTATACGGAGAGGACTGTATCTAATCATAAACCGGAACCTACGTACGCTATGCTATACAGCAGCGCCGTATATATATATATATATATATATATATATATATCTCTAGGAAGTTCACTCGAGCGTAAATAAATTTGATGCCTCTCGTACGCAGCTTCGGATTTTTTATTCGCGTCCGCGCGCTTTTATATCTCTATCCGAAAGCGTGTATGCGCCTTATACGCGGCTCTCCGCCGTCGAATATGTTTATATGCCCAAGCTTCTCCCGCTGCGGATTTAATTAATTGGCGAAAGTGTAAAACAAAACGTTGCGCCTTTCGCACGGGATTACTTTCTTTAGCCTTCAATTACCACCGCAATGTGATACGTATACGTTGCAAATTAATTTATGCGCGCGCTCGCGTTTCGGACGTGCATCATACCCGTGTATAACGACGAATTTGTTATGCGTATATATACGCGCGTGGCGCAGGTTCGTTACGTTTCGTTTACATATTCGTCGTTACAATAACGAGCGGAGAGTTAGACACTTTTTCAATTTAGCTGCGCGTGAATTTACGAGTTCTCGCATCGATCAAAATTTACGACAAGTTCAACGCCTGAAGTACGTGTATATAGACTCGACATCGAAAATTTTTCCCTCGAAAGAGAAAAAAATAGCGACGCTATAGAAACTATCAATTCACCGTCAAGTTTCTCGTCGTCGTCTCGCAAACCACGACTTTCTCTACCTCTATACAGAGTATCGCAGTCTCCGCGCGCGCAGCTCAGGCTCCGCGAGTCAACGACTCAAAATTCGTTAGTTGCGCGCGTATCTCGCACTCGCGCAATCCTATATATTTAAATATACATACCTATGCATATACATATATACAGTCGGCGCAACAGCGCGTATAATACACTCGCAATTTGCCAACTAATTTGGAAAATTGGCTTGGTGAAAACCGCATGAAAAGAAACGGTTTACAACTACAATAGGCATGTACATCTATATACAACGTACGCGTAACAAACGCGGAAAAGCCGCTCTCGCGCGCGGGCGCTCGCCGCAACCGCCCGTTCGCGCGGGAAAATTCAAATTCAAATTTACGAGAAAGTCGGCTTATATATGTGCGCAGCAGTAACTCACCGCTTCTCTGCAGCAGGACAACGTTGACGAGCAGGAAAAACGAGAGGACACCGACCGCCATCTCCGTGGCTCTTTCAGCCTATGATATAACATCGGACGCGCCGAGCGCGACGTGTCGTCTTGCGTCTGCACCTCTAGCGTCCGAAGATCTCGATGCGCTCGTCGTCCTCGTCGTCGTCACACTCGATTTCCTCTCCTATATGCGTATACGATATACCGGCGATCTACAATACAGACGACGCGGAGTCCGAGGATGCACTCTCTATCTCACGCGGCTATATCTATACGTAAATCTGTGTACTATACGTGTGTACGAATGTACGTAGAGGCCGTATGCAAGACGTACAGGCGGCATACACGCAGTTGCGCGCACTTGGTCGTCCGAGCACTTAATGCCGAGTCATCGGCACCGGCTCCATGCACGAGGCTCTCGCGAGAGAATTTTAGAAAGTAAAACGCGCTCGTCTCCTCTCCGCGCGACTGATAGCGTGTCTGCACACGCGCTCGCTCTTTACCACCGTCTATATATATTCGGACTTAGTGCCGAGAGTGAGAGCGACAGTCGACTGTATATATACAGCGCGTATATATACGTATATACGTATATTACACACGTGTGTATATAGGCAGGACTAGGCGAGAGTGTGCGTATAGACCTGTATACAGTGTATACGTATATATGCGCTTGTGTGAACCCGAACGATTCATTGGGCGGACCGGAGCGGATTTTACTTTCTTCCTGAGCCGGCGCGATGCACAGCTGACGACTATACATTATAGTGCGTATACACATATATATAGTTTATCGCGGGAGGGAGATCGACGATGATGCCTGGGTATATGTATACCTATATATACGGGGGAAGATGCGCGCGAGCGTCTCTCCGCGCAACGCTCTGTCATTGCGGCCGAACTTTCCAACTGCAGCCGCGTATATATAATACGCAGTGCGGATAAAAAACGAGCTCTCCCGACGCGTGCGCGTGCGTATTTGGGCTTTCGCACGTGACGAGCGAATTTTCGATGATTATTGAGAAAAAAAAATAAACAAATAACAATATTGACGAGTGAACAATCGCCCATGTTATTCGAACGTCAGACGAGACGGCGGTTGCGTAACTCTTCTCCTTAATACAACTCAAATGTGCATCTTCTCGGCTGCTTGAATTTCGCGCGTACGGATTTGGAAACAATATTGTGCGCCGTAATTGCGCGTACTTTTTGCGCTCGCGCGATATATATATATATACACACACACACACACACGCAATATCGGAGTGCACGCACACCCCGTGCGCGGGGCCTGTGCCATTGTTCGAGATCCCGAGAAATCCCGGAGGAAAAAAAGCTGGTTTCTTCATTCTTGCGCGAAGTCCGAATGGAAGCGTTGCACTTTCCGCGCGGAGACGTAGTAGTAGTACACGTGTGCGCGTACCCCGCACTTATAGACGCAGTATAGCTCGCGGATTGTGCGACTGCGTGGAATATGTCAATTAAAAAATTGCAATGACACGAAGCCGACGCAATCGGTGCTTTATACGGTCCGCACTGAGTTAATCCTCCTCTCGCTCTAACGAGGATGATTTGCGACAAAGGAATTTAATTGTCCCGGTCTTGCCACACCCGGACCGTTTCTACTTAGCCGCTTCGAGAGCTCGAGTACGCGCGAGTGTAGTTGGTCTTCTGGGATAAATTGCGCAACGTTTCTGCGTAGGGAAGATTCGCTTGGTTGTGTGAATGAAATAGCGATTTGGATTGAAAGTTTGGTACTTGTTGTTTGTAACCCGAAGTATGGATGTAGAAGAATTTCAATAATTTGGATGGAGGAGGCTTAACTCAAACTGATCTATAAATACGAAGATTAGATATTTTTCTTACTTTTTGACAGCATGGCTAATTATAGGTATTTCCGACTTGTATCGACAAGTTGGGCCTCTATTGTTTATTTTAGTGTATTTTACATTGAATTTAGTTCATAAATTTCTGAATTGAATTTATCAATTTATTATCCATATAAAGTTAACATAAAAGTTTCATCACAATTTTCGCAGATAAGTTGTCTCTCATTTTTTTTATATTTATTAAATTAACTATTATTAATTTCTTTGCGCAGAGATTGTCACCTGAAATATTTTTATTTTTATGTCTAAGACAGTTGTAATCCATTATATGAACATTTGAATCAATTACTGAACGTGTTAGGACAGCACTGAGATCTTGATTGAGAGCAAAATAACCAATCGTACTGAAGAAACAGAAAAATCTTAAACTGACGATTGAATAAATGATCATTACGGAAACATGTCTTTTTCCAAGTCCTCTATCCTCCAAAATGAACTTTTGACCCTCATTTCCGGCTCTGTCTCTAAAAAATACTGAACCAAACAGGTTGGTAAAGGCTTTTTTTATAGAACTCGTCGTAGCAAACATCTCGTTTGACAAATAAAGCCTGTTTGTAACGTTAGGTAATGTACTCAATATTAATTTATAAAGCTTTACCTATAAAAGTGTTGTAAATGAATTTTTCTACTTCAGAACTGGTAGAAAAACCAGAATAATTTATAGTAACAAGGAGATTGTAAGACGCTCTGGTCATAGAATTTGCTAAAGCTTACGAAACTTATTTTTTATCAAAAATAAAGGCGAGCTATATATTTTATATTCAGTCGAATATGTCCTGTGATCCGAAGTATGCGCAGTGGTTAAAATTAATTTCATGCATAAAGTCTATATCCACGCGTATAAAAAATAGCATTATATACAAATATGCTCCAAATACGCATAGAAACAAGCAAATATCTTATCTCGCAAGGTCCATTCCAAGTAAACAAAAAATACGTGTCTCCTTAATTTCGCATAAAAATTCCCTGAAGTTTTATAGTCCACTTCGCGGCTCGCTTCGCAAACCACCTATATCTCCATATATACGTAAACGCGAATTATATCAAAAATTCATAAATTTATACACGCGTGCGCGCTCGTTTCGCCTGCACAGCGCGACATCTATTGTGCGCGAATCGCTGCGCGCGTGTACCTTCCATAACGCGTTGCACAACGTTGGCACACATCTGTTATTTGCATAGAAGCATAAAAAGAGCGCGCGAGAGAGCAGCGGCTGCAAGCGAAATTGAAAAGGCCGCGCGCGCTCGCCTGGAAGAAAGCAGCGGCAATCGTCGCGATTTCCATTTGATTACACGCGTGCAGCAGCTCGGCGTATACATATGTATATATATATATATATTTATATATACCGCCATCGTGAGTTAGTAGCTATATCAAGAGCGCGCGCAGAAAGAAAAGCTAAGCTCGTGTATATATATATATATATATATATATATATATATATATATCTCACGTTTATAAACGCTCGCGCGGCCGGTGAACCGGCAAATGCAACGCTATCGCCGAGTATATGTATGACTGTAAATATATATATATATGTGTGTGTGTGCGTATGTACGTATGTATAATGAACACCGACGAAGCCGGCTATCATCGCGCGATTTTTCCGAACAAGTCACTGCACATCTGTGTCAGTCCTGCCGCTTCTGTAGGAAAAGTACTCGAGGGGATCCGCGCCCGTATACGCATAAGCATATAGATATATAAGTCAATAACTATGGATAATTATTGTTGAAAGTATACGCGATAATCCGGAAGGAGGAGTGAGGGATATTACACGTTTTATTGACAAATGCTTGTATGCTAATTGTTTTCTTTGCATCTCTTTTAATTTCTGAAATAAATATGATTTATCCTCTTCGTGACTTTGGTGATGAAAGCGTGTTTTTGTTTTTGTTTTCTTTTTTTTTTTGCTATGCAGCGTAATCCGCATATTGCATGCTCGGCATGCAAACAAGTGCGTACATGGGATTTAGATTTGTCCAATTTCAAGAATGCAAGCAAATCTAAGACGATTCACAAGCTGTCTTGATGGCAACGTTGAAACACCCTATCTGGACAGGAATTTGATCATTTGATGAATTTTTTGTTACTATTTTTTGTTGTATTCCTCTATTTGTTCTTCATCAGCCGTGATAATTTTTCTAGAATGTTTAATTCATAGTTGCATATAGAAATGATGTACAAAAATATTTTTTTCAATTAAATTAAATAAAAACTATACAAAACAAAACTTGGTGCTCAAAACCACCATGTGAAGTTTACATCTTTAAAATTGTTCCTCTATAAAATCATCAAAATTTTCGATATAGAAATTTTCACGATTACGAAGTTTTTTCTTCGAGAAAGCAAAATTACATAATACAAGCGAAATTACATAATATATTACTCAAACATTTATGATTTTTTTAAATTTTTCCGATGTCAGAATTTTTTCAAATCCTTCGTAATTTTTCTGATTTTTTCCTCATTTAATGAGTATTTATTAAATACTTTTTAAATTTTCAAAGCGTCTTTGGAGTAAAGAGACAGCAAAAGTATATTCTGAAAAAATCATTTTTCCATTCACTTTTGACATGGAAAAGAGCATTTTTTATCTATATACATTTAAAAGTACTTTTGAATTTATATTAATAAAAAGATTAATAAATTAATAAATTATTTAAACAAACGTATTTTTTATTGCTACATAGAAAATATAAAACTCCAAATATAATCATATTCTCGCGGAATCAATTGTATTGCATTATTTTTTGAAAATAAACATTTGAAAATCGCATCGATTAAAAATCTGAAAAATTGTCTACATTGAATATTTATTACTCATCATTATAGGCACATTTATTACTCATTACGAGACAAAATGTTAACTACATGGGTAATCAAAAAGAAAGTAAGGAATAAAGATTTATTTTAAAAAATCCACTAACGATTACTCATGAACAATCGTTAGAAAATTTTATATCTCTGTATCCAATATTGACAATCTTTCTTTTAATTGAAGATATAGAATTCATGAAAGTAATAACTTACTATTTTCATACTATTTTTTTACGCATATTCTAAAAATTACATTGTCACACAAAAATTTTGGTTAAAACGCTACTGTTTTTTCATTTTGCGTTCTACGGAATAATTAAGATTGGATCTGAAAAATTTTTTAAATATTTAAACATTTTTTAACTTATTGATTAGAAATTGGAATTTTTCCTCTTTATAATAACTACATTTATATTAGATATATTAGATAAATTTATTCTACAACTAAAAAATTAAAGATATAGAGATGAAATGCAGAAAAGATGAATGTAGTATTAAATGATCAATTATAAGGTTCTACAATTTAATAAAACTACACATCTCGAAAAGATTCGCCGACACTTTATTGTCAATAGCCATCGGTATTTCTTGTACTGTTACATAATACACTCAAGTTATGATATACATACATATTTTACATGATCGGTGATATAATAATTATTAACAAACCAGACATTACCGGCGAGTAACAATGTAACTTTGATCTTTTTTATGTGTATTATATTTTTTTCTTCTATATAATAATATTAATCTGCTCACTACTAATTATCTTATTCCAATAAAAGCTTTCTCTCTTCCCTACGCTTTTCTTTCACGACGAACATGAAAATGCGCGCGTGTTTTTATTTTATTATATTTCTGTCATTTCCAACATCAACACAACTGCGTTCGACACATTATCCGTACAATTCATAATAATTATATATAGTTTTATGAGTGTGATAGCGATTATAGTGCCTAACAAGGAAAAAGAATCGATTACACGTTATGCTGTCGTTTGCATTTTTCAGCTTCATTGGTTTACTACATTATTCTCTCAACATTTTCTTTTCAATCGGAAACACCGCACACTTGCACGCAGACACATATATAGGGAAATACGAAGATTCAGCTATGAAAAAGGCCACAAGCTTGATAAAACCAGTTTAGAATATTTGAACAAATGTTGATTTTGTTACATTAAAGTTAATAGAAGTTGATATTTTTGTTCGTTATTTTATTCCAAAAACTATTGTTTTGTATCGAAGTTACAATAAAACTTTACTATACATAATGTTGCATGTAAATGATGGATCGATGATGTTTTTATGAAACTTTTAAGCCTTTTTCCGTAGATTCGTTGGCATTGCTGTAACAACCATATTTAGAAACGTTGATAAGAGATAATAAGAAAAACGAACCGTATATAGTTATGTTTAGAACTTTGTAGTGAGAGTAAAACGTCGATCGCAAACACATTCACAATTGCATTCATAAACTGAAAAAAATATACTTAAAGCCAATTAAATTTTTGTTTCTTATTATTTTTAGCAAATTTATATCTTATATATTAGATTTATATTCTATACCAGCTCCGCGCGAAGACAACCTACATAATGATTTGGAAAAACTAGTAATTTTTGCAAGTTTGTTGTGGGTATAAGTAAAGATGTATACAATGTGAAATTATATACAAAATTAATTAATTATTTATAAGAATTTTTTGAAAAATTTACCAGAGCAATATTTTCCAAGAATTTTCGTATTTTTTCATAAATTTTCATTGAAGTCAGGTCGAAACTATACTGATTGGATACAAAATTTTACCTTGCATAAATATCGTTGTAATTAATAAGATAATCTTAATGAATTGCGCAATTTGAACTGTAAGTAGTTTTCGCTAGAAAATGGTATCAACATTTTCCTACGGAGCGACGATGATATATGATTCATTTATTATACCAATATTAATTACTTGAGTTTATTTAATTATTACAGTTTTTATAAGGGATCATATTTATTTATACATATAGAGAGTATTCAATTGCTTTTAGTATATTTTTTTCGCTTCGCTTTAATAAATTTTGTATATAATTCTCCTTAGACTACAATGTTTCCCTTCTATATATTAAGTATAGTAAGGAATAAACGAAAGTTGACGAATCGATAAATTTGAAAAAGCAGGACAATCAAAACTTGAAACGTTCTTAAACTCCTAATAATACAGCTTAGTACATCCTTAGAATATATATGACTTTCATTGGTTTATTTACTTTCATTAATTATTGTCGATATAATAATTGATACACTTTCGTGCAAATACATAACTCCGTGCTCTCGGCCCATATCAGCTGCAACGTTAACGATATAACATTTTTTTTTTTAATTTTATTTTTTGCACATTTGAAAAATTTACAAGCTGCGACATCTATTAGAATGTGTATACTTATACATAAGGTGTAGCATAATTATATATACATATATATTGACAAATATATGTATATACAGTACATGAATTATTAAAACGTTGGTGACTATATCGCATATTCCTCGCTCTATAGAGTTCGATCACAATCCGATGATGTAACTACGTGAAATCTGATCGCTATGCGCAAAATATCATATACGATCTGTACAATCATATAACAAAATCAATAATTCTAATATAAATCTTTTAACACAGTTGTTATTCGTCAACAAACTTATATAAATATACCATTAATATTAATAAAAGTACGTATTACTGCGTACTCGATGCCCATATTATTTTATTCAAAAGTTCACATTGTCTATATAATTTTCCATAAACACACAGTATTGCCATTAATGGAACGTAAACTTCCAGGACCAATAAAATCTTCTATACTATATTATATTATTGCAACGAAAAACATTTACATTCCATTTATAAATGCTATATAATATCAGCTACTCTAGAAAGCTCAGCTAATGTTCAATCAACTAATTGAATCACTTTTATAACACTTAATTTTTTACAGGCATACACGCACCCATGCATACACACACACACACATACTTACACATACATACACACACACAGACAGACAATAAATATTTAGTCTCGTACATAGTGTGTGCGTATTTACAAAGTATAATAAATGGTATATCACTTCCGTTCTCTCGAATGCTCACTGAGAGAGAGACAGAAGCGCATCTCGAAACGCAAAGATAACGGTACATAACAGAATTCATTGTGAATACGCAGTGGGCATTTTCCCCCGCGGTATGATAAATACAACTGTGCGGAACGAGACTTCCGTTATTTTGCGCAAACTATGCGTGCGCGTGCAATTTATGTCATATATTGCGCTCTCGGTCGCGCGAGAGTCACGCGGAAGGGAGAAAATGCGCGGTTGCCTCATCACCGGCGCGTTAAGTAATAAATTAACAATCGAGCTATGTATACCGCTTCAAAAATATCTCTGCAGTCTAAAGAACAATGGCGAGTAATGGGAGGGAAGTACAGAACAGGGTGTGTAGTTTACACACATGAAAAATGTCAAAATGGCTGCCGGTGACATAATGACAAATATATCTTGGATGTTCCGTCGGATGGTTGGCAGCGCCGAACGCAGCAGCAGATACTATAGCAAATGAATTCAAGTAAACAGATTTTCAGTAAAGTGTTTAATAAAACGTTAGTTTTAAAGAAATAAAGTTTTATTATCGAAGTGTTGATGAAATAGTGAATTTAATGCTAGATAAATAATTAAATTTAACAGCGACACAGAACCAAGGTAAAAAAATTATTTTAATAACAATAATTGTTTCACGTATAATAATAAAAATAATAATAATAATAAATCAGTAGTTGATGCGTCAACAACAAAGATGACAAAGACAAGAAAGTAGAGAGCGAGAAGAGACAAAAAAAAGCCAAGACAAGACAACTGAAAAATTTGATTTCTTAAATCTTAATGATTGTAACTAGTTGCTATAATCTTGATATAACTATAATTTAAAATTGAATTATTTAATTTATTTTATTTCTAAAGTTTCAAAAGTAAGTACGTTTAAAAGTTTATTTCTTTAAAACTAGCTGAAAATCTGTTTACTTAAATTCATTTACTATAATTCATTTACTGAAAATCTATTTACTTAAATTCATTTACTATAGTATCTGCTGCTGCGTACAATGCCGCCAACCATCCGACAGGATATCCAACATATATTTGTCATTAAGCCACCTGCAGTCATTTTGACATTATTCAGATCTCACTGCTGTAATAGGTATGGAGAGGACACGGTATAGAATGGTTACAAGCTGCGCATGCGCATACTTATGCGTATTAAGGGTCCGTAGAATGTATATATATATCTGTGTGTATATATGTGTAGCATAAACGTAATGGAACGGTGAAAATAATCGTCATGTGCGAAATCGAGTTTTTCGTATGTTTTATGCATCCCCTCTCGTATATTAGTTTCATTGTGGCGATTAATTTTGCCATTAACTTTTATGATAGAAGGAAAAACTCGCGTAGATTTTCGCTGACGAATTATGTGTATAATACGTAAAGTTTCACAGCGCCCGATAATTGTTTTATTCATTTTCTTTTCTATTTATTGTCGTAAATTATTATTGAAGTTTACGTTATATGTATATATAATATAATATATATTTATCATATATTTTGCTTTATATAAATATCTCAATTATTATTGTTCGAACAGCATTGGAACTTAGCCTAGACGTTATACTTATAATATCATTGTTTTATCGATCCGTTAATGTATGTATATGTATAGTAAATATTGTATATAGATAAATTTTGTTAAAAAAAATTACTTCTTAATCGAGATACTTTTCAAGATTCTCTAATATGAAACATCTCAAACCGCCGATCTGGATTAAAAACGCCTCAATATTGTCTTTGTGTACAGCGAAAAGACTCACTTCAGGTCTGTAAAAACGTCCTATTTCTCGTGTTAGAATCAGAAACAAAACCCGCTTCCTATTTTTTCGTTTATTATTATCATATAATTATACCGTTTTATCATTCAAATATATTCTTTTTTCAAACTCAAATCTGCAACTCTATTTAGGAATGTATCCTTTTCTCTAGCGATAGACGTTTTCTAACGGAAAAATGTCCCTTTATCATTTATATTATGATTCGAAAGACAATTGAAGCCGCAAAGTGGGGCTCTTTTAATCCAGAGCTACGATACTAACAAAGGCATTTACAAAATAATCAACGAAACATTCATGTACACGTGTGAGTAACAACTTTTATAAATAACGCTAGATATATATAGTTGCCGTTACTTTTAAATTTACTATATTATTATTATGTTACATCCTGAAATCGCGGGAAAATCAACTTGGAATGAAATTTTTTCAACGGAGTTAATTGAAATCATAACAATCCTTGCGTCGAGCGATCCGTCAATGATGTAATTTTTAAAACACACTACAAAGTTTCCAATCGTTAATTCTTTTCACGTTGTCGGTATATATCACGCACCGCGAATTGAGACTTATTAGGCCAGTCACTACTCTTCAATGCAAGAATGAGTACACATTCGCCTGTGTATATAGGTAACAATAATTTGGGGAATCCACATAATGGGGAACTTGCTCGCTTTCCCTTCTATACCAGCCGTTCACGCTATTACGATCTATTTTATACCCAAGCTACATGCTGTATGCGTTTGAAAAATCACATTACAAGAATAAATTTCTATTTTGTTTAACTATTTTTCACGATTCGCTAAAGTGAAGTTTAAAACCATATTGAAATGTACGAGCCATAACTGTACAGTCGGATAATTTGTTTGAAGGTGTCTTTCGAAAAGAAATACTGCACGTTTCTTAACGCTTGCCTTTCCGTTTCAACTGTTCTTTTACTTTCACTAGCAAAAGTTCCTCATTACGATACGAGAATCGATCCCCCAAAATGTAATTTCTTTTTTTTTTTTTAACTAAAGGTAATTTTGCTAACGTCGAATTAAGCGATAAATACTCTACGCAATCAACTTAACGAAAGTTATGCAATGCTTAAAGAACATTTTGCCAATAAATGTTTGGATGAATCGGCGAGCTAACGAATAGGACATCGCAAAGCAAACGTGATTGTACATTATATAGTACTTTTCGTAGAGCACATATCTGTGTTTGCAGCCTCGGACTGAACGCTATATATCATACTTTCTTTTCGTGTATATTTACAACAAACGTATATATCGCTCCGAAGCTAAAAAAGAGCCATGTATATTATAGAAATAGTCAACTGCGATCCACGAAATAATTATTGTCCATCTCTCTCGCGAACATATAGAATCGGCTTTTCAAATCCTAATGTATACTTTCAATTACATCCAATTTAGGAAAAATGCGAAAATTCATCAAAAAGTCTCTTTGTTATAATATTGCGTATTATAATAAAACGCTATTTTTGTTCTAAAGTACTTTCGAAGCCTATATCACTTATAGAACGCACAAATACAAGCGAATACGCAGCCAAGCGTTACGCAAAAGACTTTCTATACTTTTGCATCGCTTCTGCTCGTCTTTAATAATTTATGTATGTACATACATATGCATGCGTACGTCTCGACCGAACACAAAATGAAGAGATGTATATATATATATATGTGTGTGTTTTACTACATATATAGCTATATATAGCTATACGAGTCCGTGTCCAAAGAAAAAGAAACGGAGTCCAATATCTCGGGCGAGATGCTGAAGCAGCGACGAATTCCGTCGAAAAATCGCGGGACGCGAATAAATATTGAAATTTACTTTTTTTTTCGTCTACATAGGTATTGCCGGCATTGACACTGATTGCAGCACAAGACAATATATTGGACCAGGCCTATACGAATCGAACCACTTCCTCGCCTATATAATAATCCCGCGAATGCAACTGCGCGCGCACAAAATTTTCACCTCTCGCCCGCCGCGTGTAGCGTTATATATATATACTTTATTTGGTAAATTATTAATTCTCTTTATAATATAATATGTATATATCAATAATTCAGTAATAAATATTCAATCTTCGTTCACATATTTTTTTTTTCTTCTTTAAAAAGGTCTCGCGTAAATTGACTAATTTCGTATTACATTTTTTTCTTATTCCCCGCTCGCCTCGCGCGTCTTCCCTCGCACTGCGCGCGCTTGCTATATAATATATATATACTCGAATAACGGAAACTACGCAGGGCCGTTCGAAATGTTTTGCTACATATATACTTCTGCTTCTAATTTACTTTCGCATACTCATGCGTACTCTCGTGAGCGTAAATTTGTCCCTCCTCTCGCGTCCCTAGGTACTTTACGAATATATATTAATATATATATATATATATTTGGTTTTTTTTAGTTATATCGTCGACTCGACAATCGTGAAGTGATCGCGCGATTATATACTTTCTTTGATATACTTTCATGCGTTTATTTGTTTGTTTGTCTGTTATTTTTCTATATGCTCTTTCTTTTCTTTTAAACATTTTATACTTTGATAACTTAGCTTAAATTCTCTCGAGTCTCAACAAATCCCCTTCCCCCCTCGCCCCCCTCAAGAAGACGTTGCGCTTTAACAAAAATCTACAAAAAATGCGACGAAGCACATTTTCCCTATACCATCGCGCCTGCGTATCTCTCGCATATATTTTATTATTGCCTCGGCACGTGCGTTCCGTCAATCGCCCTCTCTTCCCCCCCCCCCTGTCTTCAGACTTTCCTCGAAACGTCCATATGCGTTCTAACCCCCCTCTACGTACTCGCGGTTGTGCAAACATTTTCACTCAAGTTTTTCTCGAAAGGGATACATCTCCTTTTGTAACATCGATTTTCCATTTTTTTTTATGTGACAGTATGCGCCTCCGTATACATATACTCGTTTTATATGTATTACGCAAGTATCTATTAGAATCTTTTCACGAACTTTCAAGTCTAAAACATTTTCCAATAACCTATATGCCCAACGACGTGGCTGATACGCACGTTTCCTCGATTTTTTTTTTCTCAATACACGATTGATTTTTCGAATGCATGCGCGCTCACCGGTCTACGAGCTTTCCGATTATTTACCCTCGAGATTTTCTCCTTTATTGCTGCGATCCTGCGTCCGTCGATATCGATTTTTTTTAAATTTCGCGCGCGAGTCAGTACAAGAGTTAAATTAATACCTAAAAGTTGCAGCTAACGGCGTTGCCTATACTTCGCAGGCTGTCAATATCCACTTAATTCTTAGTAGTTTGTTACATTTTTTTTCAAAGTTTCACTTTAACGTTTACTTTCTCATGTATAGGTGCTCCCGTTAATCTTCAGTGCAAACCGAGTTTAATTACCCTCGATGGTGCGAATTTTTCATAAGTGCGATTATTGTCAAACCCGTTGTGTGGAAGGCCGTAAATATTATTAGTCCTTCTGTATTTCGGGTCCGTTGCAAGTGCATTTCTTAGTACGTGTTCAGTTTTTTTCGTGCTGTTCGGTTGTGAGTCGTATTTATTGTCGGCCGAACGTATTTTTTATAGTGTGTCGTTTTCAAAAAATTTGTTGAAATTATTGTCTTTATACGTAATATATATATAATATAATTATATCTTATCGCGTATCGTGCAACGTTTAAAAAGTGCAATGTTGTTGGTCTTACAACTTATATATTTTTTTTATAAAATATAAGTTTTGATCGGGCTCTCTATTATTCGGAGCACTTCGGCAGAATATTGTCTTGTTTTTTAAAAGTATACTTATAAAAAACTGATGTTAGATGAAAAAAAAAATTCAGAAAGTTTTTCAGTTTTTTTTCTACATCACTAATATAGTCTCTTAATGGGGTACGCCTTTGGATTCTGACAAGCAAAAGATGCGAAAAACCTCGGAATTAATAAATTCTAATAAATCTGTCAAAGCCACGCTTGGACCTGTTCAGCCACATCTGCTAAAAACACGTTTAATCAGCTGATTCCCTATTTAAACCATTATTAGAATTTCAGTTCACCCCAATTTTTTCCAAGTTTTCATTTTTCAGAACTCAAAGGCGACGTACCCCCGTATAATTTACTTAAAAATGTATAACTTTATACTTTCATGTTGCTCGTTACTTTCAATCTTATAGTATTAATATATTATCTTTTGTTTGTAATATTGTCGTTTATATATATCTGACGTCGTAAAAGAGGACGCGTCGATAGCGTAAAAATCAATGTCCGTCGAATTATTCAAGCGCACGTTTGTGAGTTTTGTAAAATCGCACTTCCACTCGCATCAGTGTATAATTAATACTTTCAACTTCTGTGGCAGCTCTGTCATCTGCCCTCTTAGGTATTTGCATCGGAGTAATACATTCGAATTACCCGCCGTTTTTGTTTTATTTTTTTTTTTTTTTAGGTATATATACTTTCATCGCATAATTTTTCAACTAGCATTCTCTTATACGTTTCCCCGTAACCGTCGACGTGGTATCTGTACTTATATCGTTTTAAATGAAATCAGTCGGATCGATTAATTCGCTTAGTAATCTGGACAAAGTTTGACGTGATATCTGTTAGAGGAGGATTGAATTGCTATGATTGTTTCTTGCTACTCGAGCACCTTTCGATATGTTGTGTCCATTATTACTGTCTTAATTCGTTTTTTATACAGCTAACTACGCGTTCGTCTTTTAAGCAATTCCTCCTCTTTTTTACGGAACACAAAGTTTCAGCGACAACGTACGCGGATACATTGGGACGTGTGACAGTGACGCTTTTGGAATGGGGTTGAAAAACTTTCTCACCGCGACGCGTCTCGATAGAACCTCGTACTGCGCTCGATATATATACATACTGTGTGCCGGTGACTCGAAGCTTTTCATCCGCATCCGAAAACAGGCCTACACCACACACCAGATCGGTGGACAAATCAAGATGATTTATACGCGGAAAAAACAGACAGCTTGGTCCAGATTACCAAAGTCAAGTGGCCTTGCGCCCCCCTTACTGCCACTGCTGCTGGTCCTGCATGACGTCGTGCGAGTAATCGTCCCTCGCGGCCGGCTGGACGTAGCTGGCGTTGATGGCCCCGCTGGCGAAGGGATTGGTCGAGACGAAGGGATTCCCGGCGCTGCTCTCGGTCGCTCCGTAGCTCGTCGGCTGGGCCGTGCCTATCGGCTCCTGCTGCGGCTGGTGCTGGTACTGGCTCGCCGGTGGCTGATACTGCGGCGGCTCCGGATAAGGTGGCTGCTGGTACGGCGCTTGCTGGGCGTAATTGTAGCTCGGGGCTGGATCGTCGCCCTGCAGCGATGGCTGCCTCTGCGGAGAAGCGGGAGACGCGAGAATGTAATGAAAGGTTGTCTATCTTAAAAATTGGCCTTATCTTGTTGGTTAAAGCCAACTTCGGGTTAGGCAATATTAAACGGTTTGCATCGCACGTACGATAAGCTCTCGAAAAAATATCGATGAAATTGCATGGGCAAAAGAATGGAAAACAAGAGATCGGAATTGAGCAATTCGTCGTATGAGTTCATCGTTTCAAGGACAGTTCTTCTTTTTTTTCAAGGCGGAAACAGTTGGATTCCAAAAGAGCTGAAATTATTGCACTGATTTCATCGAGCTTTTCCGAGGACAAAGATTCGTATTAAAAAATTATGAGGAATTTCTGTACTTTGAAGGTTCCTGAGTCGGCATAATAAATTTGCAAGAATGCGCATGTGTAAAGCGTATGTACGACGAGTAGGAAAATTCCGCTGCTGTACAGGAATTTTTATTTAGCAATGCAACTTGAATTTTAAATGTAAATTATTTTCATAGCGTAATAATTTTGAAAATATTTCTTTTGCTTTGCAAATGCAATAATTTGTTTTTCAACTGTGTTTCTCAAGATGTACACAAAATATTATGAAAGCACGTTTAATTTTCTTTCTAGTTACGAATATGAAAACTATTTAATTACTATTATTGGCTCAGAAATGCGTATTTATATACAAAGATGCTAATTAGCTTTCTGTGAATTGTAAATAACTTTTTGCAATTATAATATGCGCATGTAAAATACAAAGGATAATCCAACTCAAAATTGTTTATAATCTTCAATGATTTCTGCTATTTCTCGAGAACACTCTTCGAGAAAGGATTGTATTACTATTCAGTTATTACGAGAACGGCTATTACGCTGTTACTATCGCAACATCTCCTATCAATTCATAACGAAACTCATAATCAAATGACACATCTCAGGGGGTGAATTCCCCCAGTGGTGAATCACACTTATCCCCTGCTCCCACCCCGGGATGAATCTCCACTAAAAAAAGAAGAAAATACAGTGCGAAAGAGAACGGAAAAACTTACGATAAACTGCGTCTGCATGACCTGGGGCGGCGGTGGCACGGGCGGCTTCTTCTGGCTGAGCTCGTCGAGGGGATTCCAGCTGGCCTTCTCCTCGGCCGTGGGGTCGGCCCAGGGCTGGAGCTCACCGCTGCAGAATAACGCGTAGAACGTCACGCCGACGAAGTGGACGCAGGCGGCCGTGATGAAGACGTTGCGCCAGCTGTGGGCGTCCTTGTGGCGGGTGATGTTGTCGACGAAGATGGGCACGAGGAGGCCGGCTATGGTGCCGATCCCGTTCGACATGCCCATGAGGATGCTGGCGTAGCGGGGCGCGATGTCGAGGTGATTGACGTTGAAGCCCGAGATGGCGAAGCCGCTGCAGGCGACGCCGATGGTCAGGGCGGCGGTCGCCCCGGCGCCGCTGCGCTCGGTCGTGCACTTGGCCACGACGAGGAAGAATATCGCCTCCATGCCGAAGCCGCCGCAGTTGAAGAGCTTGCGCACGTTGGTCGTCGACATGATGCCGCGTTTGCGCAGGTGATCTGCCAGCAGACCACCGCAGGGCACGATCAGCGTCATCAGCAGGTGAGGCAGCGAGCCCAGAACTCCCGTCTGTGCAGCAGTGGAGAGTGATTTTTTTTTAAATCCATTTTTAAATTAATTAATAACGAACAAAATAAATCGAATTTTGAAACGAAATGACGGATAAATCTAGATAGATTTTAAATAAATATCTTATAATTATGTATTTTAATACGTCGCGAGGCTCGGCAGTGCTCTCGAATTTCAATCAATGCTGTGCTCTCAAAGGGTTTCTCTTTGCATTGAAATTATTATAATACATATAAGTGTGTTCAAAAGCAGAATCTAAAAAATTTTACGAAATAATCCAATCGTTCACTCAAAACTCGTGGGATTGAGTAAACAGTCAGATTTTGTGTTTCGTCTTTCGCCAAAATTTTTCAGCTGACTTGACCTACAATTTTTTAAGAAATAAAGTAAACTTTGCAGCATATTGAAATTGAATGGAAATAATTAAATTTCCTGTATTATTTGATACTTTCCTTTGTCGCGTGATGTCAACATTGAAAGCATTGCGATTCAAACAGTCGTCGTCTAAATAAAATTATTCTTGGTTTCTAACGTTTAATTCATTTTCACAAAATTCACGTCAGCACCCGAGAGCCAGCTTAAATTGAAATTGTAACTAGGAATAAAGTACTTTATAGCACAGGGTGACGTAAATCCACACTTAAGTCACGCTTATCCGTGACCTAAGTGGTCAATTATTTCACCGTGAAGTTAGCGCACGATCGTAGCGAGAATTAATCGACTGCTTACATCACGAATAATCGTGACTGCGGATTTAGGTTGGCTGTACCATAAAATTCTATACGATACTGGTGACCTAAGTGACCCATCACACGGCGTGAATAGCTATTTACACGCCGTGCAATAATAGGCCACTTAGGTCACATGTATCGAGGTTATAGAGTCGTGCCATGAAAAATTACTTGGGACGCGTGTATCGTAATGTACTGTTATATAGCACTGTGTGACCTAAGTCTGCGCCTATGCCACGCTTATCCGTGACCTAAGTAGCGGTTACCTCACGGTGCCGAAAATGACTTCTTATGACACGATAAGCATGGCAGCGGACTTAGGGTACACAGATGCTATAAAATAGTATACGATCCTCGCGTCCTAAATCATTCTTCATGGCACGACTCTAACCACACTCGCTACGTTCGTGCGGTTATACACATCGTGCCTTAAAGAGCTACTTAGGCCACTTGTATCGTAAATGTACTACAAATCCGCAGAAATCGAAAAATTCGCGTGCCATGCGCAATTCCGATAAAAGTTTAAGCGAATACTTAACACACACGCAGATGAGAAAAGTATATACAGGACGCGTCTTCGCGAAGAACTAACCTCAACCATGGGCATGTCGAAGGCCTCGTGCATGAAGCGAGCTTGAAAGAGCACCAGCAGATAGAAGTTCCAGGACCTGCAGAAGTTGGCGACGATGATGGCGTAGACGGGCATCGAGGTGAGGAACTTGTTCCACGGCGTCGTCGAGAAGGTCGGCATCGGCGGACTCGCCTGACCCTGGCCCAGAGAGTCCTCGATGTAGCGCAGCTCCCGCGCCGAGATGCACGGATGTTTCGACGGCTTCTCGAACGCCAGCCAGAGCCAAAAGCAGTACCAGATCAGCCCGAAGATACCTGTCGAAGTTTTACGATTTTCACACACTTGCTCGGTTCTGTTCGTTGCGAGGATTTGCTTTCCCAATGGCACGTGTACGCGTGTAATGAATTGGAAAAAAATCTGCTGTAAATTCGGTTAACAGGTTTCGAAAAGCGCTTTAAAAAGGTTTTGAAAAGTTACTGAATACCGCTTTTACGCGAAATCGCGACGATTAATTGCATTATACATTATTTTACCCTTAGTTATACTGTGTATAAAAGCAAAGCACTTTATATTTGAACGAACTCTTCAACAATTAAATTAACTTGAAAGCCCCTTAACATTGGAAGTTTCATCAATAGGGCGGTCTACGGCCATAAAGAAAGTAAGATAATTCCCTATCCTAAAATGTATCATAAATCTCATCGTAACAGTTGAGAACAGTTAAGAAATAAATTTTCGTTCGAACGAAAACACCCGACAGTTTCGTCACCAAACGTACTTTCACACATTCCCACAGGAAACTGCGCGCCATTAGGATTTCACCCAAAGGACTGCTCATGCTGAACTTACCGTAGAAGTAGAACGATGCGCTCCAACCCAGCGAGTTAGTCAGAACACCAGACAGTGGCATACCTATAACGACGGCAGCGTAGGAACCGCAAAAGGCGAGTGTTGCCAGACGCGATCTTTCGAGTGGCGGCGCCCAAAATTTCCATATACCGTGACAAGCCGGATACGTGACACCCTGCGCAAATGTGTAGTTCCAGTGTCGTGTATGATAAAATCCCTCGTTTCTCGGCGCGTCAGCATAAGTACGATGCGCCACACATGCAAATTACTCTTAAATTTTCAGTGTTCTCGCGTGCAAGCATATCTCGTTTATCGAGCGTTGACGTCGAATTTTGCGTCGATTGCACTTTGAGTTTGTATATACGAAATTGGATTTTCACAGTTTTAAACTTATTTTATGTCGTATAATTGGTTGTAAAAGTACCGAGTAAACAAGCGGAAAGAAGAAATTTGTGTCAGTTTACTTTATTTTTGTATTTAAAAAATACTCTAATTTATTTACCACCACTTCGGAAGCAATGTGTTAATTCTATACTAGTAAGTGTGGTAAATAAGTATCTTGGCATTTACTTAAAAAAATATTCAATCTTTATTATATAGCTGCCTGAGAGACAGAAGAGTCTAACCGAAAATTTTGACAAAATATATAAATTTTGTCAAATGTGAGAGTTAACCCTTAATTTGAAAATTAAATAAATAATAAACCAACTTCTTGCGGCGTTTCTGGACATCGTTTATGGACCTCTTCAAGCCAATTAGCAAAAGCATCAAAGTCAAGAGGAAAAAAGAGCCACTCGTGTCAATGACATATTTATGTCAATCACAAGTGATTGAAGCTCGTTTTTTCCTCATAACTTTAATGCTTTTATATAAAAAAACTTTAATAATTTTTCTATCTGGCTTGAAAAGGTCCACTAACAATGCACGAGATGCCATTTCCTATTCTTATTTTTACCGTCAGTGCAATCAGTAAGTATAAAAATAGAAAAAGTCGTTATCGCCGAGCACTCAACTCCAGCATAATACTGAAAATTACACTCTAATGACTGAGACGCATCGTAACATTGAAATCGATACTCAACAGAAAGTATTTCCTTTTTTACATCAAATGTTACACCACCTCGAATATTCCACCCAATCGAAATTTACCCGCTCAACTTTATCCATCGGCAATAAATAGTTGAGCATAAAAATTTCCAAATTTCCATAAGACACGCGCACAACAACGATTATAACACAGATTAGCATCTCACTTCGACTAAGCCCTTGCAGACTTGGACCATCACGTAGACGATGGGACTGGCGCTGATGGCTCCCGGCACGAGAAGATTGAGAAAGGAGGAGACGACGATGGCGAGGCCGAATATCCTGTTGGCCGGATAGAGGGAGGCGAGAAAGCCACCGGGTACCTGGGTGACCAGGTAGCCCCAGAAGAATGACGAGTCGACGGCGGTCTGCGTCGCCACCGTCCAGTTGAACACGTTTTCCGAGTCCGAGTCGTTGTTTATCTTCAGCTTGGCCATCCCCATGTTGCATCTCATGCCGAACGAGATTATGAAGCCTGGAAGGGAATTGTTTAGTATAGTCAGCGGCTGAGCAAGTGTTCATTTTAAAGGAATTGTTGGAATGCGAGAAAACGTTTTTCTTGTTGTCTACATCCCTGGTAGAAATGTTAACAGTAGATTCGCTAACGGTCGTGACAATGTTACGATTCGAAATATCAAAATTTAACTTTACTGCATATCAGTGTATTCGACTATCAGTAATTGAGTATATGGTTATAGTTATTCATGCTTTGTATGCAGTTTTAATATCAATTTTGACAAAAAATACTTCCATTTAATTAACACGTTAAGCAACCAAAATGCTTAATTCTCTACCAGCGTACAATTGAAGTATTAGACGATTTTGTCGTTCCACGTGGAGATCGATATTCCAATTTTTACACGAGAAAGAAACGAGAGCTATTTTCATACAAAACATTTTAAAGTGACTTTCAATTCGAAACTGCAACAAAAGATCTTTCGTATAAATTAAACGTGCCATTCCCCCCACGCGAATCCAAACATTTCCAATAAAAGTCAAAGAACGCTTTATCCTTTGTAAAAAATGTTCCAGAAAATAAGCTTCGTCGCGCCAACGTCGACTGTGTATACGCACCTACGCAAGCCAGCAGTGCTATGGTGTACCTCTTGGACAGGCAGGGACACTCGGGCATGCAGTAGGTGTCGATGTGTCGCAAGGGTGGTCTCTCCGGCTCCGGCAAAGAATCCAGAGTGCCCTGCCTGCTGAGGGCTCCCCTCTCGCCCTCGAAACCCTGGTTGTCCTTGATGTGCTCGCTCGGCATCTCAAACTCCTCGTAGCCCGCATTTCCAGTTGGTCTTCTTATGCTGTGGAGACATAGTTACAATTGCATTTTTCGCTCGAAGCCTTTGGGATCGATTTCGCGACTGGTCGTGCGAGTGTTTTTTTCGAACGGATTTTGTAGTGTTTGGGAAAGGGTTAGAAATAAATGAGAAGACCCTGTCTTCCTTAGAAACGACGGTTCGACGATCGCATTGTCGCCCTCGTCAGGAAATTGTGGAAAACATTTTTATTTTATAAATGTATATATATTCGGAACTTACATATCAGAGCAGTTGCGTATTGTTTGTACATTTCGAAAATCCTTTTTCCCGACTAGTTAACAGCTGGGGAAGAGAGATGCAGCTATTGTCGATATGGCTTTGTCGGCTACCGTTTCGGAGGTGAAGAAGTAGTCGAGAGCTATCGCTTATATACTGCGAAAAGTTCGCAGTCTTTCGCGCAATTTGTTTACTACAGACGTCATAGATTACATCATCTTTCGATGTACACAGATTGAATTTGGATTTTTCTATTTCTTATTATCTTAAGCTGATATGAGTTCTTAAGTTTCTGAGTACCCTCTTTTTTAAGAATGCTAATCAAAAGATAGTATCATTTCAGAGCATAAGACAAAATACAATCACACTGTTAATTTTAAAAAATATAGCATCAAAGATAGAGAAAATAATTTAAATAAAAGATTAATTTTAGAAATGATGCACGTACGTTTAAAAGAAAATGGCATTAATAAAAAAGAGGATACTCAGAAACTCAATAACGTGTACACACACTTAACATATCAGCTTAAGAATTGAAATAGAAAAACACAAATTCAATCTGTGTACATCGAAAGATGAGCTTGCATTTATTATTTTTCTACTTTGTGAATCATACTACGTATTTGCGTACAATGATCGTCGAAACGTCGTTTTTAAGGAAGAAAGGGTCCTTTTATTTATTTTTAACCCTTTCGCAAACACTGCCTCGAAGAGATCGATGAATTCATTCAAAATACTAATTGAAAACTACCTAGGAATGAAGTCACCATTAGATACAGTGCACGCACTTATCTAAATACATTCAGCAAATTTATCTAGTTCAACAGTCTCGTCACAACGGGAAAGCTGGGTCTTTTGTCAGATTGATTAATTAATGTACTTTGCGCCCGATATGGCCGATGGCTGTAATCACAACTTTAACGCGGATTTCAGGCTCTTGTGAGATAAAGTACAGTTCAATACTGATAAGCAAGATAAGTTTCAAGTGATAATCACATGAACCACCATCCGTGCCCTCATTAAAACGTGCTAAATAATAAATAAATACTCATAAAAATGCGTAGATTATGAACTAATCTACGCATTAACTGATTAATAACGGAAAGAAAAATGCTATACAACTGCATTTACAACAAAATAGCCAAAGAATTAAATTTTTCTCTAAAAGCTTTCAAAAGATATAATTCACTGGTATTAAATTAGGAGAAAAAACAAGTTTTTAATCTCACAATGGAATGCTTGTCATCGCATATGCAGACATATCGATTTTGATTTGAAAAAATTTTATTTTTATTATCTTACTTAATAAACGTATGCCCGAAGATCCTGTTTTAGTATAGAATACTCTCAATGTAGCGTTCGTAATCAAGTGTATGGAATTTTAGCCATACTATGTAGATTTGAGTTTTTCGAAATAGGTAACTGTTTTTAAACTTTGGTTTAGACTAATTCCAACTTTTATTCTCACAGATGCTAGTCTAAGAATCGAAACCGTTTTTAAAATTTTAATTAGGTCATTCACCTCTTGTGAAACCAGAAAATCGAAGATTTCGAAAAAAGCTTAATCAGTCCCTTCGAATGAAAATTTCTTTATATCGGAATATTATTTATCTGACAAAAGTAAGCTGCAATCGAAGCGTATTTTCTGCTATGTCGTTCAGTTTACACACTGACAAGCTGTACTCGCGATTTCAACGCTTTTTTGCACAAAAATTCAATAAAAGTGTCAACCAGATGAGATACTAATTTATTTTGTTTTTCTCAACGAAAATCGTATTTTCAATTATGCACAACCAGCGCTAAGACGTCTCGCGACTAAGAGATATCCGGGAGAATCGTCTTACCCGGAAAGTTTCTGAGAGGCTTTGGTCTTCAGGGAATCGAAGGCCGCGAGACCCGCCGTTGCGAATCCGGACATTTTCCAATTATTGGGGTTGCTCCTTCTCCTGCAATGATTGCCTTGTCGACCTCGACGATGTTGTTATTACGCAGCCCCTGAAATTGATTGCACCATTTGTTTGGCCGTCCACACAAACTTCGAATTTCTTTCGATTGAAATAAAAAAAAAAATAATAACAATAATAGGCGTCACGCGCACTATCCGCAAATCAAATCGAACTTTCTCGCACTTCCACACGACGACATTAAAAAAAAAACCTCGCGCGATTCAATCCTCGAAATGGACCCATCGCCGCGTCGCTCCCCTCCTGATCTCCAAAGCGAAAAGCCTCTCGTGTCTCGTGAAAGCGAAAGAGAGAGAGAGAGAGAGAGAAAAAAACGAAGGATACGCGCGGCTGTAAAGCTCCCCTTCCCCCGAAACGGCCTACTAACGGAAAATAAACCAGCCGACAGCATCTAAGCCAGATCAAGTTTTTTCCAATGGCCCCGATAAGGTGCGGCGAGACTTTCTCCACTGTGCGTATACATAAAAGCTCCGCGGCGAATCTCGGCTGCAGCGCAGCCAGAGGACTCGAGCGCAGACGGGGGGGGGGGGGGCGGGAGAATCGCTGTTTATTCGGCAGCCCCGGAGCCTCTTCAGTCCGTAATCCGACGGTGGCGCGCGTTCCCCAGAGGGGAAACTGCGTGTATAGAGTCTCTACTCCCGTACCCCCCCTTTCCCCACCCCATCGCCCCGCACAGAAACAACGGCGAAGCTTTGCGCGGATTTTCTCCTCTCTCGGCGTTCTCGAACGTTTGGCGGTGACAAGGCTCTTCTATATACATACATACGCGCCTTTTTTCCCTCTTTTGTTGAAGCGCGCGTGAGAGGGGGGGGGGGGTGGCTGCTAGTACGTGGCCGATTGATGAAGAGGACGTTGATGCTGCGATTATTGCGTTCGGTCACTGGTGGGTTGCGTTTGATGAATTAATCGGGAGCGAGAGAGAGAGAGAGCCGACGGCTCTTTTTCGAGGTTGTTTGCTACGCGAAAGTCTTAATGGAGATGTACGGAAATCACGCCGAGCTTACGGGGAGCTCGAGAGTCGAGATAAGACGCTGCGGAGATATTATCTTGCGTTTACAGAAAAATAAGATTCAGGAGCGCGTGCGGTTCTTTCACTTGGCATTTTTATCGAAAGGTAATTGATCTAGATATTCACTGATGACTGTATCTATATATAGGTACTCGTGTAACTCTCTAAATCTAAAACAGTGAACAATTTACTATTTCTCATAGTTGAATAACATTCACCTCCCAAATAGTGACATTTTTCATTGTTTACATGTAATGATGATGATAATCACTAATTAGTACGGTGCATTGTTGTAAAAATTATAATTCGCTATAATACGTAGTGAATAGTCACTGTTTATGAAATGAGTTATCATTTTGCTCATATCATTACGTTTACTATAAAATTAGTAAATATTTACTGGTTCAAACAGTAGAAAGTATTTGCTTTAAATTGTCCTGGAACACTGATTATCCGGTACATAATAACTATAGCAAAAGGTGAACTTGAAAAATTATGAAAATTTACTATTTTTTCAGTAAGTATCATAATGACTTTTAAGAGAAGTGAAATTTTCGGTACTTATACATTTTTAATATCCGAGAAATTCACTCTTCAAGTGGAGAATCCATCACCCAGAAAAGGTGAAATTTTATTGACTTAATCGTTTTGCAACATGAGAAAAATTTACTATTTAAATAGTTAACAATGAAGTTGGTGAACAAGCGAAAATTGATGTCTCCTTTAGCCTGTTTTGAGTAATGTATTTGCAACATTGTGGGTAGTGTATTTCACTAATTCAGCTAATATATATTGCTACCCAAATACTATTTTTATTAACTATTTGTAATGTTTATATTCACTATTTGCAATTTCATATTTACTATTTTAGGTGGTCCTTGTACACTTTTTCAATTGATTCATTTTTTTAACCTGTTTAAACTGTAGTTATTCACTAGTTCACAGTTGCACCATTATAACTTTTTCAAACTGTTAATATGGACTAAAAAACAGTGAATCTTCACTGTTTTAGATTTAGAGAGTAAATACGTAGATTCAAGCAGTAAACGAAATATGTAAAAAAAAGTATATTGTGTATATCATAGAGACTGGATTCACTGTCGATACTTCACTATACATTTCCCTTTTTATTATTATATTTCACTATTTATTATAAGTATTTGAATACCTAAATATATTTATCGTATGTTATATCAAAGTATCCCAAATGCACTGCAGGTATCAAGTTACATTTATCTAAGTTAAAAATTCTTTAAAATTCAAGTACCCCAATACTGTAGTATCCACATTCGTGAAAAACCATACTTTTATAACATTTCTCTCTCTCTCTCTCTCTCTCTCTCTCTCTCTCTCTCTCTCTCTCTCTGAAATCGCACCCAGATCTTTAGCCTCACGACTCCGCGACCCCTCCGGTGCACGGATGAACGCACTACACGTATATATACATATATATCGCCACTATAAGGCAGACGAGTCCAAGCTTCGCGCTTCGGCCCGCGCGACGGCTGCGTGCGAGCGCCGTGTCCTCGATCGAGTGGAAAAAAAATATTCATACGCGATATTGTATAGAAGCGCGCTCAACGTCGCGTCCACCCCCGCGACCAGCACTACGCGACGTTGCGGCTGATACATTGAAAGCTCGATGAGCGATATATATACATACATACATACAGAGTCTCGCGCGCTTCGCACACGTGATATCGCACGCGCGTATACGTATATACATACGTATATGTGCATATCCATCCTATTTCGGAAACAACTCACCCTAGCAAGTCGCAAAAAATTTTTTGTGAAGGCACTCCTACGAGACCTGATTTTTCTCGTTCCTTAGGCCATTCTGAAAGAGAAAAACGTCGCGAACATGGTGGATCAAAGGGTATACTTTTTTCCAGAGCAAAATCGACTCGAAAAAACGAGAAATAATCGACAAAAAAAGAATTTATAGATTTTTTTCTCGAAAACTATGGACTTTTATAAAATTTTCGTTAGAACAAATATGTCTTAAAATACATCAAACAATGCTCTCAAAAATTCAAAAAACTCGAAATTTCGAAAACCGTCATTTAAAAATCTGAAAAAATTTCAGAATATTCTTTGATGAATTTTAAGTCATTATTTTTCTAATGAAATATTTTTAAAAGCCCATAGTTTTCGAGAAGAAAAATCTATAAATTCAGAATGACCTAAGGAGCGAGAAAAATCTGGTCTGGTAGGTGTGCCTTCAAGAAAAAATTTTGCGACTTGCTCGTTGCGAGTTGTTTCCGAAATAGGATGGATATGCACATAATATACGTATATATAGGGATACAATACGCAAGCGAAGCGCGCGACACGTGTTGACGGGGCAGCCAAATGGAAATCAAGTGACAGCCGTGAGTGACGCCAAGAGGTACAACGGTCGATTCGCCTTTTCTCCCTGTACACGTATACACGGACTGGACTCGCTATGCTGGTGTTACGTGAGCGCGCCTCGTCTGTGTCCGCGCGTTTATGACGAGCGCGCGCTAATGGACAAACGAAAAGTTCCGTAAAAGGCAGAGAGAACGAGATACACGGGAGATATAAAAGTTTATCGCTACGCTCGAGGGATCGATTTTTATGCCGCATATAACGAGGGCTTAATTTCACGGGGATGACGCTAGTACTACCGGTTTACGGCAGCCCCTCACACCCCCCTCGCCCCTCGACGACGATTTACGGCTATATAGGCTCGCGACAAATATGCCATTACGCCCTTTGTACGGGATGGATCGCGTCTGTGTATAAGTACACCTATAACACCCGAGCTTTTCTCCTTCTCACACCGGCTCTCGACTGCTATATGATTAGACGTGTACTACACGCATAGGGACCAAGACAAAGCAAAGCGAGAGTGAGTGAGAGAGAGAGAGAGTGAGAGAGAGAGAACTTGGAGATCGCGTTATTAGTATAATAGTGGGCGAATAAGGCACGAAAAGTAATGGCCCCGACATAAATTTCCATTCACGCAGGGCTGGAACGTGAGCGAGATACGCTACTTGCTGGAGTATTGCGGCTGATTCCAAGGCCTTACAGAGAGAGAGAGAGAGCTTTGATTTGGCGCGTATGGAGGTCACGATTCCGTTCCCCGCTCCCTCGCTCTCGCGACTGCACACACAGCTTCCTTCCCTCCCCCCGCGAGAGAGAGAGAGAGAGACAGAGAAGTCGATATTTTACAAAATTCAGACCTGTGAGCGTTGGAGTATTTTTTTTTTGTGACCTCTGAGACCTCCGCACATACACATATTATATACGTATATACTGTTTCGCGAGGTATTGATTCCCGACGAGGATATATAGCCGTGTGCGGTTCGACGAAAGCTTCACGTCCATTTTTTTCATCTCGCCCGCGCGAGGGAGCGAGAGCTTTTGAAGCTCCCCGAAATCTTGGCGGGAATAGCACGGACTCGAGCTTGATTTATTCGCTGCCCCATCGGTGTATATAGCGCGTATACAGCGTCGACGGTCCATTTCTCTCGTGTATTATACACCAGCTTTATCGTATACAGCGTCTCGACGGCGATACGTCGTGTCGGGTGTGTGGGCAAAGGGGGATTTCTCCATTGACCCGCAATTATGTACGTTGTGCTGATTTCGCAAGCTCTCCCCCCCCCCCGTACCCTACCCCTTCCCTGGCTGTGTTATACACGTTCGAGTGGAATCGATTTCAGATGCGGTCGCTCGAGATTCCGTTGCATGGAAAGTGTGTTGCGAGAGAGAGAGAGAGAGAGAGTAGCACTTTGATTTTCAGCAATGGCGCGTCCACCCGAAAAATGTGTCTCTGCCTCTCGCGCGGCGTTTATGCAAATGGGGACACTTGCACATAGGCGTACGTGTATAACGTGCACTGCGCGAACTCGATGTCGCGTATATACAAAATTTTTTTTTTTTTCACGGACAAGGGGGATCTCCGAACGATCCTCGTGTATATACGTTTCACTTCCGGAGACTCCATAGAACCGTCTATCGAATCACTGTGGTCGAAGCTTGCACTTGTCCCATCGGTCACTTATTTATTCGCCCAGCACGAAATCACGGTGTAATCCCACGAGGGATACGCAAAACTTATCCACACTCGCATACGCACACGTACATGCAGATATACACAGAGACACATATACAGAAAGAAAGAGAGACAGAGGGGGACAAACGATAAAGCTCGGCAATCGATGACACACATCCGAGCGGAGCAGCTCCCGACCCCAAAAAGCACAGATACTTACACGGGAAATGAAAGATCACGCCGGCCCGAGAAAGAAGCAAAGAGCAGAGAAACAGAGACAGAACGAGAGAGAGAGAGAGAGGAGAGAGAGAGAGAGAAATGAGGAAAGAAAGCCTCCCGGCCTCCTCGAGCCGCGCACGACTTATGAATCGTCACTCACCAACAATTAGTCCAGAATCAGCCTGGCTGTCCGCGGGTGCGCGCGGGTTTCCGGCCCGGGGGCGCGGAGGGGGAGGAGGGAGATTCGCGCGCGGGAGCCTCTCCTCGACGCGCCGCGGCTCGTCTCTCAGTGCGCGCGGTCCTCGTCCTTCGTTATGCGGCGCGGGTGGCGCGAGGCTCGCGGCGGTGGCGCTCCCGCGAGTCTCTCCTCGTCGCGGCGGCGCGACGACGAGCCGGAGGAAGGAGATTGGCGCGCGCGCCGGCGGCGGCGCATCGATACGGCCGGGGCCAATGGAGGCCGAGCCCGGCCGAGCGCGGATCGACCCCGGGCGGAGCTTCGCCGCCTATGTATAGCGCGGGCTCGCGAACCGAGAGCGAGAGAGATGCTGACGAGGACGACGGCGCCCCGAGAGTTGCGGCCCGAGAGAATCCCCCTTTCGCGCCCCCTCGAGCGCGAGCCGTGCTGCTCTCAATGAGATGTTTTGCGGACGCGGTTGTATAGGCTCGTTTGCCGCCGTGTCGTAGCTTTCGACGCTGTGCTTGCGGGAAGATAGATAGAGAGAGAGAGAGAGAGAGCTTTGAGGGGGGCTTGGAGACTCAGCGGGAAGGTCGGAAGGTGAAGGTTTTGGGGCTCGGCTGGGATAAGAGTCGGTGCGAGTGATTTTTCAGGGGACGCGAGGATTTTCGATTGCAAGCTCGCGCATAACGCGGCGGGAGCTTGCGGAATTCTATTTTCATGCGATTCGGATCTTTGGGGTGAAGCGCGAGTGATAGGCTCTTCTCCGCGAGAGCTCGCTTAATTTCTCATTAATAATTCGGTGTATGGTTTTTTAATGCGGTCGGGACGAAAGAGTCCCCGAGCTTTCGGGGTAACATTACGTTTCCCGACGATTTGAAAAAAGCAGAACTATTTTACTGGAATGAAATTCTGCGCGCGAGCTTCAGGAATGTAAAAACTGGTGAAGAATGTAGAAAGTAAGTCTGAGCTTTTGGAGCGAAAATAAGAATTCAAAATAGAATATCGATTTCAAACTGCAAGTTCCTTGCCGCGTGAGCTTGCGAACTACGGGAGCTCTAATTTTTTTGCTTACATGTCAATCAAAAATAACTTATTAAGCATCGAGGTATACTCATCGGTCAAGCTTTCAAAGTCACCCAAGTCACTCTCAGTGTACCAAATATCCTAAAAATTTCAGAGAGAGAATATCGATTTTAAATGTCAAGCAGCCGAAGCGCCGCGAGCTTGCGGAATCGGATTCTGCCAAACTAGTTCAACGGCATTATTTCGCATTAAAAATTCGTTAATAACTCCAGCTTTGAGCAAGCGGCTCGAACGGCGAGACGGGAATTTAGTCGTCAGTGTGTTTGTACAGCGGAGTGGACTTCTTTCACAGCAGAGCAGCGACAATCAGGGCGGAAATGACTTTTTCTCTGCGCCCAGCCAAACCATTCTATATCGTCCCTCTGCATCTCTTGCGGAGCCACCGCTTCGTCCCTTCTTTCTCCCACAGCGTGACTCACTGTATATATAGTTCGGGGGGGGGCTTCGAAATCGCATCGGGAAAAAATATATCGATGACGGCTCTCGGGGCTTATCGCCGTCCCTTTGAAAAATACCGGGTTAATTAACCTGTTATACAATATCGAGCTTATCGAAGTTATTCAAGCTTCCACTGTGTGGAACGTTCTCGTCGGCGAGGAGAAGCCCGCGGAAAGTTGTTCCGCGAGAGTCGAGAAGTAAATTATACTCATTTCCGAGAGAAATGATCCTCGCCGTTGCGCGCGCGCGCGCGATCTCGGCTGACCTCATTATTCAGATTCAGCGTAAATTAAATTGCCCAGACACTTGTTGACCCCGCATTTTCCTCGTGCCTCTCGAATGTCTGATGAAATCGCTCTGCGAAATGTTGAACTGTATATATACGCGTCATATACCGATGCTTGGTTAAATTAATTTATTTAACTCGGCGCGACAATCGGATAGTCGCGACACGACTGAACGACGACGAGGAAAGAACGAAAATTTGGAAATCAGCCCTCGCAGACATTCCACGCCTGTGCGCGGGAGAGGCAGGGGCCGAGTTGAATGGGAGACAAGCTTGTATTTGTAGGAAGGTAATCTTGTGCTTGAGTAAAAGCCAATGATATATGGGAAAAGCTTCTGAATGAGCCGTTAAGTATTGTGAAGGTGTTCGTTAAATATTAAATGTCTCAAAGTGTTGAGTAGAAAATACGAATAAAGCTTTGAGCTTCGGATTGCGCAAAGTTGAATGTACCGTTGTGAATAAATCTGTCGTTATATTAATGCGGTAAAAATTTGTGGAACAATTTTGAAAACACTTTGCTGCACAAAGAATGCAATCTTTGCGTACAGCTTGAGAATGGAAAGCGACCACTACAGATGTCTAGAGAAAATTTAGAAATATGAGGAAACAAATTTTAATTTAAAATATTTTTAGAAATTATCATCGTTCGAATTGTAGGCACAAATTTAGATTTTCGAGCCTCAAAAAAATTTACGTGTATACTGAAAATTAGAACATATCGAAAAATAGGATTTTTTTTCTTTCATTTGCAATAATTCAATGTAATGCAGACAATTATTGCATTATTTTTCGACCGGATAAATTAATTGTCAAAAAACACCCAACAAAAATAAATTGCTCGTGCAATTATCTATCAGAATCTTAAAAATATATATATAGTGTATTAAGATATACATTGCGTATAAACGGAAATCACGACGAATATTGCACTTACAAAAACACAATCAAGAAATCTCATAAAGCAAGAACAACATAAGACGATTCATTTATCACCACTCCGACATCAAAAGAACGTATCCAGCACAAAAAGCTGTACAGAACAAACTTGATGTATTGCACGTCCCAATTCAAAACATCGACCGAACCTCGAGCACGCATTTATTGGCTAAGCAAATCTTCAAAAAAATTATTCAACGCACAAAAATATTAAAAAAAAAGCACCAAGCGAGTCCCGCTCCGTCCAACGCAAGCACGCAGCATTGTTGCAAACACGCAGCAGCGAGAGCATCTCCTCCTCTATATACATACATATACGTATATACATTCGCGGCAGAATATCGATCGGTTGGCTTCGCACACACGCACACACCCACGTGTATACACACACACCCACACAGGGACAGCGCTGTGCACACAGTCGGATGCTGCCGCCTTATCTGCGCGCGGACCGCGCGCAGTTATATATATATGTATATACACAGCAGTACTCGTCGCTCATCTTTCATCCACCCCCTCGAATCGACGCGAATTTGCTCGCGTTTATGTGCAGCTCCCGAAAACAGCGGCAGTTCGCCCACTGCGTGCGAATAGAGATATTACGGCGAGAAAAATTGCGTCTGAGGCTAGATTGGACAGGGGGGGAGGGAGGGCGTATACGGCTATTATTTTTCCTTCGCGCAGGGGGTAGGGGGAGTCAAGTTTTCGTATAATCGGTACATCTCTATACTCTCGTCCTTTTGTTCTTCCCGTATTATTCACACGCGTACACGTATATATACATATCGTTTGTCCGGACAATACTCCGCATAGAATATTTCGTATATCCTCGTTAAAGTTGCAAGCTCCATTAATTTTCTCGCGCGCGGGCACGATTCGCTCCGGAACGTATCATATATGTACAGACGTCGTTAATTACCGAGCTATCAGCCTGCGAACAAGCTCGGCGTGGCGGAGAAAATTGATTTCTCGGTTTTGCAAAGAATGCGTCGCGGGCATCGTCTCGTTAGGCGCCGCCGCCGGCGCGGGAACAACCCGAGGGACCCATTAATCCTCGGCTGCGCGGAGAGACGCTCGACTATACGGCCGGAGCTTGGCTGTTCACCTCGTGCGTGCGGAGCGCCGACGAGGAAAATCATTGCCGGGAGAGAGAGAGAGAAGAGAGAGACCTTGAACAGTTATATTCCCTGCGGAGTGCATAGCAGACGCGAGCTCTTTGACCTCGATCGCGCGCGTCTTATTTTCGCTTTTTTTTTCGTCGCGAATGTTGCCCCGTGTATTGCTCGACTTTTACGACTTTGATCAGCGCGATTCGCTGGATTGGAGGAATAAATTTATTCATCCAATCGAGTTAACTTGGTAAACGGAGGGATAGATATGTATTGTGTATCAGTGATATAGTTAAAAGATATTAGCAAAAAAATTTGTTGCACGTTCTCCCAATATTTTGATTATCGTTTCTGCTTTGGTATCATTGCGACTATGCACCTTATGATATAAGGGGAACTTCAAGCCTTGAAACACTGATGAATAAACCAAGATTACTCGAAGAGATGAATAAATTAATTTTTACGAATTTTCGTGTTTTATTTTTACAAGGTAAGTTTACAATCTGTGCAACCATTCTTCCATTTGATTAATATTACGGCAGAATCTTCACCTTGCATTATAATCATTAGATTACGTTTCCATTATAGACGAAATCACGTCATCCGTACAGTGCGGGAAGAAAATTCCCTTTCTCCCCATCAAATCGAATTTCGAATCATCCGGATTACCTTCGTAATTCTACATAGTGCTCCTGAAAGTCTTTTCAGAACCTAATCTTTGTGTGATCCAGACAGTCTTTCACTGCTTTATATCTGAGTCCGCAACTTCGAGACGAAAGAAATTTCGCACACGACAATGTAAAGGAAAGTTCAAAACAAGTTATTTTGCTTGCATCGCATGGTCGAAGTAAACTTACAACTTTACGAAGAAACTTTCTCGACAATAATCGTTAGAAACGAAAAACAGTTGCCCGGCCGCGTTACGGCGCGAAATTCAAATTGCTGCTTTCAATTCGGATCCCCTCCCCGTCGTCGTTGCCGTCAACATCGCGCAAACAGCCCAGCCTCGAACTTCAAAGGTACGCCGCTATAGTACAGAAAATGCCTTTCACGACAACGCAAAGTGATCGCAGTCACGTGGAACAGCACCTCCATTTCCAGGAGCATCAAAAGCCCCACCCGACTCTCCCTGCGCCTTCCGCGCACGACCTGTCGCATTAGTTTCTGCGACGAGGGGACAGAAAAAATTGCGAATCTCGTAATTCAATGATTTGCAAAATATTTCCCAGCGCGATCGGAGAACAATCGAAATTAACGCGAGAGCACCCGCCGAGTCAAACGAAATTATCGTGAAACGCCGAAGGGTGGGCGGGAAGGGGGGAGTAGTCTCGACTCTGCGACAAAAGGCCTCGGGGGGGGGGGTTGGCCGGCTGCTCCCTTTTTCAAGCGACGCGGACGATGGATAACTCGTATATATATATATATACAATCGAGCGTCGAGCGGCTGCAAAAAAGCATCGGCCCCCTCGCGTAGCAGGTGTATATACATACACACACGCGCTATCTACATATAGTGTACACACATTCACGTGCGCGCGTCTGCTTACGCAAGTTAAAAGCCCAACACCAGGCGTTAATGGAGTTGGTTGGGCAATTAGGCTTCCGCCGCGATAGAGCCTCACCTCCCCCCCCCTCCTCCTCCTCCCCGTATAGATAACGCAATTGCGCGAGTGCGCGCCTGGGACACGGCGAGCTTTCCAACTAAACGATTTACCATGGTATATAACGTATACACCGCGCGATCGAATTACTTTATATATTATATGTATGTGCGCACGAAACACACGTTACGCGGTGTACAAACACGAGTATCACATCGTCTTACACGTATACACAGGTATATATATTCCAAGCCGAACACGCGCGGGGAATGCGCGTACAATAGGAACGCGGTCAGTCGACGATTACGGCTTGGGCCAATCGGCGGTGAAGGCCTCGATCCTGCGGCAGCGCTCGAGCGACGCGCGCTCCCATTCCCCGAGCTTTCGCCTCTCCCTCGCCGCGAGCTCCCGGCGTCTCCTCCTCCTCCTCCTACTCGTCCGCCTGGCCGGGCGATTCTCGAAATCGCCGCACGCCCGCGACGTGGATTCCGCGAGAGGCTCGCCGCCACCGGCCAGTCTCGCCGGGCCACAGGTTGTCGTCCCGTGTCTCTGGGAGCCGGAACAGCAGCAGCAGCAGCGGCTGGGCCGATCGTCGCCGCAACGGCAGCGCCGCCGGCGCGCGCCCAGAGCTTTCAGCCGCTCGAGGAGCTTGCGCAGAATTGAGCGCACGAGGCTGCGGCAGCGGTCGAACGCCTCCTTGGTCAGGTGCTCCGAGCAGAAGTTGAGGAAGTTGCTCTTCTTGCAGCAGCTGCAGACGCGCTGGACCTGCTGCTGGTTGGGATGGTGATGGTGGTGGTGGTGCTGGTGGTGGTGCTGGCAGGTGATGGACTCGCTCCGGAGGTAGACCGTGTCGGAGCTGTCGAGATAGACGTGATAGGCGGAGTGAGGAATTTTGTGGGACTGCATTGGGATTTCGTAGGGGATGCATAGTTATATTTTTTTTTTTTTGCTACCTCGCGAATGATATTCTTTGAGAAACTTTATTCTAGGGTCTATAATCGATGTAACTTGCAGTTCGCTCGTTTGAATATTGTGTTGTGTAAGATTGACACGTAAGTGTTCGATAACATTGCGTGAAAAGTTACGTAAAACCCAATAGTTTTGACCTAATGCATAGGTGAGAGCGTGAAAAGCAATACTTTATCGAGTATCTGTAGACAAAATACGAACAAAAATATACATACCGTAAAATCAAAATATTTTTTACGCAATCACGCTTGAGATAAATTTGAAAAATACAAATTTTAAAAAACAATAGCTGAAATGAAACGACAGGCGAAAAGGGAGGATCAATTTTTCAAAGATTCATCCCTATTATGTTCCCGTATCATTCACAGTTATAGTATACACATAAATACTGACCTAGGAGTATAATTGAACAAAAACAAATGAAAAAGTTCAATGAAAAAAAATGTCGTTTTGCAGTACATACGCGACTTCGAAATTATTCGAACGAGCAAATCAATTTATTCGTGATAATAATTATTAATTATTAATTCTTATTATCAATTATTATTCGTGGAGTGACAATGGATTAAAAAATTATTTTGCACAAGCACAGAGCCGTCGCTCTATCTAGAAAAAAAATGAACAAACGTGCAAATATCAATAAGGAACTTGGAAAAAAGCATTGTATTCTCTATCGATCGACACACAATGCCCGAAAAGTTAAACCATCACAGTCCCGTCACACTTACACAGTCCTCACGCAGTCGTGGTGCAGGTAAATCGTGTCGCCCTCGGCGTATCTGCTCAAGCGAAAGTGCGACGAAGTCTCCTCGAGGCAAACGCTCGGGGGCTCGTCGTTCGCTTCCTGGAGCTTCCGAAGCGCCGGCGCCGCCAGGCACGCGGCCACCTCGCTCAGGATCGACCTCCGCAGGCTCGTCGCGTCCTCGCGAATCTTCGCCGGGCACGTCGAGGTCGTGCAGTAGCCGACTCGGCCGTCCTCCTCTCGCGGCTTCGAAGCTGCACAATCGTCCCTCGGCCCGACGACGACGTCGTCGTCGCTCTGCCCCAAGGAGCCGAGCGACGCCCTCACCTGGATCTCGACGTTGCGGCTGCCCCGGGAGTCCCGACAGATCGTCTGCACCGCGACGGAGCAGAGCTGCTTGCCGGGTCGGCCCTTGAGACTGTTGAACTTCTGGCGGATCTTCTCGTTGAGGCCGACGATCTCGCCGATCTTCGTCTTGACGGCGAGGCAGGAGTCGTCGCCGTCGTCGCCGCTCGGGACGGGGTAGTCGAGCTCGATGACGGTGAATTTCTCGTCGGTGCTGGTCTCCTTGTTGCAGCTGCAGCCCGCGGGATCGGCGTCCCCGTCGTCGAGATCGAGACTGACGTTGTCGAGCTCGATCTCCTCGGGCTTCTTGGCGCAGGCGCAGAAGTGGATCTCCTTGAAGAAGACCTGCGTGGAGATTTCGCGGAATCGCGGCCGATTGGTGTTGGTGCCGGTGCTGGCGAGGCAGGTCTTATCCTCGGTCTTCGCTCCGACGTTATTCGCGCTCTCCTGATCCTTGTCGCCCGCGCCGCAGTGGCAGAGCGATATCTCGTTGATGTAGACGTTGGTGAGCTCCAGGAGGTCGACGCCGTCGTCGCTGCGAGACTCCGGGCACTGCGGCGCCTCCTCGTCGGCCTCGCGTTCCTCTGGAATTTTTTCCTTGCGGCAGGTGGGAGGGTCTTTCGCGGATTTCCGGTCGCTCCGCTTCTTGTCGGTGCCGTGGCAGTCGAGCTTCTTCGGCGCCTCCTTCGGCTCGCACTTGGCGTTGCAAGGACGATTCGCAGCCTTGGCGTCGTTTTTCGCGCGGGTCGAATCGTCTCGCTTTTCCTTCTGCGCGGAGTCGCGGTCGTTCTTCCTCCTCGCCGTCGACGGAGCAGTGCCGTTGCAGCCGAGCTTCTTCGGCGACTCCTTCGGTTCGCTCCTCTCGTTACAAGGACAATTCGCAGCCTTGGCGCTGTTTTTCACGCCGGTCGAATCGTCCGGCCTTTCCTTTTGCACAGAGTCACGGTCGCACTTCTTCCTTGCGGGCGACGGAGCTTTCGGCGCCTCCTTCGGCTCGCTCTTCTCGTCACAAGGACAATTGGCAGCCTCTCGTTTTTCCCCTCCACACGAAGTCTCCTCCTCCTCGCCGTTGGCCCGTTTCGAGCCGCAAATCTTCTCGGCGTCTATTCGAGAATCGCTGAGGCCTCGGCCGCTCTTGCACCACAGGTATCTGCATCGCAATGTATTTTCCTTACTTGACAATTAAAATACTTGTAAGGATAAAAAATTTATGCATCCCTTCGAGCAAACGTATTTATTATCAGCCAACGTTTGACGTTTTTTTTTTAAGGTATTAATTTAGTTGTTTAATGTTCATTGTATTATTGTAAATTTTGTTTAATTTATGTTTTTTTATGTATACTTTTGGCATTTTAGCCCTGATGAGGAGCTCCAGTTAGCTCGAAACGTTGACTGATAATAAATACGTTTGCTCGAAGGGATGTATACATTTTTTATCCTTACACCTTGAACAACATTCGAGCGATAGAAACATCTGTTACAATTAAAATACTTGATTAACAATTGAAAATACACGGCACTAACTTGACCGACTGATCGGACTCGTTGTCGCCGGAGTTCAGCGACTCGTTAGCCTCGTCGTCGTTGCGAATCTCGACGTTGATCTTCACGGAACAATTCGAATTTCTTTCTCGCTGCCCACCGAGAAACACTCGACTGGCGAACACACGGAGTCTGGATTTCACGCGAGCCAACTTGAAGCTTACGTAAGTCTTGCGTATGTCGCAGCTCAGTATCGCCTCGTTCGCTTCCTTGTCTCCCAGGCGCTGCATCACGTTGTTCAAGCAGTTACACACGCTTTTCAGCCGTTCCTCGAGCTTTCCTGCGAGAGAAACGAGAATCTTACGCTGTTTACTTTTCACTTTGTCTGTTGAAACACGTTAAGAGTTTATTGGAATCGATCCCTAGTAAGAATTACCATGACTGCCCGTATGGGCCAGTAATGATTTTGTACTGTTCGATGGTACTATAGCCAGTGTAATGTCTATCAGTAATGAGAGAATACTGCATTTATTCTGGATTGATGAGAACGGGCCAGAATTAAGAAAATGCATTGGTCCAGTAAAATTGACCAAGTTTGTACCAGAGTTAAAATTTCGCTTAAAGTTTACAGTGCTGGGACAATAAAGTTTGCCCAGATCGTAAACATTCTACAACAGCATTGGCCTAGTAAGATTTTGCAATATTGTACCAATAAAGCTGTATGTTCTATCTAATGTAAACAGCTACCAAATACTACTAGAACAAGCTTGAAAACTGATTCAGTCGAACATTCACTCTCACTGAAATTAGACAATGTTTTCAAAGACTTCATACAGTTATGTTAAAAAATCTTAAAAGAGCTCATATGAGTTTAACTTCTAGTAGTAGTGATAGCAATAGTAATAGCATTCGGAGCGAAGTTAGAGAAGATAATGTAAGTGTAGGGAAAGCATATATTTATTTTATTGGGAAGTTACTGGCTACCATTAATTTGCCGATAAAAGTGTAAGAACATCGTCGGGCCGTTCTTATCAATACGACATTAATTTAATCTTAGGCCAGTATCAACTGTCAGTATACTGCTCTACGGTCTGCCAGTATTTAACGAGTACTGGGCCGAGGGGGAATTCTCACTAGGAATATATTGATACGTCTTTATCGCATTTTTTCATTCAAGCTCAATTAAATCCCATGTCCCAGGACAAGACGGAAAATCGTATCGGTTCGAATCGTTCGAGAAAGCGATTCAGCAATCAATTTCATCGATTTCAACAAACTATCCGCGTATTTTCATTCATTCGCCAACCACTCGAGTGCTTCAGTCGTTTGCCGAAGACTTTTTTCTTCAGAGCCTGCGAGTCGCAGGGCAGCTTCAAGTAATCGTTCCTGCGCGTCCCGCCGTCCCGGCAAACTTCCGTGACGACGATCCGGAGTTTGTCGCTCCTGCGCACAGCGGCGGCGATGGCCTTTCTGTCGCGAAGCTTCGTCGAGGACGTTTGGCTCCTCGATCGATCCCGAAAGCTCGACGGACAGGTGTCAAAGGGATTCGTCGAGCTTGATTCCGGCGCTTCCTCCCGGCAGCAGCCGGCTTTGCGTTTGCGGCAGCATTGCCTCGGGGGCGATTCGGCGCCGCTGGAGCTCGCTTCCGGCGTAGACGCTGGGACTGCCGGCTGCGATGGATTGTCGGAGCCGAGGTCGCAGCTGATGCTCGGCCCAGGCGGCTTGGTATCCGACTTTTCGCAAGGGGTTCTGAAAGATCGAGCGGGACTTAAAAGTAAAATTTTAAACGATGATTCGTGGGTGCGGAAAAGTTGTTCGTCAACCGTTTTAGAAAATTTCACTCGAATGCTATCTGAATGCAAAGGTGTTCGAAACATTTTGTGAGAAATAAGTCGTTTTTGAAGAGGGATTGGATTGTGTTATGGCTTACTGAAGAAATTGAAAAAAATTTAAGAACTAAACTGAAAAGTCAGCTTATTAATGACGTATTTTGATTGATGAAGAACATTTAATCTTCAATTTTGTACCAGTTTACTATGAAATTTTTACGTTCAAAATTCTATAGAAAGTTATTATTGTTAAATAATAAACTAATTCACATCATAAGTTATACAAGTAGGTGATACTTTTTTGCAACACAAAAATAAATATAAATATAATTATAAGACCCACAGAACTTGATAAAAATAATGTTGCTATACAAAATTGAAAGAACGTCATCTATTTTTTACATCACTATATAAATGATATATCTTTATATTGGGAATACATATACATGTGTAAATCCACCCAAGTCGCAACATTATTTATCGAAGGCACACCTACCAGGGCTGTTTTATCTCGTTCCTTAGGTCATTCGAAAAGAGAAAACCTCGCGTACATGGCCAATCGCAGGGTATACTTGTTTCCGGAGCAAAAACGTCTCGAAAAACTCGAGAAATAATTAAAAAAAAATTTATATATTTTTTTCGAAAACTATGAACTTTTAAAAATATTTCATTAGAACAAAGATGACTTCAAATTCATCAAAGAATACTCTGAAATTTTTTCAGATTTTTAAATGACGTTTTTCGAAATTTCGATTTTTTTTGAATTTTCAAAAAATCAAAAATTGTATCGGATCAATCTGAAAAAATTTGAGAGCATTCTTTCATGAATTTTAAGGCGTATTCGTTCTAATGAAATTTTTATAACAATCCATTGTTAATTATTTCTCGTTTTTTCGAGTACCTATTTGTTCCGGAAAAAATATACCTTACGATCGGTCATGTACGCGAATTTTTTCTCTTTCAAAATGACCTAAGGATCGAAAAAAAATCAGCTCTGGTAGGTGTGCCTTCGATAAAAAATGCTGCAACTTGCTCGTGTGAGTTGTTTCCGAAATTGGATGGATTTACACATATACTTATACACAAATAGTATATACATAAACCCAAAAAATCGATATCGATCCTTCGATTTCATGGCAAAGCCGTTATCTCGCATTCCGCGCTATACCTACACGTAACAAGAGAAAAGTGCTCCCGTACTGTACAAGAGAAAAGTACGGAACAAGAAAAAAGTATACCCTCGTACAGTTTTTATTCCTTCGAAAGCCCATAAACCGGATTAATTTCATGGACACAGCCAATACCTTTTTACGCATTAAAACAGACAATTATATATCATCGACCTCCACAGCCCAGAAATACAAAGTATCTAGAAACTCTTTTACCTACGTAGACTGACATCGGGTAGCCCAGTAGTCCAGCATCTCGCATCCCTTGGCCATGTCTATCCTCAGCTCCGGGCACTGAACGCCAATGTCGTCGAGGTCCCTGCCGATTTTGTCCAGCCGATTGCTGATCACGATCGAGTCGACGAACGCGCCGGCCAGCCCATCGACTCGCAACAGCCGCTCCGAAGCTTCGCACCACGCCTCGAAGCCGCCGAAGAAATTCTTCACCGCGCAGTCGCTGCGAAAAAGGTGCTCCAGCACGGCCTGAATCCGCAGACGGATCGACGGCACGAATATCCGGCGCAGAAGCTGGATGTCCGCGAGCTCGCGGATGGAATTGGCGAGTTGACACTGCGCGAGAGAAGCGAGAGGAGCCGCGAGGGATCGGCTTTAATCGAAGTTGCTCGAGTTTCAGAGATTTTGCTGGTTAGCCGGATTTTCGTCCGTTTTTTCCTTTGCTTGGATTTTCTCTGTGGCTTTCTTGCTCTGATAATTTAATTGTTTATTCGAGGAGAGGAAATTTGGTGCGATGTAGCTTGTGTACTATACGCAATGCTCAGCTTATTTTTACTTTACGAGAGCAACGTATGCAACGGCTTGCTCTTACGATCTATAGATTTGAATGATATTTAACGATAACAATTCTTGACGACATTTCATTCCATGCAATTTGCCAAACGTATGGACGTCAAAATGTTAGGTTAGATAATGGAATTAGTAGTTCTTGTTACCAAGCTATTTTCTTCTGGAGAATCTTGCCTGGTACTATCTGACATGTTTAACAATCTTTAGAAATCCTCAAGTCCACACGTCCATTGATGCAAGAAAAGAAATAATTAATCCGACGTACTAAAAATTTTTTCGAACTATTTGGGGGTTATTAATCCGACCGGACATCCAGATCGATTGTCCTGCGACACGAAATTGTCTGGCAAACATAATTTAGCCTACAAAGTGTATAATATACATACTATTTAGCTATGCAAAGCTGTTTCATTGAGAACTTGTTACTCGTAGTAATTTAAAAAAATATACATCTCTTGTTGCAAAAATAAGACTTATACGTAAACAAGTAAATATACCTAAGAAAAAATATTTGTGCAACTCAAGCTAAGGCTGGCGAGACGAAATGGGCGATGAAATCATGCTCCAAGAAGCTTTTCTCGTAGAAAGAAACAAATACGTCTGCTGTCCGTATAGCGCACTAAAATAAGATAGATCGTGAAGAAGGAAAGTTTCAGCTCCCCGAATAAAAGGCACATTAGCTTCGCTAACGAGTATCCAATTGACCAGCCGCGAGGGGTCAATAAAATCTCGAAACTCTATTGTGCGGAAAGGAGAAGGTGAGAAAGGGCGATTAACCTGACTGACGAATCGTATCGAAACATAACGATCCGCGACAGCAACCATTTCACCTTTCAATATACTCCTCCGCAAATTTCCATTCCGCGAAGGGCGCAAACAATTTTTTCCGCAGTAAACACAATAGCGCCACGACGGCAAGTACATAATGATTTCATTAAAATTCACGCGCTGTTGAGGGTATAGTCTCGTTCCCTCGACTTCTACGCGCATAACGATATTACAGCGTTATATACCCTCGTCCCGGTGAACAGCATTTATTTGATAGGTGCGTAGTGTGCACGTATATAGCCTGACTACTGCCTACACACACACACATACACACCGCGAACGAGGAAAAAGCCATTGTCAAACCGAATTTATAGACGCTCTACGCTCAGCCCCTACTCGTCGCCGTATAATTACGTCAGAGCGAAATTCAGCAAGCGACGAGCCCCCCCGTTTGCAATTTCCTAATGCTCTCTCGGTCGAACGAAAAAAAAGAAGAAGTTTCATTGGCCCCGGAGAACAATATCGAATGGCTGTAAATGGATAGTCAAAGTTGATCGTTGTTGTTTTAATTTTGAGGGTATTTATTGAGTTTTGTTTTCGCGTACAAGACGAGCAAACTCTTTTTGCATGTAGCTAATGAAATTTGATCAGCCAGCGAGTTATACCGGATAATTTAGAAAGTTTCCATTATGGATGGTATTGAAACCAAAAACGAGTTCAAACTTATTCCGTATACCTTCTTAATCTATATGTATCGAGGTTGAGAATAAATCCGGTTGTGAGAGTAAATTTTTTTTTAATCGTATACAACTTGGACGAGTCAAAAAATGATCGATTCTTAATAAGGAAGGACACAACTTCCAGACTTCTTTTATTTCGTTCATCGAATTCTGTGCAACGTAAGAAAAGCCAAAGAAACGAGAAAAAATTCCTTCTCGCGTTTTCCCCCTCCCTTCCGCATGTCCCTTTCATCCAACGCTCATAACTTTTCACCGGAAAGCTCGTTTACAGCGTATTTTCCTGCTCTTTAATTACGTTGGACTTGTTTACTCTCCCAACATTTGCGATGGAAAAATTTTGATATTTCAAGCCCTTTTTCTACTACATACACATTATATAGTATCATTTTCAATTCGTATCTCGCGGATTCATTGCAAGAGAAAGCTGTACAGTACTGCTTCGCGAAAGCTTAGTGCTCTCTCTCTCTCTCTCTTTCTCTCCTCTCGCTTTCTCTCATCTCTAGCTCTTAAGAGTAGGAAGGGGGGGATCAATACTTGTGACGGGGTAACTACGAGGCGTAACGACCCTCTGCGTGTGCAGCAGCAGCAGGATTTCGCGTGAAAAGAGTAGGCTTCGCATCTGCGTGTGGTGTCGGGATGTTCGTTGTCGGATACGATATGTATATTAGCGAGATTGTAGAGATTTTCTTTTGGAAGTGATGTGAGACGGAAGATCATGCGTAGTCAAAAAATAGTGTAATTACGTTGAGAACAATTTTACGTATCTTATCGATGAAGCGATTGCTGCTCTCGATAGATAAATATTGTATTCGAGATAACAGTTTTTAAATTTTCCAATCACTCGGTCCTTCACATCCACGACTTTACAACAATTTTTTCTTAGATTTATACGCACAGATATTTAACGAGCAATCATATATCTTTCGAATAATTTTTTTTAACAATAATTTTTTTTATTCTTTTTGCATTTCTCTCGTTTATTTAAAAAAAAAGTCGGCAGAAAAGCAAGATACTTGTCGCAAACTCTTGATTCTATATAAGAAGAGATGGAAGAAGAAGTAGAAAAAATTGAAATCGGAATACGTTGCGCACTGGGTATAGCTCGATTTCCCTTTCCAATATAAAACGGCTTAAGAGCTTTGTCTTTTACAGTAAGAAGCTTGGAAGTTATAAGTATACATCTTTTAATACTCGATACAAATAACTATTTACAAAGCAAATGTATAGGAAAATATCATAATAATTGAACTTACAAATTTGCGTCTTCTAAGTTGAATCCGCAGCGTTTCTATAAAATTCAAACAATAAAAAGAAACCTCATTTTCTTAACACTTTTTTCTGCCACCTCAGAACTGCAGAAAAGCTGTAAAACTTGGCTTTTGCTTTTTTTTTTTTTGTTTGTTTATTATACTTCTGTAACTGCGAATAAAAGTCTTCAATGCACTTTTAAAAGAAGTAAAAGTTGACTTTTTCTAGCATTGATGATGATGGAGTTTAATTAATAATCTTCCTAATTTTGTAATTTACTCATTAGTATCTCTATAATATCTACTTATCCTCAATAACTGCATATTTACCCCAATCGTACCTACGATTACAACAAGGAACATCCACACAAAATTCAGTATAAATGAGCTTCGAACGTGAAATCAAAGCTGTACAATCTCAAAGCAAGTAAATATTAACGAATGTACCGTCGTAATAACGAACAGAAGTTATAGTAAGCCCAGACTCCCAGACTGCAGTCCCTCGACAATGAAACTCTTATCGAGAAGTTGTAGAGAAAAATTATTACGCAAAGCAGTCCTCACCTGTACACAGCTCGAAGCTCATTTAAAAATTCCGAAGGCGCGCCGACTTTAAAAGTTTCCTTGTACATTGGCGAGGGTTCCGTTAAAAAATGACCGAGGGAGAAACGATCTCCGGTATGCCCGTCACGTTTCTCCGTCATATCCCGAGGGCGTATACAGCGGGGAAGCCGATCGTGCGCTTGTAGCCGATTGCGGCTACTCCTTAGATGTTACTCGTTACTCGTTGGTTACATATTATGTTATACTCGGAGGATTTTGAGCACTTGCCTCTGATTGGCACAATCGACGGCTTCTTTTATGTGTGGATCAATCTTTCCAGACTTGATCAGACGTGTGTTTATTTTTTATGAACTGTTTTTATGAATTTTCAGCTCGTTCATATACCTACCCTCGTAAATCCACAGTAAAGCCTCGTAAGTATACTACCATAAAAAATATATTGTCTATATTAAACTGGTTATTAAGCATTGAGGGAACAAGTCACCTTTGAAATCTTAAACTGAAAATTTTCTTTAATATTTACAGTTTATTTTTTATAATTTTATAGTTGTCGTAACTCATGCCCTTTCTGGTAGTGCAAACGAAGTTTTCGAAAAATATTATTAACAATGACAATTCTTGTTTTTTAACTCAAGATTTCAAGCTCTTTCCCGTTTTCAATGTACCTGAAATCCCTCTTTAACCGGTGCTTTCTCGACAAATTTATTATTTTCAAAATAAAAATGTATTTATACTTGAAATCCTTACTTTTTATTTTCTTTGATATTTTAAAATTATAATTTGGTTATCAATTATTTACCAAGGGCTGCCTCCCACTTTTGAAGATGAAAATTTATTCGATCAAAATCAAAATCTCTTTTAATTTTTAATTAATTTATATTAATTTTCAATATACAGGCAATGCACGAGATCCAATAAGAAATAAAAAACGAAGAGGTAAAAATCTACGCAAATTATTCGATACACGATCGATAATTTATTTAATAAATTTTTTTCTGTAAAACTTGTAACACCTCGAAAACGTCAATCTATGCGCTACCAGAATCACTCGTTTCGCACCGAAAAATACACCAGCGCTCTAAAACCAGTCCTATACATATATATATACATATAACTCGCATAGGCATTGACCGAGCACATACCATTCACCCCCATTATTCCCGAAGCCAGGCATCGCAGAAAACTGCCAGGAAATCTCTCCTAAAAAGGCAAAGGGTACTATCCGGGCGACACGTAAGCGAGGAGGTATTCGCTGGAACGCCGCACGTGCTCTATACCGCACGTGGAAAATAGCCCCTGCGCGCGGGGGTGTGCGCGTGGATTGCGCTCTCGCCAACGCGGGAATTTTCGAGAGGTAGGATTAATGGCTTTGGTGATGCTTCGGTAGTGCACACACACACACACACACACACACACACACCCATCGAGGCTGAATTGATATTTATGGGGTCGATCACTGCTTCTCAGACGGATTGGATTTTCTTAATCGGATGATCGGTGTAGTAATAGACGAAAGTTAATTTTAACGCGTAGAGGGGACAAAGCGCACCTGCGCTGGTAAAGAAAAAAAAAAATTATCGCTACGTTGCTCGTGAATAAATTTTGGTTGAAAGCAAATAAAATTTAATTTAAGCCGTGTTATGTACTATAGTTAGCATGCAAAGTTCAAAAGTTGGGGCAATTTCGAGTTTTTTATGGGTTTTTCCAACTTAGCGCTATTCACAAACGTAAGTGCTAAAAATTAGCACTAATCACAAACGTAAGTGCTAAAAATTAGCACAAATCACAAACGTCAGTATACTAAAATTTAGCTCTAATCACAAACGATAGTACTAAAAATTAGCTCTAATCACAAATGTCAGTACTAAGAATTAGCACTAATCACAAACGTAAGTACTGAAAATTACGAAAGTACTGAAAAACGGATTCAATTTAGTATAAATAACTGCTCAAGTTTTTCTCTTCAATACCTAAATATTTATAAATAATTTCAAGATGATGATTTTTTGGATTTGCATTGATAATTATATTTAGAAAAATTTTTCTACCACACTGTTGACTGCCAAGTACATTCCTTCATTATTTTCAAAAATATCAATTAAAAAAATATTCTATGTATAGCAACAATTTATCTATTAAAAAATTGTTTAAAAGAAAGTAAGATCATTATTATCATTACAATCGTACATTAAGCAAGAATAATTTAATGCAATTTCTAAACGATAATGGTGTAAAGACACAGTAAGTCTCTCCTCATTTCTTTTACTGTCGCTTCATTTAATTTTTTATCGGTATAATTATTGAATCTACAGGAACGTTTACATAATATTATATATCGAATTACTTGTTAAATTTACAGCTTAAATAATGTTGAATAGCGTTCATTCGATTTACAACAATGCCAATTTATTAACTATAGGTTTACGCAGAGATAAAAATTATTCACAATTATTAAAAGTTTGAAAAAAGCTTAAACATTCCCTTTTTCGTTCCGACAAGGTTTTCATTCCACGTTGCGAATCCAATGGTTACAATCGCTCAATGATTCCGCTGCATTTCGAATATTTCGACAAAGACAACTGTGCCACACACACACACACACACACACATTCCAAACGCGCAATTCGAGCGTCAATTCACGAAAATTCCAATCGCTTCGAGCCATTCACCGGAAGCTTATACACGCAGCTAATTAGGCGAACAAATCCTCGCGTCAGTATAAACGATTGCGCGCATACAGTGAGGAGAGCCGAGCCGACTAAGCGTCATCGCAGTACATGCACGACGCGGTAATCCGCACGTGCATAGGAATCCACGTCATCGAGCGAATCACACGACGAGACATACGTGCTCTCGTTTCAGCGGCGAATTCCTCCCGTGCTTCCCATTCGCTTTATATAATAGCGCGGCGACGCGCGTCTCTGCGCTTGCAAGTTCAACTTTCTGGTTCGCGCGAAATTGCGGGGACTTGGATCGCACTTTTTTCCCATACGCGTATTGCAGTCGATGCGTAGGGAAGCACATTTATTTTCCGCGGGGAAAGAAAGAAAAGAGAGGGTATCGGTATGGCACACGATGGCGAGAAGGTGAATAGAGAGAGAATAAGGAACACCTCGTGATTTGCCAGCCGCGCGTTTAAATTGAAATTTTCCTCTCCGCTTCGTGATGGAGATGAGCTCTCGCTGCTTGAGATCCAGTTACCAGTCCGCAGTCAGCCGCCGCAGCCGTCGCCGCTATAGAGGCGAGCTTGCGGGGGTATTTTCTAGACACAAGGGAGACACGCGCTAATGGTCGCATCAGCAATATGCTCGTACGTAGTCGGAGATGTGTTTCTATTTGTAAAGTGCGTTGAGCGATGTGCTTGAGTTTAAGGAAATTATCGTTCTCGAATATTCGTTAAAAAATAGCGCGCTAATGCACGTTATTAAGGGGATATGGAAGCCTATGTAAGTCAAATGAGATATTACATAACCTCAAAAATTATATTCGATCATAAATAATAATTGCTTACTTTTGTTTACCGTGACATAAAAACGCAGTGTTCCGAGGTAGCTATTGTAATTATTTATGTTTAGTAAATCTCGTGTTTATATAATTTTGTGTTACTTTTGCAAACAGTGAGAAATACGTCGTGACACAGAAGAGCAAGGCGATCGTCACATTTAATCACTATTTTTAATAATATTAAATTTTGCACTAACTGAATCAATAAAAACTCTATGTTCCGAGGTAGCTTATGCAATAACAAATAGTTACCAATTTTATTTTTCATTTTATGAAATGAATCGTAAGCACACAATGAGAAATGCGGCCCGAAACGAGGTCACAAACGGTCACTTTGGCTACTTTGGTCCCTTTAAGCTGAAGCTTTTTCTTGAAGGCACACCTATCAGACCTGATTTTTCTTGTTCGTTAGGTAATTTTGAAAGAGAAAAAAACTCGCGTACATGGTCGATCGTAGGGTATACTTTTTTCCGGAGCAAAAACGACTCGAAAAAACGAGAAATAATTAACGAAAAAAGAATTCATAGATTTTTTTCTCGAAAACTATGGACGTTTAACAATATTTCATTAGAACAAAAATACCTTGAAATTCATCAAAGAATGCTCTGAAATTTTTTTAGATTTTTAAAGAACTTTTTCGAAATTTCGATTTTTTTGGATTTTCGAAAAATCAAAAATTGTATCGAATGAATCTGAAAAAAATTTCTGACCATTCTTTGATGAATTTTAAGATATTTTTGTTGTAATTAAATTTTTATAAAAGTTCATAGATTTAGAGAAAAAAATCGATGAATTTTTATTTATTAATTATTTCTCGTTTTTTCGAGTCGTTTTTGCTCCGGGAAAAAGTATACCCTACGATCGACCATGCACGCCAGTTTTTTCTCTTTCAGAATGATCTAAGGAACGAGAAAAAACAGGCCCGGCAAGTGTACCTGCAAAAAAATTTTTTGCATTTTTTGGGGTAAGTTGTTTCCGATATTTCCTGGATGTGTACATATAATACTCGCGGAGAGACGTTGAACAAGCCATTAATACAGATACTGCTCTATCCAGTCCAGCCATTCCATTTCGATTTGTTTCGATCGAGCGGAAGCTCCTTCGTAATTAAGAGTTTTATAATGCTCGTCGTAACGCGTATGGATCGTATCGTTAAAACCATTAAACTCGGGGAATCCCCGAGTGGAGGAAAGTATATATATGAGGTGTGCAGCTGGAATACATGCTCGTTTCGAAGGGAAGAGAGGAAGCTACATAATGGAGCTTTGATCATCGTCGTGGGATGCTGTCTTCTGTGCGTTTAGTGGCTGACCGACTCCAACCCGCACAAGCTGTATGTGTACAGAATGAAAATTCAATATGCTCGGCTCAATTGCGTTTACGCCCTTTGCGAAGCGTCTGCGGGGTTTTCAGGTGCTATTATTAGTCCTATGCGTGAAATCGTAATTGAAACATATAGCTAATTAACGTATGATTTTGAGCGTATTACTTGGTCAGTAAATTTAACTATGTTTGTATGAATTAAGATAAATCGATATAAAAATTGACGTATACCTATGTTCAATTAGAATGGAAACATAAACATTTTTTTTTTCAATTTTCTCTCGACTCTAATTCGTCGAAAAAAGAATAGAAATAACTAAAGGAAAAAAGTTCTCTAAAATTCACTCAACGTGCAGTAAAGTATAATCTGCTGTATTAAAGGTGTATTATACCGTGGAGCTATTTTTCTGCCTTCTATATTACTGAACTGTAGTTTGGTAATATTTTACTAACCCTATTAAGCGATTTTTCCATAAAATTTTTCACCGTGTATGATGTCGCTTTTTTGCCAAGCTGCTAGCAATAATAAATCAATATAATTATAATAATATATAATTAGTATTAGAAGCAGAGTTAGCAGCAATTTATGATTACAAAAAAGTCACCTTTGAAAGCTATTTGTGTACAATGTACATTTGAATGTTCGAAGAGCAAAGTTATAAACAAAATGTAGAAGGATTTGTCATTTTCAAAGACAAACAACATAAAACTATTTGTCCACTTTAATATTACATGTTCTGTTCTTTCAAAATATTCAAAAGAATCACAACATATTACAATTACTGGCGAAATGAATTTCATACTAACGTATATTGTATTATTAAGTAATTTACATGGATTTTTGTACTGCTTTACTCAGAATTTACTGCAGAACGGTCTGGCCCACCACCTTGCGAGTCAAAAGCTTTATCAAGTCATCATTTTTTCTCTACAACCCAACGCCAGTCGAAATAAAAATAATGTAATAAAAACTGCCGCTGAAATATATCCTGTAATTACCGTCAACCAAACAATTATCAATCGAGTCCTCAAGAATTATGCCTCCAGTGCATCATCCGTACCGTTACCTTGGGACTCAACGTTAATCATGATAATCCAGCAAAATTTCTCACCAGAAGGTATCAAGCGCATATTAAACTTCTTCATCGAAATATCACCTGTGCGCACCCGTCCCAGGTGCTTGGTCATCTCGTACTCGAGAAACAACTCGGTGAACAACGAAAACATGCAACTGATGCTGCATTACGCTTGGGCAAAAAAGTTTCTGGACTTTTCAATTCTGCACTCGAGTTCCGTGAACAGTTCCACGGTTACTGTACTGCTCACATTCAATCCGTTTACAATGATAAGCAAATCGCAGCTCTACAAAGTTAGTACCAATCTATTTCCCGATAAACTGAAGAACATGAACAGGTACACCGTGAAAGTCCCGTACTTTCTTGTTCCACCGCTTATTATGAAGGACGGCGACCGCTACACTGGGACAGGATACGAAATCATAAAGATGATCGCAGCCGCCATGAATTTCAAGATGGACATAATAGACACGAAACGCGCCAGGATAGCCTTCGATCTTCTAAACAAATCGGAGATCGACTGCACGATGTCGCCGCTGTTCGTCACGAAGCCGCGGCTTCACGACCTCGTCTTCGGTCAAATGTTCACCAAAACCGAACTGCGCGGCATAACGGTGAGGAAAAAAATGAAGTTCCACATTTCCCTCGCGAAGTTCGCCCTGTTCATCGGTATCCCCGTGTTCGTCAACGTACTGATACAATTGTTCGGCTGCTTAACGAGGCGAAAGTACCTGGACTTTTTCATCGTTTACCGCATCTTCTTTCAACAACCCGGTGCCACGCATCCACCGAAAACTTTGGAGAGAATGATCTTTCTGAGCGTCGCCGTGCTGTCCATGATTTGGGTGCCGGATTTCGTCTCCGACTTGGCGAGCCGCATCACCATGCAGCATTCGCTGGAAATAAACACCGCCGAGGACGTCATCGAGAACAATTTGATAGTGCACCTGAGCCGAACGCTTTTGCAAGAATCCGACACGGAGGACAACAAGAACCTCCAGGCCGTCAAGTCGCGAGTGATCACCAACATGACCGACATAGAGTGTTTGCAGTACCTGCTGCAACAGAGCAACATCATCTGTTATTCTCCGGAGAAAAGTGTGCAATGGCACGAGGACAACATCATGTACAACGACACGCAGGACTACAGGTCCTCGATATACGTGACACAACTCATGCTGTTACCCCCCATCATGGAATGCTACTTTTTTGCAAAAGGATCTCCGTACGTGAAGAAGTTCGACAGTGTGATGAGAAATTTGGTGGAAGGCGGCTTTTTGGGAAACTGGTACAAGGGTTTCCCCCCTGCGAAGAACGCTATGCTAGACAGTGAATGGAAGAAAGATAATCCTATTTACATGCGGGTCTCGGTCATATACGTCTGCGGTTGTGTCCTGTCCGGACTTATCCTCTTCTTTGAAATCCTTCAACACCACTTTTTCGAGGGAATTACTGTGTTTGGGTTATAAGCGTGAAAATACATGATAACGTAACTTTTAAGCATTCAATTTTAAGAATTATTCGTTACCTTACATATTTTTATTAAAAATATATTCCTTGTTGTATTAAAAAAACAAAGAAAATAGAATATAAACGTCACTGTACTGCAACAATAAATTCATTACATAATCATACGGAATGTTGAACTCTTTTATTTGTCTTAAGTATTTTTTGCGCGAAGTTTAGAATTTAATTTGCAATGAATTAACAGTAAATTATCGAGCTGGAATGTATACAATTCAATCCAGAAAAAGTAGGCATATTTCGTATTCAAATCCAACTTACATAAAGTACATAAACGAGAAACGGTGGCAATGTAAGTAGTCATGAGCGATTATGATCAGACGCAGTTTCAGTACAAATTAGGCGAACTATATTATGTAAGACTACAATTTCTGAAAGAAATCCAATTGTAACTGATAAGCAGTATCGATTGTATAGATTTTTCGGAAACGTAGAGAAGGAAGCCAGGTCGATTTTGTCTACAATAATTCAACCATGACGATGGGACGTTCCGCTGGACAGTTTTCGACCGACCTTAATCGCTGAAAGCGTATCGTCGCATCGGAACGACATTGGTTTTGACCGTATGGGTATAATGCGCGTAGAAAGAAACGCATATCTCGACATATGTGATCTATATTACAAAAAGGTTAAAAAAACATGCTTAAATGGATTGATACGGTAAAAAATACTAAGCGTAAATCACAGCGAAGTAATTTAAATCAAAATATTTTGCTCCTATATCAAGTTAACGCAGCTTTAATTTAAACTCCTTAAGATTGTGTATAGGAGTTCAAGTGGAACAAAGTAGCTGCGGTCGGACATTCGATTTAGAGCTTAACATAATATATGCTTGTGTCTAATAGTGTAAGCGGTAATCTTAAATGCTATTATCAATATTCCTCTCGGAGCAGTACTCATTACCCTATATTTCTCCCTGTAAAGCATTATTGCATCAAGTAGCCTTGTTTCGCACAAATTTATTTCCAAAATTATTCTTTCCTCAGAATTGTACTCTTCCATTACGAGGAAAATCCAAATAAACACGGTATAATTAGTAATACAATGATATACACGTCATTGAGTACTTAGTATCCAAACTCATTATCATGCGGGAACTTCATTCCGAATGTATATACCTATTATCCATTGTGAATGAGAGCAAAAATTAATCGATACATGCGCGCGTACAATTTTCTAAGTTACATACAGATACAGTTTTTTCTTTCATAACATATTTATATATATATATATATATATATATATATATATAAATCATCAAATAGTGTAAACAACTTACCTCAGAAAATCTCGCAAAATTTTTTATTGAAGGCACACTTAGAGAAGTAATTAACAAAAAAAGAGTTCATAGATTTTTTTCGCGAAAACTGTGGACTTTTATAAAAATGTCATTACAACGAAAATGTCTTAAAATTCATGAAAGAATGCTCTAAAATTTTTTCTTTGATTCTTTGATTAATTTTAAGCCATTTTCGTTGTAATGAAATTTTTATAAAAGTCATAGTAGTAGACGTAGTCAAAGTAATTAAAAAACTTTATTTGTTAATTACTTCTAATTCTTCGAGTCGTTTTTGCTCCGGAAAAAAGTATACCCTACGATTCGCCAAGCGTACACGCAAGTTTTTTCTCTTTCAGTACGGTCTAAGGAACCAGAAATCATAGGTCTAGTAGGCGTGCCTTCAACAAAACAATTTTGCAATTTTCTCAGGTGAGTTGTTTCCACTGTTTCGTGGATGAGCGCATATACGCAGTGACAATAAACTATAAGAGTAGAGCATGTATATACATAGGTGCGCAGAAAGTTCAACGCAGCGGCACTGCTCACAGTGTATATTGTACACACACGAATTTCCGCAGCGGCACAAACACAGACAACCGGCCTCGATCAATACTTGCGAGAGCGCGCGCGGTTCATGCGCTCTCGCGGCCGCTCTGACGTGCGATAAAGAAAGCTCTCGACTAGGCTGCGGTACTGCGAGGAACTCGTCCTCACGGCCATCGCAGCTTTCCTACACACCATCTCTCGCGTAAGTTGAGCCGATTTTTTCTTTCCTTTTCTGCGCTTCTCGCCTCGCTCGATAGTTCTTCTGTGTATTAAGCAATGCGTCCTGCGCTTCAGCCGGGCACACGGGGAGACGAGCGAGTGCACTGAAAGGTGTGAGATCGCAGAGTATACTTACACGGTGTCGAGGTGGCTTTGCACGTTGACACTAGTTGAATACGCGCGAGCTTGTATTTTGTCGCGGCTGGGATTCTGCGGGGAGTCTGATGAAACTAAAGAATTGACAGTGTTTTCTTTTTTTTTATACTAGGTCTTTTACTCTGACATCCAGCAAGATGTTCCAAATTATTCTTCTGGTCGGTGCTGCAGTTAGTGCGCAGGCATCCATGTACAGCATGGATATGAAGGTAAATTTTATATATATTCGCTTCGACATTCTGCACAATTAATTTTGTACTGCGACGTTGCGACTGTGCACGTATTCAAATACTTTTTTAAAACAACGCTTATTCTGTTTAATTTATAGCCTATACATCTATATATTCTATTATTCATTTCATGCAACTTGAAAAATAATTAATCTTAGAAAAATCGTATTATTTTCTCCATCGCAACCCTGGTATAGAACCATTCTTTATTAATTTTTGATGATTATTAATAATAATTAATGTAATAATTACTGATAACTGACGAAATATAGTATAGGAATCCAGAATTTTTTATACGCAAATCAATATTTATCAGTATTTATGAGAAATTATTAACGAATATTTTTGGTTATTGAAAATTATTTGTAATTATGAAAATACAATTTTTATGATTTTCCTATGACAGTTTGTTTGTTAATGACTGATACGTATAAATCAAACTTCATAAATAATTATGATATTTGTTATTTTTTCAAAATTACTGATAAGTTTTGATATTTTTTGATAAAGACCGAAGACTCTTTTTGAGTTTGAGTCAATATTTATCAATAATAATCAGTATTTATTGGTCATATGAGACAATTAGTGATGTTTATTGTTCTATTAAGATTTTTAATAATATTGATGAATGAATACTAATAAATACTTATAAATGATAAAATCTGTCAGTAATCATCAATAATTATTGCAGACTATTAGTAGTTAATTTTTGGTTGAAAAGAAATTTTGCGCAATAATTAATTACTAAAAATATAGAAAAATATGACAATATTTGATGCTCAACGATAAATTATTAATTATTATTAATACCATATTAAAAGTAAATTAATTACGTAATTAAGAATAACTGATAGTCTCTGATAAATATATTGACTGCAGTTATTACTGATATTTGATATATTCTTCAATAAATACTGATAATTTTTACAAATTTTTGATAATTATTAAGAAAAGGTGGAAATAAATTCCGAATTCATCTCATAACCATCAGAAATTTTCGAAAATTATCAAAATTTATCAGTTATTATTTGCAACTATTGTAAATAACTTCTATAAGGGAATTGCTTAAAAATAATGAAAACAAAAGAAGCTAATTAATAATAATAATAATAATAATAATAATAATAATGAAGGAAGATATAATTATAATAAATGTGAATAAAGAAGCTAATAAACAATAATAATAACAATAATAATGGTCGTCGTCCCCAGCCCGACCACTTCATGAGCAACATGCTCCTGCGGGACCTGATCGAGCGCATGGGCAGCGAGCTCGTCGACAACGCCGCCGACAACTACCTCGACGAGCGCGAGCCGTCTTCCCCCGACATGCGGGGAATAGCCGACAAGGAGATCCCCCTGGAGATGCCGATCGACTACGAGGCGATAGACGCGATCAATCCGAAAACGAGCATACGCGACCAGGAGTACCTGCAGCACAGCAGTCTCTGGAGTCATCAGCCGCTCAACAACTACAAGTCGAACGACAGGCACAGGATCAAGCCCGGGGCGCAAGCCGCCAGTAACAAGAACGCCGGCAAGGACGAGAAATCGGCGGACAATCAGCTGCCGGCCTACTGCACGCCGCCCAATCCCTGCCCCGTTGGATACACGAGTGAGTGATTGTTCTGTTTTTTTTTTTTCATCCAACTTTAAACGTTGTAAAATGACAAATTGATGCGCTTTAACGATGGATTTTAATTGACTCGTTCTGCGAATGCAGGTGAAAATCAATGCATCGAAAACTTCGAGAACACTGCGGCCTTCAGTCGGGACTACCAAAGCGCTCAGGACTGCATGTGCGACTCGGAGCACATGTTAGACTGCCCGAATTCGGCAATTATCGATAACAACGTCGTGCCTGGTATGCAGATTACAAATGCGGATTTCGATTCGATCGTCGAACGATTCCAGGTACGAATGACGAGTGGATCGACGGATTTCTTTTTTTTTTTAATAAACGCTCGGATGTTTGAAATTAAAATGAAATTTCGGCATTAAAATTCTGATTGCAGGAAGAAAACCCATTTTTCCGAGGCGAGAAGTTGCCGATAGCGGCGAAGAAGGGAATCAATGTCGGTTTCTAAACATCAGCGTATATTCTTCTCTATGTCATAAAAATTTTAATATACCAATAATAAACAATCGTAACAAATAAAAATATTCACATAACATCTTCCGAAGATCAAAGAGCCTGTTGAAAACAGATAAGAGATAAGAGAGTGTACGAGTTCCTCAGTGTTTTGCAGTACAAGATTTGCATGTGCAAAGAGACAAATTGTTAAAAATGGAATTATATAAAGTCACATGTCAAAAGTAATTATTGCTACAAATATTTTAATCTGCGTGAAGTATATATGTCCAAAGTACTCAAATTGTATTAAAGTTTCATAATCTCTTTTTCGTTTATTATGTCATTGTATAACGTAATATATTATACGCGTATAACACGGCAATTATAAATAGATAAAATTTATAAAATTGTTTATTGGTTAAGCTTTATTTTTATAGAGATTAATAAATAAAAAATGTATGATTTAAAGTGTAATGTTTGAGAAAATATATTTTTAAGTGAAATCAAGCTGGTTTTTATGATTATTAAATAAAATTATTTATTCCCTTACTTACAAAACGATTTATGTACAAATGCATATAAATAGATGATTATGAGTTCATTAATTTTTACACCTTCGCTGACAATAGCTTTATAACAATAAATAAAACACTACTGTTTTCTAAAACTCTTTAAAATAGGGTATATATTATGCAATGCATCTTTCAGTTCTTGGCGATTTTTCGCACCTAAAATGAAATCACATAAATTAGTTTTATGAACCAGAAACAAAAACTAGCAAATAATTGGTATTTCACCTGTTAAAACAATTTTTCCATTGACAAAAATAAGTAATACTACACGTGGTAAGACCATTCTGTATATTAAACCTGGATACAACTCAGGTTCGTAGCTAGAAAATTGTCCGTGCTTATGATTAAGATTTTCCAGTTTGATAGGAAACTTTAAGTCAGCCGTTGCCACAATGTTTTGTATTTTGAAATCTGTGAACTTCACCTACAAACATCACAAGCAAAAGTAAGTAAACAATCGATGTGCTTCACGCGCAGATTCCCTAAAGGTGAATTCTTTTAAACAATTTTCAAGAATACTACTCACGGGAAAGCCAATTTTCTGAATAATCCTTGCAAATTTCTTTGAAGCCAGGAAAGAGTCTTCTTCGCACCTGGCTCCCGTGCAAACGAGCTTGCCCGAACGAAAAATCAGAGCAGTTGCTCTGGGATTACGTATTCTCATGATGAGGCCGGTAAATCTAGCTGGATTGTACTCCGAATTCCTTGTCCTGGTGTTAATATACGTCAACTTCAGCTCACAGCCCAGACTGACAGTTGACACGACATTCCTAAACAGTCACAAGCCAATGCGTAGCAATACAAATACAGCACTGTTCGGATGACGTAAACGAGCGTCCAGCTATTGACAAGACACGTGCTCGTGACAACTTACTGTAGCGTGGGATCGACGAGTTCCTTGCCACCGCTCGCCGGTACCATAGGCGTCATCGACGCCTGAGGATTCGCTTGGGACGTGCTTGGCCTCGGCACATTTGACTGCGTATGGACAAATAACAAACATTGAAACACTGGTGTATACGATAAAGTGAAAGCTAACCTCTAATGCGAAATCGCGACTCACAGTGAGCGGTGGAGCCATGGAGCCCTCCTCCGAGGCATTTCTCGCTGGGCTCGAGAGGAGCCTCTTCAGCTCGTGGTCGCTTTGCGTAGCCATATCGTGGGTCAGGATGTCATTTGTTAAGCTTTCAAGTTGCTGCTCGCCAGAACAACACGCTTATCGCCTCGACCATATGGAGGAAAGACGTCACCATATTGAAAGTTGAAACGCCGACAACCCGACTCGAGTGCCCGAGTAATTTATTTAGGTTACCATTTGTATACCTATATCTATATCCTGCAGACGCCAGACCAGACTATTAACATGTCTTCCGAAAGTCATCATTCTTGGTTTACGTTTATGCTGGATTTCCAATAGTTTTGTCTGTAAAAAATCAATTATTTAAAGCGTAGGTAACAATTTCATTCATTCTGAATTTTTTCTCTTAGATGTGTCAGTATATTATCTGTACTGCTGAATTTGACAATGAATGTTTACATCACTAATCAAAAGTACGCATTATGTCGTATCACAGTATATAGTGTGATTGATTAGTTGTGGAAAAAGTGCTTTACGTTTTACCTTTCAGTTTCACCCAGTGCGGTCTCAAAAGTAGCCCCAAGATCCGCGCAAACGTTTGAACGTATAATGTTAGATGAAAAAAAGTGCTTAAATATAAAAAGTGAATGTACGATAATTACTTAAAAATTAAGAAAAGAAAAGTTACTACAACAAAAATTTGTTGTATTTTGTTTGTTGTATTTGTTGTATTTGTTGTTATTTTGCTTTTTTCATTTATTTTATGTTATTTGCAATATTTAATACTTTTCTTTAGCATAAACTATTAAGACTAGTGTTATTACTGCTATTACAACCGTTTTCAGTGGTATTCTATCGCCTATAAATCTGAAATTAAATTATTTAGTATGCTGTACGGGGGAAACTTCGCGGGATATTTATAATTATAATTTAAGTAGAAAACAAATTTTTGTTGTAGTAACTTTTCTTTTCTTAATTTTTAAGTAATTATCGTACATTCACTTTTTATATTTAAGCACTTTTTTTCATCTAACATTATACGTTCAAACGTTTGCGCGGATCTTGGGGCTACTTTTGAGACCACTGGTTTCACCCTTATTCGCACTCGTCGTCATGCTTGGTTGGTGCATTTTAGCCTCTAACAACATATACTGACACAAACTGTCAGTTACCGAGCTACACGAAATTTGAAATTCCATTCCAGCCACTTGTCTACAATTAATTTCGTATCAAATAATTACGCACACTTTGGTTATTACAAAACACACAGTCACACACTATTCAGTACTCTTGCGCCCAAACATGCATAATCACATTTTATATAAACCGATCAGGCGTTCGAAAAGACAATCGAAAATTAACAACCGAAAAGACAACGCGGTTGGCGAACGATCACCGACCAATTGGAGCCCTTCGTTTGATATGGGGTGGTTGCCATTAGCGACAATTGTCACTCGCCAAAAAGTCCCATTTGTCAACGTCGCGGCCGTCCGCGCTGGAACCGGTAATATGAGGTAAAAGGGCTGCAAAACAATTGAGCCTGCGAAAGCCTGCGAACAAACGAATGCGACACAATGACGATGAATTCGTTACCCGCTGCAAGTGAGAGCAGCTCCAACAACATCGTAATCTACGACGTCTCGAAAGGCGAGAAGAAACTGAACGACGAGTACAAGGCGCTCCAGCGGAAATTGAAGCCGAAATGGAAATTCGTCGAGTGAGTGTACTATTAGAATCCGTTCCGTTTGCGAATGTCATTTTGAATAGCTTCGTAGAGTTATGAGATTATATATTTTTAAACGATCAGAAACTCGGAGGTGTTGACCCAAGAATTTCTGGCGACTGGGAAGATACTGGTACTGGCTGGACCGAGAAACAAATTCACAGATCTGGAAATGAACTCGGTGAGGACGTTCTTGAATTCTGGTGGGAATGCCCTGGTCATGCTTGGCGAGGGTGGAGAGAAAAAGTCCAATACAAACATCAATTTTCTGCTGGAGGAATTCGGTATCATGGTAAACAATGGTATGGATTTGTCGTTTTCAGTGATAAGGTACAATTTTCCACTCCTTCAAAATAATCAGTACGGATATCATTGCTTTACAGACTGTGTCGTCAGAATGAATTACCATCAAACTCTGCATCCAAAGGAATGTACGATTGCGAAAGGGTTGTCAAACAAGTCTGTCTTTTCGAAAAGTCGCGAAGATAAAGAGTGAGTTTACTTCATTGTATATTTATACACTTCACTTTCTATGTAATATTACACGATCAATTGTTAATTAATTACTGCTTCTGGCAATGTTTTAGGCTAAAATTTTTATATCCGTACGGAGCAACGCTTAACGTCGTGAAGCCATCGATAGTCGCATTGTCCAGCGGCACCATAACGGTCCCCACGAACCGGCCGATCTGTGCCTATTACTCTTCTAAAACGACTAAAGGAAAGCTGGTGGTTTTGGGTTCGTCGAAAATATTGACAGACGCCTACATCGACAAGGAAAAGAACGATGTACTGCGAGAGATGATTTTCGGCTTTTTCGAGTCCGAGCCCATCGAAACGTCGGAAATGCAGGGAGACGATGCCGATGTAGTTTACACGCTCTGTCAATTCTCCTTCCTCACCTCAATTTCGTCCGCTCGCTAAAATGCATCGTTTTATCGATTTCAGTACTGGGAGTACAACTTCGTTCCCGACATAACGCAACAAGCGGAAAAGCCAAAAGTTTGCACGCAAGACCTCGACAGCGTCGACATGCCGAGAGAGTACACGAAGCTTTTCAAGCACGACTTGTACTCGATAAATTTGGACATGGTCCCGGCTAGTTTGAAAGCTTACGACGAGCTCAACGTGAAGCACGAGCCCTTGAGTTTGATTGCGCCAAACTTCGAGACCCCATTGCCGCCGACTCAAGCTTCTGTAAGCTTCTAGATAGTGTATAATTCGAAAAACTGTTGATTCGAACTTGGAATAATTTTGTAGTCTCGGTTTGTCGTGTGTTGAAATTTGATGATTAAAGAATTTAAGGGAATGGACAAAAAAAGGAAAAAAAAATATACTAATAACAAAAATGAAAAAGAGTATAACACGAAGCATAAATAAAATTGCAAAACACTATGAGACTATTGTTCTCCATTTTATAATAATAATTTATTTATAAAATTTTTTTCCAGGTTTTCCCACCGACCTTTCAAGAACTTCCACCGCCAGCCTTAGAACTGTACGATCTAGATGAAGCTTTTAGCTCGAATTTCCTCAAACTCTCGCAACTGACGAATAAATACATGGCGGACACTGACATCTCGAGCGAAAAAGAGTTGGACTACTATATTCGTGAATTCGGCGCAATAATGCGTATCAGCAATATAGAAACACTTACGGCTAAAGGTGTTTTAAATCACGTTTTTATGAAGATTAGTAGCTATAAGGCTGCTCGTAATTAGGGTTACTCGATAGTTTGTGTTTAATTTGTACAGATAATGTATTTTACACACCATTTTTAAATGAAATTGATGGTTTATCAATTTTTTAAAAAAACAATCATCATTGTTCCGTATTTTTTATGCCTTTCTCACATTACACATATTTTTTAAAGTTTGGCGCGCTGCTGCACTGTTTTACCAGCAACCGATAAAAGAACTCCGATTCCGACTCGACGACGCCTGCCACCTACTGGATTAAAAATGAACTACCGAAAGAAAACGAACTTGTAGCTATATATATGTTTGGAATAAAACATTCGAAAAGGTTACTTTCAACTTATACATTTAAGATTTCATGAAAAAAAGTATTATTGTGTATGAAAGTATTAAGTAAAGATACCATTATGACTTCGTTACGCTAATTTGAAAATATTCGCTGTAGCAACATACTGTGAAAATGTCACTTTTTTTCGTTAACGCGTAAGTAATGACGCTTGAGCATCTGTGTATAGGTTATGTTGACTTTGATTTATTTTTATTATTATGTCGTTATTATTCAGCAAGTTTTTCATGCAAAATGAATAACTTTCCAGATTTTAGTTTTATTCATCGAGGAGTTTGAGTTTCATTATGGAGTTCTTTGTTAAATCGTGTGTATTATTTATGATTTTTATGATTTTGTCTTTTTGAATGCATACCTGTCAAGAATATGTTTTAATTTCACCGTATGTAAATCTAGGAGTCAAGACAGTGAAGTTGAAGGAGATTCCAATGGAGATTTGCAAATTGCATCCCCTGGGAGCTCGGAAGCTCAACAAGCACTCAACCAATTTTGGCCAAAAGTCACAGAAGAAATCAAAAAAATTACTACTGTAAATACTTGTTAATTAAGAAAATTGTGCAATGTTCGTGAGAATTACATTAGTTTTGTTTTGTAGATGGACTTAAAAACACAATCATTGCCACTGGCAAGGATAAAAAAAATAATGAAACTTGATGGTGATGTCAAGATGATTAGTGCTGAGGCTCCAATGTTATTTTCTAAGGCTGCAGAAATATTTATTCACGAACTGACGCTCAGAGCATGGGTTCACACAGAAGATAATAAAAGGCGGACACTTCAAAGAAACGATATTGCAATGGCAATTACAAAATATGATCAGTTCGACTTTTTGATCGATATTGTTCCGAGGGATGAGTTGAAACAAAGTAAAGCTCAATCGGATAGTACAGTGAGAACATCTATGAACTCTGACCAAGTGCATTATTACTTTCAATTGGCACAGCAACAACAAGCATCGGCCAATCAAGCAGTGCAGAATAATGGACCAGCGTCACAACCTATACAAATTGTTCAACCTTCGACTGGTCAAATTCAAGCTATAAATATAGGTAGTCCTGTTGAACAAGTAAGTTTATTTTTTGCTTCATTCAAGCAATGCTTGGTATTAATATAAAAAAATGGATTACTTAAACACTAATTTGTAAATTAAAGTTTAACGAAATTATCTGTGTTTAGGAATCAACTACAAGTACAACACAGACGCTTACAGTACAAAGTCCACAACAAACTGCAGGCCAGCAAGTAATACAGTTGAGTCAACCTCAGCAAACAGCGGCTGCAGCTGGTGGCATACAAATTGTTCAGCAAATCGTTACACCTAATGGAGAAATTCAGCAAATTCCTGTAAATTTAAATATAAAAATAATATATCGACTTCTCTATCGATACTTACTAACGTGAAATATGTATCCTTCAGATACAACTGACGCCTCAGCAACTGCAAATGATCAGGATGCAAGTTCAAGGGGGTAGCAATCAACCGATCATAATTCAAGCGGCTCCAATTCAGGCGCAACCACAGCTGATTCAAGTGGCGCAAGGCGGCCAGGCACCGGTTTTTCTGCAAACTAGCACGGCCGATAATGAATGATTTTAAATACCTAGGTTATTTAAAAAATCAATTCTTTTTAACTATAAGTTTACTTTTAAAAAAAAATCACGCAAGAATCGTTTCAATCATTTCCTACATTATCAGAGAATGCAAGTGTTAATAATTTTTCTGATATGCGATTCATTTCATCCAGGAGAAAAAAAAAGAAAAGATAAAATAAATATTTTTATAAGGCAACGTACATGTGTTCCAAAAACGTTATATAGTCCATCGACAATTTCCTAAATTAATTCTTATTTCGCTCTCCTCACTTATACAACGCGCGCACGATTGCTTTATTTTTCTTGTAACTTTTTTATTTTCTGCACAGTAGACGTTCCTTCCGAGAAAGAAAAACGCGAGATGCGACCATCACTGAAGATATGTCTGTGTGAGCTATGCGATACACCGTGAGTAACTAAAACTCGCCTTATTGTTCTACTATAATTTTAATCATCATGTGGTCCGACGCCACCTATCATCGCTATTATAAAACAAGAATAATAATTGCGATCTCAAGAGCCGAGCAGCGAGGGAAGTACCGCACACAATTAAGCGTCTAAAAAAAGAGGAGAGCTTCTCTACAGAAACTCGGCGTTTCGAATGCTTTTAAATCGCTGCGGCTCCAGAAAACGTCCCGCAGTATACAAAAACAAGTTATACCAGAATCAAAAAGGACGCATCGACCAAGTAGCAGCTATATACGCGCACCTTACGTATATATATACCCACTGAGCTGCGAACCGTCCAAAGTCCTTTCCACCAATAACCCTCCCGGGGATCTCGTCGTCAATTCGATCTCTTTCTCGCCCTCCCGCGAGAGGAAAAAAATCGTCTCGGCCTGTCATCGTTCGGATGCGCCGATGCGAAATGAGGCGTGTCGAAGGAGGGAAGAGAAGAGAAGGAGAGGACGAGAGACTTCGTTGCGCGGAATGAAGATAAGCGCGAGCGAGAGAGAGAGAGAGAGAGAGCGCAAGATGTAATCTGATTCGCGGCCGCCTCGCATGGCTGAGAGGCTCTCTCGGGAGGTACTAGCCGACGACGACGAGCCTGGCTGGTGCAACCTGGATTAGGTTTCAGTCTCGCTGCGGTTCCCTCTCTCTTTCTCGCTCTTTCTCGCTCTATCTCGCTCTCGCCATATGTCTTGCGTGCATGCGCGATTACGAGTGCGTTTGTCTCTTTAGGGATTAGCTTTATTCATTTTTGTCGAGAGAGAGAGAGAGAGAGGATACGTTCGTGCGCGTGGTATCGAGTTATGGAGTTTCACGATAATTTCCCTTTGCAGAATGGCTGAACTTCGTCGACGTGGTGGCTCGGAAAATCGTTAGGAAGAATTGCACCTCCGACATTCCATCGGAGCGCATATTTGCGCGAAGAGGCGATCGCCGAGATGAAGTTTAGTGCTGTACTGCACACATGTATAAGAAGCCAAAGAGATCTCCGAAGCGACGATCGAAATTCAGCGTCACGCGAATAATAATTCGAGGCGGCGGTTAGAAGAGTCAAGAAAGATAAGTCCCAGCCCAGCCGCGAGAGACAGAGAGAGAGAGAGAGAGAGAAAGAAGGAAATAAGCGGCAAAAAGTTGCGCGCACACTGCGCCTGGATGGAATTGTAATAAATAAAGAGAAGAAGAGAGAGAAAGAGAGCCTGCGATGATGATAACATCTCGCGCTCGCGCCGGCCGCTCGCGCGAAGGGGCCTAGTATGCGTGTGTACTGTGTATAGGTGTATACAGAGAGAAGATTCCAAACCCGAGAACCTGTCTGGCGTTCCTGCAAAATGCACGTGTGTGCAGCGTATATCCTCGTCAGACGCGCGCAGCACTGTATACCTGTGTACATGCATCGAGTGTAACTTTATTGTGCGGCTTCTCCAATTTGTACATTGGAACACAACAAGAAATATCCGCCCTCTCTCTCTCTCTCTCTCCGTCTCTCCCCCGCGCGCTGCAAATTCGTTTTTCTATGTAATGACGAGACGAGAGCGCGCGTGCATTTTATTTTTCCGGAGTCCGCGCCGTACCTGTGTACACACGTATGCGCAGGTATACATATATATGTACGCGCGCCGCGTCATCCGATACGCCGATGAAAAATTGATGAAAGAACCCGTGAACGCCGCACGAAATTCCAGGAAGCATCGCCGCGTATACATTTATCGGCCCATCGCTGGCGCCACTCGGATAACTTATCAAAAGCTCCTCTGCGGCTGTACTGTACTATATACGTGTACGTTATATTCTACTCTGTGCGCTGCTGTGCCCGTTGGCGAGGATCGCGAGAGAGAGAATACAAGAGAGAGAGAGGGACGAGAAGAATACACGGGCGTCCAAATAGAAGAGAGCGAGAGTCGACGAGACGGATGAAGATCTCGCGGAGGCCCTGACATCCTTTTGTTAGGGCGGAACAAAGATGTGCTCCATTTAGCGTGACGTCAGAGCCCGCGCGTTGCCAGGGGTTACAGGAGGACGGCTGTATCACAAAAGCCCGCGCGCGGGGCCCGCAAGGAACGAATAACTTGCCGCGATAATTATGTGCGCGCGATGAAAATTTCCTCAGCCGCTCGTTAATATTTACGCACTTACACGATGTAACATCGTGTATTTTATGTGTAGAATAGCGAAAAGTGCGGGAAGCTCCATGCGTTCCGCCTTACTTTTCTAACGCCGCGTCTCATAGTCACACTGCGGTGAGAGATGGAAAGAGAGAGCGCACTCACGTTGAATTTCGCGCGTCTTCGGGAAAGCTCTTACGCTATATACACACACACACACAGAAGCGCGCTCTATATAGGTATATTACACAGCCTAATGTGAAAGCCTCGGGACGTGTGGAATATATATATTATATGTATATAGGTATACGAGCGCGGTGCGCGCGGGAGAGGAAGGGCATGGCTCCGGGGACTGACTACGCCACTGGCACGAAGTACTCGGATTTCACGACATGTTTACAAAGATCCTGGAGATAAGTTGAGAATGGCCGGCGGCCCGTTGTGTGTGCATCTCTCTCTCTCTCTCTCTCTCTCTCGCTCGCTCTCGCGTGCATGGGTGTAAGGTGACAGCTGCCCTCTCCTCTACAAGTATATGTGTGCGCGTCTACTGTCTGCGTCCACATATATATACGTACGTGCATCAGGCTCTCGAGTGCAAGCGCCAGTCGATGAGCCCGGCTTCGTTCTCGAAATATTGTATATTATTACGAATATATAATATATGCACTTACCCGACAAATCGCCGCGACTGCGCGCCTATACTTAGTATATAGTATACATACTTATAAGTACGGCATTTTAACAATCGAGCTTACACGCAGGACTGCATAGCAGAATGAATCGGGCAAAGTACACTCTCTCGTCTTTCAATAAAAGCGCAAACGGCTGTCGATTTACGCGGACAGCTGTGTTATGTGTTGTGTGCACACACATCGCTTATTATACCCTCTGCGTTTATACGTACGCGGCGCGTGTATTTTCGAGAGGAGAATCGAACGGAGCAGCTGACAGTATATGCGGCACTTGGCCGCGTGTATTGTAGTGCGTTCGTTACACACTATTACACTTACATTACACGCGTGTATCGTATACGCGTTGTATTAGCCCCGTACGTTTATTGCGTATATAATATATCGTAGACTCGGGCGCGCATGTGTATACAGCGGCGAAGAGCGAGCGAAGAAAATAAGAGAAGAGCCAGGGGGTCGCGCGCGCGCGCACACGTGGGTGGTCGCATGCACGGCACCTTTAACATACGTTTTCGCCTGCTGCATATAGCGGCTGCAGCCGCGCGCAGCGCGAGACCGTCGCGCTTTCCTTTATCTCTTCTCTCCTCTCTCTCTCTCTCTCTCTCTCTCTCTCTCTCTCTCTCTCTCTCTTTCGCCTCGTTCGCCGAAGGCTTCTATTCCGCGTACTGTATATATATCGCTACGTATAGGTGCACTGCGGTCCACCTACGAGTATATATTATATACCTATATACACACTAAGCGACACGTGTACACAGAACACTATAAATGTGCGGGCGTATTATACACGGGTGTGTTGTGTGTTATAAGGGAAAGGCGCAGCTGATTAAGCGCTTTATTTTACGAGCGACGCTCGAACGTAAATTCATCGTCTCGCGCGCGCTCCGCGGCTCATTAATATATCTCGCGCGGGCGCGCACACGAGCGAGAGGCAGCCCGTCTTAATCGTCTGATAAATCGCCGAAGCCGCGGCGATGGATAGGAGCTTTTCGCAGTGCAGAGAGAGAGAGAGAGAGCGAGAGGGAGTGGGACGATTTTTACGAGTCACAGTAAATTTTTGCCCGCGGTTTTATCGCTCTTCCCCCTCCCCCTCCTCTCTCTATATATCTCGTATACAAATACACTGCATCAGAAGCGTTTTAGAGGAGGCCTCGCCTCTGTGTAAAACACTCGCGTTTTACACGCGGTTGCCGAGCCCGCGTACTTATATATTAATACAAAAAATAATATTAGGGCGAAAATTGCGCGGCGCGCATATACTTATATACATCGGGCACTTTCGCGACTATATATACCATGAGAGCGGCGGACGAGGGAAGACGCGCTAAACGCCATTCTTCCGGCCTCGCCGTCAGCTCGCATCTTCCTCTCTCGCTGCGGTTGGAAAAAAAAACTCGCGCACACTTGGCTGCGCTCCTCCCCCCTGATACTCGCCACTCTCTCTCTCTCTCTCTCTCTCTCTCTCTCGCGAGAGACGGCTCATCTCCTTCGCTTCTTCATATACGCGCGTTTGCCCACCGCTATACCTATATATGCATAATGTATATGTATAGGTGTACCTGTATATACCTCTCGGTGTGTATAAGCGTTATACGCGATACACTCTCACAATCGCTCTCCTTTCGCGGCTCCTTCGCTTTTGTGAATTTTTCTCGGAACAAGCCGCTCTCGTTGGCTATGCTCGCCGGTCTGCGGGCCCATAGCGCGATTATATTGCGACGAGGACGACGACGACGACGACGACGACGACGATGGCTATCATCGGAGGCTACGAGCGCGTATACACTGCAATATGGTATATATACCTGACGGTTTACGCGTCAGTTCTTAACGCGTCCCTTTGAATTTTCGGGGAATCCACGAGACCTTATCGTTGCTTCGTAGTCGCATCTCGAGCGTCTATATAATACAAGCGTATTATATATACAAGGCGCTCTCGACGGAGGCTTCGATTTAAAAAAGAAAAATTTTCTTTTTCACTCGATGCGCGGCGCGAAACGCGGAATCGGCGGTCTTGAGACATATAGGTGCTCGCGCGCAATTATTCGGCGATTTATAAAATCGATAAAAAGAAGAATCGCAGCGAGTGTATAGCGTTCGCTCGTCTAAAGGAGATTATGTATTTATGGGAAAAAAGGAGCAGTCTCTATCTCTCTCTCTCTCTCGCGTCGATTTTTCGAGAGTATAGGGACAAGAAAAAAAAAGAGAAGAAAAAGGTAAGAAAAGGCCGAAACAGTCGCGCCCGTCGAGAGTTCGCTGTAGCGTGAAAAAAGCCGATCGAGGGATCGATGAGATTAGGCCCCCGCTTAGTAGCTGTACCAGACAGACCTGGTGTATATACTATATATATATGCTATTTACGAGTGTATACCTATATATATATATTTGTATGTGTGCTGCTGCAGTTCGCGAGGCGTATACATCCGTCGTTATGTAAAAGCACTAATCCCCATTGTTGGCGTGCTCGGGGCTCCCTCCTGCAGCAGTAGTAGCAGCAGTGGCAGTATAGTGGCGTTTATTGTGCGCGATTGCTGCAACGAAATAATACGCAAGCGCGGGCGACGGTAATGCGCTTATTATTGACGATCGGGAAACCGGCGGCGAACGACTCCGGTGCTTATATGGCGCGCGTGGATTATTACTCGCTCGTTTCGGATGTTTCTTGCGGGGTCGTTGTGTGTCGCGAGTATATAGGTACACGTATACTTATGTACCTATATACACAATGCACACATGCACAGCCACATTATAATGTAGGTATATGCGTATACTTATGCGCGAGTTGTAGGGGGTATAGTGAATATTATTGTTAGTACATTGTACTTGCAAAGTGTTGAAAATATGATTGTAAATATGTGTATATTGGGTGGAATACTTTTAATATAATATTGATTTTCACCGAAACTGCTCTCATTTAATTATTACGCCATAAAACCAGAAAATGTTATTTCTGTATAATCATGGAGTTTATACATAAACTAATGAATTTATATATCTCCGCAATAAAACTTTTTTCTTGCTCTACAGGAGTTTATCCATTATCTCTAAAATCGAATAGGAAGCATCATTGATATTTTTATAAAGATGAATTTATAGGGTAGCTCAAAAACTGAATTAATATTATACGTGCGTATATTTTCTCAAAGTGCCATATTGATATGATTTAAAGCTGCGCAGTTTCGACGAAAGTTCATCGATTGCCGAAACGTAAAATCCTGTATATAAACCAATATCGCATCATTTAATACACACCGCGAACTATATACACGGAGGCGTTCGAGCAATTTTACGGAGCCCCGGAATGCCGTATAGTTTAACGAACTAAAGTCATTTCTTTTCTCGTAAAACAAGATTTTCCTCCTCCTACACGCGCTCCCCGGCGTCGTCGTCGTCAATCTTCTCTTCTCCCTCTTCGGCTCTCCTCCTTGTCACCTCTTCTCTCTCTCTCTCTCTCTCTCTCACTCGGGCGACGACGTAAAACTTTTAGCGAAATACGAGAATCCATCAAAGCGGTGTGCGGAGAGAGAAATAGCGTCGAGGGCCAAGAAAGTCGTCGGCTCTTTGCGAGAGAGGAGGTCCCTCGCTCCTTTTATTTTTCGAGTCGCTTTCTCGTCGCTGCTGCTGCTACTGCTGCTGATGCCGCTCTTTCTCTCTCTCTCTCTCTCTCTCTCTCTCTGCCGCATTTTCTCTGCTAGGGAATTTTTCGTATCGAGCAAGTGCGGCTGGCTGCTGCTGTATAAAGCATTTTAAGGCTGATAATGGCTCCGCAGAGTCGAGAGGATGCGGGAACACGATACACAATGGAGTCTAGGTCTTGGCTTCTCTATAGAGTGCTTTTTTTCGCGGCGCAGCGCCCGAAACTTGCGACGGACTCTTTATGCTCCGCGCGCGCGCGCCGTTCCATAGATATATGTTATATATTGTGTAAGGATCTAATTTTCCGACGCGGAAATTTCAGCGACGTATATATTGCCGCGGTGTGCATAGGCTCCGATGCGAAGTCTATCGAGATTATGTTTCGAACTGTCGATTCATCAAAGGGTGACGAGCATAGGGCACACTGTATATATAAGGCGCTGAAATTTTGAGGAAGTAAAGGGATAAAGGTACCTCAAGACGTTTCGAAGCTGCTGTGAAGCTATTTGTTGTAAAAAGACTTCTGAAATTGGCGAAACTTTTCTATTAGCCGTTTAACACAAGTTTCAATAGCTTATGAAGGCGCCTTCAATTCGTGTTAACATATATTGCTAAATTTATTAGATTATTTAACGATTAAGCCATTTTTAAGGGTGCACTGGCTGTACAATATGCATTCACGATAAAAAGTTAATTTTTTTATATAATACATGCATTTACGACGATTACGATGAAAGAATGAGTTTAAGAAATCTGATAAGTCTCGCAAAAGTGCTCCAATCCGTTGCAAATACTTGTTTCCTAAATTCATCAATTTTAACACTAAAAACTCATGGATTTGTACAGCATTCAAACAAAATAATTTTCTTTGCTTATCTCAAAAGTGACTTTTAAACACTTCAATGGAATGTCCGATATAGTTAAATTTTTAGTACACCACGAATTTCAGGCACTTCTTTCAAACGTGTCTCCACAACTGTTCTCCCTTGCCAGTATATAGCGTTTATCAGAATAATACTTCAGGAAACCTCAAACAATGCGATTTGCATATTACAAGCAAAGAAGATCAACGTTTTTTTCCATCAAAACCCGCATCCACCCGGCGTTTCGGGCAAATGCGGCCAGCACAGAACTCGTTGTAAACCAACATATCCCTCGCGTATTAACGCACCAATGAGAGACGCAGCTGCATTACACTGCAGTAACCGATAAGCAAAAATGCATCGAAAGCAGATCTCGTGGAAAAAGGCTTTTCTCTCTATATTCAGGTCGGCGTATACACGCATGTATACCTACACTCAACAGCTATAGTCTTTCGTACGCGAGTATACAGGTATAATGTGTATATATACGCTATACACCACCATTAAGCAAGTGCACGCGCAGCCTCTTTATTGCGCGGGGCCGTTGTGGCGCAACGGCCGGAATATCGAATGTCGCGCGCACCAGTGCAAAATTCAAAATAACCCTCGCCAATCGGCCTCCTCCTTGTACACTACAATAAAACGAGAGCTCATCCTCCTCTCGCGCGCGTCGTCGCGCTCCTCGCCTCCAACGAAGCTCCGGCGCATATACATATATATAGCAGCCGCCGCGCGACACGTAATCCGCTCCGACCTCAACTCGTGCAAAAATCCGCTCTCGCGCGGGGCTCGAAATAAAAGAACATCGCGTCGTCGTCGGAGCGAAGAAAAAGGACTACACATATATATATACACACACGCATACACGCGCAGGCAGACTGTGTCCTATAGAGCCGCGCACGCGCGCATTCTCTATACAGGTATATATCGTATATATATACTTATATATACGCGATGCGGCGGTGGCGAGGGCGACGGTGCGTGTGCGCGCGGCCTGTGCGACGCCGCGTCGCGGTGCGCGCGCGGGAAGGGAAAAACAAGTTGTAAAGCGAGACGACAGTTATTATTATTCGAGCGCGTTGCAAACCAGTTTCGCCGAGAGCCAAAAGGTGCGACGCTAGGCCTGCGTGTCTATAAGACGACTCGGAGTATTATTATGTATGTGTATAGGTAGTGCGCGCGTGTAACGTCGAGCCGATCCGTCCGTCCATTCGACGTCCTCGCGACAGGTGGCAGGTGAGAAAATCATTGTCGCACGACGACGACGACGGGGTCTCGTAGCTCGTATTGTATAGGGATTGATGAATGAATATTAATTGAGGTCGCGTATGGAAGCCTGCGATGGTGCAGAGAGATTTAGACTCGAGAGATTTATTATTTGTTGAGAGTGATATATAATATAAGTATATAATGTTCGTAAAGATTTGAGATGTTCGGCGAGGTGTGTATCAAAACGGAGTTAATGAAACGGGAAATATTTCGAATGCGTAAAAATTCATTCGCTCCGCACGGTTATATATAACTTTTCTTAAATATTCCATTCAATTTTCAAAGATTCAAGTAGCTTATCTCGTTAGTTAGAAAAATCCCAGAGCAAAGTCAGCAGAAATATTCTTTCCAAGGAACGAAACAAGCTATATGAAATTGAATTGTTCTACGAAGACGTCCCCCAATGTATTATACTCGCCCAAATATCAGCTCTTTCACGCTACATGCACTTCGCCGAAAAAGAAGAACGAGGCTAATCAATAGAAATACTAGATAAGAATTTCACTTTTGAAATTCAGCCTCCCGAGCGCTGATGAGCCCATAGCTTCAAAGCCCTCGTGATGAATCGCCGGCCGAATAAGCGCAGTCATTATGTATAAGCGAGCGCTCGCGCGCAGAGAGATGCTTATCGGTACGCGCGTGTGGCCAAGACAAACGAGAGGTCATCGTCGGGATAAAATTTCACCTTCGCCTCGCCGCCCGGTATAGTACAGAATAGATGCGTCGTTACGTGAAAAAAGAAATGGGCAAACTTGATTAACGCGTCGCGCCGACGAGGCATCGCGTCGGGACTGTCGATTCTCCCGCTGGAAGAGCTTTTAAAAGCTCGGGTGGCTTGCAAGCGCGCAATTATTTGTAAATGCATACTCCCGCGCGCGCGCGACGTTCAATCGGAGAGCGGCTTTATATATACATGCTGTATATGGTGCAGCGATTATTAGAGGGTCGTCGGAATGCGGACTCGTTTCCGAGTGATTCAGTCGAATGAGCCGCGCCGACGCGCCGGCGACAATTATTCGAATGAGGGACACTCTCCTCTTTCCCTCTGTGCACAGTTGTACACACAGCTGTTTGCGCGTTTATTGCAACGTGCGTCAGACTAATCCTCCGTCTCGGGAGAGTCTGCGAGTCGTTGTATATATGTCGTTACCTCAAAGAGGAAGCTTCGCAATGATAAAATTGTTCCAAGATTTTTTTAATCGTTTTGTTGTATATTCGTCCACTTCACTCGTACGCCCCTGTCGTCTGGCTTAACGGGCTTGCTATAGGTATACAGGCAGTGAAATAGCTTAATTTTAGATCGATTGAGCTCGATTTTATCTGTGGCTTACAGGAAGAACCACTGAAGTGACTTTTTCGTGTTTACGAGAAAAAGCGATTTCAATGTTTGGAGTAATACGTAAGATCGAAATGTCAGAGAAAAGATCTAAGTATTGGCTCATTACATTATGCATATCTAATGCGAATACAACCGTAGTATTACATTTGTAAATAGTTTCTTTCTCGACGCGCAATAAGCTAAACAAATTACTCGAGTTAAGTGGTTCTGCGGGAACTTTGCAGATAAGAGATTATGCAGTCACTCTCTTTCAGGGCTCGTAACTAATGCAATTTGCAGTTAAAAAAGTACGGGCGGGGCATATTTTTAAAGTTTAACTCATGCCTTTTCCAATGGTGTAATTGAAATTTTCGAAAATCGTTATTAACAATGAGAAAAAACGATTTAAAGGAAAAAACCATGGTTTTTCCACAATTTTTTTTTAATTCGAGATTTCAAGAACGTTTTCATTTGCAATGTGTCTGGAACACCTCTAACCAATGGAATAAATGTCCAAACTTAAAAGATACGTGATTTGGGGGTTGATTTTGAACCTCGGTGTGGTCAAACTGGCGCATATTAGAATTGAAAATTTTTTACGAAGACTTTTATGAATTTTTTATTCAGAAACTACGGACTTTTGGAAAAAATTTTCAAGAGTAATAAGTTCTTAGAATAAGCTAAGGAATACGTACGAATTTTATCAAAGCGATTCCAGTAATGTTTTTGTTTTTGCAAATTGACAATTATTGAAAAATTTAAAAACATTAAAAAAATTTTTTTAAATTTAGAAAAACCTACGAATATATCGGTAATTATACAGCTTTAATCTACAACACACGGTGCATCTCGCATAGAAATAAAGAACACGAGTGCACTTAAGTGGTTCTGCGGTAACATTTTTACGAGACGCAGTTAAGTGATTATTATGCAATCGGCTGGCATTTAAAATATTTGTGCATTTCGGAAATCCTACTACTATACAATGAAAAAGGGTACTAAGAGCACCGCGAATTCGACATAAAAAAATTTTTCACAAAATGTCACTTAAGTGGTTCTTCCTGCAAACCACAGATATACTTTCAAAGCTCGTTTAAAGTCCTTTTGGGACTCTTAAGCCATTTTAACCAGCTATCGAATAGAACTATCAAAATTTGATTTAGTAGTATATAACTCTTAAAAAAATTATGAAAAACACTGAACTTCACCCGATTTTCATGTCAACCCCAAATTATTGGGGCTGTCCCAATTTACTCATCTGAAATTACGCACTTCTCTCCAGGCGTCCGAGAGAGAATATGGGACTTTCGGCGCAGTGTGAGAAAAAAGCCTATTACACAATACCCTCGACAATACCTCTAATTCAGGTAATTTTAGATTAACTATGCGTATGAATTGCTGTTCGAACACAATAAAATATTTTATATTGATCCTAAAAGAAAATTAACTAAGATCGTTGGTTGAATAACATTTCGAAAAACATGTCGAATATTAAACTGTATAAACATTAAACAGTAAATTCACGACTTTCGCTTGGTCGGTTTAATGAAATACGATGTTCGTTCATAATTAAAACCATAACTTCATTCTAAATAGACAGTATATTTTCTTCGTCATTTCCGATTTCATGATTCTGATATCAAGATCGCGACCAGCGACTCCGAAATTCAATCCTTAAAACACCAGTAATATATTGAGAATTTCAATTTTGTATAAATTTAACGCAATAAATTTAGTTAATTTTTTTCAGATTGATCTTAAAAAAAAGGTCAAATAAAAGTATTCTAATGTGACTTTGTCGATAACAATATTACCGAAATTACAATTTGAAATATTCTGCTTTAAAAATCCGTATTTTTGTATACATTTTATTAAAAAACAGTAAGACAAACAAATTTTTTTTCAATTGCCTATTCTCACTTCGCTATTTGAAAGAGAAACTTAAAAAACAATGCCTTTCAGAGATATTTTTTTCTTGTTTACGAATTAGTTGAACTTCATTTAAAAGAGAATGATTTTTAAATAACAGAATTTGGATGAACATTTTCAATTTTCTTTTTTATTTAATATAATGAATAAAATACTAAAAATGGGATGGTGGCGACTACAAGCAAAAATTCAAAGTTTATATTTAAAAGCTAAGTTATATGTTTTTATTTCTTCCAAGAATGTATAAATAACCTTAAAGTGATCGATTACCATGTTTACTTGTACATTTACACCTTTATGTATTTATGGAAATGAATATGGAGATATCAAAAAAATCAGCTTTTTTGTAATTTAAAGTTTACATATAGTAGATGTCGTTTTTTAATTCTATTGGAAGTCTACTGCTAAACAAAGTTACACGAGGAATGATATTTGGTTTGTAAGTTATGCGCATCTAAAACGACAAAATTGAGCTGTGCTCTTGGCGATTAATGGCCAATCAATTTCCTAGAAAGTTCAATTCTTCAAAAAACGCATTATTAGTCGGTAAACATATTTATTAGTTAGGATTACTTGTACTGCTATAAGTAGCGAATGTTAAAATGTCAACAGCGAAGTTTGTCACTGAAAGTTTATAAGTGCAGTCTCGCGCATTATAATGATTTTTTAAACTGTAAAACAGCATGCAGGTTTCGTCAATTGTATACCGAGCAGGGAAAAATTTGAATACGCGGAAAAAATAAATATATAACCAGCTGATCATGCAAACTCGCAGACTGTCTTGGCAATCTACAATAGTATATTCGTACCGTAAATCGTTTAAACAATGGACAGCGATTGAATTATTCCTTATAATTAGATAACTTTTCAATTTTTCGTCGGAAAATACGGCATCAGGAATATAATCAGACTCACGCAATCAGCTGCAGCCGCAGAAAAGTCAGGCACTGGTTTGATGCGCTATACACATACAGCGTGTCGACCCTTCCATTAAACCCAATCATTTTCTATCATTGCCCCTCGAGATCGAGAGAGAGAGAGACTTCATCTCCGTCCCCCGTCTCTCTCTCTCTCTCTCTCTCTCTCTCAGCACACCCATTACGCATACACTGATACACTCGCCCTTTTACACGCAATACACACAAACACACTCCTCGTCCTGATGCGCCTACCCCTACAATATAATATTCGCGTCTCTCTCGCTCTAATTAAGCGGCTTCTCTACCGGCCGGCTCTCCCGAAACCCCCCCGTAGAATACACACACTATACGGGGAGTGAGACAGCGAGAGAGCGAAGCAGAAAAAGAGAGGGTATACAACGCAGCGCCTGCTGTATACAGTAGAGGCAAAAACCGACGCTGCTCCAGAGCGAGTTCTCCGGAGGCCACGTGATCTCGGGGCGGGGGTGGCAGCAGAGCATTTCTCTCTCTCTCTCTCTCATTCTCTCTCCCCAACGCGGACGGCCTCAACGTGCGCGAGCGAGCGAGCGAGCGAGAGAGAGAGAGGGACGTCGAGCGCGACATTTCGCATGCTCAGAACTCCACAGGCTGGAGCGGCAGCAGCATCACGCAGCCAAGTAGTGCGTTCGCAGCCGGGTTCGTGTCGTGCGTGAATATATACTAACGCGCTCTCTCGCGCAGTGCCTCTCTATAGTATTCCATTCCGCATATAAAAAGCCCCTCGAGTGTGCTGTGCGTGTGTCTGTGCGTTATACCTACTATAATACCTTTCTCTGTGCGTCTCTCTCTCTCTCTTGCTCACTGTGTATACACTCCACATTGGCCGCAGGACGGAAGAAAGAGCAGCCGCGGTCCCCTCCACCTTTTTTTTTCCTTTCCCGACGACGACGACGACGAGGAGAGAGAGAGAACCTTTGTGCGAGAGTTAGGTATACCTACCTACATTATAAGCTCTCTATCTCGCGCGCGCGCTGCATCTCTCGCGCACGGCGCACGCATTAATCTCATCCGCGAGCGCGGAGCGCAGTCCTGCCGCTCGCGCGATCGATCCTCTCGAGGAAGGACACACCGAAGTAGCATTCGGCGGCAGCAGCAGCAGCAGCCCCTCGGCGTTATCGCCATGTGAGTCGCTTCCGCGGCTTCTTCCTCGGCCGTCTCCGTCGCGCGCGTATACACATTAGTGTACATAACGCAATATATACGTACCGCCGCGAGTGTCGCCCCGCGCATATAGTGTGTTGTTGTTGTATATGTAGTGCGCGCGTGCGTGTGTGTATCTCTCTCGTGCAGTACCGCGCGTGCACTGCGGCGGAGACTCAAGTATACAAGCGAGGACGGAGGAAGGAAGACCCCCTCTGCAGCGCGGCGCGATAAGAAGAAGCCCCGCCAAGGAGCGAGCGAAGAGAGAGAGAGAGAGAGAGAGGATGTGCCGCAGGTGCGAAGCGCGGGAGGAGGAAGAGCCCTTGCGCGGCGCCTATTGCTCCATTTAACACGCGCACGTCGAGCGCCTCGTCGGCGCGATCGTCCTCTCCTCCAACGCGTGCACTCTAGTGCTGCTGGCGCGGATCGCGCTCGTAATCGGCGAGCTGCTCTACATACGCCTATACATACCGTATGTAATACGTGTGCTCTCTGCACACGCTTTCCCGAGAGAGCCTGCGAGCAGCGAGTCTTTCGCCGACTGCGTATTATCGGAGCCGCTGCGGCTGTGTGTACACACACACGCACACAGGCAGAGGCGGCGCTGCTGCGCGGAAAGAGTGTGTGCCGAGCTTTCTCGCTTTCTGCAACGGGACTGTGACGAGCCGCAAGGTAATGTGCACTATTTTTTTTTTTTGATACGCTCGCGCTCGTCCATAGGGCGACGGTCCGTGTACGCGAGAGTGTCTCTTGCGATTTACGCGTTTCTGATCGGGTCGTAGAGTGAGAGAGAGAAGAGAGAGAGAGAGAGAGAGAACCGGAGTTGTTTTTGGAAACCTGTTCTATCCTGATTTCACCGGGAGATAAGCTCTCGCTTCATCTCTTTCTCTCTCTCTCTGTTTCTGTGCGTTCGCGACGCTCGTGTCCTTATAATACGCGCGAATTTGAGGATTTTTCAAAGGCTGCGTGTGGGCAGCTCCTCTTTGTTGTAGAGACAGCTGTCCGAGAATGCGAGGCGATTCCGACGATTCGTTATCGCGCGCATATAAACACCGAGTATGCCATAACAATACGTATATGTATATTGCGCTTGCATGTATATGTATAGGTATACTACACTATGCGCAGGCATGTATATAAGGCCACCCTTGTACACACATTCCCGTATAGGCACTTGCCCATCGAACGCTGTATTCGTCATTGTTTATGTACAGCCGTTCTCGGAAGTCCCTCGTATACGGCTATTTAAAAAACACACTTCCTCCTCTGGAATTCACTCGTCGGCACTTACGTCGCGCTGCGCAGAGAGAGCAAAGAAAAACTTATGGGGGTCGTCCCCCGTCCCTGCACAATTTTCCCCCGTTGCGGGCTGCTGTGCAGTTACGCATAGTGCAACTCTGTTGCGGAAACGGTCAGCGCATCTGCGCGACATGCGTGGGCCACACGAGAGCGTCGTGTGCATATGCGTGCGGAGCGTAGAGAAAGTTCAAGATTGGGGAAAAACTGCAGCTTCCTAAATATACCGGCCGGCCGGCCGGTCTCTCTCTCTCTCTCCCTTCTCTCGGGAACTCGTGTGCTTTTCTTTTCTCCGGTTATTCGAAAATTGTTTTTCTCGCTGTTCCGTTGTGGCTCCCGATTGCCACGAGAGGCCTGCCCTTTACGGAACAATTACAGCGGCGAGTATGCGAAAGAATGATAAACTGCGGCGCGAAACTCGGTGGGAATAACATCCTCTCGTTCATTCATCGCTCGCGCGCGGCTATACCGCGTCACAGCAAGAGCGCATAAATATATGCACCTCGAATCGTGTGTATGCGTGTGTAGGGGCAAGTGCGCGTGCAGCCGTTTAACGCGTTCACTGTACGCTCCTCCGCGCGCGCCGCGTATGCATCTAATTCGGCTCGTTAGAGCGTTAATGTATTTTAATTGGCCGAGCGCAACATTCGCCGCTTGTTTTCAAGGTACTCCCTGTTGTGTGCTTCTGTGCACGGCAAATGGATTTTCCAAGATCGTCCGAGTTTTACGCACGATTGCACGTTGCACGCGGGAACGAAGATGAAGAGGATCGTTGGATTTTCCGTGTGGGCAATTCAATAATGCCAATCGCACAAGATTATCTCGGTTTTTACTCTCAACAACTAATAATTATAAAGCTTTGTAATTGTATTATACGCGGCTGATGCTGTACAAGTCTGTTTACAAATTAAGCCGACGATTTATCTGACAGTCCCATCGCACTGCAAAATAATTCAATTAGAGTTTCATGAAAAATTCAACGCGCTCCAAACAATCGCAGAAATGTAATAAAAACACTTGTGCCAAGATGCCGCGCGCTCGCTCCGAATCTCGCCGGCTCTCAACGTGCCGCAATGAAAAGCGTGATCATCTATAATATAGCGTTTCTCTCGACGCCTCACTTTTTTTTATCCCTCCGAGCGAACGAGTGTCTTTCGCGCGGCAATTATTCGCTTACGCTGCGCCGACGGGCCTTTCGCAGAGACCAAGAAAGAGAGAGAGAGAGAAAGAGACGAGTTCCCGCGACGATAAAGTTATTATACGCAGAAGCGCGCTTTGTTTGGATTACGTTTGCTAATTATTATCTCACAGTCGCATTCCTTAGATCCGCCGTTCCAGCCGTATCATCGGAGAGCGAAGCGCGTCGGTTATGTCATTTATATTCTCCTGCGTGTCTCTCTTTAATCAACGACTGCATTCTACTCAGTTTATTCGTCGAAAAGCTGGGTCCCTTTGGCCAATTCAAAATTTAAAATTTTGGGTCGGAGTTAACAAATTATGAATGTCATAATCGGTTCGCACGATGACTATAAACACTTTTGGTTTTTAATTTTTTTAAGAACTCCTTTTTTTCTACAAATTGATAGGTTCTTCAAAATATAAGTAATGGAACCGATTTTTACAAATATTTTTTAGGAATGGTTGAAGAGTTTTCTAATTTTACGGGTTATTTCATAAATTTTGAAAACTCATGAAGAATAACTCCGAAAATGTTAGAAGAACATAAAAGTAATACGAAAGTACTTTTAATTCAATATTTAAGTTCAATTTCCTACCCACTTCCTATCGTCAAGTAGCATTTATTAAGCACAATTATTTTTGGAGTTATAACTGTGCTTTTTTTCGTTCTGAATCTAATCTCTGCTCTTCATACAAACCGGCAATTTATACTTGCAAGTTAACGAAAAACCAATACCCATTACAATACATCGACTCTAGAATCGCAGAATTCTGTATTTTATGCAGTTCGAAGCTAATATTTAAATATTTCTTCAGCAACATACAGTACGCGCAATATACACTCCAATTTATTAGGCGCGAAATTTAAATGTTTAATAAGCTTTGAGATTTCCTTGCGCAAAAAAAAAGAATAAAAAAGAAAAATGTTTGTCAAGCTAAAACAAGTGCATCCGCGCGCGCGCGCGCTCGAGTTTCTATACAAGCGCTCGTTGCAAATCCCTCGCGCGATTGAATTCCCGTGGCGCGAAATGCAAAAAGCACGAGGCAACGTATGTACGTACAGCAAAAGTCTAATAAAAATATAGGTTGGCGGTAGCAAATAAGAGTATGGCTCTATACGTATACAGATATATATATTCATGTGGAACATAAGGCACACGAGCGGCTTTCTCGCGCGAAGGGCGGAGCGCAACGTCCTACTCGCGGACAAGATAGCGCGACGTTGGCAACAGTACCTACACACAAGCCGGTCGAGCCGTGAGGCCCTCGATTGGCTAAGGCCGCCGGGCTCGACACACGCCTACTCTCCACCTACCTATACATAACACTTGCGCGTTCTATATATATACGAACACCGAGCGGCCCTGCTTGTATATATGTATATAGATACCGGGGCAATTGGTCGACGATATTGTAATTACAAGATCCCCGCGCGTGCAATCCCTGCTAATGTTTTATACTTCGATTCGAATATATTACAAGCCCTGCCTATGCGTCGCACCGCAGTGCATTAGTGCACATATATTTAAAAATATACATGTACTCAGTGTATAAAGCGATACTAATTACTAGTTGAGATGTTTAACGCAGAGCTTCGCTTCGTATCGTTGCAGCAGGAGTGATATGTTAACCGAAGACAATGACCCGACGAAACCGGCAGGGGTTCTAGACAATGCTGGCAGCGTGTCTTCGTCGACGGAGGCCTCGATACAGCACCCTCGCAGCGCAAACAATGGTATGTAGACACTTAGACATATGCTGGGTATGCCGTATATACGTATATACGTATACATATACCTATACATATGTATAGAGAGAGAGAGAGAGAGAGACTGCGTGTAGACAGTGCATTGGCGTAGCTCTCAGTACACTTCCTGGCTCAGGCGCGCGCGTCTATTAATCAATATTTCGCGCGCTTATAGCTCGCGCGCTCTTATCATTTTTTACGCGCTCGTACGCATACCTACTTACAAAAATTATTTGCAGAAGCAGAAGTCAAGAATGAGGTGCAGGACTGCCCGGAGACGGAGAGCGTGCCGGGCGGCGAGCTCTACATCGACGAGAACGCGGAGGAGAAGGAGCACGAGTATCCGGACTCGATGGAGAAGGCCGATTACGGATCGCTCTACGGGCCTAATCCTTTCTACAATAGGTATATATAGGCTGAATGCTCGTGCGCATTTGCGTCCGCTGGAAATCCACGGATTGGTTTTAACTATGTAAATCTTTTTTTTTTTCCAAGTGTATACAAGGCTTGGAAATGCTTTTTTCATTCGAGACGGCTAATCCATTTTTTTTTCTCAATTTTATTTGTAAAAGAATGTAATTTTTTAAAAAATTAAAGAAATCGAATGTTTTTGTAAAGATTTGACTGATATAGGTAGATGTTTGTAAGCTTTTGCTATTTTGGATACATATACAAGTTTTGACTAGCTTATCGAATTTGAGGCGAACTTAATTTTAAATTGATGTTCTCGTTCTTAACTCTTTTGTTCTGTATATTTTTGGTATAAATTATAATAAGTAGTATTTAATCCTTCTAAAAGCATTGACGTTCAGAAAATTTCCTCGTCTATTGCCGTACGATGAAATGTTATACTTTTTACTGATTGAAAAAATGAAGGGCTGTACGTAAAATTGCTTGTTTTTGCGAGGTTTTTGAGACGTTTAGATTTTCGATGCTTTCCAACGTAAACAACTTCTTACCAAACTATACGATCTAAATAATTTTTATTAAACTAAAACTGTTTCCGTGCACTTTATTTTTTTGTGCATAAAAGTAAATTATATATATAATTTTCCTCATTGTCTTTATCAACTCTCTAAACGCACAAGCAATAATAAAAATGACAAAAACTTAGAAAAAATATTTCGTTTTAATTATTTGAGTAGCTGCTTTTTAGGACTCAGAGTAAATTCTTGCGATATTTTGTTAAGTTAATTTGAATCATTTTTATTCAATTTTGGGTTTTTCCCGTATGTCAATTTTACAACATACAAATCGCAAAATTAACGCACACTGTTACTATCTACTGCGCGTAGAGCAATACTGCCAAAAAAATCAATGACACATGTTAAATTTATTTCAGTCTATACAACTCACCGTCCTGTGGTAGCACCGCCGTATCGAAAGGCTCGTCGTCCTTGCAAAGCTCGTATCTAGGTTCGTACACGGCACCGAGCTCGATGACGCAGTACTCGTCTTACCCGGGATACAACAGCGGAAACGCCAGCTTTCCCACCGTCCCCCAGAACATATCTTCAGCCTCTCAGGTGTATATTATGCGTAGTTTATGTTTTGTAATCGCCATTTTAAGCGAGCTATGCACACAGAATTTTAATTTAATTTATTCTTCGTTCTTGCAGAAACTCGACTATACGGCCTACAGTACCTCGCTCTACGGCAATGACAGGGTACCGCTGCAGTATTCCAGTTACTACCCTATGCCTGGTTATCATCCAACGCCGACGTCTTTTAATATTAGTAATTTAAATTTCGTTGGTGAGTTTCTGCTGCGTATTTTGCGATCTGTTATTTTTTCGATTTGAGCTGACACGAAGAGGGTCGAAAGAGACTTTTCGCAAACGCAGTACTTCACTGTAAATAAAATCGTCTAAGTGCGAGTTAGAGTACGTCCTATTTGTCTGAAGAGGCACGGAGTAATTAAAGCGCTGATATTCTTTAACTAGAAGTCTAGACTGTTGGCCAGTGTATAACTACATTACATGAGACATTACACGATAGAGTTTAAGAATACCTAGAATTGTACAATTTGTGTACTAATTCGATTTTCTTTTCGTCTTTTTACTGTAATTAACTTATAACTATTGAACGTATATTAAGCGCATTAGATTTAGCAAAATAAAATTCATTTATTTGTAAATTTTGCAGATTCAACGAAATCGGCGCTGACGTTGGACGCTCCTACTCACGATGCAAACGATCTGACCGCGAGGGAAACCACAAACGTCGAAGGTAATACACAAGTTGCATGTGCTATATTATTACGCTGCAACGAGCGATTGATTGAAAAAAAATACATATTCGCACATCGCAATTTAACGGAGGCGTTGTCTAATCCAATTTAAAAAATGCGTCCTCGCAAGCACTTGACTTGCGCAAGCACACCGTCCCATACGTGCATTATATATCGCTCACTCGGCAATATTCGGCCGAACGACGACGCCTCGTGAGTCGAGTCATTCCCCGGCGCGGACCTCGTATACACACGGCCTTTTGCGCAAAACGCGCAGCGCATATAGATATATAGCGACTCCGATTTCGCGGACGGTGTTGAGCCAACTCGCTGTACACGTGTGCCGGCAGATTAGCTCCGTCGTTAACACAATAAAGTTTTCGAATGTGCGGCTTGTTCGAATCGAATCCAAGCGACGGAGATGATTTTGACTGGGACGATGTTGACGCCGACGACGATACTGATTCAGGTGGGAGTGCGAAGCCCTGCAGGCGCGGACGCCGGCAGAGCGGGAGCGGAAACAGCATCGGCTCGGCGGACACGACGGAGCCCGGACCCGACCGGATATTCATCTGGGATCTCGACGAAACCATAGTCGTGCTGCAGACCCTTCTCAACGGTCAGTTCGCCACGACTTACAACAAGGACCCAACGATACTCGCCCAACTCGCTTACAGGATGGAGGAGATAATCTTTTTCCTTGCGGACACGCATTTTTTCTTCAACGACATCGAGGTGAATGACTCATCGGTATATATTTATACAGAAATCGATATAGAGTTAGGAAAAAAATGAGAAATTAAATTTTATTTTTAAGTGTAACAAACAATTGCGAGTACAACGCGTTACTAAAGCATTTTTTTTTAATTAAAATTCATCCTTCTTTATTTCACTTTATGGTTTATGTACACATCATTCTGATCAAAACGTAAAAAAAGTATATATTTTTTTATAAATTGTATACAGTTCTTCAATAATTCTCTAATTATTCGATAAAATTATACGTATTTAAAATCGATTTAATTTTATGAAAATACCTTTTAATGCCTGGATTCCAAGTAAGGCTGCAGCGAGTGAAATAATAAACACTGTGAATTTTTTCATTTGACATAACTGATTAATGCTAAAAAACTGTCTATTGTAATTGTGCAGAGCTTGCGCTCGCAGGAATGCGACCAGGCGCACATCGATGATGTCTCATCAGACGACAACGGCATGGATCTGTCCTCGTACAATTTCGCGAACGACGGCTTCCACTGCGAAGCGGCGAGTAACGGCATCTGTCTGCCTTCGGGTGTGCGTGGAGGAGTCGACTGGATGCGAAAGCTGGCCTTTCGCTATCGTAAAATCAAGGAGACCTACTGTAACTATCGCAACAACGTCGGCGGACTACTCGGCGCTACGAAGCGCGAGCACTGGCTAAATCTCAGGGCGGACATCGAGCAGCAAACCGAGAACTGGCTTACCATCGCCGTCAAGTGTCTCAGTCTCATCGGGAAGAGGAGCCACTGCGTCAACATACTCGTCACATCCGATCAACTCATACCCTCGCTATCCAAGGTTCTGCTTTTTGGCCTTGGTGGACTCTTTCCCATAGAGAACATCTATTCAGCTAGTAAAACCGGTTAGTCCCTTTCTCTCTAACTCTGTCTCTCCCTCTCTCTCTCTGTCTCTCTGTCTCTCTCTCACTCTCTCCATAATCATGTAATCCTCGATTTTTACTCTCCTGCTTGCTTATCTGAAATATCGCAGTAGGCGACGATTAGTCGATCTCAGATATTCATTGTTTTATAATTTTTTTTGTTCTATACCTTTTAGTCTACAATTGAAGTGAAGCAATTAACGAAATTACGATTTCCAGGCAAAGAGAGCTGCTTTGGAAGAATTATGGCGAGATTCGGACGAAAGTGCACATACGTCGTGATAGGCGATGGCTCGGAGGAAGAGGCTGCAGCGCGCTTTCACAATTTTCCCTTTTGGAGGATAAAAAGTCACTCAGACATGCAGGCGCTTTATAACGCCCTCGAGATGGACTTCCTCTAACGTGACCCCCCTAAAAGGAACAATTGCTATGGACTTAAAAAGCCTAGAGCGATAAATTCCGGAAGAACTGCATAGTATATGTAAAATAAATACGCGAGCGCCGATGCGCTAATTTAGTTGCAATTTCATTATGGCTTGGTGAATTTGAAGTACAAAAGTTCTGCTGATCGCCTCTTGTTTCCTTGCGTCTTGAGCAAATGGCCTACCAGAAAAGGGTGAGATTAACAATTTTTGACAACGTTGCTGGTAAGATCCTGCAATTTCGACTAGATACAATATTTTGCTTTACAACGATGTGACGGTACTAAGTACTAAACTTGATAAACTGTATAAACCAACATCTAGATCTTACTATATTTACGTTTTTCAAACGATAAGAAAATCCTGATTTCTATGATAGGCTAGGTTTAATATCGCCGACCACTTAAAGTATTATATAGTCGACGGTCTTTAAAATTTGACATTTTGTAACCAGTATAAAAGACACTTAAAACTCGCGCAAGTGAATATTCATATAAAGAGCTGAAACAATCCAAAGAGGTGTTGAATTTGAACGATCGGTCGACCTTCTTTGCGTAAGTAGTTACATTCCTAAAAAATGAAATTATTTAACGTACAACATGTGTTGATAAGTTAGGTGGTAAAAAAAGATTGCGTTCCGCGGGTTTTAAGCCCTGTACGTATAAGGCAGATACATCTACAGAATACAAGAATTAAGAATAAAATTTTATTAATCGTCATGATGGTCGATTTTGGACCAGACCAGGGTCTGTAAAAGTGATAACATGAAAGTAAAACTGAAAGTGAAAAAGGAGATTTATATATTAAGGAATTTTCTAAATGAATGATAAAAACTATTAGCGAGCTTCTATACTTATGTATGTGTATGAAATAAACGAGAAAACGGCAAGGTGAAAAAAATTTAAGTGAAATTTCGTCTAGCCAAGCGAATTGTCTTTAGTAGCAAGTATTGTACTTAAGGTGTTAATAAACAAAGCATTTAATTGAATCAATTATTTTGTCAGTGCAATCGTGCGCTATGTATATTTAATCTAGATTTCTCTGTGATTCTATAAGATACTTCCAATTCGAGAATTATTGTTTTTTATGTTCAACTACAAAAATTACTTTTTTCTATTTTGATAACTTTGAATTAATACTAAAAAATATTACTGTAAATCTATAGGTTTATTTTAGTTTTCAAAGCGTGTATGTAACTAAAATAACATTTTTACTTGCTACAAAAAGTTGAATGACATTCGTTAAATGTTCAATCAAATTAATTTATGATATTTTAGACATGATTTAGTGATATCTCTTTTTTCGCTCCATGCATTTCAAACTTCAGACATTGTGTCCAGTCTTCGATGAATATTTTAAAAAATATCACTAAATATATGAAAAATCCAAAATTTATTATACTATTGTTATCTTTAAAGATTTTCATTCAAAAAGTGTTAAAATAATTCTTAAAATTACAAAAAATATACATACATGCACTAAGACATTTGAGAATTAGTAAAATTATCATAAATATAAATAAACTAGTCAATGATGAAGTATAAAAAACAAAACAAATCGATAAATTATGAAAATCAAATGAATTTTGTACTTTTCTTGCACTAAAAATTTCCTTTCAGTGACAAGTAAATTCTTTTACATTACTTTAAAAGCGTAGTAGGCGTCACTTCACTTAATTAGTTATATTTGTCGAAAGTAATATTGTTTGTAAGTTATGCACTGATCACCTGACAAAGATTAATTGATTATTTAATTCAAGAAAATAAAAATTAAATTGTTGCGAGCCAAATTCGAAATAATAAATAATTTGTTCACTCAATAAAGTCTTTACATTTTAATAAAAATAAAACACCTTCTAATTGGGCAATGAAAACATTTTATTGCTTTACATTTGTTTAGATAATTTTTATATCAATAAATTCATAAAAAATAAAATTATCTCGTAGAATTATCTTACGAATCATGTACTGCACTGCTGTGGAGTGTAGTATGATAAACATTTTTGTATAATTTCTGTATAAAAAAGTACCACATAGCAGCATTATTATTTGGATTGAATCTCTTTGAAAAATTTACACTTAAGCTGCCACAGCATACGTAGGTGCAGTCATAACACCACAGTTATTATTCTTTTGCGCCATTAATATATATCCATCATTACCCCAATAATTAGACCATGAGTTTTTAATCAGCCAGAATCCTTTTCCATTTATGGTTCCATAACCAACAGCTAACACAGCATGATCAAGTGAACTTTCAGTGTTGCCTACATAAAAAAATATTTAATTAAGGAAATAATTAGTTTTTTATCTTAGAAGTATTATAATGTTTATATAGCTGCTTACCGCACGATGGTTCATAGTAAACTCCATTTGAGTAGAATGAAAACGTTTTATGAGAAGCATCAATAGCCACTGACACTGGACCATGTTTAAAAATAGCCAGCTTAAGAGCATCTACATTATTGGTATCAACATTAACAAACCCATGCAATTTTGCAACTTGAGTTACATTCTTGATATGACAGTATCCGTCCTATAGTATAATGCAGATAAGAAGATTAGTTCAAATTCAAACAAAAATAATTTTAATCACCCTGTTCGAAGACTATAAAACTTCAAAAAAGATTTATTTTAATTGGACATTTTTAGCGAGTCCGGGTAAATTAAAAAACTTAAAATATACGAATTATATTTCAAGTTTATCACGTACTTGATGAATTGATTTACTGGAATTCTCTACAAATGGCAAATTATGATAGGTCTCTTTTAAGCTGTCATAGTCTTTGTAAGGGATGACGATTTAATTAATTTTAATGATTTAGTTAATTTTTTATATTTACCTGACCCAAATAACCACCATAATCCTCTTCAGTAGGTAATCCTCCGTGTTTCATTATCCACTGATAAGAACGAAAATCTTCACCGCCATCACAGCCATTATTTCCAAAGCCCCAGGAGCAATCGATAAGAGCCTGAGTAAATAACCATAAACACAAATTAGATTTATTTTCACCAAATATAATTAGATAAAAATGTATGTAACATACTTGTTGCGAAAGCCTCACTAGTTTTTTGTATTTCATAAAATAGGCGCCTTCTACTGCTCCAGTTGTACCAAAACTCCAGCAAGAACCACATACAGATTGATCTAAGTAATTAAAAAAATTAATATCATGAATACATTTCAACTTTACGCAAATACATAATTTTTTTTATATCAACAATTACCTTTAACAGGCGTAACAGCACCATACAGTCTCCAATCAAAACTATCCGGGACATTAGCCTTTTCTTTTTCTACATGATGAGGGAAAGGCATTCCTCCAGTTATATCCATGTTTAGTATATTGTTTTCCACGTAAAACTTTTAATTCAGCTTCATTGCGATCTGCTAAATGATTTACTTCTAATTGAAAACCTAAATTAGCGCGATTTAAAGAATGAATAAATCTGTAAAAACGTGTAAAAAATATAAACGTTTAATGCAAATTAGAACATTTTTTCTTTCATTGTGAAATTGCATACCTAAGATTGTGTCTGAAATGATCCTTTCTTTGTTTGTGCTCGACGTCATGAGCATAATTTTTGTTGTATGTTTTTTTAAAACGATCAAAAGCTATGTCAACATGCTCCTGATGATTGTGAATGAATTCCTTCATAGGGTTAAAAGTATATACCCGATGTTCTCCTGGACCAGGGAAACTCACACAACTAGTATCTGCAAAAATCATATATTGAGTATATATGTTGTAAAATTTAATTTTATAAAGAAATTTTAAATGCAAAACTAACTCTCTCGAACTTGAAATACGTCAGAACTTGGGGTTTCAAATGAGTACCAGTCGTAGTCTAAATAATAGTGATCATAATGAGATCCTAAAAGACTATTGAAGCCACGCATTTCATATCTTACTGGTATAGCCTCTTTCATTTGAGGTGTTGTTGGTGATTTCTATAAACACAAAAATATATTTGTTAATTTACTTTATTATTTATGTGCAAATCTAGAATTTAATATTTGTTTGACTCACCTTATAACGTATCCATAAAGTATATTTATTTGTTTTTTCTCCAAAACTATCTACCAAGCGCCATTTCTCACAAGCCAAACCATTAATCATTTCTTCTCCAATGCACTAGAACAGATAATATTTATTATATATATTTTTTATTTTTTTATAGTATAGTTTGATGGACCATCAAACAAAAGATAAAATTGAATTACTTTTATTGTAGAACAATATTATTTTTCATTTTTGCTACATTTTCAAAGTTAAAAATTTTTCCAACCATTTAAGTCAAAATTCCTTCATTTATTTTGAAATGAGTAATATTTAAACCATGTTTCAAAAAAATGGGTCTATTTCATTCATTCAATTTTTTGAAAACCTACAGACAGTGCAAAAATCCGTGACTCTCGAAATACATTGAACAGATATATCATCCAAGTTCCAACTATGTTATTTGTAAGCTTCAATTCAAGATAATATGTTATTTAAGTATAAAAATTACTTGCTTATTAGAATTTGTATAATCAAAAAAACAATAATTTTTTCATATTAAAATTTTTCATATTGTAGGGTTGTTTGGTCCCTTTAACATAATTCTAAATTCTTTGAGTTAATTTTTGATATAATGAGTAGACCTCCCAAGTCTGTGCCCATTTTAAAACGCGAAACTAAATCTGTTTTACCAATTAATATCAATTTATGACATAATATTATGCAAGCACGTAGCACCTTAAAGTCTTATATAGTTCATAAGTTAATCAATTGATGAGGGAATGATTTTACAGCTTTATTAGCTGTATAATGTATTAGAAATGAAACTATCATATTGAAATCAAATATTGGTCAAAACTTTAAGAAATTTTAATAACTAGTTAATAAATTGAAATTAAATATTATACCTCCATTCCTGTTGTATCAGGTATTATAGTTTGTAAACTGATTTTGAAATCATTAGTTCCATTAACTTGCAAACAAGTCTCTTTGTTTAAATTGTCTTCATCTGTTACTGGGGCAATCTTTATGCTAGTTCCATAACGCCCTTCATTTGAAAGCTGGTAAGTTTTTACCATACCTATAAAAAATGTATAATGAAAGAATAGAAATTATTTATAATCTAAATTAACAGAAATATAAAAATTAAATTTTATGCAATCATATCAATTACCTCCATAATAGTCTATTCTGCTGTTACCACTTTGGGCATCATACCAAGCATAAAATGGCTCACGAATCTCAGCATAGGGAATATACAAGGTTCCTTTTGCAGTATATCCATTGCTAAATGTAGGAGCTTTTACAGGGCCAGCAGAACAAAGTCCTGAAATTTAAGAAATATGATAAACAAAAAATGTCTTAATAGTCGTCATTTTGCATCTATCTTCGTTTTAAGATAATTATTTTTTCATGCTACAATGAAGCTGATAAGAAAAAGCTTTGTCTCATATTATCTCATAAGCCTGATTCAGCGACAGGAATGTACTTCCATTTATTTTAAATACATATACAATCATTATTTTAAAAAAATGAAGTTTTAATAAAAATAATACATTTGCTTACCACTTAGCATCAAAATACAGCTAATGGCGTAGAGAAACATTTTTGTTCTACTCCTGAAAAAAAAAAAATAGATGTGATAAGTCGACTGGTTTGACCTCTGAATGAAAATATTACTTATCAGTTAGTAGAGAAAAACATTCAATCACAATGATTTATTATACCTAAAAGATTTTATTCATTTAATCTTTACTTGGTTTATAATTTATTTTTAGATTCCTTTGTCCGATCCCTGTATCTCCTATTATTTGTACTCTATTAAAGTGACATTTCATAACAATGCTAATTCTAAAATGTCAATAATTACTTAATTCATATATCAAAATTCGAAACAGAAAATTTTGAAACATTAAATTGTTGCTCCAAATCACTTTCAGTTCAAATGTCGTGCGCGCATCGTAAGGAAAAGCCGCAATGTATCTCAAAAAAAAAAAAAATGGATTTTACAAAGAACATTACGCACTCCTCTTTAAAGATAAAAAATTTAGTCTTTTTATAGCGAAACGTTTGTGGCTCCACGGCATGAAAAATCATCAAATTCAAAAAGTATACACCGACGCAGTCGGCACTTACTTACCTTCGTGACGGACTGAAGAGGAGAAGAACTTATCGATGCCTCGCACGACACGAAGGCGAGCTTGGCGTCGGTTTGCAAATTGTTGCGTTATGAGAAATGCCGAGAAACGTCCGTGTGTGCGGTGTTGTGTTCAGTCGTCAACAGACAACTGCGAAATTAAAGGCTAAGTATAGCCGCGATTAAGTATATAGCGCGAGCGGTAAAAGTATGCGCCTATGCGAATTCGCAGCGGTCAAGCATCGGGCGCTTGCTTTGCGAAAAAAAAAATTAGTGCGCGACGAGAGATGACTAAATGAAATGAGAGACAGAGAACGGACGAGCTCACACAGACGCAGATTCGCTATCTATATAGGTACTTCGGTGTCTTGTTTATGTTTGGCATTGCCGTAGCGCATCAGAGAGGATGGAAAGATTTGAGACTGGCAACGCTATACTGTAAATTGTAAAATATAGCTATGCTGTTGCGCTCTCGATCTTGCTGCGAGCGCGCGAAACGTTGACCTGGCAGTTTTTCGAACTAATGACCTCTGATCTTATTATTGGATGTAAAAAATTCAAAATACTCCTTTATTTATTGTTTCATTATATTTGTAAGTTACATTAAGTAAATGACAAAGTTTCATTATCACGTGAATTCTAATAATTGTTCATCATATTGTAAGTAAATAAAATTACGTTAATCTAAACGGAATTATTTCAAGACGGCAGATAAAACGATCATTCGAAATAAAATTCAAAATTTTATGCCATTAAAAAATTTGAAATATCACCGAGTGCGATAAACAGAAATGCAAATGATTATCAGTGTAGATATGAAGAAAGACATTCGACGAATCCATTGTAATGTGAAACTGATAAAAAAAATATGAACACCCGGATATACTTAGAATTGCATGTGTTATAGTACTACATAACACCATATAAGTAATATACAATGCTTTTTGTAAAATATTTGTTCGAATTTTGTAAATTTTGTGAATCTATAGACAATCTATACACTTCATATATTTTTTTTTATTTACACGCGAATTATTTACATTTATAATTGTTTTAGTAAAAAATTAATTGTAATTTACGTAACTTTGATGACTTTATAATAATTTAAACTTTATGTATTATAGATAGACAGCATATCTCATTCTTTATTGCTACATCATTCATGGACCAACGTCTTGATAATCCAGATTCTCGCGATCGTCAGCTGTAGCGTGATAATAAATATACATGTTCTAGTAACACTGTGTTATAAGCATTAAATTGTTTTTATTGACCTTTAGAAGAATTGACAATGTCTCAAAAAAGTAGAGTGATAAATCTTTATAAAACGGTTGGTGCATTTTTGCTACTTTCATAACTATAGTGTGTTACAATTTTTTGTAAAAATTAACTATACCCACTCGCGAAAAACCAGTTTTCCACCGAAAAAGTTAAAATAAAAATTTTAAAAATACAAATTTTTATTATATATAGCAAAGAATGTGATAAATAATCAAACAAAGAACATAACCAAAGAATGACAAAAATATTAGGTATTTAAGTGTAAAACATTATACACATAACTTAAATATTTATTTTATTTACACAGCTGCTATTTATGGGAAGAGATTATCCAAGAGGTTTCGACTTTTTTCGAAGCAGATTGAAAAAAGTTTTCGAAAAAAATAAGAATGAAACTGATCCAGAGAAAATCGAAAAAATGATTGCTCACGGTAATTTCGTTATTAAAGAACTCGAAGCATTATACATGTTGAAAAAGTACAGAACATTAAAAAGAAGATATTATGAAGAATAATAAATAAATAATAAATAAATTGAACTGAATACTTGTGTAATATATATTCTACAAAGTTATATTTTTCATTACATAATAAGTGAATATTTTTTATTCCCATGTTCTACAGAATGAGCGGGAAAAATTTGTAAATATAAATATTAAAATTGTATTTTATATTTTGTTATAACTTGTTTTAATAAAAATTGTACATCATTACTTCAATCTTTACTTCTTTAAAATGATTCTTACTACACAAAATCATAAATAATTTACGAATTAAAGTATGTAGATGTATATACTTTAACTCGTAAATGATTTACTTGTAAATTACTTACTGCTATCAACTTTGATTTGTCGAAATACTTATAACCTGAATAACCTGATGGAAATGACAGTAGCTCTGTAGCTCAGCTGATGGGTTCCAGCATAGATTATATAAGTATACCTATATAGGGGTGCTCAGCTGCTGCTATGTTTTCTGCTCTATCTGTGATGTGCGCTGAATAAGAGAATGAGAGAAGACAAGTAAACATAACCTAAAAATGTTAGTATGAAAAATCGCTTGTTGTTTCTTTATTAAATTTTTGCGTAGAGCCAATAATAAATAATAAAATTCAATTCATCATGGCTGTGTGTGTCGCTGTAATTGGAAAAGATGTAAATATATGTTATAAATTGTAAATGAACAGTCATGGAGTAACCAATTTTACTGCTTTATATTATTATGTTTGTTTCACATTATTACTTTTAGAATTCTCCAAAATATATAAAATGCACTGATGAAGCGAATGCTCTGCAATTTCATTACAAAGTCCACACTTCAATAGATATTGTAGAAGAAAAATTAAACATTGGAAATAAAACGGCAATAGATGTACGAGAATTGTTCTTGGGAATGCTGTACTCAACAGAGGAATATAAAATGTATTATACACTTAAAATATTAATAGCTAAAATGTTCAGTAATTTTGTATCAATTTTTTTACTTTTCAGATTTGGATATGCAACAAATACAAAGATTAAGTTTATAATTGTACTGCAATCATCAAATGCCACTTTGCGTGACAACGAGGTGCGAATGGTAAGAATATTTAATATTTCTAATGCAAAGTTAAAAATTGCAGTTTGGTTTTTTATAATCTTAATTCGATAGGAACTGAAAACTTTTTTAAAAATATAATTAAGATAATAAAAGGTTATTTATCAGTTTATTTAATAATATAAAACAATAATGGCAGATGTTCCGGAAACTCCATATTGCTTATGCAAATGCTGTTAGCGATCCTTTTTATATTCCTGGAGATCAGATCCAATCCAAGTATGTATTCTGTTGTAAATTTGTAAATAAATTTCTCTATAAAATAACCATCGATATTTACTAATTTTTTAAATCTATTTTAGAACCTTTGATTCTGCAGTAATGGAAATCATGGGCTTGTTGACAGAAGATAAGAAAATATTAAAATAAGAAATGTATTTGTAAAAACTGTACATAATGAACATACATTTTAGACTTAAGTTATTTTTAATATTAATTGTATTATTGATTACAATTTTATAAATTCCACTTTACACAGACTAAATTTAAAAAATACTATTATCATATTTTTATTATTTATATAGTGCAGTATTACAAAAAAATAATAAAAAGTTATCAGAATAAAAAATGTAGCGATTTGCCATTTTATTGTGAATTTTGCAATATGGTGCAAATACAATTTTTTTTATTATAGTGTAAATTAATGGCAAAATAAAGTAGATACTATCGCTAACGATTAAGACTGGAAAGCCCATGATGTATTATCTATGCAATCTCATATTATCGTCGACTCCGTCAGTGAAAAGATCATCGACGCTCAAGCACTGCGAACTAGAAGAGCAGACGACCAATCTTATCAACAATTTTTTACTCGGTACTTCCGTCCCCATGGATGAATATCCGTGATTCCAATCCCAAATTCATTAAAGTAGGCACAATATTTTATTTTTTCCTTTCCTAAGTATGAAAAATCGAAAACTATATTCCGAGATAACCATAAAATTGGTTTCATACGCAAGTTATAGTTACGCTTTTTTAAAGTCTCATATTATTTAATTACATCTTCATATATATTGTTCTATAACTATTTTTTGACGAAGTATAACAAAAATTATTACAAAACAAGGTTCTTTAGAAACGATATTGTTCCGATAAAAAATTGTGAATATTTAAAAAAAGGTCAAAAAGGCTGGATATTTATGAAATAAATTTTGTTACGAAATCATGTTAATTAAACGCTTTGAAATTTTATAATTGCAGGAAAAAGTTCTATTATTCTATTCTTTTTTCAAAGCAATTTTAATTATTATAAAAGATGGAATTCCTGCTATTCATTAACTTGCAAACATTTAAGCTTTAACGAATGAAATAGTATACAATGCTTCGTCTACCGAATTTAATGGAACTTCTATACACATAGTAGCATGTTCTACTTAAAATTAGTGTGTAAAGATATTTTTAGGAGGCTGCTGCAGTAACGAGAAAAAACTGACAAAAGCGAGTTGATTTCTGTGGGGAGTCTACAGAAGATTCCAGACCGGGTAATGCAGCTAATGGCATGTACCATTAGGCCGTCGGGGAAAACCCAGGTAGCGTCGGACGACAGCCGCCGAGGTGAGGGCGGCAGCCAACCAGAAAATACACAGCAATGCGCGCCGGGGAAACCCCAGCGCCAGCATCGCTGTTGGCCGAAGGAGAGCGCGCGCAACGCACCCATTGGACGGGAGCAGGGCGCAGCAAGGCCCCAACGCCGAACCCTAGTGGGCGCATCCCTGAGTCAGGGAAAAGAGGGCGCTGCCAAAGTTCGAGCGGGAGACGGCGCTGCTCCAGCCCTTATAAGGGGTCGACGGGGCCCGGAGCAGGAGAGTTGGAAACGAGAGAGTATACAGAGCAGCCAGCGAGAGTTCGGAGAGTGTTTACTATGTAATCCCTAGACTTCATGTAAATTGTAAAATATATCTGTGTTTGTACATTTAACCTTGATTCTCAGTGAGTTTTCCGTATCTACCAAATCCTCATTCCCACAAATGGGGGCTCAGCCGGGATACGGATTCGGATACGGAAAAGAATCAATGGAGTGAGACGCGAAGTGCCATCGTCGGAGGAAGTGTGTTCCTGTGAAAAAAATGAGTGCGAGGTCGTAAGCTCTAGAGAGATATCGAAGTGAGATAAGCTGAGGAAGTCGTCACGAGTCACGAGGACGAGAGACGCAAGGCGGAACGTTACTGAGCAGAGGCGAGGTGCGTTCACTCAGCAACCGAGAACGAGGATCGCGGAGGTGCCGTGAGCAGTCGCAGTCACGAGGACGAACGACGCACGGAGGAAGGACGCCTACGAGAGGCTGACTTCACCGGCAGCCAAAGGATCAACGGTGTCGAGCAACGAGAGAGACAGCGGCGCAGGAGAGACGCGCAAGAAGCCGAGAGAGCCAGTGCGATACCAACCACCGAGACGAGTGAAGTATTCAGTAGTTCGATTGCAGAGAGCAAGGACTACGCGGAGAACGCCAGGACACACGACCGAAGCTATGACGAACGGCACAGACAACGAGCAGAGGATGGAGCAACTGCAGCAAGAGAGAGACGCGGCGATTGCTAGTGCGAGAGAATTGCGAGAGGAAATGGCGGAGATACGACGCTTGTTGCAGGAGACGCGAGAGCAGATGAGAGGGACACCACCGAGCAACGCGCCAGCAACCGAAGACGTCAGAGACAGCACGAGAGTACCGTTTCGAGAGGAGGCGGACATTTTAGCCAAATTTTCAGGTTTGGACGAGACATTCCCTGTCGAGCGGTGGGTACAGGTTGTCAACGAGCAGGCGACGCTGTGCAGGTGGAGCGACTTCCAAACGTTAGTCGCAGCCAGGCGGGCATTGACGGACGCAGCGAAGGACTGGAGCGAATGCCTTCAAAACATTCGTACCTGGAGCGATTTTCAGGGAGAGCTGATCGGAGCCTTCAAGCGACGAGTCAATGAGCGGCAGATTTTGGAGACTCTGCGCACCAGTAGACTGGAGAAGGATGAGCCGATGATCGGCTACGTGCACCGTATGAGACGACTGGGCAACCAAGGCAGGCTGTCCGAGAGCCTGATAATCCAATATATCGTGGACGGGATACCTGGAGAAGGATATCAGAAACTAAGTCTCTATAACTGTCGAGATTATGGAGATTTGGTGGACCAGCTTCTCACCTACCAGAGGGTGGTCATCCTGGCGAAGGCAAATACTGGTGATCGAGGACCAGCACGCGCGAAGACGACATCAGGCGAGGCGCAGCTGAAGAAAGTTGAAACGGAGAAGTGTTTCAACTGTGGCCACGAGGGTCACAAGGGACAACAGTGCCCAGAGAAAGAGAAAGGGCCCACATGCTTTCTATGCCGAGAGCCGGGGCATTTCTCGAAGCACTGCCCCACGAGGAGGAGCGAGACCGTCAACCAGGTTCGAGAGGACGGCGACGACGAGTCCAGGAGCCACGTGCAAGTGGAGATACGCGGACTGAAGATGAAGGCCTTGGTGGACTCCGGGGCAAAGCGCAACATCATGCGAGAAGATGTCTGGGACGAGATCCTGAGCAGCAACCGAGACCTGCTGTTCGAGGTGTTCGAGCATCCAGGCATACTTCGCGGCTTTGGAGGAGCCCAAGTCAAGCCCTTGCATCGGACGACGTTTTGGACCAACATCGGAGGCGAGGAGTACCGGCTTGAGTACGTGGTGGTACCCAAGAGTACTCTATCATCAAGAGTCATCCTGGGAGACCCACTACTGGACGTCGCGAGTGTCACGCTAGGTCCAGCAGGTGCAGTGGTGAAGCCGCTAGTGGAGACCAGCGCGCAACCAGCTGACTCGAGAGAATACAGCCGAGCAGACGACGAGTACCATGCGAAGCCAGATGCGGCGGGCGTTCGCAACGGAGAGGGCGACCAACCGAGAGGAGACGCAGTCGAGCCAAGCAGCAGAGAGCCCCAGCGGGCAAAGGTCGAGGTGCCATCGGCAGAAGGGCGACCGCCCAGAGCACCCGATGGAGACGCCGAGTTATGCAGCGAGGAGGGCAACCGACCGAGACGACATCTAGAGCCAGGAGGAGATCCTCCAGGGCGCGGGGAAGTCAGAGGATCGCCCGAGGACGGTCGATCGTCAGGGAGGCCGAATGTGGGGAGTCTACAGAAGATTCCAGACCGGGTAATGCAGCTAATGGCATGTACCATTAGGCCGTCGGGGAAAACCCAGGTAGCGTCGGACGACAGCCGCCGAGGTGAGGGCGGCAGCCAACCAGAAAATACACAGCAATGCGCGCCGGGGAAACCCCAGCGCCAGCATCGCTGTTGGCCGAAGGAGAGCGCGCGCAACGCACCCATTGGACGGGAGCAGGGCGCAGCAAGGCCCCAACGCCGAACCCTAGTGGGCGCATCCCTGAGTCAGGGAAAAGAGGGCGCTGCCAAAGTTCGAGCGGGAGACGGCGCTGCTCCAGCCCTTATAAGGGGTCGACGGGGCCCGGAGCAGGAGAGTTGGAAACGAGAGAGTATACAGAGCAGCCAGCGAGAGTTCGGAGAGTGTTTACTATGTAATCCCTAGACTTCATGTAAATTGTAAAATATATCTGTGTTTGTACATTTAACCTTGATTCTCAGTGAGTTTTCCGTATCTACCAAATCCTCATTCCCACATTTCATCGACTTTCTAATTTAATTGAAAAATTACAAACAAAATTTCGACTAACATAGTAATTAGTAATTAATTATACACTATCATTTTTTGTGAATCTCATTATAATAGAGTGCATAACCGCGATATGCCATATAAGTACGCTCGTTAAGAAACGAAAGCACGATCGCCCCGAAGGTCAATTAATGACTGGCTGAGTGAATCAGACTACATGTGCCCATGTCGACTATATCAATAGATAAAAGAACTTGCCAGGACTATAAGGTTTCACTTCTTAGTAATATATAATTTTATCATTTCTTAGTATTTAAATAGCATACGAAAGATAACGAATTTGCTACGAGATGCTTATGCTCTTCATTATGGAATAAGCATTTTACAATCGAGTTTTTAGTTTATACTTCAATACATAAATGAACAAATCTTTGAATAACGTATGTATATCTGTGGCACTTAAGTGGCTTTTTCGTGTTTTCGAGAAAAAGCGATTTCAATGTTTGGAGTAATACGTAAGATCGAAATGTCAGAGAAAAGATTCTCCGGCGACAACGGAAGAACATATTTTTTAAATATTGCAGTCATGCCGTAAATTTTTCGTCTTTATGAATTATTTCCCAAATTTTCACAGCGATCGTAACAATAGCCTCGGAGTGGTTTCGAATATACGAAATCACTGCTTTTTGAACGTTCTTGATCCCCTTAAGGAGAAAGCGGAAAGGTCCGAGAGTGGCACCGGCGCCCCTCTACTTTTCTTTCTGTTTCTCTAAACAAATCCGTTGTTTCATCTGGCGAGCAGCTGAGGAATACTACATATATTAATATAATCTCGAGAGCGAAGTGGAAGTATAATTAATGATCAAACGAACTTACCTGTGAAGTTCGATTCAGGTATAGATATAAAAAACTTCTCGGGTCACTCGACAAGACATGCGTCTACCTCGGCAGCTTTTGCCAAAGGAGTCGACCTAGAATCAATTAGGAAAGCTGCTGGTTGGTCGAAAAGATCCAAGATCTTTGCTTTATATTATAACAGACCAATAAGGGAAGACAGCACAATGTTTGCGTCAGCTGTTCTTAACTCAGGATAAAGCTGAATTTAAGTCTGAATACCAAATAATTTTTAGAAGAGGTATGGAAAAAATTTTATTTTTGATTTATGTTAGTTCTGATTGAACTGAAACTAAGATTTTATTTCGTTTTATTATATAAACAATCTACCTCAGCATATTAAAGTACATGTTTTGTAATAAACCAAGCTATTTATTGAGCTTATAAAATTGATAAAGCAACTCTCAAGAACTACATATATATACATGTGGGAGTCTGAGAGTATAAGAGAGAGAGAGAGAGAGAGAGAGAGAGAGAGAGAGAGAGAGAGAGAGAGAGAGAGACTAGGTGAATGCAGGAGTGAGTGCATAGGGGAGAGAGGCTACTCTCTAGCGCCTGTCTAGGGTTGGGCTAGGTACGCTGGAGGGATGAGAGTGAGGGGAAGAGAGGGATGCTACGACGGGTCAGCAGGCCCAACGGGGAGTGAGGTTTGGGACGTAGGCGAGAGCGGACGCTGCAAGAGAGAATGCACGTCAATCCCACCGTTATAGTTATCGTTTGTTGTTATTAATAAAGTGTTAAAGTTACTCGTTAAATGCATTTCCATCACTGATCACACACGCCTACACTCCCGAATCCCACATACATATAATCTCGAGAGCGAAGTTGAAATATAATTAATGATCAAACGAACTTACCTGTGAAGTTCGATCTTAATTATACGATACTTCGCTCGAAGAGATTATATCCCACCCATTTAAATATCCTTTATTATTTATCCTTTATTATTTTACCCTCCCAATCACACCTTTAACAATTTTATCAACGCTAACTCTAAACATATGAAGAAGGAGAAAGCAGAGAGGTCGGAGGGCGCCTATGGGGCCCCCACTTTTTTTCTCTGTTTCTCTAAACACACCGTTGTTTCATCTGGCGAGCAGCTTAAGAATACTACATATATATACATATAATCTCGAGAGCGAATATATAATGCTGCATGATAATGTTGGAGTAATCTATCGATCTCTCCGAGACAAAAAGTGTGGAAAAAGCTAATAGATAGACACTTATTGCGGATATCGTTGAAAACACTTATCCACATACATAATATTGCATGATATTTTAATTCCATAATAGTCTTTATGGCCTGGAAGTTGGAGAGGAATTTCTCGCGCTAAACCAGCAGCCAATGGCAAAACTCCACGCGCGTCTTGGGTTTTGCCCCTACTCCAGCATATCGAGAAGGCGTCGGCTTTTTTCTCGAGGAAGCTTCAAGAAGGATCCCCACATTAATAATTATGATATATTATTATGTAGCCTACTTAACAATAATATTAATCACGCTTTTATTAAAATGTTATTTGCGTAATTGAAAATTTGACAAGATCACATCAAATATTCTTTTATGTTTTCAGTAAATGAGAACATACATGAGATAACATTGACATTTTTTAATTTCTCAATGGATTAGAAACAATTAATTGCACTAATAATAAAGAAACCACCAGATTGACGGAAATGCTTTTCAAACTGCCTCAATTTTTTCAAAATAGATTAGAAGGTACGTCTATAATATATACGTGACATTAATTTTCTCTTTCAAAGCACGATATCGTTAGAAAATAAATAAAAGCTTATATTTTCTTTATTCTAAATACAATATTTTCAAAACAACGATCCATTTTATCTTTGAGTGCAACAAAGACCATCGCAAAAATTGCAGGGTATGTGTAAAGTAAGTACGTGAGAGAAGAAAGATGAAAATTACGAGAGCGAGAAAAAAGTATAATGTGTGTGTATAGTCTACACCGCGAGACATGTGTGAGAGAAAGAGAGAAGCGAGAGAGAGAGAGAGAGAGAAAGAGAGAAGCGAGGGAGAGAGATAGAGAGAGAGCGCTATTATATACAATCACATTTATTGTCCCTAACCGCCAATTCTGAGATATTGCTGCAAACATATTGATTTTGTCAAATTTAAATTCTTAATGTGGGATGGGAAAGGTTTCGGGGCCGGGAAATCCGCAGAGAGACAACACTCTGTATCACGTTCAAACCATTTATTCAATAATACTCCTCGATTTTCGTACACTCTCTGTCACTTGGCTCAATGAGTCGCTTCGTCGTCGATCCCCCGCTTATAAGGGCTGGAGAAGTACCGTTACCTGGCGTGCACTTCTCCCCTCAAAGAGGCCTACTCGCTCGGCCAATGGCGACGCCGGCACCGGGTTTTCCCCGTCGGCCTAATGGTACATGTCATTAGCCGTCGCCGCCGCCGCATCGTCCGATCGAGAATTTTCCATCCCCACATTCGGCCTCTCCTGACGATCACTCGCCCCGAGTGACTAATGCTCCTCTTGGTTTTCTTCGCCGTCGACTTCGATCATCTGGTTGATGCTGATCACCGGGCAGTCCCTGGACAAGTGCCCAGACTTCTGGCATCTGAAGCACTTTGGCCCGTCGCTCTTCGTTGGGCACTCCTGGCTTCGGTGTCCGGGTTGGCCGCAGTTAAAACACCGGCTCTCCTTCGGGTAACTGCCCCCTGCCGGCCGCGCCAGGGCCGAGCCCAAGCTACTGCCTCGCTCCTCTCTCATGGCTCTGCGCGCCATCTGGTACGCCTCCAGGCCGCCCTGCAGCTGCTGGTAGTTCCTGCACGCGTACAAGTTCACCTTTGCAAGCGCGTCGCCTGGTATCCCATCCGCGATGTACTGGATGACGAGCTTATCTGAGAGCCCTCCTCGGCGACCCAGGCTCCTCATCCGGTGCACATAGCAAATCCATGGCTCGTCGCCCTCTGGTCGCGCTGCCCTTAACGTCTCGAGAATTGACCTCTCGTTCGCCTCTGTATGGAAGGTAAGCGTCAGTTCGTCGCGCAGGTCCCCCCAGGTTCTCACGTGGCTCAGGCTGTCGATCCACTCCTTTGCTGCATCGGTAAGCGCTCGCTTCGCAGCCACCAAGGTTTGAAGATCGCTCCAACCAATCAGCGTAGCCAGCTCCTGCACCCGGGCGACCCACTTCTCCACTGACTGCGTCTCTTCCACTCCTGAAAACTTGGGAAGCATATCCGCTTCCTCTCGAAACGGCACCTCCCCTACGTTGCGCGCTTGATTACCTCCTCCCGAGGTCGTCGTTCCTGCTGTCGTTGAGGCTCCGCCGCTTGGCTGTTGGGTTGACACCGCGGGCGTTGCTACCTCCTGCGTGGTTGGAGATGGTGGCATAGCGGCCGTCATGCACGCCTGCATCATCTCCCGGAGCGACGCCATTCCTTCCTCCAACGCTCGAAACTTTTCACCGATTTCGAGGTTTGCCGAGGACTGCATTGTCTCCTGCAACGTGCGTAGCTCCTGCCTCGCAGCGTCTCGATCCCGACGGATCTCCTCCAGCTCCAACCGCAGTGCCTCCGCGTTTTGTTCGTCGTCGCGCATGGTTCTCCGCGCTGACCGCTCCTTCTGCTGCAGCCAAACCGATTTCTTCGCCCTGGGGGGTTGTCGCCTGATCGGAGTAGAGCACACCTTGCTCTTACTCGCTCCCCTAGGCGGCTTCTCCGTGGCAGTCCTCCGGTCGGTCGCCTCCTTGCCTGGTGACTCCGTCGTAGAGCCGCTCTTGTTTTCGCTTACGTCGGCGTCGTTCGTCACAGGTCGTCGTAGTCGTCGTTCGTCACAGGTCGTCGTGGTCGTCGTTCGTCACAGGTCGTCGTGGTCGTCGTTCGTCACAGGTCGTCGTGGTCGTCGTTCGTCACAGGTCGTCGTTCGTCACAGGTCGTCGTGGTCGTCGTTCGTCACAGGTCGTCGTGGTCGTCGTTCGTCACAGGTCGTCGTCGTCGTCGTTCGTCACAGGTCGTCGTGGTCGTCGTTCGTCACAGGTCGTCGTAGTCGTCATCCATCACAGGTCCGCTGCTCGCCGTTTGTCACGAGTGCATCGCCGGCGTCGCTTTCTCCTTCAGTAATTTGCTATCTCTCGGCACTTCCTTACCCGTATCCCACTTCTGACACCATTTGTGGGATGGGAAAGGTTTCGGGGCCGGGAAATCCGCAGAGAGACAACACTCTGTATCACGTTCAAACCATTTATTCAATAATACTCCTCGATTTTCGTACACTCTCTGTCACTTGGCTCAATGAGTCGCTTCGTCGTCGATCCCCCGCTTATAAGGGCTGGAGAAGTACCGTTACCTGGCGTGCACTTCTCCCCTCAAAGAGGCCTACTCCCTCGGCCAATGGCGACGCCGGCACCGGGTTTTCCCCGTCGGCCTAATGGTACATGTCATTAGCCGTCGCCGCCGCCGCATCGTCCGATCGAGAACTTTCCATCCCCACATTAATATACCTTTTTATTCAACTACTTTGATAAATTATAATTTTTGTTAAACTTTAACAAGGTACGTAAATTAAATATAGAAACATAACTTTAACTTGAGAAATGAAGTAGCCAATAGCGTGGCGCTCTCCCGCAGTCTCATGTGTACTTGCACTTAAATTCACCCAGTGTTGCCGTGCGATTATCAAAGAAGGATGTATGTAGGGGAAGCACCGCATTCTGTAGATTGCCGGCAGATGGAGGAGATGCCGCGCCCCGCGGCCCTATATAAGAGCAGGCCTAACGTCCCCTGCACTACCATTCGATCCCGATCCGTGGACCGTGACCAGAACGAGAGCTTACATTTTTTTGACGGAGCAGCTGCGGCTTCTGCGCATATCTAACAGTAAGTCATATACATTTTGTTAATTTTTTACAACGACTAATTTAATTTTTATAAGTCTCTGGTAACGTCGGGTAAAAGTTAAATTTTTGAAAATACATTCTTTATGCCTGGTGACATTAAAACGATAAAATTATTAGAAATGGATATGTCGGCTAAAGCGTTAAAAATATGGATGTTTAGAGACTAAATTTGTTTGAATATTCGAATCGCGAATCCTATTTTACTGTGGACGACCGAAGTGTTATGAATTTCAGGAGTAGATAATATTATAAAATAATGTTGCAATAATATTATTACAGTAATAAATGTCAAATCGTCAATGAAATCTTTTTATTTCGTCATATAATTAGATAAATAAGCTATATTGTTTATCTTTAATGTTTTAGAGATGAAGAAAATCAGAAATAAACTTCCATAAATTATGTTTTATGATTAAAGGTTACGTTCTCATATTCAATATATAACCAATTTAATATATATAAACTTATTTTTAATTCAAATTATTTCATACCTAAGTTTTTCAAAATACATGGCGTATGATATATTATATCTTATTAATACTTAATAATACAGTGCGGTCATGAAAAATAAATCTTCAAAGTTTATCCATCTAAAACTGTCAATAAAAAGAATAAACGCTTACCAGTATAATAATACATGTTATAATTAATTATAACATTTTAAATACATTTTGATATATGCAATTGACTTAATACAATGACCATACAATTGGTTTAATACAAGTTGTTACGCTTGTTTAAAGTCTCGTATTATTCAATTACATCTTCAGATATGCAATGTTGTCCGAGTAAAAAATTTAATTCGTATAAAAATAACACTATAAAAAAGCTTTTATTAAAAGAAATTTCATCCGGTGGATGGAACACACTGGTTCAAAGTTATGCTCGTTTGAAAAAAAAATGGAGAAGTGTTTTTTTAAGATGCACTTTAGATATGCAATTTTAATTTTTTTCATTTGAAATTATTAACCTTCTATCGCTCGATGTTATTCTTATTGTTCTATAACTATTTTTTGATGAAATTTTAACAAAATTTATTTCAAAACAAGGTTCTTTAGAAACGATATTGTTCTGATCAAAAATCATGAATATTTAAAACAAGGCCAAAAGACTGGATTTTTATGAAATACATTTTTTTACAAAGTCATGTTAATTACACGCTTTGAAATTTTATATTTACAAGAAAAACGTTCTATTATTTGCAGAAAATATGGACAAATATGAAAGAGACAACAAAGCTAAAGTGTGTAATCCCAATAATTCGGCAGGTGGCCCAGGCCGTCCTGCAGGTTATCAAGGCACAGGGGATAAGCCAGACCTCGACAATCATGGAAACCAAAACAATCGCAATCATGCAGAATACAAAGGACATAAATAAAAGATTTATCAAGGACAAAAATGAAACTTGAAATCAAATTTGAATAAATTTGAACACAATATAATATATGTCAGTCTTTCACATTTATTGCATTACTCTTCCTGTGCCTGATATCTTAAGGTGTTTCAAGAATCGTTATCGTTGACTGGGCTGCTTTATCCAAAAGCCCCACGGAGCATAAGATTCTCCATTTTCTTCCTTAAATTCTCCGCGAAATACTTTTATTTTCACTCGAGGAACATCGGCTGCAAAATGATAATGTCGATAATTTATCAAAAATTACTTAAACTTTTACGCTTTCGCCCGTAGGACGAATTAATTTTGTTATATATATATAAACTCTTACCTTCTTGAGAACGACTTTCTTCCGTTGATTCGAGGGACTCGCTAGCAACCGTAAAAGCGATAAGAAATACCGCACTGAGAGCAAACAAAATCCCATGCGAACCTTTCATCGTCGATGGATAAAATGATTTTTCTACGATTTGAATTTAGCTTATATACTAGGAAAGAAGGAAATAGGGCATGAAGAAAAATTTGTTATGGTTTACAATTGCGGTCTGCAGATTCGTCACGTACGTTCACGAGAAAGGTACTGGAATAGATTGGGATATATATAACTGTACAAGTGTACATGCAGCAGTAAGTATATATAACCATAACAATCATTCTAAAAAATAACAATAAAGTATCTGTGGGAGTAAATTATTTTAAAAAAGCAATAACTGCTAAATAAAAAGTAAAGTAAAAATATAGAGCCATATACATCATTTGTAATTTGGATTGGGGTTCAATAATTGTTTCGATAAATACAAGTACATACAACTTTTTTAAAATTTCGTTATATATATTTTTTCAATCTCATAATATGGAAGCCCCGTTACAGTGCGCTTGATAAACAATGCCTATTACAATGATATTCAACTGTAACATTAAGATCGCTTTAATCCTTTGAATGTTTCAATAAATTTCGCTGTTCCTTTAATAATTTCATGAGACTACTAACTCTGCTATTTTGTTTAATTTATTAATGATCAGGAATAATTAATTGTATATCTAATAACAGACGACAGGAGATTGAATGAAATGTCAAATTACAGAACGTTCAATTTACTTTTCATTGCACACTTTCGATTTAAAATGTGCCGTTTCATAATGCAAATCATTGGAAAAGGTCGCTACGTATATTGCTCGCATTTGTACACAGTCATAATATGCAACGATCTCGCGCATTCATCTACAAATTCTGTTTCTTTCAATATATTATAATTTATGATTTAACTCGTTATACACTATACGAAATTTTTCTTTAACTCTTGTGTTTTTTTGCATCATCTTATGTTCACTCGCATTTCACTTCCTCTCTTTCTCTTACACTTTTTCTTGCCAACATTGTAGATCGATATGGTTAAATGATTTGGCTTTTTTGCGAAATGAAACATTGTGAAAAATTAATTTTTAAAAACCGCTCAGAAAATTATAAAACAATTTTATTAATTTTCTTTTTAATATATTTTAATATACTAGATATACGTAAATTATGGAATAGGATAGTCTATACCAATCGCATCTGGAATGTAAACAATTGAGATTGATAAAAATTATATATAAAAACTCAGACAAATACATTTACATCGTGAAGCTTGAAGTTTATAAATGCATATTGTCGCTCACAAGATATGTCAACAAACACGAACGTAAAATACGTGATAGTCTTAAATTTGTATACGCAATGCCTAAAAAACAACATGTATGTATGTAGTTATTATGGCAGCCTGCCGCACATATATATCTCTCGATTTCTATAAATAATATACTTGTACACTCATGTATTATTAGCCTTTAGTCTATAACTTCTTATTACATAATCTTGTATTTTTTTCTCATATAATTTATTGTGTTTTAACGTATATATATATATATTTTTATTTTTGCGAGTTTTCATTTAATTGGTTTCATTGACATAATCATACTGCTTTTGTTTGATCAGTATATCGCAACGGAAATATATGTGTATATATATATAATATGTATATTTATGTATATTTATATATAATTACATCTTGCACTCCTGGAAGACATCGTTTGGAAGACTGGTTTTTTGATTTATACACAACAACTTGAAAATTCGTCTCTCATCGGCTATAACCCACAAACAGAGTTGTCTCACACTGCTAAATATTACGTGTGCAAAATTATCTACTTCACGAAAATCGGAGAGCATATCACGAGCATTTTCCCGTTCGTTAGGACAGCAATATCTTAGGTATATATATACTTCCTACTCAGTGAAGTCATTTTCTTCGGTGTACGCTCCGATAAAAAATTATACAAGTCAACCGTATAGTTAAATATATAAAATTATAACAGTCAACTTTGTGGATCTCAAAACTCAAGCATACATATTATATGTAACATATATATGTATATTATGTGAATGATATACAATTTATAGCGAAGACGAATTTTCTATTCCTTATCGCAGAATCATCATTTGCGTATATATTTCACGCAAACTTTGCTGCGCGCTCGATAAAGTATTTGATGCGTGCGTGTTTAACATGTGCTATATATATTTGGCAAAACTGTTTCAATTCGCGCGTTTCCCATCTGTCTTGCGGCTTTTCTCAAAACAGACAGAGCGTACGTGTATAATATAACTCAGGTATGATTTCAGCACCGAGCTGAAGGCAATACAGAGAAACAATTTTTTTTTTTTTTTTTATGGTAAACCTTCGCACCCGACTGTAAAAGCAGGGCGACGAAGGTGCGCAGATGATTGTTTAATTGAAACTGCTTCGAGCTCGTCGTTGTTTCTATGCGCGCGTTTAAAAACAGTGGATTTTGCGCAAATATACACGGTATATCGGTAATCCGTATGCGGGTTCTCAATAGTTACAATAAATACTTCTTTTCCACTTATACTCCCCGAAATGTATAGAGTTTGAGAAAAATTCTAAACACTGGAATTCTTGCTGCACTCGCCGAAACAGAGACAGAAAAGAACGCGGGCCAAACAACGCGCTTTCGAAGCGCGAATTTAATTCGTTCTTATAATTTTCCTCTCGCTCTCTTCCGATCGATTTTACACTTTGTGCACTCGTTGCTTTTGATTTTCGCGTTCTTCCGTTATACACGCCGCGTGTCGCCCATGCAACATCGCATAGAAAAAAACATCGTCTCTCTCGAAAGATAATCGACGACAAATGAAACGCACAAAGTCACGACTATATCGTGGGAAATCGATCGGCAGAGAGACCCCTGTTGAAAGGTATCACGCGATAGAATCGCATGATATTCTTGCACGATTCCGATCTTTTATGATCTTTTATGATCGAATCCTGTTTTATTACGTGATCAATTTGGACACATCGCATGATAATATCATATGACAAAATCGTGCAAGAATATCATGCGATTTCATCGCACGATGCCTTTCAACGGGGACGCGAGAAGTGCGCCTGGATTTCGCATTGCGAGGAAGAAACTCTCGAGCGTAAGAACAGATCGAAGCTGTACGTAAATGTACCTACCTGCCCCCGTACAATTCTGTGTACATGTATAATTTTTATTCTAAAACGTGTAGGTGTATAACAGACTTGCCCTCGATTAGTCGCGCGTAACGCGTGAATGGCGCAGAGACGACGAGCCGCGCGTCAACTTTCGCTTGACTGAAAGTTTTGTTTTTTTTTTCTTTAAATCGAATGTTCCCGCGCTTTTTTGTATAACGTGCTATATACGTGCATATGCATGAGCGCAGTGTGTAGCCTCTAAACGACAAGATCGGCATCAGCGGCGCAATACTCGTTACACGAATTGACATGAATTTCTCGTTTCTCTTCTCCGTACATCATACGCATTTTCTCTTTCGCTCCTACCGGCTCCGATTCTCGTCTCCAACTGTATACGCATGCGATTATCATATTCGTTCTATACAGGATGATTTGTGTATAGAGCGACGCGACGCGGGGCTGCTCAGCATGCGTATAATACCGATCTCTGAATCGCTATCGGGAATACTCGCCGCGGCGCGCGCGCGCGGATAAACTTGTTCAAAAAACACTTTTTTCCTTTAACATTAGACTTACATTCTACAGTCGTTTGTATAGTATAATACCGTAAACGTACGAGCGCGTCAATAGACACTGGAAGACGTTGGATAAATCACCGAATATGTATAGCATCAGCAGCGGCGGCGGCGGCGGCACTCTCAACGTTACAACGCGATAGCGAGTCAGCGATGGTAAATCGAGTCGTTTCGTACAAATGGTATAATTATAATTTTATTGACTCGTGTGTGTTCGTTCGTTTCTCTTCGTAAATACGAGAATAGCTCGTTGCGCCAGAGCGAGAGACAAGGGGAGAGAGAGCGAGCGAGTGAGAGAGAGAGAGGCTCGTCTCTACATTCAGCCAAGCGAAAGTGCGCGCGTGTACGTGCTGCAGCTGCGGTTTGGGCGATACGACGTATAGGCATACATGCCGCAGCGGATGAAAAAAGAGCGCAAGGTAAAAAGCGGCACGGGGGGTGTGAGGAGGGGGAGGGGGGGTAGAGCGAAGGGATGGCAGGGGGTTGCGCTCGACGACCTGCCTAAAACGGCAGGCCGATCTCGAAGGCCCGGATGAGCTCCTTGCCGGAGTCGTAGACGCCGATGATGCCGAAGACGACGCCGAGGAAGATGACGAAGCAGTCGAGGGCGACCTGCTTCGGCTCCATGGAGTTGCGCTTGAGCTTGAGGTGAAAGTAGCAGGGCCAGATGAAGGAGAGCATGGTGCCGGTGAACGAGCCGATGAAGCCCATGAGGATGCTGAAGTGGGGTATGAAGATGGCCATGAGGATGGTGAAGAGGATGACGCCGACGCGCCAGGCCAGGCCCCAGACCTTGAGCTCGCGATCGAGGGTCCAGATCGTGGGGAACGGCGTCTTGGGCTTGCCGCGGAACAGAGCGCGCTCGAGGAGCTCGCAGGCCGCGTAGTACGGCAGGGGATACGAGAGCACCGCCTTTATCACCAGGCAGAAGTTCACCAGGCCCTTGAAGCCCGTCGAGTGCAGGTTGTTCGTTATCACCTGCGTATGGGGCATAGAAACGATCGAGGCATTAAAGCGCTTTGCGCAACGTCGGAGATACATTTTTTTCTATATTGAGCTTAAAAAAAGATTTTCATTTGCGAAAGGTAATATTTCTAAGGTATTTTTTTGGTACTCTGGTAATATTTTGAGACTTGCTCGATGCCACAAATTCTATTGAATGTCCTACTGAATTTTAGTGCAAGCAATCAATAGAAACAATTTTGCAATAGTCAACGGGATTTTATCGTTAAATCCCTTAAAATTAAAATGCACATTAGCCCTTAATATTTATTAATTTATAGATATTGATTCTATACAGCTCGACGTAGTTGTTAATGTAGAAATGAGTTTGTACTATCCCTTCGAGCCAGAAAGTGTTTATATTTGAAATTTTACAACAATTTTTAAATTTCAAAATAAATACAACGCGAAGACACTTTTTGGCTGGAGGAGATGGCGTAAGCTTAATATTTACTTGCGCTTAAAAAAGTGCATTGTAAAAATTAATCGCGATAGTATAGTCGTATTTGAGTACCTGCTGCGTGTCGTTCTGGAAGGTGAGGAAGCAGACCCAGCCGAAGATGGATTTGAAGGCCGCCGCGGCGATGTGGCTCCAGTTGAGCATCCAGTCGAATTTGCTGCGATCGATGAGGTTGCCCTCGAGGGTCGGCAGGAAGATCTGCGACGTGTAGCTGAAGACGATTACGCCAAGGGAAATCGGAAATGTCTTCATGTCGATACTCCACTTGACCTTCGACCAGCCCCAGTCGCCGATCTCCAGCAGGCAGTAGCCCAGAATTATCGCGTTTATGAACAGGTGGGCCATCGTGCACCAGAAGCTCAGCACCGAGACGTGGTGCAGGGACTTCAGGAAGCCCAGCGGTATGAGGAATATGCCGATCAGCTGCGCAGGACAATGTTGCGTATGCGAGATTAAATCGTGTGTTGTTTGTTCGGATCGTTGTGTTGGCGGAGTAATAATGTTTTTCTCGATGTGTATATCTATGTATAGGTATAATGTAGAGGTACGAGGAATTCAAGTTCTCCGAAAAAGAATCATTTTGACCTGAACCCCAGAGGAATTGAAGGAACGACAAGAAAGTAATGAATTAATTTTGTGAAAATGTTTCTTTTTGAATAAAATATGTATCGGTTTTTACTGCAAGATCCACATCATTTTTCAGAGCTTTATTAATCTTAACGATGATGTGGCAATCCTGCGTTCACTTTAAGTTTTTAATTAAAATTAATGAATTATGACTAAAACTAACTAAAATCAATTAATTATTATGATATTGAAGCTAGCTATTTCTTTTTTTTAGTATTTTTACCCCAAATAACGTTTTATTTCTGTAAAACTATTAATTAAACTCAACCACGTGTTACTGCTTTCTTTTCCATTCGTAGTTCAAGATTTATTTGAAAACGATGTATTGAAGTCAAATAAAATAGAATCTTTTTTCAATGATCTTGAAAGTAAACATCATAGTGAATTATGGGTTTAAAATAGATCCGAATTAAATTTAATTAAAACTTCAAATTTGCAGTATGAAATTACGGAAAAACACACGTCTCGCAACATCATTGCCTTATATTGTTATGTAGTATGTAATGTAGTAATCTATTATTTCAAAATGTTTTAAACTTTGCACGTTAACAAGTATCTTGCAGAATGTAGAATTCGGATTACATTATTTTAATAAGCTATTTCTTTAAATTTCATTCCGCAAGATTGGCACTTAAAAAAAATAATAGACTGCAATTTTATGACAGATGACAACAAAGTCGTGTTCGAGTATTATATTTTCTTTTAATTTCTCTTTTCCACATAGCAACGCCGTGGCGCGAAATTTGAATTTGAATGAAAAGCTTTAAAAACCTCCATCAGATTAAAACATCTAGTAGCTTATCTCTTTGCGTGAAAAAAAACAGAAAAAAATATCGATTCCTATCGCGAAAAAAGCATCATCTCTTACAGCGCATGTGTCGAATTCTCGACACATGTCGAGAAAAATCTCGACACATGTCGAGTCGAAAAAAAAATGTTCTAAACTTGAGCTTTCGGTCTTCTTCTGTAAGCCAAAAAAAAAAGAAACGATTAGAAACGGGGAGGCTTCGGCTTGAAAAATTTTTTTTTTCCAATTCTAGATCAAAAAAGTGCATTTTTCGACACGTGCATCAGGTACACAGAAGAAAAGGTCGCGCTCGCTCACCATCATCCAGCTGCGCGTGTCGATGGCGCCCTCGGGGAAGGTGCCGATCATGAGGTCGCCGCAGACGACGACGTACAGTATGCAGGTCATGAGCAGCTCGATTATCTGGGCGATGTTGACGATTCGGGCGCCGACCCTCGGGCCGAAGCACTCCTTGGCGATGGAGACGTAGGAGTCGCGCACGCGCACCCTCTGGCCCGTCGCCGGGTCCAGCTCGTACAGGCACTCGACCAGGATCTTGCCGGTGTAGCAGCAGATGTGCGCCACGCCGATCATCGCGGCGATCGCCCAGTAGCCCCCTCGCAGCACGGCGAACGGCAGCGACACGATGAACATACCCTGGGACACGTACCGATTTTCAGATTTTTTCCCCGGAGAGTCAGTGCAAGTCTTCCGCGCCTGATGTGGCACCTCTCGTATTGCGACACGAGAGCGAGAACGCGCCGGGACGTCGCGAGGACGCGCGGCCCAGCCCCTGGACGTCGATGACGAGGAGTCATCGACGCTCAAGGGATGGATCGATTTTACCCCGGGGTCGTCGCGATGTGGCGAGTGCTCGCTCTCGATCGCTTGGATTTTTATTGCGAATAGTTGCGAACTATATGTTGGAATAATATATGGTTATATTATGCGTATATTATATGCATTTGCTGGGCCCGAGAGGACAGTCCTACGAATATTTTCCTAGTGGTTTTTTTCTGTGCGCAGATGAAGGAGTCGCTGGAAAATATGAGAACTGTCCTGCTCGCAAAATCAAGCGGTCGTAATGTGTAAAAACTCTGCTGTATACAAATAGATTGTAATAAAAAACTGCAAAATTTGTTTTAGCATATTTATAGTGTATAAATAGCGAAATTTAGTTGAGCAAAAGGTATCATGACATAAAAGTAAAACCGGCTTGTTTTAAATAATAAATTATATGCTTTTTCATACTAGCTAATTAATGCGAAATAGTTGTGCGTCTTCTGTATATGAATCTGTTATATTCAGACTATCACTGCAGTGTTACTATTTATATACTCTATCGCATAAATGCCATAATATTATCTAAGAAATTTTTGGATACATCTAATGTGGCTCTATAATATATGTAAACTATATAATTTATCAGCTATCTCGCATTATTAAATAAATCTATATTGTACAAGATAAAAAAACATATATATCGCGCTGGCAGTTAACAGTAATATATGTAACAATATTAATAAATATCAAAACAACTAAATTGCTGTATATAAGAATGAAAAAACGCGCCACTACATACTATATATACTAACTATATGTAGCGAGCTTCTTTTATATATTATAATTATTGCCTTATATGTATATAATATATCTAAAAATTTTTAGTTAAATAGCAAAATATTTATAAAAGATTTTTATCGTCATTATAAAAATTTTCAATACTTGCAGAAAAGAATAATAAGTATAAAAATACAATAATGAAACATGCACATTTAAATTTGCATTATGACATAATTTTACGAAAACTATATGGTGCAATTATTGCTTGAGCGCATATTATTGAAGCCGATATATATAAATATTATATAAATATAAACATACGTAATAGATAACGAGCTTTTATCACACAAAGAGAGTAAACGCAAACAAACCGTGTACTTGCCGACTAGGTCATAATCGTACGAGAAAAAATCTATGGAATTCATTATAATCGAGAGAATCTTTTAAAAAATAAAATTTTCTTTTCGAATAGTCCATAGTGAATTCTTTGCATACGATTCGGGAATCTGAGATCCTGTCCCCATAGGAAGTGTCGATACACATTAAAGTCAATTAGCGAGTCCTCGGCGAGATTCGCTTTTTGAAAAAAACGTGATTCACTCGCTGTATATACGATGATTCGAAAAAAAAGATGCATGACTTCGACGTGAGTATAATGTGCTGTACATAAAAAAAAACGACCGATCGAACCGCAGCAGTCGTACCTGGATGGCATTGGTGACGTTCCAGGCGGCCTGCCACTCGTTGATCTTCACTCCCGAGCCAAACTCGCCACCCCCGCCCTCGTCGAACTCACTGAAGCCGCTGCTGACACTTCCAGTCCTCACTTTGTCCCTGCGAAAGGCCCAGAAAGAAAAACGACGCTCGAATAAAAAACCTTAAAAGGCAAATTAAAAAAAAATTATTTTCTCTCCAATTCAACCCGCTCCTCTGGTAGCTGAACGAGTCCTCGGCCATGGTGACGTGCCTCTGATCGCTGTAGGAGCCGCCGGCCTCGGCGTTCAGCTCGGTCATCTCGGCGCCGTCGGCGCCCTCGCGGTACTCGCCGCCCTGCTGCTGCTGGTGCTGGTCGTAGCCGGCGGCGCCTTGGGGTCCGCGCGCCCCCGGGCCCGGACCCCGGATCAGCTCCATGCACGGGCTGTTCTCCGGCCACTTGGCCTTCAGCGTCTCCCACGCGACGTTCACCGTCGCGTTCAGCGAGGGTATGAAGAACCCGCGGAAGTACGCCATCGCTCGCGCTCACAGACCTGCCTGTATAATATACGGTGCGTATATTGTTTTATTTTTATTTTCTCATTCTTCTCCTTCTTCTTCTTTTTTTTTCATAACGGATCACAGCCGCGGAGCTAATAATAACTCTGCCGCGAGTGCGTACGCGCGATCGGCTTATTGTACGGAACTTTTTACGCGCTTCTCGCGCGCGGCATTGATTTTTTTTTCCAAACTTAATAACTCACGTACATGTACGTATGTGCATACCTGCGTACACGTACAATCGCTTCAAATAAATTTCATTTAGAGAAAATTTTTTCTGCACATACAACGTACGCGGAGAGCGGAGTAATCGATCGTCGAATGCCGATATAGAGATGTAACGTGTATAGTACAGAAGATAAAACGCGAAGTGAAAAAAAAATCTCGTCGGGCACGTCGAGAGCAACTCGTGTAATACATCCGAAACTCTCCCCCGAAGCAGAATATACGGTACGCGACGTGACACATTCGCGCAGATGCACAAAGGAAGAACAGTGCGGAATGGCAGCTGTGTATATATACGTGTATACAGCAGCGTCTTTCAAGTCCTTGACTTTATAATTGAAGCGCAAAGAAAAGAAATCTCCCCCCTGCATCACGCAGCCGCCATGGCCTCTCTCGCGTTTCCGCGAAATCGCACACCGTTTCTGCATCATCGAAAACCGCGCGATCGATCCCCCAAAAATCCTATCGAGTGTTACAATATACACGGAATCCGTATTTCAAGCTCGCGAAAGCTCGCTCCGTTACGCGTATACACGAAAATTCGCGCATCGCCGCTGATGTACATTGTACAGAAACGAGCGCGTTACAAGAATCAAGACTGAGACAACAGGATATTGGAGACTCACGGGATTTTTCGTGGTTCGCAATAAATCGATCGCGCCGAGGCTCGGCTTCGACGTTGCGTATACGAGGGGGCGATCCGTGCGAGGAGTTGTACAGGCACTTGCGCGAGCTTCCCTCATGCGAGAAGCCTCGTTCCTGTCGCGAAGCTCTATTTCTCGTCGCGCTGCATTTTCTGGCGCACTCGCGGTGTCTTCTCTGCGTTCGAATCTTCTTCTTCGTCGTCTTCTGGTTCTTCCGGATGGCCGAGGCGTCGAGGATTGCGTAGCTACCAAAGAGGAGGCGGAGGACGTCACTTTAATCGGGGCGGCATTCGCGGGTGGCGCAGCTTGCTCTTGGACCGCCGCGACTCGCAATGGACCCTCGCTGCCAGCGGCGACAGTGTAGCAGCATCCCCTTCGACTTTCTCTCGCTCCCTCTCTCGCGGGGGCCTATCGATCGACGCGCGACTAGCTCACGGCCTTGCGCACACTCTGCCAGATTTTCGACTGGTTGTGAGACGAGAGAGAGAGAGAGAGAGAGAGAAGTGGGAGAGAAAGAGAGAGAGAGACTGATACGGAATTTCTACCCCTGAGTTTCGAAGGCAACGACGATGGTCAACTTATGGGGAATTTTCTATGCAATGATCGTGGCGCGAGTGTCGTACACATATATACACGATTCGTGCGTTTCTTTTTTTTTTTAATAAATAAAAAACTTCTTTATTTGTCTTCTAACTTATATTACAGTTCACAATAATAATTCATTAATAGTAAGAATAAACTTCGATTTTTTTTTTCAATGCAACCCCCCCACAATAGGCTTTCACTCGCTTGTTCCTTCATGATAGTTTACTGTGTGCATAATTGTTTTCTCAAACGCTCGTTCCGAAAGCGAGTACATAATTACGCTAAATTTGGCTAGTTCCACATCTCTGGCTGAACACGGCGAAGCGAACTGTTAAAGAGTTGACGAAGAACATCCTAGGTAGAATTATTAGGGCCCGTCGACGAGCGACAATTAAATCATTGAATCAAATAAATTAACGGACTAACAATATGGTAATGATAGCAGTAACGTGTCGTCTCAACAACATAAAGTTTCGTTTTTTTTTCCTCTTCATCTAGTTTGTTTTTCCTTTACCGCACCGATTAACGCTTTATGTTCACTATTTTACATATACAGCACAATAAACAAATTTAAAATACAAAGTATATTTTGCATACATTTGGCATTTCTTTCCTCTTCTCTATTTATAATAATATATCCTCTTCCATGCGTATTTATATGCCATTTCCGAAAAAGCATAAAAGCAAAACTCCAAGAATTAATTAAATTATCATTATTATTTTCTTTTTTTTTATGGAATTGTCAGTCTTCTGTTCTTTATATTTACCGCGTGGGACGTAATTTTTACGCTATGCGGTAAGAAGAATGCTAACGTAAATGCCAATGTTTAAGGAGAAATAGAAAAATACAAATAATTTAAATAATGTAGGAGACATACCGAAAAAGAAGCAATAAAAATCAAGAAACAGAATCACAAAATAATTCATAAATGTGACAATGCGACTAACAATATTTAACATTTTTTTGCATTTGTATAGATCTTTCGATACTGAACGAAGAATCCCCATTGGCTCAAATCCTACATATGTATCATTGGTCTTTGCTATATTGCATTATCTCTCGTTTGCGTGAAAAAATAGCGAGAGACATAGCAAAGTAGATTATTTATTCTTTCTTCTGCACGAGAAAGTAAAAAATTAAAACGCTCTTGATCCGACAGAGACGTTTACTATTTCTTTCACACTCACACTTCACTGTTGTTTGTACAAGAGTGCTATATTAAATATACATTATACATATATATATGTATGCATATTAAACATACATCGAATAAAATACTCTCGATTTTAACAAATTAAAGAATCAAAAAGTCATAGCAATATTGTACAAGTTTTAACGAAAGCTCAAGGTAGCGCCTCAAGTTGTTTGATTGAAAGTGATGTCGAAAAGCTATTTTATCAACACATACATCAGTAATTAAATTCAACTATCATCATTATTTTAATGAATTTTAGTTGAATCCATAATCTACTAAAAATTAAATTTATACTAATTTAAAAACAAGGTAAATATGACTATTTATCTGACATAACTCATTTTGCTGTTTGTGGTTTGTTTTCTGCCAATCAAAATCTATTTTACAACTGAAAACATTCTTGACACAAAACTATTTTTTTTCTAAATAAAACAGCAGTAGACAATGAATTCATTTTAAATTCATTAATTCGAATTGCTCTATTAAAGAAATCGTAAAATTTCAGTGTTGATAAAACTGAAATCTAAACTTGAAAAATATATCTTAACCATTAGTTTCTCTTGGAGCTGGCTGAGAATCAGCATTAACCGATGATAATATGTAGTTAGATAACATAGCGCTAACGTCTTGCATCGATGTTGATTCGGTGCTTTTGGTGGCGGTCACTTGCTTCGGTTTAGCCTCTAAGTGGTTTAATTTTGAATTCTTATCCATGTGGACTGGTAATGGACTCGTTCCGGAATGTGTAGGAATACTAGAATGTGCAGGTACTGGCCGTGGGCATGAATGGATCATCACTGCTGGTCCTCCCCCATATATATTTACAAAGAATTGCCAAAGTTCCTCTTGTATCGGACCATAATCAGAACCTATGTAAAATAATTGAATAAATAGTTAGTAGTTTTAATTTTTACATCATTAACGAATGAATACTTCAAAATACTACTAAGATACTAACCAACTTTTAAAACTATTTGACCACCTTTATTTACAGAAATAGAACTGTTGTCTATAGGTCCAGGTGGCTGGCTCTCTTTACTTTTTACGAAACTCTGCCATTGTCTAAACCAAGACATTGCTAGAGCATAATGTGCTATTGGATTGTCAGCTCGATTCAACTGGTTGAAAATTTCTAATTCATAAAGTCGGCGCTTTTCCATAGTTTCGTATTTTTCTTCGCAAATAGGACATTCATATAAATGCGTACACACGGGCCCACCGCCAAATCTTTGAATAAAAATTAAGTATAAATAATTAATAATATAGTTATTAAAATTCTCAGATAAAATTAAAAACTTACGTTTGAAACAAAAATTCCCAAACATGTTGCTGTATAGGTGTACAAATTTGCTCAACAAATTTAGCTCTCACTGGATTTACACCACCATGAGGACAAAGGAAGTCAGAATTATCAATTGGTCCAGGCTCGGCAAAAGTATTAAACCGATTAATCCATTGTCGTGACACAAAGAAATTCAAGTCCGATGACTCTTTAGATGACATTTCCATGAGTTCCACTGTCTTTTCACGCAATTGCGACATCTCTTGTGAACGTTTTTGATAGAACAACACGTATGCGCCACAATTTTGTACGGTTTCGCGTGATACCGGTGTCACGCACTGATCATCGAATTCAAACCACTGATTAATATCTGAGTTAAGGGCATAGCAGACATAGTGTCCTCCACCAGCAGTACCATGGTGACAAATTACTGAGATAAGGTCGTAACTTGTCTCCTTAGAGACACAATCCTTATGAAGATGAGGGCGCATTTCTAAATCTTCCAATGGAAACGATACGTAGCTCGCGATTTTTGAACTGAACATCAGTTCGTGTCGGAATCTTTTGAGATGTACACAAAGTACTTCAGGCAATTCAAGAACCTTAGAGAATTTTATACCATTCCGCAGCTTGTTGCATTTTTCGCAGCTATACATGTTGTCACCCTTAAGTTCATCTGCACTGAAAAATGCAGAAAGGCAATCGTGCAAACTAACAGTTGGGCCCCAAAACCAGGAGCGCATCAATTGAAACAGCCAAGATAACCATCCTGATTGATTAGTTACATATACAACGTCAGAACAAGGGCTTGCCTTTTGTGGTGTCAAAGATCCTTGATGTATCATATTAATATGATCACGACTTGGAATGGGCAATGATAAATCTTGAAAGGTTTCGATTCGTGTGGATATTCTATCACAGGTAAGGCATTGCACGCTACTCAAAAGTTTACCATCAAATATGTCGCTGATTATGCTTCGCGTTTTCATTTGCTTTTTTGAATGATGCTTTACTGGTGAATTTTGGGAAGACCTTTGTTGTTGAGTGTAATTGACATCAGCAGTGCTTTTCTTTACACTGCGATTTGTAAATTTGTTTCTCAGCTTGTCAACCTGACTAACTTTGGAATATCTACGTTTCATGCCTCGTTCGCCTTCGTCACTGAGTGAACTCTGTTCACTCACTCCAGAGTCACAAGTCTCATATTCAGCATCCGATTGACTTGAGCCAGTTCCATCTACTTCAGTCTCTTCTTCATCTGAAGAAGGTTCTGCAAGACTTTTTACTCGCTGCAAATTTTCTCGATCATCCTCAATGTGTTCTTTTAACTCTTCATGAAGTTGATCCATAAAACACCGTAGGAACTCTTGTGTGTCGTGCTGATGGTAACCTTAAATTAGTTAATAAAATAATTTTTCAAAGAAAATGATAAAAAATAGAAAATAGATATGTCATCCTTTACAAAATTTATTAAACATAAATCAAATAACATAATTAAAATACCTCTAAACATGGGATGAACTGTTCTTATGCCTGTTAGTATGGCATGTGGAACCGTATACCCTCTGGTTCTTTTATTCCACATTTCTCTAGCAAGATTCAAATAGCTCAAGCTTAAACCAGGCTTGCGGTCTCTATTGACATAAGACACCATGTGACCACAATCCAAGAAAAATTGTGTCAAAGGTGGAACATTTGACAATGCTTGCAATGCTGAATTCATGTAGCACGTGTTACCAATATTCTGTAAACCAACCAATCCCCTAGGTTTTCCTGAAAAATCTCGGCTTTCATCTGAATCTGTACTGTCTGGAGAATCTTCTGATTTATCAAGAAAAGGGTCTCCTCTTTCAGCATTAATTCTATTACTTGTACTGACATCATCCATGAATCTGAAAATACAAAGTTACATGTTTTTATATATTTACTTAATAAAGCAATGTTGTAATATACTTTTAAGAGTGACTTACTTCTTGACAAAACGTTGGTGAAAATCATAATTGTCAGGCTTACAATTTATACTAACAGAGGCATCGCCAGAAAATTTGTTTCCAAAAACCATGTGCTCAAGCTGACTTGGTGAAAGTGATGGTGATGGTATATCCCTAGTATGGATCTCCATTTGACAGGAATAACACCAAATCCTATGTGATGAAAGATTCATATGGGCAGAGTGCGTTAGGAATTTCCTATTGTGAATTGTGCTGTGATCCAGATGCTGCTCTGCACAACCAACATAGCGGCATTCAGGAAATAGACAGAGCCAAAGATTAGGACCTTTATTATCACACTCAACGCAATTGTCAAAATTCTCCTTCCTGGCAACTATGTCTTCAACAATTGACAAATCGCCATGACTCTCAACATGAGGGCAATTAGTTGCAACGAGAGGCATTTGTGCTGGTTTTCTGAAACAAATTCAAATTTAATTACTATAAATGCAACATATGTATTTAAATTAGTAAAATAAATATAAATTAAGAAAAAATGTAAATTAAAAAGTTTTAGTATTTCTTTCAAAAATTATAATACCTATAGATGCTATTGTAACAAGTAACAAATTTAGTTCAGATTACAAAATAAAAAAGTCTTGACTATATATGTTACATAAGTTATGCTTGAAACAGTACAGGTATTATTTGAAAGTCTAAGGAGACTTTGCTAATTTATTTAGATGAAAATGCTTTGCCTGTAAGTTTTAATAAGATAATACTTGTTTTAATTTTATTGTAATACAAAGAAGACATTATTAGCATTCATTCATTGAAAGCATGTTCTAAATTACCAAACTATTATTTTATTTTCACTAATCAAACTCCTTTTATTATTTTACAAATCAAAATAATAAATGACTTTGCGAATATAGGTTGAATACATTTTGAATTTGACACAAACTTAGGTAGTTTATAATCCAAAATATAAAATGTAATATTGTAAATAATTGTGATAAGCAGGCTGGGTGTATAACAAAGCAAAGAAATGAATGTAACAATGGCAAAATATAATTTCAATATTACTGTAATCAACAATGTGATGACACATACTCAAGCTAAATATGTTGGATTGTGACAAAAGCTTGGCTGTAAGGTATCACATTTTCATTTTAGTGGCAAGCGATGCTAATGAACTATTGATAAAGTTTGTGCGACTACAATCGTAAATTGGCTTATCCAAGCAGTGGAAAGTTTCGAACTTTAAGAGCATGATATTGTATGTATATTTATGCACGAGAACATGAGAAAATGAAGTTCCTCCTGTGATCCGTCACACTTTAATATTGCTCGGTGTATTGAACCTGACACAATGAACTTCCTCCAAGAAAGTGCATACACGGAGAAATGAAGGCAAATTCTTCCAAGGTTGACTGCGGTTTACCTGTTTTTTCACGTAGTTCTCGATCGTCTTCCACTGGAAAAGTCCTATTGTTTGCGAGTCTGTGTATGTGTGCCTCGCGCCTGACACGACGACGTTTTTGCACTTTCTCTGTCTCTTTCAGTCGTCTCTCGTTTCTCGTCGCACATTTGAGTTTGGAAGATCTCTTGAGCAGTCGCGTATTTTCATTGAGTCTGCATTGCTATACGTTGACGTGTTGTATCCTTGAAACGGTTATTATTCTTTTCAGCCTGGATTCTAACCTGCTTTTGTTATTACGTACTGCGAATAATCCTCCGCATAATACACGTTGCACATTGTACTACGAGTAAATGTTAATAGATTTTGATGGACGAATCGACAATCACATGTCGAGTACGGGGGAGACTTCTATTTGCTCTATGTACCCGAGGCGAAACTTGCTGATCACTCCGAAATACGATTGTACTACTTATAGGTCGCGTTGGTCGCGGTTACCTATACCTATATACACGAGCCTACATACATATATATGTTATATCCATCAGAGCAGAGAAATCATTTTAGCTTTTTTTTTGTTTCCCTTTCCCCATTCCCAATTCCCATTCAGGAATATATCTATATATATGTATGTGAATATGCATATTCATATATGATTATCGTGAATTCGTGATATATAGATATAGATATAACATGCGGTTTAAGTGCGCCAGACGCGCATGCGTCTAGAATCTGGAACTCTGGAATTCGAAATAACTATGGTATCTATGGATTCTGGAAAATGGAAAGTGTACAGTACCCACATTCCGCAGTTAATCGGGTGAAATATTATATTACAGACAATGTATAACTTTTTTAAATCAACCATAATTCAATCCTTATAGGGCTACTGTACCAATGTATTATTATCACCCAATATGCTTTCAAAACTTAAAAACTACTAATATTTTCGTAACGCTTTTATTAATGACTTTTTATACATAATTATTTTACTCCCTTAACATTTTCGAAAATCATAAAAATAATTGTTTTCGTGAATGCATTTGTTCGATTTATGATCTATTATTTACTTGTACTACGATCTCTCGATATTCAAGCTTTTACATAATGGTATAAAACATGGAACTATAATGCAAGGGTTGTATTTTATTTTCGATACAGGAATTGATAGATTTCGCCTCTATGGTGACCGAACATTGGAGAATCACATCTAAATCGTAGTTTTAGTAGTCGTCATCAATCGACCATGTTAACCAATTGTAAGAATGGAGGTAACTTAGATGATAAAAAAATGGCCAAATACGAGTTTAATCTTCTTTCTTTTAATGTTAATTAAATATAAATGACCAGCTTAATCATAAATACGTATAATATAATTAGTATGAAAAATAAACGATTAATTTTAAGTTGAACAGCTAGTGTGTGTCTGCATTGTAGATTTTTTTGTAAGTCATAATATTAATAAGAAAAAAAATTGAAATGCAAAAACAAATGTGTTTAGAATATTTATGTAAAATAAAAAAAAATTCTGAATGCAAAATATTTAAAATAATTTATTGCTACAGTGATAATCATAAAATTATACGTTATTGCAAAAATATTCTGCAAAGATTTAAGCAAAAAACTTTAAATCGACGAAACACTTTTCATATTGAGGAGCAGTGAAATATTTTATTAATGGTGTAGAATAATTTTGCAGTATACCTTATTTGAAACGAACAATTTGAATCTTTGGCGCCATTATGCTGATTTTGAGAATTTGAGGTTGTGATTGTTCCATTGGCTTTTAATCTGAAAGTGGGGGAAAACCAAGCGCCAATTAGTAAACGTAAGCGATCACCGGTGCACATCAGCACATGAGAAGACAGACGCTGCCCAGTGTATAACTATATACACACGCCCGTACCCTCTCTTGCGTCAGCTGAGCAAAATCGCTCAAGATTGCACATGGATTATTGACGAATTTTTTACAAGTTTGAGTGATTCTGAGTCGGTTTTGATAAGTGCGATTGTACGCCAAAATCAAAGTTGTAAGTTTGAAATAATAGCTGCGGCAACGGCTTTCGTATTATCACTGCATTTTCTCATTTAACAAACTTAACCTATAAATTTAACCAAACTTATTTAATACATATGCTTTGCAATTCCAATATTGACTTAATTTTATTGTAAATTGCTATTCTTTACTAGATGAGTATTTAAATAATTGATTTATTTAGTATAATAGAAGTGATATTTGTCTCTGAAAGAATATTATGATTAACTATTTTCTGTTTTAATACAAGTGTGTTGCGCCTCTTTAAGTATTAGAGAATGAACTAAAATGTATATTCTAATATAAATTTGAACTTTTCGTAGGCAAACATGGTGTTATCTTGTCGATTTTATAAAGAAAAGTACCCAGAGGTGGAGGATGTTGTTATGGTTAATGTCCGCAGCATAGCGGAAATGGGTGCCTACGTGCACTTATTGGAATATAATAACATAGAGGGTATGATCTTGCTGTCTGAATTGTCCAGGAGGCGTATCCGTTCTATTAATAAGTTAATTAGGGTAGGAAAAACAGAACCAGTTGTTGTCATTCGTGTAGACAAAGAGAAAGGTATATAAATTAATAAATATTAAAAATTTTATCTTATTGATAATAGTTTTATTTATGCATATTTTTGTTGTATAATTTAAGGTTACATCGATTTAAGTAAAAGAAGAGTATCCGCAGAAGATGTAGAAAAATGTACAGAGCGATATGCGAAAGCAAAGGCAGTAAACTCTATTTTAAGACACGTAGCAGAACTTTTAAACTATGAAAGTGATGATCAGTTAGAAGAACTTTATCAAAAAACAGCATGGCATTTCGAAGAAAAATACAAAAAACAAAAAGCATCTGCTTATGACTTTTTCAAACAATCTGTATTGTAAGTAGTTAAATTCAATAGTTCTACATTCCAATAGAATTTTTTCAAAATATAGACTCTTATTTGTAGGGATCCATCAATCTTAGCGGAGTGTGATCTTGATGAACGCACAAAAGAAGTTTTGCTGAACAATATAAAGCGAAAATTGACTTCTCAAGCTGTTAAAATAAGAGCAGATGTTGAAGTAGCTTGTTATGGATACGAAGGCATTGATGCCGTTAAAGCAGCACTGAAAGCTGGTTTAGCACTATCCACAGAAGAGCTTCCAATTAAGATTAATTTAATAGCACCTCCTCTTTATGTCATGACAACATCAACTCCAGAAAAAACGGATGGACTGAAAGCATTAGGTGATGCTATTGAAGTTATCAAAGAAAAAATCGTATCGATGGGTGGTGTATTTAATGTGCAAATGGCTGTAAGTTGATATATTATTTTATTTAAAACTTTTAAAGAGTCGCAATATACTGAAAGATATGCTTTTTTACTATTGATAAAGTTCATTCATAGTATTAATATAAGTAATAGAATATTTATGTTCATTTAAGAATACTTATTCAATTCGTTATATAGTGTAAAAAATATCTAATATTCTCGAATTTCCAACAGCCAAAAGTTGTTACAGCAACTGATGATGCTGAACTGGCCAAGCAAATGGAGCGAGCTGAGCTCGAAAATGCAGAAGTTGCCGGTGATGATGATGAGGAAGAAAATGAAGGCATGGGTAACTTCAGTGGTGGAGAAGATAACGATGAAAATGATGACAAGGAGAAAGAATCTGCGGAGGAAGATTAAATTTGTTAATACAAAAGCGAACACATTTTTAAAAAGTAAATTAAAACTAGTCATAACATCAGACTACGTTTGTAATTGCAAATATTACATTTTAAAATGTATTACATAATTTTACAAATAAATGAAAACAATACATTTATATCTTCTTTACACAGAATTTATTTTATAAATATAAAATATTTACGAATTTACTTTGAAATAAAACTATTATTATAAAATTAGATTTTGAACTAGTTTTCTTCTTTAATGCTCATTAAAAATAAATTATAAATGAATCTATCCATTATTTAATTCAAACACTTTTTTTAAAGAGGATTATTCAGGGTTGTTATAGTGTTAAAAGATAATCAAATGCAGATGTCAATTGAGAAAAAATTTTTATTAAGTTTTCATTTAAATAATATATTTAAACAAAACTTAGTCATTGGCAATTGTGACCTCAACCTCTATTCCTGGCTCAATTATTATGCTCGTAATTTCTTTGACAATCTCTGATGGAGAGTAGAGATCGATAACTCTTTTATGAATACGCATTTGAAAACGGTCCCAAGTCTTTGATCCTTCACCACAAGGTGTTTTACGAGTTGTTATACGTAGTACCTTTGTAGGAATTCGTATAGGTCCTTTTACTTTAATTTTTTGCTTCTTTGCCGTCTTCAGTAGATCGGAACATACTAAAAGTAAAAAAAGATGTATTTGATTATAAAACAGTTCATTAAATATTCCCATCAACAAAATGCATTATAAAATTCGGAGTGACTATTCGCACCAAGATTCACGTAATTACGTGGCTCTATAAGGGAAACTTTTCTAACGCTTTTCTTAGAGTCACGTAAATTTTCCCACAGCTTGGAGTCACGTAAATTTTCCGGAAAAGTCCTTGCAGTCAGGTAAAAGCTTGGAGACTCGTATTAAACACCACTTTTATTTTTCAATGTTTTTTCATAAACAAATGCATATCTTAACGAATTATTGCTTTAGCTACCCTCACTCGACACGGTAACACCCCGTGATCGGCTATTGCTAAGGTTTGGGGGAGGATAGGGATGGTTATTTTTAAAAAATGGAGATGCTTAAATATCCATTCTGGAAAGTTTACGTGATTTCAAACTGCCGAAAAATTTACGTGACTCCAAGAAAAGTGTTAGAAAAAGTTTCCCTTACAGTCACGTAATTACATGAATCTTGGTGCGAATAGAGCCGTCCTACAAAATTTTGTAATTTTTACCTTTTTCTAAAGGTCGAACGTTGCGTGAAGTAAGAGTTATCCTTATACGATGAACTGGTGCAATCTCTTGCCCAGGTTTCTCTGGGTTATCGGTCTTCAAACTTGCCTAATTAATAAAATACATGTTTGATCAAGTAGATATTTTTTAACGTAATGGATGTGCAAGACATCAAAGACAAATTGTAACAGATTTATAACCTCAATGTATTTCCAAAATTTGATTTTAATTAATAATAATATTGTTAACTAAATTTTTTTTAACAACATCAATTGAAAAAAGCATAAGTATTATTTACCATGATAAAAATACCCCACTGGTCGAGTTAATCAATTAATTCGTAAGAAAAAATTGATCAGCGCTGAACCAGTAGTTATTGTCGCTCGATGCACGTGCTTGAAAGAACTAGGTTATGTTAGTTTACAGAGTTTTCCGTCCCGGTTTCCGGTAAATAATGTATACAGTAAGTGTACACACATTACATGCATAATCAAGTATAAACAATTATTGTTTAGATAAAACAATTTTTAAATCTAACATAAGTACTTTTACAATAATTTTGCAGGTCAACATTTTTTTAAATTAATTAACTTTGTATTTTGGAGATAAATGATAGGATCACTGTGTCAGAAGTGTATGATGTACGGTTCATTAGGAAATAAATAATAGAAAAAAAATAATTGGTGTTTTTAACTTTTTTTTTATTAAGTTGTAATTGTGGCAATAAAAATCATGATATTCACATTAATCGTTAGCGATGGTGACTTCAACTTCTACACCAGGTTCCAGACTGATACTGGTGATCTGTTTAACAATTTCAGACGGCGAATAGAGATCAATAACCCTTTTGTGAATTCTCATTTGGAAGCGATCCCAGGTCTTGGAACCTTCACCACAAGGGGTTTTACGTGTCGTGATCCTCAGGATCTTTGTAGGCATACGCACTGGTCCTTTAACCTTTAGCTTTTGTTTTTTGCCCCTCTGGATCAATTCAGAGCACACTGCAAAAGAAAAGAATATGAAGCAACGTTACATGCTATAATATGTACTATTGAATATTGCATACCTTTTTCAAGCGCTCGAACGTTGCGAGAAGTCAATGTAATTCTAATTCTGTGAATCGGAGCAGTCTCCTGTACTGGCTTCTCCGGATTATCAACTTTTAAACTCGCCTAGAGAAATAATTTTTCATTACTTACAATTAAAAATAAATATATGTTAATATGAAATATCAACTTTAACGATAAAAATAATTATTATAAGTAGGATATTATATGCGAGCGTCCTTTGGAGATACTTTTAACCTCAAAAAACACCTCCTCGGGAATCGCTTATAAACTGTATTAAAATTGATAGAATTTATAAAAAAATCATAACAAACGGTAAATAATTAAATTATCTAACCATTATGAAAGACTATTTTTTATTCGAGCTTCTTAATCGAAAAAAAAATTAGTATCACCGCCGATCCAGTGTCATTACACGATGCCACATGGGATGAAATGGAAGAGCTCGACTTTTTGATATTACAACTTCCGGTAAATTCGAAATCGCACTTATCTTCTGGGTACAGAGTTTTCCAAGTTCCAAGAGAAATCCGTTATATTATTTATAATTATTTATATAATGCTTAAATGCAACTTATAGGCTCTTTATAAAATTTATACAATTTTTTGAAATTAAAAAATTAATTATTAACTTACTACATTGCCTATATAATATACATTATATTCTTTACGCCGATGGTGGCTAATTTGAATATTATATTATCTGATATCATATTTTTTTTCCAACTAATAAATGTTTAAATATTTGTTGCATGTAATGAAATTGGCAATATTTAACTGTTTAACAGAATTAAATTAATTGTTTATTTATTATTTCCACAAAATTCCGTATGCAAGGCATAGAAACTGTACAATTTGTTGATTATAGCAAGCTTATTGCTTTTCACCAAATCATAATTAAAGTAGATGTTATCGAAAATTTTGGACTGACAGAAATTTGGAATTATATTTTAGTGTCTTAGTTTGTAATATAAGTTGATGCATTTTTATATAATATATGAAATAGAAATTTACGAATCATTAGTAAAAAAACAAAAAGAAAATTGTTTAAGTATTATAATTAGTTTATAGGAAAAGCATAAATACCAAACATACAATAATAGATACAAAAAAGTTTATTTCCAAAAATTGACTTTTGTACAATTGTATTAGACTTATCGCAAAAATTTTCAAATATTGAAAATAGTGCAAAGTTAGTTAATAAGACAATTATGTCTTCATTGTTGTACAATACAAAATTGATTTAATTTTTGATATACATATTCGTTTACAGGTTATTATGGTAATGAAAATAGTACTAGAATTGATCAAAACAGATAGAAAAACTTAATTGCGCACACATTGCTATATAGCATAACAAAAACTTGATTATTGTAGAACTTACTTATATTCTATAGTAATAACTTGCTTAAAATCTTTATAATCAATACATCAAATCTTTTACAGATTATTCGAGTCAATTGATTGATATGCTTTGCATCAGCTCTTCAAATATCTAATGAAAAATTATTCTTTTAGGAGTTTAGCTATTTAAACAATTAATATAGCAAAGGTATGATGAAGAAAAGCGCAACTCCATTAAATAAATTTTCTTGTATAAAACCTGGTAATACAGTATTAATTGATGATCCATTTATATTCACAATTATTAGAAAAACTTTTAAATTAAATTTGTACAAGATTTTAAGCATATTATACAATTTTTCATGCTTCATTAACATAATGTTGTAATAGTCATTTTTTATATAATAGTTTGTTATTGAAAAATGTTTGTAAATACATGATTGCAAAATTCCCATTTTAAATATGGGTGGCACTTTAATTACACTTGACATTCATTTTACGAAGTTTTTAAATAATTTTTTTCATTTCATAGTCTTTGTCACAATTTGATTTACCAACACTCATTCTTAACTACTAACAAACAAACAAACAACGTACAGATATTTCAAATTCAAATTAAAATTATTTTACAGAATCATTTACTTTAGAATCATTTACTTTAGAATCATTTACTTTAGAATCATTTACTTTAGAATCGTTTACTTTAGAATCATTTGTTTTAGAATCATTTACTGGGGAAGATGGCAGTGCTAAAACAATTGTATGCTGACCCCCTCCGGACACTCGAAGAACTTTAACATCTTTCATTTGCTTTGATTCTATTATTGTTGGAACATCAACATCTTCTTCTTCACCAGTGCCAAGTTGACCACTGGAACCCATGCCCCAGGCATAAAGTTTTCCTGAAAAAAATATAAAAGGAAAAAATAAGCTTATACATATATAAAAAATCATTGAACTATAATTAAAAATTATTATTTTTTTTATTTACCAGATTCAGTCACAGCAAAAGATTGAGCACTGCCAGCAGCAACATCTACACATTTTATTTGTTCGAGAGTAGGTACAGAAATAAGTTCGGTAGCGTCAGATTCCACAGAACCAAGACCTAAACGACCATATTCCTTACGACCTAAAACGAAAACTTTGCCTTCATCATCTACAGCTACAGTATGATGCTGTCCAGAACTGATTTGATTCCAATTTTTATTGCTAAAGGTCTCAGAAACTTTTGGATGAAATTGTTTGTCAGTTCCTTTAAGGCCTATTTAAAAAGTATGTATTCAATCTTTTATTTCATATTTTGTAATAAATATATATTATAGAAATATAAAACATACCTATTTGATTATAGTTATTCAAACCAAAGACATATATGTCACCACTATGAGAATCTTTTACAAATGTGGCATAAGTTCCAGCCCAAATATTTTCAACCTCTACATGTTTGCCTAGTTTAAAATAAACCTGGCCTGGTGTAAGAAGTTGATTCACTCCTTGACGACTATGTCTATCAGTCTTTCTTTCTGGTAAACGACCAAGTTGGCCTTGTTCACCACAACCACAAGTGTAAATGTGTTTAGTGCTATCTAATAATACTAAGTGATCAGCTCCTGATGCTATTTTTATAAATTTCTTTTGCAGTTGAATTTCAACAGGGAATCGTTCATTGTCTTTTGACAATAATCCCATAGTCCCATGAGAATCCTAAAAACGAAATAAATTAAGACGTGAATTAGTAACAGAGTAGAAAATTCAATCGTACTCTATTAAAGTAACACATACTCTGAAGGATCCCCAAACAAATACCCGTCCATCTTGCAAAAGTGCAGCACTATGCGAATCTCCAGCTGTTACTTGTATTGCAGGAGCTGGTAGTTTTACAAAAGCTGGAGTTGTTTCTGAGCCTTCTTCACTTGTGTTCCTTCCAAGTGCTCCTTCATCATTACAGCCAAAAGTCATAACTTTTCCATCTTTAGTTAAACAAATATTGTGCATACCACCAGCAGCTATAGCAACAATATTTGTGTGGTCAGGAATGGTAGCGAAACGAGTTTTTTCAAGCACATCTTCTCCTAAGCCAAGTTGGCCAACATCACCTTGGCCACATGCAAGAACAATGCCGGCTGTAGTGATTTCACGCAGTATTAGTCTGTTTTTTGAATCTGAAATGAAAACAATTAGTTAATAATTTAGTTAATCTTACTTCACATTTTAAACATCAAAATCAAGAAAGATCCTGTCACCAAGGTTGCAATTGTAAGTGTGTAGTTATATCTATAATAAATGATTGTAAATTTAAATTCAAATGCAGACATTTTGAAATCAGATGACATATATGAGTGTGCCATTCTGGAAAGTATATATAGGTAGATAACAAACGTCACAGCATTGCTCCAAAATTAAGAACTTGATAACATTTACCATCGTTTTCTTGGTCTCTTTCCAGTTTAGTCTTAACCTTGACACTTCTGGAGCGTTTTACTGGTTTCGAGTTCGGTAGGGAGTCTTGCGCAGCTGAAGCTGGCCGTTTCGTCGTTTTCCTTGGCGGCACTGAAAGAGGTTAACTTTCGTTAAATTGTTCGAATTGCAAAAAGTACAGCTGTTCTATCGCAGCCAAAAGTTGAATAATGACAAATAGCGGCTTACGTACTTTTTTTAAGTCAGCAAAAAATGAAACTGGAGCAAGAAATCACTTTCCGAGCTGTTTACCGCCAAAAAGTTGTAACGGTTCTAAGTCCCGACTCCCCGACTCGAAAACGCATGAGAAATCCCGTACACCGAGTATACCTATATCTTCGTTGACGCAATGCCGCGCCAAGTCGGCCAAGTCGGTATCACACACACGTCCTCTGTGTGTGAGTGCACTCACCGGAAGTTGAAAATGTGCATCAAAAACAAAATATATCAAATCGACGGTCTCATTTTGACTTTTGATTCATTTCGATGTGTAGCTAGGATCGAATAGCTGTATAGTGTATAGAAATATATATATACATCTATTTGGAGTTGAATATATGTAAATATAAACAGGTATCTGCAGTTATTGTTGGCGTTGCGATGCAAAGTAAACAAATGGTGGTCACTTTTTGCACGCTCACTGTGCAATAATAGTAACAAGGAAATTTGCTAGCATTATTTATTAATCGACAATTAGTTGCTATTATACCAGTTCTGAATTATAACTGTATGCATACATTTAAGTTTTATTGTTATGTACATTGTTAATAATATTTTTTCGTCAATTTTTATATTTATAATAATTTCATTTAAATTATTTGCAGATAAATTTTTAAGCAAATAAAATTATATTTTATGAAGCGAGGTATTTACAACATGATTCATAAGAAATGTAGGAACCATATCTATCCTTCATCAAATGTTCAGAGATTTCCTGTTCCTGATGACAAAGTTTCTTGGGATATTAATTTTCCACAATATTCACCGGTTGCCTACACTTCAAAAGTTTTGCAAGGAAAACAATGGGCAGATCCTGAAATTGGAAATTCATCCTTTGCTCCAAAATGGAATGAACTGGATAATTGCGGTACTCCAAAATTTTTAGTTTATAAATTAACTTAATTAACTTATATAATATATATAAAAATCATTTAAGTTGAATAATTGATCTTGTAGGAAAAGTAAATCGTGTAAGCTTTGTCACCAAATACACTGTGGATAATGATAATTCACCTTTAAATCCTTATGGTCGAACTGGTATAAAAGGAAGAGGTTTGTTAGGTAGGTGGGGGCCAAATCATGCTGCAGATCCAATAGTAACAAAGTGGAAAAGAAAAAAGGACAATTCGATAGACATTGAGCCACATACAAATAAGCCAATACTCCAATTTGTTGGCATTCAGAGGAGAGACAGTGGAGAGTGGGCATTACCAGGTGGAATGGTAGATCCTGGTGAAAAAGTAACAAAAACATTGCAGAGAGAATTTATGGAGGAAGCAATGAATTCTCTTGAAAAAAATTCAGATGCATTAAAAAATGCTGAGCAATTGATTGCAGAGTTTTTTCATAAAGGTGAAGAAATATACAAAGGATATGTTGATGATCCAAGAAATACTGACAATGCGTGGATGGAGACAGTTGCCTTTAATTTTCATGATGAAACTGGAGAAATTGTTGGAAATTTCAATTTGGAAGCTGGTGATGATGCTAAAAATGTTAAGTGGATAGATGTTAGTGATACTTTAGTCCTGTACGCTAGCCACAAAGACCTTATAACAAAAGTGGCTGAAAAACATAGATCCTACTGGTAAATTAAATAATTTGTAAAATAAATATTGTTATAGGTTGATAAAAATAAAACAAAGTTTTTAGACGAATTAGATTCATTTTATTTTTATTTGAGTTGAGGTAAAATTTGTACACTTTTAATTTTTTAATAAAAATTATTCATAATTCAGTTTTTGTATTTTGAGCAGTCTTCATTAAGCATAATATTTACAGCGTTTAAAGCAGTGAAATAATCACAGAAGAGCCCAGTCCATTTAAAGACTCTGTGGCGAGTTAAAATATATTTAAATGAAGTATCAAAAAGATAGAACATCAAATTTGTCATCAATATTTTGAATCTATGTACACATTATCTTGCTTGACTTACAATCTACAACTATTTACACAAATGAATGCATATATTTATGTACATTTTATGTACATATACATCATACATAATGCTAAGAAATATGTTTAAATGTTAATTCATAAAACATGAAATGAATGATTCTTAAAATAAGTAAATCTACAAGGAGGTAATTCGTTTTTTTAAGGACCGCTTTCTCCTACAGAGAGTAGAGGTATGGCACTTCGTTCATGTACATTCAGGATTTCTAAAAACATATCTGTAGGAGTCTTTGTGTAAATATTTTTGTCATACGTATTTGTAAATTGATCATACTGACTTGCATCAGTGCTTAAGTCTGAGGTCAAAATATTGTTATAACTCATTAATTCAGTAACAATATTGGTATTTACGTTATTGCTCATAGCTTTTGTTTCTGAACTGTACTTAGATGCATGTTTCAAATGAGGACGTTTTGTAAAAGATCTTTCTAATTGTAAGGCATTTACAGCCTGAGCATGTCCTTTCTTCGCTGCTTCTGTAAATAACTGCCTAGCAATGTCAAGATTTATTTGAAGACCCCCTTTTCCTTGAGCATGATAAATTCCTAAGTTGTACATGGCATCAGCATGGCCTTTATCTGCAGCCCTTTTATAGTACTTGACAGCCTGGAAATATTGTTTTAATATTATTTATGGATTTTGTGTAATGAAATGAATTATATTTCATAGGAATTTTTATATTAACCTTTGAATAGTTCATTGAAGTTCCTAAACCTAATTCATAACACAGAGCTAAGTTAAACATACTGGCTGCCGATGATAATTTTGCACCAGTAATGAAATGTTCAATAGCATCATCGTATCGTTTTTCTTCTAAAGCTTTAGTACCATAATCTAATTCTAACTCCCCCATGATTGTCTCATGAGTACATGTAAACTCATTAATTGCTTCTTTGAGAGCCTAGTATAAAAAAAAAAAGAATAATTAGTACAACTCTTCTTATTTATATCAGGAAAGAATAGTATATTAAAAATAAAAGTACCTCTTGAGCTGTGAGAGGTCCATGTGGTTGCTCGACATTTGTAATATCGTTGTTGACTAAAACTTTAGCAGTATCCTTAGATTTATTTATAGGTTGACTGTTTAAAGGAAAAAGATACTTTGGTGTAGGCAGTAACTGATTTAGTAATCTGGAGGCTTGAATTTGTGGATTTACAAATAGATTGTTATGCCAGTTTACAAGGTTTTTGTTGTCGATCTCGAATAATTTTCTTCTTATGCACAAGGACTGGCACACAACATATCCAACTGCCAAAATGCTGGACTACAATCAAAGAAAAAGAAATCTTCGTAAACAAGAAATATACAAATAGCATCGTACGCAACAATACATCAACAGTTTAGCAAAAGTTGCATTGTACAACATCAAGACTCACCCAGCCCACAGCCTCGGTCCAGGTATGCTTGGCATCGTACTTGTCATGATGCTCTTCGTCCTTGGCACCGGACTGCTTTGCACTTCCGCTGCAGCCATGATTGAAAACCGAGAATCTGGGAGTCAGGACCCTTTCTTCGTAGCAGGCGACCTTCTGCTCAGAGTTGCTGCCCACATTGCCATCCTGAGCAGTCTGCGAGTAGATATTGGTTCGACAGGCTCGACGCTCTATAGTGTCGCGGATACCTCGAGTCACGAACTTCCACATTCTAATGTGCAATGGTGATTGGTATTACGCGTATAGGTAAGTACAAGTGGATCGAATGAGACGGCAATGATCGGCGTTGTAAATGATGAGAGTCTTCGTGAAAATCGTTGTTTCAAATTTGTTATTTGTACGTGTTTTTCCTAAACCTAAGGTATAAACTGCAAGTTTTACCTAACCTCAAGCGCTAATCGAAGTGCGCCATTCGAAGACAACTAATAACTAAAGATAACGAAAGGCGACTCACAATCGCAAGTAACGCGACTACGGAAGAGTTCGAAAACTCGATAAGAATAGGTAAGTACACTTAGTCCCGAAGTTCCGAGTTCCGATGCGGCGATGCGATCGCGAAAATAATCGCGATCCGCGATTCCGCGAATCGCGTTACTATACTGATTACTGCCCGATAAGTGTGGTAACTGGCAACTTGTAAGCTGACGTAACTATCAGACTACAGCCTACAGCTGGCTTTTGCGACTGCCAAAAAGTAAAAAAGTGTGCGCATGCGCTGTAGATGATTTTTCGAATTTATATTGCAGAATGAATTTACAATGCTGAAGTGTTGAAAGCTTATTTGTGTTTGCGCACTATTATTTAAAGAAAAGCATTAAATTTTGAATTAAAAGAAAATAATTGTTTGTCTTTGCTTAAATCCGATACTGACACATGTTACCGGATGAGCCTCGGGGTAATTGTCAGCAGTTGTTAGGGTTGTAAGACCCCTGGTCGATAAAGCAGATTCTTTCAGGGTTGATTGTTGATTATTGCCATCCCGAAATGCTATAATTTTTTCCCTTACCCTTCGGCGCTATAATTAAATTTAATGTAAAGCACCTATACGTACATGTCAGAGTATAAATAATAAAATAGCAATATGCGAATGAAAAATCATGACATAAATATTAACTGAATTACGTGTCCATTTTATAAAGTTTGAAGTTAACATTTATAAATATGCATGTTGCTGAATATACTATGCGAGACTTCATTTCAGGAAGTTTATATCTGAGCCTCTCACTTCGTTAAAAGGTAAATAATTGGACCAACAAGGGTAATTTTACTTTTTGCGCTTTGACAAACATGACTTCATTATTTGTTATATAAGATAACAAAATTGCTTTTTTATTTTGGAATACGTTTATTTGTAATTATTGTATGTTTCATTTGCAATTATATTGCATTATCCTTATAGACAGCCATTTGGATTAAAATATTAAAATATATAAAACTGAGCCTTATAATTGTTGAAAAATTTATTTTCATTCTCGATATTTCACTTGATAATTAACGAATTCGTTAATTAACTCGAAAATTTGATTTTTTTTATTTATAATTGCTAGCTCATCGTTTAATATTTAAAAGCGTTTTCTTTTTAAATGCATATTTTTATGAAAAATAAAGATTATACTTTTGTCAATATATTTACTCATCTATATTTCTTTTGCGGCATTGCAATTTCAAAAAGAAAAAAGATTCCTTTCTCAAACTTAGAATGAAAAAAGTTCCATACTTCTACTTTCTTAAACTCGAGATTATAAGTCTAGACACCTGAACACTTTCAAGAATTTTCTCATCATATTTTGACAAAATTAAATATTTGCATTATCGTTATAAACTTTCTTTCAAGGTAAAATTTAGATTATATTAAAAGTTATATTCAAATGTAAGATGATACATTCTCAAAGTTATTATTTTTTAAATGTTTATGTTTTACGTATGTGTTTCGAATTTTTTGTAGCGGATCTTTAATAACGTACAATATCAAAATAAGCTACGATTTACCTTAACGCGTGTTCGAAATAATAAAATAATCTCGCCAGAAATAGTGGATTATTACGTATCAAGGCCGACAACGTGTAGTATTGGCAAGTTCATATTGCACGTGTTTGACATCGCCAGCTTAAGCCTCGGATGCCAATTTACATGTGCTGCGATGGACTTATGTAAAAAAATTTTGATTAAAAAAGAACATTCCCAGTAGTATGACTGAACGAGTAAATGCACGATTTCATAATCGAAGGAAAATTTTTGAAAATCCGCCTGACTTTTCGAGTAATGCGCATAAATCACTGATTTTACGCATTTGTTTCTTTCAACTATTCGAACTCGAGATATTCATTTTGTCGGGGGTAGGGTACAGGAGTATATGTACATAAATAATGCAAGTCTCGAAAAATACAGTCGTTTCGTAAGGATCGATTTTTATTTACAAGAGTAAAATATTATGTACAAGAATGGCGTCGAAGAGTGTCGCTTCTGGAGAGGGTTTCTGGGGTACACAATTTCTCGAAGTTTTCTTAGCCACTGACGATTAGAACACAAAAAATTATGAACCATCGAAAAATCCATTACTTTCTCACGTGTACAACGCTCGCCACATACGAGAAGAAAAATCATTCTCGTACTCTCATTCTCTCCGACTCGCTCGCCGTAATCGCATCCATCCCTCTCATATATATTATATATATAAGTATTTCACTTCTCTCCTCGCAACGCATTAATAATAATAATCATCATATCGCTCCACTTATTCTCTCTCATCTCTCTCTCTCTCTCTCTCAATCGTTCCGATTCGCGCGCGCAAAAAATCTTCTCTACGTTTTTATTCATTTTCCATTTTGCATAAACAATTTTGCCGAGCGTGTATTTTCGCGCGTGTGTAGAGACGTATGTGTCTTGTGTGTCGCAGCTCGCATTTTTTGCCTCTTTGTTCCAACATTATACATTAGTGTCTATATTTGCCTTCGCAATACACGAACAATGATTTCTAAAAAAAAAGAAAAATTATCGTTCACGTGTACACGCGTGTACAGGCGCACGCGCGTACACGTATGCGTGTCCGTGTATAACTGCGCGCGTGTGTGTGTGTGGGTGTGTGTGTACGTGTATGTATACACATATACGTGAGTGCGCACGTTATATATGCGAGTCGCTCTCCCCCCCCCCCTTCTCTCTCTTCTTCACCCCTCGTGCGCACACGGCGCTTACATCATTTCTGACGCGCTATATCCTCCATCGCGTACACCACATACATATATAATATCGCGATGAATTTACTCGCATCTATATATAATATATCTTGCTCTCCTCTCCTCCGCGCGCATTACGGCTGCACTATTTATTCCTCGTATATATATTATACGCCCCCCGCGCCCCCTGCGCGCGTAAGATTCACCGATCGACGCGTTCGCCAAAAAGACTCTCGTACACGCTTTAGTGCTCAGCTGTACACACTCTGTCGGAAATTCAGCTTCACAAAGAAGTTTCCTTCTCTCTCTCTCTCTCTCACTCTCTCACTCACTCTCGCAGCCTCCCGTTGGTCCAGATCTCGTCGCGAGAGAGAGAGAGAGAGGGAGAGAGAGAGGGGGAGAGGGGAGTGAGAGCGAGAGCAGAGCGTAGAGAGACCGTCGGAAGATTTCATAAAGCGCCGCATGACTGATCACAACCCGATCGAGTTCGCCTATATACACATATATATTTCTTAACGTCCTGTGTGTCACGTGTGTCTGTCTCTCGCTCTATCTCTCTCTCTCTCTCTCTCTCTCTCTGCCTCTCGTATTCTCTTTCGCTGTTGCACTCTAATTCAGGGGGCACACGTATAAGCACACATATAGCCGGTCTCTGCGCGCAGTGCAGTCGGATCCCTTCGCGCTATGTGTGTGCAGCTCTCCGTGTGTGCGCGTGTGTCTGTGCGCGCGAGGATACTTGCCTCGGGTAGCTGTCTCTTCCTCTCTCTCTCTCTCTCTTTCTTCCTCTTGCGCACTTTCATCCTTATCCTTTCTTGCAAAAAAGGAGGCGGAACAAAGTCACGTCTCTCTTCTCCTCCTCTCTTTCTCTCGCGGTCCTTTGTCGCTGATGCCTTTCGATTTAAAGCTCTTCCGAGCGTTTTTCGAGGAAATAGCGATTTTCCATCCCTCTCTCGCGGCCCGACTTGCGCCACTATTTTCCTTTGCCCTGTCTCTCTCTCTCTCTCTCTCTCTTTTTCTCGCTGCAGACTCTCGAGGACGCGAGTACTCCCGCGAGAGAGAGAGCGCGAAAGCAGGAGAGACAGGCAAATTCTGGCCGCGGAAGATAGTTGCAGCGTCTCTCTCTCTTTCCCTCGATATTTACTCGTAAGAATGATTCTCGATCGATGCCGGTACGCCCCGCGCCTGGATACAAGCGCGCGCGCGCGGAAAGAGAGGTAGACCGCGAGACTCTGCAATTTTTCATCTCGGGCTGTTTACATTTATGGCTTTGATTCGACCTCGATTGCGTGTGCAGCTCTCCGTTTCCCTTTACATCGACGCTTGTTTTTCCTTTACTTCACTTCCTTACGGAAAATACTCACGAATTTTTAGCGTCGACACACGTAGTTGGGCAATTATACGCTCGTGATTTCGGAATTGATTCTGGCGCGATTGAATTTTCAGTGCATTACAGCGTGTAATGTGCGAGCTTTTACGCGCGAGTTCTCGAGGATTTGTGTGCTTGGGTTGGAGTGTCTTCACTGAACGTATCAGTGTTGATCTGCCTATTCACCTAAGCTTTTACATTTACGTTTGAGTGGGTGCGCACATTGGTGTGACGCTCATGCGGTGTAAAATCGAACTGAATGAATAATAAGAATGAATAATAATAAGATTTATAAAAGTTATTTGTAAATACGATGAATCAAATGTAACTGTGGAAGTAGCTTTGTTTCCATTTTGGTATTGGATAGACGCTCTAGTGCACAATGTCACCGCTAGGTGGCGACGCGCAAACTCTACTCGCGAGTGGTGAAACAGCTATACGCACAATTGCTGTATTATTTTTTAGGTCAGTGTGTGCACGAGAGAAAAAGTCAACTCAAGTATCCTGATTAACGTCATTCAAATCAATCGCAACTCCCAAAATTACACTCTGCAAGTACAAAACCGAAAGTTCTTCGGTCAAGCATTTTAAAATAGTAAAATCTACATTCAATTTTCAGTAATTAATTCACTTTGTGTTACACTGCCCAGTCTTTTTGCACTTAACTTTTAAATGTCGAATTTACATTAAAATTTTCGTCGTATTTTCCGTAAGTATTTTCTCTCCCTCTCACTCGCTCACATACGCGCGCGCGCTCTTTTGGCTTTTTACACTCGCAGCTTTTTTCTCGGGCTGTCCCTCTTAATGAGATCGTCGCAGCCTGACTGCTTATCTCGGGCGCTTTTTTTTCTCTCTCTCGGTTCGCTCTTCTGTGGGCGAGCACGTATTGCACACACTCGTTTCCTTGTGCTAATACACTGGCGTCGACGGGCGGTGAGGGGGGAAGCCGGGAGCAAGGGGGGGGAGAGGAAGAGGAAGAGAGAAGGTGTATTATTCGCCTCGACGACTCGCGCGTTTCCCGCGTGCGTGTGTGTATATATATATAGGTGTGCGTGTGTCAGAGAGCTCCTTCCTCTCGCTCGTTGGTACGTCTGTTATGCTGTGGTGGCTGCTCCCTCACGAGGTGTTTGGTCCGCACATTATCTCAGCTGGCCGAGGAAGAAGGCGAGGGTCACGAGGATCGTCCGCGAGGTCGGCCAGCCCGCGGCTGTATTCCCGTGCTGCATCGCCGCCGGATGCTCCCCTGAAACACACGTGATGGGCCTGTCATTTCCTTTTTTCTCTCGTTCTTTGGCGGAGAGAGAGAGCCTTTGTTGGAGCGCGGTGGCGCACGTGCAATATATATATATATATATGGGGGGGAGTGAGGAAGAAAAATAATGAGCGCGCGAGCTGAAACTAGATGGAACGCGATGTAACGAGCTGTAACAATGGATTATTGTGATTGCGTGTTTTGATTAATGTCTATCGGCGCGGCTCTCTCTCTCTCTCTCTCTATCCCTTTGATGCTCGCGGATAAATGAACGTTACAACGTGATGGCAATTGCAGGTATTGCCGCGGAATTGAGGCTAATTGATAAATGAATCTTAATGCAAGCGCACGAAATCGAATTTTCCATCGTTATTGGGTCATCGGGTGTACTGTTGATGCTCACACAGTGGTGCTAGAAAGAGTATTATTTAAAGTAAGGATAAAATATAGATTTAAGTAGTAACACCCGCGCTCGGTAAGACACACATAATCCTGTACGGGTATATGTTGCACGGCTCAGTTTTCGAGCGAAAAAAAGCAATCCTAGCTTAAGCGTATTATCAACAAAAAATAACGGCGTTCCACTTTTTGGGTAAAGGGTAGCAGATTTATGTGAGTAATTTAATTTTGCATACACTTATACGTCTTGCATGAAAAACGAAATTTTCACAAATATTTCATAAAATAAATATTTCACGAAATATCTAAAACTTCTAGAACTTTCTTGGAATTTTTTATTTCTTCTGTTTTTGCAAGTTTTCAAAACTATTAAAATAAAAATGTTAAAATTATTTAAAAATGTGTATGTTTCTAAAAAGTTCGACAAATTTATAAGCTTCTTTTCGACTGTCCATTTGTCTTGAATAAAACAAAATCTTTTTATCAAATTAGAAACATACTACTGTTTGTTGGAAAAGTCATTGAATTGGGGTACAGTTAGTTTTCCCATGAAATGACCAATGTAATTCAAACTCCTACAGCCAAGTCTATTTATCAGATTATTTAAGATTTTTCAGTGGAAACTAGGGTACAGCTCAGATAATTTTTTGGTACTTCAAAATTTTTTCAAAATTTTTTAAAAATAGCATATTAATTCCCTTGCTATATTCTTACGAAAAAAATGAATAAAAATGCCGAAGAATTTGAACTATCATCAGTCGTCGGTAGAATGCTAGACTTCATAAGGAGTTACGGTACAAGGTTCAAGAATTTGTAGTTTACAACTGTTTCATTAATTCTAAGGATACGCGAAACTACGTGCAAAAACAATTGCGGGCTTTATCCATGGACAAGCAGGAGAAATCCGATTTTTAATAAAAATCTATTTTCATGCGCAATCCGCGCGTCGGATTATGCAGAAAACTTTGCCCGTCTGATTATTTCTACGGTTGAGGTGGTGCGCACCGCTCTTTTTAGCCCTATTAACTTTAACGGCCAATTTCTCAACTTTTCCGCGTAAACGACTGCGCTAGTTTCGTAAGTTTCTCTTTTAGAAGACAAAACTCGTATACATCGGGGCACAAGCCGTTAAAAAAGTTTCGCGGCATCGAGATGCGCGCGGGAATATAAGCGGCGCGAGAAAAACGGAAAAAACGGAAAAAATCAATGATAGAAATCGTACTCGCGGAATATTTCTTATTTCGCGTCGAGCACGCCTACTACTGCTGCGCCAATGTCTACACCGACGACTGGGTCAAAGTAACAGGAGCGCACGCGCTAAAAGTACTCGAAGAATCTTTTCATCGAAAAGTCTCGCGAACTGCACTGTCTGAAAAAATTTGTCGACTCTTTGATTTCTTGATAAGTTAGCTTTGACTCGTATAGTATCGAGAGATTATTGAAAGATTATCGAGTCAAATATTTTATGTCTTTATAGATTTTGTGTTACCAGGCAGTAGGCCAGCAGGTCATGGCAATAAAAGTTTTCACTTTTCTCGTAAAAATACGTTCAAATATTCTAAAGCCTTTCGAGCATAAAGTATTTATTAGTTTTAAAGGTGAGAATAACGATTTTCTTTGATCCTGAAAAAGTATGATATTTACAATATAGCGCTATCCACCTTAATTACTATACTACTTTATACTTTCAAATGTGAAGAGGCATTTACTTGTTACTCTAAAATTACATGGATTTTTCGATCTAATGGTATTTTTTCAGTTGACAGAACTAAGTGTTGTAAAACCTCTAAGTGCAGTCTAATCGGTTCAATAGTCTGAAATATAAGACCATTTAGAGATTCAAAAGTTACATAATTGGTTAATCCTGTGACTATGGACGATAAGCTCGCGTACAATGATTTAAAAAGATTTGAATCATATTTATTGATCACATTTATTGATCATATTTTTTTCAAGACAAGTCAGACAGTGTAATGATTCTTGGCCGTATATTTGATCATTTTGTGTTACTAGTAAATATTCACCAAGTACCATTACTAATATTCAAATTTTTTACTGTAAAAGCAATTGCAAAGATTTCGAAAATTCTCTTTTATATTTCGAACTAAAAAACAAAAAAATTAAATGAATCGTCGACTTTTCGATTTTACAAGCTATTTCCCACACATATATATGTTCGCATTTCATAAAAAATTCTGTCTACGCTTTGTAACTAAGCTCCTTGTACAACATCCCTATTATATACCTACACAAATGGGTTGACAGTACAGTATACAGCAGCAACAGTAACCGAACAACTACCCGAATTATTGAATAAATGCATATCGGCATTCCTGCAGCACAGCTCGAAGGAACGACACCAGTTAAAATTCTAATCAAACCAACACACATCCAAGCAATTATGCCCTTCGACCGATCGCGAAAACCCCGAAGCTGTATACACACGCATACACAGATGGAGAGCGGGTCAATTCATACGAGCCAGCTGTGTCCAACATGCATTATCTACACAGATATCTCTCTCTCTTTCTCTCTCGCAGCGCAGCATCGGTACAATTAACTCGGCTCGCATTCCGCGGGCGAATCACGTCCGAATTATTCATTTATCGTCCGCTGCTCCGGATCACTCTTTTTCCCCCTCCCCCTCCCTGCGCCTCTCGCCTACATCCACTGGCAGACCTCCAAAAGTCAAGCTGCACAGTACACACCACCCCGTTTCTCGCACGCTCGCACACGCAGTATATATATATATATAGGACCCGCCGAGGTCGTTCAACTCCCCTCTCCGCAGAGCGAAGCCCCACGGCCGTTGGCCTTCCTCTGGGCGCAGTGTGTAACGAAAAGACGCTGCGCTCGATGGACACGGCGTTGTCTTTCCCGCCGTATTATCGTACGTCTTTGCACGCGTACACCTGTGCATACGAGCGCAAACGCGGCGCAAGACCGGCAAGAAGAGCGTCTCGCGCTCGCGTCTGACCGAACTCGGACTCGTTCTACTGCCCCGGCGAACGCGAGCGTCTCCCATTCGTATATACACCGAGCGCGAGAAAGAAGCGGGATATACACACCAGCGAGTGCGAGGATCGCACGTGTCGCACATATAGCCGAGCGTATACCTATGCGTAGTCAGAGGGGCGTACGGATGATTGGCACTCGATATATACGCATAGTGTGTAGGGCTGCTGTGCAGCGTGTGTGCCTGTGTGTGGGAGCGTGACGCCGTCCCTTGCAGTATAACAGCAGCAGCAGCAGCAGCAGATGAAAGCTGCCGCTGCTGCTGACTGTGGTCTGCGCGTAGTCTAATGACTAGGAGGCGAGACTAATTGCATCTCACAGGCCAGCGAGCCTCTTCAGCTGAGCGCGGCCAGTGCGTGCGGACTCGGCAGCCGGTGCAGATTGCGAGCAGCGGCTACGTCATCGTAACGAGCCAGTCGCCGTGTTCGGGGGGCTGCTATTGCCACGCTTTGATTCGCCCGATGACGGAGCTGTTCGTCTTATCCGGCCGTGCGCGCGTCGCGTGAAATTTCGGCGCGGCTAATCGGAAGTCGAGTTTCTTAATACACCGGCAGCTGACACGTGGATCCCGTGTCGTTGGTACACAGCTCTCGGGACGAGTTTCTCTCTCTCTCGCACTGGCCTACTTTTGATTTCACGCGCTGCTACATGACTCTCGCGCTCGCGTCGCCCGGGGATCGGCCCCGCGCGGACTCGTTCTCGCGCCGAGAGCCCTCCGAGAGGAGGGACGCGCGCGCGCGCTATATTTACGCGTGTACAGGCGCTTTTACGCGCGCAAATCACTCTTCCGAGAGGTTGAGAACTGCTAAATATAGCGCGCGGGGGCTCATTAAACGCGGAGTCGGTGCCGCGCAGTACCTGCACGCGCTTCGCCGAGACACGCGCGTTGACACCGTTCGCGCGAGTCTTATAATTCTTCTCTGCCTCTCGGCTATGCACTATATGCGTGTGCAGCCAGGAAACTCCTGCGCGAGAGCTACTTCGAGCTGAGGATGCACGAGGAGGCGTGAGATCTTGTTCAAAAGTTTTTTTTTTGTAGAAATATAGGTGATGATTGTTGGTGAGCGATTGTACTGGTAATTTTGAGAGGTGGAAGCGTTGCTGTGTATGGGGATGTTTCTGGGACTAGAGGCGTTATCTATACGTAAATAACTGTATATAACGTTGTCAGTAAATATTCAGAGGTATAGATATACTTGATTTACATGTTTATTTATGTAGATTATTCAGGCAATGCTGTTTCACTCGATATCGCTGGTGTATCTAGTATCAGAAATATTCTCAACACCATTTTCTAATAAACTGCAGATTTAATATTAAAACGATAGGTTTGCGATATTAAAAAATAAATGCGATGCCAGACTTTTTCTTTTCATTCAATTAGATTACGTGGTATCTGAAACTTATTGTTTATTAATAGTCAATTGATAGTTAATTTAAAAAAGATAGCTATTGAATATCTTTAATTATCTCATATCAAGTGAATTGGGAGTAGACTATAATATCTTTCTTTCTCTTTACTCGTTTTTCTGAACATAATAGCACGACGTTATTGTATATGATATGCTTCTTTTCAATAACAGTTATTAGATGGATTGGGTTTAATGACCTAAATTTAACTGAAGATGAAGCATAAATTTCTGAATTTAGCTATTTTATTATTTATTTTTAGATAAGTACCTTGGTTACTAGGATGTCTATAAATCAGTTGAAAGTTTAAACAACAAATTGAATTAATAATAAATGTTATAAGTTAGAACTAAACATAAGACAGTTGCTCTATTATTATCCAGTAATATATCATTACAATGTCATTTTACAAAGTTTTAAGTTGAATAAGCAAAGTTTGAATAACGTGGTTTTTTTTAAGTCGTTCAAAGTTTGCTCTCTTAGGTGTTGTAGTATAAAGTTGGAACTTTGTAACACAATAAATTATTAGATAATAAAGGGCAATCATTCTACGGTGCACTGAAATTTTATTCCTATTTTTTCTCACAAACTTTTTTAATTGCTTTTTGTACACTATATTATTATGACGCGAAATGTATATTTTAATGCTTTAAGTCATTAGAATTAGAATAATGTTTAAAAAAGTTTTATAATGACTATTTCACAAGCTATAGCAAAAATATTCTCTTGGCATTAACTTCCCATTTAACATCAACGCAGACCTTCAATTCCCGAACACTTACTAACGATATCATTAAAAAAGTTCTTTTTTTTTAAATAATCAATCTTGCATCATTTCAAACTTTTCCGAATATATTTTAAATTATAAACACGTTTTCTCGAAGCTAAGATCTCGGCATTTCGAAAATGCAGCCCAACGTTGACGCGATCGGCCGCGATCAACGGAAAATCAATGGCCGGAGCCGTAAGGATATCCTAGGCGCCGCGGCCGCAATAATGAAATTTTTCACGGGCCGAACGAGCAGCTAATGAATCGCACCTAAAACAATGCCATATAGCGGACAGCCGCACGTGTTAACGCTCGCTCATTCCCGAAAGAACAAGCACAAAAGCCGCGCTCCGAGCCAGCTGATCGCTCGCAATCAAACACTGGCATGATAACGATCTCCCACCACATATCACCCCCCTACACATCCACGCGCGCACACACACAAACACACAGACACACACGAGCTCAAGGAGCCGACGATTACCAGCTCCGGAAGCATAATGGACCCACATGAATCGCGTCGCGTCGCGCATAGGCACAATTGGCCCGATATCGACCCTCCCCCCCCCCCTTCCCCCCCTGTGACTATAATTGAAAGGCTCGCTCGCCCAGATAAACGCCCCGATAAAACGGCCTAATCGTCCGCTAGTCTTCGGTTATTATGCACAGCGGGGCAGCGGAAGGAGATAGTTTTAAGTTGGGATCATCGCGGCTCGCTCCAAATTGGACGGGATTAGTGCGCGCTCGCTGACCGATATATATATATATATACGTATGTATACTTATAAGCGCTCGTCGTCTCGTCGGTGTCAGACGTACTAGACACTTCAGAGGGGTTGGAGGGTAGAGTCGGGACGAGCAGGATGGAATATGTGAGAGGGACGAAGCGCGTGTACGGCGATAATTTTCGCTGGAATTTCGGGGGTGAAGGGGGGGGGGGCGAATAGCTCGGCCGCCGTCACTGTCAGAATTCGAAAGTATTGAATTTAACGAGGAGTATCAAGCGAGCTTCGCGCGCGTGTGATGTATCAAATGGATTTCAAACTTTCGGATAATATCGACACGTGCGCGGCGGCGGACCGCACGTGTTCCCCTCCCCGCGCGAGCGTTTATTATTACGCATCGCGCCGCCGTTCGAAATTTCAAATTCGAATAAATTATACAGTGCTGCGCTCCGTATACCCATCGATTTCGTTTGTAAAAAATAAAAAAGAAAAAAAAAAACGAGAAAATTGTATATCCAATCAGCCCGGCATTCCAATACACCTTGTCGAACAGGCGGGTCCCGCGATGCAATTATTCATCGGTGTAGCGCAGAGTACACCGCGCGTATGCACAACAGCAGCGCGAAACGACAAATCGAGCGGCGCATATAGTGTACGCGACTGCGCGCACAGACACACACACACACGCGCACACGCGAACCCGCACGTGTATAAATCTCGAGACTGCCGAGCAAACACGTTCGAAATTCGAGCGAGACTCGCTATCCTGTACATACTTCGCGCGGAATACGCTCACAAATACGCGGATGGAAAAGTGGGGGGGGGGGGGGTAGGGGGTGCGCGAGAAGCGCAGGAAATCTCTTTCCGCGAATTCTCGCGCGTGTATCCGCGCCGCGCCGGCGCGCTGAGGGCGCAGTGCATTTTTTACGCTCTGCATCACCTGTATATATAACGCTGCGCGAGCGAGAGAGCGAGCGAGAGCTCCTTACGCGGGCAAACACGATTTTCAATAAGCATATGCTCCGGCGCTTCGCGCGTTATTGTTTATTCACTCGTTCTCGCGCCCGCGCTCCTGTACGCGCTAGAGCCCCCCCTCTGTACGCGCGCGCGTATATATATACGTGTATATATGTATAAACAGACACAAATATAAATATATTCGAAGTCGTTATCCGCGCGCATATACGATATACAGTCGCGCAAATGAGAGTTGCACGTTCCGCCAATATTTGCTCCCAAAAGTCTACGGCCTTCCGATGCGCGTCCTCGTCTGTATATATATATACGGACGTGTAAAATGTATATGTATAAATCTGTGTATACGCGCACACGTCGTGTTTGCGATTTCCAGGGGAGCACGGCGCATAGCGACGCAGCGCATTTCATTTGTCCTTGCCGCGGCGCTGCAGCTATGCAGTGCACAGGACGTACAAGCGGACTTGAAGCGACGCCGAGAGCCGACGGAGAGGCTATATATACGGAGTGTAATGTATGGATGTAGATCGAAGACACGTGAGAGATGAGGGTATCTCGATGCGCATTGTTGCTCTGTCGCGCGTATTTAATTTCATCCCCCCTCCCCCCCCCCCCGCCGGAGGTCCGATGCTCTGGAAAAGTATTGGATCAACTCGGGGATAGAGCCTAATTAGCCAAGTGCGGGAAGAGAGGGAGATCGTCCCTTCGGTGGGATAGACGGCTTCTCGTCAAAGCTAATTCAACGTTTCCGAGCTGATAATCCGGACTTTCCGAGGCTTCGTTAAAATTCGGTAGTCGAAATACGTCGAAATAGCGGAGAAGTATGTGCGTATACGGAAGCTGCTATACGGCGGGTGTGCAGCTTGGAATAACATAATGAAGATTTTTAATACGTGACTGCGAAGAGCTTAGCCAACTGAAATGTTGTATTGCAAAATGCTTAGCCAAAATATTTCTGGAGTTGCTGTGCGGGCTGTATATTTTTTTTATTAATGCAGGATAAAAATTATTGTTTAATCATGGGGGTGGGACGCGGTATCAGCTGAATTCCATTGGCGCTATAATAATAATAACTTTTTGCACAAAATTGTTCGATTTATTTGCGGATTAAAGTGGTTACATTCGTTTGATTCGAAGCCCGTTAACACAGTGGATTAAAAGCGTAAAGTCCAGATTTTGCGCAAATTACGAAAATGCGGAATATGCATACAGAGAAAAGTGAGGTATTTGACGCACGATTAATTTGTACCTCGTCGATTCCACCGCATTCCCATGGATTTCCCGATTAAAATCCGAATCGCGTTTCTAAGTCTAAATGTATTTTGCAATAAATAATAAGCCATATCACTCGATGATTGTAAACCTCTGGAGTGATGCATACCTGACATTTGGTTTACACTCCCCCCCCCCCCACCCCCCTATATCGTTTCGAAACGAATAATTCGCTCTGCATACGTATGTATACATATTACATTTCTATAATCGCCTTCTCTCTCTCTCTCACACACACTCTCTCGATCGCGAGTAACGCCGCAATTCGGATGTGTACGCGTGATGTATGTCGAATTTATAGCAGTAGCAATCCATAGCGGCGATACGTTCGCTTGTATATTTATTATTTTCGACTGCATCGATTATATTCCGCGTCGCCGTGCGCAGAGCCGCGCGCGTTATGCGAAAAGGATAAATAAGCCGATGAAGAGAACAACGCGAGCAATAATCGAAATTTCAATGAAACGTGCAGCTTATTAATTTCAGATCCGATAAACCGTTCGATCTATCGCTGTATATACGCGAAGCCTATCTATATATATCGCGCGCAAGCAATCTTCCACAACTGTATACTATATATGTATGTATACGTGGGCGCGCGCGAGTGCACGGAGACCATCAATTAGAGTCTATGTAATAGAGGAGATAACTTTGCCGCGTGAGATATCACTTGCGACGATTTATCCTCGATTAGCATCGCGGTCGGCCCTTAAAAAGAAAAAGCGCCGAAATCGCAGAGCGTCTCGATGCAGGTGCTGGGCAATCAATTATACGGACGTTTGGATATCTGAAATCTTGTCTGCGCAAAGGATGTAGGTATGATTTATTGTTTAAATTTTCAAGGGTGTGGTCAACTTTTCTTTGCAACTTTTATCGAGACACGTGTGCGCAGAATACTCTTTTGCAAATAATACGTAGAGTCTTTATAGATGCAAAAAATATTTGAATTGATAGAAATCGCGTCGTTATGTAATTTAATCCCTATAACTCCACAAAAAAATTTGTTAAGACCGTAAATTAATTATAAAGAAGTATCTTGTAGATCTAGTATCTGAGATTATCAAGACGAGCATACGGTATCTAGATATTTTTGATCTTTTTTATTTTGTATCTTGCATCTTGCTTGTACCATTAGGGTCACAGAAAATGGGTAACGCCAATGTTTACCCTGCTCCTTTTTTTAAAGACACTTTTGCATCTTTCACGCAATCAGAGACGCGCATCCAAATACTTGCCAACGATGCAGTCTGCGATTCCATTTCAATTCCAAAAAAAAAAACAAAACAAAAAAATGTTTTTATTTCCCAGCCCGTAGATAATATTTCTGGTAAACCGATTAGCGAGTATCGTTGCGGTTAGCCCCGGGGCTGCATCGATCGAGTAAGCGATCGCTGCCGGGCCTTGATAATTTCATTAGGCGATATGCGCCGCTCGTCCAATCGAATTAGTCTCTCGAAATTTTGCCGAGTGGGAGGGTCGACTTCCACGTGCGAAGAGACATCAGAGTGAGAGAGAGAGAAAAAAAGGAGAATAACTGTATCTCGCCCCAAGCGGTTGCTCTCTTACAGAGTCGACGTAATGAAGCTCGAGTTGCTCTGCATCGCCGAGCGCTTGATTTTTCTCGTAATTTTATTACGTATATCGAGTGCGGAGAATATTGTCCGGGAAGTTGTCGGTTATGGCGACGGAATTCATTAAGTTGCCGCGCGCGCGCACAGTTGCACGCACGGAATCGGAAAGTCATTTGTCATTTGGCTCGGAGAAATGTATGTATATAGAGGAAGCGCGCGAGCGCCAAGCGGAAGAGGAGAAAGTCGAAAGGCCGACGCGGAGCTGTGAAAAGTGGCGCTTTACACACTTGGAAATCTATTTTTCACTTCAATTTATGTTCCGAGGTGTTTTGCATCATTTATTCGGCTGATGTAAATGCGCCGCTTTCGGGAAAGAGAGAGAGAGAGAAAGAGAGAGAAGGGGGAGGGGAGTGGAGAGGGTGGGAAAAAGAGAGAGCGAGAGAGTTCGAACTTTTAGCTGTTGGCTTTTCTACTTAATGCTTTATACTGTTTCCCCTACTGTTTGTACTGTAGTTTATAGTTCGAGAGAAATTATGTTAAATGCATGAGTACATTTGGACGTTTTCTCTTCTCCGTCTGTCTCTGTTTATCGAAGCGGCAAGTGAACTCTTTTCTGATGTCAATCGATCAATTGCACCAGTCAACGCTTGCGAAAAGTCTGACCACAGCTGGGGTTGAACTACTGAGGTTATACTAGTTACAGCATAATTACCGAAAAGTGATTAGTTAAAAGCGCAAAATCATTAGATTTTGTGCATTGATGACTATTACTTAAAAAAGATTTGGTTAAAGTTTGATGAAGTTTTGAAGCCTTGCGCTTAGTAATAATATAATTAAAAATTTTAAAAAAAGATACTTAAATAATTGTGGTAAATGAAATCGTTTAATGGGAAATCATGATTAATTATGATTAATGACTGTATATTGATTGTATTGATTCAAGTGATTTCTATTTCTAAGTATACGTCGTAAAAAAAGTAAAAATACCGATTTTTGATTTAAAAAAAATGAGAGTTCAAGTCTGGGTTAACAGGATAAAATGAAACATTTTTTTTATATAAAGCTGTAGAAAATTTTCTTCCACAGTGATTATTACTAATAGTATCATTATATTTTAAAGTACTCATTAACTATTTTATTTTAGGATATCGAAGTGGTTTATATTTTGCTTCTGGCCTCGATCAGATTAATTATTTTACTGATTAAATGGATTTTTAGTCACTTGCCCCGGCTTTTTAAGGTGGCTTTTAATAAGAACTTATAAATTCCTAAAACTTTAGAGAATATTATCAAAATCTGAAGCTTTCGATTGGTATAAAAAAAATTCCGATCTAATTTTGAGAAGAGAGCATGAGAAAATATTGAAATTATACGGGGGCTATTATGGGACGCAATAATAAATCCGACCTCACGTCCTTATAAAAACTTATTATAAGGACGTGAGGTGAGAAAATTATAGGATTTTTAATGAAGATAACGTTAGGAACAAAAGAAATATATGTTTCCATTGAAATATAAAAGCTATCAAGAAAAAACAGTATTACAACGCATCTGCTCATGCGCACCACGCAAATGAGTATAGAAAGTAACGTCTATTTTATCGGTTCCAGATTAAATTTTTTTATAAATAACATGTAGCAGTAGTTTACGTTATAATTTAGTTCAATTTAAATGATGCATTGAAACAAAAAAATACAAGAAGTTTAGGACCCCAGCGAGACCCCAACTTGATACGGTATCAACCGCTGAAGCCATCTTAAGTCATACTTGGATCATTTCATACCTGCTAAAATATTATCGCACTCATCGATTAATTTTTCACTAAGATTTAAAATTTTTCAAGTTAAAAATCGAGCTCTTCGCTGAATTGAAAATTGAGCCTTTTCGCTGCAAAAAATATGTTTAAATATTCGTGAACGCGAAAACGACAATTATTTCAAGTACTTTTAAAAAGGAATCAAATCATTTCACGGTCAGTGAAAAAAATCATCGACGACAAATCATGGCTTTAACAAACTTGAACTAAAAATGATATTAATAATTTGTTTCGCATTCTAATTTTTCAGCATTCAAAGACGACCAACGAAAAATACAAACAAAGCTCTTACAAATAAAATTTCTCCCAAGAGCGCTAATTCGCCCTTCAAGATTTCTCGGAAGGCTATATAATTCAAGCCTCTGGAAAGTCGTGGAAAAGTGCTTGGCGGAGTGAGTTTCTTTATTTTTTCTCCTCCCCGCCCCCCTCTAATATACACTAGGCTTCAAGGGATTTGCGAAAGGAAAGGAAATGGCTCACCGTTGATCACGTGCACGTTGACGCTCGCTCTTTCCGCGGCCGTCGGGACGCAACTGTAATTCCCAGTGTCGGTCGATCTTATTCGGTTGATCTTTAATCTGAAAATAAAAATCCAGAGGTTTTTATGCGTCGAAGGATATAATATACGGCGACGACTGCTGGAAAAATTTTACGCAAGAAGTGACGCGCCAGCGGGCGCGATATATTGGATTTATCCGCAGAGTCCGATGCGCGCAATATGCGCCACACAGGAAATAAGCAATTATAGAACTAGTGCTGTATATATGCGTCTGTGTATGTGTGTGTGGGTGTATGTGTAGTTCAGGAAAAAAGTCACGTTCTCTACGTACCACACGTCTCTCCCTACAATTGAATTCTCGTAACTACGCGACAAAACTTTTTAATAAAAAATAAAAAGTAAAAACTGTAACAGCGCATACGCGAGCGCGAGACTTTATCTCGTTGCTCTTCATATTGTATACGGAAGTTAGATTTTTAGCGAAGACTAACACGGTTGAAATAAATTTTTCAGTGCCCGCGCGAAAGAAAAAGGGTCGTTTTTATTCATTGCGGAAAAGCGGACGGGAAATTGAGTGTTTCGAGACGGACTTTTCCGTGCCGTGAACGCGCAAAGATACTTTGAAATTACAATTTTCGCTATGATATTTTATTAAACACCCAATTCGCTACGTACTTTTCATAAATGAAAAAGAGCTTTTATTTCTGTCCTTGGTGACGAAAGCACGAAAGAGGTAAGAGAGTTGCTTTTTCAAAGCCGAATAATGTTGGATTGCTATAATATTTACGAATGTAATGTTTTGTAAGTAGATTCATTTTTACGTAAGGACATGCACAGAGAATTTGGTAACAATGCGAATATTGTTAAAAAATATTATTACAAATATCGCAGATTCATAATTGATTTTAGATCATAAATAATAAACTTAAATAATAAACCGTTAAAATTATTAATGTTTTGTACGACTCATATTTTTGCAAATAAGAATAATTTTTACGAAAAATGAGAACAGCTATGCGATACTAATTTTGAGAGTCCGTAACGTGACTGTGATTACTTAACTATTTAAATACTCTACATTTACTTTTTTAAAGTTCTCTATGGCATTTAACCACTTTTGGGTTAAGCACTTTTTTCAAATATTTATACACTGCGCATGCACAATACGAAGTACTTTACGAATCACATACATTTTTTAATGCTTGAGTACTCTTTATTCTTATTCTCTAAAATGCTTTAATCCAGTACTCAACTACTTTACGATTTTAAAAAATATGCTCTATTACTTTCTCGGAAGCATCTGTACACACTTGCGTAAAATATTTGAATAAACTGACTCTCAATCACTTTCCAATCATTCCTTCGTCCAGCAGACGACGTCGCGCGCATATATAAAGCTCTCGCAGTCGCCTCGAATCCCCCGTCGAGGGATATCTCTCTTTGCGCAGCCGACGCTGTCGAACAGTAACAGCGATCTTATCGATTCATTAGCCGGTATAACGCCGAACATACGCGAGAGACGCGCAAACCCATTCCTCCGGCATCGGCCGCACACTGGCTGAGGCAATAGCATATGCCCTCTCCCCTCATCCCCCCTCTAGCCTCGATGATCGGGTCCGCGCGCATCAGAGATGTATGACAAGCCGCTTCGGAATTGCACTTACCTCGAGGTGAGGGCGTCGCTCCACTCGGTCTCCACGAGGATTCTCGGCTCCGTGTCGACGTCGTTCTCCGATATCGTCGAGGTCGTAACGAGGCTACTGCCCCGGTACCAGTTGACGGTGCCGAGGTTGTGCGGGCCCTGCGACATGACGCAGGTCAGCGTCAGCGAGCTGCCCGTCTTCACGATGATGTCCGAGGCGCCCGTTATCCTCGCCCGTGCCTCTGCAACACCCAACGCCCCCGCGCGTTAGTATATATATATATATATATATATATATATGATGTGTATAGTATATATACACGCTTTGTAGTTTATTTTATTAGCTCTCGGGCGGCCAGCGCGCGCGCGCGCATTGAAAGAGCGATTCGGGTTCGTTCCATTGCGATGCGAGCGCGACAGCTGCTTCTCGTTCGCCGCGAGGAATGGCCGGGACACTTTGAATGGTCAACGATTGGGTTATACGTTGTCGAGGTTTAAAAATTAGAGGATTCGGGTTGGAAATTCTATTTTTTTTTTGTGGGGGATCGAAAATTGCTTGTTTTGAGCTGAGAGCTCTCTCCGAGTCCTGTTGAAGAGTTTAAAGAAAACGTGGATTATACGTACGTTTGAAAAGCTTTTTTGAAAATCATACTAGAAAATTCAAGCTTGCTTAATCCATTAGTTTCTTCCATTAAAATCTTACGGTCTATGAAAAAAGAGGTCGAACTTTCCTGCTACAGCTTTACGGTTGAAAGGGGTCTTATACAGTCAAAGAACTTCAAACTTCCAGTTTAAAGCAAAATTTGCGAGTATTTGAAATTTTTTATTCTTTAATTCGCTAAGTGTACTCGAGTTTGTGCTTTAAATCTGATTCCTTCCAACGAATCGGTTCGCTTTGTTTACACATCGGCTGGATGAATCTCAATCAGTCTTTCAAGATCAAAATAAAAAATTTCCATTTTTACAGATGTCGTTTGTACCCATACCTTGTGTGCTTTCGCGCGACTAGTCAGCCACTCGACTCTTACAGCGCGCTTTTTTCTCTCCGGATCGAAAAGCTTCGTCCGCTATGTAAGTAACGGGCGTCTGATAGCGAGCTTTCGCGCTCTTGTTGGAGTTTGTGATTTTGAAAATTGAAAAATTCAACTGGCGCTTTGGGTTTTCGGTTCCGCCGATAACCGCGCGTGTCGACACCTGAGCTCACACACACACCCTGCGCTGCAGCAGCAACGTGCGAATATAAGCTTTCGGGGTGGGGTGGGGGTTGGGGGGGGGGGGTATTGCTGCGGCGAAGGGGCTTTTCTCTTTCTCATCGAGTTTCGGGATAGGTTGGTCGATAGTCACTGGATTCCGATAGTTTTGCCATCCAATTTTTATCTCCCCTATTTTGGCCGCTGGTATTCACGCGTGATCCTATCATTTACGAACGCGGATATAACTTGGATTACATACCGTACAAGTTAACTTTCTACTGGTGCAGGATATTTTTCGAAATTAATAATTGCGTTTTCCAATATCGAATTGTTTGGCGATATACACTTAGACAGTCACGCAGATATACCGTATATTAATATATATATACTATTGATTTATTATTGTGAAGCACGTAACGATATACATATGAGCATATCCTTTCGGAAACAATTCGGGCGGAAAAGTTGCAAAATATTTTCTTGAAGGCACACTAACCAGACTGTTTTTTTCTCGTTCCTTATAGGTCATTCTGAAAGAGAAAAAACTCGCGTACATGGCTGATCGTAGGGTATACTTTTGTCCGGAGCAAAAACGACTCGAAAAACGAGAAATAATTAAAAAAAGAGAACTCATAGACTCTTTTCACGAAAACTATGGAGTTTTAAGAATATTTCATTGCAATAAAAATGTCTTAAAGTTCATCAAGGAATACTCTGAAATTTTTTCAGACCTTTTAAGGACGTTTTTCGAAATTTCGATTTTTCAGATTTTCGAAAAATTAAAAGTAATTATATCGGATCAATCTGAAAAAATTTCGGAGCATTCTTTCGTGAATTTTAAGACATTTTTGTTCTAATGAAGTTTTTAAAAAAATGTATGAATTCTCTTTTTGTTATATAATTGTTTCTCGTTTTTTTTTTGAGTCGTTTTTACCCCGGAAAAAAAGTATAACCTAAGATTGGCCATGTACGCGAATTTTCGCCCTTTCAGAATCACCCTAAGGAACGAGAAAAAACAGGTCTAGTAGGTGAGCCTTCAAGAAAATTTTTGGCAACTTTTTCATCTGAGTTGTTTTCCAAAATTTCCTGGACATATACTCATACGAGCGTGAACGTCGTTTATTAGCGATATCGCTCATGCACTTCTCGTCAGCACAACGAAGGCATCGAAGACTCAACCGCAGTATTAACAACGCGGTGAAACAATATTGTTAACGCCAGTACGCGCCGCCTCGTATACATTTTCCCGAATTTTTCCCCTCGTATAAATCAGCTCTAGCCCCTGGACTCTCTAAATGGCTAATTAATAGCGTCTCCCAGGCGTCGGACAAGTTTATTACACGGCGCGTCGAGTACAGAGCCCCTAAATAAATAAAGAGGGCTGAAATTCCGACGCGCGGACGAAGCGATAAAAAAGGAGAGAGCGCGCGCGCGCGTCTCTGTTTAGTCAGGAATGGAGATTGCGCGCGTGGGCTTGTTTTTATCGCTCGGTGCTCTTCAATCTTTCGCTCGGCGCGCGTTTTTTTTCCTTTTTCTTTAGCCTATATATCCCTCTGTGTCTCTCACTCTCTCTCGCCGCGGTGGCCGCACTTCATTCCAGTCGGAGACAGAGCTTTCGCGACGACGACGACGACGACGACGACTCTTATCGGACTCACGCAGCTGCGCCCTTCGCAAATAAAATCTTTGCGCTTCCATCCGCCCGATGATACAGAGAGCCGCGTGGGGAACGCTATTATTGGGGCGAGGCGGTCCAGTGTGGTTGTATACGGTGGCTAGGGTGGGTTAATTTGAGTTGATTATTTGCGGTATAATTTGGGCTTGAGTAAACGCGGCGAGCGATGCGTATGATGAATTCGTTTTCGAAAAGAAGGAAAGATAGTTATGAGTAAACTTGAGGAAAAAGACAGTTATGAGTAAACTTAATTTCTCGTCCAGCAAACATAGTTGATAATGGTTAATATTTTGATTTTTTATTTGAGATTTTGATGAATCAATATAGGGACCAAAGTTGTGACGCATCTGTCATAAAATCGCAATTGTTTCAAGAATTCACGTGGTTTAAGTAAATTTTCTTTTTAATTTTACCTGGCTTAGCTAAGATATATATACTTGTCACGCAGTACGAGCAATTCAAATTGAACAAAAATTATTGCCACAATAAACTTTTGAATTTCCAGATTGAACACGAGTGGAAAAGCTCCGTGTAACATGAGAAACGTTGTAAGCGTGCAATAAAAGCGAAAGAAATCTTAGAGATTGTCACAAAAATAAAAAGACTTTTCGAAAAGTCGTAAATTGCACGTTTTGCACTGGGGGCCGCATGTAACTTTTTCAAATATCGGCTTTTATTCGTTCTAATTTTCCTTGTTACACATACCGGGTCAAGGTGCGGAAAATCCACTCTGTTAATCAGTGAAAATCGTGGCGCGAAACGTTCGAGTATACACGAGTCTGTATAAGCTTGTAATCGAAAGAAAACCCGAAATCCAGCGATGTCACACGATAAAGTTTGAGTTTGAAAAATATGCGCGACTCCACCCCCTCCTCCCCCCCCAACAAGAGCGAGATTCTCGGTGACGTGTGAACAATCGCGCGGTGTGCGCGCTAGTCTCGAGCGCAAAAAGCCCTGTACGTCCCTTCGCTCTTTGGAGGGAAGGGGGAGGGGGAGAAGAGGCATACACGCGATAACGTTGGGAGTTATTGGTCCGGAAGAGGTTAAGCGCCCGGGCTGAGTAGGTAATTACGATAGTAAGTAATGCCTCGAGTAGATTTCGCGTGTCGTTCTGTCGCGCGCGCCATAAATTGCAGCGCGCGGTATATATAGCTACTGCGCCTTTACCCCCAACCCTCCCCACTCTCGGCCACTCGAGAGGGGCATCTTTAACGAGCAAATGTAGCGTCATTAACGAGCCGTTCAACCGCCCCCCGGCCGTTTGTCGCGGCGGCTCATAAAGCCGAACGCGAGCGCGACTCGGAGACTCGCCGAGTGCGTGTCTATATATATGTATATTGTATATGACCAATTACCTGGAAAAATGCACTTTTTGGGGGTCCAGAAACCGAAAGTTTTTTTTTTTAAGCTAGAGGTTTCGGATCGATCGGACTTTCTTCTGTAAGCTGAAAGATAGTTGAAAATGCAGAGGAACATGGGAAACATGGAACACGAGAATTTAACATGGGATTATGGAGAAAATAAGAAAATCGGTTATTTGGATTTTAATTTTTTTAAACCGACATAACTTTTCTATCAGAGTATCGAATCTGGGCATCTTTTTTTTAAATTAAAGTTCTTTTATTGTACTTTATTGTCTGCAATTTGAAATTTTATTTGTGCCTCGGAAACATTCGTAGTTGTTATTATTCTAGTATGTTGACGCATTAATTAAAAAAAAATTTCGTTTTCTGGACCTCCGAAAATTGCATTTTTCTAGGAGACATAGCAAGAGAGAGAGAGAGAGAGAGAGAGAGAGAGAGAGACGGAGAGACAAGTGCGTATGTACACAGCTGCTGCGCACTTGTATATCGCGAAAAGATGAGAGAGAAGAAAAAAAAATTGAGAGACACAAGAGAGGTTGAAAGCTCGAGTGAGATCCGCGGATATTGAAAGTCAAGGCTCTCTCTCTCTCTCTCACAGAGGGTCGAGAGGCCGCTTCGTCGTGTTCGCCTTTCTCCCCCCCCCCCCCTGGAGCATCGCGCAGTATAGAGACTTTTTCGCGGAGTGCGCGTCGATGCCACTTATTGCCGCGGCGGGAAACAGAACGCGATCTTTGCGGCGGGTGCTTCGCAAGCTCTCTTTCCGTCTGCTTGGCTTCTCGCACCTCCATAACCGAGTCTCTCTCTGTCTCTGTCTCTCGTCGTGTCTCCGCAGCGATATTCTCTCCGCGCTGCTCTTCCTCGCCTTTTTCGCCTCGGGCGTAATGAAAGCTTCCACGGGGGGGAGAGAAGCACTTTAATGCCTCTTATGATGTCGATGTAATGGCTAGACGACGAGGAGCTGGCTCTTTTCTTTTTCTCTCTGTGTTATAGCGAGGGGCCGCGGGAGAGTCGTCGTCTCTGTTTATTGCTAATTGTTTGAGAATGTCTTGTTGGATTTTATTGAAACTGTTGTCTCAGGCTCTAGGAGGGCATTAGCGTGGATTTTTCAAGCGTTTCTGTACGTACTGTTATACGTTCAATTTTAATTGATTACGAGGCGCATGCCTTCGTGAAGGAAGTTGACGATGTCTACTTGTCGAGGTACGTATGAAACGCCTATTACATTTTTAATGATAAGATGAAATTTTCGATGTTACACTTGAAACGAATATACAACAGCAATCAGTTTCGCACATGATTTCTGAGATTTTGCTTATTTCAAAGTGACACAATTAAATTACTTGGAATTGTCTTCTTCGTTCAAAATGTGCTGACGGAAGTTTAACCGATAATTTTAACGAGTGCGCTCAAATTTGCGTCAGTAAAAATTACAACTCCATAGTAAGTGTGTACTATTATAATATCTGAATTTTATTGTAATATACGAATGCCGTTAATCAGTGAAAACGACAAATCATTTCATAGTAAAAATCAACAAAGATTGAACTTTCGTCTATGCTTTTGAAGAGCAAAGTTAAAGAACTGACACAATGAGAGCAAAGCTGTGGAAGGCGATTTGCGGAAGAAATAATTGACCTGAAAAGTTTGTCCGATCACGTGGAGTTATAAAGTGATCTTTGCCGATGGATTTTATTTTCAATTGCATTAGTGACAACAGAATGAGAAAAGATTGTACATCCGATTAAAGCTTTGCGACTCCCCGCAAGTTGTTAAGGACGTATTCCTCTACTTTAATGAAATGACGATAAACTATATTGGTCCATACAACTGGAGATATCGCGAGCGCAGTTAAAGCTAGTTATATATAGCTTCGTTAAAAGTACATACACCCAACTAAAAGTTTGCTGTTGATATTAATTTCGTTTCATAACGCTGCCTTCGATCTGATTCAATTTTTATATAATAGCATTATGACGACTGGATCTTTGTAATGAAGAACGAATTAATTTTAATAAGCATGCTTGTGTATCGTTGTGTCTCCCAGCTTCTAATTTTTCATAATTAACGAAATTAAATAATTCATTTTCCGGCGTATTAATATCGCAATTAAAAATTAGGTCAATCGGAAAGCCTTTTCAAATTTTATATGATCATTCCGTGCGAAGTTTCGAGTCAGATTATTTCTGCAGCTGTGAGCATGATTATCTTTTCAGTTCCAAAACTTTCATAATATTCCGTCCGAGCGTTCTTGAAAGAATCTCTGAAATTTAATTAAAATATAATCGATAATTCTATTATTGAGAGAAAATAAAGTTCAATTAAAATATCTCTTCCACACCTTATCCAAAATTGATATAGTATTATTATGTATAATTAAATTAAAACCGATTTATTCGGGATACAGGGTTAATATATGTCTCTTGTATAATCATCATTCAATAGCGATTGATTATCGAAATGAGAAAGTATCCGCAGAACCTAGTGATTTACCACTGCATTTTATGTTGCTAGAAATGATTCTCTTTCAATGAAGTTGTCAAAAGTAATTTTCTTTTCAAATTATTTGCAAGAGATCCATCACTGCGAAGCGCATCTTGGACATCGTTCTACTTATATAACCCGCGCTGGCTAATCAATTAAGTTTCCGATGAAATCTGCATTTGAAGTGCGCAAGAAGACGGTATTGTAATTGTAGTGACCATATAATCTACATTGGCTCTAGGATAAATTTCATTCATTAGATAGATAAGTGAAATGCACGATTAAAATTCGATCATTCGAGGAGAATTGTTGTCGCTTCAATTAAGCGCTTATTATTTTGGTAAGCTAATTCAGGATCATTTCATTTACGAGGGTTGAGCAATTTCGAACTGTTAATAGATATTTCGTGACTTTACTTTCACTTTGTAATTTTTCGATCTTTTAGAAGATTATATTTGTAAGTTTCATGACAATAATTCGTAAGTACTATTGCTAAGACAACAATTTTAATCTCTTAGAGACCTTTGCATGATTAGTATGCGATTGGATATTTTTACAGTTATTGCAAATTACTTTGAATAATTACGTAACCAAATTATGTTGATACGGTGCGAACAAAAATTTTATGTAAATAAAATAAACTATACAGTACAACGTATAAACCGTAAATTTTCTTTTTATGCAAATGGTCATAACTCTCCACTTAAATCAGTCTTTTCGATCGATCTCTACTTTTCCAAATTTAATACGGCAATACGCGGCAAGTAAAAATGCGCTTGAACGCGAAAAAAAGCTTTCCGCGAAAAAAAAAACAGGAAAAACACAGGCATCGCCCACGAATTTACGCGTCGTTACAGTTCTCGCGCGCAATTCAAAACGACAACTTCCAGCACACGGACATCGGGTGGCCGCACGAGCATAATCCGCCGCTTTCCCTCGTCTCTCTCGAAACTACTTGAATTTTCATAGTCTACGTATACACAGGCGCTTGCCTGCATCGCCTAAAATTTTTCCCCAAACTTTTTCCTTCTCCCGCGAGTTCTTGCCGTATAAGCTGCACATAAGCGTATGCGGACGCTGCACACATACCCGCGCCCAGAGCCGCAACTGCGCCTTCATTACGAGGCGGGCGCGCACAGAGCGACGTCGTACGACGGCGACGTAGAAAATTCTCTCGCGCTCGCGAAACCAGCGACTTTTCGCCAAACCCGCACGCAGCAGTCGTCCCGGCAGATAAAACGCGAAACGCCGCTCGGGCGGCAGTCGTAAACCCAGAAAAATTTTTAATATTAACCTCCCCGCAACAGAGAACCCGCGCGCACACGTGTACAGAAACATGTATACATATACGCGTACATAACGAATATACAAAACTCGCGTTGTAACGGAATCAGAGAGAGAGAGAGGCAGTCGCTACAGTGCAAATATACACGCATTCCAGTGTGCCCCTTTCTTCGAGCCTCTGTATTCTTAAAGCCCTTTTTCGGCCCTAACACACTGTAATACTGTGTCCGCGCGACACATCCGCTCTATACACATACGGAGCGCGGGGAAAACTCGGCGCTGTAGACACAGCGTGCAAGGCGCTCGCGGCACCGCAAGACTTTTTAATACTGCGCGCTCGGGAGCTTTTAAAAGCAGCTTGATCCAAGCTGCACGGGACACCTGCGGCCCGCCGAGCAAAATGGACGCAAACGCGACCCCTACGTAGACGCACACACGCGGGCGAGACGTCGTCCCCAGGAGTCGAGTGTGTGTACGTGTGTGTGTGTGTATACGCGGGGAAAAAAAGAGCTCTGCGTGGCGCCCAACGGAAAGTTTCGCAGACCCTTTTTTGCCGGCGCGCAAGGGCTTGGGCTTCGTGCTTTTTTCTTTCTTTTCTCTTTCTTTGCGGGGTTGCGTGAAGATGACATATTTTTTAATGCGTCTGAGCTTTTTTTCCGGGAGAGCGAGAGAGAGAAGGAGAGAAGGAGAATTACTGCGTATAATGAAGTCGTTGGGCGCCGTTAAGTTAAGTAGCGCTTAATTTTCGTTAACAGGGAGGGTTCTACTGGTATTTATCAATTTTCTTGAAGTTCTTTGTTACACAGAGTCGGTTTAAAATATCAGTTTCTAGAAGAATTCTCGTATTTTGTAGATCTAAGCGGACGAAATCACTGTTCGAATAACTGATGGTAAATTGCATCGAATAACTGATTTTCAACTTAATGTAAATAATGCTTCCATTTGCTCGGTCGTATAATAAATTGAGGAGAATGAATTTAATGCATCTCTTCGAGCTAGTTGTAGTCTACTTTAATATCAGCCGACGTTTCGGACTCGTGAAGGCTTATAAAAAATTAAGAAACTACATGGTGGTTTTCAACTTAATTTCTTTTGTGTAACAGCTTCGTAATTATGTTTTTAATAAATTTAAAACATAAATCTTTTAAGCCTCGACTACAAACGATTCAGAATTTCGCTGTGTAGGAGACGTTCGGTAAGTAAAGTAGATGTGTTTTGATGGAACTTATCGTGGAAGGATGTTTTTCCTATGCTATTAACTCCCAGAATGCTCTGTCGACGCTGCAAACAACGAGAATCCGACCGAATCGTAGATTTCAAAGCGAGCCTTTGAAAATAAATAAATTTTAAAAAATCGATAATGCAAGCGCTAGAACTAGAACTTGACCTTAAATCGTCACGCTTCTGTTTTTCCGCGATACCGGATAAATTTTCCGAGCAACTTTTGGGCAATTCTCTCTCGCTCCCTCGTTTGGAATTCACTTAGCTGAAACGCGTGATAAAGAACGTTGAAATAATGCTCCCTCTCCGGCGCTTATCCTTCAATTTCTCAGCCGCTAAAAGCCTGCCATCGGACTGCTGCAATTCTTCTTTTTCGAAAATTTCTCGCAACCGCGCATTCGACACGAGCCGGCGAAAAAAGTACCCTCCCCGCGACTCTCCCCCCAATCCCCCCTTCCCCGGAACGCCGCCAGTGCGCGTCCGTAAATCATCCAGCAATTTTCGCCAGCGCGGGCGAGAAGAGCAAAATACGAGCGTCGCTGTTGGGTGTAGAGCGCGCGAAAAACACACACAGTAGACCGCGTCTCCGAAAAGTTTTTAGAAACGAGAACGAACACAACTTCCTCCGCTCGTATATATTTCCGCATCATCGACTCGCCGCGGCGCGTCGCGAGAGAAAGAGGGAGAGAGAGAGAAAGAGAGACAGCGAGAGAGAGAGAGAGACTCGCCTAAAATAACACATTTTCATAAAGCTCGACCCGTAACGCTATGCGCATGTATTGTACGATATATGTGCACGTGATACGGCTGCAGAGGTGACATTTCCAGGCGAAATTAGCTCGTTCAGCTGGAGCTTTATTTTTTGCCCGAGTCGTCTGGCGACTTCATTGCTGCGGCTATATAGAGTTTTTACCATCGCTTAAAGTGTACACGGTTCTGCAATCGATGTCGAGCCATTCCTTCGACCTTATTAGAGTGTGACTGTATGGAGGGATTTGTTGAAGTTCAATCGAACGAAGAATGCAGGTGATTGATTGGTTTTTTTTTGTCAGCGAGTTAAGTTGTCCTTAAATGATTAATAGCTTGGATTTTTGAATCGTAAAGCCGTAGTGGTTAAGGAGGTTTTTCTTTAACATTGATAAAAAAGAAATGAGAATTCATTGATAAACTTAGTTAAATATGAATGTACTGAATCCTGATTTATTTTTTAAACAACTAGAATGTCAGGAAATGGTTATAAAGTAATCTAGTGTTATAAAGTGATCTTATATATGCCTATAATTTTTTAGAAACCAACAATTTTTTTTTAGCCAATACTCGCAGTAAAATAATATTTTCTAAGAATACGTATAATTTACATTAAATCCTTGTTAAATTCAACTTCTATATTCACCAGAGCACAAAGGCATGTAATTTATTAAATTAAATTATTATAAGGTACCGCTCGTACAATAAAAAAATCGTATTCTAAAGAGCTTTTTGAACAATAGCACTACTGTTTGCTTACTGCGCACTATAAACTTACAAAATTTCATACTTTGTTTAAAGCATTATTCAACTGCGTACAAACAACCTTGGCACATTTGAATTATCGACAATTCAGTTACGCATCGCGGAGCGCGTTTAAAATTCCGAGCGCCACAGCCAAAATCGATCACTTTGCTCGAGTAATTGTCGGGCGTATAAACAGCGTCAATAAGTACACAGGGCATGAAGCTTGCGCATCACTATAGATATACGCGTCGTAGTTGTCGGCGTCGTCGTCGTCGTGTCGTCGACGAGCTGTTCTATCTCCCGAGCGCTCTAATGCATCTTCCTGCACATCCAGATTGATTGTTTAAGCGAAATGCCTTTGCTTTATCACTGTCTATTTAGCGTGTATATATATACATGTAACGTAAGCGCGAGAGCGCATTATCTTTCGCCGGGAATCCTCTTACACGGAAGGCGTTCACAAATCAAAGCCCAGTTTACACTGCGGATTTTTGCCGTTTACCCGAAAATTTGAGTATTTACTGGGAAAATTGGGTATCGACGCTCATTATTTGGCCTCAGCCGAGAGTACGCGAAGCTGCATTTCGCGCTAGTCGTTATTTAAAATGATTGCAGAGCGAGGCTGCGTGTAGAGGCGAAAAGGAGAGGAAAGAGTGAACCAACTTTGTTTAACCTTTATCGACGTTTCGGCGGTACTGCATCACAGAAAAATACCGATATAAGTATGCTAAACGTCCTTTTTTATCAAATACGGTCTGTCTCAAATAAAATCACCGATATACCTTTGATGCTCTCTACGTCTTTTTTTAAAATTAGTTTCTTTACGAGCGCGACATTGTAAGTTGAAAGCTTCAACAAGTACACACCAACGATTGGTTCACCTTTTTTCCTTCTTATTCGCCCGTACCTCCAGGCGGTTCTGTCATAGATTCTCCGCAATTATCCGAAGTAAACACAATTAACTTTTTAGCGTCAACAGTTCGTATTGAGAATAAACACGCGATGTTTGTATCTTCACATTTAAGTTCGAGTGTAAACACTGAATATGCGCCGGCGTTTATATTTACGTTCAAGTTTCATATCTCCCTGAGGGCTTCTGCATTCATAACCATATGAGCCTTGCGAGCCCCCTGCGCAGTATGCACCCTGAAGTTCGCCATTTTACACTCAGCGTTGCATTATAAAATTCACTTTATGTTACAATATTGAACAATATAAATGTGGTTTACTCATAAAATAAGTCTAGGCGTATATAGTCCAATAAATGGATACTCACTATTATTATTTTAAAAATTATTATAATTTTAAAAATGCAAAAAACAACGATCAATTTTTTTTCACAATGGTAAATATAAAATTTTGACATTTATTTTCAGTAACAATAATTTTTTGAACATTTGAATTTTGTGCGCAGAAAAATGATGAAATTCAGCTTTCGTAGTCTACGCTTCATTCGTTGTGCTCCTTAAGAAGTCTATTTGAGCATCTACTGGGTTTATTACGTTTTTTTCTCGTTTCTTATAATTTAAAGTGATTAAAATTATTATTAACGACACAATCCTTGTTTAATACAATCCTCGATAGTTTCTTAAGTAGATTAAAACTTTACTTTAAAAAAACTAATTTTACATTCAGTAGACGAATTTATGCACGACTGTTTCCTCAAGTATCCATCTACTCGGCTGTTTACCCCTATTTCTCGGTTTGAAAAATTATCAGTAAAAAATATTATTATTAAAAACTAATCTCACGATTTAAGATTTGCAATTTACACACAGACACCTATGCATACAGACATCGCATACGCAATACGACGAGAGACAGCTGTCATACGTTTACAGCAAAGCCGTGAGGTACTGCCTTATCATGATTTCAGCCTAATAAGGCTATAGGGAAATGGAAGTGGCTAGGGGGGGGGGGTGTAGGGGGGATCTCAGTCTAACCAGTACAAACGGATCGGCATTTTCGCGTCCATTTGTCATAGGACTCGCCAGTCCATAAATCACTCTCACTGACGGAGCGCCTGCGCGCCCGGCTTAAGTCCTTCTGACCTCCTGAACCGCGTCCGCTTTCCTAAATGTATATACACCTATACGTACGTTCACGTATACATCCTAATATGCACGCATACCGGATAATCGCGTGTACACGTTACATAAATGCGAAACACACGCATACAGATATATACGTAGGCGCGAAGGCCCTTCTCTCTCTCTCTCTCTCTCTCTCTCTCTCTCTCTAAATGTATATATATATATATCCTTCCATAGAGAAGCACTATAAATGCGATTAAGCTTTTGCTCTAGCCGTTCCGGTCAACACGCCCTATCTCTGGATAATGGCAATTTGCTGCGGGAACTAGCCGACTCTTGCGTTCGGCGCGGTCGACTCTCTCTCTCTCTCTCTCTCTCGGTACATTGATGCGCCACTTGGCGACGAGACGAGCGCGTAAATGACGCGGCCTGGAGATTTTGCGATGTGCTTTCTTCCCGTGGATACGGCTGTGTGTGGTTCTTGCGAGATTGACAGTTTCGATGGAATACCGGAAAACCAATTAAAAATTCGAATTTCGCGCCACTTCGTGCACGTTGGTTGAGGAACCGGAAGAAAAGCAATCAATTCGGTTGTAATTTAACGAATGACAAGAACTAAATAACTAAAAGTTCCCCAGACTCTCCCCGTACACAGCTCTCTATTATGCAGTTAAAATATTTTATTTATTTACATAACCGTGAACTTCAAAGTTCGCAAATTATTAAAGTAATTTGCAAGCAGATTAGCCGTTTCTTCGCCCGCTGTAAATTGCGGCGCGAAATTTGAATTTTTAATCAACTCTTGGACTCGCTCGAGTATATATATACTTGCGTCTCCGCGTGCTAAGTTGTTCGGCTGGGGAATTAATAAATAAGAAGCTCCGACGCGCGGCGGCACTCGAAAACGGGCAATTCCAGCATGATATTTCTGTGGGACACGGCTGCGAGAATAGTCGATTGGGAATTTCGGAGTAATGGAATTACGCTTCGAGGACAAATCTCTAGGGTCGTCCAGATGTAGTTAAATATACAGTCCACGTTAGATCATCTCCGGCGATATCGTACTTGAAGCTATTAGACTAACTGGCCTGTCCTACGCTTCCACTTCAATGAGCTCCTTTAGCGAAGGCTCGGATATACTGACCTACTTGAGTCGAGTATCACGCATTGCTCTGTATCAATTTATCACTTGATCTTATATGAGTGGAAAATTAACGAATCGATTTGCGGGAGCCTGGCTTACGTCGAGCTTGGGCTGTTCGATTGTTTCGGTAATAAAAATTTATAGATCCAAAATTTGCTATTACATTTCGCGCGTAATGTAATACGAAAAAACGACTGTCGATTCATTGACACGTAATTCCCTTTTATCTTAATTATTCTTTGCGAGCGTTGGCAGCTTCATATGGAATTATATTGAATATGGAACGTAATAATTTCTTGAATTTTATATTTTATATATTTTGTAAAAGGCTTTTATTACGCGGATGAAGAAATGAATCAATAATTTCTTTTCAAATGTATGGATTTAATATTTAAAAAAAGAGGATGTATGGATTTAAAGCACGTATATAATATAATCATGAAAATTAATTGAATTAAAGATTTCAAAAAGGTTTTTTTAAATGAAAATGTGATGAATACTTCTTTAGCAAAAGTTAACAATTCCGTACCAGAATCTAAAATTTTTAATTCTGCATCGCCTCCCTACCGAATAGAAATTTTAAAATTTCAAAGATTTCCCTTTCGGTATACTCAACGCAACAACTTGAAATTACATATTATCATACAGTTTACAAAAGTTTTTTCGAAAAAGGTGTCAGCATTCAGCTATCCGATCACACCTCGGCGCAAACGCGTGATATTTCTGAAAATGTTCTGTTTTTCCTCGCTAACACACACGCGCGCGCGCTAACGCGTTTTTACGACGTCGTGAAAATTTCCTATTACAAAGCTTCCTCACAGGAAGGAAGCAATTGCCTTCGCACAGCTGCACATCTCCCTACGCATTCATCTCGTGTACGCGGAGGAGAATGTCGCCGACCGCCGCTGCGCTGCGCGAGTCGTTTTATCCCCTGTATACGGCATTCGCGAGCTTAACATTATCGAGACTGTATACTGATTTACGCTCGGCGAGCATTCCACGCGATTTTTACATTTACTACGTGTCCGCGAGTGGTGTCGGCGCTTTATTTATTGTTACTACGCAAACTTATGTATACATGTGCGCTGTGCCAATTTTCGGAAACAACTCTCCCCCAAAGTTGCAAATTTTTTTTTTGAGGCACACCTACAAGACCTACTTTTTCTCGTTCTTTAGGTCATTCTGAACGAGAAAAAGTTCGCGTGCACGGGCAATGGAAGGGTATATTTTTTCCGGGGCAAAAATGTCTACGAAAAACGAGAAATAATTAAAAAACAAGAGTTCACAGATTTTTTTCTTGAAAACTATGGACTTTTAAAAATATTTCATTAGAACAAAAATGTCTTAAAACTCATTAAAGAATGCTCTGGAATTTTTTCAGATTTTTAAAGAACATTTTTCGAAATTTCGACTTTTTTGGATTTTCGAAAGATCAAAAATTGTATTGAATCAATCTGAAAAAATTTTAGAGCATTCTTTGATGAATTTTAAGATATTTTTGTTGTAATAAAATTTTTGTAAAAGTTCACTGTTTTCGAAAAAAAATCTATGAATTAATTTTTTTTAAATTATTTCTTATTTTTTCGGGTCTTTTTTGCTCCGGTAAAAAAGTATACCCTACGATCGGCCATGCACGCGAATTTTTTCTTTTTCAGAACGACCTAAGGAGTGAGAAAAAACAGGCCTGGTAGGTGTGCCTTCAAAAAAAAATTTTGCAATTTTTGAGGAGAGTTACACCCGAAAATTGGTGGATATGCATATGTCGAATTTCACTGAAAAATTGCACTTTTCTTTGGTCTAGAAATCGAAAAAATTTTCTTAAAGCTAGAGGTTTGGGACCAATGGGACTTTCTTCTGTAAGCCAAAAGATGATAAAAAATGCCGAGGAACATGCGAAATATAGAATATGAAAATTTAACATGGGGAGGCATATGCGGAGGAAAAAGAAAAAATTGACTATTCGGATTTTTATTATTATGATTTTTTTTAAATGGGCATAACTTTTGATCAAAGCATCGAAACTTGGCATACTTTTTTTAAATTAAAGCTCTTTTGTAATACTTTATTATAGTGTTATTAAAAATTTTATTGGTGCCTCTGGAACATTCGTAGTCGTTATTATTTCAGTGTTTTGACGCATTAATTTTCTGTAAAAAAAGCGTAAAATCACTCAAAAATATGGTTACTAGTAATTTTTCCCATGTTCCTCTGCACTTTTGACTATCTTGCGGCTCACAGAAGAAAGTCTGATCGGTCCGAAACTTCTAGCTTTAAAACAATTTTTTCGATTTCTTATAGACCAAAGAAAAGTGCATTTTTTCAGTGAAATTCGACATATACCTATACAGTCGAAGAGCGTCGATGATTTCAGATGCCATGGAAAAGAGGCTAAAAAATGGCGAAAGCTGTAGGGGAACGAGCGGAGAGTGACGGGTCGGGTATGTATACGTAAAGCGAGCGAAAGAGAATAGCTGACGTCGCGAGAAACGACCGCGAACAATCGCCTCCCTGATGAAAATCGCTGCGCGACTCGGACAATAGGCGCCTATTGCAACTGCGCTGCGAGTGAGCGGGTGAGACTTTGCCGGATCTTTGAATCAACGAGTTGCAAAACTTTAGTCGCTCGGGCCACCTGCCTGACCGTCTCTCTCTCACTCCCCCCTCTATATATACATATATAGCCCCCCCCCCAACGTGAATTTCGGAAGACCTTTCTTTAACGCGCTTGTCTCTTCTCGCTGTTGTTCGTTTTTTTCATCAATTTTTTTTATTGTCTCTCTCTCTCTCTCTCGCTCTCTCTCTCCCTTCTCTTTTTTCCGCGGCGCCGCCAGAAAGTAGAGAGGCTCGTTAAAGCAAGTTTAATGTTGCAGAATGTTGACCCGGACTCCTTTTTTTTCGGGGGGCCGCTTCCTGCACACAGCGCGCCGGAGAATAATCGCGCGCGCGGCCATTGTGCCGCGGTAATGAAGCCCGCCCTGTTGTAAAATTCGAGTATTATTTATCGCCGCGATGAGAGTGAGTCGTTCGAAGGACGCCGGTCCTGCGCGCGCAACAATGGATCGGCTGCGCGTCTCTCGATGGACGCTTTGGTGGCTTTTGTGCCGTTGCGCGCGAGATGCGATTTATCGTGCGAGCCGGAACCGCGTTGTAAAAAAAAAAAGAATTGCTAATGTTACGCGGCAATAAATTACGATCCAGATGGACGTGGACGGGGAGGAGGGCGGGGATTTTGGAGATTTTTGCGTTTTGGCGCGATCGCAGATGCTATCTCCAGAGCTGTTAATTTAGCGGGTTGCATAAATTTTTATGGTTTTATGATTTTACGTGTTATGCAGAAAAATGCATTAGCGAATCCGTCAGTGCTCGTGTGTGCCTGTGAGTGCATCCTTTAAGGATGAAAAAAATCGAAAATTTTGTCATTGCTTTAGAATATAGTTTCTGTACTTTTTTTAACCAAGTTAAACGCCTTTGTTGCATTAAAAGATGCATAAACAGGGTGTCACCTTAAGTTGGTTTCTTTATTTTTGCAATGTCAAATAAAACGGACGACGTCCTTTCAAAACAGCAATAACAACCTGCGTTTATAGTTCGCGTGAAAACGAACATTTGAGCCGAGTCATGTATGTCCGCTATAAATACTCTTGATATAACAGCACTCAAAGGGGAATTGCAGCGCTAAACTGATTCATTGAGAATGCTAACTTCAAAATGAAAAACGCTACTTTCTTCATCGTGAGTAAATAAAAAAGAAGAAAGTTTTGTGCATTCGCGAAGTAACAAAATGAGCAAGCCTTTGATTCTGAATGAAAACAAAAGGCAAATAATGTAACTTGTAACTTTTATATTATAGCGTTAATTTGATGTTATAGCTTTAAAAGTATTGCAGCAGAAATTCGATTTACGAGCAAACCCTGTGCTCAAAAATATAAGTTAACATTTTGATCACTAAAATACTGTTTCGACTCGGGGTTTTTTTTTAATCATTCATAGCAGCTTTGCTCCAAATTATTTTTCTTCTTACAAAGTATACTTTTCCTTTAGAACGAAGCATATTTTTTGAAAGATGACTCGCAGATAAAATAAAAACGGTTTTCTGAAAAGCAGTACGTGTATATAGTATCATGTGTACAGGATCGTTTACAAGATTGCTCTTTTAATACACAAAAAAAAATATTTCATATGATTTAAGCTTCAGAGCTTAATATTGTGTTTTACAGTTTGAAATTATATTCGAATAATGTATTGAGAACGCATATATCGAGTACTATTTTAGATCAGTATACACTGATGATGAATTCACGTAATAAATTGATGTAAAGCAAGTTTTGTCAATATGTCGAGAGCGGCTTACTTCATCAGTATGAGCCTACGTGTCCACTTACACCGACATGCATATTAATATATAACCTAACCCATGTAACTGAATGTACATTAAAATGCATGAATCTTTGATATTTACAATTCTAAAAATTAATTGACTATATTCTGACATGTCACGTAACGCATGATGCAATACTCAACAAGATGCATATATATACTACAGAGTTCCGCAGGTCTGGTTTACTTTTGTACGATGTCTATGTACTTTCTAATAAAAATGAAAAAAAAATCTAAAAAAAAAACGCAAAGCCACAGTGTGTATTACCGTACAGAGAGAGAGAGAGAGAGAGAGAGAGAGAGAGAGAGAGAGTCAAAGCAGCGAGGTGCCTTTCATCATTAAAGTCTGTCGGATTAAAAATTCCAAATGAAAGCTCGAGAGCAACACGCTCGCGCGACATGAATATCACGAGCGAAAAAGGCTCGGACTCGAATTTTCAAATTTCCCGGGCGATTCGAATCTCGCGAAAACTCCCTCTCACTCTCTCTCTCTCTCTCTCTCTCTCTCTCTCTCTCTCTCGACGAGATAGTTGCGGAGAACAAAAAATACTCTCGCGCAGCACAAAGTTGAATGGAAAACAAGCTTGACAACTCGCTAATTCAACTGATATCGATAGCCTCGAATGAGCTATCGAGATATGCTAATTAGGCTGCATCATTATACGCAAATGATTGAAGTTCTCCCACATATATAACATATATGTATATAACATACGGACGCTTACGTATATATACCCACACGCGCACGTATACCTGTATACAGAGAGAAACATCCTCGCAATCAAGTAGCTCGATAACCCGCTCAGAAGCAGCGCTGCCTCTCCTCCTCCTCCTCCGATAACTCAGTCGCTTCAGATCCTATTTAAGCTTATTGGCTCTAAGTGTGCATAACCGAAGTGTGCATATATATAGGAGGCGGAACTATATACCATCTATACAAACGCACCGATTCACCCTCGAAGGAAAGTAGCGACGGTCATTCGCTAAAGCCAAGCAGAGGCGCGCTGACGATCGGGACCGAGCTATACACAAGCGCAAAGCAGGAAGTTGCGTTGTCCGAGCAAACGTCGACCGTAACCACTGGTGCAGCTCTCGACTCTCCGAGTCCTCTGCGGACGCGGTCCTTTCGAGCCTTATCGGAGGTGGGGGGGTCTCTTTTCAAGCTCGCGACGCAAAGCGACGACTTTGATCGCGTCCCCCTATCGATTTCGCGAGTCCGTTTTCGAGAGAGAGAGAGAGAGAGAATAAACAGTGGGCGGAGAGAACGAGAGAGAAGCTTCACTGCTCTGCACACACGTACACACACACGTTTCAGGTGCATCACGAGCTTGCGGCTCGTTTAATTCCCGCGCAAGCTCTCAGCGATTTCCACTTAAGCTCGACGGTTACTTACCTGCGCAAACGAGTTTTGATCAATCAACGTCATTTCTCGTGACGAAGCGCCGTTGTGCCTCGTTTGCGCCGACGAAAACCGTGTCTCTGTCTCTCTCTCTCTCTCTCTCTCTCTCTCTGGTGCACCTTGAGACCCCCTTGATCGTATATGTATAGGTACACACGAACGCGTAAGCCGAGCTATACACAGCTCTTCGGAGGAATCTCTATTGTGTGTTGCTCTCGCTTGGATTTTGATTTGATTTCGGGATCGACGAGGGCTAGGTGTACAGCTAGTTGCTCCCAATCAATGCGAGATTAACGAGCTTGTTCGCGCTGGGGACTGTGTCGTTTATACCCGAGAGCTGCCGAGCTCGGCGGTTTTTCTCGGCTCGTGCGTGCGCACGCTGCCGATGGCACGGCCTAAACAAATCTCTTTTTGCGCCGCTCGACTCGGAGACAGAGGTACGCTCTCGTCGACGTGGAGGTCGAGAAAGTATTTCTTTTTTTGTGTTACTTCGTTTTTTTGGGGGGGGGGGTGATTTTTTTTTGAGGAAAAAAAGACGGAGACGACGAATTAATGGAGCGGAACAGCAGAATCGATGGGGGGAGGGTAGGCGAAGGCGAAAATGAAAAACGGAGATTTATTTATATCGCGACGATTGTTTGCGGAGCGATTTCGGATGTATTGGAAAATGTATTATGATTTTAATGGAGCTCCGCAGCGAATGCCGATGTCACGATCCGATCAATCATGCAGCTTTTGTTTGTTGCTATTTCAGTAGAATATTCTGTACTAAATGATTACGGGTTATCTAGAGCGTATATGAATATTAACTTTGGCATTAAGTGTTTGCATATTTACATGCGTGAATATATTTGTCAGGGAACGCGCAGAGATTTAAATGATGTTTGCGCATGTTTACCTGCTCCATCGGGAAAGAGAGAGATAGAGAGAGAGAGGGAGGGAGAGAGATGCCAATGTAAAACGAGTTCGATTATGAGAATTCCACGATTTTCGAAAATAAACGATGAATAAAGTGGCAAGCCAACGAGCCCAAAAGTTGACCAGCTGCGACTATATTGTTTGCCACACATTGATTCTTTCCTAGCTCGCACTAGTATCTTCACTTTTTTCAGAAAAAATTACGTCTGATTTAGCTTGAAAGTCGTAGGTGAAGGGGAAAAATCCTTTTTATTACTTTAGGGAGTAAAATTTCGAGAAGTCGTCGGGAAATTAATTTTTAAAAGAATCTTTTCTCGTCGTATAGTGACGCGAAAATTACTTCAAAATCTCATTGTGATGGAAAGTTATAATTAAAAAAAATGAAAAAAGTCATTTATCCCCCTTAGAGGTGGAATTTAAATCCTCGCTTGGTTGGCTACCGCTTTTCAAAAGAAATGTAATCCAAAATTATTAAGTCTCTAATTAAGTTTTTACCGATTGATGTTAATGAATGTTAGCACAGACATACATTTAAAATAAAGATTATTATTATATGTTTAAATTCACGTTCCTGATAGGAACGGCACAAAATATAACGGATAGAACAATGTATTCGTAATTTTACAATTTAATTACATTTATAAATTTTCAGCTAATACGACTGCAAATTATGAAGTTATCAACATAATTGTAAATCAAATGATGTGATTTATTTACAGCATGATATAATTGATATAAATGAACTGTGCATCTGCAAACAACACAAAGCCAACCAGATTCGTACAGGTTAAATTTTCAGGTCATAGAAGCACATAGCTCGAGGTTTTCGATACACAAGGAGAGAGAAAGAAAAATTCTGCGTATAACTTCTCAAAAAATATTTTACGACTAAAATCGACTATAGGAACAATGTACACTAATCATAAAAATATGGCGTATTGTGTGCATAAATCCAAATTGTTTTCTACCAGGTCTTGCATTCCAAGATACTGAAAACAGTTTTCTACTTTCATGTAGAAAATCCAGATTGTACACAACAAAGCAACAGTTTCATATACGTATAGTGTGTTTCACTCTGCTTCAACGTACACAACTAGACCACCACTATTCGCACGTACGAAAAAAAAAAAAAATATTCCACATTTCAGTCCTCTCAGTGAAATAAACTGGCGCAGAAACGTTCGCTCGGTCTCGATTATGCTCCTCAACACTTTTTCCGTCTCTTAAAAAAAGAAAAGAACCCCCCACGGAACGATCATTAGAGCCGATCTAAGCTCGGCGAAAGCTTAGCGCACGTCTGCATAATACTCGTACACAGGGTGCGCAGTTTGTTCCATTTCCCCGCGAATCCCCAAACGACACGCGGTCGCTTATTCGGCTTTGAATCGCGAGCGCCGCGCGACTCTAAATATATAAGCGTACACAACATCGCCGCGTCGAATCGGACTGAAATACACGGGTTTCGGGCGTAACGCGCGGAAACACACAACTTTTCCTTTTCATTTCTTTCCAACTGCTCGCGCACACACAAGCCGTACGCGACTATATATACGGATATACCGCATCCTTGATTCTCATGCAAACCGTAACTCTACCCATAGTTTTCCGAATAATCCCCCCAGCAACTCTACTCCCTGCCTGCGGTCGGCTACACAGTACATACACGCCGCTGTAGATATATACGGTTCGACACACCACACACTCTCTCTTTCTCTCCGCTGACTTTTGCCCCGCAAGCTTTCCGCGGCTTTCTTTCGCCCGTCGCGCTGCCAGATTCTTTAGAAACGCGATTTCTCGTACGGCGTAAGCTCGTCGCGCTTCACTCGAGGCCTTTCATCGCTGTACCTCTGTGTGTATGTATATGTATATGTGTGTATGTTTCTTTGTGTTCGTGTGTACGTGTGCGCAAGAAACAGAAAGAAGCTCTCTTACTCCGTGCGGAAGTGTCGCAAGCTCGGCTGCTTGATTTTTTCCTTTTTTTTTAAGGAAGACTTTCTCGCTCTTCATCACTTACTCGTCGGCGCTTTTTTTTTCCCCACCCCGAATCTTGCAACTGAATTCCTCGGCCTTCCTCAAACGCTCTGCGGCCGCCCACTCGTTTTCCTCCGGCGCGTTTTTTTCTCGCGTCGCTTCTCCTTTCCCTCTCTCTCTCTCTCTCTCTCTCTCTCTCTCTCTCTCTCTCTCTCTCTCTCTCTCTCTCTCTCTCTATATATATATATATATATATATATATACCGGAAATCCACGCTTTTTTCTCGCCGCGGTCGAGATCTAATCTGTCTCTCCTTTTTGCTCCCCGTCCGATTGGGTGGAATCGTAGGCGGTTGCGCGAAGCTATTTTAGGATTGTCGTTTAATTAAATTGTACGGCTCGTCGAAAACAGTATATCAGCATGTACTTAATTCGTATATACGATATCGTGTAGGAAATGGTATAGAAATTTGACGATAAATTGTCCAGAATTGAAATTAGCAACTCGGCATAATTCGTTGCGATTCGATCGCTACAATGTATCCATAATATTCCATAATCTATTTACTTTTAGAACAATTGTAAGGTTTGTTAATAATAATTAAATCAAAATGAAAATTATTCAAGTTAAAATCAGTGTGTAATGAAGCCTATGCATCAAAATGTAAAGGTTAACTTATTTTTCGTTTTTATTTTAAATTCAGCATTTTTTTTCACTTTTATTACACAGCTTAAGTATTTTTCTTGGCAATGCTTGTTCAGCCAGATTTAATGCAATAAGTAATTTTTTAATTTGAATTTTAATTATTTTTGAGCAACAACTTTGGATAGCGACCCGAATAAAAAAGATACTCTGCGTAAACAAAAAATAAGCGCGCGCCTCGCGCGCAATTTCGATCGCGTTTTGGCCTCCATGTATATATCAATCATAAACTATGAATTATGCTAACTGTAATCAAATTTACTTATCATCACTTTTTTAAAGATGACACTTCGCGCGCGCGATTTCGGTTATGTTTTCCACTCAATGTATCAGTCACGAACTATGAATCATGATAACCATAGTCATGTTTACTTAGCAACCAATCAGAATTTCGTATTAAATGCTTCACAACAAAGGCCATCACTTTTTTAAAAGAGGATATTATTTACTCACAGACGATCCAATCGTAGACTAATGGTAAACAAATTATTGCTGCGATGGAAGGAGATGTCAACTGCAATATGAGCAGATTGTACGGGCGATTATGGTTAAACTTAAAATACGATTACATCTTATGTTCGTGCTTAATGATTTAATTTTTTATAATTTCTCACATCGTAAATACGACACACCAGCATTCAAATTTCGATTTCCTCACATCGTTACATTTCCAAATTTTTAACAACAACAATTTTCTTATCCGAAATTCGGAGTACAAAATACGAAAAGCGAAGGGTGGACAACTCCGTTACGCTCTCTCTCTCTCTCTCTGTTCGGCTTACACATGCAGCCGTGAAGATTTATGGGCAAGACCTCCGAAATTAATTTTCGCGGCAAGTCGCGGAAACACGCGTAATTAGCCATACGCGCCGAGATCTCTCGGCCATATTCCGGACGACTCTCTTTTCTGCATAATTAAACAGCTGTTCTCGCTTTTTAGTATTCGGCCGGGCGGGGATAGGTTGACGTATTATTTCTCAAACGGGAGTTGAATAATTCAGTGCAGCGCGCGCGAGTATCGCGTGGCGTTGAGAGGAAATTAAATTGGCCGTGAGCTTAAAGTCGTCGTCGCCGTTCGCCGGGGCGAAATTGCATAAAAGCTCGCTAGACGAAATGCGGACGTTAACGCGATCGCGCGCGCACCCCGGCGTTTCCACACTGCTTTTCGCGAGATAATGATCGGCGCTAATGAGTTCCACGGAAGAGCGAGAGAGAGAGGAAATGTATATCGCGCTCTCTACACCTCCCCCCCCCCTCACGCTCTCTCTATGGCTCTTGCGAATGCGAAATCCCTTGCAATATGGTTAGCTATTGCGCTTTCGGTAAAAATAGGCGTACTCCGCTCGGGCAAATCGGCTTAATCGTTGCGCGGGGCCGAGCTTTAGCTGCTTTTTTTCGGAAATTTTCAACCGAAGATATAATCGGATCTGCGCTCGAGTGGTTACGCGCTCTTGGGATGTATAATGCTTAAATGATTATACGTTTCAGCGGCGCAGCTCGACCTTTTAATTTAAGGTACTTTTTGTACGTCGCCGCCGCTCATCGTTATTCCCAGCCCTCTTCCTCTCTCTCTTTCGCCGCGGGTCCGGGAGAGGCTAATCTGCGGTGGAAAATTTTTTTGAAATTTCTCCACTTGCGCGTACACGCTCGACTAAGTTTTGGCTAACAATGGAGTTAAATATCGCAGGCTAAAAATTGTTCCCTTCCCAAAGGATGGTTCAATTCAATTTGGTTGATATTGGTTTTTTTTATCGAAAATATGTAATCATGATTTTACGAAGTTACTTTTAATAAGGAAATTTCATACTTTTCGTTTCGAACGTTGAAGCGGTAAACATGTTTCATTTGAACGCGCGTATTTGAAGGTTTACACCGAATCGCTTCTGTTTAATTTAAAAGTTAAAAGTGAAAACATGTAATCCGTTCAGAGTAATGCTGTACGCAGTGTATCCGAGCTGGCATACTCGGCCGCAAATTTTTCGCTGACTTTTGGTTTTTATTATTTACCGTTGCAGAGTTTATGTGTTTGAAATTTTTATTAGTTTGAAATTCAACTGTAAATAAACTAGCAGAAAGCGTAATGAAAAATTTAATTGCAAATGTAATTGTATGACTGACAAAACTCTAATTTTATAAAAGTACGTTTTATTTTATAATATTATATTTTTTCAATTTGAAAACGGTAAAGACTTAATGTAAATTCAATACTCAATAATACTCATAAGCGAGAGTATGTTTCACTCCACCGAATTTTGCAGCACTTTAAGCCTTTCCCATATCGAGTTTAATTTGAAAAATATCTCAGAAGCGCGTGCGCCGAAGCCCAAAACGAAAAGCAGAAAATCGAAAAAAATGCATAGCTCTGAAAAGGAACTTTTTTACGAGGGACTTGAACTTCGATAGACAAGGGGGTTACTCTCCCTCCCCCCCCTATGTATTCCATTATTAAGAGGTAAAATATGCAATGCAGTGTATGCATATAAAGCATAATCCTCTTCGGGGGCTTTGTGCGCGGTATAAAATTTTCTTAACGAAAACCCTTCGCCGCCGCCGCTGCTGCAGTATAGCTGCGCAGCGCCGAGTATAGCGTATTCCCCTCTCATCGCGCTTATTCCCCGGCCGGTCTAGCCAGTAACAGAGTCCGCAAGTTTATGTCTCTTGAGCTAAAACTGAGATTAGTTAGTTTGCTTGGAAATTACTCTCAAGATTATTTCGGCCAAGTTTCCGAATTATTTCACGCAAAGTTAATCATTATACGGCCTGACGCTCTGCATATTAAAGTTTCCCTCCCCCTTCCACCCCCACCACCCCCCCGGAAATAGTTCAACTTTCTTCTATATATGCGTATGCTAATGCCGAACGCGACTGCATAGCGCACTTGCGCGCGAGCGCCAACTTATCCCCCGGTATATATATAAGTGCGCTCGTACGCGCGATCGGGAGACGATAAATAAGAGAGAAGAAAATAAGAGAAGAAGAATAAATCGATAAGCGCGCGCTCACGCACACGCGTCCTCCCTTTGGAGGATAAATCCATCAGTCCATCTGTTGGCCGATTGCGAAAGGTGGGGGGAGTTTCCCAGGCCAGTTATGTATATATACGTCTTCTAACTCTGCAATACAGCTCCACCGTTGTACACCCTGAGATCGATCTCCGATAATTCATCCAAGTTATTATTGTTTCTCTGTATATCCGCTGTACCGCGGGGGCTACCGCGGACTTTTAAAAAGTCGATCAATCGCGCGCGCAAAGTGTGCATCGAGTCTTTCTATATATATAGCCGGTTCGCAAGCTCTCGATACAACCTTCTCTCAGCGCATATTAATGCTTGCTTAACCTGATATACGTCGCTTTCTTTATGCTTCTTTGTGCACTTTATACTTTCGAGCTTTCGTTCGGGAATATCCCTCCCACCCCCACCAGCCCCCCTCCCCTGAGTAAATAAACCTCGAGCGAGAGAGTACAAAGTTGTTTTATCGCCGGCGCGTAAGTATCTTTATGCATGAGGCCCGCGCGCGCGCAGCATCAATCGGACCTCCAGACGAGAGATCGTTTTCTTAATCGATTTATGGACGCCGATCGCCTGTATATAGGACGTGTGCAGCGCGAGTAAATCTTTTTAAAATCACCACTTAAGCGAGGAAAAGGTGGCGCACGCCCGGACCTCTTTCGCCTCCTTAATTAGCTCCCTGGTATACGTCGTGATAAAGAGTCGAAGGAACAGAGAAAAAAAAGAGAAACGCGCCTCGCTCAGCCTTCGATTAACATGAGAATTCCCCGGGATTCACCGGTTGAAAGTTGTGAACGCTGCCGATTTAAAAGCCTCGCGGCTATACCGATCCAGATCTGCGATCGAGACTCTTCGAAGGTTCAATTTTGAAATTCCAACGCTTCGACCCTGCTTCCAATCAACTTTTTAAAATAAGATCCGCGAGCTCTGCAAACAGCCATAGTATACTCGTATATAAAACACAAGACTCGATCGATCATATCGCTGCTGCGCCGGCAGCGGAGAAACTGCGAGAATCGAAAGAATTAAAGTCTCGGCGATATAATCGATCTGTATTTACGCTTACACAGAGAGAAAGGCATATAGCAGCGTGTGCAGCGACTCCCCAACAGGTGTAGCAAGCCGATAAGCCGGGCGGAGCTTTAAGCTCTGCGCCGGCCGGCTTACGCGCAAGAGTCGCTTTCGATTTGAAACTCGCGCGCTTCGCGCACGGCGACTTCTTCGACTTCTTCCGTTCTCTCTGTACGTCCCTTCGCGATTCTCTCTGTACACACGTTATCGTCTATGTATGGGTAAAACGTATACGTATACGCGCAGCTACTCTCGGCTTATTCTTCTCTTTGGCTTTTCCGCTCCGTCGCCGCCGACGCGGCGTTTAGCGAGCTTTCGCGTTCGAGACGACCGGAATATTTAATTCGTAGGTAGCGAGAGAGAGAGAGAGAGAGAGAGAGAAAGAGGAAAGGGCGCTGTTGTCGATGCGGAACTCGTCGGAAATTTCCCGTTGACTTTTGGCGCGGCAGCGCGTGTATCCGAGTGTAGATTCGTGGTGTGTGTATAAATATGCCGTGTGCGGAGGGGGTCCGATTTTAAATTGCTCGAAATAAGCGCGGTATACTATACGCGCATTGTTCAGGTGCTGAGTTTTATGTTTTTGAAATAATTCCAACTGGGTCGATCGATATTTATTCGAGAAAAGAGTGCGCGCACGGGGTGAGCTGCGGCAGCGTGGCGGCATTAAACGAATCGACTACTTACTCGTTAGAATTTCAAATTCTCGGATACGTTTATTTTCCGGGAGGAACTATATATATACGTATACTCTCGGCTTTAGGCAAAGGGACTGTGTATTTATTTTGAATTAAAAAGATCGGCACCCAATCGGCGTAGCGGGCGCAGTGTGCGTCTTCTTTTTTTTTTTAAACGCAATATTGCGTTCGTTATTTACCGCGGTGCTTTCGTCTTCGGCGAAATTCATCGGATTTTCATATATGGCTCGTCATCGAGAGATTCCAAACAATCATTTGTATAATGACACGAACTATGTCTCGTTCGATTCTCGAAAAAAAAACCACTGCTAACTGAATAGCAATCTGAAAGATAATGCGTTGCTTTGACTGTTTACTATTGCAAATTATTGCGAAATAAAAATATAAGTAATTGATTTTAAGTTATGATAAAATAACAGGACCAGTTAAAACATCGAAACGAACGACAATTTCCGATTTTATAATGCAAGCAAAATTGAATTAAAAATTACACAGTCGATGCTTGAATTTTAGGTATGTTTACGCGACCATATTTAATTTTTGGTGCCTTATTGAATCTGATCTCAGATTCGTAAAGAGCAGGTCTTTTTGCACTATAATATGTTGTTCTTTAAATTATTTAATTCAATTTACGCCTTGTACAGATCAAAATATCAATCGACTGTGAAATGTCCGCGTGGCCGTTAAAAGCCAACAGTAGTAAATAAAGTGTCAACAAGTAGACATATTTTTGAAGGAAATTAGTAGTAGGCGATTTTCTCCAAATTCTAACAAGATCTAAGTTGTGACTCAATCAGTCTGCACACAAAATTTGTGTTTATTCTATCGATTCGTTCCAGAGATATGGTCTGGACAAATTTTACGCACGTACATACATACATTTTTCAAAAACATATTTTTCTTACTGAAAAACACGTGAACTGTGGAAATTCATCGGTATTTTCCATTTCGAACTTCGCACCGTTACAAAGCTTTCTCTTTGAGAAAGCAAAATCTGAGCCAGTCCGCATTATACCCGTAAACAATGGAATTTCGGCGCGAGATTTTAATTAGAAAGAATTCATAAAGCGCGCGTCTGTCAAAGGTCTCTACGAGAGAGAAAACTTCATTAGCGCGTCTTCGTGCGGACAAGGGCAATGCGCATAATACACGTTTTCATTGTACACGGCACACATTTTATTTCTCCTCTCGTGTATATAGCACTCGCCGTATCCACGGAGTCAGCTTCTTTGCAACGAGAGAGAGAGAGAGAGAGAAAAAAAATTGCCTTCCGCAGACTTTCGTTCCTTGAGTTATGACTGCAAAGAGAGCAGTTCTCTGCAGCTTTATGTGAAATAGCTACAATATGGCCTTCTGTACTTTCGCCTCGATAGGCATCGGCGCTATATGGGGACCTGTGTTTGCTTGGCTCTGTATTAATCCTTTGTCGATATTATATAGGCTTCGCCATCGATTTGCCTCGTAAACGTATGAACTATTCAGCTTTTAAGTGCCGCCACTTGCCTGTCAGACAAAGCAGCAAACACTGTTCATTCATTGTTATATCGAAACTATTTTACCGGCGAGAGAAATTTCGAGTCATTACAAACTTTGCAGGGGCCGATACGAGGGGGCTTTGTTAACAAATCCGTAATGGCGAGGTGATGGTTACGTTACGTTGTACAAGCGCGTTAGAAAAAGGGCTGTTGATTTGTTGGCGAGTCAGTTCTTTCGAAGAAATTGTTTTCTTTTTTTTTGCGATTAATTGTTCAACTATCCAAATCGTGAAGTATACGTAAACATTGAAATCGTTCTTGTGTTCTCTTATCAGCCTGATTTGAATAATAAAGAACCTTTCCAACAGCAGAAGTAGGTGTCGCATGTCGCAATAACAATGTGTTGTATAAAATTTCAATTTGAGTCGTGCATGTTTTTTCCAGTTTTGATATCTCATGCAAAGTTTTTTCAGTATTTCATTTTTTTCCACGTGTATACTTCATAAAATAACTTGAAATTTAGATCCTATTACACTCCATCACCAAGATTTATTATCAAAAAGTTTCAAGGTTCAGTTATTGAGGTACAGTGCGTTAAAAAAACAAAACAAAGACAAAGTGCATAAAAAGTCTCCTTTAAAAAAAAGACATTTTGGTGTTCGTTATATGCAATTAATTTAATAAATATAATCGTTAAATACATAAAAAATTAACAGTGCGTCAATTCCAAATTCAATTGCCAAAAAAATCAAAACGAACCAGTCTCGCAATCCATTAAACATACCATTTCCGGTATACGTACACGTTTTCCATGTTTTTTTTAAAGCACTATACATTTTAGCTGTGAATTCCTCGCGAAATTCTTACGAAATCTTGAAAACTTCCCATTGCGCCAAGCTTCCTTAGAAAGCAAGCATAATATAACGTAGGCATATACATTATCGAGGCTTGAAAAGAACTATCAATTAAGTGAAAGAGCATACATTTTAGCCATGAAACACAGCAGCGCGAGATGGGCGTATATCAAGAGAGAAATTTTTTTTACGCTTCCGAAAGAAATGATTCTTCCCGAGGAAAAGCGAAGAGCGAAACTGGAGAGAGAGAGAGAGAGAGAGAGAGAGCGAGTGCGAGAGAAAGTATATAGGGAAAAAGAGAGAGCTAGAGTTTGAAAAACAATGCAGAGCTCGCCTCGGGCTGAGAGATATAGAGTATATAAGCGGAGCATATAGCGCGGCTCGAGAATTTTCTATGCGCAAAATTCAGTTTGGTAGGCAAGCGTAAAATGAAAAAAAAAATGTATTGAATGGATACCGTATATAACGGCAGCGTAGCGACGAAGGAGTCGCTGGAAAAAAAAGCCCATTGAAAGCCTGGCCTGATGACGATATCGAGCTCGAGAATATGGAGCTCGCTGGAACGATGTTGCTTATAGATGTACACAGTGTGGCGTGTATTCGCTGAAGCTTCGAATCACCGGTACCGAACATTTCACGAGTGAAGTAAATAGAATTTTTTTTTTTTTTACTGAGTACTGGTTCTTTATAGCAATACCGATTTGTCGATTTGGATTGAAGGGAGTCTTTTCTTTTTTTTTGATCGAACGAACGCTACAGAAGTGCGGTTTCCTTTTACAAAACCGAATAATTTTTACATTGATATTAGGTTGAAGTGGAGTTACGGTTATCGCGTGTGCGATACATTGAGTTTTCAAGTGTTTAAATGAGCACGAGTGACGTTCGAACACATACGTATGACAGTTATACTCTCAACAGAGTGAAATCGATACGAAAAATAATCCACACGGTTGAGCTCGATGACAATTTTATAACATAAATCAACTTAGCGGCACACATTGCCTGACGTAGTATCGAACATCTCGTTCCATCTATAAGTAATGAATTAATTCAATTCGATTTATTTTTTCACTCTTCCGACGTGCGCTTTTCGTTTCGAAGCGTATCGTAGGAATCTGATGCGCGTCAGAGAGAGAGAGAAAGAGAATCGGTTTTTCATCAAACACGATTAATATTCGCAACGAGAAAGCGCACTTTAACTTCGGAAAATTTTGAAAATCGTCCCGTCAATATCGACGCATACGAATAGCTGCAATTATCCAGATGTCTATATTGTAAAGTATTTGATTGCAATAGGTACGCCGTACATGTAAACTGGCCTAATTGAGTCTGGCGGAACGCTTTCAATTGGATATGGTAACGTGGCACAGATTTCGACCGCACGTATTTAGTAGTTTACATATGCTTAGTTTAAAACGTCCCGCCGGAACCATCCATCAATGAGAGTACAATCAGCGGCTGCGCGATATCCGTTAAAAACTATTTAAAAATTGACGATCTTTGACCAAGTTGAGTGGGAATCCTTTGGGATATACAAGATACGGGATGCTAACTAGTAACTTGACCTGGTTGAGGATTGTAAATTTTTAAATTGTTCCTAACGGATATTGCGTCCGGCGAGTGAACGTTGTTAACAAGGATATCATTTCGCATACGAGGCCCATGGGACTAAACCTTGAAAGACGACTTGTCATTTTTTGGTGGTCTCGCACAACCGACGAATAGAAGGCCGTGAATTTTTCTTGTCGGTAGAAAGCTCGATTGAATGATCGACTTGAGGGGGCTCTAGCCAGTTGGGTAACTTATATATAAGTATATACCAAGTAAGGGTTCTCAGGGGGTCTTCAATTTTTTTTTGGTCAAGTTTCTTTCCATTGTAGTATCAGAATTTACATTAGATCGTATTGTAAGCTGCTTTTGAATACATTATAAAAAGAAGAAGTAGAAAAATACGTAAATTATTCCTTATCAAACGATCTTTAAATACACATTTGTAAAGATCTTATCTTTTACTGCATATATCAACAAAGCAATAGAAAATCGCGTTCTATAAGAACGAGTGTCAATAGTGACGTAATTTTTTAATCCAATTACACGCAATATTTTATCTTAAAGACTATTAATTGTTCGACAAGGGCTCAAAGAGTATCATCGAGCATTTTCAAGAACCCTTCAAACTTTTCGAAAACTCGATGTATAGCCACAAGCTCGAGCCATCTTCATTCAACGTGAATAATTCAACTCCGCGCTCTTGACCGATTAAATCGTATGACTAATCGTTACTTTCTCCCCCCCCCCCCCTACAATGAAATCGTTCCATTTCCCCGCAGCGCTCGTTCACCTCTCGGGCCGCCGCAGAAAAAGCATCGGGCTCGTCCGCGGCATTATGCATGCGTATATATATATAACCTTGAAGCGAGACGGCCGCGGAGCAAAAAATAAAGCGAACGGATCCGAAAAATAGACTCGGTCCATTTATCGAGTAAACTTCGCGCGGCCCTCTGAATTACACTCCCGACTTTATGCCCGCGTTGTTTTCGCGCGCACGCTCGCGCGTCGTTCATTTGCAAATTTACCGTTTAATTTGGCGAAGTGGCACTTCTTTTTGCGACTTTGCGCGATAGAAAACCCCTCGATCCCCCGGCGAATTTTTGCCCTGCGCTCGTATATATATGTGTGTGTGTGCGTGTATACTCGGCAGTTTTTCTTCATTTATTGCGCGCGCGCGCCACGCGCAAGAGCAGGACGACGACGACGACGACGACGACGAGTTTCATATTCATAATTCATTTACTCGTTATTTTTACTCGCGCTCACGGTAATGATGCTTTTTTGCCAATGGAGTAGCGGAGCCGTTATAAGCTCTTTCCTTCTTTCTTCCCCTCTTCCCACCCCCCGCCCCTGCGTTTTTGTAGCGCGCGCGCTGAGCGAGGCTCATTTTTTTGCACGTCAGCCAAAGGCATTCTTGCGATATTCATATCTGGCTCTTCGCTCTTTCGGAATTTTCATTCGAATTTATGAGTTGCGCGCGCGCGCGCGCTCACAGCACAACATTTTGATTGTTTCGCTATTGCTCCCCTCCCGTCGTCCCTTTTTCCACCCCCCAAACCTGCAGCGTCGCCCGAGAGAGAGGGAGAGCTTTGTGATTTTTCAGCGTTTTCTTGTCTCGTACTGAAAATTTATCGGGAGCCCCGGGAAAAGCGTGCGAATAAAAAAAAAAGTGGACAGGCCAAAAGAGGCAGTCAATTTTTTTACCTATATATATATATATATATATATGTATATATATATATATATATAATATATGTATACAACGCTCGGAAGGCAAGCGGAAATTTTTAGTCGCGCGTCGGAGCCGCGGCAAAAAGTGCACTTTACGAAATCAGATTAAGTACTTGGCATGTGTGTCATTACGCGGGAGAGCTCGAAATTCGCGTGGAAAGTACACGCTCGGCGGACACGTTGCTGTAAGACAGTGCATATTTGTGCCGCGCTCGGGACCGACGACGCGAAATGCCCCTTCCTTCTGCGCGTAGTATATACATTCGAAATGTATAAGTGCAGTGCAAATCGAAATAAAGCATTGTGGACGCGTCGAGAATCAGTCGGCAAAGGACGCGAAAAAGGCGATTTTTTTTTCAAATTTTTCTGACGTGCAGCGCTTATTGAATGAACGCATCGAGCCTACGGGTACTCTAGATTTTCATCTCCTGCCACATATGCGGAATACAAAATTGGACGAGCATCAGAGTGCACGTAGATATACACGCAACGTATTGCGTATACGCGAACAGAGCCGCGCTCGATTCGCGCGAATGTTTTTCGTATTTGTTTTGCGGAGGCAAAAAATATCTTTAGCGATCGAGGCAAGGAGTAATAACGAGGCGGATTTCGCGCGCTGGAAAATGTTTTTATGTTTCGATTTTCACTGATTATATCGACTGCGACGTGGAGTATAGGCAGCGACGCGTCCGCGGCCTCAGCATTCACGATAATGATTCCAAATTTGAATCTTTTTCCGCGTCAGTGTCGAGTCGATCGTTGCGTGGAAAGACAAGTTCGATGTAAAGTGCCAGTCAGCGAAGTTTTTAAGGGAATTCGATAGCCAGCAAAAGCTGCTAATTTTATCCGTATTAAAATTTGTATTGCAATATGTTAGGGAGAAAACTTCTTGTAATTTTTGTGTCAAGCTTTTTCAAATTAACTACTACGTTAAAGCATCAATTCGAAAAACGTATTTTTGTTATATTACACGTTGAAAACCCGAATTACGTTTTTTTCCATTGTATACGACGCGAAATTTTACGGCTAAGGATCTACGCTAGATATATTAGGCGCGTAAACATGTGTGTGTGTGTGTGTGTGTGTGTGTGTGTGTGTGTGTGTGTGTGTGTGTATATATATATATACGTATACGGCCGCAATGAATCATTCGAGCAATGGAATCGTAATTATAAAAAAACAAGCGGCACGATGATTGTCGCCGCTGCGGGGAAAGGTTGCATGAATAATTTACGACGCGGCTGTTATTCCAGTTCTGATAAAACATTCTTTGTCGGAATTAACAAGTTGACCTTTTATAATTGCACTGTATATAAACGCGTAAAAGAGCAGCATGATTAAGCCAGAGGAACAAAAGAGAGGAGGAGAAGGAAAAAAACGCGAGAAAACAAAACAGCCAAAGTTACATTCTCTTACGGCCAAGCATAAACGTCCGATTACCCGCTTTAATTGTATCGAATGTTTTATCCGATCCGAAGACATTATACGACCGATATATTCAGCGCATGGAAGCAGCAGAATTTTATTGCGCGTTACGCGTCGAGTGTATTTCTTCCTCGAGCAATTTTCTTTCCCATAGCGAACGTAGAGCTCCCCTCCCCCCTCCTCCCCTCGCCTTTCTCCTCCGCATCTGATGCCGAGAGTCTTAGCTCTCTCTCTCTCTCTCTCTCTCTCTCTCTCTCTCTCTCTCTCTCTCTATATATATATATATATATATATATATATGTATATGCGCACGCGACGAGAGACGTCAACTTTAAAGTCACGAGCGGAATAACAGTTTTTTTTCTTCGTTCCGGCTGCAGCAGTTGCAGTTTATGCATCGCGCGCGCACACACACACTGGTGGAACTCGCGAATATATTGTGTCGACAATGCGCTAAGGACAGGAGTAAACGAGAAATCGCGATAAAAGAACAAAAGAAAGCTGTGCGAGAAAAAAAAGCGGAGAGAGAGAGAGAGAGTAAGCTCTTGTGCGCAGCGTTCTCTCAATTGCGCTAAAAACGTGCGGCGAGCTCTCCGCACGACGTGTAAACACGACCGCCAGCTGCCTCGATTTTATATACGTCTATGTATAGATACGCGTGTTACGTGTAATGGTCCGTGTGTACGCTTCCGTATGGAAAATTCTTACGACTCCTTTTCGCCTTCTTTTTACCCCCAACCCTTCCCCCCCCCCCTCCGGTATCGTCGTGTTTTCTCTTGTTTACGTTATTATCATACGCGGAAGCGACTGTTGGGATAAAAGAATAATGGAACCAAGCGGTAATACATGTGTTACACGTGAGAAACAGAATAGAATGGCTTACATATACCGGTCGTTTATCTGATGGTGCGAGGGAAAATTTCAAAAATTTATAAAGTTAAACGTTCAAGTAGCGCGATTTAGATACAAGCGTATTTCAATTTTATTGGAAATATTCTAAATTCTTTACCTCGAAATTTTTTATTGGATTAATAAAATTTATCAGTGTAATCTCACCTCTGTTGCGCGAAACTTTATTATTTATTTTAGAACATATCCTGCCATAAAAATAAATTAAACTTAACGTTGTCGCACGACGTAATTAGTCAGTGAAAAATGTGAAATTGTGTCTTGTTTTCTGAATTTCGCGCCGTGTACAAGACAGGAGTGGAAGGTGTCGTGAGTATGTATATGTGCAACGAGCTTATTTGTGCAACAAATAATTGATCGAAGAGTCATATAAATTGATGCGAAAAACAATGATTTGTAGAAAAAAGTTAAAGTTCATAAAAAATTGTGAAATGCAAGCTCTCGAATTTGTTTTGAAGCATGATATTCTTAAAATTCGGTTCCACGTAAACCCTTTCGTAAAGAAAGGGAGCCAGATCTCAGCTATATATGAAACTAAATCTTATACGCGGTATTAATTCAAGCACTATATCTACCTCCGTATGCTACTCGTGCATAATGCACGCGCGCCAGCTCGAACTGATCTATTAATTAGAGCCTCGATTCATTATTTAAAGTTCTTGCTCCGCTACACCGCTATCTTTATTCCGCTATCGCTCGCTTTGAATTCCGAGGTAAATCTACTCTCGCTGCCGTCTCCACTCAATGGTTAACTTGGTACAATAAATATAAGTTAAAGGAATTGCTCCATTTATTTTTACAACCCTGCAGCCTCATCAATAAGTATAAAAAGCAGCGACTCGCTCGTGCTCGTCCGTATCAGAGAGAGGGAGTGAGAGAGAGAGAGAGAGAGAGAGAGAGTTAAATGTTGCAAGAGAAAATCACACAAAACTGCAGTTGTCGATACGAAAGTGCGCCTATATAGAGGCGAAATAGAGCACACATAAGCCGCGGCGTTGCGCGGGAAATTCGAAAACATAATATATTACGACGAGTGTATTACGCAAGCCGCGCACGTACTTCAAAATTCAAAGGGCCCCTCTTACCGACAGCGTAAAACAGTTTTCCACTTTTCCTTGGAAATCCCGCGTACATTGAAAATGTCAAAGGCACGGCAGCTTTCCCCCGTAGAATATTACATATCTACTTTCGCAGTTTCGCACCGCGTCTTTACGCGAGATGTACACATACATGTAAGTATATACACACGCGTGACTCGAAAGAGTCTCGTATGCGCGAGAGGCAAACTGCGTCTTCGTGTAAGCGACGAAAAAAAGTGTTCATTCGAGACTCTTCGAGGGATTTAATGAGTTTCAGATGAACAAACCGGAAAATCAACAACGAATCGGCCGGTATTACGGTGCGTACAACGGAGACTGCGCAGTCTCGCGGTTCCAATATATACATATATAGGGCTCGACGCAAAGGTAAGCCCGCCGTATGTGTGTGTGTGTGTGTGTGTGCGAAGGGAGGCCGGGACTCCGAGAAGCTTAAGTGGTCTTTACGACACTGGCCGGGGCTTTATTAGCATGCGGAGGTCGGTCTGCCTGCCTGCAGCGAGCGCGAAAGCTTCGAATTTCCATCCGGTTGGGATTTTCGAGGTAGCCGCGCGTCTTTTCTTCGAGCGCGGCTTATATATATAGCGTACGACTATATATACAGGCGCGCGGCGACGTCCGCGTTGATAAAAAATTTTACTCGAAACTCCTTCTGTCTTTCTCTCTCTCTCTCTCTCTCTCTCGATTCGCAATTAATCTGCGGAAGTGACTATACGTCGCCGCGGAGAGAAAGAAAGGGATTGCTTATCGCGCTGCGACGAGATAGAGGGAACGAGTAAACGAGATGAGGCGAGCTAGTGTTGAAAATAATGACGCAATTTGTTAAAAGCCGCGTCTCTCTCTCTCGCGCGCGTCCCTAGACGTCTCGTTTCTTCCGAGAAATCCTGTCCCCGTCATTAAGGAAAGTTGTAAATTTGCTTTTTCAGATGTTAAGACTTTTCCGTGCTTGCACATATATATATGTATATGCGCGCGCAGCAGGTCGATAACTTCCCTCGCGCATTTCGTTTCCCGGAGTTGCAGATCGTCGTCGTCGTCGGATGGTCGTCGAGACAATTATCATAATGCGTCGGGAGAAATGATCTTTGAAAATTTACGATTTATGCGTATAGAGATAATTGTTGCGTACAGCAATCGTTGTTCAGTGATTAAGGGAGACGCTCGAGTTTTAAAAATTTTTATTGTGTTACGTAGAGTAAGTTTTGGAAGTCTGTTTTTTCCGATAATTGATTCGGTTTTACGTTTAAATTTTTACACCGGCATGGCGATTAAAAGTCCATTATTTAGCGAACAAAAACTATTTAGTCAAGGAAAATTTATTTTTTCCGATAATTGATTCGGTTTTACATTTAAATTTTTATTCCGGCACGGCGATTAAAAGTCCATTATTTAGCTAATGAAAATTAACTAACGACAATTTCTGCACTTCACGTTGAAGTTTTGTTTCGAATATATTTCTCGTTTGGTCCAACTGATAGTTTGAATTTTTAACGCGGACCAACATAAAATTTTTCAAAGCTACATATACCCCACCACGAGAAGTTTCATTCTTTATTTCTATAGCTTTATATTTTTCGTATCCATAAAATTATTATGCAATTCATCGGCGATGCATAATCCACGCTCAATCACAAAAGACCCATGAATTTTTAACGGGCTTTAAAACGCGCGCGGCTGACTCATTTATCATATTTTTCAATAAATCTATATTTCTCGCGATGCGCGCGCCCGCGAGTTTATTTGTGACATTGGCGCTCGAATTTTTCGGTCGCAACTTTCGACCCGCAGCGCGCCGCGCCCGAGCGCAAAAATGCAATTGCGGCCTCGAGACCGCGAAATCGAATTCAGATCATTCGAAAATCAAGAAAATCGCTTTTTTTTCCGCGGCATACGTATACGCAGGGGGGAGGAAGGTGGTGGACGGCGCGCACTGCGGCCAAACCAAATGAAATCGAACGTGCGATCAGTTTTCAAAGCGAGCCACGGAAAACGGAAAAAAGCTTTCAAAAATTCTTCAACTCATGCGTATATAGATACAGAGAGATAGACGCGAGAGAGAAACGGAAATACACGCGCGCGCGCGCGCGCATGGCTACGGGCGCGAGTCAAAACAAACGAAGACAGTTTGGAAAATGAATTTCAAATTCAGCTGTGCATTTGATTTGCCAAACGAACGCGCAGTGCAAAGAGGAAACGCAGACAATTTGAACGAGGACGCGGAAAAAATGCGCGCGCGCGCGCGGGACACACTACTCCGCCTTGTTAATTTTAATCACGCAAAAAGCTTTCGCGTCGCGCTCGCGCCTCGGCAATTCGCGCTTCTCTCTCTCTCTCTCTCTCTCTCTCTCTCTCTCTCTATATATATATATATATATATAATACACACACGCTCACGCACAACGTATATATATACATATATGCATGTGAGCGCGGTGAGTGCGCGAGCTATAAAGCCCGGCAGGTCGAAAACTATTTTCGGTAAATAACTATCGGAGCCTTGTTTTCGGGGGTTCTCGCAACAAACTCATCAAACTCGAAAAATTGCTGACCCACTTTCCCAGCGCCAGCTAAACTTCGGACTCGGCGCGCGGCGGTGGCCCGGACACTTTATATTCGGCCGGGAACAGGAGAACAAATCTTCCGGGCGCAAATGCCATTTGAAACCGCCTCCGTCGCTCTCTTCCAATTCCGGGAGGTTCCTCTTTCTCTCCACTCGCTCTCTCCCACTCTCTCTTCTCGCTCTCTGTCTCTCTCTCTCTTTCGGCGAGCGAAATTAATTTTGGCCACCGCCGCCGCGAGAACTGATCCATTTGTTAATCGAGCATAGCCTCTCTCTCTCTCTCCCTTTCCCTCGCTTTCCCAAAAACTCAACGTTCCCTCGACCCTCCCCCCTCCTCATCCCTGGAAAGTAACTTTTCCAGCGGCGACGATGCGGCGGCGGAGCGCGAGAAAGGAAGGCAAACGACTTGTCGCGCTGAGAAATTGTAAGCGCAGCCCCGCGGAAAATTTCCATTCACTCCCTATTTACCGAATTACGATAAGGTCATTCGGCGGGACTTAAAAATATGTCGGATTTAACTGCGCCCGCTGCTTCCGTATTTGGCATTTAAAGCTTTCTGGTAAGTCCTGTACATTGACATTTTGTTTTGGGTGGAAATTGTTTCTTAAACTCGACACTATGTGCTTATTATTTTCGCGAGAGATCAGATCTTTGAATTAAATAAGAAGGTCATTATTTAACTAGGGCGTAATCGTATTTTAATGTTAGTTATAACGGCTGAAACATCCGTCCTGTATAATTCAAACTTTTTGCGCAAACTACATTAAAAGTCCAATCAAGATTATCTTTAGATTAAATAATTAATTCAGGAAATGTTTCCACTAATGTTGTTTTTCTTTTTTACTATAAACAACTTTTTATAATTTGTATTTTCACCAATATAATGAGCTGAGCACTCTATGCTAAAGCTCAAAGCTTAATAATTCATTAAGGGGGTGTTTCCCAGCTAACGCTGTTTTTCTATTACCAAAAAACTTTTTATAATTTAAATTTTCACCAATATAACGAGCAAAACACTCTACAGTGAAACTTGAAGCTTAATAATTCATTAAGAGGATGTCCGACTAATGTTGTTTCACTATTAACAAAAGAACTTTTTATAATTAAAAATTTCACGATGATAATGAGCAAAGTGACCTAGATTGACGTTTAATGAATTATTCTACTGAAAAAATGCGAATTGAGACTTGCAGTTTTAACAAAAAATTTGAAACAGTACATTTTAAAGGGGGGGGGGGAGGCGGCTCCCACATTCTCTGAATATCTTCAGAAGATAAAACACCTCTATGAACTGAAGAGTGAAGAGATGGATACAGTTAGTATTAATGAATTGATATTAATGGTAATTTCTATACTTATAGTAAATAGACATTATCTTCAATTTCGGTCGTCTATACTTACATCTGGACCTTCGAAATGATATTTACAAACAGATGACTTTAGCATGGATTTTTCCACTACCAAAAGATTTCCAGATCCACTAATGGCTCATTCCGAGTGACGATTCTTTTGCAAAGTGCTGTGAATACTTGTCATTCTCATGTGAACGTAGCAATTTGTTTGCTTAGAAATTTTTTTATTTCAAGAAAACTTAATTTTTCAATTTTGCCGAGTTAATTTTTGTAAATCTCTATCGACGCACGTTTAAGTTCGGGTTTGTTGATCAGGGGTAGCTGCGGTAATCGGAAAAATACTTGCGAAAGTTATCGACTCGTAAGTATAATACGGTTACGAAGGCTACAATTCAGTTCATCGAATCGAAATCGAATGACGTACATTTTCATTTTTCTGAATCAATAACATTCACATTTTCATTTTTTAGCCAAGAAGTATATTTTCTCCCTTCGGCACTAGGGCTGCTACTCGGCTCGCATTACATCCCCCCCGGAAAAACATAGTCGAAAAAGAAATTTAACAGTTAACACAGAGCAACGCGTTTAATTGGCAAAATCAGCCGGTCGCAACTTGTTTTTTTTTTTGTTGCGCCATCCCACCCTCCCTCCGCAGCGTAGCGTCCATCCGCCTCTCGGCGATACTTTTTCAAGTGCGAGTCAAGCGCCTCCGTTTCGGCTCGAGCGAGTGTCTCTCGGTTCGAAAGTAATGGACGTGTGCGCGCAGGAGCTGGGCGAGAGGGAGAGAGAGAGAGAAAGAGAGGCGGCTTCGAGATGAAAGTTAAAAATCGCGAGAGCGCTCGCCTCCTCCCAGAGGAGCAGCAGCGCGCGACTCCTTAGCCATGAGAAATGGAGAAGGTCCTTCGGATTATAGAGGGTTATTCGACGAGTTATACGGCTGGGAGTCGAGCTCTTTCTCTCTCTCTTTCTCTCCGGCGCTCTGGAGAGCGCGCCGCTGAGGCCGTGGGAAAAAGTACGTCGCTCTCTTTCGTCGAGTTGGAAAAAGCCGAGAGAGAGAGAGAGAGAGAGAGAGAGAGAAAGTCAAAGGGGGGAGGCGGACAGCGCGGGATTTCTTTTCTCTCAGCGCGGCTCGCTCGCTCGCTCGCTCTCTCGTTCGTTCGTTCGTTCGTTCGTTCGTTCGTTCGTCGCGCGAGAGCTTAATAGATTGCGAGTGTTTGCGAGCCCGGCAAAAATTGCAATTGATATCCCAGAGGCGCGGCAGCGCGTAAAGCCATATAAATCCGCTTGATTAGCCTCGGCAAAGTAAATCGGGCAGCTTGAAAGAGCGCAGCCCGTATCCATATAGCTGTATATGTGTATATATATATAGGCTAGAGAGAGAGAGAGAGAGAGAGAGGGAGGGAGAGAGAGAGAATTTGAGAAAAACTGCGCGCGGGACTGACGCGTATAAATTCATATAAAAGTCGCGGCGGAACACGCGTGCGCGGGCGAGCGCGCGATCCGAAAAACGCGCGGGCCGGGTAATAAAAACATATTATTCTCGCCGCCATCGTTCATCCATCACGATTAGCCGCGCGAAAATCCTCTCAACTAATTCTGGCGCTGCGAGCGCGCGCATATACATATACAGCTCGTCCCGAGACGTAAAAAGAGGGGAGGTCCCCGCTATATTGTATATTAATGAGGCCACAGGCGCAATTTCAATTTATTAGCTCTCGAGACTGCGATTCTCGAGGAGAGATAGAGAGAGGCGGGGGGGGGGGGGAAAGCTGCGCTGTACATTGTGTATACGTGCTATAGAGAGAAAGAGAGAGAGAGAGAGAGAGAGAGAGAGGGGAGGATCGAGAAAACGCTGCGCGGAGAGCGCGCGAGGCAAATGAAAATCGGTCTGACGTTACGCGGACACACTCCACTTGCTCGGGAACACGCGCAACTGCTACTGCCGCCACTAAATCTTCGTTACTGCGTTCCGCACCTCTGCACCGGTGTACTTGCCGGCGGCTCTCTCTCTCTCTCTCTCTCTCTCTCTCTCTCCCTCTCTCGTAAATTACTGACTTTTTATGCCCTAAATCAGCCGACGCGAAGATGATTTAAAATCCCCTGGTTTAAATCATTCTAATCCCATAGCGCCTCTGTATACGTGTGTTTGCGTGCGTGCATATATATACGCGAGCATATACCGAAGGTGCAGTGTACGCGCGCGCGCGGCAAAGCGAGGGAGAGAGAGCTCACTCCCGCGACTTATCGACCCGTCGATTCTTGAAGCATCGCCTACTGCGCGAGGTATTACACTCGGCTATCCCGAGAGCTACAGGCTGAATCTGGGATAATCGAAAACGCACTTCCGCGGGCTCGGTTATTACCTACTCTTGGCGTATTACTCGCTCCGCGAGCTTTATCACGAGTGTCGGCGCAGTCGGAGAGAGAGAGAGAGAGAGAGAGGGAGAGAGATGGAACGGCTTGATTTACGCCTCCGAGATTATGCGAGCTTTCAGCGCTACAACGCTTCGTTAGTTTCTTCGAGAAGTTTGCCTACATTAGTCACGTTGCACGCGCGCATCGCAGCTGCGCGTAAGTGTAACGTACAGCGCTGGGAGAGCGATAATAACAAAGATATTCCGCCAGCAGCCGTGAATCACCGATCTCCCTTATGATCATTGTTGTCCGAAGCGGCTGTGCCGTCTGACGTTTTTTCATCCCCCCGGTGTGTTCGTGTATTGTAGATGTGCAGCGATCGTTGAGCTTACATTGCGAAACATTGGATTGTTTAAAGACAAGGAATTAATTCGTGACTCGGAGTATGTTTTAGACTCCATGTATATCAGTCGTAAACTATGAATGATGGTAACCATTGTTATGTTTACTTAGCAACCAATCAGAATTTTGTATTAAATGGCCATCACTTTTTTTTAAAGAGAATCAATTTGTCTTCTTTCTTGTGAGAAAGTTAACAGTTCCATATCGTTGAGATGTTGAGGCTAAGCTAAGTGGCTTAGCTACAAAAATGAGGTTATTAATCGTTTAAATGAGCGTTTAGTAACCGCTAAATTTTGAGATTTTAATTAAGTACCTTATGAAAGGCAATTTAATTTTTATTTATTTAGCCGCTTGGTAGAAAATAAAGCAATCAAAATTCTCAGACCAGTAACGGTTGGCTATGACGTGTAGCGAACGTTTACGAATAATCTCAGTGAACCGTTGCTCATAATGTTTGTAAATAGGCATTGAGGTTAGGGCAATAATTACACAAAAAATTTTCATGTCTTGGCCCTCTTACTTCTCTCTATATTTTTTTGGCTAGAGTCACTAGAAGCATATTTTGAAGCAAACAAATTTTTTTTCTGGCCAAGATTTAGGATTAAGATTGTAACCGTACAATTGTAACTCGTCTAAATTTTGCGTTGTAAAACCAATTGCGCGCGCGCTACCAGCTTCGATTTTATTCCGTTGAACCAACTGCGGGCACACCTTGAAATTTCTCTCTCTCGCGCGCGAGCAGCAGCCTTGCCTGCGCTGCGTGCGGGGCCGAAGGCTCGGCTGTATTTACCTTGCGATGTTTACGTTTACGTAGTTACGGGGCGCTCAGTTGGCAAACTGCGTTAACGTATTATACACAGCGAATTGCAATTTAATCCTATAATTTTCTAATTTCGCGAATTAATTCAATCGCGCGGCGTATGACGCGCTTATCAGGGCAAAGTCACTTACGTCGTCAAAGCGCAATGCAGACGACGTTGAGCTACCGGTCCAGGGCGCCGCGAGAAAACGCGACTGCATTGTTTTTGCACGACCAAATCCAATTATATTAGCGGGAATTTCTCGGTCTCAGCCGCGTCCGCTGCTCACCGGTATAACCGGCGAGAACTTCCTCAACGCAACAAAGTTACGTACTGCTTAGTTAGCTCGAATAATCCAACTAGCTGTAAGGAGAGTCTAGCGCAACGTTTTCGTTCGGATGTGTACGTGTAGATAAATGTTTGCCAACGATTTGTCGGGTCGAAAAAAAAATGAAGGTCGCGTTCGAAACCTGTTGTTCCGACGGCAATATACTTTTCGAGAGCGGACTTGAGAACTTACACGTACATTGTTTTACTGCTATGCCTATATACCTGTGTATGTTCGATAAAATGCTTGTAACACGACTTCCATTTTTTCTGGTCAACAAATCATTCTCGGAAGTTTTGGCCCAATCTATGATTCGTAGGGCGTGTATGTTCTTCTTGTGAAACTTTTATTTCTCGTTTCACTTTCTCAATCTCTATGGCTGTCAGTTCATCAATCTCTAAAAATTTGACTACTATTTATAAAAATAAAGATTTTGTCGAGTCGAACAAGGATGTCTGCGCAAACGAAATGTGTAACAAATCCATGATGATCTATTTATGCATCATACTGTTATCAAAATTATGTGTTTAATGTTTGCCCTTGTTTGCACATATATAAACCATGTGCAAATTTGGTTATGTACATTACAATTAATTTTGCATTCAAAACAGCGCTTGGTAAGCAATGTAAGAAACATTGCAAAATTATACAGTGCTTGCTACTAACACAATCAATGATAATGTAAATTTATTCTAGAGCTATCCGAACTGAAAATTGATCAGCTTTGTTAGCCGCCCGGTACATTAAATGGAGCCGTTTTCGACTGGGATGAATATCAAAACTAAATCAAAGTATTTACATAATTGCGATTACACTTTCAACTGTGCGTAGAAGGTATTCCCACGATCTTCCATTTCTAAAAGAGGAAAATTCCAACACAGCGTTCATCGTCATTGCTCCGCAGACTCTTTCTTTCTACGAAACAGCTGTAAAGCTCTCTGATCCGGTAACTACAGGCAACCTATTTTTGTTTTTCTCGACCACGCCAAAAACCTTCCAAATCCCAAGCTAGTCCCAAGCCCTCAACCAGCGCGTTTACAAGCCGCTATCGGCTACGGGAATCGCTAATAAACCAATCAGCATCGATCCCTTTCCGAAAGCGAGCCCCCACTGCGTTCGTTACCGAGCAAATTTGTTTTAAAGCTGGCGCCCAACGGGGAGCTCATTGTCAATGGGCTGCGATTCTCGGCAACTCGGCTCAAGAGTAACAATGGGCGCTCGGGCGTGTGTATACATGCACAATTCAGCAGTTTTAGCGAGTGGGGCCGCGCCACGAAAACCCGAGCGAGAAATCAGCGCGCGAGAGAAGACGAAGAGCCGGAGAAAAGAAAGGCGGGCGCCCGCCCGAAAAATAAGGCAACGGCGCACTCTAAGGTCATTCCACGCGAAAGTGTCGGTGTGTACGGGAATACGCTCGGCCAGACTCCCGAAGTGAATTACACGCGGGGGTCGAATCGATCCCTCTCTCACCCCCTTCACCCCGATATATATCCCCTTCCGAGGAAAAGGGGTTGGAGAATGCGTACGGCATATATCGGGCGACGAAGTACCACAGCACCAGCAGCAGTAGCAGCAGCGGCAGCAGCAGTCGACGCTCGGGGCCGCGGAGCTGCACGGGAGAGCCTTGGGGACCACGTGAGACTGCGTCAACGTCGACGTGCACGAGCTGTTCATTAGCATCGGAATCGTGCGGTTGTCCGGGGGTCTGATTTGCAACTCGATCGAGTTCCAAACATTATGACAAGTTGAAGGGTCGGAGGGGTCCTCACGAGCGCTCTAATGTCATCAGGCTGACGCGGCTTATGTAGGGGATGAACGACGATGACGACTGCGTCGCGGCTGCAACAGCCTCTACTGCGACTGCATAGTCGTGCGCGATTCCACGGTCGAGCGGAGACGACGACGCCGAGCTACGACTTTACGTACATTTTTTTTCCGGCTTTGCGAGGTTGCTCTCGGTGAGACGAGACGCGCTCGTTTGGGCGAGATAAGTTATTGGTTGACGAGCGTTTTTTTCTTGACGAAAAAAGGTTTACAATTTTTCAAAAATACTGTTTTACGGGGAGGTACTTTGAGTCCGATGTTTCATTCGAATTTCACATGTAAAGAATAGGATAAGGAAAAAGAGCTTCGATTTAAAAACAAATTTATCCAGTCTGGATTCACTGGTAAAAAGTCATCTGTACGTTTGCAAGCCATGAACATATCTGCGGAGTTTTTGCGAGAATAATCGATTTTCGTATTTTTCTGGTCATATCTTCATAACTTTTGGCCCAAAGAACCGTCCGCGACGATCTTTTTAAATTCAAGCTCGTTCATTTTTCGTCTGGTTGTTTTAATTTTTATATTCGGATCGTGTGATTATTCAAAACCATGCAAGCATATATGCATAGAATTACACGATAAAAAGAGCTTCCATTTCAGCTTCCATTTGACTATACCTGCCAATATACGTGTGCTTGCGATGCGATTTGCGAAATGCGAGATTCATTTGGCTTTGCGATCTCGGAAATTTCGTTTCACCAAGAAGCTCTCCCGCTTTATTCCCATGCTTCCTTAAACTTCCAAATAAATCTCGATCGCGAAAAAATTCATCAAATTGACGAAACTATGTTTAGCGTTAGTTATACAAGTTACCATTATTTTTTTATTGGATCGAGCAATCAGAAAAAAGTGCGGTGCTCTGTGGAAAGAAATTTTTTCAAAACTCGAAATTTCCAGTACTTTCGTCGCTGGCCATGGAATCAGACGTGTATAGTTATATACATACGAAGGAGAGTGCGCGTAGCCTTGAGTCGAGCGCCGATATGGGTGAGCGAGAGCCTCTTACTGGCTCCCAAAATACGGCGACTATACCGACACTGTTTGGCCATTCGAGCCGAACGATTTATTTGCTTTTAGGTCATCGTTTTGCCGGCGGGAAATTTACTGGTTCCACTAGGTTTACTCTGTATTATTTATTCTCTCTCTCTCTCTCCCTCTCCCACCCACGCGAACTGGCGTTTCGCGCACTGTTTACTCCGCCCCGATGTTTTTATCCTCCGAGCGTTATTGGCTTGTTATGAATTTTTGGCCGGCGAGCAGGGGACTCTTTTCGGGATTCGCGCTTTTTTCCGAAAAATCGACGCGCCCCGTCCAAAAATGCAGAGCGCCTCTCAAAGTCCGATAAGCGACGGTAAACACGCGCGCTCGGGAGTATTTACTCGCTGTGTGTACGCGCGCGTATGTACAAATTAAAACGTCGATGCACTCGGCTAATTGGGTTGGTTATCCGAAAAACCAGCTCGTCTACACAGCGGTAAAGGACTCGCGCCAGTTGAAACTACGGTGTGCACAAACGCGCTGATTCGATCGAGCATTTCCGCGCGCTGCGTATAGCGGTGTAGAGAGAGAGAGAGAGAGAGAGCCGCGTCATCGAGAGGGCGATCCGCGCGCGCAGGTCTCCCTCGCGTTCGGGCTCAGCGTATAGGGGCAAAAAATCCCTTTTCGCGGGGCGGCACGAGGCGCTTAAACGTTCGAAAATTTTTATCTAAAGCCAAGCGCTTTTGATGTGTACGGCACGTGAATGCGTGTGCAGCGCGTGTATAGAGGTACACATTGGGTATACAGCCCTGGCAGCCTCCGACGTATATGTGTATGTGTAAAGGCTTTTGATTCGCGCGCGCGCGTGGGTATCGCCTCGTTTTGCCTGAAACGTACGTGTAGGTGCAACTGCGTCTCGCTGCCGACAGCTGCGGCTCTCGACCTCGAAATTGCTCTCTCTCTCTCTCTCTCTCTCTCGCTCTAAATATATATATATATTGTATAGCGAGCAAGTTGGGCTCGGTTATCGAGGTGTGTATTCCGCGGTTATGACCCGCAGTCTATACTCGGGCCCGGGAGGGGGGGGGGGAGGAGGAGGGAAGGCTTAGCTCTGATTTCGCTAGCTCTTTCCTCTCCTGTAGCTCATCTGCTTTTTTCTTCTTGCTTACTGGGGCTTGGTTAAAGCTCCTCTCGCGCAAGATCCTTTCGGGCTTTCCGATGTTAAGTATATAGGCCGCGCGCGCGGAGGATCGACGACCTCCATTTCCTGCATTAGACGGTCAGATAAACTCAGCTCGCTTTCGATTTGGCCGGGAATTTTCGGATATTAAAATTCAGGCGAGAAACGCGCTTTACGCGTACAATAATAAACTATAGTTTATACTGTACCGGCGATATTTCGAAAATATAAAGGCCGCGTATATATATTCGAGAGCCGTCCTCGCGTGAGACTGATTATCGGGTGATTATGTTAATTTGTTTATTCTGGGCCGGCGGCACTCGGCGCCTATAGGTCGCGCACTATTCGTGTTTGGAAATTTTGAAATCTCCATCAGGCCGATTTAATTTCAGTGATTTCGCATCGATATGGGTTCCGAGTCATTGGGACGGAGAATTAAGCTCACGCATGTCAATTGTATACGCGCTACTTTTCTGCCGGCTCGTTATTATCGCTGCGCCTTGTTCTCGGAAGACAATTAAGCGCAATAGTCATTGTGTGTAAGCTTGCGTGTGTACGGCTGGAATAGATGAAATCACACGGCCTTTTCGAACACATGTAGGTTGCCGTATCTTTTTATTTGCTTTTCGATCGGCTGCATTTGTCTCGTTCAAACTGTATGTGCGATATCGTCTATTTATTGTTTAAGCTAATGCTAGCATTGGTTGAACATAACGAGGATTTGATTGTATCAAACGGCAAATACGAGTCTAATTTCATTCGATGTTCATCGATCTCCGATTCGAATGAATCTACACAGACTATGCAAATATTTAAATAATTCTAATTGATTTTTAGATGATGCTGTATTGATGAGATTAAAAATATTCTGAAATTTTCTGGATTGCAAAAGAATTTTAACCATGATTTCAAATTTTGTTTTTGTGATGCTACAAAAACTTTCGTTCAAACTCATGTAGCTTTTACTATTTAATTAAAGCATGAACTAACAATAATGCTTAATTGTTTTTTATAGCAAATCGCCACTCAATCGTCATCTAAGGAAAACAGATAATTTCTGCTGAGATTAAATTAGGAACAGAAAAACAGTATGTAATGGTAAAAGTACAAATGGAAAAAGTAAAATGCAGAAAGTAAATCAGTAACTTTTTATGATAATGCTCTTCTGAGCGTGTTTGAGAATAAAAAAAATTAGACGTGTCTGCAACTAATATTGGAATATATTTGCATGTACATATAACAAAAAGTCCTCTGCAACATAATTAGATGTACTGTCTTTGTTAAGTAGCAAAGGGAAAGAGAAAGAGAGAGAGAGAGAGAGAGAGGGGGGGAGGGGGGAGAAACAATTAGGTCAATGCCAGCCCTGAAAATACGGAATCCATCGTCGTTTCATTGATCAAGTTCCGAAGAAGTCCCATGCAAATGCCGATCTCAGCTCTTCCACGTCAGTAATTGGAAAAGTAGTTCGTTGAGAAATTCGGCTTTATCTACTGTAGGTTCGTTTTCAGCTGGTTTTTCTTCTTCTTCTTCTTCTTTTTTTTTCTTGTTTCAAATACGGGACGTCGCGACGACAAAGTTTTCTGACCAGTACCGCCGATACTAAGCGGATTTCATTGTCTCGGCAAAGTTTCTTCTCTTGGGCGATGTCACGTTTGTATCTATATGTATACGTGTGTATGTACACGTATACATATACACGAGGGTCGCAAGAGAGGGTCGAATTGCCAGTGGGCTCTTTTTCTCTTTCACTGGAAATCTCGCGATAGGGTATACAGTCCCGGCCTTTCTTTTCGAGTTTTCAGTCGGAAGCGGAGCACGAGGAAGATGTTCGCGTCTGGAGCGTCGAAAAAGCCACGATATCCGGTCGCAAGGACGCTTATACGATGCCTATTTCTCGAGGATGCGCTTTTTCCCTCTCGTATGCCGATATCAGGGCGGACACAATAATAATTTAGTGTATGGCCATAGTTTTTTTTTTATCGTTCCTTATTCAAGTCCAGAGTATCAAATCGTTGCTGAAAATGTGCAGTACACAAAATATTCAGATAAGGGCTGCGACCGCGCAGCTTTTTTCCCCTTTCACTAAAAATCTCGTGAAACTTCGTGAAACCCTCAAATTTTTAGCGTTTGTACTAAATTTTTTGTACAGCGCTAAAGTATACAGGTATATTTACTCTTAAAATATTTGCATTTAACCTTTCAATGCCGGCACTCCTCTAGGAGTTAAGCACGAAGCAAGTTCATGACATTTTGACTAATATCGCGACCTTTATTATCCAAAAATTTGTTATTTTACAAAATTTGACGTTTATAATGTAATACCTGAACGAGTAAAGTTTGAATCAAGTTTTAATCATTATGCTACTCTACAAAATGATAGATCGCGACGTAAACACAGGGGGTAACTATATCTCGCAATATAGGTCTATCATTACCCAGAAGCCGAATTAGTTGAAAACTATGTTTATCCGCGGATCGTTATTCAGCTATTTTCAGTATGCAATTGACAGCGCGAATTTTATATTTATTTTCCGTAAACGATCGAGCGAGAGGCAGAAATGCAAAAACCTTCCAATTAGCGCACGCATTACGGCGATTGATCCGAGCCATAATAAAATCCGCTCCACTTACTCCGGAACGCGCTGCTGGCGGAGGGAAAAAAAAAGTAAGCCACAGACAAATAACTAGCACATCCCTATAACTCAGGAGATAGCTCGCTCATAATCAAGACTTATCGAGGAGGGCAAAAATTTCTCCTTTATCTCTCTCTCTCTCTCTTTCTCTCGCTCTCTCTCTCTCCAGCGCGCACTTAATAAATCCTCCTCGATATCCAGCAACTGCTATCTCTTTCTCTCTCCTCCTCTATGCAGCATTGTACAGCGGAGATAGCCCGGGAAAGTCGGCAAAGCTCTTCAGCAGCAGCAGCGGCGCAAGCGGGTCGATCAAATCCATGGCGCTCTAATATCGTGGGCTCGAGGAGCGAGTCTGTGTAACAATTGCATTAAGAATTGAAATTTTCCCGACGCCGTGATCGGATTCCCATGGGGGCTCATATTCCGGCGAGTCGCTATATATATATATATCTATATATATATATATATATACGCGCGGTCTCGGGGATTTCCATGCTTATTGATTCGATTCTCTCTCTCTCTCTCTCTCTCTCTCTCTCTGCCTCACTCGCTCGCACGGAGAATCGCGCGCGTCTTCTTAATCGATCAGAGCGCCAGTATATATAGTGCGCGCGCGCAAGGATCAACTGCACCGGGCTCCGCATCGAGAAAGTTTCAATTTTTCTCCAGCTGCGCCAGGATCGACTGCTGCTGCTACTGCTGCTGCTGCTACTGCTCCTCGAAGACATCGGAGAGCAGAGAGAGAGGGGGGGGGGGGTTGCATCACTTGCATCGGAGAGGAGCCACTCTCCTTTATTTTCAGCATAAATTTTCGGGCAAAGTGGAATTTTATTCGAGACGCGCCGCCGTCGCCGCGAACAAATCTGCGACTCGATTCCCATTTAAAAGGCAATTTCGAGGTCAAAAGGTCGACCCGACGACGATGGGGCAGGAGGAGGAGGAGGGGGAGGAGGAAGCCCTCTGTACGTGTGTGCAGCGCGCGCCTGTCGGTGAAAGAGCCGGAGAGAGCAGCGAGATGGAGATTATAGAGTCATTCTCCCTCTCGAGGGATGGCAGCTGAGATGCAGTAGTCGGCAGTTGAGTTTATTTGTTTTGTATTACGCGCGATGAGCTAACGTATTATTCTACCGCTCCTTTGAGTATACATTTCCCTCCATCTCGCCCACCCCCCCCCTTTCTCTCCCGCTCACTCGGCGATTGCTTCAGCTCCATTTGCTCTTACTTACTTAATTATTGTCTTCTCGTCGGGTTCACCTATGTGTGTCTATGTCTTCATTTCGCTCACTCGTATAGGTGTATATAGCACACGAATAACCAACTCGGTGAATTAGACGTCACTGAGGGGACAGCTGGAGCCATTCTTGAATTAGCGAGAAACGAAAATGGAATTCTAGATTTGCGTAGAACTCGAATCGTGTGAAGCTTTCGAGAAATCGTTGATTTATTTAGAAACGGATCAGCCGCAATACTTTGCGCGTGGAAATTTTTGAACTTTTGTAAATGCTGATTTAAAACTGACACTGTTCTGAAGAAACTAAATAAATTCAATTGATCTTTATTTAAAACGAGCTATCGCAAGTTTTAAATCAAAGTTTGACCCAAATTGAGGAGCAAAAAACATTTCTTGATTTCTCGGGTAAAAGATCTACCGGTGCTCTATTTTATTGGTTTCAAATTTTGTTCTTACGTATGTCAGAGCGTTTAGAGCTAAATAATGCACACCGGGCTCCAAAACGCTGTGTGCGTGAATATCGTATCCTAAACATGTTACGGAAAGTGAATGTTTGATCCAGACTAGAACTAAGGCTTAGGACCCAGAATTACAAAGCGGTAGATCAATAAATCGTCGTGTGCTACGCAGAAGAGAAAGTCTAGAAAAAGGCCTGTATTTTGGAGCAACAGAGTAAATAAATTAGTCCAGAATCTTTTACACTACGAGAGTAAAATTGGAATAAGCATTTTTTGAGATATTTTTCTTTCTTATTCGTAGGGAGGGACGAAATGTGATTTGCATTTTTAGCAAGCAATATATCTTTCTTGTGCCGACTTTAAGCTAAACCAGTTTTGTTGTATTATCTCAACGATCTTTTGAGGAGTAATCCCACATACTTACACGATTTACTTCTTATCATATCGCCGGTTCTTTAAATTTTCTCGACATACATCATCACACACACACACAACGTTCCAAATGGTATGAAGATATAACTATACGTGTAACTCTTTAGGAATTACTTACAAGTACCTCCTCCTCCCCAAAAAAAAATCAACGAAGTAACCGTAACCGCGCAGACTTCTGCAATTTGCTCTCAGCCACTGATGAACCATTCTAACCGCATCGGAGACGAGAATCAGTTCGTTTAAAGAGAGAGCAAAGTAAAAAAAACCAAGAAAAAACGTAGCCCGGGATTTCCTGATTTTATTTTCGCGCAAACTCTGTTCTCGGCTTTCGTTTCTCATCTTTCTCTCTCTCTCTCTCTTCAGCCCCCACTGACGCGCGCAGGGCGCATTGTTCGTTCGCTCCTCCTCGAACGAGATCGGCCATGTAAACCCCTTCGCTGACTAGTCCCTCGATCGAGCGAATCCCTCCTCGAGCAGCTCGCCCTCGGCCAGCAGTAGTCGATCGTTCTCCCGCGGAAAATTTGAAATTTCGGACGAGCGCTTGATTTACTCTCTTTTTCTCTCTCTCTCTCCCTCGCCGTCATTGCTTTCGAGATAAACGGATTGAGGCGAGTGTACAGCCGGCCTCCGCTAAATATTCTCCCATTTCGCGATGGCTCGCGCCGCCGCGAGTTTCGGGGGGGAGAAAAAGTATCGAGAATTCCGAAACTAGCGCGATTAAATGGAAATGTCGGAGCCAATTGAAAACTCATTGTCTCTCGGAGAGACGATATGGGCGTCTCTCTCTCTCTTTCTCTCCGAGGCGCAGCTTCCCGCTCGCGCACAAGGCAAATTTTTGCTATAGCGCGCGACGAGCCAGCGAATTGTATTTGCATGTAATTGCATGTATATTTGTCCGTCGCTCTCTCTCTCTCTCTCTATCTTTCGCTGGAAGGGGGAAGCTCTCTCTCTCTCTCTCCGGGTATTGCGACGACGCAATTTGCACCTTAATTCCTCGGGCAGCCTGAGAAAATTTAATATTCGCGCGGGCGCCAAAGAATGAAAGTCCACCGCTGTTGGAAGACGCCGCCGTCGCTGCCGTTGCTGCTGCTCGAAAAATGAAAAAGTGAGGGAAAATAACAACGCGGAATAAGGAAAGCGCCGGGGAAGAGAGAGACGGGAGGCCAGCGCGGGCAAAAGGAAACACGACGTCACGCGGCGGGGGAGAATGAGATGCGGAGAAGAAGGAGGAAGACGCGAGCGAAAGCCAGGAGGGATCTTCGCCGCCCGACTTCCGACACTATTTTTCCGTCCTTGTCGTCGACGGCGGCAGTGGCGGCGGCTGGGTGTACAAAAAAAAAAAAAAAAGAAAATGAAAGCAAGAAAAAAAGAAAAACGCGCTAAGACTCCGGCGAAAAAACTCACGCGCGGCGATTCTCTCGTAAATAAAATCTTAATTGTCTCGACTCCTCGCTGAGCGAGAGAGATAGAGAGAACTGCGAGGATTTGTCTTTCTCTCTCTCTCTTTCTCTCCCGGCCCCTTTTTCTCTGTTTTTCGCGATACATACAAAGTGACAATGGAGACTTTCCAGTACTTTTTGCGAGAGCGCTTCGCTTATTCAAATGCTTCGCCCCGCGCGTCGACGAGTTTTTCTTTCGGCTTTTATTTTCTTGCGCGCGCCTGGCGTTTTCATAAGCGCCGCGGCACGAGACGACGAGAAGATTAGCCGCCGCGCGAATGACGCGTGAGAATAATTTTAATTGCGCGCTAGTTGCCTTGTCGACGGAGAGATTTATTAGTCGCGAGGACGGGGGAGGAAAAATTCTCGAGATAACAACTTGCTGCCTTCCTGGAATTACGAGTGTAGGCAGTGTACTTTTACAGGAGTCGTCGAGTGCTTGCGATTTCTTTTTTCGTACAGGGGGGCAGTGTTCGTCTGAATGTATACGACCAATTCTCCTAGAAAAATGCACTTTTCGGGGGTTCAGAAATTGAAATTTTTTTTTTTAAAGCTAGAGGTTTCGGACCGATGAGACTTTCTTCTGTGAGCCGAAAGGTAGTCAATAGTGCAGAGGAACACAAAAGTTACTAGTAATGCGTCAAAATACTGGAATAATAACGACTACAAATGTTTCCGAATAAAGCACAAATAAAGTTTCAAATTACACTACAATAAAATACAACATGAGAGCTTTAATTTAAAAAAGAAAACGCTCAGATTCGATGCTCTGATCAAAAGTTATGTCTGTTAAAAAAAAAAATAAAATAAAAATCCGAATAACCGATTTTCTTTTTTTCTCCATATACCTCCCCATGTTAAATTTTCATGTTTCCTGTTTCCCATATTCCTCTGCATTTTTGACTATCTTTTAGCTTACAGAAGAAAGCCTGATCGGTTTGAAACCTTTAGTTTTAAAAAAAAATTTCGTTTTCTGGATCTCCGAAAAGTGCATTTTTCTAGGAGAATTGGTCATATGGAGTTGAAGTTGACAGGAAAAGAAAAACAATTTATTCGTAAACTTTGCAGAACCAAATTCTTTTTTTCTAGATAATCTCCACGCAAAATAACAATAAGCAGCTGAGTATTTGTTCTCAATTTCGTTCATTATAAGCTCGTGTTTAATTTCAACAATGATTTATTCAGACAACTTTGGATGTGTCAATGATAAGCTTCTAGAAGTAGAATATTTCATGGGTAATTCTGCTATTTTAGTAACGAATAATTCATAATCTGGTATCGAGGCAAAATGAATGAAGAATTTGTAGATAATCTTTAATTACCTTTGAATCTGTTATTTCGTATGTATATGAGTGAAATTGCAAGCATATTAAATTTTTAAATTGAACGAGTATTGATCCAAATAATTATAATTTGGGATGCACATATACATGTACAAAAAAAAGAATTATCTGTATAAATATTTAGGTAGAATATTTGATAGTAAAATTAGTAAAGCATGTATTTTTAGTGAAAACTATGCATTGAAAAATGTATTGAAAAATGTGCAAAAAATATTGTAAATGAAAATAATTGTATATATCATACCAATTGAGCATAGTAACTCATAGCACATTTGAATTGGAAACATTCATTTTTTTTTACGAAAACCTAAATTTGAAAAGTTTTACCACTAAGAGCAAACTAAGAAAAAAGAACGTATATAAAGTTTGATCGGACGAAAAATTGTCATTAGAGACAATAAGATAATAGCTTACATTTTTTATTTCTCAATTGCACAGTCCTTAGAAGATACTCCCTTCCCTTTCTAAAGCCAGACCCCGAGATACGCCATCCTCGAAATCACGAGATTAGTTTTCTTCGCGGCGCCAACTCCGGGGGACGCGCTCTTCTCAAAGCTTTATCTAAATTACACCGCAGCCGCGTAGACAGCCGGCGCGCAGATGTGTATCAGGGAATTTTCGATTGTTTCGCCGTGAACAATGTTAATTTCGACGCGCGATGAGACCGGAGCGCGACGAGATCCTCTCTGGGGGCTCGGAGATGCATGAAAATCGGTTTACCTGCGCATCGCCGAAATACATCCCCCCCGCGCTCTGCTCCGTCTCGAGAGTTTGTCTTTGAATTTGGCCCGATTGATCGTCCCGCACAATGGAAACGCTCGGCTGGACGCTTCTCGCGCGTCGCCTTTCTCTCTATCGCGGTCGTCCGCCGAGAATTCGGGGTAATAGAACCTGCCGATTTGATGTCCCGCAGGGAAATTGCGAGTAATAAAAACTCTCCGCTACGCCATTCGCGTGCGTATATGCGCGGAGATATACGGCGGGTTTTATACTTGCGGTATATTGTATGTATTTATAGCAGATATGTATATATATACTGTATTTTTATACTTACTTCGTATTTAAACGGGTTTGTGTATATTTTTATGCAGAGATTGTTTGACACCAAAAATTATTATCACTCAATTTCCGGTCGAGCTGATGGTTGACTACGTACGAAAAAAGAATTAATTTTCTTACAACGAGTTGCAAAAGCAGAATTTACATGTACACCAACCGAAGTAACCGCGACGTAGTCTCGTGGAATGTTGCACGAGTGTAGCGTCTCAAAATCATCTATTCAAATGCCCTTCGGCAAGTATTTTGAACGTTAACTTCAAACTTCACAGCATAGTTTACGTAACCGCATAATGAAGATCAACAGCTAAGTCGAGATTCTACATAATTCTCTTTTTATCGCTTCTTATTAAACGCGAATTAGTTGTTTATTTATTTGTTCGTCCGTCGCGTTACGGGCGCGAATCCGAATTTTTAATTAACCGCCACACCTCGTCAACCGGGTAAGATTCGTCCGCCAATTTGCATTCCTCCGGGTTTGTCACGCTAATTGAAGGGGGGACATAATAAATAATTTCTGGAACGGAAATTATAATTAATTATACTCGAAGTTGTACCTTAAGCGCAACTTTGAAATCCACGGGGCGCGCGCCAAAGCAGTAAATTATAGAGCGCGACACGCCGAGATAAAATATAAATATCAAAAAGAAATGGAAGAAGAAAAAAACGCGCTGATATAGATGAGCAGATCTCTCGAGCACAAAAGCCTCGAGATTGTCCTCGATCCTCTTTAATTAGCATCCTGGCTCTCGAGCCAGCGCAGCTACGTCCTGTCTCTCTCTCTCTCCGAACGAAAAAGTCCTCTTAAAACTCCCTGAATGTTCATTTCATTTTTCATGCTCGGCGAGGGGCTTGTGCGCAGTCGCCTAATCACCGGGCCACACCGTTGAAAAACACGACGCACACTCTTCTCTCTCTCTCTCTCTCTCTCTCTCTCTCTCTCTCTCCAAAAAAAGATCCTTGTTCCAGGCCCTTTTTTGTAATTTAGATTAATTCGGGTGCACACTATCTCTAACGAGACCGCGCTAATCTCGTCCAGCAGCAGCAGCAGCAGCAGCAGCAGCAGTAGCCCAGAGACAGAGACATAAAGTTTCGCGCGATTTTTCGCACCTCTCGCCACGTAGCTGCATTAATATCTTTGATGGCGATAAATCGATGCTCGTTCTTTACAAGCGTATACGTATAGTATATATTTCTATTAATACCGGAGGAGCGGGGGAGAATTGATGGGAAAAGCGAGGTGGGCCAAAGAAAAAAATGCGTAATTCAATGCAAGAGGTGCGCCTCTTCCATCTGTAACTCTCGGCATGTGCAGCCCGTCAGTGTATATACGTATACGTAGTCTCGTGCTTTGTCTTGTTCCGCTGTCGAAGAGCATCTCTCGACTCATCCCCTATTCCGCGAAGAAGCTCTCCTCCTTCTCCTCCTCCTCCTTCTCCTCCAGCTACTGCTCCACCTCGCGGACTGAGAGACAGAGAGAGAGAGAGAGTTTGTATTAAACGTCGATGGTATAATCCATTTTGGCGAGTGTGCAGTCCGTATATAGGGGGCTCTGGGAAGAGCGTTTCTCCCCGCAATTTGAATATCGGCTATCGATCGGACTACACATAATATTCGAGCGACTGCAGCCGCCGCCGCCGCCGCCGCCGCGACTTCTCTCGGCTACAGCTGGCCTAACTCCAACAGCTAAGAGCTGTAATCGAGGAGTCCATAGCCGAAGTCGCTGTTTCTCGATTCCCCTTCGCCTCCCGTACACGGCTTCCCTCCTGACGCAGCCGCCCTCGACTAACGCTCTTCCCTCCCGCGCTCGCTCTCGCTCTCTCGGTTTCTTACTTTATTACTCCCACTTGTGTAACACATCTCCGGGCCCTGCCTCTATCTCGCGCGCGCGAACAAACTGCGCTGCTGCTGCTGCTGCTTTTGTGCAGCCGTTGATATAAGGCCGAGAAGGAGCAGAATTTTCTCATCCTTTTCTACCCCCTCCCCCTCCCTCCCCGCTAGGAACACTCCGGAGAGCTTCGGGGGGGGGGGGGGGGGGTGCCGAAACAGGATTGAGAAGTCGAGGTGTGTACAGTACGTTTTACAGCATCGAGAGCTATGTAAGCGCGGCTGATACGCTGCTGCGCGCGTGATCGATGCCTGGCCGTATCGCGATTTTTCCACTTGCCGCACGAGCGAAAACTTACTTCGAATCTCGTTCGGAGCGGAAATTCTGCGGCTGTAGGGCGTCCCATTGTGCGTCGCTGTAACGAGAAAGTCATTTCACGAGAGCGCGTGACGTTGCGATGCGCACACGAGATCGCGGCGTCTGACTGTATCCCGCCCTTTTTCACTAGCCGCGATAGCAGAAGTTACACGCGGCAACACATCCGAACGAAACTTCGAGTGTTGCTCGGAATGGGAATTGCGTAGTTGCAGTTCCTGCGTTGTACGTCGCTGCGCCGAGAGAGAGAGAGAGAGAGCAGGTCTCATTAATCCGATTTCGAAGCGCTCGGTTTGACGCACTCATGATCGAAGTCTGACTGTACCGGGATTGTTTCACTTGCCAACTATACGAGCACCGCGTACACGTACGCGCGCGGCTCCATACACGATACGAAGCTCACCTGTTCGAGAATCCAGCGAGTCTTTTACGAAGACACGTTTCCACGGAGAGAAATAACGCGTCTCGCCGAGCATTAATCTCCGAAATAAATAAAGGAAAATGCGCTATCTCGAGACGACGTGGGGTGTGGGGGGAGGGGGTAAGGTTGGCACACAGCGCACTGGAAAATCTAAGCGTACAAATCTACAAAGACATCAAGCTTCATAAACTCGGTAAATTGCTCCCGAGGATCGCACGGGGGTCTTTCCTCTGGCTCTCTCTCTCTCTCTCTCTCGTAGTAGCGCAAACGACAATATCATCCGAGTCTGCCCAGGGGGAGAGACAGAGAGAGAGAGAGAGAGAGAGAGAGAGAGAGAGAGAGAGAGCGAGCTGGCAGCTCTTTCCCTCCTATCTTACACATCTCTATCTTGTTTTGCTTCCTTAATTTCTACACAGTCTGACTGTCCCATTCTGGGCATATCTTCGCGCGTTCCTTATCTCGATTATTCTCTATAGCTTTCTATCTTGTTCTCTCTCTCTCGCTCTCTCTTTAGCATCTCGCTCTCGCCTCCTCGCTCCCTTTCACTCGGTTAATTACGAAATTTCACGTTACATCGCGTTACACGCGCATACGAGCATACAGAGGGAGAGAGAACTCGCTAGCTCGTACAACGATGAATACCATTATGTTACGAGATCGAGTCTTATTCCCCATGAATATATACCGCGCAATATGCACGTCGGCAGATTGCCTCGACTATGCGTGCGCTAACGCTCATTTCTAATCCATCATCGTGCCGGATCGCGACTCGATTGATCGTCGCTCTTGCGGATCGGATTGTTACATCGTGTTTCTGTGTCGGGCGTTAAGGGATTTCGCGAGCTTCTACCGCTTGATTGATCGAGAAATAAGGCTTTCTCTTTCGGTCACTTGCCTCCGAGATTCGGTGGGGTATACGTTGGTATGCTTTAATACTTCGACAAATAGAAGGGTACACGTATAAGTGTCTCGAGGATGTATACCGCGGGTCGTTCAACGACCTTAGTGATTCTCAGCTCGGAATGAATTGGAATACTTTGCTATTTTGAAATGTAATAATAGGACTTTCTAATGTTAAAACGTCACTACTCATGATATTGAACGTTGGAAGAAGAGTATCGAAAATTCAAAGAATTCAAAAGAGGAAAATTGTGATTTTTCTTCTCGCGAACTTGACGTTATACATCCTTGAGACAAACTCGCTTTGTAATAAAGAATAATTTCGCGAACAAAGGGGATGATTTTTTTCAGAACCATTGTGAACAACAACACTGAGTATCTTGAGAATGCATCTCCCTTGTTACGTTTTCACCATAACAACTTTACAACTTTTTTCAGGAGCAAAAACAGAACCTACGCGTAAAATTTCAAACTCGCGCAGTTTCTTTCTGCTTCGTCCGTAGCCTTCTTGCGAACCTATGGTATTGCGTTAAATTCCTATACTGATCGAAACTTCTCTCTCATCGCTGCATCAATTTTGATATTTGCAAGAAGACACTGCTTTTCCCGATAAATACTTTTACGGTTCTTCGCGCGGATAAAAATATTGCACAACACAATACAGACTCGTCGATAAGCTGCTGGAACTTTATCATTAGCGTCGCTTGCATCCCCGATGAATTTATAAATAACTAGCGTTTCCGACGCTGCGATTGTTTTATTTCGCTACACTCGCGCTTTTCCTTGAAATTCAGCGAAGACGCGCTCGCTCGCGTTTTTACACTCCCCCGCGCACTTTCGAGCGTAAGTACACAAAAGCCCGCGCAATATTAACAAATGTGACGGCCCGTTTGAAAGCCCATTGTGCTCGAGCGCGTGACATTCAGCGCAGCGAGCGCGGAACCAGCTTAGATAAGCCCCGTATCAGAATGCGGAGAGATGATAAACGCTCGGGGCTCGACTCGCCGGAAGGGTTGAGAGAGCGAGAGACGCGCGAAAAAATCTCGCGAATCCCAAAAGCTCTCGCGTGTCTGAGGAGAGGCAAAACAGCCAAAATGCATTTATAAAACAAAAGCCCGACAAAACAAAGGAGGTACAGTACAGCGGCGATCCCCCTCCCGCGCGGCACAGGACGTCGGAGCAAATCCAATTTTTCTTTTCGCGCGCGAACGCGCCAAGAAAATCTCTCCGACATTCTCGGCGCGCTCCGAAAACTCTCTCTCTCTCTCTCTCTCTAAAACTTTGCTCGCGCGCAAACAAGGTCGCGGGTAAGTAAACCGGTCGCCCGCGTTACGTTCGCAATGAGGGTGGGAGAGAGCACGCGCGACAAACGATATTCCAGCTCAATTGTCCGTCGGCGCGAGTTTTCTCGGTGAGCGCAACTTTTTTACGCCCGACTTCCGAGTGCATTACACGAGATCCAGCGACGTGCCGGACAATGTCTCGCTTCGCGACCGAATTTTCCGTGGCTATATACGTGTACGCGCCGCGTTTACATACACGACCGCGGCTCGTATTGTGCGCGTTGAGAAAGGACGTGCTGTGCTCAACACATACTCGCAACGACTCGCTGGAAAGGGGAGAAGAAGAGAGAACAAAAAGTCTCGCTAAGGCATTGGATGTAGAGCCGCGGTGTTGTTGGCCCACGTATATATATATATACGGCGATGGAGCTTTTAGTCCTGCGGTATCTCTCTCTCTTTCCATTGCCGTCTTTCGCCTCGATATTGTGTACAGGAGAGAACGGCTGCAAACGAGTAAACAGACGTGAGTGCAACTGTCGCGTTAGCCTAGTGAGCCCCGGGAGACTCGGCTCTCGAGATTGTATCGACAGGCCACATACGCGCCTCGGACATTTACGCGCGCGGGTGCGTAAATGGCTCGACGACCCTTTTACCGATACGCGCATACATCGCTTTCAAGCAGCATTTCCATCCATCGTGCCTATATAGGCTCCTCCTGCATTATATCGGTTATTTTCCGATTTTAGGATCTTTAATCGACGGTTATATCGGTTGTCCAGGCTGCGCGCTCGCGCGCGGCGTCGAATTTGATTTGTGTATATAGAGTTTCCGGGAGGGAGGGAGGGAGGGAGGGACTCGCCAGATAGTCCCCGCGCGCGGGCACAACGTCTATGCAGTAAATTTTACGTACTATTTTGCCCAATAAAAGCCCGGGATTTAGCCTGACAATAAATGTCTTACCCACATCAGGCATTGCGATTTGATTGTACAATGCAATATAGCCGAGCTCTATCAATCACGCTGTAGTGACGTTAATGAAGCTCGCCTGTATTTCGTGCGTGCGCGAAGCGTTGCGCGCGTTTTGGAAGCGGTCAAAAAGTGTAACGTCAGAAAACAAAGTGCAAATATTTCTCTATATTCTAGTCGTTAGGTGCGGACTTGTGGGAGCGCGCGGCAATAATTTTAAAATTTACGCCGGATATCAATGTTTACACGGTTCGGACGATTTAAACATCATGTGAATGCGTTGTAACGCGCGCGGTATTACACGTCACGACGGAAATTGGGGCGTGCAATAGAGGTGTATGATTGAGATACGTGAGCAATTGTTGATGGAAAAAAATTTTGATGTTGTTTTCGTTTTGATGTACGAAAATGATAACGCGTAGTTTGCTGCTGTAATTAATTAAGGCGAAGTTTAGTCTTGTTTTGGGTATACCTGTACAGCAAAACTTTATTAAAAGTGATTCTAAACGATTTTGGAGTGGACATTTATTAATAGCTTTACACAGACTCAACGTAATCGAGTTCCACTGGTGATAGATGCAAAGTGTTAAAAAAGAAAAAGATAAATTTAGTTATTACACAAATTGGGCCTATTCGTATTGTTAGTCACCAGATTTAATGACGTATTCGATACAAGGAATGTTACTATTTATTTTAAAAAAATTGAAAATAAAATTAAACAATAAGTCATACTATATGTAATCGCAGTTTCAATTCATTTAATCGTACGTCACCAGGCATTATCCGTTAGCACCGTCGTTATACATTGATTGCACTGAATAAATCAATAATATTCAATAATTGATTTGGAATTCTTCCAATTAAAAACGGTTTTCAATATAACCTTAATTAATTGTAAATTCTGTCGAGACTCGACTTCGCAAACTTCGAATTTCGACTTGCAAGTTCGACGCTCTAACGACACCGTTTTTTTATTGCAATCAGACACCGATGACATTCCGCGTGTATCACGTCCATAGCTCAGGTCATAGACATTCCCGTCGATCAATCATGCGTCTTTGTAGACTTCCTGTTTTATTGGCAACTGTCGCTCGAATCCTTCTGATCATTCCGCATACTTCACCTGATGTACTTGGCTTAAACTGGATTCTTACGAATTTTTCATTAATCCTTGTAAATATACGATACGTAGCTGTAAATCGACATTTCACCTTGTTTGATGGCAGCGTAAAGTCCCATTTTCGACACTAAAAAATCTCGATGGCTATTTCAATTTTGGGATTCGGTTTTACCATTCAACAACAGTTTAATAATAATTTAACAGTTAACTGATAATAGCCGTCATTATCGAGCGCAACGAAGTTAAATTAGTTGTTTCAATTAGCTCTCCCTTTTTGTGCCATAACGTACCAATCGAAGTTAATCCTTGTATTTCACTAATTCATTCGCGTGTGTAAACACAGCCAATCGGATTAAGCCATTTTGGCAATTACAAGTTAACGATCGCAAAAGCTTATCGAAGAACTGCGTAAATGCATTTTTTCCATTGTAACAACGTAACCAGTTCGTTCAACCCGTACACCCGAACCAATAGTAGCTAACGAACGCATTTGAATAAATTGTAAATGAAGCGTCGACAAAGTTATTACCCCATAACAGGGTTAGCGACAGTTTCGGTTTACTTCAACAAAGGACTGTCTGCATCGGGAAACCCCGAATCCTGTAAGACGCAAGTGCTTGAATCAATAAACGTTTGACGGATTCCCTCGTCTAGAGGAAACAGCTAAGTTGGCCAACCATAAAAGAAAATTTGATCTTCCGATAGAATTAAACCTTTTCAGCGTTTAGAATTTCCTGCAGCCCGCTGTATTAATCTTAAGTATAGCAAAAAAGGGCCGATGGGCACATTCTCTTATTGTTACATCTCGAGGAAAACTGGTTCTATCATCCGTACACACGATCGTCTCTCCTGTATGCATATACACAATACACCAGAATGTCAACACAATAAAAAATTCAAAATTCAACGAGATCCTCGTCGAAACTCGTCTCAAAATCGTCAGTCAAAGCGTTCATTAAATAAGCGTCATTTCAGCGCCGACAGCTCGGTTAACTCCTTCGCGACTATCCCGGTGCGCCGTGGGCGTACGTGGGCCGCTGCAGCAGCTCTATATATACACATCTGAAATGCGGTTTCAATTATGCTTGCTCGTCGCGCTCGGCACACACATGCGCGCAGGTCGGAGCAAGTACACCCATACATACAGGGTACAAGAGTCGAGGGGGGAGAGAGAGAGAGAGTACAATTTGCTTCGCCTTTCCACCGGTACGCTGCGGATATAGAGGCAGAACTTGTAGCTCTTTTACGGTCGCGGAAGGCGCTTTAGCCGCTAACAGGTGTTTGCACCGCGCGCCGAAGAATTCAATTTCGCCGGAGCTCTGTGCTGCTGCTACTGCTGCTGCTGCAGCCACGCGCTCGCTGCCCTCGATATCTCAGGCAGCGAGCAATCCGCACTGGATTTCGGGGGAGAGGGCGCAGAGGATACGGCCGGTGATTTCGTGCGGGGGGAAGGGGAGGCTATGTGGGACGACCGAAAGTATCGTAGCCATTGACGATGCTCGGGCTTTTTATTTTCCTCCGTTGCGCCGCGCTACATATATACAAGTATACGCCTACGTATAGTAGAGCCCGCGCGACGGCTGCGCGACGACTTTGAGCCAGCGATGCGGACGAGGCGTCTGCCAAGTGCATATTATGCGGAGAGAAAGAGAGATTGCCACTGGGTTACGCGGATATATACGTATGTGCGCACACACACACGCACACACAACTGCTGAACTTTCTCGGGAGGAGTGGTTTGTTTTCGATCTCTGCGCGCGCGGGCTTCTTTTTCCTCGGCTCAATTTAGGAGATGTACACGCCGCGCGTATACGACGCTGTCCAGAGACTAGACTTTATACGTTTTAGGGGCTTGCGCGAGAAGGAAAGAAAAAAAAAAAAAAAATAAGAGCCCGAGATGTAGGACGTACACAACGCTGCGTCGGTGCTTTCCAAACGAAACCGGCCTCGCGGAGAGCGAATAACGGCCGAGTCCCGAAACTGGAATGTTTCTCGCTGTGCCAGAGGCAGAAAGAAAAAAAAAATAACGAAAAACGTGCAACTCTCGGAAAATAAAAAAAAAAGATTCACTCGCGAAGAAGAGCGAGCGCGGCACTCGATCGTTGCGCCCGCGATTTTATACATATTCAGCCGAATTAAATTGCGAAACGCGGTGGAGAGGGAGAGAGAGAGAAAGAGAGAGAGAGAGCTCCTCCTCCGGACAAATCATCAGCATAAAAAGGTATCATTTGTCCATGCCGCTCCACGGGCAATTACTCACCGGGCTAAATACGCTTTCTCTAATGCGTATCAGTCGAATCGTGCTCCTCCCCGCCCCCCCCCCCATTCCGGTAAAAACTTTTAATTCCGACAATAGCGATTCGCTTTACAGCGCCGCCGTGTAGCAGCAGCGACGATCCCGCAGCGGTATCGGCAGTACAGTAGTAAACAAAAAGGAGCCCCGCGTGCGCGCAGAGGCGCAAAAATTGCTAAGCGCAACAAATTGTTTCGCTTAGTATAAAACGCTTTGCTCGCGCGCTCGCGCACGAGTTTATATATATAGAGAGACCGGCCGAACTTCCCTCGGAATACGTTCCGTTCTTTAATTCTTTATGCTCTCTCTCTCTTGCTCGTTCTTTCGCTTCTTTTCTATCTCTCCTCTAAAGCTCGGCCATCCCCCCTCCCCCACCCGTCCCACTCCACTCGAAGTTCCATTTGTATCAGAAGAGCTTTTTTTTGCGCGCATTCAGGATTGACTGAATTGCGAAAACAGCTTTCAGAAAAACGCAGATTTGCGACTAGACGCCGGAATAGCGAATAAAGTGTGAAGCCTTCTCTCTCTCTCTCTCTCTCTCGTGCCCTCCCTTTCTTTGAATCCCATAGCATTTGTCCCAGTTTCCTTTCCACTCCCCCCCCCCCTTCCGTTCGTCCCCGCCGCTCAGTAGCTCTATACTTATAGATATACGCGCGCGGCTGTATACACACAGCCTTTTTCTTCTTTTCCCGCGCGCTGCCGCTGCAGTAGCCAGCTATATCTGTGTCCTTCGCTCGCTCTTGCAATCTGCGCGCTCGCCTCTCCCATCTCTCTCTCTCTCTCTCGGCTTCCTTTGTCTTCGCTTCGTCTTTGTCCGCTCCTTTACGCATATTTCCCTCTCGCTTTTTCGGCGCCTCTCGCGCGCGCGCGCGCGCGCACTTTCATTTCCCCTCTTTATTTCCTGTCAAAGTCGCCGGGCAAACAAAAAAGCTCGGCGTGATAGAGAGAGAATCATACGACTGTACACAGCATTGTTTTCCTTGCCCTCCGCTATTGACCGATGGCATTAAGTTTTATATATACGAGCGATCCTCGCGGAAAAAATCGTCCTTATCGCTGCGCGCGCGGATTTCATTGTTATATACCGCGATCGCTGCACTATAAAACTCATCAGAGCCAGCGTTGGCGGCAGTTTTATCGAAACGGGGATGCGAGAGAATCGTCGAGAGAATCGTCGTTTTCCAGGTCGCTTTTACTCATCCCCCCCGCAGTCGAGGCGGGCTGATAAGCGCACGCAGAGAGCCTATGGGCAAAGGGACGACGAGCTTCCTTTGAAACCTGTTAGCCAGCGGGACGGGCTGGCTGGACTAGCCGCCGCGTCTGATGTGGAAGTGCCGCTCGATTGCAGCTCTCTCTCTCTCAGCCACAGTCTCGCTGTCTACGGCCGAGTCGACGAGGCGTTCGTTTTAATTTATACGCGCGCTGCAGGCCGATTCTGCATGCACCCTGTAGCCCATTATCTATTTCGCCGCGATGCCGTCTTGAAATTCTCTGTGTATACACAGAGCGCGGGCCTGTCGAGTTTTTGAATTTACGTTTGTTAGATAAAGGTTCCGTGATCGCACGGGTGGGATATTCAAGTGAAAATTCTCACACGGCGTGTTGTTCCCTTTTTATAGATCCCGTTTGATTAGTTATAGTCTGCGAAATTCGTGTGTTGGCTGTTTATTAATGAACTTATCGGTTGGTTTGCAAAAAGTTTTTCTTTCAAAGTATATTTCTTTGGAAATATATTGAACTCGGCAGTAAATATTCTGAGAATCAAGTTGCTCGGTGTAATGCGCTTCGCAAAACGCGTAACGCACGCAGGGCAGAAAATCTAAAGATCTCTCTAAAATAATTTGAGTGAAATTTTCACTATTTGAATGGGTGAACTGTTTATAACTATCAGAATAGTGAACTTTTTACTATTGAATAAGCGAAATTAAAGTTTGATTTATTGCAAAGTTGTGGCTCACTATTTAAAAAGTGAAAAAACAAATACATTTGTGCTAAAAAGAGCTATCTTCATAATTTTTTTGGTCCATCTAATTCCCATCAAGCAACGTGAATGCACATAAATTTGCTGACAATGGCAGATATTTTTGAAGACACGATACATTTTTTTAAAATTTATATTGCTATAATTAATAACTGAATAATAATTGCTTTGGTTTGCAGTAATAATACTGTAGGATTGTGTCTTGTAAGAAAAATGTTATTGTTTTACTTGCTGTTACTTTTTCAGTCTTACTTCAATAAAAAAAGCTGCAAAAATATTTTGACCCAAATTCTACCATTATTTATCCCTTTCATCAATTTCATAATTGAACGAAATTGTGATCAACTGCTAGATTCATTTTTCAACAATTAGTAATGGAATTATTATTAATAAATACTTTATTATGATTTCCGTAATTAAATGGCATATATGCGTTCATACATGTAAATTAATTACGGAAATATAAGTATTCTTTTGACATCAAACATTTATAAAACTGAATTTTCGCTAAGAGAAACAGCGTTTGTTCGCTTATTGAAAAGTTTTAAATTAATTATTTAATTGGTGGAATTCTACGAGATTGCAAAGGGTATAAATTTTTATAAAAGTGAATATTCAGTGTGGAAACAGGGCTTATTCGCCTATTGAAAAATTAAAAATTAAAAATTAGTTATTTATGCGCAGGGTATACTCACGATTTCCCAGTGAAAGGATTTTCACTCAACACAATAGTGAATATTCACTGTGAAACAGCTGTCTTTCACTTAAGTTCATTTACAGAGTGGAAAAACGAAGCCTCGTATGGACAAACGGTCAACGACAGCGCCCAACAGCATTACGTTTAATATCCAAAATCTACGCAGCCAGGCCGAGAGAGTCGCGAGCAAACGTGAGAATAAACGCGCGCACGCGGTGTCCCCATACGCGGGCAATCTGTCTCCGCCGCGCGCGTATTCTTTCTTCCCCGGTCGAGAAAGTATATGCACGCGCGCTGAGAACAGCTGTTGGGACGGCGCGTATATTAGGCTTATTTAGCGGACAAGCGAGCATTGTTTTATGATTTTACGAGGCTGCGGCGCAGCGCGCAAAATTGAGCGGAGCCAGCGGGCGAGGGAATAAAATGCAAGCCAACCCGCGGATGCATACGTATGTATATAGGCGAGCTTGGACCGGTGCGAGAGGACCCTTTTTACGACTGCGCTCTTATTAAGTAACGTCGGCCTCGCGTCTCGCACTGTCGCCTGAGAGAACGAGATAGAGAGAGAGAGAGAGAGAGAGAGAGAGAGAGAGAGAGAGAGAGAGAGAGAGAGATGCTGGGACTCGAATGCACGCATAATTTGCGAATTTGTGTCTCAGGCTTGGAAATTTCGCCGACTGCCTCGAGCGCAAATTGTCATCTGGAAAAGTGAGATTGGAAAGGATGGAAAGGCTGGATGTTCGTTTTTCCGTGCTCATCGGCGCGTCAAAGCTCGGAATTTCGTGTTCTATCTGCGCGTCTCTGGTCTTGGGTAAATGCATTTTTCTTTTTCGTATATATAACTGCAGTTTAGAGCCCTGTTTGTACACTTTTCGCGGACTATTATTTGCGGTACAAGAGTCTCGCCGGCATTTGGAAATTCGAGGTGAAATACTAGATACTGTCTTATCTTGAAAAGAAATGAAGATTGTTTTTTAAAACTCGAAAAAATACGCAGCGAGCTTTTCTTTTTAACTTTTGTCGGGATGTGTCACGCTCGGAACGCTTTTTTGCAAAAAAGATATTGCATGAGAATGCTTCAGATATACAATAACGTGTATTTAGAAATTTTGTTATGTAGACACGAACCTACAGGTGCGCAACATTTAATCTAAAAAATCGTTTAAGGGGTTGTGGCAGGGTTAAAGATAGGAAAAAAAAATTTTTTTTTGTAAGCTTTACAAATTTGAATATTTGCGTAATCATGGTAAAACACCTTTTATTTTAAAGCGTTCATTCAGACCTTCACTTTAAGCTATTGAACTCTCAAAAATATTAATTTTTACCTCGCAAATCTATTATTATTACGTCATTTGTTTACTGAAGTTTTATTGCGGCGTACACGATTCCAAGCGTTTGAGTAGACGAAATTAAATGTTTAATACCTCATTTTACTCCTTAAAACCTGCACTACAAACTAAGTAAAGCACTTTTTTTAATAAAAAAATGTTTTCCATTTTTTCAAACAAGTTCATGTTATTTTTTTTAATGACTAAAACGCATTTGAAAAAATGACGCAAAGTTGTTTTAAAAAATTCCTTAAACCGATACAAGCGGTAAGTCTGTGACAGTAATTTTAGTCAACCTATCGCGTTTTTTTTTTGCCTTTACAATTACACCCTATTGAGGGGATTACAAACACTCGAAGAGCGCGAATAAAGCCGCGCGGTTCGCCTTCAAAGCGACATTCGTATTCAGTGTAAACTCTTTTGTTCCTCGCGCGCCGGGCATTCGCCAACTTTTTCGAGTGCAAAAAAAAAAAAAATTACTCTGCAAAAGAAAATATCTTTGGAAAAATCAGCCGCATAAAAATCTAATGAATTTTACGGGACCCTAGAGTTCGGAGTTTTACAGCGTCCAAACTGGGGAAATATTTACGCGGAGAGAGAAAGAGACCTTTGCGCTCGTAAACAGAACCAATAAGCGAGCGTATCCTCCGAAACAGCAGCTCGCTCGCCGCACAGCCGAAAACTCGCGGTCGTGCTTAATATTACCGGTGTGTGCGGCGAGAGGAAAAGTCTCGCAAGCCGTTGTAATCTCTCATTCTCTCTATACACACACACACAGCCACACACATACATATATAGGTATACCGGCTGGCTGTGACGCCAGCGCTTTCGCCACTACGCGGCTTGATTGTTATTGCCGCTCGCGCGAGAGCCCCGATGCTGATGGACAAAGCAGACGTGACCTTATATAGAAGGATAAACCCTAAGCACGGCAGCACACATACACCTCTCTATTTCCCGCCGCGCGCGACGCGCGCGGTGTGTCTGACGAATTCGAGTTTGGAGTTCGGAGTTTCGACTTTTGATGCTGGGATTTAGCCAACTTATCCGCTATATCTTCTTTCGGATCGAAGCTTTCGCGTGGCCGTAATTTCGTGCGGCCGCGACTACTGCGCTGTGTGTGATAGTCGCGCAGGACCGGAGCAGCTCGCGGAGATGTATATAGGTATGCTGCACCGACCTATTTGACGAACTTTCCGATTTGGAGTTTACGCGTTTGCGGGATACCGACGGTGTATTATACGTGTCGTTGCGCGAGAAAATCGAATGAGCCCGCAGGTGCGAAGTGTATATATTTCTTGGACGCGAGATAGTCTGCCTATAGGTGTGTGTATAGTATAGCTCCTATCGCTGTAAGCCGAGGCGGTCGACGCTTATGTGAATATGGCTGCGGGAGAGGAATTTGTTTTGAAGAGCCACACGCGGAAATTCCCGGGTTTACGCAAGGACAAAGGCGCGCACAGAAATTTCACGAAGCCGTTAACTTCACTCGGACTGTTTTTGAATCTCATTTCCGCGGGATGAGCGCGAGCGTTTGAAGCAACATAACTTCACTGATGTTTCAGCGAGAGCTTCATCTTTTTTCTTTCTCTCTCACTCTCTCTTCCCCGAAGAATCCAAATCAACTTTGCGAAAGCGCTGCAATACATTTTACAATAAAGCCGTTTATATTTCTTTCTTCGTACCTCCCACTCGACTTTCGCCCCGCTACATATATATACGCGCGTACCGTCGAGTTTAGTAGCCGAAGCGGAAAAAGTTTCGTGCCTCCGTTTTACATCGAGAAAGAGAGAGGAAAAAGAAACAACGAGTCTCCCCAACAAAAGCCAATCATAATTTTCATCCCGTTAAACCGTTCGCCGCTCCATACCCTCGCAAATACCGCGTATCCACGGCGTACACACCCCCTCCCTTCCTCCCGCGCCCAATATTCCGCATACGCGCAGTTTAGCCTGATTTATCGATTGACCACGCGAACGATCGTTACACGCGCGTGCAGTCCATTTGGACGTAAGTATAGCCCGCCGCGGCATGTATATCCCGCGTATACGTATATAAAGCATTTTTCCGATTGCTCGTTATATGTATAGACGCGGCCGCCGTGCCGCCCGTGTAATTCCGCGCTTGCGCGCGATAAACATTGCGCTTCCGCGCCGAGAGAGGAGGCAAAGCGAACACCGTCGCGCCAACGTTTCGAGCACTCGTCGGCCGCCTCTCAGAACTCCTCGCGTGTAACAATAACACGCGCGGCGCTATACACTCGGCGCGGAGAAGCGCATTAGAGTTGACTGACCCCCAACCTCCCCCACCACTTGCGCATAGCGCGAGAGCGTCGAAAAAAGAGAGATAGCGCGCGCATAGGTGTACGCGTGCGTAGGGAGACGAGAGAGTGGTAGCAGCTGCTTTTATGTGGAAAATGAGTGATAGGATTGCTGCGCGAACGTTCAGCGCTTCAAGCTCTCCGAGCTATATGAAGAATTTTCGAGCCGACGGCTCTATCTTTCTCCCGCGAGCGTCTCGTGATTTACCGCGCGTACGTTATCGCGCCCGCGCGCGACATACAAATGTCGCTTTGCCGGCGATCCTATATACACATTTTTTTTTTTCAACTTGCCGAACGGAAGGGCTGCCTCGACAGACGGGAGCGACTGCTCGTTCGGCGGGGGTTTGTATACGCCTCGAAACAATGCACGGCTTGCGTCCGCCATTTTTTGCTCCAAATTTCGTTTATACACTTCGAAGCTCGCCTCATTTTTTTCTCGCGAGAGGTTGGCGCCGCTGTTCATGAGAAACGCGTTTATCACGGGAATTTAATCGAAAAACTCTCGCCTGTCAGTGGGCAGAATTATTTTGCCGAGCGCGCGAGGCAAGTTTCATTATTTCTTAAAAATTCGAATGTATCCCTGCAGGTAAGTGAATATTATGCGCATGAAAAATTGAGAGAAATTCTCTCTTTGTTCGAGGCGAGCATTTTTGGATGCAGCCCATTGTTGGCCATCCTGCGCACAGCGACCGAGTCAACTGTAGTCGAAACGTGACTGGTCGAAAATGCCCGATGACGAGTTAGCTCATCATGACTCTTTCTTCAATGACGTTTCATCTATTAACTTTAATCACGTTCTGAATTGTATGGTAGAAATTTTGGATCCGCCATTTCTAATTTTGAAATTCTGATAGCAGAAACGTTTTCAACGACTTTAAAAACATAGAAGTACACGCTAGTTTTGGAGTGTCGATATCTTTTAAAAAATTGGGGCACTTTGGAACGGAAAAGCCGGGGAAATCCGAAAGCAGCGTTGCATGAAGAGAGAAAACTTTGTATTTTTATAGGATTAGTTCAGCTCTGGAGAGGGAGAATACAGAAATAAGCTTGATTTTGTTGTAAAATAAATAGGTTCTACTTACAGATTTTCATTGAATATCATCATTAATTTTTATGTATTGCTTTTAAATAATGCAGTTCTTCTGAAGCCATTACCTTGAAAATATGTTTCTTATATATGCTTAAGTATTTTATATACAAATAATGAACCAAGAATAAGAAAGGTCAAAAAATTTTCATGTTGAAAAAAGTGTATAAAAATTGTAAATAAATGTAGAAAAATGTGTAGTGCATTAATTAGCAGATTCAATGATTATACACAAGCTGTAAATTGACTCTTCAATTTTCAATTCTATTTTTTAAAAAATGTTCAATCCAATAATATTGTGGGTAAACTGAACAAGTCCTTACTACAATGCAGCAAGGTTTTGCGAAACTTTGTACATTTGGATGATATACGAGTAATTATGATTGAACGCTATAAAGTATGTAAAGAAATAGAAGTTTCTCTGCCAGGAGCGCCAAGTTGTGCTTGAAACTTGGATGTTTTTCTGCAGGAACTATCCATCAAATCTTCAACGCTTAAAACAACGCAAAGGAAGAATGGCATGGATTCCATCATACACTAGTAAGACGGAGCAAGCCAAGTTAGTTCAAAAAAATTTTGCTGAGTTTCACATGCTCTCAAAAAATTCATTGAAGAAGGTACAACAATAGCACGTTAAAATTTTTCATTCAATTTTCTATTCTTTTTTTTACGACGAAGGTACATTGAATTATCGGATCGGAAAAAATCCAAGCACTTTTCACGCCTATACAGAAAGCGAGTACAGCGTTATCTTGTCGAGTGCCCGAACAAAGCAATCATTTGAAAACCGCGGCTGAAGGAGAAAACGCCAGCTGTGACAGTAGCAAAGCCATATACGTAGTAGGTATGCGTCGGGCGCGGAAATCGCAAGAACAAGCGAACATAAACCCTTTATCTCCCTCCGGTATTTTCTTCGAGGAGTGAAGCAAGCCAAATTTTCATGCCAGCAAGAGGAAAACCAGTGGCAACGTGACTGCCATCCGTAGCCAAAAGCAAACGGATTAACTAAATAATCTTTGTTTAAGCTCGCGCAAATTTTGAGATTTAAGTGGAGCCGCTACTGCAAATATGAATAATAAAATCGAGCTTGATAAGTAACGAGGGAGTTTCCGATCGTTTTTCCATCGAAAAACGATCGGAAACTTAGCGATCTGTCTCAAACTGTACGGATAACGATTATTCGATAAAAATACTAAAACGGAACAATGAAAATTGTCTGTGCTGCACAACAATAACCCGCTCCTCGAGCCAAAATTCACATAAAGATTTCCTACGTACAAAAAAAAAAAAAAAAATAAATAAAATTAACTGCCTGCGCACGCAGTCGCTAGTTATTAGTCGGCAACTCCCTCCGGTCGAATTATAATAATCGACTGGTCGTACCGAGCTTACTCAAATTAATCGTCCACTTTTGCCGTAATATAACACGATTGGCCACACCATACAGCCCGCTTGGCACTGCCGACCTCTATTAAGCGTAATAAAGCTAAAATCCTCGCTATGGGTTAACGTTAAATTTCGATAAAGCCTCGGCTGCAGCGCTGCCTCCAACGGAATTTCACAGAGGCTGAGAGAGAGACGGGGTAGGGGGGTAGTAGTAACGCTACTGTGCAATCGAACGAAATTTTCGGGGTCATCGGCTGCGCGCAACGCCAACGCGACGATTGTTTCGCCTGCAGCTCTGATTACACGACTGCGCCATTGTGCCTAATGACTTCTATCAATACAGTCGACGGGCGCGCGGAAGCCGGCAGCGGCTGTAGCCAAGTCAGCGTCTGTTGCCCAGCGCATTTCTCCCCCTCCGAAACTTGGGTTCTGCATAGTGCAGAGAGACAGAGAGAGAGAGAGAGAGAGAGAGCTGTATCCGTAGCAAGACAGTTTTAAGCTGCATTTCAACGAATATCTCTGCTGCTAAATAATGTGGACCAATTTCCGTTGGAAAGGTGCTCGACGATAATGAAGCGACCGTTAGATGGTGCGATGTTTGCTTTTATTTTTTCAGGCTATTGCGCTAGATTTCTTTGGTACTCGACCCCGCGATCGCCAAGCGCAAAGTCAATTCTGAGCTGAAAAAAAGTGAGGAGCGAACTTTTTCTACCGTTATACGCAAGAAAAATGCACGTCCCTCGCTCAAATTTATGTATATCCCTCGACACATAGAAAATGTTTATGAATAACACAGATAGAGCGCCTATCGCCGCGTCTTAGGCGCGAGACGCGCCGAGATCAAAACGCAACGATTGATGTGCCCGCGCTTTATTGAGAGGCGCGAGGTCGAAGACACCCGCTAGCCTATATATACATACACACATCCCCACACGCCTATATATATGTATAGAGCTCTGCAGTAGAGGGATCGATGAGCTTTTGAGTGAGTGCACGGGGCGGAAGAGGCCTCGTCAGCGCGACTGCAGCCCCTTTTAATATTAATCAACGCTGTATAGCCGAGGCAGTAATTAATGGTCCCTTCATTAATGCAATTAATAACTGAAGCGGCGGCGGCGGCGGCAGGCATACGGCGGCAGCGCGCGCCGGGATTTCGCTCGGCTCTCACATTTCCCACCCCCCAGCCACCCCCTCGTCTTATCTCCGCGCGTCTATTCCACTTGAAACTGTCTGCAGTCTCGCGCTGTTAGCTTAGCGCTACACGAGGCTCCCAAGAGAGTGAGTGTCGGGCTCTTGCAGTACTGCTGCTCTACTGCTCGCGCGCCATGTGTGCGAGCGCGCATATGCGGCAGTCTGTATGTATATATGCAGCTGGGAGAGCAGTTGCGAGTCTAAGGCTGGAAATGCGCATGGATGAATTAACGGGGGGCCGTTAGTTGCGCCGTATAGTTAACTCGATATAGTTAAAGCCAGTCTTGGCCTCGATTTCTTAACGAGGCTTCGGCATCGCGTAATTTTTTTTTTCGTTTCGAGACTCTCCACCTCTCTTACGCACTTTTTTTCTTAATTGGAATTAAACGTTAATTAAGTGCAGCAATGACTTCTTACTACTTTTATCGCAAGGCTATCGTTATTTTTTTATTATACGATTCTGCGATGTTGCGCGTAATTGTTTAAGCGATCATAAAATTCTTGAATCTAAGTGCTGTTGCCATGAACTGAAATCGTTAAAAGGTAATATTTAGATTAGGATTTAGCGAAGAACAGAGTTCTGTGACGTGGACAGTGAAAGTCGTACTTGCTTATTGTATGAATCCTGAAAAACTTTCATAGTAATAAATTGGAATAGCCTTGAAAACAAATTAATAATAAATTCTGAGGCAATTTTAGCGAGTAAAAAGTGTTCGAGTTTATTAAATCTACAATTTAATGCATAAACATTGCAATATACTTACAAAAAGAAATTATAGCGACAGAGTGTCAGACATGCAATTTTTATTAATTATATTTTCAACTCATTTTTAATATCTTTTTTTAAATCTTCTCTAATCACAAACAATTTTAATAATTACTTGGAGGAACGTCAAATTTAGTTTGAAGAAAGCTGCGTGTCAACGCACCGGCAACGGGTTTTGTTTGCATGTACAAGTGGCAGCTCTAAGAAGTCGACATAATTAACATTTTCTTATTCATCACTGAGCAAGAATGTTCAGTCGCAGTTTACTTTGTTAAGTAAGTACAACACTGGTGAGATTTGCTGTCTTCTCACGTAAATAAAGTATTTCTTTCTTCGCAAGAAAATTCACAATTCAAACACAATTGAGTTTATTAAGGAAAATTGCTCGTCCAACGGACTGATTAAAGCTCGAGCTTTGCTACTTCAGACTATGATATTCATGCTTCTGTAAATAAGTCTCTTCTGGCAACTCCGTTACTTTTTTTTCTGTCTTAATTCTCATTTATTAGAGTACGTCTCACCAATTGTTTTTATTTGCAATCAAAAGTTAGTGTATTTCGAAGCTGATAAGAATGAATAAAAAACAAGATATTTTGATTTCGAAAAGCATGGGTACACTGCGAAATTGCAATTGATTAGCGTTGCAATTAAAAGCATTGAAAGCTTTTTCCGCCAAACCCAATGTTATAACCGCATTAAAAATGTCTTTAATTACGATCTTCCTCTTCCATTATTGACATATGCACATGCAATATGCTCTTGAATTTCCGTAACTCCCATGCCGACAGCACTTATCGATTTTTAATTAAAAAAAAATTTTAATCAACAAATGCAGCGGCTTTTCGTCATCGTCGTCATTCCGCGAAACGCTCAAATCAGGGGAGAAAAATACGTTGCGTCGCAGGACTGCATCCTGTAGACTATTCCCCCCGGTTATTTCCTATAATCTCCTGTAAATAATCGTGTACCATCGAAGCTTCGCCGTGGAATCAATGCGCGCACTCCGCGAGGAAGACGATAAATCGCAAAAAAAAAAAAGAAATTAAATAAAGCCGACGCGCAACACGGCGCAACCTACAGCGTCGCGGCGAGCAGCTCGCTTTAATAGATTTCCAGCGTGCTTTCGGCAATGTTAACGATAACATGGAAATTAAAGTAGATATGGCGCTCTAAAATGTTTGCGATGTCAGTCTATTGGCCCCTCGCGGCCCGCGCACCGCTGTCCTATACACGTATATTATTCTCCATTCATTGCGGCAGCCGAGCAAAGCCGTAAACTTAAACCTTCGCGCGCCGGCGCGCTTTCCCTGAAATTTCAGCCGTGTTCGAGGTAAAAAGTGCGCAACGCCGCAGCGAACGCGCAATAGCGCCTTCGCCTCGAAAACGCTGACGTTTCGCGACGATGACTTTAGGCGAGCGACAGAACGTCACAGTGTAATTGTATACGGCGACGAGAGCGTTTCTCCGTTATTATTCGGCCTGCGGAGAGCTTTCTCTCTCTCTCTCTCTCGCCTCCTCTTGAGAATCGCGGTATGCCCGTGTATACACGTATATATAGAGCGCCGGGCCGCGCACAAACAAGATCTCATCTGGTCTCTCAAACAGCTTGGCTAACTAAGCGTTCTCAGCGCGAGGCCGCGCGACTTGAAATGCATGAATCTGCGCGCGCGCGCTAACGCGAACGTAATAAGTCGGGGTGGGGTAACAAAGTCCTTGCGCACTTGGCCCTCCCTCCCTCCCTCCTCTCACCTCGTTAATTTCGCCCTCCTTCTCGACTGCGCTCCTTCCGACTTTTTCTTCTTCCACTTCTTCTTCTTTGTTATTCCAAAATTACGTCGCCGAGTACAAGCTCGCGTATGATAAAATAAAGCGGCGCGCGCAATTTACGAGAGGGGGGAGGGGGAGGGGTATGGCGTGTACAGCTGGATGTATAGTTAATAACGCTATAGCCCGGCTCACACTTGGAAGTGGGTCGAGCCGCGCAAGCGTACGCATTGTTCGGCCCCCGAGACTGTCAATACAGAGCGAGAGAGAGAGAGAGACGAGGGCGCCGTTCTCGCTAAGGATGCAGTAAAGTGAGCTGGACCGTCGTCGTCGTCGTCGTCGTCGTCGTCTTGGCGAGGTTTTCTCCCGTTGAAAGCTCTCGTTAAGCTGGGAACGCGCGAGTGAAAACAACGCGGCTGCCGGAGGATACGCAGTACAGTTACAGCGCAGAGTGAGTCTGTGTGTGGATGTGTAGACGGAGAGGAGAGAAGTGAAAAAAGGGGGGGTCGATGAGAGTGATGTTGGCGGCAAGAGCTGACTGGGGCATTCGTACATGTAGCTGTAGTATGTATAGAGCCAGGGGAGAGCGTGAGAGGGACGATATGCCGCTTCGAGCTTCCGAGGCTTTAAAACAGAAGCAATGAAGTGTTAAAATGGCTCGGGGAAAAGGGAGTAGTCGGAGCCGGGGACAATCGCGCTGCAGCCTCGCCGGCGCGACTTAAAAGGAGACAATTTTCATCTTTTTCGTTCTCTCTCTCTCTCTCTCTCTTTCCGTTTCTCGGCGCACTGTGGAAGGCGTTATGTAGGCCATGGCGGATATATTTAAAACATTGCGCGCACGCCCTGGAAGTATATAACGCGCGATAATCCCCTTTCGAGTCGATCGAGTGTCGGGGAGGTAGAATTTAATTATCCCGCGCCGTTCTCGCCCCCCGCGCCAAAGTCGAGGCTCAAATAAGTCGCGACAACGAGTATAAGCGCCGTCGTCGGTGGATTTTCTCGGATGTGCAGGATACCCGCATATCGTCCCCCCGTGTGGCTCGGCAATTCTCGCAATGACGTGACATTCTTTCTATTTTGCGAGGAAGACGTTTGTATTCCGTTTCAATTTTTCTCTCTGACGCCGTTTCCCTTTTAACGCACATATAACAAACCAGCAGTAACACAATTTTTTTCTAAGTACTCGCATATTTTTCTATAAACTCGTAAATTTTAAGTTAAGCTCGAAGAGGATGAAAACCTAATTTCCAAAAATAAAGAGAACTTCCGAAACATCGAGAGAAATTCCTTCCCTTCCCCTTCCCCCTCAACGATAACAAAGAGGGAAGGGGGAAAACTCGCCACCGCGGTTCTCTCTCTCTCTCTCTCTCTCTCTCTCTCGAGTCAAATTTGCGATAAAAGAAGTTATTTCGCTGGGAGGAAAGAGCTCGATTTCCCGGCTGAGAAGAGTATGACACCCCCTCGGCCGCGAGAGCTGACCTTTTCCCATCTCCTGCGCGCTCTCGTGATGTCTGCGATGTTTGAACTGCCTCGAGCCGCACCACGCTAGGAAAGTCGGTGATTGATTGCAGTCCGAGAGAGAGAGAGAGAGAGAGAGAGAGAGAGAGAGAGAGAGGAAAGTAGGAAAGATTCGCGCGATATTTTAGAGAATTTAGAGCTCCCGTCCGACAGCTGCCTCTCTCTCCGCGTGGAATAAGGAGTTGAAGTTTGTGTATACCTATACAGTGTGGCACCGCTGCGCGCTTGACAATGGCAAAATATCAGTTTGATTTTTCGTACTTCCGTGTTGAATCTGCGAAAACAATTATAGTCTCTCTCTCTCTCGGTGAAAGTTTCTTCAGTCCCTGCATAGCCTCAAGAGTTTCTATGTGTGCGTTTCCGGGATTTATACTGCGAGGGCTGTTGAGGGGGAAGGGGAAACATCCCTTACGGAGAGGAATGAAAAATCTCTGATTGTTGACTAAGCCGCGTAGCGCTCGTAGCGCTGATAACGAAATTTATTTCGATCAAATGCATCACTCGGAGCCCGCGGGTGAATTTAATGCGATATCGTTGAAGTTTACGGGCGATCATCGTTGCCAGCGAATTGTCGAACGTACAAATTTTAGTTACGTTTAATTTTACTTGGAAATTAAGTACAGATCCAATTTTCGTAAACTGCGAAATTGTGCTGCTTAGGTAAAAGGGATTGAATAAAGTGTTTATTTTTAACGAACAAGTACAACAACTGCGTTTTCTTCATTTTTCGGCTATGAACATTCTTTTCTTTTTAATTATAATCTCGCTTGAATATACCACCCCCTGTGCGAAGCGGTTGAGTAGACAACTCGATTATTTTTTATGATGATACTGATGTGTATATAGCTGTTGTCTGTTATGCGGCATCGAGGGGGTACAATTAAAAAAAATGAATAAATAAATAAATTGTTAAACTACGGTGCATATATATATATATATCTACACGTCAGCAAGGATCGGTGCTTCTGAATAATGATAAATAATAATAAATAATAAATAATGATAATAAATAAATAATAATTAATATCGCTTAAGCGAGCAGAGCAGAAGTTTTGCTATGCCCTCTCAATCTCCTCTTTTTCATCGAAACAATAGCTTATTAATTTAAAAAAAAATGAATGTTGCGAATGTTATGTTTCATTAAAAAGTTATGAACGTTTGATCAAAAGGTAACACAATGGTTTATTTTCACAAAAGGCCAATGAGTTGGTTATTTCCGAAAATAAATAATTTTTATAAAGACATTGAATTTGGATAAATTTTGTTTTCAATCAAAACTCTGTTATCGGGGTTTTTTTTGCTACCTGCAAAGTTCATTTGTACGCTTTGAAAATCTAGTTTACAGTTTCCTAATTAAATTTCTATAAAGAAATTTATAATCGCCGAAACATAAATTTTGGCTTTTGAAATTAACTTTTAATGCATGAATTAATAAACAATTGGTTCGAAGTCTCCAGCTTTCAAAGACTTTTTTTGAATTTAGTCATTTTACAGTTTCCTAATTAAATGTCTATAAAGAAATTTATAATCGCCGAAACATAAATTTTGGCTTTTGAAATTAACTTTTAATGCATGAATTAATAAACAATTGGTTCGAAATCTCCAGCTTTCAAAGACTTTTTTTGAATTTAGTCATTCATCGCGATCACAACATAATATCCGGATTATAAAATAACTTGTCTATAAAAACCTTTCCCGGAAATACTTATACTACAATAGCATTGAATCCTTCAAATCCCCTCTTAGTCAATGCACTGTGCGGGATTAGTATTTACGTTCTTGACAAGTCAATGACTCAAAATATTCTGAGCAACCAAATGGAAAAACCGCACTTGGACTAAGATAAAGAGGTTAAATCCCTTCGGGTGATGAATTGAGCTGAAACTGTGTATATCTATATGTATTAAAAATGAATAATGATACATAAAGATATAGTCCGTACGTACAGCATTCGATATGAATATTTTAGATTCGCCGTAGCGGACTGGCGAAAATCCAAAAATACGCTTTCCATTTTTTGCAACAGCGAATCGTTTCCCTTAATTTCGGTCAATCCGTACCCAGAGCTTAGTAGCTCAATGTAAGCATTACAGCGCTCGTACCGTAAAAATTTACCCACAAAGCTTACAAAAAGCTTTATCCATATTGATATAAATAAACATCAAGCCTCGCAGCGTTGAATAATGCAGCGCTTTTTGTTTTCTTTTTTTCGTAACTTGTTCCAGCAAAGTGCGCATTATCGGTACACACGCTTGTCCGTGTCACGAAAGTGACAAGCCGCAAAACCTTCGCGATAAACGAACGAAACGAGCGTTTTCCCTTTTCCAGCACAATACACGCGTATATTCAAACCGAATTTTTTCCAAAAAATAAATGCTAATTACAGCGCTCGCTCCTCGCTCTCCGCGTATCCTCTCGCTTATTCACGCCGGCGACCCAGCCGAATCCGTATACCCAGTTACGCAGAGGTCAAAAGACTGCGGCTCCGATTGCGTAACAACTGGGCGCGCGCGCGATGAAGAAGAGCGTAAGAGAGCGCGCGAGCGAGATATATATATACTTAGACGCTTGTGGACGGGAGCGAGGCAGGGGATCCTATTTCTGCCAGCGGGAGTAACAATTCTCTTAAAAGCCATTCCGGCACTTGTTCTCCCCTCTACAAATTGTTACAGACGTCTTTACAAGATCGCCCCGGAGAAAGCACTCTGCTCCGGCGAATTTCCTCTCTCTCTCTCTCTTTCTCTCTCCGTCTCTTTCTCTCGCGAGAGGCAGGCGGCGCTGCACAGCGGCAGCGGCGAGGCTATTATCGATTAGAAATTACCGCTTTCCCGGATTTCTTTTTTCTCCCACCCCCCCGTCCCTCGTCCTTCTCGTCGACGCACACGCCGTAAAGCCAACGACGACGACGACGACGACGCTTATTTCCGAGAGAGCCGAGCTCGCACCGCGGCTATACTCTTTAACCGGCTATCTCTCTCCTGCGCGCTCTTTCTAACCCCCGCAGAGACCTTTTACGGTTTCGTCCTCCCTTTTTCGTTTATGCACTTCCGCGGGCGCGCGGTCCTCTTTATTTGCCACGTCTCTTTCTCGTTGGACTTTTTTTTTTGTGAGAAAAAAGCCGATGAGGCAGTCGCTCCCCCCCCCCCCCTCCCCTCCCCTTTTTCTCGTACGACCAACACCGATTTGTCGCAGTGTTGTAGAAGACGTCGTCTGCATTTTGACGTTAAGCTCATTACTTTTTAACGATAGAAACATTCCCTACGCACAGATTTCCCGTTCTCGTCGAAGGCAAGCCATCGAAAAAGTTAATCATTGCGACTACCGAGACGGAAAGCCTTTTAGCGCGTTGTTTATCGGATTTTTATTAAATCTCAAGCTCGAATTCCGAAATTAGAAAAGTTTAGCGCAATATCGGGAGAGAGAAAAATGAGCGCGGGGAACCGCGCCTCGAATAAGGCGCAGCGGCGGCAAGAGCATCGGGAAGTGGGAAAAGAATTTTTCTCCCAGCTCAAGAAATATATATATATATACACATACACGCAGGAGCAGCGCAAACAAGCTCGGCGAAATCCAAGGTAAACCCGTTTGAGCCACACATTTTTAAAGCACTTAACACACAAGACGCAAGGCGAAACCTCCGTGAAAGCACGAACTCGCTGCGGCGGCGGCGGCGGCAGCCGCCATTATTTTCCGGATTAATTATGATTCCCCAATTATTTTCCCGCAGTGTATAGCGCGCCGCCGAGCTGAGCAAAGCGAAAGAGCACTATAATCCTCTCGCGTACACGAGTATTTCGCAATTACACGCGTCTCTTTTCCGCGCTTTCTCGCTTTCTCTCGCGCTGCCTCTCTCGCCCGCACTCGAAACCGCACGCGCTATACTTTATATATCAAAAACAAGTTCTCGCCGCGCGCAGTGTGTATTTTACCATCGACTCGTTTTCTCGACGTGCGCCCCCTCGATCTACGCGTAAAGGCGTTTCAGGGTATACGTATAGCCACCTTGAATTGGCGCAATATAGTTTAGACGCGTTATTTGGCTGAGGAAACACGGCGTCGTGTTCTCGAGAAATTGAAATTAGAAATTGAACTGTCACGTGAAAGGCGTACAAAGAGGGGCTGTTTGTTTTTCATTTATTTGGGCCTTTCAAACTTTAGAGGGATTTATTTCAGCCTTGCTTATTAGTATTTGTATAACCACTGCTCGAACCCAATAATGGATGAATTGGATAACATACGAAAACCGCAACAATCTGTCTGAATTATAATCGAAAGATTTTGCCAGTCGAACCTATGGATTATTTCGGAGACCTTTGAACCACTGATGCTGGACTGCTTGAATGAAGTTAATGGAGGTAAAAGTGGCGACGTGCCCCGTATTGTAATTGATTTTCTCCCAAATTCGATGACTAATATCTGAAACAATCAGTCCCAGACGTGCATTTGTCCGGATGACTGGGAAAATATTTCTTATCATTCCGCCGAACAAACCTGCCTCATAATTGGATATTCGATCAAAGGTTAATCGGCTGAGCCTCCTGAATATCACATTTTTCATCTTGTTTCATTACGAAATTTATCACAGACTGTTTCGATTATTTGTTTACTAAATTTGTTTACTCATTATATTCTTTGTATCTCAACTAATGATACCCAGTATTTCTAGCAAATCGAATGAAACTACCTACAATTAAAGACTACTGAAGAATACCCGACAAGTGCTTTTGATATTGGCTGAACTCCTTGCTGACGAGTGAAAACCAGCCCCTCCACGTTTTCCTTTCCGTGTGAATTTCCGAAAGAATACAGATGAACAACATCGAAAGCTGTACGTCAAAAAAGCTCGTATCAAATATGTCTCAATGCTCTTCCAACGTGTAAAATTTCGTTTGATGCGCGGCGAATGATACTCAGTATAAAGTTACTCGACGCGAACTAAATACCAAAGCGTTGAAATTGAATACATCTTTAATTACACAACCACAGAATTTCCAAAACTGTTTGTTTCCATCTATATTCCTGTACACAACACTGTACTTCCCAACATACCATCAGGCAAGTGCCTCCAAACCATCCGTCGTTTAAAGCTCGCCAGTAAAGAAAGCTCTATCTCTCCTCCCGGTAGTTTTAATCGCTTCGGTCTCTCTCTCTCTCTCTCCCTCTCCCGGCAGATGATCGCGACGATTCGTATGAACTTGACTTTAAAGCTGTCGCGACCGCGAGACGCAAGCGTATAACGGAGGGATCGCTCGGCGGCGGTTCCCTTAATAAATCAGCAGCAGCAGCAGCAGCAGCTGACCTACATACCCGGACTTGGCCGGGTGTGCGCGCACGTGTCATTTGCCCCGAGAGCCAATCACTTTCGCTTCCGGGACGGAGAACTTTGCGCAGGCAGTCTTTTTCCCTCGGCGTATGAGTACATGTACATAGAGCCCTACGACGAGCTGGAGCGTGGACATTTACGTGTAAACCATATCGAGCTCTCTCTCCCTCCCTCTCCTGCGATATACGGGAAACAAAAGCTCGGCGTAGCGGAGCTGATATATTACGGCGCGAGACAAGGGTTGTCCAGGTGCAAGTAATCCAGAGAGTCAAGAAGCCGCTCCCCAAGTCTCGCGCCTGACGCTAACACGACGTCTAAGCGTATAATGCGAGGACGGAGCGGATGGGGGGGGGGGCTCCATTGTAATTTTCTTCGCGTACGTGGCCGAATCGTTAGTTAATAAAGACAGCCGTGTGGACCAGTTTCGAAGACGACAAGTCGCCTATACGTGTAGATGTGTGCCCTCGAAGGTGTGTGCCTATAACCCAACCCCCCCAACTGCGAGTGCGCTATATATAACGTCGCCTCGTCGTATACCTATACGTGTACGTACCCATATACGGCTGGAGGTTGCGCTTCTGAGGCACAGACGCGCGCGAAAGAAGAGAATGGATGGAGCGAAAGAGAGAAAGAGAGGATGGGGGGGGGGGGTCGGGGGGTGTATATACGCTGGATATGAGATACGTGACCTTAATACAAAATCCATGTAATCGATATTTATTGTTGAAAAAATTTGCGCGCTTATATGGGTACTCTACTGGGATATGGACATTTCTTAGAGACTCTCCCGGCTCTCCCGGAACTTTTTTGCCACTCGACATTCCTGCTCGTAACTCGGCTCTTTCTCTGCGCGTCTTCCAGCGAAATTGGTTTGAATTATTCGCTGCGGTCCAGGAAACGCGTGCCGCCCGCGCCAACTTTTGAAGAATAGTTTTCGCGGATTTTAGAATTGTCCTGTGAATCTCTGAATCAACGCTAGGCTACATCCGTAAGGTCGTCGAGAAACGGAGCGGTATATCACGTTACGTCACTGAAGGTAACGAGGACTTGATGATCTTCATGATTAAATTGTATGAATAATTCTTTATTGAAATCTAGAAAGAGGGGATATACAGCTCTTTTTGCTCGATTTTCGGGACTCGAGTGACGAGCGCCTTGTACATGACCAATTCTAATAGAAAAATGCATTTTTCGAGGGTCCAGAAATCGAAATTTTTTTTTAAAGCTAGAGGTTTCGAGCCGATTGGACTTTCTTTTGCGAGCCGATAGATGTTCCATGTTTCCCATGTTCCTCTGCATCTTTGACTATCTATCAGCTAGCAGAAGAAAGTCTGATCGGTCCGTAACCTCTAGCGTAAAAAAAAATTTTTGATTTCTGGACCCCCGAAAAGTGCATTTTTCTGTGAGAATTGGTCATGTACACCTTATAATTCGAGGGCTTTCGAGCGGGGACAAGAGCTACGACGATTGTCGCTTTGGTGTGAGGACGAGCTTATTTCTAGTACGTGAACAACCGCGGGGGGGGGGGGGGGGGGACGTCGAGTTAGCCCCGAAAGACACACGTATACGTCGTGAATCTCGGTTCATTAAGAGGCGAGTTTTCTTTTTCTCAACGCGAGCGCCAAAGACAAATCCGCAGGAGTTAATGAAGTTTCTCTTTTGATAAAAAATTCACTCCTCCAAGATTCCGTTGCAGAACTACGTTTTGAATGCCGAGTCTCTCTCTCTCTCTCTCGCTCTCTCGTTTTTAAAACAACCTCTTTGCCGGTCCGCCAGTCAGGAATTGCGAAAAGCAGCGCTTTTCAAATAAAAGCCCTTGCTGCTGCGCAGCCTTGACTCTCTCTCTCTCTCTCTCTCCGCGTATATAAATAGACTAAAGTTAATTACAAAAAATACACTTTTGCAGAAAGTTTTCCAAGATGAAGCTTGGCTTTTAATTAGGCGCAGCTCTTTCCTCTCGCTCTCCGCCTCTGTGTTGCGGCCGAGAAAAGGAGCCGACGAAGAAGCACAAATCAGAGCTTAATCATGCAAATTCATACTTTTATCGGTGCTCGCCCAGCGCGCGGCGACGCCTAGAGCGAGAGAAGAGAGAGAGAGAAGCACATGTGGCACGGCCAAGATAATAAGCGAGCGAGAGCTGAATGACGAGAGGGAGACGGGGTGTAAGGAGGCCCCGAATGAAATTACGCGACGTCGTCCCTGGAGCGCGCGCTCTCGACACACAGAGAGAGAGAGGGAAAGGGAGGGAGGGACGGCGTGTACGGCATGCGGCAACACGACGGAGCGGGTGTGCGCGCGCTCGTAGTCAAGTAGCGGAGCTTACGAGCGGCGGCTTTGGATAAGCGCTGGCGCGTCCCATTTCTGAATTGAGATATTAAAATTGCAGCTGCGAACTCCAATCTCGGCCACTCTATCTTCAGCGAACGGCTTTGCGTCGGGGCTATATATCAGGCCGAGGTCGCGGAGATCAACGTCGTGTCTCGCCCTCGAATGACAAATTCGCGGGCTACGGGGGGGGGGGGGAGGGGGAGCAGACGATGATAATCAACCTCGTGTAAGCCTTCCACGAGCTGCTCCGCCACACACTGGCTTTTCTCCTCATCGTTGTAAGACGCATTTTACATAACTTCTCGGTAGGTTATAGATGTATATATAGAGGTCTGCGGCGTCTGCATGCGCCACGTGTACGCGCGCGGAAATCTTTTGGAAATCGGGCTGGGGGTTTATTTTCGAAAAATTCGCTGGATTTTCCGGAGAAAGGGCGAGGGACGCGGCTCGAAGGCTCGCTTTGTTTACTTCGTTCTGAGTCTTGCTTGTTCTGTGACAGATTTATGTATTTTTTTTAGCGAGGGTGGATTAAGTGTCTGGTCGTCGGATGAACTATATGAAATTATGCGAGAAAAGAGTTTTACTATAAGTGATAAGTGCATTTAGCTAATTATGTGATAAAATGTAAGTTAGATCCAAAAAAAGTGAAAATGAAAGAGAAAAGTTTTAATTTAAAAAAAAGCTGCGAACGACATTTGAGATAAAAGTTATAACAAATTATTTTCAATGAGTTCTTTTTAATTTAAGATTTTTCTTCTGTATTTTTTGTTGTTTAGTAATAAGTTTTCATGTTATCACGTGATTACATGCAGGTTCGTCATAATTGGAAATCTTTTTTTTTTTGATAATTTTTGTAATTTAGTGTATAGTTAATTGCATGATAAAATAATGATTGAGATCTAATAGAAAGAAAGTAGAAACAGAAAGTTTCAATACAAAAAAAAAATGTCCACAAAACCAGACCTTCTCGCTGACATTTTGTGCATATATTAATTTTACACCATTTTCCTACTTAAATTCTCAAACATTTCATTCACAACATTAAACAAGGACTACATATTATTTAAATTTATTGCTTTTTTTAATGGAAAACTATCAACTGCGCTTTAAAAAACAATCTTTGAAATCACTTTTATTGTGATCATTTCACATCATATTATATAGTACAGACCATCAAAACGAAATAAAACAGGCCTGAAAAATCTTCTATTTAAAAAAATATCTGAAAAATTCAACGACACTCATACAAAACATTTTAAAAAGTTTTTGGAAGATATTAAAAAAGTAACCATTCCACTTCTCAGAGAACTATCAATGTATATGCATATCCTACCTATACGCATACATACGTGTTCGCGTATGGGAATATCGTACGTGCACCGCTTATACAGCCGGGTTGTGAAACCAATTTTGATTTTCTCGTTGGGAAATATTGTTGGAAATTTGACGATTTTATTATTATTGTCTCGGACACGCGCGCGCCCGCGCGCAATACGTCATAGTTTATACAGAGAAACATTCGGATTTACTGAAACAATGATAAATTTTTTTTTGATTAAATTTGAAACGCGGACTGGCATTTGCTCGTCAAACGCTTTGCCCCCGACTGTTCCGTCAAACGTTGTTGTTTATCGAGTGCCAATAACATTTTACAAATCTAATAAAAAGATGAGCCGGTTTTTACATGTGCGCAGCGCACTTGGTTTACTTTCGAGGTCGAACGGCTGGCTAACTTCGCAAATTTGAGCAACGGCACTCGGCAGGCACGAACAATTATTTGGCTATTTATCAAATAGTGTTATACACACCACCGGCCGCGTATCAGCGCAGTTGCGAAAATGAACTTGATCTGCGCGCGGTATACCACGGCGAGATGCGCGCTTCATCCCGCGTTTACGATATAATAACCTTAATCATACGCGATGCGCGCGCGTGCCATGGTAAATCGAGATTATTTTAGCCGAAATCAAATAAAAAGCTTGACTGGCGCTCGGTTTCACTCGTTACGTCGCGTATACGATATTCCTGGGACGATTGTCAATATATTTTGAGCGGACGATCGTAACTTCATATGATTGATGCGATCGAACTCATTGTGAAATTTCCGAAAGAAATCAATTATACAGCGTTTGTTCGCGTTTCGACTGACCGCAGGTAGGAAACGTTGAAAAGACAGGCTTTTATATGCGCGATATCAGCTGTTTCGAATTCTATCTATGTATATAACGAAAAGATGAAAGGGAATTATTACGATAGATCTAATTAGCCCGAGAGTAAACGCACCTGCATTATACCTGTATTTATAATTTTCAAGAGATTTCCCGTATAACTCATCCAAAATCCTCTCTCTGTCTCTCCGTTTCTCGGGAACGACGACGACGACGACGAGTCCCCGCCTTAGCGAGATTCATCTTTGAGTGCGCGGCAGTTGAGCTTCGACAAGTGCAATTAGCGAGAGCGAGGTAATCGGATTACTCATCGTCTCACATCTGACGCGCATCAGCTTCTTCAATTCCCTCTCCGTCTCTCGCGCGCCTACGTATATATAACACACATATCATACGTATATATACATATACATGTATACCTATACACGTACCGTCGCTCAACTTATAGAAAGCCTCCTGCAGCTGCTAGTTTTCCTTCAGCTTTTATCGTACACGCAGCTCTTGCGCGATGCGCAACGGCTGCGCGAGCAATCCTTTTAAGCGCCCCGCGCAACGGATATGACGTCTCTCGAGGGAATTCCCCTCGCGGCTGTTTCGCTAATGACTTATCTGCGAGAGACTGCTGTGCATAAATGACGCATTCGACGCGATCGCGCTTCGTCGTGTAGACGCGCGAGCGCATAGAGGCGACAGTAGAAATATATGAATATCGATATCGATAAGCTGCACAGAGAACACCAGATAATCTCCGAGCTATTCTCCTCTATTTGCCAAACGTGGAGCTCGACACGCGTACACGTATATGTGGGCGATATAATACACGTATATGTCCGAGTTGTGTGTACCGCGACGGAAGGCTGAATATTAATTCATTTTCGGCTTCCTCAGCTGTGTGCAATACCTGTTATACAATTGTACGCGAGAACGAGTTGCTCGGTAGTTATAACCGTGTGCTAAGCTTCAATCAATGTAATTACGTACTCGAGCACGCGACTCGGGTCGCTCGCGCACTTTTGCGGCTCCAGTGCATGTGTGGACGATTAAAAAGTAACGCAGTGTACTCACTCTCCGCAGAGCGTCGTACCGCGAATTTGCAGAGGGAAGCAAATGAAAATTCGTTAAGAAGTTATAACGCAAGGTCTGCAGGCGTATGGGAAACGCGAAATGGCCAATGAATTCTGTCGGAGGAAGAAGTAAGCGTATGCTTACACGCCGTAGAGATACAGCGGGAGAAAGGCAAAGTCGAGTCAGTGGGTATGTAAGACCATCTTCCCCCCGCCCCCCTCTGACGACGTGTACACACGTGAGGGTTGGCGTTGCACAGCCGGTCGCGTAAAGGGATTCGCAGGCCGCACAAAAGAAGCGGACGTTTTCATCTCTCTCCGGAAGGATCATCATTTTTTGAGGAAAAACGAATCGAAGGGTCTTCCAAGTCCACTTCCTCCCCCCCTCCCCCCTCTCGCGGAGGACAGGAGAGGAGAGCGACGGCGGATGATCGTACTCCGCAGCCGGTGGCCGAAAGTGGAGTGAGGAGCGGATGGCGCGGTAGCAGCGGGACGGAGGGAGGGGGGGGGGTAAAGGCGAAGACGAAGGAGAAGAGGGTGCTTGAATAATTCAGAATGCACTCACCGACAACGCTGAGGCTGTAGTTGAGGGACATCTTGGGCTCGGTGCTGACCTGGCATTCGTAAACACCGGAGTCCCGCTGCTGCGGCGATTTGATCTGCAGCGTCCAGTTCTCCGACTTGTCCGGATGGATGACCTGAAACCTCAGGTCCGAGGTGTACATGAGGATGCCGGCGCTCAGGATGTGCATGTCCCTCTTGCGCATCCACGACACCTGCGGACAGTAAGCGAACGCCGGGGATTGTGTATACAAGCCTTTTTGATGTGCGTCTCGTAATCTACCCCTCCCCAGGGAGCCCCCCCCCTCCCACACCCCCTAAGCCTTTCTCTTAAGCCGAGAGAGCGCTTCAACTTAATCGTCGCGCGATTGCTTTGTTCGATTTGCGGTTAGAGATAGATAAAGAGAGAGAGAGATGCTGTGGAGCATTCAATCCACCGCTCATGATATCAGAGAGACGAGTCGAAGCGACGAATGCCCGGCTATTATATTAATGTGCGGTCTGCCGCCGCGGAATCGATGAGCTTGCGGTTTATAACGTTCGAATATCGTTACGGCTGAACTGTACATTGCCATCTGGAAAAAAATAGAAAGAAACGCATAGTCTTCGTTCTTTTGCCCTCCTGTATACATGTATTTGTAGAAGGGCCTCGGATAAAAAGGGACCAGAGAGCCAACGGCGGGGGGTCACACCCACACACACACACACACACACAGTAATCGAATAATTTTTCGCGGTCAGAGACGAGCACGTATATCCCCGACGAGTCTGCTGACGTATCTCGCGCGTTCATTCTCGCGTCAATAAAAAGCCGGGAAGGTTTTTTTCCCATTCCCCGGGAGCCAGTTCCATTCCGAGACCATCTGCCTACCCGTATTTCTTTTAAATGTGGTCTTATATTGCTCTTCCATCTGCGCCTCGTTCGACGCCCTGCTGCTGCTGCTGCTGCCGCCGCCGCCGCCGCCACTGCGCTATACACTGCCCGGCCGCTAGTTTTTCCTCCTTTCTCATTCCTCTACGCCCATTGCTATATACGCGGCTTTCCACTCCGACATGCTCGACATCGTTTCAGTTTTACGCCGCGCGGCGTCTGATATTCATATAAATTTAATTAGCGCGCCGGCCCGGGGATGCTCGCCGGCACATTTTTTTGAAAGCGCGGAGATGTCATTCCTGAAAGGGCGTACGTGCTCTCGCCTTTTCTTTTTTTTTCTTTTTTTTTCTTGCTTCGTTTTTTTTTTTGCTATTCATTCTGGCTACACAGCTGCTTGAAGCGCGGTAGAATTTGCTTCGTTTCTCCTTTATCTTTTTTTTTTGCCCCGAGTACTTCGTTTTGTGGAGCCGTTCTATCGAAGTACCATTGTTCGAACTACTTTTAAATCGGAACGTTACGGCGAAGACGGTTTTACTTGTTTTTCTTCGCGGTATACGAAAGCTCGCCGTTATTTGCAGGTCGATTCGATGCGAGATACGTTCGAAAATGCACGTCTTTCGTTTTAATTACTTGAAAAAGCTTGCGTCACTGATTGTCGCTCATTAGTCGCTTTAACTCGTAGAAACGCATTTTTCTCCATTATGGAACGTTACGTGATTAAACGTTGATTTCCGCTCATTAGAAAATTAAGAAATTGAAAAAAATGGCATCGTTGCGAGGGTGTGAGATATTGGTAGTTACATCAGGCTCTCATTAAACCGATATAACTATAGACACACCTTAATTCTTGTATGCACCAAAAATAGTCGATAATTCGTTAACCGAGTCGCTATGTGCGCAATCCAACCCTTCATTACAATTTCCCTGATTGTAATCGTACTTTTGTCGATAGCCGTTTAATATGGATGCAAAATTCGTGTCGATTTTTCCTAATAATACCGCCACCAATATAACCGCAGATTTTCGGATTTTTATGCAACCGCAGTGGCAACGGCCAACTTTACTCATCTCGTACCTCGAATCTCGCGGATCAGCGAGAAATTTAATAAGGAATTATTAACACACTAAAAGCGAATCTGAATAGCTTTGTCCCTGATTCTCCCTCTCACTTTCTCTCTCTCTCTCTGTTTCTCTGTTTCTGTCTCTCTGTTATCCCCTCGAATGCACTCATCTTTTATGATGTTTGCGCACACCTCCTCTCTCGGCACTTTTAATATCTCTAAAATTATTTTACGAGATGCGCCGTTGTGCGCGCGTATATACTCGAGAGAGAGAGAGAGAAAGAGTGTACCAAACGCGTGGCTCGCGCGCAGTGCACGAGGCCGGCGGACGAAGAGGGAGGGAGGGGGGGGGGGTGCTGGGCGAGTGAGGTGCAAAAGGGCGTCGACGATTGGATTTGTGATATAAGAGCCAAGAGCGGCAGTATTTTCTACCTAACTAAATTGGATTGGCACTTTATTGGCAATATTCGTTTGCGTGGCGTAACGCCAGCTTTCCGTGTTCCCGTCGACCGACAAAAATCTCCTGATTCCGCAGCGGCTATACAACACCCAAAACCCTTTAACTATGTGTACCGTCGCTGCATCGCTCTCTACATACGTAACGGGTTGGCGATCCAAAATTAAAAGCTCCGTTGCTAGTTGGCTGATTTTTTTTTTTTGCACCGAGACCGCTTTCAATAATTGCCGATGATCCGACGCTTTTTTTTTTGCAGGTGCAGCATTCGAGTGGACGGGGTACATCTGCGTTCGCGAATTTGCACATTGTGCGAATAAACGTATCGATAATAATGAGTGCTCGTGAAAAATGTATGAATACGGGAGTAATAATTTGAACGATTAGAATATTTTTTTCAGCGGAAATTACAGGAAAACTAAGGTATGTATACTTTTACAGATTTTTAAGTTTTAAAAGTGCTTGTCTCCTTAAAATATCGTTGAAAAAATTATCAAAATAACGTACAAACAAAAATCCCCGCAATAGGGAACTATCATGAAAAAATCTATTAGATCCGTCATATAGAATATAGAAAAATAATGGACGCGTATTTTTTCTTTTTTCGTATAAATGATTATTAACAAAAATATGAGAGATTAAAGTGTGTGACGTCACAAGCTCCGTCCGTAGTTAGTATACCTATATCAAGGGCACTAGTGACGTCACACAACATTTCAACCTTATACATATCTTTTTTAATAATCGTTTATATGAAAAAAGAAAAGATACGTGTCGATTTTTTTCTGTTATTCTGCATGACGGACCTAACAGATTTTTTCATGATAGTTCCCTATTGTGTAAACGGGAATGAGTAGTATTTTTGAAAAATGTTTCAAAAGCAATGTAATAACTATACGCTCACTACGTGTGGGAAAAAGGCCCAAATAAAGATCTATTGCAGGCTTAAGTGGACAACTTGGCTTTATAGGTAGATAAAAATGAAAAAATAAAAAATTTCTCGCGTACAGCCTAACCTCGAAAAATCACCGTTTTTCCCAGCTCCCGTACGAAAAAGTATGCGGCCTTCGCCAACCCATTTTTCACGCTTAAACTTTGCTGTCAACGGGAACGTTGCTTACTCCTCAACGGGCGCAATATTAAAATCCAACGATGCAACGTCTGACCACATCGCGACTGTTTCTACTGAAAGTTTAATCAACGCCGAGCAAAGCTTCATTATTATTGTAAAATCCCACGAAGCGCTGGCGGAGTATTAAAAGATTGGCTCGCAGGCACACAACGGCATCTCGAATAAAGAAATCGTCGGCGGCAATATCCAGCGAAAAATGAGCGATTACCGCGCTCTTAAATCGCGGCGGCATCTACCCCCCTCCGCCCCCCTCCCACCCTCTTTATTAACTCTGCGCGTTGTTTATTCGAGCGTAAACGCGCGCGCGGGCGGTTAGTGCCTCTCTCTCTCTCTCTCCCTCTCGGATGTGTACTTGTACTTTACAGCGCGAAGCCGATCGATCATTGCGAAAGCAATATTGACCGGCGGCAGCCGGCGGCGTAGGCGTATCGCGCGGCCGGCGAGTTTTAACGAGCTAATTAGCAAAATTACAAAACTGCTGATCCGTTTAAAAAGTTATTAACACCGGCCTCGCGGAAAATCCGCGAGCGTGGCAACGCGCGCTCGGCTCTCGCGCCGAGAGCGCGGAGTAGTACAGTAGGCTAGCGCAGCGCGACGACAATCGATAGAGCCCGCAGCCGCGTGCGTCCAGGCGGTCGGAGAGAGAGAGAGAGCTCTGGGCTAAACCGTATAATGCGATTTTGATGGGGGAGCGAGAGCCGCGCGCGCGGCTGTATAAGCATTCGCGTGACGAACGATTGGACGGAGCAGAGGGCGAGAGAGGGAGCGTCAGGAAAATACTGAGGAAATAACGAAACTGTATATAAGAGCTGTAAGGCTCGCATAGGAATTTGTGCATTTGCGCTGCTTTAATTTTCGGCGAGCTCCTCGTAACTGTGTTACACTTTACGAGGACCCATAATTCAGTTGGCAGTATGTGTACAACTATGCGACCTCTTGCGTCCCTCTCTCGCTCTTCTCCTTCGGCCGCGCGCGCATTTTCCTAAAAGGTCACTGCCCGCAGAGACAAGGGAGAAATAGCGCCCCCCCCCGTCACCCCTACAATAGACATTCCCGATCAAAAGCTCGCTCGGTGTCGGTGCACCGATGTGTGTCTACGCATGTGTGTCGCGGAAAACGAGAGAGAGAGAGAGAGAGAGAGAGAGAGAAACAGAGGAAACAAAGTGGAAAGAGCGCATATACATACGTATGCGAGCGGGAGACGAATGAGCGTAAACAAACGGGCTGCAAAGAAAACGATTGTGGCCAAAGTGTTGAATCCGACGCGTCGAGTGCACTATTCACACGAGCTGCTGCACACAGAGACGTCGCTTTGGGAGATCCCGTGCGGGGGGGGAGGGGAGATGGAACACTGAAAGCGAGGGATCGGATCGTGCGGCTTTGTTTGGGGTGTAGTCTTTAAAATCGAAACGACCGCTCTGGATGATACTTCGTTTACAGATGTATACGTCATTGTTACTTGGTGGCTATTTGGTATTTTGTCTGTATTATGGTAGTTACGCCTGTCGTTTTTCGTAGACGCATCGATGCTCCTAACGCAGACCAGCACATTTCTAAAAAGATTGATCGTACCGCAAAATGTCAAGTCCTATAGTGTGCCCCAATTTCAATGCGTTCGTAGACGTCGTACGCGAGAAATAGCGTAAATAGACCTACTCCGAAATAACCATACAGTCTTCGTTGAAAGCGATGCTTTGCACTCTTGCCCGGAACTGCGGCGAGAATACATATAGAGGACATAATCGATACGACACGCAGAGAGAAAGAGAGACCGTACAAGTTTAGAATTTCCATGTAGTGATCTCTCTCTCTCTCTCTCTCTTCCATCCACACCCACACACCCGCACACACACACACACACACATACATCCACACACTCGAGCGGGGCACTAAGCTAAGCACTTGTTATCTATGCGCTTGACATATATCTCGCGGAAAGTGCGATACCGTCGGCCGCATTCCCCAGGAGCGCGCGGTATGCTCTCCTTTACCTCGGACTTAGGGTTTTGCTTCAGCTTCGCTCTCGGCAAAGCGATAACGCGCTCACACACACACACGCGCGAGATTCGGGCGTACGCGCGGCCGTATAAGCCGGGGGGAGCGGCTTAACGAACTTCCGGCGCTGGTCCGCGCGCGGGAGAATCGAGCACATATCGGGCCTCATCCCTCGTCGGCCATTGTCAGCCCACTCTCTCTCTCTCTCTCTCTCTGTCTGGACACACAAGAGCAGCGGACTCGGCTTTTTCAACCTTTCGCGCTGTATATAGGGGGTAGCGCGTTGTAGTAGCGGCGGCAGTGGCTCCCTTCCCACCGTTTTCACTCTTAATAGACTTGCAAATTTCTACAACACCCCCCGGCACTCGGTCGCCCTCCCTCCCTCCCTGCCCCCCTCTTCCGCTGTGTATTTACATGCGGCCCTCGTAATTTCGCGCGAGAACCTGGCCTGGGAGTACTCGAGGCATCGTCCGACGATTTGCTTTATATATCTATGTTTGTACGACACGGCGAGAGAGAGAGAGAGAGAGAGAGAGACACACGAGAGGCGTTAATTGACTTGCTCGCGCCGATGTTCAAATAAATTTCTACGCCCCAAAGTCTTTATTAGATTCGCCGATTCGCTCTACACGCTTTTTATTGCGCCGGCTCTGCGCCGTACAGTATAGCGAGTAAACCCCCTTTTTTTCTCTCTTCGTTCCGTCTTCATTTGGATCGTTGTATCCTGTTATACAGTGAATTTTTCGATAAGACGCCGCTAACGCACGTCCCGTCCCTCCCCCCCGCAATCCATCAATTAATTAAGCGCAACAGCATTTCGGAGGCTTCGCGCGACTGTGGTGCATCGAGATTTTATTGACCGCAGTTCTCTGCTTCTCAATTCGTATAGATCTCTTTTCCGTTGAAACTTATGTATAAGCATACCGCATTATCCTTGATTAAATGTATTATTGAAAATGCTAATGGCTTCCGAGCAAATCAGTATTATTTGTTAATAAATTCACTTAAACTATTTTTAAACTAATATATATTTAATGGCAAAGATAATTTTAGTATACAGTGTTAAACCATTAGTTATAATACTTAATAATGCGTAGTTTATTGGGACGCTTAATTAAGGCATTTATCTGATATTATTGAGTCACCGAAAACTTATCGCAGCTATAATTTATTAATTATATCGCTTATTTATTGTTCGCGTTAAATCGCGCAGAAAATCAGCTAATGCAGTATCATCAAATTTGAATTAATATCGTTTAATCCCGCACTCAGAAAATCATTACCCTGCTTACAACCGAAAAATCTGCAAGTCGAAGAAGGACATTTAGGTATAAGAATGGGGTCGGGAGAGTATTTTTTTCTTTGTGCAGAGGGATGAATATCTCTTTTTAAAGGGGCGCGATGATTTTCAAATCTCGGTTCAGTGCGACTCGCGTGGAATTCGGAATGAGAAAAAAATTTTTTAAATAAAGAAACAAATTTCGTTAAAGCAAGCGCATACAGATATGCGCACCGTCACAATGAATCCAGCAATATTTCCCAATAAATCGAGAATTATCTCCACGAATGAAAATTCGCAATATTCGGAGACATCTCCAGACACCCCGCCGCATACACACAGTCGAAACAGGAAGAGCAGAACAGGACCACGGAGTTTTCCATAAAAGACTCCCTTCCCAAGGAATTTCCTCCTCCCACGACTCGTTTAGACGACTGCCTTATCGAGTGTCTATGTACGTACGCAGTGCGTGTAATACGCTGTACACTGCGCTCGCAGAGACTTCTAGCCGCGGCTTTGTGCACTCTTTCCTTTACGAGGCTTGGAAAAAAGGGCGACGACGAATCGTAAATGTGATCATATTCGTGCGGCGGGCTCTTTGCGCTCGCTGGCGCGTAGTCTCACCGGGAGAGAGAGAGAGAGAGAGAGCGAGCGCGACCTGTTATCGGCATTTTTATACTGAAAAGTGCCTTGAAAGCCCGAGGCCGTTACGCTCGACCGAATTTTTCCGGAGCGCATTACCAGCCGGGCATTAAACACATTTTATCGCGCGAAATGTTATACTCGATTAATGCGCGCAGTCGACGAGACTCTCTCTCTCTCTTTTTTCCCTCTTCCTCTTTCTCTCATTCGAGGAGGGAATGAACTTTGTTTATTACCGCCGAAGACGAAGGAGGGCTGCGCGACTTTCTTATCGGGGCTGTAAATCTTGTTAACGAATGACGCGCATTTCAGCGTACGAAAGTCGCGTATTGTCGTGGGACAACGAAGAAAAGGAAAACATACTGCTCTCCTCGAATGTACGTCGAATTAAATTTTTACAGGGTTAGTTTGCTTTGCAATTTTACCTCGCAGGCTCGAATCCAATCTGTTTCTAATCAATGAACTCCTGGCTCTACTTTGGTCGAGTCGTTAAATGTTATTGACGCGGGTACACGCACGCTAAATCGACTTAGCGGGCTTTTTCCCTGTTAAAAATGTTGCTGGAAGTAGCTTCCGAACCAAAGAGTTCTTCCGTCTCATTAACGAATACTTCAATGACTTTGTTACGACAAGTGTACACTTTAGATGCCTCGAGTGTCATCATCGTAAAATGCAGTTACGAAGTATTAAAGAGAGAAATGAGTGAGAATTCGATTTGGATCTGAACGTTTGAACTATCAATGCCTGTAAGAAATCATAAACATTTTCTGTGTCTATTTTTGTATTGTACTACAGCATCAGTATTAGTAAGTAAGCTTTGTAAGAATTGCATTTCTCAACCGAAAGTATATAAGTAACCATTGGATCATGAATTGCTTTATTTATTCAATTTTTAAGGTCCTGAAACTTAATAATCTACTGCAACTGTTCTTTTATCTACATAAATGGGTAAAAAATTTCATTTTCATCATCGACCTAATATTCTGGCTCTAACGCGCTTACACATTATGCAAAATACAGCGTGCCTTAAAGGATAAGCTAACTTTTCGAAAAGCTCGCATACTTTTCTCATTTTCTCATCACTTTTTCTATACACGACGGACACGTGGACTAACGAAGAACTATCTCAAGCTGCAATTTTCATTTTTTCCACGGTTTACACTGTAAATCAAATTTTCCATCGAAATATAACGCGGGGCATAAGCATTATTCAACGTTTTTGTTTTCACAATAAACCGCGGCCGTTTCATTCATTGCGCAATATATCCGTAAGTCATATAAATTACGACGAGAAAAAGGAAAATCCTAACCGTAGATCCCAAAGCCTACATCTTAAATTATGCCAAGTCCTCGCGGTATACTGTAGTGCAGCGCCGAGCGCTTAGTTTATGAAAAATATGCGGGAGTCTGGAGCCTGCGACCGAAGCTTAAGGTTTAAAAGGTCGCACGAGCGTCCTCGTCCAGCCCAGCAGCAGCTTCCAGAAGCAGATGCGACCCCTCGGCGCTGGATACGCTGCGTTTAATCCTACCCTGGCCTCCGCTGTAATACCGAAACTGTTCCGCTGGAAGGAAATTACCGAAATGTATAACCACTGACTGAAAACGCCGCGCAGCGAGGGGCGCTCCGATCCGCTGCTATATCGATTTCTTTTTCTCTCCCCGCAGCTTCACTATACACACGCCCCCCCGCGGTGATATGCGAAATTTTTCCATCTTGAGCCGTGCGCATAATGGATTTTTAATACACACACACACACACCTCTCGATATGCCGGTATATATATTTCGCGCAATTACCGCGGACGCTCTCTCTCTCTCCGCAAGTAATTAATTTTTTCCGATAAGGCGTGTATAGGCAGACGAGAGAGAGAGGCGTGCGCGCGCCGTTCCCTTTCACGCGCGCTCACTTTCGAAGTTCTAATTAAAAAAGGGGATAAAATGGATGGGAGGGAAATAAAGGTGGGAGAAAAAAAAGGAGCTAATAACGGAAACTAATTTGGATCATAACGGAAAAAGTTGATCAACTTTGTTGTGCGTTCATAAAAGAGCTATATATAGCAGCGGCGCATCGCGCATCATATATACGCGCGGCAATGCGGCGTAGCACAGTAGCACCCGAGATGAACCGCCCGATTTTTTACCCCGTAAATCATTGGATTTCATCCTTGATGCGAATTTCAGTGCTTGATTCTTTAATCGTTTGAATTAGGGCCTTCGCCTGGCTGGATTTCGTTTGCGTAACTGTAATCGATAAAACTGTTATAGTTTGCACTTGTACTCGATGTAACTGAAATTTTGTCGATGTTCTTGCACGACTTTATTTCGAAAGTTGAAGATTATTCTGTTTTATTTTCTAGGATTTCATTTACAAAATTTATTTCACGAAAATGCGGCTAAAAACGTATAAAAATACTTATCTTTGCGCAGTAAAATATTTCAAAAAGTTGTCGTCGCTTTTTTATGCAACGGAAAGTAATGTATCTTTTAAACAAGCTGTATCTCAAAACGAAAATGTTGCGAAATAGTTGAAAAAAATCATCGAAATCTTTTAAAAAAGATTCCAAGAAACTAAAAGTTCAAAATTTGCGAAAATGGTAATAAGGGGTGTTAAACAAACTATTTATCATATTTTTAAATCGTTTCATAAAGTACGCCTGGAGAAAAAATCAAGTACGAAAGCAACTTTGAATGAGCTTTGATAACTGCAGTAAAAAAAGTTTGAACAAGTTGAAATTTCAGTTTATTTTGGTTTGAAGATACATTTTACAGCAACTTATAAGGACGATAAATTAGTTCTAAAGAGGCTGTGCGTTACAGTATTGGCAGCGGCTTTTTTTATTTGGCCATCAACGTCAAATTTCAAGTATATGCGATTACATTCCTCATAAAATAATAATCGTTCGATGCATACTTTTCTAAGCAGTGTAGGGTTGCTTATTAACAAGCAATATAAATTCACGTCCCACAAGACTTTTCAGTAACGAACTAATGACTTTCTCGAAAATTACATCGTCAAGCCTGGTATTTATTTTTTCGCGCGTATTACATAGTTTGCCCAAACCTCCTCACGTGAAATCATTAGTATATGTGTGCATACCCATCCTATTTCGGAAACAACTCACCCAAGTAAGTCACAAAAAATTTTCTTGAAGGCACACTTATTAGACCTGATTTTTCTCGTTCCTTAGGTCTTCTTTCCGGAGTCAAAACGATTCGAAAAAACGACAAATAATTAACAAAAATAGAATTTGTAGATTTTTTTCTCGAGAACTATGGATTTTTATAAAAATTTCACTAGAACAAATATATCTTAAAATTCATCAAAGAATGCTCTCAAATTATTTCAGATTGATCCGACACAATATTTGATGTTTCGAAAATTCAAAAAAATCGAAATTTCGAAAATCGTCGTTTAAAAATCTGAAAAATTTCATAGTACTCTTTGATGAATTTTAAGTCATCATTATTCTAACGAAATATATTTAAAAGTCCACAGTTTTCGAGAAAAAAAAATCTATAAATTCTTGTTTCTTAATTATTTCTCGTTTTTCAATTCTTTTTTGCTCCGGAAATAAGGTATACCCTTCGATCGGCCATGTACGCGAGATTTTTCTCTTTCAGAATGACCTAAGAAACGAAAAAAATCAGGTCTGGCGGGTGTGCCTTCAATAAGAAATTTTGCGACTTGCTCGTGTGAGTCGTTTCCGAAATAGGACGGATATGCACATTCACAGTATGCGTAACAATTAATCTCTCGCCCTAAAAATCCAAGTCGCAAAACACCGCCAAATACCAATTCTCGCGTTTAACAATTGCGCTGGACCGTCGTCCGCGCGGCATCGCGGCCCACAAACGCGTAATCCTCCGTTCTCCCAAGTGTAAAGCATATACTCGCCGGCGTTTATACGCGTAATTTGTTTCGGGCTCGACGCTCGAATCCGTGTATGTGGGACACGCGCTGCAGTGCATATACACAGGCGAGCTGGCGTCGAGCAGACACCTCGAGCTCTCCCGGAGTCCTCGTTACCGGAAAGATCGATTAGGGGTGTTAAAGGCGCGTCTCGTCCTCTCTACCCCCCCCCTTCTCTCTCTCTCTCTCTCGCGTAACTTGCTTAGCGGCGCGCGTGATCTATATGCGCGAATCTCCGATGAAGATCGAGTGATAGATCGGCGCCATCCATCTTGGCCGTTCGCGGCTCGTTTTTGTACCCCCCGTGGGACTCCTCCCCCCCTCCCTCCCCCTTCCCCTAGGTTCGATTCCGGAGCCCGGCTGATTAGAGTGGAGGCAGCCGTACTGCGCTGCCGGAGAGGCGAAAGCTCACCGGGCGGTCCGACCGGACGCAGACCTTATTCACTGGCGGCAGCGGCGGAGGCGACGCCGCGCTCCGACTTTCCGCTCTATACGCCGGGCTTCTTCGGTTCATCACGAAGGAATGGGAGATAAATCTACGGTGCCAGTGCCGCTGCCTCTTTCGTGTCGTTCCCATTTTTTTTTTTTTTTTTTTAAGATGAGTGCGCGCGGGCTTCTCTGCTTTTTGTCTTCGGCTTTTTTTTGTGATATCTTTGGCTTGTGACGATAAGAGTCGCGTTCTTCGCTATCGATTAATGTACCGTTTGAGCCACATTAAAGTTGTACGCGTTTATTGTTAGTACAATGACTTTGATTTTTTCCATCGGAAGACTTTCCAATTATTTTCCAATTACGGATTTTTTTATTATTTCTTCATTAGCTAATTATTAATTGTATTTCAAATTCAGATGTAAACAACTTCACGGATGCTTATGATTATGAGGATACATATTATACGATTTTAATATTTTGATTTCGATGGAATATGATTTTGATTAACTCGTTAACAAACCAAAATGTTTAATCGACATAATGAAATTCAACACATTGTCTTTAATGAGTCAACGGCATGTTCTGCGCCACTATACGCAGTATATACCGCACACCTATGAACTCCACAAGCGTTTGTAGTTCACGTATGTTTAGACTTGATTCAAAGCAATACGTCCAAATTAATTGACTTAGTTAAATACTATACTTCTACGTAATAGCCTGTTTCAGTCACTTGTCTACCAAAAAATGATTACAGTACTAATTCTGTAACGAAACAGAAAAAACGATTAAATGAGGTCTGCACGTAACAAATCCAGCGCGTGTATTATCCAAATATCTCTGTGGCAAGCACGTCCGAAAAAAGTACGGCGCAAAGAGATGAAAATCCGGTAATTCTACTCCGTGCAATTAAGCGGATACGCCACTGTTATTCTTTCTGTTTAAAACGCATTCAGTAGATCATTTAAGGCGGTGTGACAATTATTTCTACGATTACTGTACGGTCGACCAGGAAATCTCGCTTGCCCGGATAATGAAATAAAAACTCGTTTCTGCATTATACACTCGCAAGTACACGTAACTGTTTTTGTACGCCTTTTTGTTCGCTATAGTACATACAATATTGTAAATGCATGCGAAAATCCCTTTTCTCTGAATCTCTCACTATTGCTATTGTACATTGTCTAAAGAGTGAACGTTAAGTTCAACGAAATAAAGCTTCTTTCCGTTTGTTTTTGAAGTATGGGTACAGCTTTTGCTTCTGAAACTACTCTTGATCTTATTATTCAAATGCAACTGTTCCCTCGTTCAGAAATACAAAAAAAAAAACAAATTTTTTGAAAAGTTGTTGATAAACTTAGAAAAATTGATATTCTTCCCAAACCCACAGATTACGAACAAAAATAACCTTACATCCCGGGGTGACCTAAATCCCCGCTTAAATCACGCTTTATCCGTGACCTAAGTAGTCGATTGTTTCACCCTGAATACTCACATCCGTGTTAACTTCGAGTGAACAAATCGACTGGCCATATCGCTAATATAATCGTGACAGCGGATTTAGATAGGACGCGCTATAACAGTACATTACGATAGTTAGCGCACGAGTGCAGCGAGTGTGATATTCACGATGAAATAATCGACTGCTTAGGTCACGGATAAGCGTGACTTAAGTGCGGATTTAGGTCACCCAATATGCGCGCTCGCTTCGCCCGGCCGCTATTTACACGCCGTGCAGTAATGGGCCACTCGCGCAATCTTCAATCAATTGTATAATATCGCCGACACGTTTTTCGAGTTAACGCGATAATCACTCGTCCTATTCGCGTATATATATACATTTCTTGGATGTGGAGCAACGATTATACTTCTCGTAAATTGTAGAACAGCGAAATTGGAATATATCCCACGCCTCTCTCGCTCGTTCCGAACGAGCGCAAAAAGAAAAGCAACCCCCCCAAACGCTCTGGCCATTCGTCGACGCGCGTTACGAAAAGTTAAGGATCGGCGAGAGGATTTCAAATAAATCGTTTTATTCGCACTAAAACGATCGTTCTCCCGCGCGCGATGCGCTAATGCAACCATCCACTCTGCATCGGACAGAAGGGATGGAGGAGGACTGTGGGGGCGGCGGGGGGGGGGGGGGAGGCATGTATGCATGCTTTATGCGAGCCGATACAATACCGAGAGGTCGGCTCGTGCGCCCAGCTGTGCAGTATAGCCGCGTGGACTTGCGCTATGCGCCTGCAGTAACATGCAGGCGAGTAAGGGGGGGAGGCTATGCGGACGATCATTGAGGCACGTCGATGCGCAATGAATATATTGATTAGAGATTGAATTTTTTCGGCAGCGGCAGCCGGCTTAAGCTCTGGAGTTAACGGGATGTCCGTTGGCTTTTCGGCTCTCTCTCGCTCTCTGGTGTGCTGCTGATGCTGCTGCTGCTGCTGCTTGTCGATTGACACGCGCGATTCTATATTTTTTTTATTCCGTTTCATTTTCTCTCCTCTCTTTTTTTTTCATCCCCCTCGGCCGACGATACGCGACGCTTGTCGCGTAGCTTAGCGCATCGCGCGCTGTATAACGAAAAGCTTTGATTTTCAAACTGACAGCGCGAGTGTACCGAGCTTCAAACGAGGCGGCGGCGGCGGCGGCGGCGGCGACAGCCAGGAAAGATGAAATAGGAATATATTTTCTGTCATTTTGCCGCGCGCACATCTCTTCTTGAAGTATGCGGAGGAAAAATATCGTAGCTCTCGCTACACACGGCGTATACGTACTCGTTATTCACTCGTCGCGAGGGAGCGCGGCGGTGCATTCGCCGCTCGCTTTGCTCGCATTATCCACACTGCGCTGCGTACGTATATGTATGTGTATACACATACGTATATACTACGTACCGGCGTGTGCCACCTGTGTACATGTATTTGCGCGAGGCCGTTCCTATTAAATTTTAAATCGTCGCAAGGGTCGCGCTTGCTCGGTTATTTTTCTTCTACTCGTTTCTTCGAATATTACTCTACTTTTGAGCGCGCGCAGTGTATGTATGTATATGCTCTCGTACAGAATGTGATTCTGAACTATCGGGATTTGCATAATTAAGCCTCGTATCAGCTAATGGTATTGCATAATTATTGCTGACAGTAACATTGATTCAAAATTAAACGCAGTTGAAATTCACGCGACTCCACCGCCCCGATTAAAGAGATTTAAAAGTACAATTAACAATTCGAATCTCGCATAATAATCTAGGGAAGAGTAGAAGTCACGATTCCCGGCTAAATTTTAATACCTTCGAATTAATTTATTGCTCCTGCTCGCATTATATTGTAACATTTAAATGTAACTAAGTTTAGAAGAGATACGGATTTATTTATTTTTTCTAATATGCTTAATAGATAATTGGAACTTTCGAAACTTAATATATTTGAAACTAATTAGTTCTTAAACGATGATCTTTTATTAAAAAAACTTGTAAAAATTAGTTTTCTGCTTCGTTATATTATTTCGGAATGATGCACATATTATTTAACTGATTACGTTCATCTGGTACAAACAGAGGTCCATCAACATTAATCATTGATCAGAATATAACAAAATTCACTTTTGGTAAAACTTCCGAAAAACTTGTAAAAACCGGTATGCAGATTCAAAAAGTTTTTTAACATATAAATAACTACACTTGCTGCCAATAAACGAAACTGAGTTTCACAAATGGTGACCAGAAGAGCAATAAAAATTTTTCATATGTGCTTTCAAAAGAGCTGAAATTTCAAAAGGAGAGATTCTTGGAAAAGGAATTACGAAATATTTTGTATTATATTACTTTCAAAATTTTGGAAAGCTAATGAATACTGGAATAACAAATAAATTGCATCAATATTTATTTAACAGCAATGTAACTTAATGGATTCCAAAATTGATAAATCTAATTAAATTATTGGATTTAAAATTTTGTCGCCGCGTATACCGTGAACATTTATATTTCCACCAAACAAATTGCTTAAATATATATAATAAACGTCACATTTGTAACATTTCTTTGCATTTATATATTACGCTTTCATACATTTATTCAATAATATTTCGATACACTTTTTAATGTTCATCGGGCTAAGAATAACTTTATAATAATCTAATTATCTAACTAAAATGTTTATGCAAATATCACTGTAATATAGTCAGTTAATTATACTTTCGAGTATTACAGAATGTTTTTCTTCAAAAGAACCCGAGTCGACAAACATATATTTACATTTTGCATTCTCCTATACATTCTGCTTACGAAGGCAGAGCTGTGTTATTCTATTTCAGGAGGCTAATGTAATAACCTGCGCGTAAAATTCATTTCATTAAGGTACGGCGCGGTGATTTCAGCTAAAAATCCACGGTTCTTATTCAACATTTCGCATAAATGAATTTATAGGCAGCGCAAAGCCCGCTTACAGCTTTTAACGCGCATTCGCTTTATTGTATGCGAGAGCTAACTCGTTACACTCAAATAGAAGTGCGATGCTGTCAATTACAAGTATTGGAACGTCGAGTGTCATTCAATAGGTACTGCACACCCAAATAGGAACTTTACTTATTTTTAAAAAATCCTGCCTCGAACTTTTTTGCTTCGACTTTATACTGAAGGTGCGCAATTGCTTTTTTACGTTGAGAGAACAAAAATACGTGACACTTTTTTTCATTATGTAGCCATTTGGAGTGCACAGCGTAAAAATTCGTTTTATTACCTTTTAGTTATTTTACTGCCCGTAGTGGCATTAAACTCAAGCAAGTTATCAGGCCTATATAAGTGTAATTTATCGATGCGATTCAGATTTATAAATATCAATTAGCCTATAATTAAATACCAAAATTATTGCCTATCGTTATGTTCGGCGATAAGCTTTACGCACTATGTAATAAAAAGGCCAATGTGACAAAGTACGAGTGTAGAACACATAAAGATAGTAAAGTAAATTTTCTTAGCGTGCAAACACAGGAATGAACGTTGTTTGCGAAGCATCAACTGTACTTGTGTCCGTTACGTAACGATGACTTGTCGAAAAACACTGGTTCCATATGAAATAGCTGTTTTATTCTCTCATTTACTTGATAAAAATCAGTCAAGGCAATGTACAATGAATTGTGACTAATTGTTGACCATTTTTCGGACTAATTTAGATTAGGGTCATTGTAACTGTAATTAAAGAGGCTTTACTATTAATACGTTTTAGAAACTAGGTCAATGAAAAAGACGAAGTGACAATTAAGAATTTTTCAAATTTATAAATTACGAGCAAATCAGCTAATACAGTTTCTTAATTTTCATTAAACCCAAAAAATTAAAATTATGAAAATACTGCAATATTTTGATAAGCAACATTTATTTTACTGGCGAAACAGTAATCATCTCGTAATCATCTGTTAGAGCCATGATTTTTATTATTGCCAACGTTTCGAGCCGAGTAAGGCTCCTCTTCGGGGCAATAACAATGATGCTTTTTAAAGCCACATATTGACGAAAAAACTATACCGGATCGCAAAAGCTGAAGAACTGTCTCTTACAAACGCAGCTATCTTCTATTAAGAACTGATCGCAGTAACGAAATACGAAAAAAAATTCGTACGTCCAAGCGTCTCCTCTCGATCTCTCTCCTTTAACGTGACACCGTAAAAGTTAGCCCGCCAAAGACCATACTTCTCTCCAGCTCAAACATCTCGCGCAAAGATCAAGGAGCTTCGAGTCCAGGGCTGCGACGAATTCTCGAGGTTGCGCGAAGCCCCGACCCGGCCAATCAGAGGCTGCCGAGGCATCGTACCCCCCCCCCCCTCCCCCCTCGATACAGCGAAGATTTTTCATTTGAAGTTTGTCTTTACGGCTTCGACTATACCGCGGATCAGATAATATTTTCGCAGTGAGTGCGCGCAACGAGGCGACGCGCAGGCTTTATACGACATCCGGCAATCTCCGCACGATACTCTCCCCCGCGCGCGTTTTATGGTATGAAACGCGTGCTCGCGCGGAAAAAGCCCCGAGCGCGCGCGCGACGACACGAACCCGAAGTAAAATAACGCGTCCCTGCCGCTGCTGCGAGGGCATGGTGCATTTATATACAGGCGCGCGAGCGCAGCGTGCGTAAAATCGAAAAAACGCCAAGAATGAAAAATGACGATGCGAAGGAAGAATTATTGCCCGAGAGAAAGAGAGAGAGAGAGAGAGAGAGGGCTATTTAAATTTTTCGAATTGCCCAATTTGTGGAGGGTGTTGCCCGCAAGTTTTTCCGAAATTGTTGTATCCATATGGAGCTGTCTTTCTCTCTCTTTGTCTATCTCACTCGATTTTCTCTTTTAGTGTACAGTGGATTGCAGACTCCGGGTGGTAAACACTGTATAAGGTAGTGTTGCACAGGACTTACAACAAGGATTATAAAAAAAACTTTTTTTTTCACTGAATAAAAACCACTGACTATTCACTGACGCGCAGATTCTTTCGGATTGATTTATCGTATTAAAAAAAAAAGTATTATTCAAATAACAGCTTTTAGGAAGCTCCAGCACCATGAATTTTTCTCGAAATATTTGGACATTTACGTACGTCGTGTGTAGCATAAAACGTCGAGGACTATATATCGAAAAAAAATTCCCTCCGCGAGGAAGAAAAGTGCTTTCGCGTGCGCTCTTTCGGATGAATTTTCGTCGACTTGATTTTATTCATAAAACGTGTCAAAAGGAAAAAGTACTTGGGAAGCCAAACTCGCGAAATCGCGGCGTATGTGGAACAATAAAAGTACGCGATCGGAGCGGATTAAGGAAACGGGGACTTTTCGCAGTTGTTACGCGGAAAGGGGGGAAAAATAATGGCCCGAGCAGACGCGAATCCATCAAGCAGAAGCCGAAATACATGCGCGGACACACTCGCGCGAAAACAGAGTTGTTTGCACAGGCGACGCGAGCAAATGCCACGGTACTTAATATCAGAATTGGCAAGCGTGGAGTTCGCCAAGTGGAAGGCTGCGGAAAAAGCGCCATCAGACGAGAATAAAGAAAAGCAAGTCGCGAAAAGGAAAGAACGAGACGAACAACGGGACGCATTAGTATTAGCGAAGAAGACTCTTGCCCTGGCAGAAATTTGAAGGCGAACTAGCTGTGTTATCCTTAAGCCGATAGAGCGTTAAAGGTGACGTAGCTAATTTATCGTTAGGCAGACAGTGAATTTATAAAGAGAGAGAGAGAGAGAGAATCGAAGGCGAGAGGAATGCTCGTGGAAGAGCAAACTACAGAGAAAGAGCGAGCGAGAGAGTCGCGTGTACGTGTGTACACACAGACGTGGGGGGGATGAACAACGGCGTGTTCGGGATATATATAAGGCTCTCCCCCTCGCTCGGATTGGCCAGACTTTAGTCGAAACCTCGCGAGATATTCGCTGGTTCGGTTACTGCTGCAGTAACTATATAGCGCGCGGGGGGCAGCTGCCAGGATGGGGAACAATACTGCATGCCGAAAGTGAATATCGCCGGGAGGGAGAGCGAGAGGGGCCCTCAGCGCGTGCTGTATACATGTATACACAGAGACGTGGCCGCGCTCCGAATTTGAGATTTCTCGGCATTCCTGGCGTAATTTGCCAGCGCGCGGCGTTCATCATAATTTCGCGCTGTAGCCGAAAATACACACACAACCCTTTGGTTGTAGGGGGGGGGGGGGGAAGAGGACGGGAGCTCACGTGTTATTGACTCCTGCTTCGAGCGTTTCGCCACTCGCTCTCACGATGTACACGTGTGGCCGCAGCGATTTTTCTTTTTTGTTGTTTTTGTTTTTTTTTTTGGTTTCTACTTATTAGGGGGAAAATACTTGTGTAAACTTTGCTGGCGAACGTTCAACGTAAATAACGGCAGTTGCCTCGACTTTCAACTTAATTCGATCGATTGAATACTTGGACCAGATCTCCGTTCCACCCCACACTCGACTCCCGTTACGTTTTCGTTGTTTTTTTAACCGGCACTGTTGGTATATATTTGCTTTTACGTTTATATTTTTGCGTAATTTGTGCTTTGGTTACAATGCTAATTTCATCGAAGAACTGGTCTTGCACTTGATGTGAATTGTAAAATGAAAAATTGAGGACAAAAATAAATTAGAAACATTGGAAACAAATTGATCCAATTAAAATTTTCAATTTATATAAGTTTTAAACCTATTATTTCTATTGCTATTTCGCAAATTTTGAATTTATTTTGAAAAGAGTTCAAAATCAGCTATCGAAAAATCACTTTTAACTCTAGAAATGCATTTAATCTTTTTACTTAATTCTAATAATTGCATAAAAATAGAAATTTAAATCCAAAGTTTCTAAAACATTGAAATTATTAAAAATTGATAAAAATCAGTAGACTTCACATTAAATCTAGAATCTGTTTTGCTGATAATCGCTATTGATGAAGTTCCTTTCTTGGATCGAAGTTATTCTTTCCGTACCTCAAAACAGAAAGTGCACGCACGTGTGTCGAAAGATTCTTTCATCCACGTGCTGGATTACACGTGGAGAGAAGTAACTTCCGTTATAGACGAAGTTTATATCTGGAAATAGCTTTCTGGCTTCAAGACTGAGCAGACTCTCTAACGTTAATGTAACTCTGCAGCCTACGCGAAGTATAATTCTGTACAAACAGTTTCTGGGCCAAAAATTCCACCTGATGTTATTTCTGCACGAACACATTTTGCTCGCACTTCCAATTGCACGACTGCGCGCGCAAACTTTATTGCAAACAGTAAATATTATCTGTATCGAATTATTTATGTGCGAATTGCGCGTATCGAATGTAGAGTTATTTTTGCCGGTTAAAAATGATCCGGACACTATTTATAGACAACAAATAAAGAAATCAATCAACACAGCTGCACTTCGCTTTCACTTGTCAGTACAGGTCAAATATCAGATGAAATTTATTTCTGAACAGAACATCTCGATTAAGTATAGCTCGGGTGTCTCGAGACGCAATGTTCGTTAAGTAAGTCGTTACGTTCCGCGAAGATCGTCGGCAAACTCGGGACAACCCGAGAGAAAGCGTCTCGAGCTGCTCGAACAAAAATTAAAATTAACGCAGCCGTCACTGTGCCCCTACGTAATTCGCTTTCAACCGTCCCGCGAGGAACCCCGAGTTCTTCAACGGACACGTCCGTCCAACGACGACGAAAACTTCAAGGAAAATATGAGGAAAAACGGTGGAGAATTCTCTATTGTCCTTTGTCTCGTCCTCGGCTGATCGCTGCGCGCACCTCCTCCTCTCGGCGCGGCAAAGAGGGAAAGACATTCGCAATTCAGGCCGCGGCAGTTAGCATAGAAACTACGGACATTCGCCGTACTCTAAGGACTTTAATCTAAACTAATCCCACCCTGTATCCTCGGTGCTTGAGCTTTATATATGTATTTCTCGAGTTCAGCCCTTTGTATGCCCCCCCCCCCACCCCCCAACTCCGGTGTATATACTTCTGTTTTCTCCCTTTCTGCCTCTGCTTTCTCTCCGCTCGGAGAGCCGCACACGCCACGGCCTCTCCTCCGCGCTATCAATTTCGTCGTTTTACTCGTCGCGCCTGTTCTCCTCTCTGGCCGCGCGCGCGCCGCTGCAGTCTCGCCCGTTCCATTCTTCACGTCTCCGCCATTTGTCCTGGACCACCCGCTTTATTTTTCGCCCCCGCGCGCGCGCGCGCATTCACCAGCATTTGGGATAACACGATGTGCGCGAAAACTTATACACACACGCACACACACCCGCACACTTTTTCCTCTTCTCTATTTCGTTCTTGTTCGGATCCGGCGTGTGCTTTTATCCCAGTGTACACATCGTTGAGCGACTCGTCAGTCCGACGCTTTTTGGATAATTTAGCGTGAAATTCGCGAAAGCTCGGGAGTCAAGAGGCGAAGGCGCAGAGAGAGAGAGAGAGGAAGTTGAAACAGCTTGCGAGTTTTGTATAATTGGCTGCTGCGTAGCGCGCGTGGCAACCGAAGTTGCTGTTGCGCAGGGGGGCGCGCAGTTTATTAGAATCTTTAATGCTTTCCAGTTTTGACAACGGAAAATTGCACGCTTGACTGACTCGGCGTCCTGAATTAATGAACGGGATTCTATATAATGGGAAAGTTGGCAAGATAAAATTGAGGAAAAAACGAAAAGAAACACTGCGCCCTCTCCTCCCCCCGCCCCCTCAGAACCCATTTTCTTGCCTCGCACAACTTCGGCAAGAATAATTTACGAGAAACACAGGCGCATAACAGAATTCGTGTACAAATAAACTTGTTGAAGTCGATCGATAATGCGCGAGTGCGAGCTGAAATTTTAATAAAATTACAGTGTGTTTTGATAAAAAAAAAACTGAATTAACTTCTGGCGCGCGGAGACAAGTTTTGAAATACAGTCTCTGTTTTTCCAGTCGAGGAATCCCCACACGGTGTGACCCCAATGATGCGGTCTTTCCTGATAAGACGTCCCCCCCCCTCCCCACGTCTCACTCCTGACTCCTGACATTTACGCTTTCTGACTTCCACGCTTACAGTCCTCTCCTTTTCAGGTTAACGTGTTATCTTGCGTTAAGATACGGCTCGCGTTAATCAGCTACCCCACTGTCCATTATGGACAGGACATGAATCTTTGAAGCTATAAAAACGATTTTTCATAGAAATATTAATTATCAACGGTTCAAAAAAAAAAACTATTGACAAACATTTGTACATTAATTTACTCATTTCATGACCAAGCTATTTTCGTAATAATTCTGTAAAATAATAATAAATTACTAAAGACTTGCATTCATTACTCACTGCACTATTCTAAAAAGTCAAAGTGCAAATGAGACTTTAAATTACCCGATGCTTGAATGCTTAAAGGAATGACCAATCAGAAAGCCGGAATAAAAGCGCCCCGGAATAATGCGATTTTTTAAGACGGGATTGCAAAAAATAAAAATTGATGGGAGCTGAAATCGAACTGCGAACCTTTTACTTGCAAGTCAAGCACTCCATCATCGAGCTACTTACCACGGTCGTTACAAAATCCATGCTGCTAAAAAAGAATTGCTTCGCTGCTTGTTGCAGAAGTTGACATTAAATTTTGTTCCCAATATTTATGAAAAATAACTGAGTCATTTTTTTTCAATTTACGTTCAAAAATAGTGTAAATTCATGATAATGCGTATAAGCGTATACGCGTCAAAGTTCGCGAGTACGCAAAGAAACCGTCGAAACTTAGATTACACTATTGACTGTCCCACTGAGAAACATCATCGCACTTCCTGTGCAAACTCGCATAATTCCCCTGCAGCTTTTACCCAATTACTCGGCTTACCATCGCGCGCCGCTTAGGTCTTTCTTTCCCTCCGATGCTCGGCTCAACAGCTCTCCCTCTCCCTCTCCCCCTCTCACACATCCCGTCCCGGAAAACATCCCTTATATCCCCTCTGCAGGCGCAACTTTGTTTGTCCAGCTAATGTTTCATTTAAGCGCGCGTTGATCTCTCTCCGGGTGGTATAAGGCGCGACTATGGCCCGTACAAATTTTCGGCTCAAGCTCGTCGGGGCGACTGAAATCCCCGGGATTGCGGAAGGGAAGACGTCGTCGTCGTCGTCGCGGAACAAGTTTACACGAGGCTCGCGCGCGCGCGCGACGCGCTTAAACATCCACAATCAAGCGCGATGACTTGTCCAAATAAACTCATTAAACTTTGGCGAGGGGGCGCAGGCGTCGGAGCAGACGAAAACCAAGGCTGCTGCTGGGAGGGGAGGCCAGTGCTGTAAAGCGACAAGTTTTGCTTTGCGCGCAAACGATCAATCGCACCCCCGCCCCTCCCCCCTCCTCTCTAACGACAACGACAACGAGTAGTACACGTACTGCGCTCGGCACTGACGCGTTGCTCTTCGCGCATCGCACCGAGGAGGGACGATCCGGAGGATTAGACATTTATCGACGGCTGTTTATGTACGCTCACGCGGCTCGCCGAGCCGATAAGAAGAAATTAATCGTTTTCGGAACGTCGAGAGTCATGTTGACGATGGAGATTTCTTCTGTTTGTTGTGCCTTCTTCCGTTTTTTTTTTTGTGTGTGTCAGCTTTCCGCGCGGATGAATGCGAGAAGATAGCGGCGCGCGCCTGAGACGCGTCGTCTCAGGCTGGATATTACACGTCCATGTGTCACGCTGGCCTCGCACGGAGAGAGCGCCTTCGGGAAAAGCCCAGGGTGGCAATCGACGCGTGGACCGAGATACGCGCGATTTAAAGTGCACGGGGCCTGCGGAATGGAACGAGGAAATTTGGAATTACTGCGAAAGGGAAATTGCGAAGGGCCTGTGCGCGATTAGTTCGAGGGGGGGGGCGAGTCGATTCGCTTGATGGATCGAATTTTTATGAATAGACGCGCGTACAGCAGGAGCGATATTTTCCCATCGCATTTGGAATTCAATCTGTTTCGCGCGCGTGAAATATTTCCGTAGTTCCGAAAAAGATAAAGTTCGATTTGTAATACGCGCGCGCGCGCGCGCGCTCTGACGTTAGCGCGGGAACATTGAAAAGGGACCGTTGGCGCGGCTCGCGAAAGTAGCAGTAAAAAGCATGTGTAGGCAGGAGAGAGATTTTGCATGACAGGAGGTTTTGCAAAAGATGCGCCATCGAACGGCGAGAGTGTATACGCGCGGCAGCTACTGCTGCTGCTGCTGCTGCTGCTTCCATAAATAAGCGCTTGCGCGCCAAAGCTCGCACGGCCAATATGTAGAGCGGTTGTGGGGCTGTCTTCCAGCGCGCGACACGCCGTGTTTGTAAATTCCATTTTAAATCGTTACAGGCCGAGAAGGATTTAGCTGAAGAAATATGGGGACGCATTTTTTATTTCTTCGCTTGTTTATTTCTTGGTAGAATTATGCAATCTAATTCCTATAATAATTCCTGTTGATTTACAGACTAATTAAGACTTATTCTTATACTAAGATAATGAGTTATTATTCATTATTTTTGTAATTGTTTTATTATTATTATTATTATTATTATTATTATTATTGCTGTTGTTATTGTTGTTATTATTCTTATTTCTATGTTGAAGAGAGGAATCCATTTTTCAAGCAAGTCGCACTTTAGCATTTGGATCACTGGAAACATTGTATTAAATATGAAAATGCATTACACTTATTTAGGCAACAGTTCAGAGCATTCATCCGTGAATATCAGGGTGTATTTATGCTCCCGTGTATAACGCTGTAAATTAATGTTGCTACATTTACAGTACAAAATAAAAATCTTAAACGTAGAAAAGAAAATTGAATTTTACGGTGAAGCGTTGTACGAGAATTTAAAAAATGTCAAATATTATTCAAATCTCAAATTTTTGAAACCAAATAAATTTTTAATTAACGATTTTTTTAAACATTATAATTCTTTCCTTTTTTACAATTTTCTAAAAATACAAGATTTTAATTCTGTTGATCATTAGATAACTTATTACCTGCTCATCCAGTTTAGCCAATTTTATATTAAATTAAAGCTCTTATCTTCATTCCAACTTTCATGCGCCAGTAGTAAGAAATTCTTACCGTAACTTCCGGACTTGGCAAGTAAACACCGAAGAAAAACTATTGGGGACTCAACTTGTTATGCCAGAAGTAACATACCAAAAAGTGGATTTAACTTTTACTGAGCACGTAGTTCATATTAACTGCTGGGGACGTTTTATCAATTTTTTGCGGCGACATACGAAAGTAGATCAATTTCGATGCTCAGGTGACTTGAGGGAACTTCGCCATCTTAAAATATTAATAACTTTCGTAACATTATTTATGGAAATTTTGAATTCACCTTACATTAATAATTTAAATATCCACATATTCTTACGTATAAGACTGTGAAAATATGCAAAAAAATTTCTTTTAATTTTTTAAATACATATATTCTCAATCAATAATGTAACAGAAAATATGCTTTTCTGCAAGTATCGCAGGATTCAAGCTCGCCAGGTCATCGGATTGCATTATTCAAAAGTTTTCTTTCCTCACCAAGTATACTCTTTCTATTAGTCACGTTCAGGTATGAAGCCTATATATCGCTGTTCCGTTTCCAAAGTCTCGTCAACGTACTCAGCCGGTATATGCGCTATTGCAACGTCGCGCAACCCGCTAATATCGAGAAATATACCGTTCCAACTGGAGCGTAAATATGTATAAAAATAATAGAGATAGCCAGAGGCGAGAGGGGGAGACAACGCGAGCGAGACACAGCGGGTGGACATTTCCCGGGACGAGAAAGTTTGGCAGCTGAAAAAGACCGCGCGGAGCCAGCTATAGCGGATTACCATTATAAAGACCAAAGTCTGCAGGAATCGTTCGCCCCGAAATTTCCTCTTCGTCTCCCCTCCGTCGCGCGGGCCGTACTCGTCATAGGAAAATGGACGCGCTGCAGTGCGGCAAAGTTTCGCCAAAGAAGCCGTAGCCGAGGAGGAGAGTACATCGGTGCGATCTCCATCTCCCCTGGACCATCTTGAATTTGGGCGGTCTTGTATTATTTGAGAAGAGCAGCCGAGAGAGAGGGCGCGCATGGCTTCGTATATTTCTCACTGACTCTTCTCCTTCCTCTCTGTCGTCTCCTTTCTCGAAATAGCGCCGCAGAATTTCCAAGTCCAACACGAAGCCGCGTGAGATTTCTCGAGATGAATTTTCCGGGAGGGGAGAGCCGCCGCCGCACAGCTCCTGGCTATATATGCAGAGCGCAGTTTCGAAGTGAGTTACGAGTTTTAAGCTTTGGAGTATTATTCCGAGAGAGAGAGGAGAGAGAGAGTCGAGGCTCAGCAGTAGCAAGCGCGCACACATACAGGGCGGATGCAATTTTCGGAGAGTGCAGTAGCTGCGCGCATGGCCGGCTTGATGAATTCGACTGTTTTTTTTTTCGAACGAAGGTAATTCTTTAGCTCACCCCGGGGAGAACTCGCGGACGCGGCAAGAGACGCGCTATCCGCAAAAAAGAGATTCAACGGCCTGCCGATATGGGACTGACGAGGGGAACAAAGACTCATTTGCGGTTCCCCGGTAAGACGCGTCGGTATTTTAATCTCGATTCTGTCGCAGCGATTTCGCGCTATACGGGCAGGTGTGCGGGACTCGTCGGGCATCGGAAGAGGAGGCGGCGATGCGCCCGATAGGAAGCGACGAGAGCAAATATTCACTCTCGCGAGAATTTTCGCTTCGGATATTATTCGAACCTGCGCTGCAGCTGCAGAGTGTGTGAGAGAGAGAGCGCAGTGCGCTAGAAGGACGCGTATAAAACTTTAGTATAACACTAACTCGAAACATTTTACGAGAAAAGTTCGCAGTGCATGCGCTCATAGCTTTTTCCGCCCTTTCCCCCCCAGCATCGGGCCGTATTATAGCGCATTCAGGGCCGGAATGAAAATATTTGCATGTCCCACGCAGTGCAACGCAATTTTCAACTTAACTCGCGTGTTTTCTTCCGAATAGTCCGGAGCGGGGCGGGGGAGGGGGGGCTGGAATTTCGGGAGAGCGCAGAAGCATCCTCAAATTAATTTCAGGCTTAGGTATGCGGGCAAACTTGAGAGCCGTCCGAGCGGTCCCACGCGCGCGTATATGGCGAGAGAGGCTGAGCGGGCGAGGGGAGAGGGGCGGCTAAGAGAAGAAAAGAGAAAGGTATTATAGTTCTAATTGTCGTCGCCGCCGCGCATTATTTGCACGGGGGCGAATTCCACGAGTAGGTGCACTTCCGGCCAACGTAATTCATCTTTCAGCCCGTTTTATCCGATGAAGTTATACCGAATTTCTTCTTTTTTTTTTTAAACGAGCCGCAATGGAATATCAATGGAACGTGTAATTGCAATTTGGTCGCCGTCGTTGCATCAATAATGAGTACAGCACGAGACAGAGAGAAAAAGCTACTCTTTATTTTCGCCGTCAAAGACTCATTAGCGCTTTTTGTGCCCGGAAAATATACAACAATTTTCGCCGTGACGGCCGCTCTCAAAGAGCATAGTCCTCGTACGCTATCGAAAAATCTCTTTCAACGAGGAATTCCATGCCGGGCACCAAGTGTCCTCCTCCCTCCCTCCTCCCCCGCCACCCTATTGTCCGGCAGAAGTCTGGAAACAAGCCGATGTCCACGATTTCGTCAAAGAGAATACATTTGTAAACGCATAAGCAATGCAAGGAACACCGTGCACGCTTCTGCAAAGGCTTGCCTTTCAGCGAGAGACGCAGGCAAGCTAAGCGAGAGCCTGTCAATATTTCAATCGCACACGGAAAGATCCGTGAAATTAGAATCCCAAAAATGACGAAAAAAATTATGTTCGGAACTCCAGAAACTTAATTAATTATCTGGATTTTCTCGTGTGCGTCGGCTCACTCGAAACTGAAAATGACGTTGTACGCCGAAATTGTTTGACTTTTCGGAACTATGTCGAATCGCTTTTTTCCTCGTTGCACAGCTCCGCAACGTCATTCCAGAAACGAGAGAGCCACTCAATTTTTCACCAACATCTCCTCAACTATTTCGGAAGCTCGCGCGGAAAAGTATACACACGGGGAGCGCGAAATATTTTCCCCGGTCGCATAACGGCGCCGCGGCATCAGCGCGATTACGTCAAAAGCATCCGGTCTCCCCCCTGTCTCACTTTGGTGCGCTCGTGACAATCCTTCGGATATACCGTATAAACGAATAAGTATCCACGTTATAACTATTATTATTGCTATTATTATTATTAATATTTTCATTACGTCGACGCAGCACTTGGCCACGCATTGAATTGTAAAGCCGATGCGCCGGGAAATTCTTCGTGCTGGGGCGTGTCGTGTACCTGCAACGGGTCTCTCTGGACGCCTGCACACATAGCGATGACGAGTACACCGTGAGCTCAGCGATAACGCTTTGCGCGGGCGTAAACACGCCGGGCTGAATATAAATTGGCCGTCGCGCTACTATCGACGTGTACTTCGCGTAGGCGAGAGACTCTCTCGCGCCTTTTTTCAAGCGCATGCACCACATACATCAGAGAGAGCGAGAGGGAGAGAGGGGCGGGGGGAGCGAGAGATGAAATTGCTACGAATATTGAAAAAATCCGCTGGATCGTACGCGGGATATGAGTTTTTTTCGCTTTTTCGTATACCGCTGATGTGACAAAATTCATTGGCGATGAATCCCGAGCGTCGAAACTCACCGTGCGCGCGCGCACATATTAGAATGATTGGAAAAAGTACTTTGCTCGATGGCCCGAGCTTTATTAGGAGTTTTGGCTCGGCAGCGTGGAAATACATACAAGTTAGAGGCTGAAAAACGACTGTTTGAACGTAGCGGTTGACGACAGTAGGGTTTGCGCGAAAGTTGCCCGATGGAAGGCAACCCAACCCAACCCCCAAGAGCTAGCCAGTAATTGGCTAACAAATGTCTGTGAACTGAGCAACATGTTAGCGGCACACGAAGAAGAACAAGTTGTGGTAAGACAATGTGGCTTTGCCCTATGTTGGTGTCCTTAAGTCAGAAAGCATTAAGTTAGGGAAGCCGTAGTCGGGATGGGGTTGTAAATAGCTTTCCTACGAAAGAGCTAAAAAAGTTGCAGGCGCTTTTGGAATGGACGCTCGGCAATAAGCGCGCTAAAAGCAACAGCAATAATAAGCGGACTTACAAGGAAAAACTAGCGCGCCACATTCGACTTTCGGCCCTTCGGGCTTGTAGGTCTCAGTGGCTTGCCGCCTTGCATCGCTTCGCGATAATTTAAGGCTCGACCGACGCTCGCGCTTCGCGCTCACCCGATCCCCCTAGGTTCGCGCATGCTTCGCGCTCACCCAGTTCTCTTACGGTACTTTTCTGTTGTATTTTTTTGAGACGTGCAACATTTTCCTTTAACGTTTTTGTGTAAAATGCTTAGAATTTGAGTTATAACTAAAAAACCGTTTTTCGAAAATCTAAAAAATATCCGCATATTTTTTGTATGAATGGAATCAAGTCCAATTTTATACTGTCACTTTCTTAACATAAGTAGAACTTAGAAAAACAAATTTGGATCGATTGGGACTTATCTGACTGAGATAAATTAATTAAAAATGCATGTAAAAATAAGCATAAAGAGCTCTCTTTTGAACAATTGGCCGGTAGTCGCGAAAGTAAAAAAAAATCTTTTTTTGTATATGGAAGAGTTGCATTCTCATAAATTTTCAGCCCGATTGGTCGAAAATTGGCTGAGTTACCGTAGATTACAATTTTTGCGATGATAAAACTATAAGGCATTCCCGCGTTGCGGTCATGCCTAAAAATGAAAAAGCAATGATAGGAGAACGAAGGCCGAACGGGCGGGAAACAATATATTGTTGTAATAGCCGTGCTTTTTTTACGTTCGTGTTATGCATTGCCCGTGTGCATCTGAGGTACGACGCGCCGCATATCTATATCTGTACATTTATATCGCGCGCATTCTGAAACGCACGCGCTTTTGAAGTTTAAATCGAAGCGCAAAAGCCTTATCTTGAGCAGAATTCCTCGACGTGAGAGAGCACTTGGCGCGTTATTATCTGGAATGCGCACATTGCTGCAGACGAAGACAACGAAGGCGACGACGACGACGGAAGAGCAGATTCGGAAGAGCAAGACGCGTATGCATGTACTACGATGTGTATAAGTAGATGCAGCGTATGTATCTTGGCGTCTTGCGTCGTTGCTATGATTTTGAGTCACGTCCGGCTGAGGGATTACGATAAGGACCTCGACCAGTGTATTTATGAATATAGCCAGATGGAGTGGTGTACCGATCTGACAGTCTCGTGCCAGCCAGTGTAAGCTAGTCTTCGACATGAAGCTCTACGTGTCGCTGCTCCTTCTCTGCCTCTTCGCAACGGCTTGTGCGGTACTTGTATACAATACATTCGAAAATTATTAGCTTCTCTCTCTCTCTCTCTCTCTCTCTCTCTCTCTCTCTCTCTCTCTCTCTCTCTCTCTCGCTCTCAGCTGTCTGTCGAGGGCTTATAGCGAGCGAATCAAAAAGATGTTCGTTAGAGTGTTATTGGTGTGATGGTACACCTTACGCGACCGATACGATAGCTTGCGGCCCAGAAATCTCAAGTGTTCTCGCCGCAGAAGCCTATACTTACGCGCTCGAAATAATGTTTCGATGCGCTTGTGTAACTGTTATTGTTTTCATGCTGTGAATATATTTTTCTCTTTTCAGACTATCAAGCTAACCGATGTGCAGCTTAAGGAATACATGCAAATATGCCTAGTGAAGACGAGGCTCAGTCAAGGTATAGTTATATTTACCATTTATGTACTTTTTAAATTAACACGGATGGCATTGCAATCATCGCGTCATTTTGATTGCTCGAATGCCGTATCGAGCGTGTAATATATTATTACATTGTATATATAAACTACAATTTATAATAATTATAATACTTTCATCTTCTTCATATAAAAACATGTGTATAAGTAATTAATAATTCATAAAAAATCGTAAATATTAATTAGTTTATCTGATTCGTTAAAAATTCATAAAAGCTCAAATACCGAGCGAGCGTCAGCGAGCAAGGTCTTCCTGACTATTAAAATAACAAAATAATCTATACGAAATTTTTCTTATCGTATCAAACTCAATACATAATGAAGGTCTAACGTTTAATGTATTTTCAGTATTCTAATAGCAATACAATGTTTTTTAAGATGTATATACATTCCATTAAGTTAGTAGGATGATAATTCAAGATAAAATATTTTACGAACCGTATATTGCTTTAATATAAATATATGATACGTGATGCAGTAATCTTTAGTACAGTTGCTGTAAATATGAAGGCAACAATTTTACTAATTTTCGAACTTTTAGTGCTGCGTGTCTTGGCTAACCACATAAATGTTAAGAAGACTCAAATCACTGATCAACAGAACCTTGACTGGTGGAAAACAGCTGTAATCTACCAGGTTTATCCACGAAGTTTCAAAGACAGTGATGATGATGGGATCGGTGACCTTAACGGAATCATCAACAAATTAGAACACTTAAATGATACCGGTGTCAATGTTCTGTGGCTATCGCCAATCTATTCAAGCCCGGGCAAAGATTTTGGATACGACGTTTCCAACTTCACTGACATTTCACCGATTTTTGGAACTTTGAGTGACTTCGACACACTGGTCGCTAAAGCTAAAATACTGGGTATGAAGATTATGATGGATTTCATTCCTAATCATACTTCGGATGAGCATGAATGGTTTAAGAAGAGTGTGGATGGTATCAAGCCTTACGATGACTACTACATTTGGCGAAATGCAAAAAAAGGACCCAAAGGAGAGAGAATACCTCCTAACAATTGGATATCTTTTTTTGGTGGTTCTGCCTGGAAGTGGAATGAGAAGCGTCAACAATATTTTTATCATGCTTTTCAAACCGTACAACCTGATTTGAACTATCATAATCCAAAGGTGCAGCAAGAAATCCAAGATGTTTTGACGTTTTGGATGGATCGTGGAGTAGATGGTTTTCGAGTCGATGCAATCGCGACCCTGTATGAAGACTCACGATTGCTCGATGAACCTAAGTTGCCTCCAAATATTACAAATCTTGCTCTTCCTAGTGATTTTATAGCTTTAGATCACATCTATACACAACACTTGAAAGAAACCTTTTCGGAGTTAGGGTTGTGGATATCATTGCTGAACAGCTATGCAAAGAATAAAAAAACAGACGCTAAAGTGATGATTATAGAGGACTACACATCTATAACGAATCTGAAAAAATATTACAATGAAGGTGCTATTTCTTTCAACTTTGCGTTTTGTTCTAATCTTACAAACTCTTCAACAGCTGCTGAATTTAAAGACATAATTACTACATGGTTGAATGCAGTTCCTGAAGGCAAACCAATCAACTGGGTAGTTGGAAATCATGATAATCCCCGCACAGCTTCGCGGTTTGGCTTTAATTCTAACAGAGCAGATCAAATTAGCCTGCTTTCTGGAGTTTTACCTGGATCCTTAGTTGTATATTATGGTGATGAAATTGGTATGGTTAATAGATTCTTCACTTACGAGGAAACAATAGACCCGATTGGACGTGTTCTTGGGCCAGACAGATACAACGAGACATCAAGAGATCCCGTAAGAACTCCATTCCAATGGGACAATACTACAAATGCTGGCTTCTCTAACGCTGCAAAAACTTGGTTACCCGTTAATCCCAACTATAAAACTCTTAATTTGGCTGCACAGAAGGAAGCGTCGGAATCTCACTTCAAAATATTCCAGGCTTTGATAAAACTTAGAAAGACTCCTACTTTACAGCAAGGTAGAGTCGAAGTTTTACTTCCAAATGAAAAAATTTTAGCTGTAGTTCGAAGATTAGAAAACAGTCCGACTATTGCACTTCTCATAAATTTTGACTACACTCCTGTGACTCTAGATGCAAAAACAAGTCTAAATATTGATGAGATACTAACGATACAAATAGCTAGTTTATCTTCAGGATTAACTGCTGGATCCACAGTGAATACTACAAATATAGTTCTACCTGGAGCAGCAACAATTATCCTTTCCTGAAAATTTTGAACAGTGAACAAAATTTCAAAAATGTCTTTATAAAACTCTAAAATACCTATTACAAAATAATACATTTAACATTTTTCCAGTACGTCGGAAGTTTGTCGAAAGTTGATATAAATGAATCAGTACACTGTAAAGGGGATTATTCACCCTGCGAAACGCTGTTATAGCCGACTAGCTTAGACGTGCTCACACGACGTCACAATACATCTATCCACTTTTTTGTAAAAAATAAAAACGTCTTGAAACACTTTTATAACACGTTACTGTAAAACTCAAAATTTTGTGCTATTGTATAACTTTGTTTCTTTAAAAGTAAGTAGATTTGTTTAATACAATTTTTTATCACAGCGTATATCAATTAAATAACTGCTTAAAACTATGTACGTATGTCACTTTTAATAAAGGCTATATTATTTATTGATTATTATTTATGATATATTTTTTATTGATTATCGTACGAATCAATATATAGTTACTAAATTTTTTTTAGAAATATGTGTCAAACATCTTAAAATTAGTTTCAACGCGTTTTTGTAAAATTAAAAATTTTGTACTCTAATAAAACTTCCTTTAAAAGTAAATAGATGGGATTAATGCAATTTTTTTACTTTGTGTGTCAATTGAATAATTATTTAAAATATGCTATATATGTATGTCAATTTTAATAAATACTATTTGTAAATAATATTGATTCAGCTGTATTCAATTTCGGATCGATCAGGCACACAATAAACACACACACACACGCACACACACACACGCACACACACACACACACACATTCAATACGCTTTTAGTGTTAAATCGGTAATCGAGCACGCATGGCGTGCGAATCAAATAAAAATGGAGCTAGCTCAGATAGCTGGGTCGACAATTAGTTTATAATAACAATTAGTTTAAAATATAATATTGAAGATATTAAGATAATTAATTAAATTTTAAATAAAATTTATAATAAATTAATTTATATTATTATATTGAAAATATAATGTTTTATTATTAAACTATATAAATATGAAAATATGATTTATATCTACTAATCAAACAGTATCAATAATATTTAATAATATTAATATTTCAATATTTACTAATTTTTAAATAAATCATTTTATTAAATTTAAAATTTTTTTAAAATCATTAATATAAGTAAAATTACCATAATTTTAATTTAAAAAAAATGATTAAATTATACGTTACTAGTATATATATATATATTGTTAATATATAAATAATAAATTATTTAAATAATTAAGAACAAATATATAAATAAATATTGATATATTAAATATTTAAATATAATATAATTATTTATAAGATTGTTTAAAAAAAATTATATATTAATAAATTATTTACACACACACACACACACACATACACACACACACACACACACACACACACACATATATATATATATATATATGAGCAGGACAGCTTCTGGGAGCACACGTGTTTCACCACGGAAAATCTCATGGGAAATTTCTCTCAACCGGAAAGAAAAGTTCCAGAGACGTACTCGTTCAGAAGTCTGATGGCTCCTGGGAGAAGGTTCTCACAGGAGATCTCTTCAGCTCTTGATGTCCCAATTGACTGTTTTAAAATCTACCAGTAGGTTGTTACTTATATACATACTGAAAGTCTAAATAGGTTATGTACACCTATACATCTGTGCTCATATCTGTAATGCGCATGCGCACGAGCCAATCACAATTAAGTGTTGACGACAGTTGATGGTAGCACATTCTCTTATACCATACTAGTGCCATTACAGCCATATACATGCTTAAGGGTTGACACGGTGGCATCTTCCATCTCGACAATGTATACATTTTTAAAATAGGATTGTAAAAGAGAAAGAGAGAGGCACATAGTTACAGAGAACTCCGAAGAGAGGTTGAGGGAACAGTGTTGGCCAAGATATCGTTGGAGAGGGTAAAGGTTGCGAGCTGATTTTGCGCAGAATAGTCTCGGGTAGTGTGGAGTTATCTTAATCAAATTGAATTCATTGACAGAATACTGACCCTTCATTGTTTTATGAATAGATAGCATCACATATTTCAAATTAAATTTCTGAGATTTATTTATAAAAAAATAAATGTGGATTTAGATTTCTTTTATTACCTATGGCAAAAATGGACGACTTTGGTTGCTTATCAAACAAAATCATTGTGAAAATCATATAAAAAATATCTGTAACTATAATAAAATTTTCAGATATCAGCAATTGAATGTTCTCATACGTAGTAATCTAATTTTTATTTTTAAAAGAGTAATAATACTGGAACGAGGTTTCTAACTTCAAAATTAAACAACCGTTAAATAACACATTCTCAACAATTCTTTCAGAATTAAGTGTAATACAAAAATAATCCAATATACATTTAAGGCCTTTAAGAACAATGTAACTGTGCATACAAAATTCGAAATATTGATAACCAAATTAAAAAAATCACCAAACCAAATCTATTCATAACGTAACGTGTATAGTTTATTTTCATAAATGCATACTTTTTTTCGTGAAAAAGTTCGAAAATAAAATTGATTATTTAACGATTTTGATCTATAGCTTATTACGCAATGCATTATTATTCGAAAATATTAATGATATAAATAAAATTATACAATCAAAAAAAATATGATAAAAATTTCGGAAATTTATATTTAAAGAAGAACATGCATGCACATAATAATAAGAATGAGCATTATGAATTTTCCATTTCATAATTTATTAATGAATACATCTCATAATTTATCGATTGATTTATGCTTTTTAAATAAACTCATACAGCCGCATGTATATATTTTTCGAAAGATGCTATTCCAAATTCTTCCGATCGCAAATAATTTTTGTTACATGTGACTTTTGATAAATTTAACCGTGTAATACAAAAAAATTTATCCATCATTATATTTTGTTAAACCAAATGATTATAATTTTGAATTACAACAAGTCCTTTTCCGAGACATTATAGAATTTCCAATTACATAATTTTAGAGACTTTTCGTTCAGATATGTATAGTGTGTACGTGTAATGCGTAAGTAAATATAGCGATCGAGCGAAATAACTTTTAATCAGAAATTGGAATTACAAATGGCACAAAATCATAAATAATAATGCAGCAATAAAAGAGGATACCCATGATCATAAAAATTTTGAAAAACCTAAAGATAACACTGTATCATTTATTTTCATCATGAGCTTTAATGGAAAATCGATAAATCCAGGAAAAAAATAAAAGTAAGCCTTATAATTTATATGTACTTTTGTAATTAACATTAAGTATGTCATTTATTTTTAAATATTTTCATAAATATAAATAGAGTTTCAATGTAGTTCAAGAGAACACTATTTTAACGTCATCTATTTTTAAACATTTTTATAAATATAAATAGAGTTTCAATGTAGCTCAAGAGAACACTATTTTAACTTCACAAAAATTGTTACAGGCTGCTAACGATAATTTAGTTTGAAGGAAGTTTCATGCGAAAGAATGACTAGCGGTTTTTTCGTTCGTGCCTATTGAGAAGAAAATCGCAATTCCGAGAACTACACCGGTGATAAATTGTACAAAACATTGATGTCGTGTTGCGAGGCTCCTGGTACGGCATGCGACACAATAATAGATAGAAATAGAAAGTTATCAGTTCATGAGTTCGTGAGCGTATTACAGCAGCCAAACAAACAATTATATAAATAGATTAAACTTAATTATCTCGTTCCAGATTATTTGTGCAATCCGAATTCCGCCGCAAATACCTGATTATAGAAAAACTCCAACGTAGAATTCCCTCGAAGATTTCGAAAAGCTATATACGATTGAAAATAATAGTGTCCAGGCAATTTGGAAACTATGAGGAAGATAATGAGTTTTACCTCGCTTTTTCAACCACGCCAAAAGTTTGATAACCCAATCGAAGCTCCGCGATGCTTAAAGTTTCTCGATGGCAATAAAAAGTTTTATTTTTTCCAGCGTATTATAATTTCGAAATTTAATACAAAAAAAAATATTTATCCGCAAAAGAGCTTTTTTCTCCGCGTAACATCCAGATTCATTAGTATAGCAGGCCTGCGGGCATTCATTTCACGGTTGTGTAAGCAAGCCGCTTGTTGCAGGATTCAATTATTAACGAACTGACGAGCGTCATGAATGTACGCCTATCGGCGTATTTCGTTATTTCGTATACGTATAGAGGCGGGAAGATTCACTGCGTCGACTCATTTTTCTTTTAAATTCAAAAAGTTACGAGATACGATACGCGTGGTTAAAAGTGTATTTTGTATTAAAAAATAAAATAAAATAAAATAAAAACATATATTGCGTACGGACGAATGTTTATTACAGTCGGAGATTCGTTACTTCGCCCAGAGCTGCTTGAATTACAACGTCGATATGAGTCAGCGCTTCCATTTATCAGATCCGTCGTCGGGCGCAATAAACGAAAAAGCTTTTTTACACGGCTTCGCGCCGGACAGAGCGTTGCAGAGAGCAAGGGCCGATAAAATCAACGCAAATGACATTCTGAATTATAGATAAATAACCAGTTCCGTGCGTGCACTACTACAGTCCCTTTAGCAATGCTCGTAGGTGAACTACGAAAATTATGAATGCATATTATATGCGATAATTTGTTCTGTGTATGTCGTTTCAATTAAGGATGTTTCCCTGTCCAGCTCAGAATTATAATTATTATCGACACAAAATTTAATTTCAAAAGTTAAAAAACATTAATAAAAAGACGAAAATACTTGCAAATAAGCTCTGGACACTTGATTTATCAATTAGAGAATGAAAATAATAATTGAGGATAGCCTGCTACATAAAATAAAAATACGTTTTCTAACACAACCTTATCCTCAAGAGCTGTTTTCAATTAATATCTTTCAAAAAAAAAAAAAGAAAAATATTATAACATAGCACAAACTATTTGCAGTTTTATTCTATTAACATTTTTCTATCAATTCTCTGACGCTTGTTTATGTGTGTTATTTCTGTCACAGTTTTTATTAATTGTTTCGAGGCTGCCCTGTAAGAGCCTATGCTATACAGAGCATTTCAACTTGATATTTCTCGGAATTGAGTATTATAACATGTGTTAAAAACAATGACAATACGTTCAGGGCCCTCTTAACTTTCATATTCTAACTTTTCATAAAGTTCTGCTATCATTTTATAAAACAGGGCAACGTCCTTAACCGTATGGACCACGTAAAGCTTAATTTCACGATGTAATAATAAAAATTAACTTACAACTGCGAATCTATACCAACGTACGCTTCATAAACTTTCATTCTCGGCGTGTGACGCAAGTAAGCACGTGGATGTCGTCGCGAGGTATAGAGTGTGTGGGCCGGGGGTATGGATTTTTCAAAGTATCCCTAAAATTGACGTTCATCATATGGGCGTGTGGCGCGCGTGTATGCTGAGCCAGCGTCTGGCTGATGAAAAAATTCTGGCCCGGGAGATTCCTTAATACATAGAGGGGGAGCGCAGCCTAAAAAAAGAGAAGAAGGGAAAGATCGACACCTCAATGCCTGCCGCGCGCGCGCGCGCACGGCAATAGTTTGCATAAAAAAGCTTGCATCATCAATCATTCACAGAGCATAAAGGAGCCGGTTAGTTGGCTGTATACGGAGGAATCCCAATTTCTTGTTTCCGCTCCGCACGCGAATAATTCAAAATTGTTGGAGAACGAATTTTGCTGCGAGCCGATTTTTCTTTTCGGTTAACATTTCGACCTAAGTTCCGGGTGTCCTCGTAAAGGGAGAGACGTATTGAATGGATCCGTTGATGCAGTATATATGACCAATTCTTCTAAAAAAAAAATGCACTTTTCGGAGGTCCAGAAATCGAAAAATTTTTTTTAAAGCTGGAGATTTCAGACCGATCAGATTTTTTTCTGTAAGCCGAAAGATAGTCACAAATGCAGAGGAACATTGGAAACATGGAACATGAGAATTTAACATGGGAAGGTATAATATGGAGAGATAACACTATTTATTCTTTTATTTATTCACTTTTAATCAGAGCGTCGAATCTGGGCATATATTTTTTTTCAATTAAAGCTCTTTTTTTGTACTTTATTATTAACTTTTTCCATATTCTCTCCACTTTTGACTATCTTTTGGCTTACAGAAGAAAGTCTGATTGGTCCGAAACCTCTAGCTTTAAAAAAAAATTCGATTTCTGTATCCCCGAAAATTGTATTTTTTTAAGAGAACTATAAGTCATATACGAATGCTTCGTTTTAAATTTTCGAATGCTCCGTGTGCATGTTATAGAATTGAGATTTTCCCATGTATACGTGGAGGAAGAAAGGAGAGAAAAGAAGGGGGGAGACGGTATCGAATGTATAGGGCAACGCGCAGCATTATGCAAAGATGGACAATTGGAATATTCAATATTCAGCGTCTAAATCACTCGGATCCCTCGGCTCTCCTCAATAAAAGATATTCGCCACCCATGCCTTTATGTATACATGTATTCCTCTCTTTCCTGGGACGGAATACTTCTATACGTGCCGTGTCGGAAAGTAATGCGGTCCGCGTCAAGCGAATAAAACGCTCGACCTTAAATTTTGTTGCTTCTGCCGTCGTCGCGACCCGAGACCCGAGATGCTTTTGGCTACTGTTGGACACACCAGTCGCTCCTCCAATAGTCTCTGGCCCTTATTCATTTTCCCATTCGACTCTGACCAAACTAATTTCCCAAAAGAAATATCGGCTAATACTTTCTGCTCTCGACGTACAGTACACGACAACCAATAAAAAAAAATATCCACACTGCGATCGCTCACCTACTTTTATGCGCAACGGAAAACCGTATGGCGAAGAAGCACACGTGCGGAGCACGCGTCGATAGATCGCGCGTATGTCAAGGGATTTAACTGGGTCAGGGACAATTTTGGGATAGAAGCCGCCTATGTATTATTTCTCGGATTTTTATCTCCGACTGCGAAAATCTGCTGAATAAAGGATGACTGAGCGCGATTTGCGAGCTCTCCGAAAATACGTGTATATATTGTGCAGAAAAAGAGAGTGAGAGAGAGTGAGAGAGAGAGAGAGAGACGAAGAAATGTAAATCGTCCTAAAATAAGCCCGATAAGTAATGTTACCGCTTCGATTATCAATGGCTTCTCTCCTCGCGGCTCGAGCAGACACGCGGTTATCACGCATACGTCTATCGGCACGGCTAGACTCATTTCTCGTGACCGGCGCAAAAGCATCTGATTCCAATATATATGTATTCACGTACGTATAGGCATCCGCAGGAGACTATGTATTACTCGGCACAATAACATCAGCATATACACAAACACACGATTCGGATTCGCGCGAGGATTCGAGAAAATACAGAGACTGAATTATACGGCACTAGCTTCTTCTTATTGATTCGAGCATTTCGGCTTTGCCTTTCATTTCGCGCGCGCTTTCTTGTCCCTTTGTCGCGGGAAAAGCTGTCGAATAAATGATACTCTCTTTCTCGCGGATTTCGTTGGATTTGCCTGATTCAAAATGTTATTTGTCAGGAGAGCGAGAGTGGATAACGCGATCGTCAAAAATACGTTCTCTCGACGTGTGAAAATTTATTTCTTCGCGAATTTTTTTTTCTCCGGCTTCTTTCAAGCCTGGCGATGAAAGGCAGATTGGAAACGAACGAGAAACGGTTGCTACATTTTACATACTCCAATGATCGATTGCTTACATTGGAGATCGAATTATACCTGAAAAACCTGATGCAGTCACAGATATATAGACATAGGTACGTCTATTGCCATCCATACGCGTGCATTTTTCAAAAAGCCATTCGGCCAGAAGACAGCTCGAAACTGAGTTTTACGACAACTTGAAAATTTACCATTACATTGCTTCAAAAGCCGGGGGCGGCACAGAAGTTACGAGCCGTGAAAAATCGACATGGCTGGATTTCTCCAGAGCCTTTGCATCTCTGTCTCACTCTCCTTTTGTCTCTGTCGATCGAGCGACTATATATATATGTGCTTATCCATCCTATTTTGGAAACAACTCAGACGAACAAGTCACAACATTTTTTCTTAAAGGCACACCTACTAGACCTGATTTTTCTCGTTCCTTAGGTAATTCTGAAAGAGAAAAACCTCGCGTACATGGCCGATCGAAGGGTATACTTTTTTTTGGAACAAAAATTTCTCGAAAAACGAGGAATAATTAAAAAACAAGAATTTACAGATTTTTTTTCTCGAAAACTATGGACTTTTAACACTATTCCATTAGATATTCGAAATTTCGGTTTTTTTAAATTTTCGAAAAATAAAAAATCGTGTCGGATCAATCTGAAAAAAATTCAGAGCATTCTTTGATGAATTTTGAGACTTCTTCTAAAGATTTCTTCTAAATTTTTTCTTTGTCAATTATTTCTCGTTTTTTCGAGTCGTTTTTGCTCCGGAAAAGAGTATACCATTAGATCGGACATGTCGTACGGGAGTTTTTTCTCTTTCCAAATGACCTGAGGAACGAGAAAAATCAAGTCTGGTAGGTGTGCCTTCAAGAAAATTTTCTGCGACTTGTTCGGGTGAGTTGTTTCCGAAATAGGATGGATATGCACATATATATGTATGCGGTCGAGCCGAATCCCCGTGTGTTCACACGAGCCGGCAGCGACGAGCGACCGCATCGCGCGTCAAGTTTGCTTTGAGATGAGCCAGTATAGTGTGTAAGCGAAAGTCCGGTTCGAATCGCACGCATCGATCTCTGCGCATCGATAGCCCGCGCGTCAAATAATCCCTGTGCTATATCTATACATACCTAATACCGGCGCACGACTCTGCGAAGCCAAACGATTTTTTTCTCTTCAACCTAACGCGAACTGCATGAATTCCCTATTAATTTGGACTGCAAGCTCAAGTTCGGCGATTGTTCAAAGCGAAATCTGTTATCCTCCTGCAGCCGAGAGAGAGTTGAGAATCAAGAGGGGGGGGGGGGGAGAGGGTACTCGGAGGCACTTGCGGCAGAGAGGCGATTATAGTTTCGTCTGATTGCTCGCGCGCGTCGGCGCGATTATAAGCTTGAACTTGGCGCGCGAATTCGTCGCCGCCGCCGCCGCTGCCACTACTGGCCGGTTATTCCGGCTCGTTAGATCGGGAGTCGTCGCTTAAAATTTCAGTCTATTTTTTGGTACATAAACTTCGGGAGGCCACGTCGGAATCATATTTTCCCGCGGCGGCGGGCTATACGGTTGTAAAAAGGCGCGGGGCGATAAAAACTTTATTATAACCGCGCGACCCCCTCCCTCCCCCCGCGTGAACGGCAAGTTGGCGCGTAAAACTTAATTTGCGGAATCGACTCGCGAACTTGAGAATCAATTTGACCGCTCGGCGCTATACGAGTTTCAACAGATGAAGATTCCACCGTCGAGTCGCATATATATTAATGACGAGACGACTCGCCGCGACGTGCATTATGCGCTCCGCGCGGATAAACAATGGGGCGATCGTCGTCGCGCTCCCGAGATCCGTATTATACATACCTGCCGATTTTATATGGAGAAAAAAGCGTCGCGTCTCGCGGTGTGCGTTCGCGTATTAGAAAAGGACGCAACTTATATTTGGTATATATGTATATATATATAGAGAGAGAGAGTGCGCGGGTCCGAAAAATGCGGCGCAAAGTTTTTCAATAATCCAGTTTGCGAGCGCGCGCTGGTCTGAAAGCGTCGTATATCGGGGCTGGACGACCGGTTTTACGATCGTCGTCGCGGCGCAGCTTTCACTATTAATGAACAATAGCAAACGGAATTTTTACGAGGTGCTCATGCTCGCCTGTATGTACACGTCTCTCTCTTTCTCTCTCTCTCTCTGTATGTGTGTGTGTGCGTCGGCTTTGTGTACATACAAGCGCGAGCAAAACAGTTTTCGCGTATTAACGCGAGAGAACGGAGCTATCGATATATGCGACTGCGAAGGGGGAGGGGAGGCGAGCCAAGTTGCGCTTCGGTTATTTATGCTGCGCGCGAGAGGAAGGATGAAGCGCTCAAACCGAATGAGAAAAGTCCGACGAGTAGTTAACTTTTTACTTGGGAGACCGCGGACTCGCCTCTGTATACGGCTCTTTTCCTACTTCTCGAGTATTCTTTTCTAGCCGTATAGGTACTTGCGTACACGACTCTTGCGCTCGTATATATATATATATATACGAAGGCCACTTGGCACTACATTTCTGCTCTGGCTCTGTTTTTATTTCCTCTCGCTATGTATCCTCGGCTCGTCTCGCGCGATCGCCATTGACACGACGAATCCATTATCGCGCTATCGACTATATATAAATGTATATCGATTTCAAACGTTGTATCAGTTCATCGCTTTGAGTATCTGACTTTTTTTTGTTCTGTATAGACGCGCAGTGTAGAGTGAAGCGTATACGCAATGAGGATGGGATAAAACTTTGCTCTGACTGCTGAATTCGCTATCAACGCATATATTTGGTTTGTCTCTGTTTCATCGATGATATTTTGTCAGACTATGCGAGGGGGTAAAAAGTTAGAAGAGTTAAATCGATCGTTTACGAAATCTTCAGTTAAATTTACAAAACGACAACTTTTCTTCGAATGGAATATTTTGTGTTTTAATTATAGAATACTTATAAATATGGAGTACCTATGATTATTTATTTTATCAATGCTGCCAGATATGCGTAGTTAACACCATTTCTTTTAATACGCATTTCGAACGAATTTAGGTGAACATAAAACTAAAATAAATATTTCGGAAAACTAGGCGTATCTCCCACAGTTATATCGATGGTAAAATATGAAAATATACTGCAACGTAAAATATTATTAATAAAAACAATTCCATTCCCGAATATAATGACTTTTTAATTAGTATATACGTACGTATAAGCCCGAGCTCATTACCGCGGGAATCCTATGGAGCTAGCGAGTCTAATTAGGCCGTGAAACATCCTAGTGCGGTGTTCTTGTTCTTTTCATTGAACGTGCGAAAACAAAAGCGGGGAACGCACTCGAAAAAAGCCGTATAAAAGGAGGCCTCGCAAAAAAAAAAAAAAAATAATCACGAGCGAGCTCACCGATACTCCATAGGGTCAGAGTTAAGCTCGCTTTCTCTGCTCTGATCTGCATCATTCAAGCGTTGGTATATATACCGGTGTGCGCCCCCCCCCCTACCCCTCGTACCCCGCCGAGTGTGAAGCTAACCAGCTAATTACAGAGAACCAACGCGCGCCGGAAGAGACGACGAGTGTGCATTGCTGCAGTGCAGGATCGACCCTAATCACAGGCACAAAAGCAACGAGCTGGCTTAATAAGTAGGCACCTTGGCTAGTCTAATTTGTGGTGCACGAGCGGACAACAAAAAGTTTCGGGCGAATGAGAGAGAAACAGGGGAGAGGGGGGTGAGGGGAAGAAGACATTATGGGTGACGCATGATATGCACCTGTTTCGAGTGGAAAATGCGAGCAGATGGCCGCATGGCAATAGTAGTCGTTTTAGTAATGATAATTTTTAAATTTAAGTACTTAAATTTTACTGCATAGGCAATGCGACTGTAAAGAAGTATTTTGCTATTCATAATATGTGATGGATTTAATGGAAAACTTTCAACGCAGCTTCATAAATAAAGCTTCTCTTTTCAACCTTTCGCTTACATTCCCTCACCCTAGATTACCATGCATACATCTTCGTTCACCTATCTGCATAGTTCAATCTCCAAATATCGAGATGTGTAAATGTCGCACTGCATTTTGATTTACCTATCAAGATCACACATCGGAAAACCAGACTGTAGCAGTAAATCAGCTTGCGATTTAGCTGTTATCACGAATTTAGATCAGATGTTGCGGATAATTTTTACATTGGTGATGATTTATACGCGAACTTATTGAATAATGACTGAGAGTCAATGTGATATTTGAATTAAAAAAAAATCTAATTAAAAAAAAAATTCGTAACTTTACGCCACTATTGTTCTGTTTTTTTCTTCTTTTTTTTTACCAGACTGAGAGAATAGTTGTAATACAATATACCTTTCTATACGTAAACTTATTAGAACTTTGTAAGTTTGTAGTATATTCACTTTCCTATTGTAAACATACCACTTTGGAAGTTTGTGATAACAGAACCTACACTCACAGTTGTAATTTCACCGGCAATGTTATTTTATAAATATCTTGTAAAATTGAAAACTTTTGCTATTATTAAGTAAATTCATATCTCTTCTGATAATTTTATACAGATAGAACTGGACTGTATTTATTGTAGCGGATACTCAGTTATTCTTTATATTTCTGCACTTTTCGGCTGATGCGAGAAATAGTATATTACGTGCCTAGGGAGGAAAAAACTTGGAGAGTCCATATCTCGCGTATACTGACAAACACGAGATTTGGACTGTCCGAATTTACTCCTCTGGTGCGTATACAATACTATTTTTCTTTTCACACTAGCGCCGAAATTACCAATTTCGCTCCTGGCGCCCGGGAACGAAAGCGGTACTTTCGGCGCAGTGAGGAAAAAAGTTGTTTGTATAAATCATCAAAGGATAGTATTCTATAAAAAGTTTTAGCCAACGAGAATTATTATAAAGTTTTCTTATATTTTTCATGTTTTGTAGTATAAAATTACAACATTACCATTCTAGATATGGCTCCACGGATGCTTTGCTGGGCAGTATAGTAAAAATTATGGAATTATTTATAAGATTTATTAAATGTTTTTTCTCATTTTATAATAGATTCGAAAAGAATTAAAATATCTATAAATATAGCACGGCCAGTGTTCTATATTATTTATGCGCGAATAACGTCAATTACGCATCAATAACGAAAACTGTAAGATCTATCGTTTAATTAAAAAATGATAATTTTTTTTCGTATTTTGAAAGTTTTGTACCCTCAAAAAACGAAAATTTAGAAAGAAAATAACTACTGATTACAATGTATAAAAAAATACAAGATTTGCACTGCGCCGAAAGTACCACATTCATTTCTGGGCTCCAGAAGCGAAATCAGCAATTTCGGTGCCAATGTGAAGAAAGAGTACATTTTATGCCTAGGGTGGAAAAACAGCTTAGAAAGTCCATTCACTCATTTTCACCTTCGAGTACTAAAACACAAAATATGGACTTCCCCAGTGTTTTCCTCCGTAGGGAAGTAATACTCTAATTATGGGTTCAGGTCTGTTAATTATATATTTTTGACTTCGTGATAGTTTGTTGACTGTTGGGTAGTTAAGCAAAGAGCGTCTTGTCGTGATCTTTTGTTGGGAAATTAGAAGCTCTGAAGTGTAAATAACTATGCCTCTCTCTAATCATTGCTTTCATTTTTTAGTTTTATTTAATTCGTAAGCCAGGTGCTGCCTTAAAGTATATATATAGATTTTAGATGCTTCTAAACCTCTTATTTACGATACAACTTCCCCTACTTAACTACCCAGTAGTCAACCAAATATCATGATGTCAAAATTATTATAAATACAGTCCTCCGAAATAGTTCTTTTTCTTTCGTTCTTTCTTTTTATTTGATGGCTATGGGACCTGGATGGGAAATAGTTCTCTGACAGTATAGAAGCAGTTCAAATCTTACACTTGAACGATAATCACCAATGAAAAATGTCACCTGAAATATTAGCATTTAATCATTTAACTTTTCTTCTCAAGTGTTTTGGAGTTTATCCATTCGCAAATACAACTAACAAGTTTTGTACTCGAGCTTATAATTTCTGGTGGTTATTTCATTTACTAAATCAAACAGCGTGTTTTATGGGATCATCATATGCTCTTTTAACAGCCTTTCACGATGGAACTTCCCGCTCTTACTCATTTATGGAATGTTGTGCTTTAACAGAAGCCATATTTCTCATGATACACTTCAAATTGCAAGAGTATCGTTTCAAGGTACGTATAAAATAACGAAATAAGGTATGTACAATTAAAATCTAGATTAAAAAAAAAATAAATAAATAAGCATTTGTGAATGTTTCCTACAGGACTTACTTGCTAATGCGAAAATTCAAGTTTACAGAAAAAAGCCTATGACAATTATGGATCACAAATTTTCTTATTTCGTTACATGTACTTTAATAGTTGTTGTGTACATTTTAATACTGGTTATGCTTACGTTCAGAGATAATAAGGTTGAACATCGCGTTTATTTTTCACAAGCTCGATATCCTTTTGATACCACCTCTACTTTTACAACGACACTGATTTGGTGCAGTCAGATTATTTCTGGGTCGCAGCTAATTATCGTTGTGGCTGCTGATGCAACAGTTGTTTTATTACTGTACGCGTGTACTGTACGATTCAAAATTTTAGAATTTAATATTAGAAATGGAAAAAGTGAGAGGCTGGATTTTTACATTCGTGAACATCAAAATATTTTATTGTAAGTTACACACATACAATTTTTTAAAGATGATATGCAATGAGTTACTTTTTTACAACCTTTATTTTAGGCTGATAAAGCAAACAAATTTATTTGTGAGAATTATAATCATCAAAACCGTTCTGTACTTTATGATGGTCACTATAAGTACAGGTATTATGGAAATATTACGAGTAAGTTTTAATATCTATCGTTATAAGAAGAATTTGAAGTTTTCTCATTAATTTTGGTATATATTTTCAGAATAAGGCGTCAATGTCGTATTTACTACTTCAAGTTTTAATATTATTAGCAGTCAGTTTGAGAATTTATGTGTGTGTCCAAAGCACAGAGGATATGCTTACATCCGTGAGTCAAAAGATTTATAACAAAATGACTAAAAATATAATAACTTTATCTACATAACCATCCATAGCATTTATAATATATAGTGTCTGAACAATTCTCTATTATTTAGGCGAGTAATATCGGAGATGCAGTATATTATACGTCATGGTACGAAGAAAAAATTAAAATTATCGTTGCCAAAGTTATTATTATTAGGTGTCACACGTTACCAAAAATATACATAAATGGATTCATGTCTAAATGCAATAGAGAGTATTTAATGATGGTAAGTCTTGCTTAATAAAAATAATGTTTGAATAAATAAATGAAAATAAAATTACTTTACAGATAATAATGTCAACTTACTCATACTTCACCATGATAAGATCAGTTTTAATTAAATATAAAACATGACAAAGCTAAATAATATTCTTTCAAACAATATTATGTAAACTCTATTTAGGTGTATCAAAGTTTCTACTTGTAAAAAATCAATAATAAATTAATAAATAAATATTAAATTTTATAGACCTCGATATTATGATAAATATTGAATTGTAAAATAAATTGAAAGATAAAAGAAAATAATAACAATGATTAGATGATTGTCTAATTCGTTTTTAAACAAAACGACCTACATTTTTATAATTACCAAACGTACGTACATAATAGGTCAGTCTTTTTATGATTAACTTTATCATTTCATTACTTTGAAAAACGATCGTCTTGCATAACTTTTATGCATACCATTCGAAGCATTGTTGCAAGATGAATAAAAGTACGTCATTGAAAATATATATTTATATAAAATATAAACATAAAGGGGGGTTTGTTTACCACATTTTATGGTAAATATAAATTATTAATATAATGTAGATACTTTTTACAAATAAACGTTCATTTATGAGATAATAATAATATACACGCGATATCACAATTATGCACTTTGATTGCTGTTAGAGTTGCTTATCAATATCGAGCCATGTATTTGAAACATTTATGAACGTGCTTGTAAGATCTCAAGAATAATAGCTTCTTACAAATGTCAACGACTATCTAGAAATAACCTTTCGGATGGAGTGAATAACGTATTTTCAAATAACTTACCAATTTTTAAGAAGTTATCCAGAGCAACTCACTCATGCAAGTATAAAAAGCTACAGAACCGTAACATATTAAAGAGCCTCACCTGAAACAAACAAATATTTCATTAGTCGCTTTCTTTTAATGAATATCTATAAAAGATAAATATCGATGCCCGTCTATATCCCGCTGATTTATAGAGGCAATAAAATCCATAAAATTGCCCGCCCACCATTATTTCGCTTTGATATATAAAAGTACAGAAATAGAGATATTCCTGCCAGTCTAAAGTATAATGCTTATACATAGCCAGAGGCGTACACATCTCTCGTCTACTATAGAGAGGGCCGCAACTCATGTAATCTAGCCCGGCAAGCTCTCTCTCTCTCTCTCTCTCTCTCTCTCTCTCTCTCTCTCTCTCTCTCTCTATCCCTCTCTCTCCCAAAAAAGTTCAATCCACATAAAAAAACCTCTACGATCCTCTATCGCTGTAGCGCGCTACTAAACTTCGATAGAACGCGAACAAAATATTCCTTCTAATTTACAACAGGCCGAGAATAAACCCTCGGATGCAGTTCGACGACTTTACGCGCATACAACAAAATAGCGATCTCGCGAGAGAGTGGCAGGATCGAACGACGAGAAAACTTCGGACAAAAGGTCCCATTGTCCGGGATATTCGTATCTATATACATGCGTACATTGCTTCTATTTGTTTTCGTGCGTAAACATTCTATGTACCCCCCGTACACACATCTACGCATGCACTTTTGTTTGACGCATACATCGCCCTTAATTAACGTTCGCTTTTTTTGTGCTGCAGCGAATGACGAAAAAAAAAGAGAAGGAACGGTGATGAGACGTGAAAGTTCGCGATGATGCGCAGCAGTCGATGATGAACCCCGAATGTACGGGCACGTGCGATCGATACTTTCTGCATTCTTTCCTGACACGGTTCAATTACCACATTCCCTACAGAGGAGAGAATGTCCGAGTAAGGGCTGAACGCTTCAGTTTTCACCATTATTATTTTTTTTTTTTTGCGGACCAATGTCTGCGACATTTTCGTCGCTCGCAGGTCTGCTCTCCGGCTTGGACCTACGCTTGGCTTTGAATTTTCGCTCTCTTGTTGAATTGAGATAAAAATTTCTTGGAGGCCCCGGGAAGATTTCATTGGGGGATGGAATCCGACAAAGTCGAGAACCGACTCTCGTGGGAGCCTATAGCGGGTTTTTTAAATATCCCTAGTGGTTATCTTCGATGCGGTCGCATTTGCGGAAAACCCGCAGCCACAGAAAGGAGCTTGATGAGGAAGTATATTCACATGATTGCTTTGTATACGTAGAAGTTTCGACGGGATATTGAGAAATAATGGGGTCGCTAAACGGTTAGAAGTAAGATTAAGTTTTCGAATATGTAGTAGTTAGTAAACCGCTTGTGACCTACAAGTTGGTTAGTTGTCGTTGTTTGCTCATAGCTATAATTAACTTTATCGCGATATAAGCAGTCGATTTTTTTAACCATGAAGTTAGCGCAAGAGCGCAGCGATATTCAGGCTGAAATAATCCTTTACTTAGGTTACGAGTATAGGCGCGACTTGATTGCAGATTTAGGTCAGACTGAGCTTTAAATGAGAAATGGGTCAGTTTGAAGAACTTTGACAAGTGACTCAAAATACATAACGGATATCACAGTGGGTACGACGAATTTGTATTTATTCACACCCCCCCTGAAATAGTCACATTATTCCGTGAAAACCGGGAATAAAAGAGTTTTGTCCTGCTTTTCGAGAATAATCCTCACAATCTAATATTTTACTGTGTACTTGTATGTGAAAAAATTACTATAATATAAAAAATTTTTAGCCTTTTTAATAAAGCTTGCAAATTATAGTTCTTAACTGAGGCACATCCCTTATTGCTGGAAAACGATTTAAATTTATGTATAAATACTTTTACATAAATTTTCACAAAATTTTCATAAATTTTAACAGTAAATGACCATGAATTTAAATACTTGAACAACGTAACGAACTATAGTCGAATTCTCGCGCGGACGGAAAATTCACATACAAAAATTTACAAGGGAATTCGCGCAGAAATTTTTGTTAGTGTACACATAAAAAGTAAAGGTGTCGTGCACGCTGTCAGAGGTCTTTCTGTGCATACGAAAATACTCGCATGATGTAACGAATATTCTTGTCAGGAGAGTTCCTCTGCAATTCGGAACGTCAAAAAATGTTGAGTTTGCCGACAGGAAGTTTGTGCAAAAAGGTGGTATTGTTACTGAGCTACACGCGATTTCCATAGAAAGTTTCGAAGAAAACAAGGTCAAACCGACGAGAGCTTACGTGATGCATAATATTTCACATTTCAGTTTTATGAAATAAGACGATCTGATGTATGGAAGGTGTTTTCGGAGGGAATCCAGACGGATGTTGGCTTGCTCTAGCATGAGTTTTTATGTCATTTAATTTGTAGTGAGACGTTATAGCGCTAATTTTGCGTTTCTCATGCGGGACTTCATGATTTGACAGTCGGAGAGACGTTCGAACAGCGAACATGTAAAATGGGATTGGGTTGTCAACGGAATCAATATTTTACACTGAAAATGAAAAGTATCGACAGCGGGGAAAAATTAAAATACACGAATTTTTTGTAGCGACCGTGTGTCAGATGTCTTTATTAGGATTGGCAGCTTAGAATAAAAATGATTGTTCTACGGTAAGCTATTTTACATGAAGAGTGGGTGAAAATTTCTATTCTATCGTTTTTTTTTCTTTTTTTTTGCATCGTAAAATTATTATGCTTTTAAATTTCTGTTAAAGAGATTGAAGCTTACTGTGCTCTCCCGCGAATTATTCATTATAAAATCATGCCGAATGACAATCGGATAATATTGAAATTCGCAAATGGAAATACGGAAACGATGATAAAGAATTTAACTTCAAAATAACATTGCGTACACGGTATAACTTGGAATACTGAAATTTGAATTAGGAATAAAAATGCCATCCTAATTCGTTTGAAAAAAGATGCCACAGCGGCATTTCCCTCGTTCTTTCTCTCATCTTCTACAACGTTATTTCTTTGTTTTTTCTGCTCCCCTCTTCCTCCAATTCCTCTCTGTTTTGCAATCATCTCTTTGCCGTGCAGAGCCACGCAGTGACAGGCAAAAATTCGCCCCGGACGAGAAGCGCTGTGCAGTTCGCCTACTCGAAAACACAATAATCATAAAGTAGATTTTCGTCCGGGCCGCGTACTTCGCCAAGTCGTGCGTGCGCCTCGTTAAGCATTTTATTTATTTTTCGTGTTTGCGTGCGCTCGCAATTTTTAAAAACGAAATTCCGCCACACCGATTAAAGCGATAGTGCTGGAGCGTAAAGCTTTGCGTTAAATTACGCGCATTTCGCGTGTTGGCGGAGACTTCGTGCGCGATTGGGCCGTGGATGGGGGGTACTTGTCGATGTGTAAAATGGAATTTTTAAAAAGAATAAATGGAAAAACGCGAGCGGGAGGCTCGCGCTAGTTCTTTGCGTTGGCTTCTTTCTCTGTTTCTCCCTACGTTGGACGCGCGGCTGCAAAGCTCAAAGCTCCGGCAGTAGTGCGCGCGTTTTCGAGTTTTTTATTATGTTCAATTCATTGAGCATACATCAAAAAGCTTTTGCAGCTTTCTCCTCCGATCCGGCGGTGCGCTTTGCGACGCGCTCGTGTTGCATTCGTATAATTGAAAAATCTAAAATGCATGCAGCGACTGCTGTTCGCACGGCTTTCGCGAGAAACTAAGCTATGCGTAGAGTACGTATCTGTGGAGAGCACGACTAGTTTGATAGAATCGGAATGTATAGATGGAGCAGGAAACTTCCATTTTTTTTTCATATTTGCGCAGTTTTCAAAAGATTTGATTCCCGCAGCAATGGTAGAGAATCGAGCATTTCTGGTCAGAATTATTATAAATTCTTTGAATTTGTGATACACTTTACTTAGATTTACATTAATCAATCAATCTTATATTAGAGTAATTAAAGAATTTTGCGGAATATTTTTTAAGAAAAATTAGTTTATAAAATTTACTTATTGCCGTCACTTCACTCGAACTCACAATTTTGCAACGGGCGAGTGTTCTTCGCATCTCCGTTTCCCACTTGCTTTGCTTTTACGAAGAGATCACATTTTATTGCCGCAAAGAAGCGCTTATTCCTAGTTTGACTTTGAGATGAGTATACGGCTATTGCGAATAGCAACTTTGTTTTTGTACGTTAAAGTTTTACGAGAAGTTGCACTACCCTTATGAATGTGTGAATGTAAACTACACATTTATACGTATGAATCTACTGTCGAAGTGCCAAATCTGCATTTAATCAATTCGAGCAATGCAAAGTTAATGTGGATCATTGAGGCCAGAGCTGTATTGTATAGTGTTATGTCCGTTAGCTCACGCTTATAAAAGCTATTCTATCTTTTATTCATTAGACTGCGAATACGTTTAACAATCACAAATTTGAAATAACGATAATCTTATGCATTGCGATTCGTGATGACAAATAAGAATGGATGCAGCTGCTTAGTTTCAATTAATTTTTTGGCTTGACTCTGTTTTTCTAAATCATTTTTTGATCAAATTGTTAATAATTTTTTAAAATCTTAAGTAACGTTAACTCCCCACCCTACCGACATAACTATGCACTTTCGAAATAGATTTAGCTTAGACAGAGTGCTGTTTGAAGACCCAATTCGATAGAAGTCTGCGGCACTTGCAAAAATGAAAATTATGGATTTGGTCTTCGAAGTCTGCTTGAACCTAATGTGTAATATGTATACAATTTTTTTATATTCTACGTTATTTAAGAAAATTAAAGTATGCAATTTTTCGTTTTCTGTCAATTAACAAGATTAATTAAGATAAAAAATTGATAACTATCACAAAAAATAATGTACGTTTAAAATCCATGTTTAATAGAAAAACGAACTCAACCTTCAACGCGTCTCATCTCCTCCAGTAATTCGAGTTCAAGATTAATTAATTAATTCGAAAAGTATAGACGGTGTTTCGCGCGACTCATTTAGCGAAAGCTCGATGCAGAAAGAGATTCTATACACCGAGGTAAATATCTCGACTGGCATCCGAGGAAGTTCAATAATCAAGAGCGAGAAAAAAGAACGGCGTATTTTATTCACTCGTGAAAGGTCATCCAGTCGATTATTCCCCACTTCCGACCCGGCTTCCGCGCGTGCGCCGCATATACATGTATATATCTTTCGCCGCGTGTCCTGGAGATGAAAATTGTCCGATTAATTAGAAGCGCGTATGCTCGGCTATGTATCATCGGGGCGCGCGATCGTGTGGTCTTGCAATACTGCACGAGAATCCGACCGATAAATCGGAACAGCCGTCCGTGACACAGGCCCTATCCTCTCTCTCTCTCCCTCCCTCCGCCCCCTCCCCCCATATCCTCTCGCTCATCATCGTTCTCGAGGCTTTTAACGAGTATAATCGAAATGGCTTTTGTTATAGCCCCGACGAGCGAACGAACTTATACGCCGCTGCGCTGCCGCCGCTGCCTTTGATCAGCGCTAATGGCTTCCGTATACATTTATAAGATTGGCAGCGGAAATAAAGGGTGTGCGGACGCATGCATCGACCCGCGCAAAGCTGCGCCAGAGAAATCTTTTTTTTCTCTCTCTCTCTCTCTCTCGTGCAAAACGGTTACGCGATGCAGAGAGCGTAAAACGTCAGGGAGATCGAGCACGTGCTGACTTGAGCGTGAGAGACGTTCGCTCTTATTTGACACAGTCGATGTGTGTACCTGTGCGATGTGTGTGCGGGCGATTCTGTGTATTGTGCAGCGGACTCGACTGATGGAGTGATAAAAAAACCGAGTTTCGGAAACCAGCGAGCAGGTATACAGGCGCGACTGTACGGCGTCAGTTACGTTCGAAAGCGGAATCGCTGTTGTTTTTTTCGTTTGTTCGATTGCTTCTTCGGTTACATATACGGATTGAATTTCGTAGAACCGGGTATAGGCGGCGAAAGACTAGATGCGGACAACCGTGGCACTTTTTCATTTCTTTTACATCGATAACTGACTAATCGCTTTCCAGCAGATAGCCTTTTGTTACGATTCACCTTATGAAATACAGCATCGATTCAGGCCATTGAGTTTTGATTAAGTACGTTCGTAGATGGATTTTCGGAAAGATTGGGAAAATAAATTGATTTGATGCTTGATTTAGAGTTTATGATCCGCGTTCCTCGATCGTTGGATTTGCGTTTGGAGATTAATTTTACTTTTTGCCGCGAAAGCGTAGAAATATTTTTGCAAATTCATTAGGCAGATATATACTTTTACCAGAATAAATTTCATTAGCAAACATAATTGTCCACAATTAATCTCTGTCCGTTGAATTTCCAGCAGCTACAAGTTAAACTACGACTCTCTGCTAGACGAAAAGCGTTCGCCCGTAGCGAAGGCCGTTAATGGAAACAAACGCTGGAGAGAAGGAGGAAGAGAGAGAGAAAGAGAGCAACTGTTTGTTGTCATGAAAGTACACGACAATCTCTTAAAACTAGTTACAATAGAAAGTATAGTATTAGTAAAAACGTCACAGATTAAGATGATACAATAAATCTTAAATTTTCAATAAATGTCACAAGATGAAACTAACCAGCACGAACATTCAAGTTAAGCCAGTTGAGGAGTGTGCAGTACATGGACGGGTGATTTCTCTTTCCCAATGATTTCACAGATGGTGGAAGGATAATCTAGGTATTCCTCGTAGAAGTAAGAGATGCCTAACTTTGACTTCCCAATCGCTGACTCCTAGCCTGGGTTTTCTTGTCTAGCAAGTTTTCCCCATATTACAGAGTAAGCACTTGGTAAATCCGGCCGAAGTGGATCTCAGCACTTCAGAAACGAATGTCACTAACTTAAAATAGTTGGATACTTCGCCGGAAAGGTGGGATTAGGGTGAAACATTCCGGCACAAACGTCCCGCAAAAAATTCAAAAGCTGGATGCGTATCAGACGGCTCAATGAAAAAACACGCGAGATAAAACCAGACTGAGAATCCCTGGAAAGTTGAAAAAAAAACTTAATATCAGCAACGGATCTTACCCTCGAGCTCGAGGATTGCTTATTTTGGGCGCCATAGTATAAGATGGTAAGTATACCACGGTTTCGATTAGCGTGCATCTACGAACCTTCGTGAGGCTACGTACCTTTCCTCTTGAGTTAACCCAAGCTCAGAGAGAAAGAGAGAGAGAGAGAGAGAGAGAAATTCATTCGAAAGAGGATGGTCTCCGAGAAGACGGTTTGCTCGCAGCTCGAGTACGTAACCTCCTCCTCCTCCTCCCCCTCCTCCTCCTCGCAGAGCCCCGGAAAATTTGTGTCGGCCAACTATGCAGAGGCGCGTGCGGCTTGCATATGGGTGCACATTTAAGGCACAGCAACTCAGGCGACGCATCCAGCCCGTGCAGTGCCGCGCACGAGACAAAGCGAGGACCGGGAAGGAAGTAGGGACTCTCTCTCTCTCTCTCCTGCCACTGAATTTATCGGTACACTAAAGCCGACAGCCGTGCGCGGAGGCTTCCGCCTTATACACATGTTCCTCCTGCCATCCCTCCGTCTCTTTCTACTACTACTACCCCTCCCCCCCCCCCTTTCCCCCGAATGCCACGGAATTCCCGGCGCTTTCTTTGTTATTCTAGTTTATCAAAGGCGCGAGACGGGGGATGGAAGTGAAACGCGTCGGCTGAATAATTTATTCGACGGGAGAATTTATTTTTGGCGCCCAATGGCATCTATGCTGCGACGCGCGCGCGTGCGCTTAACATTAGCGCCCTCTGTACATCATATTCATATATTACTCATTGCCGGAACGGACACTTCGCGGGGAACATCCCCTCCTGCGGGTAGCTCGTCTTTTTTTTACGGCGCGCAGCACTCCCGCGACTCGCGGCACTGTGTCAGCGGAAGCAGTCGCGACGAGCCTACCGCGCTCAGCTATAAAATCGCGCTCGATTTTTTTCCGAGAGCGAGAGAGAGAGAGAGACGGGGAGAGACGGGTTCGTTCAATTATTGGGAGCTTTGAGCTTGTTCTCGCGCGGCTGCCGCGCGCGTTTACGGCTGGCTTTCGATTGGCCTCCGACGCGCCTCTGTACGGCCAAGCCCGTTCGGCGTGACCCAGAATTGTAGTTGCGTTTGATTGCCGATGCGCTCTCGCCGCGCCTGAGCCTTGTAAACTGCGAGAATGCGCGCGAGCGCTTGTTTTATTCGAAGCGCGTGTTCTCCCCCGTTCTCCCACCACCGCGAAATGAGCACTTCGCGCTCTGGTTAACAAAGCCAAGTGTTTTATTACCGCGCGATATACACCTGTTATGCGCATTTTGCATTATATGTGCATTTTATCGTGAAAAGCCTCGCGGCTGCTCTCGAGACGTCTGCCGCGGCGCTTCTTCGCTCGAAAAATCGCTCGATAGTGCGGGAAAAGCTCGCTCTATCGTTGTTAACCGGAGGGCCTACGGTATACGGCTGCTCTGCAAGCGGGAGAATAAGTTATTAACGTAAAAGCGGAGGGGAGGGAACCGTTGTAAGCCAGCTGGAAAACGTACTCATTTCAAAAAGTAATATCGCAGTTTGAAAACTCGAGGGTAACGCATCGTAAATACAGCAGAACGCGTGTGTCTCCGGCGGCAACTCCATTCCGCGATGAACTGCGGGGCACGCTATTGACGAACTTTCTTCGCGTTCAAAGACACGGATAAATTACAAGCCCACGACCAGGTTGACGAGACAAAAATTACACCCTCTTTTCCGTAAAATCTCTTTACGCGCAAAAAGAGCTTCGAATTTCTCTCCGTTACTATCCTCCCGTCTTCTTTTCCTTATCCCCTTTTAACATTTCGCTCGACGGCAAGCTTCCCTCGCCTTCTATACGTAAACGCGCACACCTTTTGCAGTTTTCTCCGTTGAGCGATTTACCAAATTGTCGCGGACCTCTAGGATACCTCTCCCCTCTCTTTCTCTCTTTATTCCTCGTGCGCGCGAGTCGAAAAGTAAATTGAAACGTGCGAAGCGAAATGTAGCGGGGAAAAGCAAAGAAGTATGAATACGGCAGGAAGCAAACATGCTCCGAGAGAGCAGAAAGAACGAGCGCGAGAGAGGAAAGCGCCTCTGTATGTGTGTGTGTGCTCGCCTATACTCATCCTCTTTCTGGCGGCGAGACACTTCCCCCCCCTCCCCCTCCTCCTCTTTCGTCTCCGGCACTACCGGCCGCCTCTCGGCTCTGCCACCTCCGACTGCTGGAAGGGATACAAAGTAAAGTGTCAATTTACCCGAAAAATCTATTTGTCAATAAAGCCACGTGAGCCTCGAAGGAAAAGAGAGAGAGGGGGAGAGGGGAGGAGAGTACAAGGGAGTGTCGATACTGCAATGGAATTTTCGATGATTTCGAGTCTGAAATCGTGCGCCTGGAAACGAATATGGAGCTATTTTGCGGACGATCGCGGAGTTTCCAAGTTCCAATCAATGGCCCCGCGCGCGAGGCACGCGCGCTAATTCAACTAGATTTAAACTTTTGGTTTGGTTCTGTCGCGCGGTGATGGATTAAACATTCGCTGCCGGCGATGGGCTCTAGTCCTACCCGGAAAATCAGCGATTTCTGCTGGTGTGAAGCTTATGGCTAAATGTAAACGTTTTCCATACAAAAAAAAACAATGTGAAACCGCGTTAAAAGTATCGATAACTATGATCGTAAAAAATTATTCTTTGGATCATAATTAGATTGTATTAATGTTTTGATTTGTTTGACAGCATTAAAATATTTATGAAATGTTTTCGACTTCACAATTAATCAATAAGTTTTTCATAAAAAGTAGTTATTTCCATACGATAATGAAGTATGAAGAATGTACAATAAAATCGGTGAACGAGACACAAAAAAAAAAACAAAAAACACATCACAAAAAACGTATTTCTAATAATTTAATGGTTTAAATTAATTTTAAAATTAAACAACGATTAGCAAAAAGAGTCATCTAAATCTTGTTTTCCAAGTAATTTCTATGTGTAGTAAAAAAATAATTGCCTCCTTTATCATGGAAATGTGATTACGTGATTTGCATATCTTGGTTTCCTACATATATACATCGAATCGAGCTTTGATGGGATGCTTTTTCCTTTTATTTGCTTACGAGCGGGATTAAATGAAAAGCGTAATTGCAAGTTTAATTACAAGTTCGAGCCAATTTCAACAAAATCTCCTCAAAGGCAACTGGATTCTACCCTCCTACCCGAGAGGATCCGTCGTAATCAATAAAACGGACTTTGACTAGATTCACCTTTTCTTCCTTGTGGGAGTGGAGGAAAAAAAAACGAGGCAGCGCAAGTATCATAGCACTAGTTGCCAGAAGAAGAGGAAGAAGAAAAAGAAGAAGAAGAAGAAGTAGAGAGGAGTAGTGTAGATAGACGGATCCTCGACTATGAGCGGCTTATAGTTCGCGGATTATGAAGATTAATTAACTGCGGGAGCTCGTCGAGGCACTAAATTGAATCTTTAAAGTGCCGCCTCGCTGCCTCTGATTTATGGCTTTTGTGCATCGCTCGCTCTCTCTCTCCCTCTCTCTCTCCCGCGCTTGTCTTCTTATTCTTTTCCCCGTGGCGCGCGCTCCACCGGCGCTCATTTTTTACCCTCCTTGATTTTCCGCGGTATAACCGATCCACCCGGCAAATTTTCGTCTGGATACTTTCTCTCGACTACATTGCAGTAGCAGTAGCAGCGGCAGCAGTAGCACGACCTCGCAGCAAATATTTTTCTCTCCGCCTTCCGGCTCTGTAGGTTCTTCCCCCCGCCTCCCCCTCTTACCTCGTCGGGGATAGAGGGCTGCTGCTATGCGGGTCTGGAGTTCTTCTGTCTCTCTCTCTCTCTCCCTCGCAACAAATGAAATTCATAATTTTCGTTCGAGAGCCCAGAAGTATGTGAGAGAATTCATGAGATCCATTTCTATTGATGGAAAATGCTTTCGCTCCGGTTTATTGCCATTCGGGAGGTCTTCAATATTCATGTATAACAATCGAATGCTTGTATTATAAGCGTAAGTTTTGAAGAGAAAGTTATAATGTGAACAATTAAGGGCGAGATTAAGGCAAGATTCTCAAAATCTTTTTTCTTGTTATTACAATAGTTTATGTTAATTAAGATTACATTATAATTATTATTAGTATTATTTTTATTGTTATTATTATATTATTATTATTATTATTATTATTATTATTAGTTTACAAGAATTAAGATTGATTTTTGATAACAATGATAAATATGCTGCGCAAAGAAGAAGTTGAGTATGAGATAAAGAATCAGTAGGATAAATTTTTTTTAGCAAAGAGTTGAACGGTAAGCGAACAATACAAAGTGCGATTTGAGATGTGGAGAGCGTAAGCCTCAAACTTTTACTTGTCACGCCAATTCAATTCGTAACGAAGTGAAGCTTGAAACTAATTCCATAAATCTCGAAATAACGGATTCTCACATCTGAAACTAAATTAAAATGCAAAGGTGAATTCATAGAGATTTATTTCAGCTGTGTATAGCGTTGCAGTTGCGACTGCGTTGCAATAAGTCTCGGCCAAAAGAGCCCTCGCGCACACAAACTCATTTTGGAAGGGTAGGCCAGGAAAGAGAGAGAGAGAGAGAGAGCGAGTTCATTTTTTTTCAGCAGATTTTAATGAAAAATTTCTTGTACGCCTGAAAAGGCTTACTTAGCGAAATTCCATTTCCTCCGGTAGGTTGCCGCGTTCTACATCGGCGACCTGCGCAAAAAAGACGACCCAAACAACTCGAAACTTCCTCGAAAAGATAGACGAAAGAGAGAGAGAGAGATAGAGAGATAGAAAGAATATAATAGAAACTGCAAGGTAATAGGACGTGCAGTCGATTGAAGCTAAAAATGAAAACTAGTAGGATCTTGTATACCGCGCTTCACACAGCGCTATCAGTTTCTCCCGCGAGTGAGGATAAAAATATTATTCAGCGAGTTGATTAAATCTCCGTGGCTTTTTCCGTTTTGCTGCGAATTCGTTTTGCTTTGCCTGCAGTCGGTCTCTCTCTCTATATATATATATATAGGTTGCGGCCCCTTGCCCCCACCCCCCGGCAGGCTGAAACTTTATTATAGGTACATAAATATAGAAGCAGCGCGGGCGACATCGTATACCAAACGAATTAATCAGATTTCCTCGTCGCCGCTCGTCTATAGGGCGCTTCCTCATCGTCTCCAGGCCGAAACGAGATATCGGTCTGCGGAAAAAATGTGTAGTACATATATATAGAGAGATAGAGTGAAACAAAAGAAGGAGAAACGAGAGCGCGCGCGCGCGCGAAAAGAAAATGTCCTTCACTTCCGGTTACCTATACCTATAGCCTACACCGCGCGCGCCGCGTAACCTCACCGACTTTTCTCTCTCTTATCGCTTATCAACAGCCGCGGGGGCCTCGATGGCCCGGAGCGTCGTCGCCGTCGCCGTCACCGTCGTCGTCGTCTCTGGAAATAGGAAGAGCAGATAAAGGCCACGAGCCGTATACACGGAGGCGAGAGAGAGAGAGAGAAAGAGAGGGCGGCGAGAGGGGGGGGGGCAGGGAACAGGAAAAAAAAGAAAAGAAGCAGTCGGAGCGAGAAAAGAGAGAGAGAGAGAGTGAGGGAGTCGACTGATAATTTCGCACGCGCCGAGCGAGAATAGGAGCGAGTGCGGCGGCAGCGGCAGCGGCAGCAGCAGCAGCTGTGGTGGCGGAGAGAGAGAAAGATCAGACATGACGTCGTTCAGCGGGAATGACAGTTGACGCGGGAGGTTAGTTGGCATTCCCATTTTCTTCTTCCCGAACGAGCCCCGGTCTCTCTCTCTCTCTCTCTCTCTCTCTCGCGACTGCTTCTTTTCTCTCTCCTCTGCCATAACCCTCGAAACGCTCCTCTCTCTCTCGCTCTCTCGCCTATCGTTCTCCGCGCGCGCGCGGGATACCTTTATCTCTCTCGCTCTCTCCGCGCTCTTGACTGCGCGATCCCATTTTTTTTTCATCCGAGCGCGCACGCAAGAGCGTCGCCGGCCGTGACGCGCTGCTCTCGCTCTCGCTCATATTTCCGAAGTTCGGAGCTTGACGGGACTCGGGGAACATTTCCAATTTTAGATAAGGTCCGCGAGAGAGAGAGAGAGAGAGAGGGGGTGGCATTTCCGGGCCCTGCGGGAATAACGATCGCGGCGACGGCCGGCTTTCTTTCCACTCGCGGCGGCGAGGGAGGATTGCCCGCGCAGAGCTTAACGAGCGGCGCGGCTTGCGCGCGAGAAAATAATCGGTTTTCCCTCCGATCCGATTACCGGAGGGGGGGGGGGGAGCGCGCAAATTCAGATCCGAATTCGGAGGAGTGCGGCCTCTTTGACCTCGTGAGATATATCGAGAGTGTGTCGTGGAGTATGCGGAATCGAAGAACGAGTTCTCTCGTGTCTCGGGGTGAGAGAGAGAGAGAGACTAGGTGCAGGGGGGGGGGCAGTTTACGAATTGCTCGCGATTGTTCATTGGGACGGGAGAGGCTGCGCAGTTTAATTCGCTGTTGTTCAAGTTCAATGGAATATGCAATATTCGTTTTGATTTTCAGAGTGAAGGATAAGAGAACTTGTGTGTTTAGAAAGGACGCGTGAATCTGCTAGAAATTAAATTTAGTTTCGTTAGTCTTAGTGCAATTACTTGATTATTTCATTTACTTTACAGTAATTATTATTTTTCGTTTGCTTTTAACGTTAATTACTTTCTTTCTATTTCGTTAATGAACTTTTGCACAGCTGTTATTTGTTGAGTTTTTGTATTAAGACTCTTCATCAACCAACTCACACCAGAATCCGGACCAATGTACAAGGTTGCGTCAATATGAAAAAACTTTTTTCGTCGAGCACGTGCTTTAAGAGAAAACAAGACTTGAAAAGCCGGCTAACTATCCCGCGGGTATCTCCCCCCTTACTCGAGAATTTTCGGTATTTTTCGAAAAAAGTCTCGCTACTCGCTATACTGATCGTACTTCTCCCCCCCCCCCCCCCCAATCAGTCAAATGGGCACCAAGCGACAGATAATAAAGTCACTCCGCGAAAATCGCGAAAAAGTAACGCGCAAGCGTCAACAAAACACACACATATATATAGAGAGTGCCATTCGAGGGGCGACAGAGGAGCGTAAACGAAATTGCTGGGCGGACTGTAACACCGAAATTTATACTTGGTTGGCAAATTTTTACACGACAAATTATTATTTATCCGGCGGCACGGCTGTCCGCGGCAGTATCGAGCAGCCCCGCGCGATTCATACGTACACGAATGCATTTCGTTCCTCGGTCGGAGTTGTTTGCTGCGCGCGCGCGCTGTTGTTGATTTTCCTTTCTGCCGATCAGCGCAAGTATATGTATACGTGTATATGTGTATACGCTCGAGCGCAGGGATTTTAAAACGGCCGAGCGCATTTGCCGATTGTATTTTTAATGGCACTGCATGAGGGCTCATCACTGGACTGTTTCGACTGTACGAGCGATCTCGAGCCTGGCTTTACTTCTGCGCCGATAAAAGCTGATTCGAAATCGTTCGAAATGAAAATTATCTTTGCGCGCACGGGTAGAGAGAGATTTCGGAGAAGTGGTGTAGGGGGTCAATTTTCGCTGATTTTCCGGATAGAGAAGGAACTTTTATCGAACTTCTCGATGGTGTGGTCACAGGTGGCGATATTTTTACAAGACAGCAAATGACCGTTTTTATTTCGACTCGCCATTGAAATCAGTGATGGATGGATATTGCGAGATTTTAATGCCATTTCCGTGTTTTGTAGATAAATATTCGGCCTGTATGGCGGCGAAATTCAAAATTATACCACAGAGCTGCAGAAAAACGGAAGAATAGCCGCATTCATAGCTTTGTGTCATGAAATATTTTGGAAATTATTTTGAGCGATTGTGCCGTAGGAAATATACTGGTTAGGAATATTTTTAGTTTGCCATGAAGCGCGTGCATCGAATTTTATTTGGAAAATCAACGAGCTTTTATTTTAAATGCTTCGTGTACCTTTCAAACGATTTTGTATACTTGCACAAGCAAACATCAATCAACAGATCTAGTGAAAAGCAATACTTTTTCACTGCGGAATCAAGTACTTAAAATCGAGCTATTTATTTACTGCTGCAGCAAAAACTGAAAATTGCTCAATATTCGTTACATCAAAGATCATGCGTTTCATAAAACTTTGAAATTTCCGATAAAGGTAAATAATTATTATTCATTGGCATGGTCATAATATTATAACTAATGCAAACTCACACGAATCAAAAGTAATAACTCCGCACTTGTACTGCACGTTGAATATTGAAGCTTATTTTCCTAGAAAGAAAGCAATGCACAGAAAAAAAGTACATGCAGAAACGCGCGCGTCAGCACGCGGACAAGCTCTGCTTCAAAGACGGATTTATTCATCCATAATGCGCTCATTAAACGAAATTTCCGCGAGTTGCCGCTTGTAACAAAAGTAGCCTTTGAATGCAATTGCTTATGCAAACGTTGCGAGCGAATTGCGGCTTTCCGAGCTTATCGCGAGCGCTCATACGTGGACTGCGCAGAACAGGGACAAAAAAAAAAACAGCAGCAAACAAACAAGTACGGGGAAGGAGAAAAAAGTCCGCAGGAAATAATGGCAGCAAATACGGCGTACGTGATCCGCAAAGGAAAGGACGAAACACGAGAAATCCCGCTTAATGACTCGTGCGAAGGTAATCGGCGGCGGCCGAGAAGCTCGCGCCTCCACACACACACACGTGTACGTACACGTGCAGCTGGTGCGCTGCAGCTGTTGCAGGTGTTGGCGAGAGGCAAATGAACGCCGATTAAGCGATTATACGCGGCTCGATAAATGGGCGGCGATGTAAAAAAAGAAGAGAGAAGAAAAAAAAACATCGCGAGTGTGTGCCAGCAAAGTAAAAACGCCGAGATAACGGGGGACGAGCGCGCGCTGGCACACGATCGCGCCGTGTGTTTCTCGCGCGCAGCGTTTCGTGGCGAGCACATCACGCGAGAGAGAGAGGCTTCCAACTTTACGAGTCAGGGGGTAATGCACTCGAATTTTTAACGGTGCGTGAACTTTCGCGCGCGCGGGTCGAACTTTCACCGCGTGGATACGTGTTCTTGTTTTTCGGAACGTGCGCGGATGGAGGAAGGGTTAGGCCGTGCTCTTGCTGTGCATGTGCGTTACGGAGCGGACTGCGCGAGCGTCGAAATTCGCCGCGAGAAAAAGGGACGGCGAGCGAACGAGTTTTTACGCAGGAATTCGGAATGTTTCGAGTCCGACTGGGAGAGGAAAATTGTTACTCGAAAATTGTAAAAATTAAAAATGTCGTTGTGAGGGTAATCGCAATTGAGCGAGTTCGTAAATGTAATTGCGATGGAATCTATAGTCGTGTGTGATATAAATTCTGTGAATCAATGTTTGTTAGTTTAAATTGCGATATTGAATAAATTGGTAAATAAAATAATTTTTTACTTGTTAGGTGTTAGCTTTGATTTTAGATTACTAAATGCTTTCCATCAGTCCCATTCCAGAGTTTTTATAGAAAGTGAATATGATTGCAAAATTCCACATTAATGATTCCTTTTTGAAAAAGTTTTAAATAACCGTTATTTTGATGCAAATACTGGTATTTTAATCTGAATGGCGAGACGCATTTTTTAGTAAAAAAAACACGTTTTAGCTTTATACCTTTCTTACATTTTCTCGGCTAAAATATCTTCGTGACATTCCACTGAGAATCCCTATATTCATGCCAAAATGAGAGTTATGTAAAACATTTTCCAAAAGGAATATCTCTGTTTCATCCGTGTGCCTGTATGCGATCTTACAGTCGGTCCCCAATCCTATAAATCAATGTTCGGTTGCTATGTGCATATTACTAAAGGTCGAAAAATTGATTTAGTTATTGCTAAAATATAAAATAATATACGCTACTTTAAAAAAAAATTACGATTCTATGAGAAAGTTTTGTGCAAGTTTGTTCATGTTTAAATTTTTCAAGTTTTGTTAAAAGTAGAAAGTTTCTCTTCTTAATCACACAATAATGCACTAAGAAACCCATTATTCAACTGTTTTAAAAGGAACTTCCGGCTTTTGAATAATCTGGTTATAGATGGAAGTTGAGCTATTTTTACAATAAGTAAAAATCTCTACACCTTATATTATGTTTTATCTTCTTTCACAATTAATGCAGTAAAGTAGTTTAATAGTTAAATCAACTTCAGAAATATTATAAAGCTTTCACTTTATGCAGAGCAGTAAAATTTACTAAACGTATTCAACAAAGTGAATAGAATACTGATTTCTTTGGAATGTTAGCTTCAGTAATCTTTATGTAAAGTTCACTGCAACTTTTCCCTCACTATATTATATTCATCACCTCATCTTGCATCATAGATAATCAACGGCAGATGCTACTTGGACCTCATCATCGGTGGTCCTATACATAATTAGACACCGTCCCAGACTCATGTACTCATTAACGTATGAAAAGCTTCCTAACACACTATCTGAACCTTATCACTGGTGATTCTATACATCTACTTGCATACACGAGAAACTGACAATAGTTTAAAATTCCAGTCGGACTTTAGCAAGAAATTCAGCAGCGAGTCTAGGAAGGTAATCCATATATTATGATTTCAATATGTAATTTTACGTGGATTTTCAGTCATGTGATTTAATCCGATATTAAATACTCGATGGGCAAAGAAGCGTATATACGTACGTACATATATAAAGAGTGTGTGTATATATATATATATATATATATATATATATATATATATAAAGAGAAAGCTATAAGAGGAGATAGAGGGGGGAGAAATAGCAGAAGCTGTGCGGAATGCCTTTTACTCCATCGCGTACGCACATGCGCATATAGAATGCGAAATAAAATTGATTAAGCTTCGGACGGAAGAAGAGCATTGCATTTCGATGCTTTCATACTGTACACGCATGTATACGAGTGGTTAATTGATGCATGTCCGCGAAGCGTTTATTACGGAAATGAATAATTACGGGGGATAATGCGAAAAAAAAAGAAAATTGATGCTGATCCGGGCAGAACTTTGAATCTTGTTAACCGGCGAGTTAAAAAGATGTTTACGGTTATAGAGCCGAGGCGGAAAGTGCAATGGGGCAATGCATAAGCCGATATTTCGAGGCGCGTTCGCGGTATGAATTTTGAAAAAGGAGCCAAGCGCTTCGAGCTTGGCAGGCGAGAGGCAAAGGGCGGGGGAAGAACAACAGTTATGCGCGAGAATTGTGCGCGGATAGCGCTCTCTCTTTCTCCCTTTCCCGCTTGCTTCGCGTACGTGCGCGCACTCGGCTGACTTGACCCTGATATCTACTACTTCAATATTTACAGAGACCTCTCTCAGCTCCTGTGGCTTCTCGCACATAACCGATCGTTTTATCGGGAAAGAGAAACAGAGCCATTATTAGAAATCAGAGAGATGAGTGTATCGGTGCCGAATGGGAGGGAAGATGGGCGGGGGGGGGGGGGCGCTTTCACCGACTGTCGTAAATCAACAGCGAAATCCAGCAGTTAATGACAAAGCTAATGAATGGGCTTGTGTCTTACGCTTGATTACCCGGATTTAATGATACACTTTCCACTGTGTATACGCCGTGTCGTCGTCAAGAGCATTTCTGATCGAACTCGACGATGTAATACCAGCGGAATTATTTACGATTGATTTGCCAAAGCGCACGCAGGCAGCTACCCCCTCCCCACCCACCTTGCGCACATACACACACACACATATATATATGCTCCGCTCAATTTTCCCGCTCGACGCCGAAATGACCACTGCTTGACTGCGGACCAACGGTCCAATAACAAGTCAGAATCGCATGTTTAGCTTCGCAACACGATTAGCCTCTCAGTATATAAATTATTACGGCAGTCGTCGCTATAATTATACGTTGTAATATCGCATCCCGCGCACATGGCCCGCTGGGCAATTTTAACAATTCTCTCGCGCGATGCGGGTGTATTATAGCGAAGAAGCGTTATTCGCGAGGACGGTATCGCGGCTTTCGCGACCGAAGATGCAATTTTCTTTAAAGAGGGAGAGGGAAAGAGAGAGAGAGAGATAGAACGCGCATTCGCAAGCTCTTTAAAACTTTTCTTACGCGGAGGACGAGGGGAAGAGACGCCGGAATCGATCGGCTCCCCTCGCATAAGAAGCTTTATGAATGCGCGAGCTTAATGAAGACTGAATTTTTGAAGTCTCTCCGATTGTGATGGGAGAAAGAAAAAAAAAGTCAATCAATGGGCCGCGCGAGGCAGGAACTTTCGTCATCTCTCCGCCTTTCCGCAGCAGCTCTCGAGATATCTCTCGCGCTGTAAAGTTGCCGAGCGCGCGCGAGGAGAAGTCTAAACGACTGTTGCTCGGAATCGCGCCATTAAATGTTGCTAAGAGCCGGCGCGAGGAGAAAAAGAAAAGATCTCGAATCAGCGTTCTTCAAGTGTGCTAAAAGAAGAGAGAGAGAGAGAGAGAGAGAGAGAGAGAGAGAGAGAGAGAAAGAAAACAGAGAAGAAAAAAATTCACGAGACCGTCCGCGTCCATTAAATTTTCCCAAGAGCGTAGGGAAGCGCGCGGCCGAGTTAATTTTAGCGATAATAAACACGAGGGCAAAGCTGGCTTAAATATCGCATACGCATCTGTGTAGACCACAGTTTATGCATAAAGGGAAAATGTCGAAATGCGCTGGTTCACCCGTTGGACCATTGGATCCGTGCAGACTCCAAATTTCGCTGGTACGCCTCTCCTTTGTGGGGTATAGGTGCGAGATATAAGAAAGGAATTTCAACTAAATTTCACCCCCGAGGGAGAATTGGGGTAAATATGTTTCTATCCAAAATAATACCGTTTCCAAAGCGGTAGAGCAGGTTTATTTTCCCTTTAGTTGTACGGCTCTGCGACGTAACGAGATTTCGGAATAACGTTCGCGCGGACACTGCCGTGCGAGAAAACTGTGTTTTTTAAAAAAGTCATTCGTAAATTGCATCCAAAGAAAGACAAGGAGAAAATAGGCTAAAGCACACACGTCTATACTCGAGGATGCGGCGCTCTTAAAGTCGCGGGCGAATAACAGAACGTTTTAAAATACAGTTGAGTTTAAAGCCCAAGAAACGCAGCTATACGGTCTATATATAAACGTGTACGCGGGGAAAGAGCCGAGAGCCAGTCTTTAGAGAGAGTCGTCGATCCGTAAAATCGCTCCGACCGCGACGTCGACTGTAAAGACGTCCGTGTGCATAGACATCACAAACAGGTTATAGAGGCCGCTGCTGCGCACCGACTGCGGCCTCTGCGCTGCCGAGCTTTGCAAGCTCTTCGCGCGTGCGACGCGGCTCTCTTGCCAGCGCGGAGGCACCTGAGCACCCGAGAGAGAGAGGGAGAGAGGAGCTCACGCGCGTAAAGTCTCGAGCGAGGTTTACATGTATTCGTATACGTGCGTATGGTGTAACGGGGGCCAACGTAGCCCACTCGAGAAGCTTTTATTATACCAGGCCGAGGGATTCCATTCGGAGATTTAATCCTTGCGGCCTGACGTGAACGAGTTCGACTCTCTCTCTCTCTCTTTCTATCTTCTCTTCTCTTTTGTTCGGTTTTTTCAAACCTCGTTGCTTGTACTATACGCGCCGGGAGGAGAGGAGTGTAGTTTCTTTATTATGGAAAAGCGGATTGCAGGAGAGGGGGGCGATTTACGTACGAGCTTGCATCGCTCGTTAGCTCGACGAATTTCGCGCGCGATTCAATCTTGCCGAGCTTATGATTATTCAAGCATTGTAATCCGATATACGCGACTATAATTAGCATTGATGGCGCGACACATAATATGCGCGGAATGAAATTTTAGAATTCGATACGGCTATGTCTCTCTCTTCCCCCCCCCCCCCACCCCCGAGTTCGGCATTTTGATTTGCCCCGAGATTTGTATTTGAATTATTTAAATAATGCGAGCTGCCGCCACGCCGGACATTTGCATAGAAACGTTGGCAGCTATGTAAATACCGATACGGGGAATACGAATTCTCTTTGCTGAAATATAATACTTTGCGCAGCCGTGCGGAAGCCTTGATCCGTGAGCTGCTCGATTGGAAAACTCGAAATTCGCGGAGTTATAGTGTAATATAAGCATATATATATATATATATGGACGATCTGAAAAAAAATAGGCGTGCGTTGCGTGAAGCCGGGGAATTAGGTTGAGAGACGCCCGCGAAACGATGAGCAGGCGATAATGAAAGGTTTATGAGTTGACGGGCTGCACGGGAGGAAGCAATATCTCGAAGATCATGATTAAAATCCCATGACCCGTAGAGTCGCTATATATATGGCTCGTCTCTCCCCCTCTCTAGCTCGCTCTCTGCATCTCGCGAGCTTACCGCGCGCTCCCGCATTCGCGCAAACACGAACTGTGTATAGGCTTATAGGCAGTTGCGTTAGTTTGCTCAGCCCGTCTTGCCACAGAGATTATATACATAATACGCGAGCTGCGGATATGCATTTATCTAGGGCTATTCGACCTAATGGATAGTTAATAATTTGCTCGATCGCGGAAAGGTTTGCGAGTAAAAATGGATTTGCGGTAACTTTCAATGACTCGAGCCGCTTCCTTTTTCGGTTATATTTTCGAACTTGTGCGCAAATTCACAGCTGACGGAAAAATACTTGGGGTCTAGAAGTTGAAAATCTTGTTTTCTTGAGGCTCTTTTCTTCTACTAGTTCTTTAGATTACTTTTAAACAGAAAAATCGCGCATTATCATCAAGACTAATACCAAAAAAATATATCAATTTTTTTTATATGATTAATCGTCGATACTTTTCTCAAAGGTGTTCTCGATGTAAAAGCTTAAAAAAACTGCGCTTTTTAGAGCCTAGACATTTTTTTCTGAAACAGCGACCGTTACGAAAAAATTTTTTATGCCACTCTAACCTAAAAATCGCAACTTGGTTATATACTATTTTATTCTTTCAAAAAGCAAAAATTCTAATAGATTACCTTAAAAAATTTTGATTTGTATTATTTTTTGCCTAATTTTAACAAGTCATATTAGGAGATTTTTATTTTTTTAAATTTCATGAAAATTGTTGTTTAAGTAGAGATAAGACATTTTGCTTTATATATTTGTTTGACTGATTTTGACATACAGAATATGCTCAACTGTATTTCTTTGATTCTAAATTGGGCATTAAACATAAAAATAGTCTATAACTACGCAGAAACTCTCCAAAATAACCGTATCCTGTCCTCGTATGCAGACTCAACGAGGAAGAAAATGAAAGCAAAACTCGTTCAAAAATAAAACTACATCCGCAATTTCAAGCAAAAAATATGCATGTAAATACTGTAAATTTTAAAAAAGCGCTTTAAAAGTTATCTTCTCAGTGGGCAACAATGTGGGTTATAAGTTTACTTCATATAAATTAGATGCATAATATTTATGGAAATACTTTTTACTTTAATATGTGCCCAACTATATAGAGTCGAAAAAGTTTTTCATTTTAAAGCCAAAATCAGTTAAAATTTATTTCATTTTAAATACTATACCTAACTATGGTAAAGATGGTTGAAATCTCCGAGTATCCATAGTTAAATAGTATTATGCAAAATTTTGCAATATAAAATAATGCAATCCAAATTATTAAAAAAAAAAAATTGTCAAATAAATAAAATAAATAAAATGTCAACTGAAAAATAGCCGTTATAACAAAATTTTTTTCACGTGAAAGCATAATTGTTTAATTTGTACCAAACCATTTCTTCCCTAATTGTGTACAGTTTTTGAATTCGTTCATAATGAATCGAAGCAAGGTCACATGTGAAATTGGTGTGAATAATAGGGAATCACAGCTTCCCGTTTACTGAGACCACAGCCTTATTAACTCATCCACGATGTATTTTATTTACCGACATCGTACTACTACCACGCGACGTAACCAGTGTATCATGCAGTGTGTGCGCATTGTTCTACCGTAGTACCGATTCGGGCTTGGTTAAAATTTGACGCTCGAGCCAGCAGGCTGATCGTTAATAAAGTCGCCTGAACGTAACGGAATATAAAGTCCATTCGCCCAGCAAACTTGCATTGTGTATCCATTCTATGTCTTGACTTGGTTTCAGACAATTCGACCGAGTCGGAGCTGCCCGGGGCTGCTTTGCCGACTAGCGATCGGGGCAAGGCCGATCAACAGCAGCAGCAGCATCAGCAGCAGCAGCAGCAACAGCAACAACAACATCAACAGACACCACAGGGTCAACAATCGCAGGAAGAGGAGGAGAGCCTAGTGCTGCCCGGCTCTCGTAGTTCTCTCTGTCGCATCTGTCATGCCTCATCCTGGACCAAGGAGCCCCTCATCTCACCCTGCAGGTATATACACGCATAGGTATACACTGTGTTCACAGGAAGCCGAGCTGTTTAGAGATAGCCTGATGAACTGCGGCTTATGCGATGTACTGACCCGGCTTTATTGTCGTTGACGATTGATCGGGAGTGTACGCGAGAGTGAGAGAGTGAGAGAGAGAGAGAGAGAGAGGCATGAGAGTCGGTGCTCGTTGTAACACTGATCCGAGGCGATTAGGATTTGATTGCTGCCTTTACGACCGAGAATCTCAGAATTGTATCGATGTAATCATACCATTTTTGTTTACCGTATTAAGATTTTGCCTCGGATAAATGTTTTCTCTCACCGATATATGAACTGACGTAACTTCCTTCAAGATAATAGCAAAATACGTGTACGTGGATTATAACTGCTTGTAACAAAATATTGATTAGCTGTTGTTCCTTTTTACGTAGGCTATGGCAACTTGATACCTGCTTCGCTTACAATTTATCGGGTTCTATTTTTGAGGTTAGGAATTCGTATAAACAGGCGTATTGCACACTAAAACTAAATTAAAAATAAAGCATCGAACAATTAATTATGATGTCTTGACATGTAAACAAAACCAGCTTTCAGTATAGGTTATGTGAATCTACAATCGTTGCGTATGACTAAAAGGCCTATATAGAGAGATCTGATTGGCTGAGCCGAGTAGTCAGTGAGAACGAAAAGAATGTACGTCGTTATGTACACCTGGTGCATTACCATTCAATGAGACGACCGTGTGATGACGCAAGCAACAGCCAATCAGATCTTTTTCGGAAAGGCATCAAGATGGATGCATGAATCTTGTTAGGTATAGGATTGGGTTATTAGAACATATTGTGAATACCGTTATCACACATTATGAGTCTCTATAATATTTTATCGGCGTTAAATGTTATAGCAGTTGTTACATACTACGCTGGATAATACATCTTAAATTTTTACACATAAATTCAACTTTATTCATGGTAGATATATTTATTAGAGATTATCTTGTGAATATAACGTTGCAGCTAGGTATGATTTGTATTTTTTCTATATGAGACATTTTATGATTCCATTACTCAAGCATTTTATCACTAGTTTAAATTGATTGGCGTATGTTTTATAGTATCATTCGATGTAAATTTATTTCATTTTTCCAAATTGGGCAATCTAATCAGTCTTTTAAAACGCTATTTTCGGTGCATTGAAGTCGGTGCATTGATTAAAAGTTAGCAGAAGGCTTTGATGCAATCTTTCTTCTTCCAATTCGCTCGTTCAGTAATTCGAACTTGGTCCTCTACATTTGAGGTTTTTACTCGCTGGCTTTCGATCGTAAAAGTTATGTTTCATTTGTCCAGGTTTACATCAGTTATTTCCACATCGCCCGTTTTACCTCGGAGATCATCACTTACATCGATCCGTCTCTCCAAGCAACGTCGCTCGAGTAAATCTCATAATGCGTCGTTCAACTCGCTCCGAGCAATTCAGATTTTTAAACAGCGCAGCACTTAGTTAGGTCTCTTTGATAATATCTCCAGAATTTCGACTTTCTCTCCCTCTCGCGAGGCGTACTTTCTCGTTTTCTCCGGGAAAGTTCTCATATCCTTTGAGGCGAGCATTATTTGTTGTGGCACATATACAGGAAGCTATATAAGAGAGGCGGATGAGGCCGCTTACGCACGCGCTCGCTCCTTATGAGAAGGAAGTAGTAGCGTCGGCCCGGCAAGGAAAATCTGATTTTCTCGACGAGCGAACTCGTCGTCGTCGTCGTCGTCGTCGTCGTCGACGTACGACGTCGTCGTAGCCACGAGAGCGTGTACGACGAGACGTAGATTTGAGTATACACGTAAAGCTTGGGTAGTAGGTAAGCGCCTGCCTCTTGCCATTCATCGCGCGCCCCACACACGCGCACTCGCACAGAGACGAGTTTAACGCTTGGGCGGAACAGAGCTATATTTTATTAATTATTTACCGGTAGAGGAAAGCGGCTCTTTCGCGCTGCCTTCTCTCTCCCAGCGGTGATATTGCAAGGCGGATGCTGCGCACCCCACCCTGCTATGATGCGCCAAAGCGAAACTTTGTGCGCGCCTTTTAAGTGCGCAGAGCGTTCCCGTTGTAATTTTCTATGAATTGCCGGGCCGGGAGAGATCGCGGAGAGCTTTCGCTCCGGGGGCTGCGTGTTTCAGTTACGTTTAATTAGCTGCCCTGTCAAGGCTGCTGTTAAGCTCCGTGGCTTTTTCACTCTGGTGGGCACATTGTGTGTGTGTGTGTGTGTGTGTGTGCGTGCCTATGTGCGTGTATTTACGCGTATGATTAGATTTTAAGCAATGTCAAGAATCCGGTCTGCGAATACGTCTCCTCTCTCGCTGAGCTATCCCTGCACCTGTAAGACTGCAAATTTACTTTGGCTTGGCCCGTAAAGCTGGACCTTGATTGCGCGCGCGCGCGATGCTTTTCCATCAAAATTTCGCTATACTCTCTCGTCGTGTATCCTACCGTTCGTTACGCCCCTGTAAACATATCGCGAGAAATAGCGAAGGCATTAATCTACGCCCGGTGTGTGTGTGTGCTGTCGAACGGAAAAACTTGCTTTACAACCTGCTCCTTGTGGACTGACGGTAAAGCAGTTATAACTCTCTGTACACCTGTATTGTCCTTGAAATTTGTATTTTCATTAAATATATAACGAATATATTAAGCATTTCGCATTTTAGGTGGGTCAAATGGCTTCGCTCTCGTCAAGCGCGCGCGCTTTATATTCAATTTTGTTTTGATAACCCTGGTAAAAACTTTAACGACGCGTTGGCTAATTGTTAGTTAATTTTGAATTTAAAAACGTCATTCTAAAGTTATTGCGCCATTACTCTAACGTTATTATTACTTGTTATTTATTTACTGGAGGCAAAAATCTAATTCTATTTCATGAGGGTATATTCTGTTGTCATTAATTCAACGTCGTTCTAGATACTAGTACTAATACAGTATATTAATATTGATTTTGGCTGAAAATGCATCCATCTAATTATCTACTCGGTAAATGGTAAAACTGGTTCGTTTACGATCGGAGAACAAAACGCGCTTTAATGAAATAAAAAATGTTATGTCTTCTTTGCGGTACCATGAGTATCATTGTACAAACGTTAATAATTATTGTTAGATATTGGACAGTGTTTTGACTAAAAAACTACTTGATAATACAAAAGTTTACGCAAGTCTAATCAAAGCGTTTTTACAATCAGACGGTGACATATTTTTGAAGGATTAGAAAAATACTTAAATTAATAATTCGAATGGAAAAGCTGAATAGTTCCTGATAAACTTTGGCTACAAATAGACTATTAAATTATTTCAATACCATTTGTTAATGTATGTGCGGCTCGAAGTCGACGGAAATTAAGTTGATTTCCATCAGAAGTGTACAATGTACTATTTCCTTTTATCTAAAATGATCGAAAATTGAAATTTCATGAAATGTACAATTTATGCAATCTGTTACTGAGGTTCAGGGTTTTGCCAGTAACTTTATGACCTTGCCCTATTTTTGAGCGTAGATAACTTCGACGAGCGGTAAATTACTTCGAAAGAAAAGAATATTGCCAGTGTAACTCGATATCCTATTGAAAATGTTACACAAGACTTTACATAAGATTTCGTGTACAATTTTTTGTGAGATCTCGAGAAAATTATAATTGATAGCTTGTGTTTTTACTATGTCAACCTGCAAGAAAATTAGAACAGCCATGTAGTGTCCGCTATATAATGCTAACGTAATTTATCTTGAATTTTAATTAGAATAATTCAATAAAGAAATATTTTTGCAATATTTGATTGGTTTCTCGTAAATTTTAAAAAGATGCCTCATATTGCTTATTGTTTATTAGCATTTCCGAACACGCCGTTTCCCAAATGCATACTGTACAGATATTGGTCACGTGTTTCCAATATGTTGTGGTCATGTTGGACGATGAGTTTAAACAACATGAATTCAACATATTGGGTGTTGTTCTTTTTTCCGTGTTACGAATGTTTCCAATATGAGGCCAATGTATTCGTAATATTCATCCAACTCATACATCTAATATATAAGCTATACGATGCTCGATATGTTCTAATTTTTATGTCGGCATACAAGGTTTCATATACAATCTGATACGTAAGTTCTTAAACATTCTCTTACTGAAGATTTTATGCAGTTTTTTGTTGCCATAGTAAAAAAAGAATGTTTTCATTTAATTATAATAGAAGATTATCCAAGATCTTACGCAAGGTTTTATGCAAGACATGAGTAAAATTTTCAGTGTGATAGTCGGCCATGTAGGTACTTGAGGTTTGAAAGGCTAAATGATATTCTTATAGATGAACTTTAAGAACAAAGGAGATTTGATACATACATTGCACTCATGGAGATCAAGATTTCATAATAATGACAAAAAATAAATGAAACATAAAGATTAAACGGTAATTCAAATTCCTGCAGAATTTTTTCCTAATCCGAATAGTTTTTTAAATCGATGAACCTCATCCTTGTATTGGAAAAAGTAAAAAAAGAAAACTAATCCACATAGAATAAGAAATCAAAGAATTAAGTTGAATAGGAATGGTTTTTAATGGCAACTGTGTTCTTTAGCCCAACGAGCTTGAATTTAGAATTTTTAAACTTGCACCTAAAAAATAAATTTAAAATTATAAAAGAAGGGTAAATAGCGACAGTGACTCGTTAGCTTGAAAATAATTTATGATCGCAAGGTGAGATTCGGTTAATATTAATATAAAATATCGCCAAGCCCCAGAGTGAGAGTAATGCGAAATTCGAATTTTTCGGCTTTATTACTCAAGGTGCAAGGGGACCCAGGCCCACGTGCACCTGACCTGTCTGGAGCGATGGCTGAATCAATCCTGCCGCAACTACTGCGAACTCTGCCGATTTCGCTACAACGCACTCGAGACGCCGTGTTACGGATGGTTTGGCTGAACTTTAAAATAATTGACGGGAAAGGAGCCGAGCCGTCAAAGCCCCTCGTTCGCTCGCGGTGTATATACACACACACACACTCATATATACATGTATATTCAGCACATTGCAATCTTCGCGGCTCGATGTGTGCGCCACAATCGATCGCGTCGCGCGAGAAAGGGGTTTTCACGCTGGCGCCCGCGTCTATCCGCGTCTGCCTTCTCTTTTGCCGACCCCGCGGCTGATGCCGTTGATGCGCTTCCAGCTTCGAGTCGCTGAGAATCTGGGTCAACCATCCGCGTAACCGACAGTACATCAGCCGGGATCTTTTGATATTCGGACTGCTCACCCTCTTCACCGCCGGACTGTTGAGCGTCTGCTTGCTAGGTTTGCCAAACAAAGTATACAATAGCCATTTTTTAAAGAGAGGCCCGAGGCTCGGACGCGCTCACTATCGCGCGTATCGCGTCATCGGCGCGGCTTCTCCCTTGGATTAACCGAGTTTTATCAAATGCTTTTTCAGGCTCGCGTTATTTCGTGCTCGAGGGAGTGCGAGCCGGTTTCTCCGAGACTTGGACAAGAGGATCTCTCCTCGTCTTTATGGCCGTAGTCGTTCTCGGATACAGCGCCTCGGTTTATCTCTTGATAAGGGTGAGTTCAACAACGCGCGGAGGGAGAGCGAGAGGGACAGGAGTAAAGAGAAAAGCGATAATTTCCGAGAACAGCAAATCATACCACCCATCGAGAATCCAATTCCATTAACGACGATTTTACTATACTCTCGCCGTATACGCGAGACGCGCTTACCATATCGTGCGCGCTATACGCTAGCCGGATAAACATAAGCGAATCGAAAAATTCTTACATATACGTATACAGCCCCCCGTTGCAGCGGAGCCGAAAGCTCGCGCAAACAATTTTTCCAAGCAAACAGAGCTCGCCCACATTTTTTCGGGACGACAATGCGCGCCGAGAGAGCGCCACCTTGGAAAGACGAGACGAAGGCGCGCGCGCGCGCGCTTATATTTATACGCGGTTCGTAAAAATTTTATTTTTGACTCGGCTGCACCCTCGCAATCCGATCAACTTAACGAGGCATTCCATTTGAATTTCAAATGAAATCTTATTTGGCTGCGCGCGCGCCCGGCCGATTTCTTCTTTATTTTTTTTTTATCCCCATCTCCCCCGCGCACCGAGAGAGCTGCGCTATACACAGCGCCTCTCGACATCGTTGCATCCTCGTTGCCGAAAACGCTGCTGGCAGCCGAAATCGCTCGCTTGCGCGCATACACACGCTCTCCACAAGGGAAAATCCGGGATCAGTAGACTGGATTAAAGAGCTCACCGGCGGAACGCTTATATACCCCCCGCACCTTCTTCTCGAGCCTCTCTCGCTCGCAGTGTCCCGTTTGCGCCTCGCGTGCGTATATTCAGGTATTCCATCCATCCCCCCCCCCCACCCTTTTTTCTACTCGTATACGCGGGATCGAAGCGAATACCGTAAAGATGCACGGATATGTGTAAATCCACCAAATTTCGGAAACAACTCGGACGGAAGCGTTGCAAAAAATTTTCTTGAAGGTGCACCTACCAGACCTGTTTTTTTTCTCGTTCCTTAGGTCATTCTCGAAGAGAAAAAATTCGCACAAACGGCCGATCGAAGGGTATAGTTTTTTCCAGAGCAAAAACGAGACTCGAAAAACGAGAAATAATTAAAGAAAATTATGGACTTTTAAAAGTATGTCATTAGAACAAAAGTGTATTAAAATTGATGAAAGAATGCTCTGAAATTTTTTCGACTTTTTAAGGACGTTTTTCAAAATTTACATTTTTGTGAATTTTCGTAAAATGAAAAATTGTATCGGATCAATCTGGAAAAAATTTCGGGGCATTCTTTCAAATTTCAAGACATTCTCATTTTAATAAAACTCTCATAAAAGTCCACAGTTTTCGAGAAAAAAATCTACGAATTCTCTTTTTGTTAATTATTTCTCGTTTTCTCGAATCGTTTTTGCTCCGGGAAAAAGATACCCTATACGAATGACCCAAGAAACGAGAAAAACCAGGTCTGGCCGGTGTGTCTTCAAAAAAATTCTTTGCAACCTTTCCGTCCGAGTTGTTTTTCCGAAATTTCGTGGATTTGCACATATACATGCACTCGCGCATACGTATATCGCCGTGTGCTTCTCGCGTATTCCTTCTCGATAGTTTTGCGATGGTTATTATTTCACGGCGCAGTGTACGCGCTGCCGCAGCCCGGGGTAACCGCGGGGGAGTATCGAAACGAAAATACGAGAAAATGCGCGCGCTCGCGTACACTAAATAAATAGCAATCGCACGCGCGCGTGCGTGGAAACATTATATAACGTCGACACACGATTGCACGCGCTCGCGCGCGCGCGATAAACAAACAAGATACTTTGTTGAAAAAAAAAATTAGAGAGAGAGAGAGAGGGGGGGGATGAAAAATCGTTATGAAATTCTGGTTACGATACAGCTTCGTCTATAGGCGCGCACGCAGTGCAGGCTGCGTGAAATAACTGCGCGGGGCGGCGAGGAGGGGTTGGGAAGGCGCAAAACGCCAGTCGCGAGAGATTTCGCGTTATGATTTCTCTCTCTCTCTCTCTCTCTCTCTTTCGCTCGCTCCCTCTCGCTCGTATATATATATAACCTCGCGACTCGTGGGAAAATAACGATGAGCACGCGAGATTGCCCGAAGCGCAGATGACGATAACAACTTGGGCGCACGCGCTCGTCCGAATGTTAAAGCACTGCCGGCGCCGTGGCGCGCGCAAAGTATATATACGAGCGTGCGATGCTATTACGCTCGTATATATACACACTTCCGCTAATGTGTAATCGCGGGTCACGTGTCCGAAGGAAATTCAGGAATCGCTCGGGTTTTTCCCCGCCCCGTCCCCCCCTCCCTACCCGTGACTCCAGGCGCGCGCCGTCGACGTGCGATATTGCTCTTGTTTCGGGGCTGTTTCGTCACGCATTTGCCGGCGTGTGCGTCGCTCGTTAATTCATTTTTCTCTCTCGGGGAAGTCGCGCTCTGACGTCTCGTCGAACGGATTCTCCGGGTGTTCGTCAATTTTTTTTACGGGGACGAGGAAAGAGAATTATCGGCACAGGGCGATTGCGAGGAAGAAAGTACCAGTGGTCCTGGGCCGTCCGGCAGACGATCCTGCACAGATTTCAGATTTAGTTTCTTTATATTCCGTATTTTTCAAAGCAAAATCCGTGAATGGGTTCGCCATACTTCAAGGTTCGAATCCGCAACAACAACAACTTTGGAACAACACATACTTGTTGTTCAATGTTCTAAAAAGTTGAAGAATGTCTCGTTATTTTGCATAGTTGCGGGACGCAAAACAGCGCTTTCGAACGACTCACGCATAGTGAGGAATTAATAATTTTTGTTGAGGATTCGCAACTATCCTGTATATTTAAAACCATGTATTGTTTATATCGATGTAAATTATTTTTTCGAATAGAAAGTTAATTATTAATAGATGAGTAATTTACAATGCGGTAGTAAATAAATACTAGACACGATGAGTTAGTTTTCCCACCAGTCGCCGATACAACGAGCAAATTATTTTTCATTAAACTTTACGAAAACACGAGTATAAATTCCACTTCGAGTCTCGAGGGTGCGCGCGGCCAACTAAATTGCAAAAAGTTTGTTAAGCAGAAAATAAAAAAGTACCGGCTGCTGCGACTTTGTAATATTTTAAGCTTCATCGACATCAATAAAGCTCATCAATATCATTCAAGCGCGATTCCGTGAAATTCGCTGATTCGCGTGGGTATTTCACGGGAGGCCGAGGGGGTGAAAAAAATTGGAGAAAGTATCCCCGGGAAATTTCGGACGGGGAAATAGGCTTCAAAGTCATGCGGTCGAAAATTAAAACGAATTTCGAACTCGCTGCCACTGTACACCAATCTCTCGCGCATTTAATTCAACCGTTCAAAGCGGAAGCGCGCGCCGAAATACTCCGCCATTCGGCGCTGATGGTTGTCCAGACGTTTCGCCTCAAAGTTAAAAGTCTGCGCGTCTAGAACCCGAGGAAGCATACTTTGTATTCGTTCGTATTATTTTTCTTCGTTCAATATCAGCGGAAAATGCGGTGCACTACGTCTCTTTGCCTCTACGTTGTTTCGAGGCCGCTTCGCGATTCGTTTGAAAATTAATTTTCTATTCGCCGCTCCTCGGCGCAGTAAAAACTAAATCTGATCGCAAAATTGGTTTTCAACTCATCCGTTATCAGAGCATTGCGCTGCGATGAAGCATCGAACATCTCGCTTATTGCACTTTATCGCGCAGTTGCAACGCTATTCGCTATACGCCTAGAAAACAAGGCAAATTTTGAACTTGGAGATCGTAACCGTAAAACGTTACGTGGCAAGTGTCGTCATAGCGCGCAATAGCGAATGAAACTCGCGTTATGAGTAAAGAAACGCGTTTCTCTACTTTACAAACGCCGATTCAGTAGAAAGACGAATGAGATACCTTCTGGGTCATTCACAGTTGTTTTTACCAATCCACTTACTGTTAAGTCACATGCATTTGGCTCTTGCTTCTCTCAATTGTAGACGCACGCAGTGCTTCCAAACGAAACGAACTCTCGTACGAGCATACAATACACTCTCTACGTACGAGTCGAATACTGTAGTTGGCACAGGAAGATTGCCGCGATCAGCGAGGACAGTCCAGCCACTCTGTAAGACAGATGGCGAAATCACCGATATTGGATCGAGCCTCGTCGCAAAGCGCGTTTAGCTCCCTCATCCGGCATCTCGCGTCTCAGCGTTATCGACGAAGTGGCTCCTATTTTCTCTCTCTCTCTCTCTTTCTCTTCGCGTCCCCTTATACACTGACGCGTGTCATATTTTTTCGAGCTCCACAGAATCCGATATTTTATCAAGCCCTTGGCCGTCCCCTTCGTTCGCCTGCAGAGGGGTGGCGGCGGTGGTGGTAGGGGGGGGGGGTGGGAGCGGTTTGGAAAGGCGAGGACCATTAAAACAGCGCGAGAGTGGCTTTTGGAAACCGAAAATTCCGCAGCGAGCGCTCAAAGGGCTCTCTCGCATTCGTCGACGGTCATTGGGGTTTCGCGCATCGCTGTCGCCGTATACACACGGTATGCACACATATGTATAGACCTCGATTTACCCACATTTAAACGGACACAACGGCGTACGTATACGCGTATACACAGTGAAAAGGAGGAGAGCCAGGCGAAAGCGCGTTCGCCAGTTCCGCGCGAAAATGGACAGTCGAGCGATTGGAGCTTTATCGATTACCTCTCGGAGAGAGAGCGAGAGTACGAATGTATACGCACGCCTGCGTTTACCCTCACTCTCTCTCTCTCTCTCTCTCCTTCCTCTTTTTAGTCATTCCGCTAACGCTTCTCTCTGTACTCGACGTATATATAGTAAGCGCGCGCAGCCGTAGACCAACGGCGATTAATTCAGAGAGCGATGCTGCAGAGGCAGCCGCGGGAGAGTTTGCGCGCGCGCGCGCGCGGCCGGCCAATGTGTCCATTGCTTTAATTAAACGAAAATCAATTAAACACGAGATGGCGAAAGAGGGGTGGGGGGGGGGGCGGCCCAGCGTTGAAGCTGCTACGCGCTGCCGGCAATAGGGCGCCGCGCGCGCGGCTATACACCGGCAATGACAAGCGCGTGATTCATGTTTCGACGATAGCTTATATGGCTCTCTCGGCCGAGCGCGACGACAATGAGCCTCGACTGCGCAGCGGCCGCTGTTGCCGCCTCTAACCTCGGCTCGCCGCTCGTGGAATTCCGGATGAATTAGACGTTCGCTTGAGGATTTTTTCGGGAAATTTTTACGGTCCCATCGAGATGCCGTTGACACACGGCGATACAACTATATCGCTTGGTGAACACAAGCTTGCCCCGAGGGCAGAGCCGCGTCTTCGAGCCGAAGCCCTTAATTGTTTGCTGTCGTGTATATATGTGTGGGGGAAATGTGTGTTCTCAAGTTTTCGAGTCGTAAAATTGAAAGCTCGTCGTCGTGTAATCCCGGATAAACGGCCGAACCAGGAGGCACTTTAATGCTGTGTTGTGAACTCGCAACAGCCCATTCGGCGAGTCTGCGATCGTTACAAAAATTTAATAGAAGCTTCGACGACGAGTGTTCAGTTCTTTAAGGCTACCTCGATTGGCGCGTTTTTCCAGAAACAAATTCGGAAGGTTGAGATAATCGTAAAAACTTGCGGTGACGTTTCTGTTGTTTGACGAATGATATTTCAAGATGATCTGCGCTGGATACGGATCATTGATCTGGCTGTTGTGGGAAAAATTTGATTTTAAATGACTTACGAGTTATATCCCCAAGTATTAAAAGTATTTAAAAATTTTCAAATCTCCGTTTCTTGATAAAGATTTTAATGTAAGCCACGTTCCGTTAAATATTTGTTACATTAAAACTGGATTTTTTATTTGGTCGTTTACCTGGAATCCCGTTCATATAATGAGCGTTGAATTTCACGACGCCGAAACATTTAAAAACACTTTTTCCCACGCGATAAAGTAAGCGAAGATACGTTTTGATTTCGCGCGTCCTGGAAACCAAAATTTTTAAACACAAATAATTTCGGTAATTCGATAATACAGTGTCAGACTGCTGGTACAATTCGGTTCTCATATATCTTAATTCAGCTAGAAGATTTGTGCGATGCGAGATTAAATATTGTATTATCCAACATTTTTCATTCGAACGACGTGGAAATCGAGCTTAAACACGAATACATATTTTAATTTGTTTGCTGGTTGCCGACAAATTTTCTGGGTGCCAGCCTGTCCATGCGATATTTTCGATCAATATCGCGCGCGCGCGCGTGACACGAGACTTTGATGTATGAAACACGAGGTTAAACAATCTCAACAAAATGCACGATCACCTGCGCGCGCGCTCTTCAAAACTTGACTGCTTATAACTCCCCGCAAAATTAGTCTTCGGTCGCTCGCGCGCGCGGAAAAGCAATTTCATACTCACTATCGCAGTAAATTCGAAATTTCCAGAGCCGGATCATGGCGCCGCGTCGCGCTTACCTGAAACAGAAGAATACAGCAACTTTTTAATCGCAGGCGAATATCGTCCAGCCTGCGCAATGACGCGTGAAAAAATTTATGCTAATCGCACGTAAACGCGACGAATCCCACTGGGGACGTAGGTAGTAGGAAGGCGCCTCGTTCGCGCTAATGAATTCCGACGACGCGTTGATTCGCATACGGGACACTTATAGCCGCGCACCCCCTCCCCCCCCCCATCGTCTTCTCGCCCGTGAATATAAGCACCCAAATTAAATTTTTCATTCGCAATCGCGAGCCGCTCGCAAAAACATCCTCGCGTCTTCCTCTCGAGCATTATCTCGGTGCGCGGAGCTAGTGCGGGGCTAAATCCCTCTCGTAATCTCCGAGCCGGTCATAAATTTTATCCTTCGATCGAGAGGGGGGAGGAGGAGACAGAACGAGCAGCGGTGACTCGCTTTAAAATTAGTCGAAAAGTATCCCATCTCTCGAGGGGCATTAGCTCCCGCTATATATACGAGAGAGTACATATAACTAATCCGCGCTGTCGATATTTCCCATCCGAGTATGAAACGGAGAGCTGCTGCTACTGTCGCTGCGGCTGCTGCTGCTGCTGCTGCCGCTGTGGTACAGGCTGTGCATCGGTTGCGCATCCGGCGATTGCCGCGCGAATCGTAATTCAGCGGGATAGCGCAGCTTTCGCAAAGTTGCCCTCGCAGCGAGATAGAGAAGGAGAGAGAGAGAGAGAGAGAGAGAGCGATGATCCGCGCGCGTTATATAAACTGCGTGGAAAAGGAAAAAAAAAACGAAAGAAAATGACGACGAGCAGATATGAAACGAAACGAAGCGAGTAATGAGTATTGTCGTTGGGAGGGAGGCGTCTACTTTACGCGAGCACGTGCGCGCCTGTAGCAATTGCCGTTACGGGTGAAATAAAATTTTCTCATCGACCGGATCGAGATGTCTATTGTAGAGCTATATGTGGAATTCTCCAAAAAAATGTACGCTTCTTTGGTCTGGAATTTGAAAAAATAAATTTTTTGAGCTATAGTGCTTTCGAACCGATTAGACACTATTATGAAAGGCTAAGAACGTTAAAAAATATCGGGGAACATGGGAAGCGTGGAACGCAGGAATTTAACACGGGGAGGAATGTAGAGAAAAAACGGGAAATTGGCTATTCGCGTTTTTATTATTTCTTATTTTTTAACGGACAACTTTTGATCAGAGCATCGAATCTGGGCATATTTTTTTGTAAATTAAAGCTCTTTTGTTGTATTTTATCACAGTGTAATTTCAAATTTTATATCTGCCTCGGAAACATTATAAATTTAAAGTAAATTTAATATAATATGGTTGCCAATAATTTTTCCCATCTTCCCCAGAATTTCTTATCCTCTCTCAGCTTGTAGCAGAAAGTGTAATCGGTACGAAAGCTCTGTCTTAAAAAAAATTTTTCAAATTCTAGACCAAGAAAAAAAACGCATGTTTTTTTGGAGAATTCGACGTATATACGCGCGCCAAGAAATCTTTAATTGCGCAACTCCTCTCTCGCGATGTTCGTCTTACGTGGAGCCTTTTTCTTTCTCTCTCTCTCTCTCCACTCGGCGCGACGACCGCGGCGTTCGCAGAGGCGTTGAAAATGCGAGAGCCGGTAATTCGTCGTAAATAGACTCTTGATAAATTTAATCGACACTCTCCGGATGGATTTTAACTTTGCGGTACAGCGAATGGCGAAAGAGCGAATGCAGATGCGATAACCGAACGCGCGATCGCCTTGAAATTTCATTTCTCTGCACGATTGTTTACAATTAATTAAATTTCACATCGAATTATTGACTCGCGTGTAGAGTGTCGCGCGCATTATAGCTCTCGTTGCCGCTTTCTCTCCGCAGCATTGCATCACGCTTTACAACGGAAAAATAAAACGCGCGGCCGTGTGCTCATCGAGAAATCCAATTAGTTATTCCGCGCTTTGCTTTTATTGTTCCCGCCAAAGCTTTTGCATCTTATCGCTAAAATTGCTCTGCAAAATATAAGGCTTTCAATATACAACGTTTTATTTAAATTATATTGCACGAACGAGTAAATAAGAATGCGCGATTTCGTTAAATAAATTAATTGTTTTGTTACTCTTTGTTATCTTTACGAACAATAACAATTATTATCAATTCTTCCTATCTATTGTACAGCACGGCGAGTTACCGAAACGAACGATCTGCAATCGCAGTCAATCCCCTGCAACGCGAGAAATCGATTTACTACAAGTTTTATTTCCGTAATAACCACGTCAGAGGGAAAAGAAAGAGCCAGTCACCAGAAATTAGCATATTTTAATTGGACCATTAGATGCGTACGCGTAGAGTGGGTGGAAGCAAATCTTCTTTGGCATAATTGCTGTATAAGATTTTTAGTCTCCAATTCCGTGAAACAATCAGGATTATTACTTATACATAGCGTATAGTCAACCCGGTGAGCTATTCCAATGAATCTATCAGTTCTTCCATTGATACTTCGCTTCGTCCTGCGCTACACCCCCTTCCGCTAAAATTTCCATCAGAAATTTCCGCGTTTTAGGAACTAATTACCTTATCGACTTTGAAGTCGCTCGTATATAATTGTAAAGTGTTTCTGATTTCGTGTGCCTCGCCCCATTGTTTGCACGAGCACTTTGCACGGCGGGGGCGCTTTTTTTCAACAGTCGTCGTAATTGAGTCATCTTACCCAACTTCGCCCCAACGAGACTTTGGCCGCGCGCGCGCGCGCTGCAGTCCAAAGTTGAACGTGATTTTAGTGCCAATCTACTTTCGTGCGCTGTATTCACCGGGAAGCACGTCAAACACGTATATCATAACGTTTCTCTACCTCCCTCGGCTCTGGAAACGTTAATTATCCAAAGTTTATGTAGAATATCTCCTAAGTACACCAAACAACTTTCGTTTCAAGTGCATTTCTCGCGTAGACTGACCGACTTTGCCGATCGACGTGTTGATCGAGCGGAGGATGATAAGTGCTTAAAATTACGACGACGTCTTTAGCGAGGACGACGAAAAATCGATTTTCTCGCCCGTGTCTTTATTAGCGATCGGATTGGGCAATTTTTGCACCGGAATCGCTTGTATCTACAGTAGCGCGTAGAGGGACGAGAAAAAGGCCCAATTAGCGCTCTCAGAATATTGAAACGTTTGCTTTCGTTAATTAATCCTTTGCAGCTCCCGTGCGCCCCGTGTATTCCATCTCTCGGCTTTCATAATATGCGCTACGCTCTCATTTGAAATTCCGGGCGTGAAGCTCTCGCGCCAAGAATAATTCCACTGCAGCGCAAAGCTTGCTCGGGTTATATATATATATATACACGTGTATACGCACAAATATATGCTGTGTGTGCGTAAATATATGTATATATATATACAATTCCTTGAAAGATTGAGCGATCAATTTTCGAACTACTTCAAAAAAATGTTTCGAATTTTCAAAGGCTTTCTGACGCGCGCAGAGCCAACGCTTTTGAAATCAGTATTTTCATTAATTTCCAGCTCCTCGTGCAGGGAAACATTTTTCGTTGTAGACTTAGATAAGGTGGCTTTCATGTAAACTTGGTCAAATAAATATTTACTATGTTTATGTAGAAGCATATACATATGATTTAAACCATGACCAACACAAAGATGCCTCTATGAAGTACATTCAAAATATTAAAAATTCGTATTCAGTGCAAAAAATATGTTCGAGGGCTGGGTTGATCCTAAAAAAATGGTAAAGTTAGTAATTCGCATTAGTATAAACGCTTCTAATTATTTCTTCAATTTAAAGAATTTTATTAAAATCTGTCAGACAATTTTTTATAAAGTATTTTGCCCCAGAAGAGTTGAATTTAGGAAAAATAATTATTAGGAATGTATGGCCATTTCGATACCCTGCGCAAATCCAGAATCCTGTACGAGAAAAAAATATACACGTGTGTACACATATAAATATATATATACACTTATACAGCCAAGCGAGTACGAAGAAGGGGATGAACGGAGAAGGAGGGAGAAGAAGAAGAGCGACGCGGGTAGTTAATCTCGTGGACGCCATTCAAGATTTTTACGCGCTGAATTTAAATGGAGCAGCGAATGCGCCGTGCGCGGCGGGGGCGCACGCCCGCGCGCGCGCAAACCCTTTCAAGCCTCCGCACGTGATTGTGCTTTTTTTTTGTCGCGTGTAACGTAATTCCTCGCGATTGGGGGGAGCTCTTAAAAACGGCCTTTTTATTCCTCTGAATCGCTACGGGACAACGGGGTCGACTATAAAAACCAAGAGTCGCGCGCGCGCGCTCCCGCACAATGCCCCCGCCTATATATATGTATATATATATATATATATATGCTGCTCGAGCTTGGGATAATATGCTTTCTTCTGTGACTGTGGCTCTCTCTTCTCTCTCTCTCTCTCTCTCTCTCTCTCACTCTCCTCTTACTCTCCTCTTACTCGCTCTTTCTCGGTCTCACGTACACGCACGAGGACTTTTCCGAGCCCTTTTTATTTGCGAGCTGTTCAATTCCCGCTCGTTTGCTCGTTGTACTACGAGGGGCCGGGGATTCGGTTGATGACCCAATTACCGGCAGCGAGTCTACTTTCGCGGGGAGCTTGTTTTGATTTATTATTTCGAGAGAAAGAGAGAGAGAGAGAGCGATTGCCTGGAGTGTATTTGTATATACGATACTGCATGGCTAAGTGCTGTGAAAAGGACCGTTTATTTTTCTCAAAAATATATTTCCATTAATTTCGAGTGCCCGCGCGATCGTTACAGCCGAATTCAACGGCGCGTTTTTACGCGCGAAAATTACGCGCGGAGTTCGGAATTTTGGAAATAATCCTCTCTCGAGGGTGGATTTATTTTTTGGCAAGAGGGGAAACTTAGGGGAGAGAATCGTGCAGGCGAACTCGCGGATTGGCAATAACTTCGGAGATGCGGAATAATTTCGAGTTTTGAATCCTTCGGAATAGAAATTGTTCCGCTCCACCAAGAAAATATCGCTGGCTTCGCGCTCGAAACGCCATAGAAGATTTCTGGGCGAACGACGAATTCGTCGAATTTATCAGCTCATCTTCGATATTCCGTCCGTTCGTCCATGTATACGGGGAGACTATACAGCCGTTAACGAACCGTTGCTGAAAATCTGAGCTGTCCTATTTCTTTATTGGACATTTGAGCCCTGCTCTGTTTACCAGTAATCCGAGTCGTGCTATTCTTGGCATAATACTTTTGTTTCGACGCGTAAGCAACTTTCACAGTTATTACTTGACATTATGTACATCCAAAGTTGGTTAAGCACTTTGGGTCAGCATAAAGCAACGACAGTCCCGTTGTCGAAGCGCGTGTTCCCCTCCCTCCCCCCCCCCCCAACAATATTTCATTGTCTACAAACTTTCCTTCTACGTTAATACTTTATACCCCATTTCAATGAGCATTATTCAAACGCTTTCACGCGCGACTCCGTAGACAGAGAGCCGAGAGAGCATTGCAGTCGACTAAACAACGCATTTTTCTATCCCGGTAGAAAATCGAATCGCTCGTATACGTATATACTCGCAGTAGACAGTAAAACGTGCGCTGCTATATGTATACGTATACCAAACCTATAACACACATACGCGCAGAGAGCAACTCCGTACAGTTACAGCCGCGTCGTTTTCATTTACCACTTGCGCGCGCGTTTCGTTAATTTTTTTAGTCGGGCTTTTATACGCTTCTGTATACGGCGACGGCGGCAGTAGCAGCAGCAGCAGCAACGATAGCGGGAAAACCGATGCTGCCCTCATTTTCACTTTAGCCCCGCCCGTAATCATTTGCTGGCGAGCTCGTCGAGGGCGATTCTCTCTCTCTCTCTCTCTCCTCGCAGTCCCGCGGGACAATTACGAATATGGTTTTCGGGGAAGCGCAACGAGGGGAGGGCGATTTCTTTTACAGTCGTTTGCGTATCGCGGCGTTTATCTGGACCGTTATTATTTCGACCGGTGCCGCCGCCGCCGCCGCTCGCATTGCGCCGGATTTGTCAGATTTATGCAGATTCGGGCATCGCAGGAGGGGGCGAGGCGCGTGGCCTCTCGCGTAAAAAAATAGCCGCTTATACATACATACGGAGTTAATTTAATGCCGTGCGCGCGCCTTTGTTGATATTGCGCGAGCGCGGGGGGAGTATTATTTTCTAGACTGATCGCATTATCCGCAGCGCGCGGAACGATCGCGGCGAGAGAAGAGGGAGAGAGAGAGAGAGTCGTTTGAGCTCATTATTGAGGGGTTTTCTTTGTTCGCGATAAATATATATGCGTGCGAGCAGCTCGAGCGAAAAAGTTAATCTGATCTCTCGTGCGCGAGCGCGCGGGTTGCACAGGGCGCTTTTCACATTTTTATTGGCCCGCTCTTTCCGAATTATATCGCCGGCGAGGGGGTATGAATTAATCGAATCGAAGAACCCTTTCTGCATAATACACACGCAGGGAGGGGGTGGGAGTGGGGGGGGGGCGCGTATCATTTTTGGCGCATCGATTTTGCGCGCGATTGCACTTTGATGGAGCTTATCGCGGCTGAAAAGAGCTTTTTCGGTTTATCAATAAAGTCCGTAGCCGCCATATGGACGTCAGTTAAAGGACGATTTAATTGGCTGTTAGCTCATGAAGCAAGAGAAAAAAGGGGGGCAGGTGGGGGGATAAAATAGTTTTTAATGGAGAGCACGTGCTGCGCGCGCGCGCGGCTTGATTGCCAGCCGCAATTATAAAGCGCACAATGGAAAACGACGAGTGCATAGATATATGAATTTATCATGAATTATCATCTCGCGCGTCGTCGTCGTCCTCGTCGTCGTCGTCGTCGAGATCGATCCGATCCGCAGGAAACTCCGACGCTGAAAAACGTCGATTCCAAAGAGCGCATTCGGAGGGCGGGGGGAGTGGGGGGGGGGCAAAACTAGCTCGAGCGCTTCGAAGAAAAAAAGCCGCGGCGAACTCGCGCGATCGAGTCCCAGAGAGCAGTTTTCATTGTCTTCCGCAGCGCGCGGCGTCGACGCTCGATCGAGCCCGTAACCAGGCGCAAAATCTGCTCCGCGCAAAATTTTCCCTCGGACTTAGCGATAGCGCCACTCCGCTGCTGTACCGAAGCGCGGGAGCCACTTCGCCGCGGACGAAGAAGAAAGCCGTAGTAGAACTTCGCTCTTAATCGCCTTAGCGTCTTTTGCTCTCTGCGCGGTGCCTTCCTCTCTCCCTGTCTCCCTCGTCGATATACCTTGGTAACGTCCGCAGCAGTGGCGGTGGCCGCGGGCTAAATTCTCATCCCCTTCTACCCACCGCCCCCCCGAAAATAGCGTGGAGAGAGAGAGAGAGAGAGAGAGAGAGAGAGAGAGAGAGAGAGAAAGGAGACAGCGCGATCCTTGCGACACGCGCTAAATGAGGTAAGAGAAGATCGTCGCTGGCGGCAATCATCCGGCGTCGTCGCTTTGGCCAAAAGCTCGCTCGATAATGCTCCTTATATACGTGCGCGCGCGCGCGTACGCCGGGACTTTGTTTCTTCTTTGACCCGCTTTGGACTTGTTCGAGCGCGAGACTGATCCCGAAGCCCAAGAGCCAAATGGATGGAGAAAGAGAGAGAGAGAGAGAGAGAGAGAGAGAGAGAGAGAGAGAGAGAGCATCGACGGGGAAAAAAAGCGGAAGAAGTAAGAGCGACTCACTGGCGCGTATGTATGCGGTGCTGTCGATGGGGGAGGTTCGCTCTGTCGGAGAAAAAGATTCGATTGAGACGAGAATCATTGGCTGGCCGGTTGACGATTGTCGATCGGTCAGTTCCACGCGTTCACGGCCATCCCACGCCCGGAAGCATTGATCATTTGCTGTGCGCTCCCGCCAAGGGATCGATCGCGCCTTTATTTGATAATTCTTAGATACGCTCGAGCGAATGATTAATGGAGCTTCTTTGCTCTCTATTGGATATTTCGACTGTTATGCACTGAATGAATAGTTCTCGCCTCCTTGTTAAAGGCTTGGGAATAATAGATAGCTCTCCGGAGGCACGAGGCGCGTAGCCGAACATTTCCGAATTTTGAGGGTGCGAGTGGAGTAACTGGATTTTTTTACGATAAGAATCCGAGTTTTAACGCGAAAAAGAAAATATTTTTGAAAAATTTAAAAAAAAAGGGAGCTTTATACCTTTGAAACGCTGGGGAGTACAAATAGAAAGTCTCTTCAATGAAATATAACTGAGTTAGTTTATTGTAAAAGGCTGGGACCAATAACTCGGCTTTTATATGATTTTTCCATTAGCGCTTCTCGCGCGGAGAATACTCTCAAAATTTTAGTGTTAATACTCATTTACGAGCGTTTACACTGGATTTTTTATGTGTACGCTAAAAGATGAGTATTTACTCGCAAAATTGGGCACTTACACCCACTAGGAATTCAACAAATATACGCGTCTCGGGCGTTGATTTTTTTATAATGTTTATTAAAGCAAGTATAAATATAAACTAACAGCAAAATTAAAAGTATGCAATTGATTTTCATATTCGTTGTTCCCACTGTACAGTACTAATCGACTAATGAAATTTTTGATAACGCTCTACATTGATTCAAATCCGACAATAGTCACTACTATCACAAAAATGTGATCTCCATGCTTACAGTTGAAATTAATTAACAGTATAAATTAATATACTTGTACTTTTACAAATTATGATGAATGAAACTGTAACAAAATGTAAGGGTTCTTTCCTTTTATTATTGTACTTGAAAACTGCTTGAGGATTTATCGCCGCTAGAGGGCGGAGCGTAAATTCTACTCGCGAGCGATGAAAAGACTGTGTCATTACTAGATATAAGAGGCTTGTAAATTAGTTATTTATATGAAGAAACTCGCCAACTCATCGAGAAAAGCACTCTTTGCTCGACTTGATAAAGCTGAACACTGAGGCCAAATTATATATAACGCAGTGGAGTAGACTCTGAATTGAGAGTATTTCGTCGGTCCTCAGGAAGAAAAGCTCAGTTCGTAAGATTAAGCCGGTTGCGAATCTCGCATCAAAAACGTAGCTAATGGATGGATTATTCTTAACTAGCTTTTGACACGTGATTGGGTTAGTTTTCGACGGGGAATCACAACTGACCTACTCTTCATGGCAAGAATGATCTGAACTAGTCTTTCATGCTGATTCGAATTAAGCTTTTCTTTCTATACAGACCGACGATTCAGACTAAAGCGCGAATCGCCAAATTTTGCGAATTAAATTTTAGTGAAAATTTGAGACTGTAATCTTTTGAATTTCGAGAGTATTTTCCGTCGGGACTTGTCTCGCAGATGACGACATCTCATCGTCAACCTCGTCGAAACAATCGTAAAACTTGCATTTGGCATCGAGCTCCAGGTTGCGTGAGATCGAAAAACCTGAGAGTCTCGCGTTTGGGTAACGGGGTAATAAAGCGAAAGTAAGACAGTGAAAGATTTTTCGCGGAGTTACACGGCGCAAGAGGTAACTTTTATGACGTCGATTGTTCGGAAGAACACGCCGAGCTTCCCTCGCTGAACTTGTCACGGTGACTCTGTGTATTAAGCGCTCTTCGTCTTGCCCCTCCCTCTCCCCTTTACACCAGTCTCGATATTCACTCTTCCGATTTCATTCTTCTTCGTCTCCTCGTCGCACGGCCTTGTTTTTCTCCATTTTTACGAAGAGAAAGAGAGGGAGGGGGGAAGGGGAGGGGGAAGAGAAAGAGAGTGCGAGAGAGCCTCGCACTAGTTCCAACTCTCTCTCTCTCTCTCTCGCTATCTTTCTTCGCGCGCAGTTTCACTTGCCGCTTTCTCTTTCTACCTGAGATTTCCTCGTTCACGGCGAGTAGCCGCAGTAGTCTTTATCCTTCTTCCTCCTCTCAGCAGCAGTGCGGTATAAGGGCGGCTGCTATGGTCACCAACGGCGAGTTATATCCAGCACGACTTGCGCCGACACTATCCTTTTCCGCGTCCGCCGGAGATTCGTTTTCTCTCTCTTTCTCTCTCTCTCTCTCTCTCTCTCTCTCTCTCTCTCTCTCTCCCTCTCTCTCGTTCGCGCAAAAAGCGTCGGTTCGCATTTGTTCCGCTTGAAATGTGGAATCTCGGCGACGTGTCGCGGTAAAACTTGAGGTTTGCTCTGCTCTGTAGGATAGGAAAAGCGAGAGAAAGAGAGGAGAGAGAGAGAAAGAAGGGGAGGGAGAAGAAGACAGAGAGAGTGAAAGAGGGCAGTGCCGCATCTTTATCCTTTTGGACAGCGTGGAAGATTTTTCCTGACTTTTCTTTTTTTCGATTTCAGTGGATACTGAGCGCGAAACAAAAACGCGATCTTACACAATGCAATATGTGCGCTTGTTGGATGAGATAATACTTGGTGATTGAGTGCAGTTGCTTTTTAAATCAGTATTCTCGAAAAGCGAGCGTTTATAGTTGTAACTGGTAGATCTGGTAAATGTTTGCTAATCATAGCAGTAAGTAAACGGAGAAGGCAAGGACGTTTCCACCAAAGAATATAAAAATTATGAAAAGATTCCTTAAGTTAAGTTTCTGGGGTTGAAGCCGATTTGTAATCGTTTCCAAACTCTTAAATTTTTTTTATGAAAAATCTCTTAAAATCTCGCACTGCAGCCAAAGAAAATACACTTGAAAACGACTCTGCTGCACAGATTCATCATCATTATTGAATATAAACGTTATGTAAAATTAACTGTAAACCAGTCATTTGAATTTCATTACAAGTTTATAAATTTGATTGAATGATGAATTTGATGACAAGTAAACAAACCCATATTTTCTCCTTTGTTATCTATACTGTGCAATTATATTTATGCAACATTAAAATAAATTAATGCATGCAGTGACGAAATATACTGTTGTTATTACGGCCTTCGTAATGTTTACACGTGGATACATGATATTGCATTGTTACCTCTATGAAGATTTTTCATAAAATAATTGGAGATTGAAAACGTGTCTACTTAATTAAGAACTCGACCACTAACGAAAAGACATCCTTGATTGTTTTTTTTTCATTTACTGCATCTAAATGCAACCGTTATAATACACGTGAATTTAGTACACAGTGCATTCAAGGCTCATTACATAGTTTAAAAACTTATCAAGATTTTGCTTTCCATATATCCCAACGTTTTTCAGTATCTGCACTCAGCAACCTTGTAAACAAAACTGTCGGAATTTCGAACGCGATCCAAAGACCTCGAAAAAGTTTAAATACGCCTCTGCCTTAGAAAGAAACGCCGACCGGATCCTCCATGAATTTCCAGCTATGCACGCGAGCAGGAGTTCCTTAGTCGTAATAGCAAATGAAGAGGGCAAACAGCACGGAATATGTAGACTATACAGCAGTGCGAAGAGAAGTGCGAAGAGAAAGACAGAGTGTAGGTGTGTATAGGTGGCTTGAGAATGGAAAGGAGGTGGGGCGTGGGGGTCGGAGGGGAGCCCTATAGTACAAAGCGAGGAAGTTTACCCAGATGCGGAGCTCCGCGAGAGGAAGCAAGAAGTACCGAGCTACCGGTTGTCTGTTGGATCTTGGGGAATAGTTTGTTTTATTGCTCCTTCCGCTTTGTTCAATTCGCCGCACTCTCCCCCGCTCTAGCCCTCGCGCGCCCTGTCGTATCTCACTCCCCTATCCTTTGGAATTTTTGAGAAAATTGCCATTCATTTGGCAATTAGCATAAAGGTACTCCCGCTCATTGCCAAACGAAATTCATTAATTGACCCACTCTCCTCTCTCTCTCTCTCTCTCTCTCTCTCTCTCTTTGCCTCGTTTAATTCCACCTTCAGTCAGTATTCGAGCTTTTGATTAAATATTCATGAAACACCATGTCGGTTTGCCTCGTTTTATTGTTCACGAGTTCGATTTGTTCTCGCATTTCGAAACGGTTATAAAATCCCGCTTCCTCCACGCATAGACGTTTAATTGTACAGCGTAATCGTTAGGATATTTTTATATCCACGTGGCGTCCGCCTAGCTCAATTAAATACTCTACTTACATATTAACAAAAAAAAAAAAAAAAACGCTAGTCAGAATTATAATTTTCTAATGGGGGTATGAGCTAGCGTCACACCACAGCTCGCTTGCACGGAAATCTATTGTCCCGGAAAATGAATAGCTTCTCGAAGGCGTCCCATTCGTTGCGAGAGAGGCGCTCGAAAAAACATTCAATAAATATTCCCCCGCGAACTTTCAATCGCAAAAAGAGAGGAGCCGAAGATGCGGGCGAAAGAAAACGCAGAAAGAGAGAAAGAGAGAGAGAGAGAGAGATTCGTACGCCCAACTTCCCCAGGGTCTTTCTCTCTTCCTCTGTTCTCGTCTCGGCGGCTATAAATGGGGCTCTATGCAATAAGAATCAAAAGCTCCGGGAAACTTAACCCGGCGGAATCATCGCCACAAATAACGTCCAGAAAACTCGATATCGCTCGGATCCCGCGACGCGGACACTCCAGAAATTCAATTCCACGCACACACACGCGCACACACACACGTATCGCAAGTATATCTGTCCCACTGTGCACTAAACGCCAACGCTCAATTTCATTTGCCACGAAGAATCAAGTGACGCCGTGGTATCGCTGGTGGCGCGGCTGCGTCAACGTTCAGCTCCTCCTCGAGCCGGCTAACAACCCGACGGAGCTCCAGCCACTCGACGAGGTGGCTTACAGCCACGATTTCGCCGGCGACGAGCATCGCTAGGGCTGCGGGCGCACCCGCTGATCCGCAGGGCCGAAACTGCCGGCGCCAGAGCGGACGAGAGAGAAATTGGGAGAGAGAGAAATTCCGCTGCTGATGCCGCTGCGCTGCCTCGGATATTCCCAGGTAAACCCGAAACGATCGGAAAACGTTTGCTGCACGTGCGCCAAGGGAAAAATCCGGCAGTTTTGAGAGGAAATTAGCTGTCGCGGCGTATACACGTGGCATTGTGTGCCTCGACTTACGACTGCGGAGCTAATTTTTCCGTGAGGGAATCCGTGTACTTTTTTTTTTGAATACGTTACGAAAGCATCGTCGACGCGCGTTTTTTTATTCCCCGCGGCTGTAATCGCGACGAAATTGCGTCGATGGTAATGATCGAGCCTCATTACCGCTCCGAGTGAAATACACTGTTAATGGACGCAATAATAATAAAATAATAATGAAAATAATGATAATAATTTAGCTATTTTCCGCGACGAATTGGCCATTGCTACTGGCGTATATCACATCTATATGACACAATGCTTCTATCACTCGATGATGGTTAGTTAATAAAAAAAAAACAAGATTTTATGCATCCCTTCGAGCTGTACGTATATTTTCTTGCCGACGTTGTGTTTACAAAAAACCAAATTGTCGATAGCATGAGTAAGTAAAACCGCCACTTCGAGCTATTACTCAGGAATTACGCGTAGCGATAGTGCGTCGACAGAAACATTATAGCCAACGCATTTAAATATATGAGCGATCGCCCTATTAGCGAACAAGTGTTTGCGCGCGCACAGCCGGGGCGATAATCGATGTTCACTTAGCGACTCAACGAAATGCATATACGTTTCCAAATTTAATAAAGTCCGTTTCGAACTTGCGGATTTCGAGTGGCGTGTATGCGGCCGCGTCAACGGAACAGCGCGATACACGCGCCGAAAGAGCTATGATTTAATTTATGACGTATAGCGCATTCCGCCGATATCCATAACGAGGCAAGCCCGACCAAATGGAATTTTCTCGTTACTCCCGCGCGCGCGGCAAATATCATGAGTAGCTCTCTCTCTCTCTCTCGGTCGACCGCATCATTATGTGTAGACTACTACTGCACCGCGCGGGGGCTTTTCATTGGGAGTCCCCCCTGTATATACACTCCTCGACCAAAGTTACACGGCTCACCGAACTCGAAGCGGAAAGACGTAGCGGCGGCGGCGGCGGCGGCGGTGGCAGTAGTACAGCAGCAGCGACTCGTTGACTTCGATCTCTTCGACGGAGCTGCCGCCGTTACCGCTGGAGCGGCGAAACCTCGCCTCGTAATCGAGGACCTACTTGTAATTAAATTGCTACTCCGGAACTACCCGAGCTCCGCATTTCTCGTTCCGATGCCCCTCTTTGTGCGAAATCGCGTTCCGACCTTAATTGATTGGCGTTTCCACGGTTGTTTTCTTATTTTTCTATGTTTTTTAATTTGTTTTTTTTTATATCGTCCAAGGTTCCTCATGCTTAATATAAGCACAACGTAGCGGTTTAATTATGTTAAAATAATTTTATGCAGGCATGAGATGGACAATTTTACGCCTCGTTCGGAGGTAGACGTGGCTGTGTAGTAAAGGAAAAATATTACTCTAGCGCTCCCAACTTTGGTGATAATGATTAAACCCAAATGAAGTGTAAAAATTGTAAGTTAATATTTGATGAGACTATTGCTCACTGAAGTGAGCTGAGAAGTGTTCGTAACACTGTTGTTTATATGAAAATCAAAGATCTGAAATTATCAGTGATTCGCTAACGAAAAAGCGATAAAACTTCTAGCGGGAAGCGTATTTCGCTGTGAATATCAATTTTTACGTTCGAATTATGTAGTGAGCATTTTTGCCGTTTGTAGTTCGATGAAAGGAATGACAAGCTCAAATAAAAATAAACTTTCGAAAACTCTCTGCGAATGTAGCTCAGCATCCAAAACAGCGTTGAAACTCGAGAGAAATGGAACGTAAAAATACAGAAAATTTTGCAGTAAAACAAAAATACGTGCATATGCAATATCGTATTATTGTTTCGTCTTAACGTAAACAATTCGGTGTAGCGCACTGAAAAATTACATGATTTTTCGCAGTCCAGTTTAGTGATTAATACTAAATTTGGTTCTTTCTTTACGGCTCGTCAGAATTCAGCTTTCGCAGTTACACACATGAACGGCAAGACAATATTTATGAATAATTGAGCTTACAGTACATTTTCTTGGGTGAAGAGCGCATTAAATAATAATATACAATATTTTCCGGGTCATAAATGGAACTGTTATTTCCAAAGTTAGGAGCAACGACATGGCATTATTCTCTTTTGTATAAAATTTTCTTGAGACTTCTTGTAGAAAAAAAATAACATTTCCAAAATCATGTCTGTTTTCTATTATTAATTTACTAATCACAATAGATGATTGTCTTTTACGTAAAATTTTCTCGAGACTTCTCGTATAGAAAAAAACATTTCCAAAATCATGTCTGTTTCCTATCATTAATGTATTAATCCTAATAGATGACCAGGAAAGCCCTTAGAAAATTGACTCGAAGAAATGAGTAAACGTATACGACAACTTCTCGAGCAATAGAATCACGTTTTCTTACAACTGTATTAACCAAAAATCTTAGCGAGAAATAAACTATACGAGTTCCTTCGCGCTCAGAGACCCTCCCCCCCCCCCCACCCCTGAGTCTCCAACGCAAGCGAGGCGTGTGTTTACGATCATCCCCGACATTCCGCGGGCATTTCGCCCGATGATAATTAATAGCCGGCAATGAGCCGCGGCCTTCGTTAAACATTCAAAAGACGCACGAGGAACTTCGGCCCTCAGTGCTCCGGGTCATGCGAGCTCGCCCGCTCGCCGTCGTAATCCCAAATTCGAGTCGACTGCGCTCCGGTTAATTTAAGAATTTCGCCGAGCCACGGCGGCGGGGGGGGGGGGAGGGTTAATATCTTATTTACTCCCCGTCTCGAACTTGCGAACTTCGTTTATTCCGGGACGACGCTCCATCTCAATTTTCGGACTCTCCGCCAAGAAACGAGCGCGCGCGCGTTCCGTTTAGAAAAAAATTTACGGCGAAACGAAAGTTCGCCTCGTCCTTCTTCTTCTTCTTCTTCTTTTTTTTCTCCGCGGCGAGTAAAAATTAAGCGAGCGGAAAGTTCGGTCGCCGAGGGCTCGCCGCCGAGGAGCCAACGATGCATTCAGCGACAGGAGGGAGGGGTACGGCGCGGCGTGTTATGAAAGCGGGATCGTTCGCTGCGGGACACCTGGGCCCGTTCTACTTGTCGCAAGGCGTTCGCCGGCAGAATCTGCGTAATCCGGGCTGCGGCGTTCCAAAGCACGCCTGAAGAAATATCGAGATGTAGGTCACCCCTTCACACGTACGTGCACACACCCCTTTTACAGAGGAGAGCCATTGTTTTTACTAGGGGGGCTGCGACGTCGCGATACACCGCGGCGGATTTCGCGAAACGCTCGGCTAATCGGTCCGACGACACGCCGACCTTTACTACTCGCGATTATTCGTGGCAGATTCTCTCCGGATCTGCTTTTATAAATTGAACAGCGGGTACGTTAACAGACGCGTAGCTATGCGTCGCTGGTATCGAAGCTTGCGCCAGGGGGTTTCGCCGGGGCGATTGACTCGGGCGCAAATAAAGAAGCTTCGCCGGGAATTTCACGCATCTCGAGAGCTTTTTTCCCCCCCGTTATAGTATCCGAGAGAGATCCGCATTATATTTACGCGCAGCGAGGAGCAGCCGCGTCAGCTCTCGGCGTCCGATAGATCCGAGAGAGAGAGAGAGAGAGGAGAGCTCGTCTGTCCGCGGCATAATATCCCCGAGAAGCCTCGAGCGAATAGTTTGAGCCCCGGCGATCCGGTTCGCCTGCGGGAGGGGCGCCATCGAGGAAGCAGTAGCAGTACGTCCCGCAGGGCTTTTTAGGCGTGTCCTGCGCTATACAGACCTGTATACACGGACTATAACGGATCGCATAAGAACGGCTCCCGGGACTTCTCCTCGGGATCGCGTAAAAGTCACTCCGTCATCCGTAACTTCACGGCTGTTGCGCGCGTGCGTAAGCCTACGTGTGTATACGCACGTTAACAAGTGTACGTGTGCGTTTCTGCGCGTATTTGTCTCCGATGGCAAAGTGTAAAGTGCGGAGCGCGCGCAGAGAGAGAAGCAAGTTAGGACGGGTTCACTGGCTGCGGAACAGATATACGGAATCCAAACAAGCCCATTAGCGGGAAAGGAGGAGGCCCGCCGAGAGAGAGAGAGGGAGAGGGAGGGAGAGAGAAGAAGCCCGTCGACGTAATTAAACTAAAGTTCTCTAACAGCCTTCTCTCTTGGCCTGCGTGCGAGCGTAAACCTTTGACTTGCTGCTCCTGAGATACAGTCCCTGGTGCGCGGAAGCGTATGGGAAGGTAAAAGATACATAGGTATCTTTTCCTTTTTTTTTTGTTTTTAAGGGCAAGCACGCGTTTTACGAAAGGAAAGGGGAATAGAGATGTTTACGTCCCGGTGTGTCGTTGTAATCTTGAGAACAAGAAAAGTTGTGTACCCGCACGCTTGGAAAATCGATCCAAATGAATCCACATCGGGAATCTTATCTTCTCTTCCACAAAGTCATTTACCTGTATAGACACTCGAAATAAATACTTAAGAAACTCAAGTACTCCAAGAACACATTCTCCAGCTAAAGAAACAGTACACGGTATAGAGTATCCGCTCCGTCGTCTCGATTTCCAAGCTAATGCATCCAAACGCCCACACATTCCTGAGACACTGCGTCATGAAGCAGCTATTACCCTCTATAATCTTTGCCACAACACCACACGTGGGGGAGTCAATCGGCCTCGCGAATTCGTCCTCTGCTCGCACGCGAGATCGGGATAGAGCTTCGTCGGCTGTCTGCGCTCGGCAGGACGGCCAGACTGCACTTGCGCTTGTCGAGCTCTCTCCCTCCTCTCTCTTTCTCTCGACCAACACGCGCAGCCCGAGGCCGGCTCTCTCGATTATACGAACTGCGCTCTAGTCGTCGCGATTCCCAACGACAACGAGACGCCCGTGTGTAGAGCGGGCTGCTCCGAGTTGAGTGGCTCAAATGCGGAATGACGCGACGCTGACGTGTTCGCGATTAATCGGCACGTCCCCCCCCCCCCTCACCCTCCACCTCCCCTTCTCATCGTGTATCTCGGCTTCGACGAGCTCGCCCATAGTGGCGAGTCGAGGAAAAATTTTCGCGCGATACACGGCTGCGGGAACACTGCTCCGCGCCGAGAATCGGGTCAACGATATTTGCTCGGCACCGCTGGCCGGGCTTTGATATTCCACAGCTGCGCCGTGGCCGCCCAGCGTGCGGACGGAAGATTAGAAATGAATGCGTGCGCGCTACTGCTGCTACGGCGTTGTTTCGTCGCTCGTATTATTGTTGCTTCTGGGCTAACTATATATAGTTAAATCTAGGGACGATACGCGCTGTTGACTTTTTCTCCCCGCGGGCTCGAAACGAGAATTCCAAGTGTATGCGAGCGCCGACCCTCTTCGCCGCGCTGCTCTAAGCCGGTGCGCGGCAGGGGAAAGCTGATGTAGGGAAATTTTTGGCTATCCGCTTTTCCGTCGATTAATATCATTCGATAAAATTTTCGCTCGAACTTCTGGCTTCAATTCTCTCGGTGTAAACGAGGCAATCCCGAATGAGATTTTCAATATGGGCATAATTAAATTTTCTTCGTAACGGAGCCACTTTTCACTGCCCCCTCAGTGTGTAAGCGAATTATTTTGCAAGTTTAGAGCTTGTCTGTCAAAGTGATTGATCGAACGCTGTATAGCAGCACAAATATTTGCGCCAGTGTAGGCGATAAAACGTTGAATTCACTTCGATGATTCGAAAATTTAAACGCGTTACATTTCTCGATTTATTTACTTTTTTTTCGGAGTATATATATATCTTTCTCATTCCACGGGCCCTGACGCAGACCGGCGAAAACTAGTTTTCCACTGTACCAAAATCGCGCTCTATGTATACGTACTACACCCTCGAATCGACAATCCATTGAACGATATTTACTGTATAAGGTGTTATACTACCCTCGAGTGCTTTTCCCAATCTCAATTTACACTCAACTTGTTCGGCGCAATTTGAAGTGTAAAAGTTTATTCTACGTATTATGCCTGTCGCGCACATAAATTGTCGTATCAGTATAAAAGTTGGCAAAACCCGCGGGCGTTTTCGGTCGATTCCCGTGGAATGTTGAAAATTTCGCGCAGCAAAGTGAAAATCCGCCTTAAAGCCGGCCTCCCGCTCATTCTTGCCATATATAAAGAGCGACTGCTCATTTTCCGCGTCGCGAGTCCCGGGCACTTTGATGGCTCTTAAAGCGAACGCGGTGAATCTTGTTTTCTCGAAGAAGCCGGGGGGAAAGAGCGGGAGAACCGTCCGAAATCGCGTAGCGTTTGCTCAGCTTCGCCCCGCGTATATATATATACATAACTTCCAAGGAAAAAGATGTTGCCTCTCTTGATGTTCCGCGAAATTGCGTAGAAATTTCATAATGAAAAATGTTTTAATAACGACGATTCCTTGGCTGCGCGCTCAATGCACACCTCAATCTGCGCGTATCAGTCGTTATTAACGAACACTATAGAGAGAACGAGAGAGAAAGGGGCATTGCAGTTTTTTAATTCCGCGGATTGAATATCTCTCTATAATATTGATACCTTATGAAAGAAGCTTTTAATAATGTTAATAATAGCACTCTCCTCCCCCTCCCCCGGATTGATTTTTCCCGGACAGAATTGCGTATGAGAGGCGCCTAAACCTCGGTCGGAAAAAGTTATATTCTCGATTGAGGCTAAAAAGCCGCGGAACTCCGCTGAATAATGCAGAATAGAAAGGACTGTCTGATATCCTCAAATCCTAAGCGAATTAAGTTGAATCTGGTTAAAAAACAGTATATATACGTATAGAGTATTATACCTAATGAGTTGATATGCGTATAACGGAATGCAGTTGAAAGTATATCGAAAGATCCTCGGGATTACTTTTAGAGCTTCATCTTCATGCATAGCAGCTGCATTTTCATCGCGATATGCGTATAGAGCATTATTCCTCGCATCAGAGAAGTTCACACAAGTCAAACTAACCCGCTAACTCGCAATCTTTTAATTCTTTTCCAACGAACTTCCAACTGAGAGAGAGAGAGAGAGAGAGCGAGAACTGGAGAGAGAGAAAGGTAGAGAACTTTTGAGCCTGCGCGCCCACAAACTACCAGACATCTATAGAATAAAGAAGTTATAATTTTTTAAGAGGCTTTATAAGTTGATTCGTGTGGGGTCATGGGGGGTGGAGGGCGCGGGAATTCAGAGAGAGAGCGAGAGAGTCTGAGTGCCCTCCTCAGCGGCACGCACCCTTAGCTCGGAATTATTATGCAGAATTTTCTTGGAATTGGTCTTGTGCGCGCATGCATTATGTATAGCCCTCGTTTTGTCAAGATCTGCGTCGCGTATATATGTATCTGGAATATCTATACGTGACGCTTGCTGCGCGGAGAGCGCAAGAAACTTCAATCCGACGGATGCACTTTTTTAATGTATACAGCGCATAAAAAGGTTCGGGAGATGCGCTAGACTCGAAGTTGAGAAATTTATGAGAGCAGTTGCGAAATTAGTCTGGAAAGAATGTGCAGTGTATGTCGAGAGAGAGAGAGAGATTTCTAGTGTAAAATTAAATTTGGGTATCAGTCATAAGAGATCCGATAAAGAGATTAGATTGGGACTTTTGTGCCAAACATTTTATGTCAAAATCTCTCTTGGCGTGAGTTTTAAATCGAAAATGCTAACGTTGAACAATCTGGGTTTAACGCCGGTGTTACCTTTTAGTTCACAGATTTGATTGGAACTTTATAGCTCGAAGAATAGAGCTAATGATTGAAGGTTCACTTAAATTTACAACACATGTTAAGCTCTGAATTTTATCTCTTCCTGTTTTCCATAGTTGCATATACAGAGAATTTTAGTTTCCAACCTTACCAGTAGATGTCCACTTACCCCTCCACTAACCCTCCACTAGTTATAGGATTATTAGGGTCTTCTGATCTAATTATTGCGAGTAAGTGAATAAAAATTGTTTCTATTATTTGCTCAAACTCAAACTGGTCGGTTAACGAGCGGAGTGAGCAGGGGGTCTTTCCTAGATTATTTATTAATAGAGCAGCAGGAGGTACGGAGTAATAGGGGTCTTCCCTAAAAATCAAATATGTTCAAAACATCACATATTTAGAGGACGGAGGAGCTCTTGCCTAAAATGAACATATAATAAATATAATTTTTATAGCAGATATATCATGATAAACTGTAATAGGGTTATAAATTCAGGAGCACATCTCAAATATAGATTAACCCTAAAATGTATGGCTTCCTTTTGTTGACGTAAGAAATCATTACCCACAATATCGTCCAAATCCATGACCCAAAAGGTGTGAATACTTTTTGTCAATCATTATTAAAAAAAAACGTTACTAGTCACATCAAAGCCAGAATAAACCCCTCTACTCAAAATTGCACGAACATCAGGTTGAAGAAATCACCGTAAAACACTTTATTCGATATTTTTTCCGAGTATAAATCTTGAAGAGTATAAAATTACAATTTTCCGCGGCAATCGTCCTCCTTACACGATCAGCTCCTGGAAATTTAGAGGACTTTTTGTGAAATATAAAGTGCCCTATTCACATTCCGATCAAATAACTTTTCACTCAGTCCCCTATCTCTCTCTTTCTCTCATTCTCTCCGCGCATAGTCTCAAGATCGTCGAACAAATCAGAGCTTAGCATTGACAAAGCAAGCTCTCTCTCTCTCTCTCTCTTTGGAAAATTCATTGGCAGCCATCGAGGCTCCGCGGGGGCAAAGCACATTCCGAAATGGCAAAGAGAAAGTGGCGCCTCTCGCCCATGGCATCCGGCGGCGCGCGGTGGTCGCTTCGAAAAGAAAGGAGCCGATGCTCGCGCACACAAACCCCGGCACACAGGCTCGCAGATCGCACGCAGTGTAGAGCAACTACATCTTGGGAGAGAGAAGGCGTATAAATCGAGGCCCATTGTTCGGCCAGCGGGAAAACTGATTGGCTTGGCGCACTGCCCGCACCTGCAGCCTCTCTCGGATCTTAGTCCACGGCCACCGCCACCACCACCACCACCACCACCCCCCGGATGAATCTGCGCGAAGGTGTGCGCAAGAGAAAATCGAAGGCCCGACGATAATTCCCCGAGGATGGAATCGATACGTCGCCGTGGGAATTTATGCCATTTTCCGCTCGGACCTCCAGCGTACATGTACATACACATACATAGAGAGAGAGAGAGAGAGAGAGAGGGAGAGAGGCGAGCGCACAGCGTTGGGTTATTGTCCGCCTTGCCCGATTATCCCCACCCTCTTCTCGCCCGCCGCCGCTACTCCTCGCCGTGCTCCGCGCCAGAGCCTGGGCTTTGCCGGATTAATGTTTAATGAACCGGGGATATGGCCTGTGCGTGTGCAACTTGAGCCGGATCTCGATAGCTCCTCTCTCTCTCCCTCTCTCTCTCTGTGTTACGAGCTCTCGCGCTTACTTTTGCTCCGACGAGTGCAGGGCGCCGCTGCCGGCGGGGCTGTTGCCCTCCTCCTGTGTTATGCGAGAAGGAGGCTCGTTATTCATTTATTCAGGAGAGCGAGAGATCTATGCCCGGACTTCTCCTCCCGACACTCGGACACTACTCCCGGACATTCGGATCTCTCTCGAGGGGGATATCATTTGAATGTTTGATGCCTCGTTTGTTGTTTAATAAGTCAGCAGCTTTTTCGGAACGGGGATCACCCCCCGAGCCTGTAATTCCCGTCGATCCGAGGGCTTTTTCGCCTCCTTCTTAGCGATCGCAGAATAGAGAGAGAGAGAGAGAAAGCTCGCGTCTATTCGCCAGCGAGGCGTTCGGTAATTTGCTCGATTTGAGCAATGTCGGTATACATCAAATTCTATTTTGGAACTTAATGGACGTCTCAATAATTCGCTGCGTTCGCTGTTGAGGGTCTCGTTTAGTCGTACATTTTAATTTTTATGGCCCCGGGGTCGAAGGTGTTTTTCGATTCAATCCGAAAATAATGTTGAATAACTCATTACGGGACAATCTAGAGTTGGAGAAAACAAGCGAGGCTTTCGATTCTTAAATATTCTGTCCAGGGCAAAACAATGTTAATTAACGTTTCTTTTGACGCAAGACGAAGCTTCTCGAATTAAAACTTGCCGCTGCAGTGTCGAAGAGAAATTTATTAATCACGAGACAAGCTGTATTACCACTATCATATAACCTGATGTCCAATTAAATTGTACATCGACGACAACTGGAGCAATCGGTCGAGAGCTAATTGTAAACAATAGCTTCGAGGTAATACCTTGAAATGCACAAAGAGTTTTCAATGAAATTGCACTCGGCGCACTTTTAATATGCTTGCCGGGTAGCTCGAAGCTCCCTGTCTCCGCCCAGTTATACGTCATTAAATGCACAACGCGCTCAGTATCATTTTACATTTCTCAAGTCCCGATTTACGAGCGGCGCAGCAATTAGTTTACACTTTCGACTGCTAGTCGCTAGGCGCAAAGTGCTCTAGAAGTCAAGTTAGCGCGTTTTAAATAATATATCCAGCTTGAAACTGTTTTACGACGGATTAAAGCGCGAGAGCACTTAAGCGAGTCATTATTGTACGTTTTCAGCAAGTTTTCTGCAAGTGCCGTGTAAATAGAGTGGAGTCGCAAGTAATGACAGCGCAAAGTTGCCTCGTGCAGTACCTGCCTGGAAAATTAACTGCGTCCTTCGGCTAATTCTGGTCGAAATTGATATTTTAATGTAACGCAGAATCGATGAATGAAATAGAAACAATCGCACATAGTTAATTACCGGCAAACGAAATTTCTGCGGACAGTTTATGTCGTAGATTTCAATCGAATGAACAGAGTTACAAAAATAATCCCAATAGCTTTGAAGAGTCTGGATTATGTTCATTTTTAATGGAATTTTAAACTGAATTATAATTTGCTTTGTGTACCAGTCCATCGGTTAGGAGATTCTAAAATCAATTAATCAATCTTTGTGTCTTGTAATTGCAAAGTGCCATTATACTAATTAAATCTGTCCATTAGCTCCTGATAGAGTGCTTTCTATGCAGTCATAATTAGTTGCAAGCCTGAGCTGAATTTCCACGGGGGATTCTTTCCGCGGACTTTCTTCAAATTTCCAAAGCTCGTGGATCATTATGACATATTTCAGCACTATAAACTTCAACTCGAACAAGTGAGAAGCTGCACGATTCCGAGAGCATAACTTTGCTATGTTTATACTGCAGGATTGCACTTCGAAATTGTTGACAGTTATTATTAATAAACTTTTAAGGGAAACGAAGCTGGAAATCCACATTATTATTACAATCACCGCTAAGATCAGATACCGCGCGATCAACATTATTAGAATAATAAGTTACACTGGAGTGTTACAAAGAAACTTCGTGCCTGGAAGTCACGTCAACTGGAATTCCTTGATTCAATAACAAACGAATCCAACGTCCGTCACGAATTTCAAAACAGAGAATTTCACTTGCCTTTTTCAAATCTGAAATAGTTTTTCTGGCTACAATGGCGCAATTGCGGAATAGCGAGTTATTCGCAGTTTGAAAGTAACGAAAAAGATTTTTGAAATAAAAACTGCCTGCAGGCAAATGGGAGTCGTTGGATGACACTGACGGCATATGTTTGCATTTAGAAGCAAAAATAATGCAAGCGTCGCTGTAGTAATAATTGGTATTATTGCGTTAGAACTGCACGTACATTTTGATACTTATATTAAGAAATCTAACAATATTTTCGATTCACAATGGAAGATTCTTCTCTAATGAAACAATTTTCTAAATTTATGAGGAGAGATATCTAATATTGTAGCTGCGAAAGTGAAACTTCAGCGAATCTAAAATAAGGAGAGATATTGTACAACTGTGAAGTTGAAACCTCATTTCTATGAATCAATAAACTTTTTTTAAAAAATTAGGTATTCTAAATATAACACTAAATAGCTCGTACGCTAATCCAAACAAAATATTATACATAATACACATATTATACTTACGTAAAAAAATTCTTTTTTTGAGGTAATAAAAAGTATTAGGAAACATTAAGTTCAGGATTTAAGTACTTTGTTCGAATACTCGAGTATACAAAAAAAAATTAATAGTACATTACGATACTAGTGGCATAAGTCGTACTTTACGGCACGACGTGCATAACCGCACGAGCGTAGCGAGTGAGGTTAGAGTCGTGCCATGAAGAACGGCTTATGACACGCGTATCGTACGATTTTTTATAGCACAGATTAGCATAAATCCGCTGCCACGGCTATCCGTGGCATAACTGCGGATTTATGCCACTCTGTGCTATAAAGTACTTTTTTCATTTTTTCAAGTCAGCAATTCATGCCTACACTCAATTACACAATAATGTCTTCAATCAGCACATTCCCTTTTTACTCACGATTTTTCATGAGCAAAGAACAAGCATCTAATTCCCCGACTCCAGAACGTCGAAACCTGAAAAAACCATAGCACAGCCAAGAACCTCGAAAACTCAGCTTCCGCAAGCTCGGCATTAAAACCGATAAATTTTAAAGGCGCACAGCCCGACTTCCAAAAGCAACTAAAATTCTCCGCAGGTAAGCGCATTTGCTTAGCGGTCTCCGTGTACGGCGCATCGAGCCGTCGCTGCGGCGCAAGTCGAGAGCGACCGCGGCGCGAGAATAAAAGGACCGTCGCTATAGATAGGAGCGCACAGCGATCTTCATAAAACATCCCCGGCGTGGGATCCAGTCAAAATATTTACAGGAGTCGCAGCGGTACCCACAGCAGCAGCAGCAGTAGCAGCAGTGGGTACTGCGCCAGCCAGTGCGGCTGAGTCCCCCGTCACCGCAAGCTCCCTCGCGTCAAGTTGCGTGAATCTTTAACGCTGTGTGTGGAGCTCGTGTTCACAAGCCAGGCCGGAAAGTGGCGCGTTTCGAGGCGATGCCAGAGCGCGCGAGAGGAGACGAGACGCGGGAGCAAAGCAGCAGCAGCAGCAGCCGACTACTGACCCCCTTTCTCTCTCTCTCTCTTCCGAAACCACCAGCAGCGTCAACCTTGGCTGCAATATTCAAGTCGTTAATTTGATACACAGTCGCAAGTGCGCCCGCGGAGAGACGAGCTCGTCCGCGCTCCCTTTCCGCTCCTAAAGCCGCTCTATCTCTCCGTGTCCCGGAGCCCGTTCTCTCCCTCTCTCGTCCGCTCGCGCTGTGCTCCTAGGAAGAGCTCTGGGCACGCCGTCGACGGCCAGTGGCGTAGTAGCGCGCACAAAGACGCGTATAATTACCGGGTATTGAATAACATTTTCCGGGGCAAACGAGCGCTCCGTCCGTTTGTCCGAAGGCGTCGGGCGGCGGGCGCGCGGATAACGAGCTCAGGCGAAAAAGAGGAGACGCAGCGCTGCTGCTGCTGCTCTCTGTACACTATATATATATCTCCGGTCGAGCGCGCGGAGACAGAGACTGAGAGAGAGAGAGAAGCGAACGGCTGTCGCCGGCGTCCTCGTCGTCCTTTAGCCGCGATAAAACGAAACGATGGAGCTGAAACGAAGCGCGTCGCGCGCGTTTTCCCCCTCCCCAGCCTCGATCCGCGCTAATTACGCTCGAATTCAGGAGTATAGCGGCGGCAGCGCAGGAGAGAGAGAGCGAGAGCGAGAGGGAGATGGAGAACGTGCTCTTGGCTCGAACGCGCGCGCGCCTCCTCGATCCTCTCTCTCTTTCTCTCTCTCTCTCGCCGAGATATACACACCGCCGGGGAGAGAATATCAGCGAGCTTGCCCCGGCGGACTTTATGTACGTGCACATATCTCCTCCTCCGCGGCGGCTGCAGTGGAAGAAGAAGCGAGAGAGCGTAAACGTATATAAAAGCAGACAATCCAATTCCGAGCGCGAGTTGGAGCTGCCCGATGCTTATCGTTATCGACGGCTGCGGCCCGCCCGAAGCTACCTAGTCGTATTACTTCCTCCTTTATCCGCTTCCGGCTTTTCCGCTCTTTCTCTACCGCCTCTCTCTACCCTCTATATGTATAGCCTACGTGTATCCAACGAGCTTCTCTCTCTCTCTCTCTCTCTCTCGGCGCGTTCACCTGTGCGATCCGAGTATCTATATCGGTTATAAGGCAGAGCGAGGCTCCTCCTCGCCGTCGCCGTCGTCGTCGTCGTCTGCTTCCTCGGCTTTTCCAACTGCGCGCCGCCCCGGTAATAACTTCTGCTTCTGCTCTGATACTTTTGCTTCCAGGCCACTCTCTCTCTCTCTCTCTCTGTCTCTCTCTTCCCTCCATTCGTTCCTTGATCTCCGGGCGCGTTATATTAAGGCGCCGGCAGCTCCTCAGATGCTCTCCCGCGTTTATGAGTGAATATTAGCGCAGGCTCTCGTCTCCGGGGCTGGCTTGGGCTGGGAAAGACGAGAGAGAGAGAGAGAGAGAGAGAGCATGCTTATCGGGAGTGGGGAATATTTTTTTTCAATTTTCGAAAGAATTCCCGATGGTAATTCGCCTTTGATGAGCTTTGGAAAGCGAAGCCAGCACTTTTCGCTCCGCGAGGATATATATACCTCTACCGCAAGATCAGCTGTGGTATTTCCGCCTCGTTGTACAACGTCTCGGATGTTTCCGTCCCAAGCTCGTTCCGAAATGGCCTTCTCTTTATCGGCGATGTCGCGGCTAAAAAATACACTATTTTCCTTTTGTCAACGGCTGGTGAAACGAAGCCCGAAGGGAGGGAAACCAAATCCGTATGTAGTAGCCGGGAAAGTTCGGGTTCTATCGGAAAAGAGCACCGCTCTGTTGATTTTGCCGAAAGTTTGGAAATACAAACTGGTGCTCACTTAGTATGGAGCTAATCGCAAAATCTCGGGAATTTCTGGTCTTAGCAAACTACTTTTTTACCACTGAATTTTTATAGAAAAGAAAAGGAAAAAAAGATGTTCTCGAGGGAATGGAGCCACCTACACGGCAGGCAACAAGTTCAAGAATATAAAACAATTTTTATTCATGACGTGTGCCACGAGCAGTAAATTTTCGAAGACCGATTATTTTGACGTTTATGAGCAACATCCTATGCTTAGTTTCAAACTGAACATTGAAGAACACTTGTATGCAAAGGTGCAAATATATATAAATTAATACGATCCATAAAAGTCACCAATATTTCGAATCAAATTTATTTATTATGAATTGTTTGTATTTAAAATAAGTTTGTGACATACATAGAAACTAAAATAATCGATTTCATTCCTCATTGACTCTGTGTTGCATAAAACTTGTTCATGACACCTTGATCTAAATTAGCAACTTTGATATGCTCTCACGGTACGAAAATCCATTTGATACACTGATACTCAAACAGATTTTCCCCTCGCGTAACTTTTCTTACTGGCTTCCCCAGCGCGAGAAGCCAAATAACCACCTTCGTTTACCGTCGTCCAATTGCAATGCTCGAGCGAATTAAAATCAGTGTAAAAATAAGATTGGATTTTTCATTTCTCGTCCGTCCAAGGTGTGTCCCTCGCGCTATCTTCAGAGCATCGATTCACCTCCTGACGGACTTTCTCCCCCCCCCCCCTCCCTCCTGCAATAGCTTCCCAACTTGGCTCGGCCAATCTAAGCCTTATCGGAATTAACAATTTTCTTGGAATTTACTCGTAAAAATCGTGCTATTCGGACGGCACCCCCCTGTCCCCCCCCCCCTCCTCTCTTTCTTGCAGCTCATTCGGCGGAGCGAAGGCCCCACCCCTCGCTCGCTTCCTCTCCTCGGCTTTTATTTTTCATTCTCCATTCGGAATCTTATCTCGGGAGAGACGGGAGCGCGCGAGCGCACCGCGATCGAGGCAATGCGCGCGTGCGATTCATGTCGCGTGACTCCCGGGGCGTAATTGCCGGTGACTGCGCGGGGGACGGGTGAGGAGGGGGGGGGGGGAGGAGGTCGGATTTTACAAGCTACTCAGAGGCTTTATTGGTGGAACGCGCGCGCGCAGTCAACTCCAGACTGTTATACATGCATAAGTTATTCTCGGCGATTAAGGAGGCATCGGAACACGCGCGCTCGCCTTGTTTCCGGGAGCTTTTAAAAGGACAGTCGACGCTGCGGAACGCTTAAAGTGCTCTGTGTGCTGGGGGGAGGGGGTGAGGGGTGGTTTAACGCTGACGCTGCTGTTGCTACTGCTGCTGCTGCTGCTACTGGCTTTTACCGCGCAGAAATTAATGGGAGACAGTAATCTGCTTAGCCTGGAATTCAGTCGCCGGTGTTATGGATTTTATCACTCGCGGGAAGAGAGAGTAAGGGGGGGGGGGAGATCTTCGCTTCCGATGATGCATTTAGTTTCGAAAGCAAACACTCCGGTGGGAAGGAGGGAGTCCGAAAGAGAGACAGAGAGAGAGAAATTTCACTTGGGGCTTAAAAATGGATTACCCGCGATATTTTTGGAAGGACTTACACTTTCGCAACCGCATCGGCTCTCTTCGTATACACGAATTTAAAAGTTTTCAATTTCGCTGAAATCTCCGCTTTCGAGCATAATGCGTGGGCGCGCGCGAGGTTATCAGAACGAAAAAGTCCCGCTGAAACTTAAATCTGACCATTTGTATTCCCGGAATCCTGCGGCGAACAAATAGAAATCCGGCTTTTTTTCCCCTCTTTTTCTCGCTCTCATGGAGAGTCTTATTTACAGTTCCAATTTATAATGAAATTACGTCCGTAAAAAAGAATGGACCCTCGCCACTGCGCGAGATCTGGGTTAAAGCGGGGGGATGCATTACCTGCTCGGCCTGTTAATTAAACGTACAAATAAAAACACCAAGTTTTCTTTCATCTTGCGCGAAATTCGCTCGAGTTGAAAGTTGATAAAAAAAAATTTTTTTTTTCTTTGTTATTCAGCTGTTGAGATTTTCTCCGCACATTTCCGTTCTCGTCTCTTTTGCAAATACAGCTCGGTGATTGGCTCGTTTGATCATGAGATTTCTTTCAATGCGTATATTTTATGTGGAGCCTGTACGCTGAACTTAATGCGATATTTAGCCTCGAAATTTAAAAATAATTTTTCAACTCTGAAAACAATTCTCACAAAATATACTCCCTCAATTAGCGAAGTGCGCGGAATTGTGTTCAACTTTAATCTTCGCAATTGTTTAAACTCTACAACTTAATAGTGTAACAACGTTAAATACGAATAAATTGCAGACGATTCTATCGAATTAAAAGTAAATTTCAACAAATTAAAGCCGATGCAAAACTATAAAATTCAATAATTCATTGCTCCACGGCTCAAAGCGTATCTACATTTCCTACCCCCCCCCCCCCCCCGCCGCTGTAAACTGCACAACGCAGCAGCTGTATAGCCGAGCGCGCAGCACAAGCAGTTTTCTAAATAAGATAACGAAGAAGTAACAAAATGCGCTGACGACTGGAAAGAGCATTCGCATCAGCAGGATCGTTAGCCGTGGCTGCGCAGCAGCACGAGGCGTTGGCTCGTCCCTATACGTTCCTTCGCCTCTGGCCACACGAGAGCCGCAGAGCGAGGGGGACGGGGGGAAAAGCGAGAGAGAGAGAGAGAGAGGGAGGGAGATAGAGCAAAAGGGATTCCAATTAGACCTTTTTACCCCACACGTTTTTATACGTGAGCGCAGAATGCGTAGGGCCCCTCGGGCTTCTTAATGAATCGTGCGCGCAATTACGCGTTTGCCATCCCTGATGCTCCCTCATTGGTTTACAAAATAAAAAAAAAGAAATAGAAGAAACATCTTCGTTGCGTTTATCCGCGGGACTTGCGCGATTGTAGAGAGATATTTTCAAATACGACGGGAAGGAAATGTAAGCTGTATAAGACACGAGGAAATATCGAAATTGAAGCCGATATAGAGAGGTGGGGGGTAATGAGGAAGTGAGAGGAAGAAAATGAAAGCGAAAAAAGTAGTATCGAGAGAGAGAGAGAGAGAGAGGAGAGAAAGAAAAAGAGAAGCCAAAGGTGAAGAGGGGTGGGGGAGAGAGCGAACGAGCTGAATTTTCCTTGGCTTGAGAATTTTTTTTTCCTGCGAACGTCAATATCGTTCATTGGCAGTCTGCGTTAAATTTTTTTTTCCTTAACTTTTCAGAGCTCCTTGCTAATAGCCTTTTGCAGCCGTGAAATAAATTAAACCTACTTCCGAGACTTTCACCAGGGCTATTTCGCTGTTAGTTTTTAATTAACGTATCTCTCTCTCTTTCTCTACTCCGTTATCGAGTGAAAAAAGGCCTCTTTATGGATGCATAATGCTTCGTCTCTCATGAATTGTTATAGCATAACAAGTCGCGATATCTTTTCCTCGACTCGATCGAAAAGACCTCTTGGCGAAGAGCGATATAATCGTGCAGTTCGCTCATCATTTAGCACTTCAGAATAAACAGTGTAAAAAACGGAAGATTTCCCGAACGAAAAGAAACGCGCGCGAAGGAAAGTAGGACGAAAAGGGGGGAGAGGAGAGAGACAGCTGGGGGTGTGAGAGACAGAGGGACTTGTCCCCCCGTATTTTTCTCAATGGGTCTCCGAAGAAATAGGTAAGCCCCAGAGTACGTTCGCTCGAATTGTAAAAGTGTATCTCCCAGCGTTTAGCGGCTCACGTAACTCGAGCAACAGCTTCTATATATATACGCAACGGGTATACCTGTGTACAGCCCCGATGCAGCAGCAGCAGCAGCAGCTGCAGACGCGACGTAGTTTTTCTTGTCGCGGCGGCGGCGGCGTTTCCCACTGGGGAACATTCTTCAAAAAAAAAAACGTCGATTACGGGACACTGCGGCGCGCTCGTCGCGCTTTCTTGTTTTCTTCGCCCCCTCCCTTTTTGCCGACGATCGCGAGCTAAATTGTTTTCCCCTTAATTTCCACTGCTGCGCGCACTCGAGGCGAGAGCGGATTTTCTCCGCCTTATTCAAAGCGACAGCGGAGCCCTCATCTCTCCCGCCGTAAAGATAGGATCAAAGATCTCGCGAAAGCCGAGGGAGAACCCAAAAAAAAAAGTAGAATCACTGTAAAGACCAAGCCTTGGCTTACCGGTGAAGTGCCGGAAAAATGTGCGGGCCGAGCTACGCGGCTGTACACTTTCCTCTCGCGCGACTGTGACGGCGAAATCATTCCGAGTCAGCCGACCTTAAGGGTAATTTCAGCGGAAGCGAATATATACAGCTTATCTCCATTGCCCGTTGTTTACTACACACTGACCCTCGCCTCTTTGTCTTCCGACTTCCTTCGAGACGACGACTGCCCGCGGCTGGAAATTTCGCGCGTCCCAGATGTATAATCCGAGAGGAGCATAGAGAGAGAGGCAGGGCCACAGCCAGGCAACTTCAGCAGTGCATGCGCTTTATATATACCGAGCCACTCTTTCACGAAGATAAATTTCGGAAGGAGGATCGAGCTTCCTTTTTTTATTGTCGTTCACGGGGCTCTTCAACGAGGGCATATCGCGAGAGTAATGTCTTCCGAAAATTAGGCGGAGAATATATCGCAGTTCTTTGGCTATACCGCAGGAAATTATACGTGGAATAATATTGACAAAGTATCGCGGTAACTGGTGGAAGTAGAGCGAGGAAAAGTATAGGATGTTAAAAATGTCCGTAACTTCAAATTTTCCTGTACACTAAAATTTACGAATATACGATATACGGCCTATTATTGCACAGCAAGTAAACAGTGAGACGTTATCGTCGTCAGATGGCTCAGTTCGATCGCCGGTGTCACAATAGAATTTTATATCACAGCCCACCTAAATATCCGCAGTCACGATTATCCGTAAATACAAGCAGTCAATTATATTGGCTCGTGAAGTTGGCGCGCGAAAGCGATGAAATAATCGACTACTTAAGTCACGAATAAACATGACTTAAACGCGGATTTAGGTCAGACCGGGCTATAAATTTCGATGGATAGTGCCGCGGTAGCCGCGAAGTGACGTTTCCCGTTCGCAGACAGGGATATGTTACTTTCCAACCGCTGGGCTACGTGAAATCGCGTACACATTACGACCGAGACTAAAGAACACTCGGATCGCGTGTATATATATTGTCGTCGGAAGTGAAGTGCTTTAACGTACCACTTTGCACACGATCGCACGACAACACTACAATTGGATGCGTCCGGGCGCGAACGATCTTAACTCAGCGCATTAGTTCGAAATTCGATTTCAGAGACTGCGATTGTCACGTCTTTCCTCTTGGCTGCGCGCGAAAGCAGGTTTTTAAAAATTGGCTGTTTCGAAATTTACGCATGCATGTATCCGCAGATCCTCATTCAATATGCAGATTTAGGGCGCTTAAAAATTTAAAAGAAATTTCCATTTTATATCTCCGGGGTGATTTTTTTTCTTGTTTCCCGGGCTAAGCGAAATGTAGACCAAAAAAAATTCTGTTCTAGCTAAAATTATTTTCAGTCAGTTTTTTTTTGTAAGCAAAAAAGTTTTAATTAAACAAATACAAGAAATTTTTGAAACTGAATAAACTGGTCAAAAGTTGCTTATTATTTTGAAGACGGCAAAAAGTTATGTTTCCGAATTTTTGTAGGGAAACATTTATAACTTGGAATTTTTTCATCTCAGTGGTTGTTTATGACGACTATTTTTACGACTTTGACATTTTTCTGTGTTTGACACTAGATTATAAAGTTTAATAATTCGAACGTGCTATGCAGAAACCAGTATGAGGATTATGATTTATGAAATTAATTAGAATTCATAAATGAAATAATTTCATTTAATTAATAGCCAATTATTAAATTTATTCATTAAACGTTTTAAATAATATAAAATATTTGAATCGCTTATTAATTGCAAGGTGAAAATAATTTTATAATCAGAAGAACACATTGTCATCTCTGCATATTTTATCAGCTGTTACATGGTGCATGACTCAAAATTTATACCTTTAATATGCCTTAGCTGGAAAAGAAACGCGATATTATACAACAAAACACTTAACTTTCTTTTGATTTGATAATATTTACCATTCCTTCGTATAATGATCTACGAATAGGTTCTTAAAATCCGACAAAATAAAGTTTTGACTCCTGAGCACGCGTCATTGATAATAAAAAAGCAAAATGGAATTTTTATTACCCTTTCAATATCTAAGCGCAAATGGTGCAACCGAGTTATTTATAAGAAAGTAAATAGGACGCAAATGTTCGCCATTGAGAGTCTGAATGTTTTCAAATAAAATGCCAAGGGAGAAATTGCGCGCAATGCATCCGTGAAGCTTCAGTAGAGAGAGTCAGCGTTGAGCCAGGCGCTAACGCAATACTTATATACCCATTCAGCAGCAGGCAAACGCGCACACTATATACATAAGATTCGAGAAGCTGTTATTGAAAGAGCAATGAAACTGCTTTAATTGCCCGGCTATTCTGCGGAAAATTCAAATCTGACCTGATTTCCACGGATTTGATAGTCAAACGCTTCGAGAAAAATTGGGCCGCGAACATTGAATTACATTTCGCGAGCGCTGCACGACCCGAAGCTGAATTTAAACGCATTACACGCGAACGTCCGAAATTAATTAAACGAATGCAAAGTTATAAAGTAGCACGACGGAGTACAAGCTTTAAGAGACCCAACGAGAGCAATTAGCCGACCCCGTAAATAATGAGCGAATCTAAATCACGAGGACGAATTCCGTCTCTTATAAATTAAGGAATTCGCCGGGCGACTATTAACATTAATCGCCAAATATTACTCGGAGCGACGCGCTCTCCGTCCGGCGCAGTTATACAGCTCCGAATCTCGGGAAATCCATCTGCGATAACGCTGAAATTCAAGAATCAAGGCTCCGGAGCTGGCATTATGCAGACTCGCAACTGCGCACCTGTTTTCTCAACGTAGTCATTCGTGCAAAGAAGCTTTGCGCTCGTGCGGCTCACGGCTATATACATACATACACACACACACACGCACACACACACACACATATATATACATGCGTTGCTTTGTGGCTTTTGTGCATCTTCCTGCTCGCGGGCGACGACGACGACGACGACGACGCCGTGTCCCGGCGTCGCACACGTTTCTGGTAAAGAGCGACGCTCTTGGCAAGTGTTGCTCTACATATAGCCGACACGCGTACGTACACAGGGGTAGCGCTGTTCTCACCTACACTGGCAAGTAAAGTTAGGCGAGAGAGGAGGGGGGGGGGGTAACAAACTTCCCTTCCACGTGTGGGCTGGTTAGTTTCTTGTTGTGTGCGCGTCTCCAGTATTTTGCATACGCCCAGCCGTGTTTCTGATAATTCTGCGGTTCCGCCGCCAACAAATAGACATTGCGTGTAACGTGTGCGCGTATATACCTGGAAAATCGCTGAATTTTACGGGCTTGCGAGAGCGAGAGGGAAATTCTAGTTTTTTTTTTTTTTGTATTTTGGAAGAGCGTGCGTTGTGAAGCTCTTGTTATCTGTTTCGTTTGTACGTGTCGAGTGAGAGAATGCTGTTATTACCGCGATTGAAAGGTATACTTGATATTTTTGTTGATCGTATGCCCAAATATTTTATTTTTTAAATAAACATGACTATAGAATGTGACGATAACAAAATTTGACTGTAATATATGACGGAACGAAAAGTGTATGGAAAGTCTGTGAAATCATCCATATTCATTATTAAATTCAAAATATTTGCGAAATGCTTGATTTGAGTATGAGAATGAAGTATTTCGTATATGAGATGCAGAGATACGAGAGATCAAAGCTCAAAAACCGATTGTTAAATAATTGTTAGTTATTAATCTTTCGAGTGTGGTTTTTGTTTCGTTGTATTTGTTCAGATTACTGCAAGCAGCGATCATCGACTCACGGGATTCATTTGTTGTACGAGAGATTCAAAGAATATTGATTTATTTATTAATATATTACATTATTACTAATACTAAATGACATTATAGCAATACTTTTTAAACTGAAACTAAATTATTGAAACTAGAATTTTGAAACTAAATATCCCAGATTTCATTTTCATTTGAAGAACATTAATTACTAGCAACTTAAACTCCACTCGCTCAGGCTCACTCGATTATATTTTGATAATGCTGACATATAGGAAATGCAGAATTATTAATACGATTCATTTAATTAAAATTAATTATGTATTCTAAAAGTAAATAAAATTTTAAGCCATTAAAATAGCATCTCATAATTTGTATGCATATTCTTACTGCATATTTTTAAAATATTTGTTCATTTATTTAAAGTATTTGTTATTCTTTCAAAAAAATCATTTACAGCATCTCACGCATGTGGATCACATCTTAAAAAACTTGTATCATAAAAAAACGTTATTACTTCCAAAAACTTATTTTACGGCATATTCCACGTATCTAGACCACATCTTGAGATAACCCACCTTTACCTGGATAAATGCATATTTTATGTAACATAAAACCGATATTCAAAATAATAGAGAAAATAATATAAGTTATATAAATTTATAAAAACATCTCATATGTCTCAAAAAAATTTGCAGCATCCCTTTATCTGGACCTAAAATTCACTTTTCATAATATATATAAAGATTATGTGATATTTATTTTAATTATAAAAAATGATTAAACTAGAATAAACATCGGAAAAAACGTATTCAAGCTTAATTTAGTATAAAATATGAATATACTTATAATGAACTCCATAATAATAAAAGAAAGTTTATCTTTGGGGAGTCAAACCATTCTTGAAATACCATATACCTATAGTACATGTAGGTTGATCAACAAAAGTTTTTAAGCTTCAAGAAGTTACATGAATATATCAGTATTCATCATAGTAACTCACTGAGGCTATATATAACACGATGCAGCAATTTAAGTTTCTGATTAATTGTCAGCACTGTTCTCGAGATACCGTTGGAACATACGTTTAAACTTTATAAGATTAAACGCTTTCGCAGTTTCAACAATATAAATTTCTTGAAAATGAGATCATATTTTTCGTAAGAGATCGGCACCTCTAAACACCTAAGTATTTTCGGTTTTCCAGATCTAATAAAGTCTATACATAACCTACTTATTTTCATACCACCAAATAGTATAGCATGAAGAATAAAATGATCGCTTTAGATGATACGTCTGTCTTAAAATCCAGCGTACTCTATGATCCTTTAATATTGAAAAATTCTTCTAAGCGAGTTGCTTTTCGGAAAACCAATCCTTAAAGTGTTTTCATATCGCGCGTAGCTCATGAATCTGACTCGGCTCAAATGTTCCTTTTGGCGTTAGCTATGACTACAACGCATACTTCGCTTTCCCTACTGCTTCTAAATAATGAAGTATATTTCAAATGTTTAGCTCTATCGACTTTTAGAAAATTTAAAACTAAATTTACACGTGTGCAAGGGCTTTTTAGCAACCACGAATAAAAGAGCGATATCTAATTACGAGAATAAAAAATAATCACATAAAAAAATTTTGAGATGCAAATAATAATCCAAACTCTTACATAATCTAAAATTGAATAAAAGTTTTATTATTTGCCAACAATGATTTGCTAACAATGAAGCTCAACAGTTCACGGTTATACAGTAAACAGACTGGCAAGCAGTGCGAAAGTCTTTTGGAGTATAAGATGACATATCCAGTAAGACAAGCTCTGCTCCATTCAACAACCCTTGCCGAACCAAGTTTGGTAATACGATCCTATATTTGATCCTACTAGAGGAATTCTCGTTATATAGAATGCGATATCCTGCCAGCACAAAGCTCCATTCAATCGTATACAATAATTCCATCGTTACAACAATACATATTTCGTTTTTTCGAAACGAGTATCCTCCATTCGACGCACGGCCCTGATGCCCTAAACTAATTTTTAATAATGCATTTTCAAGAAGGCGCGCGCAGCAAATGCAGTCGAAGCAAATTGGATCAGGAGGAAAAGTGAAAAAGAAGCATAATAGGATGTACGTGTATATATATACATATATAGACAGCGCGCGAGGCTCCCCCTCCCCCCCCCCCCGGTGTCTTTGATACAGCCGCTCTAGCCTCATTTGCATACGTGACGCGTCATTTAGCCGACAGTGTGTCGAGCCCATGCATATTCCAACTCCTGTAGAGACGGCGAGCGCGCGTGCGAATAGCCGTATACAGAGCGCAGCTGTAAACCAGAGCTATCTTCCTCTCTCTCTCTCCTTCTACCATACGTGAAACGGATCGCGTGCACTCGAGCATTCCCGACAAAATTGCGAAATTATAAGCAACTATCAATTTGACGGCAGCAGCAGCAGTAGCAGCGGTAGCTGCAGTATCCTCGCCTCGGGAAAGCATTAGCGCGGAGACCATCGCGCGCGACAGAGAGACGGACGCTCCAAGTGGACGCGCCTCTCGTCAAAGCCGTGAGCGCATGCGAGCGAGATAGGGAGAGCGAGAGAGGACGCGAGAAAGAGGGTAGACGCATTAGAGCTTGCGCGCAAAGCTCGCCAAAAGGGAGAGAAGCTCGGCCGGACTGCCTCCCTCGCGCTCTCGCTCTCCTGCAGTGGGGCTCGCTCTCTGAATGTCTAATGCCGGGGAGCAGCGCAGCGGAGGCGCGAATACATTCATGATTAAGCCGCCTACTGCAGCATAGCAGTTGAGAAACTTTAAATTATACCCGGCGACATGACGCGCGAGAGCTTGCGGCGCAGCTTGCGGAGCTCGGCGCAGTCCGAGGCAGCGCGAATAATGAGAATTTCAATATTCATCCCCCCGAGCCCGGTGCCAAGTAGTGCGTATGTTTTGTCCGCCCTTCCCCGCCGCTTCTTCTTCTGCTTCTTTCGCTTTTCTTCCGAGTCGCGCGAACGGATACGCTCGCCCGTAAATTCGTACGAGCGCGTGTTTTTCATAGCCGCGAGCATAGCTGCGCTCGCGTATGGGTTCGTTGCCATTCTGGTTTCTTGCGCGCGCTGCAGAAAAATTATTGCCGCTCGCGATTAAATTTTTTTTTCATCGAATCGGTCGAACACGAACATCGAATATTCCGAGCCTATTCCGTAATTTAATCGATTCGAAAGCGATACGCTCTTAATCGCATTATTTGTCAATACACAAATTAAATGCGTACGTTTTTAGTTCAGCGAAATGTTTGATTATTCGTTAATATCACGCAAGTAATTGTTTGCCTCGGTTATACTCGGTGAAATTAATTACAAGTTTGATTTTTTAATTTTAACCCGCGTAACGTATAAATTTTAATGAAATATTTGCATAAATCCATTGATACTAAATAATACGATATTCGATCAATTTAATCAACGATTATGCTAATTTAATTGACGATTCGCTTACAGAATTGTTCGATTTTCATTTTAGGAACTCATCCAACTGCTCAAGTATGCAAATAATTTCAATTTATATTTATTTATTTATTTCTAGATAATGTTGCAAATGTACACATAAATAAATATGAAACTTATTCTTCAAATTAAAATTTCGTTCAAACGGCGAAAACTTTCTCGTTCGATTCTCTCGCGCTTCCTAAGCCAGAAGCACAAACGCACCGTCGAAAATACACACACATACACACACAGAGACACGTCGTGCAGTACTCGATACGTCGAGCGTCTGAATTTTCGAGCAAATGATATTCCTCTCCTCTCCTTTTTTTTCTCTACAGCGCGATGAATATCGATCGTCGCACACTGGCGGTGGCATTGTAAAATTGAGCGACACGTCTGACCGCACACCGACTGTTTCTACTGAATAAATGAAAGAGAGCACGTTTTATTCTCTCTCCGCTCACCGCAAGTCGAAAGTATACATTTCCTGTATAGCGCGGCAATATTTTTTCGGGGGGGAGTGTGTGTGTGTGTGTGTGCGGGAGACACTTTATCAGCGTTCGAGCGCCCCCCCCCCCATCCCCACCACCTCGTCTCGCAAGTACAATAATCAGCGATGTACACGCTCTAAGCGTACGTATCGGCTTTATGAAGCGAAAGTTGGCGCGAAAGGCAGAAAGTATGCGGGCTGTATACTGTGCGTACACAATTAATTGTGCAGACTCGCCGGGACGTGAGCGCACAATGCTTAAAGAGGTCCGTTATACAACCCGCGCGGTTTGATGCGCCTGGCTCGTCGGCGTCTTTCTTATCGGATAATAACCGACAGCCGCCGTTCGCTCGGTATATATAGAGGGTGCGGGCGAGAGAGAGAGAGAGAGTAGCTCTTGGAGCTATATACGGAGCATCGCTGCTGTGCACGCTATGCTGCACACGCACTCGTTCCCTCTATCTATCTCTTTAACCCGCGCGCAGCGAATAAATTAGTATCTAAATCATGTGTACGCAGTATAACGTGGGCGTGTCCCAACATATATATATGTCTATATATATATATTATAAATGCTCGCATCGCGCAACGTGCCAGCTATCATAAACTAGATCAGTACAGAGCATAAGCGAACCTGCTGCTGCTGCTGTTACTTGTGTGTGCAGCGCTCTCGAACATATTGAATTGTAAAACAGAGAGAGAGGGAGAGAGAGAGAGAGAGAGAGAGAGAGAGGAGAGAGCCATAGGCTCTAGGATCGAGGCAAGAATCGAATATTCGCACGAGAGTGGCGACCATTTGAGCTGGGCGCTGTTTGTGTTTGATTTCACGTTTGATTCGTGTTTGTCGTCACGTCGTGGCGGCCACTGTGTGCGCCGTCGTCATCCCTCCCCCACCTCCACCTTCGCTCGACCGGCTGCGCCGTGCGTGACGGGACAATGAAATCTCTCTAAGCTTCTCGGCCTCAAGCAGCGGCTGGTCAGCCGTGTACCGCAGGACTTTAATTATTGCGGCCGGCTCATTCAATTAGCACGTTTCCCCCCCTCCCCCCCCCCCGCAAATCGAAGGTAAAGCTCGCGGTGAGAGAAAGCTCATGGACGAGTTGATATTCGTATGTGCGGAGCGAACAGCAGCGCAAAGTGCATGCGAAATTTTTTTTCCTTTAACGTAGAATTTTTCATACAATTTTTTTCATCAATTTCTACAGCAAATAAAATGCATCTTTTGATTGTAAAGAAAATATAATTTTTTTTTTGGAAAAACATTTTTGTTGAATTTTTACGTTTATTTACCGTTTCGAAACGTCGGCACTGATCAAACAATACTTCGGCTCGAAGGGACGGACATATTTTTATTTTTCCTCGTACACGGTTTACTAACTCGAATAGAAAGCTGTATGTTCGAGCAAAATTTTAAGCTTCGAAAAATCGAGCTACAAGCACACACGTTCGAGGATATTAGCGAAACGGATCATACAATTAAAAAATAAAAGTTTGCTCGCAGGTGGGCGCGGGCAGGTCTATTTTCCTTGTGTGCATATTTTCTCGATAATCCATTTCCTATTTCTATTGGTTAAACGTCCATTTTTTTGCATCTCTCTCTCTCTCAATTCGAAAAAGACCGTTTATTTTTCATTCGGATTATTTTACGGATAATTTATACGATTTCGACGAATTGATGTTTGCATTTTTTTTCCAGGCAAAGGAATGGCACACTCTCGACAGCCTCCCAAACTCAAATATCGCCATAGCGTGAACAAGTCAGTATGTACTGTTTTTATGTAGCTCGGACGAGTTATTTGCGCATCGCCCGACCGAAACCCGGAGCGGCATACTGTATGCTTTCTTCTCGTGGCGGCCAATTTAGCGCTTCTCGGCTTTTCGGGCAACAAAAAAAAAATATTCATTCGTAGAGGCTACGCAGCACTTTGTAAGCTGCGCTGAAGCACTCATCCGTTGATTCTCCGCTCGCCGAGTTGCTCCCGCTTCGATCGGCTCGCAGATCCGCCGCACAGGGTGGCCCTCCCCCCTCCCACCTTTTCGCTGATAAGTCGTCATTTATTTATTCATGCATTCGAAATAAATTCAATGGGCACACAGAGAATCCTAAGTAAAATTATTTAATGGAAATAAATTAAATGCGCGTCCCGCTGATCGCAGCGATTATCTTCGGAATGATTTCATGCGTCCCACGTAATAATTGTGTATTAATACGTTTATCGTGTAGCGATAAGATCGATAATACATCAGACGGATTTGAATTTTAAATGCGGCTCACTGGTGTAAGAGTAAAGGGAAGGAGAAACAGTGTGTCATCGCAACAGCTCGAAATCACTGAACTACTCGCGCCACACGAAATTGGCAGTATAGGCGCTTATTATATTGCTGCTGCGCATCGACACGTCCATTTGCGCTTGCGGACGCAAATTTACCCAGAGTCAACGGCCTCGCGGTAAAATGCCGAATTAAACGGCTCGGCGCTAATTGACACTCGCTTTCTTTCGACGGACGGCCCGTGAATTTCCAAAGAATAAAAAAATATATCAGTGTCAAACGCACAAGTTAGCGGCGGTGGCAAACGCGCATTAATTACACTCGGCCGCCAGCGTACAAGCGACAAAAAGACGGAGCCCAATCAGGAAAGGCAGCTCGATCCGCTTCTCGAGTGTGCGCTGCGACACCTTTACCCCACCTCCCCCTCGCGAGAGCTAATAACGAGGCATTAGCCTCGCGCAATTAGCGAAGCCGGCTGCAGCGCTGTCCTCGCGGAAATGGAATGTGCCGCGCGCGCAGCTTGCGGTCGGCCCCAAAACACACGCGCGCGCACAGCTAGACATATACAGAGCGCTCCTCGCCTTTATATTTCGCGCTGGCCTTATTACGCGGGAATGCATACGCGCGGCGGCGGCGACGGCCGTAACGACGCGCGCGGTTTCGCCTTGCCGCTAATTGACCCGAAATTTTACTACGTCAGCGATAATTATGTGGAGGACGGGGGCCGTCCCGGCCGGCGTCAATCGGCCGAGTGAATTTTTTATCGGGAATACACGCGCGCGCGCGGTTATTATCGTCGTTGTTATTCGCGAGCGCTGCACACATACTACTATATGTGGGATTGACGATCGGGTGCGGGGACACGACGAAATCTCGTTTGCTCCGGTTAGCTCTCGCCTATTCCCCGTTTGCTCCGCTCTCCTGTGGCTTTGCTCCGCCGCCCCTCCTCCAATGCAATGCAAAATACTTGATTAGCAAAGCTCTCTCGGCGCGTCAATCGGGCTTTCTAGTCGCCGCGTATACGTGTGTGTGTGTGTGTGTGTGTGTGTGTGTGTGTGTGTGTGTGTGCGGACGCAGATATCGGTTTAGCGGCGCGAAAAATCGCGTTTTACGCCTCTGTTTCCGCGTTTTTATCGGGCCGTATGTACCTCGCGCAATTGGTCCGACTGCGGCTCGGAACGATTTTCTCGATGCAAATTCGCGCGGTTTGTCCGTGCGGTTGTTAGAAGTGCACGCCTCCGCTTTACGAGTCTCGCGCGCGCGCACATAGGTATAGGTGCATTGTTTTTTTATGATACGACCGTGACACGTGAATATCCGGTGAATTATATATAGGTGTGGGTTGTACTTAATCATCTCCCCCCACCCCCTTTCATCATCTCTTTGCGCATATTTAATTAGCGTTGAAGAGCGCGTACGGTACGACGAAAACGCGAAATAGGCAGCTTTATTGTAACAGTCAAGTGTGTGTAGTTCGTTCTTTTTATGCCATTAGCGGAACTAATTCTCAAACGCTTTTAACGACTTTCGCTGCCATACATTAACATATAAATTTCGTTTTATTAACCGTATTAGCCTCCATCCGCACTTTAAAGACCGCCGTCATTTGCCATTAGTTGAAAGGAATAAAGTGGCCTTATAATATTTTAAAAACTTTTAAGCGAAAAAATTAGCGTTATTTCGTAGGAACCAATTGTGATGTAACCCCAATCCACAATTAAAGCGGACTAAGGATGCATTTTAGTTTCATGGATTTTTGGCACTATGTGTAGGATTTACAAAGGAAAAAATTGACAAAACTGATTCATTCCTTTTGAAAGATGTTTTTAATAACTGTTACTTCAAGAATTTATATTTGAACGATTCGAAATGTTTTATCCCAGAAGGCGTTCTTGGATTATCCCTGTATATAATATTCAGTTTTAGCAATCAAGTCAAAACACCCTATATTCATCTCAAAATGATAGGATGAGTTCATTTTATCCATTCTTTTGCCTACGATATCACGGACAATGAAAAAATTTGCGTAAGATGCATTACCGAAAATTCGAATGCATACTTAGCAGGTTAAAATTCAAGATAATTACCATTCAGTCTAAGTAAACAAATTAGAAATTCGTTTAAAAGCAAAAACTATATTTTTTCCATCTTAAAACTCGGCAGTTTTTGCAGGCTGCTTTTTCCCTCGATTCGACGTCTGAACCGAACATTTTCGAAAAATGTCCACACGGACGCATTGCCGCGCGCAAAGCCGTTGCTTTTTCAATCCCGATGGAACACAGTAGGATCGCGACGCACCTCTCCGCTGTATGATTAACGTTTCATAAATAAAAAGAAAAAAAAAATAAAAAAACCGTACACAGTCCAGCACTCGCTCGGCTACTCGAAACTACATTCGACGTGACGCGAAAAATCGGAGAGGCAAAGCTCGACGGCCGAGCGCCGTACAAGCTCCGCGCGGCGGCGAACTTTTTAAAATTTCATTCTCGCGCGATTTTCAGCGTAAACTCCTCGGCTTCGCGCTCACGCACATACATGCGCGCACACAGCCGCTCTCCGCCTTAATTAACAAGCGGACAAAGTAATCCTTCATCCCGCACACGAACGTGAATAATTCCGCTCGCGCATCCACTGCCTGCGCAGCCTGTCCGTGTTTGTGTCTGTCTATGCGCGTGTGCGAGCGCAAACAATGGAAAGGAAAGTAAAAAAAAATAAATCAAAAAAAGAGAGAGAGAGAGAGAGAAAGGAAGCTCGGAGGAAGGAAAACTCGGCACGCACCCGGAAAAACACACAAGTGCTATCGAGCGGAAGCCGAGAGACCGGGTGCAGCAGCTCTCGGACTTTTCGGAATTCCAAATGGCCCCCGTCGGCCCAAGTTCGCCGAGGTAAACCGCGAGCACGAATTTCCCCATCGCGGAGAAAAGAAGAGCGAGTTATCGGCAGGTGCAGCGCGAGTGTGCCACCCCCTCCCTTCGGCATGACGTTGTATTCCAATTTTCCGCATGGCGGATCACGGATAAAATATCGTTGCCGCGCGCGGAAACGGTCAGCGATGCCCTGCCGCACACGGCCACTACGGCTGCCGTATTTACGATCGCCGCCGACTTCTTCGCCTTTTTCTCCTTGCCGTATGTTTCTCTCTCACTCTCTCTCTGCTGCTGTTCGATTCTGGACTTGCTTAGGCGGATGCAGGGAATACCGCGTTATGGGCTGTAGGATAGAAAGAAACGAAACGACGCGGGGCACTAGGTCGTAGTGTACTACGAGGTTGTCGAGCTAAAACAAGAACGAGAAAAATTTCATGCATTGCAACGTCGATGCGATGTTATACTCGGTTGATACCTTTGTTGCGCTCTTTCTCGAAACAGCGCACGCTTGTAGCCCTGATTTTTCGCGTACGGTACGGGCTTTAATTTTCCTGTCTCCGAAAGTATACGGTTAGGCTTCGCTCGAACCTGTGTTGTGGTGGCAGCGCATGACTGGAGCTAAAGCTACAAAAAGGGAATACCTTACGGTTATGACTAATTGCGTTACATCAACCTACTGCAATTCGATGACCGAGCTGCACTAGTCTATACGCGTATTTGCTGTCGAAATCAGCAGTGTTGACAATGCCTTGCAAGATATTACAAGTTATCAATGTCATGAAGCTGTATGTATATCTACGGTTGCATGAAATAGGAATCGTTGATGAAATTTGTACTTTTAAACAGCATAATGCTGCATATTTCTAGGTTAGAAACCTTTTTCAGAAATGAAATAGTGTAGTCAAGTTAGTTTGTACCTCCACATTTAATTATTTGAAAGAAGAAATTTTAATTTACCAGTAAATGAAGCTCGTACAGAGAGAAACGTTGTATAAACAATTGAGTTGAAAAAATAATTAAAAAATTTTTTAAATTATTTTTAACTCTATTCCTCTTAAATAACGTTAATTTTTTTCAAATCTCGCAATACTTTTTCGAAATTCTACCTTTTGAATGTAGATTTAACGTAGTCAAAGTACTCTTTTAATATATCACTGTTCAAACGCTCGCAGCGAGCGTAAAAAACTGTCAACCTTTCATTTTTTTTTCTTTTTTTTTTTTTGACTTTTGAAGGCGCATCGATCGTCCCTGCAAGGGACGCGGAGGAAACCAAACAACAAAAAGCAATAATAACGTTAATCCAATTTACTTGCGCGAAAGGCCATTGCTCACCGAAATAGTGGGCAATGAAATCTTTTATCTTTACGCATGAAATAAATAAAAAAAAAAAATACAGAAAAACGAGCGCTGCCGTGGCAGCGTTTACACATCCCTGCATCGTCAGGCGCGTGATGCGCTCGTTTGCGCTGCGAATCGCGAGCGCGCGCGCGCGCAAAAAAGGAAGAAAAAAAATTTATTTGGAATTGCGCTCGCGTTAAACGGCCCGCGATAAAACATTGGATTCATGTTGCAGTTATCTAGATGTGCGCTGACTTGCACAGTGGCCCACGCCGAAAGAGAGCGCGAGAGATAGAGAGAGAAGCTCGCTGGCTTTTAAAAGCCAAGTTTTCGTCGAAACCTCGCGCCGCGAAAGGCCGGCAGTTTTCCTACCGCAATGATGTGATATATAGTCGCGGCGGCGTAGCCGCGCTAGTATCTCCATAAAGCAGGAACACCGGCGACGGCGACCGCTTTTGAAAAAGCAATTTATCCATTGAATGCGTCCCGCAGCAGCAGCAGCAGCAGCAGCAGCGGTAGTAGCAGCGCTTTAGAGGAGGTGTGTAGTACCGGCCGCGCGCGCACGCGTCTGTACACGCGTATACCTATATGTCCTATGGGCGACAAAGAATTTCACCTCGATGCAGCTTTTTCTTTTCCTCGAGAGTGCGAAAGAGACCCGAGGGACATTTTTTACTGCTTTACACGCGACTTGTGTATATAGGTGGCCGCAAGCGGTAGCGACCAACTTGATCGGCTCCCTTGCAGCAGCAGCAGCAGCAGCGGCAGCAGTGGCGGAGGCGAATTGAAAAATTGTCCGGCATTGACGAATTTATAGGTGGCGAGCTAGAGTGTCCGCTTCATTTCCCTCGCGTTATGCTCTCGTGCGTTTATTGGCCGCGTTGTTAATAAAATGCCTCGTATCTTCCACGGTTTATATACAGCGAGTGCTGGAGACCGGGGCTAGTTGATCAACTTTTTTAATTTTTTATTTTTTTTTTTTTTGCTTCGAAGAATGCACGTATTGCGCACGCGAAAAAAGAATTATAGATTGACTTGAAAAACTTTGATTGTCGACTATTTCTGCAATATATTCAGAGTAAAATTATAATCAATTTTGTAACAATATTGCATTTGAGCAAATTGGGCCATGTACGGGTATGTTAACCCAGTCTGGAGTCAGTTTCCGAAACGCGAAGACTCGAGGTGAATTCAAGAAATATTTTCTATGCAAGAGTTTGTTAATAAAGTAGAAATAACATTACATAGTGAATCGATTGAACGCACAAAAATTTTCTCGCTAATAAAGAAAATAGAAGGCTGTTTGATTTTCCAGAAACACGTCTCGAGTGTCGAATTTTGCATAATACGAATTGGATGCGAGATCCATCTGCATAAATGTAAATAGCCGAGCTCCAATACATTACGCTTGCAGGACTTACTTTTTGCGGATATTGTAATCTCGTAATGCGGAAAGCTGAAAAAAGTGAAAAAGCAGAAAAACCGAGAGCCAATTCGTCTCCTCTCCTCTTGCCTTCTCTCTTTTACTCTTTTCCGAACTGCAATTACAAGATTACGTCGACATTGGCGAAATTCATAAGACCAATAGATCTTGCGCGGACCCTCCCGCTTATTCCATACAGCCAAATTAAAGCCAGTCCGCGCCCTCCGAGCTGCAGGAAAAGCCCTTCGCTTCGATCCGCTCGCGCTGTTTCTGGGAAAACCCACCTTTTTCCGAAAATTATTCACCATTAGCCGTTGCGCGAGTGACGAAAGTCCGAGGAAGGGGGGGAGCGGAGCTTTAGATTTATAATTATTCGCGAGAGCCGTAATAAACCGTTGCATAATTTCGATGTAATAATTAACGTTTTCATTGTTCTCGCGTTAGTTGGCGGAGTAGCAGCTGGTGCCGCGCGGCGCGGCACTCGCTATATCAGCCCCGCTCTAATTATTCCCTAACGCAGTGCGCGCGCGCTCCTCCCCCCCCCCCTCTTGCACCGCAAGCCCTCGGCTTTTGGCATTATAAACAAACAGCGCCCCGAGCCTATATATATACCTGCGCAGACGCGGTATGGCACGCGAATTTTCAATAAGTTTTTTCTCAAAAGCCGAGAGGCTTGGCGACGGCACGACTTGCCGCATTAAACGCTCGCGCGTACATTTAAACGCGGCCGTAACTTTGTCGGGGTGGGTGGGGGGGGGGGGGTAGGAGGGTTAGCCGTGCAGCACATAATATACGGCCAGCCGCATAATAACGCACTTTTTAGTGCCGGTGCTCTACGCTCCGTCGCCTTCTTCGGCCACTCGTAAACTCCGTCATAAGGAAACCGCTCGGGCGCCTCGGTTATTAATTACGGATTAATTAGGTCGTTATTCAAATTGTAACATTTTATCCATCCCCGCCTACTCGCTCCCCTCGCTCACTCTCGCCGACTTTTCTAGCGGTTCCCTTCTCTCTTTTCCGTAGTCTGGTCGAAGTTCTTTATTTTTCGTGTTTGAAGTTGTCAGCCTGCGTCGGATAAGTTTTCTATTCAGATCAAATGCTGTTCGTAAAGGGAGTTTCATACTAAGAACCTCAAAAACTGGAACGTGGGAAAATTATTATAAACAAATTACGATGAAATGGTGCATTTATAATTTTATCTAGAGAGTATTATCATTAATACGGTTGATGCAAATTATCCTGGACCATTGCTGCTATATCTGCCACTGTGATCACTAATTTCTAACCGTAGAATTCTAAACAAACGTTTGAATAAAATAGATTGTACAAACCCCTTCATCTTATGATTTTATTATAGTCACAATCATGAAATCAGGAATGATGTTATCTTTTTCATAGTCACAGGCCGCTTTTTCTGTAAAGATTTTTTTTCTACGCTAATATACTGAGACATGTGTGGAATTGACTTCTTTTTTAATTGTGCAAGGACCACTTAGGAATAGATTAAGATTGCCTTTGATTGCTTCTAATGTTATTTTAGTTTAGCGAAGAGCTCAAAATTGTATTTCCTACATCCAGAGAGTCTGTAGCACTACTTTACAGGAAAATTTTAAACCTGGTCTGGTGAGAAATGATGCACCGGTTGGTTCAAAAACTCGTGACAAGTGACCTGAAACGCCGAAGTTGAGTGGTTACAACTGTGGGCAATATTAGGGTCCAAAAGTAGTATGTAGGCCACTTCAGTATGCAAAGATGATGTATGATACACATATTTCAAGTATATGCATCAGACTCATATTTATATTGATAAATACTCTTTTTTTTAACTAATTTATAATTCCATTATTTCAAAACACTTAATTTAGATTAAGGCTCTTGACTGATACTTCAAGATTCATGAAAGATGAAACAAAAAGTTTGAGCGTATATCACGCCCGTGTATACAACAAGAAGTATAAGATTATCGCCTATAGAGAGGGAATCTAGTTTATCACCCTATCCCCATTGCGAGCGTACTTCAAATACCAACCCCTTCCTATACATGACCTGAGTGCATTTTCTGGTATAAGGACAATCGAGTAGTAAAAGAAGTAAGTACGACCTTTTGAATAGAGCGACCGGTTACTGAGTGTTATAGGAATTCACTTCTTTTACTTATCACAAAACCGTGAAAGACTTTGCATCATAGGCTACGAACCATATTTTTATGTGCAAAGTTTTAAACGTAGCTGACTTCGATTTTACGATCCTTTGTACGGAAAATGCAGTAATGAACATATATTGTGAACGAGAAACACATATTAGAAGGAATGGTTTATGCTTATTGTGCGTATGATTACGTGTTTGTAATATTTTATTCAATAGTACAGTTGATGAAAAAAACAATTTTTCAACTTTACAACTGAAAAACAATTGATTTGGGTTGATTTGGAAAATTTAGTTTACAGTTATTCTTCAAAAAAATATTGGAAGATTATTATTTAAGAATAAAACAACAGTAGTTTAACTCAAACTCAATACTTATTATTAGAAGTTACCTATTGTAAGAAGTACAATGCAGAAAATAAGAACTGATAAGTTCGAAAAGGAACTTTGGCCCTTTGACGTCATAAACAGTCACAAACGCATTTTCCCTCTTTTTCCTATGCTCAAATTTCACAGCACACTATTAGACGTAATTAAGTAAGTCGAGTCGTTTTTGTATAACATATTGCAGTATAGACTCATATATACAGTGACAGTAGCAATATTCTAACAGAAAGAAATAGTTTTCTGGAAAATTATGAGGAAAATTAAGTATATAATGTAAAAAAAAACATAATAAAATTGTGCCGATTTATTTTGCACTATTAAAGAAAAAGTTATGAAGGTATAATCATAATAATACAAAAGGTATAAGCCATTATTCCTAGTATACGTATCATGTTCTCAATATATTTTCTTTGTTCTTTGTTCCGTGGAAAATCCCAATGTTTATGTTGACGTTCGACTGGCTCGATGCGCTATAATTTATTTTATACTAAATATCTTTTCGACATGCATTGTATATACATATTTTTATGCATCAATATCTTGATATTTTTATTACTTTCGTTTTAACATTTATTGAGTTACCCATTGTGACCTGCAAGCCGCTTTTATGATTTGCGTTATCTAGATCGATTTGTACATAAATGAAAATATTAATAGTACAAATCAAAGAGTTTGAAATAGAACGAGCAATAGTAGACTATTAAAATAAAAATAATCGTAGTAAGCTATGTTGGTATTGACTTCAATACCTCTAATAACGATAAAAATTAAAATGTGCTTGTACAATTATTTCCTGTATCAAGTCACATGTTTTATAGTAAGAACTAATACATCTTTTACAGAATAATTAAGTCTATGAATTGAAATGCTTTTAGAATTATGTTATACTTATTTTGGGCTCGTACGTCGTAATTAATTATTATCAATAACGTTTTGTCTCTCAAAAAATTAAGACTTTAATAACAAAACATTTTAATTGAGATTTATTATATAGTATCAAAATATCAAATTTAATAATTAAAACATAATTATAAAACAGATTTATGACATCAATCTATTTAACATTAACATATTATAACAAGGAACACATAAAAATATACAACAATGTGCATTCTTTACAACATTATACATATCTTTCCATTTCTGGCTAACTGTAGTTGTTACAATTCGATAGACCAAGAATTTATGCTACTCATCAACGATCGCACTTCTCAGATACGTCTATTTTCTTGAATAAGGGAAGAGCATAAGAAAAAAAGTAAATTTACCGTAGAAGTGCATTTTAATGTGAAAAATTTCGTTGATTGTCCCTTTCAACATACGTAATATGCATAATTCCATACACAAATTTTCTAATGGCGTAGAACATCGTGTACTCGAAAGGTCAGGGGAACAAACTGTTCACAAAATTAATTAACCGGCTCGTTTTGCCTAGAAATTCTATTATTCATTGGAAATCATTGTAGCCAAGCAAACTAGAGCAAATTATTCGAACACAATGAGTTGGGTTTGTTAATTAAGCAAATTTCGAAGTTTCTTTGAATAATGCCGCCACTTCGTACACGTTCCTTAATTGCTCAAAATATTGTGTAAAATCAGGCCAGTTAAGTACGGCCAGAATCGTCTCGTCGATACTCGATTATTAGGGGCTTAGTGATTTCGAAATCGAGGCAATTACAATCCGGCGTAGATTGGAAAATAGTTCCGCGCAGTCCTGAAATCCTCTTTGCTCCAAAGTATATTCCTCCGAGTCGCAGTCAAAGTCCAATGTAGGTCACTTGACGGCGCGCGAGGCTTCGCGCACAAGTATGCCCCGGTGCCCCAACGCGTGTATACGTAAGACCCGACATTGCCGGATAGAGTTTGCGTAAAATAGTAAGCTGATCAAGAATCAAGACCCAGCTGCGAAGGGCTGCGGGCTCTTCTCTGCTCCATATATAGTACAGTGAGAATATAAAACACATCGAGAACTCTGATGTGGGTTGTCTGTGCGTGTGCCAAGCGGACCATTGAATGTAACCGCACTGTATCGCTTGATTAGCTCGTTTGCCAAGTGCGCAAACGCTGTAATTACTATTCGCCTTTCAGATTATTGCACAGCCGCGGAAAATAAGAGATCGGAAAAGCCACGTGTCTCTTGTCGCAGAGAGCGAGCGAATTAACTATATAAATGTGTAAGTCACGTGTCACTTGCTCCTGAGCATATGTGTGTGTGTTTGTGTGTGTGTGTGTGTACGTATTCGATAGGATAGCATTCCACTATATAGCCGGGGAGCAGTGGAATTCCGGTCGTTCGCTGAATATCCAGAGCATTTAGCAAAGTAGTGTATACGTATAGGGCTGCAGCAGAGAAATGCTCTACTGAGCTGAACGCATACGCGCAATTCATCCGAATCCAAAGCCAAACCCCCCCGGTCCGTTTTCTGTCCTCGACCCTGCGCACACATGGCGACAGAGGAGGGGGGGGGGGGTATAGAGGGTGAAAGAGGGAGAGGGAGAGAGAGAGAGAGAGGATTTTCGATAAACGTCACGGCAGTCCCCTCGATGCGAGCTTGCACGAACGGTATTCTCCTCTCATTCGGCTCATTTTGCGCTTCGCTAACATCATGTATATATGGCTGTGGCCTTTTACCGGCCGCTCTCTGTCTCTCCCTCTCTCTGTCTCTCTGCCTGTATTCACGCGCGCTTCTCATTAGGCGACCTGATATTGCGTTTGGCGGTCTTTTATCCCGTAGTTTACACTCGCGTTCAGATCGTTATGCGGACCGCTCTAAAGTTGGTTGGGAGAGTTGATGATCCTCCCTGTTATTGAAAACTTGTTCATGACCATCGGCGGAATGAATAACTCAAGTATTGTATGCGTGAGCTCCGATTTCATAGTACTTTATTCATACGCGAGCGATCCGACTGCTTTGATAAGTTTATTTCAAACCTCCGCGTCAGATGTTCGCTCAGATACACCAATTGGACCGAACTATTAATTATCAGCGCATTAGGATTTTCCCAGCTATGAGTAACGCGCTCGCAAAGTTGTTGATACCTTCGTTTCGCGTCGATGCATTGCCATGCCGTGATCTATCTTGATTAATTTAACCCATGCGATCTCGAAAATAATACCCAATAGTGTGATCTTACGTTACGAACAGCTGTATTTGCGATTCATGATGAAGAAAACAATAGTTAAGAGTAAAATTTCACGTAATTGTATTTATTATAATAATTTTAATAAATATAATTACTTGGATTTCAATGTTTTTATTACTTGGATATGAAAACAGTACTTTCTGGTATTTCCTAAGAGATTGTTTTAAGTAGTGTATCCGCATTCTTTTCCTATAGAACTCATTTACTCAACATGAGAGTGCGATCATTATGGAGATAATTAAGCAGAACTTAAGTACTTGATACGCAATTTAAAGCAGTCGAATACATCAAAATACTTGTCTAATATACATCCAACAGATATACGCAATTTTGAAAATAGAATAATGAAGCCCTCCACAGTGTAGTACTTATGTTTTAATCCAAATATTTTAAGTTGAGGATTAAATTCAAATGATGGTGCTCAAGATCTCGTCGCATACATCCCAATTATTTTGAATATCTTTAGGAAGCATCCCTGAAAATCTCAACACGAGCTCAAGCAGACTGCGAGGCGACTACGAGGATCCTTTAATTGAGATGCTTTTCCCGTTTCCGTCGCGAAAACAAAGAATCGTTTCCATAACTGAAATGAGAGCTTTACCAAACAGACTAAGATTTAAAAATATCTTTCAACAAAGGGGGTCGCAACTTCCGGGTCATGGATTTCTCTGAAACGACTGCTTCTGCTGATTCCGAAAGGGAAGAATAAACTTTTTTGTTCCATCCCCGCTCTCATTTGTACGTATTTATTTCCTCAGGGAACATTTATTTCAAGGGAAGGGACGACGTTAATTAAGTAAGTAAATCCACTATTACAGTATTGCGTTACTAAAGTTTAAAAGAATTGTTCCACTTATTTGCGAATGAGGATTTTATTTTTGTTAAACTAGAAAAATTAACATTATATAAATCGGTTCAGAGTATACGTATTAGAAAAAAAAATCAAAATTTATTTGAATGATGCGTTTTACATTTTATTTTTGATAGTCCTTTAAATATTTTTTCAGATTGAAAACAATTCTAAGCATTTAATTCCTGTACACAAATATAATCTGTAGATTTCTAGAAATGGATGAAATTAACTCGTTATATTTTGGAAAACATTTTATATAATTCACTTCTTTGTGAACGTAGGGATTTTTGATTTAAATGGTGTGAACATTTTTTTTTTTAGAGTGAAAGTACTGAGCATTTCAGTTTATCACATCTTTTTCAATTGTTTTGCATCTTCTTACATAAATCAAAGGCAAACGTTATCCAGTTCCAACTCAACACTAATTTTTTCATATTTTAATTTCACAGGTAAGCCGGGGTGTCTCGAGCCGGAAGAACGGCTGCTCCCTACGTCAATTAATTTCCGCGAGATCCTATTAAAGCCGGCAGTCATCTTAGCAAACATTTTTCAACCTCGCGCGAAGCAACATGCAATCTCGATTAAAATAGTGTCAAGAAGCAGCGCCGGCAACTAGCAGCCCCCGGAACAAAGCCGTCGTACACACACATGCAGCACATGCAGGCCAATATCCGTCTAAATCCTACTACTCGAGAGTTCGAACGCCGATGCCACGCTGCAAAAGAGTTCAAAGGGCCGCAAAACCATTGACTCCGTCTCGTGTTAAGTAAGTAGCTGGCCTGCTTACTCCGCCTGCTTGTTCAGCTTTCTCGCCAGCTATACAGCAACGAACGCTCGGTTTCAGCCTCCTCTTCGAGCACGTTTCTTCGCTCCTGTTATTCCACTGATCCGCCAGACTAAGTCGTACTTAAAGGGTCAGAGTGATTTCTGGGCATTGGGGGTTTATTTGGTGAAAAGCAACGAGTAATTGCGATGAACACTCGACACTGTTGAAGTTTTTATAAAACTCGTTAATGCAGCGAAGGTAGAATCACGTGGGACTCTTCCGAGAACTTCAAATGAACTTCATTGTTATCGCCGGCACAAACAAAACGATTATGCGTTTGAATCAATTAAAATGTAAAAAGAAATGGAGGTTTCATAACTCATACCGAGCAGATGCAATAAAAATTTTATCGCGAGCAGCAATTAAGTGTCTCGGAACACATTAAAAATTCGTACTGTACTAATTAAACGTAACGCGAAAGTCAGCGCACGATCGTTATCTATCGCGAGTTTCTACCGCCAACTACCGCTGTATACTCATTAATCAATGTCTAAAACGTTATCAGTGCATGTGTGTGTGTATGTCATCAACTTTTCTATTCTTACTCGCACATTTTTGCCGGTAACAATTATTTTCGTCATCCCAAAGCTGTGAATACTGCGATCATTAATCCTGCGCAGCAGCTGAATCTCGCTCTGTACGGGAGATGAGCTCTTCTCTGTACGGAATAGCTCTGTGTAGGCTTATCTAACCTCTTTCGCCTAAGAGGTATCAGATCAAGGAATCAAAGCCCGACGGCTGATTGACGAAATCCTCAATGATCACAACATTCAAATCCTTTGGTAAATGGAATCGGGGATTTACGATAGCTTTATTCCTTTACAGCGGGAGTAGATATATCTTTATGGATTTCCATAAAACCGTATTACAAATATTTGCTTATTCGCCTTTGAAATATTTTATATACTTTTAAAATATGTCGTTTACATTACAAATATTTGCTTATTCGTCTTTGTGCTATTATATACGTTCTTAAAATGTCGCTTGTATTTTTTAAAAGGCTTATAAGCTGAAGGTCAAAATAAGTTAAATCACAATTTTATTAAGAATTCCCGAACAGTATATTACGTGTCTAGATACAGGCGGCAAATGGAAACGCCTTGTTATCGTTACGTTCGAAATTTCGAAAATCCATTTTTGTTTCTGAAGTAGATATGGCATAAGTAATATCCAAATATGAATTTGTGGATTTTAGTCATTCTCGCCCCCTAAAGGAGTTTACCCTACGATATCATTTAATTGTAAGTTTCAGACCCTATTAGCCCGTGGCAAAGCCGTGACAAGAGTTGCTAGTATAATGTATGCAAGTACGGCACGGAGAGATCACGCGTTTACAGGCACTCTATCATTATGATTTTCATGCGCTGTAATATACTTCTCGAGCTCCAGCCGACAGGTGTCATGCCAAGCAGAGACGCTATTCTACACATCGCAAAACTTGTCGTGGAAAGTCAAACGTTACACCTTCGCGCAGTCCTTTACTTGAATTCCGGACTGACTGAAACTTTTTAGTTTTGATTTCATTTTAACGTTTTCAAATTTTATAAAGAGAAGAAAATTTATTGCAACGCAAAAATGTACTGTGACAGGCGAATTACGAAATTGCATGATTTTATAGGGACTAAATCAATTTACAGTTTGGGTTGGTTTTTATTGGATTACTGTATCGATAGTACGACTATTTTCTCACTTCCGTATTCCTTCAAAACTTAGTTAACTCTAACAAATTGTGATCTTTTTCAAATTAGAAATGTATTTTATTATCTTGATTTTAATCATTTAGTTTTGGTCTTTAAAGAAATCAAAAGGATTACTTATCTACATCTAAATTTAAATTTAGTATATTTTCCTATACCTTACATTTGTAGAAAGCTTAGATCAACTTGTTTTTCGAATTTTCAGCTTATATTTTAGCATTGTACGTATTTTATTGTATTAAAATTTTATGTTTCATGTTTTATGTTGCATTTTAAAGGTGAACTTTGTGCATTAATTAGTTGAATAAATAAATTAACGTATAAATAATGAAAATACTACCTGTACTTACATGATAATAACTGAAATAGTATTGCAGAGATAGTGTACATAGCAGAGTAGCAAACATATGTAATATTAAGTAATCGATATTGTAAATATTAAGCGCAGTTTGCAGTTAATTAGTGATGCAACATCAACATTTTTTCTTCTCTAAGCCGATCCGAAGATTCGAATCTCATTTTGCATGTAGCAACAGATTTCGCCGTATTATTGGTTCAATACAAACGCAATTAAAAGCGAAAAGCTTATGTAAGTATGCGCAGTAGGATTACATTTATCTCTCTTTCTCTATATGCACATGATGGAAATAATAATTGATTGCTATGTGCTCGTAGAAGCTTGTATACATATGTGAGGTGTTTTTGCACATTATGAGATAGATCCGAGTAAATACTCACATTGTTGTGACTACTGTGCAATGATCAACTGATGAAAGGATTGTTTACTCAGTAGACATGCTTCTGATCACTGAAGGATCTTTAGACTCACCTGAAACAAGAACATTACAATAAAATTATTATTATTATTATTAATAATACTGTTATTATAGGTATATTTATTGCAGATATTCCGCCGCGTCAGACTGTAATGTACAAAAATAGCTCAGTAATACTCGCTCTCTAAAATTCTACTTCTTTCCCCACGTGTTTACGTACGGCTCGTACGTAAAGCCTATCTACAAAAAGAGCGTGCAAAAAATATCTATATAAAGAAAATTGATAATCTATGCAATATGCACACACATACATATTTACATTAAAAGTTTTTATGGCAAACATTTTTCTTGTACTAAGCAGAAATACCGCGCGGTAGTGCAGACGCACGCGCGTGATCTATACGCGGCAAAGAGGAAATTCGAAACGACGCGGGGTTGAAATAATGTTTCTTCGCCTCCTGAATTCTCGGAGCGAAAAATTGCACTCGTCATTCAATATTGAGAGCAGAAAACATACAGCGCGCAGCCAAGTGCGGCAAGCCATACATCAGATACTCGGAAAGACACGCGGTATGAAAATTGCACGTTTCGTATTTGTGCTCAAATGCGCGGATTCCGAATGGCTGCGAAGCATCCGGGCGCTCCAGGCGGGGGTGGAGAAAAAAAACACACACACACACACACAGAGATAGGAGGCGAGGAACGAAAAAACGAGCCGTACGCGTCCGTCAATTGTAACAATAAGCAGTTACCGACACTCGTAGCGCGGCGCGGGTAATTTCGACCGCTGCGTATTCGCGTTAAACTTGCTTCATTTTTCTCTCGGCGTGCGCTGCACCGTTCTTTTCCTGTTTTTCATTGATCCACGGAAAAGTGGCGGGGAGGGGGGGGGGACGAGGCGTTTCGCGAAAACAAATTTATCAGGCTCTCCGCCGCGGCCATTGAGAGCGGAAGTAATTGCGAAAGGTGAAAAAGTCTTTGACCTGGATATAAAGGTTGATGTAGACTTCTTTGCCGGTATATTTTTTAAAAATAGTATACAGCACGACGAGGTGTCAACTCTGCCGCATAGCATTAGAGAGTTGTAAAACCGATGTAGTACGCGGTGAATCTATTATGTCCATGCCTGTTGTTTAGAATAATTATTAAATGATCGTAGGGTCGTACTACCGTTCGCTAAATTTTTGAAACTCGATGTATCATATTTTCAATTTTCCTAAAAAATGCATGTGTTCAATTCTCCGAAAAAAAATGCATTTTTCGAGGGTCCAGAAATCATAAAATTTTTTTTAAAGTTAGAGGTTTCGGATTGGTCAGCCTTTCTTCTGCAAGTCGAAAGATGGTAAAAAATGCAGAGGAACATGGAAAACATGGAACATGAGAAATTAACATGAGGAGGTATATGGAAAAGAAAATCGGCTTTAAGATTTTTATATTTGTTTCATTAAATGGACATAACTTTTCTTTTGATCAGAGCATCGAATTTGGGCATATTTTTTAAAAATTAAAGCTCTTTTTTGTACTTCATTGTAGTGTAATTTGAAATTTTATTGGTGCCTAGGGAACATTCGTAGTTGTTATTATTCCAGTATTTTGATGTACTAATTTTTTGTTTAAAAAGAAAACGTAAAATGGCTCAGAAGTATGGTTAGTGGTAACTTTTCCCATGATCCTCTGCATTTTTTACCATCTTAAAAAAAATTTTCGATTTCTGAACCCCCGAAAAGTGAATTTTTTTTCGTAGAATTCGACATATGTCGAATTTCAAAAAATAAATGTACTTTTCTTTGGTCTGGAAATCGAAAAAATTTTTTTAAAGCTAGAAATTTCGGACCGATCAAACTTTTTTCTGTAACTCGAAAGTTAGTCAAAAATGCAGAGAAACATGGAAAAAGTAACTAGTAACAATGTTTCTGAGCCATTTAAAATTTTTTTTACAAAAAATTAATGCGTAAAAATACTTTCCGAGGTACCAATAAAATTTCAAATTACACTACAACAATAAAGTATTTTTATAGAGCTTTAATTTAAAAAAAATATACCAAGATTCGATGTTCTGATCAAAAGTTATGCCCGTTTAAAAGGAAAAAATAATAAAAATCCGAATAGCCGATTTTTCTCTTTTCTACCCATATGCCTCCCCATGTTAAATTTTCATATTCTGCATTTCCCATATTCCTCAACATTTTTTATCATCTTTTGGCTCAACAAAAAAGTGTCATTGGTCCGAAAGCTCTAGCTTAAAAAATTTCTTTTCGAATTCCAGACCAAATAAAAGTGTATTTATTTTTTGAAATTCGACATATATACGTACACCAAGAAGCTTCCAAATCGCACCTCACCTGAAAAGCCCCACACGCACTAATTCGTTTTATCCCCCGAAACCTTTCGCATCGAAAGCGTCTATAACCGATCGTTAGCGTTCCGTCGATTCGACACGGCGAAAAGTATCCCGCAGCGAGAGGACAGAAGCGAAAGAGCAAATCTCGCGCCGGCAGGGCGCGTTAATTAGTTTTACTCGCGGGGTCGCGGCGTTCTTGGCGCGCGCCGCGCCTGCATCATTGATCTGCCGAGCTTGCGGCAGCGCACTGCTCTCCCGCGAAACTTTGTTTACCCCCGTCGCCAATAATACAGTCGTCTCATTTCGCGGAGCTGGTAGTCGAGTGAGCTCGTACGCGATATCCTCTCCCGCGCTCCTGCATGCGCGCGAAGCTTGCACGATTGAAAGCTCGCAAGTTCATTACGGACAAAGCAATTGCGCCTAGAAACGAGCCTCTCTTCATCCAAGAGACATAGATTCTATCTCTGCCAGCCACTTTCGGGGATAGGCATCAGGCACGTGCAGACTCCCCGCCGCGTACGTGCATGTATTGTACGCCGCGCGCCAGCGCGCAAATACTTACACGCAATTAGGCAGGTCAAGTCCTCGACGCAGAGCAACTGTTCCGCGCTCGTATATATACGGTGATACGCGCGCGTATACTGCCGTGCCTGCGCCTCTCTATCGCGCAGCTACTTCCCTTTCATATATACTCTCGTCATTGTCGCGCATCAAATCTTAATACGAGCGCGCATTGCTGCCTCCTCGTTAATGGGAATAAGCGCGCGCGTCGTGAGAGGGGAAACGAGCTCTGCGAGAACGGCTGGCTCAATCTGTCGAGTTGCTGCTGCTGCTGCTGCTGCTCGAGCTTCTAATTCCTTTGACGTTTACCTTTTCATTATTTCAGACTGTTATACCAGGAGTGCAGATGCATCGCGTCTTTTGAGCCTTGGATTCGGCGTTCGCTTGAGACTGTGGGGAATGAATCTTTAGGTAAAAAAAATAAAATAAAAAAGGAAGTATAGTCGCTGTTTCTTGTGAGACGAGGGCGCAATAAAGTTCGGCAAGTCGTATATTTATGTAATGTTATTGTAGACTGGAGGATCTCCTGTAAACCAGCGATTTTCATTGAGATTGTCTTTTACGGTATCCGCATATCTGAACTAAATCGCAAAAATTGTAAAAATCTTTGTTCAAGGCACACCTATCAGACGTATTTTTTCTCGTTCCTTAAGCCATTCTGAAAGAGAAAAAACTCACATGGTCAGCCAATCGTGGGTTTACACTTTTTTCCGGAGCAAAAACGATTCGATAAATGAGAAATAATTAACAAAAAAGAATTCACAGATTTTTTATTTTAGAAAACTATGGACTTTTATAAAAATTTTATTACAACAAAACTGTTTTAAAATTTATCAAAGAATCCTCTGAAATTTTTTCAGATTGATCTGGTACAATTTTTGATTCGAAAAGCCAAAAAAATCGAAATTTCGAAAAACGTCCTTTAAAGATCTGAAAAAATTTCGGATCATTTTTTACTGAATTTTAAGAAATTTTTGTTTTAATGAAATTTTTATAAAAGTCCATAGTTTTCGAGAGAAAAATCAATGAATTCTTTTTTTGTTAATTATTTCTCATTTTTCGAGTCGATTTTGCTCTGGAAAAAATATATCCTACAATTGGCCGATCATGCGAACTTTTTCTATTTCAGAATGACCTAAGGAACGAGAAAAAATAGGCCTGGTAAATGTACCTTCAACAAAAATTCTTGCAATTTTTCCGGTTGAGTTATTTCCACTATTTGCACATATTTTTAATTGTTTCTTTTTCATTCGCAGTAAGCATTATTTTAATGTTTATCGCATGTTTATCGCGTGAAACAGGATAATAAAGCGGGATTTTAACGCGAGAGGCTAAAAATATGTACCTGCTATATGCAGCGGAATCATTACTCGAATATACACGCCGATCACGATGTATGCGCAAAGTTTCCCTCTGCAAGCAACTTCTTATCTTCCTCCATTAAATTATCTCCAACACACCGATACCTTTGCAGATTCGACGAAAGCCCGTCGATAATCGGTATACATAGATATAAGCGACGAGCAGACAACAGAGTCCAAAGAACATAGCTCGCCGCGACAGAGGCTGACTGGCCCGATTATTTTCCAGGCTGCATAAAACGTAATTTCGATTTCGCGCGCGGGAAAGCCGCGGCGTTGCGGGCTGTAGGTGGTAATATGACTTGAAAGCGCGCAGCGGCAGCGAAAAAACCGGTCCTCTCGAGGGGGATGAAGCCGTCTTGTTTGCGGAAACGATGATACCGTCGGCCGCCTTATCGGCACGCTCTTTGTCATTCGATAAGCCAGAAGCCGCTGCGCGATGAGAAGGGAAGTCGGCTCCGCTGCCCCCCCCCCCTGCCATCCCAGCTCTCCCGCTCGCTCCCCCCCACCACCCTGTCGTTCATGTTACAACAATGCCGACACAGCTTGCCGCTTCCTCGCGCGGTGCTGATGACACGCTCTATCTGCTGCTTGGCCGCCTCTTCTCAAAGTGTGCTCGCGATCGACTTGGCTCTCGCGCATTCTATATATATATATGTAAGACTGTTGACACGCAGCTCGAGAGAGTCTACGGCCGCCGCCGTAGACTCGATTGCCAGCGCACATACACGCCGTATATATATACGGCCGCACTGCTGTATGTAGCCGTGGCGACGGCCGCCCGAGGCGTCGTCGCTGCGGATTATAATTCGTTCAACGTTGATCCGATTGATTTCGCCATTAACTGCCGCGCAGACCGAATATTTCGACGATTACATTAGCATAATGCGGTAGATTATGTGCGGGGCGCGCGAGCAGGAGACAGAGGGGGAGAAGGGGGACAGAGAGAATATTCACAAAGTTTCTGCGTATAAGGTTCGCTGGAAATTATTTAAAGGTGAATGAGCTTGCGATAAGCTGATGCGAGCGCGCGAGCGTTCCAAAAGGTTTTAAAGGAGATGGCTTTGAAGGGAGGTACATTCGGCTGCGATGATATTTGGCCACTGCACTGATCCGCATTTAGTGCGAAACTTGAACGATTTCTGTAATACGTTAGCCTAAGTGAAGTTTAAACTATCAAGAGTCACCCGGTCTTTACACGTGCTCTAACGTTATAACGTAGAGCAAAGATATTCATTACTCTCTCTCTCTCTCTCTCTCTCGTTTGTGCTTAAACAGAGAAAGCTTCCGCTGTAATCTCTTTTGCTTTGGTACTGGCGCATTGATGATATCTTGCGGAGAGGCAAGACATTAAAAAAAAAAGATCGTTATATATACGTGCACACATTTTTCATTTTCCATTGAAAACGCGGTGGACGATGGCGTCTGTCCCCGTGGTATGCTTCTGTTAAATTAACAGTATGCGCGTTAACTTACTTCTCAAGTTAAGCACCAGACGGTACATCAACATTACTCAAAGTTATTGCGGCACCCAAGTACCAGAGGTATCCCATCTGGGACTTAACACGTTAATGCGTAATGCGATGGAGAATGAAGCCTCAGAATGCATATATTCTCGAGAAATTTAATTACATAAACACTAAAACTCAATTAATCGTCCGAAAGTTAAGGTCGGAATCTCGCAATGCGGGCTGTATTGACGGGTAATTGAATACGAATGAAGCCGTGTGCATAGAATTGGTAAGGGTGTACATAGCATTCGATCAGAAATGTTCTTGATATTATAAATAGTTCTATAGAACAATTAGTGCATAGCGTCAGTAATATTTAAATTTTCTTCAAATTTTTTCAAAAATACGTTTCAAGGCACAGGAAGTTATGATGTATGTTTATATGCATTTGCGTAGCAGTATACATATACTGCTTTATCTCAGAAATGACGACTTGATTGTATATTAACTTGTTCGTTTTTTTCCTGTTTAGGATTCAGGAAAACGATTAACTTTTAGCCAATGTTTTTTCGAAAAGTTGATATCTTTCTGTTTTTTGAATGATAAAATTAAGATATCCTAATCGCACAATAAGCAGTTTCAAAAATTTAATATTATTTACTTTCGAGCAAATTGAGGTTTAACCAAGTAAAGATACTTTTTCCGTCATACGTAAAAGCAGCAGAAATTATCTGTGATCAATCAATGTTCAAATGTTAAGGCCATAGACTTTAGAAGTACTTCTTATACCTATAGTCATCGATTGAGACTTGACCATTTTCATTCGTGAGGTTTAGCGATAGTTTTCAACATTATTAGATTAAAGATAAAGAGCGATTATCTTGCTCTAGGTGCCTTAAAAAAGTGAATGCTTACTGTTTGCTCCCTATTATTATAATATGAAATGTATGCAAAATCTCGACTGCAAATAGTATATTAGTGAGCCGAAGACGAGGTCCGTAAGCTCGGTTCATTAAAATACTTTTTTTGCACCGGTAAGTACGATATTTTATGTTCTTCTGGCTTAAAATAAGCAGCGAAGGCGTGTTTTTGAGGTTAGACGAACGTAAAAGTTGTTTGTTAAGCAATATAGGATTCAAGTGTCATTAAAATGTATTGATAAATTAATTTTGATTATAAATAATTGCAATGGAGAAATGTGCACAGTAAAATAACAACAGAAAAAAATACCCAAAAAAAAGTTCTCAAGTAGTGTTATCTCCGAAAATCTATCAGTAACTCTCATACGAAGAACTAGTTACATTTACTCGAAATATTTGCTTCATTCAGCTTACACTTTATTTTACTTCTTACTTCTTACTAGTACTATATGAAATATAGATATGTAGTATAGATTTGTTGATATAGATAATATACGAAATAAAAAGTATTTCTGGCTACAATGTGGGTACTATTGTATACTATTTACATTTGCGAATAGCTCAAATTTTTGAAGTGTCGCTTTTGAGGACGTTTGAATAATCGTTTGAAAATAATCGTTTGTTTTAGTCTATTGTATAACTACATCAGTTTTTTGTAAACATCGTTATAAAGCGTTATCTTCTGAGGCTAGAAGGATGATTCTATTCGCTTAAATCTGTATTCGTTGTAAAGCGATAAAGCAATTTATAAATTTTAGAGCCACCATAAACTATCGGCTTCCGACCGAAACGATATATCACCTTACTCGCTCTTCTTCATGCCTATTTACCGAATTAAAAAAAATCATGCGTTTATTACGTGATTGTTTTATCACCAAATGATTCCATTAGATTGTTCATTAATGAATTTATGAAATTTGTCGACATCCAAAATGCTGTTTATAAATATTGATTATTATTTATTGAATGGTGCTCAATTAATAATCGTTATATGAATAATGGTCTGAGCATTTTCTGATGTTCACGTTCTATCTGTTAGTGCTAAGGCGTATAAAATTTACGGTTTGGTTAGGAGATCTACTAAAGACTCTTTCTTTCAATCGTTGGTTTTGCCGCACTTAACATATTGTTCATTTATCTGGTCACCCTATGTATAACTTTAATAAACAACTTCAATAGATAACTTTAATTAATAAGCTTATACGCATAATAACGTCTGCAATTCATAAGCTTGTAATAACAAAAGACAACAGATTTTTTACAACTGTAAATTTTCCAAAATTTTAGGCGATTTCCACTGACAAGTCTTCTGTTGACTGATTAGTTGAAGGGTTAAGTGAAATATCCGTATCTAAATGGTCGCGATTCTTCCAGTGTAGGTTTCTTGCTTGACTTTTGACATAAATTGCAGAGCGTTCTAAAACCATGAGTATTTTTATGACTATGACGTCAACCAATGCGCAGTCAAAATTTAGGATTTATGTATTTAATTAATATTATCACCCGTTCAGAGCGGTGAAAAATTCCTTCATTATATTCTTTTTACCATATTTCAATGTTCTATAAAGAATATTTACTGCTTAAGACTAATGTAATCAACTTAAAGATAAGATATTGCGTCAGACTAATTTTGATATAAATATAGGTCGCTTAAGTGTGCAATACAGTTCAGTAATCATGAAGATCATAACTTTACTGATTTTTGGACTTGTAGTACTTGGTGCTTCGGCATCTAAATTGGATTACAGTGGCATTGCGCAAGATCTTAATTGGTGGAAAACTAGTGTGCTCTACCAAATTTATCCACGCAGCTTTAAAGATAGTGATGGCGATGGAATTGGTGATCTTAAAGGAATTATCAGCAAATTAGAACACGTAAAGGATGCCGGTGCCGATGCAATCTGGTTGTCGCCAATCTTCACAAGCCCACAAAAAGATTACGGTTACGATATTTCCAACTTCTATGACATAACACCGGAATATGGAACTCTTGCGGATTTCGACGAGCTTATTACCAAAGCCAAATCATTGGGTTTAAGAGTATTGCTTGATTTCGTCCCTAATCATACCTCATTGGAACACGAGTGGTTCCAGAAGAGTAAACAACATATCCAGCCCTATGATGACTTTTACATTTGGCGTAACGCAACGATTGGATCCAATGGCGAGAGAGAGCCACCTAATAATTGGTTATCTGTATTTGGTGGCTCTGCCTGGGAATGGAATGAGGAACGTCAACAATACTATTACCATGCTTTCGTTGCTGGACAACCTGATTTGAATTATCGTAACTTGGTTTTACGACAAGAAATGAAAAAAGTTTTGACCTTTTGGATGGACCGTGGAGTAGATGGTTTTAGAGTAGATTCAGTCAATTTTTTGTTTGAAGATTTGTTATTACGAAATGAACCTACATCGAATATCCCAGGACCTGCTGATTCCTTTGCTTCCTTAAATCACACCTACACCATGGACTTAGAAGATACTTATGACGTTGTCAAGGAATGGCAAGAACTGATTGACAATTATGTAACTAATAATAAAACAGATGGTAAAGTACAAATTTTAGAAGCATATACACGTATTTCGAATTCAATCAAGTATTACAAGATCGGTGCCAATCCATTCAACTTCATGTTCGTAATTGCTTTGACCAACAGTTCAACAGCTGCTGACTTTAAAGAAAGGATCGATATTTGGTTAAACTCGATTCCTGATGGTAAAGTAGCCAATTGGGTAGTTGATAATCACGATAACAAAAGAACAGCTTCGCGATTCGGTTACCTAAATAATAGAGCAGATCAAATCTATTTGCTCGCTGGAGTTTTACCGGGAATTACAGTTGTTTACAATGGTGATGAAATTGGCATGATTGACAGACTCTTCACTTATGAGGAAACGGTTGATCCAGCTGGATGCCAAGCTGGGCCAGAAAGGTACATGTTTATGTCACGAGATCCTGAAAGGACTCCTTTTCAATGGGACAACACTCCTAACGCTGGTTTCTCCAGTGCGGCTAAGACATGGCTACCTGTTCATCCCAACTATGAAACTCTTAATTTAGCTGCTCAAAAGGAAGCTCCTAATTCTCATTTCAAGATATTCCAGGCTATGACGGCATTGAAGAAGACACCTACTTTGAAAGAAGGTAAGACCGACGTTCAGCTTGCCTGTGACCAAGTTCTAGCCGTAGTCCGAAGATTGGAAAATCAACCAACCGTTGTACTTCTTATAAACTTTTCCGATGCGTCTGTCACAATCGATATTCAAAGTACGTTGAATATTGAAAAAAATTTGAAGATACAAATAGCTAGTTTAACTTCGGGATTAGTTGCTGGATCATTAGTCGATACTACACAATTAGTCCTACCTCCAAGCGCAACAGTCATTCTTGCTTCTAATTTGTAATTATAGTTTTTAGAATAATAATTTACATTACTATACATTTAATTTTGAATTTATTTCAATTGTCAACTGTACCTGGTAATTCATTGTAATCGTTGGTATATACTAATGACATGTATAAACAAAACGAAACAAAATGTAAGAAATAAATTGTAGATCGTTGATAAAAACTAAATAGTCTTTAAATATTTCAATACCTGATAATTTTTATAATAAGTTGTATAAAACACCTAACTCTTCCTGAAATTTGAAGTGAATCAAAACTTGTTTACTTATTCAGTCGTTATAAATAATTAAAATTCAGTTTCAGTGTTTTCCTAAAATCCTCCTATATATAAATTCCTAAAATGACTACAATCAGATTTTATGTATTTTCAACTACATTCAAAAGTTACTAACGTAATAAACAATTCATCAAATATTTCTAATAATCAATTAGGGCATGGCGCTGGCACCCTTCGCGTAAAAATTTGCAGGCATATTTTACAGGGTAAATAAAACTTTGTCTCAGCGCACAATATCTCAAGCTCGAATTCCCTTTATCGCGGCAGTTCGGAGCTTCATTATACCGTTTCTTCGCGCAAGCTGTTCGAAAATATGGTAACGAGCGCGGAATTCGCGTGTTTCGACTGGATTATCGTGTGGCGTGTTTATCCCGCTGAGCAAACGCTAAATTAGCATATAAGCGCCTTGGCGCTCGTATTAGATACAAGACCGGTCGCCGCAACGACGACGTCGACGGGGAGGCAAAGGAGGGGCACAATTACACGAGCTACTAAAAGCTTTCAAAGCTCTCGACGCTCCCGACGTCGCGTGGGGGGGATAAAAACAATTTTCCAAAACTATACGACTCACAAGTGAAGTCACGGATTTTCACACGCCGCGCCATAAACACTGGCATCTCTTCCCCCTCCTCCCCTCCCCAACCCCTGTATATACTACTGAGATATAAGCAATAAAAAGAGCAAGGACTCGCGCTGTATACAGGACGCGGCAAAACTTTTGAGCGCGAGTCAGCTTCTGGAGTGTCCCATAAAAAGGATGGTGGCGAGACAGCATGAATAGAAATCGGCGTCAACGAGCTTCGCGCACGTCTACGTATACCTACATAGATACCTACACGTAGACGCAGTGCGGCGCGCGTCAGTGCTGCGCGTGTTTGCGGCCGGGCATCGGGGGAAAAAGGCTGGAAATTTGTGCAGACGGCAGTGTAACTGTCTTTTCAATTCGCCCGCGGCGAACATTCAGAATTACCGCATTCAGTGTTCGGCGTTTGTTTATCCGAGCGAATCCGCATTTTCCTGCGCGCGCGCACACACAGCAGACAGAGGCGGCGAGGGGTTAGTCCGGAGAACGAGAGCGCGAAGCGCAGAAGGAGAAAGGCAAAGCCGTGTACATATATACAGCGGCGTTGGTCTGCGCGCGTGAATAGGGAAGCAGATGAAGCGCCGCATAATTAATCTTCCTTCCGCGGCAGCAGCGTGTGTTGTCGTCGTCGCTCGCGACGTTCTGCTCGAGGCCGCGCTCACCGTCGTCGCCTCCTCGGAACTGCTGTTGCTGAAAACGCGCGAGAGAGGGTGGGAGGGAGGGAGAAAGCGAAGAAGGCACCGGGATTCCAGAGTTATACTGTTGGTAAGCGCAGCCAACTAGAGGCTGGCCCCTTTTATGCAAAAATCTCGGAATTTCGCCTGTCATGTGCCGCTGTCTCTATCTATCGCATACCTTTGGGAGAGAAAGGGAGCGGAGCGGGGAGATTTATCTTCGCTCGGCGAACTGTGCGGCCGCGCGGGCGTGAAATTCAGTGGTGATTCAGAATTCGAAAATGCAATTATATGAGCGATCCGTTGCGGGGGTTTCCTTTTTTTTTTCAATTTTTCGTTTTGTTTCGCGGCGCAAACGAATATTTCTCTACGCACGAAACGGTCCGAGAGAGAGAGAGAGAGAGAGAGAGAGAGAGAGAGAGAGAGAGAGAGAGAGAGAGAGAGAGAGAAAGCAACGAAGCAAACGTGGGACCATTAAATTTCGAGTGGCTTCATTTATGATTCGCGATTCGGAGAATTTCTCGTTTTTTAGCTTTGAAAAATTTGCTCATTTATTTATTTTGAAAGCTTCTCTCGGAAACATTCACGTTTATAGCGGGGAAAATGAATAATCTTTCGTTTCAAATTCATTTTTTACGCGCATCAAACGCTCGAATTCGGAGTAAATGCGTTACTATGTACCAAATATTGTGAGCACGTAAGTATGCTTGGAATATTAGTTACACATTTTTAGCTTTATCCATTCCACTTGAAAAGATCCACTTCTCGTTTCAATTTTTGACTTGTACTTGAGCAAATGAGAATATGTTAATCTTAAAAAAATCAAGAATTTACTTAATTACACCGAATCTTTTGACTCAACAGTTACATTACGAAGTAAGCTGCAAATTATTATTTCGGCGGAAAGTTGTGCTGAGTTGAAATAATTCACGTTTATTACAAAATAAATATCACGCTTTATACAACGTACGCTTATTATTCTCAAGACCTTGTCATCAGGTATCTCCTAAAACGTGCACAACTAAACATTAAAATTCCGCGTCGCTGTGCAGAACTTCTAATTACTTAAAATTCATAATTTAACGATAAAATTTCATACAATTACTTCCAACACTTTTCAACTCGTGCAATTAAATATATAAACTCGAAACTTTGCGAAACAATAGATTATGCAACCAAGGCAAAATATCAGCTCTCACTTCATCGTTATTCCACGACCGTTACACAACCGTTACAACTGAATCGGCAGCCCAAAATTTCTCCCACTGCGAAATTTGAATTTTCAAATCGTGCTCAAGCCCAAGTGTCTAACAAGCGTGTCCATATTTTTCCGGCCTTTCAATGCATTAATCGGCCGAAGCGCTCGGCGGCGTGGCTCGCGAAGCCATGCGTAAATCAAAGCGCGCGCTCGCTACAAGAGGCGCTCCCGGTTCTTCTTCTCTATCTCGCGGTATTTTGGAATTTCGCGCTGAACGACTCGCGCGCGCGCTCGTACACTTGACTTGCTTCCCCGAGCGTTTCATTCCCTTTCTCCATCGTCACGGCGCGCGCAGTAGTCGAGCGGAGAGTACGGCAGGAGCAGCAGCAGCAACGGCAGCAACAGCAGCAGTAACAGCAGTCAATCTCCCTTTCTTTCCCGGGGAAACTCCCGCGGCCGCTGATAAGCGCGTCTTCGCCGGCGGCGCCTCTGGCGAGTTTACACTTTATTGCCGGAGCCCTGATTTGTGAGGCGAAAACACTCCCGCCTTCCCCGGGCTCTATATATACATACGCGGCGACGGCGGCGGCGAGAAGGAAGAAAAGCTCGTCGCGGGGCTCGCCCTCCGAGAGCGAAGGGGATTCGAGAAGCGCAGATTGGGATTTATCGATGTTTTACTGCAGCCGACGACGACGACGGCGACGACGGCGACGACGACGCGCAACCTGAGTGCATTCGAATGAAGCCGTGAGCTTTCTTTGAAAGGCTCGCGCCTCAGCTGAGCTTCGTTATTTCCTCTTTTCTCCCTACTGTGTGTGTGTGTGTATATCAGACACGTGCGACTATATAAGCGTCGTCGAGGCTCGAGGGCGCGCCAAACCAGCTTTCCCGGACTTTTTCCGAATAACGCGTACGCACACCGGGGCCACACGCGAGAGAAATATCGAGAATTTCGATTAAGCGCGCGAGATCGACGATAAATGCGCGCGCGGGGGTGGGAGGCTCGAGTCGACGAGATCGATCGAGAGATTCGCAAACTCGGAGATGACGAGGGATTAAGAGCGTCGTCGCGCTGCTGCAGCCTCTGAAATATATTCTCTGGGCAACGAGAACTTCCGCGAAGCCCGGCATTACTCAGCGTCCGGCTCTGGACTTATGAATATTAAAAATTAAAGCTCCGAGCGCGCGCGCGCGCAGCGGAGGAGAGCTTGCAGGGAGAAAAATTTTTCCCTGCAATCTCATCTCTCTCTCTCTCTCTCTCTCTCTCGCGCCGAACGCCTATAATCCCCCTGCGTCGTTCCACCCTTTGCAAAAGCCTCGCCCGCGTAAGCGCATACATTGCGAATTTCCTCGATGCATCCGACGTTTATCTCGTATTTCCTCTCCCTGTATATATGTGTGTGTATATATATATATATATATATATATATATAAAACCACAGAGCACTCGCGGGATACATACACCGCGTCATGACGTATATACGACGGATTTTTCGTCGCGCGCATTATTTGATTACTCGCGTTGCGGGAAAAATCTGCGCGCGTCTTGCGCGCGCTCTCACCTCGATTGCCCTCTGTCTTTACTTTCTCCTGCAGTCGTTCTTTCTCTCTATCTCTATCGCTCGCTCTCTTCGGTTCGTTTCTTTCGCATCCAATCTCGTCGACGCGCGGCGGCAGTCTTCTGTTTCAACGTCACAGCGGATAGTGCCGCCTTCTTTATGCACCGCGCATCCCCGTGCAAGCACACACACACACACACACACACATATATATATACATGTATATATTACACACACACATATATATATGCATATGTCGTTTTTTCTTTTTCATTTCGGTTGTTATATCCCTTTTAGTTGCCCGTGGATTGCATGAACATCCATTTTACGCAATTCTGCTCTCTCGTCGGCCTATTCAGCAATAAAGTGCCTGTCAAACGATTTCGGCGCGAGTGACAGGATGGGACACGTTCTCGCATTGATATCGCGCCAGTGCGTGCGCGCGCGCGCGCGCTGCCAGTAGTCGAGCGTTTCGGGGCCATTTTTCTCCCAAACAAAGCGCCGTCTTTGTGTGCGCGCGCGCGCGCGCGCCAATCCGCGTTTGTAGTATGTATTGTAGAAAAATGTGTGCGCGTTATGTTTTTTTCTCTTCTGTTTTTTTTACGCACTTTTGTGTCGCCTCTCAACCCTTCCTCCTCCCCCCCCCTCTCCCACCCTCTGTCTCTTCCTCTCTTTCTAGCTCGCGCTTTTTCTCTCTATCGCCGCGCTTGACAGCACGAATATCTCGTTCCGTTATGTCTGACTCATTTCTCGGAATGCGATGTACTGCGCGCTGTAATGCACTTTTCGATCGTACGCATTACGGATATTCCTATGTGTTTTTCGCTGGGTTATTGTAAGGGACAAGACGTTCCTGTTGCCGGAAACGTTGAAATGCGATAAAAAATTGTACGAACAAAATTGATCGTTTTTGTTTTGAGACTGGTCAGTTCTCTTGCGTGACGTAGATTACGAGAAAAAGAATCAATAATCAGGAATACATCGTTTTTGTAGAATAAGCACGTTCTTCGCGCTTTGTTACTCTACAAGTACAAGTGACTGCAACAAAGTGACGTTTTTCAGACTAGCGGGTTCCTTAATTTAATTTTACCGAGTATTTTTTTACAAAAAAAATATTATAGCTAAAATAACAGAGCGCTTGTAACTATGGAGAGTCAAAATGTCGAAAACTATAAAAGAGAAATATGTTAGATATATACAAAGACGTCTCGCGCAAAAGAATGGTAACTGAAGCGCTCTAAATACACGCAATATTCTAGTTTCTACGAGACACGATAATAAAAATTTTGGATTTGATAATACTAAAATTGTTATATTTCAGTTGTTTTTCAAATATAATTAAGATTTAATTTTTGTTTACAATTTTTTTTATAATTTTATAATTCACTAAACTAAGCATAGAAAACATTGGAAATATAGATCACATGGTAACAGGGGGTTGGCTTAGTAGCAATTATAATCGATTAAAACCATAAATAAGTTTAAAGAAATCTATATTTACAAATAAATTCATAGCAATTTTATTCTGGATTATAATTGTATCCGCTATTTGAAAAGATGCGTGTAAACAATTTTTCTCATTTATCATATACCGCAGTAATCTATACCTTTAATCGTAAAATATTCCGTGCCATTATACCATTCGCTGTTACTGACATACACATAACAAGTTCGTTACACCTCTGTCGGTACTCAATCAATCGGAATTCCAATTAAAATTCCGCAAGTTTCATTTTATTCAGCATGAAGTAAAAAAGAACGACAGCTATTTTTTATTCCGAATTTTTCATTTTAATCGTTCCTACACATCGGAATTACATCCCCATGTTGTTTTACAAATTTCGTACCACAAGAAAATCGAAGAATAACTCCCTTTCTTCTCTCGCTTTCTCTCTCGTTTCCTCGACCAAAGGCTAGTTTTTACGTTTTATTTCTATTAATCTTTTATACGCACTCTTAACACAGCGCAGTTGCTGCTATCGTTATTTATTTTCTGTATAAGATGCATCACCATTATTTTATTATATATAGCTATGCATGTATATTTTGTATATTGTGTTTTTTATATTGTGTTTTCGTCTCTTTTCAGCAAAATACATAAGAAGTAGCTATTCTACCTATCTATCTATCTTTCTCTGGCTCTCGTCCCACTGCAGATTGGATTCGCGTAATAAGGCAATGTAGGTCCGTCATTTCCCTTCGGCTTGTTCAACACGCCACGTGTACATAAGTAGGTTTCTCATAACCAACGCCGGGGCGGCCGCGCGGCGCTCGAGCACAAAACGACATATATACGGGCGGTCTCTGCGGCGACGAACTTCAATATTGGGTCCCCTCCGGAAAACCGGAAAATTACACTCATTCCTACGGCATTATGCATTTTGCATATTGTCCATCAAAGTCGAAAGTTACGATATTGCCGCGATAGACTCGTCAGTTCCGAGCGACTGGCTCGTATTGTGTTTGCGCACGATACTGCGTATACGACGACGGCTGTATAACTTTACGTACACGTATACGGACGCGCTGATATTTATTCCCGCGGTACGCGTATGTGGACGCGCACACGCACTGCTCCCCAAGTCGCGTCTCTCTCTCTACAAATAACGCACGCGCGCATTTTTTTTCGCGGTTCATATTTTTTAACAATAAATTCCCGAGTTATCATTAATTCCACTCATGAATATTCCGAGCTCTCGCGCCCGCGCGGTGCAAATTGAAGAATAAATTACTGCTATTCTCGATAAAAATCAACGCCGGGCGTCGGCCGGCCGGCCGCACGCAAAATACATCGCTATTCATTGTCATTGAAAAATATTGTTAATTCCGGTCGGAGGACATAAATAAAGTACGCATCTGCTCTGGCTTTTTGAATTTCCGATTCGAAAAAATTTCATGAATTCCTTCCTCTCTTCGCCGCCGCCGCCGTCGCGCGCGCGCATATGTGCTTATTTATGTTTATGATAAATACGAAAAAAATTCATGTGTCGGAGAAAACGTGCGGAGACACATACACACACACACACGGATACGGGCGTACGCGTACACACGGGCACACATATCCGCGCTTACACATACAAATCACGTCGGAAAATCCGAATTTCAAATTGGAAACCTTCCTTCCCGCGTCCATTTACATACTCTGACGCGCGCGCGCGCGCGCAGAGTGAAATGCCGCGCGACGACACGAGGCGTGACTCCAGCTATATATACAGCGCTTTTACTCATTGAAATTTTCTTCCCTCCCGCGCTTTTTCTCGTTTTTTAGATATTTTCAAATGAAAGTACAAAAAGAACGCAGTCGGCGAGGGAAAAAGGAGGCGGAATTTCAGGACCCCACGAGCCGCGCGTGTCCTACCACGGGATTAACGCGCATCAGTTTGACAAAAACAGGCGAGCACATGCCTTTTTGGGTCATCGTCATCATCATCGTCGTAGTCGTCGTTGTTGTTGTTCTCACGTTCAATCATTAACATTATCGGTATCATGTCGTCGCATTATGATTAATAATATTTATATTCATTATATTACTATTATTATTGTTGTTGTTGTTATTATTATTATTACTATGATTATTGAAAATGTTGACCACTGGGAAAATTTAAATATTTAAAAGCATTTTTTTCTCTCTTACGTTGGTTCGCGCAGCATCGCCAGCACCTCAACTAGACGAGTTGATTCCATTCCATAAAACCGCGCGTCCATCGCCGATTTATCGTTCATAATATATTTTGAATTATAATTCATGCGTTCATAAACAATTAACGGTTTATTGAAATTCATGACACAAAATCTGAATGCAGTATAGGCATCGAAAGAAATATATAGCAAATATCACTATAAAATTTATTATAAACTCTATTATAGTATAAGCATAACGTCATATATTTTATATTAAATATTACTGGAAATCATTGGAAGTTCATAGCTGCTATTCATTATATCTTAAACCAGTAATGTATTATAATTTGTAGTAAAATGTACTATAAATATAAATAACGGAAATTCAGCCAGCTTTGCTTCGCGTAAGTTTTTATAGACCTAGAAAATTTATCGCATGTCTTTAAGTATGTCTTTGACTTTAAGAATTCTCTTATCTGGTTTATCGCAAATTTGAATTTTATGATTTTGATTTTTTTAGATTTTTCAATGAATGCGTTTAGAAAATCAATTGCATTAAAAAAGAGTAAAATAGTGTGTAAAATAGTGAGAAAAATAAAAAACTGAAAAAAATCATGTGTCTATGTGTATAAATCAGTGATATACGTTCGGGCTTTTTACGTTCAGGCTTTTTAGTGGTATATATTATTAGATGCTGGGTAATTCAAATTAAGATCTTTGTTTTTGCAAAATTTCTTGAGTTACTATGAATGAAAAAGAAAACAGAAACATTCAGAAAAAATTGATGGTAATAGGAGATTAGAGGAACTATTTATGGTACAAATTCGAAATTATTTCCTTGCATCCATTTATCGCTTTAAATCTCTATCCATTACTATATGACTGTTTTATGATAACTTATAGGAACGATAAATAAATTTGAAGGTATAAGCTACATTCTCACGAATTCACAGTGGTATTAATATTGTAATTACAATGACTGTCAGAGAACACATATCAATTACCCTAAATGCATTTTTAAAATATGGTTATGTATCCATAAGTGACGCTAAGGCAGTATATATATACGAAGAATATGAAAATGCTAGAAGCTTAATAAAATTAACGTATACCTGAAGAATAAATAGAATTTATTAGCTTTTAATTTAAGTTATCTCGATTCGCTATTAGGTTTCTGGAGCGTAATTTTATTAACTTTATCCAGGCGTTTTGTCTACGCAAATTAACTTAGCGACTATATCCTCAGAAGTAAGTTAATTCTGATCCACTCTGGGTCAGCACATGGCAAAATCCATCAAATTAATTCAATTTGCAAACAAAAAATTGCGATTTTTGATTTTTCAAATCTCTATATGGAAATCATATACGTCTACAGTTCGTCACCCCGTACGCAGACAACTCAAAAAAAAAACTTATTTCTATTTGCTGAAGACGTAAATATAATTCGTATATTTTAAGTTTTTCAGCTCGTTGACCAAATGATTTACCCGGACTCTCTGATAATGGCAAATTAAAATAGGTCTTTCTTGAGCTGTCATAGTCTTCGTACGGGGTGACGATTTAAATTACAAAAATCCAATTTCGCACCCCGCGTCTACCGAAAAATATTTATCCTTATCGCGCAAGTCCTCTCAAATTTTCGACTACGCATAAGTCGAAGAAAAGCGACATTCGCCGTTGACGCTCCGCGTCAAGCGCCGTAATCGCGCGAAACGCGCTCGCAGTTATCCCAGCAGAGACGGGTCGAAAAGCCCAAGTACCGGCTTTAGCCGAGCGAAAATATTTTCGACCTCCCCCCCAGCCTCCCCATAATTCCGTGAAAACGTTAAAAAAGACAACAAAAAAACAAGTCGATCACCGGCGAAGCAGCAGTCGCGGCACGCGTGCCGCATGCATAATGCACGCGCGACGAGGCCGAGCACGCGCGCGCGCGCCGTGTGCCATCCGTCGCACGTCTGCGCCTTGTCATCGTCCTCGAGCTTCCCCGTACACGTATGTGTACACACACGTGTCTGTATACACACAGCTATATGACTGGAAAGATATATATATAGGAGAAGCTGCTTCTCATTGCCGGAGGAGCGACGTATCGCTGCTTCATTGCGGCTGACTTTGATTCGCGTCGACGCACGACGACGCGGCAGTATCGCTAATCAGCGATCGGCTTTTTATTTTGTGTAGAGCAGCGAGTGTAAGGAAGGTTATACGAGTTGTTATGCGCCGGTGACAGCCGGGCTGATTAAATACCGAGATGATAGTCGATTCGAGGTGTGCAGCTCTGACACTGCGAATTAATAAGCAGAGGGGGTGTATATTTGTATCGGAGCGATAGAGAGAGAGAGAGAGAGGAGAGAGAGAGCAGCCGATGGATTTTCAATCGAGAAGCCTGATTGGCACATCGTTGTACGGAAACGTGAATGGGTGAAAGTATGGTGTATACGTATATATTTGGAGAAAGAGAGAGGGAGAGAGAGGAAGGTGGGACGAGGGGGGAGGTGGTAGCAGGGGGTCGAGAGAGAGAGAAAGCCGGCTTACAAAGATTAATGATTCCTCGGAATGTAGCGCGGCCGCGCGGCCCGAGAGCCATTAATAATATTTTTTGCCTCTGGACCGGCTCGGAGCTGCCGAGCCGAAGCTTCGGTCTTTTTCTCTATTTCCTACCCCCTCTCTACATCTACTGGTCTATCTGGCCCGTGGAAAAGCGAGAGAGAGAGAGATAGAAAGAGAGAAAGAGCAAGAGAGGATAAAGCGAAAGTCGGAGGAAATCGAATGCCGAATTCCGCGTCGATTGGCGTCGAATCTCAAGGTGTGCGCGCTCCCTATGTACCATCAGTACAGCGGCCAACTGCAGCACCACTAGCTACGCTAACTTCCAGTGTTTCGCTCTTCTCGAGATATATCTTCTCGGGCTGCATTGTTCTCTCTCTCTCAGCCGATGTCCGACGTATACCGGCTGTTACTACTGGTAAGAGGTTTAGCGCGGGACCGGCTGCTGGCTCGTTTGTTGAGCTAGTCCTGCTTCTGCTGCTGCTGCTGCTGCTGCTGCTTCTTCTCGACTTTTCTCGTTAAAGTCCTTTATAGCATTAGGGGCCGCCTTGAAAATTTAGTGCTACTTCTTCTGCCGCTGCTGCTTCCTCCACCTTCTCAACATCCGGTTTCGTACTTCTCGCTTCGCTCCTTTATTATCGGAGAGAGCTTCCTCCGCTGGCCACTGTATCTTTTTGCTCCCTCCACCGGCTCTCCGGCTTTTTCATATACGCCGAGGATGTTTCGCAGTTCGCCGATGATTTAAGCGAATTATTGTAATTTAAGCGGCGGGGCGCGCGCTTCATAGCGGCGAGAGAAATTTCGGCGCGCCCGAACAGAGAGATTTGCTGCGCCCGGACGGCGCGGACTGGATATTCTGGAAAGTTCTTTTTTTTCCTTTTGACCCCCCCGTCCCCCGCCCCTTCCCACGAGTTTATGATCATTAGCTCCTCGTATACCGGCCGGAAGTAATAATTTAATGGAAGTCCTGCTTCCCGCGGACGAAACTGCTCTTCGCTACGAACGCCTGAGTCGTTAAGTAGTGCCGGAGAATATATCGCTGGACCCGCTCGTTTCTGTACATTTTTCTTACATCATTTTGGTAGACTTTAATGCCATTTATCTACGGCTGAGCCTAACTGAAAACAACGCAGTGCTCAACGTACGCAGAAGAAGGTGATGTAAGTATTGAAAGACTTCAGGGGGGTAGAACATCTCTATCGCTTGAAAAACTGTCAACAATGCGAAAAGATCGTATTGTTTCGGATGAAAAAGGTGGTCATTTGTTGCTTAAATTAGACCGTATTGTATTTAAGTCTATGTGACATTTTTATTAACGTTTAAGTATTGAAAAGCAATTTGCATTAAAAACGTAAATTTTCCTCATATGTATCAATTAACCTTAATATCCTGGTAAAATCCGTGTAGTGAAAAACTGTTTTATTTTTAATTTATTTCAGTATAAAGTTCCGCAGCTTTTAGTTTGATGAATCATAAAATCGAAATCATAAAGACAATCAGTGTACCGCGCAGCAGTTGCGTCAGCAAAAAACAAAATGAGTATTCATCAAGCTTTAATTAAATATTGAATTGCGCAAGAAAACTATCTTATTCTTTTTCAAAATTTTCTGGTACATCTTTTTTCGCCATTTTAACTGTCGAGTTCATAAGGAAGTTTTGTATTCAAAAAGCTAATTCAAAAGTATTGTGCTCTTGTACCTTTCAATTAATTACGAAATACTTATAGTCCCAAAATTGCATATAAAGCAGTAACAGAAAAAATCTTAGCTTTGTCTTTGCTTAATATCTTACATTTATCTTTGGTTGTTAATCTCTAAAAAATAACTGTTTATATTTAATGTAATGAGTTCAAATTGAAACTAAGCGATTAAATTAATACAAGTGCCTTAAGATGGATCGGTCGTGACAGGTCGTCTCATCAAGGGGCCCAGTGTGTTGTTGTTTCAAATGTTGACTACAAAATACTTTTATCATCCTTGATTAGTCCTGACCAATGAGACGTCCCTGAATAAGAATGTATTGTTAGGCATCTGATTTTTTCCAAGGTTTAAATCCAGATTTCTCTTGTATTTGATCATCAAGCAATATATTTCTCGATTGAAATTTTTCCTTTGCACTTTTACAAGGTATTTTTAGTTTTTTTTTAAGCCTATTCGACAATTCGCCCGATCCACCTTAACTAAGTCCGTATTATAATTAAACCAAGCGAGTGTATTGCTGAAAATTAATTCACAGTGAAACTGTTCGCTATAATCTATACAATTCGATGCAATTATTATTGTTAATTGCTTATACGATCGCCAATAATGAATAATTCCTTCATCCAATTTTAACGGAATAACCTATAATAGAGAACAAATATTATAAAAAGCTGTGAAAAGAGCTTCGCAAAAATCCGTGCACTCAGCAAGATTTCAAACTCCCTCTCTCTCTTTCACACACACGCGCACGTATACACCCACACACTCGCTCACTCGCTCACCCCGTCGCATATCTATAAACATCGAAAAGCACTTTTCCACGGCGAGCATCGACAGCAGCAGCGGCAGCAGCAGCAGCAGCATAGTGGCAGCAGCAGAAATTCTTACCGGTTCTTTTTTTTTACCTCGACACGTCTACGTGCGCTACGTTCGGCGCTCGTTAAGAAAAAAAGGCGTCGCAGCGAGCAGGACTAACGCGAAAAAATAAAGAAGGTGTCTTCGCCGCTGCAGTCCGGGGGGGCAGTAAACGTGGAAATCGGAAAATCTAATTTGCCGTCGGACACCGCACTACCGGCAAATCGAAGAGTAAAATTCCGAAATGCTGCAGAAAGAAGACGTTCGCAGCAGCCGGAGAGACAGACAGAGAGAGAGAGAGAGAGAGAGAGAGAGAGAGAGAGAAAGGGAGCATCGGCGAGTGGCCGCGTACAAAGCTGAAAATAAAACTCTCGCTCGCAGAAAAAAGGAGAGGAGCTGCTGCAAGGAAAAAAAGAAACCGAGCGGCAGAGACAGAGAAAGAGAGAGAGAGAGAGAGAGAGAAGGGAGGGAAAAACGTGTGACGTGACAAATGACGAAGACAGGGTGATTTCGCGCGGCGAAACTGCCCACGAATGTGAGTCACGTATTGTAGTGGCGCGCAACGCCGTGGCGACTTTGCCGAGGAGACGAAGAGGATAGAGATAGAAAGCGGGCATTTCGCGTCTGCGACACGAGGCGAGGCCAAGGAAAAATCCTTCCCGCGGATTTTCCTCTTCCTCTCCGTGACCCTCGCGCGCGTCGCCAGGTTCCTTCCCCGCCCTTCTCTGCCTACATACACGTGTGTGTGTGTGTGTGTGTGCAGGCGAACTAAGGCTCTTTTGTTGCGTCTCTTCCTCTCATATATATATATATGAGTGTACGACGCTGACCAGTGCGGCCGAGGAGGCTATGAATTTCCAATGACTCGGCGCAAACGTCCGCGCGGCGTCTCTTTCTCTATCTTGGGCTTCGAGGCATGTGTTTGAAATTTGTTATAACGCCGCGGTGGCGCGGTCCACTTTTCTCTCGCGTCCGGCTCTGCGTGTGTGAGGAACGAGGAGAGGCTTCGAGATGGAGCAGCAGCTGTGACTCGCACTCTGCGATCGCCTTTTAAAGAATTTACGACCAGACTCCCACACCTTCTCTCTTTCTCTCTCTCTTTCTCGGGGGATGGAAAGTGTTCCGCTCCTGCATCGCTCTATCTTCGTTAACTTATGCTTTTATGCCGAGTTTTTTTTTCCCACCCCACCCGCGCCCTGATCCTCGCGCTTTCCGCGCTGATGCCGGAGCGCCGATGTGATTTATTTTTGTTTTTTTTTTGTTTTTTGCTTTTCTTTCGGCCGCCCCCCGCGCGAGTTCTCGCTTCGTTGTTTTAAAGCTCGATTATACTCCAGTGTGGCTGACCTACACACGCGGCGTCGTTCCCTGCGCGTATACTGCCATTCCGCGGGGCGCAAAGTGCCTCGAGCGCGCTGATGAAAAAGAAGCGCGACGATGAAGCGCCTAAGTAGCAAGTTTACGTTCTCGAGTGCAAATGATGTTTCTCGTGCGTTGAGAGACGCGCGGGAAAGTTTGAAAAAAAAACAGTTGCCGCGAAGAAGAGAAAATCTCTCCCTTTATAAAAGAGATTTTATTTTTCCAGGAGACTCTCGGACTTTGCGTATTCTCGAATTTCATTGCGCAGCTCCGTACGCACACGTGTGCGACAAGCCACTTTCGCTCGGCGAGAAGAAAAAACGAGCGAAAAAATCCTCCAAGATTCGAAAAAGCGCATAGCCGACGGTGAGAGCGATCTAAAGCCGCAGCGTTGGCCGAGGAAACAACAAGTATAATACCACCTCTATCCCACCCATCCGTTATCCCCCGCTTTAGTTGACCGATAAACAAAGTGCGGTCTCGAGTATGGCTTGGCAAAGCCGCGCGAGAGGCGAGTCTCAACTGCCAGTAGCGCAGAGCTACACGTATACACGTATATATATAGAAGACACGAGCCGGCGGCGAGAGTCGTCTCAGCAGCTGACACTGCTCCGCGCGCGCGCGAGAAGAAGAAGAAGAAGAAGAAGAAGTCGAGAAAAGTTCGCTTCTGCCGCGTGGTGGGATCGAAGTCCGAGAAATTTCTATATCACACGAGAGCGGGAGGTACAGCCCATTGTTCCCCGCGAGAACGCGCGCGTCTCTCGGCCGGCTCTCGACGTCTTTAATAAAAGTTCTGCTCTCTCTCTCAACGCGATTCTGTTTGGCTCGTCCCCGCGTATACGTGTGTATAGATATGGATGTGTGTATAAGGTATACGCTGTACGGACAAGATAAGCGTGGCGACGCTTTTTTTGAGCTCTCCACTTACTGCTGATAGCAGCACGGAGATTAAGAGTTGGCGGCAAATGGAACAGCTCTATTTTTATTTCCATCGTAAAAAGCGAGGAATTACGAGACAGTTCTCCTCTCTCTCTCTCTCTCTCTCTCTCGCTCTTGCCTTTTTATTTGGATGAAGTGTGTATCAAAGCTTCGGGTGCGCTATACATCCCTCGGGGGGAGAGAGAGTCTGTTATCAAACTTTGTCGGCAGAAGTCGTCAAAGTACGATGCATGAAAATTTTAAGCTTCCGCGGAAAATAAAAAAGTATTGCCGTTGTATAGCGCTCATTGACGTGCGGGCGATTCGACGACGAATTCGTCGGATGAGACGGAGGTGTTTTGATGAATTTTAAACGCTGCATTCGTGCTCGCGTATTTCTATTGTGATGGAGCTCGTGGAGAACTTTTGAATCGCTGTCGATTGTTCGACTTGTGCAAATATATCCGAGTTACTCTGAAGTTTAGATGCTTCAATCTTGAACATATTCACGTTTCTGGTAAAAAAAAAAATTGAAGTGAAAAGCTTTTGGTACACTCGGATACGCACAAGCTCAGTTCGAATTGCACGCGAAGTTGAGCGGTACACGACTTCAATCCGGAATACGAAGTATCATCACTTTTTCCAGACTTCAACTTTTCAAGTTTCCGCACTCGCTCGAAAATTTTGAAGAGCTCAATAGAGAAATTAAGCCGCGCGCGCGCACCACGCGAGATTCACTGCCTATAACGAAGAGTTAACGCTTCGCAGCTTTTCAATCGAATCAGCTCTAAAAGAGTTCATTTTCACGCTTCAAAGAAGTTAACACACGTAAAAGTAATGTTTTGATTCCAAAGCAGATGAGTTTGGACGGGCTAGTGCTCTTTTTAAAGTTCCCCGCTCTCAAAGAGCCGTTTTCTAAGTGTGATTTTTCTCGCTAATGAGAGTTAAATCCTTTGAAGAAATTACTGTAATGGAGTTGGCTGCTACTTTTTCCAAGTGTGATATTTCACCCCGTCTATTTCTCACTCATTCTTTCTCATGCGCTAGAAGAGAAATTCGTCTACGTATTTCCGGAGTTGGATGGTTTCTTATTACGCATTACAATTGACTGAGTAGGCGAATACGTCTCAATTACATATTTTTTTTTTAAAAAGTTTCGAGTATAATTAACGTAGAATTACCGGAACTTAGAAATAAATATATCCATAATTATTCTACTAAAGATAGTTTCTATATCGCGACAATCATTAAAAAGTCAGTATACAATTTAAGTTCAACAGAACTTCTTAAGTTTCATAATTATCATTTTCTGTAATTTCTAATCAGTTCTATCCGAATAAGTCAGTCACGACAGCGTCTCCATTTTCGCCAAAATATCAAATTAGCTTTCGACAAAGCACTCGTCGTTTCCCACCAAACGCGGGAAATTTAAAAAAATCCGATAACTACAAACGATCAGAATTTGAGCGCCTAGATACACACTTTCTTTATATACACAGTCGGCGAACGGCGGCAAAAGCATTCGTCGAACGAATCCGCATGAGCTTACTCCCCCCGGTGGGCCGAGGAAGAAATATCCTCCGGCTGAGGAGGAGGGTAATCTCGCCCGCGCACGATATGATAAGACTTTATCCACCTCTCACTCGGCGCCTTCTCATATTTCATTTGCGCGCGGCGCGCGATCGTCGTCGCCTCTTACAGAACTATTAACCGAACCTCCACGGCGTCGTATATCAGAGAAAGCTTTCGCCGCGCGATGCTCGCGCGCGACTAGAGGTGTAAAGAAAAAAAAGAAGGACACGCGGCGAAGAAAAGAGAAGGCAAAGGACCTACACGAGGCGAAAGCCATTTGAATTTACGAGAGATAGATAGAGGAGGAGTATAGGGAGGAGAGAGAGAGAGAGGCCTTTAGAAAATCGTAAAACGAAAAGAAAAGTTAAGTCTGAGTCATTTAACCGGAATGGAAGTAAAGAGTGGAAAAATGAAGGTACCATTTTTCACAATAATCAGATAGTTATCGGTCGGGGGGAGTCCGGCCGGCACTACTACCGGCTTTCATCTCTCTCTCTCTCTCTCTCTCTCTCTCTCTCTCTCTCTCTCTCTCTTGCTCCCTTTCTCTCCGGGCGGCGCAGTTCCTATATATAGACCTCTGCACCGGGGGGTACGGCTGCGGCTGCTCGCCTTTGTCTTTTTTTTCTCTCCAGCCGCCTCTCCTCCCCACCCCCTCCCCCACTTTTATATGTTTTATCCGACGCGCGCAATCGAGCCGGCCCGCCGCGCCGAGGTAATAAGATCGTCTATTTTCGCGAAAAGTTCACCGGCGGCGCAGCTCTGCCTCTCTCTCTCTCTCTCCCTTTCTCTCTGCAGAGCCCTACCGCGCGCGCAGAGAGAGAGAGAGAGAGAGAGAGAGAGAGAGGGGGGGAGAGAAGGAGAGAAAGAGCGGAGCACACCAAGTTTTTATTAGGGCCGTTATTGCGAGAGCGTAGTTTCAGGGGCTAACGGAAACGTATCGAGGCGTATTGCCGGACTTTTCCCCCCCTCCCCTTTATCTTTATCTGCCGCGCGCTTGTACAGCAGCACTGATGCTCGCGATCGCTGCTCTCTCTCTCTCCCGCAGGGTCTATTTTGAATAGAGCAGCAGCGCACACCAAATCGACCCCTCTTCCTTATCGATTCCTAATTGCCTCTGACGGACTTGGCCAATCTTTTCGCTCGCAATAGAAAAGAGAGAGAGACAGAGAGAGCAGAGGGAGAGAGAGAGGGAGAGTCGCAGGGTCTATATATAACAATTATTTCGAGTACTCGGTTTTTCGGGTCGCCTGTGTGTGCTCGGGACGTTATTTATATACGCGCGGCCTCCACGGCCGCGGCCGCACCATAAAGTGCTCGGAAAAGAATAACGATAATTGTTTTTGGACAAGTGGATCACGAGCGAGCGAGGGAATGGGGAGGGGGCGCTTTTTCGTGGATATAGCGAAAAAACGACTCCTTGATCCGTGAAACGCCGTGGCGCCCGCGGTGTAATATTTTTTGTCCTACGCCAGTTGCAAGGACAAAGTTTTCTAGGCAATTGTTATCGCTTATTCGAGGTCGATCGAATCGCGGTACGTGTACTTGACATGTTTTTCCTTTTTAATGTCTTTGTAACGTACTGCGTGCAATTGTGACGATTAACGGGGATCAATCGCTGTGTTAATAGCTTTAGTTTGCGGCTAATCTTAATTTTGTAAAACGCGAGGAAAAAGAGTCATTTTTATGTTAAGCACACTACATTTCTAAAATTATTTTGATTTTAAACTTTTTAAGTATTGATTACTTTTTAAAAATGTTTTGGTTTGCTAATTTTCGAAACTATAAATCTCGTTTATTAGACTTTTGTTTTAACTATTTTTGACACATTTTTAGTTATATTGTAAACCCATATAAAAATTTGAGTGACGTGGGAACTCGATCCCTCAATCAGGCTTCTACCATGAGATATAAAGTTAATTTTAAAAAAGTCACGTCAATTAAAATTATATTCATAAAAAATTAATTTAAACGTATGTTTCATTTGATTCCAAATTATTTTCAACGAAAACACGTAATTCTCAATAGAAATCTTGTTATCTTCATTAAATTTGACATCACATTGTTTTGAGCGTTTTTCTCTATCCGAGTTTGTAAACTCAATTTTTTCAGCGCTTTATTGTCTCGCGCCGAGTGTCCAAGTTTGCGCCCAAATTTCGAGAGTAGTTTTTCGCAAAGGAACAACGAGCTCAACGGGCTTCCTGCAGCAGAGGCGAAAATAGTTCTAAGTAATAGGGGCCGAGGCGAGAAAAACAAGAGCCGGTAAAGTTTCCCTTTTGATTATATCGGGCTATTGCGACACTATAGCCCATGGGCTTTCGCGCTAAAACAGCTGGTATCGGCAGCGCGGGCCATTAAAGGAATTAAAGGACACTCACCGGCGATATGGATCGTTCCTAAATGTTCTTGAAATATCGGAATAATAAAGAGAGCGGGGCGAGATAAAAGGCGTCGGCGAGTTACGAGCCACTCCATAAGGAAAATGAAGAAAATCGAGAATAACGGAGAGACAGAGAGAGAGAGAGAGACACCCCGAGAGAATTCAGCATTAAAACCCACTTTATTTATAGCGTCGCCGGAGTTATTGCCGGAAACAAAAACAATTAAGCTTTCGATTCATCCCTCTGTGTGTACACCCCCGCGTTGTACACGACGAGCCAGCGATAATCACCGAGACGAAATGCGCACCGCGATTAAAGCGGACCGAAGCCAATATATCCGCAAGCTTTTCGGCGCAAGCTCGCATTAGCAAAATATTTTGGCTGATCCAAGCTCGTCGCGCTTAGAAGTGGCGGTGGGGACCAGCGAGAGTGGGTTAGCCGACTCAGCGGGAAGCGAGTGGCCAAAAAATTTCGCTGTCTCCAGCAGGCCACGTTTTTATCTCTCTTTCTCTCTCTAGCGCGCGCGCTCGGGGCTCGCTTTGCGAAAAGCTCGTCGCGCTTTTCCGCGCAAAGCGTCGAGCGCGAAGAGTCGCGAGTGTCTCGGTCCGCGTGCACGCACGCGGGGAGAAGCAAAAAGCGAGAATTCGCAAGATTACATAGAGAGAGAGAGAGAGAGAGCGATAAGGGCTCGACACGGCTCCGTACCGAAGGGAAAGAAGAAAAAGCAAAGCGTCGTGTCGTCGATGCGCGCTCTGGTCGACTTCGGGGGGTTGCGAACGGGATATACGGATGAAGTTAGCCGGAGAAAGCTTACGTAACGCTCGCGTTTAGCTCTATACAGATATATACCCAAGTGTGTAAGGTATATCCGGCTTCGCGAGCGCATATATATAGGGCCAAAGGGGGGGGGGGAGCGAGTAGAGGGAAAAAGAGAGCAAAAGACGCAGCGCGCGCGCGGGGGATGAGATAGAGTGAGTTCGGAAGAGAGGACAAAAAAAAACGGCGAGGCGAGGAAGGAAGGGATGAAAATTCCAGAGGCGCCGCACACGCTTGGTAATCCGATCAATTAACCTTCTTTCTGTTTCACTCGCTCGTCGCAGCTCTTCCTTTTGCAGCCCCGACGACGACGACGACGACGACGACGACGACGACGACGTAGTAGGCGACAGAGCCATCGGCCTCCGCGTGTACGTGTGTAAAAGAGGTGCGCGCAGCCTCCCCTCCCCCCCTTCCTGTCCCTCTTACCAGTGGAAAGTAGGTTAGTCGAGGTCAACGTCGGGAGCAGTGGCAGCAGTAGCAGCAGCTGAGAACGAGCGAAAGAGAGCGAGGCAGCTTAAAAGCTGCGCAGAGCGACACACACCGCTGTCGCGAAGACTCTTTCTCTCTCGCTCCCTCGGTGTAGCGCACGAATGGAAAAAGAAAAATAGCGCGTAGCGCAATCAGCGCATCGCCCCCCCGGAACAACGCGTCCCGCTCTTTCTTTGTGGCTCGCGTCGTGAATTACACTGCGCGATAATCAGCGCTGATTTCTCGTATGTCGTCGTCGTCGTCGTCGTCGTCGTCGTCGGGCTTGGAAAATCAAACAGCGCTCGACGGGCTGACCGAGAGAAAGAGAGGAGAGAGTTTTGCTTTGACCGCACAATTAAAATCGCGCGCGCGATTGCGGATAAGTTTTCTTTCTCTCGCTATGGCTTTTCTTTTATTTTCTCTCGCGCTCTATCTCTCTCGCTTTGCTTGCGTTATCTTGAGAGTGCAGCGCGGTATACTCTGTAATTCTCGATGTTTACACGGCGTTTGTTGGTTTACGCTGCTGGTAAGACTTGTTTTCATACTGACATGTGGTGTCCGCAAAAGAATCGGAATCGTTACTGCTGTGCGGTTCTAATGGAAGTTATATGGTCCGGATGTTTGACGACTGTTATATGGTTAATTCAATTTGAATGTAAAAATGAAGATCAATTTTTCTCTTTCGTCTGTAATGAAAACCCTAAAACTTGGACTCTATATTCGTCAGTGATTGCATTAAATTCCAACGACAATGTTACGGATAGAAACGCGTATGGAGTATAGTAATTCTTTGGTTAGCGAATTGATGCGATAAAGAGAGAAAAGAATCAAGTGTTCAAAAACGACTTCGGCTTTCTTCGCCCTTTCTCGGTCGTCATCGATGACGGCGTCGGAGGCAAATGCACTTTTCTTTGGTCTAGAATTCGAAAAAATTTTTTTAAAGCTAGAGGTTTCGGACCGATCAGACTTTCTTCTGCTGCCGAGGAACATGGGAAATATAGAATATGAAAATTTAACATGGGGAGGCATACAGAGGAAAAAGAAAAAATTGGCTATTCGGATTTTTATTATTTTTTTTTTTTTAATGGGTATAACTTTTGATCAGAGAATCGAAACTTGGCATATTTTTTTTTAAATTAAAGCTCTTTTGTAATAATGTATTATAGTGTGATTCGAAATTATATTGGTGCCTCGGGAACATTCGTAGTTGTTATTATTCCAGTGTTTTGACGCATTAATTTTCTGTAAAAAAAGCGTAAAATGGCTCAGAAATATGGTTACTAGTAATTTTTCCCATGTTCCTCTGCACTTTTGACTATCTTTCGGCTCACTGAAGAAAGTCTAGCTTTAAAAAAATTTTTTCGATTTCTAGACCAAAGAAAAGTGCATTTTTTCATTGAAATTCGACATGTAAGTATTATGTTATAGAGCAGTTAGCGACGACTCGCATTAACCCTCTATATCTCATTACTTAATAAAACGTAAAAGTATAACAAATAATGGTTGGGCGACTTATTTACCTATGTATTGTTTACGTCCTGTCCTTAACGAACAAAAATATCTATATTCATACGGACAGTATTATTGGAGCACTTCTCGCAATTGGAACCGAACAAGCCATGCAATCACTCATATTACACACTCGTACATTCGATTGTTAAAAAATTGAAAGCTCAATCTCTTTTTATCGCGCAATGAAAAAAATCCGAGATTACAACTGAACCGATGTTGTTCTTTCCAATTCACGGTAATAAAAATTATCCAAAAAAAAACATTTCCACCACCACTGCGCTCATCCTTATCTCCGAGTACACACGAAATATATGCTTAGTACACGATACAAGATATCCGTTATCTCTCTCTCTCTCTCTCTCTCTCTCTCTCTCTTTTTCTGGCTCTCTCCCGCGGGAGAGCCGCTGCCTCGTGTACTCGCGTGTAATGCTCGATGTTTACAGGCCGCGGTGCAGAGACGGCGTTTGTTCTTCTGGGCCGCCTGCGATGCGCGGAGAAATGAAGTGGATTAAAATTCAGCCCGCGTGGAATATTGCATTTAACGTTTCTCCGCGCGACGCGACGTAATCATAAGGGGGACGCGCTCTCTCTCTCTGTACTTAATTAAAGAAACGTATTACGGGGCTGACGTTACGGAGAGAGAGAGAGAGAGGGGCACGAGCTTGTATCGTGAAATGTTTAAGACGGCGCCGAGTGTAATTACGTTAAAATTGTCAGAGCTCGGCTCTGTCTCACCGTCTATTTGGGAGATATTCCCCCGCCAAACTCCGCGACGTAGTTACGTTTTATGAATTCATGGGCATAGCGTGTACAGAGAGGGCCCCGAGAGCTCGCTGGGGCTCGGGGTCGAATTTCGACGAGAAAAATTCGCGATCCTCGCGCGCGTCTCCCCGGAATAATTCAACGCGATTATTTCCCAAATCGCACAGCCTTTTCCACGATGCACTTTGATATGGGTATACCGCACTAAGCGCTGCGCGAATATGCGTTACGCGTATGTTGCCTGCATATACAAGCTTCTCCACGTTGCGTTTGATGTAACGCGCATGTGGCTCACTCTCTCACTCGCAAGACCGAGTGTGGCACGCGAATTTATCTCGAAGTTTGCGTAAATTTTGCATAAACTTTCGCGAGGCGGTGTATACAGTACAGCGCCGCGCGCACGAGGGGACGTCTTGAAATTTAGATGGCTAGATGTGGTGCGCGCGAGAGAGAGAATTTCGAGAAAATTGTTTATACCACTGTCACGTGCTCGTCGTTTGCTTACGGGGGGTGGGGGTGGGGGTGGAAGCGTTTACCGTAAAAAGTACCCCGGCATCGAATGCCGGCTCCTCTCTCTCGCGCGCGCCTCTCGTTTAATAAAGACGGGCAACATTTAAAAGTTTAACGGCGCAGCTGGGGGAGAAAAAAGAATTTTTTTTAATTTATAGTTCACATATACTTGGCATGCTAAACTTTTAAGCTTGACTTCGTAAAAATACAGCCGTGAAATTCGTGCGTATATACGCGCTGAACTTTGCGCTCTTTCGCTCTCTCTCTCTCTCTCTCTCTGTCGCGCAGTTTGTAAATAAAACGGGGGCTTTAAAAAACTGCGGAAGGGCGTGCGCGCGACCGTTTTTAAAACTTCTAGTTGTAAACCATTATAGCGGGCGTATTATCGTTTCGCGTCGTCGCGTCGCGCAGAGAGAGAGAGAGAGAAAAATCGTCCGCGACGACCGGGAGAGAAAGAAAAAAAAGCCAATCGCGCCGCGGCGGCGCGTCGTCACTCCCGATCGAGTGTTGTACAAATTGAATGGCGAGGCGAGAAGCGCCGCGCGGCACAAAAGATGCACAAGCGTCGCAAGGAAGTATCCGCGGAGAAGAGGGGGAGAGAGAGAGAGAGAGAAAAAGGTGCGACCAGCGCATTTAATTCGAACAATTGCTTTTCCGATGCGACTATTTTCCGGTGATTCCCCTCGCCCTCTGCGTATATATATATATATATACCGTCATTGGCTTCGGCTTTTTTCTCTCTCCCCCTCCCCCACACCCTTCCTCGTTGTCGTCCAGTTTCTATCTCTGCGCGAGCGCGTGTTTATCTTTTTTTCTTGGGTGCGGTGTGCTGCAGGGCTGCGCAGAGAGGCGCGGCGGCTTTTTCCCCGATCTATCGCGACTGTGAGCTTCGCGGACTTTTTTCCTCTCTCTCTCTCTGTCTCTCTCGATATTGGGCGTATAGCGCGAGTCGGGGAAAACACAGAGAGGCACCGCCGACCCGATAAAATTGCGAAATAACCGGCGCTGCGCGCACAGCTGCTTCGGTGAAAAACGAAAAGATAGGACGCGCCCAGCATTTTATGCTCGGCTTCTCGCGTCGGCTTACCTATATATAAATACGAGCGGCGGGCGGCAGGGAGTGTTTTTTATTTTTCTAACGCGCGCGCGCGCGCGCGGCGCAGGCCGGAAGAATTAATTTTTCTCCGAGCCTTGAAACACTGGACAAATTGGAGTAACAGGGACGGAGGAGGAGGAGGCTTCCGGTGCCGTCCCGTCATTAGATTCTGCGTTGAATAGACGGAAATGGAGAGCCGTGATTTGTGGACAAGTGCGCTTTCGTTATATACAGCGGGTGATTAGTATCTTACGTACACTTCGATTTTAGAATTCGAATGGCGCGCCCGCGTGCCTCATATAATTGTGTTTCAGATATGCGATCGATCGAAGGATAATTTATGGCACTGCTGAATTTGGTTGATTAAATTTTGAGTGTCAGTCGACGATATAATGCGTATGTTGGCTTATGTAGACAGCCACGTCAAAATCGGCTATCTAGTTTAGCGCACTTCTATCATTGATCGCAATGTTCGTCGGGGACGCTTTGACATGCATATAATAAGTTTGTAATGAGTTGATGTAAATAAGCTAACACGTGGAGCCACGTCTGTGAACAATGGTATTCGTTTCGACAGCAAAGGTTATTCAGACTGTAATGAAAGCTCGGAACAATGATTGAAAATTCAAATTTCGCGCTACAATACAAAAACGACGAAAAAAGAAAAAAAAACAAGCAGTTTGCTCGGTTGGAGATGATGAAAACGGTACCTCGAAAAATCTCGTTGCTTTAAGCTTCGCAGCTATCTACTGCACCGTTCTGCAAAGCTGTTTTAAAAGAAAATAGTTGTTGAGTGAAAATTCCTTCAAAATTCGGTATATACATGTTGAAATTTTCATAGAAAACAGCGGGCTGACAGGGCGAGGCGCTGAACTATGCAAGCTATTTGTTTGTAAACTAAAGCCATTTTTCTCTCGGGAACTCCGAAATGAATAAATGACTATGAATTTAAAATAAAATGTATTTACCGTAGAAATACGCAGTCCTTTTGAAGTGAATACATCCACTAGACACAAGCAGAATCCATTTAAATGAAGAGGAATGCTGTTACTTCAAAAGGATTTTTCCTTTTGACAGGCCATTCAAAATTATTTTCTATTTCATTTAAAACGAGCGCATTTCTGTCAGTATTCAAGTGTCTCGTGAAATCGCATTTGAATAATGTGTCAATATCATGTCATTCAAATGCCTTTTAATGAGAATTAAAAACTACTCCATAGACTTCGTAAAACCAGCTTAATACAAACTATAAAATTCTCACGTAAATATAATATTCCCTACGTAATATATATAATAAGTCCCACGTTAAAATAAATTGCATTTACACATTTTCTTAAAATTCTTAGTGAAAAATTTGATAATAATTTTTTTGTGATTATTATAAAAATTGTAAAAATGCCTAGTTGGAAATTTAGTTCAAAATGTATTAATAGATATAAATTTATACATAAATTTTCAGCTTTGTTTAAAAAATAATAAGTGTATCCCAGGAGTTGAAAGTGCAAAAAGCGACATTTCTACAAGTTTCATCGACGAAGTTATTTTTATAAAAAATATTTTGTGTGACAAGCTAAATTTGGAATTTAATAAAAGTGTTTCAATCAACCTAGTTTAGATTGCCGTGTTAAAATTTATGATAATGCTACCTTTTATTTATTTATAGTTACAGTATAAATATAGTATACGATCCAAAAGCGATTGGCCGTACCGATTTCACCAAAACTTCGCATGTAGCTAGATATAACTAAAATAATTGTTCAGTTAAAATTTGGGGAAGCTTTGAAGCGGGATAAAAAAGTTACGAACGTTTGAAGTAGCGTATTTCCGCATATTTTGCTTCATCTCTACATCATAAAAAAAATTCACCGTACGAAATTCAGTCAAATCTTATAGGTTGATAGTCCAGGAACGAATGACTAATTTAAGTGTTTAAAAATAAGTATTTGCCACTTTTGAACCTCAAGTACTCCTTTAAATGGCTCGTACTACGTTAAAGAGAATTACAAATTGAACCTGACACAAGAAATTTTGAGAAAAAATTTGTTCTTCGATGAACATTGCAGTTATTGCACTTCTAACTCATGGTAATACTGGTCTATTCAGTTAATCTCATAGGATAAATAGTCATTTTTCAAACGGTAGGATAGCGATCTTATGCAGTGTAGTTTATAAACAATTATACAGATTTCTTAATTACGCGCATGAAACCATACTTGAAAATGGACATGAAAATGGAGCTGCAATAAATAAATGCAGTTCGAACGTAAAAGTGCGAAATTCGCTTTTCCACGACTAATCACATACGAAGCTAAATTTCACACAGAAACGAAAAGCAAAATAATTAAACCGAAAGCCGCGCTAACCGTATATATACAATCACCCACCGTCTCGAGAGACACCGATAAAACAAGCCAATAAAATGTGTCTCTCCCCACAATTTCGATTTGATACACTCTAAATTTACTTTAAAAGTGGATTCATCATTAACGTTGGGGGGGGGGGGGGTGCTCACTACATCAACGCGCGCAACAACACACAGAGCCCGCGCGCGCGGTCGACTGCGCGCGCAATTTGCAAACTCTCGTGCGCCGCGAGCGATTAAGTTGGCACTTTCGCCCATGGCAGCTCTCTCTCTCTCTCTGCTGCGCACATGACGCTATTCCTCGGCTCGGCTATGATGCATCTTTTATCGACTGGCGTATCCGCGCTCTCTCTGTTTATCGCTCGTACGGCCCAACTGGCTTATTTGCCGCTTGTGCGATCATATACGTTTCTCGAATGATCCGAATTATCGGACGTTATAATGTGAAACGTTAAAAATGTATGTATAACGCGGGAAAATGTTGAACCGCGGCGGCGATGCGGCGAGGCGGAAAAATTTTTTTACCCGATTCCGCATCGAAACGTTGTGCGTGAATAATTTTAATTGAAAGCAATCGCGAAGCAAATAAATGTGTACTTCAGAGAAAAAGAGGGGAAGGAAGCAAGCGGCGCGCTTACCCTGCATTTCAGCCGATTAAACGAAATTTTATTTCGAAATCGGGGATGTAATTTTTTTTCTTCTCCCTCTCCCTCTTCCTCTCTTCGCTCGCCGTGTAAATTTGCGTACACCGCATGAACGATCGCGATTACTTAACGAAAGCTCGCGCGCGTTTACGTATATATATATATATAGGTGGTATGCGCTTATATATATAAATTTGATGCGACGCCCTGTGAGTTATAAATGCATATATACGGGCGATGCGCAGTGCGCTCAATATCGATCGTGTTTGCATAACCATTAGCGTTGACGAGTGTTTATGAATTCTTCATGAGTAGCCGGAATCACATGTGTCGCTGAGGCGACGGCAACTTCAAAGCCGTGAATGAATTCGTCGATTTTCCGGCTTCGACGTTCAACACCGCACTCCGCGAGCGCAGCATTGTTTCGTTTCCGCGGAAAATTTTGAAAATTTCTTTTTTAAAGCTAGATGTTTCGGACCGATCAGACTTTCTTCTGTAAGTTGAAAGATAGTCAAAGATGCCGAGGAACATGGGAAATATAGAATATGAAAATTTAACATTGGGAGGTATATAGAGAAAAAAAATCGGCTACTTGGATTTTTATTTGATATATTTTTTTTAAACGGGCATAACTTTTGATCAGAGCATCGAATCTGGGCATACTTTTTAAAAATAAAAGCTCTTTTGTTGTTCTTTATTGTACTGCAATTAAAAATTTTATTTGTACCTAGGAAACATTCCTAACTGATATTATACTCCAGTATTTTGACGCATTAATTTTTTGTAAAAAAAAACGTAAAATGGCTCAGAAATATGGATATATCAGTAACTTTTCCCATGTTCCTCTGCACTTTTGACTATTTCTCGGCTTTATACAGAAGAAAGTCTCATCGTTCCGTAACCTCTGTCATTAAAAAAAAATTTTCGACTTATGCACCCCCGAAAAGTGCATTTTTCTATACGAGAATCGGTCATGCGTAGAAAGGACACAGTATAGCGTTTCGCCGCAGACTCGTCGGAGCCGCATTGCCCAGTAGAGGGAGAAACTAGTTTTCCCTCGACACCGACCATTAGAGATCGAGATTTCTCGTTACAGCATCCGGCCGGAACAAGCGCAGCCGATGGGCGAGAAAAAGAGGAGGGGACACACGCGGCCGGCGGAACGACTACTCTTACAAACTCGCCCGCGATCTCTTACTTTTTACGCCTCGCCGCCGCCGCTCTATAGTCGCGGCGGCGGCGGCAACGACCCATCTCTATATACACGTATACATAGAGCTTCGCGCGCTGCGCACGAGCCAACTTTCCACCCAAAATTCGATAAGATCCTCGAGCTTCGTCGCGAGAAAGAGAAATAAGGCGTACTGCACTCCCGAGAGCTCTACGGGAGGAATGTCTCTTTGCTTTCTGTCGCCCGTCTCGAGCGGAATAGACGGAGACAAGAAGCCACGCCTGCGTATGTGCGCGCAGGTATCCGAGCTTTTGCATTTCGACGCGACGCGTTCCGACGGCGGTGAGAGAGAGAGAGAGAGAGAGAGAGAGAGAGAGAGAGAAAAAGTGGAAAGTGCAATTTTTGCAAAGGGGCCCGGAGTCTGATGGAGAGACGAGCAAACGGTCATAGAGAAAGTTTTCCGTCTCCTCGAACCCATCCGCCCGTCGCCGCGTCTCCAAAGCCGGAAGGACATAATCGCGCTCGATTTGCCTGCGCGAGCGAGAGCCGAGCGAGATCTCGATGTCGAAGTCTCGCTCGGGCGATGCGTACACCGGGGGTGTGTGTATATATATACACTCTATATATACGGACAATCTTACTGCTAATGCCTCAAAGTCGAAAGTACGTAAAAGCGGATATTGAGATATGGTTCTTAATTGGAAATTCGTGATGAGATTAGAGAAGAGCTGCTGTTTGCACGTGTGGCACGATTTCCTCGATCGGAACAGGTCGTTTCATCGCGGCACTGTGCGCTTTATCAAAAGATTTTTTTTGTTTTTTTTTGCGATCGTCGGAAAAAATGCCTTAATTAATTGAACGTAATGACTTTTCGCCTTAATGGACGCGAAAATGCGCGTAAAGCCCATTATTCGAAATTTAGAAAATGTTGAAAATTTTGATAATGCAAATTTTAATGAAGTTATGCGCGAGAGAAATCGTTTATTTACCAAGTTCGCCCGGCGCGCCGTAAAATTTGATACGAGATTAATGTAATTATCCAAAATTTACGCAGATAGCATTACCGCGACATTCCACTCGAAGAATTTTATTAGCGAGCGAGCGCCACTGTTTATTTGTCGAATACGTAACGGACGCGGAATGCGCTGAAAATGCGATAATTGAAAAATTGCTTCGATAAGCGCGCTACGCGCGCGTCACACTTTTATGTAAGATCGCGACTCGATGCGACAACGACGTTTTCGCAAATGACATTGTAATGGCATAATCTTGCTGCAGTTCGAATGAACAAACGAATCGCATTTTATTCCGTTGCGGATGAAGAAAAATCAGCCTCGATAGCTTAAGGAACTACAGGCTTTTATATCGACCAGATCGGAATGACAAAAAACCCCACCGATTTCGTGACAATCAGGCGCGCGCGGGTATATCTCTAGCGAGCGAAGCCGAACGAGAGAATGAGCTTATCGATTTATCGATCCCAACAAACTTGAGCCTGTTGTTCTTGGTGCGCCAGACGTACACATATCGAGACTCGCTCACGTACACACACACACGCACACACGTAAACGTACACAAAACACAGAGAAAAGTTATACGGGCGAAAAGTCAAGCTGCGTAACTTCGATGAAGAGAGTAATCTCTTTCACTCTCGGCTTTTTCTCTTTCTTCCATTTGTTCTCTCGCTCTCTCTTTCTCTCTCCTCTCGCCATTTCTCTCTCCGTGCTAAAGTAGCGTGAAACTCGAACTCTGATGAGAATCCAGAGATTCAAATACATACATACGTACGTACACACACACACACACACACACACACGCCCACCATCAAAGTTTGATTAAAAGAACTAGATACGAAAAAGACACCTTCGGCCAGAAGCGCAAGCTAATGCTAGGGTACAAAGCTCCTTTATACATGCGCCGCGCACACAAGTCTCTCTTTTCAAAAGGAGTAAGGAGCGGCTGCTCGCTCTCTCTCTCTCTCTCTCTCTCTCCCTCTCGCAAGGACAAAAGAAAGAATTTCCTCAATACAGCGCAGCCCCAGAGAGAAGCAAGAGCTGCTGCTGCTGCTGCTGCTGCAGCTGCTGGTGCGCAGTCAATCCGGTAATGGAATTTCTGTCCATCGCGCTCGCATATACAACGTGTCTTTGAGCAGTCGCCGCGCTGTATATGTACGCGCATAGTCGCCGCCGTAGTCGTCGTCGTCGTCCCTCCCGCTATGCGACAGCGGTGTATATATATACATAGCGACGCAGAGGTGGAAAGGAGAAACCTAATTTGCCCAAGTCCCCGGAGTTGTCCTTATCGTCCCTCTCGCTCGCTCGGCGCGCTTTAATGGATTTTTCGTTGATTAAAATAGCGGAAATTCTTTCGTGCGTTCTCTCTCCTGGCCATTAGCGCCTTCTCTCCCACTACTTTTAATTTACCGGCAAGAGCTGCCACCGCCGCCTGCTCTTTCTGCAAGCCGAGATTTCGTCGGAATAAGAAATACAAGCCGGCAACTCGTGAATCTTAATTTCGCGTAATAACTCGCGTTTCGTCGGGCCCCGGTATATCCTTCCTTTGAAGGCTCTCTCGTAGCAGCAGCGGAGTCTCCGCTTATATATATATATATATACTTATATTGGTATCAGCGAGAGGCGAGAAAGTCCATTTGGATTATAATGCGTGTATATACCGCTCGAGCATATCCTAATTCTCTCCGCTTCTTTACTGCTCCGCCAAGTAGTAGTCGGAATGCAGATCGACGCTCTATCCATAATACACGGCTGAAATTTCGAGATCTCGCTCTCGTCGAGCTTTCGATTTATTATTGAACAATATTCCCCCGGCCGCGGCCGCGGTCCAATTTAAAACTCGCTCTATACATACGCTCGCTGATTTACGCGGGCGGCATAGCGGCGGACGAGAAATAAATTTCAGATAATTTATAAACCGCGAATTCGACTCGGCGGAGCGCTCGACGCGCGGGGCTAATTACCAGGCCGGCTATCAATGCCCGGCGTCGTGCAGCTCGCTCTTTTCCCGCAGCGCCGCCGCGGCGCGAACGCAACGCGCGTGAAAAATTCAAGCGCGCGCGCGTTTAAAGGAGAGCGCGCCTCGCTCGCCGCTGCAGCGCGCGCATCCATAAAACTCGGAGTAATTATTTTTCCCGCGCGCAATCTCCCCTTCTCGCTCCGAAAATATGCGAAATCCTCGTTTAAGCCGCGCTTGTCCGGCCTCGTGACTGGCGCTATCGCGACGGCAACTGCGGCGGCGGCTCCATAGAGAGAGAGAGAGAGAGAGAGAAAAAAGAATGCTAAAGCGCGCGCATTACGTCAGCAGTAGCAGCGGCAACGACGGCGATAAGGCCAATCCTAATTAAGGGTTTATCCGTAAAACAAGAGCCGCGCGAGCCTCTCTCACCTTTTTTCCTCGTCTACTCGGCCTGGCAGTCACAGCTTAATAACCCCGACACTCGCCCCCCTCGTCCTCCTCCTTCGAGTGTGCGCTCGTGTATACACGTGCGCGAATACAGGTACACATATAGACGTGCGGCATATACACGGCCGAGAAGAGCGAGAGACGAGCTTCGTAGTCCTCGAGACGTCGGCGTCGTCGAACGTATATAACACCGCTCGTCGCAGACTAGGAGCGCAGAGCGCCTGGAGATCGGCCAAAAATGATTCGTTTCTCGTGATTGTACTGCGGAAAGCCAGTCGGATCCCTTGTCCGCGGGTGTACAGGGGAGCTACTGCAGCGGGCCTTGCTCCCGGGACGACGCCGCGGCTACACACGTCTAACGGCTTCTTCGGCACGTGCCCCCTGAGCTTTTTTTTCTCCTCCACCTCCTCGTCGTCGTCGTCTCGTGCAGCTGCGCGCACCGGTCTCTCGTCTCTCTCTCTCTCTCTCTTTTACCGTCTCCATATCGGTGTCGCTAGCCTCGGTTTTGTCTACGCGACGACTCGCCCGTCGTCTCGAGACAGATCGATGTGTGCGGAGGAACGTGGCGCAAGATGCAAACACACGCGCGCGCGGGGCTGAAGACGCTGATGCGGACGGAGCGGCACGGAGCGTGAATTTTTATCTTGCCTGGGGGTCGTCGAGCTCTATCTTTCTCTCTCGTTTTCTCTCTCTCGCTCTCTCGCGACTTCTGGTGATGGAGGCTTCGATATTGCGGATACGCGAACTCTAGACGCGCTATTTGTGTGTGCGAGAGAGAGAACGAGAGAAAGAGCGAGGGGATGTTTTGTTATTTGGTAGCAGAGAGACAGAGAGAGAGAGAAAGAGAGCTGACTGATATTGAATAGAGGTCTGTTGACGTTGGCAACAAGTATTCGGATGGCGAGTGATGTTTTTGAATTTCTGTTTTCCATAAAAACAATTTTTATCCGAGCCACTCCGCGCGGCGCATACCCGCCGCGCGGCATCTGCACATTTTCCGGAAAACGTAATTTAAAAAATGTTTTCCTGCAGCTCCGTCTGCGCGGAGTAACGTGACGTTAAAACTTGTTCACAAATTTTCGAGTGAAGCTTTACTTTATTTCCACGCTCGATTTAGTTACGCGCGCGCGATGACGGTATTGACGGTATGAGCTCTCAAGTACTTATGGTTGCTTTTACTTCTCGATGCACGTGCTCAAGTAGGCTTCAAGCGACTTTTTTCAAATTCAAAACACTTTTGCGAATACCGAAAATATGTTGTTCCTGCGTACGAAGAATTCTTCTTAAAAAATACGGGGGTCCAGAAATTGAAAAAATGTTTTTGAAGCTAGAGCATTTGGACCGGTTAAAAAGTTAAAAAGTTAACAGCAAACATATTTTTTTTACAAAAATTGAATACGTTAAAATTGAATACACTGCAATAAAGTGCAACTAAAAGGTTTAGTTTAAAAAAAATACCCAGATTCGATGCTCTGATCAAAAGTTATATTCGTTTAAAAAGAATAAATAAATAAAAATCCGAATAGCCGATTTTCTTTTTTTTCTCTTCATGTACCTCCACATGTTAAATTCTCATGTTCCATGTTTCTCATGTTCCTCTGCATTTTTTACCATCGTTTGGCTTACAGAAAAAGGTCTGACCGGCCCGAAACATCTAGCTTTAAAAACAATTTTCCATTTCTGAACTCCCGGAAAGTGCATTTGTTCAAGAGCATTCGACACGTCCGAAAAAAAGGACCCATTGCTGCTACAGGTACTTCTGCTATGTATTTAACGTGTTATTTCAAGTACTTTCTCAGTGTCGCTATTAACTTGTGCATCATTTCAAGTACTTTGAAACACGTACAATAAAAAAAAGTACACTGAACTAAAAAGAGCTACTCAATTTTAAAATATTTATGCATAATCAAAGATTTAAATACTTTTTCTCTCAACACCGAAGCTGAATTACAAATACAAGTATACTTCAACCGTGTGTGACACTCGCGTCTTTCCTCTTCCACGTATCTTTCCCCAGTATACATACTGACTAATTACCGGTCCTCCACGAGGTCGAAGCGTTAAATTATCATAGAGAGGACTTTCAAGATACAAAAGTAGAAATTAAAAGCTGCGGCCGTCAAGGGCTGATGTAGTTCGCCGTGAGAAACGCGGGAGAATAAACAACGTCGGGAGATTATCGCGGGGCCACTTTACGAAACTTTGCTTTCTTGAATACTTTATGCGCACGTAAGAAATAAAACTCGAGTGGAACTATATGTGCGCAAGCCGAAGCAGCGAACGCGCTGGCGACTGGCGTGTGTACGTGTGTGAGTTTGAGTAAAGTGCCAGCTGCGTATTATTGATGAGATTTACGCTCTGTATACGACATATACTTCACACTGAAGCTGATTTATATCTATCTCTTGAAGGCAATCTACGTGATATATACCACATTTTTGGAAGTGCGAATTAACACGCGGATACGCTATTCTGACGATCCTCGCGACGACGCAGCCGAGTATTTTTGGAATCGAGGCTTCCGTAAATAAGTCTTGCAAATTTTTTTTCGCACGAACGATGCGGCTATTTCCGTATTAGTCGCGTCTCTGGCAGACGCCTGTACTCGTGCGTATGCATCGTTTATAATCGCAGACGCAAGGAGAAACGAAATAACGTTATGTAGGGCAGCAAAGTATGCCAATCGCATCAAGTAGAAATGCTCGTTCCACGTCAATTTTACCGAATGAGCTTATTATCCGCGAGGATTTAACCGAAGCAGAAGAAAATTTTCCAAACAACCGTTATATTACACAAGCGCCGAGAATCGGAGGTACACCGCCAGCTGTATAATATATACGTCGGTTAATTGCAAGTCATCACTCGAAAATGTGAGGCACACTGCGGTATATAGAGCGCAAGCTCAATCCCTGATTCTGATCCTCCGTAACCAACAGACCTACTTACAGGAAAGACTAACGCATGCAATGGGCCAATCACCTTGTTATACGCTCTCTATATAGCCCGAAGCGGCAGTAGCTGCATTGTGCGAGCCGTACATGTACGTACGTCATAAGTAGATTGTTTGTGCATTTCGGAGCAGCAGCTGCGCTGTAGATCAAAGGTACACACGTCCATTATGCAAGGCATTGCGAATTTCGGCATTTGTTACGAGTCGCTTTTGGATGCACGAAATTTGCGAATCGCTATATAATAATGCGCGAAAGGTGTGTAACATACTGTACTTAATTAATTTATCCAGCAGTACAATAGTGGTGATAATGATTTGTTGAAAAGAAAACGTAGAATATTTAATATTCGCAAGAAATGGCCGAGAGTCTCACAGGCACTCGATTACGTTAAATATTTGTTAAAGTAATATAGATCTTTCTATCCTGTGTTAATAAAGCGACGAAATAAGCGATGTGCGCTGTAAAGGCGAATACTCGACGTATAACAAAGAAACTCGCGAATTTCCCAGCTCTCTCTCTCTCTCTCTCTCTCTCTCTCTCTCTCTCTCTCTCTCTCTCTCTCTCTCTCTCAACTCTCTTTTCTAGCTCAAATTGTCTGAAAGTATAAGCTCGGCAGTATATACACACGGCCATAACGCATTCAATGGCGTCAAAGCGAGAGCAATAGGTAACGAATGGCATTTTATTGTCGCGCTGCGGCAGCAAGTTATCGCGCGTTACGCCGACAAAAGTTATTTCCCGCAGTATTTCATGATGCGGCACTCAAGATTATGTATCTCGGCTATATCGTTCGCGCCTCGTTCTCCATACTCTTTCCCGCTCGCTCTCCTCCCCCCCCCCCCTCCCAACACCCCCACCCGTCCGCACCGTCTCGTTCCGCGAAAAGAGAGACACAGCCGCGTTGCCCCACTACTCCCGCGAGTTCGAATACTTTAAAGTGCCTTGGCAAAACGGGGCGATATACGCGCGGCTCGTTTCCAATTTCGTCATCGCCGCCGCGCGGCGCGGCAAAGTGGATAAAGCAGCGATTGCGACGAGCCGCAATAGTGCGTTGCCCCGGCGGGGCTGTGCCATTGTGTATTATACCGAGCGGCGATGTAGGTCAAAACATAAATATTTTGAAGCTGCCGCTACTGGCTGTTCCGGCACTGATTGATTGATCGAGAACTGTCGCATAGAGCAGTGTAGTAAGCGACGGCCGGGCATAGCAGTGTCCGATGCCTAAGACCATACCGGGGATGACAAGGAGCCGCGTCGCGTTTGAGCATATACACGTCCCCCCCCCCCCCAACGCCACCCCTTGGGAGGGATATCATATTTCGAATGGCTCGGATGCGGATCATCTGGTATTTCATACATCAAAGCAGCTGCCTTTCACATTTAATGCCGAAGACATTAACGCATCCGTCCGTGTGCCTTATAAGGAGATTGATGATCAAAGTCCCGCCGCCACGGCCAGGGCTGATAGGCGCTCACGCGCGCGCGTGTATTTCAATTTCAGCTCTATATAATGCAGATATGGAAATCATTTTGCGACGACTTTGACGCGCGCGGGACACCGCTTATGTTTATTATTAAGTAAGCCGTGCGGCAGTGCACGGTACAGGTGCTGAGCGCGAATTTACGCCGTTATGCGCAGAGCGCTCGGAGTGCGAATGAGCGATCGACGACCCGGTGTCTGAGAGAGAGAGAGAGCTGCGATAGTTCTGTTTCTGCGCGCACTGCATGCGACGAAATTCTAGCGCCGATACAGCGACAGACGCAGCGACTGAGCAATGCGATACACGCTGCAGCTATACATACGCACACGCGTGGAGATTCGCCGATAATTTCGCGCGTAGCGCGCGGGCGAGCTTGCAAAAATGTATAATACGTACACTGAGAGAAACGTGCATTAATTTTTCAAACGTTCAGTACGAAATGTTACAGAAATTATAGCAAATCACTTGCCAAACACTAACTTTTACAATACAATATAGTAATTTTTATTTTGGTTGAAATAATTAAAAAAATTTTTTTTTATGTTTATTGGTTTTTAACTTTGTAGAATATTACTATTTTATGATTATTATTATTATTTATAGACTATATATAGAATTAAATTGAAACATAGAAATTAAAACTTTTTTACTTAAGCTGGATTCGAACCTGGACCTTCGGAACTGCAGTCAGTAGCGCTAACCACTCACATAAACAGAATTCTTTCGCGTAAAACTTTGGATCTAATATATAAATTGAATCTATTTATAATCTCAAATAAAAATAATTTCTTCTATAAGTAATATAGTAATTTCTTCTACTCTGACTTGTAATATTCGAGAACTTCAAACAGTGAATATCAGCGTAATTGTAGTAAAAGTTCTGATAATGCCAATCTGTGCTCAGATTACTACAATTTCTTGTATCTTTTTGTACTTAAAGTTTTAAAAATTACCGCCTTTTTTTCTCAGTGTACGTGTGTGTGCGCGACGGACGTTATCGGAGCTACACATACCTCTGAAATATTCAAATCTCGCGCCTTTAATCTTGCCGAGCTTTTTTGCGAGCTTTCAAATCTCGCGCGCCCCGCGAGGAAAACGGACGAAGCGCTTGTGATTCCGCAACGCTATGCATCGGGCGCGACGTCTACGCGACTTGCGCCCCGGGGTGTGTGGGGGGGGGGGGAGTACACTCCCTTCTACGGGAGCATCAAGATAGCTTTCGCGCGCGCCGCTCGCGCGCGTATTATCAATACAAAGTAGCTCGCCTCTCTCTCCTCCAGTGCGCAGCTTCGCGCGAGAATCTTCAGATTTCCATACGATATGCATGTAGCAGCCGTAGAAAAACACTTGCGCGCTCCACATTTCGAGTCGACCCACTTTTGCCCTCTCTTTCTCTCTCTCTCTCACTCTCTGCGAAGTGTGTGCTGAGCGCAGCAAGGCGACAAAAATAAAATGTTCATCGGTCCGGCAGCCGCGTCCCAGTGTCCCAAACACAGCCCCGCGAGAGGGGAGATCCGCAAGCCGCTCTCGGAGGCGAGCTTTCTCCGCAGAAGTTGGAAAATACCCACCGGCATTGCTGTTGAGACACACGGAGGCGGTTGGCTGCTGCTGCTGCATTCGCACGATGCCTCGGCAAAAACTTGGGGACGGGCGTCATACGCCCAGTTGGATCGTACTTTGATCGACCGAGAACTCCGGCAGCTCAAGCGAATCGGAATGAATCAAATGGAACCGCTAACGCGACGACTTGGCCGCGAAACTTTCGGCTTCCTCGCGCTGTAAGCTCGTCACGGTTGTAGCGTTGTTTACGCGCGGGGGTGTCGAGGTGGAAAAATTAATTTTGGGTCGAGCAGACGAATTGTGATGGTGCGCGATAACTGAATTGTTTGAATTAGGCGGATCTTTAATGATTTGAGGCTGCTGAATATTTTAATGCGAACGTCGCGCTAATGCATGCGGTAGCGTGTCTTAATTTATGGATTTTCGCACAGTTAGCAGGATTTCGCTTCCATCGGAAAATATTTCAAATGCTATATTCTGCATATTCATGCGAATGCGGGGAGAGAATTTTGATTTAAGTGGTTGGAAAATTTTTCAATTTTTCGGTTCGTTGAAATCGTTTTTACGGTTTTTTTTTAATACTAAAAAATTCGAACTCCGCGAACTAGCTCGAATCAAAAGTACTCTCCAATTTAAATAAACGTATAACTTCATTAACGGAATTCTTTTTGTAAAATGCAAGACTAACATAATCTTTTCATATTTTAATTTTTCAGACGCTAGGGGTGTTTTGTTCCCTTAAGACCCTGCGCGGCTAATTATGCGCCAACAGATGGCGCCACTTTAAGTCGATTATTTGGTGTATACTTTGAGTTTAATAAGCATACTTCTTAATGCGTATGGTAAATTTGCCCTGGAAAGTCATTACGTTACCTGTCAAAAGTTAATTTTAGAGTCTCACCGTAAATCTCACAGATAAGCAGTAGTCCAATTTAACACACAACTTTTCTTCCCTCGTATAGTCAATACGTACAATTATACAATTTACAATTTTCGTCCAGTACGAACGGACAAGAATCAAGTCAAATCTCTGCAACAATACCTCTTTTTCTTTACGTTCCCCGGTTTAACGTGACTGGGGGGGGGGGGGGTGTGGAAGCTCGTCCTGAATAAAACATGCTTAAACCGCATTGTATAATAAGAGAAAAGGAAATCTCATTAAAACTTTCGTGACGCAAAAATATTCTTCAAAAGCTCGTCTGTACGTAATTTTTTATCTTCGTCGTACCAATTACGCGCGATCCGTTCCGTGGAAACGCCGAGGGTATACAGCCGGGACCTCGACGAAAGAAATAAATCGCAGGAATGCCCAAGTTTTAATGCGGCGCGACTTCCTCGATTCTCGAATTCAAATTTTGACTCTCGACAATTTCCGTCGCCGACGAATTTTCGAACCGAGGTTTGCGCAAACTCTGCTTCACCATTTAAATTTTGATCGCGTCAATTAACGCAGATAAGCCCGCGCGCCCGAAAGAGCGCCGGGATGGGGTAACCGCGGCTGATCCTCCCTTATGCACCGGCCTATCTCGTCTCCCTCATCGGAATTCAAAAACGATGTCGCTGTCCCTCGCACTTACTCGTAAAGTTATCGAGGAGGTGGCGGTGGTGGCGGTGGCGGGGGTCGGGCAGAGAGAGAGAGAAACTGGAATGGTCGATCGGTGCAGTTGCAGAAAGTCGTTTGGCCGACCGTGGGGGGCTTCGCGCGATTGGACATCGGCCGACGTCTTAAGGAAAAGTTGCCCCGCGTGATTCCCAGCGGGATCCGCTGCAGACCCGGGATTTTCATCCTCGCGATATATCGAAGATCAGATATCCGTAAAATTGAAATCCGAGCTGTTCTTTGCCGCGCTCTCTCTCTCTCTCTCTCTCTCTCTCTTTCGTGTCACTGCTTCAGTTCGTGTAAGAAAACGAGGAACTGCGCGGTGGAAGAGAGAAACAAACTCCCCCTGCGCCCCGTCGGTAAAGTTCGCTAATTGCGACTCTCTGGAATTTCCCGAGCTTTTTACACGCCTGCACACATGTATATACGTACGCGTGTGTACTGGGAGAGAGGACGAGCTCGTTTCTTTTTATGCTTTTGCGAATTTATCGGATCCGGCTTCCCATGACTCTTTGATCCCCGAAAGTGCGGAGCCGGTGTCGGCGGCGCGCTTTAAAGTGCCCTCTCTCGCCTCACTTTTTATCCGGCTACTGCCGCCGCCGCCGCCGTCGCTGCTCCTATTGCTGCCCGAAAGTATAATAACGATAAGTCCGACGTAATTTTCTCTCTTTTCGTCTCCCTCTCTGGCGACGATGTTTGTTATCTGCCGATGGCGAGAGTATAACGCACTCGCGCGTGGGAAATTTTCGGCGCAGCGCGAACGTGTGCGACTACGACGACGACGACGACAAATCGAAATCCCCGCGGTTTCCCCTATTTCTCTCTCCATTTCCTCTCCATCCACTGCTATTTCTATCTCCGCCTATACGTTCCAGGCCTGAGTAACGCCGCGCAATTACACAAATGCATTCCCATCGGACGTTAGGTAGGGGGCCCGTAAGAGGCAAAGGAAAAAGCAACGCGTCTCTCTCCCCGTGCGTGTATGTGTACGCGTGTATGTATAACTGCGTAGAGTGGGCGCGATGCGTCGCCCGCTCTCTCTTTCTCTCTCTCTCTCTCTCTGTATACAAGTTGCATAAATTTCGAGACGACTGCCGTTCCCCAGATGAAACGGCCGATTAAAATTGAAAGTTATTGAAAATTCGAGAGAGAGAGAGAGAGAGAGAGGGAGAGACGAGCTGAATTATTAAACGGCAAACTTTTCGTTCGGCGGGCGATGCGCGCGGCAACGACGATTTGCGTATGAATGCGCGTTTGTAGGAATTAATCAGCAAAGTGTTTGGGCTTTTACAGAGTATAGGCGTGGTATACTACGGCGATTTATCAGAAGTAACGAGAGCAATTTTCTCCCGCGGAATTCGATATAAATCAGTCGGATACGTGTGTCTGTGTGTGTGCGTGTGTATATGCATATATGTGTTTATACATATGTATAGATAAAGCCGAGGCGGCGGGTGCGGCGCAGCGACGAGCTCGCGAGCGCGCGCATCAACCGCAGAGCGATATTGACATTGTTTCAGCGTCCGCTCGACGTGATCAGCTAATTCTCTCGTTCTGCTCTCGCTGCAGCGTCGCCTGTTTGTTGCAGCCGCCCCCGCGCGTCTCTCTCTCTCTATATATATATATATACTATATGTATGTATATATAGACGCCGGGCTTGCAGACCGGATAGGGAGAGAAATAAGAGAAGAGCATCGGGAGCTGCTGGGCGCGAGCAGCAGCGCGTTTCGTCGCCGCCGCCGCCGCCGCCGACGCCGCGGCGAGAGCTCTTTGCGGAAACAGATATTATCTTCCTTGACAAGGATATTAGTTTCCGCTCGCACGGAGAAATGGGTCGACGTTGAATCGGCCAAAGGGAAGGGACCCGAAAGAAACGGATAGACAGACAAACCGACTCTCTCCTCTCTCTCTCTCTCTCTCTCTCTCTCTCTCTCTCTCTCTCTGTCTTCGCTGCTGCTTGTTACTTTGTTCTCGCGCGCTGGCCTCTTCCTCCTCGTATATATATATATATATATATATATGTATATATTATATATTATATATATGTATATGTGCTAATCGACGAAATAGTGGAAACGACTCACCTCAGAAAATTGCAACATTTTTTATTGAAGGCACGCCTACTGGACCTATGTTTTCCAGTTCCCTAGACCAAACTGAAAGAGAAAAAACTAGCGTGAATGGCGAATCGTAGGGTATACTTTTTTCCGGAGCAAAAAACGACTCGAAAAATGAGAAAGAATTAACAAAAACAGAATTCATAGATTTTTTTTCGCGAATACTATGGACTTTTATAAAAATTTCATTAGAACAAAAATGTCTTTGCTTACATGAAAGAATGCTCTGAAATTTTTTCAGAGCGTTTTAAAGGACGTTTCTCGAAATTTCGATTATTTTGACTTTTCGAAAAATCAAAAATTGTACTGAATCAATCTGAAAAAATTGGAAAGCATTCTTTGATGAATTTTAAGACATTTTCGTTCTAATGAAATTTTTATAAAAGTCCACAGTTTTCGCGAAAAAAAACTGAATTTTTTTTGTTAATTGTTTCTCATTTTTCGAGTCGTTTTTGGCTCCGGAAAAAAGTATACCCTACGATTCGTCGTTCACGCGAGTTTTTTCTCTTTCAGTACGGTCTAAGGAACCAGAAAACACAGGTCCAGTACGCGTGCCTTAAATAAAAAATTTTGCGATTTTCTGAGGCGAGTTGTTTCCGCTATTTCGTGGATTGACACGTATATATATATATATATATTTATATTTCTCGCTGATGCGCACGATCGGGCGCAAAAACGGGAGACGAGAGTCGCGCGAGACGTCGCTTTCTTGGTGCGGTGGCGAGCCGCTTTTTTCCCATCGGCGAATTTCCGCCGCCGCACCGCATTTTCGCGCTTATCAATTTTCGCATTGGCCGCGCGTCGTCGCCGCCGCCTCTTGTACATATTTTCGCGCCGTGTAGCAAGCGGCTCTCTCCCCTCCGCGACGCCCTCCGTCACTGTCGTCTTTTTCCCTCTGCGTTCGTTAATGGGATAGTCGACACGTGATGGATACAGATTGGCTATTCTGATTTGACACGATAATCCGTGTGGGAGAAACCAGTGCGTATATATAGACATATATGTATGCGGTTGCAGAGGGAGCGCGGACCACCACCGCGGATGTGCTCATCTCCCTGTCTTTCAGTCTGCTGGACTCGTCTACCTCGTTTCGTATGTGTGTGTGTGTGTGTGTGTTTGTTTGCTTTTCCCGGGCTTTATTTGATTATTCTTTGATTAATCTCGTTGGCAGCGCGGCGTACGCAGGAACAAATTCCCGTTTAATTAATACGCTTATCGTATATACCGGCGCGCGCACACTCAATTACATCGCGTACAGCTCTCGTCGGCAGCGGCTGGACCGTCTCGAAATTATTGGCATTTTTCTGTTTGCGAGAGTTATGCGCTCTATGCGCAGTATGGCGTCGCGTTGCGCGTTGTAAAATGTACGAAATTTTTGTGTCAAAAGTTTATTTTGTTAGCGCCAATTAGTACATCGGAATTTCGATATTTTTTGAAAATCTTTAAAATACCTGTATTCGCGCCGGACTCGCAAATTATACGTTACGAAAACTATTTTCAGAATGTATCGGTTTTTTTCAATAAAGTGTGAACAAATTCGTTAAATCAATGTACCCTTCCCTGGTAGAAAATACAACAACTCAGATGGCCGACTCGCCAACGAATAAGCAATGACGTTGGTCAATGCATATAGCTATGGTTGAGCAGCGATTCACCATCGATCACCATCGACTGCTCTATCGACGAACTGAGAGAGCGCTAACTGCAAACCTAACCTCAATTTTTTGTTTTCATATAGCCTTTCCACATAAGTATACGCGTACAGATGTATGATAACGGAAATAATTATAGAAACAATTAATTAATCAATGGACAGATAAGCCGAGAGTCGGGATCGAACCTAGAACTTCTGGGTTACGAGTCCAACACTCTTCCTAGTGAGCCGTCTCCATTCGTGTAATCTCTTGAATATAAGATAGATAGATCTGGTAACGCGTACTCACTGATTTTTCTCTAAAAACAGAAAACGGTTATCACGTAAAAAAAACAAATATTTTTCGAATAAACACTCAAGCAGTCTGACAAATTTTTAAGTAGTATGTCAGTGTGCCAAAGTGATTTTCATTCTGAGTGATTGAAGTTCTGAAAATTATTTAACTAGTGACTATGAGTCCACCAGAAGTCCAGAACGGAAAAGTGAAAACTAAAATGCCGTACTTAATCATAAAGCAACGATTCTGTACGACCAGTATCGTATTATAACCTCAAAATTGTTTTTTTGGTCTCATTTCACATTTTGGCCATTCATTCGCCACCCACGGGTCGAAAAGCGTGAGAATTTAAACGAGTTCGATGGCGAATGGATGCTGAACTCGTTGGCCAATAAGCCAAAATTGCAGGGCAGTCGATGGCGAATGGCTGCTCAAAGTTTCTACCAGGGTTACAGCCGTAGCTGTACCGCAACACCTACTTCGCCCAGTTTCAGCGAAAAAAAAATTGTTGCTCTTCGTCACAATTTGTTTACACGAATTTTCTCCGCGCTCTAATGCTCCAGGCTCGGAGCGCGCGCTCGGTCCCCTTATAATCCAAAGCAGCTTCGTCTCGTTCAAGCCCATATATACATACTTTGTTATGTTAAAGCTACAGCCAGAGCACACATAGTTGACCACAAACAATGGGAGAACAAGCAGTTAAATGCGCGTGTTGTATTGCGCAACCGATGTCGCACACGATCCACGACAACCAATCAAAAGCAAGCACGTATAAGCGCGCGCAAGCTCGTAAACAAAGCTCGCGTCGTTATATGAGAGAACGACGCGATCTCGCAAATTATTCCCGCTATCTTTTTTAAACCAGGCCGAATATACTTTTTTCGCCCAAATTGACCGGGAAAATACCGGCGCTCATTAATCGTCTCCCCCCGCTGTCCTCCATACTCCCACCGCAAGTGTGCATACCACATTGAAGGTTATCCCCATCGTTGCAAGACTATATCCGGGTCACTGCGGTCGCCTGATAAAACGACGCGATTATCATTATTTATGCAGCACTCCTGTCCATGCAGCAGCGCTTCTATCCCCCCCCCCCTCCCTCGACACCCACGGGAAACGCTGTTACCGTCCCCGGGATGTGCACACACGCGCGCGCAGAGGAGAACAAAAAGAAATTCATCAACGACGCATTTTCGGCTCGTGGGCGCGAGGAGCCCGCGGTGTAATGCTTTTTTATCGACGACTCGAAGGAAAGGGAACGCAAACAGGTGGCCATACGCAGAGCTGCGCGGCGCTGAGCGGCTGATAAGCGCGCGCAGAGGGCTGGAGCAGAGGAGATTTATTGTTTAGCAACAAATGCGCGCGTGTCCATCTTCCGGCAGTAGTGGCCTCCAATGCAGTGCGATAGGGCTGCGAATCCCATCCAATCCCCCCCTCTCCTCTCCACCCCCCCCCCCGCCCCGCAGACGAACTGCCGCAGTATTCCGAGGGATTAGATAGCGGAATTATAAATCGCTGCCATTTTCGCCGGCGATTGTGGCCCACATTTCTTGTTTCGACGCTTCTCTCTTTTTTTTTTGTTTGACGGCCTCCCGCGAGGATTCGCGCTTTATTTCGCTCTACCGCCGACTCTGCCACGCCGTTATTTTTCTATGCTTTGTCGGTGGGCAGAAGAGTTTCTTAGGATAATAAATGCGCGATTTTCCTTTGTTGGCGCGCGATGAGGGGGCTCAGGTTGGAGGGGAGAGAGAATCGCCGGAATTTTTCACTTCTAGGCGAAAAAGTTACGATTTCCGAGGTGGAACGTGCGGTGGGTGTGTTTGCGCGTAGAGGTCGGGAGGCACAAATTGATTTACCGCCTAATGTTTTGTGTCTCGGGAAATGGCTGACGTCGAAATGCCTTGTGAAGTGCTTTATTAGAAACAGTGACAGGAAAGTATGTGTAGGTATAAGTAAAATATGAATAGAGTGAGTACAGGTAATCATTCAGACAGTCTTCTTTATTAAAAATTTGATGAAATTGAGTTAATTCTAGAATGCATCGAAAGTGCATCTTGTAATTTAAAAAATGTAAACAAACGATTTTAAACTGCAAGAATCCGGACTTTTATCAGTTATGAAAGAATCTAAATGATTTTAACTCAGCTTCTACTTAAAAGGTAATCTAGATCTATCTTGATACATCGAGTGTTTGTGTACAAATTTCAAGGTACTGTATCTGAAACTGAAGTATCCAAATACTATCTGCATCTTTTTTCTTTAAGACATCCAAGAGCCTACAACCAATTAAAGCCGATTTAATGAAATTTGATGAATTTTGAAGTCTGCAGAGGAGTCACGTGAAATTGAAATGCAAGATGAGATCCTATCAAGAGAAGCCATAAAAATTTTTTCGACGGTTATTCTTCACGCGCTCCGCTGGCTTGTCTCTCTCTCTCTCTCTCTCTCTCTCTCTCTCTCTCTCTCTCTCTCTGCCTCTTGTTTCGAAATCACAATGTCAACGCTGCGCTGAAAAACTATTTACGGCACATCTGATGCACTGGCAAAAGATTGCGTACGTCGATACTATTTTTCGAATTTATTCGTGGAAACGAGTCAGTTCTCTCTCTCTCTATTTATCAGAAAGCAAAGTTATTGACGGCTTTGTTATTTAACGCGCACGAGATATTGTTTTTGATGGGAGGGGGATCCTTTTTTTCCCGTTCGCACGAGACACGAAAGTCCTACTGATGGCAAGGCGCCGAGTTCGATCGACGAAGCGTTACTGAAGCTGCACTTCGTTTAGGTACATAGTACGCGCTTTTCCTAATTCAAACGTACTTGTTGAGCAGACATTAGATATTTTCATGGGAAATCCTACTGAATCATTTCTGTTTTACGCTGAAACTCTCTCTTTCCCTCTTTCCCCGGCGAAAATCCGCTACACCAGCTACGAACAGCACTGTTAAACCTGGCGGAGTAGCTAGTTTCACGAGATTCACGATAAAAAAACATTAGCCCCTGATAACTCGAGAGCGCATAATAATTAAAAAGTCCTCCTCTCGTTGGTCGGAAGAAAAATAAGCGGTATTCCAGTACGCCGCAAACAGAACCATATCCCGGCTCATTAGCCCTCGTCCGACGCTTGCATTTTACTTCTCTCGCTCGCTCTCTCTCTCTCCATCCCTCCCTCCCTCCCTCCCCCCGCCCTCCTTCTCTCCCGCACACTTTTTCGGCTGCTCTCCACTCCAAAGCTTTATCCGGACTGTACTCACGGGTTCCACTGAGGATATAAATTCCGTTGCTTTTCTCGCGAGCGTGCAAAAGGGAGGAGTTTTTGAAGTAGAGAACCGTTAAACCGAGCGCGCGCGTTTCCCAAAGAGAGAGAGAGAGAGAGAGAGAGAAATACCCTAGCCGCAGATAAGAAGCAGACTGCAGCGGCAAGAAATGAGAGTCTTCCTTGCGCTCTCGACTCGTATAATTTATTACAATTCGCGGTGTGCCCTCTGTCCGAGAGCTATACGAGAGAGGAGGCAGAGACAGAAAGAGAGAGAGAGAGAGAGAGAGAGGGCATCAGAGGAAAGCAAGAGAAGTAGAGAGAGAGAGATGGCTTCGTTTTTTTTCCACGCTCGAGCTGCTACCTTCCATCCCCCGCTATTCCACGCACACTGTTTTTTCTTTCCCAGGCACGCGCAAAAACGAAATGAGCACAAAGCGATGAGCCCCGCAGAAAGAGAGAGAATAATCGGATTTCGAGGAAATCAATCGATCTCGCAGCTTCGAGTCTGAATTTTGACGAAATGTGTGTAGATATACACGCGGTATAATACATACCATCAAGAATCTCTCGCACTCTCGATTAGATCGCCGTCCTTTTTCTTCCCCCGAATTCGCGGAGAGAGACTCTCCCAGGCGTACTAATTGATCGAGATGTATATCCCCCTTCGAATCCTCTCTGCTGGGGAGTCGTTGCCGAGGGAGTTTCCTGTTGTCGCGCAAAGCGACCCAGTTAAGAGTCAGTTCGATGCCCCACTGAGATTGGAGCTCACCTTACTTTTGAGATTCAACTAGTTTGACTTTAACTTTCTCGTCAATCTCGGCGCTCCGGCGGATTGACAGAAAATCGCGCGAGCGAATCTTGGCAGAATCATATGCGTTGATTGGTAAACCCCCCCCCCCCCACCTTTTTTGGCCCACTTAGCGATTCATTCGAAATTCGTTGCTAATCATTTCTCCGATTGTCTGATACCGAAACGTTATGTATATAGATTTCACGTGATGAATGAAATACAGACTGCGTAGTGTTCTGTTTGTGCCGTAAAATTTGAAATCGCCTCAAACATTAAACTGCGAACCTCTGTTATTCGGAATGAACGGGATGTGGTAATCATTGAATTGACCCTGTTTAGTGCGGACGAAATAATGGTTAACAGCTGAATCATAAATATTAGTTAAATCACTAGATAATAATAAAACGTTTTTTTTTTTGAAAAAAAAAATTAAATCGCACGATATAAAAAACATGCGTTTTTTAAGTACAAAATCAAATATTTCTTATCTATAATTTTGTTCTCTTAAGGTACTTTGACGTGACCTAGAAACAACGTCGAATTGCTGACTAATCTTAAAAATCTCAAAACACATTCCTAATACATTTTCGCAAAATTTCCCAGAAAGAAAACAAAAGTATTCTGGTTCTTTAACATAATTGAAAAAGTACTACGCTATTGTTTTTAAGATAATAAAAGCATTGAAGGATTTGAAGATATTACAAAAAATTACTGAGTACTTCTTTACCAAGCAGCACACGTACGGGTAGTCGATACAGTTTCTCGGAAAAACGCAGGGAAAAATAGAGCATCGGTAATCTAAGTATCATGTATCAAACTTTCACGTTTTCCCGCTCTATACACACACACACACACACACACACCCTCCCACACGCAGTGAACTCGATGTACATGCATTATTCGGTTCATTTGCACAAGCTATATTTCCCATTAGAGTTATTTGGCTGCATGAAAAATTGATGCACTGTATCGCTCGCCCGTATCGCCCTCTACTCAGGAACTTACGGTTCGGAAAATATCCCGAGGATATGCCCTTCACCTCGGCGGGTTGATTTTCTCACTCTTATTGGCTGTCGGCCTGCCTTTATTAGATTTGTATTTTATACGTCTCGGTAAAACCGCAGATTCAACCCTTTCTCATGGAGCACTATAGCCGAGTCTTTCGCGGAAAACCGTATCTTTTAAATTTCCTTTTTACGGCTACGATTCTCAATTTCGAGCACCGAACCTTTTTTCTGCGAAACGATATTAAAAAAAAAGAAAGAAGAAAAGAAGGAGCCAGAGAGGAAGAGATAATATTTGCCTTTAATCGCTTTACTCGCTCTCGCGATACTTCTGCAAAAAAGATTTTTAAATCTATACAGCATCGTCCGGCTGCGATCGGAGGTATTGCGTTTTTTTTCAAATCGAAGCTTTTTTTCTTTTAGAAAGAGGAGTACTGAATAAATTTAATAACCCGCGGAAATATTCAACATTTTTATTAAGTTTAACGTGTTAATTAAGTGTACCAGCGTATTATCTGCGATATTCATTATGAAAAAACTGCGTGGAAAGGTATCCGTATGAATTTGATCACACATCTGTTTTAATTATGAAGAACGGAATGTATACTTTTGTGTAATAAAAAATCTTTATCTTCAACAACGTAATATATTTCCCGCCAGGTCATCCCGAAGGAAAAACATGCGAATTTCATAAATCACTGATGGCGTACTCTCCGAGCCTGTAATTGGAAAAGCTTTCTCCGCTAGAGATGTCGGTTCCAGGGCAAATAATGAAACGCACATAATTTTCCAAGCTCAGAAGGGAGACTTTGTAATATTAATAAAATGCACCTCAAAGTACGAGCAGAAAAAATTTTTCGACAAGCCAGAAAGAGAGAGAGAGAGAGAGAGAGAGAGAGAGAGAGAGAGAGAGAGAGAGAGAGAGAGAGAGAAAGAGAGAGCACCGTGCCAAACAAGTTAATTAGTCAAAAAGTCATAAAAACCTTGTAAAATAAAATCCACCCGCCGGCGGCTCGCCCACTGCCTCAACGACGAATTTCAAATGACGCCCGCATACTTTATGATCTCATGTATTTAGATTGCCTAGTCTACGTATTATAATTTTCTTCTCCTGCCTTCTTGTGACTAATTAATGGTGTCTAGGAAAATATCTGGTATATACTGTACAAGCGCGAGAGCACCGGTCCGTCGTCAATCTTGGTTTGTATTTCAATCGTACGTCAATAGTTGACTTTGTTAATGCGCGCGCATTGTCTTCATAATGTGAATTAGGAGCGTAGAGATAGTGATCCTGCTGAGTTATTCGTCGCTCGAGAAATTAGAGTTGTGACGTCTCGGCTGAACCCGTCTCGAAGACGTTGCGGTGCGGTAATGCGCTAAATTTGTAAATTGAGAAACCACCAGTTCCTTCAGCGTGAATTTGCTCCATCAGGAGAACGGGTGGCGATGTATCACAGGCCGCAAAACATATATATGGAGCTACACGCGATTATTTCGAGAAGTATTTAAATATTTAGCTCATTCGCGCATAACAAATTGTTAATTGTGATTGCTGCTGACCCAGATGGTTCTTGGCACTTCAAGTACAAGAGCAAAATTTTAAATGTATTTATGCACCAAAATACTGCAGTATTTGTCGCGTACATATAGAAGTAAATAAAAATTCTTTGAAATTTTGTGTGCACTGCATAAATTGAGCTAACAATCGGAAATCTCGATCAAGTGTTTGAATTTATTAGTTTCACCATGATTCAAATTCAACACTATTTTGATAGTTGGATTGAATGCAAATGTATATTGATTGACTTCGATTATAGAAGATGAAGACGGAAAATGGAATAAATGATCATAGATCAATTTATATAAATTTATGTTTTGCGATCATACATCAATTTATATATAAATAAGAGCGACAATGGCTCAATCGGTAGAGTATCGTGCTAGTAATCCAGAGATCCTGGATTCAAGTCTGACTCGACGATTTTGGGGACACCGCTTTGTTTACAAAAGTGTCTATATATCTGAGCTCCAGTGGTGTGAATTCCACTGTGTACAACGTGTATATTTTTACTGTACATAAAACTGTAGATCCCCATTGCTCTGCGCGAGTACATAAAAATAGTGGACTAACTGCACTGAAATTTAAGTACTCACAAGCGCAGGCAATGCAGAGCCATATAAGACTCGTATGAGGACTTAAAAAGGCTGTAAAAATAAAAAAAATTTATATAAATGATCAATTTATACAAATGATCAATTTGTACACATGATCAATTTATATAAATGATCAATATATATAAATTGATATCAATTGATATAACCCTTCATAAAATAAGAATAGCAATTTAATCAATACTTCAAAGAAATCAGTCATTACGACCAATAAATCGATAAAACTAAGCCAAAACACTTGCACGTGTAAGCCCGCATTGATTATTCCCACGATCGCTACAAAGAAAATAGCTGTTATTTGAAGGACATCCAGTCACGCGCGACCGCTCGGCTCGAGAATCAGTATTTGGCAGCCGTGTGAGAGCCAGACACGCGGTAATTCTTTAAAAATCCTCGGGACGCCCTGCGCTAAAAGGCACGTTCTTCTTGGCGCGAGAGGAGCTGTGCAATTCTGTGTCACGCACGTACTTCGCTACAGCCCTTCGCTCGACTTCATATTCGTGTAACTTGCTTTTCCTCAGTTAGATTACCCTCTCCCGCCGAGCTAACTTCAAAGGCTAACTAGATGCGAAGATCTGAACTTTCGGTTTGCACGTACTTACCGAACGTCCCGAAATAAGAATACGTAACTCGTTTTTACAGGTAAGTCGATTTTCGCGCGCGCCATACTTTATTCTGATCTGATGCGCTCGAACTGCGCTAACCCAACAACCCGGGCGACCTATACCTCGCAAAAGGTTTGCTTCGCGCGCGAGAAGAGGATGAGATACGATCCAGAGTGTTGCGCGCGGTAGATTGTACTTCATTTATAGTTCAACTATGTTCTGGATTACAGCATCTATCTCAATAAGATCTCTCGGTGTGTGTATATATATATACGTATTCGCAATTCCAAAAATTGCGTTGCTTGGGAACCGACTGGTTAGCTTGAGTTAACTTTCGATAATGAGATGAATTTCGGAAATTCGCATCGTGCAAGGAATTGTTGCACTAAAGTTTATATTTTATTATAAAATTATGTTAGCTAAGTTACCATGTATACATTTTGCTCAACAAGATTTTTCTTAGGGATACATTGCGCTGCTGCTTTCATCGATGTTTTCATTTTATATTTGCCCTTAATTGCCGTACATTTATCCAACGAAATCCCGCACGTTCTTGCAAATCAGCGACGATCCAAAAAGCTGTACAACTTCGCCCCCATTGATGTACTTTTTCCCCGTGGTAAAATTTCCAGTGCGTGTGTTCCACTTATTCGTTCGCGCAAAAGTTATAAATTCGCATGCGCTGTCGACAATAGTTAGGAAACTATTTAAGTTATCTCAACTACATTTCTCACTAGACTTTAGCTCGCTGCCAACGGTTTTGTGGCTTGTTGCGTTTTCCGACTGTTGTTTAATGCACCGGACGAGTAACCATTAGCATCTAACTTTTAACTTGTGATGAACTTGCGATAGAGAAGTGCATCAAAGTAACTTCTCGTTTATTACATTCAATATTCAAAATCAGCCGACTCGAGAGCGGCGTACGTTCCCCGTAAAATCTAGAGATTCCTATGTGAATAAGTAGCCTCCGTATCGCGAAACCTTTGAGCGCTTCGGGGAGAATTTTATTTTTCGAATTCAAGTTAAAACTGCGTGTATATATATGGAGTATACTCCTGGATACTTGGTTTTGGTCGATATCGATAGAAGATCTTATCTAACAAAAAGGTATACAGATGCTTTCCTTTGAAATTTAAAATGCACGCGTTCAACTCTTCTTCTCGAGGAAAGTCGTACTTAGAATGCTTACTTGCAGAAAGACATTATAAGTCTAAGATATTTGTCTAAGATGCTCATTCAGAATAAGTATATTGAGCTCGAGCATCTGTATACTTACTTATTTAAATGGTATGATGAGTATTGAGATAAACATTTATCTATATATATAAATCCAGGAAAATTCGGAAACAACTTGGACGGAAAAGTTGCAAAAAGTTTTCTTGAAGGCACACCTACTAGACCTGTTTTTTCTTGTTCCTTAGGCCAGTCTAAAACAGAAAAAACTCGCCTTCATGACCAATCTTAGGGTATACTTTTTTCCGGAGCAAAAACCACTCGAACAACGAGAAATAATGAAGAAAAAGAGAATTCATAAATTTTTTTCTCGAAAAATATTAACTTTTATAAAAATTTCATTAGAACAAAAATGTCTTAAAATTCATGAAAGAAAACTCTGAAATTTTTTTAGATTGATCCGTTACAATTTTTGATTATTTAAAAATCAAAAAAAAAATGAAAACTTTGAAAAACGTCTTTAAAAAATCTGAAAAAATTTTCGAGCATTTTTTAATGAATTTTAAGACATTTTCGTTCTAATGAAATATTTTTAAAAGTCCATAGTTTACAAAAAACAAAGAATCTATGAATTCTTTTTTTTTATTATTTCTCGTTTTTCGAGTCGTTTTTGCTCCGGAGAAAAGTATACCCTGTACGATCAGCCATGCACGCGATATTTCGAGAAGAACGAGAAAAAAACAGGTCTGGTAGGTGTGCCTTCAAGAAAATCTTTTGCAACTTTTCCGTCCGACTTGTTTCCGAAATTTCCTGGATCTGCAAGTACACATTTATCATCTTGACTCTCACCTTTGACACTTTATGGAATCGTTAAAAATTTTCCTGTCCTCGAAATTCTTCTCAAAAACCATCCACTTTGTATATCCTCTAAATACATTTGGATACAAGTATTTAGATACTCGCTTACGACTGACCCAAGGAGCTATGCAAATTCTATAACGCGAACCACGGTCGAGGCTGACCGAAAACCGCGGCTCGGAGAGGGCGCAGCCTTGCGGTCTAGTTAAAGCCCCCGCGGGGCGCCAGCGAACATGCGACTAAATTGCTCGTGAATTCTCTTTCTCTCTCTCTCTTTCTCACACACACTCTTTCGCTCGTCGCTTCGAGCGCGGGCCTGAAAGAGAGCGATAGAGCGACAGACAAGCGTAGAGACAGAGAGAGAGAGAGAGAGAGAGAGAAAAAAGCTCGCCGAGGAAAAACGAAGTTCGCCCACCGCGCTGGCAACAAACGCCCGCGTGTGTGCACACCCGCTGCGGCACAGCTTGTACTTTTTGTGTCTGTACACATACACACACGTATATAGGTGCACGAGTCAAAGACGCGACTGTGCTGCTCCGGTTATTTTTTGGGGAGCTCTCGACGAGCCTGCACACATTCGTCGCGCTAAATCGATGCGGGTCAAATCGGCACTCGTGCGCCTGCGGCTCTCACTTGTGTTTTTTTTTCTCTCTCTGTCTCTCTCTCTCTCTCTCTCTCTCTCCGCGACGCGCGGCCTGTTTATTTTTGATCCCGAGATCTCTTTTTCGAGAGCAGGCGCGCGCCCGCGATCCGCAGCCTTAATGAATATTTCGGCCGAGCGCGCCGGCCCGGGCGAGAGAGGCGCAGTGTGTTTTTAAACGTCGCGGTTCACACGGCGCCGCACCGCCTATTTATGAGGAGTGCGGACTCTTTTCTTAGTTATGAGAGAGATGATGTATAGCGCGCTCGAACGCAGATTTTAGCCTTAAACTTTCGCGCTCAGCGCCGGGGGTAGTTGCATCCCAAGTTTCGCGAAAATTTTAATCCTTTATTTTCTTTCGCCGGGTCTTACGGCTTGCTCGAATGCGGATGTGGGAGAAGTGTAAGAGGATCGCCGTTATCCCCCAACAGTTTCTTAAGAGCCGGCGCGTGACGTTAATATTTTTCGCGGTATTATAATCATCAAAATTCGAGAGCGAACTTGTCTTTATCTCTCTCTCCCACTCGAGAGAGAGAGAGAAGAGATAAATCCTTTCCGAGCAATCGACATAGCGCTGAACGAGAACAAAAAAACTGTCGGCACCGCCTCGAGGAAATCTATTCATCCTCGCGGAATGGCCAAAATGGCTCGCGCACGAGCTGCTCACGCGATCTTGCTATTACCGAGTCTGTTATCTTATATGTACGTGTGTAGTGTATATGGAAAAGTCGTGAGCGCACGTACCTCTTTATCGCCGAGCTGATGGACCCTGCAGTGCAGAAAGGCCGTCTGGCCGACGGCGATCGTGACGTTCCGGGCGACGTTCGTCTCGAATTGCGGCCAGCCGCTGGTATTCCTCGTCCCTGTAAGGGCTGCCGCGGTGCCGATGCTGTTGCTCGCGCCGCTGCCCAGAAATCTGTAGTCCCGCGACAGGGCCCCTGCCAATCAACAACGCGTACAACGTTAGTTGTCATTTTTTATCGATAAATGTCGTAATTCGTATGGCTGTGTAATCGCATAAAGTGTACATTTGCATTCGTAGATTGGTGATTGTAGAAAAAAAAAAATTAATTGCGTGCGTTGAGAAAGAAACGGTAGGGATTACTACGCTGTCCAGGACTTGCTACGATAGAGCTGGGTACAATTGAATTGTTTTGCGCCGAGGCATGGAAATTTCAAGGAAACGCAAACACTTGAATTCCTCGTAATCTTTTCTTTAAACTCAATTGAATTGCCTTCAATTGAAGCCAGCAAAATCCATATTTAGATCTTCGCATATCTGCTAGAGATATACCCAGACACTGATCCGTGGATTTATGTACGATGCGTATAGCAATAATACAAATTAATGGAATGAACTTGTTCGTTTTTAAAAACGTTTTGTGTATAGGTATAAACATATCGTTCTCTCATTAATATGAAAACTCGTCACAAATGATCCCTTTCGTAATATGTTACTTAAAAATAATTTTTATGCATCCCATCTTCCAAAACCTGGGCTCTTATTGGGCATATCTTTCAAGAAAAATGATATTCTGACAATCAACAGAAATCTAGTTATCTTGCTGCTTCGTGCGCATATAGATTCAAAGAAATAAAAAACTGATGAAAATTACGAGCTAGACCTGTAACGTTGCGTATTTATTCTAGCCTAATGCAGCATTTGTGCATAGCACATAATACATTTTTCATGCAATTACTTTAACGGTTTATCGGAAATCTATGCTGTGTAAGTCTCCTTAGTGGCTTGGGAAAATTTTATACAAAAACAATGTTAAATAAGAGTTCCTAATCATTTTGATTACATATAGCAGGTAGACACAGCGAAAATTAGGAATAAATTCAAAAAATGAAGTTCGAGATTAACATCGATAAATCAATATTTTTGATAAAACAGAATCTAATTCCGATGTAATCGTGTAGATCATATCTATTAATTTTTATTATAAGTTCAACATTATCTACGCTGTCAGTAATCTGTCACTGTTTTCTACTTTTCATATTTATTACAAGCAATTATTATTTACAGCAGGCATTTTATAAAGATCAATTGGACGTCATATCGTTTGTGATTAAGCCACCATCATCGATAATTCATATGAAAACCCATTCGAAAGCATTCTACGTTGGCTTTAATTGCTGAAAAAGTAATATTTTCGACTACAGAATTTTCGTTTCATTTTCAATGTCTGAATAAGGCTACATGCATGTATGAACATAACTTTTTGCGGATCAAGTGTCGAGCAAACAGTCGACGAGAAAAGGTAAACAATAACGGCCACATATGGGCTTTCGCAGACTCATTTGGGAAAAACGTGTGGGAGGACGTGTTGCGCGCAGGGAAAAGCTTTTATTTACGATGAAAAGGTAACAATTTATTTTTCAAAATAAAAATTCCATGCCCCGAAGAGGCGCCGGCGTATATTGCGGAATGTGTCACGTAGCGTATATCAATGGAATATTCGCGAAAATTGAAAAGGGTTAATATTCGAAATGGTCTTACGTAAATCTCAGTTAATCCGCCTTAAACCGCAATTAATGGCGGGCGATTAAAAGAAAAAAAAGGAAAACAAAATGAGCAGTAAAAGTCCGAATTAATCATTAAAAACAGATACGAGCGATTCGAGCCCCAGGTCATCATTAAGCCAGAAATATATGAGCGAGCGCGGCGACTAATTAAACTCCCTTCATGCGATAAATAATAAAATACCGTCCCTGGAAAATTCTTATTAATTTCGCGATAAATCTAACGCGCGTCTCGCAGAGACGCCAATTTGTTTGATTTGCTCGATACCGGCTCAAAATCGACCAGACATAAATTCCGGACTTAGCTATACTTGCACAGCGGGCATTCCATATTTTCGCGCAAATGAATCGCTAATACCAAAATCAATATAGTATCGGCGCAATGCGACGGGAATCGTCGAATATCGCATTCGTCCCGTCGCCGTACACATGATGGAATCCATCACGCAAAAACAGGAGCCGTCCGCTTCCAAATTGTCAACACTTTTTTTGTACATCGGGGGATTTCAAATCAATTGCGCTTTACTCCGTAGATCAAAGCGCCATTAAAAATCCAAGCCAGTATTGAAAAAGTGATTTTTTTATTTTTTTCTCGATTTTTTTATTTTTTTTGCAATGATAATTTATTGATACAATAAATTTAGCTTATAAAAAAATAAAAATAAAATATCTATTATATGCAACGGCATAAACTAAATAAATCCAGTGGGTGCAAATAAATATGCAGTTCAATAAAATAAATAATAATATAATAGAAAATCGATCGGTCATTAGGTAGTTATATACCAACCAAGCTAATCAGTGAACAAAATTAATGTAGAGTTCTTAAATAGAGGTCACTTAGAGAAGTGAAATAAATGCTATGATAAAGCACAGCAACAGAATTTTAATTTTTAATCCAGCTCACCTAACGGCATGAAATATAAAGGACTATTTACCAAGAATAAAGTACGCGAGAAGTGCTTAAACAAGAAAAATACACAATAAACACTCTATAATGTAATTTGCGGGTCAAACAAAAAGTGAAAATCATCAAATACGTTCATAAAATATCTGCTTTCCAACCGAGGCAAACTTTCACCCGACGTTTAAAACGTTTTAAAATTAAAATTCGCATTCAAACTAGAACTTCACCTTCGCAGCGATCCTACACCACCCCCGAAAGCACATTCTTTACGTATACACCGATGTCCCGATGTATACCCTCCGCTCAGAAATATCCTTCGCAACGATATCGAGCTCGACAGCCGCGGCGTGTGCGGGGGCTCAACTCGGTTATACCGGCCAATAACGCCATCGTTATGAAGACAATAATGCAGATCTATTCGATACTCGTGTAATTGTCCACAGGTCGAATTACGCGTACATAGCTCGCTATATCCCCCTCTTTCTCGGCGGCGGGCGGCGGTCTGCTCGCGTCGCGCTCGCTTCGGCGCAGCGTTACTGCTACTCGCGCTACAATCTCATTATCCGTTTAGCAAACTCTCCGCAGCCCCGAGATTTGCGGGCCGCGCGTGTCGCAATTTCGGCGCTCTGCAGCCCTATCCTCTGTGGATTACTTGGCGATACGCTTTAATTTAGACGCTAATTGGAGATTTTGGCTCGGGTAATCGAATGTAAACAATTCCGGGGAGTCCCTCTCTCTCTCTCTCTCTCTCTCTCTCTCTCTTTCGATCTAACCCCCGGAAAATCGGAGGCGAGAGGCGTTGATACAGTCGACCGGCGGGTTGATTGCGCGAATTACTATTATTTTCTAATTTTGTTCCGGAGCCGCCGTCCAGACGAGTGAGCGCAGACGATCAATTCCGCCGATTAACGAAGATATACTCTCGCGCTCGTCTGACCGTATCGCGGGCGTTACTACTGCCGCGTACGCGGGGCCTCGCGAAACTTGGCTCCGCCAATTTGTCCGATTTCATAACGCAATAAACAATCGAATTTGTTCATCTCGCGTAATGCGCTCGCGGAAACTTCGGTCTAACTTCAATTAGCGCGAATCGACCGCCGGCTCCTCTCTCGGCGGCTCGCATCCCCCGCGAATGCAAATGTCGCGAGTTTCGAGTTATTTTCGGAGGGGCCGCCGCTCGCGCGCTATTATGCAAAGCGACGGGGATATTAAATTATTTGGTGCGGGAGAGAAACAAATTGTTTTCGCGAAAAATTAAAGGAAAAGCAAACGGAAAAAAGGAATAAAACGAGAAGCGAGAACTAGTTATATACCATGGCGAGGGAAAGTTTTAATGAAAAAACTCGCCCACCTCTCTCTCTCTCTCTCTCTCTCTCTCTCTCTCTCTCTCTCTCCCGCTCTTCATCTCTTTCTCCAGCTAACATGTATCGGTGTACAATTAACAGCTGCAAAGTTTATCCTCGATCCCGTGCCCTCCGCGCGAATTAATTTTTTTTCTCTTTTCTCTCTCTCTCTCTCTCTCTCTCTCTCTCTCTCTCTCTCTCACTCTCTCTTTTAGGACGCGAGAATACCACCGGGTGACGTCAGGTCGTCGACGAGTTAAAACGCGCGAAATTATTTCGCCCTAAATAACGAAAGTTGCGCCCGCGCCCAACGCGAAAACAAACGAAAAACCGCGCGCACGAGCACGTCTGCTGTTGCTGCTCCCTTTCTCTCTCGTCCTTTAAAAATTTCATATCCCGTCGTCGGCGCGGATGGGGGATAAATTTTCGCACGTACACACCGGGACGCCCCCCCCCCCTTCACCCCTGAAGATTATACCGGCAAGTTTTGCGAGCATCGTCGGTCACACGGTAATATAGCTCATACACCGCGACAACATAATTCACGGCTCGTTCGCTTAGCTTATTGTACGGGGAAAGTCGAGGCGCAGAATGGAAGCTTTGAAAGTCTTGCAACGCGAGAGAGAGAGAGAGAGAGAGAGAGAGAGAGAGCCACAGTCGCTCGCGCGAGCTACAGCAAGATTTTTCCAAAGGGCCATTTAAGCGTCGCGATTTAAAACTTGCTTATAGAAACTCGTAAGATATACGCTCGGGCCGCGCTGCTGAGTGATTAATCGTCGCAATTCTTTTTTTGCTCGCACGCGCGCGCGTCGTCGCCGTTCCCGACGCCGTCGTCGTCGTCGTCGTCGTCGCCAGGCGAAACTTATAACTGCGTTAGGGACGTAGGCAAAGTTTCAGCGGGGAAAGATTCATTTTGCGCTCAGCCGGGTATATTTCATTATTTTCCATTGGATATAATATATTTTCGAGGAAAATTCGCGTGTACGGGAAGCAGCTCTTTTCGCCGCACGACGCGAACGAAACAAGGGCTGATAGAATTGTGTGTCTTATACATGTTATTTGAAAATATTTTATAGAATATTTTTCGGTCGCCTACGTCTTCTACGTGACCGTGCATACACGCGGCTTCGTATTCTACATATATACGTGACGTGTTTTGGCGAAGTCGCGCGGCACATTCGAAAATATACATTTTTCCAATACTTTTATTTATTTCTTTTTAAACCCGACGTCGATGTGCAGCGATTCATTATTTCGTTCAAAGCATTGCCCCCTCCGCGGAACACGGAAACATTGTTAAACAATAAGGGTAATAAAAAGGGGACGATACGGCGCACAATAATAAACGCGTATATCCTTAAGAGACATTTTGAAAGCCGTAAAAGCCAGTGCAAAAAATGCCCTCCAAGCCGGCTAACATCATTATTCCATCAGTTAGCAACTTTTTATGAGCAAAGACACTCAACGCGAAAACACGCGCATAAAAGTCACGGCGACGAAAAATCAAATTAAGTCCGGTATAAATGAGAATCAGATGCGCTTTCAGCTCCCCCCCCCCCCTCGCTCGCTCTTCCCGCTATTCTGCTCTCTATCTTTCTCTCTCTCTCGAGATGACAATGTCGAAGAGTTTGTTTGCCCGCGTTGAGAAAAAAAAGCGAAAAAAAAAAAAAAATAAATAGTCGAACCCCGAAGAAACGCCGCGCATTTCCCTTTCGCCGCGCGGCGGCAAAGGGGGGCGAGAAGAAGCGGCGGCCAGAGTCCGGGAAATTGAAATCCGACCGTCGTCAGACTGACAATTCGAAATCCGTCCTCGGCGTCGTCCGCGCCGAGTAAAATAGAGACAGGAGAGTAAATAAAGAAGTGGTTGCAGCGCGAGAGAGAAGCGAATAAAAAATACAAGGGAAGACGCTCCTCGCGTCGAGCGAAGAGAAAAACGCGCTCTTCGATTGGACACTTCAATTTGAAATTGTGATTCGATCGCCCGTAGAAAGAGAGAGAGTGAGAGAGAGAGACGAACTGTGTGTAAAGCATTGTCGCGCGGGCAGTGTGTGTTTTCGCGTAGGTGGTGTATGTGTTGCGGGTGCGGTCCCTATTAAATTCGCGTTTTACTACGCGTCCCGCGCGCCGCTTGCCGTTTCTCGATTTCTAGGCCGCGCACGCAATACAATAAAAATCGCTGCTCGAAATATTGAATCCTTGAGAAAGGGGGAAAAAATACTCCGCAGCGGCTCGTATAATAAAAAGCTGAGCAGCTGGGTGAGTCTCACTCTCTCTCTCCCTGTCGCTCTTTCTCCGAGTATTCGCTCGCTCGCACGGAAATCGGGTTATCCTGCATATGTACATGACGAAATCCGTATTTTTCATTCACATTTGTGCCCCCAAAAGTTGCGAAAAAAAAAATTTTGGGCTACATCGACCGGGTAAGGTTTTTTTTTGTTCTACAGGACGTACAGAAGAAGAAAAAAATAGTGTACCCACGAAATCGATCTTGTGACACTATTTTTTTTGCCTTCTTTGTGATTTTATACAGAGATTATTACGCATGTTTTAGCAAAATATTCTGGATTTTTTCGAATGCAAGGCTAATTAGGCATATAAATATAGGCTTAAAGTACGTTAAAGGAGCTGTCATTTGAATCCAAATTGGTCTAGATCGGATGCAATGATGAAAAGTCACGTACTTTTAAAATAAACGAATTTTGCTTCAGACTCCCTTTAGGCTAGTACCAAAATTCTCGATTTTAACTTTTAATAGGTCAAATTAAAGCTCTTTTCCTCTACTTTTTTTCTAATAGGTCTAAATTAAATTTTTTATGCAATGAGCTATAAATATGCCTCTCAACTAGATAATTTTTTGAAAACATATATATAGCTCACTATATTAAAATAATTTAATTTAGACTAATTGGCAGTAAAATAGAAGAAAAGAGCTTTAATTTGAGTTATTAAAAATTAAAATCGAGTCACTGAATCAAAAGTTACGAGGATTCAAAGAATAAAAATGTAAGTCTGAGGCAAAATTCATTTATTTCAAAAGTAAGTGACTTTTGATCAGTGCATCCAATGTAGACAAGTTTGGGTTCAAATGACAGCTCTTTAAGTGTACTTCAAGCCTATTTATACGCCCATTTAGTCTTGCATTCGAAAAAATCCAGAATATTTTGCTAAAAAATGCGTAATAATCTCTGCATAAAATCACAAAGATGGCCAAAAAAATAGTGTCACAAGATGGATTTCGTGGGTACACTATTTTTTCTTATTCTGTACGTCCTGTGGAACAGAAAAAATCTTATCCGGTCGATGTAGCCCGAGATTTTTTTTTCGCAACTGTTGGGGGCAAAAAAGTGATGAAAAATACGGATTTCGTCATATACGTACTTTCCGGGTTTTGCGCTTCGATTTTTTTTCCTCCGTAGCGCATGCACACGCGGCTCGTTCGCGCGCGTACGAAGGAAAGAAGAGGAAAATCGGAAAAATCGAATGTGTACACTTCCTGCTTACTCGCTATTTAATCGATATAAATAACCAGGAAATAGAGAGCGGTGTGCTGTAGCGTCTATGGAGAGCCCGCGCGATATACACTCCAGATAAATAGGCGTGAAAAAAAAAGTCTTCCGGTCTGCGTGTATACCTCGTACACGCGCGGGTGTGTATACGTAAGCTCGTTCGTACGTCCATCGATATTCCGCGCGCTTACCGACCGATTCTGTACGAGTCGGGCGATAAAAGTTTATTAAGGCAGCGGCATGAATGATATATGACGCTGGCTTCTGCGGTCGTCTGCGGCGCTTTTTTTTAGTCGAGCTTCCGAACGAAACAGAGGGAGATCTCTCTCGGCGACTTTTTCTCTCTCCCTCTCTCGCCGCGCGAAAAAATGAATTCACAAAAGGTTAAATAAATTTCGCCTCGACGCGGCGCGCTGAAATCCCTTACGGGAAATACTTTCGAAAATTTGAGTCTAAGCTAGTGGGATTTACACTCAAAATTTCGCGGAAAAGTTGAGTATTACGAAGCGGCGTTGGGAAAAATATTCAGGGTATAGTATAACATCTAATATGCGTGCAATAAAATATACTTGACCGATTTCGAGTTAGTTATTTAAATGCATAAAGTATACTTCAGTTTTTACTTTATTTTAGAGGCATTTTGAAAATGGAAGTCTATAAAATTTCGAAATATTTATGCAGATTCTCACTGCTTAAAGACCATGAAATGCATTACTATTTAAAGTTGCCGAAAAGCCTCTTTGATTTAATCGAACAACTGATTTTTCCTAAAAAGCTTACCTGGGCATATTTAATTTTTCCATTCTAATTATTAAATTAAGTTTACAAACGAAACTAAAATAATATAGTAGATCAAAAGATTTTTTTTGATATTTAAGTTCAAGTTTATTTTCTGGAAATTCTTTAACTCTTAATTATTTTCAAATCCTCCCATTCATTTCGAAAACGCTGAGTCAAACTAAGAATTGTTGTTTACATTGTTCCCGAGTGCATACGAAAACAAACTTGAACCTTCTATTTTGGTTTCCTTTCAAAGTGTATATCTGTCCCCTTTTAGTTTTTAAAATGTATGAGTACATATTCTCCATAATAATAGAAAGGCATTAACGACAAAGCGCTGCGGAATTGATGATCATTCTTCAAAGAAATAAAAGATCAAAACACATCGATTCCCACAAAAAGCCCTTCCCGCAAAGAAGGCAGCGGTCTATATTTTTTTCAATTTCCAAACGATCTTCCTCCCCTCCCAGGAGCGAGCGTACAGCTCTCTTCCTCGAACGCTTCATAAAGCAGCCCAGCCCAACCCGAGAAAAAAAAATGCTTCCCGGATACTCTCGTCTACTTCGTCATTCGCCGAGTCAAGCACTGAACACATCGATCCCTGGCCTATCAATAGCACGACGCTGCTTTGGACCGGAGCGGTCGCGGCATAATAACCGTTAGCTTTATCCTCGCCTCGTGCGAGACTGTGTGTGTAACACAGAGAGAGACCCACATTCGTCGCTGACGCATAAAACCAATTCCTCATTGATTCACTCACCTTAAACCAAGCGGCAAACACGTCGAGATGTTTGATCGCCGAGGAAAGAAGTCAACGCGGTCAAGGGAGCGAGCAAACTTTTTTCTCTCTCTCTCTCTCTCCCTCCACCTCCCCTCTGCCCTCGCGCGACGTCGAGATTGACGAGGGTATTGTTCCCCTCGACCGCCGCGCTATACACTGCTTTAGCATTCTCTTACTGCCTCTTCCGTAGTACACTCGAGAGAAGAGAGAGAGAGAGAGAGAGACCCGGAGCGCTTTAATATGTTCTTTCGAGATGTACAGCTTGAGCGGCAAATTGCCGTGCTGAGCGTGTCGCTAACCTGTGATTTCATGCGCTTGTTCCATCGGTTCGGGGAGACGCCGGTTATTCGAGAGTTATTTTCTTGTTGTCTGTCATTTGCCCTTTGGGTTTCTGTTGATGGGGCCGAAAGAGATATTTGGATGCGTTACTTTTTTCCTCGGGCGCTATGTTATAGCATAGCGTTACTCGTAAGCTTTCCGATTCGGATAGAACTATAGTAAATTACTTTATGCGGATTGTTTGTGAAACAAAAGGTTTCATAAGACTCGGAAAGTTGGTTGTTATACGAATAAAAGAGTTACGCTAAAGAGTCTTTATACGTACGAGTTTGGTGCAGTATTTATTCGTATGTGAAGTGTAAATATAAGACGCGGTTTGGAAGTTCGATCGAGCAAAAATGTAATTTTAACTTAACTTAATTTTAACAATGGAAATCCAGTTTTACGATTATGTGCGGGTCGGGAATGAAATTCGAAGTAATAAATATTCAAATCTTAAAAGAACATTTTTTTCCTAATAAAGTTGGTTTTAAGATTGATTAATGCAATAATCTAAAAGGTAAAGTAAGAATGTGCAAACTAGAGAGATTTTCATAAAAGTCTACAGAGATCTCTGTGGGGGATTTCAACTTTCTGTAGGTATTATTTTATGCTGAGCTCAAGAATAATATGGCAGGTATAACCTTTTGAGAATAGAGCGAATGTCCTAACCTCACTTATCATTAATTCCTAAATTAAATTCATTAATTACAATACATTGAATAATATTAATTAATGTCTCATATTTTGCCACATAAATTTTATAACAGTTTTCGCTGTTTAATTTGCTATGTCAAAAAATTTTGGTCCTTTTTAAGTAGATCATGTCATCCCTATCAAAAAGTAATTTACACAGTTTCATCAATGTCTATTCCTAATATAATGCTTAATATTTTTAAATTGCCTACTGCAATCATCTGAATTTAATGATAGAAGCTCTTTACTTTATACAAGCATCACTGGTATATCATCAGATTTATAGATATAGTTCCCGTTATTGAATAACTCATAACCGTATACACGTGATAGTCGTCACCGGGCTTATTCCATAGATTTTGCATGCGCGTCATATATTATTCATTTGCTGAATGAATCTATCAATAGGCAAATTATTATAAATTTTTATGCTCTTATATAAGACTTTAATAGCGCTTTTATTTAAAATTTCTGTTTTGATGAATATTTTCATAAATATTATATAAGCAACAAAATTGCTCGAACGCATAGTTTACTGTTAATTCACTGTTAGTTATTTGTTTTCGACAGTGGAATTTGTTGGAGCAGTAAATTCTTTTCACAATGTATCACAGTTCGCACTGTGGGCCCGCTGAGCGATTAGTCCGGTCTGCTTTCATTACACTTATCTCTTATTTTCTTCTATACACAATTTATACATTTCGCGTCATTTTTCTTTATACATCGTTTATCTTCCAGCGTAGGAACGACGTCACAATTTTTCCCGGCAATTACTCTCCGAACGACCATGCGCGCAGCATTGATAGCGCATTCCCTCGCATCAAAGTCATATCGTAATTTGATATCAGCAGAAAAGAAATTTTCTTTCGCCACATGCGCACACTAGGCTTGTATAATTATATATCTCTCCGCGTTTAATTAAAGAAAAGCTAACTATTTTTCGGCGCAAGCGCGCGCGAAATGCAAATGTAGACAATGAAAGCTCTTCAATTTTCTTTTTTTTTTTCTGTTCCTTCAGCGCGAATGTTCAAGTCGCGAGTAAACACGGCGAACACCCGCAAGTTGGTTTTTCGCTTAAAGCACTGTTACGTACACACTCGACATCTTGGAGTGGCTGTTACGTAACATCATTTCGAGCAACGGGTTTTTTCCTCGGCTGCGGACCGTACGCCGGAGTCGGAAGAAGAAGCATAGAACGAGCAGGAGAATAAGAGGCAGGAGAAGACGGCGAGAAAGAGGAGGAGGAAGAAGCGAAAGAGCATTTCTGAAACAAGAAAGCGACGGCGGCTCGAATTGCGCGCCGTGGAGGCTGAAAATGCGATGTATGTATGCGCGAGCTCGGGGAGACGTGGAAAAAGCGCGTCCGAGGATGAATTCTCGCGACTTTAGCGCTGGCTCGCCTAACGAAAGCCATAAGTGAAACGGCACGTATACACGTCCCGGGATTTCTCTAATACACTCTTTTCTCCGCGGCTTCTGTTTTCCTTTTCTTTTCTTTCTTCTATTTTTTATAGTCGAGCCCACGCAACTCGACAAAGAGAGAGGGGGGGGGGGCGGGGAAGGGAGAGCGTCGACGAGGGAGAGCTTGCAAGCTCTTGGCACACATATTCCTCGGCGCGCGCTGCTTTTACTCCGCGGCCGTGTGTATCTTCGCGTGTCTGCCGCCTCTTCTCTGCACACATGCGCGACTACGTGTGTATATGTATAAATACAGCGAGAGACGCACATAGCCTGCAGCCAGAGAGGCGGCGGCGCGCGGATGCTGACGCTTATATCCCAACTTTCAATCGCTCAGCGATATATAGCCGAGATATCAAGTTGCGCGAGGCTCTTTATGAACTTCCGGAGCGCGCACTTTGCGTCGTTGTTTTCCGAAGGGGCGCGCCGCATACGGTATATATACATGTATGTGTACGTGCAGCAGCAACGGCCAACCTAATCCTCGAGAAATTCAGGTCATTATATTTCGAGGAGAGGGAGAGAGAGAGAGAGAGAGAGAGAGAGAGAGAGAGGCGCGTCCCACGGCGCAGCAGCCGTCGGCTGTAATTGTTTACTTTTTCGTTTCGACTCTTGAGCTCGTTTTTTTTCTTCTCAACCAGCTCTTGTTTTGATATCACACAGCGGCTCGTTGGTTCTCTCTCTCTCTCTCTCTCTATCTCTCTCGCTCTCTCTTTCTCCCTCGTCTAGTCGTGATTCGATTCGAGTGCAGTGTACACACGCGTGCTCGCGCTGATTCGTGGTTTTCATTTTTTTTCTTTTTTTTTCATTATTTCTTTTTTCATGTTTTATTCGAGCTTTTTTGAAATTGCACACGTATGGGAAACAGAAGTTACCCCGAGCTTTTTCGCTGTTTGCTATCTCGAATTTTCGAAATTGAAGTTTGGAGAACTAACGGTAATGGGATTAAAAGAGGGAGGCGGTATACATGTATATAGCTGCCGATACTTTCCGCTTCTTGCGAGAGCGAGAGATAGAAAGAGAGAGAGAGAGAGAGAGAGAGAGAGAACACTGCCCGCGATCGATTCGTCTTTGTGGAAATAATCCAAGCGAATTTAGGGGAGGATGCGTGGGTCGTATATCTATTGTTTTAATGTACTGTACTATTGATTACCACGATTCGCTCGGCGATTAATAAGTTTCCATTCCATTTCGTAAACATGTTATGACGTACAACGGGACTGAGAGGGGGAAAATTTTAATCAAATATAACTGTCCGGGCAAATGTTCTGGAAATGCGACTCATTTCATTACGCAAAGCTACAGCGTTGTCATCGGATACACGAACATCATTGTAATTATCAGTCATTCTTATGCGCAAATCACAATGACGAGCGAACTCAGCCCAGTTTCCTCGCGTATTAATTGGCAGAAAGTACGCGAGACATCGGAAGCATTTATCGCGTTTTCCGATAATTTAAATAGTCTAGAATGTAACAGAATAATTGATTAAAAACGCCTTTTAAAAAAAAATGACGTACAATACAGCTGTGTAACTCTTCAAACCGTCGGGAAACTAAGGTTTACTGATTTTCGGTATAAGGAAGAATTGTTTATAAAGTTTTTATTAGGATTTAGGTTAATGCCAATAAAACCATTGTAACTGGCGTAATTTTTGTTATAAAAATACAGGTCTTTTCGTCCTTCGGCAAAATCGCCTTACGGGCAGAAATGCATCGTCGAAAAACGAAAAATTTTTCTCCGAAAATAGAGATAAAAAATAAAAAATAATAGGCTTTGGCCGATTAAAGCCGAAGTCACGGTTCCCGAGATTAAAGGGTTTCCACACACATCGCACACCCACCAGCCGACAAATCTTCTTAAAATCGTACCATTAACAAAGCTTCTCCGCGAAAAAGCGCCGAACAGCTCGTGCATTCGCTGAGAGGTCAATTAATCGCTCGCAGCTTGCCACGGCATAATAAGCAAGTTTGAACATTTAACAAATAGTCCCAGCGGCGAATGAAATTAGGAGGAATGAGAGAGAGAGAGAGAGAGAGAGAGAAAAAGCTTGGCTCTCGAGGTCAGTCGAGGGCCGTGCGGTGTACGGCGGCGGCGGCTCTCTTATTCCCCGGAGTCGGCTCCGGCCCGTCGAGCGAAGCTTTTAAACGAGCCCTGCGCGAGAGCGCAGCTCTATATACGTATATATACGAGCTCTCCTACCGGACTAGAAAGAGAGAGAGAGAGAGAGAGCAAGGCTTGTTAGCGGCAGGAGCCGAAGCTTTCTCCCGCGGTACTTATAGACTGCGTGCCGGCGCAGTCGAGGATGTCACGAGCAAGCTTTGTATGCGCCGCACAGCCGCTGTATATATGTGTTTGTGTGTGTCTGCGTCCCTTGCTTTGCGAGCGCGGTCCCCCCGACATTTTTCCAGCGACGGAAAGGAGAGGAGACGCGAACCGGGAATTCCAGCGGCATTGACGAGGGCTAACATAATTAGCTCGGCCCGAAGCTACGTGGGCTCGAATGTTTGGAGTCCGGCAGGACTCTCCCATTGTTATTTCGATGCAAAACACTCTGACGGATATAGACACAGACGCCGCGCGTCTGCGTCACCAGACGCGGTTTACGTGATTCTCTCTGTCTCGACCTCTGTTTGTTTCTATGCAAAAAAAAAAAAAAAAATGAATATTTATCGGTTATTTTCGCGCCGTGCTATACATATTGTTACGGGGGAGGGTCGATGGATGGTGAGGATAGCTAGGTGTGGGTAGGGTTCGCGCCGATCACGGTTCAAGCCCGTGATCGTGGAGAAGGGTGCTCGGTGAATAAACGACGCGAAGAATTTTTGGAACGATCGGAAGCTTTATTTAGGCTTCAAAGAGAGATTTGTGTGAATGTTAAAGTGTCCGGATGTTACGTAAGAATATATGTATGTCCCGATGCGCGTTACCGTTCTCGCCCCGAAGTCGTTCACGACAGTGACCGTGACCAGAGAGTGGTGGGTCCCAGACTGGATGCGCGGGTAGCGAGCCTCCGAAAGGCCGCCCCGGACTGGTCGGCACGGTGCTCTGCACCTGCCTTTTTATTGATGTGAAGACAATGGCTGTGACGTATTGGATCGATATTGATAAGAGCGGTTGGCAACTGTCCGTCGCTGACCGGCCCGCGATGCACATCCGGCCATCGTGTGAGGCCTTCTTATCGTCTGGATGTTTAAGGGTCGCATTGCTCAACGTTCGCGAATTAGCGTACGTGACACGCCCAATGGTCGCGTCGTCATCGTCCCGATGACGTTACGTGTGAATATGTGTCAGTAGTGTTGTTTGTGTCATAATTTCTTTTAATACAGGTGTTTTCTCTCTTTGTTTTACACAAAAATTTATGAATAATATAATTTGATATATGCGTAACTAATACATGCGTTTTATATATAAATTTTAACAATAAATAATAATTTGATATTGCTACGTTAGGTTGTAGTTGAATCTGTTTATTTTTATAGTCATGATATTTGCATAATTATACATTTCATTGATTCTCAAACAAAATTTCGAATGTTTCCTGAATAAACGATAATGTTATAAAATTTAGCAGAAGAGAATAATATATTAGCCTCTATTTTAGAATTTTGCTTGATATTTTGAGAGATACTTTGATTTTTTTTGACGTGACTGTAACAAAATGAGTTACAAAATACACAATTTTACTTTACATCAATCGGTTTGTATTATTGTCAAGCAATAATGTGATGCTTGAAAACTTGGTCACTTTTATTTGTGACAAAGTGATATTTTTGTTTAATAATTTTGTATAGTCATCATTGTATCTTGCATGTGGTACATGAACACCATGTAAAATGCTGGATTGATACGACTTATACGATCGTTTTTGAACTTGAACAATGGTTGGATTCAATTCAAAATTGCTTCATAAATGTTTTTTTTTGTTTTTTCATTCTCTCATTTTTTGTTGATTTTTAGTTCTAGAGACTGATATATTTAATTCTTAATAAGTAACAAGTGAATTGGTTTATGCTGTTTCTTTTGTTTTGATCATCGAATCGTGTATTTACATTTATATGCATATTGAAGAATTGTTTTCTTTGAAAAATATAGTATTTTTTGTTGTAACATTCGTAGTAATATATAGTGATCAAAGTGGTTTCGCAATTAATTAGTAAGGTAGTAATCATTATAAATACTAAGAACAATTATTTTGAATAATATAAACATTAATAAATTCCTTGAATTTCAGCGTGAGACTGAGATTTTAATTCAATATAAAATTTTAATTCAATGTTAAATAATTATTAATATTATACTCTTTTTTTACTGTTTTCTTTTCTTTGTTTCAAAATCATGTCAGAAATTCATGGTTAAAGCTTTCTACAATTATTTTGATGAAGAAGATTCTCTAAAAATTTAGCAAAAATATTATTGTTATAACTATGATAGTTATTGTAAAGATGTTGTTGTTGAGCTTGATTGTTTTCATACAATTACAGAAGTTGTTGATTTGTCTGAGTCTTTGCGCTAGATGATTTTCAAATTTAGAGGTGCAAGTTTTAAGGTACACCGTATTCCAAGATATTGCTTGATGCAGTAAATGTATTGCATTAGGTTTTATTTAGGTAGGAAGCATTTGTTTGTTTCTGCTTTTTGTTTTTAAACTATGTTGAATTATCGGTGTGTTCTTATTTTGAAAATTGTACCTGTAACTCTTAAAAAAACATTAGTATACGGGACCCCCCAGGGAATACGTACTTTCAAATTAAGATCATGAATGCTGAAAGTGCTAATACAGAGTAGTTAGTGATTATCATAATTATGAAGTGATTTAAGGTTATTTAAAATGAAGGTTATTTATTGTATTTTGATATATAAATAAAGAGGAAAAATAAAACAAAATTAATTTAAAAAAAAATATACATGCGTAAAGAATGCGATTATTATTTAATTTATGCGTTATAAGTATAAATAAAATTAGTTCTACCCTTGTCTTTCCTTCGAGATGAATAGATTGCACTTTGTTTTATTGTAATCGGACTGTAAGTTTCGGTCTTATGTATTTTGTAATTGATGTTATTTAAATAAATGGGCCAAGTTAGTATGTGGTAAAACTACTGTATATTGGTTATATAAATAAGCAAAAATTTTCTTTTTTGGTATGTAATTTCCAGAGATATTTATTTAGTAATCAGTATTATTTAAATAATTTAATTCAATTTATCTGAGCTGAAACTATTTTGTATTGCTTATATATAAGCTAGAAGTTTTTCTTTTTGGTTTATAACATTTAAAGGTATCTATTTTGCTACTATGCTGAGTTAGCGCAGCGCTATAGCGCCTTGTATACCTATAGGTGTGTATAGTATAGCTGCGCGCTGAGCTGCTGCTACGGCGCTCTCTCTCTCTGCGCTGACTATACCTATATGCAGTGTGTATGGTACGTGCGCGCGCCGAGGTGCTGCGCTGCTGCCGCGCTCTCTCTCTCTCGCTGCCGCGCTGAGTATACCTATATGTGTGTGTATGGTACGTGCGCGCGCCGAGGTGCTGCGCTGCGCTCTCTCTCTCTCGCTGCCGCGCTGAGTATACCTATATGTGTGTGTATGGTATAGTGGAGGTGCTGCGCACGTGTACTGCATTCTACACATTCCTGGGCTGCTTTGGGGCTGCTTTTCGCTATACTTATGTTCATGCTATGCTGTCGCGTTCAATTAGGGTACGATGTGTATTGACGCCTTCATTCATTCATTCATTTTTTTGAGAACTGGTTAAGCGTGACAGCGCGCCCTATGGTCGCTGTTACGCGAAACGAGTAATAATATGATAAATAAAAATAATCTACTGTTGTTTTTATGGCAATGTTAAAAAAAATACGTAATATTAATATGAAAGAATAAACTATTATACTGTTATTATTATATGGTGTCCAAGGTGGTTTTTCCCTAGGTGGTCTAGCTTTAATCGCTAGATATTTCACCTGTGGTATAGTGACTTCTGGAAGGGCCCAAGGAGGTTTCTCTCTCGCTGGTCTAGCTTTAATAGCTAGATAACGATTTAATAAAGCATTGTTACCTCTTTCATTGATTAAGATTTCTCGAGTGCTCTGATTATCTAGTTCGATTGTTTCATTAATATTGTTGCTATTCATTGTTGAAAAATTTTGTGATGAAGATTTTTGGGCAGAGCTTAAGCTTGGATTTTTAGGCTGCTCTTTTTGAACGATTTGTCGTACAGACTTACTGCCACTATCCGCGTCTATAGTCAACATCTCCTGTTTCTTGAAATGAAAGAAATGATTGTTCAATTGTAACTCAATGTTGCGGAAATTCACCTTGCCATTAAATTTGGTTATTGTGTCACATCCGATGAGTCCAGCGACGTCGATTGGAAAAATGTTTGGGATTACATGCATCTTGAAGTCTAAATCCTTGACATCTATAGATATCCCACCTATAGTTGAACAGACACCTGGTATAACACCTTTTATGTCGACGACTTCATTATGATTGATAATTGTATTGCCCTTATTCACAAATTTTTCCTTGATTATGGAGATTTCTGCTCCTGTATCAATAAAGAAATTTTCTAATTTATTGATAGAATTTTCGCTGTATAATGTGACTAAAAGTGGTGAACATCCCGCTTTAGCTAATCTTATATTAGCTTCATGATAATCTGTAGTATTATTGATTGCTGGTTCTGAATTGACCAGAGAGTAATCATTCTTTTTTTTAAAATTTGAACTATCGATCGCTTTGCTGGCTAATAGTTTATCCGTACTGAATTGGCTACACCTTTCTGTAGTGTTACACTGCTTGAAACTTGAAGATTCATTACATCTGACATCACTTGATTCTTTTGCATTGATCGATAAGCTTCTGGTGACAGGCTCATTCGTAGCTTTACAGCCATTTGATTCGAATTCCGGCACTTTGTGAACAGGAAGTTTCTGACTGCATGTATTTTTATTGTTAGGCTGTTGGAGACTTGAGGATTCATTGAGTCGCCCATCACCTGGTAACTGAATCTTACCTTTGTTCAGTCTATCGTCACCTGAAACGTTGTTTTGTCTCGCATCTGAATTGCGATCAAAATAACTTTCGTTGGACCTTGAATCATGAGGTCCCATATCATGGTTATAATTCTGTCTATTGCCAGAATTGTTGAAGCTTCTATTATTTCTGAAGTTGTTGTTGCCAAAATTGTTGCGATTATAATTATAGTTATTATTGAAATTTCTGTTGTTTGAACGATTGTCGTTATCGTGGTTCGGGGAATTTGGGAAGGCTCTATCATTGTCTTTTTTTGGATTTGAATTTATGGTACGACAATCGTTCATTCTGTGGCCCACTCTTCCGCAAAGAATACAGTGACCTTTTTCTATTTTTCGCTTCTCGCAAGTGGTAGCGAGGTGTCCATTTTTTCCGCAAAATTTGCAGATAAACGAATTTAATATTTGTTCTTCGCTTCTCAAAATAGGATTTTGATTTTTTGAACCGTTATCAATCGCGTGAGAAGGGGAATCTGTACTCATCATGTTTATAGTAGCCCATTGATTGTCATTACGAGGATAGAAATTTGACGATCGTATGCTCAATTTTTTTTCAAATTCTTTTGCAATTCTTACAGCATCAGTAAATGATTTGGGGCGTTCCATTTGAACTTGAAGAGAGTATGGATATTTCAAACCGTAAATGAAATATTCTCGAGCTTGTTCATTAGCTGTAAACATTTTATAGTTTCGAATATATTCACTCATATTGGGTGTGTACTTATGAATTGATAATAATTTGCTGAGCAACTTTTGCGCGCGCATGCTATAATCATTAACAGATTCGCGGGATCCCTGGGATATTCTTTTCAGGCGGTATGATATTTCGTCCGCTAGGCAAATATCACTGAATCTAGACGTTAAATCAGCTAGGAAACTTTCAATATTTCTGAATTCACTCAAAAGTGTGGAGTAGCATTCGGCGGCTTTACCAGTTAACTTGTTCGCGATTGCCATGAACAGAAAACGTTCCACCTGCTCATCAAGACCGTATAACGTCATAATGTCGTTAATATTGTCATAGAATGCATCTAATTTATCTGGTGAGCCATCAAAGTTGGGTATTAAATCAAGGGCTTCTCCAAGTGATACACCTTTGACTCGGTAAGAATCATTGGTCGAAGAAAATGTATTAATTTGACTAGCGCTTGGCGCTCGCGTTGAAAATTGTTGGTAAGGATAATTTCTTGTATCAGAGTTTGTAGAATTGTTTGAAAAATTATTTCTGCTATTATTGAAAGCTTGAATTAAATTTTGAACTTCCTGTAAAGTGTATGTCCTGCTCGGATCCAAAATAAATCCGTTGTCATACGTGGATAAATTATTGAGTGATGAAAAATTCGCTGGATCTATGGATTGAGACTTCGGCAAAAATTCCGGTATGTATATATGTGGCTCAATATTTGTGTAATCCCAACAGATTTTTACGTTATTTTGTGGCTCTTGGTTGTGTGTATCGAAAGTGTGTCTGTGAGACGAATTTATTGATGGTGTTAGATTTGACATTCTTAAAGTTGAACCCGAATTTGTATGGTTTTTCGTCGGAGTGCTAGACAAATGATTGGAGTTTTCATGCATTTCATTATTGTTTTTATTGGAAGTATTTAAAAATTTCAAAAATTCTTGCTGCAGCTGAGTTGCCGCTGTTGCACCGTTTTGATTGAAGCCACTCATGATATTGTGATTTGGTGTAATGTCACCTGGGTTCAGTTAAGGGTTAAGGGTGAATGGGATGAATAAAGATTGAGTCGAATTTCTCTGCGTTAGCGAAATTGGTTACGGGTGTATAATTGGGAGTTGACTTGAACTTTTATATTCTTCAGACGACATGATTGGAACTGAGAAAATCGGCTCCTGCTTGAGACTAGTGAATACTGCGGATGTGCTAAAAATTTTCTGCGACTTGGTGGATTGCGGATTGAAGGAAAAATTGGATTTGTTCGCGTTAGAGTATTTTTGAGAAAAATTCTTCGAACTCTGCACTGCTGACCGTATAGGTGTTACGGGCTTGAAGCGAGTACGATGGCGATCTTTTGTCTTTATTTTTATTCGAATTAAATAAATTGGAAAAAGCCATGATGTGTATATGTTAGCGAGCAAGCAATACTATTGTTGAAGGGGACCCACGGGTATATTATTATAGTGCAATATTAAAATTTATTTGAATTCACTTACCTTAAGCAGATGACGATTGCAATAGTAATAAATGTTTTCATTATTCTCTGAGTTCGGATTATTAAATTTTTTTTTTTTTATATAGCTGGACGTCCTTCCTTCTGTGAAAATAGATAATTTTTTCCTTGATAGTTGAAATAAACTGTTTCGACTTCCTTCCTTCTATGATAAAGAGTGATTCTTTCTCGTTCCTTTCTCCGGTTTCTTGAATTTCACTAACACTGTCGCGTTATTGTGCTTTTCCACCGAAGCACACCTTGACGCGAAAATCACAAGGGATGCCAACTGTTACGGGGGAGGGTCGATGGATGGTGAGGATAGCTAGGTGTGGGTAGGGTTCGCGCCGATCACGGTTCAAGCCCGTGATCGTGGAGAAGGGTGCTCGGTGAATAAACGACGCGAAGAATTATTGGAACGATCGGAAGCTTTATTTAGGCTTCAAAGAGAGATTTGTGTGAATGTTAAAGTGTCCGGATGTTACGTAAGAATATATGTATGTCCCGATGCGCGTTACCGTTCTCGCCCCGAAGTCGTTCACGACAGTGACCGTGACCAGAGAGTGGTGGGTCCCAGACTGGATGCGCGGGTAGCGAGCCTCCGAAAGGCCGCCCCGGACTGGTCGGCACGGTGCTCTGCACCTGCCTTTTTATTGATGTGAAGACAATGGCTGTGACGTATTGGATCGATATTGATAAGAGCGGTTGGCAACTGTCCGTCGCTGACCGGCCCGCGATGCACATCCGGCCATCGTGTGAGGCCTTCTTATCGTCTGGATGTTTAAGGGTCGCATTGCTCAACGTTCGCGAATTAGCGTACGTGACAATATATATATGTATATGCTGCTCGCGCATACTCTTCGATCGATCTCCTCGACAACGGTTGTGTTTGAAATTTATTTTGACAGCGCTTACGAGAGTGCCACCCTATAGAGCAGGATACGCCATAAAGTAATGCTCGCGACGGTGGCAAAAGTGATTCAGGCGGAGTCCGATTGCCGAGTTGACGTTCATGGAGGAATCGTTCTCGTCTCATGTATTTATACGTGCCATAGAATTTATACATTTCGGCTGTGTATGCGACGGATGAAGAGCCGTACCGCTGATAATGGGCGATGAAAGCTGTCCTTTACATCAATTTTTGTGTATATTACACGAGGAGTGGAAAGAGACGCTAAGCGAGCTCGACGCAGAACAGCCCGGGCTTGTTACTAAGTCGCATTATCACCGCACAGCAGGTAGCTAGTAAGTGTTTAAGCCGCTGAGCATTGCATCGTACACACATTAGTCATATAGCAAATGCATCAGGCATCGCTACAACAATGTCGCGTATATTACGCGTGAATAATGCAAAGCGCAAATGTTTATACGTTGCGCGCAAGCGCGAGGAAAGAGAGTATGGACGACATTAGCTCTTTGGGTCATTGTCATATATACGAATGATTTACTTTGTTTAAATGAAAATTCTTCTGCGCTTGGAAAATTCGAAACCAGGTATTGGTTATGGCGTTCGAAATAGGTTAATTTTTAAAGTGTGTTTAATTTTAAAGTGTCTGTAATTGTCCGGCACCGGACCTCCGCTTAATTTTTGTTTGCGTCAGCGGAATTACTTAGAGGTGCATGTCAATTTAATGGGATGAATGCATTTTATACGTAATTAGTTTATATTTAAGCCCTGATGAGTCCAAGCGACTTGAAACCGTTGGGAAAAAGAAATAAATTAATAGCTTGAAGTGATGACTAGATTCATTTACTATTGTGTTTAATCATAATTGTTGTTGCTGTTGACAAATGAAGATTGGAACTTTGAAATTCATAAAGATGTGGAAAGAAATTTTGTTTTACTCAACTTTTGCTTCCTCAAAACATGATTCTAAGATGTTTGGAAGGTAAATCGAGCATTTTTAAAAAATATCCGGACGGATGTATGTATGTATCAACGCATGTATACCGCTAGATCTCAGCTTCTGTTCATTGAATTTCATTGCAAGTAAGTTTTTTGAATATGTTTTGCTTGTCCAAAAGTGGCAAGAGAAAGCATTATCCATTTCACCGATCCGTCTTTAAATTATGGTCATGCAAAAAAACCTGTTTAGGAGGAAGCTAAGTGCCAGGGACTTGGCAGCGGTTTTTTCAATGATTCCACAGAAAAATTGATAAAAATTCTTTCCGACGATGTCCTAGTCTCCGAGATTTCATGCATCAATCGTGGTTCACTGCATTCCGTCGACTCTCGGGCTTTGATCGCGCCTCGATTGGCGCGCAAAAGTCTTCGAAAATTAAAACGCCGGAACGTAACGCGGCGATATAATGCCTGCATGCAAAGGACAGACGTCGCAGTTATTTAGCGGCGCGCGGCGCCGAGGCCGCAGAATTTCTGCGGCGCAAACAAAATCCCGGCGGAAATATTCTCGGAGCTGGAAAAAGTTCGGTCGGGGGCGCGCGCGCGAGTAAATACGAAAACTATTTTTGCGAGCTTTCGCGGAAAACTGTCACATCAAGATTTGCCAGCCGCCCGCCGACGCCCACGCCGAAAAGCATATTGAAGTAAAAAGGCGATGGTAAATGGAAAAAAAGAAGACGACGAGGGGGAGAGAGAGAACTCGAAAGCTCTGGGAACATCGCTCTCCTTATCTCTCCTCAACTCCCCGGCGAAGTTTCTTCGACTGCCTCGCCCTCTGCCCTCGCGCGTATGCGTGTATGGATATATATGTGTACATGTATACATATACAGACACGCACACCCACACATGTTCGTAGGAAAAATTACAGGAACGAAATCCAGCGGAAAGGCTCGTAAAACGCCGAGTCCTATTCGCGAGTAATAGGAAGCACGCAGGTATACTCGCAGGCCTAGAATCGCTATTTCTCTCATTTTGGCCCTCTCGTCTCTGCGACGAGAATCGCCCCGGGCCATAAGTGAGTGAAAGAGGGAGAGAGAGGAGGGGGGGTTGGGGCGGGCGGGCGAGGGAGATAGAAAGAGGCTGGAGAGGCTTAGGCTAGTGGGTTACAGAGTCATCTGAAAATGTTAAAGGGGATAGGGTGCGGGTTGAATGGAAGGGCTGGAGCCAACTTAAAGCACATGTGTATACTCTTTAGATCTAAAACTTTGGTTAAGCATCGCATTTTCAAGTTTGCCGAACTGCGGTTAATTGTTTTTGCTTCCTTTTAGAGGGAACTTTGTAATAGTCATTTTTTTAAAACCACTCACCACACGCCCCCCCTTAACTTGCTCTTAGCGTCGTTTCTAAGTTTTAAATGCATTAATATTAGAGAACAAATGTAAGAATTTAAGGGTTCGCTACGAATTAATAAATTTAATATTTTAAATGGAAAGACAATTGGAAGGAAATTAAGTATTGAAAATGTATTTTTTGTAACCAATCTATTTAGATCAACATGATGAAAAAACTGCGTTATAACTTTCAAATATTGAAAGGGAATTGCATTACAGATTTTCGTTGTTGTTCTTTTAAATTTTTTATTTTTACGAAAGTGCTTTACTCGATTGTTAGTTTTTCGAAAAGGATTCGAGAGCATTGTTCAAACTCGCAATTCACACTTTGCATGCCAGTATCGGCAATCGCGTATATCACTGATAAAACACATCGAATCGTTTCATCATCAATCTCATCATTTGAACGAGTGAGTTTTCGATACCGCTTAAAATTTTGGCCGAACCTTCGTAAAAATATCGAGAATCAAGCTCAATTAAGCCAGTGGCTCTCGCATTAACTATATACACACCGAAGCTCGATGAAAACTTCTACTCTTGCTCGTCGAGTACAAACTTCCATAATTAATCACAGTATATGAGACGATCTACTTAACTCTTGTTTTGTGTGTGTGTGCAGTGTGTGTGCGCTCGCGCGCTGAAAATAAAACGGCGCAAACTTGGTTAATAGTCGCGTCGTTGAATGGGATAAAAATTTCTTGTTACCGAGCTGCGACCTACAAACACGCCTGCGCGCCTGTAAAAAAAAAGGAGCCTCGTAAAAGTTAGCTAACTCAAAATTTTCCAAAGTCGTTTATTTTCGAAATGAAGAATTTTAAGTTGGCTCTCTATTTTCGCGCGGGGCAAAGTTGACGCGTATAAGGCGGCGCGAGAGGAAGATGGCTTAATTTCGCCTGTCTGACCGCAGCTGCGGTCTTTCCACTGCGCGACGTTACCCCCGTCCGGAAAGGAGGCCCTACGGTTCTCTCTCTCTTTCTCTCTCTCTCTCTCTCTGTCTACAACGTCGTCATTACGAATGAAGTAACGTCCGTAAAAAGGCCATAAATAAAAATGTACTTTCGTCACGACAATATAATTCGCAACTATAACTATTTGAGTGCGGCAATAAATTCTCGTCCGTCAGCTTTCATGAAGTCGGATGTAGTATTTTGTCAGCGCGCCGGGGAACGAAAATTTTAATACGCGAGCGTAAAAAATGAAAGCACACGGACAAGTTAACTACGTGTGCCTCACCCCCGCCCCCTCACCCCCCGCGCTTGACGTTTTTCCATTTTTACCTTTCGCGGGCGAGCGAGCGCCCGGCACCACTCGGCCGTCTCGCTATATTAGTTTTCCGCAATAAATGATAAAATTTATGGTCATTACGGCTTGTGATTCCGAGCGCTTCGCGCGCTTGTACACGCCCGCGTAATGCGATTCGCGCGCTCTTTCCAAGCCACTATTTATACTGCTCATTATGTGCGCGCGGCACAAACAATATCGCATAATGGCGGCCATTCAAAATCGCGCCGGTTGAATCTGATTAAGAGCCGCGCGTCGAAAATAGCGCGCTGAAAATAATTTTTTTTCTTTTCACCCGCGCGCACACGCGGCTGCGTCGGAGATAAAATTTTCCGAGTGTAGATTCAATAAAATTGACTTATTTCTGTGAAATGATATATCGTGATTAATAAATGAGCCGAAGATGAAATGCTGGTACGGAGACGAATCGAACCCAAATGAATCTGCGTTACAAATGACACATATTTTCAGTTTCACCTCATAATTATTAACGCGCGCAGTAAATTTTATTACACGAGCTCGCTACGAAAAGTTAATAAAGTAAATGGAGAGCAATTTGCGATAAAACATGAATTTTTTTTATTTAAAATAACTTTTATTCAACTATTACTGTTCATTTAAAATCTGCTATATACATATTGGTTATTTGCTGACATATATCTTCTAAGCGTATACTAAGACTCATGGATTTTCGTACTGCTCGTAGAGTACTGAACAAATAAATGGATGAATTTGATTTATCGCTTTGGACAAAGGTTTAAATAACTTTTATTGCGAGATTAAGGTAGGACATTTTTTACAGCGGGAAAACTAAACCTTTTAGCTTTTCAGAGAGTTCGAAATATTAATACTGTTGCATTTTCTGAGTTAAAAATATTTTCTAATCCTTCTAAATATCATTTTTTATAACTTTTTCCAAGAGAAATACCGAGCGTACAAAAAGCAGATCGATAACTGAGGGTCAAACAGTGGATTCACAGGAAAAAAAAAATAAATAAAAAATAATGTCTGATTTAAATAAAGAAATTAGCACTTTCTTAGAATTTACACTAAGTAACATTGAGATAAACTTCATTTTTACCAAGAGTTTCTAAGAATATATCAGTTTACAATATTAAAATTTTTCAGATTTTAGAAGTTTTCTTTTGTCTTTAGGGAAGCATGGAAATAAAAAATATGAATTCTAAAAAACACAATTTTTACTATTTGATTGTTAACAGTATATATGAATATCTGCATAAGAAAACTTTCATTTAAATTTATTTAATTATAAGTTGAAAACATTTTAACAAACTAACGTAAAAGTATTTGAAACATAAAAGTATCTTATACTGTTCGTGGAGCAAACGCCACATACTTTTGGTATTAATTAAATTACAAATTAAATTAATATTTCAAGTTGTAGCTAACAATAAAAATGTATACTTTTAATTAAAATCAAAATTATACCGAGGAGGGAAAATGAAAATTAAGGAAGAATTTAGGTAAAGCTGTGTTACTTTCAATAAGCTAAACAATATACTGCATATGAAATTGAAAATTCATTATTACAGCTTCAGTATAATCAACGAATCTTAATGAAATAGGGATCATATTATTAAACTTTGATCTAGTCCCTGGTAGAAACTTAACCATAAATTAGCTAATTTCGTTATGAATTAGCTAATTTATCGTTAAGCTTCTACCAAGGAGTATTTTTGAAAATTCTAGGTGAAATTTACCGTGACGTTTATCTCAGTGATACGAACGATATAATTCACATTTCATCGATGCACGCGCGCCGGGTAAGAAAGAAAAAAAGACGTTTGACCGCTCGCTCGTCCCAGGACGACACATAGATTTCTCGTTTATCGATCTAAAGCCAGCACAAGAGCCGAAGTAACGTCATCCTTACAATTTTATCGTATCGATAATAAGGCACATAGATCACGTCGGGGCGAAGATGTACACAATGCCGATGGAAGTAGGCGACGTTTCTTCCTCGCCGCTACATATATATTTATATACCGCCGATGCGACGACACACACATTAAACTATAACGACATACCTCTGCAGAGAATTTCGTATACACGTAAATGTATCCGACTGGAGGGTGAACTGCGTAATAAGATGGAACGACAAAATAAAAATGTTAGCGGGCGGAACGAGGAGAGAAGCGAGCTATCGCTCATATTTCACTGGCTTTCTCTCCTTTGACGTTTATGCGCGGGCGCGCGCACGAGCTTGTATAAGTAATCAGCTCGCAGGTGAAAAATCGTCCACGCGCTGCATTTGCTCGCACTCTCTTTCACTAACATATACACACACAAACACAAACACTGTCGCTCTTTTAACAACGTTGAATTTTGTTTCGGGCGTAAGAGAATCCACGGCGATTGACGTGATCCGAGATTCCCCGTCGGCTTGTACACCTGGGAAAGGCCAACGTCACGGTGACAACCTCGAGTGAAAAACGTTTGCGTGTATATTCTCGAGCCACTTGCGCAGAGAGAGAGAGAGAGAGCAGCGAGAAAGAAACGATGGAAAGAAGCGAGAGAGAAAAGAGAGAGAGAGAGAGCATTAAGATGCGAGTAAATAATGTCGAAAGTTTCCCGAGTGGGTGCAAGCGAGCAAAGATTTCACCTTCATGGCTTCGCAGCGGCGCTGCTGCCGGTCTTTTCCGCGGCGTCGGCCACGCGAAGATCTGGCGCTCAATTAACGAGAGAAACGAGGAGGGGGGGGGGGGGAGAAAGGGAGAAAGAGGAAGTTGCCGCCACCGAGTGGCTCGAATTAGAAGGGAAGGCAAGCGAATAAAGTAAGTCGCTGTTTGAACTTTCCACGGGGTAGAAAGGGCCAGGAGGGAGAGAGAGAGAGAGAGAGAGAAATAAGCGAGGGAGACACGAACTGGATACTTGGCACTTGGACTGCAATGTGCGCCAACGTTCTCTCTCTCTCTGTCTCTCTCACTTTCTGGATGTGTGTTTGGACCTGCACGGCAAGTGCGTTAAGCGTGATGTCGTTATTTGCTGCTCGACGCCGTCTCTCTCTCTCTGTTGTGGGGTAAGATTCTATTGTCCCAAAGAAGTCTTTGTGCTGAGAGCTCAAGATTTTCACAAGCCGTGCGTTCAGTCCTGAAGGGCCTTTCTTATGCCGCTCGATCGGACTGTAAAATCTCATTGTCCCAAAGTTGCGGGATTAATGAGGAAACATGTTGACCTCGACGTGTGCTAACTTTTATCACAGTTAGATAAATCGTATTAGTTTAAACATTTGTGTTGGAGAAACCATTCTTCATTTTTTTTTTATTCATAATTTCAGTCCTATTATAACAATGTATTATACGTTATGGGAATGATTAATTAATTTAATGAGATATAATTAGAATGTGTATTGCTCTCATTTAATTAATAAATACGAATTTAATTAACAAAACGATATAGGATATAATATTTTCATTGTATTTTTAAGGACAACTAATAAAAAAACAAACACAATTTATTCGTAATAATGATGTAATTTGCGTTACTCTAATCACTACTTTTCACTAGCATTGCAACAACTTTGCGATTGCAGCATTTCTCAGAACTCGCACGCGGCATCGTGATTTCCCGAACAAAGCTCGTGTGTACTTTTTTTTCAAAATCCGATCATTAGCATATTTCCAGAAAATTTCCGCTCCCATGCTTCATTATTATCCGCACGAACGACGATACTTTATAAATAGCACGGCGCATACACGGACCTTACGAATTTGCATAATACGAGGGAGGTTACAGTCGACGCATCCTGCGCGAGTACCCGTGTACACATATACATATGCGTGTATGTATATATATATATATATGTACTGTACCAGAATTATAAACGCGTCCCCCCCCCCTCAAAAAAATAGTAAGTCAGACCCGGGATTGGATTATATAGCTCGTTAGACGGAAAAGGTGCCCTAATACATGAGAGCCAAGAAGAAAGACAGCTGGCGGAGGCCTATAACGCAGAGAAAAAGATCGTCGGCGGCCTCTTGTGCCGTGCAGTGCGCGCGATAAGCGCCGCTTACTTTGAGTGCCTTTTAATTGCGACGATTACGAGGGGATTATGATAAAGGATTAACTGACTCGCTGAGCTCGACGCGCTGCTACTGCTTTGTGGTCAACTGCTCTATCGTGGGCTGTAGAACGCCGGCGAGCGAGCGCGCGGTGTATAACGACCAAAAAAGTCCGGGAGAAGTCATTTTTGGACGTTCCTCTGCGTTCCCCCTCCTCCCCCATCGCCCTCTGCCGTTTTTTTTTATTGCCGGCGCGCAGACTCGAACTTTTCAAAATAGCTCGGGCTGAAAATTAATCTTGTGTTGCTTTGAGGGCTTCGGCGAAAACTCCTCTTGAAAGAACTTGGTATTTGACGAATTTCTGAGAGGCGAAATTTATTGGTTTTTTTAATTAGAATTTATTACAAGCCGAGAGAGAGAGAAAGAGAGAGAACGCAATCCGGAAATATCGCGGAGAGGTATATGTATTATTTTTTGCTGGCTCTGTTGTAGCGAACTTTCAGGCAAATTGAAAAATGTTTTCCGTTAAGCCAAAATTCGTATCTGTAGGAGGGAGAAAAAAATAATACCTCTGATTTTCGTATGAACTTCTTGCGGATAAGAGCGAGTTTTCCTACAACTGGATGAATATTTTTTGCCAATGACCTGCTGAACTGGGGCTGAAGAAGAGTTTTGTTTTGTCGCCAAGTTTTATGGAGCTCATGTAATGAGGTGAAGTTTTTTATTTTCAACATCCATTCCCCATGTAGACGGCGCAAATTCATAAATATAAACTTATTATACGAAAAAAATTACATTTTTCTCGGCAATCCGTTCGATGGATTTTCATAATACGCAAGCTCTATGTTCACCAGACAAAATTATTATACTGTATCTCTGTCCATCAACACACTTAAATCTCAGAGAAAACTTATGCTGGTTTTCAAGCCTGAGTATCATTTATTTTCACACTGCTTCTCCAGGGTGTAACAATTTCTACCAAAGTATTTTCATCTACTCTTTCCAAATTTGTGGTTGGGATAACAGATTTTTCTCTCTAGGATTCAATATAGCAGTATTTGTAAAAGAAAATACAAAAATTTTTTAGATATATTCTTCGTAAAATTCGAACTTTCGCTTTAGGAAAATCAAAGTTCTTATTTAATTAGGAGGAGGATTCTCGAAAAAATCGAAAAAAAGTTGTAAACCTTATTGTTTTAAAGGAGTAGCTTTCTTGATTTTTTTGCATATAGTATAACCATTTTTAGAGAATTCTCGAAAATACTAGTTTTGAAAAATAAAATACCTTAGCGTACCTACAATTTGCAAAATGATGTATTTGTAATGAAATGTACTTTTTTGAAGCGGCAAGATTCATAATTATTTTCACGCTGCAGTCGGTACATACAGTTGTCGTATTGACTGTCCAGCTTTGATAATAATCTAATAAAAAAATCGATTTTTTTTCATAAATATCGCCGCACTGAATTTTATGGGTCAAAATCTGTTTTTCCAACAATACATTTAAATAAGCAGAAAACAATAAGTTTCGGAAAGTTGCTGGTGAAAACAAACAACATTAGGGCCTCAAAATCGGTCAAAGTTTTCACAGATTTGGGCGTTAACGAGTTAGTACATTAGTGCCCGTAATTCCTGCGTTCTCATGTAAAATTATGATCGAATCAAGTTAATTGGGTCGGCTCACATTAATGCGGCTTTGAAAACGCACGCCTCTATCCTGCATCGCGGGCTCAACGAAAGTTCGGTGTAGTTAATATCCATTTTCCAGCCGCTGTGTACATTCCTCACGATCTGCTGTAGTTTCGACAAATAGATTGACATCGAACGGGGACAATCCTTTCTCTCTGTCCACGTTTACCTACGCAATTTATATATACACAGACTGCGCTGCACAGACTGCTTCATAATCCGAAAGCTTGTACACGTATAGTCGCGGCAAACACAGAGAAAGCGCGCGCGGGAGAGGAAAAAAGCTCGCGTCGACACGCTGTAAACGAGTGGAGAACAACAGGGCGAAAAAAGGGATGAGAGAAGAATCGTGAGAGCGTGATTCGCAATTTAATCGCCGAACTCGATGTACGAGAGACATAAGCGCGAGGGGGGTGGGGGGGAAGAGGGCGAGGGGTGGGTAGAGGATGAAAGAATAGTGCGAGAAGGAGCGAAAAGGTCAGAAATGACAAGGGAAAAGCTTTCTCAGAATGCAATCCGGTCGGTCGTCATTACACTCGGGCAACAGCGACAGTTCGGGGCTAACAGTTTGAGTTAATGAAAGACCGCAGAGACGGGAATTCCAATGCTGACAAAGCAACTGTTCTCCTCGCTCGCGCTTTCTCTTTCCCTCTCCCTCTTTCTCGTTCTCTCTCTCTGTTGTGTGCGCGCACTCCGAGAGTTCTCCCAGCACACAAACGATTTTCAAAATTTCCTGATATCGTCTCCGTTTTCTCCTTCGGCTTGCAAGCTCTCGCTCTCTCTGTTTATTTCAGCGCTGTACGCCAAGCGTGCATTTCGCAGATTGTGTGCCGAGTTGGTAACTCGGGTTACATATCACACACTCTGCTCTCGCCAGTAATGGGAGATCGATTTTTCGAAACCGGCGTGTGCAGTTCTAAGGGAGCATTGTGGGGGACGACTTTTCGACTGATGCCTCTGACTGATACAGAAAGCGACTATCTGGATGTGACGGCGCATGAGTTTGATGTTGAGAATCTTGAAAAACGTCAGTTTTATATGTGGGGCAGACGTTCTCGAAGGTACTCGGGAGGAAAATGATCCTGGAATAATGTTTAGCGTTACGTAGGAATGATCGTTTTGTCGCAGAGTCGAAAGGGAGATATACATTCATTTTTGGATTTATGATTAATCATTTACTTATCGTCCGTTTATAATTTTTATCTTTTTACTTACAATTTGTGATTTTTTCATGTTAAGAAAATGATAAATTTAGTGTTTAAACGCAAAGGTGGCATTAAACGGATGATCTTTAACATTGCTAATTGAAAATGTTAGCTGTTTAGCTCGACAGGACTTTTAAAGATGAAATTTTTGATTTGATATATTTGTTAATTTTTGCCTTTCAACTAATAATAAATTAATAGTAGTCGATAAATAATAACAACAAAAGAAACTTGTGAGATATGATTTTTCTTTTTTGAAATTTAGTTTCAATAGACATTCTAAATAAAATTCTTGCTCAATCTATGATAAAGCTTCTTTATGTGAGTCACATAACTGGTCGATCATTCAAGTTTCGAGAGAAGATCGTTTAAATAGTTTTTATTGAATAATATAATATATAATCAATGCAAGGCTTTAGTTAAATAACTCGTATTTTTGTATAAGTTATTTATCATAATATTGCAAGCAATAAATTGTAAATAAATCAATATAATTGTGAATAAACAAATTTAAATCATAAACTGTAAATTGATCTCTTACTTTAAGGTATTCGCTCCAGAGGTGCTCAACCTTGGATTAAAATTCGATACTTGATTTATAAATTATTTGCATTATTCAATAAAATATGATTACAGAAACTAATACTATTAAATATAATATTGTAAATTAAAATTTTTAGATTTTGGAACGTTAAAGGAATATTATATTATAGTATGACCATAAAACTTTGAAATGATTACTCTTTCAGAAAAATACCACTTCCAGCTAGTGAAAATGTTTTTTTTCAGAGCGTGTTAAAAACTTGAAGTGTGGACTTCAATATCTTAAAAGTAAGTATGGCTTATTAACCTAAAAAAATGTATTCGTTAAAATACGAACTACATGAGACTTTCAAACCAAAAGCTTTTCGAGTGACGTACTTTCAAAAATATATATTTATCTTCGATTGATTGAATAATTAACTGATTTTATTGCGCGCTTTGCATGTATGCGCGAAATTACTAACTTCAATACAGAATAGTTCAAAATTTGTTCCATAACAAGAACAATAGGTTTTGCCGACAGAACAGTGTCGGTACTCTGCATGTACTTGACGCCATGAAAAGCTTATTATCAGCTTTAACAATGTCAGCAAGTTGTGAAGCAGTGAATACTCACTTATCAAGTTTTATATTAATTATCTGTTTATTCCACTTAAGGTGTAGCGACAAGCTTCCAGTAATCATAAACCGCCTCTGCGTCTGTATCATAAACCGTTCGTAACTGTTCTAGGACATCAATGTCGAAAGCTGACAAACGTTCATGCCAAAGTCACTCATAGTTCTCTTATTTGTTATTAACCGATACGCACATATTACTATTGTTATTAATTTATTTACTCATCATTTATTATACATTACAGAATAATTTTTACTAAGCTTACGATACCTTTTGAACAGGCAATATTCTCCCCAAACGCATTATCGCGCGTTTCTCCAACAATCATTTCGGTGAAATTTCACGCCGCTAGACAGAAATTCATAATTAAATATATATCCACACCTACCGTACCCCTCGGAGAATGAGGATACAGTCCCGAGTACATAACTACGGATGCCAGCTCTGACTCCCATTTCCATTCTTAGTCCCACTTTACACGCAGCATAAGCTCAGACCGCATCCAGTTGTCTTTCCCCACATACTCCTTCCCCCTCCCCCTCCCAGCATGCTCTTGGTTCATTCCATAATAAACCCTGTCGTCCGACATTGCTGCGCGCGCGAGCTCGCCGTTAAAAGCTGAAAATTATGCCGAGACGCGCGTCTCAGTGCCGTATGCTATCGGTGTAAAAGAGAACGACTCTTGACCAACTCGGAGGGTCGAGAAACTATTAAAGTAATAACGCGAAAACAAGCTTATCGAAGAAAACAGCCCCAGATATTCCGTGGGTTAACTAACGACCCCGGGGTGCAGCGGGCGCTTCGCAAGCTTACTTTCGGACTGCCGCTCCTTCGTGCTGCGACGTGGCTGGCTGGCTGGCTGGCTGGTCCCCGTCCCCGATAAGAAATCAGAGGCTATACTGCGCGCGCGAGTGTCCCTTGTCGCGTCGTTGAAAGCGAGATAGACCGAAGAGCCGAGCTTGTCGCTGCCGTTGCCATTGCGCGCGCTCGAGTTGCAGAGTCGAAAACTCCGGCGAAGGCGTTTGTTTCTCTCTTTGCCCCCTCACCCCCTCGCCTGTGAATTAGATCTTGTTAATTTAAAAGTTTCGGCCAGCCGATGCGAAAAGTCGGCCAACTTACTCGCACATTCGTAAATAAACGGGGATGTTTGCGAGGAGACGGCAGTGTCTCGTGGACTTCGCTTAATTATGCGCTTGACGAGAAGAACGGTATACAGGTCTCTCTCGGACGACGATGCCTCTTTTTTTTTTCTTTTCGTAATTTCGCTGTTCCATGCGCCTGAGCAGGTATGAAATTTTCTTTTACGAGAAGTTCAGCGCCCTGCTTCTGGTAATAAAATTCGGCGGTGGCTGGGAATTTTAAAAATTCTTTACCTATATTATCGAGATGAATCGAGCGATCGACTGGGAGGAATGTTTTGGAAAAAATGTGGATAGTTTAGATTAAGTTTACGAACGTAATTTTTTTTTTCAGCCTTAAACTCAATCTTGCCTTTTCGGCATTTGTTTCCCAACTTTAAACAAAAGTCTTGCGTCTTACTCAGAAACTACAGCTCATGAATCCCGTTACCATTTTTACGCTGAAGAGAGAGAGTTTTATAAAAGCAGACCAGACTCTTCAATATACATGAACCTCGGAAGTTCAATGTGATCTTTTCGATTTACTGGCATGGAAGTTGATATTCAAAACCAGCGTTGAATTACACATTCGTATCTTCAAGGTAAATTCTGTCTTCAGTATATCGCGTACTTAGTCTTTAAATTTAAAAGAATCTGATATATAAAGAAAGGCTTCTAACTGACATTAGAACATGGAAGATTTTTTAACTTTTCCTGTTTTTTTAATAAAGTACATCTCTTGGATAAGTCTCTGCACATGACTAAGGATTTTCTCAGAAAATAAAGGCAAAACTTTCGGTTCTTAAATATATTTTATAAATGTGTCACTCAGTACGAGAGCGGCATGCGTGAAATTGTGCCTGAACGTAAAGAAAGAGAGAGTATTCAGATCAAACTGTCGACTGCTGCGGTTGAAGCTAGGCGTGTGTTCGAAGAAGAAGTGTAAGTAGTTACTTTCGCTACTGCGTAATGAAAGATGTGGCTGAGATTATCCGGCACACTTACGTGCCTCTATTTTTCTGGGAAAAAGTGGGAGAAAAAAACTCGTCATGTTATGAAACTCGCGAAAACAAGTAATTCTGGGAATGAATGAGAAAAACATGGTTTAATATAGAAGTGTAAGGGAGGATCTTTGTTCATAATCGCGTGACGATGACGTCGAGGTTCCTTAATTGAATAAAAATCCACGTTTGCAAGAGAATCGAAAATTCCATTAGAATGAATTGTGGCGGATGAAGCGATAAATTATAAAAAAAAAAAATGTAATAACATTGAAGAAAGTATTGGAAACAGCGTGACTCTACACAGGATACAAAAAATGAAACCTGTACACGCCGTAGGGAAAAACGAATGAAACATCATAACGATCGAGGAGACTTCCCACTGCTTTTTCCGAAAATTGAAAAAAGTACTCTTCGCCGAAAAATCCAATTGAAGCAAAGAATTCAATTACGAACGGAGTTATTTTAAATTAAATTTCGAGAAACAGGAAATCTTTCGCGACGCCGAGCAAAAGAACAGATTCCAGGACTCGTCGGGTGAGATCGCAATGTCACGTCTGGAGAGAAAATAAGCGCTTCATCTCGGGAAAATGACTGGAAAGCCAAGCGCTGCGCATCGGCCAGAGAGAGAGAGAGAGAGAGATAGAGAGTAGGCTATCCCACTATTTGATTTTCTAATAAAGCCCGGAGACAGCAGTGGCTATTCAGTGCCGTATACCCTCGGCAAAGAGCTGCTATATCGGTGTTAGGGGGGAGGAGGTAGTCGCAACGTGCGGCCGCGGCAGTACAGCGTCGACGGGCAGTGCCAGTAGTCAAGCTCGTCCAATGGTCAGACCATTCGTCTCTAGCCACTACATAGACTCCCACGGCTCGCTCGACCAGTATTGCTTGTTCCCGGCACGCACGCGAGGGATATTACGTATAGAACATGCTCTGCTCTAACGAAACAGCAGCAGCAGTAGCGGTAGCAGCGCCGGCGACTTTAGTAGTACGTGCGTACGTATGGTCAGACGGGGAGTAGCAGCAGCAGCAGCTCCGAGCATAATCCAGTCGTGCGGGATTGCTCTTCGCGGCGAGTGCGAGGACTTCGGTCAGTCCTCGAAGACAGCAGTCTTGCCGAGCAAAGTCGAGCCCGAGATAGGACAAGGGGTTGGGAGGGGGAGGGGCTAGGAGGGTAGCGGATAGCGCAGCGGGGAGGAAGGATGGTCAGCACAATGCCACTGCAGTGCTACTGCTGTCCCCGGCCGTCCCCGACGAAGATAATTACATCCGTCTCTGTCATATTATTGTTCCCGGCGGGTCCATTGTTGTCAGGCTCTCTCTCTCTCTCTCTCTCTCTTGATGCGATACAATACGAGTAGTGCTCGGCGCGAGCGACGACTTCGAGGCTATCTACATTTCGCGAGCGCGAGCCCATTGTTTCGTAATTTATTATTGTCATTGCCCGGCCACTTTTGTGGCCGCCGTGTCCCACCACCCACCGGAGAATATAAAACGGTCCTGCGTACGCGCGCCGTGCGCGGCATTGTGGGGTTGCCGCGCGAGCTGCTCTTCTCTGGCTTTTTGTCGTCACGCTGACGCGAGTCGAGTCCTTATCTTTTGTCACGCACGGCGCGGCACGACGATGATGCCGCCGCCGCCGCCGACGACGACGACGACGACGAAGAAGAAGCAAGCGGGAATTGTAATTGTTGCCGCGCACAGGAGGGGCGGCTTTGTGCGTGCTGGGGATTCTGCGGAAAGCGCTTTTACACTAATTGTTCGCTTAGCGCGTGTTTGTTCGAAACCCGGAACGAGCTTCATCTCTCTCTCTCTCTCTTTTTGTTTTATTTTGGAGAGACTTTCCGTGTCTACGACCCCTGAATGCTGAGCTATGTTCCCAAAAAAGCTGTGTGTGCCACTCTCTCTCTCTCTCTCTCTCTCTCTCTCTCTCTCTCTCTCTCTCTCTCTCTCTCTCTCTCTCTCTCTCTCTCTCTCTCTCTCTCTCTCTCTCTCTCTCTCTCTCTCTCTCTCTCTCTCTCTCTCTGTGTACGCGCTGGACGCACGAGGAAGAATTTTGGCAAACATTGTTATGACCGTTTGCTATAGTAACTGCAGTTTTTTTCCCAGAAATAAAATTAATTAGAACGAAAGTTGAGAATGTCAAAGGTTTTCTGCAAACCACGGATGAATTTTCAAAGTGTAGCAATTTCACGGCAAATAGAGAATATTTTAAATTGAATAGCCGAAAGGAGCGGTGCATATTATTTGTCTACTGGACAAAAGTAATAATGCTCGATAGCTATAGCTTATTTATTTCATAGTTTTTTAGTTTCATTATAACTAAATTAATTAATTATAATTTTAAATAATTATAATTAATTATAATTTAACTAAAAAATTATGAAATAAATAATTTTGTTTCTGTTTTATTCACGTCAATTAATAAGTCAGGAAAAGCCAAATTTACAATATTTTGAGCAATGTTCAAGTTTGTTATTACTCGAATTGTATTTATTCTTTAATTTAACAAACGTGCAGTGTCAATTTCCTAAAAATTGCAAACGCAATATTAAAATGCGTAATTGTAACTTTTTATTAAATGCTATAATATTATTCTAAGACCCGTGGAAAACTATAGGATCTAAAAACTAATGACCTAAGTTTCACTTTGAAATGAACCAATGCGATGCACTCTGTTAAATTACTTGCTAGAACATCCCAGGAACTTTTTATCAGGTAGGTTGACGAATAAAAGCCATAATTAGTATTCAACATAGTTTCACTGAGAGGGCGAAAATTCCGAAGAGAGTATTATATACGTCAACTCCGCCCTACAGTCTAAACTTCTGGAAAATCGAATCACGTGAAACGAAGTCATGAATAATTTTGCAGGCAAGCAGATAGTCAAAATAATGATGTAAACTCACGATATTTATCATCATAACGCATGAAATTTTGAAAAGCCTTTAACTAATAAATCGTTTTATTGCTAATGTCACTTTAGCAGTTATGGTTTCGATGTTGCACTTGATAGTAATGCAATCATTCAGTGTGTTTGTAATGAAAGCACGTAATTTAATAATTTTACATTAACTCACAGAAACTAAAAGTTAAACTTAATCAAACACCAAGTTATCGCTTTACCGAATAAACCATCGAGGGTTGGAGAGAGATTAAAATCAGTTGGGACTTCTACTAGAATTTCTTGTTCATTGTAATTAAATTAAAATTGAAAATTCGAATGGCTAAACCAATAAGTGGGCGCTTATTATTACAAATGATAAGCGCTTTTTACTCGAACTGTGTACTCGTTATAACTCTATAAGTCTGTACACCGTTTAACGCGATTAATACTCTTCTTTCAGCAATATTATTTGATCAATCAAAAATCAATTAGCGTTAAATTAAATCTTCCACCTTGCGATTAAGCAACATCAATCGCAACAATACATGCATACATTGCATCTGGCTATTTAATCGCGTATCGAATGAACGGAATAAGCTCGATCCCATTTATAAAATGCTAAGCCGATTTCGTAGATGTACGAGTCTCACCTAAAACGAATGATTGCATTTATATTTTAAAAATATCAAATGGTATGTTCCTCGCAGTAGTTGCGGTGAATGAGAATCGGCTTATCACCTTCCAAAGTTGAAACAATGGGTGATGGTACTTCCGGCGGACACGATGTTAACAACAGCGTCAAATACCAGTTTCGTTATTCGTGTAACTTCAAAATGTGTTAATGAATTTTGAGAAAAACGCAGTCACTGCGATGAAAAGATAGAAAGCTCACACACGTCTCCATCGAGAAACGGAGACAGCCTCGGATTAACGAATAATCGAATAACCTGGCAGTAAGTGCGCTCGGAAGATAAAACCGCCCGGAAGGTGTGCGTCTGCGTGTGTGTGCGTTTGTGTGTGTGTGCCAGAACGGCACAGATCCCCGCAGGAGCTCGTCGTGCGCAGGCAATCGTATAATTGCGATACGCGCTAATGAGACTTTATCACCGAAATATAATAAGCCATCAAAATTTGCGAAGTTATTAGCGGAGCCATTGCCGGAAAATTTTGCAGGTAATTGAGACAGTTTGACGCTCCCGCCGGATTAACTTAGACATCGATATCGCGCGCGCACTACCTAGGCGCCCCCCCCCCTTCCCCGTAAAAGAGCTCGGTTATATATCCTCCTCCCGCAGCGCGGAGCAGCACGGCCGTTCTCGAAATAAACGACCTGTCTATCGGTAATTTCAGCTTATCCGCGAGAACGCCGCCAACGTCATTACGCCCTGCGACCCGATAACTGAGAGACCGTCTCCCTCTCGCCCCCCCCCTCTTCGCCCCTGCTTCCCTCTCTCGGTCTCTTTCTCTCCTGGTATTAGCCCCGTTCTCCATACGCTTTCTGGCTCTCTCTCTCTCTTCCTCTCTTTCTCTGTCTCCCTCTTCCCACTTTCCCATCTACCGCTGCATTTTTAAACGATCGCCCGAGGGATACGGCCTCGATCTCTCAAGGCCGCGAGTCGATCTTAATTGCACCGGCTGCGCTGTAACAGCGGTGGCGGGGCTGTCGCGCCTTGAATTCGCGTAGCCGCGCCGTAAATATACGAGAGCTAAAAATAAGCTTAACTGGGTCGCTGACACTTGGAGTTTGCAGATGTCGTTTTCGCGGCTGGAGCTCTATCGTTGATTGGCTAACCTGCAGGCCATGGCCGATTACGTTTCCCGCGAAGATCGACCTAATAACTCGGTTGCATAGTTGGCGCGGACGGCAAGTATTATTATCCTTAGGGAATCTTGTCCTGTTTTCCACACGTTTTGCGTTCATGTACATTTCGGTACAAACAATACGTTATATTTTTTTTATAACGTAAAAGAATCAAGTAAATAAAAAAATGACGTTCTTCGACGTTGCTTCGTCAATTTGTTTATTTCTTTTTTGCGACTTGTGACTTTCATAGAAACAAAACGAATAGCCCGCAGGAGGTATAGCGTACTTTTATAATAACAACAATAATAACTCATTTGTATGAACCTCAACAATTTATTTGTAAGTTTGAACTCCACTAAATGACCAAAATACTAAAAACATTGAAAATTTATCAAATGAGGGTGTTTTGCAAAAAAATGTTTGGATTCTACATATAAAAACTGCGAATTATTAAACTCCCTCGAAATTTTAAATGGATAGGTAGTCAATTTTCGAGCTACACTTTTGAAAATGATGTTTTAAGAAAAATGCCTTATTAAAGTTTCGAGGATTAACTAAGATTCGTGGATTAGTCACGCTTCATTGTACGCTACTTTCAAAAATATAACGTCGTAAAACTTTTGGAAACTGTCCTTGCAACTATATATTATCGAAGTATGCAAAGTAATAATTTTTCCAAAATAAAGAACTAACATAGTCTTCTTCTTTATGTTTTAAAAATGCTCTAGTTCACTTGCTACCGCTAGAGGGCAACACGAAAATCTTACTCGCGAATACTGAAATTATAAAGGACATTTAACAGATGTACATGAAAAATTCGCTCAAGCGAATACACAAAATTACTCGTGACCCCGCGGAAAAAATAATTCTAACAATCAGTACAGATTTGCAAAGAGGACAGAACAATATCTCAATTGCATCTTGTCGTTTTTTGCGCGTCTACAGTATCGTTATAGAAAACGGAAACTGGAGCGCGGTAATTATTTTAATCTCACATTAGTAATCGATCGGCCACGATGCTGTCTGATTTTCAATCAGATTCAGAGAAACTGAACGGCCTCGAGCATCTGAAAAGAACGAGTAACTGAAAACACGCGGTCTCGGAATTTTCGCGCTGTAGAGTGTAAATGAAAAATTTATCGCTAATTAATCGATCCGCGTGCGCTCGCTCGTTGTATAATTAGCTAAAATAACGAGTGGAAAGTAAATCACTTCGTAAGTAATGCATTAAAGATCTGATTAACTCGGTTCTATTATTTATTTACTATTTTATTTTCGAATGTGCCCGTTTGTTTTTGAAAATACATTCGCCTCGGCCGTTGGTCGCTATCTGACAATCCGACGTGTCTTTCACTTAGCATAGCGTTCAGCAGCTGCGAGATAAAAGAAGCACAGCGCGTCACTGCGGAAAAACAATTTATTTTCAGTGACCGATCTATGGGTCAAAAGCGCTGTAGTCTCTCTCAATCTCTCTCTCTCTCGCTCTCGCTGTTCCCGTTAGCGAACTAAATTTAATGAAAAAAATGAAGAGTACCTCGAGCGAAACGACGAGAGGAGGACGACAAGCATCTCGAAAAAAAAAAAATCAAAGCACGCGGCTGGGAAAAAGAGGAGCGTTTTCATATATGAGAGCGGCGAGAGAACGACGAGGCAACAAGGGGCTTGCGGAGACTCGAAATTTCTTTATCACACTCGGAGCAATTTATTTTCCGACAAAGCCGAGCACGCGTACATGTGTATAGAGTGAGGCGGAGCGAGAGGAGGGAAAAGCGGCGACGGATCCCTTAGCTCCCCTTTCATTTCTGTCATTTGTTTCGCGCTATCAAAGGAGCGAAGCCAAAGCAGAGAAAAGCGGAGAGACAGAAAGAGAGAGAGAGAGAGAGAGAAAGCGAGAGAAGGGGGGGGGGATGGGGGTGGAGGAGAAGGGAACGAGCAGTAGCGCAGAGGTAGCCCCAGTGTCCGGGATTATCTTTTTCGAAAGCGATCGTTTCGACAAACACGAGCAAAAGGATTATGAGGGCGGAACGCGAGTGAGCCGGAGCGTAACGCTTTGCGATAATAGAGTTTGCCTATAGAACGAAGCAAAGGTAATGGGGAAGATATTCCTGGCCTCCTGTAGCTAACGCTCACGAGTATCCCCCCACTGCTTCCTCTCTTTCTCTCTCTCTCTCTCTCTCTCTCTCTCTCTTCCTTTCCATCCTACTCCTCGTTTCCTGCCAGAATTCGATTTGCGAGAGCCGGAAGCGAACGAGCGAGAGCTTTAAAGCTCTCGCGGCGGCCTGTGCGCGCGCGCGCCGCCCTTCGAATGCGGAGAGGGTGAGAGGGGGAGAGAGAAAGAGAGAGAGCGGCGACGCGGGGGGAATCGTCTTTGAAAATGACGAAAGAGCTCGTTTTCCTTTAACGGCGCACTACTCTCTCTCTCTCTCTCTCTCTCTCTCTCTCTCTCTCTCTCTTTCTATATTATACTTACTTCTTTTCTCTCGCTCTCTCTCTCTCTCTCTCTCCCCCGTGTGCCCGCGCGTTCACTCACCGGCGATACCTTTTTGTTGCCTTGGCGCGACGCTCGTATATACTATCTTTCTTTATGCCTCTTTTCTCCGCGACTCTCCGGGCGTTCCTTCTGCAGTTTCTTTGTAGATTTCTTTCTTTGCGCTCCTGCCGGGACGGCGCGTGCGCCGCCGTCGACGCGCAGGACGGAGTTTATTTATGCCGGTAATGAGAAAGGCTTGTTGGCTGTTAATGCTGGAGGGAAATTAAATTGTCTGATTATCGTACGGCGGCCCGATTCTCCAACTATAAATGTGGTTCCCGTGTACAATACGTTATTCAACACATGGCAGGGCAGACTGAAGTGACCGACGTTCTCAATTTTGATAGTATGGTTTCAGCGTGTGGAAGAAATGTGGAATGCCTGTGGAACGGATGGAATTTTGTGGTTTGAAACGTTCAAAACAAAAATATATAGACGTTGTGGGTTAAACGTGCGAGCGTGTTGAATAAGTTGGATTATAAACACGAGTGGTGTGCACGAAGAATTTGATGTGAATCCATAGGTTTATTTACATGTCATGACAATACGTGTACATAACGTTTGTGTTTTTGTTTTGAACATTTGGAACTGCGAAATTCTATCTGTTCCGCAGGAGTTCAATTAGCTAAAATTACAATTAAAAAAATTGTAAACATCAGTCATTTTTGTGCCTATCTGCTATGCATTCAATGTATTGTGTATGTCAACCACATGTACTTGGAAAAATAAATGAGCATGATTGTTGTACGATCTCGATAAACCGTATAATTAACTTTTTTTACTAGTTTTTATTATTGCTGGATTTAGATTTTTTGTGAACAATGACTACATACGTATTACAAAGTCTTTTTATTCTCTCTGCATTCTGATTCATTCGGTGATACTATAGTATTATACGATAGTAGTAGTTGTTGTACTGAGTTGTATTGGGTATACCCAATACAACTCAGTACAACAACTACACACCATACAATTTTTTACTTATTCTTTGCATTGTAAAGTTTTGCAAAATGATAGAATTTGATTGTTCCCTGTTTGTGCAGTTTTTTGACGTAGAAATAAAGTAAACATCATTCAATTTTTAGCCAACGTTTCTCAAAAATTACTTTTTGTTTTCAAGGTATAAAAGGCTGACAGCGATGTGATGCTCAAAAAAAAAGATTAGAGAAGAAAGCACGGGAAAGAAGATTTTTGCCATAAGTATTTATAATAGTGGATTGTATTATATTACATTCGCACAAAAATCTTAAAAGTGTCATAGTCACATGCGTAACCTATGTAAACGAAAATCATTAAAATTTAATAAAACAATATAAATACTAATTCTATCAGTACTTGCAGCTGTACAGGAAACAATCGAATTTCTCTTTCAATTCTCTTTCTCGATTACAGTTTTTTGGGTTCTTTTTTCACGGACGCAATACTTCTTTATCTTATTCAAGAACTCTATTACGTGTAAGGGGCTTTGCAGAGACTATTTTCAAGGTGGAAAAGGGAGAGGAGTGACCGTTTCGCCTTTATGGAATAATATCCGATAATATCGGCATGAGCTAAAATTACGGCTTCCTCTCCGCTCTACAGAAATAAGTTGTAATTAGAGAAATCTACGGACGTAGCAAAATAATAATAATAATAATAATAATTATTATTATTATTATAAAGCTGAAACTAGAATGTTTTTTTTTGTGTTTTTAAATATGCAGTTAAAGTCAACAGGAGCAATTAGCATAAAGTATGCAACTTGCTACAGTAACTGTACATTTATTTTCTGACGTGTTCCGTTGAAATTAAAGTTAAATTATGTCTCGAAACATAATTGCACCGAGCACTAATAATTTTTTTTAACAACAGCAGATTATTTAAATTGGATTTTTAAAATTAAAAGTCCACTCAATCGTTTTATAAACTCAAAAACTATACTTAGGTTCTATAATATTAAAATGCACGAAGTACAGAAAGTCTTTGATCAAAGCTCTAATTTTCACTTCTGCACGTATTCCAAATCTGTACACTGCAAAAAAACACATTCACTGCACACGGTGAAATATACACGCGAGAAGCACATTTTTTAAGTACTCGAAAAAAGAAAAATATCATTAACATACGGGAAACTATTTCCATACACATTTACACTACAAATATCATTTCATTATAAGCTCCTACTTTTCAAAACGAAAAACTGACTTATCAGATTGAGAACCGGATAAAGCACTATGCGCCCGACACGGCAACAAAGCCGATTATTTCCTCGTTGCGCAACATTTTAATTTCAGGTGTACCACGTTTTCACAGTGTTCCCCGCAACATGGCTCGCTCTAGATCCATTCGGAAGCTCCGCATAGACGTACATATCTACATTTGTATCCCCGCTTTCACCTGAAAATCGCACGTGTTAAAGCAGAGCGACACACGGGGGTGAAAGTGCGCTTCGACGCTAACGCGCATACTGCGCACCGAGATAATTTCAATCGGAATTCAAATGTTCGGCAGACTTCCCCTTTACCTGAGCCGATCGCTCGAATCGATTGCGCATAATCAACGCGGTGCAACGGCACTTTATTCCCGTCCCCCCCGAAAAGAGCAAAACAAAGCGGAAAACGAAAGCTCAGCGGGGCGGGGAGAGAAAAGGGGTGAAAAGCGCAACTTCGCCACGGGGTGGCTTTGCACAAGGGGAGGAGGGCGAAGCGAGAGAGAGAGAGAGAGACAGCGCATTGTTACACCGCTCCAGCTATCTATACGTCCCGTAATATTGGCAGTATATCACGATTATAACCCGGAAGCTCCGAGAGCTCGATGTACGCCGCCGCTTCTATATATACGACGCTTTCACTCACCCAACCCCCTTCCCGTACCTTCTCTCACCCCTCCTCCTCCTCCTCCTCGCTCGCGTTATGCAGTGTGTATACTATATCGCACTATAATACCGATCCGCTGAACTGTTTTATGCACAGCTTGGAAAATGAGCGAGAAGCTTTACGCCCAACTAACGGTAAACGGCGAAGCTCAGCGCACTTACTTATTGAGAAACCTGGCTTTTCGTTCCTGAGCTTTCGCCGCGCCTACTAGTCCTTGATGACTTCGTTAAAGACCGAATATTTCGACGAGTAGAGAGTGTCAGACTCGTATCTGCGTGTATGCGTCTCGCGGGCTCAGCACTTCCCCGCTAAAAATTAATTTTCCGCACACTGCAGTTCACATTCCATTCGCTGCAGTAAAAACAACTTGCGGGGTATCTTCAATATCGAGTGCTTTCAACAGCTGCATTTTTGCGAACTTCAATCTCGAATTTGAATCCCGCATTCAAGTTCGCATTCGAACGCGTATTACCGCACGCGAAAACGCGCGGCGAGGAGAGCTGAAAATAAAAGGCGAAAATTTTGCGGTACGCACCCCCTCCCCCCTCCCCCTTTTTTACCCCGCGAAAGAGAAAACAGCCGAGAACCGAGCGGTGTTCGCTCGACTGCGCAAAAGTTTAAAAATAAAAACGCACTATTTGATAGGAAAAGTCCGCGAGGTTCTCTTTTCTGCTCGAGCCCAAAGCTATACAACTGTCTGCACAATGCAGTCGGCGGAGATCTCTGCATTTGTCGCGTCGTCACTTTGAGCCGATCGGATTTCCTGCGGCGGCGGCAATCAGCGAGGAAATAGCGCGCGGCTTTCTTTGTGTCGCGCGCCGACCGCCGTTCGCGCGTAAACGCTTCCCGCGGTTTTCATTTCGAAGTGATTTGTTAATTGTTTAAAGCACGGGGTGAGAGAGAGAGAGAGGGAGAGGAAGCAGAGGCGACGTGCGGGATTGCATTTGTTGCGCGCGGTTTTTCCATCCGCCTCTCGGTTTATCGGATACAGCCGGGGCGCGTCCGCGCGCGCTATGTCTTTTTCTTGCTGTTTTTATTTTAAACTGCGCAGCGCGCGCCACCCCTTTTCAGTGAAATTGCATTTTTTCGGCCGGCCTGACTTCAGGAGAGAGGGGGGGGGGGAGAGATAGAGTTGGAGAGTCGTTGTTCTTGCTTTACAGAACTACGGCCAAGTTTTTTTTTCTCAATTGCGAGTTTGTCCCGCCGAGTGGTATTCGCTTGCGGTGAAATGCCCGTCGGCTTGATTCTCCCGTGTGATTGGCGCGTCAATTTTCGAACGCGTGTTTCCAGCACGTGACATTTTGAAGTGAGCGACGTTGATATTCCTACGTTCATTTTTTTTTGTTTTTAATCGTCGGAAGAAGCTATTATATTGGGAACGCCGCGAGATGATCTGGATTTGGAAACAGCGAATGAATATGCATTAGGCCGTAGCCGATGCGCGGGAAGTTCGAGTTATGAATTTCAATATCATAATATAATGCAAATTAAGCTGAAACTGCTGATGCAATGTGTGAAATAATGACGTATTTAGATTATTACGGTTTGATGATAGGCCATCGTTACGCGTGATCGGTATTTGATGCATTATTCATTAACGACTTTTGTTTCGTTATTGGCGATCATATTCTCTGCGGATTTTATATCATTCATTCTGATTTTTCCATATCATTCGTATAGTATCGCTTTATATTCACTGCATTATATACTTTTCAATTGTCGTATTATCTCAGCTTAACGGCGTTAAATCGATCAAGTCAAATTAACTAATTAGGTTATATTATATGAGTACTACATTATTCAGATTTCAGATAACGCATTGTATGATCACATTATAGCTTCATTTTCTCTGGTTCTCAAGTACATAAATAATTTTTTGTTGTTGCCAATAATATGGTAGTACCCTCCGGATAAGACCAATTAAAACCAATATGACAAGTCATGTATAATTATATTGTCTATTACTTCATTAATAGCAATATAGTCAATATTTATTTTATTAAGTAAATTAACAAATAACAGCAACAAGCATGTGACCTATCATGTCTGGTTTTTGGTCCATGATATTTATTTATTTATTTAGTTATTTATTTTATGATTTATACGGACAGGATTTTCCTTTTACGCAGGTGAAAAACAGACATCACAAGATAATGCAAGCTCTGAGGTTTTTTTTATTTTTAACACGGTAGTATTAACACTGCATATACAGTGGACTGTCTGCTACTGTGAGCTCAGATATATATGTATACAAAATCCCCTAAAGTCAGGCTAGAACTTATTATTTATTTAACAGCCAGTGAAAATGAATCATAAGACTAAAAAGTGTAAAGCTCTGCTTCGCTACGTGATAAAGTCTTAAAATAATTATGTGCTTTAATAGTACATTACGATACATATGACCTAAGTGGCCCATTATTTTACACGGCTTATAAATAATGTGATTTTCACGTCGTGTGATGGGTCACTTAGGTCACCAGTATCGTATAGAATTTTATTCCTGGTGGAAATCCATATCATTTAAAAGCTAGTAAAACCCTTGTTTTTTGGAACCATTTTTCGGCTTATGATGAAACGCTTTTTCGAACCTTTTTCTAAGCCATTTTTTAGAATGAAAATTGACGAAAATGTTATTATACCATATTACGAGGTATTTTCAAGCTTGCAAACATAGATTATACTGAATAAAGTAGCCTATAAAAAATGGCCAGTAAATGGCTATGAAAACACTATTCAACATGGAACCGATCGGAAAATTGTTAAATTAAGAAAATCATAAATATCTTAGCAATCCACGTATTTACAGCTTCAAACGTTTGTTTATTCCATACATTGTATCGAAACTGACTGAAATACGTACACCTCCCTGTATTTAGCGTACAATATAAGCAGTAAAATTAGTGCAATGATTTGGATGGTATTCCATGAAATGCTCAAATAATGGGAGAAAAAGCGTTTCATCGCAAGTTAGGAACCAAGTATTTCTCATAGCCATTTTCCAGTTTACAGGCCATTTTAGATATTTGGATTTCTATATAACACATGATATAATTAGCAGTCGATTAGTTCAATGAAGTTCCGTGAAATAATCGACTACTTAGATCACTGATAAGCGTAACTTAAGGGTGGACTTAGGTCACACTGTGCTATAAAAATAATTTTACTGAATTTTTATAATATTCAGCGCAGAACAAAGATGAAATCATATATTACTTAATTAAATAATAAATGATTAAGCTCATTCAAAATAAATAAAATATGATAAATCTTCAATATTTTGAATCTAATAGATGTTATTGTAAAGTATTTAATACGTCATTCTGATTGATTGCCATGATTCATGATTCATGATTGCTATTGTACCCAAAACAAAATCCAAATCGCGTGCGCTTGATTTATTGTGTTATACACTATCATAAATTTGAAAAATAAATTCATATATTACTTTACTTGGGTGAATCTAATCTGGACCTTTACGTCTGTCGTTGAACGCGCTTACCTGTAAACAGAAAAATAACATTCATAAGTATGTAGTAATAATAATTTACAATATCAAATGAACGTCAAACATAACGAAGGATAGTAATCACATGATATAATGCCGATTGCACGGCCTCCAAATAAAGATAAAAGGTGAAGTTTTATAAAAGTTTCCTAACAGGATGAGAAAGAGAAGAACTTGAATGAACACGTTAAGTCTTTATTTCCTGAGGCTACAGATATATGTTTTACTGTACAGCTGAGTAAGTTTTAGTTGAAAATTAATAAACTGTTTGTTATGCTTTTATTCTAACGTTCTGCGCTTATTTTTATATTTATTGATAGTCCATAATATTTAAAATTAGTACAAAAATCGCATCCCTGTACAGATCCCTATACATGGCCAATACGCAACTTTATTATTTTCCTACTTTAAAAAAAACATATTGTAATCAATCTATTCGTTCTTTGATAACAGTTCTATTTGGCGAACTATTTCCACACAATATCGGAATTTTAAAAGCAAAAAGTTAATATGTTAAAACAAAGTAAAACGATCGAAGTGCATTTGAAATCGCCAATATATATATATACTGACTATTGGTATTTCCAGTCTCCAGATTTTGATGCTGCGACAGTCGCGCGTACAGCCAAGCAGTATTTACCAAATCGATAGGAAAAATCTCAGCGTCTCAAACGTTTTGAAAAATCCAGCGCGCGCACTCGTCGCTCTTCTATTCTTCCTCATCAAGCGCGAGGACTGATTAATCTTCCTCGAGAACTGATTTCTCCTCCTCGGCATCGACGTCCTTCCAATCTATCTAAAAATATCCATGCAATTTCCTCTGTTAGGCGGAGAAGCCTCTGCTACCCTAACTCTCGGCGCGACGTTTAATCTCCTCCCCTAAAATTTTTCAGCGCGTCCCACGCGCTCATGGGCGGCAAAAGCGAACAAAAAGAAACGAAAAAAAAAAAAAACGAACGCTCGAGCGAAGAAAAGGGTACACAGCAGCGCGCGGATCGGCAATTCAATTTTTCAACAAGCATGCGAAGATAAAACTTTTGACGCTACTATGGCTTTCCTGCGTGCGCGCGCGCGCGAACTTTGTATTGAAAGGAAGATCGATTTGTTGAGGAGAGCTATTTCATTATCGAAAAAGCGCCTTTCAGCGCGAGAAATTGTTTTCCGGACCCATCGTCTTCCGTCCCTCTCGCGCGCCCCCGCCTCTACTCGCAGCTCGCTCCGCTCTCTCATTGTGATGCCTTCGATTTGGGAAAGGAAAGCGCCGTGCGGCGTCGCCTCTCGCGCGCTTTTAGCATTCGCCCCGGCGAATAAATCATCGCGTCCCTTGGGAGAAAGTGGCGATACGAGTGCAAGAGGACGAATTGAGAGAAGCCTCGGTTTTTAAGTGTCCTTCCGCCGAAGAGGCGGGCTGTTGCCGTTACATCAACAAGTATAGGTACACAGTTTTGATCGTCGCGCGCTCGATCGCTTCGCAGCGGATACGAACTCGCGAAAGAGCTCGGAACACTGCGCGCGGTCTGTATTGATTGCTGAGGAGGGGGGGGGGGGCATTAAATAGTTGATAACAACGTATTTTGCATACCGAATGAAAGATTAAAGTTTTGTTGACAGTCGCCGCGCGCCCCGCGGTCTTGGGTAAGTGCTCGAAATCCCATCAACGCCAAGTTTATAAGTAACTTGCTCGTACGGCGCGCCGAAGCTGCCGCATTATGCATGCATTCCGGTCCTGCAATAATGTCGCGCTGATTCTGGAGATAAATAAATTTCGTACGTGATTTTGGGGCTGCGCGCGCGTGTATAACTCAAAGTTTAATTGCAGCGGAGAGAGCATCGCTTGAGGAAACATGAAGATTATAGTCGGAGGAGATTTTTCCCTCTCTCTCTCTCACCCCCAAGTGCCCCGATCGCACTAGATATTTTTTACGCGCTCGCACACGGCAAGATGAAGCGTCGGAGATAATTTTTTGTTTTTCAAGAAGCTTAAAAATGCTTCCCCCGCGCGCATTTTCCAGGTCGCCGATGATAAACGAGGAGCCCGAGAATATCAAAGCCATGGTCCTGCGCCGCGGTGTATATACGGCTCGCTAAAATGGCTATTAAAGTAGCTCACCCGAGACTCCTCGAATACATACATATTCGAGAAAGGCAAACTAGATCCTGTGTATCCGGAGAAGAAGCTATATCTATACGCCCAGAATTTTATTATCAGAGCTGTCGCAGACACACTCGTCAAGGGCCGTTCGACGTATTTTTCTCTCGTCTCCTCTCTTCCGGCCGCTGCGCTCATTAAACGAAGCTCAGCGCCGTTTCCCGGTTCTCTCGCTAAATTATTAAACGTCCATCCTCGTCCCCCCCCGGAGTCCGACTGGCCTCCCTCCGAATTTTTCATTCGTCTAGCCTTGGCGCGCGGGGATTGATTTCAACGCCGACTTACAGCCGATGATAAATGATCGGGCCAATTTCGTATATATAAGTTCGACTGTGTCTCACTCTCCCCGCACGAATCGCTATCGCGATATTAAATTTGCGAATAGAGCTTAGCTCGCGTGCGTTTGATCCTCTAATACAGCGTGTACGTCAAAGCGCGGAGCCCAGACGTCTTGATAGTACGTGCGTTTCGACGATTCCCGTAGTTGCATACCCTTTTGCGGCCTCGTTACGCTCGAAGACTCGCGTATATATACGCGACGACGGCCTGCACCCTCATTTTTCTTTCGACTCCCGCGCTCTATTATCTCACGGCTTCTTTCCCCGAGCTCCTGCCACTATACCACCTGCATTCGCAGTGTATATGTATATAGATACGTATAAGTAGCTAGACACCCGTATAGCCCCTTTTTATTTGGCGCATTTTTTCCCTCTCTTTCGTTTCGAGCGGCGCTTGAGCTCCCGCCGAGGCTCTCCTTTTTTCATTACTCATTTGAACTTTTGCTTCCACCTCCGCCCCCCCCCACCCCAGTCCTTGCCACTCTCTACTTCATTCTTTCGTTTTCTTCTTGTGCTCCGTCGACTCTACTTCTCCCAGACCTTCTAAATCTTTTTTCTACTTAGGTATGTTTGCCTCGCGCGTTTCCCTCGTATCTCGGCGCGTCTCGTCGTCAACGCGTCAAATATTGATCTAACAGAGGCGTGGAAACGAGACATCGTTAGTTCCTTTTTTTCGTCTACTCCTTTCACTTCTCTCGCTCTCTTTCTCTCTCGCTTCTTATCATTCGGCGTCGATCGGACGACGAAGACGAAGACGACGGCGGAACGATTCTCTTTTTTTCCACCTTGGGTTCGGTCCCCCTTTTTTCAACTTCCCGACTGCTCTCTCTCTCTCTCCTTCTCTCTCCCTCTTGCTCAATTTTATATAGGCGAAGGGAATTAAAGAGTTTTGAAGTAGGATTCTCCGGAGCTTGGTAATGGAAATAAGAGCGAACAAAAAAAAGGCAGAGACAATCGTCACGGGATGGTATCGTCTAATGAAAAGGAAACTTCAAGAGCAACGTTAAAATGAGCTTAATTTTGAGCTTAAGTGTTCAAGTGATAGTCGTACTTGAGATTGAACGTTCAATTAATGATCAAAATTCGTAATAGAGAGGATGTAATTTTAGTGCGAACATTAACGAAATATAACAAATAATTTTTATGTTTTATCGATGCTTTAACGTGTATAAAAATTTCACGTTGCTACGGAAAATGGGTTTCCAGTTCAACTGCATGAAAAAACGCGTGCATTTGAAAAATAATCATACCCCGAGTCATATCGTCAACTCTTAACATCATTTTTTTTATTTTGCGGTTGCATTGTAAGTTTTCCTCTTTTTTTATCTGGCGCGTTTTTATATTTTTTAACGATATATTCAACGTCTTTAACACAATGAGAAAGATTTCGGATGACTAGTTTCCATGACAAAATTGTCATGTAGATCATTTACATACGTTCGTTATATCTGTTAACATCTTTTTTTTTTACAAAAGCTGCATTCGGAATCTGTATTTTTTCCAGTCTCACGCACTTTTATTTTTTAACGATATATATTCAGCACTAATATCGATACGCGTGAGAGAAAATTCAAATTTTTTTTTCGTAAAAAAAATTATTACTCGTTTACGTTTGGACGTTAAAGTTTTTTTTAACTTCGCTTCATACTTTGAATTTCAACGCGCTATGATTGTTACTTGCGCATTTGTCAAAAGCTTCCTTTATTGTATGCCATTGGAGGACTTTTCTTTCTAAGATAAGTCTGTTTTATTATTGAATTTTCAATCGATAAGCTTATAACCGTCTTAAATTTTATAATTACACCACATATTGATAAAAAAACCATTGACCTGAAAAGACTATCTGAGGCAATATTAGCAGCCTATTTTCAAAGGGGGTTAATGTACACACTATATCGGCGCACCAGACGATAATATTTTTAAAACAACTCTTCGCAGCTATATCGCCTATCGATCGCTAATAACAATTGACTTAGCTTGACATGTTTATTACGCAGCGTCTACAGATAAAATACTGCACGCATAAATATTTTTCTTTTGACCGACGCTAGGCAATAATTGAAATGGGTTGTGACCCAGATTAATGTGCTTTATCAAACGTGAGGTCAATTTTCAACTTTTTCTTTTTAATTTTTTACTTGACAACTGGCGAATGTACTGCTTAAATAGTAATCAATAACTGAATAATTTTAGAAAGGAGTAGTGAGCCTTGAAATTTTTACGAAAATTAATTACTTCTTTTGGTGAACAACTCAAAACAAGTTATTTAAAGAAGCAAAATACCAAATCGTTATCAAATTTAATTAACCAAAGCATTTTCATGTCCATTTGTAATACAATTTAATTTATAATTAGAATAAAATGTTAAAAATTACAATTATAGAAAATATAAATCTAAATGAGAATGACATTTGACAATTTGTATGAGCTCAATTAGAATCAGAAGTTGGAAAAATGCAAGAAGAAAAGGTTTTTATATTGTTATTTATACACGTGAAGGTTTTAAGTTTCAAATAAAAGACTTTGGAATAGAGTTAATAGATCGAGCTGCAGGTTTTCACACCTTCCCTTTCACACCTGGAATAATTCTAGTTAATCATAGAAGACGTATATTTCTAGTTTTCGAATTTTTATTTAATAATTATTCCACAATATTTTATTTTTGTATAAGAGATGATCGCTTTCTCTGAAAAAATGTATTTTAATAGACAAAAATAAACCAGCGCTAAAGCAAGTTTTTATTCAATTCTACAATCCGAAAACTGAAATTTTACTGAAACGCAAACACTGCGCACGTGCATCCGTACAGAAAATTTCTAAAACCACGTGACTTGAACTTTTAACAAGTCCGTACAAGTTTCCGGAGCAATTTAATGGAACAAAACTTCACAATTACAAATTTGTTCTGCGCTTTTGACAACAGTATTTCTACACTGGCGCTCGACCGTTTTAAACAATTTGATTGCCAATAGCAAAAACAGCGTAATTTCGCAATTTTTAAGAGCGAAAGATACATATCCGCGGCCGTCGATGCCTCGGCGAGAGAAAAGCAAACTGCGACTCTCTCTCTCCCCCCGTCCACAGGTATTATTCAGCAGCGAAGCTGGCTAAACAATTCGCGAGCGTTTAAAATGCGTTACGCGTAGCGTAAAACCCGAGACTCGATCCCCGGCGAAAACAAAGCGGGGTGGAGGAACTTAACGGTTTCGAGAAGTCGGGAGTAGTTTTTTACGCGAAGAGGCAGGGGAGTAGAAAGTAGAAAGAAACAGCGAGTACAGAGCAATAACTACCGGTGGGGCTGCTGTAGTCTCTCTCTCTCTCTCTCTCTCTTCTCTCCGGCTCTACCTCGGCATACCCATCAAATTACCCACCTAATTCAAAAGAAACTGTTGCAATAAAAGAGCCTACTGGCCTCGAATAAAAACTTGAACTTTTCTCTCTCTTTTCCGCCCCATCCAACTGCTTTCTCTCCTGGGCACTTAAGGCGGATACCTCTCTTTTTCGCTTCCTTCGTTTCCTTCGCGGGCCGCGGCCGTTGAATGAAAAACCCGCCGCGCGCGCGCGCGCGCGCGGAGAGCCAGAATCAAACGCAATCCAAGCGCACTGCAAATAATGGCCCGCGCGGAGAGAAGTTCCACCTCATTACAGAAGCTGGAACGTAAATTTCTCTGTGTATACACCGAGATCAATAATCGAGCTAGGGGGCGCGGGGGTGGGGGTGGGGGGTGGGTGTCAAAACGTCGCGAGGGTATATAGCCCAGCGCGCGCCCGTAGTATTTTCTCTGCAAAGGCGCGGGAGAAAGATTGAAAACACATAAAACGAGAGCCGGGCGTTTCCGGGCGCGCGAAAGCTTCGGTTAAATACACTATCCTCGAGCGGCGGCGAGTGTCGTCGCGCGCGGAGCAGCTGCTGTATAGGCAGCACAGCGCCGACGGCGGCGGCTCAATTTAAAAGTTATTAAATCACAAGTACAAACACCGAGGGGGTGGTGAGAAGTGCTTTCAGCCCCTCAGCCTTTTCATTTGCGCGAATCGCTATTCTCGTTCTCTCTCTCTCTCTCTCTTTGGCACTCGGCAATCTTCTCTGTCGATACATGTATACACAGTGCAGTGTATACCTGGGTGAAACGGCAGCGGACGTAGAGCGGGACCCTCGAATTTCCCCGACACCCTTCGCGCGATTGCGAGAAGCGTCTTAGAGCGGGAAAGAGCAAAGGAAATCTTTCGCGACGCGAGACTGCAGATTGGCCTCGGCGATATTCGTCACTTTTGCCCCGGCATCCCTTCCCTTCCTGCGCGAGACGTCGACATGCACGAGAGAATGTGTCGCCTACGCTGAAAATCAAACGCGCGAAGAAACAGCCCGAGGGGGAAGGGGGGGGGGCAGGAGGGAGTAAAAGGGAGAGGAAGCGCGAGAGCTTCCATCGCGATTGAAAGCCGCCTGAAAGCATCTGATTTCTGAATATGTGCGCAGACGCAAGCGCTGCAACCCTTCCTCACCCCCGCCCTACCCCTCCCCCGACAACAACGTGTCTATGTACCATGTGCACTGCGCGTATACACATAGACGAGTGCACTCCTTCCGCACCGCACGCTTGTGCGTGTTTCTCGTTTCTCCCTCCCTCTCGACCCCCCCCCCCCTCTCGCGGCTCTCCTCCCGACCTCGCGCTTATACCTCGAGGATGCTGCTGCTGCTGCTGCTGCTCGCCCGTGCGTGAGCGCGTATATATTTGCATCTTACCGAAGATTGGATACGCCGTGGAGTGTCGAGTTTAAAGTGCAGCTTCACTTGCTTCGCTTCGACGCTCGCGAGACTTTCGCCTCTCCCTCCCTTCCTCCCCCTCTCTCTCTCTCTCTCTCTCTCTCATCCGGCGCGCGCGCGCGCGTTAAGGAAGGAAGGAAGAAAGCCACGGCTTGCCTTCAATAAACTTTCCTTTTGCACGCGCGCGAATCCTCGCCTGCATCGACGATTTTCCGTGTAAGCTCTCCCGTCTTTCTCATCCGCGCGCGGGCTGTGCTCGCACGCGCGCGCGCACCCAAGCCTACTTAACTTGAGAGGGATTCCTCCCTTTTTCTCCTCGGCGTTCTTTTTTTTTCTCTTTTTTCCTCTCTCTCTCCACCCCTCCCCGCCGCCGAGCTTTCAAATGTTTAGAAAACATTCGGCTCTCTTTCACGGCTCTATACCCCGGCTATTTCGCTCTCTGTAGCTCAAAATGCCAGGGATACGCCTCGCTCTGCTATACCTGCGTAATTATGAACACGTTAGCGTTGCCGCGCGTGTGGCGATGGCGAAGAGGAGGGGAAAGGGGGTAAAAAAGGGAAGAGCGAAAGGCGAAATATTCGCTAGCAATGGAAAGGAGTTGCTTTCAGCTGTCGAGAGAGATTCTCTAGAAAATTCCTCCGCCTTTGACTACTGAATTTGAGCTGTTTAATTAAATTTTTAAACGCGCCGGAATCCTCGATTGATGTTTAATTACATATAATGGCAACTCTCCGTGTAGGCTAAGCGCTCCCGCGTTTTATTTTCGAGCCTCGCGGCCTCGATTCGAATTTCTCTGTACTCCCCTCTCCCGCCGGTAATCCCTCCCGCGAGAAAGACGCGCGCATTATGTTTTCCTTTTAAATTCATGTTCCAGGCGCGCGCGCACTGTTTATAAGCGGCGTTACAGCTTACGTACACGCAGATTTTCCCCTGGGAACGGAAATGCCGTACCCGCGGGCGTTTCGCGTTTCATACATGATTCATTTCTAAATTGTTTGTCAGCACCACCTTCGCTAAGCTTATAATGTCTGCCGCGACATTATACGCCGAGATTTTAAGCAACCTGTAATGCATTGCCCAATTAAGTGACGATAAATGCACACCGTGTGTTTTGGGGGTAAATAATTTGGAAAGAGTAGATGCAAATCAGGAATGTAATCGATGAGATTTTAAATAGATCAGAATGTCATTCTAGAAGAACTATGCTAATGAGGATAAGCAAGAACATCAAAAAATTTAAAAATCATGTTACATCGTTAATAAAGATCGAAAAGCCTTTTCGAATCGGAAGCAAAAAATTAATTTTTAAAATGGAACAATCAGTTTTTATTAAAATTTTTTTTGCCTATTTTGAGTCTAATCTACCAAAAATCCAGCGTAAGAACTAAAAAAGCTTTCTATCGATTTATTTGATCAATTATATCCATAACTACGTGGCTGCTTCATAATTAAACTCGGTATACATGAGTATTTTATACCCTCGTACATACTTTTTAGAATCTCAATATCAATATACATCCATAATTTCAAGATACGCTTCAAAAACTTTCGAGTGTTAAGTTTCGTTGTAAAAAGATCCATTGTAAAATAAAAGGGGCTGCATTAAAACAAAGTTTTTGTTCTAACGCAAGTTGTTCTTAAGAACATAAAGATAGCAACTATACCCTGTAATTTAATACAAGTTGCATAAAACTTTTATAGATAAAACATGAAATTTGTGTGCCACTTTACTACCAGTAGGGAGCGAAGAGGGGTTAAAAACTCATCGTATTATCGATACAATTTGCTTAATTAAATATTCCTGCAAACGTAAAATAGATAATGAATGCTGTAATGATGAAAATCAGATATTATCCTGTAACTTCTTTTCAAACGATAACTTTTATACATTTTCGCTCAACAAAGTACGAGTTATTTATATATTTACTAAAAAAAAGAGTATTAAACTTCTGAAATAAATTTCGAAATTCCTAACAAACTAGAGTATGCTATTATACCATATAAAGCTCTTCGTGAAGTCACTGCATAAAAAGTCGATCAAAAAGCATTTGTTTTGTAAGTCAACCGAAACCGATTCTTTACGCGACACTATACAATTCGCTTATCAGTGACGTTCGTTTATCATAGACACACATTAATCCATCAACGAGTTCAAATGGAGGTCGCACTGTATGAACTGGAGTAAATCAGATAGACGCGTAAATTCGTCGCTTCTCGCCCCCTTTCGCGCCGATTGTACGTTATCGCAGGACTGTACGTGCATTTTGTCTCGCCCCATTTTTTCTCCTCGATTCCCGCCGGTCTTGGAGCTCTTCGAGCATATTTTCTCGGTTCAAAAGTGACGGCGAAGAAAAACAAGGGGCAGGAAGAGGATCGAGCGATGCGCAACTGCAACGACGACTTCGCCATTTGCATTTATTCGAGCATAATGTTGGAAAAGAGTGAGACAGAGAGTGAGGGAGAAAGAGAAAAAAAAGTAGCGGGAAAATCTGAAGCTGAAGAACACTGTTGCTCGCGCGCGCGCGCGCGCGTATCGCGGCTTTTATGCGTATACAATGTCAGCTGCTGCGAAGTCGTAGTTTCGCGCAGTGCCGACGTATACACATAAAGGCGTTGCGCGCGCGCGCGCGCGCCGGCAATATTATTTTTATGCATCTGGAATATGCGCGCGCGAGAGAGTTCGGCTGCGTACATAACTCTTGGCGCTCGATTTTACGTACAGCAAAAATTTTCTCTCTCCGCGTATATATATATATATCTATATAATTTTCACGCGCGCGCGAACCGCGATAAATCGGCCGCGCGGGTCAGCGTAGGTATATATATAGTGAACTCTGCACTTCGGCCGTTTGTATTTAAATGTAAAAAGCGCGCCGAGTAGCCCATACAGCGTGCGTATAACAGTTACATTTATAATTAAAGCTTTTAATTTTATTAAACGTAGAGCGGCAGCAGGCGGGAGCCGTTCTTTAATTAACTTTACAATAGCTTTATGACGCGATGCAACGCGACTGCGTATTAAAAAATCTCGTTTAATTTGTACAGTAGGTATAACGAAGCTACAGTAACAGGGAGGGGAGAAAGAGATACGGGCAAAAATTGCATAAAGCACGGGCTTTAAATCAAAGGATGTCAGTATATATATAAGCAGTTTACAAGCCTACAGCGTACTCCGTTGTCGAGCTGATAAAAATGATGCCTCGGCACTGAAATAAGGCACGAGAATTATTATCGACGAACCGGGCGCTCCGCATTGCATACATTACCTGCTCTCACTCACTGTCTCTCTCGTTCTCTCCACGTGATACATGTACGGACGAGCGAATATTCTTTACGATACGGCCCCTTACTTTATAGATCGGAGCTAGAAACTGCCCTGTACTCGGACAAATAATCGGCCTTGAAGAAAAAAAGAACAGGCGCGCGCACGTGTTATATATAAGCCACGATCGACGTCGAAAAATTCCCGCTCTTAAAAGTCCGCCAGTGCTCTCTCTCTCTCTCTCTCTCTCTCTCTCTCTCTCTCTCTCTCTCTCTCTCTGTCTCTCTGCCTCGCGTGTGCGCTCCTTGTGTGTGTATATATATATAAAATATACACATATACTCTTATATATAGATATACATATATATACACATGTATATATATATATATATATACACACACACACGCGCGTATATAACGTATACAGAGCATCGGAGCTTCGGTCTTCCGTCGTGATAGACATACACGTCATGAAAACGCTCGTTCCCTCGAAATTACGATCTCGGAAGAAAAATACAGCGCCCTTAACGATTAATGTCGTGCGAGAGGCAGCCAGTAAAAAGCTTTCGCCCTCGCTCGCTCGCGCGCACGGTCTATATAATACGCTCGGCTCTCTCTCTCTCTCTCTCTCTCTCTTTCTCTCCCATATATATACATATACACTCCGGACATCAGGCGCGCAAGCTGCGCGCCTTTTAAAATTGACTAGGTCGGATGAACTTATGACCTTGCGAGGTATTTTTCTCCCCCCCCCCCCATTCCCATACTCCCCTCTCACTCTCTGCTCGCACTTGCAGCGACGACTTTCCGAGCACACATCCCACGCACACACGCGCGCGCAGAGCTGCAGAGCGGTATATATAGCCCAAACATACATTTATTCCCGTGCAAATGTTTGCGCGGCGCGTCGATCGAGTTGACGAGCTCGGCGCTGCATCCGAAACTAAGTATCGCTGCCGGTAGTAGGAGAGCTGGGGGGGGGGGAGGCTTGTGTGTAATCGATGTGCCATACACGGATAGCCGGGGCCGTAGCTCTCTCGCACTCTCCTGACGCCGGGGAGAGCATGAGTAACCAAGTTAAGAGGCAAGTTTGCTCGAGCCGCAAAAGCTGATCTGCTATATATAGCCGGCTCGGATGCACATGCGTCGCCCCTCGAGAGAACTGCGGCTCGCGCAGTGTATAAGACGTAAAACGTATTTGCGTGTGTGCGTGTGTGTGTGTGTGTGTGACGGGACGGCGTTCGACAGTATTTCGATTGTTGTCCGGTAAGTGGTTTTGGTCGATAAAATTTTCCCTCGATCGCCGTGTAATTACGAGGGAAACGTCAATGGCTGGGAGATGAAGAGAATTTAAGAATCGCTATACGTGCGCTGAGTACAGATTTGCGCGGAATTCGTTGTAGGGATATACGTTCGAGAATACTGAATGAGTATAATCTCGCAGCATTTTCAACCGACTTTATACAGCTTTACTTCAGCGAGATTTCCTACGTATTTGTAAAATCACGGGAAAATCAGTATTATGAAGATGAAGTAGTATGGTAAACATTGTAAAGTTAAGTAGAGATGCTTAATTGTGCAAAAAGTATATCAATGATCATTTATTATAGTCGAAACATCGAATGTCCAATCTTGACCTTTTACGCGTGTATTAAATCATAAAGAGAAAATGTCTACAGATAAAATTTAGTATCATTAGAATCAATTTATGCGAAAAAACTACACTTAACTTAAAATTAAATGATTTTCTACGTTTCACGAAAAAAATGAAAACCATAAATGACCGGCAGGAATATTATACATCGATTGTTCGAACTAAAAAATTTCGAACACTGATTGAAGATTGTGTTGCCTTTTTTTTGTTCTCATCAATTTAAAAAGATTTACCTGTAAAGTAGCTTCCTTCACCGACCGTGAACTGGTACTTTTGCATTGAAGCGAATTCTATTTGGAAAGTTTTGCAGGTACGTGAAGGTAGAACGTTCCTAAATATTCGCGGAACCGAAAATTGGGGGAAGAGCTGCTGCTAAAGTACACTTTTGCTATACTGAAGAGGACCTCGGAAGTTTCGAAATTTTGGATTTCTTTCTTTTTTTTTCATCATCCCGCGCGCGATTCGAGTCGAAATAATTGCATAATGCATATTTATAGCGAGCTTCGCCGAGCGCGCGGGGGATATACCGACGGAAAGTGAATGCAGCCGTTTGATAAGTTGCTTTTACGACACTTTTATGCGGTCTTTCGCACTGGATTTGCGAGAAAGATTAAGCCCCTTAAGCGAGAGGTAAAAGGGTAGTCGAACGCAAATTTAAAGCTCCATAAATATTCAAATCGATTCGTGTAGTTGGGCTTTTGGGATCGTTGCTTGCGAATCTGAGGTTAGAATCAACATGCGCGCGCGGCCCCCGCGAATAAAAACGACTCCGCCGCTGCTGCAGAGGTATAAACGCGTTTCAGGCGCTATCAGTGTTGAATATGCATTATTTTCCGGGGGGCGCACGACTGTAACGGAGAGCTGAATTTTTCATAGCTCACGGAAGCCAGATGTTTATTTAGCGTCTGGGAAAGTAAGCGAAAATAGAAATTTCATTGCGCCATAAAAACGATATACTTAAGTAGGCCGAGGACCTACCCGCATTTATTCGTAAATTAATCGAAAATAATGAAAATTGTGTAGAGGGGCCAAAAATCGAATAAGCAAGTGAGTAAAGAAGTTGAAATTGATGTTGAAATTTGGATAGGTTCCAAGTTGTAACGAAAAATTCGCAGCGATTCTCTTTCTTATTCCGTATAGTTCACACAAAGGAACTTCTTTTCTGCAAATCATAATAGTCTTTTATTATGCCCGTGTACTTGGCCGACGGTGAGTATCAGTAAAACTCTCTCGAGATAATATTGTAGCGTTCTATTGTTGTTTTGTTCGTTAAATTTTACAAAGTGTATATATTATCTTGGCTTCATCTTGCCATTGAATTGTCTACAATTGAAACTAAAATTTGCTTCAAGGGTCTTAAAGCCGAAAGAACAATTAATTTACGTATTGTTAATGAAACATTTGCAAGCTTTCAATAATATAAAAGATACTAAAACTATGTATTGATGTGTATTATGGAAGTACTACTGCATTTTCCTTTAGGAATAAGGTTTGTAAATCATGTCTATACGCCATTATAGTTATAGAATAATTTCTTGGTAATATTTGGTGACAGACTGTAACCCCACCTCGCGTAACAGATTTCATTTTTTGAATCACAATTTTCTTTCTATCATAAAAAATTAAATTGAAAATTATTTATTAGTGTATGTGTTATCTCGGAACACAGAGTTTTTGTTGATTCAACGACTAAAATATTTTAAATTGTTAATTATTGTGTATAAAAGTGACGGTCACGTTACGTATTTTCAAAATTAGTATCGCATAGCTGTTCCCATTTTTTGCAAAAATTATTCCTATTTGTAGAAATATGAGTAGTACAAAACGTTAATAACTTTAATAGGTACCTCGCATCATATTTTGCAACGATACGTAAAAACTATGTTTATTATTTATGATACAAAATCTTTTTTGAGGTAAGGTAAAAATAACATTGAATTAAGGGAGCTGTGACCCCCCCCCCCCCCCGTAATGCTAATCCAAGAAGTAGTTGGACAGAAAACTTAGCTTGAAAATTAGTAGCCGTGAGAATGATTTTTGGTTTTAAATTTTACATAATGATAGAAGATATTAAAATAAAGGATAACTATTTCTTATAGTTACGTTATTCATTGATCTTAATACACGTAATGAATCTACAAGATAAAGAAAATGTAATTTACTGATGGATTTTTAACTTACATTTTTTAAACAGAACTTATGCCTTAACTTAAAGAAAAAATTTTTGTTTTCGAGATTACATCAAGAATTAGATTAGAAAATTAGTTTTTCGAAGCATTGTGTTTGATTTATCCCTGTTAATTCTGCAGAATGCTGATCTTTAATAGTAACCCAACCTATGCACAAAAAGTTGTACTTGGATTCCTTGCACTTAGCTCTATGCGGAAAAGTTAGAGAAGAAGTTTGCTTACTCATGAAAATGTAGCAAGTTGTGAGAAAAGTGAAAGGAATTTTATAGTCAATGTGGAACTCATATACTGGATGATGTACCATTAACAGCCGCAGTCTCTAATTCAAGTGAGAACTACGTTTATGCATGTTCTTAACATGCAATATTTCGACTACAAGAAAGAGATATTAATTTATAAACGAGTTTTAAAAGAATACTTTTATAATATCATAAAACTATAGCAGACATGAAAAGTTTACGAACACGTCCATTAGCTGCGAAAAGTATAAAATCTGTTTTCGAGATTTTAATGTTTCTACAAAGTTGGTATTTCATTTTATTATTTAATTCAATTTTAAAATAATACTCACGAAAGTCCTGATTCAGAAACAGATTTTACGCACTCTTTTTAACAAAATGAATCTGTATCATGCAAATATTTTTATCTAATTAACAATATTTTAAGTCGAAGTCAATGGAGTCTGATTATAATAAGGATGATCCAAATTCAGTTTTGAAGGCAGTAAATTAAAGGTAATATTAACTACTTTTAGTTTAAAACTGATCTATTATCTGTGCAGAATAAATCTAAATCTATTTATGATTTTATAAAGGTGTTTTGTCCTCTTATTAACTTTGCATCAATACGATTTGCCAGCTAATCAATTAAATAGTTACTTAAAATGCACAAAAATAACTCAATAACGTTCGACATTTTTTCGGAGTAGAATAATTTTTTATTTGTATAAATAATGTACTACGTGATAATTACAGAAAGCAACTAATATTTTAATGTCTTACCCAAAGCTTAATCATTATACATTAGGTCATTCAGCATAACAAAGGTATGCTTGCGATGAGAATGTAATAATGGGGTGAAAAACAAGGGAGGTTCGCCTTAGGGATTCCTGTCATGTTTTGTAGTAATAAATAAATAATAAAATCAAATGAAACTTCTAGCAAAACTTAAATAAAATACGAATGTTATTTACGGTAAAATACTGAAGAAAATCTTATATACTTTATTTATTATTTTCAAATTTATAATAATTATAGCAAAAATTATTGTAAAGTACGATAAAAATTGTCATAATGGAAGGTGTATCCCACCCTTACTATAAATATAGTAACTATATTGCTATTCCATTTTCCTTTTCTTAATTTTTATCTTAAAGTTGACTTGCCCCTTAAATGATCTTCAATCCCGGACCTCACGCAGCCTATATGCGTCAATAAATTAGCTGTCCGTGGCTTCGTAATTATTTGCCCCATATAAAAATTTTCTTCCCAATACTATTTTTCACGATGCATAAAGCACGTTGCGAGCGACTTATGAAAAATATGGCTCGAGATTTTGGGACAATCATCAATAATAACGTCCGACACTTCGATTTTCCCGTGTAGGCAGACGAAAGCTCTTACAGGACTTTTACTCCCTGCCATATCGTCGATAAGTACAGTCGTAACGGCCGTGCAAGTGTATATAGCGCACATACGCGCGCAGCGCGCAAGCGAGGAAAAAGGAGTTCCGAGGGATCGCGTCAAAAACCAACCAACAGGCATTCGATAACTTAAGATCCGCATTAGAGTCAGTGGCTGCCAATCCATCTCTATATCTAAATCGACTGCACACACACACACTCTCTCTCTCTTTCTCTCGGGCTCTCTCTCTCTCTCTCCGTTCAATCTCCCACGTCGATTCCGATAAGAAGGCCAGTCACGCGCGGTTCAAACGTCGCACCTTAATACAACATTTTTCCATTATCTCTACGCGGAGAAGGAGAAAAAGAGAGCGAGACCGGCGAGGAATCACGTATGAAGTCTTGTAATTCGGCGAAAAGGCTCGGGCTCCCGCAGCAGCTCAATAATTCACGCAAGAATTACACACACTGGTTGGCGCTGGTGGCTTCAATGTTGTCAGGGGCTACAAACTCTCTCCTATACTCGCTCTATCTATCTATTTCTCTCTGCAAGCCCCAGAGCTGACTCGCTCGTATGCGCATACAGACACACGCGCAGCCAACATCAAGGTATATACGAGATAGACAGAGTGAGAGAGAGAGAGAGAGAGAGAGAGAGAGACTCGCGGCCGACACGAGACTTAATATTTCATTGAACCAGCGCGCGCGCGAGATCATCATCCATGAGCATGCCGCTAGTAGGTAGCTAATTCAATTACGAGCGCGCGCGGGAGGAGAGAGAGAGAGAGAGAGAGAGAGAGAGATCCCGAGCTGTTCTCTTGTGCAATCTGCATTTGATGCTTACCGATGCATCCGTAGCGTGTTAACACGCAAGCCTGGATTTCGTGCGGCTAATTCCGCACTCCACTGCAGGGGTCTAAAGCCAGGCCGCCTACATAGCGCTGAGAGTGAGAGAGAGAGAGAGAGGGAACACGTGTGTGTACGTGTATATTCTCGCGCGCGCTGTGCTCATGGCGAATTTTCGGGCTCCCGGATTCCTCGCGCTTAGGCAGTTTCTTTGTGAAATTTCAATGGACGACTCGATTGTTTATGAGCGCGCTATGTAACGCGCGTTGACCGAAATACTGAGGCCGCACTCCCATACGCGCTGCACACGCGCAGTGCTTGTATTTTCTCGCCAAGCCTTGTTTATAGGTGTGTGTGTGTGTGTATACCATATTGCGCCGCGGCCACTTCGTGCGCACAGGTGCGTTTCACTGGACGCGTTGTGTATACGTATACGCGTGCAAGCAGATGTATAGGGGAGAAAAGATTCGGTTGGTTAGTGGAAGGGACGATTATAACTGACAGCTGTCTGCCCATAGCCTGGCAGCTTCTCGAGCTAAGCGTAATAGAGCTGGAGGGAAAGAGAGAGAGAGAGGATTAGTTGGAACGTTCCAGGCGATTCTTCAAGGTGATACTAATTTTTCCTTGACAACTGTACTTTGAAAAACTGTTTCTCTTCGATCAAGTGGAATCCTGGACGGACAATTCATAATTTCGCTTTAATTTCGTTGCGTTGCTTGCTAATTTTTATTTTTCTCGACAATCAGCGGCACAAAGCGTTTATTCTGGTGGTTTATTCTTTTTGACGCGCGTTTGCTTACGTACCCACATTCACGTGAGCCACCAAATGGACCACAAGGATACCACGTACATACCGCTTTATTTCCAATATTACTCTATCACACGCACGGCTCATATTTTTATTTCTTTTTGATCTGGGTTCGAGAGAAATATATTCACATTTTACGGTCCTCTGTTGACAGCGTTAAAATTTTTTTATGCGTAAAGCCTATATTTAGAGTGGAATTCCTTGTCGACACAAGTTAAAATCACATTTACCAACAGATTCTGGAAATACTCGGAATAAAACAAAGATATAAAAACATTTGCTGCTGCGAAAATTGGGGATTAGCGGAAAGTTCGAATAATTTTTTAATAATCATGAAAGTATGAAAAAGAATTCTAAGGGGATCTGTGAAACGGGGAATTGAATCCAATTGGGATTCGCGTTTCACAATTAACAGTGATTATTTTACAGTCAGCACTCTTTGTAGTCCGCAATTTTCTCTAGCTTTGTGCCGATGTAAATGTAGTTAGTTAAAAAGTCAGAGCGATTTGAAAAATGAATTTCGATTGTCGGCTATTCAGTATGGGTTTGGATTTTGCATGGAAACTTCACGTTTGTTAAACCATTCAACGAATGGGTAATTGTTATTTAAGGTATCTACTTGTTATACTCATGAATTTACGTGTAAAGTAAAAAATTTATTTAATTACAATAATAAGGGAAAATTATCAAAATGCATCGATATCGTCAATTTGTGTCCGAGTTTTGACACTTTTTTCGTACTAAAATGGTATAAATATATGAAAACTAAAGAACTTAATTTTGATTTCTCATCAGTCAATGATCAATCAATAAATTCATGTTTATGATATGAACGCGAAGTACACTTTCCGAGATCCAGCTGTTATTTGGCATTTTTTTAATGTGCACAAAAGAAGATTATAATAACAGAATACTCTTTAATTTTGTAGATTGTTAAATGTACATATATGGAAATTATTACAAATATAATTAATTATTATAAGCTAATGTACATATAATTAATAATTAAAAGGTAGATATAATTATTGTTCCAAATCATCTACACGCGCTGTTCATGCATTGCTTAACTTTGACTGTTCCGGACGAACGTGAGCGAATTGAGAGCTGCGCGTACATCAGCGGATAGACGTCTCAACGCAGTAGCAAATACTGCGTAGGCCCTGTGAGTGCAATAATCAAGGATTATTGTAGCCACATTTTTTCCTGCGTGAGTGCAGTGTCTAAGGAGGCATTGCAGCTTCACTTTAAATAATGGCATTTTTTCCTCTCCATCGGCTGATGACAGCCGGTAATAGGAGAGACGCGGGGCAAAGAGAAAGCCTCGAATTCTCTTTGCGGACGCTTGGCCACGAGACGGGCGGTCCTGATGGCTCGCTGTCGTAACACAGGGGCACATGCGGCAGACTCCAATTCGGCTTATGCGTTCGAGAATATTTTTTAATAGCGTTAGGATATTGGTTGACGACGAGTTGTAGGCAATAAATTTAATACTTAGAATGTATATGCACTGTGCTTGGCATGGGTTTTCTCCTCACGAGGTTTTCCCCATGCCGCGGATGGAAATCCGAGCGAATGCGAGAACAGTGTAGGTTTTGTAAAGACTGTCTCGGCTGTGAAGTCCACTCGTGGTTACGAGTATATAGAAAAAAGGGCCTTTGTACGCGCGGTTTGTTTACGTTACTGCGTCGAGCTCGGCGCAGGTTCGGACTCGCGCGGCGAGCGCTTGCGCGACATCTGGTTCGGCTCAGCGCGGAGCGCGCGGCGACTCCGGCGCTCGGGTCGAATTTTATGACTTCGCGACGCGGCGTACTTATACGGAAAATTCGAGTAATATAAAAACAAAGGGACACTTTTCGGGGGTTCGACTGCGGCGAGCAGCTCGCCTCGTGGACTTCACAGGGCAGTCTCGAAGCAGACACGGTACCGAATACATCGTGTGCGAATGCTTAGAGAACTTTCAGAATATATTTTCGTTTTTGGTTTCGAAATTATTCTATTTTCACTTAAGTTAATTCCTTTCTTTCTCCTTTAGTATTACTTAAATTTAAATACAATTACTTCGTCATAAGTTAACTTCATTTAGCATTTTCGGAAATAAATAGATTTTATTTAACTCTGATCGCGACACTGCTCAGGTGAGCAGCTCACATTGACAATGTCCACAAAAGCCGTAGTCATCAAATATTCGCACTCGTTGCCGAAGCTCGCGATGCCAAAAATGTTTATCAATAACGATACACGCATTCTCATCGAAGTGTCTAAAACACGGGACCATCGCTTCAGGATGCTCCGTACAGCCTCGTAATTCTCTCCGCAAATTGAAATGGTATAATAAAACGTGTAAATGTTCAACTGGTACGCCGAAAAAAAAAAATAATGGTCGGCGGAAGCGCGCGAGCGCAAAGCTTTTAACGATCAATGCACGACGCTATGTGCAGCATGGAATTAACTCTTGCGTGGAATATGGAATTTCAAGCCTTGAACGAGCAGCCATTCTATATCAAGAGCCGAAGACCTTCCACTGTTAAGCGGGAAAATGTCTCTTTCAGTATTATCCGCCTCTCGCTCTATAGTCGAGATTCTCGCTCATTGAGTTTGCCGTAAAAACACGGCCAAGAGCATCGGAGAATTGGAGGGGGTGGGGGGCTGAGGGAGGGAGTGGATGAGTATAATACAGTGAGTAATCGGAAAAAAGTTTCGACGCTACTTCAGATGAACTATATACACAGGCGGAAGTTGACTGTGTGCCAAGGAAACCTAAATTGATAAGGGCAGTAGAGCCCAGAAGGACCGGGGATCGAGTCAACCTTAACTGTGATTCAAAGTTTCGAATGAGTTTTTAATTAGAGGAAATCGATTGGCAGATTTGAAAGGTCCGCAGGGACGGGGGGAGGGAGGGGGGCTATATACTGCCTTATTGCCTATTACTTTGTTTTGATTTAACGATCTTTGCCACCAGCGACCGAATTGCGCGCATTTCGTACTTTCGCATTAGTTTTCTGTGAACACAGAATGTGTTCTATAACTCCCAAAATAAAGCTGCACTACGCGCATTAATTATAGCTCCACGCGTTACTTCGCGCTAAAGCTCCCACTTAATATTTCAAATGATGAATGCATTAAACGACATGATAAAAACGTGGGATTACTTATTGCTAGAAATAGTCAAACACGTGTCTGATTATAAGTAATAATAAGTTATTAATAATAAGCGAGTTAGGGTGATTAATAAGTTGCAATTAATAATAAGCGATTAGGGTTGAAATAAGCTATTATTACCTCTTAATCATTGCAAGGGCTTAAAAAATGAGTAACTCAGATTTTTCTCCTTATTTTTCGCAATTTAATTACGTCATCGTGCGGGAGCTTGTACACTTACTAAATTAATTCAGAACAGACCATGGCCACTGGGTACGCGAACGATTAGAACTAGTGATAAGCGCAGAGTAATAGACCACTACAAACTCTATTTATTATTTCAACAATAGCTGTAATTAAATTTTCGCGCCAAAATACATACAGTGATATCGCAACAAAGAGCAAATTTCAAAATAGCTCTCATACGTATACAATATACATACATATGTGCATATCCATCCTATTTCGGAAACAACTCACACGAGAAAGTTGCAAAATTTTTTCTTGAAGGCACACCTACCAGACCTGATTTTTCTCGTTCCTTAAGTCATTCTCAAAGAGAAAAATCTCGTGTACATGGCCGATCGAAGGATATACTTTTTTCCGGTACAAAAACGACTCGAAAAACGAGAAATAATTAAGAAACAAGAATTTATAGATTTTTTTTCTCGAAAACTATGGACTTTTAAAAATGTTTCATTAGAACAATAATGACTTAAAATTCATCAAAGAATACTTTGAATTTTTTTCAGATTTTTAAATGACGATTTACGAAATTTCGGTTTTTTTGAGTTTTCGAAAAATCAAAAATTGTGTCGGATTAATCTGAAAAAAATTCAGAATATTCTTTGATGAATTTTAAGACATATTTGTTCTAATGAAATTTTATAAAAGTCCATAGTTTTCGAGAGAGAAATCTTTAAATTCTTTTTTTGTCAATTATTTCTCGTTTTCTCGACTCGTTTTTGCTCCGGAAAAAAGTATACCCACCGATCGGCCATTTACGCGAAGATATTCTCTTTGAGAATGACCTAAGGAACGAGAAAAATCAGGTCTGGTAGGTGTGCCTTCAAGAAAATTTTTTGCGACTTGCTCGGGTGAGTTGTTTCCGAAATAGGATGGATGTACACATATACATACATTGTCTTTTTAGTTCTATAACACTTTCGAGTCCTCGAAAAAGTCTCACACGAGTATTCAGCAGTGCTCGAATTTATAAATAGTTTTTTACGTGACACACGCAACCAGCGCAAGCGAACTATATATAGTGAGCTTTCGTGCTCATGCATACATATATACACACAGAGCAATTAAGGCGTAATACTAATCACAGTAGCGAAATGCTCATCTGATTTCCATTGGGCACGCACATCGCAATTCCCTATCGTTTTCCACTTCACCATACTACATATACATACATATATATCGCCCGTCGCGTCGTACACACACACGTCAGCCTGATCGCCACCGTTGAAGCGAAAAAAAAAATTGAGTTCCGACTCGGAGCACGCGCGCATAAGAAAGCCAGTGTACAGTCGCTGGTAGGCAGCCAATTCCCCACGGAGAGTTTCTTGTCATTCATAAGAATGCAAGAACCGCATTATTAAGAGCTCTGAAGGGGCTGTACGGCAGTTCTCTCTCGGCGTGAACTTTGCAGAACTTTATACGATTAATTTGCATTGTGTAAACTGCGCGCCCCTTTAAGTTTGCCCACTCCAGAACTTCCCAACTGATCGCTCAGCCGGGCGCGGGGAGGGCGAGTTTCGCTTAAATTCGATATACGAGTGACAATCGGCCGCACTCCGCTCCCTCTGTATACCTGTATCTATGCGCATATACACACAAGTTTGCGCAGCTAGATGTATACGTATAAACGTCGTGGTAGCGGGTGTGCAAAAAGTGTACGCAGGCGACAGACCCCCCTGCGCGGGCTGGATATATGCATGTATATATAGCGGAGAGAATGTCGACATACAGAAAGATGAGTAAAAATCAATTTCCGAAACGCTCCCTAGTCAATATCCGACTTCGTACGCGCGCTCGCAGCTTCATAACGAATTTAATATAAACTTTTTTTTAAGTTTTTCCGCGCTGTACAACGCTCTCGACCCCCCCCCCCTTCTCACATATATATATCTCGTTTCAAGTCCTCCACCCTCCTATGGATATTATCGTCACGACACCCGGGGGTTGAGTTAATCTCTCGATGGCGCGCGCCGGCTGCAATCGATACAATTAAAAGGCGAAGAAAAAGAGAGAGAGCTGAACGACTCTATTCTAGCAAGGTTTTTCCAGCGAGGGGAGGGGGGGGGAAGGGGGGTAAAAATTACAGCCGAGCGCGGAGCGCGCACTCTTTCGTTTTGCTTTAATTGCGGAAAATATATATGTGTGTGTATATATATGTATCGGACAATTCATTATGAAGAGCTTTCGGTTCAGGAGCGCGCGCGACGGATAAAGCGGCACAATTAACGTTTTTCATTTTCGTCCACCGAGGCAGAATAAATAACGTCGAGCTCACGGGCACGGTTTCGTCGACCAAGCGATTTTCCGCCGGTACCACACCGTAGAACGCGGCGAGCTGTTCTTTTTTCTGCCACGTGTTCACTCGCTCACTTGCGCTAATTCGATGTGTACCGCGCGATAGCGATTCCGTAATTTTTTTTCGCTGTGAGCGCAGGGGCGAGATTCGAGGCTATGTATACCTTGAATAAGGGGTAATCTTGAAAGCGGCAGTATTTGACAAGTAAAGTAACTGTGATGCATTCTACTGGAATGATTCGTGTGATCACCAAAAATAAATGATCTCATAAAAACGCATTACCTAAGTTTGAAACGATTCATTTTACATTCGAGTGTTTGCACGAAATCATAATTGGGAAAAGCTGGTTCAGTTTATTATGAAACTATACGAACTGCATGAAAATATATTGAAGAAAAATAAAATTATAGCGTCGATCTGCTCTTCTATGTATACATATGTCGAATTCTCCGAAAAAAATACATTTTCCTTCAGTCTAGATTACGAAAACAAAAGGTTTAAGGCACAACTTTTTTGTTAAAAAAAAATAGCTCAGAAATATGGTTGCAAATAACTTTTCCCGTATTCCTCATCATTTTCATCATATTTTACCTTACGTAAGAAAGTCCGACTGGTCCGAAAGCTCTAACTTAAAAAAAAAAAACAATTTTCGTATTCTAGACAAAAGAAAACTGCATTTTTTAAAGAGAATTCGACATGCATCCACACAGCCGCCGCAGTGAAACGCTAAACACACGCGAACTCAATCCCCAAAGAGTTGGTCAGCGTCCGGCTCAAACGACTTGGAAAAAGAGAAGGCGAAGCTTGACGAAATATTCGGAAAGCTCCGGTCCTCCCTCAGTGGCCATAAAAACACCCTCTCCACTATCTCTCTCTTTCCGCACGAAGCTGCGGAGAACAATCTTCTCGGATTTCCCGCCTTTATGCGCACCTGGTGTGCATGCGCTTACTCTACTTCGCGAAGGAGCCGAGGCCACGACGAGTCGCTCGCTCGCGCACTGATTTTTCGGCGAGAGAAAGCTCGCTATACGGGTCTCGTCCTGCTCGCAATAATAGCGTATCTGCCGCCGCGGCGATGAGAAATTCGCAGACGTCTCTCTCTCTTGCCCCCTCGCGATTTCAATCTCGACGTGCGCGGAGGGTGGGAAGAAGGAGCGGCAATCCAGTAGTAGCTCACTATCTCTCTCTCGCGCGGAGATGATAAAGAGAAAAGCGCGACGTTATAAGAGCGATAAAGTCGCGTGCAAAGTGCCGCAAAATAAGCGAGTGCCGCGTATACGTATACGCGTACACCCTCTTGAGAATGGGAGATGGAGGGATACGGGAGGGAGAAAAAGCTCGGTCGGCGCATAATCTCGACTAACAAGTTCGGCCTTTTGCCCTCGGTTCTCTCTCTCTCTCTCTCTCTCTCTCTCTCCCCATACGCCGGCCGCGCGCCAGCTTCTCTCGCACAACTATACACGTGTACCTGGGCGTCGCGGCTAAGGCTCTCTCTCGCTCTCTCGCATAATTCAATGTCGAGCGAGAGCCTCGCGGGACGCTATATCAACTTCCTGGACAGGCCGGCGCCGCCGCTCTGCCGCCACATCCCGTCGAGAATACGCCTCGCTGCGGAGCCAGCAGCACCAGCACCAGCAGCCTGGGCTTATACAGGCGGGATCTGCTGGCCTTTCTCTCTTCCTCGGCCTCGCGATCCACGTTGCCTCTTTCTCTCTCTTCCTCCCTCTCCTTCTCTCTCATACATACGTAAGACAAGGAGCGCGCGCAGTGGAGGCCACGAAGATTACGTGGCCTTCTTTTATTTATCGCCTAATGCAGTTATGAACGACACGCCGGAGATATAAGGTGCAGCAACAGCAGCAGCAGCCGCAACGGAGCTCTAATGCCCTTTCCCCTCTAATGGGCTGCTGCTGCTGCTGCTGCTGGCGAGCCTTGCTTATGGCGCGTCGGTTACCGGCGGACGTGCGCGCGCAACGGCTTAATTCTTTACTCGTTTGGAGCTTTATTGGCAAAAGCTGATATCCTTCCTTCCCCCCCCCCCCACGCGCGCGCGGACGCCGCCGCCGCTATACTCGCTTTTTGGCGCTTCACACGACTCCGGGGTGTACGTAGGGGGCGAATAGCCCGGCAGGGTTTGCTCTCGCGAACGCTAAGTGCTTCGTTAATATATGACGCTGCTGTACTTATAGTTAGTTGTTTGTCGACTTTCGCCGATACTTCCTTAATGGCTCGCTCGGCGGCTTGCAAATCTGCTCGAATTTTTAATTAGTTTTCTCGCCGCGCAAAATTCAGCCGATAAACCTCGCCTCTCTTTCCCAAGCTCACTGCACATTTTACAATATGTATATATATGTATTTAATTTATTGTAGCGTATCGGATAATGTTTCGCGCTGCATCGGCGGCGTAAATAGAATGCCGAGGCAGTGCTTTACGACGCGCGCGATTTAAGTGCGGCCCATTATAAAACAGCGTGTTTATGAGCGCCGAAGCGCCCCGCCATAGGGTATATATAGTAATAGGGTGATATTCGTGCCTGGCGATGGACCAATTAAATCACGAGTGCATATCCTATAGAATTTTATAGCGCGGCCTGCTTAAATCGGCTGTCGCTCCTATCCCGTGCGCCTCAAGTAGGTCCAGTTCTGCACCGTCAAGTTGGTGCCTACGTCGCACTAAAGTGAGCATAATAAATGCGGTGCACACTATGGCTATATTCCCTAATCCGAAAAACTTTAGCAGTGCCTTTTTTGGGCGAACCGTTTAGTTTTAGTTTTGGATAAAGCCGTAATTCGCTTAAGGGGTTATGACAGTCTTAAATGTCTAAAAAAATATTTTTTTGGTTGGAAAACTGTCAAAGTTATATTATTTAGGCAATCATAATATAATCTTAATAAAGTGTTTATTGAGACCTTCAATTTAAGCTATAGAACTCTTGAAAATATTAAGTTTTCATCTCGCAAATCTATTATTAGTAAGACATGTTTTTTACTGCAGTTTTTTTTTGCGGTGTGCACGTTTCTAAACGTTCGGGTAAACCAAATCAAAAGTTTAATATCTCATTTTACTCTTTAGAACCTGCACTAAAAAATGAGTAGAGCACTTTTTTAACCAAAAAATTTTTTTCTTTTTTTTTAAAACAAGTTTATGTCGTTTTTTCAAACTCGATGTTATCATTTTTTTAGACGTTTAACACCGCCATAACCCCTTAACTGAACTAAATAGAGTTGTTCCTGGTCTAAGCCTGCTAAATGTGTCTTTTGCGTTTCTACTGATATTCGGGAATGCTCGCACTATCTGTAAACATTTTTTTTAAATTGAAATATTCTGAAAGCTTCCAAAGTCAAATCGTGGAATGAAATTACATATTTTGCGATAATACAATAATAAAGTGTGTTACGCGACTCGCTTCACGGTAAAAACTCGATTATTATAAGCGTTTACGTAATGCACTCTTAACACCCGACTGTCGAGCTTTACGAGGATAAATTGGAAAATTAATTCGTCGTATAACATCCACCGTTTTTCATGAATTAGATGTTCGTTCCGCCGAGAGCTTAATGTTTATTCGCGGTAAGGCGATTACGGCGCGGCGTTACGTTTAAAATATTCCCGGCAATCGTTGAACAACGCGCGTGCGCCGAGAAAACTGGCGTGAAAAAATGTTTACAATATATCCCGCAACGGCCCACTGAAACATAAAACGGATTAACCCCGAAAAGGGCGAAAAATCCCCGGCATTAAAGCGTCCGCTTAAAATCTCGAGCCGGCGTATAACAGGTGCGCAATAAACTTTCTTTCAATAATTCCGGCTCGCTTAATCCCAAAATTAAGCCGGCATAAAAATTGCCCCCGCGACGCGCGCGCCATCTACTAACCACCCATAGCTCCGGGTATAGGCCACTCTCTCTCTCTCTCTCTCTCTCTCTCTCTCTCTCTCTCTCTCTCTCTCTCTCTCGGGATGCGCCGCCGAAACAAATGAACCTGCAAATGGCCTATAAACGTTGTACGAAGCCAAAACAACTTCCGAATAATCCCTCCAGTTTTACCCAACGGTACTTCCGCGCTCGCGCGCGCGCGCTATATAGCGCGGCTCGGGTAAAAACGGGGGTCGGGGGTAGGATGAGGGGGTGCGGGGAGGGGAGGGAAGAGATAGAGAGCAGCGAGAAAAAAGTAAAGGACCGAACTAAGCCGGCTTTGCCTCGCGCGTTCACGGAATGCGCGGGTCTGCATAAAACAAAGGAGCCCACGCGAGGGAAAATGTAAGCGCTCTCTTCGAGAAAAAAAGCGGGCATCTGAAAGGATCCGGACAAGAAAAGGACAGGCGTTGCAGCGCACTCGCGAAAATCCCTCTCGGCGATTTTTGAGCCAACTATATATATACGTAGATGCTACTCTAACAATTTACTCGCTATACGCGCGCGGGAATTTTCAAAAGGGCGTCGCGCCGCGCGCGGGCCAAGACGCGAGTAAAAACAATGAGCGCCGCGCGGTCGTCCCGTCACGGCTATACTAAAACGGCTGCGATAATTAAACGGGGGGGGGGGGAGGCAGCTGGCGTACAGGGCGCGCACAGGTATAATGAGATTCGCCACGTTTATACCGGAAAAACTCGAGGGGCAAGGGTTGGAAGGGTGAGGAGGGGGAGGGGGGGCAGTCGTGCCAAACGCACGGGCTCATAAATTAACTGCGGAAGAGCTTTTCATCCATACAGATGGGACTTGCTTTGACGCGTCACTCCGTGGGCTTTTAAAGAGCTTGAGATCGTTTATTGTTCGGAGGCTTGTTAATGCGATTGTTTTCTGCGCAGGTGTCGTTGTTTTTGTTTCATAATTAGACTGCGCTCATTAAAAATGAAAAATTTTTTATTGCAGAAAAGTCGCGACGTTTTTCATAGCGAAATTTTAATGAATCAAGTTTTGCCGCTGTATATATATGTGTGTGCGAGAGAGAATTTCATTTTGTCATGAAAATTGGAGTCAAATTGTATTATTGCGCTTATATCAACATTTACACTATAAAACGGTCTATACAGATCAATAAATTTTAACTAAAATGTTATGAGACCGTCATCTTTTCCAAAATCAATGCAATTATGTAATAATTGTGTATTGATGGACCGTAAACTGTAATAATATTTTGCTAAAGTTTATGATCCCTCAATCCGATTATTACATAATTTAGAATAGAGGACAAGGTATAACTAGTCACATCCCAGCTCGATCCCTTAATTTGTTAAATTATCGAATATACTTATTTGACATAATGACATTTAATTTGCTTATTTATTCGGAATTTTCGAAAGGGGACCGTACACCTTTGAACTTTTCAAACTAGATTTTTATTTTTTAATGTTGAAAATTTTCTATAGAGCACGATTCCAAAGTCTGTTGACAAAAAGAATTTATTTTCGCAAAATTATGAGAAAATACAAAAATAGCCCTTTTACAGTATTTTTATGAAAATTTCATTTCTTTTTTTATTTTTTCCCCATCAGATTATTGCGATGAATTATTATTTTTGTATATTTTATGAAACTATAAAGTAAACGTAATAACAGCATCCATTTTATTTTATATAATTTTATCTCGCGCCATAAAACGCCGATGCTCATGTAAACACAACATTTATTTTGTTAAACTAAACATATTGTTCTGCAAATATTTTTTACAAACTTATATAAATTATATTATGCTGCAGCTTTCGAGAGGTTGTTTATTCTAAAAAGAATGTGATACGTATTGTGCATGGATGTTATAAGTAACGAAAGCAAATGAATTAATTAAAATATACGATTCATTAGGAACTTTTGTCGATAATCGTTGTTCCACATCAAAGCTTGTCACAGCAGCATTTATAAAGCAAATGTTGAATGCGGGTCTTGTCACATAGATTTTGAATAGAATAATTAATTAATTAATACCAGGTATAGTTGGATTATAAAAAAGTCACTAAGACAATTTAAATTGTAATAAATTAATGTATATGTGAATAAGTGTAATACACTGTATTCAAATGGCTTTATCCCTCGGTGTTTTAGTAATTAGTTTTGTGGAGAGATCGACAAAGTTCACAAAACTAATGTAATAAATTAAATAATGAAGTAAAACTATTGCAAGTATGAATAGATGTACCATGTTGGGTAAGGTTTATTAAATTTTGACAATTTAAAAACTTGAGCTCTTGATCGTAAAGGCTGTTTGCATATCCAATTGCGGTTTATAATGAATTTGCTTTGAGGATAGTTAACTAATAATCGCAAAGTTATTTAACATCACAAGTTCGCCGAAGTCGATAAGTGTACATCCCGTTAACACTTCCCTACCAATCAATCAATGCACCCGACAAACTCTCAGATTACGCCTTTGTATAACTTCGCCTCTTCTTCTCCGAACATCTCTCATCCCTTCGCGTCTCCTCCAAAAAAAAAAACAGCAAAAAAAACTAAAGCATCGTGTCTCTTCGCGCCATTACGCGCTCTGACAAATTCATTCAGCGCCCGCGCTAATACAGTCTACGTCGTGTTCCATTATATTCTCTCTATACATATTTGTCTCGCATTGTCCGTCTCACTCTCTATACATCCATTTCCGGCCCCCACTACCAAGTGCGCGCGCGCGCGTTTTGTTCACATGCAGGCTTGCTCATACCCGTCTATGTCATGCTCGGACTCGCGACCCTAATTCGACATTACAGCGCGGCAGCTCTGTCAAAAAGCATGCGCCTCACTCCCCGCGTGAGCGAGAGAGGGGCGGGGTGGAGGGGGGGGGGGTAGTATAGCGAAAGAGAGGAGGACTGTGGAGAGGGTGGAGGACAGGGACAGGCCGGGCAGCAGTCTAACGCACTTTGTTTTCAAATTTTCACACCGGGGGATTAACTTCTAGCCAGCCCGGCCCGAGCACGAAATGTACAAGCGGACGAGAGGACTCATTCGCTTATACGAGAGAGAGAGACGTGCGCGCGAGTTGCCACCGGCTAATTTTTAGTCTGCGGGATAATGCGACGAACCGAGTGCGAGAGAGAGAGAGGGAAACTGAGAGATGAGGAGAGATTGTTTTTGGACTTAATGTAAAATGCGCTTTTAGCTGGATGTACCACCGTGAGCTTGTTGGTAAATCCGATGCAATTACGATAATGATGAGACGTTGAGCGTTGCTCGTATATGCCGAATTCTCAAAAAACAACTGCATTTTTCTGTGGTCTGGAATTCGAAAAATTTTGTTTCAAGCTAGAGCTTTCAGGCCGGTCGGACTTTTTTCTCTGTAAGCCGAAAGATAATCAAAAATGCGGAGGGACATGGAAATTTAACTGGAAATGTTATTTGTGCCTTGAGAACATTCGCTGCTCTTATTATTCTAGTATTTTATCGTATTAATTTTGTGTAAAATGAACGTAAAATGGCTCAGAAATATGATTGTCAGTAGCTTTTCCAATGTTCCTCGGGATTTCTTATCACTTTTTGGCTTACAGAAGAAAATCCGACCTGTCCGAAAGCTCTAGCTTAAAAAATTTTTTTTCGAATTCTAGACCAAAGAAAAGTGCAATTTTTAGAATTTGACGTATATACAGAATGTATAGGGACAATCGGTCTGTTTGAAACTTCAATCGAGCGAGAGTGAAAAAAATTGTTAATTAAAACATATCAGGATTATAGTTACGAAGTAGCGCACGACTTTCCGTCCCCTGCACGTACGCGCCGGGTATAGATTTTATCCCTTCGGTGTCTTCGTCGCTGCGCCGCAGTACTACATAAACATAGGAAGTTGGAAATTTCCAAAGACCTGACTTCATAAATATTTTTAACTTTTATTAAGGTCTGCGCTTGCGCCGGTGCAGCCATCTATGGGATCGAAGAGTATGTGCTGGCAGACTTCTCGAGATTTATGGCCATCCGGTGTCGGGTATAAAATGCATCGAACACGTCGTATGCATTGAGAAAATTGAAAAAAATACGAGAACGAAGTGATATATTATTTAGTGCTCTGTAACTCTCGATAAATAATGCGACGAAAGTTACGATATGTTTTGAAATTTGTTCCCGAGGAAATGTGACAGATGAGAAGCTTCCAACGTCTGATCAAAAGTTTAATAAAAAGCAGTAGGACCTACTCTTTCAAAAGCGAAACACTGTATACGAAACGAAGCCTTGCTATCCGATCATAATAAATGCTTTTGAAATTCGCATTTTTATGATACGCATAATCTTAAATTAAGTTGGTCATTTATTTATCGGAAAGATACGAGTTGCGGAAAGCAATTTTCTGGAGGAACAATAAATTTCTCATAAATTGACGATTCATGGACTGGCTCATTGCTAAAAGCTCTCGCATACGGTATTTTTCTTCTCTATACTCTTCTGTGCAAAGCTAAGAACTGAATTGGTGCATTTATGTTTGCGCACTTCGATTTTCGCATAAAAGTTATGCGGATATAAATATGATATAGCTCCAAATATCGTGTGCCGCATATGAATATATATATTTATATTTTGTTGTATATATTTATATTTATACTTTCATTAAACGCTATAGCTCGCACACGTATCGTCAGAATCAATTGCAGTGGCCAAATAAACATTTTCTTCCTTTTTCCATCCCTTTGTTCGTGCGCAAAATAATCATGTACCCAGCTGCCGATGCGGAATTTTACGAAATTCGCTTTTGTTCCCCTATAATTACAACCAGCGCTGCGCCATTAGCATAAACTACGCGCTTGCCAGCGATATCTCGAAGCTCATTAACGACAAGAAACAAAAACGAGTGCATCCGTTTTTCCCAAATTTTCCATACCGTAAGATTTATACTCTTTCAATGCACATGCACACACGTAAATATAAGATAATAATTTGCAACTCGCTTATTGCCAAATCCGAAATTACTGTAAACGCAATCATTTATTTTCCAAGTGAATATTGAAGTAGAGTATTTATGTAAACAGATTACACAGATACTCAACATATGATTACACATTATACCTATATATTATATTAAAATGAATGAAATATATTACACAACTACTACTATAACTATGTTTTTATTTGAACCTCGGAAGTGTTCAATGCATCAAAAAATAGACAATTTTGACCTCTTTTATTCTCAAAGAAATAAGATTAAAATTTACTACGATATAACTATATATAGAAATACAAATAGAATTGGAAGCTACATCACAAACACAGAAAACAATACAGCCATGTATTTCACTTCATCGTCTTCAAGCTTATCAAGGAAAACCGAACAGCTGGCCATAGTAGCTAACGAATTAAAATACAACCAACGAGTACACAAAATGAACAATGAAATTGGCAAATTATTAATAAACTAGCGCGCCACATTCGACCTTCGGCCCTTCGGGCCTTCAGGTCTCAGTGGCTTGCCGCCTTGCATCGCTTCGCGATGCAAGGCATGCAAAACGCGAAACGAAACGCGCTTCGCGCGTTTCGCTTCGCGTTTTGCATATAAGGCACGACCGACGCTCGCGCTTCGCGCTCGCCCATTGTTCGCGCTTCGCGCTCACCTGGTTTGAAATTTTAAAAAATGCTCGCATATTTTTTGTATGTATGGGATCAAGCTCAATTTTGTTCTGTCACGATATTAGCATAGGGAGAGATTGTAAAAAAAAATTTTGCTCGATTGGAGTTAATGTCACAGAGAAAATCGAGATCAACTGAAATTTTTATTTAAAAAAATTAGTTTTAGGGTTTTACAACATATTGAATTACTCTGAACGTATAATGATTATAGTCAAAAATTGTATTTTTAAAATATCTACAACTTTTATGTTGAACATTTTTATGTAAAACGTATACGTAAAAAGTTTTATTATGAAAAACGAATATTTTAATGTAAAAATTTGATTTTAGCTTGTTAATTTGAATTCTTAGCATTTTCGAGTGTTCAAGTTAATGGGAAAAAGTTGTATTTTTTAAAGATGTACAACATTTCCATTTAACTTTTTTGTGTAAAATGCTTAGAATTTGAGTTATGACCAAAAAACCGTTTGTACAATTAAGCATAAAGTGCTGCCATTTGAACAATATGTCGGTAATCGGGAAAAGGAAAAAAACGTTTTTTTGTACATATAAGAGTTGTATTCTCCTAAATTTTCAGCCTGATTGGTCGAAAATTGGCTGAGATATCGCTGGTTACAATTTTTGCGATGATAAAACTATAAGGCATTCCCGCCTTGCGGTCGTGCCTAAAAATTAGTTTTCGGGTTTTACAACATATTGAATCATTCTAAATGTATAATTATTATGGTCAAAAATTGTATTTTTAAAATGTCTACAACTTTTATATTGAACGTTTTTATGTGCAACGTAAGCCTAAAAAGTTTTATGATGTTAAACGAATTATTTTAATGTGAAAATTCGATTTTAGCTTGTGAACTTGAATTCTAATCATTTTCGAGGGTTTATGTTAATAGGAAAAAGTTGTATCTTTTTGAGACGTACAACATTTCCATTTAACTTTTTTGTGTAAAATGTTTAGAATTTGAGTTATAACCAAAAAACCGTTTTTCGAAAATCCAAAAAATGCACGCATATTTTTTGTATATACGGAATCAAGCCCAATTTTACACTGTCACGATATTAACATAAGGAGAGTTTATGAAAAAAAATTTGCCTCGATTGGAGTTAATTTCGCAGAGATAATCGAGGCCAACTGAAATTTCTTTTAAAAAAAATCTGTTTTCGAGTTTTACAATATATTGAATCGCTCTGAATGTATAATTATTATGGTCAAAAATTGTATTTTTAAAATGTATACAACTTTTATATTGAACGTTTTTATGTGCAACGTAAGCCTAAAAAGTTTTATGATGTTAAACGAATTATTTTAATGTGAAAATTCGATTTTAGCTTGTGAACTTGAATTCTAATCATTTTCGAGGGTTTATGTTAATAGGAAGAAGTTGTATTTTTTTGAGACGTACTACATTTCCATTTAACTTTTTTGTATAAAATGCTTAGAATTTGAGTTATAACCAAAAAACCGTTTTTCGAAAATTTAAAAAATGCCCGCATATTTTTTGTATGAATGGAAATAAGTCCAATTTTAGACTGTCACGATATTAACATAAGGAGAGTTTGTGAAAAAAAAATTGGATCGATTGGAACTTATCTGACTGAGATAAACTTATTACAACATAATTAATTAAAAATACATGTAAAAATAAGCATAAAGAGCTCTCATTTGAACAATTGGCCGGTAATCGCGAAAGTAAAAAAAACGTTTTTTTGTACATATAAGAGTTGTATTCTCCTAAATTTTCAGCCTGATTGGTCGAAAATTGGCTGAGATATCGCTGGTTACAATTTTTGCGATGATAAAACTATAAGGCATTCCCGCCTTGCGGTCGTGCCTAAAAAGGAAATCAAAAAAGAATATAACAATAGCTGGAAAAATAGCCCAAATAAACTTAAAAAAATAAAAGAAAACGTATTTGAAAAAAGTGCTGCAGAAAAACTATCAAAAAAAAACCAAGCAATAATAACAAGACTGCGAATTGGCCATACCATCTCCTCGCACGAATACTTATTGAAGAAGGCAAACCGTCCTGATTGCCAAATATGCAAAGTATCGATAAGCGTCGAACATATCATGCTGAGATGTACAAAAAATTCCAATGAAAGAAAAAATACAAATTACACAACAAAGAACTTCGGCAAATGCTCAGTAATTATAAACAATACACAGTCAACTTCCTCAAAGAAATAAATGTCAAGATATGAATGCAACACAATAAAAATGCAAATTACAAATGTATTAGAATTTTCCAATTTATATGTACAATTTATCATGTAAATATAAATTTTGTATTTTGTATTTATCATGTAAATATAAATGTATAAAGCAAAACAACAAAAATAATATTACGTAATATAAAATGTACGAATTCAAATGTAAGTAACGCAAATATCGCTAATACCCTTTGAGGGTCGCGACTTTAAATAAATAAAATAAAAAATAAACTCATATGTAAACATAGATCACACATGAAAACTACTTAATCAAAGATATAATAACTAGATTCAATATCTTTTATATGGTTAGAAAACATCTTATTCTTGACCATATGTAGGTTATAGCGATCGATCGAAGCCTTCATCCATAGCATTATTTTGAACTTGTTCGTGTTTGCCGTAACTGATAAATGTTATACAGAATTTTACAAACGATATTAAAAATGCTAATAACGTTTTCAACCTAATTCCGAACGTTATTGAATTATATAAAACATTATATTCATTTCGTAAAAAGAAGAATTCGCGACCAGTTTTAATGTTAAAATCCTTTCAAGCGGTGTGAAATCCGCGACCTCGAAAGAGCAGCTAACTGCGAACAAGCAAACGAAGAACGGCCAATGAATAATGAGGTTACACAATGCGGCATCTCCTATAATTATGACATAGCGGCTTACACTTAAGGATACTTTTAAATCATATGAGGGTGGATGTTAATTACAGCATAAAAAAATGTGTCATGGTTTAAAAAAACATAATTTTGTTAATTAATATCTTGTGACTATTTATCTGTACGTGCACACTTTGTTTGATCACTTTTATATAATCATAATAATTATAAACATTAAGTAAGATAAATTTATGAAGATGGAAAGACAGTTAAAGATTTTTCATTTTTAGATAAAGTTCATTTTGATTTCGCAAAATTACATGAAATCAGCATCATACCTTGTTTTTAAATATTTTATTAAAATTCTGTTTCAACATTGTTACGCTACAATAATTTATACAATGAAACGCGCATTGAATTGTGATTTACTTTTATCATCCAATAATATAATTTCATACTTTACTATGAATTGCAATGTCCCCCTAGTACTTTTGTATGTTACATTAAAGTAAAATATTTAAATGTAAATTAAATTTGTATTTTGCGAGCAAAGTATGCTTTTTGTGCGCTAGTACATATGCAATACGCAGAAGTTGAATTTGAAATTATAATCATGATCGTGTCTCAAGTATATGTAAATCTTTAAGTTATCTCTAATCTAATTTATAGCTTAAAATTAGAACTAGAATATTGTTTGTTTCTATTTGTATTGTTTTAAATCATGTAAATTCTGAAGATAAATATTTTTTCAAATTAAATTGTAGAATTTTCCTTTTCATACATACAATCTGAACAGTAATTCTTGGAATTTTTAACTACTAGCATCGTTTGATTTATCATTCCTGTTAATGGTGAAACGTTTAATATCAGCTATTTCGTTATCTTACATGAACTCACACGTGTATACAACATCGCTGCATACAAAGTAATCTCGATGAGCCTAACAACATTGGAAAAGCACCCCTGAGTATTGTTCTTATAATGCAGCACGACGTCGCTTATATTATTTCAAAGAATGTCGCGCATCAATCACACCACCCGGTGAGCATATAGAAAGATGTTCTATATAGATGCTTCCTTCTATTTCCTGGCCAAACATTATTCAGGCAGCTTTGACTCTGAGATATGACTTAGAGAGTAGATAGAATCGCATATTTAGAGAGACGCTTTTTCCAAGTCACTTTGAATACGTTAGTCCACTCATTTTTAGAGAATGACGCGTGAATTCTTTTTACATGTAATGAAATAATGGCGCGATTATTCTATAAAATGTTTAGATCGATATATACAAAAATCTTAAATTCAACCATTTTTCTATTTTTACAGTCTTTTCAAGTCCTCATGCGAGTCTTAAGTAACTCTGCATTGTTGCGCTTGTAAATACTTAATTTCAGTTCATTGAATCCACTATTAATATTCTCACGCAATGGGAAACTACGGTTCTTCGTACAGTGGAATCCAAACCATTGGAATTCAGATTTAAAGAAACTTATGTAAACAAAAAAGTGTTCTCAAAATCGCCGATAGTCAGTTCAGTCATCGTCATTCTTAAAAACAAATTAAATATAGTTGACTGGAATCGGCAGCTACTTGATTTCTAGTGTCTTCAAAATGATTTCAACTAAAATTATTCATAGAATCAAACGTTCGTAGAATAAAACGTCCAAATGACATCAAACTGAACGCTGTATCCTCCATTTATAGTTACTTTCAAAATTAACTCCTATCACTGGACTATAGAGTAATCGCAAAATGCATTCACAATGTTCCGTATCAATTCATTGGTTCGCTGATTTTGTTTCCTGCGCAAGATTAATATCACGAGCAACAGAAGCATCGAACCCTCGTACGCGCGTGCGCGCGCGCAGCAGTTTCTACATTTTCAAGCATTTATATAATTCGATTGATCAGGTTAGTCGTGCCGATAATGGAGTTCACTTGGCGGTTTCCTAAACTGCGTTCAATCACACAAAGTCCCCGACTGATTCACAATTGACTTACACAGTTCTAGTCGCACTACTGTACACAGTATACCGGATAGAGGTTAATAGCTATTCGAGTGCACAAAGGCAATGCATCATTTGATTTCAACTCAGTGTGCCTCCGTCAGGAAGGAAGAAACTAATAGCTCGTGTAATGCAACTATCTCGAAAACATCGAGCGCCACGCGCCACCAGTCTCTTGCAGTCTCGAAACCCATTCATTGCAATCCCTCTAATTTGAAAAAAAAACCAAAGTCGTTTAATGCGGCGCACCGATGGCACAGAATAGTGGCGCGCGCGCGCGACCTCCGCGAATCGCACAATTTTTTTTTTTTCGTTTCGAAGCTTGCCCATAGACGAGCAGAGGGAAAATAAATGGGCCTGCGCGCGCTCCGCGGGTAGGATTAGAGGTACATTGATGCGCTTATCCGAGAAGCCGCGATGATCGGAAAAGCCGGACATGCGATTGCGCTAATTGAAACGTAATAACGACCTATTCAGTATTCGTATTCCGTTGCACGCGCGCTCGCGGAATATAACAATAATTATAGCTTTGGGGAGGCCGGCATCAGCGTGGCGCGGAAAATGTCCGTAGTACCGGAAATCATTCTGGGCCGCTGTCCGATGAGCGTTGCGCCGCCATGATCGTTAAGTGAAATTCAAAATGAAGAATGGGATTTGCGCGATTGGTTCTCGCTGCTGCAATGCGCGCTGCGGTGCTGGGCAAAGCCGGGCTCATCTCGGGATGTGCAGATTTTTCTTTTGAAAGAGAGCGAGTGAGAGAGAGAGAGAGCGCAAAAATAATTAGTTACGTGTGCGATCGATTGAAAAAAAAACAGAGAGAGAGAGAGAGAGAGAGAGAGAGAGAGAGAGAGAGAGAGAGAGAGAGGGAGAGAGAGACACGCAAACGTTTTGCACAGCTTTGATTTAAGAGATGAATTATTGTTTGCTGATGCTGCCGCTGCTGAAAAGCTGATTTTGAAACATTGCGGCGCACTGACGGGACGGGGGAGGGGGAGGGAGGTGGCTTTATTGTTATCACTTTTTTCCAATAAAATCGCTGTTTTCGAGAGGGGTTCAATAATTATTTGAAGTGCGCGGACGTAAACTTTTTCTAATTATTTCATTCAGTTTCATATGTATTTTCATGTTTTGCAAATTAAAAAACATCCGCAGTGCCGCTGATACAATGCCGAGTAATTTCATTCAACGATCGGACTGAAATAAAAAAATCTGCAACTGCAGTGGTATGCGTACATTTAATTGGCACTCTAACCGAGAGTACGAATCAATCAACGTTTCATTGCAAAGAAAAAACTCATCATATATACTATTGCCTTTTTTCCCCACAACTTTTTGCCGGGCACGATAAAGAAGGGGGCGACGACTGTTCATAGGTTGCACTGTGAAAAAAAGAGTGGGAGAAAGAGATGTTCTTTTTAATTAATACCATACAAATCCTCGGCATTTCGGTCGGGCGAAACAATTCTAAGAGGATTATGCACGGCAGTGTAAACGTAAGCCAGATATAGTTGCTGCGGCTGTATCGCGTCCGCTTCTGTCGCCTCGTTGACGTTTGATAATTTCCCCCCCCCCTTTTTCCCTCTCTCTCTCTCCGCTCATCTAGCTCTATTACATCGCCACGTATATATATGTACAAAAGGCAATTATTCGCGCCGTTTGAATCTATTTTACGTATGTATTTGCGTTAACTTCGATCGTTACGGCTTTATAGAGCCATAAAAAAATCCTTCAGAAGCCGTGCTTCCCCCCCCTCTCTCTCTCTCTCTCTCTCTCTCTCTCGCTCTTTCTCTTCCTTTGACACGACGGCTGGCAACAGCTATTATGCATGTGATAGAGCTCGCGCGGGTATTACGAGGTGGAAGACCGGTGGGGGGGAAAGAGGGAGAGGGAGAGGCAGAGGCCGGGTTAGAATTGAATTTATCGGCGTCAACGCTAGCACTAATTTATTCGGATCCTGTAATGCAGACGTTATGTTCCGGGGAGCAATTCTTGCGTTATAAATGTGCGCGGGCGCGCGGAGTTGATAGTTGCGGCGGGCCCGCGGGATAAGTGCGCACCTGCGATTATTGTCATGTAAATTAAGAGCCCGCGACGGCTCGTTGGTGGCCGCCGCGCGGGGCAGGAGGGGGGCGACGAGACCCCGCGCGCGAGAGTTTCGACCCGATAGAGTTTAAATGCTTACGATAAATTTTGTTGTCCTGGCTATACGCTCGAAGAATTACACTGCGCTCGGAATTCTGATTTGTATTCATCGCTCGGATTCTGGATCGAGAGAGAATAACCTGGCTGCAGGCCTGGTACAAAGAAGCGCAGTGTATCGGCTGGTGGTGGTGCGCGCGTATTATTTCGGGAGATAAAAAAAAAATGTTTGCATATCTTTGCCCTAGACCGCGCTTCGATTCACTTGCGAGTTCATCTTGCCGAGTTTGGATATGTACCCACCGCACGCTGGCATCTAAACTTTCGTATGATAAACTAAAAACTTTCTGGCAAACACAATAACGGGGGATAGCTGCCGGTCTACACGCGGGGGATAAAGTACCGCGTATGCGAGAAACATTGCAATAACTACTTTCTCTGTGCAATATTTTTCTCGCGTAAATATCTCTCTCTCTCTCTCTCTCTCACAGTCACACGCACAGACATACACACACACTCTCATTCTCATTCTTTATACAGCGGGACACATGCTCGATGGCAAACGCAGTGCAAAAAAAAATGCGATAAATCAATCCTACCGCACGCGCGTTACGTTCATTATTTTTTTCCCCTTTCTTTTCGCCTAAGTACTGCACGCATATGTGCCCGCGTAAATCCGCTATTCCCAGAAGTGGGAAAGAAACTAGTAGCAAATTGATAAGTAAAAGCTTGTGAAAAATGAAGTCAAGAGCTCACGAGAGAAAAAAAGCTCTGCGTATATTACGTCTGCGTGGATGCATCTCGCTGTCAGCTTGCGTGAGCGGAAAGATACACTTTCAAGGCTGCTCGTCAAATATACGGAAATTTCTCATCTTCCCTTCGTTACTCGGAATCCTAATTCCCATATAGCTTCCTTTCCTTCACGGCTTCACGGGCGAGAGAGCTCCCGATAGTCCCCTGCATACACATCCAATTTCATCGCCCTCTCGCCTCCTATATACTCGTCGTTCCGTCGGCTCGTTTTATCGAGCCTCGAACTCGGCGCGCGCACTTCCATTTCGTCGCCGTCGCGCCGTAGTTCTTTTTTCTCGTGCCCTGTTGTCGCTCGACGAGAGCTTGCGGTAACTAATTGCTTCGACGTGCGCTTGGATTCCTCTCTCGCTCGCTCTGTCTCTATCTCTCCCTCCTTCCCTCCTGCCAGGCAGGGTTCATACGAATCCTGCCGGGGCCTCCGCAGAATCGTATATCGGGTTACCATCGAGACGCGCGCGTCGAGGCCGCGCACGCTGTGTTTGCGTGCTGCGTAATCGCAGGAACGCAATGATACGGCTACTGCGGGGCTCTATAAAGCTTCGCCCTCCGCGCCGGATGTGATGGTATGAGCGGTGAGCGTGTCGTCGGCGATGAATTCATAAATCGTCTTAAAAGCTCGCCGGATCCACCGCACGGATAAATCGGCGGCCGTGGCTCCGCCGCCGCGCGCCTGCTGTACACATATATACACAGAGCGCCGGAGCGAGAGAAAGAACGCGAGTGTTTTATGAGCTGAGCAGACGATAGTGGCGGAGCGGTGTAGTGGTCGCGGAAATAACGGCGAGGCGATAGACACGGCTAATGGAGTGCTTTAATTATTATTGTGCGGAAGCACGCGACGAATTTATTCGTCCTCTTTTTTCCCGAGGGGGAATGTACGATTGCTTCCTTTTTTTTTTGTACCCTCCCAGGGAGCTTCTACTTTTTTTTCTTTTGGGGGGGTCACCGCGTACGCTGCGTTCTTTTTTAAACGACGACATAATTTAGATTGTTCTACTAATTCCTCGTACAAAATTACGTGTTTGAAACTGACATTTTTCATTTTTATTTGCTTATTTATAAATATTGGCAATGTTGTAATGGGCAAATTTACCATGTTATAAAGAAATATGAAAGAAAAAAAGGAACTGAACGCAGCATAAGACGCATAAAACAATGTTGAATGTATGACACAATGTTCAAAGTGTTCAGCATTGTGTCAAAGTACTTTATAATATACTCAGATCTTTTCAAATATCTTAAAGTTGTTCAGGCCCAAAGTTTATGAAACCAATGTTCACTATGCCTTTTACGTACTTTCATGAATTTGCAGCTCCTAAAGGTACAATCTTTCACCATTAACCCCAGCAATACTTTTGCAGGACATTTTCTCTAGTTTAAAGAACAAGACGCACTCCGAAAACCAAAAAATTCAAATTATGGTTGAATTTACATAATTAATTTACACAATCCCTTCAATCCAAGTAAGATGTTTATTTAAATTAATATGCTTATATAATTGGCTACTATTATTAATTTAAATAAATATCTTACTTGACTTGAATGGATGGTGTAAATTCTTTTCCTAAATTAAACCAAAAAATTCATTGAGATATTTTTTTACAACAATTTCAGAGTCGCCCTGTGAAGAGCTAAAGATCAAAGTATCGTGATATAATGACAAAAAAGTAGTAAATATGCCTATTTTTCACTTGTTGCATAGGATGCTTTCATTGAATCCTAACTAAAAATACATTGAAAGCAGCATTTAATAAAATATAAATAAAATATTAATTAATAAATATTAGCAAATGTTTCATTGTAAGCTTATTATTACTTAACAATCTTTTATAAAAATAAGTAATACAATATGTATGTATATTATACAAGTAAGTTTTACTCTTGTTAAGTTTACTCTTAAAAGAATCCGTGTATAGATATTTTACATGACGACTTTAAATTAGCAATACGAAAAATTTGATATTTTTGCTATAATGTATATAAAATAATAGTACATACTCCAGAATAATTTAAAAAACGTATTTGCTATAAATAAAAATGTACAGTAATTGTTATTTCCTTTACCACAGACGTTTCTAAACGGTACGTAACTTTACAAAATCATTAATAATTATTTCCAAATTCCCACAATCTGCCTATAGCAATATAAATTTCAAATAGATAGTACATATAATTAAAGAAAGTCTGCGGTAGTTGGAATAATAAAGATTACCCAATTTGACTTTCGAAAGCTGTTTGAACCTCATGTAAGTGCGGTACTTATATCAAAATTGTTTTTATGTTCTTTATATTATTCACGAGCATAACTCTATTATTTAATACACTATAAAGCAATTTCTTTTTGTTGATAATTTAAGGTAATTAGATTCCTATAACAGGAATTTTATCAAAATCAAGCCCTTTAACGACAAATGTATTTCATATTGTTGTCAAATCTTTCTGTTGACGTTATAAGTATTGACTAACATTTACTTACAAAAATTTTGACAAAATTTGAGAGAAAATAATGGTATAGATGACACTTCGTTGTTGAATGTCATGTATAATATTATTTTTATTTATTCGTGTTCCGGCTGTACAGCGATATAATAATTTATACATAATAAAACGCAAATATAATTACGACAATGATTAATGTAAATGCAATATTACAAAAAGCTTTTTTAATTATAAAATTTTTATACGTGTAAATATCATTAAAAATTCTTTAGTACAAGTGTTAATGATACGTTTTTTAAATATTTTGATATATCTTTTAAGACAAAAATTAAATTTCTAAAGATAAGAATGAATTTGGAAGCAGAAAATGTTACATTAATACATAAATAAATTTTTATTTTATAGTAACAATATGCAATCGTAATTATCATGCGGTTTTATTGATTTTAGCTAAATTAAGTACTTCTATTACGTTAATTAATCCATTAAATTAAAAAAAAGCTATTAGTTTTCTATTAAGTAGGTGTTATTAATTCACGATTTCTTATAAATAGGATAATTAAAATGAAATGTCAAGCAAATAATAGTTGATATAACTTTTTGTGCTCGGATTATACAATACGGTTCGAAAAATGTATTGCCGGGCCGGTATTGAAATATACTATTCTTTTATTAATTGAATAAAGTAGATAATTTTTACTAAAATTGATTAGTTTGATTTTTGCTACGTTTCAGTCAACTTATTCATTATGTTCGTTAATAAAAGAACTAGTTTGGTCGCTCGTTTCGTCCATTAATAAAAGAATTTGATACATTATACGAAATACTATTACATAGAATAATCATAATAATGCGAATAATAATAATAACATAAATGTCTTAATACTATAGAATAATTTACTTCAAAAACAAATGAATGTTCACTCATGATAAGATGGCGGCATTAGGTTAAATATTAGATTTATATTGACGTATATTAGTTGTTTGTATTGTACTCATGCACATCATCTAACTTTTACTTACCTTCTTATTGCATTTCATTCTTGTCACTCTTTTAAAGTGTATGTGTTTATGTGAACCTATGCCTGCCTGTTTATTTGCCGTTTTTCTCGTGTCTACAGTGACAAGTGTCGCGCAGGGTTTTATTTGCCTGACTCTTTTCGTTTACGCCCCTCATAACCACGTTTCATTTTCGGGGACAATGACGTCCGCTCGAGGACATGACCAACATGACATTTTTTTCGCGTTTAAGCGGCCAGGCAGCAGTCGCGGGTGCAATTAATTTTAAATTACTGCCACTCGTTTTTCAGGTCAATTTGCTTAATTTATAGTTACAGAGAAAGAGGGTATTGTCAAGCGTGTCGCAGCTGCTACTACTATTGTGGCCCAGGCAGGTTGGACGATTTTTCGCGTATTAATGGAAATATTATCTTTTCATTAAATAAAAATGCCACTCTTTTTGATGCTGGCTTTGAAAAATTCAGAGCTCGCCGGATCTGCGCGGGTTTAATCTACCTTTTCACGGTTGTATTATAAAGAATTGCATTATCTCAACAATAATTTACTTTGCATTTTTTCGGGACTGCTCTTCTTCCACTTTTAACATATGACGAAGGCATATTACAATTTTATTTTCCATGAAATATTTTGCATGCAAGTTTTTTGCTTAAGTAGCTCATATTTATTATGTACTATAAAAACCTAAAAGTTACATTTGCCAATAAAGTGACTTAAAGAGAACAAGTACCTCTGTTTTCTGAAGAATTACTAGTAAATTTAACAAATCCTGGTAAAATAGTAAAGTTTTTGCTCTAGATACAATTATCTATTTTTGCTAAGTATATGTACATATTTAGACTTTCATTGGCACATCCATTAACTACTCTACACTGTAGTTCACGGTTTTTTTGCAGATGGCATTGTACTATCTATTTGATATTGTTTGATGTATTACTATCTATTTGATTTTGAGTGGCACTATCCCTAGTATTTCAAACAAACAGATGAAATAAACTTATTTCAATCAAAGATGTTTTAAAAACTTCATCTGAATAATTTTTCAACTAAAAAATGGAAAAATATTAAAAAATTCAACTCTTGAATAAGATAAATTTTCAGTTTTTTAAAGGTAAAAAAGCTTTTAACTAATCAAATTAAGATCTCTTTTGTATCAGATAATTAATGTAATTTAAAACCATTTATAGGTTCTATTTCATCCCTTTAGTTGTCTGGAATCCTACAAATAATGCAAAAGTCTATGAAAATCAATAAACGCTTAGCTATTATATCTGTAAAGGCCCAGATACGTATTTAGTAGACTTACATTAAAGACAATACTATATGATTTACATAAACATATAACTTCTTTATCAGATTTTGTTTATGAAAACCAATACTAACTAAATATACAAATAAAGTGATGATCCATTGACACTTATTACAAATATATTAATAACAGAATACCATCGGTCCATACGAAGACTAGCACAGTTCAGAAAAGGTTAATTTCGATCCTTCATGCCTATCTTCTATGATCATATAAATTTATGGAGATTTTCGTAAACTTCGAATTCTATTCGTATACTTCACACTTATTACAATTTTACCAGTTTTATTTTATTGTAAAACACAAAATTGATAATTAAAAGCAAATGTTCTAAATTGTGCTAGTCTTCATATGGACCCACCATATGATGCATCTATTAATAGCAGCATTATGACATAAGCTCAATATAAATATAAGATAAATTTAAATTTCAATAATTAAGGATACATTAAATAATTCGAGTACTAAATCCACACAATCAACTATCTATAGTTATTTTCTATTATTAATATGTATCATTTTGATAAAATAACACATAAGACGACTGTATGATTATTATACTTCCACATTGTAACATTTTAAATATACCCCAAAAAACTGTTTATAACCATACATCAATTTTCCCTTACACGTAGTTTAAATGTGAAAATCAGATACAGTACAGGTGAAAGTTTATCTGTACATAAATGAAATTCACACCAAATGCAAAAATGTTGTCGATGCGACTTTGAAATAAAAGATAAATCAAAAATAACGTTTAAATGAAGATACACACAAAATAATTCGAATAAAAGAGAAGTTTCATTTTTTCGCCTAGTTTTATGTACACATTTAAACTAGAGAAGAGCAGAACCCCTAATATCACCATACTTGTTTAATAAACATTTGATAATAATTGTAACTTAACAATAATAAGAATATCAATGACAATTTGATAATATTTCCATATTTACTTGCAATGATTACGGATTTTCTTGTTATTTAATCAAAATAAATGTAGCATGCAAGCGTAAAAACAAAAATATCTCATTATTCTTTTAGCAATTTGTAGGTAACAATTAATCTACGAGATTTATTGTTGGCTTTGTTTTGCACTAGTTCAGATTATAGATGATAGTACTGGCCAAAACAAAAAGGAGAAAATGTCGACAAAGCAGCAGCGGTGATTTTTTCAAATAGCGCACTTAACAAGAATAATAGAGACTGCCTTGAGTTCAAGTTCCACTTAGTCGAGAGTGCGAGACAGCCATAAGACTTTAATGTCCTTGTCTCTTCCAGAGAGCATAACTTTTTTTCAGAATAATTAATGAGTATCCTGAACTCGTCCGGTCATTTACTCATAAGCGTATTTACCCCCAACGAAACGTAAATAGAACGCGCTAGTTAATCTCGCGTTCGGAATTCAAAAGAGTAACAAATTGCATTAGAATGGAAATCCCGAGTAATACATCTCAATCACTGTGCAATAAAAAAAGCCTCACTCCCGTGTGCTTCCCACGCGAGGAAAAAAAAAGATCGGAAAGCCCCGAAAATCCGAGGGGGGCTCAATAATTCAGTCTTGTCGAATTCACCGACCGAATAGCCCCCCCTCCGATATGTATATATGTATATGTAGCGCGCGTATACGAGTCCGCTGTGCGCCGGCCAGCATACGGCATTACATGTGCATGTATATATGCATAAAGAGAGAAAGAGAGAAAGACAGAGATAAAGCAAACGGTCACATGTATAATGCAGAAAATTCACCTTGAGCCGAGCTGTTATCGAGGAGCGTCAGGAGGGCGACGAACAATTGAACCAGCATTGTCTCTTTCTGGGGCTGACTATCAATCGGCGCACGCTTTGTTCACAGTTACGAAAATTCCATCACACTCGCCGGGTGCGCGCAAAGTACGATGCGAGAGAAAGGAGAGATCGGAAAAGCGCTGTATACGATTCTCCAACACTGTGGCACTACTGCTGCTGCTCCTGCTGCGTGAACTCACGTCGAAATCAGCATTTGCCGATATCGCGAAATTGCGGTTCCGCGAATAAGCCTCGTTACGGGACTGGCGTTGAGCTGGTGTCGATTGTCGTGATCGTCGTGCTCTCACGGCCGTCGATCGCCCGTCAGGCGAGGCCGCGCTGCAGCCGTGGAATTCGAGCGCATGACGCGGCCCCCTCGCGGCGGGCCCCTCGGAATTCTCGGAACTGGCAGCTGGCGCGCGCGAATTCGCCGCGATGACCGCAGCCTACACTATATCGCAAGTACGTAAACACACGAACACTCGCAGAGCCGCCTCGTTATGCTGTTTTTCTTCTCCTTACCGTCGCGGCGCGCGCCGCTTCATGTTCAATCTTTCGACCTCGCACTTCCGCGGCGCACGCTGGACAACGATTTCACACACTGCTATACCTATATATACGTATAATCGGGCACTGCACCGGACACGACGACGCACTGTTTAACAGACCGTTATCGAGTCTCACGACACTCTCGCTCCGATGCTCACTGAGCGCGCACTTCTTTTTTCTTTCTTCTTCTTCTTCTTCCCAGCGTCACTGAACTCACTCTTGCGATGGATTTTCAAGGCGGCCGTGCATCGAGGGGCAAGGGGGAGGATGCGGAACGTGCGGTGGCTGCGGCTCTCACGGAGAGGAGGCACACGTATACCAACACGAAGAACGAGCGCTGGCTCGGCGCGGCGCGAAGTGAGACACTGCGGCTGCAGCCGCTGACTCGGCGAGAGAGCGCGCGCGTGGAGCCTGCGCAGCAAAGCGCGAGAGAGAGGAGAGCCGAGCCTCTCGTGCAGCAGCGCCACCATCTCTCTCTCTCTCTCCCTTTTCTCCCTACCCCCCTTGGACCGCGCGCTGCTCGCCCTCTCCCTGCACCCGCGCGCGCACACGGAGTCTCTCTCTCTCTCTCTCTTTTCCTCTCGCTCGCGCTCGGGCATAACGTCGTGTAAACGGCTCCATTCACGTTCCGCGCTCTTTTTGCCCGCAGAGATATTTCGAGGCACTTGACACGTTTTTTCGCAGGTGCGGCGCTCTGACGAGCTTTGGCTGCTGCTGCTGCTGCTGCTGCTACAGCAGCGCCGCTGAATGAAATGTTACTTTTGCGAATGGCTTTTTGAGTTCGCTTCGAGAGGGAGATCATAACGGAAGGAGCCCACTAGCACTACCGGCTGAGACTTTGAAGTTTCTCGGTTGTGTACTGCTTTATATACCAGGCGCTGTACACTCGCGCGCCACTGTGCATACATTATGCACGTGTGATTTTTATATCAAGGAGATTCGTCGGTTATACGCTCTACGGCTTCGAATGCTTATGAAAATGTTGTTCTTTCTTTTATTTTTTTTTTTTTCATAGAACGTGAAGAATGACTAGCGTTGCAGACGTAATTTTTTACTTCATTTTTATTGGAAACATAAATAAAAAAGCTTCTTGGTAAAATAAAAAAAACTAATTTATTGGTGCGGTGATGTTCTTCGAGGACGTAAAAGTTGATCCCAAAATCCTGCATAACTTAAGGCCGACATAAAAAAGAAAAGAATGCATGCATTCTTGAAATTTTTTTTATTACACTGGAAAACTTTACAGTTACGAAAACTATGGTTATGAAAAGCTAACAAAATAAGGCATCAACAGAATCAATTAGAAATTTGACATCTCTGCTCTTAGTCGAGCTTTCGAACTCTTTGACGAACTCGTCCGTAGCATTATACAAAAAATGAATATTTCGAAAATTTTCAGTGATTCTACAGTTCGACTAAACAACGAGTATTGTATGATGTAATTAGGAAAATTCAAATAAAATAGAAAATTTAAAAAGGTTTTTAAAAGTTAGAGTTCTATAACATATATTTCCTGAACATTATTCACGTGAATTTTAACGATGTTTGCATTTCACATTTAAAAATTCTTTCTCATACTGTCCCACTAGTAATATTATTTATATAAAAAAATCATATTTTGTAAAATTAGATAAATACGCGCAACACAATCTTTGTAGTATACCAAATGGAAACATGATTTTAAATTTTATATTTTTCTCATGTAACAGTATAAATAATCAAATCAAAGCGTCAATAATCAAGCTTGTACGATAAACATAGCTGTAATTCAAATATAAATATTATGTTGATGTAATAATATTTACTGTTTTATCTCATAAAGTTTAACTGGGCAAAATACTTTTAAATAAATAAATCTTTTGAATAAATCGGATAGAAAAATACACTAATCTACAAGAACACAAAAAAAATCTTTCAATAAATTTCATTGATTTAAAAATTCAAACTCATTTCTAGAATGTGTGAACAGAAGACTAATGCTCTGATAATCTAATACGGAAAAATGAAAGTATTCCAACTGGGTCACTTTAACTGTTTACGCTCGAGTACTTCTTGGACTTTACGTTACGCTCCTAGTCCAATGAAGGTCCTACATTTTTTTACGATCATTCCTCGCCGGAAAACTTTCCCTCGATAAAGCAAAGCCCTAATTTCCGCGGCTTGTTCGGAATTCCTAGGCTATGTTGTTCTTCCGCAAAGTGTCGAAAGTCCACGTAGACGTAGTTGTCAAATTTTATTGGACAGCGCAACTGAAATGGGCTGCTAACTCTTGTGTACGATACGAATTGCAAAGTCTCTTTTGACGATGATCATGTTTTTATGAGTATTACGTGTTCGTTGTCAAGTTACTAATTTGATTTCGAAAAATTATTCTTTATAAATAATTGTCGTTCATGCGACAAAGGTAATTTTTGAATGCAGTTGTGTAATCAATACGCCTGTAAAACGAATGTCATATTTTTTTAGATTTTCATCTGATATGGACGAGCTATGTCGTAATATTCACAAATAATACGTTCCGATACAAGTATGGAAGGTGGTTATTTAGCTCATGTGACAGTTTAAGCGTAAAAAAGCGTTGTATACGAGTAAAAAAATCGTATGAGCTGAAAATTTCCTTACACATCAGTATCGAACCGTATTTTACACCAAAAAAGCTTAAAAATCAGCCTTACGATTCTTCATTTAATTTACAAAAATTAACAATAATTCAAATGTCATAATTTACATTTTTAAATTTTCCATTTTTTAAAATTATAACTACCTTTTGCAAATGAAATTTATTATCAAATTTAAACATTGCAAATAAATTGTTAAAAATTGAACTTTCTCGCAAGTCTTCTGCACTAAATTTTAATGTCAGTGAACTATTTTAGATGCAAGGTGGTAGGCGACGACTGACTACTGGGTAACCGGGATTTCAGATCTCAAACCGATGGTTTGACTAACTCTTCTTTCGTCGGCTTTGAAGCTGCTGTAGCTCCTCGCTGTGCTCTCGACATACGAGGACGTTTCGGTTATATAAGCACTCGTTAGTCTGCATACGCACGTTCCATTGTCTGTTGCGCTCGTATCTCGAGCCCGACAAGACCGTTTCGGCAAACCAGAAGGATAGAAGGTCCGGGCTTACGTTAGCGTGGAGCAATAGACCTACGACTCGCGGAAAGGTGGGTTTTCGACAGGTACTGTATCAATCGTCCTCTCAGACGAGGGAAGGATTCGGCTTTTGCAAAATAAACCTTGACCATATTTCTGGAACTGGCTTCTCAAACCTATTAACGGCACAGAGCCCTTGCTCCCTTGAATATTAATCGCGGGTATGAGCTTCATGTATCTTGTGTATATTTTACACGTCTATATGTCTACTAAAAAGTATATAAGATATTGTCATGTTTGGAATGCTTATAACGAATATCATACCTATTAAAAACGGGCTATAAAAGAAAGTTTGAACTGTTTTCATCAAGGAACGATTTTTTTTACTTGCAACTTTGCACATACTGGTAAACAATGACAAATTAGAAATAAGAAAAGAGTAATTATTTCACTTCTATGTATTCGGGAGATCGATCAACTCCTTGTATGGAATTAAATTCATTGTATTTACTTTATGTGATGGACAGTTACAATGATTTTCGAACCCCACTATTATTATCGTAACTCGAACGAGGCTTCAAACAATGCTTGAAATTTCATCTCAGTCTACGCTAAGATTCTATAAACAATCGAGTCCAAGAAATTCTGCAAATCGTGCAGGAATTTTTATGGCGCGAATTACGAAAATGATGTATGCACGTAATACTTTCCACCAGATTGGTTGAGACTGATTACGATGCAGATCCGTGCGTTCGTATTTCATTTCTCTCGTACTTTTGTTCTTTTCATCTTCACTGTTCGCAGCTACGTCTTTTTGGCCGGTTTGCTGCTGCTGCACTTCTCCACTTTGGAAGTGTAAGTACTCGTGCAGTTCCAGCCGATAAAATCTATTCAATGAGCCGAGCTTCTTTTTTACTCCGCGGCTCTGCTACTCCCGAGTTATATGCTCGCTGTCGTCGTATATATGCGCGCTATGATCGCAGAAATATAATCCACGTTACGACTGGCTCTCAATGCTTCACTTCGGCGTCAGGATAAATGTGTAACTTGGACGGATGAGCATTTATTTTGAATGGCTGTATCAACGCTTGATCTATGACTGTAGAATATAAGTTTTTGCATTGTGCTTGAAATTATTGTTTAGTGCTGTATCGGGATTATTGCCGAGGATGAAGTAATAATCACCCGAGGAAATTTTCGACTTTAGTCTCCTGTTGTATATATTCACATCTCAATCTGAAAAGCCAGTAATTTCGCTGGAAAAGCGAGAATTCATAAGGACATGAAATATATAAAACAGAGAATGAAGATTATCGATCTTGCGGAGCAGGATATTTTATTAAAAAGCAAAGAAATAACCAAGGTTTTCTGTCTTACCGTCAATGTTTCGGTGAGTAGTAGTGCCCTCTTCAAGAAACTGTTAAAAAATGTATTCATAATAAAGTATATTCACAGCGATGAAATTACTTTAATTAATTTAATAATTATATTTATGAAATGTCTGAAGTACACAATTGAATACAATTCAAATATTACTCAGGTACAAGCAGTTTAAGTTTTTATTCCTCGGCAGATTTGCGATAAACCTCGCTGTAGAGCGAGGAATAAATTTCGCATTAAGTCTTGATAGAGAAACGATAGGTACGGTATTACTGTACTGGCAATAGAGGGAAATTTTTACTTATCGAGGCGATAGGTCACAAATGAGATTTTCCCACTGTGTCATTCTTCCCTCGATAGACTTTGAGACTTTCCCTCGACGTGCAGTGATTATGGTACACACGAAATTCTAAATTTCTTTTTCGACGGTGTATGCGATACTATACTTCACTCAATACAACTTCAGTGAGTGTATTAAGTAAAGCACTTCACCGTCCAAATCAACGCTACTCTTATTTCGGCTCGCAAATTTTATTTTTCTTCCCGCCTCAAAAGACACTTCGACCCGCAAGACCTACTTCCAAATTCCAAAATTTATTCCTACAAGCATTCCGCAACGGGTCCCCGTTAAGCGCGAGGTCGAATTCGCGGCAGGTGAGTCGGCCGCCGATGAGATTAGATTGCTCTCCGAAACTTTCTCACGAGCGTGTCGTGTGATAAAGCAGGGAAGGAGGAGGAGGAGGAGGAGGAGCCGCTTTTGGCGTTATCCGTTGTGCATCACTGTGGGATCGAGCGCGCACGGTTTGCGCGGAGCGCGCCGTACAGCGAGCGGAGCGCAAGCTGCAGACAGTAAATCGGGTCGCAAGCTCTCTCTCTCGCCGGGCCTGCGTAATAGCTTGGGAGAGTCTCGTTGGCACCAGCTCGGAGAGCAGATCGACAAACAGTTTCGGGCCGAGCGCGCAGCGCGGCTTTGCCTGCATCGCCTATCGGTTTCTTTGATTGATTAAAGAGAGAAAGCTGCGGGCGAAGCCGCGCGCCGGACTTCGGCGCTGTCGCACCCCTAGCAGTGGCTCCTGCGCTTCGGCCCAAGTTTCCACGGAGTTTCGAATTCGTATAGTTTAACGCGGGGTTCGTCGGTTCTGCTCGTGCGAAAAGTAAGAGGCGCGACAAGTTTAGAAGGTTGTCTTCTTTTTGGTCAGTTGAACGGTTTAATTAGAAAATAAGTGACAATTCCTTCGATGCAAATTGCGCGTATGCCATTACAGCCTATCTGTTCCTATATTCGCGAAAACAGCAATGATTCGCGAATCGGAGTGAGCTCACCACGTATGTTATAAGTGCAGTTCAAATCGAGCTTCAATATCTTAAAATCTGAAAGGTCTGTTGATAAATCTTGAGATAGGGATTGTATTACCATAAAAATTCAATAGAATAATCGGGAATTTCGAATCGAGTCATTTCTTTTCACTTCGGTCGTCACGTTTCTACAGAAAAACAATCTTTTCGAAAGGTATTTCAACGTTAGTTAATAGTGACGGATAGTTACACTTTGAAGATAAACCTACTACGAAAAAGGAACGTATTTTTATGGTCTTTTAGATGCATTTTCAAGGTGTTTTAACGGCTCATGAAGAAGTAACGGGACTTTCCTTCAAATTACTTCGTAACTTTCATTTTCTTTATGATAAATTCTCGAGCTTCTCGAATGCCACTTGAAAAGTGGATAAAAGCATTCGATGCGCCCGCTGCAAACGTCCAATCTCCATTGCCTAAAAAAAAGGAACTCTTTTTACACTTTCAGCCACGACAGACCTCCTATCGCTGTATTTGCTGAATTTTAGGCGCAGGTGGCTTTCGAGCTACTCCAGCAATATTCTTTACCTCAACGCTGTCATTTTATTGATAGTCGATTTTATTTACGTTCAAAAATAAAAATACTGAGTTATAAAGTTTCTACAAAGACCTCTCGTCCGACTCAGCCCTCAGTAATACGCTTCATAAAATGTTTCTTAATACTCACAATTTCACCGAAAGTCTCACTAATACAATACCGTTTGCAACGCAATAAAACTTAAAAAGATAAGTCATAAAATCAAACAAAAATATCACGCATTAATAAGATATCTTACATTTTCAAAATCGTCTAGCGATAATAAATAGAACGAAACTCTCTTCATAGTTTATTCAGTATCCACACGCACATCCGTGCGAAAATTTTGTGCCTCGAAATACATTTCTAATACATTTTTACGACATCTTGATAATCGACAGTCGTACGAAACTTGCTTACGAAGGCAGCAACGTTACTTATACAAGATCGCACAATAGGTATATGAGTACAATAAACCCGCGCTCGATTGGTACGAAGACTTTAACTGTTACGAGTTTAGGCTTTGTCCGCGGCAAAATAGCTAACCGCTCTTCCCTCTGTGTGTGCCGATGTGCACGGCGACAGACGTGTCGCCATTATTTCCCATCCGAACTAATATTGAGTCGGCTTTGTTTCAAAACTGCGACTTGCGCGGAGAACGCGCGGGGGGCGAGGCACCGTGTTCGGTGGAAAAAAAAAAAATCAAATGTACGATGGACAAAGAACTTTTTCATAGGGCCAAATTGGATTTGTTCACGCGTGTACAGATTTGAAATTCGATTCTAACGAACACGTGCGCGAAATGCTCCCTCGCAAGAATTGCATTCAGTGTCTTTCGAGGCTAGATATTTTTAATTAACGACTGCGCGCGTTGATTTTTCGGACTCGGAACAAAGTGCGGGCGGAGAGAAAAACGTTGTAAAAAAAAAGGATGCGAGCAATAGACACGCACAAAATTAAATTTCGAGCGATGAAACAGAATGCAGCGAAATAAAGGAGAGAGAAGTACGCGCGGCGCGAGCGTTCGTTAAGCATTTTGGCGCGAATTTTTTTACCCGCCGCGCAATAAATCAGGAATTTCTTTACGAGTAACAGCCTGCAAAGACAAAATTACAAGCAATGGCTGGCGAAAGAGATGGAAAGGGAGAACAATTTTCATCTTCGAATAATTTGATTTGGCTGTTACAGGCGATGCGCTTGAACACTTGAGACTCGCTTGAAAGTATTGAATTTGACCCGCGCAAACAACTTGTACAAATGCTGCTTTTTCCCATAATTGACTGCTGCTCGTTAATCACTGGCAGCCCACCTAAAACTCATCAACACCCGTGTAAACGTCGATATGGTATCAGATGGGAGTAGAGCATCACTTTTTTGCAGAGGAAACGCAAGAAGTATTTTGTAGTTTGCTTCATTAAATACCTGCGCTCGACGCTCCCGTACTGATTCTCGTAGCTCTCGGTTGTCTTTGACATATTCGCGACGCTTCGCGCGAGGTATAACGTGATACGTCTGGATACGATACCTGTTTCACGTATACTCGATCAGACACTTAGTAACATCTACATTCAATAAATTGCATATGTGGTTTTTTGCAACGAGATCGACGTTAAAAAAATACGTCTAACAATGCTTTCACTTTTTATCTCTCCGAGTTTCCTCCTTTTTCTCGTAAAACAGTCTGCTTTCGACGTTACCTTGGAAAATTCGTACTTATCGCGCATAATTATCTTGGGAAGCACCTGCGTGCAATTTATACTTCGTGTTGTTAAGTATTCACGCTTCACAGCTTCCTAGAATAAACGCAGAAGCATTCACTACAACGGTATCATCGATCGACTTGGTAAATTGCTGTTATCAAGAGATGCTCCAAGCATGTCAGGACGTCAGAGCTGCCGTTATGTCCCGCGAAAATCTGATAGCTCAGAGATAATTCCGGTAGTGACAACATATTACGATCTCGTGAAAATCGTAAATTATTGCGTTGGTCGTTTCGTACTTAGATACTTTCTTGTTTCCTTTAAAGATACTTTTAAACAGATTCTATTTTTATGTTTTTGTTATAATATGGAAAGTTTTTGACTATAAATTTGTTTCATTAATGTGGACTTAGAGACACTAACAGCTATTACATTTTGAGAAAACATTTAGTGTGGATATTTTGTTTATGAATCTTATTTTCTATTTTATTAATTTCTGTGCTGCATTAATTTTCTGCGTAGAATTAATAATTTTGTCGTTATCTGTAATTTATGCGGGAAGAGTATAACGTTGGTTGCTACAGGATCTATTACAGAAATTTAATTTTCATTGTACATAGAGCTTACTCTATACGAACAAACTGCTCATATAATGATGCTGTTCCTGAGGATTTCGTACAGTGTTATGGTGTAATATAACATGTAATACACTATACTGACAAAGAATGGTCCCTTTGACGCAAAGCAGTTGTTATAAGAAAATTCCTTTAGGATACGTTACATAGGTATGTTGCTATGTTATACTAAAAAGGATCTATTGAGGAGAGAGGATTCCTTATTCACAAAAACAACTTATATTGTAATAAAATAATTCTAAATTTTAAGCACTCTTAATTCAACGTGATTCCCTTTCCATCAAAAGCAATCTATTTTAATCGAATAGATATTCTTTCTTGATACGCCCTTTAAAAAATATTAGTTAGCTTCAAAATAATTTACTTATTGAAATAAAAAGTATCACATTGTGGAAATTCACATAGTTAGTAAAATGTATCTTAAATTAAAATTAGACGATGTAAGTTTCTAAATAAAAACATATTTTCTTGAACGTATAATAATCATTTAATATCGAATGGATTTTCATTTTGGCTGATATTAAAATTGAGCTCCCCTAATTATCCTTTTAAATAGCTTTTTCAGTCATGTTGTAGCAAGACAACAACCAGAATTATTTTCACTACAGGAATAATTCGAGATACTGCAAAAACATTTGTTATCAGTGTTAAACTTTTTGCTGCGAAAATACTCGTTTTTGTTAGTGTACTTGTATCAAACATTATATCGGAAAATTCATTAAACCAATTTAGTTTTTCGTTTCTCTAAATATGTAATACCTCCTGTATAAATAAGATATACTATAAATTAAAAGACATTTTAGTTTAGAGGAATACTTTTTCACCTCGTTCTATGGATCTCAAACATCACGAGAAGAAAATTGAATTAATTTCACGTACGTTTTCCATGCACACTTGCTTCAAGTAGAATTTCACTAGATCACATCGAACTTTCCCAACAAAACTTTTTTACACGAATTCTTTTCTTCCGTTCGAACGAAACAAAACTGCAGATCACAATAAAAGCGATAATCACGACAATAGAACTGCTATACAATACAACACGTGCAGCGTCCGTTATAAAGAGCTCGAGGTCAGAGCCCGTACACATCGACGTACAATAGGCACTTGAGCCAACAGAGATTTGCATTGGCAATCCGTCGAGCCGTCGTCGTCGTTGTCGTCGTCGTCGTCGGAGTCTGAAGTGCGCGCCGCGCTAAGCGTGAAGTTCGCTTTATTAAGAAAGCCGAGAGGCCGAAGCTCGCGCGCTGCACGTACGGCATAAATTATTTGAATTTGAATGTTATGTGGCCGTGAGCCGCGTGGGAGCTTCTTAGGCTATGCGCGGCGGAAGTTGGCCCTTATTATTCTCAAAAGTTTGCGGCAAACGAGATTTCTCGAGGCAAATTAAGGCTTGTGCAGAGATGTGTGACACGCTCGTTTTCAGGGCTGGAGGGGAAGGGAAGCAGCCAAGACGCTCGTTGCACCGAGAGCGAACGAGAGGAGCGGACGACGACGACGACGACGACGAGGGAAGAATGAAGTTTCCCCGAATTAAACTTTGAGGGGCGCGCGCGCGCTGCAGCGGGACAAAGTCAGAAAGCGCAGGGGGTGGAAGGGCCCGACTCGTCGACGCTTATAATACGAGCGCGATGAGCGGCATATATACCGCGCGTGCATATCGCGCGGGAGAATTTGAAATGCCGCGTCGGTGGGGCCCTCCTCAATGATTAATAATTTATTCCGCGCGACTACAGCTCCGTCATTGCAGGGCTCGCTCGTCTCAGGCCTTGATAATGATTGTTGACCGCGGACCAAGTACTTGCCGCTGGTAGTAAACTTCCTTAATGGCCAGACTTGACCCATTTGCATTCGCGGATGGAGCTACGCGCGGCTCGTCGGGGTTGCTGCACTCGTTTTAAACTCCCGCGCGCGCCCGCTCGCAAAATTATACCGAGTGAGCCGCTTACGTGTATAAGTTCTACCCCCTCGCAACTCTCTCGTTCTACCTTCGCGCTGAATTTTCTCCCTTCCTCTCTTCTCCCTTCCCTCCCCCCCCCCCCACTCTCTCAGCCTTTTCGACTTTTTCCCCGCGAGATCTACCGACTGCGCGCGCGGAGCTCTCGTTTTCCCTCTTAATTTCACGCGATTACGGTGGAACTAACTTCGCGACGACCCCGTCGCTTCTTGCGCTCCCAGCGAGCTGTCGTATTATATATACGTGTACGTTGGCTGCCGCGTGTGTGCGGGGACTTGTCGCGCGAGAGGTAGCTTACGCACGACTCGCGGCTGAATCGGATTGTTTTTCCGGATGATCGATCGACTTTCCCGCGGAGGTTCCGTAGAACTGTCGACCTGTCTCCATCGTCCCGAAGGAATAGCGCAGATAATTGGTTTTCGCGGCGGTTAGAGCGACGACGCTCTAACGTTTGCGGCGAGCATTAAAAATCCTAGAGCGATGATTACGTGCGGAATTTATGGGGCGAGAAATTATAATCTACCTTCGTCGGCGAGAGCGCGTTAGTATTGGGAAGGCTAATGCAGCTTAGCGAATCTTGGGGAGGATTTACAAAAGAAATGGTTGACTATGCGTTTTAAGTGCTGGAAGTGAGTACTTAAATATACGTTTTAATGGAATATTTAATATTTGAGAAGTTGGGACACCTATTTAGAATGTATCTTTGAAATCTACTATTTTAAAAGTCTTTTCATGATAATCGTTACAACTTTGATCGAAATTTTTTTTCTGCTTTGTCCGCAGTGGTTCAGCAGGCTTAGCAAGTTTTAAGGATCCTTTGCTCAAATGTTTCGCGAAAACTCAGCGGACATACCATGAATAAAAAAAAATTTCAAATACCTAGCGCAAGTGAAAGTCAATAAAAAAAAAAGTTTCATTAAAAATTTGAAAAATGTTTACTATCCCGACACGGCCCATCGCACATCGCGCATCTCGATTTTCGTGCCTATAAGAGAGAGAAGTTCGTATATTATGGTAAAGTGACACCGGCGCGGCTTAGCGTTCGCACATTTCGCGTTACGGGCACGTTCAGTCGGCAGCAGGCAGCAGCAGCAGCAGCAGCTAAGTTTTCCCATCATACATTGGCCTCTCTTCTGACACTTAACCCATATCCTCGTTACACCCAAACTCTTCAACTTCCCTCCTAAAATGTTGGAAACTCTCACCTCACGAGCGAATAGTCCTAATTTTTATTCCCACTCGAGTTTGTTCCGACTTTCAAACGCTCTTACAATTTACCTCCTATATCATATAGACTCGATTCAATTTCGGTTGGAGTGATTAAGCGACACCCGTATAGGAAGCGCGACTTGCGTACTTGTGCATACGTGTATTTGCAATGTGTATGTAGGGAAAGCTTGTCTTCGTCCGGAGTCTGGTTAAAGCTGGTTTTTGAAAAAGTTATGCACATATTGATATACTAAATGTGCGGTTTACGACCTTTTGAAATATTTTACCCAATATACTTTGTATAGTAAACAATTTAAATTTTTAATTGGACTTCGTTGCTATACAAAAACCGTACCTTAGCTATATTGAGCGATGTACATGTGGTACACGTATACCTGCTCATGCAAGTCTAAACTATCTCGAAAAAAAATTGTTATCGGGCTTCAGGCTTAACTTTGACGAGGCAAAAATGAACGTGAAATTTCTCGGCTCTACCTCTTTCCAACGGACCGTTTTATTCGCTAGATTTCAATAATAAACATTCATTAACCCGGAAAAAAGAGACCGTCGACTGAAACTAGCGTCAATTATATCGGTGCACAGCTCTCGGAAACACTGAATTAATCGTCACAGCCGGGCAACTCTTCCGTACATACTGCACGCGCGCAACGTAAGCTCTAATTCATACTTTCGTTTGCTTTGACCGTACGTATACGTGTATACGTAGGCTCACGAGTCCACTAAAACCAGAAAATCCGAGAGCCGGCGCGCGGCAAAATTAGCCGGGCTCTCCGAGAGGGGAAAACCTCGGCGCTTCTTTATTGGCCGCGGGGGTCGGTGCGCGGCGCGCAAAAAGACGTGGGAAGTGCGGCGATATATATACGGACACACAGAAGCGTCGCCCGCGCCGATAACAAAGTTTTAACCGACAAAGCCGTGTCGTCGACGTCACTCGGCAATGATTAAAAGAGAGAGAGAGAGAGAGAGAGAGAGAGAGAGAGAGCGAGAGCGTCGGAAGTAATTAGTTGAAAGACTCGTTCGAAGCGCCGGTCTGCTTTACCGCTGCAGCTCTCGCTACCGTTTGCTCTTCGCGCGCGAAAGAACGACGCGGCGCTCCGGGTGTGCGGCTCAAAAAACGTTATTTTTATCCGCTAGTTTTTTTCCTCCGCTCTTCCTCTCGACGTGGCTTGTTCTTTCTCGTCGGCGCGCGCGCGCGCTTGGAAAAAGTCTTAACGATTCGCGACCGCCTCTATACGTATATATACGCCGAAGTCGATTTTCCACTGCTGAAAAAAATATACGAGCTTTTTGCTTATATCTTTATTGCGTACACCGAGGCGTGTACTTAGTAAGTACTTTGCATGTAATGGTTTGAGTTATGGGTCTGTCGTGTCTTTTTTTTTTAAAGGGAGTTACCAGAGCCCCTCCCGATACTCCACTGATTGCAATGAAGGCTTTTTATGTGTTTTCTTAATTTATGGCCTCGAGTTTTCGTTGTAAACAAGGCGAGGGAATCGAGGTGGATATTTGAAATGGAAACGTTCGTTTAAATGAAACAAAACTGGAATTATAGTATACTGTAATTATAGCGTGTTTTTGACGATATCCTTTCCGAGCCGTGATTGCGTCCATCGGATATATATTTTATCGTAATTTATCGTTCGAATTCGGTCCAGGACAATGGAGTGTACTTTTAACGCATTTCTATGAAAATTCACTCCATAAAAATCACATTTGATATTATAGAGAATGTATTATAGCGTAACGTTTTCAATTTCAATATCGTGCAACTAAAAGGCTATATCCAATGCATCGTTATCCTTGATACCACGTGCATCAATAGTTATAATGCATTTATGAAGCAATAGTCGCGGAATATTTTCTGCCGGAAACAGCCGGAAAATCAACATTTTCACCGCTACACAAGAGTATGCGTAACAAAAACACATTTTTTCCCTTCTTTTTCCCAATTATACCCAAAAACAGCTGGGTCTAAACAAGTTGCATCCCTACCGCGATCTTCGATGCGCGAAAGTTCGTCCTGCCCGCGTACTCGGAGTGTCATTCGATTTGCGTGTTGACTCGGGCTCAAATTCCTCCAGGACTTCTCGCAGAGGAGGACAGTTTCAATCGCAGGGCACGCAACGTCGCGGATCACCGCGTCGACGACGTGCGCCTTAAACAACGCGAATTCCATGCGGCTCGTTGCCCGTCTATTCGACCGAGCCGCGACAATTGCGTTTTATCGAACGGCAATCGTCGGCCGGCGAGAAATGTTTTTGCTCGGGAGGGGCTGGGGTTGTAAACTCCAGGGGGTGCCTGCGAGTTCCCGCAGCGATGAGTCTTGAAAGTGCATTTGAACCGGCGTGGATTATCGTTATGATGCTCCCTCGCTCCGGGATTGAAAATGAGATGGAAGCCGTACTTCTCGGCTCTAGTGGCCGATTATCTCGTGCGGCTTCGATTCTCAAGGAGTGATTATTATGCGCCTCGCTTATACTACGGAGCTTTGCCCGGCGCTTCCCGTCCACTCCTGCCTGTTAAAAAGTTTAATGGCTTTTGTTGGGGGGGGGGGGGGGCTTCCCAGGTAAATCGAGGCGGTGGAGAGCTTTTCAATTCTCTAGCGCCATCTGACGGAGTCCAGTTGAGCTCATTGCAATCCCGATGTTACTTGATACATTTAATTTTTTGCTACTAAAAATATCGCTTTATGTTAATTTGTGATGAAAAAGCTCAAAATTTTACTATCGACAGGCATTTTGTACAAAACCGTAAGCTCAGAGTGTATCATGCGATGGCGCAGTAGAAACACCCGCGTGTGGTCAGACACCCGCAGTCGGTAACGTGTTATCGAGGGAAAGCATGATACTGATCGGTTCATTTTCATTGCTGGATAAAAATTATTGAAAACTAATTGACGCATAACACTAGGCAAAATTATTTGCGTCGTATAATAAAATTTCGGAAAATCGACGTTTACCTCCGACTTCGATCGCACACTTACCAGCCGCTTACTCGTCGCTACACGCGGCCTGTAATTCACCCTAACAGATGGTGCACTCTCAGCTTCTCGACCCATTTCGTCGTGCTACTAGTTCACTTGACAAATGCTTCATGACCATTGTAATGATGATGTCATCGGTGCAGTCCATATGCTGAATTTCACAAATTGCCCCGAGTCCCTGGTGCGGTTAGTTTTCGCCTCAAAGTGACGAGCCCCGACGAGTTTTCAAAATATTTATAAGAAACGACTGTATACGAGATGATCAACGCGAATTCAACTTGCGAGCATCGCGAATTTCGCGATCAACTTTGTCCCGTACGAAATGCGAAGAAATTATTGATCCTAGAAAGAAGACAAATTTACTCGCTGCGAAGCCAATGTACGTGCACCGACATAATTTCACCCCGCGAACAGCCCCCTAGAGCGTAAATGTAGCATGACCCACTTTCATCCCGGCTAATCGATTGCAACATAAAACTTTTATACATTATATAAAAAATAATGCCTCTCTGCGGCGCCTCGTTAATACTAATAAACAATTCAATTAAAATGTTTTCTTCTTCGTTTCTGGAGTAGATGGCACACATCGGACCGTAAATTATCTCGGTAGGACAAAGCATGAATGAAAGACACTGCGACGAGAAAGAGTCGCTCTGCAAAGTGACCGAGAGTCTATATATATATATTTACGAATATACGTTCTACTGAACAAAATTAATTACTTTCGTTGATCAAGTGTACGAGCATTTCCGGTTGAAGGCAATACTAAAACCCCCAGTTGCAACTGCGATTGTGCAGATATTGAAAAAAAATGCATGTTCTGAAGAGAAAAATAAAACGTTAACGTGCCGTTCAATACACCGCATATAAGAGTGAAGGCAATGCAAACAAATTGTAAACAGATATCCAATGAGATAATAAAATAAGCGGAGGGCCGCGGGTGGATTAACAGAAACAGTGAAGCATTTTTGTCGTTCCGTTTATTTCAACAATTTCATAATAACGTAATAATTGTTTAATAATATAATAATAATCATAATAATAATATTACAATGCGGCGATTGTGTTCTCACCAGTTATAACAGGGGATCGTCATTCTCGTATATCAATCAACACGCTTTTATTATATGATAATGCCTCGAACAAGAGCCCAGCGTAGAAATATAACAAACGTGCTTTTTAATTATTTATTTTATTTCCTTTCCTTCAATATGAATTTACTATTATTAAACTAGGCTGTTCATCGAGGCGCTACGATTTTTTTTTCTTTATTAATGTTATCTTCTTCTTCTTCACCTTTTTTTTCTCTTTCTCTCTCTCTCTCTCTGTCTCTCTTTTACATTTTCATCGTCGTTTTAAAAGTCAAGTGAGATCGTGGCCCGCAGTCGACGAAAATCGTCGTCGTTTCCTTCAAACAGCGTCGACCAATAAGAGTACGAAAACGAAAGGGACAGTATTACTGCTTGTAACCGACTAACTCAACGTGTGTACTTCCGTGTGTCTCTCCCTCTCTCTCTCTATGTTTGTGTATGTGTGTGTGTGCGTGCATATAATCCGATGTTTTATCGCCTAATAACGCAAAACGAAATTTTGGAACTATACGTATTTTTGTTTATTTATATATATATATTATTTATATATTTATATTCCTCATCATTGTGTCCTCCGGTTTTTCATCGTTTCACCTATAGCTCGCTCCCGTTCGTCCTGCTCAGCTCAGCGCTTCACAATCGGTATAGTCCGCTGTATCAAGTGACGAGTCGCATAGTTGAAAAATTATCATCCCTATTTCACGTACACGCTATAAAGACTACTATCATCAATGTATACAATATCTACCTTGACGATGAATTGACGCAATCTGCCGATACGACGCTCGATATTTCGTCGTCCGAAGGTGATTTTTTCTTTTTTTTTCTTTTTGTTTGCTCGCATTATCCTTTGGGAAAAAGAAGTTTCGGAAGAGTTTATTGTTGTGTTATATATATTTTCATGTACAGCAGTAGCCTAGCCTTTCCCACACTTGCTCTCTCTCTCTCCGCGCGCTCGTCCCCTGGCCTTTCTTTCTCTCCCCCTCCTATATACGCTTATTGTAATTCATACCGTCGTCCTCCGCTCGCTCGAAACTCGCAGGTAAGTCAGGAGATATTACACGTGGGTTTTCATTATTGTTTTTCGTTTTTAATCCTCTCGACGCTAGGAGACAGAGAAAGAGAGTGAGAATCGAGTGTGTGTGTGTGTGTGAGCGCGATGGATTCGACAAATCCGAACTCTGCGATTGTGCGTTCGCCTGAGATATCCCGGGTGCACGTGTACGCGTACCTGTGAAGGAGTGTAGCATTGTTTTGTACTTCCGTCTCGAGGCAATCCTTGTCTGTACACTTGGAATGCAATTTACGCAAATGCGGGGAACAATATGAAGTCGACGAGGAGAAGGAGAAATCTGAAAGGCGTAGACTGCATCGTATACTTGAGAAGTTCTTTTAGGCTTGTTTCGCTATAAAGTCTACGTAGATTGAAAAAAGAAGGATACATTAAAAATGACACCAATATTAAAGCTATATCTTGAGATTTGCGTCTCCGTTACTCTCTCTCTCTCTTTCACTCTCCCACTCCATTTGCTCGAGCACAATGCAATCCTATACGTATATCGAATAGATCATTTGTCGAAATAATCGCTGTTTCTGCGTGTGACTGTGCGCATGTATACGGCTGTGTACGTTCCATTGTCCCGTAAGTGTACTGATATATATCTCGGTATCCGTGTCTTTGTATGCGCATTGCCGCATTGCATCTTTCTCGACTCTGCGTCTGTGTCTCTGTCTCGTCTCCTGCGGCCGCTTCGTCGACTCGTCGATCGGCTACATGACTAATTCGATTATTATGTGATTTTTTCTTTTTATATAACTGCGCACGTTTTCTCATCAACCATTTCTACCCCCCTTTTTTTATCTCGTTAAATACCTACTCGACGTATACACGGCTCTCGACAGTCGCTCGCCGGCCGAGCCGAAAAATCGTGATCCGCCGCGTGTCTCTCTGCCGCCGCGCTCCGGTATTTCACTCCGGATCGATTATCCGGCTAAATATACTGTTTCCGATAAATGGCGGAGTTGGTTTGAAAAATATGCGCGGCGCGGCCCTGTCATTTGCAGGCGACGAGCGCGAGAGGCTCGATTTCAAATTTCTTTTTTTTCGCGCTTAATAAGAAGGCGGCGAGAGTCACGATCGATCGGCGAAGCCACGACGAGTTTCGATCCCATTTCGCGTTTCACTCAAGCTCATCTCTCGCCGCGTCTCTCTCTCTTTCTCGCTCGCTCTCTCGCACGATTATTGTTTCTCTCATTCAACTCGAAGTGTTTTCTGCACGCATTTTTAAATAATTTTTTTTATCGTTTAGTGTTTATTTTTTTTTTATTACTTCATTAGTTTAGTTTAGTGTTTATACGAGTACGAGTTTAGCGTTCAATAGTTTAAATATGTATAGATTATGTTTAGCGGTACACGTTTAATAGTTTCGTTTTTTTTTTGTATTAACGCTTTATAAGCTTCCGTCGAAAGAGTTTAGCTTTAGTTTATGCTTGGTTTTTCGCTAGAGAATATCATCGCTAAGTCGATAATAAAGGGCAACGCGGAGCTCGCGATGGTTTTTCTCAATGACGCGTTATTCACTCACATTGTTTTTTTTTGTCCTTTAACACTGTTTTTCCGTTGCGCTTCTGTACTTTCCGCTCGCTCTCTTTCTTTCTCTTGCTCTGTGGCTCGTCGTACAGATCGACACAGCTTTCTCTGGCGAGGAAGAAACGGGGAAAGAAAAGAGAGGCGCGTTTCATGCTCGGGGAGTAATACATACTATATTGCGTGTCAACTAATTTTCGCAAGCTCGGAAACGCCGCTGGAAGTTCGGTAAAAATCTCGGCGAATGAAAAATAGTCGTCTTGAACTATCGATTACAGTACAGTTCTGATGTGTATGTGTGTGTGCGCGCGTGTACATACGTAGAAGCAAATTCGTACGATCGCTATAAAACCAACGAGTACCGTTTTGCGAAATTTATCAAGTGGCACAAGGATTTTTTGGCTTTTGGAAATCAGCGTTATCGCGGAGGGGGGGGAGGAGTGAATATACGCGTTAGACTATGTATATATAATGCATAAAATCGATGAATCGAGCAATCAATGAAGCAATCAGTCGGCTATTGGAAATAATGCAAAAATTTGGCACTCGAACATATACTCTTTGTCGTTAGAAATCGGTCCCATTTACGGTTCGCTGGTGAAGACTTGGCTGATATACGAAAATTCGCACGTCACGGAAAAATCAAACATCTCCGCTTGCTCCCTTAAGTAATTAATTATTTATTTATTTTTTTCATTTATCGTGTATCAACAACGTGTTTTCCGTGTGTTTGCGTCCGTGTAGCAATGTGTTTATTTATTTTATTTATTTATTATTATTAGTTTTTTTTTCTTTAATATAATCGTAATTTATTTCCGTTCTTTAAATTCTCCTTCCCAAATCAGTGAAAAAACCATGAGTCCTTGCAAATTTTAAGACGCTTAAAACATGCAATTCAGTATACTGAGACTGTACAAAAGTTTCTTTAATTTACCGTTAAAAATGTTTTTTTACGGGGATGGGGGGAGGGGAGGGGGGGTAGGGGCGTAACGGGACGCTTACAATTGCGGGTTAAAATTCTTAAACGTGTATTTCACTTGTAAAATAGTCGAAGTAAAAAGTAGTTAGATCATCTTTATACGCTTTTCCACTGATTTTGGAGCGACTAAATAGCTTTCCTCATTGAAAAAATTTGAAAAATTCGCGTGGGAATCGTAAACCTAGCTAGGCAACCTTTTTTTCTACCGACCTTCATCACCACAACTCTTATATTTTTTTTTCATTTACGTACTGCTTAAACGTTACTTCTTATGTTTGTAATACATTATTTAATTGTATTAATAGTAATAATAATAGTAATAATAATCATAATAATAATCATAATCATAATAATCACCATTATCTCGTCTGCCCTTTCGCAAGTGTTACCCTTTTTCATTTTTTTTTCTTTTTTTTTTGAGATCGAAATTCGAAATTCGTATTTAATCGTCACGCGATACATCATCTACTTGATTTATTTTTTGTTTATTTAATTCTTCCTCTCATTTATTAATTATTTAATTAATAATAATTTTATTTATTATTTATCGTACTTATTTTTTTCATTTATTCCCTTTAACATCATTAACAACATTTTTTTCATCGCTTTAATTAGCTCGCAACTTTAATACTTATTTAAGAGTTAACGTGATTGGTTGTCGCGTCTGCAAATTGCTGAAGTCGCGCAAGGGCGCGCCACGAAAAGTCTCCCGTCATCGTATTTTTTTCCTTACACCCTTCATATCGATAAATAAGTTAAAAATTTGTTCACTCTCTCTCTCTCTCTCTCTCTCTCTCTCTCTCTCTCTCTCTCTCTCTCTCTCTCTCTGCTTCGCCTACAAAATAGACGAAGCAACTCGAAGATAGGTGGATGCATGTGATTTGCCGGGCGACGCATTCGTTTAAACTGAATTTTGAGCCTCGACCGACAAACCTTCCAGCTGTGTACTAGATCTTGCTAATTTTTTCTTTTCTCTCTCACTCTCTTGCTCACGCTCTCTCTCTCTCTCTCTCTCTCTCTCTCTCTCTCTCTCTCTCTCTCTCTCTCTCAGCTTGCAATAATTACATTAAAATTTAGAAAAAAGCTTCTTATAACGTAGATTTTGATTCTTTTACGGTTATAAAATTGTCCTTACTTTAAAATACACTTAGACAATTCAACGAGTACAATTATAGAAGATTCGAATAGGTAACATAACCTCTTTTATAATCCACTTATTAACCGATAGTTAATTCCAATAGTATCTTTGAAAAAAGGACTGTTTCCTGCTGTACGTAACGCGCGAAATCACCGTCGTCCTCACACACAAATTATGCATACGCAGGTGTTTGTGTCTGTGTGTGTGCGCGCACGCACTTGACGCGGATCCTCAACGCTTTGTCTCATTATTATTTTTGTTCTCGCCCTGGGAGTACACGAGAGCTGCACGCGCACCTCGTCACTTAAACCTGTCATATTTTTTTTGTTTCATTATTTTATTCAATATAATCTTCGTCGCTAGTCGTCTTCCGTTACAAGAAAGTCCAGTAGCGCGAATCGCAAAAAGTGTATTTAAAATTTATATACTTGAAACTCGCACGCGATTTTCCCTGTTTCTTTATTTATTTATTTTTTTTTTTTTGTTTAATATATTTTCTACATCTCAGCGTAATAATCTTCCGTCGCTCTTTCTCTCTCTCTCTCTCTTCCGCGAATGACAGCATTCCCCGCACGTGAGCTACGAAATTTCCCCGTCCTTTCTTCATCGTAAATATGGACTTTAATTGTGAAGAGGAAGAGGAGGAAGAAACTCTGAATTTGCGCGCGCTCGATGTGAATTTATACACAGTACAAACGTATTTATATTTATATATGTTTCGACTCGGCTAAGAAAAAGAACCTGTCTGTGACTATATGACTGCGAGTGTGTAGGTGTGTAAGTCTGCCGTGTATAATTGTATTTACTCGTGTACTTGAATATATTCAATAATAAATATCGATGATATATTGTTTTCGGTGGGGGGACAGGGGGGGGGGGTGGGATGGATACGACCGATCTTGCAAAGATATCGTAACAATGGTTTTAGCCTCGTACAATGCAGCAATCAACAAATAGTTATTTTTTTAATAGACATATGGAAAATCAACAGGATCACATGTGCGTGCGTCGGCTTACGGGGCAATTCTATAATTATGCATAACAATGAACGATATATGCAACAACGCAAAAATCATTGATATCGTATAACAATACGTAAAATCGTGTGAGTCTTTCTGGAAAATGATTATTATTGCGACCGCGAATTGTATATTTTCGATCGGGGATAATGCTGATTAATTCATTATCGGCGACCCTCTGCACAATATACTCTCGGAAGTTTTTGTTTTGCTTTATACTCGATAATTACGTATGATCATAAAAACTTCGCTTCTAAGGGACAATTGTTCACTTAGCCTATTTAAAGAGAGAATCGTGATTCATAATACGCGCTATGTTATGTACCTGTGTATGTATAATATGTATAGTTTTTTTCTGTTTATATTAATTTATATTTATAATATTTATATGTATATTATGTATATCGTTATCATCATCATCATCATCATCACCTGCATCGTATTCACCATAATAGTAATTATCAGCATCATCATCTTCGTGTACTCGTCGTCAGTGTTGTCGACGTAAATGTAGCTGTACTTTGACAACACACCACGTTTATACAATAATCGTAGTATAAATCTCGTTCTCTCTTTCGCTCTCTCTGGTCATATATTTATATAGACTTCCTCTCTGTCGTTTTCTCTTCGGTTTTGTAAGTATTCTTTGTATTTGCTTCTGTCGCGTAGAGCTCAAATAATCCTTCCATTCGCCGCGATTATTCTCGGAAATTCTCGCTTGTTGTTTTCCCTCCCCGTCCTCAAACTCAACCTTCCCTCTATACTTTATAATGTATATATGAATATACTATAATGATATTTTAATATGTACGGATTAATAAAATTCACTGGCATATTTGAATCACCTTGGCAGTTCATGTTTTGTGTTAATCGAGAAAGTTTACATATTTCACGTGTGCGCTTTGATGTCCCATCCAGCTCGCCCAATGTATTCTTTTTTTTTTATTTTTTTCAATTTTTTTTTCTTTCTTTTATCATTATTCCTTGCTTCAACTTGTTTTCCTTTTGTATATGTGTGTCAGTGTAGTGCGCGCAATTTTTTTCTCCATGTTGTTTAAACTTTGTCTCCGTGTTTTTGTCAAATTTTTTTTTGTTTTATTTCAAATTACACGCCAGCAGTATACGGTACAACGCAAAATCCGCTCCGACTCCCGGCTCCCTTGGCATTCTCTCGAAATCGCGTATACTCGACGTCGAGTGGAAAAATTTTTCCGCGTTTTTCCGACTGCGTTGCGCAATCGCAGTGAGATTGTCGACACGGCTCGTAAATCGCGTCGTTCGCCATTAATATAATTAAATCGATTAGCGTTTATATATAAGTATATGCAGACTCATGAAAATTTTGCGCAGCTTCTGGAATGAAACGGTATACGTATTTCTCTCTTGCACAAGACGCTAAGGCGTTATCGTTACTCGTCAACATCTTCATCTCGGTGCGGTCGACGGCACCGTCCTCCCCGCGGTGTATAGAGACGAAAGATCATCGAGTCCTTGCCCTTCGGCTTCGCTCCTCTCGTTCGCGCACTGCTCGGTCTTCCCCCCCTCCTCTTCGTCACTCCAGGCGATTCTCGTTCGACTCCGTACGTCCCCGCGTGTCGCTCTTTCTCCATGTTTGTGTGTGTATGCGTTTTGAAAATTTCGTCATCATTGCTCTACGATCATCTGTTATCTCGGTTAATCGCTATGGTCGCTTATTTCTGCTCGCGCGCGTCGATGTGTGCAATGAGCGGTTAGAACGCGACGAGCCGCGGCTGCGCGAGTGTCATCCTTAAAAAAGCCAAAACAAGAGATCGAGGTATAACAAAAAGCGACGTCGTTAGTTTGCCTTTCGTAATTGAACAACAGCAGCGGCGGCGGCGGCGGCGGCGGCGGCAGCGGCAGCGACGACAACGGCGCTCGTCATCGTCGTCGTGGCAAAAAGCCGTGGTGCACTTTCTGCGCTTGCGTCTTCGTCTTCTTCCTCGTGCGGGGCTCGAAAATCACGTGACAATGATGTGTGGCGCCGAGAAGAGGACGGTGATGGTGGCGATTATCGTGAACAGAGTAAAAACGATTAGGCACAATCTGTCAATCACCATCGCAGCGAATTTCCAGTCGTTGGCAATCTTCGTCTGAACCTCGTTGTCCTTCAGTTGATCCGTGATTATCTGGAAAGCATAGAGTCAGTGATGAGCAATTATTCTGTGTCGACGAATTTTTTTCATTTTATACGCTATTTCGATCTTTTGTAGATATACGAATGTAGTATTGAATAATTTTTACAAGTTGATTAATTAATACTGTCTTTGTTCGGAATAGATATTGCAATGAAATTACAAAATCAACTATGACATACTTGTTCCCAATCTTTATCTATCATTTTGTAAAGTGACATATTTTTTTACGTGCATTATAAATTAAAGAACTTTGAATCATAAAAAAAAATGATGTTAACCTCTTTCATGTAAGTATTGTAACATAAGCTTGTAATGGTTAAAATTTCAATTCCCCACATTACGACGCGAAACTTTAATTATGATTGAATTTTTAATTCTTGAATTGCATAATATACTACCATAAAATTAGTTTAGGTCCTAAAGTTTTTAAAATTAAATTACATTTATGGATTTTCCTTACATGCACATATGTATATTTAATAAACAGACTGAGGTAAGTTAAATATTGGATTTATATTGAGTTTCTGGTTGTCAGTTCGTAGTGATCTAATTAATCAGCTGTTTTCGTGCTTCTAAAAAAATAGTACCCACGTGATAATTAATGTATATTAGTTATTCAATTCATAATTTTGACTATCATACGCCCATGTTTCAAATCACTGCGAAATAAATTTTAAAACAAAACAAAATGTTTAGAATAATTTGATGTTGAATGAATTTTCTCATTTAAATATTCGATCATTATATTTTGAATATTTGATAGTATGGAAATTCAAGGTGGTTAGAAACTATGCATTTTACTTATTTAATTCAGTTTCCTACATAACGGCCCGAATTTTGAATTTTTAATTGACTTTTCAGAGCCCATTAAACGGAGTGGCCTTTTCAAAGTGCCTCTCGCCGCTCTCCGTTGCATTACATCCGTTGCCAGAAATCAGATGATAAAAGTGTGCGCGAGATATATATATATACACATATATACATAGAGGAAGAGAGAAACTCTTTGATCCGCGAGCAATGGTCCAGTTACACTGGTAAAGTGCAATAGAATTTCGTTGATTAAAAAGCGAATGCAATTTCCGCGCCCGCGCGCAATACAATGTGTAAATTGCATTGCTGGACAGACTCCAAAAACAATATTCGTTCTCCAATTTTCTCCTCCCCCACCTCCCCCCTCACCCTATAAGTCCTCCCGCGCTTTTCGGTTCCTAATAAACTGGATCGAATCCAAAGAGATATTACGACAAATTAAATACCAACATGCGGCAAAGGAGAAATCTAAACACGACGAGGACCAGCTGAACCAGCCAATCCTCCCCTACTAATTTTGCCCGGCAAACACGGTTTAAGCTACAGCCTCCGCACCGCAGCCTCGTCTATATATATACATACGCGCGTCTGCGAACTTTGGCCCGAAAATTTGTCCAGCTTCGCAGCGCAGCAGCCGCAGCGCGTATACGTATGTATATACAGAAACAGAGAGAGAGAGAGAGAGAGAGAGAGAGAGAGAGAGAGAGAGAGAGAGAGAGGGAGAGAGAAAAAAGTAGGCGAGCCTAACGCGGGCAAAACACAAGTGCATCGCAAACCAAAAACTTTGCCCTTTTGTTCCGCTGACTCGCGCGGAAAATGACGAGCGGGCCCGGCGAGCTCATCGCCTTGCGAATGTTTGTGCAGGATTATTAGCCTCGCGTTCGCCAAGTCAAACACACTCGAAAAAGCCTCGGATCCGCAAAGCTCGTATTATATAGAGCTCGAGCTCCCTTTCTCATCCGAGGCTCCTCCTCTCCTCCCCCCCCCCTTCCCCGCCCGCCTCGCGGGCAGCTCTTTCTCTTATTGCTATTAAGGGAAGGAATGTTTTCCAGAGAGAGAGAGAGAGAGAGAGAAAGGGAGAATTGAGTGAATTTTGAAAAACGCGCGACCTCCCACGGAGTTTGTGTATATATACACGGGATCGCGTGTGGAAGGGGCGCGGAACGAGAGAGAGAGAGAGAGGGAGGGAGAGAGAATTCGGAGCAAGTTGCGACAGTAGGTCAACGAATTCTATAGAGACTCGTCGAATGAGAATCGCTAATCGCTCGCTGAATGAAGCGATTGTAGTTTATACAAGGATGGCATTGTTTGCCATGGCTAGAATAACAAGCGTCCAAGTGAGAAGGGGGAGGGAGCTCGATTTTTTGGAAAATATATGCGTCAAGCTCTCGCGCGCTGATGCCTGCGTTATGCGGAATTCATCGAAGTTCGGAAACGCGCGATTTATTAAAAATAAGCGGGCGGGCCATTGGAATCGAGAATCGGAAATGAAGCGCATTACATAGAGCCCGCGACAATCGGCGCACTGAGCAACTGCGCGACTTTGGGGGGGAGGTGGGGTGGCAGTAGGGGGAAGTCTGCACAGTTCTTCCGTATTTACTTAAATTTTCGGGGCCGCGCGCGAGCTGCCAGGTCACATTTTAATAATTAAGAGATTTCGCGCGCAAACAGCGAGAAAATCTACAATTGAGGCTGCGGCAGCTGATTATGCAAACTCGTCGCTGCCGCCGCTGGTGCTGATGTGTCCGCAGGCCGCCGCGATGAGCTAGGTCGTGCATACAGCCTTGATATGCGCGGGAATCGAGAGCTCCCCAGTCTCTCTATCCCTTCGTGTGCGCGTCGGATTATAAAATTATGAGGAGCGGAGGGATCGGACAGGCGGGGGGGGGGGGGAGGTTGCCGTTACATTTAGATTGGCTAATTGGCCAGAAAGTGGACAAGCTCCCGCGGTATTGCGTCGGGGATTACACTCGCCGCGAGTTGTCAAACGCAAGCGGGCCGATCTTTCCGCCGGACGTGCGTGCGTGTGCGCGTGACGTGTGAAAGACGTGTAACGTCATGATTTTTGTTTTGTTGTTTTTTCCCGATTTTAGGGTCGATCGTTTGGAAAAGTTGTATACGTCGAATTTCAAAAAATAAATGCACTTCTCTTTGATTTGGAAATCGGAAAATTTTTTTCAAAGCTAGAGGTTTCGGACCGATCAGACTTTCTTCCGTAACCCGAAAGATAGTCAAAAATGCAGAGGAGCATAGGAAAAGTCACTGGTAATCATATTTCTGAGCCATTTTAGTTTATTTTACAAAAAATTAATACGTGAATATACCGGAATAATAACAATTACGAATGTTTCCGAGGTACCAATAAAATTTAAAATCCCACTACAATAAAGTATTTTTATAGAGCTTTAATTTAAAAACAAAACATATCAAGATTCGATGGTCCGATCAAATGTTATGCCCGTTTGAAAAAGAAAAAATAATAAAAATCCGAATAGCCGATTTTTTCATTTTCCTCCATATACCACCCCATGTTAAATTTTCGAATTCTATATGCGCGGTCGATTGCCGCGAAACTAGTGCTTTCAGTTTATGGGTAAAAAAGTGAGGTGAATGAAAATGTCATTATCCCTTGTAGAAAATCCAAGTAATCCGGAGCTTCGAATGAGCTTATTGTTGCAGAATTGTAGTTATCGTAAGCTAGTGGCAATAGATTACATGTAACTATTGACGCTATACCGGTTTGAAGCAGCTTCAATAAGCTTCATTTATAGCTAGTGGTCGTAACCGCGTTCGTTGACTTTGACTTGGACTTTTGCACTTACCATAGGATTTCAAATCAACGAATGGGTCCAGAGACCTGGGAAACAATGGAAAATGGTTCGAATATATGCCATTCTCATGTGAATGCGGGGATTTTCAATTGAATGCCTAACATTTTTTTATAAGAAAATTTGTGAAAATTATTTTAAGCAAAAATATGTTAAGCATCCAAATGAAAATGACTACATTTACATGAGAATGGCAAGTATTTAAAACATTTTCCAATTTTTCCCAGGTCTCTAGAATTATTTGCTGGTCCGAAATTCTGACCTGAGTGTAAAATCCATGTCAAAGTTAATATACACGGTTACGAACAAAGGTCCAGATACGAACTATGATGACTTCAATTAAAACTACCAAATAATTTAAAAAATATTTGTAATTTGAGTGTCCTACATTTTACTGTATTAATTGAATTTTTGACTTGTATATATAGTTATAGTAATTAATAGTACGCTTGCAGTTTACGGAACAATATAATATTTTTCATGCTGTAAAAATTAAAACAATTTCTGCAAATTAATTGTTAAACTGCAATGCACAGAAAATGACAAAAAGTTTGCTTGTAGAGTTGTGTTTGCATTGCTTAATGGCTTACGTGCATTGTAAGCTTATTAGTAGCTTACGGTACGTTAACGCGAAATTTATTTGTAGCTGCACATATTAGCTCTCTGTTATTAAGCAAGCTGACTTTGTAGCTAACTTTTCTTGTTTTTATTTATTTACTGCTTTTGAGCAAGCAGAAAATATTGGAAATTTGCAGCGTCTATTAAAATAACGCTAGTCTAGAAATTCTCGGAATACTTTGCACGGAACAAACTGGAAACAGAAAGCGTTCAATACCATTATTTACTACGATAATCGCATTTCGTAGAATACCCGAACAGAAACTAATTATCAGGGTGTTATCCACGGATGTAATTTGTGTAGCAAATGATTTTAAATTGGATGAATAAAAATACTTATAATATAAGAAGTTTAAATTAGCGCTAAATGATTCTAGTTGTTCCAGTGGTAAATACAAACTTTCACACACAGAAACTGATTTGACTCATATCTGTTGAGATTAAATGTACACTTTCTGCTTTCGATCGCTTATATTCCTTATAATTTTTTTGAGCATCATGTATATACTCTTGAAATATTCATATCTCACTGTAGGCAATGAATAATTAAAGACAAAAAATATTTTTCAACAAAGCATCACGTAAAAGCCGCAGGAAAAATAAAAAATGAGTAACTCCGCTTACATGCTTTTAAACTTCAACGAAATTTATATCATTCACGTTTGCATCAATGTTTTCGTCTATATCTTACATTTTATTCTACTCCAAATAACATGTGAATAAATTTAAATGACAATCCTGTCGTTTTCGTGACAATTAGTTCAACAACTCTGGCATAATTGGCCGAATCCGTGTATTTCTTTGTGTCGTGCAAAGAGGCCATAACGTTAAAGGCCAAAACGACGACAGCGGCTCTGAACAGCTTAACAAAGTGGGATTGTAATTCGCGCGTTTATTGCGATCGAAAACACACGCGAGTGAGCGAGTCGTGATAACGATAGGTTTTTTTTCCTGCCGAAGGAACAAAGTCGGTTGTCATGGCGTAAAAGTCACGTGGGAAATGATCCAATAAAAACTGTCGTAAATTCCGTCGTATAAATCTCGAGACATTGCGCAATCTGCGAGTTTCATAAATGTCTACTTCGAATAAGATCAGATTGTTACTGGTGTGTAACGACATTTTTTTTTCCTCGAGCGGCATTGTTCTACTAAATCAGAACGAGCGCAAGCAGTCTTCGATTATCTCGCGAAATTTCTCGCGCAAGAAACAAGAATGAAGGAGTAATCGTCGCAGGCACGTTCAAAGAGAAAATATAAAGCGTGAAAACTTAGTTTCTCGTTGAATCAGTGCATTTTCAGGAAAACTCTCTCGAATTTTTAAATCAGAATTTGTTTCTACATGATTTGTTAACTGAACAAGCTGTGCGCGATTAAATACAAGAATTTTCATGTAATTGGAAATCCGACTTTTTATCCGGGAAATTCCATTTGATTGCTGAGAAAAATAATTGGGTCGTATTTTTATTTTTTTAAATTAACAGAAATCACAGTGCATATCTATAAATATCTACTTATTTATCTCTATACTTAGAATTTAAAATTTAAAATATTCGTATCTTTACATAAATACTCTTACTTCTTTTTGAAAATAAATTGCAAGCTCTTTAAATTCGTACAGTTTTTTGAACATGTAAAAACGCACTGCAATATTACATGATATCATAAGTACACAATGAGATTTTACATTTATCGTGTTACGCATATTTTAATTGATCATATTTCTTTCAGTTTTGGTGTATTCAAAAGCAGAAAGTACATGACCTAACTTTCTTATTTACAAATAACCAGATTATTCCATGTATGAAATCGTTTTAGCTAAGCTGTGAAAAATTGTGTTATACTAATCAGCTCTGGTAAGCAATTATAAATTACATTTTGTAACTTTAATCAGGATCTTTGAAATCCGGAGTTTGTAAATGCAAATTTCGATGTTTATAATTATAAAAATATCAAATAAAAAATAAAACCTACACCTTTCAAAATTCTAATCGCTCATGTTTGTACGCATTCTGTTTGCAGACAAAATTTTGAAAAATTTCATTAAGAGTCTGTAGCAATAGAGCCTTTTTAGCAAATTTTTTTTATCAACTTTTCAGCTTTTTGCGAAAGCAGCCCGTTCCAGTTGATCCACTCGATTACTCAGATTCTGCCGCGTTATTTTTCCAAAATTTAGGACACATCTAAAAAGATTGCGAGGATTCTCGGCAAAAATAAAAAGAAAAGAACAGGCCACAGCCTGTGCGCAGCGCCACAATTAACCCGACGGCGCTGCCGCGCGTCCTCTCCGGCAGCCAACGACACCCACAGTAATAATCGTTCTCAGCTGGAAACGAGAGAAGGCGACGCGCAGAAGAAAAAGAAAAAACAGAAAATCGTAAGATGTTATTAAAAATCACCTTTATTTCTTTGAGGATAAGAATGAGCTCGTAGCGCGCGCAGAAGCACGCGCTCTGGAGGATGGTCTCGACCTGCGGCCCGGGCGTGCCGTCCTGGGGATGGGGATGATGGTGGGGCGTGTGGCCGAGCTGATGGCCAGGCGTGTGCGGCGGGGGCGGATAGGACGAGTGGGCCAGCGGCGTCTGGTGCTGATGATGGGGCGTCGTCGTCGCCGTGTGCGGATGATGAAGGTGGTGGGGCGTCACGTGCACGTTGCCGTGATGATGCGGCCCGGGCGTGCTGTACACGTTGTTCAGCAGATTGTTGTGGGACGCCAGCGCGTTGTCCTCGAGGTCCAGCACGTTGGCCAGCAGCGACTTGCTCGAGCGCTGGTGCAGCTCGAGGTCGCCGTAAGCCTTACTCGTGCCTGTGGATCGATTTTTTGTTTTTTTTTTTTTGCGTAAGAAGAGCTTTGTGTCGTCTGTCGATGAAGTTTTGGGGGGGAGTTCGTTGCTTCTGCGATCGATTCTTTTTTTTGTAGTTTATCTTTGTGTTCGGTGAAAGGCTTTTGAAAGTCAATTAAAAATTTGAACAATCATCGCGAAGATAAGCAGCCAAAAATTATTTGAAAACCGAACGTGGAAATTATACAACAACGACATGATGCTTGTCGTTGGTTGTAGTTGATACTTGAAAACTTTGAACAATGTACAGAAATCGTCAGCGTTATTCGTCAAGGTTTATTCGTTGTTTGCGGTCACTAACGACAAGCGACGTAATTATACTTTTCGTTTGCTATAATACGGTACGAATTTTGAATATTTTATTGAACTTTTAAATTCACGCTTTGAAATTCAGAGCTAAATTAAAAAAGTATTCATCGTAGAAGCAATCAACTTTTATAAAAAAATATAGCATGACGCATCCATGCCTTCAAAGACTACGAATTTGCATTGCAATGGCAAATTGAGGAGTCTTATAGCCTTTCTCTATTCAGATTCACTTTATATCGTACTTTTGTGATGCAGATCTATATTGATTTACATTCGGTATATATTATAGATATACGTCAATTAGCATTTAGAGCGAGAGCGACAGAGACGAAGTGAACGGAGGAGGGAGAAAAAACCGGGCAGACGGAAATGGAATTAAAGAGAAATTTCGAAAAATTTAACCCAGGCGTATTTGCCAATTATTCGAAAATCGTTTTCTATTAAACCGTCGATTCGGAATTCCGATTAAATTTTAACAGTTGTCCGTATAACGCGTCTGAAAATAGATTTCCAATGAAACGCACGAAAAATTTAACTGAAACAACGACCCCGAGCTCTACATTCTACAGCTTCAAAGAGTATCGCAATAATTAATTGAAAAATTTGTAAAATAGCCGTTGAATACGTCGCGCGTACAAAAGATTCATTTCCGGATCTTCCGCGATTGCATAAATTTCCTAAAATCGCTGCGCGCAAAGGCTGCGCTTTTAGGCTTAAAGCTGCGGCCGCAAGCTCGAGGATACCGAAAACAGCGGCGGTGCGCTTCTTTCACGAGGAAACCAACTCGCGCTCGTCCGGCCAATTGAGAACCTGACTGCGGATTAAATACTGTTTTGATCTCGTATAGTTTAAGCTATTGGGACGAATTTCGCTGTAGGCTGTATAGGGGTCGGAAAGCGGAGAATCTATCGGTCGCTTTTCATCGATCGCGAGGGCAGATGCGGGATGCGTTTCGCGCCCGAAGAAAGGTTTATTCAGTGATTCGAGAAATCCATTAGACTCCCGTCCGTTTATCTCATTCACAGAGTCCTTGAAAAGCCATTGATAAATGAAAAAACCATAATCTTGATGCCGGCGGATGTATTATACGTGAAATACTGCGCGCTTTCTCTCTCGTGTCTTTATATACCGGAAAGGCTTTTGAATCTGCGATTCGACTATATTTTACATGAATGTATACTATGTGTACTCGAATGTTGCTCTCGACGAACAAACGGCAAAAGTATAATGAAGCGTTTCTGGACTTACCGGTCACCGGAGAAGGTTTCTGAGACTTTTGCACAACCTCGTCGTCCTCCGGCACGGGCCTTGACATTCTCAGTATGCAAGGCAGCCAATCTAGGAAGACGACTCTCACCTGCGAACGAGACAGAAGAGCCGCGAGCTTGCGTTATCAATCTGGATTTTTACGGCTTATCGATGGTAAAAAAAAAGAAACGTAACGTCGACCTACCCAGTCGGACATCTCGTGGGTGTCGGAGTTACGATGGTGATAATTCAATATAAGAATTGTGCTGACCACACTGCTGGCCACCATGAACATTATACAATTGAAGTACGTCCCTGTCGATATTGGAATCGTTAATTATGTTTCATATTTTTTTTTTTCGTCCCAGAGCCACGAGAATTATTTTTGCGCACTGATAAAGCTCGACGCTCTGTATATACGTTACCTAAAAGCGGTACGGCATCGGAGGTCGCGGGCATCGTTTCCGCCACCATGTTGAGGAACACCGTGAGAGACAAGAGGATCGTCACTCCTGCAATCGAGACGGGATGAGCCGTGAGTCAAAAAACAAAGAATCGCGACAACGACAACGAGTTGAAGGGGCGCAAAGCGCAGAAACTCACCAAGAGAGAGCTTTTCGCCGGAATCCGGTGGCAATGTGAAGCCGAGAACGGCCATACTGGCGATCAGGACGCACGGCACGATGAGATTAAAGAAATAATAAAGCGTCCGCCTCCTTATTATTACGACGAAGGTAATGTCGATGTACGGCTCCGGGCAACAGTTGTAATAAATTTCATTCCTCTTGCCGGGGACACCTGTAAACACGACGAGGGCGAGCGCTTATACTCGGGATTAACACGGCGCGCGGCGAGTGTGGTATAATGTATATATGCACAAGCGGCTCTTATATTGTTAGCATAAGCTGCGCGAGCTCTCAGATTCTGGCTTTGATATCGTTTCGAGTAGTTGAGAAAAAAGAGAAAGAAAAAATACTCGCGACCTCAAGAGCCTGCTGTCGACGCTGCTGCTGCTTGGCTGCTTTACGGCCTCGTAAAGCAGGCGGAATAAAAGTATGAAAATTCACTGTCTCTTGACGCGGAGACGGCGCGCTACTGTGTGTACCGCGCATTAAAATGGAAGAAACCGTTTGTGGAGGATAAACCATTTTTCGTCGTTAACCAAACGGCTTAATTCGGTCGTATCGCTTTCGGAGAGCTTTCGTTTTTTACGCGTTGAATGAGCTCACGTATAATCTCTTTGATCATCGAGTAATACATTCGCAAAATAGATTGTTTTCGATTCTGGAACAATAAGAGCTTTTTTAAGCAGTTGTGCGCTTTTTAAGCTATCAGATTAGTAAACTGCAAATATTCGAAAAACTATTGCCAATCGTTCCAGTACTTTTATTCCAAATATTGTATATTACAATTTCAGTCTCGAGTATACCGTTCTCTTAATGAGTGCAAACTCAACGACGCATCAGAGACTCGCCGGGATGACAGAGCGGAAATTCAGAATCTCATCCGCTACATTTCACAGGGTCATTTTTGAAGCGAAGTTAACGCGCCACAAGCTCCTCTCGCCGTCTCTCGAGTAATCGCGCAGAAGTTGTAAGCACAGCGCGCGAACGAAAGTCAGTAGATATAGAAGTGTAATAGGAGCATTACCTAAAAGATCCCACTCGCCGTTCGTAATAAAGCTGCTAATATCGCCGCCGGCCTCGTCTTGCAGCTGGAGATCCAACTGCCGTTGCGACCCAAAACACAGAAGGAAGAATCGTATATAGACGTGTGTATGTGCACATTATATATATAATACTTAATTAAAGAACTCGTACCAGCTATACATCACGCGCGGCCGCGGCGGCGGCGGCGTACACGGCGTCGTTTTCGCGCGAAATGAAAGTGCCCCGCAAGTGCGCGGGCAAACGTTCCGGAAAAATACAGTTTTTAGTTGGAAAACGCGCGATAGAGCGTGTGCCGCCGTTATTAAAAGCGCCGCGTGATTTATCGGGGCAATCTACTTGTTCTCGCGCGCGCGCGCGCAACTCTCGAGAGGTGCGCGAGGAATCAAAAAAAAAAAAAATAAATAAATAAAAAGAATAAGAAGAAGAAGCAGAAAAAGCATAAACAAATGGAAAGAAAAAGAAGAAAGGTACGCGAGCTTCGGGTTATACGTGTTATATATAGACGCCCGGGGGTCGACTCCGTGCGACGTGTGTATATAAGCGCACCTGAAAGCCGTCGTAGGTCCAGGAGCCGAATTTCATTTCGCAGCGCTGGTCGTCGAACGGAAACCAGGTGATGTCGATCTTGCAGGTGCTCTTGAAAATACCCGGGGGCACGTACAGACACGTGCCGTTCTCTTTGACCACGACGTTAGTCGGGTACGTACCGTCGAAGCCCTCGTCCGCGCTGCAACAGAGTTAAAACAACATACGCTGCCGTTAGACTGTTAGACTATAGACGTCTTGCTGATTGGATAAACTTGATTTTGCGCACAGAGACGCGCGCACTCGCGCACCGATACGTATCATGCGTATACATATATACGGTGAGTTCGATTGATTTTCCTCGTGACTTTGATTCGACGATTCCTCGCCGCCGTTGTACTCTTTAACCAACTTTCGCTTTGATTCGCATCAAATTGCATGCTTCCCTCCCCCACCCCCTTTGATCAATCAAGGCTGTATTATATGTTTGGAGTCGTGCACTTCGTGTTGGAAAGCTTCCTGAGAACCGTTTTTCGTTTCGTTACTCTCTAAATGTAAAACAGTGAAAATTCACTGTTTTTTAATCCATATTAACAATTTGAAAAAGTTACAATGGTGTAACTGTAAACTAGCGAATAATCAGAGTTTAAACAGGTTAAAAAACTGAACGAATTGAAAAAGTGTAGAAGGACATTGCAAATAGTGAATAAAAATAATATTTAGGTAGCAATATACGTTATCTGAAATAGTGAAAATAGACTACCTACAATGTTCCAAACACATTACTCAAAATAGTGTGTGGCCCAAGTAACAGGAGGTTAAAGGGGACATAAATTTTCGCTTATTGTACAAGTTCATCGTTAACTAATCAAATAGTAAATTTTTCTCATATTGCAAAACGATTAAGTCCATAAAATTTCACTTTTTCTGGCTGGCTGGATTCTCCACTTAAATAGTGAATTTCTCGGATGTTAAAAATGCACAAGTACCAAAAATTTCACTTCTCTTAAAAGTCACTATAGCTCACTGAAAAAATAGTAATTTCATAATTTTTCAAGTTCACCTTTTGCTAAAGTGACAATTTAAAGCAAATACTTTGTACTGTTTGAATCAGTAAATATTTATTAATTTGATAATAAAGGCAATGAAATGAGCAAAGTGATGATTACTCATTTCATAAACAGTGACTATTCACTACGTACTATAGCGAATTATAATTTTTACAACAATGCACCCTATTAATTAGTGAATATTCACTAATTCATAAAATGATATTTTTTGTACTACATGCAAATAGTGAAAAATTTCACCATTTTGGGAGGTTAATATTATTTAACTATGAGAAATAGTAAATTTTTCGCTGTTCTAGATTTAGAGAGTACGATGCGGGTCTGGAGAAAACAATAGGTGGCAGACCAGCTCTTCTTACGTCATACACACCTATGCTTGCACTCGATGACGAATCCGCATAACGCATTGTCGCGAAATATAAATCGGACGCCCTTTTAAACAGAGTCGCCGCGATTTGTAACAATAAACAGCAAGAGAGAGAGAGAGAGGATACAATAAAGCGCCTTCAGCTTTATTAAAGCGTTCGCCGCATAAGATAAGCGCAAAGTCATTTAGAAGCTCGCCGTGGCGTAATTAATCGGGCCCGAGCGCGCGCGGCGAAAACTCTTTATTAAACTTTTCCAGACAATTACGCGCGCGTTTCTCTCTTGCCGCGCGCGTAGATGGAAAGTGATTTCTCTCAGTCCGAGTGCTAGGCGCTCTGTGTATAGGCCCGTGCACTTTTTAAGTTTCCTCCATCAGCGCCGCAACCGAGAAAATCTACTTAAACTCGCGGGAGAGATAGGGAGGGTGGGAGGGGGGGGGGAGGGTATCCTCCGCAGTCGTCCCGCGGCTTTTGTTTTGCCCCCCCCCCCCCCCGGACGCTGCGCGAAAAGAAACGAGTCACCACGCGACGCTTGCTCGCGAGATAGCCTCGCTAAACTTTTGTCGAGCTGAGGATTTTTCTCTCACGCTTTTTTTCTCTCGCACGCTATACGTGCATTATCGCTGCGTTCACGAGTTAAGCGAGGGGGGGGGGGGGAAGAGAGGTTTGGGGTAGTGCGATGGGGCAATGCAAGCAGACGCGTATTTTTCTCACGTGTTTGGAAAGTGCTTCTGTAGTGGGTATGTTTTTTGGGGGGGAAGAGATAGGCGATACGTAAGTGTAACGCAGAAGATTACATGACTTGGCTGAAACAGTCCCCCGGGGATACTGTGATACATGGATTTGACTGATTGAAAAAGTTGGAAATTTATTTCCGTGACGTGCGGGAAGGTGAATCTAACGCTGTGTGATTGACAGCGAATCTCGCATTTGTCTCTTGATTCTCGCATTCGTAAGTACCTTTATTATACAAGTTTCCTTGTAGGCCCATGTACCCGCACCGCTCGAACGTAGAAAGTTCCCGCTGGAGACTCGCTTTTGATAAAAGGGCTCATCGAAAATTCGCTTTCGAGAAGGTCCCGACTCGACAACCGACTTTTAAAAGGTTCTTACACGGAGTAGCCCCACACACACAGGCTTGCATTCGTGTTACGATGCTGTCGCAACTTTCACGATGTTGGCTTTTTTTTTCATAATTTTCAGAAACATAATTCAAGCGTAAGAGTCACATAGTCGTACTCGTTTAAAAGGGGGGTTTCAAGTTAAAACGCTTTTAAAAGCGAGTTTCGAGTTGGCGACCTCCTGCAACTTCCAGCTGGAGATGCGCGCTCGAATCAGTGTCAATTGGCTTTTCCGAGAGGGAAAAACAATGAGCTCGGCTCCAGCGCAACTTGCGGCGCACAAGTCGCCTGGCCTTTGCATTCGTAATGAAAGTATAAAGTATTTTTTCCTCCCCCTTAATCCGCTCCCCTCATTTCAGCGGACTCTCGCTGCACTCGTATTACGTGTACCAAAGCTTCTCTCGGCTGTATCAAAATTGTATCTGGGAATGAGAGAGAGCCGTGTCCCGCGTACTCGACTGGAAATTTCTTCGCCGAGACTTGCGAACTGACTGCACTTTCCCGAAGCCGGATGGTCGAAGCTTTTCATTAGCCGCGCATCACACGGTCGCTGCAAACGAGAAAGAGGGTGGCAGAGAGAGAGTAAACGACCTGATAATTATTTGGAAAATCGCGCGAGTTATGTTTGCAGAGCTGCATCACGAGGTGTATAATTAAATTCCATATGCGGCATAAGCCCTCTCGGTTCGAATTAAAGAGACGAGCCCTCGGAAAATACGTCACGAGCAGAGCTACACCAGTATATGGCGCAGAGCAGCGGAAGCAGCAACTGCGCGTCTGCATACGAGGTAAAAGCTGTTTGCCCGAGGTCTCGGCGTACGTCTACCAACGGCAGATACATACACGCAGAAACACACCCATCCACGCGTATACGTGGACTCTGCACCTAACCTGCACGTACACATCCCTCGAGCGCACTTTCATCTTGTTCGCGCGTCGCGCGTAGGTTATAAATCGGATGAAGGGTTCGCGCCCCAAAGTGAGGGCTGAGAGAGAGAGAGGGATGCGACGAATTCCGCGCACGTTCGCTCGTATTCGCGCTCGGGACCCGCTCTTTCCGCGCTGCAGTGCAGTGTGTGCGTGTGGCCTCTGCTATCCGCGTAGTTTTGCCTATGCGCCACTTTTTCTATGGCTCTCCGATGGTGCCGTAAAGCCGGGGACCGTAAAATCATTTCCGCCGCGTCGCGCTTCTCGCGCTCTCCGCCGAGGGCCATTCTTTTCGGCAGATCGCGCGGCGGGGGGGCTATAGAGACTTTCTTCGGCTTCGGTTTTCCGAAGCGACTACTCGACGCGATTTTTCTCCCATCGGCGGAACGAGTCTTTCGTGAGGATTCGAGGGTTCGGTTCGGGATGGAGAGGTACTTAAAATTTGTTTGTCGGGGATGTAGTACGGTTGAAAAAGAGAGGGGAGATGTCTGTTTCTCTGTTAGTTTACTAATTGCGTGTCTGGTGCAGATATGTACAAATTAATTCGATTGTCGGCGTAGTCGTTTGTAGTGGAGCAAAGCATTGCGCGAAGCTATTCACGTACATGTGTTTCTGATAAACGCTGAGAGCAAGTAGTGTAGCAGAAGATGCCATCTCGATAGCAGACAGATTTATGATTTCTCGTATCGAAGTTTAGTTCTAGAAGAATAGGGAAAATTCAGAAATTGATTCAACAGAGTCACATCTGAGTAATTGTTTCGAGAAGGGCGCATCTCGGAAAATATATAAACAAGTTCTTATCCGATGGATATCCCCGAGAATCACTTCAAAAACTCTGTAACTTATTATTTTTTTCATAATTGGACTTTTTCCCGCAACTGTCGATATATCCAATATTTTGCGCCTTTATATTAATGATCTTTAACAATAAATATTTCAGAACCAATATGATTATGGTGTGGTGGATGTACAGTATAGTATCCCATATCAATTAGTTTGCGTGCAAATAATACATTTGTTCGAAAATCCTTCTCTTTATCGAATAATTACAAAAATTAGTTGTAATCCGTCAAAAGTTTGCTTACGACGTACTTTATTTTATTTCAATCTAAAATAAAATGTTTTTTTGAGTTAATAAACTGACTATATAAACAAATTTTCCCAATTGTTACACATTCAGCCTCAAAATCCAATAGTCACGCAATATTCGTCACAAACTTGCTCATTATACCGATACATTACGCTACATCGATGCTTCATCAACGCACGCAGACAATGCTCGAGTCAAACGCTGGAACTATAGTACATCAATTGCATGATATTTGTCTAGATTTTACGAGCGCGAGAATTATCAGGTGGCACGCGCGTAAAAAGAAAAGCGCCAACTCGAGTGCCCGCAGTCGTACTGACGCGAGCCTCGAGAATTCTAAATTAACCAGACAGTTTGTAATGCATTTATGCACAAAAGCAGCAGTTCCACTGCGTCTGACAAAACCCGGACATTAACTACTTGGAAGTACATGAGTTATTCAGCGGGAGAGACGAGTACAGCCTGTTGCCGAAAAGATAAGAAAGTTGAACGCTTATTAAGTCGGCCGCCGCGTCTCTATTTCTCTTGAGATCTCTCTCTCTCTCTCTCTCTCTCTCTTTCTCTCTCTCTCTTTCTCTTTTCCGCATATTTAATGAAAAATAAATTGCGCACACGCGGACTACAGCGCGCAATCCTTTCCCAAACGAAACTGCGGCGAAGTGGCAATTAGCGAATTGCGACGCGAGATAAATCGTCTCGTGAACATAAAAGAAACTAACGATGTCTCTTTCTCTCCAGCTCGTTCCGACACACAAATACACGGAGACAGAGAGAGAGAGAGAGAGAGAGAGAGAGAGAGAAGCGAAACAATCGCGCTGTCCATAAAGCGATTAATACCCCGGCAGCGCAAACACCCATATAGCTTCGGCGCGCTCGCAGCGCAAAAATTGGCCGATTCGGTGCCATCAATTTCTGCCCGCCTCTCCCATTCTCTTTTCCGAAGGGAAGAAAAGCGAGGGCGGCAGCCGGGAGAGGCCGCGAGAAAAAAGTCGAGCTCGTAAAAACCCAGCGAGAAATCTCTCTCTCTGCTTCTAATAAATAAGGCACTAAATTCCAGCCGGAATAATTATACCGCTCTGGCTCTGCCGTTCGAGAGTGCGCGCTTTCGATTCGTCCTCGGGAGTAAGTAACACAAAGCGCGCCAGAGAGAGAGAGAGAGAGAGAGAAGGGGAGAAAAGCGCGCAAGACATTACCGAGCAGTTGGTTCATCGTTCAAATTTACAACTATTTGCGCGGGATCGCCTTAATAATGTCCCGAAGTCCCGGCGGTGCTGTGCGAGCGCATTTGCGCGCGGCGGCAGCAGCTCCCGCCACCGCCGTCTTAATTAATGGCGTCCCGCGAGTGGCGGTGTATATATACGTATATACACAGCCATCCACGGAAATCAGGACACACCAGCGCCAAAGAAAACTCTCGCGCGAAGCTGCGCGCGAGACTTTCGAAATCCCCCGAAGAATTTTAAGTCACTTTGTCCGTGCGCCGCCGCACGTGCGCTATATATATATATATATATACTTACACGCGACGCGCTATTAAATCATTTCCCTATCCGCAGATAAATCGCTTTATGTATAGTTGGGGACCACTTTCCAGCGTGTGGCATGATATATAGAGGCCGGCTAATCCGCGCGAGGCGAAATTAAGGGCTTCGCAATTCCCGGAAGAGTTGCTCCCGTCCCTCGCCCTATGCGCCTGATCTCCGAGTTTGCGCCGCACAGCTGTGGATACGTATATATATATATATATATATATATATATATATATATATATATACACCTGTCTGCGGAGGTAGCGGCGTTTCAGCCCCGCGCCTCGCGATTATTGCATGCATCTTGGATGGCCCCGCGGCAAAATGCATCGTGCAATATGCACAAAGCCCTACGCATATTCGCTTCCATTAGGCGTGGCCGCGGATAAGGATAAAATTGCCCTTTCGTCATCGGCTCGACTGACGCGCACCTCGTGTGCGCCGATAATGCGCTTGTCGTGGTCTCGGGGGGTTGTGCGGTTTGGAGGACAGAAGGAACACCCCGTGTAGCTCGATTTTACGTCTAAGTCAATGTTTCAGTTTTTACACCGATCTTCGAGCGATCGACTGACTGTTGTTGCACTAGAGTTAAAATAAACTAGAGGAATACACGATTTCAATCATAATACAAGATTTATTTTTAAATACGAGTTATTCGAAAGTAACTGTAATAGTAAGCATTGATTGTTCAATATATTATTGTACTTAACAAAATTTCTGGTTTATTTATTATTACTGGAGGGCAGCGTGTAAATTCTGTATGCGAGAGATGAAATAACTGTACAGTTACTATGTACATAACTCAAAGTAAACACCCAACTCTGTAACAGTAAAGACTATTTATTGTACTGGGCTTTGCACTAACCTTGAACATTTTTCCCAGTTCCAATTCATACCCAAATTTTTCAGTGTAATTTTTTTTTAAACGAAAAACTCACGCTCAAATACATTTTCTGTAAGGATGTCCATAACCGCAAAGTTTCCAATCATTCGCAGCTACCGAAATTTCAATCATCCGTAAAGATATAGTTACTTAGCATTTTGATCTATCTCTCTGGTAAGGATTAAGTGGGTAGCGTGCCCCGAAGGCCTTCGTTTCAACGTCAAACGCTAGTTCCAATCAACTTCCCCTAACGCTTATCTCAATCATCGGAGTCGCAGGGCGATTTATCAGATTTTGAATCGTAATGAAGTTGATGCTACAGCGATCCGCTCGAGTTTCACGATTGGAAACTGAGACTCTCAATTCGAGCCCTTTTAAGTAATCAATTTATATTGTGAATACAGTACGGATTACATCTTTATAAGACGCTAACTTTACGAGTCGTATGATTAATTCGCAAAACGTACTCTCGCGGATTTTATTCGAAGCTCTTTCGTTCTCGATGTTTCGATTAGGCCGTTCACACAATTTGTATTATGGACGAGCACGCGCAATCTACATTCGCACTGCTATACTGCGAAAATGGATTGTGTAAGCCATTGAGCATTGAATACTCTTCGCGAATCTTCTCAGCGCTAAATTCTCACAATAATGCATTATTCGTAGCAAATTAAAAGGTTAATCTCAAAAATAAAATTCCATTTTTCATTTCCCGGACATTTAACGCTCTCTATCCGTTCTCTTAATGGAAGCGCGCAGTTGCGCAACACACGCGCGTACGTTATTTCAATTACATTTTTTTCCTCCCCCCCCCCTTCTCGGCCATTCTTCTCGAACTCTTTTGTCATTTGATCCGCGCTGAGTATACACGCGAAGGGTCAAAAAACAAAAAAGGTCGGAGCGACGTTTTTTTCGCAAAACAAACGGAAGGAATGATAACGAAGAAACGCGGGTTGGGGAAAAGAAATAATAAAAAAACACCGAGAAAGAAAAAGAGGGAAACGTGCCGTTGGAGTTGGTGTACCGGCTTTGCGTAGGATTGAGCGCAGAGAGAAGAAAAGGAGATCTATAGGAGACTACAACGCTATCGAAAAGTTTCGTGTATAAAATATCTACCCCCCATACACTTCGTGCAATAATGATGAATCAGGGGTCGATCTGTAGATCAAAGTAATGTGACAGAAGATCTATTAGCTACGTATCAGCTGATAAATAATCAATTCCAACTTCTTTATTTCTTTTTTATCTCTGCAATTTATATATTTTAAGATTGTTCCCTGACAATGGCATCCCCTGAGCATCAAACAGAGCCAATCCATTGTGCCGCTGAAGACGTGGGGATAAACATCGACTGCAAAGAAACGCTCGAATCGCCAACTTTGACAACCATTAATCCGAAAGCAGCTGGAGAAATAAAACTTCGACGATGAATCCAGGGAAACTCTCTACGCCTCTCGAAAGCGTTTCAAAATTATGTCGGCTCTAAATCCTCGGAAAATAAGCCCCGTATAATTCTCCATTTCCTCGGCTGCGCATGCGAACGACCGATATTTTCTTCCGAACTCGTGACAATTGGGACGACCGCAACCAGATGTCACGAGCTTAATATCGCTCGTGCACTCGATAAACCTATCCCCCTCCCCCGCCCCCAAGAAACTCCCTAAAATACGTCGTCCGGCAATTTTCGCTTGCAGTGGTCGTGTCGCACGTGGTGTACGCGCGGACACTGAAATATAAGTTCGCGACTGAAAGGTTTTTGTCTTGGCAGAGGGATAAAAGTATTAGCTGGCTTAAACAGCGGGGCTAAAATCTAACTTTGAATGTATAAATATACATTACCGCGCGAGAACTTTGCTGACCGCGCCCACCGTTTAGCCGACCAAGTTTTAATAGCTCCCCCTACCCCCACCCCCCTCTGCGCCCCAACATTTGTTGCAATTATACGTACTCATCCTCGCCCAAAACTACCCTTGCATTAGCGCTTAATGCGAATTCTACGCTTCGTTGGCGTAGTGTACGTGTATATGGAGGCAGTAAGGCTGCGGGAGAATATCTGGTAGTCGCGCAAACAAGGATCTATATCCGCGAAAGATAATACGGAGAAAGTGTGGGTGAGAGGAAGAATCGCTCGGTCCGGGACAAGGTTAATCGTGTTTTTATCAAATTTTACAGGAATGTGTGTGAAAATCTTGAACGCGTTTCAATTAGTGTTAGGAAACTACTAGAAGAGTTAAGCTTGAATAAGCCAGTAATCTAATCTTTGTCCAAAGTCGATTTCGGAGGCTATCCGGAAATTCCACGCGCTGCTAAACTAACAAAGGTTATGATAGTTTTTTTTTTATATTTTTAGTATGATTTAATCTTTCCTCAGTATGCAAATATTTTATTCAACTTTCTTTGTTTAATTGTTTTGTCTCATTTCTCCATTGGTGTGCAGACATTTCTAATCTAACTCTGGATCTCGCAAAACATCGAAATACGTCAGCAGTTTTCTCTTTCACAGAGCAAAAATATATCCAGCAAAATCCATTGTGCGCTAAAATTTGGATTTTCATCGCGCAAGAATATAAAAATCTTCGGAAAATAGAAGTTAATTGGACTACGCTCTGCATTAATTCACGTGTCCTTTTCAAACGTCGGTTCTATGACTCCCGGCAATTTTCCCTCTCTCTCTCTCTCCCGCAAACTCTCGGCCAAGGAACAAAGCCCACACCTTCACACTTCCAATTCCCAACGTGTGTGCTTACGTGTCTAATTAAAAACTCGAGCGTAGGCAAATAGCTGCATATATACATAGGTACAGAACGACACAGCCCCGGACGCGCGAGTTACATCGGATTCCGGCCTTACGAACCTATATCCCACACTCTGGTCAACGAACGACGGGATCAATCGTTCCGCATGGGACATACCGCGTGTATACATATATAGCAGAGTAGCCGCGATCCTTTCGAATCTCCCCCCGAATTTCCGGGCCGGGGATTCCCGAGGATTAGCGCGGCCCATCCACGACTGATGACGTCGTACCGGCAAATATCCCAGCGAATAAGAAGTCCCGTGTATGTATGTATCTGATGGCAGCGCCACCGCATATAGCCATACCGCGACGATCGATTCCTCGCTATGCTTCATTCGTCCCTTATGTGTACATATCCGCACGCGTTCGGATATGTGCAGCCAATGTGTGTGTACGTATGGACTCCATCGACGTTTCTCTCCTTCCTCTACTATCTCCAATACATACTGTGACCCGCAGATCTATATGCACGGAGAAAAATTGTCCCGTAAATTCTACGATTTTTTTAGGATAAATATTACTAAACAGTACAGTAAGTGCAGTAGTCTCTGTATAAGTTTTACAGTACAGTATAGTAAAATTTCTTGTCTCCTAAATTTTACTATACTGGACTGTAAAAATTATACAGATTACAAGGAAAAGTTTCTTTCTTGTCTCCTAAACTTGGTTATACTGGACTGTAAAAATTATACAGACTACAAGTATAAAATTTACTTTCACGGAAACAGAACTGAATTAAAAAAATAATTTTGCTTGTTGTTCTCCCTGTGTTATTTCTTATGTGTAAGGTGTAGAGATTTCAAATTATTAGGAAGATCGGTTGAAGGTAACTTTGTAGATGAAGTTCGCACTTGCAGTAGTTAACTAGTCGAAGGGTCATGTATCATGATTAGAATCTGATATATTAACAGATAACGCTTACAAAAACTATAGATCACAAGTTGTCGTAAGTTTCACATGAAACATCATTACGCTGGCAATTGAACTCTTACCCAACGAAACGGTCTTATCTACTAACCGGAGCGAAATTCTGTCACTTGCGAGTTGTGTGTTTCTCGATACGCCACCTAGTAGTAGCACCTCGACTCACAATGAAAAAGGGACTCCAATGTTCGCGCAAATTAATATCAGAGAGATGTATATTTAGTAATCTTTACGGGATAATTTTTTTCCGTGTGGCATCGGTGAAAAGGAGGCCGCGAAAGGGGGGGTGGGGGTAATAAAAATGCGATTTTGAAACGGAAGACACATCCGCGCGCGCGGGACGAATCTGCATCCGCGGTGAGTTTTTCCGTCGTGAGAGCGAAGCGCTTTTGCCGATTCGAGGCACGCCTCGCCGCGAGAGGGATGGATATCCTTTCCGGGGGACGTTGAAGGATGCGTCTCTGAGATTTTTTCGAAAATTCGATTAGCCCTTTGATTTAGGGGGTGAGAACGCTCCCACCGCAAGAGCCGCGCGGACTCCGATCGAATACTGATTCTTCGCCGCGTCGCGAGTTTACAAATCGTTGCCGCGACTACTGCCGTATATATATATACTTACTCCGTATATCTTGGAATTCAAATTTATGGCCGTGGAACACTATCCGTATATATAGCGGCTCGTTCATTTTTTTTTTCGAAAATATTGTCCAATCCCGAAGGCTGCTCCGCTGCGACTGCGGAATATTCTCGCGGGCGCGCGCTGCGCAGTTTAAAAAATTGTAAAAAAAAAAAGGAAAAAGCCCGAGTCCCGCCGCATTCCTGCGCGTATATCCCTCCATTCATTATACGAGCTGCAAAATTCATCGGGTGGAAATGGGCTCGTTCCGCATTTTTCTTCTCCTTTTTTCTTTTTTTTTTTTTTGTTCCGCGAACAGATTGAAATCCCCGCGCTGAATGCGAAGTAAGTTAATTACGACGCGAAAATTTTATCGACAGCTAAATGAAAAATGAAAAATAACTCGATTGCAGCGGACCGCGCCGCCGTGCAAATTGCCGTGATCACCGCCGAGCTGCGGTCTACGTAGCTTCGATGCATATGGAAAAAAGAGGGAGGGACAGAAGCTCGAAAGCGCGAAGACACACACACTCGTCGGACGCAAAATAACCGGCGACGGGGTCAATGGACAGCCGCATAATATCTCGCTGCGCAAAGAGAAAAGGCCGACGAGTGTAAAGAGCTGTCTTTCTCGAAGCCTGCGGTGCAGCGAGGGGCGGGAGGGGGGGGGGAGGAGGCCCCTTTCAATTTCAAAGCCAATAAAAATAGCCGCGAGAAAAACAGCGCGCAATAAAAATCGTCTGCCAAAAAAAAGAAGACGATACAACGTTATAGTCGGCGGGCCGTCAAAGCGCCGGGAATAATTAATCAGCGCGTGAATAATCTCCGGCCGACTAGAAATTCCGCGAGCGAAAAAAAGGGGAAGCGCGCGTATGTCGGCGGAGAAAGAGACGGAGATGCAGAGAAAAAGAGAGCGAGCCATGCAAATGGGATAACGGTATATACACAGATCGATTCTGGGTCGGGCCAAAAAATTTCGACTGGTCGCTCGCTCGCGCGCGCATCGCGTCGACTCGTAAAAAGATTCCTTCTTCCGCTGCAGCCCGCGCGCCCGCGTTCCGGCCGAGCGAAGCGCAACAATTAAATTCGGGGCTTCGCGCTGCCAAGCCCAACGATCGGCAGAGAGAGAGAGAGAGAGAGAGAGAGAGAGAGAGAGAGAGAGAGAGAGAGAGAAAGTTTGAAACCGAAAAAATGCCCCGCGGAGCATTGCATGCATCTCTCGCCGAGAGGCAGTACACACTGCGCAGACCCAAGACGAGAAGTTGGAGAGCGCATGCATCTCTCTCTCTCTCTCTCTCTGAGCATTTGTTACTGGTAGTAGCGCATGTGTAGGACGGAGAGGATGAGGACGAGTGTACGCGGCGTGTGTGCCACTGCACATCGAAGCAGCAGCAGCAGCAGCAGCAGCAGCAGCGGCGGCAGTAGCGAGGGATTGGTTGGAAGTCGGCCAGTTGGCCGCAACCCAATCCGTTATTTCATTCTTTTTGAATCCGACGTCCTCCTCCTGCTCGCCCTCCCCCGCCATGTGCCACACAGCCTCCTTCGCCCTTTCCTTTATTTCCCTCTCTTCCTCCGCGTTCTCCATTTTCCCGAATGTCTTGGACTCACTCTCTTATACTCTCTCGCGCTCGCTTTCTCTCTCTCTCTCTCTCTCTCTCTCTCTCTCTCTCTCTCGATTTCTCCACCTTCGAGAAGGAGACAGGCAGATGGCGAGAGAAACACACTTGCACACGTACACACGTGGCGAATCTCGTTCCAAATCGCGCGCGCGCGCTTTTTTTTCCTCCCTCTCCGTTCCGTTTGCTCCCCCCCCCCCCCGCGCCTTGCTCGCCCGGATGAGAAACGGGATTTTAAAACTTTATCTTTGAAGTTAGGGCCAGATGCGACCCTCTCTCTCTCTGCACCGAGCAGACGTTGCTGCTGCTGGTGCGCTGCGCTGTGCTGCAGGCAGGCAGGCAGGCAGGCAGGCAGCTGCACAATTTCGCCGACTAAATTGTCAATTTCGGATGCGTTGATGCGGCCGGGCATTTGTCTTCGTTTCCGCGCGTCTGGCTTCTCTGCATGTGTGTGTGTGTGTGTACATACCTACATATACATATACGTATAGGTATGTGTATCTACGTATACACATCGGCACACACACAGATACTCGTGTGCACACGGTCTACGTCGTCGTTCCGCAGCGGCGATGCAATGGCTCTCTGCTATACGTGTATGTGTACCTTACTACGCGAACGTGCCGTATACGGGGCCGGGCGTGCGGGGGCATCTTTGTTTTATAATGATCGTATGGAAACGAGATTGCTCCTGGGCGCTGCAGCGCGGCTGTGTTTCTTTACGATAAAGAGAGCGGACATGCCGTAAACATGCGAATATCGCTTTTTGGACGTTTACCGCGGCGGGTGAGGGGGGGGGGGGGCGGGGGGTACGATATACGAGAGGAGCGAAGAGAAAAAAAATGAACGTCCGTATAATTCTACGATATTATTTCGCATAAGCGCATCCGTGTAAGTATTGTGTGGGAGGACGTTACGTATATGTAGGGGCACTTGATTTCGGCCAACTGCATCTTCGGCGCGCAGCGGACGATAAAACGAAACGGAGAAGAATTGTCAGAGAGCCAAGATCAACGACGACTGTTTCTAGTCTTTGTTGGTCTTCGCGAGACCGAGGACTGGCCCATACGTCTTTCTCGCGTTATCTTAGCGAGCTTTACGGGTTTCGGGAAAGTTAATGAGTTTGAAAGTAGTAGTGCGAGTCTGGGAATAGTCGGACGGCTGGGAAGGTGTTACCGATTCGGTGGTTTCTTTGCGGATTGCGGTATTGGTCGAAGGTACCCAAGTACTCGAAATCTCAATTGCAAGTACACCCTTCTCTGTAAGTCACATATAGCCAATATTCCGATCTCCGATGTATTAATATTTCCTCGAACTCGAAATATTTTCTACACTCGAGTCAATTTTGCAGCCGGTCTTCGTACGCTAAGTGACAATATTGTAACTACGTTGTTTAAGTATTAACTGGTCATGGAAATTCAGGGCTCTCTCTCTCTCTCTCACTGTTCACTCAAAGCGTTCCTCGTTTCATTAAACTTCGCCAAACTCCGTGCGCTATCTTTTTTTAAGTAGTTATTACCCAAAATTTCAAAGTCCCAAACGACGCTCAAAGCCCTTTCCATTCTCCCAAGTTTAAAACACAAGTCGCGCGCGCCGGTCAACTATATGTATATACTGCGCCGCGTTCGCACTACCTCTCGCTGCCGGTATTCAGAAGAGTCAACTCTCTCCGCGGCAACTTTCGTCTAAAATCCATAAAACTAATTCCGACGCGAGGGCAGAGCCAACTACCCCCTCAGCGATTCCCTATCTAACTCCGGAGGAAGACAAATGGACCGGCAGAGTCAGAGCGTACGTGGACAGCCCTCTATATACATATATATATATAGCTTCGACTAACACAGTTATATTATCCACACTGCGCAACTCTATACATCGCGCAAAGGCATCTTACAGCTCGTCTTTCCCCTTCCCTTTTTCCTCTTTCGCCTTTGCCTTTCCATCCCATTTTCCGTGACTTGGAAATCAAATTTTCCGAGCTGCAGCTGCGAGAGTTTGATGTCATGAATCACGCGCTTGTATACTTTGCTTCTATATTAAATAGGATTTTCTCGTCGGCGATGTAGGCCACACCGCACAATCGTGTGCACATAGGGACGGATCAATGAATAATTAAATTTCACAACAAGGCAAGAATATAAATGTATGCCGTATGGACAATGTCGATGTACTGAACTTGTCGTATTGCGGAATATTCAGTAGCTCTTAGTTTTTTCGATGGATGAAGCGCTTTTTTCACCCCCGCTACATCGATCCGTGCGAATCGTCTGCGCGAAAAATAAAGCATAACTTTCGTATCCTCAAAGGTAATCACGAATGGAATTTTTTAGAACCAATAGACTCTTGCGTACAGCGCAGAACGTCGATTTTTATGTTTTTTGGAGATAACTTATCGATCTACATTTAGCGCAATTGTGAAACTGTACGTAAAGTATTTTCGCTGCAGATTAGTTTGCATCGTGACGGAATACGCAAATCTGTATAAATCAGCGAACGCTTAGAGGCTGTGTACAGCAGTGAGGGTCAAAATATGGATTTAGTCGATTTTGATTGCAGGTAAACCCATTTAGTTTAACAATATTCCTGTTGTCACTGCCCTCGATATCAATTCTCGAATATAAACAAATATATCTTTTGTTTACAATTATTATTATCAATAATTATTGTTATGTTCTACATTGTCCTAAAATCCTTCAAGAAGAGCTTTCGACAAAAATCTTTGGAAGAACCAGAGATTGAAATCGAACTAAAAGCTTCAACTTTCGTCGCACATCCAAGTCAACACCCTCGAAGCCACAAAGTCGTAACAAAGCGCAGATTACAACTCCTCTCCCTTTCTCTCATTCCAGCCGAATTACCGCGGGAAAAAAACACACGCGCCAATGCCCGACCCCGCCCGAGGACGTATCGGAGTTCAAAGACCTCGATAATCTAATTTTTTTTAACGCACCGCAAACTCCTCCTCACCTCCGGCGCTACATGTACGAGCGACACGTGCAGCAACGCCAGGGGACTAGAGTCAGGTATCGAGAGCTAAATACGCAAGATTTTTATTTCCACTCCGCAGGCGAACTTTTTTCCCTTTCAATCGCACACAGTTCACTCTCCTTCCTCGGCGTATAATAAACTTCTTCCAGCTCGACTGCTCACTCGATAACGGAGCGTTTCCCCTTTGTCGAGCGGAGAGAAAAAGCGCGGCGCTTCTTTTTGCCGCCTCGGCCGTCTCTGCGCAGTGCAGTAGCTGCCTCGCAGCGCTGCACGATGGAGCCATCGGGAATTCGATTATCTTCGGAGACGTCACGTCGTCGAGCTCGTTTTCCAGCGCGGCGCTAATGAAGCTTGCGACACGATAAGTGGCGTTTAGCGCAGTCCGACTGCGGCTTCGTTGTTCATATTTACCGCGGCCCCGATATCCGCTCGAATTCGATTTATCGAGCCGGTCGACGTCGCGAGACGACTACGTTTAACGCAAAAATTCAGGCGTACCCGCGCGAAGTACACGTAAGAAAGCATCGCTTGCTCAACTCGAGCGTCGAAGATAACAGCGGATGGCTGCGATTTCGCGAAAGCCCGTATATATATACACTTGTAACGGTAAAGCGGGTATTTCCCCAGCGTCGTCACGAGATTCGAACTCACGGTGGGGGGCTTTCCGCGGCTCTTCGCCTCGATTCGAATGTTAATCTTCCGCCCCTCCTCCTCTCCCAGGAAAATTCTCGGAATCCGATAAGCGATGACACGACGCTCTCTTCACCGTAAAGAAAGCTCGTAAAAAGCTCACCGCGGCTGGCCGGAATGTCAAACCTACGTCCGTCCCTTACAAATGACTCTTTTTTTTTATACGCGTCCGCAGGAAAACTATAAAATTCACCCACGTCCGCGCGTTCTTTGCGCCTAAAAAAGCGACTACGTTTCAGAGGAAGAAAAAAAAAGGGGGACGCGACGAAGAAATCCCTTCTAACCCAGTTCCAAGATGCTCGGGCGCGCGTCTCTGGCATCCCGCAGTCGTGGGCAAGAATTAAGATACGTACGAGATACGAAAGGGTTGGTATTTTTGCCGAGAAGAGTAAATAGTTTCTAATAAGGCGGAGAGGGGTAAAGCGTTCCTTTGGGAAAAAAGAGGATTTATGGCTCGAATCTGAATTACGCGGGCGTCTAGATAAAATTTCCAAGATGCCGTATCTGAAATTAAAGCGTAGCTATACGTTTACATGCCGTGTGTTTTGTGCGCAGAAAAAGCTATTCTCCATCGTTACGACGCGTCCAGCTGGCAAAACGATACCTTTATCAAGTTTAAAATTGAAGCGACCACATCGCCGTCAAGGAAGACACAGCGGCTATTATCGTACATAAAGTCTCGTCTTCGCCTGTACACATACGCGCAGGTCAGTCGCGGGAGTTTCCGGAAAAGCCAAAGTCGCATCGTCGCGCGAAGTAGGACAGGGAGGGGGGGGGGGGGCAGTCAGCCGCGTATTTCAAAAGCCGCAGAGCCGGCCGTCGCCATGAATTAATCACGCGGCCCGGCTATGGGTTACAATAACCCGAGCGCGTGCACCTCATCCCCGTAGAATCTCTCTCTCGTTCGCGGGCACGTCGTACATCATCGCCCGGTTCCCTTCACCCAAAGTGTCGCGGGCGTCCGGTTATACGCGTGTGCGGCCCAACAGCGCAGCAACACAGCATAACGAGCCGATTTTCAATAATACGAGTATAATCTGCGACGGCGGCCCGGAGCTTCCGTCGCTCATTTACGCTCCGTGGACTTTCCGCGCCGTCGAGCGCACCATCGCGCGCAACGATTCACTTATCCGGCCCTGTCATCGCGCGGCGCTCCTCCGTCATGTTCCACGACCCCTTACCCCCATCCCCCCTCTCCAGCCGCGAATCCTCGCGGTCGCCGTCGTCGTCGTCGTCGTCGTCGACATAACAACTCGGGCGAATTCCCCCGAGGGCTGCTGCGCTCGAGATTCGACTTGAGCGCGCCCCTCTGATACATGTAGGTTACCTATATATATATCTATACGAATAATCCGTCACCGCAGCTACACCGAGTGTACAAGTAAATAAAGCTCGGCTCTATATAGCGCCCGGCGAGATGATCGGAGTCCTACTCATATAGAGCCCCGAGTCCCTTTATCACCGGCACTGCTGCTGCGCTGCTGCGGTGCTGCGCCTATACACAACGGCGACGACGACGACGACGAGGAGGACGCAACGAACGACGACGACGACGACGACGACTCAGACGTACAGTCTCATCAATAGCCATAAAGGCGTCAAAGCTCAACATCGCCCTATATAATACCACGAAAGCATTTGCATCGGAGAAGGAGGAGGAGGAGGGGGTTGGGGGGTGAGGTGAGCACCGAGGTCGTCGTATAATACCGGGGTGGGAGGGGGAGGGGGCGCGCGCAGGAGGCTTATTCCGCAAAATTTACTGCGGCCCCTCTGAGCGGCGCGCGCTGCACGATATATCGGACGAAATTGAAGATACAGCCATTATACACGTACGCAAATTGATGGAAATGGCGAGACAAAGCTTCGCGCGCATAAAATCATGACCCGTGCACCCCCCCCCTCCCCCCTCTTCTCCGTGTATAGTCGAATATGTACTCCAATTAGGAGCTCGGCCGCGCGCGCACGCGTGTATACACATATAATATATATATATATATATATATATATATATACACATATACAGGTATACGTATACGACGAAATCGGAGCGAACGAATATGGGAGAGAACGAAGGCAGCGCGCGCTCTCTCTCTCTCTCTCTCTCTCTCTCCTCGGATTTAATGCATGACGGGAACGAGTTTGCATTGCAGAGAGAGAGAGAGAGAGAGAGAGAGAGAGAGAGGGGTGGAGGGGGGAGAGCGCGTGCCTCGCGGGAGCTGCCGAATTCGGCGCGCGGCGGACTTGGATCGGCGCCAAAGTAGGCAATATGCATTAGCCCTCTCTGTCTCTTCCTCTTCTTCTCTCTCCCTCTCGCTCGTGTCATACAGGCCACTCGCCGCTTTAAACTCTCGGCTGCAGATTAAATTCGCGTTTACGAATTGCCGATACTCATTCTCTCTCTCTCTGCGCCTCTCGCCCTCCCCCTCGAATGTGTAATCAGTTGCGACGACATTCCCTCGCGCGAAATTATACGCGACCTGGCGTCTATTGCCCGTGTAAATCACCGAGGCACTGCAGGCGCGGCTCTCGAGACTCTGCGCGCGCAAACGCTTCGCAGAGGCCGGATGGGTTGGGAATAAGAGAGGGGGGGGGGGAGAGCTGTTCGATGACGAATTCAAGAAATTATTGGCGCAGCACGTGGCGCGGATAAAAATTTGAGGACGCAGAGAGGGTGAGATACAGTGATGGCTTTGACGGCGCTGTGTCCCACGCTAAACGACGTAGAATAATTTGTTACTGTTATTAAACGGTACGTAGCATGAGTGACTATCTAAAATACGAATTTCAACTTTCTCGAAAGTCATGTCAGCTTTGACAACCGACGATTGTACTCTCAGCGCAGCCATTGTGTTAAAGTACATAGGATTTTCTGTGTCATCGAGCATGACGCAGCGTCTAAATTTTGATACGCTCGAAAGAAGAAAAAGGGGGTGCCGCGCGCGCGAGAGAGAGAGAGGGTTTTTCTATTCCGATATTCAATTTCTGTAGAGTCTCGACGTAGAATGTTGGAAGGGGGCGGAGGGGGGGGGGTCACGTTAATTCTTTTCCAAACTACTGGGTCGCTGCTGCTGGTTGGGCGTAGGCTGAGAGGGAATCGATGACTCCGCTCTTTTTTCCAACTTACTTTTCTAGGCGATTTGGCCGTTTAGCTTATGATTTCTCGCTGCAGTAAATTTAAAGTTTCGCGCGGCCGGGCTTTCCCCGCCGTGCGCCACGGAACATTTTCCGCGAGTAACGCGCGCGCAGCCAACTTTCGATGTAATTTTTCATTTGTCTGTGAAGTTGCGGGAGAAGCGCGCGGTACGATACATTTAACGGTGTGTAACGCCGGGCCGAGAGTTACGAGCTCGCGGCTAGTGTCTGCGGAGCTTTTCGAGACGCGAGCTTCATGGCTTCGCGAAATTAGACAACCGCATTAGGGTAAACGGCTTATTTTTCCGTGTATATATACGTGAAAGTGTAACGGGTGGGAGGAAAATGATTCAGGGCGAGAGCAGGGGTTGGAGAGTAAGGGAATGCGTCGAATGAGAGGAGCGAAATGGAATGGGAAGAGCCGGGATGAGAAAGAATGTCGCGAGAGGATTCTAGAAGTAGAATGACTAAGCATAAAGCACAGGGACTCTATAAGGTGTAGGGTATGTGTATACGTAGAGGACGGAGAATATCCAAGGGAGTCATATTGCTCGAAACATGTCCACGAAGTGGAAGCTTTCGCCGCAAGTTGTAAGTTAGCCAAGTTCATGCCGGTAGTAAAAGGAAATGTGCTTGTACCTCTTAGAACAATGGATGTTGCGGATATACAGGCGTTGATTAGCCTTTGAAGCTTAGCGTTTAGCCCTTGCGAGATTTCGCCTCATATACACCGGAGAATAGCGGTCGGATAAAGGCAAAATTATGAAATTGCCGTATCGTAAGATGATTGCGGGACAAAAAGCTTGTAATGTATTTTTGAAAGGGATGAAGAGGATTCACCGATGCGACACTATACACTTCAAAATGTACATAGAGATGTGTATTTCAAAATAGGATAACTGTTGGGTAGTTGGTATAGTTTATTGATACAGGCGAAAAAAACAAAGAGTTCTGAGACTTACATTAAACGATCAAGTTGTTCGTTAAATTCAAGTTAATATTTAGTTTGAAAAAATACTTTTCTTATCTGTCATCAAGAACATATCGATTGGTAAATTACCTAAGGAATCTGAAAAATAACAGGTGAAAAAAGAACCAATTTGTTAACTACTTATATTAGAAGTATAAATCGAATTATCGAATTTTTTTTATATTATTAAAGTAAGTCTTTTGTTACAGATGAAGCCTCGATGAAGCGCAGTTATTCCGATTACGCAACGGAGCATCGCAATCGGCAAATTGCGATTTCTATAATCAATTACAAATAAATAACTTTTTTTTTATTTGCTTCATTACAGCCCGAAATTCAAATAATTAAATAACTTTCGAGCCTGCTTAAATATAATTATTTTCATTATACAAATTCGAATAAACTCATTATATTTTACTTTACAATGAGATACTTCGTTAATTATTGAGGCCAACTCATGATGCACGAACTCATTGCTCGAACTACTTACAAGCGACAGAGAAACACGTTCGCGATACAATTAACAAATGGTAAGGATTCCGCTAATTTTAGGAGTGTCTCCCCCCCCCGCCCCCAATGCATTCAGTGCAGCGGACTCCTTGCGGCTGCAAGACGAAAGTAAAAAAAAAACGAAAAACGCGCGGTCGCATAGTGCGGTGCCGCCGCAGCGATCACCCGAGCTTTTTATTTTAAACGCTGACTGGCTTTCGCGCGCAAATTGCGCTCGTAAATTCACTTGGGCGCACTCGACGCTCGCACGCGCACACCTAAATTTCATTCGGAAGTAGAGCTTTTTCTTAAAATCTTCAAATATGCATGTAAAAAGGCGCGCTCTCGACTTTTTTTTACGTTCGAGAAAGTCTAGAGGACACAGGGCTTTTCCAAGAAGGGAAAATTTTCCGGTAATTTAACCATTACCATGCGGTTAAAGGGCAGCGGAAACGAAGTCGAGGACACACTTAATGCGATTAAATTTACTCCGATGTTGCCACTGCTGCTGCTGGAGCTTCTGTCACTAGTGCCGTTCGCGAAGTTGATGACCAGTTAGTAAGCAAAAGTTGCAAGTTGAGGGTTGTTTTGAGGGTCGTTGGGAGAGCTGAAATTGGAAACTCGAAGGTTTTCGAATCTAATGGGAATCGCCTAATGAAGGGAAACATTATTAGAAAAAGTGCGGAAAAGTTTTCAACGGAAACGATCTTCTATTATTAAAAGCTCGGTTCGGCAAACGCGAGCTTTACCTCTGCTGGTTGGAACAAATATTTGATAAAATTTACAGGCATAAAATATGCAGTTTTATCGTTAAACAATTTTTATCCTACGCGATTCGCTGATAAAAATGCAAAAATTCCCTCGAGTTTTTAGTTATCACGTTCCATTCAAGATTTTGAACTTTAATTTTGCTCTAAAAATATTACTCCATTATGGAATAATTAGCATAATGAACTTTCTCGTTGAAAGCCTTGAGAAGATTTTAATCCTTTTTTACTTACAGTTACTTTATTTGCTGTAATATAATTAGAGTACATATCTTTGCTTTTTCACCTGAAATTTCATTATGCGCACAGTCTGGGCGTATATTTTCAGTTTGGTATTTCAAATTACAGAGTTATTCTCGTGAAAACGCTTTCGTCCAGCTAACTCGACCTCACTTCAATTCGTCGTCGTCGTCGTCAAAAAAAAAAAAAATGAATAAAATATTTTCATACCCTCAAGAGTTTAAAAATTTTCGAGAAATAAAAAAGAAGCCGTGTGTTTATTCAAAGCCTTAGGGCTTGGTGATTAGCGAGAAGATATGTAATGAGAATCCAGCAGGAGCTTGCGCGAGCTTTAGCCATTACGCCTTCTGAAAGTTTAAAATCTATTTATTCGTTGCAAAATGAGCGCAGAGCGCCGCTGCGCTTAAAAATGTATGGCTGTATTACTGCTGAAATAACCGAATCATTTCTCGAGTCAAGAGCGGCGGACTAATTGAATTTCGTCGGAGCGTCGACTTATAAAATTATTCTTCCCTCTTTTAGAGCTGCGCCCGCCCACCAACCCCTTCCACGAAGCCGGAGCGGAAAAAAGCCGGGGGGGGGGGGTTAGAGAAAGAATTAAATAAAAAATTACAAATTATGTACAACATCGAGCGGCGCAGCTGACAACGAACGCCGGGAACCATCGGGAAGAGAAGCGCTTAAAATCTATATGTGTATTTTGAAGCGAAAGTTTTTATCGATCTTCACTGTCGTCGTACTTCGCCGACTTTGCCCGAGCGACAAGAGTTACTAAGTGCTCGAGGCACTTAGTAACTTAGTAACGCGTACATCTCCAGAATTCTTTCGCGGAGGAGGAGGAGGAAAGCCGCGGAAGTTCTCGTCAGTTTTTTCGTAGTTTTAATCTGTCAATCTTTTACGACCGAGAGAGAAATAACGTAAGCCGAGACGACTCTTTTCTCTTCGTTCCCCGAGTCGTCGTTCGCTTGAGAACTCGACACACGAATTGAACGTTTGAAGGGAATTAAGGGCTCTGTTGCGCTTCGGGATTACTTCGTTATCTTCGTTCTTCTCGACGGGCTACACCGGCCCCGAACGCTTTTAATTAAGGTAGGAAGACATTGAATTTAAAGGATCATCCGATCTGCATGCTAAATAAAGAAACCGCATCGGGAAATATTTACGTATCCTCGAGTGAGTGCGAAAATTCAAATTTTTGAGATGCTTCGCAGATTATTTTTGTCGGCTTGTACAGCACTTGCCTGGCGGTTGGAAAATTTTAATGGCTCGTCGGCTTTTTGTCCGATTTTAATCAGCCGAAGCCTCTTATTTTCGTTTTTAATTTTCAAAGTGCCAGGAAAAAGTAAATTTTTTATTTTGCAGAGGCGTTTTTAGTTTAGAGGGATTTTTTTTTTCATTAATTATTGAGCAAAAGATTGAAAAATGAGATTGCTTTGATCACGTATTACGGAGGAGTAAAAAAGTTTATCTATTTGAAATTTTGAAAATCAGTGGATCTCTTGCATACCTTGAACGAGTTCTTTACCCAGCTGACTAAAACTGATTAAATTTAAAGATAGAAATTTAGCTTGTTAAAAAAAAGCTTTTGAAAGACTAAGTCTGATTCGAAGATTAATAAATTATTTTTGCATTTTTTTTTCTTAATTTTAGAGATTGCAGATGGTGTTGGCTATGTACTGATTTCATCAAAACATTTACAAATCGAATAAGATATTACATAACCTCAAAAATAGTATTCGATCATAAATAATAAGTGCTTACTCTTGTTCACCACATGACTACGGAGTGTTTCGAGATAACGGTTACAATTATTTATGTTTAGTAAGTCTCGAGTTTATATAATTTTGTGTTACTTTTTATAAATAATGAGAAATACATCGCGAGATGGAAGAGTAAAACGATCGTCACATTTAATTACTATATTTAATAAAATTAAACTTTTCACTAACTGAATCAACAAAAACTCTGTGTTCCGAGGTAGCCTATGCAATAAAAAATAGTTACCAATTTGAGTTCTGATGGTATCAAATGAACAGTAAGCAACCAATGAGAGTACCCTTAAAGGATACAATTTACGTAGAAAGGATAAATAATATTGGGATAAACGATGCGCCGCTGCAGATTGGCATAGCGAATCTCTCTAATAACTGCGAGAATTAGCCAACTCTTTTGGAGTATGCATCGGAGCGTAAATGGCGAAGGCGGGGGCAAAACGACGGCGGGAGCAACAGTTAGAGAGTAATCCCCAGATGTAACAACACGGGTTCATTAAAATACAAGCTCCTAACTATCCTCGACATGCAAATTTCACTATTTCAGCAGAACCGAATTTCCAATCCTCTTGAAGCCCTCCTCACCCCCACCACCCCGAGCCCCCTCCCTCCTTCCCTCTTGCGCCGCGTAAAATATGCAAGCTTCCTTAAATCCCCATCGAGCTCGGCGGCCGAGCTGCGTATCTCAGCTCACGAATTCCTCATCAACTTAAATTGCTTCCAGCCCAAAGCGACCCCTCTAAATCCGGCAATTTTTTCTCTTGTTCCCGACTACTTCCAGTTCCGCTACTCTTTTCCTATTTTCTCTTCCCCCCCCCCCCATCCCCCGGCCCCTACATCGCAAAGCACGAAATTCATTTCCGACACTCGAGCGGCGAAGCTACCCCCATACATCCTCGTTTCTCTTTTATCCCTCCACAGCCACCTTCTCCTCCTCCTCAGCATTCGCGACAGTCGATCCGCTAATTTCGCTAATACGTCTCTTATCTCCGCCGCACAGCCTCTCTCGCTCGCGGTGCCACTGCGATGTTTTATAATTACAATCAATTTTAGCTTCGTCGCGCTCGCGCCGTAGCGTCTTTAAAATTCGCGCGCGAACGAGAATATAAGCGAGTGGCTGCGGCCGCCGCCGTTAGCTTCCGAACGAAGAGCTAGAGTCGCGCGAGCAAATTGAAAAAGAAGGAGCTGGAAGCGAGCGAGCGAGAGAGAGGCGACGGAGATATAGTCGAGAGTGTAGACGCCAACGGCAGTCGCCGCGGGAGGGAAGAAGAAGAGGAGGAGAGGAGGAGGAGGTGCCGGAGGAAACGCCCAGGCAGCCGGTCTGAATATTCATTCGAGAGCACGAGCTCGAGAGCGCGAGGACTGCGGACATACCGTGAGAGATAGAGAGAGAGAGAGAGAGAGAGAGAGAGAGAGAGAGAGAGAGAGAGAGAGAGAGAGACACGGCCCAGATGAGACGCGCGAGAGACTGAATTTTCCATGGCAGCGAACGGCTTTTCGAAAAATTTCTTTAGACCCCGAGAGGGAGAGAGAGACAAGGGACGTCGCCCGGAGACGGTAATTTCGTCGTGAGCCATTAATTGTAAGCACATTTCTCCGATAGAAATTCTGAGCGCGTTCCGCCTGGCCTCGCTCTGCGACGTGCTCTCTCTCTCTCTCTCTCTCTCTCTCTCTTTCTCTCTCTCTCTCTCTCTCGATTCATTCAGTGTGTACAAGTGCGATCGCGCGATTCATTTTCGAAACACACTCAATTTTTCATGAGCTGTTTAAAGCGAAGACGACGCGATCGTGTATGCGAATCAGCTGTTTTGATTCGAGTCAATGGACGTAATTGACGCTTCGTTCCTGTGTATCAAGACGATCTCTACGGATGTTCCCTGAGATTAGCGCAAATTTATTTTCGCACTCCTGGAGTCTTGAATAAATTACGGGTGTTTAGAGTAGGTCTGTAATTTCATGAAGAAAAGCTCTTTGGTAATCAAAGTCAGAGCAAAAACCGTTGCGAAAATTATGGATTTTGGTTTTTGAAAACTTGCGAATATCGCTTACTCGAAAATTGTTTTTCCTATATGTATATAATTTCTCAGTTCCTGTCGTTATTCAATACATTATTTTAAAAAATTAAGTTGAGAAGAAAATCAATTATCATTCAACTTTTTACCGTTTATCGCAGAAGCTTAATCTTCTTTTCAATTATGTGCAGCTTTTAAAATTTGAGAAAAATAAGCGTTCGATGAGCTTGACTTTGCTTAATTTTTGAAACTACAGACTGCAAATCATTATTAAAAAAAGCCTATAAAGTAAAGTATTGATCCAATTCAGTGTATTATTATGATATTCATTTTATTGACGCGTCTGCAGTTTTACACGTATCCAAGAAAAATAACGATCCCAGCTATATATCTCCCGACAATTCTTAACGAACCGAAAAACATAATTTCCTGGTCGTACAATTCGGCTCGCGCGTTTTCGCGCTGTAAAAACCGGCTAGTTTTCCAACGCCAAAAGAATGCCTTCCTTCCAAACAATTCCAAGATATTCCGCGGCGAAAGAATCTTTCGCTCGCGATTCGCCAGATTGCCCGGGCTCGCGATATAAGCAGAGGCTCCGAAGGCGAGAGCGGTAAGAATTGCTGTCAGAAACTGTTGGAATTTTCACCGAAGATTATCGGCAGTAATGTCGAAGTATAGACGGTAATGCGCGCGCGAGAGCTTTGCGCGCGCGGATATAGACGGGAGAGTGGCAAGAAGCTTATCCTTACGGCCTTGAGGTGCAGGGCTAGCGCATATTCTTCTGTGTACGCGGCGAGAGAATGCGCGCTTTCACGGGACTATAAAACGAAGGCTACTCGCGACTTGGGTTCGTTGAACCGCGTTTAATTTTGCCCGACGTAAATGATGAACAGTGACGGAGCTACTTCGTCTGTATTTTTGGCTTTTGTTAAATATTCAGGTGGCGCGAGACAGTTTCGTACTGGGGTGTCTCTTCGGGACAGAGCTTTCCTGTATTAATTAAAATGGTTATTTTAATGCCGATTCGCACGTCGGTTGTCAGAAAGAGAATCGTTTCGAAAACTTTATAAATGAGTTGGATCGATTTGAAATTTTTTTAGAGTATAATGGCAATAACTTTACAGTATATCTCAGAGAAAAGTTAAACATTGAAAAATGTTCGTAGTATGTTTGGTTCTTTACTGAGATAAGTCTAAAAAGGAAAAAAAAACATTAAAATTTACGCAAAGTTACGCTACTTAACCGTGAAACATTTCAATCCCTTCCGAGTCGTACACCCAATTTTAAAAACGATTCTTTTCCTCTTATAGATATCAGTGTTTTTCCATCCCCAGAAATATTTCTAGCGTATACGAAATCGAGTTGTCGCACCCCAGCACCATAAAATTAGAACAACCGAAGTGGAAGTTCAGAAGCCCCGTCTCAAAAATACTTGAACGTCTTCCGCGAGAAAGCTCTCTCTCTCTCTCTCTCCATCCGAGAAACTCTCAAGACCTTTAAAAAAGGGATAAACTGCATAGCAGCAGCAGCAAAGAAAGAACAACCATCCCAGGGGCTATATCAGCTCCGAAAATTTCTCGAGCGCCAGTTTCTCTCTCAAAGCTCGCGCGCAAAATTCCGACTGCCAGGATGAGGCACGCGCTTGCAAAGGAAGTCCTCCCTCCCCCTCCCCCACCCCCCCCGTCGACCTCGATACAATGCTGCCACGGCTGAAAGGCGTAGACGGTTCACGGGAGCTCAACCGCACGTACGCCTTACGTACACTGCTCGAGTCCGAAAATAGCGCCAGGTTTAGTGCTTACGAATGAAGCTCGACTTCGCCCTTTGCCGAGAGGACGAGAAAAACGCGTAGTTTGACGCGTAAACGCGGGGGTAGCGCGCGCGCCAATCTGCAAGGATTTGAATTTCGCGAGCGCATTATCGAAAATTAATAGAAATCAATTCCGTTGCTGAACGATAGTGTATTTTCAGCGTTTGAATTATAAATATGCTGCGTTCGATCGTTGACCTGCGCTGTCGTGTCTAATGAATAAAATGATTATCGCAATATCTAGTGATTACAGAGTAATAGAACAAAATTTGACTTAAAGCAAAGATATTGTTACCAGCGACCACTTAAATAAAAACGTATAAGAAAAAGTAAGAAAGCTACAAAACGATCACGGCTTTCCCCTACTCTCGAGCATCGACAACTCGTTCTGGTCCGTCCGATCGTAACGAATTTTCTTCGGAATGGTAGCTCTTTTACGGTACTTTTGTCCTACTTCGGTATTTGGATTTTGTTGTTTTTTTTTTCGAACTCCCAACATTATTTCCGCGAGAAAAAAAAAAGGTTGGCAAACGCTAACGCGTGCTCGCTTCCTTTTCCCGCTCACCTCGAACGATCCGAGGGATGGGGGGGGACGGGGCCACAAAAAAGCGGTCGCTGCTGTACAGACGTACCTTCGAAAACAGAATTTGAACTTTTAGTCCCCGTTCGTTTCCAATTCGTTGGCCGCGCGGATCCTTACTTTCGCCTGTTTACCTGTGTGTGTGTGTGTATGTGGGTGTGTGGGTGTCTCGGCGAGTAAAAAGAATACGAGGAAGCTCCCTTTTTCTTCGCTGATCCCTTTCATCCCTAAATCGCGTCGGTTGCGCGCTTTATTTTTACTTCCTCTTCCTCACACAGCTCACTGTCTCTTCGTTCGCTCGGCTCCTCCGCGGTGGCGCCGCGCTCTTTTTTCTTCCTCCTCCTCCTCCTCCTCTTTCTTTCTTTCTTTCTTTCTTTTTTGATTTCTATATATTTCATGCCTTTCTTGTATTTGCGCCGCGGAGCGCAGCGGCGCGATTGCGACACGCGCTGACTCCGCCTTCTGTCTCTCTCTCTCTCTCTCTCTCTCTCAGTTCGTGTCCCACGAGGCGAAAACGTGCCCGCGTTACCGATACCCACATCGAAATCTCTCCTCCTCCTCCACCCCCCCCTCTCCTTCGACCTCGGCCATCCCTTATTCGCGTTTGCTTCGGAGCCGCGCTTCTTATTTCTCGGCACGTTTCGTCCGTAGTGTGCAAATAGATACGGCTCAGAGAGGAGAGAGGACGGAGAAGGAGAGAACGAGAAAGGACGGCGCGGCGCGGCTCCCGTAAATCTTATAGGCGAGCGCGCGTTCGCGAGAGAGAGAGAGAGAGAGAGAGAGAGAGAGAGAGAGAGAGAGAGAGAGAATACCGCTGAAAGCTGTCGAGGAAGCGCGAATTTCCGCGCGTGCGTTTTATAGTTCTCGCGCTATACACAGTGAAGTTTCGGTGCATTTTTCCGTGAATCTATTTTTCTCTCTTTTTCCCTCTCTCTCTCTCTCCTCTTTGTTTCTTTTCATTCTTAAATAGATTGCGCGCCATTTCGCCGGGCTACTACTACTACTCTGTGTCTCGAGTCCTCGGCTTTTTTTCTTCTCCATACCGACGAGCAGCGCGGAATGGCTGTTTCTCTTTTTTAAGACAATCCATGTACGGCATAGCTCATGGTTATTCTGATTCTTTGCGAGTCATACATATTTTCATGAGATCTTGCTTTCTCGCCTGCTGCGGACGGCGGGAGTATATGGAGGCCAGCGTGAGTTTGAGTGAAAAAAAAGAAGGCAACGAGATTCACCGTGTCAATCCGATTTTTAATTTACAACCGCTGGAATTGTCGGTAGGTAAGAGGTTTTGCTTCTTAAGAATGCCTTGTAATAGCTTGTTTTTTTTTTTTTGAGGTTACGTCGAAACGTGTTGAAAATGTTTCTTCAAATATATTATTCTTAAACTCAAATTATTCGTATTGCTTGTGTGTGCAATTTTATAAAAAATTAAAGTAAAGTGTGGTACAAGACAGAACTAGTTGGACAATAATTAGATCAGTTCTACAGTACATTGTAGGGTAGTCTTCTTACGAAAACAACCTCACTAGGTTTTAAATGACAACAACTGATCTTTCATTTTTTTCGAGAATGCTTACAACTTTGGATACGAGCGGGCAGTTATTACTGATACTTCTATACTGAAGCTCTAGATAATAATCCAATTTTTCGTTGTTAATATAATTCATTTTTTCTATTTGATGCGAACTATATATCGAATCCGAATAAAATTATTAATAATAATGATGTAGTAACGAAAATAATTATGATTAACAAACATTTTTGTTATACGATTATCAATATGAATCGATTAACAAATGAAAATATAATCAGAATAAACGAGTATAAGATAGATGAATTGAGTTTTTATCAAAAACAAAGCATGATTAAAATCGGGCATTCGGATCGAAAGTTCTGGGGCTTGAGAAATGAAAAATCGGTTATTTTCATAAAACCCGGTGATATATGTTTATTTCACCGCAGACAACTTTTTATCGGAACATCCAATCCTGGTAACTTTTTTTAATTAAAGATCGATCATTGCGCTATAATTTATTATCTGGAAAGTTTGTTTGCATCTCTATACGCAGAGTTTATGGCGTTAAGTGATAAATAATTTTCTGTCTTTTTAAACGTGTTAAACTTATGAAACGAAAAATTATATTAACAAAAAATAAATAAATACCATTTTTAATGCTAAAATACAGCTTTTATCGTATTTTAAATTAAATATTAAAATTCAATCGGATCGAAACTGCTATACCATAAAAACAGGAAAAAACAAAAATTTAATGATTCGGACTCGAGGAAAGTACATAAATTCTTTTAATTTCATGAATCACTTATAAAGATAATAAATATATGTTGAAAAGAAGATAAATGAATTGAGATTCGTGTTTATTTTATTTGTGTAATAAAATGCAATTTGAATCAAACAGAGACACAGTCATACTGCATTTCACTTTTCATATTAGAAAAAACCAATGTATTCGATCATGTATCACACTGTATTTTGAAGTTAGAAATTACACAAATATTTCTAATCTCTGAACGCATACAAAAATTGAATATTTATCCTTTAATGTTTCTAAGCAAAATCACAGCTATCATGTTTCTAAGAGTCGACAATAATTCAAATTATTTCACTGCGCAAGTAGACAATAAAAAAAAAATTGGATGCGAACGGCTGGTTCGAGTGTGAAAATTGGGGATTCGATCGGGCCCCCTCTTCGCCGCAGCTGACTCGATATTTTTCACGAAGTCAAACGATAATAATAATATCGAGCGCAGCCGCGCGCCCGCATTAAATACAATAAAACCAAATAAATGCGCTCTCCGCGTTTGCTTTGCGCAGACGAATGGCCAGCGCTCAATAGGCGGCGAAATCGCGACTCGCTACAGCGGCTAAAAAGCGGGGACATTTAATAAAATTGTTGACAAGCTGTGTACGCGCTTCGCGAATAATACACGCAAAATCGCGCATTAAAGTTAATCGAGGCGTGCCGGCCGGCAGGGCGAAGATCGGGCTCGTTCGGCTTGATAAATTATGTCACGTGCAATTGGCGAAATTCCCCCTTGCGGTGCGTCAACGCTTTTATCTATACGGGTATAATAAAAACTCGATTTTCCCTTAACACTTAGCGTTTAACGAGGCGACATTGAACTTAGGTTTATTCCGGAAAAATATATTCCTGCGACGAGCCAAGCCGTCGAAAATGCAAAGTAAAAGAGCAGAGCAGGAAAAAATTAATAAGCCGACGCAGCGCATGCAGTGTGTATCGGTAAATTTTTAGCACGACGAGTTATCGATTGAAAGAAGGGGGGAGATAGATGGAATGTGAAAAAGGTAGTATTAAAATTAGCTTGACTCTTGCGACTTCGGGCTCGGGAGAAATATTTTCACCTTGGATGCCGACAATATTTTGTCAAACCGACATACTTAGATGAGGTAAATGATTTTTACCTGGCGTTATTAATTAACGCTTTTCACTACGTTATTCTGCATATTTTAAATAGCTATTGGCGATTAAAGTACACAGCAGTGCCGAAAATATTTGAAAGCTGCCTACGGGTAGGTATCGATGTCTGTATTGATATACTACGTAGAGTATTGGACTACTCTTAAAAGTGCTTCTAATTTGTGACGCTGCAATATATTTTATTAGCCAATGGAGTTCTATACTGAGAAAAAGCTCATTAAAAATAACCGCTACTATTTTCAATAATTTTCAAATTGAAATAATTATATTTTTCGTTTGATTTCTTTAATTTTTTATATTTAAGCGTTTATTTTGTTAAGTTGCGTAATTCTGCCACCAAACATTAAACGTATATATATTATTTTATTTTGTAATAGGGCTTAAACCTGTATATAATTAATCAATATTATCTATAAATCAATCAAATAATCTTCCGGAAAATATAATGAACAGTCTTTGCAAGTTAAATTTAAAAAAAATGTATTAGTACCAAGTTTAAAGATTACTTTTGTTCAAACGTAAAAATAGATAGAATTTTAAAATACTTTTATATCTGCGATCTAATTATTATTAATGAGCTTTTAAGCTCAATTACAAAGTGGAAATGACCTATTATTCTTTGTTAACTTGTGCAAATTTTATGAATTCACTGGAGAGTCCTCAATTTCCTGTTCCTTTACCACGTATGAAAAAGAGTCTATTCATACGCTTATCAAAAAAGCACGATGTGTAATAAAGGAAGATGTAGCCTTTTTCAGACTTGGATTATGTTTGAGCCATGATTTCAGCAAGAATAAGTAGACAATGGTTTGCGATAAGAAAAAGGCACCTATTTCACTGTAGAACATGCCAATTTTCAGCAGCTTTATTTTTAATACGCCAGAACGCGTTTCGGGTGCCCTAATCTATCCTTGAACCATAATACATAAAACCAAATGCAGCCATGAATATTGGAATTTCAATGAACACATAGTACGCAATGTACGAGCCGGAATCGCATAAAGTTTATCTTGGCTTTACAACATCCGGTCATAACTTTTTTGCATAACGATCATCGTTTCATTGCAATAGACCTCAATTTATTCCAAGAATAGAGAACTGGCGAATGATCAACAAAAATGAATTGAAAACTGTAAATCTATGTTAAAAGAAAAAGATTGCGCTCTTGAACTTTTGTCTCGCTGAATTGGACGTAACATTTTACTTAGCTTTAGTGGAATATAAACAAAGTACGTTTTTAAATGGCCTGGAATTAGATCTACGACTAGAAAAATGTTCCGCTATGAATAAATAAAAGTTACCGCTGCAGAAGGAACTACAGGATTTTTCACACTGTCTCAAGAGAAAAATCCTTTAAAGCTCCAGAGAGAAAAGTCGGTATAACTCATCCAGTCTTTTCGTATATACAGCAGGCAATTCAAACATGTCGCGACTTAAAAAAGAATTTTTGTTTCGGGCTTACGAATGGAAACTCTGCTCTATGTTCGCTTGTTCTTTCTTGTTTCTCTTTTTTTTTTGAAAACGAAAGTTGGACAAAATATTTCCACGGGAAAAGCTCAGCCTTTTTCTCATTTGAATCCGAGGTTCCGGGGGAGACTCAAGAGGAAATGCAGAAAGCTCGAGAGAAAGGGAGAAGTTCTTCATTTCCACAAAACCATCGGCATTTTCCTCCAGAAATTTCTGATAAACGCGGAGGAGAAAAAGCGCCGGAAAAAAACTAGCCGCCCAACTCTGCGCGATACGAAACTTCGGGATCGCAATGTACATATATACCTTTCCTCGAGCCGAAAATTCCTCCCCTACACTCCCCGCGCGTTTCCCGCGAAAAAAGGAAATTGATATCCCGACACTCGCACGTGTGGCCCTCCCCCTCTCCCCCTCTTTTCCTCGCATTGTCCGGCACTTTTCCCACTCGGCAGTTTCAGCATCGATTCGACGACAAAAAAAAATGAGGAGAAGAAGAAGGTCCGGAAACTCGGCGCGCAACTTGACAAAGACCGGTCGACAACCTCGACGAGTAGTTGCGGCCGCGCGGCTTATACACGAGGGAGTAATGACACGCTCCCTCTTTTGGGGGAGGGGGGAGGGGGGGACGCGAGAGTACAAGGAAGAGCCGAGCTTATGCAGAGACACGGCCGATGAGCCGCCCGGGGGGGTGTTATTACTGCTGCGCGAGGGCTACTCAGCGGCCCCAGGATGGAAGTAAAGGACAACGTAAAAGGGCACGGGAATTTTTCCAAGATTTTTCGGTGTCCCGGAGACACGTGACTGCGGGCTCGCTTCGCTCGAAAAGACTTCCTCGGATTCACGGGAAATTTCGAGGAGGCACGCGCGCGCGCGCGCGGATAAGGGCTTTGAACATTTTTCCCGTCCAATTTAATCTCGCTCGTTAATGCGGCACTCTTTAGATTTTTATCGCTTTTCTTTCCGATTCAAGGCAAACTTATTCCAACGTAAGAAGCGTTGGGTGGTTTACTTTATTAAGATCCAGCACACAACGAGACGAAAAATCTAAATAATTTCTACTTCTCCGCATTCTTTCGCTTCCCGCACCGCCGCAACTGCGACCTTTGTTTTCTCGCGAGACAGCGCCTCGCCGCATTTCGTACTCAAGAATTTAATATTTTTTTTTGTCGCGCCGCGATTTCGGACAGCTGCTGCATAATTTTTTCAGCGACAGCAGCAGCAGCAGCAGCAGCAGTACCAGCAGTGCATATGCCACGACGAAATTTTTTGTACAACGATAAGCAAGTCACTCTGGCGTACACCGCGCGGTCCGCTACAGCTGCTGCCCGAGGAAGAATTTTCCGGTCTACCGAGACAGCGCACGCACCGCGTCTCTTGTCGACCGGCTATGCGAAGTGGGCTAATGCCATGTAAATACGAAAAAGCCGCGAAATTTATTCGCCGAAAGTTTGGCCAAAGGAGTCCACTCTGCATAAGTGCCACAGGCGTCGTCGTCGGCGCGCAGCTCTTCCTTCGATTACCGCGCATGCAGAGAAGGAGAAAAAGTTGTCTATCCGCGGACCGAACTCTCGGACTCGAGCTTGTAAGGGGGAGGTGGGGAGTGAGGAGGGAAAACAATAAATTTCGAACTGGGTAGCGCGAGCCATTCTTTCGAGGCGCGCCTTTGGGAGAATTTCGCCGGCGATAACTTTTTTCCCGCTCTGAAATCGTCGATGTACAGAGACGCTATGCGTTTTTCTGCGCGGAGTACGAAGCTTTTAAAAACTCGCGCGGTTGGCAGGATTTACGAAGCTGTAAATTATTTCTCGGGTTGCGCGTTGATTTCCGTGGGATTTTTCATTGGGATTAACGAACGCGGGGAGTTTTCATGAAAATTGAGATACTGTTGTCGACTGCGTCTCGAATTAATCCTCGCTCACGTGTCACTGGGACGAGGCGTCATCAGTAATTAATGCCACGTACGTACTCGTAATCGATTAATTTATGACTAAGTAAGAGCATTAATCGAATGAATCGCCGTAATGTTGAATTATTTTATGAGCACTCGCAGGTGAAGTAGCACAAAAACACTTTACTTCCTGATTCACGATGTGTTTGCAGTACTTAACTAAATAAGTCAAGTGTCGAAGAGTAAGTGAATACTATTCACTGAGAACTATTGCGAGTAGAGAGCATCAGCGTACAGACAGACCGAGTAGACATTGGAATCTGAATATACATGCTTATAAATTAGTGCTTTATGTGCACCCAATGTACCCAACAGTTTTCTTACTTGTTTTTTGTTTGTTTCTTTTTTTAATTTTGCACTAGGCTAAACGTTAAAAACCAATCGCATCGAAATCAGCAAAACTTCCAGGCGTTCAGTTATACATCCAAGTCGCAGATTTGTCGTACGAAAAAAAGGCATCAATTGGCGAAGGCCATTAAAGTGTATACAGATGGATCGAACGTCGTTTACACGACGGCGCCATTTGGCGAGTTTATTAACAGAGAGTTTAAACTCCATTCGAGGCGTGTAGGTGCGTTTTATGGGTAAACCAGCCTACGTTACCCGACTCGACGATCGTCCGAGTCCGTGATGACGAGTCACTTGGCTTAATGGACTGCCGCGCGCGACGAAATCTTATTCAGCCATCCGCATCAGCGGAAAACGGCCTGAATGCGAGGATGCGATTTTTAAGAAATATCAAGATAGACTTTTATTACGAGAAGACCTCGAGCTCGAAAATGTCAGCCTCGTTTCAACGCTGGCGTCTGTGCTGGGAAAAGCCAGTTTTTCACTCGCTTCGAAGCAGGTCTGAAAAATATGGAAATTCGATCTTTTCTCAGGCATCAGCAATTTTTTTACTGCAGCGATCATTGCGAGTGATATTTTATGCAAACGATGTAATAAGCCGTGTACGTCCATCTATTTCAATCATCGAAGAGTATTTGCAATTGGTGTGAGGTAAAATCATATTCATGTATAGTGCGTCACATGATAAAATGTTAGTTACCACTGATCGATGGGCGAAAAATTACTTGCAGTAATAGGCAAGACAGGTATAGATTGATCTCAACGAGACCGAGATACGTTTCAGCAATTTCACTTAATTTACGCTGGCAATATCAATTATAAGCACAGCTGAGTACCGGCAACTACAGCCATATAATACGTTGTCCAGATATAGACGATGAATAAGTCAAAGACAAAGTACAAATTCAAAAGCAGAGAAATCTCAATTTCCAAAACGCATGCGACGCGTCTAGGCGAGCACGCGGCTAGAAAGTTATCTTTTACGTATATATACATAAACATCCGTGCCAGCTGCATCATCATAAATCACGCGTGTACCAAGGAATGTATATGCCCCAGCATATCATGAATATATATATGCAAGACTTCACATCAGTTCTTTCAGTGCGAGAGCACGAGAGAGAAAGATAAGAATGGCGGGAGGGGGGGGGGCAGAAGAGAGGAAAAAAATGAGAATAAATACTCTTTGTTTCTGCCTGGATACACAAGAGAATGACGATAGTTGAAATTCAGAAAATTTGTGGATGGTGAAAAAATGTAATTAGTGATTATAGATTTTCTTTGCGTCTGTAAGCCGTTGTAATGAGAAAAGTGCACTTTGATAATCGGACACGTAACTGATTCGAGAGATGTGTAACTTACTCGTTTGCCGATATGACGACGAAATGTGCGTGATTGATTTGCTTTAATGCAAATGAATAATGTGTTAGAATACCTGCTTAAATAAATGAACAATTATCTTCAATTTAAACATTCGTTTCAAGGTGGCGCTCCGCTGAAAGTTCGACCGAAAATTTCTTCCTATTTGGTGTCTAATAAAAATATCTATACATAATATTATACGTGTAAACCGATGAGAGATTTTCAAATACTTTAATTTTTATACTATAATAAGCATTGACCGTGATACGCATTGACATCCATTACTCGTTAATCTATTGCTCTAAACTCTAGAGGTTCTCTCAATCACTAGTTTATTTTCACTAAAAATTAATTAATCGTTTTAAGATTCGACCGATTAACTCGCCGACATAACCGCAGCATTTATTTGTATTGCACCGCCCCAGAACGAGCCCTCGAATAAAATTTAATCGATCCCGAAACTCGCCAATTTATCGAATTTAGCTTGCGCAACGCTTGTTTAAACCGCGCGATCGGCGCGATTCAAATTGCATTTGTTCGTGCGCGCGTAAAGCAGCGGGAAGACAGCGGCTAATAATTCAAAACTCTCGGGGCTCGCTTTTCGCGGGCGCTTTACGAGGCGACGCTCAAGCGCTCGAGGCTTGCATTATGAGCCGAACGCGCTCGCACGTGCCGCGATTCCAAAAGCATCACGAGAGAACGTCGAACAGTCGCTGCAGCGGCGCAGCAGCTCTTATCGGATGAGAGGCGATGATTCTTGCAACGTCGTGTGGTTTGTGTACTTGGGAGCGTTGTGCGCAGGCTTATTCTCTCTGTCGGTCTGTCGCTGTAACCTCGCGAATAGACGAAATCGGTGTAGCCAAGCCGACCAGAACGAGCGTTGCACGAGAGACCTGTTTTACACGATATGTCGAATTTCGAAAAATAAATGCACTTTTCTTTGGTGTAGAATTGGCAAGAAAAATTTTTAAGCAAGAGCCTTCGGACCAATGGGACTTTCTTCTGTAAGCGAAAAGTTGATGAAAAATGCCGAGGAACAGGGGAAATGTAGAATGTGAAAATTTAACACATGCGGAGGCATATGGAGGAAAGGGAAAAAATTGGCTTTTGATCAGGTCGTCGGAACTCGGCATATGTTTTTTCAATTAAAGCTCTTTTGTAATACTTTACTACAGTTCAATTCGAAGTTTTATTGGTGCCTCGGAAACATCGTAGCTGTTACTATTCCAGTATTTTGACGCATCAATTTTTTGTAAAAAAAAGCGTAAATTGACTCAGAAATATGGTTACCAGTAACTTTTCCCATGTTCCTCTGCAGTTTCGACCATCTTTCGGATCGCAGAAGAATGCCTAATCGGTCCGAGACCTCGAACTTTTAAAAAAAATTTTCGATTTCCAGACCAAAGAAAAGTGTATTTTTTTTTTTTTTTTAAATTCGACATACACGCTCGATTATATCCTTCGCGTGCGCATGAGGCCGCGTATACCCTGGTGTAAGCGCTTCTATTTTTTGTTTCTGCTCTCAATCGGCTAATTCCTCGTATATATCATCGTTTGACAAAACGAGCGTGGCTTCATCGCGCTGGGAGGCTTTGTAACATGCAAATTCCACGACGTGCAAATATACGGAATCTCCTCGCTGCTGCAGCCGTGGCAAGTTCATAAATATTAAAAGGGACTCTTCTCTGCAGTATGTGTTTGTGCGTGCGAAGCTTTCGCTTCTTTCGCGTACTTTGAGGCGCGCGTGGGACGGCGACGGTGGCAGGTGGTACCGTCGATGCATGAATATTCAGGGGAAGGCGCTCGCGCGACCACCAAGATTTCCCAATTTTTTATCTCCTCCACACTTCGTAATGTGAGCGCTTCTCGCTCGCCTACTCGTGGATTATGATAATCCGCGAACGGCTTACGGATATGACGGAGGCTGGTGAGCATGTGTCCTTTTAAAATCGTCGATAATTACAGAGGGCTCGAAAACAGGCTGATTTTGACGTAGGCGAAATTATATAGTTTACCAGGTTTCTTTAATTTCAGTTATACGCCGCCATGTTTCTGCATTGAGCTGCATTGTGACAATTGTCCTTATTTAAAAGTTTGTTAAAGAACTCGTCTAAATTGGATCTACTAGTAAAAAGTTATGAGAGTTTGGAAAACCAAGAGATTATGAATATTACTGAAAATTTACAAAAATAACCGGTAGTTCTAAACGACCTTTATTTGTAAACTAAAGTTCTTTGCTCCAATTTTTCGTTTTATATATGAACCATCATTCCATGTACGTAATAAACTATAATATACATAGCTGTTCAAATGATCTAAACAGAATTTTAATGATAATCATATGCAACCAATCACATGATAAGTTACCATTAACGTACACGAAAAACGAAATATGCTTTCATTTAAAAAAAACCTTTGCAAACGACCTTTCCGGTCAAAAATTATGAGCATTTGAATGAAGCAAGAATATCGCAAGATAAATCATCTGAAATACAGAACTTTCATTTAACAAAAAGAAAAATCGCTTAAAAAGATCGTTTGGGCCAAAAGTTATGAGATTCGGTAAAGTCTCAGCAATGTTTACAGACTTTGGTTGCTTTCAAAAGCTTATAACTTTTAACCAGTGAGTCCAATTCGGATAAATTTTTAAAAGGATCTCAGACAGTCCGCTTCGCTGAGCCCCCACCGAATGTCGATTGTCAAGAGATTGACGCGAGAAAGAAGCGAAGAAGAAGAAGAAGAAGCAGAAGAAAAAACTCACCTATTATACATGAGGACGTCGGGCTTCCAGAGCCGATGCGGCGGTATCCTCAAGTCCCGAACATTGCCGTACTTGGAAGGATCCCACATCATGTTAACGTCGTTCCATTCCTGGGGAGGAAATGTCGATTTTGCATTACAAGTTCGTTAGTGACGGAAGGGGGGTAGAAGGGGCAGGGGAAGGGGGGGGTTGCAGGAAATGGGGAGAAGCCGAGAGGCGACAACTCACTGCGAAACATACTTCGCCTCGTGTTATGCGCCCTAGACCGCTTAAAACGACGACCTGCACATGTGTACGTGTATATATATATAACTACCCGCCCTACCATCACTGCATATGCACACATAACATCTCGCGCTCGCGCGCGAGGAGTCATGCTCGCGCCCAAGCATTAGTTTGCCAAATAAACGTTGCGGAGACTAACGGCCATTTTAGGGACGTCAGAGTCACGCGCCGCCGCGATGATGAATCGTCCGCCTGGCTTTAGAATACTTAGCGTGTTTATTCAGCCTTCGCAAATCTTCTTTCGTCGTTAATTCTTTTCTGTTTTTTTTTTTTAAGAAGATTAGGGGCATTAGCCCGCAAGTTCTTAATGCACTCTCCGCTACACCGCGCGATATATTTCCCATAATTAATTGATGTGTCCTGAATTTTAATGAAGCCTGTGTATCGCACGATTAATCGCTCTTTTATCGCGGATGACTGTTGGCTTTTCGCAATGCGGCTTTCTCGGTTCTCACGGATTTTTTCCTGAAACTGCTCGATGCCTTTAATTAATAAGTTGAGAAATTATGGGATTACCCGCAAAAGAAATCGAATTTGAATACCGAGATCTTGATTTTTCCGTTTTCTTACGTTAGACAGCTTGAGATTACAGAAAAAACAATGTTTTCCGCTGCGACTATGGATTACAAAGTGAACTGAACAAAATAACACTTGGCAACTGCAGCGCATCTCCATAATACAGTTATTTGAAGTAGCTTCATAAAAAATAACGACATCGCGGAGATCCGCAAATACTAAATCTCTGTATAGTTCACTTGAGAATGAAACTGAACACAATGGACTAGGTCAACTGTTAAAGGAAAGCACATAAAGCCGAAGGCGCTGCTAAGGTGGCAAATATATATGCGATAAAGTATCAACCAACTACGAAATCGTTGAAAAATAATTTGATTATTACATATGGTTTGGTAATTCATTGCTCTCGAATAGAATTATTTTTCTAGACAGGCCGGTCCCCACCGTTGGGTTAAATTGCAAATGATATTTTGAAAGTGTTGATACCGGCGAGATTTGATGAAAAAGAAATTACTTTCGATAGCCGTATCGTAAAAAAAGTTTACCAAGTAAAAAAAGTGCTAAGATTTACCAAGTAATGTAAGTAAAATACTAACTGTGTTCCCCGCGTTTCATAGAGCAGAAGCAGTTTAAATAATTTGAAAATATTAAAAATTAAATGTTATTTTCTGGTCACCTTATGAAATTATACAATAATTGGTATTTTTCCAAATTTACGTTTTTGACTTTCCATTTAACTATCTGAGTAGCTGGCGAGAGGTTGGGGTTATCATTAGCTATTTCGATGATGAGCAGAAAGTGATCGCAACAATCATTCAAGGCATACCATTCTATAAGACTAGCAATTTTATTACACCAGAGTGTTAGGTCAATTGCACTATATGTGGCTTTCGCGGCGTTGAAGTAAGAAGGGGATGAGTCGTTTAAAATTACGATATCGTACTTCAGTGGAGTTTCCTCGATCATTATCCCTCTTTTGTCGGTTTTTTAGGAGCTCCTTAATGAGTTATGGACGTTAAAATCTCCGAGTATTATATAAGGGTTGGGTAATCTATCGAAAATAGATTCTCAAGTGATGCCGTGTTTAGATCGTATCTGTTACTTAAGTATATATTATATATAGAGATTGGACTGTTCTTGATTATTGTTTTGATTGCTATTACTTTATATTGATATCATGACTGTAGTCGTTGTTCGTGGTAAGTATTAATGTATGCATATGATTTTTTATTTATTTTATTTTTTCATCTTTTTTAAGGTTAATTTCTTGTAGGCATGTTATTTGAAGACTTTGGTAAACTATAAGTTTCTATTCTGCAAGTATTCATATTGGCTTTTTGAGGTGTTAAGATTCCTTTGCAAAATTTTCGTCATTATTAGTTTTTAAGGATAAATATTCCTCTTCGATAGCAGAGCTTTCAGGATTTAGTGATGAGATTAGGTGAATTTAGGATCTAGTGAAGTACATTATCAGTGGAATAAGTAAGTATGGTATAGTAAGGTATTTCCTTGATCGAGGTAAATTTTGAGGCTAAAGAGTTTATTGCCCATATCGTCTTGTGGCTGGGTTGGAGTTAGTAGCGGGTATACATTGGAGTGTTAAACGTTAAATTTTTTTTTTAGTTTAATGCTTTTCCTATTTGCAAGTCATTGCTCTGGGAATGTGGTCATTTATATGGAAAGATGTAGCTGTAGTCTTGCTTTTGTCTATAGAGAATTAAATGGCATATATTCTGACAAGTTCATATTTATGATTTTTTGTATAGTATTTTTTTCGTTATTTGTGTGTGTTTATGTGTCACTTTGTAATTGTCTATGAGTGCTCTGAAGAATTACATGTTTGGCTGTTATTAATTTAAGACGTTGATGCTTCAACAGAATTTTTGCAATTTCTGGCTAGAATTCCTTCTAATTTACATATAAAGCATGAGAGCTAGACCCTGTGATATAAGATACTATAGTATACAGATTCGGCTATTATGTGGAGAGTTTATACAAACGTCTGCTCTCTGTGAGGCACCGGTTGGAACTGACTCTATCTTTAATAACTTTGGATCTATTAAGTGCTTATATTCAGTGCTTTTCAGTCAAAAATACAGAAATGAATGCAATTTTTATAGAATGTCGATCTTTCAAAAATTGGTGCATTTTGGAACGGGAAAATCGTGGGAAACGTGAACTTAGGATTGTTAAAACTCGATAATAGTTAAGTTATTCTTAATTCTGTTCTCTTTATCTCCCAGTATTATAAAACAATTTCCTCCTGAGAAACGTTAATGATCGTGAATCACCAACCAACGTACCGTAAATAATTTTAAAAGAAGTCCACCCTGTTATAGATGCACAGAAAATACCGTTGGTCATTCAATCGAAAAGTAATCAGCTATAGTCTGATAAAATTTATAAGCCAAATAACGAATAAATTTATGTTGAGAATCTGCAGATTCGATGATAATTTACGAATTATTTAACTTCGTTAACAAAATTATTCGTTTTTATTTAAATTTAATTTATATATTTATGTGGATTAAACTTTATACTAAAAACTTTCAAAAACGGATTAATCATCCATTATTAGAGTTTCCAAAAGTAATTCGCAAAAAGAAAACTTATTCTATAACTAATATACTAATAAATAAAAATTGAACGATATATGTTGTTAACAAAATTTTGTAAACAGCAACAATAAATGTAAACTAATGAATCTAAATAAAAATTTATCAAAAGTCATTTTCTTGCTTGCTTTATTCCCGTAATTCCTATTGCTATAATCACTATAGAGCACAAAACGATGCATTTTATTGTAAAAAAAAGAAAAAAAATTCAGTAAGATCAAGTCGACGGCAAGTTTATCTTACACGTACTATAAAATACTATACGACAGTCCTGACTTAAGTGGCCCATTGCACGGCGCGAATATCGCCATCGCTACGCTCGAATAACTTCATGCCGTGCAATAATGGACCACTTAAGTCACTTATATCGTAATCTATACTATTACAGCCTTCAGCACTTGGAATTGAGTCAGATTATTTGAGACGATTTAGCAAGAAAATACTTAAATTATTTCTCAACTTAAATAAAAAAAATGACTACTGGAAATACTACTTGCAAATACTGTGTATACATATAAATAATTTTTAAAGATATGATTACTCTGGGCTTTTAATTTGCAATAAGATAGAATAGATTGAATTGAATTCGTACTTCACATGAATAAATTAAATATTTACAATATATTCGCAATAATAAGTATGGATAATTTATTTTGGAGACTGAAATCTCGTTATAGTTATCATCTGACAAAGGTTTCTAATTTTGTGAAATATCAATACCGGTTATTATTCGCAAATCCATTTCATCGAATAAAGTCAGTTAAAGTTTATCGGAAAAAGATTCCATAAAAACTCAATTCAAATTCAATTTCATAGTCTATTATATACGTGCTCACATAATTATTGCTGTAATTGAATTTCAACTTTGTAACGTGTTCAATTCGTAAGGTATTATATGAATATCGAATTTATTCAGATCAAAAAGGCTCTCAATTTACGATTCAATGCCCAAGTTAACAAAATTAGCAAACAAATCTGTACAAGCATTTATTGCACCTTTAAAAGCAAAAAAAAAAGAAGAAAATCCTCTCGCTCAGCCTCGGCGGAACTATAAAATACTCGAGCTGCCATAAAAAGTAATTCGCTAGATATCCCGCGTCCTTTTCAATTTCTTTCTTTAATTAGGCCAGCTCGACTACACCTACCCCCCTCTCCCCATTCGCAAAATTTTTCCTCTCTCTCTTTCTCTCCTCCGCAGAGCGAAATGAAATCCTCTAGCTCCTACAGCCGTCTCGCTTCCCGCTTTCTCCGTTTTTCCCTTCCAAGAGCGTATCCCAAGTTTTAAGCAGTTGCCGCCGCACTACAGGCGCATCAGTAGCAGCAGCAGCAGCAGCAGCAGCAAAGCGCAAGATAATATATAGCGCGTGTGTGGCAGTGCGGAGCGGCGAGTTCTGGCGCCCAATCGGGAATCCCAGCGATTTCGATTACATCGACCAGTGGCTGCTGGGGATCTGCAGCAGCTGCTACGTAGAACTCGAGGAATCCTAATCGCGGCCAGGTCGTACACCCATGTGCTCGTGCGCTCGCACACACACACACACCCACACGTGGAGTCACATACGCCGAGAGAGAGGAGGCCAGGGGCGGCGGGGGGTGGGGTGGGGGGGGGGGGCTATATACGCTGCAGCGAGTTCCCGGCGTCGCCGCATTCTCGCGCGCAGTTTTACGACCGCGCGACATCGTAAACGTGCCTGGGACACGGATCTACTCTCTCGACTATCCGGCAAGCGCGCGCGCGCGCGAGAGAGAGTAGATATACACCCTCTCGCTTCGACGTCGTGCTTCGGGCGCCAAAGGACGAAATTTCATAAAATTCGTTTGCGGCTATTCCTCCCTCCTCGACGACTGCCGCCGCCGCCGCTGCTGCTGCTGCTGCTGCTGCTAGTGCCGTTTCTTCGCGGCCGCGGCCAACCCCTTCGGGTTGAGGAGAGAAAGAGTTCCGTTTGTCTTTCGAAGCGCGGCGATGATTGGATTTTTCCTTTCCTTTTTTGTGTTTTCCGCGCTCTGTTCATTCTTTTTTTAATCAGCCGGACGCCGCTGTGACCGCGAGATCGGGCTAATTGAAAGCTGATTGCTTTTAATTAAGCGCAGTGTATCGAGCGCGAGAGCTATGCGCGGACTGTTTGTCGCTGGGAAATTGGCTGATTTTTAAATTTTCGCTCTCGTCCTGCAATATGACGGCGTGACCTCGCGGGACAATGAGGACTCGCGGAAAATCATCGCTTATTACACTCTCGCGCGCTGCATACACGTTTATCCGCGATCGACGATCGATAAATTCCAACGGCCGCCGACGAACGCGCCGAGCATAATGAAACGACGAGGAAGTTTAGCCGCGTCGCTGACATCGTAACGTATCCGCGAATACTTCTACTTTATACGCGCGCGCTTCAGCGCATTTTCCAAATACACACGCGAAATAAATGTCAGCCGCATACGTCCGCCCGAGCCCCGGCAATAATGCGCGCAAGTATTCATCCTTAAGGCAGTAACTTTGTTTCAGTCCTACTCGGAATCCGAGCGCTTTTTATGTACGTCCGTTTTTTATTCGCGGGTAGATAAAGACCTCCGCGAACGAGTATGCGATAAATATGATCTTTAGACGCGTTAAATAAATTTTGTTTGTTTTAACTGCGGAGGCGGAAAGCTATATTTAATGTATCTTTTGTGGATTAATCTGTTACTTTCAATAAGACCTAGTTATAATTTATGAAAATTATAAGTATTCTTCGAATATTCATCTCCTGTAGTATGAGAATTCTCTACTGATTTCCCATGGGACATCGTGCAGAGGGGTCAAGCCCGGGCTTACGAAAGAAAAAAATTTCTTTATAAAATTCTGCAAATTTTTCCGTCAAATCAATCACGTTGAACATTTTTTCTATACTTGGAAATATCTAAAAAGCAAAAAATAATATATAGTACCCCTACCGGTTTATTGGAGTTTTGAAAAGAAGAATAATTTTTATAACTAAAACTTGAATGAAACATATTGGTATTCAAACTAATTTATGTTTCACTTTAATTGAGTGCGCTAATATGTAACAAAATTAAATTTAAAAGTTTATTTTAACTTCAAGAGTGTGTAAAATTAGAAACAAAATGAATTATGAATTGTTGAGAAAGACTAATATTTCCGTGAGAAATTGTAAAAATTTTTCGATAAAGAGTTTAAACCCTAAATATCTTCGAAACTAATTCATTTTATAAACTAGACAAAGCACTAGACTGAGATATTCTCTATTTAGTTTCAAAATTTTAAGTAGATCCTAGACTTTTCACTTCCGTAATCCGAAATTTAAAAAAATTTGTATTTAGAACCAAACGGATTAAAATTTCAGTTGTAGAAAATTATAAGTACAAAAAATGTAAAGATTTATTTACTTTGAACAATTTTTAAAATACGTCAAAAGTCTCTTGCACTTTGGGCTATAGATAAAGACAACCACTCTCGGTTGTACTTATAAATTTTATATATTCTTGTTAGTCCAAGATGAAAAAAGTTACGAACTCACGAAATAGCGAAAAAATTCTGAATAATCTCTGATAAATAAAAAATATTTTTGAATAAAAATTTCCACAAATATTTGATGCACACAATTATTCTTTGATTACCAAAGATTATCAAATTTTTTTTAAAAACACGTAAGAATACCTAAGTTTTAGAATTTTTAATCATATTAAATAACTATTAAGGCTGGCACTACATTTAAATTTATATTTTAAGTTTTATCATCTTAAATAATATGCAGGTACAAAATTTTTAATTTGTTTTCAAAAAATTCTAATCCTTAACTACTCAATATAAATATAACTAGACTAATAAATTCGTTAAACAATTAAAACAGCTAAAATTTACAAATTAGCTTTCGCTTCTTTTGTTTCAAATATGAGAGCAAACGCATTTTGACAAAGTATTGCTTTAACAAAAAAAAAGTTAGAAAATTCGTTTAGACTCCCCCTTAACGAACGCTCACGCGTGTACACAATACTGCAGCTGCAGATCCACGAATTCGAAACCATTATTCTACTCTTGCGGATTTTGCAGACATAACCATATTTCAATTTTCGCTCGTGGAAAATGTTTGTAGCCGCTTTTTGAATAAATTTCGGTGTTAATTGGTACTGCGAATCGCAGGATAGTTTATACGATCCTCGAAATGTGTATTTTATACTCTAACTAATTTGTCGAAAGATAAAAACGATTGCGATAGTCCACGGATGCTTTACTGCAATAAATTTCAATGGAGAAATCAAATACATAGAAAATTTATATATAGACACGATAGAATATTATACGTAAAATGCATGAATGTAATTTCAGGTTCACACCCCGTTATAGATGCGTATTTTAATGGCTTCCCCGTATCGGATTTATATCCTAATCTATCAATAAATTTTTATTTCGCCGGCAGATATTATGTTCCAAGATTAATGTTAAAAAGGAATTACATTTATGCGGTTCAGTGAGTTGCGGCTCAGACTTCTAAAGGTGAAAATATGTTATACTTTATCAAGTCCATTAAATACACTTCTCGCTCATGCTCTTATCGTAAACATTTTATTAATATTTGCTAAGGCTGTGTTACTTTATCACAAGAACTTCTTCGTCGTAGTTTCTAAGTTGCTACATCCATCTTTTTCGCAAACAGTTTTCCTCGGAAATATTTCACAATTAACTTTCGTTAAAATTTTGATGAAAATGAAAGATCATCCGAAAACTCGTTTTCCTCCGCCCGTCTTACCCTTCATGATTTAATTGTACGCAGTTAATAATCCATGTCAAGACAAGAAAACGATGTCGAGTCTGACCGAACAAGTCCTATACTACTTAATTGTTACGCACACGTAATAATTCTTCCCAGTTCGCTTCGCTATCGCAATTTCTGCGATAAGACTCATTTTTATCGCTTGTCATACGCTCATCATTAATAACACTAATTGAGTGAGTTTGCATTTTCGTAGCAAGCGAAATAGCTTGCGTGACAGAAGGTCGCTATTCGGCTATGAATTTGACGTCCTATATATTACTTGTGCAGGTCGTCGGGGAATAAATTGATGATTTTTACGTGGGCATGTGAGAAAAAAAGAAGAAATTCAACTCACCAACTTCAGCCAAAGATTCGTGATGAGTAGCTGATTTTTCTCGTCCTGAAAAAAAGAATGACAAACTGTAAACGTCGCTCGTTACGCCACATTGTTAATCATGCAAGACTATTTACAAGTTTAATGAGTATATATAGCAGCTGTATCTACAAAGTATTCTACAAATATTTACACGCTATATCTATAGACATCGGCGTCACATCTACATGACAATATATTGACAGAATTGATCAATATTCATCTAATACGCTACGACATGCAACCTGTCTCACATGCATTATCAAAACATTCAAGAGAAATTCCACTTCTTCTTTAATCGTGGCGCTTTTCACTTTACGAGATTTAAGCTGTACCTTCGAACTACATTGTTATTGCTCGGATCAATCATAATATAATGCGTCTCTCTCTTTTCAACCGAAAAGAATAGTGCTGAAACCCTGTCGTTGTTGTTCTCATCGTCGTCGTCGTCGCCGTCGTCGTTGTTTTTGAACAATATAAACTACAATAAGTATATGTACAATATTTTCCTACACACGACTCTCAGTCCAACAGAACAGACGGTAATTCAGCGTTTACACGCTGACCATTCGATCGGGATGCATAAACGATTTCTCATTGTGCGCGTAGCGTTGCAGACTCGTCGTCCATCCAGTGTCTCCAAAAAAATAATTGAGCTCGATAAACAGTGCCTAGATCCGCGGAGCGGCAAAAAATATTCAAGAGCACGAACCGTTCGAGGCGCGCACTTTGCATAAGGACGCCTCTTCATCTGCTCTCCTTCTTTTGTGCATAATTAACAGGACTCGGGCTGCTCAATGGGCACGAGAACGTCGGGCGAACAATCGCCCTCGTCGCGAGTGGATCCCGCGCGACAGCCAAAGCAAGAGAAAAGCGTCGGACGGAGCGAGCGAGGAGCTGCATATAGAGATGGCAAGACGGCGCTTATCTGGGAGAAAAAGACTTGGCGCCGCCCACGCGCTGAGCGAGAGAGAGAGAGATTAGGAAAAGATCGCGAGGACGAAAGACGAGTGTAAGGACGGTCTACGTATATACTTATATATATATATATACAGAGAGCGAGAGCGTGGGGGTAGGGGTGGAGGGTTGGGGGGTGGGGGGTTGCAAAAAGAAGCGAATGGAACCGCAAGGCCGCGTTCCGGAGGCTAAGTTTCAAGAAGCCACTGCTCGAGCACGGCTTTAAAGCCGAAAATACGAAAGCTCCCTCACTCCCTCCCTCTCTCGTCTCTCTCTCTCTCTCTTTCTGCGGTAATCCGCACGAGCACCAAAATTTTCAGAGTGAATCACTCTCGCTCTATCTCAGACTGGCGCTGGGACTTTCGCGTATCTTTCTTCTTTTTATCATCGACGTCATCGACGACGACTACTATTATTACTCCTGGTGCTGCCATCGAAACGAGAGTTTTTTCTCGGAGTTTTCCGGATATATTGCGTTGACTTTCTGCAGTCATCTACGCCAAAGTGATCTATCATGCGGGAAACGTGAAACGCGTTCGTTAAAGGAAGCTCATCAGTCGGCGGCGGACGGGGGGAGGAGGTTTAAAAGTTGATTTTTACCGCTGTTTAATCGATGTTCTTGTAATGAGAGCATTTAAAAAAAAATTTTGACGTTAGAAAAATTTTGTGTAAAGTGGTTGTGCGCATGTTCAAAGTTTTTCGTTTGATTTGAATGAATAAAAGGTTTCTTTTGTTTCTTGGGAAATTATAGGTATTGCAATACAATTTTCATTATGTTCAAAGTCATATAAAATCGCAAGAATACTATTTACTTTTCTTATTACGATAAAAGCAGCCGTTGAACCATCAGGAAATGAATGAAGCAATGGTGAAAATAATTTTATCCCCATTTGTCGATGATCAGAGGGCCACGCAAGAAAAAAATTGAGATAGAAAAGTTTTTAATAAACCAGCATCGGTAAGGAAATTTTGACAAACAAATAATTGATTTTGCTTAAGTGTCCTACATCGTTTGCTCAAAATCCACTATTTACACCACGTACTGCCGGGTGTCGAGGCAGACCCTTAATAATTAATATTCATTAATCAGGATAAATAGAATTGTATATATAGAATTTGTAATTAGCCTACGGTCATAATAAACCTAAGCATACGTTTGTGTATTAGTCTATTGCGATATAGTTGCGCTTATAGCAGTATATGCGCTTTTGTTTGTTTAATGTCTTTGTTTACAAATTACAAATGCAAGCACAATCAGTGATAGTGCAACTATAACCGATTACATTAATATCGTACGAGAAAGCCATTAATAAATTAATGGTTGCAGTGCAATGATTAAGCAAAACGAATGAAGAAGAAAAACAAGTGAACAATTGGATGCAGTCGAAAGCAAAAAGGGCGCGCATTTCATTTGGCGCAGCGGTAAAAGGACGAAGCGTCCTGCATTGATTGGCCGAAGCTTCATCGTCGCTCCGCGAAATAGAGGATCATCGGCTGAATTTAGCGAGTGAAATAGCACTTTGCCAAAATGGAAGAGAGCCTCGAGTTTTCACTTATATTCCGCGAGAGCGCCTGAAATCCGGAAAACAATTTTCATTATCCAGCTGTTTACGAGTTTCCATATACACATACACACACACACACACACACATATATATATACATATAAATATATATATATTCGAGAACTGTATTCAACTCGTTTCGCGGAATCCCAAACTCGCGAGGGCATTGTTAATCCGTAAAAAAGTGAGCTGCACTCGTGCGCGAAGCTCGCGCCCCCTTCTTCTAAGAGCTGAAGAGTCTCTCTCTTATTGCCTTCTCTCTCTTCCTCTCTTAATCCTGCGCCGGATCAGTAGCTAGTACACATTTAGTTTCTTTGCAGCGCTTCGGTCGCTATTCCAAGCCGGGGCTTTAAAACCGACAAGATAAGCGCATCTCGGGGAGAAAAAAATCCGCCCGATGAAATCGAATTCACCTTTCTATACGATAAATTTTGTAAGAAAGAAAAGGGAGGCGATACCGCGATACTGGTGTTTAGGGTGGATGATTCTGCGTTTCTGACTCGAACTGACAGATTGAAATTTTTGGTATTTTAACGATGGACCAATGCTAAGTCGCATACACCACGAATGTTAAAGGGGAAGTTAAATCGGTACAACAAAATTTATTCACAAAGTTTAGCCTTTCCTTGGTACGCCTCACGATGTTTTCTTCTATTACGAGCAATGAGAATTGTATTTTCAAAAATTACTTCAGATCAAGCAAGATTAATGACGATTTTGGCGCTTTACAATCGCTTATCTCAGATACAAGTTCCAATCGCGAAATTTCAATTTTTACCCAAAGACATAATGCCCCAAAAGGACAAATCAATCGTACACCCAGTAAGCCACATATACAACACACTCAACCTTTCAAACTTCGGTTTCGGCTCTCGACTACGCGCCACAAAATTCATTTCGCAGTCCGGATGTTCACAATAACATTCAAGAGGCTCGTCCCAAACGGCCGCGTTACACTACGCCCACGAGTATCGGCAACTCCCCTGTACAATAATTACTCATGCATCGCAGTGGAGAGAGTCGAGCCAATGGGTGCGCGCGTGCGCAAGCGCCTACTATATACGCAATGCTTCGCGCGAATTAAGGAAATATATCGCGCGCGATTAATGCAAAATGCGAACGAGCGGAAATCGCGTTTTCCGATTATATTTACGACTCGCGCGCCCGCGAGAGATATTCGCGTGAAACAATGAGCGTAATAATCTATTAAAAAAGTATTAATCACGTGGAGCTCTCTGTTCCCCGGATGCAGTGTAGCAGCCGCCAGTGGCGGCGGCAGCGGCATTTTTACCGCCGGTGATAAATTTAATATGCAGACCTTGAACCCGTTGGGTGCACGCGCTCGCACACCTATACATCCGACTTATTGATATTTACTTCGCGTAAACCTTAAGCAAACGTGTACAACGTACATATATATAGGTACTTGGGCAGACTCGAGGGCACACGTAACAAAGCTTATCGAAGCTTGTATTATAGAGAGCTTGCGGGCTGCAATGGTGGGATTGGTATCCGCGTTTGTATATGTAGCGATAAAATACTCTCCCCCACCCGCCAGCACCCCGTGAAACAGGCAATAATATCCAATCGGATCCGGTGCATCGACTGGTCCTTTTACGAGGAGGCGAGTCCGTGTATACGAGCTGAATCTCCATCGTAAAATACTCAATCCGGCCTAATTATTCTTCCTGAAAAGCGACGAGGCTCTTCCTCTCTCGTTTATGTACGTGTATATGATACGTACGTACGAACCGCAGCTATTTTCCCAGTCTGTCTCTCCTACATGCTGGCGTACACACACGTACGTATACGCAGAAGCAAACATCCCTCCTCTGCAGTCTCTCTCTCTCTCTCTCTTTGCCTCGATAGGTGAAAAAACCGGCGTCACACGGACTCATCGGCGCCTATGTGTATGGCGCTTAGTCTCGCGCAGCTCAGTCCATATTTTACTCAGTCTCTCTCTCTCTCTCTCTATCTCCCTCCTTGTCTGCGCACGCGCTCGTTCGCTCGCAAGGGGAAAATTGGGTCAGCGCTGCCAGTAGTGGCAAGGAAGGAAGGAACGAAGAGAGAGCGAGAGAGAGAGAGAGAGAGAGAGCAGCGGCTGCTACCGCCGCTGCCGCTGCTGCTGCTGCTACTGGGGATAAGGAGAAAATGATCAACAAGGGCCGAGCGAGCGAGCGCGCGGTTTAAAAATAAATTTCTAAAGGCGTCGAGACTTGGATGTTATTGTTATAATTATTAATAAGCTCTCTCTCACTCTCTCTCTCTCTTTTCTACATACGAGAGAGCTACGCGAGAGAAGGATCTAACCTACGCGGAAAATATACTCTCGAAAAACGCGAGTGCGAACTCTCAAATTCACTCTCGGCTTTGAACTGGATATACTGGAATATACATATAGTTGAGTGCGCGAATCGCCACTGGGGAAGAGAGACTTCAAGGCGGTGCGCACTAATGAGCACTGCATATACGATTCGTTTTGGTGCACAGAGTCGGCCGAGTGTACGATAATTTTGAGTGTTGCCCTTGAATCGAGTGTTCGGCTACTTACGTAGTCGAGCCAGTTCTTTTTAGCTTACTCTGTACCTTACGTTCGCGCTCTCTTGGACCATCGTGCGTGCACTGTTTGCAAAAGTTTACAACACTGTCAACGCAATTTTCGCAGCACTCGTCCTTTTTATTTATTCATGCGGAGCGCAGTTTTAAAAGAATTTCACGTCGGAGCGCGCATTCGGTATTTACGCGCGACTGTCGGCGCGTAAAAGCTCAAACAGAATCGCCAACCCGTAAAGTTAAATATGTAAACAATCAAATGTAAAAATGAACGCTGAAATAACCGGTTTACTCGTAAATTCGCAATCGAGAGAGAGAGAGAGAGAGAGTACACATTTGCCTCTCGCGGCACACATAGAAGCGAGAAAAATTCAGTGGAAAAAGCTCGAAAGGCGCGAGAGTGTCAGCGCTGAAAACTCTCGTAAGAGCATTTTACGCATAGCGGAAGACGCGAAAAATTTTTCACGTATCGGCGAGAGAGAGAGGGAGAGATCCTCTTACACGTACCTCTTTTCATACCCCCTCCCCCCCCACCTGTCGAGCCCACGGTGTGTCCGCAGATAAATTTTTCACGACTATACGCTCATAGAGTTTTTTTACGCACTTTCCTTCCCCGAATAATAGCTTTTTCCTGTTTAGCCTCGACAACGTATTTTTCAACGCCCGATACCATATACGTATATACACATACACAGCCGAACCGTATACACAACGTCCATTGGGGCATGCAACGGCTAATCGTCGCTCAGCCAGATGATCCTGTATGACGAATAGAGTGCGAATGATCGTTCTCCGCGCTCGAGTTGCATTGCGCTGTTTTCTTTCCTTCTCGGTTTTTTTTTATTTATTTTTTTTTTTTTTTTGTTCGTTTCGACAGCCGACCGTCAGCAGACTGATCGGAAAAAACGCGCGTACAGCCGCGCGTGGAGTTTATTTAAGGTCGGAGCGTAAATGATGAAATTGGCATACTTTTCGACGCGACGTCCTTGATTGATTTATGCAGGCGGGCCACACCTGCGGTTTTTTCTACTCGTCTGCGCTGTCGTGCGGGGGGGGGGGGGGGTAGGACGGAAGCGTCTAGCTGATTCGCTGGAAAATTTACGTCTTTAAGAGCCTTATTAATTTACACTGGGTGGCTTTTGGCTCGTTCGAAGCCCTTTGCGTTTCGACATCGCGATTGCAATGATTTATGTCAGCCGAGTCTTGCACTTGCGTAATGGAAAATGGCACTTTAAGCGTACATTTCAAAAATTAAAATTTTACGCGGCTTAACAATTAACCGAAGTTGCTGCCGTAAGCCTCGATTCCATTTGACCGCGTTATCTTGATTCTTGTACACAGCAACGGAAACGCAACGGAGTGAGATGAGAGTGAAACTTGGTAAAAACAGCTGACTCAAGAAAATCTATTTATATACGCCGAGGAAATCCCCATACAATAACAAACAATTATATCTATATTCGATTTTTAATAAAGCGAAGTAGGTACACTGTGAGCAAACAATGCCAATTGTTAAGGACTCCAGACGAAGTATATAAGAAAAAGCTCCGCGTCGACTGCGCGATATCCCCTCGATGTCACAGCGAAGAAAGATTATAATAGACGCGCCGCGCGGAGATGCGGCTTTGTGCGGAAAACGAGCTTTTAAAAATCTTGTACACACCTAAGAATTTTTGTTTAGTCGTCTAAGCGCGGGGGGGACGAAGACGTCCCCTCCCGACGACAAAGCCAGCTCTCAAACGGATTTCCCAAATTAACGGACTGACAAAACCATTGTGTGCACAGTCCGCGATTGCTTTTTACTCGGCGGGTAAACACATGCCTATACTGCGAGAGAAGAGCCGCACAGATGAAAGCTTCGCGCGGCTTCTTTGAGAATCGAGAGACGCTCATCGCGCGCCCCCATACGCGATCGATAAGGCAAATACATATCGGATCGATCGCTCGACCAGCTCGGAAGAAAAAAAAAGCTCTCGAGAGCGCGGCAGAGGAAAAAATCCGATGTACGCGAGGAAGATGAGGGAAAAAGAGGACTGCGGCAGTAATAGGCGACGCGGACATGCGGGTACGGTGCGAAATAGCGATCCATCAATCAGGAGAGAGAGAGAGAGAGAGAGAGAGAGGATACACGTTTCACTTTCCGCGTGAGCTGCGCCGCGCGCGGCTGCAGTCGAGGTAACGGGCGGAAAATCCCGGCCGACGCTCTTATGATTTTTCATTGTCTCGTTAAGGAGAAATGAGGCTCGTTAAGCTGTATACGGAGAACGCGAGGGGGACCGCAGCGATAGGATCGATCGCGGGCTCGTCTCTCGGCATCTTTTCGCGGCGGCGGCGGCGGCCTCCCGTCCATAATCCCTATAGCCCGAGATGCACACGTGTGCGTCTATATGTGTGTATGTGTATACATTTAATATACTGCAGCCAGCTCGTTGTGTACCACGCCTTTGTCTCGGGGGCCTCGAGTGTGCTTTATCAAGTACAATTTATCGACGTCCCGCTGCGCTCGGTGTTCCGTCTCTCTTTCTCGCGCGCGCGAGAGAGAGAGAGAGAAGTAGTGTATGTATATAAGTAAAGCACGTACACACCTAAACGACTCGCTTGTCTGTCTCTCTATATATATACGAGTATACAGGTATATATTAACGGAGAACGACGCGTGTGGCTCTCTCGTAAGTTTCGCCAAAAGATGCGCGGAGTTGACGAGTCACGTTTGGAGCCGGCGCTGCAGTGATCGCCGCGGCTCGGACCTTATATAGACGCAATATAGAAAGTGTATACGAGAGAAGCCGCGCGTTGGATGCAGTGCGCGGTTATATAGTAGAGGAAATATATCGGGAGGGCCGATAACGCGACTGACAGCCAATCGCCAGGCGAGCTTTATGAAGACACGTTCCTTCGCCGTTCCGAGAGGAAGGTGGGCTGCTGCACGCGAGAAGCAAGTGGGAATAGTCTTTTAAGCTCTCTTCTGATTGCGGCCCGTCAGATCTACTCTAGCCCCCCCCCCCCCTCCGACCTCCAACCAACTGCAGTCGATGTTTCCTTTTGCTCTTTTGCTTATACGTGCAGAGAGAGAGAGAAAGAGAGAGAGAGAGAGCTAGAGATGCGCAGCAGATGCAAAGAGAGATAGAGGTTTGACGTGAGAATGAGCTTTTTCAAGGCATTCTATACTGTCTCTCTCTCACTCTTACTCTACCGAGTAGTGCTCAACTTTTCTTATACTCTATCGACTATGCCAGACGTCATTCACACCCGCCAAGTCGACGATATTCTCTGCTCTTCCTCTAACTTTCTCACTTCTCGGCTAATCGAGACTATGTATATATACACATATATATACCTATATGTATATATATATACACACATCCCGCGCGTCTCTTCACTATCCCGCAGCTACTCCCAAAGTTGCGCGCTAATGAAAAAGTTACTCTCCCGCTTTCTCTCCTCACCTCGCCTCTTCTCACGTATGATTGAATTATTCCCGAACAATCGACAATCGCGCCGAGGACTTTAATAGGCTCGAATGCTCGTCACGACGAAATTTCCCTCCTGGATTTGCGGCACTTTCGTCGCGCACGAAATTCGGGACTTTTTCGTACCTCCCGCGTCGCACCGTTGCGCTCTTATTAAAGCACAACTGAGGCACAGCGTATATTGTACAAGAGACTAGGATTTTAAAACAATAGGAGGTGTTCAGATTAATTTGCTATAAAGAGTTTATTGTATTAAAGTAGCTTTGACTCTCGATCTTTCGAAAATGCTTTTGTTCCGAAAGAGCTGCAGTTTAATTGAAATTCTGCTATTCGCCTTTGCTGGAGCTGGTTTGTGCGTAATCGAAGCCCAATCGAAATAGCGCCGTACATAATATGTAGTTGCGTAAGGCACATCGATTATCTTTAATAATTATCGGATACATGAATACAAGACCTTGACTATTTTGCGCATACTCCGACCTTTGCTGCGCGTACATTACGCACTTTAATTAAATTGCAGCTTCATCCGAGAGTTCAACTTTAATTAAAAATTTGCTCGATGGTCTCGGTCCCCTGTACACCGCTACGCCACTACATTCAAATAAAATACAACTACGAATGAAATTGTCGCATATATCAGCAACTGGCGAGCTCTTCGAGGTAAGAGGAAAGCCGAATAAAAAGCGCATCCGCGGTAAGTAGAAGAAGAATAAGAAGAAGAAACAGAAGATGAACCGATTCCTCTAAACAAAAGGGTGTATACCCCTCGCAGAATTGTATACACCACGCGGGCAAGAAAGTATATCAGTTCAGCCGGGCGATTAGAGCGACTTCGATAATTGATACTTCCAGTCTAGCCGACACACATACACACACGTATATCCCATATATATATACACGCGCGATCAGACTTCTATATATATACGCCGGCGATGAAAGTTCAGCCGTCGTCGTTGGCTTTTTGTGCAGCCGCACACGCTGGCGCCCGCGCGCAAGCTCTCCGGGGAAATATCGTCTCACGCTCATATCCTTCGTCGTTGACTATCGGAGGAAAGAGTGAGAGAGAGAGAGGAAAAAGTTGCCTCCGGTGCCCTGCGCCGTATATATATACATATATCGCTGTATACGTATGTACACGTAACACTACTGCTGCCGCTGCTGCTACAGCGTATGTCTGTGTGTTAGTGTGTATGTACGCGAACGACAATAATTCTTCACCGCATATATACACGTACATAGGGTGTGTACGTAGGTACGTTGAACTCGTCACGCGGCGCGCGCGCGCGCGCGGAACGATTGGAAAGCGATTTTTTTTTTTTTTCACCCACCGAGGGCCGCATATATATGTGTACGAGAGCAGTGGGGAGAGTTCGTAATGAAAAGGAAAAAGTTGCTCGCGCATTCACGCTCGCGGTCTTTAAAGCTACGGCGGGGGGATTTGTTTACCTTCTTGGTCGAGGCTGATTTGTTTGTAAATATAGGCCGACTACGACGACGACGACGAGGGGGCTTGTCGTGGGCCGCGCAAGGCAGAAAAAATTATCGGAAAAAGTGTCGCGCGCGCGCGCGCTCTCTCTTTGTTCCTTCTGCGCGCGCGCCCCTACTGCTACTCGCTACTCTCGCTCTCTCTATGCTGGTGCAGCTCTATGTGCATGTGGACTTACGCGTACACGTGTACGGGAGTATATATATACAGGGGCAGAGCTCGCTTTTGCACGGCGAGTTTTTCCGTGTACCGCTACGAGCTCGCGACGCGAACCGAGCGCAAGGAACTAGAAAAGGACAAAATATCTTTCTGCATGTGCAGTCGCGGGTAAGCAAGGATACACAGGAAGTCTTTTGAACGCGCTTTCGGCTGCCTTTCCGTTCTGATTAACAACGGCTTTTCCGCGCGTACAAATGTCAAGCTTGAGTTTAGCGTTTTTTTTCTTCGTACGTCTGGTCTGTACACTCTGGAAATAACAGAACAGTGGCGCTAACGTACTGATGGAAAGTTTTTAGTATACTTTGTTTGGTGGTCGACGGAGCAGTTATTTATAATTGATATGGTTTTGAGGTTAACTTACGTCGAGTCTGTCTGCGAATCACACGTTGAATTTGATCAATAATTGTGGAAAATATAGGGCTGAGCTGTGTCGATCGGAAAATGTCATCTATAATTCTAGCGATAATTCTCTTAGCGGACTTTTTCTGTTGCGATTTAGTCGAAATACAACTGTAGAGAAGATTGGAGATTCAATTGCGAGAAGAACGTTAGCATGTGGATATGTATTGCCGGATGAAAATAAACAGCGTCCACGGGGGATTATATTAATTTTCAAGTTTAAATTTAATTTATTAATTTAAACGTAAATACCTGAAATGTCAATGTTTTGTAAAGTTTAAATTAATTAACGTAAGTTAAAGTGACATTAAATAATGATATTTGAAGTTCAAAACTTTAATTCAAAATTTTGATATGATTATTTTTCAATTGTATGTCAAAAATATTGAAATATATAAGCTCGACCTACAGGGCATAATCATTCCCAGCATCAAAACTATAATGAATGCGCAAGTGTGCGTACAACGTAGTACACGTAAAAAGGAATAACGAACAACGAGTTATTAAGGGGATCCGATAGCCACTAATGACCCGTCACTAACGGTACGATAAAGAAGTGCTGAGATCGAATAAATATAAGAAATTACGCAAATTCAAGAGATACTTGCCCTTCGTCTTGGTATTACCTATCGGCATACACGGTTTGGAATCAAAATGTTCAGGTATTGGGGAGAAAAATGCGAACGAAAATCAGTAGCCGTAACCTGACGTAACTGATTTTCGTTCGCATTTTTCTCCCCAATACCTAAACATTTTGATTCCAAACCGTGCATGCCGATAGGTAATACCGAGACGAAGGGCAAGTATCTCTTGAATTTGCGTAATTCCTTATATTTATTCGATCTCAGCACTTCTTTATCGTACCGTTAGTGACGGGTCATTAGTGGCTATCGGATCCCCTTAAATCCTCACAATGAGGAGTAAGGAGCAATAATAAAAATGTTAAATCTATCACTGTTGCCCGTAGTTTTATTATCATTTTTAAATTGCACGCGGCATTAGACTCAGTGGTTGTCACCATCAGGTGACATAGTTGCATTGTGTACAATATGTATATAGGTAAGGTCACTGGCTACGCCACTTCAATTACGAATACACCTCTAAACCTAATTTACCTGTCAAAATTCCTAACATTTATCTATAATCTTAACTTCTTTAAATAAAATGTTAAATTAAACTCAAAAAAAATTTAAAGAGTACAAAATCATTTTTTCATTACACGTACGTCGAAACGACACTTTTCGCTACCTCAGAATTGAAATGAACGTCGACGTTTTCAGACTAGTCGAGCGAAAATAAAACTCCCTAGAGGTGAAAGATTTTTCGCATGCGTGAGAATCTTCCAGTTCGAGTTTTGATTTTGCTCATATAGGTATGTGTATACACAGAATTTACTGATAAATAAGAGCCTTCGATTAATTATGAAAAGTGCGAGGCTTAATTTTGAATGTATTTGAGTTTCAGACTTGAATGATGATTTGAACACTCGCATCCATCTCAGATAATTTAAGAAAATTGACAACTTTTTAGAATTTCCATTTCCGCTGACGTCTGACTAAACCGACTGTTACTACTGGATCAATATCTAGTTTCAAAGAAGGGAATTGAATGACCTATTGCAAAAATCTCAAAATTGTATAACACCATTACCCACGCATTATCAATTTTTATTCAGAGCAGTCTTACGATGCAAATGTTTAGAAAGATATATAATTCAGGTTGATTTAGAACCTAAACATTTTACGACAACTATAATATCACAGCGATTGAATTTCATTAGGAAATTACTAAAGCTGTAACGACACACTTAACTCTATAAAATTAGTTTTTAATACAGACATTAAACCCTTCACATTACTCAACTTCCCAGAAGGAATCATACTTCTATACAGAAAACTCCATTCCGCAGTCGCTTATACGCCAAAAAAAGAGGAAATAAAGAAGAATAAAAATTCCATTCTCTCCCGTTAAAAGTTGCACTAGTGATTCCTAAAAGCGTGCATCACTCGTCAATACTCTACTATCTGCGAGCGTTGTAAAATATTTCTCGACAAAAAGCGGAGATACATTTCATCATCGCGTTACATGTGTGCGACCGTCCGTGTGTATATACCTATACATCGAGCGACATCGACTGGAGCACGTTCGATGGAACCGCAACAGCAGCCTTCAAAATTCTATCCCCGATTTTTTTTTTAAACCGCGCTCATCCACAACACGATTTCAATCACCGGCTCTACCCGAATATGTTTTCGACCCTCTGTCCCTCCCGTCCAGCTGGTCAAAGCTCTCAATTTGATTCTTGCGGCTTCAGTTGATTTACTCGCAGCATAAGATAAACTGTTATTTCATTTCAATTAAGAGGTCCATAGTTCCCCGCGGATTTTATTTGTTTTTCCCTAGTTCGCGCGAGATTCGACTGAAATTGAAGCCCATATATTATATATTTTCCAAGATTGAGGCAATAAACGGACCTGCGCATTGCATTGACATGTTGTTTGAATTGATTTTATTAGGTTACAGTTCTGTTTGTTGAATTCAGGGGACGGAACACCCCCGTTAACTCGAAAAAGGTAGACTTTTAAAATTGTGTAAATCATAAATAATTGTATTAAAAAATTATTAATAATTTACTAAAACGTTAAAATTAGTATTTTTTAAATCTATATGTAATTAATATTAATCCAAGTTAAAATACAATTTACAAAAAGCTACAACTCAAAAGCTTTTTTAGTTGCCGGCATAAGTAATTCAATATCGCACATTATCTCAATACATGCCCTTGAAATCCTTGAACAAGAAAAATCAGTCTTATGCCGTGACGTAGATTCGACGTACATCCAATAAAAAGCTCTTGCGCTCGAGAAATCACTACAACCTGTACACGTCTTCCGAGTGAAATTTGCCAGCTCTCATGTCTGATGTCACATCAAATGCTTGTCGCAACTCAATCACTTCACATAGACAGCACTTTTTCTTGTTCTTGTGATGTATCTTCTCTATTGTTCTTAACAGCTTGATGTAGTAAAAAACTGTATTGTTTAAGTATCTCGGTGGATTATATATAGATATGAAGTTATATGATGTTAAAACGGAATAATGAAACAGACGGCTTTTTTTTACACGTGACAGTCATAAAACAATTACTAACAAATATATGTCGTAAAAATAATCGCGATTACGAAGCAATATATCTGCATTTATCCATTTTATTTTATTTTTTGATACAACACGTTTTTTCGGCATTATTATTTGCAAAATTCTCGTAAAATTATTTTATTTTCATGATTTTTAATCATGGCTCGGTCAAGCATTTTCGAGGTTATAGATTCTTAATTATCTATATATACGATGCATCGACTCTGCGCCGGCGCGAACATCACCAACAATCAGAGGAGCAAACTGCATGACGCAATGAAATGCGTAATGCAAGCCCGCAAAATATCTCTTTATGTAAAATCATTATTCCCTGCGATAATTTATTATGTTCTTATATGAAAATGTCCATATTTATTGATATAGTGAATATTCACTGGATAATTAGTGTACTAACACCATTGTATATCACTATAATAGGCAGTGCATATTCACTAATTATTTAAGACACTGTTTTACTTTCAAATTAGTGAATATTCACTTAAAAAGTGAGTCACATTTTTGCAATAAACCAAACTTTGATTTCGCTTATTCAATAGTAAAAATTTCACTATTCTGAAAGTTATAAAGAGTTCACTCATTCAAATAGCGAAAATTTCGCGCAGATTATTTTAGAGAGCAGCTTAGATCCAATTATTTACTCTCACAATGTCGTATGTCTATCCGTAATTATACTAGAAGCTTTGCTTTCCTAGATTATGTATATATACATGAAAAAATCTTTGCCCGGATGTGTAGTAGAAATCTTAGATGACGAACACTAAGAAAACAGAGAAGTGAAAGAAGAAGAAAACCAACTATAATATGACGAAGAAAACAACTGAAATAGTATGAACAAATTCAGGAGTACAAGAAGAAGATGAAGAAAGTTTCAGAACTAACAGAATGTTTGGAAGACGACCCACTGGGAGAGCGAAACACGATCATCCGGAAGGAAACCGGTAGTGGAGTTCGGATCATCAGATGAACACATTGACTCCAAAACTGATCGATATAACTCATAACAGACAGAAAGTCTGGCAAGTGTTATAGCATTGAAAGAGAGAAAATGCCAAATGTAGACACATAACAATCGATGAACCTCAGCACCCGGCAGACGTCGGAAGAAAATTATCGTACAGTAATACGCACAATAGGGGTGGGGACGATACACAGCACGTGCTGCACGAGCCGTATCAGATTACAACACAGAAGCGGGCCACCACATTCCCGGAAATCAATTTCTGTACACAACATTGTGAGCGCTTACCAGACGATGTGACAAATGTGAAAATTCCAGTGGAAACAAAACAACATGATTCTTTCCTTTCACGCTTATGAGAAACAGAAGGTAATACAATAGTACATTACGATACATGTGATATAAGTGGCCCATTATTGCAAGGCGTGTAAATCGCACTAGAACCTTGGCGAGGGTGATATTTACACCGCGTGACGGGCTACTTGATTCACCAGTATCGTATTAGTACATTACGATACAAGTGGCCTAACTAGTTTTTTACGGCCCGATGTGAACAATGAAAAATTTTTGTGTAATAAAAAATTTTTGGGTTTGAAAGGTGAAAATAAAAAAGAAAAGAATAAAAAGCCGTTGAATGAGATTTGCATTTCATATTCAACGGACATTCAGGCTAGACGAAAAGAAGCGAGAGGAACTCCTGAAAAAAATTAAAATTCTATCACAGATGTATATAAAACGTGGCTATCGACATGAGCTTTATCAAAATGTGCAAATCTTAACAACAATAGGATGAGTTTTTACCGGAGGATACCGAATATGAGAAACTGGGCATCGACGTGGCAGTATTTTTGAAAAAGCTCCCGGATGTATCTAAAAGCAATGTCGGACGCACAGTTTCAGTTGAGCGGAGCCAGAGGAGCATTGATAATTCTTCATTTCACTGAACTTTTCCAGCACGTTGTAAAAAAATAGCAAACCAGACAACTTGCTGCATGGTTCAGAGCTGCCTGCGGAAATAATAGAGACAAAAAACTCGAATACACTCCTCAAAGAGATCATGGTGGATTCACAAAATATCATAGAAATAAATAAAGCCAGAGACAAAGGAAGAGAGTTCAGAGGAACACAAGTCGAAAGAAATCTAAGTACTAAAATAAGGGGTCGATTAAAGAAATTTCTTGAGACCTGGCAAAACATAACGAAAGACAAGTTCATTCTGAAATGCATAAAAGAATATACGATTCTTTTCATTCGACGACCAGGATAGACATTTTTTTGAAATTGAAATGACAAAGATATTTCAAAAACAAAGACATTGTGAAAGAAGCAGCAGAAAAGTTGAATAGCAAGGAAGCAACAATCAATTGCAGAGATGAAAAAAGGCAATACATATCATTTTATTTTTTGAGGCCAGAGTTGCATGGTACATCCAGATTCATAATTTATTCGGCAGACCTCAATATATACGTCTTCAATATATAAGATACGTTTTAAAATTAAATATTAGAAATTGATATTAAAAATTAACATCAAATGGAGATTATTTGACAACCATAAATTTACAGGGTGCTTATCTATTAATACCTATTCTTAAATATAATATAAAATACAGAAATTTCCAAACTTGTATATATCTATTTTTCGACCCTAACATGAGTTCTTACTTTTTTACGAAAGTCCTCATTTGAGATTCCAAGTAGAGTTTACTATAAATTCAATTGATTGTGCGTTAGCGTTTACAGATAAAAAACGAAAAAACTATTGGATTCACTCAAAGGCCTTCTGGTCGTTCAAATATGTCCAATAGAGTGGATGAACTAATTGGAAAACTAGTAGCAGTACATCCAGCGGCATAGTATAGCATAGGAAGTATATACAAAAGTAACGAAAAGCATTAGACAAAGTAGGGTGAAATTGTAAGGAAAAAAATTATCATTTCAGGTAGGATTAAGAAAAGTATAAGATGTCAGATGAAAAACTTCAAGAATAAGAAAATTTAAAAAAAACTCACTGGATGTAGGTTAGGATACGACTGATGCGATAAGAACAACATTTATGAATTTCGGAACGAAGCCCAAATTATTTATAACTGATTATTAGCAGTAGAGTTAAAACTAAAAAAACTGTACTTTTTTATCAAAAATATACAATACGGTGTCAATATTATTTATTTAAAAAATGTTCATTGTAAGGTATGAAAAATAAAATGTACCAGCTAGAAGTGTATGGCAATGGACCGAAAAGAAAAATATAATTCGCAAAGCCTCGTACATACCATCTAAAGAAAACAAGAATGAAAAACGACTGCCACGAGTATTAAATAATGGCTCTGAATGAATACTACCCGACTCAGCTTTCAAAAGTATAACAAAAAGCTTATTTGTATATTTATGTTTATATTATTTTTTATGGACTTCAGATATTGCAGCTTTTCAAATTTACGCCTCTACTGTTACCTGGATGAATTTTATTTTTATGCATTTCCCTCATTCATTTTAATGAATTACGATCGCATCCCTGTACAGATATGAGATGCACCCCAGAGCAGCACACCTGAAGTTAGTGGCTGCAGTTCTATCCGAGAAGTATTCATTCGAATGAATGAATCAGATAAATCAACAGAAATTATGCTATAGCTTTTCTAAGTGAACCGATACATAGACAATACGAATCATTCTACAGAGTTAAAAAGATTGAATTCAGTAGAAATAACATGGATGTTTTTCAACCTAGTATAAGAGAGACTTTATAAGGTTTCTAGCATAAAGGTTTAAAGATCTAGACCCAAGAAACCAAACTCACAACCACATGGGCTACAAACAAAGTCTTTATGAACAGCTGAGTGAACAGCTATGAACAGAGGGTAGAAATTATTATACTTAATACAGATCTTGAAAACTTCGTGTGTGGTTAAAGTTAAAAAATGTAAAAATAGGTCAGGAAAAAATAAAGAAAATAAGGAGAGATGAAATTAATTTTGTTCTCTCATTGAAGAAACCCTTAGTATCAAGAAGACCGTAGACAGCAAGCAGATAGTTGAAACAAACTCTGTTAGACACGGGTAAGTTTACCTCCAAAGTTTACGATAAATGAAAATCGAAGAAAAATGCACTTGCTGAAGTTTTGTTCTTATGCTTGTATAGATAACAAAAACAAATAATCTCGAAAAGCGTAATTTCAATAATTAAGATTGAACCTCACTTGCATTTAGATTCATTTAATCTATAAGTACATACGACCGAAGAACAGACTAACGCTATGCATAAGACCACGATGAGAAATGTTTCCAGACAGTACAAGAGTCTCGATGCATTATGGATTGTCGCCAGATCGTATCGATTTGAAGTTTGAAAAATTTGTTTTCCTTCTCGCTTTTCCATCCCTTCTATTTCGATGACAAATCGACACTGGTATCTTCTTCTTTCTTCAAAATAGTGCGCTAGGTACCCAAGTGCGATACGCAATTTTTATTCCGATGCGATGAAAGTGCACTTCTCGCGCTTGTCGATGGATTTGGTGCGTGTGTCGTCTGATAATAAAAATAGCGCGTGAAGGGCTGTTTACTGCGAGATCGGGAAGAGTTTGTATATCGCAGAGATATGGTGGAGTGTGTGGAGTTGTAACAATATCTAGTGTTGATTTTAGAGAGCAAAGATTTATGATGAGCATTATACGTTTGGTCAAAATTCTTGCTCTGGCCGTCAGCTTATTATAATGGAATTGCGATTCTGGAAAATATTTTTGAAAGGAGTGTAGATTGGTAAATTGAGTATTCGAATTTCTATACTCATAGTAAATGCTTTGATTGCAACTCATCACAGAATAAATAAATAGAATACATCATTTTACAGAAGTAGGAAAAAGACTTGATGCTGCATAAAATATTGCTATCAATACCTTGAAACTATTATTGAACGAAAAACTGGATTTCGACCATCAGCTTTCAAGATGAATAAATTATTCGTAGAAAAATATCTTCTCATCAAAGCTCCACATAGTTGACCAATTTGGTAGCAGTGCATGCTAACTCCTCACTACTGCTCGATACGAGTTGTAACTAGTTGAATAACTTTCCAATCTCGCCATAAACGGACTCTAATGGAATAGTCTATTCTATTACGGCGTAATACGTCGTTCATTTAAAGTATCTGCGAAAGTAGAGCATCACCCGGTATAAGAGAGAGAAGGAGCGAGCTGTAAAATAAAAATAAAAGTATTTCGCTTTTCCCGCTTAAGTATATATACCAGAAGTCAGTTCCCAAGATTTCACAGCATTTTGTCTCAAACTGCAAATTGAGAACATTGCGCCAGTATCTTCCACGATCCCGAAGGATATGCACACACGCTGCACATACACACATAAGACACATACATACCCCACACGCTCGCTCGGGTTATATTGTCGTTCTATTATTGACCTCCGATATGCGGCATTCGGGTCGCACGCCTTCAACTATAGGATATTTTATATATATATGTATACACGCTAGACGCGGAAATCGAGCGAGAAAGACTATATATAGGTGACGACAGTGGCGCCCGCACACAATTTCCTGCGGGACAAAAAAAATAAAAGAGAGTGCGGCTAAAAGAGAGAAAGGGAGACGGGTAAATAAAAGGAAGCGCAAATACTTCGAGCGCAGTTTACTGCGGTTTTCGAATCTTGCATGACAACGCGCACTCCTGCCCCCTCCCCCCTCCGGCAGCGTAGCATTAAAGCTTTTTTCTCCCTCTCATTCGCAAATGCGGCGCGACGTCTTTTTTCCAACGGGATGTAACGGCGCGTCGTGAAAATGCATTTGCTTATTTGAACAACTGTGTAAACCCAGTCATGGACATTTAAATTCGAGATAAGGTATACGAGATGCTATCTCGCGTTACGAATCACGGTGTGCGTGTATGGAGATGCTTTTTTCAAACGCGAAAAGAGTGCGGAGTCAAATAGTCCTTTCAACTTTTATCGCAGCGCGTGCTTTATTCCGAAACGTTGTTTTTTCTTCGTAGAAAAATACGCTGTATCCGAATGATGAATCCCGACCCTTTTGCATAACTAGACGCTTGTCCTTGACTGCGTACACCGCGTCGTGACGTGTGCTCGCAGTAAAAAAAAAAATAAATAGCGGCTATTTGATATTAGGGGTGTGGATTTAGGATGCTTATCACGTACCACGGAATATCGATGTACTTTCTCCAGCGCGTTGTTAAAACTTTGTGGGCTGTACCGGCTGCGGAGAAAGGCGCGCGGCGCGTTTTTGTAATAACGACTGTTTACGAGGCTCGACAGTACGTTCGCGATAAAGCCGCTGCGCGAAACTCTTTTACAACGGACAAAAAGTTATCGAACGATGATGATTAATCCGAGTTTTACGAGGCTGTATCAGCAAAGCGCACTTTTCACTCATTCTGCTCGTACGCGCTTTCATCGTAAAAAAAAAGTGGAATACTACAGCAACTTTTAACAAGCGCATGTCTTTTAGCAGGATTGCCCGGTAGAAATCAGAGTCGCATTATACGATTATTTTGAATGGAGAGTTGCAACTCTGTTTGGCGATCTGATGAATTTTTGGGCTTGCATTTGCGAATCATGGATATAACTGTAAGTACAAGAACAATAATAATCGATAAAAACTTGCGATAAGAATAGAACATAATTGTCGACTCAATTAACGACACACCGTAAATTGCTGAGAGAGTAGTTTGAATTTCGATACCTTTTCAAAACGGACATTCGCGCCGATGAATTAGCAATGAAACACCTCGATGAAACGCTCACAACACTCGGTCGTAACTCGTCGCGATTTGCACGCGTTTGTTTTCGGATCGTAAAATTTTGCTTTATACTCTGCTTACACGCGAAAAGAACGCCCTTAATATTCAGGGTCTGCTGCAATTTCTTGTTTCTCCAATAAGGCTCGACATCAAGCCGGATATTGTTCGTTAAATGGATTCTTCGAAGACGTTTGCACAGGAGCTGGTTACGATGCTGCATAAGTAAGGCCACTCAAAAATTTTATGAAAAATTTCTCCGTATTACACTCTCGGCGCAAAGTGCGTTCGAGTCAAAAGATTGCCCTTTTCCCCGGTATATCGCGCGCTTATACGCTATTCATTATAGCCAGCGCAAGCTCGACACTGCGAGCTGCGAGACAGCTTACCTGATAAGATCACAATATACAGGCTAAACAATGTATCCGATTCCATATACTCTATCTCGCGTATCCATCTATTTAATATTATAAGATTCACTGTCACTCATATTTAACGCAGCTCGCGAGCGCGCACTTGCTCGGATTATCAATTTTATAACGCGTCTGATGTTTACGCGGGGCTGAAAGTCAATTAAAAATTTAATAATACGTCAGAGGAATGAAGGAAGCCTTGCTAATTGCTTGTAAACGTAGCCAACGATGTAAATCAAGCTACGCGAACCGATGAGATGTTACGGTCTTTCGTAGCAGAGTCTTTGACTTTTTAAATTATGTGCTTGGAAAAATGTATTGAAATGTAAACTCGAAAATTTCGTTATCATTCGATTTCTGGTATTAATCTTAAGTAAATTAGTTTTTTCTTCCGTTTGCTACAGTATGATAGCACGAAATTTGGATTTTTCGTTAGATAGTTTAATAAAACAAAGCTGCTTATAATAATACCTTTTTCGATTTGCATAACGCGCTTCAGATAATATCAACTTGTTCGTCAGGACCTCCATACAAAACATTTAGCGTATTTAACGAAGGCTTCGATCGTTTAATTTGCAGCTTCTCTCTCTTTACTTTAAGCTCTCTATTTTCCTACCACGGCACCTGTATTATATATTGCAATCGCGCACATGAAAAACTAGACACGAGAATTCGTTGTGCGTCGATGGAAAATATGAACGTCACGCGTAGGCTGCACATCGTTAAACATCTTGAATGAAAAACTTTGTGATTTATTTTTTTTATTTTTGGTTTGTTTTATTTTCGGTATAGCGATCGAAAAATGAAGATCGAAATCGCTTTCATTATTTGGCAAAACTGTTCCGGAAAGAATAGCTCGAGCCAACGAGAAGAACAGAGAAAAAGGGAGAGAAAGACTTGGCCAAAAAATTCCTTCGTCTATTTTTCAAAAACTTTTCTCTCGTTCGTGGCTTGCTATAGCTTTTTTTAAATAAATGCAGCATTATTTATGTAGTTATAGTCCGAAGTGGAAGTAACGGCAGCTCATCGTTTAGCGTGATTCAACTGTATGGGTATGTGTTAGAAAATAGTTCGCCTACATAATTTCAAATAATGAAGAATATTTGTTGTTTTAATTATCAATTGATTGTCGATAGAGAAAAATTATTGGGTGCACATTTAATTAATTCTTCCAATGCAGAATAATAATTCGATGGAAATAAACCTTAAGTGAAGGCATTGAAAGGAAAATTATTTATTTCCCAGTAAAAGAGATTAAAAACTAGCGGCACACTGCAGCAGAGAGAATTTTCCCGCTTAGAAAATCGTCGTACTCCGGTGGGTTCGTTCGAGTCCACCTTTTTTTCGAAGCGTTATATAACAATTGGGTCGGAATTAATGCTCCTATTTGATTATAAATATACTCTACCGGGCGATTTGTTTATTTTGAGTTGGTTTTTCTCACTCAGGATTATTTCCGTAGGCTTTCATGCAGAAAATGCACGTAGATCTATGTAATCGAGGATAATTTGTTTAGTACCGTTAAAAATACCTTAAAATTGCTTTCATAAATTTTACACCTACTCTTACGGAAAATACTTTCCACGTCGTCTCTACCAGCATTCGTATATTTTTGTAAAAGGATCGAGTGTTTACATAATATAATTATGAATTTTTTATTTATTTTACAATAATACTTTTTTTGAACACTTAATAAAATAAACAAAAACACGTGGGAACGTGGTACTAAATAAAGCTTTCCTGGCGGAAAATTAAGCCGATAACCCCATAATAGCATTAAGTTTAATCAATCGTTCTATCGAAGGAAATATTAAGCGTGCTTTTATTTTTCCTAAAAGAATTGGGAAGCGCTATTGCACGATTATCCAATTTCAATAATCCCCAGTAAACCATAACCCGGTAATACCTTAATTTCGTTTACAATTATCATTCGTGCTATTCGAATCATTAAAAAAATCACCGTTTTCAAACGAATGTGTAAAAACTCGAACGGTTAATATACATTGACGATTACGAGCGTTAACATTGAAAAGTTGAATCGTACACTTCAAAGCAGCAGCTTTAAAATAAATGCCAAATCACAATTAGGAGTGCGATTTCCGAATTTCCAGAGTAAACGCTGCAGCCTTCGCTGCAAACGAACGCGAGAGCCCTGGAAATAACAAGGGACGCGACGTTTGCGGTATCCCACGAGACGAAAGAAAAAACCCGGTGACCCCATCAAATAAATCAAGGCGAGGTAAGAGTTCATTAAACGTCCCTTTCATGAAATATTCAGCGAAGGCACGCCTGATCTCCTGTGTTAACGCCGAGGAACTCGTGTACAGTGCGCGCACAAGCGGTGAACGTTAATTTTTCCCATTTGGAAAAAAGGGCAGTGTATAGCGCGCGGAAGAAACTGCGAGCTGCGCACAGAGACTCCTCGACTTCCCGATAACAATCCAATAAACATTAGAATCGCTCCCCCTCCCCCGCCGGCCATCTCTCGACCCTTCTCGCTACTGCAGCGTATTACGGGGCGAAGGGGGGGGGGGCAAATCGAGTAAAAAGCCAAAGCCAATAATTTCGAAGGAGCTCCGAAAGCCCCCCCTCCGCGTCGTGAATGTGCAGCAGGACCCTTGGCGATACCGAATACTGACCATTATACAGAGCGGAGCTCGAGCGACGTCGAGAAAAAGCGCGGCGAGCGTGGAAAAGGTCGATACTCTGATTATCGGAGGGGGGGGGGGGCGAGCTTTTCCATGGCGATCGAGTAAATAAGTGAAAATCCGGTTCCGGCCTGTGGCTCGAAATATTTTTCCCGCCGCTGTGCGAATCTTTATGCACACACGCACACACACACACACATTGGCACGAGAGACGTGTGCGTGCGTACACGGACACTCGCTCGCGCGCGCAGACACACAAGTTTGCGCCGCACCGCCGCGACCGAGATGCGAAGCCCCGGAGAAGTAAGGAGCGAGACCTAAATAACTAGTTGAGCGTGCATTAAAGTGCATCGAATTTCCTTCTTTGTTGCGCGAGCGCGCGGCTGTATCGTAACGCCCGTCTATTTTATGTGCGTCTATATACCTGTGTGTATAGGTATACACACACACACAATACGCGTATATTCTTTTATATATATATATATCGAGTTCTCGCACAGGGTGTGCGCGCTGCGGCATGTGTCGCAGCGCGAAAGCTCCGGAGTGAGTTAGAGAGAGAGAGAGAGAGAGTCGCTCGCTCTTTCTTTTTCCTCTCTCCCTTCTCCTTCCGTCCCTCCTTCCTCCCTTTTTTTTCTCCCTCTTCCCGCCGCGTGTATAAGTCACCTATGACGCTGCACATCCGGGTATTTTATCTTTTACGCTCCTATCTAAATGCAGGAGGTCCGCTTGTCGGAGCCGAACGACACTCGGGCTGGCCCCTATACGTATGTACCCTTTTCAAAGACACTCGAGAGACAGTTGTAAAAACAGTGACAGCCGGAGAGGAGACTCGATGCGCCGAGCTCTTTCTCTCTCTCGCTCTCGCTGTCGCGTGCCCTATACGTCGCCCGTCCCGCTGTGTTTATACGCATTCTCGAAATTTTCCTCGAATTTTACTTCCTGCAGCCGCGCGCACGTATGACCTTTCTCTATACGGCGGAACGATATCGACGGAACCTGTAGCGGTACGGTATATATATATATATATACACCCACACACGTGCACACACATATGTATGTATAAATATATATGTGCACTGGCGTACGGCTCGCGGAGGACGCGCAACTGTCCGGGAACTTGCCCTCCGCGCGGAGTTTGAAAAATAACAAGTCCACGTCATTGAACTCGACGCGCGTATATATAGAGTGCGCGCGGGGGCTGCGCGCCTCCGGCGAGGAATCGAAACCGCTGAAACTTCTGGGGAATTCCTTATCTCGGCATTGTGCGGGCGCGTACACCCCCTTCGAATCGCCGCACTGCGCGCAACTTTTCGAGCGTCGCTCGCGTCGGCGCGCGCGTGTGTGTGTGCGAGAGTATTATTATATACTGGAAAATTTTTAGCTTTTTTAATTCGACGAGAAAAATCGCCGTTTCGTCCGTCACTATATTCGAGTGTTTTATATACTTTTACTATCAAGCTGAGACACTCGAAAATTGCGAGGATTCGCTGGAAAAAGCGAAGAAGAATCGCTTCGCGGTAGACGGAGAGTCGACAATCATGGGCGCGCCTATGTACAGTCAGGCCTCGGCGTGCAGGAGCCACTGTAGGGCAGTAGCGGCAATCGCAATAGCAGCTTCGGGGGAGGGGCGGGGGGGTATAACGAAGAGAGCGAGAGAGGAGAGGAGAAACGGAGGATTGGTGGCAGTCTGCAGAAAGGGGGACAATCATGCGGAAGCAAAATGCCAGCCAGAGAGAAAGAGAGAGAGAGAGAGAGGGAGCTCGAAACCTCCATAGAAAAAGGGCGAAGAGGGAGAGAGGCCTGGCGCTCCATTGTCTACAAAAATTTCTGGCTGCTGCGCCTATATATGCCCTCGTAGACCGAACTTTTTTCCGTTAAGTAGGGCGTGAATGGGCAAGTTTCCCTTGCCGCCTCCAGCCTATACCGCCTTTCTCCCTCGTTCCGATGTCCCGCTCTCCCCCCCCCCCTCCCTCCCTCCTTCGGCTCCCCTCCACCAGCAGCAGCAGCAGCAGCACCAGCACCACCAGCAGCACCAGCGGCGGCGGCAGGAGTTAATTAAAAGTTCGCGATTCCGGTCACTCGTTCCGAATTGTGAACCGCGCGAGCCGCGGGGAAAAAAGGAGCTCCGCAGCCAAAGAAAGAAAGGAGAGGGTGGGGTGGGAGGGGAGAGACGGAGGAGAAGAAAGAAAGCGAGCGAGGCAAAAAGGAAGGCACGTCTCTCGGCGCTGGGTGATGGAGCGAAAAAGCGCGGGGAATTAGGCTACGTGTGCGAGTGTATACGCGCGCGGATGGAAAAAAAGTCGACGGAGATTGCAGGAGCGAGAAGCGGTGCGTCTAATTAGGATTTTCGGCGGGGAAGAGGGGGGGAGGGCGATAGCGCGCGGGTAGATACACGGGGTTAGACGCCAGGAGATTAGGATGCGCGGTAGACCGTGGAGTTGAGGAAACGCTCCCTTCTCGCTTTTTCGCCTCGCGAGGGTGGAGCTTGCGACGTCTCTCTCTCTCTCTCTATTTCTCGTGTTCAAGGTCAGCACCGTCTGTCCCTTGCTCCGCTATCCTTTTCTTCGCCTCCCACCCCCCCCGCCTCCTCTCACTCTTTTCCTTCCTCGCTCTCTGTACTCGTGGCCTAGATAAGTTAAAAAAAATGCTCGGCTTCGTGAACAGGTGGAAGAGGAGCTTTTTCACGGCTCGCCAACGGCTCGCAGCGTCTTTCCATCGAGAGCTTTTTCTCCGCGCTCCCCTCGTATATCGTTGATAATTAGCCGTAGGCCGCGATTGTCGGATCGTCCTCCTCGTCTAGTTCTGCGGTCGCTAAATACGTTAACTCTCCTTCTCCGCGCTTTCGCCTGCTGCGCTATTCTCTGGCTTCTGTGCGCGCGTTTGCCTTATTTTCTCTCGAGCTTTTTTTTTCCACTGCAGGGAGAGAGAGCTTTTCGACTTCGCCGGCGCTATACAATTATTCGACGAAACAAACGAGCTCTTCAATCTCGCTGCGCGTTCACTCGCGGGGATACCGCGTACGGCGAGAGCTCTTTTTTCGAGAAACTATATATATATATATATATATATATATATATATATATATATATCTGTAATTTGGGTCAAAACGAATTAACGGCCGCTCTATCTCTGTCTGCTCATCGCGCGGAGTTCATTCGACCGAGTTTTATTAAAGCCTCAGTCCGTTTAACGGGCCGTTCGCACCCTTCACCGATGCAAAATACACAACGTGCGCGCGGGCTCGCGCGATCCGAACTTTTCGGCTGGCGAATCGAAAAAGTATGGTAATCAATTCGATTATGTCGCAGAACGCATCGGTTTGACGAACTATTGTGGCAGTGCGCAGCTCTCGCGCGGACGGGGCAAACGAAACTTTTTATTTGAAAAATTAAAGGAGCGTCTGCTGCGCTCGCAAGCTCGTTTTTTTTTTTGTTGTGGATGGAAAAATTGCATTACTCATTCTTTCGCTGATGCATTCTGTCTGGAGGTCGAGAAGGATTCTTAATGTCTAATGGGTATATTAATCTCTCGAGGGATGCCTCTTATTTTTATTATTCATCTGCTACTCTTTTAATGTCAATATATGAGCGTCTGCTGACATACTTGAGAAATCGTTTTGTTAATTGATTCGTATCATTGAATCTTCATGTACTGAACTGAAACTGTGTATTCTGGGCGAACGAGAGAAAAACGTGTTCCGACTGATTTTCAGCTTGAAGGAAGAATCGAAAGCTGCTCTGCGCAAGGTATTTTTCCGCGGACGAAGCACTTAACGTTATGAAAACATCGTTATACAGCGACTCGTGATTTTACGCGTAATTGCGCGTCGAGACTTTTATAATACGATTCCAACGCAAGCTCATTAGATCAATAGTGCGAAATCAGTGAATCAAAATTGCCGAATCTATCCGGGACAGATCGAAAACTCATATAATCAGATACAGTAGCGTTTAGCGATGTTAGCCATCGCGTTGAACTCTCCCCTATCGCGTCTCGCATTAGCGACGAACCAGCGATCCTCTGCCCCAACACACTTAATTTGGAAGGTACAATAAACCCATCTCGGACACTCGGCACACAAATCCCTATACGTATACCATCCGCGCAGCGCGTTTAAATCTGTTTGTTCAATTCGAGAGCCCTCACTCCCTCGTGTCGCTCCCTTTTCGATATATCAGCAAATATTTAAGGGAGTACAACAGCTCAAAGAATCGTAAATATCCAGACTCGCACGACTATATACATATAGATATATATAGATACAGACGCAGGGTGCGCGGAGGAAGAGAATGATACAGCGCGCGGAGATCCGAAAACAATGGGCGAAGGCCGCGAGCATCGGCGCATAATAAAGCCAGTCCGGAGGGGCCTACCCCCCTCCCCTACCCCTCGCAAAAGCGCAGTCTTCTGCATATAGTTAAACAGAGGGAGGGGAGAAGGGGGGGGCTAGAGATCGGACTGAAGCATGGGAGGGAGGCGCTTAGCTTTGAGCACAGAAGCTCTCGCGAGTAGCCGTGGAAAGGAAAAAAAACACCAGCTGCACGCAGCGGCAGCAGCACCAGCTTCTGCTGCGCACAACAATGCCGCGGCTAACGACAGTCGAGAGGGCAGGGGAGGGGGGGTGAAGGGGGTGCAGGCGTCTGTGCAGTGTTATCTCAGCGCCTCGTCTCGCCCGCGGGGCCTACCCTCCCCTCCCCCTCCCTCCGGCTGCCGACTGTGTCTAAACCGCCATTTTTCCTCGCGCTCGCTCCGAGAAATTTCGCGAGAGTGAGAGAGAGAGAGAGAGAGAGACGCTAGTCTACTCTCTCTCCCCGGCGAAAAAGAGACTGGCGGCCGCTCGTTAACCTCTGGGCGCGCGGAGAGAGACAGGTGTGCGGCCCCGCCGAGTAGGCAGCGAGAGTATGAGCTCGAGCACAAAGGACGCCCTGATGACTGGAGCGCACACGTGTGTCCGTGTGTCCGTGTGTCTGTGTGTGTGTGTGTGTGGATGTGTGTACATACGTATATATCTATATACGCGTAAGACACACGGTCGTAGCTCGAGGGGGAGGGGGTGCAGGGCGCCGCGCGCGAGCCAGTGCGTAATTATACTGCTCCGCCGCACGGATTCTCTCTCTTTCTCGGTGTATACCTACACACACACACACACTCGTGAACGGGAGAGTGAGATCCACGACTTTTTGCTCCTTGCCCCCCACCCCCTCGTCGCGCGCCTCGGCTTCTTTTTAAGCGGATTCCTCTTTGAGTTTCGAGTTTCGAGCGGCGTCGGCGGCGGCTGCTTTCTCTCCTCTTTACACAGTGCGCGCGCCGAGCTGCTTTTTATTTCGACTCTTGTTTACTCGATGTAACTCTCTTTCTCTCTCGCTTTTATTTTCGCTTCTTCCGCCCTTCTCCTCCCCCTCCCCTTTCTCTCTCTCTCTCTCTCTCTCTCTCTCTCTCTCTCTCGACTCGTAAGGTCGGAATGGAAACTAATATGTTTGCCCGCCGGAATAAAGAGTAGAGCGCCGGCGCGCCGCGTTTTTTTCGAATAACGAACCGCGGATTTATGTATATATACGCGTATCTCGAAGCATTAAAAGCTCGAGCATTTTATTCGAGCGTGTTACTCGCGCGCGCACAGTTCAGTGCCAATGGAGTATATCGCGGCTGCTCTTAACGAGGGGGAAAAGACTTCCAATAGCCGATGTGTACGTATAACTATACGCAGAGAGATATAGCCGGCCGTAATCACGAGGGAAATTGTTTCTTTACGATCGTTCAATTAAGCGCCCCATCCCCCTCCTCCCCCCGATGAACCCTCACCCCTCCGCGGGATAAATTTATTTGGTTCTCGGCTGCATCGCGATCCGGTATAGCCGAGCGTGTCTGCCGATGTATTTACGGCTTTTTTTCGCGGCGAGCTCGAGCCGCGCAGCGCTGAGCTTTGATATAAGCGTTATTTATGTGCCTTGCCGATAAGGCATAAGTGGGCACGCTTCGACGGCTCCCTCCTCTCTCTCTCTCTCTCTCTCTCTCTCTATCTTTCGAGTACTCCTTAATCACTATATACGTATAGCGCTAGAAGAGAGAGTGAGAGATAGTCGATCCGGGGATGCACTGCAGATACGTATAGTAGAGGCGGCAGCGGCGCGCGCGGAGGGGAGGAAAATCAATTTATCGGAGGTCTATTCGAATTCGAGATCCCGAGCACTCGGCGAATTGTTTTTTTTTTCTTTCCTCGCCCGACGCGCGCCGCGCTCTGCAGATTCGCATTTAATGACGATAATTGGAGAATCTCCGCTCGGAATAGTTCGCTGACATCGCGATTATCCGCACACGGTCGCGGACCAGCCAAGTATCCGCGAGGCCGATAATTAAAGCGCGTCGCTCGCTCGTGGAAAAGGCGTTTTCTTTCCAGTGGTGTGCATACACACCTCCGCACATACACACACACGTACTGTATCCGCTGCACAACTTTACATTGTACAGTTATAGAACGTGCGGCCAGAGGAAGCATCCTCGAGTGTCGAAGATTACCAAGTTGGCACGTACTGCCCCGGCGGGGGTACTACACGAATCGACAGTACGCGACGCGATAGGAGTATTGACAAAATACAGAGGCTGCAACTCGAGAAATCTTGTGTACAGATGTATCCGCGGGAGAAAGACAGAGAGAGAGAGAGAGAGAGAGACTGCACACTCATCGTGGAAGGCTTAAGCTCGAGAGATGCGAGGTCGCGTCGTCGTCGACGTCGTCGCACAACGTCGTTATTTTAGTGTGACACACGTATGTCCACACATGCACACGTACACACACACACACACACCTTGATACGTTCCACACTTCCACTATACTTTCGCCGAATAGGAGAAGGAGGCGCGACTGTAGCGCGGGAAAAACGGGCACTTGAACACGCACTCTCGTGCACAGCGCACCCTTGTGTTCGCGCTCGCTTTTGCACGTGCTTCTCGCCCCCCCCCCCCGGCCCCTCCCTCCTCCGAGACTGAGAGCAAGAGGGAGAGGACCAGTACCGTTGCATTTTCGCGAGAGACAGAGACAGAGAGAGAGAGAGAGAGAGAGAGAGAGGCCTTGACATTTCTGGATTGAGGAACGCACGTTATTGCGGACGTTTCCTTCCTAAACTCGCCATTCCATCGAGTTTTCCGAAAATAGCATACTGCGAAATCATTTTGGTACGCGAGGCTCGTGTACGAGGATGTACGTAGACGCTTTGCCGTCAACACGTGTACTTGATGTGCTTAAAAAAATAAGCAGAAGTTATACAGGGTGTACTTAAAATCTTGCACTTGAGAAACAACTTTCGGGAAGACGTGAGTGTATTCGAAGATACACTTGCGCGTACCGAACTTCCCGAGGTGGCGCGTTTCCGTTCGATTCTTAGAAACTGATTAAGACAAATTTTAACGAAATTGAGTAAAACGTGAGATTGCAGACAAGCAAATGATCGGAATAAACCGATTGTTCCCTTTGGTTTGTATGCGATTTTCGTGAAATGCGGGTTTTCATGTATTCTGATTTGAATATAGTTAAAAGTTATTCTCTGTTCACCTACACCGAAACGGCAGCTATTTAAAATATTTTTGAAAAGCAATCAGTTCGTTTTATCCACGAGTTTGTCTATGGAATCTTGTGGTCAGTGAAAAATTTATCGATGAAAGGTACACGCTTATTAGCAGCTATGGCTTTGGCAGACTTGATAGTTTTTTCCAAGATTTAATTTTCAAGAATTTAATAATGGTATTCGCGCGTTAGATTCTTTCATAAATATAAATATTATAATAAAAAAAAATTACTTAAATGCACTTTACAAATACTTGAAAGTAGTGAGTAAATACTTAAAGGAGATCAATGCGTGTTTACCTAATGGCTAAAGTAAATACTTTACGCCAAGTGCGAAGTTTTCAGTGCTCGTAGATGTAATCACATGAGGTCGAAAAGTCCACTGTAGTCCTTGGAGCAAACAATATTTTTTGAAAAACACTAATTCACCTTCTCGTTCTTTCTTTTATCACATTAACCGAGACTATTGCATCCTCCTCAGAATAATTACTCAAAGTACAAAAACAGATTTGCATACCTACAGCAGTACTCGCATAAAATTTGATAATATACGTCAATGAGGCAAAAAATCGCCAAAGAATCGGACGACTCTGTTCCGGCCATTGCTGTCAAAACGTACAGCGGGTACACACGAGAGAGAGAGAGAGAGAGAGAGAGAGAGAGAGAGAGAGACAAAAGGTAGCACACAGTGCGCAGCTCAGCTCACGGGACACATTTTTTGCCGACTAACCTTCGTCGTTGTCATTAGGTTGCAGAGGTACAAAGCGAGAGAAAATTTGCGAGCGCCATTACGGACGGAAGCTCTCCTTGCGCGCGGCGACGGAGTCACGGAACGTTGAACCGGGAAGCGCGCAAGAAGGAGCAGTGAGCCCCATTCGGGGTGCGGGAGGGGCAAAAAACTGCACTGCCAGAGTCTGTGTACATGGCTTTGTTTCTCGCGCGCGTATATCATTTCCGCTCAGGCTACAGGGCCCATACTCTCTCTCTCTCTCTCTCTCTCTCTCTCTTACTCCGCAGTTTTTTTCATTACTCGGCCGTTGACGCTTGACACTCGTGATTTTTTTCGAGTAGCCTATTTTTCCCGCTGCTCGCGGCTTTTGTGTGTATGTGTGTGTGTGTGTGTGTGTGTGTGTATGAGGACTGCGCCACCCGATTCTTCTCCTGGAGGGTAAATGTTAAATCAGCCGAGCGAAAGCCTGACCGCGAAAAAAAAACGTGACCTCTTAAAGAGGTTCTGTCGGTATACTTTTGCTGTACATTTTTTCATCTGTTTTCCACAAATTGGATACACAATTCTGTTTGTATCTGATTGTTCGTGAGGAATTATGCACCGATGCTGGTTGGTCATATTCTTTGGGATCAAACATAAAATTTTTGTATTCAATGAAATTTTACTTGTTATTAAATGATATTTTAAAGAGATAGATAATATTTGTGATTAAGAATGTATTTAGAGTTTAATGAATCTTTATAAATCTCTAAAAGTAATAAATTTTGAGTCCAGTTTGAGAAAAATTCAGTATTTTCCTAGCCACGCAGGAGACGTTTTTAGTGAAAAGCAATTATTCAATGAAATTACACATCGGAAACTAGAATAATAAACTTTTTAAAATACTTATAGAGTTTTCGACAATTGATAAAAATCTGTAGAACTCCGTTTTAATTAGGGGTTCAGTTCTCGGCTTTTCAAAGGGCTGTGAACTTGAATGAAATTTTCTGTAGTATGATAGAATGGAAGAAAAGTAATAATCCACTCATTTACGTTCAAACTTCTACACAGCCATTCCACTGAACGGATAAAATTTAGCCCGAAATTGTGCGAGTGTGTTGAAAAAAAAATGGGCTGTATCTTCGCTCTTGATTTTGTTTTAGTTTTTAATGTGAAATTGCCTTTAAAATGCACGCTTTAAATGGCGAAGGAAAAAAAGAGGTTTTTTCGCTCGTAGCTTTCATATTCGACTCTAGGTGGTGAAGCAAATTTTTTATCTATAAGCCTAAGTAGAAAATGTAAAACGTGCTTTTAGATACTGTATTCTGTAAATGTTTAATGTGAAATATAGAGCTGCATTAGGTATGCGAGAGTCAGTGTGCCAAGTTAATGGTGCCGTAGGTAATATATATATATATATATAATCTGCAAATAGTGCGCTTGCTTAATCTGAAAAGGATAGATCAATAAAATTGTGATTGACTGAAAAATCGTTTATAGCATCGTCCGATCGATCGAACAACATGTAATGGTTACCTTCTCTTCTATATATCTTATTTATATTGTATAACAATAGGCATTTAAATATGAAGCCTTTTTTATGCTGAAGCATATTGCTTAACTCGTGCAGTATGCCTACTACGAAATTATAAAACTTCTCTTTTTCTAAATAGTTAAGCATAATATAAAATCTGTTCTTGAATAAAAACAATTTTTGCGACTTATATTCAGAATTCAGGGTGCTGCAAAAAAATGTGAATTACATTAATTAAAAATTACGTGTAATTATTCCATATACTCTATAAATGGATGTAAAGTGTTAAATGTGGAAAAAAGTCGTGTAAGGCGTGTATAACGGAATATATCGTAGACGTCAGGTCCATCAAGTCACTACGAAACCTGCAAGAAAGTCACACATTATAATAGAGATCAATAACAATAGCATATATATATATATTGGTACAGCATGATCGAGATCATGTTATCAGCTATATTTTACATCAGTACATATTTACACGTATATACATGTGTATACTATATTCATCACATCTATCTATCTATCTATCTATAATTCGCTTAATAACAATTCAAAATATCCACATTATACGCTATAAGTCCATCGGTATACATGTATTCAATTCGACATTGGACTCGTCGGCTCTCCCGGCCGCGCGACCATCATTTTTTTTTCTCTCTCGAATGTTTCGACACTGCATACACTGACAGAAACAAAAGCACGGACACACACAAAAAAAAAGACCAGACTATAATAGCAAAGGAACGTCGACAACAAAACAATACAAACGATTAGACGTTGTCATACGAACAAAATTCCAAACTCTATATGAATGGCGAGCGCGCGGCATGCGAATTAAGGGAGCCGGGAAACAAAAGAGCGGCCGCGAGGGAGAGAGGACGAGAGAGAGAGAGAGAGCAAAAAAAATGTTCATTTTACGCTCCTCCTCCGCCTCCTCCCTCCCCCCCGGATATTCGGATTAACAGCGTTCGTCTCTCTCGCTCGCTTTGTTTGCCCCTCTCCTTTTTCTTTCCGCGCTTTCGGCGCGCGTGCACTGACGTCGCCGCGCATCAGTCCGAGCCAGCGAATATCTCGTAAATCGGATGTATACGTACATATATACATGTATACACATCTACGTACAGCCCGAATCGCTGGGGACGAGCTCTCTTTTTCGCTCGATATTCCCCCGCCGCGGCGGTTTATATCGCGTCTATATACATCCTTGTTCCGCTCGTTTTTCGAGCGCAAGGCCGTCCCCGATTTCGCCGGACCGCAGTTGGAAAGTCGGAAAGAGCGACGCACATTGAATCCGAAGAAAATATGCTGCGTCCCGTTGTTTGCCGGAATAATGCGGGTTGGAGAGAGAGAGGGGGATGCTTCCAAGTGGAGCGTGAAAATCGAGCTTTCCGCGGGGCAACGCGTTCGGGTTCTTCGAATTTTCCGCGCACCGGACGCCTTTTTTCTCCCCCCCCCCCTCCGATGGAGAGAGAGAGAGAGCTCTTTCCTACGCGAGCTCGATGCGCGCCTGACAGTACTCGGACTCGATCTACTTAAGCCGAGGTTTCTCCTCGCGATCGCCTCCGTCGAAATTCGAATTTTCCTCTTTCGTCCATTAGCTCGAAACGCTGGCAAATACTTTACTCACCCGTAGGTCGAATTGACAGAAAGAGAGAGAGAGAGAGAGAGAGAGAGAGAGAGAGAGAGAGACAGAGAAAGAGAGAAGGGAACTGCAAAAGTACGGCGACGTCAGTGCAAGCGCGCGCTGCTGCGCGAAAATAGCTATACGACTACCAACACCAAAACTTAACATGCAGAGCGGATCGTTTATAAAGAATGATTTATTCGATTGTTTTAAGAACAGTGGTTTTACCATACGAGGAGCAAGTGTAGAGCGATGTATATATGCGTATAGGTGTGCGCCAACGTGAATCGATAGTAAAATTTTGCATCCGCGTCTGCTTGAACTCCCTCTTTTTTTTTCCTCTCTCGAGCCTCGAAATCGTGGCCGGCATAGGAAAACCGTCGGCCTCGCGGGAGAAGCAACGCGTAACAGCCGTTACGCTCGCGCCTTCTGAATATTTGGTAAGAACGTCGAGATTCGATCCGTCGAATCTCGTTTGTAACTCGTGTATAGAAAAAAGTTTGCGAGTGAGCTGCGATCGAATGCAAAATATTTTAACAATAAAAACCAGCGGCTATCGGAGAAACAAGCCGAATCGAGACTCGCGACAAAATCGTATCCGATACGCCGCTTCAAGTATCTCTCCGCATCTTAGAGCGGAGAAAACGTCAAAAGCCAATATTATCGTATCAACGATTGAACTGTCACGCAACTGCCGCTCGCACAAAGGCTAACAAATTCCGTCTGTACCGGCGCCCGACAAAGCGAATGTCGAGAGAGAGAGAAAGAGAGAGAGGGAGAGTCCAAGCGAGAGACGGAAAATTTTACGACGAGTCCGAGTACAATATACACATATATACATACTCAAAGACGCCCGTCAATGGACGCGGAAAAGTAGTGCATGTGTCTCGTGATGTTCTTTTCTCTTTGCCTTCTCGTTCGATGCTCTTTTCTCGCGAGAAAAGTGCTGTGCCCCTCCCCCGGTCCCCCCCCCCCGCACAGTCTCTTTTCCCCTCCACCACCCTCCCTCCCGACCCTCCAAACTCCACATCCTCGGCGTCATCTCGTCCTGTACGTTTTGTAAATGTTTCCGTGCGGCGTCCGTTTCTTTTTTTTCTTTTTTTTTTTTTTTTCGTTTCACCCTATCTCAGTACGTGATGTTGGTGTGCGCGTGTTTGCGTGAGTGTGCGTGTGTGTGTGTGTCTGCAGTGATTACAGATATACGTATACAGGAGTGACGAGAGATTACGTCGAGCCGCGTCACCTGATCGCCGGATCTCGTCGACGATCGAGTGACGCCGCTCGCGACACGGCTCTTTCTCTCTGCAGGCACGTATCTTTCTCTTCTCCGCGTGTGGATCGATCGTCCGTCTGTGTATGTGCTATGTAGTGTTGTGTACTGCATTTATTTTTATCTGTTTCTCACTCGGTTCGTACGTATTCTTTTTTTTTTCTTTTTTTTTCGGTACGTTGTGTCGTCGGTTGTCTGTCGCTGTTACTGCGCACTCGTTGATTTTTATTATTATTATACCTTCTTTTTCGTTCTGCTTCGCTCGTTTTTTTTTTTTTTTTTTTCGCTCTGTTTTCGCTATTTTACTCGAGCTCGAGAATGTATTTTCGTTTGCGCGGTTATCTCGTGAATCCTCGGCTGTGTTTTGCCCTCGCGCGACGATGTTGACGTCGGGGGCTCGAGAAAATTTAAGGGGGCCTCGCCAGACGACTGGAAATTCAAATTGCGCGCCGCAGTACGACAGGTGGAAAGCCAAATAATTCGTCGGTCGCAATGAAAACGGCGAATGAACGCTGTCGCACAATACTCTACGTCGTTCAACAGAGTTGGAAAATATTTTGAGATATTACACGTATAGTTTCGAGCACGCGAGACATGTTAATGCCTTTAAACTCTGTAAAACGAGAGATATAATTACGTAACGACGGAACTAACTGCACGGGTTCATTAGATTACCTTAATTACAATATGTTACAACGAGAGTAAAGTTGCGAGCTTTCGCGCATCTGCTGTACCGTGGCGCGAAATTCGAAATAGCCGTATAGTCGACTGGGAGACTGCCTTGAACATTATCGCCTAGTGAACCCACAGCGCTATTCCGCTGTGTTGATAATTCTGCTGCTATTTTGCTTGCTCTCGCTCGTTCGTTTATGGTCGGAACGCAATTTCTTTGCTTTCTTGCTGTTTCGGCCCCGAAATGGAATTCACAAACCCGGGCAATACAATATTATGTACGTAGCGCGCGAGAAAAATATTTCTATGTCACCATTGGATGCCGCGGAATCTCATGCTCTAGTTTTATATACCCACGGATGTTGAACTTTGATTTTCGCTGTTTACTTGCGGCAAAAGACTTATCTACCGAGTTCTTTTTTACAGCCTTCCGGGGCAATTGAAAAAAGTTGAAACCTTCTCTCGGTATACAATGCGTGTATACGTATATATATATGTGTGTCTGCGTGGGCTGCGGAGGCTTCAAGTTTCGTCAACCGCGCGAGGCTGTAAAAATGAACTGACTCGTAAATAATCGAGGAGTATCAGAACTTTTTTTCATACAGAGATACTTTTACTGATGAAGACTGTATGCAAACATGTGTAGCTTCGACATATATGTATATAATACGAATGTAATGCGTACGGCAGGCTCGCGCGAGCGCCACAATAGGCAGCGCGAGACCGCCGCCCGGCACTTTTCGATGTGGCAAAGTAAAAGGCAAAAATTAAAGTGGCTGGGCTCCGGATTAGCACTTATCAGCAGCTATTGGATGTAATTTTGCTTAACTGAATCCAGGGCGACAGACGTCATATTTCTCTGGCGATTGCGCATCATCACAATAGATAAAATTCATATATAGATAAAAAAAAACATACATTCACCAATGATCAATGTGTAACAAAGAGAAATATAATATATTTTTTTTTTAAATTTCGTACATATACTTATATATAGCGGTGCAGCGGCGTATGGGTTTTGAAGCTACAGATTATTAGGTGTTCAAAGGATATAGTATATAGTGTCAAAAAAACAGCATCAAAGAATCAACGACAGAATCACTAAGCGCAGTCGCATATATGTTTTCGCAGTAGTATTACAAAGTCTGCGAGACGCATACACATATCCATGCGTACATATACTCGCAATGAATTTGCGTATGCGATTCGCACACATCACTATTATGAACAAATGCATGTAATAATAATAGTACGCTCGCACAAAAGGCAGTTGCAAATGCAGGTATAATAATAATAATAATAATTATGATAATGGCGATGATGATAATAGTAATACAGTACATAGCGGTACAGCGGAAATCTTAATGCAAAATAGCAAAGAAAGATCGTCCCCGAAAGAGCGCCGACAATAATTATTTTCATTTCTCATCCCGCGCGGGCGCACCACGAGCCAAAATGAAAGTTAAAGAGGAGCAGGTATAGATATGCGGTATGGTATAGTGCACGTATATATATATATATGTAGGTAGACGGAGAAGGAGTGGGGTAACAGCGCGTTGCGGCAGAGCGCATATAGACACGCTCGTATCGCTGGAACTTTACTTCATCGAGGCAACATCCGCGCCGGCGCGACCCAAAATTCTTCGGTCAAAGGCATCTCTCTCTCTCTCTCTCTCTCTCTCTCTCGCTCTCTCTCCCTCGTACACATTTTCCAATGTAAAAGTCCGCGCGCGCTGTCGAGCGCACTTTCTAATGTAAAAGTCCTTCCGTGTTGCGCGAGAGAGTCTCGTACTACTCCCATAATTCAGAGTGCCGCCCGCGCGCGCGCTGCACAGCTGCGACGAGGCTGAGAGAGAGAGAGAGAAAGACGCTTCTCTCGCTCTGTATATATGTATACGCGTACGCGTCGCGCGCGCCACGCCCCTTTGCACTTGAGCTTCGCGCGCGCGTTTTAGGATCACGCGAGCGGCGCGTTTGATAATGACTCTCTCGATCTCTCGGGCTCTCCCGCGGGACTCTCCCTAATTATCACTCGGAGAATTAACAGAGGAATACAGGGGATGTATACAGCGATGTACGCGCACGGACAGGCAGGTTGTACACCGCGCGCAGACGGACGGATTGATTAATTCGACGCGGCGCGCTGGGGGGGCATTGGTTGGAGTAATCATTTCGAGGGGGGATGGGGGAGGGCGGAGCGCGTAGGGCTGGAGGTCTGAAACGACTGATTTGCTTGTGTACCCGTGGCGACGGGGATGATTTCGGATTGTTCGCGGTCTGCGTACACTCGGAAGACGTAGTTCGACAAGGTTGAGATTCTTATCCTCGACGATGGATTTTAGCAGTATTTTTTTTTTTTTTGGTAACATCGGCTTTTTAATTTTGAATTGATTCGCAGAGCTTTTAGACGGGGGCGGGGAGAGCGGGGGCAAAGCCATTCGTCTGATTGTTTTGGAAGCATTCCATGAAAAATTTCTGAGGAAACTGAACCGAACGGTATCTGTGTACAGCCGTATACGGAGCGTTGCATCGGGAAGGCGTTGCACGTAAATTCGAGCTTTCTCCCCGTGAGAAATTACGCAACAGCTGTATAAGCAAGTGAACAGTTCCTAATGTAATATCAATGGCTAATCCACCTACGAGACTTTCCGCAAGTGCAAAAGCCATTCGTATATATATATATATATATATGTCTCGGAGATGGAGAACAGGAGAAGAGGCGGGTACACGCATACACACACACACACTGCGCTGGTCCGCGCGTCGTATTGGATTTCCGGGGTGTGTGGGAAGCGTAAGGTCGCGGCGCGCATTCGAGGCACGAATTCCGTGTATCAGGTTCATGTAAATTTCCTTAATTTGCAACGTGATCCTCCCGAAGCGGCGAACCTCGAGGCAAGACGCGCGCGTCCCGACCCCTGCCTTGTTCCACCGAAAAGTCTCCTATGTGTGTCCCGATCCTTTTACTGCTGCCCGAGGTGGAAAGAACACCCGACAGCGAGAGGAAAGAAATTCTCGGAGAGCGTTGTCGCTCGTGTGTATTTCGCACACACACACACACACACACACCTTGTAAAGTCCTCCTTTATTTTTCTTATTGCTCGGGCAGAAGTGCGCGCGTTACAACGCCAACGTATACACCGGGAGAAAAAGTCAGGGGAACGCGGATCGTTTCGCTCGTGATTTAAACTTTTTGTTTCTCGCCCCCTCGCTCCGGTAAACGGTGAATTTGTTGCTCGCTCGCACCTCGTGAAAATCTTGGGGATCGTAAAAATTTTGAGAGAAGTGCATCGGAACTTTGTCCTCGATCGGGTTTTGGCTTGTCTGCGCCGTGTGGCCGAAGCGCGTCGAGAACACTCGCGCAGGTTTATCGTCGCGACGCGGAAGCGGCGGGAAACGGCTCTCAAACATATATATATATATATATATATTTATATATATAATTGACTTACGGAAAACAAGCGCGTACGCGCGGAGCGCGAGAAAAAGTTAATGCAACTATAATTTTCCGCGTTTTTCTCTCCACCAAAGTTATCGCGCTATTCGTCAAAACTTCGCAGCGCGCGTATACACTAGATCCTGCTTTTTTATATACGTATACATGTACGAGCTGTATATAAATCATCCTAAGTACTGTTTGGAAGATTGGAAAAAAAGTGGGTACTCCTCCGAGAATCTCGTCGTATAGGCGTCGGAATATACTGGGAAAAGTGTCGTACTGAAAATTATTCTTTATATCTAGTGCGAGCACATTGCTGCGCGCGCGCGCGCGATATATATATATATATATATGTAGGAAGGGCGTGTGACACACTTGTACATTGCCGTGCAGCAAATTTACGTCAACGCCGTAAATATTGTTAATGGAGAACGTTCTAAAAATTGTTGAAATACAATCCATTAACGTCGGCCGGACTTTCGCGTTAACAGCGACGACGCTTCGCGCCAGGACCCAGAAATTTAATTTATTTTTGCCACATATCTGCGCGCCTGCGATGCGCGAATTTTCCGTGAAATTGATTCCAACGCGTCGTTTTTCAAAACACGACCAAGATTTTAAAATGCAATGAACGCACGGCCGATCGTAGAGGAGAGTCGCGGATGAAAAGTCGAAAAAACAAAAATATTGCGCGGCGCCATTAGTTCTTTTTTTTTCGAATATACTACATATAGGATTGAATTTTAACGAGCGCGCGCGCGCTAGAGTCGACAGCCGCGGGGTGGAAATTTAATTTTTAAATAATTTAACTGCTCGGCAAGCTCGAATTCAGCACTGCAACAATATCGCGCGCAGCAATTTTCACTGTATAGAAAAAGTTTAACTAGCGGACTTTTCTCACCCTCGCCCCTCCCCCCTCTTCCCTCCTCGTCGTCGACGCCGCGGCTCGCGCTTGGAAAAGTATTCCCAGGGATTCTCGGGCTATAAAAAATCCTCGAGCACTCTCCCCGCGAATCTCCCCGCAAATGACAGGCTCTCGCTCGCGCATTTTCCCTCGCAGCCTGGAAAAATCGCCGCGTAGTTCTCCGAGTGAGAGGGAGAGAGCGTTCGCCAAGTACGTTCGCTGCTCGATTTTCGTTGCTCCTCCTCCCCCTCCTCCTCCTCCTCCAGTTCTACCCTCGAATAGGTGAAAAAGCGAGCCTCTCGAAAAAGAGAGAGAGAGAGAGAGAGAGAATATGGCAGAAAAACGAGAAGCAGCAGTAGCAGCACAGTGGCAGCAGGAATCCGCTTCGGTCTGCGGATATTTCGGTGGGTCGATGCACCAGCAGCAGCAGCAGCAGCAGCAGAAGCGTATTGCGGTCGCTCCAGGAATGCTGCTGCCACGGAAGGGCAGAAGGAGGAGAGGATGTTGTATCTGTGGCTCGACCTCGCTCTCTCTCTCTCTCTCTCTCTTCTCTCCCTCTCTCTCTCTCTCTCTCTTTCGCTGTCCGCGTGTGCAGCTGTAGCTATAGAGCGCGACGTATACGTGGAGGGGTGGGGGAGGGATGGGCTCTCGCTCGCGGTGGTGCGGGAGGGGCAGAGGGGGCGAGAATGTGTGCGACGCACGTCCCAGTGCTAATTGCGAGCTTGCGCGACTAGCAGCGTCATTACTCAGATTATGGCCTCGAGCCGGGGCAAAGAATGGATATATCCGACTGTGCTTTTGGAAGTGTGCGGGGGGTGGGGGAGGGGGCGCGACACGCCAGGGGTATACATCGGCTCTTATTAGGCGGATCGTAATACCCGTACGTATCGGCTTTGCGGCTAATTATCGCGGAGGACTTTTCAAAGCTCGCGCATTGTCGTCGGCTCCCGCGAGCGCGCGAATTCTCTCCTCGACTCTTTTTCCCTCCGCCGCGAAAACCCGCAGCGCGCTCGTGTACGCGAAATAGCAATTTTCCAAACGCGCGTTCAATGGATTTTTTTTCATTTAAGTGTAATTGAGCGTACAACGCGCAGTGTCACGAGTGTATCGACGATAAAACGCGCAATAATTTGCGTAAAGCAGTTTTTTTCTTAATACTTCGACTACTGTCGAGAAATTATCATTTTCAATGGAGTATACAAGTACGTTGCTATTTTGTGCACAGCTGTTTTCTCACTGTGTATACCGACTCCGAGGGAAAGGGATACTTCTTCTCCTCCTTCGCCTCTCAACTCTCTCCGCGTATATGCAGGCACTCTGTAGCCTGCGCATCTATAGCTGCTTCATGAACGTTTCAGGAGAGCCAGCTTTTCTCGAGTACAGCGTGCAACTAAGGGATTTATAGTTTAAAAATGACGACTGTAATTTCGCCGCACAAAGAGGCGCGCTCGACAAAGACGCTGGGGCCGCGCGGAGGGGGTTGGGGGGGGGGGAGGGAAGAGGAGGAAGCACGCGATACAGGAAATTTCTTAAAGTTTCACCGAGAGATCCTCTTCGAATGCCGCAATGCGATCGCGGAGGGTTTTTCTTCTTCTTTTTTTTCGAAAACGGTCGCGTCATATAGATGCCATCGGCTTCGAGGCGGGGAGTTGGAGGGGGGGGGGGCACTCGAACGATAAGTAGCATTCCAATTTGATGGGAAGGGGATTACAGTGTATTTTACAAAGGATAGAAACGAAACAAATAAATCGATATAGGAGAGCCGGAGACTCGCGAGAGATGGCTATACAACCGCTCGCCGGAAGCCAAGAGTCGCTTTTCAAAAGCAATTGCTTCTCGGAGAGTTAAGAGGATGCCAAATGTCGAATGCAGTGCCAATAACCCTTCCAAGACTGCACAGATATGGGACCGAGCTGTGTATATATACGCCACTGCCATTTGTCCGAAGTTTACGCTGTACCGACCGATTACCGTTCCGGCGTACAGCTCGTGCCGGAATTTTTAATAATCCATTGTCGCGCGACATACTGAATGTCTGACGTGATATCGAGCCCGACTACTCGCTCGACTCGCCAGAGTTGCTAACTACCTCCGCAGTCGTATATATATATATATACACACATAGAGGCGGAAAATAATTAAGCGAGCGCTCCGAGTTTCTTGCGAAGTATCCCGGGCATCCCTTCCGAGATGAGCGAGCTTCGCTCTCGCGTCGTGTATAAAAAAAAGAGGAGATAAATAAATATAATAAAAAATAAAGACACGAGAAGCGCGACGATCAAAGCGAGCGTACCATACATCGACGGCGTGTACGGCGTAGTCGCACCTGCAGCAGCGCACGTATATATACGGGCTATTTTTAACTGCCCATCGACGCGATGAGCGTCTCCCGTATATATATACGTATACGTTCCCCACGTGTCCGATATCGGCCGAGCTCTGCTCCGACTGCGAATCCGTGCGAATTTTTGTCTCCCCCACATACACACGTATATATACATACGAGCAGGAAATGCCGACGCAGCGAGGGATAATGCGCGCGCTGGGATCGCGAAGGAAGGCAATGAGCGAATCAATGAGTTGGCGAGTATAGACGTCGGGAGTCGGGGGACGGCTCGCTATGCTGGAAAAATGGGACGTATTCTTGGCAGCTCGGGGGGGATGTGCGATTATCTTTCATGATGCTCGTGTGGCGCGCGTCGAGCACGTTTTTGCACTGCGCGCGGCTCTTTGCGGCCGAAGCGCCTCGATTTCTCATCTTATATATACATACGCGCAAGCAGAACAACTTCCTCGAGCTTTTAGACTAACTTGTTATATGTTATATTTGTGTATCGTCAATGTGTATCGAGTGTACATACTTTTCTTGGCGTATATGGTTTAGTTATGGTCAATATAATGTGTATATATATATATATACACACACACATATACATATATATATATATATAGATACTGGTAATGTACTACTGTTTGAAATTCAAATCGGGCTGGAATTTTTTAATACAACGCACAAGTCTCAAAGAAAAGTTGTTGCAAGGGTATAATACACGATATATAGTCACAAGACACAAAAGAAACGCGGGAGTATCAAAGATATGTATATGTATACACGCTGCGTATGCATATGCGCATATGCATAAACGTGTATGCATTTTTGTTTACAAAGGAATACGAAAGTTCGATATACACAGATATATACGTTAGCAAGTTGAGAACAAAAAAACTCCTGGGTGTTTATAAGGATGTTCATAAATATGTATTATATATAGTTTATATAGTGCAAACGTAATTAATGAAAATAACCATGTAGCTCAAAAGAGAACTTTCAAATGAAATAGAGGTGCAGTAGTATAAAAAATTGTGCATTACTCGGGCGGGGTGAGTGGGGGGGGGGGGCGAGGCTAGAGCTGCCGAAAGAAACTCCGAGCTGAGAGCCGAGCCGAGAGCGGGAATCGAAGTGCTTTCGAACGCGCGGAAAATTTGTCCGAGCGCGAGTTTAGAGCGAAGAAAAAAATGCTTTCGACGCTTCTTCGCCGCAGCTTACCCTCGCCCCGTCGAATCCTACTGGCAGCATCAGACCAAAAAAAGGGAAGACCCAACAACAACGAAAGAAAATAAAACAAAAAAATAAAGAATAATGTAATGGAAAGAAGAGTAAACGAATAAAACAACGAACACAAGAGAACTTTTCACTCAATCGAAAGGCAAAAAGGGATCACTCGTATTTATTATACAAATCAATGCTTCTACGGTGTTCAAGATACAGAGAAAATACATGACCGAAAGTTCTGGTTTTGGGAATCTTCACTATAATAAATAAGCAACTGATGGCAGTCCAGAGTGTGTAAGAAAAATATTAAAATTCGTCTATATGTGTGTGTATGTGTGTGTGTGTGTGTCTCTTTGAGTATCACTGTATGTACAAGCCGCGCGTCATTGCGCGAGATCGTATAAGAGAAAATTAAAAGAAAGCGGCGCGCGCTGGCGGGTATTTAAAATCGATTAAGGTGAATCGAGATTAAATTGCAATAACGCGCGGGAAAGGGATGGAGATCGTTTGCGTAGCACAATGAAAAACCGTTCCGGCTGTAATAGAGGATGTACGGAAAGAGAGAGAGAGCGAAAAAACGAGAGTGGGGGGGGGGGGGAGGGAGAACGTTCTCGCCCAGGGAAATTGATAAAAAATTAAAACGAACTGCGCGAAAATGAGAGCCTGCCGGGAAAGAATGTTGCCGAGAGCTTTCGGCGCCAAGTGACGAATTGATCCTGTTTCGATGAGTGTAATATCGAGTATCTACGCGTGACGTGACCGAAAACGGGGGAAAAAAGGAAGAATGAATGGTGCATAACGATGGTATCGGGAAGGAGGGAGAAAAAAAATTCTTCCCTCGTTCCTCCTCGTTTAGTTTCTCATCCGTTCGAATGTCGCCGCTCCGCGAGTGCTATTTTAAATTTTCACACGCGACTAATTCTCTCTGCCGCGGCGCGACGAGTCTTTTCAACCTGGGAGGTCACACTCTCGTCTCGGGTGTACGCCTTCGACGCTCGAACTTTTTTTAAAGAAATTATTTACGCGGAGCAATCGAATTTTCGGAGTAATTAAATTTTCACTGATTACGAACTGGAACGAAAAGAAGGAAACGAAAAAAAAGCAAATAAATTTTAGAAATAGATTTTAGATTTTGGAACGAAAACGTATTGACGGAGATGAAGATTCGCGCGGAAAACTAATGGAATACGGCTCCAAATTGATTCTAATAAACAGCGGACAAATTGAAATACACGATCCCGTGGCGAAAGGCGAGTAAATAAAAGCGAAAACGAAGTGCATCACTCGCTCGTCTTTTGGACTCGTGTATACGTGTGTACACTCGCGGGAGTAACTCAGTCGATCGTTTGATGCGCGAAAAGAAAGTTAGTCCGTTCGAGTAGCTTCTCTCTCTCTCTCTCTCCCTCTCGGTTTTCATTTCTCCCGCAGTGGAGCACTCGGTCGAACTACTCGTTTAATTGATCTCGAGCTTTCACGAGCGCGTCGTCGCGACAAAACAGCTAATTACTCACCGGGTACTGACGGCCGGACCGTATATACACGTATATATATATATATATTTATTTATTTATTTATTTTTCGCGGGAAAAACTTTGGAGCGCTCTCTCCGTTAAAAAAACCCTCGACTTCTGCGTTCCGCCAAACGAATTCGAAAGCCGAATCTACTTTTGTTTTCGCTTGCGCTTCAAGCTGCGGCGTAACGAGAAAGTAAAGTCGTTGAAGGAAGCGAAGAGTATCGCGGGCGAATAAAGGCGATCGATGTGCCGCGTCCGCGATTTCACTATACGCGAAATTGCGCGAGTGGTGTCGGTGCGGTATGTACAGATTGTGAAGTCGTGTAGAGTGGCGAATCGCTACAATTCGTCTGTGCTGTTTTTGTGCTACTGTGTGCGGCGGCTAATGTCGGAGTGTGAGGCAAACAAAGCTTGAAAAAAGGTACCCCAAACGAAAACGGTGTGGGTATATAGTAACAACAGTAGTAATAGTAAGTAGTAAGTAGTAGTAGTAATAATAATAGTAGCAACAACAAAAATAATAACAAGAACAACAAATAATAATAATGATAATAATAATAATAAGAAGAATAATACAAATAATAATAATAATAATAATTTATCAACTGTTTCAAACGAAAATGATTTTTTGGTTGGTTCTGTTCGTGTCAAACTTACAACGTCAATAATTTGCATAAGCGTAAGGCCGAAGCTCAGCTGTAGGGGATCAGACTCATTTTGGACCGGGCGCTCCAGCACGTTGTACGAATCCAGCAGGTCGTTTAGCAGCTTCTTCTCGTGAAAGCCGCCACTTACCAGCCCTGACCGAATTTACATTCACATCTCAATAATTTTCTTTACACCAGTCCCCTTGTATACGTCGTTTTGTTTATTTTTGTTTGTTTGTTTATTTGTCTGTTTGTTTGTTTGTTTATTTGTTTCGTCTTTTTATCCCTCGTTTTTATCTCGTATATTCAACGTACAATTTTTAGCGTAGTATATACCCCACCGTCATAGTCACGGGCAATTTCGATATCTTTATAATCGAAATTGGATGATGTACCATCTCGTGAAAAAAAAATTATACCGACAGTTTTGTTTCTTAAACTCAAAGTGTGTAACAGTCAACTTTTCTTTTCAACTTTTATTTAAGATACGTCATTCTTTGAGCGACTTTGCATTTGAACTTGTTCTATCTAGATACTCGTGTATCTAATTGTAAAATCTTTCTGGAAAAAGTAGGTTAATTATCTTGTACTGCGTTTATCTAAACACATGAACATCTAGATAAAAGCAATGCATTTAGTAATTAACATATATTGCGTCTAAGATCGAAGCATCCAAATCTTGAATTGTCCAAATGAATCTATATGCAAATATATTTTCCAAAGTTGAACGTGTACTTTATTAAAAAAAAAGGAACTTTTTGTCCAATATCTTTTACGCAATATTCAGATACATATATCCAGACAGTTGGCCACGAGTAGGCAGCCCACTATCCCCAGAGCCTGAAGAACATTATAAACCGCAGCCTATACAGCGAGAACCTAGCCATTCACGTGCGAACACACGGATATATATATATTACACATATATATCTATACATATATATATATATATACATATATGTATAGATCTACGTATGCATACCGTATATACAAAATACGATACGCATCCATATATACACGCGCGCGCAGTGGCAGAGCCAGCGATGGCGTCGTTTCCTCTTGGCAGCGTCGCGCTCGGCGTTTATACTTCGCGCCGAGAGAGAGAGAGAGAGAGAGAGAGAGAGAGAGAGAGAGAAAAGGGAGCGAGAGAGGCGCATAAAAACAACGGCGAAAAAAAAACGAGAGAGAGAGAAAAAAAATAACGACTCTAGAACGACGCTCTGCGGAGCGGCGGTGGCGTAACGAGGCCGCTACCACCGCCGCCGCGCCCCACGTGTGTTTGTGTATATGCCCTCGCAGCGCATTGTCGCAAGCTCGAGCGACTCTTATCTTATCTGTCGGTCCTCTCACTCGGCCTCTCTCTCTCTCTCTCCCTCTCGCTCTTCTCTTCTCTAGCGGACCGAGCGTTTTTTTTTTCCCCAGCGACTCCTCGGCTTTTAATGGACTCTAAACGGCTCTCTCTCTCTCTCTCTCTCTCTCTCTCTCTCGTTCTCGCTCATTGTCACGGCTTCGAAAACTTTGCACTGTATGTATATATATATACACTCTGTTTTTCCGCACGAGCGTCTCGGGGGCTGCGCAGACGTACGGCTAAATGCGTTGCAGAACGATTGTTGTTACAGCGGCAGTTGCCACTCTCTCTCTCTCTCTGTCTCTCTCTCTCTCTTCTGACCGAGAAGAGAAGAGAGAACAAGTGATACTGCCCCCCCCCCTCCGTGCGTCTATACAGAGTATATAGCGCCGGTGATAGCGCGCGAAATTCATGGAATGTAGCGAACTAATGCTTGCGCCCCCCCCCCCCACTTCTCTCTCCGCAAGCTCGAGCTTTTCTGCCTAGCTCTCATTTAATTGCGGCGCAGAGCGAAGTTTTTTCCACTGTACTGCAGCGCTCTCGTCTCGCCGTTGCGAGATGCATGCACTGCACCGGTTATTTATGCGCAGCGAGTCAGCCGCGCGCGAGCTACGGCTAAGTGCGCGCTATTTGCGCACCTCCTCCCTCCTTGCCCCCTTCCTTCCTTCCTTCCTTCCCGCGCGCGAGCCAACGCGCTCAGTCGAAGCAGGAGCGAACAAATGGAGCTTTTAGCTAAAATAACGGCTGATTGCTTTAATCGACGCACGCAGAATCGCGGGGCTCGCGCGCCCGAAAGGCCACTCGAGGAAGCTTGCGGCCGTTCGACTTTCTTGGCCAACGAGAAAGTCGTCGTCGCGCTTTTCGGGTGGTCCGGGAGTCTTGTGGAATTCGAATTTTGCCGCGGTAATTTTTTGACGGATGGAAAAATTAATGACTCGCTTGTAAAGTCTTTGGACAATTGTAAAGCTTTTTGCATTGAACGCAAAGTTGCGAAGTTTTGAAATTCTAGATATTTTCACGATGGAAAGCAAGCGTCCTAAAGCTTCCTGTAATTCGATTTTTATTTATTTTATTCTGAACAATCAACTGCTTGACTTTTCCAGAGCCTCTTAGGCTACGTAAGAAAAACGAATTTGTGAATGTTGGAGGAAGGGAATTTGCCGATCACCCCGAGGCAATTTTTTTTTTTTAATAACAAGTAATTGAGTTATTTCTCCAACATTCATGTAATTACCGAGGGATAAATTCACTTATAGAAGTGTTACTTCTATCAACTCTAAAAATACGAATTCGTTTCAATACGATGATTATTTGCGCTCTTATAAAAAGAAACAAACAAACAAAAATTATTTCTGCCCTTTTTTCGCGGAACTACAGACGAAGAGTAAAGTACATAAAACGTTTTCCAACTGCTGAAACTTGCTGAATTCTACAAATTGATAATGAGCTATCTACGATAACATTTTCTGCTTGTTAAATGTTTTTCAAAGTCCAAGAAAAATCACCGAACACGAAATAAAAATGAAAATATTTTTCCTTTTGAAAATTTATTATTCATAAACGTAATGAATGCTGACAGCGCACTTATTTTCAAACGACATTAAAGACATTTATGTTATTAAACTTAAGTTCATTGAACCCCTCCCATATACGAACACGATGCGCTAAGAAATCCGACACACCAGCTTAAGTTTCATTCCCGTATACAATTTCACTGTGTTCTGCAACGGTTAATCTCCATGGAATTAGCCAGGCGTTTCTCAAGTCCAATATTCTCAATTTCAAACGAAAAAATTTCATCTCGTCACCTCGTCCGCGCAGCTTTGCATCTTCTTTTCTTTCTAGGATTATACGTTTCCACGGTATAAAATATTTAACGCGTAGCATAATTTAAGCGTATGCGCGACAGCCGTAATATTCGCTCGCTATATATATGTATATATACGACGTTGTTACACCGCCAACATTACAGCATGACAATCTCCTGTACAAGTATTTTTTCCCCCCTTTCTACCCCCTTCAAGTCGCCGCTTATGCACAAAAGCATCATTGCACATTTCACAAGCCGTACGCAGATTGAAGACTTGTAGCTGTGACCCAGTTTCGCGCGGTACGGCTAGTTATATACCGCGAGAGTGAATGGCATTTCGCGTATATATACGGCATTGCTGCGCGCGCGCCCGCCCGATGCCTGCAGTCAACAATAATAACGCTTGTACCGTATTTTTTTTTTTCGGAGTCGTCGAATACCAAATCGATCGACGGCACTTCGATTGTGTAATGCAGTCGAGGCCATTCTCGCGTTTATCGATCATCATCAGGCGCAGAGAGACAGAGAGAAGTCAGGGAATATACGCGCCATGAAAAAAAAAAAAAACAAAATTCAATCAAAATCTCCGCGCCAGATGCTCCGTCAAAATTCATAAAACCTCGTGTAATTGCTTCTCCCCCCCCCCCCTTCCGCCCCGATATACATCGCTCGGCCACAAAGCCCATGTAAAATACGCCCGGCAAATCCAATCTCTCTCTCCTCACTCGCTCACTCACTCGGCAACGAAAGCTCGGACGCCCCGATCCACCGTGATATGCGCGCGGTCTCCTTCTCCTCGAAAAATTGAAAATCCCTATTGCATTCACGTATCCTCGAACGTATGTATACGTCCCCTTTCGGTCGCTCTCTCCTCGCGCACCGCCGACTCCCGGAATACGAAATCAGTCGAGCCTGCATTTGTCTGGCCGACGACTTGTCCCTTATATATATATATGGCCACTTTCGCCCCTCGCCTCGCGCAGAAAATGCAATTGCTCGGCCGGTGATTCGGCGCCGAGCTTGACCGGATACCCCCGGGCCTGCGGCAATTTCCGGCGAGCGTTCAACTCGTCGCCGTCGTCGTCGTCGTACGTTCGTTCGTTTGGGAGCCCCGAAAGTCAGTTTCGCGCGGCCTACGTCCCTCTCGAGTTGCGGAAGTAATTAAACCTCTCGCCGAGTGGATATATACGCGTTATTATTCCATGCCGCAGATACTTGGGAATATTTGTATATAGGTTTTGGTATGTTTGCGCTTTTTTTAATTTTTCGTACGAATCGTGGAGCTATACAGGTATTTAGTTCGCAAGCGAGCGTTGAAACCTAATGAAATCTATCACCCGCCTCTCTATACGTTGAAGCATATCGCGTTGCGTATCGATCGCTCTAAACTATGTTATTCTGCGACTGATCAATTATTAGTTACGTCAATTAAAACGGGAGAATCGTGTACTTTATTATAAAACGACAAATAACGATGGAACGAAGGGGGACCGCAGCTCGCGCAGCTCAGCGCAATTTAATTTCTATTAACGGCGTTCGGCAAAATTTGTGGTTAATTTCTCGTCTCTGTAGGTTCCGCATACGTCACGGGCGCGCGAAAATTAAATTTTTAATCCACTTTCAACGCGGCCCTTTGGCAGTCGCGAAATTTTAGCGCAAATCAAAGCCGCAAATCGCTTATCGCCAGAGTATTTCTTCGAGACTGTAACGCCGCGACTCTTTGATCTTGATTTACAGTGCCGCGCTCCAGTTGATTTTGCAAATCGATGTAATGAAAGATCGATAATTGCTGACCGAGTGCATGATTATAAACTCGGTATGTGTAACGAATAGCGAACAGCCGAGAATTATTTTTTTTTTCCCGCAGCCGGCGCTCGAATCTCGGCCGTAAGGCGGGAAAAAAAAGTTTTTTTAATTAATTATTTCGATCCGCGGGAGATTTGCATTGAATTCAAATTTATCGCTCTTATTCCAATTACGATTTCCCGCATTCGATTCAATAATTAGCGCACTCAGCGCTAATCTTTAACTCGTTAACGCGCGCTCGCCGCGTAATTGACGGTCGAGTGCTTACATAAACACGTCTCCCCACCCCCACCCCCCCTTTTCCCCCCTTCTCCCGATCTATTTATACTGCCGGGCGGTAAAGTTTGAGGATTGCCCGACAAAAAGTAGCAGCCGCAGCAGTGGGCCGTGCAAAAACTTGACTGGCGAGAAAAAAGCCGCAGGACTATAACGTATAAGCTCGGCTGCCGCTGCTGCTGCTGCGGTGACTGCAGAAATATATACGCGCAGCGTTACAATTAAAAATCAATCTCCGCGAACCGGGGGGTCGGGTTAATAACTAATTGCACTCGACCTGCTGACTTGCCGTGCGGGTGTGGGCGTGTGTGTGTCTGCAGGAGTTTACACACGGTAAATATAGCTATGTAGTTATGCGATGCAGGTGTTCGGAATTCGGACTGGTCCTGCACTGCGGCCTTCCGCAACGAGAGGAAAACAAGCGCTATTGCCAAGGTGGAAATCAAGAAAATGGCCCGCGCTCACGTTGGAAGCTAATCAACAATTAGCGAGGCGAGTGTTATGCTGCGCATTTTATACTTGAATTACACATTTTTCTCGGGTGTACTGTACGTTTCCGGATTTTTAATCTCTCTTGGCGGATTATTTGTGTTTTTCTTCTCTTTGTTGTAAATCCGTTGCGTCACATGTTATAACAGTCGGTATCTGGATAGACAGAAGATATACGAAAAGAAGATCTAGATACGCTGCTGCACGTATAACATACAGTTCGTACGTATAGATAAACCGCAGAAGACACTCTTTTTACGCGATTCGTATAATTTACGACTCGAATCTCTCCGCACGCGATTGCCATTGCCAATATCGTAAAGTTTTACATTTGCATTTTTTACTCGTCGCGCGCGTTACTTTTTATTATTTCAAAACGCTCAAGTTCTTACGGCCCTTCAAATATCGCGGAATAAAATCGGAACTATAAAGTACACGGAAAAATATCGCTTTCCACGACTGATCGCGTATACGCGAGCAGTTGCGTCCCTGCATAAGTTCCGCACCATCGGTCGGTCCGCTCGAATCGCGTTATGCGTCCGGTAATTCGAGGCGAACAAAATAAATTCGCCAGTTTCGGTCTAATCACGACACCGCGTACGTATACACGGCACAACTGCTGCTAATTCTTCGTTTCTATGCGCGAACGCCTGTCTACGCTCGTACATACACGCGCAATTGGCTTTAACTAGACCATACGCGCGGCCGACTATCGAATCACTTTTATACTTCCGCATTGACTGATTTCCGCGCGCGAAGCAGCTGGTGCGCGGGCGAATCGTCCGTTTTCGATTTTCCCCGGCGAAACTAAATGGCTGAATTAACGAGGAGAAAATTTTCTGGTTAAAATGCATATACCTATATATAAAGCCGCGTGGCGCGCCGCGCGCGCGCGAGGAAGTTTAATTGCGGTAATTTTATATTGGGATCGACAGTAAAATTTTGTCGTGCAGCTGCGTACTTTCGGTAAAGACACGAGCGGTTGGGGGGCTACGAGTTTACGGGCTCGAGTAAAGATAAACAAAGTGCTACTCGCGATTCAAGTTTGTTAACGTTTTTTTTTCTCTCGTTTCTTGCGATCAAGTTGTGATTCTAGGAAAGTCGTGCTTTTTTACATTCGAAATTTGTGTTTTAAGGGGGCTCTTACGGAAGTTAATTAAAAATTGTAATTTTGTCGCATTGACGCAGCAGTAGGAGATAGAGGAACAAAAACTTACAACAAACAGTGAAAATCGATGCCATTTCATTAGCGCATATTTCTGGTATATTGTTAAATTAGTACATAATTGTCGAGTGTAAAAATACAAGTTTTAAACAAGTTCCAACTTATACAGAAGTTCGTAATTTATCCCCATTGAACCAGAAAAAGACTGATGTATTTAAGCCTTAACCTCGCTCTCGTCTCTATAGCGTCACGGGGTGTGTATATATGCCCGAGCCGAAGGCGAGATGCTTAGAGACGAGAGTAAGGGTCCATAGGGATTTAATGCAGCACTTTTTTTCCACCCCGGTGGGGATAACGTAGCCACTTTGTGTTAGGGTGGGTTAAAAAATACAAAATATATTGATGCATTCATTATTCATAAAATGTATAAATTTTAGGAAAGCATATATGCAGCAAAATTTCGTTCACTGATGAAATTCCGCATAGAATATACAAAAGTGTAAACAGGTACAGGCAAACACATAGGAAACAATACAAAAATTTAATAAAAATAAACGTATTGGTGGAAAACATAATTAACCGGCAGTAAAAACCAATAGTGATACGCTGCGTAAGTTAAAGTGGCTTTAAAAAAGAAACAGATTGTTTGTTGTAACTTAATTTTTGCTCTTTGTTATAAATGTTGATTATTCTCGTTTTTATTCTCCACTACATGTACTAATGCGCGAGATTAGAATTTTTATATACATTGCAGCAGTCGAAAATGCAACTAAGAGAAACCGCTTTTTTATTGCTCACTTGTCTATCACGGGATAAACTTGAAACTTTGCAAATCCGCAAATAAATGCATAACAGCCGAGAGCAAGGAAGAAGTACTATTGTTACAAGCAGATTGATTCTGCTGGTTCGCCTGCTCGTCGTGGCGCGAAATTCGAATTTCGAACGACTTTCCAAGAACGACATTTCAACAATACTCGGAAGGTGCCATGCATATCGCATAGTTTGCATAAAGAAGCAAGCAATAATTGGCCGATAATACCCTCGTACCGCCAGCTCGACACATTATGCATCGTCTGTACGCGAACCGCAATAATCTCGAGTGCTCGCGTCGCATTCGTCCCTCCCCCTCCCCCCTGCCCCTCCCATACCCTCCCTTCGCTTCTCATAACCCCCGTTCAGCCGTCGCGCGCATGTACATAATAGCCGCGAAAGGATCACGGCTCCTCGTCGTCATAATGAAATTCTCGGCATTGAACGCGTATCCCGAGAGAAGAGCGAGGGGGTAGGGGAGGGAAGAGTCGCGCAGAAGATCTTCTGAATTATTCCGAATCTCTGTCTCTCCATCCGCATAGTCGGCGAGTCGCTTAGGCGCGCGCGGGAAATTAGTGAAACGAGAAGATTGAAAAACTTGGCATATATATACCTATACGTATAATGTGTGCGCTGTGCGCTGTGCGCGCACCTCTCTATATACAGAGAGTGGAAAATCCTTGGCGAATGCGCGAGGAAACCGGTGGCGGGGGACTTTGGCACAGTTTCATGTCAGGGCCTGACCTACTGGGATTATCGATTTGCATCGCGACGCTTAGCTTTTGGCAACCAGACGCCGCGCAGCGTGCTTTTCTCAATTTCCAAATTGGCATTACTGAAATGTTGTTCCTCTCTCCCTCTATTTATCTCTCTCGAGCTGACTTTAGGTTCTTGGCCGCCGCGTCGGACGGACGGACGGTTAAATTGAAAAAAAAGGAAAAAAAAAAAAAATAACACGAGACCCTCTCGACGTAATCTCGAACGAATCCGATCCTCTCTTTCTTTCTTTGTGCGGATACGCGTGTGTTCCTCGCTTTTTCCTTCTGTGTTTTTTTTTGTTGCCCCGAGAGTGATATTAGCTGAACGAATTTCCGTCCCTCGACTGCGCTCTATCTTACACTGGGAATCACTCCCTCTCTGAATTATCGTCGATGCAGCAGCGCCCGAGTGAAAGTGTATGAAAGGCGATTTTCTTTCGTTTTTTATTATTTTGTTATGAAATCCATGTAGGCGCCGTAGCGTCGAGCGGATTTTGCTCTGAGTGTGCGGGAAAACATGTGCTGCTCTATTGATACACGCGCATCGCGTTTGGGATTTTTCATTTAGATATACCGGGGATTATGATGGGAGCTTGAGCTCTTTTTCTTTCGAAAACGGTGTTGTTGGAATGGCAGAAGCAGTTCTGCTTTATTAAACATGCATTGGAATTTTTATCATGCTATAAATACTTTGTATTACAATTATTCATGAAGCTTAATTTTTCAAGAAATTTTTTTTTCAGTGGATTTTCATCATTATTGTACTTTTTGTTTTGTTTATTTGACATGGATATAATAAACAAATTGTCGACAGCATAAATCTCTAAGTTAAATGCAGCTGTAAAAGTTTACTTTAGTATGAAAAATTCTGAAACTAAGAAGATTTCAGACCAAGATACTAAATTAACTTTACGTATGAATAAAAATATAAACTAAAAACATTCTGTGCAGCTCTATCCTGCATAATGCTACAAAAATGATTCTTTGCAATCGCGGCGTCATTGGATTCACCTAAGATGATTCTGAACTGGAAAGAATTGTGAAGTGAGAAATTCATTTGGGGATTTACGTTAGAAATTTACATTCACAGTGAAAAATTACAGCGCAAACAGTATCTTTAATTGTGATTCGTCTTTCAAACTATTTTCGCTCTTTAATCTACATAAAATAACTTTCTGTTGATTTATAAATACAAAAACTGCATTTAACTTAAGAATTAGTTTTAAAAATAATTCCGTTCACCACTTTAGTTATGAAAATTGAAAATCGCTTTAAAATGATTGAAGATTGATTGGAATGCTAATGCTTATTTAGCCATTGAGATATAATCCTAATGATTTTATCATACCACACTTATATTACACTACTGTTTTTCTTAGATGCGTACATTTTATTTATGGGATGAATTCGTCGCCCGACTTTTTTTTACCTCTATCGCCACTATCATAAAAAGCCCGCGCCTTGATGGCAAATCTGCGCAAACGAGACTCTCGCGCAATGAAATTCATTGGATATCGATACAAACTGCCGCCTGCGAGTATAAAGCTTTCCCTCAGCTGCGATAATAAAGAATCAAGTAAATTCCAATGTAGCTAACGAAAAAGTATGCGTTATCGCGCATTTATTTCGAAGATTTCGAAGCTTTGACAAGATTACGTTTACTGTAGATAAGCTACGGGATCGTTTCACGAGGTGCGGCCGGACTACGCTCGGATATATCTACTTAAAATCAGAATAGCCGAGAGGAGCACTTCGCGCGCTGCAGCAAAATGGAGAAACGCAGATCAATCAAAGCTAAGACAGCATAAAACCTCTTTTATCTTTCGCAGTGAACGCTTCGTATACTCCCCTGGAGTGTAACGTTTAGGAGCTATCCGTACAGTTGAGGAACTGGCGCTCGTAACTGTATAAACTGTGCAGCGAATGATGCCGCCTTTGCTACTGCAACCGACGCAAACAGTTTTCAGTCGAAGTAACGGGACTGTTGGCGAGATAAACAGGTGCAATGTTATTGATTGAATGTATACGGAAATAATTTTCAAATCTACTGGCTGATAATATAGTTGCACTTGTGCAGCGCTGAGAAAAAAATAATAATTGGTACGATTGTCTCTAAAAATGTAGTACTTGTATTTTAAGTACCCAAGTTCAATTGCTTGTGAACAAAACAGTTGGTACCATTTTAAACTATTTCAGTTTCAAGCTTAGACTACAATTACATTTTTCATCAAACTGTACGTCGATGTAAAGTTGAAAGATTCATCCAACGACGATCCCCGCGATAATACCCAGAACTCGAGCGGAAAACAATTTGCATTATGACACGTATAGCAGTCCGTAAATCCACGCCGCACGATTCGCTGCACAGGTCGCAGGTTGCGATCAGCGCTTCCCCTCGACTGCATCGGTAAGCTCCTTAAACCCATCGAGCGATCCATCGTCGAATCGGCCTTTCTCCCCCCGAGTACACGGCATTAACTTCTTCACAAAGCCAGCGCGTCCAGCCTACCCTTGTACATTGTAAACACATATACAGATATATATAACCCCCCCTATTTCGCGCGAGTTTTTTTTTTCCCCAACGTGGATGAAAGACGAAGTTACTCTGCTCGAGCGCACGCCTATATATCCTGGGTCGCTGAACTGTGAACTCCGTTCTTGACTCGGCTCGGCTGGTCTCTTGCGAATTCATGTCCCTGAAACACAGGTCGATCGATCGCGGCACCAGCGGCAGAGTAGCCGCCACTACTGCTCGACTCGTGTGTGTATAACTATACGTATATGTACAAAGATGTGCTGCAGCCGCTCGCCTGTGCACACACGTGCGTGTGTATACGTGTAAAGACACGTACACACGTGGAGGTTGACGAGTGTTTGCGGCGCGCGATGTGCTGAGCGCGCGGCTTTTCCGAATAAAGAAAGCGCGAATATCGTGGATACATATACGTATTGGAGGGCGGGAGGGGGGGGGGGAGGGGAGTAGGAGAAAAAGTGAGTGTGCAATTCTTTATATGGGAAAGTTTGGCCCGCCGCGACATTAGCGGATGATTTACGAATCCGGCGCGACGCGAGAATTTTGCTTCGCGCAGCCGTATAATATGCATTTATTACGCTTGACGAAATTTTATGACTCGCTCGAGCGCTCGAGGATTTATACCAATTTATGCGCGCGAGCTCTGCGGCCCTCCTCTGCTGTTTCGCGCGCGGCTATCTCTTTTTCTCGGGACGTGCGCGGCGCGTAGCCTTTTTTCTGTCATCGACGACGACGACGACGACGACGACGATTGCGGATTTATACCGTGAATTCGCGATATTTCTTTCGACTTTCGTATATAACTCGTCGCGTGACGACCCTCTCGCGCGTATAGGTGTACACGTTGGAGAGCAGCCGATTTACGGGGGCTTAACGAAGACGGACTAGCGCTAATTTTCCGTGAATACATACAGTTTATTATCGCCCGTGAGGCGCGCGATTTTTCGCGAAAATTTGCCGTCCGGCGATGGGGAACGCGCTCGCGCGCGCGCTCGAGATCAAAACTCGAGCTTTTTTCGCGTCGGTCGCCTTTCTCGGAAAATAAGTTTTGCGCGCGCGCACACTCGGAAATATTTTTCTCCGCGCGGATTAATGCTTTTAACGTTTGCAAAAACAATTCCCAAGAGAGCGGACTGCAGTGTCTGCCTATACGTACGAGGTACGTATATATATATATATATATACACACATCCCGACGTCTTTCGCACAAGGAGGTTAATAGGAAAAAAGTGTAATGTGAAGTGGTACGTCATATGGAAGGCTGCCATCTGTGCCAGAGCTTTCCTAACTTTTGCGAACTGAGGCCCAGATGTTTTTCATCGCAACGCGTGTTCGTGTACGTGTGCACGTGCACATGCATGCATCTGTGTGTGTGTGAGTGTGTGTGTGTGTGTGTCACTCGGTATCTATATATAGAGGCAGTCGACAGTACTCTGCCGCAGCGCGCGAGTCGTCGCGCTAGTAGTCGTCGGACCGATAACACGTCGTGTACACCGAGCGTTAAAGTTTTACTGGCGAACAAACTTTTTTACTAACACACACACACACACACACACACACACACACACACACGTGTGGACATACACGTATACGTGCTTACACACGTTGGTGTATTTATGTATTACATAAATTTATTAAACCACTTCAGACCTGCAATTTAATGCCCTGGTGAAAAATAAAAAAATTATTGGGCGTTTTAGAGCGTTAACCACCTTGATTCCAAACGACCATATGTAAAGGTTGGATTCGATTGAGCCTTTTTAGGAGGACAATATTTTCTAAATCCGTATACTCGCGGTACACGAAGAGAGGGATCGTTAATTTTTCTGTTAATGGAAAATTGATGGGAAAGTCGAGTATTCTCGTACGGCGACAAGATTTCTCAAATTTTCACGCGCGAGTAACGAGAGACTTTAATTTCACGAGGTCTGCACACTGCGCACGTGGCGAAAGTCGAAAAACTCGATAATACAGAGGGCGAGAGAGAGAGAGAGAGACACTCTCAGCTCAGCGTCAGCAGTCGATAATCCATCCGTGACATTTGCCCGCATAAATATAACTGATCATCGATTCGCCGAGAGCATTATAATAAGCCGATATCTCTCTCAGGGCTCTCCTCTCTCTCTCTCTCTCTCTCTCTCTCGCACCACGGCGCTGAGTAATATTCTCTCTCTCTCTCTCTCCTCGCGCGCGGCGCACAATTTTCGAGTCGACTTGCGCGCACGGCATTACTTCCGCTTCGCCGTCGCGAATTCGGCCGGCAAAATTCCAGAATTTCAATCGCCTCGATCGCTTCCACGTATAGAACGAGCGCCGTATACGCGCGCGCACGCTATCGGCAAATGAAGCGCGAGCGGACGAGTGATACACGGCGAGAGAACAAAGATCATGAGGATAATGGATTGCGGGCCACTTGAAAGTATGGAGACGGCTCGCGCTAATTGCAGTAATCTGCAACGCGCGTCGTCGGCTGTGGGCCAGAGCGGAAAGAGGAGGGGGTGGGGGGCGAGCGGAAGAGCTCTCGACTGCGGGGAGTATACGGCGCTCGCGCGCGATCACGAGTGTCATCGATTCCGCCGATTGACAAACGCTCCGGGCTATACGCCGACGAGTGGCTAAATTGGAAAAGACAGGGAAGCGCTCCCCGATCGGATCGACCATTAGCCTCGTAGCTCGGGGAGAAGGGGGAGAGAGAGAGCATGCGGGATCTTGACGCGGATATTGCCCTCGACGGACCGGCCGCAAGGACACGCGCGCATACACGCGTGCGGCCGACCGTTTGCCGTATTTCCTTCTCTGACTCTCTCTCTCTCTCTCTCTTGCTCTCTCGGTCTGATGGATCGACGCTGCGCGCGCGGAGAGAGGAGCCGCTATCGAGACGGTTACGTCGGATAATTGAGTTGCCCCCGCTCTGCGGATAATGGAAGTTTATGGCTGACGAATCGACCGTGCGAAGCTCTCTCTCTCTCCGCACGAGTAGAAGAGAGAGAGAGAGAGAGAGAGAGAGGAGTTAATTCTCTGACTTATGTGCCTCTGATGGAATCGTCAGTCGAGCGAATGCTCAATCTTTTCCAGCGCCTTTCGCACGGGACTGCTTGGGATACGCTTGTATTTATATCCGTGGAATTCATTGCGCGCTCGTTTTCACCGGCTCCGATGCCCATCCTCTTTCCGACAAATAAATTCCGCTCTCATTTGATTTTATTGCCAGTCGATTTACCATCGGCTCGTTTCCAGCCATTCCACTCCCTCGAGATGAAACTTGCGCAAATGAGGTCGTCGCGGTCACTGCTTATTGTTTGTTTATTCAACGGCACGGCTATACAGCCACGTCGAAGTCCGCGCGCAAAAGAAAAATGTAGGTCTCGGGGGTTAAAGATCTGGGACAAGTTTATGTTTCAGAAAGTCTAACGGGCATAACGAGCGCGGCTCCCCCTGTACTCGGGGCGAAACTTCATTTTTAAATAAACGTCGAGACTTTTCTAGCGTAATTTTGCACTCGCGTTCTTCTACTGCGATTAACGTTTCTGGAGAAATCTCCCGAGATCTTGCCTAATCGCACTTTTGTCTAGACTTTGATCTACTTGAATCAGCTCGTTTCAATGTTTTCCATGTAATGATTGCTGCGTTTCTGGAGAAATCTCCCAAGATCTTGCCTAATCGCATTTTTATCTAGGCTTTAATCTACTTGGATCTACTCGTTTCGATGTTTTCTGGTAATGATTGTTACGATAACACAATTATAAATTCTGTATCGCATGATCAAGCTGCTTATAGAGCTGTATTGATGCATTTAATAGTGTAACAATATGCTTTTTATATTAGAAATTAACAGAGTAACACAGGAAAATGGGTGAATCAATATCGGCTTAATGATCGAGGTCTATAGAATTTGGATCACTGCGAAAATAGAATTTGCCAAGCATTAGATGGGGATGACGATAAATCGTTGGACTTTTACTCACTCTGCATCTGTTAAATTATTGAATTTACTTCACCTATTCTGCACGATTTTGATTAATTAAACATTCCATCGAAATCAAAAATTATCGAATCTACAATAATTTAGTTTGGATGTACGGTTATTAAAAAGAATTACCTGAAAATTCTATTCATGCAATAAATTAGAATTGTAATGTACAAATTAATTCTATTAAAATGGTAACACTTCAATTTAAAATACATGAAATTAACTTGAATGTAACAGGGCTAAATCCATTTTTAATTACGTATATTTGCTAAAGGAATACTACCAATTTTGCTCTGTTCGTAGGATTCCAGGCAAACAAATAGATAAAATATACTCATAGAAAACGTTCCAAATACTTTTCATTCTCGCACGATAACGCAGCAAAATTTTAAAAATCGCGCATTTCGGTTAACTGCTCAAATTCGACAATTATTCAAATCTAAATCCCCGCAGACACGTCGGAATAACAGGTGTTTAAAATGTTTTCATAGAGACGAGTCGATTTAATCCATTCGTTTTTTTATTCAACTGCGAGACACTCTCTTCATTATTTTCACCGTTATCAGACCTTTCACATCTGTATCTAACTTGCCCACTAAAATCTAGACGAAACTGCGAGATAAAGTCTCGGCGTGTATTTTTCTCCGAGAAGGCGCACCAAGACGGCTCGGAGTTTGGCTTACAAATGTTTTCCTGCATAATTCATAGGCCAGAATAAAAAAAAAAAAGAAAAACATTATGAAAGCGATGCCTCATCAAAAATCGCAAAGACGATCCCCATCCATCATCGCGCGGATACATGTATATAACACACAAGAGCGCTATCGTACAAGAAACGCCGATGCGACACAAAGGGTCGCGTCGGCAGTTGATCCGCGCATAATACTCCTCGACAACTAATTCCCAAGACTTGAAATTCAAGATGCAGGAGGGAGGGAGAGAGGCTAATAGCCGGATACTGCTAAATCGACAGTTTCTTCGGCGTATCGCGATATTGCATTACGCTCGATCTGCCGCGTCGCTCCCATCGTCGCGGGCCCGCATAATGAGTGTTTAGTGTGGCTGCCGGTTGAGCGCGTGCACACGGCGACGAGGCTCTTTGCTCGTTTCGTGCCAGCGATTGCGGCCCGATAAACAACGACCTATCGATTAACACACCCCCGTTTTCCTCCCCCATTATACCGAGAGCTCGTGCAAAATTTCAAGATATTCGGCCTTCCAGTGCGCGAATTCTCTCTCTCTCTCTCTTATACGCATGTTTACGGAAAGAGAGAGAGAGAGATTCTTGTGTCTTTTTATTGGCTTTTTATTGCCACGCATTTTCCTCTTTCGTTTGCCATTTTCGAGACTCCTCCGTATGTATACGAGTGAATTGCATATACGTAAGAGCAATTTGTGACCTACATACCCTTGCGGAAAATACTCTCAAAATTTTAGTATCATTTCTCGAATTTGCATTTAAAATTATAGCGAACAATCCGACCTAGTGAATGCACTCTGAATTAAGTGTTGATATAAATGTTGTGATTCGTTTGAATGAACGGTGTCGTTTTCAACGTTACACTATTACAAAGGGGCGTACGTAATTTCGACTGTTGCGCTGCAAAAACCGTTTCGCCAGCTTTAATTGAGTGTAGATTTCAGTGTTTTGAAAACTAAAAATAAAACGGAATAGCCATTTTTTTTATGATTTATTCATTTTACTTGTAAATGAATGTTTTGAAACGTTGCACTACAGTCATAAGCTTGTATTGCAAAAACGACTGTAATAACACAAAGAGTACTCTCCGCATAAGTAATGACCTCTATAAAGTCAGTCAATTATTCTGGAAATCTTTACAACGGATTATCACGATGATTATATTATTACATTAAAAATCTCAGATTAGATCAAGTACGATGTCTACAACAAGTAATTTAAGTTTGTGTTTACAATAAGACGCACGCCTGGTACAATCCTGACTTTAACTACTACTTGCGGTTACGATCGTTATTTCGAGCTCGATAATAATTTTATTATCTTATACTATGTTTCATATTATTTGTATTCTTATATTATTTTCTCAATAATCTTAGATCAGATCCAATAGGATGTATCTGAAAAAAAAATGTCAAGTTACGCTTGTATGATCAATAAACCGATCGTCTGACTCCATCCTGACTCTAACTACTGCTCGCAATGAAGTCCTGCTCTTCACAATCGAATCGTTCTTCAGACCAGTTTTCTCCTATGCGCAACTTGCTTATACAGCGACTTTCTGCGCGTGGCATTGCAAAGTTTTCGAAGCTCGTGACATCGCGCGCACTGCGCGTAAATCAGCCGCGCGCGAAAGAAGCGCCATCCAAGGCAAAAGTCGCCGTCGACGGAAACGAGGCCATCTCTCGCCGCATCGAGGCGAAGAGAGCGAGAAATCGACGCGGTGTATCTCGCCCATATAGTTGTATCATATATGCATGTAAATGTATATAGTTGTGTATATACACTGCGCATCCCCCGGATTTCTCTTACTCTCCTCTCCACAGCCAACCCACCGCCTCTTTTTTTCTCGTCCCCTACCCCCCAGAGGAAAGTCAAACAGTTGAAACATTTTTCGCATGTAAAACAGGATGTCAATTTGTGTCTCGTGCACGTCTCGTGTGTCGGTTTTCGCGCGGCTCTACTCTGTATCTGTGTGTACGTGTGTGTGCGTGTGTGTCTCCGTATAGGATATCATATCAGTTACATGTCTCCGGCATATATCAAGCTCGTGCGCGCCCGCTGAAGGAATGTATATTATATATACATATGGGAGAGAAGACGGCCGACCCGCGTCGACTCGCCTCATCCTCATCAATGCGCGCACGTGTTTGTTTACGTATGTATGTGTATATATATATATATATGCGCATAGAGTGTGTGTACGTGTGTGTATGTCTGTCAACTCTTTTGTTTTCCGTTTGTTTTTTTTTCTCTTTTTTTTTCCTCGTGCAGCTTTCCCTCGTTTTGTCATATACAGTAGTAGTAGTGTGTTTCCTTCATATCTCCGGGTCTTCCTTGCGTCGCATACAGACATAGTTTTTACCGTTTCTCTCATTTCTTTTTTAACATGTATGCATATAACTGTCGCTTCCCTCTTTGTAATAAGTATATATTGCTTATATTTTTTGTTTTCATTTCATTTTAGTTGGTAAGATTTAGCTCTTGTCATTTAAAACGCCGAGCACAAAATAGTGGTATAGCGTATGTTGTTACACACGAATACATGTTTGATATATGTCATATTATTTTTATGTATATTCCTTGCATTATATCTAAATCTGTGTGTCTGTGTGGGTGTGTGGGTGTGTGTGTAAGAGTGTGCGTGTATTTGTGTGTCTTTTTTATCAGACAGGGACGATACATTAGCTGACGGTCTCACGTGGACATGAAAATTCTTGGAAAAATATCTCTCTCCATCTGAATAAGCCGATATAAATGCATGCGTGTGTATAGACGCGACCCCGGTAGTGCCCCCCTGCCAGCCCCACTCACCCCCCCCCTCCGGACTCGATCTCGACGCGCTTTATCGGAAAAATAAACAGAGTGAATCGGTATAAGAAAGTCGAGCGTGAATGCGCTCGTTTTAGTCTATATATATATATATATATATATATATATACACGTATATGTAGTATGTATCAAGCGCGAACCGCATTGCCACGAGGCTATAGACCAACAATTCAATCGGACACAATTATTTCTCGCTAACGATCACAATTATTATTCGAGCAGAGGCCATTCTCGCCCGCGCTCGCGTTTTCTAAAAATAATAGCGTAACGAGGGAAAGTAAGGGGATTTCGGATTCGAATAAAAATTCAAATTTCGCGCCACAGTCCAACGGACAAAAAGGTAAACCAATTTACTTGCGGCGGCGAATAATGTGAAAAGAAAATTACGGAAAATCGAGACGTATGTACTATTGTGCAAAGGTTAAAGCTTCATTTAAGATCATCTCGCGGAAGGGAATTTTCGAGCGATTTCTCAAAATCCTCTAATTTTGTTTAAGTTTTAAGCTGATAACTTCATTAAAATTGGATAATAATACAACGAAGAGCATCCGTGACTTGGTTCCTCGTAATTTTTTTTATAGTGCTTGAGTGAGTGAGCTAGTTAATTGATTTTCTTTTATCTGACACATTTTGACGCGAAATTCGAATATTTAATTGACTTGAAGATTTCTTAAAAAAGTAAGCTCCTCACTGATAATCAGACAGTTTCCGAGCGGTGGCTAATTAACGTTGATTGCCATTATCCGGAGCCAACTGAGCGCGCGATATTTACATTTAAGCCGGAAGGACATCAATATTTTGAGCCACAGCCGGTTAACGACTCGGCAACGATTATTTCCGAATGGCCAAAGCGAATCCGCGCGTGAGAATGGACAAAAAAAAATTATCTCTGTGCAGCTTGCAAAGTAATTTCGAGAAATCTCAATTTAGCGTGAAAATTCCCTCTCGACCGACTATTGTACACTGCATCGGCGAAAATTTCATATTCAAATCAGAGACGCGACGACAGAGGAAATAAGAGTAGACGTTGTAATTGCCGGAGGGCGAGAGCGCGCTGTATAAGCGAGTTTATTCAATAATTTTATGGCCCAACAATAATTACCGCGAGCGAGTCATAACACCCCGAGTATAACGTCAGCGCGGTATAAGCGCAGCGAAAGTCTCCGGCGTTGTAAAAACCGCCTGATAATCATTTCCCGGAACGAGGCAAGGCAATACCCTTAAGCGTAACTCGAGCCTATCTCGGCTCCCGAGGTGCTGGCGAAATAATGACACGGAAGCATAGGGAAGAGTTGTCCGCGCGATATAACGTCCGCTATGGCTGATTTTACATTTTATCAAGAGACAGCGTTTATTCAAGACGATGCTTTCGAGCATAATTCTTTTACGTTACTTCTAGTATCCTACGGAAGACTTAACTTGAATACACGTACAGTCAAACTAAATTAATTTAGCGAAAAAGTTTGAATGCCCACAAGCAATATGTTTACAAAGTTCAGTTGAACAACACACTTACTATATCCAGTCAAAAAAATGATAATCCAACTTTTAAAAATTCTTCAGCTCAAACACGAGCGTAAAAGCTTGGAGAGCGAGAATCAGCCAGATTGGACGAGAGCTTTTTTCAAACGTCGACTTCCACTACCACGCCCTCTCCGCGAAATCATCATCGTGTATTCTTTATGTAAAAGCGCGTCGCGTATATAACTGTATGCACGCGCTAAACTCGCCCCCCCCCCGACCCCTACAAAAGCCGAATTCTCCTACGGGCTTGCGCGCGCGCGAGAAAATTCGCAATTCCTCAAAGCGAGCGCCCGTCCTTTGGCTAATTTACACACTGGCCCCCGGAGCAATTGAATTTGCGCGACACAGTGTCGCTGCAGGAGCAAAGCGCCCCCGGGCTAGCAGACAGTCCCGCGTGCTTGCACTGCTCTTGCCAAGTCCTCGAGACGCTCCTACGAGAGAAAGCCAGAAGCGCTTAATTCTTTCGCGCCGAGAAAGTGCGAGAGAGAGAGAAAGAGAGAGAGAGCGAGAGAAAACAGACGTATATATATTCGCTAAAAGCAATCTCTCGATCGGTCGACGACACGAGTCCCTGTTTGTCGCGCCGTCTGTGTGCGTTGCGAGCGTTTATTTATTTTTTTTTTTTTTATTTGCTGTACCACTCGTCTCCACGCGTGTGTGTATATGTACGAAACGGCGGAGAGCGTTTTACAAGACGCCTCGTGGGACGCGCGGGAAAGTTTGCAGCCTCTGATGTCCCTACTCGGGCTGTACACCGCCGCGGGCCAGCTAATTAAATCTGCCGATAAAATATGCTCCGGAGGAATAAGTACGCGCGCGCGAGGGGGAGACCTTTATTACTAAAGTTTTTCGCGCGAGCCGCGCATTATACGCCGATAGTTTTAAAGGATTTTTTTTGCACCGTCTAATGCGAGCAGCGAAAAAATTGTGGAGCAAACCTTGCGAGAATCCGTTTCGTGGATAGTGTTTTTGCGAATAAATTTTTTTTAAATACGTGTACAAATACGTGAAATGGAAGAATTTAATTACTGTAGGAACTCGTTGTTGCTCTTGTAAAATTTAGTCGAATTAAGTTTTATTTGACGAAATTTAGACTGATATCTATTAGAACACACGTATTATTACAATTATCAACTAGAATTACATTAATTACTGAAATTTAAAACGTATAAAATTAACTGGCTTAATAGCGCATACAATTTGAGGTTATGTCTCTTAAAACTTTATTTTCGAACGATCGCGCCGTTTACATTAATTTACATTTATCTCGCATATTTGTTTCCATTAATTTCACACTTATTAGCGTACCTGATACGCAGAGTTAAATTTTCAAAAGCATCAAATTCGATAAAATTCCCTAACCTCGAGCGATGTATACGTATCGCCAACATTCGAATACGCGGTGTTGCTCGCGACGTTACTCCGTCGTGAAATATTAACTTTTCCCGCTCGAACAAAAAAAAAAAAAATTGCTCTTCGACCGCGCGCCACAGCGGCGGTATATATGTAGATGAACTTGGCGCAAGAAAAAAGCATCGGCGACCGCGAGGGAAAAATCTAATTGTACGGCGGAGAGCTTCCGAAGAAAAAGCGCGGGAAATCCGAATAAGAGCGCGGATCGACTCGAAAGCCGATATCCTCTGCCAGTCGACGCTGAGCGACGGCCTGTACCACATAGAAATGTACTATATGTATGCGGGCATGCGAGGCCACGCGCCGCACTCCGTGCGTGTTTCCGCGCAACGCATCCAACCCCCCCCCCCCGTCCTCTGCACCCCATATACATGCGGAGTAACCGTATGTGCGGAGCGCGCTATAAGTGCATTCGACTTTATGTTTTGCATGTACACGCGCTGCGGTCGTAGGCAATAAGATTAAGCTTTACGGCCGCCTCGGCGCACCGGGAAGAAACTTTCAATTTTCCTCGATCTACCTCGTCGCTTTGCCGGAGAAACTCGAGCTCTTTATACGGCAGGTGTATACACGGAGAGCTTTCGCGCTTCCGAAGCGTTAATAACCTCCGTGTGTACGGTAACGGTAACGTCCCCTGTTATTTTTATTTTTCTTTCTTTCTTTCTTTTTTAATTAATTCTTACAAAAGACGACTGCTCGGCATTCCGCGCCCCGTGACAATAATATTTGCTCGGTTACGAGAAAAGTTTCCATATTTATGAGGTACAAAACGACACTTTGCCGTATATACACACAGCCGTATAAAAGGCATCCCCTCCGTCTCGCGCGTAGGAACTCGGACGGCGAGTGCCGTGCAGCAAATGGAATAACTTCTCTTTCTCTCTTCTTCTTCTTCTTCTCGCTCGCTAAATTTCACATCGCGGAGAATCTCGAAGTCACTGCACACGGAGACGATCGAGAGAATCGACTGCGAGCATACATGCACGACGAGACGTAACGACGCGCACGCACTTCTCTCTCTCTCTCGCGTCTTCCACCCTTCCTCCCTCCCACCCGCCCCCGCGGCAAACATTGACATTAATCAGAATCGGGGGGAAAAGCGTCGAGTGGGATGGTCCTCTCCTCCCCCCCCCCTTCCCGCGCGAGCGCGCGCATTATACGCATACGACGACGATGCCCGCGTAATGTATCATCCCTGGCCGTCGTAAGGCTCTCTGTCTCTGTATCAGCTCCCTTCGTGTCTGTATCAGACGATTGCGCGTGTTGACACATCGCGCGCACAGTCACAAGCGTACGCACAGGTTTTGAATATCGCTGGGACTGCTGGGCGCGATGCTGCTGCTGCTGCAAGCACAGCCGCGTGACACCAGCTCGAGCACTGCGTATACTGCACGCGTAGATTATAGGCTATACGCAGTGGACTTGGAAACGGGAGCGACGACGAGCAGCTGCTCTATACAGGCACACGCGCGAGCGCGAAAATTTCGCTCGCTCCTCTCTCTCTCTCTCTCTCTCTCTCTCTCTCTCTCTGTCCTCTATATGCAGCGCGCGAGCGAGCGCGGAGTGTGTGCGACGAGAACTCGAGAGCCAAGGTCTAGGTCAGAGAGAGAGAGAGAGAGGAGAGCTTTTTGCTGCTTTCGCCTCTCTCTCGGTTACGCGAGCGCGCGCGTGTGACACACGGAGCATATGGTATACGTATATAGCACGAAAACGTACGCGCGAACTAGACGTGTATAAGAATTCGCGACGAGGATATTATAGCTATGTAAACAGGCGCGAGAAGCGCCAACGAAGGCTCGCACGGCGTACAACCCTTCCCGCGACGTGTCCCTTCAGAAAATTCACGCCGTATAGCCAGCGCACATAGGCTTGTACAGCTGCATCACTCGCCCGTTTCCAAGTCGTCGCACGAGTCGACTGCTGCCTGTGCAGCGCAGTGCAGTGCAGCAGCAGCCAGAGCTCGTTGCGTCCTCCCGCAGGAGTCTCTCTCGCGCGCGCCCGCGTATGTGTGTCAGCAGCAGCAGCAGCAGCAGCAGCAGCCTTCTCGTTGCAGTCCGCGCGTGTGCGCGTGTACGTGTGTGAAAGTGGCGCAGCTCTCGACGCAGAGAGAAAGAGAGAGAGAGAGAGAGCGCTCGCGCGTGCTATTAAAATCGAGTGTGTTTCTCTCTCTGCGTGTCTGTGTGCGTATGCGCGCGCGCGTGTGTGTATGTGTGTATAACGTGTGAGTGTGAGTGTGACGTGTATATATATAGCGAATGTGCGTGGATCGACTCACCCGACGCAGCCAGGGCGATCGCCGCCATGAGAGTCCAGCCTCCTCTCATGTTCTCTCGTCGTCTGGCCTCGAGGAGAAAGGTGGGCTGTCGCCGCCGCCGCTGCTGCTGCTGCTGCTGCTGCTGCTGCTTCCTGTATCACTGCTTGTGTATATTATACCGAAGCACCCCGACGCGGGCAGTCGGTGAGTCTATCTCTCTCTCTCGCTCTCTTGCGCGCTCTCGTGTCGCGCGAATAACGCGAATATCTCTCTCTCTCTTTGGCGGTCGTCCGCGCGAGTGTCCTCTCTCTCCTCTCTCTACTACTGAGGATGCTGCTGCTGCTGCTCAGGCTCTGGGTCCGTCCCAGTCGGTGCGTGACGGGCTGCGCAGCCCGGTGCGGCTGCCACCGCCGCCGTTGACGATCCTCGTGTCGTCGTCGTCCATCTGCCCCCAGTAGAAGGGGCTGGCAGGAGGGGGGTAGTGGTGGCGGTGGTAGTGGTGGTAGTGGTGCTGGAAGAGCGAGCGAGGCAACTCAGTGGCGAGCCCGCGGAAGATCAGGCAGGCTGCCGCCGAGGCCGTCGCTCGACGAGCCGTAGTAGCAGCAGCTGCTCGACGAGGCTGCCCGACGTGGTCCGGCCGAGTGGCAGCGGCGCTGCCCGAGCTCCTCATCCTCCGGAGCTCGTCGCCTCGACATGATCCTTGAACTTCGCGACTCTCTCGCTCTCGCTCTCCCTCGTCGGCCGGGAGCGCGCGCGCGCGCGCAATCGATCGCGGCTGCGAGAGTCGCGCAGCTACTCCGCTGCTCCTCTCGAGTAGTAGCAGCGGCAGCAGCAGCAGCAGCTCGCGCACTCGGTGGTAAAAGCACACACGCGGACTCGGCGATCGCGCACTCGCGGCAATCCGCACTCTCTCTATCTCTCTCTCTCTCTCTCTCGAGCTTTCTCTCTAGCTTCCTGATCGGCTACCTCCACCTCGTCCTCGTCCTCGTCTTCCTCCTCCTCCTCCTCCTCCTCTTCCTCGGCGGTGAGCAGCGTCCGACGGCGTTGCTGCTGCTGCCCGCTGCCGCATCGGCTCTCTGATCACGGGGACACGGGGCTCTCGCGCGCTCTCGCTCTCACGGATGCCTCTCGCGGACTCTCGTTGTGCGTCGACGACTGCTCGGCAGCTGGGACGCGCCGCGCGCGCGCTACACACTCTCTCGCTCGCGGAGGGGCGAGACTCAGCGCCGAGTCTGCGCGCGGCACCGACCGAGAGAGAGAGAGAGAGAGAGAGAGCGAGACGCTGCGATGGGAGGCTGCGGCGAGCGAGAGAAAATAAAAACGGCCGGAGGGAGGGAGAGCGCGATCCTCGCCAGACTCAGCTCGACTCTCCCACCTCCCCCTCTAGGCTCGCAAGCTCGCTGGGGGACGGAGGGGGTGGGTGGGTGGGGGGGGGGGGCGAGCTTCCAGCCGCACACACAGCCCCGTTTTATCTCCCCCCGCGTCGGCACACAAAGCTTCTTCGCTGACCTACACAGAGTCCGTGCGATGCCAGCGTGGCTGTGTGAGTGCACCTTATTACGCTCTCTCTCTCTCGCTCTCGGCTCTCTCTCTCTCTCTCCCTCATTAATCTATCTCGCTCGAGCTTTCTACTTTGCGCTGTCGTTATGTGGGTGGCGAGAGAGAGAGAGAGAGGGAGCGAGAGCTTTCCCTTCCAGCGGCAATCTCTCGCTCTCTGCAGTTTTCCCTCCAGTCCCCCGCGCGCGCGCTGCAACTCTCCCTTCCGAGAAACTACTCTCCCCCCACCCCTCCACACCTCACCCCGCATCGGCTTCCCTTTCAAGCAGCTCGCTCTCTCTCTCTCTCTCTCTCTCTTTCGCCTATGGTCTTTTTGGCTTTTCCCTACCGTATTATACAGACGCGTACACGCGCACTTATACAGCCAGCGATTCGTTTTCTCTCCTGTACACACTTCGACTCGCTCAACTATATATACATACATACACGACAATAGCGCGGGCGCGTGCGAACACGCCTCGACGCAGCTTCGAGCTGTTTGAACGCGCGCGAGGTGCGAGCCCTCTCTCTCTTTCCTTCGCAAAAATCCAGAAGCGCAAGCGCTGCAGAGCTCACCGCTCGGCGCGCGCAAAGTTCATCGAGCCGCGCGCGGGCTTCGCAACGAGAATGAGAGAGAGAGAGAGAGAGAGAGTATGTTTGCTCGGACGTCTTGTCGAGAGGCCGGCGTGCCTTTTTATCTCTCCTCGCGTCTCGGCCTCTCCTCTTTTCATTTTCCAGCATAGCCGCGCGACTGCCTATGTGCGGCCGTCGCTGCGCCGCCGCGACTTGCGCTGCGGAAATTTAAATTCCACGCGAGTCCCGCGAGAGGAGCGATGCGCGTCGAGTCTAACGGCTCTACGCGAAAGCCTTCCTTCCTTCCGCAGCCGCGCCGTTTTCTTATCTCTAGCGCGGATGGCTCTTCGTCGCCGAGGAGGCGACGGATGCGAGCTGTAGAGGCCGTTTCGGAGATGGATCTCGCTGGAATCTCGTCGGCGCATACGTAAGGCAGAGGCGAATTCCGCTGGAGGAGCGAGTGTGCATAGCGTTACTTATGGCAATAGGTGTAGTTCGGCAGTTTTTCTTTGAGGGAAAAGGCATTTCCGACGCGCTCGCTGAATCTGGAAGCGTAGCTTCGCGCGATTCCGTGCCCGGAAATTCGTTTATGTGCATAGACGGGAAGAGCGCCCGTTTGCATTGATTTCGTTTGACTCGGTCTGACCAAACACGGGCTTTACTACTGGCGCGGCGCGAGGTGGTTCCGCTGATTTTTCTCCGAAGGTTCTAAGATTCTATTTCTGAATATTCAAACCGAAATTTAGAGTCAAGCATTAGACTTCCAATTTTCAAACGTGTACCAAAAATATTTTTGAATGTCTAGTTTCATTGACGAACTGATTTACAGTAAAAAAACGTGCTCTGTGCCTACCTTGATTTTCGATCCTCTTCAAACGAAACTTAATATTTACATTTTAGAATTACGAGAGTAAAAAACGGTTTGAACCGAATAAAAAGATGACAGACGTTGAATGGAACTTTTCCCACGCGCGATTAGCATCAAAAAATGATTTGGCACTTTTACAACAACTCGAAAGCGTTATTTCTTACATTCCGAAAATAATCGTACTCCTCGATTACGAAAAAATAGAAACGTAATATTCAAAAAGGCTTGGCGTCGGGCGCGTATAACAGTGGGGCAAAAGTGCGCGCTTAATCTACGAAAATTTACGCGCACTCGGAACAATGGGATCCAGCGCTCAGTTAAGGGAATTACGTATGTTAAGCTATTCTGCGCCCCCGCGCGAGCAGCAGCTCTCGTTCGACGAACTGGAACGGAGGAGGCGCAAAAAAAAGACGAGGGAATAAAATAAGAGCGGGAAATACGAAGATCGCCCCGTAAATAATGCGGCAGCATTTATCTCGGCGCGGAGAGACTGTATATATATATACGTAGGGGCAACATTTGTCCCGGGGTGAAATTGAAAAGAGCGAAAGAATGCGATCCTGCCGTTGGCGCGCTTTTCAAACGAGTTCCCGGAGACGCTCGAGAATATTTTCCGAAGGAGCTTCCGCAACTACTCGGGGGCGGAGGGGAATCCCCAAGCGTTTCGAAAACTCTAAATTTCCCAGGGATACACACACACACACACACACGTCTTGGAAAGTATACGTATTACACACACATACACGTGTACGTAATACGCGTAGGAATTTCGACAAGAGCAGCGCGCATCAGCGCGGCAACAGTCGAGAATCATTATTATAGCGAGATCAATATACGATAGTGGTGCGCATGCCTCGATCTATGCGCGCGTGTACCTATATATATATGTGCGCTATGTGTATATGTAACGCGAAGGCACACACATCCTTACCACCTGGCGCAAAACGTGCATACTTATATAGCTGTACGTATATGACACTCGCTTCTCCGGCGGTTCATTCTCGCCATGAGGTCGTGGTGCTGAAGCCCACCGCTCGACTATGTCTGTATATATATATATGCATACACGCGCGTCTACCGAACGACCCACTGCGCCGCCTCTACATCGCGAATATATATGGGAAAATCCGCCAAAATAATTCAGATAATTGCAGCGGAAATTGACCGAAAAAAAACCTCGTGAGACTCGTCTGGGGCAGCGTTTTTCTTGTTCTACAGGACCCACAGAACACAAAAAAAATAGTGTTCCCGCGAAATCGAAAAAGTGTTTTTGGGTATTTGGATGTTTACACAAAAATTTACAAAAAAAATTCGTTTTTTAAAGTGTTTTTTTTTTCAATCCGAATTTAGAGGGAGAAGGAATTTTATTTTTACTGTCGCAAATATGCACAAAAATTCACAAATTTTCTGAGCTTTTCAAATTAGTCAAGCTTTTTTGTCTATGATTTTTTTTTAACAAAATGACGGCGGTTTTTGTGAAACAGCGTAATGTTAAACTTTGTTGTGAAAGTGATGTTAAACATGATTTTTTTTCTCGAGAAATATCACCTTAACAAAAAAATGTTGTAGAATAAGAAATGCTTAAAATTATTCAAAGAATACGTATGAATTTTTTCAAAAAATTTTGAGTAACTTTTGAATTTTTCCAAATTGCACAATTTTAGAAAAAATAAAAAATGGTTCAAATTTCGTTGAAAAAATTCATACGTATTCTTTGAGTAATTTTAAGCATTTTTTCTTCTACAACATTTATTTGTTAAGGTGATATTTCTCGAGAAAAAAAATCATGTTTAACATCACTTTCACAACAAAGTTTAACATTACGCTGTTTCACAAAAACCGCCGTCATTTTGTTAAAAAAAATCATAGACAAAAAAGCTTGACTAATTTGAAAAGCTCAGAAAATTTGTGAATTTTTATGCATATTTGCGACAGTAAAAATAAAATTCCTTCTCCCTCTAAATTCGGATTGAAAAAAAAAACACTTTAAAAAACGAATTTTTTTTGTAAATTTTTGTGTAAACATCCAAATACCCAAAAACACTTTTTCGATTTCGCGGGAACACTATTTTTTTCGTGTTCTGGGGATCCTGTAGAACAAGAAAAACGCTGCCCCAGACGAGTCTCACGAGGTTTTTTTTCGGTCGATTTCCGCTGCAATTATCTGAATTATTTTCGCGGATTTTCCCATATATACGTGCGCGCGCTGATGCAGCCGTTAGCTCGTCTTGCGGCACTGTATTACTCCATACATACATCTGCGAATCTACGGCAAATTCGAAATTGCGGCTGATCCGGGGGTTGAAGCAAGTTTTCGTTTTTTAAGGTTTGCGCTTCGCGCACTGCCCACCGAAATATTTGATATTTGCATTTCTTTTGTTAGTGTGAAACGCGTGTACGTGACATTGTGCGAGATGATAGATAATTTTGATTGGATTATGACGAATGAAAACAAATGAAACGATGACAGATTTTTATATTTTGTCACGTGTAACTTATTTCCTCTTAAACTCGATTCGGAATTGTAGCATAGCTACCGGGAGTCAGGATAGGTTTGTGCGCTCAAACATTGATAAAATTGATGATCATTAAGCTTCGAAAATATTCAGAGCTCTTATTAATCTTGATTAAGGAATAAAAAAATATTGTTATCAATAAAGCGTTTAACTGAAAACTTGTACCATCTGCAACATTTCATTTTTTCAAGCATTCAGTGCGTTTATCAACTTTTTCAGCTACTGCAAACAAATATTTTCGAGAAACTGTCTCACCTTTATTTTCTTGCATTTCAGAGTCGCTTTCGTAACACAGCAACCTGTTTTTTTAGCACAATTCCTGAATTACGTAGAGGAATCCATTTTCCACTCGATAAAACTTTATTCCATTGCCTTCTTGATTTCACTAACACTTAACATTCATAAGTATATCATTTCAATATTTATTCAAAATAATAAACTCCAATATACTATCAATATAAACAAAAATGTACACAATCCACGTATTTACTTCTTCCAACGGCCACTAGAGTTGCATATAAACTTTAGACTAGCAATAAAAACGAGAATAAAAAGCTAAAAAGAAAGCAGAAAAAAGAACTTTCATTTCAACACAAAATCATTGTAAACTACCAGTGGTTTCAGATGAAATAAAAATCAGCTGATCCGCTGAGAAAACGGATCAAAATGGCTTCCAAATGGTTTTCAAAATTCACAAGGCTTTTACTGAAAATTCGGAAGTTTTGTGATCCAAAAAATGTATCCAGTGTCACTGTGCGGGAAGCACAAAGAAAAAACACTGCGAAAACAATTTTCAATTCTGCCAAGACTCTCTCAGAAAAATAACCAGAAAAAGTCTAATACACTCAAACGCATAAGCGAAACCATTAAGATCCCGCCACACACCATATCATCCTAAATATAGCGTCGTCGTGACAGTCGGCAGTACTGTCTGCGCGTCGCTAATAGTCACCAGCGTCACATGGTAACATTGAACTCCCAATGTACACACAGATCTCGAATAGCGGCGCGCTCAAAGGGAGGCGAGTTTACGCGGGGCTATGCGTCCCGTCTCGAAACTTCCTGAGTGCCCACAATGGGATAGTCGTTGCCTCTCTCTCTCTCTCTCCGCTCTGATTTGATTTGGCAGATTGGCGTCGGCGTTGCTTCTTGGCTATGTGTTAACTCGCAGCGAGATGGAAGTGTATATCGACGTCGAGTCCCGAGTAAAGCGAGAGAGGATAGGAGGAGAGCGTAATTGAGCGACACATCGCGCGAGATATTTTTCTCCTCCTGTAGTACACAGGGTAGAGCAGCTCCGTCTTCTGTACATCGCTATACAGCCGGAAACTCAATACATCGTAATTTTATAGAGGAGCGAGCCAGACGACTTGACGAAAAAGAATCGCGCGCGCGCGCGCCGTGCAGATTGGATTTTCCTCTCGTCGCTCTCGCTTTCGTTTCTTTTCTTTTCCTTTTTTTGTATTCTTTTTTTTTTACTCTTCTCGGAGAAAGACGCCGCAGAAACAGCTGCGCGTGTAAACCGACGACTTCGATCTCTCTCTCTCTCTCTCTAAATACGCAACCATCGCTTCCTCTCATTACGCGACGCGGATGCCGGAAAATTACGACCGGATTACGAATATTATAAATGCGCGCACGGCTCTGTCCGTCTGTCTGCGCTGCTGGATTTGACTTTCGAATTCGCGGAAAACGAAAGTTATAAAGTCGCTCGCGATTTGCATGTCAAGTTCGGTCATGTATACAGAGTAGACGCGGGAGCCCGAGTGGACCGGAATATTTCCGCTCCAGGGATGCACAAGTATATTTACCATGTAAATTAATGGCATTTAACATGCTCTCCAAGTCCAGAAGAATGTTTAACTTGAGGAATTTCGCGCATAGAGAGCCAATAAAACTTTGCTCCCTCTATCTCTCTTGATTCGCGCGAGCGAATCTCTGATCGCATAATGCTCGCCTAGTTATTTGTGTAAACGTATGCGTATATAACTCTCGATTGCATGAATTAGCGGTGAACTTTCATCGCATCCCGAGAGTCGTTCCTTCGCCGTTGCAGCAACGCAGCTGGAACGCCGTTACGTAACGCGGCCCGAAAATTCGTTCAAACAGTCGCGCGAACTGCAGTTCGTGTATTAGGCGAAGTTTTTTTTTCTCGAATAGTTCGCATTTTCGGCGTTGTCCCTCCGCAGTGGTGGTAGAATAAAAAAAAAAAAAGAATTATCGACGAAGTTGCAAAAGTCACCCTTTCTTTAGCGACGCGACGCGATTCATTAATGCATTCTTCCCGTCGAGTTTGCTCTAAAAACGAGGAGACTTTCGAGAAGATCCAGTTTTAGCAGTTACACGGAAATGCCGTCGGAAAATATTCGTAAATATTTGAGATCTCGGGAGCTTGTGAGAACCGCTTCCTTCTCCGCAGACTGTGTGTATCGGATGTTTCAGAAATTAAAAAGTTCACTGCACAAAGTAGCGCGTATCTTCGTGAAAGAATTTATTTCCTCTCTCTCTCTCTCTCTCTTTTAATAATAGATCAAAGGTGTACACTTCTCTCTATCGCAAATAGGAAATTAAGCCTTTTGTAGACTCCGACGAGAATTTCAATCACACTTATGCCCCAAATCCTTTGACGCTGCGCGGGATAAAAGGAAGATTCTGGTATATATCGGAAGTGCTGATTCCTTCGCGTGTATTTGAATTTATCCAGCAACAAGAGCTCGTAAACGAGCTTGTAAGCTGCAGAGGTAATTCGATCGAAATCATTCAAAAATAAAATGCGCTTTATTCTATGCTCTCGCAGTTATGTGCGCGCCAATTAATTCGAAGTTAATACAATGAATAGAGCTGCTCAATTAGCGCGTAATTATTTACACGTAAATAGGCACAGGTTTCGCAATTGAAGAAAAGTCACACTGTAAATGGTTAACAGCCAGCACGGCTAATTACGCCTTTTCTCTTGCGTGAGGAAACGGCGTTTTACGTTTTGATTCTGGAAAATAAAGTTTAAAAAAATCTTAATTCCGCGTGGATTTCTTTGGATATCTGAATTTGATATTTTGCTCACGACAATTAATATTAAGCATAGTCTAACGGAAAAACTTTTCAAGTCGTGAGGCAAATGTAATCAATGTAAACATTTAAAATAAATTAAAATCATTGCAATATTTCAGTTTTATTACTTTTCAAGTGCAGCATGTTTAAAAAACTGAAATTTTGTTTTGATATTTACAAATTTTGACAAAACAATTCATTGTTGTTAAAAGTTGAGAAGAAATGTATTTGCCTCCGTAAATTTTAAAACTTTTCCAGACTCTGAGCAAAAGCTTAGAACTTCTTACTTAACAAAAACAATTTTATTAAAACTATTGTAGTTTTGCAATAATATTGTAAAGTTTTACTTAACGAAAAAATCAAATATTCATCATCTTGTCAACAAAAATGTTTACTCATACTTCAAAGCTTGTAAAAATCAAAAATAGACATGATATTAAACATCAGTTTCCCAAATCTCATCGTCAACTGCATCTGTTACACTGGTGCAGGCAGCATTTTTAAATGACTGGGAGAAATTTCAGAATAGCTTTCATAAATCAATTTCAATTCAATTCAGCGAATAGAACATTCGAATAGTTCAATAAAATATTTGATCCAGTAAAAAAGATAAATCAAGATGTCGTATTTATCAAGCTACAGATCAAATAATTTAAATGTAAATCAAGTCTTTCTGTTTTATTGAATTAAATCAATTATTTATTCTACCTGTTATTAAAATTCTTATATCTTCCAAAGTGATAAAATATTGCGTGCACATCTTACTTAATTACATTTTTAAAACTAATAAAATTTTATCGGATCGACATTTACTTGAAATCATCAATTACTTTAAATATTAAATATATCGCATGTATAACTTTTCTCATTTGGATTCTAACTTTCTGAATTCGATACAAAAGTATATGACACGTTAATTTCAACTTATTATTTTACGATTCGGATTAAAACTTAGCCTCGAATAAGGAAAGCTGACATTTTATTGCGCTACGCATATATATAACTGACTCCGAAATTTGATGCCGGATATCTGCCGCGTGGTTTTTCCCAGCTTCCGTAGACGGGGAATTCCGCTTGATTCGTCTAATGGACGACAATAGTTAAGCGAACTTATTACATTTTAATACTTGCTTCTCGCTCAAACAAAGGGAGAATGGGCTTCGCGTGCCCCTCAGCGAGTTAAAAGATTAATCGATTGCAATAAAACCTTTGGGGTGAAAAAGCTGAAATTTTATCACATGCATAAGTAACGCTGTGTATACCGTAGAAGACTCCAAGATTTGCTACAAGATATCCGCGTATTTGCCCAGTTTTCCCCGAGCTGAACGCAGAAGGGGGAATTTTGTTTGTTCCTTCTAATGGACGGCAAAAGGAAGAATAAATTATATTCTGATTCTCGTTTTCTGCGTAAACAAGATTTCACTATATGCTTCCGCATTAGGAGACGTCCCGAAATCTTACGTATAGGGGAGAGTCACCCGACTATTGGCTCCCACCGTAACTGTAATTGTATTTTCCGAGCCGCAACAGCGTATATTCTGTGATATCTGCAAAAAAGTGAGGCTTAAGTAAGTGTGATTTAATTTCTGAGTTTTCTTCTGGCTCACACGTGGGCGTCGGATCAAGGAACAAAATCCACTTTGCAATTTGTATATCCTCCCCTCCCAGAGCAAAACGAATATAGCCGATACATCAGAGAAGCTATATCGAGCCTCGGACGGAAGCTTGCAATCGTATCAGCGTAAACAACCCTAATCAAGTAGGCGTATTACGTATGAAAAAAAAGTGACGCATCGCCTCTATTCCAGTTGCGGCGGCGCTAAAGCGATTCCTCTGTTTTCGCGACACTCCCTCGCGTAAATGTGAAAAAAGAAGATTTAACGGTATGGCAGCTCCTCCCCACCCCCTCCCCCCAAATATCGCATAATACGCGACGCCACAGTGCCACGAGCTCAAGTGAGTAAGAAAGTAGCTGAGGGTCGGCCACGACGTCCAGACGAGTGTCGGCTAATGACGCCGTCGTGAGGTGTAAGTGCAAAAAATCTGTCCCCAACATACACGCAGACCACACACGGAGACGCACGCGCGCACATATATATATATATATATATATATATATATATATATACGCAAGCGCAAACGCAAACGCGTCGCTCTCGACTCGCGCGCTACATACAGCCGTCCATCACTTTATTTTTTGCTCGGCTCTTTCTTCGTCCGTTATATAGCCGTGACACTCTCATCGCCGTTGTCGTCCATGGTAAAAAGCCCTGGGCAGGGGTCGCAAAAGCCGAAATAGAGCTGATCAATCACGGGCCTGCCCCGCCGGAACTGAATGTTTTTCTCGCGCACTTGTGTAGAGAGAGAGAGAGAGAGAGAAGGGGGGCTCGAGATGTTTTTGTTACGATATGGCCGCAGGTATAACCCGGAATACGATATTTTTTTTTTAATACACCGCGTTTTCGCGCCGCAGTTCAGTTTGGCTTTGATTGATTTGCAGGCTCGCCTGGACAGGATATGGAAGATCCTTGAAAATCAGGTACTCGTGGCGAGTTCGTATAGCGGTGTCTGGCCATTCCGCGGCCGTATCTACTTGAGAGAATGGTAATACATGCTTTTCGTTGTTAAATAAAGAGGGGCTTTGGATCGAGTGAGACTGAGCTTATCGCAGTATTTTATCGTGTTTTTGTCGGACAGTAGTTTTTGAGCGATTTTGTACAATTTCCAAACAGCGCGCATAGTAGATTTAAAATTAACTTTTGATAGAACGTTGCAACGGTATGGCTGTCTTAAAGTTTCTTTCAATTTTAATCGTCTTCGCCTTGAATCGTATTTTTCGCTATTTGCTTTGAGGTATTAAACTGCTTTTTGAAATAAAAAAATCGCGTTACTTTTAAAAATAAATGTAAAACTTTGATTACATTGAAAATTTTGTTTTTCTACTTTATGAACAGCGATCTGTTTTCTCAATCAATAGTAAACGATTTACAGAAATCGAAGTCTGCACATTACCATAATCTCAGCTAACCAAAGTTATGGTATATTCTCGAAAAATTTTTCACATAATCATATCTCCCCCCGTGCGTATGACGATCGCCCTACCGCAATCGGCGAAGTTACACCCGCAAAGTTGGACACTCGCGAACGCGTAATTCGCTTCAAAACGACCTGATTATAAGGCGGCGCCTAGTATACGGCGATCTTCGAAAACTTTCTTCCTCTTCCGCGGCGCGCAGTGCCCGCGGAGATAGAGAGAGAGGAGACAAATTCACCCGCGGCGGGGAAGCGATTTCCGGATTTAATCTCCATTTTCTGGGATCAAGCCCGACAGTAAATTTCTCGGCGGGAAAGAGAGAGAGAGAGAGAGAGAGAGAGCCTTTAATTAAGCCCGTAAAATCGACCATGCTTAATTCGCGATTTTTCATCTCGGCCGGCGTTTATCCCCCGCCTGATGGGCGTATAGACCGCAGAAGTCAGAGGCATCAACAGATTCGGTCACGAGATAGCCTTCAAAGCTGTGCGAAGTAATTGAGGACCGAACGCAAAGACCCCCCCGACCCCACCGGATTAGCATCTTGTCGTCTTGGACTTGATGTCCTGGTGGGACGGTCGGAATTCGAGCTCTATACGTATTCTCGGTGTATACAGATAGAGCGAGAAGGGGGTGGGGGTGAAGAGATAAAGGCAGAGAGAGAGAGAGAGAGCGAGAGCTCGGTTGATTGTATGCAACGAGAACGCGCATAAATTCGACTTTAATCGTGTGACTGAGAGAACTTGGAATTTTCGGACGACACGCTCGCTCGCTCCGCGCAAACTTCCGATTCGATTACCATCTCGATTTCTTCATGAAAATTTATAAGCACCGCGGCTGCGGAGCAAAAGAGAAAGAGAGCGAGCGAGACGCGCGCGCGCGCACACACAAAGGAGAAGGGGCGAGCGCAGCGGCTTTTGACATTCCGAGTTTCAAAAATACGGGGGGAGCGCCGATGCATTTTTAAACGGCGCGCGCCAGCGAGTCCTGCCAGAGCTTTTCCGCCGACCCCGGCGCTGTACCGGCAAATGAATTTCCCATGAGGCCGAACTAGCGAACCGATCGCCCGAAGAGAGAAAGAAAGAGTTGTGGGGGGGGGGGGGGAGGACGACTGAAAATTGGCGGAGAGAAGACGAAGTGGAGCAGACCAATCGCTGCAGCTGCTCCAACGAATTCTTTTGGCTAGGCTGCAGCTCCCTGGCTTATTGCTTTTTTTCAGACTGTCCCCTCTGTCCCTCTATTTTGCCTTCGATACGCGCCGCAGAGCCGCCGGCCTTTCGGTCTGCCTTGTACACAGAGAGAGAGAGAGAGAGAGAGAGAGAGAGACTCCCCCCCTTCCCCCCACCCTGTGCCGAGACGCATAATGTTGCGTTACTGATGCGTGCGAGGCTTTACTGAGCCGCATGAATCCTATATAGACGCGCTTCTATGTGGCCTAGAATTATTGAGAGCTTTGCGCCGAACGCGCAAAGTCACGGTTTGTTATTCTGCTGGGAGTTTGTAATGTTTCTCACAGTTCGTTTGTGAAAATGCACCGCTGGGTCGGCGTTGCTTTTATAAAGTAACAAAAGTAGGATAATATAATGTATTGCATTACTTAGAATAATTTCTTTTAAGAAAATAATATTCGACTCATGAGGAATTGTTGCAATAGAGTGAGCAACAAGATTCTTTCGATTAATTCCGTCATGCATAATTTTAATTCCAGAGTGACAATAATATACTACAACGCGTGATACAAAGTAAATTTGTAGTAAATATAAAACGCGATGCATATTGCCAGAAATAAAAGCAAAGATATCCGTCACGTGAAATTCGATGATAACAATTATACTTTATAGTCGGTGTGATACTGGAGAACAGCAAGTACTAATTGAGGCGAAGAATGCGTCGAATTTTCATTATTAACAGCTGCGTGAATCTCATTGAAGAAACTATTTTTAGCACCGTATCGCTAGCTGAACTTATTCCCCATTCATTATACTGACCTTCAAAATAATAACGATGTAATCAAAATACCTCGAGAGTAGTAAATTTTGACTTTGTGAAGTTGTTAGACCAAATTACCAGTTACAATTCGACACTCTCTGCGGCTCTGGCGACAACTCCAGGCTACTACAGTTGTAACTTTCTAATCCCATTATAAACGGACCCTTACAGTTTCGTCCGAAAATATCAAAATGTAATCACGCTAGTTGTCAAATCCCATTTGCAGGAATGTTAGAGTTATAAAATAAAATTATTTTGTTTTGCAAATAAATTTGATCTCATTGGATGAGATTACTTACTTAAGCTAAGTAACTAATCTAACTTAAAATTATATTGAGTATACAAGAAAAATGAACCCTACCAAAAATTCGTTCAACTTTTGGTCAACAATTAGCTAGAATACCCATAATAGTCTGTTACTTTTACGAAAACATAGTCTAAATTTTTAGACGCAAGGTAAATTGATAATAGTTTTTTATATTGGGTAAAAACATGCGCATTTAAATATCTTTTAATAATAAAAGGAAAAAATAACGTTTAAGATATTCGATTTCATTTTTGGCTCAAATTTTATTACAGTAATAAAAAATTAATTTTAATATCGGGTAATTATAAAATTCAATAGTAATTGACTTTAAGTGACAAAAAATTAGTGTGAATACCTTTGATTTTTCAGTCCAATTTGTAGCCTTAGAAATTTTATCAGTTTATTGACTTTTAATTTTACTTTTACTTGTATACCGTGATTATTATTTTTATTACAATTGTACGATAATTTAACGGCTAAACCTCTATTATCCACACCCTTATACACAAATATTCAAATGTATAACAAAAAAATCTAAATTCCGTACGCGCAATTTATTGAAAGTCCAAAACCCGTCATCTCTAGATTTTGAATAGTATTTACTAGACTCGAAGCATTAAATTTGAAGTATAGGTGCTCTCCAAAAAAAATATAAGGTCTGCACATTTGGCTAATTCAACGCCAGACAGTACCGACTATTGTACACTTGGACGTAAATTGCGCGGATCATTAAAATATGCGCGATATAATGCCCGTATGAAAAGAGAAACATTCGGAAGGCTCTACTCGGGACGTATACTCGTTGAACTTGCCATTGTCGCGTTGACCCCATTTTAGAAGCCAGCCCGACGTTAACTTGATTTAATCTATGCGCAAGCCTTTCAGAGCCATGTAAACAAGTGGTATACAGGAGTATAACAATCAACATCATACCGCAGAGAGAAAAAGAGAGAGAGAGAGAGAGACAGAGCAAGCCATTACTTTTATCATTCAACGTATCGACATTCCCGTATCTATAATTTTCAATTTTCCGCGAGCAACCAAAAAAAAAGTGAACAGCCGGGAACGAGCGTTGTTTAATCGCCGGGTCGGCATATTGCCTTTTTTAAATCGATGCCGCGCGCGCGCGCGCGCATACGCGCTATACATATATGGTTGCGCGCGCTCTTAATGCCACTCGTTAAAGCTCTTGGGTTAAATTCAATTTTTCCCAGGCATACATACGTACAATGCCGTATACACTGCCGAAACGACGCGACTATATAGCGGCTGAATAGCTGCGCGCGCTGTGCCTATATATATATACCCGCGGAGCGATGGTCCGCGTGACACGACTTTTCCTCCCGCGCGCACGAGGGTATTTGGATTTTCTTGCTGCCGCCGCTACAGAGACCAGAAAACGGGGAAGAGGGCGGAGGAAATTCTATTGAATTTTTATTGGATTCTGGCAAAGTGGGACACGTACCTCCGCCGCTTTTTTTCGTAGCCCCCCCACCGTCGACAAGCCTTCTTTTTTATCCAAATCGAACGAGGCGCGCGCGCACACGCGCCGATTCTATCAACCGTCGCTGCAATTGACGGAACTGCAATAACGGACACTGCTATTACGCTCGCCGAGTGAGGTTTGCCTTCCGCGGCGTTTTTCTCTCTCCCTCTTCTTTTTATTTTTATAAATCGAAGCTTTTTGATGAAAGGCCGCGCGGGACGTTTTTCCGACGTCGCAGTAGCGGCTGGTGCTCTTATCATTTAATTCCTAATTATCCGAGTTTTCATTGCTTTTCCGGTGGATGATCCGCTGCCTTTGTGGAGCCTCGAGAGAATCTTGATAATTGCGCGACTGCGAAATTTTTTCTCGTTTTACCTTAGTTCGGGGGCTGCCGCAAGCCCGACTTTCCTTTCTCCGATTAGAGCGTGAACTCGACTGACTGATTATTGGCAAAATCAGGCGCCGATAAGAAATTGTCTTGCAGCTTTCCATTCGTTTTTTCACGATCGCGCTTTGCGAAGCTACGGAGGAAAAGAGAACTTTCTAATGAGATGGATTTTTCGACTGATTATTAATAAACTTCCTGTGCGAAGGCGAGTTTTTCTTTTGACGTTCGATTCGTTAAACGCATTGTTTAATAAGAAAATTTCGCCAAAGTGAGCTTTGTTTTACTTTGCGCGCATCGCACATTTTTCGTATGTTTGCTCAAGGGTAAAATCAGGTCTATTTACCAATGCGGAAAATAAGGAAATAATCATAATAATAATAATAACATAAATGTTATAAATCAACATATACATTGAATAAGCTTCCTTTATTTTTTGGTTTACTTTTCGGACCTATCAGTGTTTCTGCATTTTTATCAAAAATAAGGATTGTCTTTACTCTTTCGGTTTCAGAACTATTGTACAATAAAATTTTTTTCAAATGTTAATATAATTGCGTAAAAATTGCTACACATAACACTAATAAATTCGAGCCTGCCCATCGGGGCACTCGGGGCTTAAAGTATTGTTGTATTGCGACACGTGTTATTCCCTCGTGCCTAGAAATTGTCTAATTCTATGACCCCACCCCATATACCCATACGGGAGGACTATACAATATATATCTTTTATTCATCGTTTAAATTACAGTAAGAATCGAGCGGGTACTGTGCATACTCAGCTATCCTGAAGGCTCCGACGAAGGGCATCCCCCACACCCATTGTGCCTTAAGCCCATGTATAGAAACGGTGCGGGAACTCGAACGTAAGATGCAGCGTCGATTTTTCCCTCGAACCACATCATCTGCATTTTATACCACTCCGCCGCCCCATCTTGTACGTGTGGTATAGTATGGCCAATCTTCTAATGGCCCGTTAGTCATTTGACCGCGATTCTGAGCCCGCACCTATTCAAGGTTACCCATAATAGCCGTATAAGCCATTCCCGCTCTTTTGCCCGTCAATCTATTATGCTTCATTGTTTCCGATAATGCTCGAGTCATCCGGCGCCCAACCTAACATATCGTATTTATCTCAACAGATGGATCCAGAGTTTGTAGCCCAGCCTTGATTTCTGCATAAATGATGCTTTGTGGAGATTCCAGAACAGCCCTTATCTTCGATTGGAAAACAATATCGTTTGAGTTCAGGTTGCAAGTCATCCGTTGGTAAATCCCTTTCCTCCATGCACCAGCTTCCTTGCTCTTCTACTTCCCAATTTTGGAATATCAAGGGTAAGCCACACTTCGCCTGCGCTAAGCATAGTTCCTATCCATAGAAAGTGATCAAATTTACCAACTTTAAAGAGGCTATACAGTGGAGCTAGCCCTGATCATTCTGCCTAGCAGTGGGAGGTTCAGCAGTAGTTCCAGCTGGGTACCTTTATCTATGACAAGGCATTACACAGTACTGGTGATGAAACGTCACTAATTGTGAGCATACCTTCTTCACCATTTCTCTACTGAAGCAAGAACCTCAATTTGCCTGTATATCCTGGTACCGTATGGCTAGCCCTAGATCCAGTGTCTCACTGCACCCTCCACCACAAATGACCTCTCGAGTTACCATAAAAACCCTATAACCCTTACTCTTCACTCCATCCTCAATGCCGGTCGCCACTAATAAGTCCCACGTAACGTCACATACTATTTCTTATTCACGTTTTTCAAAATCGTAATAAATTGAAATCCATGTGATACGCTGTGGTTAACGTAATTCTTTAAATTCGTACTTTCAACATTAAGTTTTAATTGGCTATAAATATTTCAATGACGAAATATACTTTCACGTGGAGAAATAAATTAATGAATGAAACATACAAATTTATGCAATATTAAGTGAAAAGCCTGTAATGAAATTCGTTTATTGTAAAAAAAAGTCAAATTTATTTCTGGTGCATCATCTGAATGTAAAATAAGCGTTGAAAAACGTTATTAAAAAAATTAAAGTATATAGTATGTAGTTACTTTCAAACAATTACTGATCATTATTATTTAAAATTTTAAAGCAATATTATTCAAACGATAAATTAATTCGCTCCTGTAATTCATGGATTTCTGTTCGTGTTCTGCAGAACAATTTGTTAAAGACAAGTGCCATTATTATTGAAATTAAAATATTATATGTATTGAATGTATACGCATTCTTTTTTATTTTTTGACACTTTTCCCTTGCAATAATTCGTTAAGTTAATGGTTTTGCAATTTTTAAATTCAACATACTTCACTTCGTAAAACTCAATGCTGTAATGAACGTGTAAACTTGTCATTTTTACTAATTAACAATTAATATGAGACTAAATCCAAGCTGTCAAGCGTATACGGAAATCGAGAATTTTGCGTAACTTATATCATTCGATTATAGATTACATTATATAAAATTGATAATAATGTCTTCTTCGTTTTTATATAACAGGAGCAAAAAAAAGCAGAAGAGAAAAGACGTGCAAGATAAAGCGAGCAAGTATTCATCGGACTGACGATGTATAAGCTGCTATAGGTATACAGGCGAGATAACCTGAACTAGTCACGTAGTCGCACGTAAAATCGATGACTTCGATTTTAGCGCTAAAATAATTAAAATAGTTTTCCCGTGTTATGGGATGTTATGTACCCTAGGCTCGCACTATATACTATAATGGATGGTAATACGTATACGAAACTTTAGAAATTCAAAGAATTCTCATCTAACTTTGGCAATTTTATGTAGGCAGCAGATGCTTTGTACAAAAAAATACCTACCCTACGTGTCGCGTGACAAAAATAATGAAATTTACTTACTTAATGGGCGCTATTATAGTATCATCAAGAAGATCGAGCTGCGGTAGTCTAAATCTGCGCGGAGTTTTATCGTTCGATTGAAGACTAATTCTGCCTAACAGCTTTCACATAACAGTCTTTAAAGAGTAATATAATATAATAATAATTTTTCAATTCAATTTTTTTTTGTTGGATATGAAAAAACTATTTTTGTTTTCATTTGACATGTGTGATTCACAATAATATTTTTAGGTATATTTTTTTTATCAAATTTTTGTAAACGATTATTTGTAAAAATTTTTTTGTTAATAAATTGTTTTAGAGTCTTGAAACGGGAGGGTTATAGACTTCGAAACCTCGGCTAAATCAATAAATAATTTATGCTAACTCGAAGGATGCAGGATTACCTCAATTCCTAACTTACAATTATTCTAAATTATTTTTTATACCTAAATTTTAACTTATTAAATTAATACAAACAAACAATACAACAATGTAGACTTGGCGATCGGTATCGACTTTGAAGTTACTTTACAACTGTAACTTAAAAGACTACAAAGAATAAACCCATATAAATGTATTGTAAATCTATAATCCTCACTACAAGTCTCAAGATAGTACTTTTAAAGTATTTAAAGTACTTGAGAATGAATTCGTAAAATTGTATATATACTTTCAAATATGTACTGCTTCTTTTATATTCCAGTCCAACATTACTTATAAGTCTATCCACGAGTGCAAAATCTGATTATTTCGCCGTGAGACATTTTTCCCTTAAGCGAAACACGTGATATGAAATTGAATTGATTGTATATATATATATAAGGGAAACGTAACGCTCAATCTAATTTCAACTAAAGTAGAAGATAATTACGAGTTGCTCGTCGTCAGAGAAATTCCGACCAAGTTTTTCCGTCACTTTATCCCTTCGCGTCTTTCTCACTTATTCAAGTGTGTTTGCAATTTTCAACTTGAGAGATCTTGATGAAGATATTGTCGTTGAAAAAGTTACGTGACGCAAAAGAAATATAGGTATTCGTTGTTCACTTATAGGTAACTATACAATTTCGCATCCGCTCAAGGAGTGTAATACCGTAGTAATTATACGATACGTAATGACAAGGGTTATGATACTCATATTTTTAAGGGCTTTTTCAAGATGCTTTTAATTTCTTTGTGTTCGATTGTTATTAAAACATTTTATGACGTTATTATTTTTTATAAATAATTCTCACTTAAATGATATGTTATACCTATATTTTGAACCTTACCTTATTCGGTGAATTTATTTTTGGCCCTGAGGATGCTTTGACTCCTTGCAAATAATTACAATGAAACTGCGAATCTGAATTTTTAACCGCACACTATACACATATATAAAGATTGTAAACCGCATACTCCAGCTGCTATTTATTTTTTTAATTTTGCAAAAATGAATGGTTAGAGTTTTATATTATGCGCCATTCATAAAACTTTTAGGTGAAATTGATTGATTTTAAAAGTCATGTCCATAAAACGTCTAATTTTGTATTATTTAATACTTTATATATATGTATCACACTAAAACTTTTGAAAATATTATCGATCTTTATTAATTGTAAATTTTTGTTATAACCTTCACATGAAAATCTTATAAAACTTTTTAATAAAGATCAGTATAAACAATTAGTAAAACTAATAACTCAATATCAATGCCAAAACAATAAATACACGAAGAATAAACACTTAAAAAATTATCAACTATAAAATTACACTCGATACAATTAACACATATTTAAAGAAATTATACAAGTTTACTTACGTGAAACGATTATTTTAACGAAAAATTCTCGCCACGAAGTCTCTGTGCCATCTACTGGTAAGTTTACACTGATGCAGACAGCACAGGACGCAGAGAGAGCGACGAGTGCGACGACTGACACGGCATCGCACCAAATGACCAAATCGCACGGCAGTGGGGCAGACGGGCAAATCTTCGTCGCTGAGAGCTGAGGGAAGCCGTTTTACTCCGAACAATTCTTCGTTTACGGCTACGTTTCTGATAAATTCCTTACTACCGTAAAGCCCAGTGGAATACAAGCCTCGATTTCAATATGACAACGTTAGAGGACAAGTCGATTTGGGAAGACGGAGAGGTAAATTCACAGAGCATATTCGGCTGTTTTAGGTTAGGATTCGTATGGATGACAAGCATTTCCTTGAATATAAACAATGTAACTGAAATAAGCATGTTGTAAAGCGTATAATGTTGTTTCAATGAATTTAATTAAGCTAGAGTTTTAAAAAATGAATAAGATGTATGAAAACTTACGTATTTTCTTATGATTGTTTTGTACATTTTTTTTTATATGTTATGATAAGTGTAGACGAGTAACTTATTTAATTTTACATAACTGATACTTATTTTAATAATGAAATCTACAGGAAACACTTCGTGAAGAAGTTCTGCGCATGTCAACGGATGAAATAGTATCTCGCACTAGATTATTAGACAATGAAATTAAAATAATGAAAAGCGAAGTGATGCGCATCTCTCATGAACTGCAGGCTCAGAATGATAAGATAAAAGAAAACACTGAAAAGATCAAAGTCAACAAAACTTTACCTTACTTAGTATCCAATGTTATTGAATTACTTGATGTCGATCCACAAGACATGGGAGAGGAAGATGGAGCAGTTGTTGACCTTGATGCTCAACGTAAAGGGAAATGTGCTGTGATAAAAACATCGACAAGGCAAACTTATTTTCTTCCTGTAATTGGACTTGTTGATGCAGAATCACTTAAACCAGGTGATCTTGTTGGAGTGAACAAGGACAGTTATTTAGTTTTGGAAACACTACCAGCTGAATATGATGCAAGAGTAAAAGCTATGGAAGTTGATGAGCGTCCTACAGAGCAATATTCCGACATTGGTGGTCTAGACAAACAAATTCAGGAGCTCATAGAAGCTGTAGTTCTTCCAATGACGCACAAAGAGAAGTTCGAGAATCTAGGCATTCAACCACCAAAAGGAGTTTTATTGTATGGACCTCCTGGAACTGGTAAGACTTTGTTGGCAAGAGCATGTGCTGCTCAAACAAAATCTACGTTCTTGAAATTAGCTGGACCACAACTGGTACAAATGTTTATTGGTGATGGTGCAAAGCTTGTAAGAGATGCATTCAGTCTTGCGAAAGAGAAAGCTCCAGCAATTATTTTTATTGATGAACTCGATGCCATTGGTACTAAGAGATTTGACTCTGAAAAAGCTGGAGATCGTGAAGTGCAAAGAACAATGTTGGAGCTTTTAAATCAACTTGATGGTTTCAGTTCTACGGCTGACATTAAGGTAATTGCTGCCACAAACAGAGTTGACATCTTAGATCCAGCTTTACTCAGATCTGGTAGATTAGACAGAAAAATAGAATTTCCTCATCCTAATGAAGAAGCAAGAGCTAGAATTATGCAAATTCACTCGAGGAAAATGAACATGTCACCAGATGTCAATTTCGAAGAACTGGCAAGAAGTACAGATGATTTCAATGGAGCTCAATGCAAGGCTGTCTGTGTTGAAGCAGTGAGTCTTAATTATTTTTCTAATGAGTCTAGCATTATCTTCTTTGATAAACTTTGACATAGATTTTGCAAATAATTATCAAAGCTTTTTTTCACCTATCTATATTTTAATTAAAAATTTTTTATTTACAGGGTATGATTGCTTTAAGACGTAATGCTACTGCTGTAACTCATGAAGACTTAATGGAAGCCATTAATGAAGTGCAAGCTAAAAAGAAGGCAAATCTTAATTACTATGCCTAATCTAATATGTTAATATTTGTATTTATTAAAAATAAGAAATTTTTTAACTCAATATAATGTAAAAAAGAAAGGAGCAAAATAAAAGTATTTGTCGAGAAAAGCAAGTAGGATTTGAACAAATTATTTTTAATTAATGAATTTCAGTACAATCTTATTTGTCATTTTTATAAATTTGATTTCTCCAAAGACATATCTTAAATACAAGAGGTACATTATTTAAATAGAATGTTTACAATAGTGAAAAATAGATAAAGATGACAGTATTTTAAGCATAAATTTAATCTTGGAAAACACTTTCTATCGTCTCCTGCTACTCCTTTTCTTTAATCTGAAAAAGAAAATATTTTAAAGATATAATATGTAGTTTGTATATTGAAAAAACCAATGACTGAACGAAGATGGAAGAAATGCATACTTCTTTGGTCCCTTTACGAAGCACCAGTCAACTCCTATTGCTTGACCAAGAATTTCTTGTCCATTCAGTCCGTCCTTGGCAGCCTGCGCTTCCTTAAAAGTTTCATACTCAACGAGGGCGTAGCCTTTCAAGAAACCTGTCCTTCTGTCTAAATTAAGGTGCAAATTTTTTATTTGACCAAACTCAGAAAATTTGTCTTGTATATCATCCTCCTGAGCTTCTTCGTGAATAGACGTGATGAACAAAATCCAACCTTCCACAGCTGTCAAGTTTAAAAGTTCAAGTTAAAGAAAATCCCCAATTGCAAAAGCTACTGGCACTACTACAGTTACTTCTACGTACATCTCTGTGGGCCAGGTTCATTGTCATCCTCAACTACATGCATCGACTCATAATGACCAACATCGTCTCTTGTGCACATGAGCTCCGCTCCATGTCCACGTCCTTTCCTCTTCTTCGCCTTCTCCTTTAGCCTCGCGATTCCCTCTGGAAATGTCACGTGGACGTTGAATTGAAAAATTTAACGAAACTCAAGCTTTACTCGGTAACAATTTCAGAGTATGCGTGGGCGAAACGTCGACATTTTCTAGGTTATTCGGTTTGTCGAAGGGACTCGACGAGTTAAAGTACTTACGATCTCCTTCCTCGTCGACCTCGAACTCCTCGGCGTTATCGATGTCCAGAACATCGGCCATCGTAACAATTAACACTTGTCCCTTTTAGTAATTAATAATTCTACACGACGCGAACGGCAAACGTCGCAAATATGACAAATGGAAACGTTGCGGCGGTCGCAGCGGTCGCCGTAAACACACGAAGCTAAAATATATTTATAGATGTCGCGAGTATATATCAAAGATGGCGATCCCGAGGCGCGCGGAATTTGAATTTCGAAGGCGGAGCGCATTTTCAACTTCGCATCACATTTTCAACTCGGCGCCAAATCGAACACACGACGGGATAGACGTTCATTTATTGGCGTCTCACCATTTTTCCCGAGTATGGGGTTATGAGGCCCCCAATCCTTTCCGGGTAAACTTCCCCCCTTCAAAATTCAACAGCATGTTCGGACCAAAATTGCCCACCTACTTTTGGAAGAAATTCTCGTGATAAAACTACCCCAATGTTAAAATGTATCGAAACAACGCTGTAGACGACAAAGTGAGTGTTTCCAAGGCCGGGCCGACGTCCCGCCGTTACATAGTGGCTATGGAAAGCTACGCACTCGTTATAAGTTATAACCTTCAAAATTCGCAGTATGGCAACGGATCAGTTGAGTAAGCAGGTGAAGCCGAGCCAGGGTCAAAATTCCAGTAAGAGCGACGATCAGGATGGCGATGCGGAGAGCAAGCTCTCCGTGCTGGAGACCCACGGATACACGCTCGGCAAGACGATCGGCGTGGGAACTTTTGCCACCGTCAAAGTCAGTGCATATATACGTGATACCTATACGTATGTCGAATTTCAAAAAATATAAATGCACTTCTTCTTTGGGTCTAGTATTCGCGAAAAGATTTTTCAAGCTAGAGCTTTCGGGGACCAGTGGGACTTTCTTCTGTAAGTCAAAAGGTGACGAAAAGTGCCGGGGAACGTGGGAAATGTAGAATATGAAAATTTAACATGGGGCTATTCGGATTTTTATTATTATTTTTCTTTTAAACGAGCATAACTTTTGATCAGAGCATCGAAACTCGGCATATTTTTTTTTAAATTAAAGTTCTTTTGTAATACTTTATTATAATGTTATTCGAAACTTTATTAGCGCCTCAGAAACATTCGTAGTTGTTATTATTCCAGTGTTTTGACTCATTAATTTTTTGTAAAAAAAGCGTAAAATGGCTTAGAATTATGGTTATACTAGTAACTTTTCCCATATTCTTCTACACTTTTGACTATCTTGCGGTTCACAGAAGAAAGTCTAATCAGTTCAAAACCTCTAGCTTTAAAAAAAAATTTTTCTATTTCTAGACCAAAGAAAAGTGCTTTTTTTTTTAATTCGACATATAAATGCGTGGTTTATATATGTATATACAATGCGCCCACTTTTCGGCTCGAAGGCGCGTCATCGCCTCTGTAATGCAATTTTGCCATTAGAGACGTGGTCCTGTCGACGTCTATTGACAGGCCTGAGTACAAGAGCTAACGGTTTTTATCTAGATCGCCAAGTCTGAGAGGCACGGCTATCAAGTGGCTGTGAAAATCGTGTCGAAGTTCCAAGCGCCGGGCGCTAATCTCAATAAGTTTCTGCCGAGCGAGATCGAGGTCGTGAAGGGGCTGCGACACCCGCATCTCATTCGATTTTTGCAGGCGATCGAGACGTCCCACAGGTTTGCCCGATGTCTCGCGGCGTTTGGGTACATGCGTCGAATTCTCAAAAAAAAGAAGGAAAAAATTAAATATAATGCACTTTACATTGGTCTGGAATTTGAAGAAATTTTTCTGATTCTAGAGCTTTCAAAAGACGAAGAGTTACTGACAACCGTGTTTTTGAGCCATTTTACGTTTTATTATAATAAGTGCAGCTATCACTCGATATTTCAAATAGTTAAGAAGAACCTTTCAAACTTTTCCAACTGATACTTTTAACCATTTTACGTTTTTCTTTTTACAAAAAATTATTACGATAAAATACTGGAACTATAAGTTCCCGAGGCACGAATACAATTTCTAATTACACCATGATGAACTGCAACAAAACACTTTAAGTAATTTACAAAAAAAATAATCCCATATTCGATGCTCCGATCTAAAGTTACATCCAATTAAAAGAAAAAAAAATCATAAAAATCCGAATAGCTAATTTTATCATCGTTTGGCTAGCTTACAGAAGAAGGTTCGACCAGTCCGAAAGCTCTATAGTTTACAAAATTTTTCAATTCCAAAGAAAAGAAAAGTGCATTTTTTTTTTTTTTTTTTTGAGAATTTGACGTATATACAGACTGTGCTTGCGATAACACACCGACTCCTTTCCAGAGTCTACATAATAATGGAGTACGCGGAGAACGGCAGCCTCTTCGACATCCTTCGACGCGAGAAGCACATCGACGAGGCTCGCAGTCGTCGCTGGTATCGTCAGCTGCTCAGCGCCCTCAACTATTGCCACGAGCGAGGTGTCGTGCACAGGTATATATATACCTATAGGTCGAATTCTCCTTAAAATTTGCACTTTTCGGGGTTCCAGAAAGCGAAATTTTTTTTTTAAAGAGAGGATTCGGACCCGTCAAAAAATGGTAAAAAATGCAGAGGAATATCGGAAAAGTTACTTTTTTAAACAAAAAATTAATACGTCGCAGAATACTGCAATAGTAACAATTGCGAATGTTCCCTAGATACAAATAAAATTTCAAATTATACTACAGTAAATTACAACAAAAGAGCTTCAATTAAAAAAAAAATGCTCATTATAGATTCAAAATTTTCACGTTCTTCATTTCCCGCGTTCCCCGACCGTTTTTATCCTCTTTTGGTGTACAAAAGAAAGCCTCGTCGATCCGAAGGATCTATACAGCTTTGAAAGGAAATTTTCGATTTCTGGACCACCCCAAAAATTGCAAATTTTAAAGGAGAATTCGACGTATATATACACATCGCAAGCGCGACGCAGCTCCAACTCCATACACACATGGTATACGAATTTTCGAATTCGAAATATAAGAAATGACGAATAAACCGCGCAACCAGGGACGTGAAGTGCGAGAACCTCCTGATGGACCGTCACAACAATCTCAAGCTGTCGGACTTCGGCTTCGCCCGCGGCCACATGAAGCCGGCCAACGGAGTCGCGCCGCTCTGCGAGACGATGTGCGGCAGCTTCGCATACTCGTCGCCGGAGATACTGCGCGGCATACCGTATCAGCCTCAGCTCTCGGATATCTGGTCGTCGGGAGTCGTGCTCTACACAATGGTCTTCGGCAGGCTGCCCTTCGACGAGGACAACTGGTCGCGACTGCTCAAGGTATTCGAGACGAGATGACGGGTGTATAGATTTTTTTAGGAATAACTGCGGCTCGCTCGGCGCTTCGTTTCATATAGCTGTGTATACGCGTGTAGGTATACGGATTGAACATTCAAATTACGCGCCACTGCGCAATGCATGTATATATATGCGTGTATATGGAATTGCTGCCATAGGCGGAAAGTAATTTTCTTGTCGTTAACCAACAGATTGAAATTTAATTGATCTATACCGTTTAGAAAACATTTGAAACTATATTGCAGTACCTCCATTTTTTTATTATCCAATGTCTGTTCACTCGGAGACACTAAAATGAGAATACAATAACTTTTACCGCAGTTTTAGAGGACAAGTTTATCGTTTTTGTTTTATTACGTTTCTCGTTTTGTTACTCAATGTGTTTGGTAAAATCTCGTTAAGAATATGTTTCCAAAACTGATAAAACAATATAGATCAGATAATATCGACTGCCTGCATTTGCTCAATTCTAAATCGCAAGAGACAACTTTTACAATCGTCTACATTATGGGTATCTTAGAAAGTGGAAGATTCCAAAGTGAAACGACCTCTCTCTTTTTCATCAAAAATTGATACCTTCAATAATTCAGGCACCACGAATAATCCACACCACTGCATTGATCTCCATTAAATTACAAACATACGATCCCCTCAATATTGAAATTGCAGCAAGTACAGAGCAAAGTCGTCTTTCCCGAATCGCCGAAGGTCTCGCAGGAATGCCGTAGTCTGATTCTGCGGATTCTCGTACCGCAGAGGTCGCGTCCAAGGATTTGCGAAATTCAGAGCGACGCTTGGCTCGTCGTTCCAACTGCCACAGCCGAGACTTCTACCGACGATATCTATCCGGTAATTTGCACGACTGCCTCTGTCCTCTAACAAATCAATTATCGATGCTTCGTTTTCACAGGGAGAGTCGTCGAACAGCGCGAAATCGAGTCGAAAACCCTTATCAAAAAAATCATCACAAAAATCGGGAAAAAGTAACCACAGCCTCGAAAACGAACCAAAAAAATAGCAAACGAAAAATGTTGATTTGAAAATCTTGAGCAACGTAACTGAAAAAAAGAGTAAACTTCGTGTAAAATTGAGAACTGTAAAAATGAATAAACGTTTCATTTTTTAAAAAAATGTATTTTATGTTTTTACGTAACAATAACACGGAGTCTATCTGGCACATTTGGACTTGCGAAACGCTTTACAAGATACAAAAAATTGGTCTTGAGCGTTAAACTGTATCTATACAATTATGCATTATAGTATATACATGATAGTTCGAATTGCAAGAATAGTTATGAGCTAAAGTAATTCATATAGTACAATTTCAATATATTATTAACTCTAAAAGAAAAATACCGTCATGTTTTGTTCATGTGTGCATAGTTTAGCACTACTTGACTAATCACGTACATGAACCAGCAAAAGCGATCTCTAATCAAACGCCAGTTCGCACATGTCCACATGAAACATCTTAGTTAAGTACTGCATAGGAAGCTGTGTAGTGATTTCACGACTAATGCTATTTTTAAAAATACGCAACTATAAAAAGAACTGTACTAAAAAATAATTTGCACTGTAATCGAGGTCTCGTGAAACTCTGAAGGTTGAAAAGATGTATATTTATATGTGCGAATTTTTTCTTCTTTTTTCAGTACCCGTAAAACTTTCACTTTTGTAAGACTAAATGCAATGATTACCGTCAAAACTTTATTAAAGTTTTGTAATGTTTGGAATATTTGATTGCCTAATTCTTCTGCACAATAAGTTGAAGAGCTCACGATCGATACCTCGCGAACATAAGTAATAATAAAGTGCCAAACGCAAATAAACCAGATGCTGTCATCTTATTGATGTCCTCCTCTTCCTCTAGAAAAAGAGCTGTTATTTTGTAAACTGAAATAAATATTGTTCAGTTATAGTTTCAAATACCTACCGGAGGCGGCATCTGTTTCCCAATCAAGACTTCGCTCTATGCCCTTTTTCCACTCTGAATATAGTATATCTCGTTCTGAAAGGGGATACAATGTATCAATTATTTATATTAATTGAATAAATCGATTAGAACTTGTTTAATTATATAAATCGTACCGTTTTCTGTAATCGATGGAGTAAAAGTATCACTTGGAACATTCGTACCAATATTTATATCCCATTTCTTTATACCTTCTGCGGAGCCAGCCGCAATTGCTACTCCAAGTGCTGTTATTTCACACATTACTGGTCTAACTAATATAAGGGGAATATAAAAATATTATATAGTTTGTTTTAAATATTTAAACGTAATACATTAATATTACGTAATTAATCTAAATACATCTCGAAAAGTGCCAAAGTTATCTTTGAAGGGTATTTTCTCAAGGTAAAAAGTACTAATCTCACATAAATTATCAAACTTATCTTGATTGAAACATTGGCAATAATTAAGCAATACACACGCTGTTTGAACATCTGCCAGTTATTTTATCTTTCTATTTTCTAGTGTGTATATGCAATGTATATTATGCTTACATATGTGTTGATACATGTTGTTCTGTAATTTAATCTTACCTACTGGAACACCACAAATATCAGCTTGCATCTGCATAAGTAGATTATTACCAGTCATTGCTCCATCAACTAATAACTTTGTCAAGGTCATTCCTGTGTCCTCTCTCATAGCTTCAAGAATGTCTCTAGTTTGAAAACAAACAGACTGAAGTGCTGCTTTCACAATGTGACCATAATTGACGTCTTCCGTAATACCACAAATCACGCTTAAATTTCAAAAACCAAACAAATTAATATTAATTGATATAAATCCAATATCAAGTATACATGTGCAAAATATAAATTTACATAAACATTTGCAAGTTATGCACCCAAGAAGATTATAATTTCAAGTAAGGTAACTTCAGATAAGTGTAATATCAGGCTGATAAGAGTTGATATAAAAGTGTATTATGTTCAGATAATAATGAATCGAATCATTACTAATGAATGGATGTTAAAAAATTTATCATAACTACCTTCTAGCATCTTTCCGCCAATAAGGTGCATACAGTCCCGAAAATGCAGGAACAAATATAATTCGGTTATCACTACTCAGTTTCTCAGCAATGGCTTCTGTTTCAGTTACATCATCAATAACTTGCAGATTGTCTTTCAACCATTTAACAATAGCACCAGCCATAGCAATAGAACCTTCTAATGCATAAACTGGATCAGCCTTTGGACCAAATTGATAGCCAACTGTTGTTAACAAACCATGGGCTGAATCAACAATCTATTAAACAAAATTAAGTCAATAAAAATTTCGAAATCTCGCATATTTATAAGTACAACAAATAATGTACCTTAGTTCCTGTGTTGTATAAAAGAAAACATCCAGTTCCATAAGTACTTTTAGCTTGACCATGTTGAAAACACATCTGACCTACAAGAGCAGCTTGCTGATCTCCTAAACACTAAAATTTCATGTAATATAAGTATAAATAAAAATTTAGACTACCATACAAATAAAAAATGTTTGATTAACTATATCTCAACTCACACCAGATATTGGAACTCCTTGTAAAACACCATCAACAATATTACCATAAATTTCTGAAGAGCTACGGATTTGTGGCAGTACATCTTCTGGGATTTGGAAAAAAGATAAAAGATATGGATCCCATTTTAAATTTACAATATTCATTAACATAGTTCTAGAAGCATTGGTCACATCTGTACAGTGCACTCCACCATTTGATCCACCCGTTAAATTCTAAAACATAATTTCTTAATTTAATTCAAATTTCATTCACAGAGCTTTAATAACAGTTTTAAATAAATATGTTACCCAAATGAGCCATGAATCAACAGTTCCAAACATGCATCTGTTCTCTTTTACTGCTTCTTGTACTTCATTTACATTGTCTATAAGCCACTTTAATTTTAAAGCACTAAAATATGGGCTTATTGGTAAACCACAAAGTGATTTAAGATAATCTTTATTTTGATTGCGGACCTTCTTAAGTAGTTCATCTATAATAGAGGTAGTTCGCATGTCCATCCACACTATAATAAGAGAAATTACACTTAAGTAAAATATAGAAAAATCAGTGCACAACTATATTTTTGTTGAAAATACTACCAATAGCATTGTACAATGGTTTTCCAGTCTTAGTATCCCAAACAATGGTTGTTTCTCTTTGATTTGTAATTCCAACGGCAACAATGTCAGCTGGGTTGATTGTGAGCTGTTTCAAATTTTCCACAGTCTGATTCAAACACTCGTGAACGGCTTCGAGTATTTCCATCGGATCCTGCTCCACCCATCCTTCCTGCGGATACGAGACTTTGAGCTCTTTCTGATGATACGTTAAGACCTCCGCTGTATTAGCCGCAAAGACCTGGCAAAAAAAAATAGATTTTGACAGTCCATCGTTATTTCAATTATGTAACAAATTCCTCCTCGAACACTCTTATGTAATTTTTAAATAAACAAACAATGAGCAGGAGCGAATAATCATTCGAATCGAAGACGATAAGTGCAAGTGTTATTGTGTCGAAAGTTACCAAAAATCTAACGCTGCTCGTGCCCTCGTCGATAGCTCCGATGAGCGGGCCGTATCTGTTTCCGCTGCTCGTCGCCTTTTCAAATGCATTTTCAGTCATTTGCGCTGAAATGTCGAACGACCAAGTATATGCACACTTGCCGCGGGGGACACTCTCTCGGGAATCAGTCTTGTTGCACGCGTTCTTGGCAGAACACTAACTGAAACAACACATAGCAGGCGAAAACATCCAGTCACTCGTGAACTTTGCTCCCACTTGTGCGACTCCTCTGGGCACCAACACAAGTATGTAATTATGTTATCAATGCGGATATTTTCTTTGATATCTCCTTCTTAGAAATTAGTTATATGCACTACACGTATATACATACGTATATTGGAGCGCGGTGAGTTGTAGAAGCCAACCTTACCTGAGTGATACCAGCTGACCGCTCGTGTGGCCCCCCCCCCCGTAACGTCGTCTGGTAACCTTCAATTATCGACTTTTAGTCTAGTTGAGAACTGCGTTATCGATGGGGTGTAAACATCGAATAAGCGCGCGCAGTTCCCCCGACACAATATTGACAGAGATGAGCATTTCGATTGTGTCGAACAATTATTTTGTCTGTGCAACAAGCGAAGAAATGAGAATAATTGTCGACTATAAGAATGAAACATTGCAGCTGTACAATGAAATAGGCCTTGGTAAGTATGCGCGACTCCGAAATCACTTTTTCGTGACGCTGACACTGCAGTCTCTCTGCATTCCAGAAGCAACAAAGGATATATATACGCAGGCTTGCATGCGCGGCTATACCAATGGGTATGGGGCAGCAGCGGCAGCACTGAACGGAAAGTAGTGTAGTGCAGACACACAGTGGGAGCAATATAATTAGCCGTAACTGTACGCTATATGCAGATACAGGCATAGACACGCTCGCGAAACTCGCGCGTGTATGTATATAGACACGTATAGCATATAAGCTAAAAGCTAAGCGTCAGGGCGCAGCTACAGCAACATAGCAGGAACAGAAAACCAGCGGAGGAAGAGCGAGCGGAGGAGCGAAAAGCCCTGCGGACCGTGTGTGCCGCCCGTGAATGGCGTCGCTGCCGCCTTGCCAATCGCCCGGTCATCGAGACGAAAATTCCAAGTCAGTGCTGGCAACTTTCCTCCTCATTATCTTTTTCTATTTCATTTGTCTTTTCTCTCTCTCTCCCTGTCGAGTCGAGCCTCTACTTATATCGTCGCAGGACGCGCGAATAAACACACGGGGAGTCGCATTTCCAGCTTACGGCCGTCGCGGCCTAAACATGGACATCCAAACGAATAAGACCAGCTCAATGGCCTCATTGTCGTCGCGCAGCACGCTTTTGCGCCATAATCGGAGCTCGCTTTCGCGCGTCTTCTCAAATGCTGCGCTGCTGTGCGGCCCGCCGGTGTGACGATGCGGGAGCGGCTTTTTTTCCCGAATTTCGGAGCTGCTCACCCGCACAGAAAATTGCATTCTCGATAGACGAGGAGCTCGCCTTACGTAATATTGTACACATTCTGCTTGTCTTCGCGAAGACGCTCTCTTGGTGCAACTGTCGAGATCGAACATAACCTAAAGCCCCATTGTAGAATGCATAATCACAAGTCGCCGAGACAACGGGATATCTCTTTCGAGGGAACTGTCATGTTTTTAAAAAGCACTTGTTGAATTAGCGTATGCGAAACGAGACGGAATAGACGGATGCGATGCTGTAGTGCGCCGAATGCGAATTGCCGTCAGCCGTGCTGATTCTTTTGCATGAGACAAAGTTTTATTGCAATATGTGTTGTTGAATAAGTAATTGTAAAGTCAAACTTCCATTTCTTGTTTATACTTCTTGCTACTGCTATTTTTTTCATTTCGCTGAATTCAACTTTTCTAATGTACGTAACCTGAATTTTCAGGGACATAAAATATGACTGCGGATGCAGAGAAGGATTCCACCCGGTGCCTACTTTGTGACAGCAAAGTAGGTGTATCAATAAGGAACAGTATTGGCATTTTTGGAGAAAGTGCTGTAACAAATCTAGATAAACCTATTATTAGTGTTCTTAATTCTGCTATAAAAAACGTTATTACTAAAGAAAATGCACATTCAATTGTTGTTTGCAAAAAGTGCTACAAACTTATTAATGAGGTAACCTACTTATATATTTAATGCTTGTATTTTTCTCGAAAGTATTTTGATAATTTATGTGTGATTCATACTTGTATTTAAGGCTGATGAACTGGAAAGTAAATTAATAGATGTGAGACAGGAAATTTGTAATTTATTTACGAAGACTTCTGCAAAGTTTGAAGATGCAAATTCAAACGGTGAAGACTACACTGACCACGATTATTTAGATAATGTAGAGAATGTTGAAACAGTACCAATAATTAAAACTGAGAAGGTTAGCAAGGAAACAAAAAGAAAAACTAAGAAAGTTACTATTTCAGAAGTGCCAACTAAAATTGAAGTAAGTTGATATAATAATAGTAACGATCATTGAGTGCAAAAAAAAATTTTTTTATTACACTTGTAAATATTTTTTATTTTAGACCAAAGAGATTGGTGCAGAAAAAAATACATTAATAGATGAAACAATTGGTGAAAAACTTGAAGATCCTGAAGAAGTAGAACAGGATGAGGAAAATATAGATGATGACATCCATGACAACATAGAAACAAATCTACTTGATGATGATTCACAAATTGAGAGAGTAATAATAGAGAAAACAGATTCACCTAAAAAGCAAAAATTTAAAAAAGATTTATCAGAAGAAGTAAATTATTTTATTTTTAACTATTTTCCTGCGCTTTATGCATAAACTTATTTTAACAAATTTAATAATTTCCAGCTGACTACTAGAGTTGAAGAAAATTACTTGTGTAATTTGTGTGAAGGAGATGACAATATTGAATGTAAAGATGCTAAAACAATAATTGCTCATATGAAAGAACAGCATGATCTTCGACTGTATATTTGTGATATTTGTGGTGAACAGTTTAGAAAAAGAACGGATTTATCGCATCATTTAGATGATCACGTAGCAAAGGAAGAAGGTGATTTCCAATGTGAAGTATGTAACAGGATATTTAATAATTTACGTCTCTTTCGAATTCACAAACGAATTCATTATCCTCAAGCAAAGTCTTGGTCATGTGAAACTTGTGGCAAGAAATATAGTTCTAAAAATTTACTTGAAGAACATACTAATACACATACTGGAAATCGACCTTACATTTGTGAAGTATGTGGTAAAGATTTTGCTTCAAAATATACTCATAGGGCTCATGTTAAAACTCATCAAGTTCGACCTAGGCCTTTTGAGTGTACCCAATGTAATAAAACTTTCCTTAGCCAACAAAATTTAACGCAACATGTAAAAACTCACAATGGTGTAAAGGAATATGTTTGTCACCAATGTGGTATGTTTTTTCTTAATCGAATTTTTGGAAAGTTAGATTAAGAAAATGATTTATAAGTACGATATTTTTAGGAAAAGCATTTGGCTCAGCTCATAATCTTGAGGTCCATAATATTGTTCATACCGGATACAAACCATACATATGCCGTGTTTGTGGTAAAGCATTTGCCCGAAAAGCTGAAATTCGAGACCACGAAAGAACGCATACTGGTGAAAAGCCTTATCAATGTGAATTTTGTGGAGCAACGTTTAGGTAATTTATTTATTGTTCTATTTCCTATATAATACTACTTATCATATATTTTTATTAATCGTACATAAATATCTACAGTCAAAGATCAAATTTACAATCACACAAACGAGCAACACACTATAACGATAAGAGATATAAATGTGACGAGTGCGGTAAAGGCTTCAAAAGAAGAAGATTGTTAGATTATCATATTAAAGCTGCTCACACAGGTGAGCGACCGTATAAATGCGAAACATGTACAGCAACGTTTGTTTATCCAGAGCATTTTAAAAAACATATGCGCATTCATACGGGAGAAAAGCCGTATTTGTGTGAGGTATTTAAATCAAATTCTAATTATACTGAGACTCAATTTAAAATAAAATTATTATAATTGATATTTCTTTTTAAAGGTTTGTGGAAAAGCTTTTAATAGCAGGGATAATCGAAATGCTCATCGTTTTATTCACAGTGATAAAAAGCCTTATGAATGTTTGGTTTGCGGAATGGGATTTATGCGAAAACCCTTACTGTATACACATATGCAAACGCAGGTAAAATTGACGTGCATAAAACAGAAAATTAGTCATATAGTGAAGCATTAATGAATACAAATTAATCTTTCCATTTCTTTTAGGGTCACTTGAACGACACGATTGTAGTTAATCAACCAAGACTGACTACAGAGGATGATATTATTATCCAAGATAACAGAGTTCACTTGGTGATGGATGATGGTGCTTCTGAGGTAAAGTGTAATTTGCTTGATGTATACACTAGTTTATGAAACATAAGTCATTTTATTAATTTATAATAACGTTTTTAGTTGAACGAGAACACACAACTGATTGTTGCCGAACTCAAAGACCATGTGATTATTCAAGGCGCCGATTCGCAAAATGTTATAAGTCTTGCAGAAGGTGACATGAGTGCTGAAGAAATAGATCAACTTGTTGCGGATGGACAGGTTCACAAAAAATTATTTATGAAATATTTAAAAAATAAAATACTTTTTTCTTTAATACGTTATGTTTTTCTTAAAGATGACATTTGAAGAATCTTCCGAAATACAGTGCAAAACCGAGGAGGCAGACACCGTCGAAGAGGTCTATGGGTACCAAGATGCAGAGGGTAACACTATAGTTTTACCTCCAGGTGCCGATATAAAAGAGATTATTGGCGATGATGGAAGCAAGACGATGCGATTAGTGCAGATTCGCATACCCAGTGGTAGTGATGGCAAGAATTGGCTAAGCTTAGTACAAGAAGCAGCTGAAGAACAATCTTGATTGTAATATACAAATTTTATATTTTCTTTGCTTGTGGCATTGTTGGTATACTCTTTACTTATAGAGACAGCTATAAGAAATATATTTTTGATGAATAATTATCATAAGATCGCTACCATGAAACTTTTTAGTGTGGGAGGGGGGGAGCATGTTCGTTTATAAAAGACAAGAGGCAGATGACTTCGATTTTAATTTTATAAGAAATCTTAAGTGTGTATTAAAAACTTTGAGATCGTCAAATATATATATAATTGAATTTTCCAGAAAGCTGCTCTCGCACTCAGTGGACTTTTGATTTCCGCCCTCGGCAATTAAGTCTTCTTCCAGACACTCCTTTTGTCTTCCCGGAATTTCACGTCTTTCATCAATTATTTTTCGTCCCTTTATCCTCGCTCGTTCGAGAGATCCTTGCGCAAAAGAAGCACTTGCCGAAGACAGAGGCAGAGAGTCGTCGAAACGATTAAAAGGCGAGCCCCAGGATTCACGGGGCGGTTGCCTCGAATAAAGCCTAGCCACATGGAAATTCCCTCGCGCGAATATTACTCACGCTCAATTAAACTTTTAGAACCCGGCGAACGCTTTCTCGCGTAACAATTAATCGTCGAATGGAGAGATAGGCTTTTCTCACTCGCACGAACTCTCTCTTTCTCTGTCCTTCGATTTCCCGTCATTCATCAAGCTAGCGTTGGCGCATTGTTCCGGAAATTCTCGACACGCTCTTTCAAAATGACTGACGCGCACCCCCGTCTACACCATCATAGGCAGCAGCAGCCATACCTACGCTCTCTCTCTCTCTTACTCTCGACAACGTCGAGGTTGCCGTCATTGAGACTTTTCCGACACGAGTCCTACGAGAAAGAAGAAAATAGCAGAAAATAATAAAACTGTGCGAAGAAAGCTTTCGCAATGATGGAGTCGAGTGAGAAGAGGCAACTCGATACAAAGGCATTTTCAAAGGGATTATCTCTTGACGTGGGTGCAAGTGTACTTCGAAACGGCAGATTCTCTTGCAATAGACTTCTGTTAGCTCTTTTTTTCAAGATATCTATTAGGCGTTTATTGCTCTGAATTTTTTATCTCGAACTTTCGATGCATAATTTTTTTGGAGCTTATAGTAAAAAGTACTAAGTAGAAAGAATAATAAGTAGAAAGAAATAATGCAAAGTTGCTAGATTATAGTTAAATTTTATTGATAAGTATGTACAATATTTATTAATTAAACGCAATTGCTTTTAATTCATGTCAGCCTATTACTATGAGCGAAAATCTGAACGAATAAACATCAATGCAATAGTTTTTCAGATCATTCAAACTTTAGTTATTCAAATCGGATAAATAAATGTTAGATAATGTGATCGTTCAACCCTTTTTTATCTGTACAGATTGCAATAGCAACACAATACAATTTTCTAAGAACAAAAGTATTATATTGTTTAAATTTAAATATAGAAGTACTTTTAAAAAACTACTAAAACGATCCCATTTTAAAATATGCATAATATGATTTACGTGGAGATAGTGTGAGATCTTCGTTGGCAGATCTTCAAAATTAATTGCTCGTCGTATTATCATACATCTTTAAAATATAAAATATTTGATTTATTTGAAATATGAGTGTTAAGAAGTTTCTTCCACCAAAATTGTTATAAAATTCTTTTTCATTTCAAAAGCAATGAAAAAATATAATAAAATTTTATTAATTTTTGAAAAAATTAATTATTAAGGTATAAAAATTTAAAACTTTTGTCAGAAGTTGCGCAAATAACTTGAAGATATTAAAAAATCACACTAAATCCTCAAAATGTTCAGTGAATCCTATAGTCTTCTAATATTCGGCATCATGCGCAAGTCAAAGAAAACTAATCTTTTCTATTTTCGATTTTACACTCAAAAACAGTACAATGGACAAAACAGATTAAAGTATTAACGTGTCGCCTGTAATTCTATTAAAAATTTGAATCTAATACATCAGCAAAAAGTCAAATTGCAAGCGCAGCGTCTTGTATCAATATTTAATAGTTCGCGATAAACAACTGCGCAAAGATGAAATCCAAGCCAGCCGCGTAGAGAGAGAGAGAGAGAGAGAGAGAGTAGGAAACTCGGCCCCGCGCAGATACAGTTAATGTCTCGGGTTATGCAAATCCAAGTTTAATGCACCGGAGCACAGCGGAGTTATACACCGCTGCATACCAGCGGATATCTAGGCATCTACGGCCGTATCCCCCGAGCAAGGGCTGCGGAGAGATTTTGACTAGACTGCTCGCGAGACGGAATTACAAATGTCTTGACCGCAGCAGCAGACTTCTCACTGCGCGAGAGAGCGAGAGCGCTGTGTAAGACGCTGGGGGGGGGGGGGGCAACTCGTCAGCTCTCTTGCGACGATTAATTAATCGAGCATCTAATTGAATGGCTCTGTATTCGGGCTCTCGATTCGTCGTCGAAGTAGTACTCGGAAACGATGTTAGAGCTACATCCTATATCCCACCCTGTAAACCTGCCGTGTACACGAGGAGATCTCATTGAAATCGGGTGTTATTAAAGTTCGTGGAGCTTTTTCTTGTGCGCTTGAAAGTGTTGCACGTTTTGAGAGAAAAAAAATAGCCCTTATTCGGCAAAGTATACCGATCGCCCGTTGTAGTCGGAGCGGAAAACTTAGGTTTATTTAGTTTTTCAATCAATTAATGAGTAAAATTAATTATTGCCAAAGATAAAAAATAAAGCAAGAAATTTTATTGAAATAAAAGAATTCAAACTATGCATATTTAAATATAAAATAGTGATCAGGCAGGAAGTTTCAGTCTTCTTAGCCAATTAATTGAATAGAAGGGTAGATTGAAAATAGAGGTCTCTTCGCTCAAGATTGGTCGCTTATAGCATATAGAAATCGAAGGATATGGAAATCTAATACTGCGTCCAAATCCTATTAGAACATTGGTTTACGTAGAATTAAATTCTGCTGAAACAATTTCATAAGTTCAATTTAATAAAAACAGCACACCTAAATTAGATACGACTTACATCTACTGAAATTCAAAAAAATAACCGAATTTACATATTTTTTCAAATCCTTATAACATTTATAATGAAGAATCATAACCAATAAAAAATATCACTACAAACGATCTTTTAACTAACAGTACAATTGATTTAAAATACAGGTCGTATGCATAGATTTTTTTAAATTTAAATTTTTTACATTTAATTATGTAATTAACTCTATATGTATGTGGTTATCCATATACGCTATATTAAAAATGATTCTTAAACGCGCATGTGTAATCACGAGATATAAAATTGAATTGTACTACTTCAGAAAAAGAAAGGAGAAGCAAAGAGCTTTTAAACTTAAAATAAAATCTTGCGAAAAAAGCTCGCTCGATCCAAAAGTTACAAGAATTTTAAAAATCGATTATTTTATACTTTCGCACTGCAATCCTTCTAATCTAAGCCTAAGCGAATTATTTTTGAAACTGAAACTTTTCGCTCACTTCTACCTTAAACAAATAAATGTTCTCATATACTCGAGCCTACACTTTTACAGCTGCCTCTTTTTCACTAAAACGCTCAAATTCAGTGTCTCAAAGCTCGTCTCCAATTTCAAGTCCGCAGAAAATAGCGTCACAAAGCCTTGTCTTTTTGTTTCTCCAAATTTTTTTCCACACACTGCCCGGAACTATCGGACGAAGCGAAAGAGGTCCGCGTATAGGATGCGCTTTTCCACTATATACGCATATAGTTTTCGAGCCCTCCTACATACATACCCGGGCGTCGATTTTAAAAAGATTTCTCCGTGTACACGTCTCGCGGCCCGCCGACATTTTCGAGACGGCTGCGAGACTCGAGCGCGGCTTCATAAATTATACTTGTACCGTGAGATGATAGGTTCTTCAGTGGAGACTCTGCGCGCGCTTAATACATTCGAAGTGAATGAAAAATGCGCGAGTTCTGCAGCGAACGTATCATCTGACCCACTTAGGAGAGTATACGTATATGAAAGTCTATAAATTTCTCGACCTCTATGTATATATGAGTGCGATTATATGTATATTATATACATATAAGATTTTACGCAATAAATTTGTCTGCGTATAACGCTGTAAAATCTCTTTTCCAGAAAAATATGGGGAAAAATGAGCCCACATACTCGCCGAAACATCGGGGCTGAAAGGGAAAGCTCGCTAATTAAAAGTGATCCGAGTGCATATGTGTATGTATATTGTATATGTAGGGGGAAAAGCTAAATATGTCTATATTTTTATGTGCGTATAAATACACGCACACACGCGCGTATAACGAAGCTTCGTAAATATGTACATATTCCCGGTATTATGTTTTCGTGTACTCTCCCATTAAAAGGGATGACGGCTCGACACGGGGGCCGCGCTGCAGATACGCGCGAAAGGATCGCAAAATGCGCGTATATAAGCTTGGAAGATAGAAACACATCGGCCCGCCGCAGGCTAATTAAACGTGAAATCAAAGTTCGGACGTTTGTTGTCGCTTGTCCGTTATTGCGCGCACCGTATATGTATATATTATATATATATATGATGTATAACGACTCGATGCGAAACTCGTCCTGCCCCCCCCCCCCCCCGTGTTTATGAGGGTAAATTCGCGCTTTTTACACGCGCGTCTATATAGATATCGTAGTGCGAAAGCTTGTTAGATATTGTTTCCGGCCGAGAGCCTCAAATTAATGATCCGACCTCTGAGGGGCCGCGCGTCGTCGAGCCTCTTATATATACCTATAACGCAAAAGTGGCCTCCGCTCCGTCGCACAATGCATATTGTTGCGATGTCGCCTGAGAGAGAGAGAGGGTTTCGGGGGAAACCTTGAAAAAAAGCTCTGATATCCGCGGCTAAGTATGTGTGTGTGTGGGGGGGGGGGGGGTTGCTTGAAATATTTTCGCTGCTCAAATTTCCGAGTGCGCGGTTTTTCTGCGACGGCACACGGCGGGATCGATTGTACTTATTATAGCGAGTGAAGAAACGTATGAAAATGCGCTTTCAAATGTTGCTCCGCCCATCGTGACAGTGAATAAATGCAGCTGTATTTAATTTAGGTATAATGCAATAATTGTATTCGGGGAATGTGCGAATTCTTACTGAGAATATGCGAGTTACATACGAGCGAGATTGCTTTATCGCGAATCTTTTTTATACGCATATTGACATTACGTATCTATACCGCAGAAATGGAATTTGCGTATTTCAATTTGATGAGATCGCTTTATTAAAAATGCTTGTACGGGACGATTGTATTGTTAAATGTGAATTTTTTCAGGAAATACAGTATGAAGTTAATTAAATATGCAAATACATGTATATTGAAAGTTTAAATAAACGTTGATATGAAATTGTAATATGAGAATTCGTTTATTGCTATAATTACAGAACATATCCACGATTTGATCATTTCTATAGTAGAGAATCTGAATTCTGTGCTACTGCAAGACAACGAAAGAAAAAGCTATGTGCAACGGCTCGCAGGTACGAATCTACGCGATGTTAATCTCCGTCTAATATTTACATTTAAAAATTCGTACTCGTCGCAACTCGCGCGAGCGAACGAATTCTCAAAGATAGCGAAGAATTATCGAAAATCCATCGGCAATTTTCATTTCCACTGAAAGTACATTTCAGTCGCCGTCGCGGGCATATCGATAATTATACAATTATTATTAATTCCGTCCTCTCGAGAAAGACGTCCTCGCGGAGGACATGACAGTCGGGTTGACGGTATAGAGCTCACGTGTCTTGGACAGGCGCGCCTCGACTTTCCCTGCGGCATCAAGTGCTTCGGCCCTTGTGTCCGTGTGTATACCTAGGCATACAAAGGCGATCCCAATTGGCGTCTGCCTATCTGTGTGTGTGTGTGTATGTGTGTGTGTGTGCGCGCGAGCGAGCGACTATGTTCGCCCCCTGCTCTCGTGGAACTTTCGTTTAATTGGTCTCGATTAATTGTCTCCACATGTAAGGATAAATATATATATATATATATATATATATATATATATATTTAGAGAGATCGATTTGCACACATAGAAGAGAGCGCGACGGCGGCTTTCTCATTTTTTTAATTGACTTTCCTCGCAGACGAGGGGCAATTTGTCCACTTTATTCTCCGGGGCTCGATCGTATAGATTCCAATCGCCGGACAAGCTTGTCATCCGCAGACAACTCATTTGTTCTCGCTAATATATATAATGTCCTTTTAAATCCGATCGCGCGCGCTTTGCGCTGAATAACTCGCCCTTGTGTGAATTCACTATTCTTTTTTTCTTCCTTGCGTCATTCATTACCGCCGTTGTAATGTACGAGGGCATAATGGGCGAAATTTACACTTTTTTCCTAAAATTTTTAATTTTACTCGCGTAGACGCATAGTGAATTTTCGCTCTCGTAACGTTATTATATGACTTGCATTAATTACCTGAAGCCTGCATATTTTTTAATTGAGTATTAAAGCTTTACGTCAGAATTTAACAGATATTAAAATTACTTAGTTATTTGCTTATAACAAACAATGAAAATAAAATTATGTAACTTCAAAAACTGGTTCATACTACGTTACGTAATTATGTCCGTGTAACATCACGTTTCATTGCACGTTACCATTTCAAGTTTGAAGAAATATGTAATTTTCCAATAAAATATTTCGTCATTTTGAGAGATTATTTATAAGTCAATTGACTGATTGATGGGTCAAACTTTTATCTGCGAAAATTATTTTTGGGTTTTATATTTTGATAATTTGGCATTCCATTGTAACATCATATCGTCCTGTTATAAAACGTAAAATCCACAGAGCAATGCATCCATTAGAGAGTAAAAAGTTTTTTGTTTCTAGGAGATTGTACGAAATCGATATCCGTTGAATAAACCGCCACAATATACTTTCTCAAGGAAGATTATTTAATGCTTATTATGATTTAAAATTAAATATTAATTTTAAATGAAATTATTAAAATGCTAATAATTTGATCGCATCAAATAAATTTGTGGTTAAAAGATTCATAAAAAAAAGAGTTATAGATATATAAAGATAGATCAAGATTTCATGCTTGCGTTATTGCATATATGTCTGCATTGCTATACACAGTACTGGCATTTTTCACAAAATTTATATTTAGAATAAATTGAAGAAGAACAATCACTTCGTCCAATCCGAGAATTTTTTATTAAAAAGAATCTACTTAAATAATTTTCAAAAAAAATGTATTCATCTGCAAAATTGATGTATAATCCAAAAAAATACGTACACACTGCACACGTTCGTTTCAAAGTTGCGGTAAGCACAAAATTTGATTTCACTCGTATGCGTACGCATAAAAATCTATTGTTCTGACTCAGGATCTTTCGTAAAATTGAAATTCATCTTTGCGATTCGAAAATTCTCCGCGCAGCAAAAAGCTTATATATTTTTCTCTTTGTGGTGAGGCGAAATTTGGACGCGTCAAGTCACGCAGCGCGGGGGTAACCCCCTTCCCCCCTTTTTTTTGCGGCTACCTATATAATATGCGAAAGCGCCGCGCGAAGGAGAAAAGTGTTTAGCTAAGGGGTTGGAGTTTTTTTTCTCCGGCCTACAGCCAGAAGAAAGCATGACGTTTGCAAAAGGATACGCGACGTGGAGAGAGAAATCGAGAAAGACGCACTGCTGCTCAGAATGAAAAACGCGTTGCGAACTGGGGGGGAAAAAGCTTTAATAAACGTTGCGAACTCTGCGTTTTGTATGTATATATCTGTATGCACTTTATATAATGTCGAATGGGAGCTGTGCAGGCAATTAAATAAGTTGGCGAAAAGTTTACTTTGCCGATTTAAAATGGAGGAACAAAGTGAGGAATAATTCTGCGGTTGGTTAATATTTTTTTTAATACACTTGCGAAAGTCCCAGAAAGTTCGCTTCAACTTTTTAATACTCGCGGATCATAACAATATATGCATATTCCATGTATACGTAATTTATGCTCAAATTTATTTTAGCTTATTATTATAGTGTTCCGTTTTTATATGATACAATCGTATGAAATGTTTTATTTTGAAAATTATCATTTCATTATTTTGATACACTCATAGTGAAATAGCTATAACGATAGAGTCATTATAATCTGTATTTAGTGCCTGATAATGAAGATAATAAACCGAATCAACAATAGACAGTGATATTACGCACAAATTGACCTATTTTATTTTTACCCATTTATATTGCAAAATAAAAATTGCTATTTCTTAATTATTCGTTTTTTTTTTTTAAAGTAGTTAAAGAGATAACGTGTTATAGAGTTATATCAGAGACAAAGTATAGAAAGAGAACGTCTGCATAAAAAAAGCTTGCAAGGGCTAATCATATAACTTACAATGGCTGTTTATCAATTTCATCGTTGAGATTAGCGTAGTAAAATTCAAATAATTTAATTGTAAATTTCATTATTCTTTACACATTTAAGGCCAGAAGCTGTCGGATACATCTTTTGATGTCTAACAATACAAAGCCTGGTTTGTAAAGAGATTATGTAAGTTATATTTACTTTTGTAATACTTCTATGTATGCACATAATTTCAACGACTTAATTATAGACTGCCGTGCGTAATTGAATTCTAAAAATTTACATTTACAAGATAGTTAATCTCGGCATGTATCACGATAGTTTCAAGAGGTTTACTTTTCAGCTTCAACTAATCTAGAAAATGGAGAAAAAAGTCAAAATCGTCTGGGAACACGGGGACAGCTTGTGCAGTAATTATTAAAAAAATGCCCGTAGTCATGAACAGTTGTACAGCTACAGGAGTTTGTACTGCCGTTTATAGTTTTTATTGCTGCTGTCGGCGTTTCCCATTGCTGTTGAAAAATTCTGAACTCGATTTCAAGAAGACACTGTCCTCGACACTGATCAATATTATTCAGGTATTATTACTATTTTGATATTGTTTTCGAAATGCCAGTAAAAAATGATTTTGTAACGCAGCAAACTTATGTCAAATGCCGTTGCATAACAAAATTATATTATTTTTTTCTAAAAGGCCGAATTCGGACTAAATAGTTTCAATTATAAATCTATCCTAGTATTCACTGAAAAACAACTACAAGCTTACTTCTAGAATAGCAATTTAAACCCAAGAGTTATGTACCAATTTAGACGCTGGCCTTATTAAAAACGATCCTTTTGCGTCTCGCGGAAAAGTGCGCTTGCCGCTGTTGCATTGATAATGCGAAAGATCGCTCTATATATACAGTCTTCGCTATTACAAGTGGGCACGTCGCGTCGAGCTAATTTATGTCGTTCCTATGAAATAAAACGTAGACTCCACTGAAATTGAATACAAATTCTTTGCTCCGCTGTTATTCTCGCGGGGCCTCCGAAAAATTATAGTCAAAAAACAATTGTCCTCGCCTAGATTTTGAAATGTAAAACGTTAAGTCGTGCGCTTTAAGGAATATTGAATTTCTCGTAAATCTGATGGACAGTTGGATTTTTTCCTCAAGTGTACTTTCGTGTCAAGTGTACTTTCCACTTTTACGTTTTTATTAGATAATGGATACACATATGATGAGAATAATCTTGGCTCAAACATTTTACGACGCTTTTCCTTTACCAGTTGAATTCCACTCTTATTTATACGATTTTCTAAAATGTTCAATAAATAAGTAAATAAAATTTGCTTAGTAGAATAAAAAAAATAAAATATGTTTCTTAACGAAAAGATGCACAGCTTCTATTGTTTAATGTGTAACTCTTTATATTCATAAATGGTTTTATTTTAATTGTATAAGTTGCATTAAAATCAACCTGAAACAAGCTACCGATGAGTGACTGCGATACTTTCGGCAAAACCGCAATTTCAAAAAATCGAATGCTTTGAGACTACTTAGAAAAAGCAATAGATAACTCCGCGTCAACGTCCATGAGGAATTTAAATACAAATCGATAGTTTATAGAATGTTAAAAAAAAAGCATCTGTATAAATTGAAAGAAACAAAAACTGGAAAAATAATCCTGAGCTCGCATATGTACGGATCAATAAGGGCTTATTAAACTTAAAACCATTGGATATCTTAAGGCTATGAAAGAACGCAATCCAGGGGTATCGATTTCCAACAAATACCTGACTTATTAAAATCGAAACATACACATTTCTGTGGGCCTCGAAAACTTTCTTAATAAAAGCCAAGAGAAATTATTTCGTGTAAATATGATCAATATACCATAAATACCACGAAAGGAATGAAAATATCGCAAAAATTTTAATTTGTAGCCTTCTCGTCCGCATACTTCGGAAGGCTCAGACGTTATGTTGTATCTGCGTAAGAATGTGTAGCGCTTGCATTGATTGCAATGCTGCGAAAAGAATAAATTTTTTATTAGCATGGCGCTCTTAATAGAAATGGTCAATTGATCGTCAGTTTTTGAACTGTCACTTTGAGAACAACTTATTGTTTTGACTATATATTTGTAAACCTACTATTTGATAGCAACTTTGTGAGTCAATCCATTAATCAATTTGTATTACAAGATAATTTACATAGATTAAAATAGATTATAATCGCAAAAGATTAAAATAATTAAAATTTTTTGGATATTCGACAGTAAAGTGGGTACTGCTTGAACATACCATGTAATGATAAACGGCGAAATGCACAAAATTAATTCCGTTTTTGAGATCTTAAAATTAAAATGTAACGTTGCATTTGTCGGAACACTTCTCACTTTTTCTACAGAAAGCAGTGCCATTACGATGTTTCACAAATTTACATATGCTCATTTGTACGTACATATTTTATTATTTCATTATTTTTTTATTTTGCAGTAAGCTATGATTTTTTCGCGTTCGTTTCCTTTCTCGCTGCTCGCATGCCATACATTATAAAATTAAAGCGCAACGGAACTACTCGACAACTGTACAAAAAAAAAAATCTGGACACTCAAAGGAGTTTGGGAACTCCTGGAAAAGAAGAATGCGGGGACGTGCCGGAAAGTCTGCCTAGTTAGGTTTATTAAGTACCATCTGATGATGATTTCTCTCTCCCACATGCGGCATACACGGACAAACAGAGTTATGCAGCCGAGAGAGCGAGAAAACGAGATCGTCTCGTCCCCCCCGATTGCAGCAGCAGCAACAGCAGCAGCAGCAGCGAAACTTATTCTATCTTCGAAATTAGTTGAGCCGTCTTGGCACGTCTTTGTCGAGCTGTTGGTGATAAAGTTTAGTATGCTAATTCGCAGAACAGCTGCACGACGAGGTCGTCTACGAGGTGAATCTTATAGCTAGACCGCTCGCGCGCGATATGCGTCTCTCTCTCTCTCTCTCCCTCTCCGCCGCAAAATAGCAAAATTATTGAATTTAAATTGCAGTAATTATAATTTCTTGGGCGTGCGCGCGCGCGAGAGAGGTTCGAGTTAATACGGAAGCGATTTTGAATCCCCCCCCCCCCCGCGCCCGCGTCTAAACTTGCGATGCGCACAGCTCCTGCTCGTTTGCATCGAATTAAGCAGAGAGTTTAGTTTTATAATCAATTTTCCGGGCGGCGCGCGTATAAACGCTCGACTGGATTGCAGCGCGCCCTCGTCTCTCGGCTGTTCCGCGTGTAAACGTGTATACACCTGTATATACATGTACGTGTGTTCGCGCGCGTGCATGTGTATATATATATATATATATGTATGTACGCGGGGACGGGAGCGACGAGGAATCTCGCGAACGCAACAAGTTAAGTGGATTCCGCTTCTTTCTCGGCACCGGTGGGAGGCGCCCCCCTCTCCCCCCCCCCCCCCCCTTCTCTACCTACAGCTGGATTGTACTTGAATATCGAAAGTTTAAGTCAGCTTTGAGCGATTGCTCTCCTCCTTTTTTTTTCTATAAAGACTTTGAAAGAAGAAACTGCGCTTGTATTCTTCGCCGCATCAGACACTTTGATTAATGCGAGATCGGGCCGCGCGGCGGGAATTTTGCGAGCGCGGGGGGAGTCGAGCGCGTAAGTTTATAAATCGCTTCGGGATGAGGGGCTACTCTTACAGCCGCGGTAATTTTGTGTACAGGGAGATGATTCTTTTTTTTTTACTTTTCTTTTTATTTTGTTTTTTCTTCGCCGAAGAAAATTGCGATTCAGGAATTTATGAATAACTATAATATGTAAGGAGGGAAATGCGATCAGCGGAATAATTGATGTAAATTTCGTGAAGATTTACTGGAGTGTATCGGATAATTCAAAGGGATAAATACATTTTTGATTGTGACATTAAATTTTGACTGTATTCGCATTATAGCAGATTTGGCGAAGTAAGTATGACTTCTGACACTGCATTAATAAAATTATTTAAATGTAACAACACAACTACTAATTTGATAACTTTGTAAAATGGAAAGTTAAAGCAATTACAAGTTTCTTACCAGCATAAATTGAACGATCAATTTTCTTTTGTTAGCAATACATAGAGATTACAACTACTACGAAATTGTGTTTATTGCAAAGCTATAAATCCAATATGCAGGACAAATTAATTAACCGATTCTGTTGAAGATTTCTGTTTTGAATCCTTCTTTGTCTAGCGTTCTTATATGACGTACTTTAAATGTAGAATAGGATGATCATAACGTATATTGTTTGAAATAATTATCGATATTAATGCCGGAATTTCCATATTACAACACAAAATACATGTACCCTTACGTAAAGTACACTTGTTTCAGTGTAAATTTACAATAAAAATTAATAATTCATTAACACATAAAGCTTAAAGTTAATAATAGAAATAAGAAATTGAGATAAAAAATCGTTAATTGATTAGATTGGTGGATGTACGGACGTACAGTCATTCGGGGGGAATTTTGGATCAATCAGATAATTCGTCTCTAGGGGGAATTTAAGAGAAAAGAACTTTCCTATTATCTGAAAAGTGAAAACATTCGTAGCCATAGTTGCTCGTCGACGACCTCGTCGATGACTTCGGTATAGATTTTTCCATTGTCTACAGAACACTTGGACAACTTTTTAGCACGAAAACTGATACTTTAAAAAATGGAGAAATTTCATCTTGATGCCATATTAGGCTCAAAACAGCTCCAAAACATTTAAATAAATCTGAGTATACATAGCTTTTTAGACAGCCTTTTATACATTAAACAAATAATTTAACATTAAAAAATAATGGATTACCCGCGGGCAGAGGCTCTGTCGACTCATTGCGGGAGTGCGATAGACACAAGGCATGATGTAGTGCGATTCAGACGCGATAAACAAGTGTAATTCAAAATCATGCCTTTGCTCCATTACGCCAATATGCGTCGAACTGTTGCGTATATATTATCCACCGACGAGTGCAATATTGTGGTTAACCGTGCTATATCAACAGATGGAAATAACGCGCATTCCGACATCCATCACGATCATTCGCTCTTTGTACACTTCGAATCAAAGCAGTCGAAATGCCCAATATTCCGAGCACATGATACACAGTCACCTTCCCCAATCCGAAGACGGCAAATAATTCAGCGCGAAGCCGTAAAATTATAATAAATAGCCGGTTCGCTAATCGACCTCGAGACACAGTAGTGCCGAAATACCGCAGCCGAGCGTCTATATACGAAGTCTCTCGCGGACGAAGTAGCCCCCCATCATTAAATCCGATCTTCTCTGGCATGTCGCCGATTCCTCGCACGCGTATATATATCTGTATAATGACAACGAAAGCCAGAGCGAGAGGACAAATGGAATCGGTCTCTCTCTCTCGGAGAGCAGCAGCAGCAGCAGCCCAGCTCTAGCGCAGCGATATAGCGCGTGTCGTTCGGCTTAATCGCTTCCTATGCACTTGGCCGTGCCCATTGTCGGGCTCCATAATAATTTAATGCCAGATATAATAAGTTACTTGCTGTCTGGCAGCCCGCCAGTGTCGCTCCATTCATCCTCCCCGCAACGCGACCACCTTTCCCCTATACTCTCTCTCTCTCTCTCTCGCGCGCTCTGGACCAGAAACCTTCTGCAGTATGGCCGTTCACTTCGTTGCGGCCGTGTGTCTGCGTCTCTCTGTGTCTGTGTCTATATGCGCGTGTATGTGTGTGTGTGTGTGTGTGGCGTATCGTACACATGTGCGCGTCGCGGGGGGTGGAAAGTCGAAAAGCGCTGATGTGCGGGGGGATGGGGGGATGGGAAATCGGCAGATAAGTTTATTTATGAACGGCAAGCGGCAAGCACGGGACGTTTATAGCCCGGACGGTTAGGCCGGCCGTCGATGGATATGGATTTTTGCCGCGGCCGTGAAGGCTCTGAGAATTATTCGCTGAGTTTTGCGCGCGCGATTGGATCGGAAGGGATTTGCGCGCGCGCTTTTATTTATTGGAACGACGTGTGGAGAGCCGAGCGATCCGTATACGCGTACGCACACGCTGCGCCCGATCGTGATTGAGAAATGATTATAGTTTTTGAAATACATACTTCATATGGCGTTCGTTCTTTTGTTTTTTAATTTTTTTTTTTTTTTTTTTTGTGGTCGAGCGTTTGGACGTCTTGACGTCTGCGAATTTCCGTTGCTCTTCGTTTTGGATGAAGTTGTGTTAAAAGTGACGAAGAATAAATATATTGCCTATTACGTAGTGCAATTTGAATTTCTGGATCGAAAAGGGTAGGGATTATTCTTTAGTGAAAATTAGTCATTCGCAGAAATAAGCTATAGTCATCGGAAAGGTTTTTGTTCTCTGAACTTTTGCAGAGCATTCACTGTTCTATAAATAATGAGAATCCGCACAGAAATGCCATAATTTCTACAAATTGGAAGATTTTTGAAAATCAGGTGAAGTATTAATTAAACTTCGAGCTACCGTACATCATTTAAATATGTCGATAAAATTGTCCGTAATTAAGTCTCTAGAATAAAGTGAAGGGAAGGACTGCAACGTGGTCAGATCCGAGTATTTCAAATTCAGTCGTTGATTAAATTGAAATTTTGTTCCCTTTTAAAATTATCTTACTTCACTTTTTTCCCCTTTATCGATCGAAAAGCCCCGAGTTAATTTTGTTGAATTCAAACGTCGGCGATTACAATCTCGTACTTCTCCGATCAGTATATATGCACACCTTTTCCGATCAAGCCAATTCCAAATCTAAACTAAGAGGGTCGCAAGTAACGCGACCGCAATTACTGCGACAACGGCTCCGTATAACAACTGGACAATGACGTCACAATTCCTTAAAGTACACTCGCGGCCTTTGGCAGGTCATGCGGTTTCGTTTTAACTGCGGCGGACTAATTGGTCAGTGCGCGGCTAATTGAAAATATCGTTTGCGCCATTAGGCCCATTATGAAGATTTAGCGGCGACGAGCGTCTGGCAAAATCGTCGCGCAGCACCGCAGATAATGCATTCAATCATCCGCGAGACTTTTCTCCCTCTTCGCGCCCGTGTTTTCCTCTCGAGCGTCTTCCTTCCTTTTCTCTACCTCCGCCTCGCAAGTCCTGAGTGTGGAGTTTGAGGCTAACTCCGGGAAAGTACACTCTTTGATTATCGATTTTTTTTTCGCGCGCTCTCCGACTCCTCCTCTTTATAGAATATGAAATATTCTCATTAGGAAGTTTCTTAAAAGTTCGATTCGTGACGGCGCCGCGGGTGTGCGCATATATATGTATATACGCACGCGGTTTGAGCGCGGGGAAGAATTTTACGGGGGGCATTTTCTTTTTTTTTTTCACGTTCGCGCGACTGAAAGTGAATCGAGGGTGTTTACCGTTCGTGAATTTCATTTCCTAAGGTGTCGTAAACTTTTTAAACGTTGGCTGATATTTTCCGCAGAATCTTCTTTTCTTTTTCCCCCCGCTCGCCGAATGGCGGGAATGTAATTCTATTGTTTCTTAACTTTAGCGCAACGAAAGTGTACGGCGAAGGCAATTTCGGGCTCTGCGCGAAGCTAAAACTTCTTTTTCGAGGTTGACGCGGCTGAAATGACCATAATGCCTACGTATATATACGTATACGTATATATATAGCGACGAGGAAATGTAATTGTCGTAATGACATTGGAAAATTTAATGTAATCGCGTGAAAATTAAATAATTGAAGTATGATTTGTAATGTTTAATTTGTGTGCAAGTGCACAGCTACGACTTTTTTATTTCGTTAGGTTCGATACTGTGAGAAAAAAATTGCTTTGCGACACTGTTTCACTTAAGCAACTGAAAGTTTTAAGAGTAATCGAATAATTTAGACTAAAAATAATTGTTGTTTAACCAGATTTATAGACTATTTAAGAGTCTAGATGAAAAATTCAAGAAAAGAGCTTTCGAAGGAATAATCAGATTTTAACTGTTTCTTAAAATAGTGGATTCAATGCGCTGAAATGAGGCAATCACAAACCAATGTGCAGCTACATGACTTGTATGAGAATTTGAAGATGATGTAAATATAAAAAACAAATTAATGATTTCTAAAAAATTACAATAGTAACTAATATTTTAGTTCTTTAAAATCCTTGTAGAACGTTGATCCAGTTAAGTGATCTATTTACACAATCTTTACAAACTAAAGCGCCAGCTACCTCACCTTTCATTTCTAATTTTGTCATGCGGTTTACCACAATCATGCTTATAATTAGAATTCTCTTTTGCACATATTATTAAACAATTTTGGCACTGAATTTTGCCTGCATTGCTCATTCTATTTCAGAATTTAACTAAATAGACGGTTGTTTAAACTAATTAATAAACCAAAGTAAGACGCGTTAGGAAGTAATTCACATTCAAGATGTCCTTCTTTCCACTCCGTTAATAATAGCGGTTTTAAAAAAAGGTCTCGTAAGTCAGTTCCTTGATAAGCAATAAAAACTGGGATTAATAATTTTTTCCTGGATTGAGGTTGACTGAGTTCGTATAAAAGATATGCTCGATATCGAATTTCCAAGGATACACACATCGAAGGTAGCTTAATATCTCAAGCTAACATATACATAAATGTCTGGTTTACTCAGAAAAATGTACACAGCTCTTGGAATCCCGTAATTGGAAGTAGTCGATTAATTCTTCGTTCCCATATAATAAATTTAAAAAAAAACCCTGCGACAACATAAACGTTCCCTTATCGCACAAAGAGCCCCCCCTCTACGGTATCATCGGCGGAACTACAATTTATTCGCGCTTTATTTCATTCCACACAATCGCGTCAAAGCGATCGGATTATCTCCCTCGCTCACGGCCAGATCTCTCACCCCCCCCCCCCCCCCGCAGAATATTCGGCGCGGCTGTGTGCGCGCAAACCCTCACGAGAGCGAGAGAGACGTCGACGGGTTGACGGCTCTCGTCTTCGAGCCGGGTGTTTGGGAAAATGGGAGGAGGTGCGCGCCAGAGAGAGAGAGAGAGAGAGAGACGGGGGGAAAGAGCGGGAGGGAGAGAGTGCGCGCGAGGGAAAGAGCCGGAGAGTAGAGACTCCTGTCCGCAACACGTCTCTGCTCTCAAGCAGCGAGGGCCCGAGGCAGCCAAGTTTACTTACAACTTCACTGCCAACTTCTCAATACTCATCCCAATTATATGCCGAGCTTTCGCCGAGCCTCGGTAAAAGAGAGAGGGTGAGAGAGAGAGAGAGAGAGAGAGAGCTTTGTGCATATATGTATATGTATATATACGCGTGTGGCACAAGGCTGTATGTACGCTGAAAAGATAGCCTGTGGATACAGAGGAGTGAGGGTCGTCGCCGGCTCTCTGTGAAAATTCACACTGCGGCCGAGGGAGGGTTGCGAAACCGTATATATACCGGGTAGTATTCGGGCGGTCGCCTCTGTGTCGTGGCTGCGCGTATTTGTCCGCACCTATATACGCTAAAGTCTCCGCGGCGCAGACGCTTATTGAATCAGTGTGTCTGTGTGTGTGTGTGTGTCGAGGGCGACACAAACAGCAAATTGTTTTTTTCTAATTGGATTGGGACAGCGTTGTGTGGAATCGCGTGTTTGGTTGCTCTCACTTTTGTTGTTGAATAGATGTAGTGTAGTTTTTACCTTCGACTTCAAATTTAATGAAATTTTGGAATCTTCATTGCAGATGAGAAAAGGATTTCAAAAATTTGTTCACGTGTTCGAATTCGTTGGAGAAAAAAGTTTTGCTCATACTTTGAGCAGGACTAAGTAAAACTCGGGATATTCCATCACTTTTAAATCATTCTTACCTCGAAGGCAAATTCTAACTCTAAAATTTTGCACTGTGAAAATTTTTCAAAGGTTTTAAGTGTTTGCAATCGATAAAGTCAATTACCTTCGTGGTGCTGATCGGTGTTTTCTTTTTTTTCCAAAAACGAATAAAACTATTAGAACAAAAATGTCTTAAGAAAAATAAAAAATTGTATTGGATCAATCTGAAAAAATTTCAGAGCATTCTTTAATGAATTTTAAGATACTTTTGTTGTCGTGAAATTTTTATAAAAGTTGATAATTTTAGAGAAAAAAATTTATAAATTCATTTTTTGTTAATTATTTCTCGTTTTTTTTAAGGAATGAGAAAATACAGGCCTGGTAAATGTCTTAAAAAAAAGGTTTGTAATTGTTGGAGAGAGTTGTTTCCGAAAATTGGTGGATATGCACGTATACGATTTATGTATACCTTAAAACAAGTAATTTAATTATCGGAATAATAATACAATTACCGATGCAACTGGCGCAATTTTTCAATTTTGGGTAAAAAGTTACCAGATAAATTTCGCACTCACCAGTTTCATTCCCGACTATCAAGTGCAGCAATGATAGTTACATTAAGTTAAAAAAAACCAGCTATCTCAAGGATAGATTGTTCAGAACAAGAACGAAGATTAGCGAGTGTCGCCACATTTGCTGAATAAACACTCGCCCGCGGCATAAAAAATCTGCGCGCAAGGATTACAGCGCGACAAGTCGTTGCGTATATTTATAAATTAAACCAAACCCAAACTACAATGATTTAATAAGTCACCTCGATAAACATTCGTAAATCAAGCGCCATAATATCTCCTGCAAACAGCAACTTTTTATTTCCCTCGTACATCCCCTCGTTCCCCGAACTATCGATTTCCCCGCTGCTCCACTAAAATTATTTTTGACTATCGATCGCGCGCTCCGAGAAACGAAAATCGAAGAGTCCGAAACGAAATTTGAAAAACACCCGGAAAACCGCAGCCGGCGACGAAGAAACTCATCGCGTGTGACGCGGACGCGAAACCGGCGAAAAGCACACAAGACACACAGACGAGGGGAGGGGGGGAGGGGAAGGGGGGCACTCGTCGCGTGTTGATTGCGACCGCACGCGGTCTTAGCCGCTCTAACACGCACTTGAGCCCCGGCGCCGTCGTTTTAATGCGGCACAGCCTCTAAACTCACGACAAATCCCGGGAACGCCTGCAGGCTCTGCGAACCGCGCGAAATCCTACGCTCAACCTTCGGACGTTTCGGAAAGTTCATCTCGCGCTGCCGACCGGGCTGCGGAGCGCAGCAGTCTCTCGTTTCGCCTATACCCGGGCTTATTTCCGGTCTTTGTGTACACGTCGCAAGCTCCGCGGATACACGGGGAAATCCGCGAGAAGAAACGCGCTTTTTCTTTGGCGGCGATTCCTTCGGGCCAATTGCGCTTTATTCGCTTTGTATAGTCGAAGGGGTCGTGTATGTGGGAGAAGTGAAGAGACGTGGGAAAAGTTACTCGGTAATTTTTTTTCTTTTTCGGTCATTGGAATTTTTCGGATCGAGCCCGATTTGATAGATTCGGTGTGCAGAGAGTGCAAAAATTAATATAAATAAGTCCAGAGGCAGAGCTTTAATTCGAGAAAAATCGATGCTCTAATTCATCGTCTTTTAATAAATTTCGAATTCTTACAACTCTTGACCTAAAAGCTCCCTTCGCGTACTTTCCTTTTGATTAATAATAATAGAATAATAATTTAACCATTATAATATATCGATGAGTTTCATATGCTTTTTAAAATTGTGCATAACGTTAAAAGATACTAGCAAAAGTAAATTAGAATGAAAAAAAATGATTGAACCTAAAATAAAATCTAGGAGAAAACCAGTAAATTTTGGAATCTTTTTCGTATGCACTTAACACAATTAATCTATTTTAGTCGTTAATCTTTGTTTCTTTTTTAAGTATCTTCGATTACTCACAGTGCCACGAGATAAGGTATACACACATAACCATTTCTACTTTCAGTAGCGAAATACAGTTTTTTTTTTCAATTGATCCGCGTTCTCCATTGCCTCCCGATGTACGTAGATCGCGATTTATAATTATTCCAAAGTTCTCATAGCCTCGAAAAAAAGAATTTCAACGATTCTCAAGCCAAGACGTGGAGCGCAATCTTTTCCACAGATTCTCTCGTCTCGCACACATCGTATACATATACATTTGTAAAGACTCGCGTATGCATATTTTCCAAAGACGCGCAAGCGTCCCATAAAATTACGCGAGGCGAACGGGAATTTTCGCGGGTATACGCGCGTGTATAAATTTAAACGCGCGTCTCTCCCGCCTCTCTTTGAGGCGCGCGCGCGCAAACAGTCGCGAGAATAATTAAGAGTGCGGTATTTCACGCGAGCCGCTCGGACTTTTGAAAATTCCATTTTCCGCGTTGGAACAGAATCCTTATACGGTCGTCGCTTGCGGTCGCTAACCCTCCCCCCTCCACCCCCTCAGCGGTACTGGCTAGTACAGAGAGAGAGAGAGAGTGACGCTCTTCGTCAAAGTGAGCCGCGTCTGTGATTAAAGAAAATTACGGAGTGTGTGTGTGGGCTGTCGGATAATTACAGAGGACGCACGCTCGGACGACGCATAAAGAGAGACAGATGGGACTGAGAGGACGGTTGGGGGGAGGGGGGGGGGGTACATAGTGGCTGAGCGAAGGAGGAGAAAATCTAGCGCTCGAAATAGCAGGGAGCGAGAGAGAGAGAGAGAGGACACGAGGGAAGTTGGCGAAGAGAAGCCGCGGGCTCTCGAGTTTTCGATGAGGTGTTGCTAGCTGAGCATGTCGTCGCCGTGCATAGCCGCGGCGCTCGAAATTCGACGAGCTTCTGTCTCTCTCGCTGTCGGTTACTTGTACAGCCGAATACCGCAACAGGAGCCCGATAGTAATTTTGGCATTTCGATTTTGTTGCAGCGATGAATCGGGGATCGCGATCGGACCAAGCACACCTCGTGTTCCCCGGGATGGAACAGAGCTTATCGCTCAAGGATCCTTGCTACGCTGGATTCTTTGGATGGGATGCTTGGCTCTGGTCGGAGTTCCGGAGAGTGATGATTCATCAGATGGATGTTCGATTGATAGCGCGTTGTGAGGTCGATAAAATATGTTTTTACGAAGGTGTTTTTGCTTAATATTTTATCTTGTAAGTAAAGATTCAGAGCTGTTGACAATATGTTATTATTTTCAGATGATGGACTTCGATGTTAAAGGCTTTTACACGGAGAACATTAATGAAAGAGTAATGTACGTGCGATTCTTGCACAAAAGGTGTCGATCGTTAAAAGTTTATAAAAAAATGAAAAAAAACTAAAATTTTTATCGTTTAAAAATATTGCTTATTCCAAGAAGAAAATGTTATTTTGAATCATCCGAGACAACAAATCGGCCTTATTCCATAATTTTCTTCTAAAAGTCTTCTTACTTCCGAAATCAAGTCGCGTCTTAACATAACGCGCCACAAACATTCCGGATACCATATAGCCCGATTCGACCGATCACATCATGCCTGTGCGCTATATAGACGCCACGATATATTTTAGCCGATACCTCGACCGATGCATTTTTCCGTCGGGGAAAGTGATAAAAACTAATCCGAGGACTTCAATCATTCATACTGAAATCCGACGAAATTTACAATCGAAGCGGGCCAGTGAACGCAAGTTTTATTTATATAGATCATTTTCATTTTCACAATCGATGTAGACCAACTTTTGCTCTGGATGTCGATGACAACTTTAGCAAAAATGGATCGCCTTTAAATACACGTGTGTATTATAATAAATGTAATATACGGGACTGTAAGGATTTTAAAAATTTAATTTGTAAAAGTTGTGATCTACATTCAAAGTTTATAAAATGGTTTATAAATGGAATTTGATTTCCGGGGTCACCGATTTAAAAAATATGTAAGTAATATATGTCTTTGTACTTAAAATATATGCTTACAAGGTATACGTATCGATGTTACTCCTATTTCAAAGCAATTTCTGAAACTTTAATTTGGGAAACCCAGTGATTAAATTTATTTTCTCACCTACTAGCGCTCCCTGAATATTTAACAAAATTTGATATAACTTCGATAAATTATATTTGTTTCCGTATCGTCTCAAAACGCAAATTCTAAACTTAATTCTTCGAAGATTTACTATGCGCACAGTATTGCACACAATTATCTCCGCGAGAGTTTACCCTACTGTTTCAATTCATTTTTTCAATTTTCCAACACTTCTATATTTATTTCAATTCCCATCTCAGTCGCGCCTCAAGGCAAAGCGTACAGTTATAGAACTCCCTCAAGCAGCCCCCCAACAAGATATATTTAATATAGCATCATCTCCTGAGCGATTTCAAACAGATTGTCACAATAACCTCACGGCTCGTCCATTCGTTTAATTGAGTTGGGCAAACGTTTCTCCGAGCTCTCTCAATCTCTCCAGTCTTTCACGGCTTCTATAATGCATTTATTATTGAAACAAACTAATAATAACGAAGGCAGAAATAGAGGGAGAGCGAAAGCGGGGGGGCTGAGGAAGAGAAAAGGCGAGGGGGGAGACAGAGAGGGATGCGCAATAAGAGCCGCTCGCGAAGCGCTTCTTGATAAGTTTAACGAGTGCTTTATGGCTGGCGTAGCGCGTCGCGGGAAGGACCGGGCCTCGACGACAATTTGCGTAACGAGCTCGTCACGTCTCCGCGGCAGTATACTCCTCGGCGCGTGAAAAGATATGCGGGCGCCGGGGCTACACGTATTATATATAAGTACACACGCCTATCTGTATGCGTATACATATATATATATATATTTGCGAAGTAGAGTCGCTGTAGAGGCAGCGAGTCAAGCGGCAGTATAGATTAACTTTCCAGAGGGGAAATAGAGGCTTTTCTTTAATGCGACAGCCCGCTGATACAGCCGGGGATTTCAATTCTCGGTTTTCTCCTCTTCGAAAGAGAGAGAGAGAGAGAGACGCGCGCCAGTTTCGCCCTTGTCTGACTAAACGCGCCGTTTACTACTTGCAGACGGGCATACCTTTGGCAAGTATCTTGGGATGCGTAAAGCATATCAGAACTATATATACTTTTTTTTTAAAAAGAGCAAAATTCTTTCATAAAGCAGGAAAACATTTATCTATTTATTTATACAGTCGTCAAAAATACCACAGATGATGTGTCAATTTACTTACTTGATGGGATTTATTGTACTCGTTCTATGCATTTTATTTCTTGACACGTTTTTGTTTTATAGCGGTTTTTTGCGTTTATTCTTTTCGATCCATTCAATTATTCGATGTTCAAAAATTTATCGAATATTATGAATTGTTCAAATCATTGTAACTACGGTATTCACGAATTTCATCGTTTGATCCTTTAACAACACATGGAATGCAACAACGCTACACGAATAATGTTGCATCAACAAAATCATACTGCCCCAGAAACGACAAATCAATTCGGAGCGACCTAATCGTCACTGCCAAAATCGCATCTTTCCCACCCTCGATTCAATCGGGCGTTCCACCTCGACTCCAAATGCATCCGAATGCTCGCGACTGCTCGCGTCTATATAGACGTCTATAGCCCCACGTGCGAGGGCTCGAAGTGCAGGAAGCCCGAGAAAATCGCGCGCGGCAGCCTTTAATAAAACAAGCCGGAGCTGCGCGAGCTCACTTGAAATTTCAAAAAGTAAAGCAACGAAGAGAGAGAGCAGAGAGCAGAGAGAGCAGAGAGCAGAGAGCAGAGAGTGGCTACTGCTGTTGCTGCCGCTGCAACAGTCCGCGCAGCTGGAAAGTTATACGCGAGCTCTCGCTCGCGCGCCCGCTACACACCATAGTTCGAGGGTCATAATTGACGCGCAGTTAGACCCAGTTAGTTCAGCGTTCTACTCCTTCTCCAGCTTTCGGCAGCTACACCAGCCGCCCACCCCCACACACACACTCTATATGTACCCGCAAAAAGACAAGGAGTGTACTGTAGCTACATTTGCTCCTGGCGCCCACACAGAGTAGAGAGAGAGAGAGAGAGAGAGAGAGGGAGAATTAGCCCCCGAGGGTTATGATGCCGTCCTTCTCCCTCGAGCGCGTCAAAGCACGCAAATATTTGAACTCGTGTGTGTGTGTGCGAGAGGGAGAGTTGCGTTCGAGGTATACAGCACACTTTTCCCCACTAAATGGATTAGCCCTTTTTTCGCGAGAGCGCGCACACTCGCTCCCCGTTCACCCCGAGGAGATTAATTAGCTGATATGTTTATCGTGCATCCGAGAAGGTAAGCAATCGCGTGTAGACCGCGTAAGAAAAAAGGAGCGATCGGCCGACCGATTGATATCGATAATTAATTAACGGCTATAGTGGGTGGGGTCTCCTCGGTATTCTCGCTGCGGAATCTCGACAGGGACTTTTGCTCGGCAGTCGCCTGGAATCGAGTCGGTACATAACTTTCTCTCGGGCTCTGATGCTCCCGCGACTCGGCCAAAGGTACATTCAACGAGCCGCTTAGCCTACGAGCTAACGGCGCGTTCCATCGGCCGATACTCGGCCACTTGCGCTATGCACAAGAGCCGCCGATTTTTCGAGGAAATCGGGGCTTCGCGCACTCGGCTCATTCACGCGCTCGCTACACTCGCGCTATGAAATTATCCACTTTGCTCTCTCTCTCTCTCTCTCTCCCCCACTCGCTCGCTCGCACATATCACGAAATTATCCCCGGTAAATTGCACTCGGACAGTAATTGCATCGCCAGTCTGCGGAGCTCGCGTCCATCTTAATTACCTGGGGCTCTGCGCGCGCGCATTGCCGAATTTTCGTATATATATACGCGCGCGCGTGTGTCAGTCAGCAGGCAGCTGATGCGCGCAGGAGAGGAGCTCGGCGATTCGCGCGGCTCATGCGATTATAAGTATATAGAAGCGCGTGAGAATTTTTCGTTTGGGACACCCTTTTTTTTCAAGCTCGGAATTTGCGGTTGCTCGGTGCACACTTTGCTGGTTTGCGTTAAAGGCGCGACTTGCGGCTTTTATTTTCGTTTTAATTGTTCGCGTGTTTCGTTCGGGTAAGTGAGTAAGATAGATTTTTCTGTAACTGCATTACATCGTGCCGATTGGGAATCTAATAATATGTTCTTATGTATACGCAACTGTACTTACGCGATTCTGAAATTAAAAATGTTGTCAGAGATGGAAATGCTCTTATTACTGGCAGTGCTCAAAAAGTGGCAAGACAGCTTGCTCGGAGGAAGTGTTTTCGAAGAAAATGGTTAACGCAAAAGTTTGCTGGGTCAAATCAATGCACTCCATTGCGACACTGAACTTGACCTTGAGCTCAACTTTTTGAGTTTATTTCGACCGTAAAATTGTCCTCGTATTTTTTCAACACCCCATTTAAATGAAAAAAAAAAGAAACTTTTGAATGTAGGCACTATAAATTACAGATTTTCTCGGGTGTTTATGTAAGTAATTCTGGAACTTAAAGACACAACTAATTTACGTAATATTTTCATGTAGATTAATGTAATTACATCAAACGCTTCTTTACAAAGTGATCCTATTTCATATGCCACTATATGGAAAAGAAAAAAAGACACGTGCGTGAACCGCATTCATCGAGACGCACTTGTTATAATTCAATAAATACAAGATGTTTTTATTGGACCACGCTTATAACTATTCTATTTCACATTTATGGGTTAAATTGATGTGTTTTAGGTTTCTAAATACACTTAATATGCACTGTAGTCATATATTTATAATTAACGGCATAGAGTACTTGCTCATCCGACTGCATACTATAAAGACCTATAGCTGTAAGCTACAAATGCTTGATATTACTAAATATTGATAATTCTAAAATATTCATGATGCTTAAAATTAATATTACTAATAAATGCGTTTAATGCAAAAAATAAAATTAAAACACTTTATTTCTTTTTTTACGGTGCGTTGGTGGCATAAGTATAGGTATAAGTATCCTATTTCGCGTGTAAAATCGCCGTACTCGGCGCTAACACGTCTTGCAATGGTATAAACATTCAAATGCGATTTTCCGGAAATCAGGAGAAGTGCACATGTTCAATTACGCCTTGAAGCCGCAAAATTCATTATCAAGCTCGCAAAAACTAGTTTGTAAAATCCCAAGACAAAAAGCTGCTCGCCTCGAAAGCCGCGCGATCTTTCTTCTGCCGGAGTGAGAAGAGCCTCTTTCACGGCAGTTCGCGAACTTCTGCAGCTGCGATGCGAAGGAAAAGGGCACGAGAGAGAGAGAGAGAGAGAGAGAGAGAGAGAGAGAGAGAGAGAGTAAGAGAGACGGAAGGGGGTGGAGGGGGAGAGATAGAGAAGGAGAGCAAATTATTAATGCGGGATTAAGAATAGTCCTGGCTGAGAATAAGAGCTATACCGCTGCAGAGCACGAGGGCAATGCCCACAGTGAAATATTCATGCGGATAGATATTTAATTTTATTTGTGTTTGATATTTGCAAAAAATAAAATGCATTTATTACGAGATGAACAATTGCGGATAATTGCGGTCAACACGGATAATCACTAAACTTAAGTTGCATATATCTTATCTCGCAGGAGTATTAGTATTCATGATTCACTTCTGCTATAATTGTGAATCGCATTAAGAACAACCTTATCTACCGCGTGATCTTAGTATAGACATTATTAGAGTAAATTCTTATTATCTTATGATCTCAGTATAGACGTTATCGTATAAAATTATTGCAGGAAGTTGAAGAGAGAAGCTCGCAGGTCTCTGTAAAAAAAAAGAAACGGGATAGTGAAATTAACTTTCTGAAACAGAAATTTGGACTGAAAATATGGTTGAACTGAAAACATAAACTAAAAGAACGATTTTTAAGATAGATTCTAAAAACAGAAGTGAATGCGTTTTTGTTGAAATGAATGAAAGCTTTTTGATGCTATCTTTCAACCATCAATTGGTCGCCGAATTGGTGTCGAAATTAGCAATACAATTAAACCGTTGGCCAAACGTAGATGCTTTAGATTAACTAGATTAATCAATCGAGCCGAGTATCTTTACCTAGAAATCTGTTTACGGATCGGTCACACCTACAAAGTGGCATACAAGCTTAAAGCGGAACGTTCGAGTTCAAAGAACACAAGACCCAGATGGAGAAAAAGAAAATTTTGCTTTGACGGCGCGAAGCGGAGTTCGCTTATTATGCGTTGATTAAAATGTAATGGAAGCAGTGAGAAACTATTCCGCTCGCGCTTCTCAGATCTTCATTATTGGTATAAATGAGGGAGAGTTTGTTGTTTTGCTCGTGAAGCTACTGAGAAGACCTTTGCTCGGAGAAGTGCAGGGATATTCTTGAGAGATGATTTATGATGGCTTTGCAGAATTGTTAATTGTCGTAATATAGCTCTCTCGTACACATTTAGCGTGTTTCACATTTTCAAATTGAATTTAATATTAACTTAATTAATATAACAATTTCGAAATTTTTTTTACAAATGTTTATTTTTTTTTTAATGTTACTGATAACAGAAGACTTGTAAAATCGAACGGATGCATTGTATACTATGATTGTGTACCGGGAAAACATTTTTCGTAAACTACTATTTAAAATAGTACATCGTCGCTCCTAACGAAGACTAGCTCAGTTCAGATTACTAACGAAGACTATAGCACGCTTCAGATTACCAGGGAAGACTAGTGCAGATCAGATTATTCCCTACAAAAGAAGCACAATTCATAATTTCCAAAGAAAAGTAGGGCGGTTCAAATTTTGCAGCGAAGAGTAGCACAGTTCAATAGGCCCTCCGCGCTGCATAGATTTCTTCAGCGAAGAGTAGCACAGTTTAATCGACCCACTGCGCTGCTTATAGTTTTCTTTAGCGGAGATTGGCTCATTTCAAATTTCTCCCGCGAAGACTAGTACAGCTCAACAATTCTAGCGAAAAGTAGCACCGTTCGATTTTTCCTCCCGAAGACTAGCACAGTTAAATAAATTATGTGCTGATTTCTATATTAAATTGATGTTTTTTAATGAAACAATTTGTTCACTCAAAAATTAGGTATTCAATCCTTCGGTGAGTTTTAGCTGACAAATAATCAGATCTTTTAATATTTCAGAAGACAAAAGATATATGAGACCCCAAAAATATGGATTTGCCGCCAAAAATAAGGATTATTAGTGTAGGTGAATGAATGTATGCATCTCTTCGAGCCAATTTCAAAATTTATTTATTAGTTCGAAGAGATGCATACATTCATTCACCTACACAAACTTTGGGAAGTCGAGCGATAAAGTCATAATATAGAAAGGATTATTAGTATTCTGTAGAAACAATATCAAAGTAGACTTGATAATTACTTTGGAAAGCCATGTGAGATGTACCATTCCAATTTTAAAGATTAAGTTTTGAATTTTTTAAAAGTATAAAATTTCCAAATTAAAAAAAAAAAAACTGGTTCAAGCACTAATCTTCGAAATTGGTATGTTACATCTGACATGGATTTCCAAAATAATTATCAAGTCTATTTTGATATTGTCTCTACAGAATACTAATAATCCTTAAGATTACTGGCGGCAAATCCACATTTTAGGGGTCTCGTATATCTTTTGTCTTCTGAAAGATTAAAAGATTTGATACCTAATTTTTGTGTACACAAATTGTTTCATTAAAAAAAATCAATTTTATTCAGAAATTAGCACAGAATTTATTTAACTGTGCTAGTCTTCGGGTCGGAAAATCGAATGGTGCCACTTTTCGTCGAAATGAGCTAGTATTCACTGAAGGAATCTAAGCTGCGCGGAGGACCGATTGAACTGTGCTACTCTTCGCTGCAAAATTTGAACCGTGCTACTTTTCTTTGGAAATTATGAAATGTACTACTTTCCGACGGAATAATCTGATCTGCGCTGAAGCGTGCTAGTCTTCATTAGTAATCTGAACTGTGCAAGTCTTCGTTAGGAGCGACGACATATTCTTGATCGAGTTGACAAACATTTGTTCTTCATCGAAATAAACTGAAATAAGCTATTTTTTGTCGAAATTTTTGAATTTCTGAACTGTACTAGTATTCTAAAGGACGGAAAATAGAATATAAAGCCGACTCCTGGTCCTGTTAGATTTTGAAGGACATGTCTCAAGGTTCGACTATATCGTCGACCACGTGTAGCTCCAATAAAGTTGCGGGTGTTGCTTGAGGCTGACAATCAAAAAAATACGAAGTCTGACTCATTATAATCCTTTGGTTTGCATCAAGAAATTTGAAGATAAGGTGTCCTTTGTAATTAAACATTTTTTTTTCATTATCGATACTAATCGAATAGAACAGAATATAATTAAGTCGATGTTCTATGTCCATCTAAATTAAAGAGGCATGACGTTTCATTCATCCTCAGCGTCACTTCATTCTGCAATCATCTAAGTATAAAACAAGCAAAACTGAAACTTGAGTCGTTGACCCTCGCGAGCGCAGACGCTGTCTTTCAAAATCATATTAATATACGCGCTCATCGGAGTCGCGCGAATACATCCGCAAAAAAAGAGGAAAATTCTCGAACGCCGAATAACATGAGATACGAGTGGGGGACTTTATACGCTTTACTATCATTTGGAAAATAAACGGTTTGTATTGTGAAGCAACTGTGCAGTTGCACCTGATCACAGCCACTTATCATATACAAACATTAATAATCATTGTGTTTGGCAATAAGCAGCAGCAAGCGTACCTGTTTAAAACTTAATTCCCCCGAGATAAACCTCCTCCTCCTCCCCTCCGCCAACCCCGTACGAATACGTGTGCGTATAGTTTCTCCCGCAGCGATAATTCAAGGCTCTCCAGCATCCTTAGCGCGCACATATTTAGCAACTCATAGCTGCGAATGGATAGCTGCACGTATAACGTCACGCACGTCGCTGTCATCCTTACGCGCGTTCCGCAAGGAGAGCTTTCTCTCCCCTCCCCCACCCGCCACCCCCTCTCCCCGCGCCTCTCAAGATTTTAGCGCGCGACGCCTTAATGGTTAACGCCATTACGCGTCTGAAGTATTTAAGCGCGGAGCTTCTGCTGCCTCATGCACAGCCACCACACGAGCTCGACACAAACGCCAGAATAATAAGTCACTTACACGAGGCCGGGGAAGAGCGGGGTGGGAAGCAGATCGCGTCAGAGCGAGCTTCCGGGCTTGGCCGGGCGCCAGTTCTATTCGCGCTTGGCTTGTCCCCCCTACCCCCACCCCCCCCCCTCCCCTTCCAGCCCGATCTGTTCTGTATAGCCCCGTGACTTCCTCCTCCCCCCCGCCGCCGCGCGCACACGTCACACGCATGACGCTCTTAACTAAATTATGGACAAAGTACGCCGATTCCGACTGTACAGCCTCCCCCTCTGCGCTATCGCTCTCTGTCTCACTCGACGCACCTGCTATCCCCCCCTCCCCTCCCCCCTCTCTTTCTCCCACTCTCACTCTCTCTCTACGGAAGAAAGAGACGGCGGAGGCTAAATAATGCGGGCTCGTTACGCGAACGAAGCTTATTAAGCTCACGCGCCGAGAACACGACGGTTAGCTCATTTACGGATGACCTGGGATACTTTGAGAAACGCTTGATTTTTTTCCGCTCTGCGAAATTATTTTATCTCGCTGGGTCCTTTGACGGGGCTACCTACTGCGAGCTCCTCTTTTTTTTTTGGACTTGCGAGGCTGGATAAACTTGATGAGCTTTTAGTCACTTACTTAGTCGTCGTCGCTGCTGCTGCTGCTGCTGCTGTTGAGCTTGATACGCGTCGTATATATGTATATAGCTTTTTTCGGGCTGTAAAAGAATTTTTCCCGACAAGCTTTATGAAAGCTAATTCGCGTGTTACGCTCGGGCGGGGATGGCTTTGTGCGAGGTTTGTTTAATTTAAGTTCCCTTTAAAAAGGCGCGCGTCTTTCGCGAATGCGAGATGGAATTGAAAGTAAAAAAAAAGAATGGCGAGAAATCCGTTGTATAGTCAGATTTGATTGCGTTTTTTATATGTTTCATGCGCGCATGAATTGTGAAAATACCGATATTTGGGTAGTTATAAACATTGGGATTTATACGAACCTCGCGATAAAAAATGTAGTTCTTTTTAATTTAGAAAAACCAATTCAGAGTTTTTATTCTGTCATCTCGAGTCATATCAATAATTCCAACAGAATGTTGATTAAAGCAGAAAATAGAAATAAAATGGAAAGTGTATCCTTGAATTTCTTGACAGTCTAATAGTGGTGTTATTCTTTATAAATTTTAACTCTGCAGCGTATCAAAAACGAACTTCAACCGCGTTAAAATTTTTGTTCAGTTTTGATATATAAGAACGTTAATTTCAAACATCTTCGAAATCCGTATTTTTTCAAAAAAAAAGTTGACATTTTCGTTTTTCAATTTCTCCCCCTGTCCCCTTCGCACAATTACACCCTGCATCCTTGCGAACAACAGCCCCCACGGCTGCGCATATCATTATATTCATCCCGAATTCAAGGCACCTTTATACGTCCTCTCACATAACGATCTCTCCCTGTATCCGCAGCCCAATACACAGTCGCTTTTGGACTGCTTCCAAATCCGCACTTCGAATTTACTCCGTCCTTCTCGCAATCGTTTTGGAAATTGACTCTGCCTCGCGCACAAAGCATAAGGCCCTCTATAAAACACCGTCGTCCCGAGATTGTCAATAACCTGGCGCTGCGCTGCCTGTAAAGAAGCGACTTGCGGGGTCATATCTCGCAGTAGATTTCGGGTCGAATTAATGCCCTGGTGAAATATTCATGGGACGGCTTTTTCGAGGATACCTATCAAGCTCGCGATTACACATTCATTCGGCAGGGGGTGGGGAGGTGTGACACGAGACGAGATCAGATTGGGCTACGCCCTTTTCGACGCCGTTTGATTATGAAAGCCGATTTTTGCCGGCTGCACTTCAATTATTAGAGGGAAAATTAATCGAATAATATCCATACGTTCGCTCGAAAAGTGTATCTCCGTACTTCCACTCCAAGCGTTCGCAGGAACGTATACAGTGATCTGTAATTCCTGACGCGAATTACAGCGTATACGCTTTTTTAAAACTTCATTCGACATATATTCGACTGTGAAAATCCCCAAGTATTGTTTTTCGCTTATAGACGGCTCTGTATGCAGTCCAGCCGATTTGAAAAGTGAACAAAGCTAGATTGGAAAAACTAGTCAAACTTGAAACGTGCATAGTGGTGGCGAAAAAAATTGAGAGAATCGTTACAAAAAAAAACCCAACGCCCCCCCCCCCTCCCCGAAAGTTCCACAAGCGTACGGCAAACATCCGCGGCAAGAGTTAACAGAGTTACGCAGAATGCCATTGCGATTCGATGAAAAATTGCGACAATCGAAGGAAAAGCCACAAATCGAAAATAAAAGTTCATGTTGCCCGTTTGGCAAAGGAAAGTTAAGCGCGCTTGGCTCAAAAATTCTGACGCTTGCTTAAATAATTCCTCAGCTTACAAGCGGCGCGTTAATCTCCGCAGCGTTAAGCTTATACTCAGCCTTTTCCATCATCTCGGCTATCGCATATTTCGTTAGAATTTTTTTTTTTCGCTCCATCGAGGCTGCACTTAGCCTGCTTTTAAAGCATATACTTAAAGCGCAGGTATTCACTACGCGTATAGGGCCGGGAATGGGGTTCATTGTTAAACGGTATGATTTCGCGTATCGCAATTGTTTTCTTTGGTCAAATGAATTTCACTTGTGGATAGAGACGAGGATTTTTACAGAACATTCAAAGAAGTGACAAAAGATTTTTTTTTAAATATTTTCATAAAGGTATAATCCTATAATAATTAGTTATTTTGATGTTATTTTCTTAGCTGGCAAAATTGATGGTAAATAGATCTCTAGATGCATAAATAGATCTCTGGATAGAACGAATAATAATTTTATGCATTGTAACTTCAAACAAGGAAACTATTTTTTAAATCTTTCAAACTCTTTTCATCTGAGTAAGCTTTTGTGATGGTCTTTTTTCTATAAATTTCTTCTTCTAATGGAAAAACTATTCTATGTTGGTTACCTTGAGCTAATTGTTTTTAGATTATAGGATGAAACACAGATGTATTTTTGGAAGACCAATCTTCCTTGGTTCTCCTGGAGAGAGAATATACAGTGCATGATTAAAATATAAAATCTATTGAAATCTACAAAATTATTGGTATAACAAAAAGTTTAAATAAAAAAAAGAGTTTTAATTTGGGATCATAGATTTTTCGAAATAATCGCTTGCGAACTGAAAATTTATAGACGAAAAAAAGGAGAGAATCGCATAATTTTAAACATTTAAGTTTATTTTGAATCTCCTGTCTTAAATTATGAGACTGTTTTCTTTCTTCTAAAATTTGCAGTATCTTTTTCGAAAATTAACTCGATTGCATATTTTATCAAAAAATTGAAGCAACAATACACTACTGAAAAATAAAATGACTTCGAACCCATGTTTTCTAATTATTTCCGATGTCAACTTGTTCATACAAATTGGTCCCATCCATACCAATGCTAACCACCGAGTGAAGCCCAAAAGCTGACAGATACGCCGGCAAACGAAACGGACTAAAGAGAGCAAGTTGGCGATTTTAATCAAATTACACGCTTTAACTATAATGATCCAAAGCAGAGCTGCGCTGTCGCATGCTGGTAGAACATCGAATTAGTCACTGTCTATATCTACACACAGATGTTACGCGCGGATGCGCAGCAACAAGCCACGACGAGAGGCGCACACCACCCCCCCCCCCCACACACACACACGAATCGCGAAAGAATAAAAGAGGCAAACTGCCTGGGAGAGAGAGAGAGAGAGAGAGAGAGAGAGAGAGAGGCGGCGAAAAAAAATTAATGGCACGACGTGCGAGCGAACACATACGTACTGAATAAGAGAGAACGCCGCGCGCGGACAGGAGAATTACCGCACGTGGGAAAATTGTAACGTATGAATGAAGCCCCGGCGGATTAACTATTTAACGGTGCACAAAAAGAACTCACAAAAGGGATCTTTTCATCCCTTTTTCCCCATCAGTACCTAGCACCTCTCACTTTTCCTTTCCACCTCTCTCTCGCTCTCTCTCTCTCTCTCTCTTTCTCTCTCGCTTTCTCGCTGCATTTTCAGAGCCGCGCGCTTTGCCTTGGCCGGTCCGGTTCTCTTTTTATCTTTCACTTTTTTCGACCCAGCTTCGGCTCAACACCAAAGAGTCTTGATTATAACGTGCGCCCTCGCCAGCCTTTTCTCTGGAGCACGAGTGGAGAACGCTAATCAGATTTCAGCGGGGATGTCGCGCGCTTTTGCTCCTATATATACTGACTTTCAGGTCTGATTATATACACGCTCACCCATACCTAAACTCTCGCATGATAAACGCGAGGACAAATGTGCGGTTACCGTATGTAGATTTGTGGGCATGTCCGAGTTTGCTGGGGACTAAATATTTTGTTTCGATATCAAAGAGAGATCGCCATTCGTTTGATGCGTTCGACAGGCCATGCTTTGTATACATGTTTAGGTTCAAATATTGTAGAATAATTGGTGTATCGCACACCGTAGGATTTAATCTCATGATTAATACATAGAAATTTTTTTTCAAACCAAAATAATGTAAGTATCGATTTTTCAAACTGCTCTGTTATTTGAATATTTCTTCAAGTGCAATTATAAGAGCCGCGAATTCAGTTGAAACAAAAAAATAACTGTAATTTGAAACATAAATGCATCCGGTGCTGACGCACTGATGGTCAAAAGTTATGCATGTCACGCCCGTGAGCTAGACTCGTCAACGTCAGCAAAGAGCATCGCGGCATGGAGACGCGCACCAAGTGCGTACGATGCACTTTTAGGATTGGCAGATGAGTCGTCGAGATTTCGGATAAAACTATTATTATTATTTTATAAAACTATGATGTTATTTCCAAATTTTTCAAACGCTGATGATTCTTAATATTTTCCCGGTTATTATTTTGAGTTTTATTTTTCGATTTTTAAAGCTCTATATAATTATTGTGTTTTTTTTTTCAATGATTAATACTGGTGATGAGAATATATGCAAATTGTTTTCAAAGAAATTTTAATAATCAAATTACAAATTGACTAAATGCTACTTAAAACAAAGAGTGTGAGCTTATTGAATCCATTGTCTGTTAAAATAATTTATAAAGGGAGATAATATCCTTGCTGCATAAGGCGAATTTCTGGAAACGATTCATTGATTTCCTTATGCGGAAAAAATGCCAAAGCCATGCATTGTTGAATAGCAACGCGCACCTCTTTGTTATTTTTAACTGCAGTTTCTACGTAATGTTCCCGCATTTTATGATAGCTTATAAATAAGTAAAAAACTGATGTACTATACCGACGACAAATTCTACTCTGTTCAATAAACTAAGCATTTCATCAAAATGCACATTGCACCCTGCTAATCGGGCATTTTCTTATAGGGATGTCGATACTTAATAAAAATATCGACTTTCAATATCGATATTTTTAACTCGACGTATTTTGTAAAAAAAATTGAAAAAAAAATAAACATTTTAAAATTCTTTATTTAACTTTAATAAAATATAATGTTTACATATTACACGCATTTTGTGTTACAATTTTTAACATTTTTACCTCTAAATTGATTAATAAAAGTCTATGAAAATAGTTTTAACAGTAGACCGTCAAATAATTTAATTGAAATTGTTGTTTAGTATTTACAATTTATTATGTTTTTTAGTGGATAATAAAATACGCCTGCCTTTTTCAATCAAATATAATAATTTTTAACAAACAGTTGTTTTCAATTAAATATAACAATTAAAATTACAATAAAAAATACTGTTTAAATAGTTTTAAAAATAGATTACAATTTCCAATACTTCGATGGAAGTAAATTGAAGAACAGAAGTTGTTGGAAATGTGCTGGGCTCAGTCGATTTCTAGTCTGATTCAAAATTAAACCAGATGCAGAAAACAGATTTAGAAAAACTCGATTACTACCCAGCCGCGTACTCATTTCAAAATTTCCAAAGATCACCTCGATATTACCACCCTTGATGAGCAAAGAAAATCTTTGAATAAATGGTTGATAAACTATTTCTGTTCATTTATTCGTATTCTGACATAACCGCAACACCCATTTGTTAACTTTATCTGTTAATTAACATCACTAATCTGGAATAAATGTGAATCAGGATTCTACTCTTTGAAGGAACATGTACTATGTGGGCTGTATGTACTGCTTCCCTATTCTTCACAGGTTTACTTCCTTCTTCTTCTCTCCAACTAGGTACATCACAAAGCTCTACCGGAGCATATTCGTATAAAACCAAGAAATAATAGAAATTAATTCCATCTGCACTTTTTAGCATAATCTTTTCTAGAAAAAAGGCTATCGTAGCGTTTTTAACATCCATCAAACTTCGATTAATCGTCGAAAGCATGGTAGATGGCAAGGTGAGTGACCCATTATTATATTCACGTGATATCCTTTACTTTCTAATTACTTCGACAGTTGAGTTGAACTCGTACAATGTACAAATTACACCCAGCTTAATTGACTGATTCCTTCGTGAGGTCGTATTGACATGTAAAATCCAATAAATAAAAATCATGAACAATTTTACAAAACACTTACATTTTAGTGGTTGTAAAATTTAAAAAAATGTCAAGATAACTTTTTTCTTGAAAACAAAATTTCGTGTATCGAATGTCGAAAAAGCCTATTATAGCATGTGGGAACTTAGAATATGGAAAACAATAAAACGAAAACGACTAGCAACAGAACGTAAAAGTAAAAAAGTTTTTTTCACAAGACTAAAACTAATTACGAGAAAATGAAAAATGTGAAGTATAATATTAAGACGGAAAGTATTCTCTGACCAAAAAAGCCAACGAACATTATGCCGTGCGGGCGCAGCGACATTCCAAAATTTGAAGGTATACGCCAGTCCAGTCTCGCACATTGTTTCTCGCCGCCCTCTCGCGCAAAGGGCTACTCGGTTATTGAATAATTCAGCAGATAACGAAGCCTCCTCTAGTTGTCGTCGTCGTCGTCATCGTCGCTACCGTTGCCCGCTGAGTCCGGGGAGACAATTACCAGGAAACAGCCCGAGATAACAACAACAACAACAGCAGCAGCAGCACAGCATCAGGCGAAAGACATCAGAGAGAGGTGGGGCAGGAGGGAGGGAGGGAGGAGGGAGATAGAGGGAGAGAGAGAGAGAGAGATCCTTCGCCTCGGATATGTGCGTGCGAGTAGCTTGAGTGCAAGCGCGCTTATCTTTATAGGACGAGTCAAGAGAGCAGGCGTATCATGATCGAGGGAAGCGTATAGGTATAGGCTGTCTCTTATTCGCGTGTTTCGGCGCCAGAATTGTTGGCCCTTTATAACTCTATATCTGCGTGTCTTTTCCTCTTTTGTTCATGAAGGAAGCGCTGCTGGTGATATCTTGCTGCTCCCGGAGTTTCGAAGTGAAATTAATTTAGCCGTCTCTGCGGCTGGCTCCAATGTGCTGGGGAATGAATGTCTTCTCTCGAATGTAGTCAGCAAAATTGTATTTTTTAAAGGGATTCGGATTTTCAATGAGAGCCCAATGCGCTAGAAATATCACTGAAATACGTTGGCTAATTATTCGGTTGGACTTGTAATCAAAATAGTTCATTTTCCATAAGATAGGTATTTACCAATATTAAAAATCTGTTTACGTAATTTAAAATTCGCATAGTTCGAAGTTCGCAGGTTCATAGTATACGTTAACCTTGATCTTGCGTATCTCCTACGAGATTAGCAAAGACTTGTTTGCGTTTCCAATAAAATAGAACATTGAAAATATTATTATTTTATCATTGTTCGTTAGTGATGAGTTACAGACAATAATCGTATTTGTAAACGAATGAAAGAATATCGGTCTGTCCATGCCTTGACCTATTATTCTTCGAGTATAAATAATTAATGCTGACTATTTTCAAAAATAAAATAGACGTTATGATCGAATGACCGATGAGAGCAAACAAATCAAATTAAGGCCACATTATCTTATCATTGTCTTTTCTCCTTGATGCTGATTAACATGATTCCGCGAGCGACTGACTGGTTTTCTTCCTCGTCTGCGCTACTTCCTCATTTCCACTGGTTCTTGTATGCACTCGGCAGCGCTTGTTCATTGTGCTGAAAAACAAATTCGTTATTCCGAGGCGAGAGAGCCCATCTACTCTCACTCTGCCGTCTTTTCTCTTTGGCGCGTAAAAACGGCTCGATTAGGTAAATTGTGACAAGGCTGCTGGAAACTAAGGATGTATATTTTAGTTTGAGAGGGTTCTCGGGTATCAGTGCGCTTGCATATTTGGAAATTTTTATTGTAAATGTTTAAGCTATTAGCAATTATTTGTGAATTATTCTTGACAAGGTCGCCATTAGGAACTGAAGGATGATTATTACTTAATTTCGTGAAAGCTTTCTAGTTTTGAAAATTGAGTTTAGAATTTATCTATACACAAAAACATGTTCTATGCTCATACAGACTATACTTGTACATCTAATTTTCAATTTTGTTTAAGCTAAGTTTACAATTTAAATTTAATTAAAGAAATACGTGGTATTTTTTCCAATTTTATCATTTAAGTTTAGTATACTGAAAAATCATTTGTTCATGACTAATAGATTCATGCAGCATTAAATAGAACTTGTGAATAAAATTATACTCATTAAGAACTTTTTAAAGATCTCTTCACATTTGGAAAAATACTCGAACTCATTTTTGTAAGTATACATACTTATTTTTGGATTGGCTTAATAGCGACTGCACAATTCTATTGCGTCTTGGTCCATTTTGAATAAAGTTATTGACTTGTAGTACATGGAATTATTATTCAAATCTCAATACCAGAAAAGTACTTGTACAAGTACGCAAACGAGAAAAATTAGTTAACAGACATAAATCGTTGGTAAGTTGCAAGTGTATAATTAAGTGGCAAAACCAGTCGCAGTTCAAAATTACACAGCCGCGTGAACTCACAGAGGGGGAAGGAAGAGACAGGCGGGGGGGGGGGGGGAGTGAGAGTGTTGGACGACGATTTGTTACATGCGCGCGGACTAACGAGTGTCCCCCGACACGTCGGTCTCCCTGTACTCTCACGGGCATATAATACTTTGCGAACTAAGGAGACGCAAATTGGAGATTAGCAAAGCAAAATTAATAGGTTAGCGCAGACCAAGTGACGTCGAGTCTCGCTTGGATATAGTACACTCCTCGCGCGGTGCAGATGCACTGCTATATATACTGCGCTCGCGATGCGTCCTCGACTAGATGTCCCGACGTTGTGAATTCGATCTACTGACTTGAAACTTACTTGGGTATACGGACAGAAAATAGTTCGTTTCGAGGTATAGTCAGCGAGTTGATTAGCCCATTGCTGGACAAGATCTTCAGTACGCAGACAGATTCCTTCGTAAAAATTTTGCTATAAAATATGGTGGGGTTATCATAATATCATCATAATTTAAGATGAGTGTTATTGTGACATAATATAATCATAACTGATCATATTATGTTACCATTACCATATTACAATTATAACCGATCATATTATGTTACCGCATGACTGATACCGCATGATAACTGATTATATTACATTATCGTGGCTACATTATGATAACTGATTATATTACATTATCATGATTATATTATCATAACTGATCATATTATGTTACCATGATTATATTATCATAACTGATCATATTAGGTTACCATGATCGTATTGTAAACGACTGTGATAATCAACGATTATACTACTGACATATATTTATGTACTGATATGTAATTTTGTATTAACAAATAAACACATATTCTATTATTTTATACATTATCATAACTGATCATATTTTGTACTGACGGGTGCAGGGTTTACAATTATATTATATTATACTATAATGATCATTCAACGTAAAATATAGCATATTATCACCATAAACCTGATCGATTTTCTACCAGACTCAATTTCGAACTATATTGCTTTCAAAGTACTCCGGAATTTTCGTACTTTTTCAAGCACCGCGGATATCTCCGATCAACTGTATATTCACAGGCGAAGGATCTCACCGTTTTAATTAAGTCGAGTATATCACGCGCGACTATTAAGTCCCTCCTATACATCGCCCTTTTGTCTCAGTATAAGAGATTCCTAAAACTGATGGGGCGCTGACTCTCGGCTTTTCTTTTGAAAATCTGTCGAATTGATCCGCTCTCTCTCTCTCTCGACTCTCGCGCGGCGGCATCGAAAAAACGCTCATAATCATTTCTCCCTCCGAGACTCTGATAAACGATCGGGCATGAAAGAACGTCGCTCGTTTGTAAGTTGATGCGCCGACGAGTAAGACCTTCTATACTATACCCTACTCCGAGTTTTCTACGTCTGTAATGCCTTTTCATTGTCTTTCAGGAGCCTGCACCTCTTAGCTAACCCTGTTTCTTAATGCCCCGCTATTACCATTCTGATTTATCGCACAAAAATTTAAGTTCGCCATGCTCCAACTATTCTTAGCTTTTCTTTTGTTTAATAATACGGCGTATACACATGTTTAAGTATAATACTTAGAATATGTAGAAACAAGTAATAAACCCACTGCGATTGAGAAAGTAAGCAGTTCGTAAGAACATATCACGTTATGGTTTGGTGATGTTGTTTTAAAATTAATTTATACAGATTTATTATAGGTACAAAAAGATAAATGCTATTTAAACACATATTTTATGGAAACTAAAATAATCTTTTAAACTATGGTCAAATATGATTGCTTTTTTTTATCAATATTGGAGATATTGGAAGCGTAAAATGTGGAAAATTTCGGAAATGCGTTCGCGAAAATTCTCTCTAACTTTATAGTCGTTTTTTTTTGCTCTCAGCCAGGCATGCGTTACGTTATTGCAAAGGTCTTGAAAAGTTATTTCGGCAAAAAAATGTCTGGGCTCGAACAAAGGACATTCAAAATACGGTCTAAAGACGAGCGCGTGAAAAATGTCTGAAAAAAAAATTCAGTTTAACTTGGTTGTTTTTTTTCGAAACATGCAGTCTCCTCGTAGTCTATCGTTTGTTTTGAAAATTTTCAAATGTTTCAGATTCATCAAAATTGTCAAAATTTTCAAAAATCGCCGTAAATCAACGTATAACTGTCACCGCACGATATAAAAGATTTAGAAATTTTTGAGAATGGTCGAAAACATTTATTTCTCTATCCAATAAATGTTAACGGCAGGGTCGAAAGGCCTATATCCTCTAACCACGGAGCTAACGTCTAGACTGCACTTGTATGCATAGTATGCGCGACTCCTCTTATCGCTGGCTCGTCGTGTTGCACCCGTTGCAGGTGAATTACGGATGTGACACAGTATTAAGTAATTCTGTTGATCATGATTTATTAAGGAACAAGATTCTCTCAAAAATTTATTTGACTCGTATTTGAGATTTAGGAGACAAGCCAGTTTTAAAGCTTAGAAATTTAAAATTTTAATAGAAAAAGGACGACAAGGTTTGAAATTAATTCTTACCTTTGCAAATGCTTCGAGGAGATCGACAAATTCCAAAGTTTCATGTAATAATTATCTAGATACAAATCCAGTAATAGACAAAGCGTTTCGCTTATCTATTCACACATTTTTAAAATTACAAAAGATAGTATTACATTTAGTATTGCACTAGTCATCGATGATTTTTGACTGTCCGAAGGATTGAAGACGCATATTTGGATTTGGAGACCTGGAACATTTTTTTAAACGTTTTAAACATCATTCTGTATTGGAAAATTTTTTAATTGTAATGATAAAAATAACTTATCCAAACTAAAACAAATTGATTTACTTTTTGTTCGCCAAAAATTACGATAGTGACCCGCTTGCTTGAAACGAGTCAATCAATGCACAGTGGATTACAAAGCGAATCAATAGTCGATCACACAGTCGCATTCCATTCCGAAATAAGAAAATATTCGAACATCCTCTTCCCAAGACGATCGAGCAAAACGCGCGAAAGGAAGTAACGGCAGATAAGCAAACCGCGAACTAAAGTCGCGTCATTTTGCAACGAAGGCTGCATTCGTAAAATAAAGCAGAATTTCTCTGATGGGCACTTGCGCGATTGAGATCAGCCGCGGAGATTCCGCGTTCTCGTATAACTGGCAATTAACGAAAACGGCGGCGCTGAAAGTAATCCAGCAGCTCCGCGCAGCAGCAGCAGCAGCGGCAGCAGTAGTAGTGCCCTCGTCAAACGATCATTATGGTTTCCTCGTCTTGGAATCTTTCTCCCGCATCTAACAGGGGTGGGGGGGAAGGCAAAAGCATAAGCTGCACACGTACGCATTACTTTCGCCTAATACACAGACGGAGTTTCGAGCTCGCCGTGTATGTATAGCGCTGCACATCTCAAGGCTTCCATCCCCCTATTTACATTCACGACGTCGAAAACGTATTTTGCCTCGGCTCTCTCACTCCCCCCCCCCCTCACCCCTTCTCTATCTCTCTCTCTCTCTGCCGAGCGCTTACTGAAATATTTGGCCTTCCGTCAGCCAGTGCAAATCTCATTCATAATAATGCCGCTCGCAGGCTCGCGGCAGCACAATCCCCTCTTGAAACTTTCTCGTCCTCGCGTATATATATATAGCGTATACAGGACATTGCCTCGCTATTTGCCGTTTTCCAGAGGCTCGGCGGACGCGCGCGCGCTTTTTTTTTTTTTTTAAGTCTTCCTTGTGTATATGCGAGAGCTCGTGCGCGCCTGCGCGTCTCTCTTTCCGTATATACACGCGAGCGAAGAAGCTTTTTCAGTGGGAGAGCCTTTTGCATGTATGTATTCGAGACGTTTAACCCGTTTTCGCAAAGGCTTGCGAGAGAGAGAGAGAGAGAGAGAGAGAACTTGCAGCTGATGGTTGGGATACTCGAGTTTCTGTGTTACGCGGTTTCGCGATTTTTCGAAAATTTACCTTGCCTCTTCGCAAACGGCGTTCGGGCTGGTCTATGTAGTAAATTTACCTTTGCACACGGTTAATGATGTTGATTCTGTGATTTACCTGTAAGCGCTGCGGACACTCGGCATGCGAATAACACTATTATAGTGCAGTGTAATTGTTTTAATTTTGTCCGTTAATTTTGGGAGAAATGCAAAGAACTTTGAGCCACTTCAATGTCTGCTAGTTAAAATGTGTTTTCTATTTACGATATTGATCGTTTCACTATTATTTTGCCGAAGAATTAGACTTGCAAGATCCGTGCATTTTTCAGAGTTTTTTTTTGCATCTCGCCATGTGCATTAAAAAGCAGATGCAAGTGCGTGAAAGTCGATTTAAACTTTCAGATGGCAGATTTGCGGATTACTTTTTGAGATTCCTTTTTTTATCCTTGGCTCAAACTGACCTAAAATATTAAAGAATTAAAGAACGTCGTATTTTAAAACTGATATTTATGTAAAACGATAATATTTGCGACAAATCTTTCTTTAAATCACGTCATGCCGTTATTTATGATATTAGCGATCTCGGTTATATTTTTTGAGTTTAATATATCAGTCGTAAAGTACGAATCATGGTAGCCATCATCAAGTTTACTTGTCAACCCAGAAGAATCGCGTATTAAACGTTTCACAACAAAAGCGAGGAAAAATTCAATATTTCAGTTACATTACAAATGACAGCCAAATCAAACCCACTGAACTTATTAACTCGAAATTTTTGCATTACATAACGTTTAGGTGCGACGTTTACAGGAAAAATTCGCCTCCCAAGAATTATCATTTCTCCCTAAGTTCCGTACAGGCACTATTAACACGCGCCAGCCAAGTCGTATCATATTACAGAAGAGGAAAAAGGGATCCGCCGTAAAATCCGCAACTTTTTCGTCCCAAGCAAATTCCGCGGCAGTCCGTATATAGTTTCGGATTGGACTCGGGGTGTAAGACACACTCGACATTATATCGGTTCTTTAGTACACGCGCGCCTATATCACGTATAAGCGCGGAGAGGCACGCACTACTCGCATATATATATATATAGATATATAGCCGCGGACTTCTTGCCAAAACAGCCGAGGAAAAGTTAATCTATCGAGTTACGACTTTCGCCGGGCTTTCCGCCGCTTTATGTACGGGGCAAGTTCTTCATAAAATCCCGTACATATAACTCCAATATAATCCGAGAGTGTCTGGCCGCGCGTCTAAGACCCGTATGGTACAACCGAGGCGAGTCTCTCGCTCTCGGCGCTCTCCCTCGCGCGCAACGCGTATATAAAAAAAAGAAGCGAGCGCATCGAGTGAGCGTATAAAAAACAACAAACCGAAAAACAGCCCACGAGCGTCAATTGGAAACTTTAGTCGTATATTTCGAGGCGACGCGGAACTTCGTTATTTTCGGAGAGGGAGAAGAGACTCGCCTATCCGTCTATACACGTATGTATAACAAGCGTTCGGCGCGTCCCTCCCCCGCGAGCAATTATATACGTGTAGAGAGGCGTAGGATAAGAAAAAAAAATGCGCGATTCCATACGTACGCGTATGTGTGTAAATGCGCTCGGGCGGAAGTGGTCGTGTGGTCGTTGTCACACGAGATTAGAGCCGGGCAGAGAGGCTCGGAAAAAAAATTCTCCGACGACGCTTAACGAGGGAAGCCTCTGCGCCCCCCCCCCCTCCCGGCCCTTTGAACAGCCGGTACACTCTCTCTCTCTCGGGCAACTTTCTGGCATAATCAAGTGCCCTGCCTACACTTGTACGTCTTACGCGCTCACCTATACCTATGCATACGTACACATATGGCACGTGTGTATAGATATATATGTGTAGTGTGCACAGGAGAGGAGGAGAAGTCTGTGAAGCTGTTACGTGTGCTGGATATGAGCGCCGTGTGTAAACGCGTCCGTACAGAGTATATGTATACGTGCATACATGCGTGTGCATATAGATGTATATGCTTATGTCTCGCGACAGTCTGTTGCTACTGCTGCGATTTCAACGCGGGAGATGGAGAGGATATACAGAGTCGGTTGCGCGCGTGCAGCTATCTGTTGTGCAGTTGTAGTCTAACTACACTACTTTGCACTTGTATATATACAGTATACATGTATGTGTAGTATATGCATTCGAGCTTGAGGTGCTCTTTATCTCAATTTTTTTTAACCGTGGCGTGTGAGAGAGCCGACGAATTGTTTTTGTTTTTAAGGCAATCGCGCACGCGATTGCTTGAATTTTAAGGGCAGCAGCCGATATAGGCTCACGCCTACATATATGCCTCGCATGCTGAGTTCGGTATACGGATTTCGATGGCTACCAGTAGATTTTCTTTCCGAATGCTGGTAATATTGTCGAAAATAACGAAGATGCATAATTTTCGAGGCTTCTTTCATGCCGTCTCGATGGCGGTGTACTGCTCGATGTTCGGGCTCGTGTATATAGGCGAATATGTGGGAAATATCGGAAACAACTCTCCCCAAAAATTGCAAACATTTTTTTGAAGACAAACCTACCAGGCCTATTTTTTCTCGTTCTTAGGTCATTCTGAAAGAGAAAAAACTCGCGTACACGACCGATTGTAGAGTATACTTTTTTGCGGAGTAAAAACGACTCAAAAAACGAAAAATAATTGAAAAAAAAGAATTCATAGATGTTTCTCTCTCGGAAACTATGGACTTTCAAAAATATTTCATTAGAACAAAAATTCATCGAGGAATGATCTGAAATTTTTTCAGAATTTTTAAGGAAGTTTTTCGAAATTTCGATATTTTTGAATTTTTAAAATCTAAAATATTTCTCTTTTTTCGAGTCGGTTTGGCTCCGGAAACAGTATACCCTACGATCGGCCATGTATGCGAGCTTTTTCTCTTTCAGAATGGCCTAAAAAATAAGAAAAAATATGCCTAGTAGGTGAGCCTTCCAAAAAAATCTTTGCAATTTTTGGAGAGAGTTCTTTTCCGATATTTCCTAGATATGCACATATGTCGTGGAACGAAAAGATTTCAATAGCGAATGGGTGATAATATACGATTTTTGGTATATATAAATCATTTGAGTTCAATAATTACTAAGTGATGACAAGAAAATTGTGTTTAGCAGTGATGGTTCTTGTGAATACGCATACTATTATTAAATAGATCGATCAATTCATAAAAAACTGATAGTCTATACTATTAATTTAGGTGAATAATTATGCGGCAATATTGTCATCTTTCATGAGTTCGTTTTTTACGTTGAGGTGAATCTTTAATCAGCCACTAATATAATCAAAGCAATTCAATGTAGTTGTAATCAACATTTATTCTTCTTGTGAAATCAAATTCTTGTTAATATAATTAAAACTATTGGGCGTTACTTTTATTTTGTCAAAGATAATAATATCATGCATAATAAAATGAACAGTTCCCCACCGCAGTAACTCTAAAAATGCTCAGTATAATGAGATCATCATTGATTAAATTTTGTAGTTAAAAAATATTCACAATGTCCCTGAAATCCTATTTTATATATTTAAAAATTTTAAATATTTTTAATATTAAACCATAAACTATTTTATGGTTTTTAAGTTAAAAACTTTTTTTAAGATAGCATCAGTTATTGAGCGCACATAAATTGATGTGCCGATAAACATAAATTCCAATATAATGTTGCAAATATAAAATGTTTTCAATGCACTCAGATAAGTTTTGCTGCAGCTGAAGCAATCATCTCAAAAGCTATTTTTGTGTTCAAAATTGCAAAAACTATTACTTTCTTCGAAAAACCAATTAAACGCGTAAATGGTAGATAATAAAGGGATATAATTCTTCTATTAATTCAATTTTATGAAATTTCACTTGATAATTCATGTCCTCGTATCATAATAAATTTATTTCAATAAATGGTCTTCGACAAACGATTTTTTTTACAATTGCAAAAATAAATCCTATAACAAGATGCGTTAGCGGATAATCACGTATTACAAATACCAGCGATACACGACTTTGATTTGTGTTTTGGAACGTTCCTATTTATTCGCCTTAGTGTCGACGTATTTTGGAATGTTTCAAAATATTTGCAGAGTCTCGAGATGAAATCGAAATACACCCGCGAAACTGCACTATACTCGTTTTTATTTATTTTACTCCCCCGCAAAACTCTATCCGCGCAATCTTGTTTCAACAGTGTGTAACAGTTGGGTTACGTGATTGTGGCGCAAAATTATTTCGCGAAGAATACATATGTATCTGCGCAGAATTATTTCGATAGAATTATTTCGCACATATGGTGAAGAGATATTTTTGGGCAGAGTTTGTTCGGCGTCAATAATTTCACTTATTCCGTGAGCGAGAGGCTATAAATTAGGGATTTCGTTGAAGTTTTTCACTCATTCGTCGCTGGGTTAAGCTGACTTTGTAATTTATAAAGCAGTGCAGTCGATAGATTTAAGGTAATGAATTATTTTTCTATTGTGAAAATTGCGAGTACACATACTTTTGATTTTCGTTCTGCGCATTGTACTGCATACCTGCCGTAATAAAAATGGTGATTGTATAGATAATGCTTTAATTAATAGTTGATACTTGATTGTGATTTATTTTCCAACGTATAACATTAAGTCTTCCTTAATATGTATCTAACAAAAAAAATGCAATACCCGGTTTTCGTAATGTCTGTGTATAGACCAATTATTTTTATATTTAAGAAATGCATTTTATTTATCAAAATTCGTGATTATCAGGGTTGGTGAATAATATGAGTAAAGATGAGCAATCAATTCATTACATTTAAAAAATAACCGATTAATCACTTTGTTACTGATTAAATTCCTGTAACTTTTCATTCGTGCTATGAATTCGAATAAGTGTTATTGATTTTCAATTATCAAATGATATTGATATTCAATTGTCAAAAATAATACCGTCCAAAATGAGCATCCGATGAAGGATTGAGAATTTTAAAAAAATGATAGCTTATTTTCTACGTAATAATCTGCATATGAACACAAAAATTTCATGCAGCACTAAGAGCATACAAGAAATCGTCAGATATCGAATATTTCATTACCGCGTACTCTGCAAACATTCAAATAAACAGCTCTAAAAGCGACCTCACTCGTCCTCCAGATTTTACACCTTTACCCCCATCGTCCCAATTTTTCCGTAATTCACATTAATTTAGATAGCAAAAAAATGGCTTCCACTTGATTAACACATCGAGCAACACTGAGAGCTGGTCTATTTTTTACCGGAGCACGTTCCCGCAACAGATTTGAAAAATTCAGAGCCCAGCGCATTTAAATGACGCATTACTCGCCAGTCCTCGCAAAGTTTTTGCGACTGCTCACGGGGAGAAGCATTTTTTTTTTCGAGAGAGAGAGTCCCTCGAGGGCTTCGCTCTCCCCGTATGTGTCCGCTGCTCGCAACGACTTAGCTTCATGTATATATTTGCCGTGTGTCGCAAAAGTGAGCTTCGAACAACAAAAGAGGAAGAGACGCTCTTACATCGTGTTTGTGGCGTTCTACGGCCCCGGAGAGTCTTCGTGCCTCAAATATCCTCGGATTTGAACTTGCGAGTCGAAGCGACGCCGGTGGTGGTTCAACTTTAAGCTCAGCCGTGTGCAAGCCTGTCAAAATTGATCGATTTTCATCTTTTTTTTTAGCTCGAGAGCTTGCAACGCGCGCGCGCGCGTAGGTGGATTTCGTCGCGTGGCTTGCTAAGACGAGCTTCTGCCTGTTCTAATTCATTTTTTTCGAAGTTTTTCGAATTCTGTGGTTTTTTTAATGGTAAAATTTGGGAAAACGTAGCGGACAACCTCTATGACTCAAGAGAACAAACGAATTTAAGATAGTTCTCAATGGTTTCTTGTACAGGTTAGTGGTAAAGAACTGACAGTCATGAAACCTATTAAATACTTAGAAAAATGCGTTGCATTTTCTTAGAACCTAATTAAAATAGAAATTTACTGTAAAAAATGAGGTAGAAATCCGAAATTTCAGCTTATGGATAATCTGTGCTACAAATATTTTGAGCGTACTTAAACTTGGCAAAACCATTTTAAAGACCGTACAGTACTTCACGTACTGTACGGTCTTTAAAAAATTCAGCGCTGCGACAAGTACTGTTTCATTTCAACAACTGAGCAAAAATCAGGACACTCGCAATTTTAATAATCACTTGAAAGACATGGCAAGCTTTTAATCTCCAATTAAAAATATAAGCTTAACAAATGTGTTTCTCGTGTCTTTAAAAAAACCACGACCACTCGTATTGCCATACAGGAACTTCGATCTCTATCCGATCGCCAAGCCAAGCTGCCCATGTAAGAATGAATCTACGGCCCAGTACTGGCCCAATAATGGCAGACTCTATAGCAGCACTGGCAGCTAGTACTTGCCCATTATTGGACCAGTATTGAAATGATAAGAACGACCCAATACTGCAGTAATTTACTGGTAAATTACTGGAGATCAGTATTGTGCCGTTAATGCAGAATAAGGAAAATGACGTATATTCAAAATTTTATACACACCCACACACTCACACCTACACATACCACACACACGCGCGCACACACACACACACACACACACATATATATATAATTTAGAGAGAGAGAGAGAGATATATATATATATAGAGAGAGAGAGGTGTATATCATAATAATGTATGAATCATTTTTATTTTAATTATTTATTATTTATTATATTATATAGCAAAAATTCTTATTTTCTGTTCAATACTGAGCCAATACTTCAGCACAATACTGAGGCAATACTTTCGCGCAGATATTATCTATACGAATATTTGAGCTCCGTCTAAAGGCTGGCTAAATTTAAATGTATTTAGATGAGTGTGTATACACTATCTAGTATGATTTTATCCCTCAGTAGTTAGTTAATATTCTTTTGTTGGCTTTTATCGATCTCTCCGAGGCAGTGGTTCAGAAAGGGTTTAAGAAATCAAAATCCCTTTCTGAACCACTGCCTCGGAGAGATCGATAAAAGTCAACAAAAGAATATCTGGCTAAATTTATTGGGCCAGTACATTTTGGCAGTATTGGCCCGTTCTTATCAAATCAGTACCGGAGCATTAGTCTGCCAGAGGCCCTATTCAGCGTTTGTAGTGCACGAGGTTCATGATATAACGAACGTCGTTTCTAAGCGGAAATGCATACGTCGCTAATTTCAATTATTTAGACATTAGTATGTTAAAAAAAATTTGTGCGCACTATAACAGCGTAAAATTAAAGTCTTTTCAAAAAGCACTGCAAACCCGTGGTGTAAAACAATAATTAATTAATATTTAAGAATTACAATCGTAATGCTTGTTTGCGTTCAAATCGTGATGTAATAACAATCGTAATCTTAGTTTTTATCGTTCTTATTAATGACCTATGCATTTTATAGCATTAACGCGAGCGTTATTTTAATTAACGCTAGCATTAATCGTTAAAATTTGTATTGTTATCGTAATTTTTCATTATGTAATTAAGCGTTAAATTGATTAACGCCAGAGAGCTAAGCTTTTTATGCACGATTTTTGGCTCGTGCATAAAAATAAGCGTTAATTCACGTTAACGCTGGCGTTATTGTATTTTTTTCCATCAGCGGCCGCGTAAAACCCTATAACTTCAGCGTAAACGTAATAATTATTGGCACAAAGTGAAAGTTACCACGATTTTTCGGCGTTAAGTCGGACTTAACGCATGCGCTACAAACGTTGAATAGGGCCGAAGTACTGGTACACAGTATACTGACCGATAGTACACGGCCAGCATTGAGCCGTACTGTCAGTGTTAGCAATTCTTGCAACGGTGTCACCCGATTATACGTACACGAAAACTCAGGTGAAACATACGCGCATAAATATTTCTTTTCAATGCGCTCCAACGTTTCGGCGTATACGAAACGAGCAGAGGCAAATGGAATTCGGCGAATCGACGCAGGAAACACTAACAACGTTCCCGAAGCAAGACACCACGAGAACTTGCCGTTTTCCAGTCGACTGAAGTACGACGAGAGGAAAGGAAGCTATCGCGAAGACGAGGCAAAGGAGAGTTGGCGCGTCCGGCGAAGTGCGGTGGTCGATAAAGAGAAAGAGAGACCGAGAGAGGAAAAGAGAGAGACTTCCGTACTCTTGGCTTTTATAGAGATGCCTCGCACGTCACATTAACGACGGAATGGATCACGTCCTAGCGCCCTCGTAAAGTAATGCGCGTTGGACTTTGTTTAGCGGCTCAAAGTATAGCGCGCGCGGGCGCGCGCGGCGTAAGCCGTTTTCACGCTGCCATTTCTCTCATTCTCGCAGCGCTCTTTTTATCTCCCTCCCTCCCGCCCACCCCCCCCTTTTTTACACAGCTCGTCCTCCTCTATATCTCCCCGAAATAAATTCCTTCCTCTCGCGCGCGCGGTGCACTCTCCTTTGTTCTCCTAATTATCATCGCGCATCTTTTTATTTTAATTCCCCTTCTATTCCTTTTATTATTAGCTCTCCCTTTTCATTGTCCTCCACTCGCCGCGCTGTGCCGCATCCCCGATTTCTTTTTCTTCTCCTTTCTTCCCCCGCCCGCCGCTCCCGAGCGCGTCTCTCTGTCGCGCGGAAAACGCGGGCTACTGCGCTGCAGCCGCAACTGCGGACTTTCGCGTTTTCGCGCGCGTATAGGTGAGCGTTGTTTAGAATCATTTCTTCGACGCGTCGAGTGAGCGATTGTCCTTGACCACCTGGACTTTGCAGCGTTTTAGGCCGAGTCTGAAAACAGTGGGACGGTTGCGTTTCAGAGCTGAGTCAACGATAGTTGAACGGACGTAAAAACGGATGCACGGTTTTATTTTTCAAAGAACTTTAATGCTATCAGTATACTTGAATGAAAACTAAAATTTTTTACTTAGATATTATTTTTTTCTGTCCGGCACTGTTTGTATACTTAAAGTCTGGTACTTATTAAGTACACTTTTATTGTACTTACGCGTACTTTCATTTGCTTTTATTTAAAAAACAACGCGTTTAACTACTTTTTTAAACTCGAAATAGCGTACATAAAAATCTACTTGAATGAAAGAAAAGTACTTATTAAGAACCAGAATAAATCAGTGCTTTTTTTCTTAAGTATTATGAAAGTATAAGTAGTATCGACTAGGACTACAATAAAGTTAGGTAAGAACAAAATTTTGAGTGTCAAAATATTTAAAAGAAAATGTTAAAAAAACATAATCGCTAGCCTTCTTTCCTGACTGGTCACCAAAATTGTGCAATTGAGTTGGGCTAATAATAATCATAATAATAATAACAATATAGTAATAATAGTAATAATATAATAATAATAATAATAATAGAATAATAATAAAAATAATAATAATAATATTGAGTGTTAATCGAGTGCTTGGTCACAGTATACCCGCATTATATGGATGAGAAGACAACATAACACATCCTCTGCATCGCATGATCCAGTCCTCTTCCTTGATTTCTGACAGTCTCATCAGACCCGTCTCGGGTTTTTACGTGCACGACGGCTTTAACGGCCGATGCTATTATAGTCCCGATCGACGCGAGACGTAGAAAACGAATTAACGAAGAACGGGACGAGCTCTGCTGACGAAGGGCGAATCCTACAATTTTTCCCACCCGTACAAGAGAGAGAGACAGAGGACATATATATATAATCTCGGCCTTCGCGCGCGCATTTCGTGCGCGGCTATACAAGTATACGAACGCTGAATTTTCCTTGCGATTGTTTATTATATATCGTAAATTAGGCATATCTTCTTTATGCACTCACTAATTTTTATTCGACAAAATCGGCATCCGATGATATGCATTATGCATATCGGTTATCACACGCGTCCCAGTACCTATGTATATATATTATACGGAAGACGAGATTATTCGAGAGATTATTTTCCCTCGGAAAACCGACCTACCACTGCATGTTCCTACAGCGCACGACTCTCCTTATACCGTCTAGTCTCGCACGCACAATGTTTGACAATACTCCTGATGACTGAGTATAAACATATATACAACACGTGTACTTGCAGACACAGCGAGTCAGCGGGAGAGACTGTATTATACGCGACTGGTGCGTACACGGGGTATGTGTATACACGCGAAGGAAGAAGCCCGGCATCAGCATGGGCGAAAGTTTGATTAGTCCGAAAAGGAAGAGTGAGCCGAGAGTGAGAGAGAGAGAGAGAGTTGGAAGGGAGAGAGAGAGAGAGAGAATCGCGTTCCGAAACCATACCCCTCTAGGGAAATCTCTGAGGACGTTTGATAAGAGGCGCGTGATTCCATTCGCTCGCTATAGAGCTATATAATACGTGGTGGGGATGAGAGAGACAGACGAGGAGAATCTTGCTTCGGTTTTACATCCGTCACCACATTCGCCGGACGCTCGGTATACTTCTCGAGGAGAAAGAGAGAAAGAGAGCTTCTTTTCTTCTCCTCGCGCATAAGTACGCATATCCTTTCGAATTCAACGTTTCTTTCCCCCTCGCTCCACTCGAGGTACTACAACGGTCGATCTGTATTGGCTGTATACGGCGGTATACGCTGCGCAAAGTGGATCTTTCTCTGTACATAAAGCCAAGTCTCGGATTCGCGCAGTTAGCTGTCTTCGGCTCGGCGCGAGTGTATCCCGATGCGCGCATTGATTTTCGCGACTTTCGCGCTTATCGATTCGGCGGAGGGGCGAGGGGGGAGGGGGCGCTCGCGCGGGCGTCTTTTCCCAACGCGAAAAACCGGAGAATTCAATTTGAGAATTTTGAAAATTTTCGACAATTTCGAATATCCCCGGGAGGAAAACAAATAAGCGCGCGAAGGGGGGGGGGGAGCAAGGGGTGTCACTGGGGCGGGCCACATACGAATTTCATACGTCGCGCTCGCGCGCGAGAGTGTACTCTTTCTCTCTCTCGCCCTTTTCGGCGCGAAACGAAACTTTTTAAAGTCCCAAACCTTACGCTGCGAATATCGACTTTTACGGGACCGGTAACCATATTCGCAATAAAAAAAAATGTCTCGTTTCGTTGGAAAAATTACACGTGGAGGGGGGAGGGCAGTTCGTAGCTTAGCAGAGCCGATAAAAAGTGATCTCCACCCCCACCCCAGCCTGGAATATTGAAACAACACGAAAAAAAGCTCGTTCTCATATTGTAATGCGAATAATCCGCGTCGACAGTGATTTTTACTCGGCCGCGGTGTGCGTCTGTGCGCACATCACGTACCAGAGCCGGCTAAAAACGCAAACTAAAAAACAAAGCCGAGGTAGCCTCTTTTGCAAGCCAATCAGAGAGTCCGAACAAACGTTTCTCTTTTTTACTCGTTGTTTGCGCGGCCGTGCGACTATAGTTTTATTACAGAGCAAACCTCGAATGTCCCTTCGTTCTCTCTCTCTCTCTTCGTTGCGGAAACGTAGGTGGAAAAAGTCGCGGCTGCTCCGGCGCTGTCCAATTTCCATGTGGGATGAGCGCGAGCTGCGAGCACTATAATGGCTTCGTGGTTTTCTAATCAGGGCTTTGGCTTAACATTTTTTTTTTACCGTGACAGCTTTTGAAGTAATACGTAAACTCGCGGCGCTGCGCGGATTCGCTCTCGTTCATCAGTGTATAATAGTCAACGACGAGAGATCGCTTGGACGAGTGTCTCGTTCTTTTTGTTTTTTGATTGCTTCGAGCTTTGCTATTCTAAAATTTTCAGCTTCGTTAAGTCAACTATTTTTGTGGAACCGCTCGATCCTCGGTAGAATGGGGATGAAACCCCATTTCGTTTTATCTAATATGCTGAAACCCTTTTGTACGACATCCTGTTGTTTTTCGCATGATTCTCATTTTACCAAACATCTCGCCTTTATGCGATAGAATTTCTATTTTATCCAACATATTCTCCTTATTACACGACCCCGACACTTTATTTGTTATCCTTTTACATTTTCACTTACATTTATCAAATTCATGTTTTTTACGTAACACTCCTTTTATGTGATACAAATTAAGACAAATTATAATTTGGCAGTGATTTCATTAAACCTATATTATACATGCAATTATTGTACACAAACCACCGTGAAAACTTAATGGACCGTCGTGCGAGCTGCTCGAAAATAACGAATTAATCCGACCAGATTTTGATTAGGCCCATTGAATCACTGATGCATTTACGGATATCCTATTAATTCGCGTATACACGCACGCGTCACCTCAATAAGATATATATGCAGACCTTCGTCAAGAGGCGTCTCATACGCGAGCTGATTCTCGAGTCTCCCGTTCGCTTATATCCGTGTATATACCGACGCAAGTTTGCCCCAAGTTTGCCTCGACAGACAAATGTTTAACGCCGATCTTTGTTAAGCAATCTCGAGATTATGGTATATATTCCGCTGATTACATCGAGTCCTCTGTACGCGCGCCGCAGCGAAAATTATCCTGTTTACATGGAAATCGCGATTGCGGAGACTCCGCGTTATAGCTCTCGCCCCCTCTCGATTACGGGAAGACGGCGGCAATCTTCGGTAAAAAAAGATATCGAGTGCACCGTACGTCTGCGCAGGGCTTGAAAAGCAAAACGATCGTATACCTACATAAAGCGAACTCGTATGTCGAATTTCAAAAAATAAATGCACTTTTCTTTTGTCTAGAATTCGCAAAAAAATTTTTTAAGCTAGAGCTTTCGGACCAATGGGACTTTCTTCTGTACGCCAAAAGATGATGAAAAATGCCGAGGAACATGCGAAGTATAGAATATGAAAATTTGACATGGGGAGGCATATGGAGGAAAAAGAAAAAATTGGCTATTCGGATTTTTATTATTATTTTTTTTTAACGGGCATAACTTTTGATCAGAGCATCGAAACTTGGCATACTTTTCTTTAAATTAAAGCTCTTTTCTAATACTTTATTATATTGTTATTCGAAATTTTATTGTTGCCTCGGGAACATTCGTAGTCGTTATTATTCCAGTGTTTTGACGCATTAATTTTCTGCTTAAAAAAAGCATAAAATGGCTCAGAAATATGGTTACTAGTCATTTTTCCCATGTTCCTCTACACTTCTGACTATCTTTCGGCTCACAGAAGAAAGTCTGATCGGTCCGAAACCTCTAGCTTAAAAAAAAATTTTTTCGATTTCTAGACCAAAGAAAAGTGCGTTTTTTCATATCGAAATTCGACATATACTCGAGAAAATTATGCGCAGACGATTTTATCGCACAGACTCGTTCGAGCAACACTATATTACATTTGTGTATACCGGCAATCCGCGTCCTCGTATTTGCGCACATGACGACTGCGTGCAATTAAGTTTTCCGCGCGGACTTCGCGATTAACTATTGAATTCCAAGGCGGAACCGAGGCGAGGGAGGGGTCGAGCTCCCCCCCTACCAGCCAGCCAACTTGTCCTGTTTTCCGGCTTGTTTCCTCCGCGAACCTGGGATTTGCATCAAGCACCAGCGCCGTGTATATAGCGCACACAGTCGCGCACACTTTCTCCCTCCGCGCGCGCGTATAGTTGCAACAGCAGCAGCAGCAGCAGCAGCAGCAGATGCGGCATTTGTATATACTATACAGAGTCGGTAGCCCGCCGCGCTTCCTTCTTTATTTCTTATTCCCTTTTCATAAGTTTGCGCCTTTTGTTGTGTCGTCGTCTGCGTGGATAACGTTTTATTGCTCCCGCGGCTCTCTCGGTGAGCCGAGAGAGGGAAAGAGAGAGAGAGAGAGCTGAACTTCGAGGCAATATGCGAATGGTACACGGGGCCAAGTTTTTCGCCCGGGCGAAACAATAAATCGGAGAGAGAGAGAGAGAGAGGGCCGCGACGAGTCGCCTCGCCGCGGAAAAACTTAACGACTGCCAGTGAGCGGAATAGCTTACGCAGCGGCTCCTTTGTAAAGATACCTGTATTGTCGTGTATTTTTCCTTCGTTTGGTTAGATACTAATTAGCCGCGAGTAAAGGAGGCAGTCGCTTCAGGCTGAGACTCAAATTTTTTTTTTTTTGAGCTCGAGAATAAGCTGAAACCGAAAATTTTGTTGTTACTATGATGATGCTCGAATATTGCTATGAATATAATCACTGGAAACGTGAGTTTGCACTGCAATATAATATACAAAAATGTCTCGACTTGCTCAGTTAGGCCTAATACTGTGAGCGTAGGAAAAGAGAGGGAAAGTGCGTTTATGAGTGTTTATGACGCCGAAGGTCCCTTTTGTACCTCTCAGCTCTTTTATATTCTATTCCACTCCTCTTAATCTCGCATAGAGTCTAGCAAGAGTATGTCCTCTAAGTAGCCGCTCCAAATAGAAGTGAATTATTCCTTATACGTATTCAGTAAACGAAGATTGAGTTTAAGTGAAACTAACGCTATTTTATTCTTAAAGAATATTCATCCATTTCCAATAGTTGATAAAATAATACAAGTGAAACAAAGTGTGTAATAACACTTATGGTCAACTTATATGATACGAACCTGCGGACTTTGTCGCTACTGATAGGACTTAGAATAATCAATATTTCTTTAGAAAAAGTTTAAAAATAAATTTTTCAATTTAGAGGAATCATTTTCACTGCATTCTCTCGGCTGAGAGGTTCGCTAACATCACAACACAGCCCTAGTTGACAAAGGAATCGTTTTTAAACTTGTTTGAATTTCACTGCTTACCAATTATTCAAATTTCATTTTCCACATTCACGTGTACATCGTGCATTGCTCTGAAATGGGATTTTCGCGGAGAGAAAGTAGTTCGAAAAAGGCTGCAAAAGGAAAAACAGCGTCAAGCCATTAAACTGCGAAGAACGTAAAATCAATCGAGGCCGCATTCAAAAAATAATCCCCCCCTTCAGAGATAACAGGACTGTTTTGTTCCCTTAAATACGCGACTATCAAGCCTCATCTCGGCGACATGTTATAGGATGTATCAAAGCTCTTTCTCTCTCTCTTTCTCTCGGCTCTCTTGCATCTCCTCCCATAGATATATATCTACTCCACTCGAGACGTTCCATTAATATCGCGTTCCGCAGTCGTCGCTGTTCTCATTTCGCTGCGCTGCAGTCCTCTCTTTCTCTCTCTCTCTCTCTATCTCTCCGGCGTCCTTTGTATTTTTAAACGAAATTCATTTTTCTTCAGCTCATTGCATCCCTATAGCCTCTCGCTTACGCTTGAGAGCCGCCGAAGCTTTCTCGCTCTCTCTCTCGCTTCTCAAAGTAAAATAAATCTCGCCCGCGTCCTTATATTCTCCCATGCGCGCGCTCGCGGCTCTCGTTTGTCTTTGCGCGCGGTGTAGCAGTAGCGGCGCTGTATACGGGCCGCTCCCGACTACTGACCGCGAGGCCCTTTTAAAGTCGATCTGCCGAAAGAAGCGTAATGGTCAGGATTATTCGCGGTATTGACGCGCGTCTCCGGGGCTAGAAAAATAATGGCTCTGGAGCTCGGCGGAACGAGTGTGCGGTTTGCGTGGCGATATGGCTCGCGGCTGTTCTGAATGATCTGAGAAAAATCAGCGAGCGATACTGTACGAGATGTTGTAGACTTTCCTGCGTTGTATTGTGCGCTTCAATTTCTTTTAGAAATTAAAAGTTTCATCTCTCGTTTTTTTACATTTTTTCTTGTTAAGGAAAAGCAATGATCGGTTCTTTTTCCCCGGTATTGCCATCATTTATTTATTCGCAAGCAAGTTTGTTATAGGTATACTATTATAATGAAGCATAGGGTATTATTACCGCAATAATAGCGCAAGAGTTATGGTATTATGTGCTTCGTTTAAAGTTTCCTATCTCTATAGTAATACAAGAGTTCGAGGGATATAAATTAAAGCTCAGCGTTGATCCTTGTGATAATCTTCAAGAATGAGTCCTCAGCCAACCTGGAATAATTTCTGTCTATGTAGATATATCCTTGGCTGTCCCCGCTTCGCTCTCCTCGTCAACTCCTCATTTTTATTTCAATTTCTATCTCTTCAGCCATATTTTAATTGACTTTCTTCGCGTCACATTTTTCACGCTCTTCGTCGGTCACTTAATTTTTCACATTATCTGCAAGCATTTGTATATTTATTCGTGGTCTTATTATTACTACGTCTGATCGCTCTACTTAAAGCACATTTTATTCTAAAATTGTTAAATATTAAATTACGACGATTTCTTATTTTATAAAATGACACTTATATTTCTATAAATTTTATATAGCTTTTTATATAGCTTTGTCTTATTTTCTTCTAATTGCATAGTATATTTTTACTCACAGCCCAAAAGTTCTGGGTTCAAGCTCGAGCTTCGGCTTTTCTGTCATTGGAACACCTCTATATTTGTATACGCCTGTATGCTGTAGGTATGCTTAAGCGTCTTACAACATCGAAGCTCCATGTGGTTAGAATTTCACTATATACGTAATCTGTGGATGCATTGTGCTGCTAAACTGTAAGTCCAGTTGAGATGCATCCAGTCGAGATCCAATGTGGTACACATCAGTGGTCAATAGAATGATCCGTATAAGACTCGAAAAAAAGACTTGGGTAGGCTGTAAAAAAATTATTAAAAAAAATTCTACTCCTATATAACTTTTGTTTAAGTAACGTTAATCACGTCATCCAATTTTTTCTCCTACATCTTACTTTAATTACGAATTTAAGTCTACAATATGTTGCATTACGTCGTGTAAAAGGAAAATTATCTGTACGAACGGGTAGTGCGAAGGTGGTAGGGTATAAACAACTATATATAATATATTAGGAAGATAATACATATAGAAGGAAATCCGAGCAGCAGCCGGCGGTAATCGCATCAGAGATTACGCTACTTACTCGGCTTTCCTCGACTTCTTTTTCTTTGATCTCATCCTCTTTTTTCTCGTTCGCGTCGCAGCGTTCGCAGCTCATCGTTAAACTTGCGCACAGCCCCGCGCTTTTATTTCGCACTTACCTTTTTTACTTCTTCTCTCACTTTCTCCCTCTCTCATTCTCTTTCTCTCGTGCTCGATGTCTCTCTCTCTCACTCTCTTTCTCTCTCGCGCCTTCTCAGAATGGACAAATTTTATCCCCCTTGTATTGCGAGTAGTAAGCCGACGCGACACCTCGATCTGTCGCCGTCGTCGTCCGAGAAAGACGGCGTGTGAAAAAGAGAGAGATAGAGAGAAAGAGAGAGAGAGAGAGAGAGAGAGAGAGAGAGAGAGAGAGAGAGAGTGAGAGGAGCTTGGCGAGCTTCATCGCAAAAGACAGAGGATTCGTTGACGTTGCTGTTGGCACTTCTCACGGATCAGACGATAAGCTACTTCCATTGCAAGCACTTAGTTACTCAATATATAGCTTCTTATAATTATAGCTGACGCTGAATTTTGCTTATATTTACACCGCTTTAAGTTATATACTTGGCTTATTAATTAGTGCGATCGTGTCTTAGCTGGAAACAAAGAAAAACAGTTGTATGGGTTTAGTCGATTAGCAAGTATAGATTATGATAACTTTTATAATTATTACGTTATACGTACAATCAGTTTAAAGAATTATTGCTTCCTCGTGATTTTGATATTTAATTAATTTGTTCAGTGATCTCGCAATCGTATCAGCAATTGTTTGTCCATTATCTAATGAAATTTGATATCTGCTAACAGGTCGCAATACTTCTAATATTAGGTACACGGTAAATTGAAAAATAAGCTTATTCACTCGGATCAATTAAATTAGCCAATTATCTGTATTATTTATAGCTATAGGTATAATATATTCATAGAAATTTATAGTTATAATAAACGTATCTTTGTCCTTCTCATTTTGATATACTTGAAAGTGTGATTAATTATGTTAGGAATATACATTGAAGCTTATTTTAGAGACATGATTTGTTCTAAATGGTTCAATTATTCAATGGATTATCGAAGAAACTGCACGATAAGAACCGTATAACGTTGGACCTTTGACGTAAATGAATAAATATCGATTATTACCGGGGATATTGCTTGGTAATAACTTTCCGAGCATTGTTCATCAGCGCAACTTCTATTATTACAAAAGTGTGGTAATAAAATTTAACTTTTGTAATGCGCTAATAATTAATATAATGTTTAATTGCAGCATATAGATATGCATGTATCACAATATGTGTTCAACAGACTCAAAATACATCGAAGAATCGATTTATGGTGCAACTGTTGACTGGTATAAGCCAGAAACTCATATAATAATTAATAATAAATCAAAATAAGCCAACACGACTACTTTTGTGGAAAAGTCAGAGGTAGTATTCAAGACACGTGAATTTAACGGTGATTAAATAGTATTCTCGCCTATTGCCTGAGGAATTCCCCCTCCCGCCTCCCCTCGCCTCCTATTCCATCTGATTTATTAGAACAGCGCAAGCCGACTACATACACAACTTCATCATTTTGTATATATGACTAACATAACTTCTTATTTTCGCCTTTCTTCCAAATAATTGATATAACAGCAGTTTTTACATTAATTGTCATTAGTCTACTAATTGTATAGTAAAATATTAAGGACTATGCCGCTCAAAATTAAGAATTGAATTCAACAAGACTCTGATTGTGTATCATTAAAATAATGAATAACAAAAAATTTTATCTTTAGTTATTGAATATTGATACATACATATCTTTTTGTTGATTCAATGCATGCAATGCATTTCTGTAGTATATAGTTATGCAGGTACAGTATTTATTATTAGATAGATTACAAGGAGTTCCACCACCTCCTTCATGTCATAGGTATGGCTTAAATTATGGAAATGATTCTTTAATCAAAAAAGTGGAACACATGTTTCGAAGACTTGTCTCATAACAGCTCTAACGCTGTAGACTTTCCAAAAAATCAAAAATTGTACTAGATCAATCTAGAAGAAATTTGAGAGAAAGTTCACAGTTTTCGAAAAAAATAAAAATTGGAGCATAAAAACAAAAAATGATATAGGTCACCATATATCATTGGAAAAAAAATTGGGTAGAAAGCAACACGCATTCTTATAATTTGGACCTAGATGCTACTTCACGTATCAACTTTATGTGTATGAAAACATATAAATAGGTAAAATCATCGATTAAAACATTTGTTTTCAAATAATGCATTTTTTTATTATTTTCGATTTTTGTATAATAAAATTAAATTTTAGAAATTTTTAGTTCTACCATTGGAAAAAGCACCCTAATTAATGAAAAACAGTGATTCCCGTGCGAATTCCTTGATAGTTTTGGATAATTTTGTACGTTAATGGCTGAAATGATTTCTGACTATAAAATCACTTACAGAAAGTAACTCAAGGAAAGTAATTTTATGCATTATTATTTTCTTAAAAAGACATTTATTTCTTAACTTTTTTGATCTCACAATTAAATTTTAAAAAGTTAGTAGTTAATTTAATAATTGCGTTTAGGAGATTTTGATTAATCTCCCGTGCATTCATTGTATATATATCTTGAATTATTTGTCAGGGCAAACGCAACTGCGGTGAATGCAGCTACATGATCCACAGGCATTGTTGCATCCATCAGCTATAATACCATTTAAAAAATAAAAATTAATGATTTTATAAATTTCATTTCGGGTGGACATCAATATTTCGAAAATATACTTTGTATTTAACTTAATTCGACAAATGATTATTTTTTTAATGAATGTTAATTATCTCGAAGAACCTTGCAAATGAATTTTAAATAAATATTGATTATAAGTATATATAAATAATAATAATTTGTGTTCATGATATTTTGAATAATAATTCTCGCATTTTTGAGGTCCAATTGCTCGCAGTTAATTATTTTGAAATGTCTTTGAAAAAAGCTATTTGTAAAATACAAAAATCGATTTATATTTTATTATTTTTAATAACTTAAATATTTTCTAATTATGTTATAAAATTAGATACATGAATTTACTGTTCTTATGTGCTTTCTGAATATGGACCATTATAATTTTTGATATTTGAATAATGAAATGCGTATTCAAACAAAAAATGATTCCAACAATGAAATCAAATGTAAAAATAACTTTCGAAATACTGAAATTTACCCATGACATTGTGGTGATTGCTATAGTATAAAATTCAACTTACCAATAGCACTGTTAGCCATGCAGACAACGACAACGACTACAAATAAAAGGTAAGCAAGAGTTTGATGCATTTTGACGGCTAGAGGATTTCTTGACGATTTCAAGTAACGTTTCGCTTTGACAAGTTTGAAAATGTGCAGCACATTTATATGCTTCGTTTATCGGGTATTTGCATCATGAGGATGTACAATAATAGAAGCGCAAAATAAAATATACTACGAGTCAACAAAATCATGTCTGGTATTGATAAGACCAAGAAATTTTCCTGTTATCATTGTCAAAAAAGAATACGTTGCAAAATCGTTCGTCACAAAATGAAAATGTTAAAATAATAATAGCAGATAATTGGGTTTAGCCGTGACCTAATAAATCAGGTTCTTTTACAGTAAATGTAGCGCTCACTACTACTTATGTATATAATATGTATCGTACGGATAGGCGGGACTACGGATTTAGATAGGCTGTTGCATGATACAAAATTATGTGATATAGTGATATCTAAGTGGTTCATCATAAAGTTCACATCTTCAAATTCAAATGTCACGTTTATTATAACACTAGAGCAATAACAGTACTAAAAATGTTAAATAAACGTCATTGTTTTAAAATTTAAAGAATTTAAATCTAAGACAAAATTAAGCAATCTGAAAAAATGCAGTTTAAATAGTTAAAATAAATAATTTTAAATTATTCTGAAATTTTTTTTTAAACTTTTTCTTTCGTATTTAAGAAAACTTGTCAAACTGAACAGATATCAGTAAACATATTATAATAATGAGAGCTCATGTATCCATTTTCAATTTGCGGTATATACATTTAAAGGTCAGGCGGCAATGAACATGAGATATTAATTGTCTAAGTTTTTTTCCTAAGTTCCTAAGTGCATAATGTACTGTTTCAAGAGGAGATGATATACACGGTGACCGTCACTAATGGTGCGATAGAACAATGTATACATCCTATAGTACACTGCGTGTACTGTATCTTTGCCGAACTGAAATAAGCGATAGCGACATTGCACTGTATCTGTTGCCGAATTATCAACACGATTTTTTAATATGATAGCTGAAACATTGCAATGCAGTGCTCTCCTCTAGTACAAAAGTTAAAGACTTTCTTTTTCGTCTCGATCTAGCTGTCGCTTGAGGCTCTTGCGAACAAGTGACCTCTCCTCCTCACCCTCGGGCCTGGCAGACCTCCCTTCCTTCCTAGAGGCCCACTCTCCTCCGGGTCAGCTTCCTTCCTTCCTCGTCGCTCTCTCCCCTTATTGGCTCGTCACCCGATCGCCTAACCGGCCTCGACTGGACGTTGCCGCCCACTCGAGCCGAACTTCGACCTGCACCCTTGGAACCGGAGCTCGTTGGAGGTCGTTAGACATCCTAGAGAGCGGGGCCCGCTCTCTAACTATTTGGCGTGGCGGCCACGACTACGCGCTGCGTAGACGTGCCGTAAGGTGACGAGTCCGCGGAGAGAGCGATCCCTTTGTACGTACTCCCGACTCGCGGTACTGTGCTCTTCCCGTTTTGCGCTGCATTTGTTACCTCGCGCGCCGGCACACAAATTAAATTGAATTCGCTTCTCTCACGCGCATCTAATACCGTTCTCCAGCAAGATTTACATTTTTTTTTTTTTTTTTTTTTACCGTCATTTTCGAGACTCGTGTTTTTACTATTTGATTATCCGCTCGAACGGCGGAACTGCGCGCGTGCGATACACGTGTCCTCGCTGCCCCTCTTTTATGAGGGCTACCTACTCCTACCTCTAGGCCCCCTCGGTCCTCGGCTGTAAATCTCGGGCCCGCCGTCGTTCGCTCACTCGTCGCTGTCGCCGGGCGGAACGGTTATATTCTGCAACTATCCCTTATAAACGGCGCGCTTTCGAAACGTGCCCAACCGCGGTATCATAAACATTTCTTCTTCCTGTTGTTTCTATATCAATACGCCTATATACTGACACAGGCGCAGCGGCCTTCCTGAATTGACCAATTTAGCGACGGCGCGCGTGAACACTTAAGCGCGTACAATAACGTCTGTTCTCTCTCTCTCTCTCTCTCTCTCTCTCTCTCTCTCTCTCTCTCTCTCTCTCTCTCTATCTCTCTCTCTCCGCAACAGATCATTATTTGCCAGAAGAAGAATTGTATAGATATGATGAAAAATACACTAAAATCTTGCATAAACTTTCAATTTTGCTCTCTAGATAATTTGAAAGATAAGATTCTTTGGAAATAAATTGAATGATAAGTACATTTTTTTCTTAGTTCAAACATTGAATATTTATTTATTATGAATAATAGCAATTCCAAAATAGTTTGCATTATGAAAAAGTTATATGTAGTAAAAATGCGCATATTTAATTCATTTTTATTCAATAATACTTTGACATAAGTGAAAGAGAATTGTCAAATTATACGAACTGTAAGTTTCTCTTAGTGGATGTGGTATTTGCACAAATATATCCTTCGCGCCACAAGGTTTTTTTAAAACACTAATTTTTTGAAACGTCGCTCTCCTTTTCACAGTTTTTCTCGAATTCTCGAGAAAATATATTTTTTTACGAACTTAGACAGATCTTTTCTACCATTATCAAAGCGTGAAAATAACAGTTGCAGCAAAAAACCAAAAATCCTGAAAAAAAAACATCGTTGGACATTAATCGCCAGGTAAAGAACACTATCGTACATTCCAGAATTTTTATTTCATATTCTCTGCGTAACTAGGTGCTGCAGCCCGAAAAAGCAGCTCGTAAATGATCACTCCTACGCGACTAGGTGTAATTTTATTTTGAAACTAAAATGTACATTTGGGCAGACTGTGCGATGGCTCGTTAACAATATTCAGAAAGACAAAGTGAGCGAAAAAAGAGTCAAAGCTACGGGAGGGTTACAGAAGAGAGAAAGAGAGTACGAGAGAGAGAGAGAGAAAGAGAGAGAGAGAGAGAGAGAGAGAGCGAGAGAGCGAGAAACGGGTCAGTTAAAATCGTAATTCCGAGCGCGAGGGCAAAGGTGGGCAATTTAAAAAATAAATATGCTCGGCTTGAGAGTTTGTGCCGTGACCCTCAGATAAAAGTATTGGCTTAAACGTGTATATATATACACAGAGAACGAAGCGAGAGCACGAGAGAAAGCCCGAGGTAGTCCGGAGTAAGAAGGTCGTCTGCGAATTTCGCTATACGGAAGTTAATTGTTCTACTGTAAATCTCGTGCTTTCGAGCGGAAGAAAATATAAGAAGCGGCGGAAATCCGAGCTGATCCATATAATAATGTGCATACAAAATTGCAACGAGACCGGTGGTGGTGGGGGGTGGAAGGGCTATCGCGGAGGTCGAGCGGGGGATGAGACACGTCAAATGGTAACCGGGACTATGCAGCATATCTTATTAGAAACAAATATTCATGTCACATACCCGGCGCCGGCTGGTGCCAAGTGTTTGACTGTTACCCCATGCTGCACGTGCATACGATCGCCCCGAGACCGGCCCCTGTACCGAGATTGCGCGTAGTGCTGTATGCAGCCCGACGCGGGCTCTCCGTGTGTCTATGTGCGTGGGTAGGTGCGTTTGTCGTCGAAACGACGGAGACGAGAGTAGGACGAGCTTGGAGGAGAGGCGAGAAAACTTTGGGTATAAGCCGCTCTGCAGCCTTGCTTTCCCTTTCTCTCCCTCTTCCAACCCAACCCAACCCCCCCCCTCCCTCTCTTATATATATACGCCGAACTTTAAAATATTATTGAACAAATTTTACGTGACAGGGACGTCTGTGTTCTCTGCCTCTCTCTCTCTCTCTCTCTGCACTTCCTTTTGTTATTCGCTTAAACGCACCTCTTCTCCCATACTTGGCACATGTCCGCTGGTGGGACGTGAGGCTTCGGAAGTTTTTGATGAGAAGATCTGGGTAAACTTGTTAAACTCTGTTGAGAAACATATTTTCGAAAATTTTCATTTGATATTTCATTGAAAGTATGATAAACTTGAGAACGGGATTTCTCAGAAAATTATGAAATTATTATTGCAGCCATGATACACAATCATTTTTTTTAAACCAGCAGTCTTCTTTCTACCCAAGGATTGAGTCGTGTGTAGAAATTACTTCTATCTTCTTAATTGGTGAAAAACAACTCATTTTCCATTGCGCAATTTTATTAATATTAACTCATAATTCTTAATAGCGGTATAAGCTTAATTTCTCGTGTGACAATTCAAACGAACGAAGTATAAAATAATTTAAAATCGAAATTGGTGTAAATTTGAATAGAACTACTGTGTCATAAAATATGTATGTCATGAGTGCCTGGAACATTGTACCTTGAAAAAAACGTTCTTTTATCAATAATCATTGATCAATTCATCGATTTCTCAAAGCAAGTTAGTTATGAAAATTGCAAATAATTTGTTTATATATACGCATTAAAATATTTTCGTAGTTTCTTGACGTGCAATATTGTTTGTCGAAGCTCGAAAAAGTGACTATTAGTAAACAAAGTCCATTCTTAAAACTTTAAAATTTTTTAAAAATATGTTATTCAAATACAATGGGAAATCTGAAACTGTAAATAAAAACTTCAAATTATTTGAAACCATTCATAAAATTTAAAAACTTTTATTAAGAAAATAAGTGATTCTTCCCTTCAAATTACCATAGATTTATTTCTCACGGTTAGAAAAAAACACGATGAGAAAACAACTTGCCAAAAGCACGCCATCTAAAGTTAGTTAGTAAACTCTTTACTCAATAAGAAATTTTTTTTTATTGTGATTAATGATAATCTCTTTACTCAATGTCTAAACAATTTTTAAATTGCTTTCTCTTCAAGACTCTTAACCTTATCGGTTTAATAAAACTGTTAAAATATTAATCCAACATTAAAGTAGCATACAATTCATTTATGCAAAGTTTCAAACTGAAATAGGAGGAACGAAAATAATTCGTATTCATGTAGTCGTCAAAAGAGCCACCTTCATCTTGGTTTAACGTCTTCTTTTGCCTACTTGGATGCAATAGAAACTGCTATGATGGGCGAGACATGCATCAAGATTTGCTTGGAAATTCTCAACACACTACGGAAATTCTATTTTCCGTGTAACACATCGCGGAGGTGTAGCTGCGAGCTTTTCGCCATAGCTGTCGACAAGTGAAATTATACGAGCTACGAAACTAAATGCGCGTGGCTTTGAAATTGTCGATAAATGAACAAAGCGGTATTAGTTTTATAGAAAAAAAATCAAAATCTGTAACAATTCTATTTCTTTACACTTTCATTATAGGTTTGAATTTGTTGTTAAATTTTCTTCTCACAATTGAATGTTCATAGACTTGAAATGCCGCTGTGACTGTACAATTCACGCCAATACTGAAATTTTCCGAATAGACACTTTAATTTTTTAAATAAACTAAGTAACATAATTAATAGCCGACGTTACGTTTTCTTCGGCTAATTTAAGCCGAGCGCAAAGCGTCCATCCAACAAAATCCAATAGAGCCTGCGTGCGTGTCGAGAGAACGAGGAATGAATACGTAGAGCTGTCATTTGGCCCAGGGGATGAGCGAGGCAAGATTTCGGCCATCAATATCAGCATCGACTCCGATGATATCCTCTTTCTTCTCGTCAGCAGTTTTATGTTATCCACTCCTTAGCATTACGTCCTTCGGCCATAAAATCCACGGCTTCAATTACCGCACCCCCTCCCTCCCCCCGTCCCTCGCCCGCACTCGAGGCATTACACGCAGCAGTGCCGGCGCGTCCAGTCAAAAGCGAATAAAACAAGGGAAAAGAGTGGAATCAGGGAATAAGGACGAGACCCCACGGAAGGGGGGGCAGGACGACGCTTACGACTCTCAAATAAAGAAACCGTGCGTAAACAGGAGACTGAAAAAAGGGAGTCAGCAGCAGCAGCAGTAGCAGCACTGCGAGAGAGAGAGAGAGAAAAGAAAGTCCAGCGGAGTAACCCGAAAAGGGAGGTGACTTCTGGCGGACGATATGCGGGGAGGGAGGGAGGGGGGGGGGTGAGAGGGTATAAAGCGCGGGGGCGTAAGGAGAGAGCGAGAGAGAGAGAGAGAGGAAGATCGGGCCGGCTCCTTCATAAATAAACACAACTACTCGAGCAGCTGGCGCAGACGTAATTCATCGCGAATTAATTTAAGGGTTCGTGCGAGCGAGCTGCTTTCCTTACCGCACCGGTACTTTCATTAAGGTCTGCCTGCGCCATTTGGTCGCACAGCTCGCGCGCGCGCGCGCTCCTCGAGTAGTGCGCGCGAGAGAAGCGATGAGACAGTATATAGGCAAGTGCAACCGAGCGGACCCTCCGCGACCCCCAGAGAGAGAGAGAGAGAGAGGGAGAGGTAAGAAAAGAATGACAAATAGCGCAAAATAAAAGAGTCGGACCGACGCGCGCGCGCATTCGGATGCATTCTATGCAGAGGATTCTTCCGACTTCCCCTTTAGTGTATGTATATATATATATACGTATAGATGCAGTCAGCTTAGTTTCGTTCTTTAAGGACGGCTACGCTCGGCACGGGAGAGTTTGTCGACGCTTTTATTATACTTGGCTTTGAGTGCGGAGTGTTATTTTGGCGGAATTATAAATCTAATCAATAATTAAACGCGTTTGTTGTCGCTGTGGAACTGCGGAATGGAAATGGAAACCGCCTGACCTCGTGTTAAATATAATGGACAAATTATTTGCGATATTCTGGATTGATATCTTTATTGCACTATGTGTACGATTATTTAGCTTTCGTTAGAGCGATATTACCATACAGCATTAAAATTGCATAAGGCGAATTGCCTTTTTCGAGCCAGTCCTTAATTAAACGTAGTATTCCATTGGAAATAACGAGTATAAATTAAATCTAATTTAATTATAAGCTTTGATAAATATACTGCAATAGGTGTAATAATTTATGCGTTATACTTGTATAGAATTGTGGGTACAGAATTGTTATGGCAACTGCTTTGGAAGTAGAGCATCGAATTTATCACTTTTTCTGCATAGTGATCTCTAAACAAACTCATTCCTGTTGAAGATACTGTCATGTAAAGGCTTTATGATTTGAGCTGAATCCGATCAACGATAACAAAATAACATTCTAATGAGGTTTGCAATTAATATTTTATCTCTACGGATTAGTACTATTTGTAAGATTTGTAATTTACTTTATAAACATTTTTAATTTAATACATAATAATTAGACTTTCAACTCATATTTCACTAAAAGATTGTCAAGATTTTTGTGGACACTGATTATCTGTAAGGCATTTATTTGCACTTCCATCAACACTGCACTTCCATCAACAGCGTAATAAACTTGTACTCCTTTATCAGTTAATTTTTCATAAGCTGCTGTATGACTTTTACTTCACCTTCTCAACCTCTTAATATATGAGCACTTCTTTTAAACTTAGGCTTATAAATAAACAGCAGGTTTTTTATTCCACAGCTGCTTCTTCTTTTTGTCCATTTTTCATAAAATTATAATTATCACTGTTTTATCTTATCGCGCTTGCAAAAATACTCGTGACCTTCTTAATACTCAAAGAAACGTAGTTATTATAATACATTATTTTTGACAAATTTAAAAATTGACTAAACCTTTATCCTAGATACCATTGTTTAATAATCTTTAAATTTCATATCGCTGATGCTTTTATATTTTCACTACGGTTAATTTTAATTTTTGGAGACTTGCTATCAGTGTAACAGCTGTATTGTTTTGATTGTGTAAAGAAGATCTGTAACACGTAGAATATGTTGGCCCACTTTATAATTTAAATATTTGTTGTTGAATTTCAGGTGGTATTGTATTTTCAATTGTATTCCATGAATAGTTGAGAGGGTAGCATAGTTAGCAGCGCATAGTTGATACTAACTTTTTGTTTTATCAGAATCAGATATTGGAACCTGATATGGCTGACGAGACTTTAACTTATTTTAAGAAGTGTAAAGAAAAAAAAAGAAAAACAGTTTTACCTGTAATATTTGTCAAATATCAGCAGAGTTATATACTACAGTTTTCTGTGAACTATACCCCTACAATATAGTTCACTTTAAATATGCGTTAAAGTCAATCTTCTAAAAATGATGCCCCGTGGTATTATAAAATATGTATAACAATTAACTGAACTAAAAAAAGCTGATACTAATTTTAAAACATCATTTCTCTTTTGTGCTTTTTCCATATAATTATTTTTATTTGATGTATTAGTATTCTAATTTTTAAAGGTACATATTTACACAGAAAAGTATCGCATAAATATTTATATAGTAATTACGAGCCCTACTATGATAACACTACCTGCATGATCCCAGTCTTTGAGGTCGATATATATATGTTCAAAATTCCCACAGGTAATTATTAGTAAAGGATACATAGAATTTTAAGTCTAGACTATCTAAGTCGACGAAAATTTTGCCAAAAATTTTATTCAATGTAATTTTTCTATATTTTAGCATCACAAGAACTTTAATACGTCTATGTACTTTCGTTGTTTAGAATATAGAACTAGCGTGCCGCACGTGGCCCGAAGAGCCGCAGTGCCTTGCATCGCTTCGTGTTTTACATAAAAGGCACGATCGCATGTACCGGTCGCCTAAAGCTCGCGCTCTGAGTTCACCCAATTTTTTTAATGTATGTATAAAATTGAGCCCAAATGTTTTCTGTCACCTTATTAGCTCAAGGGGAGTTAGTTGTGGCTCAATTTCGACCAATTTTCGCGAGATAATTGAATTACAATAGCCGTTTTATTCTTAAATATATTCAATAAAAAAAATTGTTAGAGACAGATGTAACATGTTTGTATTAGTCTATCATCAAGACGAGAACGAAAATTCTCCACCAAATCGGTAAAAAGTTGAGCGATTCGCGGCAGTGCTTTATTCCAGAACCTGTTGGATGTAACGAATACATGAATGACATTTCGAGCTTGTCAGGTCCCGGATTAATTTATATGCTCTCTGCTATTCTCAAAATGTTAAATTAAACTAGGCCGTTTTCGAGACGTAAATGATTCAACACGACGAATGCAAATATTATTGGAACAAAGGGGGTCAGCCTCCGTCAAATCGCGAAGAAGGGACGAACATCCATCCCGCGAGACACACAACTATATTTATCGATATACAAATACGTATATTCATCGATCTGGTCACGATAAAATGAATCAGAATCGGCGACTCGTATACTTTATGAATCGCGCGATTAATATCTCACTCGACGAAGTATCCGCACCGGGTGTGTCAAAGTCAGAGAGCCTCTCGCGGTTACGAGAGCAGTGCGTTTACTCGTTAATGAAGCGGAATTAAAGAAAATCCAGCGCTCGTAACGGCGGCATGGAAAATCTACAAACGAAGTTATAAGTATAACGAGAAATCGTAAATTAGGGTAAAAGGACGCGACGGCCGCCGCCGGAGAGAGAGAGAGAGAACGACGAAGATAAAGACGCGGAGCGCATAGTCGAGGATGGAAAGGGGTGTAAGGGGTAGAGGGGGGGAGAGAGAATATCATCAGCGAACGTGTACCTACTTCCTCTTAGTGCGGAGAAGATTTTCCGAAAGCACCGCAGCGGCAGACGCTTTATGCTGATTTTCTTCTTCTTCTTCTTCGTCTTCTTCTTTCGCTTGCTTCAGAGATCTCTCGCGCTGTAATTGCGCGCGGTTATTATATAGCCGCAACTTTTCTTACCCTTTCTTCGAGAGCTTTACACGCCAGATGGGAAATTAGAGAGAAGTGGACGACGGAAGCTCGATGACGTCTAAACGTTTGCTTAATCTTGATTCTTTTTTTTCCTCCGACGAATATGCGGCACCTTTGATCGTTACGCGGCTTTAATTATTGCAATTGTCGTAATACGTATGTGTCATTGCGTTGCTGAACAGGATTGTACTTTGTCGTGTATCGGTTTCATACGTGACACCGATACACGAACTCGACAAATTAAACGCAAACCTTGTATAATTAAATTGCATTTGACAGACGATCGCAATCGACTTCAGCTATATACTTTGATTCGTATACTGGCTGGTCTACAGTGTTCTTTTTCGGTTTTCTTTCTATCAACTCCTGTAGACACGCTCTCTCTCTCACTCGTGTGCTTTGTTCTCTCTCTTTTTTACAAACTGGCGCCCAGGGCTTTTAGTGCGTTCGCCTCTTTTTTCTTTAACGGCGCGCGCGGGTTGATGGATTTTAATTTTATTTGTCAAGTATCGAAGCGTAAAAGGGTTTTTAAGGAACTTTATCAATTTGATGGGTTAATATGCGCTCTGTTGTATGGCTCCAGGGGATTTAAAGCGGATCTTTTGATCATGACTGTGTGGCTCGTACTAATGCACGATTAAAATGTAATTATTGTTCATGAATTTCGTAGGAACTCGACAAAGGGAATTTGTAGCTTTGTACGGAGTCCGGAAAATGGCATTTGATCTAGACTTTGTACGCTATTGTAACATTCGCCAGCTCCTGTGTAATCGTAGACGCTTTGAGCAGTTTACGAATTCTATGACTATTCTTCGCTGTGCGTTGCTGTATCCGTGAAAATTCAGTGATCTTCATACCCATGCATCGTGGTGTGACATACTTTAATGAAATATTCAAATGAAATGTATTCTTTTACGAGCTATGAAACAGATATTTTTAAAATATTTTTTGTAAATTCCAAAATTAAAAAAAATACTCCCTGCTTGCACTTAATTATTTATGCAATATATTTTTTGTATAATTTACTATTTTTTATAAAGAGTGAATTCCCGTTGATACAATTGAATAAATAAATATAATTTATAGATTATTACAGAATACATTGAATTCTTACGAAATTTAAATAATATACAATTATATACATGTGACTCAAGTAGCCCATTATTTAACATCTCGAAAAATATAGCCTGACCACAGCAATGATGATATTCATCGCATTGTGATGGGTCATTTGTGTTACTATAGCATCGCAGAGAATTTCATATCGCAGTCTACCTAAATCCACAGTCACGCTGATCCGGCTTATTAGCAGTCGATTAGTTCACACTGTGAGGCTGGCGCGCGAGCATAGCGTGTTAAATATATTAATATATAACTGATTGCTATACGAATTTAGCGCCCAGTGAAATATTTCGAGAAAATTGGAATGTAATGATTTGTTAATATCTATACTGAAATTCATAGACAACAACTGAATATTTGGAATACTTATAAGAAATATTTTCTTTTTAACTTTTGTAATTTGAGGCTTACGGTTGTACAAGGAAACGCACAAAAATTTTAAAAAATCTAAAAAAATGTATTAGAATAAAGTTAATCCTTCGATGCTGTTCATTAGATGATATGGATAGAAGTAAGTCGCATTGAACACATATACTGCAGAAGGAGTGGCTGTTTCTTTCGCTGCTGCTGGTCATATCTGTCTGGCAGGTAAGCCAAACTTTCCGTACATAAAAATTTAAAGTATCGTAAATGCCTGGCAGATTAGTAAGAATTTTTATACATAAAAATTCAAAGTATCGCATAAGTGGCTGTGCCGTCAGACTTTTGCGATACACTTTTGTACATAAAAATAAAAAGTCTCACAAAAATCTGGGATCGTTCAATTTGCAAGACTTTTGTAAGATCTTGACCAAAACTTTCGCTAGACTAGCCGCAGAGATTTCTGTTTACACGGGCATACTTTTAACATTAACAAATATTAGTAGAGTATTGTAATATTTTAGAAATTATTTTATAATATTTTTCAGTTAACATGTAAAGAAAACAAATTTAAGAACACAATACATTTCGCCGATAGATTAGTGAAATATTTCAAATCTAATGGTTTGGCGTTTCAAAAAAATTTTTTTGTAAATTCCATGTAATTCTTTGCACCTCGAGAAAATGGCATAATCATGCCCTATCAGAATAAACAAAGGATACGCAAGAAATATTACGAATTTATTTATTCGAAATTTTTATTTCAAAGCTACCTTGCTTTTGGATTGTTTATGCGCCCAGAAATGATATTCAAATTCCCAACGACTGTACAGGATCCTGCGCATCGATTATCTCGTCGCGATTCAACTGAAAACAAATCTATTCTTCAACAATTGTTTACCTCCGCATCTCTCCCCGCAGCTAGACCAAGAAAAGAAAGTATCATCCCGCGTAAGCAGCAGCTGCCCCCGTCCCCTCTTTCTCCCCCTCCCCTCCATCACCCCTGCTTCCTGGGAAAAGACGAAAAATAATAAAGGAATCCCGCAATTGCTTAAGTTTCAAGCTTAAGCAGTCACGCGAAGAGAAAACTAAGACGCGGCGAGATAGCTAACTTGGCGTGCGACAGGTGCAGCAGCCGCTCGCACGTGTAGAAATTACGAGAGCTCTCGCCGACTAAGTGGAGTAACTGAGCCGAGAGCCGCCGCCGCCGCCGCCGCCGGCGAAAAGAGCACCCAGAGAGAGAGAGAGAGCGAGAGAGAGATGCCGAGATGGTTACGAGGGTCCGAGGAGCAAATTCAGATAATGGGCGCGAGGTAAGAGGGATGGAGCCAAGTTTCGGGCAAGACTAAAGCGCGAGAGACAGCAGCCGTCCGCTGAAAAGCCGAATTTTCCTCGCACTCAAGTTTTGACGAGAGAGGACGAGTCTCTGTCTCCTCCCCCCTCCCCTCTGCCTCTCTCTTTCTCGTTATTAACGACTGTGGAGCCGCATGCGAGAACAGAATTATACGCGTATAATATGGGTACAGGCTCGCCGAATCGCCCCTTATGCGTCCGCGTCTATTGAGAGCCATCGCTTTTCCCCTCTCCCCCCCTCCCTTCGCCCCGCGCGAGAGCTGATAATATATACCGCGAGATTTTTACGTTACGAGTACATCCGGTCGCTCGAAAAGTATAACTCGCCTTATCCGCCGAGAACGAGGGGGTGGATGGGGGGGGGGGGTGGCTTTTTACGATAACAGCCGCAGCGCGCTGCACTTGTCCCCCCGCAGTCCGGAGCGCGCGACGAGGGCGGCTTCATAGAGCAATTTTGCAGTGCCACCTGCTGCCGTGAAAATTCTTTTAACGTCTGGCTTCGCACCTTTCTCGCGTCTACTGCAGTCCGGGGGACCCTCCGCGCGCCTTTATCTCTTCCTTTGCGAGGCGAGAGAATATCGCGTAAAAGCGGCAGCTTTTCCGCGCGTATTATAAGCGGACTCGTGTACGGCCAGGAGTTTCTCTCTCTCTCTCTTTGACTTCGGATATAGCGCCGTTCTCTTCGGCTCTCATCCGCGTAATTATCGCCTTTTAACGCTGGTGCGTATTATATATATATACACTTTTGGTATTCTCGACTTACCTGCGCGCCTTCCTTTCGCCGATGCGTCAATGAGGCTGTCCTCGTGATTTCCCCGATGCGGTTCGTCAATCCGGCGAATTTTTCCGCCGGTGTAAAAGAGAACGGGAAAAGGTAAAAAAAACGTATACATGTATCACGAAACGAAAGCAAAATACACTCTGAAAAGCTCTGGGGGAAAATTTCAATACTTCGCCGGGCATTCCTGAGAAAAATCGACGTATATAGATGCGCTGCAAAAGCGCCGATATTTCCTTGTTTTTTTCCTTCTTTTTCGCGTGCGCTGTTTTTTTTTTTCGATCGTGAAAGGGTATCAAAGAATCTGTAACAAGATATTTTTGCGTGTATGGTACATGCGGATTGCAACTTTATTTGGCAACAAAAACTCTGTCTCTCTGACTCCCCCTTTTTTTTTACATGTATATAGTGTAGCGCATCGCTCTCTCTCTTTCTGTATACTCGCCGACTGTATCAGTCCTCATTGTTTTCCTTCTCCCATTTCTGCACATCGTTTTTTTTTCTATATTATATTCCTTCCTTTGTGTATAGCAGCGGGTATTGGTACACGCGCTTCTCGAGCTCTCGTCAATTGCGCTTTTTCTCGGTTATTCGCCAGTATATATAATCTTTATATTCCTTTTAATATAATAATCGATACAATCTATATAGCATTTTTTTTTTGTATTTCCTTAATTTATAATAACAAACAATTCAATTACACGCCGTACGCAGGAGATACGCACGCTTGCGCGACTCGTACACAGTGTAGTCTTTCGCCGAACGCTTGAAACTCACACACACACATGTATGCACACACACACATTGTTCTTTATAAGTCGCACGTTTCGAGCCTTTGGCTGCTTCTAGACTATCGATTTTTAAGGGAGGATTTTTCCATTGGTTTATTTTCGGTAATCGAATTTCGACGAATTAAGAAACATCTAGGGCACGTTGAATAATTGTCTGATGGTAAAAACTTTTCTTGCGCGCGTCTAATTTTGAAATTCGACGATAAAACTCGATTTCTAGTGGATCAAAAAGAATTTGAAAACCGAACCCAGTTGTAATTTTTTTCTTAAAAAAGCTCGATAAGAATTAATTCGAGATCAAACAATCCACAAGGAGATGAGTGATTTTACATTCTTTTGGATGCCAAAATCCGGTAGGGATTTTGCCTCTCCTCAAGTGTTTCTTTCTCCTCTCACATTTATATTTCTTATTATGAATAATCCTCGCCATGCTGTTGAAAGATCTTGCTGTTCGTATGCGGGACGCAGCCTTTGATAAATAATTAATAACCAAACTTTATACTTAATCAGGCAACGTTTCGTCCTTGATTTAGAGGCAAATCGCCACATATCACCGCATATTACATCTAGTCAACAAGTGCCTCTTAATATCAAGTTTTTTTCGATATTTTCAAATTTGGCTTGAAAGGTCCTAAGCTAACGAAACGTTACCTGTTTAAGTACGAAGTTTGGTTGTTAATTATTTACCAAGGGCTGCCTTCCACATTTGAACGTCAAGATCTATTTCTATTTCTTTCCCTTCGAATTCCTAATGATTACCTCGAAGCCCATCGTATATATGTGTAAATCCAGCAAATATCGGAGACAATTCGAACGAAAAAGTTGCAAAAAATTTTCTTGAAGGCACATCAACCAGACCTGTTTTTTCTCGTTTCATAGGTCATTCTAAAAATGAAAAAAACTCGTTCACATAACTAATCTTATAGTATACTTTTTTCGGAGCAAAAACTACTCGGAAAAACGAGACATAATTAAAAAAAAAAAGATTTTATAGATTATTGTTCTCAAAAATTATGAACTTTTAAAAATATTTCATTAGAATAAAAGTCTCTTAAAATTTTTGAAAAAATGCTTTAAACTTTTTCCGATTTTTTAGGAACGTTTTTCGAAATTACGATGTTTTTGAATTTTTGGAAAATCAATAATTCTGTCGAATCAATCTAAAAAAATTTCAGAGCATTTTTTGATGAATTTCAAGATATTTTTGTTCGAATGAAATTTTTATAAAAGTCCATAGTCTTAAAGAAAAAAATTCTGAATTCATTTTTTGTTAATTATTTCTCGTTTCTTCCGAGTCGTTTTTACTCCGGAAAAATCATACCCCACGATCAGCCATGTAAGCGAGTCTTTCCTCTTTCAGAACTACTTAGGTAGGTGTACCTTCAAGAAAATTATCCCAACTTTTCCCTCCGAATTGTTCCCCAAAATTTGGTAGATTTGCACATATAGATACGCAGGTCGGCGTATAGAAAACGATCGAGCGAACCGAAAGATGCGTATAGGAAAATAATAAAGCGCACCAGCTCCGCCGTCCAATCAGCGAGTCCTTTGAATGTCTAAAATTCATTGGAACACCGTCGCGCAGCCTTCGTGTTAGATCTCGAAGGTCCGCACAGTACGGATCGTTTCCAGCGTCCGGATCGTCCTATACTTGGCCCTTTGCGCCCGAAGCTCCGCGCGTCAATAAACGGAAGATCCTCCCCCAGTGTTTTTTTAAGTCGTCAGTTTGCATATCAAAGGGGCGAAAGGCGCTTATACGGTCACGTTCGCACCGGCTCGCGTTCGCGCTCGCCCGCACTCGCGCACCATATATATATATATATACGTATATTATATATCTTCTCTCGCCCTCGCTCTTTTTCGCTAAAATGTCCATCGAAGCCATATCCTCTTATTTCTCTCGTTATTATTCGATTACTCCCGCGTCCACACGCAGCGCGCTCTATATATCATTATATATTTTTTTATCGTTATTTTTCATCGTCGTTCGTTGCCTATATATAGCTCGGTATAATATAATAAAGTACACTTGCTCATATTATCGCATCGGCAATCGTTACAGCGGCGGCGGCGGAGAAGCGACAGCGGCGGCGGCGGCGGCAGCGCAGGAAAATACGGCGCAAGAACGGAAGTCTTTCGCGAAAGCGCGGCTCGATAAGCCGTGCGCGCGAGCGCGACGTTTCTTCGTTATAAATGCGTTTCTTTTCCCCTCATTTTTCTTATTCCTTACACTCGCTGGGGGTACCAGCTCCTCCTTCTTCTTCTTCTTCTTCGTCTTCTTCTCGATCCTCCTCCACCTCCTCCTCCTCCTCCCATTCGCTTAACGTCGAATTTTCAATATACGAAGCGCATAACAATCGATACATCATCTTCTCGGGGAGACAAAACGAGGAAAACAAAAAGAAACAAAGCGACGCGCATAGCGTACACGAGGGAAACAGGAACAACTCATAATATGCGCACTCGACAGCGCCAAGGATATCTCGCTATATAAGCGCGCGCTCGCGCACTTCCTCATACAGTATGCGCATTATTTTCTCTCTCTCTCTCTCTCTCTCTCTCTCTCTCTCTGCTTTCTTTTTTCTCTTTCGTCGTCTCTCGCGCAAACTTGTCCGCGCATTGTATGTATATTGTATAGAATATAATTCATATATGTATAATATATACCTTTGTGTGCAATATTTAACAGCGCAACGTGTGGAACGAAGAGAAGAAGGCGTCGCGTCGTCTCACTCTCTCTCTACCTCTGCATTATTGTTCTCTTCTCGTCTCGCGTTACTCTCCTCCTTCCCTTCGTTATTCCACAAGTAAAAGGGGAATAGCTCACGTTTAATGTTGCGTAAAAATTATGGAATCGCGTGATTCGCGCGCGACACATCTCTCTTCTTCTCGCACACTCGCGCACAGGCATCAGGGACAGGCAAACTTTCACAAGCAGACCGCACATGTATACTATACATTCTCTCACGCATAGCACATAACGAACTTCCCTCATCCGTATCGTTTTGGATCTCTTGCTGTGTACGACGGATGCGCTGTATTCTCGGGGAATAATATCGCTGGTTATTCGCGTACTTTTTAAAGCGAAGCCCTCTTCTCTGTCTCTATCTCGTGTATTTACGTGGCTATGCTCGTAAAAACAAAACTGGGATTTTCGCCGCACAACATTCCGATTCCGAAGATTCTTGAGTGACTTATTTCGCCGAGTTTCGGACAGTCAAGTGCGAGCAACTGAAAATTCGTTCGACGGAGAAATTTTCTACTTGATTATATCGCCGATCAAACAGTGGTTGTTAGTTGTCAAATTGCGAACGCGTATATTTTGATGAGAATCTTCAGATTGAATTCATCGCTCGAAGCGGTTTTTCGCTTAAAAATTTGATTTATCGAAACGAAGCTAACAGTTTTGGAGGCCTTCCTGCCACTTCTCTTTTAAGGCAACCCAAAATGTATTCGAGAACCATTGGACTTGTGAAGCAAAGTAACAGACAAAAACTTTGACCCAACTTGGTTAATGAGACTTTAAAGACGTGGTGTCAATTAACAAGGAGCTTCGATCGAACTTCATTTGTAATGCACCACATGTCATTGGTATCAATAAATTAAATTTATTCCAAATGCGCGATGGAAGGATATTCCTAAATTAACTATTACAGCGCGCTTATTGGAAATCGTTTGGATTTTCTTTAGACAATATAATTTATGTAAGTGAACATCATTTATTCTGGAAATCGATGCGGTGTATGAGATTCGAACTGTACGGACCTAGTGACTTCTAATAAAAATTCGGATTTGTAACAAGTAAGAAAACAGTTGGCAAGAATGATTCTTCCTCTTACAATTTGTACAAACTATAGAAATCATTCTTTGGATCGATGTTGTGTGACAGTAGTAACATCTTTATAGTGCAATGTGGACTAAGCGATGTCAAAGTAAGATAAGCATTTCACTTTGGCCCGGATCAAGTGGAATTCTAATTAAACCGATATTTTGCAGGACTCGACTGGTAGATTGAGCGATATCTCCAAACTTTGACTCTGCTCGAAAAATCAAATGTTCAACTACATCGAACTAATATGGGGTTCACAGCTGCATCCGAGGCATTTTACCAAAGATTGATTTTCATAGACCAAAGTTTATAAGCTCATCTTTACATTGCCCTTGTCTGCCTCAAAAGCATCTTCACAAAATTCGCGTTTATCTTTCCCCAGCCTACCTCACGGTTCTCCATCTACGCGAATTCTCGCGTTCGCAATTCGAATCGGCGTCCAAACACAGCGCGAAATTCGCCCACACGCAAAGGACAAACGAATCAACGGTCAACATAGCCACATAACGATCCTCGCGAGCCTCTGCAAATGCTCGAGTCAAAAACTCCAACTACAGTATATATCCAAGTCCCGAGAAAAGCTTCGCTTCAAACAGTATAGGAACCGGTCTCTCAACGCATCGGCCTCGCCGCCAACGTCAGATCGTAGCCGCCGAGGGATTTTCACCTGCAGTAGAGCAGCAGCGGCAACGTCCCGAGGAGCAGCCTCGTGACAGAGCCACCCGAGTGATTCGTCGTCGTCCGGCTGGCGGAGTGCTGTTGGCCGCTGGCGCGTCGGCTGCCGCCGCGCGACTTCAGGCCCGTGACGGGAGTCGACAGCTGGGTCGAGCCGACCACGTGGCCCTGGACCGTGTTGTCGAGGGGACCGCCCCGGTTGCTGTTCTCCGCGTGCTCGATTTCCGCCGTTTCGTCGAGCGACGAGTCCCCGTTACCCGCGTCGCCGCCGCCGTCGACCCGCTGCTGCTGCTGCTGGTGATGATGCTGGTGGTGCTCGAAGTCGCCGCCGCTCTCGGACAAGGATGGGTCGTTGGAGGATGATTTCTGCTTCACCGCGCTCGTTATGTCTGCAACAGAGGGAGAGAGAACGAGGCGAAATGGATTTTTTTCTGTTCCTGTTAATGTTTGCGTTGCTGTAAGCCTTTCCTCCCCCCTACCACGTACTTGCCTCGTTAGCTTGACAATGGATAATGATAATAAACTTGATAGAGAAAAGTTTGCCCTGGTAGAAAAGTTTGCCTAGATAGAGCGCTAACAGGTTTCGCCCGTTAAGTTATTAAAAAGTAGCTAGAATCGGTAGCTAGAAACCATATGGGTTTCTAGTTGGATTACCGCTAAAAACCCGTTAATCTTTCACTTAACCTCAAACATGAGTATTTCGGGATTTAAAATAAAATTAATAACCCTGATAGAAAAGTTAGCTACCGAGTCAGCTTGTTTAATAACAGAAAGCTACTATATGTGCAGCTATAAATAAATTTCGCGGTAACAGACAGTAAGTTACTAATAAGATTACGATGCGTCTAAGTCATTAATTAATGCAAATATAACCAAATTTTGTGTCTTCTATGTACTACAGTTTTATAATTAATTTGCAGATATTGTTTTAATTTTTATAACATTAAACATATTATATAGTTCCATAACCTTTTTAACAACTATAACTATATATGCAAGTTTCGCGCAAGGATTGAATTAATACACTAAAATATAGAATACCAAAGATATGAATATTTTATTGTTTAAATTATTTTCATTACACATTAACTTTAATTTAAGTCGTTGTAGTTGATATTTGGACTTTTGTAACCTTAGTTAGTGTTCGTAACCATATGCGTGGTGTATTAATTGAATCCTTGTGAGACTTTTATACATAGTTATAGTTGTTAAAAAGGTTATAGAACTATATAATATTTTTAATGTTATAAAAATTAAAACAATCTCTGTAAATTAGTTATAAAATTGTAGTGCATAGAAGACAAAAAATTTGGTTTTACGGTTACATTTGCATTGATTAATGACATAGACGTATCGTAATCTTATTATTAACTTACTGTCTGTTACCGCGAAATTTATTTGTAGCTGCACATATAGTGGCTTTCTGTTATTAAAGAAGCTGACACGGTAGCTAACTTTTCTATCAGGGTTATTAACTTTATTTTAAATACCGAAATACGCATGTTTGAGGTTAAGCGGAAAATTAACGGGTTTCTAGCTGAAAACCTGCTAAAAAGGTACCCCTGGATAGCGGCTTTCCAGTTGATTTCTAGCTACTTTTTAACAGAACCAGTTAATTTCCAGTCGGTTTCCTGCTAAAGTTTCTACCAGGGTGTTTTAAACGATTATTTTTTCATTTGTTCAATCGTTTCGTCGCCGTATATAAAAACCGAAAACGTGTTTTTTGGGCCAGAAGCATGATTTTTGCGTTTTGACGACCCAAAAAGAAAGAGCAAACTAATGCTTAGCTCCCTACAGGGAGGTATATTGTAATGTTGTTCATTCTAATTATTGGCCTCGGGGCAAAATTTTCGAAATCTATGAACCATTGTTTAAAAGTAAATGAGAAAATAAAAAAGCGAAAATTGAATGCTTGTGGTACAAAAAATGTGTACCAAAGGCGCAGTGGGCTTTTTGACCTCGAGTGAAAAAGCTCAGTTTTAGCCCTAGGTACAACAATGCAATAATTTCTCAAAAAATTAAAATCCGAGGTATTTCCGTCGCTATACTCTATTTCCACTCTATTTTATTTCTTATTAATTTTTTGCAGATACTTCCGCCTGGCGCAATCCCCGCCAAGTTTAACTCGCGCACTGTCTGCTCTACAACCTCGTTCTCTTTTTATTTTTTATTTTAATTTCCATCCGGTTCAAATTCTAAATATACGCGCGCACCTCTTATATTCGTTAAACATACATCATACCCCCCGAGTTTCCGTTGGAAGCTCGTATAATTAAAAGAAGCTAACTCCCCTAAGTTGAGTAATTTTTCATGACCCAAATACTGAGGCCGGTTGCGCGAGTATGACTAGCACGTTTTGAACTTCCGGGGCGAACTTTTTATATAACTCGATTACGCGGTTATACATCTGCTTGATGAGTCCGCGAAAAAGGCCCCCTGCCCCCCTCCCCCTCCCTCCCAATGAATATGATAAACAGGCCGGGGCCGAGGCTCGGCTGGAAAAAAAAAATTGCCAGACCCATCGTCGGGACGTCTCGGGACGACTGCGCGCCGCGCCGCGCTTTACTTTATATAAACGGCTGTCTCGGCGGCGCGGCGAAAGACGCGCCCGTAGACCGCAGGGCGCAATTTGTAATTGTAATCCACGCGCGCGCGCGGGCCGCGGCAAAACTAATTAGCGAAATTCTCGGCCGGGCGAAAAAAAGTCGCGGCGGCTTGCGCCGGGCTCCGAGTAAACAAAAAAGAGCGCGCGCCGCGCAGCGAGGACTGATTGCATTAAATTCCAACAATCCGCCCACGGGTTTTAAGGCGGTGGAGGGGGTTAGGGGGACGAGGGGTTGGAGAAGGAAATAAGAAGAGCCCGAAACGTTAATCAAATGAGGCAAGAGCGAAGGCGCACTGCGAGGGTCTCTGCATTGGTTTATCGAATTATTCGCCTCCGCGGCGCTGTGAAAGCGCAGGGATCCCCTGGAAAATGCTCCGCCACCGGCTAATAAAGGTAATTGCTCGGCTAAAAAAGTGAGCGAGAGAGAGCTGCGGGCACATTATTAGACGTATCGTTGTTATGAGCAAATAATTCTCTCGATGCCTCGGAGAATCTCGTCGCGGGTAATTGTGCGCGACGATCTGCTGATAGGACTGAGTGGAAGAGAGAGAGAGAGAGAGAGAGAGAGAGAGAGAGAGAGAGCAAAAGGAGAAAAGAAAAATGGAAGCGAACGGCAATCTCATGGCTGTTTCGCGACACTCGAGCGCTACTCACTTGTACTATCGACTTCTTTTTGTTTTGCTTGCATCGCTGTACTTCTCTGCTCGATATTATTAATAAGTTTCAGGGCAGAGTGAACGATGCCATTGGCTTTTTTTTCCGATGCAATGAAAGGCAATCGATATCGGCAAGGGATTCGATTATGCTTGTATTGTTGTGCAGAAATTAATTGAAAATTTTCGGCTTTAAATGTCGTTTCTTAAAAAATTTGGTGTAGGTACACTTTTTGCGAAATATCTTGTAATCATTGCGCTGAATCTGTCTATGAGGGTTGATGAATGAGGAAAAGAGTTGAGGCAAAAAGGTGATGTATACACTGAGAAAAGCAAAAGGAACTGTACTACAAAATTTATTTTGGAATGATTTATAATAATTTTTTTCAATAAAATTTCACAATAAAAATTTCCCTCTGTCTCCCAGTAGCTGTGTAATCAAAGTGACGATTATTACTCGTATATCTGAAGACAGGTCTTTGACGGCTATGGAAAAGACTCGCAAATTTTATCCAGCCTTTTGGAAAGCTTCAAAATTTTCTCTGTCCTTCAAAAATAATTTGGCTCTTGAATCCATTAAAATACTTTTTTGGTCAAACTTTTGTCGTTCACTTTTTCTCTGCGAAAGAATTTCGCGTAAAAAAGGTTTCTCCGTCGGTTCAAACAAATTACCTTTTGACAAGCTATTCAAGATTATTATTTCTTTTTTTCAGCCCCAGAGATTTTTTTGCAAATGGGTATTTAATTTTCTTATAATTTAATATAAACACACCCTTATTCGGCCGTCATCCATGACGGCTGCGATGGTGATTAATGAGCATGGCGAAAGTTAACGGCGATGACTTGCGAAAAAAAGCCGACGCTATGATCTTTCTATTTTGAGTTAGCTAATAAAGTATTGACTCTGTAACAAATAGTTTATACAAAACCATTTGTTATTGTAATTATTACCGTTTCGTTCCGCAAATACAGTATCTTTTATAAATGTAACCTTCAGAAATGACAGAGGCATCCTAATAAACTAAGAAGCAAACAATTAAGCGAAAGGTTTGAGCAACAGTTCGAAATATAGGTGTTTTCGCGGAAAACAAATGCAGCACTTGCGTATAATGCACTATTCGCGTTGTTGGACTGTCTTATGTTGTGATAAGATCAGAGGAAAAAATAATTTTTATGGAAATCAACTTAAATTTAATCAATTTAAAATTCAAATTTTTCCATGAATCCAATATACTGCTTAGCTAATTATTTTTACTTTTTATTTTTTGAAGAATCTTCCAAAAAAAAGTATGTACAAAGAATTTGAAACCATTTCATTTGTAGGTACTCTTACCATCCTACGAACAGAGTCAAAAATAGTCATCAAACACTTTGTATGCTGTCTTGAGGGTATAATAACAGGCTCAAAACAACTTCGAAAAATGTTGTCTCACTGCTTTTTAGATATCTTTTTGGATAAAAGAAATGTTCCAATTAAATTCAAATCGAATGCCAAATTTTAAAAATCATTTCTCAGATTTGGCGAGGGTCAGGTCCCCTGAATTGAAATTACATCCGCTAACGATTTTAGACGAGACTGTGGTTCTTTTACTAGTGCTGAAAGAGCTATTGTTTTATCACGTACTACCGTTGAATACGTATCCAATCCTTTATTCTGTAGATCATTCATTTAAAAAACAAAAAAAAAAAAAAATAGAAACGAAACACAAGTTCTTCTCTCTCTCTCTCTCTCGTCGACAAATAAAATTGAAACAAGTCGCGCGTAATGCTGCTCGAACGTGGGATCCGAATATAATTCGCATTTCGAAGCTGTCGCGCCTCCTTATCTCGCACAGCCTGCCGTATAGGGATGGCGGAGGGAAAGAAGGGAGAGGCGAGCGGAGGGGGAGGGGCGGGTAGGTGTGGAAATCCCGGAAGGCTTCGGTCGCAAAGTGAGGATGCATGTATACGTGGCCAGACACGTTCCCTCCTTCTCGCGCGAGAATATAAGAAAATCTCCTTACGCGAATCATCCTCGTGCGACAATCGGCAGCCCGGCTTTTCCGCGTGTACGTATATATATATATATACGCCGTGCGCCGCTGTGTCTCTTATATACGCAAATGCGCAGACATCGAGTCTCTCTACACGCTGCTGTCTCTCTATGTGTATACATATATATATGTATATGTATATAAGCGTATGGAAGAATCTGTTGAAAGCTTTGGCATGGACACGTACGCCGAGCTATAGGGAGTCTGTTATATTTGTTTGCCGGAGGTAAAAGGGGAGCTTTGATTTCCGGAGGGAAGGATTCTTTTATATGGACTTTTTTTCCAAACGCGCGCGCGCTCGCGCTCTTTCTATGCGGCTCTTATGACCACAGAAGTGAATGGGAGCTTCGGCATTTTCGACTATACGCGAGGGCAGGGGATGCGCCCGAGGTTTTAGCGCGCGATACGTTATTACGACGAGTGTACGGGAGGACTGCGATTAGATTGAGAGATTCGGGGATTGCGAGTTGGAAATTTATCGACGAGTAATTTATTGTGGGCGGTAACGTGTTGTGAAGTGAGGAATATTCGAAATTATCTTCTTGAAAGCCCTTCGGAAAGCAGAGAGTCTGGTCCAACGCTTCCATTTTTCATTGGCATATGGGATTTCGAAGAAATCGATACGCCAAGTAAACTGAAATTTTAGGGTACTGTTTTGAAATGGCCGTAATATAGTATGGCACGAGTGCAGAGATTTAAATTTGAAAATGCAGAAAAGTTTTTGAAAGTATAAATCTCAGATTTTTAGTTAATTATTTATGGGTTTTTACTTTTTTATGATTTGATATGCATTACAATTAATGTGCTTATTGTTTAAAAACAGTTATCGAAAATTCGAGCTTAATTGCTCCATCCGATTTTTTGCAACTCATCGTCGATGAAAAAAGTTGGAATAGATTTCAGTGGGATTCGAAGGGATTTTAAGAGGATTATTTAGACCCAAAAAATTAAAGATAATTTTATCTACTAATGACAAAACGATATATAAATTCAAGAAATTTGAAGTTAATTATTTTCACTATAATTTAAATATCCTATTTTCTGTATATTATATTTTTTGTATTTTCGTTATAACGAGTGTATTTTTATCTCCATATTCTCGGTTTACTTTCTAAACGAGCAGAATAATGATAAAATTTTCTGTCCGACTACTCGAATATTTTGTTGCATTTGAAACTTGAACCCCTGCATGCACTATGAAAACGTCATTGACATTAAAATAAAAAAAAAAAGAACAACAAAATAATCTCACCGTAGAGGCGAATGCTGCTCTCGAAGTCCCCATTGGAATTTTTGGCGGTGCATCTGTAGGTGCCGACGTCCTGCTTCGTGAAATTCCTTATCGTCAGCAGCATCTTGACTTTGAAATTGAAGTTGGGGTGGGCGTTGTGGTGTCCCTTTGTCGGGGACTTGGTCACGACCTGAACGTCGTGCCGCGCGCTCGATATGATCATCACGCCTTCAAGCACAAATTATTATTGAGCAAATGCACGGCACGCGCCATTTACCGAAGCACGTTGAAAAGGCTCTCTCTCTCTCTCTCTCTCTCCCTCTCGTTTACTATATCGTACTATATTGCGACGGAATATCGGCGGCGAAATTGCCAAAGTGTCGGCGATACCGTGCTTCGATTTTGTGAGACTATAGAGACTTATTTGTACTTATTTGAAAGGAAATAAAACGCATCGTCTCGCGGAAAATTGTACGTATATACGGGGATATCTTTTTAAAATCGGCACTTTCAGGTGAGTTGGAGAATACTTTGTTATTCTTACCTTTTTCTTTGTGTGGTTAACTGTAATATATTATGTAGTTATTGTTCTGAATAGAGTCAGTATTTATTCATTCCATAAATATTTCACGTTGAAACACGACTTTATCGATTTACAGTAACGTAATGTTAAGTTACAATTAAGGATTTTTACTCTGTATCAAAAGAAACTTTGGATGAAGATCGTAAAATCAAAAAACTGTAGGGGCATCTAGATAACCTTTATCCTGGTATGTCAGATAAAAGGCAATCGAAACGTTCGTCTTAACTTTTACTGCAGTATTTAGTTTTTGCATCATGTACGAGAGGGATTTTCTATTGATTTTTCCAATAAATGAATTATATTTTAAAGATTTTTAATTATGATGGTGTATTTTTCATTTATTACTCTTTCCTCGGGAAACACTTATTTCCTAAGGAAAAAGTTATTATTATATTAGAACTCTTTTTTCATGATTTTTACAAACAAAATGGACCAGCGATATTACATAAATTTCATCTTGAAGCTCCCACCGATGTGGGATCTTTCTGTAAAATGGCTGCATTATATTTTGATTTTAGGAACGAAATTAATTTTTTCTTTCGTGGTATATTCAGTAAAGCTGTACAGTGTACATGCTACTAAATCCGGACGGTGGGAACGATCCAATAAGGTTTTCATGTTCAAAAATGCAATACTGTAAAACTAGAATGAAAATTTTTGCAATATTGGTAAAATGATATCTATAACTATGTCCGCAGTACAGCGTATAACAAAATAATGATTTAATCGATCATTATTCATATAATGTTCGAAATAATGTAGCTGCAAGGGCTTTGAAAAAATGTTTAGTACTTATAGAATTTCATAGTCGGTTTTTAATGCAATTAACTTTTAATTAGTTTTTTAAATTCTTCGTTTTAAATTGTGGCTCTTTTTGTATACTTTGATTCTACATAAACAGAGGCTTCCAGATATTTCGTACTTGCATTTGATATTTGGTTCTTACTTATTACCTCGGGTTTTAAATTTATTTTAAAATCTAAAAGTTTCTTTGTACGATCTAATGTACGAAATAAAACATATATTAAGAATATGATTTCCACTTACACAATCGGATTCCGATGCTTCTAATCGGTGATTTTAACAAGATTTACCCATATATATATACAGCATATATCCTTAAATGGATCTAAGGCATCTGAACGCTACTTGGATTTCATTTCCGTTTAATTTCATTCACGACATCGTCTGTATAGTAGTTTTGATAATAGCTCCAAAGAGTTGGATGCTTTGAAAATCTCTCCGGAAAAAATAAAGAGTATCTATATCCGAACTGTTTAAGACTCGAGTGTCTGCAGTACACCATTACATTAGGAAGCAAATGGAATTTGCGGACATCCAATATAGTTTTTCCAATAACGTAAAATCATAACTTTCATTCATTTTAATTGATTTAAAATTAATTTTCTATTGTATAAAATATGCACAATTATTTACTCGATGTTAAATTTTTGTTATATGTTGTTATATGTTGTTAAATTTTTGTTATATGATAGTTGAAATCTTATGATTTTATTCAAAGCAAAATATTTATCTATAGGTACACATAATTTTCTTTATAAAAGCGTTTTGGGCCAAAGTAACATAAATTTTCTAATATTTTTTATCTTATAATGTTTTTGTGAAAAACTTTATATAATTTTGTAAATACATATTGTATAGATATTTATTCTTTCCTCTCATACTCCCTTTCACCCTTTCTTTCTCTCCCTTCTTTCCATCCCTCCCTCTCCTTCTTCCTCCTCTGATCTTTTGTTTTTGCTATCATCCACCGTGTTACCAATATTGCAGGAATTTTCATTCTAGTCCCACAATATCGCATTTTTGAACATGAAAACATTATCGTATAGTTTCCATCGACTAGATTTAGTCAGAAATATCATCTTTTTACAGAAAGAACGAAATATCGGTTAGAAAATGTCTATTTTAATATAGGTACGTACTTTTTTTGCACCAGACCACCACTGCAATGAATAGTTACTTTTACGTAAATGATTTAGATTATACCCCCTCATTTTGTATATCACCCCTTATTCACTACACGATCCCTTCTTTGAAAATCATACCTTCCCTTTTATGTGCCTTTCAGTTATTATTTAATAGGAATCTCCTATCTGCGTATGCAGCAAAAGAAGCAGACTGACTTTTATGAATGGTATACATCAAAATATGGTAGAAATGCGTTTCCGTCTATATATGACACCGCAAGAAACGGACTGACTTTTATGAATGATATATATCAAAATGTGGTAAAAATACAGTTTCTTTGACTTATTGACTCACCCTTCCAATCAAATCAATAATAATAATAATAATAACAATAATAATAATAATAATAATAATAATAATAATAATAATAATTTTAGAATATTTTAGAACATTTTTCTAATCTTTCTATATTTTCCCAATAATCAATATTCCAAATTTATATCCATAATTATATACTGAGTGCAAATATGGAGTATTTAAAAATTAATTAATCATCAAGCATTTCCAAAAAAAATTCTTTCAAAAAAATTATGAAATAATAAGCGGAATTCTTAAATAAAGCATTCAATATTCAAATTTGAATGATGGAAATTCAAAAAAGAAATATCGTATTCTGGTATTGATTTATTTTGAATTATTAATTAAAACATAAATTTTTTCTAACCTTGAAAATTCAGGAGCACTTTCAATCAAATGCATTTTTTGATGGCTGATTATTTATTCAAATAAAAAAATATTCAACCAGATAAATACGTAAAGCATAAAACGCGCTAGAATTCGTTGGCCCAAAAAATAAAAAGGTTTGCAAACTTCATAAAAAAAGCTGCGCGTAAATTTCATAGGTCGCAGTATGAAAAATTAAAGATCCATAGACGCAGACGAGTCGAACTCGTGCAAGTAAAATGCCACCTAAGAAATTTATCGGTATATTCACCTGCGAAAACTTACTTTCAAACAATAACCCTTCCGCTGTGAAATCGAGCCTCCAGAGACGCAATGGTGCGGCGATGGCCAGCCGGTGAAATCTCCGGACGTTGGCAAAATCAATAAACATTCATCGAGGGCCTCGTCCGGCTTATTCGGAGCGTGTTGCCTCGTGGAAGCCAGCTGTGGCGGATTTTCGGGCTTATGCCGCTCTGCAGCGGATGATAAGCTACTCTCGTACTAGCTTGTCTATACACGTCCGAGAGGCGCTATCGCGTTACCGATGTTAAACTATTTCGCCGCGGTTCAATTTCCAGGGCGTTTGCTTCGTCGGGGGGCGACCGAGCGAGTGATGGCGTGGAAAAAGTGAAGGGGTAGGAGGACTGTGTTTTGGACGATGTTGTTGTTATGTAAGATGAGGAGATCCTAAAAATGGTTTGTTTATATTGTTTATTTAAAGAAAGGATAGGACAGCATAATCATATATGGTGATGGCTTGAGTCTCAGGCTTGGTGTTGGGTTTTTTGAACTTAATAAGAAGAAGAATAGGATAAATTTGTAATAGATTTATATGATTAATAAACACTAGGTTCCTTGATGAAATGGGCCGTTATTATTATTATTATTACAAATTTTAATATGAGAAAATTAGCGTTATTATTTTCTGTACACAAAGTCTGATGCAGCCAGTAATTTGTTTACTTCAACAATATTTTACCTCTAATTAAAGCCTGTTGTTTACATATTTGTGCTTTTGATGGTACATGTGCTAAGCGCATACAGAAATTCATGCGGATTTTTGCACTGACCATAGAATCCCAGACAAACAAATGGATTCAGTTGACCCATTTTTTTTTTAATATTTTGAATATGACGTTAGAGATTAAATTGCATTACTTCGCATGGAATGGTTGTCATGATAGTCATTGCTTGAGATTATAGACCAAGAGAAAGTATGTACGAATGATAGCAGATGACAGCCGATATAGCTGTTTAGTCAGGAATGAGACTATTGGGAAAATCTGGTCAGAGTCTGCGGTCATTGAGAGATTGAGATTTGGGAATCCAAAGGCCAGGGGTTACTGCGATAAACGAAGACCCGATGGATGTACGAAGGAGGGGTTTTGAGAGTAAAGGGTCGGGAAACTGGCCGCCATCGTGAGAGGTGATCTTCAGCTCGTTTAGTTCAATTTTGATCCGGGACGAGTACGATGATTTGACAATATCTTCGTTCCGTAGAATCAATCACTGAAGATTTTGGTAGTATTTTTGGGACAGTTCGGTCTGTATTACGCATAAACAGCTTCTACTGTAACTGTGCTACACCATATGGATATTTGATACTACTGAATAGAAACGTTTCAGTGAGTACAGTGAGGGTCTAGGAACAAAATTTCAACCACTCTCAAAAAGAAAATATTTTTTTCCTGATATTCATCCAGATTTGGTTTCTTGAATATATGTAAAACCGGCTTATATACAATAGACCGGCAACGCTTTATGAAATAAGGGTGCATAAACTGCGGATAACTATCTTGTAATTTATTTGCATATTACAGCACGATATTTGAATTTTTAATTTGCTCACAAACTACCTCAACTAAAATACGATTAAAGTAGGCTTTATTCCTGAATGCATCAAATCTTCATATATAAAAGAATACTTGGAATGGGATTCTATACTAATGTTAATTTAATTATGAATTTGATTAAAAATGTAGCATTTGATTTTGATCATACATCAAATATTCAATAATGTTCGAATGGCTTGACAGCTTACACATTATTATATTAATATAAATGGTTACATCAACAGTTATATTATGATTGTAGTTAGGTATTTCCAAATCCAATCAAATCAACACAATTGAAAGCAATTTGATCATTTTACATACTCCAATGAACAGAAGATATAAAATTAAGCTAAATGGAATTAAGTCTTCATTTTATACATTTTTAAATTATTTATTTTTCTTTTGATTAAACAGGATATTTCGTTAGCGGTAGTATAGTGGTTCTCATTTTTCATGAATGCAATTAGATTTTTTTGTAAACATTTATTATTTCTTTTATGTACATATTGTATTAGATTAAATTATTGTAGTCGATTAAAGTTTCAAACAAGAAAAAAATATCTTTTCAATAATTTAATGTTGATTGAATAATTGTTGACGTTCGCGAAACTCGAGAACACAACATCAAAACAATGTTTTTAAATATCGAGTTTTACTGCAAGGACAGGACAGTCGCGCGCAAGTAAGTTTCAAAATATTTCGATTATTTTGAGAGAGGTTTCTATTTTAAATAATTTAACTCTGAGGGTTGTTGAGGTGTTTTATTATAGTATTTTTTCCGTGGATTCAGAAACACGTGTAAACATGTTTATTTTATGTACACAATAAATAATTCCAGAATCCGAAAAAAATCATCTTTTTCTATTACTCCATACCCCGTATATCCTAAACGACCTTACGAGATCCTTTTTAATTATAAAATTTCATCAAAATAATAAAAAAAAATACGGATTATTCACGATTTAAAATCTCTAAAACATTCCATCGCATTTCCAACCCGTTTAAAACGAACAACCTCTCGAGCCCAACCATCCAAGCTCGCAGCTCGACGCAAACCAATTAGAAACATCGATTCACTGCAAATGTAAAAGCCAGAAAATCGTAGCAAAGCCACGCACGCACGCCCTCGCATTCTCAAGCCTTTAGCACTTGTTGAACACGTCCGTCCATTACCAGCGCGCGATCTTCCCCATATGCCTCTGTAGCGCAGCGGGGAGTAGTGCTGCGGGGAGGGGGGGGGAGGGGGTGAGCTTTCGAACAATTTAGCTCGGATGCAGCGGCAGCGGCAGCAGCAGCATCGAGGAAATAAGCGCTTCTCCCAAAGGGACACCGCCGAGCACACAGCGGATCGATCGACAGCTCGGCACCGCCGCACGAGTTAATAAACTTCGTCTCGCGCGCAGCGCGCCGTAACCTTAACGCTGCGGTCGCCTCGGGCGACGGCATGCCTTCGGTTTTCCGCTCCATTTTATGCTTTCTATATAAGCGAGATAGCGCACACAGCGGCGCTACGCGCGCGCCAGGTTTTTGACCTTCGCTTTCCCGTTTTTACAACGACGTTTCCTTCCCCCCTTCCTCCCCCTCCCCACTGCTATCCCTCGACAATATCTGCGCTCGAGCGAAGGTAATTGCCCCTTGAGTGCTTAGAATCTTTATAGATACTCTTATTAGATACTTCTGCTTTTTGTATCTTTCCGTTTCTTTTTTTTTCGCGTTATTTTTTTTCCTTTTTACGGACACACACGGTGCGCGCATCGCGACTTCACGGCTTCGCGATCTTTTTATTCCGCGCGTGAATCCGATCGGATTATGCTAATGGGATTTTGCATGGCACTTATGAGCATTGATTTATCTATATTATAGCAGAATTGAATTTGATTAAGGTACCTCATCAGCGGATGTAGGGGGGGGGCGGGGTGTGAAATTCAAAAGTTAATTATTTATTTTATCGTTCTTTTTATGCATCTGAAAGAGAAGTTAAATATTACCGGAGCAACTTTATTCAGATCACTTGAGGCCCTGCGCAAGACAATATATGGGAAAATCCGCCAAAACAATTCGCAGATAATTGCAGCGGAAATCGACCGAAAAAAAAGATCTGGTGAGACTCGTCTGGGAACATTTTTGAGCAAATTTAAATTTTTTTCAATTTTAACAATTTTTGAAAAATTAAAAAATGGTTTAAAAATGTTTGAACAAATTCATAAGTATTCTTTGAGTAATTTTAAGTATTTTTCATTCTACAATGTTTTGTCGTTAAGGTCATATTTCTCGAGAAAAAAAAATCATGTTTAACATCACAATGTTTCATAAAAACCGCCGTCATTTTGTCAAAAAAAAAAAATCATAGACAAAAAGCTCGACTAATTTGAAAAGCTCAGATATTTTGTAAACTTTTGTTCATATTAATGACACTAAAAATAAAATTCCTTCTTCCTCTCAATTCGGATTAAAAAAAAACGCTTAAAAAATCAATTATCTGAATTATTTTGGCAGATTTTTTCATACACTGCTCGTTACAGGAAAATGCCGTGAAATATAAAAATTTTCGTAATTACGAAATCGAATTAAAGATTAATCTTTCATTAAAACAAGCGTATTTTGTCCTCAGGAGAATTAAGATCAAGTCGCTGCGGGTATTTTGGGGAAAAAAGTTTGCGCCGGCAAAGCGCAGAACCAGATAGTTCTCTTAAAAATAATGAAATTACACATCTTGTACTTTTACTGCTGATGCTGCCACCGAAATACTCTTGCTGACTTGTCCTGGCATTTTCCAAGAAAGTAAGCTTTGACTAGTTAACTCGGACGACAAGCGACGAAAATTGGAATGACGTGTTGTCCACTACTTACTAATATTCAATGCTTTACAAGACTCATTTGTCGTTAAAATTGATCCGTAAAGACTGATATGTAACGGCTCGAGTATTCGCGCACATCGTAGACGCGATTCCCGAAAGGAGAATAAATGTTCGTAAGGGACCCGTTTCACAGCTTCAGTTTCTTGACACAGTTAATCAGCTTTGCTATTGAGCGTTTCAATTAGCAAACCCGTGGCTTACCACAAAGACTCATAATTAAGTTAGTTATTACGAAAGTAGATTCGATCCTTATCGGATTTCAATTATCGTAGCGAGTGCCTTTAAAAGGAAAAAAATTAATAATTTGATAAGCGATAATGACAAGCGATAAAACAATTGCAGATTTTCTAGAAAATAACCATTTTTAATGTGAATCGCGGTTATAATTTAAATATTATTATTCATTAAAGTGTATTTTTAATTGCAGAAATTTAATACGGAAAAAGCAATGGATACGAGATGAATTATCGTAAAATCGTAATATCAAGTGTAGATAAAGTATGTAAAGTAGATAATATCCTTACTATATCGATGCATCTGAATTGAATTTAATTTCTAACAGCGTAAATTCATAGATTTTTACGCACTGTTCATGGAATTCCGGACAAGCTATATATGAATATTAATTTATTATTTTTGGCTAATGCTTCAGAAGTACTTTTCATTGTTGTACTGATAAAGGCATTTCGATTGAAATTGTAAGAAAAGTTTTTTGTACATTGAAAATGCCCAATTTTTTTTTCAACTCATCGCGAAAATTTTTTACTCATACCTTTTCCAGTAAAAATCACTACATTCATTCGATCGTTCTGGCATTCGACCCATTTTTTCAAATACAAATAACTCTTTTTCATCCATTTGTTCACCTAAAATTTCACAAATAGTTAAAAAAATCCGTAATTCGCCGGCGCATACGCTTATCGACATGCAACGACGCATTGTTATTTTGTTATTTTGTTTTTTGTGTTCGAATTATTCAGGTAACGCAGTTATTTCGTCCCCGTTGGCGGAACCCGATTGAACTTTGGACGGCATAATGCGCTTTCGAAAAAAATAGCGATAAAAAGCACTTTCCTCCTACATCGTTCATTACATCCTTTCCGAGATTCCGACAGTAAGCTCGAATCCAATCGCAAGAAACGAGAAATCGAATCTCGACGCAAGGCTTCGATTATAAGTATAAGCTCGCGACAAAAGGCGCGCGCGCGCAATAGTTATACGCCCGTTTTAATTCCGTCGACTGTCATGCGTATGTAGGACTCTGCCGACGTCAATTAATCGTTTTAAAGTTTAATAGAGGGCACACTTGCAAAATTAACGCGCGCGTAACGATGCGTTTTATTTGCCCCGCGCGGACGAATGTATTCGCGCGGCGAAGCGAGAGAGAGAGAGAGAGAGAGAGAGAGAGAGAGAGAGAGAGAGAGAGGGAAAAAAACTCACCCCGATTGTTGAGCCAGTAGTTGATCGATTGCGGAGAGGCTTCGACGATGCATTCGAGCACTACGTCGGTGCCGAGAGGCGCGCCGACCAGTTGATTCGGCACGTGTATCAGTGGTGGAACTGTCGAGTGGGGGCATATGCAGAATACGTAGATATATACATGTTTGCGCGCATACAGGTTCACACATGCGCGTATATAAGTAAAGCGTTGGCACGTGCAATTTTTTTTTCTTTTTTTTTTTGCAATTTCGCGCGGCCTCGTTAATACGCGCTCGCGAAACGCTATAGTTAATTGAAAGTTGTTATGACTGATTGATTTTCCTCGAGCGAGTGTCGCGCGCGCGTGCGCTCGCTATACTTGGATTATACTCGAAATCGGGTGTATATACGCGTCAGCGCGCACGGTTTATTGATGAATTTTAAATTATCCATTTCGACTGATTTTATACACGTATGGAGAGAAAGAACGAGAATTCCGTTATTTCACCGCGTTGATAGAGAGGGAACGAGAGATAGAGAGAGAGAGAGAGAGATACAGGTAAAGCTCGCAGCTGCGCGCAATAACGAATTTACATTAATTTCAGTTATTTATTTCGACTTGAGCGCACAATTCCGCATTTTATTTCCTCAAACATTCATTGCGTTACACTTACCGTCGTGTACGTATACGTATACATATACGCATTTTGCCGTAAATTTTCTCGTTCGTTATACTTATGTAATTTTAACAACGCGGGCCAGTTTTACATCGATTACGACGTATGCGTGTATTGCGGGCATTTCGAACTGATTAAACGGAGGGGGTGAGGCCGAAAGGACGAAATTGCCGATTCGACGATAAATCGAGAGGAAGAGGCGAAAAATAAAATAAAGTGATTTACGAACAGTGCACGTCGACGATGATGCGTTTGCTGATGCTCGGAGGAACCTGATTACTCGCGATGCAGTGATAGACTCCCATCTCTTCTCGTCTGATCTTGAAGAGGTGAAGCTCCTCGCCGATCCACTCGGTGACTTTGTGCACTGGAATCAAGAGCAGTCGACGATGGCTTTTGTCAGTCAGTCGTGGGTAGGTATTTGGATTACGCGTATTCGCATAATCTTACGAGCTGTAACGTAACTCTAATGATATCCTTGAAAGTGTATCTTTGAAAAATGTATCTATGTATAACAATCTACAATATCTTAATTAAAATTTATTATTTTTTTATTAATTCATTTATTCTATTCGTCGATTTATCTGTTTCTTTACACATTTCATTAAAACCTACTAAGTCTGCATTTGAAGCTTCGATACCATGACAAGTACGTCGATGATTTTTCACTGACCATAGGATCTAAGAAAAACATTTGGGTTGGCTGTTAGCGATTTAGAACTTTTTAGGCATGACCGTGACACGTGTAAAAAAGTGTAATATATGACATTATATCTCACTGAATTGAATCGTATCTTAAATGACTCATTTTACTTTCCCATTTTTGGATAGTTCACTTATCTTTCAAATGTGAGCGCTTTATGCTTATTTTTTAATTCTAAGTATTCTACAAAAAAAGTTGAATAGAAAAATTACAGATCTCGATGAAATACAATTTTGTCTCCTCGTCGTCAAAGCTAAAAAGAGCTTTAAAATCTAGTAAACGACCCAAAATAGAATGTTAACGATAAAAAATCCGCTGCTTCGCATAAAGCTTTAAAATAAAACATGGTAGAAAAGGAACTTAAATGGAAAAGCGGTAGATCTCAATAAAATACAACTTTTTTCTCTTCACGTAAAAGCTGGAAAATGTTTATAAATTGAGTTAAGGGGATGTCGTAGCTGAAGTGATCGTTTGTGAGCTCACCTTGGTAACTAAATTGGTAACCCAAATTGGTAAATATTCGTTATTGTGTAAGTTACGTCGGAACACAGAGTTTTTATTGATTCCGTTAGTGAAAAATTTAATATTTTTAAAACGCAGTAATGGAAAGTAACGGTCACCTTACTCTTCCACTTGGGGATGTCGTTCTTATTGTTTATAAAAATAACACAAAATTAAATGAATATGAGACTTATTAAATACAAACAGTTATAATAGCTACCCCAGAAAACTGCATTTTCATATACTAAACAAGAGTAAGTACTTATTACTTATGATCGAATACAATTTTTGAGGTTATGTAATACTTCATCCAATTTATATCATTTTAACAATCCAAAAATCGAATTTTAAAATTAAAAAATCAGTTTCAATCGCTTCAAATTATAATTATCTCCTCAGCTTCTCGCTATTCATGACATTTATATAGTTTCGAATATTGTTGCTTTTAACCAGCATGAAACGTGAGTACCAGACGATCGGCCGAGTGCAGGCTACGTGCGATCGTGCCTTAGATGCAAAATGCGAAGCGATGCAAGATGCCAAGCCACGTCGGGCCAAAGGCCAGCTCGTCGGCTCGTGCAGTTTTTTTATTTAAACGAAGGAAATTTTTTACAAATAAAATACTCAGAGATATACTATAGAAAACGTAAGTAAAGCAATAATAGTACATTATATACCATAAAAAAGTGCATCTACAAAGCACGAAAAGGAATATTTCAAAAAACTAAAAACATAAGTCAGTAATTGTGAAAAGGCTCGTTTTGAGCGTAGTTTAGTGGAAAATGCCATATGCAAATGACAAAACACTTAAAAGTTGAAGAAAGTGTTAGTATCCTTTTTTTTAGATAAGATAATATCTAGTATTTCCGCTTGTTTTTAAAGATATCCAAATGCCCGCGACCGGATAATTTGTGTCCCGTTGACGAAACTGCATCGTTTAAAGGCAAGAGTCTAACAGTGACGCGCCGAAAACCTTCTCCCAAGACGAATGGCGTCGTTGCAGCTCAGGCATAAGTATAGCTGTAATTATGCAAATCCGCAGCGACGACGCGCAAGTCGGAAATTTTCCGGCCCCTCGCCGTCGTATTACGCGGGCACAAATTCGATTCGGTTGTTCTGAAACTTTGATAACAGCGCAACTTGCGGGGCTTTCCGGGGTAAAATTAAAAATGATGAAAAAACAAAGGCAGCGAGGAGACGAGGAGGAGGAAAAAAGAAGAAATTCAGAAGCGGCTGGTTGGTTTTTCCGTGGAAAATTTTTTCTAAAGCCGGAAGTGCAGGAAACTGAAGAACCGTTTTGTAAAAGAGCTAAGATAGTTTTGGTTATTTTACGGATTGTCTTTTATAGGTATTCTATGGTAATTGAAAATTAGAATGTGTTTGGAAAAATTATCTTTTTATTTCCTCGAAATTCGATGTTTCGTCATTAAGTTTTCAAAGATTGTATTCCATTTTAATAAAAACTTTTCGATTCTTTGAATAATAGCATAGGTGAGTACAATTCAAGATATAGAAGGTATTTTTACTTGCGAGGAGACGTCCCAACTTCCAAAAAATCGGATTCTATTCCGAACAGAAATTAAAGTACGGAAAATTTTGCTTCGATTAAATCAAAGTCAATAACTTAAGATGTTATACAATTTTGTAGCTGCAGAATGCTATATAATTCCTTGGAAATTAAATACAAATATCTTACGCGGGACGCGATAAAAATCGTACATGCAATATACGGAAGTAAAGTAAGCTAAGTATGCACTGCACGAATGTCAACTGCATACTTTACTCCCAAGGTGCATTGTATATACTAAATCAAAATTAGATTTTCTGTTCCGTAATAATTGTGACATTGTTTATGATATTTTTTTCTCGTGTTCTCGTAAAAATTTTAACTAAAATTGATCGTTCCTTAAAATTGAAGGCACATTAGATCAAATTGGAAATTGTTTCCTCCCATTTTTTCCGTACGGGAAATCAACTCGCATTTCAGCTGCATCCATTTTCTGAAGGATAAAACCTCTCCTTGTTAGTTAAGCCGTTATAATAAAGCTCGGTATACAACATGGGAGTAAAGTCGATAATTCCCTCCAGGTGATTATGTTAAACCTACAGTAAACTCATCTGCAGAAATAATCTACGACTTTATTCCCTTGTTGCATAATATTCAAATTCTCTGCGGAAATTGCGTTTGTTGTCATCTTTGAAATGCTTGCATACAAGAAATCGAATGCGGAGAAAATTAGCTAGAGAAATAAAATAAATAAGACCTACATTGGAAACTTCATTTTCTGTAGAAAAATTTAATACTAAATTTTTTTAACTCCCTATGACTTTTCATTCGAACCTTTTTTTACAAGTGTGTTTTTCAATTTCAGTATATATGTTACTACTGCACCATTTATCTCAGTGCAAGAAAATCTTTAAATGACTGTGAAAAATTAAGTACCTGCTGCAAATCGCGATAAGCCGCACATTTCATAATCACACGCAACAAAACATTATATTTTCAAAGAAACATACAAAATATTAATACTCCCAGAGCCCGAGAAGCTTGAAATTTCGCAGAATTCAGCCGATACATGCATAATAACGTACCTTTGACCTTTTCGTTCGAGCTGGTTGATTTTTCATGGAAAGTCTCTCGTATAATAATTTCCTTTTGATCTTCTCTGCGCCAACTGATTTGCGGCGGTGGTATACCGGTCGCCCGACATTTCAGCTTCACCTGGAATCCAGCATAACACCTATACACCTATATTCGCAGCCGGACCGTACACGACTCTCTCTATCTCTCTCTCTCTCTATCTCTCTCATCCTTTCGCCGCAGCCAAGATCCCCGTCCTCATTTATTCATCAAAAATACAGTCGCGGAAACGCGCGGGAGCCGCACAAAGCGTTCTCGCGCGCGATAGACGAGAGAGAGGGAGAGAGAGAGAGAGAGAGAGAGAGAGAGCGCCGCTGGTCAGTTAGGAAAGTAAAAGGATAAAAGAGCGTCCGTTGTATATATACTAAATAAAACTTGCTCGATTCTCCCGAAGCGCTCGCTCGCTCGCTCGGTAACTTTGAGATTAACCTTAAACTCCCCCTGGAAGAAAGTAAAGCGCGGCAACGGTTGCGCGGCGCTCAAGTGAGAGGGTGAGAGAGAGAGAGAGAGAGAGGAATTCTAATTTCGAAATGTAACATGTAAATCGGGAGATTCGCAGGCGGAAAACAATGCTCGCAACTTTTAAATGGTTTTTCCTCGGCCTCCCCCTCCCCCCTTCTCTACCGAAGAAGAATTTCCGCGCGCGCGCGCAGCTGCTAATGCTATCCTACTTGCTCCCTCCCCCCCCCCCCCGATCGCCACCCGCGCGACGACTATTTCATTTCGAGATTCGATGTTAACGAAATTAGTTCGCTGTCTCGGGAGAGGGAGGGTGGGAGGGGGGGGGGGGAGAGGAAGCGAGAAGGAGCTGCAGTAGCCTGAGAAAACTCAGTCGCGAGAAATGAAACTGTGAGATCCAATTTATCCGTTAGGGAGTCCACTGATAAGAACTTAATCGAGTCAGTCTGGCCCGGATTTTCAAGGACCTCCGGGCCGGAAAGTTTTATCGGACAAAGTGCGTCGCGCCCGCGCGCCTTTATTTCAGCCGTTATAGGATCTATAGAGTCGACGAGGCAACTGCGGCAATGCGATCGGAGCCCCGAACGACTATAGTCGCAGCAAGGAGAGAGAGAGAGAGAGATACAAATTCTTTCGCTTTTATATTCGTTGGAAAGGCTTGAGAGCTGAGTATGGTAATCTGCTTTCAATGCACGTTATAAAGGAGATGACGCCGATGATTGCTGTTGGGGTAAAGCCAGCGGGTTCGTTGCAATCTTATAATTGGTATTTTAAGTTTCTTCGGCTTGTACTGTACCAACGAGTATTTTGCGGGTATTTTGACTCTGTTAAACATTGTCCTCAATGTTTGTACCTTAAAAGAGTCGATTGCCAACAATTAGCTGATTTGTCATTTTGTACGCAGCTATCCCGTTTTTCATAAAAATATACAAAATCCTACTGTACAAGGAAAAGATCTTACTATGGATTGTCTTTAAGAAAACGGTGTAAATTTCTTTTAATTAATAGTCCACGTGCAAACGGGTACTCGATTGTTAAAAGTATTAAGACTGACCGAAATATTACAAAACTTTAATTTTACCTCAAAAATAGAAATCGTTCACCTCCCGCGTGGTACACAGATTACCATTTCACGCTAGTTTCGACTCAAACAGAACCCATTAAAAATTCGGATTGCCAAAGCCCATCGCAACAGCCCATCGAAATTCAAAATTACATAAAATTGTATGCTCACGTGCCAGCCTTCTTGAACGGTCACGTCGCCGGACGTCTCCTGCGGGATGAAATCCGGCGGCACTTCGATCGACAGCATGCCCGTCTGGAAAATTATACGCCGAGGAGGCATTAATTTTATTGCGATGATTTTTTCGCTCTCGTCGCCGCGCCTTCGGCTCCAACGACAAGAGTTATGCGAGACGCTTATGTTTATTGGCACATCAACGCGGGTAGGGGGAAAGCTCGTGAAAGCGTGTACATTATGCGCGATAGACGCGGCGCGCGCGCTCGTTTCGACTCGCTTGAAATTCTAGTGTGTGACATGATACCGCTTGATACGGCTTACGGCAACACTGCTGATTATAATGCAAAGTTTACTAATCAAGAATCGCGAAAGCGGCTGATTGACTTGAATGGCGTCTCGGGATATGCGATGGGATCGAAGACGAAGGCGGAGAAGCGTAAACTTCTTGAAGAGAATAAGTATTGATTTTTCACGCCTAGTTAGCTCGAGATCGTTATGAACTTTTGGGTCTTGTAACTGTATCTCTTTTCTCAGCGTCTTACGTTCTTCTACTGTTAAAAATAATTAATCAATGCAACAGAATCGATTTTTCATTCGAATGAGTAAATGATACCGACCACTTGAAAATTGTGTATGCGAAAATTTCATGCAGAATTGGGAGTGTAAAATGGGTTAGTGCGCTGAGACGGTAAACAAAGATAGCGTTCATAAATGTTCGGGTGCGAGCAGGGCTTTTTTTAGAGCTTGATTAAAAAAAAATTGTAAAATACAAAATTTTATGTAGCATAAATATTTTATCAGTTGTCTCACACATGAATTGTTGTAGAGAAAAATCAAAGTGTATTCATTGATATCTGAATTTAGTATAGTGTACAATAATTTTTCACTAAAATTCAGAGAGAAAAACTAACAACTTTTTCACTTTACTGCAACATTTAGTTTTCTTAACCAGTTACTGATCTTGTTAAATTCTCTTTTCGAAGTCGTACGGCCTAGGACAGCAAACTACTTTCTTAACAGATTTCCTGCATTCTATCGAGAAATCTATTTTCTCCTTGATAAAGTTCTGTTTTAGTATTTGATTTCTCAGTTTTGCATATAAGATTTGCGTTAATTATAGTAGTACACCAAACTCCTGTACAATTATTAATTTAAATAGGAAAGTTTATTGACGTCATGCATTTTATTTTTCCAAGTTACCTCTAGCGTCGCATTACATTTTGAAATTTCGAGTACGATGTAAATATTTTAGATTAGATGATACAAATTTTACCGGCAAATACATTTTGACCAGGTTCGAGAAACTAACTATTTGAGTCTAATAATGAAGTACAATAAGCCTAACAATGAGTTAAGGCAGCTTACGTTGGCGAAAAATGTAAAATTGAATGTAATTTTTAAGTGTAATCAAAACTTGGTTTAAATAAATAAAATTTTGTTTAATCGAATAACATTATAAATTCAGTAATAATGTAAGCAGCGTAAAACTAATCTTAACACTACTCTTAATTCATTAGATTGTTCTGCAAGCGATCGATGATTTTGATTTTCCATATTCTGCTTAAGATTAAAGAAATTTGAAAAACACTTAAAAAATTGACACATCGAAAAGTCGTTCTTTTGTCTATTGATTATACTGCCAAACCGCAGTGCGCATTGATCATCGTCGTATTTTACAGACAAGTATAATTCTATCAATAATCGTCATAAATCTTCGATTTTCACGTCGGAGCTTAATCCCAAAAGAAGATCAATAAAAAAGTCAGCTTTCAGGCACAGCTATGCGCTCGCGCGCACGTATAGGTCGCAGAAAGCGAGTAACGAAGGAGTGAAAGCTCGTTTTATGTATTAATTATTGCATACGAGGACAGATCGAAGAGGCGAATGCGCAGAGAATGAGAGAGGGAAGCGGTGAACGACAGGCAGATTTTGATGCACTGCTGACGCCTGAAAAATCCTATCGTCACCGTCCGGGATCCGCGTGTATACGATTCCTCTCGTATTTCAGTCGGATAATTGATAAATTAATATTGGAATGGGCATCGACCCGTGAGCTTCGAGATTTCAACTTGGTTTTTTGCCTTGCTTTATTCGGTTTTTTGCTTTTTATACCGCTGCGAAGGTCGATCGATGGACCGAACACGGCTACCGGTGTTTGAAAACAACGCAAAGGCGATTAGTTTCGAAGATTAGGAGTTGGCTTTACAATTAATCCATTGAATTTACTCATGCATCATTTTTTTTAAACATTTTTATTTCAAACATATAAAGTTATACACGGAGACATGAAAAATCAATTTCAGTACTTAGATTTTTCGTTCGAATACCATTTTTTTCGCGTTCTATTGCTCTTATAAAACGAGAAAAACAGTTCCCCGGAGGTATAGCAAGACAATTATTTTTAAAATTGGGACACCCTAAAAAACTGAATTAATTTTATGGAGTTTTATACTTTTATTCTTACTTTATTGCAATTTCATTTTACATTTTATAACTGTGTGTGTTTCGACTTAATTAAATTGGAAAGCTTTCATTGCAATAAATAAATAATTGCATGTATATTGGATTTGGTTGGTTTTCGTGAAAAATATTATTGCATAAAGCGATACGCAAAGTTAATAACGTATAACTGAGGTGGAAATTCGTAAAAAAAAATAATGATCATAATATTAACAGACCGGAAGCTCCGTTGATTAATTAAACGTCTCCCAAGCATCAGCAATCTTTAAGCCAGAGCTCGCTCGAAATTGATGAGCGAAGGAGCGCGATGCAAATACAAGTTACGCATGCAAGACTAACTTCTCGTATTTTCATTTTCCTTTTACTGCATATAATCGATCATGCGGATATACTTGTTTTTCAGAATTATTATTAGCTTTTTTTCTGTTTCACAACATTTACGCGCAATACATTTTTTATGAATATCATGGATGGTTTAAGACTACAATAATCCGAGCATTAATATTCAATCCACCGAGTTCACGTGGAATATCAAATTGCGTCGGCTTTAATTATTAATTGCGGCGGATGAAGGAGCGCTTAATATGTATATTAAACAAAATCTGTTTCGAACAGTGCGTTTTCGAATTTGTTTAACGAACCAAAATTGTGTAAAACAAGTGTATACTTTTCTAATACGCCGCCTATATTTCTTGTTACCCGCCGGTTCCTTTGTCTTGAAACAATGAAGGCAACGTCACGTTCTACTCTACTCGGAGTACCGCAGAGACTGAATTACTTAGAGCAGTGTAACGCCTGTAGGTCAAAACAAGTAAGAATCAAATAACAGAATAAAAATCTGCTGGCGATTCATTAGCCCACTGCTTCTTTAAAGTTAATTTATTTTCGGCAAAATGTTTAATAATGAAAAGAAAGTGTAAAATTATTTTTCATCTTCGCCATTCCCTCGGGAGAGATGGATGAATTCTTTAAACCTTATTACAATAACTGCTACCAATGCTACAATATAACTTTGTAAACGATACAGTATTCTTCGGTATTCGAGGTTTTTAATATGTATTCTTCGAAATGATCGAAATGAAATTGCTAAAACAAATACTTCGTCTATTTCCTTGTTTTAGCATTAATTCAAAATGTCAGAAACTGAGTTCTAACGTGTTAAAAAAATGGTTTTGGCGCGTGAAAAGACGGTAATGAAAAAAATTTTCTAAAAATATTACCGCGCGAAAATAAAGGTTTCTTTGAGAAATGAGAAGTCAATCTACAAAAGTGAAATGTTCTTTAAATTTTGATGAGTATCATTCAATTTGCTCAGAGTTCCATCGTATTGTAGAGTTTTTTTTACATATTTTCATTAATTTGTAGCTCTGCAAGCAAGCATTTTTCACCATAGAGGGACAGGATTTTTAAAGTTTTCTCTAATTAAAAAAAAATACATTTAATGTCCCATGTATAGAACACAATTGCGTCATCTACGGATAAAGTAAAATTTCAAAATGATGTTATGAATTTTTGATGCATTCTGGCAATCAAAACTATCTGCGAAAAATCCACAATGTCAAAGGCTTAGTTTTATTACGAAAACGCAAGAATGAAATCATAAAAAAAAAATTAAATTTCGTCAGTCAGTCTTCAAATCAATCATATCAGCAGTCGAATCGCTTCATCAAAAATTTTAGGGACCACGTACATTAGCACAAATAAAACTGAAGAGGCTCCGAGTGTACTTAGCGGAAAATCCCTTAAAAATGTGAAAATTAATTTTTCGAAAATTGAAATTAATTCGTCACCAATTCAGAAGCGCAATAAACGTAAATAACCGGCTTTAGTTCAAGTACCTTTCTCAATTATGTAGCGATCAAATAATTAGCTAAACGCAATAAAAACCTACAGGGCTTTCCAGGCAGAGCGCCAAGTAGTACAAGTCCGCGAAGGGTGCGGCAGCTCAGTGTCGACGCTTACGCGCTCAAAACAGCGAACTTCTCTGCGAAAAAAAGAAACCAAAAAAAAAAAGAAACGAGGAAGATAAAGCTGCAGAGAGAGCGTAAGCAAACAGGCTCGAAGGATGCCCGATCGCGAAAGGGTCAGCTTTGAAAAGTCGCGCGCCATGAATGCAGGCTCGCAGCCGCAGCGGCTTTTACCGCCGGCAAGTTTAACGGAATCCGCTGTACAGAACGACGCGCTCACGAGAACGAGAGAGGGCGAGCGCGGACTTCATTAGTTGCCCTCTCTCTCTCTCTTTCTGCCTCCCTCGGTCGAGAAATGGAGAGACTCTTTTCGTCGCTTTGCGCCACTGCAGCGAGGAGAGAAGGAGAGAGAGAGAGAGAGAGAGAGAGAAGCTGGCCTTTTCAAGAGGGCATTTCTTCATTACTTTGTCGGGGCGCATTAGCGCGCGCGTGCCTTCATTAAGGCCGTTTGAGAAGCCGGATAATTTCTTTAATTTAGCAGCATATTTGTTGATTAAGGATTTTCGAGGGCCACTCGCTATGCTTAGGGGCTGCGAGCTGATTAAGCAAATTCGTAATTATGCGGATTACACTTTTTTGAGAGGAGATTGGAGTGAGCGCGCTGTTAATTGTTGGTTTACGTGGAGTTTGATTATTAAGTAAATAAGTTAAATTTATGGGTGTAACTTTCAGTTTAAAAGTAGTGGATACGGATTTAAAGCTTCGCCGACAGATTTGAGTGTAACAAAAATGTTCCAAACATATTTAAGTCAAAGTATTCTTTGATTCACACGAGAGTGACAAGCATTTAAAGTGCATTGTAGACGGTGTGAATTCTTTTTATACATTTTACTTGTCAAAGAAAAAGCTCCGTCTTAGTAAAATTTTCAAAGAAATGTGTTGGAATATATTACAGGTTCGAAGTATGCAATCTTACGTGTGGATGTACATTTTGATTTGTTTGTTTATTTATATGTATACCATATCATGTTGTTTAACTGATCAAAGCAAATAATTTTTCAATTTCGGAGTAAGAAAAAAAATATTTATTGCACTTATGCGTTTTTATAATTTTTATAGTATGGCGAATTTACGACTTCTCAAAAATTTTTAGTTGTGCTTTTTGAGTCGAACAATTGTTGAAAAAGATAAAAAATGAACCTTTTAATTAGTTACTGCAGTTTTATAGCTGTTACAAAACGTGTAGTGTATAAATGTTGTGGTTTATTAAATAAGATAGCAGTGTACGTATAGTGGAAGTGTTCGCTTGTATTCTTTTAAAAATCGATTTATCCATATTACGGGGAAAAAATTGCAATGCCATAAAACTGCACATGCTTCACTGAGAAATAATTCTGCTGAATATTAGAAAAAGTGTTCACGATAATCTGCTCTAGCGGAAGCGACTCTCAATTTGATTCGACAATTCCTCTTATATCGTATGACCTTTCAACGGAGAATTGAGTTATTATTTTACTGTGAAAAAACTACTTTAATTAACGACTACGCTACTCAAATAAATTTATAAAGTGACTACTCTTTCAGAATTTATTTACGTATTGCAGGTTCTGAAAGTGTTATATTTCCTTAAATTAATCGATCACTCGAAAAATACGAAATTTCAATTTAATATTCGATGTTTGGTGCACAATAGTATACGAAGGAAATGGCTTTATTGCGAAGCGTTCATTAACATGAAAATGAAGCCGTCACCGTGTAAGCAATTCTAAAGCATCGCACAATATTGTAACGCGCGTTATTTACATATCATTGTTAATCAATATTTAGCGATAATGAGATTTAAATTAAATTAAAATATCATATCAACGCGCACCTCACGAATTTCCAACAATCGAGTAGGATTACTTTCAGCGGGTGCGATGATCACCGCGAAGCTTCGATTACCAGGTGTTTGTTTCAAACGGCCGACTGTTTACCGAGCGAGAATAATTAAATTGAAAAAGAAGAACGAAACAAGTACACAAGGAGATACGGGTATTTAATGAGAAAGAGAGGGGGAAAAAAAATGCCGGCGCAAGTGCGGTAGGTAAGTGGAAGCAGAGGAGAGAATAAGCGCGCGCTAACTCCGCGTGAGATGGCATAATTGAATAAAATTAAATTCCCCAGTCGTTCTCTCCGCGAGCCGGCGCTCGCCTATATATATGGTGCGCATGCTAGAAAAGAGCCTGTATTTTTTCTTCAATTAACAAAAATGTTTAGAGTTAGCAAGCGAATGCTGATATTATTACCGCGTAACTGGAAAGTAACAACGCGACTTGCGCCTTAATTATTACGAGTCTCTCTCGCTCTTTTTCTCTCTCTCTCACTCTCTCGCCCTCTCTTTCTCTCTCTGCAGTCTCTGTCGCGTTAATTAACGAAAGTCGCTTGGCTGGGTACTTATTTAAGTGATTCTCTTTTCCCTTGTTCTCCCTCCTTCTCCTTCGCGTTCTCTCGCCAGCCTCTCTTTCCACTACTACTCTTTTACCCTGTCGTTCTCCGGCGCTTCTAACGCTTTGTGTAGCTACGACTATAATGGCTCTGTTAAGTCTACACTACCGGGCGTATAAAAGGGTGGAAACAAATTCTTCTCGAACTTATCGGAGGCGCTGAAAATTTTTCAAAACCTCCGGAGTCCGTATCCGCTCGATTTCGATTCAATTTATTGAATCGCGCCGCTTTTCTCGCCGTCCCTTTAAAAAGTACTCTTCGAATCGCCGCGGCGCAGCTTTGAATTTTGAAAGCGAGCTTTTAAGTGGGCGACGAGCGACGATAGCGCTGGATAGCCCGTGAATGAATACCTTACGGGGCATAGTTACATTTTTAGTTTTCGCGTTAATTTTGCCGGATACAACGATTCGTCGAATTGGGGTTCGAAAAATACTTAAACTTTACGCTTTTAGCGAGTTGCGAGAGTAGCTCGTAACAATGTGGATTATTATATCGGATTTTAATTGTAAATAACATGAAATAATCGATGATCAGGTAGGGAAACTTTATTTGCGTAATATTGTTAACTTTTGTGCTTACAAGCATTTAACAACTTCAAAGTATCTCGCGTAACAATGTTGATAATTTAATGAACAATAATTTTAATAATTAATCAAGAGGAATATGGAGCGGAATCCTTGCTTGAAATTATCCTTTTCATGTATCGAAAGCTATGACGAGAATTTGTTCATTTTGAGCATGATAATGGAAGTCTCATAATTACAAAAAGGAGTCCCAAAATTGCAAGATAGAGTAAAGTATTTAAGCATTAGTGCTATTTTATGGACCAAGTGTAGCTTATGTTCTATTTTTTCAACAAAAGGTTATCTCGGAGTATATCTTAATAGAAGTTGCTTCAAAATCCTCGTTAAGGAAGCTCAACTGCTGTTTTCAGGAATTTTCACTAAAATATCTGATCTATCCTAATTTATCCCTACGGAAAAAATTACCCATTGAGAATTTTTTTCTAAATGACAGTTGTCAAAATTTTTGGTACCAACGCAAAACTAGCTCTTGGAACGTGTATTCAAACAGCCGTTTCATTGCAAAATAAAACAGAACCAGTGTGCATACTCTTATAAAGTATAAGTAAAGAAAAGGCGCATATAATTTCTTGCTCGCGGTTGATAATTTTAGCAATCACATTTCCGCTTCGGTGCAAGCCATCTCTCGAAATAGTACGCTATAATGTGATAGTAAGAATTGAAATCCTTTGCAGATTGAATTATTGATGTTTAATCCGTTCAGAATTATTTATAATTTCAGACCCTTTGCGCTCGGAATAATCAAATTGTGTATATTTTCGTTTCTTGCATATTACACGGCAATGTCAATTTTGCCGCAAGATTGATAACTTTTGGAGTAATAAAATACATTGGCTTTTGTGCGAAAGTCATGGAAAGCAATTTTGCAAAGTATTAATATTCCGTTGAACTGACACAAATTTTTTAACAGCATAAGTGATCGTGCATTTTGTATCTGACACAAATTTTTTAACAACGTAAGCGATCGTGCATTTTTTATATAAAAAATGTGACAGCATATCTCAAGTATTTAGAGATTTTATAAATTTATAAGATTTTTAAGCCTTTCACAATCTAATCTGATTAAAATATGAAAAATAGAATTCGTGAAAATGATAGAGTCACAGGTATAGCGGGTCTTATCTACACACATTTACAATTTTACAACTGTAGCTCCGATGGCCACGAGCAATTCACGTAAAATACAAATTAAATACGTCTCTGCACAGAGCTAACAGAAATCCGGTTAATCACATCGATATTTACACTGCCGGTCGGAGAAACGGAAGTTGTTGGATTGAACAGTCGGAGGAGGGGGGGGGGGGTTTGGCGGTAGTGTATAAGTAAGCTCTCGGCGAAAATTCAATTACCTGGCTTTTCATGGGATCCGTATTGATCTGGCACATGTAGAGGCCCTCGTCCTCCTTCTGGGCGCCTTTGATGCGTAAGCTCCAAGTCGTATGATCTCCATGTGACACGGAGACACGCGGATTGTGGGTTATCACGTGGTCGTGAATCGCTTGGATTGCCTTCGTGTCGGCCTTCACCCAACCCACCTGCATCAATGCAGAGACACACAAGCGCGCAATGGAGTTACAAGCGAAACGAAATTGCTTATACATAGGCGAGGCTCATTCGCGCGAAGAACCGAGTGTACGTCAGTTGTTCATCTCTGCCGACGACGGGGCGTTAAAAATTTCTGCTTGAATTTTCATGCAAATTGACGGACGTCGATTTCTCTACCTCCCACCCCCGGCAAGCGCGCGCGTAAATATTGATTCGCCTCGATGTATACACACGTCGAGACGATGACGCACATTTACATTAATATTTGCATTGAAATTATTTGAGACTTCGCGACGCCCTAATTTAGGGAGGAAATTCATTAGCAAGTGAGTGAGAGGTTATTTTTTTATTTATTTTTTTTCGACGTTGTTTACAGATGCTAAAAATTCCGTTTGAATTTTCATGAATTTTCTGGAAGCAAATGAATATTTGATTCACATCGAGATACAGCTATATCTCAGTTAAGCATGCACAGAAACAGTCCTTTGAATCGAAACGAAAAATGATCTCGATAACTTTTCAAAAGGAAAAATTCTTTGGGACAAACAATATTCTCGATTTAAATGGATTCCGTTTGATACGCTTACGAAAACTTTTTCATTTCGAAGGATTACATAGTTCTATGGTAAATATATTTTTTATGTTCGTGTATTTATCTATTCGTTTTGGCTTTACGGCCCAGAAACGAAATTGATTGCATCTATAAATTCCGCCTATAAAACGGAGATAGCTATTATTATTGATTTGGTCAAGCCAATTCAGAGTACTTAACAGTTAATTCAAATAGCATTATCGAAAAATTTCATCGATCAATACAATAAAGTAGAAGGAACAAAGATTATTTTTATTAAACGTTATTAGATTGACTTTACTGTTATATTATATTTAAAATAAAACCATTTTTATGCATATCAAAAAGTATTTCTCTTTTAAATGCATCGCAAAATCAAGTGAGTATATTTTTTAAAAAATTATGAAAATTTCAACAAATTGATAAAGCACTCTGTTGCACGTCCTCGCGCAAATAAATGTAGCTCCTTCTATCGCCGTTTTAATGAAAATAATCCACGATCATGTCTGATGACACGTACATATGTTTTGCTACGTGCGAGAAGAGCAGCACAAAGAAGGCTGTCAAAAAAGAGCGACAAACTCACCCTGTAACCACCCAAGTGCTCGACGTGACATGTAAAAACTGCATCCCTGCCAAGCGGGATTGTCAGATTCTGAAGAGATTTCATAAATTCCGGCTGAAAAGCTCCACCTGCAAAAAGAGACAATTATTGAATTGCGTCATCAGCGCCGAGTACACGAGCGATGCCTCGTGCAAAATAATTTGTAAAATAGGAAAACTCGACAACTTTTTCTGTAGGGGCAAACTTTTTTCATTATCGACGATTAAGCAACTTATTATTATTAACGTTTCGGCCCGAAAGGCCAGTCGCGGTATGCCGCTCTTTGAGGTCTCGCAAGTAATGCGATCCTCGACTGAAAAATTCGATCGAGACATATTTTTACAGTTCAACTTCGTGACCTTCCCAATAGTCTAACAATGCAAAAAACAGAAATGTTTTTAAACTAAGCATGATTTTCCCGAATGTTTTTTTATTTTTAACGTTTACGTTGTTGTTTCATTTTAAACTTTTGTAATTGTAAAGTAAAATTATTTAGAAAATCGAGTATTTTTATCATATTCGGATCTAAAAATAAACTAAAATTTTAATCGCTCGGAAGGTCTAAACATAAAAAAAAAATTTCAATTCTGAACCTTACAAAAATGTATTTTTTTCAGAATTCGTTTTATGCGCATGTGGTCGATGAGTGAAAATCAACGAAAGTGTATGCACGTATATATCGAACGAGTGTATATGACTATCGGCGAATGCATATCATACAATATGCATCGATAACGATGCGCACTTAAAGAGCTCTCTTTCTCCCTCTCTCATCGTGATTATTTCATAATTTCGCGCATCGCAAATTGCGGGCAACGATAATATACCATTCGCATTCGGCTTAATAATAAAAAAAAGTCAATTTGCAGCTTGTTATAATTGTATTTCGAGCTTCCGCGCGTGCCTTTCGTCGCGCATCGAGGAAGAAAGGGAAACGAACGCAACAAAAAAAAAATGGGGAGAAAAGACGCTGTGCGATAAAATCCCGAGTGGACGTCTGAAACACGGCATTTCTGCGCCCGGCTATCGGGTCTCGCTCATTATTGCAATTTTCATTTTGTCGCCGTGTCCGCTATACACACGGCATTCCGCGTAAGTATAATAAGTCTGCGCTTATAGCTGACCGTAGGAATTTTAATATCGAGATCGCTGCGGTTACGGTCATCTTTGTGATACTGGCTGTTGCGTGGAATGTCTTAGTGTAGTTCCGAAATCGTTTGTGGTCGCGTCTTCTTATTAACGCGGCGCGGTTCATTCGTCGGCGGTAACGATTTTTCGTTTTGGAAAAATAAGGTTGTACACGGCCGTTGTCAGAGTGGTCCGAAAAAAAGTTAATTAAAAATTGTAATTTCAGGCCATAGGTGCGGCAGAGGAAAAACAAGTGCTTTGCAAATAATACACTGCGCTTGCTCGTTAGCATTTAGTATTCATATCGTCGCAAACTTTAATTCTGCCACTATTGCCATCTGCATAACTTTATCTTTCATAGCATATCTGCGCGTGTCTTTCACTCGAGTTTTATCTCAATTTGGAGCTGTATATCTTTATCACTTTATCACGCGCCTGATCTTCTACTTTTATTTCTGTACATTACTTTATATTTGATTAGCTATTACATTCAAATTTAAAATTTCTTATCACATCAATCTCGATCTTCATCCTTATCTTTTTTATTTCAAGTTTTACCTGTTCCATAGTTTACAGCTCTAATTCTTTTTCTATTTTCATTAGCATTATTTATAAATTTAAATCCACTTCTTTATTACATTCATACAAGTATAACAATTATCGTACTTATCCTTTTGAATACCCCTTTATTTATACTTCGATCTATATCTTTTATCTTCTCTAATCTCGAAAATCTTTATACGTTTTACAATCAAAAATTAAATAGAGCATTACAATTTTCTACTCACTGTTAAAAGCTTTATATATATATTTACTGCTATTTTTGGTATTATTTTAATCTAATTAGATTATCTATTGTTGAAAGAAACTATCAGAATATGCATAACAGTATTAATAATGTTAATATATTCCTCTTTAAAAAAAGTGATGACCTTTGTTGTAAAGCATTTCATACATGATTTTGATTGGTTGCTAAGTAAACATGATTATCGTTACAGTCGATTTGTTCAACGTGAGGTTAGCGCACAAGCGTCATCAGTATAATATTCACGGTGAAATAATCAACAACTTAGGTTACGGATATGCGCGACTTCAGTGCGGATATGGGTCAAAATTACAAATTCTCCAAATGAAATAATATAGAAAATTGCATGAAAAAAATCAAAGTGATGGGACAATGTATATATACGCGGAGTACAACGAACTTTCAACGGCGAAACACGAATGTTCCAAAACGAACGTCGGTTTATGGCAGAACGAGCCACGGGACGAATGGTACAATAAAAATAACCGACAGATATTATTAAATTACGAGGAGCTCGCGTGTGTATTCGGCTGCACTCTCTTTCACTTCTACGCACCGTTGATGGCTCGTACCCAACAATTGATGACTGCAAACCTTCTGCATCTCTCTGAATTTTTCTCTCACTTTTTGCGAGCCTATTTTTTTCGTCCCGTTCTCGTTATACCGCGGCTTTTTCTTGCCGTCCACTATTTTTGAGGGACCATTTCGTTTCTACAACAAACGAATATTCGAATTTTTTTTCTTTTAAACCAGCATTCGACGACCTTTCTTTCTTCTCCACCAGTTAGGTTAGATATTGCTTTGTTATCGTTTCGCGATTCTGTTTTCGATTGGGTGTTCTGCTTAAGGGGATAGATACGCCTTCGATTGTTACGAAATGAAAAAATTGAATTTGGTTTCAATGTCTATGCAAACTTGTTAAAAAAATATGGTACAACTGGTAGTATAAATCATAGGAGAAATAAAAAAAAAGTGAAGCATCTGTGGTAACAGAACAAGTAAAAATCATTTTGCCCATGTTCTGAAGACATGATTTAAAAATTGTTTTAGTAGTGATTTTGCATAAAATAAAATCATTTTATGTTTCTAAAACAATTTAAGGTAAACATAAGACAATTGATTTTGGAATTAATTTGGAATTTATTTTGTAATTTGTATAGATGAGAATCCGATAATTTATTGTATTATAGCTATTTTGATTTAAGTTTTAACTATTAATGAGTAAATATATTTCTATTTTATTTTAAAAGAGAATTTTCTCAGAGCGCTTCCGTTCCGATCCAAATAAAGGATTTAAAATATTATTGCAAGAACGTGAATGAGAAAAAACCGATTCGTCCATGAGAATTTCGATGAAATCTGCGAGAGCAATGAAAATGAAAGTACCAGATAAAGTGCGGAAGTCTTCAAAAGCCATAAGTGCATATTAAATATAACTACAAGGTATTTTTTAAATTTTCTTCAGTGAGCGATAAAAATATAAAGTATAATATTCTATTAAAATAACATCTAAGCGCTATATTATTTTAGAATACAAAGTATATATAATGAAAATTTGATTGTGCTAACACTTGTTTTTACGCTGTTTTCGGGAGATACGGCATAACATTTTTTTTGTAATTACAAAATAAAAAATGAATTTATTTTATGGATTTTCCCATGTACTCTACATTATTCCTCCTTTCACTAATTTTGGTTGCATAACACTCTTCAAAAAATGAATCTTGTTCAAGAAAATAATTATGTATTCTTTGTATATAACTTTTGCATTTACACAGTATGCACCAAAAATATTTACCGTTTCTTGACTACAGGTCATTTGTTTAAATATGTAAATTCTACAGTTTGTATTGTTTATTGGCATTAATAGAAGGATTTTTGAGTGGTAACGCCAAGAACAGATCACATATTATTTTCATCTCTTATTCAACATTAAATTAATTTAAATTTTTAACAGTGATTTAAAATATAACTTGGATAACTACTCAGTCCAAAAGTCATACATGTAAGGCAGATGGCTTTGATACGCTCTAGCGCAATATCTAGTTTGAAATTATATGAAGTATTTTTATTCCATATAATAACAAAGTTTTAATAAGGAAACAAGGAAACTGTCAAGAATTAAATAAATCTAATTCGCATTTGTCCTCTTGTTTCTCGCGACTCTGCTTAGCGTATCGTAGATAATTGGATGAGAAGATTGAAATAATGATCCACTTGTTACGTAACAAGAATATAATAGGATAAGGTAGGATAATAAGCACAGCAAGTGAGAGAGAAAGAGAGAGATATGCATAATCTCAGAAAACCTCTTGATGACAAACAATTTAAAGCGAATACAAAAGATTCCGGTCGAGTATCTCGTCTCGTTTTCTGCGAAAGTAATTAACTTATCACAGACAATATAGCTGAAACATTTAAAAATTTTAATTAACACTCGATAGCCTCGTCTTTCCGTAGAAAATTCAGTTTCTTTCTATAATTCACAGATTTGTAGAAGTTCATTCAAAACTCTCAGATTTTGCGAAATATACATTCAGTGGTTACAGCTTTCTAAAATAGTAAGTTAAAATAACAATCAAAGTGTGTTACACACTATATAGCCTACATAGCCTGAGATCTGCGGAAATATGCTCGACTGTCGCAGATCCGTAAAAAAGTACTCCCAACGATCGCCCTACCCGTAAAACTATCCGAAACGCGGTCGCAGATTTGCGAAAGTACGCCGCCGACGATCGGAGATTTGTTGAGACCCCGTAAAAACAGAAAAATTCTTCATATAATGCAACACCGGCGCAGCCGCGCGCGCGCTTTTGAAATCCGGCTCGTTTTTTCCGAAAAATCGACTCTTCCCTCACGGAATTTCGCAGGTAACTCCCCGATTCCAGCGAGAAGAAATAGCCCGGATCAATGACAGACGTATACCGTATGGACTTATTGACGTAGGAGCGCAGCGCGCCGCATACGAATTTCCGCGCGCGCAGGTGAATTTCCGTTTTCGAATTCAGCGAATAAGCGACGAATATTTTCTCCCATCGACATCGTACAAATATATCAGCGGGGCTCAGCCTGACGACGCGAGGAGGGGGAGGAGGGGGAGCAGAAGAACTGGAGAAACAAAAATAGATATGAGAGGAGCAGAGAGAAAGAGAGAGTGGAGGAAACGCCGCAGCCGAGAACAGATAAGAAAATAAGCCGGAGCCGCGGGATTTCGGCGAGAGGTTCATCTTTTCTTCTTTATGCGCGCGAGGGAAGAGTGAGAGAGAGAGAGAGGACCGAGCGATCAAATGCGTATACGCGGCGAGTCGCGAGTCGTGTGTGGGACGGAAAGCTGGATCGCGATTTCCGTAAAATCAATGTTTTTCCCCGCGGCGAGAGGAGGACCGCTCGTTCTTTTATTTTTTTCGGGTCCTATTTTGCATTGCCCGGAATTGACGGGAGGGAAGCTTACGCGAACTTGATTTTATGAATATGTCGATTGTGGAGAACAGCAGAGGCTAAAATCGACAGCTCGGTCGGGACGAAAATTAAGCTTCATTGGAATTTCAGTAGTTTTAAATTTACTTTGGCTTTTCCATACGAATTATTAAGTTCTCGCGGCCTGCGGAAGCCGACTGATACTATGTTTTCGCTCCCCGAATTCCTAGAATAAGTGAATATTGAAAAATGTATACGCTTTCGTACTTATTCGAAAAGTCGCTCGATGATGAATAGGTTAAGCTAATCCAGATTATATTAAATATATTTCTCTGGCGAAGAACCCCGAGTAATCGTAAGCTTCGAGTTACTTAGTAGATGCGAAATTAAAATAGATAAGTATAATTTAATCTTAGCATATTGTATATTAACAAATTAGAACTGTAATACAGATTTTAATTAATGTTAAATAAATATATAAATATAACTATGTATATTTAAAGTTTCTTTTCAAAAATCGTTTAAAGAAGAAAGTTTATCCTTAAAGTGATGGTGAATTCATAAACAATGAACAAAATTATTTGTAGCAAGTTCTCTGCATTCTTGAACAATATTACATTCTGAGCATTGTTTGAACAATATTACAGTGCGCGTTGGCTAACCATTTCGATATCGGCTAGCCAAAACTTCCGATACAATCCTGGTTTTTTGTAATCGGTTTCCCGGTCGTTCATACACAGATTTTTTTATTTATTTAAATATCATTGCATGCGCAGATCGTAATTAATGTTAAATAAATAGAGAAATAACTATGTATAAAGCTTCTTCTCAAAAATCCATCATTAAAGAAGAAAGTTTATCCTTATAGCATGATGATAAATTCATAAACAGTAAACAAAATTATTTATAGCAAGTTCTCTGCTATCAGCTTGAGTATCGTTCGAACAATATTACAGTGCGCGTTGGCTAACCATTTCGATATCGGCAAGCCAAAACTTCCGATACTCTCCTGATTTTTTGTAATCGGTTTCCCGGGACATTCATATGCGAATCGGTGATATGTTCTATTAATGAAAAAAGTAAACCAATTAAAAATGGAAGCAAAACGAAAACAGAAGTATCTCAACAACATACTCGGAGGATCAGCCGAATACAAAGCCAATTAGCCCTCGGACAGCGCGTAGCGATCCAAATATTGATTACCATGGGTCAAAACGCGTTAAGATCGTGGTCCAAGGGGCAGCCGAGCGACAGTCGCACATTATTCCGCTTATTAATCAGTCCTGTGATGTCCTCGTCTGCGCAGAGACAAATTTTTCAGCAGCCAATCTCGAGTCCATAGTCCGACCCCTAATACGTGCAGTCTTGAGCCGGTTAGGCTATTGCGAGCTTCGCTAATTGCCTTTTCCAAATTCATGCCGTGCGTGTGTCTGGCTCCGGCGAGCCATCCTTGACGTCCCGACCGCGTCCGACACGACGCGGTCGAGCTGACGTTCGCCCGTCGATCTCCGTTCGAGAGGGAACGAGCGAGAACCGCACGTTTACAGAACGTACAATCGTGCGACTGTGTACGGGCTTGTTCTTTCTGTCGACATTTGGACGAGTCCGAGCTGTCGAGCTCTTTCTTTGCTATGCGACACTCATTTAACGTTTTGGGGGATTAATTGAATAATTAATGCATCCGTTTGTTCGATAAATTGTCAGTTTCCGTTGGGCGATTGAGAAAACTGGAAGGCTTGTACAATTTTATTTTCTGGTGATTCTTGCACAATTACGATTAAAAACGGAAATTTTCGTTCGTTAGGAACAATGACGTAATGTCACAAAGTATTTCATTTCGGAAGCATCTTAAAATTAATTCTACTCGAAACAAGTCATGTTCCCGACACGTATACGCGAGCTGATCGAGACGACAGCAGTACGTCGACAGACGGGAGCGAGTGGACAATGCGCCGTCCGGATTGACCCCTTCGAGAAGGTGTATGGTGCCATTCAACATCTCGATCGGGCAAGTGCGTGCAGATGAAAAATTTTCGTACGCTTTTAAGGATTACATTTATGTTTTTGCCCCCAAAAGTTGAGAAAAAAAATCTCGGGCTACACCGACCGCGTAAGGTTTTTTCTGTTCCACAGGATGTACAGAATAAGAAAAAAATAGTGTACCCACGAAATCGATCTTGTGACACTGTCTTTTTTGGCCATCTTTATGATTTTATGCTGAAATTATTACGCATTTTTTAGCAAAATATTCTGGATTTTTTCGAATGCAAGGCTAAATAGGCATATAAGTAGGCTTAAAGTACGCTAAAGGATCTGTCATTTGAACCCCAACTTGTCTAGATTGGATGCACTGATCAAAAGTCACGTACTTTCGAAATAAACGAATTTTACTTCAGACTCCCTTTACGCTGGTACCAAAATTCTCGATTTTACATTTTTTTTCTTCGAATCCTCGTAACTTTTGATTCAGTGACTCGATTTTAACGTTTAATATGTCAAATTAAAGCTCTTTTCCTCTACTTTTTTTAATATGCCTAAATTTAAATTTTTTAATTCAATGAGCTATATATATGCCTCTCAAGTAGATCATGTTTTGAAAGCATATAGCTCATTGAATTAAAAATTTTATAATATTTATACGTTTGCTCAACAGCGAGCAACTGCGAGCGTAAATTTAGTATTTCAGAGCGAAGCGAGTGAAATATAGCACGTGTACACACATTGTTTCCAGCGAAGGTTTTCTCCTCGCGAGGTCTTTCCTCCATCGCGGCTGAAAGCGCGAAACAAACGCGGAAACGGCGCGGGATTATTCTTCTTATTATGTGTAAAGACGGCTAGAGCGACTGCCGGGAAGGCCGCGACAAAAAAGAAATGGTCCTTTGTTCGCGCGAATGACTCGCTCTCTGCACTTAATGCAAGAGCGGAGTTAAGATCGAAGACCACCTCGGCGCAAGGCCGGAGCCGAATTTTATTACCCTCCTTGGAAGAGGGAAAACAATGCGAGTGCTCTGATACGTTGGAGAGTTAGAGGAAATCGAAAAAAAGAAGAATACATTTAGGAATGGGATGATTTGCTTTGTTTTTTTTTGGGGGGGGGGGGGATTTCAGCAGGGCAGTCTCGATCGGGACGCGAAGTTCAACACTTCATTTCACTTTGTACTATTCTTTCTGTTAGTTTTTCTTTTACGTTTTATTGACCTTAACTTCAATTTTTTAAGTTCTGCTTTGATTTTTTAAAATCTTATTTTAACTTCAATAAAACCATTTGCTTGTTAAAGTTTAAAATCAATTTTTGAATTAATTCATTGAGTCATTGTTTGCATTTTGATTCGTTGGTCTAGAATTCGCTAAAAAATTTTTTAAGCTAGAGCTTTCAGACCAATGGGACTTTCTTCTGTATAAGCCAAAAGATGATGAAAAATGCCGAAGAACACGGGAAATATAGAATATGGAAAAACATGGCGAGCATATGGAGGAACAAGAACAAATTGGCTATTCGGATTTTTATTAATATTTTTATTATAACTTTTGATCAGAGCATCGAAACTCGGCACATTTTGTTTAAATTAAAGCTGTTTTGTAATACTTTATCATAGTGTAATTCCAAATTTTATTGCTGCCTCGGAAACATTCGCAATTGTTATTATTCCAGTATTTTGACGCATTAATTTTTTGTAAAACAAAGCGTAAAATGGCTCGGAAATATGGTTACTAGTAACTCTTTCCACGTTCCTCTGCACTTTTGACTATCTTTCGGCTCGCAGATGAAAGTCTAATCGGTCCGAAACCTCTAGCTTTAAAAAAAATGTTTCGATTTCTAAACCAGAGAAAAGTGCATTTTTTTTTTAAATTCGACAAATAGGATAATTATCGCTCATTACGAATGGCGATATTAACCCATTGATTATCTTTCCAGCGTATCGACTAACTTATTCAGACATATACAACAATGCATCCATACATGCATTCCAACGACGTAGCCTGTTGCAAGCACCCGGCGGGTCAAAGGAAAGCGAGAGAGCGCACACGATGTGAATACGATAGCAGAGAGGGAGGGGAGGGGAGGGTGGGTGGGTGAGTGTGTGTTTCACCCCGCAAGACTTCGACAACGCTTTAGAGACGTTTTGGGAGTCGAGGTATTATAAACCATAGTATACGTGGAAAGTTCGATTCCTTGACCTCGGATTGCAGCGTAAGCGGTGCGTTACGCTACGTCACAAGGACGATTGTCCAGTGCGATTACCACCTCGAGGGGAGACCTTCAAACGCGAATACTGCATTCCCCCAGAGGGAAGTTACATTCCGGCTCTCAATGCCCGGACTCGTGCGGTGCTTATACCCCCTTGCAAAGATCTGAGCACCAGTTGTTCTCTATCCCTGACTCTCTCTCTCTCTCTTTCTCTCTCCCTCAACAGTACTCGTCTCATTCCAGCCGTTGGGCAGTCTGCTTTCGTACTTCCGTATGTGTGCGTGTGTTGCACAGCAGAACAGCATTAATGAATAAGCAGATCTATTTCAAAGCAAACGTAAACTACATTTTTGTGAAGAAAGTAAGAATAAAAGAATGTGTCGTAGGCTGATTTATACATTTTTTCACTGTCCATATTTCAAGAAAGCTCTAATGAGCTAGTTCCTTTTAAACAACGCTCTAAGCAACTATAACTACAGAGATATTAACTACAAAGATTTGTTCAAAGGGGCAATTTATCTAAAGGGATAATTCATCAAACTGCTCAACCTTTCCTTCAAAGAGATTACTCATCCAAAGCGATATTTTGTTTGAACAGCTGAAATGAACAAAATAATCGCATTAGTCTCAATAACCTCGAAGGTGTGTCAATGCCTGTACTGGTCAAATGAATGTAATCGATGGCTTTTCGGCGATGAAAAGAGCGCAGCATCTTTCTCGTCTAAAACACGTTTGGAAAATAATTTATTCCTTTTAGGTGAAATATCATTTTGAATAAAACGAGTACTTTTCAATAAAATGCCTTTTGTACGAAAAGTGCATTTTCGATGAAATATTCTATTGTATACGAACTGTCTATTCGGGCAAATAGTATACATTGGATGGAAAACCAATCGATTTAAGTCGGCTATCGCTGTTATTTATTTATATTTATTTAGAATCTCACGGGTGCAGTAGAAAAATTTAAAAATCTGCACAAACTAACATAATCGAAGCTTCAAATGCGAATTGGGACATTCGCGCAATTTGCTCGTCGCGTTAATACTTGCATATTTCATGCTTTAATCTCTCAGGTAACGAGAATATTTTAACCCCTTATATAACTACCGTATACTCCGCTCCCGCGAAACACCTACTTTCACATGTGTCGTCTGCTGCTGCTACTGCTGCTGCCGCTGCAACATCTCGTTCATGACGAGAATAACGATAGCTATAGGCTCCACATATAGATTATAGCGCGGTGGCGGAACGCGGCTACTTTGCACGCAGCTAACGTCCGCGCAGTTGCAGCGACAGTCAACGTCCGGCCCGTTATGTATTATTCAATACGAAAAAAAAGGGGAGAGAAAAAAAAGTAACGTTACGATCGCATTATAGCCTCGAGCTTACTTTCCGCTTACAATCCCGTGGAAGTTAAATTTAACATTTCACTCTCGAACTGATATCGAGAGCCCCGCGCGCGCGCGGCAGTTATCCAACCGACTTATTCCCGCATAGTCGTAAATATTTCGCAGGGCGCCGCGCGCCGGCATATCCGATGCGCGTAATTCAACGCCCTTTTTGTAATTTCGTAATATCGCACGACCGCGTCGCCGCGGAATAGCCGCGGCAGACGTAGATTCTGAAATTGAATTGTTGCGGGTTATACAGATAGGAGACGTGACTTTATTGCCCGAAGGAAATTATCCGTTGTAAGAGTTCACCGTTAGAAAATTGGTTGCGAGACAGGTGTGCGTATACCCCCCTCATAAGAATAGACAGATATATATATATATATCCGCGATCGCTGCGCGCTCGGAATCTCCTGTACCGGATTTCTCGCGACGTTTTGCTTGTACAATCGGCGATTTACGGTTGATAGCTATTATTCGCAATGGAATATTTCGGTGTATTTATTGAAAAGTCACGGAAAAATTCGGCTCTGTGTGCGCGACGCTGGAACACTACATTAAATAATGCAGCTGCTTATTCCGCCATGCGATATTGACGTTTCCGGACAATGCAATATACGCAAGCGAGCAGTATTGAATTTCGCGAATAATTAATACATCGTCACACTCGAATCCTTTTGCGTACCGCACACGCTTGTGTGTGTATATACATATACATATATAGCGCACATAACGGCCGCGGACGTGCGCGAGGGCGACGTTCTCGCGTTTCAATAATGAGCGGAATTTCCTTAGTCTCTCTCTCTCTTAATTATTTGAAAAAGCATCAGGCTGCGCATCGGGTCTCGCGGGCAATGCTGCGAGAGAACGTCGCGCTGAAAGTTTCGCTCGTTGATGAAGGGGCGAGTAGGGGGGGGGGGGGAGTAGGGGGTACAGGATCTCGCAAGCTGAAAATTTATAGCCATTAAAGAGTCGTCTCCGCACGCTCAAAGAGCATCGAAATTATCATCCGCCTGGCTGGCTGTGAAATATTCTCTTTCCTGCTGCTCAAAGTCGGTATACATAAGAAACGCGTATCGCCGGCAACGAAAACATTCGCTCTCTCTCCCCCCCCCCCCTTCCCTCGCGGGAACATAAATGTTTGAGGAGAGACGAGTTTCGCGCGCCGTCGCGAGAGAGAGAGAGAGGTGGGGGGGTGGGGGGAGAAAGAGCGAGAGCGAGACATTTCTAAGGAAATAAAGAAGAGCGAAGGAGCGAGTTTTCCGGCCAATCGCGAAATGAGCGCGAAAAGGAGGAGCGCGCGGCGCGGCAGCGGCAGAAGAAGGATCGTACCTCCTCGAGGCAACTGATTTAAACTTAATTTATTCGCGCGTGCGCGCGTCGCAAAGTGTGAATGGCCATACTCGTTTCGCGTGTGCGCGACTACCGCCGCCGCCCCAGTGCCGTATATATATATAAGTATAGATGCTCCCCCTCCCCCCTGACTCGCCTGTATAAGTATATAGATATATGTATACGTCTTGGCGGAGCCATTGTGCGCGCTATAGACGGCGTCTCTCGTTATAGACAGGCCACGTCGAAATTCTCATAAGTCTCAAAGTTCAGCCGAGTTTATTCCGGGCGTTATCTCTTGCCGCCGCGTCTTCTCTCTGCCACTGCAGCTCTCTCTCTCTCTCTTCCTCTCTCTGTCTTTCTCTCTCTCTCTCTCTCTCTCTAGTCCCGATGCGCACTTCCGTGCACATTCAATTTTAAATTATTATTTTCCACCGACAAGGCTAATTGCGTTGAGGGCTGCTTCTACTGCTGCTGCTGCTGCTGCTGCTGCTTGATTATTGAGAGACGAGGGAGGAGCCGACGACGTCACGGGATTTGGAGAAGCTAAAGGATTCTGTAGGTTGTTGCCAAGTGAGGCAAATACTTACTCGGGGTCCGACGTCAGTGTCAATTAGGTGAAGTGCGCACTCGTCTCTCTCCCTCTCTCTCTCTCTCTTTGTATTACGAGGGGGCTGATGGCAGTCGCTTTGTCGACTTCTTAACCGGGATTTTCGAGCTTTGCCCAGCGCGCTAATCTCATTTCGATGAGGCGTGTAAACACGAGGAGGCTTACTCTCGAAAGATTCTCGAAAGATTCGCTCTCGACGCCGCTGGGCAACGAGCGCAAGGCGGAAATTGTCTTTGTTTTGCAATTGCCACGACGAAATGTTTATTGTGAGGATCGGCGCGGTGGACAAGATTAATCGGTTCACTTGCGAAAGGACGCACTCCGACCGCTTCCGTCGTATTCCGAAAGACAGGCATCGAATGCGTTCTCAGATTTTTGAATCAACAAAGAGATTAGTTTTAAAGGGGTCCGATACTCATTAATGACGTGTCACTAACCATGCGATATAAAAGTGCTTAAATAAAATAAATATAACGAATTACGCAAATTCAAAAGATAGTTGCCCTCCGTCTTGGTATCATCTGTCAATATACAAAGTTTGAAATCGAAATATTTAGGTGTTGAGGAGAAAAATGCGAACGAAAATCAGTAGCTTTCAGCAGAAGCATTTACGTCAGGTTACCGCTACGGAATTTCGTTTGCATTTTTCTCCCCAATCCCTGAATATTTTGATTCCAAACTTTGTATACCGATAGGTAATATCGAGACGAAGGGCAACTATCTCTTGGATTTGTGTAATTGATTATATTTATTAGATCTAAGCACTTTCTTTATAGTACGTTTAGTGACGGGTCATTAGTGGCTATCGGATCCCCTTAACTTGAAACATTTTCCAAATCAAGTCCATTCATTCGATTGATTGCACGCCTGAATCTTTCGGACTCGGCAGTAAAAAAAAATCTCCGAGTTTATGCTTAGCTCTTGCATGACAAAGAAGTACGAAATCTTGATTTAGAAGGCCAAATAAACAACCAACAAAAATTAACTTATAAAAATTTATTTACAGATTATTATTATCATCTTCGGATGACAGAGGTACTTCATCTCTAGAGCAATAAATATTACAATCTATCTCTTTGGAAATCGATCACTTTCGTAAAAAAATTACGGTCTGGGCATACGTAAGTGCGACTCCCTCTGCATAATTTCTCGCGCGGTGTAATTAAAATTTTACGATTACCTCGAAAACCGGCACGTGGGAGAAGAAAAAAAGGCGCAAATCGATACCTTTCAGAAATTGAACTTCTTCATACGAGATTACCGCGCGACCGTCCGAACAAACGTGCGATTCGATCGCAGCAAAAATCAATTAAAATACCAATTATATTTACCATAATTCAATATAATCGACCGGCGGGCTATAAGCCATAACCAATCGCGGCTTCAACTATCAAATATTATCGCCTCACATACGTTACGGGATTAAAATGATTAATTCGCACTGGCGCGCATTACTCGATTATTAAACATCCTCGCGGCGGGTTACAATTGATCTCGAGAAAATAATGGAAAATTACACGAGCCCGTTAAAGGCCAGATACGCAGCTTGCGCGCAATACGCGATTAGCCTTTCCGGCAAATTAATTGACGCTCGCGAGCGCGTTGCGCAACGTCATTAACCTTTTGAACGCGCGGACGACAGCCAGAGAGAGAGAGTCAGAGCCAACAATATCTTGGGCGCAGAATGTGGCAAAACAGCCATTGCGATGCTGCAATTAAAGCGCTCATTAAAAATCATTTCGTTTGCCGTGTTGACAAGCGGGCTACGCGGTCTGTATAACGACTTTGCGCGCGCGCGCGCGCGCGTTTTAACGCCGAACCCGCGCGTCGGTTTAAGCAACTGCGCGCAAAATTTTCCCACCCGGCGGCGGCAGCGCGCGCGTTTCCATCCGTTAATATCGCGTTTATACGCGATATACACGCGGGCATAGAGTGCCGGAGGCAGAAGTGCGACTGGATGCACTGCGCGGCGTACACACTATCGCTCGCTATCGCGATTAAGTGTCGCGAGAGCGACGCCTACGCGCTTCGCGTCAGGGACTACTGCCGTTGCGTTTTATTGTTTCCAGCGCTCACTCTCTCTCTCTCTCCCTCTCTCTGCGGGAGAGATGCGCGCGCTATAGTCGCCTAATTGGAAAATTGCGAATCAGCGTGATTTATTATATCGAGGGCGCTACAGTGATTCGGGCAGCTGGTTGAAGTCAGTCGGGATAGCGGACGATTCGCAGAGCGAAAAACTGTGCGAAAAATGAAAATTTAATTGGAGCAAGCAGGGAGGGCTTGTCGCGCGCCCCCTTGTGTAATTAGCTATCGTTTTGTGCGAAGTTGCGGGATTGCGCTCGCGCGCGGCGCGGCGCACATCCGCGCGACGTGTGAATGAAATAATGGGAAGAACGCGCCGCGTCGTACTCGAACTTTGTCCCGCCTACTGTAGACGTTATACACGCAATATGTATATATAAATTGGAAACTTTGTTGAAACGATACTGGAGCGCGCGGAGGGTAGATATACGCAGTTGTCCCGCGATTATTCGCTGCTACAGCGGAGCGAAACAGTCGTCGCGGTGGGTTCTTCTACTCGCGTTACTTTTTTCTTTCGTCGCAATTTGAATTTTCGCCGGACTTTCAAATCCCCTTAATTAATGAAGCCCCGTTAAACGCGAACTCGCGCGGCGAAAATCAAATTGCGATTGTAAAAGTTTAACGGGCTCGCGTGTGTTTCGCGCGGAGTCTATTTCTTAACCTTTGTTATATTGCGGTAATTGCAGCTGGTACATAGACTTTAATGAAGAGATGGGGAGAAAGTTCGCGCTGATTTTCAGTGGCGCGCCGCACATAGAAATGCCGCCCAAGCGGATTCCAAGTTTACTAACCATATTGCGACTATAAACAATCTCGGGGGTAGACTGCGCAAATGCGCGGGGAAGAGGCGCAATCGTCTTTGATGCTCTGTTTCTTTTTTCCTTTCGTCCCGTTGAGTAACAAGGATATACGAAGTTGCCGCTGCTGTACGGACTCACCTAAATTGTCGTTAGGATACATCAGCAAAGCCAATAATACCGCGAAAAACGTCCTCTCCCTATCTATCATTCCGCGTCGGTGATGCCGTGCTGAAACAGAAGAAAGAAAGAGATGGCAATTAGATTCGCAGCAATTAAAACTGATTTCGTTTAGTGCGCGTTCTATCGATTTACGCGCTGGATGTAACATAAAGCATCGGAGACAGCTGCGTAAGTACATACTTCGTATCTTCCGTTAAAGTTTACATGCAGAAACTGCCATAAAAGTTTAGAAATAAAATGCGCGCGCGCACAAGCGCATTTACTTCGGAGGCCGTAAAGAAAAGACGAGAGAGAGAGAGAAACGTATACCGATCCTGTCGAAATCATCGTGATCTACGAGAAATTGCTTTCGAAGCAGACGCCTACACTCGACTATTAGTCTTCACTACTTGTAAACGAGATCTAAAGAGCAAGGGTTTCACATCAGTTTTTTTTCCGAGAAGGCGATAATAAGAAGCGTCTTTCGTTCTCGCTGTAAATACGAATCGTGTTTTTGTTTAAAACCAATGAACCTCGTCTGGCTACAGTCGGCTTTTATCACTTGTTCGATAACGCAGCTTTTTTACATTGGACTCGACTGTCGCATTGAAAAATACCTGTTAATTATCAACTTTAACTTGTAAAGAATTAACGATACTCGCGTTAATCAGGCGGATACGAGAATAATCTTGTTATGCAGGTCGAAATGAAATGTTTATCAGCCAAGCCAACGTCATCGCGATCGTCTACGTTGACGTTAACGAAGTCGTTACTTCAGTCCCTTCAACTTCATTCTGCATTTCAAGTGAAAATCATCTCGCAGCAATCTGCGCATCAAAATAAGTATATCGGAAGCGGAATTTTTCCTTTCTCAACGAGCAAGTCGCGTATGTTTTAAAAATCCGCCTCGTCTGACCACACTCGTCTTTCACCACTTACACACTCGATTAGCGAGCCGTCCAATCGAGCTCGACAGTCATGCATCAGACCGCGATCCCGACGGAACGTTCCAAAAGCAAAATCCTTGGAAACGAAAGCAATGACATCGCATACCGCACAGGGCGGCACGTGTTTACAGAAGTCCCGAATAAAACCACGAGCTCAAAGCGCACTTCGCCGACAAACGCAAATCCATGTCCAGTCGATGGAGCCAGCGCCACGGGAAAAAATAACGATTCGGAATAAAATTCTGGCGTGACATCGTCGGTCGTGTGCCGGTGTTGTGAAAGTTGTTATGTGCGTAAAAGACTCGAAAAGCGCATATTTTTAAAAAGAAAGCGTGTAAATACTTGGCGATAAGAGCTATTGCGTATAGAAAATAAAGAGTAAAGCATGAATGTTGAAAGAATTGAATAAGTTAATTCGGGAGGCAATGATCGGTGTATTTATAACTTTCTACGCTATTGTGTTTTATTCAAATGCAATACACTGAGTAATGGTATCTTAATGTTAATGTACGCAGATGTATGTAAATGATAATTTACCATAGTTTATGCAACGGAATACTCGAGAAACGTAGTATGAGATATTTTCTTTACATCGACTGTGTGACTTCTGCGTCTACAAGGCTCCGGATTTGGATATGCAGATAATATCTAGATAAAATTTTCCAGATACGGCGTTCGAGCTAAACTATACAAATATCCCCGAAACACGAGTAAGTATCTAGACATACGTCCTGACAAAAGTCGAGAAGAAAAGTCAACTAGAGTTTTTCCTTGAAAATAGTACGCATATATCTTTTTTTTTTTTAGACAAAACAGTATCTTATCTCGATCACAAAGTTATATCCAAACGTCCGCGATAAGGCCACATCGCCGAAGACGCGCGGACTTCAGGCATAATTCAGGCATAAGTCAAAATCACCTTCCACGAGCGGCTCGTCGAAGACATTAAAGAAACTCCCCTCACAATCTCCGATTTTCGAAGAATCGCCGGCTCATGAAAATTTCGACGCGGGGAATCCCCCCCCCCCCCCGCACCCGAAGTAACAATTAAATTTTAATTGGAATGCGCGGATAAATGACGAGGTATACCATCCTCTCTCCCTCTCGCTCTGAGCCGCAGCTTTTTCCGAGCCGCGCCGCGGCAGCTTCTTCATTTCGCTCGGGCTTCGCCGAAAGACGATTAAGACAGCTGCGCGCCGCGCCTTTTCGAAGCCCCGATTCGGAGCTGGCGCTGCCGCTGCTGCTCCCACTGCTTCTTCTATCTTTCTCTCTCTCTCTCTCTCTCGCTTTCTCTCCTCGCAGCCGACGAAACAGAGCGAAAGGAAGGCGAGGTATACGGGGTGAGCAGGTGTGGAGATGAATATAGGCGAAGGAAGAGCCCCCCCCCCCTCCCCCGACGAAGGCTAATCTGCATTTGAAATTTCATTCGTGTCGAATACGTAATGCGAGCGGCGCAGAGAGCAGTATATATACGCGGAGAAAGAAAGAGAGAGAGAGAGAGAGAGAGGGAACGGCTTATTTATTTCGTCGAAGCTTTCGCGCGGGCGCGCTTATGTAGGCTAAACTTTTTAACCGCCGCGCGTTTATAATTCCGTCGAGCCTGATTGCTCTTTGATTCCCGCGAGCGTGTAACGGCCGTTGAAATTCGTCTTTTTCTCTCTCTTTTGTCTCGCGGCCGCGCGTACGCGGGAGGCGAGATTTTTCGAGCGCTGTACGCCGCGCGGTGATGAAGCTAAATTTGTTCGCCAACGCCCAGTGATTTATGAAGCCAGTATTTAATTAGCCGGTCAGCTCCGACTTCGCGTACACATGGAAAGTTCGTTAGCCCGAGTGTATGAGCGGGGCGTGAGCTCCATGCGTTGGAGATGTATTGGCGTCGCGATCGTGTGGACGAGACGTCTTTCGGGTTGGTTAAGGCGATGCTGCAGATGTGTTGCGCGGAAAATTGGAGGATTTTAATTATGAGTATGGGTGGAGGGCATTGCTGCTCTCGTCTGCAATGTCACCGCAGGGGGTAAATAGCGACGCCGTTTGCTGAAAGTTCAATTTTTTTTGTTCATTGCTTTTTAATTAATTCGAATTCAAATTAGGCGCACGAAGAATTGGAAGTAAAATCGATTTCGTCGCAATTATATTGGTGTGGGAAGGGGAGCTGGGAAAGGGGGGGGGGTGAAAGCACGCAATACAATGAACGTGCAGTACACGGCTACTTACGTGTTTCTGGCTTGCATTGATAAATGGCGCCGGTTTGAATGGATTATTTTTTTTATTTAATGATCATTTATTAATTGTTTGAAAGTCGAGCTTTATAAGTAAAAGATATTTTTGTATCGTTTTTTAAATGTTACATAATAGTTTAAATTAAGATAATTCATTATTAATGATTTTATTCCCCAGTATGTATGGCTAATGCAACTATTATTCGTAAGTATTTAGAAAACGTGTTTTTCTGAATCAGAAAATTCCGAAGCACTGAAAGTTATCAAATTTGAAATTTTTCATCATTACGAAGCTTTCCCTTTGAGAAAGAAGGAAACGTAGATTCTTCACTCGCTCGCATTCATATAAAAAATGTTATAAGTGTACCGCTTTGAGAAAGCGATTCTTGCTATTTAAAATGAAAAAGAACTGGTGTCTTCCTCGCGCTGAAATATATTTTCCATTTTTAGAAGAAATTAAGATCTCGCTAAAAAATATTAAATCTTATATTCGCTTAGAATCTACTGTTAACAAAATTTTAATTAATTCGACAAACTAAATGAATCATTCATTTATAAATCTGGTTTTTCATCATATCAATTTACAGATACGCCCAAAATGGCTATGGCTAGCCGTAAAGACTAACTCTCCCCTACACACACATCAAACATTTTACGATTGAACCAGTTTCACGAGAGTCCGAAGAAATCATCCGCCAGTTTTATACGTTGTACCTCACAGCATATAGAATTCTGTCGTCGCTTCGCTATATGTATACACAAAGCCCACGATGTATCGCGTGTCTTATTTTAATAACGACTTCGCGCCTACACTGACACACGGAGAAGCTTGATTTTCTTCAGTTTCTTTTTTTCCCTGGAATAAAGAGCGGGATTCCATTTGCATAGTAATGCGCCCGTTAAAACCGCGCACGAAGCCCAGTCGATAATTCAATATCGCCGCATGTTATTACACGAGCGAGCGAATACGCGAAACGTCTACTATTTCCATTTAAACTCGGGGCATCAAGCTGTATTATGAAATAATAATTAACAATATATAATATGCAAGCACAATATGCGTATAGGAATGCGACTGAAATTTCAACGACAACCCGTTAAAGCGTAATTTATTTCATGATCCTGGCGGGGAAACAATATATACAAAATGCGGAACCATTTATGCACGGGGTGCGTGCGCGTGCATACGTGGAATATCGCAAAATGCAAATTATTAAAGAACACACTCCGCACGATTGGCGCAGATAAACATTTCGATTGGTATATAAGTTTGAATATAGTAGGTATACGAAGAAAGCTCAAATTTCGATTTCGACGGAAAATTTTATGCTGTATATACCGCGTCTTCGTACGTGTCGTACAGCTTTGAATGCTGAACTTTCATAATAATCTGTAATCCCGGGACATTTCAGTAATTTATGTTCTGTTGAGTAACGAGAATACATAATGTTGCAGTAGGCGATAAATAACAGAAAAAAATAGTTATAATTTATTGGTATTTATATATTATAAAACTATCGATTTTTCAAGTAGAATTACACCTACTTCAAGATTGGTTTTACCTTTATTTCGTATTGATCAGATCTTATAGCGTGAGATAAGACTATAAAAAAGAACAATCCTTTATTATAATGTTTTTCTCTGTACTTTTACATTTCAAAACAAATCGATGTATGAACTAAAAGTTAAATTCAACGCAAAATTTGCTAGATTATGTTATATTATGTACTGATCAAAAGTTACCTGACGTCAAAACCTTGAATGATTGTAACTATTGTATACAAGTTTCAACTTACAATATCAGTTTACATCTATTTCTTATTCTGCTATCATCTCAATCATTTTATCGCACAATTTTCATCTTGTTTAATAGTTTTGATAAGTTCATTTACAGTTTTGTAGTCGTACGATAAAACGTAATTGTGCTTATTCTTATAATATACAAAAGCTTCAATTTTAATCCAAAGAGGGAGTGTGCTACTTATGTATAACGAAGAGGTGTTCAGCAGAAGATATTAAGGAAAATGGAGACTAGGTGGTGTCTGAACCGTATAAAAGTAATACCCGTTGCACTCTCAAGTGGATGCAAGAAAAAAAAAAGAAGAAAAAAAATCCCGAGGCAAATTGACGCGCAACTTAAAATTTTACTTCTGGAAAGCTTCCTCTAGGGGAAAGGCAAATACACCTCTGTGTACAGCAAATTGATCTGAATTCGAGATTCGCTCATTCATTAACAAATTCAATTAGTCTAATTATAAGCAATAGAAATGGTGCGGACGACGGGGTTTCAACGGACGCGCGCGCGTAACGAATTCGCGCACCTGCACTGCCCCAACGTACCTATACACGCATATATGTATACATATACCGGAGCGCGGCAATTACAATATTTATTAATCATTTCGAAATTCCTCTATATAATGCATTCAAATTAAATGCATCGCGACTCCCTTATCATCGATATCGAAAATTAATTAAAATGGCAGAGGCTCAGCCCCCTCGGGGGGTGGGGTTGGGGGGGGGGGACCTCGAAAAATAAATTTCCCCCGTTTCTATAATATCAAGCTGGGCTACGATCCAGCGCGCGCAAACTTGTTGAATTGACTTTACGAGCAATAAAAAGGCATATCTCGCGGCGGAGCATGAAAGCTCTGGCGAAACAATGAAGCCCGTCTCTCCCTCTCCCTCCCCCCACCTCTTCCCTCTCCCTTTCTCGCGCTGGAGAGGGAAAGAGAGGGAAAGAGAGGAGCGACGAGAGAGATAGATGAGGATCATATTTTCATGCGAAAAATAACGCGTGCGAGGATAAGGGGGGGGGGGGGGAGAGCGGCTTTCTCTCTAGGCGACGACGACGCGAGAAGATCGAGTTCTCGAAAGTTCTAACGACTTTCGAGTTCTCGCGACGCACCTGTCCTTCCCTCCCTTCCCCCCTCCTCCAGCCGAGCCTCGCTCCTTTTCTTCGATTTTCCCTTGAATTTCAAACATTCAAAGGATTCTGTCTCTCTGCATATTAGAAAACTTTCAATTTCGCCTTGACAAAAGCGGAAGAGTACGAGAGAGAGAGAGAGAGAGAGGGAGAGGGAGAGGGAGAAAGAGAAAAAAGGGACAGGATCAGCTGGAGTCGCAGAGGTAAATAGAAGCTTTTTGTTTACGGAACAGGTGCTCTCGCTAAAAATCGACGGTTCGCTTTTTTATTTCGAGATTCCGATCGATACAGAGAAGATTTTGCTATTTTTTTTTTTCACTTTCTGCGTGCGCGCGCGGGTCAAGAGCAATAATTTCGAGTCGAATAAATTTATTTAGCTCGGCTATTTGGCACACTTCTGTTTTTAACAGATCCTTAAATTGTATACGCGAATTTCTGCGCGAGGCGAGCCTATTGTATGTTAAATGCAAATTGAAGCTATTGTTTGGACGATATTCAAAGTGCATTTCTGAAGTTGCGAACTCTTATAACGGCATAAAATCATGAGGTGGATTTCAACGTTGAATTCGTAAATAAATTCGTCGCTCCTCTTGATTTTATCGGGGTAAAGCGAATCAAACGCAAGCCATAAATAATATATTTTTCTGGATATATATTTTAATTAATTTCAAAGAAGTCCGCGCTGAAAGTAAACATGCTGTCGATCGAAGCAAAAACGCAATTGTTGAATATATGCGCACACGCGTGTATACGTATGCGTAAGTCACTCGAAAATCTGAAATTTTAAATACTCTGCATTATTTTCGTATTATTTTCAAAGGCTTTTCCAGCCCGTTTATGAATAAATAAATAAATGAATATAATTGCCACTTAGAGGCGTCAAAGCAAATATGGTCGACGCTTAAAAACCGTTGTCAATTCATTGGCACTTAGCTTTCTCAAATTTAATTTATCGTTACGGTATTCCGTATATTTTTCAATACTAAAGTTTAATACGAATAAGCGGAGTAAATTCAGTTCCACACGCAGGACAGAAAATTTAATAATTTAATTAAGAATGTTACAGTCTCATCGAATTATGAAAAATGGTTTTATGATGTTTCCAAATTCAATATAAAACCAAGCAATTTTTCGTTCCTTTAATCTTTTTAAATTTTTGATTTGATTTACATTTTTTTTTATATTTTATAATAATAATAATTTTGTCACATAAAAGCTATATTACGCATATACTTAGTAATTCATAAAAAGGAGATTACGAATGGAAAGATCTAACTATTACTTCGAAAAATTTCGCTAAAATAATAAAAGTTAACTCGCAATGATGAATCAAAAATCTTTTATTCGTATTCACACTGCTCAAGTCAGATATACATTACAAACGTGTGCACAGCTAATCACATAGTGATATGCAGCCACTGCTTGATAAAATGAAAAGCGAATTATCATTAAGCTTTATATAAATAAGAAAAAATTATTGCAAACTAGTTTCCGCTTCAAAAGTCAATTTGTTTTGAAATCTAAAACTTTAAAGTACCTAGGCAAAAGTGTGACAAGATGCTATTACAACAAAGGACCTATATGCAATGAACTAAAGTCGATTGGAAGTATCTGTTTCGACCATTTTTTTCTTCATCCCCCTAAGCGGCAATTTCAAAAAGATTTGCTCCTGTATATTGATCAGGAAAGCGTTATCGCGGGTAATTTATGAGAAAAATTGAAACGTCGATGCATATACGTGCGCGCCGCCAAAGTTTCCTCGCGGCTCGCGCGAACGAAATTTTTCGAGAGAAGAGAATTATAAATGCGCACGTGCGTGTCTCGCAAAAAGTGCGGTATACAGTGCAGTCTCTATCTATCTCTCTCCTTCTCACTCTTTCTCTCTGTCTTTGACGTTTTAACTAATGATTTTTCTCGGTTATCGCGGGCTATTATCATGAGCAGCCCGACGATCTACGAAGAAGAAGAAAATTACTTTTCCGGCGCTCGTTTTTTCGCAGCTTGAAATTTCGCCCCCATACCGCAGGCTCTTGCCGCCGGCGCCGACGCCGCTGATCGTTTCCGCGCGAACGGGCGACGCAGGTGTATAGGCGGAAAAACGAAGGAGATTTATAAGCTGCGGCGAAATTTTTCACTCGCTGGAAGCTCCGCTGGATGCTGATGCAGCTTTCGAGCTTTTGCTTTTGTTGTCCGCGCGGTTGCAGCGCAGCTGTAAATTATAAGTGGATCGTCTAGTGCGGTGATTATAACGATTTGCCTTTTTCCGCTTTCTGTTTTCTCCGCGGCTGTTCTCTCTGATTTTCCGAATTATGATTTCGTCTATTAATTTTAAAATTTTCGCGCGTTTTTCTCCTGCTGTGTGATGTAAGCCTATACGTGAAAACAAAACTTACACGCAAGAATGTAGTAGACGATGAATACAGTAATGGATTTACACAGAAATAAACTTAAGACCTATTTACGTACAAAATCTTGTTTAGCTTATTTAACTTTATATATTTCTTTCACGAGGTTGATTGTTGTAATGGACATTCGAATGGAAAAAGCACTTATATATTCAGATCAATATCGAAAGGTGATTTATTATAAAGCGGAGGATTATCGGGCTTTTTGCATCTGTTAAGTGTAGTGATTGGCATTTTGATGCCGAGAAGCGGCAGTTAATTACTTTTTACTTCTCCCTTAAAATTGCACAAGGAGTTTCGCAAGTATTTATATTAATGCATAACAAGATTTTCATACCACACGCTTAGCTCGTACAGAAAAACCTCACACGACCCAAATGTCCGCCTTTCGCAGCCGTCTCGAAGTGTTATTTTTATTCCACGACACATCTTCAGAATTATAAAAATGACGATGTGTCTCAAAGGTCCTTTTCGACCTCAGAAGGTCGCGAATAATACATTATTTCGAGCGGGTACATGGGAAAACGCGTAAAAAAATACGACCGGTTTACGCGTACAAGTATACATATATAGGTGTATATCCCTAAGCTGATTAACAAGCTGTTTGCTAAAGAAAAAGTTAGCTTGCACAGTATAAACGAGGCCCCGCGGTCGTGTCACGGTGTAATGCTATTAATTACATCTGGTCGCTTTTTCGTCCCGGCTCTTCATAATTTTTCCAGCTTTTTTCTGCTTTCATTTTTCTTATCGCGAAAATGATGTCCGTGCCATGCTTGCGGCCCTTAACAAAAACTATGAAGGCAACGAAAAATCCGAAGGGCGAAAGAGGCTTCTTCGTCTTTATTGGACACTTGCTGCCGGTAGGCACTTACACATACCTATACATCTACGTGTATGCGTACATGTATGTAAATTCACCCGATTTCGGAAACAACTCAACACGAGCAAGTCGCAAAATTTTTTATTGAAGGCACACCTACCAGACCTGATTTTTCTCGTTCCTTACATCATTCTGAAAGAGAAAAAAACTTGCGTACATTACCGATCGTATACTTTTTTCCGGAGCAAAAACGACTCGAAAAAACTAGAAATAATTCACAAAAAATTAATTCATAGATTTTTTTCTCGAAAACTATGGACTTTTATAAAAATGTCATTAGAACAAACATATATTTGCGTTCATGAAAGAATACTCTGAAATTTTTTTAAATCGGTCCGATACAATTTTTGATTTTTCGAAAATTCAAAAAAATCGAAATTTCGGAACTCGTCATTTAAAAATCTGAAAAAATTTCAGAGTATTCTTTGATGAATTTCAAGTCATTATTGTTCTAATAAAACATTTTAAAAGTCCATAGTTTTCGATAAAAAAAATCCATAAATTCTTCTTTTTTTTTAAATAATTTCTCGTTTTTCGGATCGTTTGTTCTCCAAAAAAAAGTATACCCTTCGATCGGCCATTTACGCGAGGTTTTTCTCTTTCCGAATGACTTATGGAACGAGAAAAATTAGGTACGATAGGTGTGCCTTCAATAAAAAAATTTTGCGACTTGCTCGTGTGAGTTGTTTCCGAAATCGGTTGGATTTACACATATATGACCAATTCTCATTGAAAAATGCACTTTTCGGGGGTCCAGAAATCGAAAATTTTTTTTTTACGCTAGAGGTTTGGGACCGATCAGACTTTCTTCTGATAGCTGATAGATAGTCAAAAATGCAGAGGAACATGGGAAACATGGAACATTAGAATTTAACATGGGCGAGGTATATGGAAAAAAAAGAAAATCGGCTATTCGAATTTTTACTTACTTTTTTTGTCAAACCGACATAACTTTTGATCAAAGCATCGAATCTGGGCATCTTTTTTTTAAATTAAAGCTCTTTTGTTGTACTTTATTGTCGTGTAATTTGAAATTTTATTTGCGCCTCGGAAACATTCGTAGTTGTCATTATTCCAGTGTTTCGACGCATTACTTTTTGTAAAACAAATGTAAAATAGCTCAGAAATATGGTTACTAGTAACTTTTCCCATGTTCCTCTGCACTTTTGACTATCTTTTGGCTTACAGAAGAAAGTCTGATCGGTCCGAAACCTCTAGCTTTAAAAATAAAATTGCGATTTCTGGACCCTCGAAAAGTGCATTTTTCTATGAGAATTGGTCATATACATGCAAAAATCAACATTTTTCACGAAGCCCCCGCAATCTGACGTATCCGTTCGACAGCGAAGAATCACACGAGTGCGTTTGTCGTGCAATTATACGGTTCGACGCCTGTTAAAGCCGCGGCGCTGCATATAAATTGCGCCGAGGAGAGAGAGAGAGAAGGCCGTATATATGAGCGCAGGAACAAACTAATTGGGTGATATATAACTTAAGCGCCTTAAAGAACCGCGCGCGCGCGCGAGAGAGAGAGAACGAGAGGGTGTCGGTCGAAAAAGAGGCCGCAAGCTATCTTACGCGCGCACCGCGCGTCTATTATACATATAAAACGCACTCGCACACGTGCGGGCTGCATGCGGAGAAGTTATATATATATATACACGTGTGTGTGTGTGTGCGCGCTTTATGCATACGCGCGGCTGTACGTATGTATACACACGATTATAAGGAATCCGGAAATTCGCCTGTTGCGGTATACGTGTACAGCACTGCTTTGGCGGACGCAAATTTTCCTTCTACCCCGAGCCAACTCCTGGCTTCCCGTCTCCACACACAGAGCGGGCTATAAACTCGCTAAATATTCATCTTGATATGATATGTAGGTATATACGTATAGTGTGGGCGTGTGTGGGAGAGGGGTTGAAGGTGCTGTGTACGTGCGCTGGTGTTGGGATTGACGGCCGATTTTTTTTTCCTTCGTCTCCGACGAGATCACGGATCTACTTTGATGCTGTGCGTCGACGCGAAAGCCAGAGAGAGAGAGAGAGAGAGAGAGAATCGTGCGTGGGAAGCTCTCAGCTTCAATTGCTCGTCGAAGCATCCGGCCTTAAATATTTATTGTTTGATTGACGCGCAACCCGGTGCGCTGGTCCAATAGCTTTTTACTCGTTCGTCGAATGTGCGAGCTGTGCAAATTTTTTTGAAATTTTTAATGATAACACTCGTTTTTGAACTGGTTGGCATTGAATTTTTGGAGTACTCTGAAGCAAATGTGCTGATATTGAATCGGTTAGCAATTATGCTGCATACTTTCGAGTGTGTTGTTCGAACTTTTCAGTATACTACTTTAATAATTTACTTAATTATTAATAATAATTTACTTGTACAATAATTAAATTTGTGCAGTGATTGATAATTTACTTGTATATCTGGAGTTTAAATTTTCGCACTTTCACTTTAGTATGTTAAATATTTACAGTACGGGTGATTCATAATTTATATTTGTAAATATGATTAAAAACAATTTTTTTTTTGTGTGTTTAAAAATGCTTGAATTTATTGAGTGCCGTTATAGGAGACGAAGCATCATTTCTACTCATGCGAGTGATGAAATAATTGTTCCATTACTGCTTAAGAGACTTACACGTTAGTTCATAGAAAATTATGTGCTCCTTTACAAATCAACTACTGAAAATAACGCCTGAAATACTATGTTAGTGCAGACAATTGACTATAGATATTGATCTTGATTCTATTGATTTATCTCTAATTGGTGCTCAAATGAGAGATTGTATTACTCTTGCTACTTATGGGCCTCGCGCGTCTTCTCATCGTTTTTCAATTTTCTTTTGTGGATATTGGAAAATGGGAAAACTATATAAACAGTTTATGCTTCGTAAAAAATTTTCCTCGATTTATGCTCACTTTTTCAAAGAAATTTTAAGCCCAAATTTCAGATCTTATCCCATCATTCAAATAACACATTCAGTTTTTTCATAAGAAAATAGGTTGCCAAGTGTTTTAACGAGCACGTGAAGCAAAGATCGAAGTAAGAGCAATCTTCCAAGTTTTCCTAGTTCAAAAATTTTTTTCGTTACAATCAAAAGTGGGGAAAGTCGAGATGCTCAATCAGCGAGTGCCACAAAAGCAATAATTGACAAAACTGAACATTTGACATCGCGTAAGCTACAACTATATATACAGCAGCACGATTCAAGGCGCAAAAAAGCGATGCGAAGCGCGCGCCACTGAAAAATTCATTTCGCCGGCACCGGCTGACTTAAAATTCATGCGGTTTATACGTAAAAAAAAAATATCGAGAGAGGGACACTTGGCGCGGCAGAGTTCGATGAATCGCTTCTGGATTTAATGGCTCTCGATAATCTTCGCTGCGCTTTTCATTACCCAATGAAAAAGTACTTTTTGCCAAACTGCTCGCGACCGCCAGGTGAATATATAGCAGAGCTCGCTCCGATCGCTATATATACAGGAATGTCGTTTTTATCGCCGCGTTGCGCTTGATATTAAAGTTATGGAGGATTGACAGGGGGGGGGGCTATACTTTTTTTGGCGCTTAATATCGGATTAAACATTCAGTTTTGTAAAAAATGGATTTTCTTTTCCTGAATTTTGGATTGGTTTCGCTTGTCAAAGAGTAAAACGAGACACATTCTCCGGGCATAGAAATACGTTGAGAGGGGTTAAAAATTTGAATTACGCGATTTTTCACGCGAAGTTCTCTGTGTATGTTGGCGTTATAGCGTTTAATCTCGGCATCTGATAAAACCTGTTATTTTTATTTTTTATTTTCTCGACGATCCGTTGTTTTTTGTTTGTGGAAAATTTGGCGAATTTTTGGCTTTTGGCTTGTTTTTCTGATAAATTAAGATGTTTGACAGACCATTACTTTGTCAATTGCTCAATGGTTCTGAACAAAATTGTAATAAAAAAGTATTAATTATGTGACATTTTTTGAGTGATTTTAAAATTTAAAGTTACATAAGATTTTGAAGTTGTAAAAATATTGGACAAAGGTATATTTATGACGGTTTCTAAAATTTGGTGTTTCATTTACAGTGCGTGTACTTTATTTTCAAATAATACTTTTATGTGCAGGATCGATAAACTATTTTTAAAAAAGTTGCACGAATCGATTAATTAGCAGCAGTTTAGAGATTAAAACAGGATAAAGTTAGACTCAACTTTGTATTTAATGTGCCAAAATGACTACATTCTAAAAATTGTACTTTATTAAGCGAAAGGCCAAAATTTTTTAACAAAACCAAAAAGAACGTAAATACATAGTTAGGAAATTTTGTGGTACAGAAGTATTTCACCATTCGGCGGTTATTTTTAGAAAAAGTAAACACTATATTCAAATTCACTTACGGAATATAATATTATTAAAGACACATCAATATCTGATAGTCAATTATTACTTTATAGATAAATAATCAATTAAATAATTAATGAATCTCCCTTTCCCTCTTCATTTATTCACTAACTCTGATTTAATTTATATTGTTACGATTATATTATCACCAATTATATTTACTGTCATACCGCATGCATTATTCTTTATAATTGAATTTGCATTTCTGCAAGCTACTTTACTGCCTTTATGATCTTCACTCTCGCGAAGAATGCCAATCGTAATTTATGACAGAAACCTCTTCGTGCTCATTAAAGAAGTAAGCTGTAAAATTTTTATTGTTGTCCGATTCTTTCCTTTTTAAACTAGTCTTTCCTTTGTACATAATAGGTTTCTTTCGAACTCGTTGAATGTCATCATTGCTAATCAGACACTGTACACCTGCTACATATCTTATTGTGCGAATAGTTTAACTGAACTGTAACACTGATTTAATCATCATGATTACGCCGTACTTAATTAGATCTAGGCAACTCTTCGGATAGTACTGTATGTCCAATTTTGCTACAAATTGTACTGTAATTACATTTAAACAGCGTTATTTCGCTTTCTCAAAACTTTGTAATAGTAACATGTTAGTTTTCTTTGATCGCACTAGAAACATGATCAAAGATTTTATAAGTTCAAAACACACGATTGTAATTGTTTAAAAATTTTGTGTTCCATTTTTCCGAATTTCACAATACGTATATTTTTCGAAAAATTTCTTTTTTCATCTTTCAAACAATAGGATTCAAATATTTGAATTGAACGAAAAAATAGCTTCAACAACGTAAAAATACCTGTATTTTTTTAAAAATTCGTTATGATATAATGTCGCATGGAAACGAAGAAAAAAAAACGAAATGTGTAGCCCGAATCAGTTATTCCACTTTCATTAGACTTTTTCATATGATAATTAAAATGTTAACAATAGCTTTTCCAGTTCTTCATATTTCACATAATTGTAATTAAATTTACAAAAAATGAGAACTTAAAATCAGTATAATGTGTACGCAGCAAAATTGTACCTGAAAGCGTATATCTCATGCATCCCAAAAACTGAAAACGCAGTTAAAAAATGTAGCTGGATCTATTCACTTTACCTGATTACAAAAGAAATGTGCAAAGATAAAGCGCAGCGCAAAACCACCACGCGTTGTATAGGTAGCGAAGATGGATCGCAAAGTGTTTATCTCGTTTATATCGTAAAGACTATAAAATGTAGCTAAGAAATCATAGCTACCACAAGTTTCTACATAAATTAAAAATAAATATTTAAAGAGAATCAGCAATTTAGAATTTTAAACATTTTTAAGACACTATTTTTTGGTCAAAACTGATTTCGAAATTAATCTTTAGTTCAATCGGGGCATTAAAACTAATAGAGTTTAAATAATATATTAAAAAAATAATGGTATGTATTTGGGAACAATGTTAAGCGCATAATAACATAATCTTGATATATACTATATACCCTGTACAAGTAGTCTTGGAGGACCAAAATCCACAATTTTTATTTTTGCAGATAACACAGACTTTCTTTGTTCCCTTAAAGGAATAAATTATTTCTATTATCTGAAAAATGAAAACATGAATAAAATTAATATTGATGCATTGAGATAAACGATAATTCGTACACTAAAGGTGAATAATTTTACCTTCAATTTCAGTCCTCTAATTCATAATTATATTTATACAAGCCAATTATCTTAAAATTCCAGATCAATAAATGGGTTATTTGAGCTGATTATATTTTCAAAATCTCTTGCTTAGTAAAATCCCTTTGAAAATTAAAATTCCCTGAGTCATCAAATAAGTATCCCTATAGTAAATCACATAAGAATGACATGTATTTAAAACATTCTGAAAAAAAATCAACTCGGTTGATCTATTTGTTGATATGGAATCTTATAGTAAGTGGAAAAATTCATTGAACCGAAATTGAAGGTAAGTTTATCTATTTTTAGTGTAAAAAGTACCATTTATTTGAATCCATGAATATTTATTTTGTTAATATTTCTATACTTTTCAGATAATACAGGTTTTTTTTCCTCTTTATCGAATTAAACGGCTAAATGGGGTAGTAATCAAATTAATTAGCCAGAAATAGGTATACTTCATAAAAGAAACTTTAGCGTAGGATTCAAAATTGCCAGAGCACTCGATTTCATTCTATAATGGCTTGTTTCATTCACTACGAGTATACAATACTCATTGATTGATTCCGATGTTTTGGTCATTTTGAATCGTGCGCTAAGTGAAAAAAGTACGTTTTCAAAAATACCCTTTTCCTGCGGCTAGTCGAACAGTCGAGAATAAATATTTTGCGAATTTTTCCTCGAAGATACACCGACAAAAAAAACAGACTACACGTACATCTATCACAAATTTCGAACCACCGCTACCCACAAAAAAACACCGCAGCAAAAGCAGAGAAAAATTTTCAGTTGCTCACAGCTTCCCCCCTCAAAAGGGTCGGCGATTACGAAATCTCTCGCCTCGCGTCCCGCTGCATATTCTTTGCACAGACGCTATATATACACATAGCATCCGTATATACAGCCATGCACAGTGTGTGTCTCGCGACGCGTTGCGCGCAGCGCGCGTATAGAAATTGATGGCGTAAATATCGTGGCAGACGGTGGCCCGCAATTTATGGGCATTGTAATGACCCTTAATGTTCATGAGTAGTTTGGCTGCGCAAAGCCCTCATAATTCTCTGGGTCGTTCGGGGTCCTTCCCGCGCGTTCCGCCGGGGTAAAGCGCGTGCAGCTCTCCCCCCCCCCCCTCCCCCCTCGATGCTGGCTGTATATATACGTAGGTACACGAGACACGAGCGAGACGCGCACGGGACAAGACCTACTTGTATTATGTACGGCTCTGCGGAATCCTGCGTATATACCGTTCGCTGGATATATACTCCGCAATCCGTTCTGGCCTCTTTTTTTTCCCTATATCCCCCCTAATTGGCATGATGGAGACGTACGTCCCGGAGTGGAGTCTCTCGGTCCCGCAGCTCCCGTGTCATCGGGGCTGAATTTAATTGGAGAAATGTTTGGCGAGTGCTTCCTACGGTCTCGATTGAAAATTCGAATTTCGCGCGCTGGAGCTGCGAATTCGCGAGAAAAATACACGGAACCAGATGATTTTCAGGTGTCATTCCATTACGCGGGATACGCACTGGACAACAGAATAGGCCACTATACGCAGCGGAGAGTAGGCATCTCGCTGCTTATCGCAATTCGATTTCGATGCTTGTATACATTCATTAGAACGAGTTTGCTTGATTTTTCGTACGCGAAATTCAAATTTTAATTAACAGTGCGCAATCCCCCTACAGCAGAAGAGCCGCGTCGTCGTTATTTTTATTTGAGAAGGGCGCAAAGCTCGCGAAGGGCGAATACTTACAATGAAACATTAATATTCAACAATTCGCGCGTAGCTCAGAGGCGGAGAGCATTGACAAAGCAAATATTCCAACGCCATTTCACTCAAAGCTTCCTACAGAATTTCGGACGAATTTCAAATTCCCTCCCCCCTCCCCAACGACTCTATGCATACGCGCCCACCCCGACACACATGTCTTCGCTAATTTACTCTCCGCGAAGTCGATCGCGTACAGTTTGAATACGAACGTTGTAAAATAAGCTGTATCAGGTTGTGCAGACGTTGTGCAACGCACACGTTTATTATTATTTTTTTTTTTTTTGCTTTTCGGCTCTCCTCGCTCATTGCGGAATATTTAAAATTTTGCGCACAACGCGTACACACATGCGCGAGCACACAGAACTTTTCGCCCCGATATGCGGTGGCATTATTACTCTCGCAACTTGGTAACGCTCAGACGCGCAATGTAAGAATTCCTCGCACGAATTAATTATACTGCGGTTTAATTAAGACGGAAAGTGAATTTGACGCTTAAGAAAGTTCGAACCGCCTCCCCGCACGCGTTAGACGCTGCGCATTCAAATATTTGTTGTCTGCGAGCAATTAAGCCGCGAGTTTTATCATCGCGCGATTGCACGACGCGATGGAATGCAATTTCGACTGCGAGGCGTTGTGCGCGGCGCGAATTCGTTTTCGAACGTCGCCGCACTCGCGAACAAAAATTAGATTTCGCACGACCGCGAGTGTACTTACTTCGGGTCTAATGCCGAATGCACTGCGCGGTGCCAAAATTTAATACAAGCTCGCGATAGACTCGCCGGGTAAGAAAGCTGAAATTAAATTTTCCGGGACGTCGAAGGGGGGGGGGGGTTTGGAGTAAACCGAGTCCCTCGTAAAATTATCGTTTCGAGTTGTGTTTTCGCGCGCTCCTCCGTATATATACATTCGAAACGCGCATAACTGGCAAGGGATTTTTTCCGACTCTTGCCTCGCATCCGCCAACCAACTCGACTCGCGAGGCTCCGTTATTGTGCTCAATGTCTTAATTTAAACTTTGGATATATGCCCGGCGCAATCTCGATTTTGGTTTATTCATCGTAGCGGCGTGAGCGCGCGCGCGTCCCCGGAGTGAGCTTGGTTAGCTCAACGTTTATCAAGACTTATTCCCGAAGTAATTACACATTCTTCCTTAATTATGAAGCTCGCAGCGCGCGCATCATTATCATTTTGCCTAACTGACGTTGCTGAAAACTTCGAACCTGTGCGCTTGACGCTCTTGTCAAAAAAACAAAAAAAAAACAAATGAATAAATGAAGGGTGTACACCTCTTCCCGCTCCCCCCCCCCCCCCCGACAATTAAGAATCGAATTGAAGCGGGAAAAATTGAAAATCACAATTTGAAAGGCGAGGACGGCGCGCTCCCGGCTTTCGATATAATACAAAGAGCCGTCGACAAACTAATGCGCGAAAGCCGAGGCTTTCCCTCAATCCGCCCTGCGCACACAATGCACATTCGAGAGGCCACCTAACGTATATACGCAGGGAACAAGCGCAAACTTTGGGAAAAAGCTTTCCACGGAGGGCAGAGCGAGAGCGAGGCCAGGAGGGAAAGACTGCGGGAGCAGGAGCGTACACAGTTTTGCATGAATGCCCCTCGTCTCTCGTTACAAAGCCAAGCGCGCGGCGCGTGTATACGCGTATAGAGCGGAGAAAAATTTACGCCGAACGCGAGCTTGCACACGGCAAGGAGCGTCCCCTGTAAGGAAAAAAGCTTCTCGACCTCGACTTGGACGAGCGCCGAGAGAACGCGATAGAGGAATAATGAGATACGCACAGCTGTCGTGGGCTCGATACTCGACGACGATAAAAACCAACCGAGAGCTCGAGTCCTCGTTCACGGCCAGCGCTGGCCCCGCTGCGGAATCTTCATTCTGTATACCTCCCGCGGTGGAGAACTGGCGGCGACGATCGCAGCGACGAGACGAGTATAGTAACCGACGAGAGCCCGATATTACGCGCGACGACTCTGTATATACGTAGGCGAGCACGTGCGTCCCTCGCGATCGGCCGACTCGACGCACTGGCGCCGTTCGATTCGGTTCTCCTTGCGGGACGTGCGCCGGCAGACTGGAGAGCCGAGAGAGCTTGCGATCGCGGCGACGAGCGCGAGCGCGCGCGCGCAGCAGCCGTCGCGGGAAAAAGCTCCGAGGGAAAGGATCTCTCCCCGGCTCCGCGCGCGCGTCGTGGTGGGAGTAGCGCAGAGTTGCGCGCTGTAACGGCCGGAGAGGGAAAATTCGGGCGCGTGGACTACTCTATGTATGTATATATATAATACCGGCTTTCGGGGGGGGGGGGTGGCTACGCGCGGACGTACCTGCGTGATAGGATGTTCTCGGAAGGGAAGCTCGATTTAATCGGGAAAGGTGCCGCTGAGACACACGAGCTGCCTCGAGAGATCTCTTGTCCCCCCTGCCCCCCGCTCCGCGAAGAGGAGGCTGACGCTGAGGAGGGATAATTTTCGGTTGGGAAGGACGGGATACTTAGTTTTTTAAGGGTGCTCAAGAGCTTGCGCTGCGGCCGAGGGAGCGGCGAGCGATGGTTGGCTGCGTGCGTTGGGTATACGTGTATCGGCGAGCGATGAAGAGTAGGGTCGAGAGGGGGGTGAGAATGGGAGGGAATTTGGGTTTGCTTTGCGTCGAAAATTCGGTAACTGACGTAGCCTTCGTTCGCGTATAGGTTTTGATTGCACGTTGATTTGAAGGTTGATTTGACGGCGAGAGGAAGGAATCGTTGATTTCGAATCTTGAGTTGTCGAGGGTATTGTAATTGGTTGTACAGTGGGCGCGTGACTGAAGAATGATTTTTGCCAAAAATGCTTCTTATTTACATGGCAATTTTTATATACACAATTTTAAAAATAACACTCACTTTCGGTGTCGGCTAATGGACTTGAATAATAACAAACAGTCGTAAAAAAGCAAAGCCCAAATTGTTCGTATTACAGGCATACTTTGTTGAGAATCGTGCGAGTATGACAGCCGGTGACACTGCCATCCGAGTGAAATAAAATAAAATTTTTATAAATGTAAAAGCATTATTTTATGATCTCCAATGAACCTACAGTGAAAATATAGGTCGTAAAGTACGTCACCATTTTAGATTTATAAGGTAATGTGTTAGCCGAAGAAAACTTATTTGTTCTGGATTTCAATTATTTACCACAAATTTACAGATTAAAACGTTCAAAAGCGTTATCGTTCCATGTACGTTACAATAAAGATTGGGCAGACAAAAATGTTATGTTTCATGGTCTAGACGAAAACCGATTAATAATTTAAACTAAATAATTTTGTGTATTTCAAGCATACAACGATTATTATCAAAAGATGCCCGTGAACGTAAAAATCTGAAAGAATTAATCTAAGTTTGTATGACAGCTTTAAATGGTTACCTTGGTCATGAATAAAGAAAAAATATTTTAAAAGAATTATATGGAAAACAAAAGTAGCATCCACATTTAAAAGTATTAGCATCCAAAATATATAATTTAAATATTTATTGGTTTATAGTAGTCAAAAAATGATAAGACATTTTTTTAAAATCTAAAAGTATCCATGTAATAAAAATTTATCGAAATCAAACATTGATTCTTTTCCAAGCCGAATAAAAAAGATCAGACTTCAGTGAATTAAAATTAGAGTTATAATAATCATTTATTTTTAACCTAAAAAGCCCTTTAAATATTAATAAAATATTAATTGATTCATAACTATGATTACCTCTGCAAACTGTAAGTAAAAAAAAGGCAGAAACACCTCTATATCACCACAATCCACGGGCTGTCAGTTCAGATATTGATTTAAGCGCAATAATAATTTCTGACATTTATACATCTATAAATTCAGTTGTCGGCGCTTACCCGGCTTTCTTTATTTTTCTCTTCTGCAATTACGATTGACCGAATTCGAATCGAATCATAATGAAGCTTGCAGATTGATTTTTGATTCGATTGCTTGCTCAGTGCATTATTATGCATTTATTCCCGAGTGAAATCGTATTTCCGATGCTTTTGCGCGAGTGTACATGTAAACGCGTAATGCGAAATATCAAAAAATCCAAAGCTGTGTTTAGAGACATCGGAATACGCGTAGTCCTCCTTGAAAAATTTGAGTTATACCGCGCGCGTTGTCGATCGAAAAATATACGGCGAGATAGTATACGGGCTTTTGAAAATATCAGCTCTTTAAATGCATTTTGACCGATTTTTCACCGGAAGTGATATGATTTTTCCGCGGAAGCATTAGATATCGGGATGAAAAACGGGATATGGAACAGCCTGCGAAATATATTCCATGATAAATACGAGAATATAAAGGTTATGGAGGCGAAACTGCACATATATATACAGCCGCGAATTCGACAATGTATATATATACAACGCTTGTACGATACACACATTTTTCTCAATAAAACTCACAGTTGTCCACGAGCGAAAATTTCGCTTAAAAACTAATACTCATAATTAACGTAAGCGTCTGCCGCCGTATAATGCGTTTAGAACACATTTATCCGTTATACCGGCGAGTTTTAGGAAGTCGCGCGTGAACCACGAACATCTGATTACGAAAGCACACCGCGGCCTAAATTTAAATTCAAATTTAATCTAGCCGCGCAAACAGTGGGCCTCGCGTGCTCATATATATACGCGGATGCAAAAACTCAAACATCTTTTTTTCTTCTTTTTTTTTTCTTTTTTCGTTAAACGGCCGCGCTGCAGGCGTGTGCGCACGGCAAACCTTTTGGGTAATATTTATCGATCGACCTTTGTTCGTGGAAAATTTAAAAGTGAATAAATAATGCATTCATTCTCTCCTTCTCTGACGAATCGCCGGCGCGCGCTGCACATGCGTTTGCCGTCCTATTTTTTTTTGCGCGAGCGCGCGCATAAAAGGTCGCATTTTCGCGCAAATTTATGTAAATAATAGCCAGGCATTTATTTCGCAGAGCGAAATCAAATGGCAGCTTAAAGCCAATGTTAATCATACGCATTTATAATAAAAGCTATATGACGCTTTGATCATGTCCTGGTATGGGGTGGCGGTCAAATGTTTCATGTCAAAAACGCTGCGTATATATATAGGCCGAAAAATAATTCTTGGATAATATAGTTTCAAAGAGCTATTATCTCGCCATAACATAAATTAATCCATACGGAAATGAAAGTTCGATAAACTGGGATACATATAGGATGAACGAAGGAAAGTAAAAGCCGGCCTCACATTTCTTTTTTTTTTTTGTTCAGTATATCGAGGCCTCCGCGAGGTCGCGAGTAGCTTTTCCGTTAACCTCAAGTTCTCTCTCTCTCTCTCTCTATCTGTTGAGCTCATCCCGGCGAGGCTCCGGCAGAGATTAAAAATTTCGACTCTCGACGCGTCTCCATTTCCTATTATCCACACGCACGGGTCAGTGCCGCATAATGCACACGTGCGCATAGACGAATATGCCTATGTATATATGTACTTTATTCATCGTCGACTTGACTCGTCTATACATCCACGGCTCTGTGGATGCGGCCGCATCTCTGCCGCTCTCGCAACTTATTCGCGGCGCACTAGCCATCCGTAATCCGGTAATTAGAGCCGTTAATTACCAAAAGTTTGTATCGCAGCGTCATTCACCGCCGTTGCATTTCTAGCCGCTGCGGAATATATATATATATATATATGTATAGGGGGGCTCGTCGCGCAACACATCGGCCCGGGCTGCTGATGCGCTGCCCGCAGAAATTGCTGGAGCGCGTATGACAATGGCAAATGTCGCGAGCGCGCGCCTCTGTCTCTCTCTCGTCGCTATACATATATGTACATACAATATACGCGATCGCGATGCAGGCGTGTAACGGAAGTCGACGGACCTGCGCCGCCTCGCGCGCGGGGATGGATGCGTGTGCGTGTATGTATATATATGTATGTAAACGTGCGCGACGTCATTCGCATGTCGCGCGTACGAGGCCTCGGGCTCTCGCGGCAAAAGGGAAGAGGCTCTGCGGCGTCGCCGGGCCTTGCGAAACTCGACGCAGCGAGACGAGATCGACGATGTCATACGCGAGTTACGGTACCTATGTCTGTGGGGAAGTGGGAGTGAGCTGGGATTGTTCTGCGTTCGGAGAGAATTGGAAAGTAAGAGAGCGAGAATTCAAATTTCGCGCCACGCGCGATGTGTGTGTGTGTGTGTGTATGTGTGTGTGTGTGTGTGGAAATAAAAGGATTAGGAATTTTTCTTTTTTTTGAGTGTTGCAGTATTAGGTTTCCGGGGAAAAGATCAGCTGTGTTTTTTTCGAAATTTATTTAAAAATTTATAATTTTGTCCTGCGGTTTATGTATTTTTGGATTATGTATATGAAAAGAGTAAGGAGTGAACTGTTTCGCAGCTCGTTTCATTAAATGACTGATTTCCACGTAAAATCTTTCCTGAGCATATAACTATTTTAATCCTCTTCAAAGTAGGTTTGAAGTTTGTACTTCAGTTTAGTAAAAATTGTGAAGATATTAGAAAGTTCTTATACGAAAGGTACTTTCTAATCATCTATTAAGTTCATGTGTACATTTTATACAATTATTGGGACTTGGATCAATACTTGTCACAAGATGAGAAATAACATTTTTCTTTACGTATAAAACTTCCTTACCTTCATCTTCTCTGGCTGAATCAATACTGAATTTGCATTCTAACATATACTTCTAAAAACACCTCACCAAGAAATGTGCTAAGAAAAATGTCCTATGAAATATTTTAAAAGGTATCCTAAATATTAAATTCAAAATTATAAATCAATTTATTTAAAACTGTATAGTCTGAAAAAAAATTAATAAGGAAATTGATTGTCACATACATGCTTTGCGCAAGTGAAAATAATAGTAATATATGTTATTTATAAGCACACATTGAGTAGATGAAGAACATACGCGTAATAAAGCAATTGTGTGAAGTACAGATAGAGTTGACAAAGTTAAAAAAACGAATTCGCAGAGCCGACGAAAATGTCTATGACTTTCGTAAGTTTACATAGTTAAACATTTTTACAGTAAAAAAGGAACTTTATAATTTCTGTAAAAGGGGACGTTACCTGCACTATATAAAGCCTTAGCACTACTTGTATTAACTTACTGTTGCCAGACCTGGTGTCCACACGCAGTTGTTCAAATTAAATTTATCGAGTCTGTTCAGCAGCTATTTTTGAGATGTATTGCCTTCAAAATTGAATGGCATTTGCCATTATAAAGAACTTAACTATGGTTCAATTCAATTGGCAATGTTTGAGCTATCAAATGCAATTAATTTATTTCATTACTTATGTAATACTGTATTACCTTACGCAGTATTAATTAGTTCAATTGTTGTAATTGAAACTACTGACATGTTTAATTAACGTACAATGAATTTAATACAAGGAGATGATGGGAATTATTATTTGAACTTGTATAATAGAAATTATATTTAGTGTACGCACCGAAGCATAGTAGGCTCCCGTGTACTTGAAATAAGCTCCCAATCGAGATGATGATGAAAATTTCTAATATTTTATGAGCGACTAGATCGTAATTCCTTTCCATTTATTATAATTTCATACAGTTGAGAGCGCCATATTCGCCCGTATATTCTCAGAAATTCGTGGTTCACTTACACCCTGTAAAATAACGTATTGCCATTTCGAAACCCCCAATACAGTGTAATCCACCCGAACACGAAAGTAGACAAAAAAAAAGACTTGAAAATCCCGAAAGTTCTAAAGTACTGTGCGTTTTCACATCATTCGTTCCCAAATTTCTCAACAAATTAAATAACCTTTCGACCCCCCTCCCCACAATTTCCTCGGTCTCCAGCACCGTTTCGCATCAATTTCCTCATCCGCTCTGTCATCCCCGAAAATACGGGAGAAGCGCCCGACAAATAGACCGTAGTCGTATATATACATTTCCAAAACACTGTACAGCAAAGAATTGCGTCGGAGCGCGGAGGAAAGGTGGAGGCCGGGTTCGTCAAATCTCCTATAATCACTGCTCGAAAGGGGAGTCCCCGAGGCTTTCGCTAAGCCATCATCCACAGTGTCAAGAACAAAATATAGGCCGTGATTTATCGGCGGACGGCGCAGTGCGAGCGCTCTCTCTCTCTCTCGGCGTCGATATTATTTAGTGCTTACAGCCAACTGACATTTTCATTGCGTGCCGCTGGGAAATGGCGAATAAAGTCAACTTTAACGGCCAATTAAATCGCTTAAATCTCCCCCCCCCCTGCCCTTCCGGGGGAGGAGATGGGGGGGGGGGAGGGGCAGTAGCGCGAAAATCAATCCGAAAAATACGTCCTCTATATCTCGGGCAATATACTGTAAATTCTTCTTAAACGCGAAGCTCGTGTATAGCCGCTTAGGCGCGTACACGGCTGTGTGTATACCTATGCGCGTGTACCGGAGTATATATATATAAGTCCTAAGCCGCGGCGAAATTTTCGCGGGAGGGAGAGAGGAGAGAGAAAATCGACCGCAGAAAAAGCTCGGCGGCGGAAGGCGCGAAACAAAGCGCGAGGCTTTTTATCGTTGAGCCGTAATATATAAAAGAGTCGCGATGACGGCTCTTTAAACGCGAAAATTCTTAGGTTCTTTACTACTCAGCGCGCAGTAGTATAGCAGTAGCAGCGGCGACGCCAGCAGCAGCAGCAGCAGCAGCAGTCGATCGTTTCGTCTCTCTCTCTCTCTCTCTCTCTCCCTCTCTCTTTGCCAACATCAATGAAGTTTGTATCTCGCGCACATGGCGCCGTGCGCTCGCTGCGTGTATCCCTCTCTCTCTCACTCTGCAGGTTGAGTTAGTGACGGGCGAGCTGCCGCCCCTTCTGTCCGCGCGGAGAGCACCAGCTGTTCCAGCGCGCGCTCGCTGCTGCTGCTCTATACTCTATATATATATGTATATATATATATATATATATATAGAGAGAGAGAGAGAGGGAGGGAGAGGGAGAGAGTCGAGAGTGTCGAGTGAGAGAGATTTAACAATCTTGTAAAACGCGGCCGCGCGAACATAGCGAGAGGGAAAAGCGCGCGAGGCCGCGGTTCAGCGGAGCTCGCCTGCCTCGCTCTCGCTGCTCTACGCCGTAAGGGGAGTGGGCTGCTCTCTCGCTCTCTTTAAGGCTGAGTGGGATACGTCCTTAAATTTTTAGAAAACTCGATTGCCTCTCGGATCGATTTCGGTTTCTTTCGGCCGCCGTGTCCGCTTCCCCTTCTCGTTAATTTAACTTCCAGCTTGACGGAAGGCTCGGCGTGCGAGCTGCATATATGTAAGACAGATTTGACGATAAATCCTTGCCAATGCCGTTCTCGGCTGGTGGTCATCTACTCGGGTTTTGGGTATAGTTAGATTTAGAGAATAGACAGTTTCCGCCTCGCGAAGAGGGGATTTTGAGGAAAAAGAAAAGGAATTCGACTGCTACTGCGGTGACTTTGGCTGTTCTGCTTGTCTGAAGCGGAAAAAAATTGATGGCGATTGCGAGACTTAAAGCTGTGAAATTAACTGAAATAAGGTAGAGATTTCAGGAAATAAATTTTTTACAGCTTTGGAAATACTGATTCAATTTTTTGCATTTTTTTGGGTTCTATTCAGCTCGTACAAAAACTGAGCAATCTTAATTATTTTGGTTCAGTTTTTAGATATATCTATACTGAAGATGCTACATGAATTATCGGTTCAGTAGTTTTAGAAATATCGTGGCAGCAGTTTTGAAATATTATGTTTTGATAAAAATGCGTTTAAAAGTTATTGTATCGTTTTTCTTAATAATGAAAAGGTCTTAACTTTATACGGCTGTAACTTTTGAACGGTTTCAAATTTCGACAATTCCTTTTAACCGCATCTTCCACACGTGTTTTAAATGTGATTTAAGCAAAAAATACCCCCTTAAAGCTTTTTAGCAAGCATAGAAAAAGAATCGATCTAACCACGCAGGTAAAGCTTACAAGAAAAATTCATAGTCAGTATCCAATTTCAGGAATCCACTATGGATAACTCAATATAAGCAAATTTTTGTATGAATGCTAAACGTAAAAATTTATTTTGCTTAAACAAGAAATTATTACTTTTACGTTGTGCATAACTCAACACTTGGATCTTAAAAAAAGGTTTAGAGAATAAACAACTAAATTTTTTCATTGTTACAGCACTTTTATAGTTGAATAAAATATCTAAGCATTCAAGTAAAAATTCCTGCACTTATTAGAAAATGAAAGGTCTTTAAACTTCTTGTCTTTATAACTTCTTGTCTGTCTTGAATTTTATATAAACAGTGAATAAACTTATGGATCGAATTACACGTACAGATATTTTTTGCAGATAATGAAGTTCAAAATATGGACTGGACAGGTAATACAATCTCGTTTAAGTTACAAAATTATTGTTACATTTTATTCGTACAGTAAAATAAAAATGAGCGGCAATTATGGACTGCAGGTACCGAGATATTATAAAGTATTGAACTCGGATCAAGAAGTATTTTTTTAACATGAGTCGAACAGTATTAATGACACATCAGTATCGAACCTTATTTTAATACAAAATAATTCGTAAAATAAAAATCCGCAGGACTAAAGAGGTTGAAAGGCAATACTTGTGTCAGTTTAGTTAACTTCAATAGCGTCATTTCTTTTTTTATGTATTACAGCTCGACGGGATTTTAATCGGCGAATGAGAATGTCCGCTTCGATTGCCTGCATACATATTTAAAATAAGAAGTATTTCAATTTAAGACACATAGTAATCAATTTTTTATCAGCTGTATATTCACTCTCCAATACGAACGACAGGAGTCATCGACCGTCGATTTACTTTTACATTTCCATTCCCCACACACGCACACACTCTCGCGCAAATCCGTCAAACTCGTCAACGTCCATTATTCCTGCCTTCATCCCCTCAAACCTCCCCCCCTCTCTTTCTCTCTCGCGTAATACTTTTAAGAAAGTTTCAACCCCTCGCACTTCCAGGGCGCTTCTTATCATCGCGAAAGCTCGCGCTGCGGAGGAAATCGCGCGCGCAGCTGCCGCCGCTGTCCGAATATGGACTTGCGCTCTCTTTCTCCTTCTTACACCCCCCCCGAAGACGCAATCCTACATTTCCCTGGAATTTTAAGTTGCCGACCGCGCGCCGGCGACGGCTCAGGCATCAGCGCGTGCCACACGGTTTCCCCCCACCCGCCGCCTATATATATGTATATAGACGCGAGCGGACTCTCGCACACAGTGGAGAGAAGCTTGTTTCGCCTCGACTCGACGTTTTCTCGACGATGACGGGTCGCTATTTCCCTGCGAGCCTCGAGATTGTTTTTACGCGGCGAACCATATACGCGGCTTGATTAATTCACCCGGAGTATTGTTATATTGATAGATGAGAGCCGGCTGCGCGGAGGAGTGGGGGAGGAAGCTTTCCCGTTTATTTCTTGTAAATTTGGCGGTTAATTTAGTAGTTGGAAAGTCAATGTCTAAAGTCGCGACCCGACAGGCCGCGCATTGGCCTATGGAGCTTTGATTATAATTTCAGTAGCGATATAATATTGAAATTATTATAGTCCAATGAATTAGCGAGAGATACGCTGTGTGCTTAATAATTTATGAATGATTGATCATGCAGTAATTAGTTTGCCGAAAAATTAACGCGCTTATAATTATCAATCGCCTGATAATTATTGGTACAGCAATGCGAAATGAGATGTTGCGCAGAGGAAATTATTTTAATGTTAATATCTCGCGAGTCCGTGTGTCTTGAATTAATTTACAACGCAATTAGCATTTTGTAACGAGAAGCCCCGTGTTGCCGTACTTATTTAATTCTGAAAATTGACGTTGTATTACCGGACAACTGCTTCACGCGAACAGTGTAAACTGGCTTGCAAAATATACTTTCGCTCGCTATTAATTTCGAAGGGTCGATTAAAAATTTCGAATTTCGCGCCATAACTGAGCAGACGAAGAGAATATCCGTACTTCGCTTACAATTATAGCGACAATGGAAATCAGATCGTAGGCAGCCGATCCGATATGCGTAATAATTCATCGTTTCGTCTGCTGCGCTACGGCGCGAAATTTGAATCATTAATTCACCTTGGAACCCCTCGAATTAGACTATCAGATTCTTCAACTGTCACATTATATATAGACATAGAGATACTGCACAAGTATATATATATATATACGGCTGCAATCGATGTCGCGAACTGCGCGTCGAAGTGCGATTTTTTAAACGCAAGGTATTCTGACTCGAGGAGACATTGTCTCCAACAAAAGTCGATACGAGGAAAAGCGTGAAAATTTCGGCTGCGCCGTTCACCGCGCGATAGTCGTCGACGGATCATAAGCCCAGCCACGATGACGTTACGATTTCAATCTCTGCGGAAGATCTTTGTATTTTACCTCGGCTTATTCCCACCCGCTCGGATATTGAAGCGTCGAAAGGTCTCGTTTCGACCGACATAAAAAAAAAGAAGGGAAGAGAATGTACATCGTGCTACCGCTTCGGCTTCACCCTATATAGCTCGACGACCACTCAATAGAGAAAAGAGCTAGTTTTTCTTTTTTTATGGGGGGACGCGCGGCAATTGAACCGTTTATCGTGCATTCAAAACTAGCCATGTTGGTATAGGATATTGTTCTCCATTTTCTTGGTCGAGGTTCATTGACGCGCAGTTCAAAAAATGTAATTTCCTCGATTTTCACGAAGACTTTGCTGCAAGCGCAATTTTTTCGCGCACTGCGCATGTGTACTTCGATTAGTTTTTACGCGATATGAACTGAGGAAATTAATGTTCGTCTCAATATTTATTCATGATGATATTGGTAATGTGTAATGGATCTTGATTTTAATAACTTGTTTTAAAATTTATATTTCTACATAAGTGCGATTGCTATCCAAATAGCAAGTGCATTCCAGGAGTTAAAAAATTCCAGAAATACTTCTTGACGCCTAATTTTATCGAAGAATGGATTTTTCGCCAAAAATATCTTCAAGCTTAAAACTTATGCTTTATATCTTTTCTTATTTTCTAACGATTTTTCAAAAAAAGAAAATTATGCTAATAACGGGTGAATCAATATTATTGTTTAAAATAGAGTTTAAAAAAGAAATTCAATGAATCTCAGAAATATCAAAAAATTTGTCAAAACAAAATTACATCAAGATTCGCATAAATAAATTTGAACAATATCAGTCGAGATCGAGCAAACAAGCCTCACTCTAACTTGTCGATATCAATCGAGTTACTGAAATGTTGCAATACAGCTGCTGGGCGGTAGTAATGACGCTGCTGCTTTCTGCTGCTGCTAAAATTAGCGTAATGCAATTTCACCCCCCCCCCTTCCCCCCGTTAAAGTCGAATGTACTTTAGCCGTACTATATAAATGCAGACAGCTAATTTCCCCTCGAGGCGCCGCGAAGACTTGAGAAATAATCATAGAAATCCCAGCATCAATCGCGAAATGCTTATTCGCGCGCGAACAAAGCGAAAACACGGCAAGTAGTACAGAGCAAGCTGCGGTCAGCCGTCGGAGCATTCAGCCAAGCTCTCCGCGTGTATACACGTGTGTGTATATATATATATATATTTGACAGCGTCGAGACGAGCAGTCGGCATACACACAAATACACCGGCTCTCATCAACGTATATACATATATATCTCGATAAATACCCGCATAGTCGCATTGAGCGTTCAGTCAACAAACGAGCCGCGCACAAATGACGCGCGGAGAAAGCGCGACTTACCGCGAGTAGCCGACTCGTCCTGGATCAGCGGAGCCGCACAGCCGCAGCAGCCGAGAGAAAAACGTAACGCACCAATAAAAGCGCGTTTTCCATTAGACCGGATACTTTTTAATACCGGCATTGAGATCTGTTTGCCGATGACGACGCTCCGCAAGCACAATACCGGGGGGTTGCGGGGGGAGGGAGGGGGTTGCAGGGGGAGGAATTAATCGCCCCGGAATCCCCGCGATGTTATACGATGCGCCTGCGCGCGCGCTTTTATGAAAAAAAAAAGGTAGAGGGAGGAGGAGGAGGAGGAGGAGGTGGTGGAGGAGAAAAAAAGCGAGAAAAAAAACGAGGAATGGAGTGAGAGAAAGCGAAAAAGGTACGACGTCATAAGTCAGCGATTTCGTCTGCTACATTGACTCGTGAACTCTATGCGCGGCGGCGGCGGCGGCGGCGGCGGCGGCCGAGCGCTGCTGCACAATGAAAAAGACACGTCGCGTATGTCATCCCCTCCCTTATCGCCGGGCTTTATCTTTGAAATTCCTGGCTCTCGGCGCAACTGCGCGCGCGGAGACTCGGAGAAATTAGGAGTTGCACTTCTTATCGGGCCGCGCGACTTTTTCCACTTCCTCCACACTTTTTCATCCGGGGGAGGGAAGGGGGGGTGGGGGTGGCTCGCTGTAATTCTTAATTTTGCGCTGGTTTTCCCTCCGGGGGTCGGCCGAAGATTCCGTGACTGTAGCGGATCTTTCGAATCGAGTCCTTTCCGCTTCGATTGAGCCCCGGTCGTTCGTCTTTTTTTTTCGGGCTCCCATATGTGGAGGAGCTGTTATCTTTTGGGATATTCTGGCTCGCGACGCGGCTACACGACTTTTTCTTCGATCCGTACCGCGGGGTATTCCCGTTTATTGAATCCGCGTGTAATCTCGGTGGCGAGAGTCGAGCAAACCTGATTAGCTCGCGACGCTTTTTTCACATGTGAATAATAGCTTGAATAAGTTTTGCTTTTCGACTCTGAGCTGGAGATCAAAAGGTTTGAGCGAATAATGCCGAAAATCACTGAAAATTTTATTCAAATTTTATGGTTTTACTATCGATCGAATAATTGGAAACCCATATATCTATACTTATCTCAGTGATCTTTTATTTAAATAAAGTCGGCAGCTAGTATTCAACGACCGGAAACTTCTTCAAATGTTCACATATTAAACTAGGAATCAAGTAAAATCGAACAATTTCAACGCTCAAATATCTCAAGTGAAGAAAACATCTATAATAGTGATTTGAAAAAGTATGCATTCCGTCTACAGTCTCCATGTTCAAAACCACTACAGAATACATTTTCCGAGCAGTTATTATTTCATAATAATTGTTAGGGTTAATGAACCGCAGTTGAATTATCGATCAGTCAAAATACGACAGTAAAAATGATTCTTATAGCGACTGGTTGTATAATTATATCCTGTTATTATTATTCATTAGCGAAAAGAGAGCAGAGACAAACCGTCTCGAGAGGCTCTTCATCCCCGATGATGCTTATCGAGATATTTAACAAGAATTTTAGCACATAGTGACACTTAATGAAATTGACTTGGCAGACTATAGGATACCTTGACGACACTTTCTATTTGAAATAATTGCTTTAAATAATTGGGAAAACCCCTTAAAACACGTTGAAAATTGTCTCCTGGAGAGAACGTCATAGTAATTTCGATAATACAAGTACCTAAACTTTATCGTATAAAATTGACAAAGATAAATAAATCATAAAAGGTGTTTACAAGATTCAGAAAAAATTAATCTTTCATTCAACAATCCTTAAATCTTCCGTTTGTCTTTGTAAATCTTAATCATTGTCCCATTGCCAGTGGAAAATTGTACACGTAACGTAGTGAGAGGAAAGTCTACGCCAGATACAACTACCCACCGCAGACTCAAACCATAATTGTTTGCTACCGCTTGTTAAGGAATTTGTTACGCGAAATAATGAGCCTTTTCATTTAGACCATGTACGCACATTGTTCGTACAGTGTAAAATAAAAAAAAATCAACTTCGTGTCAAGGTATAGAACGCGGCGTGCGGAGAAAGTAAAAAAGTGCGACTGGTCGCGAGCTTTAATGAAAATAAAACTGTAGTTTACCTTCGCTTTTTCCATTTCTACCACAGCTCGTTAACGGGGCTTCAGCAATAGCGTCGGACTTTTTAATTGGCGCGAATCGTGCGCCAGTCAATTAAATGTGCGCGTTTCGAAAATTTTTTACAATGTGGAGTGAAAGAGCGAGACAGAGAGAGGGGGGGGGGCTGGAGAGAGAGGGAAAGAGAGAAGCGAAAGAGGGGGGAGGATTTCACACTAAAAAAGTGCTAACTCGCGATGTGTAGCGAAATTAATGCAGAATCAATAAAGAGATGTAATTTGCATAGAACAATGAGTTCGGCGATAGAGATCACGTCCAGGAAATTAAGCTCTTGTGCGTTATTTTTAATAGTGTCGGATAAAACGTGGAATGATGCCGACACAAGAAAAAAGTCGATACGTTTCTCATTCATTTTTATGAAATTGAACGGGAAAAAGGTAATACAGACTATCTCGAAGGCTATTTCAAAATTTCTGTCGATCGATCGTTCGAGACAAGCGCAGAAAAAAAATTGTCAGAATTGCACATACTAATCATTCCATCATTTCAAATAAGGCAGATAAAAGGATTTTAAAATTAACGAGACACCCAACAGCTGTGTAGTTCAGGAAGACCGACGAATTTCCAGCAAAAACTTTTGCTTTAACAATAGACGTCAAGATCGAAGAGCTCACTATACGCTCGTTATTGATCGCATTTATTACACGCCGCGCAAATATTTTCACAATAAAAATATCTATTACATCTCCTCGTTTAAAAGCAAGCTTGCAAATCCATTAATTTTTTCCACTCGCGGTCATCCAAGAAATTTCCCTAATTAATAAACGGCACAACAAGCGACTCGATCGCGATAAGTGCCGCTCAAAGTGCTCGACGCGACTCGTCCTCTGCTCTCTCTCTCTCTCTCTCGCCGTCCCGCGCATTAACGCAAACGACGAAAATGTGTTTACCAGATTTTATTCGACCGTATAACACACACGACGCTTTCGCGGCGCCCGTCCATATCGGATTTAAATTAGTGTCCTGCCGAGTGATCACGACTGTCACCGGAGTCGATTTTCGGCGTGTCCCGCCGAAAGTCAGGAATAAATTTTAATTTAGAACAACATTAATGCGCGGCAAACTCGACGAAATTTAATTAGTAGTCCCCGGCAAAACACCGCGGCATTTGAATTGCATACTGCGCGCGCGTTGTCCCGGATTTCTGGGATCATTGTTTAAAATATCCGGTATAAACAGTGAGCGGGGCAAATAGCGCGTACAATGGCAATACCTATTCCGCGGAACTCTGTCTCGTCTGGCGTTAAACAGAGCTGCTCGTGTAGACGCACACGCGCACACACATAGTCAAGCGCACATAAGTAGACTGCACAACTTTCCTCTCCTAAAACTCCGCGTCTTTCGCTCGCGGGTTATACGTATGTATACATGTATATCTCTATAGTCTTCCCCTACCCCCCTCTCGGCCTCTCGAAAAAAACGGGAAAGAAAAGCACAGCTGCTGCTGCAGCGCGAAGAAAGAGTTGGCCACTGCGCGCGCCGCACAGCAGTGTATAGCGACTAGAAACATTTGTACGTCCGCGGCTTTGTCGCGACGAAAGAAGAAAAGCGCGCGCGGCCGGCTGTGTATAGAAAGAAGCCGGATTTCCAGAAACGCTGTGTACAACGCCGCGACGAGACTTTTGTTTTTCTTCGCGGGGTGTACGCGGGGGCGAGAATCTAACAGCCGAAAAAGAAAAAAAATATCCGACATTCGGGACGCGTCGCCGGCCGTCTTTCATTTGACGCCGCCGCCGCGATTTATATTTATACGCGCGGAGAAAACTTTCTAAACAATACGCGAGGCGGCCCCGAAAATGGGGAAAACCGAAGAAAGCTCGCGGCCAGCGCGTAACGGACGGGAAAGTCCGCCTTCGGGGCGGAAGGAATAGACGCGACGGACTGAAGTGTCGCCGATATACGGAAAACCTCGAGCTGGCGAGTGTTTTCATTTTCTCCGTCGTTGCCGCGCGTTTCGGGCGGAAGTATTCTAAGCCGCGGAGCCTCGAAAGCGCGCGGAAAGGAGAGTCTTTTTTTGCCGCAGGTAAAGAGGCCGATGCGCTCGTTTCGTCGAAACACGTCCGAAGAGTTGGGAAACTATAGCTTTCCAGCGTGTTTTAATTCGGTAAGCCGCGTCGTCTCTCGAGGGGGTAGGCCTGAGTTAACGCCATAAAAGAGAAGTTTTTTATTTATACGGCTGTAAAAATTTCTCGATTCAAGCGATTATAATAAAACTTATTTTATTTTGTATTTGAAAGCGCTTCCTCAGACCTTCAATGTAAGCTATTGAAAAATATTGATTTTTCGCCTAGTTTCTTTGCTACTAAAACTTTAACAGAGTACTTTTTTAATTTTAATTTTCTCTTCTAATATTAAAGCTATCATTCGTAAAAAATTCTTTTAATATTAAAGCTAAATTTGTAAGGAAATTAGATAAACTTGTATGAAAAATTGAAAATAAATTTTTTAATCAAAAATTACTTCGTTAAAGTTTTAGTAGAGGTTTCAATGAGTAAAATGAGATATTAAACGTTTCACTTCGTCCAATCAGAATCTCAGAATCGAGAGCACAATTCAAAGAAACTTGGGTAAAAAATATGTCTCAATTGTAACAGATTTGCGAGGCGAAAAATCAATATTTCTACGCGTTCAACAGCTTAAATCGAAGGTCCAAGAAAGTGCTTTCAAATACAAAAAGTTTTATTATGATTGCATAAATAGAACATTTTTTATAGCTTCACAAATAAAACTTCTTCTTTAAGACGCTAACTCGGGACTACCCCCTTCAAGCGATTCGAGCTTCGCAGAATTGCTGCAGTTGCGGGACACGCGTCGCCCAAATATTTTTCGCGCCGGTGCCGTTTAAAGCATAAACACGTCGAATTCGTCAAAATTCCCAAAACACGAGGCACCGCGACGCCTTCGCTTCGTAATTAAAAAAGTTTTCTCGGAAAAGTCGCGGAAAAAAGAGTGAGTATCCCCCTCGCGTTTCAGCCGGATGAAAGCAGAAAAAAGAATAGAGTGTCGAATGGCTCGGTGACTTTTTAAATCCGAGTTCATCTCCCGCTCTCTCTCTCCTCGGTATCGCCGCACTGACTGTCACCTGTCAAAGATTAACTTCTTAGCCATTCTCTTCCCGATGAAAAATAGTACAGAGAGCGGAGGGGAGAATGCGCGAAAGAAAACGAAGATTTTCTCCCAATGGCCGGAATGAGAAAAGTAATTTCAATTTAAATAATATTCCGCGAGGGTCGTCGCGCTCCTCGAGAAAAGTATACTATCCGCGCGGCGGCCAATTCGGCGACGTCGCCACAGCGACGTTTCTCTCGGCTTCGCGCTCGTCGCGTTAACTTTCTGACGCTTATATTACAGGGAATTTTTCGATACTTTTGGCATTCGCCCTTCGCCGAGGTCAATTCGTTTTATTGCGAATTTTTTCTATTTAACATTGTTGGTTGGGAAATCGTCGGGAGCGCCTGTTCTCTCGGTTCGTTTACGCTTGAAGCGCGCTGTGAAGAAGCCGTTACCCGCGCGAAACTTATTTGACTGCATGTTTGATGCATCGTCTTAGACGTTATCAAATATTCAAAAACAATTCGCGGATCCCTTTGATGGCTCGTTTGCTGAGATTTTGATTCGATTCAGGGCAGATTTCTGCTGTGAAAGCGTTATTTTTTAAGTGCGAGAACTGAAGTGGAAATAAAGCGTAAAATATGAAATTTTTTCATCGATATTAAGCTTAAGATATTTGCCAGTTTTTTAAAGTTTTCGAATTGCCCACTTTGTTTGTCATTTAATTGCATGGTTTGTTTCATTCTTTATTATGAATTTCGTCATCTTTTCTTAATTAGCAGACGATCATCATAGAAATGGTACTATGATCATCAAAATGCCATCTATATACTATAATTTTTTATGTTTTATAGATATTTTCATAGCCTCATAGCTGGGACTAAAGTATACCATTTTTTAATGCCTAAGCAGAATGTTACAGTGAGTAAAATACATGCACAACTATACTCGTGTAACCTCACTTCAAAATAATTTGACTAAGAACTATTCGCGTAACTAGTATAAAAAAATAATTGTTTACGTAAAGATACAATAAGTTTAAAATTGAAATAAAATTTCATTTGCTTATAATGCTATGTTTACCTACATAATAAAGAATAAAAAATTAAATGTATTAATTTTCTTTAGAGTAACGCTTTTATTTTATGATTTATAAAGAGTTAGTCACTTTGTGCTACAGCATCGCAATGACTGTGTAATTTTAATTTAGCGTGTCTGTGTCTATGTGTTTTCAGTGCGCGCTGGCCATCTGCCCTGCTCGGGCCGCAATTGCCGCAGTGCCGACAACCATATTCCCTCTATAAAAACGTCATAACCGGATGCTGCGAAGCCAAGATTCTCGGCTATGTGATTGGCTAATATAGTGCGCATGGTTCGTAAATGTCATTTTCAAAATTTGAATGTAATTCATATTTTGATCTTGAATTCTTGATTTTTTTATATTACGTATAAGTTATTATTAAGTATAATAATTTAATTTTTAATATAACTCTAAGCCTCATAAGTACAAAGAATTTTATGTGTAACAATAATATTTATTTGCGTGAAAACATTTAAGATACAATTAGTTTTTTAAATAAAAAATAACGCTTCAACTTTTCAGCGAAAATTCGTTAAATACAGATTTATATGTATTGAATATTTCAACTTTATTCTAGAGATACGTATTATGCATTTCAAACCAAATAAAAAAGTTTTTTGTTGTTAAACCTCTCCGTTTCATTGAAAAGATCGGTGCAATCAAAGCGCACATTGTTTAAAATGCAATCAATTGCGTCTCTATTCAGGTAAAAATCTTTTTCGTATTTCGATTTAAAATCCATTTATTTGAATAATAATAGCATACCGGCCATAAATATATTTTTTTTTTTTGATTGACACAAACGAAAAGAGGCAATTTCTCTCTTGTTTAACGTTTGCGTTTGTACGGAGAAATGATTATATTACGGGTACGCTTATAATCAAGAGATAAATCATCCTAATGAAACGCAGTGTTTTCGGGGTAAAAATGCCGCTCGGCGGTGTGAGCTAGTGGAGAAAAAGGCGCGGAGAGGAAATTAAATAGATAACATTTGCCATCGTAATCGAGGTGCAAGCAGCTCCGCAGCCAGCCCTCGACACTTTCATCCGACTCTAACGGCCGGCAATACATTCCGAGTTTACCCCGTTAACCCGCGAAAAAGAAAGCTCGCGTCTCGCTCGTGCAAAGCCTCCCCGCAAGGGCTTTTATTCTTCTGGCAACCGCGCGAGCTTTTGATGAGATATTTCATAACGGTAAGTAATAACCGTGCATTAACGCGGTTATTAGTTTCCAACAGATACTGCATTACGCTGAGTATCGAATTTAATGTTTGCAAAAATTGTTAGCCGCGGGCGTAAAGTGTAAAGCTCGTTAGTGAAAAAAAGAACCCGCTGCTAACTACGTTGCCCGAATGCCTTCTCAAATAGGTATATCTTGAGATGCAGAAAATGATGATATTTTGCAAGGTATTATTAAATTAACAATAACTTTAAAAGGCGAGAATAAAAAGGGGATTTCTAGAATGTACGAGAAGAAATGAAAAAACTTTTTTTTTGAAAGCAGCTACTTCTCCAACTCCAACTTCTTCGGTCGAAAAAGTTTTTCTTAACAATTGTCACCATTGTTTCGTTTTCTAAACTAGTGACAACCAAATGAAACAGCTGATACGGTACCCATCAGTTATTTAAATTGTGATTTAAAAATTATGAAAACATAGTATTCAGCCTTGAAATAATTTATTGAATCTTAATTACTTCTCGCCTCGCCATCTCAAGACAACATGATCGAACATTCCCTTCTTGCCTTTCGTTCCACACCTGACCACGTGCGCAAGCCTCTTTTTCTCTGCATTTTCTCTGATACATAAATGCATATATGGCTGCGCATAGCAGGCTTTCATACAGCGGTATAGCCCTAGGGACAACTCGGCTGCACTCGTACATTTAGCATAAGAAGGCGGAGCAACCGACGCAACTAGCCATCAGGTGCAACAGGTGTAGACACGTATAGTGTGTTGGTATAAGCCTCGAGGAATCGCGAGCGCTTGTGCGAAGATATACCTATGCGCGCTTGTCACTGATTTGATATTGATATCGCGCGTCATAACCGATGGAGTCTGCTGGAGGTTCACTATATCGATATCGACGAGAGATGAATTGGTGCAATATTGAGTCTTTTAGGTGTGGGTTTCTCTCGCGCGAGAGAATTCTCCAGTTAAGCTCGTTCGAGTTCGTTCGAGGGCGCGTAATATACCTGTTTTATCAGCCAATCGTAGTTTATGCTTCGTTTCTCGATCGAGCAGTAGTTAAAATAACTTTGTCTTTTACAAACTGCAATTCGAAAACAGTGGGTGAAGCAAGTGGGTTATCATATTGCGCCGATTTAAATATAGACGGTTTAAGAACACGGTTAAAGGGGTGCGGTCCCGAAGTGAGTAAACGCGTATAGGCAAACAATTATGGGCATTGGAAGATAAAAGGGAAAAATAGGTTATTTTTGTGATTTTCATTATCTTTTTCTTTCTTCAAGGGTACATAAATTTTGATTAGAGCATCTAATCTGGACATTCTTTTATAAATCAAAGCTCTTCTAGTGTAATTTACCGATATTAATATTACAAGATTGTTTAAAGACTCTGGATATTCTATTTTCAACATCGATTTTCAGAAAATCCATCTATTATTCAGGAAATGAAGTCGTATCTTTATTAAAGTTACTTTACGTTTTATTATCACTTTAAGACCTATAAAAAAGACAAGATTTTATCCACTAAAAAATAGATTTTTTTCAGAATTTTTCATCTATGCAGCTTTATTGCAAGTCTATGTCAATGAATAAATGAAACATTTTATTTATTACTGGCTCTGTCCCTCAGTAGCTATTATTTATAAAGTTTGGAATTTGTCAATCTCCCGAAGTCAGTGGAAATGGTAAAACTAATTCAAAACCTTATTATTCATGCATTCGTTGTTTCGGCGATCAATGTCGAATAGATCAACGGTAGTTTTAAATTGTGATTTCGCCTCACTGCCTCGAGTAGATACTGCCACAAGTCGTTCTGTTAACGGCGTGCTTTTCCACATTCTCAAACTGCTTTCAAAAATCATGTTTCTACAGTTCCGAATTCACACTCAGTCGATAAAACAGGATTACGCTAATCACACCCCCCTAACGAAACTAGCAAGTCTGATCAATCTGAAAAAATCACAATATCTCCTCAACAAAAAAGTATCCCTTCAAACGAACGATAGCTGTATATCCCAAGGTCGCCCCCAACCCCTCGGATCGCGCAACGGTAACACGTTGCGACAGGAATCGCGTCGAAGGAGGCGTCCATCGCTTTCCGGGGGCCACTTGCGCAGACTGGCGCCACGTGCGCGCGTCCGCATCAGAGCCCATAGGCCAATGCAGCAGTGAAACGCAGAACCGCGAAGCGGACGAAAGCGAGATAGACTATACCGGGGGTGCTTATCTCGAACGAGGCCTCGGAGCGACGAAGCGAGCGAGAAGTGTATCCGCAGCCAGGCCGACGCTCTGCACGGGCGTATACATAGCTTTAGTGCAGAACTGAACGCGTTGTTATTGTTGTTACTGTTGCAGATGCTGCTCCGATGCATATGTATAACTATGTATACAGTCGCACGGCTATTCCTCATACGTGTATATAGTCTTCCGTTGTTTGCGCGATTATCGATTGCTATAATCTAAATAATGAACTGTAGACGTACGAAATTTATCGCGCTTTTCTAGAAATACGAGACATGTCGTCTGAGAATTGAGAGTAAAGGATGATTTAATTTTAGCAATTACGGTTTCCGGTGGATGACAATATCCAATAAAATTTCTTTTTATTGTCATTTATTTTATTTCACTTGCAGACATAAGGATACTTACAATTTCTGAATGATACATACAATTTTTGTCATTTAGAAATATGACTGCGTTGTAAATTAAGTATTTTTAGAGAGAAGTTGATTCAGTTCATAATAAAATCATTCAGCTAAAATGGAAATATGGACAAACTTTCAAGAAATTGACGAGGCACACTGTCCGTTCCACATTCCAACGTGTCTGTCATCGTCAACAGCCGGGCACATATGTGAATCGGCCATAATCGGTTTCTGTGACCATCACATGTACAGAATATGTGCAGTTCTTCTCTTTCCTTCAGAAAGAGTAACAAATTGACTATTTTGTACATAAAGCCAATACCGAAAAGTCAATTCATCTAAAATAAAAGACACAAGGTGTTCTCATTTCATTCGTAAAACAAACAAGTTTTTAAAGATTTGATGCACAGGTAAAAATATCTATGTGTCAAACTGTTACTTAGTATTGACTCCTTTCGCTCATATTACACTGTCCTACTTCAGCATATATCGCTCTGTACCAGCATCGCAACAAACATATACTCCAAAATCAGAACTTTCCAAAATCTCTCTCTCTCCTCTCCTCTCCCGAAAAATGAGGACACCGCTTTAATCGCTATAAAGCAGCGATAAATCTCTCCCACTCAACGCACGAATACGTATATAGGCGAGGAGAGAGAGAGAAAAAAACGAAAAAAGTCCAGAGCACGGCGCGCTTTGTCCGTCCTGCGGAACACAATTTTTCTCTCCAGCCGTCATAAATTATATATCTCCCGAGCACAACATACGCACGCACGCATAAGAAACGGCTCTGGACGCACACGCCTGGTGGTGGTAGTTGGGGGAGGGGGGGGGGGGGGTTCGAGTGAATTTTTTCTCTCCCGATCGCCCGAAAAAAAGAGGAAGAAGACGAAGAAGACGAAGAAGAAAAAAAAAAACGAAAAAGAAAAACAGCGAGGGCGACAGGGCGACCGCGATACACACCCGCGCGCGCACGACCTGCTTAAGCAGTGCTCGCGCGCTTTTTTCCGTTATCCCCGAGCGCGCTTATATACGTAGGCGCGGCTCCTCCAGAAGATAGAGCCTTATCGCGCGCTCTTATCGGCTCTTTTCGCGCTGTGTTGTATCCCCCTCCACCCTCCCCCTGTACACCGAGTGTTATATATATATAGCGAACGAAGGCCCCGCTCTCTCTCTCGCATCATCCGTCCGCGTGATTGATAGAGCCCGAGCTTTTACAGTAATTACTCTACTCCCGGGTAGATTATGCGTCCCTTATTAACCATAATTGGCGATGAGAGTGTGTCGCGGTGTCGGACGCGGCGCTTCTATATGCATCGCCGCCGTTGCGCATCGATGACGGAAGGCTCTCTTTCTCTAATCTAGGCTGATTGCGAATTCCGAGAGATGCGCGCGCGCTTAACGGATAAAAATGATGCCTATGCGACGCGCGCGAGAGGAGGCGAGACGAAACGTAAGTGGTGAGGAGGGAGCTGCGAAGCTTCGACGGGGCGATTTATGGATACAGGGCAGTGTATATACACTCGGCCGAGGGATTCTCGAGTTTGTTTTTTACTCGCTATCGTTGCGCAAACATTTTCGAGGGGCTCATTTCGGAAGATAATGTATATACGTTTGATGTATGGCCGCGTAGACGGCTGATGGTTCGAATTTGGAATCGAACGTGTATGGAGTGCCTTTGTTGCAAGAAGGGTGGATTTCGGCGGAAAATTAATGTTCCTGCTTGATTGTGCAAGGCTTTATGAAATAATACGATGTTAGTGATAATCGTAAGCTTATTAATTATTGATAATACGGAATTTACGTATTCTTATACGAAGTAACGTGGGGTTTTCATGTCCGAAGTCGTGATAATGTTAATGTGACGTTGTTATTATTCTCAGGGTTAATTAATTATATAATAATAATTAACGTTTTTACGGGAAAAATTTTAACAATATTAATGACGTTGGACAGTATATTGGCATTACTGATTATACGTACTGTAGAAGACATATTCTGAGTACCCATAAACAAAAGATGTGTGTAATCGCATCGATATATTAGCTCTTATCACATTTTTTGTTGTTCATCAAAAAATGTCTCCGTGTCTTAGCCGTCTATATGTATTGTCATATATCCATTACTGATTTATAATGACCAGTAGTACTAAATTTCTGACGGACATGCGCATAAAATTGTTCTCAAATTTAACGAAACTCCGTAGATTCAAGGTCCGTAAGTCGATTTATACACTGCGAACGAAGGAACTCGCTCTCGAATCTGCCAATGCAAACGTTCGGCTTACGCAACGTCCTAAAGCAAATGACAAAAATCAGGCGAACTTGTCCTCCTCTGACAAACCTCCGCTATACACCCCTCGTTCAAATCATAAACTCCCGCGAGGGAAAATCGCAAAGTAAGTGCCACGAGAAACGAGCTCTCCTCCCATATATATCTCCCACGCTACTGGATATACACCTATATACGCACACTTGCGCACGGTTTATATGCATCGCGCGAAGAAAGCTCCGCGCTTTTTAACGCAATTGTCGTTGCGTTTATTGTAATTCCCTCGCCGGCGTTTTTTTTTTCGTCTATAACTATACGCATTGTAAAGCCAGCTGACACCTCCTCAGACTAAAGGACCCCGGCGCCTAGTGTATACGTAGGAAAAAGCTCGTGAAAAGCTCGCGGCTGCTGCTGCTGCTGCTGCTGCTGCCTATGGGACGTGCGAGTGTGTGAGTGTGTACATTGGCTCGGACAGAGAGGGGGGGGGGGAGGAAGAGAGAGAAAAAAGGGGGAGAGACCTTTTGCATTTCACGCCTGCAATTCCGCCGGGTAATGGGACGAGCTCCAATAATATTCTTCAGGCGCAGAGAGAGAGAGAGAGAGAGAGAGAGAGAGAGAGAGCTTGCGCGCGCGCGCGCCACGGCTCGCTTTTCTATTTTTATATCATTCTCCGCAAATAATAGCCCGCGCGACATTTCCATTCCCATACGACCTCGCCTCTGCGCCCGGCTCTCTTTACTTATTTCCATTTATTATGTTTAATATGAGAGAAGCTTGCCGGGGCAGATGATAAAAATCGCTTTCACGCAGATGGAAGATCTTTCGTCGCGCGCTTTCGAAATATAACGTCCCGGAGCTTTCTTTTTTTCTTCCTGTTTACGGCGCGTCGTTAGTTTCACTGCGCCTTTCTTCGTCGACTCTTTTCGTCGGCTCAATGCGGCTTCGATTGTTTATTAACCGGTTCGGTCGACTTGATTGAGTTCGCGAGGTTTCGAGAGACACAACGCGTTTTTTTTTCTTTGATTATATAGTTGAGGGGTAAAGCTCGCAAGCCACTCGCAAAGCGGGAGAAGAGGACCAATTGAGAAATCGAATGTTCAACGTCGACTTTAGCGACCAATTCGACGCTTGGTTAGTGCAACGCTATAACCGTGATTCAACGTGATTTTGTGCACCCCTTCGGCTGTGTGAATTCTCACTCGGTCTAGAAAGACCCGTTTCTCACACTATATATATAAGTGTGCACTTTAGAATCAAAATCCTTTTATTTGTACCTAAAGTAGGCACACAAAGCTTCCACCTAAAATTCAAACTGCTAAAGCATTTTTAAACGGTGTAGTTGTTCTTACATAAAGGACTTCTTTAATTACTGCACTTGTACCGTTGGTCCACAGCGTTGTGTAAATTTTTACGCATCTAAAAACTAGAGCTTCCCAGTATAAATAAAATATTAATTTCAAGCCGTGTTTATACTTCAAAAAATTTTTGTTCATAATAATACATTAGATTAGATGTGAAATATTTACATTCGCATACATTACGCACACAAGAAGTTTGTCCATCTCAAACGCTAAAAACTGATGCAAGTTTAATCTTTAGAAGAAAGGGAATTCCGTTGCGAATTCGATTACGCCAATCGACAATTCACTATATATCTGTCGCAAAATTCTAAATATCGTTGCGTATCGCCTAGAATCCGAGAAAATGCGAAAACCTCCCGGCATCGGAAGAGTCTCCCTAAATTCGCGCGAATTTCTCGGCAAGAACGGCTCTCCCGCGGCTCCGCGCGCGCGCGCGCCAAAACAAATCCACGATCGCGATTGATTTTTCGCGAGGCGCATAAGAGAGCAGCTCTACGTTTGCTCACACGGTACGCGAGCAGAGGCGCAGGCGGCGCGCGACATCCGAAAACTTTTCATTCCCGAAAGCTCATCGAAACTTTTCCCTCGACACCTCGCCTACATACATACCCGCCTACCTTTTGTACGTATATATATATATACGCGTGCACACGTTGCCGGCCGCGGCGCGCGGGGACTTTTTTCTTATTTTAATACAGTTTAGCGTCCTGTATACGCGATGTTCGGTGGAGGCTCCTGAGGGAAAGCGAGAGAGAGAGAGAAAGAAAGCGGGAGAAAAAGAGACGTCAAGGTACACATACGCATAGTGTACACAGACACACACACACGTGTAGGGGTGGTGGAGGGGGAGGGGGTGCAGGGAGGCGAGGGTGAAAAAAGACGTACAGTGAGGGAGCTTGTAAAGATATTAGGATCGAGCCGGCACACGGAAACCCCATCAGCCTCGGACTCGTAAATTTCGTTGAGCTGCCGAAACTCGCGACTCCCTTTCCCTTTTGTCTCTCTCTCTCTCTCTCTCTCTCTCTCTCTCTCTCGCTCCTCCTCGTGCCTGCGTCTTTTTTTACGGGCTTCGCTCGGCGCGCGTCCGCACCTACACACACCTATATACAGATATACGCGTGCGTGTGTCTCTTGCTCGTGTGTAAGCGCGTATATCCTTCCCGTGAGATGTCGCTTTTCTTCGGACCTCATTTCTATCTTACTCGGGGATATATACGGCGGTGTATATAAGTATATACGCTCCGACGCGCATATCGGGAGAGACGTCGCGATACAAACGCCTCTTAGTGCATGCCCTGGAGGGCTTGAAAGCATTCTTAGATTTTCGCCTTGATTTTGAGTTAGTTATGGCCTGGTCTAGGTATATATATTACATATATACAGAGAGAGAGAAAGAGAGCGGCTTGCCAACCGATAAGATGGATAAGATTGGAGGGATATTTAGTGTGATGAAGATACATTTCTATATAGAGGCAACGACGACGAGAAATTATTGGGAAAATGTGTGGAGAGACAACGGAGCTCTTAATATATTTTTATTCATACTTAATTTATTGAAGCCGCAGCAGCTCTCGGCACACGTGAACCTTCTCGTTTGTTATATACGCTCGTATACGGGATAGGAACTCTCGTATGTAAATTCAATTATCTCTCCATTTTTACGCTCGATTTCACGGAAAAATGTACGGTTAGTGCAGTTGGTACTAATATAGATGTATACTTTAATAACACAATGTGACCTAAAACCACTTTTAAATGTGCAAAAAATAAAAAACAATCGTTTTTATTACCTTTTAATAATTTTCCAGATAATATGTATAAAACCAAATAATTTTTATACACGCCATAAATTTCCATTTTTACAAGTACCGCAGACTTTCTTTGGTTCGGGGAAATTTTTTAACGGTAGGTCTACTCTAACCATTAACTTATTTAGGAGTGAGTATATAAATTCAAAAATAAATTTTATTTGCAAACGTTATCCATGGTATTTCGAAGAAATCCCATTTAAAATCACGCTTCCTAAATAATTCAGTGTATTTTAAGTACATCTTCAGCCTCCAGAAAAAAATGATACATGTAAAACTCAAAATTATAATAATCAAAATAATTGATCTCTTTTCCCTGTACAAAAATATTTTAAAGCACTTCAAATTACTTTTTATGCAAAATATAACCTGAAGTATGATTTTTGTTTTTTTTTCACCCAGAGCGGGTAATGCAGTTTGCCACCCAAGATAAAAAATTAAAATTCAATTTAAATTATTACGATAATTATCGTTTTTATTTTTCCGTTTCAGTACGTCTGGAAAAAAGAAAAAAAGGTTGATTCTGAACACTCGCATTAACGTAAAAAATGTTATAGCTGCATTGAGATCAAAGCAGTCAAAGGTTTTAATGATCCATATACAACTTTCAGAAGACGATTCATTGCTATTGAAAATGGGAATAAGATATAATTTCTCTTTTCACATTGGAAGCTTTTTACGGCTCTTTAAGAATATTTTGGAAATGTCGCTAAAAACATAAGAAATATTTGCAGAGGGTTTACAATAATTAATAAATGTAAGATATTTCTGCTGCCAAAAATGTTGTGAGTTTTAATTTATACAAAACCAGCAAAAATTATATAATTATATAGTCTTGGAAACAGAATCCATTAATACGTTTTCCATCGCATCATCGTCAAAAAATATATATATATACTACCATAGAGGTTTATTATACCATTATGTTAATATACCATTATGCCAATTTTTCAGAATCTTTCCCAAGAATACTAGTAAATTTTTTTTTATCCGCGTTCACAATCAGTACCAATTTATTAATTTTGCTATTCCAAACACAACAATCATATCAAAAAGTTAATTAAAAATATCTCCGACTAGCCACAATGGGTATTATCTTTCTCATTCTTTGACATCGCAATCCTTCCAACCCTGCGTCAAAATATTTTCGAGTACACATTTTTTTCTTCGGCATCTCCATTAGTGCACACCAATACGCGCAAAAGTGCTCTTTTACTTCAGCGCAGAAAAAAAGTGACGGGAGCCTAAGTGTAGCGCGTGTATTCGAGAACGAAATTTGAAAATCTTCAAGCCGAGCTAATGCACAAATCGAGCGAAAGCTATTTATATCCCTAAGCCCGCGCGACTATACGTATATAACAGCGAATTCGCCTCGAGTGGAATGGCTGCGGCGCAGTCTTACACTGAATCTTTTTCTCCCTCTCCTCTCCCTTTCGGGGTGTCTCTCCCCGAAGCTAGGCGAGGAATCGCACTCTTCATTCGCGCGGCCGCGAGATACACGAGAATATACTACGTCACGAGAGAGAAAAGAGGCCTCTCGCGATACACTCGCCTCTTTAAATCTCTTCGGTATACAGGTATGTGCACACGTGGAAATCCATAAAATTATTTCGGATTTTTGGTTTTCAAAAGAAATTTGAAAGATACGATTTTGGGTTACGCTTTGCACTCAATATTATAAGGCGTGAACTAGGAGTTCGTGGTAACCTTATAGCCATGTTTACTTATAGCAATCAATCAGAATCTCGTATTAAATGCTTAATTAATTATTAATCATTAATTGTCGTACTATCCTTTCTTTCTTGTTCTACTGAAGTCACGGAATGTGGAAGAAGCGAAAAAAAAATGATCTCACTCAATCCAAAATCACAACATCTAAGTTTTTCTAATATATACCTAAAATAAATGTGTGCGAAGTACGTGTAAAATTTTTTTTTAATTCTCGGAATTCGAGAACTACTTTAATTTTATAGATTTTCCCGTGTATACGTGCAATGCGCGGAGGTGAGAAAGGGTATGTCGACCGTGAGAGAAGTTACTTCGCAGCCCCGCGACTACTGCCAAAACTTTGTGGCTTTCGAGGTGCGAAAACGGAAAATATACAGCGCGACGAGGGACTTCTTTTCGCGCGAAGGGAATACGATCTTTCTCGTGTATACGCAGACGGGAGTCTAAACAGGCATAAGGAAAATGGATCAGATTAGCAGTTTTCGTGGCAATGTATGCGGGCTGTCGATCGAAATGCGCGACGAAACTACGATTAGCATTTTTGAATGAGTTAAAGGGACAAAAAAAACCTATTAATAGAGATCGTTATACCTCGAAAAAGAAAATCACCTTTAAAATTGTGTGAATAACTTGGATTTATTTTTATGCATTTTACTTATGTTTCTGCATTCTCTGAAAAATCAAATATTGTTAAAAATGCTTAAGCACTGTTCACGTGAGTGCAGGATAATGTACGGTTGAATTAGGTAGAAACTTTTTTTTACCGTACATCTAAAACTGTCAGTATCAAGATTAGTAAGATAAATTTTTAAGAAATTATTAGCTTCTTAAATTCTGCCAATCATTAAGTTTTAATAATGCTGAATTTTCCAAAAAATGTTCAAATGAAAGGTTGAAGGCAGGCTCTTTTAACTCTGAAAACGCGAGATCGATAGAATATATTTCGCAATTTTGAAAATGATTCCAATGCTCACATTATAGTGGAACTCGCCAGGAGTACGTGATTTTTATCGAAGCTACTGTTGGGCAATCGACAACAATCAATGGTAACGTTAATGCAATTTTCGTAGAAAAATTGTACGTCAGACTTTCTTCTGTGTGCCGAAAGATAGTCAAAAGTGCAGAGGAACATGGGAAAAATTACTAGTAACCATATTTTTGAGCCATTTTACGCTTTTTTTACAGAAAATTAATGCGTCAAAACACTGGAATAATAACGACTACGAATGTTTCCGAGACACCAATAAAATTTCGAATAACACTATAACAAAGTATTACAAAAGAGCTTTAATTTAAAAACAAAGTATGCCAAGTTTCGATGCTCTGATCAAAAGTTATGCCCATTTAAAAAAAAAATAATAAAATTCGGAATATTCAATTTTTTCTTTTTCCTCCATATGCCTCCCCATGTTCAATTTTCATATTCTATACTTGGCATGTTCCTCGGCATTTTTTAACATCTGTTGGCTTACAGAAGAAAGTCCCATTGGTCCGAAACCTCTGGCTTAAAAAAAAATTTTTTCGATTTCTAGACCAAAGAAAAGTGTAATTTTTCTGTGAATTTCGACATATATGTGGATTGGATAGACTGTGTGACTTGTACATATACACGTCAAAGAATCGCTCGATCAGTCAGTTGAAAATTACACGAATCGCAGTAGAGGAGGTATCTATACTGCCATCTGCATAACTGCAAAAAGGGCTGGGCGCAACATCGATAGTTGCAGTTGAGAATTTACGGGGAAACAGGCGGTTGAGCGGAAGCAGAAAATGCTTGAATGAAAAATCGAATGAAAGCTGAAAGCCGTTTTGAGTAGGCCGCACGCGAGCTGAGTTTTATGCTCATCCTCTTCTCTTTAATCGCCTACGCATTGAAAAACGTCGATTCTGTCAATCCTGCGCAATCGCGCTCAATACCCGCTCGGACTTTTCTTCCCAAGTAATTTTTTTTTTTTTTTTTTGCTGCTTTTCACTCGCGCCGATGCTGCCGGACGTCGACACCTATATGAACAGCTAAATCGTTTCTCATTTGAGCTGTAATATGCTGTCACCGAACGAATTTGTCGAATCGTCGTCGCGCCGAAGTTGAAACTTGATTTCAAGTCCGAAACGTGACAAAATTTATTCGAAGAGATGCAAATTTTATTTTGTTGTTTGAAATAAAATTTATGCGAATCATACGTGTAGCTTTTGCCAAACTAATTTATTCTTTCTGCGTGTAAGGAAGTCTCGTTTAAAGTATTGAAAGGGGATCCTTATACTGTTTTTGGACCCAATAATAGAAAATAATTTGTTTTTGTCTTTTCGGATTCCTCGTACGATTTTTAAATGAACAATGCACAGATATTTTGTTTGCAAGGCAAGATGCTAAAGTTTATAGTTGTCGGTGTAAAACACATAGCTATCCAAACATTTTGAAAATCATGTAACTCAAACCTCCAACATCTTCAATCATGTTTTTAGTTCAATCAAACGAAACGTAATATTTTACTTCTGCAATGCTTTTCCCTCGCAGGAAATAAAATTTATCATTGGAAACTGCTAAGAAATAAAAAGCTATGTATGTGATGCCCTTTGGGCACGACGAACGAAAACGTTGGCGAAACAAACTTGCTGGTGTATACAGACATCCTGCATCATTGAAAGGACGAAAATAAGCAACTCGATGTGAATAAAAACTTTGCACTCTCTGACCCGTTTTAACGAAAAAGTGTACTTATAGCAGCAACTATAACAACAACAACAACCGCTCAGCACATACCCTGGAGCATCTTCTTCTCCCCCCCCCCCATCCCTCCCGCCCCTCTGGAGTAAAAGAATATATAAGGTGCGAGTATATACATTATTCGCACGTACTCCCGCAGATTCTCTATTTTTTTCGTCCGGGACTCGGAACGACGCCGGACACACTAGCCGGATTTTCACGCTCCGGGCGACTCGTATACACGTAGATATATATACGTATACGGCATAGAGCAGGGAAAGAATAAGTATGGAAGTAGAAAGAAGAAGCGCGCCGGGGAAAAACTGTCTAGGGACTTTTTCCACGGCGAACATGGCACTTTAATGAGATGAGACAGGTCTCGGAGTATTATTCGAAAGCAGATTTAAAGTTCGACCGAAGCTGTTTTTCGGACTCTCCGTATATTCGTCGGAACTTCTTCCTTTTTTTTCATCTTATTCTTCTCCCGACAGTCTCTCCCGGGAACGAGGTGTAAATAATATGCTAATCCACGCGCGAGCCCCTTCGATTTTGCCCTCTGGCCGATTCTCCGCTCGGTTTCTTTTTCTGTTATAGAGCGTTTCTTTTGTCTTCAGCAGACATTTCTTAACCATTGATGTGTCTTCCAACTTTCATTCATTCTCTGCGACGGTGTTTTGATTAAATAAATCCAAAACTTTTTATCGATTGATTAATTATTAATTAACGAAGGAAGCATTGGTACGGTACGAAGTACTATAGAGAGAAATAGACGAATTTTAACAATTTTTGGAATTTAACAGGGTAATTTTCATGAACTCTTCTTTTTTGAGAAAAATAGAAAATTTTTGGATGTGTCATAAAAAGTTTTAGAAACGTGTTTTGAACAGTTTGGAAATTGCTTGTATGGTCAGGTGTATGCATGTATGTATATATATGTGTGTGTGTATCATATAGAATTTTTATTTATATTTATTAATATTATTCATGTACAAATAATTTTGCCCTTTAGCAAAAATATAACAAAATAAACACAAAGGTATCATAATAAACGTGAAACAAATACAAATAAACATAAATAAGGTAAATATTATTTTGTTGGTAAAAGGTTCCACAAATGCTTCAAACATTTCAGATCGATTTTTTTTTGTTTTTTGTTTAGCGATAAAACAAATTTGAGGGAATAAAAATCTACTTTCGTCCTGCTTTTTAGGGTAAAAAAGTGGATGTTTCAGGGGAGGTGGGGTGTGAATAAAATAACTTTAGTTTATTAAAATAAAAATGTCAACCCTGATTAAATAAGGATTAAAAAATGATAATGTTATAAACATAGGCATACAAAATCACTTCTTTTACGAAACTATAGTCGTCGCAGAAGTACTTTTGTCAGTTTCACTCGCTTCATACGTTGGCCGGGTTGACTACTCGACAGGTGCTCAAAAGTTGATCATAAGTTGGCTATACTTCTGTAGGCGCTCAGTCTGATGTAAGATTTCATGCCAATATTGAATGTTTACATTCCATATTAAAGTGCAATAGTTGCAAGTGACTTTTATCACGACGATTGTTGCGTTTTAAACGTAGAAAACAGAAACTAACTAATCCAACAACTCCACGATTAAACAAATTTTTATTGATTCATTTTTGCAATTCAGCATACGTATGCGTTAATAAAGTTTTGAAATATTACAATGAGATTGCTTCTGGCCATATAATTCCAACATGCTCCCTTGCATATCATATACCGATGGTCAGTGAGTGGAAGGGGGGAGGGAGGTCTACTCGTGCCACGACACGTGCCGCGAGACAATGAGATTCCAGCGGTCTACCAAATGATCAGAATAAGATTCGATCGGACCGGCTGAATTATTCAGACTGGATTCGACCTAGCTATCGATTTATTGCAGGCGCGCTTTAAGGTTTATACCTCGCGCCCGTAAACAGCGACGACGAGATCAATGCCGGGTATACTGTGCTCGCGGTTTCGTGTATTACTCTCATCTACGACGCTTCCAGAACGTCCAGGCTTGTCTATGCTTACAGGAGCTGATCAGTCCGGGAAATTTCGTTCAGGTGCCAAAGTGTCATAAAATACAATTATGCATTTCGTTGACGCACAAGTGCCTACTTTGTATTATTTTCTTTTTTTGAATTTTTCACGTTTTTATATATTTTATTAAATAATTGATGTTCTTTTCTTTCATTTACTGCCTTTCTGTTGCAGCTTCGCGAATCCGGCCTATCCGACTTGACCTTTACTCGGGACAACAAGAAAAGATTGGAAGCAACCGCTCTCGATTATAATACGGAAAGCAAGATCCCATGGTTCAAAATATTACCTTAATTTATGCATATTAAGACGATTTTGTATATAAATTAAAAAATTCACTATTTCAAGTAACTAACAAAAAAAACAAAGAAATTTCTCTAATTGTAACAATTTAAAAAATTGCAATATTTGTTAAAGCAGATTATTTCACTCAGAAGAAAAATTACGTTGTTACGTATTGATTCAATATTTCATCGAAAACAGAAAATTTCTTCGTAATGGAAGTATCTTATCTCGATGTACAATAGTAACGCATTATGCAATAATAATTTTTCCTACTTTTATATCGTCGCAGATGGCATCTCGCTGTACAAAAATTATTCAATATCCGTATAATTACTGTCTTGTTGACAAGCGAATCTATCAATATCATCGACAATTTAATAAAAAACGCACTGATAAATATTGGAATATTCCATTGTTTCTGCATCGATGCCCAGCAAACAGCGTGTCAGATACGATGGAAATGCGACTTATGTAATACGCTGGTAACTTGCCCTTTTAATTAAAAATTCTGCAGATTTAATTAAAAAGTAAAACGTGCGCACATAATAGGCGGACCGTATCGCTTAGATGCAATCGAGAAAATATTTGCTGCACGTTGAAAAGCTGGCAATATATATCTATAGCAATAGCATATATATTCTATATAGAACAAACTCGAACTTTACCATTCAATGTTTCGTAACAGACAAAACATAGACATCTTTTTAAACTAATCCACGAGAGAATTGGTCTTGTTGTATCGTCTGTCGATAGATTATTGGGAAAAATATCGCCAGACAACCCATTACATATCATCAACGATATATATGAAGGTTAAAATATTATGAAAATAACGATGATTTCTCAGTTTTTTTTATTAGAATACAAAAAATAATTTAATTTAAACTAATTTATTATTAATTATTATTAAGAAACATTAGATTTTTTCTAAAAGTAAATAATGCATAGATATTATCGGTAGCTTATCGGGAACAATTCTACCAAGGACATGACCTAAACGATATTATCGGCAGTTCATCGCTACATTGTATCGCAACAAAATATGCCGAGTTGCTAGTTATCAATTCTATAACTTATAGGCTATTTTCTACCAGGGTAGATAGATAGACAGATAGATAGATAGATAGATCGATAGTTTATTAAAAAATTAGAGACTAAGGACTCACGGTCCTTTATAGTCCTACAATCATAGACACAGTTCGACTTCATAAAGTTAGATATAGTGATGCAGGGCGATCGCAAAGGCCCACACAGGGAATGCAGAATAATATAAACAATTAATAAATAAATAACAACTTAATAACTACTAAAACAGTCGCAAAATAGTAAGATAATACGCATATAAAACATACACATAGACGCAAATATGTGTGTGTGTGTGTGTATATATATATATGTATATATAAGCGTGCGAGTGTACAGTGCGTAAAAAATAAAAATAAATAACACGTCTAAATCGCAGGTCCGAAGCAATTTTTACAGATTTCGCTCTCGCTTCCGTTCACCCCCTGCGGGATTAAAAACGTGTGCGCAAAAACATTTGCCTTTTATTATCCGTCAATATACGCGTTGCTGTATATATGCGTACAGGTATCCCTCGCTATCCGCGGTACTCAGTATTCACGGTTTTGCGCATTCGCGGATCGGTCTTCGCAATTACATTCGTATATGTTTATTTATTTTCTGTTGGTTATAAATTTTGGTAAAAATTTTTTGGCTAAAAATTATACAATGGCACCTGCAAAAGGTGAAATTGTAAAACGTAAAAATTCAGTATGGATATGTAGCCACAAAGTTGAAAGTTTTTGATTTATTAAAAAAACGGAGAAAAGGTGCCTACAGTCGCTGGAAAATTCGAGGTGAATGAATCTACAATTGGATCGATGAGATTATCCAATCCTGCAGAAGCAGTGACGATTGAAGAAGTTAATGACGAACCTCATTTTACTGTCAATTTTATTGCTAATTCAAATTGCTATCGACGAAGTTGTTGCCTCTGATCCAATCATGACGAGGAGCCTTAAATTCAGAGATAATTGCGCGACAGCTCCTGCATCTTACGACGAATCGCATACAGATATGACACATCGGTTAAAGGCAAGCTGTTGTTACAGACTAGTTTTACCAAAAAAAAAAAATCAAAATTTCTACTTGAAATAAATTACTGTCTTCAAAATATCAATATCTTCGATAATTTCTTCCGAAAATATGGTTTCTCCAGAACTTAACCCCTCATTCCCCATATGAACAATGTTTCACTGTTCGCGGCATATTTTTGAAACGCACTGCCCGCCAATACCGAAGGATATGCCTATATGCACGTATACCTTTCCGAAATTTTCATTTTGGAAATTCACGCTCGAGCTCGCAAGATCCATCGCGCCGTACAGAATATTCCGTCTTGGCGGCGGCGAGAGCAATCGGGAGAAGAGCGACAAGCTAATTTCCAGAATTAAGGTCATTACAATGTTGTTTCGGCGCGGGGAGTTCGTATACAGTGTAGCCGCGCGCTGGGAGAGATAATAACGCTTGTTCGGGGAGGGAAGCCCGGGCGATGATAAGCCCGTCGGATGCCGAGGCCCGAAGAGCCGACGGAAGCTTAGCTCGGCTCCCACAATATAACATGTGTGAAAGTGCGCGCGCGAACTTGTCAGGGATAAGGAGGTGATACTTGGGGCAACTTCATCGCGCGACATCGCGCGGCTGAAGTATATCGTTGCATATATTAGATGAGGAAGTCGCGAGAGCATCGGCGAGCGACTTTTTCGCTCGACTCGCGAGATGTACGACGGGAAAAATTCGATGATGACTGAGCTTCGATGTGCCGAGAAATTTCGTCTGATTTATTCGGGCTGATGTATGTGTGTAGGTAAATCGATTGAGATATATTTCAGCGTTTTCCATTTGTATACGTATAAAGACGAGATATTGCTGAGTCTTTAAACCGAGGACGAAGCTGAGCTTTGATTCTAATAACGCGTAGATACACTTACTTGTTTATCGAACTGCCATGCTCTGAGATTGGGATTAAAATAAATGAATATGTCAATATTTTTATTAGTATTTAAGGAGATAAAACACCCTTATTCCTTGAAAAATAAAAAAAAATGTATAAAATCATAATTATTGTCATAAGGTAATTGTTAATTTTAATGTTAAAAGTAGATAATATTACCTTTTATTTGCTGTCTTGGAATTGAAATTTCAACCATTCCAACCACAGCTAGATTTGGACATGGATGTTTTAAAAAGTTGCTATTCTCATGTGAGTGTAGGGGTTTTTAATTGAAGGCTTAGCAAATTTTTTTGAGAAAAAAATGTATAAAAATTTATAGGTATAAACTAAAAATTCAGTTTTTGTTTTGGGTAAAAAAGTTTCTAAGTCTTCAATGAAAAATCCCTACACAGCTTACATGAGAATGACAACTTTTTAAAACATTGTCCATTTAGTCTCATGTCCCTAAATCCATTTGTTGCTTTGATAACTGAAAATATTTATGTCGACGTGAACGGAATCTAGCTATGGTTGGGATGTTGCAAATTTCAACTCTAAAACAGCAAATAAAAGTTAATATTATCTAATTTTAACAAAAAAACTCACTATTATATTAAATTTTGTAACAATAATTATAATTTTATAAATTATTTTATTTTTCAGGGAATAGGGATGTTTTGTAACGCTCGATGGTATCTTGAAGTATATTAAAATTAATTAAAACATCACTTCGAGCTAAGCCAAATTTTATTAACTAAGGCTCTAAGTGATGTTTTAATTTGTTTAAAAAGAAAATTTGTATTAGCATTTTATACTTTTAGAAACAGCTTTTTTGACTTACTTTGCTTATAGTTTTCCTTTGTAGGTCATTGACACTACATCGAATTCAATTGTATAAGTTACCCGAAGCATAATAATGTTGCGCCAAAACAAGACTACCCCTCATCTTTGCTAACACGTCACTAATATTTCCTTTTTGTTTTCAATAAGTTTAGTCGTAGAGACAAATCAATTCTCAATTTGTGAAATTCATTCCGACCGATAGTCGTTTTCCCCCGGGGACTTTACATGCATATATGTAAAGTTGACTATTTGTGGTTCGATGGCACCATAAACTTTTTGAAAAATATTTAGCACTCCCAAAGTTTTCTGTAACTGATTTTAGATGGCCCTATTAAATTTTATACCGAGCAAATATAGAGTTAGCCACCATTTCAAGCGTATCAAGCTTTTTATTTACATCCGACAATCTGCAACAAAGGGATCACTTCCAAATAAAAAAAAGGAAAAATCAATATAAATCGAAATAAAGTATCGTACGTATTTTTTAATGATATTCATTTCATTTCAATTGATATCTTGTAAAATGAAACAATTTATTTGGAAATTTACATTATCTTCCATTATCCAAATAACGATTATCTTAATTAAATAATAAACCTGTATATGTTAAATTAGATTATTTAATAGATGCTTTACAGACATGCACAAGGTATTACGGATAACCGTGGCAGATAATTAAAATTTATGAACGAAATTCGTACGTTAATTTACATTAATTTAAATCTTATATCACCGTTAAGTAATTCGCATGAGAAATTTTTTGAAAGACCAGTATAAATGAAATTACAACGAAGAATAAAATTACAAGAAATAAAAATGCAATTACTATCATGTCACGATTGTCTTTTGTTATCTAATTATGTACGTTTTCAAGAAGTTACAACTTAATATTCAAATGTCTTAGCAAGCTTGCATTTAAATAATCTCTGAAAATCAATAAATCATGTTATTTAAATACTACTGAGCTGCCAGATATTTATACTTTCTACTTCTAGTCAATCACAAGCTGACGACATTATTACTTTATTATCGTGACAAAATTATAGATTTTAACTAAATTAAGTGAAAGCATAAAATAGCGATCTATGATAAGTTAATATTATTTGCTTTCTACTATTTATTCGTAAAAGTATGGCTATCAGTCGTCTAAGATGTATACAAACAATGTATACAAATTTTGGAATTTAAAGAGTTGTCAGCAAGGCTGTAAGTTATTTTTGAATTTATATCTGATTGATTTATTCTCGAATTGATTTACTGTTCCCATTTGAGTTTTGACGCAAGTGCTGCCAACAGTGAATAGCTATTTGAGCTTTATTCTCGCAGAGCTTGCAAAAGTAAAGCTCACTCTATCGGTAAAGCTGTTCAAACGCAACGGTTGGTAGTGTTGGTAAGCCTCGAGCCTCAATTCACGCGAGAACTTTCAATCGCAAGCTCGGCGCAAGATGGCTCCCGGCGTTAGTTCCCAGTCCAAAATAAAAATAACGCAAGCCTTTCGTAATGATCTAATATTATAATAACCCGACAGACTCGTTTAAAAATACCACCTTATCATTCAATATACATCCGATGAATCACGACTTCATAATCCTTATTCCGTTCTATAAAAGTAACCCGCAACAATAGCTGCTGCGAAGACACTCGAACTCTACGCGATACTCAAAATATTACGCGTCTGCGATGACTAACGTCGTCATCGGTTGCGAAAGCTCAGCCTCTGACAAATTTGATACGCGGCCTGGCCACGACAAGTGTGAAAATTAGCGTAACTGACTCGCACAATGCAAACGATTCATCATGAAAAGCTTGGGCCGTGCATAATCGCTCGTGGAAAGCTGCGAATTTCTTTTTGCGCACAGCGGAGGAGGCAGCTCAAAGTCAGGAGGATGAGGTGGAAAGAGGCGATCTTTTCTCAGATTCACCCAGAAATATTTCGTTCCCAATATAGGAGCCGTGCGCATATAAATATATCCGACGCGCCACGGCCCGCAATAAAAGTATCAGCGTTAAATTCCTGGTACTCTTCCGCCCGTCGAGAGAGAGAGAGAGAGAGAGAGAGAGAGAGAGAGAGAGAGAGAGAAACAAGAGAATATGTGAGAGAGAGGTAGATTCCAGTGTAAGCTCAGTTGCATAGAGCAGATTATTAATTTTTCCTACCAAATTTACCTCGGAGAGATCGACAGAGTTCACAAATTAATTATTAATTTTTCCTGTTTGGCGGTTTTCCGAGTTTCCAGATTTGTTTATATGACTACATGAATTCGATTCAATAAATGAGAATATTTTTACGCCGCATGTGTATACACATCTGTAAATTAAACAGATAAATAATATTTTAGTAGTTGAGTTCAATAGCCAATCAAGTTTCTTTTCCTATGTTTAACTTTTTGTTTAAATGAACGTATGATACGTGTAAAAACGAGGATTAAAAAATACGTAAATTATTCAATTTTTCAATAAAATTATTATACAGTTTAAAATGCAGCTACCACATTACGTTTTAAAAGTATTTAAAATTCGTAAACTGGTACAAATGTTAATAAAATTATAATAATGAAATTAAAAAAACCAACCAGCAGCTTTAACTTCATCTAAATTCTTTATAAAATAATCGCATTCTTCGATCTAGTGCCCCGAAAATTTTATTGCAAAAGAGGCCTTTCTTATCTAGAGAAGTACAGGTCAGTGAAGATTTCAGCTTGAGCAAAATGAAAAACCTGTTCGTGGCGCATCGCCTCCCTAAAAATATACCGAGAGCAGCTCTCCGCGAGCGAGGAAATATTTTCCTCGCCGAACGAAAAGCAGCAGCTCAAGAGTGGAAATAGAATCGGTTAGTCATTCTAATTTCTTTTTGGCGTCTTCCAATGGAAGAAGAGGTTGAGAAAAAAAAACACAGAATCAAAAGGAGCTGTCTCGCAAAGAAACACAACCGAGTCGCCGCTTACGGTTTTCCGATACTCGGGCGAGAATCTCTTGCTGCAGAAGTGCATCATTACATACAGTAAGGGGACATCGTGAGAAATGCGTTTTAATATTAAAGCCCGCGATTTGCGAGGCTCGACGAAGCTCTCGAGCGAGCGCTTATAATCTGCCAGGAACGCGGACTTGGTTGCCAAAATACGAGAAAATAACCTACTGGCTTTCACTGTGTGTGCCGTTGTGTCTGCGAGCTGCTATACGTTGCAAAATCTTTAGGAAAACTTCGCGTCCAATCGTAATCACGTGGATTTTTTTTAACGCCGTTTTGGAAAACGAACGACCGAGATTCTAGCCGGCTTTCATAATAGAATCTTTTCGTGGGTGAAGATGTGTAATATATACTTTATGGCTACTATAGTTAACAGCCGGATAGTTAACAGCCGGTTGTATATAACAAGAGTTGTTTATTTACAAAAAGTCGTAAGCGCGGGTCAGGAGTGGAAAGCTCACTCTGGTAGTATTGTTAAATGCTTAAGTAATTTGAAATTGGAAATTGTTAGGTTTTTAAAAACAAAAATTGTATTGTAAAATTACATATTGCATGTGAGTGCATTCAATTATTCTTAATGAAAAGTCTTATTCAAATTGTACGTATGTATAGTCCGGTAGCCACATTGATTATAATCATAAATTTTTACATTTATTTAAAGCTTGAATGAAAAAATGTTGAATTCTTTTGTAAAAAATTATTTATTATAATATCAAAAGTACAGTACAGTTATTGCAACACATAGGTATCCTATACTCAGATGTCCTAAAATAACAAGATACATAAAATGGAAATATTAAAAAAATGTTTCTTTGAAAGTTTATGGACATTTTTCTATTAAAAGGCAGTAATGGAAAAAAATTTTTTAATTTCGAACAAATATTTAGAATGATTATGAAGACCTCAAGGCTCAAGTTACTATTACTGTTTCTTATATATACATGAGGGCCCATTCATTTTCTTCACACAAAAATATGATGTGCAACAAGAATCTAAAATGTTGATTTTCTAGTGGAAATTATATTTGAGTACGAGTGCAGCTGTCGAACGATAATTTTCTATCCTAGCAGCACAGTAATTTCTGGAGTTTATTTGACTTTTTCAGACCTGCACTAAATTTTGACTCGACATTTCATAAAATCTATTCTGTCAACATGTAAAAACGCGTCGAAAATTTGAATTTATTTAAGTTTCTATGGCAAATGTTGTCTCCTTTAACAGGGATACTTTGCGAATTAAATATTTAAATATTTTAGATACAATTTTGTTTAAGTTTTTAAAACTTCAAAATTAAACAACGGAATTTTATAGAACAAAATCATGTCGATACGACTACTTGCAACTAAATTTCAAATTAATTTATAAAATAGATTTAAAAAATCGAGTATAGTTAAAAATTATTTATGGGACGCGATAAGGGAGGTAACAGATATTTTTCGCTATTAACTTAGTAACTATAAATATCTGAAATTTTCAGAGAAACTGTGTCACTGATTGTAGTATTTTGACCCTTTTTTAATTTTCAATTCCAAAGTTATAAGCAATATATCATTTGTTTCCTTTATATGAATTTCGCTTAAAAATATCATTTGTTTTACCTTTATTCTGTGTTGAACAAGATATTTCCGACTAATCGTAAATAACTTTTACTCTGCATTAAACAAAATATTTCTGACTGATCGTAAACTTAAGTAAACCTATCATACTAAATGACCGAAATGTCGTGTTCTGATTTCTCGTCGTATACTTCCAGCAATAAAACTGCATGCGCATTGTGTTATGCAGGTTTCTATTTCTATTTTTCGACATAACACTTAATTGAGTAGATTGAGTTTAACTATGGAGTACAATGACATTGCCAATATATGTCGAGTGTTAATATTTTTTTAAAAATCAAATGTTATTCAAAGCTATCTTTTTTTGTTTGTTTTTGTTCGAATGCATAATGTGAAAAAAATAGATTTTAAGATTTTCAGTTTTCATTTTTCACGTAAATACGCTTTGGTTAAATTATTCTGATGCTTACCAAAATTTAGTATCTTTGTGTTTTTAATACACTAATAATTTACATTTTTACGTTTATTAATTACCTTATTGTTATGGTGTTAATTTATTTTTAAATATTTCTTTACATTAAGTTGAAAATTTAAAAATATGTCATATTTTAGTACAGAGCATACGCAAAACCGATAATGAAATGAAACTTATGATTGATAAGTTTATTTACGTAGAATCAAACAACTCAATAACTTTAATACATACTAATAAAAATTTTAAAGGTAAATAGTACGTTCACTGTTTCTACTCCCCGTTAATACCTGTAGTTTTGTAAGCTAAAAAATAAAAAACTAAAACATTTTATTATTAGTCCTAGTCAATATTGTGTAATAATTTTTATACATATATGTTTTAATCCTTTATTTCACGTCCCAGTAAATTTGAGCTTGGCGATCATATATTTCGGATACGTGTTTTTTCGCAAAACTGATCAAGTTTGGACTGTATTGATATATTGCTTCTCTATAATGCTCTTATTATGAAAATACCAGTAATGAACGTTCGACGATCTTCGTGAAGTCTTTTAAAATTTTATTTGTTTACTATATGCATAATTTTTCCTCAAGCATGGATTATTTTATTATTAATAAGACTATACCCGTTATAATCTACAAACTCATACCATAACGTGATTCGTCATCTTATTAAATACTATACCTATCGGAGAAAAAAGTAAATTTGTTATTAATCTTAAATCAAATTTAACATCAAATTTAATATCAAATTTAATATTAATAAAAAAATCAAAATTTAACCTAATAAATAATGGGGGTTTAATCAAGTCATTAAGTATTAAGTAAAATATATCAAAATAATGTATGAAAGGACTGATTACTTGTTGTAGAATTAAAAAATATTGAATTCAAACTCATGAATTCAATCAAGGTTGCAGGTCCTACGACTTTTAGTGATATCATTTTTTACACTTCAAAAAAACTGATGACTGATTTTATTCCATAATAAAGATTGAAAATCAATATATATTTAATTAAATTACGTTTCCGCTACTAAAATTGACTGTAGATAAAAGTCCGATTAAAACAAAAATTTGCTAAGATTCATAATCAGCGTACACGAGCTACCTGATCTAAGTTCATTAACTCGATTAAGGCTGATCCAGTAATTTTGCTTATCAAAATAAAACACAAAGCCAAGAAAAATGCACTTTTTTTACATGGACGTTCACCAGAACAGTGCAATCGACAACGTTACACAATTTTGCCGCACTCGCAGCTCGCGCGCGAGATCATTTCAATCCCGGTTTTTTTCTCCACCACCGTGCTTAATAGACATTTAATAATCCACAGAAGTAAAAACGAATGGTCGCACATGTTTATAAACACCGGTTGGGCGGCCAAGAGTCAAGATCTTTCGAGCATGCCGAGTAGGCGCGCGCACAACGCAAGTACAGTCCAAGCCATCAAAGAAAGTAGAGGGAGCGCGTATATTTAGAAATTGGGCCAGCGCGCTTATGCTTGCGCCTATACCGGAGAAAAGTTGGCTGTACGAAGCGAAGTGTGGCTATGTGCATTTGCAGTTGTCATTAGTAAAAGAGCGAGCGAGAGAGGGAGAGAGAGAGCTATATAGAGATATCGGTATCGACTTACTTCCGCTTGCATCCGTAATGACTCGCAGCGTGTGGTGATACGAGCAATTTACTTTCTCTCTCTCTCTCCCTCTCCTTCGCGAATCGCCCAGGGCTTACTTTTAGAGAGAGAGAGAGTCGAGAGACTACCGAGTAGTCGCTGTCCTCTGGACTGGTAGTCCGCGTAAATAGCAATTGAGACCCAAGTTTATTCGACCTTTTCTGAAACTACCAAAAAATTTTGGGGAAATTTGTTATTGCACCGTTTTTCCTCAACGCCCACGCGTTCAACTTTTCTTTTTCAACTTGTATACTCCCCGTGAAATTCTCGGTTAATCGCCTGTACCTCGCAACGAAATCGTCTTCAGTCGGGGGACTTCAATCGTCTGGAAATGCCGAGCTAAAAATCGAGAAGTAGTACAGATACGTATACGTACACACAGAAAGCTCGAGTCGGGCAATGCGGAACGCAACGCGTAAGCAGCCGTAAGCGCAGTTATTCTCGTCATTTCTCGTCTGCATCGCTCTTTCTCGTTTTCTTTTTTATCTCTTTCCCGTAATCTTCCGAATTCCCCAGCAGGTCGAGCCACCGGGCGCTGAGCTATACGTACACATATTTGCCAGCTGTGAACTGGCGAATGAAGGAAAGGACGTGTGCGCGAAGAGATGAAGGCAGGAGGACAGGCGCACGGAAATAGAGACTCGAGCTACCGGCTGCTCGTTGCTCTCGACCAAGAGGTAGTTTTCGTCGCTGGATAATGGCGATGAGGCAGTGAAAGGACGCCATATTCGAATTGAATTGGGCAGTGTGTGAATGAAATGTTTTCTTTGTAGACTGTGGGGAAAGCTGTACTGAGGCTGAAATAGGATTTTTCCTGGAATACAAATTTTCGAAGGAAAACTTGTAATTTTTTGATTGGTAGAGGCAAATAAATGGAATAACTTCCTCGAGAGTAGCTTTGTGCATACCCCGATGAAAATTTTTTTTATTGTTATTTAATTTTTATTTTTATGTTTAAAAGCATCTAAAAAGAGTGAGTTATTATTTGAAAAATACATTTGTCTTTTTTGCACAATTTTAAAAATATCAGGACAACTCTGCTGGAATCTAGATACATAAAAACAGAACTAAACGTTCCAAGTATCATATGTCTTCACTTAAGTTAAAAAGAAAAAATAACTTTACGTTTTCGAATTTATTTATTTTTAAAGATATCAGCATATTTTTTAGACAAGATGTATAGTATCTCATACCCTACGTTCATCTCAAAGGCATCCAAATACGCGTCTGTAGGCATCGCATAATAACTCTAACAACCGATTTCCACAAAATGAGTCCCATATACCTCCAAATATCCAGCTCTTTCTCAACACGCCAATTGGAGCGTAAAAAGAAAATAAAAAATTTCTTCTCACAGTCCACCCCCCACCCACTGATGAGTCACCTTTACATTTCGCAATAACCGCAAGGCACACCACTTAAATTCGAATCTCATCTTCCATCTGCGCAGCCAGCGAGCGAAAGAAATTGCCTTGTCGCGCATCTTTTCAAAAAAAAGCTCAGCTCGCGATGCGACGACGTCGCAAAGATCACGAAGATGAAGAAGAAGAAGAAGAAGTGTCGGAGACGGAAGGAGAGCCGGAGAAACAAGCGAAGCCGAAGAAAAGAGAAGAATCGGGGAGAGAGTGTGTGTAGAGAGAGAGAGAAAGCAGCGGGCGCTCTCGTCTTGGGCCAATCTCAAATTACTCGCGTGTGGCGTGCTTCGCAAGTGCGAGCGAGCGAACGAGGGATAGAGAGAGAGAGAGCGCGAGAATAAGAAAGAGAGCGAGATACTTTGCCCACTAGCCGGCGGCGACCTTTTATAGGCAGCGGGCGGTAGTGGGGCGAGAAGCACTGCGCGCAGAGAGTGGAAAGCTCGTCCGAGCGCGCCTCGAGAAATCCAGCGAAAATTACCGTTTTTTCTCTCGATGGCCACTTGCTTCTCGAGCGTTTATGTACTCCCCACCCCTCCCCCCCTGCTTCTCTCTTGATTATTCGACTTGCAAGCTCTCGCTTTATTCCTCATCGCGTCGTAAAAAAAATTATACGTATTTTAGGGTATAGCGCTCGCTCTCGCGCGCGGTAAGAATGTAGAGTTGAAATTGGTTGGGTTGGGCAGTGATTTGAGTGATTTTTGCGCCTGAATTTGCGAATTTAAGAGTAGTGAAATAAGTTTCCAACTATCTTTCGTCGCGGTTAATCATACGGATATATTTAGATTTATTTTTTTTCAAGCGATGCGGCCGTTTCGTGGAGAAGACCACGGTTCGAACTGAATTTTGATTTGTTATCGTTTTTGTACGGGTGATTTATTGTTATCTGTAGGCTTAATATAATACTAATAACGTCCGTCCAATAACAAATGGTTTTTATAATTATATCAGGAAAACGGTTTTTGTCATCATAATAGATTAATTTGAAATGTAATTAATTTGAGTATCATCAAAAATTAAATATTAATAAACAATGGAAAGTCCATTTGATTAGTGTCTTTAGCCACATTATTAAAATGGGACGATACATAAATAGTATACACTTTTTCCTTGATGAACAATTAAGAAAAGCTTCAACAGCACTACGAGATGACGCTGGACATGTGCATTTAAAAAAAGATAGAATCGGTTGGTCGACTTTTCCGGTACTTCTACTGAAGTAACAAATCAATTACAAAGAAGATGCCAAAGCGATAAAAAAACAACGTGAACGAAATTCATGTCAGTCAATCTGACATTCTTCACACTCTCTATGTCTCGTCCATTGACGACAGGTATCTGGCATCCTATGCGCTCCAGTAATTTCCACGTGGACTCGTATAGTTTTTGCATTATTCCACTAGAAAGATTAAAGCGTTTCAGCAATACATATGCGTTTGATGTTTAGAGCTTTAGAGAAATACGCTATTACAGTTGTGAAAGTTTTTTCAAATAGTTACTTTAGCTTATTATACAAGAAATCAAATTATGCACGTACAGGGTAAATTCCGATTAACTAAATGTGCTTCCTGATTGTCTAAGTTGCTTTTCATTTTTCTCGTGACAAATAGTTACAATGACATTGTTTTTCTTCTTACTCTCGCCTAACCTTTACTTGGACAAGGATATAGTCCAACGCAATTATTTCCGCTACATATATTTTTGATGACTAGTTTATTTATAACTTTGAATAATTTACTGCAGACTTGAGTTAATCAATCATGAAATTGCTAGATATAAAACATTTATAAAAGTAATTTTAATGAATACATAAAACTTAAATGCAGCCGGTATTTTTAAGAAAAACAAAATTAACTGTATATAAGAAGTAAAAAAAAGTGTTTGAACTGTTGCAACAGATTCACTTATAAAAATAGTTTTGTCAGTCATACAATTGTCCCGCCCCTAAGGTGAGTCAACTCTACCATCCAGTTTCCTAGTGATTTTCTCATTGTCGCTTTCGTGATATTGTTTTTTCTTGAACAATTTTGGCAAAAGCTCAGGATGACTGTATCGAGAAATTTGTTTACACATTCCTGTTGACTCCATCACTGTCTCTAGATAGTCAATAAATAAGAGATGAAACTAAGTACCCTATTATATTCTGATGATTCATGCGGTGAAATGTTTCTATTATTCACTGACAAAAATAATTTAGTACTCGAGAGAATATTGTTGATTTCGGACAAGTTTTTTTTAACCAAAGGTTCATACATTTCTAGAAGCTTACGATGAAGCACAGAAATATTTTCGATTGTTATATGAATTCAGCTATATAAATAGTGATTTAATACATTAAAAAGTAACTTAATATTAATTTAATAATTATTGCATTAAATATTTTTAGTATTTGCAGAAATTTTAAATTTTTAAAAATTAATATATACAAAATTACAATTTATTGCAAAGTTTTGTTTGCTAAAGTCACATGAGTCTGAGGTATGCAATTTTTAGTTATTAACCACTCACCGCGAAAACATATTTCTTCCTGACAAAATATTTTCCAAATAAGTTAGCTAGCGAATTCGAATCGAACTATAAATTAAATATATATACAATCCGAACATTAATAACACCAGGGGCACTTAAGCCTCCATCACCAGTACAGTTGAGGACCCTCTTGAAACCCCTTACGGCGCATCCTTCACAGTCAATAAATTAAGAAGTCATCATCCTACCATAAAACGTATTCCCCTAAGTCGTCGATTGAAACGGTGAAACAGGTGGCTTACACATATCTAAAATTCGTCGTTAAACCGCCATAAACACTAGCCACATAATTCACAGCTGATCAAAAAGTCTGTTCCGTCAGCCACTTCGTCTCCATTCCACGTTCTCTATCTCTCTCTCACCCACACCCACACGTATACTGAGAAAAATAATCATTAAAAAATTTAATGAATTTTTCAACTAATTACATATTAATTATTAACATTGCTGATGTTTTTAGTCGGTTAAACTATGTTGGTATTAAATATTTATACAATTAGCAATTTAATTGATTATTTTATTTAATTTGAAAACAAAACTTGTTTTTATGGAGAGAGAAGATATATGAGATATTGGAATTTTTATTTGGACTGATCGATTCATTTCCATTAGTTCAGGATTACCTCCCATAATTGTTTGAAAAAATTTCTTGTTATATTAGAGAGAACTATTAACGAAAACTTGTTTTTGTTTTAATTTAAGATTTTTTTCATAATCAATCAGCATGAAAATTATTTTAATACGTCTTGTCATATTGTTCTCCAATAAGAATTTATAAATTATCATTAACTTTCTACGAGTTTATCATTTTTTAATTATTTCCACTTAATATTTATTCAATACTTGCATTCATAGAAGCAAACGAGCTCATCGACTCTACCCAAATTTTGAATCTTGCGCTTCGAGTTAAATATAAAAAATTGGATTTATACAATGTTTCAATCTTAGTATAGATAATCGGTGATAAATTCCATGGCTTATCTATCCCCGTGACTTTCTCTTCCCAAGCGCCGCGTCGCCGGGACAGCAGCGCGACAGTCGGCGGCAGCGACAACGCGCGAGCGTCAAAAAAAAAATCGAGCAAAACGATATCGCTAGAGAGGCTGATCCGCCCACGCAAGATCGGGTGGCGTTCGCCCTTGCGCACTGGTGGTGGTGGAGGAGGCGGCGGTGGTGGGGGGCGAGGATCTACGGCGCATGCGCGGCTGCGCGAATTTGACGGAGCCATGGAGCGGCCGGCGCGCCATACGAACGACGACGGGTCGCGCACTACGAGTAGGGCGCTGGTCGGCTCCGAAACCCCCGAACCAACGAGAATTAACGAAGCTGCACCGACACGGATAGAGAGAGGAAGAGAGAGGAAGAGAAAGACAGAGAGAGAGAGAGAGCGAAAGAGGAGAAGGCCGGGAGAAAGAGAGGAAGAGAGAGAGCATCCGAGAAAGAGAAGAAGAGAGCGGAGAGACAGATAGAGCGCGAAGCTGTCCCTCGCGCGCGCAGTTTCTCTTGGTCGAGGACGGCCGATCGACGCCCGCTTGGAGTTTGAGCTGAGGCAAGCTTGACACTTGGGGCTCATTACGACGGAGAATCGAGGTCTCCGATAGCTCAGACGCTAAGTTTGAGAGAGAGAGAGAGAGTGTGAAGAGAGAAGAAATTAACAGGAGACAGTAATTTTGGCAGAATGTCGTCTTCTGCGATAGCCAAAACTTCCAAGTACACGTACCGCTCGACCGGTGGTGGTGCGGCCGACGTCAGCATCGAGTACAGCGCCGACCTGAGCGCTCTCTCCAGGCTCGAGGTACGTTTTTTAACTTGCGCACTTTCCAACGCCCGCATTATCCTTTACAGCTTCTCCCCTCCACCCCATCTACTCTCTCTGCAACTCACACGATCGTCGATCAACGTTTTCATACCCCATGTCGACAATTCTTCATACGATACTAGAGACACGAACGAAACTTCCCACGTCGCAATCGTATATCGATCACATAACGCATATATATATATATATACATAAACAACACTCGAAACCGTAATCGGTCACGCGACTCTTCGCACTCATTTGTAGCATCCCTGAAAGCCCCTTTTCAATACGCATGTGTACATGTTATGTGTGCATGCGTATTTCGTAACGAGCTTCCGATGACGTAAGAGAGAAGTGAAGAGAAGCCACGACGTCGAAGCGCAAGCACACGGCGCTAAGTAGTTACGGAAGAGATTGGCCCGGCGGACTCAGCAAGTGAAAATAAAAATCCAGTGTTGGAAGATAAACAAGTGCCGCGTGAACTCTTCGATTGTCGTTTGTGACGCGGGAGTCGACGATATCGCGAACGAAAGAGAGAGAGAGAGAGAGCGAGAAAAAGATAGAGAGAAAGAGAGAGAGAGAGTAAAAGAGAGAAAGAGTTAGAGAGATAGAGAGATAGAGAGAATAACGTGTCTGCAGAAGTTCAGTGACCATAAAGGACTTTAGTGCCAATCCCGTGCCTCACGATATACGTGTTAAGTTGTACACCGGGCCAAAGTGTTGCCGCTGCCGCTGCTGCTACGAAAATAGTCGGGGGATCTCGGGGAAAGAGCTAGAGCGAGAGAGACGCAGAGACGAGCGTCTAAGCCACGAAGATAATTTTCTGGCGCCTATTGTCCCTTGCGAAATCGGCTCCGATGAATGACTCCTCGTCGACATTTATAGATCGGCTTCTCCGCTTCCTTCTCGCCCCGTTACCGTTGGACGCCTGCGACGATCGCGCCGAGAAAAAACGAAGAGAAACCAGCGAAAAAGCGTGTCGATCCAAAAATACGCCAGAAGGCAATCGGCATTTAACCCAATTGCGGAAGGAAGGGTTAGGGTCTCGCGCGCGCGCGCGGAATTATCGGGCGTCAATCGTCGCAGCCGAGGCGAGCCGAGTGCAATTCCTTTGGGCTCGAGGCGGTGTGAGCCTCGTCGTCGTCGTCGGGTCAGTTCCTCCTTTCCTCCGCCGAGCGCCGCGACTGTGGATATTTCTGTACTCTCTCGCTCTCGCTCTTTCTCTCCCTCGGCTGCGGCCGTTACGTAAGGCCCGCGCAAGAGCCACCCGAGACGCTGTCGCGGAGACGCGACCTCGCGAAACTTTCGAGGGAGAGAAAAAAGTCTCCGCTCCGCGTGTACAGTTTGGCCCCTGTTCTTATTTTTCCTCGGATGTATTGTACGCGCGGTGCTCTGGAGTACATGGAATGTGACATGATTATTTCTGATTTCAGGACAAAATCCGCCTGCTTCAGGACGATCTCGAGTCCGAGAGGGAGCTGCGTCAGAGGGTAAGTTTCCGATTCGCTGAGTCTACTTGGGAACCGAGCGTTTGCTCGAAAAATCTGAATATCGGTTATTACTACGCGGTTGAAAAGGCGCGATCAAAGTGAAGGCACACTTGGTGAAAATTAGGGCGGGTGTACTTCCAAAATACATTGTTATATACCGCATTGGGATATTTTCTGGATAACGCGTTACACATCGTATTTCACACGCAATTCGCGCACCTAATATCGATACGGTTAAAGCATCCCATCGAATCATTCAAACGCACCTCGCAATCGTTTCAAGCGGAATAAATCTCGGTCGGGCGAGCGCGCGAAATTTCGCGGCGTATTATGCGGGGCAGCGCGGCGCAACGGGGAAAAAAATGCAGGCTCGGGCGCGAAAAATTATTTCGGTCGTAAACGCGCGCGTAGAGAGAAAGAGAGAGAGCGATCGCTACCGAAGATGGCGCCCTCTCGCTTCGCTGGGGATTTAACCGGCTTGAAATGTCCAGCTCTGGGCGTAGCGCGGCTATTTTTGGGAAAGCGAACTAGCGCGCTCTCCGCGCGCCCCGTTCCTGCATTCCGCCGATGTGTTTCTCCGTTCTCGTTGCGACACACGTATATAGTGCGCCCGCCCCTTCGCGCCGCGGAGGAGTAAAGAAACGTTTGAAAATTTTGAAAAAGGACGAGCGGACGATGTCCTTCGGGTCGAGACGTGGAGAGGAATAAAACGAATTGGGAATGCGGAAGATAGTCGACGATGTGCGGTCGCCGCTTTAAAGAGATGTTCGTGTATCAATTTTTCTTAATAGTGGAAAAAGAGTACTGCTTCCCGAAATGGAGATTGAAATTCAGAATTTTTCGTTTATTTTCTCGCAATTTCCGACTTTGAGTAGAATAGAAAGAAGCTTTGAGTTGTCGGGGGTGCCCAAACTACTGTTCGATTGTCAATTTCGTCAATTTTAATTTTTGACTATTTTTCAAACTGATTTTCGTAAACAATTGAAGTTAATTATTCTCATGAACAATTGACGTTAACTTTTATGAATTTTCATTTAAAATTTAAACTGATAGAAATTGGAAAGAAAATAAAATAGCTTTAAATTATTTTGAAAATAAAAGGGTTCGATTATTCGATTAACATACAAATTTTCAACCTAGAAGAAGTTTAAAAAACAATTCGTGCACACTGGCTACATTTCTTAATATATCGTCGTACACACCGATAGAAACATCTCTTTACACAGTGATTCTACATTTATTTCATTATACTCTCGAGAAAAATGTAGGTGACGTTCGCAGCAGCCCCTCATTTTCAGATTTATACACCTTTCCGGTCTCATCACAGCTACAAACGAATTCCATCCGTTATTATTCTTTTTGTTTATCGCGCCACCCGAGCGTCTACGAAAACACAAAAATTACAGCCGCGAATACACCGGGATTTCGAAAATAAACACTCAACCTCCGGTGCGCGTAAACACGAATCTGTGCGGGTACAATATTTTCCGCGTGTAACGGGGTCGAGAAGAGACAGCCGGAAACCGTCGTGGAACGCGCGGGCGGGCGTCCGATCGGAGCGAAACGCATGACTTCTAAAATTGTTGCCGCGAGAGAGCGCGCGCCGAGAATTTTGCGGCCAACCAAGCCGCCGCCGCTTTTCCCGCGAGCGATCGAGTATCAAAAGGTCTTCCGAAAATAAATTTATATTTTCATCGAGCCCGGAGGAGCACCCGCGACTTTGAACCGGTTTTCGCCCGGTATGTCACGCGCGCACTGATTTTGATGAATATTGGCGTCGCCGCGCGTACACACACACACACAGACGAGAATCCGACGTATGCAGATCCTTGGATTGTAATTAGGTGGCGACGAGCGTCTCGCGTCGGTTTAATTGCGCTCGGCGTCCGCCGCTCGTTCGATTGACATAGTGTTGAACGCGCGACTTGGAAACGCTCGCACCTTTGACACACACACACACACACACACTTGTTTCCGCGCGCGTTAATTTTTCATTTTTTTCTGCCAACGGAAAATTTCACGCTCGAAAGCGTGTGTATAGGTATATAAGTGGCCGCGCGCGCGTATCGGTTGTACGCGGCTATTTTTAAGCCGCGTCTAGATACGCTGTTAACTTGACACTGAGTAATGGGCTCTATTTCCGCGATTCTCCTGTCCATCCGCGTCGTCATAAAAACACTGTATAAAGTTGACAACGAGTCGATGTAAATCAGCAGCCGGTTTAATCGCGAGCCGTTTATTCCGCGAATTTATCGACCGCCCGATAAACTTATTTCGAATGCGTTTACGGAGACGATTTATTACTCGACCGCGAGGTGCGCACAGTTGCCAAACGAGACAATTTTCAACTTGTCAACCCGGGCTTCCGTCGCCACGTCAACCGGTGCATACGGCGCAGCAAACTCGAAATTCGCAGATTATTTCGATTCTCGATTGTTATTCCAGTTAGTTATCCGCTCGAGCGTATACCGGAATATATGTTTGCCGCAGAAGCTCAACTTAAGGTCAGTTTACTCGGACTCGGGACTATATTTAACTTTCCGCGTAAAACCTAAACATTCGATTTATTTTCATCGCGGCGCAAGACTCATGCCAAGCCGTTTCCCAAGCCGATCTTTCTGCAATAAACAAAAGGATCCTCCTCTCCCAAGTCCGAGCGCGGGGAGAAAAGAAAGAAAACGGCCTACCCTTGCATCCGGTCCACCGCAGCTGGCGTCCGGTGCGCATAAATCTCGACATCAAATCGGTCGCCAAAATGGTCCGCGCTGCGCCGAGCGTCTGCCAAATATTCCGCCGGTATACTCTTGCTGAGCATTCGGTGGATCAAAGATATCGCTGGGCGCGACGCGAAAACGCGTTGAGGAGAATCGGCAGTTTAAAGTTTGAGTTTGTACGTCCGTTTAAGCGAAAGATTCACTTCTGGCGTGTAGCTACGATCAAGAGTTTACTGTATACGTAGACAAATAACTACAAGCTCAATGAGATATTATATGCACTGAGAAAAGATTAAACCACACAGTAAAATTTTCATAGTGACTTTTAACAAGCAATCAAACGACGCTCCTTCTCAACTGTCTTCAGAGAAATAAACATAACCCATAAAGTTCAACACGCCTCGAATAATCGAAGAAAAAGCAGTCGCCCATTCGCGATTCTGCGAACCGTATAAACAGATAATTAAACGTACCAGCTGTAAACTGCCCCTATTCTTCCAATGCCCCGTAAATTGTCCACCCTTACAATGCTACAAAAAGCACGTCCCCATCGCTCCAACAACGAGCAATCATCGCTCATCGAACGCCGAGCTTGCGAGCGCTCGTCGCAGTAGCCGGTCTCTCTTGCGCCTAGAGAACCGAGTCGCGCTCCTCGGTTACACGCGCGTACACAGCCGAGGCCCGCCTCGTTTGTAATATGAATAAAGCGCCGGATTTAGAAGCGAGCGCGCGCACGGAATTAGATCGAGTCTATTCGCGCTGGCGAGTCTCACGATGGGACCAACGTCACGGGGGGTATACACGCGCGCGCGCACACATACGCGCGAAGCTCTTTCTCGCCGCAATAGAGATCTCATCTCGCCGGGCGGGCGATCGGTCTGTCCCCTCTGTCCTTAGCCTGTCTCCGAAACAATGACCCGCAGTACTCGATGTGTACGCGCGTATAGAGCAGAGAGCCGCGGTATGCAGCGGATAGGGCGCGCGCGCGCGCGCATTCTTTAAAGCGCGAGCTTTCGAGCGCTTCTCCTTTTGCGCGGCTGCTGGCTAGGGACACTTGTTTTGGATTAGCTGTATTTTCGGGCTATTCGGGCCAATTGGGATGTAGGCTGATAGAAACGATGCGCTTTTGGATGGGAGGGGGGGGGGATGAGTAGCGACTGTGTAGTGGGACACGGGACCGCAGTGGAAAGTGACTCGGTACGGTCAGACAGGTGCGAGCTCTATTTTCAGAGTCGAGCGTGTCTTTCATTCAACTGTGTGGAAATTTTTCGGGACGGTGGGAACGGCTTTGCGGTATTGGTGCGGTGGTACAGCGTATCACTCGTAGTTAATTCATGTGAGACTGATCGGCTCTGTCGTCGTCGTGACTGGAAATTCGAATTTCGCGCCGAGACGTAGCTGATGATTTACTACTTAGGTATTGGAAATGCTGTTGTTTACGTCACTATTCACGGGTTTGCGTAGCTTATGCTTCAATAGAGTTGAATGGAAAAACTATCGTTCGTTCAGATATGAAAATGCAAAATTGCAATTTTGTAAAATGAGACATATTTACTTTAGTTTCTAATGTTATGCCGCAATTTTTATTCTCTGTAGAGCTTTAGAACTCTGTGAAACAATAAATATTGAACGTGGACTAAGAATAATTGAATGTTCATAATTAAAAAGAAAAGAAAAAAATATTTGAGTACACGGTATAGACTATAACAGAAATTTAGTTTTTTTTCGAATCCTCAAATATTTAAATCACTACGGTTTCTCAAACAAGCACACGCTCTATCACTTAAAAAAACATAGTTGAAAAGTACGAACAATTAAAATCGCTACTTCCGCTTCTGAATGAGAGCATTGATTAAAAATATGCAATCTTATCTTGCAGATTGAACGCGAGCGCGCCGATTTGAGCGTGCAAGTCATCCAGCTGTCCGAACGCCTCGAAGAGGCCGAGGGCGGCGCCGAATCTCAGGTAACGCACAGATCCGACGACTTTTTCCATACCTACAACGATAATCCGAGTTGAGCAAAGAGAGCCGGCGATACTCATTGTCTAATAATCGATTGCAGTTCGAAATCAACAAGAAGAGAGACACAGAATTAGCGAAGCTCAGGAAACTCCTCGAGGATGTGCACCTGGAGAGTGAGGAGACGGCTCACCTTCTGCGCAAGAAGCACCAGGAGGTCGTCGTCGACTTCCAGGACCAAATCGACCAGCTCTCGAAGGCACGCGCCAGGTTCGTTCGATTTTCTTTGTCTCGATTCGCCTCGTCGCTGGCTGCGAACTTTAAAAACTTGGTGTCTTTACTCTTGTCGGATGCGAAATCTCAAAGAGTATTTCTCAGACCATATCTTTGGATTAATTAAGCTAAAAACAAATTTGAGTGATCGTCACTGCATTCCGACAGTTGAAAAATATTTCAAGAAACAAACTTTTCTTTTGTCGTTTCGACTAACCAAACCCACGAGTTTTAAACAAAACTCAGTGCCTCTGAACGTACGCATCTGCAATTTTCTCCTCGAAATTAACGATGTACAGCCCCCTCCCCGTCTCCCTGTCACACGTGAGCGTCTACGGGGCTCGTAAAATCGCGTAAATCAAGCGGCCGAAGAAAGCTTTCGATGGCAACAAGCCGAGGCTGTCGACGCTCGGGAAAGTATATAAGCCTTGCGTTACGAGCTCGCGTCGGCAAATCGTTGGGAGCAACTCTCTCTCTCTCTCTCTCTCTCGTATACAGTGGGTCCGGCAGGGACTTAATAGCGCGTACTTCGAGGAATCGCTACGCGACACGCGCCACAATTATAGAACGTGCGCGATGGCGCTCGCGTGAGAGAGAGAGAGAGAGAGAGGTGAGGGCGGCAAGTAATAAACGGCTGAATTTCACGACGTTATACGTTATTCTGGCGGGAATCCAAGTGGCCCGCGCGCGAGCTAAGTCCACCTGAGAATTCGAAGTTTCCCTCCCGAGCCCTCGTCCCGGCGTGTTTTCACGCCGCGGCGCGATGTGTGTACGCGCGCGCCGTTTCTCGCCGGGCTTCTATTATAAACCGCGTCGATATGCATGTGAACAAGCGCTGTGTGCTATAATGTTGTGTTCAGCGCGCGCGAGGCTGTCCGCTGACGAAATTCGAAAGCTGAGTTTGTAGCGTGGGAGAGAAAGATGTTGGGAAAAGTATGAGGGGGAGCGGAGAAAGGGAGAGGAGAAAAAGAAATTTTATACTTGCGTTTTGGCGTTGTAGTATATATTTGGTATTTTTATGCAACAGAATTAAATGTTGATGTTGATAAAGTATGAATCTCGTAATAGAAGTCATTTTTAAGTGGTTCTCGATAGAGCTATTCCGAAAGAACTATGTATTAACTATGATCATCATAACCGTATTCACTGCAGTGTAACATCAATAATTCTACGCCTGTACGAAAGAAAATTGCATTTTTTACTTCTCATTGATTTCTCAAATCTGAGGATTTGAAGTACATGCTTTCAATTTAAATTATAACTATATCGTCGTGTGTTTACATTGTTTACATTAAAATGATCATTTACAAACCTAATCTTAATGTGCTAAAAATATTCTTCATATGAGAGTACTAAAAGTATTGAATATGGAAGTCTGGTCGCATATAGCTGTAATAATTTGGTTTTTAATTTAATAAAAGTATTTTCTTCTATGAGAAATTCATACTTGATCTAAATCCATAATAGACTTTCCAATTCAAATGCATGTTCCATAGCTATCAATAAAAAATATATTGATCCTATATTTTATTAGCCGGAATAAAAGTAAACAGTTCAGTTTTGTTGTTGATATACTCGCATATAATGATATAATAGATTCTTTTAACCTTGACACCGTCTACAGCTGGTGAATTGCGTAGGTTGATATTTTATAGTCTTCTGTAGTCTTCTTACAGCTTATCTAAACATGGCCTAGTAAAAGTCTTACACGATTTTTAAGGGATCTCTTTCATCCGATTTGATGTCCAAAAATACTCTATAGAAGTGCAGTTAACCATTAAACACTTTTTCCTGCTAGTAATTATCAGAAAACGTCACTTGCAACCAGTTCTGACAGTTACGCATTGTCTTTAAAAATAAATTTGTACTGCCTTTATCCCAATTTGACAAAAACATTTAGAATCTGTAAAGATGATGTTTAAAAGTAGCACAATCAACTTTAATTGAGTTCAATCACTTTGTATCTAAAAATACGCATAAAGTAGTGTAAAATTAATTATTTTGTCCATCTAGAGCGTAATCTACCCTGCTATACCTTACGTCAAAATATACAACATGTACAACGACTATTGTCACTGTTCATACGATTCCAGAAATATGCTTGTATATTTTAGAACCAGCCCATTTCATTCATACGCATCACTAAAATCCGGTAGACAGTTCGAAAAGTCAGCGAACACTCAGCATTTCAAATGTATTTTTAAAATTGACCGGTGGAATTTTAAAAACCATCTACTGCTCCTCAACGAGCTCGACTCGTCAACTGCTCCACCAAACCGAATACCAAAGAAAAAAATTGAGAAACTCAAATGTCCTCGCGTTAAAATGAAAATTTTCCGAGGCGAAAAGTGAATACGACGTTGTGCGCACATCTATAAATTAATCTAAATCAAGACTCTCGTCGTTACAGTAACGATCGCGATAATAAAGAGTCCAAGCACACACTCCCGCAATTCTCATCGCGCGACTGTAAAGCCAGCACCTCTTGACTTCCTCGTTAATTAGCAACCAATTAAAACGCGCAGGCAGTTAGCCTCCGCCAGGGCGACTCCGACGCACAGCGGCACTCGACTCTCGCAAAAATGTATTCTCGCAATTAGCCAGGCTCACCTTAAATATGGGCCAAAAATAAAGCCCTTTTGATGTTAAATAATCACTCTCTGTCCGAGAAAATTTCATGGACTGCTCTCAATTATAATCTAATTTCTCAGCGTGCATTTTTGTTTTGGTTCGCATTTAGACGAACTCCACCTAATCGCACGAGAGAATACATTTTTGCAGTTATCTAATAAAAGCGGATAATCATCACGAGCAACGATATCTGCTCTCAATTCGACTGCACTATAATTTCGCCCGCATTTTCGAGCCAGCCGCACCGCACAGAAATTAATTACGGTAACAAGAAAAGAAGAAAAAAAAGTATTGCTCGGGAGAACGCGAGCTTGAGAAAGAAATGAAGACGCGTTTGATTTATTAACGTCGCCACTCCGTGGCTGCTGCTGCTGCTGGAATTCGAGATTCTCGCGAATGACTTTTCGTGAGAGTCGGAGCGAGCGAGCCACGCAATAGCCGCCGCGGCCAACGATACTAAAATTACGTGTCGGAGAGATTCCGCGCTCCGGCTCTTTTAAAAATAAAGTGAAAAATTTCGAAATCGCTGTCTGGATGCGCATTATGTAAATGGATGATCGATGGGGCTCGTTTGTAATGATCGGTTGATTGACTGCGATCGGAGGGTCGTGTGATGTCTCGATGTTTTTTTTTAGTTTCGATTTACGACAAACGTACAACCTTACGTGGATTTCAGAAACTGTAAACTAGTTCATGTAAGGGTAATTCATTTTTTTCGTAAATCCAATAAAACGTGGTTAAAGTGTTGCATTACATTTCGGTGTAATAAAATGCATTATTCGCATTCAAAACAACGCAACAATTTCAATAAGAAATTTCTCTCTTGTAAATTATCAATAATGGTTTTTTTTTAAATTGACCTTAATACTCCAGCGTTAAATTATGTTTAAATAAAATTTAAACATCCCATTCAAGTCAAAACAGAACTTCTTTATTCAAGAAATATCGACTCAATTGGCCCACAATAATTATGGTGGTTCGATCTCGCGAATAATCCTTTCTCGCACCCATGCACCGCTACACCAGAGCTTGCACACCCGCATATGACCAGTTCTCATAGAAAAATGCACTTTTCGGCGGCCCAGAAATCGAAATTTTATTTTTTAAGCTAGAGGTTTCGGACCGATGAGACTTTCTTCTGTAAGCCAAAAGATAGTCAAAAGTGCAGAGGAACATGGGAAAAGTTACTAGTAACCATATTTCTGAGCCATTTTACGTTTCTTTTACAAAAAATTAATACTGGAATAATGACAACTATACGAATGTTTCCGGGGCACAAATAAAATTTCAAATTACACCACAATAAAGTACAACAAAAGAGCTATAATTTAAAAAAAAAATATGCCCAGATTTGATGCTTTGATCAAAAGTTATATCCGTTTGCAAAAAAAGTAAATAAAAATCCAAATAGCCGATTTTCTTTTTTTTCCATATACCTCTCCATGTTCCATTCTAATATTCCATGTTTTTCATATTCCTCTGCATTTTTGACTATCTATCAGCTAACAGAAGAAAATCTGATCGGTCCGAAGTACCTCTAGTATAATAAAAAATTTTCGATTTCTGGACCCCCGAGAACTGCATTTTTCTATGAGAACTAGTCATATACACGCATATAAGCGCATACATACACACACATAAACAGGCTCGCACAAACAAGCTTCTCACACAAGCGCGCAGTCGGTGAGAATGAAGCTCTCTCGCAGCTTCCTCGGCAACAGCGGCGGCGCGAGAGCTTAAGACTATTTTTAACGCGTCGGAGCGCAAAGAAAGAGCGAGAGCGTTTCTCTCTCTCTTTCTCTCTCTCGCTCTCTCTCTCTCTCGCAACCCCACGGTCGGCAACTCGGGCGCACGCCATATTAGTACACGCGCCGCGACTCCGCAGCACCCGAATCCCCACTTATCCCCGGAATTGAAGCGGTGCGCGACACCTTATACACCCAGGCGGTTTTCGCGTGGGTGCTCGCGAGAATCGACCGAATATGCTCGATACTCGCGGAGGACTCGGGGAACGAATATTGAGACGCGTCGATTTTTGTATCGAGAAAAATTGATGCGCACCGCTGTCTCGTCTGATTGTCGCGGAGTCGATGTGTAAGGCTGCGGCTGAGTTACGAGACTTGCCTTTCGATCGTGGGGTGGGATTCGTTTTTCGTAGGTGGAGAGAGAGAGAGAGGTTGAGAGATCGAGGAAAATGGAAGGAAATCACTGCACATTTCCTCATTTTTGTTTTACAGTAATACTTTGGTAATGAACGTTTTATATTTAATTTAATCGATGGTTTTTCGTAATAACGTGTCGTAATAACCAGTTAAATAAGACGTCCGATAAAGAAAATCATAAAATTTCTACATCAGGGTCGCGCGCTGTTCCCCAACTTACATTTCAATTTCAAAATAATATTGCACGGAATTGGATCGATCATACATAATTGACCTCTTTCTCATCGCGCAGCTCCGCTGACGTAAAACATGCGAAAAAACAGCGGAATATGATATAGTGTTCACTGAGCAATTACGAATGAAAGAAATTAGGTAGTTTAGGAACAACTTGAAAATGTTTGTATTTTTGGCTCTAAAAACTATACAGAAATTATTTTATCCACTGCAGTTAGTTATTTCACGTTATTAAACATTTTTTAAGCGCATAAATTTTTAACATTTTTTTGAGTATTAATTGCATTGATAGTGCCAAATTTGCCAAAAATGTACCCAAATATCCAAATTTATCATTACAGACAGAAAATACTGTATCATATTTTTTTTGGTGATTTATTAATATTCTACGCCACTATATTTGAACGTTAAAAAAATTGATTGAATATGATTGTTCCTATTCTGAATTTTATTTTAAAATTGAATTATACATTTTAGCATATAATCTGGGTCGTTTCGAATTTTGAAATTTATATTGAGTTTCAATAACAATGATGGATTAAATCATGCATGTGAACCATGTAAAAATATCTTAAAGCTGGCGGAGAAGTCATTTATACAGCTTACGTCTTCACTTTCGTCGGTTCTGTGCCAACCTAATTCGAAGACAATCTCTTTTTATAAATAGCCACATTATTTTCGTGTATTCTTAAATTATTCCGAACATCTTCGAAGAGCTTGCTTACTGAACATTTTTGATAGGATAAAAAATCGATAACAAATTTTTGCTACTGATTCAATTTATGGAAAAAGTATATTTACGAAAAAAGTTTCGGGATTGAAGGGAAAGTATTTTTATAAGCGTTCACAGCTGACTTGGCTTGAAGCAACAGGTTAAAGCGAAGTCTAACCTTTATGGCAGACCATATGCCACTTTTCTACTTGTTTCTCAACGAACGAGAAGACTCATAGAAATCTATTTTATCGACGCTCAAAATTATTTATTTCGAATTTGACTTTTTCTTACTTAATTTCATTTTTTTATTTATTATCGACAATACATTAATGACAAACACGATCTTTTCCAAATTATTTAATGTTAAAAGATACATATTGAAAAACTGTTAAGTAATAGAATACCTGAAAAAATTCATAAAATAATATTTATTTCTATATTATAACCCTTAAATTAAAATAATAAATTCTGGGCCGCACCTTGGTAAACACTTTTATCTTGTTGTCCAAGAGCCACGGAATGGAAAAAAGAGACATCGATGCTTTATTCCTGTAGGAATGACATCTGTAATTCTGTATAATTTATAAAATATATGCAATACAAAGTATATATGTAAATTTTTAAAATCCTTCGATTTTGTAGCTCCGCAAAATTGTAATCTTACTTTTAAATTTTTATTCAAAAAATGTTAAGTAAAGTAAATAAAAAAGTTTGAGGTGACTAAACATTTGTTCTCGTATTTCAGAGCCGACAAGGAAAAATCGAAATTCCAACAGGAAGTTTACGAGCTCCTCGCTCAGCTGGACAGTGTCACCAAGGAGAAGATTTTGTCGATCAAGACCGTCGAAAAGTTGGAGATTCATGTTTCTGAGCTCAATGTTAAAATTGAGGAGCTCAACCGCACCATCGTTGATATCACGAGCCACAAGACTCGTCTATCCCAAGAGAACATCGAACTGACCAAAGAAGTCCAAGACTTGAAGGTAATGAGAACGTAAATCTACCTGAATAAACATTACTTCTCAAACTCCTACAGATCATCAATAAACTTAACATTTTATTAATTTTCAGGTCAACATCGAAAACATCACTTACTTGAGATCGCAAGTTATTAGCCAACTTGAGGATGCTCGTCGTCGTCTGGAAGATGAGGAACGTCGCCGATCCCTTGTTGAGGCTTCCCTCCACCAGGTAAGAGCTTGATTCTTGTAATTCAGTCATGTATAATTACTTTAAGAAAAAAAAATCATATATTTACTACGTATGTACCTTTGTAGGTCGAGACCGAAGTTGAATCCGTACGTGTCCAATTGGAGGAAGAATCCGAGGCTCGCCTGGAATTGGAGCGTCAATTGGTCAAGGCCAACGGTGAAGTATCCATCTGGAGATCCAAGTATGAAACCGAGGCTAACGCACGCGCTGAAGAGGTAAATAAACTTCGATGATCTGGTCGAGATTATTAATAACTTCAATCACACGAGAACATAATAGATCAACTACATTGGTTAAAGTGCTAATGAAATAGAAGTGATGTTACAAAACGTAAATAGCAAAATTTGAAAATCATGTTGCTCAAAAAGTCCGTTTTAGAACAATTTTAAAAGACTACATACTTTACCGATCGATGAACTGAGGATGTTAAATGTAAAATTGAAATTGCTTCATAGGTCGAGGAACTCCGCAGAAAATACAGCGCCCGCATCCAGGAACAGGAAGAGCAAATCGAAACTCTGCTGGTCAAGATCAACAACCTCGAGAAGCAAAAGTCGCGCCTCCAATCAGAAGTTGAAGTCCTGATCATCGATTTGGAGAAGGTAACTATAAAATTATTGACTTGTCTCTTAACCCATTCACTCATCCATACAAAGTCTAACGTATGCATCATTCGATTCCCTTCAGGCCAATGGAACCGCTCGGGAGCTGCAGAAGCGCGTCGAGCAGTTAGAGAAGGCTAACATCGAATTGAAGGCCCGTCTTGAGGAAACCATCCAACTGTACGAGACCAGCCAACGCGATCTTCGCAACAAGCAGCAAGAGCTGCAACGCACCAACGCCGAGCTCGACAAGACTCGCGAACTCAAGGATCAGCTGGTCCGTGAGAATAAGAAACTTGGAGGTATGCTTCATTAATTCGAAATGATGTACATCGCTTCTTTTGAGTATAATGCTGTAGTGGCGCGTTATAGTGAGATTTAATACAAATTGCTTGGTTGACAATTTATCCATAAATTACATTTTATGGAAATTCTATGGGAGGAATCTTATGCAGGTTTTTGCCAAGATTCCCTAGTGGGATTCTACAAGGATAACTGATATGTATCGTACGGGTGGTTCTTACTTGATGAACTGGACTGTGCATTTTTATATCTAAGCACTGAGCTATGTATAGAACTTCTTTTAATTCTAAAAGCTTGTGCATGGGAACAGCGTTATTCCCATATAGTATTTATCTGTGACTCCTATTCAGTTTTCACGAAAAACTGAAACTGCATACTCTTAAAATCATTGCATTTTGAAATACGTTTGAATACATCATGCGGGAATCGTGAATGAAAGAAACACATGTGAACCATTGTTCTTACGCATTTCCTTCTAGAATCTCCCAAAAGCACATAGAATCTTCATTAACACAAAAATTGAAGTGAAATGAAGTATATGAATAGTAACCAAGTACATGAATAATACACAATCTATATTCAAATGATGCACGTTCAAATTATTTAAAAATTCTAATCCACCTACTCAATTGCAGACGATCTTAGCGATGCTAAGAACCAGCTTGCTGACATGAACCGCAGACTTCACGAGCTCGAGCTGGAACTTCGTCGCCTGGAGAACGAGCGCGAGGAACTTGCCGCTGCCTACAAGGAAGCCGAAGCCGTAAGTTGCCTTCTATCGTAGCTCGAGTCGCTGCTTCTGAATATCGTATCCGATGCGCATGAGAAATTAATAATTGTAAATGTTGAACTAACAGGGCCGCAAGATCGAGGAGCAGCGTTCGCAGCGCCTGTCCGCCGAGTTGAGTCAACTCCGTCACGAGACCGAGCGCCGTCTCGCCGAGAAGGATGAGGAAATTGAAGCTATCCGGTAAGCGAAGCTCATAATACGTAATCCTAAATACCTTCTCCCTTGCATCATTTCCTGGTCATTTGTATCTTCTGTTCTTTCTCTTTATGCTTCTGATGAGTCTTGTTGATCGTCGGTATCGTAGTGGTTGTATATTCGCGGTTGAGAATGTGAATGTGTGAATCTTAATGATGCAGCAATGCCAAACTCGTTAGTCACGATCGTCACTTCAGGAAGAATGAATAATCAAGAGATTATTTTCAAGGCAAAGATGGACAAACGACTATTTTCTTCGATTCTTTATAAACAATGAAGATTATAAAAATCGTCGCAATGATAAAATAAAAATATTTAGAAATTAATGATCTGCGAATGGATCATCACGAAAATTCAAGTAATACAAGAATAATTTAGACACGAACGAAGTTACGTATTTCCTTGCATAACCAACCGAAAAAAAATTATGAAAAATTCTCGCAACATTGAAAATCTCGCAACGCACGCCGCAACAGTCCTCTAATTAGTCAGTTACAAAAGTGACCAATTAGCAATTGAGTAACGGCAATACGCAAATTCTAGTACCGAATAGCGAAAGCTATTAGGACTTACCCTTGCCCCCCTTGGAACAAACCGAACAAATGCCGCGTCGAAGGTTCCAAACAAACGACAACACTGAATTATAAATCGCGGGATGCCAGTCCCGCTTGATCACCTCTCTATTAATAAATCCCTCCGTCAATCGATCGATTAATCTTCTCGGTATACATATCGCAAGCGCAGAAGCAGCGCAAGCGCGTCGAACTCGCCTTGGATGCTGCAAGCTCCCCCTGATAAAAGCTCTACAAATAATGGCCCGCCCATCGGCCCATCGACAGATTCGCTTCAGCTCGAGCGCCTCGAACTTCAGCGCTCCTCTCGAGCCGGTTGCGAATGGGCTGGAAGAACTATCCTCCCAACTGGCAGGAGAAGATGAGTTGGTGAATCAAAAAAATTTTTTTTCAAGAAGAAAATCGACGATAAGCGAAAGCAAAACACAAGTGAAAAAAAAATAGTGTGCTGCGGCGAACGAGCGATTTATCAACGAAATCCGATACATTCCAAAAGTGACTAACCCGAAGTATGGACACCACACCGCTGTCGCAGATGCCGGTGGCGCCGACCAAGTGGCGTCACCTGCCCACGACGGTCTACGAGCGCAACTACGGCTTCGGCATCAACTACTACCAGCCCATGATCGACTATCTCGATCGTAAGGAGAGCGGCGAGGTGTCGAAGAAGACGGCGCTGAAGGCCACGATTCCCTGGACGGAGGCGCGAGGCATGTGGGAACACGACCACGTGATCCCCTACAGCAACGACGAGCTTGCGAAGCACGTCATCGGGACGGAAATGCGAGCCAGGGAACATCTTGAAAATTTCAAGGTAGAGGATGAAAGCGGCAGCGAGTTTGCCGTGATAAATCGTCGAACTGCCGCGAGAGTCAGCTTTGAAATTTCGAGATTGACGCTTCGCGTTGAAGCGAGACGATGCGTTGAATTTTGAAGGGTATTCTGGAATTTCGAAGTTGAAGCTTGCGGTAGCGAGTGGAGTAGTTCGAACACTGCGCTATTGATGTTTATTATTTGTTTTAGAATACTTGATTTAGATCGGCTGCTGTATCTTGATGGTTAATGAAGATTTTTATTATCTGATCATTCTTAATAATTAGTATCGTAAAAGCTTGTAATCAGATCAAGACCTTTTCATTCCGTCGACTCGACATTCAGAGATTATTATAAATTTTATCTTTATAAATTTATAAACTTATAAATATTGTATTGTGTTATTTATTAATATTTATAAATTTTACGAATCTTTTATAAATAAGATAGAAAACCATTCGCGCAGATGCAGCTCCTGAATCTAAATCGAGAATCATTACGGATCCCAAATATAGAAAACTCGAGCCACAAAGCTTGTCACACCGCAATCAATTTAAAATTTAATGCGATACACGCGTCGTGAGTTATATTTCGCGAATCAAAGCGAAAAGCTCCTCGACCTCCCGTGAACCTCCCGATTCTCAGAAACCTATACGGTGCTGAATGCCCTTCGGTTTGAAAATATCGCCATCTTCGATCCGCCTCGATACGAAGCAAATTGGTCGAAAGCCGCGCGCATCGGCTTCGATTTTTAACGAGGCTCCCTCGCATCGTACTATTCTTGGAGCTCGAGTCTGCTTTCTCTCTCTTGTTGTTTTGCTCTTATAGAGTGTATCGAAAGCCACCGATGGACCGATACGCTCGCACGTACGCGTCGTCCGGTGAATGGCGCTTCTCCCTCAGGCTTTTGGCGACTGCTGAGCTTTCAGTAGCCGGAGAGAGCCTTCTAATTCGGTACCGAGGAAGAAGAGAGAGAGAGAGAGAGGAGCTGAGGAGTCAGGAGAAAAGCCGCGCCTCGCCCGGGCGAGGCAGAGTCGTTTCGGGGTTCAAGCACGTTCGATCGCGCGCTGCTAATCGTGTCAGAGCTTTTCGCCGGGAAAGGCGTTACTTTTTGACGGATCGCATAAGTAAGTCTTGTTTCTCGATCTTGACGGCGGATCTTGCCGTCGTCTCATTTTTTTCTCACACTCACAAACGGCGACAACGATATTTTTGTTTGTTTGTTTTTTTTTGTTTCTTGTTACGGAGATCGACTGCCGTCGGGGGTAAAGTAGAACTGGTGCGCGGAGCCGACGGCGTTATGCAACGAACGAGAAAACGAAGGAAATTTTTGAGAATCGAATTTTTGGAGACGTGCACGTGCTCGGAGGCTCATTGTCGCTTAAATTAAACGCTGAAAAGGCCTGGGCATGCGCGCAACGAGTTTCTGGCGCTCGAAATTTCCGCCGAGTCGTAAAGGGCTCGACTGCCAAGTCGCCGCGATCAAAGTCGGCCGGCCCGGGCAGCCGAGCGATTTGGCTTGGATTTTCCATCCGTCAACGTTTTCGTCAGTCGCTATACTCGCTGCAACGATTCGCGACGAGTGAGATTGACGTGACAGTTTCGCTATAAGTCAGCGAGAGTATGAGTTATTTTTTTTTTGTAAAATCGACCCGTGGAGGTCTCAGAAAATGGTCGATTTTCAAAAAGGTTTATTAACGTGCACTTGAAAGTATTGCGTCTTTTAAAATAAATTAATCTAATAATTTAGGCACTGATAAGCAAATGTTGATTTACGAAACGTAAAATGTACTGTAATCTAAAATAAATCAAAAGTTATAAAGTTATTCGAAAATAACAAAAGATTAAGAACGTTGAAAATTTGTCAATCAGGCGGTTGTTACATTTTTGCTAATTCTTATAATCTCTGTATCGAGTGATCGTTTTAAGCAATGATTTTTTTATAAAAGAATCAAGTGTATGCATGCATCTCTTCCAGCCACTCGATTTATTTTTTTTTTCCAGCCTACGTTTCGACGTAGGCTGAAAACGTAGGCTGAAAAATAAAAATAAATCGAGTGGCTTAAAGAGATGCATAGATTCGTTTGATTCTCATTTTCACCGTCGAGCGATAGAAGCATCCTTAACAACGATTTTTTTTTAAATTTACTCTGGTAATGTCGATCGAGTTGCGATAAATTTATTACTAAGAATCGCCGAACTTTCAAGTGCCGAGAAAGACCATCATATATGACAAGACACTTTTTCCCGTTTAAAAAAGAAAAAAAATCTCGATTACAAAAGCATAATAATGGGTTCGCCCAGCGCCCGTCAAAAAGAAAAGTAATAAACATCAAGGCAACGTGACACTCGACACTATATGGTCGCGACACACGCACGACACACTGACGGCAAGCAAAGCCAACTGAATATGCCACTACTCCTGCCCTCCCCCCAAAAAAGGCAGCGAAGCGCTCGGACTTCAGCCGGCAGAAGTGCGTCCAGGCGGCTCGCGTCTCCAAGGAGGTCTTCTCGAGCCGCTTCGACGTCGAGGCGTCGAGCCTGCTGATCAGGCGTGCCGTGAGCGAGCCCCGCGAGCCCGAGCCCGAGATGGCCGATCTGCGGAGTCGGGCGCTCAAGGACGTCCAGACGGACGCGGAGGTGCGCGAGGCCTACGAGCACGGCAGGAGCTTGCGCGGCAAGTCGGCCAAGTCCATCGAGTACCAGCTCAAGACCAACGCCCTGATGAACCTGTCGAGGAGCGAGGAGCTGGCTGACATCAGGAAGTATCAGAGGGAGGCGTCGCACGTGGTGCACGACGAGGCCGAGCATCACCGCTTGATGGAGGAGAGGCTGAAGAATCTCACGGATATGGAGAAGATTACGGAGCCGCTGGTCACCTTGAGTCAGGAGATGAAGACCTTTGAGAAGAAGAGCACCAATTACTTTACGGAAAAGAGGTAGTTCGCGTGGGACGAGGGGATGGATGTGGATGTGGATCTGTGCGATTGGAGTCTGTAGTCGATGTGTTTGGCTTTCTTCGATCTTTCATTTTCATGTTAGGATCCTCTGCATTTCCTATATCCTTTGTTGCATGTGTTTAAAGACAAAGTGGAACATGAAACAATTAGTGTTGTTATGCATAAACCAATTCTGATTGTGCAGCATTAATTTTTTCATATCTTTTTATATGCTTATTTATAATAAATTACAAGTATTGATTTATATGCATAGAAGTTATGTTGTTATGCATATTGCATACAATAATTTGGGATTGGGTTTCTCTTTGTAGAAAATCATTCCATGCACTTAGCGTTGATTCTGAACATCATTAAACTCACAATCGCGGTGTAATGTTTTCTTCTCATCGGCAAGTCTAATTTTCGATCTTTTCGCCATAAGCTGATATTTCACAACCGTGCGTAGATAATTTTTTTAGAGATTGTAAATAGACAGTACCTGCCAATACTGAATTGCATACAGCATACAAAACAGTAATCGTTAACTTTCCTCGTCCAAAAATCGTGTCTCTCCACTAACACTTGCAATCTTGTTTGGCAAACAGCAAGCAGACCAGCATAGAAATCGAGCAGCTGAACGCCCGCGTTGTCGAAGCCGAGATCAAGCTGAAGACCGAAGTCCAGCGCGTCAAGAAGAAGCTCCAGATCCAGATCACCGAGCTCGAGCTGTCCCTCGATGTGGCCAACAAGACCAACCTCGATCTCCAGAAGACCATCAAAAAGCAGTCGCTCACCCTGACCGTAAGTTCTAAAGCCCAGTCAAAGCCCTGTCCGTTCTCTGCGACTATTTTCGATCGTTAGCGTCGAATGCAGAGAGAACGCAGCACAGTCCAATTTACGATAAATAATAAGCGGCGATTTGTAACCGTTGATTAATCGCTTGCGAAATAATGCTGTGACCGGCAGGAATTGCAAGCCCACTACGACGAAGTTCAGCGCCAGCTGCAGGTAACGCTCGACCAGTTGGGCATCAGCCAGCGCCGCCTGCAATCCTTGACATCCGAGCTCGAAGAGGTCCGCGGCAACTACGAATCCGTGAGTATAACAGTGCTCGGCGCCGCAAATTTGTTCTCGAATTTTCGAACGAGCGAGCTGACCCACGATTGCTCTCCACCACGTTTGTCCAGGCCCTTCGCGCCAAGAGGACGGTCGAGCAGCAGTACGAGGAGGCTCACAGCCGCATCAACGAGCTGACGACGATCAACGTCAACATCGCGTCCTCGAAGGCCAAGCTCGAGCAGGAACTGTCGACCCTCGCCGGCGACTACGAGGAGGTGACGAAGGAGCTGCGCGTGAGCGACGAGCGCTACCAGCGCGTCCAGAACGAGCTCAAGCACACCGTGGAGATCCTGCACGAGGAGCAGGAGCGCATCGTGAAGATCGAGGCCATCAAGAAGAGCCTCGAGATCGAGGTGAAGAACGTCTCGGTGCGCCTCGAGGAGGTCGAGGCCAACGCCATCGTCGGCGGCAAGCGCATCATCAGCAAGCTCGAGGCCAGGGTGAGTACCCATCAGAGAGACGTGGCGATTAAAATTGTCGATCGCTTCGAGCCAGTACGATTTCTTATGTCATCAACCGCCGATAGTTTCGAGCCGTCTCGGGCTTCCCATTGGAGGACAAGGAAAATATTTACAATACTAATCAAAGGTGGTCCGATAGCCACTGATGACCCGTCACTAACGGTATTAAGTGCTGAGACCCAATAAGTATAAGGAATTACACGGATACAAGAGATACTTGCCCTTCGTCTCGGTATTAGTTATCGGTATACACAGTTTGGAATCAAAATATTCAGGCATTGGAGAGAAAAGTGCGAACGAAAATCAGTACCAGTCAGCAGAAGCAGTTACGTCAGGTTACGGCTACTGCTTTTCGTTCCCATTTTTCTCTACTATGCCTGAATATTTTGATTCCAAACTGTATATACCGGTAGATAATACCGGGACTAAGGGCAACTATCTCTTGGATTTGCATAATTCATTATATTTATTGTATCCAAGCATTTCTTTATCGTACCGTTAGTGACGGGTCATTAGTAGCTATCGCATCTCGTTAAAACAAGTCATACAGTTACCTAACAAATAATAAAAGCAAATAACACTTAATGCACGATGACTTTGAGTGCTCGACTAGAATACTCCAAAACCGGCGCTATATAAAAACAATTTACAATTTTAATAAAACAATAATTATCAAAAAATCAGCACCGAGTCTAAAACAAATAATTGTTTTAGACTCGGTGATCCATTTTAACATAATTAATTTGATTGTAAAGATATTACTGGCTCGAAGCGATGACTAAGTTCCCTTTTTCATCACTCCAATACATCGAGCGATAGATGCATAAATTGTAACACGATTAAATGGTCATTCGATTGTCCCTCGGACAGATCCGCGATCTCGAGCTTGAGCTCGACGAGGAGAAGCGCCGCCACGCGGAGACGGTGAAGATCCTGCGCAAGAAGGAGCGCAACATCAAGGAAGTGATGATCCAGGTCGAGGAGGACTCGAAGAACATCGCCCTGCTCCAGGAGTCCCTGGACAAGGCCTGCCAGAAGGTCAACATCTACAAGCGCCAGCTGCAGGAGCAGGAGGGCATGTCCCAACAGAGCGTGACGAGGGTGCGCCGCTTCCAGCGCGAGCTCGAGGCAGCGGAGGACCGGGCCGACACCGCCGAGTCCAACCTCACCCTCATCCGCGCCAAACACCGCAGCTTCGTCACCACGTCAACGGTGCCCGGCTCCCAGGTCTACCTCGTCCAGGAGTCGAGGCAGGAGCTCTAAGGAGCCCCCGCAACCGCCCGCACCGCACCGTCGCAACCTACACGCATCTCCTCACCTGTCCAAGAGTCGGTATTCTCGATTAGTTCAGAGTGAAAAGTCATTCATAAGCCGAAACGATGATCGCGCGCCGCAGGCCCGATCCGACCCGGTCATCATCCTCTCTTTTCTTCTGCTTTCTTTTCGCAGACAGACGTGAGATCGTCGATCGGGCGAGGAAGAGAACAGCGAGCTCGAGCACAAGTGAACATCCCCACCCCCCACAGCGAGAGTGACACTTATTCTTTATCCGATACATGTATTTTCCGTATATTATTTAATTCTAATGGTGGTGGCAATTCAATGAGACATTTTATTAATAAAAATCGATGGAAAGAAAAAAAAAGTCAAATAAACGAGAGACTCACGATATGAGACCTCACATCATAATTCATATATTATGTACTTATATATATGCACGAGTTTCTCTCCTTCACGAGCTTTCTTTTCTTTAACTCTCTCTCTCTCTCTCTCTCTCACTCACTCACTTTCTCTCTCTCGCTCGCTCGCTCGCATACACACACGCACGCACACACGCACACACGTCATATACATTATATTTTACATACACATTAAGAACTTTACATTTAAGTTATTATAAAAAAATAAATCAATATCAAACTACTCGGTCACTACTAGATAATTGTATCTGCCTATCTAATAGTTACTAGAGTAGTTCGTAAGTGTTTTAAATGAGAGACACCACCTAGTGGCGTTTTTATGTATACTAAATCTGTTGTACGGCTAGAATCAGCCTTAATTTAATAAATAAACTGAAACGCGTACGTACGAATCCTTTGACTTCTCAGTCATTATAAAACATCCTCAAATATTGTTTCATCGCTAATATATATACACGCTAACGATTTGTTTGTTTTTTTTATTTCTATTCTCTTTCGACGCTTCGAGCCATAGCAACAAATACGCCCGCAGACAGACGACATATTTTTGTAAAACAATTTTTGACGAATTGTGTACGCTTTTTTTTAAATGGTTCGCAAAAGAATATGTATTAAATAAACATAGGTTTCTTACATTACGTAATTATTGGAAAATTTTCATTTTATTGGTTTCTTGACAGTCAAAATTTTTCGTTTTTACACTCCTGTATATTTCAGTACGACACTTTTCATATTTTTATTTTTACGATAATAAATATCAAAGTTTCTTCATAATTGGTATGAAAAACTTAGCAAATTCTTAAATTTTTGTTGAATTTATTTCAACGATTATTCGCAAAAGAATTTTTTTACTTTAAACTAAAAATTTTATACGATAATAAATTACACATCGCATTAATAAATAAAACCAAGTTATAAACTAAAAAATTCACATGTATCTTGATTCATAAATTTAAAAATTTTTAAATGTTTAAAACATTAAATTTTATTATTTCAAAAACAAACGTAATTATAACGCAAATCTCATTTTGTGTCTGCTAAAATTTAAAATGAACTTTTATTCAATTTCATCAAGTTTTATAAAAGAGTGAAGGCGTAATAAATAAATTTAACTTGAATATTGTAACTTTTTTATTCCAGCATATTATAGTTTTCAAACCACTATAGTCTGTATTAGTGGGAGTTCAAATGAATCATCTAGGAGATTTGATAATTTTAATTATAATATAAGGAAACTTTTTGAAATACTAAAACTAAGAGCATTTATTTAAAAAAAGTGATTTAAATAATAACAGTTTATTACAATTATAGTAATTAATAGGTTAAATTCTCAAATCTCATTGATATAAAATTTAGACAATTGTTTACAAATGAGTGAATCATATAGTGATACGCTTATATAACTATTAACAGTATTTAAGGCTCATCCGAGACATATACTTTGTACGTTTTTTTCGTGCTAAGAAAAATTTCATTTTTCGTAGACTCATCTGAAAAATGTTCGAGCATTCATCGTTAGGAGAAATTAAATAGCAATGCTAGTTACGCAATCATTTACATAAAAATATAAAACATCACCCATTCACCTATATTATTTGTTAAAATAAAAGACAACCGCAAATACACAATTTTAGTTTTAGTCATCAATTATTTAACATTTACACCATTATTTACATACTTTGATGACCAAAGAACTGGAAGCGATTGTATTGACCGATATTACATTCTTCTCTATGTAAAGTTACAAGTTACAATTTTAATCAAATGGAGACATTATTTAAACAATGTTTAGTTATATTATTACTATAACTTTACCATAGTATTACATATATGTTGTACATAAGGTTTATGGGCATCTTAAATAAGACTAAGATGATTAATCATTTTTATACAAGTTGGCATCGATATAGTGTTAAAATTATTTTAAAACCCTAAATAAACATTAGTATAACTAAATAGATAATAATTAAAAAAAGGGTTATTGAAATTTACGAGTAGTTCAAAAGCATTATTACATACAGCTTTGTAACAACAGGTATATTTTTTTCTGACTTCAGAGAAAAAAAGATCAAAAGAATTTCTATTTTTCAATTTTCAATATAACAAAATATACTGAAAAAATATTTCTATTTGTTAAATAAAAAGCAATTTTCAATTTGAACACTAGTTACAGGTAAATTTGAGTTTAAATATTTGTTAATAATATGTAGTATATTTTTAAATTTATATTTATACTATTTACAATCGCGCTCGAGTTCATTGCAGGTTTATCGTGAGCTTTACAAGGATGAGAATCTACTTAATTTACAATTAGACAATATTCAATATAAAAAAGGTATAACATGTCCATGGAAGATTTTAATATGCAGTATTCAATTGTCGATCGTAGTATAGAAATTCCTTTTTCATCGTACAAATTAATCTTAAAATTACATTCCAAATATCCTGCAAAGTGTACTCTGTTTTAGCTCCTAAAACTACGTAACGTTCTACATGATACTTTGTACAAGTTGGGCTGAGTAAAATGGCGAAGTAATAAAAAGAGGCAGTACAGGAGAGACAATGAATTCCACGACTCATAAATTAGCTTGGCAGTCCGGCAATATCGAATATTACATTTATTCTTATTTTTTCTTGGGTCAGACTCATCATTTGGTAGGCTTCTTTATTCTACAGAAAATTAAGACCCAGCTGCATTTTCATCAAAAAAACGTAGGATTGACCGACTTTCCACACCGCTTAAATAAAAAATATGTTTGTCGCAGGGGATATGTTGTGCAATTTCTGTTTTATCTGGTCTCCTGCTTAGTTAACTTTCGGTTAGGTATTGGCACGAAATTGTACTAGAAGTGTATTGAAAAATCCATACAGTTTAGCATGAACTCTTGGAAAGTTTTTCACATACTAAAAGGAAAAAGCATATTTATATAAAATGATCATTCGAAAATTCTTAGAAAATTTTATTGACAGTGAAAGGTCGCGGATAAATTCTATGATTAAGTATTCATAAATTTCACTACAAGCTGTCTTGCGGAGCAATAAATTATCTATCCATTAAATATTACGTATATATAAATTAACCTACGCTTTGAATAGGAATGTATGAAATCTGAAGAATGAATGTTTCGATGTTACACAAGTACAGCATATGATCATTTTGCAAAATAATACATTCTGATCAACATGCTCCATGTATTTACTAAATATTGTTAAAAAATGGAAAAGTGATATAATTTTTTCTACAGATGACACTTATCAAATAGAAAACATTTATGAAAACAATGTTTCAGGGTAGTAAGTAATTTTTCTACCATCACAACTTTTGATCGTTAAACTACAGTTTATAACATTGACGTATGGGTATAGGTAAACGTAATATTATACTGCTCAGTCTTTGAGTTGTATTGCGATCCGCGAAAAGACACCACTCGAGGATAACACAGCTGGGCCCTAATAGGACTATGTTATTATTATGATTTTGTTTGTAACGCTTAGTGTTTGTTAAGCTGAAGAGTCGATTAAAAAAAGGATAGAAAAATACATTATGCAGTTAGGAAAGTCGCTTATTTGCGTTATATTACTACAATTTTAAGTTTGTTTCTTTTCTCATGATTACTATCATTCATAATTTAATTAATAATTTTTTATGTATTCGAATTCCGTAGCCGTTTACGTTGACAGTAACATGATTTTTTTACATTTTCTTAGCACCTGTCAATTTCAGCCTTCCTTCTGTCAAAAAAAAGAATAAGACTTTTTTTCTATCAAGAGGTGAAAAAAAATTACGTCTTTTCTTCGAGTATATAGGGTGAAAAAATAAAATCTATATTTTAAAAAATCTTGATACGTCTACAATCTAAATACAGAACAAACGTCTTTTTCATTTTCTTAAACTGAAAAATTCATAAACTGATCTCTATTCTAAATACTACATTGTGTAGTTTATTAAAAAAACCGTCATATCACGTTGAATTACAATATAATGCAACTCAACGTAGAGATAATAGAGGTTTAAGAACGCACGACTCCAAGAATATCATTTATAATTCAAATCAGAAATTTTATATCGGATTATTGGTTTATCAGACTTTGAATTTCTTGTTCCTTGGATAATATCTATAGTATAAACGTGTATATAAAAAACAACAAGTAAAGTTCATTCAACAAATATTTTAAAAAATTTTGCGCTTCATTGCGCAAATTACTTCAAGTTCAAGCTATACATTTGCAGTGGTATAGGCTTTGGGAACAACGGTTTGAGAAGAATAAATTCACCGGTTTTCGTCATTTCACGAAGACGTGAGCACGCTTTTACAGATTACGTTATAAATATCGATTCAAAGAACAGAGATTGGCACTTGGTTTAGCTGATTAAAATATGTTTCCTTGTTATCACCCCATGGAGGTTCATGTGAAATGAATGAAAAACATCGTCGGAAATCAAATTTCGGCAAGATCCGTCGTATGTACTTAAAGAATACGTTGTATATTGCTACCAACTCTGTCGCAAATGAAATTTATCGATTCATTCAAAGCTGATGAGAAGTGCCAACCTCCCAAGAAAATATGACGGCGCTCCTGTGCTGCAGAGGTGCACGCGTCTGAAAGGTCCGTGCGCGCATTCTATTCTCGATGAATAAAAAGGAACGTCGTTGCTTCGGTTATATCAGTCTTCGCTATGTAATATATATGTATACTTCGAGCCCTTGGCTATACCATACATCGCGCCATCTATTTTCACATCAGTATTCCGGAATCGCGCTCGCAACGAGATCAGCCGCGACAGCGCGTCTTTCACCACTCGTTGCGGCGAGCGAATACCTATACGAGGCGAGCGGGTCCTCGCCCTCGCCTCGTTTCATCAGCATCGTCTTTCGCTCCGAGAGCAATTCCTATGCGTCCCGCCTTACTTCAAATCCTCCATGGCGCCGTAATTCGCCAGAGACTTCTTGATTCTCAGGGCCGTTAATCGGGCCGCCGCGTTGTGGTACCAGCACTCCTTCATGACCTTCGACATCACGTGAAGAGCCTGGACAGCAATGGGGGTACAATATTAAAACTGGCGCGTGACTCTTACAAGTCGTTGGACGGGCCGAGGAAAACTTACGTCTATGGACATCCAACGATTGGGTATCGACGGCCTCTGTCTGTCGGTGCAGACGACCTTGCGCATCTCCTCGATGGTCGGGTCGGACGGCACGAGGTCGTAGAACGGTAGCTGGTAGTCGTCGTGGATTCCGCCCACGTTGCAACGCCTCGCGATTTCCCAGAGTATCAGACCCAGGGCGTAGACGTCCGCCCTCTTGAATGAGTCGAAGTGGTTCATATTTATCGTCTCCTCCAGCACCTGAAACACCAACGAGCCAGTGAATCACGGCCCCGCGTCTGTCTCTTTCTGTCTTCATTACTGCGCAGATTTAGCCGGCACGCCCACGACCTTGGACGCTCTCGCGTGGTACGTGTGCGCGCGAGTTTGCGAATTTAATGACTTTCTCGCGGAGAGAGAGAGAGAGAGAGAGAAACCCGTCTTATGACGGGGCATTGATGGATTTAACACACGTCTCCTTCGCGCTCTCTTTTCTTTTATTTGTACATCTGCGTCTGCGGCGCACTTCTGTACGAGTGCGTACACAGAAAGTAAAAAGAGATAAAACGCGGCGGGCTAATGAGAAAAGCTTCGCTCACCTCGGGGGCCATGTAGCGCTTGGTGCCGACGCGGTTGTTCAGCTGGATGTCAACCGTGTCGGTGATGACGTCATGCCGCACGGCGAGGCCCAGGTCGCCGATGGCGCAAGTACCGTTCGTCCTGACGAGGATATTTTTGGACTTGAGATCGCGATGAGCTATAGCGGGCTTGCCCTGCGTTCCGACGATCTCCATGTGAAGATGAGCCAGGCCAGTCGCTATCGACAGAGCCATGCGAATCATACCGTTCGTGTCGACGGTCACGCGGTTCAGGTAGTCGAACAGCGAGCCCTTCTCGTGGTAGTCCGTGATCAGCCACAGCTGCGTCCACGTGCCGTTGTCTGGAAAGTAGTCGTAATTCATGAAAATGATCTTCGAAATTTTCCGGAAAATTCGGAATTACACACGAGATAACTTTTTTTTTCATAATGTCGATTGACGATTACAATTATAAAAAACGAAATAAAAAAAAGTACTCCCGCAAACCAACAAAACAATTTTGATAAGCCTCGAAAGGAATTGCACGGACCTTTGTTATCAGCGGCGATAAAGCCCAGTATGTTGTCGTGTCGAAGCATGACCGTCTGATAGATCTCAGCTTCCCGGAACCAGGATCGCTCCTCCCGGGAACTGAAGATCTTGACGGCGACATTCTCGCCTCTCCAGCGACCTCGCCACACTTCGCCGAAACGACCCTTGCCAATCGTCTCGACCAGCTGGATTTGCCTGGCTATGCTGCGCTGCACCAGAAGCGGTAGGCCCACTGGAAGGACGAAGAAAAAAATTTACGTCCGAGTGATCGTGCCGCTTTTTCCTCTTAATTAAATGCAAATCGTTCGGTGCGCTGCGTGGACTCGAATGGATACTTTGAACACGCTTTGTTCACATTCATGCAGCTACTATATAAGTTGAGCGATGCGCTTGTCAAGGAATACCGAAGCGAAACGTGTAAATTCACTTTTGATAATATATACGTGTATTCAATTAGATTTCTTTGTAGATTTTTAATTTGTTTACTTCTTATAAGTATAATTTTGTTATTGTTTTGAAAACTAAAATAATACCTCCAGTCCTCAAACAAAAATGTCTATTTACTTTAGTTTTCAAAAATTGCACAACTTTCTAGATAGTTATGATGAGTTAAAAAATGTTTCTTTTATATTATTTCGTGATGTACGGATGATCTGCCAGAATGTGTGTGAATACATTATGTACTACAAAAAAGAACAAACTCATGAAATTTATCTTAATTGTGAATAAGACTATGCAAAACGACAACGATTGCAAATGCCAAAAAAACGTTTGTTGCACAAAAAAGATTTGTTGCACTGTAAACATAAGCGATTGATTGAAGCATCTGGCGACGGGCAGACGTAAATCTTGCGCCACGAATAATTTGCAATAGTTGTATATAACGCGATGCTAATTAGTAAATCGTAAATCTGTCATTATTAACTCTGATCATCCTGAAGCGTCAACAAATGAATTTAGAAAAAATAGTTTTACTTTAACATTATTTAATGGAATTTAAAACCTGAATATTGGAATATTCATAAAAATGTATCCATCCTTATCGAATAAATTAGTTTCAGTAGTTTGTGTTCTACTCTCGGAGTCGCGTCTCGTGACTCCAGGTGAGCATATTGATCAGTATGCGTGTTTAGATCGTTTCTAAGAATGCTCTATTCTGGATAGCTATGCCGATTAGGCGGCCTCGTTAGTGCCAGATTTTTTTTAATACCGTTTTTTATGCGTTGACAAAGTCATAAAAACTCATTTTTTCGAAGGATGGATACATTTTTCATAAATGTTACTTTAAGTCAAATATTGTTTCATTGCAGAATAAAAATGCAATTAAATTAAATAAATTGTAAACTTTTATCCATACCTGATAATGTAAATTTTTCTTATAATTTTGTACGTATATTGTATGCTTATAATTTATACATAAAAATTGAATTTAGATAAAGACAAGACTAGTAAAAGACAAGTAAATTCCAAATTGCCCATTAGAAACAAGTGAAGCGTACTAGCGACGAGCGTCAACTTTTATGAGTATTCACATTTCGATCATAAATTTTGTACGATTGACGTCATAAAAGACCCTGACAGAAGATTAACGACGAAATTCGCTAAAATTCTCGTAGAAAACTTGGACGCGAACGAACTGAAATTAATATAGGGAAGAATTTTTACCACCAGGGGCGAACCTAAAAGCTTTAATTGACATTTTGACTCTACAAACTAATGACTGGAGATCAACGCTAATCCTTGCATAATACTTTTCACGCGTGGCGTGCAGCATATTTTTTTCCCTATAGCCTCACGCTGCTGTATTATTCATGTCGCAGGTAAGTAAGCATTAATCGCGAATCATTATTTATAAGCGCATAAAACGACGAGAGAATTCTAGTGTTTTAACAAATTGATTCATAAATCGAGAAAGTTGCGCGCATTTTCCTCGTGCGAATTCCAGCCCTGCGGGCGCAGTATACATAATAAATTTTTATTCCATCGTAAACCTTATACAAACAGCCGCTCGAATGCATCTTCAGGAAATGAAAATAGCTTCATCGCATTGATTACCGCATCATGCAAATGAATGCACGCGTGCCTCCATAAGCGATGTGGATGACGCGAATATAAGACACAGGCGCGCTCGCGCGCGAGGGAATATTATTCGCAAAAAAAAATTGCAAACGACTTTTTCATCGCGGGAGCATAAAAAAGTGTTATTTCGCACACTGAAAAGATGAAGCGATGATTCTTAACTCGATTTGAATATACTTCAGTGACATCCGCGAATGATGGAACGAGTTTTCGCCGCGAGAGCGGTTAGATTATCCTCGATCGCGGCATGAATGCCCCTGTGTTCGATCAATACAGAACTCATTTAAATTGTACACGTCGGCGTGATATTTACGCGCTTCTTTGTTTGAGTATTATAATTCCCGAGCGAGAAATCTGTCGCGATGAAAATTACGATTTATATAAAGCATGACATAATCATCGTACGACATACCTCACTGTGCTAAACTCAATGTTTTAACGATCATTAAAAAGTTATTTTTAGGCTGGAGTTGAGGTGTATTAAAACTTCTTTTTTATTTTCTTAATTAAATGTTAATGCATTGAGGTTGTGTACACATAACTGAAATTATGGAATAATGAAATTGTCCTTTTAGCTTTTTGGCGGTAAGCATATAAATGAAAAATAATACTAATAAACAACTTTGTTTATTTTTTTCCTGTTTTTTGGCTTATTTTCATGGAATATTTTTTGCATATTCGTATCAAAAGCACAGGTGTACAAAACATCGTTCCGGAATTCGGTCTCAATTCAACCATTCGCTTTCTCGACGTTAATTCGAAATATTTTACAAGATTTTTAATCAAAATATATTTCATTAAAAGAGCTTGTACTCCTTACATACACTATACAATGTGTGATAAAAATTGTATCCGCAACAAACAAAATGTGCGTTACTTTACACGTCTTGGGTACGAGTTAAAGACAAAATTCACTCACCCGAACCGCTGCCGCTGGTCGTCATCTCAAGCATGTCGCGTATGGTAACTCCACCGAGAATAGGTCGGTCCGGTGCCTCGAGCGAGTCATCGGGGAAGTGACGTCCAGCGGGTCTTCGTCTGGTCATGTGTATGTTGTAGACGATCATGACGGCAATGCAGATCGCGCAGATCGGCAGAGCTATCGTCAGTGCCATTTTCCACGTTTCCCACGTGGCCCGACCACCTCCGGAAGCTATTGTTCGTTCGGACGAGCCATGAAAACAAATGCTCGTTAGAAGCTCGCCTCGGGAATTCGCGCTGCGCACGCTGTCCGCGAGACGAGTCGAGGAGCTTTTCGTCATACACACTTACACGCGACGCTCCTCGAGTCATCTCCGCGCGTTATTCCAAGCTAATTACACTTTGCAAAGAATTTTTCTCGTCGTGTAATTTTTAGCACAGTCCGCGCGGATGAGGCGAGCTTTTATCGGGCCAACGCACGCAAGCGTATGTACACCCTCTCGCGGAGCGAGGAGACCGGATTTTCACGCGAATCATCGAGGTATTCATGAAATGTCCGGCACATCACTCGCTCGCGCGACAAAGGGGCTTACAGTTGGCCAACAAGAGCATCGCCGTAATCAGCGCGACCGTGAAGTCGCGCGTAGCCAACGGATATAGCTGGATATATATGTATATAGAAGCAGTCGGTAGGTTCATAAGAGAGAAAGATGCTGCGGAGAATGTACGCGGAGAAGGAGAAAAGCGAGACGTGCAGAGAGAGAGAGAGAGAGAGAGAAAGAGAGATTCATGCAACGAGCGAACCACAAAAGTCAATTCCAAGCCAAGGCGAGGATGCAGCAAGCAGTACGTACAGCTACACTCTCCATCTCTGTAAGTCTGCGTTCGCGTATATATAGGAGAGAATCTCAAAATTTCGTTTGCTTTCCACGGCTCGAGAATTCGAAATTCGAAATTTTTCTTTTTCATCGAGATCCCTGACTCCGACTGTCTAGATCTCAACGAATTCTGTTCCCGTGCGAAGTCCCCACGTCTTGTACATTGTTTTTCAAGTCTCGTAAAGCACACAGAGGAAAAACAGTTTCTTCCCCTTCTCCTTTTTAAACTCAACTTTCCTCGCCCACAAGAGCAAATCGAAATTTTGAGATTTTCCCGTATATGCAGCGCCACAGACAGAGGAGAGAAATAGGGAGAGCTCTGGCAGGTATAATAATGCGCCGGCAGGCAAAGCAGGTACATTCCGCGCGCAAGAAAAAGCTCGCGGCAGCGTTTCCCACACGCTGCACGCAGAGTCGACCCCGTCGCTCACTCGGGGCCGTGTGCACAGACGCGCGTGCAGTGCGCCGGTAGCTCCAAGCCCCCTTTCTTTTTTTTCCCGACGCCGACGACGCCCGCGTACACCGCCGCGGCGTAGACGACGTCGCCGTCGCCCTCGTCGCGTCTCCCCTGATGCAGCCGCGCGGCTGCTCTGTGCCCCCCCCCCCCCCGCCATAAGGCATTAGGCAGCGAGGCGGCGCGTGCATTGTAATGCAGTTGATGCGATGACTCGCGTCCCGAGATGTGTGTATGATGCCCCTGAGCGACTTACCGTCTCACTCTCGTCGTTGCCGCTCGCGCGCCGCTTTTGTTCGAAGTATCTTTTTAGGGAATGATATAGGCATTGTGCGCCGGCTGCCGTATGTCGCCTCAATTATCGACGCTTTCGCACGGGAGTCAGGCAGGTTATTCCCGTGTAATTTTTAATTTGACCGACTGCGACAGGTTGGCTTTTTTTCTAGGCTGCTATACGCTTACTCGTCTCTTGCAGTCGAGACAGCGCCAAGACGACGGCTAATTGGGATTTTGCGTGGGGAAAAAAATCCATTAAGTGTACTGCACGCGATTCGGAATGAGAAGGAAAAGCAAAGGAGACGCGCGCGCGCGCCTTTCTTTTCGTTTTCTTCTCGAAGTGAAAAGTCAAATGAAAGAGTTTTAATTTTTTGGAATTCATATAGTCTTGCAATTTCACGTCGCGAGTATTCAAAGGACTTTTAATTCTTTTACGCTTGCTCAGAAAAAACGGAAGTCCTTTATTTTTTAAAATTCTATATGATGAATTTTTTCATGTAAAGATCTAATTTGCTATTTTGATGATTTAATTGTTTGAATGGTCGCGGAAAATCGACTTATTTGGTTTTAACGATTTAAATTGAATTCTTTGAAATCGATGAAGTTGATCAAACTGTTCAGGTTGACAAAATATATCAATAAAAGCAATTGAATATTCTATGTTAAAACTGCATTTAAGAAACCTAATAAAAAATATACAGCTAGAAAAAAACCTTAGCGTAGTTGGTCGATTTAAAAAAGCTTATACCTGCTTCCCACTGCGATACTCGAAAGAATAAAGTTTAACTGTTTAAACTCCACGTATGGAATAAAAATAAACTACTTAAAATCTCTTGAATACTCCGCAGAAATTAGACAGCGGCAAAAAAGGGGAACGATATATCTATTTGTGAGTATCGGAAGTTGCGGTAATGGCGCAGCTCGAAAATCACTCTTCGCACGCGATAAACTTCAATCGCGATTTGGCCTGATGTGCATGGAATAAAGGATCTGAACGCGCCGCCGCATTTACGTACGAGAGAATCGATATTATGAAATAACATCGAAATACCTTGATTTTTAGAAATTCTATACTTTGATAATTTTTATTCGCGCAAATCGATGGCTGGCACGACGAGCATGAAGCAATTTAACGAGTATGTAAAAGCAATATGCGTGTTGGTCTTGATTTTAATTTTTCCACGCAAATTTTTTGGCAAACAAACTCAAACACGCAAACGTTAGTTTTAGGCGCAGTTTCAAACGCACACGACACGACTGACTTCGGTCTGCAGTCAATGTTGAGCAAACGACTTGATATGTACAATTTCACAAGGTAAAACACTCGATATACATTTTAAACACTTAAAAAATGTACTGGAGTACACTGTGCAGCTTGATTACTTTTTTCAAAAATTTAATACTTCAATATACCGTATTTTTAAGTCCTGTCCCCAACACTGCTCGCATTAAGTTCCAGCGCGTTGATGGTCGCATCTTACCTTACCACAAAGTTGAGTGAAATATTAGAGACTTCCTGGACGGATGACAAGTGTGAGGAGATGCTGTTAATTGGTTATTCGTAAAAACAAAAGTCACACACAAAACCGTTAGATGCATCCTCGTATATTTACTGATACTCTGCTTCTGCAGTGAATTATCCACGAGCAAAGATGAATCGTCAATCGTCCCCGAAACAGCTTAGAAACTTGCATGATGTATCAGCAATAAAAATTTCGCCAAAAAAAATGATCTTCACAAGGTGCTTAATGTACAAGTGGGCAAGCTTGGAAAGCTCGAATGACACCGATGTTCGCCAATCTCTGAAAGTGCACGTTATTTTATGAAAAGAGCGCGCGAGACCGATCCCTAACGCATGTGAAGCGAACGATGACCACATCACCTGGAAAAAAATCGATCGATATGATGTGCGAAAATTCCGAATGAAACCATGTATGACAGTGTAAATGTAGCCCAGAGAGAGAAGTACACATATATGTATATACAATATACATATATACTTACGTGACGGGCTTGCGTCACTTCTATCGCGCGAAATGAAACGTCGTCTACGTGACGACAGTTGAACGGATGATGATTGAACCGGCGGTGATAGCGATGTCTGCGTGTACATCAGTACAGTCACGAGGCGGCTGATGGATATATATACGTAAAGCTCGACGCAGCTTTGTACAGCGCGGGAAACCTTATGCGTCGAAAAGCTGCGCGTCAGTGTGTACGCGATACACGAGGATCGTGCACTCGTTTCTTGGAAATTCTTTGAAGGGCGTTTTAGATCTCACGTTACAATGCTTGTTTGCGGATTTGCGATCGCTTTTATTCCCCATCGAGTATTACGCGCAGCTTACGCGATTGAGTAAGAGGAAAACCTTGAAGATTTTCTCTTGTTGTGACAATGGACTGTGTATAACATTTATGCTCGTTTAACGATCGAAAAAAATTATTGCGCTCTGTTTATGTCTCATGAATTTTTATTCGCGCACTGCGCTGTGTTGATTGCAAAGTTTTATTGTTTTAATTCCTCCGTTTGCCCTCCACTGCATCGTAACTTTATATTGTCTAAATTCAATCATAAATCTTGTTTCCAGCCGGAGCAGCGCTTTACTCCTTCAAAAGCAGCACCATAAGCGAGCTTTTGTCAAAATCTCCGAATTTCCCAAAGACCCTTCTAGCAGTCGAAGGATAATAAATTGTCGAATCCAAGACTCTACTTTTTCATCCTTATTTTTTTTGTCTCCCTCTCGCCTCGAAGCAGCAGCAGCAGCCGCAACGGCAGCAGCAGCAGCAACAGCAGTCTCGGAGTGGTAATCGATTGCAGAAGGCAGATTCTCGAGGCAATCAATCATTTCTTTTTTACGAGCCGCCCGTATCTTTCCCTTTCTGTCCTGCACTCGTGCGATACGTGTCCGGGCGCAGTCCACCTGACGTCAGACGCCTTAAAGAACGCGATACGCGCCGAGGCTCTTCAGCATTTTTTATGCTTTGATACGGCGAGGATATTAATTGCGATGGCAAACGAAGCCGCGAGGAATTTTGAGACGCGTAATTTGAAAATTCTCCGAATCAATTTGGGGCTGCGAGTCGAGCACAATAGGACATTCTTCGATACCGTTAAGGAGTTAAGGGAACTTGACAACCTAAAGTTGTTGCGAAAAATTGTAATTGAATTTTGATCATATATTACTTATTATTATTTTTTTTTTAATAACGTATTAAGCAATAATTTAAAGACTTATTTTTTCTCTCGTTATTAATATACATATTAATAAACACTGATTTTTTATAAAAACATTGTTAATTTTTGATCATTCTTGTAGGTCCCCTTTAAGCAGTATTAGCTAATCATATAATAGAATTATAAAATAGAGCTGTGTAGTTAGTAAAAGTTTAGTTCTTAGTCCAAATCAATATGCACTATGTATTTTAATAATAAAAATATATTTTAAAAAATTTTACAAATAATTGTTACAAATTTAGCAAATTATTGTGTTTAATTTAGCCTTTTAATTGGTGGAAAAAGATTTGTTTCTTCCGGCATTATCGATAAAAGATTGAAATAGCGACGGGAGACACTCCGAAAGTTCTTGACACAAGAATTATAGTGATAAAAACACGAAAAAAACTTCGGAGTCCGAGAAGAGTGAACGAACGCACCTTGACCCACGCGAGTATTGTCTGACGTCTGTGGGATCTTTGCAAAGTGCGAGAGAACTTTTCAACGTTAGGAGGTATTAACGATAAGATCACGATCATGTAATGCCATTTTAGAAATGCAATTTTTATTTCGAAGCTTTTCGCAGACTCGAGGAAGTTTATTATCTAAGATAAATAAGAAGTAATTTAATTTTTGCACCCGTTCGAAAAAATGCGTTGAGCAACATCAGTTCGAGATTGTTTCAGTAGATATATTATTCGAAGTAGGCACGCATTTTCCTCGTTAGTCTCCTTCACAGTATACGAACGTATACTGAAAATAAAAGTAAAATTTTTGTCTTATTCCGCGACAATGATTTTTCAGTTTAGAAAAGCATCGGGGAGGTCAAAGCTGATTAATAAAAGTTCTTTTTCCCAGCGCGAAATTTTCCACGCTTTCGTGAAAGCACAAAATCTTGGCCATTAAATCTTCCCTCGCATTTATTTTCATCGGTCGATAACACATCGCGAGCATAACCTTGAACTTGCCCACGAGAAAATAAAAACATACACGTATATATGTATATGGCACCGATCGACTGCGTAGTTACACTCGAAAGCCAAAGTTCGTCTCGTGATGAATTCACGCCGACGGCATGAGGGAGTCACACGCGCGTCAAAATAACATAAAAATTATGTTGCTATAGCTTAACGGGGTAGATAATACGGTTTTCTGAGTAAATAGAATTTTTAAAAAGAACGCGCTGAAAAGGTTTGTTTATATTGACTGAAGATAGCGTGAATATGTGATGAGATCAATAATCCGAGATAAAATCCGGATAAGTCGAGTTCAAGGCTGTTGAAGTTGCGCCATCATATTTTTACAAACTTTGTCAGTTCATTGTAGAAGGACAGTTCGTGTACAAAAGGCTATCCAATTTATTGTAAAAATCATGTCGAAAAATAATTTCAATTAGTGAAAAGTGCGTGCCTCTAAATTCAAACGTCAGTTTAAATGAAAATGAATTTTTGAAATAATGTTGACCCGAAAAAACATTTATTTTTAAGAAAAAATGTCGCCGAGTTCGATTAAAGGACGACGTTTTAGGGTTTTCGCTTTCGTTGGATGTGTCACGACACCCGATCCGCATATGCTTACAAGTGCTGCGTGCTAGGAGGCTATGACTAAATGTTTGTTAGTGTGGATTCTTGCTGACTATTAAACATTTATAATTATTCAAAAGATTATAGCATCGAAAATTCCATTAATTCACAGTTATCTCATTTTGTATTTTTAACTTTTATTTTTTAAACATACATTGATATGTAAAATAGCATCTATTCGTTTACTAATTACAATGTTTAATCAATATAACATCATGTAAAAAATTTATTTGTATTTTCAATAATTTTTTAAAGCATATTTATTTAAAATCTTAGGCTTATTTTTATCATTATAATATTAGAATATTTGCGTTTACCGTATAATTTTATTGTGACTTCTGTGATATTGAAACGTAAATACTTTGACATTCTCGAATTAACTTGTCATTTAGAATGATATAACTATATGATTATTGCTGCACCTTACATATCTTGTACATAAAAAATGACTCGTATTATAGAACATACTTTATTCAGTATTAAATTTATACTTTAGTGTCATTGTTATCGATATTAGTATCAATTAACGATTTGGCTTGTGAACACGAAAGATGCTTCGTATATTGTATGAATTACACAGTGTTAAAAGACCATTGTTTTAGCATACTTATAATTTTTTTTATTAGTTTTATATTCAGTGAAATCGGCATTGACTTTAATGTGCATTTTATACTTTGATAAAACACACTAAGAGAAATATCAGTTTCAAAATTTTGTAAAATTAAAATATTATTATAAGAAAATTTTTGTTTTAATTTTGATGATTTATTTAAAAATTATGGAAATTTTAATATCTACCAGTACTGCGCCACAAATGACCTTACAAAATCCTAAGATGATTTTACAAATTGTTTGAATCAATTAATTATATAAAATTGTGAACGTATAAATGACCTGAATTCTGATATTCTCAAACTCTTAATAAAATTTACTGGAATCTTTCTGACAGCGCAGTTTCTTTCGATCTTACTTTTTACTCCCGATGATACGATGCGCATTTTTACTTTTACTCTTTCTTTTGTTTTTCAACGCAGTAGCCAACCATCGTCTCGTCGACGACGATGACAATCTGAAAAAATATGAATGAAGACAAAAGAGCACCATGACACTCTGGACAAAACACGTGTATATGAACGCATTGCGTGAAATCTTCTCTGCAACAATGAGAGGGAGAAAAGAGAGCCCCAGGACGAATGACAAAAGCGCCTTCTCGATGAAAATTGAACTCCCATTGTCTACCGCATCCTCATTAACGTGTTTGCAGAGACACAGTGCAAGAGTTCACCGTAGCGAAGGTTATTCATTTTCTCGTATCACCTCTCTGAAATCCAAATAATTCAACAATTTCTATCAGCAAACCCGAAGCAGACACCTTCGCTACGGTAAAGCCGTGTTTTGCGGCGATGATGATTCACAATAAGAATGAGTCCGATATCGCTTGTTCCAGCCCTTGCGTGTGTGTATAATGCGAGTACAAACGATCAATACAGCCATGTATCCCCCGCGTGATGTATCACAATGGTTCATACGCTGCATAGAAAAATTCGGTTTTTTTCTCAATCCCCGATGCGTGCGAACGCACTGTTACCGTGCAGTTCTCGCGTACCTCCTTCGAGGCGATGTGTCGAGTGATAGGACGACTGAGCGGCCGATAGTGTCGAGGGCAGGGGTGTCTTGACGTCGCGATTGCAGTAATCCGCGTGATCGCAGCATGTCACGACGAAGCGAGTACCGCCGGGGCCACGCAGGGCGTCATTGCTGCTGCACCACACCGAGTACATAGGATCCGGGAAGAAGTTCTCCTTATTGTAACACCTGGGAACACTTTGGCTTTAGGATTCTCCGATGGCACTATACCTCCTGATTGGGGCTTGCCACAGCTGTCACTCAGCTGCTCTATTTCGTAAGGTTAGGTCAGTTCGGCGATGACGGCTTCACCGCTACACCTTGCGCTTGTACACAACTGCTTCTTTTAACTATTTTGCCGCATCCTTACTTATTCTTCCTAACTTCAAGGCCGAGTTCTACTGATATTTATTAATTTTCTAAGCACCCCGCTCTTTTTAAAAATGCACTTTCAAATTTATTTAAAAATAGGATGTAATACTTAGTATCTAAAAAATTTTCAGTTAATATTTTTACTTCTATTTCAAAAATTTTTTTTAACTAAAAATGCTGTAAATTATAATACCAATTAAAATTAAAGGATTGTCAGAGTCAGAGCGTTGATAATATAGCAACAAAATTTCGTGTTCTGAGATGCCTATCATAATATTATGAATAATATCGAGTTATAAAAAATACATTTATACTTGAATAGTTTTTGCCTACAGTGGGAACGAAGATCCGAGGTGGTGCAATGCCACGAGCTGGCACGTGCATATCAACATTGATTCATAAAAAGAATGGAAGCACTACGTAAGAAAAAGCGCTTAATGCTCGAGATATCCGTGACTTTTAGAAACTTGTCTATGCATAAATTAACAAGGATATAAACGAGATGAGACGACAGGAATTAGGAAGTACGTCATGAAAATAAGTGCAGTGCATTATGTGCCAGTAGATATTGTGTTTGTTGTATAATTTTAACTTCACGATCTGTGGGTGCTAGACAGAGAGATCCTCCTCAACATCTACTCGGTCTCCGTAGATTGTAAAACTGAAGTTAGATCAGGTATTGATATTACCAACACTTTAGCTACGACATCCCTTAAATTAACTTAACGTCTTTTATAATTCACACACACTTATAATATTTTAAGACTAAATTTAAAATAATTAAAAATTTTGAATACGCGCATATAGAATAGAAAATTGATTAAAATCAGAAGAGCTCCAGCCTAATTTTAATTTTGAAACGAGAGCAAAAACGTGCAATTGAATATTGTAAACACACGTGCAGCAAGATGTTGAAGGAAAGTGCAAACTTTGGTGAAGTCATCATCGAGAAAAGGATTACAAGGTTGGTTGGGGATATGTACAAGGTTACAAAGATATATACAAAGTGTAAGATAATTAAAAAATTTATTAGAGTGAAAATTAGCGGTAATTGCTACGTATTAATATTATCAATGCTTCAATCAAAATCGTACTACTGAAAATAAGTTGTCAGATACAGCTATTAGTTCGGAGAAAAGTAGATAAGAATTACTTTAGCTTCTATATTACATGTGAATGACAGATATATTATACGTGCAGAGTGAAGAGAAAGAAAGACTGATAGATAGGAATGGCAATGTGTGTATATCGATGGTATGGATTTCTATATGACTACGTGTGTGCGCGCACGTTGAAAGAAAAATTACTCGGCCTAAATTCAGAGCTGACGTCGTGATCTTCGCTCCTCGTGGCGCGTAAAATTTTTCCTCTTTCTCCCAACAGCGAATTCACGCCTTATTATTATCTTTCACGCGAAGAGCCGAGTCTTCTCGAGCATCAATAATAATGCGGATTCAGAATACGGCTTTGACAAATTGTTTTAGACCCTTCCATTATTTTAGCCACGATAATTAACTGCTGCATGAATCCAAGCAGAAAATAACTTATCGTTACTCTCGCGACGTCTAACTCGGAAATTTGTCAAGAATTTTTTCCACACAGAAAAGGTAATGTTTCACACACGATAGAGTAAAACTAATTTATTTCGTCATTAATTAGATTGCGAAATACTTATGCGGTACACTTTTGTGTTCATGTCAAATCGAGTAATTTGCGAATATAATGCGAGTAATCAAGAAAGTAATAGAAACAAAATACATAAGCTAGGCTCTCGCGCGCTGTCGGATGAGCTGTTCATAAACATATCTTATATAACGATTCAAGTACGAATCCATTGGGTATCTTAATGACTTACTTATTCGCAAATTGCGTGCTGCTAAGTCTCATAACTTTCAAATATACACCCACTGTATAACACTGAAAGAAAAAGGTTTTCAAGAGATGTACCCGGTAAACGCAGATTGTACAATAAGCAAAGGAAGTGTAAATTGCTGTGGAGCAGCAGCTGATATATGTAGAGGCGTGAAGTGCCGGGAGAGTTAAATAAAGGAAAGAAATCATATATTTACATAAGGAAATGACCTACTGTGTATGCGTTCATTCACTTGCAAGTGCATTGTGCTGTCGTTTGCAATCTGTATTTGCGCAGGGACAGAGGCTGAGAAGTGAAAGGGAAACGGAAAGTAATCAGAGTTGAGATTAAAAGTTATAAATATAGTGTTCAGTGGAATAATATGGATATCGGTGAAAAGCACATCTACATTGCGAAGGAAAACTGCGAAAGAAAATTAGTTTAAGAAGAAATGTAGACTTTAAATTGTAAAAAATGAACAAATTTTAATTTTTATATTCACTTCAGTTTTTTTAAATAATATATTAAATACTGGTACAATTCGAAAAACATAGTAGTGTAAAAATTGTATACAAGTGCGAAAACATTGATTACCTGCCAGTATCAAGTTTGGGGTTGTACAAGCAAAACGAGGGTAATTAATCGCACGCAAAGTGTATAAAATTGCGTTTTACACGTACTGTATCAAAAAATTGCTCAGTATTTTTTACGGTGCTCCTGAATTTATATCATTATTTAACACCTTATCCTGATAAATTGGATTAAATGAATATTACAATAAAATTTTTGACTATTCAAAGTGTATCCACCCCCTTATTAGGTTAAAGTTAAGCAGTATAATGCATAATTGTAAATCCTATCAGAAAAAATGAAAACCAAATGAAGTAAATCAAGATAATATTGAAAATATGTCGTCAGAGCCTTGATTAAAGTTTTCTCAGCGAATCCTGAGATGTAATTTACAGTCGAGGAGGCATTAAACTCAACTAACTAACGTTCCTAACAAGCGAACGTCTTTACGACTTCGTTTTACGATCGCCCGGAAACGGTATGAATCCGGGGCCTTTTTGGGCAGCATCTACATCCCTACTTTCGTTGGTAAGCTCAAACCCCCCCAGGGTAAACACGTTAAGAAGTCAAAAGACCTTCTGAAGAGCTCGTTAGCCAATCGTAAATAACTTAACTCAATGTATACATCTATACACGTATGTGTGTGCTCACATCAGGCAGACGCATTCGCCCAACCATCAGTTGTATATCTGAGGAAAATGGAATTATTAGCTTATGCGTATACACACATATATATATGTGTGTGTGTGTGTGGTAGACTCGAGACGGAGAGTGTGGGCGGCGATATAAAAAGGTAATATACCATCGAGAACAATAACGGAGAGTAGGTGTAAACGCAGTGTACAGCGACATGCGTGTGTATACTTGTGAGCATTGTGTGCCATACGGAGAGATTCGTAGCGGAGAATCGCGAGTTTCCTACCTTTCAGTCGGGCTTATAAGCTCTATTGTGCTGCGAAAGCATGTCGATGTCTATATAGCTGTTGTTTGAGAGCTGAAGAGCTGCAAGGCATATCTTCAGCTAAATGTGCTTTATTGCCCGAGGAAAATTAAAGATATATCCGAGTTCTTTCTCTTAGGATAGCAACAAATTTTATAGCGAATTAAAAATAATTTTACGTAGTATACTTATCGAAAAAGTACTGTACTCAATAGGTTTACTAGAAAATTCAAAAGTAATGATCATTCTTTATGTTAAAATAGTAGATTGTCTTATGAATAGTTTGGAGATAACAGATGTGAGGTAGAAAAAGCATTATATTTAGAAACTTTAATACACAATTTAGAGTATAGGTATGGTGTTTTCTTTTAATTACAGCTATATACAGAAGCAATCATGCTATAGAGAAATATTTATCTGTGCAATGCAAGCGGAGAAGTGAAGAAAAGACTAAGAAGGAAATAGTATCAAATATCTATTGGAATAAAACATTCGCCTGACTTAGCAGAAATGATAAGAAGGAATAAGAAAAGTATAATTTCAACAACAGATGTCAGAAGTTCACTTCACATAGCTATAATAAAGATAAACTGAAAAAAGTAACAGAAGAAGAAGCGAAGGAATTAAATATAAAAACTACAAGAATACAGTAAGTAAAGAAGACGATGAAAGTGGAAATCCGAAACCACCTTCGTCAAATCATGATTTAAATTATACTATTATTGTAATTTATTAAGTGCTTGTTTTAGCATTCAAATTAATAGTAGCAGTAGTAATAGTGGTAATAGTAATAATAATAGTAGTAGTGATAGTTGTGGTGGTAGTAATAGTAGTAGCAAAGTAGTAATAGTTAGCAACAGCGCACACTGTACCTTCTTTGTTGCGAGGGTGCAGCTGGGGTTTCAGGCCGCGATTGCAATAATCCTCTTTGCAGCATTCGATGACGAAGGTCGTATTTATCGAGTCGCTCGTCATGCAGAATATCATCGGCTCGGGCTTTTTCCCCACGCACCTTCAAAGCCGATTTCAAAAAGCAGCACAATTTCAGATGAAAACATATAAAATTACCTCTTTGCGAGAGACTATGGCTACTTTGGTTGTCCTGATTGGTTGACTATGTTGTCGACCAATTTATGTCGAACCCAGTGCAAAAATTCGTGTGATCACAAATTATGCTCTATGCACAATCTACAGAATTCGTTCATAGAATCTCGCATAATTCGATCCACCAGAATTTTCGCAGCAGGAGTCATGTTAATATTATTTTTAAAAAAGAGTAAAACATGTAAAACTTCCTATCTTGTTCTAAAAAAAATGTTATTTTAACTCAAAAACAAAAAAATCAAAGAACTCAAAAGAAAACACAAAATAAATCAGAGAAAATGGAAAGAAGAGCAAACAAGATCTTGGAACACCGTGCAACGCAAGATTTGCCACACGCAAAACTACCTTTTTACATGGTAGGTACTTTTTGACGAAATAACAGTATGTCAGGATTCTTTTAAGCTCGGGTACAATGTGGCTGCTATTTTAAATTTCTTGCAAAAACTTAACGAAATTTCCAGTCTATGAGTATTTCAAGAATTAAGAGCAAAATAGGAACACTCTTAATTTCTTCAAAATAATAACGGGAGATAGAAGACAAACTTTTTATTCCCTACGAGTTTCGCTTAAAAATTATGCACCCGTACAGGGAGCGATTTGTTTTGTTCTCGCGCGTCTGTGTCTGTATGTGTAAGCTGTATACATATGTGTGCATCTGTTCAGGACAGTTCACAACACGATCGATCATCAATGACGACGAACACGGTTGTCGCTATTATATGTGAATTTACGCAGATTGTACTTTCTACTAAAATACTACCTCGTTTCGTAAGATTCACGCTCGGTTGGTCTGTCTTGTGAATGAATCGATCTAACATCGATAAACTGATACGTTGATGCACGATTCTCTTTTCTATAAAAATCTGCTTTAAAATGGAATGCATGGTAAGCTACGCAATCAGCCAGAATGTGACTAAAATGATAATAGAATAAAATATAATGATAATTCTAATCGTAGTTTGGCTCCTTCAATGAAAGTATGAAACTATTTTGTGACATTCTGAATCCGACTATAAAACTTTGATTTTAATCCCGTCTTAAAATCAAAGTTAAAATTTAAGCCTTAAAATTCAAGTTTAAGTTAAGTCGAACCATCATATAGAAAATGAATGGTTTTATTCAAGATTATTGAAGACACTGTTTATGATAATATAAGATTCTGTATCATAGAAATAAACAGTTATTAAACTGATTCGACTGACGATTATAGAAACCCATTAGCATGTCTCGACCAAAATACATTATCTTATGCATCTAAAATGATTAAAATTAAAAAAAAGTTGCGGTTGATCATTTAACTAACCCTATACTATCCGCGCTATCAAGACGATCAACGAAAGCGTCGTCCCCATCGGTTTAGCATTCGATTTGGCAACATTGCCTTTTGAAAAAAAAGTCCGAGTAAAGAAATGCAAAAATATGTGCTAGCTTCTATATGGAGGCGTACGCTCGCGCGCGCGCGCGCACATACTCTTTCTCTCTTTGCAGCAGACGCTTATTTATAGCACGGAAGAGAGACGGAATCGAACGTGAATCCTTGGGAGCCCAGAGCCTCGCAACGGCAAAAGTGAATGAACCATTCGCTCGAGCGCAGTGCAAACAAAGCGCGATGGCTCTCGGGTATACTCATATCTTGGCTACCGCTTTCGAACTTGGTTAATTATGGCGTTATATAGAGACGCGCGCGGTTCGCGACAATTTCGCAGACGCGAACGTTAGAGAAATGAACGAGACGCGCGAATTAACGCAGAGAGAGAGACCCGCGGAATAAAGGAAATAAGCTGCGCAAACGTGCATATATATATATATATATATGTAGGCAATGGCTTCTTCCTCGAACCGCATCAGCGGGGAGAGAATGAAAGTACGTGTGAATGGAGAAGTCTATGTGTCGTTGTCCGATTAACGACGTGCGATACGCTGGACGATAAGACAATAGACCACGAGAGCTTTTCTGTATGAGTTGGCATGTACGTGTACGTATTGCTTGTATACGAGTCTTTCGCGTGATGTACCGGGCTTGTGTGTGTGTATATTTATATAGCTACAGGTATACGTTAGCAGAATATGCGCGCGCGTGGAATAGAACATTGGGCAAAGCTCAACGATCGGAACGGCACGGCAGTGATGAAGTTCATTCGCCCTTGGCTCTATGCACCTCTCTTTCGAACTGTTCGTCCGTGGAGCATGAATATTGTTCCCTATAGAAGATTTGCTCGTTAGATTTTCGTTATAGACGTAAGTCAATTTTGTCGAGATTTTATACTCGCAAATATAGTGTGCTGTGCAGCATCGAGGTGGAGTTTTTATTGAATTTTATAGCAATGTTAAAAATTCAATTTAAAATTTTTAATTCTTTACAAATGTTTACTTGTTTACGCAAGAACAAGAAATGCATTTTGCAGTTTTTAAAAGAACCAAAATCACTCCTCCAATACTGATTTTCATCGAATAACTGATTTTACCCGAAATTATTTTGCGTGCCGTCGGTACCAAATTGAATACTTTTCAATCTAGACTTAAAATTTATATTTCAATTATATAGAAATAGGAGATAATATTTACCCAATAAAAATAATTTATTTCTAATTTTTAACATTTTTTTTACTGAAAATAAAAATATCGTATTTTTACACCAGAATAAAAAGTGTTGAAAAATTAGATAAGAACAGGAAAAATTTTTTGTAAGTAAACATGAATTGTAAGTAAACATCGATATTCGAAAGTTCTGATAATATTGTTAATGGCTGAAATACATTTCTTATTCTTCTTCATTTTGATTAATCCAGTAAGAATATATATGAACAAAATGAAAAATCTCAAACTTTCGTAAAATAAACAACTTTTTTAAAAAATTAATAAAAATCAGTAAATTTCCATTAATTATCCAAATTATTAAAATGACTTGTATTCGTTTTGTAGTATACGCATTAGACAGATCAATTCGAAGCAAGTTAAAATGAAAAAGTGGAAAACCAACAAAATAAAACACATGACGATTTATATAGTATTAACACGCGCTTTCAAGTGATTAGAATACAATATTTTCAAATACATTTGTTAAGGGCAACTCTCACCCAATATACACAATGTAAGTAATAAGAGCGAGTGTGTTATTCAAACTCTTGAACAAAAAATCCATTTCTGATTAATCGACAACAAGAGCAGAGACAATAGTACACAAATTCACTCGATTAAAGAAAGAAATAGAAATAAATGAAAACGGAAGTGCTGCAACTGCACTGCACACACGGCATATGTATAGATATACACAATAACTGTTGAGCCCTTGACGAGGTGTACCTGGGTCGAGTTCGGGTGCGTTGAGAAAGTCTAATACCGGCCTTAAGTTCCGGTTGCAGTGATCACTAGTGTGGCAGCACGTGTAGTTGACATTGCTTTTCGGATCCCGCTTGCCGTAGCACTGGTGCGGCGCTTCCGGAGGAAGCCAGTTCGCACGGTCGAGGCACCTTTTATTTCCAATACAGATTACACACGAGCCTATTTCTTTTTTTTTAATTTGCTTTTCGAGTTTCCTATCGCGAATTTTCCTGAATCTTACGTCCCTCGAAGTGTGCATGGGATACCTATATATGTACCGAAGGGATCGAGTGACGAGAGACAGTGACAGAGAGAGAGAGAGAGAGAGAACTTTGGCTCTCGGACTTTAGCATATTTACATTAACGATTCGCAAGCGTTGCGCAAGCTCGAGTTCCAGGCAATGTTTTACGAGCGCGAACTAACTGTCCTGCGCATGTCAATGCTCCTTTCTCAGAAGTTTGGACGTTGAATTATTTAGCACCTTTCGCGAAGAATAAAACACTGGTCGCGCGCCCGCGTACGTACATACAATTTAAATACGCTTATATATATATAGAGGCGCTCGGCTGTGCACGAGATAAATATGTCGGACACAAGCCGCAAGTTTATGGGTGCAGGCATTCTTCCAGTGTGCACACTATTGATTGACCCAATTAAAGACAAAGAGTTCCTGCGTTGAACTCTGAATGTGACACACACCGCACAGTTAATTCCGTCGCTCGCTCCCGCGCGCATATGTTCAACGTCGAAACTTGCGGCGAAAATCGACAGCGCCGTAAGTATATATACATGCAAACAGCTGTCTCGGCGACACAAGTTCCCGCAACAGCAACAGTAAGCAGCGTTCGAGGGACTATATTACGCGGCACATCTCGAGCATTTTCAGTATCTCCAAATAACACGGACGCTTCGCGGAGTTCAGTGATTCGGGTGTATACGTAATTTACATTGAGGATTGGATTAGCGTAATAGGCGCCCGATCGATACTAGTTACGGCTTCTCCGATAGTTTCCGGGCCCTGTTTGTACCTTTTCCAGGAGAGATCGAGCTCGTAGACGTGCATGCATTCTCTCGAATCATCCGAATTATCCGTCTGACGCATTACGTATTTAAACGGCTCTGACCTCGGCGAATATGTGCGCGACGTGCGCGCGACTTTCAATGAATCGCGACAATCGCTTTTTACATTCAAAAACCAAACTACATCGTCCGATCTTCACGATATTGGTATTTCGTCGCAGATGTCGGCTATAGCGCATTCGAACTGGTATACATATACATGCGCCGATGAAAAGATTCGCTTAGAATGCGATGATAACGCAGTTGAAACGAAGACAGGGAAATTTGATGATAATATTTGAAGACAAACCTGAAACCGTCAATGATGTACCAACAATATTCGGGGAGGAAAATACTTGTAATATCTTTTGAACAAAAATTAACAATCATTTTAAATACCTCACTAATATATAACCTCGATTGTATTATTGAGAAATATTGAATCTAAGTGATGAATAAATTTTTATTCCTACTTCATTCATTTTAATAAAGTAATGCTATCTGCTTTTCAAGACTTTTAAACCTTATCTGATCTATTATCATACATTCAGTAAAAATTTTAAAATTGTTTTAATTATAATTTTCAAATGACGTTAAAGCCTAATATTTTTTACTTTTGTACGATTAGGTATTATTTTTAATAAGATATTTGCTTTCTTCTAAAATAAAAGAAAATTTCTGTAGATAATATATAGATGAAAATATATCCATTTCTCAAACTTCAATAACCAGAATAAAACATTTTAAACATCAAAACTTTGGAATTGTAATACCTTGTTAATTCAAAACTTCTTAATATTGATTTCGATGCTGCAAATAATATCATTCTGTACAACAAAGTAACACTTTATCAACGTTCTGTTCTCAAACTCTTATTTTTTGAATCTTTTTTTCCCCATACGTAAAATTAACGAAGAATACGACAAAGCATTAATTTTGTAAGTGTACATTAACCATTGCATAATGCATTTCATTCAAATCAAGTAAAATACACATACGGACAACCGCCTATTGCCGGTTCGGTCCAAAATCTTCTCGAATTAATCAAGCTCTCGCCTGAATCTTATCTGCCACTGCTTGCAGTCATCTGGTTTCTAAAAATAACGCAGCGAGCTTCATCGCAAATACGCGAAATTGCGTAACCGCGCGGAACTTTCTCAACTCGAATGATGTCCGATTGGTGGCGTATCTCCGGCCGATAAGAAAACAAAACCAAACAATCTCCAAAAAATACTCGAAAAAGAAAAAAATACGCCCTGGGGGGAGCGTACGGCCGAGCGATATCGAGCTCCACATAATGTATATAAAACCTCGAATAGGAAGAAGAGGCGTGGCCTGCCGATACTGCAAGCACGAGTTCGCAAATAACTGTAGCATTAGATATATTCATGCAGAGGTCGCACGATAAAAAGGGTGTGCTCGTCGATATTTTGGGAGTGCAAGTAAAAGAGAGAAGGAGAGAGAGAATCGATATCAAGTATATTGTTTATTCGGACGTCACTTCGTTTAAATAAGAAAACAAGAAATTAAAACCGAATTTTTCCAATCATTTGAGTTTTATATGTTTACAGAAATTCAGTGGATTCTCAGTGCTCACACCAGAGGTTGAGTATTCACTCTTAAGGGGATGTCGAGATCTATTCCAAGCCTGGTTTAACCTCAAAGCGAAATAACGTCACATACATTATACAATATACATATACATCAGATTTTTATTATACCCTAAAATATACGCTCCACCACAAAAAGTGAAGTACACACTCGCATTAACTTTTCTTTTCTGCAAGGACAGGACAATGGATTTATTTTCATCTCGTTTTAAATATTCATGCATAATGAGAGACTCGCGCGCACATTTGCATTCAGATCGTTTTGTATTGAAATATTGGAAAGCGACTTCTCTTTCTGCAAAGCGAAGCATCAAGCTTATTTAAAGAAAAACATTCTGTATACCAGTAAACTATAAACCCAAATGATTCTGAAAAGGAAGCTCTGCTATTAAATTATACGTCACGGTCGATAGTATAGGGCGGTGTGTATTAGCATCTACTGTACATTAAAGAAAGTCACCCGAACGTGTATATTCTTATCTTGGGAATTATCTCTATTCAAATGAAATTGCTAACATCTTCCCAGCCGCGGCGACGTTACGGCGAATGTTTACGATTTAGTAAAGGCGAGGACATAACGAAAAATTGGATAATAATGAGTAGTTGTGTCCGCGTAATCTTATCGGTAATGACGCGATATAAAAGCAAAGGGTTGCCAAGTTATTTTCTCAACATTTTTTCTCCTACGTACGCGGCGATAGAATAAAATTACGCCAAGGATCTCCAGTCAGATACAGAGAAATACATCCCACAGTTCGTATAATAACGTGTACGTGTACGTAAGTATTTGAAATTCCTGACCTCGCGCTTATGAAGTGCACTGCCGACTATATATACAGAGAAGTTACATCAGAGAAAGATAAATGCCTACCCATTTAACCCCTGTAATTTAGCGAATTTGACTTTCCTAACATCTCCCGCTCTCTCCCTCTCTCTCCCTCTCTCTCTCTCCCTCGACTACAGCACATCGCAAACTCGTCGCTCCACGGTATATACCTACAACGCACGCGAAGCCACCGCGGCAATAGCGCAGGCATCGAACTTGGGCAGGAATCGTATGGGCTATCAATAGAACTGTAAACACGCAAGCACCAGCGATGCGCGTTTCGTTTACTATCCAATAAACACGCTTCATTACACCGAGCTCATTATCGGGGAGAACCCGATGTACGTATGCCCCTCGCGAGAGAGAGAGAGAGAGAGAGAGAGAGAGAGAGAGAGAGACCGGCTCTCAATATAATTATACAGCGAGTGATTATTTAATTCAGCCGCGCTAATGGAAAAGAGCTTGATGCGCGACGTGTACAGCACTGTGTGTGCAGCAGCGCGCGATAACTTGCGCAACGCGCTCGCAAGGGAAATATTCAGCTATACGTATATTTTTAAAAATAGAAAACAGGTTGTCGACGCCGATTCGATTTCTCTTTTCGCCGCCGCCGCCGCTGCTGCTGCTGCTGCGTCGCGAGAGGCTCGCATAGTATCGAAAAGCAAAATTTTGCCTAGAGATGCGAGCGTGAGAACAGAGAGTCGCTTCGTATACGCATATATAAAAACCGATGCTTTGAATACCCATAAACGCGCACAGCTGATTTCTGGGCAGTACACGCGCAATAATAATATATAATAGGTTTTATCTAATCGATTTTGAAATGCGAGCCTCGCAGAAACGAAAAAAACAAAAATAAATCATTTCAGGCCGCGCGCACGCCTTATCTTCCATATGTAAATTGTGTATTATCTCGCGGTAAGTGTACGTGCGACGGCTGATAAATTGACGCGCGGTAATTGCGATTGTGCGCGCCGCCTAAATGTGCGTTCGAGTGCATAAGAAAACCTTGAATTCGAAGATCTCCCCCCCTCGAATCGGCGAAGTTCGACGAAGCGACGTCCCCGAATTCGCCGCGGTCGTGTCTGTGTTATATGTAATACTTGCTGTGTATACGCCGCATCGAGCGCGGGAAGCTCTCGATAAGCCGCCGCGTCAGAAAACTCGAGGTTTTCGTTCTCGCGTGGGCGTCAACGCTCGCACGCAAGCTGTTACCATCGCGACGCGAGCCGAGCCACTGGTGCCTCGCTAATAACAGCCGAAAAAGCTTTCCCTCTCTCTCTCTCTCTCTCTTTCTTTCTTTCTCTCTGGCCCTCTCTCTCTTTCTCTCTCTCTCTCTCTCTCTCTCTCTCTCTCTCTCTCTCTCTATCTCTGTCTCCATCGAGCTCGCCGGTGTACAAGCGAGCTTTAGCGGAAGAAATCGATCGCGCGAAACTCGCATTGTAATCGAGCATTGCCGCGGCTCGCTCGAACACGTTGATTTGTGAACTGGTTCGCGAGAGAGCGCGCTTATGCGTGAAGCTCTAGCATCGATCCGTGACTAATAGCGAGCGTTCCTGTATACTGCTACGAGGATGTCCAATCAATTTTCTGTTTTGTTTGCGAGAAATTTTTAATTCCGCTTCTGTCGGATGTAGAGAGAGGGAGAGAGAATTGCAAGAATGTGCTGCTTCAATCGGATAGAGAGCAGCGCGTCCCTTAGTAACAGCGCCCTTGCGTACATTGTTTTGCTGGAAAAAGGCTTCTCCGGTCTTATGTATCTGACTGCGCAATCGCATTCTGAGCTTTCTCTCTCTCTCTCTTAACTGTATATGTATGGAGCGCCGAAAGTGTTCAATTTATAGCTCGTGTTTCTTTCTCTTACGGACGTTTTCTATCTCGATGCGCGACGGATCTATCCTTTTTATTTTTACTCCCTTCGGTTATTGGCCGTATACGTGTACGTGGATATACACAGAGATTGAGAGGCTGTATATATTAGATGTCGGAAAGTAGGCGCAAGGGAGATTTTGCTCCGGTATATCAAAACGAAATCGTGAAAATGAAAGATAATGTGAAATGAATTTTGAAGAAAAAAAAAACAAGAAAGTAAAAATAATGGACCTGTCTAAAATGTATAACGATGTGGAATTGTAATGAGACGTTTCGTGGAATGGTGTTTATACCTGTATGCGTAGGTGATGCCGTCTTTGTCCAAACTTGTGCTGGCGAAGCAGTAGCCATCCGTTTCGCAGGTGTTGTTTGTCTCCGAGCATATGTCGCAGTGGCATTTCAGTCCTGGAAACAGAAAAAAAAACAATAAAAAAATTATGATTGCTATTAATATAAACGGTAATTGATGCATGTCTTATAAAAATTCATGAGAAATTATAAAAGTATAATCAGTTTCTATGCGATGGCTGCATTATGTGTATTCTATTCTATGCAAACAGCGTAAAATGTCATTCTTCTATGGAACAACCCCGGCGTCGATGCAATATAGATAGCGATCGATCGATTTGTTATAAAATAGTTTATTATCATTAATTGAATCGATGCAAAAGAGATTCGATTTTAGTGAACTGTATATTTGTGCAGAAGACTTTTATTAAAATATTCGCTATTATATTGTTTACTGTTACAATAAAAAATAAAAACACTAAAATAAAAGGTTATCTATTATTACTTTTTTTGTAGATTCTTTTGTCCCTCGTACAAAAACATATAAATTGAATAATTCATAAATTATCTGATCAATATTCTGTACCATTCGTGAATATAGTACATTTAGATATATAGGTGCAGAAGCTGGTGCGAAAAAGGTTGCAAGAGCTAAAAACCTTTGTATCCATTAATATCAAACCGACTTTTAAATAAATTACATAAAAATTCCAGTTTCTATAGATTAGAATAAAATAGGAAATTCTTCGTGAGGGGAAAAGTCCATTGATTTCAAAAGTGCTGTAACAGCAGCATTTTATATACTTCAAGATCTTGTCGGCGAAACGGCTTTAGAGAATCAAACTCGAGAAATTTAAGAAAAGAATCAAATAAACTAGTTCATGATCATTGATATCGCAGCATGAAAAATGTGATCATCATCATCAGCAGCAGTAACAGCGTGTCACGGAAAATATACATTATCGCAGGCTCGAATAAGCAAGCTCGAGTCGACGTTCGGAGGAGAGACGACGCGCCGGTGAGCTTGAAAAATGCAAGACTCCGAGCTTGGCGGCGCCTCGTTTGTTCGCACGGTGTCGCAGGTCACGCAGACGCCGCGTCTCTTCCCGAGCCACTTTGCGGCTTTGCGCTCGAAAAGCATATTCTATAAATAATCGGCGGCTGCGACGACGCACACGCGAAAGAGTAGAAATGCCAAAAGATCGCTTTGCCAAAAGACGCGGTAGACAATCAAGAGATAGAGAGAGAGAGAGCAATCGTTCCGTATATATAGCGCGCTCTCCTACAGTCTCGTCCTCGGATCTTTCGAATAACATTTCTAATGGCGGATAGGCAGATTTTGCGAATTGGATTTCAACTGCAGCCCCCAGAAGCTATGCGCTACGCGCATTCGAAAGGAGGATATTGTCTTTAATTAGAAAATATGTCTTACACGTACACTGATTGAAATTGATTTGAAGTTGGATAAGTTAAAAATTCACATATGTTATGTAAATGTTTTAATCTATTTTTAAAACGTGAAAAATGTGTAGAAATAATTTTCGTTTAAATGTATTTACTCTAATGTTTCGCTTTAACATGACGTATCCTCAACAACATTAATAATAATCAGGAAAAATTAGAACATGCAACGTGTGCAGTTTAAACTGTATAGTGTGTAATAAATGCATGCAGGAAATGTAAACTCAGCGTAACGTCATTTTCTACAGCTAGCGGCAATTTAATTCGCCATGAAATCTCCTCGTGCAACGATCGTAAACTCCACTTTAAATGCATAAGGAGAAAACACCAAGAGGAGATTTGTACACAGCAGTTGTAGTCACTTGATCTTCGCATACTTTAGCCCCACAGAGTCACACTGAGTCGGATGGAAAAATATCGGCATATACGTGTAGGAGACACGATATGTCTTGAATCTCGAACGATCGCACAGCAATTGTTGACTCTAAACTCTTTTTTCGCGCATCGCCCGACAACTGCATCGACAATCGCTCGCTACAACAGGAGGGTTTCCGTAAAAAAGCCCCTATCTTTCGAGTTTCGAAGTATATACTCTCGGGGAAGGGGGGGGGGGATAAGAGAGAAAGAGAAAGAGACAGAGAGAGAGAGAGAGAGAGAGAGAGAGAGAACCGGACGCGACGACGATACACGTGGAAAACAAAAGGGGAAAACAAGGAAAAAATTCGAGTGTTTGTGTGCGTCGCGATTTTCGATTCTCTCGACGTATAAATAAGAATGAGTCTCGCGGAATAACAATGCGAATCTTCTGTCTCGGTTGTTTTTATTTGCGAAGCTGCGGCTGCTTTCGAAGATAGGCAATAAAGATGTGGAAACGTCGATGTCGGTACGCACGAGGAACAAAAAAGAAGAAAAGACGGCTTGGGTACGTCTGAAGAATGAAGTACCGCTGCTGCTCGTAAAGTAAGTCAGTGGGGGTGAGCTCAGAAAGAGAATAAAATATATCTCCGTTACACGATTGATGAAAATCGGTTAATTTTCTATGTATAATTAATATTTGTAGAACAATACTTTTTCTATCCTCTTTTGCCAGTCTAATTCTCAAAGAAATTATTTTTAAAGCTAGAAATCGGTTTAATGTGAAAAAAAAAATGTTTCAGATCAGGAATACTTAACATTTTGAATTGGCTTAGTTAAAAAGACTTCTTTTACTACAAACAGAACTTCGGTCTAATATTACTTCGAACGAATTTTTATCAGTGTATGATTGGGTAATCTGCAGAAGTTGAACATACATTTTACATATGCTATAAAAGTTCGTGTATAAAATACACAGATGTTTACGTGTACTTCTGGAAAAATTTTAATATATTCCAAATTCCACGAGTAAATGTATAACATTCACTAATTACTTTTATTAAAACTGTAAAAATACATGGATATGGTGCATCCAAGTTATGTACATAATGCATAAATTTCTTAACAGGATTTTCACGATTCTCCGGGAGAATCGAATTAACGAGCCTGTGCGCTCGCTGAGATCCCACCCCTTCGAGAGGAAAGAAGCAAACGTTGAACGAAACCGCATCGCATCTCAATTATTCGCACATCCCGTTCCGAGAGGTGGAACAACCAACGAAATTATAAGCCCGAGCAAACCGAAAAAAAGTCAAGCCAAGCCGAAAGAACAATACGCACGCATCGAAGCAGACAGAGAGAAAGAGAGAGGAGGAGGCCCAGCCTCCCCGCTGCTGCACGCACAAAACCCTTTACTCACACGCATGAACGCCTGTGCAAAAAAATCCAGCGCCCGAAAAGATCTCGAAACAACACCTCCTCTGTCTCTCTCAGATATACGAAAGAGTTGCGTACCTCGAAAAAATCCCCTCCCATTCCGCCCTTTTTACTCCTGTCGTCCTTCGGCGCTGTGCACCTAGACTAAAAATACATAATAGAGCAAGAGAGAGAAGCAAGTTCCCTTCTGTTTTTAGTCACGTTCTTGTGTATAGGGGTAATGGCAGCGCCTGCGCCCGAGACTTGAAAAGCGTGTGTACAGACGCGCATACGTCTGCTACGTCGCGTATGTGTGACGAGATATTGCGTACGTTATACGCATAACATAAAAAGGGTTTTCTCTCCTCCCTGCCTTCAGTCGAAATTTTCTTCTCTCTCGCTGTCGCTCTTGCACGATTTTTATAAATCTTTAACTCATTCCTTTGATTATTACAAAAAAGGAACACATTTCAATACATTTTGAATATAGATTATTAATTTTTAACTGTTAAATAAACTGTTAAATAAACTGTTTAAATTTAATTATTTGCTTTGTCATTGAGATGAAATCATTAATTCATGTTAATTAAATTGTACTTCACAAAAATTACCTGAAACCGAAACTTTCAGAATTTACAAAAAAGCTCTGATTGCTGCTGATGGAAACTTGAGAAAGATATTATTCGATAAGCGCTGCAACTTCCGTTCGATCTCAAGTTTCGAGCATCACTCGAGAGGATGATAACGCAGAGAGTTTCTTCGCCCAAGTTTAGAATACGTAAACGAAAAGTAAATCTTGTTTTAAACGAAGAGAAATGCAGTCACGCGAGTACTCTTAAAAAAATGCTGTTAATTAGTTTCAATCTACAACAAAAAATAATGGAAAACCGTGTGCTCTACTCGCATGCCGCATGCTATTGCCCAGAACTATGAGTCAAGCACGTAAATAGCCGACGAGGAAGAAAATTAATCAATTACCACAGCCGCGAGTCGCGCAAACCAGAGCCCAGAAGATATCCAAAGTCGTAAAATGAAAGACGAGATGAGAAGAATCCGCAGTAAAGAGAAAGAGCAAGCAATAAAAAATGAAGACGCGCTGCACGCGTAAAAAGATAAAAGCCACCCAGGTTCTACTGCACAGACATGCCCAGGAGAGAGAAAGAGAGAGAAGCAGAGAGGAAGAGCATACTGGACGGTACTTTGTTAACGTGAAAGACAATCCAGTGGTGCTTCCAAAGCTGCATCAGTCATCGGTGTAAAAGTCGACACGAGCAGCGCATCACGAGTGTTATGTGCTGTCAGTTACACTTTACCCGTTTGTAAATAGCACCAACTGTAATCTCCTTTTTACTGAATATTCTGCAGCGAGAGGGTCAATGACGAATTGCATAAGTTTTTACACGTGCGTAAATGTAAGAAAGATTCACACGCATCAAACAATGACTATTTTTGCCTTACATCTTTTTGAGAAGTATTATATGGGAATAATTTAACGACATTACATATTTGTAGGAAAAATAAATCTAACTATATCGTTGCCATAAGTACACAAAAGAACCCAAAACGTTAAAAACCTAAAACGATAAAAATTTTCGCATACAAGTAATCTCGTCAGAAGTTTAATCCAAAAATATTATTGCGCATGTGTTATTAAATCATCGACAAAAATACCACGAGCTGGTAATAGATTCTTCGAAAAAGCCCTTTCGTCACAGTGAATGTAGCCGAGAATCCGAAGATAATCCAGACTGGCAAAGGGACTCTTCTTCGCCTGCAATCGCCTCAAAGCCTACCTGCTTCGGTGCAAGAACGTTCACGAGCAAGTACCAAAGTGAGCTCGTGTCTCGTCTGCGCAGGTGTTACTCGTATATATACAGTCTATACAATTGCACGAGTTCGTTCGTCACGTCTTTGCGGTCGATTATATACCGCCAGCTCTCGAGACGCGGATTCTCTCATTCCCCGCAGAAATTCCCGGCACTTCCTGCGCTTGTGGCTGTCTATGAGCACACAATAGACGCTCAACAGCTGATTAAAGAGAGCTGCGGTTGTAATTCAGTATACACTCTTCGCAAACGAATTAGAAAGTGTTTGCTTTGTGGTTTGCATAATTTTTTTCGACGGATTCATCTAGCGATTTCGAGTTGCTTCCCGCTCAAATAATTAACAGTCACGCAAACTTAAGCTGTACGCACATTGCCATAAATTAGCTAACTCGAACCCGCCGATTATCAGCTTGACTAATTAAGGTATTCTAATGAGCCGGGCCCATTAGAGACGGAGCTTTAATCAGGCATACGCGAAATTAACATCAAGAGAAAACAGTTATTCTATCGATTCAGCTCGAAGCATTGCTCGCGAAGCGAGTCTTTTACCCATTACGGGAAAATTCGCTACCATAGACTGTATGGGAGCGAGAGAGAGAGAGAGAGAGAGAGAGAGAGAGAGAGAGAGAGAGAGAGAGAACACGCACGACGAGATGTACGTCTACACGTTCAAAGCTATGCACTACACGTAGTTGCGCGCGCTCGAGGAAACGAGTTTAATTCGAGTCATTAGCGCACGCCTACATAGACACGAGCTGGCCCCTCGCGACAAGCCTAAGTCCATGAGCACACGTACATACGTATACATTATACATGTATGTATATGTATAGCCTCGGCGACATTGCAGCAGCCGCCGCTCCCGTCGATCCGAAATAAGAGAGAGAGAGGGAGAGAGAGAGATGAGAAGAGGTATGAGGAGGACAGACGCGGGAAAGGGAACGAGAAGAAATGCAGGAAAAGAAGAGCGCAGAATCCGATGGGAATGTCGTCGACGCTGCACTCTTTGGATATATTACTTGCTGACGATTTCTCAAAATGCTGCTTGCGCCTTTTCTCCTCGCTGTTTTTTACACTTGTAACCGTATCGATATGAAATTTTCCTTTTCACGCTCATCTTGTTTTAACTTTATAAAAATAGTGATTCTTAGATTTTATGATCTTATGCATTTTATTTTGAACTGCATCTATAAAACTATATGCATGAGAATAAAACAAGAGGGCAGATAAAACAGCAGGAATAAGCATCCTCTGAAAGTACGAAGCGGAACCGGTGTTTTTTTACTATATGCTATTTACATTCCTAATTCACATCTAGTCCCATAGCTATGATACTTTATTAAAGTCAATTATTTACAAAGGAAATGGTAATGTTTTTTTCTTTTTCCTTATCTTATATATACTTGCTTTAAACATTCTTAGCATTTTGCCTTTTCTTAGTTCCCATCGCGTCTACTTTTTTCAATTCATTCTTATTCACATTCTTTACATCTTTATTCGTTCTAGTGCAAATTTGCACGTGGATTCTTAAGCAGGTACTGTATAAGAGAAGAAAGAAAAATCAAATTATAAATGTTTATAAAAAACATCTTAAATATATTCTCATTGTCTATCAACGACTTAAAAATAAGATTAAAAGAAATGTATTAAAAGAAGCAGATGAACATTACTTAAATAAAAGTTAAGATTTTCGAAATTCAGCAGCTATATATAATATCACAAATTTTTTACAAAAAAGTTGTAAAGTACATTTTAAACACCCGATAATATCTAAAAACAAATAATCTTTTAGTTTTTAAGTTTTTTCAATAGTACACAATAATAATTTATTTATTGTTAACGTTAAGTTTTCCACTTGCAGAACATTTTCAACAAAATACTAATACATAATATATATCAATTAGAATAATGATCTAATATAATAATTCTAATTCTTTTTAAACTTCCTATCATAATTCATTTTTATACGCAATACTTGTTAGATAGACTAAAATGACAAAAATAATTTGTCAAAACTAAAAAATTTTTCTATTTCCAAACGACAACGCTGTAACACACATGTTAAATGTATTATCTAATCAATACGTAATTATTAATTCACTAAAAGCAAATATTTAGAAAAAAAGTACACTATTGTAAAAACAATGACAAAAAATATATTTGAATATCGTAACAAGATATGGAATCGAACATTCAAAGAAACAAAAGAAAAAAGTTGTTTTTAAAGATCTTCAGAAAATTTTACTTCATCAGTGACAATTAACTCATTTTAATTTTATTGAATATTTTTTCTGCAAACAAGAAAAAGAATACAATGAAAGAAAAAAAGTTTATACAAAAAATGAAGAATCCAAAAACGAAGAAGATACAAATTGGTGTATTCATGACGCATATAATATTTTTCATACATTTAAAATAATTTTAAAATGTTATTTTAAAGCAACTATATTTAACTCTACTTAAAACAAGCGTACTTCGTGTGCTCTGAACCTAAAATATCTGGAACCGAAATCTTTATTTGCTTTCCATTAAGGTTTAACACTGTACTATCATGGCTATCAGTGATTTCTGACATTTCTGTGCATCACAATGGACACAAGCAGGCCACACTTTGCGTAATTCATTTTGCAATGTACAAGCAAATGCTAAAACGAGAGAAAATTTCATATCTTACTTAGATGCTGGATTGTCGATTATACTTCTATATTATACATCGGTTACATGAAAAGCAGCGCCGAACATTAGAGTAAAAGAGGCGCAGGCGCCTTGTGGGCTTATCCACATTTATATTGAGAAATTGATAAATAACGTTGTTTTTTACACCACGTGAGTTTGCGATAACAATCGAAATGGCGCGGAGTCCGTGTGGTGGAGCTTCGACGACGTTATCTCACATTTGTGTTTACGTTGTCAATAAAAAAAATGGATTCAGTATCCTAACAATAAAACGATTGAATCTTGCAATGCCATATCTATAATGTTTTAGTAATTCTGCATTAAATTAGTTGTCATTTTAGTCGAAATTCATCTAGTTCGAAAGAAACTTAGCTTACACTGTTTTAATACCCAAAACATCGAAAACAATTTTTAATTAATTTTTCAAAACTGACTGAACATTAATCGAGGTGCTATGGGTATCTGGAATGCTATCATTTTAAGCGTTATTCATATCAAACACTTATGAATCGTTCTGCTAACTATCGCTGACTCACAATTTTATATTTATTAAATATTTCTATACTTTATTATATGCGTACAAAATAATACAAATTCTTCCATCCATTTTTGAGTTTAAAATGTAGAAATACCTTTTCAATTATTAACTACAGATAATGGACTAAACATCTAATAATGCTAATAATAAAAATAATGTTAATCATATATAGATACTGTTGAGCCATATTCATGATCGTAATAAATAATCGTGCCTGTACAATCAACGAAATTATATAATTATCTATTTTTTGAGCATGCTTCATTTAACTTCAGTTTTTCTTACTTGAACTGTATATTTGTACATGTAATGCTATAATCATTTTGAATTTTTATACCATTTTCAGAAATTGTTTCTGATAGTAACATTAGTTTTAAATGTAGAATTGAAATTTTGTACGTAAATACTTTCAGATCTAACTTTGTAAAGTTTACAAACTACACTAATTTGATTTTTATTTTCCATGTCTTCTACTAACAAAGATATATTTTCATGGTAGTTTAAGGGGTTATGACAGTGTTAAAAATTTGAAAATATCCATTTTTTTATTCACTTTTTTCACAGTTAATAGTCTGTAGAATATGGTCCTGAAAGTCGTTTTTTGCTAAAAAAATTTTCCTCGAAGATATCGACAAAAAACTGATAAATCTGTTTCAAGTAAATTTTTGAATTTTAATTAGGCCAAACTTGTAGAAAGAATTGTTCTACACACTTCTTACAGAGCAATTTCATGAGATATCTTACTGAAAATACGACATAAAAACCGTTTTATAAACCGTTTTTTTCTCAAGAGTTATTAATTTATTTCCGTAAAATATAATAAAATCCGTAAAATTAATTTTTCTATGTGTGATTTTATGTTACTAAACTCAATGTGTTAAAATATAATAGCTTTCAATAAATATGAATTTGCCACCCGAACAAGTTGCGCCTCACAGCGTCCGGTCGAGAATGAAGATTACTATATGATCGGTCAGTAAAATTTTCTGTAAGACTTTGAAGCAGCGAAACAACTGTTTTTCAGCCAACCTTCAAGACACTATCCAGTGCAGTTTGTCTGCTAGCTGCTGTAACAATGCTTATAACCTCAGTGATACTGTAAAAATGCAAGAGCTTTTGCAGAGTACAACAATTATTCAGATAAGTATTGGAAGCTAATTAGTAATAATTGTGTTCATAATGAGCTTTTTCTTTGTTGGTTTATTTTTTGCGGCAAGTCCAGAAACATGATGTAAATCATGCTTTTTGGTAAGTAATTACCTTCAATTGTTATCAAGTATTACACCCACTTAATGCACATTTCTAATGCATAAAAGTGGTGTATAATACTTATATTTTGAAGGAAAAATATAGTTTTTAGAGCACTTACATGTATATTAATTTTTTATTAGACTAATAATTTTTTTTTCAGGATTTAACATTGTCATAACCCCTTAAGAACTATAGTCGCAGAAGCAATTTCATCGAAAAATATGAGCATGCAAATGGAAGACATTTATTAAATACATGGTAGATGCTTATCTGTGTGAGCAGCTCAGAGATTCCAAGATTGAGAATACCATATCATTTTTGTAGAACGTTTCATTCAACTTGAAGATAACAATCTGATACGTATCTTGGAGATTTCATCTGTTTAAAAATTTATTTATTTTCTTAAGTCTCGTTCTTATGTTAGGACTGTCCTTTATTTGTATAAATAGTATAGTTTTATGGTTTTAGGAAAGTACATGAAAATGTATATTTCAATATCTTTAATCAAACATTGATCTGTGATAGAAAAAAAAAACTTCTTATGGAGACATATTATTTTTAGAATAGTTTTTAATTTAGACCATTAATTCCTTATCTTTTTTCTTCTTCAAAATTCTTTGATTATAGATGTTCCATATGTTTCATCAGTAAGCATACTGCGTAAATATACGTAATTTAAAGAGATGAGAGAAAAACAGTACATTTTAGCTGCATAAGTTTGGTTACACTATACTCATCACGCCACTTTATTCACTTGACCTAACAATATTGGCCTTCGTCAGTTTAATCGAGCATTTCATAAACAGACTTCCCTAATATATCACATATTATACTTATTGTATTCATTTTGAGCGCATTCAAAAGTAAATACGATTAAGATTTTATAACTTCCGTAATATCGCTACGGACAAATAACAAATATATCAAAAACGGAAATATTTAAGAAATTATGATCTTGAAATCTTTATGCAAAATTTGTTTATAGTATATAGTGATAACTTTACTACATCAAACTATTTATCTCTACATTTCCACAAATTTTAATATTTTCTAATGTGAAAAAAATACATAATCGTTTGATAATCGCAAAGAATAATGACGGCTAGCAGATTTTTAATAAATTAATTTACTAAAAATGACTTCCACATTTTTTTAAAAGGGTAATATAATAATAAAACTCAATTTTAAATATGATCTGTTTAAAATAAAAATCCATCAGTATTGTTTGGTCAGGTTATACGCATACCAAGGAGTCAACAGAGTTGTAGAGAAAAGTTAAAATCATTAAGAAACTATTAAATTTTACAATCTAGTGCATCCTGTGAACAACAGGAGCATAATTTTAATTCAAAGATACATTTGTGTTTAAAACACAGAACTTTTAACGCCACATCTGCTGTTATAAAAAAGAACTGTATTATAGAGTGTGTGAGAATAATGTGGCCTTTGACGGAAGCTTATGCGCCACATGTCTATTTTGTAAATGAAATGCTTATCGATCAAGTATTTGACTTCATCATTCGTAGTAAAAGATTTTCAATGTGATATGCTCGAATGAAGCTAACTGATAATATTTTTTTTAAAACATGAATATACACTTATATTTGTGTAATGATCGTGCATGTAGCTTTACCCACTAAGCTACAAGTGTACTTTGTATATCGAATCATACAATGAAAGAGTACGGTTTGAATGTTATCATACTTTTCTTAAGATTTAATCCACATGTGCTGATGTCTTATCGGAATGTATTTGCCGCAGATCTTTATTATGAAGTATAAACTTCAAGAAAACTTATGAGTTTATTTTTCCAATTACAATCTTAAGTAGATAATATCTCACCAACAAAAAGTTGATATTATGCAGAGAAAATAATTCAGTCAATATTATTACAAAATGGTTCTAAAATATTTACTGTATTGTGGAGTAAAACAGCTATTTATTGCAAAAATTAAAAATATTCCTAGATTTTCAATCAATTTTACTGACTGGCACATAGATTTTACCCTTAAGTATCGTAATTTTTATGGCTTTACCAGGACGTATTGTAATTTTGTACACAACTCTTTTCCTCATTGTATTATATATACTATCAAATATGTCTGGACTATCTTAATTAGGTATAAATTCAAGTATGAGAGAAGAAAAGGCTCGAACACATCGAAAGTTCCAAAGCTTTTTGAACCTCTCACCAGAGCAGTCGCATCAAACAGACATCCATCTGTTACATCACAAGTCCTCCATCACAAGTCATCACGATGTCATCCATACACAAGTTGAATAGTGTATATAAAAATCGCATGTTAATTATTGTGATATTATAGTGTACATCGTATGTCTAAAGCAGTGTTCATAATTGGACAATTTGAACTTTTGCGAAGCAACGCAGCATGAGACCATTTCTACGTAAAAATATTCAATGTCCTTTAGTCTCGTTTTTTTTCTTTCTTCTTATACTTGCATAGACGTGAGAAAAATTTGACGAAGAAAAAATAGTGCAACAAGAAAGTTCAATGAAAATGCTTGACAATCATCGTGAATTACTTGCATTTTGAAAATACTAAATAAAATATCATGCTATAAATTGTATGACATACATGGAACAAAGTAAATGGTGATTATCAACTTATGTAATAGTACAATCTAATAATGGAAAATTACATAAATAAACTTTAATACTTTTATCAATTTCAGTAGTAAAAATATTTTTCATATTGTTTACCTAATATCTATAACATTTTTATAGATTTTGATAACAGCACTGCTTTAAAATAATACAACTTCCTTTATATTACTTCATTGCTTGAAAATAAAAATTAATGAAATACAAGATGTAATTACATTCGTAACATTTCGTTTATGGCTATATTACTGTTTATGACTGTCATTTTTGTTGATATTATTTACTTTGCAATTAGCTATTTTTCATATTTTATACGAATTATGCTACTTCACAAGTATTTATAAAAATACACATCAATATATAACAGTATATGTTAACTTACAGTTTAATTAATTCTAATTTAAGAAAAATAAATAAACATTAGTTTAGAGAAAATAAAGATCTCTGGCATGCAGAAAGTTTTATTTTAATAAATGGCTAATACGGGTTATTCTAAGTCGAAACGTATGATTATGTTTGTGTCTTGTTTTTTACAATATTCTAAATATATTTTTTACAATATTTAAATGGATATCCATTCGAAATTTTTATAATTCATCAAAGTATTCTTGGACAATTTAAGTAAATTGCAAAGTTACCTGCATTAAGGGGTTATGACAGTGTTAAAATTTTGAAAATACCTATTTTTTTTTTATTCACTTTTTTCATAGTTAATAGTCTGTAGAATATGGTCCTGAAAGCCGTTTTTGGCTAAAAAAATTTTCCTCGAAGATATTAACAAAAAACTAACAAATCTGTTTCAAGTAAATTTTTGAAAAATCGTGATTTTTAAATATTTTAATTAGGCCAAACTTGTGGAAAGGATTGTTCTAACCCACTTTTTACAGAGTAATTTCATGAGAAATCTTACTGAAAATATGACTTAAAAACCGTTTTACAAACCGTTTTTTTCTCAAGAGTTATTAATTTAATTATTTCCATAAAATAAATAAAATCTGTAAAATTAATTTGTCTATGTGTGATTTTGTTACTAAACTCAATGTGTTAAAGTAAAGGCATTCAACAAATTTGAATTTGCCACTCGAATAGGTTGTGCCTCACAGCGTCTAGTCGAGAATGAAGATTTCTGTTTGATCGGTATAGTAGAATTTTCTGTAAAGCAGCAGAAAGCAGCCAAACAGCTGTTTTTCATCCAAGACACTAGATCAGTGCAGTTAGTCTGCTAGCTGCTGTAGCAATGCTTATAACCTTATAGTGGTGTTGCAAAAGTGCAAGAGCTTCTGCAGAGTACAAACATTATTCAGATAAGTATTGGAAACTAATTTGTAATAACAGTGTTCATAATGAGCTTTTTCTTTGTTGGTATATTTTTTGCTTTTAGGTATACGGGTGCAAGCCAGCAAAATGGGAGCTTATATTGACTGCCTGAAGTATTATTTTGCATACCTTTTAAGAACTTGAAGTGTATTTAATAATGGTAAGTATTGTATGTAACTGTAATTCATAAACATAACTTGATTATGAATAGCTAACGATAATTTTTATTTTATTTTCAGCTTCTAAATGCTATTATCACACAGCATGACAAGCGCGTACCATCAAATATACTTTATTGTATGTATATTTGAGTACCAAAAGCAAATCAAGGTATGCCGGATATTTTCTGTAAGTATAGCTGAGTTCATTTGTATGATTTACATTATAAACTTTAAATGCCTTTTACTCAAATTTAGTTTTTTCATGCTTTTGATGTACTTGCCGCAGCTTTCTGAAGGAACCGTAACATCAATCCGGATGAACCAAAGTGGAAAACCTTCCTAATGAGTACGGTCACAAACTGAGTGGAGCAGAATTGGCAAAAATAAGTTCAAAGTGAATGTTACGTATGTTTACATATGTAACATTCACTATAATTATTAATATTGTCAATATATGTTTAATTAATTATATTAATTTTGTGTTTTTCAGGAATCTGTTCCACTTAGTCTGAGACCAGACTCATAATGAAGATTTGGTACTTTGATTCAACAGGATTGATGGTACGGTTCCATCAGAAACATGCGGCAAGTAAATAAAAGTGATGAAAATCATGATTTTTGGTAAGCAAATACCTTTAATTGTTTTTAAATGTTACACTCACTTTATGCATATTATTTATGCATAAAAGTGATGTATAATACTTGTATTTGAAAGCAAAAATATAGTTTTTAGAGCACCTATATATCTATTAATTTTTTTCAACACTAACAATTTTTCTTTTTTTTTCAGGTTTTAACACTGTCATAACCCCTTAAAATAATAAAATCATCCAGTACAAAAAACGAAATTTTGCTTACAAGCAAGATTCATTTATCTACTTTTATCTGCATTTAATATACATTTTCCAAATAAACATTTCTCACAAACAAATCAAACTGTCCCCTAAAAGCAATAACCTTTTCATTAGATGGAATTCAAGTTTTCCATTTCCGGTCACCACAAACTATGTAGAACGTTATAGAACACTAGGTTATCATCCGGCTCCTTAATACGCAATTCCCGTCCAATCTCAATCTCGTCCTCCTGAATATGCCCTCCCCCTTTTTCTCTCCTCTCACTCGGGTTGGCGCCGCTTTTTCCCTCATTTCGCAGGTACCTATATACTGGCCTTCTGCAGAGATCTGCCGTCGCTCCCGCACACCTCCCCCGCCGCGAGCCGACATTCCGGAGGCCAATTCGCTGCCGACGGGGCGACTGTAGCCACCTCAATTCCGAGAAATAAAAGGCGCGAAACTCTTTATAAGGTCGCTTTCTCACGGCGTCGGCGGCGATAATTCACTGGATGCGCAAGTTGCGGGCGTTGCGGCCCCTCTGCATCCACCAGAAGGGAACAGGACTATCAGGATTAAGCTACTCGCTCGCGCGCAGTTCTATTCTCTCGGTGTGTATGTTGAGATTGAAGAAAGTGCTTACAGGGATTAGAAGACATTAATGCTCTGCCATCAGTTAGGAAAATTCTTCGAAGCCCCGCAAGTTTTGCCGCTATAATAAATACGCGGCTTTTTTGAAGATTAATATTTTTTTGGTCTCTACACTCTGAGAGGGAATAAAACGTTGATGAATAGAGGGATGAGTACCATGACAAAAGACTGTTCGATGAAAGCGACCGAGGAAAGATAATGAAATTAAGTCGTAAAGAAAAAAAAAGTCAGAACAAAGAAAGCGTTAATATAATTCTAAAGAGACTTTAATATTATTTTTATCTGCGCATCATAAATGCTTTAAGATAGGTAGTTCTTGCATTTTAAGAAAATTCGTTTTTGTCTGTTTATGAAAAGAAGAAAAAACAACGATTTTCTGCATCAATATAATTTTCTATGCAGTTATCATTTCCCGCATTTGCATCGTTATAGGAGACAAATAAAGCAAAAATAAAAAAAGGGAATGAGACGGGCAGAGTCGTCCTATTAGTTGTCCCCCGCGTAAATCTATATATTCATCGAGCCCTGATCGTGCGCTGGCGTCTTTCAAGAAACATCAGGCGCGACCGTGAAAGAACCCGCCGAATTTGCATAATACGAAATTCACCGGTCGATACAACAAGCCGTAAACGGCGAATTTTTTTATATACATCAGGGATCTTAATTAAGCGAAACACCGCGATGACGCTTAAACGTTTACTAGTTTCTGTGTCGTGTGTTCCTGGAATTCAAATTCCAAATTCCTTGGATTCATCTGGTCTTTATATTGCCTCATCGTGTAATTATTGAAAAGAGAGAATGAGCGATCGTTAATTCTTTGAAACTCCGACGGGATCCTGTCGATGAGAGGAAATCGGTAGTCTTTTAAATTCCTATATTCAGACAGGTTTATCTGCACACCTATCCACAATAGGAGCTAGTAGGTTCAAAAGTGTTTTATCTCCAATACCGACTTTTATAGTATTAGGTATCGACACAGGATATATATTAAAAATATATATCATGTATATACCGACCGACAACACACGACAATAAAATTTTTTGCATTTTACATAGTTCAAGAACATTTGAGAGAAAGAAGACTTAAATAAAAAAAATGTAACTGGAAAAAAGCGAACATTCCGAACATCGTACATTCACAAGCACTGATAGTGAATGTTAGTTAAAAACTAAAGGGTATAACGTTATATAGCAGAGAAACAAATTTAGGGTAGTTACCGTTGCTGTTACTGTAAGCAAATAAACGACGCATGACAGTGGCCGGATATAATACCTTAATTAAATAGTCTCACGTGAGTTCACCGCAAACGTGGCTGTGCTACATAATGTGAAAATATAATATTGATTATATTGGCGAGGAGGTGTTATCGTATACCAATGATACAAGTTAGATAAGATGTTATGACACTTTTATTTTTGCGTAAAAGGAAGAACCACTGCTAACTGAATTTGCAGAATGTTTTCTTTTTTTTTCTTTATATTTGGTTCTTCTCGCTCTGAGAGTAGACATTTGGAAATATTTAAATAGTATTATAAAATTAAAAAAAAACTTAAAGTTGTAGATTTTAAAAGCATGAATGAGAAGGAAATGAATTCATATTTCAAGGAGATGTGGTATATTATAAGCATTTTTTAGATGAAATGCCAAAAAATAGATATTTACAATTCAAAAGAGCAGATATTTTTTTAAGTCAGCATTTTTAAATCAAAAATATTAACTCTTGAAAAGTTTTAAAATACACAATTGTTTGTTTATGTATATTTTTAGAACTTAGCATATCTCTTGCACGCCTAAGATGCATGTCAAAAATTTCAGCGCATTATACATGCATCTCTTCGAGAGTTATGATTTTAACGAAATTTGATTTTAAATACATACATTTGTAAACCAACATATACATTCATATAATTTAAAAAACTTACGGAAAATTTACAAAAATCTGTCTTACAAAAATATATTCTCTTCGAAAAAGTAAAGCTATCACTTGTATTAGTTTCGGAAACAAGAGAAAAATAATACATTCTCAAGTCGTTTACCACACGATATTATATAATGCCATGCGTCATGGCATCATTGTTCCACACGCATGGAATAATGGTTGTGTTATATCTATGATTAAAAAAAAGTATGTCAGATTACCTATATATCTGCAAACAATTACCCAATAAAATTTATTCCATGACACGCAAACTTGCACAGCAGTTCAAAATATCGTATTTCTTGAATTGTATATGAATATCGGCCCTCAGTGGCTGTTTCTCAATCGAATTCATGCATGGATTTTCCACGCACTCTGAATCGTCTTGTTTTTTCTATGTTCGTGCGGAGACTTTCTTATTTCTTTTTTTTTGTACTGCTTTACTTATATAGATACAAGGCTCTTCGTTCCTTCTTTTTAGTTGAGATCCAGGCAACAATGTGAGGACGCAAGAAGACACACAAAATATATATGCTCGTAATCCCTGGAATGGAAAGCTTTTTTTTGCGAATACTTAATTGGATTTAGGAAATAAATCTAAGTTGTTGAATGAACTAACTTGAATCGATTTGAGCTTAAATTTAAACATGTAATACTTTGTAGTGATGATATTGTTTAAAAAATATAAATTACTGATATACAATTACCTCAGGATTTATCAAATTACGGTAAATAAAAAGGTATTTGTGCAGTAAAGGTAAATGAAAATAGAAAAATCTATAATATTTTAAATTTGATTAAATTTAACCATATTTACGAATAATGCCATTGTTCAGTACATTTGAATGCAAGCACACTAAGGCAATTGTCGTAGATCTCTCGAACAAAGCAGATTCCTTGATGTATTTTGCACTTAACGGTGAGCTATTATATTGCAATGATTCTCCCTATTTTTAAACACAATTCAATTGCAGGTATTCCGTTCGTTGCATTCTACGCTCTTTCTTTGTCAACAGTTCTCAAAATAAACAGTGTGATGCACATTTGACAAATTTTAAAATTCGCTTGCATTGATTCTATCGCTTAATCCTTCCTTCCCTTCGTAAATATAATAATTTAAGTGACTTCAAAAAAGTTATGAAATCCTTCTTCGATTGAGGCAAAAATATTTCATCAATGTGTGACATTTTTAATTAGACTGGTGTACTATGCATTATGGGTTACAAGATAATTAGTAAGGTGAATCACGATGATAATTTCAAAAAATCAGTCATAAATTTCAACATTTTTATATTACAATACGAAAAATTTTCATGTGTTTGAGATGCTTTTTGCTGAAAAAAATATAAAACGAAACTTTTTGAGTGACGTTACGATCGCATGAGTAAATAGAAGTATCATCAGGCACTTGAGTTAGTCTCTTATGAAAATAATCGTGCGTCGATGTTCTATGGTACGTCATCATGTGGAGACAGTTATACAGATAAAAACTTATAACAATTTTTCATTGTAAAATACTGGCAGAAGTCTTCTTTGTACTAAACTCCGTTTCGTTATCCAAAACATTTTTGATTAACATTGGAAAGATTGAAACTACATTTGTTTATTAAACCAAAATGCAATGTTTTAGTATTACCATCATAATAAAACACATTAGCTTAGTCTATTATTATATGTGTAATTATACGTAATGTTTGTAAAAAGACTGAGAACTACGTCATAAGGGGAAAGTATATAACATCTGCCGCATAACGAAGTAATTGAGAATTACTTAAAAGACCGTCAGTTTCTTTCAGAATATTTAATAATATCAAATTATGTGGTTATTGAATCAACAAAAGTTGTATACGCCGAGTCCCATAACACCGAACAAAATCACGCAATTTAATTTTTAATGATACGACGCAGAATGTTTGTAAAAAACGAGAACTTTGACTAGACATGGAGTCACACAGGTCATGTTGGTGCTGACACCTCTCGATATTAATCACGTTATTACAACAAGGAATATTCCCTCGGTAAATCTCGAAAAGCTGCAAGAGACGTTTGCAATCGACGCCACGTATACCAGCTAGCTCGAAAACACGAGCGATAAAGCGAATAAAGATACACGGAAAAATAAGAGAGAAAAGAGATCGAAGGAGAGAGAGAGAGAGAGAGAGAGAGAGAGAGAGGAAATACCAAGTGTCCGAGTGGTTCGCACGCGGCGAAACCGTTAGTCAGTGGGCAAAGCGCCATTTTCCCATTGGCTCGCAGAGATGTTGTATATGTGCAGAGCAAGGGCCGATCACTCGGCAATGAAAATCGACGCCGGCGCCTGAATACATGTATAGATAGCGAAAAAGAGAGACAGAAAAGTAGCAAGTAAACGTCCTGTACTGAAATATTTGCTGGACATAAAATTTGTTCGGTCCGTATGATACGAAAGTTTTCAGTTGTACTGCATGTATGGAATACAATTTTTCCAACTAGCAGTTGTCGCAACTTCATAGAAAACGTTATTAACGGAATAAAACATGCACAATAATTTATAAAAAAAACCCTAGAAAAGTTTGTCGGTCTTCCTCATTTCGGCATCCCCCTTCGGATCCTTCTTACTTTTTCGAAGTAGAGACAAGTTCGAGTTATTATGCATATGACAATTATAATTTTTTACTATATTTTAAACCCTTCAAGGCTTATTTATTTAGTGTACCTAAGCAAAAAATAAAATAAAAGTACTCCGAGAATGTAGACAACGCTTTTCTCGGGCGTGCGCTTGATTAACACACCGTGTATAGAACGCAAGTCGTAAAGTCAGCATGAAGAGTCAGCGCCACGATTACAAAGCTATAAACAAGTGTTGAGTGCGTTATCAATTACGGTTTTCATCGTAAGTCCATAACGCAGCAATAATGGTCTGGGAGATGAAAAAAAAATCGCGCATAGAACATCGGATGACGGGCATACACGAGTGAAGAAATTCTTTCCTCTAGAAAGGGAGGGGGAGAGAGCAAGAGAGAGAGAGAGAGAGAGAGAGAGAGAGAGAGAGAGAGAGAGAGAGCGTAGAACACCGGGTTTATTAGCAATCCTAATCGAAACTTTAGCACGTGTATAAAAAGTTAATTTCGATGCGCGCGCGCGCGCGTGGCCTGTGAGGTAAGCGTTTGCGAATTTGACGCCCAGAATTAAATGAAAAATGATTATTCGACGAGATGATTTTCCTGGTAGAGCCGTCGTGACGTGGGTGGAATTCGAAATTCGACTCCCGTCGATCGATTCTCTTTTCTCCTTGGCTTCTATGTACAGCCCGAGCGCATATAAATAATAAAAATTCGAGACCTTTAATTTTCTCGAAACTTTGCGGAGATCCATCTCTCTCCAGACAATATTTCCATCCCGAGAGTTATATTATGTAAACACAGAGCGCGAATACACATACACACTCCACGCGCATAATACACGTATGTGTACTGTATGTGTGCGTTGCATACATCGAGCCTATATCGTTATACAAACCGATATTGCAAAACTTCAGTCATCTCTCTCGCTCGTTATTATCATCTCTCCAACACATACGCCACACACAGAGGCGTCTCCGGCACGCCAGTGTATACAGACGCCGCCGAGCAGAGTGTGTGTTCATATAAACGGTACGTCGCGTTTTTTTTTTTTCGCGCAATATCGATCTCCTCCGGCTCTGCGCTCGTTCTTTCTCTCTTTCTCTCTGTTGCGTCTCGTCTCTCTCTCTCTCTCCCTCTCTCTCTCTTTCTCTTTCTCTCTCTCCCGCCTCGTCCCTCGAGCTCTAGTACTTCCCTCTTTTATGCGCTCGTCTAGCCGTTGCTACTCTAAAATTTTGAAGAGCGTCGTGGCCGTTCACTCCGCCACGAGGAGTGGCAAGTTTACAGACTTCGCGCGCGCGCTCGCGCCGCGGCTGATGCTGCGATGACGGTTACGCCTCAACGCGCTTTTTCGACTACATTGATTTTTTTTTCCCTTTCCGTTCTGTCTATCTCGGGCAGACACGGCGGCTGCTACAACATCGATCGCACTTTTCTTTTTTTAATGAGCGCGCCAGACGAAGATATCGAGGTACGCCGGCCTTTAAATACTTATTATTGCGCGCTAAATAATTTTCATGTTCCAAGTCCACTTCGACGCTTGCAGTCGGCTTCTGCCTTGCGCGCCGCCGCTGCTTCTGCGTACACACGCGGCCTGTCGAAGCTTCAGACGCTCCTCAGACGTTATAGTCATTATATGACTTCGTCTTTATGCTAATAACCCCTTCGCCCTTACAGTCCAACGTATTTTTTGCATTTTACTTCGTGTTACCATGCGACTACACGCCCCGACGGGGACGCCGCACAGGCCGGCAGTTTCCAAGCGAAATTGGTCAACTGCTCGCTCTCAAGAGCTTCGTTCGAAGAAAATAAAAATTGTTAGAAAATTAGGTGCTTTGACTGACGAGCGTGGGGCAGGCTTACGTAACGCGAGCCACGCGCTAAAATAACGCATTTTACACGCACATCGATTCACTTTGTTCACGATAAGTCAGTACGCGCACAATGTGCAATTAGTTTACGTTGCTCGAGTGTGCATAAAAACGCTCATTATTCGATTATAAGAACACAGCGCGCGTCGCTCGCGAATTCGCTTTGTCCCTCCGACCGAGCGCGCGCAGTTTCTGCTGCGCTAAAAACAACGCGCTCGTGTTGATATTGCTTAGCAATAATCGATACCAATAACAAGGAAAAACAATAGCGATTATTAAACAAAAAAAGAAAACAAAAAAAAATGTGCGAACGATCTTCATTATTAAATTAAGATAACAGCAGCGGCACAGATGAGAAAACGAAAAAAGAAAGGCTGCAGATTAACACGAAAGAGAGAGAGAGAGAGAGAGCCCCGGGGGAGGGGGGCTAACGAAAAACTCACCTTGAACAAGTAGCGGTGCGTGGAGTAAACAGAGGAGCGCCAGGCAGCCGTAACCGCTGACCAGCAGCGCGAAACCCTTCTTCATCCTTGTCTCTTTCTCTCCGTCTCGCGCATAAACTTCTTCCTCTCGATTCGCTGCTCCCTCGGCGCAATTATTCACGCGGCTGCATCGGCAACATCTTCATCCGCTCCGAAATAGTGTGTACCGGAGTGTTCGATTTGTTTATCCCCCCGCTACCGCCCCCCCTCGAAGACTGTTGCTATCGACTGGCTTTTTGTCTCTCGGGCTGCATCTGCACGCGAATCCGACGCGATTTAAAAGACACTGCAGCTGGCGCCGAGAGCGAGATCTGCGTGCGAGAATACGTATACACCGAGGTAACACGTGTTTGTGTATATGCGTACGTTATATACGTTATACGCAAGCCGCGCTCGCGCGCTTTCTCCGCTGCTCGTCAATATTATGCTCCGGTTTTTTTTCCTCTCCTCTCCTTCGCGCTTATTTTCGCGCGAGTGTACGTGCATATACACGCGCGCAGGAGAAAAGGCCACTGCGTGCGTACTGCGTATATACTGCAGCCGGCGAAAAATGCTGCGTATATATATGTATACACGCGGAAAGAGAAAGTGCGTGTAACAGGCTGGCGACGCAGACGGAGCAGCTGTTCACCGGAGGCTGCCGACGGCGGCGGCAGTACTCGGACGTCTTCTTCTACGCGAGCAACAGCACGCGGCCATTTTCGAGGCTATATACGCGCGCTCTCGCTCGCGCGACCGATACGCGGCATAAGCTGCCTCTCTCGTCTCGCTCACTTGTGCGAGTACGCCGTGTACTTGGATTACGGAGCTCTCTGCGCTTGATACACCTGTATACAGGTTAGAAGCTCTCCGTGTCCTTCGTATCGCGTATATACCTGGCGTATACACCTATATGGACACTGCTGCAGGCTGCGATCGGAGCACAACACATGCACCCGCGCACGCACTCTATACGTATATACAGATACGCATACGCGATTCACAATGCGTATATACGATACTTATATATATATACGCCCACACCCTGTTCGACAACAAAAGTGAGGCGAACTATATAGCTGTCGGTAAGCCCGAGCACACTTATTCTATCGTTGCGGCCGCAGCTCCTCGCCGATATGCCGCCGTCACATCGCGCCCGGCGCGATTCCGCGTATATAACTCCGCGAGAGAGCCAACGAGCACACTGCGATGCTTCTCTGCGTATTCCAAGTCTCCCCGCGATGTCCTCGGCTTCCTCTTCGCGAGAGCCTTGTCTCTCTCTCTCTCTCTCTCGCGCGCGCGCGTCGCGAACTGATTCGCAAGTATCGCGGCGACGTTTGTGTACACACTGCGCGCACAGCCAGAGTACAACACACACCGCTGTGTCCTCGCCAATGTCCGGTGTGTTTCGGACGGTTTTTGTTGCTATAGCTCAGCTATATACACATACACGCACACCGCACCGACGGACTATACTCGCTCCCGCGACTCTCAACTCTGCTCTGTACTTAGAGATACTACTCTCTCTCCCCGCGAGGCTCGGTTGATGAACACTCGCTGTTACACACGCCGAGGTTATAAGCCGCGGCGGAGAGGGGGGAGCCGCGAGTGTGTTCGATTATGAGCCGCCGCCGCCGCCGCCGCCGTGTTGTTTTGCGCGGCGCCGGCGGCGCTCGCGGCCGAACACCGGACTATACAGAGTGGTAGGCGCATGCGCGCGAGTGATCCCGTCGTTGCGGCGGGATGTTCGAAATTTGTGCATTGTTTCTTTTTTTGCTCTGTTGGACGGTGATGAGAGAGGTTTTCGGAGAAATGAGTGGAGAGAGTTTTGTAAATGTCAGTGTTATTCTATTAATACAACGATTTTCGTATAAAAATTACAAACTTAGTTTTATTGCTGCTGTAATATTATTGTAATATTGCAAACGCATTTTCTAATGTAATATTGCAACGATGATATTTTTTCAATTTATTTTTTTGTTATTTTTTTGTTTTTTATAAATTATGCCTGACGATAAGAATACGTGGAATTACGCTTGGACGCGCTGTTATATGATAAATGTAAAAACTATAAAAGTTTCCATACAATATATAGATACGCAGAATATATAATTTACAATGCTTAATGTTAAGAGCAGTATTGAGACTTCACGAATTTTAACTTAGTTAACTAGCACCGTTTAATGCACGTCTCTTAAAACATCTATAAGGTTTGCCTTCGTTAATATCATGCGTTATACTGAATGATCGGACATACGATTAAAAAAACACCATTTTATTACATCGAAACTCGGAAATGCTACAAAAAGTGTAACTTTCTACAACTTGAACTTTAAGTATAGACGTTGCTACGCACATGATATTATTTGAGCATTAAAGTATAATATATTTATAACAGTTAATATATGTTTTGTTCATCGTTATACGCTAATACGTTTAACGTATCAGCTATTAAACTAGAGAAATTATAATCTAGAAATATTTTACTCCGGTCAATAAACTCGTTAACGACCACAATTGACTTCTCGTAAGCAGTAAAATTTTGACGGTTTTCTGCGATTCAACAATTTTACAAAATTCGTAACGCATAAAAAAATTGCTACACGGTGGTAGAAAATTCAAAAATGTTTTAACGCTTCTCACGTCGGAAACTATATAGTAAAGCGAGACAGTGGCAGTGGGGACAATATAAAACGCGCAGAATATACAAATCTTCACGTTCTTATCAATTATATTTTACATTTGCGTTTGGCTTCCCCACACTCGGGAGATAGACGATCTTATCAATTTCTTGCCAATAGTTTGCACGATGAATCCAATTTTCTGCAATTTGTCATGATCCAGGATCTTTCTACCGTCGAAAATGTAAGCCGGCTTCATCATTTCCGCGTAGATCCTCTTAAAGTCCAGTTCCTGAAAAAATATAAAAAATATCGTTATCCTCAGCGTTGTACTCGGTACGCAGTGCGCAGCCTATTTTTTTTTCAAATCCTGGAAACGAAAATAAAAGCAACACTCTACCATGAATTCATCCCACTCCGTGCAAATGACGATGGCGTGCGTATTCTTCGTAGCGCTGTACGCGTCCTTGTAAATACTGATGCTTTCTCTTACGTGTTCCGGCTCTGACGTCACGCTCGGATGAGTTAGATCCAGAAGAATCTGCGACTGTTCGACCTGCGGCAAAAATGCGGGTGAGTACGAAAATTTACGCACGTATGACAATTCGAATTAGGCTTGCGCGTGTCGTACGACGGCTTCCTTATCGCTTCGCGAAAATCCCTCCTGCAAACAAGCGGCAGGTGTGCGTACGCGCAGTGTAAATAACTGTGGAACACCAACTGTTTGCAATCGCGAGCGAAATCGAAAAATCTGTATCGCACGTCAGTCGCTCTGCGAATTATCCAAATTTTTCAAGCGGGATTCACGTGACAGGCTGCGGCGTGCGACGCGGCCTTGATGGAATTCGCGTTCTATATACCAGCTCGTGATAGTCACGCTGTGTATACAGAACGCGCGAATGTTTTTTTTAAACGAACATTTTATTACGACACGCGCATAACAATGCTAGTCGCGCATTGGCGGCAATGTACCTTGGGGTCGTAAATGTGCAACTTGGCGCCCTCGTCCAGTAGGGTTTTGGCAACGTGGATGGCCGGCGACTCGCGCGTGTCGCCGGTGTTCTTCTTGAAGGCGAAGCCCAGCAGCGAGATCTTCTTGTCCGTGACCGTGTTGAAGAGCGACTCGATCACCTGTGGAGGATGGAAGTTATAGTAAGGTGTACGGACTGGTGTAAAGGAGCTGTTTAAAACTGTTCTCTAAAAATTCGAAACATCAATGCTAAAATCACCATGAATCAACGGATTCATGGTGATTTTGTGCTACAGTGCCGTCACTGATTCTATAGAACGCTTATGGACATATATTTTTAAATTGGCTGCATTTTGCAAAGACAATTGAGTCTTCCTCGTAACCGTCGATACTCGCGATTATTAACCATTATAACTGATTGAAAAGTGCGCTTACACACGATTTGAACATTCGTCGAACGACCTTTGCATCGGCTGAAGCGACGACGTTTACGCGCATACCCTTGCAGAAAGGCACTAATTGAAAGTCACAGAAGAATAAAAAGCGAATAAGAAATACTCTCCAATTAGCGTCATTATCTCTCTCTCTGCAGGTGTATAGCGTATTTTTACGAGGAAAAGATGTGCTGCAGCGCGTATAAACGTTTTTGCGCCACTGGCGATTTCCTCGAATGAATTCTGATTCGAGGCCGCGCAACGACTGTATACATTGCGACCAATGGATTCAGAAGCGTATAATACAATTCGAAATCGTGTTGCGTGACTCGAATCGACCTCGGTGCGGAGAATCGAACGAACCTTGGCTGAGAATCGGGACTTTTGATACTCGTTCATGTCGATGACCTGCTGCCAGTAGGCCGCGACCTCGGGCAGGTTCAGGCACTCGCAGATGTAGACGAGATTGAGAATGTCCTTTTGGAAGCAGGAGCCGCCGAAACCGACGGAAGCTTGCAGGAACTTGGAGCCGATCCGCGAGTCGAGGCCGACGGCTCGGGCGACCTCCGACACATCGGCTCCCGTCGATTCGCAGACGGCCGACAGCGAGTTTATGCTCGATATCCGCTGGGCCAGAAAGGCGTTGGCTGCCTGCAAGATTTCGATGGGAAATTTTTATTTTAAAGGGTTATAGGTGAGCGATCGTTGCTGTGGTGTATACGGCTCGATCTTACGGACGATGTTATCAAATTTTTAGTCTTAGCTGTCATTTTCGAAAAGTTAAGCATATTTACTCAAAATTAGGCAGTTATTCTCGCATTTGCGTTTACTTCTTTACGCGAGGGTAGACTCACTGAACTAGATTGTGAACATTAAATTTTGTTTTTGCAGTTTTTACGCTTACATTCCAGTGGCGAGACGTCTACTCAACTAAATTATTTGTACGCAAATCACATAAATTATGTGAACAAAATTAGCGGTACAATACACAAAATCTATCTGTAAGTGCCTTCGCCAATTCCATTTACGAGCGACGAAATAACTGGCGATTGCGCTGCACGAAAGCGGTAATTGAATCGATACCGAGTCGAAGAAATATTTACGCTGCCTATGCACTAGTCGCTCTACCTCAAATTTAAAAATTCAAGAACACTTTCCGCAAACGAGAGCAGCGCACACTCTGGGCAACTTTACAATACACAAAAAGACCATCAGACAGTGCATCGCGCAATACCGACCAATTTCGACAATTCCGAGCTCCAAGTGTTGGTGGTGAGGATGTTCTTCCGCGGTATCCAGTGCTCGTAGACTTGGCAGAGCTGCTCGATTGCCGCTTGACCCTCCGGCGACTCCTCGCCACCGATGAGAACGCGATCGGCGTGCATGAGGTCCTCGATCGCCGTACCCTCTGCCAGAAACTCGGGATTCGACAGGATCTGCAACGGTGGCATGCGCAATTGTGTATTTGCGTATATTACATCGCTCTCAATTATCGTCAACGTCGTATGCGTCATTCGACTTGTATATGACCGATTCTCATAGAAAAATGCACTTTTCGGGGGTCCAGAAATCGAAAATTCTTTTGTTACGCTAGAGGTTTCGGACCGATCGGATTTTCTTCTGTTAGCTGATAAATAGTCAAAAATGCAGAGGAACATATAGGAAACATGGAACATTAGAATTTAACACGGGGAGGTGTATGTATTTATTTACTTTTTTTTTGTCCAACGGACAAAACTTTTGATCAGAGCATCGAATTTGGGTATATTTCGTTTAAAATTAAAGCTCTTTTGTTTTACATTATTGTGGTGTAATTTGAAATTTTATTTGTGCCTCGGAAACATTCGTAGTTGTCACTATTCCAGTATTTCGACACATTAATTTTTTGTAAAAAAACGTAAAATGGCTCAGAAATATGGTTACTAGTAACTTTTCTATCTTTTGGCTTACAGAAAGTCTCATCGGTCCCAAAACCTCCAGCTTTAAAAATAAAATTTCGATATCTGGACCCCCGAAAAGTGCATTTATATGAGAATTGGTCATATACTTTCGTCTCGCATTTCTTCTTCTTAACGCGTACAACTTGCGCAACGACTGCGAATATTCGCGGCGCGAAGTTTCTTTTTCAGCTTAGCTCAATTCTACTCGTCGGGCTTGCATAATGAGCCGAGAAAGAAAACGAGAGAGAGAGAGAGAGAGTAGGTATAGGTATAAGTAGACCGAAAATTTATTGCGCTGTAAAAATCTGAATGGAGTCACTTCTGTCCGCGGCCCAGGCGCGAGTTTAAGTATACGTCCATAAAAAAAATTGCAGCATACGCGAGACGTCCGCGCTGCAAGCGCTTATAATAATTAAATTTAATAATTAACGGCTGCACGCGCAATAAACGACGCCGTCCCCGCGCGTACACTTGTATATATACGCACATATATACAGTTCTTTCAAAACCGACGATCGGCCACGCACACGGCTGCGCCCGCAAAGAAAGCCCGCGCCAACGTTAAATTTGCAATTTACACGCCGATGCATAATACGCGCGCGTCATATATACATATATAGACACACGTACGAGTTACGCGTACACTGTACACATTACGCGCCGGAGCTGAAAAGAAGAGGCTGCAGCGCGGGACGGGTCAGCGAGCAGGAAAAACGAGTTCCCGTTAAAGGCATGTGGAGCATCGAGCTCCTCGTGCATGTGTGGTGTGCGTTAGACACTATATATATATATGTATATAGCACATACCTGATAGGAGACTCCGGGCTTGTGATTGGCGCGGAGTATGTTCATGATGCTCTCGGCCGCGCGAACCGGCACCGTGCTCTTCTCCACGACGATCTTGTCGCCGGCGGCGATGTCCGCGATCATCCGCGCCGCGCTCTCCACGTACTTGAGATCGGCGGCGCGGCCCTTGCCGTTGCCGAACGTCTTCGTCGGCGTGTTCACCGAGATGAAGATCAGCTCGGCCTCCTCGATCGCCTGCCGACGAGTCGCAATTCAATTTTGTATGTATAATATGTCGTGCATAGCTTTTAATTATTTTCTGTGTATGCGGTTACATTTTTTTTGCAGCATTAAAATTATACTGCGTTCGATTATAACTCGACTATAGACCGCACCTTTGCGGTTCTCATTCTTTAATGCTTATCATTAATTATTCAGGATTTATAGGGTTGAACGTGTTCTTGTCGAAAGAAGCAATTGAATTTTTATCTTTGACACGGTATCGTAACGTTAAAGTCCGATTTTAAATTTACTGAAAATTGAATTGGCGCGGGTTGCGCTTATTGATTTTCTCGATGCGCGGGCAGCGTGCGGTAAATGAAATATAATCTGACGGAATTATTTACGTCATTGAGAAAAATAAAGAGTAATTTTTACCAGATTGTCTGGCAATCCGACCACAGAGTGCAAACACCAAAAAAATTGTTCGGTATATGTATTGTTTTGTAAATTGATCTGTTGTATTTTTTTTTTAATTTACAATTTTAATATTTGTAGCCTTTTCTCGGATTACCAAACAGTATGGTAAAATTTACTCTACAATTTTTCTCAATAGTATTAATTAGTGTCTACCATTTAAAATAAAAACCATAATAAACGCATTCCTCGAGTACAAGGCATACGACACTTTACGAACATTTCATTCAATGCAAAATCAAACGATATAGAATATGTTTTACCAGACGTCTTCTACACGCTATTTCTCATTCAAATTAAAGTATAGCATTGTTCTATTTCTCAACGCACCTTCAATTTCATACATCATTAATACAAAGGCTTTCTACTCTTCGCTGCGGTCGTTCATCAACGAGCCAACATAAATCTGTCAGACTATCAGAGTAAGAAGTCTCGCCGCGGGCTCACCTGGGCGATGTCGGTGGAGAAGAAGAGGTTCTTGCCGCGGCAGCGCTGCACGACGTCGTCGAGGCCCGGCTCGTAGATCGGCAATTTCGACGAGTTCCACTGGGCGATCCGCTCGCTGCTCTTGTCGACGACCGTCACGCGGATGTGGGGACACTTGAGGGCGATAACGCTGCAGGTCGGCCCGCCCACGTAGCCCGCGCCGATGCAGCAGATCTTCGTTATCGGCATCGTTGGGTAAGCCTCCGGACGGGACGAGCGCCGACGATGCTGATGATGATGATGATGATGACGATGATGATCGCGGTTACGCCTCGTCGTCGAAGCCGTGGTGAGGCCGATTATTGGACGCGCGAGCCTCGAGATTTCCAACGGTTGTTTCTGCTGTCGATGGGATAATGGTTTTTTAATACGCGATAAACTCTGCGATGTCGACTGCTGCGAGTCACTTTGGCGTGTGCTCAAATTGGTTTTTGGAAAATTTGGTTCTCAAAGAATGCGAATTTAAAAAAGTGGTTGATAAAACGTGTGCCACTACGAAATTCGCGTAATCCTAAATTTTATTATACAGCTTTTAATATGTCTATTTTTGAAAATTCACTGATTAAGTCACGCGAGAACTCCACCATAAGCTTTTCAAAATCACGCTATCGCAATGACGTACCTACTATAGGCTTGCGATATAATTAATATTCTATGTACACCTCAAGAGTTAAAATTATATACCTATAAAATTGAGCTCAAGGCTCGTTCTAGCAAAGACTGATTTAGTATCTTCGTCGGTGCAGGTTTAAATAGACAAGTGCCACTTCTTCGCGAAGAAAAATCAGTAAGAGGTGGGGAGAAATCGAAAGGTAAGCTTCAATGGAGTTGGAAAATAATTCCGAGATAAGAATTAACTATGAAGGAAGTGGTGAGTTCCTTGTAAATCGTATTACGACATAAGAGAAAGATGTTTATCAAAGACTTATTTAGAAAATGCGGAAGCCACAGTCGAAGCAAAGTTTGGTGTAGTAACAAATGCTTACTTCGGCAATTAAACACCTCTAATCAGACGATAAAATAAGCTATTTTCTATAGCGTGATAAATATGTATATATAAATCTTAGACGCATAACAATTCATGTTTAATAATGACTAACAGATACCCCTAGAAATATATGTTATATATCATTTGACAGATTAAAAGAAAATAACGTTCATCTCGATGACAATGAGTCAAGTAAGTTTATTTATAAATGCATTCGAGCATCAGATAATACAGCGAATTATTTTAACACATCGATTCTACTTAAAATGTTAAATATTTCATTGCGCATTATGAATATTGTCACAGCACTTTGTCATGCTCGTATCTCAATCTTTTTCAATACACATGATTTGTACTTTTATCTTGCTTAACAGCTGTATAGCATTGTAGTGCAATAAGTGCAATTCTTCATTAACCAGGCTATCAAGCTACTCAATCGGTACACAATAAATCGAGATAAAATTAATACCTACGAATTGTGTACCGCAATAAAAGTCAGCCAATAACGAGAATCAATTATGCTCATCTTACAGAAGTCAATACGAATTGGTCGCTTTTTATTTATAAGAGGGATATCTTTTTAAAATTATCCCTTGGGACTCTAACAATAAATCCATTTAGTAGTAAGTTGAAAGTGAGAAAACCAAAATTTATCTGCATCATTAGGTGCTCTAGTAAAAATGTATATCCTGCGCGCAAAACAACGAAAATTATACCATTTTAAATACGGTGGTATAGTCAATGAACCAACAAATCAAATCTCGTTCAAACAGAAATCTGAAAAAGATTTCCACTTATGCAAACTACCGCATTATCTTTAGAAATGATTGAAATTCAATAAATGCAGTCGACGTATATAGGTAAATCCCATTTAATAAGAACAACCGTGAAAATTCGTTAGTTTACATTTCAATCCAGAAATGCGTTCAAAATAGAAGTGTTTGCATTTAGTTCGAGTATACAAAGGAGTTTGCCGCTGCTTACTTTTTACGGGAACATCTGTTCTACATTTTTTCGATTAAAAGCCTGTTGTTAACTATGGAATTTTAACTGAACAAGTATGATACGATTACGTCGCAAAGCGTAATCATTCTCAGCAGGCATTTTATATCACGTTTTACACGTGCATTTTTAAATTCAACGACCGCGCGCAGATAAATATAACAAAGTCTTCACAGCTGATGTGCACAAAATAAAGTTTGTCAAATGAATCACGGATTTTTGTTTTGTTTCTCTTACAAGCCCATTGTTAAAAAAAATCGTAAAATAAATATAGCTATTGTTAAATTAAAAAGTATGATTTCTGAGCTATTATTATTATTAGTAACGAATACTGCCACATCTCATAAAATTTTCGGGTTTTGCATATAATTAAGAAAGTAACCTTGTATACACTTTTACGAAATTTGTGTTTAAAAAGTAATTATTTACTGAGACGTGTATATTAACTATCATAGTGTTTTGAAACTAACTTTAAAATATTTATCAACGATGCTTTAAAAATTGAATAAATTAATGAAAAATTAATAACATAGTATAGATAATAGACTTGTTTTTGAACGATATGGATTAGTATGGAAAAAGCAATACGTGCCGTAATATGAATCTTATTATTTCCAAGCAGATCATTGATTTTCTCACGTAATTTCGATTACGGTGTTTCATTGTTTCGAAATCCCAACATACACCGTGTCGAGACGTTATTTTTTCTTCGATTCTGGCCTGTCCGCACTGATTTGAATTTTTTCATCGTTCATCAGTCCGAGTATACTTTCTGAAAGCCACAACTCCAATTCGGAAAGTCCGTCCGCGGCATTATCGTCGGTCTAAAAAAACTCACGAGAAGCTTCCTTCTAAAAAGCCGGATGCCACGAATGATTTGTCGTGCAACGCTTTGATAACAATTACCCGTCACCGCAGCACAGGCTCCGAGCCACGAGAGAAAATTTCCCTTGCACTGTACCGTCAAGTATACCGCTCGTCGAGCCGAGGACGCAAATTAAATTAAGCAGAAAAATATGACATTCCTCGATCTACTTCGCTAAAATTGCTTATTATTTTTTTTTTAATGCCGTTAACTCGAATGAACGAACAAATTTAAAATTACTTATTACGAATTATCTCGTGAATTCCAGTGCGAATAAGCGACATGAATCTCATCCAATGGCAAAACGCAGAGAAACATTTGCTCTCCTAATATACCCTCCAATAAGCAAAAAATTTTCGAAAGTGTGGACACAAGCAGTTCAGCGTTCGAAACGTCACATTATATATAGATATAATGTGACGTTTCGAATCGACGTCCGTCAATGTATATACATATATATATGTATATACATTGACGGACGCGTGCAGATAAGCACATTGGCTGGATCGTCCGCCGCGTACATATTCGCGCACTGACAATATACATGCGTAGTACAAGATTCTGTAATTCTATAACAATCGATAAGCCGCTGGAGCGCATCGCGTAAATACGCAGCCAATAATGATCCGTATCCGTACACTAGCGCATTACCCAGCCACAACGACGTGCGTTGCCTCGAAAACTCGGAGAGCAGCGGAGAGCGTCTCTCGCGCTCGGAGAAGAGAGACAGAGTCTAGCAGACAATATATACCCACGCACATGACACAAGACGTAGAGTTACTCACCTAAGCTCGCTCTCCGCCGAGCCGTCAGCTCGTCCCGAGCTCTGGCCCACGTCGGCGCAGTCCAATGGAGCGAGGCTCTGGGTCCGCTTCGACTGGCATCTATGTGCCCCGTCGCTCCGCACTCGTTTTGCCGCTCCGAAATGAAACTTTCGGCAGCTAATGCGCTCGCGAGAGCTCCGCTCCGCCGCGATGTGTGAAACGTCAGTGTACAGCCCTCCCCCACGTATACGAGCGTCTGCCGCAATGCGAGCTCTATACTCGTGTGTAAGTGTATATATATATCTCTGTCTCTCTGTCTCTGTCCCTCTTATTCGCTGCGGCGATGATGCGCAGACTTCCACTGCGGCGAAGAGGCGCGCGCGCACACTACTGGCCTCTCCGCGGCCGAAGTCTGCGTCGCTCGCGTATATACGTTCGAATGCGAGCATATAGCATATACAATGTGTATTATATATAGCATATACAATGTATATTATACATGGATATAGGTATAGAGTTGGGCGACGAGTCGACGATCGAGGAGTGCGACCTCTCGTGATACTATTATACGCGAACGAGAGAGAGAGAGAGAGAGAGATAGAGATTATTCTGCGAGCGGTACGTGACAGAGGAATCTGATGGAGATTGTGACCGATGCAGTGACCGAAAGTTGCAGTGCAGCTGGAGAAACTTGATTATTTTATTTCGCATTATAATTATAAGTTTTAAGGATATTAGCAGCAGATTATTCGTTGCATTATGCAAGTTTCGGGGTATAATATTAAAAAATCTAATATTTTTTTAATTTTTAAATGGTAACGTTTCTTTGACAAAAATTCGCAAATATTATACTTACAAAGGTGCTTACGAATTTGCAAAATTTATAAGCGAACGAGACTTAAAATTTTCTTTAAAACTGCAGTAGCTCGAATAATTAGATGCAAAGAATCTTGTAAAATGTAGCTATTTTCAGTAATGATTAGATGCAAAGAATATTGTAAAATGTCGTTATTTTGAGTAAACAAATGTCAATAAATTTCCATAACTTGGCATTAAAATCTATGCAATAACATCGAAATTTATGTAAAAGCCGATAGTTCAAGTATAAAAATATATTGTCCAGCTTCTACGAAGAAAAACACAATTCAAAATAGGCTCATTTTATATAGTTTGGCATTTTTAGAACAACAATAAACTAAATAAATTAATCCAGGAACGAATGGATGTACAGTATATGAATAATATTTAAAATTTATCAGATTCTAAGCTAATTGATTTACAACGTTATTGTTACTTCAAAAATTTCAAACTAAAATAGCCCTTTTTGAATCGTGCTTTTCTTCGTATAGTGATCGACGACATATCCTAACTCTTCAGCCTTTGGAAATCGAAAATTAAGAAATTTAAAATTTTCAGCGTTAACAACCCCTTTACAAAATAAGAACAGTTAAAAAAAATTGCAACAAATGTCGGTCATCTGACAAAGTCCAAACCGTCACTTTACCCACTAGCTCTACCCCGAAAAATCTATATGGCAACGCCGCTCGAATCGCGCTGTGTTTTCTACTATGGTCTCTGGCGGGAAGTCTGGCAACTGCGCGTGGAATTCCGGGAATCGCGCACAATCAACCCTTCGAACGCGAGCGCGCAGGAAAAAAAGACGAAAAAATCGGATCCGCAGAAGCGCGAGCAAGTCGAAAGAAAAGGAACCGACGCAGCGAGAAGACACTAAAAAAAGGATGCCCATAAAAAGCTTTGATTCTCAGATACGAAACAAGAGGGTCATTTAAGTGCTTTTTCTAAAGACTAAATGATATTACATTCTCGTAAAGCTATACCCGAACCATCAAAGAACCTAATATGTCTGTATGAAAAAAATGTAAGGAAATACGTTGTTTTTTTTTATGATACTTTAAAAGACAGAAATATCTCTCTTTTTTAAGTATAACTCGACGATTTCTAAATTCGGCTTGTGATCATTTTGCAAAGTTGCGATTTCGCAACTGTCGTCGTGTTCGGTGACAATTTTGTGATTGTTTCGAAGACCTTCACGGTTTTACTTTAAACGTTTGTTGGCACATTATTGTAATAGAGAATTATAAATACTCGCCTGCATTTTGAGAACAGTTTCGAGAAGCCAAGAATTCACATAAATCTTTGCTTGAGGCACACATAAATTTGAAATTCTATCGCATCAAAAGTGACATATTGGAAGAGCGCGCATTAAAAACTTAATGCTTTTATACGCATGAATTAAAAATAATTTTAAGAATTATTATAAACAAAAAATAGTTGTCGATTTGAAACGTATTGACACAATAAATACCAGAAATAGAAGAAGTATTCTTTTTATTAAGATCATAATTTAATAATTAAAGTGTTAATGAGTATTCTCTTTAAAAATACTAAAATGTTTAACCAACACCTTTGAGACTAAAGGTATTTAGTATAATAGTATATTTATCGTAAAAGTCAGTACAAATGTCTGCCAACGGTCATGCTTATAGGACATTAAATAAAGTGTGCAATATTCATTTGCATAAACTTTCTTTTGTAGTAAAGAAAAAACTAAAATTTTTGGTTGTATAAAAGAACGTTATTCTATTTTCTTTTATTGTTTCTTTAAAATTACTACTTTATTAGTGACAAAAAATTAATTTATACACAAGAAATTCCTTTTTCAGTCTTCATAAATTATACAAAATTACCGCGCATATTTTATAGTTTATTTTAAACATATTTTTTGTTTTGAAACATTTTTTTAATAAGTATTATGTACGTTTTCTTCTGCTTATTAGATTATGTCATTAATGTTAATAACCGTTGATGATGTATGCTTATGTAGTCATGTAGATTTACTCGGATGATGCGCACGTTTATTACCGACGACTGCAAGTAACAAAGTGAAATGAAAATATAAAACATATTTTAAAAATTATAAATGCAAATTTTTTACTTGTCTAGAACAACAATTTAATTAACATAAAAAATCTTTTGACAATTGTATACTTGCTTAATTCAGAAGCATTATCTAACAATCAAGAATTTTTCAAGTCTAGACGACGCAATTGGTTGGATTTATAAATTTAAAAGCTGCGTAAAACTATTGAAATTTCAATAACTTTGATGTTTAATATAGTTGTACGTTGTGCCTTTCAAGTTTTCTCGCAGTTCTCGCTATGAGCAAAGAGCCATTGAAGAGGCTTTTTCATTCTTATTGGCAAAGATGAATATCAAACTATTTAACACGTATTCTAAAATAATCTCTTCTGATACTTTCATTGTCATATACGCGAATAGCGAAAAATCTGTCAATTTGCCATACAATTCTTAAAAAAATTTTACAGAAAAAATTTCATGCTGTTCCATACTTAAATCAACTTTTTTTTTAATAAGACACAAAATACGAAAGAAGTACAATTCTTTAAAAAAAATATTCACGTTAGAGAATTAACATTGAAGATTACGAGCAAAAAGTGTCAATTAGTCAAGGAAAAAAACGATGTTAGAAGATTACTTCCGTATAAGCACGTTTTTTCTCGTGTTATACACTGTGTATCCAACAGAATCAAAAAATTTGAAAAAAAACAGGCCCCCAACACGCGTTCGGCGTTAAAATTTATGAAAAACCTTCTAATCGCAGCAGAAGTCAATAAAGATCTAGATTTCTGCGGGCACATTTAAATTCCCGTCTGTACACATACGTGCCACTATTTTAAGGACGCGTCTCCCCTCTTGTAAATTCGTTCGCGCAATCAGGCCTTGATGGGCCGTAAAGACAAGCAATTTCCCAATTCGTCTCGCGGCCACTTTTTGCACATTACATAGCTCTGCAGGCAATAACACGCTGCCGCGTGTATATTGACGTCCGCTCAGCGAAATCGCGATTTGAATTCGCGTGATTTTCAAATTTCGCGCGCCTTATTATTCTTCCTTAATCCGATCAGCTGTCGTGTACAATGAGCGTTTTATACGCGATGCGTAGGCGCTTTCGATCGATGGCTCGTGCGTGAATAATGCGCCCCGACAAAAAATTGAATTTGACGCGAGTAGAACGCGTGTAAAATCTGCGAATGTGCCAAAATATCGCTGGTAAGGCAGCGACGGTAAGGTAGATTCCGACATTCAGCATCGAAGGATAAAAATAACGTTAACTTTGAAAGTTTCCGAGTACCGACAGAGGCGCCCCCTTTTTCGATCGCCGCGTGTATAATCATAACAATAACGATAATCATACAGCAGCAGCAGCCGCTACTTTTCCAGGCGAATTTCTAACCTATACTTATTTTCTGCTCGTCTAACGAAGTAACAAAATCAGTACTTTACTACTTTTCTCTCTCTCTCTCTCCATGTGTACGCGCAGTGAGCCAGGGTAGTATCCATAGCGTATATCGCCAAGACGAGGACTTGTTACGGAAAATTCGAACGTCTCCGCGATGGAGACGCAGAGAACGTCGTCGGGCAGCGCGGCCAAGAATGGCAAGAGCAAGAAGAAAAACAAAAGCGCGGTGAGCTCGAGGGACGAGGACTACGACTCGGAGAGCTGCAGGCCAGACGGCAGGAAGGTGCAGGAGGACTCGGAGAAGAGCGACAAGGAGCTGGAGGCCGCGGGCAGCGCGAAGAAAGGCGCCAAGAGAAAAAAGAAGTCGAAGAAGACGGGCGGCAAGGGCCAGGAGACGGCGAGGAGAAGTGACACCGAGCCGGAAAGCGCGCAAGCGAACAGTAAGACTGAAGTGCCAGTGCAGCCGGTGGAGGAGACGAAGCGGAGCGAGGTGAAGGTGAGCGACGACGCGAAGAAAGCGGAGAGCGTGGAGACGGTGGCCGACAAGGCGAAAAGTGACGACAAAGTGCCTGAATCGTTGATAAACAATGTGCTGAAACACAGTGCTCCCCTGCCATCGACGACGCCCACGGTCAAAGGTTTGCTCTTTACGTTTGGGTTGCTGGTTGAATTTCGCTTGTTTTTTGGGGATGAGAGAGTGAACGAAGGTCTGTTCGACGTTTCGCAGGGTACGATTTCAACGATGGAATCAACTACTCGGCTCTATTTAGGAGTTACAAGCAGTCCGGATTTCAAGCCACAAATTTTGGCTTGGCGGTCGAAGAAATCCTGAGAATGCTTGTAGCGCGTAGGATACCACTCGAGGAGGATCAGGAGGACAACTTGGAGGAGGACGAATTCATCAGAAGGAGGCACGGTTGCACAATATTTCTTGGTTATACATCCAATATGGCTTCTTGCGGTGTTAGAGAAACTATTAGATTTTTAGCAGAACATAGAATGGTAGAATACATTGATTCAATGGTAAAATGTTTTGAAAATAAACGTTAAATTTTCATAATCTTTGCAGATCGACTGTATAGTTACTACGGCTGGCGGCGTTGAGGAAGATTTTATAAAATGTTTGGCACCAACTTACGTTGGAGATTTTCATTTGGATGGCAAGACTTTGAGGGATAAGGGAATCAATCGAATTGGAAATTTGCTGGTACCCAACGATAACTATTGTCTTTTTGAAGATTGGGTTATGCCGATTCTAGATAAAATGCTAGAAGAACAAAAAAAGGTACGAGTAAGCTAAACAGCATGAAATTAGCAATTACAGAATGAATTTTTTCTGTAGGGAGTATTATGGACACCGTCCAAAGTTATTGCAAGGCTAGGCGAGGAAATAAACAATCGAGATTCCATTTATTACTGGGCAGCTAAGAATAAAATTCCAGTATTTAGTCCAGCACTTACCGATGGAAGTCTTGGTGATATGATGTACTTTCATTCTTTCAAGAATCCCGGTTTAGTGGTGGATATTGTTTCTGGTAATTTCACTTGAATTAATAGAAAAATTTACATTTTATTGGAACTTACAAAATTAAACAACAAGACTTATTCCAATAGACTTAAGGCGGATAAATACGATAGCAATGAAAGCCATCAGGAGCGGAGTAATTATCATTGGTGGTGGAGTTGTTAAACATCATATCTGTAATGCTAATTTAATGGTATGTATTAAAAATTACCGTATAATCTTTCTTACGTTTAACAAAGCGACGTTTTAACGTTAAATATTTTAACAGAGAAACGGTGCGGATTTCGGTGTATTTTTAAACACAGCGTCCGAATACGATGGCAGTGACAGTGGCGCACGTCCAGACGAGGCAGTATCTTGGGGTAAAATACGAAAAGACTCCAAAGCTGTTAAGGTAAAATTCATTACTGCTGTAACGTTACTCTTCAATCAATCAGAGTCGTCCAATAAGAGAAAACAAATTGTTGCAGATTTTCGCCGAAGCATCTCTAGTCTTCCCTTTATTGGTAGCCGAAACTTTTGTACGTCATTTTATTTCTTACAAAATGCGAGTTGTAACTACTGTTTAAAAATAATAAATTATAAAACCAAAAATTTCAGAGTCGTCTTTGTATAATTAGAATCGTAATGTAAAGGAATACAAAGGCAGGGGGTGCGTAGTGCGTGAAAGAACGGTACAATAGCATACAGCCTTCGCCGCAGTCCTTAAACGCAACTCTGAAAAGTAATTTGCATAATTGAGAGCTTTTCCGTTAATTAAGTAAAAATCGTCGAACGAGAGAAGTGGAGAGTCTCTCGCATCTCTGTGTGTACACGTTAATTTTCGCGAGAGCGGCCACGGTCCCGCTGTGTTTGTGTGCGTACATAAACTCGCAAAAATAAGCTCCGAGCACTTAGTTGTCCTTGGACGCGACACAGCGAGGCGTCCTGGAAAATTCAAGCTCGAGCACGTCGCAAATAGCCTGGGCGAATGAAATTAAAACGGAATATACCGCACGCACACCTGCTTGCGCGCAGTGCATCGAATCGCTTGCTCGAAACTGTCGCGCGCACGCGCCCTCTCCGCTCGTCGGAATATAGGTATACAATACCTGCCTATGCGTGTCCTGGTTTTCGCAGAAACCATAGATCGTCTTTTCTCCACCTGGTTCATCGTTTTTCACTTCCTCGAGAGCTTTACCAGCTATTTTTTTTATTCTCGAATTCGAGGGTGCACAAAAGCATTATTTCCTTTTTTAAAATTCCGTTTCGACAAACAAACGCTGCGGACTAACGATCGCTTACTTTTCTGTTCGTTATTATTAATGGAAATTTTTTTGTCCCAGGTACCGTGGCTACGATCTGTTACGGAAGAAGCCAAGAGGCCGGCAGGAGAGATTTATTTCGATTGTTGACGACGACGAAATCCATTCAGTTAAACAAACAAAACAAAATAAAAATTTGAATATTTTCTCAACGAACGTTTATTTTCTTTCGTTCGAACAGAACGAAAACAAAAATTTCCCGATTATCATGTGGCACCGCACGTAAAATCAATGTATGTAACACTATATCATTCACCATATCACCGGCTCACTCTGTGCCCGTCGCATCGCACGCTTTTTACCACGGTACACCCGTATCGGTATCATTAACAATTGCAACGCATCAGAATCTAAACTCTTCTCCTTCTTTCAGATCGAAAATCATCGCTTTACCGCTACACCGCCTGCCAAGAAAATCAAAGCACAATCCCGCATCATCTTCATTAATAACCGTGCATAAAAATCGATCGGAGCGGCAACAATGTAGCATCGGCGGCGGCGGCGGCAACCCTCGAGCGCGAGGAGACAGGTGGCGCGAGGGTCCGCAATATCCCGGCAGAGCTCCCTCACGCACACCGATACACATCGAGACACAGGGGGTAGTGCGCGAGCGCGAGGGGGTGGCTGGCAGCGGGCGCGCGGTGGGTGGCCAGCCTCCAGCGGGATCGCGGCTGCGCTCTGGCCAGTCGTCTCCGGTGAGCCCGCGGTCGCGGTCGGTTCGCTCGCCGCGCGCAGCTGCTCCTCTGGCACGAGGCCTCCTCACCTCATCCGCGCGGACCACCGAGGACTCGCCAGCCCCGTTCCAGCGCCACTGTTGCGCCGATCCCAAGCAACAGCTCGGGGGTGCAGTGCGGCCGCGCTCCAGTTGCTGTGCTCCCCCCGTTCCTCCGCTGCTCCCGAAGCTCGCGTTTTCGTACCTGCAGCTTGCAAGCTCGCCTATACTCGCACTGGTTCACACGAATATACATACGTATACACACACACACAGAGACACACACACACGTAGACACTCGGACACGGACGTAAGCGCTCGCCAACGCGAGGGTGCCGTCGACGTGTGCTTTCGGGGCTGGATTCGGTACATGCGGGAGGCGAGTCGGAGCTCTGTGCTTTCGCGGGGGTTCGATCAGTAGTATAGTTCGCATACGCCGAGAGTCGCTTGTTCGGCATGAGAAATGATGGACGTGGAGGAAACGAACAGCGCCTCCACGGCGAGCTCCTCACCCGCGCCCTCAAGTCCAGCTGCCGACTCGACCTTCATCAGGTGACGATAATGTGTGCTTTCTGTATGTGTATGACTGCGCGCGGTGCCCGATGCGATATATACGCTCGCCGAGCTTTAAGGCTCGTAACCGATGTATAGAGCTCACTTTTTTTTTTGTTATTTCCTCTGAGATACATTTTACGAGTTAGAATTACGCTGCAGGCTGACAGCTGGATTTATGTGAATTCATTGCAATTGAGACGCAGCTTTTATACTTTTTTTGCCGCATTACTCGGATGACTATGTCGATTTTATTGTTTGAAAAGGCTCCTATCGATATTCCAAATTTTTATTCAAATAACCGTATACGCGTATACTGTCAATTCCCAATTAGAGGCTAACACAACAATATGCGTTTGAAGTTGCGAATTGGGTTATATACGCTTTGTGATCTTTCAATGTATATTACTTCCTTTATTGAAACAGCTCTTTATATACTTCCATTTCCCGTTCGCAGCCGCACAATCGCAAAAACCTGATGACCTCGATTTTCGTGCATCAAATTATTACAACTATTACAATAAAAGTTTCCACGAAACAATTCTTCCATGCAAATCGTCCTTTACACGCAATCGCAATCAACAATTCCATCTCTATATTTCACAATGACAAATACAATCGCTTTCTCTGAAACCATCCCCCGTCCCAGTGCAATCGAGCAAATAAGAGGGAAAAAGAGGAGTCCTCGACTGCCGTTTCGAGAAAAAAGCCTCCCAGCGTATATAGGCGGAAAAGAGACGAGACGCGTCGCCTATAGAGACAGAGAGAGAGACAGAGAGAAAAAAAAATAAAAACTCGTGCAAGCTCGAACAGTCCCGCTGTGCATAATTCAAATTTTAAGTGCGCGCGGTCCGCGTCCCCTTCCCCTCCCCCCCCCCCAATCCTCTCTCTATCTCCCTCATCGCGAAACCTTGTTTTCCATTCTGTCCGCGATTAAAAATGTAAGCCACGCACGCGCGCACAGACAACGACGTCGACGAGCCACACGAGCTCACGTGCGGGGAGCGTTTGATTTCTCTGGAGAGAGAGAGAGAGAGAGAGAGAGAGAGAGAGAGAGAGAGAGAGAAGCGCCACTTTCCGGAGCTTGCGCGCGCTCGAGCTTTATTCCGGAGCTTGGGAGCTCCCTTCGCTCTCGTTAGATTCGTACGCTTTTTTTCGGCTCCTATGCAGGCTCGCGCGCTGCGCTCGGTGTATACACAGGCGGAGCTGTTAATTCAGCCGAGAGAATTGGATGCTCCCATACGTATGTGGAGGTGCGCTGTGGGGAAAGAGAGAGAGAGAGAGAGAGAAAGCGCCTGCTTCGGTCCCGTGAGCCAGTCAAATGAGGCTAAATTATTTATTTCGGGGGGTTGCATTGGTAAAGTGCGCAGTCGATGCGCTCGCGCGGAATTAAAAAACAAATTTGGGTTTTTCTCGGGGCAGGTGTTGTTTATGCAGGGACTTTTGGAATTCGAGCGCGAAACTCGGATGTTCGTATACTGATTGCACTGACATTTTTGAGTAGCGACGGGAAACGGGTATTAGGTACAATCGGATTGTCATATCCGATGAAGGAAATGATACTCTTGAGTATTTTTGAGGGATTATGCACAGTTTAGTTGGATCTTCAGTTTTCCTTGACTGTAGATTTCAGTCTGCAGTGACCTTCTTAAGTTGAGTTTCTTCAGTTACACTATTATCTATCATTTGCGAGTAGAATTTGCGCGACACTTACAACTGGTAGTAAATAAATTAAGGCAATAAAATTAATTTTTCAAGTATCGCTTTATAATCAAAGATCGTATATATTCTTATTTTTTCGTTTGAGAACTTTTGACTCATCATATTTTAATTTATGAAGACGGTTTGATTTTCAACTAAATTTATTTAAAAGCGCGCTAAAACAGTTTAGTACGCACATTTCAAATATGAGTATAAAACTTGTATCAAAACTTCAGACATAATGTATTGCATATAAAATAGGCACATATCGTATCCATACGTTAACTCGAAAACGTGGACTATGAAAAGTAAAACGTAAAGGTCAGCACTGCAAAATTCATGCAGACTCGAATTCGAGTGTAAAATTGAATAGCATGAAACGCTTACACTAAAAAGAAAAAAATGCCGAGTATTAGAAAGTTGCATTAATACCTATATTGAAATATTTGTATTGCAGCAATTAAATCTAAATTTATTTTTCTTAAAGTATTCGATAAAAGAACTATTTTTCATGCTAAATTGATTTCTGCTTCTGGGCCCTCATAAGGCCCATTGTCGAGATTCATCGAATTTCAACATTTCAAGTTATTTACCACCGGTTTTTAATTCAATCATTTTTCATTAGACCAAAGCTTAAAATCTTCACCTTATTCAATAGCACTGTAGAATTAAAAAAATAATATTTTGAGAACATGTTTTAAAAATCAGTATTCAATAGTTTTGTAAGGTACATCACAATTACGATACTTACATACTCTGTATGGATGCATAGATTACTTAAACAGAACAAATTTTTAAAAAATGTTATAAATTCCAGTTCGTTCGACGGATTGTCTCGAAAATCCGTGGTATCAGTAGCTTACAACCCCGAAATCAGACGGCTACAACATTGAGTCTCATCAGGGTCCAGTATATCAGAGTACAAATGACTTTAACGCGTCGAAACGATGCTGTTATCCACAGCACTCGAATTTATTTTTTCAAATGTCTAACAATCGCTGGTATGGGGTCAGACTAAAATCGGGCAAACAGTCGGACAAAAATAGCCAGCACAATGGTACATCCTTCGTAATTATCAGAGGATCCCGTGTTCGAACACTAATTCGCCCGTTTGCCGACCTACATATACGGGATAATTTTAGTTCTCGCCGGCTTCGCCATTGGCGAGCCTTTTAATAATATTACACGCGAGTAATATGTACGTCGCTCGTTCGGGACACATGGATTATGCATTACACCGAAGTAGCATCGTAAGCTTGCCGCGATAAGGAGTCAGGCTATATAACTCAGTCGCCCGAGCTATAACGAAATCCAAAGTTAGATGTGTCTATTCGTGACAGAGCCGCGAAGCCAATTGCGTTATCGGATGCGACGACGACGACGACGTCGAGAAAGCGAGGACTTCGACGACGACGAGGACGATACGAGAGGGACGATGCGATAATCGATATACGGAAACTTTGTCTTCACCAGCCGTGTGTGTGTGTGTGACGCAGCGATAAGCAATCTGAATTTTTCGATAAAATATGTAGCTATTAGGCCTTGTGCATTATCGATGCGTCGAGCTTTCATCGCGATCAGCTGTTCGTGTTTTCTCGAAACCCCGTATTTCTTTTTTATTTATGCTGTAGAATAAGGTTTTGAATTATTTGCCGGTGCTCGATGCGGAAAAATGGTTGTGTTCGTATTGCATATATTATTCGCAATGCGCATATTATATATATATATATATATATATATATATAAGAATTATATGATACCTGTTTTATGAAAAATTATTATAAAAAATAACTTTTGTTTCAGTACATTGAATGATTAAGAACATTCTTATTTAATTAAATGCCTTTATAAATCGTGCAATAAAGTAAAGAGGTTTTTTTAATATATCTTGCATCGGGTCGACACACTTGAAACTGAAATATGCATTTCATCGAGCCGTGTGCTAATTCTAATATAAACGTTACTAAAATCGTTATTGTTATTATACCCATCAATTTAATATTGTTCATCAGAATGTACTCAAATGTTTGTACAATTGCTAATTTGCTACAATATATAAAGTTGTCGAATATTAATTTTAACCGATAACGTTTCTATTTTCTCTAGTACCAAAATCGAAACATTAGAGTATTGCTTTATTGGCGTATTACCGAATAAATACTGTCACCTCAAGAGAAGCGACGAACTTTTATTGCGGATGCGGCGTTTATAAAAATATCGCGTAAAATTACAGCCAATCGATATGTACATACGAGGAGCTTCAATTAAGGCTAAATTTGCATTCTATACATTTTGAATGAGAGCACGTATACTGCGTACACCTATATACCTACAGTATATTATGTTCATATAGTACACAAGAGTCGATTGCGCGTATAGCATATCGTTAAAATCTAAAAAAACATGCGTAAATATTTTCGTATCGTGCAGGATGAGACTGAAATTCCAGGATCTCGCAATTCAAGCATGAAAAACGCTTATTAATCTCCTTATTAAAAGCGCGACGTTTTTAGCCCAGTACCTAAAGACTTAATTAGGGCTTTAAAAAAGAAGGCTCAAAGAATAGTTAAAAAAAAGATAGTTAAAAACAGCTCGAGACATAATGTAGCAGGGACATTACGAAAAAGCCCGGAAATTCAACGCTCGACTACCTCTCTCTCTCTCTCTTGAAACTGTTTTTTGTCTCGATTGACCTTCCCTCTCTCTCTTCTTCCAGCATCTCGGATATAGTCAGCGGCGGCGTGCAAATTAGTGTGGAAAGTAGGTCAACCCCCTGGTATATATACAGCCGCGGCGATGCGCGTCTTCCGCATTAAAACGGGCGCTCGAGAGTATACATCCGGGGCGAAATCCCTCGGAAATCCTCCCGGGAAAATGACGAGTCGCGCAGGACAAACAATAATTCCATTGCCTTGACGGGCTTTGTTTTATTATAGAAAGCCGCCGCCGTCGCGGCAAAGCTCGCGATCGTAAAGTTCTCGCGCCGAGGATTAACCCCCTTTGCGGGGATGTAAGGGATCGTTTGCCACTTTTATACGTTTCTTTCATCCAGTCTTGCGTATTCCGGATCACGTATAGAGGGGCTATGTGTATATAGCTGCTGCGACATCGGCTCTCAGCACTTCCCACCCCTCCGCCCCACACCCCTTCCGCCGCACTTCCGCGGCTTTTCAGGTCTAGAAGTTCATTAAGTTGGCGCAGGGATTTCGCGTTGGAAAACTTGAATTGCCTCGGGTGGAGCTGCTCTTTGTCTTATCTTTCGAGATGTGGGCCGCGTATACGATTATGCGCACGGATTTTTTAATGGCTTTAATCTTCTCTGGAAAATTCTGGCGAAGTGCTCGTAGTACGGGAGTATAGTGTGTATAGTGTACTCTCGGATTTTTAGCGGTAATACCCATTTTCGAAAGTAATTCCCATTCAATGGTTGCGGTAATTGAGGCTGAAGTTTCAGTCTTACCCTCAAAATTGGATAATTAGTGGAGAAGTTAAAATTGCATACATAATTTTACGCGTTAGCACTGCTTTGGCACTGAAAAATCTAAATTTCTGCTATTACATTTGTGTACGAATTATGTACGAAGATTCATGATGAGCACTTCAGTATTAACGTCTTTATGTTCTAATAGTACATAATGAAAAGAGTATTGCAACGCTTATTTATAAATAGGATAAATGAAGCAGTATTTGCACATGTATACATACATTATTCTGTTTAAAAATACTCAATATATGCGGCATTTACCGAATAAATAACTTAATTGTATTGATTTGAACACAAAAATAACACTGAACTTTACTGAAGCTTAACGCAGAAAATTTAACTTCGCTCTGTAAAAGTGTAAAATTACAGTTTCAACTTCCTAAAGTACGAATCATAAGGCTCAAATCTACATTCAATTGAGAGTATAGTATTTGCAATATTGGATTGATCTTTCCATTCCCAATTTATATTCAACATTCTGAGGGTAATTTTAAATATAGATTATTTTACAGTAAACGGTGTGTTTCTTAACATTTTTTGTTCTGCCTTAAAAGATATTAGTATTAATAAATACATCTGCAACAGTCACATCTAAATACTGCAATTATTATCACTCGAAGTCCGCTAATTAACGATATGTTGAATTTCCGTCCATCGTTCTTGCCTCCGTTATAAGGCAGTTCTCAATGACGCGCTCATTACCGGTTACCTTGCAAGTCTATTAGCGTCTAATTGCAAGGTCTGCCGGCTTAAACGAAACATTTCATCTCACGTCGAATTTAATTTTAGTTCTCACTTTTGACAAACTGTCAATCCCTCGCGGAAGCGCAGCAAGACGCCATTCCGCAGCTAAAAACAAAAGCTCGACTCTTTATCATTAATTTTAGAGCCCGTTAAATTTCAATAATAGAACAAAAGTCGAGTTGAATTTCGCAAATTTTTTTCGTTTATATGCTCGAGCGCGAGCGAGCGCGAAAGAGAGAGAGATATACAGAGTGAGTCGCCCGAGCAAACAGTCGCTTTAAAGCCCTGACCTATTTTCCAAGCTCTCGAACGAATCATTATTTTAAGCAGGTAGATCTACTCCACTGCTACATACACACCAGTCGCACAGATGCTCATCGAATTTCATACGAAATTTCGATCTAGCCCTTCGAACAATAAAATCCGAAAGCCAACGATAAAGTATATAATAAAAAAGCGCGCGTATAGGTGTCCGGTTATAAGAGCAAGGCGAATACAACCGAGAGGAATGGAGAGTGAGAGTCGCTGTACGTAGGTATAACTATGTCGAATGTATAATGGATTTTTCGATTTTACAGCGTGAAGCGGGAGCCGAGCAGCGAGGAGCCGAGCAGCCCCCTGGAGGCCGCCAGCCCCGGTTCCATTCTGCGCAACAACGGTAAGACTCGCTGGTGTATATACATATATAAGCTCCTTCATCTCTCTGCCGCATGAAAATCGTTTTACTTATTTAAGTCGAGAGAAGAGTGAATCTCCCTGTCGCGCGCGTATAGTTGGGCGCAAGCGCGGAGATTCGTTTGGCCGATGCCGCGGCGAAAGCTCTACGCGAGCTTCCACCTGGCGCTTATACCTATATGTATGCGTTAGGTACATCAGTGGTGCTCGAGGCCGAGAAATTGTTATGCCTTGCGCCTCGTGCGACACTCGAATTGAGCGTGTAATGGAGAAACACCAATTTCGAGGTACGATTATTTTCTTGGGGTTCATTGTGTATGCTGCGTCGACGACACTCCCCCCCCCCCCCCACCCCGGATTTCCCAGAACGTCTCTCTGCCCGATGAGGGATGAGAGAGAGGAAATGGTTTCCAAGTTTTATCGCAGCTGCGAGGATTGGGATTTTGATGTTCGACAATTTTTGTCATTGGTGCGCTGAGATATGTTGAGAATAATTACCCTGTGTAAGATTAGGGAATTGGCCGCTATCTATAGGCTCGTTCTTTTGTCCCGAAGACACGCAGTTTCCACAAACATTTAGAAATTAATAAATAATAATTGGAAAAACATACAAAGTTACTCGAAACACACGTTAATATTTGAAAATTTTTAAATTGCAGAAAATATGTAAATTTATGTATTGTATATTATACCCCATTAAAAGCTTGTTTGAGCAATTAATGTTTAATCATAATAAAATCTTGTTAAAGACGTAAATTAAAAACAGCGCTAAAAAAATCTTCATCAAAGCCTAGCAATCAACTTTTATAAAAATTCAAAAGTGCATCGTCCGCGCCCTTGGCAGGATTCGGAAGTTAATTAAAAATTCAAATTGCGGCCCGTAGTATATAGCACACCTCGAAATAATTAACTCGGGTGTATAACGAATAATAATAATAAATTGCGTACGTGAAAAAATTGGGTACCACTTCAAACTGGAAAATCAATGCTCAAAGTAAATTTCAAAATTAATCAAAATGTGCATAAAGTGCTACGATTAATTGACAATTAGTTGCAAGGTCCTATGTACATTATAGTTTGAGTGTTCTTCAATGATCAAACAAATTCTCTGTATTCATCATGATCTATCATTTTCGAAGGTTACTTTACACGAAAGCTAATATACTCGACCTTTCGAAAGATTTATCGTGATTATTGAAATTAAATTATGAAACAACATGAAACCTTGAGAATATATCTTGTTTTTTGAGAATATACGTTTAGTTTGAAAATACTTTGCACTTTTTTGTTGTGACTTGAGTTTTATGTAAAATTAAATTTTTTAAATAAAGTATAAATAAAATTTGCAGTGTTATACATGTTATGTATTGTAAAATAAAAACTAATTAATTAATCGCAAACTCGTTACAGATCATAAATCAATTGTTCTCAATATATATGTCTGCTACGTTATAGCGCGAAATTTGAATTTCCAACTGGCTTTCGAACTTCCTTAAACATTATAGCTGTAATATGTGTCAATTCAATTCGCTGCTGTAATAACCTTCCGTAAATCGTCGATGGTCCTTAATAATCTTGCAATCCCTTAAGCCCACGTACAAAGGATAAATACACTCAAAAAAGTAAAAGAATTCATCTGCCGAACAAAGCGCACCGCGCGCAACGCGTATATATATATATATATATACACGAAGCTCTGTTTCTCCCTTTCTCTCTTTCAACAAATCCACGATCCTCCGCGTTTCGCAAATGTAAAAAAAGCAGGCCGCTCTCCGCCATAAAGAAAATTCCAGGCAATATTCCGTCCTCCCAGGAAAAACAGCGAATCCTCGTCTCCGCGGGAAAACCCCCCGCGCCTCTACATACACACAGATATATATATGTATATACAGCGTTCCGAGCGAATAAAGGAGCCAGTACGGAAGCAAAAGTAGAAGTAGAAGAAGAAGAAGAAGAAGAAGAATCAAGCGCAGACTCGGAAAAAAAGTATATAGCCGCGGAGAGAAAGAAACTTAGCCGCGTAACGAGTTTCAACGTCGGCCGGTGCGCGCAAAAGTGGGTGGCTGCTGCAGCAGCGGGCGGTATATATATATATGTACAGTCCACCGAAAGCTACATAGTGGCTAAGCTGAGAACCTCTGCGCGCGGATCGATTCAAAAGCGGCTGCGCCCCACCCTATTGTGTGTTTTCCTCTCCAGCCACCCCCCTACCCTCCTCCCCCCACCCACCCCCCACGGAAAGCTTTACGGCGCGCAGCCGAAAGATCCTCTCCGGGAGAGGCGCGCGCGAAACTTCCGAGCTTAATTGAATTCTGTCTATTTTTCCAGCGTTCGCCGACGCGTCTTTCACCGATATAATAGTTGTATGGAGACGGGCGGGAGGCGGTTTTCACGTAAGCCCGACTGATGTCTCTGGGGATTTTTTTCGAGATGCCGGCCGCGATGACGCTCGCGTGTATACTTTTGTTTCCCATGGAATGAGTTATATGTAGTGTAGGTGGAAGAGGTGACTCGACGAGGTGAAAATAGATGAGTGGGATGAGAGTGTTGGGGGCGTATAGGTATGTATCGATTGATTTATTTCTGTCCTATCACACGTGCGAAGAAAGAAATTATCGACGAGCTTGGATAAATGTTTGTCGAACTTTAATGGAGCGTATTAATAAATTTTTTAATTTGTCGCTTACGCAATATATATATGTATAAGATGTTGACATTATTGTTTATTCGTTATATTCGTTATGGAAGGGTATAGTAATCTCAACGTTAAAAAATAAATTACATGTCTTGAGTTTTATACGGCGCGAATCATTTAAATTTAAACTTCTAATCGAACGCTTACCATGTTATTACTAGGTGTGTGTGTGTGTATATATATAACAGCATTAGTCGACACACTTCGCCGTAGACATCGCTATGGAGAGCCTTTTAGCTCTTACAGTCCATTATCCTATATACATATATAGAGGTACAAACGCATCGCGAGAGTATACAAGTCGAAGTGGAACGAGCGAATAAGCATAAACAAGGGTAGTTTCCTTTCACTCGGCGGGCCGTATCGTTAAAGCCGAGATATCGAACGCATTTTCACTCGATATCGTCGCGGTACGACTTCCTCTTCTTCGCGAGCTAATCTCGCGCTGCAGCCGAAGCACACGTATAAACACACATACGAGTATATGTATGTATGTATGTATATAAGAAAAATCACACGAGCCAAGGCACATATATAGATAGATCTGTTTACTTTCTACTCGCAATTACTGTATATGTATACAGGGCGCGCGGAATCACCTCGAAGCATCGACTGCAGCCGCATGAATACACGTGCCACAGAAAAATCCACGTGGAGAAAAAGTTCCGTAATACACATGCGATACAATCATTTCCGTCTCTCCTCCTTTTCGCTATGGCTCTGGCGTATAGGTATACTTATACATATATATATATATAGCCCATAATCAAATTCTGAATCTCGATATATAAACTCGGCAAAAACTCGCGGCGTTAGACGCGCGGATAAACTGTTTACTCGGGAGAATTTAGGATTAAAATTCACGTGAGCGATTCGCCGATGCATGAAAAGCGTATATAGAGAGACTCGTCGCTTTCGAAACTGTAAACCGCGCGCTCGTCCGGACCAAACTCTCCGGCGCGATTGCGATTATATTCTAGGCCGATGCGATGCGGCGCTGATCGTTAATCAAGTTTGATAAATCGACTTTTCGCGTTAATTAATTCTCCCCTTGTCGCGGACACCTATATATACATATATACTGTGCGGAAGAGCCGATTCTATTACGAGCCATTTGAGATCGCTAATCTCCCCAACTTATGGAATTTCATATTCCGCGCGGTGATATACCGAGCGTTTTCTCGCTGAGAAAAATGTCGCTCTCGCTTACACACGCGGACTGCAGCCCGAGAAGACGGCCGTGTTTCTTTATAGTTCAAATTGGCGTAACTCGAATCCTCGAATCGAGTTACTCGTGTGTGTAGACGGAGAAATCCTGAAATATTTTCTTGCTGGAAAACTTTGATTGGAAAACTGTAGAGTTAAGCGCTTTATCTCTGACGAAAAAAAGCAGTCGAAAAAAGGCAGGAAACAAAAGTTATAAGAAAAAAGGGCTGCGTTTCTTTCAAAAGGAGTGATTTATTCGTTTTTTCGAACGCAGCATTCACAACCTTTGATCTGAAGAATATTTCTGAATTTTTTTTAATTAAAGGTCTTTTATGTTATCTTTCACATTGATCGACAATATCTGTATAATATTCGATGATGACACAAGCGAAACATGTGCTTTGAAAAATCATAAAAACAATTTTAAGTCATAACAGAAAGAAGAATCAACGCTAGCTTTGTAAGAATACAAAACCGGCATAAAAAAGGTAAAGATTAATTATTTTTCAAATACTCCGATATTTCGTTGAATTTTCGCCGGAAAATCTAGAACCGGAAGAAATAGATACAGTCCAACTTTTCGAGACTCCAAAATAGAACGTACAGTATGAAGATTTGCTCGTATACCCAGACACGAATCAGGGAAACAGTCCATGCAAAAAAGGAAACTAGGAATCGGCGCGAAATCTGTCCGACATCTTCTCGGCGAGCTCTTTCGCCGGCACACATACATTACATATATAAATGCATCGAGGAGGCATAAAAACTGCAGAAATCGAGCTCACGCGACTCTTCGGCGTTCTCAGCGCTATTACTCGCGCTAGATCCGCCGCTGCCGCGAGTATTTAAAAGCTCCTCCAATAAGGAGAGAATCGTGAGAGATCGATATCGTCGATTCTCCTATATATATACATGTATACATGTATGTATAGCCGCCTCCGTTATAGACACTCGATGCTTTCTAGCCACCTATGAACGCGTACACACATATATGCACTACACTCTCGCAAATACGTACTGCACACATACAACTTGCGGACCCCGCGTCGCGAAATTCTATATATCGTGCGCTGCCGCGCGGTGAGAGCCTTAATGAGACGGAAAGGCTGCTCTTATACTCTATACGTATATACGTATACATTATATACACGTGTGTATATGCGCGCATGTGTGTATACATCACAATATACTATGCTGGCGCAGCGAGGAAAAGTTAACGAGGGGAGAAAGTTACGTTTTGTAACTGTGCAGTGTATATATACACACCTACATGTATATATATTGCTGCGCCGCGCGATAGATTAACTTTGATGGCTGCCGCGCTCTTGGAGGATTCGTTGTATATACTTACTCGTCACCCGATTTATGTAGGCCAAACAATGGAATAGCGCTACTGACGAGTTGTACACGCCCCCAACTTTTGATGTTGAACCGATGTAATACTGGTTGGGGGGGGGGGGGGGTAGACGTGGATTATGCACACGAAACTCCGCCAACTCCGAGAAGATCAAAGTTTTCCGGGAGAGAATATTCATCTCGAGAATTTCATCATCATGCATTTGGGTTGAGTTCATACTCTCTTTCTCTCCCTCTCTGTGACCTGCGATGAAAACCCGAATTCATAATTTAGTGTATTTCTGCAGTTTAAATGGCTATAAGAGCCGGGAACCGTATCTTCGGGATTATAAGCACTTTCGCATTTATGTACACGGCTTTCGACGCTTTTTCGAAATTATAACGTCGTCTTGGAACGTCTTCGGCTGTATACGTTGTGGCTTTTGCAGTACATATACTTTCGTCTTTCCCCGCTGTATAATATTTACGGCGCTCGTCGCGCGAACTCGTTCGAGAAACGTTGAAAGCTCTCGTGGCGCGGATCAGCCCGCACTTAAAAAAAAGCTGCCGATATATATATATATATGCTAATCCACGAAATAGTGAAAATAACTTACCTCAGAAAGTTGCAAAATTTTTTATTTAAGGTGTTTTCTGGTTCCTTAGACCGTACCAAAAGAGAAAAAACTCGCGTGAACGGCGAATCGTAGGGTATACTTTTTTCCGGAGCAGAAACGACTCGAAAAATGAGAAATAATTAACAACAAAAGAGTTGACAGACTTTTTTCGCGAAAACTATAGATTTTTATAAAAATTCCATTACAATACGAAAATGTCTTAAAATTCATCAAAGAATGCTCTGAACTTTTTCAGATTTTTAAAGTACGTTTTTCGAAATTTCGAGTTTTTTGACTTTTCGAAAAATCGAAAATTGTACTGAAAAAATTTGAGACCATTTGTCGATGAATTTTAAGACATTTTTGTTCTAATGAAATTTTTACAAAAGTACTACAGTTTTCGCGAAAAAATCTGTGAATTCTTTGTTTGTTAATTATTTCTCATTTTTCGAATCGTTTTTAGCTTCGGAGAAAGGTTATACCCTATACGATTTGCCGTTCACACGAGTTTTTCCTCTTTCAGTACGGTCTAAGGAACCAGAAAACATAGGTGTAGTCAATAAAAAAATGCCGTCAATAAAAAAAACCTTGCGATATTCTGAGGTGAGTGTCGTTTCCACTATTTCATGGATCACATATCCGCTTAACCGTCTACACCTTCTTAAACGCATCTTCGCCAAATCGCGTGTAAATAATCGTCAATCTATCAAAGACGACACGAAAGCGCACTCGGAATTTCTCGTCCGGACTATACACGTATATGCCGTTCTCAGTTTTCCAGCTAACAATCGCATATTTTACGGCCAGTTACAGTCGCTTTCCGAGTATGAGCTTTGTGCGTGTATATATACGTATACGCGTGTGTAGAGCGACGGGGAGACGTCCTGCCTTAAACAGACAAATGGGAAAAGCGTCTCGCGGGCTTTTTGCCTGCTATACGCCAGCTGCATTCTTTAAGCGTAGTATATAGCGAGAGCCGCGGTTCTCTTCCACGTCGCGGACCGGGACATTTTTCGCGCCGGGAGCTTTTGTCCCGCTATGGTATATATATATGTACGTGTATACGTATATAGGGAAACACCCTCCTGTACGAGGTATTATTAGGGGAAATTAATTACTCTCTTAAGCACACGAGTTCCCTGAAAGAAGCTTGAGGCAGAGAGAGAGAGCCTTTGGGGAGAGGCTGTTAATTGCGTCATTTTCCCACAATGTGCAAGTTGTGAGTGCCTGACCCTATGCGAGTGGTTGCCTTTGTCACAGCTTTTTCGATATTTCGAAGCTTGTAAGTATCTTGGCAGATTTTTCAACATTGTGTTTAAATTTTAATTTTTTAAGTTCGATATTTTTTTGCACTGACCCTTATTTATAAAATTTACGATTTTCTTTCTTACTAATGTTCCATCATCATCCATTGTTCAATCAAAACTGCAGTTGAAGTAGTTACTGATTGTTGTTAAAATAAAACACATGCATTTTGAATATTAAAATTTTTTTATACTATGAATTTTAACAAAAGTTATAGGTTTTAAGTAAAGTTGAAATGTAAGAATCTGCTTTAAGTGGCAAAGTACAAACAACTTAAAAGGATATTTTCCAGTACTCGATGGATCGAAGTACATAAGCGCACTATTCCCTTTTTAAAGAAAGAGTACATCTCTATGTACCATAATTGACGCATTATTTTTTTAATACCAAGTTCTGGCTTGCCCAGCACCATAATACACGTTTCAATATTAATTGCAACAAGACAAAGCGATATCTACACTCGCAAATGTAGAACAGCGAATTCAGCTGAAATCTGTCAGAAAGAAAAATCTCTGCAAAAGAAAATGCTTCCCCCCCCCCCCCCGAAAAGTTAATTAAACTTTGATCAATCGCGCAAAAGAGCACTTCGCCAAGCTCGAGCGAAAAAATTTTTTAGTGCCTCCGCGCGTACGCTATACCGCTTTATACGTATACCTATACACAAAACTGGTATACAGGTATAAACGCGTATACGCGTACACGTGCGTATGCGATTGTGTATGTACATGAAAGCCGCCGCAAAAAACTCGCGCTCTCACGCATCACCGGTCGAAATTGCGTGCGTACACGATATTCACGCTTCATATATAGCCTCCGCGCGTCCGCATATATACATACACGTACATATACGTATATACATTGCAGCTAAAAAGTTTGGCTCCTGCAACGACTCGTTTCACGCGGGGCTATACAGGCGCATGCCTGCAGTCGACTGCGCACAGCTATACGGGGTGCAGATATATATGTATACACACGTAAACAGGCGTGTGTGTGCGTGTGAGTGTATATATATATATTATATATATATAAATATATACGCGTGTGTAGAGACATATAGCCGGCTCGCCTCGGGCGAATTTCGGAGTAGTCGCCGAACGAACAAGAAGAGGAGTATATACCGCGAGGAGTTGGGTATAGGTGGGGGGTAGGGGGTAGGGGGGGAGAGACAGTTTATACTCTCTTTCTCTCTTTGATGCATGCATTCGTGCGCGCAGTCGGCTGAAAGGAAGAAAACGATGCGGATGAGCGAGAAAGAGAGGCGAAGAGGAAGCGAGAGTATATGGATACCTGTACACGGGGGAGAAAGACAGAGCGAATCACGGGCCACACGCGTAGTCTTCCGCTCGCGGTTTTTCACGCAGCGCGCAATCTCTCCCTCTCGCCTCTCTCAACTCTTTCACTCTCTGTATATATTATAGCTCTTAGCCAGTGTCTTCTGCCGGTGGCTGTTATAATAATATATACGCGCATTGCACACGTAAGCGAGCACTTTTTATTTGTGCTTGAATAAATGAAGCTTTCCGATGAAGTAATATATGTATAGTCAAAGTTAGCCAATTACAAGACTTTGCTTGCTTCGACTTTCGTTGATAGTGGTTTGATTGATAAGAGCACTGAGTATCTATGTTTAGGAACGAGCAATTAGTTCGCTCCGTATGACTTTCGACGGTTCGAGCGGTTTTCGATGAATACGGTTGTAAAGTGGTTGCTTTTCGCTGTAGTTTCGTGGCTTTATCTGTTATTTTATGTTATTTTATATAAAAGAATGAATCAATATATTTCGTATTAAAAAATACGGCATTTGTTAGTAACGATTCGATTTGGGAAAGCTGGAAATGGCAATGAATTGATTAAAATAATTTTTGAAAAACTTCTTTTTCATTCAAATTATTTAGGTTTAAATTGTTCTGCGAAAATACGTCAAAGTATATCTATGTTTCAAAAATAAAAAAAATCAATCAGTAAATTTTTTTGTTAAATAAATTACTTTTAGGATAGTTACGTGCCAGTAAATTGACATCGGCTTTTTTATGCCATGCACGGAGATATACAGAGGCGAAATAATAGAAAGCAGTGCTTTTGTCGAGGCATCATACGGTATCGGAACTTAACAATCATCTTTTCATTTGAATTAAATTGGATTAAACGATGCATAGCAGGAGTCGAGATCTATATAGGAGTTTTTTTTGTCTCTTACGAGTATCAATGTTTTTTTTTTCAAGCATTCGCCGATCAAAGTAAAGCTGGAGTAAATTACAAATATCGTATCGTAACGTGGATAGCGCAGTGTCCGCAGTGAATTGCATTTGTCAATTGAAAGGTAAAAGCTACAGTTGCTTACGTGTGGGTGAAATTAAAAAATATCAATAAACTTGTTCCTCGATGCACAACAGAAAATTCTTTTATCAATCAATTAGATCAAAACAACGTAATTTTCCTTTTTTCTTGCATCATCGTATATATGTTTCATAAAGTATGAAAAAAAATCAACACATCCCTATATATATTATTCAAAAAAGTGATTTATTCTTGAAAAGATTGAATCAGGATCTGCACTTTAATTCGCGTGTAACTTCAATTTTACAATCCATTCAAAGCCTATGCCACCAACAGAAAATACGATTCTATTCGTGCACCGCGCTCACAACGCGAGACGAGATTTTTTTTTTTGCAAACTCGCGTGCGTCCCTCTGATTGGAAAATCGTCTTCGCCTTAGCAGTAGGCTCTTTCTCTTTCACTTCTGAGAAAGCGAAATCGAGAAACTCTAATAAGTAGAGGACCGAATGGCATCGGCCCAGAGCGCACTGGCCTCTCAGCGCCAAAAACCGCATTCCTCCCCCTTCCCCCCTCCCCCCCTGCCTCTGCATGCACGCGGTATGTGCAAGTATATATATATATACCGCGTATACGCATGCAGCATCGAAAGCAAGTCGACCAACTCTCTTTCAGCCCTCATTTCACCAATGATGCGCGCGCTCCTCCTTTTTCTCTTTAATCCGCGCGCACGTGTTGCGCTCGTGCATCCGTATACATACATGTATGCTCGTACATGTATAGTATATACATACGGACACGTACGTACAGGCATGGATTCGGAGAGGAGAGCCGAAGCCGATGCCTGCGCGCAGCTCACGGTGGATCGCGGCTCAACCGGTTTGTTTCCCGCGCGCGAGGAGAGCACTGCGCTGCAGGTTCATTACACCGCGAGCGTATCTTCGCCTTTCTCGACAAGTGCCCGAGCGCGCACACCCGTGTGTACAAGCGCGTATATGTATGTATATAAGCGCGCCGCGCGCGGGGAGGATTCTCCATCCCCCTTTCGCCGCGGCACGCCGCGATTTTTCCTCCGAGGCTCGCACTTGACTGGGGAGGGGAGGGGGGAGGGTTGTGCATCTTCGGTGCTGAGACGGGAGTTTTTTTATTACAACGTTCTCGTATTCGTTTGATTTGAGAGCACTGTAATACACACCAGCATCAAGTCTGAGCTGTTTGAGCGTCGAAAAAATTGTCAAAACTGTGTATGAAATCTCGCATTTCATTTAAGTCGTGTCAAAGCCATTTCTGGACCTTTCCTGATGTTGCCAAGCGTATTACTCATCGATGGTTTTTTTTACTGGACGTAAGATTCCAGACACGCACACGAATGCGAATAAGTGATTTCTTTGAAAAAAAAAGAACGGTTTAAAAATCTGTCATTTTCGTGTGGGAATAGGGATTTTATTTGAATGGGTTACAAAACATTTTTCGCTGTAAAAAATTTTCGAATTATTTGAAACGAAAGTCGTGAGGAAGTCAAGTGAAAATGATAGTTATTTATGACATGTTTTCCACAAGGAATCAGCTGATTTCGTCCGTGTGTTTATCCGCAATGTTATATGGTCACTTAAAAATCCATCGATGAGTGGTACGCTTAGCAGCTACACAGTTGAAAAAGTTCAAATTTATCAAACTTTAATTAAAGGTACTAACAATACAATTTATGTTAAAATTTATCATTTTATTAGACTTCTTTTTATGATAGTATTAATTAATACTTGAATTACACCTAATTTTTCAGAATGTAAAGATATAATTTACATGTATAATTTAAACTGCAATTATTATTTTTGATAAAGCATTTGTTTTATCAGATAATCAATAATCTTTCGATTTTATACAACTTATCTTTCAATGTTCAATCACCCACTCTAAAATATTTTATTTTAATAATATCATATCGTCTGTAGAAATCATGTGCAGAGAGAAAAGGTTAGCGAACTGTTAAATGTACGGCGATAATTAATTATTACAATAATACCTCGATCAATACAAACTCGTTGAATCATGAATTCTAAAATATTTTTGCGACTGAGAATACGGTAAGTTCAAAATAACTAAGTTGATTTGAATGATAAAATTATTAATTTACAAATGCAATTTTTATATAATATTACTCTGCAAGGAATATTTAAGAAAATCGATTTGCAGCTTATTTTAAAGACAGAACTGATACAGAAATTCGAATTGTAGAAAGCCAATGAAAATAGTTTCTAGTCAATTTTGTTAATAAAACTGAAGTTTTAAGTATTTTAACCCCTGTACGTAACTCATACTATTTTGCCCATAAAATCTGCTTCGTGCAGATGTAAATATTATTATCTTATATACTATTATATATACTACATTGATAATAGAAAGCATTTGCAAAACAGGTTAACGAATTATCACCAGAGATCCGTTGAAATAATTTAGTTCGAAATCAAGCAAAGCTTTTACTGCTCAGAAATACGATATCGTTGAAAATGTCGAACTTCCCCCCCCCCCTTTCCTCAGCTAATTTTCGTAAATTTCACATGATGTTTTCTATAATAAACTTTGGCTAATGAAAGCCGCCGAAGAAAGTGCTCGATAAGTATACAGCTAATAGTGTGTAGCGCTCGAGTAAAACTCGATTTTGCCTCAATACAAGTCGCGCTTGTGTTTTCGACGTACATAAATCACGCGCGGTGGTGTATCGCGACGTGTATATTATGTCGAAGGAAAATCCAATGAAAAAAAAAATGAAGCTATTTTCGAGACTAATTTATACGCGTTCTATACCGGCGTAGAACGCCGCACGGCGCAGGTATACAACGCACTCACTACTCGTAACCGTGCGCCAATTTGTCTAAGCCGTATTTCACTCTCGCGTCAATTTGGGCGTCTCTCAATCGGCCGGGGCAAACCGCAGGCGCGGAGATAAGGAAGGAGAAATAGAGATAGAGCCAAAGTAATGCGAGCCATTTTGCGGTTTGGCCAAGTAGCGCGCGCTCGCCGAGGGGCTCGTAAAAATTCGCATCAGTCACGCGTTCTCTCGTGACGGGGCCGAATTTAAAATAAGCCGCGCTTACGTGTGTACTTAATGTCAAGCTCAAGTCCTGACCTTACGCAAAGAAAAAAAGCTCTCGTACCACACGCACACGCCGTGAAGCTATATACACTCCGCAATTGGGTTAAGGTGGTACGAAAGTCGAATGAAATAAAATTTCCAGGGCAGTCTGGGACAATAGAAAAGAGAGGACGATAAACTGGAGCTTTGCGATTACGTGATTTACACTTTTACAACGTTTGAAGCTTATATGCATGCAGAATACATTAAGCATGACGATGTTTGAATGATTGCTCGAAATGATGGTGACGCTGAGTTTCTAATGACACTGTGTGACAATATTTTTTACTGATAAACTTCGTTGTTAGATAATAATTAATTACACAATTTTTTAACTTTCTCTTATGTTATACAATAAATCTGTGCATAAAGTTTTTACTGTTTCTTTTAGACGCGGAGAAATTTGGATTTTAGTGTGTGGGGGCAAAATTATTGCGACCTTTGCCAGAAAGCGAATATCGACGTGTAGTGCAGACACGAATGCTGTTCAAAGTTTCTTTTTTAATTTGCTCCCTGCAGATAATATCAAAAAAAGAAATTACGAAAAGAAATTAGGACACGTTTCGATTCTTCACACAATAAAACAAATTTTAAAACTGGGTCAATTTTTCCAATTTGATTTTGCGCGTAAAATTGTCAATCGTTCTGTCAATCGTTCCATTTCAGCTCGTCGATTTATCACGAGTTTTCGGATCACGTCCGTCGAAGAAGAAAAGTCAGATTAAAACGAGCTCGCACGAGCGCATGTCTGCTGTAATATTAAAAATTTGAATATATATTCAAATCCAAATTTCCTTCCTACACGCAGTAAAAGACGAAGGCACACGAGTAGTGTTCCGATCGATAAAGGCAAACCCCTCGGCATTTCATTACTCGAAACATAATAGGAAAGCTCCTTCTTCATACGGAAGCAACGCGATATACAGCGACGCGATAATCATCTCATTCTCCGCGTGGTAATGCAAAGTTATTCAAAACTACAATGTAACTACGCGATAAAGCCAGGATGCATTAAACATCGGCACGACTCAGGTATGTTAACAGTGCACTTATATAGAATTCCAAAGCGTTAATCGTTCCCCGATCCGATCCTGCGCGTAGTTTTTCGCTTTATAACGAAGACTCGCGCTGGCGTCGCGGTATATAGCATATATGCGGGAACCGCGTAAGTGTATATATATACAAGTAAATTGCGCGCTCGTTCGGACAATCGGAAAATATTGCGTCGAGACGGGCGAGATCGTTATACAGGGCCCTGGAGCTTACAAGAAAATCCGCGAAAAACTCGAGCGCGAGTCTCACGCGGACATGCAATTTCACGGGCGATCGTTAATCGCGCGCGCGCGGTTTCTAATCCAGCGAATCCCTTGCGTAAGTGCAGTCCAATTACTGCGATCTCATGATTGTTAATTGCCAATAACTCGATAGATTAGCGGCCATTAATGGAGAGCGCTCTCGCGCGCGCGCGTCTCGTTTACATGTACATGTATAATTCAAGTGTCGGTACATAGACTCGCGAGAGGATCGTTGAACCCGCGAGAGAGAGAGAGAGAGACGGATAAGTTTATAAAGCTGCGACTTTGCGCGAGAGGAAGAGAGAAATATTCCCGGGAGGGTTGGAGAAAAAAGCCTCTTCACGATAGTCACGAGCTCGGAGAAAGTAATCCAAAAATAAATGTCGTGCATCGCCGATCTCTCCCGAATCCTCGAGCGATCACGACGACGCGTGCGAGGCATTTGCGCGCGCATGCGATATATATCCGCAGCGGTGCGCGCGGGCCGGTGTGCACACATAAATCGGCGAAACGCAAGGCGAGCGTCGTGTGCGCGTATATATGAGGGAAAGCAGCCTTAGGTGAGTAAGTAGTAGCGCAGCCGCTGAGCCAAGAGCGCAAACTGTGCGCGCAGCGCTTCGGGCTTCTCCTCTCCTTCTCTCGCTCGCTCGCGGTCAATGAACCCATACCTCTGTGCTGGTGAACCCAGTTGGTCCACTCTTTCCCCTCGGCTTGCCCCTCCACCGCGCCGTTTCTCCTTCGCGGCTGTTCCTTCCCCTCCCCGCTCTCTGTCCCCCCCCCCCTCCCACCTCCCCGCCCTCCATCTCGGCACGTGATTCTCTCTCTCGCTCGCTCTCGACGTAACTTTATTACGTGTGCCTGCCATGGAGGGGCGAGAGGAGGGAGGGGGGGGGAGAGCGAGGTTCCTCTTTTTCTCGGCGACGACCGCTAATGCCCCCCACCGCCCGATTACTCCGGCTACCCCGTTCGTTTCTCTCTATTTCTCTCTGTACTATATCTCTCTCTCGGTTTTAGCCGATGATCTCGCGCTCTATTCTATAAGATTCTCGCTCGGCTCGCGCTGGATGACTCCGCGGACGTCGTCTCACCGGGGGATTCGCCGGGTTTTGCGCGGAGGAGAAAAAGCAATTGCTCGGACTCGCGTTGCCGATGTGCTGCGGGGAAGCGTTGCAGCGCGTCGAGATGCGTCGAAAGCCGCTGGTTACAGCCAACTGTAAAACGCTCGATTCCAGGAGGGATCGACGACGATCGAACGTCTCGTGAAATCCGGTGCACACAAGGGCTGCAACACGTGCGGCCCGTAGGTTCGGCGGTCGTTCGGGAAGGTCATCAAATATCACGCATTTCTTTAAATAACGTTTTCTCGCAAGCGCATTTCGGATAGACCCTCTACTCCTTAGAACAAAGCGCGCAGCGCTGCAGACGCTGCTCCTAAGCAGAGTGTACGAGGCGCTCGCTCTCTTCCCCTTTCTCAAAGTCTCGCCCCTACCATTCTCTCCGGCGCAGCTCTTATCCTCTCTATCTCTCTCTTCCTTTTTTACTTCCGTCTCTCGCGCTCTCCCTCTTCTCCCCCCACCCCCCCCCCTCGCTCTCTTTCTCCGCGTGCACGATCCCCGTTTCTCATCACTCTCTCTCTCCCCCCTCCCCGGCTGACCAGAGAACCCATGATTTCCCTCTTCCCCTCTATCTCTCTCGCGCCACTCTCTCTCTCTCTCCCCCTAGACTCTTCGTACCGACAGATACACATCTCCCTCTCTCTCGCTCGCTCTCTGTGAAAAGCGAAAGAGCGAGCGAGCGAGAGAGAGAGAGCGAAGTTTGCAGCGTATCCCCGTGTGCTCGCCCCTTTCCCCGTCGGCCGATCGGCAAGCAGCGAGCGAGAGAGAGGACGAATGAGAGAGTTGCAATGCCGTAACACGGCGAACGCGCCGGCTCTTTACTTACCTCACAGGTAAGCCCGCGCGCGCAACTCTCAAGTACAGACCGCGGACGAGTCTACGGCTGCCGTGGCTGCCGATCGCTACGGTGCGCGCGAATCCCTCCGCGTCCGACAGACGACAGAGAAACAGAGAGAGAGAGAGAGAGAAACAGGACTGCCGGCCGAGTTTTACGACTCGCGCGCGCATAGACACAACACGCGCGTGCAGTGCTCCGTGAAAAGTCTCCACGAACATTGTCCGGCGACGCAAAGTTCTTCTTCTCTCGCCGCTGCGTGCGTGCATAGATCGGCGGCTGTGCGTCGCGGCTCTCCGCGGAGGAGGCACGTGGAGGGCATCGATACCGATCTCCCCGCTCTCCTCGCGAGGAAAATCGGCAGTGCGCGATCTCGACGCTCGGCTGTGTACACCAGTATACGCGTCGCGCATTATAGTCGGCGGCTCGTCGCTCTATACGTTATATACAAGCTTTCGGCTTGCGCGCATCGCGGCGCGCGAGGAATATAAGAAACCGGTCCGCCGCGCGGCCAAAAGAAAGAATGAAAATACAAGTGCGCGAGTGACGATCCCCTCCCTCCCTCCCTGCCTTCTTCGCACGTGCTCTCTCTATCTCTCTTTCTCTCCCAACCCTTGGCGAGAAGAAAGGCATTGGACGCCGGCTCTCGCTATCTCGCTCCCCGCAAAGTGTCTGCATACGACTCTCCAAGTGTGTGTTCTCTCTCTTTCTCTCTACTCTCTCTCTCTCTCTCTTTCTTTCTCTCCCTCTCTCTCTCTCGGCAGCGAAAAGTGAGAATAATACCATATAATGCAGAGAACGCCGTCAGTTGCGGACCCCCTACGATCATCCAGCGGACAAAGATATAGAGGAGAGAGAGAGAGAGAAGCGATCGCTATCGTGGAAGTGTGAACGACCAAGGGCTCGCGCTCGCCGACTCGTTCCGGTTTGTTGCGAGTCTCGCCCCTCTCTCTCTCTCTCTCTCTCTCTCTCTCTCGCTCTCTACACACTGCAGAGTCGGACCGACGCACACACACACACACCTGAGAGAGATAGTTATATATACCTACTACTCGCGGTCTCTCGCTGCGGCTCTCTCTCTGCATGTGCAAGTGCAACGAGGAGGATAGGAGTGTGGGTTCCTGGACGCCGCGCCGCGCGCGGATGAGGCGCGGAGCCGAGCAAAAGGGTAATTATGAGCCAGCGTTGCCGGACTGCTATGCCCGCCGCCGCCGCCGCCGCAGCTGCGCCGTTGCCTATGTATCTAGACAGATCTCTCTGCACACAAACACCTACGTGCTTCTATATACGTGTATTGTGTATACGTATATATGCATGCGCACACTGCACATACAAGCCGTTGTAGTCGAACGCACGGGTTACGCTCGTAATATGCATATGTTCTCGGGGGGGTTGCTTTGCATAAATCGACACGTAAGTGTCTGTGTGTCTGTGTGTGTGTCTGTTTTGTTTTGCCTTTGAGGCTTTGACGCGCGATGAAAAATGCCGTTGTACCGCCCCCCCCCCTCTACCCCTTCGAGTCTCTGTGGGTCTGTGGAAACGCGTTCGTTATACTCCAGCGCTAACGATCCTTTGCGGTTCGCCGATTTCTGCGCGCGCGCGGATTTTCGCTTTGAAAATGTGTACCGGTTTCTCATCGATCCCTTACACCTATATCAGCTTCTCTTTTTTCTCCACCCCTCGACTCTCTTCGTACACGGCGAATTTTCTTAGCTGAGATTTCGGACAAGGTAAAATGCGCACGTGCTCGTTACACTTCGAAGTATAACGTGAGGATTAAATCGAAAGGTGCGAAGGATATAGAAGAAAACGATTTTAATGAGATAGCGATTTTTTAAATTAAACGGTATTACGCGGATTTGAGTCCAAACCGATTTTCGCACGCGCGCTAAGTCTTCGCTGATTTACATACGCATTCGAAAATCCATTCGTTCCCAATATGCAAAGTATTTCGAACAATCCCGCTGCAAACTCGTCCGTTCGTTTATCTATCCTGAAATCGTGCAACGATACTCATCGAGCTTAACATTAATCTCAACTGTTTGCTGCAATACACCGCGGACTCGGTTCCCGCGTGTCTTGATTCCGTATCGTTTGAAAAATCAAATCGCGCGAATCGTCGAGGAACGAACCCCGAAGCAGGAAAAAACTTACGTGTCACGTATACACACGCAACATACGCGATGCAGCGGTTTCGCGTTTTTCACGGGCTGACGAGCAGCGCGCGCAGAGGCAGTACGTGCGCATAATACGCCGGAGCATTTGTATATCGGATTCGTTCGATCGGCCCGATCGGAAGCGGACGAATTTCGATAAGACTGCGCGCGCGAGAGGAGGTGAACGATCGCGCAGTGCCCGGCAGAACGCGACGACGAGAGAATGCGCGAAAAGGACGTTGACTGGGCTTTCGCTCTCCGCGATTTATTGTACGTATATATGGCGAACGATCGTCTATTTCTGATCGATGTTTGCGTGTGTATGGACGACGGGAAACAACAAAGTATATATTTATTCGTCGGAAAACGAAACGGAAGTCGAGCACACACACCATCGCGTAAACACACGCATAACCCACTCGAGATAATCGAAGCGCCTGATATACGTGCCTCGTGATTTATCGCTTGTTTCTCCAGATTACGCATTTATCAACTATACCGAATGCTAATGCGGCCGATAAATCAAACGAAAATCGGTAAAGAGATAGTGCGATTTCTGTATATATGTATAACGAAACGCGCGCTGTTTCGAAGCTCCATATCGTATCCCCGATTTTTAACGGAGTACAATGAAGATAAGTCTTCTTTCCCGGCGTTTTCCTATACTTTTTCTTTATTAACACACTCAAACATCTGCGCGCTCGCGCGTATTATATGCATTCCGAAGGATCTGTCGAGCGCGCGGGCACAGCGCCAATTACATTAGCATAGATCTGACGCGAACCGGTCAATGAATCGCGATGCAAAATTACGTCAGGCTCGCGCGCGCGCGAGCGTCTATAAGCGCCTCTTCGCTCGGTGTATGAACAAAAAAAAATCGACGACTCGACTTCTCTCCCCGAGCGAGCGAGCGTATTACACAACCGTCTTATAATAGCATCCGAATAAAACAAGTCGACTCTTTTCCGAAGTCCACGGCGCTCGGAAATAAATTCGCCACTGCTATTCCCGTTCTCTCTCTCACTCTCTCTTCTGGGTGTATGCGTATAGCTAGTGTACGGCTCGCGCGCGCATGTGTCCGCGAAGACAAAAACGAAAAGAAAACAAACAAACAGGCCCAACGGTTCATCACTCGCGTATATATATATATGTATATGCGTATATGGAAGCCGCGCGCGGCGAAGGAGAAAAAACGAAATAGTCGTCATTATATGCGTATACGGCTCGTCATATTATATATACCGGGGGCCACTTTGCATTATGCTAATCGCCGCACGCAACGATTTTCAATGCCCTGAGAAAGTCGCGCGCGCGCGCGCCCGCCCGCCGTAACAATGACAGTCCAATTAAGCACGAAATAGCCGAGAAAGGGGCCTCTTTCCCTCCTCTCCGTCTGTTATATGCGCGAAATGACGCTCACGCACGTACGCACGTATATTGTATATATATATATATATATAACGTATACGTCAGTGTATACAGCGTGTGTACATATATATACCTATAATGCGTGTATGCAGCGTAGAGACGTATACGCACGTGCTGGGGAGAATCGACGGGAAAGGGAATCGGTGCGCTGGAGAATTATTTAACAAAGAGGCCCGAGACCGCCGGCGAGGGAAGCGAGTCGATCGTATGTGTATATACGTCTGATTCCGTAGGTGCGTGAGGAAATTAACTTGGAAATGGGAATCGAAAAATTTCGGGACACTTTTTTCTGGTTTCGTAATGTACGGAACTCCAACTCGTATATTTGGGTTGAAATTGTTGCTTGTCAAACTTTTTTTATACCCGAAATTATACAATTTATTAATACGTTTTTTGTGTTTTTTGTTTGTTAATATCGTACCGTTACGATGTTTCTTTAAGTTCTATATTATTCGAGTATATGCAAAACGGTACATTAAAAAAGTTTGAATTTAGAAAAAAAGATGTTACGTTAGATAGATTAAAAAGACGATAATTCGTTAAAATCGATCTTGCAAGTGAGAAGCTGTAAGAATTTCCGCATAAAACAGAAAAGTAACAATTTTTATCGCTTTCGAAGGAGCCCATAACTTCCGACAAGTGCATCCACTTCCGATGAATTTTTTCGACTTCCAATTTCCAAGTCGTTTCCATCACGTGCACGTGGAATTGCACATATATGCGTTCGGTTCGGTGGAAGAGGAGTCGAAGAATAAGGAGAAAAGAAGGAAAAAGAAGGAGAGAGCCTTGCGCTCGCACGACGAAGAGGAAGTCAACGTCCGAAGATTACGGCAGTGACATTCACTTTTTCTCGCTGCGATCTCTCTCTCTTTCTCTCTCTTTCAACTTCTTCGCTTTTGTGTTGTTATTCTCTCGCGCGGGCGCTTTTTCGCGAGATCGTTTATTTCTTTTTGCTTTTTTTTTGTTGCGACACGCTCATCCTTTCGTATAATATACACGAACTTTTCTGAAGCGACAGCGGGATCGATGATTGTTTGACTGAATTACCGAGAGAAATGCTTGTTTGGAATTGGAAAATTTGTCGACTGTGCCGTTTCTCTCGAACGTTTTCGAGAATCGATGTTTTCGAGTCACTCAATTATCCACGTCACTGCGAAAGTCAACTTTATTGGGAATTCAAAAGCTCGATTTTCGATGTAATCGTCCTTTTATTGATAAATGAATTAATTATCAACTCATTAATTTTTCCTACGTATTCATTTTTCATATTGTAAACGTATGAATTCTGTAAAAGAAAAGAAGAACGTTCTTATTACTTAAAAAAAATTTGCTTCGTACATTGATTCAAAAAGACATTTTTTCTCGTAGCCCTCGTTTACAAACACTGGCATTACCGAGTTGCGTTCGATCTACCGAAGTTATAAAAAAGCGTCGACACACACACATACTCACACTCAAAACTAATCGCGGGTTCAATAACCCCGGGAAGAGCTTGCGCGCTTCTCGCCGCTTTTCGCTTTTTATCGTCCTCTCATTTTTTTCCATTTCGTTCTGATTATCTCGTTGCAGCGATGGATCTGGCGATAGAGCGCCATCAGCAGCAGTACCAGCACCGGCGCATCAGCAGCGGGTGAAAGCCATCGGCGCTGCGATGCCGCGAGGAAAGAGCCCCCGTGCTCCTCGAGCTGTTCAGCCGTACTCGGGCGCCTCGTGCGCGGATAACGAAGAGCCGCAGCGAAGGACGGGCTGAGCTCCCGAGTCAGCGAGAGAGAAAAGAGAAACGCGCGAGACAGCGCGACGAGAGAAGAAAACAATATACAGAGAAAGAGCAGTGACAGTGTCCCTTTCGCGCAGCGACTATCCGCCAAAGGACGTGAATGCATACACATATACATACAGGCGTACGGATATATGTGTATAAATAAGTTGACACATATAGATACAGAATCCAGAGGGATAAGCGCGAAGAAAAGAAGTGAGGCGAGAAAGGAGTGAATGTGTCGGTCGGACGATGGACGTGTTCAAGATCGACCAGTCGCTAACGGCGGGCCTGGGTAGCGCCCCCGCACCCGACACCCTTACCCCGGAGGTGAGCTTCGACGCCGGCAGCGAGTTCAATCTCAGCTTCTTCGACGGACCCGAGGAGAACAGCGGCCAGGGCTTCAGCGATCCCGGCTCGGTCGGCAGCGCAAGCGCCTCGCCGCCGCCCGGCACGCCGGGCACCCTCCCCGTCAATCCCGCGAGCCTGCCGATCGTTCAGGTGCCCGCCGGCATCGTCGTTAAGCAAGGTTCGTTACTCCGCCTTTTCATTTTCATTCTCGTCTTATTTTGCTTTCTTTTATTTTTTAATCCTACTCCGCAAAGCTCTCCTTCGACTTTTCGACGAGAGTTTCTTTCTCGCGCGACCGGCGAGTCACGCGAGAGCGCGAGTTGCTATGTAGGGCTTCAATTGAATTTTAAACGATATCGCACGCTTTACCCCCCACCCATCCCTGAGAAATGGTAACTCGATCGGCATTTAATTGCGCTATTAAATTTTACGACGAGCCATTTCGGATTATTGCACATTTTATACGAGATTTTGGTTTGCATTACCCGGGGGAAACGACGAGGGGCGGGGGGGGGGGTGATAATCTGTAATCTTTTAAAGCAATCGCGAATGAAAATTAGGTGTATGTCATGTAGTTTTACCATCGTAATCAAGGGAATTCATTAATGAAATTAAATTTCATCATTTTTGTATGGGAAAAAATTTCTGACGGATGAAGTGTTAATTTAATATAATTTTTAAAATGAATTCATTAAGAGTACTTTCGGAATTCTAAAAGTGTCGACAATGCTGATATATCGTATACATTAGTTGTAAGCGAAATAATTGTTTTTTCCTTCTGGTATATTACCAAATTTGAATTTTCAATTAATTTTCATACTTTATTAAAAATACTAATTTACGTAGCCAGCAATAATCAAAAGCGTAATATTACATTCCTCAATACCACTGAATCGTTGAGCCGTTCTCGCCAACCGATGAACACCGTTTTCATCAGAATCGTTAGGGACGAATTCGCGCTTCGCAATCCATGAATCTGAGCGAAGAACCGACAATAAAGCTTAGAAACGTATCAAGTTAATTGATGCGCGACACATGTCAAACTAGTGTAGAGCCGCGAGTGTAGTTTGCAGATTTCCATTTCCACTGCTTTATCTGCCGATTTGGCCTTTGTTCCGGATCGTCACGTGACGGCGCGGAATTCGTTAAGTCGTTTGCGAGCCGAGCGTAAGTTAATGAAATTCCTGACACTGCGCCACTGCGGCATTCGGGCTGAGTTTAACGCCGACACGTCTCACTCCGTTAGACTCTACAGAGGGAGAGGGAGAGAGAGAGAGAGAGAGAGAGAGAGAAATACTACAAATTTCTAGAATCATAAATGACTTTTCCACTGAAATTGGCGCTGTAAGGGAAATACCGATGTCACTACACGTTTCTAGTGACACAGTACTTTTTTTTTTAATGCTGCGCATCAAATTTTTGTTATAAAATTATATATTCATTTCCACTGTTCGTCAATGACTATACTACGCTGAAAGCTATGGTAAATGGTTATTTTATCAATCATATTCTATTTACGATTTTGGTATAATATTTTTAAGTAGTCAAGGTCGTGAGGGGTACGACACGCTTTAAAAAACCAAAACATGATTCTATAGTTTTATGCAAAAATAACATATTTAGCGATGTATATAGCAACATTTTTTTCAAACGATTGATTAAAAATTGATAATACGAATCTATAGATAATTATTCGTATTCTTGAAATTTGTTCAAATATTATTGTTCGTCAACGACCATACTACGCTGAAAGCACCGGTTCTCGTCCGATCACCGAAGTTAAGCAGCGTTAGGCGCGGTTAGTACTTGGATGGGTGACCGCTTGGGAACCCCGCGTGTCGTTGATACCTTCTCTTTTTGCAATTTTTTTTATTCTTCAATGTATCGCTATGGTAAATTGTTATTTTACCAATCATTATCTATTTATGATTTTGGTATAATATTTTTAAGTAGTCAGGGTCGTGAGGGGTAAGACACGCTTTAAAAAACCAAAACATGATCCTATAGTTTTATGCAAAAATAACACATTTAGCGATGTATATAGCAACATTCGTTTTAAATGATTGGTTAAAAATTGATAATACGAATCTACAGATAATTATTTGTATTCTTGAAATTTTTTCAAATATTAGTGTTTGTCAACAACCATACTACGCTGGAAGCACCGGCTCTCGTCCGCGTGTCGTTGATACATTTTCTTTTTGCAATTCCTTTTATTCTTCAATGTATCACAATGGCAAATTGATATTTTATCAATTATTTTCTGTTTACGATTTTGGTATAATATTTTTAAGTAGTCTGGGTCGTGAGGGGTAAGAGACACTTTAAAAAACCAAAACATGATTCTATAGTTTTATGCAAAAATAACACATTTAGCGATGTGTATAGCAACATTCGTTTTAAATGATTGGTTAAAAATTGATAATACGAATCTACAGATAATTATTTGTATTCTTGAAATATTTTCAAAGATTACTGTTCGTCAACGACCATACTACGCTGAAAGCACCGGTTCTCGTCAGTCGGCCTTGAACCTTCGAGTAAGAAGGACCTCTCTGTCGAAAGCTACTCCTAACCTTGTTCCTAGTACCTGACAGGTATAAGAAAAGGCGGTCTAAATGCAATAACAGAATCTGTACTAACCAGTTCTTAAGTGCTATCAGTGCCATCAATAATTAAAGTGTACAAAAACAGCACCGTACTCTCAGTACGACGCTAAGTGTAATCAAAAAAATAAGTGACAGTGAAATCCAAACCTTAAACAATGGATCTGATTCCTCCGTAAGCGTGTCAAAAATGACACGAAAAAGATTATTTAAAAGAAAAGCAGCGAACGAAGAGAATAAAGCCGTAAAATTAAGTGAACTTAAGCTTAAAAAAATTGATACTCGCACGAACAATCTACAAAAATCATTAAAGGATTTTCTATCAGATAATAACACAGTATATATCAATAAACCTCGTTTAAATCCACCGCCAACGTTATTACCCAGAAAGGAAAAAAGTATAGCTATCTCTAACAATGAAAACGAAGAAATCTACAGCAACAACGAAAGCTTAACACAGATCGATATGAATACATCAACTGAAAATTTATCAACACCAATCTCCCCATTCGCATCAAAAAATCAATTCGATCTTCTACAAACGCAAGACTCACAACAATCCCAAGTCGGAGAAATTGATATGATTGACTCCCATGGAAATTCTACCATCGAGATCGTCCGATCCAAAAACGAGAAAATACGTGCTTCTCAGAATATATCTGCAACTCGAAAAACCGGGGATTCCCCGTATAACAAAAGATCCTCTCCAAAACCGATCAGCTCAGCCGACCTCAATATAACAGGGAACCGGCGACCGAACGTCGAACAGCCAGCCATAAATGCAGGGATACAGCCCGCTCAGCGCACGGGGGATTCCCCATCACTGCCCGCCGATACATCAGCAGCCATAATAAAGGATAAGCCACCCCCAATAAACATACTACAACAGGACCCAAAGGACACAGTAAAACTCATCGAAGAAACGCTCCTCATCAAGAACTTCTACATCAAGCGTATTCACAGTGGTAAACACATTCTGTACCTCCAAAGCCTTACCGACTATCATAAAGCAAAAGAAATCTTAATAGCAGCAAACACAGCCTTTTATACCTTTACCCCGAAATCGGAGAAAGCCCACACTTACCTACTAAAAGGCCTCGATAATAATTTTAGCGACGCTGAAATACTCAAAGATCTGCAGGATCTTCAAATGCCAGATGTTAGATTTACTAAAGTCTCGCGCTTTTCAACAAAAAAGTCAATAGCTAATAACACTCTTCTTCCTATCTTTATCGTTCAATTATCCCCTCAAAGTAATATCAGCAGCCTACAAAAAATTAAATTCCTCAATTATTATTCTATACGCTGGGAAAAAATCAGAAAAAAAGATGTAACTCAATGTCACAAATGCCAACTCCTCGGTCACACATCACAAAACTGTAACCTCAACTATCGCTGCGTTAAGTGCATAGAGCCCCACGGACCAGGAGAGTGCAAAATTCAAAAAGAAAATGAAATTGCTAAAGAAAAAATTTATTGCGTAAACTGCAAAAACTACGGACACCCAGCCTCGTACAAAGGCTGCCCAAAACTCGTTGATCTTCGTAAAAAACTTAGCGAAAAAATAAATAAATCTAAAGAAACAAAAAACAAACGCATCGCGCAAATAAGCCGTAAAATCGTCCCTGAATTAACATTCTCAGACATGCTAAAACAAAGCTCGATCCAAGATCCATTCCCTGACCTCCATAGACATACAGCACATACTCCTCGAATTAACTCCAACGTCACACTAGCTGATCCTTCGCTCCAACTTAATATAACTAAAATTTTCGAAGAATTTAAAAATAGTATACTTCAAACCTTAAGTCAACACCAATCCCAATTAAACGCTATAATGGAAATCCAAAAAGCACAAGACGATAGAATAGACTCCATCTTCAATACCATAAACAGCATCGAAAATGAATAACTTAAATACCCCTATCCAAAATATACAGAATAACCAAAATTACCGGGTCCACAAACATTTAAAAATAATCGCTATTAACGTAAACTCACTAATTACAAATCAAAGAAGATACAGCATGCTAACCCTACTAAACAAAGAATCTCCGGACGTCGTGCTTATATCGGAAACAAAACTGAACAAAATACATAAAGTATATTTCAAAGACTATTCGCTCATACGACAAGATCGTCAAAATTCGAATCAAGGCGGCGGAACCGCGATACTTATTAAAAAACCCTTGAAGTTCAAAACCATTATAAATGAAAAAATAGCCAAATTCAAAATATTAGAAACTACAATTATAAAAATTAAATTAAATAGCAATGATAACTTAATATTAATATCTGCCTATGCAACTAATGGAAACCAAAAAGAATTCAGCCACGAATTCAGTGAAATTTTTAATCTTTTGCACCTCGACAATTTAAATAATTATTATGTAATGGCGGGTGATCTGAATGCTAAACACACAAGCTGGAAAAACAGTACGAATAACACACGCGGAAATTTTCTTAGAAACTGGATTGATAACAATAGTATACACTTCAAATCAAATTTTTACAGCACCGAAATTCCATCCTACCCAAACGGAAATTCATATCTTGACGTATGCTTTGCGGACACACGCTTAAAATTCCTTAATCTACTACCAAATAAAACACTCGAATCTATAGACTACGACAGCGATCACAATGCACTCGTTATGCATATAAATAAAAATACGTCCGACGACCTAATCATAGAAACTGAATCATACACACACATGTACAATTTCAAAAAAACGAATTGGAAAAAATTCAAGGACTACCTCGAATCAAACTGTAATCTTGATATATATAACAACATCAACTTGTCTAATAATCAAATCGATTCATTCATAAATGACATAGAAAGACACATACAGTCTGCAATAATAGAAACCGTGCCAAAAATAAAACAAAAAGATTCTTGCGAAATTTATACTAACAATAAAATTATAAAATTACAAAAAGATAAAAGCTACATAATATCTCAAATCAATAAAATTAATCGAAATTACACTTACGAAAAAAGAGATCAACTAGAATTTTTAGAATACCTCCTGCATAATATCAAAATCCAACTAAAACAAGAATTCTCAAACTCGGTAAATCATTATTGGTCAAGAAAAATAAAAAATATTCCAAAAAACAACGCAGAGAAAATGTTTCCGCAGGTCAATCAAATTTTTAGACCGAAAGGATATCATGAAATTCCTCCGATTAAATTGACCGCGGACAAAGGCTCACTCCTCCAAGAAGCTGGGATAACACCCCAAAATACTACAAAAGATAACGAAGGTAACTTCATAATCTTCAAAATATCGGAAAAACTCGATCTAATCGGCACTCACTTTGCAAAAATCCACAAACAAAATGAACACATGGGCCGTCAACAACTAACCGAAATAATCATGTCTGAAACAAACAAACTAAAAAATGAAATAGAAATTGACAATATTGAAAATAAAACAGTTACCAAGTTCACAAAAGAAAATACCGCGGATAACCCTAAACATCCCGACCCAGAAATTAATTACTTCACAAATTACAGCCAAATAAAAATAATCTTCGCGAAACTAAATAGTAAAAAGTCGTCCGGATTCGACGGTATTCCAAATTTAATTCTCAAACAAGTACCCGATAAACTTAAATGGTACTACACAGTACTCTTTAATAATGCCCTGAATAACATGTACTTTCCGAAAAAATGGAAAAAAGCTAAATTAATAGCGATCACAAAAAAAGGCAAAGACGGCTCATCCCCGTCTAATCTACGCCCCATAAGCCTTCTCCCCAATGCAGGTAAAATTTTCGAAGTAGTAATAAATATTCCCCTAACTTCCTTTTGTACGAAAAATAGTATTATCCCCGAAAATCAATTTGGATTCCGTTATAAGCACTCTACAATTCATGCGATAAACAAACTAACATCTGACATTTGTTGGGCCATAAACGCCAAACAAAGAGTAGCAGCATGCCTAATAGACCTTGAAAAGGCATTTGACACGGTCTGGATTAAAGGTCTGATATACAAAATGATTAAGAAAAATTTCCCTAAATACCTCATTAAAATTGTCTGGAATATGATAACCGAGAAATCATTTATAATGACTGATGGCTCTCACACCTCAACAAAAGAATTCATCATAGAAAACGGTCTTCAACAAGGAACAGTAAACTCTCCCCTACTTTTTAATATATACAATAGCGACCTATTAAACATCTTTGATCTTAATTCCTCGACACACAAGCGATCAATAGCTTTTGCCGACGATTTGATTGTTTACGTAACAGGTAAAAAAACAAAAATAATAGAAACAGAATTACAAGAACTCTTTCAAAAAATAAACGATTATTATAATACCTGGAAACTAAAAATCAATGCTAATAAATGCGAAACAATATTATTCCGATCAAACTTAAGCGAACTTAGTCATGCAGAAAGAAAACACTGTAAAAATTTCCAGATAAAAGAAAAGCCTCACGAGGGAGAACTTATACCTCACAAAAACTACGTCCGCTACCTAGGAGTGAACATAGATAATAAACTGAATTATAAAAAGCACATAGAGATACAAATATCCAAAGCGAAAAATGCATTCTGGAAAGTAAAAAGATTATTTTACTCCAAACACCTCGACCCCAGAATCAAAATTTTATGCTATCAAGCGCTCATTAGGCCGATTATCACATACGGTTGCCCAATCTGGTACAATATCGCAGCGTCAATGATGGAAAAAATCCGAATTTTCGAAAGAAAATGTTTAAGAGCTTGCCTTGGTACCTATCGTACTGCGCACAGTGACTTCCAAAAATACATCAGCAATAAAAAAATATACGATCTAGCTAATATCCACCGTATTGACTGTCACATCCTAAAACTAATACGAAATCATTTCTCCCAAGCAGCGAAAATAAAAGATAACAGCTTAATATTCGGTAGCCTATATCCAAATGATTTATACTACAAAGATACGCTTAAATCAGGTTTTATCCCACCAGAAGCTTTCCCATACTTAGACAAAAAAAATTACCTACAAGATAAAAACAATATCCCAATAATATATCACTTAAAGAGAAAAGCCGGCGTAAAAACAATTTTATACGACAAAAACCAGATTGGACAACCCGAAAATATACAATGGAGATATAAAATGGATCTTCCTCTCAAAGATATTAAAGATAACCACCGAAAAAACACAGAAAAGTATTGGTGGATAGCACCGCCTTAAATATTAATATACTGTAAAACGCGAAGAGCGTTATAATATATTATTGTATATATGTGTAAATAATACCCTACATTCCTTCCCCCAATCCTTCCCCTTTCCCTTTAATCTATATTATCTATTACAATATAGTATTGTCATGTTTTTCCCCAAATTTTTTATGACAAAATTACGAAAAAACAAAAATATTGTATACATGTGCTCTGTATAAGACACCATAAATGCGAAATTATACTGTTAACTAAAATAAATTACATAATATTGTATGACTACGCTGTGTCGTCGCGCTAACGGCATTAACTGTCTCGAAAAAATTATGACTACAATCCCTTGTTTATTGAGGATAATTATATGTATACTATCTTATTTTTTGGACAATAAACGATACTAAAAAAAAAAAAAAAAAAAAGCACCGGTTCTCGTCCGATCACCGAAGTTAAGCAGCGTTAGGCGCGGTTAGTACTTGGATGGGTGACCGCTTGGGAACCCCGCGTGTCGTTGATACTTTCTCTTTTAGCAAATTTTTTTAATCTTCAATGTATCGCTATGGTAAATTGTTATTTTACCAATCATTTTCTATTTACGATTTTGGTATAATATTTTTAAGTAGTCAGGGTCGTGAGGGGTAAGACACGCTTTAAAAAACCAAAACATGATTTTATAGTTTTATGCAAAAATAATATATTTAGCGATGTATATAGCAACATTTTTTATTTACGTTTTTGTTACAATATTTTTATGTAATCGGGGTGGTAAAACAAGTTTCAAAAAACGTAATGTATGATTCTGTAGTTTTGGGCAATAAAATAATTAGTGATGTAGTTAGCAACTTTTTTTAAAATAATTGATTAAAATTGATAATCAGAATCTGTAGATAGTTGTTTGTATTCATCAGCATTCATCAAATATCAGTGTTCAATAAGTTGTGCGAGTTAAGAAAGGAGATGATTTATCAAATAGTTTTATGCTTTAATCGGTGTAAGCCATTCGATAATTCTATCGATTCTAATTTTCATATATCGGGGGGTTATATAATATAAATGTTATTTAACGTAAATGGATGGAAAATAATTGACGAATTAAGCGATCATCTGCTTGTTGATTAGTGTATGAAATTATCAATGAAAATTTATGTTCGAATTTGCTAACCACATAACTGCTCGTTATAGTTTTAAATGATGTATTACTCCGTGCAAATAAACAAGTATTATGTTTATCGCAATGTTCAGTTTTGAGTCTGAACTCTTAAATTATTGTACAAGCCAATAAAACAAAGAAATATTTTACAGCAAGAGAGCTTTAGTTGCAATAAACAATTGCTCAAGTATAGCGAATAACTCATATATGTTTCCGTTCAATTAGCCAATTAACAACGGAAAACTCAAATCAACAGATACACGCAAAAGGAGAGAAACAATCGATTGGAGGAGGGAGCCTCACCTTAAATCATAACGAAAAGTATAACCCACATTCAAACAATTTTACGAGTGAGGGAGAGAGAGAGAGAGAGAGACAGAGAGAAAGCGTCGAGCCAAACCCATACAATGCACATAAACAACTCGCACACTTAGCGTAAATTATTTCAAACTTCACTACTTAGCCGCGCATGCAAACAGTCATAACGAAAGTATACGAAAATACCTTATTACGAGGACTCGCAGCCGACGAACATGAAGAGGCGGAGTCGCGCAAGCGCGTAATCTTATAGAAAGTCCGCGCAAGAGACAAACTTCTCTCTCTCTCTCTCTCTCTCTCTCTCTCTCTCTCTGCTATTCTTTCGCTGTATATAAGTAATACGCGCAGCGCTGCGCAGCCAGCCACTTGTAAGTACACGCGCGCACTATGTACGCGGCTTTACGTAAGATATTAGTAAACTCGCGCGCGGGAAAAACGCTTATATTGCGTCCGCGGCGGCGCGCGTATGTGTATATATATACATGCGCGTACGGAACAGTGCAGAGGCCGATAAACAAATCACACGTGTTCGCGCGCAAGGACGCCCTCAAGTCGATCGCTCTTGATTTATGCGGGGCGTTCGCGCCTTCCACACATGCGTTACACACACGTACGTACTTACACGTGTACATACGTATACGTCGTGCGATAAAGCCTTTCGTCTCCTTTTTTTCTCCCGCGGCTCTCTGAGGAGAGCGAGCCAGAGACTAGACGCTTTACGAGTCCCGCGGGTCCCGTTCGGCCGCGGCTATTCTTCGTCGTCGCGAGAGAGCAGCTCTAATGGCCGTGGATTTGCACGGCTCGGGTTTCCGCGGCGAGACTTTCGGAGGGATGTGCGCTTTCTAAGCTGCGGGCATCGCTTGTTTTTCGTGCTCTCATACCGCCGCCCCCGCGGCTATACACATGTACGGCCTGCGATAGCGCGCCGCGCGCGGCTTTCGAGGGAGCGCTTCGAATTGATGTAGTGGCTTAGACTTTCTTCCCGCGGTCTTTTGCGTCAGATTTTTCCGTCGAGTTACTGCGTTAGTCAAATTTTTAGGAAATGGAAGGAGAGGCGATTTGTTGAAATTTAAGTATCAGAGGGATTGTGATTTCGTTTGATTTCATAATATTTTGTGAAAGTAGCTATTTGCGCAAGTGAAGCCTAGCATTCATTTATTTTAAACGGGTAAAAAGTAGATTAAGTTCGAAAAGATTAAAAAAAATTGTAAGTCTGCATTATCGCAGTGAGTGATGAGTAGCTTTTACAACGATCGATGACTAGGTTTATTCGCATAAAATTTTCAACTGGAATAATTTAACAAATTTAAATTTACGTTCTACAACGATTTTACATTAGAGGCAATTATACAGGTTGGAATAATTTTGGAAAAGAGAAACGAATAATTTTCATCGTTTCAAAAACTCCGTGTTTAAAAACCCGAAGATCTACCAACAAAATTTGCATTTAAAAACCATACATTACACTTGGAGTAATCAATCAACTTGAAGGAAAGCTGCTCGCTTACCAATAGACCAATACCTTTTTTTCATAAGTGCGAAGATTTAAAGCTTGAAAAGCTGTATTTATATACACTGAATACGATCGTATTACGGTGGTTGGATCAATTAGCTGCGTTACAACTGATAATATCGTTTGACGCTGTTACACTCACCGCACTGACGCCGAACAAAACGGTACAATCACAGCGGGGGTAAGAGGGTGGGGAGGGGGGGGGGCGGCACAATTTACGAGTGAATATTTGCAAAGTATCGCGCTCAAAAAGTTTGGGTTACACGCATTAAAGCGTATACGCGCCATCCGGTGAAAAATGCGCCCGGAGATTAACGACTTTCTCACCGTTAAACGATAAAATAAGACCTCATTAAGCGGACTTTTACGAAAGGCGAATGACTTTGTTAAGGCGCGTCAGCCACCGCGACACACGTGTATTACATACGCCTATACACATGCGTGTATAGCATAGCGCACACGGCGCCGGAGCCGCTCGCTCGAGCATAAACGTCCCTTTATTCAGTTATAACGTCGCGTAAATCTATCACCATCAAATGTATAATCGCGCGCGAGCGCTCCGCGCCGTCCGCAACCGGGAGAGGGAGCGAAAGAGAGAGAGAGAAGAAAGAACAGCTCGAACTCCTCAACCGTCGGGCCGTGGAATTTATCCATCGATCAACGACGGGCGCGACCCTCCCGAACTATTCATTATACTGCACGAACGGCGGCTCTCGCGCATCAGCATCGCCAGAGATAACGCGAGGAGAGAGAGAGAGGCATTCCTCTCCTCCTCCTCCCCGCGAAACACACGCGCGCCAGCAGCTGCGGAAAATTCTCTTGCGCCGCGCGCGGGAGAATGCTAATCTTTGACAAATACACACACACACACATACGAGCCAAGGCCCGCCGAGCTTAGCAAATTTATTCCCCTCGCCGCGTCTCGCAACTAGCCGAGCAAATTGCGAGTGATTAGCCAGGCGTCGTTAGGCCGCGGATCTCGCGAGCGGGTCGAGTGTATTGCTGTATACGTATACACAGACCGCGAGAGGGAATCGAGCCGAAACTGTAATTAGCAAGCGAATACAGGCCGCGCGCATCGTGTATACACACACAACTCGAATGCGGTGATCCATTACACAATCGTCGGACACTCCTGGCCTAATAACACAATGAAAGCGGCGGTGTATACGTATATACACACGGCAGTCGACACACTGTAATTTACGCTCCGGCCTCTATCCGCGCTTTTGATCTGCAAGCGCGCGTCTGCTCTTGTATAATACGTCGCGCTTCTATTTTACATGAAAACGGAGGAGTTATCGCGCGTAACGCGCTCTCTCTATACCTATACGCACACGTATGCACACAGACGTACGAGTCCGATTACCCGATGATTAATCATAATCAAGCGCCGTTGGCTGTTTAACAAAGCTGAAAACCCTGTATACAAATACGATGTGTATACACGCGCGCACAGCGTTTTCCCATTTGATTTACGTAAGACGAGGGGAGTATATTTTACAATTAACGCGAGACGAGCTTTCTTTTTCGGGACGTTATTTAGTGTTATTTGCCCGCATGAAACGCCGCACACGGGAGTACGTATGTAAGTACGCGAACAGGTGAGTTATGCGTCCGCGGCTTACGCAACTCACACGAATACTTATATATACTTTCCTCTCCCCCTGCGCAGCAGGCAGCAGCAGCGGAATAGCTATTCTACGGCGATTAGAGACTACACACGCCGTATAAATGCGTGTATAAATAGATTGCTAGATGGGCAATGATGCTTTTTTCGGCCGCTTATATCTCTTATATCCCCCCCTCTTACATTGCCGGGACGGGAAGCTACGCGCCGAGCTTTTTGCCGGTAGTACAGCCCTTACATATACATGTATACATACCTTCTCCACTCCTCTTTCGCGCGCGCTGCACGCACACCCGCGTTTTTTCTCTCTCCCCCCCCCCCTCTCGCTCTCTTCCAACATTTATCATTCATCATTCTACCCGGCCTTGCCTACGAGATAATATTCCTTTTTCTTTCATCCGCATTTTATTCTCTCTCTCCGCGCTGATGCAGCGGCAGCTCATCTGCACGCGCGCGAGGATGATGCGGTGCTTTCTCTCTCCCTGCGAGAGAGAGAGATGCGCTCGCGCGCGACTGTGAGAACCTAACGCGTATTATTATACAGCCGGGGTTTATTCCTCGCCTACTGCGCGCGTCATGAGCTTTCATTGCACGACGGAGCTGAGTTTTTCACTCGGTGTAAACAGCGCGATGCGCGCTTTTGTGCGCGCGCGTCTATATACATGTATATATTGTATATATGCGACTTTGTGTGCAGGTTCGGGATTAATTGAACTCGCGACAATGTAAATCAATTTGATGCGTTGCGTATACACGGTGCGTCCTCGATATTGTAGTCAGGTTTATTTTATTTTTTTTTTTTGTTTTATGGAAGGAAGAGAACGACGCGTTGCTGTCGCATTTGACCGTAGAGTTCGAAATCATTTTGAAAAATGCGCGGGTTTTTACATTCAAAGTTTAATCTCCCGCGTGGATTTTTTTTTTAATTTTGAGAGGTTGGAGGAGAAAATTTTATGAATTTAAAACCCTTCTACTGATTTATGTGCAAGCCACGCAAAGCTTACACAATATTTATCTAAACAGTTAGTGGCAACCGTATATTATATGCTTGTATTAATGCCGAATCGTGGAGAAAGCTTATGTCTATAAAACCATGTGATTGTCAAGTTAACTAGAAAATTTTATGATTCGAATATTCAGGCTTTCAATTACGTACACGAATTTCCATAAAAAATTTTATGTCGCAATTATTTAGTTTTCAGACACTACTTATCAAGAAAAAATGAGGAAAACTCTGACGTCTGCGTTTTTTTTTATAATCGAAGAAAACTAAAAATTATAATCTAAAGCTTGATCTTTCCTTGTCTCGATAAAAACTCTTTCATGGTTACATAGAGCTTTCATGAACTAAATTTTCAACAATCATCTAATCCGATATGATAATACCGAATTAAATCATTGCTGTGCGTATACAGAAATATTTTTATTCATCATTCAATTGAATTTAACACACTTCATATAACGATATTACCGCACAACCATGGCGATCAGAGCCAAGCCAGATCTCCCTATGTTCATCAAAAATTCCACAAAATTTTCTGCAGTTTATCGTCTGCGTCAGATATCGTCGCTTTGTATGAAAATTCCCACAGCTCACATTATTGACAAAGCGCGCAGCGTAAAATTCCAAATTTTCCGTTTTTAATAGCAGCGCTGCGCACTTCAGATTTTTCAAATAATTTTTTCAAATTTTACATTTTTCAACAGTGAAATTCCATCCAGCGTACGTGTAACCCGCGTCAACGGGGGAAAAAAACCGAAACTCCCACCTCCACACACTCCCGACATAAATATACATCCCTCCGCAGCGTCAATTCCACACTCTCTCTCTGGATTCGCAGCTCCTTCACGCCTATATAATCCACATACCCATCGCGACCAATCCGCAGCGCGCGGCATTTAATTCTCATATAAAATACAATGCTACAGCGACCGGCGCATTCCTGGCTCCCATTGAAATGTACACTCGCTCGCCAATGCGCGTATAACCATAGCGCGAGAAACCACACGGAAAGTTGAAATCACCGGCGCGAGTTTACTTTCCGGGCGCCATTTCGATCCGGCGAGTCGTCGCGATACAGAGGCTCTCGCCTCTCTCTCTCTGATGCCTGGCTGGCGCTGCACCTGTGCATTACTATTATTATTGTTATTATTATTATTATTATTAAACCGCGGCGCGGCAGTCTGCGCCGCGAATTATAATGACCGCGGCGTCTCATCCTCTCGCTGCTGCTAGCTGCTGCTGCTGCATATCATCCGTTTGCTGCCAACTATTCCTGCGCCGCGCAGCATTGTTCGCGCGTCGCGATTCCGCGGACAGGGTTAACGATCTCCCGGTACAGCGAGCTATTTTCTTCACGGCATAAGAGAGAGAGAGAGAGAGAGATGCTCTCGCGGAGATGAAGAGGAAAATGCAGCGCGCTGAGGGACAGGTGTTTTAGTTTATTCTCGCGGCTTTTGTCCCGGGAAGCGATTGTTTGTTTTTGTTGCGATGCGCTGTCGATTCTTCAAATCGTGTATATATAATTTACAGTCGCGATGGCGTGTAAGTAATGGCATCGCGAACGACTGCTCGATGTGCAAGCCGATGATTAGTTTTATGCCACGTCGTTTTAGCTTTCTATACTTGTGCGAGGAAGCTTCGTTAATTGTGATATAGGATACTATTTTGGACGTTTGACGGAAATTCGTATACGCGTGTAATTTCGGATGTGTGTATATTCGCTGCGCACATGTACTATTACGCTGTTTTCTCCTCGTGCAAATGCGGAAGGATGGCCTGCAGTCGCTTTTGATTTATAAAATATTTTCCAGAATTTTTGATATTGAAGCCTTTTGAAAAAAAACGCGATGATCGTGTAATATGTAAATTCGTTTAAAAAATACAAATTTTAAGTTATTTTTAAACAACACTTTTGCATAAACCCAATAATAGAATCTTTTTACCGGGATGAGGTTTTGACACGACGGAGATTGAATTTCATCGGGATCTAAAGAATTATTTATTTCCAATATCCGGAGATCAGAAAAAAAAAACCAATAAAAAACTGGAAAAAAAAACTATGAATATATTCTTATCCCTTTTGGTCCCAATAAATTGGCAGCGGCTTTCTTCTCTATAGTTTATCCAAGATCCACAACCCCTACCGCATCTATACTAACTTTCTTCAACGCTGATTTTCATCAGTCTGCCTTTGGCGTAGGTCTCATACGGCGTATACGCATATCTACACAGGATAATCTAAACCCCTATATATAGGCGCAATCAGTACAAGACTCTCTACGAATAAAAGCTTTGAATAACTTTCTCTCCAATCTCCGGCACAGATGCAAACACGTCCGTCCGTCAAAGCCATTCGGCGGAGATCTAGGAAAATTATATGCGCTCGAGTCCCATCGTTATCGACAATTCTTTTGTCATCGACGCACCAGTTCACTCGCGTCTGTGAATTTTAAGGTCCGAGACGCGGTCAAGGATTCGTTCGGAGTATCTATCCGCCGGTTTTTCGATCGTACGCTCAGACGCGACATTCGCGAAGACGATCAAATGATACGTAAAGTTTCTCCTCTATCGTCTTCGTCTCTCCTTACGTCATACACCGCGAAATTGTAAGCCTCGTTGTGATTTAAGAAGACATCCTCGCGGCGTAGGTGAGGCCAGACGGCGAAATTAAGCCATATATTGTATCCACATATAGCCCCAATGAATTCCCGCATATCTGCTTTGCAATCAAGTCTTTCCCCTCGGCAGATTAACAATTTCTCACGAGTTAGCTGCAGCGGCAGCAAGAGGTGCGATGCTCACGTATATATGCACTCGCTATCTCTGCGGCTCCTTGAACGATACTAATTACCAACCGTTCCATCGACATTCTTATATACGAATCGCATATACGTATATACGTATACGCGAGCGTGTGTATACGTATATAGGTGCAAAGCGTCTCGCAGCAAATAAGCGGCAATTCTATAACGAAGCGTTTTCTCATATATCCCGCCGACGAAACTTATCCACGTATACGCCGAGGAAATATACTCCTCTTCGCGGAGAAGCTCCTCTTTGCCTCTCGCCAATTAATCGCCTCTCTCTCTCTCTCTCTCTCTCTTGCTCTATGTACGCGGATACGTTGCTGTATCCTCTGTGCTGTATGAATTCCGTAAGTAATCTTCACGGGGCGCGCCGCGTGCCAGGGAAATGCTCGCGCGGCGGCGCGAGCAGTTCGAAAAGACCGAGCGCTTACATACGTGTCTGCATATGTGTACGTATAAACGTGCCGGAGAGCTGAACGCGGAAGACCCCGAGGATTCCTCATTACTCGGCCTGTTTATCTTCTCGATATTAGATCGACACGCATGCGATATTTCGCTGTATATATACGTGTATGTATATAGGGTATACACACATATATGTGTATATATACATATATATATATGTGTGTGTGTGCTCGTTAATTGCTGAAGTAATTGTTTGCTTTGAATTATGCATCGCCGCGCTCGTGCCTGCTTTAATTTGTTTATCCCTCGGATCTGGACATCTTGTACACCCTATTATACACTGTCGAAGATTCCGCTTGAATTTTCATAAGAATGTAAATTTCAAATATATGTAGGTATCGCGAATTCGGATTTGTGTCAGTGGATTGATCAAGCCGAGGAATTTGAGCTTTCACTTGCGCATTAAAAAGTAAAGCGCACGAGCGTGCATTACTTAAAAAAGAAAAAAAAAATTAGAATCAATGTGTAAAAAGTCATGACCGGATGCTGTGAAGCCAAGATAGACATCTAAAACTATGTTCGTTTTATGACCTGTATACATCTCGTTTTATGGCTCACAGTTAAGGATAGAAGTTAGGGTGCGTTGTTCTTCCTCCAGTGCATTAAAATTGAGTTACTTTTGAATAGTGTAAGCTGCACCGAGTTCTCCATGCGGTAGATTATGGAGACAGATGTTTTGGGGTATCTGTAACATAGCTGTGCCTTATGCTTTCTCCTCCGTAGTTCTTGCTCACTTTCTTTCAACTTTTTTTTAACTTAGATGGCTGTGGGTTTGGAGTACATTCCGATACGCTATTATGTATAGTATAGCCGTGAGGTATGAAAAGATTGAAGTATATATTTTATTAAAAAATCTTAAAGAATTTGTAATTGTAGAGTTAAAAAAAAGAATAGAAAGGAAAACTGCATAAAATTAAATTTATTTAGACAGCACTTTCTTTCAAAATTGCCGCTAATTTGCGATGGGCTAATTTACTATGGGCTGCCTGAAGTGCAGTAGCAGTATTGTATTATACAAAATTTTATATGTGCAGAAACGATTTAAGAGTATTACTTCTCACAATAATAATTCACAAAATTTTAAAATGTAAGCTATTAATATTATTTGTTGTTAATAACTATAATGTTAAGTGCAGTAAAATGTAAAAGTTAAATGTTCAATAAGTTTTTAACAGATTTTTTAATACTCTGTAGCACATATCGATCGTTGTATCTATAATAGTAGAAGTACTTATTATTTTAGAATGCGTATTATGAGAGGAGGAATAAAATGAATTTTCCATAAGCTTTATATCTAATATACAACACGAGAATAAGTAATTCTAAGAAGAGTTAAATTCATAACTTCTTTTACGATATGACCTGTCGAACAATATTTCTTGAAAAATGTTTAATGAGTAAATAATCGTAAAATTGGTTAAAGTATAACACAGTATTTAAAATATTATTAATAACATTTTTGGAATAAATAAATTTAAATAAATTTTATAAATAAATGTTGTATATTTCAAAATAATTTCTAGGTCATGGATATAGTTTGAAATTTTAATTTAGGTGTAAGTTGATTGTTTTTACGTTATTGTTTTCAATCTAACAACCATAAAATATGGCAACAAATTATGTATGCAACTGAAAAAAGAATGTTTATTCTAAAAACGGCGATTATTTTGCTACACTTTTAAATTCTTAATTAACTCTCAGACTCAAATTCTACAGATGAATACTTGCATTTACACATATGTAATTTATTTATTCACATTTTCATCATCATCATCATATACACGTAAACACACGATAATTCAGCAATTTCCGAGAGAAAATACACACGCGATGTAAAAATGACTGGAATTACGGGGCGCTTTTTACGTTATTCAGCTATTGCTTGCGAATTTCAATGTAAAACGTATAATTGAAATTGTAATGCACGCGCATGACACAACGGAAATTTCCATATTTAATTAATACGTATCGAGCTTAATTGAAATTCCCCTGTGTGGCCCGCGGCGAATTTAATGATTCGCACCGTGCGTTTCCCGCTAAAATTCAAAAGCCATACTCTCAACCGCGAATTATTCGGAACAACCCCCCACCCCTCCCTCCAAAAACACGATCGGATAAAAGCCCGTCGACATCCATTCCGCAAACTCTCTCTCTCTCTCTCTCTGCGACCCGTCTACAATTCCTCCTTGCGCATCCCTCCCCCGATCCGATCCTCAGTCACAATGCAATCGAGAGTTCGGATCGGCCGCGCGCGCGCGGTGCGTCGTCCGGTCGTCTCGCGCGTCCTCCTTACCGCGTCCGCCCGTACAGCCAGAGAGACGTCGCGCCTCGCGCGCAATAATAAAACTCGCAGCTGCGGCAGTACACTTACCAAGCGACAGCCTAGGAAAAGGCCGTGGCGTGAAAGTTGGCGAGCCGCTGGTTCACTGCCACGGTCACGCTACGTGCATAGCCTATTAAAGCCGGCTCTCGCCGCATATACGTGTATGCCCTATGCGCGCGCGATGCGCTTCAAGTTCGACGAAAGTAAACTAAATATCTCGGCTCGCGCGCAGCGCATAAACGCGTTGCGTAATGCCATTGTAGCCTCCCTCTCCCTCTCTCTCTCTCTCTCTCTCGAGACTTATTGGCCAGTCCGGACGCGTCTCTCCGCGCTGTCCCCCGCGCGCGCGCTCCTATATACGAACGCGAGCTGCCTGCGCGAGTCTTGGCGTGCGTGCACGCGTCTCTTTCTCTTTCTTTCGATTGCGCGGACTGCCTGCGCGTACATCGATACATACGTGGAAGGCTATTTTCGCGCGAGAGGCGATCTCTTGGCGGAAATGCGGCAGGGTATTATTGGGTGGAGAGGGAAAGATACGAAGACGGTTTGGACGCGCCGTTTCGGGGAAGGATCGCGCGAAAGTGATTGACGCGCGCGCGCGCGGCTGTATGACGATTCAGTAGATAAGGAGCGAGTTTGGTGGGACGCGCGTGACTCGCTCCTTTCTCCCGCGCCGCGAGACGCCGTGTACTTTTCCTCCTTCCAATAAACGCATGTGTGTATTTATGTGTGTGTGTGTACGGGTATCGTTGGGAAAAACGAGCTTTTCGCCTGCGACTTTCTGGGACGGCAGCTCTCGCGCGCGGCTGATACGGCGAAAAACCGTTTTTTTTTGCGCGCCGCGCTCGAGAATTACGCGTGTTGCCGAGACTCCGAGAGATAGCGATGGAAAAAGAGAGATGCCGATATTTTTATCGGGCTTTAATAATGTGCTTCGACCGGCTTATCTCTCTCCGCGAATTTCACGCGAGAACAGTAGAGAATACCTGCGCGGCCTCGCAAAGCCTTCGAGGTGTGTGCCATTTGCTTTCGCGCGCAAAAAAGTTATAGACAATGTGAGCGCAGCTTTTCAGGACCGAGACTATACCGAGAGGGGCTTTGACTCTTGAGGGCAGCTGACACGCAACTCGCGCCAAGAGCTTTATATCGTCGCGTGTAATAACGGTAGATGATGGGATAGGAGGGGGGGGGGGTGGGGAGGAGAATATGGAAGGTAAAAAGTACGATGTCTCGGCATGTTCCATTATATTCTGCGTAAACGTACTCGATGCAAAACCGTCTGAGACCATTGGATTTTCATATCTTCCACCTCTCGAGAGGAGATCCTTATTCCGTTTATGCACGCCTGGGTTCGGCGCTTTTTTTTCGATGCCACGAAAAAAAATTCTTCGGAAAGGAGAGGCGCTGAAAATTATTTATTTCTATAAATAATTTCTCGCATGCAAACGAACGAGCAGCTCGCGTGAGTTTTTGCGCCGGCGCTCGTCGGTGTTTATATATATATCTGTATACACATCGGAGAAGCAGCAGCAGCGGCGGCGACGAGCACACATGACTCATGCATGCAGGTACATTGCACCCCGGGTACGTACAGTCGTGTATACACACGCCGACGTGTATACGCGACGGTATAATACCGAATAGCTCGCATCTTTCGCGCTCGATCTTTTCCCCGATTTTATGTATACGTATATACAGATATAGATATACAGGGGAGTAGCCAACACCTAATGCGGAAGTGATTTATACGGAGAATTATAAGCGAGCGGAGGCCCTGCGGCGCTAACTGCCCCTTAGATCTTAATTTATAGCGCCTCGATTTCCGGACTGTCTATAATTACGGCGTTTGTCGTCCTTTTCTCCGGCCGTCGTTTACATTTCTCTCTCTCTCTCTCTCTCTCTCTCTGTCTTTCTCTCCCCGTACGCGCGGCTCCGCCTTTTCGGAGTCGGGGGGGAAAAAAAAACGCGACAACGCCGCGGCCGAGCTTACGTAACTCTCCTGCGCTGTCCGCGCGCCGAGTTACGTTCTTTGTGCACCGCATGCAAATGCGCTCCTTCTCGCTCTCTTTTTTTCTCCTTTCCGCTCGCCGTTACTTACGCGCGTATCGCACGTACACACGCACACCTGCGATTAAGGATGTACTCTCGCTCTTCTCTCTTGTGGTCGGATTCGAAAAATTCGATTTTCCTTTTTGGTTCTTTATCGTTTTGCATATTTTTAAAGCGTACAGTGCATTATGTATACGCGTTGGGGAGAGCGCGTGCTGCCCGAATTTCGAATCGAGATTCGTAATTCTCGCGAAGATACACGCGCATTTAACGGCAGAGTTCCGGGAACGAGCGTGCCTTAAATAAATAATTTTTATCGAATACAGTCATTTTCTCTACACCGGTCGTTGCACGATTCGATAAAATCTATCGAACCGAGCGAGTTGAAATTTCAATCCAATATGTTTCATGGAAATAAGGCGCACAGCAGAAATTACAGTTTATTTATTTATAATAATATAATTCTTTCTGTTATTTATGTTACAAAGATATTTCTGCTGTTTTCTTCGTTAATTTTGTAAATATCATGCTTCATTCTGCGGTTTCTATCATTTCATTTTTAAATACAGGCTTACATTCTGATTCGAGCCAAATAAGTAAAAAGCAACTAAAACGAAAGTAAACATTGAATTAGTTTGAAGTAAGTATCGAAAAATTATTAGAAAACATTTTTTTCTGTAACAATAGCTCTGCAACGCTATCTCGCGTTACCTCCGATTCTGAAAAAGAAAAGCTGTTACTTCGCACAGCCAGTAAGAACGTCTTGAATAAAAACAATAAGCCAGGACGTAAGAGAACATTCCCGAGCGAGCGCTCGGTTCGATCGGCGACCCCACACGGAGGCGACGACTAAAAAAAAAGGGGCAATATTTTCGGAATACCCGCGGAGACGTCGTAACTGTTATCTCTCCCGGAGCAGAGAGCGAGTCCACAGTGGACAGAAGGCGTAAAGGAGCCTGTATACGAAGCGCGAAAGAACGTCTCGTCGGGCGGATCTCTCGCCTTGATTCCAGGAAGGCGCGCCGCGAGAAAAGCAACTATATACCAGCTCCGCGACTGCCGCCGCCGCTGCTGGCGCAGACACAAAGAGGAAAAATAAGAAACTGTACACAGCCCCGCGCGCGCGCGCGCTTGCGTAACACCGAGAAAATAGAAAATCGTTATTTTTCCTACCCGTCTTGCCGGCGAGAGACGGAGAGCGAGAGAAGCGAGAAGCGAATCGATACTATATGATACTCGGCGCGGCGAATGTATATATATGAAAATTGCGGAGGGAGAGAGAGAGAGAGAGAGAGTGACACGCAGGCCTAATCCACTTTGTTCCACAATCCGTATCTATCAATGCGCGACGCAACACATCACACTCTCGCCGCGCGAATAATCAAGCGAGTTACGCACCGCGCGCCTGCGGTGCGGTAATACACTCCTCCTCCTTCCGTGTCCAATCTGCCTCTCCTCCTTTCCCTTTCTCTCTCTCTCCCTCACACACACACACACACACACGCACATACTCGTATATACGAGGAGAGCACGACCGGCTTCGCTTTTATCAGGCTCTTCACGTTTTATCTTCTTTTTGTCGAAGATGTTAGATACGCTTTTCCGTCGAGGCAGTCCCCTCTCCCCCCCCCCCCTATGGCAGCCGTCTCTATATGTGTACAGCCATTCTTTATACGCTTCCTACTGAATATAGATTTTCTTTCAATCTTCGTTTCTCCGAAGCGAAGAAGCTGCCGCGCGCGTGTACACTCGCCCCGGTATATACTGCTGCTGCGGCGAGAGCAGATCGAAATATTTGCTATCTCGATGCAGGTACGGAGAGGGAGCCGAGAGAGCTCCGCCGCGTCTCTCGCTCGGAAAATACAGACTGTAATTTCTCTTTTTCTGTAGCCGCGCGGCGGCTCTCTCTCTCTCTCTCTCTCTCGTCTATCTGCATTTTGCATTCCCCGCGTGCGCGCGCCCGCTCCGCTGGTTTTTCCAGCGTCTCTCGCGGTCTCTCTCTCTCTCCATACCTGGAAAATTCGCTCTCTCGGGATACGGAATTTCATTCGAGGGATTATCTGATTATTATTCTTTTGCTTGCTTCCTTTCGGAAGATTTGTCGCGGTGAATTTTGGAGGCGCTGGAGCGTATTATAGATTCAAAGTTCTTTTTCAAATTTGAGAACAAATCGTTCGTCAAAGTTGGTTAGATATGTGGGCTTTGAAAAAAGCAATTCCAGGAATGTATGTCTGAAGTTTTTTTATTGACTTAACGTTCAACCCGTCAAATCTTTCCGAAAAAATCGTAACGAAAAAGTACCACGAGATCCGTTTACCGTATGAAATTCGTGTCCCTTAAAATTATCTCAATGTTATCCTTATACGTAATCACTCGCAGTGTGTTAAATTAAATTTGCAAGAAGTTACCTCCTCCCACTGCATTGGTAATTAACAGTTTTCTAAAAAGATTTCTAATCGAACCAACTATGACTGTTTCAAAATTTCAATGCGCCGTGGAAAAGGTATAAAAGAAACTATTTCATACACACACACGCACGCGCGCGCGCAATCTGAAAATCGAGCGTCCGACCGCAAAAGGGTATAATATCTTTTTCGCGTGTACTTTATTTATACCCCCTATATTCCATTTATCTCTCTCTCTCTCTCTCTCTCTCTCTCTCTCCCTCTAGCTTTTATTCGCCTCTCCGCATTTCCCTTATTCTCCTCCTTTCTCTCGTTCGTCGTCGTCCTCCTTCCCCTCCTTCTCCTTCTCATCCTCCTCCTCCTTCTTCTTCTTCTTCTTCTCCTTTTCTTCAGCGCGCGAAGGCTCAGTCGCGCACTGCAGAGAGGAGCAATGAACTCTCGCCGCCGGTGTGCTCTGCAGGCTATATCATCACCCAACTGATCTTACCAATATATATATATATATCTATATATATCTATATCTATATATATATACACATGTATATATCGGTATAATACCTGTACTATATATATACACCTCGAGCGCGCACGTGTGCGCACATGCACACGGGAGCACCTACATAAATACATACGTAACTAGCCTCTGCGTGTGTATGAGACTACACGCAGACACGCATGAATTTGCGTCTATATATACACGTGTGTGTATGTAATGTGTAAGTAACGATGTGTACATGGGAAAATCCGTTAAATTAATTCAGTTCGCGACGTTCTGAAAGTTGTAGAAAAAAAAAAATTTGGTGCTGTACCTGCGGGGTAATTTTTGTTGTTGCTGTACGTAAGCTCAACCAAACGCTAAAACCATATACAGTTTTTTCACGAAACGGAAGGAGGATTATTGTTTATTTAATTTTATGTTTGCTGTCCATGTATATTTGTAATCGTACAGATACATACACTTATATTTATACGTCGACACATAAATAAATTAATGTCCCTCCTTCGATTTCTCAGGAACACATTATTTTGTTCACAGTCTGTGGACCGTACACAAACAAAAAAAAAATAAAATTATCACGAGCGCTGTACCCCATATTGATTTTTCCTTTAAATTTGAAACCGTCCAAAAACTGAAATATTCGCATGGATTTCTCCGTATATACGCTTCAGTGCGAGGAAATCTCGGCGTGTGTGTATGCGCGGGGCTCTTTTACTTAAAACCTCTACGCGTGTACCACAGGAATACATGTAACCAGTCATTGCATAAGAAACTATATAGACGCCGCCGGTTGGGGGGCTTATATCTCATTGTGCGCGGAATCGCGCGTAACGCGTTTTGGCCTGTATATACATATAGCTGCAGCTTTTGTTTCTCCCGCGTTATGCGTATAATAACTGTACCGACGCGAGGCTCGTTACAATTCATCGATGAGATAAGACCAGGCGCAACTTTTTCACGGAACACCGACGGGCCGTAGACTATACGCTATATATATACATTGCAGCTTCGCATAGAAACGGTCGACCGCGCGAGATACGGCAAGGACTATATTTTACCTGACGCATCTTCAAAAATTCGTCGAGAGCTAAATTCGCTGGTTATATCCGCGGACTCGCGGTTCGACGAACTCTTCTCTTTCGCTTATTTTCGACGCGGCTCTATTTACAATTTGCCGCGCGCGACGCGAGCGCTCCGCGACGTACGCCGTTTTAAACGGAAATGTACGTTTCATGTTTTTGCATATATATCGATTAACCGATTATAGACACCGGGAGAGCGTGTCTTTAAGCGCGATTAAAGCGTACAGCCGATAGGCGTATATATATACACCTATTTATCGGGATAAACGTCGATATAATATCGAACGCTAAGTCTCGACGTTTTTTGTTTCAAACGCATATAGTCGCGCGCATTTTATTGCTAAAACACGCGTCGAGGCTGTTACACTGCAAAACTCTGCTGCTAAACCAGTATATATACTTGTCGTCTCGTTGCTGCGCCGCGGAGAGTCTGCGTATGTATATAGGGACACCGGCGAGCTGTACACGATGTGAGATGTTGTTTTGATACTCGCGGCTGAATTAACGCGCCACTGCCACCAAGTAGTTCATTATCGAGAGTACGGACTCGCGGAGCGCAATATCCATAAATAATTATACGGTTTATTCATTAGAAACTCGGGTGAAATTTTTTTCCAAACGCCCGACCAGTCGGTGCTGTCTACACTAAATAAATTACCGCGCGCGTAACCGCGCGAGAGTGCGTGTGTGTGTATATATATATATGGCATTATCTCACACATAAATCACGCGCCGCTCCGTACCCGCGCACCCATATTACTTCTCGCATCCGCGCATACCAAATTATCGAGAGAGAGGGGGGGGGGGGGGAGAGAGAGAAAAAAAAACGATTTGAAAAAGCCAGTGAGAGGCATGCACAATTCCTCCCTTTCACATCGCGTCTCATTCGCGGCTCTCGCATATACAAGGAGGCTAACGAATATCGAATCGGCTTTCCTCCGCGCGTGCGGAGAGCCGCGCACGAAAGGGAGATAGGGAGAAAACGCTCTCGAATCGTCTCCTGCGGCACATATAAAGCCACTGCCGTCCTCGTCGTCGCAGTTATTCAAATCTCCTCAATTAATCGCGCATTCTGACTTGAATGAGCCTTAAAAGTGTCCCGCCACACGGCCCGTATACACGCTGTATCCGCGCAGAATAAATCTCTCTCGCGCGGCCGTCCCGCCGATTAATTAAGAGAATATTTCCTTTTGTTTCGAGAGACACGCCGAGCGGAGGACGGAGACTTCCGTCGTGAGCGCGCGGCCAAGAGAGAAAATCCGCGGATCTCTTTCGCTTTGTGTGTGTATGTGTATATATATATATATATCGATTGACGATCGCGCGCTGCGAGAGAGGAGAAACCGCGTAGTTTCTTTTTCCGTGTATATATACGTATATATCGGTGTAGAATACGACCGTAGGAGTCGGGATGACAATTGTGTCGAGGGAATGGAACGGGTAACTACTTGCGCGCGGGTATACTGCGCGCGTTTCTTTATTTGGCGATGCGCCGCGCCAACGAGAAAATTGGTCCGAGTCGATGAAGTAAGGGATGCGGGAAATAGGATTTTTATTAGACTTTCTTCGATTGTCAATTTATTCTGAGATCTTGCAGTTGCGATGAGAAACTTCACTTTATTTATTCTTAATTTATGCTTTAAGAACAAAATTAAAACGAATATTCGTTGATTTTAATTAGACAGAGTACTCGTCCTCTATATACGTCGATGTTACACAGCGTAAATTACGCTATATGCATTACCCCGACGCCGTTACAGAATCTGAAAATAAGGCAGTCAATCATGAAACAATAAAGACGGAACAAAAAGCCCTCGTCGCGTCCCGATACTCGATGGCGTTTTCATAAAATATCCAGCTCGTACAAGACAGCTGCTCGTATTGATTAAAGATTTTTCAATCAGGCGAAGCTGCCGTAGCGGCCGCAAGAAATAAGTGTCGAAATTGCGTCACGACACCAGAGAAACACGGATAGATAGAGGGGGGGGGGGCAGACGAGAGAGAACCTCGTCGATCGATTTCCCGCGCGAGGAGAAATAGAAAATCAATGCAGCACGTAGTGCGCGAGCTAGGAGTAAATTGAAGAAGCTTAATTATAGCTGTGACGAGTATGAGAGCGAGCGACACAGCCGAGGCGCGAGAGCTCTCGTTCGTACAGGCGAACGAAACTCGTTTTCTGTCCGCTGCCGTATACTTCCGCGCGATATCCGATATCTTCCATTCTTCTCGCTCGGCGTATAATACCGTGCCACACACCGCTAATTGGCTAATTAAGATCCCGAGGCCAGATTACGCGCGATGCTCGGCTTTGTATGAGAAAGTAGCGATATATGCGCGTATTACAGCTCGAGCTTGCGCGTCCTCTCAGACTCGTTAATCCTCGCGAAAAAAATGAAAAAAAAAAAAAAATGTCTAATGCAACAAGTTAAAGATTCGCTGTTCTTGAGTACTCTGCTTAATGCGATGCGCTCGCGACGTGATATGAATAGAATATGTACAGGTATCTTATAAACGGGCTCTGTAATTTAATTGGCCGGTTCAGTGTTTTGTGCTCGTTGAGCTAATTGTTATTTTGCACTGAAGAAGCTTCGAGAATGAGAAAAAACGAGAGAAGTATTTTATAACTGTTGAAGAAAAGTATGGAATCATAATTTTTCATGACGGTTAGTTCCTTGATTTTCGAACTAGGCTAAAAATGTACACTTGACGGTACGTTAAAAAGAAAAATCCATTCTCCAATTAAAATTGAAAAAGCTTATATCCATATGTATTATAAAGCTTTTAACGTAGACCACACATTTCGGGAACGAATTGCAGCGTTTCCCCGCTATATTCCATTGCGCATTCAATAATAGCATTAAATTCACCCAAAACGCATCCAATAAACTATCCAACGAAAAGCTCCATCAAATTAATATTCCCTCCCCCCAGAAACAATGAAGCTCTCTGTCAATCAAATTAATTTCTCTCTTTCTCTCTCGATCACGAGAACATCTCGACCACCAGAATAACATTCCCTGTGCGTATAGAATAATCCCCTCTTGCACACACTCTCGCTCGCGTCGACTCCTCGACGGGCGCTCTCGCTCCTCTTTCCCCGCGCAGCGCGCGGCTCTCTCGGCATCAAGCTCCAAGGGGGATATATATATATGCAGACTGTATACGTACGCGCGGTGTTGTTGGCGCGCGGGGAAAAATGCGGCCGGCGTAAATACGCGCGTCTACACGTCTCTGGAAAAGCCCATTACGCATTCTTTTTCGCGAGTCACGCAGCTCTCTCTCTCTCTCTTACTCCGGCAACACGTGTTTTCACATAGTCATCCCGGCGCCGTTTCATTTCGCGCTCGCCGGCACTTATGCATCCCTCCGCCGAACGGAAAGCATTACGACTCCGAGAGAAAGAGAGAAAGAGAGAGAGGAGACTCATAATTGTTCGCGTAAGCGTCGTGCAACTTGTTCCCACATGCCGTGCGCATAGACACGCGGTTCTCTGTGCAGCGCCTCTCGGCTCTCTCCCTCTCTCTCTGCAGCCATCGGGAGACTCAAAGAGCGCATGTATCTCTAAGAGAGACTGAACGAAAGAGACGAGCTGTGATTTCAGCGCGGAATGCGCGTAAGAGTGTGCGCACTCGTTCTTTTTTCCCCCCGCGATGCTTTTGTGTGTACACACATGTATACGCAAGTTCGTTGCAGCTCTATACGTATATATATCCGCATCCACTCTACGTCCGTGTGCGTAAGTACACACCTGCGCGCCTCTCTCTCTCTCTCTCAATCGCGTATTGAAATTGCCCGCTGCTGCTGCTGCTGCTGCAGAGTGATGGATGCGTGGCGCGGATTATTTATATCGCTGGGCCATTATATCGCGCGCGTGTCTCGCGCAGTCGCTGCGACACGCGCTTTACACACGATAAATTCAACTGTTTATATTTGTATGTATATATGTGCATCGCGTGTACTTATATCGATCGATGTCTTTCTTTGTTGCAGGTAAGCCCTGTCCCACGCCTTATTGGCATACGCGCGTGTGTGCACAGCTCGACTTTCCAATGGGGAAATTCCAAAGTGAGTATATACACCCGGCGAGTATTCCAGCGAGTTTTATCCGTTTTTTCGCATTACGGACAGCTCTGAAAAGCCGCCCGCAGCGCGCCGCGTATTGTAGTTATACGTAGGCTCGCTCCGGAGAGAGCGAGAGTGAGGGAGAGAAAGAGAGAGAAGATAAATGATAACAAACTGAATTCATAAGTTTTTCCTGTATTTTTTTTTTTTTTTTTTTTTTTTTTGAAAGGGGAGCGACACTGTAGCGCCGCTTCTTCCCCAACTTAGCTGACCTACTTCCACTTCTTGGAGAAGTTAAAATAACCCCTGGCGGAATTCACTTCCGCCAGGCGCGCGCGCGGCGAGAGAGAGAGAACGAGATAAAATAAGCATTTTACGTTTTAACTCGCTGCGAAAAACTCGTTGGCGTGGTTCCTCCTTTTTCTCTCTCTTTCTCTCTCTCTCTCTCGCTCTGGCGGGCGGCTCTCTCGCGCTGAATAAATTCAACAAAGGACGACTCGTCGGCGCTTCGTATAAAACAAGGAAACGAGAGCATGAACGCGGTGAATCGCCTTCAACTACGCGTACGCGTCAGCTCTGCCGTGCAATGGTATACATATATACGTATACGTAGTATGTAAAAGTTGAAACAACTTTCCTAAACCTTTCCGCGGAGCCGCGCGAGATTTCGCTGGAAAACATAATTAAAAACCTTCCACCTGTTGGCGAACTGCGAGCGAATTATAACGTGTATGTACGTATGCGTATATACGTATGCACATGTAATGCACTGGTTCCTCACGGTATACACTCGGCTGTTTTCCCACGTATACGTCTTCTTCCTCCGCGAGGGAGAGAGAGAGAGAGAGCCCGCTAAGTGACATAATAAAAACTTCTTTCCCTTTTTACCGAGGCTCTGGGGAGACGAGCCGCTCCACATCGCGGATATATGGGCAAATCTTTTTAAAATTGCGAAATTGGCGAAAATGCTAGAAAGAAAAGCTCATCATCTGTACTCTAATTGTTCGAAAAAAACGAGCTTTCAAAGTCCACGTCGACTTAAAAATAAAGAAAGTTCAGATAGTATATTTGTCTTAGAAAATCGATGTACCCTCTATTATATACTTGCGCTTCGTTCGAGCGCACCGATTTTAAAGAGCTTCGCTCGCGTATACACGCGGAGGGAGAAGCACACGCGGGACGTAGACTCGCAGAGACAGAGGCATTTGACGGCGGGAGTCGGGAGGATTTATGCGAGGACCAGGCGCTACTACGCTTCAACCATCAGGCGCGGGTATAGAGCGCATGCAGAAACGCTGCTAATAATATTCACTTCCTGCAAGTCCGACGCATTAAATCACCGAGGCATCCCCCCCTCCTCTTGCTTTTCCAGCTTATTCCGCGCCTTTTCCTAGTTTCTCTCTCTCTCTCTCCCCCCTCCCCTCCTTCTCTCGCTCGCTGCCTCTTCATCGCGCGTTCTTCTTTTTCTCGCGCGCTTTCCCGCGCGAGAGGCCAACCACCTTCGCGCGCGTTATAGAGTCGCTTTTATTGCATGTCCCTCTCTCTCACTCTGTCTTGCCTGTCTCCTCTCTCTCTCTCTCTCTCTCTACCTCTCTTCGGGCGTTATAGTGCGGTGCTTTCGCATCTTCCGGTCTATACCGCGCGCGCGCGCACGCAACTTTGCGCTTTTTATCGTCGGGGCTGCCTTATCAACCGGATCTTTCTCTCTCTCTCTCGGTTTGACTCTCTCTGAGCGCTGTATAGACGCGTATCCAACGTGATATTCTTCGACTTTTGATGAAGGTTTGAAGCTGAAAGTTGCGAGTGTACTGTAGGCTTGCATTATGGAGTAGCGTTTTTTTTTCTTTTTGGACCGTATACGAGAGAGAAAAATCGCGGTCGATTCGTCGAGTCAGCGATAGTTTTTGTGATTTTGTGACAATATTGAGGGACAATGAGGAGTTTCTAGTTTTCGACATCATCCACTGCTATTTGTTTCGAATATTTTTTTACCTTTTTATCATTTTCTCCATTTTACGTATCACAGTATCATAAGAGTAAGATGTATGGATATGTGCGCACGTATATCTGCATTTGCGCATTGTGTATATTTTATGTGAAATGTAATAACTCAATATAAAATTTCAACTTGATTCATGTCTTTCTGTTCTGGTTATCGTATGCTGTAAAAAGCTTTTCCAATACTTCACGCGTACAGCCATTCACACTTTTAAAAAATAAAAGTCATATTCAGACTAAAAATATCTGAAAAATACGTTCCTAATATATTTTACATCTGCTGGATTTTTTATGAGGATTCGAGAAAAGAAGCGAATATCGTACAAACTTTATACAACATCGAATATCTCAAATATGTATAAGATCTTTTTTTGCACCAATATAATTGCTGATCAGACCACTAACTTACATCTTATACAGGTTTTATAAGCTCGTTTCCTTGTAAAGTCGTCGTATAAAATTTGAGAACTGCGCTTTATTTGACTTGCAATAATTATTGCTTCCTCAAAGAAAATGTATATTAAAGTTTTTTTTTTGCGAGGCGTTCACATCGATGCAAAACTATTCTCGCGATAACGATAACCAAAAGCGAATCAAGCTGCAACGTTCATTCAAATTTTTCTAAGATCAATAATAAAAACCCGACTCGACTAAGTGAAAGCAAGCTCGAAAAAGATAAGTCTACACACCAAAGTTTTTATTTTGGAAAAAAGCGACTCGGTTGCGAAGTCGTGGGTGGGCGCAGAAATAGTAATTGCAAATTCAGCGCCGAATAGCGTATAATCTGCTCGGGCGATACGATATCCGCGCGCGAGCGCTACTGTCTCCTTTCCAGCGGCGTCAGAGTGTAATGTATTACCATCTTACGCAACGCGTAACTATCAGCCTCATATTCGTTGGAATATTTCGTAATGTCCAGCCACGGGCTCGACGGCGCAGAAACTATCGGGAAACTTTGTCGCCCGATATCGATCGCGGCGCTTGTGTAAATTCAGTCACGAGGCGGACGTGTCTCTCGTGGAAGGACTTGAATTTTTATGAATCGGAGAGAGCAGCGCTCTCGCGTACGGCTTTTTCTCGAAATACACATGCATACACAGCGCGCCGCTTATTTCAAATATAGATTCTCCTGTAAAATATTCGACTTTTCCGGCAGCGAAGCTCGGGATAATAAGCGCATGCGATGCAATATGTACGTATATATTTATAGTAATGGCGCGTGTGTATATGGGATTCGTTTGCGGCGAAATGGTATTTCTCGAAAAACACTGTACAGGAGCAACGCGCATATAGACTCGCGTATATATGATTACACGGCGGCTCTATTAGATAGCAGATGCGCGGCAAAAATATTTAATTCCCAGCGGCGTGTACAGGTATATATATATACCCGCGCAGAGACGAGCTGTATACGAGAGATATCACGCAAAGCAAGAAACATTGCCGCGCGCAAAAACAGGAGTCTCGTTACACGTCGCGCTGTAATTTTAACTGTTCGTTATGTGTATTACAGCGCATTTAATGCACGTGTATATATAAGCTAAATTACATTCGGCGAGCATCGCCGTAAATGCTGTATAGCAGCAGAAGCTCTATACTCTGAAATATATATGATAATAATTACGGGAGGCAATGTCGGAGAAGAGAGCTTTCCTATATATGTATAGTATACGCGCCCGCGATCCGAGTCGTATATACACGTATATATAAATGGAAAAAAATAAAGGCAAGTTAATTAAACAGCCGGCCCGCCGCGGAGACGCGCGAGCGCGCGGCAAAGGCTTAATTAGCGCCGAGAATCGTGTACTTCACTCCCCCTAATTGCGTGTGCAATTTTAATTATATTCCGCGATGTAGAAGCGCGCGCGCGGAAATTTGAAATTCGCGCGCAAAATATAATTCTCCGTATTTCGGCAAATGTGACACAGTGTACACCTATGTACAATGGAAGCATCAGCACCACCAGCAGAGCGTAAGTTCGAAAGCGGTGCAGTGTGTAGAGACATTGTACATAATGTATGCCCGTACACATGTAGAGCTGCGGTATGCATGTATATACATACATACGAGAAAAGAGAGCTGCCGCCGCGCGAGGAGAGCGAACGGCCGCGGCGACGGCCGGGGGGGAGGGGGTAGGAGGGCCTTGACCATGAAAACGACGCGCTGTATATATACACATGTGCCGCTGCGGATATATTGCATAACTATATGCAGTACCGGCGGAGCGCGCGGCCATCGCCTCTTCGGTAATATTCCGCGCGATCGCTGACAGGAAGCCCCGCGCGCTGCACGACGTTCTCACATTAGAAAACTTTTTCCCGCCTCGCCGCTGAGCCGATACGCGCGGAGGAGAAGGGCGCTTGTATATATAACGAGTGTATACTAGGGCTGTATAGCGGCTGTGTCGAAGGCTTTTTGCGCCTCTCTTATACACGCGGAGAAACGCGGCGCTTCCGTCTTTGTGGCTCGGCCTTTTCGTATGTCTCGGGTGGCTTGTATGTATATATATATATACGTGTGTGTGTAAGTGTGCATAGTTACGCGCGTGATGGCCGATGCGACGAGGGCCTGGGAAACAAGGAAATATATATACGATCTTTTTACGTCTCGCTGGTTAATCTGCTTCGGGATAGCCGCCATTGTCTGCGTCTGGGGTGTAAAGTCGATTTTTTTGCAGTGTGCGCTTGCTGATGGGAGACGAGGTTGAAAAGCCCGACGAATAAACAGTGAAAAAAGCCCACTGGCATTTTACACGTACTTTGCAATGAAATATCCGTTTTTCAGAAAAATCGTAATAACGTATACTCAATTGCGCTATAATTTACAAAAAACTGCAATACAACAATATAAATATGTATATATTGTAAAATATAACTATATTCTGATATTACTTATAATATGTACGATTGGAATCTAATCAATACATCGGTTACAGATAAATTCATTGTAAAATTTATTGAGAATATCTTACTTTTTCAATTTCATTAAAATTTATTTTATTATATAAAAATTATATAAATATATTAAAAATGGAATTTAATAAAAACGTAGGATTTTATTCAAACGGGAAATTAAAATTACTGAGCGGCATAATTAATTAACTTATAAATTTATGATGCCTCGCAAAATTATGGATTAATGGATAATGAATGGAAAAAATCATGTATTGCAAGCAAGCAGCTGATTCTATTAAGTATAAATTTTGAATTGACAATTTTAAATTAGACTATCGTGCTCTATATCCTTTTCGAAAACTTGAAACACTCAAACATAATCAGCACACCCATTCAGTCTGCGAATAATGACTAAAAGTGCGGAAAGAAACCCCCTCGACTTCGTCCTCCAATTCGCGTGAAACATTTCGCCCTCCGATCCATTCCTCTCTTCCCTGGGGCGCATCGAGCTACACTTATATGTATATAGACGCACACGTCGCCATCGTTCTTTGATCGACTCCGTCCCCGACTATATATATATGCAGTAGAGCTTCGCTATAGATATACATATAATTTATTATATATACGTATATACCAAATCCGGTCATGTCCGTCCTATCTCGCCCTATCTACTTGGAACTTGCGACACGCGACGATGCTTATATTCCTGCGAAGCTACAACATGTCGAGTTAGAAGCGCCTGCCGTAAGCGCTGCACAGACCCCCGCACATATGCTCGTATTGCATATATATGTATACATGTAGCTGGTGCAACACGTCGGACATACTGCAATATTCTCTCGAGTAGCTTTTGGACACGAGAGCTCCTCAACGCAAGACGTATATATTATGAATATATATATATATATATATATCTGTTTTCGAATTCATGAATCGTCTTTGATTTTGCAACGCATACAGAGTCGTCTCCTATATTTTCTTGTATATTCTGAGTATTTCGCGCGAAAGCTGCAGTGTAAATCATTATACTCTCCGCGTGCGTGTTCGCGTAATAAAGCGTACGTCATCGGGCCCCCGAGTACACTGCACTCGCGCGCGCGTGCACAAAGAAGATATGACGCTATAAGTAGACACTCGAGCACTCAGCGTGAGCTCGGAATACTTATAACGCATCGCGAATACACAAAGGTCTGTATTATACTATACAATGTACATACGCATAGAAAATACGTATACATATATATATATATATATATATATATATATATATCGGCAGTGAGAGCGATGTACAGAAGCATGGGTAGCCACCTGCAAATGCGGACGACTGTACAGGCGATCGTTGCACAAGTGCACACATACGTTGCACACACGCGTGCGTGTGCGTGTGTGCGCGCGCGCGCTCGGCTACGTATACGTAAGCGGCACTGTGCGCGAGGCCACGACCTTGCCTGTAAACTTCGCGAACAGCTGTTCGCTCGAGCTGGAGTATATAGTCTATAGGCTCTCAGTATACTTATATATACATGCACACACGTATGACTGCGGCTACATCTGCCTGTACAGTGTACACGTATATATATATATATATCTATATACGTATACGTACTGCAGACACATGCGTCTCGGTCTCCGTAATACGTCGCGGTGGGAGTGTCTGTGTCTGTGTGTCCGTGTGCAAATCTCTGTGCATATGCATGCAACCGGAGTATATATATAGAGCCGCCAACGACGAGAATATTGTGTGCACACGTGCGCCGGCGCACAAGTATATATATATATATATATATATGCATCCGAGAGACTCTGATGATATGCTCTTAAGGGAACTCGCAGATTGCGCCGGTATTATAATGCATCTGTATGCACACGCGCGCTGGAGATTACACTCGCCTGCGCACAGAGCTCCGAAGGACGAGTTCTCGCGCGTTCGAGGGACGGGGAAAGAGAGAGTGAGATAGAGCTTGAATTTTTGAATTTTCTCCAAGACTCGATTTCATGCAGGTGTATATATAGCGCGCGGATACGCCCGAGGAATAAACGCCGTTATATATATATATATATACCTATATTTATGAGGTGTATATATGCAATATATAGGTATATATATATATATATCTGTGGCTTACAGGAAGAACCACTTAAGTAACTTTTTCGTGTTTTCGAGAAAAAGCGATTTCAATGTTTGGAGTAATACGTAAGATCGAAATGTCAGAGAAAAGATCTAAGTATATTGGCTCATTTGATTAGGTGTCTAATACGAATACATCCGTAGTATTACATTTGTTAATAGTTTCTTTCTCAACGCGCAAGCTAAACAAATTACTTGAGTTAAGTGGTTCTGCTGGAACTTTGCAGATAAGTGCTTATTGCGGTCACTCTCTTTCAGAACTCGTAACTAATGTAATTTGCGATAAACAACATTCAGGCGGGTCATATTTTTTAAGTTTAACTCGTGCCCTTTTTAATGGCGCAATTGAAATTTTCGAAAATTGTTGTTAACAATGAAGAAAACCGGTTTAAAGGAAAAAAGCATGGTTTTTCCACAATTTTTTTTTTAAATTTGAGATATAGGTAATTAGATATATATTTATATAGCTTTAATGTACTCCACACGGTGTATCTCGCACAAAAATAAAAAAAAACGAGTGCACTTAAGTGGTTCTGCGATAACTTTTTTACGAGAGATGCAGTTAAGTGATTATGCAATCGGCTGGCATTTAAAATATTTGAACATTTCGGAAATCCTACTATTGTACAATGAATAAGGGTACTAAGAGCACCTCGAATTCGACATAAAAAAATTTTTCACAAAATGTCACTTAAGTGGTTCTTCCTGCAAGTCACAGATATATTTATATACAGAGAGAGAGAGAAAGAGAGAGAGAGAGAGAGAGAGAGAGAGAGAGAGAGAGAGAGAGAAGAAATCGAGACACATCGAAACGTCCGCTACGTAAACTTGGAGAAATCGCAATCAATGAGGGAGAAGAGGCTATAAGAAAGCTCATATATTGCAATCGTCTTTTGCGGAAGTCCATAAATCCGCGACATCGATCGATGATGCATCCTAGCTCGCGCGGAAGCGCTCGTTTACGAGCAGGTGTTGCTTATTACGTGTGTGTGTGTGTGTGTGTGTGTGTGTGTGTGTGTGTGTGTGCATGTGTGTGCATTTTCTTCGACTCGCTCGCGTTTGACTGAAACTCTTACGTAAAGTCGATCTGTATATAATAAGTCATGCTGGAAAGTCGTCGTTGTGTAAGTCGTCTAGTCGTTCGCTCTCTTTCAATTTGATTTATTATTTTTACTCGATGCGATTATTCACCTGCCGCGCAATTACTACTGCACTGCACTTTTCTCTTTTCTCGCTCTATCTCTCTCTCTCTCTCTCTCTCTCGCTTAGCCGTCCCGGAAACGGACCGCGAGAAATTCGATATAAGGGCGAGAGATCGATGCACATAGTCGCCTTATGCACGCGCCCGGAATTTCAAATGCAGAATATATTCCAATGTAAATTTCGTTATCGCGAGGTCATTATTTCCGGCGGCGATACTCCCTCACTCGGGCATTTATTTATTTTTCGATGTATAAATTTTCGAATTGCGTTGCACGCAAATGTTTGACATTTGCTTGGAAAGGGTCCGAACGTGAATTGAAAATTCAAATTGCGCGACGTATACAATATGCGTAGCGCACAGCGAAAGTACAAGTTATTTGTTTGTTTAACAATTTAGTTGAACAAATTTGGAAATTTTGATTCTATCTCTCTAATAAAGTTTCGAGATAATATTTTAATATCTGCGAATATTACCCGTGCGTAGAAAGCAAGTCATGGAGGGTAGATTTCTATAGTAATTTAATTTCTTTGACAAGTCATAAACAATCTGCTTTCAATTTGTAAATGACTTTTGGAGACCCCCTTAATCTGTATGACGCACTGTCGGGACTAAAAAGTCCTTTAGAAAAAAAATCTAATAAATGCATTAGACCGAGATGCATTTGTAGAATTGGCGTAACGCACTTCTCTCTCTCTCTCTCTCTCTCTCTCTCCCCTGCAGTCTTTACTTTTTCATTTTGCGCAGCGTAGCAAAAAGCATTGAAAACTCTCTGAATGTTCTTTTTGCCGTGGCGAGTGTTCCTGCCTGCGTTTCTCGACCCGAGCAAAAAAAGAGTGAGACAGAGAGAACGAGACAGAGAGAGGGAAAGAAAAAAAAAAGAGACCAAGAACGACGCGGAGTAATTTGAAAAAAGAGGCATTTTTCAGTGCGGGCAAATGGCTTTTTCCCTTAATCAAAGCAGCGAGAGAGAATTTCTGGAAAAGCCGGCGGCACGCGCGCGACTAGACCCGAGAATAATATTAGCCCAGGGAATAACTCGTCGCCGCAGCGCAGCCGCCGCGGAAAACTAATACCCGCTGAAAGAGCTGCGAGGATATGTATATATCGACTTTGCATATTTATTATTGAATTTCAAAGGGGCTCTCGCGCGCGGATTCGCCGCTAAAGAGTCGAGCGGAATATCAAAGATGCGGGCGCTCCGATTTTTTCCGACTGCATAATCCGGATTTTATGCGCTCGAGACGCCGCGCGCCGAGGAAAATTATTACTTATCGGGGGGAAACGAGGCTCCCTATGCGAGATTATATATACAAAAATTTTGCCGAGCGTAATACACCGAAAAGCACATCGCGGAGAAACGGTATAAAGTATATACACCGAGAATGCGTGCGGAATCTCGTGAATTCGTGGCTATGAAGTGCATCAGGAGGAGGAGAGAGCGAAACGCGCGCGTAGGAAAAATCGGGTCAAGGTTTGCACAAGACTCAAGAAAATATGATAATAAGCGCGATAAAAGCCGAGTAAACAAGTAGGCCGCGATGGAGGGAAAAAAAAACGGCTCCGGCGCGGAAGTGAAAAGTTCGCCAGAAGAGCCTCTCGGCGAGAGGCTCTCTCGGGTCATTTTCGCCCTCGACTCTCGTTTGGAGTGCGCTGCGGCACCGCAAAGATGGCACTCGTCTTGGCTATACGTGTGCACCTGAAATTCTGCTCGGCGACTCGAGGATTAGGCTTTGCTTGCGCGAAAAAGCCTCGTCTTATCAACGCTGCTCTTCAACTTTCAATGAAAATTCGGTGTACTTCCAATTTCTTTTTTGCGAATTTCCATTATAGATAGTGCGCGGATATATTTGACACCGAAAACAAAATAATCTGGAGTTGGCGCTTCTTTTATGCGCAGCGCGTAATCGATTTTTATCGTAATTGTATATCCAAATTGACTCTGCATAAATACGTTCAAAATTCGAAAATGAGTTCAAGGACAATCTGCATAAAGAATAGCAAAAATTAATTTTCTTCTGCGCAGAGAAAGTTCGCTACCGATACGTCATAGAAAACCAACATTATATACTTCTTCTCCCCGTCTTATTTTCGTTCTCCGACGCGCTCGGATAAGACACTCGCGCGCGAGTCCCTCCACGGCAATCAAATCCATCAGCGCTGCCTACTTGCAATTCCGTATAGCGAAAAATAAACGGACAATGCGAAAGCTCGGAAGGTACACGTAATAGTCGGCAGGTCGCCGTCCGTTAAGTTTGCTCGATCGAGCGCGAGAGAGGAGCGAACGGCGCGGAGAGCGAGGAAGAGGAAGACGAAGAAGAAGAAAGTGCTGCAGCAGCAGCAGCAGCAGCCGCTTGCGCGCAAATATACGGCGAGAAACTGAAAGCCGGAGAGGAAGAGCGGATGAGAATGAGAAGGAGAGTCTGCGCGCGGCGTAACGAGCGTGTCTGCGAAATGGACGGCGCGAAAAAAGAAAACATCGAAGTTGAGTCGACTGTGACGTTGTAGTTGGGAGTGAGAGAGAGAGAAAGAAAAGAATTCAGTCGCCGTTGGTGTACGAAGAGCGAAGCCGAGTTCCGATGAATTTTTAAGCTGGAAATTGTTTTCTGCCCCGTATTTGCGATGGAATTGTTCTTCTGGGGCTAACTTGCCATATCGGTGTACGTAGATAACCGCTTTTGCGTTAAATTTTATTAAACACTACGATGCCTCGTTAATAATATATTACAACTGAGGCAACACTTGGTATAATTTCTTTTTATATTTGTTTTACAAAACAGCATTTAGCCGCTCGTAAAATTTATTAACGTCAGCGATAACAAGCGGTGAAAATTGACGTATGGGTAGAGATAATGAGCGGTGTGTAGTGATAATCGATAAAAATTGGCGTCAAAGCAGTTGGACGTTAAGAAGCCAGTTATACCTATTCGATAACTATCAGTTAATGATGCTGAAAGAAATTTTCACTAGGAACAAGGCTTTTCTAAGTGAATTTGAATATACTCTCTTATCTCGTCTGTATCGGCCAACTCGAATATATCTCTGTATTGGTACATATAGATGTATCAGTTGTGTTCTAAAGTTGCTGACTATTCCAACTGTATCTCGCGCGGCAATGAAATTTTCTGATAACGCTCGAAAATTGGCTTTCCATAAGTTCCACTCGATAATATCGCGCAATCTCCATTTTATTGATAGACAAAAAATGTCGATTTGAATGAAAAAGAAATAATCTTGACGGCGTACCCGAAGGGGGGAAATGATTTTGAAGTAACATTCAAATGGATTCGGCTCGCTTCCAAGTATACTTTCATTTCACTTCGAGTTTTTTACCAAAAGAATATATAACTATATACATTTCTATGGTAAATACATTCCGCTAGGATTTTTCATTTAGCGAATTCCTCTGGGGCAACCTTTTTCTTCACTGAAGAAGAAGCTTTTTGTAACAGTAAAGTTTTAAATTTTCTTTAAGAGCTCAGGAAATGTTATCGAAAGTTTAAAAAGTTCGAATCCTCTGATTTTGTAGGTGAGGTCCGTGCAGTGTGTTTGCGGACGTACAGTCAACCGAAAAGCATATTTTTCTTTGTTTTTTTTTTTCATGTACTCGAAAAAGAAAATACAGTTTCTGTTTGCTCGATGCGTTTGGCTATTTTATCGAACACGAAATATTTTCAAAAATAAAAATACTTGCATTTGAAAAAAAAATGAAATCATAAACAATCGATCTTTTTTCAAAGATCAGCATAGTTTTTTTTTTATTTCCACGAACTTTGTGCACCCAGCGCGTCGGAAAATGCGAAAAACACGCAATTTTCGAGTTCTCTCGACTCGCAATTCAGCGGTACAAGAAAAATCAAGTAGTTTCGGAGTCTACGCTGACGGCAAAACCGTCAAACTTCATCAGATCCAAGCGACCTCTCATCAAAATCCTGAAAAGCCCCGTCAGGAGCCCGCGGAAAATCCAAACCACAGCCACAGAAAATCAGTAGAAAAGCGAAAGGATAGTATAGCGCATTATTCTCTCGCGAAGCTCGGGAGACGGACTACGCGCAGAGAGGCGAGTGGTCGCGCGCTCGTCGCATGGCTCGCGTAAACGGTGGAATGAGGAAGACGAGAGAAAGACAGAGAGAAAGAGTGAGAGAGAGAGAGAACGAAGAGACTCATCAAAGAGGCATTGAACCCGTGCGCGCATATTACGCGGACCACCAAACGTCACGTGCCTCTATGTATGTGTATATATATATATATATATATATATATATATATACACACACACACACATACACATACATATATATACTCTTCGCGCGCCTATATACGAGTATATAATACGTATATACATGTATATACACATTCGCCTCCCCTCTGAGCGCGGAGACGCGTGCGCTGTATGTATATGCTATACATATAGTTGCGTATGCCGTATATACATACCTGAGTATAGCGATTATATATCGCTTCGCGATTCGACGAAGACGCCGCCGCGGAGATGCAAATTGCGGCGAGCGCGCGCGCGCTTTACGACACGCGAGAGGAGGAACTGTAATTCGATGTCGACGCAGCTCACTCCCGATAAATAAATATGGATATTACGCGTCGTAAAGTCTAGCCGGTTAAGCCTCGCGCGCATTATGCACGACGAAGGCGACTCGCCGGAATATAACGTTTTTATTGCGGGGACTGCGCTGAGAGAAAGAGGGAGAGAGGGAGCTTCGTTAGCGCCAAGCGTTATGTACCCTCGATCGCACGCGCGAGCCTATATGCTCTTCCGCGGCTTTATATCCACTCGCAATTTTTTTTTTTTACCCCCTTCTTTTCTCTTTCGCGCGACGACTCGCCAATTCGTTAACATTGCTGCGGCTTCTTTTTTCTTTTGTATATGCTGAGTAGCGTCTGCTATAATGGGATAATAATAATGAAGCTCCGGGCGCGAAGTGCTTAGAGGGGGATACATACTCGCGAAAAATACTAAAGTTTGTTTTGTATACAGGGGATCGGCGTAAAAATGTAGCGGAAAGTCGCGTTGCGCTTGTTTGTAAACAAATGCAGCTTTGCGATGTGGTTGGAAAGTGTAAAAATAAAACAATAATTTACAAGTTTTTGGAAAAAATGTCTCGTTTCCATTTCAATTTTCTTTTTCTAAAATACTGTGTTTGCCGCTGCGTTTAGTTTTTTTCCCAAAAATTAACGCAGGTGCCTTGATGAGGAGGGTCAGAGAACTTAAGTTCCTCAAAACTTATGAGCCTGTCGTTTTCCAATAAAGAGAACGTTTTACTCGAAGCGATGATTGGATTTATTTTATACGTAAAATATACTCTCTGTAATAACAATAAAAAATTTCATGCATATTTATACTGGAGCAGCGGATTATAAGTACTCAACTAGTCGCGATTTGGCACCCGCCATAAACCTTGCTCTCCGCAGCTCTCCCCCATGCGTACAGTGATAAACGTTTACTCGAAAGCGATAAATCGCGCTGGAAATTACATATACGCGCGCGGTCCCGGAGGGTAAAAAAAATTTATTTTCCCAATGTATATATATACACATCTCAATCCATCTCGAGGGCTAATGCACGGCAGCAGCAGCTGCAGCGGCCATATAATAACATGCCTCATTACAGCCTCTTAATTCTCCAAGCAGAAATTACAATCCCCTTTTACTTAGAGACCGTGATGTGTTGTCTACGTGTATATGCACTTCTCCCTGTGCGCAGGCACAGCGCCGCTCGGCTGCATAATACCGACAGTGCGCGCTATTGTGCAGAAAGAGTAAACATATATTCCGCGGCGTACATTGGAAGCGCCGCCGGGAGAAAGGACATAACTCCTGCCGTAGATGCGCGCGAGCGCGAAAGAAACACGACTCGCGCATAATCGTAAATCGATCCTTTTTTTCCGACTCGCCTCACCTACACATCGCGCGCGCGAGAGAGAGAGAGAGCCTCTCCTCTCCGTTCGTATCTCCCGCCTCTATATAGATACACAGACTCGAGTCTCTTTCTCTCCTACGACTTACGAGTGAAAGTATATACGTATACGTGTGTGTGTGTATTGGCGATGGAAAGAGTTGCCGGTTTCGCCCTTGTGTATAGGTATATACCTACACGCAGCTCCAGCTGAGCGACTCACGACTATATATGTATATACGCGGCGCGCAGCGCTGCTACAGTACACGTAATGCGCATAAGTGCACAGACAAATTGTCAGAGTTACCTAACGGCGCCTAAGAAAAACAGCTTGCGCGCGCGCACTGTGTGTATGTAATAATAAATACGTAATATATATAATAGGCTTATGCCTACGCTCTCCGTCAGCGAAAATCGTGTGCGTCGAGAGAGAGCGAGAGAGAGAGAAAGGTTTTCGCGCGAGATGTATATAGACACACACACACACACGCACAGGATGTTACGGAGAAAATTTAACTATGCTCTCGGGCTACTTGATCAGGCATTTCTTTTTCTCTCAACGAGAGGATTTTCAGGTTTTTATTTTTATACAAGTCGCGAGCGTAAGTACGCCAATTCAATTGGACGTTGCGTAAGGTGAGACGGGGATTTTTTCGCGGCGCCCGCGAGAGAAAATCTGTCGATACGGGAGATAAGCCGTTGATCGATGCTACGGCTGCAGCTGAAAAATCGCGAAGATACACGTGTACGCGTAAAGCGCGCCGAAGACGGAGTTTCAGCGAATGAGAGTTTAAAGGATCGAGCATATAATAATTAAAGGGATCTGTCAGCTTGATGAGAAATTTGAATTTCGCGCCGTTAATAAAGCGCCGGATGATAAAGCGAGTGAAGCGTTATAATGAATAAATGACGTTGGAGAGGTTGTAACGAATTACAAGACGTTTGTACGTCTTTCATTGCGCAATAACTTTTCACTTCACGAAGTTTCGCGAGGTTTTTGCGTAAATTTATATGTAGAGTTGTTTCGTTCGAGTGCGACAGCGTGAACTTGAAAATTTTCAATCGAGAGTTTTACACCCTTCCCTTAAAAAGTCACCCCAGATATAACCGCATAAGGAGAATTCGAATTTTCACTGGCTACATCCAAGCGCGAACTTCGAGCATCAATTATTTCCGTTATAAACGAGTTTCAAAACTCCGAAACAGTTGCGGACTCTCTCGTTGCGCGCACTCGCGAATCCGAGAAAACTTATCCTTTCGCGCACAAAAGACCCATTGTTCACGTTTGAAAAACTCGAAGCGTCTACCGCGCACAAATCCGTTTAGCGGAATCTTATAACGTCCAAGTAATTTAGTCGGATATTATACAAAGTCTACTCGCCGCAATGAGTCACGTGGAAACCGAGTAGAGGTGGTGTGGGGGAGCAGTCTTTAAAACCGCCTAATCAGAAAACGTCTCCTTCGAATTCATTGTCCACCATAAATCCACGGCTGCGCGCATCAGTACCCTGGACATAATTATAGAGCTCTTTTCTCTCTCTCTCTCGCTCTCTCTCTCTCTCGGTTTTGCGCTATACACACACACGCGCGCGCGCGAATCCCGAAGTATATAGCTTTGGTTCGCCTCGACGCGATATCTCGCGTGCGCAAAGGCAGCTTCTGCATATATATATAGCGCACGGATAGCTTATAGGCTCCGCGACTTTCCTGGAAAAGCAAACCGAGCGAAATTAAGTGGATCCTATCAGTCGCCTCATTAGTCTCACTTGTAGCGACGATTCATCCTCGGGCAGGTAAAAAAATTATCGCTTTCGAAAGTGCCTGGTAACATAATGGACTACATATATATGCGCGCGGAGGCGCTCGCGCGCGCTGGAAAAGCTCGCGCGCTCGCGCAGCTAGGGGGGGAGAAAAAAAGGCCGAATCACGTCGTGCACGAGCCGTTTAACATTGCGCAACATTGGCGCTGGTTTTTCCTGCATGTGATGTATGTATAATACGTATTGTATACGTGCGAGAGAGGCATTAGGCTCCGCGAGGGTGACGAATATGCCACGAGCATTTGGGAGACGTGAGCGATGTTTTTTTTCGACTTTACAATCTCGTCGAGCGTACTATATTGCGAGTTAAATTTTGTCGATCGTTCGCTTTATTCGTCTTGTATAATAGATGGTCGCAAGCTCCTGCTTACAAATGCGCGTTCGTTAATTTGAATAATGACATCGGCAGACTAAACTAATATCGCAAAGCTCGCGCGCAACATTGCAGAAATTCGCTGAATCGCGAAGGTGAACGATAATTGCTAAAGCGCACGTATAAATTTGATGGAGGGGTGGGGGGGGGGGGAGGTGATCGATGCGATAAATTCGAAAATAATTAAATTTTATTTCATTACGCGAATAACTCGCGCGATCGTTGTAAACTCGGAAAGCCCTCACTTCGAGGAATTTCAGCGCGAGAAACGATCTTCATTATTCATGCATAGCGAGCGAGCGATACATGGCCCCATGAGCCGTTCGCGGTATATATGCAAATGCCAACGATGTGCCATATAATAAGTTTTACAATTACTTAGAAAAGACTTTGCGCTATTACACGTACAAGTCGACTATATATATATACCTATATAAGTACATGTGTGTGTGTGTGTGCACAGAGACGCGCGGATGAAACGACTCTCACGCTTCGCACCTGATAATTGGTGAGCCGTTCAAAAATGCGCTATAAATATATACAACGGCGCGATGCGGGCTATCGAGAGGTGGCATTTACAGACACGGCGTGTGCGCAAGTCTGTGTGTGTGTGTATGTGCTTTTTTCCGCGCGCGAGTCGTGTTGTCGATTTGCAGTACATTCTAAATTCTCCAATGTGATTTATGCATTCGATGTATGGAGTATCTGCGTATATATACGGTGAAGTGAGCGATATATTTGTCTGCTTAATTAACAACTTTTACCGCGCTACACAGTAAGACTATATAATTTGATTCACGCGTGTACCTCGTGCGCTTTATCTGGCGTATATATGGGGTGAAAATAAATTTTTATTTGACTGAGCCGTAAAATTGTAAAATAAAATTTTTCCAACTAGTCAGACCGAAAGTTCGTAATTATATAACGTTGAATAGATTATGTAATTTCGGATTTATCTTTATTTAAAAAGTATACAGAGATATAGTAGGTTTGAATATCAGCCCTTCATTTTATTTCATACTTTAATTGTTTTACACTTATACATAATAATTTTGAATTCTAATAAAATACTCTCACTCTCCCCATGCATTATACTTAACAAGAAAGGTATATCAAACAATCAAGATTTTTCTTTTTACATATACACGTATATGGTATCGAGCCAATCTCACAGTCTCAGCCACTCCACAGAGAGAAAAAGACATTTTTAAAAAAGTCGTAGTGTATCGAAGTAAACCACTCGGAAACCCCCTCGAGATTTGCAGTCTCTTAGAATTCTCTCTCTTTCTCTCTCTCTTTCCCCCTTTCATCCGATCCTTCTCACCATATATAATATACGACTGTATACACACTGGAGACGCGGACAGCCAACTCCGAAGGGGCAAAACGGCGACTAGCTCCTTAATAAGATTACGTAAAAGCCTCCTCGTCATCGACATCCACACACACACACACACACACACACACACACACGCACACATACACGCACGGAGGAGAGAAGAGAAACTAGAAGAACGAAGGAGAGAGAAAGAGAGAGAGAGAGAGAGAGTCTCCTCGAGCTAAGTCGTGCGCGCATGTTTAAAATCCTGCTCTCTTTCGCGGGGAACGAGCGGCTGCATACACGCGCGCATGCTGCACACACACATTAAGCGAAGCTGCTGCTGCTGCTGCTGCTGCCGCTACCACTGCCGCGCGCGGCCGCAGACCGTATAAGCGGGTTGCGCGAACGCGGAAGAGTCTACCTCGACGTCTCTTTTCGCTGTCGCTGCAGCCGTAGGCCATACGTAACGTGTGCCAGCCAGGCAGGCCGGGCTAGTCTCGCGCATGTGTGTGTGTGTGTGTGTGTGGCAGTGTGTACACACGCGATGTATACGCGCTTCGAGACAAGCCAGCGCGGCCGCGCGTAGACGCGCGACGCCGATATAAAAAAGAGAGAAAGAAGGAAACGAGTCGGGGATTTAAGGAGAGGAGAGCGAGATAGATGGTCATGGGAAAGTAAGAGCGCGGAAAGCAAGGGAGAAAGAGAGAGAGAGAGAGAGAGAGCCCGATACAGTTTTGAGCTTTCAAGATCTTACCGATATAGAGTTGCGCTTTATGTGTATATACGCGGGCAGTATGGATGTATAAGGACCGATGGTATACTGCTAGAAAGAGTAAGAAAATTTTAAATGTAGCCAATAGGTATAATGGCCAATTATTGGCGAATATTCTTCTACAAAATTGGCCAGTGCGTTAATATATTTGTGTATTCAAAAAATTTTCAATTGAATTTCGCGAAAATTATCACGCGACGCGTGCAATAACTTTCGTAATGAATTTAATGGCTAATTGACTGGTGTAACGAGCGTCATTTCGCCCTCACGAGAAACAATCGTCGTAATAATATTCAATATAGTACGTACGCGATTCGAGCGAGTCAATAAGTCACTTCAACGATAATTCGTCAGAAGCCATTTTGCGGAACAATTAAAAAGCAAAATATTTATTGGTCAAGCTTCGATAAACAGTCGATTGTCGGTCAATCTCTTTCATTTCGACCGACAACTGGCGAAGCACTTTGATGAGCATTTCTACCGAGGCATAATGCAAGCTGTACTTACATTTTTCTCTCTCTCTCTCTCTGTCTCTCTCTCTTCCCGCGTGTACTTACGTGCTCGCGACGATGATAATCTGCGAAAGGCATTCCCAGCGTGTAATTAACGTACTTTAAAATTTCAACTCTGCGCGCGCGCCGTAAATATCTCGTTATTAGCGTATCATCAGGAAAACGGTTATTGCCAATTCCGCGGCGTTACTTTAACAACCGTCCGACATTTCGCAAGCAATTTTCGTCTCTCTTTCTCTCTCTTTCTCTCTCTCTCCGAGAGCCGTTTACGCAAAAATTAGCCAAACCTTACGCACACACACGCGCGCTCGCGAGAGAGTCCGCACTCGGAAAGTGTACGTACACTGTAAGCGTATTATGTGTGTACCTGTCTCGAAAAAAATTAATCCTTTCGTCGGCGAGGAGGGAAAAAAAAGCGAAATACGCGCAGGTATATATCCTTACACACACACAGACACACATACACACAGAGAGACACACACACGCGTCCTTCATTATAGCCGAGCAAACGCGTAAATATTTTAATACCCCCATCCAGCAGGCTAATTTCCGCTGAGAGTCTCTCTCTCTCTCTCTCTCGCTCTCTCTGCGCGTGATATTTACTAAAAAGAAGCGGAAAAAAAGGAGCGAGAAGGAGAGAGAGAGAGAGAAGAACGACGGGGGCCGGCTGAGCGATTCCAGGAACGTCCGGCAGCCTGCCAGAGACGGCATAATCGCGAGTTCGCTGCACCGACGCGGCTACTCGTCGTCGTTGCTCTATACAGCTCGCTCGGCTTCTATATAGATGCATCTCTTCAGTCTGTCGCTGTGGCCAGCCGATCGGGACCGCGACGCAACGACGCAACGCAGGCCGATCGCTATAGTCGATATGAAGCCAGCGAGAGAAAGAGAGAGAAAGGCGAATAATTGACGGCCGTACTCGTAGCGCAGTCCATAGACTAGCTGCGTCTTTTGAAGTTTCGCTGATGACGATACGATTATTTCTGCGGCGCGCCGACTTCGCCTAATTAGAATCGCTTCGCCACAGGAGTATAGTGCGTGTAAGGGACCGTTGCCGACGATGGTTTAGCGCACAGTGCGCTATGCGGCTAAATAAGCTTCTCGATGTACTTCGGTTTTATAACGAGCGTACGTCGAAATCTTCACGAGACTATTATTTATTGGAGATACGGTCAAACTTAGAATAAGTAATCTTTTTATTTATGCCTCGGCCATAAATTTCGCGGGTAAGCTCGAGTCACCGTGTATAGCGATCGTTTAAAGACACTTCAGTCTTTCATCACGGCAGATGTGCATATACCTTATGGAGCTTCCAATCAGCTAGAATATTTTACTGTCTCGTTCGCCAGTATGGCTCAAACGTATTTCTTACCCGCAGTTCGAACGATTAGATATCAATTAAAAAATTATTTTTCTGATTAGACGTAATTGCAGAAATAGCTCAATTCGACCTAAAATCCCCAGCTGTAACTCCAACTCTATTACTAGGAAGCAAAATAAAATAATCCATTTTACAATACGGACTTACCAAAACTATCCCGAGTGACACCCTCTCCTCCCTCCGCGCGAGATCACAGCCACGCATGCCAGGCTCGATCTGCAATTTAAAATTGAAAATCCAAAAGTTGCCGAGTGCACTTATCCCCGCGGGGGCCAGAGCGTAACTCGCTCCGAGAGTAGATTAGTTTTCGCGAGCTCAAAAGCAAGAAAAAAAAAGAAACAAAAAAAAAGGACTCGCGGGAGAGATAAGGCCTCGACGAAAAGCGCGCAATTAACATTTTCGCGAAGGTGTCACGTCGCTGGGAGGAAGAGCGAGCGAGAGAGAGAGATAGAGAAACAGGATTTAAACTGCCGGGAGCTCATCCCCGGAGGAACGCCGTATAGCGGGGAGTTTCCGTCGGCTCGACGACAGACGCGCGCGCGCGCGCGTAAATTTCCCTCGCGCGGAACTACCCCAAGATTCGGAATATTATACATGCCGACAGCCAGATATAATGGGGCGCGGGAGTCGCGGGTACTGAAATTCTCTAGCCTCCGCCGAGAGATGATGCGGTATAGGTATACAGTCTGCGGCGTGACCGATGCTTTTTTTTCCTTCTTTGCTGCTCGTTTGTCATTGCTGTCGCTGTTTGCTATTGAGGAAAGGGGGCATAGCGAGGCTTAAGTTGTCGGAAGATAAAGTTACAGAAGTCTGCAGTTTTTGGAGGGGGATATGACACTTCCTCTATGCAGAACGAAAGAAAGGAATTGAACACAAAAAGTTACCATTGTGAGAAATTCTTATTTATTGAAGTATCTCGACAGTTCATTAATACAGCTTTTTATGTGGCTCTTTACTTTTAGAATGAGCAGAAATTGACTTTAGATTATTGTAATTGCGTTTTAAATAACGGTAAGCTTGCAAGCAGAATTTCTAAACGATTTCGATGAGTAATCGTGAGAATTCTGTTCAGAACCATTTGCTGCAACATTAATAATTTGTTGAATCACCGTTATACCCAAGGCGATAATGCCATAACTGATAATGCTTCGGGAGAAATGTAATGTAACTTATTTTCCAAGTGTGCGTTTACATAATTTTAGATAGTTTTACAAAGTAAAAAGGCTGCGTGTACACTCAGTTGTTTTATTACGTACTCGCTTACGGGTTTCGAATCGAGCGTTACACCAAAATATTTGCGGCCGTACATTAACTCTTTGCAATTTTAAATCGACCAAGTTTATTGGCACACGCACTATCGCAACATTTATTTAGTTTTCAAAGATTACATAAATCGTTTTAAGCTCTTATTCAATGTTAGCTCGTTTAATATTCTACGGCTAAATAATCGTAATAAATATGTGAACCTCTTGCGAGTATACATATTAGTTTCGGTATTATCAGCCTCCGCGTCCAATAAGTTTCGCCGTATTAGCCAATCAAGCTCGAGATGCATAAATCAAATTGGATTTTTCATTTTCCCCCGGGAAAACGAAAAGGCGCTATATGCAGCTCGAAAAGTTCAAACTTAATTAAAAAATTCCAAAGTCCCGGCACGCACTTACAAAGTAAGGACGCTGCAGAGAATTTCTCAAATCAATAAAACCGTTCCCTCCTCCCCCTCCCCCTCCTACTTCCTACAAAATAGCCTATCCAAAAAGAAAAGATAAAAAAAAGACGATCCCATCCTCGAGACATTCTTTTCGCGGCGCGAAACCCCTCTCTCCTCTCTCTCACTCTCCCTACTTGCACGCGCTTATATACCTATACAGCGAACATCATCTTCTTTATCATCCTCCCATTTTCCCGCGCCACCTTCGCCTCCTCGGCTACGGCTCTATAGCCTATTTATCGATTCCTCGTCGACTTTTATACTCGGCTCTCTCTCTCTCTCTCTCTCTCTCGCGATGTAATTTCTCCCCCCCCCCTCCCCCCGCCACTACCACAGCGCGCACACAGCTCTCTCGCGAGCTTTTTCAGGCTCTCTTTCTCTCTTCGCTACGCTCGCTTCCTCATTCCCGTGCCGAGCCTCTCTCTTTCTGGCCTGGCTTTTCTCTCTCTCTCTCTCGCTCGTCTTATCTTCACTCTCCTTTACCGGCGTCGCCGCCGCCGCTTTCCCGCGGGGTGTCTAACGCCGACTTTAATTAGCTTTCGCCTCTATATACGTATACCGCGTTTTCCCATAGCGATTTTTCGAGCTGGACACTTGGCCCGAGAAAATTCGACTCATTACAGGCGCGTCTATCTTATCGGGCGCGATGATTGTGACGCGCGGCTCTCTCGCAGCTCGTTATCCGCGTTCTTTTTGTTTTAATTTTCTTTTTTGTCTCCTCGACTCTCGACTCCAAAGAGACTACAAACGTGTGTACACCTACGTGTAAGTGTACACGCATATCGCAATGGGATTTTTACCTGCTAATTATACGAAGAGTTGCTCGACAAGCTTTATATATATATATATATATACACGCGGTATGCGCTCGGAATATAAATGCTTTATTATTATTTTGCTTTTCTCAATGAGCAGCTGACGTAGTTTCGCTACTCCCATTAAGTCGCGTGTTTCAGTTGAGCCATTATATACACGCGCTGCTTATGTAACGCGCGCGTTTATTTGCAGGTATATTTATATAGCGCGTACGAACTGCCTCGGCTGCCTCACCGTCTGTTGCACATACGCAGATACAGGCGTCTGCTGATATTTTGCGAGAGCGACTAAATTAATATTTCATTGAGAAATCAATGTTCGGCGTCGTATAACGCGCATTAAAGCCACGTGCGATCGTTATACTTTTTTTTCGCGAATTGAGCCAATTCTTCTTCCGAGAAAAATTCCGTCGTGTGTACTTATTGGCTGGCTTTCGTTCGCCCAATGACTTACGATAATGTATATGTCTAATTTCAATGAAAAAATGCACTTTTCTTTGATCTAGAAATCGAAAAAATTTTTTTAAAGCTGGAGGTTTCGGACCGATCAGAATTTCTTCTGTAAGTCGAAAGATAGTCAAAAGTACAGAGGAACATGGAAAACATTACTAGTTACCATATTTTTGAGCCATTTTACTTTTTTTTTTACAGAAAATTAATACGTCAAAAACACTGGAATAATAACAACTACGAATGTTCCCGAGGCACCAATAAAATTTCGAATCACATTATAATAAAGTATTACAAAAGAGCTTTAATTTAAAAAAAATATGCCAAGTTTCGATGCTCTGATCAAAAGTTATATCCATTTAAAAAAAATAATAATAATAGCCAATTTTTTCTTTTTCCTCCACATGCCTCCCCATGTTAAATTTTCATATTCTATATTTCGCATGTTCCTCGGCATTTTTTATCATCTTTTGGCTTACAAAAGAAAGTCCCATTCATCCGAAGGCTCTAGCTTAAAAAATTTTTCCGCCAATTCTAGACCAAAGAAAAGTGCATTTATTTTTTGAAATTCGACATATATATGTGTATAATACGAGCACGTGTTTTCGCGCGATTACTTCGTTTGTTCCCTATAATGCATAAAGCGCATACAACCGTAAAGAGACTCTCTGTACGCAACGAGATTTATACCCTGTTATTTTTGCCTAAGTGGGCACACCACCGACGAGCAATAAAATGCTTCTCTTGAGCGCCCCGCAAACTCTCTCTCTCTCTCCTTCTCTCCACTGGCGCTTCTCGTCTATATTCGTTTTTTCTTATTTTCTTCTCGCTTTCCGTTCCGTCAGAATGGCTGATGTTGGCCCGACGCTGCCGCGCTCGCTGCCCGAGAACCTCTGGTCTCTGGAGATTTCGAAGAAGGGCTGAATTAGAATCGTTTCGCATGACTTTCATTGTTACGTAACCGTTTCACGATGGCGAAGGCGGTTTTTAAATTTTCAATATCAGTGTCCGCGAGGAGCCATCCAGGAGTACTGGATAAGAGGGACCAGTATTTTGTATGCATTCCTCAAGTGGAAACTGAGAGAGGATTAAACGGGTTAATTGAAATTGAATCTCTGTTGTACTTTGAATATTAATGTCGAATGTAATTATAATAACGCAAATATTTGCATTTATTTCATGGATAAAATTTCAATTGTTTTACATTAGATTTTCATGAAATTATGAATTCTTTCCATATAATATATACAAATATAGATGTATATAATGTACTATAAATATCAAATAATTAATTTCTTTCCACAAATATAGTTTCTTGATATTAGCATAAAAATCAATGATAATGTTTTGTTAGACACATCTTTTTATAATAAATCAGTTCTATTCCCATGAATAAAAATACTATAAATATTGAATTTTGCCAGATTAAACTCGATGGCAGTGCAAAGAATACTCCAGAATATAATTAGATTTATATCATTTTTATAGTCTTGTCGTCCTTCTCAGATCTCATTGTAGCTACGACAACTAAAGAAATACATGATTAGGTCCAAAATTAAAAAACATTACCTTTCACAAGTAGATACAACGATGCACAATTTCTAAATATCACACACCAATTCGTCGTTTGACTTTTTAAATGGCTTTCATTAGATTAGGCGCAACACAGCAATTTTCATTATAAATACTTTATCCCTGTCGGGACATTCTGCTATCAAATTCTAATATTGAAATTAGTCTTACATCATATAAATAATTAAGTTCCCATTACATATTACGTACAAATACGCTTGAAAGGACGTAAATAAACGCTCGTCCCGCTAGATTTCTCCCGAGAATCCTCTATCTCGTCAACCGTCATTCTCGCGATTACTTTCCACGGGCATGTCGAAGAAAGTTGTGTGCTCATTACACAGACAACCAAACGAACCTATACACCGTACATCGAACGACGCCACAGGGGTAGCGCAGAATTTCGTCATCCCGTACAGCGATGAATCAGCTATTAGCTCAGCCCGCTAATACACGGACGGCCCAACGATAGCATTATTTATTCAAACGCGAGATTCCCCCGTATCTTCGGACTATAGAGCCAATAGACGCGGAGAGCGGAGCGAAGGCTCACGTAATCCGCGCGTACACAGTCGCCGATGCTCTCGTCGGCGCGTACTTTCGTATGCTGCGCTTCTCTATCTCTTTCTCTCTCTCTCCCGGTGCAGAAAATGAAGCAAAGCGAGGAGCGCAGCGAAACGCGGGCAAGCACATTCGCTTTAACCCAATGAGAGAAAGAGAGTCCGGTGTACGCTACCAGAATAAACTCGTTCCGCATTGCATTATTTTACGGTTATTTTCGGCTTCTCTCTCCCACGTATCCTTGTTTTATTTTCTCGTCCTGCGCAGCGGCCCCCGCGTGTATTTTCAAACTCCCAGCCCGTCCCTCACTCGATACTTTCCTCTCTCTCTCTTTTTCAACGCGAACTATACAGAGACGCGGCGAGAGCTTTTCGCTTCGAGCGCGAGCTTTCTCTCCGCGAAAGAGTATAGGTATATATATATATTGTATATAGTCTCGCTCGCGAATTCAATCGATACGACCGGCAGCAGATAAAATTCGGCGCAGCCGCGCAAAGTTAGCGCGGAGCATAAATATATATATCTATGTACACTATATAAGAGAGAGAGAGAGAGAGAGAGCGCTCGCGCAGTCATAAAGCTGCGGCAAACAATGCTCCATTTGTGTAAGTCCGCAACGAGCGCGCGGCCGTAATCGTTACGCCCTCTCCCAGAAATCGCTAAGCGTTCTCTTATTCGCCTATGGATCGGCCTATCCGCGCCCGCGCGTAAAGCCCGCCAGGCCGCGTTCATCGCATATATATATGTATAAACGAAGCATCAGCGTAAAATCGCTCCTCCGGCGATGCTTCCTCTCCAGTCTCCTGGCTGTATAGCCACTCTGCTCTCTCTCTCTCTACTGGCGCCTGTCGCTCATGGATTTTCCTCTCGAATTCCAGGGTCGCGGGGGCGGGGGGGAAGGATTCGTTCGAGAGCGCCGCGCATCGGCTCTCGACGCGCCGCAGCAGTAGTATACATACACAACGAGGGGAGAGGAGAAATAGAAAAAAATTCGCGCTCCATTGCGACAGGGGCCAATAAGTCGGAATCCGCGCGCGATATAACGAGCGTTGCGAAAAGGGGTCGTGTGCATACACAGCGCTCGTTGCGCCAGTGTGTATACGACGTCCATACCTATATATACATGTATATACACGTGGATGCATACTCGCGACGAGGAGGTAAATAGTGGCGGCGGCGGCGGCACGATTTTTCCGCGGGCTCGCGCAGATCGCGGGACGATGATCCCTCTCGCCGACAAAGCCGCGCTTTTCTCTCTCTCGCTCTCTCTCTCTCTCTTCCGCGATGCCGTCGCGCGCGGCGCCTCGCTCGCGCCTTTGTGCGCCGCGCGCGCTGCAGCTGACACAAAAGAGCGAGAGAGAGAGAGAGAGAGAGAGAGAGAGAGAGAGAGAGAGAGAGAGAGAGGGAGGGAGAACTCGTGCCTGCGAGTAAATTGAATTTGTTGCTTTTTCATTTTGGACTCGCGCGAGCGCCGCGGACGAGGTGAAAAGCCGAGCGTGATTAAATTGTTATCTGTAAATAGCTGTCCGTTGTAATTACATCGTTGCGCGCGGGCGCCGCGCGACTGATTTATGGCTCCATATAGCCCAAGCGAGATTTTATGCCATTCGAAAGTCGAAGAAGCTCGAAATCTCATTGTTGCGGCTGTGGAGCGCTGTGTGTGTATGCGTGTGAATACAGTCCTGTATGGGCACTTGGATATATCTTTGAAATCGAGATAAGACGCTGGATGCGATGGAACGAGCGGATGCTTTTTTTTAGATTCGAAAATAATTGTAGTTTTGTCGGGACAAGCTAGATTTCGAATACGCTTAATTGCAGATCTGACGTAGCATTCATTTATTTGCACAATCGCGTTTATAAAAGCCATAAATTAAACGTGAACAAAATCTTGTATTATATTCCAGTCTCTAATAAATACTCGAATATCTGTGTACGTTCGAAAGTATACCTACACACGTACTTCTTCTTGAGATATCGCATCTGAGATTAAAGAGATCTGAGACTGTAAGATGAGCTGCATTTGAATTCTCGCCTACTTACAATGTGTAATATTTCCACCTTTTTCAAAAACGATACTCCTCACGCAAAAATTATGAAGAACGCACTTACCCGATCTAGATACATACGTATCCAAACACGTGTAACTAGATAAACGTGCTGTATGCCCACACAGCACACACTATTCAGCTGGACATTTTTCCGGCACTAGCACTGTCTACACTCATTGTCGCTATTTTCCTCCCTCGGCATATGCGTCTGCAAGCGCTTTCTCTCTCTCTCTCTCTCTCTTTGTTCGGCGCCCCTGCTTACACTGCAACCGCAAATGCCGCGCGTCCCCGGTAAGCGTATGTGTGTTATACCTATATACGCATGTGTTGGTATGTTCGACTGGCGCTTTGCTTGCCCATGGCAAAGTCTACTCTGGGAGAGCAAAGTCCCTCTGTGTATACTTAAACTTACTCGCCTTCGCCAACCTTATCTCGCCCATGCGATATATACGTATACACGCGCCCTTTGTTCTTATCCGAGGAGCGGAATTAATTCGCTGATCTGCGACGAGCCAGCTGATGGAAATTAAATATTTATGCCGTTTATTTTCCGAGTCTACCGTGGACGTCTCTCTTTCGCTTCTTCTCGACGTTTATTCCGGTTGTTAAGGTGACTCGAATGCCTTTTCCGGAAAGCTTTTACCTGTGCTCTTCTGGACTGAGGTGTGTCATTCTGCAATCTCTCTGTGCTGAGTCTTAATTCAGAAAGAAGCTGATGGACTCTTTGAATAAAATAGTCGGTGACCTATAATACAAATGTTTCGTATGTTTATAATAAATTAGCATATATGGCATTACAAATCGCAAAACGATAGGTATGAAGAGCTGTTTTCCATTTTGAGAAAATGAGTCTGAGATGACTTGAACATCAACCGAGATGATGTTGCTTATATTTAGCTTTTACTACGAAAATTTCAAAATTTTCATCGATTGCATCAAAATTGTTAGGAAATTCGCATTTGAAATATTAGCTTAAGGACGATTCACTTTAATTTATCGATAAAGAGCCGCGCAATGGTGGCAGTCCAATTTCGTTACTGTAATATATTGATCAGAAATGGGGACAAATAATTGGCCATTAAACTTAGTTTATTTTCCAGTAGGAATATTAATACATTATTTATCTAATTATCTGTAGCTCGACGATATTATATTCTATATTTATTTTGGTTTCACAAGAAAATCGCTTTTTATTAATAGGAGGTTGCATCATTGCAAAAAATACAGGTTTCGGTAGTCATAAAGCGACAAAATAAAATTATATATATTTAGATTCCCAGAATAACTCTCTGCAGTACCATCACAAAATAGTTTGATTGAGCAAGTCATCATAACAAATTAAAATATTTTTTTATATTGTGAGAATCAAAGAATTGAAATAAGCTCTAAAATTTTAGAGCTTTTGAGTCGATTACTCGTTTTCGATATTGTTTATAATTAAAGCAATTTATGCCTTACTAATAAACTTTAAAAAATCGATCACTCGGTTTAAATCGATCGGATCGAGCTTCCTGGAAAAAAATCGAAGCTTTTGCGAAATTTCACATGCACGAGTTGAAACCTATGCACATACCTCTACGAAACGCCTACAGCACTGAATTCTCAGCAATTTTTATTATTTAACTAGTTCCCTCTCGCGATCGGGCGCCGCGTACGTGCAGCATCCAGCGAAACGCGCTCGTCGTAAGTTCCGATAGACACGGGATTTACGGCGAAGAAAACCTACAACGTAGTTAACTCGATATTAGGCGTCGAGCAAAGCGCGAAAAAGCGGCCTCGGGGCCCATTAGGGCCCGCGGCAACGACGGCGAGGCTATCGCACACTAAAAGGCGACTCTTTATCGCATTCGGCAATAAGTGGTGTGTATAATAACGCGCGAAAGTGCGGCGAAGAGGTTTCGCGCTTATAGTGGACCTACGCGCGCGCGTCTGCTATGATAATCTGAATTTTATTGGACAAGCGCGACTCGACTCGTTATGCCCCGCGTATAGAAGCCCGCGCGCGCAGTATATGCAGTTATACGGCCCGATAAAAAAACCATTTAAAGGCATCGCGTATACGCACTTCCTACTCGATCGCGGCGCGGCGGAAGATAAAAAATTCGACGCGCGCGCAGCGAGCCATTCGCGGCGAGAGAGGAGAGCTCGTTACGTCTCGGGGAAAAGAGTGCGTACATGTATATAAGGCGCGGGGATAGATCGGGAGATGAGACGATCGACGCACTTTGCATATATAGGCGCCCCTGTATACACAAGTGTATACGATATACATGTATATACACACAGTCTAAAAATAGACATTTTGATATTCGCTCATTATCGCCGCCGACGTCGGGGCCATGTATCATCTGTACAAAGTAGTTTCTCGCGTCTGCACGCGTCGTTCACTCGCGTCCGGGACTCGTGTGTAACGAGTAGTTGCGCGCACGTACGCATATTCGCTCTCGCGCGCTCTATGTAATTTCTACGTCGTATATATAGGTTCTGCGAGCTCAGACCTTGTCTCGCGTACCTATACACGTAGGCCTAACCCTGCGCGCCTATACCCACTTAACGAGCGGCCGTAGCTTCGTACGTCTATATATACATACATCGGCGAGTCTTCGGGGCATATACGCGCCATGCGTTCGCCTCTATATATATCTCTCCGCAGCGCGCACGTGTCTCGGGCCGATATATCCCTTCAAATTGCCGTGTTTTATCCCGTAAATAATTATATTTGCGCGGGGGGGGAATTGATTTTTCGAAAACGCGAAAACCGCCGCTCGAAGCTGCTATTATTGCTTTCCATACACACACACACACACATGCGCTCGCGATATTTTTCTCCTCGGTATTTTTCTCCTTGTATACTGCAACCCTTTCCGCGACGCGCGTGTCACGCGTAGCTCGTTTATATACGTAGAGTCGTGGGAAAACTAACGCGTTTATTTTCCGCGGCTTCTCTCTTTCTTAGAGGAATGGCGATCGTAAAGATTTTTCATTATCAGCCGCTCGTTACAAGCGGCACATCGAGAGAAAATTATACCTGACTGTGCGCGCGTGTATATAGAAGCCGCGTAGATCGGCGTAAAGTCTTTTATCCTTACCGGGGATACACAGATTCGAATAGCGAAAATTTTACGATCGCGAGAGAGATAACGATCGCATTTCGCTCGGTTAATTAGCGAAAAATTAGTTATACTGTTTCACTATCTTACGACTGCGCGTGTACTTCGATGGATATTTGCTCGCGGCTGAATCGTGTAGCGACTATTCCCTGTATTTACAAAATGTATACGTATATATATACCGAATGTAATTCGCGCTGTTTCACACGTTTGCGCTTCACTTCCGGTATCTATAGTAATTGTATAATAATAATTATTCTTTCGCGGACGCGATCCTCTTAACTAATATTACCCGACTATTTAGAGATGTTCTTTCTTTTAGTACACCCGCGCAGACGTGTAGCGGTAAAGTATAAAGCTCGCAGAAGAGACTCATCGGGCTCATTGATTTTTTTTGAAGCAATGATTTTTCACTGTTGCGAAATCGAATTCGAGCTCGTTACACGCACCCGTACAAACAGCCACATAGATAAAATTTAGCAAATTATTTCGAAAGCTTGGAAGAATCATGGGGCACGGCTAGACATAAAATAAGTGCGCGCAGCGCCGTCTTGCCGTACACGTCTTTTTCCACTTAGCGCACACAGTGCACACAGTATACACTCGCGAATCCAGCTTCAGTTACACACCGCGTGAATTATTCTTTTCTCAGACGAGAGAGAGGCCGTAATGCACATCGGCTGACTAAGCCGCACTTATCCTCATAACGAACGAAAAGCTTTGCCAAGTGTGTACGTAAAACGTCTCGAGTTTCATATCCAGCCATTATAGGCGTGTACATACGTATAATCTTTATGGAAGGAGAGCGAAATTTTATTCGCCCCGCCGTAAACACTCTCTCACGCTCATTCGGAATCGCGTCGGCTCTGATTCGACGAGAAAATTAATTCAGGCTCATCCGTTTCTTGTCTCTGCATGTATATACAGCGCCGCTGAATCAGATACGACCTTATGCATAACAACACCTCTCCGCTGCCTCCTATACGTATATTTTATATATATCTATGTAGAGATAGACACAGATATAAAACAAATGCGCAACAGCAGAAGCGAACACGTCTCTCTCCTGCGGGACATTGCGCGCGAGGGCAACTCCCGCGGCATGGCAACAATGACTCTCGACTTTATTCGGGACGTGTATAAATGTATGTACCGATATTATATCGTGTATACACGACCGCATATTCCCTCCTTTTTTTCCTCCAAACTCGCGTATATATGTATATGTTATACGCACACGCACACATCTTGCGCGAGTTCATTGTTTCATTATATTTCACGAAATTATATACAATATAGATACGCAATCGCGCAATTCTATCGGCGCAGTGCCCCTTTTGTTCTCTTTGTTACACGCGGGGCTTTACGCTTTTTCGAATCCAACTCTCTCCCTCCCTCTCTCTCTCGGCTTATCTCGACAGATAGACGCGACGAGGCAGTGCCGGGGCGGAGAAGAAGGAAAAAAAGCAAAGGACGCGCGGTACGTTGCAGGTGTGATAAATCATGCGGCATCGGGTACACTGGATGCTGTACGGATGATCAAAGTCAATTCCGTCCCGCGAGAGTCGGAATTTTTTTTCTCTCCTCCACTTTTTCCGTCTGCGCGCTATATCCTCTTCCCTTCGACGCTGATGGAGCGCGTTGCTCTGCACTTTCCCCCACACCCCTCCCCCCGACGCAACGCCGCGCCGCGGCTATCTGGCAAATTTATCGAAATGCTTTATAGTGCAAGTAACTCCGCGGCGCGAGACGGAACATATATACGTATAGCTTACATTTTTACGCGCGAGAGAGAGCTTCAATTATAATGGAATTTTATTGCCGCGCTCTCGCGGTTTTCGCGATGAAACAATACAACATATCAGGCGGACTGGGCTTTCGTGGCGCGTTTTATCGCGGCGGCAGACGTCACTGTTGTCGGGGGGGATTGTGCGCGCACGGAAATGTGTGTTATATATACTCGATCGCGGTGTGTGAATCGAGCGTTCGTTGCATGCGATGATGCGCTTTGTAATGGAATCAATGAAGCATTATTGTATGCGCCCGCGTGAAAAAAAAAATCATTAATATACTTTAGAGCTAATGGCCCTTGTAAAGAGTGTTGATAAACTCTGGGCACACGAGAGGATAAAGCAAGTCCGAAACGTCGAGAAAATCAATGAAAAATTTCAATCGCTCGCTATTGTTCTGGCTAACTATATAGAAATAAAATTACTGCAACAAGCTGCGCAACATTGCAAGCAATAACAATTTTTAAAATAAACCATTAAACCCGCAACATTTTTAATCAACTCGCACGAAAAAGTCCGATCGAAAGATTACGGCGTCGGCTTTCAACAAAGAGTCAAGCTCGGAGTTGGAAAATTTTTTCCTCGCGCGCGAAAAGTGCAGCGCTCTCCAAGCCGAGCAGCAATTAGTCAGTCTCTTTTGTGAGCCCATCTCTCTCTCTCTCTCTCTCTATCATTCGAGCGAGCAAATTACCGACAAAAGATCGCATGGCACAGATCCAGGATGAGCTCCCCCTCGCTCGCTGTAGCAACAAAGCCAAATCGATGAAGCCTCTCTCGGCTCGACTTATATCGTGACGACTTGCCATCTTTCATCGAGGAGCCGGGCTGGCAGAGCGAGGCAAGAGAAGAAAAAGGAAAAAAAAAAGAAAATGCCCTCGACGACGCGCGTCGACACCCGCGCGCGTGCACTTATAAATCGCTCGCGCGTCGCATGACAAGTAGCTTCGCTCGTCCCTCGATTTACGGCTCGAGCCGTACGCCTTCTTCTCGGCGAAAGGAAAATCCTGCGGCTCGTCTCTCTCGCTCTCTCTCTCTCGCAAATGTATTACGCGCTTGCACGCAGACTAGACCGAAGGAAAGGGAGAAAATAGAGATTGGGGGTAATAAATATCGAGAGAAGGATGCCCCCCCCTTACCCTCCCCGATGAATGGGGCTGAGAGAGAGAGAGAGAGAGAGACGCGGAGGAATCCCGTAGAAAGGAGGCTGCGCGCGCGCTGGGTCTAGGGATAGATTATGTGTAGACGCCGTGAAACGGCTCGTTTATCGCGTTTCCTAGAAGAGGCGAATTAACGTAATGAGTATTGGAAACGCCGAGTCTCTTTGCGCCGTGCGGAGGAGATATTCCCCGCGTATATACAGATATATTCAAATGCAGCTAGACTATATACGCTTTGTGCAATTTAGGCGCTTAATGAGATTGGACCGGCCTCAACGCGGCTTGATAAACGAGTTGCATCGCTCGAGACGTGTGCTTTTCTTTGTTACTTTGATTGAACGAACGTCTGATGGCAGAGTCTGCTGTGGCGGGGGGGGGGGGGGGTGGTACACAGGGTTCGTTGATACGTTGCCGTTCCTGTGTTTCTTTTTTTCTCCTTCTCTCTCTTTTAATTTTCGCGCTGAATTCATCGATCTTCTCGAAGCGGCGGGTGTTAGTCCGAAGGGAGAAAAAAGCTAATGAATATCCGCCGATTTTTTACTCTCAAGTCATCGGAAAACTGTCAAAATTTTTGTTGCGCGCAAAGAGGAGCTTGTACGCGCAGAGTATAATAACAAAGGGGCATAACTTTCGTCGAAACGCGTCGTTGGGAAACGGGAAAATTTGCTAGTTTTTCTTCCTCATTAATATTAAGTGAAGCTGCTTCAGAGGAGATCGATGAACTCTAGGGAGGATGTTTGCATTACTTAACACTTCTCAACATTGAGCGAGTGCTGAACATTACGGAGAATAAGTGCAGGTGTTTAAAAAGTATCGGTACTTTTTTTTTAAACAAATTGCACTCAAACTATTACATGAATTTTTTAATAATATTTTTAAATTTAAACTAAATAAGATTTTGATTTATTTTTGTTGCAGGTAAGCACCCAGAGTCGAATCAGCGATCGGCATATTAAATCAAGCGCACCCTAATCACCGTCGAATTAGTAAGTTTTTGCGCTGCTAATTTTCAAAAGCGCGTGTACATCAGGAGCCCGTGTGTACTCTGCATAATTGAGGTCTAGGATTTCGCGTGGTAAACAAACAGCCGCGAATCCCTAGCACAATTAATTCGATAATTATTCACAATTAGCTCGCTCGCGTGTACTCTGTATTCTATAAGCATTACAATCAATCAATCTCCATCGAGCCTATAACTCCCTCTCTCGTAAAATCAACCTCCGACACGTACGTGCGCGCTAATTAAAAACAGCTTCCATACACACATACGCAGCCTCCACAGGCAGAGCCGGGAGCCAATAAAGGAGGAGGAAAAAAAAGACTAAATCGACAACATTATTTCCAGCCAATTAATTTGCCCGATCGATAGTCCTCGTTAAACAGGCTCCGGCGACGGAGAAGAAAAAAAAATGTGAGCGAGAGGGACGGGGGAGGAGGCGGGAACGATTGGGAAAGAATCGTTCGGTCGGAAAAGCGAGAAAATGATACATATATATGCATAATGGAAGCTCGCTTAGCTCGCGAAACAAAGAAAGTTTTAAAACGTAAGAAAAAAGAGGGAACGGCGCGCGAGAATCGGAGAGTCGTGCAGCAGAGCTCGTTACGTAAGCTCGCGTAAGCACAGCCGTCGTTGTATATGCATACGCTCGCGCTCTCTCGGCGCGATATAACGAGTTAATTACAGTGGTCTACGCGGAGATCAATGCACCAGGCGGAGCAATGCATGCGACGAGACGACGGAAGCTACTATACTACGCTCTCTCGAATCGATTAATGACGCGAGCTCGTGTGCACGCGCTATGTATATTTAGCGGTAACTCGTTCCTTCTCCCTACCCCCACTTCTCCCTCCCTCCCTCCCGCCCTCCCTCTCTCTCGCGCTTTGTACTTAGCGCTGCGAATTCGAGATCGAGCGATCGCTTCTCGCGAATCGAGTGTCTCGCGATGACGTAACGCGCGCGCGTCGTCGTATTGCTTCTCGCGGGCGCGAGAGATGGATAATGGACGCCGACGATATATCGGGGGGGTATTCGACTTTCGAAATCGCGTTGTGTGCGGAGAGCGAGAGAGAAGAGTTTTTCTCGGCCTTTGGCATACGCGACCGATTCTCGCAGAAAAATGCACTTCTCGGGGGCCCTGAATTTTTCTTTTTTTTAAGCCAGAGGTTTCGGACCGATGAGACCTTCTTTTGTAAGCTGAAGGAAAGTCAAAAGTGTAGAGGAACGTGGGAAACATTTATGGAACACGAGAATTTAACATGGGGAGGTATGTGGAGAAAAAATGAAAATCGGCTATTCGGGTTTTTATTTATTTATTTATTTTTTTTTTTTTTGTACGGACATAACTTTTGATCAGAGCATTGAATCTTGGCATATTTTTTTAATTAAAGCTCTTTTGTTATATTTTATTGCAGTGCAGTTTGAATCTTTATTTGTATTGCAGAAACATTCGTATAATTGTTATTATTCCAGTATTTTGACGCATTTGACGAAATATGGTTACTAGTAACTATTCCCATGTTACTCTACACTTTTGACTATCTTTCAGCTTACAGAACTAAGTGTCATCGGTCCAAAACCTCTAGTTTCAAAATAAATTTCGATTTCTATAACCCCGAAAGGTGCATTTTTCTAGATCATATATGGGATCTGTCTCGAGTTGAATTTTCTATACTGCGAGAGCTTATTTTACCGTGTTTTTACTTTGCGGGAAAAACTTTCAAAATTCTTCGCTGTCAAAACACACTGGAGGTAGAGTGTGTGACATCCGTCCTGTCGTTCACTCGAGCGATTCACGCGGAGTGTAATTTTCAGTATTTTATACTTGCGGAGTTGGTGTACGTTGCATATATATACTGAAAAATGAAGAATGCAGACTCATAGAGCGTTGAGAGGTCGGTGCGTGCGGCGCTAACTTGAAACTTTAAAAGCCTCGGAATCCACTTTTACAAGGGGCTAATTTTAATTCCGCTTTGAGAGAGGGCTAACGTGAAACCCACTTTTAAAAGGTCCTAACTTGAAACCTGCTTTTAAAAGGTCATAACTCGAAACCCGCTTTTAAAGGATCCTAAATGGAACCCCGCTTTAAAAAGGATAGCCGACTATAAGAGCGTGTATTTTTAGTGCATAGACGCGCGGTTTTCTAAAAAAATTTTGAAAAAGACCCTTGTGCTTCAATTGCGCGTATTTCCGAGAAATTATATTCGTGCCTTAAAAGAGTATACAGCTCGGCAACGCGATAATAATTCGAATTACTTCGAGTTTCCAGCCATTAGCATAAACACGAGCGATTCCACGTATTCCGCGACGCTTTCAACGCTGAACGCAAATTTGCGACTATGCGCGTTTCCTAAAAGTCTCTCTCTCTCTCTCTCTCTACAACGATGTACGCGAACTATGCGCTAACAGGATTTTCCAGCGACAAACGCATAATATCGCGCGCGGCGCAGACCCATTGCCGGCAAAGGCGCGTTTCTTCAATCGATTATCGCGCAAATGTGGAGCACTATATAGCAGCCGTGTACTAGTCAGCTTTCGTAAGAAAGTGGCCACAGCCGCGCGCGCGCTCACATAACCGAGGGAAATTATGCAATTTTTCGCGTGTATATAATACAGTCCGGCCTATGGGCGTTACATTACCCAATAAACGCACTTTTTTATCAAATCGCATAACACGCCTGATAAAAACCGCATTCTCGCGGCGCGTAATATTCGCTCTCTATGTATAGTGCAACATTCCGATTTCCGCGTCTTCACGAGCGCGCACGCGCCGATTCATTTTCAATCCGCGAATCGAATTCCCGCCCTCTCACACCCCCCCCCCCCCGCGCTCGATAGGACGAGCGCAGAAAAAAAGCGCAAAGCTCGACGCGGCTGATCGGAAAACGAAATCGACAGCCGTGAATGTATACCTGTATATTGTATACCGTATAGACACTCTCGCGCGCGCGCGTCGATTGTACAAAAGAAGAAAAAACGAGACTCTAAACTAGACGCGCTCTTCTCGCGTCGCTATAAATACACACACACACACACACACATATATACACCGGCGGAGCGAATTAAATGGTAAATGTAACAACGTCGCCGGCAATTACTTGAACCAGTAATTTTAATTGCGTCACGAGTCGAATCGGGTGTAAGTGTCCACATATATACCCATACGCCCAGTGTATTACACGTACACATCGAGGCGCGCGCGCAGTGGATACACTGCGTTTTCGTCGTCTCTCGTCCCGCCAGGTATATATATATGTATGTATCGTCGCGCACCGCCTCTATATACCAGAGACGCGAAGCCGCGACGGCTGCAGGCACACGGATAGCGTCGAGGGGAAAACTCGTTTCCGAGCGGAATGTGCCGCGCGCACCGGTGAAGAAAGCGCGCGCGCGCGCGCGCGGAGATCCTCCGGCGTAACCGCTGCCTATATGCGCGCCGCGCACCAGCCACTTGAATATAAATATAACAAAAAGAAAAACAGGGCATTGGCTTTCGCATCGTTTTCACCGGAGGATTTATTTTTCTCCTCTCCCCGCGATGTGCGGGAGTTTCTGTTTGTATACGTAGATACATATACGTGTATATATACATGGATATAGATATAGATTCGAGCTTTTCTTTTTGCGCGAAAATATCTTTGGCGTGTACACGGCAATTAAGGTGGTTACAGAAGTTTATTGGCTCTTTCGTACCGAGTTAAATAGAATATTATCGCGTTTCAACTGCGGCAATTTCCGCGAAATTTCATATCTCGAGAACTTTTTCAATGCGCGCCGTGCAATCGAGTTTTAATTCAAATCCTTTGTAGCAGCCGCCACGCTCGTGTATACGTATATTTACGTACCCTTTTGGTATACTTCCAATTTTCAAGAAATTTTTAAAAATTAACTCTCAATCAAGTTTCCAATAGCGTCCTCCAAACGAGAGATACTATCGCGTGCTTCTGTTGACTACTTTCAGTTATTACGCAATTGTTATTGTTAGCTGTGATAAGCGATTTCTAACAATGGTGGCTATAGAAAAAAGGTATACGTACGTCAGAAACGCAGTTCCGGCAGCCAAGGCCTTTTATATCTCGTTAAGGGGATGTCGGAGCTAAAAATCCTGCTTTCTATTGCTGAGGGACTTATTAGCAATTTGAATTTTTGCCAAAATAATGAGCAGAGCGCTCGCTCGGTTATCCGAAGGAAAATCTCGATTGGACTTTTGGTTGTTACAGAGAAAATTTGAAGTATAAAATATGAAAAGATGGAGGAAACTTTAATAATCTCCCGAATTATTTTACGTGATGTAACAGCTAAAGAAAGTAATCTTAATTTCATGAAGCATAATAAGTTATGCTCGGTAATTTATTACACAATTATACAAAAATTAACGCGTTAAAAAATGTAACGAAATGTATATGCTCATTTTACTAAGAATTTAAACTATAGCTTCGCAGGTTCATCTTAAAATTATCGATATCACTTTGGATATCCATGATATATTGTGCACACAGGCTATTAGGTATTTTAATCGTCGAATTTAATGCGCCGAATCGACTTACTCTGCACATTATATCACGCGCAGCTATAAGCTGTATACTAATTACGTAATACACGCGCTTATTCATGTAAGTATCGAATTTTGCGCGAAAATATGTCTAATCCAAGTTTGTCGTCTGCGCACGAAAAGCTAAGAATGATTTAGCTCGTACGAATCCCAATCAATTCTAAAATAAAAAATCAGAGATTTCGTAATCAAACCTTTATCGCTTCAAAATTATTAATCTGTCAAGTACTCGTAATCGTTCACGTCGCGGAAAATCATGATTATCTCGAGTCAGCCGAAGAAACGACGAAAAATTCATACCAGTTTTCTTTTCTCACGCTGTTATTAACACGGCGATCGGCAAAATCGATTAAGCTCTCGTGCTGTAATTGAAATTACGCGATCGTAAATTGCATAGCAAACTACATGCTTGTAACTACATACTTCTTCTACCTTATGTTTAGAAAAATTAACCCTCTCTTACATTCCAAGCACTGTCCAAAAGGCCAAAATAGAAGACGAGACCATTTCGACTGAGTGATTACCTGTAAATGCTCTCTCAGTTCAATATGCACACTAAGTTATACTGTTTGAACTTTAATTAAATTAAGATTTATCATAATTGAATGCACTGGTACAAAATCGTTTCCGGATCTCCTTCACTTTTCAGTCGTGCTTTTTGCTCAATTATCGACAATCAAATCTGCTTATATGTACGTTCAATAAATCAAGCCTGTTTTCATATTAATTATTACTAACTATAAAACATTAAGTACAAAAAGAGCTATAATTAAAAAAAATTAAAACGTCGATTTCATTAAAAAATACACAAGCATTTCGCAGAATTTTATCGACGTCTCACTTTATTCAAACCTTATTTTTCCTTTATAACTTTTGTACCTCGATATGTTGATTTGCTTTTTCGTTGCTTCCAAACGTGCACAGAATATAGTGAACGAATTCATTTAGTCTACTCACTTATTGTTACGCAAATGTACTTTTAACGGTCTTAACGATTTCAATTTCATGTTTATTTCCTATTCTCCGTCTTGTATTGCGTGACTAATACATGTATGTTCTGCAGAACAAAAAAAAAAACATAAAGTGACTTCACGGCCGTCCTACGAAATTTCTCGTTTTACACCTCCAAACCATTGGCGAGCATAAAAAATTGAAATAATCCCATACTCCCATATATACAAAGTGCCTAAGCTCAACGTCCTACATCCAACTCGGCTGCAGTGCAAAGCGCGCATAAAAGGCTGCGCACAACTCACACAAATACACAGGATGAGATCTTTGCGTCGCAAGTAACAGTGCACACAGACACGCGACGTACGGCGCATAATATAAATCCCTTGAAAGGTAAGGCCTAGAAGTCGCGCAATCGCTTCTCCTACTGTGCGCCACGCCGCATCGTAATCTACGTCAAATCTCCGGCAAAAAAGGCGTATGTATACCATAATATCGCGAGGGTGACGCTTACACAGCGCACATAGTGCCCACGATATAATATACGTTTATTACGCGGGTCGTGCCTCTCTCTCTCTCTCTCTCTCTCTCTCTCTGTCGAGCCCGAGGTTGTCGACATCAGAAGCAGCGGCAGTCTGGGAACTGCGTCGTTTCGAGACATGCGGCTTTTTCAAAATTTCGCGCTCTCTGCTAGCATGATATTATGCTTTGTGTTTATCCTGACGAGATCGCGCGGCTATTCGGGAACATTTTCCTATGCGCGCTCGTATGACTCTCGGGTTTTACGACGAGACAAACGTCTCCGATATGCTGCGCCGAGTTTCCCAATATAAATCAGCGAATATAACGTATATCGTATACATACGTGTTCGCAAAAAGTTTCATTTGATATCGCGCATTATGATATATCTGAGCGACGCGAAACAGGTATGTGTATATACCCGCCGCGAGCAAACGGAGAGCCGAACCGATCGATCATCCCGCAATCGTTTCTAAATAATGGAGAAAGCTCTTCGGGGAAGTCAGCGCGCGCTGCTCCTCGACTTGCTTGCGTAAACGTCGTGGCCGTATACAGAGCCTCGTATATACGTACGGGGTGCATAAATCTGCGAGAGCGGAGGGTGCGCCTATATGTACGCGCGCGTCTAATATACGTCTATAAATATATAACGTAGTGTATGACGCGCATCTCGCGCGCGGAGAGCCGAATATGAGTAAATCTTCGGAGAATATAATACCTCGCCGCACTTGCGGAGGAGTTGAAAACAGTTGATTTTCAGAGAGGTGTTATAGCGTTTAGGAGACTCTGCTTTTATTTTTTGAGTAAGAATCTGGCACTTTTAGGATAGATTGAACGATTTTGGTAAATCTTATAGCCCTTAATCAATTTTTATCAGTGGTAGATACAATCTACTTTTATTGCTTTCAAATGGTCCGAGCTTTTAACCACTAAATCCAATGGAAATTTTGTATTTTAAGCGACACCAACCGTTTACGAAATAGTATGTGTGAAGCAGCATCGTCGAATTATTGTCTTCAAACGTTAAACCTTCGAACGAGTTGTGAATGAACGAAAAGACGCCCAGAACGTGATAATCCCTTCGTCAAAATCAATCGGATTTTCGAAACGCTCCAAGTCATATGCATAGAGCTTTACACAGTAATGCCGTACACACACATACACACTCGCGTAGCCGGAAGTAAAGTCGCCGACGAAAAGCAGAATGGAATTGCAACTCTACTCCGCGCCCGACGTCCGAGTCTCGTTTGCTCAATTAGTCCGCGATCAGCCGTCGAATCGGGCTTTTATCGACGCCGCGCGACGTAGCTTTGGCCGCGAGCGCGCGGTTTACGGCTTGACTTGCACTCCCGCGGCGAGATTAAATTATGTTTGCCGCTGCGCGAGTATACGCGCGGCCGATTTTCCGTCGTGCGCGCGCGCGAGATTTTTACGAGTTTGGCAGGAAAGCGGTATCGTATAATATATTGCCAGAGAACGACGCCGTATTTTCGAGGCCTGACTTAATTTACTGGTAAAAGTGTCATTACTCCCGAAATGACTTATATTCCGAAGGTGTGCGCGTGCCTCTCCCGCGAGCTTGCGCCTATGTTTATGGACCGTTTAAAACACTCTCAAAACAAATGCTCGCTCGTTTTGACTCGAGCGCGCACGAAGGACTTGCATCGCGTTTCTCAAGGTACTTTGAGGACGCCGCCGTGTGTCTGAGAGGTCGTCTGGAGAACGCCGTGTATTTTACGGAATCGGCGTTGGAAATGACGTATCGAGGCCGAGCTTTCGAAAGCGTCCTGTGCGCGTGCATTTTCGAATCTGTTTCACAACAATTTGTGTCCAAAAAAGTTGCGATTTTGACATGGTTTTAAAGCTCTTGTGTCACAAGGTGTAGTACGTTATACTGATGCGTTCAAAGATTTTGGCTCGCGTGACATTTCTCATTCGCTTCGTTCGTGCGAGAAACGTCGACACGTGAGCTATAAATAATCACTTGCAGAACTTGTATCGAAATGCGCTACTGCTTATTAAGTATATTGAAGGTATGATATACGTGCATCCATAAAACGTATTATAAAAATTTTTTTTTAAAGTTAGAGTCAACTACTTTGTGTCATTTTTCATAAGTCTTTTTTTTTATTATAGCCTACCCAAGGCCTTTTTATGAGTCTTATATGGCTCTTCGCACTGCACAGTTTTTTTAATAGCAACTGATGAAGCCTTAGTTTAGGAGTTATATGCCATTTTAAAAATATCACAGTAGCTAAAACAAAAATTTTTTTATTTATTAATGAAAACTAAGGATTCGCAATAAACTAACTGTATAATTCAAACTTCTAGCACATCGTACTTTCAAAATTATGCAATATACAAAACGATTTCAATGGAAATCGAAAATTTGACTAACTAAATATGAAAGTAATTCTACAAACTAATTCTAAAATTAACGGCTAAACCGTAGTTTGTACGCGTAAAAAATTTCTTAAACCTATATACAAGCTATGAAAAACTTTTCCCCCAATTCACGTTACCGTTCCAAAATATGAAATGGCAGCATCCTCGCTAAAGTTGGAGTCGGAACTCGAAGAGACTAAAGTTGTACACGGAAAGCCTTTCTTTTTTAACGCCTCTCGAGCAGAAACAACAGCGGGACGATAAAAAGTTGCGAAATTCAAATTTGCGTAAAAAAGTTCGATACGCCTCTAAAAAAAAAGCGAAAAAAAGGGAGAGAGAGAGAGAGAGAGAGAGAGAGAGAATTCTCTGATATCGATCGCAAAATTTTACAGCCGGAAAAAATTCTCTAGCCCCCGGTCGCGCTCGATACTGGTGTATACCGACAATAGCGCGCCGTGCGTTCTCGCCGAGTCATTAAATTTCATTTTTCGCTAAAAATTTTATTCCTTCCCTCCGCCCCCTCGCGCGCGCGCGCGCGTAAAAGCAAAACACAGCCCCCCGACAAAACAGTTTCGCATTTGCACAGCCGTATAGCTCGCGATGCACGCGGGTATTAACGAAGCATACTCTCGAGCTATAGCGGTCATTATTTTTCACAAAACGAACGAAAGCCGGAAAAATAATTTAAAAAAAAAATACGTAGGTATGTACGTGTATGTATAAAAAATATATGTATAGCCCCTCGAAAAAGCCCCGGGTAATTCGAATGTAGAGCAGGCAACTATAGTTTCGCTTTAAACCCTCCATCTGCCCCGCGCGAATGATAAATGCTCTCGAGAGCGCGCATCCGAAGAGTTACTCTCTCGGTATAAGGTGCAAGCGCGCACGTTCGTCCGAAACGGAAGTTGCTGCTCCAGCTCGGGGTGGGGTGGGGGGCAGGAGGGAAAAAAAAGAGTTGATATCTCCGGGGGGCCGAGAGGCCATGATGAATGCTCGCAAAGTTTTCCTTGCAGAGTCGTTCGTTTCTCGGGAATTTCGAAGTCGAGACGCGATTTTGAAAATCAGCCGGGGAAAATTCATGGCGAATTTCGAGAAAGGGGGAAGCGCTGGAAGATGATGTCGGAGGACTATATATTTTATTCTTTTATTCGAAGTTTTGCAATGTAGACGGGGTCGTGCTTGTAGTGCGATTAGGCGATTATGTTAACAATATCGATTTTTGACTTTTATTTTCAATTTTTGTTTTTATGTATGTAGATAATTTTATTTTGAGGCACTCCGTTTGATCAATTTTTTCTGTTACTCTGGATTACTTTATTTTTGCAAAGCTTCCTCTCCTATCAGGGAGCTTGACATTTTCGTTTTTATTGATAATTATACTCGTATGTGAAAAAATTTATCAGCGTTTTAAAAGAAAAAGGCTGTTCATTTTTTATTTTGATTTATTAATCATTGTCTTCTTTTATCGAAAATATACGAAGGCGCTGCAATATAGATTCAAAAAGGGAAATAAAAATAAAAGGGTCTGCGCATATCCCTTTTAATTGCAATCTGATAAAATTCTTGTTAATTATTTGACGAATTATTCAATATACTGCGCAGAACATGAAAGAATAAAAATTTGCTTTCGTATTTGCTCATACAAATTTTTAATTTTTCCTTACGCGTAGCATCTTCCCCCCGTCACATGCTTTATACCACACTTGACCATTAATAATCCTGACCACATAAGTATTCATTGTTTCGAATTTCGCTACACTTTCTAATGCACATAGGCGCACAGCCGCAGACAAACACAACGCAGACAGACCCACATGCACAAGTGGCAAACCAGACGCGATCGGCGAGCCGTTAAAACAAAACAATACTGCACTCTGGCGCGCGTCTAAATCATAAAGCTCCATCTTCGCCGCTGAATCACGACGCATTAACCAACAACGAAATCCGAAAGCAGGAAAAAAAACGGCACAACTGCACGCGCCGAGCGAATGCACATATTATAAGCTTGAACAATAGCGCAAAGCACACCTACACACACACACACCAGCCAGATGTCGTCGCTGCTGCTCCTCCTCCTCCTCCTGCCGATATGCATGCAGAGGTGAATATTTCGCAAGACAGATCGGCGCATCCTCGCGAGAGCCGAGCGATCGAGAGCCTAATCACTTAATTTTACGACCTGCACACGCTCGCCGCCTTTGGCCGCGACCTAAAGCGAGTAAAGTATACTCGGAGCGAAAAAGAGTGCCTTTAGAAAGCTGCTGCCGGTGATGTTCTCTCTTTCTCTCTCTCGCTCTTGGTGTATAGCTCGAGCCGATCTCTCTCTGGAGAGAGAGAGAGAGAGCCGACGGGGAATCCGATCTACCGATTAAGCGTAGGAGAGAGAAAACATGCATAGTCATTCAACGCCTGCGAGTTCAGCCTTTTCCCCTTCACCCTGACAAGCTTTGCTGGCGTTTTTTTTCTTTTTAAGCTTTCGTCTAGAGAGCTTTGAGAGAGAGAGCGAGAGAGAGAGAGAGAGAGCTCTTGAATTTCCATTCTTTGATCCTGGGTTTGATACATTTTGTATGCGATTCCAATTAATATGCACGATCGACGCGATGAAAAAGTATGTTGATACCTTCGGAGCCCTCTTCATAGAAAATGCTTTGACAAACGTGTGATCTTGGAAATTCGCATGAAAAATCGCACAAAGAAAGTTGAGCGTACCTTCAATCTGAAATAAATGCTCAAGCCTTATGCGAAGAATATAATTCTCAAACTTATATTATGATACCGCCAATCTATCAAAATTGGATAATCTTTTTGTTCTGTGCTTAGGGTGAAAAGGTGGATTCAATTGTTTTTGTGTAATTTTAAGTGCAAAATTGGAGAATTTTGACTGAGTCAAAATTTGAAAGATTCTTCCGTGAGGAATTAAGGTATCGTAAAATCCAAAACTACAAAGTATTATCCGAATGAAGCGTTAATTTACGATAGTATAATTGCAGGTGTTTCTTAGCGCATTACACCTAAATAATAAATTATCTAAACCCATTACCAACCACTATTAACCATTACCAACCACTTAAAATCATTTGTCTATTTACTTGGCCTACAGCTCTGCAGCCAATTTCGCATAAACTGTCATTGTGCACATTCAGTACATTCCAGCGTAAATGTGAATACCTTCGACATTCGATATAAAAATTTAAAACGCAAGAACGCCACCTTTGATTTAAACGCAATGCATTCAAGAAACAATTTTCCAATAGCCTGCTCTTGTACGTCGAAAAATGGAGAAACGATAAACCAGAGGACAAATATTGATCGAACGAGAATTGAAAATTCACTTCTCTATTGTAGAAAAACGTCTGCATACTTCAAACATACGGGATCGAAGAAACAAACACCATCAATTCCCCCCCCCCCTCTCTCGCTCTCTCTCTCTCTCACTGTCGTCCGGGCAGAAATCCACTTTGGCCTGAGCCGTGACACACACGGACACACAAGCCAAAACTCCCAGCCTCTTCTCATGCCTTCACTGCCACACACGTGTGTGTGTGTGTGTGTGTGTGCACATCCACGTGTACGTGTGTGTGTGTCGTAATCGTGTACTCTCGCGAACAATGGAGCTCGAGCTGTTCCCGGACTAAAACTACAGTGGGTGCTCGCTCTCTCTCTCTCTCTCTCTGTCTCTCCCCCTCTCTCGCAAAACTGTCTCTAATTCAACGTGCGATTTTATCGAAGCGACTCGTCATTGTTCTCGGGGATTTTTCATCCTCGCGAGCCGAGCAGCGGATGATTAGCTGGATATTCGGCTGAGAGGGAAATGCGAGCGCCCGAGAGAGAGAGAGAGAGAGAGAGAGAGAGAGAGAGAGACGAGGGTGCACTCGACATTCTGAGATATGCTCCTTTCGAAGAATTGGCTCGCTCGAACAATGAGATGAGATAGAAAGTTGCTTCGATGTGCGCCTGGCATACTGTACGTGCTCTATACGCTGCAAATCTTGTCGATGTGTCTATGTACGTATGCTTTAAGTGATTTTTTTATCTTTTTTGCGTTTCGCAATTTTTTTTTTCAATTTTGCCTGCATACGTACACTCTCTGGAGATGGTTATAAGAGACGTCGTCGACCTTCTATGGTTTTTTTATCCAATGGAAAGCGTGGGATGGAAGTGATCGTGATTATATCATTTTAACATTAGATTAGAGTGCAAACTAGTTTCGGAATATCAATTTCAAAAATAAATTGATTTCCACTCGTGTGTACATAACCAGTATTTTTATGCCCACTCTTATCGCAGGCAATGTCCTTTGTGGAGATAAGAATGATAATTAAGATAAATGATGTAATAGTTGGCATTGTGCAATCGCTAAAGCACTCGATGCACATTGATACAGGGTTCGGTAAACTTTTATGTCGGACAAAAACGATAACAATTTTATTAGCAAGTTTCATAATGTGTTTAATAAAAACTTACGATCGCTATTATAAATGCAATTTTACGCGTAATATGATTGCTCCCGGTACAAATGACTAATTATACGTATTAATCGGAAGTTAGATGATAGACATAAGATGAGATAATAGTTGTTGATACTGTAGAAAAAGAGAACCAACTTTACGAGACTGCAGACTGAATTGAAATATGCATTAAAATAAATCAATTCTAGGTTGTAAAATTTATTTCGTTTTCCTTGATTTTATCGCTTGAAATATCGATTAAACTCGATAAATTAATATTAATCATTTAAGCTTCAGACAACCAGATAGTTGAGCTTTAATTATTTTTCAGTGATTTCAGCAAATTTGTTCAAAAATAATTGAATCAAATATCGTATCAATGAGTTTGATCTTAAAACACATTCTTTCACTAAAAGTTAAGATCCAGAATTGAAAGCATGTTTGAACGTACTTGAAGTATGCCTCATGCGAAGAAAAGAATACAAACTACAAATGGATTTTTTAAAACTTTTTTCGATAACGCGGTCTGCTTACAGAGCAAGCTCAATTTTCCTTTAGTGTGTGTGTGTGTGTTTGTTTGTTTTTGTTTTTTAGATTAGAAAACTGAAGTTTCAAAGACTTGACTTTGGGAAGTTTAAATTTTTCAAAGCTGACTCTCGAATCGACTATGGCTCTGCAAGGGGTTGAAAAAATTTCATTGATCCAAGTTTTCTCTTCAAGGTACATTGCAATACAAACTCGAAACTTTATGAAATCACGTGTAATTCAAAAACGAAGGGCGACAATATCACGATTCCCAGTACTATCATTTACAACCTTTGCGCGTAATACAATATTACCCCTTTTTTCCCATCGTGGCGCGAAATTTGAATTTTCAACGGATCGTAACACACTCCGTTAACCTCCAATGTCGCCTAATAAAATCCGACGGGTCGGACCTTCGCTGAGAATCATCGTAACCCACCAGCGGCACCAGCAGCAAAACCCTTCCTGAATCATAAATGAAAAACACAATCGCGTCGCGCGTGGAAGCTTAATTCGTTTGGTTGGCCTATCTATAGTGACATACAGCTGTAGGAGAGAGAGAGCGAGAGAGAGAGAGACAAGGGGGTGGCGATGAGCAGACGTCTGGCCGCCAATTCTCAAGGCCGCGGGTGCATATAAAAAAAGCGCTGCACACACCCCCTCCCCTCCCTCGGAAGCTCGATCGATCGAGCCTGGCGCGACACTCGCGCAGCCCGCGCCCACTGATGCAGAGACTGCGGTCCGATTTCTCCTCCACACGCATACGTATATACGTACGCGATATGTATATACCTATATGCACACACGTGCCTTGCGAATTCGTTGCTTTGAAAATTACGCGCCCCCTCAAGGTCGGCTCTCGCTCGACTCGTCGCGCGCGCTGCCTATACGCTCTATATGCATTTATACACCGCGTATGCACAAAATCAAGGTGTATCCCCCATCCGGTATACGTACACAGGTATATACATGTAATACGTGTATAGGTGTATAGTCGGCGCGAATGGTATAGAGCGTGTAAAAGAGAGCTCGGATCTGATTGATTGTGCGGGAGGGGGGGTGGGGGGAGATCGCGATACGGTATATCTATCCTCCGCGTATTTTCCATCTGTTATCTTTCAATCATGCAGCGTAATTCTTCTTTTGTTTCAGGTGAGTCAGGCAGCGTACGGACGACGGCTTATCCGATCGACGGCTAATCCATTTTATATATACGTGCACATCGTATATACGCATGACGATAATACACGTGAGTCCAAAGTTACTGATGCGCGCGAGCTTATGACAATCGATATTTCATAGACTGTTAATTCATTAAGCGGCCCGCGCGATACACATCGCACCCGCATAAATTCACTCGAGTTTCGCGCGACGCGCGTCCACTTCCACGTCTCCATAATACACGTATGTGGCGCAATAAAAACCGCGTAGCAAGCCGTTATAGGACGTACATATATATACATGTACATACCGTAAGTACGCGGCTGTGTAAACGTAGTAGAGCCGCCGTCGCCGCTGCTTCTTAAGAAATTTATATGCGCGTTTTCGTGCCTCGCCGGCGCGTGTTATGGATGCTTCAATCAACGTCGGCCTGGCCCGCGCGCGTTATATATATGTATTAGGGCGTTATACGGACGGGCTCTCCAGACGCGCTGCTCTCCGCATCGGACGGCCGGCATAGCACCGGCACCAGCAGCAGCATTCCACTGCTCTCTGCATTTTTCAGAGGATTGATTGATGCCGCGCCGCGTAATTTACCGCGACGACCGCGCCAACGACGCCGGAATGGAATAATGAGCCCGTCAAGCCGACGATTCCACGCGCGCGGCCTGTTGGACACTCGGTGTGTATATAGGTACGGCGAATTATCGACGGTGAGGACGATAGCGGGTGAAAACCGTCTCGTACGGCTTCATTCACGCGTGTGTCGTTGGTGTTTTCTTGGAAAAGTGTATAGAGCTTTCTTGGCAATTCCACGTGGTTTTTCGGGGAATTTGCGCGATATCTTTGGAGAACTGGGGATTGTTCGCTTGATTGAGGGCGTGAATTGATCTTAGTGAAAGAGGTAGAGCATTACTTTGGTATTGGTTGTAGTGTGGAAATGACGAAAGATATGTGATTTTTTACTTACTAAACTATAACGAAGAGAAAGGGTCTTTATTCCATTGCTGATACTTTATCCCTGGATTACTTTGTTTCTTTCGAAAACTTTTTTGGGAATTTACCGATCTCCCTGACGCAGGACGAATTTTGGGGGAAAGTAAGAAAAGAAAAAAACAAACAGTTTTTCTTCTCTTCTAAATCTATCTTTTCTATTATTCTTCAAATTTATATACTTATTGGTTTATTCTAACTTTTTGTGAAATATTTCGTCTGCTATACGATTCGTACTTGTCAAAATTCATTTTTAGCTTTCTCTAAACCAACTTTCATATTCCTTCAAATATGAAATGGATTCATGAAATATAGTTAAGTTTGCGAAGTATGAAAATAGACGTGCAATCGTATGCAGTATCACCGATCACGGGATCTAGACGGCGTATTCCATCATTTATTCAGACCCAGACATAGGAATATTGAATTACGATTTTTCTGACTCGCATAATAAGTCAATTACTTAAACAGCTGAAACTCCATTTTGGTTCTATTAGTAATGCATGATATTCTATTTCGTAAACAGTACATGAGCGATCACTCATTGGTTGTACATTGACCAATTGCATTACTATCAGCCCTATAGACAGTATATCTGCTATATAAAGGTTTTGAGATAATATGTCTCGTGTCAGTGTAATTATAGTGTAATGTTTCGCGGTATCTAGCTACGAAAATTTTCAAGCGCATATTTTACGAATTCTTAGAAAATAAAATGTACGATAAAGGTGACACACGGAAACTTAATTATGAGCTGCAATTCAGCTATTTTATAACCCATTACTCAAAAGCGTCTTAACCGCTTTCATTCTTAACAGAAACATTTTCACGTATACATCCACTCGATTAACACTCATTTTAACGAGCCAACCTGCCAAACAACAAATACACATACACAGCTGATGCATCGACCATCCCATTAGCAAAAACCAATGTCCAGCAAAAGCTCAGCAGAAAATCCGTAAGCAACCCCCTCGCACATCTCGCCTCTCCTATATATATATTTATACAGAAATGAAAGTCCAGAGTCGATCGATTTACCGGCGCACGTTCAGCCGGTAATACGCGAGCGATATACGTATACATAGACACCAAAATCGCATAATTGACCCTCTCCCCCCTCCCCTCCGCTTTGCCAATATAATTTCGCCTCGTGCGCGCAACTACCGCAGCATATCTATATAGTATACAGCGAGAGGAGGAGAACCGCCTCGCACGGTGCGGTATCGGCCAGCTCCGATCTATATAAGTTTCTCGCCGCGGCGAGCTGCACACACTGCACACACGCAGAGAGAGCCTGGCGCCCCCCCCCCCCTCCGTTCGCTCGAAGGCGCCCCGGAAGACCTTGAATCCAGCTGCCGCTGCCGCATCGACCCGAAGAACCGCTATTTACGCGGTAGTGTTGTATATACGTATACATACGCGCTCGCGCGCGCGTGTGTGCATATATAGGTATATATACTTCCGAGCGACTCGGCTTAAATTGCCGCTGCAGCGCGTATACTATATGCTAAAATCCCGCCACGGTGCACAGAGCGTATATATCCCAACTTGAATTTCCCGCGCGAAGACTCCGATTATCTATTGCTCCGGAGCCGGGAACGGAGGGTATTTATCCGAGTGTACATATATATAGTTGCATCGCGGAAATGGCAATCGTGATGCGCTTTGTGTATTAAACGGCATCCGGGTGCTTTTCGATTTCGAATACGGCGATTGGTACGCTTATTCCTTCAACATTGTACTTACTCGCGACGGAAGTTCGAGTGGAATTGCGGGGGGGGGGGGGGGGGTCGCGTGTGTTATAGGGCTGAGCTGATTTTTCGAGGACACGCTCGGCGCTGTTGTATATGCATATGCGGTTTTGAAAAATTACTTATTCACGCGAGTTAGGTGCGCCTAGATTTTTTCAAGGAAAAGGACTGGCCGCGGCTTCATGAATATTTAGAGTGAAAAGTTGAAAATAATTTTTGAATGGCTGTAATTATTTATGACGCTGTATACATGCACACAGGCTGCTGCGCCGTCGAGTATACACACATTCCTGAAATTAGCGTTTTATAATTGAACGGCTTTTAGAGCGTTTTAAAGTGAAACCGCCTGAGCGACAAACAACTATTTTGTTTAAAACATCGAATTTTCATGCGTTCGCGTTGAATATTTTGCAGGCGAATATATTAAAAATTAATTAATAAATATTATACCGAAAAAAATAAAATTGAAAGAAACGGAAATTTTAATCCTATACAGCTGAGTGTATAAGTAAAAACCTATCATCCCGATTGCGCGTTTCAAATGCAATAAACGACTGAAGCGTTAAATGCAGCGAATTTTTGTTCTCTATCCTCCGTTAATGACAATCTTACACAGCTTAACAGAGTTCAATGATTCGCTCGCTCATTAAAAAAAAAGACGTAACAAAGCTCGAGCAGGAGCTCCACTATAATGACGTAATGCCGGACACGTAACGCGCGCACACATAGCAATGCGTAAAGAAGAAAAAACACAAGATTCAAAAGCAGAGACAACAAAAAATCATAATCGATCGCGAGCAGGTGAAAGCTGCCGGCGATCGGCGCGCACTCTCTCTCTCTCTCTCTCTCTCTCTCTCTCTCTCTACACGTATATATTTCCAATAACATTTCTCCGGCACTGATAACAGTACCAAAGAATTTCACGTAATCCCATCAGACGATCGATATATCCCGCGCTAAGAGCAGCAGCAGCAGCCGCTGCAGCAGCAACAACAACAACAACAGCAGCAGCACTTTTATATCCATTGCGCAATAGCCATTGAGAGACAGCAACATAAGGCGTCGCTATGGATTAGAAAGCGCACGCGCTTTATGCAAATCGTGCCGCGCGAGCCTGCCTCTCTCGCCTTATCGCGCGAATATTATTATACGCGAATTACCGATGCCGGGGCCGGTTATGGGACGAACTTTGGTCGGGGCTCTCTCGTGTAATGGGCCACAACAACGGCCGCTCGTTTCGCATTATAATACACGCGCTATACTTCCTTCGTGGCGTACAATCGAGCTTCAATTTACTCCCGAGCGCGTCCGGGTGATTTTTACAAGTGCATTAAACAAAAGGGGTATACGGATTCTCGCGCGGGGCTCGGCGAGTTTTTCGTTTATTATGGACTTTCCAAGTTTTCGTCTGGTCTTTCGCAACGTGTCGCAGGAGGATTTTTTTATGAACCGTATAACGCCGATACGCTATGTACGAGGCTATTTCGTACTTTGCTGGATTTTCAATATGGCAATTTTCACCGTTATACAAAGCTTTCTCCTCGAGAAAGCTAAATGAATCGGTTGATAAACAGCTTTACACGAGTGAAAATATTTTAATTTCCGCGACAATCGAAATTATTTAGATTGCACTCGATATTCTACCGACTTTCCGAAAGATCCGTATTCTCAACCTCGATTACTCGTCGTCGCCTCCTCGGGGACACGCATGTGCAGACTTACTTTTGCGCAGATTGACGAACGGAACCGCGGCTTCGTGCAAAAAGTGCGTTGATCGTCGATATCGAAAAAAAAGCGCTCGTCACCGCAACTTCCTCGTGTGTGCGCAAAATGAGTTTTCCATTGAGCCCGCGCGACGAAAGAAAAGCGTCGAGTTTCACCGATGTAAAATCGGCGCGCGCAGAGCGATAGCGCAAAAACGCCGATTAACCATCCTCGCAGCTTATTTCCCTATCCCGCGCGCGTTACATACTTTCACTGTGTGCATATATATATATCTATCAACAAGCCTTATACCCACTTACACAGAGACAGCGCGGATTTTTAGCCGTATATGCGCTGAGACGTGTATATAGATATACGCTATATACATACGTGTAAGCTCTCCTCTCGACCGTTACACACATCCCAGTTGTCTAGGAGCCAATGGATGGCTCTCGCGCTATGGGGCTTATCTATGCGCGCTGTATATATGTATAAGAGTGGAAAGCAGCTGGCATCGTTCCATTTTCCCCGGCGAACGACTTAAATCCATTAGCGCGAGCCGCGCTGATGCCCGAGCCCGATAAGCGCCGACTTCGAGGGTAGAAAAACGACGACACACACATACACCTATATGTACATGTATGCACTGCAGTGTACACGTATATACATGCATGTGGAAGCGAAGAGCGCGCTCACAATGAAGAAGCGCGCCGGAGAGTATCCTGCGATATATAATAAGATCGCCGAGAGAGATGCGCGCACACACGCGGCGCACGACGGCGACGACGTCGGGGCCGTAAAGCGTTTAGAAAGCGCGATGCGCTCCACATACTCTCGCGAGGACGTGTTTTCGCAAAAATTCCCGGGCCACTCTGCGACGTCGCGGCGTTTGTCAGCTGACGGGTATATAGAGTTTACGCAGTTTATAAAGGCGCGCAAGTCGAGCTTTTCAATGCGCCGATTCGGCGAACGGCTCTTTTAACGACGATGTAACCGGCAATGCGTTGCGATCAGGTTGAGAAAGTCTGTTTGTTCGATTTCCATCTCTCTAAATCTAACACAGCGAAAAATTTACTATTTCTCATAGTTAAATAACGTTAACCTCCCTAATAGTGAAATTTTTCGCTATTTACATGTAATACAAAAAATATCATTTTACAAATTAGTGTATGTTCACTAATTAATACGGTGTATTGTTGTAAAATGAATTATCATTTTTCTCATTTTATTGCGTTTACTATCGAATTAGTAATTATTTACTGATTCAAACAGTAGAAAGTGTTTGCTTTAAATTGTCACTGGAATACTAATTATCCAGTATATAATCATTTTAGTAAAAGGTGAACTTGAAAAATTATGAAAATTTACTATTTTTTCAATGAGTCGTAATGACGTTTAGAGAAGTGAAATTTTCGATACTTCTACATTTTTAACATTCAAGAAATTCACTATTCAAGTGGAGAATATACACTACCCAGAAAAAGTGAAATTTTATGTACTTAATCGTTTTGCAACATGAGAAAAGTTTACTATTTAATTAGCTTACAATAAACTTGTAGAATAAGCGAAAATTTATGTCCCCTTTAGCCTCCTGCTACTAGGGCCACACACTATTTTGAGTAATGTATTTGCAGCATTGTAGGTAGTGTATTTTCACTATTTCAGCTAATGTATATTGCTACCCAAATATTATTTTTATTCACTATTTGCAATGTTTATATTCACTATTTGCAATGTTCATATTTACTATTTTAGGTAGCCCTTCTAAACTTTTCACTTGGTTCATTTTTGAACCTATAAACTGTGATTATTCACTAATTCACAGTGGCACCATTATAACTTTGTCAAATTGTTAATATGGACTAAAAAACAGTGAATTCTCACTGTTTTAGATTTAGAGAGCAGAGTGTGCGAAATATTCATTGATGGCCCAGGTGCCTGGTGTTGGTAAAAGCTGTGTTCTTTGGTAATCGTAAAATGATCATAGACGTGACGAGGATTTTCATTGGAATAAAGCGCTGTCAATTCGTTGATATACATTTGGCTTCACCCGAGATAATTTATCCTTCTGAAATACAGAATATTTTAATGAATGACGTGAATACACCCCTGTGGGTCTCTGCTGGATGTGTGCTGTCGTAAATGTTTGACAGTATAATCTTCCACGTATTACCAGCTGTCCCTAATCTGATTTGATAAATCCAGACCTGACTGCAAAAACTGTATTGGATCCAGTAAATTTGGCCACATTGTAGCCGGAGAATGCAATTTGTGAAAAGTAAAATAACGTTGAATGTATCAAACATTTATTGGAAAGCAAAAATTTGATTTACAAAAAAATCTCGTGCGAACACGATGTATTTTCACGTAAAAACGATCGAAGTCTTCTTTTTCTCAGAAAATATCATAGTCTCAGATCATATCCGTCCGGAACAAGCGCAGTTTTGAAAATCCGCACCGTCCACACAGCCAGTCCTCTTACAACTTACAAAATAACTACATATTTCACACTATTTTCCCATCGTCGGCGAGCTATTCGAAAATCATGCAAATTTCATTGGATCGCCTTCACCTTCGGACTGGCGTTTGCAGCACACGTGTGCGGTCGGGTTATACGCGATTTCTTGAAAAATTCGTGGCCATGGAACAACTAGGCCAGAGAGAGAAAGAGAGAGAAGCGATCGCAAAAGTCTTCTTCGCGAGAAAATAGTGGCTCGTTTCGCGATTCAATTCCCGAGGAAATTCCCTCAAGTGGGAGAGAAAGAGAGAAAAGGAAAACGGCTCTATCGATCTTGCGCCGCAACGAGGGTACACACATACGTACGTACACGTGTGTACGTAGCTGCCGGCACGAGCTTTCGCGCGATGTTTATGCTATAATACTGTCAAAAATCAAAGAGAAAACGCGCGTATGTGTGTGTGTGCGCGAGGACGGGAGAAAAGAGCCGGTGAAAGTGGACTATAATTCACCTATTCGAGTGTTGCTTTGCGACAAAGCGTGTATATATATGTATGTATATGCGGGCAATATCGCGTGCTTTTATTATATCAATTAATTTATTAACAATCTTTGAGCGAAGAATGAAACATCCGCTGATTCGTTTCCTGCAATGTGCGCAAAATCGACGAGGAAAAAATGTTAATCATCGAGTACACCGCAAGGACGTATGCGCAATATCTGGAAATTTTAATGGCAGCAAACAAAAATTTTATTAATTAAGTACAGCACGCAATTAACGTTGGTATACATCGTGCGCATGCATCTAAAGAACAAAGCAATGACTGGAGGTTATTAATCAATGCATTCACGTATATACACGCACGTGTGTAATTGAATAATTGAAAAAATAAACACGTTAACAAGCGATATTTATCTTTGTAAATTTTCCACCTTTAAAAACAATAATAATAATAACAGTAATAATAATAGCAATACCAAATAATAGCAATAGCAATAACAATACGAGAACGCAATAACGAGAGGAATGCGGCGCGCAATACATCTTGCTTTCACACGATTAGTTTAGACATTTGCGAAGCAGGCTGCATCAGCGGAGGAAAATCGCGCGAGGTTTTAGCGAGGAAACAACGCGTTAAATTACAATTTCCGACGCCTGGCTACCGCTGCATCTCGATATATATACGCTTGCGTACATGTATATATACACCTCGAGAGTATTCCACCAGTGAAGGTATAAACGTATATATATAAAGCTCGCGAAGCGTCTGTAGAACGGCCCGCCGTACATAGCGCGGGCGGCAGCGGTTTACCAGTTATATATCCTAACGCTGATGGATTGTTCGGGAAATTCGTGCGGCGCCGCTGCGTTTTATGACACTCGTGCAACTCCGCGGCTGCTGCAGCACACACACATATATAGCTGTGCGCAGCAGCAGCTAATGCGCGCGTTTCTTGCCGCTCGTGAATTATCACCTGGAGAATTCATCGCGAGCTTTTTCACGGTCTCGATCGATGCGCGCGGGAAGCAAGCGCTCTCGTCGAAATTTCGCCGCGACTTGGGCTGAAGTACTTACGCGACGCGTGAGCTATACGGAAGAAAATGCAAACAAACGAAAATGCATATGACCAGCTTTCTCATAGAAAAATGCACTTTTCGGGGCCCAGAAATCGAAATTTTATTTTTAAAGCTAGAGGTTTCGGACCGATGAGTCTTTCTTCTGTAAGCCAAAAGATAGTCAAGAGTGCAGAGAAACATGGGAAAAGTTACTGGTAACCATATTTCTGAGCCATTTTACGTTTTTTTTTACAAAAAATTAATGCGTCGAAATACTGGAATAGTGACAACTACGAATGTTTCCGGGGCACAAATAAAATTTCAAATTGCACCACAATAAAGTACAACAAAAGAGCTATAATTGAAAAAAAATTGCCCAGATTCTATGCTCTGATCAAAAGTCATGTCCGTTTGACAAAAAACGAGTAAATAAAAATCCAAATAACCGATTTTCTTTTTTTCCATATACCTCCCCATGTTAAATTCTGATGTTCCATGTTTCTCATGTTCCTCTGCATTTTTGACTTTCTATCAGCTAACAGAAGAAAGTCTGATCGGTCCGAAACTCTAGTATAAAAAAAAAAATTTTCTATTTCTGGATCCCCGAAAAGTGCATTTTTTTCTATGAGAACTGGTCATATTCACAGGGGTATACGGGATCGGTAATTACCGGCGGTAGCTTAGGAGTCGTGCGCGCGCACAATCGATACCTAATTATTTCCTGAATATCAGAGGTGTACACCTAATGATAGAAGCGTAATTCATGCAAATTGCATTATTAGACTACCAAATGGCTATTATTATCGTATGAAACCTCGCGCTCGCCGGCATTTCTCGAAGTGAAAGCGCTCCGGATGACTTATAAGTAATACGATTACGATGACGCGGCGCTTTTTCGAGTTGATTGGAAAGAAGAATCGCAAACAGCCGCGGTATATACGTCCAAGAGCTGTGTACTGGCAGCGTGTTTTTGTTTACAAGCGAAGTAATGATATTCTGTTTTTGAGCTTGTTTATCAGCCTTAAGTGGTATTGGCAGTGTTTATATATTGCGTATACAGATAACAAAGTGTTATGAATAAAATTTTGCAAGGATGCTTTTTATCATCATCACGATTGCGAAAATAGTGTGTACTTATATTTTCAAAACTTGAGTGTCAGTACAACTTAAAATTATTCTCGTAGAATCGTACTCTCAATTGCACGTCATTCTAAGCATTATGATTCATTCGAGTGTACGCAGTCAACGCAGTGTAATTTTTATTCACCAAATTTATTCAATATTCACTAAATCTAAACAGCTAGTATATAGCTCCTAGACGAATGTAGCTGGACGCTTGAAATGGATTTTTTACATTCACCAAATTATTATTTTTATTTTACGTAAAAGGCATATTACCAACACACAATACTTACCATACGTAACATTACATATTTCTCAGTGAAATTATCCTAAGTTTTGCATCATTCAAGTTGGATTATATTTCACTCTCGCGAGGAACAAGCGATGTATACCTGTTCGAATTGGGAGAAATCACGAGCTGCATATATCGGCTTCTTTTTACCGTTCTCCTCTCCCCTGGCGCGCGGAGGCTATTTTTTGCCGAGACGCGATGCCCACGCGCGCGCTCTTTTCCGATTCGCGTCTCGTCCGCCTGCAGGAGCAGTATATACGCAGCCGTGGTAGTTACACCTTCGAAGCTCGCGTATATCGTAATTCGCAATTTACCCGAGCATTCACCTTCGGATTCCCGTTAGTCTCTCGCGTTCCGCGTATAAATGTATATGGGATGTGTAGGTATATCGCAACATAAGGTTCTGCACACGCCGGGGAATCGCTTCCAACTTCTTTCATTCCAGATAATTCTTCTATATATTTTGAGCGCTGCGCATAGATCTCGTGGCGCGGCAAGATATTCTTCGAGACGCATTACGTGATTGCAGGTGTGTTGGAAATGATCGATCGATAGCTGTATATCGAAAATCACGTTTGATAAATTGATAAATCAATTGTCACGAGATCTTTGTGAACCGATGGAAATGCATAGATTAATAATTGACATCGTTGCCTGTCAATTCTCTTGTCGAAGATGGAAATCCAATTTTTCTTCTTCTCGTACTTTTATCAGACATTAAACATGTACGATCTTAAAATAGTGTGTTTTAAGATTATTGTTTAAGAAGAAGTACATTCAAAAATACATTGCGCATACCACAATGCTTTTAACTACCACGATTTCAAGTACTTGCAATAATCGTCGTCTTGCGCGATAAAACGCTCTTTTTAGGGGGGAGCGTCCAATTAAAAATTCGATTAATTTTCAATTAACATAATTCACGCGAGAGATTAACTGAAAACAGGCTTAGAGCGTACTTTCTACTAGAATCAGACGAAACAAGCAGGAGCGAAATACATGCAGCTACCATGTCTTACAATAATAAGAAAACTGCTTACACAACACTATACATTATGGACGTTACAATACACATCTAAAACGCTTCTTAAAAGTATTTACCCTTTGTTCGTACATATATACGTAAAACAGCGCACAATTCATTCCGCAGTACAATGGCTCTACGAAATAATCCACTAATAAAGTCTCTCTCTCTCTCTCTCTCTCTCTCGCTCTGTGTATACGTGTGTATAAAACAAGCCCGAAATCACGTGTAATAAATCCCCCGCTTGGAAGCTTTTGCGCGCGCGCACGATCTCGAAACGCTATTATAGAAAGCGAGCTCCACTCGGGCTATGCCAAATAATCGTGCATTAGTCTCTGCGCCTCATCGTCTCTCTATCCCGATAAATAAGCGCGGCTTCATTCGAACTTCCAGGTAAAACGCTCTCGTCGGCGGTCCCATAATAACGATTGCCACGGCTTGGGCGCCAAAAGCTATATACGTGTATGCATACACACAGCGGAACGTATAATCTTCCTCGTACACCGCAAAAAAAAAAGAAAACGATGAATCTCACACCTTGGGAAAGGATCGGGTTTCCCTCGGCAAAGTGCATTGGGTAAGCGCGATATAAACATCGAATAATAGTGGTCTCGTCGCGGAAACAATGGAAATGGCTTATGGGATCCAATTCTTTATGTGTGTGTGCTTGTGTGCGTGTTTTTTTTTCTCGTTTTCGAGAGCGTAGAGTCGGATAAAAGTTATTGGAGTATTCATTCGCAGCTGAATACAAAAGAAGAGCGTTATAAAGGATTTTCGGTTTTGCCGCTGAATTATTCATTAACTTTCAATGTTATTACCTTTTTTTCGTTTACTCTCCACGACGGTGGGTTTTCAATGCTTGGAAAATTTTTTTTTTATTTTTTTAATACACCCCGTGCATTGTCTTGGCGACGAGCGAGGCTGCGAACTGGCTAAAAGTAGAAAATCGATAATCTTCCGTTACACCTGCCTAATATAGCAGCCTTTCGCATATAGTATTTGACGTGCAAACATTATTTATAAGCATGAAAAGCAGCCTCGTAATAAAAAGAACGAGCCGAGGAGCGAAGAGCTTTATGCACACCGATGTCCTCTCGAGTTGGCAAAGGAAAAATGTCGAATGGATTTTCCATATACCAAATGAAGAAAAATCGCTTTTCATAACGCGCGCGCATCGAAAGGCCTCTTTTCGCCGACTCGAAACTCCAGCGAAACTCGAGTTTTTCAAGACTTGACACATATCCATTATTTTCACCTCATTGAATACAAATGTACCATTTACAGCTACGTTATTTCTTCGATCTTTCATACATTATTTCGATTTTTTCACAAAAAATAAATAAATAAGTAAATATAAATAAACTCAATGCTAAAAGAGAGGATATTAATGACGTTGAAATCACTGCTCTCGTATTCACAATGAGATCGTGTGTGTACACAGCACAGAAATGACGAAACTGCTGCGCAACAATAATAAATACGTATCGATTGTCGTGTCGTATGTATACGTTCGTAAATAGCTAATTCGAAATCCTTCGCTAACCCGACGAATCCACTCCTCTATATAACCCTTTTTTCGCGGCTTTTCATTTTTTAGAAAGAACTCGAGAGCGAAATTTCTTCTCTTTTTGCGCTCGGCGCCTCGATAGATCGGCGAAGTTTGCGCGAAGCACACGCTTTAATTATTCACAAGGCAGCTTTTGTAAGCCGCCTCGCCTTCTCTCTTCCCTTTTCTATTTCGAAACTATCGGCAAAGCCGTGTGTTTGTCGTTTTGAAGCACACGACGCTATATATACGCGAAAGCGACTAAAGCCTCGATTTACGCTTAGCCAAGCCGTTACACTTCTCGGCACTGCGGAACGAAATCTCGAAAGTTTTATGCGTTTTACGAGAATTTTCGCGGGGTTTTTATATTTTCGAATCGAATGCAATTAACGTTTACGATCCAATTTCGCGATCGCAATTAAAAATGTTCGATTGAAGTTCAGTCGAAATTCGGGCGACTTGATCAACTGTCCTAATAAATTAAATTTATTTAATTGAACTCGTAGAAACGATTGAACCGAACGACTATATACTCTAATCATGTTTGTTCGCATATGCACAATTATTAAATCAACGGTCCTCGCGCGCAATCTCCAACTTTCACAATGCCATATACTCGCGCGCGCTGCGCAGCTTCCCAAATCTTTTTTTCGCCTGACAAATTCTCTTGGCAAAGTTTCCAAACATCACACCTTGTATGATATACGAAAAGGAGCGGCATTTGAAAACTGAAGCCTATTCTGCAAACGCGTCTGCGTCTCTCGCTCAAAGACTCTCTCGTATAAACTCTCTCTCTCTCTCTCTCTCTCTCTCTCTCTTTCTCTCGTCTCTTCTATCCTCCATATACAGCGTTATATACACGCATATATATATACATCCTCGGTTGAGAGAACAGAACCTCCGCCGCCGGCGAAACTTTCCTCGCCGGACGCGGAAGTTAATTAATGCAAGCGTATACGTATATATAGAAGCTGCTACATAGGAGCCGGAGCCAGTGCTCGTTACGATCCTCGTTATACATACACGTAAACACACATACATTCATATACACGTGCGCATAGACACGAGACACACGCGCGCGCAGAGAGACAGCGGACGATACGTTATTATATTTTCCGCGCCTGCCTATACCGGCGCAGTGATAGTTAGCAGTAGTAGCACAGATAATCGAAGACGTCCCTCGCGACGAGCTGTATTAATTTATTTGTTTATTGGCATCGCCAACGCTTCTCGCCGCTATAATAATGCGCGTCTGTGCGCGCGCGAGGAGAAATCGCGCGACGCCAACGGGAGATTCGCGGGTAATTGGACGGCGCTGCGCGAATGCGATACGCCGCGACGTTGGAAAGTTTCCTCGGATTTATTTATGATCATCTGTGTGTGTGTGTGTGTGTGTGTATGAAAGCCTCGCTTGACGGGCCTGAGATTCTGTCCGGACGCGGCGGCTCCTCTGTATCACGAGATAAATTTGATTTTCGCCGCGCCGCGGTCATTCCGAGTATCCGCGATATAGCATTACACGGGAAATTCCTATAATAGTAGCTTTTCCGTTATTGGAATCTTGAATGGACCGCGTCGTCGTCGCCTTCGTTCTGTATACGTGTGTGTGTGCGAACACGTCGTGCTGCTGCCGTAAGTCTTCTCGGAATCTCATTCAACTCCGCGATAATCGGGAAAATTTATTTCTTCTGCTGAGACAATGCTTCGTATGCATAATGCGAAATTCATCGTCCAAGCCCACGCGACCCAAGAATGCCGAGCGATTTTCGCACAGTGTAGTGCGTATCTTCGTACCGTATATACGGGAGCTTAATTGGTTAAACGGTTAATTAACACCTGAATGAGAAAAAAAATTGTAGCGCGTACGTACCTCATAAATTTTGTTACACAATGTGGCGTAACAAGCGCCGAGTTATAGAAGGTCGCGGCAATGACCCTATGCGCAAGTGTACGAGGCTTCGACCGGAAGGACGAATTGCAAGTTTATCACCTTTTTCTCTTTGGCTGATCGGCAGTGCGACAGTTCTACTTTGAAAACAAAAAAGACGATCGAGCGTTCGTTGAGGCAAAAATTATTAGTCATTGCAACTGCAATGGTCTAACTCTGATTTCATCGAAATAGAAAACTATGAAGTAGAAAACTATGAAAATTGACAGAATGTACCAATTCATGAGAATGTGCAAACTCCCAACGAAGAGTACAGCGCACATTTTTCAATCTCTTTTTTTCCCCAACAAGACTGTCACGTTTCACATTTTTAAAATACAGTGCGTATACTTCGCATTCTCAACCAGTACAATTCACAATTCCGTCTCAGCCAGTACAATTCGCGTTAGCGCAATCAATGACGAGCGCATCGGGATTAATTGTTGCCGAAAAAAGGCTCGATCCGCGACGATTATACCAGATTTCTCCGTCTCTCTTTACGATCGTCCTCGCCCGTAAGTTTTAACGTTCGAACGAGAAAATCGCAACGACAAAAACAGCTGTGCGCGCCGGCCGCGAAAAATGCCCCCCAGTTCGTTTCGCAATTCCCATTTCAAGAAAGACCATCGCGTCGCTCCTCCGTTTTTTGCCTCTCGCGATAAAAAAAAACCCTATACTGTCCCGCTAACGCAGTTGAAATTTCGCGCGGTTCTTCTCGAAAAATGCCGAAACTCGCGTTAAAAGAGAAAAAAAAGGAGAAATCGCGAGGGTCGTCATAACGCACGAAGAGAGACGTGAAAAATTAGCCGTAAACAAACAACTGTGCCGTACGGAACTCGATGCCGCGGAGTTCGTAATAACAGCAATATTTTACACTCGAAACTACATCGGCCGAGCCGAAACAGTTTCGCGCACGCACTCTCCAAACAGCCTCATCAGCAACTCTCTCGTTCCAAACTTCTCGGGTACTCGCGCGAGCTCTATAGTCGTTGCGCTGTGTATACGCTCGTACAAACGGCACGAACTCGCCCGCGCAGCCGAGAAAACGGCGGAATAAGCGCAGCGGCAATATACACACACGTACAGGTTGCCCCCGCGCGCGCACATCTATATAGACAGACAGAGCTACTTGTGTGTGTATATATATATATAGGTATAATGTATATGTACAGCTCTAAACACGGTAAAGTTGCGTACGCACAGTCTTCTGTAGGCAGCTCCGCAAGGGAGTGGGGGGGGGGGGGAGAATCGGAATGAGAAGCTCGTTAGCGAAGAACATATAGAGTTAATTGCCTGCGTGTGCGCATTTGCTTCTATTCGATTAGCGCGCGCGTAAGCACACGCACACAGACATCGGGATTAGGGACTGATTTCCCTGACTTTTCGTGCTGCCGCGCGCCAAGGTGCACACATCCTATATACGTATATATGTATACGTTTCATCGCATGATCTTCCGACGTTGAAACGAATGCGGAAGCTGGATCGCGCGGGAGAGATGTCGATGGATGCCGGGGCTCTCGGTGATGAGGGTAAACAGAGAATGAGAGAGAGAGAGAGACGGAACGTATATATCGCTTACTCAGATAAGCCGCGCATAGTGTCTAATTAGGAATGTTGACACGCAATGCGAGCTGTAAGGAGAAAAGCTATCTTGGTTCCTGTGTACAGCAGTAGAAGCTTGCGCCTTCCGAGTGTTACATTAGCGTTGCGCGCACAGGTTGTAATTCGAATTTCGCGCCATTTTGCGCGGCAGTCGATTTAATTAATTAGTAGAGGAGTGTTGAAAATTTGTTGTTGTTTTTTTTTGTACTGTGTTGGTAACTGTGTTGATAATGATATTGCAATGCAATTGTTAGTGTTGGAGTACAAGTTGTTTTCTCGTTTACTATAGCTCATGTAGCGCGAAATTTGAAATTTTTTTGACTTTCAGACTTACTTATGTATATGCAAATCTGCACATCTCACAATAGTAGCAGTACACAAAAAATCAGGGCTATAGATACCTATAAGCTGCAAAAAATGAGAGAGAGAGAGAGAGAGAGAGAGAGAGAGAGAGCGAGATAGACAGAAAATTAAAAATGTTCTATTGAAAATGAGCGTAAGGTTGAAGATCAAAAGATCGAATTTTCCAGTTTCCACGATCGATAACGCACGTAAAAAATTACTAGCCATAACCACGAATGTCTCACGCATATCTTTTGAAGAGTATAAATGTTATAGACGGACTAATGAGTCCAGTGTGCGATCATTACAACAATAAATAAAATCGTATCTTTCTACGAATTTTAGGTACTCCATACGGCAAGCAATCTTTTTCCACGATATTATTTTTGCGAATCTTATTTTTGCTCGACCTTTTGCAAAAAAAGAAGAAACTCACTTCCGCAAACAGCTTTCTTTCTCTCCCTTTCCCTCTCTCTCTCTCTCTCTCTCTCTCTCTCTCTCTCTCTCTCTCTCTCTCTTCCCTCGCTATGCCGAGGCGGCTGTACACGGCAAACAAACCCAATTGAGGTTTTCGAATGGGAGGAGCTCCGTCGTCTTATATAAATTTTCCAAGGAGGATCCTTTGCAGGAACGAGGAGGAGATGCAGAGGATGAGGGGAGAACGCGAGGATGTAAATTGCTCGCCGCGCCGAGCTTTGTTAGAAAACACGCGGCGCTATATATAGCTCCTCTCGTGTTCCCTCGAGGCGCGCGGCTTCATTTAATTTGGCGCATGTAAAAGCAGCGCCACCGGAGAGAGAGAGGGGGTGGGGGGAGAGGAGGAACGCGTACGTGTACAGAGAATGTAAATTGATAGAGTTTCAGTGCGCGCGCTCGTATTTTTTAATTCCGGCGTTTTATTTGCGCGACGACGTCGTGTCTTTTATCTCCTAATGGAATTATGATGGATGCTACAAGCTGCTCTGCGTATTAGCTCGTCGGGCTTCGAAAAGTCCGCGTGTACACGTGCTACGTTCCATTCGCCACATAGCCGACGAGACTGACGTGCTTATCAGATTTATCTAGTGTTTGTCGGAGGAAAATACACGAGTGCATTTTCACTTTGTCCTCGATAAACTTTCACCGCGAGCGCGCGCGCATGTGTGTTTACGTGTGTACACGTACACCGTACGGTAATTCGAGATAATTCGCCTCTCGAATTTCGAAAAGGCGCGATTGACTAATTTTTTTTTGCTTTTTTTTCAATTTTTTTCATTCGGTTAGTTATAAATTATCCATCAGCACTTTCTTCTCTCCGCTTTGAAATTCTCTTGAACGTATGCTCGGAGCGATGCGCGCACACACTCGCAGACACATGCGAAGAGGTGAATTACGCGCCAGTTAATTCACTTCGCAAGCTCGAGCGCAGCATTGGCCCATCGAGTATAATTCGTTCTCCTCATTACTTGCTGTACGATGATATTCGCGCGCTTGTGTATATGTCTGCATGTGTACATATATATACTTGCATATATAGCCCCGCGCAGTCCTTAATTCTTTTATATCTTCGATTTTGCCCCGAGTCTCTCGTGAGAGCCCGCGGCTTCAACAATATGCATCCTTTGGGATGCGAATTTCCTCTTTGTCAGAGGAGTGATTATTCTCGTCGCGCCGATGAATCGAGTTTATACCTGTGGACGTACGCGAGCGTACATAATGCGAGCGCGCGTGCATATGTATATACTTTTGCAACGATGCATAAAACAGTGGACTGAAAAATTAAATTAAAACCTCGTTTCCGAATTCGGAGCTGATTTCGAACTGCCGCGATGAAATTGGAAATTGTATTTTTTTTTTTTTCAATGAGTTCTCCCGTCGTTAAGCCCTGTCAATTGGCAGTACGAGGTTTTCCTTTTTAATAAAAAGTTATCGAGTGACTATTGATTGCTTTTTGTTCAATCGGTTTTCGGAAAAAGCGTTCTCCAATTTTAATTTTAAATTATTTCCTTTGACGAGTATGTTTATTTTAAAAATACCAGCTTTTTCAATCCATTGGCTCTCCAGAATAATGCGCCTTAGCAATGGCTTCACTCCTACGAGTAAAAAAAACCCGTTGAAATTAATATTCAGTCCGAAATCAGTGCAGTGGAATGCTTCATAACCGCAGCAGTGCCCCCCCCCCACCCCCCTCACCCCTTTCTCGGAAATCAATAGCGCGCGGAAATACATAAAAAGGCTATAAACGCTCTAAAGATTCCAGTTTTAATATTCTACGAACGTCCTTGCCTCTTTCTCGCGCAAAGGGAGAGAGGGGGGGGGGGGAGGGAGACAGAAAAGAGCGGAGCAAAGTCGTGTCTTTTTTAATAACCTTATTCTTTCACGTAAAGTCTAAATTAAAATTCTCGCTTCGTCGGGCCGTCCCCTCGGTGCAAGGCATTCTTCCCGTCCTCTCTCGCGCTTTTCCACCTGACAGCATCCCTTCGCATCATTATCGACCTTCGGCGCTCTCTGCTCCTTAATTTACACCCTCGCTTTTCCCGCTCCACTTTTTTACTCTTCCGTGACCATCTGCAGCCGATGCTTTTTTACGTCCCGCTCTCCGATAATGCCCCAACTTTTTTTCCCTCTCATTCGCGAGTCTCTCAATTTAAAGGCTGAATTATAACTGGACGTATTTGAATTGTTCTGCGCAATTTGAACTGGTATTGGATTCTGGAGGAAAGGGAGGATTTTTGAAATCGGAAAATTTGTGGACGTTTCTTATGTTTCTGGAGCGAATGGCACAACCATTGTTCAATAGTGTATGCAGAATTATATACTGCAGGTTAGGGGTGTAAAATTAAAATAGTATTTCCAGTAGGATGAAAAGTAAAGAATAAGTTTTATTTAAAATAAAATCGTTGAAAATTACAATTCTAATATAAAATTAAAATCTCTTTTCTGTTATTTCTGAAAGAAATATTCTACAACGTTTAATTCGTTTAAATGCAGATGGTATGTTTCTGTTTTATTTCAATTGTATTAAAGCTTTAAGTGTAAATATTATGAAAAGATTTTTCCTTGAAACTAGAATTATAATAACAAAACACATTTTATGTATTTTAGAATCAATAAATTAAACATATTTCATGAATCGTCGTTGAATATATTGAGTTCCGCACAATCCAACAACCAACTAAATCTTACAGAAAATAATCAATTTCAAAATCACATACATGAACTAACATTTAATAGCATTTTACTATATTTAGAACGTCAGTTTTTACATTTCTCGTAAGAAAAATATGAAAAGCGTCGCGTCAAAATCTCGAGATTATTGAAAGTTATTTTTACTATTTTACTGACGACGAGAATTTCATATTGAAGAAAATAAATTGATCAGCCGAGACAGCCGTCTAAATATGCCAGAATATTTACCCAAGATGCATTGCTACCCGAACGGCCCGACCACGGTTTTCGTGGTAATACTTATTCATTCAGACTTTGTAGCAAGTAAACCCAATCCTGACGTTAGATCCAAATACTGAACAAAAATAAATTTAACTTTATCCATTTGTATTACATTAATATCACAAAGAAAAAGTTAGTAGAATTGTTTATAAAACAATCTGCCGTTCGTCTCCCTAAGCATAATATACAAATACAATAATAACAAAGACATATTATAAAGATATTACTCTTGCATGATTTTCTTGCAAAAATTAAAGATGAAAACAACAAAAAACGTAATATAGTATAAAATAATTAACAATAGTAATAAATGATAATAACCAATGATAGTTGATAATAACAGTCCATAATTCAACATAAATAAAGAACATAGAGCTAGATTTTACCGGTTTCTCACACACCTCGTAAATTCTATCGGCGCGATGGGAAAAAAACCTCTTGAAAAGCTCGCTAATTTCTCCGTATATCAAATCACGCCTTCGGAACTCGTTATACCCATAAAATTCTAGCTTCTCCGAAACAAATCATATTCTCTCGCGAGTTGGCGGTTAACAACCATTATATTGCATTTTCACCGCTCTTAACGCCAACGTATACTACATGCATCCAAACAAATCTAAACTCGCTTTCAGCCTCTATCGAGTGCTTGCACAATGTATATATATCTATATATCTATATATATATGAACACATCTTGTACGGCCGGTGCGCCGAAAATTCGTGCGCGCGCATGTGCAGAAAATGCGGATGCGCCTCCGACGACGCGAAGATGAATTTCGTCGTGACGCAATTCCACGGACTACCGTGTATTTCGGTCTGTGCGCGAGATAAAGCTGGAAAGACGCGCGCACGCGTCTACAGTTAATTACTTCGGCGACTCTCGCGCGCAGCCGTATAGCTATGCGCGCCGAATCGAGAATAGATATATTCAGACGAATATTTTCTGAGTAATAGTGACGTATGTATATGGGAAAATCCGCCAAAATAATTCAGATAATTGCAGCGGAAATCGACCGAAAAAAAACCTCGTGAGACTCGTCTGGGGCAGCGTTTTTCTTGTTCTACAGGACCCCCAGAACACGAAAAAAATAGTGTTCCCGCGAAATCGAAAAAGTGTTTTTGGGTATTTGGATGTTTACACAAAAATTTACAAAAAAAATTCGTTTTTTAAAGTGTTTTTTTTTCAATCCGTATTTAGAGGGAGAAGGAATTTTATTTTTATTGTCGCAAATATGCACAAAAGTTCACAAATTTTCTGAGCTTTTCAAATTAGTCAAACTTTTTTGTCTATGATTTTTTTTAACAAAATGGCGGCGGTTTTTGTGAAACAGCGTAATGTTAAACTTTGTTGTAAAAGTGATGTTAAACATGATTTTTTTTCTCGAGAAATATCACCTTAACAAAAAAATGTTGTAGAATAAAAAATGCTTAAAATTACTCAAAGAATACGTATGAATTTTTTCAAAAAATTTTGAGTAAATTTTGAATTTTTCCAAATTGCACAATTTTAGAAAAAATAAAAAATGGTTCAAATTTCTTTTAAAAAAATTCATACGTATTCTTTGAGTAATTTTAAGCATTTTTTATTCTACAACATTTTTTTGTTAAGGTGATATTTCTCGAGAAAAAAAATCATGTTTAACATCACTTTCACAACAAAGTTTAACATTACGCTGTTTCACAAAAACCGCCGTCATTTTGTTAAAAAAAATCATAGACAAAAAAGCTTGACTAATTTGAAAAGCTCAGATAATTTGTGAACTTTTGTGCATATTTGCGACAGTAAAAATAAAATTCCTTCTCCCTCTAAATACGGATTGAAAAAAAAACACTTTAAAAAACGAATTTTTTTTGTAAATTTTTGTGTAAACATCCAAATACCCAAAAACACTTTTTCGATTTCGCGGGAACACTATTTTTTTCGTGTTCTGGGGGTCCTGTAGAACAAGAAAAACGCTGCCCCAGACGAGTCTCACGAGGTTTTTTTTTGGTCGATTTCCGCTGCAATTATCTGAATTATTTTGGCGGATTTTCCCATATACGCTCGGAATTTCAAATAGTGAAAATTGACTGCGAAGTGGTCGGTGCGCTGCTAATCTAAATTTTACGAAAGAAGAACAAATTTTTTTATTACAGCTCGTTAATTAGCGGTCAATCCATTACTCAGAGCGCTTAAAAAATTAATGTATCTGCTCAGTTGCATACTTTATGAATGAATATTTGAAATGGACTTCTACCTCAGTTATAAGTAATATTTTTTCTCCCGCAGTAAATATTCATTAGAGAAGATGCGAATATCCATTCTAATTAAAATAAAGTATTCAAAAGACACTTTTCTAATAGTGTAATTGCACTGAGAGGATATCCGTGTCTTAGCTGATTATTAAAACGTTATATATTTTAATAATAACGCCCCTTTAAATTAATCAATATCTACTAAGTCAATAGTGAGTGCGTAATAAAATGCCGCAAAATAGCTGCTATTTTTTCTCAGATAAATATTCATTAAAATGCCATACAGTGTAGATCGTGAAAAGTCACTTACTCTTATACAAGTATAATTATATCTGTTATTTGCTCACTGATCATACGCAATAGTAATTGCACTGTTTCTTAAACACACCTAATACGGGACGTTTCAAAGGAGTTAATGCCTGCGTTCGAATCTCACGTGGGCTTTTGCAGCGGATTGATCGTCACGATTCAATGGCGCTTCGTGAATAGATGTAGCTTTTCAAAGCGGCTCTCCCTCCGCCTGAGATTTCCGCTGTAGTTCAGTAGGCTGAGACTTTTGTAATTTCGTCCTTGACGCAAAAATGTCTTTGTTGTTGCAATATATATATATATATATATATACGCGCATATATATACACGCGCGAGATACTCGCACGATTGCAATAAATATAAAATTCAAATTTCTCAACTATTGAGCAACAGGGCAGTTATGAGTTCTACGAATCGGGATTTGCAAGAGACGGAAAAATCCTAATCGCACCGTATCACAACTGCCTCGTGACGTTTACAATGTTTCGCTGCGAAAACATTGTCGTATTTCGCTCTATATACATTACCCTACGTGCATATTCGATCCGCGTATCGCCGATAGTAATTTGCATTTCGTGCTCGCAGCATTAACTTATCGTCGAATATTTTTTTTTCTTCACCCCCCCCCCTCCGCCCTCGCTAAATTTCCATCACGTCATGCATTGAGCTGTTTATTTCGTACTCACGAAAAATTATTATTTTCTGTGTTCACAGGTAAGCGATCGTCCGTAGATATAAACAAACGTCTCGTGCCGGAGAGCGAGTGAGTCTCTTAAAAATGATTTACAATCTATACGAATCCACTTGACGACTGATCTTTCGCAAGGCGAGAAGGCGAGATGGAGAGGAGAGACAGAGAGAGAAAATCGTATCTGCATGCATAAACTTGCGCTTCGCGAAATTGAGAGAAAGATCCGCGAGCGCGGTGTTATATATCTCCGTATCGAGCGGTATATAAACGCCAAAGTTGAGAACAGATAAATCAGTCTGCGGAGCAACATCCCCGGTGACGCGCCCCGCAAGCCTTCCCACAAGCCGGCACCGATGTGTATATATATATATAACAATCGAAGCCTATGTCTCTCTCTCTGTCTCTCTATACACACGGACGCAAGACGAGCAAATAAAGCCTCCTCTTCGGAAAATGGGTCGTCGCATCGATGCAGCTGATGCGGAGGGAAAATGTCTCTCTCTGTCTCTCTTATCGGTCGTTTCTTCTACTCTCTCCGTCCGCGAGCCCCCCGCGCAGAAAAAGCCGATATATAACGCGCGCGGACTGATTTGTGGGTATTCGCGGAGAATATTTTCTGCGTCAGGCATTATACACACATACACACATACACAAGAATATATATGTACGTATGCATACCGCGCAGATATAGAGACGAGAGGAGAGTCGAAGCATATGGACAGACACACACATACACATCGTTTCCGCGTTGCGCAACACACCTGTTCGCTCGACTACGCCAATTCTCACCCCCTCGGCGCGAGCCGCCGCGCCGAGGCGTGTGTGGGAAGGGCTTTTTTTCTCTTCGAATTCCCCGCGCGCGTCGCTCTTCTCCTGCGGTATATATATATACACGTATAGTATATCTCGCGCACGCGCGCCTCTCACTTTCCAATAGCGATTTTAAGAGCTCTTTCTCTTCGTTAGAAGCGGAGTAAGTGTATAGGCATGACTCTTGGGGAATATGTAAGCCGCGGCGCGGAGCGACGCCGGAGCTGAGATAGCTCTGCCGTGCACAATGCCACAGGCGGAGGATTACAGGGCTTTTAAGAGGCTGATTGGAAGTTGGCCTATTATTATTGGAGCGCTGCTGCTGGCGGAGGAGGAGGAGGAGAGAGAGAGGTTTATATTGAGAAGTTGCTCGGGTTTGCTGCTTTCTTTCTGAAACACAACTGTAGGACGATGTTCGAGCTTAAGCTTCCATCGAATTGTACCGAGAGATATCGAGACTTTGTTTTGCCGATATTGGGCTTCCGATATTTTTACGACGAACGCGAGGTAGACTGCGGATGCTATTTAAAATGTTTATGTATAATCTATCGCGTTTGCAATCTGCGGTGCGATGCTCGACGGGTAACCCGATACAGCGGTGAATTTTCGAGTTGTTGCATTGGCGAGCCGAGATAAAAATTTCCGAGAGATAAAGGATCTAACAACGGGTTGTGAAAATTCTGAGACAGCGCTCGAATTCGAAAGTTTCCCTCGCCTTAATCCAAAGGCGAAGTCTAATCCTCTTTGAAAAAGCTGCCTTTTCCCAGCCGTTTACCCGCGCTTTACAGCGTATACTCGAGCCCGCGCGTCGACACCTGAATTATCTAATACAAGCAGCTCGACACGTTCGCCAGAAAAAGTCAAGAGCTTATACACACTCTCTCTCTCTCTCTCTCTCTCGAGAATCGAATAATCGCCGATGATCGAGTGGCTCTTTCGCGCCGTCGTATTATATCGTTGGGCGGCCGCGACGCGAGCTGTAAGTGCAGCCGGAGTTGCAATAACAAAGTCTCTCCCATCTTGCATTGATTGCTTCTCTTCGCGTATAAACACACACACACACACACACACACACACATACGTGCGCAGAGAGACTTTCGCGCGCGCTCGACGCGGCTCTACACGCGAAGGATATTTGAGCGAGTTGCGAGTTCGAGCGTAATTGTCGCCGTTAAACCGTATAGGTGTAAACGATCTCGTAAAGACAGCGCGCACACACACACACACACACACAGACACACACACACATATATATATACAACTTTATCGTGTAATTACGCGATGGGGGGGAGAGAAAGAGAGTATAAGGTTGAGCCAAGCGCGCAGCCGCGCAACGAGTGCGGGAAAAGCAGGAAGAGGAAAAGGGAGAGAGAGAGAGAAATGTCTGCGGCGGGAATTTTTCGGAGTTTCAGTTATGGAAGATCGGCTATCGGGTTCCCGATTTACTGCCGCGTGCACAATCGCTCGAGCCGTCCTCCCCACCCTCTTATCCGCAAGCGAGGAGAACTTTCGCGGTGGCGTGTGTGATTTGTTAATCGGCCCGTTAACACGTCTCCAGCCGCATTGAAATCATCATCGCCTACATCAATATTAGCCGATAACACAGTTGTACATGGGAAGTGTATACACGAGTGAAATTATTGAACAGTTAGAAACTGATCTCGACTATACGTGCGCTCGAAACTTTTGGAGTGTACGCGCAGTGATACTTCGCTTTGTAACTGGATATACACACGGAGACGCAATGTAGTAACTATAGAAGTAGTCGAGTAGAATTGTTGTAAGACAGAGATAATCACATTTTACGTTTTTTAAACTAATATGGTAATTTTGGATAGTTTTTGTATTTTATAGTATAGAATTTAACAGCTCTAGTAAAATAAACGATCGATACGAAAAACAATTCACAGAAGTTTAACGAAAGTATTTTTATAGAAACATGAATAGGACAAGAGTCTAGTCGGCGGTCTTCTTGAAATTTGAAGTGTCTCTGATCGTCTGTGTATAGGTGAACTTCGGAGGCTGTTTCGGTGCAATGAAACCCTCCCCCAGGTAGTTGTGCTCTTTACTTCTCTCGCAACAAACCGAAAATGTTGTGCACGTACGCTTGGGTATCGTTGCACGAAAAAGTATTTACTTTAACACGTATAATTCTCGAATTAATCTGGATAAATTTAATAGTACTCTTATGGCCTGTTGTTAAATGCAATTAATTACAATATTATTGCTGAGGGCTACACACGCGATGAGTAATAGCAAAATAAGCAAAGTCATTAATAAATCTACTTTAAGATTGATTGTTTAATTTTACTACGATAATAATCTAATAACTATATTTCAAAGGCATCGGAATGTCGAAAATTAATAAAGCAATAAATTTGCCTGACCATAGTGAGCTGGCGATATTGAATATCGAGGCAAAAATTTATAAGAGCTAAAATTATCGGTTATTACGCCGACGTGTGACACACACAAAAAGCGAGAGATGATATATAGGCGCATTCGAGGATGCATTCACGCAACTCGTTTTTTTTTTTTTTTTTTGAAAAACGCGTCGATACCTTTACACTCGATATTCAATTAAGGCATAACAAAAAGTGTGTACATCGCACATATAAAGCCTATATAAAATGACTAATGCATCGGCGGCGCAACGAGCCAAAGCGTCCTAACGGTACGAACACTTAATTACCACCTCTCGACATCGAGAGCCACGACGGTTTTCCTTATTCTCACGACTCGCGCCTGTGTACACGCGAGTCAGCGCGCAAGGGGGGAAGGTGAGGGGGGGCTGGGGGGGAGGGGGAGAAAGAGAGACAGAAAGAGAGAGAAATTCAGCAGCGCATCGATGCGATTAACCGCTCGCGCATAAAACCTATACGGAACACAGCTCGCGTCTGACTCGGTCCTCATTGGTCACCGTCGCAGAAGCTAGTAAATCAGAGCCGCTTGTGTATCCGCGCTAATCTGCCTCCATATATAAATGTTTACACGAGCCTCTCGCGCGCCGCATCATCGATCGTAAAACGTTGCGTGCAACTTGCGCGCTCGCGGCGCAAGAGAAAGAGAGAGAGAGAGAGATGTAAAATATAGATAAGTATTTCATTGAGGTCTAAAAGTGCACTCGGCAGGGAGAAAGAGAGGAGAGATAGAGAAAAGTTTACGGCGGCGCGATCTCGTGTGTGTATAACGTCTTTATAATGTATAGATATAGCCGGATATATGTATACGGCGTTTATCATCGACGAGAACGTTACGATGGGGATTGGTACGCAGTAGGTATAGGAGGAGGACGCTTTCGATTTTCACTTTTGCCAGAGAGCCTAATGCATATATAACACCGAAATGCAGTCTGCCATAATAGTCCCGGAGATTCGTAAATCTCGCGCAATGATCCGGATTAATCGCCCAATTCGGCTAAGTGCCACTGTCACTGACGAGGCTGTTAAAGCTCTCGGCTAATTGAATCCGCTCCGCGCATAAGTCAGCGCAAGCTTATTACAGCATTGATTTAGAGGTAAGGTCGAGCTGCATTATTCTTCGACGAGTGAGAGAGAGAGATGGAGTTGATGTGTACACTGTGTGCAGCGCCGAGAGCGAGAGACGGAGGAAAAAAAAATTCAAACAATAACTTTCCCCTCTCGGAAGCCACGTACTCCTCTCGTAAACTCTCGAAATTTTTGGCATTCACCGCGACAACAATGCAGCCGTGCACACCGCGGTCTGGATCAACAATAGCGGCAGTAGAATGCTCCGTCAGGCCCGCGCGCGGGTAATTCAAATCCGCGCATGCAGCACCGCATATATATACCTGTATACGCAGACGCTCAAAAATCCTACATCCCGACTCTACTCCCAAGGCAGAGCGCGGAGTAGCATCAACGTTCGCATACCCGTACAAACACACATGTATTAATACACACAAGCCGTCATTGTCTGATCCATCCGAAAGTCGGGTCTGTAGGAGCGCGTAAAAATGGGCAATATCGCGCTTTGCGCAATGCTATAGAGAGAGAGAGAGCCTAATGCACAAAGGACCACCCGTTAGTTCAGCGCGGCGCATATCGACTCTTTCTCTCTCTCTCTCTCACTCTCTCGTGGGACCGCCCGAAGATATTCCCAACGATCGTATATCTCCTCCCCCTGCGCTCGCTTGGATTATTGCATAATCCGAGAGTAGCAGCAGCGGCAGCAGCCGCCTCTCGCTTTATGTCGCCCGTCCGCCGCTCTATAGACGCAGCAGAACCCAGAGCTTGCATTTACGTATACATGTATACTCATCGTGTGTGTGAGCGCGCATAGCATATATATATATAGGTAGATCGAGGCTCGCGCGCGCGCGCGGGCGCGTAGAAAGTGCACATTGAGAAAGCGAGAGCGCATAAACGCGCCCATAAATCGCCGCGTTGTCTCGCGCGCCGCCCTGATTTTTCCAAAACCCGGCCAGGCGCAGTTCTCTCTGTCTCTCTACTCCGCTTCTGATGTCTATAACGCGCTAAACTCCGCGGCGTCGGCGCTGCGACGCTCCTGCGACTCTCGTGTATTATTATACCGCGCGTATAATAGGCTGAGCCGAGGCGAGGAAAGATTTGCGATGGTTCAATTTTGAAAGTTCGCGAAATCGCCGGACTGACGGAAATCTGCGGGAGGTTGAAGCTTTGTATTGTTCAAGTTCGAAGTACGGGATTTGAGAAATGATGCGAGTGGTATGAATGTGTTTACTATAGTTTTACTCAGAAACTATGTGAGCATAATTGTAATCTCTGGTTCGAGCTGTTTTTTGTTACATTTCTTTCAGAGTCAATATAGAGGAACAATTGCTTCTCTTAAGAGTGCTCCACCTTTTTGTAGCAAGTCCGACAAATTTAGCAGCGCCCCCACACTACACCTCAATCATTTTGTGTTATTTTAACAAAGTTAATAAAAGAAAAATGAGTTTAACTGAGTTTCGCCACCTGTAGTAGGTATCGTAAAATTATTTTTATGGCATAAAAGTCAAAATTAAAATTTTATTTCGTCGGATAAATTTGTATGACTTGCGGAGACTTTGGGAATCGCATTTTGATTTTGTCCGACGAAATACGTCGTTATTATTACATTTTATTCAATACAATTTTTTTTAAAACGTTCTTTGATATATAAGGCAAGTGGCGAAACTCGATTTGTTGAGTTAAAGTTAATCAATTAATTACAATAAACAAAAAACGTTTTTTGAGGTAGGTGGCGTGATGATCGCGCGGTGGAGCACTCTTAAGTCAAATTATAGATTTTTGAAAAATCGCTTTTCGCGCTCTTGACCGATAAGATTGAGATGTCGAAAGCTCCTAACAATCAATAACTGCGTATTCCAAAGCAATATTTTTCATTGCCACAAAAGTTCCTTGAAACGATTGTTACCGCAGCTCATACGCTTCCGTTTCGTATAAGGACATTTTTTTGCGCGCGCACAACATCGGCGTCCTACTTTGTCTCATCATCCCCGATTATTCGGCATAAACACATTTACGGAAGTATGAATTAGCCGGGAGAGAAAGTTGCGCGACTGTACGACATATAGAACAAAAGTTCTTTAGCCTAGTAGGGCTTTTAAAGCGCGCATGCATTTTTCAAACGCAAACTTCAATCAAGCCTGCCGGGCTTTTCGTCTATACGCTCGAAACAATGGCCTGTGTGCGCCTGTGCGTAGATCCCGGCGCAAATGTCAAGGGTTTATACGAGGATCATGTTGACCCAGTTTCCGCGAGAGAACCGGGGCTTTTGCGTATACAGCTGCGCTGAATTCTGCTCTCCGGTAACTAAATGCGCTGGATAACGATAACGCGTACAACAAACTTATGTCTGGTGCTGTACTTTGACGCTGTTCGTGCACACCTTCCCGCAGTTACGAATTTGTTATTCCAGAAGCGTTGGGCAGGCTGAAACTTCGTCGTTTTTTGTCTACTGCGTTGCGCGTTGACTAATTATTAGCCTCGATTGCGAGAATTCGCAGTAAAATAGATTTACGGCACTGTACAGGGATCTGCATTATCGAGACCCGGACTACGACGTCTCCCTAAAAGTACAAGTTGTAGAATCAAGATTTATGCAAAGTAAAATTGAGTTTTCATTTCGTTCGAAGTTAACCAACGTATCATTACCGTTCTATATCTATCATTATCCGTTTCTACGGCGCTCATAAAAATATGAATCTCACGTGCATAACTGTCTCTCCCTGTGGGATTACAGCCCGACGAAATACCATTTGTAACAGTTCGCCGTCTGACTCTGGGCCGCCGCAGGATTGAGCAAGAGTCACTTCTATCGCGACACTGTGCAGGGCATACGTGCGCATTTGCTCCTTGTGTATACCACTCGATTTCCTCGTCGGAAATCGAAAAGCCATGAAAATCGAAAAGACGGCTGCGTCGCCCAGCTATTTATCACACAGCTGATTCAGAAACGAGAAATTTCCCATTCCGTTGTCAATTGTAATTTCAGGTTATATACGAGCGCGCGCGCGGAAACACACGTGCTTGTTATATCCTCGTAGCCACGGATAGACGAGTTGCCGCTGTCGATAATGAAAAATTCATGCGGACGTTGGACTTACATTATGGAAATGCACTTTAGCCGCCTATGCCTTAGTTGCAACAGCCCTCGAGTGACGGCGCGTAATCGACGGCTGTATATAGCGCAGTGCCACGAGGTTCTCGATATATGCTGTTTTATGGGGGGCTATTAAAAGCAGCGTCCCATACACCCGATTATCGCTACGATTCCGATGGATTCTCGTTATAACGTTCTTCTCGTCTGCTCCGACTCGACTCGACGTTCTTAATTCGCGATCTTCGCGAACTAATGTATATTCCCGTGGCTGCTACCCTACATTATTTACTCGTGTATACAACACATGGAAATAACGGTTTAAATTTCGAAATTATAATTTTGCATAACAACACATTATCTGTGTAGCTTAAGGAAATCCACATCTATATATACACATAACGCCGCAGATATTACGCGCTGCCGATAAACCTAATCGGCAAATGAGTACATATACAGAGCAGAAATATCCAATCGAAAGTACGTAGCACCCCGATTACGCGAATAGTGCACGCGTACACCTACTTACAACATCTGCGCGAGTACAAAAAAAAAAGGAAAGCGCACACTCGAACACGTAAGAGTTGGATAAATTAGAAATTGCAAGCGTGTGCATATTGGTTCGGCGCGAGAGACCTGTAATTCAGTAAACATCCCGTGAAGCGAAACGCATATACACAAACGCGCGCTATGTAATTTGAGCAGATTTATTGTCCATTCACAGGGCTCTTTCCCTCTCTCTCTCTCTCTCTCTCTCTCTTTCACTCTGCCCCCCCCCCCTCTTCGAGCAAAACTATCGTATGTTTCAGGCTTCGTAAACATGGCAAATTGCATTTTTTCACGCGTGCATCTTCCTCACTTCATTCACACCTCGATTCATTACGCATTCCCTCTTTCGTGCAGCCTCTCCTGCGCCGCAGCAGCCGTGTGTCTGCATGTATATACTACTCATTCGCGCGTGGTCGTAACTATGTATATGTATGGGTGCACTGTACAAGCATGATGTATAATATATTATATATACGTTCTATAGGACTTTGAACCAGCCATACGGCCACATTGCTGCAATGCATAATATGCTGCACGTTCACAAGAGAATCTATATAGTATACTGCACGTATATATATACACATATACGTATATATAGCTATATAAGGGAGCGCGGCGCGCGGGCGTTAACGGCCCGCGTCGATTGATGGATTGATCGGGCTTCATCGGAAAGCACTTTGTCAAGCTCGACGCCGAGATTTTTCGGGACACGACGGCGCGAGAGATGCCTCATTGATAAGTCGTGTAAGCCGCCCCGCAGGCATCAACGCGTTCCCTTATCTCCGGCGACTTATACACCGGGGCGGCTTATGTATACTGTCAAAGAGATACGCGCAAATCGTTTCGCCGGTAAATTTGAGCCTCCTGCGATTAGCGCTGATCGAATTAACTCGATATAACTCGCTCAATTTCGCGCAAAAATATACAAGTATATATACCTCAAGGCACAGCAGACGACTTGTTTACGGCGTGTCGTGCGCGTGCGAATTTATTTGTTCCTTAATCATCTTGTCCTGCAGCTCAGCCTAGCTTGTCTTTATTGAATACTTACCTACCTGTCTTTCCCCTAGTTTTACTTTAGTTTCACGCTAATAAAATACACTGCGTACGTAAAATCGTAAATTTCGACGAAGTGACGAATTTACGTAGTGCGCGCGAAAATAGTTTGAATAAGGTTAAACTAGGAAAATGGTACATCGATGTTTCAAATCGATTCCAGCACTGTGGGCCAAGCTGAAGCCGGCCCTTCAATCGAAAGCTCCTCTCAATTGCAGAAAGAGCGTCTACAAAGAGCGAAAGTCAAGAGAGATCGCCGGTGCGAATGCGCGCGAAAGAAAAGAGAGGAACGAGAGAGGAAAGAAAGCCCTCGTTAACACCCCGTGTTTACAAGGAAGCGGCGCGTTGCACATATAAATTCTTCGCCCGTCGTCTCTCCTCCGCTCGGGTCAACTCTTATTCGTATTCCACATAGTGGCTCCTCGCTTTTATACACATACCTATATGTAATACATATATATACACTTCGTCTATATATTCGCCGTCGAGTGCAGTGTGCCTGTGGCGCATGCCTCCGCACGCGTTCTCTCTCTCTCTCTCTCTCTCTTTCTTTCTCTTTCTTTCTGTGTATAGCATATATATATATGCTGCAGATCGGACACGCCCTCGCACTACTTGTGCTATATCTATGTATCCGGTTGGATGACGGCTGAATGCTGAGGTTGACGAGGCGCGAAACGCTTGACTTTCCTCGCCAGTAGAGGCTAGTGGAATTTCAAGGGGGGGGGGGGGTCGAGATGCGCTCGAGTCGGACGTTGTTGACTTGAGATCTGCTACCGCCGCTGTTGCTACTGCAGGTGGTGCTGGTGCCGCTGGAATAACAGAAATAGAGAGTGAAATTCTTTTGCCGATATTTTCAAGTTTATAAAGTTTCCCCCAAGACTGTCTTAGTTAGTTTCAGCTTGACTTTTCCTGGGGATTCACCGGCGTCCCAGAACTTTGCAGATCAGAAATGAAATCGAACATTTGGGTGCAAACAGTCCTGGCAAAGTCAGGGTAAACACCAGAGCATCGAAGTAGGAATACATTTTGAGTTATTAATTTTTTTTGGGGAATCAATCAGTTTCATATTTTGACTCGAATGACTTTCCCATTCAAAATTTAATTCGTCCAGATTGTAAGAATTGCTTTTAAAAAGTTTGAAAATTCTGGACTCGAAGAGAATAAAGAATGGTTAAAAAATTGTTCAATAACAATTTTTGAATTACTAAGCATTAAAAGTCAATTTAACATATCCTACCGTAGAAACGTTAAAAAACTTTGGTCGATGATTACTAAAAACACATCCTCGCAATAATACCCTTTTCATCTCCTGGAGATAATTGCAAATTAAATTCCTCCTCAATACCTTGCCACGTGTGGGTGTGTTTTTCCCCCTATTACGTGAGCTGAGTGGCACTTCGATCAAATTAAATCTACAACTACAGTTTCCCCCTCGCATTTAATTTTTTCTCTTACTTTCTTTAAAGCGGGCGTGTGATCGCGATGACGACGAATTGATAAGCGTCGGCCAACAGAAACGAGTTGCAAAGGAAGCGAGAGACACGAGTTATGCAGCAGGAATATTAATTGCACGAGAAGGAAATTCGTAAAGGACTTATGATGAAAGCGAAAGTGGAACTCGAATACGGCATTTAGAGTAATTAGTTCCTTTTTTTTTCTTCATCATTATTATATACAGTCGTTAGCTTGTGTACGAGCAGTGCGATCGAGAAGTGCGAAATTATACTGTTCTAATAAAACATCAGAGACTACTAGTCTGCGCATAAAACGCAGTCGCAATATCACACAACATTGCTTGGAACCCACTAGATACGCGAAAATAAAATGAATTATTAAATCGCATTCTGATGCAACCGACAGCGTGCGGCGACTAAACAATTTCTCCGCACAATAGAACAGACTTCCATTCTGCATTCGAAAAGCATCTAACAATATCCCCCGGTTTTTTTCCTATTTTCTACTTGTCACGAAGTGCAGCGTCATTTCTCATTAGACATCAAACTAGATCTTTCTCAAAGGTGTGTATACCGGCTCGGCTTCGACGGCGCTCGTGCCTCTCTCTTTCTCTCTCTCTCTCTCTCTCTCGCTCTCTTTCTGTCACGCGCATCCTGCGGAGATATGCAAATGCCACGCAGTAGAGTCTGTCAATGGCATCGACTTGGACGCGTCGTCGCGCTACGAAAGACGGCTTGGAAATATGAGGAGATATTATAGTCGATGAGGGTGAGAGAGAGAGAAATATGCGTACAGTGAAAAAAAAATGTTATATATAGGGAAGCGAGAAAGACGGCAAAGGAGGCATGAGAAAAGAAAAAGAGAGTCTCCGGAGGAATGGAAAAAGAGAGGAAGCGATAGACGCGCGCTGCGTTCGCTGAATAAATTTTAATGGCGAAGAAGGGACGTCTATGTGCGTGCGTACATATATATATATGTGTATAAGTAAGTATAGACCGGTTATATGCTGATGCGTCGCGAGTATGTATACGCGGGAACGGAAACTGATCGACGCTATATGGAGGAATGCGTCGCGAGACTGCGCTTATATATACTTTTGCGGAAAATGAGTTGCGAGTTGTATTGCGAAAAAGGAGCGCGATATTCCCTTCCGGTATATTCTCCTGCGCGTATGTGTGTATACATCGATAACAGCAGCCGCATTACATAGCGTACGCCTTACTTATGAAATTCCTTCGAGCTTTTTAAAAGAATCGTATAATAGTACAGGTATCGTGTGTAATACGGGAATTTTTCCGAGTGCGAAAAAAAAATCGAGTCATCCTCGAAGAATCTATAAAAAACCGTCGACGTTATAACCCTCCCATTCAAAGCTCAAAGACGCCGGATCTTCACCTCAATCATCCAGCCGCGTTATATATTGAGCTAAACACGTATACGCTTTACACCGCACGACAGATATATATAGCTATATACACGCGCGGTCGTCGCAACCCCGTCGCGCGCGCGCAGCTTTAATAGACGTCGCGCTGCGGCTCTCGTAGTTTCTCGCGCAGCCCGCGACCGATTCGACGCTGCGCGCGCGCGTTTATTACCCCGACCGGCGCAAAGGTAATGGGCCATTATTACGCGCGGCGCGCGGACCTTCTTTCCCACGCGCCGTGTGTCAATGGCGCGGCTGCAGCAGGAAGGATTTTCCTCCGAGGGAAACCCTGTGTGTGCAGTGTTTCGCGCGCGCCGCTATGTATATGTACATATACGTGTACGTACACGGAGAAAGAGAGAAAGAGTAATGAGAGACGGATTGGGAGCGGCGTTTATGAGTCTTGCGCGACGGGTGGTCCTTTTTCTGCCGCGCCGACGTCGCGCGAGAGCTATACGGCGGCGGCGCACCGACGCTTATTGAGCAATTTGTCTGAGGTGCTGTGTGATTGTTCTTATCGTCGTCTGTGTGCGCGTGTAAAGGCGCGTGCGTGCGTTGAGAACGTTTTCCGAAGGATTTTCTTCTCCGGCTTGACTCAATGCTTTTGTGTACGTCTTGATTCGCTGGTCGAGATTGTACTGCGCGCGAACGAAGGCTGTATATGCGGTAGCTTTTGTCGCGCGCGTCCGCGTGATTAGTTGCGGCTTGGGGAAATTTATTGTCGCGGAGGCCGACGTTGATTAATGAGATGTGTGTAGTTTTGCTTTTTATTTAAATAGAACGCGCTCTGTATGTGTGTGTGTGTGTTTTGCGCTTGTGACGAATGCCGAGTTGGCTTTGTTTTCCGCCGTAGTGTACCGTCAGTTTTGAGTTAAGCGGTGGCTAATGTGTATACAGTTTACGCCGATCGATCAATTTGTATACGGGGGCAGGATTTGCTCGTGAAAATTACCGGGATTCAATTTGCGCTGCTGTATATAGACGTTTAAACATTTACGGGATGGTCTCTTTAATTTTTACTCATTTTTCCTTTATGTCATGTTCTCCACGCAGTGTTTTTGCTGTGCAGGAACAAGATAATCTAAATATTGGCATAAATTAAATTAATATTAAGAAATTATGCACTCAGTTGATTGACACGCTGTCGATAAAATATCTTAAAAGTTGTATTAGGAAATACTAACTATTATTTCGCACAATTCAAATCTGATTAAATTCAAAAAGTTTCACTTTACTAGCAACATAAGTACAGTTTTTTAGTATATTCCTTGCGGTAAAAAAGTATAGCAGGTTTATAAATTAAAATTACTTCTTCAATAAATCAATCCTTGAAAAATGTTTATGAACATAAAAGCGGAAATATGAAATTAAGCAAATGAAACAACAATTTAAAATACGGATACAGTAAACCAAAAATACCACGTTCACATATCGTCCAATCGTAGCGATTTTTGCGGTCTACAGTGTTGATAGTCGCGAGCAGAACTGAACATTTTATTCCCAACGACTCGCGGCCTTGCGAAAATAGCTCCTCTAAAAGCTGTCAGCAGATCGTTGCTGACTCAGCTACAATCACGGTCCAAAATTGCTTCGGGGGGCGGATTCCTCGCACTAGTGCCATGGCACACCCTATTTTACAAAAGCGGAGACAGCATTCTGATTCAAAGTTAGACATCATTTCAGCTGATCTATATTGACAGCAGAATATTCTCGAGCTTTGTGCTTTTGTTCGGTCTTCCTGAACGAGTACTTTTGTGAACATTTACAAGTTTTATAGGAATAGCCAAGTAAACATGCGGTTACCACTGTCGTTTTGGATGTATATTTAATTCATACGAAAAGAATCGAAAATTATTGAAGGCAAATAAAACAAACTTTTGAAAAAGCTACTAACAATAAAATTTAACCTTTTAAAAATTTTCAGCTATAAAGTACGGCTAATTATAGTTTTTACTAGTTTTGAAGAAAGCTAATGTTTTACAACAGTTTTCAAAGTAATAATTTTGGACATTTACCGTGTGAAAAGGTTTATCATCAATTATAATCATTTTTAACAACTAAATATAGTATCTCACGGACTATATAATTAAAAATTAAATAAATTTAAACATTTCTGAACAGTAATCGTTCACAAGTTGCTTACTATTTCAGCGAGATCATTTAAATCCTCGTTCAAAGTTTGGAAAAACTTTCAAACACGAGAAAAGTAATCCACTTCACCTTCACTTTCAATACAAACGAATCGTCTTTTCCAAGCTACGTAAGAAACATTGAAAGTTTTGTTGGTTTTATTTTAATCTCAATATACTATAACATCACGTTTTATTATCTTCTGAGGAAAACTTAAACTACGTTTGAAACATTGTTATTGTAACTTAAACTCACCTATAAAAATCCACCCATTCGAACGACAAATTTATCCGAATTACAAATAGGTATGTATATATACATGGCATGGTAAATTTAATGTCATCACTAGACTTGGCAAGCCATAAGCCAAGTAGAATCGATATTTCCTTTACAAATGACCTGCTTTGCTACTAAAGGCATCGGCGAAAAGTAGCAGTTGTTCTCTTAAAACAGAAAGTCTCAACAGACTCTTACTTTGAGTTTATAGTTACCTGCCTCTTGCCCCGCCTTAGAAATCCCGGATTAAACGACTACACAGCAGCACACGGCGGAGCTCCTTCGTTAGCCGGTGAAAAACTACTTTGCTCCCCGAAGACTGAGTCCGCGCCGATAACACGCGATAAAAGCGAATCGACTACAGCTGCGTTTGCTAATGGGATTTTCAAATCATTAGGGCGTGCGGGGAGGTAACGAGCCGACGTCGTCGCTTCTCAGCGAGACATTTATTGAACTAAAGCTGGACAAGGAGCGAAAACTTTTTTACCGATATCGATCACCTCGTGTTGAAACGATCGTAAATTATCTCTGCAAAAAAACTATGACGCGATGTTTTAAGGCATTTAATGGAAAGTTCCAGTAGATCAATTGAAAATTTAATGTTTAGATTTTAATGATAAAGATGTTTAATGAAATAAAATTATGTTTAGTTTTGCACTGTCTTAAATTTCGAAGTATAATTTATCTGCCATAAATTAAATTAAATTAAATTAAAATGAAGCGTACATTCTAATTTTAAATATTAAAGAAGATATTATCAATTGTCTATACCAATTTTGTAAAACAACTATTGTGATCATTATTATTATTATAATTGCTATTGTTTTCATACGTATCAGAACATTGTTTCGAAAGAATAATTTATCAGATGTAAACCTGTATAAAAAGTGAAGAAAATATTTTTTAACGATCACGAATATAAATAAATATAATACAGCGCAATAAAATTTAAACATTGTTTTAAAAAATATTGTGCACAATTCGAATAAAACGTGCGATGCACACGTACGTAATCCAAAATGAAGTATCGAATAAAAGATCAGTATTCTAGACGAGCGTTTCCTCGCAAAGAAGAGAAATAAAAACTCGCGTCTGACCAAACTCGGAGCTGCACTACTTGTTCACAGTAGTCTGCTCGCGAACTGTTCCGTTAGCAATTTCTTGCTTTTTTCGAATTCAATGTACATTCCTTCAAATAACGTCTTGTACAATATCTTTGTAGATTGCAAATCTAATAATCAAACAAATGCAAGTTTCAAATGATAAGTAAAATTATCAGAGTCTGAAACAATCATTGACGAGATTCCATGAAAATTTTCAATTCAAATCTTTGCGAGGAATCAGTGTACGTCGAGGGATATTCTAGTTTTAAGATAATTTTATTAAGACGCGTTTGTTTATGAAAATAAGCTACTGTCATTGTCTGATATATCTCACCTACAATCTCAGTGAACAGAGCAAAAAATTCAAGAACGTTCCTCGCAAAAAGAGAACGATATTCCAGCAATGCTCTTTATATTTACATAAAAAATTTCCGCATACCTAAAGTCATTGTCGAACGAAGCCGTATAACTCTTGGGAACACGAGCCAACCATCCCCGTAAAGTATACATAAAATTCGTCGCGTCAAAGGCATTCTCGATCGGCTCTACGTCAAAGCCTCGCAAAACGAACAAATTTAATAAGCGTCCCCTTGTGCGCGCCATACACTCATTGCTTCCCCTGAATAATAGCGAAACACGCGCTGGCCATTTAATTAGCTGCGATCGCTCATCCGAAGGTATCGCGCAGTTTGTCGATTGATCGGGACAATATCGGCGCGCGTCCCAAATGGAGCTTCGCCCCGTTCCTACATCTCGAACGAGCCGTACGAGCCGGCGGCCGCGGCGTTGTATTATCCAGGGACTCGTTGTAATTGACTCGAATAAGCGCGAATGCTCGCGGCTCGTGTTCGTGTGGGAGCGCGCCCACGTATGTATATAGGTATGTGCGTTGTGCATTGTGATAGGAATTCGACGTTGTTTCATCGATATCCGCCGCGTCGGCATGAATTATGGGGTTGCGGGGCTGATGACGTACTAGTGCGCCATTGATGAAGTATTTAGAGCTCGAATTGACGTCGTGCGGTTATCGATTGTTGCTTGTTCGAGTTTTGCATTATTCGCGGTTGTGTCGCGTGAAGAACTTTCTTCGGAGTTGTTTTTCTTTTTTTTTTTTTGAATAGTGTTTGCTGATAAGTCGAAGTAGTTACCTTTGAGGGACGACAAAGGACTCGCGGAAAAATAAGTGTTGTATTGTTTGAATACATTTTGATAAATCAGAGATTTATTTATTACTTCAATTAGACAGCATATATTGTCTCTTATTGTAGTTTGCTGAGTTATGTATAATAATTTTGTATTGAAACCTTTGCTATACATCTGATAAGCATATAATTAATCATGGATTTCTCTGTGCATACAGGATTTCAAACAATCGTACAGATAAATTGAATGCTTGAAAAGCTTGTCATTTCGATATGAATGAGGCGATTTTCATTGAACTGGTTAGAAAAATTTTTATTAAGTAAAAAATGCACTCCAAAAAGACCGTTTTGTTGTCTAAAATTGAGGTAAATTCTTATATTTACAGAAACTGCTCAAAAACGATGACGGTATGTTAATCGTGTCAATTTTACTGAAAAAATTAAAATAAATACAACATCTTAAATTATAAAAATTTTCGATCCAATAATATACAATATTTAATATATATTTTCGCAAAAATCATAATGGATTGAATTAGAATTGAAAGAAAATTTATCAATATAAAATACAATAAAAATCCTCCCCAATTCTATTATGTATGCTTCATAAACTCAAAATACATGAATTTATATTAAATAATTTTTCTCAGTAGTCACCGCCAGTAAGTCCACAAAATCCCATATGATCTTCTGCATACATTCCCTCTACTCATACCTGCGCAGGTACTCCCGACAGCGCTTACTCCCCTAATGAAAACGTAACATTCATATTTGAGCTGAAAGCCCACATCTTACGTGTACATAGAGGGAGACAGGGTGGAGTGGGAGGGGGGGGGAGGGGGCGAGAACCCGGTCGTGTAGTATCCTCACTGCGTCTACTCGGCCAATCCCAGCGGCTGCGTAAACAGAGTCGCTGATTGCATATTCTCGCGGCAGCAGCAATGCGATGCGCCTCTTCCCTGCAAAATACATAAGCACGTGTGCGCGTACGCCTGGATCAAGCTGCGCATCGCTCACTAGTTTGCTCTTCTCTCTGTTCGAAACGTCTTTAGCTGTATTAAGGATTTTTCCCCTTCGATGCCATTGACGTAGATGTTGGAGCGCGAAACATGGTTTTCGTATGTGTTTGCGCGCAATGCTTTGTCTGCGTTTGCAAATGGAAAATTAAGGGTTGAGCGTGTGAATTTCATGGCTCTTAATATATTTAAAAATTTCGTGAATAGAGGTGGGGCGGGACTTTATTCCGTTATCGATTTTATACGAATGAAAATGAAAATATTTATGTGAAAATTTGTCTTTTTGTTACAGGTAAGATCTTTCAATCATCGTCTTGAAAGCAATTGCAAAAGTATGCCTACCCTAACGTATCCATTGCATCGTGTAAGTCTTCAAGTAAAATTATTATTTCACGAAAAAACAATCTCCTTTAGGTGAAGAAATGTTTCCACGAAGAATCAACATATTTACCGTACAAATATAAAGGGTGTTCTTCTATAAACAGAAAAACTTGCTGTGAAATGAAACCATTCGATCAATTTCGAGGAATAATCAAAAGCGGAATTGTGCACAACCTTTACGTCAGCATCAAGTGCGACAAAAGTGGAGGAATATAAATGCAAACAAACCGCACGATACGGAAAAAGAACAATTCGCTTTTAACAATATTGAATGAAGAACCGCACTCGACAAAATAAACTTTTTCGTCCCTCCCAATTGAAATTTCTATTCCCCAACTCTCTCGGCCCATCGTCATGTATCCCGCGGCTCGTTCATCCCACTTGTCCATTATCTGTTTCGCGAAACTACCAAAAACTTCCAATCGTCGGCGCGCGCGCGAGTTCTGCACAGCTGATACTGATTGAACCTCTGCGTGTTTCCAAGTAATTCGAAACAAGATCCCCGCGCGGCCTCCAATTCTTTTCAAATCGCTTTTCCCAACGACTCCGAAATAAGTTTTCTCTCCGAGTCCTCTGCGTTACGGTATCGAACACAACGAATTTAGTCACGGAGAAAACTGGTCTGATAAAAATTATTGTTTGTGTAGTAAGAATTACTGTAGATAACTACTGTAGAATATACTGTAGATAGGAAGATATATTAACTTGTACATGTAAATAATACTTGTTTGAATACATTGCGGAAGGCAATGTTTAATACAACGAGTTAAAAAATCAAAATTAATCTTTGCAAAACATGATTTTATTGAATGAATAAAATATGAGAATCGTTGCGCTTCTAATTAAAACAAATAATTATGTACTGCGTTTAACTGCACTGTATAATAAAAATTATATTGCATCAGATTAATACATAACGATTGATATAATTCGTCATTTAGAATTCATTTAATATTGCTGAATCATAATATACTTATCTCACGGATTCTATTATTTATTTTTTTTTCATTCGCCATAAATTTTAGCTCATAAATAAAATTTACTTGTGCGTGACGAAATTTAATATACACAAGCTTCGCGCTCGATTTGGATTGTATTTTGGGCTCAACTAATCAGTGACGAACTATACATCATAGTAGCCATAATCACGTTCACTTAGCAACAGCAATCAGATTCACGTACTATTAAATGCTTCTCAACAAAGGCCATCATTTTTTTTTTTAAATAGGACACAAGCTTTTTATTGATGCAAATGATTATGTCGTTCGCGATTACTTGCACCCCGGTGGTCCAGATTGCTATATTACAAAAATTTCACTTCGTAACACAAAACGGTGAAAATCCAGTACAGTGTTTCTAATGCATAAACAGTAATTTTTCCGTGGCAATTGAACAATTGCGAAACTGTGCCACTCGTATGTTATAATACGTATAGCTGGCAGCTAAGCCATATCTAATGTACGAGCCGGAGCCGAGCGTGAATGGAATATTTGCTCAAGCTCGTGTGCGCAGTTATATGTGCGTTCGCCGAGCGGCTCGAGCAAACAGTCAAAATGCGGGTGTGCGACTGTGCGTGCGCAGCATAGAATTGCATAGAGCGCTATATATATACGTCGTATTACTCCTATCTCCAACACGGAGCACGATAATTATTTAACCTTCGCAACTCCCCGGGATACATATTTATACTGGCGAGTAGCGACTTCCAAGGCGTCCTTGCAATATTCCTCGTGCTTTTCTTGAGTTTGCGAATTAATACAATAATAAATTGGAATGAAAAATTACAATTCTAGAATTTTACTCGCTGAGACAGTCCAATCGGTTGACCCATTCGCGAAAATCCAGTATACGTTCAGTTCAGAATTCCGACGTTTTAAGGTCACGAAGAAGCTATTCAGCGCCCTGTGATTGGCGTAGAATCTACCTCGGACTCGCGGCGTCACGACGAGATCGATTAATCGCGTTATTATCCAGAACTTTGCAAGTCGAAAGCACAGTTCCACGGCGATCCCGACCCATTCGCTATTTCCGAGATATAGCCGCCATTATTCTTTTCCAATGGGAACTCTCGCGCTCGGATGCTTCCGACTGCAGAGCGCGTGTGTACTTTCATTTCGTTCCTCGCGGTTAAAACTAAGTTCCCGTGTACCAAGTAGGTCAATCGTCGATGAAAAGCAGCGGTTCTCGAGAGCTTTCAATCGCGACGACGCAAAGCAAGCTCGGCCCCCTTGCGAAAATAACGAAGCGCTCAAACTTTACCAATCAAATGAGCGTAGAGTTGTAATAAGCTAACCGACCCTCCTCCTTCACCTCCTCCGCGAAGCGAGCCATCAACTATTAATTCGAGCGAAAAAATTTAGTTCGCCGCGGCCAATCGCGTGGGTGGAGGACCGTAAAAAACTTGCCCGCGCGCGCAGCTCTCCGCCGTAAAACCGTCGGGCGCTGTGCTCCCGCGAGAGATCGTCGACGAAAAACTCGGCACTCATGACGCTCGTAAACTCTTTCTCTCTGTCTCTCTCTCTCCTCTATTACCGCAGAGCGCTCTCTTTTTTTTTCTTTTTTTTCTCCTGCCTCCGTGAATTTTTTTCACGCTCCAAAAAATTGGCGAATGTTTACGGCGCGCGAGCGATGCGCGCAAGTCTCGTGTGTCGCTTGCATAATGTGCGCGCGAGGAGTTGAGTAACGAGTGGCGAGTGGCTCGGGTAATTAAATTTTGAATGTTGATTTTTGAATATTTACCGTGGAATGCTACGTCGACGTGTATATATGTATAGGCACGCGGGGAAATTCAGGGAAATGCGTTTATGAAAATTTATGGGTATAATAAATTTCGATATAATTCTGTGAATATTATGTTGAAATATAGGTATAGACAGCGTTTGATCGAATGTTCGTTTGCCAGACGGTATATTAGACGAAATTGACGTCGCTGTATTGAGAGGTAAATTTTTTTAAGCTTATTTCGTTGGTCAATTTATTCGTTATATATATATAGTGCGTACGTACTGAAACGTGATTGTATAATATTGGGTTTAAACTTGCCATCAAATGAAAGTTTTTATTGAATAATTTCAATAATTGATGAGTAAAATGATGATGATTAAAAGATCAATTCTTTAAAATAATTGTTTTATAATAATGGAGAATCATTGAACGAGTAAAGCTTCAAATCAATATTTGTAAAAAAATATATAGGGCCATAGTTTGGACTTTTAATACAATCAAAAAATAAAATCTTCAGCTTTTTTACCTATTGTCCCTTAACAACGTCACACGTTCTTTTTGTACGAATAAAAACCAAATTCTTAACTTTTCTATATTATAAAATCATACAAAATAAAAAGTCAATACAAGTTATTGCGTCTTGTGCAATACTTGAACACAATATAAATATAATATTGAATCGATTGATGTTGAGAGTTTCTTCGAGATACTTCCAGAAAATTCGTACAGATTTTGCACGACCGCTTTTCGATAAAGTAAACTTAAAATCTCAGATTTTATATTTATAAATGCACTGTTTCATAAAGTGGTTTCCAATGAAAAAATGAAAAAATAACAAGTATCAATATTTATTCGGAAAGGGAATCGCGCGGATACAAGCAAATTCGCAGACAAAAGCGCATCTCTGGCCCCCGACCGTATAGTCGCCCATGTATACGCATGATATACACAAAGTAACATTACGTCCTTTCAGCGAATTGATCGGCTGACCGCGCGAATCACACGCATACATAATGCATACTCATAGAATATACATTAAACGAGGAGAAAACGCGTTATTCTCTAGCCACGTCTCTATACATCGTTTATCCTGTTCAAACGCCGAAACCCCTTCGATACGCTCGCTGAAATTCTCTATTTCGGGCTTATTCGCTCGATTGTCTGCGCCCGATATGTTATCTCTGTCTATGGTGAATTTCGATAAAAGGAATAGAATAGGACGAGAACAAATCGCAAAGCGTTTTTTTTTTTTGTACAGATCATATATCTTTCACGTATTTCCATCGACTATTGCTTGAAAATGCAAGCGTTACGTTGGGCGACGAAACTGGACGAATAAAACATTGAATTAAACGTTTTACAAACTATAAAATATGTGGTTCAATTTTTTTTAATTATAGATTTTACGAAACTTGTCCAAGCACGATTAAATCTATAGACTAGTTTCAGTAAGTGCTTCATATTATATACATTTTCATTGTATAAAATATAATTAAAAAGATCATTCAAAATTACTGCTAGGGTGAAAATTCATATGTATTTAAGAGAGAAAGAAAACATTCGTATGAAGAAGCTTTGTAATTTGCAAAATTTTAAACGATTTCCTTTGTTTTACAAACTTCGAGAAACTTTTCACTAACTCAAATATTTGAATAACAATTGTCTGGTCAGGTGAAATCTTTCTTTCTTCAACCGTTCATTTTTCAAAATCAACAAAAAGCTTTTCTTATTATAAGAACCTACAACTTATTTCCTCAGGATTTACTGATTTCTTGTTGGATAAAAAGATGTTTTCATTTTCAAAAAGCAAGCACAGCTACTACTTTTTCCCTCACATTTTCTACATTTTCCGCGAAACCATGTTTTTCGAAAAAGAAATTTTACTTCCAAACCATTCGGCCAATGCTTCAAAAAAATTTATCTACAAGCTGTTAAAATTTCTATATTAATGAAAACTGGAAGACTGGAAAAAACGCGCTCTCCATACCCAACGTTCGCAAGAACTGAAACAACTTTGCCATGTACATTCGTGAGGAGGTCTATGTATGTGAACTCAAAATTTTCTTCTCGGCAAGCACTCAAGATATTACCACCTGTGGAAGCTCTTCGTATGCGCGCGACTTACGAAGAAACTTCGGCGAGACCCCCGAGGTATGAAAGCCAAATCAAAAATCACCAAGTGTCCGCTATAAATTCATATCTTCTGAAATAACTTGATAAAAGTTACGCAGAAACGTTCGTCTCTGCAGGAGGGAAACGTCACCCAGCTTACGCATATAGCAAGGCCAAAAGTAGCGTAGAAAATAATAATCGTGATATACGAAAATCGCCCCGTCACGAAATCGACCCTGTTCTCTCCGCGCGTAAACTCGCGTAAGAGCTGCAGGCCCGACAATAAAGTTTCGAAATTATCGGGTACAGCCGGCGACGGTGTGTTTATTTACTCAGCATCGGCATTCGTTGTCCCCCCTCCCCTCCCCCGCTGTTTTTTTTTATTTATTCCGCGTTGCAGCGTATGTACGTCGAGCCTTAATTATTCCGATTTCACGATTTTAACCCGTACACTGGACGCACGTATGCGTGTTACACAGGCGTCGCGCATTACCGAATGATTAAATCTCGTATATATGTGTGCGCGCGCGTGGCACAATAATTTGCATACATGCAATACGTCGTCGGGCCGCTGTCAATTTTTAAACCAGAGCAGAGCCAAATATAGTCCGGCCATTATATGGTTATCAAGGCGCTTACGTGGTGTCTGCGCATACACACACACACATACACACACAACTATATATATATGTGTGTGTGTGTGTGTATATGTATATACATATATATATATATATAGAGAGAGAGAGAGAGATGTGTGCGTTGAGTGTTTATACTTTTGCAATTAAAATGCGCGCATCGGATGCACGGGGCATATCGTATTTTCATTACGGGCCATATAAGCCAGCCGTGTACAGCCATCAAATTTTCGCGTTTGCCGCGCGCCCCTCTGCAATATCCCGAGCTTTTTCGCCGTTATTGACGCCATTTTCGGGGAAATCGACGCTGCAGCACGCGTCGGGCTTTAAATTAAAGTCACGGCGTTGAGCCTATTGCGTTGCGCCTGTTTTACTTTTTTTTGGGAAGGGAGCGGGGGGGCGGGGGAGCTTATTGTTTTGTTCTTTTGTTGCGTCGCATACACTCGGTGTACGAGCAGATTTCCAAATTTTCTCCGGAGGACGCGTGAAAATTTAATGAGATCACAGCTACAATTTGTTGCATTGTTCAAAAAGCTCTGAATTATTCCAGCTTTCGCGCAACCTTCGTCAACCTGTACAACGCGCTGCATTACGCATGTGCCAGATAAAAATTGAATTTCGTATCGAGCGTAGAGGGTAGTAGGGCATTCTGTATTATTGATGATCGCGCAAGTAATGGTAATTCGATATGCAACTTTTAACGAACGCAAAAGCCAGCGGAACCCCGCAGATCAATATAGAAATCGGATGCGATTCACGCACTCGTCGGGGAAAAAAAGGGTCGAAATGATGAAATTGGGACACACACACACAAATGCTCGCTGGGCTTTATAATTCGCTCCGGAGTAAACAGAGAGCCCCCCCTCCCCGCCCCCAAGTCCGAGCCATGAAGAACAAGCGGTATACGCACGGGAAAAGCAAACATCCGCTGCGCCCGCGAAAAGAAGGGACAAGGAAAAATAGAAAGATCGCTCCGGATTGATCGGAACCGGTCCGCGAGCTTTTTCATCTGCGATCGCTCGATCGTCGCAAAGCTCTCTCTCTCTCTCTCTCTCTGTGTCCCTTATCGCCGCATACATCGCATTACATACAATGCGCGCGGAGCACGCGTGTATACCTGTATATATGTAGTACCGTGTAGCTCGCGAATACAAAAGCCCGAACGCAATAACGAGCCGCTCCGCGCGCGCAAGCGCGTCGAGCTTCAGGGACGTAGTGCGATTCGAGAGAGCGAGAGAGAGAGACGTGCCTCGTCTCCTGTATATACCGTTATGACCTAGTTCGGCAGCTGCAAGCTCTGACGAGAGAGAGAGAGAGAGAGAGAGAGAGAGAGCGAGAGAGGGAGAGAGATGGCCGGGAGAGATGCAGCGGAGTATGGAAAGGGCTGCACACCTACCTACTCAACTACACACACACACGTACGCACACGTATTATGCATAAACGAGGGAGCTGATGGCTGCGCGCAAGGACATTACTTTACGAGTCTCCTGCCGTGGGAGAGCGAGATGGGCTATAAACTCCCACTTGACGCATCGAGAGAGCGACAGAGAGAGAGAGAGAGAGCAGGGGGGGGGAGGGAGCTTTCCTCGTCGAAGACGGCGGTTTGCGGTGTGCAGTGTCGCTGCATGTGTATACGTGTAGAGGGACAGCTGATGCGCGCGGCGACGGTGGCTCTTTGTTTCCCTATATAGGTATATATTACACGAGCCTCTCTCTCTCTCTCTCTCTCTCATTGCGCGCGCGCGCGGCTGTTGCGCCGGACGGGGAGATCCAACGAGGCCACGTTTTACAGCCGATGCAGGAAGTGGGTCGGGCTCTGCGAAAGAGGGCGATGCGATTTTTCGGATTCCGATGATTTATACGCTCAGGTGGGCTACGGACCGATTTTCACAATGCAGGATTAGCGCGAGATGTATAGACGGTGTGTTACACGCAGGCTTTGCTGGATCCGCGTCGTCAACGAATTCCTATGTATGCTGGTGGGCAAAGGTTCGCTTCTTCCTTTTTCTTTTGTAATTAAAATTCATTGAATGTATAATCGCGCCTCGTTCGAAAGTTCGGGAAATTAAATTAAAAATTTAAGCTGCTCGCCTGTTACGCCGATATCGCGAATATATATATTCGAAAAGTAAACGTGGCTTCGCCTTTGAGTCCTTTAACGAACGCTGTAAACCCATGCGCTTTGGATGTATTCAAAGGAGGATGCTAATTCCATCTTGGATGCGGTGTTGGATAGAACGTAAAGACGTCAAATTCTTTTGTTAGCAACGCCATTTTTTGAGCGCTAAAATGAAGGGTGCATGTATCATTTTCATAAGTTTGTTTATTTAAAATCCCCTTTACTTCCCTGGTAGAATTAAGTATTCCATTTAAAATGGTCAATAAGGCAAGAAATGGCAATTTAAAATGGATAGAACTATCCAAATTTAAATGCTCAAGAAATAATTGCCTTATCTTGGGTATTTCTTATGGGAAATAAATAACTCAGTCCCAACCCATATGAAATAGCCATTACTTATGAATTATAAATGGCCATAAAATGGGAAAAAATAATTTACAAAAAATTTAGAAAAAATATGTATTTCTTGTGTACAAAATCAACAGTGCCCACTACGTTGTAATGTGAATTAAGTATTATTTATTATAAATATTTTATTTAAATCGAAGATAATCAGCTGTTCAGCTGATAATCGTCAAAAACACAAAAAATTTTTGCTTAGAAACTATGTTTTTCTCTAAATTTCATTTGCATGTTGTGAGGTTAGGTTGTAGGTTAGGTCATGTTTTTTCACCTATCCATTTCTTCTACAATAAATGAACTCATATAATGGTTTCCATTTATTGCCTATAAATAGACTGGAAAGCGTTACAAAATTGGTATAATATGGCCATTAAAAATGCCCATTTCTGGGATTGGGAACCTATAAAATGGCAATTTCTTGTACTAACGTTTCTACCAGGGTTTGAAGGGTATTCAATTGCATCTTAATTTTAATCTAAATAATTTTTTGAGAGCAAAATCATTTTATCATCTCGTTTTTTTACAAGCTTATGAATTATTTATTTAACTTAACTAAAAACTAGTTTTAAAAAGTACGACAATCTTTACTTAATAAAATGGGCGTCGCTTTAAATGTGAATATTCGTCTCCAAGAATTCGAATAAGCAATAGACAAGATTCTTTCAATTTTACTGAAACTTTCGGAGTTGTATGTTTCGCAAATTATCTCATGTAAAATCATTCGTATAGAACAAAGTAATATGCAATCCAAAAACCTTCTCAGCGACGCTCTGAATAATTGGCGTATTCGACGGAAACGACTGGCATCAAGGTCGACGTCGAGAATTTCCGATGTAGATAGCCATAGGCAAGCGATTGCACGCAAACAAATCGCCCTATAGCAACTCGAGGGAAGCTTACATTGACAATAGAAGCTTACATCCGCTGCAGAAAAAAAGAGACTGCTATCAAAACTTTGGTAGGAGGACATGCCAAAATTGAAAGGGCTCTAGTCTATATATCTTTTTTTAATCGCGTAAATGCGCTGAATTGAAAAGTGTGTTATAGTTTTAATTGAAAAGTGTACTGATCAAACGATATCGAAAATGGCATTTTTTACTTCTCGTTCCTGGTACGGTTGTTCATTGCAACGAATCGCATGCTCGTCCTATTTACAATCGATTCTACTCGAGTTTTGCGTAATACGAGAAGAAAAGCCCGCTCCTTTCAGGAGGGAGAACTGCCGAAAGAGAGCAACCGAAGAAAAGTCAGATTACTCGATTCCTCCTGGACGATCCTTGACCCGAAAATCTATTATTCTCAAGCTCGTTCTCTCGCCGTTGGCTCTTCTCCGCGCTCCATGGGCTGAAACGTGAGGCAAGAATGCGAAACAAGTGTCATCGATGTCGAGTGTTTGGATTTCAAAATACTGCACAGGCAATTGCGCAGAGGATGTAAATTTTACAACTATTCCCTTCCTCCCCCCCCCCCCCGAATCAAGCGCTTGAATAAATTTTCCCGCCCTTAATAAAATGGAGCTTTTATTCTCTTTTTACGCTCGCGATGCCCTAAATAGTGCTCGACTGACCTCATTTCCGAAGCTTATTTCGTCGTATCGGATTCCCCGCCTCCTTTTTTTCCCCTCCCCACAGTTTACGATGCAAAGCAGATGTGCCGGCACATTAGTATACACACGCATAATGTTTTTATTTTTATACGAACCGCGAAGAAAAGACCGCGATGATGGATGCTCTGAAAATAAAACGAAAAAAAAAAATGCCGATGTTAAAAGCGCGTCTTGCAATTTCTTCCCACCATTAAATTTCATTAGGCCATGCTCCAGCTCGGCCCATTTCCCCTTTCGCGCGATAGAACAAAGCGCGAATCAATCAAGCTCACAAATTAATCACCGGCACCTCGACGCTCTCGCCTATACGAGTGAATCTTTCTAAAATCGCCAGTCGTAGAGACGCGAAGTTGATATTTACAACAACACGTGTGCACCAAAATTTTTTATATCCTTCAAATGCCAATACAACTTACTTTGTAAATCCCACTAATAAAAAGTCATGACCGGATGTTTTGAAGCCGCTGAAGACGAATTGTGATTGGCTGATATTGTGCGCGTGCGTCAAGACTCAAGAGCCAATATGTTCATGTATCATGGTTCATGTGTTTCCGGTGAATGCGTTAGTTTCAGGTTAGAGCGCGCGAAGCCCGCTGATGTTGATCTAACATTTTAGCCTAATATAATAGCACAAAAGATCTGCATGCAAGAAGAGCGCAGGTACAAGAAATTGAGAAAGAACTTGTTTTTATTTTATGCACAATAGAATCGACAATGGGTTCATGAGCTCTTCATATATAGGTATACCTATGCACAGTTCGATAAGTTCTTTTTAAATATAAAGATAAACAGGATAAACTGTACTTTAAAAAATATCTTTTAAAAGAGAAATAATTCTTCAAAATTTTCAAAATAAAAATCGAATTTGCGATTATTTCAAGTATTTTTGAGTACTATTAAATTATAAACAAACTGCAAGAAAAATTAGAGCGCGCGAAGCGCGCTGCTCTTGGTCTAGTTTTTATAAAAATACATACTTAATGTGTATGTATAAATTTTCGCGTAACCAAATGATTGTATAAAATAAAAACCGAATCAAGTGTTATTTCATATTATTTTTATTCTATTTTTTAATCAATCCTGAAACAGAAAATTTTTGAACAGCGCGTAAAAGATAAGAACAAGGCCCTTTTTTACGACTTTAGTTTTTCTTGCATTTTCTATTTAAAAATCGAGCATTCCCCGATCCGTCTATAATTACCGATTTTAATAAGATTTACTCCTGTGAAAAGCTCGGCATTATTATACCTGCCGTGAAAAAGAAAACGCACAGGACGAATCTGCAGTGTCATGAAACTTTCAATTAATCAAAACTCAAGTTTCCGAGGAGAAAGAAGCGCGCAGTCGATAAAGTCCTAATAGAGCAACTTTATACGGATACGCGCTGGTAGTCGTCCTCGCGCCTCTCTCGCACTTTTTACAGCGCCAGCGAACAGTGGCGCGAACGAAAAAACGTATTACGAGCTGAGAAGCGTCGAGGAAAGCGCAAACTGCCTCCTTTAGGGACTTCCTCTACGACGCGCACGCACGAAGTAACGGAACTCGATAAAGTACTTTTTTAGAGGGAAGACGAAGACAGGTTGCAAGTTCCGTACTTCTGGGTGGATATAGCGGCTCGCGGCGAAGCTACGCTGAATATTCGCGGAATGCCGGGGCATTTGGAATGTGGATAGAGTGGTCAATGGATTCTTTAAATTGAATCGTCATCTTGAAATTATGTTAGCTGAAATTGCGGGGAATTTCGATGGAGAAAGGCCTTTCGAACTGCCGAGTAATTTCAGTGGGTTGCATTACACGCGAAAAGTTTTTCACTTTCAGCAGCCTCATGGAAAATACTTTCGAAATTTGTGTGTAAACTCTCAAATTCACGCGCTTAATTATAATGAAAAAGTTTGATGAAAATTGGAACTGGGGAGAATACTCAAAGTACATTGTACAGTGGTGAAAGTGTCAATTTGACTGCTGTATGAAGGAAATTTCATTATTGTACTTATAAACGAGCGAAAATTTTAGTGTTATCTTTCAGATAAATTTGTTTATGTATTGATCTGCGAGTTTCTTGTATTAGCAATAATACGATTATTTCATCACTCGCGAGTTGAATTCACGCATCCCCCCTAGCGGTAGAATATGAACCAGATCATAATTTTACGTAGATTTACTTGTTAATTGATCGTATTAACAAATAAATATTGTATTCTATTAAAAAGAATACAGCTTCATGCAAACAATATAAAAATTAATGAGTATATTCAATTATGATATTAATGCTGAAATATTCTAGTGTCTATTTTTTAACGGAGTCCGAAAGTCATTATTGTGACCTATTTGACATTAGACCAAATGATTTTCCTCTCAGGATTTCGGATCAATAGTTGAATATTTTAATTTGAAACTTTGCATACATGATGCCAAAGCAAAGGGTAATAAAGCGAGCTAGTAGCAAACTTTAGAGCAAATTTCATAAATTCAATATAAAATGATTGAAAAATATTAACTATAAAAAATTTACGTGAAATTTGAATATTAACTTAATGTTAATTTTGTAAAATCTGCACGTGCAAACTTTCATACGTATATTCAAATACAGACTGATCGAGTTTTCATTTAATACAACGCTTCCAGGGCGTAGTGTGAAAGACACTCGAGCTAACCAACAGTATAGCCTCTTCCTCGACTCCATAATAATGTAGCAATGCGCTCCTTGTTTGATCCGTCGTCGCTGTTCGCAGCAGCGTCGACGGTGATTACAATTAGCCCGAGGTAAAAAGAAGTCTCGTTGCTTGGCATCGAGGTGAAAAAGAACGCGAGAGACGACATCCTTGGGGCGTCGTGGCAGCGCAGACTTCTTTGCCCTATATGTACCGAGACGCGTTCGCTTGTGTTGTACGTATATATAATGAGTAGACGTGTGCCTCTACGTAGCGACAGAGGGGAGGAGGGGAATCCCAACCTATATAACGGAACAGAGGAACGTGTATGGTTGGAAGTTTCCGACCGAACGATATATGCAGCTGGCATGGGTATATCTATATGTATTTACGGGTGCATGAATCTACCGCTAAGATTTATGCCGATCGGAACAAGCTGTATATAGGGATGAAGAAAAGTTGCCTTTTCTCTACTTTGATTATTAATCGTAGTTCGATTTCAGCTTATTAATTATTTTATATATAACCTGGTAGACATTTACAGATAAATGAGCTGTAACATCGTTAATGTGCTATCGACTTAACGATAACACAATTAATTTGCCCTTAATTTTCTATCAGAGCAATGCTTTGAGTTTTCTGAACTTTTTATGCATGCTATTTCTTATTTCCGATACTGATCTAATTGGTCGGAGAATCAGATGAGTATCTAACAGAATTACAGAATTAAGACTATAAATATATATGATCAAATCAAAGCGATAATTATCATTTTGATTAGCATCGCATTATCAATATAACAGCATGTATTCTTTTTTGATATTATAACGCATAAAACAATTTTTTTAAATACAATAGTCACAATCCAATTTGTTGAAATGCCAAAGTAGACAATAAATAGAATTATATTCTACGCGTACGGCTAAAGCTATAAATCGGGGTATATGAACCACAGCATTTACGTACATCCACTTAAAACAGCACCAAATTTGAAAAATACTACACTAATCTATCTCCTAACGTTCGTATTTTTGCTTCAACATCAAATTAGCGAGAACGCTTCGCAATCACGCGCCGTATATTTTCTTCAAAGCCGGCGTTTCGACAAAGAAAAATCCATTTAAATATCACTAAAATTATTACTCGGCGCGTAAATTAAGAAAACAAGCATAGCCAAGCCAACGGTATGATTATACAGAGGCGCATCTCTCCCGTAACGAAGTAACGCGATAACGAAGAGGTAATCATTTTCCCCGCGTCTCCTGCTCATTTCTCCTTTCCCATGTATACGTTCCAGTCGCACTGGCATTGCCATATGTGTGTACCCACACGTACTTTTCCTCGCGTGTCTTTGTCCCGTCTCGCGGGCAAATCTATTTCTCCCGTAGGCAGCTCCACGTCCTTCGTTCCGGAATCGCAGGAATGCGCGATTCGGCGCGGAAACGGCGACTTGGCGCGTTGTTTATTGCCCGCCGACTGAAAGCAACGGTTTCGGACGAGACAATAGAACCGTCGTCAGCTCGTGTGAGAAAAATGCCCGATCGCAGCTGAGAGATAGGCCTGGAAGAAGAATTTTGATTATTAGACCTGATGATGCGGTGAAAAAAATTTGATTTACTCCCGTACATATGCGATTGAAGTAAATGCGATGCAAATTTTGTCGAATTCGAGAATTTCAATTGCTTAATTGATCACAGACTAAACATATAAATTAATTTCACGTTACAGAAAAATCTTAATTATTGTCCATAGTACATCCGCAAAAACATTTTTTTGAAATTAACGTAACACACGTACGAAGCTAAGTTAAAAACCATAATCCCCTCTCAACTCGCTCGAGCTCACCTATAACAACCCTCTCCCACGGCCTGCCTCCACAAGCGAAACGGTAAACATTCGCAGCGCTAATCGCGCTTCTTCCTTCCAATTTCAGCGGCTTGGCAGACGCTTTTTTTTCCCGAGCCTTCGCGCTACCGTTTACACGCCGTATAACCCTTTTTTTTCACCTCACCACGCACTCTTGCGAGACTCGGCGCATGCAAGCCTATCCGGCACTGCTGTACACCCGTAGGTATACGCGCACACGTGCACGAGCTGCCCCCCTACACACTAACGGTGCGCTCGGGCTCGTTGCCGTTAGACGCGCGAGGCTCACAGCTGTTTGCTCCGCCGTCGCATTGGTACATATCAGCTGTTATTTCGCGAATCGATGCCGTGTGCAGCGACGGCGGGCCGGGAGAGCGCAGAGTATATAGAGACTCGCTTCCCCCCCCCCCCACCCCACCCCCCCTCCGTCGCGTCGTTCTCTCGCTGCGCTTCTTTGTGCGGCGCTCTGTGCTCTCGCGTCGCTCGATATAAGGCCGGAGTTAACGAGGATCTGCGCCTCCAGCAGCGCTGGGATTAATTGATTTCATTAGCGAGCCGGGATGCGATGCTCGACTTTTGTCGAGGGAAGTGGGGGGTGAGAGGGGGGGAAGCGATTGATTGCAGCGCGGAAGGCTTTTTCTTCGGGCTCGTTACGTGCGCGGCCGCTCGCTGTACAGGTTTATTGCCGCAGCCGCGGCTGTACGATTCGATAATTTTTAACGGCGCTACCTTGCCGCCTGGCATTACACGAGATAAGCGCGGGTAAAAAACTTTTGACGCACTAGGAGAGGGGTGTTTTTGCGCGAATGAATTATTCAATTCTGTTCGCGTCCCCTCGAGTGTATATTTCGATGAAAGCGAGTCGACGGCGCTGTCGTCGGTTGAAAAAGCTCTGTTTCGTATTGTGTATAATCACGGGAGGGACGCAGTTCCGGAAAACAAGCGCGAATACACGTAGATTCATTTCCAGAAGAGCGGAAGAGCTTATTAATGTATTTTAACGTTGCGAGTAGTAATTTGTCATGCTCCTCGTTGATTTAATCGCGTAGAGAATGTATACTGCGCGTCAAAACACACGAAACGCTCGAAGAAATGAAACAATAACGTTTCCGACTGCGAGGCCAAAATTTATACACCGCACCGCTAAAGCCTGGCTTAATAAAACAAAAGTACAAAGTTTCAACGATATTTCCAGGAATATCGTCGTTTATTCGGCGATAAGCACCTTAACGGCACGTCCTCAACGAGTCGATACGTAAACCAAAAATTCGTACTCGAAGCTCGTCTCTTGTTCCTTCAAAATTTATCTTTATTTTAACCGGTGCGGATGCGCGCGCTCAAGCGCTGCAATAAATTATTCGAGAGGAAGAGAGAGTGAGAGAGACACGCGCTCGTTCTCGCGCCTGCAGCGCCATTATATTGATTTTTGCGTGAACGATGCATCGAAGGAAGTCGACAGATATATATATACGGTGTACGTTGCCAGATCGCGAATAAACGAAATCAATTTGCAAGCTCACTTTGGACTGCATTACGTACTGCACACTGCTATGCCGCACATATATCGTCGGTTACTGTATAAAAGAACGGTACAGTAAATAAACTCGTCCAGGACCTGATGGATTTAACGTATGTGAATGGTGTATTCCAAGTTTATCAGATCCTGTACTTTATTTACTCTGTTATTTTAAGTGTCAAACTAAAAGCTTTTTCCTTCACAGGACGCTTTTCTTTGTATTATAGTTCGGAAACGTAAATAATTAAATACGTGTTTTTTCAGTATGAGAGTAATGCTTTTATGTAACTACTTACTACACCCTAACTTTTTAAAGACAATTCTTTTTTGTTTAACAAAATGCAAGGCTATGAGGGTTGGTGGTTTTACCAAAATCTGTTCGTGATAGCTGAAAATATGAAAAACAAAAATAAATAAATGATGCAATAATCGCATTTCCCTCGTATAATCCGTTGTAAGTATTTGCTTTCAACGTTAAACCTCAAGCTTTATAACGATGTACGACCTATTTAAGACCATTTTGAAAGGCAGATTAATGTATAAGTTGTTATCAGTGCTATAAGAAATTTAAAATAAATGGGTGCAAAGTCCTTTTTCCAATTAATTAAATTAAATAGTCAAAGTCATATCGCATCTTGTTAATTCCTCGTATTGTATTAGATCATAATCATACATGAGATGGTGAATATAATTTTAATGTATTTTTCAAATAAGAATTTATAGTTTTATTATCATTTTCTTGCAATGCTTCGAGTGGAATATTTTAATGTGAAGCATCTTTCGTAATAAATTACTCTGTCTATAAATAAAGCGGGTATTAGGTGGTTACTTTTATTACTGAATGGACTTTCTATGCTTATCAATTAGTTTTATTATAAAGTAGTCTCTTCTTACTATTTTTGTATCGTTATTACTTTCTTTTTGTGTCAATTAAATACTTTTAGTCATTTTCGTTGAAATAATTGATCGTAATTTTTTTATGTAAGATATTGCTTTATTGTACTACGATTTGTGTTAAGATAGATATTATTATTGAACACATCAATGTAAGGTAAACTTTTGCGTTGGACAAAACATTTAAGAAAAGTATAAAAAGATGTTTTTAGAACTTTTTAAATGTATTGAGGATGGCGGCTTTTATTGCTAAGCTTTTATCCGTATCGAACCTTTTATCTTTCCGCTATAATAAAATTTATAGATCATTTCAACTCGTCTGTTACATTTCAGTTTTTTTAGTGATTTATTAATATTTTTATTTGTAACATTCGTTAGACATAGATACGATGCAAAATAATTAATATGCTACAAATGTAACACTTTTCATTGTACACATTTACTTTAAACCGATGTCTTCTATTTGTCATTTGAATATATTATCTAATTAAGTTGAAATATATTTTAATTAATAGTTTCTAACGTATTTTGTTACTTCAACTCTTAATGCTTGAGGCATTTCATCAACTTTTCTTTTTTATCAATTATATAAATTTAAGTTTTTGCTTAACACATGCAGCTTGTATTAAAATCAGGACACTCATATCTATCGTTGAAAATTTTGTATTTTTGTAATCTTGGTTCTTTGTGAATGAAGAAATTTTCCTCTGGTTTCTCTTACAATTTTAAACATATTGTATGTATCTCTCCTTCTTTAATGAAATTTCCCTGTCGCTTGTAATAGCTTACTCCTCAATATCCGTATTATTTTTATTCTTTCCTTTATCACTACCTTCATCCTTTATTTTATGTAGATCAAGTTTTCATTGAGCAATTTTCAAACTGTTATTGGATATTGTTCGACTGTTGGATATTTTTTTAGCACTCCGTTACCTTCTCTTATAACTTTTTCTTTGGTCTAATATAGATGTAAATTGTTATAGTTTCTTGAAATTGTGAAAAATTTCTTTGCAAATACAATACTTTTTTACAGCACATTGTAGGATACATTATTCTTCAAGGTGTAACTCCCCACTGACTTGACCAATAAATCAAAAAATTGCTTTTGTTAGGAATAGAGCAAAAACAAAGAAAAATGAAAAATTGGCGGAAACCACCTCGAGAAATCTTTTAATGTGATTTTCGTAAGGCATGTTTCACGCGATGTGCGTTGTTAGAAAATGAAAAATCCGTTTGAAAATGAAAGTACTCGGCTGAAAATTGTCGTAGCAAGGTAAAATACCGAAGAAAGGTAGAAAAATGTCATCTTAAAAGTAGGTCAAATGGCTGTAAGGTCGAACCCAAGGAGAAAAGTAAAAATTCTATTTCAAAATAAAATAACACATTTTTGGATTTGACTTAAGATGTGCACTTTATGAGATTAGAAATGAAAGACTATAAGTAGATTTAAGATAAAAATGATAGCATAAAATTTTACCTCTCGGCTGATCGTTCATATGCCACGATACAGTGTTTTCAAAACATTTTAAAGTATATATCTTTATGGGGATTAGTTGTACGTGCTATTGGACCAGTTGCTGCTATGCTCGAGGCTGGCGATAAGTAATCGTATAATCCCATGATGCTCCAAATAGATTATAAAATTTCCGTGGTCGAAATTAAACTTCCTTAAAAGATTTAAACGATATTTGAATTTTTATTGCATATTCTAGTGAGAATTACTTATGACATATGTCGTAAGAAAAATGAACTACCACTGCATATATACGTCAAGATTGTCGCTAATGCTCATTACCGCTTTGCAATTTTCAATACTGCAAAACAAGTTTATAAGAGATTCTTCAAAATATCTGAGTCTCAACAATCCTCAAATTAGCTACTCTTAATCTTAAGTTTTCGGATTGGTATTTATTCCAGATTTTTGAAACATCAAAAAGTAATTTATAATATTAATTCTTCCACTAATAATATTAAAGCTGAATAAGCTTAATTCTTCTTGTAATTACGGATACGTAAATACAATATTAACACAGCATCAACATAATCATTATTTTTGTAGCCCTGAAAAAGAGTCCCGTGAAGCTCGAAACGTTGGCACTTTAAAATAAAGGTTACTAATTTGGCTCGAAGGGATGATTATATTCATTTCTGCAACAATATATAAAGACCAGTTTATTATTATAACGGTTGATAAACGTTGTAATAAAAATATAGCGAAATAATGAGGTGCCAATAGGAAGTCTTCAACTTCTAACATTTTCATACATTACGAATGAAGCCAATTAGAAACACGAAATAAAAAAGCCCTTGAAAATCCATGAGAACCGCTTCCTACTTGCACAGCCATTGAATCGACGACAATTCATTTCAAACGATCACTTTTCAATCAGAATAGGTATAAGACCAGGACAATGTAATTTCTTTTCATTTTTTCCAGAAAATCCTCTAAAGAATCGAATAATCTGTCCATTCAAACAAAGCGAACGCATCGAATGCCTACGGCATTTTTTTTTTTTTTTTGCTAATGCACGCATACACGCGCGGAAAGAAAAATTATGCGAATAGACAAGAAGCTTTGTCTGCGGATCGAGAATTAAAAGCCGTCGTTTTCGCGATGCATTCTCCCGCTATGACTCGTCTCTCGCCGCGACGAAGGCGGCGGAGTCTCGAGCATCAGAGACAAGACGTCCCATTGTCTCTTAACCGCAAGCGAGAGGACTCTTGGAAAATTGCGAGCGCCTCGCGCGTCGTTGCATACACAGCGTCGCGCGTCAGCTCGGGCGTATTGAATGAACTGACGCGAGAGGCCCGCGAGGAGAGGGTGCACGGCCCCGGAAGCGGGACGAATAATAAGAAAAACTGCGCTGGCGTGACTCGGCTAATATCTCCTTTAAGGATCTGTCGAGTGCAAAGTCTCCTAGCGGCTCTATATACGTGTATATGTGTATTCTGCGCAAAATTAATGCTCTGAGGTGTCAAGGCCTCAATAATCTTGGGCCTTTATTGCACTCTGCCTTTGACATTTCTTGTTGCAGGTGAAGCTGTACGCTCTTGTTATAAATTATTTTTTTATTTTTTTCCAGAACAACATTACGCTGCGGCGGACTCCAATAGCTCGACACCAGCCAAGAGCTTCGTGCCGTGCAAAGTTTGCGGCGATAAAGCGAGCGGTTATCATTACGGAGTCACCAGCTGCGAGGGTTGTAAAGTGAGTATTGGCCTACATCTAACATTTTATAATGAAATTCCACGATAGCAAGTTAGGCTACGTCTGTTGCAATTACTTGCTTCGGATTTCAAGCTTTTTTTTAACATTTAGCCGAGCGCTAAAAACCGTATCGCTTAAAACTAATGAATAAATGACAGGCTTACGTATACACATTTAATCTCATGAAAAAACGCGTTGATTGCGTAGTACAATCAAATGATGCATAAAAATCATTTGAGCATTGTAAAAGATGAAATAATATTTTTTAAGACGCGTTACTACGATTAAATTTTCACACAATTAAGATTTCAAATTTTTGGGGACTCCTGAAATTATAACGAATTGCGAACACGTGCGATGGTGGTGTAATGGTCAGCATAGTTGCCTTCCAAGCAGTTGATCCGGGTTCGATTCCCGGCCATCGCACATTTTTTATTTCCTTATTATATTATTTATTACAAACATTACCACGAGCGAAACAATTATTACGAAAAAAATAAGAATAATTTCATTTTTTTATTAAATTAAAATTACTATGTAATTCAATCCTAGCCCCAGTTGAATCGGTAAGGTAGGAATCGTATCGAATCAATCGCTTATCAGATGGCCATAAATCTCGTTCGTTAACGGTACTGAGATATAAAGTATCACTTCGCGATACTAGATAAGAGAATTTTTCAATTAGAGCTTCTCTGTCAAAACTTTCTTCGGCCTCATGCTCAGGATATAAAATAAATTTTCTTCCTTTTTTTTGCTAAACTCTTTTATACAAAGAGCTACATCATACAAGATATGTCACGTATTTCTCAAGCATATAGCTCTTTACCACCCAGCGCGAACTTGATCGCATACTGTGAATTTTCGCTCTCTCTCTTTCTCTTTCTTTCTCTATCTATCTATCTATCTATCTATCTATCTATCTATCTATATCTCTCTCTTTATACCTTACTCCCCCTCCCATTACTTACTCTTCTTATTTTGAATCTATTTTTCTTGCTTGTCCCTGCAATGTACAAAGGGAGATAACGAGTACAGACCGCATCAATCGATCAGTCCTCGAGAGAGAGAGAGAGAGAGAGAGAGAGAGAGAGAGAGAGAGGGAACAGCGAAACACATCTGAAGAATGATTCACTTCCGCTCTTCTTTTTATATCGCATTGCAAGCCTATAAGTAGCGGTAGAAGAAGAGCAAAAGAAAGAGAGGGAAAGTGCGAGAGAAGCATAGCGCTCGATTTTATCGAGTAATTTATAGGCGTAAAACGTTGGAGAACTCGGCTCGCGATAGCCTAGAGATTGAGTTGTACTTCTGTATCGTGAACAGGCACTATTAAGCAATATGTGCATTGCTCGCTGCGTGATCGAATAGAAAATTGTTATAATCAGCTACTGATACTTTCTATTTTATTTTTCTTTCGTTCCTTTTCTGAGCACCATTCACAATACTTATATACTTGTAGTGCATACACGACCAACATGAAGTCTTATTTATGCGTCAATATATCAATTAAACATTAGCACTAATGTATCAACATTATAATTAATTCGTAAAATATTTACATTGATTCGTATGCGTATACGTCTTTAATGAATTATTTAATTAATTTAAATTTTATTACAATACTTGATTTTATTATGCAGCACGAGGATCTTTTGCATAGAAAAAGGTCATGCGAAAAATGTAAATTGAGTATGTAGCATGTTGCATTCGTTGCAGACGCATTACGTCTGTGACACATAATATTTCTTGTGAGTTACACGGATTTTCATATGCAATGCAGGTGAATTAATTAAAATAGCATATATAATATCTGATACCCGCACGCTTAAAAATTCTCGAGTATTATATGTTGTACTACTTTTATGCAATTCACGCTTTTTCCACTCGCGTTGGACATGCAATATTCTACGAAAATCGGTTTATTGATGTACACTATAATGAATAGAATTTTCATTGCTGATACAAAGGCACAGCTTACAAAATCGTAAACAAAGTGTTTGCTATTGTTAGAATTCAAAGAAATAGTTTAGAATATAATATAATGCTATCTCATTGAGAAAGAAAAAATGATTATGTTTTTCAGTATAGAAATAATTTAATTTTAAGTGTACAGAAACTTACTTTCGTTCAAACACAAAGATTTTTTCCAATCTCTTCCAAACAACAATAACCAGATACATCATACAGGAGAAACAGAATCCAAATTCCTTTCAAGATATCCTTGATTTAATAGCGAATTCATTTTCCATTCTCATGCACACCTGCGCCGTGTTTCATCATAAACCGGTTTCGCTTTTAATATTTCGTTTTCGCCTTTGATATTTCGCTTTCTTCTTGGCTTTTTCGCTGTTAGATTGATCCTCGCCATCACTGTCAGAGCTTACATGCTTACGCCTACGACAATTGCCCGATATAACAGAAGATTTATACAAAAGAGCATTATAAATCTGTTGGAATAGTTTCTCATGTCGAACTCTGCATGTTCCATTGACATCGACGATATCCGCGAATGATTTCGGATATTTATTGCAAATCGACTTGGCTATTTCTCGAACTACACTTCTTTGCCTGCTGTTGAGCGTATAAATCATGTAGTTGACAATTTGATCAATTACGGTTCTGCGTGTTTTATAACAAAGCTCTTCCTCCTTTTTACACGCCTCAATTATTATGTTTGGAAGCTGAGACCATATCGCCATATCTATATTTAATCCATCGGAGGTGAGGGCGTCTTTCTTAGAAGAAGTTTCATTTTGAGAAATGAGTTCAATGCGTTCTACAACTATAACATATTTGACATTGTTGCATACTTTAATTTTTTAAAAAAGGTAAAAATAATAGAATATTATTTTGTCGAATAATTCTAATAAAAATATCTTTGAAACGAGTGATGATTACCATTTGGTACTTGTGCAGAGTCCGCAACACTTTTTGCACACGAATCTAATTTATCTGCGATAGACGTGACTGCATTAATGTCTACTAGTGACAGAAGTAGAATTTCCTTTTCCTTCGCCGCATATTCCAGTAAAATCTCATCCTCGTCTATCTCTGTACCATCATTTAATTGAACCTATGTTTAACAACAGTAGTACATTTTATATCATTAACTTGTATAATTTTCGTAATGGCAATTGTAAAACTTACCCTATAACTTCCTTCTTCCGAAAGATTTAATTTTATTTTGGCTATTTTAATTATTTCTTGCAAACTCTCCGCTTTTAGTAGCACTCGTTTTGCGCCTTCCGACTTCACTTTGAACAGAGGCATTTAAAAAGATTATGTTGTCCTTGCATGTATAAAATATATCCACTCGTCGTTGCATCTAACGGAGGCTTAGTCGAATTTTCTATCTGATATTAACCCAACCCAACCCTTCTGCTGACGTACAGTTCTTGTTTTGCAATTCACTTATCAGTATCATCAGACGATCAACACTTTTAGCTAACTCGCATTAGCAGACCTTCTTCAGGCAACGTCAACGAGGGACTGCTTTAAACATTCGACGCAACTTCTACCCAACTGTCGTTTAAGCTTACTAACGGATAATATGCAGTTTCACACATTTAAACGCTTGCTCACGTATTTGAACCGTATTTTACACCACTGTCGTAATATTCATTTATAGATTTGGATTTAATATGAAGGTACATCAATTTTCAGGCAAATGCAAAACACTTTATAGATACATATTCTTTTGCATACATGTACGACATTAAATTCAAGGTTCACACGATGCAAATACACATTTTACTATGAATTTTAATCGCGCGTACATTAGATTTAAAGCACGAGCGTACTTGAAAAGTGTGTTAAAATTAAGATCCTCTTTTTTTTTTTAACAGCGCCGTTAAAAATTCTGTTGGAAATTTCATGTAAAAGCGCTGGACATGACTGTCCACTATGCGCGTAAATTCTGATTCATACGTCAATACGTCGGTTGAAAATTAAAATTAATGATCAGAAAGAACGACGTATAAAAATACGCCGTGCAAATTTTTTTATAACTTTGCATTAAATTTGAATCACGACATTACATTATCGCACAAAGGATATCTCTGCTCCCAATACTGCGAAACATCGATACTCATCATTAAAGCGGTGATTTTCTCGAAAACGAAACGCTGAAACTCCTCGAGAACTGTCGGCTTCGTTATATCAATAGGCGCATATAGGCGAAAGGAGAAAAAAATTGACGACGACTGCTGTACGGCGGCGACTATAGTGTAGAGATGAAAAGCGCGTCCACACGAGCGAACGCATCGAAAAACACGGAAGCCCCGAGGCCGCAGACGAGCTAACGGTGAAACGTCGAGGCATACGCTGCGGCATTCTCGCGCGCTATTGAGAGAACGGACTGAAGCATATCTACGTACGTGCCGTTGCAGCTGAACTTCCTTTACGATTTTCCGATCAGTCATATTATCGTGCTTGTTATAAATTTTCAGGAAGAAGGTGTACACGCATAAGTTTATCGTTTTTTCATTATAGATTTTTTTTTAATCTTAACGTTATAATCATCGTAAGTTACCAAAACATAAAAATTTGAATATTATTTTTATTTGCTATGCGTTCAGAAGTAATAAAAAACCATTTTTAAAAATTTAGTTATGCGGCATGACAAGTTTAAGCAGTATTCGAAAAACAAAACGAGCTTTGGTGATTATTAGAGACTTATTTAAGATTTGGACATCGAAGAGTCCTGTTTCCATGTTCGATCGACTTTAAATGTATATTCCCATGGTCTGAGTGTGTGAATTTTGAAATAATTATGATTTAAAAAGTTATGCATAATTGATTAAAAATATTTATTTTAATTATGTTTATAATTGTACATAATATTTTCAACTCTTAATCATTTTGGAATTCATATCTCAGAGTGAGACCTTTAATTTCCAGATCTTGTATAAGTCTGAAATAATGAATAATGTGAATTTTGTCTAGCAAAGACTGCTTGAACTTGATACGTGGCATAAATAATATTCTTTTTGTTTTTACATCATTTCTTAATACATATTATTATTAAATACATTATTTAACATCGTTTAAATCCATGCATATACCTCGAATCCTCCGGATATATTTTTTTAGATTAAAAAAATATTCAAATTAAATGAAATGGACTGTAAAATTAAAAATTTTTTTTGCTTAAGATTCTAATTGTGTTTCATCCTCTGAACAGCTTATTAGATATGCGATGTCTAGACTCTTTTGAATTATATACAGTTTTTATGAATAAATTGAGGTAATTCGTATTGTGGATGTGCGCGGATGAAAATACGTTCATCGAGAATGACACCGAAGTTGATTTTCTGAAAATTTGTAATGTCGGTCTGACTATACTCGAGCTTAATCACTGATCGACTTTGAGATCTCTATATGTTAGCGCATGCTCGAGCATATTTAACTCACTTTGAAAGCTATCGGAATAGTACCCTTTGAAAAATTAATTGCATCGAACGCATTAACAAGTCAAGCTCTAATAGAAAAATAATTCTAAACTAGGCTAAGAATTAATATAAAGTATGAATTGAGTGTATTAAATGGAAAGATATTAAAGATACTTTTGTTTAAATTTTTATAAAATGTATAAAATTTAAATAGCTCTGTTTATCACTATTGTCATATAGAGAAAGAAGCTATTAAAGTAAACTAGGATAAGATTACTGTATGGCTAACACGCCAGGGAGTTACATTAATTCTATATTATATTTGCTACTACAAACAGTAATGAAATATTTCATTCCATCATTCAGTCCATACAATTTTTTTCTCAATCTTCGTCAGTCTATCCTCCGCCCATTCGATTTACCGTAATAATCAAAATATCCATAAATATTCTTACATTAAACCATGAAATATGCAAAAATATTTTCGTTTAATTTCTCAAGTTTTTTTTTCTCGTTGGACATCAATTCAGTTAATGAATATGGGAATTTGTTTTAAAACATCGCAATCCCGCAAAGTTATAGCCTTTCAATAGTTAAGTTTTCTATATTATTCTTAATTTTATTGAAATTTTTGACTTTGACAATTTGTAACATTGGATTGTAAAGTATTCAAACAAATTCCCATGTTCATTAAATTGGTTAAACTGGTGAGCTTGAATCCGGCGGTACTTGTAAAAAAGCGTGTTTCCTATTGTAATCGATTTGAATATTATAAATGTATTTAAAAACTTAAACAATTTTTTTTGCATTTTTCATAGTCCAATGCAAGAATATATGGATACTTAAATTATTAACTTAAGATGAACTTTCATAAATAATGTGATCAAATTTAATGTTCTAAAGCAATAAAGTCCCCCTTAACACAAAGTAACACTTAATTTACTACGACTTATCGCGAGCGAAAATAGCATCTCGAATAATCGATCGGTCAATCCGATAAGTGATTCGCAAAAATCAACCTCGGCGAGGTATTCTGAGCCGCGTCACACGATAATTGCCAACACTCATCAGCGTCTCGGCGCGTGCAATTTCCCAGCTACATGAAAAAGCTTTATCAAGCAAAGCAGCTGCAGCCTGCGAAAAAGAGACAACCGAAGCGCGAAATTGCAGCTCCCGCTTTTACGTCAGAGCGTAGCATACCTCATGAATACCTTCATGTCTTTCTCACACATCTTAATTTACGGGCCGGCAATAAAAAGGACTGTTATTCGCAATTGAAACAGGCATTGCGGATCTCTAAATTGATACTCGGAAGAAGCAACAAAATATACGCAAATGGATACATACGTGCGTACAGGTATAGTCAAGGTCTAGTCACGTCGCGATCGATATGTATCGAATGTCCGTATGTATAATGTATACAAGCAATCATTATATCGTGGGACTATTTATGTGATGACTCGCGCAGGGATACGTGGGCGCACTGCGTACTATGAACGAGCCATATTCCGTTCATTTCCATCGTTTCGGTGCTTCGGCTATTCATTTTCATTGCCCTTCAGCTGGTAATCCGTGATTCCGTATAGGTATAAATATTATTCGCACGTTTTTCACGCTGTTGTATTCATTCGGACAGTCACGTCTTTAATCTATTCCATGTATTTAATTATACTTAGTTTCATACAGTTTAATTAACGCAATTATTAATAACTTATAGTTCAAGGTGGCCGCGTTTGATTGGTAAAATGCAATGTTAATTAAATGGGGTTTGTTAACATTTTTCTTGTAAAGTAATAATTATGAATTAGTTGTGGACAACTCAAAATGTCGATTGTATCTTATAAATACATCGCTTGTTTCTACTCGTTTCTAACCCTGAATTCTTTAAAATGAAAATTAGTCGATAATAGCTGCCGTGTAAACTACCTTAATTAAGAAAATAATTTATATTTTAGTATTTGAAGGTGCTCTGTATTGACAATAAATAAATACCTATAAAATAGATACCTATTTCCTTACAGGTACGTTCTATGTATTTAGCTTTAATATACAATCAATTTGAACCAGTCAGTAAATCAATAGACTTTACCTCTGCTTAATTTGTCTATTTCTGTACTGGCTCTGTCCATTCGAGGATATAATGTCAAGCTTTATACGACTCATCCCGGATTGATTCATTAATTAATGTGTGTTCATACGCCTGTGCGTTTTAATCTGCGATATAATCTAGTCGATATATATACAATCTGCTGCAGCTGTGTTTGTACTGACGCAAATGCTTTCATAATTCTTTTTAAAACGAATATAACAAAGGGTTGCTATTAACATTTCACAGATGAATGACAAGCTCTTAATTATCTATAATGGTTACGATATGTTATAAAAAAAGTTTATTATGACCTGCAATTAAATAGCTGAAGATTTTACGAGAAGCTATTTTAATTGAAAGTATGAAATAGTAATCAATTGACTTGGAATATCAGCTTATACTGTAAAATTCATCTTATTTCGTTCTTTTAACTGTTTTCTTATTGATGTTTAAATTTTATATAGCTCCATTCCGATAATATCAAAGAAAAATTATTCTTAATTTTATAAATAATATATTCTACAATACGTACCGTATTTACCGGGTAAGAAAAATTATTCCATATCTTTTGACAAGAAATATTTTGATAAAGAGAATGAAACTAACCGAACGAAGCCGTCGTCTAACAAAACGAGCAAAATCACGAATTCGTGAAAAAAAAAGAAGAAAAACAAAATAAAGCACCAGCAACTCGAAGCGCCTTTAGTGAACACCGGACGAGTAAAAGGAGAAATACGGCTACATTTTTACAACAGTATAGAAACAAGAAAAATTTCAACTTCCGGCTTCTGCAAGAGGTAGTGAGCTCCGTGTACACGAGGCGACGCCGAGAACAAGGCAAGAAGACGTGCGGCTGCACCGGCGGATAAGGGCCGGAACGACGAGAAAGGAGAAGTGCAGCGCGCCGGCATCAGGCGAGCTAGAACTTTTGCGAATTACCGCGAGCAGAGAACGACGAGGAGATAGAGAAAAGCAGGAGTTGACGAACGAGAAAAGTTGCGCGGCGGAAAAGTCTCGGGGAGAGGGATTCCTCTTTTTCTCCCCGCGGCGGGCAGCCGTGTCGTCTCCTGTCGCACAGCCTCGTCTGTATTTCTTTTTTTTTTTTATCGAACTCGCGCGCACAAAGTCCTCGCCATTCGCGTGCATGTATGTGCGTAAGACGAGAACGCGCGCGGGATTAGAAACTAAACGAAAGTATTTTGTTTTGAAAGCGAGACGTGCGGGGAGAGAGAGAGCTTTTTACTCTTCGACTCGGAATTCCCTCTCGCTCTCTCAATTATTGTGAAACTTCGGAGGGATTTGTAAAGGAAGTTGCTTGCTCTCGGAGAACGAAAGCCGAATGAGCGAAGCTCTCGTGTCGACGCACGTATCGAGCTTTAATCCGGTCTTGACCTGGATATTTTTTTTTCAACGCGATCTCCAGATATCCGCCAATCCGTGTTCTAGAAGCCACGGAGAGCAGCTTCGGAAAGCCACGTCGTTTATAATGATTTGCTTTGGGATTATGTAACGTTAGGTTTTCACGACGCTTAGGAATAATGGGATTCAGAGATTCGTTGCAAATCGCTGTGGAAAAGTGTTGGCAGTGGGCGTTGGCGGAATTCTTTTTTACGTTTCTAACGACGATTGCATTGAGATAATCGGACAGGAAAGAGATTTCAAGGATATAGAAATGTCCAAGTTTTTTTGTAAAGAGATCTTATAATAGCTATTCAGGTCTTCCTACACTTTATTGTGATAAAAATACTGAAATTTAAAACGTCTTTTAACTTCAAAACTCAACGATCGACTGCTGTAATGAAAATATGATAATTTCACTTCATTAAATCGACTACTTTTAGAATTAAAAATCGGAAATGGAATTCTTTTCTTATATCCTTGATTAACAGGATAAAATGACTTTTAATTCTTGAAATAAAAATCGAAGATATTGATTTTTTTATATATCTCCAATAAGTTCTGTGCGGAACGTACATGAAATCAATTCGATTCTAACATAATGAGGTTAAGATTTATTTCGAAAATTTTTTCCTCTAGAAACACGTTCAAACGTGTTAAGAATCAAACTATTTTTTTTACTCACCTACATTGAAGGGGTATCACTTTGACAAATAACATATCATCTACCTATAACATACCTCCATTTATATAATACCCCTTTCTTCCTAAGATATGATTGCTTTTAAAAAAAATTTCTAGATCGCTTTACACTATAAATAAGAAAGAATAATTAGAATGAACCAATTTACAGAAAGCTATACCCGCCAGTAAACTGACAACGGACTTTCGAAATAAAAAAATAAATATATATCAAACATTGTTTTATGGACTTTATAAACACATTTTAACATAATTTTTCTACTGCACTCACTCGTATAAACATCATAGTGCAAATGGAAAAATTGAATTTACACTGATAATAATAATTACAAAGTCCTTTTCTCGAAATTTTCTGACCTTATTTTTGAACGCGATAAAATTAAATTCTCGCCGTGCACATTACCCTCAGTACAGAGTACTATAACGGGAACTTAAAAATACATAAGCTCGGAAAGATACACAAAGGTTTAATCAAGTAATGACGCGAAGTTTCGCGAAGCTTATATATACCGCTTGCACAGTGTGTGCCGAAAAAAATATATACCTTACACTTCGCGCAAAAAAGGGAATGACGAGAAAAAAAATAGGTCATATACGCATAGAGTAACGAGTTACGGCGCTCCTCTCCTGCATTACACTTTCAGCTGGAAAACGCAAAATTAACGCTCCCGCGGTGGCATTATTCGCTCTCGCCTTGCAGCGGAACACGTGTTCACTTCTCCCTCTGCGTTACTTTTGGAAATTAAGCGGAACTTCGGCTTGATACAATTAAAAGAGAGATAATTAATATTAATTCACGTCGCGTCGGACGTGTCCGCTCGGCCAGCTTAATTATATACATTAATCCCTATATCTGTGTATACATATATTTGCTTGTTTGAAATTATACGCACATAGCACTTTATTCGCGTTCGAAGATAAAATTTGCTTCCGAGTTAACTGAATTATAATGCGCACGCTCGCCTAGTCAAAGCAGCGCATAATGATGCTTCACGTTTGAAAGACTGAAAATTTAATTTGCATCCGCTGGCCACTCATTAAAATGCATAATGCGAGCAACAAACCAAACGCACCCTCTTTTTAGAATCCCCTCTTTTTTTCCCTCGGCTCACCTTTCTCTCTCTCTCTCCTTCTCTTTCTCTTTCACTCTTGGTTCTCGCTTATCTCGCGCTACTAGGAAGCGAATCTGCTGTAATTAATTTTCAGCCGAGCGCCAGCCTCTGGTCCGTATATGCCGCTGCTGCAGCCAACTACCACTGCACAGAGAATTTGCAGAAGAGAGAGAGAGAGAGAGAGAGAGAGAGAGAAACTCGACACACGAAGTCGCGACGCTGCTGCTGCTGCTCGCTTCCGCCTAGTCGTCGTTCCATTTCCGGGGTGATTACCGCTGCGCGCGTTTTCGCGAAGAAGAGAGACAGAGAGAGAGAGAGAGAGAGAGAGAGAGAGAGAGAGAGAGAGAGAGAGAAGCAAGCAAATCGACTTCCCCTTATACACGACCGAGCCGCAGCCGTTTCAACAATATGCGTCTGCTTGTCGGGATATTTATGCATCTGATGCGCGTATAGCCTTGTACGTCTGCCTTGTGAAGGCTGGCAGAATTTACGTGATGTTAAACTTGAACCTATTTTTATTCTGGTGTGATACATGTTTTCTTTCAATGACCATTGGTAACGCAGTCAAGTATGTTTATTTGATGGGTAGCTTTTGATAAAAATTTGAAACTCAAAATCAAATTTTTGTGTTTCATGCCAAGAGGGTAGTTGTATACATGGTTACACGTATGGTAGTCATATATATGTGAGACAACTTTAAAGTCTTTTGCCGAGAGTTTAGATTGTAAGGGATGAAACTCTCTTCTACGCATATAGTATTATTTCTTTGGCTCAATAAATCTTTCCGCAAAGTTGAAACCGGATTTCTTCGCCGACTTCTTCGGTCGACTCCTTTCACTAGACAATACTCGCGCACTGACCAACAATACTCTACACACTATGTTACTGTCAATTGAATTTACGATACTTATATCGTATCAAGACGTGGAAAACTCGCATCTCATGATAAACTACAACTTAAAATAGTCCGTCCCTCCCACCTTTCCCATCATGAAACTACCTTTCCGCCCAACCGTATTATACATATATACTTTCTCTAACTCATCTCAGCTCCAAGTCATATATCCTCCACATTATATCCTCAATGTATTCGCTATTCACCGCACAGGATTTTATCCTACATTCTCTCCAACGATAAAACGTTATGTTAATCGTATTAAATCCCTCTCTCTCTCTCTCTCCCTCTCACTCTGTCTTTCGCGTCTAATACTGGCAGGCTCATATTGCCGGGAGGTCGGGCGTGCGGTGCACGTCAAAGTGCGCGCGCCGCCGGCGCGATATCGCGAGTCGCAGATGGGGAAAATGCGAAATTGAACGCGCGGCGTCTTTCGCTGCCGTGTGCATCTCGTCTGCGGGGAGACGGCAGTCGGCAAGAGCGTCTTTCCTTCCAGGATTCGCCGAGAGGCGCGGAGAGCCGAACGTGACCCACTTGCCTCTCTCGCCAACAACTCGCGGGGGACCGGGGTTATAAAATTGAATTATGCATCGTCCTGTGTGACCCGAGAGCCCGTCAGCCGCGTCTATATGACACACCGGCGCGGCCGAGACGAGGCGAGGAGCCCTGGGTTATACTGGGGGAATTGTTAAAAGTAAGGGAGAGAGAGACGCTTAAACTTTTTTTGCGAGCGAACGTTCTCTTTAAGGAGTCCGCGCGCAGCGAGAGATGTGTTCCGGTGGAGAACGTCGCGGAGCTTATGCATTAATTTATTTTCAAGTCGCAGCTGTGCGCAGACACTCGGGCTGAACAGTGCACGGCGAATGGACTGTTATTTAACTGAAATTAAAATGTCGAGGAGAATACTCGATTTCTCGTAGTCGTGAATCTACGTGAAATAGTGGGAAATGAGACGTTGGTGCAATGAGAAGATACCTCGGCGATAGTGCGTACGCGAAATCCTATATGGTATATGTACTAATAGTATTAAACGATGGATTTCGCGTTTTCTTTGACAATGACAATTGGTAACACAGTCAAGTATGACAGTTTATTTAATGAGTAGCTTTTTATAAAAATTTGAAACTCGAAATCAAATTTTTGTGTTTCATGCTGCAAGAGGGTAGATATGTACACGGTTACACGTATGGTAGTCATATATATACACGAGATAACTTTAAAGTCTTTTGCCGAGAGTTATGCATTTTTATGGATGCAAAAATTCAGTTTTTAAGTTGAATATATAAATTGATGCTTATACAAAACCTTGCGATAATTGTCAAACTCTTGTTTGCGGTATCCGAGGTATTATTTTTGTTCTGCAAGAAAAAATAAAAATTGCTAAAAATAATCGTGAAAAATCCATCGAAACCGTCAAAGCCCCAGCAATCTCCAGAAGGTACATTACATAGCTCTCGAAACTCGCAATAAAATCGTGCGCGGCAGCTGCACTTCAATCAAGAATCTCAAGCTGCAATAAAATATTAATTCCCCACGACTGCGCGTATCTATATATATAACGCGGAAGGTCTCTTCTCTTCCTCTCCCATTATATCCCACGTCCTTTTTTCACATTACCCCGTCTCATCCTTACGAGCCTCGTACGTAGAGAGAGAGAGTGAGATATATACATATATATATTCCTCCCGGCCCTCCTTGTGCGCGCGCGCCGTCACGTTTCCGCGATATCGGCGCCTGCAGAATTCAGTCGGAAAAATTTTCCACCGAGCGAAACGACTTCGGATCCCCCTTTATGTAGGCGACTCGCTTTCATGAATTTCTTTCTTCGATTCGCCCCGCGCGCGCGCATGCTTTCATCCTCGAGAGTCGATTCAGGCCCGCCTGAGCGTTATATATATACCTTTGAGAGAATATGAATCGGCCGCCCGAGTTTTACGTAAGACTCGCTTTCGGGGGGATGGGGAAGATCGTATTTTTACCCTCCGAGTCCGTATAGATGTATGTGTACGCATAAGTGAATTCGTTTAGGGGAATTCGGCTGCCGTACGGTAGTCTCTCTCGCTTCTCAACGAATCGAATCGAGAGCAGACTGAGAATAGCGAATGTTGCATGTACGAACGTGTGTCATTGATTTTTGCGCGATTGATCGGTATACGGAGGATGTACTAATCGACAAATCGAATCGCGTATGGAACGGATCGAATATTCAGGCTTCTTGCTTAATTGCCGATGAAAAGCGGCCTTCAAAACTTTATGCTCGTCGGCGATGAATCGTTAATCTCGATATGAATATATTGCCGATGAAATTAATAATTTTTCGAATGAGAAATTAGCTCTAACGACGAAATCATCGCTGTGTTCCAGGGCTTCTTCAGGCGGAGCATACAAAAGCAGATCGAGTACAGGTGCTTGAGAGACGGCAAGTGCCTGGTGATAAGATCGAACCGGAATCGCTGTCAGTACTGCAGATTCAAGAAGTGCCTGGCTGTCGGCATGTCCAGAGATTGTACGTATACACTATACATATGATATGTATATATCGCCGCGTCACATCAATTTTCCTCACAGCTTATATGCAGACCTTCGATTGAATCTCCCCGTGAACACCTTCGATGGGAATGTCAGATCGAATGAAAATTTTGATTTTTTTTCCCTTGAAGAAAAAGTTCTTTTACGGAATTTTTTTTTTAAATTTATTACAAAATTCTAATTCAAAGTTTATGACGTAACTCAATTAGCGTTTATGGAGGACATGTTTTAATAACGTTTGAAATTTCAATTTTGTCGAGCAGAATATATGAAAGTGAAAATCGGCTTCATGAAAGAATCAGTGCTGATTAACGAGCTTCTGAAATTAGATATGCAGACTATAAGAACTGATATATAATTTCTTTTTCGGACAAATTAATTAAATAAATTTAAAATTTTCTTGATGGTTATCTATATTTACAATTTGAGTAAAATCTTGAGAAAATGTTTCTAGCATAAGTACGAGAAGAAAATACACTTCTCTTCTACTTTCAATAATAATTGTCTCAAAAGTTGTGCAGGCAACATTAAAATTTTTAGCTGTTTTAATCTTAATGCAGTTAGTACCATTTCCTTATTAGTGTAGAATTAATTATTAATTTATTACTATTATTATTCATTTTTTTAATTCCTAATCTTTCATACCGGGCAACAACTACATTCTAGTCTTGCTGAATGAAAAAGAAAAAAGTGTGAGAAATAAAGTTTCCACGAGTGATAAATTCATATAAATTTGCCGATTAAGATCTAATTTTCCATGACGCATACGTGCCATTATCAGAACTAAAACACACCGTGCAATCAACTGAAACTAGCGCTATTTGTCAGAGCAAGCCCAAAGCATAATTATAGCTTCACCGACTGTTAACCATATACTGCGTGGGTAACTTACCTATTGCCTATATTGCCTCCCACCGATTCGCATATCTGAGACAGAGCCAAAAAAAAAAAAAAATCCGTCAGAAATAAATTCATTTCTCTTTGAGAAAAGTCGGGTAACCCCGCACCGTTTGAGGAAAGCCTCGAGCACCGCGAAACGAAAAACGTCGGTCGACCGCAGAAGATCCTCTCTGACGCCCAGTGCACGCGAAGGAAACCACGACAGCACCTGCTGCCCTGCCGAATACATCGCGTTTTCTGCGTGCGTATATAGCTATACACGAAACCCGAAGCTTCCGCCCGATGAAGCCTCGATCCTCGGCTTTTCTATACAATATACATGCAGGGCTATATGCATATAGCCCGACCGCGGCTCAAACCGCGGTCTCCCGACTGTAGTCGGCTCCGAGAGCTTCCCCTTTTCCGTCTTCGTTATACAGCAGCAGGACGAGACATAAGGGGGGTGGTGGTGGGTGGTAAGGTAAACTCCCTGCGGCCATGAACCAGCTGCATAATTAAACGTCAAAGTTAGCCGAGCGCGCAAAAGTTCTTATGCAATCGCGCTGGATATGACCTGCCCGGTCGACGACGTCAACTTATAATGAGGTCCTCGCTCCCTTACGCGCGCCCCCTTACAGGCCAGTGCCGTGCGCAGGGCATGGTCGAGTATCGAGGTTTTTGTCCTTTTTTTTGGTAGACTGTATTGTGGATTGTGATTGATTTTCATTAATGATTTTTTCGAGCAATTTTATTTTTTATTCGAGCTACAATTTTCTGGAAAAAAAATCGTTGGATTTGTGATGTGGAGCGACTTGTAATTGATTTAAAGCAATGCATGAAATGATGGCATACGTATTGAAGTATTCTGTGAGAAGCATAAAGTAATGCATGTAAATAACAATGTGCCTTTGAAGGTCAAAATCCATGAATTTCGTCTTTTCATCTCATCGCAGACATTCTGAGTATCTATCTATACATTAAAAAATGCTACTTTTACTGGCGATATTTAATGCATTTTTCATCGTGTGCATTTGTAATTGAATTTCAATGTAGAATAATATTAACGTTATGATGTATATTTTGAGTATTATAATTTAATATAATTATAATGTTGAATTAATGAACATTGGCATAATTCAATTTACATTTACATTAAAATTCAAGCACTGTATGTTTGATACTGATATATTCTAGAAACACGTAATATATAGCTGCGAGTGCAAAGAGATTTGAAAAGAAATGTGATTTTGAGACGAATAAGTATTGTATTAAAATTGTAATTAAAGTAAATCAAATATAATAAGAAACTCTTCCATACCTAAATACCTGAGACAACTGAAAAATGCAATTAATTATACAAACAAAAATGACATTTTACTTTTTATTAAAATAGTTTTATGTTCTTTCAAAAACTACTTATAAATTTACGCCATCGTGTTTGATGTATGCTTTAAACAATTTCAGGTAAATCCAAAAATCATCTTCAATTGTTGACTTTTCATTAATTTAATAATTTCTTTACGAGTTACACCTTGACCTATCGTGCTTTCCCTGCTTCATTTATCTTATTAACTGCGAATATGACTTTAAATTCTCCAGCAGAAAATGGTGTATTCACCGAGCGGATTAACTACTTTGAAGCGAAAGTCGAGTTTTTACATATACGCATATCTTCTGCTTTCTCTCGGTATACATATACTCACTTTATTTCTTCGCTTTTCTTACCTCGCTCGCGGCGAGTTTTCTTTCACCTCGACTTTTCAAGCCCGTTACTAATTTCAGAGAACATTACGGGCGACTATGAGTTTCCTTCGTTCGCGCACTTTGTTTCCACCCTATTTCTCCTCACTGCTCTCAAATAACACGGGAAAGAAGAACTTACTTAAGGATGTTTTCAGGCTAAAGACACGGCTTTTACGAAATAATTTTTTTTTTTTCCCTTGATACTTGATATACCCCCGTAAGAAATATTTAGATATAAGGGCTGTTATCTTAAAAGGACGAAGTGCTCCCTTTACATCTGAAAAATTAATAAGTCTATAGTATTACACAAACAAATTCTGGTAAATTGATTAAGATTATTTCAAAATAAACAGAAAGATTACTTTTATTTCAAGTACTCAAAAATCATTCTTTCTTCTTACTTTAATTCATATATTTAGACACTGTCTTTAGAATTTCTGAAAAAGTATTTTAAGGATCTGTCATTCTCAATAACAATTAAACTAATAAAATCTTTGTAACTTCATGTGCGAAATGAGTGGCATTCAAAACATTTTTCAAAGGGAATAAGTCCCAAAAATTAACTAGTTATAATATGGCGCCGATTTTTCCATTCCGATCACAGAAATATTTTGTATCCTTGAAAATTATATCTACAAGATCCATTAACGTCTCCTTAAATTTTTACATGGCTAACTAATGAAATAATTTTTCAGCGGTACGATACGGCCGGGTGCCGAAGCGTTCGCGCGAACGAGGCCCAGACGACACAACGCCCACGACGACAACGACACCGAGCGGCGGTCCGACGACGCCTACCGCGAACGGCACGAGCCCCAGTAACGGTGTCGTGACGCCTCAGCAACTGGCCACCGCTGCCGTTAACAATAACAACAACAATAACAACAACAACAACACCAGTAGCAGCAACCTCAACAATAACAACAACAATGGCACGAGCGTCAGTAATAACAACAACAGCAACAACAACAACAACAATAACAACAACAATAGCATAAGCAGCCCTCAGAGTCAGAACGCGATGACGCGGGTACCGCAGGCGACGGTCGTCGAGGCAGATCAGTCCGACGCGGACGTCAAGCAGCTGGCTGTCTACGATGTGATACTACAGGTCTCCCAAGCGCATCACGCTCACTGCGGCTTCACCGACGAGTCCACGAGGGGTATCGTCAAGAAGCCCATGATCATACCCGTGAGTCTATATAAATTTCACTCTCCCTCTCTCTGCATTATGTATACAGCATCATTTTGAACATTTATGCTTCCAACATACCACTGAATTTATCCTTAATCACTCGGTCAATGATTCCCCGAATTTTTTGTGATTTTTTCTCATGCAATTAATCGATGTGTGTGCAGCCCGCGAGTCCGGAGGATCCGGAGGCGGCTTCCTCGACCGCCGAGACAGTCGAGTCGCACAGAATCTGGCTGTGGCAACAGTTCGCCGCGCGCGTCACACCCTCCGTCCAGAGGGTCGTCGAGTTCGCGAAACGAGTGCCGGGATTCTGCGAGCTCTCGCAGGACGATCAGCTCATCCTCATCAAGGTCGGCTTCTTCGAGGTTTGGCTCAGCCACATCGCCAAGATGACGACCGACAGCTCGATGACCTTCGAAGACGGCACTTACATCACCAGACAGCAGCTCGAGCTTATGTATGAGGTGAGTCAACTGCAGTTGATTTACTCGATTACGACAATGTCACATGATAATATCACATGATGATGCAAGACAAATGATCTCGTAACAACGAGTTTGTATACATCATATGACAATATCGCATACTGACGCATATGACAGTTGATTGCATAAAAACATCTTAGTACATAGCATGATATCACTTGACAGCTGACTTTATAAAGTCACATGATTATATCACATGATGATGTAAGATACATGATCTTGTAAAAACGAGGTTGCATACAGCCATGTGACAGTTGATTGCATAAAAACATTAGTACATTGCACGATTGCATGATATCATCTGACAGATTAGTACATTGTACGATTGCATGATATCATCTGACAGTTGACTTTATAAAATTATGTTGGTACATCACATGATAAGATCGCATGATGTTATATGATAGCTCATCCTATGAAAACGTTGTGGTACATGACATGACAATATCGCACGATACCACGTGACGGTTGATCTCGTAAAAACACGAGTCAACGACGTCACGTTCTTTTGTCAGGTGATATCTTTCAGTACAAGGTTTAACAGCAAAATTAACGCATTAAATCGCGGACATTTGCCAACGAAAACGTTTCTGTTCAGCCGGACTTCGTGTCGGCGGTGATGCAGTTCACCTCGGCGCTCAACAGTCACCAGCTGACGGACGCGGAGCTGGGCCTGTTCTCGGGCGCGGTGCTGCTGAGCGAGCGGCCGGGTCTGAACGACGTGAAGGCGATCCAGAGGCTTCAGGAACGACTGCTCGAGGCGCTGCGCGTCCAGGCGGCTCACAGCTGCGTGGCCAGTCCCTCGACTCCCGGCAGTAACGGCGAGAGCACCACCACCACCACCACTACGAGTAGCACCACTAACAGCGGAGGCGGTGGCACCACGACCACGAGCAGCACGACGCTGGGCAACGGGGGCACGGTGGGCTTGGAGAGCGCCGGGATCGGCATCGGCATCGGCGGACTCTCCCAGAGGCTACCCGAGCTCAAGGCCCTCGGGCTCAGGCACGCCAACCTGCTCGATTGGTTCAGGCGGAACTGGACCAAGTTGAAGCTGCCCCCGCTATTCGCCGAGATCTTCGACATTCCCAAGTGCGAGGAGGATCTACAGTGAACAGGGCGACGCTCGAGCCCTCGCGATTGCTTCTTTACTTTCGTCGATCTTGAGTGAGTGGCACTTTTGACTTGTAATATGCGCTCGATCTTGCTGACTATCTTTATTTAGTCTTATGACGCTGCGAATCACTCGATATTATTTTTTCTTCTTCGTAGCAATACAAATTCACGTGTAAAATAATAGTGGCTATCCAGATTCCATTCAAATTTGTTATACCAATGCTTCATTGCACAATATACACTAAATTTGCAATTTTTTTATTGAATTGAAAATATGCACTATAAATTAAATCAACTTGATTTTGACTAAAACTGTTATCATGAAATTCAAAAAGTTTGACATGTGTTTGACAGTTTGAAAGAATTACATCTTCGAGATATGCACAGCTCTATATTTGCGCCTAGTTTCCGAATCGGTTAATTATTGATCGTGCAATTTCGGTATGGGTGCAAATAATGCGATGTTCTGCATTCGTATGACTGATTCCTCTACGTACCATTGAAATTAATAATTCCCTCCCTTTACTATAACGCAATATTATATATATATTGAGTTTATCGAAAATTTTGGAAAAAAGAACCATTCCAAAATTGACAAACTATGACATGAAACAATTGAAAAGAACCTATTGCATATGGCAGCAAAAAAAAATGGAAAAAATTTTTCACGCAACACCAGTAAAAAGTTTAAATGGCGCATCAACTTTTCCAGGGCTCAACCTTTTATCAAAGGCTCTTAGAGGAAAAGTTTTAATTAAAGACTATGAATACAAATCCAATATCACGAAAAGTAATTAGCGATTACGTCGCTTTAGAACTATTTTCCAAAGCGCGACTACACACCGTATACTTAAAACTGCTATTACAAGAGAAAGAAAATGAGGACCTTAAAAATTTGCCGTATTAAAGCACGATTCAAAATAATTCAAGGCGAGAGAGCAGAGAAAGAGAGAGTCTATTAAAAACGTTTCAGTTCATCGGCGGCATGACGTTCCGGGATGTTCGCGTCGTATTTCTCATTCCCTTCGTATTCCTTTTGCGCGATGTTTTTTTAGCCGCATACACCCGGCCGTCGCTCGTCTCGCCTTTTTTCGCCTGTCTTTGCTCTTTTTCCTTGCTTTGAGATTGCCTCGGGAAACTTTTTTTCCGGCGTATAACAAAGTCTACGAGTTCCGATAAAAAGTCGAGTTAACCCTCTTTTTAGACTGTTTGCGACTTCATTGTTCTTATAATTCAATATTCGCGCGGAAAAGCATAAGCTTCAGCGTTTGCTTTAAAATTCTTTTTAAAGCTCTGCTGACTTTTTTCACAGTGGACATTAACAACAGATGTTTGATATTTTTTTAAATATGCATAATCGAGAGCTTGAATGAAGCTAATGATTTTCTGACATTTTGGCACTTTCAACGTGTACGATTTTTTCTTTGTATTTTATAGTTATATAATCGTATAATAACTTAGTTATACGCAACGCGCAAAGCAGATAAATCCCATAATTGTATTAAATCGTATTTCATCTGATTTTCAGGTAATGGTAGCCATTGCAGGATCACGTTTTCCACTATGCGTTGATAATCATTTGCCATTATCGCAAAAACAAGAATGAATGATTAAGCGTGAGCAGAGGAGAAGAAAAAAAAATGATGAATCACGACTTATCGGCATCTCATTTGAAAGTGAGAACCCATTCGTCGCTCATCACCGACGACAACGGCATCGCTCGCAAATCAAGATGACGAAGACAATTGAACTGCTTCCCAATTGACTTAACGTAAGATACGCGCGATCATGAGCAAAACAAAAAAAATGTATCAACATATCCACAGAACACGAGAGTATATATATCCCCAGTCGATTATCTATTTTATCGATAAGACAAGAAATGTGCTACATATTATACCGCTATTAACAAAGGGGGGTAAACAAACGAGAGACAACGATTTGCAAATTTTCAAACTGATCAATTCAAGAGAGAAAAGAAAATAAACCCAAAACCGGATACAATATCACGTCCAAGATATATTATACATAGATATATATATATTACACCTGCAAGATATACACGAAATTCAAAGCAAGATCGTCAGCAATATTATAAAGTCGATCTTCAATATCCAACTATAGAAACAAACAAAAAAAAATATATAAACAGAAAACGTCCTGCGTTGAAAAGTTGTGGGGGATAATTTTGTCGATCATCGGATGAAACAAAGCTCGTACCTGTAGTCCATGAAACTCGGAACGTACTATGTGTCCTATCTCAAATTATAAACGTTACGTATAATAGCGCGCTTATTCAGTATAGGGAACGTTTATGCGGAGCGCACGTGTAGGTGTGCGAAGGATCGGGAGAGTAAAGTTTTTCGAAACCACAAATTCGAAAGCCGACGATCGATCGTCGGGGATAAAAATTTTATTGAATCGTCGCGTGCTCGCGGTGAACCGCTCGGCGCGATGCGCAAAAAGGTGCTTACACAGACACACACACACACACACACGCATATTATATAGCGGAGATAAATATTACAAAGTGCATCGCGTCCTTTAGCCAAGGCGACATGGGCGCGATAGCATTTTCAAAAAATAGGGCCTCTTCTATCGTAGCGCGGTAAAACGTTTCCAATTTTTCATAAAATTTTACTCGTTCTCCATTAACTGCGCGTCGCAGACTAAAAGTATGAAGTAATATCAAATTTGTCCGATGCATATATACATATAACGTTTAAATAAGACGCAAGAAAGAACACGTCCTGATGATGCACCGAGGCGCTCCTTCGAAACTCATATGCATATACAACATAGATTCTATCGTATATGATAAAGAAATAAAACGTCGTACTACAAGCATTTAAAAGAAATAAATATATATATATAAACAGGATATATATTACGCGCCGCGCAAGTTTTTAGAGAAAAAAAAAATTATAAGAATGCAAGCATGTCGTCTCTTTCCCCTCACTAATTCAATAAATAGATGCATGCGCACTGTGCGAATCTCAATCTATGCAATTCTATTTTTATTACTCGGCGTAGATTATGAATTACGATAAATGATATAACTGAATAAATAAAATATATTATTATAAATAATATAAATAGCGGACAGATAGAAAAATGGAAAAAATTGTATAGGATTTTATTAAAGTATAGAAGGCTACACAGCTACGCAGAGCTATAATGTCTTTTTAGTGCGCCGCCGTCGAAACTTTCAGAATTTCTATTCGTATATAAATAATGATGAAAAGTAAAGGATAAATGCAAGCAAAAATGCTGTAAAACGACAGTGTCTATAGCAAAGTGATCGTGAAAGTCAAATGCATATCGAAAAAAAAACAAATAACGCAAGGTTATATTGAGAGTAAAAACGCCTAAATGTACTAATTGATGCTCGGTATACATATATATATATATATATTGCAGTTCGCGCGCTCTCGCGACAAAACGATTATTCGATATACACTTTCTTTAACGCACATACATATGTGTTATAGGTATATATATATATACATAACGCGCATTTTTTTATCCTAGAACGAGGGCTGAAAGCGCTAAACAAATAAATCATCGTTTCTATTAGGGATGTATAAACAAGATTCTATTGTTAGTAGAGAGATGAGTAATTAAACGTGCAATACTTAAAACTAGTGATTATTATTTGAAAATGGAAAGGAAATATAATGCAAAACGAAAAAATGCTTTCGATATAATACTTAATTATAAAAGAAATTTTCGGAAAAACAAAATAATCGACTGTAGTCGTTGTGTCAACGTTCGGGACAACATATCATGCATCGTACGATATTTATTAAATGTCCAGCACCGCATCCTAATATCTCTATTGCTATTAAATTCCGCAAGATAACGTATTGCAAAACGTTTTCTAGTAAACCCTTTGAAAAAAAACGCTGATAATAGTTTCTTTAACACAATGACTATAAAATTGACGTTTTTAATTGTCGAGCGCATCATACCGTATAACAATGCAATAGTATGGAAATATCAACGATGCAAATGGCAATATTTTCAGTTTACGACAGTTACATACGAATATGTATTATACTCACACTGTTCACAATGAACCTCATTTGACTTTTCATCTGCATTAACGAGATGAGTTTTCAAAAGTATACTCATAACTTTTTCGTCAAATGACAGTTTTGAATTAATCCTTCAATTAGCATGACGATATGTCTGGATCACCTCATACTGACCGACACTGTGAGTATGTGACTAAAAGTACTTATATGAATGTTTTCAGTAGAATATCCAAACGAGAATAAAATCTTACGTAGCAAACTGTGATTTTCTGCACTTTGTAAACATGTGATTCGTATATTAGTGAAAAGGACGATGACAGCGCGGGCCGATATCGATACTACACGCAATCACGTAATTTGATCTTCCTGAAAAATAAAATTAGCATTATATTTAATTAAGATTTATTATTTACGCGAGTAAATAGGTTAAACGTATCTAAGCTTACACTTCGCGATGTAAAAAAAAAGTAAATTTCGATTTTTGAGCGCTCACATCAAGTTGTGAATAAACATATCATAATACTGAACGAATATATGAAATACATGAGAAATACTGCAGTTTAATATATAACATATATGAAAAGTAGAGAAAATAAATATACATATATAATATAATTTTTAAAATACCTTTCATTATACATATTCATTGGATCATACGCGGGTCACCTAAGACCAACGTCTGACCGTATAAAAATGCAGATGAATTTTATTAAAAAAACTTTAATTATCAATTTTTTGTTCACAAAAATTAAATTAAACATTTTTTTTCCATGTATTATTTTAAGTCGCATCATTTATAAATATCTATATACAATTATTATAATCACGAAAAGCTTTAAAATAAAAATAGAGCACTGTTAAACTTGCGTCTTACTGTGTGGGAGAAAATAAATTCCATGAAAACTTTTGAAAGCAGTCAGAAGAGTTACGAAAATAGAAGTTTAAAAAATGTCCACAATAATCTATAAAGAAGTCGTTAATAATTGTGTTTGAGTTAATCTAAAACAATATACTAAATGGTAGATTCAAAATTTTTCTAGTCTTGACGAATTTCTTCCCTAATTAAATACCGAGTCCCGTATTTTCTTTATTGGGACCTGATTCCGAGATTAAAACTTAAACCGTGTACGGGGACTTTCAAATGTTATTTTGAAACGTTAAAACTCGTCGGAGAACAGTCTGTTATTATGTTTACTATGTATAATACTGATCCCAGCACTTTATCGGGATATAGCATAAGTATATATTGTTTTTTTTTATTTTAAACTTGATGAATCAATTTTTAAAAGTAAATGTCACGATGTATTCGTGCGCTGTTGAAAATCTGCTCATAACTTGAAACGGCCAAATATATAGTTACTTGATTAAAGTAATTACCTAATTAAATATAGTTATTGTAGAGAGTTAAAAATTGATTAGCTTATTAACGACGACACGTATAAATTTTTGTATAAAAAATGAGAATGTTCTTCTAATCTTTTTAGATGCTTCATCTTATACTATATAGCAATAAAAAACAGTAATGAGTTTGCTTTTACATTCTTTATGGCGTTTTTTAAAATTTTTTCCCCATCTATACGTATAATACTTTATATAAATTCGATATATAGTTTTCAATCATAATTTAATCTAGATCGCTAAAAAATCGTTAAGCTAATTCTTAAAATTAATTTTGCTATAAAATTCGTTAAAAAATGTTTTACACTCGTTACGTATACTAAAAATGTAAAAAATGTATTATATATTATAAATAAAGCTATCAACGCTTATTTTGTAATTTTTCATATTTTTGTGTTCATCGTTAGGAAAAAATCGTGACTACAATGCGATAAAATAAATAAAGAAATTAGCGCTTGAGAAATCGCTCTGCACAATCCTGACTTACACTATATAGCTTTCGCGCGTTTAATTCGAAACGTACGAGCATAATTTCTTACCTTGTTATGGTGCTATTTTAGCTACGTATCTGCGTATATATTTATCATTGTTATCTATATACACGACTACATTGAAACCATTTTAAACTCGATCCCATCAGCTGGAATTGACGTCGAAGCGTATGTGTGATCAATAATATAACGATATGCATCATCGTTTGAATTAGGAGAAATTCCCTTATCATAAAGAAACTTTACTGTAACTCTAATTATGACATTTGATCGTAAGGATGCAATTTGTAGAGAATTATTGAAATTAGTTTGTAGCTAGTCGAATCTCAATTTTTCCACATGAAAACTGCATTTTATTAAATTAGAAAGTAAAAACGTTGCAAGACTTTGTTTTATCTTTTCTTGATATCAAGTTTTACTATCTAAAGCTTATGTGACTTTTACTCTGCTGGATGAGGGGTTTTCACTATTCTATAATTTTGATCTCGAACCTTTTTAATAAAATTTATACTTCACTTGTAAGTCGATTTATTTTGATATTATTAATGAAAGAGGCGTGTATATTTTAAAGATACTAAATAATGTAACAATCAGTTTATAAAATTGAAAACTGCTGCGCATTTGTTCCGGTAAATAATACTCAACAAATTATGATTAATGACATTTTTATAAAATACTGTAATAACGCACATATTGCGAGAGCATTATGACAAAAAGAAAGAAATTCTTGTATCAACTTCAGACGTCATTTTACAAATAGCACCTCTTTGATTAAACTTAATGGTATATTTAATTTCTGAACTTTGCTAAATGAAAACGTGTGAAAATATTGTAAAAAAAAACGAAATGCGAAAAGCGCTAACGCGTTTGTTGTAATCATGTAAGTTAAAACTTTTAAAAATAGAAGTTTTATAAGATAGCTTTTCCAGCAGCGTGTAGAGTCGCGGTAAGAAACGAGTCGCGAGAAAATACTTAAAATAGAATTTTAAATAAACTATTATACCGCGTTGTATTTTCAAAAAAGAAAAATAGCTTTGTCAGAGATTCCAAGAGTATCTGTACAGATGCTACAAATATATGCGCCAACAGAGAAGCGAGAAAAGCTAAAACATAGTCAGCCGTAGTCGTTATCCCTTCGAATTTCAGAATTCATTTTTTGTTGTATGTATAAGGTATACTAATGTAATCAGCGGAAGGAATGAGAAAAATAAGTGCGACAAAGCCAACTATTTTGTTTGACATTAATTCTATGTGTATTGATCCATGTAGAAACACACAGTACTTTTGCAAAAATGCTTTTGAACCGCTGATCGCGACGATGAAGTTGTACTGTATACGCATGTATAAATATACTTAATGTACATTATGTAATAAACATGTGATATATCGTACATGTGCGTACCGTAGGCTCGTTGCGCGATATACGTATGATTTAAATCTGTAGTATAAACGCATAGGGAACGGCGAACGTGTTTATGTATATTATATGAGCAGAATATAAATTGAGATTCGCGAAGAAAATAAAAAAAGGAGAGAGAAACAATGAAAGAAGATGCGCGCGATCAACTTTATTATGACGGAAATTGTTTTTAAATGAATAAGCTATAAACTAATCTATATAGATAAATAATTGAATTAATGTATATGTATAATGATATCGATATATATATAATACCTATAAACAAACGACTGCTCTACACTGTTAAAGTACAAATGTTTCATTTAATTATTTTTAAAATGTAAACTGAGGGAGGGTTAAGAGACTAGACGAAGAAAGAAAACGTGAATAAATATTAAAAGAGATGAGATGGGATAATCGAGAGTGCGTTCTATGCATATATTGTATAAGTCGATGAAAATTAAGTAAAAAAGCGACGCTCTAACTTTTATTATCTGTGCGTAAGACATATATATTGTTCAAGACAAATTGTAATCTAGTTTCAAACCTTGGGTTGGGTGTTTTATCGCATATGATCCGACATTGCAAAGCGCATCACACATTCATTGTATTTATTATTTCTAGAATTCATTCTTTTCATTCAATATAAATCCCTACCGCTAGGGTTTGTGCAACTCGAATTTTTCTGATATTATACCTCCCGTCAATAGCTCGCACACTTCTCCGCTATTCGTTATAGAAAAAATAATTCAGTTTTGTTCGCCGCTACAACAACGGCTTCTCTTATTTCGCCTATAGAATGTTTTCATGCTCTTGTACCACACTTTTCTCGTGTATTTTTGTACCTCGCCTATAATCTATTTTCCACACTTCACATCGCAGTAATCACTTGTATCAAAGCTTTTCTCTGGACGGCTTCATGATTTTGTCGTATTCCCGCATTTAACGTGTTCGTACTTTTCCGTTTCTTTTATGCAGATCATCACTGTACAAGACCTTAGATTGAAAGATTTCTTTGTTGCACGATATAGTGAGACTCAACATATCGAAAAGTGAACTACAAGCAAATACTATTGACAACAATATATACAAAGTTGTTTTCTCGTGAGAGACAGCGCGCGTGTCTTGTAAATGTATAATTAAAACGACTATTTTTTAAATATTTTCGAAAGGAGATGTGCAAGAATGAAGAATATAAATCTCGTTTCGCTGCGAAATTCATTCTGGTGGGGAATTAATTTCTGTCAATTCAACTAACTTCCGCATCTATGAGTCCTGCTCTATCATTTCGTAAAGGTGTGTATATATACATATGAGTATATCCAGGAAATTTCGGAAACAACTCGGACGGAAAAGTTGCAAAAAAATTTTCTTGAAGGCACACCTACCAGACCTGTTTTTTCTCATTCCTTAGGTCATTCTGAAAGAGAAAAAGCTCGCATGCACGGAAAATCTTAGGGCATATTTTTTTCAGGAGCAAAAACGACTCGAATAACCGAGAAATAATTAACAAAAGGAGAATTCATAAATTTTTTTCTCGAAAACTACGGACTTTTATAAAAATTTTATTAGAACGAAAATGTATTAACATTCATGAAAGAATGCTCTGAAATTTTTTCAGATTGATCCGGTACAATTTTTGATTTTTTAAAAATCCAAAAAAAAAAGAAATTTCGGAAAACGTAGTAAAAAACTGAAAAAATTTCAGAGCATTCATTATGAATTTTAAGACATTTTTGTTCTGATGAAATATTTTTAAAAGCCCGTAGTTTTCGAGAAAAAAAATCTATCAATTCTTGTTTTTTATAAATTGTTTCTGATTTTTCGAGTCGTTTTTGCTCCGGAAAAAATATACCCTAAGATTTTCCGTGCACGCGAGCTTTTTCTCTTTCAGAATGATCTAAGGAACAAGAAAAAAGTGGTCTGATAGGTGTACCTTCGAGAAAATTTCTTGCAACTTTTCCGTCCGAGTTGTTTGCGAAATTTCCTGAATTTACTCATATATGCACGCAAAGATATGAAATATGAAGTAAAATAAAAAATAAATACGGAAAAAATATATAGTCATTACATATATTTGCTAAACTTGGGAAAGTCGGCACTACTCTTAAAAACAGAATAGAATAAATTGAAAAAAATGTCGATTCTAAGGTCTCTGCACAAAAGTGTTCTACAAAAAGTATTAGGTTACATTAAACATATACATATATACATATATGTATATATATACATGCATATATATAATTCTGTATTATAATAACTCATTGTATCATAGTTAGTCTATTTGGCGTTAACGTGAGATAATCTAAAGTGGGAGCATTGCATCCCTCAGCCAACCCGAACAAATCTATATCTGTAAATTTCGTAATGAAATGAAAACTATATATATAAACTGTATGATACATGCAGACTTTGTGTAAAATTTATAAATATCTTTTTTCGTTGCATCTTCGCCGGTTCGTATAAAATGTGCAAAATAAATTGCGTAACGTTCAACGAGCAAACGAAAAAGTGGACTCGATTAGTAAAGCAAAAGTGAAGAAAATGCATAGAAAAATCTGATCGAATATTTTAATCGTTTTAATATTTCAGATAATCTTGTCAGGTAACATACATACATGAACATACATACACAACACAAACACTATTATGTATACATGACGCTCCTAGACGCGCTTATTTATGCGCGCGTGTGACGTAAATAAATAAGAACCGTTCGGTTGATTATTTTCAGCTCGATCTGTACTTTCCTTTCGTTCTCTGCGTTTTTTCCGTCTTTCTCATTTCGTGCGTTTGTAAAAAAGATGCTCTGTAAAAAAAAAATTCGTGCCAATTACATTGCGTAAATAAAATGTATGTATATTTAATGATTAATATACAAATGGTTTCGGGGGAATAATAAATAAGGGAGAAGAAAAACGAGACCGAAACAGATTATAAGGCCAAAAAGCAATCTGACTGTATTAAACGTGTGGATAATTTAATCGCGCCTGATGCTTTTCCTTTCTTTTTTCCAGAATATTATTTCTTACCTTGTATGTATCTCGCAATACTTTGTAATTTCATTGAATAGAAGGTAGATAGGGGTGAAACGTTGTTTAAGTTAACTTCATTAAAATTTTTTCGACTATTACTGTGATTCAAGCGCTGAAAATGACCCGGTAAAAATGCTGCTTCGTTACGAGGTGCGTCAAAGCGTCATATAGAAATGCTCGACGATAAAAAATTGTTTACTTTTGTACATATAGCGCGTTGCTTTAAGAAAGAGTTAGGTTTTGCGTTGTTTCTATTGCATGGTATTCGTGAAAATTAAATCCAGGCGTAGAAAGGAACGTTTTGTAAAAGTAGACGAGCATACGAAAAGCGAACTTTTTGTTTGAGAAAAAAAGACAGACATTTAAACAAAAAAAGTATTACACAGCGTTCGCCTCAGTGAGGTTCGTGTAGCACGGCAATAAACCTTAAAACGCGCGCAATTTCTTCGCGATAAGTTCCGATTATCGAGTCTTTTATTATCGGGACTCTGCGCTTTAGCCTTTAAAACCCATTTGTTCTGTATCAACTGAGAACGTTACAGCGAGAGAACAATGTTGAAACTATCTTCGCTGCTTCTGCTGCTTCTCGTCTCTGAACGATTCGTACGTGTACACTTAAAAGGAGCCTGAAAATCAATTCAAATTTCAAATTTCGCGCGACAAAGCGACAAAAAATAAAAACAAGTAATTTGCTTGTAATTAATAATTAAAATAAATTCAGAAAAACTATAAATATAATTTTACGAAATTTCGAATTATTTTTAATATCTGAAGAAGAAACTTGAAAAATGTATAGCACGACATTGAAATTATTAATTGATTTTCAGACCTCTGTGAAAAAAAATTCTAATGGCATGCTTCTGAAAATCTACAGAAAAGGATCATTTTTAAATTAAAATCTGATCAAATATTATTGCAGAAGACATACAATGATTTAAGAAAAGATTGACAAAAAAAACAATATCTTGTTATATCTACGTACTAGCTCAATATTCATGTGAACTTTCGACGAAATGTACAAACATTAACGGGAAATGGTTTTTTTTACTGATTCCTCGAAGGCGAGCAGACTGCTCTGGTGCATAATATTTACATGCTTTCGAAAAGATGTTCTCTCTAATCTAAGAGAAAAATATTTGTTATCACTTTAGGATTATTTTGTTTGACTATCAAAACGATTATAAATAAGAATGACAATCATAAAAGCGAGCGAACCTAACGATAGCACATATAGAAGAACATATTTTCCAAATGCATGTAAAAGATTGCAGAAAATAAAGATTTAACAAGAAAACGTATATAAATGAAATTAAAGGACGCCGTTAAACTCTACTTATGTCGTTCATCATATATAGAGAAATCATATAATAAATATCTAAGGAATACAACCAACTTTTAGAGAATTAAGAAAACTTGTGTAAAAGATCTGCATTTGCATGGTATCTTGCTAAAAAAAATATAGTAATTTTACGTGTAATGAAACGTTGTTATGTAAGGTAAAGGCGATTTTAAAAAATCCCGATACAAGACGCGCGGCGAGAAGAGTAGATAATTTTAAAGGAAATGAAGTGCGATGGCAAAGCAAGTGGATGATAAAAATTCTTAAAAAGCGTCCGTGTGAATTTTAACCTTCGTTTTAACTGTAAAAAAAAAATAATAATAATGGCGTGCAGAGCGTCAAGCTTGCAACTACGAGATTTTAAAATCTGAAATTTTAATAAACACCATGGGAAAACTGAAAAGAAAATCCAGGCTTTGACGCTCGGTACGGTTTTTGTCGATTCACAAGTTAAATAATGCCGAGCTGCACATTACGCGCTCAATATTTTCGCCAATAGTCGTACAGAAAGCAAGAGATTACAGAAATATACATACGTACTTTTTTCATTGCTATATATATTTACATACAGTGTAAGCGGTGATTCATTCGTGAATTTACTACATAGAGCGATTGAATGTAATTACAATACTTCGTTGTTATTAATTTCTATACGTCGATCGTAGATATTATACCTAATGGGATATAAAAAGAAATTCGTATTTTTTACCATTAAGTTTTAAATGCTATACATTTTAAATAGTTATATATATACATATATATATAATGAAGATATTGTATTCTCTTGAGAGATCCATTTTGCACTACCCCTCCCTCTACCGCATCGATTTCCATCCTTCTCTTACTCCCTGTCTCTTTATCTCTCTTGCTCCCTTGAACAAACAAACAAGTGTATATCGTCCCTTTCGAAAAAATGGTGTTGTACTTTTTCATATAAAAAGGCATTGCCGAAATAAATATGGGGTTGGAAGACTTGAAATTAAAAATTTCGCTGTTGTTATTCATTTTAACCATATTTCTATCCTTAAACTCCAAAGAAAAAAACATCCCTAAAAATACGCTGTGCAAATAAGCTGAACTGAGATAATTTAAGCTGACAATTTCAGTCGAAGAAACTAAAGTATATTAGATTCTAATGCTTTAAATACGAAAAAAAACTAAAAGTTCCAAAAAGATATTGTTTTTTTATATATACCTATATGGCCCTCAATCCTTCAAGGAAGGGTTCTGACATTTTATTTGTATCACCATATTTTAATCGAAGACTCTCCATTTTTTCTATTGGTTTTTTTTTATTTGAGCTTACTGAAATCTCCGATTGAGATTTTTACAGCTATGTACAGAGGTGATATTTACAATTTTTCACAATCTATGGAGTTAAATATTGTATTATACATGAATACATAGTTATATACTTAATTTTTCTAATATAGGTGTAGAACTAAATATTAAGATTGCAGTTTTCAAAGAATATATAGAGATTATTTTTAATGTTGTGATGTTATACTCGGCTAGAAGAGGCTTTATATTGTACAGAGAATAAAAAAAATATATATAATGATTTTATTATTAAAGATTAGTTATCATTGTAGTTGTCAAAATAGTATAAGATCCCTATAGTAAAATATTTTATATCTAGATGTCCATATAATAAATTATAAATACTTCTAATAATATGTATAGGAGCATTACATGAATCACTATCGCTGATATTGCAGAATTTATTCTTCATTTTTTATCATTTATAACATTACTTTCTGCAGTATCACATATAATTGGATTATCACCAACATTCGGTAAACTCATGGCGGATGCAAGCCTTAGTGCCTGAAAAAAAAATTGCAGATTTTTGTATCGTATTATACAATTATACACAGACACTAAACTATATACTTTACATATAAACAATAACAGTTATTAAAACCATCATTTTATAATAATTTATTAATATAGCGTCAGTGTAATTATTGCTTGAGACATCTATTATTGAAGAAAATTTACCCTTATTCGATCCCTTCGTGCTGCATAAAGAACCCAAAGTATGTAAGTCGCCATAATAATAGCTGGTATACAAATTCCAGCTATAGTCGATGCACCTCTTGCAAATACATGATAAATTGCAATAAGAATAATGGCTAAGGCTGCTCCACCAGCAACGTAACGACCTGTGCGTCTTCTTTCCTCCTAATTTTATAACAAAAAAGAGTGAGTGAGTTTACAGTTTTTACAGTGTATGAGCCGAAAGCGATTTAAAGCATATACTTTAGTGGGAAGAAGTAACTAAAAAAGTAAAAGAAGATCAAATTTCGGCATGTTCTATTTCAAAATGCGCAGATGAACTTCATTTATTAAAAAATCAAAAAGCAAAAAAATAAACGCTGTGAAAATCTATTAGAAAAGTTCTGACGTGTGTACGAACCGAATACTTCGATTTCGGCTCATGATTTCATGGTATTGGTTCGAATCCATAGTAACGTTTAAAACAAAAATCTCATAAGTTGGACATACAGTCTTTTCTTTTTGTGATCTTCATCGAAAAACTTTCTCTCGATAGAATGAACAACCCTTATTTCTGTAGCGCATCCCCGTATTGATTCTTAAAATGAAAGACAAAAACAAACGTAAGCCTGTACCTTGTAATCATGATTGGAAGATTCATCGTCGGGACGTAAAATATCTTGAGACGAAGTCACGGACTGCAGCTGCATATTGACATGTATATTTTCACTGGATTTTTATTTGATTACACGATTTATCATGACCAATAACTCATGGTAACGACACAATTTGCCCTTTCGGATTGATCGTCTCGTATATTATCGTTGGATAACTGATGAATTCCTCACAAGCGAAAACAAGCCATTAAGTGAAGAATAGCCGATACTTTTTTTTTAAACACTTTCATATACGAAAGAAACTTTTTCTATTTTCAAACGCGTGACTTCAATACTTGATGTATGTTTTCCGTTTAAAACAGCAACCTAACTCTTTGGAACAAGTGCATTCTATCGAAAGGAACGGGGATCTAAAAGTCAATGAAAAATTCAAATTCCCCGCCGTACCATATGTATATTTAAGTAAAAAAGAAGGACAATGAATTAACAACGTATTAACGCAACATAAAACACTATATCACATGTACACACTGTATCACATTTTACTATGATTCCATTATTATTATTATTTCCCAAGTATTCTATGCGCCACGCAGTACTTTCTTTTTCTCACCCCCGAAAATTTGAATTTTATTCGATTGACTTCGAAATCGTACGAATTACTCTCGGCGGAAGCGGAGCGGCGAGTGATGCGAGAGAAGGAGCCGATGCCGGCGCGGAGAGCGTAAAACGCGCGCGATCGGGTAATTTCACCGGCTATCGTATATAAATCGAGCGAGCAGTGTTGCGATAACAAACAAAAAGACGCGGCCGCCTACGCAGCGAAAATTTGCATCTTGCCGCTGATGCTCTCCGCGCCTCCGCTCGCCGATACCACCGGATGTGCGGAATCGGCGTCTACTATATATATAGTGTATACACATGTACGAACATCGGCGATGAGCCCAGCGGGGCGAAATTCTTTTTCTCTTAGGCAACGTGCGGCTTGATGCGAGCTTTTTTTTTAAAAAAAGAAGTATTTCTGGTTACTCGTATTGCTTGCGGGAATCGGCTGTGACTTTTTCGAGCGGCGAACTCTTCGATCGCTCTTTGCCGAGTGGACGGATTTTCGCGATGCGGCTCGAGAAAGAATTATAACGTGTTTGGCACAAAATTACATGTGTTTTTCGTACACTCGCGTATAAACGACGACGGGAGCTTGTTTTTCCTGCTAAAAGAAGATACCGGGATTGCCGGTGATAAACGAAATCCGTGAGTCTTCCAAGAGCCCTTTCTTCGTTGCTCGCAGTGTACGGATGGTCTGAGATATATGTAATTTTGAAAATTGGATACATGCAAATCTGGTGAGCAAGTGGAAACGATGAAATGCACAGGAAACTGATTAAAAGTTGGGGAAAGAGCTGTAATAAAGAAAGATCGTAAATGAACATTTCGGGGAATGAATTGTAAGGTTTGAAGAAAAGTATATATAATCAATCGAACGTTATTTGCAAAGAGATTTTCGTGATCTCTTTCATAGGTTCTGAGAATTATCACAACTTTTTGTAAATTGACTACTTTTATAAACCCTTTATGCAGATAATAATCATTATTAACGAGAGACATATAATTACTTATATTAATATTTATTTACAATTATTTACATTGACAAAAGAAATAATTGGATTCAATTAAATTTTATCAACATAATGAATTAGTATTTTTAGTAATAAATACAATATCTAATGTAATACTGAAGAATGTCTATATTTTTTTATTCAAATACTTTGAATAATTTTTTTATTCTAGTAAAATCAATTATTTTCAACAAATCAACTAAAACATTTTTAATGGAAATACTGACTGTATAACCAAATCATAATAAAAACAAACTTTATTAATCTCAATAAAAACAAACTTTAATGTACAAAGTAGAAGAAATCACTTAAAAATTCGATAATTGAGTTGATCACTTCTTGAATATTTTCAATAAAGGTGCTATACACACAATGCTACCTTTTATACCACCGCACAATGAATATCATGCTAAAGTGGTGTCAAGTTATTTTGTTAAAGAACACATTTCATCGAATGTACATTCTTCTTGAATATGAGGTAAATGCTTTTTCATTGTTGCTATAGGACACAGTGTTTGAGATGTGCAGCCAGGAATTGGAACTGGACGCTCTTGATGTAATAAAAGTACACTTGGTCCTTGTGCTTCACAGCTGAAAAGAGATAGTCTTATGTTAGTTTAAATTCTAAAATTTAAATGTTTCAAGTTTGAATGCTTGTTTAAATGGAGTTAACATAAGTGGAATATTTACTCATATAAAACGAAAGCTATATTGCTTGCAAAAGCATCAACAAGACTAACTTTCCAATTTCTAGAATCCTTGTGAGTTTCAAAAGATTTGTGAGTCAAATGATCTTTTTCTTTACTTATGCCTAATATTGATAGCATTTTAAGTATTGTGCCAGAATGAGTAAAATATGCTGTCACTGAAGATTTGTTGTCAGATCTATTAAATGTTAAATAATTACATATTATTATACATTCTATTACAGTTTACATAATTTGAAAATTAATTTGAATTTTAAGTTTATTATGCATATGACACTTACTCAAAAAATGTAAACATATCGATGAGAGCTGGACATGCTTGATTATAATTGAGTTGATGTCCATACCCATCAACCCAATAATATTCTAAATCTTCCATAAATTCTAAAACCTATAAATATTTCATAAATAAAATACCTCAAATAAAAATTAGTAAATAAGTTAATAAGACATTAAGTACAATTTTAAAGAGTAATAGTAAATACCTTCATGTCATCAAGTGATAATGTATCGCACCATGGTGATTTTTCATCTCCATTCCAAGCAGTCTCAAAAGCACATATCAAATATATGAAATTCACGCTTTCTGTAAATAAGAAACGTAATTGAAGAAGCATTGATTTTTTAAAAATTTAATTTCGCAAATTCAAGGTATTGAATACCATAGTCAAGTTTAAATCCAAGTCGTTGAGAAGTTTCAGAAACAACTTTTTGAAATATATCACTCTCAATAAATAATTCTTTTTCTTTATATGTTTCTGGATTTTTATCTACTTCTGTGCGCCAACGTTCACATCTCTTGTAAAACTACAAGACAATATTTATTACCATAACATTATTCTCAAAATCATAATATTCTGAAATATATATTTTACCCTTAAAATGGGATCTTTATGCTCAGGTTCTGGAAAAGTAATATTTTCACTTTGATACTGACCAAATAAACCAAGGACAAATGACTGTGCACTTTTTTCTGTTCGTTGAGTTGCAGTATATTTAAACTGTAAAAAAATATATGTATCACATTTCAGAGTAAATACATTTCAAAGTAGTCAAACAAAAACAAGTACAAACCTTGAACATATCAGGATCATAATTATCTAAAAGAACATTTGGAAATCGAGACTGCATTCTTTCCGCAAGATCAATAAGCTCATTCTCTCCTTCTTCAGCTAAAATCATAGTCTTCTTCTCATCAAAAGGTAATGTCCATTTATAAAATTTTTCAATAGTGTGAGGCGATAGCTCAGATTGATTTAAATCATAACTTTGAATAATTTTCTCTTTTAAATCAGGAAGTATATTTATCATTGATTTAACGTGCTTTTTACTAGGGTATCTTGTTCCATGACGTACAACTATCCACATTTTTTTTTCTGTGCATCCTGAAACACGAAATTCATAATAAATTTAAGTATTGCTTACTAAAAAATCGTTTTACATAGACAAGAAAAATAAACTATTACCAGGATAAGTATGCTGGGAATCATTGAGATTTGCAACAAATCTGTATGGAGTTTTTGTACTTAATTTACAATAGTACTGTTCACTATTTAAAAAGCAGTTTTGAGCTAATGTTCTGTGCGTAAAACTCGTGATAAAGACATAAACAAACAACGTTAATATTGTTTTCGTCATGTTAGCCTGTAAAGACACAATTTTATAAAAAAAATTTTTCATAAAATAAAAAACAATTTAAGTTTAAGGTTATAATAAAAGCATTCTTACACGTTTGTGTTCTTACCATTTTTAATTATAAATTCAAACAATTAATATAAATAAAATAAATAAATAAATATAGCAGAATGCAGTAACCGCTACATATGATTGATAAAAGTTTTTTACAAAAGAAAATAAAGAAATGTAAACATTCCGTCGTCGGCAGCGTACGCCCTCTGATTCTCGCAGCGGTTTTGTCGTCTGCAATGTGTCTACTCTCTAGTCTCTCGTCATTCATGCGCTTGCTTGCGCTGCTCTCCCTCCCATTGAATTATATTTTTATTAATCTCGAATGTTTGTACTCTAAGGAATTCAGCAAAAAATAGTTTTTAGTACAAAATTTCCCCCCTTTCGTTTAATGGCAATCTATAACTTGTAGATTTTAGTTATTCTAGACTAATATTTGCACAATATTTTTGCAAAGAACGCGTGAATCGAAGAAGCTGTAATTTGCAGAATCGATTTCTTCTACCTCGATTCGTTTTAGTAACCAAAATATAATCGTTTCTGTAATTAGTAAGTTTAAAGTCTAGTTTTACTGGATGCTGAATTCCCTGCATCTTATAGCCCTCTATCGGATTCCTTGAGCTGCAGACGACGTGAAAATATCGGAAAAATACGAATAACATGTTGGTTCGTAGTATTTTTGTTAAAACATTTTAACAACTAAAATGGCAGTTTTTACGTTGTCAAAGGCCTTCAGGCGACTTAATATATTTCGAAAAGGTGAGCTTCTAATTTGTTACTGTCTATGTACGTTTATTCAGTCAATTATTGTATTTGAGTGTTATTTGGAAAACATAACCTATTGAATTTCGTTTCAATGAAATATTTCCTTTTTTAAAAATCTTTGCAAGTAGGTTATCACTAAATTAAGTAATTTATAATTGGTTTTCAGAAATTATTGCAGCTCCTCTATCAACTCAAGGAACAGAATTGTCAAAAGTTAATCCAATTTTTTTACAACCAGTGAAGCCAACCATCAAACTTGTTGAAAATAATCTTACGTTTACTGCAAGATCAGTTGGTCTTACTTTTGATGTTCCAAGAACTCGCTTTCCATTAAGTAAAATTATTGATTGTCCTATAGTACCCGGTGTTCAAATTGATGAACCATTAAAAAATGAAATTGAAAAAAGTGATATTACACCTGATAAAGTTGTAGAGGTACCTGCTGCCAATATTATTGAAAAAAAAGCTCATCGATTGATAGTAATAAGAAGGAAAAAAATGAAGAAGCATAAGCGAAGGAAATACCTTAAAAAAATGAAATATACTAGGTTAAAAAGACAGGCCAAGAAAGATTATGCACGTGAAAAGGCTTATCAGGGAGAACTTCAAGAAATGATTACAAAAGCCAACAGTTTCGATGCAAGGGAATACGTTGCTGAGAAACTTAACATTTTAAAAAGGAAAAGGCTACCAACTAAATGGAGAGGAGAAATTATACCTGAGTCGATGATTTTGCAGTTTATAAAAGAAGCAAAAGAAAGAAAAGCATACAAACACAAATTGCATAACTATAGGTTAAAACTCGATTAATGTCCATAAATCACATTATGTAAAGTTGTCTTTATAATTAAATTAAAATTTTGTAAAGTATACATTAAAATAAACAATTTAAATCAAAATGGTGAGTAATTGATACTATTAAATATAATTAAATTTAAATTATATACCATTAAATTGGTGACGGGAAAGTAATTTATGTATGAACAACATAATATTTCATAAATAGTTTACTTGGCTTTGTACAAAAATAAGTAACAAGCACAATTACACTTAAATTCTATTATTTACAATTATGCTCCAATGTGATTAGATATTTGTAAAGGATTTAATTTTTTGCTTATTATAAAATTACAATAACACTTATGCATACTGCACAAAGATACAAATACAAAATAAAAGCATGATAATAAATATCTTTTATTCATACAGTTAAGAATGTTTCTAAATAAGAAAAAATTCTTCTACAGGAGAAAACCAAATAATACTATTATTCATCGAGAGACACAGAATGTTACATACTCAAGGGAGTACTATCGGTCCTAAACTGATTTTAAATTTGTGTTCAGAAAATACAAAAATTTTTTGTAGCAGATTGTTTTGGCTTCAAAATAAGTTTCATAAATTTTTGAGAAACTTCGACAAATTTACATTCATCTTTCACAAGAATAATTCACCAAAATTCTTTTGTACGACTAACAGAACTCCATGAAGTTAGATTTTAGTGAGTTTTTAATCAACATTAAATTAAACTTAAAAAAGAACAGCGATTTGCAACGCACCATGTCAACAGAAGGTCGGTACTGTATTTAAACTTGTTAAACGCACTACCATGAATTATAAAATAATTTGCATAACTGAATGCAAAATAATGCAACTAAACATAAAATCACTGATGCCTAACGATAGAACCTAGTTGTCGCATCGATGTAGTTTATTCTTTACTTGCGGATAAATAGTCTAGTAAACTTATTAGATACATGTACATACGTATCATTCAGTGAGAAATTAATAAGCTATAAATTTCTCATTCAGTTTTACACGAAAATGATCGTCTTTATAGTCAAAGACACATGCGGCATACGCACACACACTCTCACACACACACATGCACATTGTATTATTAGGGGTAATTTGAGCTAGCTGTATAGTATAAAAATTCGTATTCATATAGAGATGAAAATTATTGGTACAAACGCGCAGTATACGACGATGCACGTGAATAATATATTGCAAACGACAAAGGATGAGGAGGTACACAGTACACATGTATAGACAATTGAGTTTATCACGTGGGAAGCATCTGGCCCTTCTTGACTTCCAAGACCTTGGGCTTGGCACTGTACAGAGTCCTGCCGGTGCGCAGGTTGTCGTTCCTCCCCGAGAAGTAGTCCTCGATCTCCTGGAGGGACTTGTTCTTGGTCTCCGGCAGGCAGATGTAGAAGTAGACGGTGCCGAGGATGGAGATGGAGCCGTAGAGGAAGTAGACGCCCTGGCGGCTGATGCTGTCGACGAGGAGGCCGTAGGTCTTGACGACGCTGAAGACGCTGAGGTGGGCGCACATGGTGGTGAGGCCGCCGGCGAGGCCGCGGATCTGCACCGGGTAGATCTCGCCGATCATGATCCAGGGGATGACGAGGAAGCCGAGGGTGCTGGCGATCACGAAGCCCGTGATGCAGAGCATCGGTATCCACTCGTAGTCGGGCGAGAGCCGATCGCCCAGGCTGACGCAGGCCCCGAAGCCGAGCATCGTCACGCCGCAGCCGATCGACGAGATGAAGGTCATGGGCCGGCGGCCGAAGCGCCGGCAGGCGATGCAGGCGGCGATCGTCGAGACGAATCGCACGGCGCCGAGGACGACGGTGAAGACGTAGGCGTTGAGCTTGATGCCCGCGCCCTTGATTATGTCCACGAGGAAGAAGGTCACGGCGTTCGTCCCCGTCCACTGGTAGATCAGGAAGTAGAAGAACAGCAGGAGGAACGGCTTGAGGGCGTTCGGCTGGACGAGCGCCCTGACGATCTCCCGGGGATCGGTAAGCCTCTTCAGGTTGTTCTTGTTCGAGAAGTTCACCAGGGTGTCCATCTCCTCGTTCAGGTCGTACGACGTGCTGCGGAACTTCTGGAGCGACTCGCGCGCCTCCTGCTGCTTGTTCACGGAGATCAGGTAGGACGGCGTCTCGGGGAAGAGGAACATGAGGAGGACCGCGGCGGCCGGCACGATCGCGCTCACCCCGGCGACGCTGTTCCAGTCGAGCAGGGCGCCGAGGGCGTACTCCACGAGGACGCCGGTGCTCACCCCGACGCTCGCGATCGCCGTGAGCATGCCCCGCAGGTGGGGCTGGGTCACCTCGCTCGTGTAGACCCGGGCCGGCGCCCCGACCATCCCCGAGCCCAGGCCGGTGAAGAATCGGCCCGCGTAGATCATCCGCACGTCCGTCGCGTAGTAGATGAGCAGCCAGCCGAGCAGCGCCGGGATCTCCGTGACGATGAGGGAGTTGCGCCGGCCCAGGACGTCCATCAGGTAGCCCGTGCATAAGCAACCGATCGGCGTGCCGATCGCCGACATGCTCGCTGAAATTTTTTATACATATGAATTCTGATCTGAGCCTTTACATTCGTTCGCATTCAATTATCGCGCGATTGTTAAAGCCCGACTTTTCAATTCGAATTTTAGCTTTCGAGTTGAGAAATGAAGCTTGCGAGGAGAGTCAATGTCCTTTCAAAAAATAAGGGATCGTATGTCATGATACGCGAGCTTTAATTTTTCAGCTATAAGGAATCATTATCCAGTTTTATTTAAATACAAAACGTTCTTTGCTAATATTTAAAAAAAAATTTATTAATTCATAAAATATATCGAAATTATTTTTTTTTTATACTAAATAAACATTAGTGCGAATTAAACTCAAAATTACATACAGAGCAGATTATACAGTTTGGCACCTTTGCCAGAATTGAAATAAATTTGAAACAACCGAAAAAGCATTGCCTAATCATACAATAGAAATGAAATAACAAGAAATCACGAGGTACTTTGCCTCCACAATGTCTGCAACATAATAGTTTATCATTTTACGAAACTTCGAGATTGCATTTAAAAACTTGAATAATTATACGTATAATCAAAAAGTCACTTTATTTCAAATGTTCCCTTTATTTCTAAGTAATTTGATTTTTATTGTATAATCTCTCTATATAAGTACTTATATGTAAATCAATTGTTTTTTCATCAATTCCCTCGTGGCGTGAAATTTGAATTCCTCAAACTTTGAAATTCTCTCTACCTAACAAAAACTAATATATAAGTATATCGCTCACCAATCCAGGACTTCTCCGACGAGTCAATCGGAATAGTCGAGTTGAGCCCTTCGAGCTGGGGTATGGCGATCGCGGAGAAGCCGAAAACCATTCCCGTATTGATGGTCCCGAGTTGCGCCACGAGGGCGGCCAGGATCTGTCTGTAAGGACTGCCCTTGCGATTCTTCCTCTCGGGCGCGTCCTTCTTGTGGCTGGCGTCGATCGTCGCCGCTTGTATTTTCGTCGCATTGCAGTTCTGGTCGACGAGCGCGGCTTTCTCGGCGTCGAGCACTACGGAATTTTTCCTGCACAACAGAGATAATCATAATGTCATAATGCATATGCGTAAACGTTTGCGTATGTGTTATATATATATGTGTAGTGTGTATATACGTAAACTAATATATACGTATACGCGATAGCGAAAAATATTACAAAGTCATATCACCGGAAAGTTAAAAAGAGGAAAAAAAGGCCGCAGGCGATGAAGGAGATCTGGTCGAGAGGAAGAAATCCAATCGCGTCTGACAGCGCGGCTTTGACTTTCCATCGATCGTTCATTTAGATACTTATTACACTATTTTCATGTTTTTTCCAATCGAGCACGTGGATCTGCACGGCGCGATGTTATTGCAAATCAATTTCTTGTTTATACGTTATCGCGCGCGGCGCTAACGCGCGACCTCACGTGTGAGAGCGTATGTATATGCAAGTGCGTTAAAAATTACAAAACACACGGCGTCTATAATGTAATGCATGCGCGAATACATATGAATTTTATTATCCTCGTATCGCGCAAAAAGTGGCGGAGGTGCATTTAGGAAATATGCACTTTTCTTTGGTCTAGAATTGGAGATAATATTTTTTAAGCTAGAGCTTCCGGATCGATCGCACTTTCTTCTGTAAGCTAAAAGATGATAAAAAATGTCGTGAGACATGGCAAAAGTTCTTGACAACCATATTTCTGAGCCATGTTACGTATTTTTTTTTAAATTAATACGTCAAATTACTGGTATGATAACAACTATACGTTCCCGAGGCGCCAACAAAATTTCAAATTAGACTAAAATAAAGTGCAGCCAAAGAGCTTCAAGTTAAAAAAAATATATTCAGATTCAATGCACCGATCAAAAGTTATGCCCGTTAAAAAAAATAATAATAAAACTGCGATTTTTTTCTTCGCATGCCTTACAAAAATAAAATAAATAAAATAAAATATAAAAACATAAAAATGCGATTTTTTTCCACATGCCTCCATATTTCCCATATTCCTCGGCATTTTTTATCATCTTTTGGCGTACAGAAGAAAATCCCATCGGTCCGAAAGCTCCAGCATAAACATTTTTTTCGAGTGCATTTTTTTCATTGGAATTCGACATATACGTAAAAATAGGCAAATTTGAAAATTTAAGTGCAACGTTTCTCGACGCTGATGTTTTCTTTTCTATTCAAAGCATGCATGAGCCGTGCAAATGTGTATGTAGGTGTGTAGTGATATACGCCATCCAAGCTACTGAAAATATCATCGGCTTTGAAACTTTGCTGCGTAAACAAACCGCTCGACACGAGATTCACGAGACTACTTTATATCTGAAATTCAAAGTCGTGGCGTATTTTCCCTCGAGTGCGAATAGATATGCGATAACACGCAAGCTGCTCACATGTGTGTGTATATGCCGAATTCTAAAAAAAGTATGCACTCTTCTCTTACTTTTCATCAGAGCTTTCATCAAAGTAACTTTTCATCAAAACTTTTTATCAAACTTTTCATCAGAGCATCGAATTTGAGCATATTTTTTTTTTATTAAATTAAAGTTCTGTCATTTTACTTTGTCGCAGTGTAATTCATAATTTCGTTTGTGCTCCGGGATAATTCGCAGTTCTTATTATTCTAATACTTTATCATATTCATTTCTTGCAAAAATCATCATTTGTCTTTCAGAAGAAGGTCCGACTGGATCAAAACTCTAGCTTAAAAAAAAATTTCGAATTCTAGACCAAAAAAGTGCATTTTTTAAATGGAATCGGACGTATAGGTATACATATCATAGGAAACCCCGGCCGTCAACGGACTCGCTACACAGTATGCGTATGTTTCTTTTCTCGCGCATCTACATAGGTATATATCCAGCAACTGTAGGAAACTCTCGACTATTTTCGGAATTGGCGTCGTGTGCATAACGAAAATATACGGTCGATAAGATTCGACCTACGTACGTGTATACGTGTAATCGTGCGCTTGCGGTTAAACGTTTCCTCCAACCAATTTTTCGTTCTTTATTGTTTTTTAAACGAATTTCACAAAACGAGCGCAGGTACACAGAGATAAATTCTACAGAGAGGCTACACTCGTTGGTTGCCTTTATATTTTTTTGTTCGCCTCGAGGTCACGGGCTGTGCCGGAGACATTTTTATTACAAATTAGAAATCGCATCGATTATTCGCAATTCTTAACGTGAAGCTTTCTTGACTGTACTAATTTTCGTAACTTCATTCGCTCTACTTATTTTGAATCTGCATACACTTTGTTGCTCGAGTCGAAGTATCATTTCATCCTTTATTCCCTTCCGAAGGAAATTTTAAAATTTCGAACTGCGGCGTTCCGCAAAGCGAAGCACCTAAAATTCCGTCATTCAACATCAGTTTCACGGCTCGCTGCTTTCCTTCTCTTTATCGCTTTCAACGCCTGTCCAACCGCGAGGACTGCCTCGTGCCTTCGCCTCCCGTCCGCAGCGTCGACTACAAGCGCATATAAACGCTTTTTAATTTCACATATAAATATGAATCGAGCACGACGGCGACGACGGCCTCGCCGAGTTCGATGCGAAAAAAATCGCACACGTGCTTATAATACACGCGTCGCGCGTTCGAAACGCGCATCGAACGCGAGCATTTGAATTTCAAATCCAGGCGTGCGCGCATTGTCGGAGGCGACACCTACAATACCGGCCACTTTGCGCACGCACGCCTGCACGCATTCGCGACTGCCAGCACGGATAAAGTCGCGCGAAATCATGACTTGGGCTTCGCCTCTTCTTCTCTTACAGCCTACGTGCCTCTCGCGTATCGAGAAAGTCCAGTCTCGCCATGGTCGCGCGCGTCAGCTGGATTCTGCGCTGCTCGGCCGCTGCGGCAGCTCGCCGGCTGCGGACAAGTGGCGATGCGAAATTCATCGGCCCCAGACGAATTTCCACGGTTTTCCCGGTAAGCCCGTTTAACACAATAGCGTCGCTTGTCTTTTTGCGTTTAAGTCGTTCGGTTGGTCGAGCGCTTCGGTGGGGGAGGGGGGAGTGCGGATTCGCGAAGGTGTGTGTTCGCGGTTACTCGAAGCGAATTGTTTGGTTAGGTATACGCTGTGTGTGTGCGGCGTACATTGTTTCGATTGGCTTGTGGCGCTGATAAGATGTCATTTTTCTGTTTTCGTGTTTGCGTACATTCGATCGGAATTCGAGCGAGAGATTGGCTTTTGAGTACTAGGGTGTGGTAGGATTTTGATTTTAAATAGGTGGGTCGCACTTTTGGTTTTGGATTCTGGTTAGAAAAAATTTGTGGAGACTCTCGCAGTTCTTCTGTCATGCTCGTAAAAGTATTCGAAAAATTAATGCTAGGCGATACCCTCGATTCCTGCGTTCCACGGAATAACTCGCGTACTGGCGAGATAATACATTTGCGCGTATTTTGCATTGCAATTTTTGCGAGGCAACTTTGTTCTCCGCAGCCAAAATAAGTATTTCGCTTAAATACACACGTTACCGTTTTTTTCTTTCGTACAATTTTACAAACATTGAACGAAAAACCAGTTTCTTATCCCCACCCTGTATTTGCATACTTATATAAATCTCGGGTGAAATGAGTTCTGAAAGAACGTTTTTAAAATACACCTGATCCATTGACATGTAAATTTACCGTCGCCAATATTGTTTATTAAGTTGAACCGTTTTAAAGGTCAAGCGAGCCACTAATGCCATTGGCCTCAAAGTTTTTGAGATATACTTCAATGCACTCGACGCAATAACAAATCGCTGATCCCTATATTCGATGTTAAATAATTTGCATTAAAAATCGAGAGAGATTTGTACCTGGAATTTCCATCTCCGCAATTGTTTTTCGTAAAATAGAAAGAAATGCAAAGCATTGGGACAACATATACTGATAACGCGCATTGCAATGCGCTCGAACAATAGTCGAAGAAAAAAATAAGGTATAACCCGAGTATTCGTATTATCTATACCTGTACACATATATGAGTATGTCCAGGAAATTTCGGAAACAACTCGGACGGAAAAGTTGCAAAAAATTTTCTTGAAGGCACATCTACCAGACCTGTTTTTTTCGTTCCTTGGGTCATTCTGGAAGAGAAAAAACTCGCTTGCATGGCCGATCGTAGGGTATACTTTTTTCCGGAGCAAAAACGACTCGAAAAATCAGAAATAATTTATAAAAAACAAGAATTGATAGATTTTTTTTCTCAAAAACTATGGACTTTTTAAAATATTTCATTAGAACAAAAGTATCTTAAAATTCATCAAAGAATGCTCTGAAATTTTTTTCAGATTGATCCGATACAATTTTTGATTTTTCAAAAATCCAAAAATATCCAAATTTTGGAAAACGTAAAAAATCGGAAAAAATTTCAGAGCATTCTTTGGTTAATTTTAAGATATTTTTGTTCTAATGAAATTTTTATACAAGTCCATAGTTTTCAAGAAAAAAATCTATGAATTCTCTTTTTGTTAATTATTTCTCGTTTTTTTTTTTGGAGTTGTTTTTGCTCCGGCAAAAGTATACCCTACGATCGGCCATGCACGCGAGCTTTTTCTATTTCAGAATGACCTAAGAAACGAGAAAAAACAGGTCTGGTAGGTGTGCCTTCAAGAAAATTTTTTGCAACTTTTCCGTCCGAGTTGTTTCCGAAATTTCCTGGACACACTCGTATTCGTGTAATATCGCGGGTTAAGAATTTCGTCATATTTCTGATGTTTCAAGCGACAGCTAGTAAGCATTGGAGAATCCTTTAATGTGAGAAGTGGACGGCTTTTATTAGCTGGAATTCGACTTTCGCACGGCTAATAGGTTTTTTCAATTAATTATTGCCGTGTAAAATTTTTAATTTGCTTTGTGAGCAAAGTTCACGTGATGGAATAAGGAGACGTCTATTTATTTTGTTCGTCGTCGGATCGTTGTTACATATCTACTGTAAGTGCCAGCTTCTCTTTCCCTACTCTCACCCGGTAATCAAATGCATTCTTGCTTCCGTTTAGGAACGCGATATAGCTATGCGTACTAGAAGCACTTTTGTAATTTATCTATTGCATTTTATTTTATATTATTTTCATTCAAAGTATCGTAATAATATATGCAGGAGCATTTTTGCTGCGTTTCTTTATTAATACATTAACTTTCTCACTTCTCCTATTTTAAAGAATTCGCGATTTTTTCAAGGCAGTTAATACCGCAATTCACAAGTGTTAATACCCCGTTATAGTAAATCATTCAAGATAAAGGTTTGGTGCAAGAAAGCACATGTACATGTAATGACAAGTGCAGTTTTAAGTCCGAGCTTAAATTAGATTTCTAATTTTGTATATCTACACAGACACATGCCGAGTATCAAGATAAATCTTTACGAGCGAAGTCGTGCAGGGGAAATCAAAATTGGACCGTGAAGCTGTATACGAACAAAGTTATTACACTGCTTTATTGACAATAAATTATATCACGTACAATCTTTCGTGTGTATAGGCGCTTGAAAACATCATGAATTTTGTGACTTCCGAAACGAAGCGAGTAAACAAAAATAATTATCATAACAACAATAATTGTACAACGAGATGTGGGTGTTTCTCTGATAGTCGATTTGCACAAGTTTACGTATACATACAACAAAGATTTTCTCGTTATACAGAAACGTGTCTCTTTACGTAACGAGCCGCGAGTAAGCTCTCTTCGCCTAATTGGGGACTGATAAAAATTTCAAATCGCACTCTCGCGATATATTAATAGATGCTCACATACTACAAATGCGTTAATAAATATGCGCAAAGTAAATATTCTCGAGCGCAAGCGGTATGCACATGCGTATATATACATTGGGCAATCGCATTTTTAATTTCGACGAACGTGTGCACATTTTTCTAATTAAGACGTGCGTTTACACGATATACAGAGATGCAGAGAGAGAAACCATATATATGTTGCAAATATTACCTCACTCGCTTCTATATCTCAATAGGGCAATCGAGCGATTTATCGAAAGCGCTCACGAGCGCGCGCGTCCGACTTTTATAATAAAGCATCGTGTGCCCGTCAATCAATCCATAAAGTTGCGTCTTCGATCAGGAAAGCGAATATTAATAGGCTAATTGCATCAGAGGCGGTAAATGGATGTGTATATATGTATGTAAAACAAGCGTTATCTTCAACAGGTAACACACTGTCTATATTTACGAGCAGACGAGCGATGCACTATACATTTTCTAGCGGGTGCATACAATATAATAATAGCTTCAGATAAAAGCGCGATCGATTCCGTACATAGCGATCGACGCGTAGTATAGAAAGAAAATTTCTTTTCCCCCAACTTTCTCATTGTTGTTAAATCGCGTGCATACGACATGGAAAGCTGTGATACCCCCAAAAAGTACAAATCGTATATGTATAATACAAGTGAAAATTTCATCCTCAAAAATACACGGCTACATATCTCGCGAACGCGCGAAAAAATAAGAAACAAAGACACTCGCGCATTATTCGCTTAACCTCCACTGCCTTCAACGTCGAGAATAATTTTCCGCAACGAAAATAAAGAAATTGCACACTACGCATACGTTTTTTCGACCGAGACTCGTCGCGTCACTCCAGCATCTCATGGCTCTCTCGAAGCTTAAAATTATCTCATATTAACGCGGCGCGATATAAACCGCGTGTGCGTATACGCGATCGCGGAAATTTTTCGCTCCCCGCGCGACTGCATCGGGCGCGTTTTATTCGCGCCGCGTCGATTCCGCGAGGAGAGCTCAAAAATAATACAGCCGCAACTCGCGACAGCCGCTCGTCGCGCGCAGACGATTACAGTATCTCGACTGCGTGCAGTGTACAGCGTGAATCATTTCGAGCGCGCGAGAGAGAACGTTTCCGTTTCGGAGCCTGACGCGGTCGACAGCAGAGAAAGAGAAAAAAAGAAACGCGCGAAAAGATTCTGCGCCGTATGTGTCAAAGTCTCCTAAAAATTTGCACTTTTCGGGGGTCTAGAAATTGAAAGATTTTGTTTTGAAGCTAGACGTTGCGGACCGGTCGGACTTTCCTTGTGGTAAGCCGAGAGATAGTCAAAAGTGCAGAGGAACATGGGGAGAGTTACTAGGAACCGTATTTTTGAGTCATTTTTTTTTTACAAAAAATGAATACGAATGTTCCCGAGGCACAAATAAAATTTTGAATTAAACTATAATAGAAGTACAACAAAAAAGCTTTAATTTAAAAAAAAAGTGCCCAGATTCCACGCTCTCATCGAAAGTTATGTCCGTTCGAAGAACATAATTATAAAATCCGCATTTCTGATTACCTTCGGCTTACAGAAGAAAGTCCGACCGGTCCGTAACGTCTAGCTTTAAAAAAAAAAACTTTCGATTTCCGGACCGCCGAAAAGTGCAAATTTTTAGGGAATTCGATGTATATACCGATACAGGTATATATAGATATAATACAAAGGCCATTGTATGCGCGACGCGGAAAAATAAAGTGTCTCTCGACGCTTGCATCGGGGGCTTGAGTCACACCGTATCGATTCGTTTGTAGACTGCGCGAAAATCGGACGTACCTAAGTTCCCTTTGTTTCTGCGCGCGGCGCTATCGCGGACAGCCACTTCGCGGATATATACGCGTATATATATATAAATACGCATTCGCGGCCGGATTAATACTCTGCTAAACGAGTTGAATTTCGCGTTTGGAATTGTCGTCATCGCACGCGCGCGTCGCTCGCTCGTACACTCGCGCGCATACGATAAGCAACAATTTCATTAATCTTAATCGACTGATGAACTCATTGCGACGTATCGGTGCAACGGCTGCATATCTATATAAGTATACGCACGCGGCGCGCACTGGTCCCGCGGCGCGAAGGTGTTCAATTTCGCAGTAATTTTTCGCGCCTCGCTCGCGCGTCATCGACCCACACACACACACACCACAGAGAAACTATAACGCATCGCGTTTTGGCGCATGGCGTGATGCGCGCGGAAAGCGCTCGTTACCGATCGTCACGCGGAAACCGCGGCCGTCTCGTACGCGAGGTGCAACGACCTTCGCGCGTATTCTATTTTAACGCGATGTCGAGGAGAGCGCGTTTTTTTATTTTATTTTTTTTTAATTTTCCTCTTCTCTCTCCCTTTCAAGTTCAGCGCTCGCGAGGCTGAATTTGCGAAACAAAGGGAGATCCCGAGAGCTTCCCCCCGCGAAAGTTCGCAATCGGTATCGGTTGCGGACTCGCTTGCGCGCGCGCGCGCGCGTCCCACATACGCGGGAATTCGACCCTGAAGCGAAAGCGCGCTCGGAATCGGTTGCCCGCGCGATTTTTATAATTGTTTCTTGTCGCGTCTTCGCGCGTGAATTCCGGGAGAGCATATGAGTATTTTTAAAAAAAAGCAACGCAAGAAGTACTCACTCGTCCATCGTAGAGTCTCTCTCTTTCTCTCCCTATATATGTGTACGCACTTTGGGCAGCAGCAGCAGCAACAGCGATCGCGAACGAGACTCTTCAGCGCAGCAGTCGTCGGATCATCGCTACCGTATACACCGTACAGTCTCGCAATGACAACAGACGAGTATATCCGTCTATATTTGCACCTCTCGTCGACTCGCACTCTCTCTCTCGAGCCCGAGATGCAGCCTTTGCGACGCGGCGGCGCGTAGTATATATATATATAAGTGTACACAATGGTACGATCGCGACTCGAGCTGCTCACCCGACTTTGTCGCTCGCGACTCTCCTCGCCGAAATCATCGGTCGCACTCTCTGGCACATACAACACTCTCTCGCGCGCGCACTTCGCGCTCTCGTCTCTCTCTCTCTCTCTCTCTCGCTATCCGCGGGGCAATATCAGCTGACGGTGCTGCTGCTGCTGCTGCTGCTACCACTGCGGCAGGAGGAGTGGTAAAACGAGCGTCGCGTGTGACAGTGTGTATAGCGAGCCGTTGCTGCCGTCGAGCACGTGGCGGCGAGTGCCAATATAGTCGCTACTATACGAGTATACGCGAGCGCGCGCCTATCGTATATATATAATAATGTGACGATTAGAGTGCGGGAGACGACGGCGAGGCGTATAGCGCCGATCTGTCTCCGAGTTTCGCGGCGCCGTTGCAATCGGATTTGACGATCTTCGCGCGGAGAGGGACGCGCTGGATTATCGCGGTCGAGAGAGAGAGCGTTTTTATATGTATATTATTATATGGATTTTGGAGAGCGTGTGAGGCAAGGTGACCGGCGATTCCGAGATTTTTATGCGAGTATAACACGGACGAACCGATCTTTTGCCGATCGGCGCGACGACGAGGGGAGCGGGGCTGCAGTGTGTGTGTATAGGGGGAAGAAAAAACACGACTGTGCGGATCGAGGAATATAGGTGAGGCGAACGATTCGTTTTTGTGCGAGTGGTCGATTTGGTTTTTCTTGGGAAATTTACGACGGTTTCTTTGTGTCTCACTGTTATACAAGCGACGATGGAAAAATTAGAAACGCGAGTCGAGCGCTTTTTTAATAGAATATGTGCGTTTGCGTCGATGCGAGGAGGCTCGATTTGCTACTGTCCGTATTGGAATAGGATGGAAAAAAAACTTTTGAAATTTGAAAAATTACCATTTAAATTGCATATCGTCGGCGAATTTTAATTGTCTATTGTCTGCGCGCGCGTAAGATGGCGCAACGTAAGGCGAATGATCTCATTTATTGGTGATTTATTTCGATTTTCTTTGAAGATTCCCGGCAATTGCTTCTGACTGTTATACAATAGCGACTTGAAGAAGTAACCTTGCGACGACATTTTTCAACAGACTGTTTGCAATTAATACAAAGACTAATTAGAAACTTTTAAAGACAGAAATATATCTTTAAGTTTCTTCAATTCGTAATGAACTGAAATATTTCTTATCTTGAAACACATGTAAAACACTAAGTCTGCCTATTCTGACGTGGGACTGTATTAATAGGCTCAAAATAAGTCATGAAAATGTATTTTCATAACATTTCATAAATTTATTTTAAGCTTAAAACGTGAATTTTTAAAAGGTATTTTGTCGTCTCGAAACATTGATGGAAAATTGGAGTAAAAAGTCTATTGTAAGAATTGGTTGATTCTGATAAATCAACTGTAGATAATGTTTAAAAATGAAAAACAATCCTTGAAAATCGAGCATATTTCTAGTTGAAAATTAAAAAAAATAAAGCATTATTATAGACATTGTGTTTGCGTTATTTTCAGTATTTTTAGACGTATTTCGTTCTAGCCTGTCTTGGCCAGAAATATCGTCCAGATCATGTCCAATTTTCTACGTAAGAATTTGTTTTGTAAGCAGCGCGCTGAAATTTAAAATGAAAATTTTTCTATCTCTTTCATATACATGTATAATTAAATTCACATTGCATAATAAAAATTTAAAACGCATTAGCTTCTACATCAATTACCTTTTAATGAATTTTTTTATCTCTAAATTACTCAAGAATGTACAACCTTAATTTGACTTGTAAACTGCACGTTCATGTATTGTGTGCTCTTATATCGATTTTTATTTAATTGATTCAATTATAAATCGACCTTCATTAATCATCTTTGAAAAGAGAACGCGATTCCCCCCTCCTAGCTCCGTCCTTATAAAGTGAAAATTAAGAAAACGCAATAAAAAAATCTGATAGTAATAGTAACAATGATCGGACGTGCAATAAGCTCATCGAAATTACGCAAGAAAAATTGTGAAAAAAAACGTCGTAAAATTTCTTCGACGAAACCGGCCAACGGAAACGTAATCCTCAATATTTTATTTCATTGCATAAAGCTCCGTTAATATATTCGGCACGAAATACTTCCACAATCGCTTGCTCTGCTCTTACTCTGGATCGTGCGCAGCTTGTTTACGAAAAAATCGGGCGCTCGGCGTGTATCACGTGAGAAAAGCAAAAGCAGGTTTTTGTTCACGTGACGTTCCAGGGAGATTGTTATTCGTACTGGACGCGTATCCTGCTTTTGCCTCGTGATCGGCCAAGAAATATTACGAATGTATCCGCGAGATGGTCACGTGGGGGGGGAGCTGTAAGTGACTCGACAGTATTATTTTTTTTTTGTAATTCATTTTTTTTTTATCTTTCGTCGCGATCCTTTACAGCGAGCGAATACTATAAACCGAGCGCTTATATTCCAGTGCAATACATTTTTGTTATTGCCTCTCGTCGTATATGGTTAACAACTTTATAAACTTGTCTGATCTTGATATAGACGTAGCGGTGGATGCTTATATCCATTTTCTTCTGGCATTTAAATTTCTCGCGTGTATGAAGTTATTGACTTTGTGCGAAATTTATTCTTCTTGAATGCAAGGTGGATTTATGATTTTTTTTATAATCTATTGTACGTTTACGACCTTATAATGCATAGGCAACGTAAATATTATTAGGATTAATCAGATTTAAGGTGCAACCAAGTGAAAAATCAACTGTTTTTTAAATCGAAACCAACTATTTTTTTGAGATTTTAAATACATTTTTTGGAGCTTTATTTTACCTCAAAAGTTCAGAGGAAGATACTTACGTATACAATTCGCATATCTGTGTAGTGTATACTATAAATGTACGTCATTTGGGAATTCCCAGTTCAAAACATCTGTAAGAGTTGTACATTTATATATTTTTGTATAGGCAAGTACTTTTTCATCGGCGAATAATAACGTAAACAGTTAGCAATTTTCTTAAAAAACCAAATATTCTTTGTTGTTACATTGAAATTTTAATAACTTTATGATTTACAATTCGTCGGCGTAAATCTTTTCTCTTTGCTTCAATGACATCGCGTTATTATTGTTAGCATGTTTTGACGATAAGATTGCCTTAAAAAAATGTTTGGAGCATATTTTAAAAACATAATAATGTGACACACGCTTGTAAACTTTGTACATTGCGCTTATTATAATTTTGCGTTTATTGAAGACTAATTAATTTAATAAAACTAGCTAAAAATGAGCTAATTTGCTAAAATTAACCACGAAATCTAATTATTCCAACATTTATAATTACGAAGTTAATGAAATAAACTGATAATATTCGAATGAATTGGTGATTCTCGCGTATGATTAACTTTTGTAACAAGCTTATTCAAACGTGTAACATTAACTGTCTCAATATATCACATGAGCATTCAAAATTTATGGTCATCAAGCTTATAACAAGCTCGCGATTGTCTCGTGTTTTGCGAAATTAAAAAAAATATTTGTTCCTCATTGTTATGTTTACGCGCAGACTCGAATATCGGCGGTACAACGGTTCGCGATGCTCAAAATTAATTTTCAAAGTAACGATGCGTTTGGCAAAATTAACGCAATCAATGCTTGCGCATCGCTCAAGTAGATATTCGACAAAAACGCCTTTCTGAATAAATAATCCGCTATGCATTATGAAACTCCGGCCGAATGTGAAGTACAATCTTTATAAAAAGATAACGTCAGATCTATCGCAAAAACTTCATTAACTCAAATCCTCGGCATTATAAAACGTATATAATCATTTCACCATTAATTGCAAGTTTTCGCATACGGCATCGGCGACAATGAAGATACGCTCTTCGCGTATATATTATCCGAATCGGTCACGAGTATCTATCGCTATATATATACAGGGTATTATATTTGCGCCTATCAATCAATCGAGATCTTTATTGATAAATAATGACGAGCTGTCGCACGTACATACTTGACCATATTTTAAAGTACATTGCACACTTCGTACATTTCATATACATTATCCGGAACAAGGATCGGAGTGGGCACGATCGTCACGACTGCATAAAGTCATTATTTGCGCTTCGTATCGCCGAGTCTTGTGATGCGCGAAATTCGAGATCGAGGCTTTTAAACGATTAAACCGCGAGCACTCGAGCGCAAACAACAGAGAAAAATATATTTTTATTTCTATGTGTGCTTCGCAGTCCGCGCGACGAATAAACAAGGGATTTTCACGTGCAATCCACTTATCAACGTTTCTCCGATTGTAACACGTCGCGATTCCGTAACATGTTGACGAAAAAATTGTTTCTTTAAATAAATTGTCTGTTCGAAGCATACACAGTTTTAATAGAAAATATTTGGGTATATCATCGAAGACGTTCGAGGCTTAAACTAGTTCTCAGAAAATATTTAGCGAAGGTACTTCGTAAATTTGAAAAATCGATTGATCAATGTTTTTCGCATTGATTAAAACAAATATTTTCTCCATATGGATTAGATTCAAGTAAATAATGACTTCAGATAGTCCCGCCGAACGTGCGTTTTACTCTCTAGTCAGACTGATCGCGGACCTTTTATTTATCTGTTTACTCGCAAAGCTCATTACGACAGTGTAGATGTTTCGTAACCACAAACTTATAGCGAATAAACTGATAAAAGTTTTAATTACATATACTGCACAGTTTTACTCGCCTCGAAATGGTCATCAGAAAGTCGATTCATTGTTTGAAATTGACCACGTATTTTTTCTTCATTGTAACGAGTAAAAACCCCATAAATCTTTATAATTCATTGAAACGTTTACCTAAAAAAATAAAATAAAATAAAATAAATAAAAACAGCATCCAATCGTGATTTCCCATCGCTTAATACGTACAGAGTTACGGCGCTGAACAATTAAAAAACCGAAAACGCTTATTAAGACCCACGAGCCTCTCTAAAATTCCAATAATTCTTCTGTCCGTGCGCAAACTCTCCCGAACGTAGGCGTTTCCCAACAACAATCGCCTCCCGCACTATCAGCTACAACTATCGATCGGCAATCGCTTCGAGTACATATTACATACACGTAACATCATCGGCTTATCTTTCAAGCACATCCCGCGAGCTTTATACACCTCTGTTCCAGTCGCCGTTTCTTTTTCGGACCAACTTCGATCTCGTATACCCCCTCCCACCCCAATTCTATATATACATATACAAACACCGCGAATATCGATCTCGATCGCGCTTACCGATTAATCTCGTAGATCGACTCGCTGCTGGAGCCGGAGGTGCTGGGGAAGGTCTGGTAGTTCCTCGCCGGTGTCGACATCTCGGACGATCCACGACTCGCCGCGCACTGCAACGCCCGGATTATTATGCGTGCACTTACAACATCGCGCAGAGCGCTTAGAGTCAAACGGCCGATTAAATTGTCTCCCCGATGGCCCTTATCGGTCCACCGTCACGAGTCTTCACTATCGCGGGCTCGAGTCATGTGCTTCGTGGCGATTTTTTTTTGCCGTTTTTTTTTCCTCGAAGTATTTTTTGCCTCGCGGCTCGTTAAGCAAACACACAGATATTGCGCGCGCCTTTTCCCGAGAGGCCGCGATGCTGCTGCGCTCTGTAGCTGGACCCTCGAGCATATATTGCGTGCTCTATATACGTATATCGACGAGTCGTATTATCGTACGTTTTCGTGCGCGCGCCAAAGCGCGTGACTTCCTCTTTTTCCGCTTATGTTACAGACGCGGTCGTTCGCGCGATTCCACGGACTCCAGGGATCGACTTTCTTCTCTCCTACGTAAGTATGGTCTGGTTTCGTCGGCGGCTCTCGCGGTTATCTGGTGGGATGTGTGTTTTTCGATTATTACGACTCGTTGCCGATCAGTTGAGATCCACTGTTTGCGCTTTTTAACGCCAGTTGCAGAGGCTTTAAAAATTTGTTGACTTTGTCAAAGTTTGGTCAGTGTTTAGAGTTCGTGGGACGATTAGCGATGACTAATGGAACGTTAGTAGATATATAGACGATTCGTCGATTATCGGATTTTAAAGTTTGTATACGAATGTGTTTAGGTCGGTCTTTCGCGGATTGAACCCACGATTTTCATGCACTGTTTGATACAATGATTATACATTTATTTGTACTCGAAGAAATCGTAAAAGTCTGTATTGAACCGAAATCAACATTTTTTCGCCTGTCGATTCGACAGTGAGCGAAGAAGTTTGAATTATTCAATGCACACGTGAGCAGCACAAAAGAATATTGTGCAAAAATTGGGTGCTTGCAATCAGCAATTACTGCAACCTGAAGATAACGAGTATCAATGTACTGTGTGTATTAAAAAAAATTATAAAGAGCTTAAAAATTCATATCAAGTGCTAATCACACTTTTTTATGCTTCAACATCGTGCTTCTGACGCTTTACATCTTCGCGTTGTATGCACATATGTATATACATATTACATACATATATATACATATAAACTTTATCGCCTTACGAGCAAATGACTAAATAAGAAATACATATAAACTTTATCGCTTTACGAGCAAATGACTGAATAAGACTAGTATAATGAAAGTAATAAATTGAGGAAAACGTACTTATTTTTACGCCTAACGCGAACATTCGAACTGCATCACTCGAATGTTTTCGCCGAGTCTGCGCGGGCAAATTGTATATATTCGCGCTCTGCGGCTTTGAGTCATAAATTTCGCACGCTTTTGCAGCGACCTAATTAAAACGAGAGACAATCTGGAGTGGATTGACTTTTTCATCGCATTTTATCTGATCAGCTACTCGTGATCGATTCACGTGATGATACACCGCTCTTTGGTAAATAACGAAATCACGAGGAAAGAAAAAAGTTGAAGTTACACCTATCTATTAATGTACGACTGTGTATGCGTATGACGATTGAAATTTCGCTGAATTGTTTATCCAGATGTGCCGTTCCATCGACAAAACATTGCGCTCACTTTGGTCACTTTATGAACTCTTATTACGAACTGTTCTCTTGGTTATTTTAAATTACTATGAAACAATTTTACAAAATACATAAAAATGTATAGGTAAAAGTAATTAATTATAAAAAATATTAGTACGATCGATCGCACTGTAACTGCCGATGGTAAATCGGTAACTGACTGACTCTATTATCTGACTTTACGCAATATATGTATATATAAAATTGAACATGTATGTCCCTTCCCGTTGCTAAGGTAATACTAATAATGCTCTAGTGTACTGTACTCAACTGCCTGAGAATCATAGATACATAATATAACTGTACGGGTTGGTCAACAAGTGCAGCGCACTTTGGTATCCAGTTACACGTCTATATTCATGCTTCTCGCCACACCACAGTTATGTTATATTATTTTTAATATCAACCGCAAGTAAACATTGCCCGCTGCATATATCGACCGCAATTTCAAATTTAAAAAAAACGACGATTTCTCGTATTTGATTTTCTATGCGCAACGAGAGAAAATTAAAAAAAAAAAAAAATAATTGGCCTAAAAGCTGAAATGGATGGCTTTGTGGATGAATCATTCGTTAAACTAACAATTGTGTGTCACATCGCAAACCGCCAGTTTAATCTAACGTAGTTAAGGAATAATTACTAATGAAGCACACTTCCGCGGCATCCTGCGCGGATCGCCGTGGACATTGTAATAAAAGTCAATTTCGCGTTAGTACCGTGTATTTAGAAATTATAAAGCAAATTTTTACAAAGCTTGTCCAAGCGAACGAGCCTCCGGCGGCGCTATTAATTCTTTGAACTTTCTTGAAACGAGACGAGCGCGCGCGCGCAAAGTATAATTGTTATTGGACACTTCTATGGATTATTACGTGAACTCTATGGTCATCGATCGTGATGTCATTAAAGATTGCATTTGAAAGAGTTGTTAAAGGCGAACAGTTATCTAACTTGGGTAAACTTGGCATCAATGAGAACACACCAGTCGAGCGGCTTTTCAATGAGCGGAAAAACACTATCGCACATTTTGCCAAGATGAACACGAGAAATTCCTTTGTCGTTTTTACGAGCTTGAATAGCATAAGTTCACGATTGAGTATAGCTGGTCTATCATGTACATACGGCGTTATCTGAAAATAGTTTTATCGTTTCCAGAAAAATTTATCCGTATACACGCGATTAATAAAGCTGTAGAGTTAAACATTTTAAAAGTCTAAAAATAGACGACAGGGAAAGTCGGCGTTGAACTTTTTTGTTTTTTACTTGGATTTCCTATTTTATTATTCCTTGTACGGTGGTAAAAGGTTAACCATTTTTGTAGGATAACGTGTTAATTAAGTTGAATGTATAATTTTTCACGCATAATTAATTAAAATTAATGGCTCAACGAAGGCATCGATAATTATTATCGTACCTTCAATTGTTGATAATATTCTTTTGAAGTAAAATAAAATTTTTATCATTGACAACATTATGCAATCTTTAAGTGGAATGTTTGTGACTTTAAAGTCAGTCAACCATTATCCATAAATCACGTGCATCTTTATAAAGACACGTTTATTGCAGTTCACATTGGTCTGAACATCTGATATTTGTATGTCGCACATACACTATTAGTCTATCAGCATTTGTAAATAGATGCGTCAGTCGCAGAGTTGGTCGGAGGAGACTTTGTGGCGCCTTGAAAATTAACCCAATGTAAATATTTCAATTCAAATCTTTTTGCAAATATTTCAATGATGAATTGTTATATCTGAAATAATGCTCACACAAGTAGAAAAATGTTAATTAACAAATAACATCTGTCGATTCATCAAACTTCAATAACATCATGCAAACGCTCAAGATTTAATCTGAGTTTTTGCATTGCCATTGTATAGAAATAAAAATCAATCATACAAAGTTGAGTTGCTACATACAAAGCTACATCGGCTAACTCAGTGAAAGCTATACGCCTACTCGAGAAATATGCGGTTTGAAATCCTCATTGTGCCGTAAACCACGTGAAGCTCTGATAAAAGCAGAAATTGCTATCCGCGTCAAAATACGCCTTATCTTATGGACATTTGGGAGTATTGGCGTTTATCAGTACATAGAGGGGCTTTGTACATGAGAGGGAATCGTGGACGATAGAAGTGATAATTATTTGCTGGCATTGCTATCTTCAACGATTAAAGATAATATTAAAGCCTAATAATTCTGACGTTCTTCTATTACAGAAAAGAAATTTTAAAAAATTGGAAAATACACGATTGCTGACTGAAATTATAAATATTATCGTATTTATTGCACACGTGATGTGCAAATAAATAGAACCTTATCGGTACAATGTAATTTGTACAAAATATGTTTTCATCAAGTTATAAATAACATGCATTAAAATGCAAACTGATTTTTCTTTTATTAATAATTATGCCAAAATAGCCGCTCAAGGTTTTTTTAGAACTCAAGGATTTTGGAGATCGGTATGACCACGATGCTGAATGATGGCTCGTAGCTTGGGTTTAAAATGCATGTATGATGCGTAATGAATAGTTTTAAAATGCTAAAGTGATTTTTAATTGGTATTATTAATTTTTTATGATTACTCTATAGTTAACAAAAATTAAATTAAAAGCCAACATTTTTTGCATTTTTTTGTTTCTATCGTTCCAAAAAACTACTCTTGCTAACTTAATTTTTGACTTGATTTTTGAACAACTCTTCTAATAAAGAATCAACGTCAAATTTAAAAACAAGAGGGTCAGTACTATAATACACGGTTTATGATAAATATGTTTACTACAATTTCGTTTAAGAAACAATAATTTATAATAATAAAAGATTACATTATAGTTGACAGGCATTTTGGAAAAATTTTAAAGTAAAACTGCACCAATTTCATAAACATGTTTTTAATTTTAGATAATCACTAATTTTAGAGAACATTTTTTTCTTATATCTTTAATAAATTACGTGCGTCTGCAGGAATTCAATAGTTTAAGCCTAATCTTCCAGAATTCTCAAGAAGCAGAAATCGTCTTGTCATTTCAAGCGAACGCAGAAGAAAAAGAAGAAAATTATAGAAATAGTCTTTGCTTCTTCAAAGCTAGATTGTTCTTATAGTGGTTTAAATTGCCGTTGATTGTATCACATTAATAGATCGCATAAAACTGCAGTCGCGCGGCGGTCGAGCAGCTCTATACGAAAGTTCCGTTTGCATCTTTAACTATTTTTACTCTCTGTAATTCTCGTCGCGAATGCAAAAAATAGGCCAACTCTCGCGTACAGACGTGGCAAGCGTCGCTTGATATATTTTTTCACGTCAGTTTTAATTTACGCAGGAAAGAACGCACGAGAGAAATAAACCGAGTGCTCTATACTGCGGTAAAAATTCTGCTCAGGGACGTTTCAAGAAAAATCTATGTATATACACGTACAAGCTGTAACGCATTTGCTTAGCGGTCAGCTCTCCGTAACTGGCAATTTTCGCATTTGGCTTCAATGAAAAATCCATCGTCGTTCCAGCGCAATTGAATTCGAGCAACATTTATGTACAGACACGCACACACGCCACAGAGCGATGACTCAATGAGCACATCCGCGAGAGAGGAGCTAGCGTTGATAAGCGAGGAATTTTTCAGTACGCTTTATTTGGCAAACTATCGCGAGCGAATCGTAAAACGATTGCCGGGCTCGTTAAAAAAAAAAATAATAAAAATAATGTAACTATATATAAAGCAAGACGTTAAGCCACGGTATAACGTGCAATTGTAAAAACATATAGTCAATAACGCGCACAATCGAATCGGCCAACTAATTCGATTTTATTGTCATTCGTGTTTTGCTACAAGCTGGCCGATGTCAAATGAAATGCAATAGACGCGCCTTTCGCGCGCGCCGAGACGCACGTGACTTACGCGTGCTCTTCGTGTGCAGTGGATATACTTATATTGCACGGAGTGTGTGCGCGCGCGCGCCAGGCGTCTATTCATTATTCTTAACTGACTGGATGGCAAAAACTTGTCGCAGTTTAAAAATTGCAAATCTATTCTGCTGCGAGTGCTTCGGAAATGCTGGTTGTTTGCGAGATGACATTATTTTTTATGGAAAATTATGCATAATTGTTTAATGGGATTATTTGAAACTTTTGTTGTGAATTGTGTACTTGTTAGTCGGTGATTTTATTAGAATTAGCAAAAAATTATTCACGTTTGCGATGATAGACGAGTTTGACAAACATTTTAATAAATAGGTTTGAGAGATATTAATTTAAGCAATAATACGAAAATGGTATGATTATTAAATGTCGCATAATGAAATTAGACATAATTTTTGTTATCCATACACAATGCATTAGTGATTGTATGCTTGACTATATTTCGATTGTGTATTATAACAATAAAAATTGAATTGTGTAACATTAGTATCATTGTAAAAAGCATTATATTGGCTTAACGTTCGTGTTATGCAATGCACGCACTGTGCAATTATAGCTTTGCGTGACTAGTATATAGTGCTAAAGAATTTTACTTATACGTACTCAAGCATCGCTGTGTTCTTCAAGTTTCATATATATATAGCTTCTTGTCACATTTATTTATGCAACTGTTGAGTATTTATTATTCAAGTTTCTTTACACGATGCGCATGTATCTAGTTAGTTTTTGGCGATGTTAATTCCTGCAATAAAAAATGTATTATTCGCACGTAAATTCTAAAATACTATGCATTAGCCAAGCAAAATTAATTAAAAAATTCACATGAATATTTATAAGCTTTTCCTTTCTTTTGCTTATGTACCGATAACTTTTGACTCATAAAGGGAATATTAGTCATGGTTTGTTAGTTTAAAAATTATTGAAAATGAAGTATGAAAAAATTTAATTTAAAAAATATTGAATTATTGAAAATAAGGTATTCACATTCTTCTGTTAAAAAATGAATTTCATGTGGAATATACAGTTTATATCGTCGCTCCTAACGAAGACTAGCACACTTCAAAATAACTTTAAATTGAATGCTACATCGAATGTCTGCAAATAGTATAAACTTATCTAGACTTAGATAAATTTGTACTTTCGTCCAACATACATAATATTTATCACGTTGTAGTAGTTTAAATTCATTATAATACGCTCTAATATTAGCCATTGAAAATCGATCTTTTTGAACTGTGCTAGTCTTCTTTAGGAGCGACGATATGCAGTTTATACCTGAATGCACTAAAAATAGTACATATAAATGTACTTCACGTGCACAAAGATAGGCAAATATCTTAGATTGCAAAGGAAACCTATGCGTTTCTTGACGTTTTAGCTTAACAATTCCAAGGTCTCACACTTTCCTTTTAATTCAAAACTCGTTATCAAGTCGAAATTCTCAAGTGATTGATTAAAAGTTTTTGATTGATGTTCGGATAGGATTTGATTGGTGAATTGGACAAGTTTCTCGATGATTCTTTGGCCTAAGCGTTCGGCAAATACATGAAAACTATAATTTAATTTAATTTAATAGATGATGAAATATTGACTTTTTGTTACCAACATCGTTTCTTTTTTTGAATACAACTCATCTTTGCTAAATTAATTTTCCGGGAAGCCGTATGTATAGCAGTTGACAGGAAACGCAAACACACACTCATCTTAGTTCATTGTCAATTAAACAAAAAGAAAAGTCATTTAAAATATGCTTGTTCTCAATGCTCAGATACTTGCAAACGGCAAGCAATAGAAAATCGCCACGTGTTCGTACGTCAAAGTCTTCAAATTTTCGTATACAAAAATACATCGTGGTTTACATTGTCACGTGTATCGGTCGTCCACACACACAAGAAGCCCGAGGAATCGCACGTGCTCGCGATTCCGTAAGGTTTCAGCAAAACGTTCGCCCATCTAAAGCGATTACTGGTCTCACTTTTTAAGGTCAAGAGTGACAGTCAAGCGGCATTCGCAGTTCAAGAGTGTTCGATGAACGATGGATTTTACCCAGAAACGCGTTCAGCATATACTAACCGCGATCTTAAGACTCGACGACGACGAGGTTGAATTTAACGACGAGAACACGCCGGACGAGGACTATTAAGAGACATGAACTTTCCGTCCTCGCTCGCACGGAAAAATCGCAAATTCATCGTTACAAAAGCGAATCGGCTAAATTTACTTCTTGCGCTGAAAAGAAAAATTATAATATTAAGAGTGAACCTGTCGTAAAATGAACGTCCGCAAGAGATCGTATTCGAGTTACAATCTCAACGTATCGAAATTCAATGTTATCGGGAATTTATTGGAGCACTATGTTCCTAAATCGAAATCTTCTAAAACGATTAGTTTTCAAGTGAGTCCGAGCGTGAAAAAAAAATGAGAACTCGGCAACAGCGAATACTTGATTAAAGCAGTGCATAAATATTTGGAAAATTTGTATTTTGTGTGTTTGCAGAGAGAAGAAGGTATAAAGTCGACGGCTAGTGTTTGCAACAGTAAGCGTGAAGCGATTGGTGACTCCGTTAATTACTATCCGAACGTCGATACGTCGGTGTGGATGCGTTCGTGTGAGCAGGAAGTGATAGAACCGATAGCTGGAACAATTTCTGGAAGTATCCCTCATTGGTTGAAGGGCTCGTTGCTGCGAAATGGACCCGGAAGTCTCAAAGTCGGCGAGTACAGATTTGATCATCTGTTTGATAGTTCTGCTCTGCTGCACAGGTAAAGTATTTATTTTACGTACGCAAAGAATAATTTTTAAACAAACGCGTATTGTTTGTATAATATAACGTCAATTACACAGCCTATCATGGATAGCGACAAACCCGAGAACAAATCTTGTGGTACTGTTGTTTTGTATAATTAATAAATTATTACACATTTCTAACTGAGAAAAAACATTTTTGATTTTAGGTTCGAGATAAGCAATGGGAGAGTCACGTATCAGAGCCGTTTCATCCAAACTGACGTCTACAAAAAGAATCATGCTGCTAAACGAATCGTTATCACGGAATTCGGTACTAAGGCTGTACCAGATCCCTGTCAAACCATATTTGAAAGGTAAATATTATGGCAAATTCAGAAAGACGAAAACGTTCCACAAACTTAGAAAATATCGAAAATATTTCAGGGTATCAGCGGCGTTCAATCCAGCGAAAAATATGTCCGACAATTCGATGATATCGGTTTATCCATTTGGCGATGAGTATTATACGTTCACCGAATCCCCTGTTATTCACCGCATCGATCCGAAATCGCTGGAAACCTTACGCAAGGTAATTCTATTTCCAACAATTTAATCTTCAAAGCGACTAATTTCTCCGCTTATCCGTGGATGTCTTTCTGTGGTATACGTTAATAATCTTCTTCTGTTCCAGGTCAACGTTGCGGATTTTGTGAACATTGTGAGTCACACATCGCACCCCCATGTGATGAGCGACGGCACCGTTTACAATTTAGGAATGAGCATAACGAAGAAAGGACCAGCTTACAGTATTATGAAATTCGCGCCAAAAGTGTTTACAGAAGGTACGTTACGATTCTTTCAAATCTTCTGGTAGGAATAGGAAAAAATCTGGTAAGTGCCAATAATAATTATCTGTTTCTAGACAACAGAGCGAAAAGTCGCAAGCTCGGGATGTTCGAACAGGCGGAAATTGTATCGACCATTCCATCGAGATGGATTTTAAATCCGTCTTACATGCACACTTTTGGAATCACCCAAAATTATTTTATCATCGTGGAACAGCCGTTAGCTATAGCGCTGACGTCCATGATAGCTTGTCAGATAAAGAACGAACCCATGTGTACCTGTTTAAAGTGGCATGAAAACGAAAACGTACGTTATATTTATGGTTAAAAAAATAAAATTCAATTACAACCGACGAATAAACATGTCCAAGTGAGCGAAATGTCTTCTTTTTTTTTCAGACTCACATTCATCTCGTTTCACGCAGCACTGGAAAACTCGAGAAAACGTTTGTTGCCGAGGCCTTTTTTTATCTTCACATAATTAACCAATATGAAACTCGTGATGGTAATTATGTTGTTTTGGACTTGTGCTGCTACCGCGACGCTAAAATGTTGGACTGCATGTACATCGATGCTATGCAGGTATTTTCCTTTCCTTTCTTATGCGCACTTTCGGGATTTACTGCTTCCTTAATGAGTACCTTCATCCTTAACTACTTGCGTACTCTTTTTTTTTAATAGAATATGCATAAAAATCCAGACTATTCCAAACTCTTCCGGGGTAGGCCACTTCGATTCATTTTGCCGCTGAACAAGCCAGAATCGAGCATCTCGCCGGATGTTAATCTAGTCGACGTTGATCGTGTTTACCAAAGACTCGACACCTTCAACGACAGATTGGATAACAAGAAATTAATGAACCAGAAGAAAGAACTCGACGAGAATAACAATTACACTGAGACCATCAAGGACGAGGATCTGCTTCAGAGAAAAGCAGCTGCATTTCGATTGTCGAACGGCACTATTTTTGTAAAGCCAGAATTGCTCTGTGATTTGGGATGCGAAACACCGCGTATAAACAACGACTCGAATCTTGGAAATGAGTATAGATATTTTTACGCGATATCGAGCGACGTTGATATTGAAAATCCGGGATCGGTAAGCATCATTTAATCAACTCTAAATTTAAGGATAATTCGCTTGGTAACTGTAGAAGACAATCACGATTATTTGCAGATTATAAAAGTGGACACCAAACAAAAGACGAAGAAAGTGTGGTGCGAGACTGGAGTTTATCCGAGTGAACCGATTTTCGTACCCGATCCACATGGAAAGGTAAATACCAGTGCACAAGCTTCACAACATAATTGTTCTATTACCCGAATTTTTACTCACAATATCTGTTTTAACGTCACGTTTTCTAGAACGAGGATGACGGGGTTGTCCTCAGTGCGCTTGTCTGGGGTCAAGAGCGCGAGACAGAAGTCGGGCTTTTGGTTTTAAATGCAGCCACCTTCGAGGAGATCGCTCGCGTCACTTTTGACACACCTGGTCCAGTGCCAAAATGTCTACACGGCTGGTTTAGCAACGTCATTTCCTAAGTTACTGGCGTTTCTTCGCAACTATCGATTGTATAATATGTGTGTTTACACAATGAGAAAAGCTTTTAAGCGTTATTAATTGATAAAGTGCCGGATGGAATAATAACTTTTAGCTGTGCATATATTGTCAAAGACGGCAGTTAGGAGTTAATCATTTCGAGAATGCTCTATTTCAAAGAGAGATCTTTGTAATAAAATTTTGCAATATGACCAACGAACAATTTTCCAATGCATCGTTGAAATGTTGAAGTCGGTAGAACATTTATTACAAAAATCTTTGAAATTTTTGAGAGAGGACATTCTTAAAGCCAGCATCAAGACGATAGGGCGTACTTCTACATTCTTCTAAAAATTTAGATGTTTTATCTAACGTGATATTTCTCATGAAAATTGTATAAATTGTTATTAGTGATGGTACTATTCGTATTTCAGTGTAAAATATAAAACATTTATATTTTTCTAATCTTTGAAAAAAAATGTATATGTATGCGTATTGTAATCTAAGGAAATAGATGCAATATTTGATTTATATAAATATATACATGCTTCAAGGGCAATTGTATTGAGTAATTTGATTTTGTATCGTAAAACACACACAGTTCTTTTTTTATACAATAGATTTTATTACTATAAAGAAGTATAATAAATTACTGGTTTTCTTTCCTCTTGCAATACAGGTTATTTACAAGTGATTGTCGAAGAAGGGAAAGCATCACATTTGCTCAATTCTTAAATATAATTTCAAAGCTTACAAAGTTATTTACAAATTGAGTGGAGCTCATATTTTTTATTTAATTAGCTGCAGGAGTGGAATGTAAGACGCACACGCACAGTCATACAAATTAAATCCAATTATATAAATGTGCTATAATTATATGTATACATAACGATAATAGTCCGACGAAAACCAGCGTCGCATATTCTCTCTAATGAAATTGGAATATATGTATATATATATTTTCATAAGAGTATCTTGAGTTCGTGTGGATATTTATTTGATTGTTAATCCACCGTTAACGGAAACGGAGATTGAGGAATTATTTATACCATTTTAAAGCTCTAATAGAAATCGTAAGTGATTTTGACCAGTTACTAGCTTAAAGCCAATGACTGGCTAATATATACTCATGACTACTCAACTTTCATCTAAAAAGGAAGACGATTGATATTAAAGCAAAATTTACTTATAAATTCTAGTTTCTTCGTTTGATCTTTGAAAAATGTAAAATAGGCAACGTTATTTTATAAAGTAATAGTATAGTTATACTATTTAGTTCGGCGCTTTAGGAAACTTTGCTGCGATACTTGAGCTTAAAATCTTAATAAACATCTAAATATTTAAATATGTTGTTGTTGGTATTATGCAGAGTGATAGCGATTTTACGTGAGATCAATGCAAGTAGTGAAAAACTATTTAATTTCAACCAATAACAGTATGATATAAATTAGAATAAAAAGTGATTGTCTTATACTAAATTTCTCTGTAACAGAATTACGCTGACTTGCTTAATTGAATAATGAGTCCCTTTGATTAAAAAAAATTTGTGTTTTTAAAATTCTAAAACAGTGACTTTAAAAGTAGTATTTTTATGCTTATAAGACTTTTGTATAGACATATTTCTATACATATATGCTAGTAGACCATATGTTCATTTACGTGAGTGGATTTATGATGAAATTTTCGTATGCAATAAATATATTGCAATTAAAAAAGTAGATGTCTACGGTAATCAAGAAAATTTTGATAAAAACTATTATCTTGATTACGGGTTTGCTAATGAAACTAAACAAGTTTTACTTGTTTATAGTTACTTGACTTACAAGGAGTGTCCAAATCGTTTGAGTTATGAATTTTATTAATCCTTTAACATGATTTCTCATAACTGTCAACTCAAAATTAAGAGGTTGCACTTGAGGATTTTGAGTAACTAAACATTTTTTGTAATACGTTTAGTTGCAGCTTAATAAATCAACAGATTCAAAAACCAGAAAAACAGCCTCTATTTTTTGGAAAAATAAAACGTTTTCCACGTTTTTCGCCAAATTCATAAAGCAAAGAGTAAGGAGCTCTCCTGATTAGTCATATAATAAAGATACTACTTACAAACTTGACTGCACAATTGCCAAATTATTGATGGAACAATACACTTTGATGTGGACAACACAAATATCGTATTTTGTGCAAACGTGTCTCCATGAAACTTGGTTGATTTTAACCAATGACTTAAGTTATTAATCAAGCAATTGATTGCCACGATCAAGTATTTTTCTTCGTTCTTTCTTTCTTTTTTTCATCGGCGCCGTTTCCGTGATTACTCGATTTGCGAAGACTACACAACACTGATGGCATTTCATTTTATTCTCCATTGCTTGCACGTGGTTTCGAGCTTCCCGTTGATCCTTTATCTTATTCTCATTAATTAAGTACTGCCAACATTGGGCTTTTACTGTTCGTGAAGAAATAAAAGTGGCGCATTGCATGTACCAGGTCAGTCCAGAAAATGATTATTCGCGTTATTCGTTGAAATGTACAATTAAAACTGCATAACAAACATAAAGATGATACAGCGATAAAATGAGACAGGCGATGAATATGATATATTCGTACGATCGAAAATCAAAAATTGATCTATGTCCACTGGAATATAACGAAAACTGTATGTACATTAAAAAAATAAGAAAAAAAAACAGAAACAAAAACAGAAACAAAAACAAAACAATAACGAGTCTGCACATAGTTGAAGGCACTTATCGCGTCTGAAAGTATTTATACGAAACGCAGGAATGAAATGCGAATGCCATCAGCGTTCCGCGCATCTGTTTTTTCTCAGTTTCACGTCTCGTAACCACACCTGACGATTCGCAACAAATGTGAAGAGAATGAGAGACAGAGAGAGAGAGAGAGATAAAGATATATAGAGAGAAATAAAATCTCTGAGTGCATAGATAGGGCTGGGGGGGTCGCGTCGTCGCCATAGACTCGCGCGACGCGACTATCACAATGGACTTTTAAACAAGGATGACTCTCCGATGTGGGGATTGGACGATGCTCAGACTTTGTCGATCTTCTCCGTGTCGTCGGAGTTGAGGGAATTGGACTGATGGACCAGGCCAGCTTTAGTACCGGAAGTCTTGGTCGCGTCGGCGACGCTGCCTGAGTCGGCGTCGCTGCTCTTGGCCAGACTGGACTCGGAGACCGTCGGGTCCCCGCCGTACTGAGTCGGCAGAATTCCGGCGTTGGCGTCCTCTATCGCTTTGCGCAGCTGTTTGGCGAGGGAACGTTCGGATTAGCTTACTGTGGATTCTTTTTTTATACAATGGGACTCGTAAGGCGAGCCTCTCACCTCCTTCAGACCGACGACCCCGACGAGCCTGCCGATAGCCGTCACGTAGGCGTGATTCACGCCGACCATACTGAAGAGACTGTGGACCTTCAGTAGGGACGTTCTCTCGACGAGCTGGAAAGGCGCCGGGTCGATGTGGCATCGGGAAAAGTCCACCTCCAGTGCCATCTCGCTTTCCTCCCACTGCTTCTGGTCCTCCGCCGACATGTCGATCACGCGCTCGCGAGGCTGGAAAATGATTTGTTGATTCGTTCGCTTGTCTGTTTATACGAAATTTTGAGGGCAAAATGCCGTTTGGCCTAAAGAAAGCTATACGTCACTTCGAAGGTGTTATGTAAAGAAGAAATGATCTTTGTTTGATTGTAAAAATATCAGTAACGAGTATGTTACAGTTTCTTCTGAAACAATATGCAGACTAAATTTTGGAATTTTGTGATCTTCTCACGTTTACCGATTTCAATTTTGATTAAATAAATTTTCTACATTAGAATTCTATTGAAATGTTTTCGTTATCATACCAACTGAACTTTCTTGGACGTCGCCGGACTCGGCGTGAGCATCGGTTGATGGGCGCCTCCGTCAACGCTGTCGCGACGCCCATTGGCTATCGTACCAGATCCCAGCTCGGGATCGGGATCGACGTCTTGCAAAGTCGCCGATTTTCGGAAAATCGCTTCAAATGCTAACCTTATTCTGAAACATCAAGAATCGATTTAATCGATCAAAAGCCATTTTTCAACCCGCGCGCATTATCCACTATATAGAATCATACCTGCTCTCAGCTCCCGTGACCGTAGTATAAGGAGTCACGGCGGGACTGACGAGCGGACTGAATCCCTTGAGGGTGAACGAATTAGTCTTCTTGAGGATTGACTTCTTCGGCTGCGAGCCGAACACCGGAGTGTGGAAGGTGTGCTGAAAATAACAAACGCCGTGAGTCCCGATCGATTCGAGCGATAGAGAGGTTGAGCGTATTTTACGACGACGCGACTCGAATGAGTAATGCTCGCGCGTGCCGCTTACGTGATCCGAGTTCACTCCATTGCCACCTGACATTGTCAGGTCGTTAACGCTCTGCCGCTGCATTTTCAGAATGTCAGGAGCTGGAATAACTTCGAATCTCGACGGTCTGCGAGACCTCTCTTGTTCCCGCAGCTGTCTCTCCATTTCTTCCTTGGCACGTTCCTCGGCCTCTTTGTGCCACCTCTGAGCGACCTAGCGATGAAACGACAATTGGCTTTTGAGTCTCTCACGGTCTCGCGGCAATTCGCGCGTTGCGCGAGACGAAAATCGTACGTGGGCAGAATATTATGTAGATTTTTTTTATTTATTGTTAATGATAAGCTGACTTAATAATTTGTTATAAAATAAATGAAGGTTTCTTACCTGCAGCCTTCTCTCTCTGCCAATGTGCTTCTCGATAAGCTTAATTAACTCCAGTCTCTGTATTGAACCTAATAAAATCATGTTATCGGGGTTATCGACTAACGGAAATCCGCGCAACTTTCTGTTCTCCTTCAAAGTTTCCTTTAGTCTCTGATACGTTATCCCGTGCCAAATGTATTTTACGTCTCGTACCATAAAGTCTTCTACGTAAATGTTGTACATTCCTGAAACAAATATTTTTATTTAGATTAGAATTATTAAGGTACAGTATAAAAATGACGCAACAATGTTTGTTCCTCTACTCTATACTACGCCTTACCGTACTTAATCCAAAAAGCAAGCTTTGACAAAAGAAATTATACATATTGAGTCAGTACATTAGTTTTTTTAGTCAATAAAAATAATTAACACACGTAAACATCCTAACATGTAGAAAAGTATATTTTTTTTAATTGACATAAAATATAATTTTTAAAGGGCTCGTATTCGTCAACATTCACCCTCGATCTGGGTAAACCCAAAGAACTGTAAAACATTTTTTAACAAGAACAACGATCTTTAAAAATTTTCAAAACCTGAGCCCTTTAATGGTTCACACGATAATTTTCATTGAAAAAAACGCAATTTCTTTCTTATACCACAAAAATGATTTATGAGCTTATTCACAACAACAAAAATGAAGTGTGTACCTGAACCCGAGGGCAGTAGATCCGGCAAATAAGGCAGCTTCTTGATCAATATAATGCTGTCGTAGATACTTGGCTGAAGCAAAGCAGCAATGGCATTGCTGATCAGTACGGCTATCATCATCGGCACTATGTGCGTGATTTGTCCCGTCATTTCGAATATTATGACGCTCACGGATATTGTGTGGGTCACTGCGCCAGAAAAAGCTGCAGCTCCGACCGTCGCGTATCCACCTGTAAATCGAACAGTTATAAACAACTGACCAATTTATCATTCTGCATCATTCTACAACGTTTCTCAAATAAGAGTCTTTAGTAAAATTATTGTGAAACTATTATTTTAATAATGTTTAAACGCATTGATCTGTGTTTGTTTTTGCTTATTTATGTATAAACACCCCTTATAAGGGAGTTGCAGTAAGTTTCCAATTGCAAAAAATCATATCGTTCAAAACAAGAATACTGGGGTAAAAATATTCTCTCGTTCACTGTATCATCATTAATGAATTTAAAAATTTTCTATATCAATTTTAAAACTGTCGATTTTATGTAAAGTAGATTTTAATAAAAAATAAAGAATGTGTGGCGATGTACCTGGAACGATTGGCGTTACGACGCCACCATATCGAACACCGTGTGGGAATTGTAAGGCCATTGCTTCTCCAACTGCCCTGCCAAGAGCAGCTCCAATCTTGAAAACTGGAATGAATATCCCCGATGGAACTGGTACCGTCGAACTGATGATGGAAAAGATAAACTGAAAAGCAATGCGAATTCGTTACATTCCGAATAAAGTGTAAACGATAACGCTATTTTAGCTTTAAAATAAAAAAGTTAATAAATTAATAAAGAAAATTATAACATGACTTTAAAGTCTAACTTAAATATGGCTTAAAGTTACGTTATGAAAATATACAATAATCACGTGCATCGCAACTGTTCGTCTCACTGCGACACAAAATTTCTGTATCATCGAATCTCTGCATAACGACAATTAGCGCACTATGCCATTAGAAAAACTGCCAACTAATCATCCATAATTTAAAGAAATTTTAAAAAGACAACAAGCAGAAATACTATACGACAATTATCCGAGCGGTTTCGCGTTTGTTAAAGGAAGCGTGTGCGATCCGTGTAGTTTGCCAAATAAAACTCGCGTCTATATACACACACACACACGTGTAGACGCGTCTTACCGTGAATGCCGTGAAGCTCAAGAGACCGACAAATACGTCGGAATGCTCGGTGGACCAGTGCTTAACAACGTTCTGCTCTTCCACGTTCAAGTCTGTTTTGGTCCACGTGAAGTTGGTGAAAAGCCCGTGCACTTGATCGTGAGTGTTCAGATCGCCGGCCATGAATTGGCCGAGACCCAGCGGAAACGAGACGGAGGACACCAGCAGCGAAACAATGCCAGGGTACAAGAAGCGGCTACAACAGAGAATTTCATTATCAAGATTTATTGCTCGCGCTGTGGGAGTCTAGTGTTTTCTTTCCTTTTTTCTCGGGAAAATACGGAACAACAGTTTTCAGCGCGAAAATCAGTTTTTTACGTGACACAATCGCAAGGTTATTTATAAGCCAGGAGGTTTTTATTTATTTTTGGAGGCTTGCATTCAATTAATTCTCCGGTATAATTATCCACGGTTTAATACACCTCTTCGCTCAAATTTTTCGCAATATCGTTTTCACAGCTCGTTACCAGCGAATTAGCCGCTTCATCAGCCCGCTGCAACGTGGCGGGAAATTTGAATATTAAACTGACTGTCCCCCTTACTTCTTCTGCAGAAAGCTGTTCATGCTCTTGTTCTTGCGCATGAATATGACGTACTGGCGGTGCAGCCAGACGTAGAACGAGCCGCACAGCCCGCTTCCCACCCCGATCAGCGCGAATATGAAGAGCTCCTGGGGATCGAAGGGAAAGTCCATGGTGAAGTTGGTGATGAACATGGCGGTGATGGTCTCCTCGCGCTGGAACCAGATGGCGAGCAGCCGGAACATGGTGGCGCCGCAGACGGCGGTGAAGAAGCCCCGCCAGTAGTTGCGCACCGCGAAGTACACGGTCGTTACCTCGATGCTGAATAGGACGCCGCCGATCGGCGCTGCGAAGCACGAGGCCACCCCCACGGCGCAGGCCGCGGCCAGCATCTCGCAGTTGCGGCTCTCGTTCTCGTAGATGCCCTGGAAACTGGTGACCAGCTTCGACAGCAGCGTCGCCACGATACTGGCTATGTGCACGAACGGACCTGTCGATTGTTGGATAGATTAGTTTGTGTCCGCGGTGTGTTACAGCGGCGAAGATACGTGTCCACGGAAGTCGAGTTTTTTTATTTCTAAATTAATTATACTTTTGGTTGCAAATAGTAGGGTATAAGTAGGTGGGTAAATTTTTTTGACTTTTGGGTGACACCTGTGTATGGTACATGTTGGGCTTGAGAAACAATGGTAATAATGATGTAACGTATACTTTTTTTTCGATTTCAGATTCAATACAAGTAAGACTGTTTCACGAAAATTGTAATTATTATCTAGTATATCTACATTTATAGATCAAAGTATATAGTCACTTCTAGAATTGCGATTATTCAGCAGGTTAATATATTTTCATTTGTGTAATACTTTGCGTAAATTAATAAATTTTATTTGAAAGACCTTTTCGACAATCTCGAATTTCGCGTCACAATCCTCGTCACAATCACTATAAACTTCTTAGGTTTGGCGAAGATACAGAAAACGAAAATTGATTGCTCAGTGTTATGCAAATGTTATCAAGATCTCGTTAAACTGATTTACGAGCTTGTGTTGACACGATTGCGTTGATTTTAAGATTGATTTTATCGTGAATAAGAAATGAAAAATAAATGATTAAACGATAACTTTTGATTCAATGAAGATCTTTTTCTTGGATAATTATTCTATTATTATTTTACTATTTATTTTGTCATACTTATGCAAATTGTTACCTGATTTTGTTTCTATTACAAAAGATCAACACAAAATTTCACTTTAATTATTGTAAATCTTGGATATTAAAAAAAAGCTCGCTTCAGAGTATTGACGAAAAATTGTAGCGCTGCAACTTCTCGTGTAAAATCTCGTGCTAAATATTCCGTCCAATTTTCAACTGAAAACCATCGCGAAAACCACTCAAAAAAATAACGAAATAATTTTCTCTCTACCTTCCTTCCCGAGCGGCAAGCCCGAGCCGAGGGTCGCCGTCAGTCCGACGATCTTGGCGACGAGGGTGCGGAAGGTGAGGTACTCCTTGAGGGCGACGCCCCTGAGGATCGTCTTCATCTCGGGTATTCCCGAGCCGATGCTCTGCGGGGCGACGATGTGGACGAAGCCGGCGCTGAACAGAATGAGGCAGACCGGCAGCGAGACCCAGGCCAGGTACTGGAGTGCCGGGTGAGACGTGAGGTCCTCATACAGCCATATCCTGGCTGGGGGAAAGAGCACGATTATTGAAGGCAATCTGCGCGGCGTCAGTTTTACGAGCATCGATTTACTTGGGATTGATCCGAATGACACACCGGGATGATATGCGCAATATCGCGCGAGAGATTTTACGAGCTTGCGCGGTTACTTAATAAAAAAAGTGGGATTGTACATGGTTACTGCGATGGAGATGGGGGAGACTGACGAAAGGTAATGAAGGTATTTAGTGATTTCAGTTGTGAAAGCTGTGAATGTTGGCAATACTTTTAATTTTGCCTCGTGTACGGTTTCGGATTTCTCAAAGTCAAGCATCGCAATTGCAAAGGTCTGCAAATCATTGCAACCTTCATAAAAATATAGTTATTGGAGCAGTTAATTTTTAATTACGATGTAGCGATATTTTAATACTTGTCGATACATAATATTGGATAAGAATTTTTGTAATCGTTAAGATGTATGAATATATGGATAATTGCGCGTGGACACCTGTTGAAAGAAACTTTCAGTGATCCTAACGTGGAGCTGATAACATCGATGGTATCAAAAACAAAAAAACGATTATAAGCTTCAACGCGGGTGACGTAACAGTTAAGACAAAATTGTTTTTTTTCTTTTATTACCGATAGGCGATTATTCGAAAACACATTTTATTCCACTCAAAATCTCGTAAACACGTGTACACTACAGTGTAACTTTTCCAAAGAGAACCTTCGAAAATTTTTTTGAATTCACGTCTTATCTGCACCTCATTACAATAAAACCCGATACGAGCAGTCGGGCGCACGAATAAACTTCTCGTTATACATATCCAACCAACGATACACGTATAGAGAAATCAGAACTGACCGTTATTGCACATGGAGATGCCGCGATCCATGGCGTAGCTGACGAGGGCCATGATGATGCCGAGGAGGGCGAGGAAGACCCAGTCCTCGCCGAGCCTCGCGCCCGTGTGCTTCCAGGCGAAGGCCAGCAAGGCGAGGATCTTCCGGCAGACGGGGCCGCGTCTCGACTTGCTGAACTCCTCGGCCCGCACCTTGTCGAACTTCTTGCGCGACTTGTCGTGCCGCAGCCGCCTCGCCTCCTCCTTCGCGTACTCGCCCAGGTCCTTCGTGTAGCGGCCATACATCTAGAGCCGACGTGCGACAATGCCATTGTGTTAGTCGGGTCGAGAATTTGTTTTTTTTTTTCCACATATTTTTTGGCGATGTGCATTACTTGTATACGTGCTGTGGGGTGTGTGCCAGTCGTGGGGCAAAATTAGTGATTATGTGGATAGAATGCGATGTTCTTTGAGAAACCGAATCGCCTTTGAAAATTGAACTGTTGTTGGTGATAACTAAACAACTATGTGCAACACTGCAATCTTTTGTATACACTGTTAGTGCACACAATTAGTTTTTTACTTAACTACTGTAAATGACGATTTAATAAAAACATTTTTATACTTTGCTTTTTTCAAAGGTGAAAACTATATCTGTATCTTATTTCAGATTTTCAATTCAAACGCCCACGACTGACACCGTGTGAGTGTATAAAGTGTTTACATGCACGTCGCGAACGTTCAGTTTGCTCTCGAGAAGTGCAGAGCGGGAGACGCTTTTTTGCACAATCGCGGGACGTATATATAAATATACGTGTAATAATGACGCGGAATCGGTTCATGCCACAACCGATAATCCAATCGAAGTGTCTCGAGGCGCAACAAAAAAAAAGACAACGAGCGAAAGTATATAGTTTAATTACGTAAACGTGCGAGGCACAATGCATATGTGCCTTCTTTTCTCTTAGTTACCAAGTCGGCATCCTGAATAGCTCCGAACTGGCCGAACGTCATGCTGTAGTGGTACCACCTGCAAGAGATTACTGGAGCTCGTGCGCTCCCACGAAATCGGCGAATCGCTTTGCCATCGGCGATATTGTCTTTTAAAAAGTGTTATTTGCACGAGATTGTGTGTGTGTGTACGTGTGTGAGCACAGCTGGAGAGATTTTGCCGCACGAATAAGCACAATCGCGGAGTTCGTATATATATATACACACAAACGGCTTCGACGAAGTCTCGATAACAGAGGTCATCGTCGTATTTCAGCACTTGCGAGTGCCGCTCGTTATTCGGAAACGCGTGCGGGAGTTCGTCTTGGGCAAAATTTTCACTTTAATTGCTAATGACAAGCGTTGGGCAAGGGGTGAAAATTTCATTGCGACACGCGCGACTACCGGGTTGTCTGTATACTTTCGTGGCTGGTGCAGCGCTGACGAGGTAGGCTGTGCACAGTGGACGTTTTTAGATCGTCCGCGCACGTGATCGTCTATTGGCGATGTACAGCCTGATAATATCGAAGTGCAGCATTGTGAAACATTGTCTTAATAATATATTGTTTACACTATCGTTTTGGCCGGGTGTCTTCGCGTAAAGTCGTTTATAGGATGCAATGACTATTTACGTGTCTGCATTGCTACTCTGTTGGTGCGTACGCGCGTATGTTTAATTTATCAAGCCGCGACGTGATCTAAATTTCCAAATAACAGCAAAATGTGCGGCGCAAATAGAAGACAGACGATGTATTTTGAGAAAGAGTGCGTAAATAGGAAGCATTAATTATTTCACCAATTCGCGCTAAAGTTTCGTCACTTTAGAAATTAAATTTCAATTTTAACGAATCAGACGTGGAAAGCGTAGGTGTGCACAATCGATTGAGGGGATGTGACAAAGTTGATTAAAAATTCAAATTTCGCGCCTCAATGCAGCAGAGGGGAAGGTGTAGCTGGTTTGTTTGTAACGAACGATAAAAACAAAATTTCGAAAAACCAATAGTAATAAATATGAAGTGGAATGGCATTTTTATGTAAAAGTCATTTTTGGAAAGAAATTTAATTATCAAGATCGGTATTCTGTTATCACAATTTTTGGCACGAAATTTAAATTTGCAATTAGCTTTGCTCCCTCGGCAACGCCTCTAAAAAATCTATAACTAAATCTAAACTGCTCCCTCGAGAAAGCTGGTGGTTAGCCGATCTCCAACCGATCTCCATAACTACAGAAGCGCACTTCATCCACAATACATACTACTCCATCCCCACGAGATCATAACATCCGAGACAACAGCGTGTAATAATCAAGGCCGATTTTCGACTCGGGAAGGCTTACACTTACAACGTAGTCATCGTTGCAGACGAAGTAAGACCTGCTCGGCAAATCGGGAGGCTGCATATATGCGAGCGTCGATGTCGCCACGCAGACAGGACACGGTCCAAAGAGAAAAAAAAATAGAAACGGCCGAGCTCGCCCCTTAAGTCACGAAAGACGCCAACAAGTCGACAGCAGCCTCCTGTGGCCCGAGCAGCGCGTAACGCCTTGGCATCTTCTCGCCGAAACTTGCGGCCGATCTCACACTGTACTGATTCTTTCTCGGCGCTACACTACGATGGATCGTTAACGGAGAAATCGATCGATCGATCGATTACACCGATCGAAGCGCGCTTGCAAGGACGAATCGACGTTTAACGGTACACAAACACACGCGTTTGTGCGCAGATCGGTAGTGCCCCAGACGAGATCGGTATATGTATGTATCATTACATATAACGGCGAGGATCTGCGGGCTGGCTGCGGTGGCCGCGAAATCGAAAATCTGACTGACCGTAAGCCACTGTCACCTCGACGAGGCTCTCTCTCTCTCTCTCCTCCGGGTTGGCTTGAATTTGTCGAAATTTGGCAAGACTCGAATTGTATATTTTTAGACGCACACTCTCGCGCGCTCTCTGCGTCTCTCTCTCTTTCTCTCTATCGGTCTCCTACGTATACTCATTTTCTCGCAAGAGTACCCGATCCCATTGTTCCTCCTCTCCTCGCGGAGATCGGAGATTTATAATTGCGTCGAGACAATACAACGCGACGATCTTCCTCGACTGAAAAGCTCTGCCGTCCAGCATAAGATCGGTACGTTGTGTACAAACACATGGACAGGTCGAGAGGTGCATCGGAGCAAAGCCGATTGAGACCGAGGACTGCCCGCCGGTAATCGTGTTTTTATTTATTCGACGAGTATAATATCGATCGGCTAATGAGCGAACGCGAAAAATTAACGGCTAGACGTGAAACAGTTATGTTGTTCACAATAAGAAAAGGGGAATCGGGTGACTTGCCAAAGTGTGCACGGAGAGACTTTTACTTTTGTACACACGCGTGAGGTGATGTGTAAAAACGTGTCGCCAATACTCTCTCGAGTTTCTATTATATTTTCCTATTATTTAACGTCGTTGATTCACAGTTATTTTTAACGTTACGAGATCCATTATTGCGATTATGTGGTGCTCGAGTCGAGCTCGATATATATAATACGCGAACACATCGAGAGAGCCGCGAATTAAACAAAATAATATATACGATGTGTACACATAAGCAGTTTTTCATGATAACCGGATTGCTCGAGTGCTTTTTGATTGTAACTGGTTTTCACGGGATATTTGCGTGACTCTCTCTCTCTCTCTCTCTCTCGCAGAGAAATCTGAAGATTTTATATAATTACATTGCAAATGTATCGTTTTATAATTGCGTCCGATACGTCATACTTTGAAGAATGCAAATAACGATATACTTTCAACTGCGACCCCTGCTCGTTACCGGAAAACTTTAAGACAATATTAATGCATATATTGTGCGCAATGCGAAAGCGATATACGGGCAGGGATAAGCTTATCACAAGGAAAACTGGGAAACAAACTGCGATTTTTCAAAGTATCACAGCCTACCTGATGGTACAACCTCAGGGTCTCTTGAAACGGGTCGACCCGAACGACACGGTCACTCGGAGTCGGCGTGACATTCTCCACTGGAGTCGTGGTTCAAACGCCAAGATTTTCAGTGTCCCGTAAAAATCGTGAATTCGCAAGACTCGTAGACGAGGAAACGCACGAGACCAATCGAGGCTTACGCACACACGGTTTCTCATAAATGTACACTTCGTCGAATCTTCGCAAAGTTTCTGCGGCGACGAACCGATCGATCGCATATCGCGACATTCGGGACGCAATCGGTATACTTTCCTGCGGCGAAACGCGATTTCTCTTGCAATCGTTATCGAAGCGCGTACTGCGAGCCGTTTTTTAGGCGGTGCGCGCACTGAGACCGAGCGGAGATGCCGCCCGTGACTGCGCCGCGGCCTTTTGATAGGCTATTTTGGCAGCTTCGATCTTCGCCTATGATTTCTCAAGGAGCCGATGATGGCTATAAATATACCGGTCGCGGAGACGAGATGCGTCTCTTGTTGTGATATGCGCCGTACAGAAGAAGATATATATATATATGCTGCGTGTATGTCGATTATAATTAACAATTTACTCGAAAAGTGCGTCAGTTGAATAATTGTAATTAACGGTTCGGAAAATTTTTTTTGTAACAGGTAGACCGACGTACACTTCTACAGTCCGATCAAACTCCGACTGGAGTGTAAACGTAAATTTTTCAAGCTATACGAAATACATTGTTATCTCGGTTACGAAATTTTTATTCCAGAACAGCATAGCGTGCACGACGTGTTTTCCGTTGCTTATGTATATATAATTGGAGTTATTTCTGCGTCGTTCATCTTCGCGTCGATCGGCAAGTTCAACCGGAAACGCAGTCACGATAATAGACACGCGAAGACCCAATCGTTTAGTCGATCCGAGATACAGAGCTTAGAGGATCTCGAACTTTGTATAAGAAAAGCTGGTCAACAATGCAGCTTTTCAAATGGTCTCGGGGACGCTGAGTGTGTAGCGTTGGATTTTATGTATATATAAGAGACTACAAGCGACTACAGGCGGCAATTGAAGTCAATAACGACCGCGTCCTACTGGGCGATCGGCCGCAAATCCAATTTTAGTAATTAGGACTGCATAATTAACCCTTGCGAAGGAGCAGGGCTAAAATTATTTATAAACGCACTTCCTAGTCTACCGAGATGTTTACGCGAATGTTTGAGGATGATTCGTCTAGCCGAAAGGCTTTAGATATTATTATTGTGATTTCGTGTAACCTTATCGATTTACGTTTCTGTTTTTTTTACTACGGGTACTTTTGTATACGGCGTTCTGAGGACATGAATTAATGCTCTTTCCGTTAATATTATTGAAAATATAGTAGTAAATTTATTCCCTGAGGGAAAAGTCGGTTAGGTGCGATCGTCACTCGTCGATTAAAAATTCAAATTTCGCGCCGCAACGTAGCAGACGCATGACTAATTTGCTCGTAAATCACAGAAATTAAATTACTTATCAGTCATTACCATTGCGCACCCGATAATCTATCGTATATTTTATAAAGTTTATACAGATTATTGCTTAAAGGTGTGCAAAGTTACCATACGAAATCGTTTACATTCACGACGAAGAATAAATGCACTTTTCTTTGGTCTAGAAATCGAAAAAATTTTTTTAAAGCTAAAGGCTTCGGACCGATCAGACTTTCTTCTGTAACTCGAAAGGTAGTCAAAAGTGCAGAGGAGCATTGGAAAAGTTACTAGTAACCATATTAACCATATTAAGAAAAAATTAATGCGTCAAAATACTAGAATAATAACAACTACGAATGTTTCCGAGGCACCAATAAAATTTCGAATTGTGCTATGATAAAGCATTACAAAAGAGCTTTAATCTATAGAAACAAATATGCCGATTTTCGATGCTCTGATCAAAAGTTATGACCGTTTTAAAAAAAATAATAATAAAAATCCAATTTTTTTCTTGTTCCTCCATATGCCCTCCCATGATAAATTTTCGTATTCTGTATTTCTCATGTTCCTCAGCATTCTTTATCGTCTTTCAGCTTACAGAAAAAAGTCCCATTGGTCCGAAAGTTCTAGATCAAAAAATTTTGTTTCGAATTCTAGACCAAAGAAAAGTGCATTTATTTTTTGAAATTCGACATTATAATGGCGCGAAATTTGAATTACCAATTAACTTTCAGAACCCCCGAATCCAGCGAAATCAGAAAAAATTTCCGCATTCGTATACTTCCTTCGCCAACCGACGAGTATCCCAACAGACTCCTGCAGAGCGTAGGAGCGCAGAATCGTTCTTAATAATCGACGCTGCGCATACAGACGCGTCCATACAATGCCCGATGCAGCGCAAGCATCAAAAAGCGTAATCGGAGCAAAGCGCGTGCATTATATTGTACGTGATATATATCCGCGGGCGACCCGTCGTACACGAGAGCGTCGAGAGCGGCTTCTCATGCGGATCACGCGTCGCGCCTAACGAGTCCTCAAAAGCTCTCGTTCAGACTTATCAAAGCGGTACGAAAGCTCAGTATTGCGCGGATGGACGGCTCGATCCGACTGTTGTCGCAGAAGCGCCAACGCTCGCGCGCACAAATTGCTTTGCGAGGATACGCGTGTTCGTTTGCTATTTTTGCGCAGAAAAAAGGCGTAAAGTGTAAAATTAAAATAAACACTGCCGATTGATTTTTCTCTGAAAAATCCTGCCTGCACAGTGCGCGAGGAACGCGGCTGTGCGGCTGCATCTCGCGCGTCTCTTCGGGCATCAGAAGCCGCACACTCTCGTTTGCAATGCAAATTTTATTTGCCGCAGAGAAGCCGGGAGAGTCTTGTGACTTCGATGATCACGTGTTCTCTCGCTCTCCTTTAGCGACTGTTAACTCGACAGCGTCACCTGACCAGACCAGGTCTCTTCGTTGTATCGCATATATTCCTTTTCCTTTCGTTTTCCCGTCTAGTACGCAAACACACACAGCCCTGAATAGCCCGTAATTGCCGGCTAATAAATCATGAAATATATGCATTTTCTGCTTTGCCGAGCGACCCATTCATGCAGTATGAATAGTGTTGACCAGCGCGTTTAACGCACTCCGTTCAACCGCGCGCTTGTTACGTAATGTCGTATACGCTGCAGGTCGGCTGCAGTCGAGGCTTTCCAACCCAGTCCCGCAGGGAGAAGTCGCAGAAGAATTTTGCCATCGAGAAGCGATCACCGATTTTCGAAAGTATGAGCGTTTACAGTTTAATGTGTGACAAGGGGGGAGGGGGGACTTGTGGAGTTTATTGAAAATGCGGGTGTGTATAGGCAAGGCCGATTACCGGTCGGCAGTGTAACACCTCAAGGCTCGCTTGTATATAGCGAACACCTGTGGTAATACATATACGTCTGTGTTGAACGTGAAAATTGTTGTTTTTTTCATTTTCAATAATTCTTCACTCTTTTATCTCGTCGCCCTTCGGGCTAAAACGGCCGTTTTACGTATACTCGCTTTTACGGGAGGGGAATACAGAGGCTTAACGGCGCGTTAATCGCAAGTTCGCGCAGTCGATGAAATTTTATCGATTTGAAACGCGCGCCGTTAATCTTCATTACACCATTCTCGCGGACCGAACAGTTCGTATACACTCATACCTGTGCAATCCTCGCTAAGCTTCCCATGACGATTGTGGCGCAGCGCAGCGCGTGAAAAGCTCACAACAATAACGAGGCCTTCTTTCGCAAAGGCTGCTATATACATCCGTCATCGGTAATATCAGCCGTAAATTAGCCATCCTCGCGCGTCCCCCATCAATCAAAAGAACCCGTGACCGCGACAACAACGTCGTTAGCATAGAAAAGAGTCATCGGCTATGCGCGCCTGTATCAAAAGGTGTATTATAACGTATTTCCCGTGTAAACAGCCACGTGACGGTGCGCAACGCGCTGTGGGACACACTCCGATCGCCGCATGACCATTGCTCATACGCACGCGCTCGCCCGAGAAAGAGAAAGAGAAAGAGAGAGAGAGACGATGGCGAGAGCGCGCAGCACGTGATGCGACGTTTCCTCAAACAGGTTTGGCGGCTTACCAAAGGTCGACGTGGGACCGGCTGCGCGCAGCAGTTTATGGACCGCGCGAAAACAAGAGAATCTCGCGGCTAAATCGATTTTCGATACGACGCGCGAGCCAATCGCGACGAGTCTGGCGCATTTTCCAGTGCGTTTGCGGATCAAAGATAAGCGCACTTTTCTTTGGTCGGGAATTCGCGAACAGATTTTTTAAGCTGGAGCTTTCGGACCAATGGGAATTTCTTCTGTAAGCCAAAAGATGAGGAAAAATGCCGATGAACATGGGAAGTATAGAATGTGAAAATTTAACGCGGGGAAGCGTATGGAGGAACAAGAAAATATTGGCTACTCGGATTTTTATTATTGTTTTTCTTTAAACGGGCATAACTTTTGATCAGAGCATCGAAACGAAACTCGGTATATTTGTTTCTGGATTGAAGTTCTTTTGTAATACATTATCATAGTGTAATTCGAAATTTTATTGGTGCCTCGGAAACATTCGCACTTGTTATTATTCTAGTATTTTGACGCATTAATTTTTTGTAAATAAAGCGTAAAATGGATCAGAAATATGGTTACTAGTAACTTTTCCCATGTTCCTCATCACTTTTGACCATCTTTCGGCTCTCAGAAGGAAGTCGAATTGGTACGAAACCTCTAGCTTTAAAAAAATTTTTTTAACGCTACGCGTCGCGCTTCCGGTTTGCATCGCGCTACGCATATATATACCATCGGAACTGACAACCTGAATCGTATTGTTTTCCCCCTCGGAAGCCAAAGTAATTAAATTTCTTTATTATTTCTTTTATATAGATACAAAATTTGTTGTTTTGTTTTTCAAGATTTTTGTGCAAAATTTTACTGGGCACTTCGAGAAATCTTGAAAGAGCGTGCCGCTATCGTAAACGATAATTAGCCAACAATAACAATAACAATAACAACAATAGTATAATCGTTTTCAACGAAAATAAGTCTGTTAAGGTGCATAATCGTAATTGTTGATTTAAACGGCTTTCCTTCTCGCCGACGAAGGTTTCACTCGTTACACAATTACACTGCCGCGATAAACGCCGTCTAATTGCGTTAACTAAAAGCCAGGAGGCTCTTTCCACGCTCGACGCGTCATTATTCCCGAGCTCATTGATTCATTGGCAATCATCCGCAATAATAATGAAAATTTACACTGTTTTCGATCATCTCGAGTAGACAGATGATTCGACGATAAACAATGTCGATTGCGGTTCAACAACCTTTCTCACGAGATATATTATACAACGCTGTAATTACTCGAGTTGGATTACAAACGCTCCATTCATCGAGAGCTCGTATACGTATACACGGATTCTTCTTCCATTAGACGCTACGCAGCGAATACCAGGGGTTTCTGTGAAAATAAGCTTTGAAACGCAAACGATCGCCTTTTTTCTTCCTCTTTGAAAATCGATTTGGGCGCAGCGCGTGGCTGCTTAACGGATGAATAATGCGTTGGAGCGCGAGACAAAAGGAATCATCGGCTTACATCGGCAATGCAAAAGTCTAACTTTCGTCTGGCAAGCATCTGCCGCTTTGCCAATAGCCATGTATATGCGCGTCGAATTTGGCATTGGCACTGAAGCTACACAGCAGGCGGCTGTTTCGCAACGCGGCTCGGAGAAGAAACGAACATGCTCGCGCCTATAACGATGCGGTCGATTATGCTCCGTGATGTTGTTTAACGTGCAACGGTTCGTTCATGCTGGTGCAGGCAGATCGACGTTTCGCACAGGTACTTTGCGCAATTTTACAGGCGATACATATATTTTTTGACTTTTTTCTAAATTATCGATCAAAAATCATCGGCAAATTACGGGAGAAACGTCGATTGTCGAGGCATTCTTGGTTTTTAAAAAGTAAGGTGCCCTTACATAAGTGTTGAGATACTCGAAAGGATCGAACTCCTGTTGCTCATCGTCGATGACGGACGGCGGACAGGGGTAGAAGGCTTGCGACGGCCTAACAAATAGTTATACACATATTTTAGTTTTCACATCAGTATGAATACGAGTCCCAAATCCGATTTATACTGTACATGATGTAACATAGGTCGAACAATATCATCGAAGTTTATTTGTTAATTTGTCTATCGCTCGATTTCAATTGTATGGTAAATGAGTTTATTCATTTCTTAATATTTTTTTATAAAAAATAAAATATTTTAATAATTTTTAATTATTATTTTTTTTAGAATTTTTTTTTGGCTCAACGAAAAATCGCCGTTGCCTTAGAACCGTTTTATTTTAATAGCAGTCCCGAAGAGAAGCCTAAACAGGCTCGAAACGTTGGTTAATACAAATAATTTATAAAACTCATTTATCAAATATCATTGAAGATTTAAAATAATTCGTTGATCAATCGTTTCCCCGAGAATTCTCACGATCCCTCCCAGAAAGTTTCAATCATCACAACGAGGAAACGCGTCTCTCTCAGAAAATCAACAGGAAGCCGGAGAATTTCCTCAGCGCGCCGCCGATTTTATACCTGTGCGACTGGTGCTTGCGGCTCTCCTTGAACTTCTCCATGAGTTTCGAGAACTCCTCCCATTCCTTGTCGATCTCCTCCTCGGTGCCGTCGGGATGCAGGTGCAGGAGGCTCTCCTTCGGCGGCTCCTTCGTCTTCCCCGAGCCGTGATGGTGGGCCATCCTCTTCATGTCGATCCTCTCGTGCGGGCTCTTCGCCATGGCGCCGATTTTTCCCGGCGCGACTCGATTCGCCGATCGGCAGAGCTCATCAGCGTCCCAGAGTCATTTCAGTCGAGCGACTGCAGCGGCACTGGATCGAACGGGACGCGAGACGACGGGAGCCGATCGCGCATTTCAGCAGCTGTTCTCGCCGATTGCGAACAATGTATATACGTGTACGGACTGCTGCGCTGTTCTATATCGGAGATCGGCGCGCCGATATTCACCGATCTTCCTCGTTTCGCAGATGCAAACGGACGAGCGCACAGACACTCTGACGGGAAAAAAAAAATTAGCTGCACGCCATTGGCGTCGTGAGCCAGAGACTGAAGCGAGGAGCCGTCCAGCGGAGCTCTCTCGTTCTCGCTCTTCTCTAACCGCGTACGAGCGTCCGCTCTCGACACGGCTCAATTTATAAACTCATTAGTCTCTTGCCACACATCGTCGTCGTCGTCGTCGCCGAGCACACACACGCGCACGCACGTACACGGCCAATTTTCCCCTACGGCACAAATTGCCCCCCTGGGACCGTGCGATTGAGAGAAAGAGAGAGACGGAACACCTCGACACGCATATCGTGATGCCTGGGTGCCCGACGCGGCTCTTTTCCGATCTCCGCACTGCACAACGCTGTGTCTACTCTCGATGCTATGCGGAACGACGGCTCGCTGGATATTGCGTGTACGTATGCGCGTGTGTGCTTGTGTGCGTCTATAGGTCCACACTATGTGTACTGTGAGGTCCGTCGTCTGTATATATAGACGTGCGCGCGACGATTCAGGAAACGACGTGGCGCAGACTCTTCCTGGCCTCCGACAATGGGATATGTGATGCTTTTGTACTCCGATGTGTGCTATGCCTATATCGTTCGGCTCGTACGTGTATAGCGCGCGCTTGCCTTTTTACGCGACTCCCACGATTTCGTGCGCTGTGTATAGTATGTATATATACAGTCGAAGCAGAACTCAGCGGGTCGCGGTCGTTAATTGCTTAACTATTCGTGATAACGCTTCCGTGCGAGACGCGCGGAGCGTTTATTTTCGACTGGTCTGTCTGTACTTTGCGCGAGAGGCCTTTGATTACGCGCATGATGTGCGAGTTTTCGCAATTTTGTTTTTTGAGATCGGTATAGCGTGTTGTTGACTGAGAGGAGACAGCGACAAATGATTTTCAGTGTAAAAATCGATACTATGTTTAGATAGTACGACTTATTTTAACGCAACTAAGTTTGGAATTTCCACATTTAGTCAATTGTTCTTGACAATCTAAAAACTAGACGTCGCATGTTTTTTAAACGGAATTACTGTGATTAAAAATTTGTTGTCTTATTAAACAATCGAAAAGGGCCGAAGATTAATTTTAAAAAGTATAATAAATAGATTATGTTATTATTTTATTGTACAAAAACATTTTATTATTATTGTCGAAACGATGTATCGTCATCGCAAAAGATCCATCGAGACTCAATAATTTACGCCTAGGTAAAAAAGTCAAAGTTTCTGTTCCAGAAGAAATCCCCCACCCCCCTCTCTTAAAAAAAACTAACAACATTCATCTTTCCAAACGACAATACGCCCAGCGCAGCGTCGAGCAGCAGCGAAAACTCGGCACATCATCACGTCGTCTCGTCCGTCGACACGAGGATTTGTAGTGGCGACTGTACGGAGCAGCCGTTGCGGATAATGGGAGACTTCCCTCGTCGAGGGCTCGTAGGAAGCTGACTTCAAAGTCACGAGTTATCATTGGTCAAAATTACCTTGTAATTCAGCTCGTCTTACCGCGTGTAGCCCAAGCGCTATATACACTGCCGCCGCTATATATATATATATATATATATATATATATATATAGCGCTGCAGCGAAACCAGTAGTCGGAGAGCGAGTGGGACCAGCTTGGATTTCACGATCGATCTCGCGCTGAAAATCCGCCTGTAATGTCCCAAACTCTCGGAGGTCAAGCGTGCGTCCGATCAAGAGTGAGAACCAGGCGAGATTCGAAAAAAAAATTTTTGGTACACCTGCATCGAATGTTTACGCGATTTTTTGTATGTCCCACGTATGAGTTGAAGGGTTACGGGAATCTTTATATTTTATTTGATAAGAGATTACTGACGGGGCGGGTCGCGATAATCACTGACTACATTGTTATGTATAGAATAAACATAATTCAATATCTTTTTTCATTTATTCATAATTCAATATTTCGATTATAATTATAGAGATAATTTTAGAGCGGCTAATGTTTAATGTTTTAATTGCTACGTTAAGTAACATATTTTTTGCCGCGATTGAAAAATTGTATGGTACTTTTTATCATAGACAGAGAAATTTAAACTTTTATAATAAACGATTTGTAATTATAAACATTTATAATAAAACAATTTAAAATTTTAAAATAAAACAATTTTAAAATTTGATAAACTATGAAACTATATAAAACTATAACTATAGACTAAAAAAAGTTTATAATTTTGATTCATAAAGATTTTATACATAAATTTTGTGAAAGTATACACGTTATACAGGTGAAAACTGCTCTAGAGTATTAAGTGTTTTAAATATTATATTAATAATTATAGGGTTATATTTTAAAAAAATAAATAATACACATTCAAAATGTTGCCGAAAATTATACACATTTACTTAAATATATTGAATTGGAAAGAAAATATTCTTATGTATAAATAGTGAATGAAAGTAAACGTCACTACTTCGGAATAATTTAAATTGCTGTATTCGCCACAAATTTTGCTCGTTAAGCAGATGCGCAACAAAACTTGTTACTTTTGAAGCATTTTAGAAGTTCGTTTTAAAGCTTTGTAGAAAGCGCTTCAGAAATTTTCAAAAGTTTGCGAAAATCTCAGAGAAATTCTACTCGAAACTTTAATCTTGGCGTAAAATTAATTTTGTACACTCACAGGAAATTATATATTGGGATATATATAAATGAGTTCTAATAAAGTTAAATTTGTCCCGCGAATGCATTGCATTCCGACTCGCAGCCTCATCGAGATATCCAAGAAAATACGGCTATACACAGATCTTCTATAAATATTAAATTAGTATATTGGACGCCAACATCGGAAATTCCAACTGCGCTTATCGAGTCTATAAAAGCACTTGGAAAGTTCGAATGCGTAAGGAGCGCCAAATTTAAAACGTGAAAATTTATTTCACACAAAGTTTCTTATACGACCTACCTTGCCGCAAAGCCTCGCCCAAAAAAAAACGAAAATATTCACGACCAACAGAGATGGCTCTTTCTTCGAAGGCAAAAAAGTACTGAGATTTAATCTGATTAACCAGATCGTTAAGGCGCACATAGTTGTCTCTACTATGTTGCGGACAATAAATTAACTTATTTGCCCAACATTGCCGTGTCAAAAATGTTTTCCGATCAAATAAAATCGGTGAATCGCAGGTGGCTCGACGACGAATTCAAAGCTACCGCCGTTCGCGAACTATTATCTATAGAGCTACATTAAATGCTTCGCTTGTGTTTACTGATAAATTTCGCGATAGGGCGCCACGATTGCTATCGCTTGTCCTGTAAGGTTATTCTTGACATTGTAAATATACATTGCTACTTGCTTCGCGATATTCAAATGGTTTTATTATAGAGTAATTAGTATTTGTTAGTGCAATCTATTAAAAGTGTATACACTTGTTTCAAATTGTTTCACACGTATAATGGTAATCCCGCAATTATACTTTATTTATATATACCTTGTATACATGAATTATTAACGCGTGCCGTCGATATAGTAGTTATTGCGCCTATAACTACAGAAACTAACGTTTGTTGTAGCTTTTCATTAAATTATCGAAAACTTCAAATTCGTAATGATCATTCCGTACTTTTTGACCTACTTTGGCTAACTTTTGGGTTTCGCACAAGTTTTACTATTCCGACGAGTATATGCGGGAAGCTCTGGCGAGTGGTGACATCTGTAAAGTATTCGCTAAGATGAAAGTTTGGAGCTGCCCTAGACCGTCATACGATAACTTCTGAGACTGTGTACTATGCAAATTTACATCTCGCAAAGTTGAAACATTTTTGGAGCAAGTTTTGTATTCCGCGCGAGTTAGATGTCAGTGAAATGTACAAGGACAAAAAGCTGTAATTGTAGATATACAAGTCGCTCAAAAATTATGGGCATTTAAAGATACGAAAAGTGGGAAAACAGCTTTATTTTAAAAATATATGTCTTTTTGTAAATGCCTATTACTTTTCAGCGGAGCGGTTCTTTTGATGTCTCAACTTTGTCTTCTACTCACTGGGACGAACAATACTTAATTACTCTCCTCGCTAAGTACTCCTTACATGCTCGGAGTTCGCTGGTTTTGTTTAGTGGCATATCTAGTTAGAAGTTCGTTGCCTTATCTTTACATAAGTTTTACATGTACTTGTATTTTATTTAACACATTAACTATTTAAAATTTTTTGGCTTAAATATGTCTTAAAAGGAATTAGTTCCGCAAAGAAAAATGTTGAACTGTACTGATGAATTCTTATTTTATATTTTTGCAAAGAAAATATTAATTATAAATTAATAATTGCAGGTTTCTTTTTATTGTTTTTGAGTAACGTTTTCAAAAATTACAGTGATCCACTTATCCGCTTATTAAGATTTATAACATAATTATATCGTAAACTTATAATCTTGTAGTCCATAAATTTTACGCAAGTCGGCTTTAATGTATGTTGTTACGTTCAAGTATGTTTTTATAGGTGCAGGTTCTTTAGCATAATTATTAAAAATGTTTTTTTCCTCATAGTATGTCACCTGCGAACATGGACTATTTCAAGTCATATTATATATTGTTAAGCGTAAACATTTAACTATATTATATTTATTATTGATAATTTTTCTAAAGATGTAGATGGTCTAAAAGAAATAAATATTTTCGTATCTTAATAATCGAAAACTAATGATTAGCTCAATTATATATATTTAATTAAGAAGCAAATCAAATACGACAGATATTGATATTAATAGTGCGACGAACTGTACATCAGCATAGGCTACCTAAAATGTACACATCCTGTGGCATCCATAAGAATTAGTTTAGTTCAATTAGCTGATGCGAGTCACGTGAAGCAGCGTAGTAATAATATATGAAGCTCTAACAAGGGTATATGAACTTTGTCTCTGTCCTTGCTTACTTGTAATAAATGTAAGTATGATATTGTTACACATAATTTACAATTCACAGCGATTTGTAGAGTTTCAAGTCATTGTTATGTAAACAGAAAAATGCGATTATTATAGAGTTAAGAATATTTCTAATTTATATATATATATATATATTAATAATATCAATGTTAAAAAACCTATTTATCAAAGTGTCAATTATTATCCTCGATACAGAGCTTTTTTCGTAAGGGACTTTTTGATCTCTTTACACTGTTAGTTTGTTTATCATATATATTATCTTAAACTGCGAAATAAATTTGTCGTTACAAAATAGTTCTACACTACTTTAAGAAGCCTTTGTATAATGGGAAATAATCATGATTCAATTGTTTTTCTTTGTAGTATGAATTAGTTTTTAATTGTTTTTCATTAATCATTATGACGAGACATATTTGTTATGCTATGGTCTTGCATTATGGAAAAACCTGAAACGAGCTAGTCATCATAAGTATGTTTCATTTAATATCAAATCACAGACGAAATTTAATGTAAATTATGCATATTAGAATTAAAAAATGCTAAATATTGTTTACTTTAAGCACATGCGTCACATAAATGACCCATGAGAATTCTATTCATTCAATCAATCCAATAAATCGCATTTCCACCTTGAGCGAAAAAAACGCGGGTTTTTCGAAGCCGTAACACTTTCAATCTTATCATACAGGTTCAGCCGCGGTAGCCGCGTCATTTTTTATCGTGTCGCGAGTAATCAGCAGCGCCAATTAGCAAGGTGAATATTTGTTTCAGAAGCTAATGCGCAATAGATGAACCGGCCGTGATTTATGTTTTAGGGCGCAGCAGGTCGCCTATACAAGGCGTTAACTGACTCTAATGCACATGTTCTACTTTAATAATTTAAGTATGCAGACACGGATTCTGCGCCGCTGCGATCGTCGGCCGCGCGACAGTAATGATTTCTCGCAGCGAATTTCTTTTTGGAGTTTACTCACATGGACGTATCTCGAATTTTGCTTACGCGAGCGGACCTGGCCATTGTGAGCTTTACGAGAAAAAGCAATTCGGCTCTAGGCCATTGTTGTATTTTCATAATTTTAGGAGCAATAAAAGTCGAGGAGCTAGGAACAGAGTATTTTGTGCGTCAAAAAGAGCGAACTTCACGGTGGAGCAAAAGTTCAATAAGAGTTATTCTTTGGAGGGTTATATTAAGAAATTTTGTTATGGGAAATCGAGATTGGTAAAAATAGGAAATTAGAAAATCTTTGCTAAAGGTATATGTAGATCTTATTCATATTACAATGATTTATTCACATATTTTTTTAGAAAAAAATCTTGTTAGTTCGGTTAGCAAAGATTTTCTGCTCCTGTTGTTAGTTTGTAATATAGGGCGACTATACATTGTAAAACCAACAAAGAGTTTGTAGTGATATGTACATTACAAAGTCAATAAAGAATAACCTTTGATAACCTTTTTAGTATATAACGGATCGAATAAACATACATCGAAATTCGTGAGATACTAATGGAGTGTCATAAAAAACGTTAGAGATTAAAAAAATTTTATTTTATTGATTGTATTAATTTCATGTCCGGTCAAAATTTAATTACGCATTATAAATTCAAGAGGTACGTAGAGTATCTATCAATTATAATATTTCTTCATTTATATTTCTTTTTCATTCATTATATAGGTTAATTCACTTGTCATTCAGCTGTGAATAAAATTAAATATCATTAAAAATAATTTTTTAAATTAAATATAAATTGACTTGTTTTGTCGACATGATAGGCTCTGTACGTGCATTTATGTCACTGTATGTATAATAAAAATTAAACTAAATTGCACTTTTTAGTTTGATTTAGGTACAGAAAAAGGTAAAAATAATTTAGTAGACTTTTTCAAATCTTAATTATTGTTAAATCCCCACGTTCATTATTTAATTCCATGTGTAATTGTGACTAGATTTAATGAAAAACTACTTGCAAACATGGTACTTGCAAAAATGAAAATTTTTCAAGTCTAGACTTCGAAGACAGCTTGAATTCGGTATAGTATGTGTATAATAAATTAATTAATGCCAATATTAAAAATAAAATTTATGATTTAAGGAATACATTTTTTACGTATCCTGATGAACATTCAGAGTCCTTTATTTTGAAATCAAAAACGTTTTACTCACATTATTACATTTTCCAAACTAAAAATTGAATTTCATTTTACAAGTAAACATTCTTCTGCTAATTGTCAATCAACATTTTTCATACTTTTTGTCACATTTTTATATAAACTCTGGTCGAAACAAAAGTGCGATTAATTTTTTATCAATGTTACAAATATTATCAATTATAGGTAGTAACCTGGGCTCTAAAATGCAATATAGTTTACATTGCATTTAATAACAATAATTACAATATTACATTTTATTGCATTTCTATCACGATAACGCGTACAAAGTTTGTATATTGAACGCCAAATTCGATATCGTTATCTCATGGTAAGTAACACTTTCTTACTCAATCTTCTCTGTATAATCTCCGATTTCCGCCTAATTTTTTATTTGTTTCTTACACCAAACATCATATATACTCAGCACAAAAGAACTCTATACTTCTGCGCGTAATTGTTAAACGCGAAAACATTTCACGCGCTTACGCTCACTAAAAAATTTGCACGCATTTTTTATAACTTTACTGCCGCTAAAAACCCAGTGCAATATCGTGTAACCCATTGTTTCTCATTATCGTAACAATAGCTGCTTCGCATCACTTTGCACCGCGTTTTCCGACGAAGCAACATAAAGAAAATATACAGGAAACTCTCGCTTTTCTCATCGCGCATCACAAAATAATCGCGCATATATGCTGAAGCGCCGGAAACAACGTTCTGCGCACAACGACGATCGAAAAATTCATCGAAAATTCGCAAGCTCGAGCTTCCCTCAATCGGGATACTTGTATCCGGTATCCGGTCTATGCAAAGCTCTCTCCGGCTCCTCGAGCGCGTCACACACGTGCGTAGGTGACACGTGACCCGACGGATCAAGCGGACGTATACACATACACCTATACACAGCTGTACAGGCGCGCGAGTGTCACCTGTCGATGAGATCGAACTCACGTGACTTAATAGAGATTTGATGAGCAAAGCCAAGGTCGGCGTGATCGCGCGTGACTCTACTATTGAACGCGAGCGCGAGCAGCACACGACGAGGTGTATCGAGAACGCGGTTGCGTAACAGAAGCAGAGAGAGAGAGAGAGCTTCGTTTTCATCGTCAAATTATTAGATTACACACCAACACACGCGCGTACGTACACGTATATATACCGAACTGCTGTGTCTCCTCCTCTCTCTCTCGCGAATCGGCGAGTCTCGCGGTAAATATTGACAAGAGAGACTCTGACGTCAAGTCGCTCCAGGCCAACGATGTATGTACGCACCTGCGAAAATCAGCGAGTGAAGCTGCTGCTCTGTTCCGATAATTTTGAGGTCTCTTTCGTGTGTGTGTGTTCGAGGGCATTTTTTGCCGGCTACTTTGTTGACTTTGTTTCTCTGTGTGTGTAGCGCGAAAACGAAAATATATGAATCACGCGCGCGTGTGCGTATTGAGTTTGGAGAATTCCTCAATTGGTACACATTTGTCGTAAAAATTTTATTGCCTACTGTGCGGGACGATTCTTGGAATGTTTCATTGGTGCAAATTTTTATTCTCATAAATGTACTTGGAGGTATCTAGCTTTCTTGCAACTTGTTGCGATATGGTTACGGTAGAAGCATCAGTGATAAGAAGAGAATCGTCAAATTAGAATTGGGTTTTTCTGAGTAATTTTTCAGTAGGTAGCTTGAAGAATTCGTATAATATGTACAGAAGAATAATTATTCTTCTGTACGTATTATACGTAAAATTTAAAGTTGTACGATTAAGCTTATTGTAAAAGAAAGTCTCACCCTCGCAGATCATTGTTTTCTTTGTATCTAAATGTTTATTAAAAAATATAAATCTCAGCAGCTTAACGTTATAAATTCGTTTGTAAAAAGCAGCGTAAAAAAGGTATGCGTATAACAATGGAAATTCCTCAACAGTCGTCTATGTACAATTTTGTGTATGCTTAAGTTAAAAAAAAAAACAGCAGTGAAAAAAAAACAGTAAAAAAATATATATCCACATAACGAATCTATAATACGGCGCAATTTGTATACAAAAAAACGGTCTTCTCCGTCGAATCTGCTATTTAGCCGCGACGAGCTTCATGGGCTGCACGCCGATTTCCCTGGCGAATTCCTCGGAGTTTTTAATCTGATTCTCGTGGTAGAGTATGCCGCACTGCTTGTCCACCTTGTCCATGGCGGCGCGCTCGGGATCGCCGGCGACCATCACGGACCTCTCGCCCACGGGGGTCATTCCCCTCAGCTGCTCGAGCAGATGGGCCAGTCGGCTCTTGGCCCCGGGCTCGAACACCTCGGGATTGATGGCCATGAAGCACTGGCCCAGATTCGCCTCCCTGTCCGCGTCCTTCCAGCGTCGTATGTTGGGCCCGTAGGCCGAGCCGCTCAGGATCCCGCAGAGCACCTCGACCATCGTGGCCAGACCGTAGCCCTTGTACCCGGAGTTCTTCTCCTCGCCGCCGAGGGGCATGAGGGTGTAGGACTCGAGGGCCTTGTCCGGATCGGTGGTCACCTTGCCCTCGCGATCCATGGCCCAGCCCGAGGGTATGGGCTGCTCCTTCCTGTGGGCCAGCTCGATCTTGCCGAGGGCCACGGCCGTCGTGGCCATGTCCAGGACGAAGCTGTCCCCGTCGCCGGTGCCCATGCCCAGGGACACGGGGTTCGTGCCGAGGGCCGCCTGCCTGCTGCCCGTCGGGGCCATCAGGGGACTCGTGTTGGTGCAGCTGAAGCCGATCATGTCCTGCTCGATGGCCATGAGGCTGTAGTAGCCGCTGATCCCGTAGTGATTCGAGCCTCGAGCGCTCACCATACCGATGCCGAACTGCCGGGCCTTCTCGATCGCCAGCTCCATGCAGTACTTGCCGATTATCTGGCCCAGGCCGTTGTGACCCTCCACCACGGCGATCGCCTGTGGAGCAAAAATAGAAACGAGCGTTTTCGATGACACTTTCCTTTCTACGAACGATATCATTATTTATTGACATATTTCGGCAAATCGATATCTCTGCTGATACGTTACAATAATCCAGTGTCGCGCATACCGAACTCGTCGAATCCAAGATAAATCGTTCGAAGCTGATTTTCATCGTTCCATTTAACTTCGAAAATTGCATAAAATCTGTAATATTCGATAAAAGAGCTGCTTACGAAAAACGAGATCTACTCCTTTACCACAAACTTTCCGCTCTATCGTTGAACAAACAAACCCATCGCGCTTATCACAGAACACACGATTCTCCGAAAAAAAAAAATTAATTCACGGGAGCCGTGTACACGTATTATACCAGCACGTCCCACACCTCACCTGAAAATCGTGTACGACCGTTGGCTTGGCCGTGGCCGACGTCAGCTTCTTCCTAATGTCCTGGACGTACATCTGCATGCGGTTGAGCCCGTGGCTAAAGTGACCCCGGTAATCGGCGGTCATGAGGTGGTGGGCGACGGTGTCGGCGTCCTCGGCACTGGCCCCGGCCTTCCTCATGCAGTCCGAGATGAACCTCACGACCTCCTGCCTCGGCACGACCATCTTCGCGCTCGACGTCGTCGTCGTCATCGCGGCCGACTGCTGCTGCTGCTGCTGCTGATGATTACGTCGCAAGCTCAAGCTCCGGACGATCGGCTCGCTCTGAGCGACGAGCAGCCCGCAATTACGCACCAAGAGACGGCTCAGAGCAGTCGACGGCATTTCCCCCCTTTTTCCACGGACGGGAGCTAGGCAATCTTGATCTGTTTGTCTCGCTCTCGCTCTCGCTCTCTCGGTGCGCGCTTCCCGCGTGCTCTCGCGAACTTGATTGTCTTCTCTCGAGGCGACTCTCTCTCTCGCTCTCGCTCTCTGGGCTCTTATCGAGATGCGCTTATCTTTCTCGCGCGCGACTCTGCCCCGGAGGTGCAGCTCTTTCTCTCGCTCTCGCGTTTTGTATCTCGATCGCTCGCGCTTTGCGCCGATCGCCGATGCTCGATTGCTCCAAAGGCTTATCGGGAGAGACGCGCCTGATTAATACGCCGGAGCGATTGACCTCTGCTGCGGCGTTGCGCCGCCGACGAGAGTAGAACGCAGCGTTCGTCTAGGCAGCTGACTTATCGACGGAGTCGCGCCGGAGGTCATTCGAATTTTCCCGCCGGGGAGCTGCTGCGGCTTGCGCTTGGAAAATCTGCAAGTTGACGAGAGAAACACACACATATATGCGATTGTAGCCGCTTGAGTGCGCGTATCGCTCGTCGGCTTGAAAAAGGCAGAGACGTATCTTTTTAGTTATGCGCACGCTGAGATCGCGCGTGAATTAATATAACGATATATATAATATATGTGTGTATAGCGACGATCGAACGTGCGTTAAGAGCAGCCACGAGGAAAAGACGAGATTCAAGCGTGTGCCGATAACCCCCTTCTCGGCTCTGACAACACTTTTATTGGTGTGTTATATATCTGGTGGGCATTGCACACGTATATATACTGGTGCGGGGTATACACCATGGCGGTTGTGAAAGATAATGACGCGAGAAATAGGTCGCGTGCGGCTGTATAGCATAGCGCGTGTGTTATATGGCGCTGCTTGGAATTAATCAATCGAAATTTGTTTAATTTAAACAACAGATCGTAAATACAGCCGAGCGACCTATCCTCTAGATATATACGTCGTTATCCACTCGTCGCTAATGGTTTAACCCGCGGTGCGTGTGTTATGTGTATAATAACATTAATTTCATTTAAGTGAGGCGAGAGAGCGATTAGTATATACCTGTATGTACACACACACGTACGTATACGTCTTATTTATCGCGTGTGCTAAAAAGATACGATTCTGCGTTTTTTTTAATTTCTCAACCGGATCGGCTCTCTCTCTCTCTCTCTCTCTCTCTCTCTCGAGATGATAAACACTTTCTAATTCACTGACCTTGCTTCGGTAATAGAATAAACGGCATGTCTCTCTCTCGTTCTCTCTATTACCAGCGAGCAAATTTTTCACGCACTGTCATCCTCTACTACTACACACGTCGAAACACACGTACGTCGTATACATACATGTAAAGCCAAACCAACCGAGCCATTGAGCGGAGAATCTCGTCTCTCAATAAACGATAAATCGTCGTAATTAGCATCAAATCCCGCAAGCGCGCGAGCAGTGCCAATTAAATCGTCCGATATATCGCGCCGCGGCTGCACTTTGCGCATGTGTCACTCGCGCGCCGCATATCGACAATAAAGTCTTGCGATATATTGTGTGCGTATAGACGCGTGAACGCCTCGTTCTCCCGAACGCGAGAGAGTTTGTTCGATCTTTTCCTCTTCGCTTCTCCGCCTCTGTGAAACGGGAGCTGGTACCGCAGTTATACACTCGGAAGAGAGAAGCCACTCGCGATAAATCCGTAAACGTCGCTATGTGGACAGCGTCGATGGATCAAAGTCAGAGAGACAGAGAGAGAGAGCAATTATGCCCCGCGCACTCGTCGGTATATAGCGGACACTTTTTTCGCGCGGTACGTATTACAGGTGTACGCTGCACTCGTCGGAAAGACGCACAACTTTTTTTCACGACGGCGGCCGCAGAGCGAAGAAGAAGCGGCCTCACCCAAAGTCCTCGTCCACATGGGCGGCTCTCGCCTCGCTCGACACTTCCTGTGATCACAGCGCTCGGCGGGGACGAGCACATCGAGCAATTTCGCCTCGTTATAGAGCCGTGTGCGTCGCTCGACTCGAGCGCGGCTCGATATCGGCCGCCTATGGCGCTGTTTACCAATTATTACGTAAACCTTTCTCGCGTAAAACTACGCGCGCGCGGGGGGTCCCGGTCGAGGTGAGCCTTGTATATATACAGGTATATACTCGCAGTGTACATTGCAAGCGATATCGGCCTTCGCGCGGACGAGTTTTCCTCGGCGACGTCGCCGTCGCGACGCACGACTTCGAGGTCAGTCGCGAGCGCATCTCGCAAGGCGAAAATAGAATTTTCGATGCGGCTGCAGCCGGAGAATGATGTTGATACCTGTACGTTGTGTGTATACAGCACGACGAGTTCCATTGTCTTCGATCTCGAAGGCGGCGGTGATAGCTGGGACCATAAATTTTTAGACGCGCATTTCTTGTTTTTTAATTGTTGTACTTGCCGAGCGTCGTAATCGTAATTGTTGTGCGGCTCAATAAAAGTGTGTTTTGTTTTTGTTTGTTGTAATCTTCGTGAGTGAAAATGTTAACGACGTTATTTTACTGTTTCGCGAGAGGAGAGAGACCTCACATTTTTTTTCTTCACTGTAGGTTAAAAATGACATATACTCTTTGCAGGCTTCAATGCAAAACTCGATGCCATGGTGTATTCGATATATAGCCATTTCCGCATAACTTTGCAGACTCGGAGGCTACCGCGAGAAGCGGTGCCGACTGCGGAGCATGAAAAATCCAAATAAGTCACTTATACTGTCAGGCTTACTTCCATTGCCGATCACCGCGACTCCAGATTTGCATCGACTCTCGTTTGCGTCGATCCGCAACTACTTTATGTAAACTTACATAATCGAGTGGGTCGCGGGGGCCCATCATTGCATAATTGTCGCGCGAAGAAGAAAACTAAGTCGAGCGACTATAAGTCTAAGGTGTATGCGTGTGTCTGTGATACAAGTAACTCGAATCGTTGTTATCGTTATCGCATTACACGATCGGTATACATTATATAGTTATACACAGCAGCGGCGCAGTGGTGGAGACCACAATATTCTATTAAAGCCTCTCCAAACGTGTATGTCCTCTTGGCATAGTTGCCTCTTGTTTTTCGCAGCTGGTCACTCGGCTGAAAATAGCCTCGGTGCGGTTTATTTATACATACACGACATGCAGATTTTAGGGGCCGCCGTACGGGCCGGGCGTTAATCGGCAAGTCTCTCCAGCCGGTCTATACTGTCTATAGTATACATATACATGTGTGTATGTATACATATACGTATGACTTCCGCGTGTGGACGTCGCGGCCGATCGACGTATACACACGCGGTTGAAGGAAACTCGCGGCGCATTACAGGTGAAAGCCGAGGCTCGAGTGCGATAATGCACACAAGCCGATTTGACAGACGAACGAGTCACGATTCTCGCGCGCCGAGCTTGCGAGCACTGCGCGCGCGCGCCTCGAGGCGCCTGCGCTGTGCACAAAAGTCTTCCTCGAGTATACGTCAATTAATCGAGAAGAGGCGAATTTTCCGTATAGAGATCGAGCTGCTGCTGCTGGAGGTGGATTCGGTGATAGCGTGTACATGATATATGGGCGATTCTTCCAAAAGTGGAGTTTTTCACGTGCGCAGTCTGAAAACGGAATTCTTGGGTAGCTTTTCGATTTGGCAAACGGATAAAATATGCTTGTACCAAATGTACTTAACAAATGAGGATACGTTATATATAAACATTTGCTTTAAGCGTGTATCGTTGGTTGCAGTTTATAAGGCTAAAATGTCATTACCGTAACACGTCCCCTAAGAGAGTTACGTTAATAACAATGTTGCTAGACTTCGAATATGTAAATAAACACTCGCCAAGCCATGTGCTCTTCAAAAGGAACATATTATTTAGTTTAGCCCTTTATATATATGATTTTATGCATTTCTGTAGCCTTACAAACTTAAAAACTTAATTTTGCATTTTTTAACTTCGCGTCTATTTTCCATCAGCGTTGCTATCCTTCATGGCGAAGCCGATTTAGGCCAATACATTTCAAATTAAACCAACTACTAGAAGGCATATTTTGCATAACTACTTTTTTCGCATTGTTGTTTTAACAGTTTTTACGCAGACTTATTTGTTGAGGTAGAAAAAATTGTCATTGGCGTAACGCAGACTAGCACGTGGTAAGTAAATATATATATACATATAACCTAAATGTGCGATAAATGTTAAAAACCTTCTTAAAAGAAAAAATTCGCAAGGAAATTTGATTATTTAATAATCGCTCTTTACAGCGTAACATGTAGTGGTCAAATGTCAATAACGTAGCATGTCATTAACGTAACAACATGCTAATCTTATGGACAAAACTGAATCGCAGCTGTAGCATTTTCCAAATAAACTGTTTTCTTATACCTGAAATAAGAAAAAGTCACATCTACGATTTACCCTCAAATCGGTTATTTTTATGTGGTCCATTTTTTGAGATAAAAAACACCACATTTGGAAGAATGACCCCTATATCAAATATATAAATATATAGGACATGTAGGTATACGTTGTTTCGAATAGAAGTCGTTTTGTAACTTTGCTTCGATTCCAAGTCAAGCGAGGTGTTCGATAATTTTGAGGTCACCGTTTCGCGTATAGTTTTGAATAATGAAGCTTCGTAAAAATAGTTGAACGCGTGCACGCGCGGAAAAAGTTTCGAGAGAAGGAAGTTTGAGTATACACACGCGAAGCTGTCATCGCATCAGTCAAAAATAACTGTGCGAGCTTCGAGTGAATCGTCGTTTTTTTTCGTTTTCAAATGAATTACATTTTTCAACCGCCTTTCCGGATCTACTCGAAGTAAAGTGAAAAATCGGGTAGATCCAATCTTGGCTTTTTTTTTAAAGGTGAAAATGCATATTTGAGGACTGCTTTCGATATATTATCCTTCGAAAGTGATTTTCCGATCCTTTCGTTCATAATACCAAAAGTGCGCAGGTGTATAAAATATTGTTTTAGAGTTGAGCTGGTGATTGAACCATTTGGTGGTGACTTGGAATCAAGTGCACTAATTTTTTACTGCAGCGATACTCGGTACGTCAAGTATAAAAATAAGGGTAAAAAAACAAAAAAAAATTTGTATAATTAAAGCATTTTAATTTGCAATAAAATCAACGATAAAACTTTTATTTTATAAACGATTCTTCTTTCACTTTTTTCAAATCAATATACGTCCCACGTGAAATTATTTTGCATGAATCTGTCGATTCGAGCGTTTCTCAGCGATAATAATCAGTCGTAACACAGATAGCAAACAGTCGATGTATTAAATGCATAGATACACATTGAGAGGATTGCAAAAATCGCATACTTGCGAATTTTCCCGATAACTTTATTCGATCAAAAACAATCGATGACGAGAGCGTTATCGAACATGAATTCAAGATCAATACGAAATGCTGTGTAAGCTTTCGAACTATACGTAGATTGCGGCTCAACCAAACGACACATCTTGCACAATCTTTTGCATCGTTTTCCACGTATTTAATATTCGCACGTTCGCTGCTCTCTCTCGTCGTCGCTTTCCCACAAGTGTTTGCTCGATAGATTGGTACATTTATTTCGAGAAAATAATTGAATTTATCGAATGCGCACTTATTTCATTTATTCCAATCGTCGAATAGTAATAATATGACCTAAAAAAAGCTTAACTGCATTGATATGGGTGTTCTGTCATTAATCAGCGATAGAGAGCCGACGAGTCGCAAGTATAAACAGAGAGCTTCACGACAAGTTAACGAAGCATCGTCTCATTATAATAAACTGGGCTACAGGGAGTTACGCCGATAAGCGCAGCGTTTTATAAATTGAAGTCTCGCGGCGCTGTTCAAAGAAACTACAGAATAATTGTTCTCTTTTACAATTTGGTTTCGTGCGATTTTCCCTGTACATCCATCCCTGCAGTCGTGTAATAATCGCGTATTCCATCAGTTGTTTTTTTTTTTGGTATAGGCGAGAATAATATTCTTAATTCAATCAAAACAAATATGCCGATAATAAAATCTGTACACTACACAGAGCACAAATCATAATGCGGATTGCCTGTGCAGTCGCGTCGCAACTGAGAAAATTGCAGTAACCTTCCGGCGACCCATAAATTTTTTCCCAGCGCGCGCGCGCGGTAGATCCTAAATTGGTTCACTGAATTGGATTTTTCATGTAATTTCAATACCCTTTTACATAAGCCGCGTTGATAGTAGAAAATTCCTCCTTGACCGGTATTCTCCTGCGGAACGGAGGAGGAGGGTCGCGACGGCGCGTAAAAGCCGATATAAAAATTCTTTCTTATAAACATGCATATAATAGACGTATGTATCGTTATAAATACGAGAAATTTGCATATACCTTACGCGCATATCTCCGTATGCAACAATAAGAAAACAATTTTTCTCGCGTGTACGAGCGGCGATATAATGCCCATCGCGTAATCTCGTCGAACGCGGAAATCCTTGCCTGATCACCCACGTGCAAGCTTATCGCGGCATTCCAGAAAAATACGCTATGCAGCACGCACGCACATACTCCGAGTGAGCTTCGCGTCGATGCAATTACAAAAGTGATCTGCCATTCTTTCTTGCCGACGGAGTACACGCGCTCATTTGCACAGCTGCTTCGCGTCGCCTTCGAATTCGTGTTTTTTTTTTCATACTAATAAAATTAAAATTAAACGTGTACATCACGTCGCCTCGGCTTACAATTACAGAGCGTGTACAATAAGAATGGAATATTTCGAGTCGTGTTCTATGTATACAATGTGTTTATTCGATACAAGCCGAGAGACGCTTATTAGAATAATTATCCGCTCGATTCACTTTGTGCGTATGCAAAAGATTTTCTATCGAGCGATTATTTTTCCATTTTATAATATGCCGTATATGTATAGATACAGACTCTCAATAGAGTGTATGTATGTATTTTACATCAGGCGCGCGCGCAATGCCACTGTGATATGTGTCTTTATAACGTAGAATTAACCTTGATCGATAAGAGCACACACGTGTGACAGCGATAAGGGAAAACTAAGCTAATATGATCGTTTCCAATATGAGAGATAACCAAAGTTAAGTGGGCTTATACATCTGTGTATAATCGGCTATTATAACGCATCACTCGTCTAATTCGACGCGTCTCCGCGCGCCGAATCGCGTCAATTAAATCAATTTCCCCTACTTTCCGAGATAAAGTCATGAATACACGTATATACATGTATAAGATCGAGCGTACGGAACGGTGTGCGCTGAAAACTCCTTCGATAATACGCGTACGCGCGATCTGACGTTTGTAAACTCGCGCGACGAAGAGGTGGTGAAGGGGGGGGGGATTGGGAGAAGACACTATTTTCGACGATATTTCCTGCGTTATCATGTTATTGCTCCCAAAGTTGTACTCTTAAAGTAGAGCCTCCTATACACCGAGTGTATACAATATCAAGCAACAAGTCACGCCGTAGACTAAATAACGCGAACAATTAAACGCTGGAAATAACAGTACTAATGAACGATCGGTGATTCCCTCGTATTTTCGGTAAACTCGACCGAGATAAACAGATGTGTACGTATATACGTATAGTAGTTCGCGCGTCGCTGCGTCTGAAGAAGAAGTATATATACGTTGTCGCGCAACGATATGTCGAGCGTTTGTTCGATTCAGCGTCATAATCGCGAATCGCGCGAGTGTATATAGGAAAAATCCGTATCGCGACGGAATTATGCGCGCACATAATAGCAAAGACGATCGCGAGGGAATGCACTAAAAAAATTTTTTATGCGCAGCTGAATTTTCGCCGGTATCGTTCGAATCTCGATAATCGCCGATAAATGTATAGGAAAGCCTTGAAGGCTGTGCGCGCGAGAGAAAACAAAGCGCATGCACCGCTTAAACTGTTTACATCTATACATGTATATATCTGTATATGCATTCTTTAGGGAGATTCGCATAGTGCGGCCGCACAATTGCCAACTGCACGCACGAAACGAGCGCAAAAGATAAACGATGTACAATGTTAAACATTACATCAGCATATAGCGTGATCTTCTCGCTTGCTGAGGCTCTGCTTCGAAAATCAAGCGCGATTACATATTATATATATATATATATAGTCGCGTCGAGTTATCGTCATTATAGCCGCGCGCGCGCGCAGTATACACAAAGAAGACGGAGGGGGCCTTTCGCGTGTGACAATTGTGGAAACCGTGAATGTTAAAGCGTTAACGCAATTAAAATGCATAATCCGCAGGATGTGCGCCGAAGGAGAGGCAAGGCCTTCGACGCTCGAGGCTGCTTCTTCGAGATTTTTTTTTATGCATATAATTTTCAAGTATATTATTATTATCCTCGATGGGAATGTCGAGCCGAACAAGTTTTAGTTTTGCGTGGCATAAACGAAAAAAAATAAAGAAACAAACACAATTTTCCCGCGCAATCCGCGAGCGCCGCGCAGGAGCGTGGAGGAGAGTTGCGCGCACGTCTTGCTCGAGCGATGCCGACTATGCCAAGCGTGTAATACGATTTTTTTTACGAGGAAAAGTCCTGCGGAAAAGTCAATGCCTCTGTCTCTCGAGATATTCAAGCCGTGGAAAACGAAGTACGATGCGAGAACGCCGCGAGTTGGCGAGACTTAAAAATTTTTTCATTTTTCTCCTCGATTCTTGAAAAGCGTCTCGCCGTCTTCTTACTCATTTTCGAGCCTCATCCGTCAGCCTTAACTTTATGATTAAACATTCGCTCGTTAACGTCTCTCTCTTTCTCGCGAAGCTTTCCAAACACACCGGCAAAGTGAGCGAGTCACGCGCGGGAAAGAGGCTCCAGCTGTTCTGAGCCGGTCGGCGAGACGCGCGTTCGATTCATGATTTTTCAAATAAACCCATTACGCTCGGCTGTGAATAATATACGGCTGCTGTGTGTATCGACGTCGCAGCCTGAGTACACGCGGATATGCATCTCGTGTACAGCTGGTGTATACAGACAAAGAATTTGTAACTATTTCGAGCGGAAGATCCAAAGTCACGAGGATTTAAAGATCGAGGGGGCCGTGTGTATTATATATGTATCGTCAAGAACGAAAATTCGGAGCTTTGACGATGGGGAGTCGAGTTGGGCTGAATGGACGGCTTGTGTATCGCCGCAGCCTTGACTATTTCGACGATAATACAAATCTCTCTACCGAGACTTGGTATTTTTATCTAATCGTGCGAATAGTATATCATCGGGATTTGCGTGTTCCTCTCCCGTTTTCGCGTGGATGTATATATAAGTTTCGTTGAAAATTCTCGTCGAAACTCGGATACACACGTGCGGACGCACGAGGAGCACAGTATATATATATATCGATACGACGAAACGTCGCGTCGAAAATATTTGTCTCGCCGAGAGTTTCGACGGTCCTGCGATTCTCGTGTATCAAAACTGCGCGCGTGCGGCGCGTATAGCGCGCGCATTTTGAAATGTGTCTCGTATACGCATACGATAACGATATGTGCGTATATATGGAAAAATCCGCCAAAAATATTCAGACAATTGGTTCGAAAGTTTAAACGAAAAAAATTCGTGCTACACTTCTGGGACAGGGTTGTTCTTATGTTATATGGGGTACACAGAAAACGAAAAAAATTGCCTTGTCACGAAAGCGGGCTTGCGACACTGTTTTTCTTTTTTCGACCATTTTGGTATTTACGTGTTAAATTCAAGACATTGATCAATTTTTATTTGAAAAACTACATGTTTTCGAATAAAACTCGTAATACCAAAATAGTCTGAAAATTAGCCAAATAATATACCTGGATTTTTTCAAATCGATTCCAGCAATATTTGGATTTTTCTTTTATCTAGTAACTTTTGAAATCGCGAAATAGCTTTCGTGGTAACGCTATTTTTTTCTTCTTCTGACGTGTCCTACAGAACGAGAAAAACGCTGTCCCAGAGAGCTGTGAACCGCGCAATTTTCTTTTAAAATTTTCGAACTAATTATCTGAAAATTTTCCCCGGATTTTCCCATGTATATATTATATATATTGAGCGGTAGCGCGTGCGCGCGGGATAATAAAGTGCGGCAAAACAAACGCGTGTGCATCCATTACTCATCGCGCGAATTCGCGCCGCGGAAGGCGGCCCGGCGAAACGCACCTATGCACACGCGCTCGTATACCGACGATCAGCTGACTGTAACCGCTTGCGCGTATATACCTATACATACACGTGTATAATTGTGTGTATGTAGGCGGGTCACCTAAAAATAATGTTCGTAACACACGAAAACTTGAACGTTCGCCGTGATGTTTCTCCCGCGCGTATACGTGTGTGCAGTGTTCTGTCAAAAATATAGTATGTGATCTGTTGTACAGAGCCGTTCGTGAATTCTCCGCTTCTGTTCGGCGATGCTTTTGCATACTCTCTGCGAGTATTCCGAGTCTCAGTAAGTAAGCATTAGCACGCCGTACGAGAGTCGCGCGACGAGCGAATCCTCGAGCGTGGAAATATCGTCCCCCCCCTCTCTCTCCTCCCTCTGCCCTCCTGCGACTGATTAGTTCGTATCTTGAAGCCTCGCGCACACGCGTTCATGTATATCAAAGAATAACATACTCTGAATTTTCCTGCAAATACTCGGGAGGCCTTTGCGCGAATAAAAATTCGCGAGGTGGGAAATACAAGAGAGAGAGAGTCGCGGCGCTATGGGCGCTCGAGGATTCGTTATCTCGTTTGTGTGTGTGTCAGGGTTTTGTGTGTTTATAGGCGAAGAGTATACGCGAATTCACGAACGCTTCTGTGTGCGACGCGGTTTCGTATAGGAGCCCCCCCAAGGAAAGTACTCTTGGATTTTTATTTCTTTTTATTTTTTTGAACATCGTTCCGTGCGGCTATGCGGCGTTGGTTCTCGCGCTTCTCTTTTCGATGTTAACACGGTATTTAGTCGGTGCGTGGAACGTGTAATACTCGGCTTTTTTTCTTTTAACAGACGCGTTCTACGGAGTGCGAACGCTAAATTTTTTTTCACACCGACTACTGCATGTACAAATTTGAATATCTTAACGTCGGCTGTATATAGTATTCGCGTATTGTTGTTGTTCTCGTTTGAAAATACAAAGTAAACGAACAAGCGGAAAGAAATATAACAGAAAACATTTATTTTGGATTTTCGCTCTTGAGGAAATCTCTCTGTACCAGAGTGCAAACGACTGGAAATTCATAAACTCGCGTGTGTGATTCAATAAGCGTGAGATTACTTCGTAAGAGAGGGAGACAGACTCTCGGAACAATGTACAAGAAGAATCTCAACTCAAGAAAAACACTGCAATCTGCGGCTAATCAAAGCCGAGCACACACTCATACGCACACATACGAAAAGCGCGGTATAGACAAAAGCTTGCAAACATTAGCAAGTGTAATACGACAAATTGCACACTCAGCCGCGTTCGCGGTATCAGAAGTCGTCGTGTATATAGGTATATACACTCAACATCACGAGCCTCGAGACTCCACGTATTCTCCAGATCGATTCTCCAGCCGATTTCTACGCAAATTCCGAATCGAAATCTCCAGAGTACTTTCCCCGAGTCCGTCGCCTCCGCACCCCCGCAACGAAGCCGCATCGAAAAAAAGATAAAAAATCGTCTCTACTCACCAAAGTGTTCTGGTACCCGAGCCCGAACTCCTCGTCCTCCCCGTGCCTCGGCATCGCTCTCTCCTCTCCTCCTCTTCTCGCCAGCAGAAAATCACAGAACTCCTTCTCGTCTCTCCCCCGCGGAACGATGAAAGAGTCACTCGAGCGCGTCACCCGCACTCGCGCGCTCCCACATCACCAGCCGCTTCGCGACGGCTGCATCTCTCTCGCTCCGTGTCTCGGGCGCGCTGCACTTCACGGCCCCTAAGAAAACAGCCACCTGCAAGCGAGCGTTGCACGTAAAGTCTGTCTATTACACGCCGAGTCCGCGAAAAACTGCGCGAGGCTGCCCCGGGAAATCAGCGGCGGCGGCGGCGGCGGCCTCTTCTCCCGCGAGAGCGCCTGCGGAGAATGTGCGCGCTCGGCTTAACGCTATATGCCTATATAACACGCGGTGTATTCTCGAGAGCAAGAGAGAGAGAGAAGAAAAACCTGACGTCACGCGCTCAGCTTCGCGTGTCGAAATCCGCTTCGGACTTCTCTCCGCGCGCGCGCTCCGCGGCGTTTTCTGCGTGATGTGTATATATACACGATACTTTCGATCTTCGTCGCGCTCTCTTTATTACGCTTTCAGTGTTTCGCGCGCGCAAAGCGAGCGAGAGCGCGCTATTGACTTCTATATCCGCTCCGCAGCAGGTGTTAATGCACATACTCGGCGCAAAGCTCTCTTTCTCTCTTTCTCCGATGCGCTGGCTATATGCGCAATGCGCAAAGATCGTCCGATGCTTCGGTGTCGCCCGGCAGCAACTCGCATCTTTTCGCCGGTTTTTCTCGGCCGCGCGCTCGCAACGATCTCTTCGCTCTCCGGGCTTTATCGGCACCGCCGCCGCCGTTTCTCTCTCTCTCTCTCTTTCCGAGCGAGCGAGCGCCTAATCTCGCGGCAACTTGAGACTTTTTTTGCGCGGACTTTTTATTTCGCACTGCTGCTGCTGTTTGTACGCTGATTCCGAGTCCCTTGTTTGCCAGCGCTTCTTCTCCTCCTTCCGTCGCCTGTATATGCGAAAATCCGCAAAAATAATTCAGATAATTGCAGCGGAATTATCGATCGAAAAAAAATGTGTTCTATGGGACCCTCAGAATATGAAAAGAATAGTGTTCCCACGAAATCGAATGAGTGTTTTTGGGTATTCAGAAATTTGTGTAAAAATAAAAAAAAATTCGGGTTTTTAAACGTTCTTTTTTTCAATCCGAATTTGGAGGGAGAAGGAATTTTATTTTTAGTGTTGCAAATACACACAAAAGTTCACAATATATCTGAGCTTGTCAAATTGGTCGACTTTTTTTTTGTCTATGATTTTATGTGACACAAAATACAATTTTTCAAAATTGTGAAAATTGAAAATATTTTGCTCAAAAATTTTTCAAGAAAATTTGTACGCATTCTTTGAGTCATTTTAAGCTTCTTTTATTCTACAACAATTTTTCGTTAAGGGCATATTTTTTGAGGAAAGAAGTCATGTTTAACGTCACGCTCACAAAATTTAACATAACGCTGTTTCATATAAACCACCGTCAGTTTGTTAAAAAAAATGATAGACAAAAATGCTCAACCAATTGGAAAAGCTCAGATATTTTGTGAACTTTTGTGCATATTTGCGACTTTAAAAATAAAATTCCTTCTTCCTCTAAATTTGGATTGAAAAAAACGTTTAAAAACACGAATTTTTTTTAATTTTTACACAAATATCTAAATACCCAAAAACACTGATTTCGTGGGAACGCTATTTTTTTCCTGTTCTGGGGGCTCTATAAAGCAAAAAAACGCTGTCCCAGACGAGTCTCACGAGATTTTTTGGTCGATTTCCCCTGCAATTATCTGAATTATTTTGGTGGATTTTCCCATATACGCTCTTCTTGTCTCGCGTGTATATTATAATGTATGAACGCACCGAAGGGGGTTTTATCGGAGATCGCCGAGAGAAATTTGAATATTCTCGCGGCTCCCGGCGATTTTTAACGAGCGGCTCTCCATGTACTTGGGTATATATATTGCGACAAGTCAACGCACTGGCAGGTGACTGATTATAGACGAGCCCTGCGTGGAAAATCGAAAAATCGGCGACTATCGATTGGTCGCTCGACTAGCTGATAAGAAAAAACAAAGGAAAAAAATTTTCAAGGCCGCGACGAGACGCAAAATTCAAGAGGCACTTCGCGAAAATGGCCATCCGCGCGAAAAAGTACGCGTGTTTATGGAAGTACAGTCGTAACGCGATAAAAATGCACGTTACCGATTACGCGGCTTTTACGCGCTCTCGCCCGCGCGATAAGATTCGTCCGCAGAGATATAGTAGGCGTTTGTACGCCTGTGTGTGTACGTATATACACACACGTTCAAAAATATGTATAGCCTCTCTCGAAATTCCTCCGAAAAACATGTAAATATATATGTATAACGAGACGACGCGGAGTTTCGAGTATAATTCAATAGCATATTATAATTACACACACACACACACACATTCGCACAAGTGTATTCGCGTATACGAAATAATGTACGTGGCTATCGGTATCTTTAAGCCGAGGCGTTAATATTTTTCTCGCACTCTCTGCGTGTTTACATAATGTACACACGTCCACACGTAATAATTAATTACTATCCGCGTCTCTCCGCGCAATACACACACACACACACATATACATATATAAATTTCGCGCACATACCGAAGTGTATCCAGTGCGAAGCGGATGACGACTCGAAGACGCACGTATACCCACGACGACTACGACTATACGACGAACGAGCGATATTACAACGATTTTGCAATTTTGAGGAAGCGGAGAGACGAGAGCAGCCGAGACACGCGCGCGTCTTACATATTTTCCGAGACGATTTTCCTGCTGTTAAAAGCATCAGGCTAAAATACAGCCGTCCGTTTCTCTCTCTCTCTCTCTCTCTCTCTCTCTCTCTCTCTCTCTCTCTCTCTCTCCCGGTCTACCGAGAAGAGCGTAAATATATATATATATATATATATATATATATATATATATATATTTCTTGCGCATAAAGGCCGCGTTAACGTCAGAAGCTGCAAATTAGTATTTACGCAGAGCGTTAGCGGTCAGGCGGAAGGAGAACGATTTTTGGCTAGCCACGAGAATAGCGAAGAGAACAACCTGGTGTACAGTATGCGGCGAGTTGATTTTGAGAATCCTATTCTTACGCGCACTCGTTTGCACGCGGTGTCGTGAGATTGACTTTACGTGTTATCGGAGGATATATTCTTTTACGGTAACGTGTACAGGAACGATTAGTCGAATTATTCTACAAGCCTGCGCGAAATTGAATTGAATATCGTCGCTGAGAATTATGTGCGATTTTTTAAGGCGGATATGGATAATATACGGTTATTTTAAGCTTCGAGAATGCATTCTTACTTTCGCGTCAGTATAGCTTTTGGTTTCGGCATTACGAGCCACCTGTCGCGGGTTTTCGCACGAGCGGCAAACGGTATCGTTTTTCGCCGGACTGGGCTTCGAATTTCCAGTTTCAGTCGTAGCGTTATACCCGCGAACTGTTTTGTTACTTTAGATTTCTTTCTTTTTAAACGTCCAATATTTGCATAGAATTCACGCGACTCGCGATACGATACGTTCCGTGCAAATTGTTTAAGAATCAATTCAAAGAGACTTACGTTTGAAAAACTGTATATCCAGAAAATAATTTAAAAAATTTTAAAGCGATGCGTCAATCCCACCGCATCGATATCCAGAAACAAAGCGTTGACTCTCTCGCTCTAACCGACGTACGACACGTGATACGAAGCAAAAAAGACAATATACCTCGATCAAGCCGTATATCCTCAATCCGTCAAAATCGATAATTTTTCCGCACCAGCTCCGATCACATTCGACTCCCTCGGCTTATCCCCCGAAAATCACGAACGACTCATTGTCACAAGCGCGCCTACACATCCGCGAAACTCCGAGCAAACAGCCGACAGCACAATCTAATCTCAAGCGCGGCTTACAGCTCGTATAAAAAAGATCGAAACCCGCGAGAACATTGAAAACGTGATAGCCACGTGCGAGGCACCGCCACTGAAAAAATGCTCCACAGCTCGATAATCGACGCCAGCGAAGACTCTTAAAAAGAATCAAAAAAACCGAAGAAGTAACCGCACCTCACACCTATGCGATCCCAAACGACAAGAAGAATCCTTCGGCTTCGGGCGAAAGAAAAAAACGATCACTCCGCATCGACTCCGCGCACACGGAAGCTCTGCAACATCTCCCGCACTTGGCGCGACTTTTATATCACAGGTGTACAGCTCGTCGCGATCGGCCGAAAAATCGCTCGCTCGATCGGCCGCCGTTGCGTCTTATATATATATCTCTTGCGCGCGGCGCGGCGCTCGCGCGGAAGAGCCGCCGCGGAACTCGATCGTCGCGCGACGAGACTCTCGCCGCGGTATGTATATATGCGAGTACGCGAGGTGTATACACACCACGCGTACATATGTGTATAATACGTGTATACACGCGCGTGTAGAAAAAAGTCTGCGCTCAGTAGCCGCGGGCGCGCGATCGCCTCCCTCTCGGGCGCAGCATAATGTAGCACGCATATATATACGCACACAGGCGAGCGACGATTCGTGTCCGTTCGGCGTGAGGCTCGTGAGTAGACTGATATATAAGTATACAAGACGCGGAGAGCCAAGGTGCTGTACGCGAAGAGGCCGACGACGCTCGTACCGCCGCCGCCGCCGGCGTCCTCGTCTACGTGTGTGTTTGTGCTATGTATATATATATATGTGTGTATCGGCGATCGGCAGAGCGCGGTCGTCCCGCTGAGATTTCTGCACTTTCTGCGGGAAATTCGAGGAATAGAGAGAGAGAGACGGGATTATTTTTTTTTTTGGCGTTGGAAGGGATTGGGTATGCGGGGGAGTCGAGATCTCGATCCGAGTTCGATTTGAATTATATCCTGGCGCGCGGTGAACTTTCACGATTACGGCGCTATAGGTGAAAATCGCGAGAAGCGGCGACTGACCTGATAGCAATACACACGCACACGTTGGTGTACACGTGTGCCTCGCGGTCACGGATGTATATTACGTCGGTAATAGCTCCGTATCGGCCCGAACTACTTCTTCGATATAGCTATATATATGTATATATATGCGTTACACTGGAAGCCCGAGACGCGCGGCGAGGCACCACATTACGAGATTATCCGGTGATTGCTAATTCATCTCGAGTCCGACGATGAGACACACGCGCGCGTCTATTATTTCGTGCGGTTTACGCGGCGGTGTGTATATACGATTGTCGATTTTTCCCCGCATCAGTTATTGCGATGATTTATCTATATTGCGCTTCGACGACTCATCGGCGACGTGCGCGCTATAGACGCGGTGATTTTTTGTTTTCTCTCCGTTGCTCTCCTCGGTTTACGCGGATCGTCGCAGCGAGATCTTGTAAAATCATCAAAACATCGACAATAAAAATATCGACAAATGCGGGGAGGGGAAACAAAAAATGCGCCGTTCGTCATCAGTCGCGAATTCCCGAGAGCTTACGTACACTATATACATCGTACTTAATAGCGATTTAAATAATCGAAGTATAATCCGAGCGCAAGAGAGCCAGGGAATAAAATTATGATTGCGCGCGGCTATATAGTTCGAAATCTTATTGTGACTCTCGTTAACCGTGTGATGCAATTTTGTTGACTATGCAGCCGCGATTGACAATTATCGATTATTCAACGTCTTCGCATGGTGACACAACCGACGCTTAACTTTTTTTTCTTCTCTCTTTCGTTCGCCGATTTTTTCAGATGTTCACGTAAACGCTTTGATGCTTCTTTCTCGACTGTACGATAGATACGTATATCTATGCGCGCTATACACGATAATGAATCGCGTTACATCGGGAGTCGCGCGTCGAGAGAAGATAGCTCTCCGCCGAGTTTCTGGGATTCGAGTTAATAAACAGATCTGAGGAACTGCACGTACAAAGAAACTTTACAAGCGCTGCATGCGTGTATTTAATGTCGTTTTTATTGTAACGTCGTGGATAAAAGTTTTATTGGCGTATATCCACCGATTTGCGCAAATGGATCTCATAATCAAGATTAAAAACAAAATAATAGAGTTTGATGTGCTTAAATTACTTATAAGAACGTTTATAATAATAATGGGGATAGTACGCGTGTGCGAATTTATAAATTACGTTGATTACAAGCGGATGTGGGTTCGCATACTACTTGCCAATTCGCAACTGAAACAGATGTCACTAAAAATTTACCCAAACTTATACGTATACGGCATTTTTCACTGGTACAAAATCCGCACTTTAAATTTAAATTTCGAAAACGATTGGGTAAGCTCATCAAAAGTACATGAGTTTTCACACTGTCATTGTTCGAATGTAACCGGAATAATTGTACGATTTACAAAGATTTATAATCTACTGCTCTTGCACGAGGGATATAATCATTGTAAGCAGAAAGCAATAAATTTTTGCCTTTAACGCTCAATCGCCGAGCTAATTATTCATTTTTCGTTTTTGTTTAAAACAAGTGTGCGAAGTCAATTTCGATTAATATGTTCAGGGGGCATAGGGCGAACTATAAATGTTCAGAGCGAAGACTTTGGTAGGGTTGTCCATTCCAGGAGCATTTGACGACGATTCACTGGAAAAATTCGATTGTACGAAGATCTGATCTGCTGTGGCTGTCGTCAAAAAATTGCAATTATTGAAGTTCAATACGGTGTTATAGTCGAGTTGAGATCTCTGCTGGAACTGACAGTTCTGCTCTGACGATTCATAGAAGTAGTTGTTCTCCGGATTGCTCAGCGGCGAAGAATCGCAGTTGACTCTGGAAAATTAACGAAAATAGTTGAGCTGTCACCGATAGAACACGTACAACTGTGCGAAAGTCAGAAATTTTTGTTATACCCTGTGGATTGCGCGCCGACTTCGTTGGAAACGGTCTGCTCCCCAGGAATATAATTATACTCATACCGCAAGATCTCGTTGTAATTGGTTGGCTGATTAACCAGACAATTTGAGATTGTCGTGGACATCCATTGCATCGAGGAAATTCCTAATGGTACCACCTGATTTTGCTGTTGTTGACAATAATTCTGGTTCTGCAAAGAGTTGTACTGAGATATGTCGCATTCTCCATTGCGTTGGCTTCCAGGGAGATTCCAGTCGACGCGACCATTGCCACTGTACAACTGCCGATTCGGCAAATTGCAGCTGTCAACCTGAGGAACGTCACAGTAGTGCCCAAGGCTTCGATCGGTCTTCTCATTGAAGCTAACTCTGCTGCAGCCGTTACCGTTGGCAGCGATACCGTTGCCCTGAGTAGGCTCAATCGTTGGCACAGCATTGCTGCGCTGAAGCGCGTCTTGGCTGGTTTTGGTGGAAATCGTACTGCTGTCTCGAACGAACTTTTCACCGCTGCTCCCGTTGCTAGTGACATGCTTCTGACCGTCATCCGTTAAGGCGGTACAGTTGCTCCCAAGCTCTGGTTGGATTAGTGAAATATTGTTGACCCAAGAGTCTTGGCAATGCGGCTCGGAGATTTGGTTCTCTTTGTCGCTTTGGGACTTGTTCTCGGTTGGCTGACTTGCTTTCTTCCTGGCCTTCATGCGCCGATTTTGGAACCAAACCTTAATCTGCTTCTCGGACACTTTGATCGCGTCGGCAAGCATCTTGCGCGCAATGCGAACCGGGCGATTGTGTCTCTTGAACGCTTCCTCCAGTATCAGCAATTGTTTTCCCGAGTAAGTAATTCGTGTTCTCTTAGGAGCTGTAAACCACAGAGAAATTCTTCGATTTAGCGGGATGATTTGTACATAAAATGTAATCGACCGACGCGTGAGAATTTGTTACGTGTATACATCGATATGATCAGTGCGTCATTGTTTACAAATAATATATAAACTTTCTACCAAAGGCTTCCGAAACTCGCTCTCTGGTCGACGTTTATTATGAATACAAAAATTTCAAATTCGGTACGAAATTACTGAATGCGACGGGATACCACGAAAGCTAACTCCGCAAAAGTATCCTGAACTTTTTGAAATTGTGTGCACTTACCTATCCCCAAAGGACGATTACTAGGCCCAGATCTTTTTCTTTCTTCGGAAGGTAATTCCTCGCCAGGCCTGCTTAAATAATTTCGCAACTGATTTTCAAACGACGCATCACTACACCACGGCTTGGACAGTATTGTCGAAACGTCTACAGAATGTTCGTGTGCGGGAAGCCCTTGCGTCGGCTGTTGGGCCAGGTCGTTAGCTTCGGTCTCGCTGTAAGGAATACCGCTAGATCCCGAGCTAATCGAATCTACACTCGGGGGTGATTCTATGTGAAAGAGATCCTCGTACATGCTTTCACTGAGCATTTTGAAATCGTCTTGCATCCCAGTGAGGTCTAGAAGTGTCATGTCTATACCAATTTCCAGTCACCACAAAAGAATACACTTGGCTCCTGATTGAAATCGACGTTTGTAATGCTGTTGTCAGTGTACGCGATGATGTGATTGTCAGGAGTAAGTATAATGTACTGCTCTGCTCGATTGTTTGCGGACTGATGGATAACATCAGTATTAGTTCAGAGAATTATCGTACGTGTACAGACTGCCAATCGAATCGAAGAGATTGATAGCAGCCAATGAATTTCGGATGGGTAAAAGCTGAATTTCTGAGCTAACGAGTATGCGCGGTAAATGCAAAGAAAAAATAAATTATAATTAAGCATGGTAAGCATGTTATTTTTCTGAATTTTTTTGATAAAGGTAGATTGAAATGAGTTCTTAATATACGTATAAAGCCGCAAATGCGTATAATTAAAGAGTAATTTTAATGGAGTGATATGAGAATTAATTAGTGGCGACACTGAATATTAATTAAAAAAAGAATTATATTTATTTGGAGTATGACTATTTGCAGTAAACATAAAAACTAAGCATACGAGAAGTGAAGTTCTATTGTACTATTGTTGCTTTCATATGGAATGTACGGAATCTCACCAAAATACACGCAAAAAAAGTAGTGAAAAAATGTTTCAAACAAATCTTTTGGTACAATTTTAAAAGGTTTCCAAACATTTAATATTTATTAACAGATAATTATTATTCAAACGATTTTTTTTTAACCTTTTTGTACAATGAATGATGGACCAATATGCATAATTTATCAATGATCTTAGATTGTATCCTTGACCATTGACTTTTATGTATTCAACTAATTTTATGCTCATTTCATATTGTCACATTTGAAATGCAACAATTTTTCACCCTCACATCTTAACATTAATATTTTATTTTATATTGAAGTCTTATTTTTCGAAAAACAATCAGCAGCAAAAGTAAGTCACATTATTATGTAGAAACTTATTTATTTAAAGAGTTAAAGCATTCACTTTTTAGATAAGTAACCTTTAATTTACATACATAGAAACTATATTTTATTCTGAAATTTCAAATTTTTGATTAAAGTGTTGATTAAAATACTCACCAGTGCAAATTAAGAATTGAAATCTTACAATTTCCTACCAATTGGTTGCAATTGGTTGCAAATATGAATACTGCTCAACTATGATGAAAGGAACTGATTTTTAACTTGTATTTCGAATGTTGTAATCAGATAGACAAGCATTTATTAAACATATTAATTTTATTAAAATAAATTCATCACAAAAGTACGTTTTTTTTTGTGCGATGTCTTATAAATTATTATATTAGATCAATTTTCCAAAAATAGAATTAATACATTTTGTGAACGACACAAGTAATAATTCGCCATATGTATAAGTAATATAAAATACATTGATCTTTTCGATGAATAGAAAGAGTATACTATATATTAAATATCATCATTAACCGTACAAGTATTGAAAAATGCGACGTCAACAAAAGACGTCAAAAATTTGCCGAAATTTACAAAATCGACAGGAATAATGAATTGTTTACCCGTGGAGATTCAGACAAAAGCCTGAAAGTTTTATATAAATATACATTTAAATTTTTTTTTTTTAACAAGAAGGCCACTTTTACTTAATACTGTACTTATTCTAACATTTGTATATTTTAGTTAGAAAATATGTCTCGAAAATATGTAAGCTTTTACCAACATTGTCAGCCAATAGTGTTGTAATGTATTGTCTTATTGTGCTTTGAACCCATCCTCTATAGTCTTTTTGTATAGGTAACAAAATTAGTTTAATTTCCTCCACTTCCTCCAGCTGGTGTATCATCAGAACCGCCACTTGGTACAGTAGAAGCTAAATATAAAGAAATAACACAAATAATTAATTTCGAAAGTAAAACAGGTATATTTCTAGACCATCTATTCTAAAAATTAAACTTACCAATGATGATAATCAATATGACTGCGCAGATGATTCCAATAATTATCATCATCTTCAGATTCTTCCACCAGTATTTCCTTTTGAGTTTTCCCGCTTGTTGTTCAAATTGGGCAGCTCCTATTTGTAAAGCATCGGCTCTGTTGTCAAGTTCTGACAATTTCTGGTCCCTTTCCAAAACTTTATCCACGTTCACCCTCATAATTCCAACGACTTCATCTACCTTAGCTTGCGTTTGCTGCAATCGTTTGTTGGAAACTGAGGGCTGATCAGGGGACTTGGTTCCCAAATCTCCATCGCCAGAATAGCTACCGCCATCCATTTTTTATTCTGCAACAGCAAATTTGTTAATATAACCGCAAATTATAAGCGAATCAACAACAAAAGAAACGTATTAAGTCTCATGAGCAAACACATGATCTTATTCTACAGTACAACACAATTCAATGCATACGTTTGAGAGAAAGCTTATCGACTCACACTGTTGATAAGCAGATAAGAAGTCTAAAAGGAGTTGAAAAGAAATTAAAAGTATTAGGCAAGTAAACGAACGATTAAGACCTTGATTGCCGTGACTCAACCACGAGTTCTATTCAGCTGTCTTAACGAACCGTTAAATACGAGGATGAATTCAAACGAACACGCCCATAACCTTAAAATCTCACGTAAAACACGTCCCAATTTCGACTTCTCGGGCCAAAGCCGCAACGATTCTCCCGAGAAAATCGCGAAAAATACCGATGAAAGACGTATAAGATGTCGGCTGCCACGCGTAAAAAGTCAACAGCACTCGGCGACTATATCCTGCATCGGAAGGCACTATATGCATTCTCATAAATAACGGTCTCTCTCCTCGCGAAATACGCGTTTACTGCGTTGACAGGCCTCTCATTTCGAGGCTCCGCTAAGCAATACTTGAAATTCCCCGTCACCGTACTGATCTCGAGCGAGTCGACGAATCTCAATTTAAGCGCGAGGGATAAACAAATTCACCGGATATACTCACGTTTTGCTCGGCAGCGAAGAGAAATCTGACGGCGAAGGAATAACGTGCGTAATCGACGTTAGTTTATTTTCAGGAATCACCGATGACGAGTCACTCGCGACGAGACTCTATATATTCCCCCGACCGACCGAAGACCGAACCGACAACGACAGGAGAGGCGCACCACAACACGCGCAGCACAGCAACAGGCACTGTGTATAAACGCACTGCGCACACTTATACATAGATATATAAAGGCGCATACGTTATACACACACGCGCAGCTGTCTATAGAATAGAGCTAAGAACGGGAAAGAAACGGCAGTCTGCAGTGTTCCGCGTTGGCTTGTTTTTGCCTTGGCAGCTGCTATATGTAAGTATGCATATATAGATATACGTTGTGTTGCTATATAGTTGCTCCGAACTCCGAAGCCGCGCTCGAGGCGCGCAGAGCATCTTTTCTATCATTCTATCTTATACGCGGCGATTTAAAGATGGCGACACTGCGAGTGACGTCACGTACGTGCATGCATGCAGACACTGCAGCTGACTCAAGTTCTTTTCATTATTGCGCGATGAGAAGTTTGCTCAGTTGTTTGATCGAGCTATGTGTATCTGTATACATATTCAGGAGAAACTATTGAAGGTTTAACAAAATTTTGCAAATCGAGTTAAACGAGTTGGATATTTTCTGAAATATTGTCAGTTTACATTACGATTTTATTATTACGGAATATAATTTCAGCGCTTTTTATTGTGGCCATTTACTACGTACGTACGTCATGATAAATAAAACGTACTATTACAACATTAATTATTATTAACCGTAAATTTGTATTTCATTTGCTTACTGCTACTGAAGCTAATATCAATTCATAGCTTCTTAAAAAACATTTAGCGTTGTTTGAATCGAAGGCGGGTAAATCGCGTTGAAACATGCCAGTGCCGCCATCTACCAGGAATATACTTAAATCTATGTTAAAAGAGAGATCTAAAGATACTGCAGACTGCAGGTTAATGTCGATATTTCCGGGATCTATTGGAAGTAAAAAGTACCGAATTCGTAATAAAATTGCTCTAAATGATAATTTATTAATCAAATCGTATTGAGATGCTTAATAGTTTACGATATGTCTACTCAGTGGTTTAAATAAAGTTAATGCGTATTATTCATTACATATTATTATAATAAATTCTTTATCAAGTTTGCCTTTAAAGAGACGCTTTAATAATAAATCTTCATACTTAAACAATTAAATTTTCGCTAATTAAGTACAATATTATTATCTAAGTTATTTGTTGCATTTTCATTTCGAAAATTACTTTACCTTTTTACTATATTCTGTTATCATCAGATCGAATAGTTCAATAACATATTTAATAAAATTAAGCACCTCATATGAAAATGTATTACTTTGATCCTTATAAAAATAAATTTCCGATAATGTTCTATACTCGATTAGACTTGATTGCTGGCAGTATAGAATCCGGACGAGAATAGCAAAGTTATGCATTTTATATTATCTTTTTTACGCATCTAAATATACTGCTGTAATATAGTAGATAATAAGCACTAAAAACATTAAAAATTCATTGAATTATAAAAAAATTTACGAAGAAAGTTTCAAATATAGCTCTTCTTGTCCTATAATGTCCGTCGATTTGTTTTTTCATATAATGCGAAGTAGACGAAGCGAAATTGCAATCCTTTCAAGAAAAACCACATATCAGACCCATTTTTATAACAGACAAGAAGTATGAACTCAATATTTCAGAATATCTGGCCTCTCCTTGCTATCGAATATCGATTTCCAACTATACTACAATTCATTCGATGAAATTCAATTTCAATCCCAGCAGAAATTCACCCCGTACATCAGCAAATGTTCTTTGTTCACTGGATAACGATATAAGATATATACGAAATATCTTTGCGATACACCTTTGGAAACCATGCGATTAAAAAAACAAAATTTCGTCCTCCCCTCTCTACACGCGAATTTCACATCAAATCATTGAGTTCCACCTACTTTCTCCCATTTTTTGTCCCTTGACTGCGCAAGAAAAAATCTCATGGTGATACGTTAAGAGTAGAAGAATGTTCTATATTAAAAAAATCCATCAATAAGCACGTCATTTTAATAAAATGTTTACTAAGTATAGGTACAATTCTAAAAAATTATAATATTTGTTTATGTTTTTTATTTTTTTTACTCTTATAATCTGTATACATGTAACGACAAAAATTTAAAGAAAACGTGCTCTAGATAGACTTCTCTGAGATAGGACGTTCTGTCACTCATGAACTCCATCAGGCGTCGATAACCTCACTATAGCGTGCAGATACAAAAATAATCAGAAGTATGCCAGTACGAATTAAAAGTTGCTCCCGCAGCCTTATTCGAATTTAAACCGATCGATCCTAACAAACAATAAAAACAAGCGTCGGTCATAAAGTTTGGCAGATAATTAGAATACAATGTTTCACCAAATTTAAAACAATTTTTTTCGAAAATATTACAATTTTATAAATTAAATTATAATTATTGAAAACTGAATCACTTGCATAGCTCACTATATTTTTCAAAAATTTTGTACCTCGACCATGTTCCGTTAAAAATAAAAATAAAATTCAATTTCCATTTTCCCATAGCACAATCCTTCCACCCTCTGCAGTACAGCTAATTTTCAACCTCCTGAAAGCCATTCAAAAAGATAAAAAGTCGTCGTAGTTTAAATGGGTGGGCAGCTCCGCGAAAATTCGCATAACGTCGTCGCTGACCCAGAAAAGTCCACTCCGCATTATATATGTTTACTATATATACGCACGCACATAGCAGAGTTCGTCTGTATGTCCGATCTTGCGCGCAATAATTTTTCTTTCCCCCCATCGCGCGCATCGATTTCCCGAAAACCGATCGATTTCCGTCGCAAAGTATGTATGGGCAAATCCACGAAATAGTGGAAACAACTCACCTCAGAAAAGAACAAAATTTTTTATCAAAGGTACACCTACTAGACCAATTTTTTCTGGTTCCTTAGACCATACTGAAAAAGAAAAAACTTGCGTGAACGGCGAATCGTAGGGTATACTTTTTCCGATCAAAAAACGACTCGACGAAGCGAGAAATAATTGATAAAAAAGAATTCACAGATTTTTTCGTGAAAATTATGGACGTTTATAAAAATTTCATTAGAACAAAAATATTTTAGAATTTATCGAAGAGTGTTCTCAAATTTTTTCAGATTGATCCGATACAAATTTGAAAAGTCAAAGAAATCAAAATTTCGAAAGACGTCCTTTAAAAATTTCCGAGCATTCTTCGATGAATTTCAAGACATTTTCTTTCTAATGAAATTTTATAAAAGTCCACAGTTTTCACGAAAAAAATCTATGAATTATTGAAATCTATCGTTATTGCTCCGGAAAAAAGTATACCCCACGATTCGCCGTTCACGCGAGTTTTTTTCTTTTCCAATGCAGTCTAAGGAACCAGAAAACATGTACGTCCAGTACGTGTGCCTTCAATAAAAAATTTTGCTATTTTCCGAGGTGAGTTGTTTCCACAATATTTCGTGGATTAGCACATATATGCACTATATATACCACCCCGAGACAAAAGCCCCTCCACACAACGCGCACGAGATACAAATCGCGCGCATCGTTGTATACGGTATACAAACATAATTCCACCAGAAACCTCCAGTTTTCCACTCGTCCTCGCGACTATCTCGTCGTCGTCGTCCTCTCGGAGCTCCTCGCCGTCGGCCGTCTGAATAAAACATACCTTCCGCACCTACATACATATCGATGATTCTCCACTCGGCGCATATCTCCGTCGCAGCCCGTCGAACTCGCACGGGCTTTCTCGATTTTCTATACAATCGTCGCGAAAACAACAATAAAGCGGCATTTCCTCGTGTACAGTGCGGATGAAACGGAGTCTCGCCGCTGCCGGAGCGTTTCGGAGATAGTCATGCGCGGCGAGAGTACTTCTACGCGCAAAGCTCGGCGGAGAGCGAGAGGGGGGGGTGGGAAAGCCAAAAGTGCGGGGCGCGATGCGCGCGCGGCGGTTTATCGACTCTCCGTACGCGAAGGTGGCCGCACGTATACGCTTGCGCCCTGATGCGCACTGGCTGAGAGAGAGAGTTGGTGCCGTTGGCGCAGCCGCGCAGAGTCGATCGCTCGAAAAGCGACTTTTCTTCCTTTCCTGCGAGGCTATGTCTTCGTCGCTTCGCGTGGCAATTTGCGAGAAACTTCGCGATCGCGAGTTGGGGACGTGGAGGAGGTGTCGGTTAGAGGGAGGGAAAGGGGAGGGATGATGACGGATTGTAGTTTATTTATTTTTTAAGGGATTGTGCAGTGGCGGAGGGTATAAGGTCGGGTCGATTGTTTTAATTGTTTCTATACACGTCTTTTGGTTTGTTGGATTTGTTTTGGGTTTAATTGTTGCGATGAGGATAAAACGTGGAAAATTTTTTTAAGGAGCAGATTGTATCGAAATGAAGTGTTATCTGGCATAGACACATTCGAAAAATGAAATTTAACCTCTTATTTATTAATTTTTATTTGTTACAGGAACAAATTAAATTTAAAACGGATAATTAATGCTCAAAATTTTTAATTATATATTACATGAATATTTAAATATGTATAAGCTGCGTGCATTTGTTATTTTATTTGGAGAAAAAATTATTTTTAATTCAGGAAGTATTCTGTGGAAGTCTCTTCCTGCGCTTTCGAGCTCGTATAGAACCCGAAATCAAATTTTGTTTGAGTATACTTTTTATAAATCGTATAGAATTCTAAAGAAGTCAAAGGATATAGAGTAAGACCAAATTTTGGGATATTGTTTTTAAATCTATCGGTTGTTGTGCAAATACAGCAAAGTTGAAATTTAAATGTTATAGAAACAGTAATAAAAATATAATTGAGTGAAAATTCGTAAAAACTGGTTTATAATACATTAAAATTTATATCGCTATATTTATAGTATAACTTATTTATTTCAACGCAAATACCAAAATATATATTTTTGAGTTTATTTGAACCATATTGGCTTCCCTAAAATCCTACGTCCAATGAAACAAAGTAGCAAAACAAACTTCTTCCTATAGAATTAGGATTTAAACAAAAATTCGATCTTATTTTCTCTACTATTGTAATAAAAAAAAGTTGTTTCTAGCAACAAAAGTTAGTTTAATCAATATTCAACTCGATCAGATTTTCAAACCTCACGAACTCGCCCAAAAATACAACAACGAAACCCTCCTTCCCCGCGATTTCGCGCGCTCTTTTGCATGCATTCGAATTTTTTCCTCGACACCCCGACGTCGTCCCCCGGTATCCCCACACACGCACCCACGCACTGCACGCAGTGCGTAAAGCGTATCCCCAAAAGCTCTCTCTCTCTCTCTCTCTTTCTCTCTCGCGCGCGCGCGGGAGATTCAAATCGGCGGAGCGCGCGCGCGCGCGCGCAAGCTCGTTCGAGATATATCGCGCGGAGAAAGGAAGGGAGGGAGGGATTGTGTGCGGTGGTGGCGCTGCTCGGGGAAAATTTATCAATACCAGCGCACGCCTAGTAGTCGCAGGCGGCGGACTCGTTCCTCCGGAAGTGCTGCTGCTGCTGCTACTGCTTGGTGCTGGCAATAGTGCTGGATTTTTAGTGCGCGACTCCCGCAGGGACGAGGCAGACGCAGAGAAGAGGAGAGACGAGAGGCCTCGACTTTCGCGCCGGTGCTGATCGCCACCCGAGAAAGCGAGCCAAGGAGGAGAGGCCTCGACAGAGCGAGAGCAGCCCTTCGTCATGTGAGTACACCTATATATTGCACATTGTACGCGGAACGAAAATACAGAAAACGAGTATGTAGAGAACGTCTCGACCTCGTCTCGGCTCGGCTCGGCTCGCGGCTCTCCGTCTGTGTATGTGCTAACGTCCGTGTGTGCGGAGTGTCTGTGTGTGTGTGTGTGTGTGGAAACTAGGCAGTATTGACGTGCGGGGAAGAGACTCCCTCTCTCGCTCTCGCTCTCCCTTTCACGCGGTCTCTATCTGTGTTACACACTGCTGCAGAAAATTTTCGTTCATTTTTTTCTCCCTCTCTCTCTCTCTCTCTCTCTCTCTATCTCGATAAGCTCCTGTACGCAATACGCGCACCTTCTCGTCGGTCTATCGCTCCTGAAACTCTCGGCTCGACGTCGACCCTGCGATGAATTTCCTCGCTCCACTGGGTCAATCGAGCGTCTCCCCCGAGACGACGAGCCTCCTCTCTCTCTCCCTCTCCGCAGGGGGAAGGGGGGGTTGATACCGAGAGCCGAGGCCAGGAGAATTGCATAAGCGAGCGCAAATCGAGCCCGCATGAAATATGCACGTCCCGTGTGGAAAGGCAGCGCGCGAAACGTGCGCGCGCTCGCCTCGCAGGTGCATTATACGAGTATATAGCTGCGCCGCGGTGAGGAACGGAGAGAAAGGGAGAGTACTCGTTATAAGTACACGGAGTGCAGAGTCCGCCGAAAGGGCTGCCCAGTCACGTTGGGCGCGACGGACTCCCTCTCCCTCTCTCGCAGGGGGTGCGAGGGTGAAAAAAAAAATCGAAGAGTGCCACCGCGCTCGCGATTCAAAAGTATCTTTCTCTCTCGCTCTCGCGCGCTTGCGAGACAGAGAGAGAGAGCAGAGATCGATCAATATAGGCGGGGGTTGCTCGGCTGCCTCGAGGAAGGGAAGGAGGGAGAAGACTACTCGCGCGCGCGTGTGTGCGTGTATTGTACATACGTATACATATAGGTATACACACAAGCGATATATTCCGGCTCGCTCGCGCCCGCGGAGGAAACGAAGAAGGAGCTCTCGAGGATTCCTCCCGGAGAAGCGAGACGACGTCGAGGTGGAGGAGGACGAGGCCGACGACGACGACGACGACGACGCATTTTAAGGCGCAATTTCCCCCCCGCTATACGCTACGCGACGCTCGCTCGCGCGGCGGCAATCGATTTCTCCTTGCGCGCGGCCGCAGCAGCAGCAGCGGCAGCGGCGGCACACTGGCACGTCACTGAATTGCCAATAAAGCGCAACAAAGCTCGGCCTCAGCTATGTACGTGTGCGCGTCCTATAGCTCGAGCTTTAACGGCCGCGACGACTTCTTATCGCGACGCCGAGAGGTATTACAGAGGCGGCGGCGACGCGGCAGCGAGACTCGAGTTCGGAGCTGCTCTGCATCCTTGCAGTCGAGTACGTATATATATGTAAGAGTGTACGCACGAGTGGGTGGGTATTATGTGGAGCGCGCGGAGCTGCAAGGCATTTTTATCTCCTGCGAATGGAAGGAGAGAGCCGCCGGGGAATCGGAAAAATCGATGAGGACACACGCGAGTCTCGTATTATGTGCGCGGACGGTTCATTCTTTCTCTCTCGCGCTCGCGCGCGCTATGCTTATCGCGAGCTCCCGGAGTCGATTAAACATTCGAATTTCCCGCGGTCGCTCGCCCGATGTCGATGTCGAAATTAGGGGGGAACTTCCGCGGGATACGTTGGATGTGTTAGCTCGAAAGTTTTTGGAACGAATGCTGGAAATTCCAATCTTTCGTCGTTTCACTGTCGACGTTGTCGGCTGTACGACTTGCGGATTAGCTGTTTTCTTCTTTCGACTGCTCTGGAATGTGGCGCGAAATTTGAATTTCCAATTAAGTTAACACGGATATCGCCAGCTACTCGGCGCCGATCGAATGGACAGATATAGAGAGGGTCGGAGGTGTGTTCTCGCGATGATATCGCGAGAGGTAGAATTTTCCAGCTTGTTGTATACGTGATGTATACGATGCTATTTTGGATGCTCGTTCGACGAGAAATTGCTCCAGCTTTTTATAGAAATGTCGAAGACGATGATTTTTCTTCTAGGAATCGCGGGGGGAGAGGACTGAAGGTTACGACGTTTCTAATTCAAACATCGTGTGCGACGTAGAGTAAAGTGTAGAATGACGAGAACTTTTCAACTTTGACCTTCAATGATTGTTAGGATTTAAATTATATGTGGTGTGCACTGTGTAGACATAATTGTTACAATAGAAATGTAATTTTTTTTCTTTCTTTATTTAAGCTTTTTCAAGTTTTACTTAATAAGCAAACCTTATGTAGCTAGAAATGTAAATATTCTGAAGGCTTATAAAAACGAACTTTGTAGAATAAATAAATTTTGCAAGGTGTCCTTTTGTTATCATCCAGTAGTCCAACCAAACATTGACTTTCGATTTCGTCCAAACGGAATCCAAAATCTGCAGCTCAACTGTTAATGGAATATTTGAGAACAGCGTGCATTCTTTAGCTCGTTTACGAAATTCCGCTTAATCCTTTCGCTTTAATACGCAGTCACTCGTTTCAACGAGTTCAAAAGTTTTTCGCAGCGATAGAGGACTGGCAAAGATTAAATCTCGTATAGTCTACACAGTTATCAACGCGATTGTCTATTACACCTGAAATTGATCGAAACTGTACAGTGTCGCGATATAGTATATCATTGCAAGCGCTGTCAGTTTACATTGTCGTCTGCTCGACCCAGATCACGTTCGACCAGCTTCGTCGTACTGTATTACGTTTTCACCAGCGCAAATGTTTATTACACTTTTGTATCTTTGCGCGCTTACACTTTAAAGAGAAAAACACGTGGGATTAGAAACCCATCGAGTATAATTTCGGCTCACCTCCCGAAGCCCCGATGCATCGCACCCGCGAAGGATGTAACGAGCATCAAACAATGTCACATGCGCATGTATACAAGGAAGCAATCGATCGTCGTCAAGCTAGTGAATGACCGCACCGCGCAACGATCCGTTATAGCGTAGAAAACAAATTTCTGACATTTTTCCTTCGGAAGAGGAAGATCGAACTGTACTTACAGCACATCAACGAAGCATCCCACACACTCCTTTCTCTCGTTCCTCCCCTTTGCACACATTTGACGAAACGCTTTGAAAATCTATTTTCAGCGAATTTCGATTCCGAAAATTGTAGCCGCACAGCGAGAGACAAGTGCACGTGTCTCGAATACCTGGTATATGTTGAATTTCAGTGAAAAAATGCACTTTTCTTTGGTCTAGAAATCGAAAAAAATTTTTTAAAGCTATAGAGGCTTCGAATCGATCAGACTTTCTTCTGTGAGCCGAAAGATAGTAAAAAGTGCAGAGGAACATGGGAAAAATGACTGGTAACCATATTTCTGAGCCATTTTACGCTTTTTTTTACAGAACATTAATGCGTCAAAACACTGGAATCATAACGACTACGAATGTTCTCGAGACACCAATAAAATTTCGAATAACGCTATAATAAAGTATTACAAAAAAGCTTAAATTTAAAAAAAATTTGCCAAGTTTCGAAGCTCTGATCAAAAGTTAAGCCGATTTGAAAAAACAAAAAATAATAAAAATCCGAATAGCCAATTTTTTCTTTTTCCTCCACGTGCCTCCCCATGTTAAATTTTCATATTCTAAATTTCGCATGTTCCGCTGCATTTTTCATCGTCTTTTGGCTTACAGAAGAAAATTCCATTGGTCCGAAAGCTCTAACTTAAAAAATTTATTTTGCGAATTCTAGACCAAAGAAAAGTGCATTTTTTCATTGAAATTCGACATATAGTTTGAAAAGCAAAAGGGCAGTATAGTGCAATACCGCCGCGTGTATTCGACGAGTACTTATAATGTACAGTCGAGGCGAGAAAGAGAGAGAGAGAGCCAGCGATGTTCAAAGTCCGGAAAATGAATGCGCGCGCGTCACAGCTTTATACTTCTATTTTTAGATAATCAATGGCCGCAGCCGCATATTTGCACTGCGCGAATGTTGTCAAACAAATGTATACGATAAAAGTAAGACGCCCCGAGGGCTGTTGGTCGCAGGTATATTGTCCCGTATACATTTGGTGACGATCGCGTATATAATACGAGCCTGTCGTCGATTTTTATTGTAATATTGACTCGCGCGCGAATGCGTGTATATATAGATATATAGGTATATGTATATAGATGATACTCTGGAGTGGGCTCGAGCTGCACACGAGATCCTAATTGAAACGTATTTCACTGGTTTAATTAAGTTTTATGCGCGTACGTATGGGTTGTACGCGTGGGCGGGAATGTTTTAAAAGCCGCCGCTTTTATTGCGCGCAGGGGCGAGAAATCGACGATTTTGAAAGGCGGAGCGCACACCCCGTGCGATTTCACGAAAATTCATGGATTCATGGATCCGAGCGGTCGATTCGCATGATTTTCTTTTTTTATCTTAATTGAATATTTTATTGCGTTTTCTTTATGGCGTGATGATTCATACTTAATCATCGCATAAGCTATATAAGTATACATACTTTTTATAAAAATCTCTAAAAGAAACGTTTTAATTGATATATATGAGATACAAGGCGTACATAATTTGTCATTTAATGATAAAGTAAAAAGTAAAGTCATCCAATTCATCAGCACTGCTCAAATGTCATCACGATTTGAATACTTAAAGCTCATTTTTTATACATCGAATATATATTCGATGATTTTTCGCTTGCTTTTTGCAAAGAATTTTTCTTTCTTTCTTGTTTATCTAGTCTTTCCTACACCGTGAATGACATGATAAACGAAAAAAAAAAATAGGCGAGCGAGGTGTGCTTCCCGTTTCAAGGTGCATTATTCATCGACCTTTCCAACTGTCAAACTGTCGAAATATTTCCATAGAAATACGTAATGTTCAGTATAGAGTTACGAGCAAAAAATATTTCGAATTTAGTCCGATATTCTACGGAAGCTCGAATTGTACAAATACTGATTCGCCGTTTCTTCGTCGCTCCGAACAAAACAATTTCGCGGATGCCGCATGTTCTACGTAATGACAGATATTACACACCTCCGAAGTGTCATATTTTTCAACACAATCGCGGAAAAACAAACTCGGACTTTCTCCTCGACTGCCTCGCAAAACTAATAACTGCAGCTATACTTGTTCGCGAGAGAGCTCATGAACGTGAAACGAAGAGCTATAAATTCCGCGCAACTCGCCGGTTGATGGTGCTTTGTAGAACGAGGGAGAAAAAAAAATTTGCGTTTTCTTGTGCAGGCGCAGTAGCGTAGGATGATGTTTGAACGCGCAGAGGTAGAGTCGAGGGCGTGCGAGAGTACTTAAAACATAATCCATGTCTAGAAAGCCACTTCCTCCCTTATTATGGGCCGTACACTTTTTCATTGTAATAAGCGCTATGCTTCCCGCGTATTTTCTCGATTCTCACTTTTTGACGATGGGAATTCGTGTAATACACACTGTGGAAATGGATAGAAATGTACGAGCGGACGAATGCGAAGGAGTAATCGATTAACAATAATAATTGGAATGTCTTTTGACGCGGAACGTAATATAATAATAATTCCTGATTTAAACAATTCAATGAAATCTGATATTACTGCGAGGGGGAATTCATTTGAAATATTCGTTGAGAAATAATTTGTACCCTGCGTGGGAACTTAATGATGGGCTAACTGACAGAGCATTAACGACAATAATTATAATTCATCATTCAGTTCCTACCACACAATTACAAAATATTTCTACTTCACAACGCATCTGAGAAAAAAAAGTTCGATATACATAACAAGATCCTTTTATTCACACTTTCGACTCTGCAAAATGATAAAGTTAATTGCTGCAAAACGATAAACAAAGCACGACTTCCAACGTCCCCCTCATCATTATTAAAGCAGCTTTGCATCCACATCTCGACAATACTTATTACTATATTCAAATGTAAATGAGATACTCATGAACAATCGAGCTCTCGTCGCTTAAGCGAACACCTTCAACGAGAAAATCCAGTTGAAACATCTCGTCGCCTCGGTTTCCCGCAACGCCTCGAACCACAATATAATGATCAACGCATTTCCCAATAAGCGCGCACGCAATACTCGTATATAACGACCAGGGCAAACAGTAGGCGAAAGAACGGAATAATATTTTCTTCCACGCGACAACGCGCCAATCCCTCGAATCTCGCTCACAATTAACGCGAGTATATCGGGACGATCGAAGATCGTCGAAAATCCGTCGACTCCGCGCGCCTGCGCGGCATCGCAGCCCACAACAGGATTATATGCTCCGCCGCGGCCGGAAACGCTTCGCGTCGCTCGCTATGCACACTGTCTTTCCAATTTCATTTCTTTCATTTCTTTTTTTTTTTGCTCTCTTCACCCGCGCGAACGACGATATCACATACGCGCAATTAGCCGCGATACTCAACTCTCGCAATACCGCGAGTTACGGTACGCGCGGCTTTTTCTTCGCCTATACGCGCAGCGGTTCCCTTTGACATTTTAATATACACCGAGCTAACGAGCCCACGCTCGTATCCCGACTATGCCGCACTGTATAGCGCACAACCCCCCCGTGTTATTCTTGCGCGAAACTCCGGGAATCGTATTATCGCGGCCGACGAGGTGCGCTGAACGCACACGCCGCACGCATTACAGCCTCATTTCATTATGGACTCGGGGATGTTTTCGATGCAGCCCCCTCAGTACCGGGTATATTGTTTGTGTGTGTGTATGGGTATGTGTGTGTGTATATAGGTGCTTTGCGATGCGCAATGGTATATATAATGGCTTCGAGGGGAGGGAGGGACTCTTTGAATTTTAATTGAGTAGCATTAACGTGTTTATGGTTCCGTTAACGCGTTGATCGAATTGCAGTGTTTTTGGAGGGACGGGGGCGGGGTTGACGTTGACGCGTAGGATGTTTGTCTTCGATTCGATCGGGATCGATTGAAAATTGGAAATTTTGAAATAACTGCAGTTTTCGATTGGGATGGATAGTAGAAATGGCGCCGTTGTAAGAAATCACGAGGGGTGTATCGTAATATCGTACGGAGTGTCAAATAGTTTACATTTTTTTTTTCATGTAAGTTTCTATTTTAGGTTAATTTCTGTTAGCCATCATTAATGGACATTTTTATGCGTTGAATTATTGCGGAAACCTTTTGTTTAATTCAATTTATTTTGAATTCTTGATATTCAAGATTTAAAGTTGAATTTATTCCTTAAATAATGTAATAATCCGCGCAGAAATTAGATATGCGCAAGCATTAGGTGGGAACATGAAATGAAGTTAAGATCTGAGAATATATTATTCGAACTACCTTATGTATACGTTCTATATTATAATTGGTGCATTAATAAAACTTATTTGCATTATTTCTCTTCTTCGAAGCAGTATTCAAATTATACAATATAGATAGAGGATTCACCGTACTCTGGACGATTACTTCGTCACGTTAAAATTGTTCAAATTTATGTATATTCACGTATCGGTTAGTGCTAGGGTCTATTCAGGATTGTCAGATCCTATAGACGTAACCGTCAGATTTGATTTGGAGCTTTGGTTTGGAAATATCGTTCGTTACAATGTGAATATGACGTTATTCATTTGAAAACTGATACTAAAGTTTCTATCCGTAGAATCCTTTCTTTCAGGATAAACATATAGCGATGAAAGTGCAATCACTGACATTTTTATACTAAATTTATTATTTCCAAAGTTCATTCCGCATACCTGTGCCATGATAAAAAAAATCTACGAAATGAAACTCTTTACGATGGTGCAGCGCTTTTAGTTGTGGCACATGCAGTAAAGTGCATAAAAAAAAGTTAACGACTTTTCCGACCTATATCACGCAGATTACGCAGATACGCTGTGCAGCGATTCCATTATAACGTTACAAAGCAATAAGGTCACCAATACAACTAAATAAATTTTGACTGTCTATATAACTTAAAAAAAAAAACAAAGCGTAGCACCCAAAGCAATTTACCCGGTACGCATAGCCTCGCAACGCTAATGCAGGAAACGCTTGACAATTGCAGGGCAACCGAGGGCGGACTTGCCCCTGATGCGGCCGGCGGCGCGGCACCGGGCGCTCCGGGAGCCGACGGGATCGTCGGCGGCCCGCGGACGCCCCAGCAGGTCGCCGCCCAGAAGCGGTTGCAGCAGACGCAGGCCCAGGTCGACGAGGTCGTCGACATCATGAAGACGAACGTCGAGAAGGTCCTGGAGCGTGATCAAAAGCTCTCGGAGCTCGACGATCGAGCTGGTGAGTCATTTTTTCTTTTTTTCTTTTAGTTTACACATTTTTCCCGCGCAGACCGCGATGTTTATTTTCGCGTCCTCGTGTATGCACAGAACGTAATCTATGGGTAAACGCGGTTGCGTTGGAAAGCATTGGTTAGCGAAGCTTTAAGGCAGAAACGGCTTAGATAAATAAAAGCTCTCTCGTTACGAGGAGGGGGGGGGGGCGCGCTGCGAAGTCGAAAAAAACGAGGTCAGAGTTCACGAAGCAATATGGATTTGCCAGCTCTCGGGAATTTCGTATCTATTTTAAAAGCTGAGCGGCGGACATCTCTTTGAAATTTTGTATGAGTCGCTTTGTGGACTCGCGCGCGTTTTCGAATTAAAGCACTTCGGACGTGCGGGGTGTCGATGAGGCTGCAGTGACTTTCTCGCAGGAAATGAAATTTTGGAATGTACGTCGTTCGCTGTGTACACGGATAATTTTTAGCAAATAGAAAATGTATGCCATGCCACAGTTTTAAAATTCAGTTAATTATATTGATGTATGAAAATTGCGATTAGCTTTGTGCACTGGTGCTTTTAAAGTTTAATTGTTGCAAAAATGTGTATTGATTGCATTATCACTCGAGGTCGTTGCTGACACTTCTAATCGATACAACGAATACTTTGCTTATTCTCGATTGATGCGACATGCAAATCGCCTAATAATAAATAATAATGGCTGTATTTTAAACGAATAAATGCGATTCTTACTTAACAATTTATAATTTGGTATTGAGGATAAATAATTGCGTGATATTATATGTGAAATATACGAAAGTTGTGCTTGTATAATAAAAGAATTTTTTCAACTCAGTTGTAAACAATAATTGTTATTTTTCTTCAATATTTATAGCAATTCTAAAATTACAAATAAGTAAATGAAAAATTATGATCGACGTATGTTACGTTACTTTAATTAAAAAGTCATTGACATTAACATGCGTTGAACACAGTTGAACTTTTAATGGGATCTGAAAACTTTGAATAGCCAACATTTCCCTGCATTACATTTATATTACATTACATTTATACTCAATGTCTATAGCTTCACGTATAAATTTACGTTCTATAAAATAACACTAGTAAACAGTCGATATGACAACCTTTCAATTAAACTATTTAAGTATGATGAATAATTCTCCAACTATCACAATTCCAATTTTCCATCAAATAATCGTTGTGGATGTTTGACTTCTGTCGTACAGCCATTTATTTATTTATTTATATACTTATTTTTTTGATTTTAGTCTTGAAACTCCATTCATACAGCTTAATTAATTGCTTACCCTCTCAATTTGCAGATGCACTTCAACAAGGTGCTTCACAGTTTGAACAGCAAGCTGGAAAACTAAAGAGGAAGTTCTGGCTACAAAATTTGAAGGTAATACATATCGAATTTTGCATTTCTCGTCCAATAAATTATTCTTATCCGCGCTTTTCCAAATGTCTAACTAACGCTGTATTGTTCATCCAAAGATGATGATAATCATGGGCGTCATCGGACTAATCGTGCTGGCCATCATTGTCGGTAAGTGACGTTATTTCAGTATTCATACTTGAAAGAGCTACCTTTGATACTGGTCATATAATTGTTCAATGTCGAGAACTCAGTGTTATGTATACGTCGATGTACCTCGCCGTACTTTCCACCGACGAATTGAGACATTCGTTCGAGTTTGACAATAACTTATCGTTTAATTTAACATATCAGGCGCTGATTCTCATATATATCTCCAAAAGCTAGTTGACAAAGAGACAATGAAGGCTGATCTCACATTTCCATTATTTTTGCGTATTCCGCATGGAATACAATATTTTACTCGAATATAACATTAGTTCGTTTTTACTTTGATTTTCATTGCGAAATGTTCATTTTAAAAAATAATAGAAAAACGTGTGTATTGTTTCAAAGTTTCTTTTTTCAATTGCAATAACCCAAGTGGATCGGACAATAGAAATTGTGATTTTATTTTTACGTCAGACTCCCCTTTAGACTGTTCGAATCAATAACGTATATGAAAATTTGATATGCAAATACACATCGAGCATACCAATGCGTATGGATACTGACTTGTTAATTTTTGATTTAGCAAAATGTAAAGTAAAATGAGTTCTGCATTAATAATCATTATTTCTTGCAAACCGCTAACGTATAAAATCGGAAGAGACCAAACGTACTCTACGTGAATGTACGAAAAAATTTGACATTGAAATTTCAAATCAATTTGAAAAAATAATGTATCACACGAATGAATGTAATTCATCTCAATAGTAAATGCAACGCGATAATTTTAATATTTTCTCCTGTACAAAATTTTCTTTATTCAAAATGAAACGTCTCTAACGTGTGACTTTCTATGTTTCTCTTTTTCGTCTAGCAAACTTCATGTAGGCGCGCTGATTGGTGGAAGAGATTTGTGTGTGAGTGAGTCAGGTAGCAAACGCGACATTGTGTCTCTTTTTTTTACTGTGTAGGTTGTTACTTAAACCTGTAATTTAAAGTCCTTTTAAAATGGATGTTAAATATTGTTAACTATTCTTTTGTTCTATATCTTTTTGTTTATATTTTTTTTTCTGTTATAAACCTCTTGTTTTGAAGGTCAGCATTCCTTAGGAATCACTGGATCGATGTTCCGTTGTATATTTTGTCTCTATCGTTTCTATAAATATACATAGATTTGCTGATGTATTCTGTCGCTATCTGTCTCTATATGGATCTGTGAACACAAACTCTGACAAAGAAAATTCCTACATTCGAAACTGTTCGCATATTATGATTTTGACTTTGGTTTTTTTTTTACTTTTCTTTCTGTTTACAACAATTGAGTAGTATACGTAAGAAAACTGAATAGCATGGTATTTTGTTACTTTGTTCGATAGACTTGTGAAGTTTGGTGATAGATTTTTTAGATCTTGTTTTAGAAGCAAAACTAATGGTTAAGTCGCAATCGAACGTTTTTGTTTTAACTTTGAATTGGGAATTTTCATAGAGGGTTGAACTGGACCCCTCCAGAGTTAAAAAAAAATTACAATTTACAAACCGTGCTTGTTTGGTTTAATTGAAGATTACCTAACTTTGAAAGCTTCGCCTTCTTAACCAACTGTCAGTTGAGAGCTTTCACACATCACAAGCAATGCTGTAAAAACTTGCAATATTCAAAGTCGATCCGATGCATCGAAAAGTGACGAAAGTATATTCCAGATGGTTTTTACATCATTGTTTTGGATTCACAAAACTCTGTGTTTATATAAACGAAACTTTTCCCTTGTTTATACTAACAAAGTAAACACGCCTTGAATTTGATATTGAAACGTCGAATCTTTCTAATTTACACGGGAAGGTCTACTACAACGCAAGAAGTCTGTGATCAAAGTACTGATTACTCTTCACAATTAAGAGATGAATGTTTTTAGATCGTGGACTTCGGTGTCTCATCTGCTTTCTAAACAATCATGTATAATACTGTATAAACTGGTCAAATCAATTAACACTTGCTGTATGATATACAGTGAATATCATATGCCGTCTCTATTAATACTGCCTACGATGTTGTTATGTGTCTGTCTGTTTCTAATCGATTCCCGCCCTCTGTATTTTCTCCGAAGCGAGTCCCAGACGTTGCATTTCTGAAACTTTGAGACTGTTTTCGACGATAGCTATATATATACATTATAAGTAAGTTTTTGCGACTATATATATCGAGAAACTGAGTTAGTCTGAAGGATCAGAAGTTCAAAAGTCAAAACATTACAGAACCCGAACTTTTTCAACAATGCACAACACGACTATGACAAGAAAGTTTCACCGATGTGTATATTACAATGTGCACTCTATTTTTTTTTCTCTCCGTAAATTAAACCCATACTTATACTCTGACTCCCGTTTACGAACCTTCAACTACTCTACTCAATACGGTAAGCTATATACATTCTTTCTTTGTACTCGAATACTCTATACTCTCTTCTTTCTCTTCTTTTACTTTCTTCTTTCTTTTTTTCTCTCTGCAATCAGTCAATCAAAGTTTTGGAATCACATCTTCTTAGAGATCTCTTGCTGTGTCAATATTAAAGAAAGAGAAAGTTTAAGTAAATCATTTTTTTTTTTTGCAATCTAATTATTATACGACAAACAAGGCATAATTTCTCAGCTGCTAGTCTTATATCTATGTATGGTAAAAGCTCTGAGAACGCATCTAATTTTTATTCTGTGTCTTTACATTTATTATGAATAATATACATTACATAGCTATGAAAAACAATCCGTTAGATCTATAGAACTTTTGTATCGCTTCTTATACTTAGCTCATTATTAACATAAATTCGAATAATATTTGTATAATGGCTTATTTATTTACGAAAATGATAACGGTTCAAGGCGACAATTATTTTCCATAAAGCATCTCTATATATCTATATGCAGCATGTAAACCTGGACTGTTCTTTCAAAAACAACTTCTTTTCTATATACTCTCGCGAATACAAACAACTTGGATCCTACTTACTGATAAACGAGATAGAATATTTCAAACATTATGATACATATACACTTCGATATACAATTTACTGGGACGATCTTCGCGCTTGAAGCAAGGCTCCGTAATTTAATGTCGTGTAATGTACGTTTGTAAGTGTCCATATCCAAGCATCCCGAAATTGCTGCTGAAAGTGCATGGCCTTTGAATATCGAAATAGAGCATATGTGCATGTTTACAATAATTAAGTTTAAGAATATTTAATCATACTAGCGTCTATACTTGATTAATGGGAATGCCATACTTTTTGTTATAACATACACTCACTATACATCTATATTTCTAAGTGTTTTTCTCCAACTACTTTTAATGAGATTCTTCTAATTAGTTTATTTATTTAAATTCATTTACGGGCTTACAAGCCCTTTTACATATAAAATTATAAATGAATTAAAATGTATTTTTTTTAGTTTGTATAAAATTAATTCTAATATTGTACAGTTTTTTGATTATTTATGATCTTTGTTTCTTCAACGGTTTGCAGAAAAACACTTGGATTTTAACTCGCAATATAATAGTATGTTGATAAAATCTTCAGAATAACCGATTTAAAAAAGAAATGTGTTTACAACCGAAGAAGTCGCGCAATTGATCCGAAGCGCGACCCCTTTGCGAGTCACACAAAGTTGGCTGACCTACTTTGCATGCTACTGGTTCTTTAAGACCGGCACAAAACTGATGGACAAAAAAAAACGGCTGACATACGCGTCCGCGTTTTTCGCTCTATTAAAAAGTCAATAACAATCTTAACTATGCAGTTGACAATAACGATCGGATCTTTAATGCATGCCACGTAAAAAACGCGCATATTCCAGGGAATGGAAATGTCAATTCACAAAATTCAAATTTCGCGCCAAAATACTGCCGACAAGACTCGAAGAATAACGAGATCAAAGCTTGCCGCGGCTGGAAATTTGAATTTTCAATTGAGTTCGAGATCGCCGCGCTCTTGACAGAAGCTCGAAAGCTCGCGATGTCGTCCGAACAGTACAAGACAATCTCGTACACGAAAAGTCCATCAGCGAGCTATATAATCACGAGGCCCTGTTCTTGGCAGAAGTTATCTAAAATCTGTGGAAATGCGTTATTTTCAGCGAGCACCACCGGGGGAAGCGACTCGGAATAATCACGAAGCACGAATTCGATAATCGTGTCGAGAAAAGACAGGGAGAGAAAAGCGCGAGAGAGTGAGAGGGAGAGAGAGTGAGCGAGAGAGAGAGAGAGAGAGAGAAAGGAATATACAGATACAAAAAGAGAAAAAAAGAGGAAGAGAGCAAGATCTCGTTTTTCGCGGCGCTTTCAACGACAAACGCCGATCCCCCAGCCGGCAACCCCCTTTCTACCATCGCATCAGAGAAAAAGTGAGACACACGCAGAGAGAGAGAGAGAGAGAGAGAGAAAGAGTGAGAGGGAGAGAGAAACCGGGGGATGGGCCTTCGTCGCAGAAGCCTCACGCATACACACTGCAACCGCTGCTGATGACATTCCGCTGGCAGGAGAAACGATCGAATTTGTCGCTATGGAGAGCCTCTGTTTTCTCCTCCTCCCTCGCGCGAGCTCGTCCGTTCTCGCGATTCTTCCATGGCTGCAGCGTTATATACATGTCCATCGCGCGTCTTCGCGAACTTCCGGTCGTCGAGAGTGAGAGAGAGAGAGAGAGAGAGAGAGAGAGAGATAAAGCGTGAAGGCGAAGGAGGAAACGAGCGGGAGAAAGAAAATAAAATTTTAATTCATTTCGACGATAAAACCGTTTTTCAAGCTTATTTCCATTCTTCAAACGTTTCAAACGCGGCGAATCAGTTTCCTTGGATCGTCGTCTCTCGGGAGAAAGAGATTCGTTCGTCAGAAGAAATAATATTACAAGTCACGGTCGCCGGTCGAGGGAGGCTCATTCGTCCGTCACGCATATCCGCAATATTATCTACCGATGTTAAATATATACATACATGTTAAATAATATACATATAAATATAATAAATGAACAATTGATGCTAATTATATCCTTGACGAGAAAGAAAGAAAGAAAGAAAGAAAGAAAACCACAATAACTGATAAAATAATAATTATTATATTATATTAGTATAAAGAGAAGACAAAAAAAAATATATTATTTAAACGAGGGAGTCGCAGCGTATTAATAATAGGCATAATTTTCAGTGTGTAAATGACGGCGAAGACCTAATCGTGTAATATGTTTCCTCGTGCGGCAAGTCGATCGAGTCCACAAGTTAATATACAATAACAATTATTCTCTTTTGTTTTCCCAAAAAAAAAACTCGAGAGCTATGTACTTATGTATAATATGTATAAGTCGCGCTTATAATATAGCGAGCATTAAAGAGAAAAAAAAACGAAAACAGCAAATTATAAGAAACAAGAATAGAGTATAAACGTCAACCACAATTAGATACACACACATACGTACACGATCGCACACACGTATACGCAGACGCAGGCTCTCGATCATCACCGCATATCGAACGACAAACCAAAATAGACGACCGCAGTCTAATGCGCTCTGTGCAGCGCGTTTTCAGCGAGAACCGACGTACACACACGAAACAATAACATTTGCCTCTGTTCAATACACATCACATACCGCGTCGAGTCTATGTATTGTACGGGCGATTTGCTGCGGCGTGCGCTTATGCGTCTTTTGCGACTTTACCTAAAAAACGGATGAGAAAAACAGATTATAATAAATGATTAATGATAATAACAATTATGATTACGAGAGAAATGGTGAGCTTGGAGCAAGAGAGTGTGCTGGAACTGTCATGTTGTTGTTGTGGAAAAATCGGCGACGAGAGCGGGACACGCGTATATACCGTTGGCTCAGTGAGAAACTCGAAGCGGTTGAATGATTGTGTTAAGTACATGTACATTAGGAACAAAAAGAATTAAAAAAAAAAAAAACTAAGAATAAATCAGAAAATCTTGTCTGAAGTACATATGGATATAATATAGTTTACGGATGAACTCCCTTTCGGAGTGATTTTCTCGTGCGATAATCGCGCCTGTAACTCAGAAAAAAAAACAAACGAACGAACGTGTCTCATCATTTCCGTTTTTCTTTTCCGTAACACACACAAAAAGAGAGAATAAGAAAATATCGTATGTGGATAGTATGTGCATTATATAAGCCATTATAAGTTTCCAGTGGAAAGAAATAAAATCGAAACGCAAACGAATACAAGTCCGTGCATTAAGTATGAATAAAGTTGAAGTAATGAGAAATATTGCTCAAGTGTATCCCGCTGTATTTACCTTACATGACAGATATATGGTATATATATTATATATATACATGATTTATCCGACGCAACGAGTTTCACGACGATCTCAAAGTTATGTTTTCCTTTTGTTTCGAGTTTTTCCTTATTTATACCATTTACGATTTATGTTTGAATCTGTTAAAACCGCTGATTGTAACAAAGTTTCCCTCCCACACCAACGTCATATTGTAGGGTGATAAGAAAAAGTCACATTACGATGTAACATTCATGGCCGGGACCACGTCAGAATTTAATGATTAGCTGCGCAGTACTGCTTGTTATTATTCGCTGTTGTTTGTTAGTGCAAAGCATTATTACTTTATATATATATATATATATATATATATATATATATTCCTGAATCGTAAATCTAAAGTATCGAATGTGTAAAAAACCAAATTAACTTTCAGACTCGATGATAATATATATATAATGTTGCGATAGGATGATATTGTTCTTCACACGATGTTCGAACGCGAATTGCAATCTGTAAACGTGTAAAAGACTTATAATTTTTAGGCAATCGAAAACACTCCTTTTGTGTTTTGCAATTAGTATTATTATTATCTTTCAAATTGATCTCATTTCTCTTTTGATTTAACGATACGAAAAAAACTGTTACTGTTATGTTTATATTTATTGCTATATGGTCCTCGAATGTGTGCTGTTTCGAAAAATATATTGAATAAAATTTTAATGAGGTAGCTGCGATGTTTTAACGATCAAGCATTACATTTCTGTTCCTCGACTTTTTGGTTTGTCAAACTTTCATTTTTCCTCGTTGGCCACACGATCGAAACGGCGCTAGACAAGCAAAGAGTCAATCAGTAATTCGAGACTCATTAAAACGGAGGATTAACGCAGGCAATAATTAGTATTCGAGAGTCGTATTGTAGTAAAAATTCATCAAACATTAGGTAAGAATATTGCCATTTTTGAATGTGCATGACAATCATTTTTCTTGGGCATGTTTCTGTCTGTATATCTCTAACATTATTAATATAATCTTACTTTTACATCAGACATAACTACACAATGTCAATTATAGATTTTACATTTTTTATAACTAAACCCTTATAGTACCTAAAATCAATATATACATCAAATAATACATCATGTACGCCATGAGCGTTATAGTTGACTTATTTTATCTAGAATATTTGCAGTCCTGCGAATCATGCTGAATCAAAAAGGTCCACTTTTCGCTTTTGACGCACGATTAATACACTTTTTACATGTATGAATAAAAGCACATACTTTTTCACAATTTTTAACTCTTATGTTTTTACAACTTATTCAGTCTTAAACAACAACTAGGCATCAACAGTTCCAAAAGGTTTGCGACAGGCACATAACATCTATACAGCAGACATTGATATATAAATATATATCTCACAAAACTTTCTAAACAAAACCAATTTAACTAACTGAGTAAAATATTAGGCTTTTAATTTTTTGTTATTAAAAAACGAATTTCCATGTTATTTGGTGTTTGTACCTATGTTGCAGGGTATTCTGTATATATAATATTGGAAACATAACACTAATATTATTTTCCAACAGAGTTATACTTTGTTTTATATATGTATTCTGTTTTGTTAAAATTATAATGTTGTTCACCTATTTCTCATCGTACCTGTTCTGGTGCAGAAGTACTTTTCCATTACGTCTTCTGTTCTCATTAATTTTCTGTAATCTTTTTGGGAATTTTAGTTATTCGTTCGAATTGCTTCAGTTATTGAGCGCGAGAATTATGTTCAAAAACAAAGTCCTTATGCGAATCGTAAATTTACGCAGCGATTTACAGCTAAATTTTGATTATCTCCTTATTTGTTGTCATTATTGTAAACTTAAGACAAAATCAATAATTTGTTTTTTTTTAAATTCTCCGATTCGTTAATTTCGATCATTTATAATTAACGTATGATTGATAACGTAAAATCATTTCCGCGTAAACAAGTTTCAACTTCCAAGGACTTGGAAAACTTCCATCAACACACTATAGTAACATCTTTGAAACACAAGAGCGAGCCAACAACTTCTCACCTTACAGTAATAGAACAGGGGTACATATAAAAAGAAGAAAAGAAATTAGTAGAATAACCCCGGGGGGCAGTGTGATACGCAGATGTAATCCTCAATAACCGAAGCAATATATGAGCACAATCGAGTTATAATTGCATATACATACGGGTGTATGTATTTTCGAAGTCCTCGTATTACAGTAAACATGTATACCACTACGTACAATATCTATCCTACTATAGAGAACTCAGTGTTAATCTCTGTATAAATGTCCACAGCAAAATTCATGCCGGACACACCGCCTGCCGCGCAGCAGCCGATCTACCAATACCAGCCGCCAGGACCGCCGCCTGGAGCTCCCCCTGCCGGTGGAGCACCAGGAGGACCTCAATCCGCTCCGGCAGCCTTCGTCGGGCCCGCGAGTCTGCTACTCTAGGCCCACGCTTAAGCTCCGCCCCGAGTTTAGCAGCGACATCTATAACTCTCTCCACTACTACTACTCCTACTACTACTCTGTCTTGCTGCTGCCACAACAACATCAACAACAACAACAATATCAACTCTACTTGCGAGCTCTACAACTCTACTAATGCTGATGTCACACTACTCCACTACACCACGATTGTACTTACTCGATAGAGCGCTCTTCTATTTTAATTGGAATGAAAACACATCCTGGGCCTTACTTTCGTACGCTGCTTCTTTTTCGCAACGAGGACGTGCGGGACAACGTCGACGATTGAGTCGTGGGCTGAAAATATAATAATGTAGAAACGCGCTGAGAATGAGTCTCTATTTGCAGAGTAGGGGGCGCTGAGGTCGCCGCCGGGGGACTCCCTATCGGTGGTGGGATTCCCCCGCGCGGCAGTTGGTTTGTTCCGTTTCCGGCTGATTTCGAGCCGTGCCACTCATCCAGTTCGAGAGAGACGAGGCATGGAGGTGCCGCCCATTGCTCCACACTGGACGTCAGACCAAGGGCGCACCTTGTATCTGCCGCCTGAGCTGCGAGATGCAACGCGCTTTGGACGCGAGGCGCGCGGAGATTGGCGCAAGGGGGTTAGTTCGCTTTGGTCGGATTCTTAGCTGGCAAAGGAGTCGTCCAACGCCTACTCGCCCCAGCGGCCCCGCGACTTCCCGAGCGCGGCTGGACTTTCCACGCGGGGGAATCCCCTTCGCGTAGAGAATGTCGGGACTCTCGACGTCGAGGAGCCGAGTTTTTCGTTTGAACACAATTGGGGTTACGCTGCGACACCGGAAGCCGAACAAAAAAAGGCCTGGAAGCTCGACTAATGAACAAGGCTCCGGTGTCGTGGACATTTTTCGTTTCTGCTCCCAGACGCCGAGGCGCGACGCTGTCTGGAAACGAAAGGCAAGACGTTTCCAGCGCGACAACTTTGCGCAGATCGCGACAACGTAGCACGAGGCGAGAGCCCGAGTTTGGTCGAGCGGCTTGCTCAATACGATGATCCCTTCTGGGCCCTGGCGACAGCTTAATTTGGCTCGGGACTACCTTCCAAATTAATGCTGATGCACGCGTTCTCGTCATCCGTACAAAGCGTTCTCAGCGAGAGCTGTATAGGACATCAGTTTTCTATCTGCATTAAATATATAACGAAATAGGACGGGGACAGTAGTCGTGAGAACGCTAAGCAAAATAACAATAACAAGTAGAATCTATCGGCTTTCTAGCTCAGTAGTGTGAAAACTATATAAACTGATATATTAATATAACGTAATAGCAGTTCCCCGTCGACGTCGAAAAAATTGTATACGTAAAATGCTGAGTTGTTCGATGAAAATAACGTAGCCGAAACAACTGGTAGTCGGTTAGGAAAGGATTTTATGTATTCAAATATGCTGATACAAGACTCGCGTTCTTATACTGTCTGCGGAAGCTCTCGCGTGGAAATTCGCCGGCAGATTCTCGCGATCTCGATCAAACTGGATGAAAAGGCGGGCTCGCGCTGCGCAACAAATATAGGACAAAAGTTTACATGTTATACCGTTCGTTTTGTTGGAAAATTTATTTTTATGCTCCAAGTTATTATTATCGAAGTGAGTACGAAGGAGAGTATTTAATCCGCAAAAATCATACTTGAGAGAATTTTAAAGAAAAATAAATAAGTATATATATATAACGATAAGCTTGACGATGCCGTATCATGCTAAGATTCCTTAATAAAACTCAGAGTTTTTGATTTATTTTAAAAAAGCATACATACACATGTATGTATGTCTGGTATATATATCTGGTAACATTCAATTGGTGATTTAACATCATAAGATCAAAGAAATTCAATCTTAAAGGATAGAATAATTATAGTAGTACTATGAATTTTTAAAGTATATTGAAACGATACATTGAATAAAACCTTAATCTCATTGCGTTATTGAAAGTACGTACACGAAATCTGTAGTTAGTTACAACGGCAAACATTTTCGGTAATGTTTGACGATTATCGTAGCAATTATTTTTCACGGTCTTCTTATAATACACGATATTTTAAATTTTAAAATCTTTCTCCTTTTCAAAACTATTAATATAATCCAAAAAAGCATTTTTTACTGTTTATATAGGACTAGTTATAATCTCTAACTTTATTTAATTTTTTATCCAAACTAATCTCATATTTGATTTCAAGATCAAAATACATAACAACATATACACACATACACACACCTAATATTGTACCATTAAGAAATCTTGAAAATTAATGTAACAAAAGAATCTTTGTTACTCAAGCGCATATGTGTGAATATACGCAATAAACGTGTATGTAAATAATAAATAATAAAATCTAATATCGGCATAGTTGAGTATCTATAAGCATTGTCGATCAACAATAAAATCGTATGTTCCAAATGAAGCATTTGAAAAAAAGGGCAAGGGTGTTAGTTTTTAAGGAAATAATTAGTAAAACTAAAATGAACATTATAATAAAGTAGAAGGTCTTTATTACGTCACTTACAATTAGACATTTGATTAAAAACAAATCTTAATTCTTACCACATCAAAGTAAAAATCCAGTATCAGTATCCATAGACGCAGAATTGTCGCTTTTGAAATAGTATTTTTAAAAAAATAAAACTATCTTACTCAAATAGTCCTAACCAAACCGTAATACTATATTAAATTAAGGAAAAATTCGTTGCACCAGCAATAACAATTTAACACTATACGAACATCTTTTAAAGTAAAAAGTCATATTTTTCAATTCAAATAAAACAAAAGATTATTGTAAGTAGATAACAGTACTATCGACGTTTTTAACTAGATGTTAAACATTTATTATTGTAAATGATACTGCTTTTATTTAAAAAAAAGCTATGGCATTAAAAGGCTCGTAAAAAAAGTAACGTTAAAATAATTCCTTATAGGCCTATGCGAGTAAGAAATAGTCAATTTACTATAACCATTAACCATATATAATCATCGCTATTTGTTGAAATGTAAAAGTTTCTCCGTCGTAATTCAACTGGCCGTCGATTATCGCAAATTCAAGAGAGTTATATGCTAAAAAATAACTATAACAATTGTTATCCTTAAATCGATAGTTTATACGAAAGATAATCAATTTTAATGCATGATGTGTCGTTCCTCGCTGGAGGATCGCTGAGTGCTGAGGAAAATTGAGCTGCCCGTAAATCATTATTGTATACCCATATGAAAATAAACAATACACGAAGGAAAGAAATTGCCCCTTACAGTCTCTCTTACTTTAATATTACCTCAACCGAATCTCAGTCTAAATTTCATCAATCTGTTTTTCTTTTTCTGTGAAATAAAGGATTTCGTATCTTTAGTTAGAAGTAATTGTCTTTTTTCTTAAACTAAACAACAAACGCTACTTTTTAAATGCTATCATAAAAATTATCTACGATACTACTGCATTATCAGTTTGATTAAAAGTTGACCGACTCGACTCGCTTGCTTGTATAATCGACTAAACTTGTTTCAATAATGCTCTCAAAGATGCCGCTACCTCCTCGTTTCCGCAAGCACGGATGTGTCACTGTATATACATAGATACTGTTAGGCGCTTCAGTAGATGTATAGTTAGCTCGACAAGTTGTCGTTCCTCGTTAGGATTTTTGTATTATTTACTGTAAAGATTAAGTTAGTGTTAAAAAATGTTACGAAAAAGTGGTAATTTACTTCAAAATTTACGCGTCTTGAGAAGAAAATTTCACCAAGAAACTTCTGTTATCGGCACAACACAAGATACCAATTCACCGGATTATCAGGTTAGTTGAGTTGATATCTTGTTATTATTCCACGTGCTTTGAATCAGCAGCTAATCACTATTTAGAAAAAGAAAAACGAAACATAACAATAAGTAAACATCAATAGTAGGATTCTCTTGTTTGTATTTTTGTCAAAAGTAATAATTTCATCATTACTACGTTGGTATTATTCCATTCAGCTTTCTATATATACATATATAAATACATTGAATACTCGAGTGAAATTACCGATCGAGTGAAATAACCGAGTTTATGAACTTTTATTTTATTAATTGTGCTGTAAATTATCGTTGAAATAAATATTTGTATGGCACGTAAGTTTTTTTTAAAGATTATTTACTGATATCGCTTAACGTAAAGTTCATTAAACTATCAAGTCCCGGCGAAGCTTCATTAGTGCAATATATTGTTAACATAAACATAAAATGAAACCGATAGTTCAAAAGAACAACTAGGAAGTTTTAATTGTTATCACATCAACTGTCAACTTTTTTTACTACGTATCTTGAATTTCGTCATATATTTCGACTGTTATCTTCGCTTAGATTTGGATTCTCATGGCCTTCTGACGTAACCTACTTATTATTCAGATTACGAGAATGATAAGTGGTTCTATAGAGAAAGCGTCAATAGTTTCGATTTTCCACAATATCAAAACATTCAAAGATGGCAATTAAAAACAAGTAATTTATCATACTTTGTTTAGTTTACGTACAAATGTTGTGTTAATAATTGAAGGGAATGTAATTTCATGATTTTAATAATACATTCTGTATGTTCCGCTAGCACTTATTATTTTTAACTTCGAAAGTCATTTACTATCCCAATAAATGGTATTGCAAAAATATGTTTTTATTTATACTAAAATAAATATGGTATAAGATCGTGAAAAATAATGTAAGAAAATCTATCCTAAAAATTTGTTAAAAAGACTTAAGAATTATATAAACAAAAACAGTTTTCAATTGAGCTTTCACATCGCAGGAAAACTATGTTCAAATGAAAGCTGCAGTTGAGAAGCTAAAAAAGGTAGTCGGAAAAATAGTGGAGGGAAGCGACAGAAAGTCCATCGAAAAGCATCGCAGCAAAGGAAAGCTCTTGGTCAGGGAGCGAATAGACGCCCTACTCGACGAGGGCTCGCCGTTCCTCGAATTTTCTCAACTCGCCGGATACGAATTGTACGGCAAAGAAGAGGTTCCGGCTGGAGGAATCGTGACCGGTATCGGCAGGGTCCAGGGGTAAGCCGATCGTCAGTTCGTTTTCACGAAAATTTTTGCCCAATAATTACGACAATAATAAATTTTCATTCTCTTCCGTAACATTCGTCATTTCTCCACCTGCGTACAGAACCGAATGCCTAATTATAGCGAACGATGCGACAGTCAAGGGCGGCACTTACTATCCGATCACAGTGAAGAAGCAGCTGCGAGCGCAAGAAATCGCGCAAGAAAATCGACTGCCCTGCGTCTACCTCGTGGACAGTGGCGGAGCCAATTTGCCGAGACAGGCCGACGCCTTTGCCGACAAGCTCCACTTCGGCCGGATGTTTTACAACCAGGCAAATATGAGCGCGGCCGGGATTCCCCAGCTCGCCGTTGTGATGGGAAGCTGCACCGCCGGTTCGTCATTATTTTTCATCTTCGACTAGGATTTTACCTAATAATGCTATTGATAATTAATGTAACAATTGCTAATGGTGAAAGGAAGTGCATGAATTACATGCTTGTTAGAATTATTATAAAACAGGAAATTTAAGCGTTTTATGCGGTGATATGTAGCGATTTACCTTAGTTTTAATTTTCGTCGATATTTTCTTAAAATTTGTCTTGAAAAGGTCCTAAACCAAGGACGAAACGTTGCCGGATTAAGATCAAGCTTGGCTATTAATTATTTGTCAAGGGCTGCCACATTCGAAAATCAAAATTTATTAATTTTCTTATTGTAGACGAGATATGTCAATGAATTAAAAATTATTATCTGTATCGGGAAGATTTAGTCAGTATAGCTGCATTGGACGCATCCTTTACAGCCCCGTGTGGCATGAATCCGCTTTTTAATGATACATCACCCTATCCGTAGCACAAGTAGTCAATCATGGCAATACGGCATCGTACTTACAGCTAACTTTACGGTAAAATAATGCTCTGTTAATGATACGAACATGGGCGTGACAGCAGATTTATGCTAATCGGCGATATAAAATCGCATGGGGTACTTTTGCCGGTAAGTCATCTTTCATGCCACGTCGTTCAGCTATACGTACATGCGGTACCGTAAAAGTCTGGTTATATGCCACTAGTGTCTTGATACCAATAACATTTTTGGCTAATTTTTTTGTGAATCTAATAATATCGAAGCCTTCATTTAAGTATACTAAATCTGATTTTTGACGTTTGATTCATTGCAATGAGATTATAATAAAATTTTCTTTATTATGTAATTCTATTAAATTAAATGCGACTAGTAAAAGATCATAAAATACAGGAATTCATCGACGCATTTTGTTAGGGCATAATATATGATCCGAGAGCGCATAATCAACCAGAAACGCATAATTTAGCCTACAGTGTGCAAGCTTAAAAAACCAATTAATGGACTTTTAATTCAAAAGCTATTCGAATACATGTCATACAAGAGCATAACGGTCGATGCTGCCGCATCAAATTATATCACTTCGATAACGAATTTTATTGAAAATAAACCATTCGATTATGAGCAGCAACAACAAAAAATCGATAATAACTCAATACGATTTTTTCATCCGGCAAATTGCAGGTGGTGCTTACGTACCGGCGATGGCGGACGAGAGTGTGATAGTTCGTAATCAGGGCACAATTTTCTTGGCCGGGCCGCCTTTGGTGAAGCAGTCGACGGGAGAGGAAGTTACCGCCGAAGAGTTGGGTGGCGCTGCCCTTCACTGCGAGTGAGTTTCCCCCTTTTCTTTTCTCCTTTTCTGAGTGTCTACGCGTTTTTATAAATATACGTCGGGGATGCGCGATTTTTTTTTTTCATACAAGCCATAATTTCCGCGTGCAACGCGACGACCAAGTTAATGCGCAGCTTTTTTCCAAAGTTAATGGATATTCGCATAAGTGTAAACGTTCGTTAATTGGGAGATCGATTATTATTTATGAGGCGCCTGATCGGCGACTCCGCCGTAAATCATGTTAAATTTTTTAGCCTCATTTATATATAGCTGTCGCTATTAATTACGTGGGACCACATGATCGTTGAATATGTTATAGTGCATGAGTTTTTGATGGAAAAATAATTTGGAGGATTTTTTGGGGACAGGGGAGGTTACTTAGGTTTTATTGAAGATACCTCATAATTTCGTAATTGTAATTGCCTGTCAAAAATTAATTTTCCAAAGATGACGGTTTCTACAGCTTAATCTTTATACGTATAATTAGTAAATTCAGAAAAATCTTTTTTTAATAACTACCGATGTAAAGAACAAAGTCTGTTTTAAACTTTTCATTTCCACAATTTAACTTAAACAATGTCGCAAAAAAATCCAGAAATTTAACTCTTTATCGAGCGTTAATTCAAAGATTAAAATGCATTTTCATGATTCACAATTTTACAGTATCGAGTCACAAAAGCGTTTAAAAAAAGTGTTTAAAAACAGTATCGAGTCACAAAAAGCGTTTAAAAAAAGTGTCTGGGGTAAAAAAGTGTGTGGCTGCTCATACATACCCAAAAGAGAAACTATGGAAAATCCAGTACACCTCAAAACTTACACTCAATCGCTACATTTTGCGCAGGCAATCAGGCGTCTCCGACCACTACGCCCTCGACGACGCTCACGCGCTGCACCTGACGCGTCGACTGGTCTCGAATTTGAATCGGAAGCGCGTCGTCGAGACGAGAATCGAGCGCGACTTCGCGCCACCCGTGCACGCGGTCGACGAGATCTACGGCATCGTCGGGACCAACCTGAAGAAGTCCTTCGACGTCCGCGAGGTCGTCGCCAGGATCGTCGACGGCTCGGCTTTCCACGAGTTCAAGGAGCGATACGGCCAGACCCTCGTCACGGGTTTCGCCAGGATCCACGGGATTCCCGTGGGCATCGTCGCCAACAACGGGATACTGTTCTCCGAGAGCGCCTTGAAGGGCGCGCACTTTGTCCAGCTCTGCGCTCAGAGGAAGATTCCGCTTGTGTTCTTGCAGAATATTACGGGTACGTGTTTTCGATGGGACGTGGGAGATGGTATTACTGTTGAACGTTCTAGTCGGTGGGTACAGAATTTTTTTCGGAATTTTGAAGATATTCCACGTTACTATATAAGTGATCGATTCTGTTGTCATATTATTGAGATGTCACGAATGGTAGCATTGGAATAGTGACAATGAATCTTTAGATGAAAATTTACGCAATTAATAAAATTCAACGATAGAATTGTCGATGACATTAAATAAATCTGAATGTTTTAAAACAGAAGTTTTCGAAGACAGAATCGTTCTAACAGTGATACTCTCTGTATTCAGCGATAATTCACAAAATAAATGATAAATCATCTTCTTTTTCTATGCACTCTCTATAGCTGGCGAAGGTTTGGTAAAAATTTAAATTTATCTTATCCACATGCTCTCTCGTAGCGTTATGGCTTACCCAAGAAAACATTAATAATCGTGTGTATACTGAGCAGATATGTTTTCAGTTTTTGTTTGCTTTACCGTAACACTCATTATGCAGTTCATACACCACTGCACCACCCATTAAATCCCAAGCACGTGAATTCATCCCGTTGAAAATTCAAGATTTATTAGACTTTTTGAAAAATTGTCCTCACAAAGTGTACGCATACCGCGGACACTAATACATTGTAAATCCTCGACGGTGTAACGCAGCGGCTAATCTATCCGACAATTTGCAGGATTCATGGTCGGCAAGGAATCGGAAGCCGGTGGCATCGCGAAGAACGGAGCCAAGATGGTAACTGCAGTTTCTTGCGCTCAAGTACCGAAAATCACCGTCATTATTGGCGGATCTCACGGAGCTGGAAATTACGGTGATTCATACGATATACGTTATTCTTTATCCTCCAGGCCGTACACGCCTCTCGATGTGTATTTTACTTTTGCCCGTTTCGACCGATGGGCTGCGGGTTCCTATTCTACTATATATACATAGAAACTCGAAATATCATTGGTCGTACGCGGAAAGCTAGCAATTTGTTTCTCTCAACCCGGAGAAAAAACAAATATATGGCTTGCAAATACGAGGACTGAACTTTCGCAAATTATTCTCTCGAAACAGGCATGTGCGGAAGGGCGTTCTCGCCCAGGTTCCTCTACATGTGGCCAAACGCGAAGATATCGGTAATGGGAGGCGAGCAGGCGGCCGGTGTAATGGCTCAGGTCACGAGAGACAAACTCGCGAGGGACGGCAGAGAGGTAATTGCAGCAGTTTTAGACATCCTGGCAGTGCGTATTGTAAATTTAAATACTTTTATTTTCGCAGATCACCAAAGAAGAGGAGGAGAAGTTGAAAAATCCGATCATCAAGCAGTTCGAGCACGAAAGCAGCCCCTACTTCGCCAGTGCGAGGTAACGTTACAGACGATTTATCCTTAATTTCTGCGCGGAGAATAAGGATATCGCTAATGCGATTTTTCATTTTGGTCTCGAAGGTTGTGGGACGACGGCGTGATCGATCCAGTGGACACGAGAACCGTACTCGCGCTGAGCTTGTCGGCGGCGCTCAACGCTCCGATACCCGATACTCAATACGGAATTTTCCGAATGTAAATAATTGCGTGAATAGGCCTGTTGCTGTTGAATTTTTTTTATAAATACACTTTTTATTTTTATACTTTTCATTGTTGTTGAACATTCCAAGTGTACAGTGTAATTATGTTGGGAAGAGAAATAATGTGTATGTAAGAAAGCTCCTTAGTCGTTACATTTCATTACGTTATTACAATTGTGGTGCTCGCTGGTTACACACTAAGTTACATGATTAGTAAGGTTCTTACGCTCGTTTATAAAAGAAAATTTTGATTCTTGTACGTTTTGCTTTTTTTCGTAGCGTACTATTCAGATTAATTTTTTTGATAAACATGGTCACCGGAACATCGAGCATGATAATAGTGAGATAAAAGAAATCACTCTACATCGTTGTCGATTTTTACAAGACTCACTTTTATCACGCTTCAATTATGGACAATTGTCTACAGGAACTAAAATTAATGACGTCATACACCTAGAAATAAAAGCTACTATTCTCTCATCAGTAAGATCGCAGAGTTTTTTTTTTCAGAAAAGTTACAATGTTTACTTTCACTTTCGCATAATATATACCGTCAACTCATTATTGCTTCATTACTGCGCAGCGATACAAAGTAAATAAAAACTTAGCTTACAAGTTATGAAGTATTAACGGAATGTTTAATTATCAGTACGTAATCGTGTATATTAAGCCAAAATTAAAATTCAGGCAATACAAGCATATAGATACACATTAGAATGACACTACAGTCAAACGCAGAGTAAGTACAGTATTTTATTTCCTAGCTAAAAAGAATTATCCATCATTTTCAGTATTCTGATTATGCGATAAGCTATATTTATACTATAATCGAGTCTCAAAATTAATACAATCGTCATTGATTCTGCTCGTTTTTGTTTTCCTTTATTCGCCAGACGTGTCAGGCTTGAGTAAAATGAAAGCTACACCGCATGAAATCTCCGTTCTTTCAAAGATTTCACGCAGACTCTCCAACAACACACATTCGATTTGTGTATAGTGAGCGCATCGTTTTGATAACTTTATCAAGTGCTATTATAGATTAAACAAAACGTTACACATTAACTAATTAATTGAGAAACTTATACATTTATAATTATCATGCTTGTTTAATAAGCCGCTTCATTAATAAATGTTACGTCGTCCTACGACTAGGTCCATTAGCTTTCTCCACTCGCAAAAGCTGAATTTCGTTCTCGCGTATGTGTATAATAGAAAATTTTCTCATAACACGCGGTATGAAATATTGCAAAATTATCGTTGGATTTTAAATCTTCCATAAACACGATCCAGCGAGATATTTTAGAAACATTTCCGTGTCTTTAGATTTCTGCCATCTCTGAAACACTGGCAGAAAGAATTCTAAAAAAGCTTACGAAATATCGCTGGATTACGCATTGCAGCGATACCTCATAAGCTGCAAATCAAAATTCGAGTGCAAACAGAGCGTTCAAATAATATTTTTTAGCAATATCCTGATAAAATATTTCGCTGGCGTACGTTCCATCGAAAATATTTCAGAAACAATTTTACTGCGCTATTTTCGCGACGAACGAAGTCGAGAAAGAAAAACGTTCTAAAATTTCCAAAATATTTCAACGAAAAATTTTCCATTACACACTAGTCCCATCAAACGGTCTATATAAAACGTCTCACCGAGCCACGTATAGATATATATTTCATGCCGCGTGTGGGATTCCTCAGCTGAATTAACTCTCTCTCTCTCTCTCTCTCTCTCGTAAAATTTCAAGAGGCCGCGCCGCGAGGCTGCGTCGGGCGCTGGCGCAATTAAACTCGTTGCCGCGCGCGTACGTAGATATATAGTTCAGTTGGAAAACCTGAAGCGCAGCAAGACCTGAAGTGCAAAAGGGTGTAACGCGCGCGCCTGCCAAGGAAAAGAAGTACATCACGGCTATATATATATATAGAAGGAACGAGTGCGCACATCGCCGACGATTCAGCAGTTGCAGAGCGGAGAAATCTCGGAAGCTGCGCGCCACGAGAGAGTCGTCGTCGTCGTCGCCGCTGCTGCTGCTGTTGCTTTACTTTGATGGAGATAAACGTCGCGCCAGCCGCGCTGTACACGAGGTTCCGTTCGTTTCTTCGGCTCTCTCGCCGAGAGCGCGTGTATGTATACCTCTAAGTACGTTACACATTCCCCCTCCCCCCCCCCCTCACCGCGGAGTTGGCAATTTGATTGCTGCAATTTTATACCTCCTCGTCAACGCGGCGCTCAAGCATCAGCAGCTCGTCCCTTTGCTTTTTGCCCTCTTCGGCGATTGCTTCTCTATTATACTAGCCACGAAATCTCTCGGGACTCTATCTCTCTCTTTCTCTTCTCTCTCTCTCTCCCCCTCTCTCTCGTATATCTTTCTCCTTCTTTTTTTTATACCTTAGTATCACAAGGGCGGTTCGATGTGTAAGACGCCGGTTCTTTTTTTTTTTTTTTTTTTTTCTTTTTTCTTTTTTCGCTTTGCTCCTCCAACGTGTATCCCATCCGTATTTCTCAGAGTCGCGCTTCGAGTCGAGTAAAAAGAAAAACTACGCCCTATACACATATATATACTCGGCAGTGCGCTCTGCTGTACGATGATTGTTTTGGCAAAAATGTATTGCATGTGTGTGTGTGTGTGTGTGTGTATAATAATATTCGTGCAAGTGTACGCAGGAGAGACGGATACAACGTCGAGGCCGCAGCGCATCGCTTCGTCCGGTCGTCGATCAATCCGGTCGGTCGGTCCCTCTAGAGGATTCTGCAGAAGCCGAGGAGAGCGAGGAAGAGGCCGAGGATCGCGGAGCTCCGCGAGGCGCTGGAGTAGGCTGGATTGTCGGTCTTGTACTTGAACTGCTCGCCGATTTCCTCGGCCCGCACCGTCCTCTCGCGCGTTTTTCCTTTGCGAATGAATTTAGAAATTTCTGAGGCGCACGTGCGTGCGTTGCCAAAAAGAAACACAGAATTACGGCGTGGTTAATTACAAGCGTTATGATTCATCATTGCGCCAGCGCAATATATGTGTGAAAAATAAAATATGTACAAAAAACGAAGGGTGTAGCTCGCTGCCGTGTGTCCCGTGGGTAGAGTGTCTATACGTTGCGTGTGGTCATGCGTATGGATTTTGATTGTGTGATTATATATTCCTGGTGAAAACTTAACGATGAATTAGCTAGTTTTGTTATAAATTAGCTAATATATCGTTAGAAACTTAATAATAAATTAGCTAATTTCTTTATAAATTATCTAATTTATCGTTAGAAACTTTAAAACAAATTAGCAATTTCGTTGTAAATGATCTAATTTATTGTTAGAAACTTTACAACAAGTTAGCAATTTCGTTATAAATTAGCTAATTTCATTATACATGATCTGATTCGTCGTTAGAAACTTTACAATAAATTAGCTAATTTTATTATAAATTGGCTAATTTATTGTAAAGTTTCTAACGACGAATCAAATTATTATAAATTAGCTAATTTATCGTTAAGTTTCTATCAGGATAATACTCCTCACTTATTGTGTTTTCATTATGCAAATCTAACGTGACGATCTTTGGTGCGGTAAAAATGAATGATTAGAAGTGTTGCATTATTCAAATTAGTCGTTTTATGAATGAATGCTGTGTGAAATTTTTTTAAAACTGATAAAAAGAAAATGAACTCTCCCCCGTGAAAGATATTCTATGTGCGTCTCTGTGTGTGCCCGCTTGTATCATGCATAGTTGTTTTTTTTTTCTCATAATTATCGCAAAGTGTGCGATTGCGGAGTGCTCATTTACCTTCCTGGGTAAGGTCCTTGAAGTCGTAGTCCACCTTGAAGAACAGCGACATTGCCATTTCCCAGACTTCGTTTTTACCGGTCTCCGCTGCTTCTACGGATCTCCGCTTTCGCCCGTAACCGATCTTGCCGTTACTGCACTCGATCTGCCGAGGAACAAAGCGTTAAATTTCAAAAGTTCTCGCGATTCCTCTCGTATTAGAGCGCACAAACATTTTTACGGAGGGTTAATTAGAAATTTTTGCCGAATCGATTCGATGTATTTTAAAGTTTTCTTCGGTATAGTTACTCAACTTTTCTCTTCCGATATTTTGCGTAGTCATTTAAATCCTTTACGAATCATTCTCCATCAGCATTATTGAACAGCCAGAAAAGTCTCGATAAAACGCGTTACGTCGGCAAAAATCAAACAAATTCTCTACCCGGATTCTCGAGAAAAATCAAAAGAATAAATCTCCATTCAAGTAGATGCGAACAAAAGTGTATCAAACCGCAAACACCTCGTCTCTCTCTCTCTCTCAACTTGAGCTTTTCGGCGAAGCCGCAGAGCTCGCAGCGTCTCCAACTCGCGCGGGGGCGACCGTACACGTCGTGGCTCCGATAAATTTCGCAGTATACGCGTCTAGACCGCAGCTGCCCCTCGCGCGTCAACGGCTACAACTTATATTGCGTATTTATACGTGGGACTGACTTACCCCGCGACATTTGCCGACGCAGACGGTAACGGTACCGTGGAACTGCACGTAGCTGCTCTCCGGGAACTTGAAGGCGCGGAACTTGGCGGATAAGAAGTGCCCGTTCACCGTCTCGAAGTTCTCGAAGAGATAAGGATCCACCGAGCATCTGTAAGTTAAAGTTAAGACTCGTCAGTGCGCGCTCAGTATCAGCGTTTCTGGAACTATAAGCTATGTATATATATATACTGCTAGCGCCTCGGCAGTAGCAGTCGTTTCTCCGCTCGTTCGCCGCCGCCTCCTCCTTCTGTGCGTATACTGCCGCAGCTTCCTCTTCTTTCTCGCGCGCGTTTACTCTCACGCTAATGCGCCCCGGCAATTCGTGCACTTAGTGATCCCGCGGCCGCACAGAGCATCGGGCTCGCGATCGTCAAACGCATCGGGAGCTAAGTGCGGCCGCGCGTTATGAGGAAGTCGGACGCGTTCGTTTATGGTTTTACTGTGGCGCATAGTCCGTGCAGCGTTTGATAAATCTCGCTCGAGGACGCGAGAGCAGGAGGGGGAATTGGCAAAATTCTTCATTTTTTTCGTTCTCACCCGTTGTAGATGATCGTCTCTTCCTGGGTCTTCGTGTCCGTGACCTGCATGTGGGTCACCAGGAGTCCGTAGACTTTCGCGGCCTCCTCGCTCAAGTAGATTTCCATCTGCAGGGGCGTTCCCGGCTTCACGTGCAGCTCGTCCTTGACGATTCGGTTGCCCTGCCGGACGTTCCACAGGAGCTTCGGCTCCGACGCGTTGCCCGTCAGCATTCCCAGGACCGGTGTGTTTCTGCGGGAAGAAGGGGATGAAAAATTAATGATGATTGGAGAAGTGAGGGTAACGTTGGGTTTAAGGGATTGTATGACAGGGTTAACGGTCGAAACAAAAATTTTTGTTTTTGGAAAGTTGTAAAAATGTCATTGTTTAAGCAATCGTAATGAAACTTCTTGTGTTTTAAAGTGTTCATAAAGACCTTCAATTTAAGCTAGTGAACTCTTAAAAATGTTGATTTTTCAACTAAAAAACCCATTATTATTAAGACATGTTTTTTCCTGAAGTTTTTTTTGTGACGTGCACGATTCCTAAGCGTTTGGGTAAACGAAATGAAATATTCAATAACTCATTTTACTCCTTAAAACTTGCAGTAAGACTTAAGTGGAACACTTTTTCATTTTTTCAAACAAGTTTACGTAATTTTTTTTTTACAAATTTGTATTAATTAGTTTTAAAAAAATTACATAAACTTGTTTGAAAAAAGGAGAAAAAATGTATAATAAAAGTGTTCCAATTAAATTTTAGCACCAGTTTTAAGGAGTTATAGGATTGAGGTGATTATTATAGGAAATGAGGTGTCAAACATTTAATCTAAACGCTTAGAATCGTGCACAGCGTAGAATTACTATTTTTTAGTGTTCGATGGCTTACATTAAAGGTCTGAATGAACACTTTAAAATAAAAGAAGTTCCATTATGATTGCTAAATAATGACAATTTTACAAATTTCCAAAAAAAATATTTTTTGCGACCGTTAACCCTGTCATAACCCCTTCAAGTGACTTGATCATACGTTCGTTATTATAGATTAGAATACATAGAAATGAAGTTCGGTCGAACGAAAAATTCAAATTTCGCGCCATAATACAGCGGAAGAATAAAACACAACTTGTTGGACGTAACTAATAGTAGAAATCCAATTACGAGAAAGTGCGAGATGCTCGCCGTCTCTGTTATGCGCAATAATTTATCAATTTACACAAAATACTCGAGTTTTATTTTAAGAGCCGAAGGAAAAAACTTTTAATAGATTATTACTCAGTGGAGATGGTCAGCATCTCGCGGCGTTTTGCAATTCGATTATCATGAATACTGTACGAGCAATTTAGTTGCTTTATTTTCGTCTCCTACATTATGGCGCGAAAATTGAATTTTTAATTGACTTTCAGACCCTCGTCACGTATTCTGCATAAAATTCTCCCTCCCTCTTTCCCTCTCTTCTTAATGCGGAGATAATAAAAATCTTTTTTCACAGCTCATTCCTCCACATTACGAGCATATACTCTTCCACAATACGCAATTATCGAATTTATCACGCGTCTACGCAAACAAGCTGCTCGCGGATAATCCTCCAAACCATCAACCGCATTTTCCGCGTCGAACCAGCTCCTAAACATTCAATTACCAATATCGCCGCCGTCGCGTCTAACGCGTCGTCATTCTGCATTCCAGCGCGGGGTCGAAAATAAAATTCGTACATCTTAATAAGCCCCGGCGAGCGATTCATCATTCTGTTAATTTTAAAGGGGGATAGGCGATATACGGCGCTGAGCAGTTCATAAATACACGGCGATAATTGTGTAAAAGGAGCATAAGCGCAAGTGTAATGGGCAACGGCGAACAGGCCAATAATAGAAGAATCTCACCAATGTGTAATTTGCTTACAACTTAGCAGGTTCTCTTCTTCGTGTCTTCGCCGTCGATACGAGAGCTTCGCCGCGCGTACGGCAACCTAATGAGATTCACCGCCGAGAGAAAGCGAGAGAGAAGGAGAAAGAGACGAGCAATGAAAAAGTCGATCTAACAAATGATCGCACGCCTTATTAAGGGTCGCGCGCCGAGGAAAGAAAACGTGTGTGTGTGTGTGTGTGTGTAAGTTCTCTCGTTAGAACGGTAATTTATGCCTGCCCCTTTTTCGATATTTTATTTAACGCTTATCTCAACTCCTGTGCACGCAGTCGCTCGCGAAATGAGGGGCGATGAAAAAAGTGCCTCGCGCGCGGCTTTTAGATGAAGCAGCCCGATATATGCGCCCTATCGACGCTGCTTTAATTGCAAAAACATCCGCTTGGGTTTGAACGTTAGCCAGAAGTGCGATATTTCTCTCTCTCTCTCTCTCTCTCTCTCTCTCTCTTTCGCGACGAGAATCTCGCTCGTGTGCAAATATAGGAAGTAGAGTCCCGAGAGAGAGAGAGAGAGAGAGAGAGAGAGAGAGAGAGAGAGAGAGAGAGAGAGAGAGAGAGAGAGACATTCGCGGAGAACAACATCCGATCGGAATTTCTGTTTGTTGCGCTAAGTGCGTGTAATACGCTTTGGCAAAAAGGAAGGAGAAAAGCTCGGCGCGTTATTGCGGCGCTCGCCCGTCTTCCATTACGTGTGTCTCGTAAAGGCGAGGCCGCAGTCGAGATACTTACGCCGAGGCAGATAACTCTCGGCGATAAGCCCGCCGCGCGCGAAGCTGTTGCAGGTGCAGCCAATGGGGGTTGATTATAGCGCGGTTGAAGCTTGGTGATACATTCGATTTGGAATTTCGCGCGCGCAGTGTGTGCGCGTTGTGTGTGAAGAGTCGAGGATTTGTCATTAGTCACAGGGCGGTATTAACGGTTTGCTTTGTAGTGAAATTTTTTATGGTTAAGGTTTGTTTAGGGTGTATTTTTTGTGGAAAGCGGGATGTTAAGGTTGACTATTGTTCTGTGAGTTTGGTGCTCTAAGAATTAAATTATAATCATTGAAGAATTTTGTGAGTATCGAAAATTGACGTTTCACAAGTGTGAACGAGTTCTTTTAATTCTTGAGTCGAAAAATAAGATGTTGATAAGATGATTGAGAAAAATAAGATAATAATTACTTCATGAAATAAGAAAGTCTCTGTGTCATTAAGCACACCTTGAAATAAATATTATGAATTTCACCTAAAAGAGTAGGGAAACCATATGTAAAAAACAAATACAAAAATTTGTATTAAATTGGCATTTATAATGGTTAAAAAAATGTATGTATTACAATCTTTTTTAATGTTAGTACACAAAATGACCTTTAATTTGCGGGGTTCAAATCCTCAAACTTTCAAAACTCAAATTATTTCAAAAGGTTTCATGGACCGAACGAGCTCAAAAGTAAACTGAATATTCCTGACTACATTGCTTACGGTGTGAGTAAAGGAAATTAAAATTTTTCTGTTCGCTCAATTTTAATTTCCTGCACGTACAATACACACCGCGAATATAGTCAAGAATGTTCACCTAAAATTTGAGCTTATTTGCTGCATCCACACCATTTAGATCTTACGACAGAAGAATAACGTGAACGAATAGTGTTCGATGGCTCTCAAAGGGTTAGCAGGACTTTAAAGATGATTTAACGAGCAACGTCAGTTCAATAACAATTTTCATATTCAATTTTTACGGTTGCTTTGTCCCGCTCACCATATTAACCGCAAAATTTCAACAGTGCCCCAACAGAAACCCATATATAGCTACAACGCAGACGGAGCAACAAGAGAGAAAGTACACGCGGCAGAGTCTTTGATCGGGCGGGTCGTCCCGCAGGCCGATGGTTACTCTTCCCCGGTGTACTTATACGCTTCCTACACACAGCGATCGGAAAGGGTATCTGGGTATAACCACGCGTAAGCACACATCGAGGACGAAGGAAATTCAAATTATGAGTCCCGCGGGATGTGCGAGAGCGGCTGTGCATCTGATGCACATTGTACAAGGATTCGCGATGACGAGGGGCGCATTAGTACCGGACGTGTGACTCTTTTCTTTCTGTCTCTCTCTCTCTATCCTACGTGTCCCGCGGACTTGTTCCGGCGAGAATGCGCGTAATGAAATCGAGGGGGATGGATAGGAACATTGTAAGCGGTTGTTGCGCCGTTGTTGGCTGATGGGAGATTAATAGAGCGCAAAAGGATAATTGAGTGCGCGCGTACCTAGCCGGTACCTCGCTCGTCTACTTTCCGGTGGGAATAGTCGTCGAGAGAGAGACAGAGAGACGGACGATCGAGTTACGAGATACCGAGAAAAGCGACTGCGTGCGAAATCGCGTGCAAACAGCATTAAGGCTGACTGATCGGCTTCGCAATTGGAATGCGAATCTCTGCGCGTGTCTGCGCGCGTGTGTGTGCGGATAATTGCTAGTCTAGGTGGTGAGAAAGTGAAAATTATGAGGACTTTTTTTTTTGTTTAATTGCGAAGATTTTACAGTGACGCGGCTCGTCTGAGCATAGCCGGAAGTTTCTACTGATTCTTGCGTGACAAGTGCGAAAGAATGTTTTTGTACTCGAATATTCGTGGTCGGGTCACAGGCGCGAAACAAATGGCAATTTGTCATTAAGACCGCGTCGAAGAATAATTATTCTTATAATTATTTATTGATTATAATCAATAAATTAACGTAAGCCCCCTCGACTTTTTCAGTGTAACTTTCAAAATTTCAAACGCGAAAATTCTACGATTTCGCGATAATCGACTGCGCGTGTGTAACTGCGAGAGACGCGCTCAATGATTCTTGCAATGCGCGTAATGGTTCATACGTTATCCCCACGGACGTCGCACTAAAACGTTAGAACCACTCGAATTTGCATAGAATTTGAATTCGAACGGTTTGTATGCGTCTCTCGATTTTCGCGTATATACGACACGGACCTAACGGTCGAGACCGCGCGCGTCCATAAAACGTCCCGATAATTCGCTTCCCTCGTCCCGCAGCACACCGATAAGTCCCACCCGAAAGAAAAAAGTTTCTCGCTTTCTGCTATAAATGTCGAATTTCACTGAAAAAATTCACTTTTCTTTGGTCTAGAAATCGAAAAAATTTTTTTAAAGCTGGAGGTTTCGGACCGATCAGACTTTCTTATGTGAGCCGAAAGACAGTCAAAAGTGCAGAGGAACATGGAAAAAATTACTAGTAACCATATTTTTGAGCCATTTTACGCTTTTTTTACGCAGAAAATTAATGCGTCAAAACACTGGAATAATAACGACTATACGAATGTTCCCGAGGCACCAATAAAATTTCGAATAACACTATAATAAAGTATTACAAAAGAGCTTTAATTTAAAAACAAAGTAGGCCAAGTTTCGATGCTCAGATCAAAAGTTATGCCCATTAAAAAAAAAAGATAATAATAAAAATCCGAATAGTCAATTTTTCTTTTTCCTCCATATGCCTCCCCATGTTAAATTTTCATATTCTATACTTCGCATGTTTCTCGGCATTTTTTATCATCTTTTGGCTTACAGAAGAAAGTCCCATTGGTCCCAAACCTTTAGTTTTAAAAAAATTTTTTCGATTTCTAGACCAAAGAAAAGTGCATGTTTTCAGTGAAATTCGACATATATATATACGAATTTCCGATAAGCTCCATTTCTCTGAGCGAGCAACGCCTGCTCTGTACACGTGCTATGCTCGCGTACGCGTGTATACACGGCTATTATATGTCTGCCACACACACACACACACACATATATATATATATATATAAGTCCAGCGGCGCGCGAGACATTCGGTGCGCTCCACAGGAATATCGGCTCTATATACGCGCTTTATCGCCGAGATCGGCGCGTTTCCGACTAGTCTCGCATATAGATTTAGGATAGCGATTATAATGCGCGCTCGATACACCGGCCCGTCGCGATTTATATTTCGCATATACAGGCGCGCGCGCGGAGGAGCGGAAAACGCCGGCCCGTGCGCGTTCCAGCCCCTTCGATCCGCCGTGCGCGCGTATATTTATATTCTAATGAGCGAAGCTGCGAGAGAGAGAGAGAGAGAGAGAGAGAGAGAGAGAGAGAGAGAGGAACATGACACGCGTTTTGTATAATTCGCCGCGTGCGGTAAATGGAGCGGGAGTCTGCACGTGTGTGTGTGTAAGGGAGTGTTCCCGCGGTTTTCTGTACTTAGAAGTACGGATATGCGTGCCGTACTCCGCGTTTATATATAGAGGAGACACCTGCGATACGCGTGAGAGTGGCGATACCGATTATACATACCGGCCCTGTATACACACTGCGCGGCTTCTTTCGTTTTGCGCTGTTTCTCTCGCGCAGGGCGGCGCGTATATATTCTTTCCCATCGGCACGTCGCTGCGCGCGCGCTGTTGGAGTATATTTATACGGCGCGCGAGAGTCGACTCTTTTCGCGGGGAGTATTAATGCTTTAATGCCTGGATAGCCGCGCGGTTTTTGCGATGTTTATTTTCTGCGTTGGTGGGAAAAGAGAGCTCTATATATAGTGTTCGGGGATCGCGGGAAAATTATTCGGAGAACGGGATGCTTTGGAGAGAAAACGGAGCGGGTTTGGATAAAGCGAGGAAATTTTGTGGGAAATGTTTCGTAGAAGAGGGTATTGAAGACCTTTTTATTTTTTAAACGCAGGTTGTAATTGCAGTAAATGCCGTTTTGATGAGCTTTCTTTGATTCTAAAGAATGTATAGGCCACAGGAATTTTGTAAAATGTGTTGCGCAATTAATGCTATAGGGAAACCATGAATTCCGAATACTAAAATATTTAGTTAAAAAAAAATGTAATATTATTACTAAATTTTAAGTAACTGATGATTTCCAAATATTTTACATCGCATCAAAAAGTAGCCATTCCAGAAAAACAATAAGAATCACGATTCAATTTTGAGAATTAAAATAAACTAGAAAAATTTTCCGCCAGCGCGAGTAGATCATTTTTTTTCTTGACATTAAAAACAAGCAAAAAAATGAATCCGTCGATTCACCGTTCTACACTATCGACCAATGAAATTTTTGGATAACGCTATGAATTGGCTCAGAATCACTCTGATTTGGCTCTATTCAATAATAATCGCTATCTCCTTTTGATAGAGTGACAATAATCGAAAAAAATATTAGTTACGCTATTGCACGTTTTCTATACGCAGATCAAATCCAACAGTTCGAACGATTGTTTTTTCCATTCGAAAATTCTGCCTCGACTCCCCAACTTATCGCAAATACCACATTCCCCTACTCACGTGACAAGTTACGTGAAAAAAAAGAGCTTTACGCAACGTCTCCAATTAAAATTTTTCAACCTCCACACTCGTCCAAATGAACTTTCGGTACACACATTTTCCCATCCACAAACGATAATGGTATAATCTACTTTTAAGCTCTCCGTCTCGCTGATCGCCTCCCGTTCGTCGTCGCGCCTATCGGTATAGCCCCGCGATCTCTCGCGCGCAACAGCTGACTAACCCGGTTTTCGCGTCCAAGCGGCAAATTGACGTGTGCGTCTGGATACATATACATATACCAAGTATAGCCTATCCGCTTCTGGCGGCAAGCGCTCCGTCTACAGCCGCGGCCCGACGTGATTTCAGGAAGAAAGCGCGACTCGACGCGCCAAACTAGATCACACGCTGATGTGCCGAGATATATATGTATGATGTATATATATACACATAATACACACACCGGGTCGAATCTTCCCAGGCCGAGGAATGTAACTGTCCTTCCTCGCGCTGCTGCTGCAGCGGCGGCGGATTAGCTGCGCGTGGCGTGTGCCGTGTTGGCTTCGCCTCTTTTTGCCGATACGGCGAGCGCGATAGGGTGTCGGAATTATTCAATGATAATTAGAGATTCTATCGGTCGCCGCCGCCGCCGCTGCAGCGCGTGTTAGACGAGCTGTCAAGTTGCTCTATAGGATCGCGACTTTTGTATTTTGAATAGTAACGGTTAGATTGTGTGTTCGGCCAGTTTCTTGCGCGGGTCTCTCGGTGTATACTTGTTTGCGGCGTGTATACGCGCACTTTTCTCGAGGCTATTATCGGTCGCGTATACGGGATAAAATAACTGAATAATTATGTTGATTGGGTAGAAAAGCGTTAACGAGATGTGGGATATAAACACGGGGGGAGGGGGCGGGGTGTGTTTTTTCTTGGAGGCGGAAGATTTTTGTTGGAGCGGCACGAGTTGGTTGGGTGTATAGAATTTTAAAAAATATATGATTTAATTATTTTTTAAGCTTTAATAAGCTTTTAACAGGCAATGCTTCCAGAGATGTATCGAATCATTTCTGTTTTCTTTTTTTTTTAATTCAAGTTTACGAATCGCTTGACTGAATTTAACTGACGGATATAAAATTATACGTTTGAGGAAACTTTGCACTCATTATTTCTCGGTCGAGCAGAAAAAGAAACTTAATGATGTATAAGCTCGGGCAAGACACGACGATAAATACACGTCCATACGAAGCGGGATGATTTTTTTGAACGTCTGCTTAAAAAAGAAGGAGATCTTGAATCGATTGATATTTTTATTTTATTTTTACGGCCTTTTCGAGTCCTCGAAAGAGTCTTATACGGCTTTGCATCGCCTTCATTAATGGGTGTACGTTTTATTGGGCGCATTAAATCCACTTTTTCCGTGATTCGCGCAAAGCAAGGGGGGTCTGTATATAAGTACATTTGTGCACAGTGGAATCATCATTTATAATTTCAATTCTGTTTCCGCTTATTTTATGCTTATTATTCAGCTTACGATTCTGTTTATTATTCAACTTACAGCTTATAACAAGATTTTTATTATTCATTTTCCTTAAATTTAACAAAACTATGCTTCATAGTAACAGTTTTCTTTCGGAAATCCCCTCTTCCCCCCCCCCCTCCAAAAAAAATATGTTTCGTACGGCTTCTAACATTTTTTCCAATAATTTTCGATGAATAATCATCTTAGGCGATTCCCTCAAATTTTCCGTTCACTACCTCGCTTACTCCCATCCAATTTCCTTCCCCGAATATTCGTCCTCACGTGACTCCAACGTCAAACGAATTCCCACGTATGCACAAGGCAATTTGCAACTCTCGGCCATTCTTCGCTCTCCTCGGCTCCGCGAGGATGAATGAAAGCGCATTAAGAGACATTGTAAGACACAAGAAGAGCAGAGGAAAACAGGCCGCAGTCTATCGTAGGCATACGTACACGACCGCGTTCCATACTAGGACTCGACCTCTGCCTATGCGTCTGTGTATTAGGCTATCCGGCTCTATCTTATTATATGCATATGGCGCATTAAGGCGCTGCACATAATGGGAGCGCAAAAGGACGAGCACAGCGCGTTTTGTTCTTCATTGTCCTGGTCATTTGTAACGCAGGCTACTTTTTCAATTCCAGCCGCGCGTTGCGCACTATAGTACGAGCACCAAATGTGACTCGTCGTTTTTCCTGCTTTTCCTGGAGCGCGCGGTGCCATTAAGTCCAAGAGTTATATTGAAAATTTTTTTTTCTTTTCCTCAACGAAGCCCCGGCTAAACGCCGTTAATGTCTTGACAAATTGCACGCGTTCCTTTAATAAGCCTTAATGCCCGGCAATCAGGTATATATCTCGAGCGGTTTGATATTCAGAAGGCGCAGAAGCGCGCGAGCGCGAAATGCGAAATGGGCGAAAGACACGCGCGCAGAGCAAACGTAATCGCGAAGCGTTGGAATGAGGAGGAAAGCTCGAGCTACGAGTGCGGAGACAAAGAAATCCAGACTCTTGTATGTTAGATCTTATACCTCAAATTTTTGTCACGATTTGTTTATGATTTGATAATACTCGAAAATATTGCTGATCAATCGATTTTTATTTTGAAAGTTTTGAACAATTATTGCTTTTTTAAAATTTAAATTACATAATTGCAAAGCTATTTTTATCCAGAAAAAAAAATTTATTTAATTTTAGTTAATTATTCAAAACTTTTATTAAAAGTAAAGTTCATCTTTATATATGAAAAGAACTTATCGAGCTGTACACAGGTTACATGAAAAAAATAGAATAAAATTGATAAAAAAATTTAATATTAACAGGACTGGACTCAAATATATAGACTTCAAGCTTTTTACAGATGAATTTACTAAAAGTTTTTTTCTCGATTTGTTACAAAATGTCTGCTGTTATGTTAGGTTATGCATGAGCAAAGATCGAACCACATGGTCGAAGTGTATGAATGATGCCTTGCGACAGTCACCAAACTGAAAAACTTGAATTCATCCTTTCATTCCACTTTCAACGTAAAAATTTAATATTCTCAACTTTTCAATATAAAGTAAAATACGAAACCAAAATTAGATTATACAGATATAAACTTTGAGCTTTATAAAAATTTGACGTAATTGAAAGCGGATATCTACGGCTCTCGACCAACCTCGGCGTATGCGCAAAACATTAAGCCAATCACATACGGTCTTCAGACGCTTCATAACATCCGGTCGTTACTTTTTTATACGAAGATTCTTTCTCAGTCTGTAATACAGTGTCCGGGCATTTGAATTAATTAAACGCATAATCGATTCGCCAGCTATATATATATAAAGACAGGGAAGGGGTACACATACGCTGCGCCAGAGCGTCAACCGCTGAACTGAGCGTATTCTTTTTTATTCCCCATAGCCCGAGAGAGTGCATATAGTGTATGCGTCTCTCGGGTTTCTTTTCCCTCGCGATCGAGAAACGCGCGCTACTCGTTAAAGCGAGATCTCGTGCGTAACGACCTTCCTTCGCAAAAGCCACTGAAAAGAAGACGAGGCGCTATCTCTTTCTCTCTCGCATTGTCGCTCGCCGCTCTATACCGCCGGCGTCGCTGCTGCAGCCGGTGTGTTCTGGTCGAGGGCAGGGAAAGAAAGAAAGAAAAAAAAATTCGCGCCGTTACGCGCCTCGCGGGGAAATCGTTTTTTTTTCTGCTGCGTAACTATATGGCGTTGTCTAGAGTTGCGAGAATGTACCGCGTATAATACACGTGTAAAGTGTACTTATACTCGCGACAAAGTTTTATGCATATATGTGCGTGTGTATAGGTATATTTATATTTATATGTTATGTATACGAAATCCGCGGAAAGAGCATTAAGGGGGGGGGGGTACGAGGCTTTAATTGAATGGATTCTCTAATCGTGACGTGCATCGCGTTACTTTATAATATAAATAAGGGCTTGGTTTTATGCGCGGGTTAGTGTAGTGGAGCTAATTTGCTGGATTAATACGTTGCCGCGTATTAAGGAGGTAAACTATACCTTTCAAATGCAATAAGAAACCGAATTAGCATTTAATATACTTATTTAGTATACATGAATGTTTCAATGTTTTTAAGCCGCGTGTGTGTCTGTGGCTTCGAGAGGCATAATTGAAAAGGTACGAAACGTTGAGTATACGAAGCAATATGAAACTCCAGGCTCTGCTTATTTAAATACACATACAGGATCGATTCAAGACTCTCTACTCATTGTACAAAATAAATTAACCAAAAAAAAAATCAAAAATATTTCAAGTACATTGATATTCCACCGATACATTGAGTTAAGAAATACCGAGTCTCCCGACGATTAATCGCGATCGCGATCGCAAGTCACTTCTCGCATACCATTAAAAGCGAAGAAAAGCTTTTAGAAACTGGACAAGTTTTTATTTCCGAATTATCTGATCGTGCGAAGCTTCGGATGCAAATCAGCCTGCATCTCATTGGCGGCGACTCTGCGCGCGCAGCAACGCGCCATAAATATCTCGCAATAAATCTCCGCTATGGTGAAAGCCCTATACTGTCACTATTATCCCACTACAAAGTTTACCCGTACGAGCAGTCGTTAAAAATAAAAAAAAACGACTCGAATTATCAGTCGGCGCGTATCCGCATTTATTACTCGGCGCATCGGTCCGAGGGAATCGTTAATCGAGGTATAATGCGCAGCAACGACAAGGGCCGCGCGCAGAACTGTAGGGGGGCGTAAATTACGCTGTTTACCTACAGTCGGTATAAATCCTTCTCTCACCGCCGCGCACGACGCGCCCGCTGACACGGCGGACCGATTAAAAAGTTTATTTCATTTTTCTCCCGCGCGAGGGCCTTTATTACCCGCGCAATAATTCACGCTCGCGGCTGCGGCGGCTTTCTTTGTAAATCACTAAAATCATTAGGGATTCAACGCGACCGTTACACAGAGAGAGAGAGAGAGAGCGCATGCCTTATCGAGGCAGCGCGCGAGTGCGAACGGGGGCAATAAAAATCCCTCCTTTAATCCGTCTACGTGTACGAGAATCGTAATTCACGCTTCGGGATTGAAAAGGCGCGCGCGCGCGCGCGGCTAATAATGAGAAAACATCGCAACAGTTAGCTTCCACAAATAAACCTATAACGCGTATAATTGAGCCCACTCCCGTGTGTATGCGCGCGGCGCGTGTTTGTATACATTGCCGAGCGCCCGGCCATCACACGCTACATAAAGCCAGCTGGGCATTGTTGTCGGTAATTGAGTCTAAAAACGCGGCTTGCACACTTGCATGCAAATTGCATTAAAATTCCGCGACGCGGAAAATCTAGGAATACGCGATGGGGCGCGCTCTCGGAGCCGCCTCGGAATCAATCTCGACGTGAACTCTTCGAGACGGTGTATATTATTGGAGTACTGTTACGTCGCTCGGTCTCGCTGTACACATCGATATACGCTGTACGTGTACGGGTATGAGAAAAATTATAACGACGGCAAGAAGCGATAGGAGGGCTCGCTCTATTTTCACTCGTCACGAAATTCTTATCGCTCTCTCTTGAATCTTCATTTTCACGGTGCTCTTCTCATCTGTTAGCTATATGCGAGTCAGTCCGTGCGGAACATTAAAAATTTGGCCGAGTGTGCGCTGGTTTTTGGTGTGACTTTCATTTTGTTATCGCTCTGCGCGCTTTTTCGCAGCAGTAATCTACTATTGGAAATCGACTTGGGATATTCCTATCGATGTTTTCGTGTATGTGTATTACGAAGAAATAGACTGTTTTATAGTCAATTCAATTCCAAACAGTTAGTTTACAGGTAAAAAGCTTTTAAACCAAACGTGGGGTATGATATTTTTGTACGATGGTTTAATTTATTTTGTGAGGATATAGTAAATTGTACTGGTTTGTAAAGCAAGTTTAAATTAATTTCTAATTAATAGCATACAAAAGCTCTATTCAAAAGGTATTATATTCATATTTTTAATAAATTGTTTAATTAACTATTTTTAAAACTCATTCAATCATAAAATATATTTGAAGATAGTAAAAGACTCTAAAAAAAAAAATCCGTACCGTGATAAACTAGATCCTGACCTTTTCTTGCATCAGGCATTTCCCAGATTCCAATATATGCAATTTTTTTAAGAGATTAATCAAGTTATTAAAAGCACATTAACCGACTATCAGTATTTGTAATTGAGACACTCTGGAAAATCATTAGAAATAGCCGAAACATGACTTCTTTGATTTAACTTATTCTTTATCTATATTCATATTAATACGATAATGGTTCAACATTTCAATATTTCTCAACTACAGTAGTTGAGCCTTGGGTTTTCTGGAATTAAAAAAATCTTCGCGCCCCCCCCCCCCCCCTAAGAAAAAAGTCTCGCTGACTGAAATGCATTCCCCAGAAGTGACCTGCGGCACGACGGGCACGAGCTGCATCGAGATTCATATTCGATGCTCCTTAGCTCGTTTGGCTCCGCTCGAGCGACCTCGAGATTGAGAACTTTCGGTTCTACGCTCGACTATTGTGCGCCGCAGAGAATTATCGCGCAGACTGTTGATATTGAAAAAAGGCTTGCGCTTCGTTCTCCAGAATGGCGTGTATAGAGTTTCCATTGTGCGCTGCGCTCGAGCGAGATCGTCGAATCGTCGATCGGTAACGCAAGCGTTTGTGTAGCAATGCATATACGCGACGTAGTGGTGTACGTATGATGGAAATCTTAATTTTGAAATAATAATTGATGGTTAGGAAAAGAAAGTTTCCACAACTTTGATTGTGTATAAAGAATCGATTTCATTCTTCTCTCGTTCTTTGGCACTCGTATATAGATATTCGGTGCATACTCTTGAAGAACGACTGTTTTTATCTAAAATCCTAATCTCACATTTTCAGACGTGAAACATTCAAACTGAACAAGGAGCGCTTTTAAAGCTCAATTGGGATCATTTTTCTTACGGCGCACGTAATGAACCAAAATTTCGAAAATTAATCAGGCTCGCAAAGCATTTGCTCCAATTTATTTATTTTTTTCCAAGAAATTCCTACGTATACACGTGTACAATAACCTCCCGTACATTTTTCGACAATTCTACTTCGCGACCGTCAAAAGTCCGAAGTCTTTGTTCTCTCTATCCTATATCCCCAGTGTCAAAATTATCCTCGCACATTTCATCGCCGGCCATTACCGAGGTACACATATCGCACAATATACGTATTACGCGCGCACACCATCTCATTTATTCGCGTAGGTACTTATATGTACATCGCCGCGCGGAGCCGTTCGTTTCTTGCGTGGTTCCGTTTGACTTCCGGGTGACGTGATTATAGAGCCGGCGAAGGGCGTAAAAATCGTGAGAGCAGCAGCAGCAGCAGCAGCTACTGCGCTGTACTCGTGTATATATGCACGCTTAGCCTAATGTCTACTTTGACGCGAAGATCCGTTTCTAATGATTGCCCCTTATTGTTTTTGCCCTCTTCCCTGCCTCCCCCTCCCCCCGCCCCTTGCCGGTGTTTGCGTAAGCGTCCTTCTTTCGCCGCTGATGACTCTTCTCCGCGGCATTTTTCTCCTCTCGTATATATATATATGTAGGTATACCCGTTGTTTTCTTTTTTTTCTTCCGCGCGCATCGCCCCTCGCTTATGGGTATTATTACTTTTTACATTCGCTGATTATACCCGGGGATATTTTTGTAATGCCTTCGCTCTTGCGATTGAAGCGTGTAGTTAGACTGTTGATTATCGTGGCTGTAGGGCTGTTAAAGCCGCCAGATTTTCGAACAAAGTCGTTTAATAAACTTTGCGCTTATGCTCACGTATACATTTTTGCAATGTTCCGATTGTTCGTATTTTACGAGTAGCGAGCAGAGACATACTTTTAGAAAACGTTGCCAAATGTATTATAAAAAATCGCTGCACTGCATTGTAACAGTGATCGAAAAGAGAAATGCAAATTGTGCTGGGTTAAAGAGTCCAGTATAATATATTTCCTTACCAAGTAAGGAAAACCAAATAAACAAAAAATCTTCTTCCGCTTTAGTACGTTGAATCGTATGAAAAAAATATTTAATTTAGTGTGTAGTTATATATGATGAATTGCTGGATCAAATGTATTGTAAATTATGAATTATTAAACCTTTTACTAAATAAAGAACGTTAAAGCTGATACAGTTATAATAGCAAATGATTACTGTAAAAGCCATGATTTTACCTTGTATTTACGACACGCAACATTAAGACTCCGAAGAATCGTAATAATTGCACGAAATTAAGGCTGGATTTTAATCGTGAAAATATTGTATTGTAGCGCTGTAGATGTGCGGTTCATGCTTGCGATTGATGGCTTTCCGGATCCATGATTTGAAAAAGGCTTTCGTGCCGGTCAATTAAACGTGCTTTTTTCTAATACCTCCAGGACAGTAATTACACTGATTTGGTTAGAATTGAGTATAATTAAATATTATTAAAAAGAGCAGGGACACTTGAAGCTGAAGCTCTGTACTTTTTACTCATATTAGAATTATAAATAAAAAAAAATTACTATAGCTATTTAAATTTTTCTTTCAAATACAAAAAAAAATTCACTTCAGCCGTTATAAGCAATAATAATAATCATATCACATTAGTAGCCGACCAATAACACAAGTACTCAGTAGACACAATTGCGTCTGTTGCGTCTACACACCGATTTTTCTTCACAGTTCGATCTTATCTACAGCCGTCTGTGTAAGTCTCGACTTTTTCTCTTCTGTCTCTCCGTGTAAACGAAAGTTAAAAAAGCGAAAGAGAACGATGGCAACGATAAGCCAACGGCAATTAGGCCGGTTACAAATACAATAACGATGTAACGCTCGTCAATCGCCTCATTATATGCTTAATGAGGCGATTCACGATGATTTCATTGCGCCAAAACAATTTGTTACAAGTCCGCGTCTACGTCTTTTCAATCGGTTCTTTCAATTTCTCAGCGAGTCATTACAGCTATATACGATCACTCAAAGTATTAGGCGCAATTACAGCCGCACAGACACTCGCACAACGCGACGCACACGCGCATAAATACATATACACACGCAAATATGTACAGGATGTAAATCTTGGCAAATGTCGTTAAATCGCGAAGAAGCGATAATGGCAGGCGAACAAATTTTTCGCGGCAGTCATATATACGCCTTTATCCACCTCTTCCCCCCCCCTCCGCGCGCTTCTATGCCCGATGTGACCTACTGCATTTCAAATGACCAATTAAACACGAGGTAAAATCCTCCTACCGCTGCGCGCACAGCTCCATGGAAATGCGCGTAATTTACGATCACCGGGCAGAATTTATGCAAAGCCATATTAAAAGGCATTTTTCCTCGCTCATCTCCCGCTCTCACCGACACATTCCTCCCCAACGATATCTCGACGCGCGCGTAACGCCTCTGCGAATTTCTCCCCCTCTCTTTTATGTATATACACACACTCGAATTCAATTGGCAAGACACATTCCCATAGCGCTGTACATATACCGAGACACCGAGTGCGGCAAGTATATATCGCACAACGTGTAAGCCGCTCTCGGCCTGTCTCGGAAATATAAGAAGAAGCCGAGGAGGAGAAGAAGGAAGGAGGAAGAAGAGCCGAAGAAAAGAAAAGAACAGCGCGAGAGAGAGAGAGGAAAAGGGACGAGCGACAGAAAAAGGATGACTCACGCATCGGCTTCGAAGTCTTCCGGTAGGACGCTCCTGCGCACCGCCGTGTGATTGCCGCTCGTGACTTTGGGCTCGTGGACGATCACCTCGGTGATGCTGCACTTGACCGTGAAAGTGTGCTTGCTGCTGTCGGACGGCTCCTCGACTATTATCCGCTGATAGTACATCTTCTGGCCCTGCAGCAGGCGAAGAGAGAGAGAAAACGAGGTTGGGGTTTAATGCCGCGATCACATAATGCACAGCCGACGAGCTGTCCACCTCGAATTTATTATTTACTTGGCTTCTGACGCGTATTGTACATTATGCCGCGAGAGCATAGTGCGCTTGCGAGACGTTGTAATGGCGCGACATACTTGTTGCCGTTTATCAAGCTTCTTGCTTTGGGTATTGTGTGTGTGTGTGTGTGTGTAATTACACGCACTTTTGTGGGGAGTTTGAGCGTGTTGTGAATTTTGCTTTTTAAGCGTTGGGAGTTTTCTTGATTTGTTTTACGCGCGGCTTTGGAAATATTTATTGACACTGCTGTTATTTGACACTCTTAGCTTCGTGTGAAGAAGTGAGAAAGCTTTAAAACCTTTAATTGTTAAATGGAATTTGAACCGTTGTCTGTAATAAATTGATTTATAATAAAAAAATAAATAAAATAGATAAATAAAGACTTTGTATATCTGAAACATGTTTGCAATTTAGTTAATTATATTAATGACCTCGTTAACGACAATACTTGGTAACATTGATATTTAGCAACTATGTCACGCTATTACAGTTCTATTCGTTAATCGTCGGTGTGCAGGGCGCCCTTAAAATGCCAATGTTTTACTTTTTATGTCATAACGATCTTTTATTAAGCTTGTAAAAGTCGTAAACAATTTCGATGACTTTGATAATTCATTTTCCAGCCTTGCCAACTGCGCCTTGACTAACAGGTGGTTGATACGGCAATTCAGGTTAGCAATGTAACCTACTTAGTGCTCCGTGTGTGTCAAGTCAAGAAAATTAGACTCGACGTAAAAAGAACTAGTGTGTAAATGATTGTAGAAGTCTTTGTATTACTGTGATTCGAGTTAATCAAAGAAACGGTCCTGGCAATACTTCGAAAAATTTTCTTTTATTCAAACGTTAACCGAACGTATCAGGTTGAATCAAGCTTCAAAAAGAATCTAAGTTACCTGCAATTATACAGGTTTGACTGCCACTGAACAAAATAGACCTTCCGAACCGTGTGCTCCACAATCCCGTATAAAATAAAACATCAGCATTTTCGATCACCCTGCAAGATGCGCACGCGTATTTGGAATAGCAAAGCTTACAATGTCGAATATGTATATGTCGGGGATCCAGAAATCGAAAGTTTTGTTTTTTCATTTTTCTAAAATTCTAAACTTTCTGAATGTCCAAAATTCAGAATTTTTTAAAATTTTAATTTTTTTTAGAATTGTTTTACATTCCAGTATCAATGAAAGACCTTTAATTTTTAAAAAATACGCCCAGATTCCATGTTCCGATCAAAATTTATGTCAATTTAAAAAAGAAATAATAAAAATTCGAATATCCGATTGTTCTCATTTTTTCCATATACCTCTCCACGTTAAATTTTCATGTTTCATGTTTTCCATATTCCCTCGGCAGTTTTTATCATCTTTTGGATTGCAGAAGAAAGTCTGACCGGTTCGCAACCTCTCCAGCTTCAAAAAAAAGTTTTTCGATTTCTGAACCCCCTTAAAGTGCAATTTTTCAAGAGAATTCGGCACGTTACATTATACACAGCCTCGCGGTGCACCGCGCAACGTATTCCACGAGCGCATATATATCACACTTATTTTTTGCGGCTAAAAAAATTTACGGCTGAAACGTGGGCATATTGAATCTCACCGTGAGCTTATTGGTGATTCTCATGACCCCGCAGCGAGACATGTCCTTCTCCAGCAGCGACAATCTGAAGGTGGCTATACCGTTGCTGAGTTTCGGCTTGCACGCCTCGTCTGCAAATGGAAAAGTCATGCGGTGTGCATTTATATTTATGATGTGTCTGCGCAGCCGCCGCCTCGAATCTATGGGCCCTCTAATGAGGAATCGGCTCTCGAGGCTCTACGCGTACACTCCCCCCTCCCTCCTCCCGTTCCCTCTTCCGCACCCCCCACCCACCGTCTCTCTGTTAAGCATCTTTTCGTGGGGGGGCTTTTAATTGAATATACGGGAGGGAGACCGTTACGCGTCACGCCGCTTGATGTTTCATTACTCAAAGATCGAGCATTTAATTATTTCGATTGAGCGCAATTTTTCGGGCCAAGACGACACGCCTGTATATATACATGTATATTGTATATGTATAGCGTAGACGGCACCGCGATCCGTTTCACATGTGGACGTATATAGGTGGAGTACATGTGCCGAGCGTCGAACAGGTACGTCGCGTCGCGATTGATAAATATTTATTGGCCCGAGATCCTGCGCGAGGGATGCTTAAGATATTCGATTTCGTCCCTGTCGATCGCGGCGACGACGACGACGACGACGACGACGACGACCCAGTGAGGCAATCGATTCAATTATCATATAACTGTTTTTCCTACGCGTTTATACATACGACGCGTCGTACGTAATGCGGATGCTAAACGCACGCGCACCACTGCTGCTACAGAAGCATTTTTTTTAAAGCACGATTCGAGATGCCAGTAAAATATATAGCCTGTGAAGTGTGGGTTTGAGTTTTTCGACGCCGTAAAAACCAGTACGGAATTTTGCATTTTTCTTTCGCAACGATCGACTGTGCAAATTTGCGGTGAAAAATGTTGAAAGTATACTGTATTCTAAGAATTCCACGATAACGTTAAACGATATTCAATTTTCCACATCAATTACACTTTTACATTGATTAGAGAACAAAAAAAGCCCTAGGTACACCCGTCACTATATATCCACACCCTACAAATCAACCATATCCGCGCCTCCGGTAAAAGCCCTCTCAAATCCCCATAAGCCCGTCCTCCCCCCCCCCCTCTCTCCCTTGCGAGATAAATGAAGCATCGCTCTCAGCACCGCGCGAGAGTCGCGTGAAAATCAACAGCTTTTTGCCATATAGGTATACAGCCCCTCTGCGTCGTCCTCTCTACCCAGAGTCTCTCGTAAATGAGCGGCTCGGCAGGCCGGCGAATTTTTGCCGATGTCAAGCCCTCTTCTTTCAACACCAGCCGAGAGAGAAAGAGAGAGAGAGAGCCAGACGCTCGTAATTCGCGCCACACACGCGCGCGCGCGCGTAAAAAGCCCGGGGGCTCCCTCTCTGCATGCGTAAATTTTCCTGCGTTCGGCTCGCCGATGTGTATAAGAGCACGTCCAGCAAATTTCGGAAACAACTCGGACGGAAAAGTTGCAAAAAATTTTCTTGAAGGCACACCTATCAGACCTGTTTTTTCTCGTTCCTTGGGTCATTCTGAAAGAGAAAAAGCTCGCGTGCACGGCCGGCAGTAGGGTATAATTTTTTCTGGAGCAAAAGCGACTCGAAAAAACGAGAAATAACGAACGAAAAGAGAATTCATAGATTTTTTTCTCGGAAACTATGGACTTTTATAGAAATTTCATTCGAACGAAAATGTCTTAAAATTCACGAAAGAATGCTCTGAAATTTATCAGATTGATCCGATAAAATTTTTGACTTTTCGAAAATCCGAAAAAATCGAAATTTCGGAAAGCGTCGTAAAAAATCTTGAAAAATTTAAGAGCATTCTTTGATGAATTTTAAGACATTTTTGTGCTAATGAAATATTTTTGAAAGTCCATAGTTTTCGAGAAAGAAAATCGATGAATTCTTGTTTTTTAATTATTTTTCGTTTTTCGAGCCGTTTTTGCTCCGGAAAAAAATATACCCTAAGACTTCCCGTTCACGCGAATTTTTCCTCTTTCAGAATGACCCAAGGAACGAGAAAGAACAGGTCTGGTAGGCGTGTCTTCAAGAAAATTTTTTGCAACTTTTCCATCCGAGTTGTTTCCGAAATTTCCTGGACATGCCCATATATAAAGGGAATGCGGCTCTCCGCGCGCTTTTTGTCAGCCGACGACGCGCGACGCGGCGCCGTAAAATTTATCTAATAAGAATTACGGCCCGGCGTACATAAAAGAGCCCGCTTTACGACGGGGATCGAGCGTGACCCGCAACCCACTTTTCGAATTTTTCCCGCGCTTTTTAGGCGAGCGAGAGAATCCCTGCGCGCTGACGTGCCGTTACACAGCCCATGAATGAAATCTAACGCGAGTATAAGCCGATTAATATTTCGTTTAAGCGAAACGCCGCGCAGCCGGCCGATGATTCACGCTTAACAGTAGTTTCGCTCTTAGCCCGTGGCTATTGGAATACACTTCGCGTATATATATGCGTCTCGTCGGGGCCCCCACGTGTATGACGCTCGCGATTGATGAGACGAGGACAATGTTTGCGCGCGTGTCCATACGGTTTTCTCTCTCGCTGTATCTCTCCGCGCCTGAACCCGAAGCGCTTGCGTCGATGCGCGCAATTTGTTATTTTCGATGAAAGGTCTGGCGGGGAGGGGCGGGGGTGGGGCAAAAAGGAAAAGAAATGCTTTTTAATCGATTCGACACATGATAGCGGACTAGAGCTACATCATTGCCTCTGGGCGGAATGAGTCTCCTCCGTGGCTCGGAGCTTCCATGATTGTCTTACTACACAAGTAGTGATCAGGTGGGATTTTTTGCCCGCTCCCTTAATTGTGGTATTGTAGCTAAACGATAATTTCGTAGATAACGCGAGCGCGCTGCTCTCTCTCAGAATATAATAGACGCACCAAATTGAGCGCGCGGCATTTTTACCGACCTGATAATTGAATTTTCGATCGGAGCGAGACGACGAGGGAGTGCGAGCATTCCGGAGGAAATAATTTTGTTTGTATGATGCGTATAATGGGAGGAAGAAAAGGACTTTTTCCCGCGCGCAGCATCGCGGGACTTTACTTGTATATATATACTCCCTTTAGAGGCAAACTACGTGTACTACTTATCTTTCCGAGAGAGAAAGAGAGACCGTAAAAAACGAGAAGCCAACTTGCTCGAACCTTCGAGAGAGCCTTCTCTTCTCCCCCCCCCCCCCCCCCCCGAGAGAGAGAGAGAGAGAGCCCCGCGAGCGCAAGAAAAGGTCACATTTTGCGATAGTTATCACGCGCGCGCCCACGACCTCCCGACGACTCCTCTATATACCCCACTGTGAAAATTTACGATTAACAGTCAACATCTGGGCTGTATATAGTGGTAAAGGCTCGCAATATAGTTATTTCGAGGATGTGACCATGTTTTGCCTAGCCGTTAACTTCTCTGTAAAGGAGCTGCGAATGAGTCTGTGTTAATGAGGTGGTAATAAAGCCGCTTTTTGCCGAGCTGAGAGCTTGACGAGATTTCGGAGTGAAAAACTCGTGGAAACACGCAGCTTGCGGACTTGAAGAGCTCGTGAGGTATACAGTATCGTTTCAGGTTTAAATAAGGTTTTGACCAGTCGAATTTCGCTGAATGGGAGCGATTGAAATTTTTCGAATAAAATTCGAGTTGAAATTTTAAACAGTATATTACTGGAACGTTTATTATCGCGTTCATTTCAGAGGAAATTAAGCAGGATACTGGCCTGGGATGGGCAGTTTTTAAGCGAGCGCGAGATAAGCTGTTTTAGAGTGCTCTCCAAGCCGTCGGCGCTGGACGAGATAGGACGTTGTACCTATTAGCCGTCGATATATGCAAGAAGTCTGGAGGCGCGAAAAACATTCTGGCTATAATTCTGCGGCTCTGTGGGAGAGCTTCGATTTTGCGCTAAATATAAATATTCGAATTTCGCGCCACAATAAAGTAGACGGAGAAAGCGGTAAATTTTCAAAAATCAAGATACAGTCGACTGCCCGTTGTAAAAAAATTATCTACTGTTTTATGCGATGTTTGAAGTTTAGACTTACAAATATCCTCGCGGAATTTCGTTTTAATAATATTTTTCAAAATCGTGGAATTCAAACAAGCCGTTTGGGTAGATACTTAAATCTTAAAACTTCAAACTTTGTAAAACGGTACAGATACTACTCAATCGTAGAACGGATGGCGACTGAGCATTGGCATTTCATAATTCTGTCGCTTCGCTGTACATACATTATTCAAAAGCAAATCAGCTGCTTTCTCTCGTCCAGCCAGCCTATAGGACGGCGGGAAATTTGAATTTTGTCCAATCGCAAAATCAAACCACCCTCCGACACCAACCTACTAAATTCCCAACACATTCCACGCCAAGAGCTCAATAATTTTTCTCTGCTCCACTATATACAATCCCAACTCGGTCCAACATCGCGAATTCTCTCCTGGACACACAACCGTCTATACACCACACGTACATAATACATATTACATAGAGCGCGCGCAACTATGCCCCCGCGGCGATTCTCGCGCAGGCAAGAAGCTCCCGAGAGCTTCTCTCTCTCTCTCTCTCCCTCTTTTTTCCAGCTTTGGACGCGACGAGTGTTTGCTGCGGCTGCACGCGAAACAGTATATATACACAGCGCTGTACGGGGACGTGACGGTGGTCGTCGCGGGGCCGATTATACGGCCGCCTTGCGCCGCAATTATTGGATTCAATGAGCGCGGCGCGCACACTGCGCTACTCGGGCCCTAAAGCAATTAATAGCAGGACGCGCGCGGCGCGGTATCTTGAAAACGCGAAGCCACCGCGACGGCGACGTTGCAAAAAGACGGAGAGGAAGCGAACGGGGAGAAGAGATGCCGCGGCTCTCTCTCGCTCTCTGCGAAAGCGAAACGCGGGAGATAGAGCCGCATTATGTCTTTGTTATATGCTCATTAGACCGGCTGCGTAAGTGAGTCACGGGAGTATATAATAAGCCTCGGGTTTATATCCCTTCAACTATTCTGTTATAACCTTTGATTCGCTCGCACGCGCGCGCGCGACTTGATTGCAAGCCGAGAGAAAGAGGGTAAACACTTCTCGGGGGGGAATGATTATAGAGATGATGAGAGGAATGACGTTAGGAAGAGGTTATATACCGAATTTTCTAAGGCTCGGTTTTTTCCGCGCAATGTTTCCTCAATTTAGCTGTTCTACCGAATTTTCTATTGCCTTTTTGTTCAATTGCGTTAATTTGCTTTTCGAGGAGATTGAATTATCCAGCAAAAGCGTTCTTCTTGTGAGGATTGGCATAAAATTGTACTTTTTTTTAAAGATTAGTATAAAATTTGAAAAAACGTCAATTTTCTTCGAAGATTATTGCTGTGCAAAAACTCATTTCAACAGTTATTCGATTGAGAGTGTTTCGTTATAAATATTACGATGCGAAAGCCAGTTTACAAAATTATAAACATCGGAATTTCGTGCGTTATAAGGCTGCTAAATTACAAAATAAAAATCGAAAAATTTCGTAGAACTCCGATTTAACCAATTACCCAGAAAATACACTATACTCAGTTACGCAGAAACGCGCAGCAGCGCGAGGTGCATACCGGAATCTTAATAACGACATTCGTAACGATCGTATTACCCGCGCATTTGAATAATAATTTTTCTGCTTCGCGAGAGGGCAGCTTTTTAAAATAATTTTTAGCGCGCCGCACATTTGTGTCCGAGCGTACAATTTCGCAGAAAATAATTATGATTATTATGTAGGGTCGAGAGAGACGAAGCGAAGTGCGGTGGCGAGGCAACACACATATATATATAGTATATGCGCATGCGAGTCGCAGCATCGGTGTGTGCGGTATCATCCCGAGATCTGGCCATGTGACTTTTATTCATTATTTAAATGCTATGCCACTTTTTGCCCGGCGCAGGTGTAATAAATAGCGGTTAGACGCACCCCTTCTCCGTGTGGCAATGTGTCCCGGCCGTCGTATAGGTATATACAAAACTCGAATCAATTATACCCGAGCGCATATCCGTAGGCAGCGGTGTAAACGAGTTTTTAACTACGACATTTATCGAGGAGGCCTGTCGTCGAGAGAAACGCGTCTGTATACTTATAGCGTATAGGATATACGCGTAGAATAATACAGATCCCGAAAAGTCAAAAAAGCAAAGGTATATACAGCATATGCACTATATATATGTGCTAATCCACGAAATAGTGGAAACAACCCACCTCAGAAAATTGCAAAAGTTTTTATTGAAAGCACATCCTATTAGACCTATTTTTTTGATACTGAAAGAGACAAAAACTCGTGTAAAGAGCGAATCGCAATGTATACTTTCTTCCGGAGCAAAAAACGACTCGAAAAATGAGAAATAATTCACAAAAAAATTCGCAGATTTTTTTTGCGAAAACTATAGACTTTTAAAAATTTCATTAGATAACAAAAGTGTCTTAAAATTCATGAAGAGTGCTCTAAAATTTTTTTTCAACTTGATCCGGTATGATTTTTGATTTTTCGAAAAGTCGAAGAAATCGAAATTTCTCAAAACGTGCATTCTTTCATCAATTTTAAGACATTTTTGTTCGAACAAAGTTATCGTAAAAGTCCACAGTTTTCGCGAAAAAAATCTATGAATTCTTTTTTCGTTAATTATTTCTCATTTTTCAAATCGTTTTTGCTCCGGAAAAAAGCATACCCTACGATTCGCCGTTCACGCGATTTTTTCCTCTCTCAACATGATCCAAGAAACCAGAAAACATAGGTCTAGCAGGTCTGCCTTCAATAAAAAATTTTTCAATTTTCCGACGCGAGTTGTTTCCACTATTTCGTGGATTAGCACATATGTATAATGTTCATATAATGAAAAATCATCAAAAACGAGAGCCCGACGAGCCTTACGAACATTATCGCGAGCATCTCGGCTTCATTATGCAAACAACCCTTGGCAGAAAAAAGAAGCGAGAGGAGAGATTGTATCTCTCTCTTTCTCTGTGCGAGAAGGAGAGAGAGAGAGAAGGGGAGTCTCCGTCGGAGTACGTAGCGCGTATGCGCATTTGAAAATATATATTACCTGGATAATTCTTGAGCTGCTGAAGGTAGATGAGCGCTTGCGGTGTGGTTCTGACGATGTCAACCTCCATCGCCTGCTCGGAGCATCGCACTTTGCTTTGCACTGCAACAAAAGTGAAAAAACGACTTGTTAGATTTAAACATGCGCTTCAGAAAGAGAGAGAGAGAGACGATTTATCGCGTTGGGTATAGAGAGGGAGAGAAATACAGAGAGAGATGAACTCCCATCGCCGTTTATAATTTGGACAGTCAACGGTTTCACTTACGCGTCCGCGATTTGCATATTATACGTATGTAATACGTATACGCGTCGAGGCTTTTACTCGTGTTTTTTGTTTTTCCAGAATAGTGATATAAACTGGCTGCGCGCACTTGTCGTCGTACATTGCTCGAATATAGCAGCTATATACGTGGTATATACATATACAACGCACACGTACAGACATATATATGTGTGCATGTGTAGAGAGAGAAAGAGAGAGAAAGGAAAGGGGGGAGGAGAGTGGAAGTACGTAAACGACTCAGGAAGGGGCCCTATTTTCTCGAAAAAGAAGGAGCGCTGCAGCGCGTGTAAAGCTCTCGCGCGCCGGATATAAACTCGTAAACGCCATCGCGGCCTTGGGAGCGCAAACTGCGTGAAATACGCTTGCGCTTGGGCCTCTCGCAATCTCTCTCCTTCCCTCCTTCTCTCTATGCAACCTGGAGCGAACGACGTTAACGACGCTCGGTCCATATTATTATGTGTGCCTTGTGCATTTCTTTTTACTTTGCTCCTTACCTTTTTTCGAGGATCCTTTGTAATTTGACTGACTGGCTTATTGCGACTGTTTATAGTGTCGCTACGCGCGTGTATATATATAAATATATCCTTTGTTCGGCCAGAGATATGTGCGCTAGAGAAATAAAGCTTGAAAGCGACACTTCAGAAAGTTAATGGACAATTGGATGGTTTTTAAAGAGGGACAACATCGTTCAAAGCTGCGTTTTATTTGGTTCGTTACGTCTTGTGACGTACAGGGCGTATGCCAGTGGGACACCAGAAAAGAGCATTGTCATATCTTTTATTTTGACAGCACTCTAACGTGGTTTCAGGAGGTTTGAAGCCTGTAGTGACCGGTCAGTAACGACGCAGCAGAAAAATACTTAGATCTCAGTTAATATAATAAATTATACAAAACCTAGAGATACTTGCTCTTCGTATTGGCATCATCTATCACTATGAAAGGTTTGGAATCAAAATATTCAGATGTTGGTGAAAAAACCTTGTCCGAAAATCAGTAGCTGTCAGCAGAAGCAAGTTACGTCAGATTACAACCACTGATTTTCGGACAACGTTTTCTCTCCAACGGTTTTCTCTCCAACGCCTGAATGTTTTGATTCCAAACTTTGCATAATGCGAGATAATGACAATACAAAGGGCAAGTATCTCTTGTTTTTCCATAATTCGTTATAGTATTTGAGATCAAAGCTTTCTGTCGCATCGTTACTGACCGGTCACTATGGGTTTCATACCGCCTTAATCTTGAGTATTACATAAATAAGAAATTTTTTATTGGTGACGATTTCTAAAGTTCATGGTCTAAGTAAAAAACATATGAATTCCGTGATCTACGATCATGCACGAATTTTCACTTGGACTCCCAGCGCAAAAGTATAATATAAAAAATGTATAAAATGAAATCCCTGATTTTACGTTTCTTTCAACTGTCATGCGCGTAGGAATATGGGGTATTAAATCTCGAATTGCTTTCGTCATTATAGCTCGAAACATCGTTATTGTCGGTAATCAAGGTGAAGAACCCACCAATAAAGTCAAGCGTCCGAAAACCAATAATTACCGATCGACTTCCTAGGAAACCATAAATTTCGGGTAGAAAAGCATGCCATTTCTAAATTCTCTTTCGGAACGTAGCCGCAATTCAGATAATTGCTTGAAAAATGCCTGAGTTTCTCCAAAACTCTTGAAACCGCGCGTACAGCATTGACTCCAAATTCCACGCTTCCAATTCGGCCTGTCAGTATACATGTCAACGAACAGCTCTATCTGCTTGAAATCGTCCTGAAATCGACTAATTTCAAATCAATCTTCAAGCGCATCGTCGTCGAAACGGCTGCTTTCCAAAGCAATCGCACCCCTATCCATCAGAACCCACCTTTTGACGTACATAGAACCCCAGCCTTCATCGTCAAATACATAGAAACTACGAGTAGCATCAGGCGTTTCATCGCGAGCATAAGTCAGCTCGCTAACAGATGCGACTAATCCGCCGCATATCCCCGTCTTGATTTATCATTTAACGACCACGCCACTGCACTCGCGCAATGCGCTAACGTAGTAATTAACGGAAGCTCTCTCGGTCGACGCAAAGCGCAGCAGTCGTCCCCCCCCCCCCCCGACATTACCCATAAACATCGCGATTACTCAGTGTCGTGATAGACCATATCTCGCGCTAGAGCCTCGTCTCTGTTATTATATCAATTTACGAAATTACATTCTTTTCGCGGGCATTAATTCGCCAGTCGTCAAACTGTCGCGCCGAGTAACAGAGACAGCGACAAACGCGCGGTGTATACGTGTACACCGCAGTCGCGAGGAAAAGCCCATATAAAAATGTCGCTCTCGACACTCTGCTGTATATATATATATGCACATGTACTCTCGACGGCATCTAATATACACACGGGGTAATAAGCAGAGGGAGAGAAGAAGCTCTCTCGTTCGCGAGCGCAACGACATCATTGAAATATCAAGTTAATCGCGCGCGTTCCCGTATTACGAAGCTCCTTCGTCGCGCACGTGCGCGCGCAAGCGCGAGGCAACAATTTCTCCGAATGAAACGTTAGCCTCCGCCGCGGAGATTTATCGCCACTGAATTTCAGATTTTATTGCCGCGTGTCCCTCTCCTGTCCCCCCCCCCTCTTCTTTCCGCTTTTAGATACCTGTATACGTATACGACATGTATATATATATTATATATATATAAAGAGGGAGAGAGACGAGCTCGACGAGGAGCTACGGCATTCGCGTTTCGCGACGAACAAGACCGACGACACGGCCGGACAATGTCGAAGCCGCTGACGTACGTTTAATTGTACGCTCTTCCGATGTATCGCCGCGCGCTGCGCCGATATATATATATATATATTTATGCGCCGGAGGCGGAATCTTCCGCTTTATGCGGCCGAGCGCGAGCCCGGCATTCCGCTCTATATATATATATACAATATACATATATATATTTGTATGTATATGTATACGTATCAGAGATGACTTCTTCTTGTTCTTCTCATTCTTCGTCTTCCTCCTCCTCCTCCTCCTCGTCTTCTTCTTCTTCTTCTTCTTTGACGGACGAGCGCGCGGAGCTCTTGTTCGGTATGCTCGCCTTGAAAGCAATTCTCCTTTGTTTTTTCCAGGCAGCTCTCTCTCTCTCCTTCCCTCTGTCAGCTCCTCTCTTTTCGCGTCCATGCGTTCGGCCGCGGTACAAATTCTTCCCTCGCTCTATGTGCACCACACTACGTTATATACATAGATATACGCAGTGCGGAGCGCTTGGCTCTCGCCAATGAGAGATTATTGCGAGTATCTTTCCCGAGCGATAAGTCGTCGCGCCGAGGACTACAGTTCGATATGCGGGTATACATACGTATGTGTACGTACACGCGGTTGCTTTATCGCGGCTCGCGTTTTGCGCGAATCTCCCGCGTATAATCGCGGCGCGGGAGGCTTTTAGCCGCGATGCCGCGGTTTATTGTTGGAAATGGAAAGCGCGGCATGCGCGAGAGTGTGTATGTATATAGGGAGTTCCGGTTGCTCGGGAATTGTAATCGGCCGATAAAGAAAGCTTGCGCGAGTGCGTAGAGCTGCGGGGTTGAAGAGAGATTTGATAATTTTCGATTAGGCGGGGGAGAATGTTTGAATGTAGTCGGAGTCGAGGAACTTGGCGGTAGTTCTGCGAGATTGAACCAGGATTAACTTTGGATCATTGGAGACTTTACACGTTTTCTTGTGGATTTTATGGAATTTCCAAGTGTATTTTATTTTCCCAACTATACTTTCTCATTCTCGAATTTAGCGTGAACGTTGTACAATTTAACGACTTGAGAGTGCGAGTAATTTTTTCGGGCGCTAAAAATAATAAATTACAGTTGCACAGAAGCTTTGATTCGAAATGGAATAAACATGTCTGCGGGTAGCTTTCTGAAAATAACTTTCACTTTCTGTGCCGATTTTCAAGTTAAAACTCTTTCAGCCATCTAATACGTCTTTCCTTCTTTGCTGGTTGATCAGTAAAAATTTAGATTATTTTTGTGTAATTTCTACGATACTCCATGCATATAGTTATATTCATCGAAAATCTAAACTTTTTCGTAGATATATACTTTCATCTTCTTAAATCCTTAAAAAACTTTCCATTGGCTTGATTAACCGTTTTTAATATTCTTCCATTTCGAGCTAGCTATCGATATGTTGACTTTTATTCTGTTAATCCAAATTCAAATTTTGTCGCAGGATGAGCTTTGCCCGTCCTTATCATTAAAGACCACAATAACTGACACTTTATTGTGGCAAACGCATACTTCAAGAGAGCCCTTTACGTTTTCGACTGGTTCTTCTGGACACTGAATACTCATAGGCCTTCCGCTTGTCGGCCATAATTCAGAAGATGCATCAGACGAGATACAAGATACAAAAGATACACGTGTATCATTGATAAGTGTACCTCGATTATTCTAAATGCCTCAGTTATCTATGTACTTAATATATAAGCATTTAACTATTTTAATCTCAGATAATAAGATCTTAACAGAATGTATCTACGTATTTTCTGTATAATTCAATTTACGGCTTGTACATGAATATCAAGATGCACGAATGTCTCTGAACAGACGAGTGTATCTAGGTACATGATGATGTGTATATAGATAAATCTTATTGCAAAAAAGCTGTATAAGTGTATATGCTATACGTCTTGATGTGATTGCGCGATATTTTCAATGACTTACTAGATTTGGCATTGCGTATATTACTATCTATTAGCAGGAATTGGATTTAACATAAGTTTAGCACTTTTTTGTATGATGATTCACCTATATTTTTATTTTTATCGGAATCCAGCTATTCCGAGAATTTGCCATTATTTGGGTATAGATCAAGAGACTTTTTTTTACTGTAGAAAATCGATTATGAAATAAATCCTCACGTGATATATTATGAGTTTAATTTATAGTTTGTTTTCACGAAAGTTTCGAGCTCAAATTCGTCAACAATACAGCATTGAATTCACGGAAGAGATGTCGTCGCAAACAGAAATACGATCGATCAAAATGATATAAAAAATGTATTATCGTATTTTTGAACGTAACGTAAATAAAACAATTAATTAATTTTAAAAAAAAGAGAGACAAAGAGGACACAAGAAATGGTTCAGTGCATCACTAGTTAACAATCTGAACTTTGAAGGTGCGTAGGTCTATGTCTAATACAAAGGATTTTCCTTTCAAGAGTTCAGTTCTATATGGGACTTCAGAACGATCATCCCACGCATCCCAGGATGCGATCTGCCAGAGCTTGACAGCGTTGGCTACGTCGACAAAATTGCCTCGTCTAAGATTCATCTGTCGTTCAATCTGTTACCGCGACAGTTGCGCTGTGGCGAGAAGAAGCTTAAAGTCATCTATGTTGCGAGAAACGCACAGGACATCTGGGTATCGTATTACAGAGCAAACTTTTTGATCCCCACCGAGGAGACTTTGATGAGTTCTGCAACCTTTTGCCGGCGTGACAAGCGTGAGTTTCATCAATTTGATTTTGCTAAAACTTTTCGTGCCGATTCGAAAAATATTTAGCATCAGGGAAACGCGAGCAGTTATATTCTGAAAAATGTTTGATTCTCGCATAAATGCAAAGAAAAGGAAAAAACAACGATCTACTTACACGTATAGAGTGGACAACATATGGAAAAAAAAATTGAAAATAAATACACGTTCCCAGATACTCGTCGCACTCTAAAGATATACCCAAACGGGCGCCGAGCCACGCGTATAATAACTCGGCATTAATAAACTCGAAAGCTGCGCGAACAGTCCGCAAAAAAGGACGTAAATCAAAAAGCTCTCCTCAACCGCGCCGCTATTAATTTAAAGGATTTTCAGCCTCCAGCAGCTCTCTCTCCCTCTCTCTCTCTCCCTCCTTCTCTTTGTACTTTCCTGAGCGTATATATATATATATATACCTCCGCGCGGTTATTTCGCGATTTCGCGGAGATACGCGCACCCGCGCGCTCGCGACGATCGCCTTGAACCTGCGTGCTTTACCTTTGGCGCGCGCGATGCGCCGAAGATTGCATTTTTTTTTCCTCGTCGTCCGAGCGTATACGTGCGCGCGCGCGCGCGCTTTTCTTGCGCGAGAAAGAAGAGGAGAGAGAGAGGACGGAGCCGATGAGGGATAAGGTTTTGTGTGCGCGCGAGAGCGCAAGCGCGATTGTGCGCGAGGGCTCGTAAATTTTCGAGTTCCTATATATATACATGTATATAGGCGCGAGAGCGAGCTAGAATATAAGAGAGGGAGAGAGGAAATTCAGCGCAGCAGTTGGGATGGAATAGTTTTGCGAAATTTCGCTGCGAGAGAGAGAGAGAGAGAAAGAGATGGGTTATCGTTGTGGGCTGAATGTCTGCTGTCGATGTAAGTGTATACGTGAGATCCGCGAGCGTCGGAGGATCGATTCCTATCGATAGCGGGGCCTATACGGAATTTCGAGCTGCTTATTCGCGCCGAAGGGCTTTTCCTCGAATCGCTGAATATGAATAAACGAAATTGCAAATAGCTTCGTTCGACCAATTATGTGGAAATTTATGTTGAACAATTCATTGATTGTTCGGTACGATTGAAACCGAATTATACGGTGTGCCGGATTAATTTTTTGTTGCCAAAGGAATCACTGACTATATACGTAAGCACTGTAAGATCGCTTCATTGATAAAGATATATTTCGTGAGCTGTTAAATCATTTATGAATATGTATGTTGAAATTTTCACTTAACGGAATCTAAAGCGAGTAAATCGTGTAGATCGATTATACGACCATAGCTATCAATATAACCCACACAAACTTATCAATCTTTTCTTATACCAAACAGAAATTTCTGTTATGTACCGTTAACAGTATAACTTAATTATTTCATTATCAGTGAATTGTTTGATAACCAAAAAGCGTGTATAGTCATGCCCTTCTTTACCATACAAGGATTCGCAACGACGATACTCGTAAAAATCTACAATGCTATGCGTACTACATTTTCTAAAATCGCATGCCTGCCTTTATCGTCTAAAAATCATGCGATCCCGGGTAAAATACGAGAGCCGCAGTAAGGAAATAGCGGTTATCAAGCTCTAACTGGCAAAGGCCTTCCTCCACTTCTCAAACAAGTGCACATAAGCAAGTATAAGTAACGAGGGCGAAAGCCGAGCTTTTCTCATTTTCAGCGATACCGATATAGGGAGAAACCAGTAGCGTAATAGTTTTCTGTACATACCTATATATATATATCGATAGAGTCCCCGGCCTCTCGTATAGCAGCGAGCACGCGCCGCTACTCTTCCAATTTTATCTGCTTATACGGAAATAATGATCGGGGTATAATGCGAGGGGGCTCGGCTTTCTCTCTCTCTCTCTCTCCGGAACGGCATAACAATAAAATTGAGTAATTTTATGGTGATCCGATATAAGCGGCGTGTCCCACGCAATATTAACGGTCGCTTTACTGTAAAAGCGCACCTGAGAACGGGGTACCACATACACGTATGTATACGTATAGATATACGACTGAAGCATCTGCCCGGCGTCCGCAAATTCTGCATATTATTGCGTATACGAGCGGATAAATTATTCACGTACACTCGTCTGAAACAAAGCCATAGCGTGACTTCCACGCGATGACCCTATGGGCGCGCAGGTGTATTGTGCCTTACTCCTTTGACCGATAACCATAATGTCCATCTCCCCGTATAGAAGCGCCTGCGTCGCGCCGATGGGCTGAGCGCGTATAATCAGCGCGACATACATCGCGATGGAAAACAATGGGAAAATTGATGACGAGTTTTTGCGTCGGTCGGCTGTCGCTGATGAATTATATTTGGTGGTTAGTGTGCGCGTGTGTGTCTATATTTTTGATTGAATTTTTTGATTTATTGAACGCTCGAATGAACTCACTTTCAATTTTCTCTATCTACCGATAATATACCGGAAACTTTGAATTAAGCTGATTGATTTATTGACTGTTTGAATAGAGTTACTTTCAGTTTTCTCTACGTACAATAACTTATTGTCAATAAGCAACTTTGAGGTGATGATTCATTGCTATGGAATATGAACCTGCTTAGAGACTGTTACCAAAAAAAAAACGGCCAGTTTGTTCAATGTATAAGCATTATTCCGTGGAAAAAGTAATTTGGTTTTTAATATTTATATATTAAATTTACAAATTATTTATAATTATTCATAAAGGTATGACATAATAAATTTAATATTATTACCGATAAAAACGTTCTAAAGCTCGATTTCTTCCTCAAAACTAAAAGGAAGGATAATTACTAATTACATGAACCATAATTTAAGCTCTTAATTTAATGGTACAAGTTTGCAGAGCAACTTTTACATTGATACAGGTAATAATATTTTATGGACGCTAATCTAAGAATTAAAATTCATTTTTATATTTTAATTCTTATCCTATAAGGATGTGCCCGTAAAACCAAAATTAAACTTCCCTTTCTCACTTTATCTTTCTTTTCTTTTCTTCTTTTTCAAAACTCGAAGTTAATAAAACAAATTGGAGTACACAGAAAATAAATTTAATACGAGGAAAAGAGTTTGCTTTATTAATTATACACTGATTGAATCACGAATTCACTGATTACGAAGATAAATAGATGCTGTAAATATTCGTAAGCGTATCGCAATCGTTATAAATCTAGAACATCGAAGTTTCATCCTCATTCTACAGACCAAAGATATATAGCTACAAAAAAAAAGCTAGAATCATTTCTTCCCCCCTGCTTCTATACCGCATGCATTTCAGTTCCTACAAACAAACAAATTGCTTATCTTATCGAACTAAGTAAATATTGCAGAAATACAGTGAACGGTAAAAATTTGCACACACTGCGCTGAGAGCAGTAGCCCGAACAAATAAATTGCTTATCTTATCGGACTGAAAGTACATATATTTCAGAAATACAGTGAAAGGATAGTAAAAAACAAAGGCTTTCAAGGCTACGAAATGGGCGTGCGCACGCGTGAACTTTCCATTACCGTCATTATTTCCACTTTATGTAAAGGCCCAATGTAAGGGGCGATAAATTGCATTGAAAACAAAACGAACACGGTCCTCTAGCTACCGCGGACCTTAAAGATTATAAATGCACTGCGCGGCGCGGGCTCGACTAAACAAAGGGGTAGTGCATCTTCCCAGCCCTCCCCCCCCCCTCCCCTCCCCTCCGCAAAAATGCTCGATCACGAGAACGGGCAAAGAGGGCAAAATCTCAACAGGTATATAGGCGCCCTTTAGTCCAAAAATTTTAAATTGCTCGTAAATTCCTCTTTCGCGTGCTCGGTCCCCATACATATCTAATTCGCACGCTGAGCAGCGGCGCGTACACGTATACGTTGTGTGTGTGTGTGTATATATATATAGTGTTGCTGCACGCGCGTCAACGATGACTTCCTGCATTCCCGCGCCTCGCACAAGCTCTCGGGAGGAAATTCTTCCCGCCAAATATCGGTACAAAGATTACTCCATTATCAAGTAATTGTGCGCAGCCGCAGCTGTTTATAATTGCTTCTCGCGAGCGAGGGTCTCGAGAAGGTATGCAAATAACACGCATTTTTTCTAATGGCTTTTATTTCAAGTTCTGCTACGGTCATTTGGCAACAGAAAGACTGGTAACGTAAAGCTGAAGATTTTCGAGCAATAGATTTTTAATGAATTCGTGATTTTAGTGTCGTCTCCCTCAAAAAAAAAAAATGGCGCGAAATTTGAAAAGCATTCAAGCAATTTAATCCATAAATTTATTGTTAAAGCAATAATAACTATTGAACTCGTTATTAAAGCAACTCGTAGGATTAATTTTATAAAATTTCAAAGTCTTGCACACTTTCGAGTCGAAAAAAAATGACTTCTTATCCGCGCACGATCTCCCATATCAAAATCACCCCTATCAGACATCAATCTAATTCACACCGATAAGAAAAAAGCCATACAGCTCCCAAACCCAATCGACTGCACATCCTCGAAGTTCGCATCGATCTTCGCGCGATCGCCGCGGCAATGACGATCATCCGGCTACATACGCGTCGTCGCCCGCTGAAAGAAAGTTGTCAGCGCGCGATCGGAGGGGTGGTCGCGTCGACAAGCACTTCTCGCACCCCATATACACTGCACACAGACGGGACGAGCCTCGTCGCGCTCGCACGCGAAAACCGGAACACCGACGCGTTATAAGGCGCCTGTGCTAACGCGAAAATAATACAACGCGACTGCACGCTTCCATTAGCAAGTTTAAGCGTTTCTCCAAGCTACGGCGGTACACACCTCCCGTATGTACATATACGTGTACACGTGTATATATATAGGCTCGCAGCGCTATGCTACGCGCGCCGACGCTCGCCATGTGAGGAAGGGGTCACAGACCCTACTGTGCGCATCAGGCATGAGAGAAGAGACCGAGAGAGAGAGAAGAGAAGGCTGCAGCGCTCTAAACAGCAGCAGGAGCGCGCGAGCATCGTGATAAGCTTTCGATCGCTCCTCTCGTCACCGGGCGCGCGCGCGCCACGAGATCTTTCTCTCGCGCGTATAGGAAGCGGCTCGCTTTATGGGTGTATATGTGCTCGAGATTTTTTTTTGTTTTTGTGTTTTTTTTCTTGGTGTCAAAGAAGAGCTTGTTTTCCAGAGCCAATTGATATTTGGATCAGATGACAATGCGGCTCTCTCTCTCTCTCTCTCTATATCTCTTTCTCTCTCGCGGGGGCTCGATGTGCTCCGTCATAGCGATTAATGAACCGATCGCACGGCGTTACGAGCTCGGAAAGAATCGCCGATTTGAATTGGCCAGCGATTTGTTTTCTGGTTTGTTGGTCGGGAGAAGCATTATGACGGTGTGTTGCGAAATCAATTATGTTGGTAAAGGACTGTGTACTATCGAGTGACAAACAATATTTTTCAGTAGACTGGCTGATGCGTACAAATGTTGAAGTGTACGTAGGGAGTCGGGACGATAAGAACGATTTTACGGATTATTGTGTTTGTGAAGTATGGTTTTACGGATGCGCGCGACACCTTACACTTGCAAGGCGATGCGTAAAGCTATTATGTAGTGTTTCTTCATCTATTGTCATTGTGTTGTTTATTGTCATGTAAAACAATTTGATTTAGGCTTATTTTTAATTTATATACTAAAGATACGTCTGTAACCATCGATACGTGGAAGATAATATTTTTGCTTTTTTTGTTACGCAGTACATACACGTATCGTATCTTCAAATGGAAAATTCACGGCGACCTCACTTAAAAATTTATACTCAAATACACAGTTACTGCAATCGTCATGATATAGGTACTTCTATTATATTTCAATTATCCACGGCTCTGTGAGATATCCGCAGATAAGCGAACTCGAATATCTAATTCTCGGCCAACAGCTCAACTTTACACTCGCAGCCGAGCCAATCGGTCGAATGCTACATAACAGAGCCTTAATTATTCAATTTTCCCGTATGCGCACAATCGCGGACTTGGTTCTCGGCCGACACGAGAACTGCGGAACGGAACGAGATTGCAGTGCCACTACATCCCCGATATCTGCGTGTATATGCGAAAAAATCTCGCGGTAAACGGTAATACGACTAAATCTGTAACATTGTAAGACCTTATCGCGAATCAAGTTTAGAAAAGCTACAACCCGCTGGGTAATTATCGAACGATTAGCGAGACCCGTTGGCTGAGAGATACCACGTGGGTAAAGTTGCAGAGGGAGTTGTGTGTATAGTTATAGATTAATTTATGGTTAATTAATAATAGGGTATCGGTATAGAATATGAAATGTATCGAGCGACGATCGGTTTGATTTTTTCGGTCTGTCAACCGAGTTTTATCGATTCTGACGGGATACCTATACTCTATGATGAAAGATTACTTTAAAATAGAATGCAGTATAATATATCGTGCACCAAATAGGAAAATTTGAATTTAGCTCGCCATCAATCGGAAACGTGCGACGAGAAAAGCTTACTATATACTTTTTCCACGAGATAAAAATGGTTTAAGTTGAACGTTGTAGTTTGAATTTTTTCAATTTTCATAATTTTTGGAAAAATGAAAAAATGCAGGCTCAAAAATTTTGTGTATATATAATTTTGTGTATATTTGCGACACTAAAAATAAAATTCATTCTCCCTCTAAATTCGGATTGAAAACAACGCTTAAAAAACGAATTTTTAAAAAAATTTTTATACAAATATCTAAATACCCAAAAACGCTCATTCGATTTCGTGGGAACACTATTTCTTTTGTGTTCTGGGGCTCCTATAGAACAAATAAAACGCTGTCCCAGACGAGTCCCACGAGATTTTTTTTATCGATTCCCGCTGCAATCATCTGAATTATTTTGGCGGATTTTCTCATATACAAGCTACATCCTGTGTATTCACGCGAGAAAATGGGCGCAGGGGTGGAGAAGCTCCTTTTTATCTTGCTGTACAGGGACTCGGGTGAAGAGACTTCACTTTAAGTTCCGCCCGAAGGGTAAGACACTGCACAAACGATGCAGAAGAAGCTTCCAAGCTAGGAAACTGAATTAAGGCCAGTTCAAGTTAACAAGGCCCAGAGGGCTGACGCTCTATCGTCTCGATAAACTCGGATAATATCCAACGAAAGATTATCCGGCATCTATTATAAAAAATAATGTATGTATGTTATACCGCACGAAGAAAAAATGAATTGCCGATTTTGCCGCTTTCCCTCTCGACTCGTTACACTAACGCATACACACACAGCTGCGACGAGAATAAGCAGTCATCCCAACGCTATACATACAGACGCACGCGACCACTGAAAATTGCCATCATCCACGCGATACATTTCCATTCCATCGCGCGAATCCGCAAATAATTTCCGGAATAATTCGAGTATATACACAACGCTCTGGCGCAGCGCCGTCTAACTGTAAGTCTCGTCGCGCACTAGTCTGCACACGTGTCTACGTACACATATATCCCTATCACCGGCGACACGAATTTTCGCAAGTACGCTCTATCTCCCTCTCTTTTTCTCCCACAGAACCGACCGCGCGAACGGGTAGCTCCTCTCTCTCTCTCTAACAGTATCGAAAGTTTCTTAATCGATGCGCATCCGCGCGAGAGACAGGTTGCGTCAGTGATAAAAGAGGAAATAAGAAGGCTCATAACGGTGATGCGCCTGCATCCCAGCGCATTAGAGTCCGGCGCGCCGATTACAAGTGCTGCGCGCCGCCAGTATAAATCACTGATCATCCATCGCCGCGCAAGCGAGCGAGCGCGCTGCACTCGTTAGGAGCGGCTCTGTACGGCGGCGGGGAGTAGGTCTTATCGAGCTGCGGCCGGAGAGAGAGAGAGATCGTATTTGGATAGAGGGTTATTCTCCAAGGCTGTTTTTCTTGGCTTGTTTCAATATTTTGGAAGGGGAGGGGGGAAGTGCACTGTTTTCGGATATAATATGTCCAGTCGGATTACCGGAAAAATGGCTTCGTTTTCGATGTTGATGCTAACAACGCGGAAACCAGCCAATTCGGTTCGAAATGGCCTGAATAATAAGTACTGATCGTGCGTTGGTCCAGAAAGTTGTGCTTCAAAAGTTATTAACAGAAATGTGCTAAAAATGCCGAAAAATTCGAACTTTTTCTTCAAGCTTTGCTTGTAATCTCAAAAAGAAACAGTTTTACGCAAAAATATCACGGAAATAAACTTATCCGTTATGCATACTTTGCTGCAAAGTAGAAGAAGTCCGATAACGATAATTGTAAAATTACGTTAAAAATCGGCGAAGACGTAAAAAATACAAAAAATAAGAAATCTATTTGTTTTTTCGCGTTTTTTTATAATTTAAAGTCATTAAAATTATTATTAATGATTTAATCCTTTTTTAATACAATCCTGAATAGTTTTTTTAAGTAGATTAAAACTTTACTTGTACAAAAAAACTAATTCTGCATTCAGTAGACGAGTTTATGTCACAATATTTCCTTAAATGTCCATCTACTGGACTGTCTACCCCTATCGATACAGTTTTTTTTTTTTTTTTTTTGAAGTTGAAAGTCGATGGAATATTCAAATTTCGCGCCACAATGCATAGTGGAGTCGAAATAGCAGTAAAAATAAAATTTTGAAAAATCACAGCTATCTATACTTTCACCGAGTTTCAAGTCAATCTACCTTTTCAAATCGTCAAGTACAAAACTTACGTAAGTCTAGATTTCGCATTCAATTTAGGCTTATTTTGAAGTATTCTCGTCTTCGTTAGGAGCGACGAAATGGTCTTTCAGCAAGCGGCTATTCTAAAAAATTCGGTTTTTACCTCTTCGCCACACGCGTGACGTCACAGTACACCGCCGCGGCTACACGGTGGCGCGAAATTCGAATTCTTAATTGATTCGGCTGTGTATCCCCCCCCTCGACGCCGTAGATAAATACGCAAGATAAACAATTGCCGACTCATCGTCTCGTTACAAGAAAATAATTTGAATCCCGAAAATTTTTCAAGCTCCAACCCCTACAAATAAAAAAAACCAGCAATGCGCGCTCGATATAAAAAAAGAAAAAAACAAAACAAAAACAAAAAAATCTTCCCACTCGTATCGCGATCTGCATATAAGTACACAGCAGATCTCCGCTATCGATACCACATCGATATAAATCGAAGTCCGCCGTGGAAATACGAGAACGCGGCGTGTTATGAGTTACAATTTCCGAAGATGACGTCCACGATTTGTCGCTGTTGCGTATATATAGCCTACACACGGGCAGAAGGAGTCCGGAGTTGTCAATTCCGTGGGTTATGTATACACACAGACGCGCGCACGGGAGGGAGGAGAAGCGACTTGTACGCTGTCCCGGTGAGTTATGGCTTTCTTTCCCTTTATACACACGTGCGCGCGCGTATTATACGTATATATACAGTACATACACACAGCGCACCGCAGTCTACATACACCATATATACAGTCGCGTCGCATACAGGTATGTATATACACAATAAAACGCGGGGAGGAGAAGGAGGGCTCGTGCGCGCGTCAACGTAGTGCCCCGCGTCAACTCAATAATGGCACGGAGTCAATAATGCGCGTGATAGGGATCGTTCAACCCGCGCGGCGATTAATACGTCGGAGCGTTGGCCCGCGCGCGATGATTAATCGCTCCGCGCGCGAGTATAATTTCATTCGCGGCGATAAAAGCGTCGATATCCTCTTAAAATTAAATTAATAGGGGAAATTAGAGGCCGGGCGGCTGCGCCGCTCTCCCCCCCCCCCCCCCCCAGCCGCCGCAATCGAACAAATTGCGCGCGTGGTACGTATACACGCGCGCATAAAAGCTCGCGATTTTATGTACCGCGCGCAATAAACTTCCTCTCTCGGAACCTACTCGAGGTGAAGAAGCGCGCGCGCGCCTCTTCCTCTCTCGCGCGGCCGATCGCAGCTCTATAACGAATCCGCTTATACGATCCGCGGGTATATCCGCGCCTAATACGTATAATCCAGCGCGACACATATCCCCGAGAGGAGCGCGTCATTAAAAGGGACTTGTGTGTTATATGCATGTATATTGTACTGCGTATACATGCATATATATATATATATATATATGCACAGAGAGAGAGAGCGTTCATTTTCGTAGAATCGCTGGGCAGAGCATCGGAGGGCGATAGGCTGCACGCGACTAACTGCTCTATATAAGCGGGCAGCAGCTCGCGGGCAGCCGGAAGAATCGCGCCGCACGTGGAGCTAGAGAAGAGAGAGAGAGAGAGAGAGAAGGAGGAAACGAGCGAGTCTCTCGCGCTCTGGCTCGTGTTTCTTTCGCTTCTTCTTCTCCCTTTTGTTTCGAGATCCTGCTCTCCTCTCTCTCTCTCTCTCACTTTTAATCGGCTCTTCTCCTGCGCGCAGGCGCTCTTGGCTTTATTTGGATTTTCTCTCTGTTCCTCCTGTTTCGAGAGAGGAAGAGAGAGAGAGAGAGAGAGAAAGAGAGCACGAGCGCATGCAAAGCTCTCCGGCCCCGATCGTGATTCGCGCGGGGATTTTTAATTGCCCGCTCGAGCGAATAATGCGCCTCCTCCTCTTGCGAATTCGGTCGCGGCGACACACAACGCTCGTGCCGCTCTTTCCTCGTCGTCGCGCTTTCGTATACCTATAAACGACCGGTTCTCCTGGAAAGATGCACTTTTCGGGTCCAGAAATCGAAAATTTAGTTTTGAAGCTAGAGGTTTCGAACCAATCAGACTTTCTTCTGTATAAGCTGAAAGATAGTCGAGCATGCAGAGGATCATGGGAGACATGGAACGTGAGAATTTAACATGGGAAGGATGTGGAGAAAAAAATGAAAATTATGGATATTCGGATTTTTGTTTATTTTATTTTATTTATTAATTTTTTTGTTTTTTTTTTTACTTTTAATCGGATATAACTTTTGATCAGAACATCAAATCAGGGCATAAACTTTTTTAAATTGAAGCTCATCTGTTGTACTTTATTGTAGTGCAATTTGAAATTTTATTGGTTTCTCGGAAACATTCGTAGTCGTTATTATTTCAGTATTTTGACGCATTAATTTTTTGTAAAAAAAAAACGTAAAACGACTCAGAAATATGGTTACTTGTAACTTCTTCCATGTTCCTCTGCACTTTTGACTATCTTATTTCGGCTTACAGAAGAACGTCTCGTCGGTCCCAAGCCTCCAGCTTTAAAAAATATTTTCGATTTCTGAACCCTCGAAATGTGCATTTTTCTCGCAGAACTGGTCATATACGTAGATGCATATACAGTATACAACCAGCCCGATAAAATCGGTTGGGAAAGCGCGCGCTGAGCGTCGTGTACTCAAAGAGCCATAGCCGCGTTCAGTTTTAAAAGGCCAATACCTATCAGTGTTCAGTGAGCTGTATAAAGCGCTGCGCGCGCGCACTGCTTCGCTAACTATAATAATATTCCCTGCGTGCGATATAGTGCATTCTGTGCTTGGCGCGGACTAAGAGGAGCTTACACGTATACCTTCGAGCTCCGGTGAGCATGATTTGCTTATTCGACAATTTTCTTAATCGTTAAAAGGGATGCGTTGGAAAGCGCGCGTCCGTATAGCCTTTTCCGACTTGAACGTTGAAGCCTCCTAGTGCATCTCGAATGCGCCTATGATGGATTGATTCGAAGGAATTCGTTCGATAAATTTGAAGGCCGGGATTATGGAAAGGAATGCTAATTCTAAAATTTTTTCGATTTTTAAGGAGAGGGTAAGTAATTTATAATATGCTTTTAGATTGTCAACGTGGAAATGAGAAAAATTATAATAATAAAAAAACAAAAAAAAATAATTTGTCAGCACAATGGCTGGGCATAACAGATTTTTTCTAAATAGTCGTTGAGCAATCCCTTGATATACATTAAACAAACAAATTTTGAAGTATTTAAACCACGGGAAATACATAGGCCGCGGCTTTTATCCCTAACTTCCAGTGATCGATCCGCGATCGACTGCCGATTGACACGCAGGTGCGATGCTTTCCAAGATCGAAGCTATACTCAGCTGTATAATACCTATACGCGCTGTACGCACTTCCTCTCCCGCGAGAGATCCCTCAGTTTTAAACTCGATGATTACCCGCGGACTGTGTATTTTGAATAACTGTTTCGAATTAACGACTGTACACCGCGGTGGGACGGTACACAACTCGATGCTTCGATCAATTTTAATGGATCTACGCGAACTCGAGGACGCGCATACCCTGCCCCGACGACGACGGCGATAGAACGAAGTTGATTATGCGAAGATCGATTTTCGACTTGCTCTACTCTTTTAATCGGCGCGCGCGCGAGAGACTGCGCGCACACCCATAAATTACGCGCGTCTGAAGTCTGAAGTTTCCAGATGAAAAGCAGCGATTTCGAAAAGCCGAGAACATCCCCCCCTGTGCGCGCGCGGAAAATAAAACGGATCGACGGGAAGTGCGCAGGCTTGATTCGACGATACGCGACGGACGGCGCGTGTGCGAAAATTGCGCTGCATCTCATTAATTATTTATAATTGTGTGTGTGTGTGTATAAGCATGGAATTCCGCGATGTGGAGTAAATAAGGGGACGAAGGTAAATTTTAGGATAAAGCGTGCCGTACAGAATTTGATTGCAATATTGCGAGAGCAATAAATTTAATTAGAGCGTAGGTATTATGCTCTTTTTGCGTAGCGACTTTACACGGCGCGACTTTCCACGCGATTAAATATAGGATGCAACCAATTAGCTCGTGATTTGTCCGCAGATATGTATATAACGGGCAGAGCTTATAATAAAATATGTAAGACAGACGCGCGTCGTTTATGTACAACTAATCTGAGCAATGAAAGAAGGATCAGCACAAATTATACTAAAACTACATCTATAATTGTGAAAAACTAATTCCACTTTTTACTTAATTCTTGGCAATTAATAATAATAAATTTGTATAAGCCTCTATGTACTATTCGTATAAGTAACACTGGCAGAAACTATAATTTTTTATTTGTAAATTCCTTTATGCTTAAAAGCTCGCCCTTGTATTCCCACAAGTCCAACGCAGCGTTCAGCATTCCATCAACCAATCAATTCAACCCATCGAAACACTCTACGTGATTCCAAAAATAACCGAATCGCACCACGCAGCCACCGAAACGTTCCTCGAACAAAACAAAAACCAATAACCACCTCATTATTCTCGCCGCATCAAGCCAATCCGTCCAGCTTGTCACTTCCCATCGGCGTCACCTTCCCCCTTTGTCAAACATATATATATATATATGGGTGGTTCTCTGACAAATCGAGCGGTCGATTTTTTGACCCTAACCAAAAATATTTTTAAAATGTTCCTAAGAGACATATGAGTATCTCAGAATTTTTTCAGATTTTTCCCATCAAATATCTTCGAGTTACAGAGGGTCAAAGTTGATGAAATCAGGTTTTTTTGCTTTTTCTGACTACTTTCATTAATTTGTAAGGCCTCAGGGAAACATTTTTCACTATAAAGACATATAACGTTTTTTTCTGGAAACTATCAAAATTTTTCAAAAAAAATATTTTTGAAGTCATATGTATATGTTTTAAGAAACTTATAAGTCATTTAAGCTTTAAAATCAAGTTTTAGGAAAGTTCGATCATCCGGATCAAAACCAAAAAATTCATGAAGATACCTTATTTCAATATAAAAAAGTATGCGAAAGACCCATAATGTCAGAGGCCTTGGTTTCTCTGTAAAAAATCATTATAACAGTTCATATTTGAAAAAAATTTAGTTATATTGCTCTAACGAAGCATTTAACCAATCTTATCAATTAAATAAGTTCGTTTATAATAATTTCAATCATAAAAAAACTAATAAAGTTAGTGAAATGCTTCGATACAGCAATAAAACTAAATTTTTTTCAAATATGAATTGTTATAATGATTTTTTACAGAGAAACCAAGGCCTCTGACATTATGGGTCTTTCGCATACTTTTTTATATTGAAATAAGGTATCTTCATGAATTTTTTGGTTTTGATCCGGATGATCGAACTTTCCTAAAACTTGATTTTAAGGCTTAAATGACTTATAAGTTTCTTAAAACATATATATATATATATGACTTCAAAAATATTTTTTTTGAAAAATTTAGAAAGTTTCCAGAAAAAAATGCTATATGTCTTTATAGTGAAAAATGTTTCCTGAGGCCTTACAAATTAATGAAAGTAGTCAGAAAAAGCAAAAAAACCTGATTTCATCAACTTTGACCCTCTTTAACTCGAAGATATTTGATGGAAAAAATCTGAAAAAATTCTGGGATACTCATGTGTCTCTTAGGAACATTTTAAAAATTTTTTTCGATAGGGTCAAAAAATCGACCGCTCGATTTGTCAGAGAACCACCCATATATATATATAATACAATTTACACACGCTCAGGCCACGTGTCCTTCCATAGTCGGCTGAAAGCGCACTCCGCGCGCGCACCGTCAATTTCGCCCCGTCGGAAAGGGCAAGGGACTAATCGCTCTCCAATAAACACGGAAAGCCTTGTTCTTCCCCGCTCGAATCGGCAAGACAACGCGCAATTACACGGCTGCGCGCCGGCACACGGGCGCATCACACACGAGAAGGCCGAGTCTCTCCTCTCGTATACAACTTGCTCAAATTAGCTCGCGAAGCTCCGCGGAGAGAGAGGTAGACACGCGCCTCTATACGGCTGTGTGTATATACCTATACGTATACACACCTGTGTGTGTATAGCGCGTACCGCACGGCCGCGAAGCCGAGTCAAAAGTTAAACGGCTCTCGCGCGCACATGGCATCAGCATTTTCTGTTAGAGAAAGAGAGAGAGAGAGAGAGAGAGAGAGAGAAGCTCGGCATGCGGCGCACGATCGATTGCTTCCGCGGCAGTCCTCTTCATTTCGAATTCCGATTCCGCATATACGGTAATTGTTCTGTGCGCGCGCGAGAGAGAGAGCTTTGCGCGCCGCTGATGCCTCGTGTGTGTATACAGCACACCCGCGATTTATTCCGCGACGCGAGAGCCGCTGCTTTATGGGACGCGTCGTCGTCGTCGTCGTTGTTTCTGCTGCTGCCTGTTGCCGCTTTTTTTTCGAATTTTTTTTTCCGTTTTCTCTTTGCGCGCCTTTGCTCTTCGACTACTCTCCTGCGGGATTTCGAATATTTCTTCGACGGCTCGTTCCATTCCGCGTGCGAGAATCAGCCGGAGATCTTATAAGATAACGAACAACGAAGTTCAGGCAATTATGGCGCGGGGAGAGAGAGAGAATGTTGTTTCGTGCATATATATGTATATGTACGCATAAGCTGCTGAATTACTAGTGTCGATTAATTTCGCTTTCTCGCGGGCCTATCGCGGGCCGTTTACCGTGATTACACGGATTCAGCCAAGTGCCGGCAATGGATGAGGTTATTAACATTCTTTGCGGCTCTCGTAAAGTTTACTATCGTAAAATAGCATTATGTTGGCGGTTCGATTATTCGTCCGCGACTTGATTTCGTTATTGCGATGTATACTGCTTTATGTGGGAAAAAATTTCGTGCTATGTGTGTCTGGGACTACGTTTTTTTGTTCTGTAAGGACCCTCAGAACACGAAAAATTTGATATCTGTATAAAAATTTAAAAATTAAAAAAAATCGTTTTTTAAGCGTTTTTTTCAATCCGAATTTAGAGGGAGAAGGAATTTTATATTTTGTCTATGATTTTTTTTTAATAAAATGATTGCGGTTTTTGTAAAACAGCGTGATGTTAAACTATGTTGTAAACGTGATGTTAAACAGAATTTTTTTTCTCGAGAAATATGACATTAAGGAAAAAACATTGTAGAATTATAAAAAATATTTAAAAATACTCAAAGAATACGTATGAATTTTTTCAAAAATTGTTGAGCCATTTTTTAATTTTTCAAAAATTGTGATAATTGAAAAAATTCAAAATTTTCGAAAAAATTCATACATATTCTTTGAGTGATTTTAAGCATTTTTTATTTTACAACAAGCAAAATAAGCAAAAAATGCGTTAAAAAGGTGTCATCGCTTGCTCGCCCGTTATATATAGTTCTCAAATACACACAAATATTTTCGAGTACGTAATATCGTGTGACCTTTCGCCGCCGATGCGATCGATTGAAAATCAAGCTCGAAAGGCCCTCGGCGAGATCCACATTTTCCGTGAACTACGATAACTTCGATCGAGCGCCAAACGTATAATCGGACGTAGAAATTAATTTCTAACGACCCCTGGTACACATTACGCGCCTTATAGATATATTCAAAGTTAAGTTTTCCTCACGGCGATCGCGCGTTAATTTAATTTTAATTGAATTTTGATTTACGCCGAGTTAAAGGAAGCTTTCTTCCGATGCGTTTACCCGGCTTTATACGAGATACTGCACGGCTCATTAACGCAATAAGTGAATATACGCAGCCGCGGAGTACTGCCGGTATAAGTATAATACGGACTGCGGCGGTTAAGTAACGATTCCGCGAACAGCTCCGCACAATCCCCAATGAAAATACCGTATAAATTTCGAAAAACGCGCGCGTTCTCGAGCAAAGCCATCCGCGCGTGCGTTATACGCACGGTTAAAAAGTGACTCTTCTCTCTCGCGACGTGCGCGCGTCAACTTGGACTGCCAGCCATTGGCAAATAGGATGGTCCATTCATCAGTCGCGTAAACAAAAGACCGGAAAAACGGTAAACATCGCCGTCGCCGTGTCTCTCCGCTGAGCGAGGGACTGAAAGGAGGGGAAAAAAAGGAAACGAGAAAGGGGATTCTATCGTGAATTAGTACGACAGCGTTAAGAAGCTCTCTCTCTCTCTCGGATTATTTGCACAGTCCTTGGGAGACACACGTGGCTATAAGGCACGTAAGACGTGACTGGGATGAGTGTCGATAAATTTTTCTCCTTCTCTCTCTCTTTCGCGTCGCTGCGCTGCAGCCAAGCCAATTTTCACCCCTCGCGTAGTGCGCCGTCGCCGAAAAAAAAAAAATTATGGACATTCCCGTCCGTCGTAAAGTTCGTGCCTCTCTCGAAAATAAACTCGGGATCCGCGAGGGAGAGAGAGACGGAAAGAGCTTTTACGGCGCGGACGCGCACTGCCCATTACTCTTGCCGGATCGTTTTTGTTTTAAAAGAGGAGCGGGAGAACGAAAGCCGAGGATAAAAATGAAGCAAAAAGGAAGGAGAGAAACGATTCGCAAGACGTCAATGATGCAGTTTGACCTCACCTCCACCCCGATTGTTAGGCGGCTTACGCGCGCAGTGCGCAGAAAAACGGTTTGGTTTGAGAGTCCGAGATAGTCGCGGGTATATGTATGTACTTATGCGTTACTCTCCCGAGTAGTCCGTGTGTATATCTGTTTCATTAATCCTTTGACGTCCGTAAGGACGTCGTAGTTTACACTTTTTCTGCCGCGAGGCTGAAAGTAAGCTCTAAATAATGTCTCAATAAAGCTCGCTGAGAAATGTCGTGGAAAATTAATTTAAATCGCGAAAAATAATTATAAGATTTTGAGATTTACTGGACGAAGCGGCTTTGGTAATTTACGGCCTATCGGATGCGCGCGTGCACTATACGCGTTACGGCCAATTGGCGAGGAAGTCTAACAGATGTCAATTGATGATATTCTTGTGTTTCTTTTTACTTTATTGTGCTATGCATCATTTTTAGCTTGTGCTCTACATTGATGGAACTTTGTAAATAAAAAGTGCTTCTACAGTTGTTTAAAGAATTTGCAAAAAACACTCTTATATCGTTATTAAATTTCATTTTCTTAAGTTACATCTTGAGTGATTTTATCGATCTCTCCGAGGCTTTAATTATTTTTTAATAATTGTCACTTTAATTTCCATCGCTATATGCCATAGTAGAAACTTATACCGATAAATCAGCTAATTCCATTATGAAATTAACTTATTTCGTTCAGCTTATTCGTTCATTTTATTATTTCGTCAGAAATTAGCTAATTTATCGTTAATTTTCTACTCGGGATGAGAAACCTCGGTTTTACAGCGTCTGATTCAGAGTTGCGCAGAGTCGGAAGAAGTAGGCCATGTTGCAAGCTGCTCAAAGTCAAGGGAAGTAGCAAACTATGCAAAGTCGCGGTGAGCCGACAGAGGCAGGACCTGTCGCAATAAGCTGCTCAATGTCAAGGGATCGTTGGCAAAGAAGGCCAGCAACGCGGTATGTTAATAGGAGTACTCCTGTAACTGCGGCGTATAGTAAGGACGGATCAAGCTGTACTGAGTCGAATGCTATATTAGATAATTATATTAGGATTATTTCTGAGGACGTACATAAATGACAATGACGAAAATCATTGCGAAATACACTTTTTTATATAAAGAAGGGCAGAATTAAAACAATCCGGATAAAGCGAATCTCTAATCATTGAGAGACTCGTCAATCGAAAGGAATTGAAAATATTTTGATTTTAAACATTGCATACTGATATTTATTAAGATCCAAGTATTCTTCTACCTTCTATATCGTAACTGACTTATTAATCGTTCTCATTTCTGCATCCATCAAATAATTTATTAACGATCGTTATATATATACATACTTTCGGAATTAAGAGTTCAGATCGAGCCACGACGTATACTTATACGCGCAATCATTCGGTTTAACATTTTTTCCGCACCTCTAATCTAAGCCGCAAATGGGGCAAACGTCGAGCATTATCTGAAGTGGATAATTAATAACGAAAACTCGCAACACGCTGTGCAAACAAACGAGGAAGTTTCCAAGTTAACGGTCGTACAGAACGCGTTTAGTATATATATCTATATCTACACAAATATATATTATACATGTACACACACGTATGTACATACAGGACGAGAAAGAGAGAGAGAGAGGGTAAGTTCCCTGCCGCTTTGGATATCGGTATACACACGCATATCGCGAAGACGAGAGTAGCCACCGCCGCGCGGGTAATTGAAATGCATTCGTAATCGTAATTATCAGTCGGGGTATATACCGTTTTGTGCGGGACTCGAGCTTCCCGAGCGCAAGATTGATAAACGTAAAAGCTCTTTTTTTTCTTACGGGCTCTCCAGCCATTAAGATCGTGCGAACGCCGCACTTGTATTACGCAAGGCGTAGATTTGATATGATCTATCCGAAATTTTGCGCTCGTGGCAAATTTAATTTTCCTATATCTCCATAACGACTCTCGAGGACGAGTTTTACTTAGATTAATAGAAATTTCGATCGCAATAATTCGTGTGGCGAACCGCTTTGCTATACGCGTATGGATTTGCTTCGAGAGATCGAGTCTTATCGGCAACAATCGAGAGAGAAAGAGACTCCGAACCGTTAAGGTAAAACGTTATGTAATAATTTAACTTTTAATAATTATATCTCGGGATCGGAGCGCAAGATAATCGGAAATTACCGTTCAATCCGCGGCGATACCGATACGGATCGAAACGAGAACGATAAACAAAACGCTGGAAAATATATGGCTTGTCAGAGCAGAGGTTTTTAGCTTCGACTGAGTTTACGATGCAGCATGTGAACCGATCGATCGATATGTAATACATCTTCTCGATCGCGTAGGATATAAATTTTTGAAAAGAGTAAAAAAAATCTTTTTCGACATTCGCACCGCAGTCGCGAAACACGGCGTATAGGGACTAGCTATAATAGCTATCATTAACTTAAAAACTGCTTATTTTCTCATTAGTATCGGCCGAGGCGCAATCTTGATTATTCGATCGCGCGCCGCTGCTGCACACCCGAGGGTTTTTCAATAGCTGAATAATAAACTCGGTCCCGTTAAAATTTTGAATATCATTTATATTTGTTTTAAACTGTCTTGTAAACAATACATTAGAATCTGCAGGTTGAAGTTTGTATCGAGAGTAATTTTTTTTTTTCAGTCGGTAATCGTCTCGCTTTTGAATGTAAGCTTCCGTGTATTATGAGATCGAAGACTAATAACCTATACACTGTAGCCGATGACGTAACATTCATGTCCCGCAGTAAGTATAAGTAATCGAAACTGGACTCGTACCGATGCTTCGAGTCATAACTGTAATAACGACTACACAAAACGATGTAGTTTACAACCATAGCAGACAGTCCTTTAAAAATTGTTGTTTACTTTGAGATCGTTATGGTAACCGGGAAGTTCCGCACTTGTAATTTTGCGAGAGACCACACATCAAACAATACCTGATGATCAAGAGCACAATGCACAAACTCGTGCACCGAAGGTCTGACCGGAGTGAAGTGAAATCGTCACGGACTGAAAAGCTCTCTGATTGGCGATAGCGTTAAAAATAGTTCCTGGAATCGCACTTTTCCAATAATGAAACCACGAGTTGAATAAATTTGTGCCTCTGCATAGCGGGTAATGCAACTTGCAGCTATACTTCTCGATTCGAGCAGTAGATGTTATTATCTGACTCTCTGACCTTCATAATGAATCTGCAGTTGTACTTCATGCCAGCTGAACTTCGTGTTCGTTCACGAGTTCGAACGAAAGAAAAAAAAACGTGTTATTAATGGACTGGTACTGCTCGCGAACTTTGGCTTCGAGTAACCATTATAATTGGAGGTGCTCTATATGTTTAATGTGAACAATTTATTGTCTGGTACGAGTTAGATAACTGTATACTACATAGTTGTTATTTTTTGATCTTATTATATGGGATATCTTATATCTTAGTAATGGATGGCTATTCGTAGTGAGATCTGATGAAAGTAAAGACTGGTAGCAGCTCATATCGAATTATTGAATTATGGCAAGGAATCGAAATTACAAAGGCAGAGACGTGTTACTTATTGTGAATTAAAAAGCGGTGAAGACTTGCAATAAAAGCGATCGCACTATTTTATTACTATTTTAAATGGTGAAAACGTGCACTGACCCGTGGTGAATTTTATTTTCCTAATTTAAATTTTCGCTACATATGTATACAACTGCATGAACAGTGAATATTCACTATTTGAAAGTGTAGAGAGTAGCAACAACTACATTAATCCAAAGTTGATAAATTTTTTTATCAAGAAATCGTGATTCTCGTTCTTTTAAAAAATCGCTCGTATAGAATAGTCTTTCCGTCCACGTCCTCGAAAACGACTGTTCTCTATCATAAGATCACGCTGCAGTAACAAACGAAAAAAAAAGTATGAAAAGCCAACATTTCGGCAGCGCACACAACGCGTAAATCATTTAAATGAATGCACAAAAGAGAGCATCACGTAATATATCACCAGATACGCAGAATCGTTTACTCCTCTCCTCCTCGAATCTCTTCATTTTTGCTCCTGACAACCTGTCGAACCAGCTTCTTCCAAAAGCACTTATCTCTCGGTCTCGTTCCTCCACAGCGTGACCAATACGGTCAACGCAACAGTCCCCCTCGCGCGCAGGTCTTTTTGCCGAAAATACGCCGATGCTCGGGCACCAACAGTCGAAAGAATGTTGCCCACCGTATATATATATATATACGTCTCGCGTTGTTTTCGTGTATACTATGTGTAACCCGGCGTGGAACATAACGAGCGTCATATTTTTCGCAACGACTTAATGATTTCTCGGATCGCCGGGGTAATGGGCTTTGCACGAAAATAATTATGTTTATGCGTCGGGCCTCCGCGCGAAAGGTTACAATGTACTTTCGCGGAAGTCCGTGCGGTACGAAGCGCGAGGAGAGCTCGCGGATTTTCGCGGTTTCCGCGGGTAGAGCGATGTACACCAAATGTTTTTGTACATAGTGTTACACTGTACGGATTTTTCGTAACGATATTTCGGAGTATATCGCGGCGCACCCCTCGATCAATTCGCGTTGTTAAGGCGACGTTGCCCTGTTTTATAAAACGATACCTGAACTTAATGAAAAGTTAGAATATGAGAGTTAAGAGTCTTCTGAACGTATTGTCATTGTTTTTAAAACATGTTATAATACTCAATTCCGAGGAATGTCAGGTTGGAAATGCTATGCGTAACACGGGCTCTTATGGGGCAGCCTCGAAATAATTAATAAAAACTGTGATAGAGATAACACGCGTGAACAAGCGTCAGAGAATTGATAGAAAAATGTTAATATAGAATAAAACTGCATATAGTTTGATATGTATGTTACAATGTTTTTTTTTTGAAAGATGTTAATTAAAAAGCAGCTCTCGACGAATAACGTTATGTTAAACGTATTTTTATTTTATGTAGCAGAGGCTATCCTCAATTATTATTTTCATTCTCTAATTGATAAAACAAGTGTTCGGAGCTTAATTTGCAAGTATTTTCGTTTTTTTATTAATGTTTTTTAACTTTTGAAATTAAATTTTGTATCGATAATATAGGTCGCTATTACAATTCTGAGCTAGACAGGGAAACGTCCTTAAATTCGCCTATCGCTCGTAATTCATGCAAGAATATTCCGCAGAATATTTTATATATATATATATATATATATATATATATATATATATAATTATATTTATATATATATGTATATCAGACTCGGCGCGACATATTCAAGGCCTCTCGCGAGAAAAAGAGGTGTGCGCGCACCCGTCGTTACAATCAACGCAGAACTCGGCCTGTGACACGCGCAAAATATATTAGATCGAGATTCCCTCCATGCGAGAAGGCACTCGCTTGTGACTTACGTGCTTTACACAGTGTATACACCTGGCCGTGGCACAAGAATTTTTCGCAACTCACCTGAAACAGAAGATAAAGAGAGAATGCGTTAAAAAAGCTAAACGACAAGAATCCATCATATTCCGAGGCAAACTCGGGGAAAATAAGAGCGCATAAATTACTCACAGGGGGGTGAGGAGGGGGAGGGGGGCTAGCAACGCACTTGGTCAAGCGACCCTTTAAAATACCCTCTCCGCCGAACAGTCGAGGCAAAGCATTAAAAGCTCGTTTCACCATTGAAAATATCCGGGAGAGAGAGAGAGAGAGAGAGCCGGTCAGCCCGTTCTAACTGGCTCATCTTCGCCGCGAATTCTCCCCCCCCCCCTCTCTCTCTCTCTCTGGCACACACACACAACTCATCTATATATATAATAGCCCTCGCACGCGAAGGCCAGCAGGAGTTCAGAGCGGAGAAAATGATATTTTACAAAAGGCAATATAACATACGCCGCGGCGGCCGTCTCTCTCTCTCTCTCTCTCTCTCTCTCTCTCTCTCTCTCTCTCTCTCTCTCTCTCTCTCTGCATACCTACATACGCATATACTCTGTGTATATACATATACATGTATGCATATATATGTATATGTATACGCGGGACGATTCGCCGAGCTCGCGCTCCGTGCAAATTGGCCGAGCTCGATGTGCGGCTACCAGCATTTTTTTCTCTTCTTCTTCTTATTCTTTCTTTCCCCGGCTCGCGCTGAGAGACCGGCTATGTGAGGACTCACTCGCGCACCACGCGCGCGCGCGATGGCTATACGGCTTGAAACACACGCGCTCGAGGAAACAATTAGCGAGGGAATCAGATTGGCGTGATTATTCTCTGGAAAATGTATTCCGAACCGGCTTTATATATCGGAGGAAGTTGCCGCCGCCGCCGCGGCCGCCGCTGATGCTTGAGTTGTATATACGCAGACACACATACATATATATACATATACATGGTGTGTACATATACAAGGTCCGAGTCGTCCGCGCGGCGCAGAGATATCCCGGCGAGACAATACGCGCGAGAGATATATTCGTCGCAGCTTGAATTATATATTCGGGAGACACGGGGGGGGGGGGGGCGGCTTCGAAAAGCGTCGGCGATCCGTCGCCGCATTGTTCGGCCGGGTTGGCTGCGCGGTACACACTTTATACGCGTTTTATTTGGTTTACGACGGGAAAGCCTTAGCCGAGAAATTAGCGCCGCGCGATATCCTCCGTGCTTTATTTATATCGTAGTCTATACTGCGATTTAATCGATGCATTATCGTTACAGTCGATAAATACACAGACACGGCCGTATAATAACTATAATCAAATTCACTTAGCAATGTTTTCGCACGTGTATATATGTACTATATATAGTGTATATATAGGACTCGCGCGTGAGTTTCGCTGACGCGCGGCGCAATTATGCCCGATATAGCCTACCTCTATATACTCGTCAATCGTTATGGTCAATCTTGAAATTACAAACGTGTCGCGCGCGCACTGCACCGCGTGTATATATACGTTTTATCGTGTGCTCGACTATAAATACGACGTTATGACGTAGATGGCTTGAGTGTATGCAGGGGTGCGGTTGCACACCGCGCGTTGATTGCTGAAAATGTGCTCTCGCTCTATACATATAGCCGTATCCCGAACTTTAAATATACCTCTCGTGCGTCGCGCTTCGTATTAATGTGTTTAAGAAATTAATGCACAACGCGCGCGCACCTGTTGATGTGTATGTGTATATATATATATATATATACAGCACAAATTTGGCGTATCGAGATTGACGTGGTGAGATAAAGTATCATAAAGTTCTTTGTGAAAAACGAGAATTGGGGTGTGTGCGCAAGGGGTAGGGTGACATCGATGATGAATGTGAGAACGTATTGGATTACAAGGAGGTAGGAACGGCCCAATATTTCATTTATTGTTTTTTTTTCGTTGTTTAACGATGTTATCTGCGATGTTTAATTATTAATTTTTATCAAACTATTTAAGGACAGAGTCGTATACGTAAATTAACAATATTCCAATAATTTGCAATTCCCAAACGAGCGCCGACTTCATTCCGAGGTCACTATAGTGCTGCACGGCACGGCTAACAGTTCTCCATTCGATTTTTAATGGTGTGAGAAAATGCAGATGAAACAGTATATATCGCCAGGCAATACGAGAACTACGTCTCGGAGAGCCGTGCGGTCACCTATTCATCACGTCGGATATATGCGCGGTATCTCCTTATCTCGCCTCGTCACAATTTTCCTTAATGTCGTTAGCGGCCGCATTGGTCTGCTTTTATTTTTCTTCTTGCGTACTCCGAGCGATGAATATTTCTCACAACGCATATCGGACCCCTCGAAAACCTTGATTCCCCTTCCACATTACGTACTTTAAACCCTGCGTATACACAGAACGTCTTTGAAAAGGCTAAGCACTTTCCCGAATGAGTTCCTGGGAAATCGTGATTTTTCGCACGAGTAGCTCGCGCGCGGCAGAAACTTTGTGCGTTACAATGATTACAAATGAGGGGGATTACATATATCCCTCGGCAATATAGTGGCCGCAGTAATGATCTTCCAACACGCAGATTCGAATTAAAGAAAAACAAACAGAGAAAGAGAGAGGGAGGGGGGGGATCGAATCTTTTGTGCGTAGCGGGTAAGTGCCGGAGAGCTATGCGAGTGATCGATTCGCGCGTGCGGAGAAAGTAATTACCGGTAATAACGCCCCGTGTCATCGGGCGCGTCGAAAGAAATCGAGGCGACGAAGAGTAACGCGCGCAAGTTGCGGCCAATGAACTTATACATGTATAAAATATCGATATAGTGTATTAGACACGTGTAGACGACTGGCACGTCGAGATCGATAAGCCGGAAAAATAGAAGACGAAGCGAAAGCTGGCACAACAATTAGCCTTGGGGCGTCGCGCTTGCTGCACTTTTTGGGGGGTGGTCCCGCAGGATTTCCGCGACGGCGAACGAGCAGCGTCACGTCCGATAAAAATATATGTAAAGCACGAAGTTTTATCAGCGCATCGAATTGCTTTCGAAGCCACGTGCGCGCGTATGTCTTTGCCGTAGAATAAGTCGAGCTTTTGTTAAGTAACGAGAAAAATAGTATGTATACAGTATACATGTAATGTGTACCCACACGTGTGTCGATTACCCGAGGATGACAGCAGCGTTCACACTGACTGAACGAGCGAAACGCAGGCTTACATATAGCTGCAGTTTACGGCGGGATCGATCAGAACGAATAAGCTGGATTGGATGGATGAATCGGCGGTTTGCCAGAAGAGAGAGAGAGAGAGAGCTAAGTATATACAGTACGTGGGGGGTACATCGGTATATATAACGCACGTGCGGGTATAGCTGTCGCTGGTGCGCGCATACTTTTGCATTCGGTTTACACTGCCGGCGAGCCGTATTTTTCCGGTAATCCGAATCCCCGAGACGGTACGCACGCGCACTACTGGCTTATTGGCAAAAACACGGCTGTATTGCATTACAAGCGAGCGGGTGACAAGGCGCGAGGTACACACTGCGCTATATAGTCGTTATGGACACACATGTCAGGGACTGATGATATGCTTTCTTTGCGCATCCCGTATTATACGAAGCGATGGGAGCTGTCCGCTCGCTTTGTTTTATTTGGGTTTTGCCGCTGATGGTACACACACGTCGTGTTCCGTCGTTTATCCAATTAATCATGCGATGTAGTGTCAGCATTGTTCAGGTCGTCCTCTGATTATATTTGAGGTATCGTTGCGTAAGGGCAGTCGCGTAACGGAGATCGAATCGCAATGTTTTGCTTCGGACGCCGGAGAAGATATTTTTACTATAATTGTTTGTTATAAAACTAATGTTTTAGTCGCAAGTTTTGCATATGGGAAAATTTAAACAATGTTTTGTTTCAAGTCAGACGAAATAAAAATATTGCTGAAAACACATAATTTATTTTATAAATTAAATAGTTTAAATAAAGCGATGATAAACTAGCTACAAAAGTGTATGTACACAGTCTCTTATTTCATTTGTGTTGTTTTGAAAAAATAAACTAGTTTAGTAAGTACCGCTAGGGCACGACTCGTATAAATTCAACTCTCGAGCCGTGAAATAACTGAGCGTTTATTCCATGAGAGACATTTAGATCCAAATAGATTCACGTGTATAAACAGAAATGCAGTTTTCCGGATGAGTGCAAATTAGGAATTTCGAGAAACTATTAGCGCAATACGATTAAATATATATGCAAATCCAGGTTAAAATAATATCAAAGCGTACAATAACTGTAAATTCCATGAGAACAAGTCAATACCGATTTAGCGAGAAATCACAATTAATAAAATCCAATATTCGTAAACAAATAATTATAAACATTCAGATCCATAATTAAATGAAAAATACAGCAAAACGCTACGCGAGCCCATTGTCGATCACTTCGCTCTCGATTCCGCGAAAAAGTCCCTCGAAAATTGCGCAATACCTTAATATCCCCAATCCCGGCACATCAGAGTCGAGCAATTATCACAGCTATACCGACACACGGCTCCCGAGACGCGGCAAAAGCTTCCCCATTAAATCCATAACGCCGCATCTACCAACGGATCTTTCACTTTCACCGCCTCTACATACAAACTCGAGTGAAATATTCGCAACGTTCCCTTTACACAACCGCACACATCTCTCGGTCCCACGATAAGACACTCTCGAACAGCATCATGGGAAAGTGGCGTCGAGCGATATATTCAACCGACCAAAATTCGCTCCCTCCCCCCCCCCTCCCCACAGGACCTTACGTAACACTATACGCCTGACCTCAGCACCTACACACACACACCACACAGTTGCGGCAGTAGTAACATCTCGCGGCGGCACAGCATCGCAGTAGAAAGAGAGAGAATCGCGCGAGACTATTAACGCCGTAACGGCCGTATTTGGAGCTGACGGCGGCGGCGCCGCCGCCGAGAGAACCGCACCCGCGTTTTGCAATCTCTCGCGGGCATTACCATCGCCGGCGACTTCTATCTACTGCGCGCGGGCCCTGCCAGAACGGGAGTGCGCGCGACTCGGAATGAGGATCGGCGGACGTGTCTATGCGCTCTATGTACATATATATATATATATATATATATTTATATATATATACGATAGAGGGAGAAGAGTGGACGAGAGAAACAAAAACGTGTATTATAACCGACGACGACGACGACGAGCTAATGAGATGGAAAGTATATATAAGAACGAGTCTCTTATGGAGAGAGAGAGAGAAAGAGCATTTATAGGCGAGGTGCCCCGCGCGCCTGTGTAAAGCCATCGAATCGGCAAAAAGAGAAAGCCCTTCTGTTCCCATAGAATTATCAAGCCGCGCGTACGCCGCGGACGTATGAATTGGACACGCGGGGAGGAGGAGGAGGAGGGGGGGGGGGGGAGAAAGCGCGCGTCGAGGAGGAAGTCGAAGAATCCGAGCTCCGGGGGCCGAAGTAGACGAAGATTTATTATGTGCATAAAGGACCATCTTTCGCGCGGAGGCGCGAGAGACAGAGAGAGGGAAATTGGAAATTCGAAGCGCACCGAGATATAATGAGGTGTATACACAAAAGCTTGTGCTTTTCCATAACGAGGAATAGGCATCGCTCGAGTTGCCGTTTGCGTCGTAAGCGCGAGACTATCCGTATGTGTTTTATGAACGTATAGAGAATGTTTGCAAAACTGAGCTTTTATTGTGCGCGCAAGCGCAGCGACTCGAGTGATAAATCGCTGACTTTTCAGCGCCGCCGATAATGCGTCTATCCGCGCGAGCGCGAATGTGCATTTATTAAGTAGAATGAGTCAGTATAGGCAGGTACGGTAAGACCGCTGTAGGCTTACTTTTTTTTTTGTTTTTCGCTCTTTTCTCGTCTTGTTCATCAATCATCCGCAGACGGCTGTTGACGGATGAATCGTAGCGCTGGAGCTTGTTTAATTCGTGTTTCCCGGCGATTTGTCAATTTCGACAACAAATATGCAATAATTCCATCGATTATACCCGTACGCGGCCGTAAATTACAATCTCGCGATGCAGCGCGCGATTGTGTATACTGCGGTTATATGCCTGTGAGTCGTTAAGTAGTGTTGGTATACGATATTATTTGTTTTTCCTGATTATTTGTTTTTCGTCAACACGTATATGACCAATTCTCCTGGAAAAACGCACTTTTCGAGGGTCCAGAAATAAAAATTTTTTTTTTTAATCTAGAGATTTCGGACCGATGAGACTTTCTTCTGTAAGCCGAAAGATAGTCAAAAGTGCAGAGGAACGTATGGGAAAAGTTACTAGTAACCATATTTCTGAGCCATTTTTCTTTTTTTTGTACAAAAAATAAATGTGTCAAAATACTGAAATAATAACGGCAACGAATGTTTCCGAGGCACAAATAAAATTTTAAATTGCACTACAATAAAGTACAAAAAAAGAGATTCAATTTAAAGAAAATGTCCAGATTCGATGCTCTGATCAAAAGTTATTTCCGTTTACAAAAAATAAATAAATAAAAATCCGAATAGCCGATATTTCCTTTTTTTCTCAATACACCCCCATGTTAAATTCTCATGTTCCGTGTTTCCCATGTTTCTCTGCATTTTTGACTAACTTCTAGCTTACAGATGCAAGTCTGATCGATCCGAAACCTCCAGCTTTAAAGAAAAGTTTTCGACTTCTGAACCCCCCGAAAAGTGTATTTTTTTCTAGGAGAACTGGTCATATACATAACACTCGACTGTAAAACGGGGGTAGTGTCGAACGACGCTGTGGTACATTAAAAAACCTTACGGAGTCGCTAGAAAATAAAGCGCTAGAAACGATTTCGCGCGCACTGCGGCGCGATACGCGCAGTACCCACAGCGACGCGTAATTCATTCTCGCGCAGAGACTATAAGAAAGGCCTCTGCCCGCGTATCCCGTCGTGTGGCTCTCTCGCCCGAGCCCAAACGTATACAGACGCGTACGCCAGAGTCTGATGAAGATTGATCGGCGCCTGATTAATTATACCGCGAGGGGAGGGAGAGGGAACGGGGGTGACAGTCAAAAATCGACGTCTGTAACACGCATTTACGGTATATATACATATGTGTATATATATATCGCGCAGGTCTGGCGCGCGCAACGAAAAGAGAGATATAGACACGCACACGGCGCAGGAGCTAAGAGACGAGAGGATAAAGATAGAGCTTGGAGAGAAGAAAAAGACACGACTCTAGAGAGAGAGAGAGACGGCGTGAGCAGCGGCAGAAAAGGTCACGAGCCTGCGCGAAAGGGAGAGAGAGGCTATACAGCAGCAGCAGAGATTCCGACGACGGCAGCAGCAGCAGCAGCAGCAGCTGAAAGTCGTCCTGAGGGAGAGCGAAGAAGCGCAGTGGCGAGAGAGAGAGAGAGAGAGAAAGATACACTCGCGCGCCGCGAGGAATTCCGAGCATCGCCATGTCGGGCGAGATCCTTTAAATCGCCTCTCTCAGCCTCTCTCTCGCGTGCGCTCCTCTTTTTTTCACGGCTTCGCGAGAATCGACGACAAAATAGGGACGAGAGCTGACGCGCGCGCTGCAGCTGGTGTCTTATGTCACTTTTAAGCCGAGGCCGTTAACGACGAAGACGACGACGAGGACGACGACGACGAGCCGAGAGGAGAGATCTGCTCTACGGAGACTGCACTGCATAAAGGCGCAGGCATATATATACAGATAGATATACACGTGAGTCATACGCTCGAAGCGAGAGAGAGAGCGATCGTATACCTTCTCGCGGCGATCGTTAATTACTCTCCCGCTGCAGCAGCAAAAAATCTGACGTTTTACACTTTGTTTCGGGGGGCAGATCTCGTCGTCGTCTCCCCCGATACTCGCGTGTGTATAACATCGTCTGTCTCGCTCTCTCTTTCCGACGATCGAAGCTTTACAATCACGTCTTCATTTTTAACGATCCGAGAGAGAGAGAGAGAGAGAGGCCTTTTTGCCGCCGATCAGCCGATTGAGATGTTTTGCGAGGAAGGGCGATCCGATGAAAATCCATAAATTTCAAATATAATTTAATACGCGAGTAATCGATGCGCGCGCGCGCGCGCGCTCGCAAGAAGCGCACACGCGTGAGACACCCGACACGGCGAGTTTCTTATCTCCGGCTTCCCTAGAAATTTCTAAATCATTCCGCGCACGTCCCGAACGGGATCTATATAGCGTATATACGTATACCTATATATATATATACGAGTCTCGCCGTATGTGTATATAGCCGCGCGCGAACAAAAGTATCGAATTCGCATCGAGAGAAAAGAAAGAGAGAGAGAGAGAGAGAGAGACGCCCGATGCCTGCGCGCAAAAAGACAAATGAATCGACGTGATGATGTTTCATTCGCATCGCAGAGTCGCACCTCCTCCCTTTTTTGCCACCGCCACCGCCGTCGTCGTCGTCGTCGTCGTCGTCGCCCACGTCAAACGCGTCCGTTATAGAAAACCTTTATGACCTTATCGACGGATGGGGAGGCCGATCTGTCGAGTCGATTTTCTCTCTCTTTCTCTCACTCTGCCGTTATCGATGAAGCTTTTTCGACGCCTCTCTCGCGTTGAGTGTCTTATATAGTGTCCAACGCGACGATCGATTTCTAGACTGATTGCCGGGAAATTCCATGTCATAAACGCGCACGCCTCTCGCGTCTGCGTACACACGCCGCGCGTCCACAGCGTTTTCCGAGGAATAAAAAAAAATAAAATAGAAAAACACAAGAAGCGAGTCGCGATTAAGGCCGAGAGAGTCTGGAGAACGACTCTGCGGCGGCGGCATTGTGAGATAGCAGGCCAGACGCTCGCGCGCGTATATATTGCGTGCGAAGCTTCAGTTCGCTCTGGAGGTGGGGTAAAAATGTGCTTTGGTGCGCCAGGGAAACGAGTTTTTAACATGCAATCCGAGTAATTGAGATTCCATACGGCTATACTTATTTGCCGGCCGGCCGGGACTTGGTTAAATTCAGAGGCCGATCTCCTCGCGCGTTAACGATGTGTTGGCTAATTGTTGGTTAACTTTGAACGGCGGACTAATGAGATTACGCTGTTGGATTTGAAAATTCGATGTTACTTATCCATCGGCGGGCAGAGAGCATCGCGTGGAAAAAATAACGAGCTACGAAAACACGACTCGGCTCCGGCCCGAAGCTCCTGTAAATGCATAGGCTTATATCGCAGGCCGAGGCTTGCAAATTTTCTGTGTGTAAAATTACGCGAACTGGATGGGGTATCGCGAAATTTTTCTCATGTTCGATGGTCGATATAATTTATCGGAGAAAAAAGAGGAACGATTAATTTGATGGTACAATATAGGGCCGTAATAAAGGGTAAATCAAAATAAACAGGATTTATCTATCGGCTGAATCTTGGTTCGTGAGCTTAATGCAAGACCGTTCCACACAATCGAGGTCAGGCTGCTTATACTTAGTTCAAAGCAACTTTTACTTGAGACCATTCAATTGTTCATGGAACAGCTGTCCGAAGGTCGGTCAACCTTGTAAAAGCTGTCGCGATAAATCCGGTACTGTATAGCAGCTATTATTACTAGAGACAGAAAAAAATGACTTGTTTGTAACTGCAAAAAGCGCAAAAATAAAATTACAACAAAACCACGAGATTCGCTTGTCCTCCAGTTACGTAATACAGTTTATCGTTTCTCCAAGTTTCATTAGGTTTATATTTTAATGCTTGAAAGACAAAATTTTGTATAACGTTATTCCCATGATGCGTTATTCATATTTTTTCACGCTTTTCTACAGTTTTCAATTTTCATTGAAAACTTTGTAGAAAAATAGATTATCACAGATGAATAAGGGTTACTTCTTGGCTTATACTGCAGTATAATTTGTATCATTACTTCTAAGCAAATGAATCATTTCTTTCGTCTCCTGCAGATATCGTGCAGGATATCCTGCAGGAATTCCTACATGAAATCATGCATGCACTTCGCATTTTTTTCCACTTTTTCCACGCGGGTATTAAGATGTAGACGAAAAAATTTGTAGAAAGATAAATTACTACCTAACGGAGAGCCGTACTGTGCCATGGCTCATTGCAAGTTAATGTACATAATTATTGTTATTTCTAAGCAAATGAATTATATCTTTCACTTCCCTTACAGACATCGTGCAGGATATCCTTCAGGATTCGTTGTAAGAACATTTTACAGAAAAAAGTTTAAACATTGTATTTAATACACGTACGGAAATACATTTACTTAAGTGTGAATTTATGTTTTTAGATGAAAATAATACGATGTTTAAACTTTTGTTTTTATAAAGTGTCCGAATGCAGGGTGTCCTCTAGGATCGACAGCAGGTTGTTTCCGAACGAACAGTATTTTGGCGTAAAATTCAAATTTTTAATCTACTATCCGCAGAGCTCTTTGACAAAAGACTATAAAATAGATAAACCGTATTCGGTCCATCAATTATAATACATACAAGGAATTTAGCACGCGCTTCCCGCGCGATTCGGATTGCGTTTTGGGCTCCATGTATATGTCAATCATAAACTATGAATTATGCTAACCGTAAACAAATTTACTTAGCATCACTTTTTTAAAGAGGATACTTCGCACTCGATTTGGGTTATGTTTTGCACTCAATATATCAGTCATGATTTATGACTCATGGTAACCATACTCATGTCTACTTAGCAACCAATCAGAATTTTGTATTAAATAAATTAAATTATAACTTTTTTAAAGAGGATATTGCAAAGGGATAAAGTGCAACCAACCATAGTTACGACGTCACATAAAATTCAACCAGATTTAATTTTACCAATTGTCATTCATATATTCTAAATGACGGACCTAATAAAATTTTCAATGCAAGTATATCCTATACTAAGCGCACCTTAGTACAAAATCCACACCGACACTTTCTGCTCTCGACAAACGGCGCTAGTGAATCAAGAAAAATGCGAGAAACGAAAGGAGGACAAAAGCCGTGCATGCCCTAGAGAGTTGCCTGCATTTATTTTCCATTCGCTCGGTTCGCACGCCAGCGACAAGGTACTAAACTTGCTCAGAGAAAAAAAAGATAGCGAAGAAAATAAGCTATCGACCGTTTAAAAAAAAGTTGAATACTTGTACTAGTGTGTTACCTATACCAAAAATATTTTTTAAAATATATTATCGAACCTTATCCCAACCGGACATTCATCCGCAAAATCTGCGCGATTCGACCTCCTCACCCCTCCCACACTGTAATCTGGCGAAACTCTCCTCCGACACGAAGCTTCCTTCCCTCCTCGCCTCGAGGTAGCAAAAGTCGAAACTTCCTCAATTGTTTTCAGCGAGCTTATCTTTCCGGAGCGTACAGCCGCCGTATCCATAGATATACGTACTGCACCGTGCCAGCTTTTTTCAGCTCTGAAAGGGCAAAGGGATTGGGGAGGGGAAGGGGGGGGACTGCTCTGCAACCGGTTTCCGCAGAACAAGGAGAGGATCCGCGCAGCTTTTGTTCGCGCTATGTGCGCTGACGTAACCGCGCGAGAGATTCCATCTGCGGTCGTCTGCGGCGATTTAAGGGCCTACTCCGGGCGAACGACGTGGAACAAAAAAAAAGCAGGCAAAAAAAGAAATTGACCGCGCCTCGAGACGAGAGAAGCTTTCGCCAATTCCGAGCGGACAGATCGAGCTTTTGTACTCCTGTCTGGGTGCTTATTGATTTTCGATGAATTGAGGACCGGATAAACGGTGGACGATTACCATAACACGTTTGGGAGGGAGCAGCTTCCGTTCGCTGGTCCCTTTCGAAGAAGAATCGATTTCTGAAGAGGCATTGCACCGACTCGAGAGTCAGGGGAATGGGATGGTAGGGCTGGAATGTATGTTGTTCACTAATTGATAATTCGTTTCAAAGTTAGAAACATCGTACTTTAGAATTTTATTGAAATCCACGGTAATGATTTCATTTTACGATTGTGTTCAATTGCAAATCAGTGGAGCAAATGATCGTAATTGTACATCGGGTATTTTAAATGTCATAACTTAGGTAACCTGTTTTGTGGAGTCGCGAATGTTTTGGAATATAAAATAAATGGATTATTTATAATTGCCGCAGAAACCAGCTCGTTATGGAACGTTTTCCTACCGTTTCCTGGAAATGCGGATAGCCTCCGTTTGATCGAGTGAATTTCTAGATTATGGATTATATCCCGACGCATTAATTAAATTTGATCGCTGTATTACATACGTAATTAAGTAATACTTAATGTTTATCCTACCGATGCTATGTTTAATAATGATTTTGAAAAAAGAATTTGCGTAATAGAAAGCTAAAAATGTTAATTGGTTGGGAATTATTAAGACTGAAAATTGAAATAAAAAGCTGCCCTGTACAGTGTACAGTACGGGAAAAATGCAAATAGTTTTTTTATCGTCCAACATTAAAAATTGCTCTAAACTAGTATTTTCATGGAACGTTCTTCCACTCTGTAGGAAGCTATCGAGGGATTGTACAGTTGCGGCTAAAAACGAGCGTTTTTATCATTGCTGAATAAACTATGGCCAGTTACCGAATTTTATTGCGCAAGTAATATTCACGTAGCTTGAATACTATTTAGAAAGTTGGCGAGTTCGTTTTCAGGTCACTCGCGTTTTCAGCACCCAACCGATAACAGCTGTATCGATAAATTTAATTGGAGCACATTTATTTGCGATATTTTTACCCAAGTTGAAATATAGCTGTAAGTGTGCATGACGATGCATTACAACAGGAGTTAAAATTGTAACTCCAAATAAAGCATAGTAGAGACAAATGAATTTTTATCGTTCTTATTCTGTCTGCAATAAAGTCTACGTCACGCATCTCGCTTTGCAATAAGATTTGCCAATTGGTGCATTCCTCTGCAATTGCGTCGACGGAATGATGAGCGGTAATGAAGAATAGCAAATGCATTAGTTTTTACATGCAGTCCTTAATACGTACAAGGCTCTATTCCGTTCTTGATTACCCCCCCAACTCATCAGCGACGACTAGATTTTTCTTCGCGTCCGACGTCGAACGACTGATTTTTCAATTGGGGTCAAGTGAAAGGAACAACTACAAAAATTCTATTCCAAACTCCGAATGTTTTCGAAGATTTTTAATTTTCCCTGCCGTTACTTCGTCAATTAGCTTATCTCGTGCAACTCTCTAAGAAAGTAAAATCTTTCGAATCCCGCACAACATTTCTGGTTCAATCTCAGCGCGACGACGATACTTTCACCCCCTCGGAAGCATCGTAAAGTTGGCGAAAACCAATTTATTTGACAATCACTGTACGCGCGATTTCCCATAGCCGGCAGCAGCAAACATGATCATTACCATCATCATCATCATCATCATCTCCACTATCATAATAATAATAATCGTCATCATCATCATCATCATCACGATCGACCACAAAATAGAATAAAATTTCCGCCATCAGCTCATACACATCCATCCTTTCCAGCGCAATGCATTTCCTATACGCATATCCAAGCGAAATTCCTCAATTTCCTGGAAAAACTATTCCATAGGAGGCTTCGTCTTCCCTCTCCATCTTCCCGATCTCCGATCCAACCGCCGCCGCAGCATCAGATAGCCTCGTATATACCGGCAACAAAAACTCGGCCTTAGCACACCCGAAGACCCCCACCAGATTTATAAGACACAGGGCTGCGGACGAGAGAAGCAGGAGCGTCCCGTGGAAGAGCCGACTGCGCCGTACACACCGGCTATGTACACACTGTGCGCCCATGCAGTGCACCGGGAGAGAAAGAGGTGAGAGAGACAGAGAAGTGAGATAGAGTGACTCCGCCTATAGAGCTCTCTCTCTCTCTTTCTCGGGGCGCGCGAGTATCAGCCACGTGTATTCTTGCCTCTTATATACCTCCTCATTCTCTCTCTCTCTTTCTCTCTCTCTCTCTCTCTCTCTCTCTCTCCATCCGCGAAATGAAGACGACGAGCTCGTCCGCTCCAGGACTGCCTCCAGGTCCATCCTACGGCTGCCCCGAGAGAAAGAGAGAGAGAGACTATTTATGTTTTGCGTTTTCGCTTTCGCGCGGAATATCGTGCGGTTTCCAGGACGTGTATATATATATAATACGCGAGAGCCGCGCGGATAGGCTTAATTGAAAACACGCTTCTCTCTCTCTCTCGCTCATCGACTTTTTCCTCCCGTTTCACACACGCGCATCTCGCGAAAGCTATACGCGGTGTGACTCGCTCTTCGCATAGATACACACACACACACACACACACACACACACATATATATATATATATATATATATAAATAGGATTAACCGGAGTGTAGGGATCGAGATATCGCGTTCGGCAGTGGACGCGCGACAAATCCTCGATGCGGATTCTCAGATATACAGCAGCGCTGGATCGCCTTGGCGAGCGATTACGTTCGCGTTGCGGTGCGTTTCTTTCTGACGGTCGAGATGGAGAGAGAGAGAGAGAGAGCGCGTGTGGCTTACATTATACCGCTGCGTGCAATTTTCACCGCGTGTATACGTAGGGAGATAAGGATTTTCCTCGACGAGGTCCTGTTTCCCACCGCGGCTAGGACGAAGACGACGACGACGGCGGGGACCGCAGTAGGTCGCACATGAGAATACGACGGAATAGATAAGGATCTCTCGACGCGTTGCGTTGAAATAGACGAGCGCTTGCTTAATTAGTCGGTGTGTCAGCGACGTTCATATACCGTCTCCTTGGAAGGGAAGCGGCAATTAGTTTGCGCCCCGTTATCGCGAGATTAATTCGACGAGGAGATTCAAATAGGTGTCAAAACACGGGGCTATGGGATACTGCATTATCGCTCTTACCCTATATACACGGACAATCCGGAGACACGTGCTCGCAAAGTTTAATGCGTCCGCCTCGTATAATCGGTAATTATTGCGCCGTCGAATGTGTGCAATCTTAACGCGCTGCGCACTTTTCGATGCTTAGTATACCGGTATCTTATCGAATCTCGGAAGGCGTACGGGTTGCGCGTTGGCCGTATGTATATTAGTCAATTTTGAAGATAAAAGCGTTGCATTAACGTTATTATACGATCCCCGTAAAGATTTAAAAAAAAACCGGTTCCCTCGTTCTCGGCCGTATCATTATAGCGATTGAAGAAAAAAAAATAAATATTTTTACACCGGGAATTTTAGCCCAGCGCTGCACACACACACACACACACACACACACACACACGAGCCAGTAGGCTTTTTAAGCGCAACTTAATTAAAGCACAGATACGGATCTCTCGCGCGCGCGCGCGCGCTGATAAAAGCCGCGCAAATTTCCCTTTTTCATCAATTAGTTCGGAATACATTAATGCAGGGCGAAATCTCGTAAACCCGGCGGGCAATCAGGAGGAATAGCCGCGGAAATAACGATCGTTAGCGCGGACTTACGCACTTAATTGCGTCCGCCCCAAGACTTTGGTGGGGGGGGGGGGGGATTTGCATCGAGGCGGACACACGAGCCCATTGTGAGGGAGAGACGACAGAATTTATCGCGACGGACAATTAATAAATATTATACAAGCGCTCGTATACGGCTCCGAACGACAGCTGGCTCTCGATATTACAAAGGCGCCCGCGGAATTCAATGCTCGTCGACGGCGCTGCGGCTCAGTATACGGCGGGGGAGAGAAAAAGAGGTATACACTCTCGCGACGAGTCTCTCGATGCGTTACGCGCGTGCCAGTGCGCATCGCGGCGACTTTTCTTTTTCTCTGCGCTTCTCGAATTTCGCTGGATTATCGAGTGGGTGTGTATGTCGATCGCGCGAACACATAGCATCGATCGGAATAATTAGATCTCGATCGGTAAGTCAAGCGCGCGCGCGCATAGAAAGTGAACGAGCTCGCGTTGAGATTCTTATTGCCCCATTCGTTTTGCTATATACGCGCGCTATCTTCTTCTTTTTGCTCCTCGGTTTTTCCTGTTCGATACATATAGCTCTCGCACTCTCGCCTTCTCAACGAATTTCCGCGCGCGCTGCGAATTACAATCCTGCTGCAGGATTTTCGCGCGCTTTTTTCAAATTTATTTCACGCTGCACATGTACGCGCGTAGAGGCGCGCGCGTACATAAACCGACGACTTTGCGCATTGATTGCGGATACGCGCAAGGTTTAATCTTTATAGCGCGGGTCTACATACAGGGGGATTGAATTTAATTGTATAATGCTTTGATAAGGAAAGCTATTTGTTGGCGCTAATGGCGCGCTTTATGCTGTTACGTATATATCGGAGCCGTTATGCATTTCGTTGCGTATATATATATATATGTATGTGTTATTATAAGCGCTCGAAATACGCAGCTGATCTGAAATGTATGCATATTTTTCTCGAGGCATAAATCATACGGGAGTAAATTAAAGTTTAGCGTATACATGCACCGGCGATATAATTACTGTGGGTAACGTACTTCGCTCGTTGCAGCGAGCCATACGTCATGTTGGTATGACCATTCGAACTCGCAAGTGCGAAACACCCCTTTTTCCAGTCGATTTCGTAAGATCAATATAGTTGGTAAAGTTTTTCTACCAGAACGCCATATATATTCGTAGTTTTCTGTTTTAGCGTGTGAATCATTTCGTTCGTTGTAACTTAATCATAATTCGAATAGTTATAGTAAATAAGATAAAATAATTGCAGGAACAGTGGTTTCTGACACGTGCGTAGCTTTGAGGTACATAAGGATACACTTTTAAATTGTTAAAAAAACAGAAAAATTTTATTATAATTTTTAAACAAAAAAATAAATTGAAAAGTTATACAAGAAGATAAATAATTGACAATAAAATGTCACGCCAACATAAAAATATACTAGAAATTATCATTTTTTAACAATTCAAACAAGTGCATCCGTTCAATCCTGCCCCTAAGTAAATATCATACACTCCTACATCCCGATCCCCGATACAATAGATTTCACTGTATATCCCTTTTGCCTCTCGCATCGAGATGATCGCATCGACAAAAGAGGCGCGCACTCATTCATACCCGCGCGCGCGCGCCGGAGACATATCCACGCGAGATCTCCGCGAGACCTCGACAACAAATCACTCCTCTCCGAATCCGAAATCCTTGGCATATAATACCAGGAGGAGAGGCATGAACTTCTCATTTTTTTTTTACCCTCCCTCCCTCCCCCTCCGAGACACACGCGTGTGAAAGCTCGGAGGGAAATCACAGGATATAGACGGCAATTACTTTCGCAGATAAGCAATTCCGTTTCTCGCTGCGGAGCGCGCGCAGACCCGCGCCGTCTCTTTGTTGTATCCCTTCGTTTATTACGCGGAGCGCGAGCCCTTTAACCGTGTTTCGTTGCGCGCTGCTAACCGACTTAAAATTGCGGTCGATTACCGGATAAATGGAGCAATTCATCGGGCGGATTTTTTGCCCGGGAATTCCGCGAGAAACCGAGACGAGAAAGAGAGAGACGCGAGCGCGGCGGTTAATAAAGGACAGAGAAGCGGAGCAGCTCGTCGAAGGAGAGAGAGAGAGAGAGAGAGAGCCAATTGCAAATGCAGCGCAGTAGTGCAGACTCCGGCGCAGTATGACGAAAGTGAGATAAGTGGACCGCCTAATTCATGCAGGAATTTCGCCATCAAATCGCGCATTCTCGACCCGCCGCGCGGGGATAGGAAATCTTCGAGCCGAGAGGGGCTTCAAGCGTATAGTTCTCATCGGATTCAGGGGATAGAGACGATCTGTGTACTTTTGCGGGTTTCAATATTTCAGGTGGTTTTTGCGTTTATGGATGCTTTTTAGCGCGTCGATTGTTCGGAGAACCGAGAAGCAGGGTTACGTGGAGTTTATTGCGTGAAAAAGTTTCGCTTAGTTTATGTCTAATTTTCACCGATTATTCGGACGATTATTCATTTTTAATACAAAAATTAGTAAGTTGTAAGTTTTTCAACGAAAATCACACGCCGCAAAATGTTTCTCCTTCCGATCAATGCAAGAATCATTATTCGACACAAAATTTCCAACGCGCCACACCCTCGTGTCTCTACACCCGATTAAAATTCATAATTCACAATTAACGCCCGGGAACTATTAAATCAAATCATCATTAATTATCCGCAGTGCCTATATCAAAATTCACGTGCGTGCGGAAAATTTCCTTCCACCGCCGCGCGCATTACACATACGCATTTACATGAAAATTCAAGCGGAAATTTTTAACCGTCCTCCTCCTCCTCACAGTTTTGCTGTACACCGCGGACAAAGGATCACGAGACGAGACAAGACTCGGCCGGAGAGATTTTCGCAGAAAGCCGCGCGTGGAGAGGGGGGAGGATAAAAGGGTGCAAAATTATGAATTTTCCTCGCGTCAATAGGCGCGAGACGGTGCAATTACCCCTGTCGTTTACCGAGAGGTCTTCCAATTAATTTTTTTCCCCTCGCGGCCGCAGCCCCGCATATCTCGACACGCGGAAAAACGAAGGAGCGAGCGAGAAGGAGAAATAAAGCGAGGCGCGATAGGATTGCGCCGCGGAATCGACTGATGACTGTGTTTGAGCCGATGCGAGCGCGTGTGCGAGTTGTACGCGGAATGAGTAAACAGGCGAGTCGACTGCAGCGGGCCGGCGACGCCAAGTCTCTCCGCGAAGACTGAATAATTTTCGCGTTAATGCGCCGCTATAGATATGCTTCCGCTCGGGTGAGTAGGCCGCGAGATAGTTGTGTTTACATTTTACAAAAATTTATTGGTTGAAATGTATGTATCGAGGTGAATTGAGCTTCGGCTAATTTTTTAGAGTCGTATATTATAGCTGATTTTTAAAATTCGTTGCACACCGCATTCGATTCACACACGCGCGCGACAGCTGTTTGGATATAACAAGCTGCAGCAGATGAGCTCATGAATTATACTTAGAATTTTAAAACGTCGTGACGCGAGCGACGCCGCGCAAGATTTTACACGCGACGCGACGTTATATTCCGCGAGTATAATTCAATTGCATCTCCGCGTTCGTATATTGCTTTCGAAACGCAAGTAAATGGGCTGTAAAGAAATTTCTGACTCATCGCGTTTCCGTACAATACTTTCTCGCCGTACAAACACACCTATAACTCGAGGTTGACGCCTTTTTTCCTCCATTGTATACGAAGACGCTACGTTATACGCAGTCGTTCAGTCGGTCTCGTTTCCAACTAATAGGTCACAGCGCAGAATTACACCGTCTCTATATCTATACACACAATACCGACACTCCGAAACGCGCAGGTGAGAAACGACGCTTGACTAATTGATTCCCGAGCAAACGCGCTCGCATCGCGAGACAGAGAAAAACGCGGTCACCGGGAGGTGCCTCGGAGCAGAAGAAGATCGATCCAACGAAATCGTCTCTTTGCCAGCGCCGCGCGGCGCGCACACTGCATATACATATATATATATATATATATATATATATATATATATTCTCGACAGTCATGACACAAAGGCTATTGTGCAGCGGCGGCGTGTCTGGAAAATCGAATGGAAAGGCCGCGCGCGCGCGCGCGTGCTTTACAAAAACACCTTCGCTCGCTTCGCGTTTGAATTCTGTGTGTTGGATTACGAGCGCTCTCGGGCTCGGCGCGCGGGTGAGTTCGATGCCCGCAATGTTATAAAGCTCTTACGTAAACTGCGCGCGCCGTCAGGGTGTATGTGTACGGTACGGACTGGAAAGTCCCGCGCGCGCTTTTTCGATAGGAGCTGCGCGATTCTCACGAATTTTTTTTCTTTCTTTGAATGAATTTTCGGTCTGAACTCTCTCGAGTGTCTGTACATTCATTTTCAAATTTAGGTGTATATTTGAAATTTGCATTCGCAGGTTTGCATGTGTTGGACTTAAGGGGTACGATAGCCACTGATGACTCGTCACTAACCGTAGGATAGAAAAGTGCTTAGATCAAATAAATTATCTATCAATATGTAAAGTTTGATATTAAAATATTCAGGTATCGAAAAGAACCATTGGAACGAAAATCAGTATCCCGTCAGCAGACGCTGGTTAGTCAGGTCACGTCTACAGATTTTCGTTCCAATGGTTCTTTTCGATACCTGAATATTTTGATTTCAAACTTTGCATATCGACAGATGATATGCCGAGACGCAGTGCAACTATCTCTTCATTTTGCATAATTCATTATATTTATTAGATCTAAGCTCGTACTTTCCATCGTATCGATCTTTCGATCGTACGGTTAATTACGGGTCACTAGTGGCTATCGTCACCTCTTAACTTTAATTCAGTGTTAACACTTCCCCGCGAGTGTAAACACGGCTCGTTCGCACAAACATTCGAGTGTCAACGCCGAATTTTCCGAAGAGAACGCATATACCCCCTCGATTTCGCATCCGCTCCAATTCCGAATTCAAATTTCGCGCGCGAGAGCTTCACGCCTGTTTAACATATAACATTTTCCGCAAAAGCGCGCGCGATTCGAATAAGGGGGCGAATCCCTCTCTTCTCCCTCGAGCGCGACTGCGCAGCAGAAATGCCTCGTGGAACCTCTCCTCCGACTCCGCCGCTGCGCTCGCGCCATGAAAAAAGATTAATCCTCGCGCGCGCGCATCAGGAGAAATATTTATTAATGAATTCCGCATAAACGATAGGGCTCTCTCGCCGCGCCGTAATCATACATTATTTCCTCCGCGCAATAAATTGTGTATGCGTCCGGTTCGCGCGCGCTCGTATACGTGAAATTTTTTCCCCCTTTTTCATTCTCCTCTCCTCCTCTCTCTCTCTCTCTCTCACTCTCTCTGTATAGGCTATACGCACCGCGAGCGCGTACTCGAAATCTCCCCCTCGAGAGAGAGAGCCGAATTATCCGGCGCAAAAAACACACTCGGCAATCATGTATACACACGCGCTTAAATATAGAGTTGCACAAGCCGCGGCTTTTACGCAACGATCCACCAACGCAAGGCACGAGCACTCGCGGTGGCCGTATAGCCGCCGCCGCCGCCGCCGCCGCCTCGCGAGGCGCAGCCAACCAGCTTCCAAGGTCCTATCGTCTCTTTCTCTCTCTCTCTTTCTCTCCTCGTCGCCGCTGCTGCTGATATTTTCTTTTATGGACGTTTTTTGCCGCGCCGCGTCCTTATATACCGGTTCGCGGCTCGTCATATTGTCGATCGCTGCCGAGAGAGAAAGAGAGAAAGAGCAGAGAGAGAGACGCGCACATGTATATATAACGATTACGACTCTCTCCCGTGAACTTGCCGCACAATGAACTTTTTCCCGCGTCGAGAGGGCTCTGGGTAGCGAGGGAAATTTGCTGGTTTTAACGGCGTGTTTTCGGGAAATTTGGATAGAGCGAAAGTGTCGCGAAGGAAAATGTTCGCGAGAGCCGATCGCGTAGGAGTCGATTGAGCAAAGCGGTTCAATGTTCCGGAATGATTTAGTCCGAGTGACATTAGCATATTGCGTAAGATCGTTTATCTATCGTGGTTTGTATTTAAAAAAAGGAAAATACAGTTTGTTTATCCGTCGACGTAATTTAAATAGAAATTCGATCGCGTATAAGAAATGGAAAATCTGTAGGAAAATTACAAAGTGAATTGTCGCTCGGAATCGCAAGTGTTTAAATTTTCAGCTGTCGAACAGTCTCTTTTTTTTTAAATTTAAGGATCGTACAATAACAGCACGTCAAACGTTCTCTTCAGCGTTCGATCGATAAGTGTCATTTTTCTACTTCACGCCAATGACTAGACAAAAATTAAGCATCCGATTTCATAAAATAACTCATCAAGCCATTCCGAAATCTAATGAAAACACAACGCACCGAACCCATAAGTACAGTTTAAAATCCACACTCTGAAACACAACTCGAGCGTTTATTGTTCACGCGTTAAACAGGTTTTTGCATCGAAACATTGATATCCTTGAAAGCGTATATGAACGCACTCGCTTTTCCATCTGAACATACGTTCAATCGCTCCAACACTATATAACCTCGACGAATCGCTTTCTCTCCGATCGGCTCCGTAATCCGAGTCGCAAATATTTTTCCTGTAATACACACATGCTTTTCCGATAACCGAACCAAAAATCGTTATTACCTTCGCACACGAGTATTTTCGACGCCATCGGGGCCAAGCTCACCTATACACACACACCTCACCACCAACAAATATATACCTAACCTATTATATGCACCGCGCAACTCTCCTATCAGCCGAAGCATCGAGATCTCTCTCTCTCCACGGCCCAGAAATCTCGACCTCGGCTCGAAAAAAAAAGACCTCGTATACATCTGTCGTCGCTACACACACCCACACACCCACACACACACACACAGACAGAACCTCGTGTGTGCACATCTCCATCACAAACGCAGGAAGCAATGCCTCGCCTCGGCTCTCCCGCACGCGCGCGCGCGCGTGTGTATTATAGACCTGCATATATAGACAGCGTCGTCGTCAAGTGCATCATCACGCGGTGCGCGCCGCAGTTCCCTCCTCGCCGCGAATCTCATGCATGTGCTTACCGTTCGCGTGCGCCGCCGTAGCTCCGAGACAGATCGCCAACAGGACGGCGAATCGGCTGTCCATGTTATTTCCTTTTCTTTTCTCGCTGGCACCTCGCTGACGCCGGGACCTTCCTCTCGCTCGCTATCTCCGAAATATAGGTGGTCGCGGCAGGTCTCCGCGTGCACAGAACCTCAGAGGACGTCGATGCCGATGTCTCAGGCCCGGGGATGACGACGATGAGGACGAGGCCGGGGCTGCTGCGGTCTCATGACTCGCGCACTAGTCGCGTCGCGAGAGACAACACCAGCTCTCGTGGTCCCGCGGATTCTCGGTGGAGAGCCGGAGGAAAAAAGAACGGAGAGGTCGGGAGTCGGGGAGGACGGAGAGGAAGCGAGAGGGAGCGTGAAAAAGTGCGGCGGCGGCGGCGATGAAGCGAGCGAGAAGCGCGGATGCTTCCCGTGCGGAGTCACGCGAGACACTGAAAGCCAGCCGGGGAGGGAGAGCACGACGAGCAGCAGCAGCAGCAGCACCAGCAGCAGCACGTAAGTATAGAGAGAGAGAGAAAGAGAGAGAGAGAGGTAGGGACCAAGTCGCCGCGACGTGAGTGGGGCCTTAACGACGGGCCCCGACAAAAGACACAAGGATGAGAAAGTCACACACACCCAACGGCGGCGGCGGCGGCGGTTCACCAGCAGGAGCAGCAGCCCGAGAGGGAAGAACTGCTGGTGTGGGCGTCCCATCGTGAGCTTATGGTCGGTGGAGTTTTCTTTTTTCTCGATGATTTTCCGACGACGCGCGAGTTTAGTGTGTCTCGTTGAGGCTCGTGGAAATCTGAAACTAGATGTTCGGAGGGGATTTCGGATGCACGAGCGCGAGATATCTCGCGGAGAGTCGCTGAGAGCAAAAGATTTGTGTGGTTTTTTGTATCGTTTGTAATCAATTACCTGAGATTTCGTAGCGCACGTTAAATTTTTGTTCTTTTTATTTTTGTTACTTTGACTTTTATGGGCAAAAGAAGCACAATTAATTTATTGGTCAATAAATCAATGTGAATCGCGTATAATATAGTAGTTTAAATGTAACAATTTCAAAGATGTTGACATACATAATTAAATTAATTACTATAATTAAGATTTACACTTTTCCCCAGTAGAATAAAGCGGCTATTTCTCCCTGCTACCTGAAGTTAATTAAAGCCAGTTTTTAACTTTTGACCTAGTTCCATGGGAGATCAAATATAAATATAAATTACATATTTTTGGAATTTTGGAAAAGTTTTTGAAATTCTTGATTTAATTTTGCAAGAAATACAGTGTTAGAAGGCAAAATGGATAGTTTTTGTTGAAGTGGTTACTTTTGTTTAATGTTAAATTTAGTGGTAATATAGTATGATAATTAGATCTCTTCATCACTCAAAATGATCCAGTTTTGTCTTAATTGCACAATATTCTCTTTGTGTATTGCTTTCCAGTTTTTAATGAAATCTCCATTGCTTCAGAAAAAAAATAAAAACTTAACGATAACTCATAGCAAACATTCGAACTTTCAAAATGAGTCATTTCTTGACTACACTACATGATTATAGATAAATTGGTTGAAAACGGCGATTATCATCTCGAATTAATGCTCAAATATTCTTTTCACCGCAATCCCTTCTATTTTGGTTTCTATATAACGGAGCAATACTTGGTAAACATTTCTATACCAGGGCGTACAAGCACTGATTTATGCATTTATTTTATTCACAGAATAAATTATAGTTATACCATCGATTCAACTAACAAACTCACCCGTATCGCCATTTTTCCAAATTCATTTTATAAATGTCTGCGCGAATGAATGCACCGATCTCGCATGCGCGTGTGCGCATATAGGCGCACGTGTAATTCGCGGAATCATTGATTTATCGTTACCATTTCGTAATCTCATTAGACGATCTCGAAATATATGGAAGTGCGATTATTGTGTAAACGCGAAAAAAACCGTAACAAAGCAGGAATTTTCGATTTTTTAAGAATTAAAATGAGCGACCGGTCCGACGGAGAAGTCCCTCCTTTCTTCGACTATAAATTTAACGCAACACATTCGCAGTGCATATTCGCTTTAATTAATGCGCCGATCTCGTACTGCTTTGCTTCTGGGCCATCTTTTCTCGAATCGCCACGACAGGTTGAGCAAGGTTGGAAATTATAAACGCTTACGGCGGTAGCTATTGCACGGCAACAAAGTATATGAAATGGGGCCCTGCGTGGGCCGGGAATACATTACTCTTGCGATCGAGTGTAATAATTATCTAGTGGAATAGTGCGTTTATATCGTTGTTGGTTATAAGTGACAAACCCGATGATATACCTTGCGTTTATTTGTAAACAAAACGCCGACGACTCGCTGTCTGTAAAAAGCAGAAAACAAACTGGAACTATAAGTCTTTGAACAAAGAAATTCGTGCGCCTTAAGGGAGCATGCCAATTTTGCGTTCTAATGGATTAAAATTTGAAATAAATCATCGATTAATTGGTCATGATTAAAAATTATGTTTGTTTTGCTGAAATTTACTATTTTTATTCTAATTTAATTTAAATCCGCTAAAGTCATATTTGGACTTTCTCCGCCGTAGCTGGCTACCGATTTTTGATTAACTGCAAGATTCTAAGCAAGCAAGAATAATTACATGTAAATGGCAGTTGCTTAAAACGCTTTCAAAAATTAATCGATTCATCTACTCCACGTATTTGTCTGAAATATTGCGGTGAATGAAATAATGAAGTACGATTCACACCAGACTGAAATCGAAGAAAATATTCTATACACTCTTTTGTCTACAACGGTACCATCCCATTAGAATCTATTACCACTAATTAATTCGGTTTAGCATATGTATAAAGTTTCGATTCATTGTACCGTCTTGAGGCAAACGAACTCAAGAACCATCGCTTTTCAGCGTCGAGAGGAACAAAGACTGTATCGCAGGTATATACACACGTAATATGATTCAGAAACGAGCAGAGTGGGCAGATTCTCAAGGCAAGCCGAAAAAAGGCATCGGCGCGAGAGACGTCACGACATCTGGACAAACAAACTCAACCTTTTTCAGATTCTAAACGACGAGTCGACGCCAACGCGACTTCGTGACTCACTATTATAGATGCGCGAATAATAATCCGCATTCGATGCTAAAACTTTTGAAATTAACATACACACACACACACACACACACACACACACACATATATGTGCATATCCATTCTATTTCGGAAACAACTCACCCGAGCAAGTCGCAAAAAATTTTCTTGAAGGCACATCTACCAGATCTGATTTTTCTCGTTCCTTAGATCATGTTGAAAGAGAAAAACCTCGCGTACATGGCCAATCGAAGGGTATACTTTTTTCCGGAGCAAAAACAACTCGAAAAAAACCAGAAATAATGAACAAAGAAAGAATTTATAGACTTTTTCCTCGAAAACCATGGACTTTTATAAAAATTTCATTACAACATATATGACTGAAAGTTCATCGAAGAATGCTCTGATTTTTTTTCAAATTGATCCGACACAATTTATGATTTTTCGAAAATTCGAAAAAACCGAACTCTCAAAAATCGTCATTTAAAATTCTGAAAAAATTTCAGAGTATTCTTTGATGAATTTTAAATTATTATTGTTCTGATGAAATATTTTTAAAAGTCCATAGTTTTCGAGAAAAAATTTATAAATTCTTGTTTTCGAGTCGTTTTTGTTCCCGAAAAAAGTATACCCTTCGATCGGCCATATACATACTTAAGATTTTTCTCTTTCAGAATGACCTTAGGAACGAGAAAAATCAGATCTGGTAGGTGTGCCATGAATAAAAAATTTTGCGACAAGCTCGTGTGAGTTGTTTCCGAAATAGGATGGATATACACATATATATTATACGCACATATATATATGTATATATATGTATACAACAGATACACACAGCGCATTGTCCGCAAAGCGCGTATCTCTCTCTTTCCCTCGGCAAAGGCGAGATCCCCGCGAGATCGTCGCCGTGGGCAAAGCTGCTGCTGCTGCTGCAGCAGTGCCGATCTCTCCCAATGCAATCCGGCTTTTTGCCGGACGATTGTGTTTTTGCCGAGGCGCGGCGAGGCTAATTAACGAAATGCGAGCTGCTTTTTGCGCGCGCGCGCGAGCAGCACTCCGCAACTTCTCTCGCACAAAGAATTACGATCGTGAGCGCGTGCGCGCGCGCGCACTACTCGGCGAATGAACGTAATTTATCTTTGCCGATCTTCGCTCTCTCGCGTTCGCGTTAGTTGCGACTCAATATATATATATACATATATATATATAGTTCGCGTTGCCGCCGCCGCTGTTACCGCTCTCCGCGCGGGTACTATATCGTTTTGTATGTTCTTGTGCCACCTTTGGAGCCGCATATATATAGCGATTGGGTCGACTAGCAGTGAAAGTGCTCGAGCGATATTTCGTAACGATCCGCTGCTGTGTGTGAGTGTATTGAAACTGCAACCTTCTTCACGATTCGAAGTTCGAATTTTCCTTTGTCGATTTGCTGTGCGATATTTTTCGTATACTTTTTTTTAAGTTCACTGGCGCGAATCGTAGGGGATTAGTTGGATTTGATTACTTTCGTGCAGCTGGTCTGGTTATTTAAGAAGGAATACCAGCTACATTTTAAAATATTGTATTGTTTTCAGTAGAGCTGTGCGACATATGTTAATTTTTCTCTGTTTTTTAAAAATATTTCTCGTACTCTTTATATATTGCCATTAATTATTTTAATAAATGAAAATATTTGTACTTACGCTTTGATAATTTACAAGATTTTTAAGACAAAATTCAATGGTTTATGCTTGGTGTGTAACATGCAAAATAATATTGCAACTATACATGCAAACTTTCAAACAACAGTTATTCGATTACGCTTTCATCGCCTTCCCGATCTCAAACTTTGATAGCGAATTTTAATAAAACGTCTCGTCCAAATTAATATCCCCATTGTCGGAGAAAATTTATCGGCTTCGCGCGAACGAAGCTTATTTTCATTGAGCAATCAAGGCAGGCAACGCGTCAAGGCGTCACCAGAAACCCCTACATAAGCGCGCGTGAAAATTGCAAGGCTCATTAGGACTTTTTCCCTTATGCCGGAGATTCTCCTAATTATAAGCGCGCGCGCGCCGCGGAATAATGAAATAATCTCGCTTCTACGGTGCGCTGTACAGCATCAAGACAAGACCGGTTGACTTCCTTGAGAATTTTTGCGAGGAAGGCTTCCGGAGCAGTTTATTGACCGAGACGACATCGCGAAATTAGGCCCGTGGGACGCGCAATGGAACCTTTGTTGTTCTGTTTTGTACGTGTATATAGGTATGCACGACGGGTTTCTTCTATCGCAGTAGCGCGCAGATTTCTAATCGCTTGCGGAAAACACTAATCAAGTGTCGCTCTTGATTTAGAGATTCTTCCTCGGATTACTTGATTGCCGAGATTTCTTCAAAACGTGACATTTGAAAATGATACGTGATCGTAATTAGTTTTTTCTTTTTCATGAAAGATGATTTATTTTATTTTGAAAAGCTGAACGACTGCAGTGTGCAGACTGCAGTCGAGCGGGGCTCGATGTATAACTTATAATAAACATAATGTAAAAATAGTATTTTAAATTTTATTAAGAGTATAAAACCAACAACGCACAAAAGAACGCGAATATCGAGTTCAATTGAAGTTTACTCTCGGAAAACCCCGTGGGTCAGAATTTCGCTCGAAGGGCTCGGAGGAGCCAAGCTTTTGAGCCGAGTTGCTCCGAGCCTGCCGAGTGGAACAATCACTCCGATGATTTTTCGAGAGCATAATATATACACAATAAAGTATCTCGTATTTCTTTACAAATAAATAAACGACGCTCAACGTCATTTACACAATAAACATTGCAAGTAATTAACAGTTCTCCATTATTACAAGTAGTTACAGCCGATATCTCATCAATTACCATTTAAAATCACTAATATGAGTGGTGCTTGAGCATATAACATATACGTATGCAGAGTCAAAAAAAAGAAGAAGAAATTACATCTTCCACCCTCCTCGTCTCCCGTCGAAAAGCAGAAAATAGAGAACGAGAGAGAGAGAGAGAGTGTTGATGCGTTACTTTTACTTTTTCACCAGAATCTCACGAGAAGGACGGAAGCGAGAACGAGGAGAAGGCTAACGGTCGATTGTACGCTACTCGAGCCGAAGGCATGCTTGTCTAAAATTCGGCACTGAGAGCTGCGGAAGTGTTTGACATTTCCCACGGAATCTCGGGCGAGGACGCAGAGCTCGTACTTGGCGCTGGGATCCGGCAGGTCCCTTATCTTGAAGGATCTCTCCTTGTAGACGATGTCCTTCTCCAGAACGTTCTTCTGGCCGCCCGGCTCGCGCACCACGAGGTAAAAGTCCCCGGTGTCCTCGCGCGTCGGCACGAACCACGTCACCTTCCACAGGTCCGCCTCTCTATCGCTGAAAGTTCAATTGTTGGTTTACGCAAAAGTGTGTACTTCATCGGAGATCGAGATTAAAACTGACATGGCTTTTCCGAATATGCCAAGCGGACATTTCAGTTGTAATAAGGGTCCGACGGGCTTGGGACATGCACGAAAGTGAATACAATGTGTCATAAAGCGTTTGGCTCGACTGCGATATTATGCATGAATCTCTACGTCGTGGTGAAAGGATCTCGTCTAGTCCGGAAAAATGTCATTGTTTTCTCGTCGTGGAAAGAAAAGGGACTTGCTTACTATTCAAGATCCCGGTACTTGACGTCGGGGGAGATGTCATATTTCGGATCCTCCAGGATTTCCTTATCGCTGCAGCTCATCAGCACCTCGGAGACCTCCGGTAGATGCATATCGGCCACGTAACTGGGACTCGTGCATTCCACGTTGCGCCAATCCTCGGGGATCTCGGTGAACGTGTCGAGCCACCTTCGTAGAGGACGCACGTAACAGTCGCAGTGCAGCGGATTGCCTGGATAAGAGCGAGGATTTATAGTGTGTACCATGACAGACACGTTGTTTCGGATCGATTGGAATTTCAAAGGTCAGTAGTTGAGTTTCGGTTGGTGTAACGTTTTGTTTTAGCTGTAACGTTATACGTTACCTGCATAAGTGACCCTTGTTCCGTGTTGCACGACTTTCATCAGATTGTCATCGATGTTGCTGAAATCGTTGTGCTCCAAGTCCAGATGCCTCAAGTTCGGCATGGAAGCTAATTTCTTCCAAGGGAGATGATTAAAGCGATTGTGATGTAGTATCAAATTGGTCAAATTGCTTGGTGGTTGGAAAACATCGGGCTCGGACAAATCGTTCAGTTCGTTGTAGGACAAATCCAATGTCTGCAATGATGTCATGTTTCCTAAAACAGTCTAAACAGACATTTTTAATGTAAGCATGAGTGAGCTGTTATATTCTGTACATTTTGTTTTGAGCGAATGAAACTTACATCTTCTAATGTCGATGATATTGTTGTGACTCAGATTCATGAATACGACTTTCCTCGTTCCCAAAGTAAAGTCGAAGTTCAAAACTGGTAAAGTATTGTACGACAGATCAACCTCTTTGATTTTGTACGGAATCCAAGGATCGTGCGGCAAAGTTTTACGCGTTATGGATGAAATCTTGTTGTGGCTCAAATTGACCTTCTCAAGCGACAAACAGTCGTCCAGCAAACCATTCGTTTTGTTATCAAGTCTTTCTATTTGATTGTGCGAAAGGTCTAAGTTACGCAGCGATACCAGTCCTCTAAAGGCTCCGTTTGGAATGTGAGTAATTTGATTGTTCGTTAAATTTAAAGTTAAAAGCTGAAGTAATCCCTCGAAGGCACGTTCAGTTATATTACTAATTTGATTATTGGCGAGATTCAATTCAAATACAATTGGCAGTCTACCAAAAGCTGCTTTGCTTAAGGTTGTTAAATTATTATCCTGAAGAAGAGATAAAGTAAATTTCAGATTTTTATGACAGATTTAAATGTAAAATCTAAATTAGTAAATAATTTAATGTACCTGTAGATAAATGTATTGTAAACTGGTAAGTGGACTTAAAGCTTCCCAAGGTGGTTTGCTAATACCATTATTTTGGAGGTTCAAGGATCTTAATGTGAGTAAGCTATCGAAGTTGCCAGTGCCGAGATTATCACCGAAACGATTGTTGGATAAGTCGAGATAAAGCAAAGCATTCATCGTTGGCCAAACGTCAATACTCGGCAGTTCTTCCAATAAATTATCCGAAAAATCCAAATACCCCAAGGATATTGGTATAAGGAACATTTTTGTCAGTTCATTGTGTTTTACAGATAAAGTTCTGTGAAAAATTAAATTCCGTTATGTAGTGTTCCATCTATTGATATAAAATCAAAAAGGTAAAAGTTTTAGTACAAATTTACCTGCAACTTGCCAATCTTGTTAAACTTCCGTGAGAAATCTCATTTAATTTGTTATAACTCAAATCCAAGTCTAAGAGAGTCGGTAAAGGACCAAATGTTGAAGGTTTTATTTTGTCAAGAGAATTGTGAGACAAATTGAGATGTCGTAAGCCAAATAATGTTTGGAAGATTGCGTTGTAAATGTCCGACAAATTGTTGTGAGATAAATCGATTGTATGGAGTTCATAAAGTTTTGGGAACGTTTGACGTGGAACTGATCGAATTAAGTTGTTCGAGACGTTTAGAACTTTTAAACCAGTCATATTTTGTAGAGGAACCTGCAAGTAATATAGATTAGTTAATATACGTTAATCCACGCATTATTTTTACTTTTTACAAGGTTTTAACCAAATGAAATACATTACCTGATTCAGTGACGTCAAATAATTGAAACTTAATTGTAACGTTGTAGCATATGTGGTAGGATCAAAAGCAGTTTTTGAAATATTTTCTATTTTATTGTGACTGAGATCTAATACCACGATATTGGCGCAATTTTCAAAAGCACCGCTTTCTATTTTAGTTATTGCATTGTGCGAAAGATTAACTGTAGCTGAGTATAAATCTTTAAAGGACAATTTTTCAACGAGGGTAACTTGATTTTCCGAGACATCTATTATCTGAAAAGAAAGTAATCATGATAGTTAATTTTACAACTTGTAACAATTATTGTATCGATTTGATTCGACTTTCGTGAGCAAACATTTTACCTCTGCGTACTGAAGTTGATAAAACATTTGGTAGTCAATTTTTTTAATCATGTTTTTGCCGAGATCGACTGTACCAATTCTAGTCATAGTGCCGAACGTCCCACGGCCTACATCGTTAATTCTATTGTCTCTCAAATACAAACGTCTCATGAGTCGCATACCTCGGAAGGTATTAGAATCCAGCTTTCTGATTTTGTTGCTATTCAGGTTCAGAACCTTGAGCAATGAATTTCTCGCAAATACACCTCTGAAACGAATAATTAATTAAGTCCTATTCGATACGATACAATTGAGACACAAAAGATTTGATTTACCTCTTCAAATCGGCAATCGCATTGTGCGACAAATTGCACCATCCCATTTTCGTGAGGTCGCCAAGGTGGGACGAGTCTATCCTGTCGATCAAATTGTGCGACAAGTCCAGCGCCTCCACGTCTCTCAATCCTTTGAATTGGCTCTTCTTCAGATCCTTAATTTGGTTCCCATGCAAATCGAGCCATTTCAGCTTCTTGAGCGGGGCCAAGGTTTCAATCTGCAGCGAAGAGAGCGTACCTGCAATATTAGAAAACATATATTACGAGAACTTTCTACTTTTCTAAATATTCCGCTGCAGGAAGTTAAAATTACGTGCATTACCATTGCTAATTTCAAGTCGTTCAATCTTGGACGCAGCCAGACTTTCTACGAAAATATTACTTGGCAGTTCGTCCAGTTTATGTCCCCTGATATAAAGAGCCGTGAGGTTTCCTAAAATCTGCACGGCCTCCTTGGGGAACTTTTCCAGCGAACTCCCGATCAGGTGGAGTTCCTGCAGCGTTCGATTTACGCCGAGGAAACTGTGCTCCTCGATGAATTTTAACGGGGTGTCCATAAACTTCAGGATTCGAACGTTCAGCGGATAAAGTGCGGGTCCGTAAAATCGTGCTGTAGAGAAAGAAAAAAATGTATTAACCGTTATCACGTAATAGATAGTTTAACGCTGTCTCGTTGCGTAAAAAATGCATGTACAATGGTTTATTGCGCGCGTGCTGCATTATTATCGAATCAGTTGAATTAATTTGGACGATAATCCGTCAATTTTACGATTTTACACGTTGCTTCGGCAAATAAATGTACTTAGAATTATTGCTTGTGTTTGAACAATCATGTTATGCTATGGGGTATCTTGTGAGATACTGCAATTTTCGTAACGCTTCATTGCACGCTTTCATTTTGTATCGTATATGTACCGTTTATACATATGTCGAAATCCATGAAAGAAACGCACTTTCAGTGGGTCCAAAATCGTAAAACTGTTTTTTATTACAGGCTCCTCCCCAATAAAATTTTGTTCCGAAAGTCGTTCGAAACCTACGGGAATATTTAAAATGTTACTTGCACCTCATGTTCAGCAGGGAAAAAATATAGAAAAAATATTGTATATGGAACACCATAAAATTAATGCCCGTAGGATACAAACAAATTTTAAGATAAGTACTATAAACAGCAAATAGAGCTGTAATTTAAAGGTTTGTCTAAGTTTAATGCTCTAGTAAAAAATTGTCTTCATTAGAAAACAGCAAATATCAACTCAGCATATCAATTCGCCTAGCAATCATTGATCTTTTCACTTTCGAAGTTTGATACCAAGAATTATTTGTCACGATACATGTAATTTAAATCTTTTATTGGCCACTTATTTCTTTAGTTTGTAATAATTAACATTTTATGACTTGGTGAACTGATTTCAGTGAAAAGTTATGCAAATCGATACACCTGTACTGTGCAGTCAATTATACATGGCAAAATAATAGTTACGACTATATAGTTAAAGAAAAACCATGAACAATAGTAACAAGAGTAAATGTAATGCGAGCATTTGAAAATGGAGAATTCGTTTCATTTCGCGAAATTCAAACCTTTTCAGTAACATTTAGCGACTTTTATGTTTTTTTAAATGATACTCTACACAACTAGACAATCAGACAATCAATCAGAAAGTGCACAGAATGACTACAATTCTTATTTAGAGGAAGAAGATTGAAAAATTTCAAGTCACTTGAGGGAAATCTAATCTTACAGTCGTAAACTTTCAAAATCAGAAAAAAATGTATTTAGTCAATAAAAAGTTGAAATTTCGAGCTGTAATATATCAGAGAAAAAAGCAGCTAATTTTCTCATAGCAAATAATAAAAAAAATTCCATAAAAGTCATAAACACATTGTGTAAGTCCTTAAATAATTCAAGAGATATTATCAAAACACACGATCTTTTTTTAAAAACCATGTATGTAAGACTGAGGCTACTACAGGTACATTTGAGGGGGACATTAAAAAGCTTGTGATTGATTTTGTTTATTTAATTTTTGGTTTTGCTGTGTTGCGCCACTTAGCTTCAGTACTTATTATTTTGATAAAGGGTGGCTTAGCCCATTGATATTCTAATAAATAAACAAATAAATAAAAACCAAGTATGTACTATTGTACTATCGACCTATTCATTGATAACTTACCTATGTTGCATTTGTAAAGGGTGAGTTCTTCAACTGGGATTCCCTCGTTGCCGAGATTGATGAAAGCCAGACTGAGAGTCGCCAAATTTGTGTTCTCGCATTCCACATAGATGCCCTGATCGGTTCCACGAGTACAAATGCACGGGTGAATGTACGCGGCTTCCTTGGGACAATTGTATCTCGGTCCTGGCGGGATGTAACCCCCCAGAGCGGAAAGGATACATCCCAGGAACAGCGTTAAGACCAACATTCCTCTGCAAAATGAAAATTCAGAAAATTATTGCCTTTCCCGCATTGTCGCGCGGAGAGCAAGTATGATAATATACGGTACGGGCTGATGTCAGTATATGTTAATTGCGTTAATTATGTTGATTATGTTAATTTTCAGCTTTGAATTGTTCGCCTCATTCGAAAGCTTATAATTGTAAAAAAAGTCATGCCACAGCTCGTCGGGTTTGATTCATCGCGTTGTATCGTTTGCGTCATTTGCATTCTAAAACTCCCGAAGTTTATATAGAAGAGATCGAAAATTTATGTTCTATGTAGTCTAAACTACAGTTACACAGTGGATAGATCTCGAATATAGAAATTACGTCAGCTACGCAACTGTGCTCGCGTATACGTACGAAACCAGTCGTTGGACAAATTGAATTCACGCCTGTAGTCAACAACGACGCGAATTTCCAAGCATCACAAACAGTCCATAAAACTCTCCCAAGCTACACGCTCGTCTTTCCTCATCCACGGCAATCGAGCTTCAATTATTTTTTATCCACCTGGCCGTCTCGTCCTTCAATTTTCAAAAGAGAAAACCCATCGATTCGTTCGCTCGATCGCCGATTATCCCAATTGGCAAACTGAGGGGATAATCACACTCGCAGCTGTCCTTGGTGCGCACACTCATCTCCCGCTGCCTCTACGCCTACCTCAGTACGCTCACATCCTCGTATTATATGGATAGCCCCGACGTCTCGCGCAGACGCCCATTCGTCCATTGAATAATTCGTCTTCTAGCTCACTGTCAAAGCCGTGCTTCTATACGATTTCGCCTCCTGCAGCGATTCGTCTCGCGCGCGTGATTTATTCTCCTGTCGATGCGGAGCTGCTCGTGCGTGGCGCCGATCGGCGCGAAACCGGCGATTATTCGGAATATTCGATGGAAAACCGGTATCGCCACTGTGGCTGTCGCGGGAAATGAACTTTCCGTGTGTACAGTGTAGAGTGCGGCCGACACGAAAGGCGCTGCGTCACTCGATGATTTTGATATTCAGCGATCCTTCGCGGTTTTATTATTGCCGATTTCTTGCCGATCCGAGACGTTCGATTCGTTCACGAGCGGTGAGCATCGATGTTACGCGGAGGAGGGAAAGTCCGTCGTTGCAGCCGTGGCCGGTGGAGCCTCAGTTGCGTGCAAATCTTCGCGGATTTTGACATTATGGAAATCGGTAATTGTCAAGGGCTTCGCAAGATCTTGCGATACCGCCGGGGGGGAAACGACGACTATCGATGCGCTTTTACTATACTGCGGCATAGAGATCGGTTTATGGGGAGTCGACGATTTCGTATGTAGATAGAGATTATGTGTAACTACATGTGAATTGCGATAGCTTTATTATATTCCGCGCTAAACGGCGGAAGAGAATTATCTCTCAAATGATTGCCTGTCCAGGCATGAATCTGCGGAAATCAGCTAATCGGTATCGTTTTATGAATTTTCCTCGAACTGCGTTCTTTAAAAAAAAAAATGTCACAACAATCGTTCTGGTTTAGTCCTACTTCTGGATGCTGGAAAGTAGTTCGATGCTATTTTCCACGTAACCAGATGAGACAGCTGAGCGTATAGAGAAATGCTGGTCAGATTTCTATCGGGGGAACGTGTTCCATGAAAATTAATGGGCTGTTAAATGGACGAACGCGTTTTTCTACTTTACAGTAATCTTTAGCTGCGAAAATATTTTTTATTCGGCAATTATCGCGCGTTTGGATTTTTAATCGACGTATCGTTGAACGCACGCGCGTTTTTTAATTATAAAACGAAATATACACATATATATGTTTTTAATTTTTTTCAACTTTCTGAAAAATTATTTATAGCGCGAAGAATATCCAAATCTACAGTTGAAAAATGCTTCAACTATAAAACTTGAATTTTTGTGGTCATTGACTTGTCTGCCACGCAGTCAATACAAAAAAGGCGATCTGATGTGAATCTAAACAGAGTGAAGTCACCGGTGCGCAAATAATGATCCAGATGCGTAACCACGCGTGTTATACGCCTATTCCTTCAGTCTGCAAAAAACGTCTAGTCAGACGAAAATTTCTTTTAAAATAATTGGTAGATTATTCACAAGAAGAATTATTGGTACGCAGTTGATGTATTCTGGTCGTACGGGCAAGATAATTAATTTATTACGCGAAAACAAAATATCATTTCATTTTATTGTGATCTGAATTTTCTCATTAAATTATCGTGAAATGTGATTTCGAGGAAATATTAATTGATTATCATACTTTTATAAACTATTGTTTTTTTTATGTTTACAGCGCACTCACGGAAAATCACTTTGTGAGAATGAAAGGGGAGAAAATTTACAAAAACTATCGATTGCGCAACGACTATCTGAATTCAATAGCTATATAAGAGGGCGTGAAGAAAAATTTCGTAACAGGTTAGAATAAAGTGTAGCAAAGAGATATTATTTAAGAAGAAATTGGTTCGAATGGAAACATTGGTAAAAGCTTGACTGTGTTCGAAAACACCTAAAAATCTCAAACGTCTCTTATTTTTACGAAAATAACAGATTTCTCTCTTTTTTAGTTCAAATGCTCATAACTTTTCATCCGATTGGTAGTTCTGAACGATACTTTTTTTTAAATTACAGCTCTTTTCTTCCACTTTCTTTTTCGGTGGTCATATAATTTGTATTCCGTTATGCGATCAGCTTTTACGTACATTTTTCAAAAAATTATAAAAATGTGTATGCTATAACTGCATATTAAATTACGATTTCTATTCATTGTTACACTATTGTTACATTATCATTACGAAACTTGTGACGTTACACACTTTTATCTTTTATATCTTTATCATCAATCAATCGTATAAAAAATAGAAAAAAATGTATCGATTATTTTCCGATATTCTACAAGACAGATCTAATAACTTTCTTCATGATAATTCCCTGTTCTATCTATACATACAATATACCGATTGACATCGAACCGCACCTCAACAGTGTGTACTAAAAAATTTTTTAATTTTATTGTCGGAAACAAGAAACTTACGTTTTTAAAGACAAACTTGTTTAAACGTAAATGCTTCAGCCCATCCTCATAATTTCAACTAATTTTCATTATAAAAATCCCTACCCGTCGATTAACGCGTTGAGCAAGGAAGTTGGAACGAAAATTAAGCAGGTCATTTTTATGCAAAAATATTAAAAATCCCGCACAACCAGTCCCCCGATTATGGGCACACATTGCAGCCGACTTGAAGCAAAGTTAAACATCCTTTTCTTATCAACTCGTAAAATGATAGTACGGACAAGCGCACGCCTCTCGTAAACAGCCTTCGAGTTTCGTTCCCACCTTAACCAGATATTAATCCCGAAAAAAAAATCCATGAAACTTACCGACTAGCAAGCTACTTTCTCACATGGAGAAGCAATAAGAGCAGAGAAAAACAAAGGCGAAACAAACAGAATGTACGCGTATATATATACGTATATATTGAGCGCAAGGCGCGGACTCGCCGAAGCGGCACATGTAGATAAGTGGATTGACAAGACGTCACGCAAGTGAGTGCAGTTTGCGAATTTAATATTTTGTTCTACTAATAATCCGCAAAACTAGTTTTTGCGAGTAAAAACGATAATACTGAACTTAGCACCGGTTTGGAAATAAAACTAAATCGATTTGCTAGATAACTTCCATTAAAAAGGAATCTTGGCTGCGCTTATAATGTGGGTCAAACAGTTCAGTAATAACAGTAGTTCCTATTGTGATCTAAGATATAAAGTTTGTTAAATTACTTATTGAATTTCGTACATAAATCTTATTCCAAACACTTTTTTAGTAAATATTTATGCACTTCGTAACCGAATGTTAACGATTCTGAAATCGGAATAAATGTCCTAGATATATTCGTAATTGTTATATAACTTAAAAACGTGTAAAGTTTATTGAATCATTAATAAATAATTTAAAATAACTATTCTGTACACTGATAATAATTCAGAATCTTTAAACTAATACCATGTTATTAGTATGTCTTTATGGAAATTACATTTATATCATATTCGTTGCAGGATTGGTATACTAAATGCATATCTAGCACAAAATAGACACTTCGAAATTAACTTTAATAAATTGTAAAAAAGATTATTTATCGACAAACTGTAAGAAATATGTATGGTAATATTTTAGTTCTTATTTACACGACATGGAAAGTACTATTCAAACCGAAACATCGTACAAAAGAAGAGTAAAATACTTAGGCATAGCTATATTGACGATACGCTAAGTTATAAAATTACAGCGTATACTTAAATGCCTAATTAGGTCAACAGCATCTTTTGCTTGCCGCACGAATAATTATCGAAATTTGAGTGAAAATGTCTCAGAACATTTCTAAATTTTACGGTGAAACTAGAATTAGCATGTTAAAAGTAAAAACTGTACGAATTATTACCAACCACAAAAATAAATTGAAATAAAAGTAGTTTAAACATTTTTTTTTCATCGTTTCATCGTTTCAGCCGACTTCAAGAATAAAGTTTCGAGTCTTAGCCAAGCTAAATATTTTCGATATGTATATTACAATTTTTTATTTACAGTGAAATAAATACAACTCTCTGAAAATTTAAAGTCGTCCAATCCAAACTAAGTATCTCAAAATCAATCATAATTTCTTTTCAAAATCTTAAAAAATCTAATAAAAAAACAATGCCCAGTTCCTCTACGCCATACAAACACACTGAAAATATCAAGTTACCTTCTTTCCCAAAAATTCGCCACCTTTCCTTCACTACAGCACCGAACAAGACACCTTCTCCACCTCTTATCATATCATATACCAGCTGCTACCATTAGACGGACCCGCCTCTATCCCTCACTGTCACGAGATTAAAAACTGTATCTATCTCCCTCTTCCTTTCAAATCAACGAGCTGTTAATTCCTGCCAAGACGTGATAGATCCACCGAGAAAGAGAAAGAACAGGTGCCCACCAAGAGACGACGTCGACTTAATGGCTCGTATAGATATTAGGATAGGAGAACATCGCTAGAAGGCACTCGCGCGCAGATCTACTGCGCCGGTACAGCTATACATATATATACACATATTTAAATGCAGATTTGTAAGACGATCCGCGCTCGCTTAATACCCGCTCGCAATTTATTCATCCGCGCACGCGGCCTTTATGTATGTAGGCTATGGTGTCTGATGTAACGCTTATCGCGACGAGGAAGTGGAATATGTATCGAGAGAGCCATTCGGGACGCCTGATGTTGTGCTCGGCGCGCGCGAGCTTCTACATGGGCTCTCGTATATACGCGGCAACTTTTCTTTCGACACTTTACAGCGTGTACTGCTTTACGACGCGCGCACGCAATATTTATCATTATTTTATTCCAACGATTTTTCGCGGGCTCGAAAGTTATACTGTTGCGTCGAGTAAATGAACCGAGAATACGGGCTTGCGATTCGCCCGCGAATTACGAAATATTTTGAAAAATCGTGATTTTTCCTTATTTTTTTTTGTTCTATCAAGTCTCGAATTGGAAAATCACTGCTGTAGACGTGTAAACTTTCTCGATACCGTGATTTGCTAATTTCGAAGTTGAAACACAGCGTTACACATATATACGTGCATCGCTGTGCACACCTCAGCCGGTCGGGAGGATAAAAGTTTAATTTTATTTCATAAGAACAATTTTCTTTTTGTCAATATAATGGAACGCGCACATGATGATTACACGGAACGCTTCCACTTAATTAACGCGTTAAGCGAAAAAGCGGCTAATTTTCCGCGGCGAGGATTGGGCAACCGCGCGCTTAAATGCAGGTAATATAATATGAAAATTAGCATGGTTCCAAAAAAAAAAAAATTTTCATTTAATCCTACATCCTTTTCGAAGCTCACTATCTCCACAACGAAAATCACTATGTTTCTAACGGAGAAACATCGCCCGCTTATCGTCATTACTAATGTGCATTAATTTTTGCACGCATATATGCTAATCGCGAGACGAGCGCGCGCGCGCACTGCTTTTTTTTTCTCCCATTGTTGTGTACCGTACGGGTAATAATGCCATTACGATAACCCGGTCTTTCTAACGGGCAAAATGTGCGCGCGCACAAAGCGAGCGATGATTGTTAAACTGCAAAAAAATCGCGCAATAAAGTGAAACTGGCGCGTACTCCGAGTTTGCAAAACACGGCGCTTGGAAATTTTTGCTTATCCGCGCGAAATCTTCAAATTCGGTTGATGACTTTGGGGGAAAAAGCAAGAGCTATACACGTTCGTATACAGCTATAGATTGTAGACAACCCAGGAAAAGGGAAATCGCACGGCACGGCTGTATCGTCAGTCGCGTTCCTTTTTCCATTTGCGCTCTTTTTACGCGTTAACTGCCGAACAGCAGTTCCTTCATCAAGACAGGAGAGAGGACTCTGCAAATGGCTACGGTAAATCAGCGAGATTCGAGCGACGAAAACAAACCGTGTCACGCTCGCGATATATATGTATAGCTATACACACACACACACACACACAATGAAGTCGCGAGAGTTCGCGCCAATCGCGCATTAGCCGTGAACGAAGCATCAGCGCATGTGAAAATGAAAACGCGGCCTCTCGAGTCTGTACACAACGGCAGAGCCTATTTTCAACGCCTTGTGTGTGTGTGCCCCTGTCGTGTGCATTAATAAAGAAATTTAATTCGCAACGTTGCGGCTTATTAGCCCGAGTATTGTCGCGCAGTGAGAAACGCGTGCAGTAGCATACATACGCGCACGTACACACGTTTACGGCCCGCAAGTGCGCTCACTGCGGCTGAGAAAACGGCAAGTTGTGCCATTCTATGCGCCAGTATAGATTCGAGCGCACCACTTCTCAATGCTGAGCGGAAAAAAAAGAAGAAGAAAAAAACGACTCCCCGAGAGAAAAGAAAGGCAGCGCGGACAGATCCAGTTCTCCGCGCCCCGACGTCGAGCTTATACTGCGAGTTTTGCGCGAAACGGGCGTTAAAGCCTGTGCACACAACGTAAACTTATACGGATCTCTGCGCGCTGTTCCGCTCGGAATGATAACTTCGACGTCCGGGAATGATGCGAGCAAACGAAAACAAAGGCGAAAAAAAAAATCGCGTTGTTCCGGAACTCTGTATATAGGTGCAGATCGGCGGGATTGAGCGACTGTCGCGTAACGAGTGAAATTTCACCCGATGTCTCCGATTCGGAAGCGGAGACGCGTGAGTAGACTGTCTCTTTGTCGCGGGATCTAACGAGAGACGATTGTCGTGACTTTCGTTCGCCGAAAGCGTAATTGGGCTTCCGATGGGGCTTTTTGCGGCAATTTTCGACGAGTAATGGGGCGTATATGTATAACGACGGGAACGTCGCAAAGTAGCAGGTGTATAAAATAATGAAAGACGTTAGAGCGTAAAGTTGGAAAATCGGTGGCTTTTTTGGGGGAAGGGGGGGGAGTAGACACAAATTTTACTCGAAACGTTAATTACGTAAGTAAAGTACGCGCTGTTTCGTAAGCTGCTCTCGAAATACTGCTCGAAATACACAGCGTCTCGACCCGCGAGAGATACGCTTTGCTCTATGGTTGTAAAGTCTTCCCGATTCGGCAGCGCACGAAAACGTCGATGCGCTGAATGCGATATCCGATTGCGATTGCGAAGTTTCCTAGGACGTAAAGGAAAAAAAGTGATCGATTGTCGGCGCGATCGACGTTTTCGATCGCACAAACGACCCGAAGTAAATAGGACTCGTATATGTATGCGTTTCGTCACGAGATTCCGCGCAGGCGATGCAACGAGTTTGTCGCAAGTACTTTATACTTATATAGAAAAAAAAAAAAATACACGATGCACAAACACATTTCGGACCAGTTTCACCTCGACGTGAGGGAAAAATCTCGAGGTGCGTTCGAGCCATGCGCACGACTTTAATAACAAAGTAAAGCGACGTTTACGTCACGAGTTTTACTTGGGAGAATGAAATAAGATTTTCAAATTGGGAGAATAACGCCCATATATAAGCATGGAAAGCGTGAGAAGCCGAAAAATCATATGTTACACACACGTGGCTTGAATATGTTCATCAAACTGTCTCGTAAACAAGCCAACGAGATTTCAGAGAAAAACGCCATGTAGCCGCGTACTTAGACGCCGCCAAAATGCACTTATGCAAGCTCTTTTTTTTGCATATACACATAAATCCTGCTTTAGATGCAATTGTACACGTCGTTACTATGAAAGTTGGATACTTTTGCTCTACTTAGTTTTAACGAGCCAGCTCTAAAATGATAAGAGCGTGCGTACATGCGCACACAATTTGCAAAGCATAAACACGTATCCGAGTCGGAATAGTAAATGATCAAAGACGATGGGAGAGCTGATTGAACCGAATGAATTTTGCTTTCAAAACTACCTATAGAAAGGGTTGCACGCGCTCACACACTCGAATCTGCATGTTTCGCCTGCAACAGCTGAAATAACGTATTTTCCCGTTATATTCTCGGCTATCGGCGTTTCAATACGCATGAATATCGTTAATTGCCCGCATTTAAGCACAGACGAACGAGCAAGTTTTAAATTTACAGTTTTCTAATACTCGCAGCTTCTAATGCTCGCCGAGCAGTGCAGGGTTAACATTCGAGCGTAACAACGAGAGTAAACGGCCTTGAGAACAGGGCAGGGCGTTATATATGCACCGGCGCACGATCTCCAATAACAAACGCACTCGTTAATCGTGCTCCACAATCGTTTCAAAAACGGATACTCCGAAGTCTCGTTTTCCAGCTAACGACCGCGCGCATGTATAATGCTATACGTATAGCGTGTGTAGGACGTGTCGTAATTTGAAAAAAAAAAAGGAGAGAAAAAAAATTCTCGCTCCAACCCGAACATTAGGACGTCTATGGGAAAATTTGATGTTTCGAAACGTAGACCGGCGCGGCTAATGGAAGAAGTGCACCTTCCCGCGCACAATGAGCCGTCATCGGGGCTTCGTCGCCTCTGTACACGGGCCCGTTCAACTCCCCGTTGCACTATAGGCGTATACGTATACAGCCTTGTAACGTAATTGGGCATGGCTCGCGCTTGGCTTACAAGCACAGTGTATACATGGATATAGGTACACGTGTAAACGTGGCCGCATGTGCAAACCGCCTGTACACTCGTGTTGTCTTCTTCGCGGCTAAGAAGCTTGCACTATACTGAAATATACGCCTGTTTCCATGCCTGTTAATGACGGAAAATCTATGCTAAACAATGGCGAAAGTTGATATTTTATCATAATTACGTCGGCTCTTCCCACAACGCCGTCTCTCCGGGCTCGCGTTGTACGCATATATAAATTTAGTAATTTTTTCCTGCGTGCTACGCGCCTTTGCACGTGCAGAAAGAAAAACCTCGCGTTATTGTTAGCGATGGCTCTCGTTGCGCTACATAATAAAAGTTCGAAACGCATAACACGCGCGCGCGATATTAGCGTCAACATTATTCCGAAATATCGTGTCGACGAGAGCTACACACTGAGCTACACTATACATTTCTGCACGAAGCTGCGTGTATTTTTGTGTACACGCGATAGCTCGAAAATTCGGTGGCCGCGCTGCAGTGTCGCAACTCCGCGCACTGCCTATAGCATCGGTCGAAAGTGAAAGACGCGCGCGCGGAGTGTGTGTATACCCGGAAAATAAGTGCAAAACAAACGGAGAAGGACTGTACACTCGCGCGCTTGTATACAGGCCGCGCGAAAAATAAAACAGCGTGTCACTAACCTGTATTAGAGTGGGCCTCGCAGAGGCATATCTCGATAAGGCCCTCGCTGAGACGGAGAGAGAGAAGTGGCAAAAGCGGAGAGTACGAAATGAAAAAAACAACAACCGAGCAATATCCAGCCGTCGACCTCTCGCGCGGATAGGGAGCGCTGTAACGCCGCGGTTCAGGACATTTTACGCGAGGCTGGTTTCGGGACGAGGCTGGCGCTGAAACTGAGGCCCGATACCGACTGCCGCCGCCGCCGCCGCCGCGGCCGCGAAAAAGCCCGAAGGCAAAAGAGAAAGGCCCCTCGGCTGCAGCGCGGTATAAAGCGTATATAGACGGACACTGCAGACAGGCGCGCGGCACAGTCAGCGCCGTCCTGGCGCTCTCGACTATCAAACTGGAACCTTCTCGCGAAGCGCGCGAGCGTTGTGGGAAGCGGCGAGAGCTGACGTTCCATTTTCCTGTCCCTGTACTTATGAGCTTTGACGCTTCTGCTCTTTCACGAAAACTTCGGATGTTTCCGGGAGAGCGAGCGGCCCTCTTGGGAAATGGGACTTGTCGAGCGCTCGGAACGGGACGGAATGGATGTGTGGACGGATGTGTCGGATGATGCTACGTTGCGCTTTCCTTTGAAGTGCGCGTATGCAGGGAATTATCGTGGGATGGATGGTAAAGAAAGTCCGGTGGAAAGGTACGGGTGAAAGTCGCTGTAGCGCTGCGGTGTAGGTTGCATATTGTACCTTGAACTGCGTGGAGTACACGCAGTGCACTGCACTACTGGCGAACCGGGATCGGTAGCGGCATCTGCCGGTTTATGGTGTTGGAGAGATCGGTATTTACCGACGATCGTTTTGTGGCGCTGTTCTTGGCCGTTGGTAACTTTATGGTTTTATCGACTTGTTTTTTGGTATGGGTTTCTGATAAGCTGTGTGTAAAAACCGTAAGCTGTCGGGTGGAAGTCGAAAGATCGTAATGTCTTAGCTAATGAGATCTATACACTTTTATGTATTCAGCAATTTAAACTACTCTTGTTTTAAATGATCATGAACGATACGATTTCAAATACTCAGCTTCTATTTTTAAATGTTCGTAGATGCAAGTATTATTTAGATACATGCATATTCTCGATGTATAAGCAAAAATATTAATGTACGCTCTATACAAAATAATTTGAAATCGCGTATAAAGTATAAGCAGAATTATTCTTCATTGAATTGTTAATAACATATAAATTTTCATGTGAACACTTGATGATGAAAATAATGGTTGAAAAAAGTTAAACATTAATATTTGAGGTTTTTTCTAGTATTTATTTCATACACATGGCATTTTACGATTACATACATACATGTGGATAATGACAACAATTGAATCGTTTGTGTACGTGTATTTTTATACTATTCCTGCATAACACCTATGTAATTGTTCATTAACGATTTATTATATCAATACAATCTCGTGAAATTTTGATTTTCTATCTCTTAACTTAACTGACGCGGTATTTCTACCGAATTACATACTGATTATTTATTTGCAAATCATTTTATCTAAGTAAGAAAGCTACATTGAACTAAAAGTTAGGCTTTAAATATTTTAAATAATACCCTCACCGATTTGCTTGTTAATTCGATTACAATCACGTGGAACAATTATTCATTGCACTGTTTTATCAATTCACCATAATATTTGCATTTTCAAACCGTGTTCTACGTTCTACGTTTTTCGTGCAATTAAAAGAATAATGTCATAAAGTGAATCAGTCTCAAATCCCTCAGTTTAATTTGTCGCAGTGTAAATTTCATAATCCAACATATTAAAGCTTTATGACATTGCAAATATTACAAGGCAAGATTAAGACCTAGACATTTTAGACCTTCGTACTTATATATCGCAATGTCTTGTATAATAATAATAATTATATAATTTATTAAATATTATTTTACCTTTTATACTCAAGTATAAGTGTATCTTTATTGTTTATAAAATTGCAATGTATCTAAAGTGGATGTATAGGTACTGGTGAAAAACCTCCAGATGGGTTATCATTAAGAAGAGGCCAAGAAACGGGTACCTCGCCGATTTTGTCACTTTCGTAAACGTATTTTATTACTTGTTGATTATTTGAACCGAATACCATGTCTCGAAGCATGCCAAGCATCGCCGAACCTAATGCCATGTTGCTCAATACTTCAGCCACTGTTGCTGCGGCTTTTGCATGAGCTAAGGCTATTTGCACGAGAAATGACACGGCAATACCGGCTGCGGGAAGTCCTTGTCTTATTTTTGACTTCATACCCTTGCTGATTAAATCGAGGTTATTTGTTACCTTTCTACTTGCAACTGCATCGTTCAATTTGGGCAGTCGCAATGTGATCTCCGACTGATACTTTCTTTTGTTCATATTCAAATATTTTTTAATGCAATCAGCTAGGTATCCCTTCAGTTTATACATCTTTTCTTTAGTTCTGTCAGGTTTATCCTCACTGCTCAATTCGTCTTTGTTGTGGTCAAATTTATAGAACGCTCGGCTCTTTGCTGATCGGTTCTTCAACTGTTGCGGTAAGTCACTTGTCTGCGCTTCAAGTGGCACCAACTTTAATTGTTCGACCGATTGTAATTCTTCGAAATTTTTTAAATTCTCGCTCTCGATTGTTTTCAGCTGATTGGATAGTCTTCCCGTGATTTTTGGACCAAACAGCACTTGGAACGCTCTGTAAGCGTCTTCAATATTGTAATAGTTTTTTATGTCATCATCTCCTGCATCTCCTGAACTCGGTCTCATTCTATCTAACAGCATATTTATCACTAAATCGTCTTTAACCGATCTTTTCAAATTGTCTTCGTTGGAATCGTGCGAATGTTTTCCGAAATTCGATTCTTCTAAGCTACGTAGGCTACGACTTCTTTTGTCCTTCTTTGCGTTCTCTTTGCGATTCTTAGTTTTATTCGGCTTTGTGTCAAAAACTTCCTCGATCACTTCGCTAATTATAGTCAAAATGCTCGGCAAATTTTTGTTATCTTTCAATCTCGATAATCTTCCTTCACGAAATCCAGAAAATGTGACTGCCAACTCACCGTCTCCGTGTCCTTTAACTTTTAAAGGTCCTAAATCCGCTTCAAACTTTTCCTCAGTCAGAGTCTTATACAACTCGATGAAATTCGATTCAATCTGTTTTCTACGACTCAAAAGTTCTGATTCCAACTCAGATGCTGAGACTTCGAAAAGTTGCTGAATTTGCGTTTCTGTTTCAGTTGCTGCTCGGCTGTCTCGGCTGTCTGGAAGTTTAAATGGTAATGACGGAAGATTACTAGCAATCATTGGCCATACAAATATTCCTACGCAACGAATGAAACTTAAACTGCGAATACATTGTATTAAACGCGACATAAAACCTGCTTTTGCTGTTTCGGTGTTCAAACTTTGAATCAGTTTCAAAATTTCGTATTGATTTTTAGTTAGCGACGCTTTATCGGTATCATTCAGAGAATCTACGAAATATCCACCTGGAACAATATTTTCTGAGACCCGCTCGATTTTGAATTTTGAAATGTCAACAAGAATTTGAAGCAATTCAGATTCCGATATGTTTGGGAAAGTTAACTTCGGAGGGATTCTTCTTGGAACAGAATTTTTTTTATCTTTTGGAACTACGCCTGGATACGAATCAAGAAGATCATCGACATTACGTTTATTTCTTTTTGATAGCTTTACAGGAGATAAAATATCTTGCAAACTGATTTTCTGTCGTTTTTTCGAGAAAAATTTTGATTTACTTTTTAAATCGCTTGCGGATGAATGGCTTGCGTACTCCGGAGTGCTGGTTTTATCAGCTCCTGAAAAAGAAAATAAAATATGAATTTATAATAATTATAATAACAAATAGTGAAGCAAAGCGTTTCATGGGTCTAAGAAAATGTCTCACTGTATGTTTCGTTACGTTCTACGTTAATTATTTGCCCGTTTTGGCAGTTATAAATTTCAAAAGCACGCTAATGTACAAATTAGCATGTTTACAAATTATTTGTCAGCAACCTGATACATTAAATAACATACAAGTGATGCATTATCCTTATTTTTTAAGCGAACAGCGTTCACGTACTGAAGGTGTAATATTTGGATTCCAAATATCTTCAGTGTGTTTAAAAATTCGGCTGCCATCTGATAGTCTTCCAAAAGACGTGTATGAACTTGCCAAGCTATTTGGTGAAAAGTTTGGGCTCGGATAGCCATCTGCGTAACGTGTTCCAAAAGGTATTAAGGTACACGCGAAGCCCATGTTTTCGCACAGAATTTCATAGTCATACAGTGGACGTTGGTACACCATTGCTGGAGGTGGTGCCTGGGTTGTTATTGGATAGTAATTATCTAGATTGAAGTCGGGGGCGTCGTAATACTTCTTCATAGTGGGATAAACTATGTCGTGTGCGCAAGATATACCGTCGGAGTATTGAGAGCATTGGACCATCTTTATGTACAAGTCGTAGTACAAAGTATCTGGCAATCGGTTAACCAATTGTCGAAGTCCATCGGCTTTATCATCAGGAACGAATTTGTACAAAATCTCCATAGATGGAAGTGTTCTCTTGATATCATATGCTCTTGAAGCACTAGAGGGTTTGGTCACGCTATCGATTACTGACAACATGTTCGATCGGCTCAAATCGTTTTCAAAATCTGGAAAAGACGAAAAATCTGGATATGTCTTCGCCAATGCGGGATACAATATATCTCGAGCACAATGTAGGAATATGTCTTTTTGTCCGCAGACAAACATGTTCTCCAAAAGTCCCTTGCGTTGTTCTTCTGGCAACATACCTTCGGCAAGTGTTAAAAGACTAGCTTGCCTAATGGTGAAAGCCCGTTTAAATTCTGGAGTATAAGCTATGGAAAGTTTTGGAAAATCTGGAAGTGACACGGCATTCAATTGTGCTTTTCTCAACATGCTAAAAATAATAGATTCAGGATTGGATGGATAAACCGGCATGGGATTTTTGTAATTGGAACTCAGAAAATTGTCTCCTTGTTTGTCGGCACTTAATTTTGTTTCCAGTTGAATTGGATCTACTCTGCTCACATCAACTTTATTCATTTTCAAACTATCCGGCATTATATTGTAAAAGGGGGAAAATAGGGATCGTTGAAAGTACGGATATATGGCTGGGAATATCAGATTTCGTGAGCATATGGCGAATTTGTTTTTCTTGGCACAATCAATCAAGTCGCTATCGAATTTCGCTCGGTTTTCTTCGGGTATGATGCTTTCTACCGTGTGAATAATATTCTCCTGAGTCTCGGTGAATAGCGACATAAATTCTGGAGTTCTTGGATATTTAATTAACTGCATGTTCAAAAAATCAGGTGTGTTAAATTGAATGGATCGTAATACATCTAATACTTTTTGTATACTGAAAGATTCTGGTGCAGACAATTGCATCGATCTTAAAATATAACCCATTGCATCCTCGCGTCCTTCAAAGAAAAACTTTTCGATTTCTCTCATAATAAAGAAGTTGTCTCTATTTTCCGCCGGCATGAAGGGCATACCACCACTAATTTTTGTTTGGAATTCAAAACTCTTCTCTTGGGTGGGAAATTCTGGAAGTCCACTTACATGACCTCTAATGAACGGCCACATCACAGTTTTTGCGCACGTTGCGAATTCATTCTTTTCATTTAAACAAAAGTAAGTATTAGTAATTAAATGCTCACGTGCTATGGGTGGAAGGATACCCTCTGCTAAGGCAAAGATTTTCGATTGCTCCTCAGTCATGAGTGGAAATAGAAATACTTTTCTGTTAGTGTACGTAGCTGGAGATAGTGGTGTTGCGCCCATGGAATCCCTTACATTCTTCAAAATCTCATAGATTTTTCCTTCTAAAGCAACATCAACTTTTTTCATATCTGGTGTTGGGGTGACGGTTGGAGCAGGTGGGCTTTCTACAATTGGTTTTGGAGTTGTAGCAGCTCCTTGTCCAAATGAGCCAAATAAGTTCGAAAAACTCGGCAATTGTGGAAGAGATGGTAATTGTGGAAGAGATGGTAATTCCGGTAATGGTGGAAATTGGAATTGTGGAAATCCTGCGTAAAATTGTTGAAGAAGTTCCATAAGATTTGGAAGCTGAGGTGGATTAGGAAGACCCAAATTGCTGAAGAAATTCTGAAGAGCCGAAAAATCTAGAGGGTTAAACTGCCTGACTAATGGCAATGTAGTATATTTCATACAAGTATAGTAGTCGAACTGTTGAATACAGTGAACAGTTCTTGCAACATATTCTGCTCGAATGTTCACGGGCAGAAGTTGTTCAGCCAAGTGTATGGATGCTATTTGATCTTCATTTATTGTTTGGCCCTTTACAAACAAGTTTAGTTGAATTGGCGTCGGCACTGTTGTAATATGCGGTTGTTGACTCAAGACTTTTTTAAAGACATCGGAAATAATTATTTCTGGTCCACGCCGTTTTGGATCTGATTCTATGATTTCGGGTAAACGACCGAATCCACTTTCGTATCCTGGATAAGGAATGAGAGGATAATTCGGATAAATCAAAGATGACAAGAATGAATCACTTAGAGGAAATTCTGGCAATGAAGTATAATATTGTTTAATAGCAGGCCAAGAGAAATATTTTATGCAGCTGAAGAATTCAAATCGTCTGACACACGATAGCATCTCATCGGAATAAGTATATCTAGTGTTCTCTGGTAGAAATTTCTCCGTCATTTGCAAAAGCTTCATTCTGTTACACGTAAGAAGTTTCGAGAAAGTTGTATTTTTTGCCTCGATGGACGACGGAAGATTGTCATACGGAGTACCCTTTAATAATGCTTCTGTTAAAATGCCAAAGACCATTGATTCTGGATCAACAGCATTTGTTAAAAAGCCCATGACTGGAACTTGTCTAGCTGCTTTTGGTTTATCTTTATTACCTTGGAGGACGTCTGCTACGTTGATGACAATCGGAAAACTCGGTAAAGCTTGCGTGACAGTTTCAGGCATGATTTCGACAATAAGTGGATATATGAAAATACGCATGCAATTCAATACATTCAATCCCTTTATGCACTCCGAAATATTATCAAAAAATGGTTGCTTCTCCTTCTCCTCTACTAATTGCTGCGCGTATTGGATTGCTGCAATTTCATTGGTATTTAATCCACTCGCTTTAAACGAGTCTGCATTGAAATCGGTGGACAGTTCAATGTTCTTCTTAGCTATAATGGTTTTCAGCATTTCTAGAAATTGAATTTCAGTAAACTTTGGGATATCCGGAAGAACGTCGGATACCTGCTCTTTTAGACTTTGCAAAAATGTGGCATTTTTTATTTTCAACTGGAATTCTAATGCTTGATCTTTCAAAAATTGAAGCCTCGAAAATGTCGGGGAACCTCTGAAAAGTTCCGAATTTTCATTCTGATCGACCACACTTTCTTGACTTTGTAAAATACCTTGCGACTGACCGTGGCCAGGATCAGCTGCTGCAGTTTCCTTCCCAGTCTCGACGATCGGATTTTCCGCAACAGCAGCGGCTTGACTCGGCGATGCATCGGCGGATGCAACGATCGGCTCCTGGGCAGTCTTTCCTGCTTCCTCAGATCTGCCGTGATCGGCATTCTTCGCATCGATACTCTGAGCTTTGTCGGCAATGCTTGGTTCTGCTATTACCGATTTTTCAGCACTATCCCCGGTAGCAGCACTCCTCAGATTGGCCGTAGAAGCGTCGCTGCCTCCTTTCTTATCCTCTTCCTCGACGTCGACGTCCAGTCTTCTAATCCCATCGACGTCGGCTCTTTTGACTTGCGCCACACTCGCGTCGCTCTGCAGCTGGTCGTTGCCGATCTTCGCGGCAGACTTGGCGACAGCAGGCTCGCCGATTTTCTCCTTCGCCACGACATGATCACCTCTCTTGGTTCTTCTAAGGGGACTTTTAATGGCCTTCTTGCTCGCCGACTGCTCCCTCGCTATCTCCTCGACTCGAATATTCCGATCGTGCGCCGATTCGCGGCTAATCGGCGCGTCCCTCACTTTCGCCTCCTCCCGCTCATTGTCAGACTTACCGAGAGCTTCTGTGACCCGTCGCAGTCTTTTCTCGCTAACCACGTCGACGCCGTCCGCGCTCTTTATCTCCTCGTCGACGCGGCCGGCCTGCTGCCCAAGAAGGCTTTTCGGGCCCGCGTGGGCCTCCTCAACTTTCGTCGCACCACTGTCGTCGGCAATCGAGCGCGCCTCGCATAATCGCGTACCGAGAAAAATTAAACCGCAACAAAGGGCCAAACGGGCGTCTAGCCTAGGTAGGAACGGTCGACGAGAGACGAGTACTTTCATGGTCACGGTCGCGAAGCGAATGTCGAGCTCCGACTAGCCGCCGAAGGTTTTCTACATCCTCCAGGCCGCCCGCGGACACCTCTCTCTGTAGATGTACTCATACACCAGCGTAAGAACCGACCGGACGAGTCGCACGCACATGCCCCCGGCCAGGACTCGTTCTTAGACGCGCGCCGCGCGAAGGCATCCGTATTTTTCTTCTCCGGGATCTCCCGAGATCCTTGGGGTGGCTATTACCGACTCGCTACTCGCTCGCAGGGATATATAACGGGCGCGTAGTTAGTACGAGACTCGCCGTATTATACGCGGCGAACAAAGAAAAAGTACGTCCCGGAGTATTATTTATCGGGGAAATTGTTTATTTAATCGCGCGGCTCGGCGTACTTTACGGAGGAGGAAGGAGATAAATATTTATTTCCTCGAGAGCCGACAATCCGATGTGGCGCGATAATTTTCTCGGCTGCTGTAGAGACGAGAAAATCAAACGAGCAGACTTTTACAATTATTTAACAGTTAAAATATTACGGTATATAGTTGGTTGAAAAAGAGCGCCTTTTATCGGCTCGAAACCTGTTCGCGATATTCCAGTTTTTCGCCTCGGAATCGAGCGGCCGATCGAAAAAATAAAAATCGAAGTAAATTTTATACGCGCACGCGCGACGAAAACATCCTGAAGTAATGTTCGTGCATTCGATACTTTTTCACTTATCAAACTCCGGTCTACATTGTTTTTGTACATCCTGATCGTCGAGATGTGTGCGCACTTTGCTAGTATACCTGTCAATTTTAACGTAAATATTTATAGCCGTATCTCGCAGCAATAGTATACTCCAGGACAAATTTTAATCCAACGATTGTATTAAAAATAATTGTATTACTTTACAACGTTTAATATAAATGTGGCGAATATGAAAAAATTCCGAATCCGATAGAAATCCAGTAACACCGCACATTATTTCGGAGTTTAAATTATCACTATAATTATTATTATATTCCGAATTAAAATTCATCCTTATCCTTTATTATTGCAGTCTACAAGGACCGCGCGGAGAAAATTAAAGCCGGACAGATCCCCGCATTCGCCGGCTATCTCAGGCTTGTTGCCAGGCTTTTCTTGAATACAAGCTGAAAAGAAGAAGAAGAAGTGGCGGCGGCGGCGGCGGCGGCTCGGCACCAGCCGGCCGGTCGGAGCCGATTCGCTATCACGAAGCCGTCTTTTTTAAGGGATGAATTTTTAGGCCTTGAGCCTCGTATAAGGCCGAGAATCACCAAGAGACGACTCGAGAAATCCTTGCCTCTACGCGCGTTTTATTTTTCAAGATGGTCGACTGCTTGTCCGTAAGTCTTCTTCTTTTTCTTTCATATATCCCTCTCTCTCTCTCTCTCTCTCTCTCTCTCTCTCTCTCTCTCCTCTTCTCTCTTTCCTTCGTTGCACGCACACGTTCGCTGCGCGAAGACGATGCAGTAAACCTGTACCTACCTTTCGTTCTTTCTTTACTGACTGTCTGCAGTACGGCTTAGGGTCAGGGTCGGGTAAAGTGTTGCTAAGGCCGATGACCGAAGATGAGCAACTTTAATGACTTCTTTGTCTCTTTGTTTAATCGAATGTTAAATTATGTTTTACAATTGTTACTACTGCATTATTGTTACTGAGTGATAATAAAAACAATTATAATAACATAATAACAATAGCAGCTCTGTGATCATTATTACTTGATTTACACAGCGTCAAAAACATTTTCCTGCTTAAAATTTTTATCTAGATTTAATTTTAAATGTAACAAAAACTGTTAATGCTAAATTGAGATTTTTAAGGCGCAATTAGTATTGATAGCAAAATTCTGTATAATTCTCCGAGTCGCAATCAACTCCTTTTGAAATATTAATTACAAACAGTTTCAAGATATATGTGTTTTTTATCGCTTTACGAGTTTTTAACATTTGAAAACGTGATTTCTTAATTTTTCAACTATTTTCAAAGTATGAAATTAATTGTATTTAAAGGTTTATATTACACGCATTTTAAATGCTGAAAAATAAGTATGTTAAACTTCGCACAAACCCAGTTGTGCCGAAGTTATTATTCACCAAGCTTTTTTCCTCACCGAAATCATACAATTCGTTTCGTACAATTTTTCACATTTTTAATTACTATATTATCCAAGTACTTCTTCAAATGTAATGTTTTACGAGTCGAAAATTGAATTAAAAATAAAACATTTGAATTAAAATTAAAACTATATCAGCTTTTGCATGAACGATAGTTATGATAATAAATATTAAAGTATCTTAAAATAGTTGATTTTGTTGTATAAGATCTTAAATTAAATGTCTTAAATTAGCGAACAAAACGAACACAGCGGTAAATTCAAAAGCAACAACGACATCAGAAGCTATCGAAAAAGCAGTCTGATAAAAACAACAATGACAGCAACAACTACAGAAAGATTTTTTTCAAAATCCCAAGTTTATACCATCCAAATATTGTAAGTCTTTTTGAGACTTTTTCTCCAAACAAATATTTTGAATTTTGAATTTCTTTTTCTTAATTATGTCTCTGTCCTGTAAGACTTTCAAAAATCTGTACCATAACTACATTTGACTTGTTCTATTTTCTAAGTAATACAATATTCTGCATTCAAGCTTTTATCTTCAATGCCAAAAGTTATATTCATATTTTTGTAATGAAAAGTTTAAGCTGGTCAAGGATTTTATTTAAGTTTCGTATTTGTAAATACAAAATATTGTATTTCATAGATCTTAAATACTTACTGCAGTCTTTGAAATTTCATTTTGGAAATGCTTATACTCAATTTTATGATCACACAACTACTTGACGTACATTGATAATACAGATATTGTTCATGTTATCCTCTGTGACTCGTTGGCGCGATATCTATATTACCGATGTATTTAAGGTATGGTTGGACACAGTGGATAATCAGTTATTTCGAAGCATTTCATGAATATACAATATAATAATTCCATGATGTAACTTCTAAATGAATATATGGCGAGGATATACTTAATATCCAATTATAATCAGTTATTCTATGACTTACGAAGTGATAATGAACGATAAGGAAGGTATTTTTTAATACTTTTTTTACACTGACATACAGGTTACTATCTTAATAATTTTTTTATAATAGGATTTAAAATAAAAAGAAAAACAAGCCTTATGGTTTTGTGTTTTCTCGACTAGATTCAAAACGATAAAAAATGGATTAACGCTTTTCATCAACATATCACAAACTCTGGAATTATGAAAAAAGTCTGGATTGATCTAAACGCTGATTACAGCTTATAATCAAATCGAAATACTTTACAAAATGATAGTTTAATTTATAATGAATATATAGCAATCAGTATACAATCTATAGATTTTCAAAAAGTCTCTTCAAGTTAAAATGTTGAACCGAAAATTTCATTTACTTAGAAACGAATAAGACATTTATGTAAAACGTTCTAATTAATCATTTGGTTTTCGCCATTTGTATTAGATAAATATTATTCAAATATTTATGCATATTGTGGTGGTGATAATGACAAGGATCATAGTAATTTCGAAAAAGAAAATCAATGTCACTCATTTGTTTTTAAAAGCTTTATACTATTGTGTGTTCTGATTATTTTACGTAACAGAGAACAGTCTCTTATCTAAATTAAATTTCGAGTATGCATATATAGTATATCCCCTCCTACTTTATTTCGAAATAAAATATAAAATTGTATAATGTAACAACAACGGATTTTCCGAATGTCTTTTTTGCAGTTCGTTTCACTATTTACGTTGTATGATGTAAAAACAACGGATTTTCCCGATATATTTTAAGTTCTTTTTACTATTTACATATACCTTCAATGTAGTTAATCAGCTATGTATTAGAGAATGAATAAAGTTTCTATACACGAAAACGTTCGTATAGACGTCAGGTTTTCCAGTGGCACACATTCCGTCATAGACCCAAGAAGCAATACCAACTATTTCGTTATTAACGACTAGAGGACCACCGCTGTCACCCTAATTAATCAAGTATCAATTAAATATTATGAGTAAGCAACTGAGGTATTTGAAAAGCTTCATCGATGAATTTGATAACTTACAAAGCAGGGACCGTATCCCCTCCTATTGTAGGCACACAACTGGCTCGGAAGAATTTTGTAATTTGGAGCTTGTGGTTTGCAGTCGTCGTGGTTAAAGACTAACATCTTCAGCTTTTTAAGTTGGATAGATTGTTGCTTAACAGTTAAACTCGTGTGTCCCCAACCAGCAAAGATACCTTCTGCAGCGGTTGCAAAGTTACGGCTGGCCAGCCCGATTGGCTGCTGTGTCTCATCGAAACTGATTTTATCTATGAGCTAAGCTCGTAATGGTTGGACAAAAACGCTGCTTATTAAAATGTTAAAATTATCGGATAATACAAAGGAAATAACGTACCGTAATAACAGCGATGTCATGGGCAAAGGATTTCTTTATAGTGTTGCTATATTCTGGATGAACTGTAGCCTGAGCGATGCGATGAGGTTTGCCAGTCTCGATTGAACTACTGGTACCAGTATTAACACTCGCATCTGTGAAAGGCGCAACAATACCCTTTTGGATTATACAGTGAGCGGCTGTAAGTATGTGTTTTTTAGTGATAATGCAAGCACCGCAAGAGTGTCTATTGTTGAGTCGAATCGATGCCAGATACGAAAATTCCTTGATGTCCGCATCTTCACCACCGATGATCCTTGTTTTCACAGAGGCCCTGATGCTTCCTGTTAATATGTTATACAGAAGTTTAATTCATGTTAATACGATATAACAAAAAATGTACAGTATCAATTGACTGATTCAACATAATTCCAAAACGTGACTTTCATGCACGCCAGTATTTGAAAAATGTAATATCACAAACATAAAAAAAAATTACCGAGAGTTAAAAGGCGATTGGTGTTTTACATCAAATATTTTAATTTTCATGCGCATATAATTAATGTACAATAACTTTGTGGGAAACTTAAAAAGTAAAGTTCATAAAGCTTAGCTTTTACACAGCTTAACGTTTTAGGTAAAACAATCTAAATGACAGAATAAAATGATTGTATAAATGCTATATATCTATTCAAATGAAGGCAGTATTAAGTTTTATGTACGTTGACTGCTATTAAAATTACTTACATATGACTTACATATTAATCATAATTAAAATTATGCACTTACCGATAAAAACAGCTAAGTAAATGAAGATAATAACACTGGTCATATTAACTATGGAAAATACAACGTAGCACGTTTTATACGTTCTTATGCGTTTTATAAGAAGGAAGAGAAGAGCTGCTTTTATTCAGAATAAGTTAGATAATATTTATTTAGTGATTAGAAAAGATTGTGTCGCATTTAAAATTCAAATTTAATAATACTTTTCCTGACTATATGAATGTGTACATACTTTTATTATTATTTTTTTTTTGTCTAAACAAAAAATTTAATTCTAATTTTAACAAGACAATTTAGAGAATAGAAATAGTTTATTATTAATTAAATCATCAAGAAAATAAATTAATAACCAAACTTAATTTCTATGAGGCAATGTTTCATCCTTGGTATAGGACCTTTTCAAGACAATTTTTCAATGTATAAATAAAAATTGAAACTATGAGGAGAATCGCCACGTGTCACCGTATTTTCAGATAGTCAGTAAGTCAGTAAGATTTTTATTTTTATAACAGATTAACTGAATTCGTGAACTCATAAACTCAAAGATATTTGATGAAAACAAATTGGAAAATATTTATGAGATCCTTGGTTTTCTATAAAATACTTTCTCATAATTTCCTTCTTCATCAAATACAAGTTTTTTTAATCATAGAATTAAGAAAGCATATATTACATTCACAAAGATAGCAGTTATTTTATTATATACCATCACTTATATTGTGAATTAATGTAACTTTGAAGTATTCAAGGTCACCTACTTCTTTTATCTTCAGTGATTAAAGCTAACAGACTTAGTTTTTTAAGGAAAACTAGGTTCTTAAATACCGGTTTTTCTTATTAAGTATTATTATGAAAATTAATTAGAAAAACTATCTGATTATGACAGACACTTTGTCCTCGATTTACAGTAAAGCACTAGAGTCTTTGCAAAGTGAATGTAAAACATTTTTTTTTTCAATAAACTTCTTTGGTAGAAATGCAAGCAACGTAGATCACACTAAGATATTGAGAAATATAATACAGATAAAATCAGATCAAGTAAATATATAGAAGTCAAAATGACATGGATACCACCAAATTTAACTAACAATTGCTACCATACGAATCAAATTTCAAGTTGCCAACCATCATTTATATCTTTTTTGACTTTTCTAACGCAGTATTTTGCATCTTCTCAGGACACTAAGTTCAAGAAGTCCGATAATGAACATGAGTTTGATTTTATCATAGTAGGGGCTGGAAGCGCTGGGTGTGTCGTGGCAAATCGTTTGAGTGAAATAAAAAACTGGAAGGTAAGAATTTCAAAAAATTTTCTCGCTGCCTCCCTCAAAGACAAAGAATTCGACAAAGTTTCGAAAAATCTAATCAATATTTAGTAATTACAGATTATTTTACATGAAACAACATTCTATACACAATGTAATGCAATTATGCTAATATACATGATTTTAGATACTGTTATTAGAAGGAGGTGACGAGCAACCACTAATCGTAGATGTGCCCGGGTTTACTGATCTATTAGGCAACAGTAATATCGACTATGGTTACACTTTTCAATTGGATGAGAATATCTGCAAGGGTTATCCAAGAGCCTGCGCAGTACCAAGAGGCAAAGTCATGGGGGGATCCAGTTCCATCAACGGAATGATTTATGTGCGTGGTAATAAAGAAGATTTTAATGAATGGGCTACAGATAACGGAAATGGATGGAGTTGGAAGGAAGTTCTGACATATTTTAAGAAATCAGAAAATTTGCAGGATGTAAGCATTATTGATGCAATTTTATTTTAAATATTGCATGCTTTTTCAAGGAAAAAGTTTCGATAAGCGAACTGAAAACATCCAAAAATTACTTTAAGCTTTTATTCATTTAAATTAACAAATGAGATAACTGAGAAATAAATGTTAATAGTCTTCTCCATTTTAAATTAATTGTTCTAAATTCAGTATGCAGTATGCACTAATATATGAATTGATTTCTACCAATACTTATTTTCTGACAAATACTTATTTGTGAAATCAGCGTGATACTTGAATTAGCATAGATATGGCAATTTTTATCAAAATCTCATAAGAATAGCTACAGCAATTGCTTGTTTCCAGAACGTTCCCTCCAGTAACTCGAAAGATCATTCAACTGGCGGTTATTTAGGCGTTTCCTTGCCCGATCGAGATATCAATATCAATGTGATAATAGACTCATGGAAGGAGCTAGGCTACAAGGAAGTTGATTATAATTCTGGAAATCAAGTCGGCATCGCTCAGCTTCAATATACTATTAAGAATGGCGTTCGTCAGACTACAAATGCTGCTTTTATCAGACCCATTCGAGGTAAAAGAGCTAACTTAGTGGTTAGACCTAACTCTCGAGTCACAAAGGTGATAATTGATCCGAAGACAAAACGAGCTACTGGTGTGGAGTATGTTAAAACCGTGGGTAATGAGACTGTCACTGAAATGGCATTTGCCAATAAGGAAGTTATTGTTTCAGGAGGAACTATTGATTCAGCCAAACTACTAATGTTATCAGGAATAGGGCCAGTTAGTAAGCTCAAGCAAGTTGGTATTAAGTCAATTTCAAATTTACCAGTTGGTAGAAATCTACAGGATCACTTGATTACCAGTGTTATAACACTACAACGTTTAAATGACATACCTGGACACTTTGGTACCTACGATGAAAATATACAAAATGTCAACCAGTGGTTGACGAACGGCACAGGTCGCTTCAGTATTAGTGGCCTATATGGTATCGGAGCTTTTTTTAACACCTCATATGAGACTCGACCTAATGTACCAGATATTCAAGTCCACTTTTTAAGAAAATTATTTGCCAAGGACTCAAATGGTTACACTGGAAACTACACCGCCTGGCCAACTTATAATGAGCTGGCATTATGTCCCACACTCCTTGCCCCTAAAAGTCGAGGTTGGATCGAGCTTAACAAGACTGATCCAATTTGGGGCAAACCCTTGATCTACCCCAACTTCTACAGTGATCCTCAAGATCTTAAGGTCCTGGTCGAGGGTATGCTTCTAGCTGAAGATTTCACCAAGACCTCAGCATTCAGAAATAGTAACCTAACTGTGTCGAGGATTCCAACACCAAAATGCTATAAATACTTAAGCGATCAGATGGAAAAGTATTACGAATGTGTAGCTCAAACCCACTTTCAAACTGTATATCATCCTGTAGGCACCTGTAAAATGGGTCCTATCAGTGACCGCCAAGCCGTGGTAGATCCAAGATTAAAAGTGTATGGTATTACAGGATTGAGGGTCATTGATGCCTCCATTATGCCTAAAATAACCAAAGGTAACACAAATGCTGTAGTAATTATGATTGCTGAGAAGGGCAGTGATTTTATTAAGGAAGATTGGTTACATCCTGGCTTAATTGTTAAAATTGGTCATGTGGCAAACAAAATTATTCCATTAATCATGAAATTCATTACGTCTTTTCTGCATTTTTAATATACTAGATATTTTAAACAAAATTAACAACATTTTTGTACAGTTTTATGTTAATAACACGCTGCATTCCCATGAATCTGTCCAAAGTCCCTAACGTTCACTATTTGTCACTCAATAAATCAAATCAATATAACGAAATCGAAGTGATCTACCTGACTTTAAAAACGACTCTTTCCCCGTATCCACATCCTAAATCTATAATCCATCGGGCATCTAATAATTCCACGGGCTTACTTTCCGTATGCGCAACGAGCGCGTCCTACATCGGTCGCAGCCCGAAAGAAAAAGTTTCCGCCAAAAGCCATTGTGGGGGCAGCTCCGTTCCACCGATCGGCAACACCTGCGCAATTTTAAAAAGCCCGCGTGCATCATCGTTTCCACAACGCGCCGCGCATACGCGCGGACTGCGCCTCGGCGCGTCGGAGCGAGAAGCTCGCGTTTCCCCTCGGTAATTACCGGGGCATCGAGAGAGCACACCGTATATTCATTCCCGATATATATAGGTATATACATACATAGAAGCTACGACTTTCCAACGACGAGGACGTTGCCGCTGGCGCGCATACGAATGGAGACCTGCGCGGCGGACGTGCGCGTTTGAAAGGCCCGCGCGCGCGCCGTGTGGATGCGCGCTTAGCCGGACGCGAGACGAGCGCAGCAGAAGCGCAAGTTCAAATTCGACCGCTACACGAAACGGACGGCCGTCCGAGTATCTCCGTCTCTGTTTCTCTGTCTCTGTCTCGCTCTTTCTTTCGGAGGAAAAAAAAAGGAGTCGGCCGGAGCCGAGGTTAAAGAGAAGGACGACCGAGACTCGCCGGTGGACATTCAGTCGAAATGAACCGGTATGACCAGTGCTGCTTGCTGCTGCTCGCGCTACTCTCGTTCGTCGGGGTCGCCCTGTGCGAGGACGCGCCGGAGAACCGAGGGCTCCAGTCGAGTACTTTCCTCGGCCATGTTTTCGGCGGCTCTCAAGGTCAGTGCGCAGATTTTTCCATTGCTTTGGATAATTCTTTTTAGATATAGTACTGGGCTGCTTTTGTTGAACATTTCTATGGAAATTCAATAAGGTTTTCGCTATAGCATGCGGAGTATATAATTGTTCGTTATTATTATTATTACCGATTTTTATTGCCAAAGGTATTTGCGAATTCGAATCATCTGATCGTGTGTATACACCATTGCATTGACTTTTCAATCGCACCCGTATACTGTTAGTTCGATTTTTTATACCGTAAAATACAAACGTTGGCCGGCACTTAGAATTTCAAGATAAGCGGACTGTGCTACGACGTTTCTTAAAATCCCACAATAAAATTCTATGACGATGCATAAAAGCAAGTGATTATACTCGCGGTTTAAAGCACAATTTGATTCACATAAATATCTGTTTTGCCGAGCACGCAGTAACGGTTGTATTCTTCAAAACAAAAAAAAAGATGAAAATGATCGCAAATATTTTCCTTCGAATATACCTGCAGACTTCCATAAATAATCCATACAACTGTCATACGCGCTAAATTTATTTCCAAGCCCCGCGGAAACATATCGCGTGTCTTAGACTTACTCGGATAACGATCTGTACGCAATAACTGTCACGAATATAAATCAAGCATTGTTTCGAATCTCGTGTGCGTCTCCCGTGCCCTCTTCACTGCGTTGCGCGTATACGTATAGTGTGAAATGAAAATTAAAGGTCGGCCTTTTTGTCCCATTTAACTCGGAGAAAGTTGCGCCAAAATTTGACGTTTACGACCCAACGCATGTGTGCAGCTTCCACATGATCGATCGGTAATCCCCCCCTCGTAAAGCCGTAATTCGCAGAACAGAATTCTAAGTAATTTCCGTCCCAAATTATTAAATTAAATATTATTACTGCAATAACCGCGTGCCCAACTATCATAGAAAATCTCGTAGGAAACACACACGTATACTAAAAATTCTAAACTGCTAATTTTCTAGTTCTAAGTAGTAGAAATTTCAGTAGAATTAACATAACAGGCATCTCCACCTCCTCCTCGGCTGGTCCTCATTCGCAAAACCACGAGCGCAAACGTGAATTGGCTCTCCTCCCCCCCCCCCCCACCGCACCTGCTCGAAAAGCCCGTTTACAGGCAGGAAAGACAAAGCGCGCGTGTTAATAAAACTCGAAAAGAAATTGCAATATAACCGTGAAACGCCTGCATTAATGCCCACGTATACGAGACACTACCGCGTGAATTGCCGAGTCAAGTGGCCATATCAAGTGCGGTCACATTGTCACGTGCGCGTCGTACTCTCCCCGATTTTTGCGCCTGGATTCGCAACGGCGTTATATTTGCACACAAAGAACAGGACGGTTTCTTTCGCGGCGCTGCATCGGCGACGGCGGAGACGCTGCCGCTCGAATCATGAGCGACGACGATAGCCGCGCGCGCCGTGTGGTGAGCATCTGGTATTTGGGCCAGCTTTGTCGAGACCCAATCGTTACAAGTTCGCCAACCGTTATGCGGCGGAGTGTATATATAAGGTCTATTCGCTGCAACTATATACGTCCCGAGGCGGAAGTGTACAGGCAAAATTATATCGGGGATTCCGCATTGTGTTTACGCGGAAGAAGATTATTGCGCGGATCGAGGTGAAAGCCGATTAATTATTTCAGACGAAGCTTATTGGGCCGTGTATAACGCCGCTGTTATACGCCGAAATCCTTTGATCGATCGATGGTTCTTTTCTTTCTTGTAACGGCCGGTTTCATTATGCATACGCGGCGAATGAATATTCAACGGGAAAATAATCGGTGAAATGCGCGCGGGCGATCGGTGCATAGTTTGGTTCCATGAATTTTCAATTATTTAAATTGATGGATCGTAATGGACGTTAAGTATTATTTATGAACTGAGCGTGGACGAGGCATTGATTGAAATATGTATTTTTCGCACAATGAATGAAAGATTTTTTATCCGAACGATCAGTTATTTAATAAAATAAATAAATAAATTAAATTTTTTTTTAAAATAAACAAATAAATAATAATTTTTATTTTATTTATTTATTATTTAGTTTATTTGTATTTGTTTATTTATTAGATAAATAAATAAATAAAAATAAACAAGTAATTATTTATTTTTATTCATTTCTCTTTTAACCCGCAAATTTCAAAGCTCGACCCTTATACAAAATACTTCTTTCAAACAACAGCGCATTGTTTATTTAAAATTACAGGCGTAACTATCATTCGCATCTCGAAACGCACAAAACTATTTACTCATTGTACAAAACCAATTGTTTCATTACACTAAATGTCACCATGAAATTTCTCTCGAAATCGCTAATTTATTTTCTCACTGCGCGCCGAGAGCTATAATGTGTTCCAGTCAAAGACGATTTTTATGAATGGAAGGTCGTCACGCGCGCAATTTCCCATTATAACACACTCGTATAATACGCTTTCCTCTCGCGAATGGATACGACACGGCGTAAAACGTCCGTCTCTCACGTGAGCCGAGAAAATTAGTGGTTGGAGCAGTATATACGACGAAGAGGCGTTGAACTTGGGTCTCGAAAATCCGATAGACGCGCGCGCGCGCGCGCGCGAGGAAGCGCGAACAAATGCTTCCAGCGCTATACGGTATATTTCAGGTGGGCGAGGGGAAAAAAATATCAATTCGCGCGTAATCCCGTAAATGGGACTGGATTTCTCGAGCGCAGGAGGCGGAGTGCATTCAAATTCTAAGGATACCAAATTGCATGAAACTGCGATGGAATCTAGAGTATTTTTCTATCTCGAGTATATACACGACTGCTATATGTATGCGCAGTGGTTAGAGTCGTTCGGAGCAACGGCTTGTTAGCCCCCAACGAGTACAGCGTTTACGTCGATTCATTACGAATCCGAGATAACGTTGTCTCTAACGGACTGTATACAAGTGTAATTCTTTTCTGTGGAGTCACGAATCGCTCGGGAAATTCACGGTCAAGCTGCTTCTCATTTCAACAAAGCTTACGCAAGCGTCTGGCCGTTTAATTGGCTACCTCGTAATTGGCTCGATTCATAAATATATAGCATATAAGTAACGCATAAGATACGTAATAATGCAAGTAACAGATTGTTGTGATGAGACTCGACTTGGAATTTCAAATTATCGCCTTAAAAAATAAGCACGAGCGAATGCGCCGGTGTAAAGCGCGCCGAGACTAATGCATCTTTACGCGTAAATGCGATGCGACTATTTGGAGCGTGTCTAATGAATGAAATAATGTGAGCGTATATCCGGTAATGTATAGAAAGAACCTTAAGAACGTAGAAAAACTTTGACGGCCTCGAAACGCTTATATAGTTTTCTAAAAATCTAAGCCATCGTAAATTCTCGACTTTCGATTCGCTCCTCTCTCTCTCTCTCTCTCTACCTCTATTCTATTATTCCTCATTATTGCGAATTTTACAGCCGTAAAAAAGCGCCGAAAGATCGTCTCCGATCGGCCGACGACCCACTTCTCATAAGAAATCTAACTACAAATTAATTTAGCATGTATACACATTCAGTTATGTATTCGGCTTGCGGGTCACGCTCGTACACGTATACACTCGTAATTCGAGCATTCCGGCCTGTCGCGCAGCCTGACGTATTACGGGCGTCGCTGTCCTTCCCCCCGCTAAATTCAATCGCTCGATTGCAGGAAGAGCCGCGCGAGACGGAAGGACCTTCGGCCACAAGAGGATCCAGTTCATGATGATGCCGATGATCTACAAGATGGGCGTGATGATGACTATGCTCGCGGTGCTGACCGTCATTTCGCTCAAGGGACTGATGATCGGTAAGTGGGAAAAAATCGATTTTGCGCACTGCGCGCGCGCGCGTGTGTACGAGAACACGCCGGACACTTTGGACGACCAGCGCGAAAGAGAGAGAAAGAGCGAGAAAGATTAACGGGACCTGAGCCCGCTGTGGCCTCTCCATTTCTACGGGCTCAGTTCGTTATTTACATACTAAACAAGGACGTGGATGGCTTACTTTTCGCCTCTCTCGCGCCTCACGCCTGCGATATTCTTTATATTTTCTCGAGTCGGCTCGGCGCGCGTGTTGTCCTTATGCGCTTGTGGGCATCGAATGTGCCGTACCGTTTTCGGAAGTCCCGAAGTGGGTGAGACCACTGCTGTATTAGAGGCCCGAGCGAAGAAATTTTAATGCCGTCCGGTAGTCGAGGTCTGATCTCGATTCTCGGAATGGGCGTAAGAATTAGGGAATTAACACCCGTGAAAGAATGTATACGTTAGAAGTACTTGAGGGGGGCCTGGGAACACTCGAGTCCCGTGTATTATACGCACTAAACCTACTTTTTTTTGTCCGTCTGCAGAGGAGAGCGAGAAGACTTACTTTTGCGCGCGTCGGGTATTACCTCAGTCTGGTTACTTTCGCTAAAAATAAGCTGCCTCGATGCTTTTAGTGGATTTACAATGAACGCGCTTGACAGCGTAAATTCGATCATTACGGGGTTTTATTAGCAAAAGAGTTTGCAATTGTCTGGTAGTAAATTGGAGATGGCTCGCCTCGGTTTACGGCCACTCGAGGTTTCAGAAAAAAAAAATACTGTGTATTTAGAGTTTATATAGTCAGTTGAGATTTCGTGATGTGCTGCATGAAACATAAACACAAGGTGTGATAATCGATTTCGCGTAACGTTCGTCTACTATTTTTAGCTTTAGTTATATAGTTTAATTATTTATCATCTTATTGAATTCAGACAAACTTTTCGGAAGAGATAAATTTCTTTTGTGTGTCTTGGACGACTTATTGACATAGTATTTGAGAACGATTAGTTTCGAAGATATTTAGGCTCAAATATTTGTTCAACGAGTTTTTAAACACACATATCGTAATTTTTTCATGTTTTACATGTGTTCGAAGTTGAACAAGAATTTGTTACTTCAGATTACTTTCTTGAAGAGAAAGTTTTGTAACGGTAAAAATGTTTCAGTACAAAATAAGTACAAATTACATGTATCGCTTGTAGGCACTAACTTAAATCTTATGACGGTTTTGAATAAATATTCATAGATATTCAAAATTTGTGTACGGATATTTGTAAAATATTATATATTCTTTGAAATAACGTAGGGACCTAAAGTCAAATTTAAAAAAGTAATTGTTTGCTTCTTTTATCAGTTTTTGATTTTTTTTCTTCAATTCCTGCAACAGATGTTAAAAATGTAAACAGATAGCAAATCAGATAATACTTCGATGGTACTGATAAACCGTTATTTTGTATAGCTTGTAATGAAAATTAAAATCAAAATATGATCAGTGACGCTGCAGTATCAGACTAACAGTTTTTGCAGATGTATAGCATTCCGTTGTCTTTTATTTTCCACAGATTTTCAATTATCATTTTTTATGATGCAACAATAGACTAAACAGTCTTTAAGATATAGCAATCCATTTTCCTTTGTTTTCTACAAATATTTAGTTATCGAAACCGTACAATTTGAACATATTCTTGACAAAATCACACCGCTATCGCAGTCTAGTAAATATCCTGTTTCAGAATTTACGTCTGTACACTGTCTATTAGGTTCAGTTACATGTCAATGAATTAGCAGCTGTTTTTCTCAGTATAATTCCTTGCTGACCAACAACTCACTGCCGAGACAAAAAGCCTTGGCGCAGCAAACTATAATGTATACACTTCCAGAGAAGAGAATAGATCATAATTCAAGTCGTCTTTTCTCCAGTTATATACGACTCGCAATTCACTTTTCAAATACCTTTCCATTCTTCGACTACTGAAATCCCTCGAACGTTCCATTTCCACGCAACGTAGATGCTCGATTTACTTTCGAAAATTCCAAAACTCCCCCTCAGACCGTATCCAATGAATCAAAATCGAAGAAACCATATATATTCAAGCGGCTCGCACCGCTTGTCATCTCTCGCAAATCGGATGCTCGACGGGGCATTAGAGAAAGGTCCTCGTAAAAATCGGCGGCGCTCTCCGAAACTCCCGTTAGGCTAAACCGCGACCGCAAGAGGAGATAATAAGCCTCTTGGTCGCGCAGACCGCAGAATCGCATCTGAAGCTGGTTTCGTTCTGACCCACAGGTACGATCCTCCTCGTGCTGAAGCTGAGCACCATCTTCGGCAAGCTGTACGCCTGGCACGGCCAACAAGGACACTCGGCACCGCACCACCAGCCGGTCCACGTGCACCTGCACAATGACGTCGGTTATGGGCCTCACGGGCCCGCCCAGGCCTACAGTGGCTGGGACCCAGCCGGAGCGCCACCGCCTGGCGAGGAGGGCTACTATTACAAAGGATGATTGCGGTGGCTGCGAAAACGAATGACACTTGTGTGCGTGATAGAGAGAAGTGAGTGGGAGAGCTATTCAGGGATTCCTATTGTAGGACTGTAGAGATAAGTGCGCCTCTTTGATCTCTTCGATGGTATATCGTCGACAGTTTTATTGTTCGAGTGCGCTCGGCGGTCTTTGTTATTTTATTTATTAACGCTGGTCGGAATATTGGTGTCTAAGTTGAAATACCTGCGATGATATATTGATATAGAGTGAATGGGATGTGTACTTGTTACATATTTTTATCTTTATTAAAATTATAATTATTTATGACGAAATGTAGGCACCTTAGATTGTCAAAAAATTGAAATATTATTTGTGAAATTGAATGTCATTTGTATATTCATCTTAATTTGTTTAAGTAGTTAATTAAATAATATTAGGAAGTCAGAAATGGTACAAAGAACATAAAAGAATTTTATCTATTCCATATTAACGGATTGATAAAACCAGTCTTTGAAGACTAAAATTAATACTTTTCATTTTTACTAACACCGCAGATTTTTTTTTTAATCTACAATTACTTCAAACACCCTAACTCAGGGAACGAGCTGAATTTAAAAATAAATTTGATTAAGTAAAAATTACCAATAATTTACAGAAAAAATTCAAAGTAAATTTTAAAAGTAGCAAATCTTTTAAATTATTTAGAATTCTTATAAATTTAAAATTCATTTTTTAATTTCTATACTCATTCGAAAAGTCAAGGTGCTGCAAATAATTTTACCTTTAAAAATTATTCTTTTGTATGCAGATTTAAAGAAAATTTGCAATAAAAACGAAAATTATTAATCTTAGACTTCGCAGACTGATTGTAATTGAAATATAGCATTTATATAAATTGTTTTATGTTCTGTAGAAAAAAAATTGTTTTTTGTTTTTACACCGTTTCTGAATTTCTAATATTATTTAATAAATTATGTAAACAAATTAAGATTGATAAAAAATAATTCTTAATTTTTTTCGATTTAAGGTGATTAGGTCTCTTTGAAGAGGTTTTATCTTTACATCATTTAGAATATAAAAAGTTAATAGTTCTACTAATATTTGTGTTTAATTTCATTAAGCAAAGCTGATTGTAGCAAAAAGAGAGATACTTCTAAATATGTATAACAAGAACGATAATAGTGCTACAAGAAGACATAACTTCAATAACGATCTTTCGATGTACAACGTTTATCTCTTTTTCAACTAAGTGTATAGGTAGTGCTTTTACGTAATAATTATTTTGTATACTATAAAGTATCACGATTTTTTAACAAATCAGCTTTATTTAATAAAATTGACCAAAATGTACAAAAAATTTTATTTACATTCTAAGTGACATTTGTAACGGTGAAATCTCCGTAAGAAGGCCAACCGAATTAGTTCAAGCTGAAAAAAAATTTTTTATGCTGCTGTAGAAATGTTTTTATAAATAGAAGGACATGATTTAGACTTTTGAGCAAAAAATAGTCTTTTTCTATGAGTTAATCGATTTGATGCCATTGACACTAAATCTTTAACAAAGCTTTTTTTAAAAAATATCTTTAATAATTAAATTTATAAATAAAAAAAAAACTTTTAAACTTGTATAAAAAGAGATCAAAGACTTTTAAAAAGTATAAAATTAATGATATACTAAAAGGCTGTTCTATGTTTAAGTTTACGCCATAAAAAAATGTTTTATCCGATCGGTTATAATAAATTTATCATAGGTTTTTAAGCTGTGAATAATATATTTAGAAATTAACTATGAATAATATAACTAAGATTGTTATGATTTTTCTACAAAAATCTCAGCAGCTTTATGAAGAATTTCTTTTTCAATCACTAACTCAGTCTGGTCCTTTAAAAAGATATTATAACTTCGAAATTAATCAATAATTAGACAATATATCATTAAAATATATTTACCAAAGGTATCAAACTTATGAAGACCTTTGTTTATTTTAACGCTGAAAGTTGAGCGCATTGTGTACAATATGATCGATGATCCGTAGAGAACCAATTGGCGCCAATGATGATCTGTGATCGATTATGACTTATATGCCAGTTCTTGTTAGTACTTTCATCTGGAAAAATATATTACAATATAAAAACATTATTGAATGTATTAAAAGATTCAAAAATCTAGTTCAACGTAATTTAGAACTGCCATCATTTTTGTATGAAACCGTTAAGCTCGATATATTTCAATTAGATAAAAATACGTCATATCAGATAGTTTGATACAAAAGATCTTCGAACTAACGGTTGTCAGAACCTACGATATGTCTTGTTTGAACGGCTGAAAAAAAAACATTTATGAAGGGTTCGTTTTGAAATAAAACCAACTATGTAGAATAGTTGCATGTTAGTTTTATTTATTTACATATTGCTAAACATTGAAGCAAATTATTATTTTATTTACAATAGTACCGATGAAAGTAAAACATGACAAGATCTTGGAATGAAGTCATACTACGCCATATCAATTTAAAAGTTATATATTTCCGTACGAGACATTAGCAGGACAAACTCAACCGGATTCCGTATAAAGAAGCAATAATGTTGAAAGCTAATTGCGCGTATCGACAGCTGATTTATGTATATACACTATGATTACACATTAAAACAAAAATTATGTTTAATGAATGCTTTGCAAATCGATAAGTCATTACGCCGTGGTTGTGCTTTACACACAATGGCGTAGCATATGCATTCAATGATTTGCAATTCAGTGAATCTAATACGAAAATCTATTAAAAAGTAACCGTTACTTCGAGCTAAATATGCATTGTAACACTTCTGTTTTGTTTCTAGTAATGCAGTATTACAGGATAGTTTATTTTGCTATTACCAAAAGATGTTATTCACATAATGACTGTCATAACCGTCATTCTAATTGGATAGCATCTAGTTAACTTTTGTATTTTGTGTTTTATTCTTCTTTACTCACATTTTTATTTATTATGTCTGTGCTTCGGTTCACGAATTAATAAAATTATATTTGGAATAAGTAACGTTATACATGTTGTTTTATAAGATTTCGATATTATTGTATATACTTTTGCTATGTACATAGTAATATTCACAATTTTCGTAACTAAATGGAATTCAGTTTATTACGCTTTACACAACAAAAACTTGGATTGAAAAGAGTCCAAGTCTCTAAAGTTATAATTACAAATAGAAAAAAAAATTTTTCATCATTGATTGTAAAACGCATTTATTAGTCACACTGTTGGTCAGCTATATCATATATTGTGCAAGAAGGGAAGTCCTATATTATCACTTATTTTATCAATTATCATCTTTCATTTATTGTGTAATGTACTTTTTTACTGCATGTAAAGGTCCTTTTTCAATGTTTAAATTTAAATCAATATAGTTAGACTATAATGTTCAGTTAATATTATTACCGCATAAATACATACCGCAAAAATGTTATTAAAATGCTGCCGTTCATTTTTCTATTAATTTGATTTATAGGTAAAAATATTATAAAGCCACTACAATGTACCTAAACAAATATGAATAGATTTCTTAACGTTCACGTACAAAATTTACAAATATTTTTTGGATAAAGTGTAAATCTATTTCTCCATATTTTTATCAAAAAGATTCAAAATGTGACCATTATCTTATCATTTGCTTTAATTCTACAAAAGTCCTCTTACATTTTAGGCAATATAAAAAGAAATTAAATTTTTTATCATAATTTACACTACATATTTCTCACAGCTTTAAAGCAAAAAGTTGTGTAATATAAAACAGACGGATACTCTTGGCGGACAACACATGTAATTAAATAAGAGTAATTTAACGCTTTCTCATTACTTTCTTGCAAGCAATTAGTAGTAGTTCTACTTAATTCTAAATGTTGCTTTCAAGATCGTTTAACTTTAAGCCTTAGACGTAAACCTTTCTATTTATTATAATTTAAATAAAGCCCTACCAGCCTATTTATTGTAATCAAAAACAAGAATTGTGACTTGCATGTCAGTACAGCGGAATATACGAATAAAAACATCCATGCTTGCTTACAAACGACTTGCCGTACATTTTCAATCGTATATACAAATTTTAACTAGCCTCATACTTTTCATTAAAACATTTCATCCTAAGTAGCCATCCGCCTAACAAGCTTATTCCGTAATTGGTTGTCAACTCGATACAAAAGCAGACTTGCAAATCATCGCTGTATTTTACGGTCGATTAAAACTTGACGAACTCTGCTTCATCAATCACAAACTCCACAATAGAATCGTTCGGCTTGTCGAGAAGTCGATGACGACGCGGAATATCAATTGGAAAAAAGAAACAAAACAAAGCGTGCATATAAAAGACCTCGAAAGCTACAGCCACCACGGAACGCTGAACTCGTTTCGCCCCGCGTCTAGAGCTGAAAGGAGAAATGCTAATTGTTGTAATCGCGTTTCGTTCGACGCACAGCATACTGCGTTTTACAACGCCTCCTATATGTATCGCGTGTATACAGTTCGTTCCCGATTCACGGCTTTGCGATCAATGCCGGACTTCCGCAGACGCTCGTATTCAAAACAAAGAGCCGATCGGTATGTATGACTCGCGATCGGCGCTGTACTAACGGCGACATCCCATAAAATCGAATCAATTCATCTCGAGATGCACAAGGCCGACTCTTCCATCACCTGTCACCGGTATACGAGATCTGCTCTCGCTCGCGTCGATTTCTCTCCTAGAAATCGATCGCATCTCTCGAGGGAGAAAAGGGAATCGAAGCAGCGCGCCGCCGATCGCGAAGCTATAGATACCGATATGGGCGGACTCCCGGCGCTAAGTGCCGCTTACACGCAGTGTAATAAGGGACGCTACCCAGGATTATATACGTGTGTACCGCCAATGCACCGAGTTCCGTGGGAGCAGCGTCCGCTCACGTCTTTTCAAGCTTGGCTAGCCATCCCAGAAGTCCGCTCTATTCCCCGGAGCCGAGGCGGCGGCGTTGGCGGCGGCGGCTCTTTCTCTCTACTCCCATATCGGTATGTGAAATAAATTGCGATTTCGCCTCGACTATAAGTGCGCTCGCGAGAAAGAGAGACCCAGTTATGACCGGAGAAGCTAGAGTAGTGGGGCCGCGTATACGCAGTTGCGCCGGAATAAGGCGAATCTCGCCTGCAGCAGAGGCTTTGCGTATCCCTGACCGCACGCAGTCCTTCTAGTCACTCGCGATCCGGTCCAAGCTGCAACTCGATCGCCGCGGGAAAACGTTCTATATACAGGCACACATCTCAATCCCTGGTTACATCCGTATACGCGAGATACCCACAACAACGACGAGTGAGACAATATTTGAGCGGTGTGTGTGTATGTGTGTGCGTCCGCCACGGACCGCTGGGCAAACAGTTTCGGAGGTGTGGACGGTAGCCGGCGACGACACTCGAGTGTGGCGTCAAAAAAATTTCTCGCTTGATCATCTCCCGAGAAAGAAACGCGCGGCTTCTGAATGCCCGGCTGACTTGGAAGTTTAAAGAACGAGAGAGAGAGATAGAGAACGACGAAAAGTGGAAGTGAGACGCCACACCAGCCGCTTCCCGTTTCCCGTTCGAATTCCGCGCGCTCTCGCGCGCGCGCCGATGCCGGATTCCACCGGCCCCATAGCCCGGAGCGCCGCCGCGATCGTCGCCCGAGAGGCTTCGCCGCGATATCATTATGAATGGCGCGAGATTCGTGCTCTGCTGCGTCATCCTCTGGCTGCCGATGCTCCCCGGTAGCGAGGCGTCGTCGCCCACCGCTCGTACCGAGAGCGAGAATAACGGCACGACTACCGATCTCGAGGGATCGATCGGCCGAGATCGATGGTTTCAGCGGATCACCGATGGACTCAAGGTCGATTACAGCAATAAAGAGCTGATACTCAAATTCTCTCCTCACGGTGAGCGTAACGATAATTGCCATTTCCGCATTGTTTTGATTAATGGATTCGCGCGGCGTTTTTCTGTGCCATTGCGCGCCGATGTTACTCGTTAGCGATATATCGCGTTGCGAGCGAACGCGCCGCGCGACGTCGACATAAAAAGTGCAATTTCTCTTGCGATTACGATCGTTGGCATAAATGCGCGTTACGCAGGCTTCGCTTTTTACGTTCGATGAGAGACGATTATTCGTAAATATCGGTATTAGATCGGCATCAGTATAAACACGCACTTTTCACATTCGACGGGATAATTATATTTATAAACACTGGTAGCGGATTTGTGGGTGAGCGGATCGAAATAAAAGTAAAACGGAAAGAACGAGTCTTATCTCTCTTTGGAGGAAAGCAGTATGCTTTTCTTGCCTGACCTACTGATACAGTTTCCAGATAAAAATGCGCGAGATCGATCTTTTGAATCGGCGTATAGACTAGAGCGGTCGTAAAAAAATTTCATGAAAGGAACGCAAGATTTTGAGTTCCGTGAACGCCTATCGCAATCCAGGTTTTTGAAATTTTCGCGATCCCGATCTTTTGTATTGTCTTACGAGGCCGCGCGGGAAAAAATCGGTATTGCTCGTTCGCGTTTCTTGCGACTATTTAATTTTAATTTTTGTTTATATTCCGCTGCCGTGGATGTTGAACTAATTATTTTTATTAATAACTATTTAGATGAATCAATGGAAGGCCGAGAAATTAAGAGAAACAAGCGGGAAACGATTATGCAGAGAATCGGATCGTTTATGATGATGATACCAATAGGCATGCAGGTAACTATTTCTCCTTTTTTTATGGTTATAGGATCGGTGGAAAGAGGTGAATATAGTTTTATTGAAAAGTCGATGTAATCGTCAATAAAAATGTAATGTACGATGCATAAAATTGAAATACCTTTCAATTTTAATGATAAATATGATTTACAAAAAATTGTTGGATAAATTATCAATTTCACGTTCTGCCCTAAATCTGAATTAGAGAAATTCATCAGTTAATACTATCGGAAAATATGTTAATTGCTAGAGAACTTTTTTTTTCTAATCAGCTAAAAACTATATGCACCTCAAAATACACGAAGAAATGTAAATTAAAATGTATTATTAAAAGAGAAAAGGTTGGAATCTTTCTAATTTCACATTTCCATTTTTCAGTTACTGCAATTACCAATGGCTATAGCAACTGTAAAAGCTTCGTTGCTAAAAAGTCTTATGATTGCCAAAGTCGCTATATTTATGTTATTTTTAAGGGTTCTATTTATGCCGAAGCAACAGCAAAAAATAGTTATTGTGAAGAAGCCGAGCGAGTACCATCAACATTATTACAGTTCTTTCGGAGAGCACGACGATGAGAAACCAGGGTGGTTGGGTAAAGGTCCTGCTTGGATGAACTCGTAAAGTAGAGCACTTGGCGTTTATGTGACATTTTTTTAAAATAAAAATATTAATTAAATCCGGCACGAATTAAGCACAAGTTAAAAATGCGTTCTCCGATAAAAGACTAATTGTCGTAAACTATTCAATACGTTTGCCATGAATTTAAAAAGAAAAAGTATGTAAATTTTGGATTACTTAACAACTTGGATCAATTCAACTTGAAACTAAGTTGCCGCCGTATAGGATAAAATGAAATTCTTGTAAATTCTGAATGAAATATTCATGAACACTTAAAGCTCGACTCAGTGGCACAAGAGCGTACTTATTCCTTTATTGTCAAGCCTCACGCATTTCATTCACATTAAAAACGCATATACTTATACTTTTTTATTGTTAATGCCGTGACTTTCACTCTGAGGATTCTTACTATCCGTATACTCGCACATAAAATTGTTAAATATAGCCCAGCATTCTGTTAACACCTTGAAAATATATTCGCGATTTATTTAGATATGGTCTAGCAGGATGGAAAATGAGCGTATTTTAGACAAAGTTTCTGGTCAACGCGTATAAACAAAACATTTTTATAACTGAAAGTGTAAAACCTAATTTTAAATATTCTTTTACGTTCAAAAAGTAAAATTATTTAATATAGTAAACACGCACGAAATGTTAGATTAGGAATTTAAACTTTTTCGAATTTGGATTTTTCCATGTGCTTCTTCGTTTCAACATTGAATCATTCAGATAACCCAGAGATTATGAATGCAGTAAAAATGCGTACTAAAAAGTAAAGTTTTATATGTTTCCGCGCAAGTAAGGCAAAATCTTTTTTAATTAAACATGACTTGTTATCAGTGTATAATAACAAGCTAAAATTGTAATTTTAAAAAGAGATTTATTTTTTAATTGAAACACACAGCGTGACTGGAATTCAAAATGATTTATTTACCAATAGATTTTTGCGATATGTATTGCATTTATATCGATATTTATTGACATTCCTAAAATTATTTATGTGTTGCCAAAAGCTAATTCATAAAATTTATATTTTTATATCGATTTATTTATTTATTTGTTAATTAATTTATTATTATATAATAATGTTTATTATATATTTTTGTTATTAATTATTTATTTGCGTTATTTATTATATTTATTCGTCTTAATTCATCACTTTATTCGCCCAAAGTTATAATTGTGTATGAAACATTTTAAAATATTGTAAGTATGACATTTATTATATTTTATGAATATTAATTATTAGGAATCATATGCCTGAATTATTGTTTTTGCAAAACTGCTGCAAATGTAATTCGCGTGTAGTAACTATCATCGTTGCTCGTACCATCATAGAATAAGTATACCTGCTATCGATAAAGTAGCCGTCGATAAATCTTCATTGTACAGTCATAGTCTTGCTCATGCAGCGGAAAATTTGTAATTTATTTTACAATGTGTCTCAAATTATGCATCATGAAGCGATGATTAAATTATAAAATGTCAAGACTATGCACGTATTTAAGAAAAAAATAAACCTATCTGGCAATATTTTTTTTTTTTAAATACCTTAACAATACTTGTAAATATATGTTTATATGTATATATACTTATATGAGAATATTTATTTTATCTGGCTACATTAACAACAAACGGAAACGACGAAACATTTTACCAGACCCTCGACCAGACGATCCATCCCACTTTCCGCAGTGAAATCGAAACCGCGCGTCGAGCTTGCGAATCTGCCGCGCTAATAAAGCGATTCAACTTCGCTTCGATAAAACGCCTATAAAGGCACATTAAAAAGAAATTCCCCGTCAACGGCCGAGGCTACGGCCGCACGTACAGTTAACAGTCCTCACGAGCTAATAGCAATAAAAAGCTTTCTACGCCTTTCCTTATTAAACGATATTCCAGCTCAATCAGCCGGCATCGAGCGCATGTCATTACGGTAGCTCTCGCGCATCCGTACGCTAACTAGTAGGTATACAAGCCCACCTCTCTCGGGCTCGTCCGTACACATACCTCGATGGTAAAAGGCGCGTAATTTAATAATCGAAAATCCCCTCCCTCCCCCCCTCGACCGCGTCGGCTCGTACGTACGATTTAATGTTCTGTTGTTGAGTTATTGGACGTTTTACGGGCCGAGCGCGACGACGCGCGGTATCCCGATATAGCCGCGCGGCGCGCGCGCGACTCTGGCCTACTTCCGCCGCGACTGCTAACGGCATTTTGGTCCAGATACCGCGTGCGCGACGGGCTCCGAGGGAGGCATCCGGTTTCTCTCTCGTTAAATCCAGCCGCTCGCTACGAGCCGTCGTTGAAATCGAAATTAATCCTCCACCTGCGCGCGCGCGCGCGCAGGAGCTTCCGTTTTATGCGCGCGTACGTTTACGCGCCGAGGAGAAAAGCGCGGCGAATTACGTTGATGAGCTATGTTTGATTGAAAATCGGGTATGAGTAAGAGGCAAGCGAAGATGGAGTAAATTCGGTGAAGGCTGCTTGGCAATTAATTGTTATGGCGGGATATTTAATGAATTGTTTCATAAATTTTTCGATGCAATGTGTATAGTATTATAAAATAAAAGGTAACTGAAGTAAGTAATTATTTAAATGATATAATGTCGAATAGTAAAGTACTTTATTTACTTAATAATTAATGTACGTCATATGAGTTGTTTCCTGACAGATTCGCCAAACGAAAAATATTTTTTTTCATTATTACATTTGTTTTATCTAAGGCTAGCATTATCGAATTCGGTTTAATAAATCTTTCTGAGTCTTTTCAGATTTATTCCTTGCACAGTTGTCGAGCTACGGGTGGTCAAAGTTAGCATTTTTAGCATTTATATTTATATGTCTGTTTTTATGAATTTGCAATTCCTCTGACAAGGATCAACTTCAAAAAATTAATAATTTCTACAGTTAAAAATCAAAATTTGAATGAAATCACGTTTTTGCTATATCCGCTATTTAAGATATTAATGAAAATACGAATGAAAGTATCTTAAAAAATTTGTGAAGACATCGATTAAATAAAAAAAACTATTTCGGTCGATTAATCTGTCAGAGAACGTCCAAACCGTATATATTTAAATCAATGTTTACATTTCATTATTATACTAAAAATATAACGTAATTAATTACATTTATAAATCATTTACGTGTAAAATAGGAAGGATTCAATATCTACACTTAACGAATTCAATAAAAATTTATAAGCAACAATAATTCGTCCCATTGCAGAATATTTTCTCTTATTTCACTCACACCCAGACGTATACGATCGACGCTGCTACGCGTATAAACTCCAGGTGATCAGTCATCCATTGCTACATCTCGCAGGGACGCACTCGTATATAAATAACAGTACACAGCAATAACATAATGCCGAATCACGAATTTTCGCGCCTATATTTTTCGCGTATATAATACGCGCGCGCGACGTGACGCTATGCGCGCCGCCTCCTATGCAGCACTACACGCAGGGATTCTCTATATATATACACGACTGCATTGTTATTCTCGCAGCACTGCAAGCCGCGCGCGCGCGCGCGCGCGTGTGCATTTCGTTTGATTTACGTAGAGGAATTTTCGTTCTTACGGCTGGAAAGAGTCGCCCTATCGGAAATTGCGATCGGCCTGGCTAATCCCGACGAATCTCCCTCGGTATGCCGATGCAGCTCGTACTTTACGACACATGAATTTTAACGGCTTTTTATGGTAATGCCGCGTGTATGCGGGCTCTCTCTCGATCGTTGCTTATTAACTAGAGAATTATTTGAGGGGATTTCGTTGGCAACTGCGAGGCGATCGGCTCTCGATCGGTTTACACGGATTCGCCTTATTCTTTATGTATACACTCGATGTCTAATCGCATACGCGGGGATTTATTGCGCACACAGAGACGGAGAGTCGAAGAACAATGAAGTAGTAAAATTTAATACATATATTTATTATTTGGATGGATGGAAGATATTCTTATTAGGTTTCGATGCAACGAGGTTTAGCCTGTAATGACACATCTGCGATGCGCGACGATCTCGAGCCGCATATCTGCCAGGAAACTCGACTTAATTTAACAGATTTACCGATACGTTCATGAGTTTCTAATGCGTGGTGGATTAAAATTGCTGTGCTTACGAACATTAATGTTTTACGCAAACGTTAACTTTTGCTGTTATGATTTTACTAGGTTTTTTATAAAATACAATTTTTGTAACTGTACAGAAATTCCAAAGCTCCAAAGAAGATGTAATTTTCTTAAAATATATAGATCTACGCAGTAGAGTAGACAATACTTCTATCAGTGAATCTATTCCTCGGTAATTGTGTGAATGTTGGAGAAAGGAAAATTGTCGATCTCCCCGAGGCTTCGGGGAAACACTGTCACCCCCTTCAAGAAAAATAAATGTACTTCCGAAACGGTAGTCGTGACAATAACATCGAGTTCTCGCTACTCGTTATTATTCTTTTCCTTCTCTGACTCCTAATTAGCCAGAGAATAAGCTATTCGATGTCGTCAAAATAATGAAGACGCTCAATTTATTTGTCTTGGCGAGGACGACAGTATTTCGCCGAAACGTCGAAGAATAACTTAATTATTTGTTATCTTTCAAAATAACCTGCTTCGAGTATATCTACAATGCTCGTTTCTCCAACATTATTAAAATATATATATAGTTATTGAAAATGGCAGTTAGTTAAATGCACACTTCTGGGCATTGCTTCGGTTACGTACATTCATTTTGTAAAAAAAATGATGATCGAACGTTGCGAAGCCATGTAAAAAATTCAAAAAAATATTTTTTAATATTAGCATAATTTTTTGAATCCCCTCTATCGCAATTTTCGCGAAATTTCGGTAGTACTTTGTGGAAATGTTGTGAACGTCCTTACGCTACTTTTTGCAAAATTGTGAAACTTTTGGCAGCAGTCCCGAATAAGTAGTACTGTAACTTTTTGACTCCACAAGAGAAAGCTTTATAAAGAGAAATATTTATGAATCCAAAATTTTGATGAATTTTAATGTTTCAGGGGTTCTCGAGTCGGAAGGACAGATTTTAAAAATGCATGTATGCGTGCTCGCACGAAGCCAATCTCATTACCTATACTATAAATTTAACAAATATTAAAATAGATTCATTGTAATATTGATTCGCCAGATTTAAATACTATCTAATTAATGAAGTAAATAAATTAGTACTTCATAAGAATTTGTTTATAATAACCGAACGCGCATTTTTATATTTTAATTTTCAGGTTACAGGGATACTTTAGAAGATCGTTGAGAAATTTATCCTCGAAACACGGCATCTCCGAATCTGCACTTAAAATGTAAATGATTAATTAAGATAAAATAATAAATTCCTTCGATAACTCTACCTAGAAACCCAAAAAAGTCTGTCGATCATCGATAGGCAACAAAATTTAAGTATGATAGTTTTCAAAAAATTATTAATAACCATAAAATTAAGCGTACACTATACACTACCGAACCTACCGTAGAACGCACTGAAATTTAACGATTTAAAATCATCCCGTACATATACAGGATAAAGCAGCCTCGTGAAACTCCGCAGAAAATTAGAATCGAATCGATTCTCGCTTTCCGAATACTTCACATCCAACGAAATACACTTACTCTTCCCGCCGCGTCACGCGTCGCCCACAACTCACTCAAGCGCAGTCGGCAGTATCCGCAAAAACGTAAAAGCCACGTTTTCGCTTTTTGCGATTCGATATGCGTGTGTGTGTGTGAGTGTGTGTGTTTCGGGCCGCCGCGCGGTTGCTTGTGTACCAGAAACCCACCTGTCGCTCGGCGAATTTTAGTATTCGAAAACCGACTGAAACCAATCGATCCCGCGCCGCCGGCATACAAAGCGCAAACTCCTGCGAAAGTCGTTTCCAAAATATTTACGAGACTCGCGGTTTATAAGTAACGCGCTATATGCGCCCGGCTAACCGAGCGATTCGAAATGTGTATAGATAAAAGCTCGCCCGCCGCCGACGATCGTTCATTCATTCCCCTCTCCCCCAGAAGACCCAGAAATCCTCCGATTCTCATTTTCCTCGTTTTCGCAAAAAGAATGCTAAAGCTGTTTCTCGCGCGCCACGGAGATGAATTTTCTATTTCCCGGTGTACATCCGAGAGAGAGAGAGAATAAATATGAAAAAGTGCCCGCGCGCGCTTTACGATTTCTAAACGCATCGACCGGTTCTCTCCGCGCGCGCGGATGAAAAATAGCGTCCGCGCGAGCGCATCATCAGCGCGAAATCACGGTTATACGCGCAGGCGTATACACACGTGCGCGCGCGCGGCGCAACACAAATTCCAGCGTTCGCCCCAGTATTCGAAAATGAACAGCGCTAAGCTGCGGTGCTGGTACTGTATGTACACTGTTTGTGTGTATATATCTATATATACCGATGAAAAATTCCCGAAGACGTATCAGGGATATACATCGACAATGTTTACTGAACGAAACGGATTTACAGAAAACACGATATCCTTGTGCGCGGGCTTGCGCAACATATACGTGTAAATCCACCGAATTTCGGAAACGACTCGGACGAAAAAGTTGCAAAAATTTTCTTGAAGGCACATCTGTCAGACCTGCTTTTTTTTCGTTCCTTAGGTCGACCATAGGGTATAATTTTTTTCAGGAGCAAAAACGTATTATATGCAATTTCCATTTACGCACTCATAAGGACAGATTTCGACTACAAAGTTTAAGTCGTCGCCGCCGATCTTTCGGCCTTTTTAGACCTTTCTATACACGAAAAACCGATTCGAAAAGTGGTCTCGAAGTCTACATTCAAAGAATCAGTGGTGTGTTATGCTCGAAAAATTTTTTTTTAACAATATGGCGGCCTATATATGAACATTTTTTGGTTTTGTGTTCACAGATTTTTTTCTCAAAAACTATGAACTTTTATACAAAATTTCATAAGAACAAAAATTTCTTATAATTTATCAAAGAATACTCTTAAATTTTTTTAGACTGATCCGGTATAATTTTTGATTTTTTGAAAAGTCAAAAAATCGAAATTTCGAAAAACGTCTGAAAAATATCCGAAAAAATTTGAGAGCATTCTTTGATGAATTTTGAGACATTTTTATTCTCGTGAAATTTTTATAAAAGTCCACAGTTTTCGAGAGAAAAAATCTATGTATTCTTATTTTGTTATAATTATTTCCCATTTTTACTCCGGAAAAAGTATACCCTATACGATCGGCCATGTACGCGAGTTTTTTCTCTTTCAGAACGACCTAAGAAACCAGAAAAAGTAGGTCTAGTTCGCGTGCCTTCGATACAAAATTTTCGCGACTTACTCGTGTGAGTTCCGAAACTTGGTGGATTTACGCATATATGTATATCGATACACGGCGCGTCGCGCTCTCCTCCCCCACCTCCTCCCACGCAAGCTCTCGCCCCGCGCGAGAAGCGTCGACAAATAAAGGAGTATATTATATATACCTATATATATACTTACGCTACCGCAGCAGAGCCTGCGTGTATACACGACAAACGGCAGCTGCATCAGCCCAGAAGCCCCTTCACGACGAGCTATATCGGCGCGGAGATCGGGTCTATGCAGCGTGTGTGCAGGTATACATATATACGCTCTTCGCCCAAGAGAGACAAAGTTGCGCTGTTTTTGCGCGTATCTCGAATCTATGAGGCCCATGGCTCTTATATGCGCTTTATTGACATTAAGGCGCGCGCTCGTCGCTAGATGTGCTCCCGTCTGTATTTGTATATACCTGTATATACACACGTGATTCTATATTTATTGCGGCTCATGCGCGCGCCTTGCCTTTTTTCTCACTGTCTCATTTGCCGTGTATCTGTATATATATATACGCTTATACGTGTACGAGCCGCGGCGCGAGGCTTCGCCCTCGCGAGCGATATGTTCCTCGAGACACCGCGCAATCCGCGCTGTAAATCGGCGTGCGGAGTCGAGCATGCGAGTAGACGCGACATCGCACGGAGTATATTGGAGAGAGAAAGAGAGAGAGAATAAAAAGGTCGGAAGGCTCGGTGTGTCTGCTGTGCAGCGCGGCCTTTATAGGTATTCGCTCTTTTATGACTATATATATATATATATGAGTATATCCAGAAAATTTCGAAAACAACTCGGACGGAAAAATTGCAAATTTTCTTGAAGGCACACCTACCAGACCTCTTTTTTCTTGTTCCTTAGAAAAAGCTCGCGTGCACGGATAATCTTAGGGTATATTTTTTTCCGGAGCAAAAACGACTCGAGAAACGAAAAATAATTAAAAAACAAGAATTCATAGATTTTTTTTCTCGAAAGCTATGGACTTTGAAAAATATTTCATTAGAATAAAAATGTCTTAAAATTCATCAAAGAATGCACTGAAATTATTTCAGATTTTTTACGACGTTTTCCGACATTTCGATTTTTTTGGAATCATTTGAAAAAATTTCGGATGAATTTGAAAAAATTTCAGAGCATTCTTTCATGAATTTTAAGACATTTTCGTTCTAACGAAATTTCTATAAAAGTTCATTTTTGTGCATTATTTCTTGTTTTTTCGAGTCGTTTTTGCTCCGGAAAAAAATATACCCTAAGATTTTCCGTGCACGCGAGCTTTTTCTCTTTCAGAATTACCTAAGAATGAGAAAAAATAGGTCTAGTAGGTGTGCCTTCAAGAAAATTTTTTGCAACTTTTCCGTCCAAATTGTTTCTGAAATTTCCGGGATATGCCCATATATACATATATGCGAGAGATATAATGTGTATCGACGGATTATTCCCAAGCTTCGCCCATAGTCCCGGCTTCCCTCGCAATGGGCCTTCAATTCGAAAGAAAGCGTAGGAAGTATGTATTGCTTTATGAAATCGATATTATAAGTTATTTATTAGATCGCAGAGGATCAAAGAGATATTTTTCCACGCTTTTCCTTGCAGGGAAATTTTCCCATAAAGGCATACCTGACGCCGCACCGATCGTTGATTTATTAACTTTTGTTCGCAGCTATTGTGAAAATGTCGCAATTCAGATAACGCGCCGAGTATATAGGTATATACACACATATAGGCGCTAATGACGAGAACGAAAGTGAAACTAATCGTCGGTCGATAGGACGCATAAAATATACTATTAAAGTGTGTGCGGTGTACGTTTGCGCGAAGGTTCGGTTGTGACACTGACGTTCGAGCGTTTAAAGTGGCTTTACGCGCCGTCTATCGGAACAATGTATAATGGAGGTATATAATACAAACATCAAGATATTCATCTCAAGATCGTCTGTGGAACGAAAAAAAAATTGCGTGTAAAGGATGCGCTGCTGCTTTTCAAAGATACAAAGTTTCTTCGAGATTATAGGTATTTTTAATAAATCCATGGATATACCTACACAAGTAAAATACGGCTGACCAGTTACGACCTACTCCACTTCTGCGCACTATTACATCGTTGCTTCTGTGTATAATGTACAGTAATCCACCATATCCGAAAGTCATATACGTAATTTTTTTCGTGAGCTTTTTAATATACCCGCATAGACGACTGTTTACAAAAATCGCAGTCCGCCGATTTCGTGCTTGTACCACTATACAGTCGTGTTTTCTCGCGGAATTTCGAAAACGGATCGAATTTCGCAATATACACCCATAAGCTCCGAGTACACTTTGCCGAATACAGAACGGCGCGTATTACACGTGAAACTGATTATTTTTATGTATTGTCATGAAAATTCACTCGGGCGTCTATACGATGCCACACACAGGCGGGTACGCGTTACAAGTCGAGCGTCGCATAACACGTGCCGCAAAAGGTGTATCCCACACGCGACAGCCGTTCTCCGCGCGATTTTTCAAAACTACCGGTATACTTACGCGTAATTATCGAAATTGCACCCGTTGCGACATTTCCATCGTGCCCGGGGATGGGTATAATATGTGCGCCAGCGATGAAAAAGCGCTATTAAAAAAACGAGCGACCGCGCGCGCTTTACCGTTCGCCAGGATATTTTTCGGGATGCGAGATGCGCAATTTTATAGCGGAATCTTCGCTGTAGCTGGATTTCGAGTAAAAACGAGTACAGTCTTGCTCAAGTTCCAGTTGTGCATAGCAGTATATTTTTTCCCTACATAACCTTTCGCCGGGCTTTTGACATATTTACACGGCGCGTAACCGAATAATTTCGCTTGATTGTCCGTTGCGCAACGCGGCAGATGTATACACTCGAAATAATAATAAGGAAACGAGGAAAATTTATTAACGCTCTTACGCAGCTTTTACAGCGGGATGTTCGTGAAAATGTAAACTTTTCCAGACTCGCGCTTCGGCGAGAGAAGGGGGAGATAGAGCTAAAGATAGAAAAAGCGCGGAAAAAGAGCGGGGATATTCGATTGAATGTATTATAATGCGCGTAGGAGAAAATTGTGCATTCCTCCTTTGCCTCGCAAGTTTACCACAAAAATGTGCGTCCATCATGCGGATGGCACTTCTTCATATCGGCGCGTAATGCCGCGGAGTATATACTTTCACCTACTCGTTTGCGCGGCTAGGCGTACGAAGCTCTTTTGCAAAAGTTTAATGCAATTACACGATTTTGTTTGGCTACGTATAATACGTATAGGTGGTGAGCGACACGCGTAGGTCATTTTTGCGTAACCTACTCTTTTGTATATACTCTCCATTATGTGCGTTGCGCGCCTGACAAAAGAAAACGGTGTGTGAAAATTGGAAAAATTAAATTGTCTTTGTTCGTAAATCGCGAGAGAGAAAACATTTAACGGGACGTGCAATCATATGTCAATCATGATAACGACTTTCTAATTAATATGGCCGGTATAAGAGGTATCTCGTTGGGCGAATCAATTAATTATCATTTCTTTGTTCCGCGCAAATCGACGCTTCGCTGCAATTCAGCGGAGGAGCACAATGTAACCGTTGATCAGCGATCTACTTAGTAAAATCTGAAAATAGCATTGTCGGAAAAATCGTGTCAACAATATATCGGTTCACGCCTTCTTTTCAACAGTTCTCCTTATTTCTATACGTTACATATAAACACATAATAAAAATCCATTATATTACCCAACGACACTCGTCGGAAGCAAATAAATTATTCCACTCTCTAAGTAGCTTTAGTCAGACGCAGACTCCAGAAATGGAAAATATGTATTAACGAAGCTGAAACAAAATAAAAACTACCAAGAATTTCCATTGCTACACACTACATACGCTTTATACTCGACGAAGCGCAGTGAATCACACGCGCCGAGAAAATAACGCGCTACTGGTGTCCTCTCGTAAACAATGGATCGGATACCCGCCGCGGCGAGTCTAGATACCTATAGGCAGTGAAAGCCATTGACCAGCGGAGGGAGGTTTCTCCTTATATCAAGCATTATTGAATAAGACGGCTGCCTTTCGTGGAGTTACATCACCGGCGCGGATCTCGCGGTGCCGCCGGGATAGCTCGCGCTCTAACCGCGAGCTCGTCGACATTGCGAATTTTCCCCGCGACATATTCGCATCTCGCGCGCACACGGCGAGCTCGACGACGCGCGCGAAGCTCGTTTATTGTGGGCTTCGATCGATATCGCGAGTTCGCGATTTGTTTGCGCCGTTTTTCTTTTCTGCTTTTGGCTCTACGATTTTTCAGATGATTCGCGGGAAATCGGTTTGGCTGTGGTGTCTCGTGACCGGTTTCTGCGCTGTTGGCGTCGGGGCACAGAATGTGACGGAGAACGAGATCGGAGGAGCCGAGGACGCGCGAAATGTGACGGAAAACGAAATTAGACCGTACGAGTTCACGTTCAATATCGTCGATTTTCAACACAGATCGGAGAGGAAAGGTAAGCGAGTGTTTTCGTTTTTGGGCTTTAGCGATTTCCTTTGATAATGCGTATGTTTTTGACAGGTGATAATGAATGATTTATTTAGATTTAATTACGTTTTTATTTATAATTGCGAAATATTGTTTTACTGTAACTTCACTTTAAATTCCATATTTTCATATTTGATCGTGTGTGTTATTTTTCCAGAGACTTTAAATAAATGTACACTATAGTGTCTGTTAATAATATTTATTTAAATTGACAAAATTGAAAATTATCTAGTATAGAATATTAACCATATTTATTAGCTTGCATATTAACTAGCAAGAATAATATCAAAATCAAAATTAATTTACTTAAAATTAAAAGATTTTTTACAGATCCAGATAAGTTTTTTTGTAGCCTTACGGATATAACTTGTTAACCCTTTTTAAGATATCTTTGTACATAATTAGTCAGTTTCAATTCTCGATGTTTTATTTTTTTCACGTTTTCGGGTAAAATTTCGGATAGTAGTATATACCTATATAGGAACAATAAATTAGTTAAGCGTGACAGTGAATTAATAGCAAATTTTTAAAATAATAAATCCCTTAATATTTCATGTAGTAACAATGTTACATATATGCCCAATAAATTATCAAAGAGAAAGCTTCGCACCAATGCAATGACAGAGATTTATTCCAGTGATAAATATGTGAATAAAATCAAATTTTTTTCTCTTTAACGCATGTAACTTAATAATGTTAACGGGACGCTTTACACTTGAAAATAAACCAACAATTAGTCAATTATCGTTAACGTTTTTACCGTGGCTATTTCGTTTAAATTATTGCAATCCCATACTTTTCATCATCCCAAAGTACAAAAACAGTTTTTGTCAATTAACCTGCTATTCTTTAAATCTAATAATAATTTGTAGACGACGACGGACTAATCACTGGCGAATATGGATTTATTACTGCCGACGGTATTTATCACGAAACTGCGTATGCGACCGACAAAACTGGTGATTTCATTATAACAAAAATGAGGCATCGCAAAATCACTAGCTGTAAGTATTTTTGCTTTGAAACTGCTGTAACAATTAATGTTTTTTTGTTTATTTATAATAAAACCTTGCATTAATTTTGAAAAGTGAAAGACGCCGAAGAAATTTTCAAAGACAAACCGGAACAAGCGAAATTGCTGGCCGAAGCTCTGGTAAAGTCTTGCGCGTCGTGCGAGATTGACGTTCCTGAATTGGACAGACAAGAGACATCCTCGTTCGTGAAAGCGGAGACGACAACTGTTACACCAAAGAGTATCGAAGTCCGCGCGGACAAGAAATTAGATCTCGCCATGAAGGAGATGATGAAAGTGCTGAATAAAAAAATCGACGATACGCAGACAGGTACTTATATGGTCACGCGTGCATTATAATAATCGTTAAATATGAGAGCTAATTCAAAATATGAAAACCGTGCATTATCTCGAGTTAAGCGGTTATGCACAATACTTTACTCGTAATTTCGTGAGAAAATTTTCGTAATCCCACATCCCATTGCGAAAGCTCTCGCGTAATTACACATATAAATCGCCTCGGCAATTAGAGTAGCAACATTTAAGTCGAACCCCGATTTCAAACTATGCGCACACATACGTATATATGCAAATCGCGTGCACGTCCCCCGTATACACACGTTTACAGTTGACTTTTATTTCTCTTCTCCTCGCCCGATCGCAGACAATACCGAGGATGAATTTTCTCGCAAATCTCGCCTCTCAAATCGATCAGGAAAGGAGCAGCTGAGCCCGTCGATCAGCGGCACGACCGCGAGCACGACCAGCGAGATTATTCGTGACATGGTGGATGCCGCGAAAAAGGTATTCGCGAGCGACGACGGCGCCGCGGAAAATGAAAGGGACGAGCCGGTGGCGAGCAGCGAGGCACTGGAGAAAATGGCCAGCGATTTGTTCTACCGATTCAACTACACGATTACTTCTCACGGCCATTGGGAGGACGGCTTTCGCGACGGCAGAAAGGACGGCGAGTTCAATGCGAAATTTAAGGACGGCATCGACACCCACGTCAAGTACGTGTCCAACGAGTTTGGCTTCCAGCCGAACATAACGCTGGTTCCGCGTCAGGAGGAGGAGGAGGAGGTGGCAGTCGCCGACGAGCGTAGCGACGACGCCGAGAACAAAACCACGAGCGAGAGAGCGCCTTACAGAGGACACTATTTCAATTGGTTCAAGAAATGATCGTCTGCTTCGTAGTTCTCTCGTAGTTCGGATAAGCACCTGGATAATCGTTCAATTCTGCCGAAACGGTATTATTTTGAAATTCGTCGATTTTTCGTTTTGCAGCACCTGTTCTTTTTTTGTACTTTTATTTCAGTGAAATATGTGTAATTATGTATGAATTTGTACAATTTTATTGGCAGTGTAGATAAACTGTAAAAAAAAAATATATAAATTTTAGTAGGAATCTAAAACATTAGGCAAGTAGGCAGTACTCATTTTTTATAACATGATATAATAATATTATTATTTCAAATATACATATATGTAAGAAATATGCATCAGATAATTCTAAGACTTTTATACCGTATTTTCGAAAGCAATAATAATTCTTCTAATTATTGGTCTGAACAGTTTCTTTTTTCCTGGATCGAAAACTCTTTCGGTCGGTTTTTTCGTAGCCACAGAGTAGGTTGAATCGTGGAACAGACTCTTTTCCTATATTCCAAAAAAAAAACGGATATTTTTGGAGCTTAACCACGTCTAACAGTATTCTCGATAATGATATTAGAGGTTCGCCAGTAAAAAACGGAATAAAATCGAAGTAAACTGTCGTATCGTCCCAAAAAAAAATCCAGTTTCCAACAAGTAGTACACGAGGAAATACTTGTGATTTAAATGAGATGGTCGATTATTTTTCTGATTCGAAGATAAGCTGTCTCATCCCGAGTGAGAGAAAAATTTTTTTTTCAGATACAATTATTCAATCGAGACCACAGTGAATAAACATTCTATAAAAAAAAGAAACTATTTTAACAATAGGAATTTTCTTTCTCTTTTCAATATATAACATATTAGAAAGCCAGCTGTACTGCAACGTAGTCGGTGACACTAAAAATCCATCGCTGTTTCTCGTGTTAGTTTTAAGCGGTAGGTGGCAATCAAAGATGATTCTTGAGTTGAGTACACAGCGGCTGTATACACAATCTTTAACTAGCCAGATGTCGGAAAGAATCCAGGTAACGAGAGAAATTTCTCTTGAAGGTACTTATACTTTTATTATCATTCCAAAAAAATTCATCGATACATAATGTAGGTGGGGATCGCTTTTAAGCGCGTGTACGTTAAATTATAACATGTGTGTAAGACTGCGTTCGAAAATCGTTAAAATCTAGTTTCTCCCGGCTTTATTAGATCCGAGAGCAGTTTCGTTAGCGAATAAGATTTCCTTATTGTCGAGAATTACTTTTATTACAGCATAGAAATTTCTGCTTTTAATTGCGGCATAAACTGCTGTACGAAATTTTAAGCGAATATTTTGTATACATGGGTAGTCGATGTTTAAATCACAGCTTCGAATAAAAACAATTAAAAAATACACTACTGCAATTTATGAATGAAAGCCAACATTAGTAAGTCGCGTCATCAGAATGTTTCGGCTGTAACCCTTCAAAAACATTGAGACGTCGCGAAGTAGGACAGTTTTTGGTAAATTCCTTCGACAATACCGTAGCTTCCTCATTCTGATGCTAATCAATGAATAAAGTATTGATGATTCAATTCGGCACGACAGTTTCTTCGAATAACAGTGTTCTCTAAGAGAAAGTAGCCAATACATTAGGGCAGATACTTTAGATATCTCTTTACCGATTCCATTTACATTTGAGAGAACATCCAATTTTATGCTAATTTTTCAATCTCATTGCTGTCGGTGACAGATGCGTTATTGCATTGCTTAAATTATTGTAAGAACATTTTTAATTAAAACTAATATACTGAAGTATTGTAATATCGAGTCAGCAAAAAATCATTTAATAATAATAATAATGTGTCTATTTGCAATGAAATAAAGACCTGGTAAAATCGACAACAACATGCTTATAGGTCAGTTTAAGACAGAAGCATTACAAGCTATTGTCTTCGCTGTTCTCTTTGCAAGAGCGTCTTAAAATTTATCTCCGCAAAGTCAAGTACGTAAAACGCGAAGCATTAAAATGAAGATCCACTAGATTCTTTCCGCGAGCCTTTACGCCGAGGCAGCGCAATTTTGCCATTTACAAAATCATTATTGGTAATAGCGCGATAGCAGGAAAAAAATGATAATGTTTAAGGCATACGGAAAATTTTAATGTCGTGTACAGTAATCCCCATGAAAATCAACGTTACAATAATTACTGAACCTGACAGAAAATTGACATTGCTGATACGTGAAAGTGTCTAGTTTATGCAGAACTGTATAAAAATGTCAGCTGCATTGTCGGGAATAACACATTAGTAGAACACCGATTATTTGCATATTATTTTTATACTCGAAGGTATATATTACGTTTGGAAAGTTATTTTTGATTGTCAGAAAATCCGTGACAAGTTTATGTGCTCAGTGAGTTATGAGCTTTTGCACGTGCAACTGCGCACAGTTACGATCACTTTGTGTGTCTTGAGCAGTTATGCGATTCCGTTGACATTCGAATCGAAGATGTTCATTAAAAAATTTTTGATAGACTCTTAGTTATATTTGTTACTAAAAAGCAAAAGATGTGTCTTGCTTATTTATGCTTGATTAAAGGGCTAAAAGTTTTGCATGAAAAATTGTAATGAAGCAGTCACTGATTTACTTGGATTGGTCAGTATCATAGGGATAGTATTATTTTTACTCAGCGTATATTTGATAGACATGTTAACGAAAACTTAAACATGGAACTTAGCAGGTTTAAATTAAATCTAATTTTATATATTGCTAATCAAAGATGAAAAATCACGATTGCATTAAAATTTAATTATGCTTTTTAGTACTATAATTTTCCGATATCTTAATATTTCAAAAGCCACGGGGGTATTTCATCCCCTTAATTACTTCGATTTAGAAAAATCACAATTTTAACACATTATTAAAATCATACGTATTTAATGTATGATTTATAATTTTAGTTCGTTATTTTTTACAATCGTGTGCTAAAATGGAATAATAAACAATTTTTTAAACTTAACATCATCATTATTATATTTAGCAGCAGTGATTGCTTCTAACAAACGAACAATTTATGAACACTAAAAAAAGACCACATGGTGCATGACTCTTCATTTTCGCGAAATAGCAAGTAACATTTATAGATGACCTATATAGTTTTTGCTATATTAGACGCACGACACAAGTAATACTCACTGAATCTATAACAACATTTTTTTCAGTTAAACATAAACTTTCGTTTCTGAAGTGAAAATACAAAAGTCGAATCCATGCAGACCGAAGTTTTTCCGAAAATCACTTATTCGGTAAAACTCTGGCATTAAAAGCAGGTTTTGGCGCGTTTAATTCTTTTCCGCGCGTATGTTTAACTTTAACTACATTTCTCATATTGTAACTACCAAGAATCTATGTCGAATCTATGCCGAAATTGAAAGTTTCCTCGCTGAACTCTTAAAAACAGAGAATCATCGCGCATATCGCTAAAAACGACCAGATCCCTCCCACCTCGCCAAATTTACGCAGAGCAAAGCATAAAAATCAATCCAAAAAAAAAGCGCGCTCGTCACCTCCAAGGTGACGTCCCTACGAACGCCTAGCCGCAGAACGACGTACCGCACACCTCGAGCAGCTCGCGATCCTCTCCTCCAGAGGCCCATACTCGCGCGCGCAATAAGGTCAAGGCGCAAAAGACAAAGCACGTGCGCGCGATTTAACGCAGCTCCGCAGCAGCAGCAGCAGCAGCAGCAGTACTCCCCGCGAAATTTACAACGAGAGCACAGGCGAAGAGCTCTCAACTTTCACACGCGGGAGAGCGCTTAACGAGCCGGGCGCTCCTCCGCAGACAGCATCAATTTGCCATCGTAATAAGCCTGTCAATAAATTCCCCCCCCCCCCCCCCCCCCAGCGCATCCTCGGCAAAGGGCATCAGCGCGGCTCGCGTCGCTTCCTCCTCCTCGGCCGCGAAGACGAGGAGGAAGAAGACGGCAGAAGAGGAAGAGAAAAAGAAAAGTGGGCCCGGACCGCGGGGCATCCCCGGGGTCTCCCCCCCAATCCATGGTGGGGGGCAAAAAAAGCCCGTGAGCCGATTGGCCGGAAGCTCGGCGCTGGGGGCCCGCATATATCTCCGGCGTTTCGACCACGCGTCCTCACTGCAACCACCTCGACGACTGGTTCCTCGGCTCGCACGCACCTCGCGGGAGAGAGAGAGAAAGAGCGAGAGAGAGAGAGACGCGAGTGGTATATAAAAAAAAGGGGGCAGAGCTGCTCGTGCGTCGGTCGCTCTCGCGGTGTCGCGGTGTGTGCGTGTGCCTCTCTCTCCGGAGCATCAGACGGACAAGTGCGATCGGCCCAACCGCAACTGGCCCAACAGCGGACCCAGCTTTTCTCCACTCAGAGAATACACTCGTTCGAGCAACGATGAATCGGACGACCGCGTACGCGCTCCTCCTCGGAGCTGTGCTTCTGATCACGAGCCAGGGCGGCCTCGCCGACAGGCCCAAGGACGAGGAGGCGACCAGCAGCATCCTGGGCTGCGTCTTCGAGGCGAACAGCGGGAGCTGCGCGCGGCAGAGGATGGCCGCGGAGATCGACAGGATCGAGCTGCAGGTGACCGGCCGCGCCAGTGAGGTGCCCATGAGCAAGGTGATCGAGGAGGGCGGCAGCCTGCTGGCCGACGGCGTCCAGGCGATCTTCGGCCCCGAGGACGACGGGGCCGCCGCGGACGAGGACGACGACTCCACCGCCGTTGGTACGTGCATCTCACGGATGACAATATTTATTTTTTCGTCTTTTAGTCGCTTCCTCTTCTTCTTCTTCTTCTTTTTTGAGGGAAAACGTTCCTCGTAAAATCGAACGGTTACGCATACACGTATATAATACAGAGTCGCGCGAGCGCACGTGGGACGAGTTACGAGCGCGAGCGCGCGACTCTGCGCACAATAATCGGAGTTACTCTCGAACTTGACATTATCCCCGCGGTCGCGGTGGCAACCTCTAATTTCAGCCGTTGAAATTATGATTGACTGCGCTCTCGACGCGAGTCATAATCCGTGTATTATTTTTTTCTACATTTTTTTTTTTTAAAGCCGCTTATTAAAAGCGAAATTTCCGCATTAGGCCGCCGTTATGGAATACGCGCGGCTGGAAATCGGAAACGATAGGACGTTAACCCACTTTGCCGGCGTTTAAGCCCGCCGCCGTGCGCGCCGCACTCTCAATTATCCGGACAATAGATCGGAACCGAGTGTCGCGTAATTGCATTGTTATTCACGAAAGCGGCGGTACACATACGGCAAAAGAGAGAGAAAGAGAGAGAGAGACGAAATAAGCCAGTGATTACCGAAGAATAAACTCGGTTTCGTCTCTCTTACGGTAACGAGGCAATCAGCGCTGCCGAGGTACACACAATACGTGTGTATATACCGCGCTCCCATCGGAATCCCGGATGGCTCGCGTCTCTCTCCCTCTCTCCTTAATTAGTCGTCCTCTCGCGTGTCAATGGAACAACTGTTAGTTTTTCCGAATTTTTTTCTGTTTTCTTACGTTTTTACGGTTAAAATCGTGATTATTTGGGAGACTTTGGGAGGCGCTTTCCTCGTACGCGGAAACGAGCGTGCGCGCGTTCTCGCGAGATAAGGATTTTCTTTTTCTCTCTCCTAACGATCGGGAGGCGCGCGCATCTCTCGCGCGGCGCTCGTCTCATTGCACTAGGCGGCGCTCGTTAAGCCGGAGGACTATTGTGCCTGGCGGTACAGTGTTTACTTTAATTGCGGAGTTATTGTTTTCAGTGCGTTAACTGTACCGCAATTAAGGAATGAAATTAAAAACGAAAAATTTTTCAGTGTCAATGCTTGCTCTAAGCATGAGACGCCCGTGAGTTATTCTCGCGCGCAGCTTGTACGCGCATTTAGTAGTTGGGTAACACCGGCGCTCATTTAAATTATTTGTTTAGTCGGCAGTGAGTGAAATGTTATATTGTCATAAAATTACGGTTTTTGCGCGGTGAGAATTGCTACGTGTGACGATAGTAGTGCAAGACACTTGCTCTTTGGGTCTAGTAATTTTTGAGTCGGATTCGAAATATTTAAAATTGTCCGATTTTACACTTGTCATTATTATTTTTTTTAATTTTGAATGAATGCGAAAGAAAGAAACTTCGATTTAAACGGAAAGTAAGCTAAACTTCCGGGAGTGCAGTCGGACGCGCTAATCACTCATAACCGAACGGAATTCTCACCTACTGAATGTTGGATCTGATACATAAATTAACTTAACATGGCTTAATATTATTAATGAATAAGCTGTAATTAGCGAAATAATAGCATACACAGACTCAAAAGATTTTCCACTACATTTTTATTGTGATTCAATTCTCGCAACATAATCCATAATAAATTTTTGTAAACGAATATCCAAAGTCTAAAACTGATTATTTATCAAATATTATCAGTGCGCTTAAGCCTAAAAAATTTTCGGCATAGATTCAAAATAAAACCGTAAAAAAGACGCAAGCAAAACAAAAGAAAAAAAATATATTAAATCACACGGGCACTTTACGTAATCACGAAATAAACCAGGATCGCCGCGCGCTAGTCTGATTTTCCGAGTGCAACGAGCCGTCGAGCCGAGAGAGCGCCGTCCGATACGTCATGCCCATGGCACGACATTGTTAAACGCGCAGAAGGAGACGCGGCGCGCGGGGCGCACGCAGAGAGGAGGCAAATTGCTAACGGAATAAAAACTCGTGCAACGAGTCGAATTTGGCGCGACTGCCTCAACGAGCCTCATCCGCCGTCGCCGTCGTCCTCCTCGTCGTCGATATACGAATTGTGTTTTCGTGTCAGCGCTCGCATGTGGACACATTTAAGCGGGGCCCACTGTCGCGATAAATCGTATACCGAGCTAACGGTCAGTCCCGCCGCCCGAATTGATGAGGGCGATTTGTATGTGCGCGCGGGCGCATTTTTCTATCCACGCGCGAAAGAAGACGCGGGACGGTATAGTACAGCGGCGGCGGAGAGAAAAAAAAGCGCGCGTTGTTCTCTGGCACCTGCGCGCGCACTGCCGCACATTAATTAGCCTCGACGCGACCCGGACTGCACGCGCACGCATATGCGTATACGCATACCGTTAATCAATTTCACACGCGTAGAGGCCGCGTTCGCATTAAATCCGAGATTTACACTCATAGGCTCGTAATTTTCGGGCGAGAGACGCGCAAATTGAAATTGCCGCGCCAAAAGCGGCTCTCTCCTACGCGCATGCGCGGCGGCGGCGGGCGTCAATCAAAGTATCGGGAATTTCTCTGTACGAGATATCAAGCGCGAAGACGACGGCTCTGATCTCGTTCGCGGAATTTCCGGCTCACTCACGGCGATGACTCGACACTTTGTCATAATACACTGCAGGCGGAAAGTCAAGCGTTGTTATTCCTCTCGAGTTTCTAGTTCACACTCGCGCATCGGAGACTTTCGCCGCGCCGAGGCGCGCGCAACCCCCCCGGCGCGGCATCGGAGCGACTTTTGCCACGCGCAGCTGTTATCACTTGTTAAACGCGGGAGAAAAAAGGCCAATTTGCACCTGAATTGAAAATTTTCTCCTCGCGGTCCAGAAGAGAGCTGCGGCTTAATAATGCAGTTAACGGCAGCGCGCGAAAGTACAAACGCCGGCGTTGATTCCGCGCTGAGAGAGAGAGAGAGCGGGGGAAAAAAGGTCAGGGGTGTGAGATTTTGTCTCTGGAATCGGCGAGCAGTGTGCATACGTGTGTACGCTTGATTCCGAGGATTTCTTAATTTTCTCCGGGAATGTAGGTCATAGTGACCGAGTGTACGGTGTTTTTTTTTCCTGGTTCTCTCTCTTTCTCTCCGATTATTCTGATTATCCGTGGGTGGCATTGCCTGGGAATGTCGCGCTTGAATCGAAGAAACATAAGTGTACGAGCCGATTTGTGGTGCGCTTGTGTATTTAAATTTGTCGGCGTCATTGCTTGGATAAACGCGAAAAAATTGATGGTAAATCACGTGAAGATCGGCTTCACCGTAAGAAGTCGATCTTCACACAGCGAAGATTCGAGAAACATCGCGTTTAAGCGCGAATTTTCGATTATACGACGATTCGATTTCGTATTATAGAAGCGCAAGTACCCGCCTACATTCGAGCGTATACGTACATACAGCAGCGCAAAGTCTCTCGTGCCTCATCTATTGTTCCATCAATAGTACGAGGAAAATTTTTTCTTCAACGCAGACAATCGCTCACTCGACTATCGCCGATGTGTACTAAAGGCCTGTACTTAGGTTCAAATGCGCAGCGCCGTAATCACACTGCATCATACAAAGGAGCTATTAATTATCGGGGAATACGTGATTTCCGTAATAGGAAACTACCGTTGAATTCAGCTAACAGTGCGCCGCGCCGTTCGATCGGCCGTAATCGGCTTGGTTAGCCGTCAAATTACCGGCATAATTCATCCCCATTAAAAATCGCAGTCGCTCATAATATTTATATGCGCGCGTCGCGATTACGCGTCTGATTATCGTTGTGTAGGATAGTTCACGGGAGGCGCGTTTACGCGCGGGCGCAAAAAACAATGCAACCGCGCGCGCGCATATAGATATACAAGCGCGCTGTTTATATATAAGTATATACACAGATACGCGTATAGAGAGAGAGCACGTGCGCATAACGAGGAGCGCGCTTCGCTCGCGAGAGTAAAATTACTCGAGCTTTCGAAGTGGAAAAATGGATTTCAAGGTCAGCTCGAGCGACGTGTATTATAAAGCGCGTACACACACACATATATATGTATGTGTGTGTGTGTGTGTGTGTGTGTATATATATATATATATATATATATATACGCGCGTATACATACACGGCGGCGAGAGAACTGGAAGATTGTTATGAAGAGAGGAGCATCTGCTCGGCGAGGAAGCGAAATAATTTACCGTCCTCTCTTTTCGCTCGTTTCACCGCGCGAGAACGAAGTGTATATATATATATATAAGCGCGCAGTCGCTCGAGGCTCGCGCGCGAGCGCATCGCATCGCCCCCTTCGCTGAAAAGTCGTTCGTTCGGAGTCATATCTTTTCGCTTCCGTACGCGCACTTGAGCTCATTCTTATACGATGTTTACAGCGCGTATAAAGCGACGTAGCAGCAGCAGCAGTAGTAGTAGTAGTAGTGGCCTACCCTCCATGACTCACCAACTTTTCAATGCTTTTCTCTCTCTCTCTCTCTCGCCGATGAACTTTGATGATTACTTAGCGGACGGCGCGTTGGAAACGAAATTGCATGCCTTGGCACGCGTACGGGTATAGGCGACGATGAAAATATGCTTTCTACCTTGGATGTATACCCTATTGCGCGAAAAGCGTCGAAGATCGACGACGCGGTGTCGCGACGAGCGCGAAGCGTTTTGTTGACTTACTGCGCGCGTGTGTGGAGGCTCTCTTCTGACGAGCGAAGGGGTCAAGCCTCGGTTAACGGCCGTGAAAATCTTTGAAACGCCGGTCGTTGCGACTGGAAATTTTCGCGCGCATTGTTGCCGGGAAAACAGTTTTGTTTGGAGTTTCATGGGGTAAAGATAGTCGGGAAGATGTCGAGTGCAGATGTCTGCGAGTCGATGCATTGCTGACTAATTTTGAATTATGATGAGGAAAAATTTGATAGAATTGAAAAATAAATTAGTAACGTGAAATTGACAAAAATCATACGATATACGTGTATCTCTCGAGTAGAAAAAAAAGAATATAGTGTCAATTTGCACTATAAACACGAATAATTCTCACTCGCTCGCAGCGCCATATATTTTACGGGATTTGATGCATACGCCTGACCCCTTAAAATTAAACGATAAAGTCCCGCTATAATAAATGCGCGTGTAATATCTCACTCGGCCGAATCCCATCCATTTGTCATCCGGCCGAAAAGGAATGCCGACAGCGAGTTTATCGCTTTCCGGAATTTAACTTCCGCTTGAAACGCGCCGTGAACGAGCCCCGCGCGCCGCCGCCGCATCGACGACTTGACAATGCGCGCGTTACATGCGACGAGAGAAATGAATATTCATCCGGTCATCTTTTTTTTTCTCTCACTCGGCGCTGTATATGTGGATTACGGGGATACCGGGAGGACTTTCACTTTGATCGCGCGCTCGCGCGAGCAAGGGACGTCTAACGGGCGACGAGATAATTGAGAAAACGAGTTTTCGAGACTGAATCGGAGAGCGGGATTCATTGGCGTTCGGGATGTAAATTAACCAGTGAAAGTCGGGGACGCGCTCTCGCGGGAACATACTTTTTTTTTTATTGCTCACGATTTTTTCTTTTAACGTCCTTGTTATTGTCATTAGCGGACTCGGCGACTGAATGTTGGAAATTTTTTTCGTTGCCGACTGAAATATGAGGCTGTGGATTGAGGGACGCAGTTTTAGAATAAAATTAAGGGTTTTTATGCAAATTTTTGTATTGCATTGCATTGTTTGTTTGGAATCAAGATATAAGCGTTTTTTTCCGACAGTTTTGTAGTGAGAAGAAGAATCAATATTTGCGAGCAGAATCGCAAGTCACCTGTTCCAGAGAAAATGAAGTCCTTTCACAAAAAAATTTCCTGTTTTTTCTTTTTATGGTTAATTGAATCAGGTCATACACATTCAACTGGGAGGCCGTTCAAGAAGTGAAAAACATTTTTTGATTAAAAAGTAAACCGTGACTTCGCAGATGTAAACAAATGAATTTCACTTGTACTTATATTTAGCTACTGCGGGAATTTCTTTTTTAGTCCAATCGCAATGTGGCGCAGCTCATTTTATTTCTTACGAAATTTCAGGGTGAACAATCAGATCCAAATTCAATAAATCTTGTTAAACAATGAACTGCGACATAGATCTGATTAACAATCCAAGAATATCGTTAAGGTTTATGCCCTTAAATTTCCCCAAAGTTTCAATAGTAAGCTAAATATTAGTGAAATTGAATTGTTGATATTCTGAAAGTTATAGTGTTTTTTTTAATCAAAATGTTTTTTACTTCCTTAAATAGTCTTCCAGTTAAATACATTTGACCTGGTTCTATTGAAGCATAAACAAACAAAAACTCAAATTTTATTCCGAAATAACTATTTTTGCCCCTGGAATAACATCCTTAAACTGATGAAGCTTCATTTGTTCAATTATTACCAATAGACTGTAATACCAATAGACTGTGTACATTGTTATAAAATAAATTTGAATTTTATCTTTGTAAAAATGTAAACACGTCGCAGAAAAGATTGTATTTTGGAGAAAAAAAAATTATAATATTTCTAGCGTTACAAGACAAAAATTATGTATTAGCCGGAGTATATAGAGAAGACTGCATAGAAGCCATAAGCATAATTCCGAATAGTGGTAGAAATTAACATGAAACTTAGCATATAAATGTGCGTTCTAAAGATAACAGGAAGTTTATCATAGGGAATCTCTGCTCGGCCCATGCATTATTCAATTATAAAGGTCATAAAAAAGTCTCGTCTACTTAGTATTCCACATGTCACCTTTAAGAAGTCACGCTTAGTTTTACATTATAAAAGTTTCTTGCAATGAAAGTTACGCGGCCTACTTTCGACTTTATTATAAAGTGATATAAACGACGCCATAAAGAAGTACACTTTATCAACCAGTATATACACGAGATTGGGCTTATTATACGCGTAATAGAGGGCATTGTCCGATTGTAGGTCGAAGGCTACCGAAGGCGCTAATTATTTTTCTATCGCGTGTGACAACACCCGCGGTCGACGCGGTTTTATCCTTTCTATCTTACGCCGATGTACCTTTCACGAGGAGTAAATGTCATTGACTATAGCCTCTTAGCAGTGGATGCAGCGAACAATATCACGGACTTCGACGTAGCGAAGTCGAGGCATAATTACTTTCTAACTGCCTCGTAAACGGCCTTCAGCTCTGTGTGCATGTACAATTCGAAGCTTATAATCGATCTTGATTGAGACAAACTTTGGCTTCTTTCCTCTTCCAAATACACGGGATTGTTAAATTTCCTGAACAATTTTGCGTACCAAGCCTATTTAAAAAACAAAATATTGACAATTGACAGCGCAATCGTTAATCGCAATTATTTTTCCTTCGTTCCCAGAAGAGTCCCGCAAGAAGAAATTCGGCAAGAAGAAGAAGAAGCACCTCCAGAAGCTCCTGCTCATCGCCATGCTCCTCAAGTCGAAGATCGGGCTGCTCCTGCAGCTGCTCTCGACGCACTTCCAGATCAAGTTCTTCGCCATCGCGATCCTCAGCCTCCTCATCAATGCCGCGCGTTTTTGGCTAGACATCAAGAAGGGCCATAGGCCTTCGAAGGTCATCTACTACGAGCACGCCCAGCACCAGCACCACTACGACCACGACGACGATCACGGCATCTGGGGCAGGTCATCGGACGAGGCGCCCCAGGAACTCGCCTACAACGCCTACGCGCCCGAGCACTGATCGGCCCCGATCGATCGCGATCGAAGCTCCTTTGGTCGCTGTCTGGCCCTCCGCTCCTCCCGCGACGAGGCTGGACGAGATGCTCGCACACCTCTGTTGGCCTTTCGCGTAGGCGAACGTTTCGTTGGGGAAAGGCCGACAGACGATCTGCTGATATGAAGCGTTGATGCTTCGTTCGCGGTTTTTTATCATTAGAGTCCTCGAGAAATGTTATCGATTTTGTACAGATCTGCTGAAGGTTGTTAGCTATTTTGTGAAAGATTTGATTTTTGAGAAATTCATCGGTTGAAGTAAGGTCAAGTTTTTATTGCACACTCGGGTGGAATATCGAGATTGGGAATCGCTCTCTTATTAGACGCTCGTTTCGGTTTTAAAGTACTGTAATGTTCAAGGCTTCATTTTTTTTTTTGTTTTGCATGAAAGTTCATCAAACGTCGAGAATCTATTTTTTGAAGTGCGAATTCGCTCCAAAAAGTAGATTCTTCACTCATTCTATTTATTGAATACCAAAGTAGTGTTCGTATACCTGCTGAGAAGCTAAGGCTAAATAACAATAAATTAATTGACTTTGAAGGTGTACCTCTCAAAATCATCTATTTGGAAATAAAGGCATTTGGCTAACAATTGCTGTAGAAAATGGTAATATTATCAGTAGTTAACAAAAATTTAATTTCGTCGCAAATGCCATACAAATTTTTTAAATTATACTTATTTATTTCGTACAATATTTAACTTATTTAATAATTTATTGTAGTTATTGTATTTATTAAACTAAAATATGACAAAAAATAAATTTAAGCAGTTTTATTTTTCCTTATCCATGACCCGAAAATCAATTAATACACATCTGGTAATAATTGAGTGTAAAATTTTAAACGATTAAGATGTATCGAATTGGCAGTAGTCAGATTTCAAATAACTTTTCGCTGTAGATCATATCTTGTGTAGCAACAACGAATTTTCATCTACGAATTTTACCCGAGGGCTAAAGTTTACAAAATACGAAAGATTCATTTAAAACCTCACTTTTGGTCAATTAAAGGTATTTATGCAGTTTTAAAAATAACTTCGTAACAATGAGGGTAATTTGTCTCTCAAGTCAGTAGATTTTGCATCAGATTGATTAAATTTAACAAAAAAAAAAGACTCTTGGAGCAGTTTTCGCATATTCGAAAACCAACTCAGCTTAGTAAGGTTGATTGGTAGGGGCATTTACTCAGAGATTACAAGAGAATCTGATGCAATAAGTTAGTACTGCTTTTTCACAAATGTTCCAAGAAAACACTTAAAAGTTCAAAATCGACGTCTAAGAGGTGGAATAACCTACTTTTTCAAATACTTGGAAAAAAAGTTTACTTGGACCGTGATTTGGCTTGTGTTCAACGCAGTTTCAATAAAGATTTATCTTGTCATCTTATTGCGTTTAAAAAAAGGAAAAAGCCACTTAAATTTTTCTTTCTAACAAGCACAAATTTTAAAAACTACATGTTTTATTTCACAGTTTCTGCAAGTGGACATGATTCTCGGATCGTAAGCGATCGACAATTAAAATCAGCGAAATGTCTTCAGTGAATGAGGTTATTTCAAAATTTAAGTTTCTCTCTGTTTCTCTCTGTAACTTGCAGCATCGAAAATTTTGTCAAATGCTATTTTTATCGCCATAATAAATATAAATCTGACTCCATTTTTCATGCATGGGTTTGTATTTTTTTTTCATTTTAAAAATTGTTAAATCTCACATAAGTCGAGAACATTTGTTTGTTTAGTAGACAATTCCTGAATGTAGAATCAAGTGACATCGATGATTTGCAGTGAACGATTTGCACATGGCCTTCAGCGGCGTATAAAAGCTCCTCTTCGCACGCGCAGGCGGATTCTCAATGCGCTCCTTGCGTACCTTTGCGAACAATTTTTGTTTCAATTGGATGAACGTGAACTTCTAAAAATAATTATACTTTTTAATTCCTTTTTTCTACTAAGCATTGTGTGAAAAGTTAATGTTCAGTAAACATTCATGAATCATAAATTAACTTTATTTTACAATATGTCATGCCTGCATGTTGCTACTTTCAATAGATACTATATTAATGTTTTCATAAAAAATAATAATTTAATAATCACTTAATGTAATCACAAGCTTGTACTAGAGGTAATTGTATTTACGATTCTAAATCACAAATCACCCTTAAACAATCATTAAAAAATTGATTCATTGCGAATATTTAACTGTATTTTTAGCTAAAGCAATCTTATTTAACATTTATTATAATTCTAAAGGCTCTTATTAAATTTTTATTTTTATTTTAATTTACATTTTTATTTTTTTTTTAAATTTTATCTAAATAAGCAGTATAGTCTTATTCCTGTATTTGAATAAAATTATCAAACAAAAAATAAAGCCAACAATGACATTCGTTCATCAATACTATGCAACTTTACGTTTAATCGAAATATAATAAAAAATATTTGTTAGTTGCTAAACTAAATACAAATATTTTACTTCGCCTCTTGAAACGAGTATTACTTTTCTCACAAGACTATAGAACAGGTAAACTACGATAAGATCAAGCAAAAATGCTGTAATCCTCGTGTTCGTCAATCCACAGCCGCGTATAACTATAGATACCAATGCGGCAGATCTCCAAGATTTTCGCAAGCGCCAACTTCTCTCCTTTGGCTACTCACATGCACCTATAGACCCATGAATCCAGTAGCAGCATTTTCAAATCGTACATCAACATCAGAAGCCGGTCTGGTCTACAGCTCGCCTGCATCTACCAGAGGGGGAGGGATTTCGGTATTCGACGAGTATACGCAGTGCGGCACAGAGAGACGTACACTCGGAGAGATGAGCTCCGTCATCCGTCAAGCCCGATGCGCATTTGCATCGGGACCTTCGCGAGGATGATGCCTCTGGAGAGAAAGAGAGAGAAAGATACTGCAGCGTCTGGTCATTGGCAGACCAAACGTGATGGAATTACTGATCTTCCCGCTTGCTACTGAGAATCGTTCATTCATACAATATTCACAAGATCTTTACGTGAGTTCGGTATATAACACCCCCGAGAGCTGCATTGCTGCAGTCTCGCGACAAGCAGCAGCGCGACACCACAGCCGCGAACAAAGGCCTCGCTGGGGATTGTTTTCGCTGTGCAGGATTGAATATCGGAAAGTACGGGCGATCGAATAAGATTGTTCGCGAACTTGTAAATAAGGAAAAAAAAATTTTCTTTTTCTCACGCGTCTCAATGTCGCGGAGGATGCTTACCCTCCTTCTACTGCTGAGCGCCGTGGTTGCCGATGCTCTGGCGCAGAGAAGACCTCCGCCGACGTTCAAGGTAGACTCCTGCACGATATACAGTGGAGCTTTCGAATGAAAAAGTTTCTTGGAGTGAAATCGAGCCGTCGATGTGTCGAAGTGATTGTTACGATTTTCTCCTGCGGATTTTTCGAATTGCAATTGTTTTCGGCGACGCGGCGGGATCTGTAGAGCTTGAAGAAGCTATGCCAATGCAAAGTGACAATTAGAAAATTCAAAATTATAGTGTCGATTTAAGGGGCCAGCTTGATTTAATTAATATCAGTATTTTCAGCTTAAATTATTCAGTGAAAGTATCATTTTAGTGTACTCAAGTTATCGATAGCCTGCTTCTGGGCCCTAACAAGGCCCCCTTAAATTTCTACAGTTTAAGTCGCTCATCCCGGATTTTCTAGCCTACCAGCCAATCGCTTTATATCGGACTAGGCTTAAAATGTTCCTTTTGAATAGTACTACGGATTCCCTGGATTATTATTTTAAATAATATTTTTTTATTGTTATACTTGCTTGTACGGCATATTTATACCTCTATCACATTACCTTGATATCCTGTATAAATGTATGTAATAATAAAAAAAAATTATTAAAAAAAATAATACAGGGAATCCTTAGTACGACTCAAAAGGAACATTTTAAGTCTAGTCTGGTATAAAATAGTTGGTTGATCGGATAGAAAATCCGTGAAAAATGACTTAAAACACAAATTTAAGGCTTAAAATAATGGGACTTATCAGGGCCCAGAAGCAAACTATCGATACTCGAGTACATTGAGCGATAAAAGGCTGGTATTAGTTACAGCAAACAAACATTTCTATAATGATATGAATGAAACGTACCAATTAATACCAGCGTTTAGCTCAGACTACCTCCCTTAATTTTTTCAAAAAACTAAAATTGTTTCTTCACTTTATTTTTCTTATTCTTATGGTTTTTTTATCGCACTTTTTTCAAAATTATTCATTACAAAAAAAGAGATCCTAAACTAAGGTTCACTTCAAGGTTTGAGTTGATTCACGACTACCGGTTGTGAATTGTCTTTACAGTTAATATTTTTGTTTTAAAAATGTCTTATTTGAATCTAAAAGAAAGACTTATATAATTGTATTATTTGGCTTAGAAAAAGAGTGGACTACTACTACCACATAATGCTACGTCTATCCGAGAAAATATAGTTGATACTTTTTCTTGCGAAAGTCGGATCTACGGTTATTATGCTGACATGGACAACGATTGCCAAATCTTCCACGTTTGTCTTCCTACAGCCCGGAATTCAGTTCGGTTTAGTTTCATTTGCCCAGCCGAAACCGTTTTTAATCAAGTAAGAATAATTTTATTCAATCATGACTATTTTTTCGTTCAATAGTGAAAGATACCATCTTTTTTTTATTATTTTTGTTAATCTTAATTTTTTAAATTTTATCAGTAATAGTTTTAAAAAAATTTTAAATCAAATTTCTTAAAAAAAAAGTTAAAACATATTGTAAAAGGGAATGATAACTATTGTAAACGAGCTAGATACAAACACTAATTCGCTTTATACTTTGCAGGAAACGTTCGTTTGCACGCGAAACGAAAGCTCGATACCATGCGAAGAATCAGGGAAATATTACAAGTTGAACGAGGCATTCGGCAAAGTGGAGGAGAGCGCGGAAAACGCAATGGAGCATAATACTGAGTATCCGAGCCAGAGACCAACGAGGCCGTCGAGACCATCGATAGGACAACAAGAGCAGAGACCCTCGAGACCAACGACGTATCAAACCAATGCACCGGACTATCAAACTACGCAGTTCATGCAGAGGCCGCCCAATCAGTCCCAGAATAAGAAACATAAAAAATAATGCTGTTACGAGTATGTCATATTGTACCGTTGTTGAATGTGATTAAAAAAAACTTGTTAAACAAGTTAGCTTTTAATAAAATAATTCCTGCATTGGACATTTTTTTTTATTAATTAACCTTTTATCCTTTATCTGTGTAATTGATAGATGTAACATAATAATAGAGAAATCATTCACTCACTTACTGGGTAACTAGTTAAACATGAAATCTTTATCTTTTGTTTTGTTATTAATTACACTAATTTGTAAAATCAGTGCAATTCTAATTCACGATTTTAAAAATACAAATTGTATCAATTATTTTTTTATACTGAATAGATATTCTTCGCTATATTTTAATTACAAAAACATTTTATGTCAATAATTACATGCGACGAAAATTGAAGTTGACCTCTCCATGAATGGGTAAATGCAAATATTACGTAAAGTAGAATAAAATACAAGAAAATCAACAGTAACAATTTATTTAAAATATTTTATAAACAATTAAAGGATAAACCAAATGTATCTCTTCGAGCCAACTATTTATTGAAAATCTAGCCAACTTTTCGGTCTATATATAGACCCTTATCAAGGCTGATATTCTTAAAAAGTATTTCACTAATCCCAATAACGGGAAAAAATCGCCACACACGGCATATTCATTTTTCCAGCTCGACTTTTTTTTAATATAGAGATATTCTCAGTGCCGCGAGATGTAAGTGCGGCACTGGAGAGAACAAACGAACGACGTCGTCAATAAATAGTTGGCTCGAAGAGATACATTTGGTTTATCCTTTAATTCTAACAACATCGAGCAATAAATTCATCGAACACAATATTTTATAAACAATCTTAAATTAATAGTATAAATAACTCTTAGAATATTTTTTTTCTGTAAATTAATATATTGTGTCAATTTTTGTACAGTGTAAATTCAAAAGGTATATTTAATAAGCATTTATGTCTACATCATATCCAAGAAAAGTCACAAGCAATAAAACGCAAAGCCATATAAACGATGAAAAAGTAGCGCAAGCATAATATATTACAGAGATCAATTGCTAATTATGGAGTTACCCAATTGTCCCACGCCTGGATACACCTTCAATCGATCCATTTCACATTACAAAATGTATAGAAGAAAGATAAGCTGTAGGCAACTAAGCAAGTAAAAAATACTAAATTATAATCAATGATATGTATTGATATTGGTTGTCCGCTTGTCAAAATAAAACAAGTAACGAATATTAAATTAAATATAAATTAATAAAATCGTAAACATATTGTATCCTATAAGCTATGATGCACACATCTTAAACATTGTATAATTGATTGATAGTCATAAAAATTTAGAATTTTAGGAATGTTTGAATTTTTCATAAATAGTCGTTGTATACTGTACATAAAAAATCACTAAAACGAAATCTTTTAATTAAATTTCCAGTTCATTATAATCTGTTCAATTTCATTAAATATGTTCAAACAAGAGTCGTCAAAAAAGTAAAAATATATATATGTGAACCACAACTCTGTATCATTTACGTAAAAGTATGTTGCTTAGCTTCTGTAGAATCCAATCTTTTTTAATTTAATTAATGTGGATGTATCGTCGATTAAAAATTAATTCTTATTTGATCTAGTGCACGTTCCTGATAAGCAGGATTAGAAAACATAGTTAAAAAATCTAGAAGAAAATCGAAGCATATTTACAAAATGCACGCAAGTTTAAAATTTTAAAACGAAAAAATAACATACAAGACTAAATTTTTCCACTATGTACAATCCTTACTTCGAAAAAGATTTTCATAATTTTATGGAGTCGAAGAGAAACGAGAAAAATTGAAAAATCGCAAGTAAAAAGGAATCGCAGCAAGCTGTAAATCACTTATCACTTTCTAGTCGGTATCTTTGGATAGCTAGCCATCTGTTCACAGCTGAAGTAATATATGCTTCAGTGCTGTTTCGCTTTTCCTGCACGTCAATACAAAACAATAGACAAAATATAAGTACGCTTATTTTATTGCCTCTTCCATTCCATCCGATTAAGATACGTATTTACTGACAACACTGCATAAGGTTACAAGTATTCACATTGTTATCAAAAGAATTAACAACATTTGTTTACAAATTCTTTTCGACCTTTTTTATGAAATAGAATAAAGCATTCAGTATTTCCAACGATAAATTAACATCTGAAGAATATTTAAAAAATAAGAAGAAAAAGAACACTTGAATCTTTTGCAATGCCTATAATTTTATACCGATTGCAGTAGGTGCGAATAAGCCTTGTACATATAATTAATGTATATATTAATTAAAAACAATTTTTTTTTCATCTCTTGTTGGCTTCTGCCAATGCAAATGTACACTTTTAATAATTTTGTGATAAAAGGTCTAAAGCAATTAATTTAATATAAGAATACACGCAATTTAATTGTGTCGCGTGATTACTATTTATCGATCCATTCGAGGAATAACAGAATAAGTAACTGTTTCTACAAGATAATTGAAGACATGAAATTTTCATCTTTGCGCGCTTTTACATGCATTTTCTGTAGCACATGATATAAGCTATAATATTTGTAGTTTAGTATACGATTCATCGACTTTTAAAAGACTAAAATTATCAATTAAATTATTCGCCTTAAATATTAAGAGGAATAACTATGTACAGATATAATCTACGTTAAACATTTTAAATGATCAATTAAGTATAATATCTCTGGCAGATATAATTAAAGATTTTTCTTGATTCACACCTTCGTTAAAGAGAGTAATTTTAGATATAACCAATAGTACAATATTGCAATTAAAGTATCTATATAATCATACATTTAATTTAATGACAAAAAACTTGTTCTTATGTATTAACTAGCATCTTAAAAATGATCGGATAGATACAGATGCATATCGTTACATTTTCTACCAAAGATATACTTGTCAATTAATGAAAACTGCTGTTAAGCGTTATTATAGAATTTTAGGTATTAGAACGCATGTTTTGTAAGTATATTCAATGTGAAAAAGCTAATACTTTGTCAATTATTACACATACCCTGTTCTCCAAACAACTTAAGAGTTGTATAAATCATCTTTATCTCTTCACACGCGATTATTATCTATAAATTCTATATCAAATACTCAGAAATAATGTTAAATCATAAAAAATTGCTGCTTGAGTTTACACGATTTCAGGTAAAAAGCACAATATTCTCGCATAAAATTAATATTCTTAAATTAAATACTGCAATTATTTTACAGCTCGATCGCCCTTCAACCGCACATCGCAGTTTCGAAAAAGATGCGGAAAATTCGACTCGTATAACATTTCACTCTTCTCGCGCATCAGTGTCGAGCAGTACTTTTCACGACGAGAGCCTAAAAATCGGAACGAAAGCTCCGAGCCGATTACATCCTACAATTGTACTCAAAACTTCTTACACACGTAAATAACAGAAGGAAAGTCGCCTAGATATAACTCCAGGCGGAGAAAGCATAACAAATCGGATAGGAGAGCCGCAGCTCACTGCTCCGGATGAAGCGTGTAATCGGCCTCGAGCTCGTTGGGATTCCTCAGCTCGATGGCGAAGCCCTTGCTCCAGCTCTTGGCCGGGTCGACGCTGCGGCCCTTGACGTGCTGCGAGTAGATCTGGAAGGCCGCGGCCAGGGCGTAGGTCATCTGCCGGGCGTGATGCTTGGACTCGCAGACGAAGCCGTGGCACTCGAACGGCGACATCCTGCGGAAGTCCTCGGTCTCCCGCACGACGATCATCGAGAAGACCCTCGTGTAGACGAGGTCCTGCACCCCGTACGAGATGCTCTCGATCGGGTAGATCTTGGAGATGGAGTCGCCGCGTTTCTTGCCGAGCGGCAGGAGGCCGACGCCGTCCTCGCTGATCACGAGCTTGATGAAGGGGAGGATCGTACCGGAGGGCAGGGACTTGGCCGCCGCGACCATGTTGTCCACGGGCTTGCGCGTGTGTTTGATGCCCCAGAGGCCCCGGGCGTCGTGCGAGCCGAGGTACTTCACCTGGAAGACCTGGGGCAGGTCGCTCGAGCCCTCGAACACGTTGCTGTCCACCGACAGCTTCGAGAGCCGCAGAGTCAGCTCGCGGCGTTGCTCCTCGCTCAGCGTCGGAGTCTCCTGCCGGTCCTTTTTCATCTCGTGACCGGACGCTACCACCTGCGAAGCCGGAGGGTGAATTAAAATTTAAATAGTATTTATGTGGGGGTGATCGATGTACTATCTGAGATAGTGAGAGTGACATGGTATTTTAGTGTTATATTTTATGTATTAGATTTTCAAGCGTGAGATAACTATGATAATGGCATTGGTATAACTATGTTGCAACAAGAAAGCGTTGCAATAAACGCTAAATTGTAAGTTTATGTAAGGAGTACACCATTCGAATTAAACAAATTTTATCACATTTTTTTGACCAGCTTTTTCAATTCAAATGGGAATTTGTTTAAAATGCTTCTATCGCTCGATGACTAGGATATTTTAAAAAGACTCTATGCATCTCTTCGAGCAAAAATTGAAGAGGAGCCTGATGAGGCTCGAAACGTTGGCACAGTAAAATACAGTTTTTGCTTAAAGAGATGCATAGAGCTCTTATTTCAAAATGTACGCATACGATTTGAAGTGTAATGTAAAATAAATTGAAATTCATATTAATCTTTGAGACACTTCTTATTTTAATAAAAATTGTAATTTAATTTATGTATGTATAAATATTATACAATGAAGTAATATTAATGTATTATAATATTCCATCATAACTAGTAATTAATTATTTAATAAATTGTCGTGTTGCATTGATGCATTATTAATATTTACCAACACGAATGCAAATGTATACGAAAAATTTGCAATCAAATACAGCCAATCCATTTGCATGGAAATTTAAGTAAAATTTTGAATATTCATGCAAAAATTACAATCATTCTAATGTACTTTTCAAGTATTAGTATATTAAAGCTAGTTTGTTAGTCATATTAAAATGTAATATATACAAGTAGTCGAAATTCATATTAATTAGGAGGATATGAAAGTCTAATATCTTGGTACGCGAAAAACATTTAATTTGCTAATAACTTTCAATATAAAATCAAGTTATAATTAACTAAAAGATGTCTGCATTTCGCTAGATTTTTATTTTAGAAATATTTAAATTATTTACTTATACTTTGATTCATATTGCATTAATTAACAGCAAATTATTATTTTTTCGTCTACTGTACCATGGCGCGAAATTTGAATTTCCAATTGTTTTTTTGCCCCTTTCACTTACTTAATGTATCTCTAATAAAGAAATTAATGAAAATACCCATTACTTTAATGTGCTTCAATCGAACGCGAACGAATTGAAACGGCACGAATCATAATTAACGAGCGTATTCGCGTCCCCCTCAATACCAGTACTATGTTTAAAATTTTTTTTCGTCATATACATAACATCGGCACGTTTCCGTCAGAAACGAAAATTACAGTTTTGCTGAGAAAACGCCGGAACAGATTTGAAAGAGCTGTATAAAAAATCAATTTGTGCATCTTAGCAAAGTACGAGCTATAAATCCTGCACCGTTAAAGCCCGTAAGAACCGCGCGAACCATCTCGCTGAGAAAATCTCAAAGGCCAGTGTCGCTGCTTCAGCCAGTTCGCAATATTCACAAGAAGGACGTACACCACAGGCGTAAGATTTCAAACGCGAGGGAGGAAGGGGACGAAGACGAAAGATGCCGTGAAAATAGCGAGAGCTATCATAAATACAGATGTATCATAATTGCACTTGGTTTGTACAAACGTTCAAGCTTACGTGGGAAACTGATTCTAAACACTGTTTTATGCGTAATAAAATTAAAGAAAAATAACTAAAATAAACTTTGTACTCGCTGTGCACAGTATAGGAATCCATGAAAAATAAGAAGAAACGAGTTGTGTTTTCACGCTATCACTATACGAAAGTAAAACTATTGTTCGTTTCAAATGAAGTGCTGCGCGTGTGCTATTCGCAGAATCTTCCGGCCTCCGACTTTACAATTTGTATTAAAATTTTTCCAAGCCCCCAATACTGCATCGTAACGCACATGCAAATTGTGACCTTATCTTGCGCAACTGGCAAACAAAACTGAAAACCTTATCGGAATTAAGAAAAACAAAACATCCAAGTCGAAAAACCATTCGCCCGGTAAAATATTCAGAAGCAAACGTGCTGCATAACATTATAACCGCGTTAGGAAATTAACGATGCCGTGTCGACGCTCGGAATGCACTAAAACAATTACGCGACAGAGTGCTAATCGCGCCAACGAGGATAAGGACGAAAATCAGTACATAAGAGGCTACTACTACTGCCGATGCACAATGGAAAACATTACATAATTCCCGCAGCGGCGGCGGGGAAGAAGCCGTATCGCACACAGTGAGAATATATCAGCCGACGAGGATATTTCTCTGGGCAAAGAAAGCGAGAAAAGAGACAACGCCGACGCTCGGCAGAAGAAAGAGGCAAACCACGTCCGTTCCTCCGCGAGCGAAAGAAGAAGACGAGGAGGGAAAAAAAAGAGGAGCGCGCACCGACCGAGAGGATACGGATCTACGATGTGTACACTGTATACGCGCGTACGTGTACACAATACACGTGTATATAATACTCACGGCTGTGGTGTTGGTTTCAACTGGCTGCTGCTGGTCCCCGCGTACCTGTTGCGGCTTCACCTTCAAGTGATACTCGACGACGTTCGGTATGTTCGGCGCGTCGCGGCCGACTGGCTCGTGGCTCCTCGAGTGCCGATCTAGCACCGGCTCGCTACTGCCGGCTACGCCGCCGCCGCCGCCGCCGCCGCTGCTTCCTGTTTCCGGCGGTGTCTCCCCCCTCGCCACGCCCTCGGCCGGCACCTCGACGGGGGTGTCCCGATGCTCCTCCGAGACGACGGCGGCGGCGGAGGCCGTTGCCGCAGGTGACGATGATGCGCCGCCACCGGGAGTTCGCGCCTCCTCCATCAGACCTGCAACGCAATGTGGGACGAATGTCAGTGGCTGTGGGGGATTTGTCTGGGCGATGTTCGAATTTTGGCGCCACGCGCTGGGCGCTGGGAAGACAATTGCTTAGAGCTTTGAGTTTGTAATGGATTGTCTTGTGCAATTAAGAGGGGAAGGTGTACTGTTTGAATTGAAAATATTTTTGTGCGATGATATAATGATTGCTTCTTTTATAAATTATACGTTATTTTGTAATATTAAAATCGGAGTTTTTGCAAGAAATAAGAGTAGTGGGTACCGGAAGCCTCAGAAATCAGTTGGAAAACTAAGCTATGTTTCGAAAGGACTTTACGCAAGAGAGCATATTAATATTTCTTCGCATATTTTTCTTTTTTTCACTGTGTAATAAAATTAGTCGATTTTGGGGGCAACCCTAGTTAAAGTAAAAACAACTTCGATTTAAAAACCATTGGCGACGCGTCGCCCCTGGTAAGGACGTCTGCAAAACAAATTATTTATCAAAATTCACTAAAATTAAGATACTAAAAATAATCTCACGTCCGTCACATTTTACATTTATTTTCGTTTTTTTTTTTTAGTGCGTAAAACTGTATTTTTCTATTGTAATTGATTTTGACATAAATTTTTTCATATAGTACCTAAATTTCTTTCTATTAAATTTAATATGAATGTTATTTTAAAACGGCATGTAAAATTTCACATAGTGCTATAAAACTGTACAATTCGATAAGAAATCGTTGGGAGTACCTAGTTAACCTTTGTACCTCATAAAACACAGTAAATTCTTATTTTATTATACGTAAAAAAAATTTTTTTTCAAAAATTTTGATTACCTCCGTCCCTCAAAGAGCTAACCAATTAATTGCACAGCGAATTTGTTTTCTTGTCAGCTAAACAAAGGCGCGAAATTTGAATTTTCATTACAGTCTGCAATTGAAATGATTGTTGGAAACGTGTGTGTATGCGTGTTGTGGCGATAGAGGCGAGCCTTCTTGCCTTCCAGGGAGGGAAAACGGTAATTGATGTTATTTCACGGGGTTATTATTACGGGGGGTAAGACCACGATTGATTCCTTGCGCGGAGCAACGACGCGTGCGGGCTTTTGTCTTCGAAGGGTGCCATGTGCGTCTTTAATGAATGGTTGATGCTCGCTTTTGCGTATCGCTGTGTTACACGATTGCGCGCCTACTGCGAAGGGTGAACCTACTAACTGTAATTCTTCTGTTTTTTCATCTGCCGCCTGTGCGCTTCTTCGTCGGAGTTCTGCGCTGTGTTCTCAAAACAACGACACGATTCGGTGACGATCGTGAGCGCGTAACGGAAAAATATATCGATTTTTCGCGCTCACTTGAATTTCTAGTTTTGTGCGAGATACGACCTATACGCAAAGAAAGAATTGAGGAGGGGATGCTGAGAAAATTTATTTTGCAAAAAGAATTATTAGGGGGAAAAGTAGCCCGCTTTCGTTAGAGATAAAATTAAAAATCAGCGATATCCGGTTTGATGTGTGTATATACCTGTAATAAATAATCGAACGGCAATGCAATTAAACTTGTCTGCACGTACGTAACTGCATAGCTGTATAATATCGATACATTACGAAGCATAATTGCCAGAAATTATTTCGAATTGATAGATGATAATTGGAATCCAGGAAATTGGATGCGAGGATGAGAGTTTCCTTGATTTCAACGTGGAAGCTTTTTGTGCCATAATCAAACCGCCGTATACGTTTGCATTGCGAATCCGTAAACACGTAAATATTTCAAAAAATTTAGATTGAGAATAAAAAAAATTTACTCTTCCGTTTCGCTGAATACATCGCTTTTTTAGATTTGTAAATATATATGTTTCTGCAATCCTCGACTTCAAAGAACGTTATAAACAAAATAAAACAACTGTCCACTTAACAGAAAACAAACGTTTGATTATACTGTGGAACTGATTTAATCGCGGCAATTTTACCTAATTGAAATTCAATTAGATTTAGTATAGCTATATGCATTTACGAGAGGGTGCATACAGAGTAGCAGACATCGGAAACCCAACCAGATTCTTATCCAGCTGTCGTTACACAGAAAAAAAAAATACTTGTCGTTGAACTTTAATGCCCGGCAATGCCATTATACTTTGTAAATTGTGAATTTAACGGTTTTTTAAAACCAAAACGATTCGACGAAAATAATTTTTATTCGGCTTTAAATCGTACGATTCAATTCTATATATATAGTTATAAGCATTGACCGATACCCAGCGGAAACACATATACAGTCGAGTAACAATGGCACGAGGAGCAGAATCTTGCTAATCTCGAGATTTTTCAAAAGTCCGCGCGTTGTTTAGGCAAAGGTCGTTACTACTCCCATTGAGAGCGTCGAACCGCGAAATTAGAAAAGGATAAAGAGAGAGAGAGAGAGAGAAAAAGTTTCTCAACGTCTCGCCTCAAACCGGAAAACAGCTGTCGGGCAGCAGCACGTGCTGCACCTTGCACCTGACTGATCCGTTTTCGTTCTTATATATGCCCGGCCGTACACTACACCCTCGTAGAGCCGAAAAAAGCCGAGTAAGGTGGCAACGACCACGGCGCAGACACGGCATTTTCAAATTTAAATGCCGCGCGTCTCTTCGCGTACTGCACGCGGAGAGTCTGTTTTTCAAATAGGGAAATACGTACTTGAATTATCCTGATTTCGGATGTACAGCGGATATTTTAATTTATTGTAAAAAATATTAATTTAATTTATTACGAATGTTGGTTATTTCTGGTCCAATAAATAAACAAATAATAATACGTTACGTAGAAAATGTAGTTACTTTGCTTCTCAATACACTGTTAGGCCATACTACTATTACAGAGGATCATGAATATAGATAAATTACGTTCTATGGCTTGGCGCGGCTTAAGTCCACACTTATGCCTCGCTTATCTATGTTATATGTAGTCTGTATCCTGTCTATACTTTCTGGCACCTTAGCAAAGATCGACGTGTCAGAATGTACCACTTACGACATTACAATATCGTAATATCCTATTACGTATTTACGCAAAATTTACTACATAACTTGTATAAAACAACCTTACATTGTATTTTATGAATTTTTATAATCCACAAGTACAATTACAAATTTTATTTTATACCCTATAGTTAGTTATAATTCTTACACGTCCATTTTATTAATTTTTATAATATCAGACAGTTATAAATTTTACTTTATACCCTACAGTTATCCGTTACTCTTACATGTATTTTATTAATTTTTATAACAATACCACATACAATTTTAAATTTTATTCTACATCCTGTAGTTATATATTCTTAATTATTCAATACAACGCCGTTAAACGATTCTCTATATACCGTCAGACCCCAAGGCAACTGCAGTGACCGACCAAAAATACATTAGTACATATACGAAACTAATAAAACATCGTAAAACGTAACAAGATTTACGTTGAACCCGACCGGAATATACATTTCTATAGCCGGCGTATACACGTAATAGTGGTTCAGTTAGATATGCGGCGGCAGATGAAGTACTTAAATATTCAAGGGGCTCTTGAACCAGCAGGAAGTGAGTCAGGTGACCGATAGCTACAGGTAGGGAGGGATTCATTAATGTATACGGCTCGGGCGTTACAGGTGCGTGCTTTCAGGCCTCTTTTTTCACCATCTCTCTCTCTCTCTCTCTCTCTCTCTCTCTCTCTCTCTCTCTCTCTCTCTCTCGCAACCCGCAGCAACACTTTCACGCGAGTTTCAGGGATTGCTTCTTTTCCTTTTTTTTATGCACGGGATTGTTGCGCGACTATTATATCCTTTTCGTCACATTTATATTGAATCCTTATGGAGAACAGCCGGCTATTGTCCGATAGACTGACTCCTTTCGACACGTATTATATAGGATTACTCGCGTATTTTTTTCTGTGCATATGCCGACGCTATAAAGTGTAAAAAGACGGCCAAGAAACAATCGTGGAAAATTGTTACATTTGCGGCTGTATATGCGTAAATCTAGGAAATATCGGAAACGACTCTCCCCAAAAATTGCAAAAATTTTTTTTGAATGTACGCCTATCGGGCCTGTTTTTCTCGTTACTTAGGTAATTCTGAAAGAGAAAAAACTTGCGTTCATGGCCGGTCGTAGGGTACATTTTTTCTGGAGTAAAAACGACTCGAAAAAAACGAGAAATAATTAACAAAAAAAGAATTCATACATTTTTTCCTGGAAAACTATGGACTTTTATAAAAATTTCATTAAAACAAAAATATCTTAAAATTCGTCAAAGAGTGCTCTGAAATTTTTTCAGATTGATCCGATACAATTTTTGATTAATAAATCTAGAAATATTTTAGAGTATTCTCTCATGAATTTTAAGGCATTTTTATTCTAATGAAATATTTTTAAAAGTCCATAGTTTTTGAGAAAAAATCGGTGAATTCTGTTTTTTTAATTGTTTCACGTTTTTCGAATCGTTTTTGCCCCGGAAAAAAAGTATTCCCTACGATCGGCCATGCACGCAAGCTTTTTTTCTTTTAGAATGACCCAAGGAACGAGAAAAAAACAAGCCTGATAGGTGTGCCTTCAAAAAAATTTTTTGCAATTTTCGGGGAAAGTTGTTTCCGATAATTATAAAAATTTATTTCTGCGATAAATTTTCGCGAATGCACGCGCTCGCAAAAATCACGCACAGTATTTAATTAACAAGATAAAGTCCATTAGAATTTGTCAATTAATTGCAACAAATTATGCTCTGCGTAAAATATCCGCGAGTAATCCGTGCGATAACGTAAGTACGCATACACACACACATACACTGCGATTGAAATATGCATCCAGGCGTACAGTAAACGCGGAGAATAAAGTTCTTGCGCGCTGCAGCGCCAATTAAATATTTGAGCCAAGCTGTTGTCAGCAGCAGCAGCAGCAGCAGCGCAAGTCCACCTGTTGGAGCTGCGCAGACTCGTTTGCGGTATAAGCGATGGGATATATATGTAGGAGACGTTGCACTGTATATACACCGGCTGTGCTCGACTATAATTAATGTTTACTTTGAAATTACCTCTTAATTGGCCGAGCGTTGCGAATAAATGTAGCAAATGCCGCTGTGTGTGCTCGCGGCTGTTTTTTTTTTTGTTTGCGCCGAAGCCCGAGTCAAATCACGTATAGGACGTACACCTATCTTCCGAGAAACCGCGTACGCAGTATCTTTGTCAAATCTACCGAGAGCCGCTCGAAATGCGAGAGAGAGAAAGAGAGAAAGAGAGAGAGAGTACAAAGGTAGGGGGGAAAGAGTAAAATCAGAGCTGCGAACAGTTGCCACTTGTTATTGCGGTCTTACGAGATTTCCGTTACACCTTCTGACCGAGAAAATTTTCTAAATTTTCCTCCTATCGCAATGGCCGGCAACTGGGAAGATTCATAGATTATTGTAACGGGTCGTGTGTGTACGGAGGAACCCGTTAGGCTATTACTAATTACGAGTAGAATTTAATGTTTGTGTATTTTCGAGATTTTTTTTTTTATAATATTAGAAGTAAAATTAAATTTTAAACGGCGCGCAGAGGGACCCGCAACGCCGTAAAACAATGTTGCGTTATATGCGCGCGATTTCACGCGTTTCCGCGTGTGGAGGCAGCTTGAAATTGGAAGTCGAAAAATTTGTCGAGGGAGCAGATCTTGGATATGCCATTATTTTGAGACTTCTTTTCCTATAAACACAACGAGTTAAGCTGCGCCGAGATTATCGTTTGGCCAAATCGTTGTTCTAAACCGAAATTAAGCAATTTGTTAATGCAATTGTTCACATTTTTTGCGATATATTTTTAAAAAAATGGCAGACTGGGTCGTTAAGGGCCAGTCCTTGCAATATGAAACTGCATTGATGGTTCATCAATTTTACTTATTTTGCGTCTATATAGTTTTATTAGACGTGGTTCTTTTTGTTGCTCACTCGGGATAAAGTCTTGCAATTGTGTATGACATTCCGAGATTTCATTTACTTTGCCTTTCACATAGACACTGAACAAAAAAAAGCAAAAATTGTTGCAATTACAGCTATTGATATATAGAAACCATAATTCATTATTTCAAAGAAAAATCTATGAATATAATTATTGAAATTTTTTTAACATTCAAAAATTGAACTGTAAACTTTGAACTTTGCGAAATCGTCAATTACCATGAAAGCAGTATATTATCACCAGTCGCAAACTAATCGCTGGTCTTTTTCTTCTACATTCAATTTTTAAATGCCACTAAGAGCTCGTCAATGTCCCCCCCAATGAATCGCACAATCCCAAGGCCGCGCATTATGCATTGTTTAACCATAAGAGACAAGCCAGCAGTACACTGCAACGGTGCGCAGAAACCATACGAAAGGTTTGTTTAATGAAAAGTTCAAAGGGGTGTCGCTATGTAGAAACGACTGACAATTATCCTAAATCGTTTAACCTTCAGCAGTCGCATAGAGAGGAGCTATGCGTATAAGCCATAGTCGAGTGAGCAACAAGCCCATTGGCGAGAAAGGAAAATAAATCGCGCGGGCGCAGCCGAGGAAAATCAAATAAACAAAAAGGGGCCCGAAGGAGAAGGAGAGAAAACAGCAGCAGCAGCAGCAGTGCTCAGCAAGCGTGCAACGCTGGCTTTTGCCATTGTCCGACATCTAATTTATACTCGGCGATATATATGTATGTATACGTATATATGTATACGTGTATGCGCAGAGACTAGCGCCAAGAGAGCACACGAGAGACCACAGGGTTTCATTTTGTGCGACGTATGTATACACACACACACGCGTACGTATAGGCAAGGAGCAATTACCGGCAGTGCGCGTCGAGTTCTCTCTCTTTCTCTCTCTCCGGATCCAACAACGGAAACCGTTGTGCTCGTGTCACGAACGAGCTTTAACGATGCGTGAGCATCCGCCGTTTAGGGAGCAGCCCTGCGCGCGCGAGCTGGGGTTCGCGTCGAGAAAACCGTCAAAAATATTTAACATTCGACGGAGTGTGCGCGCGAGAGAGCTCTCCTCCTTTTTTTTTTAACTCCGCTTTCTCCGCACTTCCGCACTTTATTCAGATCACCGCGTCGAGAGACGCGAGAGGCAACAAAAGTCCCCCTCTCTCCCCTCCCCCCTTTCGTTCGAGCGGCTCTGAAAATCGTGTCAGTCGCGTTGCGTACCAATTTTCCAATTTTCTTTTCAGATTCCCCTTTTCCCCGATCCCCCCCGGCGTGCGAGTCGCTTTTCTCCCTTCACCGCCGTCACTTTACAATGCGCGCTCGATTTGACGGCGCGATTATTCTATCAGAATCAACTTTTACCGATATATTTTCCGTTTTTCTTTTTTTTTTCGTTTCTTTTTCTATCTGGAAGTATCAAAAAATGGCAGAGTCATCCCAGCGAATGCGGGCTATCGAGATAAAGAGAACCGGCTCTTGCAGGTATATATACGTACAGCCGCGCGCTATGGAGTGTAGTGCGCGCAAATTTTATGCGCGAAACCGCATCGGAGAAAGAGAAAAAAAAATCCAGCTTTATAAGACACGCGGCGCTGAATAATTCAGATGGTACGTAATAGATAAGAAATTGATAAGAGCGCGCGGTACGAGTACCTGATCCGTATTTCACTGCTTATCTTAATAATTCAACTCTCGCGCGGCTACTCTCATGCCCGCGTACAGATAAGTGTGTAAATATACTAATATATAAATAATGGTTGATCCTCCGCGATTTTAGCGGATTATCGCGAAACATATACCCACGCGGCTGCGATTCAGTGTACGATTGTTTAAACAATGTTGCCACGGTAATGCTGAAAACTCTTTTTTTTTATGCGTGTGCACCTTTCGTTGCGCGTTATGCGACTAATAATAAATCATATGCGATAATTACATCACTCTTTGATTATCTCTGGGCTCATTAGGATGTAATAATACATGAATTAATTAATTATTTCTCGAGTGTCTTATCTCGACGGCGTATCAACAATCACCATTGTTTATCGATGAAGTTTTGCAGATACGGTATAGTTAAGAACATAAAGTATCGCGATATACGAGAGAAAAGCAACACCGATCGGCACGTAGTTTTCTACAAACTGATTTATCGATTCTACGAATAATTGTAAAATGGGAGCGCAATAAAGTTATAAAACGATTCGTATAAATCAAGAGGTCAGTCGTTTCGAATTTTCTGTCTGCAGACCATAATTGAACTGAAAGGGAAAGAAATAATTTTGATGATTTTGAATGTACTTCTATATATTTACTAATTATTTAATTTTTTTTGTTATATTTAATACAAAAATTAAGGCTACATATCTTAAACGTGTTACTAAAAAAAATTAAAATTATAACAGTTCCCATAAATAGTCTAATATAAGTTGTACAGAACCGCAGAAGGAAAGACATTATTTTTTCACTTTTACTTCTTTCTCGTTAGAATAAACATCGTTTCTTTTTCCAAATTTGCAAAAAAATAAACCTACCAGTAGGTGTTTTAAAGTTTATAAAACAAACGTTGAGATACCAGCCATAAATGATAATGAATTCACAGAAAAGCACACACACATACGTACATAAACACGCGCTTTGCGTACACCGCATCTCATGTGAAAAGCATCTCAAAAGGCATTTCAACCGATATTTTCTTTCTCTCTCTCCTTCAAATCCAATTCCTCACTAATTGGCGAGCAATAAACATCTCGAAATCGCAAGCTCGCGCGCAACCAACAACCCGGCGCATAGACGAGCAGCCCGTAACAAAAGTCTAAACGCACATTCCTCCAAGTTGCGGCAATCGTCGCGCGCGCGCGTGCACACATGTGCATCTCAAATTTGCAATGCATACCAATCGCAGAAAATAAGCGGCAGCAGCGCAGAAAATCTCGGGAAACACGAGCCGCATCGAGGTAGATGTTGGTCTCGTGTATATATGAGTATATCCAGGAAATTTCGGAAACAACTCGGACGAAAAAGTTGCGAAAAATTTTCTTTAAGGCACACCTACCAGACCTGTTTTTTCTTGAGTTTTTTTTTTGTTGGAGAAAAAGCTCGCGTGCACGGAAAATCTTGGTATATTATTTTCCGGAGCAAAAACGACTCGAAAAAACGAGAAATAATTAACAAAAAGAGAATTCATAGATTTTTGTCTCGAAAACTATGGACTTTTATAGAAATTTCATTAGAACGAAAATGTCTTAAAATTCATGAATGAATGCTCTGAAATGTTTTCAAATTGATCCGAAATTTTTTCAAATGATTCCAAAAAAATAGAAATTTCGGAAAACGCCGTAAAAATCTGAAAAAATTTCAGAGTATTCTTTGATGAATTTTAAGACATTTTTGTTCTAATGAAATATTTTTCAAAGTCCATAGTTTTCGAGAAAAAAAATCTATGTATTCCTTTTGCTCCGGAAAAAAATATAACCCTAAGATTTTCCGTGCGCGCGATCTTTTTCTCTTTCAGAACGACCTAAGAAACAAGAAAAAAGTGGTCTGACAGGTATGCCCTCAAGAAAATTTCTCGCAACTTTTCCGTCCGAGTTGTTTCCCAAATTTCCTGGATGTGCTCGTATACATACCGTCAGAAAAACTCTCTCGCGCGCGACAACGACGACGACGACTATATACACACACGAAACGACAAGCAGTAGACTCTTCGACGCGTGACGGGACACACGTCGTCTAGCGCTCGCCGGTATAATAATTCTGTCGGCGCCGCGCGCCTACCCCGGCTTATCTCCAGCGCCGCGAGGAGCCACGTAATCAAGCGTAATCGGGTTATCAAAAGGCCCAAGTGATATCCTTCGCGCGCGAGAGCAGTCATTACGTATATACAAACGGCGCGGCGGCTTCAGCACACCTGCCGCGCGCGCGCCGATTCCGTTCTTCCGCAAACACTATATATATATATTTGTATATATGTATATACACACAGCAGCAGCAGCGGCGGGGACGACGACGGCGACGGCGACGGCTACATAATACACGCGGCAAAAAGCTACCGGTCTTTCTTGCTCCGGCTCCTTCGCCTCTGCATATACAGCGCGAGAGAAAGAGAGGAGGGAGAGAGAGCGAGAGTAAGATTAGCTTCCGCGGCAGGTGCAATGACTCTCGCTCGCGCGCGCGCCAGGCGGCATTTGATTCTCCGCGCGCCGGCGCAGAAATCCGACGATTCCGACTGCGCTATATGGAGCGATGTGACGACGCGCGCTCGTTGCATTCGCCGCAGTATAGCTGCCGTTTTATAGGTCGATGATAAAGATTGCGATTCGAGTTTAACGCGCGCTGTAGGGACGTCGGGGTGTATAGGGGAGGGAGGGGAATGGGAGCGAGAGCGAGTTTGGAATTTTAAGGAGGTTTTATCGCGTGCTTTTGCGGCGAGGCGAGTATCGATGAAAAATGAGGGGAAAAATGGGCTTAATGTGGCTGCGCGACGAGATTTTATTGAGATTGTAAATTAGGTGAGGTAAGTGGAGTTGGATGGGATAACTTTTTCGTTATGATGTGTGACAGGAAGAAGATGCGGGTTTCTGGTTAGAATTGCGCGCAAAGAGGTTTTTCAAGAGTTCGGTGAATTGATGTATTCCTTTTTGGATCGTTAAAATTACCAATACGAATACTGTTGTATTTTCGTTTTTTCAATGTCAGTTTTCGACATCTTGTAAGCAATATTTTGTGGCCCAGCAATCGAATTACAATGAGAATGTAATACTTCCTAAAATGAGGGATTATGATTAGAAAATGCTTGTTACGAAATGCTTAATTTTATATTGTTTTTAAATAAAATTATTGTTAAATTAATTTATACGAATATTTTAATTTAATCTCCCACTTCTAGCCCCCCCCCCTCCCGTTAGTGATCATGATATATCCAATTTCCTTATCCTTACATTCGTCCGTAATAATAGTATTATTTATTAGTATAATTAGAAAATACATTTTTCAAATTAATTTTATAATATCGCAGCTCGAAATGATTCTGTATTTGCGTATATGAAACAGAATAAAAACAATAAGCAGTAAAACGTACTGCCACTCATACAGCTGTAGAGCTCATTTGCAGCGATTTCGCAGTCCTCTCGAGAAGCTCAGAATTTTTACACGACGTTTTTTTTTTATTATTTTTTTTTTTAAACAATATCCGACTAATTGGATCGGCGGAATGTTGTACGCGGAAATGGCCTCTGCCGGCCGCGATGTCGGTCATAGGAGGAGAATTTTTATTGAGCCGCGAGCTTATTGAAATGATTCCCCCGGCTTTTTATCGATACGCTCGGGAAATTCTAGATCGGATTCCGGAGAGTCTGACGAGCCGAGAAACGCGCAGGAAAGAAAGAAAGAAAAACAGGCACGAGGATCGCGAGTTATCAGTTTAGGTTTCGAGAATAAATGCTGTTATTTATACGATGGGAAGTCTGATTCTATCTGGGGTGATGATCTGCCGGTTGTATCCGGACTGCGCTAACTGTAATACTCGCTCGAGACGTGCGCTAGAATATTATTTCGCGCGCGCGTAATGAAAATTGACAAACTGCTGTTTATTCAGATTCAGCGCACGGCGATCGTAAAGGAAAATTGCGACAAAAGCCGAAATTTTTGTTTAATTGCCCGAAGAGGCGAGCATCTCGATTATATCGAAAGCTTTTTGTTTTGGAGGGGAACGCAGCGCGGTGTTGTTGTCTCTTGCTCAAACTTTGATTTCGTCACGTCTTGCGATATCGTTGAGCCCGGCGATTTATCAACGTTTCTCTCTCTCTCTCTCTCGCTGACTTTATCCCACGTTCGCCTCGTAAAAATTATCCGGGACGATTACCTGGGCGCGAATAGAACACGTTTTAACGGAAAAACCGGCGGCGTAAACAAGCTGCGCTAGATTCGCGCGTAATCGCGTGAAAATTCGTCAAAGCCGATCGCGATAGCGATCGAACGCGATGTATTACTGAAGCGGAATCGATATTCACGCGCAAGTGTATACGGCCGCGATTTCGATCGTCGATCGCGAACCGCGCATCCCAATGAAAACAAAAAGCTGAGAAAAGAAGGTCAAACCTCGGGCAGTCGCATCCACTCGTCAGCAGTGTATTATATGAAAATCAGCTCGGCCTCCGCAGCGGGACACGATCGACGAGGAAATAGCGCGGCGATGCCTCGTCCGATGCGAAAACTCAGTCATATATGCATACAAGCGAGAGAACCAGCAGCAGCAGCAGCAGCAGCAGCAGCAGTAGTACAAGTCCTCGCAGCGAGTATCTCCAGGGTCTATATCGAATTTTGGAGAGAGAAAAAAAGGGCGCGCTCGCGCGCGCGATAAGTGTACAATTGCGATACGGAGACGCGCTATATGTATGTTAATGTACACACATATATGTGTACTTGTACTCGCGCACCGGCGCGGAGCAGCAGCCGCAGCAGCAGCAGCAGCAGCAGCAGCGCGGAGACACACACTTGTTGGAATGCGTCCCGAGCGCGCACTGAAAGGAAATGTGGGACGCGCGCGCTCTCTCGGACCGCGCCACGTTCTACTGATAAAAGCCGCGGGAGTCCGCGCGCTGTGTTTGTGCGCAAGCGTGTACGTACATATATATACGCGGTATATGTGTGTACACAGAGACAGAGCCGTCAGTTCTCTCTCTCTCGCCGGAGAGAGAGAGAGCCGGTTTAAGGTCCGATGGGCACTAGTTCTTGCTGCTGCTGCTGCTGACTTGCGCATATTAGCAGTCGCGCGGAATTAGGTTTGATTTTTATGGGCGCGCGCGCGCGAGAGTGCGCCTATAAATGTTGCACTCGATGGAAATAAAGCTGCTGCGACTGCTGACGTTGCGCGCGTAATGTGCAAGCGTTGCGCTATGTGGTTGTGGGCTCTGTCGGGTTTTGCAGTTGTAATAGTAGCGCGAATTTTGGCGCTTCGACCCTTGGTATAGTTTGGCAGTTGCGCAGGGATGAAGATTTTGCTTCGATTGTAGGGATGAAGAGAAATGATGGATATACGATAAGTCGTGAGCGGGCAAAATGTGAAATGCAAAAAAAATGGAAATAGTTCAGAATGAACATACGCTTATCTCGTGGATAGGTAGATACTTGAATAATCATTGTTGAAATTTTTTTTAATAATATTTTAGGATTGACATGTATCCGAAAGGCTATGTGTATCGAGATGCATGTTTGTTTAGATACGTGATTATCTGGCTGCACACGAGTATTTACAATACGAAATATAGAGTATTTTACTGCCAATAAACAATCCAAGTACGGCATATGTTTTGACAAAAGTCGACTGTACCTTTCCAAGTTTGAAAACAAGCATCTGCTCTTTTCTCAGTCAAACTGGAGTATCCAATTGTTCTAACTCAATTTTTAAAATTAATTTTGCAATACACGACTCGAAGCGGAATTGCCGATGAAACATTTTCGAAAAATATGCGTGCGTTTGATGAAATTACAGGCTCTCATCGCATATTCATAAGACGCGTAGGCAGACCGATACTTTTGAGGAAAAAAATTTCGAATCACGAAGCATTACTCAAAGCTTGCGAAATGAGCTATGCGTTCATTGTTCCAGCGTTAGTCGACTATTTTGACGATACAATTGGGAGGCATTGCTCGACGCAATCTTTCAAAATTTATCCTACATTCACATCTCGCCGTATCTGTTTATGCATAAATATGCGTTTTGGTCAGCGGCGTTAAATTTCGAATTGTGGAAAATCGCGCGATATAATATATATAGGCATCACACACGCGTTCGCCAACATTATCATAACGTGATCAACCGAGCGTGTATAAGTATGCGCGTGTGTTTGTGCATTCTAAATGAAAGTATAGGAGTTCCTAAGGTCAGTAAGCTTTTCTATAGCATACTTTCTCGATGGTACACTTCGATTCGAGCAACTCTCTTAATCAACGTATTCAGTGCCCGTGTACACGTGAGGAGTTATGAAAGAAATTTTTCTGTACACATATATATGCAGATAGGTATGCCATCAAGCAGAATATTAACCGTGGAGTACTATTGAATATATTTTTATTTTTTAATTGCTTATATTCAAGGCTGGGTCTTTTATGTGGAAAAATTGGCGTTATAGACTATTGAATTGGCGTCAAGTTGCGAGGATTTATTAAAATTGTTTTTCTCGAAGCAAGCGATATACTTTTCAAAATGTTCCATGCGTCTACGGCTCTCGAACGACACGACTGATTTGCATACTTTAATTAATTTGTACAAAATTATTTTATTGTGTAAAAATAGTGTTATTTCCAACCAATAATATTCCTTTATATTTGTATAAATCGTCACCCCGCACGAATACTATGACAATTAAAAAAAGACCTATTTTAATTCCCGATTATTATATACAGTCCGAGTAAATCAATTGGTCAACGATCTGAAAAACTTAAAATATACGAATTATATATTTCAAATTTATCGCGTCCTCGGCGAATTGATTTATCCTAACTCTCCAAAAATGGCAAATTAAAATAGATCTTTTTCAAGTTGTCACAGTCTTCGTACGGGGTGACGAAATAGTCTTCCACTGATATGCACGAACTTTTAAAAACCACATTAGCGAAGCGTATTTTCAGTAAAGTACTTTCTCTTCCTGTTTATATTATACCCGTCAAATGAATTTTAAATTCGCCGCACACCTGCGCGATAATCTCGATAAAAATAAAAAAAAATCATGCTTGTAGTAAATATCGGCACACAATTCAATCTTCAACCGAAATAAACGTCTGCCATTCTTTTTCCGCTATCTTGATTAATGCGGCTCTAGCCTCGTACATTATACTAAACCAGAAAAAAAACATGAAATTTTCGCTGAAATTTCCCTGAAGATAAACCGAGAAACCGTGAACTGTTTTAACGCTAAAACGAACTGGCGTAAGGCGACCTTAAACAATACGCATAGTAGCGCGGAGAGTCTCATCAGCGCAGACAGTTATACATACACACGCCGGAGAGCAGCCGATGAGACGAAGTGTGAGTACAGGTCGCTGCAGCAGAGTCTATATAGGTATACAGCGACAGGTGAACGTCGATGTTGTGAAACGAAACGCGCGTGTAACTTGTATACACATATGTACTCTATTCAGTCACGCCAACCTCAAACTCGCATGCACACGCCTATATATATATAGTACACGCAGATATATATAGATCCACTTAATCAGCGCGAATCCTGCCAGTCTCGCGGGGCCGACGAGGAGAATCGCGCGCGCAAACACCGAAATACCAGTCATTCGCTTATAAGTACTGGCAGAAACTGCTCTCCTCTCTCGCGCCGCGAGCGCGCGTCCCATCAATGTCGAGGTTCTCTCTCTCTCTCGCTCGCTCCTCGTCGTGGGGGACACGCGGCTTCCGTTTTTTTCTTTCAGCGCGCGTCGTCGACAGGTATGCGTCCGCCGCACGCGGCCTTCCTTCCGCGTGTGCGTGAGCCGTCCGTGTGTCCATTGTGGTCCCGTATGTATAGATATATATATAGCGACGAGCGCAAAAGAACAACTCGGTAACGGACTCGCCGCCGCCGACTGCTATATGGAGGGAGAGAGAATACAAAGTGTCGCTACTGATTTTAGCCAGGCCGTCGGTGTATGTACCGGCTCCGGCTCTATTCCGCGACGCTTCCGGTCGTTATAATTACTGGCTGTATACTTTGGAGACGAGCCGACTGCGTATGCAAGTGCGACACGTTGCAAATGAGGGGCAGGCGGCTCTATATATATATACAATATACATAGTCGATGTGTGTATATAGGGAGCTTTGGTGGGTGGGTGCGGGGACGGGCGGGAGGTGTAGGAAATGAGGTCGTTAATGCTAATTTCTGCTTTGGATTATTTTTTTTATTTCTTCGGTTGGAAACGAGGCCGTGCGTTTGTTGGTTTTGCGAATACGGGTGGGTGCGAGGAGGGATAATTGCTTTTCAGGAAAGGATCATCCGTGTCGGGTTCGATGTGTCGAACGTTTATGAGGTAACGCAGTAGATCGAATCAAGGGCACGTCAGTCCCTTGTGTATTACGGCAGGTGCTGGATTGTATTGGGAACGTTTGGTTGATTAATAATGAAAAAAATGCACTGTTCTTCGTTCACCTGGTATATTTCGTTGAGTTTACGTCGTCTCGATTACTTTCACCCTGCGATCATGCTTTTTATGGCACGTTATGCATTCTAGACGCGTAACATCCATATTTTATTGTGTATTAATCGAATAAGTAAGTCTATTGTTGAGTAGGATTACTTTCATAATTATGGGTATTCTTTTTTTTTTACAACTAGCAGTTAACGTTTTACTGAAATTTTGAACGATGCATATTTCGTATAATATGCTCGTATTACTACTATCTAAATTTGGCGAGCTCACATAGTCATTTTTTACCAAAAGCAGAGTAATTTTCCTGGCTTACAAACGGAAAGATTGCAGTTTCGAGAGCTCGCTTATCCGACCACTCTTTTTACATTCATTTAAGCAGTAAAAACGAAAAGTGCAAAAAACTGCGAGTTGAATTTCAAATTTTTTCAAAGAATTTGCGGCTCTTCATTAATTTTTTTTTATTTCCAAGATTAACGGGAATAATAAAAATTTAAAAACCAGGTTGACGATTGATTTCGAAAATAAGCGCACTATAAGAATAAAATCATTTAAAGTTTGCCCACTAGTTAAAAATACTAGATATACAATGTATTTCTTTAATTTAATATTAATTAATATAAAAGATGCACATATACGTGGCTATTAAATACGATAACTGGAAACTTATGAAACCTGATTTCCTCGGTATTGTTTTAACTCACTAATCCACATAAAAAACTTATAATAGTGTGTCATAAGAGCAATATATGTACATATATATATGCACGTAACAACGTGAGAAAACTTTCCTGTGCATCTTTAGACTCGAAAAGCGAAGAGATCAGGAAGAAGCTGCTCGGAAGTCAAGATGCTGTCGCGTGATGAAAGTATGTAACAAAATGCTCCGGAAACATACAAATAAGGAAAATTTTTTTAATGCTTCACATATATATATATACACACACAGCGTAATAACACCCGAGTTGACGTTGTTGTATTCCTGATGCAAAAATGCGTGACGAAAATATTTGCGTTAATAAGCGCGAAGAAATTGTAATAATTGCTGATGATCATCACGTGTGTTTACGATGCGTCCGAAGAAACTTTTAAAATGTATATTAAAAGAAAAGTAGTGAAACGTTATGAGTTGCGCCCTATTTACATCTCAGGCTAATTATTAAATTTAAATCTTAATAACGTTAGTGAAAACAAAACGCACTAATTGAATGCAGAAACCATGCATAAGTATAACTTTAGATAACACATTACAAATACTTTCAGTTCATAGAGTTTGTAAATTAAATTTTTGTCGAAAACGCACTTTCATAATTTAGGAATTCCAACCGAACAGCGACCTGCGCGTTGCCACGAGACAATAAAACTAGGCTTTTTTGTAATCTCGCCTTAATGATGAGCATAATTATAGGCAGCGACTTAATTTTGTCGTCGACATGATCCTTTGAATTTGAAACGTTTCCCAAGATATTTCACTTTCCTCATATTTATGCGCTAGAAATAAGAAAACTACGAGCTGATTGCGCTAGTGCAATAGTGCTTGCCGAATTTTTTTTCCCCTTTTAGCTCGTCTTTTCTACATTTCAGGAGGAATACGAAAAGATTTAAATTTCATTATATTCCTGATGCAACTGTTATCAAGCGAAATATCTAACTATATATTCGGCTGATATATATTACAAGTACAGGAAATTAAAATTTTGAAACTGAAATAAATTTGCAATCGTATTAATCGAGGTAGTAAAACATTCTACAAAATCTCGCGTCGCAGGTATACAACATATTACGCAGTAGAATTTAAGAATTTTAAACAAAAGAACATTGAAGAGCTTTTTATATATACAGTTTCACTTTGCGATTCTCACGTTGCGCATTTAATGTTATCACTTTACAGTATGTTTTATTTGGCTATACAATATACTGGAATGTAAGCCGAGATTCCGCTGGAAAAGTGTTGTAAATCGTTATGTAAACAATGGACAAATTATTTTCATCGCCTTTTTTGATTGCTTCCGACCGTCTAAAACAAGGTCCTCCAAGTAAGTTATTATCATTGGTGATAGCATCTCCTTCGTTGATACCGTGCTATTTAAACGTCAGCTGCGCCTGCAGACAACGGGCAATTATTTTGCACTTGTTACGCAAAACACGAAAAAAGAATCGGAGGGTTGTAGCCGCATCCTAATTCAAAGGTGTATACACACGGCGTCATACGCGTATATATACAAATGCGTTTGCGAACAAAAAGCTTAATTGACAAAGACGTATTGCCATTGTAAACATGAGCAATTGTTTTCGTCGGAATGAAAAAAAAAGAAAATTTATCTCTGGTAAAAATTTTGCTATAACGTCATCATAATTTATGATCAATGTTATTATAACAATATAATTATAGCTCATCATGTTACCATAATATTACTAATCATAATATGGATTGTATTATGATCATTCAACATAAAACTTAGCATATTATGTTACCATAACATTACTGATCATAATATGGATTGTATTATGATCATTCAACATAAAACGTAGCATATTATGATGATAAACCTGATCTATTTTCTACTGAGGATTAATCGTTATGCAAACTTCAAAGAAATAAGTAAATAATATTTTGGTTTATCATAATATCATCATAATTTATGACGAATGTTACAACATGATATAATCATAGTCCATCAGGTTACCACGATCATATAATCATAACTGATCATATTATGTTACCATGCTTGAATTATAATCATAGCTAGTCACATTATGTTACAATGACCATATTATGATTATAACTGATCATATTGTGTTACCATGATCATATTATAATTATAACTGCTCATATTTTGTTACCATAACGTAACTAATCATAATCATTATAATCATTCAACATAAAATATACAATAATTAAACAATATTTTGACATTCTTCATCACCTTACGTACTAACATCCACATCATCCGCGTTTCCGAACACATCTCCGAACAAATTTCAAATCTCTCCTCAATCGAACTCCCGCGAGTCTCGATCGACTGAGTCATACGCGTGCTAGAGCGATTCTCACCTTGGATGGCCAGCGCCAGATAAAGAGCAGAAACAATTTCGGAAGAACCTGCTGACAATGATTTCCGGCTCTCGCGCGAGCGGACAGGAAAAAAAAAGTATCTGATCGAGGGAGCCGCGCGGAGAACGTGTGGCGCGCGCGTGCTGCTCGCGTAATAACATCTCGCGCCTCTGCGCGCGACTACTCCGTTTTTCTTCGCAAGAAAGAAAGACAGAGAGAGAGAGGGGGAGATGGAAGATCGAATGATTGAGGGGTATGCATACATTATCTGCCTGTTGAGCTTCTGATTCGTTGCAGTCGATCGTACGTACGGCTTGCGGCGCGAAAATGAGAAAAAAACAAAGAGATGCGCCGCGGGTAAATCAACCTCTCGTTGCGCCCAACGCAATAAGCGCGCGCGCGACTGTGTCGAAACGCGCTGCAACTATGCGCGTAAGTATAGGAAATTCAGCGCGTAGCAAATAAATTTCTTTGTGTGGTTACGCGCGCGAGAAGAAAAGAGCGAATGCCGACTTGATGCTTTCTTTAGGAATGAGTTTGACTTCCTTTGGATTATGCGTTAAGTTTGTCGAGAGGGTCGGGTTCGATGGACGTGGTGAGCCGTTGTTAGCGGTGCGGGGTGAAAAAAAAATTTTTGGATCTCGAGGAAGATAGCGAATCACGAAGTCCTTGCGTCTTCGGTATGCAAATTTGGAAATCAAAATATTCGCAGATATTAGCATGGCGATTGGAACAAAAATTAATCTATTACCACTACTGACTGTTGCTACTGATTTTCGTTATACTAATTTACTAGAATGAAATAGTTATCGAGTACCTTAGGATAAAAAAACATTGGTAACAATTGTTTTGAAAGAAAAATTCTTGGACATGGACTCATTTGCTATTGAAAAATATGTTAAATACTTAAAATTCTGTATAAATACAGTGATCGATTTTGATTTAGATTAAGAAAGATTTTTATCTAAGAAAATGTTTTTTACTTTAAAAAACGTTGAAATGACAACGGGAAATAAAATTTTTCACTAAAAAAGTTTTCTAAGCGTTAACATAAAAATGCCTACATACATACAAGAATTTCATTTGATTCGTTTGTTTGTTTCATATTTCACCAGTCAAAATATGAATTCAAACATTCCTCAGAAGGAAGGAGGGTAGGGGGGGAGGTTACGATGAGAACAAGCGTAAAAAACTGCGCTACAGCAGATTTTCCTTTTTTTTCGCAAATTCATTATGCTTACGTGCGAGTTTGAGGAAGATGTGGATAGTAATTAGGAGCATGTGCTTGGATATTGCAAACGTTTTTTTACACGATGCTAATTATTTTTAAGATCACACATCTCGATGACTATCGCGCGCAAGGCGCGCATATTTCTTCCAAACAAGCGTGTATACGAACGAAATTATAGAGGAACATTCGAAAGGCATTGAAAATTCAGCGTATATACAAGACCTGCTTTTGAATTGCGTATACGATGCCAGTTTACACGCGCCAGATCATTTTTCGCCGTGTATCGCTCGATTCGTTACGAGACCGAGACGACAAGGCCGAGTGTCATCATTTAATTGATTACTGCAAACAAACCGGACTCCCAACTATTTTTACGAGTCGCCCGAGTTTCTTTACGCACAGGCAAGTAAACAAAATCCGATCCTCCTCAGCGACCCAGTTCCACAGTTGACCGCACACTCGATCCTCCTCCGACACCTTCGATCAACTTATATAAGTTTCGCGCGGACAATATATACGAATAAGCCTCTCGGGGCAATGGAAAAATCAGCAAAATCCGCTCGACAAACGCGCAAGAGTCCCGTGGAAAGCATTGGAAAAGAAGACGTTCCAGCGCTCGCTGCGGTCGAGATCCAGATGAAACGCCTCCGCGTAATCCAGACGTCTGATCTTCATTGTGTGCTCACGTAGCCGACATTGCGCCACTACACGTGTGTGAGATGCTACGCGCAGCAGCGCACACGGCTGTACGGCAATTACGAAAACGCTCGTGAGGTGGGATATTGCTCGGGCGTCAAGGTGGGATAAATTAGCGTAGGACACGAGTTGGCGTACAGGCCAATTTTTCTCGATTCACGCCAGAAGGGCTTCCGAAAGTTGAATTTGAAATTCAAATTTCGCGCCACAGCGCGTACGCGCGTAGCTCGCACAATGAGAGCGCCTAATTTGCTCGTTTACGAAATGATGAAAATGAGATTACAAAAGTGAACGCGCGACTTTCTCAAATCGTCCTGCAATTAACGATTTGCCGCTGGTGTACTCCACATTTTGTTTTTTACATTATGCATAAGCTCGGAATTGCGTAAAGCGCGATGTACTTAATTGTACACGTAGAGCAGCAAGAAAATCACGATACCATTCGCCAGAAGCTCGAATCGCTCGGCTTTCCCGGCGCGGCGCGCGGGAAATTCAAATTTTCACCAGAAACTTTCGGACTCCCTCCCTCCCCCCACCTCTCCCAAAAAAATCATTCATCATTCCAAATGATAGAGTCAGCACTGCTACTGCTCCTACTGTGTTCCAAAGGATACACCTCCTGCGAGAGGCTCTCGTTGCATAAGTCTGGCGCAGACTGATCCCCTTCCTCTCTCTCTCTCGCTTATTGTCTTTGGGAAGAGCGTTGCGCGCTTGGCTCATCTTCTTCTCCTCGATTGCGGCCCGTTTTCTCGCACCTTCACATACAGCAGCAGCAGCAGCAGCAGCAGCAGCAGTAGCTGAGGCGCGAGGATGGGAGTAGACGTACTTGGGCGGCTACGGGGTAGGGGGGGGGGAGCCGTCGGATGCGTGGGAGCCCCAGGAAAGGGGGGCTCTCAGAGAGTAACCCCCCGCGGGAGTCCGCGTCCATCTCTAGCCGGCGTCTATATATTCACCACCAGCGCGCGGCACATCCTCAAAGCACTTTTCACCCGCGCGTAAGCCAGCCACTTTCGGCACTGCGCGCGACGATCCCGAGTGTGCGAGTGCGTGAGAGATTCGCCTCGGTTACCTCTGCCCTGTTGCATAGACGCGCTCGGCGTCTACGCGTACGATTGCGCGGCTGGATATTTTTACTTTGGTTGTGTCCGGAGCTGCTGCGCCTGTGAATGGGATACGAGAGCGAGTTTCGAGACGAGTTTTTCGGTGGTGTTTGAGGAAGTTCGCCTGGGACTAAATGAATGCGATCAGCAAGGACACTGGTTGACTTTAAGGTGTTCGGGAAACTGCGGAGCTAAATCAAGGTGTGTACGTCGCCGAGGTTTGCAACGTTTCGATTATTATTGGCTTTTGTCTAATTAGCATCGATTTTCCTTACGGTTATGGGTGGAAGAAAAGTAGGCAGATTTAGAATGCACATTTGACATTTATTCGAAAACTTGGGGTTTAATTGATCGATTAAAAACAGATTTCATGGCTGTTAGTGCAATTACAAAATTTTAATATTTCATCGCTACTTTATTTGATACTGCTACAGTATATTTTGAATCAGCGTTTTATTAATTTTAATTAGCGAATTTCTCGGCGTAATTTGAAATGACTTTTTCTCAGTTTTATAATATTTTTATTTATTTTTATTTTTAATTATTGATTTACAGTTAATGACAAATCTTGTAATTAGAAGCACTTTCACAAAAGACAAATCTTGTAATTTATTTATGTAGAATCAATAATTAAATACAAAATCATTATTATACGAATAATGTCTACACACGTAATCCTAAAATATATGTATACGTTACAGATGATTTCGAGGTTTTATTTGGCAAGCGTTATTCTTATTATCGGACTACTGCTCCTCTACCGAACGATGGCGGTAGGTATCAAATTTAAAAGATAAACGATATTTTTTCACAAAAATCGAGTGTATATTCGATATACATTTTCAATTAAAATAAATATAAAATGCAGGATGTTTGTAGAACACACTTTACTCATAAAAGTAAAATAAGGATATCCGTACCAAGATAATTTCTAAACATTGTCTTGTCTTGGTCTTGCGCATTCCTAAGGTCAGCTTTGAATAGCTAAAATAAGAAACTGTAGAATTTATATTGCGATTCCGAATTCGAATATTAAAACATATTTATTATATGATACCGACGACTCAACTTAAAATAAAATTATATCTATTAATATATTTTCATCAGGTGCATTCAATTAAAATTTCAATTTTTTAAAATCTTCTTTTATTTTTCAATCATTTACCCTGTATTATAATTTAATTTTTCATTCCATTTTTGTAAAGTATCACGTTTTATTCTTAGACTCTATTTTATGACAGTCATTCATTTCCCATTCATTCACAATTTGGTTAAATTCATATATTTTAAATATAAAATTGCCTCCTTTTAATATCTTTGAGTAATTTTAGAAAAGTCGCTAACGGCTTTGTCCTCAATGCAAATAAATAAATTTCAAAACAAATTTTTAGGATTCGATACCTTAAAACATAAGTAGCATGAACAGAAAAACTCTCTCTATTTTCTTTGTTTCTTTTTCATGATTATCAATTATTTATTGCAACTTTTCACTTCCATGGATTCTTTTTTCTATATAAAATCGTTATACCCAATTGCGGCATACCCTCCCATCTATCTCCAGTATTATTCTTATTCATTTGATCGTATACGTACGATTTTGCACAGGACTATCGAGGACCCCGCGATCTTAGCTTGTAATAAAACACGTCTACTTATCCACTCATCTCTTCCCCTCCGAGGCTGAAAATGCCCTCGGAATAAAATGCAAAATCGATGATTACGTTTCCTCGGCGCGTCATGAGAAATTTAGCGATCGCACCTTATGCAACGAATGATTACACGAAAGATGGACCGATGAGCGAAATGCTTTACGAAACTCACGAGCGCTGCTCCTCTTTATAGCCGGGAGTCGGTGTATGTACAGCAACTTCCCACGGCTTGCCGCGTAACAATGACAAGGGAACGCGCTTCGAGTATTTTTCATAGATTTTCTTCTGGGACTCACGCACCGACTAATTAATTAATTAACTCGTCGCGGGCGCGCGCGAAAAAAAACTAGTTTACAGGGAAAGCCTGAGGAATGCATTGCTTCCCTATTCTTCTTTCGTATATTCAAATGCGTCTCTTGCCGAAATACGAGTAATAAAAGAATTGCTTCAAGCAGGCCGTGCTATTTATTTTTAACGAATAACGAGTGCTTAAAGTCGGCGTGTGAGAAAGAAATCGTTGAATTTAATCGTGATTATAATTGATATATTTATTTTACGAGATAAACTGTACTGCACCAAACTTTACAAAAATCTACGATTCATTTTTACAACAATCAATAAACCTGTAAAATGTACTACTATCGCTCGAATTCAGTATGTTTGAATGAAGAAAAAGACTATGCATCTCTTCGAGCCTAAACTTGTTTATTATCGTCGCCAACGTTTCGAACCGTTGCGGTTCCTCCTCAGAGCTTAAAAATAAATAAAAAAAAAAAAATTGTAAATTGTTTCGAATTATTTTTAAGCCCTGAGGAGGAACCGCAACGGTTCGAAACGTTGGCGACGATAATAAACAAGTTTTGACTCGAAGAGATGCATATAGTCTTTTTTTTCATTCAATCAATAAATCTACAATCTCTACAACACTCACTGCGAAAATACTTCGCCCTATCAATATCAGCGGTGAATCCCCGCACGCGTAAAACACATTAACAACGGCGCCCCGACTATCCGGTCAATAAAATTTTTAATCGTTGCATCACTCGCTGCATAGAGAGAGAGAGAGAGAAGACAAAAAAATTACGCAGTATTTTAATCTAACGATCATTAATTACGCAACGCCGAACAAAAACGAAGCCGTTGAACGAAATAGCAAGCAGTGCATGCACGCAGCTGTGACAGGCGGCGCGATCCCTTTTGTCGAGCGCGCGCAATCGAGATTTTTGTCGCTGCAAAATATAGCCGCAGACGGGAGTCGGGGGCGGAAAAGGCACGTATATATACGTATATAAACTATGTGTATGTATATGTATATATTATATATATATAGATATCTGCGCGCCGGAGAGGAAGAGAGAAAGAGATAAGAAAGAAAGAGCACGCGATGGCTCGGACTCTCGTATAACGCGTGTGCGCGTACAATATGTATATATAGGCACATAGACACTCGCGCAAAAGGCCAAACAATTAAATTCAACAAGTGTGAAGGTTGCAGCATCCTATCACGCAACGGGCGAGGCGCCATTCATTTTCACCGGAAGCCACGGCCGTGAAAATTGATTGACATCAACGAAATAAAGAAGCCGAACGATTGTTTCGATCTCCCCCCCCCCCCTCTATCTCTCTCTCTCTCCGTTCCACCCTCGAGAGTCGTGTAGAGGTATATATATACATATATATACAGTTGGACGTCAAGCGCGCGCCGATCACAAGTAATCGGCATCGGGGGCTTTTAATTGAAATGCAGATTGAGATAAAGGCCGAGTGCATATCCTTCCATTGTTTATCCGCGAATTATACACGCGGCTACTTTGTTGAACTTTTCGATTCTTTTCGACTCCGCGCGAAAGTCTCTATTCTCTCTCCGTCTGGGGGTCTTCCATCATCGCCCTCTGTCTTTTTTCGCCTTTGCCATTGTAAACAATGTGCAATTGTGCATACGTCAATCGTTGATAAGATTGATCATTCCATTGACAGGTAGGGGAATCGTCGGCTGCTGCAGCAGTATAATTATATGCAATTAGAGGGCTACGATGCTTTTGTCGAGGGAGAGAGAGAGAGAGAAAATTGCGAGGCTTTCGTAAACAATTCGAACTGGTTTGATATTTCGATGCTATAATGAAAAAAATTGTCAACTTGCGAAATTAAAGCTGTCGCTCACCTGTGCCGTCAATTACGATGGCATTGTGAATGTTTTTTCGACAAAAAATTTACAAAGAAAAGTGTACGCTTACATGTACATGCGGTTTATTCTTTTGGCTGCATGTCATCCATGAAAAAATCGAAAATACAAAGGCATTTTGTAATTCACACAGTCCTTTAAACACAAACTGCTTGACTTCCGGTTATATATTATCACGTCGGTGTGTATATATACACAAATTGACTTCCATGTCAATTGCGATGTCGTAATGCTGTTACGATGGAATAGCCTGATCCTAGACTGATAAGCGTTTAATGAGCTTCGCAATAAGATATTTAATTGATAAACGGAATGACGAAATCGAGACTCTGGATCGGTAAATAAGTCGAATTTTTGTAAAACTTGACTCAAAGGTCGATTCTATATTGTTTTATTTAAAATTTTTAACTATACTCTTATCAGCTGCAATGTTTTAGTATCTAGGATATCATTAATTTTGAAATAGCGCCATGTCAAAGGCAACCAGTTAGACATTTTTTTTGCATTGTTTATTTTTTCAGCTTATGACGTTTTAAAGCATAAACTTTTTTTGAAAACAAATCCATTCTTTAAATTAAGCTCAAATAGAATTCACCCCATTTCAAAAAAAAAGTTGTATTAAAACATTGAATTTATGTCTATTCAATATTGCAGCAAGTCGATGGATACACGCCTGGAGTAGACTACCCAATATACAACTCTGTACCATTCGGATTGTCGTTTACCTGCAGAGGTAGACAGGCAGGTTATTACGCCGATCCCGATACTAGATGTCAGGTAAATCGACTGAACTGGCTCTAGTGCTTCAGTTCAAATAATCAATACAGTTTTTTGCAGTTAAAATCTATCAAAATTAAATATTCGACTTGGAGTTAAGAAATTTTCAACAAAAATAATTTGTTGTCTTTAAGGTCTGGCATTGGTGTATACCTGGAGGAAGGCAATTCAGCTTCTTGTGCCCGAACGGAACTGTATTCAGTCAAACGACACGTGTCTGTGATTGGTGGTTTAAGGTAAATTTATCAACTTTTATTTGACTGCACAGCGCAACAACGTTCAATTTTGAACAAAAAAAAAAATTCTTCATCAGGTTGACTGCAACGATTCGCCACGCTTTTACGGAATCAACGACGACCTCTACAGAGATGCGAGAGGAAATAGGATTTAAACGCTTTCCTGTAGATGTAATTCGTTTTTTAGCAATAAAACATGTAATTCAATAAAGGCCTTTTATTTTCATAATATGTGCTTTCACTGATTGATCTCACTTTACGCTGCGATAAGGCCCACTCTCTACACTTACCGACAGCCAGTAAGTCCCAAACTGCATTATCGACTGCAGGTAAGCCAGAGAAAGTACAAAAAAAACGAATGGGTGCTTTACATAAAAGTGAAATCAGAATTTTTCGAAAAGCCTATTTCTCAATGTATCTCGATCAATATGTAGTATCAACGTTTCGCACAAATTGATCAGCGAATAATAAAATAACATGCGCATATACAAGTGAATGTTGGAAAAGATCAACAAGTACGTATACCTTTTACAACATTCACATTTTATGTAATTAATTCGACACTTGCAATTCAAGCAGCATATTTCTCCTTACAGCAACGCAGGCGTAAACTCGCAATTACAATTCTCAAAAATCTTCGCCTTTCGAACGTAAGTACGGGTGCTTTCGGTTTCTCGTTCTCACGCGCGCATCTGGCACCAATTGAATCCAACGCGTGTAATCCACCAACCGCATATCCAAACCCCGGCATTATAGCCAACGCTTCGATCGCACCGATCGCAAAACAGTCCAGCTCAATAAAGTATGCTTAATAACAAGAGAAAAATGAAACTTTGAAATCAATCAAGCCCCCTGATCTCCCGCGTATAGCGAATATACTCTCCCGACCGCGTCTATGCATGTCCAAGACGGTGATTACCGATCCTGGAAACGATCGTCGGATCGCCCCGTATTATAGCATCCGACATTGAGTTACAGCTCGTAGCTCGCATTTCCCTCTGTATAAGACACGGCCGGAGAGGATCATCAGCGGGCCAGGCGCGGCGCATTAAAGGTATATACGTAACTTCATGGCTATATCGCGTTTCACCGCGTCTATAACAACGCAAAACAAGCGCCTCCGGCCGCTAATTTCATTCTTAGCGCATAAATTAATACGCTCGCGTTTTCGTCGCCGTTAATTCGCTCTCCTGCCTCTGGGCCTCTATGCACCAAATAAATATACACACGCACACGCACACATTCTATATATACGTAAAATACACGTGTATACGTGCGTTCGCGTATATAAGATAGTCGGCGCACCGGCCGTACAGAGAGTCGCGAGCCAAGAGCTCCTTGGCAATTTCTTGGCACGATTGGGCAATAGAAAGTGAGCGTTCGCGATCGGCTGACCAGCGCACCCGCGAGGCAGGCGTAGCCGCGTTCCTTCTTTTCTCTCTCTCTCTCTCTCTGTCTCTCTCTCTGCGCTCCGGCTCCCGCGGTGAGCTCGCGAACGAAACGTAGATTGCACTGCTTCTCTCTCTTTCTCTCTGCGGTGTCCCGCGCGCCGTTTTACCTGGTGTGTATACACACGCGCGCGCGCGCGCGCGGATATTAATGCGTCCTTTAATATACTTTATGCACTTGCGACCGTATGCGCGCGCGGCTCTCAAGGAGAAATATCTCTCAATTAGAGAGTAAATAGTTATTACGGAAAATATACTTTCAAAAGTTTGCGCCGTGCAAATCAGCGCGGAAAAAGGTTGAGAAGCAAATTGGGATTGAGACGGAGGGGGAGGGGGGTATGTACACTCGATAATAGCGTGTGGAGTGCGCGATGTTACTCGATGCACAATACGGTAAATCATTGGGCTTTCAATTAAGGATCAATTCGAGATTTTTCCATTGGTTCGCGAGTGGCGTTATTTTCGCGTAGTATATCGCGATTCGGTGTTGATTTCAGCGCGGTAATCTCGCGCGAATATATATAATCGCACGCGATTATTCCATTATTTATATTACGAGTAAAATTTTATGCTTACTTCGACTTTATAAGCGGTTTACTTATAGTCTCCATCGCTTTATACCGATAAATATTTTGTAATTCCGAATCGTTCGATCATTATTTTAAAGCCTCGGCTCGCACTGTATATACGCCACAAGCGGAGATAAACGGCCGAACGCACGCGCGCGTAAATGCGCAAACGTTACAAAATTCAATATTCGCGCTGGAATGCGCGTGTAAAAAAACCGGCGGCATTACGTGTTTACGCTGATAAAGGCGTGTTAACGCCGGCGCGATGTTTAAATTAAAGTCAAACATTTTGAAGTGTAGACCGCACGCTGAAAATTCCGCGCATACCTATCCCTGGAAAAATATAGACTGCTCGGAAAGCGAAATTTCGCGTAAAGGGATACCTGTGTATCTATTATACACGGGGGGCTCGTCGTCGCAGTCCCGCGTTTACATAACGCATGCACGTACGCACCTTCCTTTGTGCGAACGACGTTCCTAGAGCGAATTCGTCGGAGGGGGGGGGGGGAGGCAAAAAGCAGTCAGCCTGGTGTCTTAATTACAACGAGCGGAAATCTTATTGTTGAGTTTATGCGCGTGTGTCTTGGATTTGTTTATGAACCCGCGCGCTGCGTTTACTCGCTGCAGTATAGCAGCAGCAGTATGTATATATGTATACATGCACGTGCGTGTGTTTAGGAAAACTCGGAATAAGTTCACGCGTAGATTTCTTGCCTCGTAAAACTTTTAAGTTCCACAAGTTGAATTTGTTCCTCTCGTTTTTTCTCTCTTTCTCTCTCGACTCGCTCCCGATATATATATTACACTTATACACTCGGGCGGCAGGCGGGCGAGCTTGTAATGCAACTTCTTCGCGGCGCGGCGGAAAGTTATGAATTACGATCTTTCGGTCATTATACGCGGAGTCGAAAAAAAAAAGAATACAAGACACTACCGCGGACTTTCACTGAATTCCAAAATCCGCATTATAAACGCGTCGCGCGCAACTCGCGAGTGCGTATATGACCAATTCTCGTAGGAAAATGCACTTTTCGGGGGTCCAGAAATCGAAATTTGATTTTTAAAGATAGAGGTTTGGGACCGATGAGATTTTCTTCTGTAAGCCAAAAGATATTCAAGAGAGTAGAGGAATATGGGAAAAGTTGCTAGTAATAATATTTCTGAGCCATTTTACGTTTTTTTACAAAAACAACTGCGAATGTTTCCGAGGTACAAATAAAATTTCAAATTACACCACAATAAATTACAACAACCGAGCTTTAATTAAAAAAAATATATGCCCAGATTCGATACTCTGATCAAAAGCTGTGTCCATTTGACAAAAAAAAAGTAAATAAAAATCCGAATAGTCGATTTTCTTTTTTTTCCATATACCTTCCCATGTTAAATTCTAATGTTCCATGTTTCCCATGTTCCTCTACATTTCCGACTATATCTATCAGCCAACAGAAGAAAGTCTGATCGGCCCGAAACCTGTAGCGTAAATAAAAATTTTTCAGTTTCTGGACCCCCGAAAAGTGTATTTTTCTCTGAGAATTGGTCATATACCTATACTCGCACGGAGCGCAAGAGAGCCCGAGTTATGCGAGAGACGGCGAGACGATAACGGTACGCATGGCTTGCGCAGCCGAGCGCCGAGCGAATTTCGCGCGCTTTTACATGCTTTTAAGAGAAAAAAAATAAACGGGTGGGAATCCCAATAAATTTCGCATTACTCGCGCGCGGCTCGCAAAGCCAAGCGGAGTCGCGCGCGAAAATACACGCGGAAAATGTGTGTTAACGAGCCGCGAGGCGCCTGTACATCGGGCATCGCAGAGAGTCGAGAAGCCTAATTTACAGTAGCGTACGCGCTGTGGACGGGCCGCGGACGTCCGAGAGGATACACACTTCTGAAACATGACAATGCACGTTTTCTTCGCGCGGACACTTCATATATATATATATACACACCTATAGTATATGCGTATAGAGTAAGTAAGAGAGAGAGAGAGAGATCCGCTGGCGCAGCAGGACACTCGTTTCCGCCTTTCGCACACACAGAGAGCCCCGCGAACAATAAGCAAATTGTAAGTATAAGTATACGCGCCGCGGCGGCAACGGCGAACGAGAAACATCCTTAGAAAGTCCGCCGCCGACGCGGCTTCTCTCTCGTCACTCAGTTTCCTGCTCCATTTTTCCAGAGGCGCAGGCTCGCGACCGGAGTATACCGCGTTGTTACGTCAGCAAAACAATTTGCAACCTAGAGCTATACACGCTGTACATCGTGTGTACTATATACATGTATACATATATATATATATATATATATATATATATAGACGCCTCGCGCGCCTCGTACGGCGTGTAGTATAGCGCGTAGCGTCTACGTGACGCCTCGTTAAACACTCGATGCACTGGTGCATCAGCTTCTCTAATTCTTCTCCGTCTCTTTCTCTTTCTCTCGATGCGCGGGGCTGATCCTAGAGACCGATGCGGCGTCTAGTCTGTATAGTTTCTCGCGTCGGACTCTCGCGCATATTGCGTAAGTGGCGAGGCTCGTAATGCCGGCTTTTAATGGGCCGCCACCGGCAGCGCGGCTACCAAGTGTTTCCAAAAAGATGAAAGTTCCTGGCTTTTACGCCGCTGAGGACGAGGTTGCGAATCGCTATACTTCGCTCTTCGCGCAGTGTGTATAATACACTATATCTTGCACTTCCCTCCTCATTTATCGAGTGGGAAGTTCTGATGCCGGGGGGAAATTTTACGATTGGAAGAGCCGAGGCTCAGAGCGCGATGAGGTGTATTACTGGTATACGCGGAGTAACATACGAGATTTCGACGAAATTCGCGAGTATAATACAATCGCGTTATTATTGTATTGTTCGGTGAATCGATGCGACACCATCACCGATGTTTTTATATAGGAGCGCGACCGGTGTACCAAAAAAAAATTTCATTGCGTCAACCCGTAACTGGTAAATCTGATATTTTTCTCAACTTCGCGCGGAGTCCCCATACTCGCGTGTATTATAGTCGGGTGAGTTTTGTTCCTCTCGTCTCTTTCTCTCCGCTTGCGAGAGGATCCGTAGATAGAAATAAAAGACCGGTTTCTCTCTCGATCTCTAACCTCCTCTCGGCGCGCGCGCGGATCGAATCTCAGAAATGAGCTTTGGAAAAATAAGTCGATCCGTACAGTCGTGTAAGCTCCGTTAAAAATGCAAATGCGCGTGTCGCGCGCGCGCGTCCATTATCCGCGATTATCGTTCTCGCAAGCGTTTGACGCGCGCGAGGCTAAACGGAAAATGGGAGAGGCTACGTGTGTGTATAGGACCGGTTTGGCAATCTGATTTTAAAAATCACGCGGAAAATCTCCGCGGCGTTTTCATAATCGGGAGGTATTTGCCAATGTGCCGTCGGTTTAAAATTATGGTGTCCACGTGTAATTATATATAGGAATCGTCGCGCGGCGCGTGTTTTCGTGTATCGATCGATGATGGAATTTTCGGGCGCCAAAGTGTGCTATTAGACGATGAAATAACGCGCGCGGCCTAATGCGCGCGTAATAAAGGATAAAAACAAAATTATGAAAAGCCGAGGCGTAACGCGCCTTTGCCCCGTTATGCAATTACGACATCTGAATAATATCTCAAAATGTCATGTAATTCAAAAGGCTTGTACACAACACCAGAGGTCAACTATCTCTCGCTACACAGCTCTTGTCGGGGCTTTATTTCCCCGTATAACTCCATAACTTTTATTGTCCGTTACGAATTATGTCTTTTTTTCTTGCTCGCAGCCCACAACGAATTCCGGCGCGAAATTCGAATTTATCACGGCTCTCTCGCGTATAGCCCATCAAGTTTCTATTACCCTCCTAAAACGAAAAATCCCCACGACAGGATTCCGACGTTCATTAAACTCCGCCGCATCGTTATCAAAGCTCAACGCTTCGTAAGCACGTGTCACAGCTTTTCAAAGAAAAACAAAAAAAAAATTCTATTCATACATACAGCTAACAAACGAAAGTTTCGCGTCTACCCGTATAACGACTGCGTTGTGTACGCGCATTACTCGCATACGCCGAGATAACGATTTCGAGCTCTCCTCGTCCGTCATTCGCCCTCGGCCAATTAGGCTGCGCTCCAGCCTATATCCCATCGCCGCCTATGGCTATGGAACTAGGATAACCCAAGAGGATCGAGAGAGTAGTGTATATACACAAGGATAAAAAAAAAGGCGATCGCGTGTCGTCAGCCGCGCAGGAGCGAGAGAAACAGGCTGCCGGTATAATTTCACCGATCCGCGGGCGAACGCGCGCGCAGACAACAAGCCGCGCAGCTCGTTTCATAAATCACCGCTGGCTCGCGCGCAGGAGAGTTGAACTTTCGCATAAACACCGCGCGCGCGCGCGCGCGTAGATATATGTATATATATATATATATATATATATATATATATACGCACACACACACACACACACATATATATATACATACATATATATAGAGCTGTGCGGGGAGAGAAAGAAGAGAAAAACCCAGAGAGGAGCTGAGAGAGAAAGATTTTTCGAGAGAGTCCAAGAGAAGCACGTAGGAAGGATGAACAGAAGCACGCGCTCGCGCGAGAGCGTATATTGTGCTTATACGAGTATGTCCAGGAAATTTCGGAAACAACTCGGGCGGAAAAGTTGCAAAAAATTTTCTTGTAGGGACACCTACCAGACCTGTTTTTTTTTTTTGCGTTCCTTAGGTAATTCTAAAAGAGAAAAAATCTCGCGCACATAGCCGATCGTATAATAGGGTATATTTTTTTCCGGAGCAAAAACGACTCGAAAAATGAGAAATATAATTAAAAATGAGAATTTATAGATTTTTTTCTCGAGAACCATGGACTTCTATGGAAATTTCATAAGAACAAAAAGGTCTTTAAATTGATGAAAGAATGCTCTGAAATTTTTTCAGATTGATCCGATACAGTTTTTGATTTTTCGAAACTTCGGAAAACGTCCTTAAGAAATCTGTATCGGATCAATCTGAAAACATTTCAGTGCATTCTTTCATCAATTTAACGACTTTTTTGTTCTAATAAAATTTTTATAAAAGTCCATAGTCTACCAGAAAAAAATCTATGAATTCTCTTATTGTTAATTATTTCTCGTTTTTATTCAGTCGTTTTTGCTCCGGAAAAAAGTATATATACCCTAAGATCGCCTACGTACGCAAGCTTCTTCTCTTTCCGAATGACCTAAGAAACGAGAAAAACAGGCCTAGTAGGTATGTGCCTTCAAGAAAATTTTTTTCAACTTTTCCGTCCGAGTTGTTTCCGAAATTTCCTGGACATACTCATATACACATATACAGATATATCTGTGCATACATACGTATAGAGAAGCTCGCGGGTACATAGCCTTGGATGGAAACCGGTGAAAGAGCGAGGAGCTGCGCGAGCGCGCGCGGGAAAATAAGCGAAAAAAGATAAGGGACTCGGCGTCCTTAAAAGGTTCCCGAGCCGCACCGCGAGTCGCTGAACTTTCGAGATAAAGGAGCAGCAGTAGCGCCGCGCGCGGGATGCCCCGCGTGCCTCCTTATTATTCCCGATCACGCGGGGCTCGTTCGCTAAATTGACTCGCGAAGAGATATTTTTAGCGGATCTGGGTACACTGCGGTTTTTTTTCTTCGCTATACGCGCGACCCCAACGGTTCGTCTCCTCGGCGATGCTAATTTTCTCGATCGAACCTTTTTTGAAATCCTCAATTTCCCCTGGAGAATCGCTGCTGCGTTCGCGAGATTGCGAGAAAGGCACACACCGAGTGGAGAGACTGTTCCGAGCCTTGATGTAAATTGATTATACGTGCGTACGTGCAGAATGTAATGGCAGTAAAAAAGTTTATTTTATAATGTATTATACTGCGATGTGGGTAGAACTCTTGTTTTCTTGTTTCGATGGTTCTTTACGACTGTGACTTCGAGGAGTAGTGACGTGAATGCGATGAAACTTCTTGAGTTTTGCACGCTTTCTCACAGAATAAGAATATAAATCCATATAAGAATTCTGTTTTGTCTTGATCTGAATTCACCCGGTCAGTACCCACCATGAAAATTCAATTGATTCAACTGATGGTTTCAAAGTGAAAGGAAAAGACCTTTATTAAAAAAAAAAGTCAGGATTAGGTGTACTGTGACCAAAAGTTACGTACACTTAACATTTGTGCAACACATTACGAAAATCTCATTTTTTTTTTTACGAAAGCAGCTTTTGCTTTTTCTTCAAGTGCTCGTAACTTTTAGCCCAAGCAGGGCTTACTTAAAAATAATTTATATTTTTGTAGTGTAATGATCGTATGCACAGTTCATCACATGATGTCATGCATGAAGATCAGATTTTCAGACTTTCTTTTGAACTAGAATGAACTTAATTGTGGAATGAATGTGGAAATTTAAAAATAATTATAATTTGAAAAAGATATTAAAAATGAGCACATCGCGAGGCGTTTTAAGTTGCTAGTATAATAAAAATTATTATTTAATAGTAGGATAATTTTTTAGAAAACGTAATAATTTTTATTATTTTTACAAGAAAAATTACTTAAGTTTATTTATAGACTACTATGTACTACAGTAGTCGATAATAGTAGTAATTTTTTAAGAGTTATATCAATTAAGGAAAATGGAAACCTATAAAATTAGTTTTTATTTTCAAGCAGAGACATCAATTACACGTTATACTTTCTAGTTACCTCATACGAATACTCATTACTAGTAATTATACAAAGTTTTTGCTATAATTATTTTTTCATTGCGTGCATAAAAAGGGTCTCATTCCATGCGATGCAGTTAAAATGAAGGAAAAATCGCGATTTCCTGTATTATAATACATGGGTTGCGAGAAGAAAAGGTTTTCCTTTACTTTTATAATAAAAAACTATTTATAAGTAAACATGTGTATGTACAAGTTTATTATTGGCTTATATATTTATTATTTTCAGAATATTCGAAATTTTTTAACATAATCAAAAATTTTCGATTCTTTTTTTCAAAATTCAAAATTCTTAAAATTTCTCGTTTCCTCAAGTTTCCATTCACTAAACATAATGAGATAATTCTTATATTCCTACATTTAATTTGAAAAAAAATATAAAAATTAAATTTCCTCCTCTTGTTGCTCAATATATCGCTATATTGACCAATATTTATTTATGATTATTATCTCTAAAGGCTAAATATCATAAAGCTATAATTGACGAAAGCTAATTATCATAAAGCTACAATTGACGTACCCAAAATTACCCTTCAAAACATTCAAACCTTTTTTTAATCAAATAATGATTTCCCATAGTTGCAGCTGGATCCGATCCATGAACCTGAGGTCGCGAACTCTCCCCGTCAGTCTGCAAACGCCTATTATTCTAATAGCTCAAACTCGGAGAAATCCATACAACCGAGCGAGCGCAATGTTCTCCTCTCGCGTACGTCTACTGTCCTGCTCAGATTCAGAACAATGATAACGGCTCAAATTTGAATAATACATTGTTGTCAGTCCCTAAGAATGTAATGGGAAATTAAAAGCCCGATATTGTTCGTCATTCACCGCAGACAATAAAGACATCTATCAAAGGCGGCTTGCATATGCAAAAATGCCTGCATGCAGACGACCGTTCGTTTCGCCAAGGAATTTCTTTGTTTTATTGAAATTTGATGCACAATGCAAATGACTTGCGAATTTTTCTCATCCCCGTAATGACAGCTGTGTGTGCGTACACGAGACAGTCTAGGTGTTAAAAATCCTCATAATACGCAAAGCGTCAATATCGTTTTCACACCCTGCCCCGATCGCGTTCCCTATGTGCCAAGCGGCAATTATCCTCGGATATTAAGTCAGTGTGCGATGTGTGCTCATTGTGCAAACGACGCATAATTTCAAAACAATGGCAACTACGTATTTCTCTAATCACGACGATTTATATATTAATTAAGAGATACGGCGCAAGAGTCACGTACACAACTCTCTCTCTCTCTCTCTCTCTGAAGCGGAGAGAGGACTGTTCAAGGTAAGAATATCAATTTTCATTTCTATATATATTATACGTATAATAGCGCATCGATAGCTCGGCAATAGCATCGAGATGACATCCATTAATGCAGCAGCGTCATATGAGCCGTCTATCTGTACACACAGTCGGCAAAATACATGGTAGCGTTGTATGTGGATATACAGCTGTATACAGGCGAGAGACAGAGTCAGAGGACTTGCGAAAGATTTCTTGTGCTGTGGGTAATGCCGCGGCAGGTCATAATGGCCCATTATATTAATTTTCCTGCATTCATTTTCGACGGAAAGCCACGGCAATGTACTTTTCCGATTTTATCTGTATTTTTTCTTCCAACAACACACGTACACATACACCGAGTTACTTCATTGCCAACAATTAAGCAAGTCGTGCGTTACACACTGCGTCCAAAGTAATGGGGCCGCGATACAGTACATATCTCTCGCGGCGGTACACAGTAGCAGTCGTCCCACGAGAATTTCATCGCGGATATACCTGCGTTGCTCTGTTTTTTTTTATTTTCTTCTAATTTTTAGCAGTCCGTGTTCGTTCGCATTAAAAACCAACAGTTATCCACATTCATACGGTATTTGCATAGTTCTGTAATTAGTCCATTTCCATTTGGTTTGCCTTACAAAATTCAATTACACACTCTTGCTTTCAATTATAAATTCTACTTATGAATACGCGCTTGGGCGCGCGAGTAAAAACCGGTGTACTGGTATTGCTCGATAAAAAGTGTAAAACGAAACAAACGAAAATTATCGAAATGGGTTTTATAGTAAAGCGGTAATTTTTATATTCTAGCCAGATAGTAACGCTTTAATTTTTACCGTTTTAAATCTACGCTTTTATACCCCGGTTCCATATACAGTAATATTATTTATGAGCATTGCGCTACACGCTTCCAAGAGATCGTTCGACAAGACGATCTAATAAAATCAAAATTTGAGGGGATCATTTCGATCATTTGATGAAAATTTAAAGATAATAATGAATAATAAATCTAGAAACTTTACCGCACAAAATGTGCGACTACCGAATTCAAGGCCAATAAAGTATCCAGCGACTCGGATTCTGTGGTCATTTTATACTTTCTCCTCTCTCACCTCAAAACGCACACGTGTGCACAGTGGACATTGTAACTTTAAATGCGCACTCCGTTTGTGTCTCCCGTGAAAGCAATCAGTGAAGCAACGCTGTCGCTGCGAGGCAGGGTAAGGGAAGAAAAATTTTAATCTACGTGGGGGTACCAGACAAGAAACCACAACACATTTTTTTTTCTATAGTGTGTACTTCATTCCTGTGGCTCGGCGCCGGTGAATGTAAAATTTTCAAAATTATTTCTGCTAATAGTTTTATCTTGGATTGATTTGAACTAATGTGAAAATAATTTACCGTAAATGCAGACTTTGATGAGAATCTTGCCGTTCGAATACATTAATTTTGAAATTTCCTCGACTATATTACTGCAAATTTATCGGAAACTTTGACCTCGCGAACAAAAGGTAATATTCTAAATTATTTCGATGCAGTAAATTGCAAGTGTGACTTGTGGGATGAAACTTAACGCATTAGCCACGCATTTAATACACTCAGTCCTTGCATCATGGGTTGACAAACACCGACTCTTTTTATAAAGTGATTTACTGAATTTGAAAATCTTCGTGACGTTAACGCGACAGGTTGTCACACAAATCAAGAAGTTTTCTTTTGAATACTTAAAAAATGTCTACCAGAGAAAATATTATATCGGACAAAGTCGTAATAGTAAAATTACATTAAAATTATCCATATAATTCGTCTAATTGCAAACCCAGTTATATCGACAACGGAATTATACGCTTTTGCAAAATAAAACTGAATTTTCATCTTTAACAGCGTTATAATATTGGCGTGACTTTTTTAACTGCAAAATTACTAACAATTAGCCAACATATCGCCGTAACGTTTCTGCCGCAGGAGGGTTATACAGTGAAATTTTCTACATGTAACCGTTTAAGATCAATTTCAAAATTTTATAGTGAACCGTATGTAAAATGTGAATATTTATGAGCGAACAACGCAACAATCTAGTGCCGTGCGAGCGAACAGTTCCATTTTTTTCGCTTGACTCGATTATTTATCGTTTTTCTTTTGAAAAAAAAAGTTTATTACCGCATTTAAATTATTAATGCGTTTCTCTCGCGCAGTCGCGCGGGAGAACGTAAATCATTAGAGAAAAGTTTGATACTTACGTTAATACTTAATGAAAATAATTCGATTATTTCACCCACCGGTATATAAAAACAATCAGCGTCGAGACAAACCCGATGTCTGCGTAGTCGGCGATGATAAAGGAGAAATTCCAAAATTCGTGAACTTTATCTCTCCTTTCGAATTTCCATCGCTATACCCAGTCTCAGCGCATAACACATAAATTATTCCAAAGCAAAAAATTGACAATTTTTCTCGCCTCGCTATAAAGAAAACCAGTTCTTTTTCCCCCCAAAACTCGCGAAACGCCACGTATATACCCGAGAATAATCGTCAACGCCGCGCGCAGCTCCTCGAAGTTTAACGTCCTCGTTTTACAATCCTTTTTTTTTCCACGGAATGGCTCTTTCATTAGGCCTCCTACAATAATAGGAGAGCATCGCTGCCGTCGTATAACTACAGCTACCTATCCCCATGCAAATCGTCCATTGTAACGCGTCTCGACCTCGCTTACATATATAGAAAGAAAAAAAAAATCCTCGAATTCCGCGGCCGCTCCGCAGAAAGTACACGAGAGCGCGCCGTCGCGCGCGAGATAAAAGTTATTCCGATTCTGTCAGCGGAGCGTATTATTCTCGCGGTGGCGCGATATACGCACTGTGCGCGCCACAAGCCTGTAATATACTCTCAGCCTGCGTGCATGTGTGTATATATATATATATATATATATATACAGCCGATTGTCACGGGTACCATCCAGCGCGTATCCTTTTGTAACACGACGCACGAGGCGTTCTACTTTCACTGTACGGCTACGATAGATCTTCTAGGAATTCCCTGCGTGTGTGGGCGTCCCGATCCTCATCAGCAAGCCTGATTAGCGAGGCGAAGGATGCGCGGAGAGGATGTGCGGCGGTGCGGGACGGTGTGTAACGCCGAGAGGCGAATCATCTGTCGATGAGTCTCTCTCTCTCTCTCTCACTCGAGGCCTTTTCGACTTTCTAACAAAGAGCCTAACGCCGCGCTGCTTGACGGCTGGATATATATATTTTATATATATACGTGTACATGTGCGATGAGATGCTGGCAGGCTTGGATTTGACGTTTTTATTTCTCCGGGAGCGCGCCCCAACAAAAGAATATCAATTACCGATTCCTTTTATATCAGCCGCGAGTAATGGAGAAACTTTCCACTTCAGCCTCTTCTCGCGCGTTTTCACGCGATTGTGCGGCTCGGCTGTCGTGTTATAATGTTGTGTGCCGCCGGGGTGGGGAGGGGGGGAGGCTTTTGTTCTCCTCGAGTTTTATGTCACCTGATTATGTCAAAAATTAAAAATTGCTTTTATCGCCGATTTTAGATCTTTTGTGAGCATTGTTTGCTCGCTTTTACATACTTACTTGGCGTCGTAGCTCGACAATGCCGCTGTGCGTGCGCCGAGGTAGTGAAAGAAGCATCGATGGAATTTATATATGAATACATATATATACATCGTTGGTTCGACTTTCTGATTCTAATTGTTCGAATAATTAAAAAGTGCATTCCGGAGGAGACAAAAGTAGTATTGTACATGCTATTTATTGGCATAGGTCCACAAAAATATATATATATAATAAAATGCATAGAGCGTACGAAACGAAGACTCCACGCACAGCTTCATTCGAGGGTTAGAAATACTCGAGTCTCACAATGTAATGTCAAGCTGGAGTTCTATCAAATTTCTTAACTTTCTTATTTAGTACTAATATTTTTTCGAATTTTGTACTCTTATATTTGGTACGAGAAATAAGGACGATTTGTAAATTTTGGAAAATTTTAACGATTTATTTATACGAAATATTGAAAATTAATAATTAAAAATTAAGCTTTCGTTAAAAAGTTTCTTGCGCACAAAGATTCAGTTTAGACCAACTAAAGAACGCATAAATACTTATGAAATCCAGCCGAATAAAGTTAGGAATTCCGATCTCAAAATAAAAATCTTTAACAGCTTCTGGGAAATAAAAAATTCATTTTTATTCTAAAATTTGGTAGAACTTTTGTTCAAAAGAATAGATTTTTATTTTTCCAAGATTATCTTACCGATTAAAGTTGAGAAATTTGGTACAAAACTCCACCTTAAATCCACGTATTTTGCAACGCGATTTTTGCGCATTCTTCTTCGAAAAATGGTACACAACGCTCGCACACTTAAAACGGATGACTTTCGCAGAGGAGCATAATTTGTCGCCCGACACTACGTAGCGCGCGCTGAAATCGTATTATACTACATTACCAGGCGTTCATGCAGAGTATATACGCTTCCATTTAACAGAACAATTCCGCGCGGCTGTTCGTCAACAATTCTTTTTTCGTCGTATTACACATTTCCTAAGCGTCAAAAGAAGCAAATTGCAAATAATTAGAATTAATTTGCCATGCTAAAGTAAGCCCGCGCAAAAAGTGATTGCTTCGAAGAAACCAAATCGATTCGGACAAAAAGAATTCTGCAATATTGCGTAATCTTCCAATCCGCGGTTATAAAAATTTATTTCGCGCATTGCCGCCTCCAATTACCATATCTCTCGTGCATGTGCCGCGGCCCAACACACACACACACAAGTCACTCGAATCCGTCGGTTTCACGTCCGAGTCCCCCGAAATCGCTGGAAATGAATCCGCAAAACCGCTGAGAAAGTGACCTAGCCCATGAAATCATTAAACGTATATATACATTTTTCTGTATCGAAATATGTCCCACTTTCACGGTACATACATACATAACGAGATCTCGGCAGATCCTGTGTGTCTGTGTATATATATACATATATAGTGATTGACTCACGCTTTCTTTCTTCGATAACTTCGCTTAAAAAAATTCTCGTGAAGAAACGAGAGTCCGCACCGCGTGGATTATACTCTCGAACTGCTTTTCGAGCGCTTCCATGTAATGCCGAATCGGAAGCCGGGGATATACATTATGTACACTCGCCAAGCTGGACGCAAAGTTGAACGTACTTGGGTTTCGCAGTTTTTTTTTTACGCGCTCTCATTGTTGTAACGACGTGGTGGTGCAAAGAGAGATTTTATTATTGCAGATCGTAAATTGGCCGGTGCCGAGCCAGCGCAAAAAGCGAGATGATGTAATTGATATTCGAAGTCCTTTTAATTAAGTAGGCACACAACGGTTATCATTATATTCGTTACGAAAAGGTATATAGCGCGCACGCTGTTATATACTATTATCCGTTATGCTAATAATAACCAGTTTCATTTTTTTTTCTTTTACGGCGATCCAATGCATTTTCTGTAGCACGTTTACAGCCAAATACCACGGAGAAAGGTCTTGGATAAAATTTACATACTATTGTTATGTAAAATTTACATAGGATTTTCCTCCACAAATTCCGTGTATTCAAAATACTTTCTTTGCTGTACTTTCGTACATAATATCGGATCGTAAAATTCACTGGCGCGAGTGTTTTCTGCCGAAAGCTCGGATTACGTGACCTTTCCGAAGAAAACCTTGAGTAGAAGTTCGTACAGTTCCGTATAAGCTACCATCGAATTTCTGTAATCGACGCGATAAGTGCAATTTTTTTAAACAAATAAATTTACTAATATATTGGACTTCTAAATTTAAAGTTATTAATTAAAATTATAAAATTGATCTTAAAAATTCGGAATTTTTAGTGTCGGCTAACCAGACAGTAGCGCACAGTATATTATGTGCAGTACCTCAAGAAGAAAAGTACCCGAGTATATCCCTCGAAACATTTTGCAAACCAATCGAATATTCGCTGCGCACACTTGCGCTTACGTTGGGCATACGTATTACCGGGACGTGTCGATGAAAGAGGTATATCTCTTTTAATACCAGCACGTTCCCCCCTATTCGACTGCACGAGCGCTAAACAAACATATGACGAATCGCTACAACGTATTCGAGGGACGAAGAGAAAAAAAGTGTGTTGAAATAACTGATTCTTACGACTCCTTTTTTTTGCTCGTTGCACGCACTACTGCAGCGTATATAAAGAATCAATATTATTTTTTCAATTGACGCGCTTGACGTTCGAGTGATATCCTTTTGCCTGCTAATGCAATGTGTAAGTTTCGAAAAGATTGGTTAAAGTTTTAAAATTTAAATTACTTGAGAAATGCGAGAACGTCGATTCCTGATAACTGAACATTTGTGAAACGAATGGGCAAAATCGTTATAAGCTTATTAATAAGCGATATAGAAGTTAGCGTTGTGAAAGACAATGTTTCAAAATATGGAGTTTTCCTTACGACAATTCTAATCGCAACTTTCTCCTGTAACTGTTGATAGTTCAACAAATAGTTTTTTTTTCACAAGACCTTTCAAAAATTCGAATGCATGATGCGCAATAAGCTATGAATTTCCGACTCGGGCAAGTAGAATAAGGGCAGGATATGGTCAGACAAGCGATATACCCTCAGCACGCACAAAATGACAGATGTACAGGAATGTTCTGCGCATCTATGATTTTTTCAATAATATTCTAATAAAAAAGCTAAATTAATTATTTTTGCTACAGTTAGCGTCAATCAAAAACTTTAGATGGTGGAAGCTCAATTTTCTTAACAGTTGCAGTCTTAATCAGAATAAAAAAATACTGTCACCTATAGTTCGCTTTAAGCACTTAAAATAAGCGTTCTATATTCATCCTCTGATTGGATTAATGGATCGGCTATTCGCGTACACGAACTCTGCATACATTCACGAATTCCTAACCTCAAAACGGTTACAATTAAGCCAAAATGTGACAACAATACTCTTAAGAAAAATACTTTCAAATTTAAGTATAATTGACACCCATTTTCCGAACTATTACAGCAACTTTCAAGTGTTTGCGTCAAGCGTTCTCCCTCTCCCTCCCTCTCTCACACTCTCAAAATTGGATATTTACACGGATTATTCCAAAGCGCTTATCGCCACGCCCGAGCGCGCGCCCGATGAAGAAAGAAAAATATCAGTTTAAGAACGATTGAAAAATTAAAGGCCTTCGACCAGGTTAAATCGGCGTATAACTTAAGCTTTCACTACCTTGAGCCTATTCCTCGATTCGTACACAAGCGCGCGCTCGCACGCTCAACTTTTTCCGCGCAGCCTTGATAAATGCACCGCGAGCTTAAGCTCGTTACAGAGTCCGCGCATAAGGGTCTAAGTCGCGTCGGCGCTTGAGAAATGCGGCAAGTGCCGAGCGGTGAGGCGGGGGGAGGGGGGGTGTAAGGCCCGCGTATTGAAAATTCAGCAAAGCCTCCCCTCCGGTGTCTCTGCGCAAAGCCGCATCGCCGTATCGCAGACACGTAGCAACGCACGGCACGGAGTCCGGCCGAGACTCACGATCGCACAGCTGGCCTCTCGCCTTTCGCCGGGGCCCGTTGCATCTCCGGCGCCACTGTCTCTCTCTCTCTCTCTTTCTCCCTTTCCCACTCCCTCTCCCTCCCGCTCCTCGCGCGATCCCCGCAGCGCAGCAGCACCTGCGCGCGGGCTCTTCTCTCCTTCTCCGCGGCGCGGCGCGCTACGCCAATGGGCCGTGTTACCCCCACCACGCGCCGCGTAGGCCCCCCCGAGAAGGCCCCGCCGCGCGGCGCAGCCGTAGAAAGCTCACCAGACGACGAAGTCGTACACACTACTCCTGGTGTTTTTCACTTCCACAGCCGCGCCAGTCTCAGGCCGGGCCAAGACGCGCTACACAGTCCGCTGCGTATCGTCGCTCCTCTCGTCTCTCTCTCTCGTCTCACTCCGTCCACGCGAGTCGCGTCCCAACGCCAGTGTGTACACCTCGCTTAAAGTGCAAAACAGAAAAGAAAGGCAGGAACAGCGCGAATTGTCAACCGCGACTCTCGCGCCTTGTACACGCAGCTCCACAGTGACGCGAGAAGGAGAGCGACCCTTTATTATACCTTATCGAGCGCCGTTACACAGACGCGCGCACACACACACACACGTACGCCAGTCGCGCCGCCGACGAGATCTGTTCTCCTTTTTTCGGATCGCGCTGCCGCAGCCTTGAAAGTTTCCCGCGAAAGTCCGGCTACTGCTGCTGCACACACACATACACGCACACTCCGTTTCTTTTCTCGCGAACTCGAGGCTCGTTTATTTTTTCTTCCTTCTCATCGAAGAAAGTGCCACTCTGCCAGTGTGATTTTCGGTGCGGCCCAGCGACGAGGAGACGCGCAACGATCGCCGCGCGACGAAGAGGCGCAACGGAAGAGGAAGAGGCCGAGCCAAACCGAAGCAAGAATACATACACTTACAGCAAGGTGTGATTGAGTGCGCGCGCCAAGTCGACGTGAAAAGCCGTGACGTGAGACGCGCGGGTGGCTCTTACATGAGGGATTAACGCGAAGCGACCCGGAGGTGCTGAGAGAGAAAGGTTAGTGCCCTGGCAATTATAAACTATATAATACACCCAATAATTCCCAGTGATTTTTCGCGCTTCTCTCCCCCCAGCCATCGGTGTATCGTCCGATACACTCGGCAAGAGTGTGACCGATTCGTAAGGAGTGATTTTCTTCTGACGTACGTATACGCGCAGCGCGCGGAGTATACCGCCGTACGAGAGCCCGCCGCTTTCTAATGAAAAAAAGAGCGCGTTATAAATCAAATCGACAGTGCGGTCGCGGCCTTTTTCATCCGCGCGCGCTCGCGCGCAGCGGCGACCGACACATCGCGTCCGAGAAAACGAAAGTAACGGACGGCGCGGCGGACGGGGAGAAAGAAAGAGAAAATGGAAAAGGATCCGAGAAGAATGGAAAACAAATCGAGAGAGCCGATGTTGTACGACTAATGGCGCCTCGAGATCGCCGAGCTCTAATCGGCCGGATCGCTTCGTTCGTTCGCTCTTTTTTTCGTCTTTCCTCCTTCGCCACGGCGAGAATGAAAATGAAAGTTCTAGATACGATATACGGGCACTCGTACGACCGGCTGCTGCTCGATCGGATCGATGTGGGTATAATACGCGTTCTCTGCGCGGCTGTGCGGTTAATAAAACGTGTGTACAGATATAACGCGGATTCGGCGATTTTTTTTCACGCGCTTTTACACAAGTGTTCTCTCGAGTGCGTGCGAGAGAGCTTTTGTAGGCCGCAGACAGCGAGAAAACGAAAGTCGCGAATTTACACTTCATTTGTGATTTGAAAACGCTATAGAGCAGTATGGACGACTGTGCGCTCGCTCTCGCGGCCGTTATAATTGTAAAATTAAAAAACCTGTCCGGCCGTGAAGTCGACAGTCGTTGCCGTCACGGGAGGGGTAGGGGAGGAGGGAGGGGGGTTTCCACTGTACAGGCAAACACAGAATCGTTAGCCGCTTGCCGCTCAATAAACATTCGCCGTTTCACCGGCGCGCGGCGCGAAACAATCGAATCGGTCGCGAATACAAGCGCCGCCGCGCGAGTTTAATTGAAATTCGCGCGTCGCTTTATTGCACGTGTGTGTACATAGGTGCACGCGCGCGTCTAAATGAAGTTTTCATCGCGGAGATCGGGCCAATTAAAGAGACGCGCGCCGCGCGTCAGCGAAAGTATGAATAAATACTCGTTTTCCAGCGCGTAAAATAACACTCCCGATGTAATCGCGCCGAGCGAGTCTTTCTCTACCCCCCCTCCCCTCCCCATATGAACGTCTTGTGTATACCGCAGACTCGGGGCGTCTTAACTACTGTACTTGGTCGGGACACACCTGCACGTGTATATATGCACTCGAGCTTATTATTTCGCGCGCACTTACAAACAATATGCACGAAACCTTGGAGTGCATACGCACGAGTCCGTCGTTATATATACATGTATACGATATTATAGTGTGCTGCGAGCGAGGAGGGACGTTTTACGCGCTCGCCAGTACGGAGAGCCAATGACTTTGAACTTTCTTCCGTCCGGCCGCACCGAGAGGAGAATATATGCATATGTATAGATATAAGCGTACGTCCAGGTGAAGCCGCGTCAATTCTTCTAGAAGCTCGAGTACGAGTCCACTTCATGCAGCCGGAGAGCCGCAGTGAAATTGCTCCGGAGAGAGAATTTACGTACCGTGTATCCTTGCACTGCCGCGGCTGCGCGTGTATATATCTATACGCATACGTACGCATGCGTATACAGCTGAGTCCTCTCTCGCCGGCAAAACTCGAATTCACGCAACATTCGGACGTCTGCATAGGCTGTTTCGCGCGAATATTTTTCACCGCGAGCGGCTTTTCGAGGAATATATGTATAACGCGGGCTTTTAAAGTATGCGCCGCGGTACACAACAAAAGCGCATTGCGAAGAAAACGATTGCCGTAATAACGCGCGCTCTTAGTTGCGCCTCTGGAAAATTGGCCGTTTTTTTCTCTCCCTTCTCGAGACGGGGGGAGGGGGGGACTTTAACGGGTTGCCCAAATCGATGCTCCTCTCTCGGCGCGCGGCGAGCGGAATCAATATTAAAATATCGCGTTAAACGCGGCGCGTAACACCGCGACGCTCGGAATTGTATAGCCGCGCGGACGAGCGAAGGTAGGGCAATAACAGACGCGTTTTCTTGTGAAACGGTAGAAGATTGAATTTGACAAAAACGATGGTATTTTACGGGCGCGTATAACGAGCGCCCAGTTTTGGACTTGAAAAATTAAAGGCCGAGAGGCGAGCGATTAGACGCTCTCGCGGCCGCGAGAACGAGTTTCTGCAAAAAATGGTGTATTACAATATTCTCTTTGATTCTGTTCCGACAGAGAGAGAGACACGATTCGATCATCGCGCGCTGCGGTAGAAGCTTCTATGTCGAGCGTAAGACAGAGACATCGCGGAACACGAGCTACTCTGCTGTATGTATATGTATAGCAAAACTGAAAATGTTATGAGCGAATGCGCACGAATTTCGAAACGGCGCTGCGCGCGAGTCTCTCTTTGTTTCGCCGCTTTCAGGCTACGCGCGTATGTATATACGTATACATACGCGCGCGCAGGACTTTCGAACGGCATATCCAAGGACGCGCATAGAAATCGATTTCGCAATAGGATAATTTTCGTCTTATTCCTTTTTCGGTCGTGCGTTTTGTTGCCTTTTTTTTCCTTCCCTTTTTTTTTACTCTCTACTTTTCGACTCGCGTAGGATATACCGCACAGACGCGCCGTATAGAGTCTCTGGATTTCCTCGGGGCGTTGTCACCTCGTTTCGTAAAAGCCAACGGCCGTAGGCGAAATTTTTACGTGTTCCGACACGGCCCAATTATCTAATTAATAGTCTCGTTAAGTGTTGAAAGAATGTTGTTTTTTTTTTAATGAATCTTTGTTTACACGTGTGCACGTACGAGAGGAGGGAAAGAGAGCGCGGCGAATTTCGCTGAAGGTTTGGGAAACTTGACGGGAGTACGATGTGTGAAATTCACTGTTGTGCAGGATAATAAACGTTTACGTAATGGGCTATGGTCATTTTTAACTATGACCTTATGACTAATCGTTTATTTTTGCTTGCCGTACTCTCCGATGATTTCGGGCCCCGATATCCCGCCGTTTTGCACAATCAGCTGTTCCAGACGTAGCTCGAGGCATCACCAGGAGGAATATTTTTAAATCCGCAATTGGAATAGCGTTTTTTTCCTCCATCTCGTTTCGTAAGACTTAATTGTGTCGATTCACACTCGGAGGCGCGCACAAATGTAAGTTTGGTGATTTAACATTTTACGATTTCCAAACAATCCGATAAAAATCGCTAAACACCGTATATATATTCAACCATTTACGCTGAAAATTATTATTATTACTCCGTACCGATCCACGCGGAGAAAAAAAGAATTACTAAATCACAACGACACCTTACCTTGTCAAACGACCGTATAAGCGTCCGTACAGCTCACTTTCGATCTCGACGATCCCGCCGCGGCAGAAATCCGTGTATATACGATGCATCTGAACGAAACACGTGTACATATAGAAAGACTAAGCGCTGCAGCGACGAGAGACAGGCACGAAGTTGTCGCGTCTATCCCGACGTGTACATATATATACATGAGGAACGGCCGCGGCAAGCGGCTCGTGGATCATAATAAACGAAAGTGATGAGGAGGCCTAATTTACATGAGAGCCGATCCATCATCAAAATGATGCGCCTGCGAGAGAGTTTCGCGGCGATGAAGATATAGTCGCGAGACCGAATGCATAATCCGCAATTAGATGCGGCGTATATATACACCGTGATCCATCAGGCTCTCCGCAGACAGCTGACTAGAAGTCGGAAGTGCTTCTCTCGCTCTGACTCGTCTCTTTTTACCGCCGCGGCGGGGAGAGCTTTCGAGTTTCCGCAGGCGAAATCGATGGGAGAGAGACGAAGAGAGTACGTATACGTTGTATACAACGTACTTGTGTATACGTATTTATCGTCGCTTCCAACGAAGACTAGCACAGTTCGAAAAAGTCGATTTCCAATGCTTAATGTTAGAGTGTGTTACAATAAATTTAAGCTATACTACAACGTGATAAATATTATGTATGCATGTGCGCGGATGAAAGTACAAATTTATGTACGTCTATAGACAAGTTTACATTATTTGCAGACTTTCGATATACGTATAGCATTGAATTTAGGCGTATTTTGAAGTGTGCTAGTCTTCGTTGAAAGCGAATCTATATACGTTATATGCAGACACACACACATATATATATGTGTGTGTGTGTGTGTGTCTGCATATATATATATATAGTATATACGCGTTGGGAAACGCTACGGGTGGCCGATTTCACGGCGATGCGCTTGCGTATACATTAAAACGGGAGCTATACACTCCTCGCGGACTTTCGAGAGACGTACATATACGAACGCCCGACGAATTTCAGCGGTTCATTAGCGCGAGGACCCCGCGCACACCGACACTTTCGTTCTCGGGCTCGAACCCGCGCTTCCGGCAGTCTCGCCTCGCTTTTACGATACAAGGCGCGCTTCTGATCCTTCGGAGCAGTGCAGAGAGCGAAGATGGAGAAGGTTCCGCGTCATGGGATTTAACGCGGTTGCCTCACTCCTCGCGGATAGACGAGCTTTTGCCAATTTAGGTATGTAGATTGGGCGCTCGAACTCGTCTCGAATCGCCGAATCATCGATGCGTAATTTTAGGAGGAAAAATAATTGTATTTATGCGCTAGAATGACTCGACTCGCTGTACTCAGAACAATAGAATTCTGCGTTGAAAATAGAATTAAATTGAATTCCGCGTAATGATGGAATGCCCAATTTATTACAATATTTCGTATGGTTGTAGTTAGCCAACAATTTCTAGATTATAGAAGTTTGAGGAAGTTCTCTCATTATATCTCATTATAGAAATTTGAGGAAGTTCTATTAATTTTTTAATTTACAAAAATACACGTACTCGTATTTGCAATCAAGTTATTATTTTTTTTTACAGTCTACTTCGATAAACATTGCTACCAGCTGTTTTTTCGTTACGAATAGAAAATATGCGTGTGCGTACAGCATTTATCGCGTGTGTCAAGTGTATTTTGCGCTGTTTTTAGCCCAGGCAATTACGGGCCGTTTAAAACAAAAGTGCTTTCAAAACACGTGGGTATATGTTTACGCAACAATCAGCACAGATATACAACGAGCGCATGCAGCCACTCAATGGAAATTCACTTTTCAAAAATGCGCCTTTACAAATGGGCAGCCAATAAAAGACGCGTCGACACCATTCAACCGTTCGACCATTGAATATTCACTGTCTGCTACTTAATTCATAGACAATTAAATGTACGCGCGCGTTTTGACTTATATCGTCGATATACACTCGACGCTTGGATGCCGTCGCTGCTTTGCTAATGAATCAATCGATCACCGCGTGAACAAGCGGTATAATTGTAGAGTATGCGCGCCGAGTGTAAGAGCCTGATTACAGATGCTAATTCATAATACATTGTGTAACGCGCGCAAGAAGAACAAAGTATAACTTTTTCTAATTGCCAAGCGCTAAAAATGTTTACAATCCCCAGTTACCTAAACATTACGTCGGCCGATTTTGTACTTTAACGGCGTCGCATAATACGGCAAGTGAAATTTTGCGTTTGGCATAATACACACGTACACACGCACACACACACACGTACACGTACACACTCGAGTATACGCATCGCCGTGGGCAGTTTGAATTTTCGAAAAATTGATTCATACACACATTTATTGGACAATTGCGAACAATAAAATTTCTCCGAGTATATTTAAAAATCCCGAGAGGCGGAGAGTAAACTCACGCGGTTGTTTTCATTTTCGTTTCGAAGAAAGTCAAGAAATCGAAATTATAATCGAATGCGCGCGCGCGCGTGCGTTACGCGTACACTTTTGTAAAAAGCGGCCGGCCTCGCGTCTTTTGAAGTGCGCACTGATAGGCCGGGCGTCGCGATGGAAGATGGTAATATATGCCCACTTGAAATTCAGAGATCGAGTGGTTTTCACTTAAAACACATTATGCAGATTTTTTATGGACTGCGAACGTTAAATTATGGCCGATATAGAAGCTCATTAGAGATGATGGGTTTCCATGATATTTTTTTTTATTACCTCGGGTTAGTATCGTACGTCGAGGAGTCGCGATTCCGAAAATAAATCTCGGCGCGACGAAAGGCGCGTTTTAACGACGAGGTCGCCTAATGGATCGTTAAAAATTAGGCAAAATTCGAAGTAATCGAGATTTTTCCCCCTCCGGTCAATACACTTGATAAATCTGTGCCGTTGTGAAATGAGAAAAGCTGCGGGAGGACACAAACGTGCATTTATACTTGATTAAATGCGACGCGTTTATGTAACGCGATAATATAAGGATTCGAGTATAGCGTCAAACGCTTAAATGCATACGTTATTTATATACGTCTCTGGAAAAGTTGCAGTTCTCTCCAAATAGTTTTATAACAAATGTTTATGTAATTTCGTCGATACACTTGATATCCGCCCATCGCATAATTTTCTCGAATAGCCATTCCGAGGCCGGTGCGCCTCTTTAAAAAGTAAAATGCCATCGGGCTAAATCAATACTTCTCGTTCGGAAAACGTCGTAGAGGCTCTCGCGCGCGCATAATTGACCACAAATCGATCCGACGCGCGAATCGTTGACCCGCCGCGCGTTGAGTAATAATTTCGCCTCGTGCGTAACCTACACACAACACACGTATGCGCATCTTCTGTTTTGTGTGCGCGAAATTCAAAAAAAAAAAATGTTACTTTCATATTCTCCGCGAGAGAGCGAAAATAATTGCTATTAAATTACATAATTTAGCGAATGTCTCCAGGCAATCAATATGGCATTAATTTTTCATTCCCCCGTTCGTATATATACACGTGCGTATGTGCGCGTGTACTTTCCATGTTAATGCGCGGTTTCCCAACGATTTTCTCGGAATCGCTCGGGTGTTGGAAAAAAAAACAGAGGCGAGCGAGAAAAATATTGTAAATTCCATGGGGGATTCAGTGGTAGTCGTGTGCCTCGGATTCCCGTAGCTGTTTTACTGTATTGCAAATCATTGAAGAATTGTATATATAGAATCTTACGTGTTCAATGCTGGCGTACGGGATAGAGCTAAAAATAGAAGAAGAATCTTATCGCTTTTCCATACAACTTCATTCAGCTTTGAAACGCTGCTTGAATAGCGCATTGAACTGTCAATAAACGCTCATAAATGCGAATACGCCTCGTGCTCTGAAAAAGGATTTGTAAAAAATTCAAAACTAAAACCGACGAACGTTAATTGCTCCTAAATTACGTTAAATTTATTTTGGAATTGCTGCAATCGCAGTGTAATAATAACTTCTATGGGAAAAAAATTATTTTCCAATTCCAGCTCCATCCTCCAATGTACTCAAAATAGCGAACAGTACGCGCAGAAAATAATCGAAAACCGTATATAGAATCGATCCTACAACCCCTTCTCTACGCACCACCGCGTCTCTCTCGCCAGCCCACCGAGGAAAAACGACGCTATTCCCCGCGTACGACAAAGAAAAAGAAAACGCAATCGCTTTTGCTTTTGCTCGCGCGTACTGCAGCCGGCTGCAGCTGTATAATATCGACTGTAGTATGCGCACTATGCGCAGCGCAGCGGAGCCACAAGTGATCCGCGTAGTGGTTTCGACACTCGGCTCGCGTCAGAATAAACGCGCAATCGCGCGCACACATATTTTCCTTAACCTCGACAGTGCGGCGACGCGGCTCTGCGGCTGCGACAGGTCCCCCCCTTCCCCCTTGCCTCCCCCCGCGTGCTCTCGTAATGTATTCTAATGCGTTCACATTCACTTTCGTCGCGCGCGCGCGCGACGCGCCGCGTCCTGTATATATACAATATATATATGTGTGTGTGTGTGTGTGTGTGTGTGTGTAGTGTATACGCGCGAGCGCTCGAAAGCGAATCTGTATTGCACAGTGCGCAGAAGACGTGATAGCTCGAGAAATCGGAGCTCTCGCGAGGCGACTTCCTTTGCATTTGGCGCCTGCGTGCGTACTGCTGTATATAGGTATATATCACATGTATGTGTGTGTGTACGTCGCTCGAGCGGTTAACGCTGCAGGCCGCGCGGTATATATATGGGTTTTACTTGCGCTTTTTGCCAAGAGTGGACACTTCCGTTACACACTGCGCTCGCCGATGTGTAGAGAGGCGTGTAGTACACATATATATCTATGCGCGTATGCGCGCCTGTGATATACGAGGCGAGTGGAAAATTGAGTGAGCGCGCGACTTTTTGATTGTCGCTCAATTATGTATGGGTAGCGGCGGAGCTGCTGCCGGTTCTACTTTTCCATTCAAATTATTGCCGGGGGGAGAGAGAGAGAGAGGGAGAGATCCGGTGTGGACAAAAAAATTGCAATGTCGCTGACGGTTCATTGCCTCGGAGATAGTGTGTTATGGATAGTTCGTATAGCGATAATTGGGAAAATTGAAAGGATAACGTTGACGGAGCGGTTTATTGTATGTAACGAAAGATATAGGCGCACGTGCGATACGAAATTATAAAATTTATATTTGGTTTCGTTTTTGGACTTTTTCCCAATCTTTCGTACTTTCTTTGGTAATTTTCTTCGATCGATTAACTTACATAGTCGAACTCGACTCGCTCTCCTAGTTATTAATTTTTCGAAACGACACTAATTAATGCATCGAAAGATTAGAAAACAAATTTAATCTACTAACGAGTCTGAAATTATAATACATACGTACACACGTGTGTGCGTGTGTTACAGATCTGTGGCTATATTCATACATATGTAGACGCATTCCAGAAACTAAGCATAAATACAAACACCTCGAAACATGTGTCAGCGATTTCTACAAAATTGTCTAGACTCCGCAGACCTTCCTCGCGAAATTGAAGCAAGAGTCTCTTTGCTCGCGAGCAACATAATACGTAGGAGAGTAAAGACATTAGCTCTCCTCGGACTGTTACACGGAAATGAGCGTACAAGTCGTACACACACACACACACACATATATATACACTACTCTCGGTACATAAGACTTGTTTCCTAGTCTCTCTCTATCTCTTTCTCTCTCTTTATACGACTCCTTCGGCTGCGAAAGAAGGGGTTGCATGCATCTAATCCTTGCGAAATCTAGTCGCGTTTATCGCGAAACTAACGACTTTCTCTGTTCCTCTCTCGACGGCCGCGGCGGCGGCGGCGGCGGCTCTCGACGAGATATCGATCAAAATCTCGGGGATTGAAATGCGGCTGTGTTATACGCTTTCGTTCTCTCGCTTCAATGAACGGAGAGAGAAAAAAAGCGTCCAGTTATCCGCGCACGATTCTCTCTCTTTCTCTCTCTGTCTCGAGAGAAGCCCGTAAGCAATTGGGAACACGCAGATGTAGTCGAGAATATTGCACAATTATATTTGCGCGCGGAGTGAGCTCTGCCTGGTGTATATACGTACTATATTACTATATACGTAATATACACACACGAGGCATAAACACGACGGCGGAATAGGCAATGCGCTCTTCACCATAGATAAAGAGACATTCGCCGGCTGTATATTATTCAAATATATTTTAGCGGTTACATCAACCGTCGCCGCCGCCGCCGCCGCAGCTGCTGTGCACATAACCATTTTTGCGCAGCCTATACAGACGTCGTCGTCGTCGTCGTCGTCGTCATCATCTCCGCGTCATCTCGCATCACAGATCGAGAGCGAATCTCTCGTGTACCCGCGAGGAAGTCATAAAGCCTAAGAGTGTGAAACGCTTCATCGAATCACACTATATATAATACCGCACTGTGCCGCATAGCGCACGGAGCGGAATTAATTTATCGCACGGAGAGCTGCCGCGTGTGCGCCTGTTTTTTTTTTAAACGAATTCACGGAAATTCACTTTCTCGCCTTTTCCACACTCGAGTAGTAGCAGTCGCGGAATATATAGTCGGATCACACGGACGCGCAGACACAGAGGCAGACATAGACGCTCGCGGAGGCGGCCCTGACTCCTAAAGGACTTCCGCACTCGCACAGGCACAATTGCTTGTATATATGGGTATATATATATATATATGTGTGTGTGTGTGTGTGTGTGTGGGTGTGTGTGTGTATGTAGATATATATATACACACACACACACACACACGTACAGAGACGTCTATCTCTCGCGATCGAGGATTTCAACAATAATCTCTCTCTCATCTGTGTGTGTCTCTCCCTCTGGCTTTCCCACTTTTCCTGAGCAATCTTCCAAAACCCATAAAGCGCCGGCACAGAAAAAGTTATAACCTACACGTGTGCCTTACTCTTCGCGCCGCCGTTGCCGCTGCTGCTGCTGCTGCTGCTGTAGAGTCTCGTCGAATATATATACGCGCGCGTATACGCCTGATCTTATCGCGGGCTATATACCGTGTGTATGTATATACGTATATAGCAGCGTCTCTTCCTCGCAATAGTCGTGTGTTTTTAGGAGAGCTTCTAGAAAATTCAGCATAACTTATGGACGAGGAAATAACTGTTCGCCGGGTATATTACTGCGACTAGCTCGTTTATGTTCCACGGTATAATATATATGCACGTATTTTCGTTAAATTTTAATTGAAGATTCAGTTCGACAGGGTTGGATTAATCGATGTCAATATACGTGTAGCAGCGTGTGTTCGTTATTCGTTACCTGTATTGCTGAGAAAACAATAATAATGCAGTATAGGCTTTTCTCAGATTTTCCGTAGACAACGTAGATCTGAGCCGAACTTATTCGTTTATTAATAAATTTACTTATCGTGTAAATGCTCGGAATAGTTGAATGGAGAATCAAAAAAGTAGACTCGTTGATTACACACCCGAACGTTTCTCGTATATATAAGACAATGGTGACACTCAGCAATTATCTTATAGATTTACGCTCTACGATTCGACGACGAAATTTATCTATACATCGAAACGACTCGCACTTCTTCCCAATGCTTTTGTCACTCTCGTACCCGCGACTCGACCCACAAGTGCTCGTATATATACGAAAATCCTATTTTTACATCGGAATAACATCGCGACGCGGTAAGTTATGGCCGCAATTAGACATATATATAGAAACCGAAAGTTTCTCACCGCCGATCCCAAGGCCATCAGCGCCGTTAATTACACGGCATTTCGGGATTTAAGTTCCTCTCTTACTCGACGATTTGAGGAAATCGATGCGATTGTTTGCCTATACACGCAGTCCTTACTTCAGCGTCTGTAGGGTGTACACTGCACAGCCATCGCGTACAAACAAGACAATGCGTCATTAAAAATAAGTATTGGTAGTTTTGGAATGATTGTCGAACAATAGTGAATGCCACCTGTATTTATAATCAGCAGACGTATATATACGCGTACCTCCGTCTTCATTGTTGTCGAAAGCGATGGAGATGTAAAACGAACGTTGCGTATACGTGTAATGTACAATTGACGAAGTAAAAGTGAAAATTTCAGCTGATACAGAGAAGATATACATTTGCCAAAGTGAAGAAGCGCGCAAGACTCGCGAGTCTATATATGCATATATATACGTACAACGTTAGCGCAAACTGCGAAACTGGCGTATATATCATACATCAGAGTCGATTTCACTTTCAATAGCGCATGTATATGCATATTCGATATGTATGAGGGGAAAATTCATTGCTGCGGCGCGCGGAGCATTATCAAAGTCGCGGGGGGATTGCGCAAAAAGCGGCGCAGCCGATCCATCCTAATGGAAGGAGGAAGTATGCATTAGCAACATCGAAATTATTTCCAAAGGCTCGATTAGAGCCGCGTTGGAAAAATGGTATTTTGCAAGTATGGATTCTTCGAATACACATACGTCGCGCTTCCTGTAATTTAAATTCTTAAGACTCGAGCGTCTTGATAAAACAAGCATTTGTATTACATATATATATATATATATATATATATATATATATATATACACACACACGCACCGACAGGGTACGCTTATATGATCAACTCTCATAGAAAAATGCACTTTTCGGGGGTTCAGAAATCGAAATTTTTTTTTAATGTTAGAGGTTTCGGATCTATCAAACTTTCTTCTGTAAGCTGAATGATAGTCAAAAATGCAGAGGAACATGAGAAACATGGAACATAAGAATTTAATATGGGAAGGTATATGGAGAAAAAATGAAAATCGGCTATTCAGATTTTTATTTATTTATTTTTTTTAACGGATATAACTTTTGATCAGAGCATTGAATCTGGACATATTTTTTTTAACTGAAGCTCTTTTGTTGTACTTTATTATAGGGCAATTTGAAATTTTATTTGTAGATGTTATTATTCCAGTATATTTTTATTTTTATTTATAAAACGTAAGATGACTCAGAAATATGGTTACTAGTAACTTTTCCCATGTTCCTCTGCACTTTTGACTATCATTTGGCTTACAGAAGAAAGTCTCATCGGTCCGAAACCTCTAGCTTTAAAAAAAAAACTTTCGATTTCTGGACCCCCGAAAAGTGCATTTTTCTAGGAGAATTGGTCATATACGGCGAGAAAATGAAGCTTCCGAAAGCAATTCGACGATCGGTGCAATATCATTACGATTCGCCTCTCAAAGAAAGCAACTCGATAAACACACATAAAAAATTCAAGGCGGCTGCAGTATATATGTATATATACTACACACATACACACACATATATATATATATACATTCATCGGCTCTCTCGGACTTGCGGCGGCGGCGGCGGCTCGAGTTTAAATACCTACTCAAAACTTTCCTCGCAAGTACTTACGAGGCGGACAATTCGCCGAGCGAGAAAATCGCCGCTAATGACACGAGCACAATAAACATCGCTCTCGTGCGGCTGCATAGCCGGGCGGCGGCAATGGCAAACTTCCGACTCGCGCGCCGACTGCCGCCGCCGCAGCTTTCGATAGTTGGCTTTATTTCTCACGTTCGATCGTATAACGCCGGGCGAGGCGCTACTGCTATATATATGTATATATATATACGTATATATAAGAGCCGCTGCTCTCTATATGCATTTACTCCAATTTACAGCGGCCGCGCAATATTCGCCGTGGCGGCGGCGGAGGCCAGCGCTATATACACTCAACTGCACCTGCAGCGGATGGTGTGTCTATATGTATACGTATACGCGTGTATATAGCGAGCGTTAGACGAGGAAGCCCGGCGCGTACTTACAGCCGACTGTAAAAGCGTTTTCATAGGCATGCATTACGACACGTGCGTGAGTAGTATAGGATCAATTTATCGCCGCTTTCGGGAAAATGATTGTTAGCTTGTTTTGGCCGATTTTTTCGCGGCCTTCGGTCTACACAATATATACATATATACATATGTATATAACGCGCCGAGCGCGAGATATTGAATTAGAACGGCCGCGTTCGAGTCTCGCTCGCTCGCTCGCTCGCTCGGTTTTTCGTTTCCGACGCGCGGGAGAAACTGTTCGCGTTCGAGTTCGTTGAACGCAGCCGCGCGCCGATATGCCATTTTCGCAGACCATCGATCGCAACTCTTGCACGTATGCACGCGCTTATATGCATATTCGTCCCGTAAGCGCGCGATCGATGCGCTGTGCGATTTGGAAATGAATTCTTTAAGAGGGTCGAAGCCGAGCTTGAAAGTTTTCGATTGCAATTATTTGTTTGTCAAATATTTAGAGGACGTTTTGAAAAAATGTTAGTTGGTTACACTTCTAGTCTCGCCCGTTGGACATCGGAATCGCTAGTTGTAGAAGTCTTGGATCATTATGGAAGCAGATGAAAAATGTCTGGAAACTTTTGAGAGTCATAAAGATGCATTTTGCGACGATCGAACCGATGTAAAAATAAAACTATTATAACCAACTTTTATATAACGCGGCTATAAAAACACGTACGTACAGCAGTAAACAAATTGACAATCTGACCAAATATTGCGAATATGTTTATAACCCATATACATAATTACACGACATTAATTGACTGTTAAAGTTGCAAACATCTGGGAAAACTGATTGAAATATGTAATGTTCTCGTTAATTAGTGTACAACACAACACAACTTAGGCTCCAATAGCGATTCTCATTGCCGCATTTCCTAATTACCCCAGTCGTTCCGCGCGCGTACTTCGATTTTTCGATGTAACACAGATATAAAATACATAACTTCCAATCTGAACGTCAATTACAAAACTAAATCCATTTCCCGTCCATCGATAATCACTGCAGCTAAATTGAAAGCCGCGCACACGCACGTCACATCGGGCACAGTGTGCCGCGGATACATGCAGTTGAGACATTGACTTCGTCCGCGGCAGCGATATTCCCAGCGAGACGTGCGTATACACGCGACGAATCCGCACACGGAGAAATTTTTGAGAACGCAGCAGCGCCAAACGGGAGAGCGGTGAGTTACATCCCGCTTGGTAATGCTGCCTTCTCGTCTTGAGAGCGCTGCGTTTCCGCGCGATAACGCCGCAAAATCCGCCTGTCGAGGGAACGCTGCAGCCTTCACATTGGGAGGTGACCGTTCCCGCGATCTTCCCGCGCGCGCTAACAACGTATAATTTTTTCGGTGTCGCGTGGTCAAGTGAACTTTGTGCGTAAATAATTAAAGTACTCTTTAATTATTTTATGTGAAACACCAGCTGAATGGATCCGTTCGTCGATAACAACGACCCATCTGATTTCACTAATATTGGTAAAGTATTGAATATGTAAATGTAAAGATGCACGTTTTTAACCTTCAATTTTCAAATTCATAATCATTGTTTGCTTTTATTTAGAAAAGAATGCGTCGGATGTGTCTCAAATATCTGAAAATATTAGTATATCTTTTGGGGATTCTAATAATGATGATACAGAGACAGAAGTTGTATTAAATAATGATACATTAGAGGATTCAGTTCTTCCGCCTTCAAGAATATCATCGAAGAATATCGAAGAATACGATTAAATGCACAAAGTACTTGCTCTAACGCAAATTTATTAGTCACAATTGCAAACAAACAGTCATTTGCAATGTGTAAGACGATGCTGGATATGAAGCCATCATCTAATAAAATTTCATTTGGTTCGTTATTGCCATTTTATGCTATAAAAAATCAACTAACTGTCAAGAATTACAAACTTTTGAGAATTTGATGTACCATAATAATGTTAAAATATATGGCACTATTTATAACACAACAAATACATTTATAGTAACTGATGTTTCAAATTCAGAAAAAGACATGGAAAAATTGTAGAGATAATTAATAACGCAGGAAACGTTTATTTCTATGTTCAAATATACAGGGAAGTCACATTCGATGAGCATTTTCATTCATTCGTAGTTGAACCTACAGAAATTTATGTACTGATTCCCTTTACAAAATTACCGCACTTTTTTCCTGTTTTGTATATTAAGGATAAGAATACGATCGTAGCGAGATATGTAATATAAAATGTTTTATAATCTAATAAATTATTCTTTTATTTAACCTATTAATAGTTACCTATATATATATATATATATATATATATATGGCGATCGTATAACGGACTTATACCGCGCCCTTTAATTGCGCGAGAGAACGCAGCACTCTCCCTAATTCGAGAACGGAGAGTTCCGCGGGAGGGATAGTCACCCTCCGAAGGGGCGAGTAACTCACCGCTGTCTCGTTTGGCGCTGCTGCGTTCTCAAAAATTTCTCCGTGCAGTATAATCCAATCGACGCCGCCACCGCCGCCGACAGCAGGAGGCTAAAATCTCTCGGAATTAACCTGAATACCAGCTTTACGGCCAATGAAATACTTTGATTTTCACTGAATAATAGCGGCTCTGCGCTACTGGCTTTGGAATACGTACAATTAGAAAACAAAACCGTACGTGCGTGTAAAAGCATCAATTACCGCCGCCCCCCCCCTCTCCCTCCCCCTACTGCTGCGGTGCACGGATCTTTTCTCCGCGAGCATAAAACGACCCATCATTCTCGCGGCGGAAAGAAAAATACAGGCGATAGGAACATACGTGTATAGCAGACGCAAGCGCGAAAAAGCGTCTCGGACGAAGGTGAGGAGCAAAAGGAAAAGGAAAATCGGCGCTTTTCCCGCGACGCCGGCGGTGTCTATAGTACGGTTTACTCGATAATAAACCAATGAGACGCGAACAGGGCTGCGCCGCTCCGCTGAGTTTTCGTTCTGCGAGAGAGCCATGCCTGTGTGTATATATATAATATATATATATATAATTATATATATACATATGTGTGTGTGTGTGTGTGTGTGTGTGTGTATGTGCACGTACATACGCGGGACTATATCGGTGATATACGTGTAGAGGTGTATCCCGTTGAAAATACAGGTTTTCTTGAAAGTGCAAGACGAAGGTGTATAATACCGTGTGTAGAGCGAGAGAGAGAGAGGGAGAAAGAGTTGCGGCGAAGGCGAATTCATCAGAGGAGCGATTCCCGGTTGAACAAACCCATTAAAGGACTCCGGGCTTTTCCGACTAATTAAAGAAAATTTACGGCCGGTTTGCGCGAGGGGGACCTCGTTACGCCGCGCCAGTGGCGAACGATCACGGCCAAACCGCCGCGAGACGCCCACGCCCACCACCACCGCAGCGAGAGGAGGCCGTCGATTCTCGGCTATATATATATATATAAATATGCTTCTCTCGCGAATCGATTATTATTCATCTCGAGGGTGGAGCAGACCAGATACGCTTGCGCTTATCGCCAACTGCGTGTGCGTGCGTGTATACACGTTATATATATATATATATATATATATACACACACATACACAGCTTGTTATGTGGCGCTGGAAAGGAGGTGCATATAGCGTGCGTTATTTAAAGCGCGCGCGCGCGCGCCAACTTTCTTTCCTCGACTTTTTCCGCATTAAGTTATCGAGTTCAAAGTCACGAAAGCATGAAATGCGCTATCTATACTGCCTTTTGAGCATTCATTCGTAACTCATTTGTCATCGGTGTTTTCTCCCCGGCGTTTTCCATGCAATATTTGCACTGTAAAACGGATACGCGAAAAGCTGCGAAGTATAACAATCGTGGAAAACGAGATTGAAATATACGCACTCGCGACTCGCCATCTCCGCGACCGAGTGGAAGAGAGTCCATTCCCGCAAGGCGAAGAAGAGGAAGTACTAATTGGATTTTCAAAATTTATAAGATACGCCGCGTAAAGCGAGGGAGGGGGGGGGGGGAAACTGAGGTGCGCGCGCGCACGCATCGTTTCGTTCGTAGAGAACTGCGCGCGCGAGAAAACCAGTAACGGTAATGGTCCCAAGTGGCAACTTCGCAATGTGTGTTTCTCCCCGGCGCTCTCGCGTATAAAGCGCCGTTTAAGATTATTTATAGGACTCGCAATTTACTAAATTGTTAAATGTGCAGTTGTACAAATTTTATGGAATACACACGCGTGACTACTGCGCGGCGACTTATACGCTTTTTATTCTCCGCGGATTTTTTTTCTCCTCGCGCGGCTGTGCGGCTCGTCCGACGAGCGCGCAGTTGTATATAGTATAATACGAAAGTCAAATAAAAAGTAAAAACTTCGCGCCACAATCCGTTGCGGACGAAAAAACAGCTAATTCTGCTCGTAACGAGTAATAAAAAGGAAATTACGAAGAACACCGCGCGCGCGCGCGGAGTTTTTGCTCTCCCTTTATGTAATTGTCGGGACGAGCGTTTTGCAAAACGTTTCATATTCCGCGCGGCGTTTGTGTGTACATCCGCGCGCTTTTCAAATGTTCGTACGTAAATTGCAAATCAATTGTAAAAGGATGTGTATTAATTGCGTAACGAAGGGCAGCGATTTCATTATTCTTCTGTCATTTTGCTTTTGTTGATCGTTGTACATAAGCAGAATCAGTTGCTCTTTTCGTCTGCTCGATTGAAAATTTTCGTTTGACTTTTGGGGCCCTCTTTATTGATTACTTCGAGGCAATAATGTACGAAGTTCAGACGGGCAAGGTAGAATGAACTGACTTAGATCGACAAATGATAAAAGTTCCATAAATCGGTTGAAATTCTGTTTAAAACCTCAATTTACACTAAAAATACAATTAATAATTATTATAATGAAATCACGTGTTTTAATTACACATTTATTCTCCATGATTATGTTATTACATTGCACAGTTTTATCTTTAGTTGTATACCAGACGTTTGCACACTAAAAAGCCTTCCACAATTAATTCCCAGAACATTTGCTCGGGTAATCTGCAAGCGGCGACGTTAATTTGCATTCGCGCGCTGATCTCATGAATAACAAATAAAAAATCTCGGAGCTGGCGGCCCGATCCGAATTCAATGAACGGCGAGAAATTCATTGACCCAAATTCGCGCGAGCTCCGCGCTAAAACAGAGAAAATATTCATCAATTAGCATCCTCTCTCGTAACGCCGTCGTCTGCGCAAAACGACGAAGTCTCCTCTCTCTCTCTCTCTCGTCGAAAATCATCGATAAAATCGAAGTCGACACGCCGTGACGCAGCGATCGTTCAATCTGGCTCGTCACAGTAGAAACCTCGTCGATCAATCAAGTAAAAGCCGCGCGCGGAGAGGAGACACTTCCACGTCGCGACGAGAATCGATTGCCTATAATACGTGTATACCTATACACGGACGTACGAGAAAAGGAGAGAATCCGCGAAAGAGTCGTCCCGCCAGCCGCCGGCGTCTGCGTGCAGTATATATTTATATATAGAGACTCGGGCGCGCGGCAACGGAGGCCGCGATTAGTCGCGATTTCGAGGAAAGCCAAAGTGGCATTATAATACGCGAGCCGCGTGAGGAGCGTGACGGTTTTTCCGGCACGCGCTCCCCGACTCCGAGTCATACATGTGTATATAGATAGATATATATATAGGCTTCGTGCCGCCTTGGCGACGACGTGTGCGTGCGTGCGCGCATCGCTTTTCTTGAGAACGCTGAAAGGAGCGAGACGTTCGCCACCGCCGCCGACGCCGACGGATCACCTTGACACGAAAAGCCATTGGGCATTACGTCGCGATCCACATCTGCGGGGATACATCTCTGTGTGTGCACGCGCGCGTCTGTGTATGTTTATTCATCTTGGCGAAATTCGCGGAGAAAACGTGGAATTTCGCAACCGAGCGGGAGAGCAATTAGAGAATGAATATTTTTCCTTTCTTGCCCGCGCGCCGTGCGTTCTATAGGATTCTCAACGTTTCTTATCCTCCCGGAGGTGGGGGAGGAGGACGAGCGCGCGGCTATTATGCGGCGCTGCTGCAATAATATAGGCGCCGCGACGTATCGTAATGCCGGCTGTATTTTCAGAGTTTCGAATCGGCGTAAATTTTATCGAGTGAACGCGCCGCTTTCGAGTGTGTTTTGGGGCCTCTGATATTCTGACTGATTATTTTTCTTTTATTTTCGAGATTTTACTTTACTCGCGCGCGCACGCGGTACACACTATATCTTAAAGGCTCACGAAATTGTGTACAATTATGCTAATTGTAATCAAGCAACTTTGTGAGACGACGTTTACGGTTTTCATTTCTTAATCCGGGCAATGGACCATTAAAGTGCACTTTGCCTGTAATCAGTGGCTGTACGCCTAGCTGTATTAGGCGCACCTTTTGATTGATAAGACGAAAATGAAGATTATAAAGCGCATTTGGCTCTTTGGTCCGCCACTCGTAAGAGCAATAACGCGGGCATAAACGAAAATTGTGCAATTTTTTTGGGTTTATCTTAAAATTAAGGCAATGTGATAATCTTTTCTAAATTTGGAAATGGAAAGCTCCATATACGAGACGTAGATCTGTAGATAGATGAAAAAGTACAAGCAATAAGGAAAAAATTGTTTTACATTACGGCAGCTTAATTCTCTACGTATAACTTACCTGAAATGATATTCATTAAAATATATGTTTATTGAAGTCTATAGCAAATCATGTAAATTGAAAACACATTCTGCCTATTAACCACACTTCCTCTGATCGTTATAGTATCATTGTATCTCCCAAACAAATCACCACCAATACCAAACCAACCTTCAATTTTTAATTTTACCGACCGTCCAAGTCGCATCGGCCCCATCGAGCGGACGCGCGTGTCTCGCCGTACTCGGCACTTATCTACTTGCGAGAATTTCACTCCTCGTTAAATATTCGCCAAACGCAAAGGCTGTGCGCGGAGCACATCCTTCTCCTCCGTCGCAGCGATGTACGCGATTTTTTTCTCTCTCTCTCATCCTCGACACAGCGATGTAAGGTACGCGTTTCTCGTCTGTGTATCGCCCAGTCTCTCTGTCTCCTCGATCGCATAAATTCGAGAAACAAGCGCGACGGACAATTTAATTCCGAAGAGACACTGCAGCGCCAGGAGACGTTACACGCATTAAAATCTCCTCTGTCGCGCGCTACAAAAGCCGAACCAGCGTCTGGTGTAATTTGCATTGGAATCAAGTCATAAATACAGTATCCCCGATCCTCTCTGCGGCGGGGCAAAAAACGCGGGCTTTGCGACCGCAGAAATGCGGGGAGCGCGCGGTAGCGCAATAAAAAGGCGTAGTCCCCGCGGCGTAATAATCCTCGGAGTCGCCGTCATTTCTCTCGAGAAATTTAAAAACTTCGTTCTCCCCCGTCCCCCCCTCGGCGATGGTCCGTCACCTCCCGTGGAAGGAGGCGAAGCGGAAAAACGGCTCTTCCGCTCCTCTCACCGGCGAAACAAAGCCTCTCCGCAAACGCCGCGTTTTCTTGACTTTGCACAGTCTTCTTTCCAATCGCCTCCGCGTATAACACTCTCACTCTCATCTATATAAGCACACCCTCGTCCGGGTATATATAGAGGTACACGCGTGTACGTTACATATATACGCGAGAGAAAAAAGAAACAAATGCCACGAGATGAGATCGCCGTCCGCGATAACAATCGCGACTCGGAATCTCCACCGATACGTACAATACGACGTATAGGTCTATATGTGTGTGTATACAGAGAGTCTGCGCTCACGTGTGCGACATACAATCGGACGCTTTCTACTCTGTCCGCGGCGCGGTCGACTCGCGCGCGCTCGTTATAACCAAATGCTATATACTCCGAGAGACACCATGTGGAAGACAACTGCAGTATATATGTACACAGAGAGTCTTACAGAGGTATTATACACTTTGGCGTCGCCGAGCGCGGCGAGTATATATGTATATATACATATATAGTGAGGGACGGAGAGAGAAAACGAGGCGCGCGCACTTTCCACGCGAGAAATCATTTGTCGCGATCGATCTCACGTGCGACCGGTAGACCGGAGCCTTGTTTCCACTTGATTTGTGAAGATCGCCGCGCGGCGAGAGTCATTCCAGCTGTATATAGCGCTGTTGCTATAGTTTTCTGTGTGCGCGTTTATTATTGGATTTTCCGAGTGGTTGGCTCTCCTGTGTGTGTATATATATGTATACTTAGAAAAGTGCAGCGAAGAAACGGTTGAGGCTGAAATTGATTCGGGCGATTGTGAGGTTGCGATTAATGTCGTTAGTGGATTGTGGGAGCCGTGTATAACAAGCGATGTTTCAAGGTTTTCAATCATTTTGATGTACGCGATGATGATGATGATGATGATGATTATTATTATTTGAAGGAGGTCTTAGAACTTTGAATGAAAGTCGTATAGTGATTGCGAGTGGGTAATTTTTATACTTTTGATTTAAAGAGATAGAACATTTTTACATTACGACAATATTTCAATTAAAAAAATTCCGGAAATACAAAAATTTGTTGCATAAATAAAAGCAATAATTTAGTTTCACATAAAAAGAAAGTTTAATGTCTAATTCAATGTTCGATTCAATTTCTGATTGTTTACGGTGCACTATAAGCTATAATTAAGCAAATCCTCTATTATCTTAAACTATGAAAACCATTGCAATCGAGCCTATACTTTTACAAATCACACAGCAAAAATATACTAACTTTCATCCTTTAAATACATATCAAACAGAAGTATACATCCACTGAATAAGAAACTCTTCTTATCCGCGAGGAGTGCTCCATACATAAAATAAGCGCGATAAATCTCTCGGAGCGCGTTCACCCCCTCCTCTCTCCCCCTCGATCCTCGCACGTTTATTAATTATTTCTATATCGATCGTAGAGAGAGAGAAAGAGAGAAAAAGAGCGCATGAATTCAGCGGGACACAAAGGGGCTATTCTGACGTCAGCGATTGAAAAACTTGTTTGCTCGAGCCTATCTACAGCTCAGCGCGGCGGACAGCGGACGCCGAGAGCAAGATAGAAGTGCATAAAATAACGTCTGTACGTACGTGTAATCAATAGCGTTGCACAATTGCGCGCGCGCATGAAACATTTAAAGCCGTTCGACGTCGAAAAACTAGTAACACAATCGGTTTGTGTATCGAGAAATGCAGTGTGCACTAGCTCCGCGCGCTGAACTTGCAAGGCGTGTTCGTTTAATTAGGAGGGAGGCGGCGTAAAAATTTCTGCAGTACAGCCTGCAGTTGCCCCACACGCGCTATGTATCGACGCAAGTCGTTCCTTCCATTTTTTCTCTCTCCTCTCAGTTTACAGACGTACAGTACCAGTTTCGTACACTCTGTCGCCGCCACTTTTTTTTTTGTTCCCCCTTGACGACGGGCTAGAATATATGTAATAAAAACCTGCGCTGATTGTGCAATGAAAAAAGTTCTTGTTTGTTAATACGATCGCGGCAATTGTTGTGAGCTTCTACAATATGTATATTCCGATCTCCACTCTGCAAGAATCGTTCCCGATATACTACGAACAGAATGCCTTATTTTATCGGCTGTCGATAGATTATCGGGAAAAATATCGCCAGAAACCCCGTCACCTGGCGACGTTTTCTGGGCACGATATGTCGTACTTATCGTCAACGATATATGTAAAGGTTAAAATATTATGAAACTAACGAGGATTTAACAGTTTTTTTTATTAGAATACAAAAAAAATTTAAACTAATTTATAATTAATTATTATTAAGAAACATTATATTTTTTCTATAAGTAAATAAAGCATAGACATTATCGGTAGCTTATCGGGAACAATTCTACCGGGGATATGACCTAAACGATATTATCGACAGTTCATCGCTATACATTGTATCGCGACAAAATATTCCGATTTGCTAGTTTTCAATTCTATAACTTACAGGCTATTTTCTACCAGGGCATTGGAGAAAAAAATGAATAAAAAGAAAAACCAAGAAAACCCCGTCGTAAATTACGCGCATTACGTATGTCCCCCCTCCCCTCTCCGACCCCTCTCATAATTTTGACAAATTGTTTTTCCGGCGATAATTACGTCTCGATATATCGCGTCTTATACGGCGCGACGGCGCAAAGCCATACCTATAACACAAAGCCATTTCTCAAGCCCACGTAGTCGTGCACCGCTCGTACTCCTCTCTATATATATATAAAACGTGCACGCGGCGCATTCGATCCCGAGCGACGACCTCTACGCGCTCTTTCCCTCTGTCTCTCCTCGCTCGCCCGCCGCGGCGCTGAGGGCGAAAAAACGAAGACAAAGTAAGCCATAATCATTAGGCCATCGCGCGCGTTATAGCTTCGAGCCGAGTCCGAGAAAAAATGTGGAGTAACCCCATCGACAGATGGACGGAAAAAGCCGGCGCGCATTCCCTCGTCATCGCTCGCGGGCAAAAAGGAGCATTACGAAATGCTTACATACGCGCGCGCGCGCAGTCGCATCACCGCGAGAGATAAGAGACAAGCTCGTAACTCACGTGTATACACGCTTCTCTTTCTTTCTCTCTCTCTTGGCAGACGAGAGACGCGTGTACGTGCATTATATATATATATATAAGTGTGCACACGCGTGTACGTCTACTATATATACACGTATGTATTTGTGTATACACGTAACGTAAGAGAGAAGAGGGGAGGGGAGGCCCAATTACAGCGCATCTTCCCACTCGTATGTAGGCGACTTTTCCCGCGACTATAGAAGCATTAAACCTCTCTCTCTCTCTCTCAGCTGCAGCCGCCTAAATAAAATGCTCGAGGAAATGAAAGCCGCGCGCGCGCCGCCGCCGGCTTTGAAGGCTATCGAGTCACGCGCTGCACGTAACCGCACGCCTGTCGCGAGCGCACTGCGTCGAGGTAGAGAGAGAGAGAGAGACTTTGTCCGCAGACTGCACAAGGGAATGGCGGGAGATCGAGGACGTTATTTTACGTTATGTGTATATACCTAGCGAGGAGAGCGAGAGCCGTATACGATTGGTTATAACTTGTACTTTATTTGTGCACCGGCCGATTCCCGATGCATACACATAGTTATGGGTAGCACGACGCTGGGGGACGGATAGACAGGCGGGATACGTGTATAGGTGTATTATACCGAGCGAACGTACCCCCCTTTAAAGGACATTCCGCACTTGCTGGCCGTGCGGGCATTGTTAGGTTCGCGCGGACAATGTGTAACGAGGTGAAGTGTTTACTTAAGCGGGGATTGGCATAATTTCTGCCGCGTGAACGAGACTCGATTGGGGTATAGCGCTGGGGATTGCGAAGTTGTATCGAGAGTAAAAGTGCAGTCGCTCGGGATGTGGAATAGTGTGGGCTCGATTTCTCGTGGATTTTTATTTTTAAACGCCGCGTTATCGATCGGCAGTAAATTCGTAATTGTGCTTTGTTAAAATTCTCGCGCTGGAAAGCCACTTGTTTTAGAACGCATTTCGTCGCCTCATTACTGGGCCCGCGTAATCGATACCTCGGCATGATTAATGATTATTAAATTTTTGAGTTGAAAACGCCGTGTGCGTGCGTTACGTCGATGAAAATGAACTTTCAATTTTATCGCGTACACGAACGCATTGCTCTGTCGTATATATTTATGTCTCTGATGAAAAATTAAGCATACGCTCGTAATTACACGTTATACTGTTGTATGTACAGTACATTTTTAATATTGATTTTAGCTGTAAAGTTTCTCATTTAATTCGCGCGTTGAGCAACGAAAATGTTTAATGCCACACCAATCGCGATGATTACGATTATGTGTTCAAAATTGTAGACTATATAATACAGCTGGATGAAATTTGAATGTATCTTTAACGGCCTGGAAACTCAAGTGAAATATGGTTATGAGCTGTATTCAGAACCCCAGATTGTGATGAAATGCTTTTTTTCTCATATTATTTTAGTTTTTCGTGGAATCAGCATTATACTGTTGATAATTCATCCCAATCAGCGCTGACATTTTCACTGAATAAAAGAGGCTTATACGTATTGCAATCAATGTTTGAAATTTTTTTGCGATTTACGAAATTGACAACCGATTGAAGCTCTGTAGTGACGTATCAAAAGGATACTCAGAATCTTCTAAGTTCGTCATATTTGCGATCGAGCACGTTTTGAATGATTGTTCGATAATATTAACAATTGCATGTTGTAAGCTTGGAAACTCATTGTAATATCGTATAACAGTATAAATTGCGTCATGTATGTTATAAAAAATTTTTCAAACTAAAGACTCGAAAATGCGTTTCATCGGTGATTCAGAGTTTGCAAATGGCTATAGCTTTTTTATAAAACGCACATAAATCAACTTCACATTAAATAAGTGACAAGTAAATCAAATAAATTTTTACGAGGAATCTCATCATAAAATATAAAAGTTTTATTTTCCTGGAACGCAATAATATTAAGTGCGTTTATACATAAGTCGATTAAAAAGCTACGGAATTTCTTGTTATACAGCCAATCACAAGCCACAAGATTCTTGGCGTTTCGTTACGAAACAATCTATATCATTTTACAAAGTTTCGTGTTTTTATATGCCTGAATGGCAAAAATCTAAAAACAAACATGTTTTTCAATTGATTTGATGAAAGTAGCTGTGCATTTGCATTCACTGCATTATGGCGCGAAATTTAAATTTCTTTAATACCACCGACGTTTCGTCAGACCTCTGACGTATGTCGAGCACGGTAATACATGTGCACAGATTTTTAGCGGTATATAAACACCGTATAACCGTATATTTATAAATAGCGGGTCAACCTCACATCCGTACTCATTTCCGATAATTTTGTGCACAGAATACGCTGTACAGTGTATACCCACGCATAGAAAATGTGAGGAGAGCGCCGCGAAGAAACGTGCAGTGCATTTCTTATACAACGGAAGAAAAGCATCGAAAACTATACTGCTAAGCAGGAAGCCACTGCACGCAGAGTTTATGAATTATTATTATAACGTTCGCAGCACATATAGAAAAGCAATCGTGCAATTTTTTACGGGGAAACGCGCGGTTTTATATTCTGTGAAACCGTAAAAATCTCTTTCCCGTTGACATGCATCAGGAGGACGGGGGAGAGGGGGGGGGGGAGCTGCATTATCGATGCAACCGTTAAATGAAGTTAATTGGAACGGTAGCCGTGTCTGGTAAATCATTGTGTATACCTGCTTTCAACATCCTGCTGCTGCTGCTGCTGAGATATTATGCAACTTACGTAACGCTGCGGTCGGCTATATACAATGTAAAAATTTAAAATAACACACCGCTCACCAATTATGATTTACTTCTGGAGCTCCGATGTGTGTGTGTATATATATATATATAGCTCGCCGATATATAGTTCTAGATCTGGTTACCGCGAAACTTTGAACCCGCAGCCGTAAAAAATTGGAAACTTTTTTGTCTCTTCGACGGATAATATATGTGTGGGGATCGGAACTGGCTGAGAGCTGGGCTTAATCTCGAAATTCGGAATGTTTTAATGTCAACTTTCATAAGAAATAAATATTTGCTTATTGCTTAACGAGTGTATATACAGTATTGCTCTGTAATTTTGACTTGCATTATACGCTTTGCGCTGTACAATCAAACACGACAATAAACTATTTCCAGTTTCGACGGAATTTCTCTCGCGTCGCTTTCTCCGGCTTCGCTGAATGAGAAAAACAAAAAATAAATAAGTTACCCCAAAAATTTCGTAACGCTCTTCATTCGCATCAAACTTAAAGTAAGCATCTCTTACACTTGCATATATAAGTATATCACTGAGAAGAACTGAACAGGCCGTCTATGAATTCCCTGATTGGTCGTTATAATTCGCCAATCACTTTCTCGCGCAGCCGATTTCTGGTGTAGTACTATACGTGCTCCTAACCTCAAAAGTAAACAAATCGGAAAACCTTCTGACAAAACACGGGAAGCCCGAACATGCACGAAGCGCGTCCTCAGCCGCACTGTATACTCTAAAAAAGAATCGAGGAAAATTTAGAGACTTTACGTAAAACAAATAATTCAGGCGATTGTTTTCTTTAGAAAGTTCCGCGCGCGCGCCGAGATAGACGAACGATTAAATCAATGAAGATACATAACTTGGACTTCTCTTCCACGAAGTACACATACGCCGCGCGGCAAGAGTTGATGGCACACGAGCCTATACCTGTATACACTGCAGACGTATAATACTAAGCAGCACAGAAACGTGAAGCGCGCATGGAGGCCCCGATGCAGCTCGTTAACCGACAAAGCCAAAGTAACAAAGTGCCGCGATGCAGGAGAGAGAATCTCGTTATTATACCCTCCGGAGAGAGACTCTCTCTCGGGATGATCGATTCCCTCTCTGCATTAGATGTCGCAATGGAAATCTATTCGCTCCAATAGGTGTACGTATAGGCACATATATATCTATACACATATACTATACGTACGTACAGAGACTCGCTCGGCGACTTCCGTTGACCTTTAGCGGTCGCGGCTGACCGTTACCTCTGTGTCGTAACGCGACGTAACGCAGACGGTGTGCGCTATGCCATAATGTATAACGAGCCGAGCCGCCCGAGAGTCCTTCCTCAGCAAATATGTATATATACATGCATATATATACACGCACGCGTGTACTCGCGTATGTACGCGCATGTATGATACGTGACTATCGAAAGCCTCTCCTATATATATCACGTAACGCAAACTCTCCGTCTATATACATCATGTGGGCAAAACGTTCAATTACATTAGAAGCCACACGGCTGATGCGCTGCCTGCAGAGACTCCGGCATCAGAGAGATAGAGAGGCTTCTCTCTCATCCAGGTTTAATTTTTCACGTCTGATGGGGCCTCCGCTATCTCTCTCTCTCCCTCTCTCAATGAATACATAATCGTCGATCGTGTATGTTCTCCCGATGGCGCCTATATATATATGTATATATACACCATATACCCGCTCGTAATGCCACTTTTTGCGCACACAGTGAGGCGCTCGTGAATGGCAATTCACGTGAGGTTTTTTGACAGACGGAAAAACACTTTCACTCTCTCACCGCGACGGCGGAGCTTGAGAGAAAAAGTCGATTAGCTTGGCGGGACGATCGGCGCGACGATAATCCTATGCTCTCTCGGGCGCGCGGCGGATTCGCCGAATTTTTTGCGCCCTCGGCCGTCTTTTTCCCTCTCTCTCTCTCTCTCTTTTCACACCGATGCCCCGCCGTGGAAGAAAAAAACGTTCGTAAAACGTTTTATACGACCGCATTATAGAAAAGAGCGCGAGTATCCCGTGTACGATTCGGCTGTCTCCCACGGCAATGAGACACTTCGGCGCCTCGGTCCAACCCATACTCTCGCGCGGAGCCGCGAGAGATTTTACACGGGCGACTTTTATCTGCGTTATTCGCTCCTTCGCAAAGCATAGCCCGGGTTCTGTGTATATAAAATCTTTATGAATATTTATTGCTCTCTCTCTCTCTCTCTTTCTCTCGAGGCTCGAGGCGGTGGTTCACCGGTTTTCTGGAGAGCTAAGCTGAGAAAAAAAAGAGACTCTCGCGCGCGCGCGCGGGAAACGATCGTTACACTAACAGCTTGTACTTACAGAGGTGAGATACTTTTCGCGACTTTCCGCGCGGTAATTCGAACGCCCGAGCGTTATCTCACGGCAAAACATCCTGTGTTTGCGCGCGAAAAGAGGAAATCAATCGCCTCCGAGCTCCTTTGCGCGCGTAACGCGTGTAATGTATATATACAGGACGCGGCGATCGCGAACGCACGAATATTGAGCAAAAAGTGTGTATACCGTTACGGCTGTTGTGCGCGGGCGAAATTTTTCCTGCACTTTTTTTTGTTCTTCGCGGGGCAAAACTGAACGCGGATCCAAGTCCGAAGTCCGCGCTAATGTTGCTTTATAACGCGCTATCAAAGTTGAAATCTCGCGCGAATCAGAGCGCGATGAGATTCCACATTCTTGGGTTATATACAGCGCGCGAGAGCGAGCGGCGAATGGATTTTTCTTTTCTGCCAACTGCGTCGTCTTTCTCTCTTGGAGCCTCTCTGCGGCTTAACTCGATCGAGGCCTCCGCGTGTAGCGCGACTCTCGCGCTTTCTTGAGAGAAAAAAAAACACGCGGTGCGAAAACCGTTCCTCGAACACGCGTTTCGGCAGAATCTTTTCGGTTATTATTATTATTATTATTATTATTATTATTTTGATAAGGATTATTTGATAAGGAGAATTAGTTCATCCCTTAATTCGAGCCAGAATGATATTTATTTAGAAGATGTTGTTATAGTTGCCTTCCTTCGATCTCGCACTAATATCGGACGACACCGAAAGATTAAAATAATCTCGTCGAGAAAATTTCGCCGGTTGCGGCTACTTGCTAACTCGAATTTTTTTTTCTTTTTTGTGCTGTGATTTTAATTGTAAGCCGTAAAGAGAAGTCATCGTAACGTTGACTTCTAAAGAAATATCATTCTGACTCAAAGGGATGAATTTTTTCATACATTATTATTATTATTATTATTATTATTATTATTATTATTATTATTATTATTATTATTATTATTGTTGTTGTTTAACCAGACTTTAGACATACTTTTTTTTTACACGGGAGGCTGACATAGTAGGTACCCATACATATAGCGTTAGGAAAAAAGAAGGAGAAGAAAAATCGCAGTAGTCGCCTAAAAACCGGAAAGATAAATTGCCCGGGGCGCCGCGAGGGAAGTACGAGGCAAAGATTGGAGGCTAAATGCGGAAAAAAGAGCGCGACTTGCGCGTATTATGCATCGAATGAAAGTTGCCTTTGGAAAAATGTAAATTGCCAAGCTGCGGAGAAGAGAAAGAGATAGAGAGAGAGAGAGAGAGAGAGAGAGAGAGAGAGAGAGAGAGAGAGAGAGAGAGAGAGAAAGACAGACAATGGCACAAAATTTCCTCGTTATTATGTACCAATGTTACAGTCTATTCTCAAAACGGACACGAAATATTCAATCGCGCAAGGTTAGCGTGCATACACTTTCACTGTGTGCGCCTGGTATATATATGCATGCGCTATATACGTTCACAGATTCGGAAAAGCATTATATGATTATGCCGCCGTACTCAGAGCGACCGAATCCAGAGTTTCAAGAGCGGAAGTAATTAAGTTATCGCGTATACACATATATATAAGAGGCGAGTCTACGCGGGAATTATATGGGATGGAAAGTTGTAATTAAGCTATCGTATGTGTATCGATCGACCTCCGCGGGGATTAGAGCGAGATGTAAATTCTAATTAGATCGATAGCTCTATATAATATCTATATACGTATGTATGCAGCGCGTGTGTGTGTCTGTGTATACATATTGGTTGCCTTAACGTCTCGCCCAACAAACAGTCGTTCGCGATTTAATTATGGCGCTTAAACAGTCAATCCCGTCTCGTAAATTTTATCGGTCGCGAGCTTAGCGTATTATACGCTGTACGCACCCGAAGAAATTTCGCGACGTATACGCACATTAATTCTCGAGAACCGGAGAAAAATTTCTAAATCCGAGAGAAGAAAAGATAGCCGGGAAAAGCGAGGTGCAGTATAAGCAAAAAGTTTCGGTTATATATAATGGAAAGAGCTCGATTCCCATCCGCGCTTATAAATATATTCAAACATCCCCGCGCCTGAAGGCCCGTCGCGAGCGCGCATCGATCCTCCGCTCAACTGTATGCAGAATTGTGTATCTCTAGAAGCCGATTAATCCTCGGAAAAGTCGGGACGCAGTAGACGCCGGCTCTACTCTCGCGCACATACACACTATATATATATATATATCGTATACGCGTACACACAGGATGCATTAGCAGACGAACTGCACAGAAGAGCCGCACATGTAAGAGATGCATAGAGAGACGCATCGGCGTCAAAGTCGCGCCCGGTATTACGTGATCGCGCCTTTATATAACGCCCACGTTATCCTCGCATTATATGGTTAGCAGTGGTGACAGCACAGAGAAAGTGCCTACCATGCGCTCCTCTATCCGTTCCCATATGCTCCGAGATCGAGCGCGCGTGTATACGCAGTATGTATAGCGTACGTACATATGTATATACACGTAGATTGTAGACGTATATAGTGCGCAGCCGAGCAACAATTACATACACGCGTAAAGTGGGGAGTATAGTATATATATTATGGAGAGGTAGGTACATCGAAGCTCCTTGGCTACGTATACGCTCCAGTAACGCACGGGCGCGAGTTATCCAATATATATATCTATATGCGTGCGTCTACCTGAGTTATACGCAGGGTGTGCGGGCTGGAGGTAATCAAATCGCATATCGCGCGGAACGACTCGTGTCATATACACGCGGCTCTCCGGGTCTACCGAGGAGAAAATTGTGCGATGCTTTTCTCGGCTGGGTGTAAGGTATATAGGTACACTTATATACTTTCTCGTTTTGCGATTCGATTCGCTTTTTTCTATAGCCTCTATATATATAGAGGCCTTCGATCCCACGTGCGATAGTCACACTACGACGATTTTTTTCGTCGATGTTACACATATATGTACAGCGTATATACGTACGCGCACTGGATATTACACAGCGGGTAGAAGTGTGTATTTAAAGAGCTGCGCCGTTCGGTCTTGATATTTCCTGGGCTGGAATCTATAACGTTATTACACGCTCGAAAGTTTGGCATATATATGTATATTAGAGTAAAACTCCGGCGGGTCTGCTTTGAATACGTTCGGAAGCCGGAGACGACTTGGCTGAACTTTCTTCGACTCGGAAACTTGCGAACTGCGCCAGCTTTTTCTTGCGTCGTCGAACGCGTATTATATACATATATTTCATGCACTCGCGCAGGGAGGGGGGATGATAAGTGACTCGAAATGAAATTTCGCTGTACCGTATATATTATATAGCGTTGAATATTCTCTGAGGCGCGGAAGTAATATTTAATTGATTGTAAAAAAAAGTCAATTTGTCTCGTTCTCGTCGAGCCGCCAGTGAGCTATTAGCGACGATTTGAATATCCATCGTATTATCATTAATTCGAATAATAGTCGTCGATAGTCGATCAACTTCTTGTTTCTCTCAATAATCACAACGTTCCATCGGACGCCGAGTTTTATACTAATCGAATGCTCTGATGAACTAATTCATTAAACCGAATCATTTATGTATGACTATCGCTCGACAAAATAGTTTAATTACGACTCGAAGATTCCTCCAATCAATCAAATGTGTATATAAATCATCGATACGTTATTGATCTCTTCTGCGGCGCGAGACTGAAACGAGCTACGCAACGCCGTTTCCAGCCGAACAAATCTTCAAGCTCGAAATAATCGTTCGCCAACACGCATAGCGCCTAATATACTCGAACTAAAAGAAAAACCGTTTCTCCCGTTGCATCGCCGACGCATGCGGTAGTTCGGGATCACCCTATACATATATATACACGCGTACACATACATTCGCAAGAAGGCGGGATTCCATACGCGAGCGTCCGTGTTCGCCCGCAACTTTCGAATCCTCCGCATGTCGTTGATATTCATGCACGTGGCCTATAGCTGTATATATACATGTTTTCGCATCGCTGCCGCTGAGTCTTCGCTGCGCACCCATATACCTATACATACGTATAATATATACACACGTGCAGAGCGAGCGTTTCGGTTATTCCGGCAGAAGTCGATCGGCTTCGAATTTTCATCCGCGAGAGACACGTTGTATCCTCAGCAGCTGTGCCTTATACAGATGCATACATACGCACTGCGTGGCACCTTTTTTTTCCGCAAAGTTATTTTTAGGCCGACACATCGAGGCCAAGCCAAAGAAATCGACTGACTCTCGTCGGAGCCGCGTGGGAGGATCGCGGATGCGTTTTCGCGTTACATATATACGTATATATTATACGTATATATACAATGTTTACGGAGCCGCTCGAGGAATTCGATGCAAACACGCCAAGTTCTGCCCCAGGAGTCGAGGTTCTCTATTATATACTGTACTCCCGGAGGGACGCGGAACAAGGAATCGAACGATATATACATACGGTGTACGGCTTGCATTATCGATTTCGCACGGATTTCATAATGATTTCGCGCCGTGCGCGTGCCTGGAATGAAAAGAATTTTTTACACGTGCGCGCGCGGCTATAAGTATGTATTATGCCGCACGAACGCGACGTTGCAAGAGCGCGAAGCGCTTAGGTGTGTGTGTATATACGTATATATGTATTATGTATATGAGCGCGCACTAGGAAGCACAGAGCGCGCGAGATTTTGAAAGTCGAGAAAGGGAGTGATTGTGCGATGAATGGAATATGTATCGGGCGAAGTTGTGTTGTTTAAGTGGAAAACGGGTTTTTTTTTTTGTCGATTTATGCAGAATCACTTGATAACTTTCATTCTCGTTTACACATTGCGTTATAGGAGCTAAGGAGATATCGCGTTTAAGAATCGTTCTGGACTCGCGCGCAATTTTTAAAGGAGAACTTTTTAACGGATTTACGCTGTGGATGTAAATCATTCTTTAATTAACTCGCGGCTGGACTCCGCTTAAAGACTAATTTTTTTTTAAATAAACTTCCTCTCCGCATAAATCAATAGCGAGCGATGGACAGGCGGCTTGGGCTTACACCAAATAAAGACGTCCTTGGCATAAATTTATTGCTCTATGTATATGCGCAAACGCGTTTCATCATTTATCGTATAGACAATAGTGTAATAAGCTACACTTTGTCATGAGCGTACAATCTTTTTTGAAAAATTGTTGCTTCTTCGAGTCAAGCGCAAGAATCTTTTTATTTACGATTATTTAAAACGACAATAATTTTGCACGAGACACGAGACACCGTCCGCGCAAAGACTTTCTTCGTTCGTATACCGCTGTACACATCGGTACGTCGCGTGGATGAAGAAAAAGAAACCTTAAATAATAGAAGGCCACATTGATCGGCTATATAATTACACGAAAAAAAGTACGAGATAGCTCATTCTATATCTATATAGGTCATTATCAAAGCCCGGAAAAAAATGTCAAACGAGCGAAAATTGACGCGCAGTAATTCGTCGGGGGGAACGACGCTAACCTCAGAACTCGGAGCGGAGAGAAACAATAGAAATTGCGGGGTGTGCCGCCTCGTCGAGGAGCATTAATATTGCCGATGGCTTACCGTAATCGTCGCGGCGGCCGGGACCGCGCGCGTCTACAGTGCAGAGAGAGAGAGACGTTTTTCGTCCGACCTATTATTACTTTTCTCATTGGAGCGTGCAATAATGAAACGCATTGTTGGTACACATTGTCGGTGCACACTATTTTTGTTTTTTTTTTCTTCTCATTCCTCCTCTGCCTCTTTTTTTTTCACAAACCAGACAATTATTCTTAAATTACCTCTAAAAATCTTAATGAGCATTTAATGGTGTATCCGAACAATTTCCTGGGCCGAACGGGCGCGCGCGCGCGCGAGCTGGAACGCCGTAATTCACATTGTGTATGGACTCCTCCCCCTCCTCTTGCGCAATAATGATCTCTCGTTTTACAATTAATTGCATTTGGGATTCGGGGCTCGATCGCAAGTCAAAATTCGAAATCGAAAGCCGCGACGTACACCCGCAGCTGGCTTGTATTATATAGATATATATTGCAAAACAGTGTAGTGCCGCGCGGCTTTGCAAATATAGAACGTCCGCAACGTAACTTTCATTCTGTGTACAATGTGTCTAGTACACAGGTACATCGTAACCGATTTTTACTCCGAGAAATTATGTGCACTCGCACATCGCCGCACTACACACAGCTGCTTTTCCCATCGGAGAAATCGAGCCGATGATGCTATTATAATGCGATCCTCGATGCGGCTTGGATGTGCACCTTGGATCGATGGAGCCGCCGCCGTACATCGATGCGCGCGTCTTGTAAAATTATTGTGTATTCGATCGAACGTGAAAGTAATGTAACGCGCCGGCGTTCGAGGCGAAGTTTCGCCTTCGGTATCGGGGTAATGAGATATCAACGGGTTTATGACTGCTTTATGTGTTAAATCTATGACTTCATTGGAAAGCCATTAGGAAGTTGTAAGCCGCAGCGCGCGGCCTTTAAACTATTGTCAATACAGTCTGAAATAACGCTTTTTCTCCTCTTTCATTGCAGGAGAGCCAATATGCGGGAGAGGAGATGGCTTCTACTTACTCTGTACGGTGAGTCTCGGCAAATGTTTTACTTTCTTTGACCACATGTAAATTGTGATACTTGTATATTTAAATCGGGCGTACCGCCAGCGAGAAAGGTTTTTATTTTTTTTTCTCCTTTCAACCCGACTTTCAATGAATTTCGAGATTCCGGTATGTACGTAAACTCTTTCGCGCTTTCGATCGAAAAGAAATGCAGACTTCTTATATGACCTTCTTTTCCTCGCGATCGCTGTTTTTTTTTTTTTTTTATACACGCGCCCAACTTTCGTATCAAACTTTATTCCCGTATACTTTTTACCTTTTACTCGTTCGAATTTTTCAAACACGACCCCAGTGCCCTTCGCCATTCGCGCACGAGATCCACATTAAATTACGCGGCTCGAAAATTATGCGCGCGGCCGAAAGTAAGATACACTTACGGTATTGAGCGACAAATCAGGTCAGCGTACTGTTACATGTCTCAGCCGCGCAGTGTATGCTGTAACCCACTTAACCTTTCTTCCCATCCGTAAAATTAAGCGCGCGTGTAACGCGAAAAAGGCATATCACACGCGAGAGTTCGTGTACTTGTAAACCGCAAAGTTATACGACGATTCGCCGAGCCAGTCCTCCGGATAAACTCGTCGCTTTTATGCATACGTGCGTATTCATATATCTTATTTCGGAAACAACTCATACGAGCAAGTCGCAAAATTTTTTCTTGAAGGCACACCTACCGGACCTGATTTATCTCGTTCCTCAGGTCATTCTGAAAGAGAAAAACCTCGCGTACATGGCCCATCGAAGGGTGTACTTTTTTCAGGAGCAAAGATGACTCGAAAAAAAAAACGAGAAATAATTAAGAAACAAGAATTTATAGATTTTTTTCTCGAAAACTATATGGTCTTTTAAAAATATTTTATTAGAACAATAACGACTTAAAATTCATCAAAGAATACACTGAAATTTTTTTCAGATTTTTAAATGACAGTTTTCGAAATTTCGATTTTTTTTTAATTTTTGAAAAATCAAAAATTGTGTCGGATCAAACTGAAAAAATTCAGATCATTCTTTGATGAATTTTAAGACATATTTGTTCCAATTAAATTTTTAACAAAATCCATAGTTTTCGAGAAAAAAATCTACAAATTCTCTCTTTGTCAATTAGTTTTTTCGAGTTGTTTTTGCTCCGGAAAAAAGTATACCCTTCGATCGACCATACAAGCGAGTTTTTTCTCTTTCAGAATGACCTAAGGAACGAGAAAAATCACGTCTGCTGGGTGTGCCCAAGAAAATTTTTCGCGACTTGCTCGGCTGGGTTGTTTTCGAAATACAGGATGGATATGCATCATACACATTATACGTACATTACAACGTGCAGTACACGGACGAATATAAGAATATCCCGTAAGTCGTATATAATGCATATAAAGCTCGCGCAGTTCGGAATACCAAGAGAGGAGGAGTCGTCGTCGAGAGGACGCGAGACACGAGCGGCTCGATAAAGAGTTGCAGTAAAACCTGCAACGAGCTCACGTCGTCGTCGCCGTCGGTGTATAAGTGTGTGACGCACATCCGAGAGAGAAAGAGAGATAGAGAGACAGGGCGAGAAAAGGATGAGGTGCTGAAAAGCCGAGTCTTCTTTAGCAGCGCGTGTCGCGCGCTATACTCACTCTGAATACAATCGAATTTTATTCAAATGCGCGCGAGCGAGGAAAGGAGCGTTGACCGACGACGAGAAATCGTCGACGTCTCTCTCTCTCTCTCTTTCTCTCTCGCGATCAGGATTTTCTCGCAACCGCCGAGCGATTACATCGAATCGAGAGACGTTGACGCCGTCGAGCCACTATACAGATGCAATAGACGTACACATATATACGTATATAAATGTATATGTGATGTGTATAGTAAGAGATAGAGAGAGAGGATCTCACGAGCGTGACGGAAGCGCACCGATTTATTGCGATTTTCTGACGTTATAGAGTCCTCCCCCCCTTCTCCCACCCCCCGTTTTTGCAACCACGCCGTGTCTCGAGCGAATACACACAGATCTCGAGCGCCTTTCGCTCTCGCTCTCTATATACGTATGCAGGCGAGATCTCGCGTGCGAAAACACGTGAGCCGCTTGTAGCGCAGTGTGTAATTCCATCCGTTTCTCATAGCCGGCTCTCCTCGGCTCGCGCCTTATCTCCGCGCCTGCCTTTTTTTATCGAGCTGAATTATAAGGGCTGCTGTTGCAACTTGCGCCAGACAACCCGATTCTTCCTATGCGCGGCTTGGCGAGTGTGTACAGAGCAATAGAGCTTGTACGGTATATATATATATATACGTGTGATTTCGAGGCTTGTATCTGCATCGAGCCGCGGCTGCCGTATGGGAAAAACGCAAGGCGCCGGTATACGTATGCTGCAACGAGATCGGCCGCGCGAGATGGCATGATTTATCGCGGCGCGAAGCTCATATTTTAGCTGTGTAGCTTTTTCGCACTCCGCGAGAGATGGAGTTGAGGCGATAAAATTCCTCGTTCGCTTGTTATCTACATGGTTTTTTGCTTGTTATCGGTGGGTTGATGTTTCCTGTGGTGCTTTCGAAGGGATGATTATAACGTTCAAATTTCGCGCCGTAATTGGGATGGATGAAGAAGCTGCAGATTTGGTTGTAACTATATAGTGGGGAAAATAAAGTTTTGACGAAACGCAAATCGAGTGTTGGCTGCTGGTATGTGATTATCTACAGTTTCGCTAATTTTGAACTTGATGTATTTAAATTACATAATTTTGAGATAGATATATAAGCCTCGACTACTAGGTTTGAAAAAGCTTAAATATAAAAGAAAACATAATTTAGATAGGTGTTATCCAAAGTGTATATTCCGCGTAATAGAAATCGATTGTAATCGCAGATAATTATGTCTTGATTTTTCGAAATTTCAATTTCGCTATTACTCGCTTCAAGAAAATTAACTGTGCTTATCCACCTGCCATCTCGTGGCGCGAAATTCGAATGTTTAATCGACTTCGGCATCCCCCCCCGTCCCCCCTGGGAAAGAAAATTAATACTCCACTTACTGAGCTTATCGCGTGCCGCACTAAAATTAACGATCCTCTCCGCTGTAATATTTCGCATGCATTTGTAATAACAGCGCTCGAAAAGAGCAGCGATGTTTCTCATCAATTTGAATAGAGCGCATTGAAAGAATTTACACCGCAACTGCTTATAACCGTATATACACGGCTAGTCCCATTTTAATGAACTGCCTGTCGTTTTCGCTATCATCAGCGGCAATTAAAAAAGAAACAAAATAAAAATCAAGAATGAGAATTCATTTCAATGCAGAACGAAGATCAAATTAAGCGATACCTATATATACACCGCGCGAGAGCAGATCAGCGGAGCGATAGGATTGAGAGACCGGCGCTGATGTTGGCGCAACAGGCAATCGCGCATATAACTGCGAAATTCGCCCCAACGAAATGAAATCCAAGATCAAAACAATACGCGCCGAAAAAAAATTGGCAAACTCTCCAAGACAGAGAGATGAAATTTCTTTTCGTGTCTGGCGGCTACGCTCTGACGAAATATCCTCCTCCGGTATATACTTATATGCATATACCTACACGAGAGCCCAGGAGCCAGACAAAACGTGTATTATACCCACAGTCTACGACTCGCGTATGGTATTGTGTCTTTCGCCTCGTAGCAGAGTCGATGGGCGTCGATGCGATTTTTTCCCCCCTTTCGCGCGAGTCGCTCTCGCGCAGGCACACATATAACGCGCGGCCCGCAGCGCAGCTATACTTTACAAGTTCGGCCCCGAAAGTCACGCTCGCGTCGTTTGTCTTTCCGGCCAAGCGGTCGCGGCGCGCACGTTTTGCAAGAGCGCCGGAGCGGCTTTCCTACATACGTGTATATAGATGTACATATAGCAGTATACGTATACGTGTACGTATGTGCACTTAAATCGTCGAAGCAATTGTGAGAGGAGACGCTCGAGAGATTTTATCTCACCGCCGACGTGTATATATGTGTATATATATATATATATACGGCATCTGTAAACTCGTGTATAATGCATATATACATGTATATACATAGCGGCAGGTGGATCCCGAGTCGCGGTGACAACTGTGCCGCTCGTTGGGAAACATGCTCTCGCCGACTTTATTGAGTCGCCCGGCTGTGCACGGCTGCCGCCGCCGCTTTTAGTAATAGATAGAGACGGCGATTTATAGCGGAGAGATCCCCCGAGAGAGATGCATCGGCGCTAACGCGCGATTCGTCTTCTCCTTATTGTTTCATTGCGAGCCGGCGCTGATGGCTCACTCCGATTGCCCCGGGATGATCGACGGCGCGAAAATTCAATGTTGCGCACGATTTTCGAGAGGGAGCCCCGTGTGCCTATACTTGTATAGCCTTGTTGGAAATTTGAATTTCGCGCCAAGGTGTATGTGTAGCATTGTCGATGGTGGTAAATGAAAAATTGACTGTTTCGGTGGTATAGCTGACTAATAATAGAAATGGAATTGCAGCAAACCACGAGATGCTCGTCCTCCGTTATGCAACAATTATTCGCTTTACAAAGTTTCAAGTTTAGGCTTTAAGGAGGGCAAGCATCCCGCGGTTTCTTGTACTTTCATTTCTGTTATTACAGTTGTAAGCAAATTAGTTGCTTCTCCTCCGCTATTTTTCATTAACTCCCGGAGCTTCTTAAGCGCTATTCTTTTTTCTTCTGCTATAGTCCTTAGATCGTGTTGTTTGTTGCGAGAAAAATAAGGCTGCCTCAACGCACGTTGAATAATAATATATACCTTTACGTAAACCTTAAACATGTGTTACGCAATGGTCGCTTAATTTTCAAACTCGTACGAGCATTATTATGTTCGAATAATTAACGAATTAAAATATCATCACCCTCAAACACATTGTTACGATTTTCGCAATGATTTCGACCAACCGAAACCGTTAACATTCCACCCGACTAATTTCCCTCGTATTAATATTCATATAATACACGTAATGCCGTAATTTACACTCTGCCTACTAAAAATTTTAGAAAATATAATCTCGCTCTCGCGCAGCCGCCTAAAAACTCGTCTACGACCCATTTTCTCTCGGACCAAACGAAGACACTGTCGCGCGCGCGAAATTTTCCCGTTTTTTCCCCCCATCGAGCGCCGTCAAGATCGAAGCGCGAGTGAATCCATCTCTCTCTCTCTCTCGATGTAGTTTATAGACCGGTCGGCGCGCGCCGAGCTCCGCGCGCGAGCGAAAATGAAAAAGAGTTTCCCTGGCCGACGTCCGAGCCGCTTTCTAGACAATTACCTCGATGAGTAGCCAAGTAAAGGGCTCATCACTTTAGGCTACTGACACAAAAAAACAACAAGTCCCGCGGACTTTCGCAAAATCCATATACACCATGTATCTATATCTATATCTTTCAAATCTCGCGTGTATCGAGAGTAAGCCTCGTTTGAATAGGCGGCCTTGATCCGGTTCAAAGCAATTACCCAACCCGAATGCATTTCATATGCGCCGTGTATTAGAGAAAGAAAGAGCCGCTACACACGGCGGGGGAGGGGAGGTTGAGAGAGAGAGAGAGAGAGATGAAAAAATTGCATCACGCCGAGAGTTTTCTCGCTAGACTCTCTTCCAGGCAGGCTGCTCCGGTTTTGCAACGCTGAGGCTTCTTCTTCTTCTTCTTCTCCTTCAGCGGCAGCGGCAGCAGCAGCGGCTTGTCTTGCAAGCACGACTTTTCGCAATTCGTGGATTAGCCGCGCTCACAATTTCGCTGTTTATCTTTAACAACGTGGCCAGTTCATTCTCGTAGCGACGAGGCTAATGAAGCGAGCGCGCTTAAACTAACAAAAAAATTAAGCCTTTTAAATCCCCCATGGTTGGGAATTAAGCATTTTTTTCTCTGTCTCTCGCTGCGTCTTCTCTCGTCTCCTTTCACTCGAACGAAAGGATCGTCGGCCGAAAAATCAGCGTTGCGCAGAGACGAGGTACGGAGCTCTTAACGAAATATTGCGTTTCATGTGTTAATGCTGGTAGAAATTTATTCGCACGTAATCTCGGCTCGAGAAGAATATTTTAAGTATTTTGCGCTGTTTACTGCGAATATTCTGTAAGTTATTGCGTAAAATGGGCATGGAAAAATTGGGATATTTTGAAAGAATTTTTAAAATGAAGTTTCGAACCAAAAGTCGGCGGCAGGACTCTGTACCTCTCTATAAGACCGTATAGTATAGCAGTTCAGCTGATTGACCGAATTGTTCTACTTTCCTTAACCTCAAAAAAATTTTTTATACACCGTAAATTGTTAATTGCACATAACTAGTATTTGCTTCAAATTTGCCACAACTTATTCTACATTTAATTATAATAATTTATCCCAGCTAATAAGTCCGATATTTGTTTAATTATACACGTTTCAATTTTCGTAAACAAAGATAAATAATAAAACTGAAAATATGATTAAGACAGCGATTGCTTTCGCGTACAGTGTTTCATAATGCAAAGATATTGTAATAATTGAATCAATAAAAAGTCAATATTCCGAGGTTACATGCGCCTGTGTACCTAAACAATGTCGAGCAATTATCAATTTACTTTTTTTACGATATGGAATAGATTGCAAGCAAACAATACGAGCCTACACAGAGCTCGAGGCGGAGTCGCAATCAGTCGCGTCGGCTCTGATAGCCTCTTAAAAGCATATCCATTATTATGCCCGACTCTGCATTGCCAATAGACCGCCTGCTTGTGAAATAAAAAGCATTTTTATTTTTATACCAAGCGTATATATAACACAACGACACGCGTCGATCGTATATACGAGACTATTTATAGCTCGGAAATTAACCAATCTATCGTCGCGTCCGATCGAAACCTTTCGTTGCATCTGCATAAAAATCGCGTTAAAATGCAAATAACACAAAAAGAAAATCAGCGCCCATTAAGCGATTTGCCGCCTTCCAAGTTCGACTGCGAGCGGTTGCAATATACATTCACGCTAAATCCGAACTTTCCACGTTACAGGACTCCTGATAGCGATAGCAGTCTCGGACGCGCTCAAGGCAACGAGGCCGAAGTTCAAGATAGCGACGTCGTCGACGACGACGACAAGCACCGAGGAACCTGCCGCCGGCGAGAGCTCCGACGATGACGCCGAGGTAACTGTGCACTTCATATTTTCTTCCTTCCCTTACCTCCACGTGTATAACGGCAAGCAAAACTTTGCTCGAGACGAGCAAACGTATACGCGCCAAATAAACGCGAATGGATCCATTACACTAAATAGAAAACATAAACAAAGTCGTTGTCTCTCTACATCCACGGCTGTGCGAACGGCGGCTCTATTTCGCAAAGTGTATGACGCATATCTCGGAGCTAGAACAGAGACGGAGAAGGAGACCAGCTGTTTCCCTGTCCGCCAACAAAAGAGACGACACTCAAAACAAACCTTGACATTCTGCGCGCGAGATCGCCGTGTAGGTGGCGTCGGGGCGGATTTTCCCACAGCTGCTCGTGAATATGCATGGCGCAGCCGCCTACAGACGGCGCCGCGCGCGCGCGCGCGCATCGGCTGTAAAAACGATGTTTATTATGTTGTGCCGACGATCGGAGAGAGTCTTCGATATGGCCGAGCAAAAACACGCCACCTCGCGATTTCGAGATATCGATTCATCGCGAGCCTTATACACTTCCTCGAGATAATCGCTGTATTGCGTCGTTTCTATGTGCCGATGATCGACTGATAATTACGCGGACGAGTATAAGAGCTTTTGTTTTGTCCGCGCTTAGGAATCGCGTTGTGGTTTGTGTATGTATATATAATAATATATAATAGGTGTATCGAGGATAATGTACTTATTTATATAAATATGCACACGTGCGACGACGGCGCGTTTGTAGGCCGCGTGGGAATGTGAACTTGGTGGGATATACATAATTGCGATTTGAAAATATACACGTGGAGTGTGTGTATACGGGATTTTTTGCAATCTGTATATGTGGTGTAAGAGTTGCGGTATTGTTGTATGGGAAATAATACTCTCGAAATTTTATTGGGAACTGGCGAACATTACGCACGCGCTATAAATTAATTGTTAGGTATGTGCACTAGTAAAAGTTGAGAATGAGCCAAGGAGTGGGAACGACACGCAGTTGATACCCTCGACTGATTATCGATTCCGTATGTGCATATATGAAAATTGCACAATACCGAAAGTAGAATTTGTAAATGCCAATTTGCGTAGTGAATTTCATTAGAATATTTTTAGATGGAGTGTCTATAGTCAATATTCACTAAACTCTTCACCCACAATTATCGTTCATTTCTCGCTGTTTATTTTTTATACGCACATTATACTGCTGCTCCATACAAGGACTAACGTTCAGATTTCCATCGAAAATTAACACCGTTCATTTTATTAACGAAGACCTAGCAAGGTTCGGATTATTCTCACGAAGAGTAGCACAATTCAAATTTTTTTTCAGAATGAACCAGTACAATTTTTGATTTTTCGAAAAGTCATGAAATCAAAATTTCGCAAAATATTCTAAATGACTCTAAAAAAAATAGGGAGCATTCTATGATGAATTCCAAGTCATTTTTAACGTAATTAAATTTTTATAAAGCCCATAGTTTTCGAGCAAAAAATCTGTGAATTCCTTTTTTTTTAATTATTTCCCGAATTTACATTCTCACCGAAATTTTGAAACGTACTCTTCGCGGAAATAATTTGAATCCTGCTAGTCTTCGTTAATAAACTGACTCGTGTAAATTTTCAATAGAAATCTGAACGGTCCTATTTTTCATACGGAGCGACAGTACATACAGCGTATACAAAAGTAACTTCCCGAAAATAATTCCACACGACAATCCCAACCCAAGTACCCAAGTACATCATTCAAATTTCCATCAAAATCGCGTAATCCCATGAGCATAGTTCACGAGACCGACGCGCGTAAATCGCTCGCGCGTCGAGAAACCGCGAGAGACGTACAGAGATTTGCAAAAGTTGCTATCCGTTACACCCAACTCGCTACGCCGAAACAAACTTCCAACCGAAAGTTATCTCTCCCGCCGCCAAAATGAAATATATACCAGTTTCCTCTCGGACTTTCTTATATACACACTCCGCGGCCATAGATCGCTAACTTTTCTTGTCGCCTTGTTTTCTCGCTATATATATATATATATATCACTATATATACATCACTATACACATAGCTCAACGCTCGCAGCTCCAACAGTTGCGACTCGCGAGCGACTTTCGAGGCGTTCGCCGTGACAATGTAAAAAAGTCGCGACAGCCTTAGAAGGATACGCGCGCACGCGCGCAAAGCTTCGCGATCGCATTCGCGAATCCGCGCGCGCGCGCGCGCAAATCTCGCTTGGCCAATATAACACACACCAGCTCGTTTTTTACGATGTTTAGAAGGGAAGACCGTAAAATCGCGATTAGGATAGCTGCTCTCGTCGAAGGTTGACTCGGGCGAATTATGCTCTCTCTCTTTCTCTCTCTAGTGCGTGTTGCGCTTGACGCAACCTTCGCTTCGTTATAATATAATACGTGTACAAGCTCGTTTGCATTATTTTTTTGTCTGCGTGTTTTTTTTTTGTTTTTTTTTTACTGAACGCTTGTTCCAATCGACACGAAATTTCAGCGATCGGTATCGCGCGCGACGTGCCTAATTTCGCCTCCTCGATATTAATTCAGTACACACAATGGAGCTGAATTGGACTTTTTATGATATATATAGACACGCGCTAGGGTATATAGGCGGCGTTATACAATGCGAGTACACGGCGTGAATTTCATAAGGCGAGAGAGAGTGAGAGTGAGAGAGTCGTTTACAAAGGAATTATATATAAATGTTCTCTCGAGACGTTATATACGTATACAAAGTCGACACACGCGTAACTATCGCGTATCCCACGTTTACGAGCTTTTCACGCACTCCAGTTATGTGATAATTTTATGGAAGTTCCGATGATCTTGCGGACACACTAGTTGTACAATCTGTGCGGTTCAATCGTCGGTTGTACGTACCGACTGTACACCTTACACGCCGCTTAACAATTGCTCTCCTCAAATTACAACGTTTTCCAAGTGAGATGCATGAGAATCGCAAATACGCGTTTTCTCGCTGCGCCAGTTTAACCGTAGCGTTTCCTCGCGGAGCCGCTTCAGAAGCCATTGTACGTGTATCGTTTGAATTTTTATTTGCCGCCTAACTGCGTGCGAAAACGTCGTTTCGTATCTGCGTTGTGTGCACAGCAGAGTCGAGAAGTATTTTATTGTCTTTTCGAAATTGCAAAAGCCATTCGCGATAATACGTCCAATCGAGATAATTTATTCTGCGCTCATTCGATGAACTTGCAAATTGTAGTATACACGTGTACGTGCGTACAGCTTTTGCCGTTTTGAAACGCAAACGCCGTTCTAACGCGAGATCGTTTTCGAATCGAGTTGTTTGCTAAATGTCGCTGAAAAAATGATTGTTGCGTATATATTACGCGCCGCAACTGCGCGCGAGTCGCAATCACGCAGACTTCGTTTTGACTCGACGACGTCCGGTCGTGACTGTTTTTTTTTTTTTTTTTTCATAGATAGAGATACAACCTACGCTCTCCTGGAACGAAAAAAAAAATGTTAAACCGCATCGTAGCTGAAGCCAGCTTTCAACGCAACTGCGGCGATGTTTATGGCCGATTGGGAAATTAGGCGGTGAGGTGATTAAAAACGCACGCCTCACCTATATATACACGCAGTAAACACTCGTGTCCCATTTAATGAAGGTGGCACATTCCGGGCAAAATTTTATTTTTTTATTTAATTACTTTTTTTTTTGTTGAGCATGTGATCAAACTGAAAATTCGAGGATATTTGCTACTAGATTATAAAAAAATTGATGGAAAGGTATCATCAATTGTTCATAAATTTTTAATAAAAAGTAGCTGTCTTAATGTCATCACGTTCACCTTTTGATACGAACTAGATGCAAGATTAAAAAAAATTTGCGTTTTTCCGTCAAGTATATTGTATCCTTAGAAGGATAATTTAGAATTTAAAAATTTCAAAATTCGTAAATTAATGAGAAGAAACTAATCTCTTCGTTGAAGCTCAAATTTTTAGATTTTAACATCATTTTAATGCTATAAAAATATCAGTTTTGATCAATTCGCAGAAACCATCTAAAAACTATATATTTTAAATCAATAAAAAAAAAAAATTTTCGACCAAACTGCCGCCTCAAATCCAAGAAACTCTATCGTCCATACCCCCTCGACAGCACACCCGATTAAAAATGTTCAAACTTAATTTTTTTTTTCTTTTCATTTCCAGGCGACGACGACGTCCACGGCGGACGGCAACGCGACCTCGGGCCACACGCTGACGGGAATCCCGCAGATCGACTACATCTGGGATCCGAATCTGCCGCGCGAGCTCAACGGCTACAACCTCAGCGACTATCCGTTCTACGCCAGCATGCCCGAGGACATCGATTTCAAATGCGACGGGCTACACGACGGATTTTACGCAAGCGTACCCCATAAATGTCAGGTAATTCGAAGCGCGCTTGCGCCTACTTTGACTCCCACTTTATATATATATGCATTATATATATATATATGTATAAGGGGAGTTATATGGGAGGCCCCTGCGAGCGCGACGTTACGCCGCGTGATTTATTACGCACGAATATTATCATTAAGCTTGCGTAAGCGCAAAAGCCTCCCCCCTCCCCTCCCCTGCCACCGTGAAAACGACGCTCTATGCATCTGCGTAGAAAGTGTTAACTACCGCTCCGGGGAGATCGATGTGTTACATGCTACGCGTTGAATAATTATGCAGGAAGTGACGATTTTCTCGATACGAATGTTCCTTCGCGCTCGCTATGTGCACTCCGCGGACGCTTATAGCTATGCTACTGCGCGATTATGTTTACATATACAGCCGGCTACACCGTTCTACACTCGCGAGCGCTATATTCGGCGACTCGCGCACTTTCTTCGCCGTAGCTCTCCGATGAAAAAGAAAATTTCGTTGTTGTTTTTTTTTCTGTTCTCGTCGGCGTTACACTGTCGTCTCGTGAAATACAAGAATTCTTTACGAAAGCAACTTTTTTTGTATATTTTTTTTTGTATCGGACGCAAGAGCGCCACATCACGCGCTATGCGGTTACTTCCGCTCGAGATGCGAACGAAATCCGTATCGAATTCGTGTGTGTATAACGCACAGCTCTCGGGCGGGCGGTTAAAGCTGACGTCTCGGATCTTAATGCGGCGGTTCTCGAAGCACAACTTTTTGTCGGTCGCGCCGTTGAACTTTCCGTCGCGCTTTGCTTCTATATGTAGCGCACGCGCGAGAGAACTAAATTAACAGGCAACGACTCGTATTATATACTAAAAATACAGCTTTCTTGATTAACTGCATTCTCGCGAAGGCTTGGAAGAAATTCCGAGCCGCTTGTGTGTAGAGGACGAAAGAAATATTGTGCATAGGGATGTATATAGCTACACACGTTGAAGCGCGCGCGTCTGACCTATACCGGACATCATCTACTGCCAGAGCGCAGCGAATTAGCGCCGCGTCAATTAAGTGGAATCGCGAGCGTTAATTGATTTGTGCAATCCGCGTCCGTCGCTCATAATAAACAAGTCGTTAGAACGCACCGATGTTCCATCGGTAACTTCTCTCTATACATTATACTCCGACATAGTCATTACATCGGAGTCTTCGCGTTAATAGCGTAGTTCCACTTATTTTTTCTCTCTTCGATAGAACTTTCCTCCGTTCCTAGATACATATATACATCGTGTATCGGACGCGAAACTATCCGATAATTGCGAGCGAGCCGCATCCGCGGGAAGAAGAAGCCTCGAGCGGCTCCCTCGCTTCGTTCGAGACTTTCAATTACCGTATTATATACAATACAATATAAAAGTATCGCGTTGCAGATAGTCGAACCGAGAAAGATATATACCGCGGATCGCTTCGAGAGACTATCTCGCGGAGAGTGTATACACAAGCTTGTGCAAGCGAGCAGCGGCTCATTATTAAAATTACACAAAGAGCAAAAAGAGCGAGTCGCTCTAACGAGCCGCGAGTCGTCGTCGTAGACTATACGCTGTGTTACGCGATCTCGCGAAAGAGAGAGAGAGACGTTCAATTGGCCGCAGTAGCAGAAAATCCTCATTTGTATAATCAATGGCAATTCTTCTTTCTAGCGCGAGAAAGGCGCGTTGGCTCCTCCGTGTAATACGCGTATATATGTATATATGTATACACGCAGAGCCGCGTTCGCGCGAGATAAAACTCACAGCGCTCGTCTCTTCGCTCGTAAGAGATCCGCGATGCTGTGTCGTGCGGCGACGCGCTGTTTTTCCTATGGCAATTAAGAATGAGCCGAACCTTATTAGGGTCGCGCGCCTAATAAGGAGTCGCGACGAGGCTTCTGGTGCTGCTGCTGCTGCTGCTAAATTAATTTATTGCCCGGCGCGAAAGAGCGATGCCAACTTATGTGTATTCGAAAGATATCGCTGTGTGTTCTGTGTCTGCGGATACTCGCGAGAGCTGCAAAAACGACTTGCACATTAATCTCTCGGCTGCTCCTAGCTGCTGCATGTATTTCTTCATTCGGTCGTTTTCCCATATATATGTATATATATACACACACACACACAGAGGTGCAAGGAAGTGCTGGAACCGAAGTCACTGGGTCTTGTAAGCGTTGCTAAACATATATCGCTTTGTGCAGAAGCGTTTTCATGTCGCAATCGAGTATTTGGCGTGAGATGAGCTTTGCGGAATCGCAAAAGCTCGACGATGAAATGCTGCGGAATCGTGAGGAGAGAGAGAGACGTTCGAAGGTGAAGAATTAATTTGTTTGTGTCCGATGTGCGTTGGTAATTAATTCTTCGGTGATAATTTGACGACTTATTTGATGTATAAGTTTATTTTCGTTCAATTCGGAAAAACTTGAATATATGATTTCGTCTTGAGCTGTTGATGAGTATCTTGAGGATTAATTCATCGGTTAATTATTAATTAATTATTTTAATTCACTGATATATATATATAAATAAAAAAACTGATATAATATTATAAAGGATGCTTTTATCGCTTGACGGTGGTAATAAGGATTAAATGACTATATGCATCTCCAATTCGAGCCACGATATTTATTCTTTTTAGCCAAAGCTGATAGAAATTTAGTGTTTTGAATACCTCACTAGTAATTACTGTCTTAAGATAATAACGAATGTATTTTCTGTAATAGAGTGTCTTATTAACTTATGAATATTTATTCTATTCAACGAAGCAATTTTCATATCAAGTTTACACTTAATTGAATACATAACATTTTTTTCTTTTAATTCTACGCGTAACAGTTAATTATTGAAACTCAAAAAATTTCTTCCGATATACAGTTCAACTTCTCTGTATCCACAATCGTTACTTCTTGCAACTTGAATTTCCATAAATCTCAAACGAAGTACATCGCGGCCTCTACGAAAATTAAGCAACAATTCTATAAAAACCAGTATACCCATATTTTGACACCGCGACCAATCAGACCAGCCTCCTTAATTGTTACGAGAAAATCAGATGCCTTTCCACCGTCAGCGATAGTTACGCGCGCAGTGTGTAGTATCCGAGAAAATGCATAATGCAGGGAGAGCGCGCGCCGAGACTCGATTCTAAAAATCAGTAAAACCAATCCGTATAATATATAAACACACGTTCACCCGCTGATGCTTCGAGTATAGAATGTTAATTCATTGAATTACCAGATCCTGTATAACAACGCGATAATCAGTCATCTCTCGGGGCGGCTGCGAAATGCACGCGAGAGAAGAAGAAAAAAGCCGGAATGCACCGCACGCGCGGCACACTCAGAGCCGGCAGAAAAACAAAGCATTAAATCCGACCTCGTAAATTCTTAACCAGAACCTAATTTCACTTCTCTCTCTCTCCCTCCGCAACTGAACGCGACATTATACAGATATATAAGAAAACGCAGCGGTGTATTGCATCGCTAACTCGCGCACAGGCGAGCGTCTAATACGCGTAACGCGAGAAAATACAACGGGAGACTCGCTGTCGTTTGCACATTGAAAAACATCCGACCTAATTGACTTTACAGCCGTTAAAATCGTTTATACATACAGAAAGAGTGGATAACATCGTGCGAACCGCATCCAACTCGTCGCTTGTCAAAACAATCGCCGCTACGTCTTTCGAACGCGAGGATTCCTGCGACGAAGCCGCGATGTTTACCCGACGTGTATATACCGTGTAAGACACGGCGCGATCCTTGGAATCGAATCTATCGACATCATCACGGGGGGGAGAGCAAAAAAAAAGAAACAGCTAAATCGATTCAGCACACTTTTACTCGAGAAAATCGAAAGCCGCGGCGCCGGCGATGATTTCACTTTCGATGATCGCATTGTGGCGTGTCATCGCGCCGTGAGAGCCGCCGCCGCCGTCGCGAGAGGGACGCGCGGACGATTTACAAGAGGTGTATATATATACACCTCGTGAGAAACGGATGGGTATCGCAACCGGATAACGGCCATATTACGCGCAGTTACAGCTTAATCCCGGGCACAGTCGCTTTTGCTTCGAGCTTCGAGCGGCTATACGTCGTCTATGAATTATTCAAGCTGCAGGCTGTATATAGTCTCGTCCTGAATAATCGTGTCGCAAATCCGAATCGGCGCATTGTTTCTAATTTCTCGAGAGGAGAAGAAGTCGCGGCTGCGACGTTGAAGATGGATCGCGAACGCGCTATTTATATACACCGTACGCACATAATTGTTGTGCGTTAATAGCGTATGCGCATAATTGAAAGCATGTGATACATACATATGTCGAGTTTCAATGAAAAAATGCACTTTTCTTTGGTCTAGAATTCGCAAAAAAATTTTTTAAGCTAGAGCTTTCGGACCAATGGGATTTTCTTCTGTAAGCCAAAAGATGATGAAAAATGCCGAGGAACATGCGAAATATAGGAATATGAAAATTTAACATGAGGGGGCATATGGAGGAAAAAGAAAAAATTGGCTATTTGGATTTTTATTATTTTTTTTTAAATGGACATAACTTTTGATCAGAGCATCGAAACTTGGTATATTTTTTTTTTAATTAAAGCTCTTTTGTAATACTTTATTATAGTGTTATTCGAAATTTTATTGATGCCTCGGGAACATTCGTATAGCCGTTATTATTCCAGTGTTTTGACGCATTAATTTTCTGTAAAAAAAAAGCGTAAAATATGGCTCAGAAAAATGGTTACTATAGTAATTTTTCCCATGTTCCTCTGCACTTTTGACTATCTTACGGCTCACAGAAGAAAGTCTGATCGGTCCGAGACCTCTGGCTTTAAAAAATCTTTTTCGATTTCTAGACCAAAGAAATTCGACATATATATACAGCGCGTATACAAGAGCGAACATTCCAAAAGCGCGAATGTGGCGCGCACGTGTGCGTCGATCGAAAAAAAAAAAACAATAAGACACGAGCCGTTCGCAATTTCAATGCACTCTGTACAGTGCGTAGTGCGATGGTCACGGGGCTGCAGCTCTTTCTCTCGCGCGCGAGATGCCTCGCGACGAAACATTGAGACGAAAATCGCGCGTTATACAATACGGTCGCCAGGCGCGAGGCTGCTGCAATTTTCCAATAAACGATTTTAAATGAACATCCGCTGCCGCGCGCGCGCGCAACGGCTCTCGGTTTCATAACGATTTTCCATCTGGGTAAACAGCCCCGCGGTCTCCCCGCTAATTCGCCTGACAAAGTCGTCGACGACGAGCGAAGCATTTCGTAACGCGTCGGGATATGATCGTCGCGCCGCGTCGCACAGATGCTGAAATTTTTCAAGGCTTCGCATCAGCCGCTCGAGAAAAATGTAGCAGAAGTATATCTGCATATATATATATATATATATATATATATATATATATATATATATAAATCGGGTATTTTGAATGCATCCCTATAATAAACTACCCTTCGCTAGCGCATTCAAAATTCCGCTTTTGGAATTCCATATTTAAAAATAACCCTATACTACCCCTACTTTCGGCGCATTCAAAATACCCGATTTATGTATTTATATATTATATATATATATATATATATAGCGCGTTTAGTCTGAAATTCGTGCTTTATGTTACACGCATCGAGTACGCCGTCGACGCGGCGCATCGAGAAAGGCGCACTTCCGACAGCCACGGCTCGCGGATCCTTCCGTCTTCCCCGCCAGAGTATATATACATGTATATATAGAGCGGACACGGAGCAGCGAAGCGGTCCACGCGCCGCGAGGCGCTATTGTCATGCAAATCTCTCGGAGGCGTCGCGGAACTTGCTCGAAGCGATGGTTAGAAAAAACAGCGGGTTTCTCCTAATTCTATAGAGATCTATCGGGGATCGACTCGCGCGCACGACGGCAGGCTCTCTCGCGTGCTCTCGACGTTGCTCGATTTTTTTTTTTTTTTCGTCAGCGCGTATTTTGTCGTGATGCGCTGCGGTCGTGTGCGATGGTAATTGAAATGGGGGGAGGGGAGGTGATCGTCGGGTTCACGGGATTATTGTTATTGCTTTTGAATGTAAAATTCCGTTTCATTGTGTGAAAGTGAAATTGATTGGCTTTTATCGACGTAAACAACGATTGTAGTGTAATAGAAAGGATGATATTAAGAAATTATGTTGGTTAATAAATTGGTCTCCCATAATATTGAAGTACACATTGTCTATTTAACTTAACGTACCGTAGAATTAGAGATGCACACTCTTGCAAAAATAAAAAACAAAATTGAACGCAAACGACTCTATTCCAATCACATTCGCAGAATCCATTCGAATCTCGAGATGCATAATACTGATTCCACGAGATTTTTCTTTCTCGTTGAAAAGAGTATTGTCGCGCGAGTGCTCGCGCGGAGTGGAACGTTAAATAACCCATACTCGAGCGTGAAAATTCAATCGCGCGTTCCTCGATCAAGGTGAAAACGAAATGAACGCCGGGCACAATGGGCGATAAAGCATAATGCACGCGATGGTACATAAAATATTTCGAGCTTGCGTAGGCATCTCGTATATACAAGCGCATATACGCGCAGGATTAATACGAGTTTCTCTGTACCTCTTTAAAGGTGGACGCTAATGAGCGTATAATAAATTTAGTCGTGAATTTAACGAGGAAAATAGTTGTAAATAACTGGCAAAGTGTTAAATTTTACCTCGTCATTAATTTATAACATCGGCGGATAAGGCAGGCCGCGGAGGTTCGCCGATCGACGCGCGGAATGACCGCAGGCGCGACGAGAGTAGTCTCGTGTATATGATTACAGCCAAGCGCGCGTTGTACAATGTGCGCACGTGTATAGTTATATACTGCGTGTACATTTTTGTCTCTCCTCGAAAATTAGGGGCGTAAAATCGGTGGGTAAAAAATCTATCTATACATGCATGTGCTTTAAAGTGACATTTTTGCGAATTTAACGAGGCGACTTGCACACCGCATTGATTAGCAAACGCGCGACGACGTGCAATTACAGTCTCTTCGAGAAACGTTAAATTACGTGTTACATAGTTTTCGGCTTTACGATACATGACTCCATTTTCGTCAGGCGTGTATCCGCGCATTTTTTCCCCCCGAATATTTGTATAGCAGTATAATTTAGAGAGACATTCCAACGTTTACGACGGATCGTGTATATACAGATAATTCGAGTGAAACCTTTCCGTAAGAGTCGTTTTTTTCTCGCGTTTATTATACATATTGGAGAAAATCCATAAAATTAATTCAGACCCAAAATTGTCGCGAGATCGAAAGAAAAATGCCGGACTGTACACCTACCGGATCACTTTCTTATTTTATATTTCTTTGCACCGTGTACAAAGTATACGTGTAAATTTAAATAATCCATGCCGTTCCATCAATTTTGTTGGATCACTGTATTCAACAAGAGAATAATCCTTCGAAATTTTTAAGTTTAGAAGCCTAAAGACTGAATTAATTTTATAGATTTTCGTATACAGCATCGATGAAGCCAACTCTGTAACAGGTGCCGCAGGCGAAAATTAATCCGGATTATATATCCAACAATTGGATCCCATAAAAATCATTCTCGACAATTAGATCAGAACTGTACACAATTTGTGTACATAACAAACAGTAAAATTGGTCAGACTTATTAGATAATATAAAATCGCGTACAATAAAAATTAATGACCGAATTAAATGCGGTTCTCTCATTATCTAATTGAATAAGCTTATCAAATCAATCCACGAATGCTGCAGTCTCTATCGTGCTTTTTGCACGAGATAGTCAAATTTTAACTCATGACAATAAAAGCACACATTATATTAGATTACATAAAATGGTATATCAAGCGGTGTATAGATTAGGAAAAAAAAACTTACAAAACGAGATTGGTTTCTCATCTACTTACGCAATTGATTATCGATTTACGCGCTATAAACGTTTTTCTACAAAAATCCAAGCGATTATCTAAGTAAATGCCCATTAATTTGATATAATAGCCGATATTAATGGCCGGCGTTAATAGGATAAAAATGTCGAGATTTTTTAAGTACTTCCATTAAAAGCATAGTACTAAAGAAGTGCTCTTATGGAATGGATTCTTAGCGTGGAAGTAAAGTAAATATATCTTATAGGTCGCAGGTGATTGCGTCGACGTAGGGAAGAGTAACCTGCTAATTTTACGACCGATGATTTTGATTGTTATGTACTACTGTTACTTTTTTTGCCTCTTGCCACTGTAGCTTACTAGAAGTAGTTAGATTTAAAAAAGTAAAGTTGTCATTCATAGAACAATTCGATTCGTATATATACCCGTTGAATTTCAAAAATAAACTATTGATGTCGTTACGACAATCTATATAGTCTGTCATCGGCAATTACACACTGCTACTTCAAAATAATTTTCGGTTTCTTCTAAATGAGAAAATCCATGAAAAAAACTTGGTTCTCGTGCGCAACTGCAACACTGTGTCCAATCCATCTCCAACGGGGTCCAAGCGCTACAAATCCCTGTCAACATTTCATATTTTCATACTGTACTAGGGTGAACAATCTAATCAACTGGACACTGACCTAAACATGGACACTCGTGCAGTAAATCAATTTTAAATGTAACAAACATTGGGTTGTTTTTTGCATTTAAAATTGATTTACTGTGCGAGTGTCTACTGGTCTCTATTCTTAAGTGTCCATCTATTGGGCTATTTACCCTATATTGAACAGCCTATTGTATAAACTGTACAGCAAAAAAAATTCTACCTCACTACATAATGACACTAGCACGCAAGTGCATTTGCCCCCCGCATAGTACACGTAGGCGTACAGAAAAGTCCGTGTGTGTGTGTGTGTGTTAGTATATATATATATATACAGTATACAAACAGAGGTCGAGCGCACGACGCGTTCACGGAGGATGCCACTCTCGGTTTCTAGATGATTCTCCGGCTGCGCGCGGGGATATAATACAGCTCGCGCGCGCGAGACAAGCAATCCAGCTCACACTGCAACAGCAGCGACGCAGCAGCGATATCATTACGCGCCGCTGCACATCCTATATACGTTTGTATATACATTTACGTGTAGACGTTAACTCGCGCGCCCGCGCAGTGCCGTACGGCGGACCATTATGTACAGCGAGACAGCTGTAGAGACAACGGCGGCCGCAATTACGTCGCGAGCCGCGCGCCGTTTACGCACTGTATAGAGCTGCAACGCCGGCTATACGCTATATATATATTGCATATAATATATATATATATATATATATATATATGTGTGTGTGTGTGTGTGTGTGTGTGTGTGTGTGTGTGTGTGTGTGTGTGTGTGTGTGTGTGGCCAGTTCTCATAGACATCGCACTTTTCGGGGGTCTAGAAATCGAAAATTTTTTTTTCACGCCAGAGGTTTCGAACCGATCAGACTTTCTTCTGTTAGCTGATAGATAGCAAAAAATGCAGAGGAATATGCGAAACATGGAACATTAGAATTTTACATGGGGATTAGGTACACGGAAAAAAAGAAAATCGGCTATTCGGATTTTTATTTACTTTTTTTTTGTCAAACAGACATAACTCTTGATAAAAAAAAAACGTAAAATAACTCAGAAATATGGTTACTAGTAACTTTTCCCATGTTCCTCTGCACTTTTGAATATCTTTTGGCTTACAGAAGAAAGTCTCGTCGGTCCGAAACCTTTCGCTTCAAAAATAAAATTTCGATTTCTGGACCCCCGGAAAAGTGCATTTTTCTATGAGAATCGGTCATATATATATACAGGGCCGCGCGCGCGACACGGGCGTGAAAGCGAGTATACCGTGACTGGCGGTCAGCTCCGAACTGCTCTCCAGCTCTAATAATCGACGATATATAATATATACACATAAATCGGTTGGACTCGCGCGGCTGTATAGTTTCATTAATGCCCAGCGATTGTGGTGCGCACCCGCGGCTGCTATGGAAAAGCTCTCGCTCGATCGAGATATCGCGCCGGCGATTTTCTTTTTTATTCCTACGATTATTGGCTCTCGCGCGGTTGTATTATATTCTGTATGTGTACAGCACGTGTATATATATATATGTATCTGGTATATATATACACGCGGGTGTACCGGCTCTTTCTCCATACTCCGCGCGCTGCGGCCGCTTATGTAAAATTGATTTTTCTTGCTAGACACGCGCGGCCCAATACCCGATTATTGCATTAGATAATTTCCCCCCTATCATTCGGTGGGCATGTAATAAGTATAGGCTTACCATGGGCGCTCTCGCGCGGACATTTGCACTCTTGTTGTAGAAAAAGTATCCGGACTCCTGCATAGCTCCTATATATACACATTATGCGGCCTCCCCCCCTCCCCCTCCCCCGTCGTCGGGCTTTATGCATTATGCGCACATATAAATCAAAATTTTATGCATTCTCTGAAATATATATATAGATATATATTTATTCTCGAGACCTGATTGGAGGCGTAAAAAAAAGCCGGGTGGCTGTCGTCGCTGCGGGAGAAAGGATTTTTTTTTATAGGTGCATGACTCTCCCATGTATAATTTTATATATACCGTGCGATTGATATAAAAATCGGCGCGGTGGAAAAGTGCAGCGGCAGCAGCAGCGCTATTATAGCAGCGAGAGTGCAACAAAGCGGCTCATACTTCCATAATATATTTGTCGTTGTTACGTACATCGCAATTCCCCTCTTGTATTATACTCTGCACTGCGGCAGACTGCGCAGTGAAACGTTGCGCTCACTCGCATGTCGAAACGATCATCGCCCGAGTATTATACATGTTTATATGTATATATGTATATAGGGGGGTCCAACTCGCTCCGAATGTTCGTATACGGCGTGTATATGTGTAAATCTACCAAATTTCGGAAAAGTTGCAAAAAATTTTCTTGAAGGCACACCTACCAGACCTGTTTTTTCTCGTTTCTTAGGTTCATTCTCAAAGAAAAAAAACTCGCGTACATGACCGATCGTAGGGTATACCTTTTTTCGGAGCAAAAACTGACTCGAAAAAACGAGAAATAATTATCAAAAAAAGAGTTCATGGATTTTTTTCTCTAAAACTATGGACTTTTATAAAAATTTTATTGGAATAAAAATGTCTTAAAATTCATCAAAGAATTCTCCGAATTTTTTTCAGATTGATCCGATACAAGTTTTGATTTTTCGAAAAAAAACAAAATTTCGAAAACGTCTTTAAAAAATCTGAAAAATTTTCAGAGCGTTCTTTCGTGAATTTCAAGACATTTTTGTTGTAATGAAATATTTTTAAAAGACCGTAGTCTTCGAGACAAAAATCTATAAATTTTTTTTTAATAATTTCTCGTGTTTATCGAGTCGTTTTTGCTCCGGAAAAAAGAACACACTAAGATCAGCCATGCACGCGAATTTTTTCTCTTTCAGAATGATCATAAGGAACGAGAAGAAAAACAGGTCTGGTAGCTGTGCCTCCAAGATAATTTTTTCCAACTTTCCCATCCAAGTAATTGTTTCCGAAATTTGGTGGATTTACACATATATACCTGTATATACAGCAGTGGCAGGCTGTATAATAGCGGCTCTCCGCGAAAAGCCTTTTCCAACGAGACTCACACTAAATGCATAATATATATTATACACACTATATATATATATACATATGTGATACCAGGCGTCGACAGCTGCTGCGTTGCGCCGTACGTTATATACGGTGTGAATGCGCGACGCGCATTTTTATCGCCCGCGAGCGCATGCATGCAACGCCTAGAAAGAGAGTGACTGAGCGAGAGAGAGAGAGAACACTTCCGGATCGGCGCCGCGAGCGTTGTAGTATACCGCGCGGCAATTTAGCATAACACTTGAGCTAAGAGATCGAGCCTTTTTTTCGACTCTTTTTCCTCTCTCGGCTGAGCTGTTACGCGCGCCGCGTTTTCACTTTAACGCTCGAGTCTCGAGTCTCGCGCGCGAGAGAACGAGAGAGAGAGAGAGAGAGAGACAGAGACGCCGCACAAGATGCGATGTGGGGATATATACTTACACTTTATCTGGCCGGCTTTTGCAACAGCTGGCAATTTTACAGACTCACTACTGCCACTGCTATATATCGAAAAGAGAAAAGTCAGTTTTTCCCCGCGAAGTATAATATTCTCTTTTTAATGATCTGCCGCGCGCGCGCGCGCAGCTGGTTTTTGTTTGGCTAGATTTGTTTTACGGCGTGTATATACAGCGATGATAATGATAAGGGAGCAGAGAGGCTGAAAATATTTTGCGTAACGCGAGCCGCGCGTGTATGTACATATATATGTGTGTATATAGTGTGGACGCAGATGGGTAGTCGCGAATTGCAAATGAATTGAAAATTGAAAACGTGGGTTTGATATATACCGATGGGCAAATATGTGCTTTCGAATTGCGTTTATTTTCAACGTAATTGTTAAACTGTCGAAAAGAATCGAACAGTATCAAAATAGCTCTTGATTACAATTATTTATGCACGAGGTATTCAATGCAATGAATTCCCTGCTCACCCACATGGGACAATTATGATTTTATCCAAGTCGACAAATTAATTGAGCATTACAATATTGTCAGACGTTACAATCGTTCAATTACATCAAATTATTGTGTTGTACTTTATAAAATGATTCTTAGATAACTACGCGATATACGCGTAATGTTCGTGTCGTATACGAATGTCGAACAAGCGATTAGTCTACGAAATGAAGATTCTATCTTATCGAAAGAGTTGTCCTAACGAGCGTACTAACGAGCGTCATAACGAGCGTCTAGATGCATATATATATAATACAAGCAGTCGAAGGGTGTATTTCACAAGCTTTGATTGTTATGTTGCTCTTGGTTCGACGATTTTATACAATACTTATATATATTGCAGAATTGGTTTTCCAACGAATGATCTCCTTTGTGCATTTTATTATCGATATATCTCGAGCCCGGCGACAATACGCGTTTCCCTGGCAAAACAAAAGTTAATGATCGTCATAAATTGCAATCACTCGTATATATACATATATATACATATACGCATTGGATTTAAAGTACGAGAGGTGCGCATTATACGCATAGGCTCGAGAGAGCCATTAAAATTAAGACGTTTTTTTCTCAAGAATGATACTCGCGCGACGACGATAATTCACGGCGATATCCGGCTCTCGCATTATAAATCCAGACCAGCTGTACATCGCGAATTTCCATTGCAGGTCTACCATCACTGCCTGTACGGGACGCGTTACGACTTCCTCTGCGCGAATTTCACGGCCTTCGACCAGAAGACCTTCATCTGCCATTTCGTCTCGGAGGTGGACTGCGCCAACTCGAAGAAGTACTGGCACCGCAACGACGCCCTCTACAAGGCCGCCGACTCGACGACGACCTCGACCTCGACGACGTCCACGACGACGACGTCCACCACGAGTCAGCCGAGCCTCGAGAAGGGCGAGCGGCCGGCGAGTCGCGACCGGGAGCTGCCGCCCCGCCGGCGACGGCCGCCAGTACGGCGACCGGCCTACGACTACTACGACGACGAGTACTACGACGACGACTACGACAGGAGCCGGTCGCGGGGCTACAATCGCCGAGACTACGACGACTACGAGGACAGGAAGTACAGGCGGGACCGCGACCGGGAGATCGAGTATCGGCACCGGGACTTCCGGGGCCGGGACCGGGACCGGCTGCCGATGCGGGGCAACCGGCGGGATCCCGCCAGAGCCAGGGATCCCATCGACGACGAGCCCATCAGGCCCCGAGTCCGGGACCAGGACTCCTCGAGGACCAGGGACGTCGAGGACCGCGTGAGGGACGGCGACGACAGGAGATACTCCGACAAGAGGTACGATAAATATGCACAAGCTTTGCAGCCGTATAGACTCGCTTTACGATTGGAAGGGAGCGCGCAATTCTCTGCGGATGCTGGCAACGATCGGGAATAATAATCGAGCCGATCTCTCGGCAATCGCTGTGTATAGGTGCGCTGGTGTGTGGCAAGACGTGGAGATACTACCAATTCCAGCCACTGAATGTACACCGATGTAACGCGCCTTTCGCCATCGTTTGTTTATAATGCATTTGCGCGACGTGGCGCAACGCCAACGCTCCCGCTAAACAAGCCCAATTAACATTTCAATGGATTTTTCAAGGTTCAAAGACGACTACGACGAGAAGGAGCCGGGATCGGCGACGAACGCCGGCAACGCCGACGGACTGGTCAAACCCGCGGCGCCGCCCGCCTCGGTCTACGCCAGGCCCAGAGCACCGCCGAAATTCCGCAGACCCGTACCCCTGCACGAGCAGGACAAGTACGCCTACTCGACCAGCACGACCGCCCGCGCTCCGATTGGTAATTTTTCTTCTAATAATGGGGATTAACGTAATAGCCGATTTTATATAGGAGTAAAACTTGCACGAGTATATCGAAGTATTTATAACGCATAAATTTTAAGTGGTTTTTTTTTTTAAACTGGACCTCGCCACGGAAATTCCACCCTGATGTATACTAAAATTTTTTTATTTGTAATAGGTAGATTTGTATCTTTGTTCTAAGGCATACAATCATCAGTTTCAACTGAAAATGTTCAATTATAGAGCGGGCAATTTTTTGATTAAGTACATAGATTTTTTTTACAAAAATGCTGTTTGAGAGACTTGTGAATTATAAATTTTCAACAAGTTTCTTGTACAAAACATTTTAGCGAATCCTACTCAAAAATTTTTTATTTGCTTCAACATTTTTAGAAAAAGAGTTAATATTTTCTCTTACGATAAGGATTATGGTAAACGTTGTTTATTTATAAATATTATTAAAATGAGTATTTTTTAATCACTCTTAATAAATGATTTCAAATTAGAATTATCTTAGCTTCATATTTATAACTGCTATAATAAATTATTGTTAATTAATATTTTTAAAATATTTAAACACATTTTTACGTCTGACTTAGTCGAAGCCCTGTACGCAAGCATTGATTTTCCTGTCACAATTTGAGTACACGCATAAATGTAATGCGCTCAAAATTTAATCAAAACCTGAAACTCCTGAAAGTTAAAAAAGTATAAAGAAACAGCTGAGAAGAAAAATTTTCAGTGAAAAGCTACCTTAAAGCATATATTTACATTCTAAATAATTACGATTTCAATTATGTTTATAGTCGCAAACTGTTCTCGGATAAAAATACTACGATTCAACCATACATTTTAGTCTCCCCTTCGAATCTCGTCTCTAAAGAACAAAATTTTCGAATTTCAGATGAGCCACGCAGACGACCCCCGGCCGTCGACGAGCTCGACGAGCCCCGCAGAAGACCCGCGGCGGTCGACGAGCTCGAGGAGCCGCGCAGCCGGCGACCCAGCGTCGACGGCTTGGACGAGAGCCGCAGCAGCAGGCGGCCCCTCGTCGACGATCTGGACGAGCCCCGCGGCCGCAGACCCGCGGCCGACGGCCTCCTCGAGGAGCCGCGTCGACGACCCCTCGTCGACGGCCTCGAGGAGCCCCGGCGACGGCCCATGATCGACAGTCTGGAGGAGCCGCCGCGCAGACGACCCCTGCTCGACAGCATGGAGGAGCCGCGCCGGCGACCCATCGTCAGCGACCCCCTGGACGACGACTATTACTACGACGACGAGCTGGAGGAGGTCAGGCCCCGCTGGATGATGCGCGGCAGGCCCCTGAGAGACCGTGATTTTACCGATAAACGATATCGCGATCGTCCCTTCAGGTAAGGTAACGTACACACAGCCGGACGGCTATCCTCCAGAACAACTATCCATCATCTCTGCATCTCCTTCTCTGCATCTCTATCCCTAACACTTGTGTCTCTTACATGTACTACATTATACACACCGCATGACCCATTCTTATACGCCTCTGACATATACTTACATATTAATATACATATCTTTAATGACGACTGCTCTGGCTGCGCTCATATACGTGCTTGATGTAAAGAATGTGTGTACTATACGTATGGAACGACGCATATGAAAGTCGTTCTCTTGCGAGTGTGACTAAAAAAAAAGCTTTCACCGAATTTTCTGGTCTAATTTCTTCGAGTTCGTTTAAAAGAAAGTAACAATGACTTAGGATAATTGCCTTACTTTTTCTGATTTCTCTAATTCGAAGCTCCTTTATCATCGATTTGATTGATTGTGGTATATGTGCTCTGTGTGAAGAAACTCCGACCTACTTTTTATCGCTGCATATCGCGCATAAGCATCTCGTTGTGTACATACGTGTATGTACATTGTACAATTTGTGGTCCGCTCTGTGAAAAAGTGTTGCTCTCTGGCGCCGCGCGACTCCGCACACGCGACGACGAGCATTTTCACACGAAGCTGCAGCGTGCAGTGTCTCGAGAAGTGTTAAATATACACATTACATCGATAAGATCAAAGCTTGAGAGTTCACCTTTCACCAGACGACTATTTCGTAATTCCCGTGTATATATATACACGCTAACGCACAGCTCGTTATTCCAGATCCAGATATCGCGACGACGAGGACGACGTGCGCCCACGCAAGCATCCGGAGAGATCGAGGGATCGATTTTACGAGCGGGACCGCGAGCGCGGCCGCGATCGGTCCCTCGATCGCAATAAGGATCGCGGCAGTGGCGGCGGCGTCGATCGGGATCGTCCCAGGAGCCAGGATCCCGACAAATCCGACAGGTCGTCCGTCTACGCTCGCGACAGGGAAAGCGAGCGCCCGCGCTCTCCAGCCAGAACGAAAGATCTTCCGGAGGTCACCGAGGCCCCCAATAAGAAGCCCGCCAGCATCTACGATCGCACCACCAGCGAGAAGCCGACCACCACCACCACCAGCACCACCACCCCAGCCAGCGTCAGCAGCAGCAGCAGCACCACCACCACGACCAGCACCACGACGACCACCAGCACGACCGAGCTCATACCTGAAAGAGAGACTATCATTCCCCAGCAGGAAGACCGACCTCAGAAGTACAGTTACGTCACCGGCCAACCCAAGTCGGAATTGAAGCAACATCAGCAGCAGCAAGAGACCAGCGCTGTCGATAAGGAAAAGTACTGGAAGCCCACGCTGGCACCCACCGAGACTGAAAATACCGAGAGGGAAGAGCCGCTCGAGGACTACCCGTCGGAGTACTACGACGACGTCGAGGAACCCGCTATAATTCCAGTACCACCACCCAGACCCACGATCAGAGTGATTAAGCGACCCTTCCTGCCGTCTCGCGGTGGTAACCCCAATCCACGAGGCCTATCCTCAGTTGGTTCCAAGGCTCTCTCCTCGCCCAGGGACTATCCGATCAAGCACTACATCAAACTCCAGACCACCACCGCCTCCTACGACGACGACATCAAGCAAGAGATCTACCAGGTGAAGGAGCGACCCTACGACACCAAGCAAAATTACAACAGCTACAAAACCGTCCAGCAGCCCGAGCTCGTCCAGAAACAGCAACATCAACAAGTCAACGACAACTACGAGGTCGCCGTAACCAGGCCTAGTCTGCGCAGACCCGAATCCGACATTCCCAAGAGACGACCAGCCGAGGTCCAGGACGTCGCCGTCTCGCAAAAGTCAAACTCCAACTGGTCGGCCGACTACGGTATCCAGGAGCAGAACAACGAGGCCAACAACAACCAGGCCAACGTCCGACACCAGTCCAACGACAATGCCAACCTCTACAGCTCGACCTACAAGAGCGACGACGTCCAGGAACAGCTCGGCCTGAACGGCAACTTCAAAGTCAAGCAGAAGATCAACGAGGTCACTCACCACAATCTCCAGGACATACCCGAGAGCGAGTACGACGTCACCCTCAACGAAGCTCTCGCGCCCAATCTCAGTCCAGAGCCGAGTATCCCCAGCGGATTCGTCCTCCCGCTACACCGGCAACTCGGCAGGGACGCGATCCTCCAGCCCTCGGAGAACACCTACAAGTTCACCAGACCCCTCAACTCCCAGCAGCACCAACAGCAGAAACAGCAGCAGCGACAGGCCCAACAACTCGCGCAACAGCAACATCTGCAGCAGCAGCAACAGCAGCAACAACAGCAACAAAGCGCTTTCGTCGCCACGACGCAGTTCGGCCAGCAGACGACGGACGTCGCGAGGACCAGCGACAGGACGATGGGGAAGACGGTCTACTTCAGGACGCCGGAAACCATCCAGATCAGCGGTACCCAGTACAGGCAGCAGAGGGGACACTGGGGCGACTACACGGGATTCTGAGAGCCGACGATGATGCATGTACCGAAGCTGTGACATTTTCTCGGACTTAACAATTTTGCAATCGATCCTTCTTTTCGCTGGAAAGCTATTATCTTTTTTATACGTCAGCGTTGGCACTCCGACGACAGCTCGTGTGTCTAGGCAGTGAGATTTCGACTGAGATTTTTTTTTTGTACATGATCTTCAATTCCTGCCACGCGTGTCTTCCGAGTACATCCAAATCTCGCGGGGGAACTGCAATGGGAATGAGCGAAATTCATCGTCGACGTTTCGTTTATTCGAGTTCGAATTGACATTCAATTATTTTTATACGCGAATTTCGTGGTGTGTTTTTTTTTATTTTTTTGTTTTCGACAATTAGTGCATCGGTCTTCTGCGAACGCGACTCGCGCACGGCAAGACGCGAATATTTATACGTATACGATCCAACGAAGCGGGGCATACGCTTTTTTTCTACACGGATGAGATGTAAACGATGGAAAGTGTGAGATGTGCGAAAATCTGTTGCGGATAAACAAATTTAAATTTTAAGTATACTGAAGGGCAGATGATGACCGGCACGTTGTGCCTAACGAGGCCATCACGGCCAGAAAGAAAAGCGGATTATTTTTTATTGTTTCAGAGATCTACTGCCCATTCGTGATACAGTATATAATCTGATTAATATACTCACTAAAATATGTTCTCGATGATAAGCAATTCTTATATTAACGATTTGTGTAATGGTGCAGAATTTATTAGAATGCGAGAGATACAATATAAATTATATATCGGTTTGAAAAATTATCAAAATGAAAAAAAATTTTTTTTAATTTAGGTAAACAATACGTAGGATACTTTTTTCTTGTAATAGTTACGTTGCAAAAATTATTATTAGTTGCATGTTGAATCTGGAAATTTTGACACGAGCGACCGACAAAACAAAGAGTACGATATATTCGTCGGAAAAAAAACACTGATATTATTTGCGTTTCGGAGATCTCGTAGTCTATATAAATGAAGAAAAGTATCTTGTTTCCTCACTGTTTCCATAATCAAATTTGTTTTGCTTTCCTCAGACATATACGCGAAAACTTGAGAGACCGATATAGTTGAGTTTACTTGACTTACAGTAACTTAGATTACGCGAATTTACATGATATTTTCAACCGTAGAATATTATTACTGATGTATGCGTTTGTGCAATATCTTACGATTACTTGATTTTTAAACTTGATTTAATGAAGTATCTGTTAATTTTAAATTTAAGGTTGAAACGCTCTCGAAAAAAATTTCTGCAAAAGCTTGAACTGCATATATTTTCAAACTCTGTATGTGTAAATACAGTAGAACATGTGACGAATTTCACGAATTTTTTTTTTCCATAAGTAAATTATTTTTATTACCTATTATATGCAACCGAAGCACGTGAGCCATTAACGATTTTTGAATACTCAACGTGCGACATTATAAGTAATTATCATGACGATTACGAGTAACGTTGAGTTTATTGATGCGTGCAATTTTTGTTTTGAACTTAATGTAAATTATGTCAATACAATATTATAATATAAAATGATGTTATTGTATATTATTTTCACTCAAACTCGTTAGCGTTATATCCCTTTTATTAGAAAAGTATACAAATATATCGAAGGATCTTCGCCAACTTTTACGAAGTATTTCAATTTAAAAAATTTCTAAATTTATAATGCTCTTATCTTCGCTTAGTATTTGTCAACAGTTCTGACAGAAAACGATCTACCGATTTTTTGAAATGCAAGAAAAAAAATTTTAATGCTTGCTTATTCGATGTAGTAATAAAATCAAACTAACCTCTGAACCAGCTAGGCTTCAAAACCGGCGACTGTGCAGCTATCACATTCTGATTTGTTTTGATTTTTATTTTGAAAGACTTCATTGTCTTTTTTATATTTGAATCACAGGTATCGGTCACCACTTGCCACTATACACCAATGCAGATATTGTTTAAGATACACAGGTAGATTTTGTCTCCCGCGCTTGTGAAACAGTCAAAACAAACTTTGTAAATCTCGATCGATCAACCGTTATAACTATAAGCGTGGTAGCGTGGTAGCGACCTGTTCGCTATATTACGTGTATATCCAGCATCCTTCAAGAAAGAGAGAGGAACGGTTTGAAGTATACGCGAAATGATATTTTCGCCATCTGCTCCTCAGTTCACGGCGTGAAGAATGGCGGCGAATTTGAATTGTGATCGATCATGAATTAGTGAGGTTTTCGAATAGATGATTTTGTTATAAATTTTTAGCAGACATCATTTTAGGAACAAATAAACCAAGGGACATGAACGTTTCGAAGAAATTTTATTTTACAATTGAAATAAATTACACAACGACAAATTAATCTCTCAACTGAAGTTCTTAAATATACAAAATAAAGAAAAACTGAAGGTTAATTTTTTGTCTCACATTCGGAAAAGTTAAAATATTCCAGGTATAATTTAATGGGATACATAATATATAAAATATTAAATCAATTTAATTATTTGTACAAGTGCAAAAGTACATAAATAGCAGTATTATAACATTTTAAAAACCATTGCTTAGAATTTATTTATACAATTTTTCGAGATAAAATTGCATAAATCGAGAGCAACAATAATAGTATAAATACTTTAGATAATAAAAGATTGATGAAACATTAATTTTAAATTCTCAATCAGTAGCACTTTTTATATTAGCAAAATTTTTTTAAAAAAGTTAACGCATTTTTATCGCACGAATTCGTAGGTATAAAAACAATGAAATTATTTTTTTAATTAGGCAAATCGCTTATTATTAATTTTCTAATTAAAATGTACTATACATCACAGTAAAGTATATAAAAATGTAATGCAACGATCACATACGACCTCTGGAGACCTGTTATATATAATTCATAGTTAGAGCATTGGACGTAATTTTAACCGCAATTTCAAAGCAAAACTATAATAATGATATTGCATTAATTTGTACGTAACTAGAAGAAAATTAAGGTTGTTCTTTTTTTAATAGAAATTACCACGGAAAAAATTAATTCTATTGTATGTTACCGAAGCATTACACAAGGCATTAACAGCAATGGCATTCAGTCAAAAGTGAATTTCAATCTTAAAAAGATCAATAGTTACAAACAAGATGAAGTATCAAATATCATGGTAAGATTCTGATCTAACTAACATTATTAAGTTCCATATACAAAATTTTATATTTGCTATTGTAATTTATACAAAGTGTGGTCCTCTCGCCCTCTATATCAAATTCTTTTCATTGTTTACATTTTAATGCATTTATTCCTTATTCGAAGTTTAAAGATAACATATATTATGCAACTTAGTCCAAACTTAAATATTTATTTATTTAAATTGTGAATGTGAAAACTACTCTCTTTGGCCATTAGGAAGAATTAAACACATTATACAGTTCTGTTAACAAATAGATTAAACAATCATCTGGCAAAGTATACCTTTAATTGAAACTAGCTGATTTCGTTATATGCAAAATTATGGGTCTTCGTAGTTTCGTGTCATGCAAATGATGACTTTCCTTCAGCGCATAAAGTTTTCTGTACAGAAAATACAAGAGTAGAAGAACAATTATTAGCCTATTTCCTTAGAAGACTGATTGAAGACGTGAATCAGTCTTTTATAAATAAATTTTTCTCTCAAATTAGCTAGGCTAATTAAACGAATGTGTGATGTGGCAAGAATGCACTTGAAATCATAAAAACAAATTATTTACACAACTGTTACTCAATAGTCAAAGAATTAGACAAGTTAAAATTACAGTAAAGATTTTAACATTAAATTTGACATAAAAAAGAATTTTTAATATGTTGATGTCCAAACTTTGTTTTGAAAAATTTACACTTGAACAGTAATCAATTGGTGTGCGAATATAATTGTCTAATCGTTAACTTCCTGAAACTGATCTCGACTTAACAAACAACAAAAACAATTACAAGTCCAAGCTATTTCAATAATTTAATAATTTCAATAATTGTAACTGAATCCAACCCTTTTCAATGCAATGAATACATAAAAAAATAATATTAAAACTTTAATGTGTGCTTCACTCGAAACTCGAATTTGAAGATTTTCAAGTAAATCACAGACACTTATCAACGTGAGAAATTTCTTTGTAACTTAATTATACCAACGTATCGGCAATCACATAACACATTTCGCATTCCTCACGAGAGAATCGAAACTATGCGCTTACATTCTATATAAAATTGGATACGTATATTTTGTCAGTGGTCTTGGGCACCATATCAAGAGTATTTAAAGATTCAATTACCACATTATTACATCCTAAATAACGTATAGAACATTATATGAAGCTACTGACCCGTTTGATCGTTAATTATATAAAAAAATTCTGTCTTTAGCGCATTATTTTTTGTTTCATACAGTTATGTTAAATGCAGTTCCTAGTCACTTTTTCCACTACGGATGTACATAAATATAATGCGAGTGACTATGCGAGTGATAGTTTCCTTGTTCGCAACATTTATACAATTCGCCTAGACGTCGGCGGTGAGCATCTCATTTACGTTTGCCACCCAAAACTTTAACACTCGAAAATAATAAAACTCTCTCTCCGTTACGCGCCTCGATCTTGTCTTTCACTGCCGATTAAAATTTCTTCCTATACCTCTAATCTACTACAATACACGGTCTCCGGGAAACTATGCCTCTCACACAGAAACTCCTTGACATTTGGCCTTTTCGCTGTACACAAACTCTCGCTCGTCTGACTACTTATCAAAAAATCCAACCGACGAATTTCAGGCTTCCGTTCTTCCTCCGTACATTTATTTTTGGATTCGTCGTCTTCGCGTCGTTCTCCTCTTCCACCTCCTCCTCCTCCTCTACCTCCTTCTCGACGGTCGATACAGAGGCGTACGCACTTAACATCGATTCTCGATCCTCGACAAAAAATAATCCACTCCCGTCCGGCAGCTCACTCGGGAATATTACATCCGCGCGGCTTTCGCAAGTTCGTCGTCCACCGAACAACAGGCTAAGAAGACACGCGCGCACACAGACTTGGGGAGAGGCTCGGCCGCCGAGTCAGTTCACGTTCTCGATGTAGTGCACACGATAGTTCTACGCGAGCGGCGGGTCGTCGTCGTCGGTGTCATCCCTCGTGACGAGGACACTGCCGTAGCGATTCTGGCGGAACTGCCGAAACCGCTGTATCCACTTGTACCGCCGCGCGCCGAAGTAGCCCAAGGCGCCAATTATGATGAGGCAGGTCGGCACCAGCAGGATCGCCGCCACGGAACTGCCGCCTGGAAAGAGAAGAAAATTGCCCAGACATTATTATCGTACGGAAAAGAGCGGCGGGAGTGACTCAGTGGGGACTGTTATATACATCGGGATTTCGCAATCGAGAAAATTGTGCTTGGGAAAATTGCAGCCGCGATCCCGAGCTCGCCGAGATATTGTATAGTCGCTAATTTGCATCTCATTCTATTGTACCGCATATATCGACAGCCGCAGCAGAACAAGGGCGTATTTCAGGACTCGCTTTCAGAAGGGCGTATCTCAGAATTCATTTTAACGAAGGCGTATCTCTCGCAGATATTACATTTATTTCGGGGCGTTTCTCTGCTGTAATCATATTTTGAATGACACGAATATTGCAAGAACAGATTTTTCGTAGCTTCATTATGTTTCAATTGTTTATCGACTATTGCAAGTATTTCCGTTTATATTATATAATCGAAAAAAAACTCGACTTTATTATATTTTTTTATAATTACAGCACTGCAAGGTGCTAACAATGCAAACAATTATATGAGAAATGAGGTTTACTATTTGCATTTTAATAATTTGAATAACCTTACTTCGTATTATAAAGTTTTATTTTGGAAGGCTTGTAATCGTCAGAAAATTTTTAAAAATTCATATATCAGCATAGCTCGCGCGAAACTTTCAAAGCTCCACTCAACGCGCGAGGCTTCAACAAAAATGTGGATTTCTAGATCAAACATCGTACTCGCGCCATAATTTACGCGAGGTAATAAAAAAAAAGTATTGCATTCTTTTTACGCTTTTACTTTGAGCGCGCGCAGCTCGCAAACGCGACGTCGCGGGCGGTTTACCGCTGGAAAATTTTGCGGATAAACGCAATCGCCGAGAGTGGCCCTTGCCGGAGCGAATTCTGCAGCGCAGCGATAGTATACGCCCTAGTTCGACGTGTGCGTAACGGGTATATATTAAAGAATGTTCTCTTGCCTTTTTCATCAACGAGCGGCTCTCCCGCCATGCCGCGTTCCTCGACGACAGGCGCAGGAGCTGCCGTGGTAGCTGTCTTGGTGCACCTCCCAGCGACGTACTCGTATCCAATCTTGCACGTGCATTTCGCGCCGCCCACGCTCTCCTGCTGGCATCTCTCGAATTCTCCGCAAGGCGACGCGTTGAGGGTCTCGGTGTTGCACGCCTGGCCGTACTTGCTCTGGCTGTCTGTAATAAGAGTCACGTCGCCAAAATCAAATTTTGTAATGTACAGCTTTATGGATTTCGAATTGTTGTTCTGTATTGACGAATGAAAGAAGCGATAAGGTTTCGGGCAAACTTGATTTCTGATACATTAAACTTGTACATTAATGTATAGAAGCAATGTCGCACATCGTAATGCATATATTGAATTAATTCATTTTGGTTGAACAAACACACATATTGCTCGTATCAATATTTCGCCAACGCTATCGAGTATCGATATTAATCAGCGATCAGGAACGCGCGTCTCATATTCTGTTTTGATATTGCAGTGAGAAGGACTAAAAGGCACGTGTGCGCAGCGCGAGAACATCAATTCCCGCACGTCGATCGTCGAGAGGCGATGCAAAAAAAGAGTACTGCGTCGGCCTAACGGCTCGCAAGTGTTACGCTGACGTTTAAAGAGCCTAGCAAAGAGCTGATCAGGCTCGCTTGTCTTCAATTTACAAGGCTGTAGAGTGTAGACTGTAGATATATATACGTATGTGCGCGAGCGCATCAATCACCTACCGATGAAGAAGAGAAACGGCCGTAAAAATGTATGGCAGGGGGGTGAAGGAACAGCTATACACCTCGAATAAGCTCTCGAAAGATACTGGAAGAGATTTAAAGCGGCTCGCGCGCATTGACGCCGAGGAGAGACAAAAAAAAAGCGAGGAAGAGAATATACTAGGAAGGGGGAGGCGAGGAAAGGGTAGAGAGAGAGAAGCATTATTTTCGTTCGCAACTATACTCATAGTTATAGTCCAGACTATGATGGCCGGAGATAAAAGCGAGGGCCACGATTGGCTGAATCAGTTAATTGAGAAGAGCCTCGATTTATCAAACAGAATGTACGGCATGGTTCAGTCAGGCCCCGTCGCCGAGAGAGAGAGTGAGAGAGAGAGAGAGATGAGTCAAGCGAATTAAGGAAGGTACTTTTGATTTAAGAGAACACGCTGGGGTATTAATTTCATAAGATTCTTCTAATACGCGCAGTGTATTGGACTGTATTCAAGTTTGTTCACAAGCAGTGTTGCGCCTATTCAATTAAGAATGCAGCGCTCTTTCAATTGCTTCGAGTTGCTATTCAGTGCGGCGTATGTGGGTAAATAAATTTTATCCACAGATATATCCTCGATATTTATACTTGGACGAAGACAGCTGTTGTAACGATTAAGATGAATTTTCTTTTTATTTCCGAGATAGAACGATACTAATCCACGGCCAACGGGAAATAAGTTGGTATATCTATGGGAGTTGACATTTTTTTTCAAGGGTGCCTACGCACTTGCAAGACTACTTTTCTGCGGTTCATTGGCCTGTTTAGACTGGGGGGAAAACGCGCCTTATCGCTTGTCAAACTTTTTTTCTGCTGAAACGTTGCAAGAAATATTCTGGATTTTTCGAATGCAATACTTCATAAAGTTTGAGTACACCAATGCGAATACAGCATTGCAAAAAACTTTAATGTAAATACAAAAACTAGTCAGATAATATATTTTCTTTATTTAAAAGTATATGCTTCAATCGATAATGCTTCAATCGATCATGAACAAAAATATATATTATAATCACTGAGAAGAAAATAGAAAAAATATCTATAAGTTATTAACTGAAAGAGATGAACTGATTATTTCCTATTTTTTGAATATAGAATATAAATTTTAAAAATTAATCAAATAATGTAGTATAAATAGACGCAAAAGAATATACATCTCAAAGCATACATTATCAATGAGGTATTTCAAGTTTTTATATTCTAAGTCTATGCACATTTTCAAGTAGGCAAGATTGCAAATTATCGTCTGAAAAAAACTATTTGTTCGTTTCGTAACGCTAAAAAGACATTTATGATTTAGAAGCCAATAAACTCCAACGACTTCCCACAAGATGCATCACAAAGCAAAATAACAATATTAAAGTGTTGAGTGAGAAAAACCGCAGGAAAAATGCAGAAATAAAACAAGGAAAAACTTCCAAGAATCACTATACCAACTGTTGAACTTTGTGCTATATAAAAAGAAAGTAAAGTATAGAACTAAACATTTTCTAAAATCAGCTTTTGCGATTTTCGTGCTCTTCCCAGTTGGTCCGAATGATGAGCCGTCGCGCAGGTCGTGTGCTCAAAGTTTCGCTGGCTCGATGCCGAAGTGCTTTTCGGCGCACAGCCGTAAGATAACTGCCATACTTTAGTCCCCCGTCACTTGCTCCATTCCTTCGACTGAGGAGTTTCATGACTTTCCCTCGTCACTTGCGAAACACTCCGTTTTTTTCATTCGTTTTCGCGCTCTTAGCGCACCCGAGTGCGATGATAGATACAACCTTAATTACCAACTGAACCAGTTATTTTCTATTATTTTACGCGTGTGCTTCGCTCTTTTTAAAATTAGTTGTCCGGAGGAATAAATAACAAACGAGAATAACGAGTATTAACGTCGAGTTACAGTGATTAATTGCCGAAAAAATGGTAATTTGGGAAATATTGTGAACCAGCTGGCTTCAGTTGCTTCGTTAATTGTTACTGAAGAAGGCAATGAAAAATTTGAAAATTTTTAGTTTTTATTATGATAGCAGTGAAGTCATATAATTATTTTAATAAATCTGTAATGTCGATGTGCCATGCATATTGGTTCATTATTCAGACGCGAGTATAACTTGTCATCATAAATAAACGTTTTAAGAGTATAGCATGAGACTTATGATCGATATAAGAAACATCATTTATCTTATCTTCGCATGCATCTTCGATATTTTTACTATCGCGCAATGATTATCTCGTTTTATTTCTTGTGAATCTCCCATGTTATGAGAGATTTTTGTTTTAAATTGCATTTATTTTCGCATGGTCTGTAAAAAATTCAATTTTCTTATAAAAAAAGTTTACGTTAATAGTATATTGTATCTGACTTGCATAAATTCACTGTCACGTCTATCCTTGACATTAGCAGGTCATTATTACCTAGCGAGGGTGATAGGTACGTGGAATTAATAAACTACTTATGCCACCGATAAACACGCGGATAGACATGGCAAAAGTGCGGATTCATGCTACATAAAGGGCCGGATAAAAAAAATTCAGAATTTAATTTTTTCTATATATTAGAATAATTATAAAAAAACAAATACAAGAACTTACACACGGGCTTTCAATTTTTCATATTGAATAAGCATATTATAATAAACAAATTTTTCTTAATTCATCGTGTTTGTTATATATTAAATGAAGTAATGGTAAATTTGTTTGTTTTTCTCTAATTTGTGATATAATTCGTAGATATTAGCTTTTTTATTCATTAAAGTGACATGTAGGATTCATGTATGAGTTTGAGAAAACTAAAAAAAGTTGTAAATGAATTTGCACTAGTTTTTTGGTTAAAACTGTTTTGTCATACATAAAACTGCTGATATTGAAATAAAATAAATGTTAAGTAATCACAAAATTAATCACAATCTCTAAAGGTGTAGTATTTAATTTATTAAAAATAACTATTCACATTAATGAGGGTATAATTAATGACTATAAGATAAATGAGCTTCAAAACAAGTTAGAGTATTCATACATCTCATTTAAAATAAAGAAAAATGTTTTTGCAGTTGTTGAAATATGCCATAAGCCATACTGACTGCTTACACGGCATACCTATAGAAAAAGTGAAAAGCTATATGAGTAAGCCTCATCTTACATGAGCGTCTCTAGCGATCATTTGTATTAAAAGAAAGGCGTATCTTCCTTGCGATCATTAAACGTTAAACCGGTTCATTTAACACGCATGTCCAATACTAATTTTTAAGCTAATTGAGCTGCCTTCTTTAGATATTATTAAGAAGGCAAACATCGCTGCATGATAAACTATTTTTTATCGCATTAGCAGTATCACATACTTCATGTGTATAATGTTATCGCACTGTTTACGCGCAAACTTTGTTGAGCCTTCAGAACGTCATTACAATAAATAACGAGATGATCAAAGAAGAATATACGCGAATTCTTCACAACGCTAAACGTCTTGGTTGGCCTGATCTTGAAGATAGCGATAATAATCCTTGACGCGGAAATCACGTGACTTTACACGCACGACCCGTTTCACCAACTCAACTATATATACCCTTTTTTATCCGTTCTCGCGTCCTTGCATTCCCTGACTGGCTCGCCAACTCGCACGAGCAAGTGTACACGCGACTGCCGTTCCCCCTTTGCGCATCATCATCATCATCATCATCATCATCATTATCTTTATCATCGTCGTCGTATTTGGATTTAAGAGCTGAGAAAAGATCACCAGGGACTTGGCAGCACAGAAAGCGAAACAATGCACCCGTTCACGAAGTTTCCAGGAAGTCAATGAAAAGGGCGGCACCAAGTTATCGCGCTTACGCTCCTCCTCTCTCTCTCTCTCTCTCTCTCTCTCTCTCTCTCTCTCTCTCTCTCTGTATATGTATATATATATATATATATCTCTCTCCTATACCCGTTTGTAGCTCTGGGAGGATGATATAAAGTACATATATATTCGCATGAGAGGTTGACTCTTTTCTTTTACGAGCTTTATCGTGTCAAATAAGTGTGCGCTCAGTACCCATCCACAAATACAACGTGGGAGATATAGACGAGCACTGCTCGATACTGTGGCTGTATAAGTCAGACAAGTATAGTTGATAAAATTGAAAAAAAGGAACGAAATTACGGCTTGTGTTTTATGTTAGTGATAAGCTATTGGGGTTTATAAAAAAAAGTGCACGGTTATATCTCGACGATTCTGACGTATTAAATGCCAAATTGGGCGATTAAAATAACCAGTAAAATACGGTCTGAGATGCAGATAAATGCAATTCGAATATAATATAATCCGCTAATTAAATTTTACAGCCCCATAAAAATTTTATTAATATAAAATAAATATCGCAATATATCGAGCGACAATATTGAAAATATTTGGTATAATAATCCGAAAATGTCGGTAATTTATATAATAAATGCTGTGCACACACCGAACAAATGAACCAACTGCACTAACGTCGCATAACATTTTGAAGGACATGGTAATACTTTAAATAGACAGAGATTCCCCTCTCGACGGAATAACCAATCTCCGCGTGCATTTACGAGCAGCGAATTCCGCATCAAAAAAATACGATTGCACTTTCCTTCCTAGAATGAGAGTAAGTAGCGAGGATATATCTCCGGAGAAAGAAAAGGAAGAAGAAAAGGAAGGCGTATTTTCACTCGCGGGTCGAATAAAAAAAGTTTATACGGGCGAGATTGCAGGCGTTACTCTAACATATACAGTCGACTGTACGGTGGTCTGCAGCGCGTTATACCAGCTTTATACCAGCGCCGAGGTGAAGTCCGAGCGTGTGTTATACGCCAGAACGCGGTCAGTCTCGCTCGGCTATATAGACGAATGACGGGTTCCAGCGATAACTTTTTGCCGGTATATATACGCAGCTCTTTTTCGTGATAAAAATTTCTGCGTCAACACGATCGCTTCTTTTTTTCCATGATTTTTATAATCGACAGTTAACCGACAGTCCTTCAGATTATGAAGGATAGAATTGTCGATTACAATTGAAGAGCCGCAAACGCACATTAATTTGATAATGTAATATTGGCTTGGTATACGACGTGAAGGGGAGAGGGGTGCGTCCAGCTAATCGAATTTCGAAAATCAATCATGATTTATTCTGTAATGCGCGTGGCCCTGAATCGAATCGAATACACGTACGCTATAGATTTCAATAATTTGATACGTTCATTTGACTGATATAAATAAAGTTTATTCGGCGCGCGTCATATTTTTGCAAGAGATCGGAAAGAGCTGTAAAGATTTGCAATACAATTATTTGCAATCGTAAATTCAGTTCGCCAGATTTCATTTGTATGTATAATTACAGTTGGATCTCGCACCAACGCTTTGCCGGGGCGCGAGATTAAAGAAAATTGCTGTTACGCAAGTATATAAACATTTAGAAATAAAACGTTTCATCACAAGGTAATTTCTGATCGGCAGAATATTTTGATACTGAAACAGTTATAGTTATGTATACCTAGAATTGTAAAATCCCAATAAAGAAATCCCGTTCCCCGGCGACGAGCGCGAGCGCCCGCGCGTGCTTTATGTAAGACTGAAATGGATAAGCAACACTATAAATAAGTATAGAAAATGCTGTCCAAGATTTTTCAAAGGCAAGGCAAACCGCTGGTACAGTGCAAAACAAGAAATATGAAATATGTAAAGCAGAACGGACATGTAGTATACATTTAATACGCGTGGAGGATGAATTATTCATGGACGTTTCACTGGCTGATTATATAGCGCTATATATAAATGCGTAATATAGTGGTGTGCTCGTCGATGGCGACCAATTCATCGTCTACGCGTATCGTCTGCGTATGCGCGTGTAAATGTGCATATATATACAACATACACGTTGGCTGACGCAGATAAGAGAATAGGTAATGCTATTATCATTAACATGGCAACTCTCTCTCTCTCTCTCTCTCTCTCTCTCTCTCTCTCTCTCTCTCTCTCTCTCTCGATATATATAAACGCGTCGCGATTCGAGACGCGACCCGCCGATGTGCTAAAGCTGTCGTCGCGCGTATATACAACGAAAAAATTTCACTCCGCTTTACATACATTAGAATTTCCGAACGACGCTCCCTTAAGGCTAATTCAAACTAAGTATACCCGTATTCCCGCGACCGCATCGCCAATCGAGATCTCGTGCACCGTCTGTGTGTGTGTGTGTGTGTAAAATTTGCATTGGAATAGCATTAATTCGGATTTTCTCCCTCGGCCGCCGAAATCACGTTCGCGCGCGGCGCATTGTTGACCCGCGCGCGTTTCGCATTTCTGCTATTTCAACAATACGCGCATTTAACATAATTGAACGCGAGGCGCGCAAAAGCTTTGTTCGCTGGGACTACGCACTCCGATAATTAATTAACACGAGTTCAAAAGGGTCAGATACTTCATAATCGTTGACGTAAAAGTGAATAATCTTGCAGTACATATCGCGCGAGCTCTACTGCGGGGCGCGCGGGAAAAGAAGGCGAAATTTAATTTTCCTCGCGCGCGCAAACTCCGCGCACAATGCTAAGGCGTCATATATTACGCGAGCTCTGCATAGCGCTGGTGTATCGGTATAAATACAATGCTTATCGCGCAGTCTGCGAATAATTATGCTAATGCCGAGTAATCCAGCGTTCGCGGCTCTGCTCTGCTAAAACACAGGCTCGCGGGGACGGTATATAACAGGAGGAAAATCGATATGGGCAATAAAGCTAGACTTTATTGTTAGTGCAGATGCGTCCCTTTGTACCGTCGTCGTCGTCCCCGTCGCAACGGAATTTCAATCGGTCTCGCGGACGCGGAAACCGATAAAGAACGATAAATTCGCAAAGGCACTTCCTTGAAATGGAAAAAAAGCAGCGTCAAGATGACCGTGTGTGTGTCTGTGTGTGTGTCGACCAGTAGCAGAGCGAGAGAGAGAGAGAGAGGCGATAAAATCCTCCCCCCGCGCGATAAAGATTGAAAGTCACACGGGCGCACGCGCTGCCGAGGATCTTTATCATCTGATAAAAAGACCGTCTCGCACTGTGCGCGCAAGCTGAAGCCGTTAAAAAGGCGCGCTGCAGCGCGACAAAGCCGCGTGGAGAGAGAGAGCATTGTCTCCTCGTCATTGTTTTCGCGACAGTGCGACTGACACACTTCTCTATATATACGTGTGCATACGCGTGTATGTATATACACACTCGTGTGCGCGTATAGGCGAGAGCAAGCGCATCGCTGGAAAATCCCCCGATGAAAAAGTGTCCGAGTCTATATGTGCGCGTGTATGCGTTATATATATACGTCGGCGACGACGACGACGGCTGCATATATATCGGCGAAGAAAAAAAGCTCGCCCGCGGAATGGCGAGCCGGAAGTGGGCCATTGTCGTCAGTTGGGGTCGACCTGCATGCAATTTCGCTGTCGCCTATATACGCGGCATGCACTCGGCTCGGAGCTTAATTCGAGGCAATCGAAAGCCAGAGAGATAAATAGAGAGAGAGAGAGAGAGAGAGAGAGAGAGACTAATAGAGAAAGGGGCTGCAGCTCTCTCGCTGTATAATAGAAGGGGAGCGAATTATGTAGTATCGCCCGGCGGAAAACGGTTAAAAATAACAAATCTGACTAATATACGCGCGCGAGCGACTTGTTTATCGTGCGCGACACCGCGGACGCGCGCGCGCGGCTCCGGCGTCGAATAGTAGCGACGAGTATAGTTTTAGAGATGAATTCATCGTGTATTTGATAAACAGAGCCGCTCTTTCTCTCGGGTATAGTTCTTTTTTTTTTTATATTTGATTTCCAGTCCGAGACCGGCGTGTGTGCGTGTGTTTATTCTCATTGCCATAGATTAGCGTTGTTGTCAGCTATATGCGCGCGGCGCGCTTATTATGCCCGACGCTACTTTGACAGTGATTCACGATGACGGCGTGTATGTAACGGTGAATAAGATTTTATAATGCCGGGGGCCGACGCGAGAGAGCCGCTTTTAATGGGTAGACGAAAGGAGAGGCGCTTGATTGCCTGTGATTTTTAATACACGTGGATAAACAATGAACGGCCGAGACGTCGTCGCCGTCGTCGTCGCGAGAGTATAGCCTCCTATGCATATACATTATACAATATACATGTATACGGTTGTCTGGAAATTCGAAGTAAATTTCCGCCGCGTCGTATACCGGGCGCCGGACTGCATTGCGGAGTGCAATACTTTCCTCGTCGTCGTCGTGTATATATACACACACACACACACACACACACACACACACACACACACACACACGAGTGCGTAGTAAAAGTTTCTCGGTATCTATACCTATATGCGCTATCCGCCGAGAAGACGGTCGATTTTAAAAAAATAATCGGCGGCCAACGCCGGTAGCCCGTGAAACAGTAAAAGTTGGAGCGCTCGCGTATATAAGAGAGTCTGCGGAAGCGCTAGCTCTCGGCGCGCAGTGCGCACTTATACTTGTTGAGCGCGAACAACAAAGTGCATTTTTCTTGGCTATATACAAAAGGTCGCATTAGAATAACGCCGCGCGATAGGGCGCTCGAGTCGATCGTTAAATCCGGGCATAAATATTTATAGGGGGGAAAAAAGAGGAGAGACGGAAAAGCCGGAGAGAGAGAGAGAGCGAGAGAGAGAGAGAGAAAGAGAGACACGGAAAATGAAAAAAGGGCTAGTAGTCGATCGTAAAGCCGCGAACGAGCGAGAGATAAAACTGATGAATGAACGAGGAAAAGGAGGAAGGAAGCTGGGCGAAGCATGAATAAAATATGATTCGTAAAGTACAAGTATAGTCGAGTAATAGAGTCTCGGAGAGAAAGAGAAAGAGCGAGACAGAGAGGCACTGCTGATAGTAGCCTGTTTTGCAAGGCGAAAACAACAACATAATAAGTCAGAGATTAACTCATTGAGTATAGCGAGAGCGTCAGCTGCGCCGGAGCAAAACAACCGCGCATCCATCCCTGGGGCGGCGAGAACATTGCAGCTCGAAATACACTCGGAGAGAGAGAGAGAGAGAGAGAGAGAGAGAGTGAGCGAGTGAGAGAGAGTCGGAGCTCTCCGCTCGCATAAGCATGCACGTATATAAAAAGAAAACTCCGGCGATAAAGGCCAAGACTGAGAGGAAGTGTGCGCGAGAGAGTCGAGACGGACAGGACGATAAACGTCGCTCTCGCGCTCGCTCTCCCCGCGCGCGACGAGACAGAGAGGAAGAGAAAAATCAGCGGCGACGAGAGCGAGAGCGCAAACCACATTTTTTTAGCGTATAGGTCGCGGTATGTGCCAGGCACCAGTTGCACCGACGCCCGTCCTTTCCCGGTATATACTTATATGCACAACGTACACAACGCGATGCACGACATCGTCAGACGGACGCTGCACTGCGCGCGCGAATGCGGGGCACCTCGAATTCTCTCTCTCTCTCTCCGCATCGGCGCAAAAACTGGAAAAACACGAAATTCGCGTGTATACGGTATACGGACGAGAGCCGTCGGCATCGCGTTTACGCATAGTGCGGAGCAACTGGTGCACAGCGGAGACGGCCGCAGAGAGAGAGAGAGAGAGAAAGAGAGAGAGTCCCACCCCGAAACGGAGCGAGATAGAGAGAGAGAGAAAGAGAGAAAAGTCGAACTAGCGATACAAGTATAGAGCACAAGTATATACGGACTGTCACACGACGGCGATTGGGGACAGCTGCGCGTAAACAAGCCCGGCTATACACTACTATACTGGCTCGCGGACAAAACAACAAAGACGGCGCATCGGGGACTGTATGTAGCCAGAGATGAGTAGAACCGTAGTTTACGGGGAGCGTTACATGTATAGGCTTTACGAGGAAGGCGGCCACTATGAATAGCTCCGAATGTGTATAGGAAGTATATGAGAGACAGAGAAAGAGGAGTTAGAGACAAGGGGGCGAGAGAGAAAGAGAGACTGGAGCGCACGTACCTGCGAGCGTGGAGGGCGGCGAGAGGATCGTCGCCACGCACAGGCAGCAGAGGAGAGCCGTCTCGAACCTCCACATCTTGGGATGCTCTCTGCGTGCGTGCGGCAGCCGCGGTGTCGGTGTGCGTTCGAGCAGACTCTCTCACTTGTCTGCTTCGTTTTACCGCAGAGACTTTCGTGTCCAACGCTATACACAGCGCGGCGGCGAGAGAGATGAGGCCGCCTCTCTGCTGCTGCTGCTGCTGCTGCTACTCACTCTCGACGAGAGAGAGAGAGACGGGAGTATATAGTCGTCGCGGCGAATACTGCGTGCAGCTCGTCTCTTCGTGTATAAACACAGACACACACACACAGTGCACAGTGAACTGACTGCGGCAGGCTGCTGCAGGGAGAGAAAAGACCGCGCGGCGCACAGCACACACGACGACCTACCGTCGGGATTGATATCACATACTGCCCGAGAGAGGGAATACTTAGTTGGAGGCGCGCGCGCCGCTCCGCTCTTTATCTCTCTTGCTCGCTCTTCCCTTCTCTCTCTCTCGCGCGCGCTGTCGTTCTACTACACAGGCACTGGCTGCGTGCTGTCCGCATATACGCTCGCTTCGCCCCGCGCGCGTTTATTATAACGCGGATATACGCCGAACTCACTTTCGCCGCGCACCGCCTCGGTACTCTGTATTACGGGGGTTATGTTTTTACGAGGCAGCTTCCCGATGCGTCTTGCGCGCAGCCCTCGCACACGAGAGAGAGAGAGAGAGAGAGTGAGTGTGTGTGAGTCCCTTGCAAGGTTGATTTCAAGGACGACGACGCATCACCCGCTATTACGTACGATTCACGACGCTTTTAACCGCTCGGGAGTACGGACTCGCACCGACTGTTATGAACACTCGAGACTTTTCCTTTTCTCCCGACCATAGCCTCTGACAGACGGATATTCTGCGGATCGGAGCAGAGAGTGCGTGGTGTCGGGGCAAGCCGCGACGCAGTGTGCGACCGTCTGCTGGTAGGGTAACGGCCGTCTTGACCGACGCTCGACGCGCCCACTGGCGGTTTCGATGGTCTAATATGTGTGTGAACTTGGAAGTTTGAACGTCGTAAACCGGTCGTAAACGAAAGGATGCTACACTGATTATTACTATAATAATATATCGCTGTAATAGCACCAGCAGCTGCGAGAGTGTAGTCCAGTGCGTATATTATTACAGTATTAATATATTTTAAAATGTGTTCTCTTTTTTTTCGTATAGCGGAAGAAAACACCTTACGAGAATTATTAGTTTATTTATTTACTGTTCATTATTTCGTATTACACATATGAGGGGGTGTGCATGAGTCATGCATGAGTGGGTAACTGCCCACTGGATTTTTATCAGTTCAACGCATGCGCCATGTGCGAGGCACACGTGGAATCGAATATATTTGAAATTGTATATGGTACAGTAGGTACTCACGATTTGCAAAAAAATCTTCAGATTACAATAAATTTTGCGCAACAAGTAAATCGACTGAAATACCATTTTTTACAAATTTAGTTACAAATTCACCAAATTTTTGCAAATTTAGTTGACATATTAACATTAATCTGCGCGGTACAAAAGAAACATACATCATTATCGAAAGCACGAGTAACAATCTTTATCTTATCGCCTCTTGACATAATCTCCGTATGATCAATAGCACAACATTGCAAGATTGCACACGATGCAAAAGTTTGCTAATTTTCAACAATCTTTCACGCTGTCAAAGAGAAATTTTCTGTCTATTTAATACAACAATAAAACACTAATCCATCAATAATCCCCATAGTAAAATAAAATAAAGCAATTTTGCAAGGTATACGCTTCACGCGGAAAAAAGCCTTTCTCTTCTCATAAATAATATCAACGACACGACTGTACGACTCCGCGCACACACGTCTAATTTGCGGATAATCCAACAAAGTATATTATATCGTAATTATAATTAGATTATTTCGCTTGCAGAGGGCAGCACCAGCCCCGCGGAGAGGTGGCCATCATCATAATGCGCACATACACACACAAAAGACGACGTCGAGCGCTTACGAAGTGCAGAGCAGAAAGCTGAAGCTGAAGCACAATAAATTGTTTTGACGCTCGATCTCTGCTTTTGCTCTCCGCGAAGGCTTCGAGAGAGAGAGAGAGATACATTTTTCGCCAGTAATATAAGCATTCATCATTGCGAACTTGAGCCGAGTCTTGCCCCGATTCAGGATGAGGGAGATATCGAATCTATCGCAATTTCCTCTAAAGGTAACCTTTTACACCGTTTTTTATCTAATTACGCACCTATACTCACTGACCAAACATTGTTGGATGCGATTCTATTTTTGGAGTGTTATTCACGTTTGAGGCTTTTATCAATGGAAACTTTACAGAGGACTTTGTTGCGAATTTTTTTTTTTTTTGGTTTTTCTTGATGTATAATTAAATCCGTATTTTCGGTTTTGTTTCTGAAAGACATAAGTTGACATAAGTATAGCCAACACCTATGATCGTATACAGTGTATGCGTGTATTGTGTATACGTATATTGACTCTTTGTCAGACCGTGATAATCCTGGATAGACCATGAAGTATTACATTACATCTTGCATGACTAGTTTGAGAGAAAAAATTTTTTATATAAGTCTATAACCACTGTGTTTTGCAATCTTGTGCGTTGTAATGTTTTAAAAAACAATACAGGTATAATATTATTTGTTGAATTTAAATTCAAATAGTTTCTATTTTGTTGCAGGTTATTTTTGCTGTACATTTTATACTCGTCACCTGGTAAATAACTTATAAATTGACTTACAATAAAAATAATAAAAATAGTGGTAATAAAAATTTGCAATTGATTTTTACAGGTCTATTGAAGGATGGTATTCACAGGCGATGGTATTTTATAATACACTGTTTTTCTTGACTATATTTTGGGCAATTCATAACACAGAATCTGATGAGCCAATTCAATTTGTAAGCTAATGCATATAATTTATTAAGTATACAATCAGTTCTATTTGTTCAAAATAAGATGAACATTCTAAATCATACTTTGTGACTTTGCAGGCGTTATTCATCAGTATTGCAGCAGAATTCTTTGATTTTATAAATCTGTCATTCAATTCTCCATTCAGTATACTTAACAGTAAGTTGTACACAATATTTTATACTTTTTAGCAAGTAAATTACAAACTAATTTGTATTGCATCTTTTTTAGGCTCATTTACAAAGTTTAGTGCTAGTATGGTCATAATAAATATGATTGCTCGAGCAGGAACAATCTTTTACTTGATTCGGATTGGTCAGTCTAGAGGTGGGAGCCTTTCTACAATGTTTTCAAGCCCTGCAATGGGTAATTTACTAACAAGTTATTCTTTGAATGTTTTATAATAAATCTATTTTATTCACTAATTTTTGTTACAGGTCTTGGCAGACAAGAGTATGAAGATATTTCCCATCCAGTTCCACAAAACTCTGATTTCGCCAGCATTTAAATGTTTGTATGCTTCTATAAAATCTGACGATGTTATTGTAACTTTACAGTTACCATGATCATATACTGATAAAAATTTCGCATAATTTTGTTACCAAGAATTTTAAAAATCATGAACCAGTAATTTTTACTTATATTAACACTTAACGAACGTGAAACCAACGTTATTAGATTTGAATTTTAATTAAATTTTTTTACATTGTAACGTAAGCATAACTTGAGACTATAGAAAATTAGCATCATTAAAGACTTTTTATATACTATATTTAAAATTTAGATCAAATTTTATATTTACACTAGTTTATATGAATATATTTCTTAATGATATAATGACGTTTTAAACATTGAAATACAGCTCACATACTTGCTTGTGCTACAGTATGATTTATTAAAATATGGCATGTAAAATGTTGAACTAAATTTGGAATTGTTGGTATCAAAGAATTCGCCATAATAAAATTGTTAGTCATTATATAGTGTGTTCTTAGTCACGACTGTTATAATGAAATTGTATTGTTAGATTCTTTAGCTTATCATTCTAATTGAGAAAAAAACGCATTATATTTATAGAACTTTATCTATAATGTATTTTCGTAATGTACGCAATTCAAAAATTTTAATCCTTTAGTGGTTTTAATAACTCCAATGTTTTTTGTGGATTAACGATAAGGCCTCGAATTATAAATTATTACTTGTAATTTAAAAGGACGTGTTTTTCAGTATTTTTATCTACTTTAGATTGTTACTTTTTCGTTTATTTTTATTCTGAAGCTCATTTCATGGCCTAGTAATATGACCACAGAAGGGTTAAAATATGAGTGAACTTGTGAAAAAATACCGAATGTACTTTAATTAGTTATAACACATCGCAGTCGCAAATATTTTATACTTTTCTAAAATTTTGAAAAAGAATCAATAATAATAACTTTTACAAATAACAATGTAAATAACTAGTACTGCTCGAAAAAAACTTACGTACAACATTCACTGAATACACACAATTACAATTTTTTTTAATTTTTACCAATGTTTCCGGATCTCAACAAATTTCTCGATTTATATACTTAGCAATTATATTTAATAATTTATTTAACAGCTTCCAAGCAAATAAAAGAACAAGTTTATAATTGATTAAAACGAATCTTTCTTAATTTCTTTGATTACAGACCATTTTTCAATTTCAACTCAAACAAATTTGTATACGCACACTTTCCCACTAACAACGCATTGCAATCAAACTTTCGTTTTATCAAAACTGGCAAGAAGAAACAAAAAAAGAAACTCGATAGCATCAACCGTGGGTGTACCAACGTTCAACAACGAAGAAACTTGAGCCATTCAAATTTGCCGCGTCTCGTGCACTCGTCCCCCTGGTCCCCTCCGAGCCCCGCGAGATGTCGCCAGGCACCTCTCAGCCGATAAAGTCGCGCGTCGACCCTGCCGACGCGACGCTCGAGCTGCTACGCTCGCGCTCGTCGACCGTCGTCGCTGCGGACGCAGCGCATCGACGCGCGCTGTACGCTAGCTCCGCGCGGCGGCGATCGCGCGAAGCCGGGGCTGTCTTACGGCCCTGCGGAGTGTTCGTTCGGAAACATGGCGGCCAGCGACGACGAGCCGATGCATCTCTACGAGGTTTTTCAAAACTGCTTCAATAAGATCGCCAACAAGCAGCCCGGTGAGTCGCACCAGTGCAATCCTTAGTACCTTAGCTACGAATCGGCCGGCGCCGTCGGGCCCAACCGGCCCCGGCTCGCCCCGAAAAAACGCGGCTCTGGCCCCCGCGCGCACTTGCGGCGTTTCGCGGACGGAGAGAGATGCTGCTTACACACACACAGACACACACGTATCGCGAGAGATATCATCTGCCGTCCCTCCCGTGCGTGCGTGTGTGTGTGCGTGTCTCCCCCGTTTACGGCGGGGGGGAGGGGAAGGCCCTTTTGCGGGGCGAGCTTTCGACGGGGCTGTAGCCTCGGAAAATCGAGTGAGTGGGTGAAAAGTGCATCGGATCACGACGATGGTGCGCGGCGAGTGTTTTATTTTTTTGCTGCTCCTCGCGCGCGCGGATGGATCCTCTATCTCTCTCTCGTGTGTTTTGGTCCGCCTGCTGTCAGTGTGGTGGACGGTGCTGCCCCTATGCATCGGCTCTCCCCGGACCTCCGCGCGCACATATATACGCACACAGTGGGATCATTGCAAATTGCAAAGGAGAGCGAGAGAGAGAGACAAAGCTTTTCCGCGTTTGCTCTCGAGGAGGAGAGACACATAAGTACGCGGTGTGCTGCACACCGCGCGGGACAAATTTCTCGGGAATCGATGAGGGAAGGCTGTGTGTGGCTCCTCTCGGCGCGCGTCTTTCGATGCCGCCGCCGGCGCGCGAGTCTCTCTCGCGCTGTCTCTGTCTCGCTCTCGCTCTCGCTCTGTGTGTGTTGGGGATGCTGCGCGCTTTTGTTCCGAGATCGATGTTGCTTCGCTCTCTATTGTTTTGACGGGAGAGAGAGAGAGAGAGTATGTCGTTGGAATTTTTGCAACTTAGTTGCGCGGCCGTCTTGCTTCGGGACCTCGGGAGATAAGCAGACGTCGCGCGATGCCCAATGTAAAGCAGTGTCAAATCCGAGCCCTTGGCCGAGCTGTTTGGGAGAAACCTAACCTAACAAGCTTTAACCTTGCTCCTGTACGAGCTTGCGCGAGGGTGTGTCGATGAGAAGTCTCTCGCGACAAAGGAGAGCTTTTTCAAGGTCGATCGTTACCGAGAGAGTGAGAGAGAGAGGGACCGACTGCGGCCTCTCAATGAAAAGAGCGCATTGAAATTTCGCGCGGCAATTTGCACGCGGCTCGCTCCGCGCGGCAGAACGGTAATGATTGCAATTTTCGCTTCTTAGCGGGGTTATACAATGTGCTCCATACGTGTTCATTGTCTTCTCGGGCTCCGCAGACTCGCTTTGTTTCGCGCTCGCGAGGTGTCTGTGCTCCTGCGCGGCTGATGCAGATTTCGCTAATAGTCGTCGCCTCGGCGGGGGGAGAGACTGCGGGAGAGGAGTCGAGAGACGAAGTGAGGATGCTTTTGAAATAACAAAACGACAAAATAACGTAAACATCATCTTTGAAGCGTCTGAGAGAGAGAGAGAGTCGGGGCTTATACAGTGGCAACGTCTCCGGAAATAGTCCACTCGACGCGTTCCGTGTACAACGTGAAAGAAGAAGCTTTTAGAGACTCGTGTATACACTTGAAAGCTCGGCTCGAAGTCAATTCGAGTAGCTGACAATGACGGACAATGACGTGGAAAGAGCCGGCTCGCAACTGCTGCAATTACAATGCAGCGAGTCTACCGATATTTTTTCTTTCTCGATTATTGCTGAAACGTCGCGTAATACGGCAGACCTGCGACGCCGCGTATATACAAACATATCACGACGAAGGAGGCGCATAGCGCAGAAAGAGTCTCGGACTTAGGTTCGCTTCTCTCTCGCGCAGTCCTTGGACGTGTCCCTCCGGCTTTCTCTTTCCCTGTGCGCGCGCGCGCTCGGGAATTACACGCCGCGGACGAGCGAGGAGGGAGTGTCACCGCCGATGCACCTGCCTCCTCGCTCTCTCGCTTATATACGCATATGTATTCGTACGTTACGTATGTATATACCTATGTATGTATAGTCGTACGGCGCCTCTCTCGCGCGCGCGCTCTGTCTGTCGCGCGCTGTTCGGAATGATAATGGCTCATGTCGAAAACCCACATACTTAACGTCCGATACGTGAGCGCGCGCGCGCGCGGGGCACCCTCGCCTTTTTCTCTCGCGCGCCGTATACATATACACGCTCGAGAGGCCGAATAAGTATTTTTCTCGAGCGCGGCGAGCCATAAAATTCGATTCTGCCGCGCGCACACGCGGCTTATTAATTTATACCTTATCCGGCTTGGCTAATGAATTGAGAGAGCCGCGCGCGCGCGCTCCGCTGTACAGCGCTCCTCGGGAACTCTATTCCGGTTGGCGAGATGTGTGCCGGAATGTATGCGTGTATATCTTTATGCCGGTGCCCTTATAAATATTTAATCGGCAGTTATTCGCGGCGGGGAGAGCGCTTTGTGCGCCGCTGCGGCCGCGGCTGTTTACCGGAGAAAAGTGAAACCAGAGTAGCCCCGGACTCTCTCTCTCTCTCTCTCTCTCTCTCTCGAAAAGCGATTCAATTTTCGTTAAAGTCTTAATTAAAATTCAGTCGAATACGCATAAAGCCGGCTAATGAATCGAGCCCGATCCGCCGGAATATAATTGAACGGTTTTTCAGCTTTCGCGTGTAAACAGGGAAGCCGCAGTTCATTCTTCTCTCTGTCTCTCTCTCTCGGCAGCATCCGGGGCCCCGCGAGAAAAAGTCGGCCCGGTCGAAAGAAGCGTTTCATCGAACCGAGGGCAACGCCTAAAGTTAATTTACTTGGATTTCACGTGTGGAGCTCCCCGAGCTTAATCACTGCCAAAAAGTGCGCGTATATATACCGCTACGCGCGCGCGCGCGCGCGCGCACGCAGGTGCGTGATCAGGTGGCCCTCTTCGCGATTCTTCACTGCTGCATCATTGCTCCCTCTCTTTTTCTCTCCCCCTCCCCCCCGAAGAGTCTCTCTCTCTCTCTCTTTCGCGCGCGCAATGTGCAATATGTGCATTGTGCATACCGTGCAGATTGAACGTTTTCCTGGGCGAGAGATGGAAATTCGAACGGATTGAAATTGGCCATTGTGCGCCGGGCCGTATGTGTATGTGTGTGTGTGTGTGTGTGTACTGTACACCGGCGTGCGCCGGGCGAAAAATGCAGTAATTTTCGGAGCCAGCAAAAAGATTAATTGAGATCGACCGAGCGCATGCAGCAATGCGCCCCGGTTTATCTTCTTGCGCTCTCTGCACGAGAGGAGATTAATTCTGTTGATTTATTTTCGAGAGAGAGAGAGAGAGAGAGCCCTTATTGATGGAATTGCCGTCAATTTCATACTTGATTAGTATGTACTTGTTACGCTTTACGATGTCATATTTCGCTCGCCGCAGCTATCCGTCTCTCTCGCCGCTGTACTATACAGTATTAATTGCATTTTTCCACAGCTGTACGTTTTAAATTCGTTCGAAAGGAGAAATCCCGTAATACACCCGTTTGGTAATTCACTCGTTCCGTACACGCATACGATTCGTAACGATAAAATTGTTTTTTTTTTTCAAAAGTCTCTCTCGCGCGAACGTCGAACGAAAGGCGCGCAGACGGTATTTATGCAATATATATAGGCGAATCGCGCGCATTGTTCGCAGCGAGAGCGGTATACGAGCTGCGAAGCATTAAGTATCGTAAACCGCGCGATTGCCGTGGTATAGGACGCAATTTCGAAGATGGATGTCAACTGCGGAGTAATAATTTAAATGGCAACGGCAGCTACAATTTCAGCGACGATTCGTCAGGGAGAAAAGCCGTATAACGCCTGGCGTGCATATCAGCAGTAAATGCCTCGTGAAAAATATGAACAGTAGTTTTCATCCGCGGACGCCGCGAACGGAAATTCTATACGATGATCGCGGTAGCGCATATACATACACGACGTTGAATCATGCGAGTAACGGAATTTCGAAATATCCTGCGCGCGCGCGAGAGAGAGAGAGAGAGAGATCGACTCGAGGATCGACTCCGCGCGGAGAGTGAAAAAAGAAATGATTATTTCGAAAAAACACGCGAGCCAACAGTTCAGCTGTCTTTCGCTCGCCTCTCGTTGCGAAATTGAAGGACCACGTGGAGATATCGTATACCTATACATATAGGTGTATACCATTATATACGCGAAAAGCTACTCGAGGAGGCGGTCGAGCGCATGAACCTACAATTCGGACAATCGAAGCTTCGCGCAAATTTCGCGTGCAAGAAAACTGCGCTCGAGCATATTACTTTTGCTCGATGCATATATCCAGGAGAGTCGGCTTGAGAGCAAAGCATGGTATTTTCGACTGGTGCAGCGGCAGCGGCAGCAGCCGGGACTCGTTTCTCGTTATATTTCTTAAGTAAGGCCAAGTCCGGCCCCGTATATATGAACCCACTCACGCATACCCTCGCATGCATCTCTCTTTCTCGGTTAAGTGCGTACACACACACACACACACACGAGTATAATCTACGTCCGTGTATATAGCTGTATAGTGTACGTGTACACAGAGAAGAGAGAGAGAGAGAGCGAGGTCCGATGAGCAGATGCTTCCACCCCCTTTCGCCCCCTCTAGGCCCCTCTCCGCCGACTCCCTGCATCTCTCTCTCTCTCTCTCTCTCTCTCTCTCCTCCATTTCCACGCGAGCCCCCTTCTCTCTATCTTTCTCTCTCTTTCTCGCAATCTCTCTCTCTCTCTCTCTTGCCTCCCCTTTGCCGGATCCCTTTCTCCGGCAATACCGACCCCTACTACGATCGCTCTGTCTCGCTTCGAAGCAGCGCAAGAGAGAGAGAGAGACGCTGAACATGTAGGATCCTCTTTCTCGAAGCACCCTATTCTCCTTGTGCACGCACCGGTATACCTACATTTACGTGTAGGTATAGACATGCACGAGAGAGAGAGCGAGAGAGAGAGAGAGCTCACGCTTTTCGAGCGAGTTCACAGAGGGGCGCGCATACACGACAGAAGTTTTTGGTGTATAAACGCGCGCGGCGACGGCGGCCAGCGGCTCGACGCGCACTCCTGGATTTTTATTCTCGAGAATGTGAATTGTCAGCCGACTTTTAAAGTTCCGGCCCTTCTACCTCTCTCTCTCTCTCTTTCCCGCTTCCAAGTCCGCGTCTCTCTGCGCGCGCGTATAATATATATTCTTCGGACGTGCGACGCGCGGCCGAAGGTGCGCGCGGGGATACTTATAATTTACGAGGATTTCTCGTGCATTCGCGAGAGGCTAATTTTTATTCGAGGCGTCGGGAACTCGCCGACTTATTTTTCCTTCGTTCGAACGCCGCGCGGCGATATTCTAATTTACCGATGTATTTTCGCACAGCTGCGAGGGATAATTCGCTCCCAATTTGTGTACACCTTGTAAAAATGGAAAAGATTCGATTTGGCCGCACCGCGACAATGAATATATGAAATCGGTCTCGCGGAAAAAGAACGATGGGCGCTAAATAATTTGAATAGTTGTTAATTGATTCGGTCTTTCCCCGCTGAATTATATCGCTGGGAATTGAGTCGAGGCACTTTCGTGCGAGATCAACGTTGGAACGGATATTCGTTAAGAAAGAATAAGAAAACTTATTGAGGGTATATCGGCGTTTGCGAAGTAAAGCTAAATTTCTTTTTAAACGATGTAATATTGTAAGTTAATAATGACGTTTTCAATCCATAAATCACTGGAACTTCATCAATCTCTTTTACACTTACGTTGAGGTATGCTATTAAAGACCCTGTATTAAAAGATTAATCTGCAGTGCAATTGTAACTCAAACGATAAGATCGAAAATTTCATTTTTGTATTACAATCAATATACTTTTGTACTTGCGTCAAAAAATACTGTTAAAAATGTACACAAATTTATCGTTTACAAATATACGTAGTTATACCTATCTCTCATATCTTGGTTCTGATTATGGTATCGCGTTTTTTAAATCTACATAGTTCAATAATAACAACAATAATAATTACAATAATAATGATTTCACCATGTACATAGTTCAAACTGCATATATTACGGCAGAATCCAACCAAAAGTTATAGTTAGTCCAGCTAAATTTGTGCATGACTCATGAATCTCTCGATATACACATTGACAGCCGTAAAGTGAATTTAGAATCGAATGTAGAACTATCCGGATTTGCCAATATTCGCCTATAGTCGTTACGATTTTTACGAAATTTATCTTGGGCAAGAGAAACGTTTTAACGGGTCCATTTAAAATTTTCCGCATAGTGTACTGCCGTGTACGCGCGTGTCAGACGTCTGACAAAGTTATAGGCGAAATTATGTAATTCATTTCCTCTCGATCTTGTCGCGGACGTGTGCATTAATCAGCCAGTGGCGCGCCGCGCCGTACACTCGTGCAATTTGTACACGCATATACATACATATCGGGACATTACATTCAGTCGAATTCATTTCATGCATGCCAAACTCGTACCGCTTGTCTGAGAGTTCTGCAGCCTTGCTCGCTTATTCAAAGTGAGTTTTCTTTTCAAACACATTCTGCGCGCCTTCGATCAGTACATAACGGCACGCAGCGAGCGCGTTTCTTCTTTTTTTCTTCTCTCGCTTACCGAACGCTTGTCTTCTTCGGCAGCGAGTCCTTGACGATGATCGTCGCGCTCGATCGCGAAAGACATACGTACATAGCGCGCCGTTGCATTTTTTTCATTCGTCGCGCGTATTATATTTCCCTCTCGAGGAGGATCGTATATACGCAAATTATCTTCTCCGCCGTCGCACGCAGCCGCTCGAGTCGATCTAGGAATTTCGAGGATAATCTCTGGAATTCGGGGGTTTAGCGGAGCGAGCGCAGCATAGATCGTAGGTGGACCGTAGGTAAGACCTTTAAAAAAAGAAAGAAGAGAGAGAGAGAGAGAGAAAAAAAATTCGGTCGCGTGCCGCTATAAAGTCGTCGTCGCTCTCTCGATTCTTCCGAGAACGTCTTACGCTCGCGTAAGCCGAAGACTCTCTCTGATGAGCTTTAAACGAATCTCCCTTTTCACGAGAATCCCCCGATGTTCGTAGACGTTCCCTACAAGCGCGTGTGTGTCGCCTTGTAAAACTCACTGAAACCTTGCACCCTTCGGCACGGCGAGAGAGAGACCCATATCCTCGGTATCTCGTTTTCGGCCCAGTGGCGTAGGCACGAGAGAAACCCGCGCGCCGGTGGCTGCTCACTTTGATGTGCGCAGCTCGAAATAACTCGCTGCTCGCGCACGACTATTTTCGGAATTATTCTCGGCTATCAAAAGCCGCCTCGTATATTTTTCGCCCGCTCCCCACCGCGCGGGAGCTCTAATTATTCTGCATAGTTTTGGGAGAGAGAGAGAGAGAGAGAGAGTGGAATTGACGTTGCTTGTACAGAGTATATACCTCGGTATATACCATGAATTTGATGAAAAGCGAAGAAAAAAAGGAAAGATAAAAATTCGACTTTGTTGAACGAGTTGCATTCGTACTTTTAATGCAGTTTTCGCGCACTTCGCGTTGTACGATCAATGAAAAAAAAAATGGTTTACTCCTTTATGCCGCATCAGGATTATTTGCAGGTCCCAGCTAGGGGGCGCGAAGGCAACAAGGGGAAAATAAATGACGAGTAAACAATCCCCGCACGCAAAGCGAATGTCAGCTCTCTCTCTCTCTCTTTCTAAAAAAGGCCAAAGAACTTGACCTCCCATCGACAGGTCGCGTGAGGTGTGCAGTCACGATAAAACGCGAGGGCCACGGGGCTTTGTACATAAACACACGCAGATGCCGCAGACGGCAGAAACACCACCTGTAAAGAGAGCTGGTGAGCAGCATAGCAGCAGCAGCAGCAGCAGTAGCGGCAGCATCGGCCCTTTAGTATATAGACGCGACCTGCGCACGTTCGAAATAGACATCTGGCCAGATTTCGCTCAAAGTCTGCCCTCTCTCTCTCTCTTTCTCTCTCCCTCTTTTACCGGCATGCCTCTACCGTATAGAGTCTACACCTATCCGCGTACGTGTGTGTACATCGCGCACACGTGCACCCATATGTATACCCATACGTATATATACGCACGGTGTACAGTACATACACCGGTGCGCTAAGGAGAGCTAAGCGAGCCGATGCCTCAAAGCCGATGGCGCCAAGCGTGTTCATTGTGAGCTGCTCTCTCTCTCTCTCTCTCCCTCTCTCTGCCTTTCGGGGTCCAGGTTGTTGCGCGCGCGGTGTGTCCCCGGCACTTACACATGTGTCTGTTCTACGCTGCACAGAGCACATGTGCGCGTCCGTGTACATCGCCTGGTGTATATATAGAGAGTCTGGTGCGCGGCACACAAACACACGGGCACCGAAAGAGAGAGAGAGAGAACGGAGGGGTTTTGATTTTTTGGCAGGTGGTACAGTTTTCGTGCGGCTGACGTCAGGCGCACGAGCGAGCGGGGCATGTGTGCGAGTCTCGATGCCATCCGCGTATATCCGCAGCACTCGTTTTGCGACAATTAATAACAGGTGATTGAACCCGAACTCGCTTGTATATATACGTATACACTATACAGATACACACACGCGCGCGCATACACGCATATATACATCGATATAACATGGGTGCGTTATATAGACGCAGAAGCGCGCGCATAACTCGCCGGAGGAAGGCCGAAGGTAGATAGCCTTAGGACCATCTCACGCACACACGTATACTATACACGCGCGTGCACCTTACGCTCCGATGGGTGGCCAATGTTTTTTTTCTTTTTGCTCTCTTCGCGCGTTTCATATACATACGCCAATCGGACCGAGAGTGCTTCGCACTTTAGGCGCTCGTTTTAGGGGATTTCGTGTGTAATATATACTTGCTGGGAATTCGGTGAACTCGCGGGTTGATTGATTCAATCGGGATTGAACGGATTCGTCGAATGTCTGTACACCGCGTAATTATTATTCGAGTTACACACGAAATTATTGGATAAATGTTAAATCAAGCAAAATGCACGGATTGTTGGCATTATTAATAAATCCACTTACGCGCGTATAATTAGTGGCTTCTACACGTATTATTCAATATTTAGATTACACCGGCCGTACATGCCCATAATAATGCCTGTCTTCGATCGAGTCGAGTTATTATGCCTATAGTACCCGCGCGCGTATACAATGTAAATTACGCACAATGAAAATTGTTACAACCTTATAATAATCGGTTCGCTTTGTAAATCCGGGCCGAAATATGAGCGCGCGGGCGCAGCGTCGATTAATGCAAATTTGAAGCCCGCTCCGCGCACAACAAGTGCATTACAGCGCAATCGAATAATCTCTCGAAAGTGCAATTAAAGAGAATGAATCGCCAATCGATTCAAGTGTCACTCCCCCGTCCGATCGAGTCGGATAAGCCGGCAATATTTACCTTTAGACCCCTGGAACACGCGTCTCATTATCCCTCGCGCGCGGCGGTGTGCGCGCATTCATTGTTTTGCCCGAGCGAAAATTAAATGTCAGTCGCGCAGAGTCGGAGCTGCGCCGGTCAAAGCACTGCGCGCCCACCGCTTTCGAGGATCGAGACACGACGTTTCGGTAGGTAGTACACAAAGTGCCCTCTCCGTATACCGTATAGTGTACGTACCGAAGTAGCTTTCGACGACCTGACAAGGGCGACCATAACGCGCCAGGGAAAAATGTGTGCCGCGAAAGAAGCCGCGCTCCTGCGCTCTGATGCACGCGGCTCCCACCTGTTGAGCACATTCCGGACTCTCGCGTATATATAACAAGCAGCGAGAGCGCGGCAGAGGAGCGAACGGCAGGCGATACGAGAGAGAGAGATCGAGGAGAGCAAAGACTGCCAGCAGCAGAGGCCCGTCGACGCGGTCCTCGTCCGCGTGGACGAGACGAGAGGGATACAGGGAGGACACAGCGTAAAGAATAATACACAGGTATAGAGGGAAAGATAGACACAGACGAACGAAGACGACGACGGCGACGACGAAGAAGAAGAAGAGAAGGTGGAGGTGCGCAGGAGGAGCGCGTGTGTGTTATATAGCGGGTGGGAGAAACCGGACACGTGCGCGACACGTGCCGCGGCACGCGCGTTCGCTTTGCTTATATATACGTATATATACAGCGGTCGCTCGCGCGCGCGCGCGCGACGACGACGTTACAGCGGCAGCTTCTTTTTTCTCTCTCTCTCTCTCGCTCTCTTACTCGCTCGCTGCTGCTGCACACTCACCTTCGCGATTCGCGCTCTCCGCTGCCGTGACGCGCGCCTTTGAAGATACGCGCCGCCGCCGCGCGATCGAGCCTTGGCTTTTACGGCTCCTCCGCTTTTTACGGCTTCGCCGGATTTTCGCGCGCGCGCGAGAGAGAGAGAGAGAGACTTTCTTTCGAGAGGCTACCGCCGCCGCTGTCGGTTCGGCTGATGCGCTCGAAATAAGGTCTTTCCGCGCGCGAGAAAGATAAGCGCGCTAAGGTACTGCCTGGCGTTATGTAAGTTTCGGCACATCTGCGCCGCGGCCGCCGCCGCCGCCGCCGCTGCGAACGTGTATGGAAATTTAGTTGCTGATTCGGCTGAATCTTTCCTTCGTATTTCACCGAGTTTACGATGTAAAAATGTAGCGGACGCCGTAAAGGCTGTCGCTCGCTCTCTTCGGCGAATTTTCGAAAAAGAAAAAAGAATATAACGGGGAGGCAGAGGGACGAACTATGCGCGCGAGCCAGCGGATTACACAAAATATTCCGGCTCTCTGCTCGGGCAATATATCAACTTCTCAATATTTCGCGATCGAATTTGATCTACGAGGCGGCGGATTATCAAATGCACTCGCTATAGCCGGAAGCTATGGGAGCGAATTATTTTTATACGCTCGTCGAATTGAGATGGGGTGTGTGTGTGTGTGGATACTGTATATTATATACTATACGTATGGGCTGGTATCGCGTAGTCTGTAGGGATACGCGTATAACACGCAACGAAAAATCGTTTGCCAGCGCATGTTTTTGCTGGTTTCGCCAACTACCCTGGAGGCAATAAAAGATTGAAGATAAACGAGACAGCGCCGGCTTTATATCGTTTTACGATTCGACTCGTTTTATTTTTTTATTAATTTTTTCCCGGCATCTCCTCTATATAGGTCTTTCGCCTAAGCAGGTGCGCCTCTCCTCTTATATACTCCAGGGGTAAACTGCTTAACAGTTAGATTATGCCCCTCTCTGAGCCGAGCTCTGAGCAGCTACTACTCGACGATTGCTGATCGTCTCGGATGATTATTTAAAATTTTCCTTCTATTAGTTTTCATTTTATTTCATCAGTTTGCAATTAGTGTCGATCAAAAGAATTTTTATTAAATAAATCAACTCTGTTTACGATGCATTTATTCTATAAAAGTGATTGGAAATAACTTTAAAGTAGTTTTAACGCGTAAAGCGTATACAAGCTGCTGTATTCAATAATAACTCATTGAGAAAAACGTAGGTGTATACTTCAATACTTGAGCCTCGACTTGAACAACGAAAGTAATACTCCAATACAAAACTTTATGAAAATAAAAGTTCTATGTTCAATTTTAAAATTTGCATTATCCGGCATTATCTAAAAAGTACTTCTAAACACAATCGCGAGCTCCATTTCTCAAATCATTACATATCATTTCTAACGATTTACACGAATTTTTTTTCCAAACCAATAAATGTCGCGAACTGTTATTTATGATATTAAATTAAGCGCGTACAATTCCAGCTGCAGTGCTCGTTGCAGTCGCATGAAAATTAAAACAATACACAAATACATAGCGGTGCGATGGCAGTAGAAATAAAAACTAACTGGAACTTTTTAAAAACACGCTGTAGTACCATCGAACGCATAGAGAACCCCACTCAAAATTTCACGCCGACGGCACGTCAATTTAAAACGTCAATTCTCTTTCCCCGTACAGTAAACGCGCACGAGCCAACAGGGGAATAACAAATTCGCATCGCCGAAAACATTGATCGATGAAAAAAATCCTGGAAACACAGCATAGAACAACGACTCGAGCGCGGCGACCTGTAGCGCAGTCGGAGCCGAGACTATACAGGCAACGTCGGGATAAAAAAAGGTTGAGCTCCACTGGGTGCGGTGGCCCTCGGTGCCTGCGCCACTGTTCTCCGGTGGGCCCCTTCTAGTGTAACGCGAAGGGGGGCACCGGCAGCGACAGCTGCTGTAGCCACTCTCCCCCTTGCCCCCTTCCCCGTCGCCGCCGCCGCCGCCGCCGCCGCCACAGCCTCGGGCCGCGCGCGTCCGTCTCGTCTCTCTCTCTCTCTCTCCCCCCATCGTCCCGGGCCTTTTACACGGCAGAGCGAGCGAACTCGCGCGCGCGCGCGCGCGCTTCCCCCACCAGTGGGCCCTCGGTCGCGTGGCACAGCCAGCCTTCTCTCTCTCTCTCTCTCTCTCCTCTCCCATACAAAATACACCTTCGCGTTCCGTTCCGTTTTACTACCGAACGTGTACACGGTGCAACGGACGGGATCTTTTTTTCCCTTGCCTTTTCTTCCCCTCTTTTTCTTGCTCTCTTGGTCTTTTTTCTCCTCGCCCGGCGCTGCTGTCCTTGTCCCTCTCGCTCGCGCGTATTATACTCTCTTTCTCTCCCTCCCTCGCTCTCTCTCCCCCTTTATGCACACGTAGTTTCTATACCCGCTTCTGGCTGCTGCTGCTGCTGCCGCTGCCGCTGCCGCTTCCTTGTGTGTGCGCGTATGAGCCGAAAGGCTTACGCCGAGGTGTTTCAGGTATCCCGAAGGGCCGTTGCCGCGTGGAAAGTGCATTGGAGGCCCGCCGTCGCCAACGCCGCCCGGCCGGCACTCATAATCGCTCCCTTAAATCGAAAGTCACGGAAACGATCATTTTCTTTCTCTCTCTCTCTCTCGCCTCCCTTCCCCCTCCCGAGCGCGCCTTGTTTTTCTCCTGCTCATTTCTTATCGAATACAAGCGCCCGTCATCAAGAGACCAAGGGGCTCCCCCTAATTTTCAGGAGTGAAATTTCAAATTTTCGTTTCTCGACCGCGCGATACACGCATTCTCCGTCGTCTTGAGAGTACCGGGTGAACCGGAAGTTTTTCTAACTTAAGAAGCTCGAAAATAGAGTTCGTTCTTTCGGAAAGCGATGACCAGCGGATATTGCGCAACATTTTATTTTTGTTTGTATATAGTGATTTTTTCTCGGAATTCTTTGATTCCAAAAGAGAAGAATTTGTTTTTGCATTTTTGTATCATATGCGTCTGGACGAATCTACGGTTACTTAATTTCTTACCTTTAAAATCTTTTTATTAACGCATACAATGCCTTACTTTCGTATTAGTCAGCCTACGCTGAAATCTTGCACGAGTTTACAAATCTAGCAACATGCATGAAAGGTATGGCATATTCCAAATCAAAGATCGAGCTCAAGAATTTACACGTTGAATAAAAATATTTTCCTTACAAGGATACCCGCTACTTTCAGCTAACTTTCAGAAGAATTTGAACAAATATTTGAAACGCATGTTTATTTATTTAAGAATGACCTCAGTTTCTTAGATAATGACCCTCCCCCTCGCCCTCCCCTTCCCTTAAAAATTAACATAGTTAATATTAGTTTTTCTGTTCAAACAAGGAACTTAGGGCGCGCTTCGCGTATGATTTGGGTTATGTTTTGGTTTTATAATTATATATCAGTGATAAACTATGAATATGGTACTATAATCATGTTTATTTAGCAACCAATCAGAATCACGTACTAAACGCTTCACAACAAAGGCCCTCACTTTTTTTTAAAGAGGAAACGTATACTGTGTACACTGTACATCGAGGCGTACATCGCAGAAAACTTTACACGGGCAAGGTGTTTCCAAAGAAAAAGAAAAAGCATTTCTTAACTCTTCGATAATATTGCGTTATCCTCCTCGATAACAAGACACGCAAATGAATTTTTTTGTCATCCACGTGTTCGCCTAAATATTCATACCGCCGAATTTGTTTATTTTATCACTCCCCCTCGGGGGCTGCCGGTTTAACGCTCGATGATTAATAATAAACTCGCGCACACGCGCCTGCCCGAAAGTGAGTCCACTGTAATTTGCAAGCAAGTACATAAATCTGTTATTTTAACACCTGCTAAAAGAAACTCGGGAGCGGAGGAGCCAATACGCCAATTCATGAAAGTTAAAGCTTTAAAGACGAGCAAATTTGATAATGAGCAGGCCGGCGTAAGCTAACAAAAACTCGAGAGAGAGAGAGAGAGAGACGCAAGAAAATCCGTTAACTTTAACAGCGGCAAAAAAAAGCCACACCGGTTATACACCGCGTCATGTTTTTCACACTGCCGAGGCGCACAACGCGCGCAGTGTATGCACACATTGCACATTGCGCGCGTACGCGCAACGTCCGAGAGTCTCGCTACCGAAATTGACTTCATCTCTCGCTTTCTACGCCGTCTTCTTCTGCTTCCGAGGGGCGTCCGTCATCTTCGACGGCAACATCAATAGCTGCGCCGCCGCGCAGTGTTCTTCTTTTTCATTTTCGGGGGGGACCCAACGGAGAGGGCAGGCGAACTGCTCCAGCTCCTCCGACGGTGTATGGTTGTTTATGCCGAGGCTGCGGAGAGGAGATATCCGAGGCAAAAGCCGCACGCGCGGCACGTGCCACTTTTTTTGCGCCCCGGCAGCACACCGCCAATGATGACTTTAGTCGTCGCGGCTATACGGCGTTGCAGCCGTTCTCGTTTTGCGAAAGTCCAGCAGCGAGAACTGCAGGAGCAGCCGCAGATGGACGTTACACGAGCGATTGTTGATTGGATCCGTTAATTCGATACATTTTGCCAATTCGAGCTGGCTGATCGCCATCACACTCCCGAGTTTCACGCTGCGCACAGCCTTTTCTTTTCTCATTCAATTTTGCACTATGCATTCGTGCTTTTCCTGAAATTTTTATTTTGTTCTGAAGGGAATGTGATAGTTTTATTGATTTTGATAAATGAGTAATCTTGCGTAATCTGTTTTGGATGAAACAAAATTTAATTTTGACTATTCTGTTAAGACAAAGTAATCTTGTGGTTATATATAATCGTAGGATTTGTTTTATAAACTTGACATTGTTTTTGCGTATGTAGGTTACGCAATTTTCTTTAATTATCAGATCTGCAGGTGTAAACTGCACCTGCGAATTTCGACCATTGACCATCATTACCAACGTAAAAACAATCTTTCGCAAGTTCACTTTTGATGTATAAAAGTCGTTGAAAATCCACGTGTATATGTAAAGTTTTTGAGTTATTATTTAGTTGATCTAAGCTAATTATCTCGCTTTTCATGTATGCCTCCATTAAACACTAGTTATACTTCAATTTAATGAAAAATATTTTAGTTTTTATTGACAAACCACTAAAATTATTCTGAAATGTATATTGTAACTACTTTAACTGATTTAAAATAAAGCAACACTATCTAGTTTAAGTACAATATTATTTCTTATTATACCAAAATTTATTTTTACAATACAATACTGCTTTCCGAAAAATCGCAGTTGTTGCCCGTAGTTTTTTCAAGTCTTTAGAATCGCAGGCTACCTAAGCTTCTCGAATTGCATTAGGGGTTTCGCATTGAGATTTTAATATATGCTATTCCATATTTTCTAAGAGTGCGAGAGGGGGAGGCCTCCCGTAAGCTCCAATATCGAGTAAAAATTCGAATCGCTTTGAATAATCGGAAAAACAAGTTCAGTGGCATTCAAAACAATATCAATATAAAGCTAAAAAGATTAATGAGGAGGGTTGCCCCAGTTCCTAAAATTTTGCATTCTTAATTCCAGTAGTGCATTCCTCGCGCCATGGCCAGCGCACAATGCATGCTACAATATTCCTCCTGGGCCACTCCATAATTCTAGGATATATCCTCGGATATATCCGCGCATATCGTCTGAAATATGTATAAATAGCACAAACTTCGCATTCGAAAGATTTGGCGGCGGGGCGTATGCTTTGTGTATACAATATAAACGAGACGAGGAGGTCGGAAGTCGAAATTTTTTTTCTCTCCGTCGCGCAGGAGGCCCGCGTATACGATGTAGCCCCGAAAAAAAAATATTCAAAGCGCCCTCATCGAATTCATTTTCGAAAATTGCGCCCGACCTTGCCCCTGCGCTGCGCTCCCGGCAATCTGTCGCGCATAAATTATCTAGGAAACAAGAAGGATGCACTTAGCGCGATAGAGGATGGAGAGGACGGAGCGGAGAGAGGGGGCGGAGGAGCGAGGAGAGGAAACGGGAGACATTTCTCTTGCCGGGGCCTGGGCTGCCTTTAAAATTCTCCCCCTCTCTCTCTCTCTCTCTCGCTCGCTCGTCGCTTATTCTCACTTTCTCGCTTCGCTTCCATCGAATTTCCATCTTTTGTATCAAGATCCCGAAGTCTCGAGACCTCTTCGCGCCACATTGCACTCGAGGATCCAAAGTTTCAAAAGCATCCCGGCTTCGTTATTCTCTCTCTCTCTCTCTCTCTCTCTCTCGTGCTCTTTCTCCTCTGCGCTCGCAGTGTATCGCAGTCCCGGTTTCTCAATATGTATCTCTCATTCTCCATCCCGAGCTCTCTCGCTCTCGCTGCTTTCGCTTCTGCTCGTCCTTTGCCAGTATCTTCCCACAATCTACGCCCCGTGGTTTTTTCTCTCCTTCAATATGCAGCATCTCTCCCTTTCCCTCTTTCTTCCCGTCATCCCGCTGTAGCCGCGTGTATAGGTATATATACGTCATTACCCACACGACTCTCTCTCTCTCTCTCTGCACTTTTCGAGTCCCGAGGGATTTTAAATAAGCTTTCCTGCGGCGCGTGCGCGCTTTCGATCGAGTGAGGAGAGCGAGACAGAGGCTGCAGAGAAAGAAGGAGGCATTAACTCGGACGATCGCGTAGGCCAACGCTGTTCAGGTATACATAGGTATACGTATAGCAGGAGGCTCCGCCGAGAGGTGCTATAATGCCCCGAGACACGAGGAGGTCCGATTTTTCACCGGGGGATATACGAGTATGGCATAGAAAATTTTCCGATCGCTACCGCTTTGCCTATACTTTCAGCTCCTTTGCCGACGAGTCTCGACGACGACGACGACGACGACGACGACGTCGACGAAGCGGAGACGGGGGAGGAGAAAGAGCGAAAAGTGATATCCGGCAAACTTTTACTCGCTCAGCTCGACGTCCATTATTTTTTTAGGACCCCGTTTCTCCGTACTTTGTCCTGGGATTTCGAGCTTCTTGCCTCGTCAATATTTTAACTTTGACTAGGATAATATTTATCTTTTACCGTCCTCTGCACATAAACTCATGATTCCGGCTACCTTCCGCGCAGTTTTAATGTCTCTCAGTGTATACCCCGCCGGCCTTTCTCTCTCTCTCTCTCTCTCTCTCTCTCTCTCTCTCTTTCTTTCATAGCTGTCCGCTATGTTCAAAGAAAATTTTCGCTCTAGCTGACCGTAAAATATTTCTCCTGCGTCGTTACAATTTAATCCTCTCTGACGCATTGAAAATCGCTAAAAATTCGGAATCGCGCGTACTCCCCCCACTTGCGCGCATTACGATCAAATCAATGCCAAGAGAGAAATAATGGGCCCGAGATCATCAGACTTATCTCCTTCCAATCTTCATCTTTTACTGGTCGTCTAGTCCAGTGCGCGCGTTGGTCCTTTGTCCCTCCACCTTCTGAATTTCTGGTGGCTCGTGCGCTCGCGCGACGAGGCCCGAAAAAAGGCCTATATACGGTCGAGCGCGCGCGTGCGCGCGGGGCCAGCCGCTGGTGGGGGCAGCTGGAGCGTGGCCGCGCTGCAGCCAAAAATAATCCACGCGCGTCCCGTGTATTTCTATAGCTGTGCTACCTGCCCCGGCGCGCTGGTGCGCTGTAGGTGCAGCGCGCGCACTCCCCCCCACTCCAGGGCCCCGACTCGGGGCCTGATGTTGTTCCAGCGAGTGGCGCAGGGCCCTTTATGTGCGGTGGCGTATGTGTACGGGGGATTCGGGACCGAAGGGGGATCTATAACGTAGACGGGAGATGTGTGGAGTGTGCTCGCGCGTTGTTCGGCTGATTATCCTCGCTCTGGTGGCTCGTCGTCGTCTCTCTCACTCTTGCTCCATTCCGACTATAAGGCCCCGCGGCCCTCGGGGTGTTCGTGAAAGACTCGATCGATGTATATACGCCCGTCGTGTGTGTATTATGCTTATGAGCGGGCCTTATTACCCTAACCAACGGCTATTCCTCTCTCTCAATCTCTCCTCGTTTCGCGTCGATCCTTCCGCAAAATTTTATATAATTTTTCAATCTGCACTGCAGCTGATAGCCATTATACTTCCTCCCGTCGGTGCACCGCGTATACAGTTACTTTTCTGAATGCCCAAAATGGCCCGCGGATGAAAATCAGAAGCGATCATTATTACGCTATTCCCCGAAATTCTTTTTGGCAGAGAGAGGCCGGACCTCTCTTTTACATTGGACGATGGGCATCTCCTCTCTCTTTTCTCAGCCTCTTCGGAAAAGAGAAGCCGGGTAGATCCTATCTCGTTCACTCCCCTCTGAAATTTCGCACCGCCGAGGGTTCCGACTTTTCTATTCTCTCCCCGGATTTTCGATAAATATTTGCGGTCGGTGTTCTGCGCAGCTCTCGCGGAGAAAAGCAGACGATTCCTGCGAGAAGAGACGGAGACACGAGGACGAGACGGCGAAGCATCGGGAAAAAGAAAAGAAGACACACCGCGCGACAATGAGCGCGGTGGGCTCTTTTGGGAGGTACACCTTGCAGCTCCCCCCGCTGCTCCTTCTGCCGCAACACGCGGGGATTCGCGTGCCGAGATGCAGCAGCAGCAGCAGGCTCCCGTCGTCCAGGGCCGACGATACGATCGTCTGCTCGGATATTTGCGTGCGGTGCCGTACAGCCGGTATACTCTACGCAAAGCTTAAGGTTACTCGAGCACCAAAGGCTATTCTCTCTTTTTCTCTCTCCGTGTGCGCGTACACGCACACACACACATCTATTTGCGCGTATGGGTTAGCTCTTTTTTCTTCGGCTCCCCGTGTGCAGTATAAGCCGACAGCGGCGGCCTGCATTTCGGCTCATTTCCCTCTCGTCTCTCTCTCTCTCTCTCCAAATCGAGCTGGGGTTGAGCGCTCTCCGGCAACAGGGCGATACACCGGGGGGAGAGGGGAAGGTGGGACTTTTTATTTCTGCCAGTTCTCCCCTCCACCACCCCTTCGTCGGCCCTTCAGTCTGCTCTCTGCTCCTCTTTCGCGAGCAAAAGACTACTCTCTCTCTCTTTCTCTCTCGCTCCCTCGACTGCTCATAAAGTACGACCGGTCTCCGCACGCTCTCTCTCTCTCGTCCGCCTTCCTTTTTTTGCCGCTGTACGTTACCTGTAAAGCATCGCACGAACAGCCCTCTCGCCCGGTCGCGTGGCACCGCGCGCACACCGACGCCTAACCGCACACTCACGCGCGCTTCGTGCGCTTCGCTCTGCAGCAGTATAGTAGCTCTCTTATTTTCTCTTATTCTCGAGTCGCCGCGCCGAGCGCATCGGGGCACACCGTCTCCTCTCCGTCCAAAGAGTTCGATGCTACCAAATCAATTTAAAACAATTTAGCGTCCCGCAGAACAGAAGTGCGCGCGCTCTCCTCGTCAATGGGTTATACTGCACTATTCTTCGTCTGCTTCGCCCAGCGTTTCGCCTTTTACATATATTCTTTCTCGGCGCGATTCGCGGCGGCTCTTCCTCTCCGACGGGGCGAACAATGGAACCGCTGACGGTTTCCGAGGGTGCACTGCGAGTTTGTACGCTGCGGCCATCGGCTCTTTCGCATACGCGTGTACAGATTTATTGTTACAAATTTCATTGTGAATTATACGATATGACTGCGAGGCGTCTTCTACAGCGAGATTTCACTCGCAGATTCAAGTGTATAATCGCTTCCGGATGTGCGGAATGATTCAAGAGGATTCCGAGCGGATGTGCCGGAAAAGACGAAATGTTGCGATTGAGAATTTCAATTTTTTGCCTATATATATCGTATGCGTGTATCGCGTGTTCGCCACGATCGTTTGATCTCGAAGGATCTGACTTCTGGACTCCGCCAAATATAGTCAATGATAATATATAATTAGTAATAATAATAATAATAGTAGCGTTTCAATATTTGAATTCATTGAACTGGGCAAAGCCATTGATTTGAAATCCTCGTCTGATACAATTTATTCACAGTTAAATTAGCGACCAGCTGGTAATAAATCTAATATTTCTGGTAAAGGACGATATTTCTCGTAAATTTGTAAAACGACTCGCCGACGAGCAGGAAAAAGAGTCAATGAGATCATTACGTGTAGAACAATCCCCAACGAGCAGAAGTGTTCCTCGCAATTACCGGTCAGTGCATATACGCTTTCGACTCGTTTTAATTCAGTAAATCCATACTAAAAAAACCCACTTTCCGTCTTATATAGATACGCGATCATATTCTTTTCATTGCTCCAGAATGTACCCACGTCCTCCGTTTTGGTACGACATTTAATTTAAATAAATTAAATTGAATATTATATATCTTAAAATCCAATTTTTCATTTTCCGACTTTTTAAAAGCTGCATCTGTCCCCTTAATATCTTAGCAGTGAATAATTAACATGCAAATTTCGGTCGTATTTCAAGAAAACCGATATTAAATAATTAATATATTTATTAACCGTTAAATGCATTAATCACAGTCCACCTCTCTGCGACTTGCGAACGTTGGCAGGAAAAATTACCCGCGATCGCTTTCTTTCTTTCTCCCCGTTATTTTTTCTTTTTCTTGCCATCAAGTCGCGTTGGAAATTTGCATATTGTACCTTAAAACTTATAATACACCTTTCTTCCAGGCATTTAAATCGTACATCATTAGCATATAGCGCGTTGACATAAGCGTCATCGGACCACACCAGGCTTCGAATAAAAATACGCGGCACGCACACGCGAAAAAGAATATACACACGTCTGTGTACGCGCTCGCAGCTTTTCGGTTATTCGGCGACAAAAAAACCCGATTTCCCCATTAGCCGCCCGGCGGCTGCGGCGGCCGCGGCGGCGGAGTGAGGCCCCCAAGTATAGCAACGGTGGCGACGACGGCAGATGGTCGCGTCGATTAACGAGGCGACGATCACTCCGATCGCCGAGTGCAGATATCAATAATGAATGATTTTCGGCCGAAGGTAAACTGGTTGTCGCGCAGGGCCGCGAAAAAAAACACGCGTTTTATTTCTCCCCCCCCCCCCCGGCTCTTATGTATGTATATTGTATACGTATATATATCGCGCTCGCAACATCTTGATCGAGGAAATTTTTCAGCCGACGAGAAGGAGAGGGAGCGTATAGCTGTCCGCGCGCCGCAGAGCTCATTGACTAGTCCGAAAATGTTCGATTTGCTGAAAAATCAGCGTCTCGATCGCTGTGAGAAAGCCGCCTCTCGGAGAGAGATACTGGCCTTAATTGAATTGCTTTTATCATGCATCAATCTTGAGGATTTGATTATTAAAGGCGAGTCTTCCGCTTATATGGCTCGCTATTAATAATACGGTAGTGTTAAAAATGTAGAGCAGTCAGTGCATTGCGCATATATATATATAATATATCATTCGATGGAAAAGCTTGTTTTTTCAATTATGAGCGGAATATTCGATTCGCTTCAATCGGAAGTGGACTGAACGGTTTTAGATTTTATGTGTATTTTCATACTTTGAATATCAATCAACTTTGTTGGTATTCTCGTAAAGTGCAGTCTATGCGCGATTGCGAATCTTTTTATAAATATAACGAACCATCCGTCCCTCCGTAAATCGTTAAGAAGATTCATTTATCAAGATACGTTTCATTTAGTACGTATATAAATTCTTTTTATATATTATTTGTCCATAACTGTATCAAACGAAATCGATTATTTCATACACAAATGTATAAATAGTTAATTTAACAAAATGGTATACCAATGAAAGATAATTTTACCACTTACGCATAGAATCTTTTATTCCTTGGTAAATTTCAGGAAAGTTATCGATATCATTTTAGTATAAACAGCTATACAGATTCAGACCATATTATGGTTGTTTGAAAATTAGTTGTTCAAATAATGATGATTCGTATAATACGCACAAAACTATAACTACAAGTCAGATTGTATCGGCAACTCCCCCTTGAAATATTCGTAAAACAAACAGTAAAAACAAACGCAGTAATACGTCGAAATCGAAAGTAGATTTATATAAAAAAATAACAACTAAACAGAAAAGTCCTTTCCCTTTGATAAATCTCAGTGAAAACGTTTCGATTAAAGTAGCAGTAAAAAAGTCAAAGTAAAAAATTACGCATCTTATTCATAAAGCTCCTCGACCATATTCCAAATTCTGGGATCTACCCTCGAAAAACTCTCCCAGCCTTCTATCACTCGCTGCAAAAAAAATCTTGCCGCGTCAGCCCGACAGCCGCGCTATAATAGCCGGGAAGAGAGGGTCAAAGTCCAGAGGCGCGCGGACGGCTTGAATAACCGGCCGCGCGCTTCGGCCGGATCGAGGGAATGCACGGGCACAGTGGAACTCGATACACGAGTGACACACGCGCGAAATTTCGGTCCATTCGCAAACTGCGTCCGCGCGTCCCATGCTTCCCTCGGCGCAGCGCCATGCCGGGAGCGGCGCTGGCCGTGTAGGTGTTAATATCACCGCGCGTTAGGCGATTACCTGAGTGGTAAACCGAGTAAAATACAGCGCCGAGGGAGAGAAACCATATGAAGCTTCGTGTACCACGGCAAAACGCATTCGTTGCACTTGCTGCCGCTGCTGCTGCAGCTGGACGCGTTCTGGCATGATGCGAAGCAATGGGATTTTGATACTTGGAGCTGCTGGGTTTTCTATTCGCTCGTCGCTTTTGTCTTCGGCGAGACGTGCGGGGATACTGGCTGCGTAGGGGATGGTGGAGTACGTTTGTTGGGGTTGTTAACTTTGGTATCATAATATTAATTCCCATTTTTCAAATTAATTGTATTCTTGGATTTCATGAACAATTTTTCAGTTGTACCCTCAGTGACAAATCGGAAGCTGTGTTTTGTACATGTGCTCTTTTGTTATGTGTATAAGAATTTTCACTTGAATCCTTAACACTTATTTTGTACGTAGGAAAATTGCAGAAATATTAGAAAAATGTCTGTAAACAGTCAATGTTTCCATTACTAACAAATTCTTGTGCTTATATAGAAAAACTACGGATAAGCTCAGTCTGACCATGTTTTTCTCTTTTTGAAATTTCAAAACTTCTTTTTTTACAATTGTTTTTTCTTTTTATCGATTTTGATGAACTTTCATTGTTTTATGAACACAACCCTTAAGGGGACCCAGTAACCACTAATGACAGGTCACTAAACGTACGATAAAAAAGTGCTTAGATCCAATAAACATAATGAATACGCAAACCCAAGAGATAGTTACCCTTGTAGTTGCCATTCGTCCCGGTATTACCTATCAACATACAAAGTTTGGAATCAAAATATTCAGATATTGGTGAGAAAAGTGCGAACGAAAATCAGTAGCCATAACCTGACTTAAATACGCTTAAATACTTCTGTGACAACTACTGATTTTCGTTTGAATTTTTCTCCTCAATGCTTGAATATTTTGATTCCAAGCTTTGTATGCCGATAGATAATAATAATGCCGATAGGCAACTATCTCTTGGAGTTTCGAAATTCATTATATTTATAGGATCTCAGCACTTTTTTATCGTATGTTTAGTGACAGGTCATTAGTGGCTATTGGATCCCCTTAAGTAGATTCATAGTTCACGAATCTCTTTAACATTATACACAAAATTGACTTACTAAACATTATTTAATCATATTTATATTTTGTGAATAAGCAGAGATTACAAAATCCAAAATGAAGCAACTCGCCACTTTGTATTCTCTATTGATCCAAGCGAGATTTACACGGGACACGAAGGAGTCGGTCGAAGGGATGAAAGTTGAAACGAAGCTGAAGCATTAATACAGTCGTAATTCTGCTGGCGCGGCGCGGTTCGCGAATTAATAAAGCAAACGCCTCTACTTATCCCGTAGTCTCCAATTATTGAAAGACCATATCGATAGAGTAGCAATTACTCTGCGCAACCTGTTGCGGCAGCGGCAGCAGCAACGACGGCGGTGGCGGCGACGGCGGCGGCGGTGACGGGCCGTAATCTAAAAGTTTAAACGGCGAGACTCAATAAAAGCCCTGCGAGTTCGCACGCGCGCGTTCAAATCAAACGATCGCGTAAACACGAGAAATTACGAGGCAAAAGCGCGCCACAGTAGAGAGAGAGAGAGAGAGAGAGAGAGAGAGAGAGAGAGAGAGAGAGAAAGTGTAACGCGAGAGGTGTGCGCGATTCCGCAGCTACACAGACTATACGTGTAATTCGGAATTAATACCTTCGCGAGGCGAAGTCTGTAGATGCTATCTGGGCGGAGAGAGAGAGAGAGAGAGAGAGAGGGAGAGAGAGATACCTGGGTGTGGACTGTGTGTAACGTAATGTGCAACAAATTCCCTATCGACGAGCTCTCACGCAGCGTAGAACACGGCTCGATTAGCATATTGGCTTCGGTGTGCTTCAAATTCTCGTAAATTTCGGTTAGCCCAGCCTTATCGCCGGATCTCTCTGTTTCTCTCTCTTTCTCTCCCTCGGCGTTGCACTTGAGAAAATCCGCCCGACCAGAAGAATAACCTTGTCATCGATTAAGCCGAGAGATTCCGGTCTGGACTGCAGTGTAGGACGACAGGGTTGACATTCCACTGAGAGACGGGTCAAGTCAGCTACTCGTCAGGGTCGACAGTCGAGGCAGCAGCGGCTGCAAGACACAGACGCGAATCGCCTTTGTCCTCGAAGGACACCACGTACAGCTACACGTATACCTGCATACACAAACCGATCGCGAGTCGAAGCTTGCGGCGTCTCGAAAGTTCGCGCATAGGAACCAGCCGCAATGATCCCCGCGCGCAGCTCAGGGGTGGCACACTGGGGTAATTCGCGGGGGTGGGGTGAATGCGCACAGAGAGCCAGAGCGGAGTACAACGGCACACAGGCTCACTCCCTCTCGGTCATCGGAGAGAGAGAGAGAGAGAGAATCGCGGAATCGTCGAGGTTATACGCCACGTCATAACGGTCGAGCGGACTCTCGCTCTGAGGCTGACGTGGTGGGCTGCTGTCCTGTCCTTTGATGCATGATATTGCAGCGAGCTGGTGAGCGAGCGGCAGAGCAAGCGAGACAGGGAGAGCCTTGGAGCACGCTTCGGCAAACATGTCACGAGCAAGCCGAAACTGTTAGGATTCATAGTTATCTCGGGGCCGGCGACTCCGCCCCGACGACGTAGCAGCGCATAGCCGAACGAGACTCGCGGCCTGACACACTGGACACACACACACACACACTCCGTGCTGCTGCTGCCGCTGCTACTGGTGCAGCTATGTAGGCTCTTTAGACAATATATAAGGGTCGTCGCGAGCGAGCGAGCGGTTGCACTGGCCAGGCGCGGCCGCGCCGACGGCTCGCCGGCAAATTATCTGTCGGCCAATTATGCGATTGCTCATACACACACACATACACGTGCAGACACGCAGACTAATAGTTGAGCGTGGACGTAGCAGTCGTCGCGCGCGGGTATGTTTGATCGCCGCGGACACCGGCCAGTAGCCCTGGTATCGCGAGCGAGCGGCGCGCACCGGAAACTTATTGGACGCGTTGCACGCACTGCTCTCTCTCTCTCTCTCTCTCTCTCTCTCTCTCTCTCTCTATGTCTCTGCGGGGACGTACTATGTGCGCTTTCTGCGTCTGATGCTAATGTGCGGCAGCGGTGCAGCAGCCGATCGCGTCGAGCGTGAATTAGAGGGTCCTCTCTCTCTCTCCCGGTGTCTCTTGGTTGGGCGCCAGTTTTCGAGAAAAGCAAAACGATTACGCGCTATGTAACGCGTATAAAGTATAGATTTTGATTTATGCGTATGCAGTGCGAGCTCTCTCTATAGGTGTAAGTATATATGTTGCGCTATGCGGTGTGTGTATGTGTGTGTGTATTGTATACATAAAATATCAATGTCTCTCGCGCTCGATTCTCTTGTCGACGATCTCCTCTCTGTACTCGGACTTGCGGCGCAGTCGCGTTTCGCAAGCCACAGCCAATCCCCGAACACATAACCCCCATAAATTCGTTCTTGCAGAGAGAGCGAGAGAGAACCGAGAGGAGGAGGTCTCTCTACGTATAGCATAGAGAGAGAGAGAGAGAGAGAGAGAGAGAGAGAGAGCTTCGATCGCGCACGCCTAGCGTCTTGTACCCGTGGCAACGTGCTCGACATTAATATGAAACGAAGTCTCACGATGCCTTCCCTCTCTCGGTTTTTCGCTCAGCTCTCTCTCTCTCTCTTTCTCTCTCTGCGTGTCATTGTGTATTCAGTGTGCGCTGCAAGGAACCGAGAGAGACAGAGCATAGCGTAGAAGGAGCCGTTCTCGAAACAAAACAGCGCCGAGTCTCCTTTTGATTTATAAAGACGTATCGCCGTTTTATGCCGGCATTAATTTTGTATCAATTCGGGGCCCCACATATATAGATACGCGCGCGCCCAGAGAGATTCCTCCGAGCGTTTCTATATCTCGTCTCTAGCTTTACAACTACTTTCTTTATACGTCCTCCCGACTACTATATGTATATACGTACACGACGTACGCGTATATAGGTACAGGTATATGTGTGTATACACACGTCGCACACCCCGTCTCCGTATGCACTGCAGCCTTGCGCTTTTCCTTTTTCCCCTGCGCATCGCGCATATATATAGAGAGAGCAGTCGGCCTTTCGTCGTATCTCACGTATACGTCTCGGCGGCTGACCCTGCGTATGATGCCTGCATTTCTTCCGATGTAGCGACGTTGATAATACAGCTCGTTAAGAATTTACGGCAATTAATTTTTTACGAGTCTCATCGCTGCTGATTTACGAGCCCGGAGGAGAAATGCAGCGTCACCCGTGCATTATTAACGATTAGAGTGTTTTCCCATTGATGAATACATCGCATTTTCTTTTGCCCGGCTCTTCCTCGAAACGGGGAAGCTTCGCAGCGGTAAAATTTTAAGTTTCTCTCTCTCTCTCACTTTTTTTGCGAATCGCTCTAGAAACGTGTGGGGGGGGGGGGGAAGTATCAGAAGGTCAATTCAAGCCATTTTGGAAAACGCTTGTGATATATACCAGAGTGACGGCATATTTGATTTAAATAAAAAACAATAGTTGTACGTTCGCATCGATAAAATTGACAATAAAATCTTATGATGTAGAATAAAATTTCAATTGGGAGGGAGAATTTTGTATTTCATCTTTCGAAAATATCACGAACCCATCCACACACTTTATGTATAACGCGTTATTTTTTTGTACACGCAGAAAGCTACGTGCCAAAAACGCGCGATATTTATTTGGAACCGTGTTCTTGTGTGTTTCAGAGAAGCCAGCATTTCAGTCGCAGTATGGCCCGACGATCGACAACGGAATGGTGAGTCTAAGAGAGGAAAAACTTTTTTAATCCGCACGTACGGCAATTTCGCTCCTTAATCTTGTGAGCCGCCCGCTATATACGGCTACGATGTCCGCGTCTGTGTGTGTGTGTCTTCGTGCGCGCGCTGCGGTGTAAAATAATGTTCGCCCCTCCTCGTATATACGAGCCGTGAAAATTGATTTATTGGATGCATTAAGTAATTGCTATATCCGCAATATGGTGACATTCACCACAAGTTAATTTGAGAAAATGTTTATCTCTCTCCAGCCTCAATCTGACTCGGCCGGGGTTCTCTCGCCCATCTCTCGCCTCTTTCTCTCGCGCGCGCGCCCACACACACACAAACACACACACACAGATACATACGCCAGGCCGCCCACCCGCTCGCGCGCGCATTCACGCGACCAAGGAAAGTTTTTCCCCCCAAGCAATATTTTCGCCGGAGATGAGGGTCTCATCCCGATGCTCTTTCGCGCCCCGGGACTTCCCTTTTCGTAATATAAAAGTTCGCTGTATTATTTATGTGTCATTAAGTATACGATGTAAAGTTTAAAAAAATATATATACGTGTGTGTCTGTGTACCGGGGCGTTATTGGAAAATCGCGATGTGTCGGCGCTGGCTTTTGAATGCGGGCCGACGAGAGCGAGAGGAGGAAAAGGTTTATTGAACAAGTTTTTCCTGCCGCGCTGTGTTCGTCAGGCGAAGGTTGAGAACCAGCGTAGCGCTGGGTTTAATATCGCTTATGTCCTCTCCCTCATCCACGGCGATGCTGTATGAGCGCGCGTCTACTCCGTATATATAGGTATCTGGTGTATGGAGTATAATGTATATAGATAAACAAGACGCGCCGTATGTGTCGGTTAAAATGTAAGTGCGAGCACGTGTGTAAGCTCACATAGACGTATGCGTGTCCCGCAGTATGTTTGCACTGCGAGAACAATTTTCAAAGGAGAAACGTACTTTTTCATCCCTCTCTCTTTCTCTCTTCGCAATATAGCAAAATGCGCGTACATTGAATGTAGGAAGAAAGCTCGAACACTCTGCTAACAACTGAAATACATTATTTTCCGAGTTGGCAATTAGCGTCACCTACTTGTGGAGATAACCAGAACAGTCACACGTTTCATATAGACTCATAAATACGCAATTCACAATCAATATCGAGGTATTTCAAGTGTTGGTGGACAAACATAGTGGTAGCAGTAAAACTGGACGATCTACTCCGCAGTTAAGTAGCAGAAACAGATATAAATTACTATGTGTGCCGTGTCGCCGGTGTGTGATGAATAATTGGTAAACAAACATACGCGCGCGAAGTTGAAACTCTGTTTCAAAAATAGCTATACACTCGGGCGAACTCCTTCGCGCTTATGTATACGACTAGTTCTCCTAAAAATTTGCACTTTTCAGGGGTCCAGAAATCGAAAGTTTTTTTTTTAAAGTTAGAAGTTTCACAAATAAAATTTTGAATTACGCTACAATAAAGTATAACAAAAGAACTTTAATTTAAAAACAAAATATGCCGAGATTCGATGCTTTGATCAAAAGTTATGTTCGTTAAAAAAAATAAAAATAATAAAAATCCGAATAGCCGATTTTCTCCTTTTTCTCTATACATATGTTAATGTTTCACATTTCCCATGATCCTCTGGATCTTTGACTATCTTTAGACTTACAGAAGACATACCGGTCCGAGACCTCTAGTTAAAAAAAAAAAACTTTCGATTTCTGGGCCCCCGAAAAGTGCAAATTTTTAGAAGAACTAGTCGTATAATATAGTACAGCTGCAAGAGAGAGAAAACTCCGACGCGACACATCTGAGAGTTATGTATAATGTATATAATATTATATATAGTCTGTATACCTGTATACACTATACAGTATATTTACGTGGCGCGAGGCAAATCGAGGCCCCCGTATATCGCGCATTATTGCAATAAATTCGAGTTATTCACTTAAGAAAGTGGAATGCAAGCGAAGTCTCTGAATTTCCTCGATTTATTCCTCGGCCGAGTTTATTACTTTCTTTCGAGATATCCTGCGCGCGCGGTTTCCAAGTATCGAGCGGAATCCAGCGGAGCGAGAATCTCGATCTCGAGCCGAGCGCCCGCGCGCCAGGCTATTTATAGCGCGCGAAAGGGGTAGCCGCCCGCAGGGTGGAGAACTCCGGCTTATTGGCACTGCGCCAGCTTCTTGACCGTACAAGAACGCAGTCTATATGTATATTGCACACGCGCGCACGCGGTCTCTCTCACACACACACACAGACGCCCTACACGCGGGACTTATACCGGGGCTACAAATTGGACTGATCGTACATCTATCATCTCGACAGTTTTTTGCGTGTATCGCTCGGCTTTCGTCGAGTTCTCCCTCCTGCCTCTCTCTCTCTCTCTTACGCTGTGCTGTGCGAGGAGCTTTTTCGTCGAGCTTTTCTCGAGATGTTTTCTTTTTTCTCCTCGACTCGCGTTGTTAGCGCGTTCATGCCGCCCTTGACGAAGCCGGTCATCAATACAGCGAATTGCGTATAAATATAGAAACATCTCCTTGACCGAAGTTAATTAAGCGAAAAGTTTATCTCGGATACTGCGAGAATTGATATCATGATGGTAGCCGAAACGCGTGCAGCAAAGCGACCTTAAACCCGCATCCTCGCGGTTCGTCCATGTGCTTTATTATTTTATTTTCTTCGCGGTGCTTCACATTCGCGTGTAATTTATCCTCCAGGTTTTAATGCTCAGTTTTCGCGATCGTCGTGCACGGCTCTTCTTTAGATAATGACGTGTTCGGTTGAACTATAGAAAATTATTTATTTCCAATCGATAAATACGAAGCGCAGAAGGGACGACATGTATAGAAGCCAGAATGACTCGCAGATAACGAATTTTCATACCTTGTTTATTTTATTGCGTCACTTGGACGATGGGGATTACGGCACGAAGCACAGCACACGTATGCACATAGTGTCAGCGATTTTCTCACTGATAAATCATTACGAAATTACAAGGCTGCGAGCCAGGAGGGAAAAAGAGAGAGAGAAAGAGAGTATGTGCACGTATACTATGTTTATACATGTATATTCGTATGTATAGGCTCTCGTGAAAAACCAATGAACCTCGTGCGTCTATTGCGATTTTATCCGACGTATCTAGCGATGGCAAAAGAATGAACGAGAGATTTATAATCCAGCCAGAAACTACTTATTATCGAGTAGTTGTTCATTATTCATGCCTTTTTCCCTCTCTCTCTCTCTCTCTCTCTCTCTCTCTCTCTTCCGCGCTGCTCTCCCCGCATACGCGAGGACACATTCGTGCCTACTCCAGTGCCACTTCCATCTGGTATACGCGAACTCGATCCGACATTTTTTACGAAAGGATGTATGCACGAGGTTCTGCCAATTTTTTCTTTGACCCGTGAATGGTATCTAATCGGTGTAGCTGTCGAACCGTAACCGATAACGGCGCGTACACGTATCGATTTCTGCAGCTACCTTGATTGACGATAGTCTATCTCCATAACTCTATTTTTGCTGCGTTTAGCGCTTTTCTGAATAACATTATTACATCGTTGCACACCACATGTCTCCTATAGATATGTAGCTTGTACGAGATGGTAAGCGGATCCTCGCTTTATCGTCGACATTATCGGATTAGACTTTATGCGTTTGCAAAGATGTTACTGCTTGCTAGCTTTTTCTTACATATTACATACATAGTTTTGAAATAACGTAATCGCTGCGATTGAAATAACGTTTGCTAGATGTTATCTAATTCTATATATGCGAGCTTATCGGCATGCATCTGATTGAACATTGAGAATTTCATGTTTGTCGAGCATAAATCAATGAGACAATTCTATTATTTACGTAGGCTTGCGATAGCACGCGAGCTGCAGCAGGATAACATCATAATATCGAGTTACACTGATTAATTAAACTGCTGGTTCTTCTCAAATAAAATAGAACCGGTTGTAAAAATTTCAGTGCTAGGTCCTTACGTATTCGTCGCACATAGTCGTTCTTAACATGTAAAAGTCTGCACGTATAATATGTACATTTATTTCGACGAGACCAGCAAGCCAATGGTAAAGTCCCAAATCTAATATAAATGATCTCTCAACGCGAACATATCTCTTGCATCACCCTCTCGTAATACACCGCGCCCGAGCCGCTTCAAATTTAATTTCAACACACCCCCGTAAAATGTCTCTCGTTGCAGCTTGCAATGTCACACGCGCAAACTCTCACGGCTCGCCTCTCGGGGGGACTATCACCTCAGACTCTTACCCCTTGCTCTACTGCATTCGCCGACCCTCCGCACTGCACTATATGCGGCAGCAAAATTTTCTTGATGGCTTAGATTTCTCACTTTTTTTTCATCACTCGCTTTAAATAAAAATGAAAGTACTACAATTTTTAATTACTTAGAACTTGCTCTCCTGGTTAGAGAAAATAAATCTTATTCTACTTATCAGAAAACCGTCTTTTTATTCAAGTTTTTTTACATTTATCAATTAATTCTTCTTTTTTATACCTATATTCAATGGTGTACACTCAGGTTTTAATGCATTTTAGTTGATTAATAAAAAAGACGGAAATTTGGAAATTCAATTTGAAGAAAATAGTTTAGTAATTTAAAAGCAAACCAAGAATTCAATTATTAAGAAGAATAATTGTAACGATGACTTTCACGGGAAGAACGTAAATTTATAGTTTCGATTTTAAGATCAAAAATAAAATTGAAGACATTTTTGTTTAAGTAAAGTGTTGATTAACAACGTTTTTAATCAATCATTCTTTGATCTACTATGTTGCAGACGACGTACGTCGGCAGCGGTCCCGGCATCGTAGGTGGCGTTGGCTTCGGTCCGGGCCCCGGGCCTGGAGGTGGTGGGGATGGCGGTAGAGGTGGCGGCGCTGGCGTAGCGACTACGGCCGGCGTAGAGGGCGCCACCTATCCGCCGGACTCGCCGTACTTCCCGTTCGGTAGCAGGGTGCCGGCGCCGGTCAGCGCGACTTCGAGCCCCGCAACGCCGGTCAGTGGGAACGGAACGAGACTCCAGAATCCGACGACCGGTGAGGACAATCACTGATCTCCGAGATTAGATTAAGTTATTAGCCAGGAGGCTGCTCGATGCTTATCAACGGGGTTTTAAGTGGGCCGAAGTGGATTTTTCTTTCGTTTCATTTTATTTTCGAAAGCCGTTCGACGTCGCGAATATCCATTTTTCAACTCGTATCGGGAGTCATTATCGATTCGCTTAAACACTCGGTCACTTGCACCTTCCGAACGCGTGTCGTTTAGTGAAAAGTTTAAGCTTAATTAAGACGCTGTAAGCTCCTTGTAGATACATCTTGATTTTCGTTTGGTGTCAACTCCACCAGACTTTTAATTAGCCTTCTTTTTTTACCGGTTCCGAACATTTATTCCGATTATATGCATACACTCCTGCGGACGCGAAGGATCAATTACTTGTTATTAAGTGAGCGGATTTTAATGCCATACCGAGCGCAGCGTCGAGCAGCAGCAGCGCGCGCGCGAGGCTTTTTCTCCTTTACTCATTACTCGAAAAAAATGATAAGGATTTCTTACAATAATCAGGCGACTGGTTTAATTTTTTACGACATTTTTTAGGTGCGGCCGCAAACGTTAAGAGGAAGAAGGAGGTAAGTTTAATACCACGACATTTGTAATTATACGAAAAAGTTGAATTAAGCGAATCAGTGTTTAAAAATTTGCATATCCGAGTAAAGCACGCGCGTCTGTGCGTGAAAGCTGATCATGTAGGGTATTATTCACTTTCTTGCATTCGGCTTGATTATTATCATTAACGGAGAGCGCATAGCCACCTGGTAAGCGTTATTTAATGGCGAATATCGAAGCTTTACGCTGATTCTCTCGACTTTCAACGGGGCCCAGAGCCGCGTCGTGTATATGAGAATCTCCCGTTGATGTACGTTATACAGTAATTCAAAAGTGAGAAACGCGGGGTTTCAATTTATTTGGGTGTCTGCGAGCAAAATGTTAATCAGCAGTTACCACTTACGTAAAATGAGTATACTTTCCTCATCGTCGCGGTAAATTGGGACGCGGCTCGTCGTATGCGCGAAAGATCAAATGAAAGAGAGAGAGAGAGAGAGAGGAGAGAGAGGAAGAGAGATGCCGGGCCGGCAGCGACTGCAGCCAAGCCAAAATAGTCGAGAATACGCAGAAAAAAAAAGAATCGGCTAGAAAAGAAGCGGATCTCTCGTCGAGCGAGAGGCGCACGCGTAGAGCACTTGAAAGAACGAATATATAATATATATGTCGAATTTCAAGAACAAAATGTACTTTTCTTTGGTCTCGAATTCGAAACAAAATTTTTGAAACTAGAACTTTCGGACCGATGGGGCTTCCTTCTGTAAGCCAAAAGATGATCATATTTCTGAGCCATCTTATGTTTTTTTTTCAAACAAATTAATACGTCAAATTACTGGAATAATAACTACGGATGTTCCTGAGGCACCAATAGAATTTGGAACTACACTCTAATAAAGTACAAAAAAAGAGCTCTAATTTTAAAAAAATATGTCCAGATTTGATGCTCTGATCAAAAATTGTGCTCGTTTAAAAAAAAAAAAAATAAATAAATAAATAATATAAATCCGAATAGTCGATTGTCTCTTTTTTCTTTATACACCTCTTGATATATGTTAACTTTTCGTGATCTATATTTCCTGCAATTCCTCGGCATTATTCACCATCTTTTGGCTTAAACATAAAGTCCCGCATCGGTCCGAAAGCTTTAGCTTGAAAATATTTTTTTCGAATTCCAGAACCACAGAAAAGTGCGTTTTCTTCTATTGAAATTCGACACACGCGTAATACGTAACGCCACCGAATTCACGATACATATAGGCATACTGCGGCTCTGATCGCTCTGCAGGCTTTGCTCGCGAGTAATTGCGATTCAAATTATAGCGGGCTCGAATTTCCGTATAGGCGCATGGCGGTGACGTTAAGCGGCGAGAGAGCCGGGCGCGCATCGATTATTGTGATTATCGTTATTACGACCCGCCCCCCCCCCCTCCCCCATAGCCACGGCCCTTCGCGTATATACGCAGTCGTCGCGTTCGTTCCCGTCTGCAGCCGCCGAATAGCGACGAGGCGTCGTCTGCGCGCCGTATAATACGTGTTTTGCGCAATTGCCACGTGCTTTCACTGCCGCGCGCGCGCGATAAATAACGAGAGCTATACTGCGCGCTCCCCTCCGACAAAAAGAGAGAGACTCGGTCGCAAAAGTCACCCACTCTCGTGCGAGACAGAGAGAGGCGATGATCATCTCTTTTCACTTTTATTCATTCGCGCGCTCTGGTGTATACGTGCGCGAGCTACTCCGCGCGACTTCCGCGAGCCGCGGCCGCGACGAGATCGGATCGCCGCGGCGACTGAACGAGCCGCCTTTATAATGTTACGCCCGAGGATTAATGTGGACGTCATGCGTTCTTTTTTTGCTTGCAGCAGCAGAACCTTGAGCCAGCCGATGGAGAGGTCGTCACGTCACAGCATTGGGTGAGTCTTTTCGACGAGTATACAATACACGCAATTTCTCTCTTGAAAAATTCGCCCGACTATTTTTGCCTCCTCCACCGTCGCCTGCACCGCTCCCCGAAAAGTTGCGGAAGCTCGTATACTTTTCGTGGAAACGGCTCTCCGCCACGCGCCACTGCTCTTGATTGCTCGCGAAGCCTTCCCGTCGCTGCCGCGCTGATTTTAATCGGTGACGGCGCGTTGCGTAATTCTCGTGAAGTCATCCGCGATTTCGTGGAGAGAAAGAGAGAGAGAAAGAGAGACGCATAGCCCGCGCGCGTCCGTCATCGTCTTCGCGAGAAGCCGAATGACGCGAACTACGCCGCGCGCAGAGCTCTCGAGGAGAGACGCGCGAGCGATGCCTGCGGGTCGCCGCGAGGCCCCACAGCAGCTCGTTTTCCCATGCGTCTAAATTTTCCCTTCCGCCTCACTCTTGACTCGCTTATACTCGAGCTTATACTCTTCCCGGCAACCGCTTCTAATCCCCGCTCGTCGGCTTTTTTTTCTATCTCTCTCTCTCTTTCTCTTCTCGCTGGCCTGCCTCGTCAGCTCGCGCCGTGTCCTCTCGCTCTTTCTCTATACTTTTTTTTCCATGCCCTCTCGTATAGCTTCTTTCGACCGGTCCCCGATATTTTTAACGGTTATGACGAGCCGCGACGCGTATACGCGACTCGCTTTCAAGTTCAAGCTTTTTTTTCTCGGCTTGACTGCCAGCTCGGAGGAGCGTACAAGTGCCTTTTCGTGTACGTGGTGCATTTCAAATATGTACTTGTATATAGAGCTGGGTTTCCGGCCTCGAACGCGTCAGCTGCGTTTATTCAATTTCTCCGATAAAACTGTATACTATCGGTTGAAAAAAGATAGTCCTCTGGCTTTCTTGTTGAATATCTTAAGCAAAAAAAAATCGCTTACTATCGAGACAAACTGCACATTGAAGATTAACTATTCAGGAATAGAATGGTGTAAGTTGCGTTTAATAAAAATTGAAACTGCAGTCATGGCGACAGTTCGAAGGTAAAAAAATGCCAACTTTTTTCTAGCCCAACTTTGGAAGCTTACCAGCTCGTTAATAATGACAGGACATGATTGAAAAGTAGGTAAAACGATTCCATCATGTTCCTCGATCAAGCGCTCGGTGTACGAAAAGCGAGCCATGCGGATTTCGACGAAACTGCTCGCGCACCGCGAGTCAAAATGAGAGCCTCGACGCAGGATTTTGATGGGCGTTGCGCGTCGGAGGACGGGTTAAGCGGACGCGCGGCGCAGGCTCGACGCGTATAACTTGTTTTGCGCTGGGAAATTGATGTCGCGGCGTAATTGCGTGATTAACTTCGTCGCTTTAGATAGACGTTAACGAGTTCATAGTTACACATTCGTTCGCGGATCGCGGAGCCGGCGCGCGCGGTTTGTAATTTAGTGGGAGCGCGAGCGCTCTCCCCCCCCCCCCTTTTGTCTTTCTCTCTTTAAAGCGCAAAAGCGGTAAGCGGAGAAGCGTAAAATGGGAAAACAGTCATTCAGGCGACGCGGCGGTTGGTTTTGTTTAAAGTTTCGAGTGACACAGGAGCGGGAGAAGCGCGCGAGAAGCTCGCGATTAAACGAACACAGTGCCAATTAGATATCGTGTTGCGCTGCTGGCAGCGCCGCTGAAATAAATGCTTTCATTTCCACCGCGAACGCGGGGACTTGATCGAATTTCTATTGTTGTAAAGATTTCTTTTTTTTTTTTACTTTTTTCTGTGTTTTTAAACGCGTTTTATACGTACATTGTCGCGTCGGTCCATTTTGTATATAAGCCTGCGAGGCAGGTTGATGACTATTGTTCATTTCGTAGAGAAGTCATTATTTACCCTAATTAACCGTATGGCTAATAATGACAATGTTATAACGGTATATGTCAATTGCATTTGAATCGTATGAGAGTTCCGAATAATTGATAATTGCATTCTAATGAAAATTCAGAGGCCGATGATGATGTTTCCTCTTTTTTCCTTCTTTTTTTGTATTTTTTATTTTTACGTGAAGTAAGTAATTTTATTTGATAAGAAAAATAAGATTATTTGAAAAATATAAGCAATAAGTTTGGTAATTTTGTATTCAAAAAAGTAACAAAATTTCCCGATAGGTGTGTTCTCGAAAATAATTTTCGACTTTCAATTTCAAGTTGTTTCTACGTGGACTAATTGGGAGTTGCACTTATATATGCATGGCTTTGCTATATTAGAAAATTAGCGGAAATAATCGTACATTACGAAGCAGCTGACCTAAGTAGTTCAATACAGCACGGCGTGGTGTTAGTGCCCAAGTGTAGCTAGAGCTTTAAATGCCATGCCTTAAACGATGCCTTAGGACTCGAGTATCGAACAATATTTTACAGCATTTGCTTGCCGTAAGTCCGCTGCCCTGTGCTAGTCATGTTCTAAGCAGGTCACCTAGTGCTGAAATGTACCTTTTCCCTGCTAATTCTTAATCGAAAAAACGGCTCATTTCTCAGAAAAGTGAGAAACAAGTTCGAGCTTTCTATGGCTCTTCCACTTAAGTTTATAAAACCAATTGACTTCGAGGATGTTCAGGTTCAGATGTCGTGGAAAATATTTTTAGAATGGTTCTATTTATTGTTGTGTTATCATGACTTAACAATTTTAAATGATGTATGGGGCTTACATTCGTGGGAGAATTTTAGGTAAAATCATAGTTTTTGTATCGCGATCTTTGTGAGTTACGTATACGTCGTTCATTTAAAGAACTTTGTAATTTTTAAACAACGTGTATTATACCACACACTGTATCCCAGCAAAGAAGGAGTGACAACAAATATTGAGTAAAAAAAGCGTTAACGAATAGCTCAACTGCTCAGTATCTCAGCTCCGGCGTTTAGATCGAGAGCATACTCGAAGGAGAGTCTACCTTGTAAAGCAATCACTCGTAGCATTCGACCCCAAGAGAAAGCTAGACACGGCTCCACTCTCATGATTTCCGCGTCAATATTTAATTCGATCCTAAAGCTCCGAAAGTGGTCCCCGATCGGCAGTAAAAAGCTTCGTCCCTCTAATTCTCGAGCCGCCGCCGCCGCCGCTGCGTCGAGCAAAGACATTCAGCAAAGAGCGGCGACGGCAGGACATCAGCAGCGAATTCAAGGGCATATTACAGGGTGAGAGAGAGAAAGGCGACCAAAACGACGTTGATACGAACATCGAGCTCCTCGTGTCGAGTGCATAAGCTCTCGTTCGGCTAACAAGTTTCCACCCCCCCCCCCTCCCCCCTACCGGGGAGCACTGCGCGCTCCGAATGTACGACACGGGGCCGAGGCGATAAAACAGCGGGAAGTTGACTGTACGGCGAAGACACGCTGCCCTTATTTTCCCCGCGGGCCGCCGCCACCCCCTTGCATGGCGGCTTCCTTTGTCTCCTATGGCTGATCGCCCCACAGGCTAGTTAGGGTGCGAAGTGCGCCAACAACTACGCCCCTCTCTCTCTCTCCGCCTCCCCCTTTTGCACCCAGACTCTCTTCTATGTGTGTGTGTTCGTGTGTGGCTCGGCAGGTTTTTTTCGCTATACACATACTCGCACCCAGAGGGAGGGAGAGAGAGAGAGGAATTGAAAAAGCGGATGTTCCTGGCGTCGTTTCTCTCTCCTCTGCTCCGATGGCTGATATGATAGATCATTCCGGCGTGTGATCCGAGCGAGGAGTTTCGGCACGCGAGAAAGAGAGGGAGAGAGAGAGAGAGAGAAAGACTGTCCGAGTTTTTCAGCGGAAATGTCAGAGCGCTATATAGTGAGCGCGTATACTCACGCGGGGGTTCGGAGCAGATGTCGGAGGGTGGTAATGGCCGATCGCCGGATGCGATAATTGAACCGACGCCGCTACTGTCCCCGGCGACGACGATTTCTTCGTTGCAAATTGCCCGAGGGGTAGTATAATGCCGAAGAAAGCGTGCCTGCGCGACGAGTTGCGGAATTCTTTTTTCTCGCCGACGCAGTCTTTTCCGGGCTTTTTACCCTGCGCTCACCGTCGTGGGCCTCTTATTCGACGCGTCACAACTGCCGGAATAAATTGGCTTCGTGTAATCGCGTGTATTAATTTTTTTTTTCGGCGAGGACCGTACACGAGCTATAAACGAATTGGTTAACGCTCAAATGAAGGAGCGAAAATTAGAAATGGATTTCTGATGCGAAAAACAATTGAAACTACGCGTGTATGAGAAAATACGTATTTTTCATTCACTCTTTTGCCCCCCAAAAGTTGGGGAAAAAAATCTCATGCTACATCGACCAGATAAGGTTTTTTGTGTTCTGCTAGGCGTACAGAACAAGAAAAAAATAGTGTACCCACGAAGTCAATCTTTTTTTGGCCATCATTGTGATTTTATGCAGATATTATTTATATAATATAAATAGGCATATAAATAGGCTTAAAGTACACTAAAAGAGCTGTCATTGAATCCAAACTTGTCTGGATTGGATGCACTGATTAAAAGTCACGTACTATTGAAATAAACGAATTTTACTTTAGACTTCCTTTAGGCTGTTACGAAAATTCTTGATTTTATATTTTTATTCTTTGAATCCTCGTAACTTTTGATTCAGTGACTCGATTTTAACTTTTAATAGCTCAAATTAAAGCTCTTTTCTTCTTTTTTTCTGCCACTGAGCCTGAATTAAATTTTTTTTAATATGGTGAGCTATGTGTATGCTTTCAAAAAATGATCTACTTGTTAGACATATATATAGCTCGCTGCATACAAACATTTAAATTTAAACCTATTACAAAAAGAATAGAGGGAAAAGGCTTTAATTTGACCTAAAAAAATGTAAAATCAAGAATTTTCGCAACAGCCTAAAGGGAGTCTGAAGCAAAATTCGTTTATTTCAAAAGTATAACGTAACTTTTGATCAAATTCAGAATATTTTACTAAAAAATGCGTAATAATCTCTACATAAAATTATAAAGATGGTAAAAAAAATAGTGTCACAAGATCGATTTCGTAGGTACACTATTTTTTTCTTGTTCTTTAGTCCTATAAAACAGAAAAAATCTTATCCGGTCGATGTTGCCCGAGATTTTTTTTGCAACTTTTGGGGGTAAAAAAGTGAATGAAAAATACGGATTTCCTAATATATATACGTGGTTTCAGTGTGAGAAAGTACGGTAGCGGAAAACAACACGTTTTAAAACTACAAAGGGTATACCGTCCAACGAAAACGGAAGCATAACAGATCTCTGCTTTAAGAAGCCGACGCGACGCTACTAAAAGTCATAATATTTGAGGAAGGCCTTAAAATTTTGTGCAAACATTGACAATCGCCAACAGAGACACACACCACTCTATACTGCACGCACTGGACACAAACTTCCGCAACTCAAATTTCAAATTTGAATCAATATAGCAAAAAAATCAAAATAACCGAACAAAGGCAGTGTATATGTGCATAGATTCTGTTGCAACTCACAAAATAATAAAAAAAGAAACAGAGATAAAACATTATATAGTACCAGTAAAAGCGTACACAGTACATACGGAGAATAAACCAAATAATGATAAAACTTTATTTTTTTTATAGAACATTTTATACCCCCGCACTTATACATCGAAATTTTAATATTCTTACCGATGTAGAGAATAAAGTTTCTTTTAATGTTTTTTTCATTCGAAATTGGTGAAAACAGTCGTAGCTGCGCGCATACATTACACCCCCTCTCGCGCCTCGCACAGTAAAACTTCCGTATAAAAATCAAATCAAAAGCATACGATCACCACCAAACCGGAATCGCATCGCCCGCAAACAAAGAGCATATATAACGTCCTTACATTATCATCTCCTTCGAACTCTCGAAAATATCGGAATCCTCGCCGTCGAAGGCACGAAGAATCAAAAGACGGTTTGATTTTCCGCTCGAGCAATACGTCTCGATTCCCCGCAGTAATAGTCTCTCTAACCCGTCGGCAATTCCAGTAGTATAGTCCGTATAGCGCACTGCACACGTTTCCGTAATTACCGAGTAAACAGGGAGTGGGAGAGAGAGAGAAACGATCGCCGAGGGTCGTCCCATCGAATCCGCAGTACGGTGTGTGCGGCAACCCCTCGTTTTCTCGCTCGCCGCAACCGCCGCCGCTCCCGGAATCAATGAAAGCTCGTCGCGCGAATTTCCGTGATTACAAAGCAAACAGGGCAAGACTAAGTCGAGCGCGACAATAACGCGCGGACACGTCGATGCTGTGCACGCGGCCCGAGTGTCCGTCGACGAGTTCTACCCTCTTTTGATAAGCAAATCCCCGTGTTCCAAGGACTTTGTCTGGCGGAGTTGTTACGTATACGCGGGTACATACGTGTGCGTACACGTACCGGATATTCCCGGCGTTTTGTCTTTGTGTCCCGAGTGGCCCGAAACAAGTTGCTCTCGCCGCGCCATTGTGCCACGCTGAAATGCAACTTTTCTCTCTCGCTCTCCTGTCCGTCGTGTAGTACATATATATAGGTATATGCACAGCGCGCACGCAAGTTTATGATTATGCCGTAGATTTTTTTTCCCCTTTTGACGTGGTTCACGCACATTTGAAATCGCCGATCGTCTCCGCTCTCTCTCTCTGTACACGAGTGAGAACATCCATTATGTTTGGCCGCGCGCGCTTGTCTACGGGGTAGCCCGAACTCGCAAGTCACCCGACTCGCTTTGTGGCAAATCATTCGGTCTATTATTGTCTGAGTGATTCCGCTCGCTAAATAGTAGTAGTGATGATTCACCCCGAATGTATTAATTTGCCTCTTTCCCTGCGCGCATTGTTCCTCGCATCATCCCAGACTCAGATATATATATATATATATATAACGTATAGTGTGTGCGTTAGTGTGCGTCCGACGCGCAGGAAATCAATGAAATGTCATCGTGCGATTTGTCCAGTTGGAAGCGGAAGCCCACCTCCGAAGATTCAATTAGCGCGAACGAATTGTTTTCGTTTTTTTTTTCTTTCGTTTCACTCTCCCCCGCGTGTTGCAGAGGTTATTAATGCGTTGATATATACATTTGAAAAAGTAAGTTAGATATTGTTGTGCGCAATGAATTTTCGGATTTTTAAGCCGCGAGCTGAAATCTTGCGTGAAGCGCTGCTGCCGCAGTGTGTGACCTAGTAAAGTTTTCCCGGCGGAGGATAAAACTGAAACTTTGCGCAGCTTTGCGGCGATTCACGTAGAGCGAATTTAACGTATACTGCTTTAAAATCTTGCATCGATCCAAGGAAATTCTAATAGAATGATCAAAATACAGTTCTTTTACAATTTTTATGAACTGTACGTATACAATCGCAATCGCCATTATTTCCGTCACTCTTACCGGGTCAGAATCTTCACTGTCACTGTAAATAATTCTCCGGCATACGCGTTACGTCACATCGACGGGTTACATTACTCACAGGGGCTTATTCTTCAATTCAAGAGTACTGATTTAATACTGCACGGGGGATTTCAATATTGAGCCGCAAATGCATTCTCGCCGCGCGGGCTCTCGTTAGCATTTCATTATCGGGGCTGCAGCAACTCAATAATTCAGGCTGCGCTCGCGGTCGAAACGAATTCCGCGCTCTTCCCCACGCTACATAATCGATTAAAGACTCAATAATAGACTCGCGAATTTTTCTCGCCGCGGCTATACTGCAATTCTTCGTTCAACGATATATATATATATATATATATATATCAGTACACTAGAGAGATAGAGAGGATATGGCAGCAGCCCGAGAGCTTTCCCAAGAGCTGCAGAGAGCTCGATAATTTATTCAGACGTCTCGAGGCGATTACATTTCTATTAGGACACGATGTCGCCGTGGGGCTAATATAGCCGAGCGGCGGCGGTGGCCAATAACGCCCCGAGTGTGATTCGACGCGACTCGTATATGTATAGTCCCTCGTGGTGGACGCGTGCGATATGTCGCGAGGACGACCCCTTACTTAGGCATCGCCAAACATTTTCCCACTAGCCGTCAGAAGCAGATCTCTCTCGATGTCCCTTTTTTCTTTGCTCTATCTGTCTCTCGACGAGCTTATTCACACGCCTGCGGCCGAGGCGACGAGGAGGAGCTGGCCGTTTCCGATGTGCGCGTGTGTGTGTCTCTCTTTTTGTTCCTCGCCCCGCGATGCATCACGCTGCGCGAATCAAAACATTGCGTGCTTTATGGAATATGCTAACGATCGGTGTTGACGCCTGCCGTATATATATGTAGTGGCCGCAGACGCGTGTGATTTATATTGTTGGGCGCGGACGATGAGTCTTCGGTGGAGTTTCGTCGTCTTTTTTCTTTAAGTTCGATTCTTAGTGGGGTAATTTATGCGCTTCGTATACGTTGGTTTGTTTGTGCGTTTGATGGGAATAAAAAATATAGTTTTCTTCTGCTTGTACATCTTTAGATTGGGAAGAGTGGAGAATTTGAAGACGCGTCATTTAGAAAAAATGTGCCATCATCCTTTTCTTAGTCTAGTTTTTTACAAATTCTTTCTAACATAAATGATTTATAAAAAAGGTAATAAGCATAGCCATTTCTCGTTTCATTTTCTTTACAAAAATTAAGCTTTGTCTCCGGATAAAATTTTTTAAAATTCAACGCTGACGGTTCACTCGTTCAAAATTGGCTGCCATTTTGCATAGACGTAAGAAAAAAAATGTAAATAGAAATATATTCATGAGTCATTTGTATTTTACGTTGCGGTTTTTTTTTTAATTCGTATGAGAAGTTCACGAGATGGCAAAATAAAAGATTACAATATTATACGCCGCGAAAATAATAAAGCAACGGGATTTCGATCGAGAAAAAAAAAATATGCGCGTAATATACGTTCGATATAAAGATTTCTTTTTTTCTTTTCGACTGCACAACGAACCTTCGCAAAGCCCTTTCGGCGAAGCCCTTTTAACGGTATTACATATGTGCGCAAAGTATCCAATTACAAGCTCGTATTTCCCCGTCCGAATCGAACTTAGAAGTCTCTGCGATTACGGAAGAATTACTCCTTCGTAATTGGCGGCAATTTCGCGCGAATTTCGCTGGCTACAAGCTGTGTACTCCGAAGAAGAGGCGAAAACGTCGGCACACCGAAATTTCGGCTGTTTACTGTATACACGCGGCTGTAGGTTAATGCTCCGAGGACATTAATTCGTTCTAAATAATGGCTCGGCACTGCGGCTGTATAAGTTCCGCAGTACTGTCTTTCCTTAATTATCGCCCTCGTTTCGACCGAGTATATTCCACGGCCCTCCGCCCCCCCCCCCCCCGCAGCCAGAAACGCAGCAACAATTTCGAATTATTACAACTTTTCGAGGCGACCAATAGCGCCGCGCGGCGGCGATCGGGCAAAGTTTCTTTCCGGAGCCGCGGGTATCTCGAGGTAAAATTTTCGAGGCAAATCAGAAGAATGTCAGAGGATGTATAATACGCCGTGGCGAGCGCAACATTGTTCCTCTTAAAATAGCTGGAGCGCAGCGCTCGCGAAATAAATAATTCAGCATAGCCCGCGCGCGCGCGCGCGGCTACTCGCGGCATAGTTCGCGACCCTCCTTCCCTCCCACCAGTTCGCTTGCGCAAACAATGCAAAACCACACAGGCGCCGAACATCGCATTAAACAGGCGGCTGCCACAAAAGTTGGGCTCCGCAGTGCAGCGGGGTCCTCTCGCCCCCCTCCCCTCCCCTCAGCACCCAACAGCAGCAGCAGCAGCAGCAGCGCTTATCATTACGGGGCAGGATTTTCCCGCAGCTCGTCCGGTCGTCGTATGCATACACAGTCGGGAAAAACGAAGCGCCGCGCAACCGCGAATTCCCGCGCGCGCGCGCGGCTATCGAGAGGGCCGCAGCGAGAGAAAATCCAGAGGTTGACTCTCGTCGTCTGTATATATAATATATACGTATATCGTATACACACAACCGTGTACAACGGCGCATGCGCGTTCGCGTGCTTGCGTTCCATAAAGGAGTATATATATATATACACGCGATGTGTGTGTGTGTGTGTGTGGGGGTCACGGCTCGTATCGCCGAGGGAGCATATGGTGTCGCGTGCTGCGGTCGGCAGACCGTGACTCCCTCTCCGGACTCGTTTCACACTAATTCGTGGCCTCCAGGAATTTCCGAGCCAGAGAGAGAGAGATACTTATAGTATAGGTACGTGTGTGTGTACGGGGCCCCGGATGGACCGCGCGCGATCGCGAGATTCGGTACAATGAGCGGCCGAGCGCCGAGAGAGAGAGAAAAGCTATACGCGGCCGCGAAGACAATGCCGGGGCTGCAACCTGCTCCTCCTCGCCGCGCTCTGCATGCGCGCGGAGAGAAAAGAGATCGGGGCCAGTCTCTCTCTCTCTCTCTTCTGCAGCAGCAGCAGCAGCGCTGCGAGCCCTTTTTTCTCTTCCCTCGGCGGCTTTTGGCCTTCTTTGTCGATTCGCGCGCGCGCGCGCGCACGCGTCCGTCTATTTTTTTTCTCTCTCTCTCGCAGCTCCTGCGCTTCTTCTCGCTCGCTCGCTCTTCGTGCATTATGCATACATGTATGCGAGCTGCCTGCTATAATACGTGCGGTCGATCCTCCTTTCTTTTCTTCTCTCTCTTTCTCTCTCCAGAGAGAGAGAGAGAGAAGAAGCTCGCAGTGTATATTCGGTCTGCGCTGATGCGCAAACAGCTTTTCGTCGGATATTGCTCGCTAATGCTGACTGGCTCGCGCCGTGCGAACGCCTGCAACTAGTTTGAGGAGCGAAGAGAGAGAGAGAGAGACGAGAGAGAGAGGAACCTTGAATAGGACGCGGCCTTTTCCATTTTTACACGCGCGCCGAGCTTTCGTCGTTAAAGAATCGGTGGTATATAGCTGCGCGCGACTATTATGCATCAGGGCCGCTATATATGTAGAGGTGAGAAGAGGAACGAGCAGCTACACTGCGCGCTGAACTAGTTTCTGAATACGTAATTTTCCTTCGTTTTACGGCTCGCTTATGCCCCTCTCTTACCCATACCAGTCCGCCGCCCGATTGCCGAGAGCTATTTTTCTCAGCTTTTGCTCTCGTTCTCTCTCGCGCGGGTGAGAGAGAAAACTTATCGATATAAGCTTCCGAACGAATCTATACACTTTTTCCCCCGCCGGGGTCGTCGCCGCTGCGGAAAATATATAAAGCTATATGCTCGAGGATTTGGAAAATCTTACGGCGAGTTCGTATTGATATATACATATTTGTAGATTCGACGCAATATATGGACGCTGCACGAAAACGGGCGATCCCGTTTTTTTACGAGCTTCGCGAGAGACATATGCGGCGCGATTCGAAACCGAGAATTATACACGTACGGCTCTCGGGCGTTTCTTCGCGAAATCCCTTCTTTCTCCGTTAAAGTTGAAAGCGCACGGAAGGTATATAGGTATATACAATATACATGATAAATACACGACGCGCCGTCTCCGGAGAACCGTATTATTTATTTAATCGCACACTTTTCGCATTGGGCCCCGCTAATGAAAGGTGGGCTCGCTTGCTGTATACGCGCTGCGTATGGCTCTCGCGTCGTGTATTATACACAGGTTATATATATAGAATACAATACAAAAGAAGCCGCGCGCGCGACGTCGTTAAAGTATATATATATACGTACTCCGTCGCTGTAACGAATGGGACTTTTCGCTCTTTTATGTAATTTTCGGGAATCGACTCGAGAGACAGAGAGAGCCAACCATTAATCATCGGGACTTTGTGTCTCGCGCGCGCGAAGCGTCTTTACCCTTCGTTGCCGCGCGCGTCTCCTTTTTCACGGGCTGCTTTTACTTTAGAATGTGTGTATATCGGCAACGCGTCCGGGGAGAGGTCTTAATTGAGTTATACTTCATTGTTACTTTCTCCGTAGGCGCATAAAAGCATCGGCTTTTTATTTTCATCGCTGCCGCAGGCTGGAGGAAATTTTTTGCGCGGTCAGTTTTTCAGTTCTCTCTTACGGGAGTGTTTATGGACTTTCGGCGTTTTTGACTCTGCGGAGGCTGTCGGTCTGAAGAACTTTTGCGCAGCTTGAAAAAATCTTACGATTCTAACTGGCATAATTTGAAATTATTTCTCTGGCGCATGGAATGTAGACTTTGTTTCATTTGTCTATACGTATTCATATTGAAATATATGGTAACTTTTTGATTTAAAATCCTCAGTATTATATAAGAAATGTTTTTTTATAATATCTGGTAAATCTGTTCGATTAAAAATTACGATACGAAATATTAAAAAAATTTTTAAATATACTGAAAATTGTCATCTTCACAGCTGTTACTATTTTTTTCAGTAATTTTTAATAGAATAGCTATATCCCAACGTATCTCTTTATATTTTTCAAAATGCCTGCCCCATTCCATTGTGCAAAAAAGAAAGAAAAAAACAAATGCGTCCGGCACGAATTTTTCAACTTAACCCCCGCACTTCCGAGTAAAACGCTCACAAAACATCCGAAATTTCCTGAAAACCCCCTCGATCGACCGAACAAAACAAGCCTTTACACCGCTACAAAGCTTCCTCCCTTCTCCATAACAGTCGCGACTCAAAGGCAATCAGAGGATGAGTCGAAAGCTCTCTCCCTCCGTCGTCCAAAAACAATCAGCATCAGGGAAAACTCGTCGGGGCTGCAGAAATACGCGCGCTTTCCCCGAAAGCCCTAAATATAGATCGCAGACTTTACACGCTTGCGCGCTCGGCAATCCGAGACGCTTACTCGCCAACGTGCAGGACGACTACCGCTACTACTACTACAAGTCTCCGTCGGTCTCCGTCTCGTCGTCGTCGTCGTCGTCGTTAGCTCCGCGAGGCTCATCGCACGTGACAAATCAATTAGGGCTTGCTCGCGAAGGGAATCCGCGTGTGCGCCGCGCTCGCTTGTCTACACACACACACACACATATATGTATACAGAGAAGAGAGAGCGAGAGAGACGCTCGTCCGCGCTGCGGCGCAGGGCAATTCGTTCGTTGACGGACACCTGTTGCTGTCGTTAGTACACAGTCTGCGCGCGAACGAGCACTCATTGCCAAGCCAGATCGCGCGCGCATGCACTCCACTCACTCTCTCTCTCTCTCTCTCTCTCTGTCCACTTCTTTCGCTCCTCCGGCGCTCCGAGCGCGCCGCCACCCACTCTTGTGTTTGCCTTCTTATTTGCCCTGTATACATACGAGCCGCCGGCGGCGGCGGCGGCGGCGTGTGCTTTTCCCCAGTTCTCGCTCTCCGCGTCTCTGTGTGTATTATGTAGTCGCTCTGCGCTCCGACACGCGCCGCACGGCTCTCTTCGCACACACACACACACACACACAGAATCGCTCTGGAGACTCGGCTCCCTGCTATTTGCCCTGTCACCGCTCGTTTTCTCGCTACCTTATGGACACACACAGTTCGGGCTATAGTTATACAGTACTTACCTTCACCTCCTGCTACCGCTGGTTACCTCGACTTTTCTCTTTACTGTAACCGCCGCTGCGCTTCGGTTGACGAAGCTCTCTCTCTCTCTCTCTCTCTCTCTCGGCCTCGCGGGCTCTCGTTTATACAAATCCGCGCGTAATCCGCGCAATGGCCCGCGAGCCCTGTTTCCGACGAGCGGAATAACTATATACACTCGAACGTATGGAAGTGCGTATATATATAGACTCCGGCCCGGAGGGATTAGCGCGATAAATAACGCATCGCAACTGAGTCTCCCTCCCTCCCTCTCGACTGCAGTTTGCGCGGCGCGCGCGATACACAGCGTAATTGGGTCGTGCTCATATAATTGCGATCGGAATAATTCGAGGCCGCGTCGCTTCCTCTAATTGCGCGCGCGCTCGCGCATAAATATACCGAAAGGAAGAAAAATTGCCGTAGTCGTCCGGCTCTTTAATCAAGCCAGCAGAGCCGGCGCGCGAGAGAGAGAGATCGACTTGGACGATAAAGCGCCAGTTTGTGCGCAGTTGCGCGGCTCTGTTGCTTTGTATAGTATAAATATATGTAATACCGCAAGCGCCGTGTACTGCCTTCTCGCGACTCTGATAAGGGCTGCGCGCATCGCTCGTCGAGACCGGACTTTCGCAAGCGCGCAATTACCGGCAGCTCGTAAACAACTTCGGCGGCAGCTACTTCCGCTCGCGCTTGTCTCCGCGCGTTCTTCTTTTCGATGTGTGTTCTCTTGTGTGTATAATGTATGTAGAAGATTTTAAACTGTTGTGTACTTCAACGATTTATTGAGTGATATCGTTATGCATTTATATTGTATATTGTATATACAAATTGTGAACGAAGGTAAAACATCGGCCGTTGTGGCAGCAACGACGTTCTATTTTACAAATCTATGTAGGAAAGAAAATTTGCAGCCGCGCAGAGCCGAAATCCATATGGTTGAATCAACGATAAGCACAGCTGATCCCACAGCTATATACACTGAGAAAACAGCTCTATGAAAGATTACAATGCAGACGATAAAAATTAGTATACTTTCGATCAACGCAGCCGTATAGCGTCAAAACCGTAAAATTATATATTATACCGAAACGTCAAATTTACGTGTTATTCTCGTAAATTTTATTGAAAATCTAGGACAGCTTTTAGTTTTTACACTATATGGCTGCGTCACTTGTCAGTATAGTAAAAATCAATAGACCTGTTTTCTCAGTCTATATATAATACAATACATACATTACGGCGCGAGCTTGCTCTCCGCGTCCGTAACCGCGCAGAAAAGTCGCGAGACCAAGTCCGGTTTGGTCGTCACCATCTCCTGGTACTCCGGTGTCCTCGTCACCTCCCGCGAGTGGCTCACGATGTACCTGATGGCGGCCCGCTGCAGATCGCGCAGCCCGAGCTCCTCGGCGAACATGAGCAGTTCCGTGGCGTTCGGCACGTCCAGCTGGCCGATCATCAGATCCTCGCAGATCCTCTCCAGGTGATAGTCGTAGAACTCGTAGTCGAGCGCCGCCCTCAGTATGGCCTTGATCAGGGCGCAATCGTTGACGAGGAGCCTGCCGGAGTACAGGTAGCGCAGTATCTCCTCCATGACGTCGCTGGGGACGTCGTCGATCGCGAACTCGCTCATCCCCGGATTCTTCAGGAAGATGCCGGCGAACGTCGGACTCCTCGCGGCGAGGATCACCCTGTGGGCGTAGAACTCGCGGCCGTCGGCCAGGAGGGTCACGTCGCTCATCGCGCCCTTGAGGTACACGTCGTGGATGTCGCTGATGAGCTTGGCCTGGCACTTGGCCGCCCGATCGTCCCTCGTGGCGCTGGTCAACGCCGTGGCGTTGTCGTAACTGTCGCAGACCCCGGCGTTCAGCTCGATCTCGCAGACGATCGTGAGCCGGTCGCCGGGCCGCTGCTGGAGCTGCAGAGCCGTCTTCGTCTCCTCCTTCTGGGACTGGGGCTGGAGGAGAGCGTCCCGCTTGACGACTCGCGGAAAGCCGTACTCCTCCTGCGTGAAATTGCAGACGCCGCTGACGAGGGGCTCGCCGATCGAGTCGCTGTTACGCTCGAGGCTCAGTCGGAAGTTGGCTATCACCTCCGGCTTGGCCGGCTTCAGCAGCTTGAGGAACACGGACACGTGGTCCTTGCACTCCGGGTTTATGCCTCCCGGATAGAGTTTCAAGCACCAATTCGTCTCAGTGCCGGGTACGGCGAAGGGCAGCGACGTCACCAGGCAGCCGGGCTCCCGCGACAGAAAGCCGAAGTTCTCGATGCTCCAGCTGTACCTGAACTCGATTATTCGCACTCTCGTGTAGGCGTGCACTTGCCTCATCATAATTGCTGCGGAAAAAAGTGCGGGCCTCTTAGGTGCGGAAGGTGCGGCGAACGTCGGCGCTTACGTACATCGATCCTATATGTATGGAATGTGCAGGTGTAACTTAACTTACCGATTGACTCGACGCTGTGAATTGCTCGCTCGCGAGTTCGTTTCGTTCCGAGAGTCGTAGTAACACTGCTTCTGTCCTGCCTGCGACGTAAACACGACCCTATTCCTCGTAATTGGGATTCGCGATCGAAACACTGGTTTTGCAAATTTCTGTTCGCATGTGTGTATTGGTGTGTCTGTTTATCGAAATGAAGCGAGTGGAAAAATCGTGTAAAAAATTTGACACTAATAAAGTACCTTCGTTTAAATTGCCTATCATACTTGCAATTACGATATTGCAATTATATTCGCGAACTGACGTCGGTAAAGAGAAAATTTGTGAAATTCCCTGCAAGCGTATAATCGAGCGCGCGCATTATCAGTACATTACAAGGGCAGACTGACATGATCATAGTAAAGCGATGATTTCCCACAAACACAATACGCGCTCTCGCGTTCGCACGCAGGACAAACACTGCGCGCGCGTATACATATACGCCAAGCAAAACAAATGACAGTTGGCCGCAGTCTACACCATTACTAATACTATATTATAGATAGTACAGCGAAGAGCGAGAGACAGAGAGGGAACAAGTCGTGCGGCCGAAGATCAGCTCTCTCGGCTGCAGTACTTATAACAGCCGCAGTATAGCAAACAAACGGGGGGTGGGGGGGGGGGGCGAGATATTGGTCGAAAAGTAATTTTCACCGTCGTACAACAGTCGCGAGCTAGTGAGCGAGAGCCGACAATGGGAGCCTCGGCGCGCGGCATACGGCCCATTCCATGGATCATTGAATTTCTATGCTCTGACGATCTCTCTCTCTCTCTCTCTTTCGGCCTCTCCTTCTGCAACCTCGCGCATTACGGCTCGCTTAAAGCGCGACACAATTAATCTATTACCTTAAACCGGCTCGGATTCTCGAGTGCAGCGCGCGGCCGCACTTCCACTCGGCTGCGTTTCCAGCGGTATATATATATATAAGCTCTTCTCTCGGTCTCTCCCCCGCGCGCTAACGTCACGTGGCCTTACGTATACGCGCGCGTATTATAGCGTACGCGTATCCGTGTGTGTGTGTGAGAGACGACGGCGAGGGACTCGAGAGGGTACTTCGCGATGTTCACGGGGATATTGCTTTCATTGGGGATTAACGACGCCGACGAGCCTTGAGCCAATTAACATATGAATCGCCGATAATAAAAAGAGACTTCTCTCTCGGTCGGTCGTCGGCTGCACTTCTCTCTCTCCCGCGGGCTGTTGCTTTATGCGCAGGTACATACATATACTGCCTCGAATTTATGCATATCCAGCGGCGGCGGCTCTCGCCCGATCGGGCATTGTTGTGTCATTGCTTATTACACCCCCTGCCCTTCAACCCTTTCTCTCTCTCTCTCTCTCTCTCTTCTACTTCCATTATTTCTCTTCCTTCTCTCCCTCGACGCCGCACTAGACGAATTACGCTTATAAGCGATTAAAAACTCATTATTTCCTGCTTCGCTCTCTTACATATGAATATGTATAATGTATATATCTAAGTATATTCTGCGCTTAAGAACCTCTTTGTCCGTCTCTGCAGCGTATCGTACAATACGTATACGCGCATATATACATCTCCGCTGAGGGATGGGCGAAAATAATGCAGATCTCGCAGAGACGTATATATACGAGCGAGAGAGGCAGACTCGGCCTAGAATGTCGAGAATCGAAGGGCGTTTCTCGGATTCTTCGCATGGCTGGCGTATCCTCCGCCCTTCGCGAACCGCCGCTTCTCGAGTGGTCCATTCGCGTTTGTGTAAACTGCTCTTTAGTCCGATTGCCCTGAATCGGCCGCGGGATTACAGCGAACGGGCATCATCGCAGGGCTTCGAGGGTGCGTTGCGTAATTTTTTTTTCTCCCTTCTCCCCCCCCCCCCCCCCCGTTCTTTTTGCTCCGATAATCTGCTCGAGAGGTGAGTTCATTGTGCAGCCAACTTTGAAAAGTTTAATACATCTGCCTTCGATTTTGCGCTATCTATACAGATTGCGCGCGCGGCTGTTAAACGGAGGATGCTTTAGCGAGACAAAAGCTCGACGGATAAGAGAGAGAGAGTGAGTGGATTTGAAAAAAAATCGTTTTTTTACTCTTCACTCGTGAAAAATCGAAAAATACAGATCCTCGCAAATCGCGGAGAGCTTGCGAAGAAAAAGCAGATTTTAATCCACTTGTACTTTTTAACTGCATCGGCTAATCAGAGCTGTAACAGCATCTCGCCACATCCCCCTGAAAAAAAGAGCCTCGCCCGCTCTGAATCACCAGTTGAGCTAATAAAATAACGAATTTCGCGCGCGGCCGCATTGTAAGTATATACACCCATATGATTCACAGAGTAGACGCGCGCGACGCTGTGGTCTTATGTAAATTCGCGCGGCGCGCGGAAATCGTCGCACGCGTCTGTCCGAGTGTGTTGATCTTGCGTAGCGCGGCATAATCGACACTCGAGGAACGTGTACAGTGTACACGTATATATAGTGGGCGCACCGCGCATACACTTATATATTTTTCGCGGGGAAAAATCCCCCCTTCGTTCCGGAAAAAAAGGCATGACAATGTGTGCGCTGCGGCACGTGGCTTTGTGTGCTTTTCCCATTTGGTCTCGTAAGCTCCTTCTCTCTCTCACTCTCTGCGCGCGCGCGGCTCGTAATGTTGCGTAATCGTTTTTATCCGCTCTTGGCTCCCGGGATAAGCGTTAGGAATGGTATTTTGGTTCACCGGCTCTCGAGCGCGCGTTGCGCAACGTTCGTTACTTTCTTTATTCTTCTGGTTTTTCTTTTTCATTTAGCAATGTTTGCAAATCGCATTTTCAGAAAACAATGCTTATGTAAATTCGCGTATGTATACCGCTACCTGAGTGTCGCGATGAAGATAGGATATTTTGACGGGTGAATCTAATTTAGTGTGCAACGATAAAACCCAATTTATTTGTGGTAAATGATTTTATTAAAGCGTGTGCGTCAATAAATTAATTTTTTAATCTATGACTTTTTTATAAATATAGATGTCTTTCAAGACCTAGTTTAAGGTAGAATTCTACCATTGATAGAACTTTTTGCAAGTATACGATTGCACAGTATAAGTGATATTGAGCATTTGTATGTTACATCATCAGCTATAGGTATTTGTACCTTGTAGTCAAATGAGCAAGTTACATCTACGCCATCTGTTATATGAATATGTGACCGCAGTACATGTGTACACATATTTAGATAAGCTTGAAACACATCAATTCGGGTCGTAAATATGAAATACAGTAATTATAAGCCTAGTCCAATTGAAACCTCGCTTTGATCTACGAAATTATGCGCGCAAAGAAACTACAAGGAAACTGCACTATTGTTGTTCGCAGTTGTGCCTCGAAAAATTGCGATAGTAAACCGATTACGTTATACATACTGCTACTAATTATCGGTATAATATAATTCATTTACCATCACCGTCTCAATAATCCAACAAAAACATCGCACGCCCGCAGTTACCCTTATACACGAAACCCAAAAAATATCTTCAGACCTCACAAGAACAGAGGGGGGCGGAGGGGTGGGGGGTCAAAATAAAATCCTCAGTGAATTTCTATATACGAAGCTCGCCACGGCGACACCCCCAGCAGCAGCAGCAGCAGTAGCAATAGCAGAAGCAGTAGCAGTAGCATTGGCATCAACACCGTAGAATTCACGCGCTGCCACGCACACATCGTATGCATCTGCAGCGCGGAACAAACAGCCGCGGGCCTGCTACAGCGGAGAGAACTGTCCAGCAGTGGCAGAGGGAGCGAGCCAGCGAGCGAGAGAGAGAGGACACATGTAAACAGCTCTCTCTCTCTCTCTCTCCCTCCCGCTATATATTAGCCGCGTAGCGAATCGCATTCGCGTACCTGACACTCGAATGTGCAGGAGGCCGTGCAACCCCTCGCTCTCTCCCCCCCCCCCCTGTATACACACATGAACTCGCGAGCGTATACGGTATATATATACACGCGCGTATGTATATACAGTCGCGCAGACTGCGCTCGATCGCGAGATATATTCGAGGAGAGGGATTTCGAACATGCCCGCCTGTATATTAATCGAGGGTGGAGAGAGTAGGTATAACCGCCGCCTCTCGCGCCCGAGCAGTCGCTCGTGAAATGGAGCCCGATCTCTCTGTCTCTCTCTCTCTCTCTCTCTCCAGTCTCCACTTTCGGGCGCTGTTTGTATCTCGGAGTCTATATACAGGAGGGGGATGACTTGCCGGGGACGTAGGCAGTTAAAGGGTGGACTATACTGCCTCGCTCTCTCGCTGTGCGGCAGGAGTCGCGCGAACGAGTCCGTGTGGTGCCGCTTCATTTGCCGCCCGGCCGCCTGTGAAATTTCGGATCTCTCGCACTTTTATCCCTTATATCGATTAGCAGCGGCGGCGACGGTGGTGGCGTACGTATATAATAGTTCCCCTCGCCTTCTCTCCGCCGCCGATGCAATTCGCTCGCGTTCCTCTTCCGAGTCGCACTGCTGCGCTCCTCGGCGCGGAGCAAACGGGGCGTATCGAGGAAAATTCGAGCGGTCGAAATCTGTCGGGGGCAGGAATTTTAAGCGAAAAATTATGCGAGCTCTCGCGCGCGAGAACGTGTGCGGTTCAGGAAGTCGACTGCGTGGAATGGGCGAACGCGCGCGAGGGACGCAGGGACGAGGAGGACGCCGACGCGTCCTTTTTACGATTTCCGCCTTGTAAGCTCTCCCGGAGACTCCGCGGTAATATAGTCTTCCCGCGGCTCTCTTCCCTAGATATATATAGGTGTATGTATATTTGAATTTACTGTGTGGCCGCCGACGCCGTGTATAATTGACGAATGGAAATGGACGATTTTCTTGACTGCTATGCGCAGCGTGTATAGCTCGTTTTCTGCGCCGCGTTATATTGACATGCTAAAAAGGAGCGTCATGTAAATCAGCTATACGGCAAACGAGCTTTCAGTCGCGCGTCACGGACTATGCTCGCGCTCGGACACCGCGCGATATTCCGACTGAGATTTCTCAAAATAATCGCAGCTAGATGTCGAATTTCAAAAAACTAAATGCACTTTTCTTTGGTCTAGAATTCGCAAAAAAAATTTTTTAAGCTAGAGGTTTGGGACCAATGGGACTTTCTTCTGCAAGCCAAAAGATGATGAAAAATGCCGAGGAACATGCGAAATGTAGAATATGAAAATTTAACATGGGGAGGCATAAAGGGAGGAAAATTTAACATGGAGGAAAAAGAAAACTTTTGATCAGAGCATCGAAACTTGGCGTTCTTTTTTAAATTGAAGCTCTTTTGTAATACTTTATTATAGTGTTATTCGAAATTTTATTGGTGCCTTGGGAACATTCGTATAGTTGTTATTATTCCAGTGTTTTGACGCGTTAATTTTCTGTAAGAAAAGCGTAAAATGGCTCAGAAATATGGTTACTAGTAATTTTTTCCATGTTCCTCTGCATTTTTGACTATCTTTCGGCTTACAAAAGAAAGTCTGATCAGTCCGAAACCTCTAGCTTTAAAAAATTTTTTTCGATTTCTAGACCAAAGAACAGTGCATTATTTCATTGAAATTTGACATATTATACGTGTGTTACCGTACACTGTAGTACCGCTTTCTTTTGGGGAATCGCAATCTAATCGGATTATAATTAATTTGGTTAACGTTAACTTGGTTTCTTATCAATTTTTCAGAGTTGAATTTTTGCCGAAGGATACCGGAGAAACCTGTTCTATTAAAAATGACTATGTAAAATAGTAACGATATACGTGACACATTTGCTCGAGCACAAATTTTACTATGTAAATAACAATTTTTCCTACTTTACGAAGTAACATTTGTACGCGAGCAAGTATGTCACACCGCTACTCAATTCACGCTGTATAATTTTTAATAGAACAAGTTTCTCAATGAATATATAATTGTATTTCAATTAAGACATCGATTCAGAACTGAAAGTATATATCTCACGCTACAAGCAATTTAGAAAACAAAATCCACTCTTTTACACCCGTATATCTCTGCATATTACATCCAGCCATCCCGTATACATATCGACTATCGAGTACATAATAATACCCTCGCTGCCACTTGCCTCCTGCAGCAATCTGTGAACTATGACAAGCACTTAACTGCTCGTACACCGAGTGCAAGATAAAAACGCATCAGGAGCAGCAGCAGCAGCATCGGCATGACGCTATACACACAGCGAGCATATAGGCGGGGAGAGGAAAAAAGCGATCTATTCGGGTGACAATTAAACGCCCGCGTCGCCGAGTCCACTGTCAGCGCTGCAGCCGCCCAGTGTTCCTAGTCCAGTTTTATAGCCTTGCAAAGCCCGTTAGACTCCGGCAACAGCAGCAGCACGTTATAAAAAATAATAGACTCCGTCGGACGCGTACACGTGTACACGTCGAATAGTCAATCAAGATTTCCATCACGCGAACTGGCCGAGATGTCGCGGGCACTGATCGCCCGTTGAATAACGCCGCGTCGTTGCTCCGCCTGTATATGTATGTATACGTATATCTGTAAGCTACCGACTATATATACCCGCCAAGTCGCCCTCACAACTCCGCACTGCATACACAATTACACACACACACACACACACACACTATCGCTTATACCTATATGTAGCTCAGCTGTGGGCACAGCGTTATGCACGCAGTATTATATCAATTATACATATATACAAATTCTGCGTGTATACACCTGTGTGCAGTCTGCGGAAAAGACTAAATCCCCCCCGGCGCGATGCGCGGACGATTACGTCGGCGAAAAAAGAGAGGAGCTGGAAATGGAGCGCGATGAAGCCGTACACGCAGACACGAGGAGCTGTGCTGCTGCTCGGAAATTCATCGGGAAAGCGGTGGCGTGTGTATACAGACCCGGGCCCCAAAGCAAACAGTCCTTCTACCCGCGCCGCAGAGACGAGACGGGGTGAGCTTACATTATCTATTTCAGTGTGTACTTAAGGGATGTTGCCGGGACAGGAGGACGAACGCTTGCGCCGCGCTATACGCTCCGGCAAGGGGGTAGTAGACGACGAGGACGACGATTCAGCCGCTCGAGCCTAAATTGATTTAGCCCTCTTTTTGCATGGCGCGCGCGGCTCTTAAAAAGCTCTTTGAACTTGCGGGCGCGCGCTTCGCAACTTTTTCCGCGATTTCGCGTTGCGGTGCGGTCGAGGCTCTAGGGCGCCTACTCCCGTGGATTTTTTCTGCTGGGAATCGACTCGTAATTTTGTTGTATACGTTTCGTTTGTCTAAATGTAAGGTAATAACTGTGTAATTTGGGCGAACATTTCATTTGTCTAAATATCGAAACGAAAGCGGATCGATCGTATTGTAACGCGTAATATCGCATACGTATTTTTAAAAAATAAATGAATAAAGTTTGTCAAATTTAAAAAGTGGAATTAGCCATGGGACATATTAGTCAATTTTTATTATACAAAAATATGTACAATTCAATATTTTATACGTATTGTGCACAACAAAATTTCCCCCCGCCGTGAAATTCACGATTCGTACATATAATACTATATATACGCATAATCGCGGCCGATCCGTTGTAAGCCCGTTTTCAAGGGTATTTGCAAATCAAACCTGATCAAGAGATTTTTCGCTTGGCCCACCGCCGCACTCGTCTTAATACAAAGTAAACAGAATTTATCTCGCTGGCATCGCGGAAGGGTTGCTCTCGGCTTCCCTACTCCGCGAGCAAGGCCTGCGCGACGCGCTTTGATCCTTGATGCGTCCCCCCCGCAAATAAGCGATTGAAATCCTCAACAACGGCGACAGACACGTCTCGCCTCCGAATTGCATTTCGAATAAAGAAAACACTATGCGCGCGTATAGTCGTAATCTCCGAGCTTTTTTTCTCCTTCTTTTTTTTTAAATGGGGAACCTCCTCCCGATAACGCCTTATACAGAGAAGGGAGGGGGGGACGTAAACGTACGAGAAACAGATGCCCCATCGTCGGTGCGGTGTATTAAGGCCGATCCTTTAAACGCGCCGGCGACGACGGCGGCGGCGGGGCGACGTGTGGCTGCGATTAGAGAATTTTATTATCGGCGCGACTGGACGAGAAGAAAAATCGAGCGTACAAGAGGCGAGAGAGAAGGAGAGTCGGTGCAGCATATAGCATATGGCGGTATACAGTGCGCCGAGGAGAGAGAGAGAGCGAAGAACACTTTTCGTGGATTTTCCCGCGCGTCTTTTGAAGTCTGCGGAGAGAGCGGGAGGGCATAGGCGAGAGATGAAAGGAGCCGCCGCTCTCGAGTTTACTTGACTCCGCTCTCCTCCCCTGCGTCCCTCTTCTCCAGCGTGGCGAAATCGTCCCGCCGCCTTTACTTCTCTCTCTCTCTCTCTTTCTCTTTTGCTCACTTTTTTCCCCCCCTTTTGCTCGCGCTCTCCTCTATAGCTGTACACATAGAACCCAACCCCCTCCGGGAGAATAGTTTTTTTTTAACGCGCACACCCTTTTCTTCTCCTCGTTCTCTCCTTAAAAATCCATTTAGCCGCGGCTCGCGCGTCCCGCGCTGTGTTTCGACGTTTTCTCTATCCCTTTAATAAAATATTCAGTTTGTCCGGGGGATCGCAAAAAATTTGCCGCGCGATTTTCTTTCGTCGCCGAGAGAGAGAGAGAGAGACGACGGAGCCGAGTCCATTATCTCGCGCGCGCGCGAGAGAGAGCCTTCGGCGAGCGTATGAGGAAGCCGTTCATTGTAATCCTTGGATTATTTTGAAAAGCTACAAAGCCGTTAAAGAGAGAGAGAGAGAGAGAGTAAGCGCGCGGCGGGCAAAAAGACGGCCGAGGATATACGTGTGTATATACGGGGTTCCGGGAACGAGTCGCGAGGAATCGCGCTCGAATTATTTCTTCAGCGAGCGTCTTCGGGGAGTCGCGCGTTTCGCCTGTATACAGTGTATACAGCATATGCCGCGAGAGAAGCGCGCAGCGCTCGACTCGGAGTCGTCGGTTTTTAAACGCCTTTCGAGAAAAGCCTCGGCGCTATATACGTAGCCTGTATCGCATGGACGAGCGCGCGAGCGCTTATTTCGGTATAGCCATATAGCTATAGTTTCCTCGAACTTGTACCGAATCCGTCTAGGTCGTCGTAGCGCGCGCGTGCGTATATATACTCGTGTGTTTACGCCGGGTTTATGTATTTTTCTGCTCGCCCGAAAATTCCTCTCTCGCTAGCCGCGGGAGCGAGAGAAAAAAATTCGCGCTTTTTTCGGCTCCTTATATTAATCGCCGGAAAGAAGAAAAAAAGCATCTCGACCGCACCTACCGCGCGTATATATATAGTTTAATTTCGACTGGCGCAGCTAGAAAAATTCTCGAGAAATTAAAAATTAAGCTCTCCTACCTCGCAAACGACTGCTCTCTGCAAAAGTTGCTTCACTCGCTCCGTCCTTCTCCCGTTCGCCCGACTGCGTGTGTGTGTACGCAGGCTCCTCTCTGTCTCTCGACACAGCTCTCGAGAGTGAGAGAGCTGCATACATATAGGTATATACACGCGCACCGAGTACACAGAGGGGTAGGTATAGGCTAAGCAGCGGAGGTCGGTACTAAATCTCACCCTAAAGCATCCCCTACCGGAGAGCACTGCAACCCACCCCTAACTGCACGCGCCCCCTCTCTCTCTCTGTATATATAATATATATATATATCGTGCTTTCTCGCAGTGGCGTAACTACGTGCGGATTTCCGCAGCTTTCAACCCTCTAGTGCCGGCGCACCACGACGACGACGCGGCGACGACCGGAGGCTTTTCGAAATTAGCTTAGCCTAACACTCGAGCGACGCTTGACGAGACGTGCAAACAGTTCGCCCCCTCCAGGGGGGGGGGTGGGGGTGAGAGGCACGCGGATATATGTCGCTCTTTTTTTCTCTCTCCCTCCCTCTCTCTCTCCACGTTTTTCTCTAATTCCTGCCAGTTATGCGGCGTGATTATACACGATAGATAAATTAAGTGATTCGGGCTCCCGCTCGCTCGCTCGCTCTACTCTCGAGGGGTCGACTCCATTGTTTGAGCCTATTCAATTTGAATCGTCTCGCGAGCAAAGAAGGGTCATGCTACTGTGCTACTTTTTGCGTATCGCTTTCTCTCTCTCTCGCTGTCTCTCGCTCGCTCAGCGCATAAGCCTTTGATGGACAGTTCTGATATGCCTCTTAAATTGCGCTTGCAGCGCGTACGCGCGCCTATATATAGATATATATCGCGTATATACACAATTCAATTGAATGCTGTATATAGCCGGCTATAATGGTATATAAATATTCGCGACGGCGCGAAGGTATAAATGTGTGCCAATGCGGCGAATAGACGCGAATAATCATAAACAAGGCGATTTTTGTCGTCGCTTGTAGAGGAGAGAAAAATTTTAATTACCATCGCGCGCCTGCGCGCGAGCGCATTGCGCAACGCGGGAAAAATAAATAGGAAAATGAATAAGTACACGCGGGGAAAAATCGCGGCTATGGGGTATCGCGACCGCTGCAGTATATATCTCTCTCTCACACACTCTACAGCTTCGGTGCGTATAATAATACCCCCGGCGCGTGCGGCCGACGCGAGAGAGTCGATCTCGAGGAAAAAGTCTTAATTAATCCGAGAGGGAACACGCGTTCGTGATGCCCATTAGATACAACTGAATTCCCGGTATAATTAACGGCCTACAAAAGCCGGGCTTTTCACGTCTATATACGCGCATACATATATACGCACGTACGCGTACGCGTGTATCTCTTCATCAGGCGAGTAAAATCGGCATCTCTCTCTCTCTCTCTCTCTCTCTCTCTCCCGGGGAATTAATCATCGATTTTTCGACGTTTAGCCTCGCGCACGCGCTTTTCGATTATCTCTCTCTCTCTCTGTCTCTACCTGCGGGCCGCCCCCCTCCCCCCTGTATAACACAACAACAAATGACGGAGACTCACGCAACTGGCTCGTATTGCGAAAGCGATAGCGCGCGTTAGCGCTGCAACGGCGCGTCACGCAGCATCCGAGTGTGTGCGGTATAGGTATACCTATAGCGCGACGAGTGCGAGCCTACATCATTCGATTGGGAAGAATTCTTAATTACCACGGCGCGCACGAGACCCCTATATCGTCTTTCCGGGATGAATATAGTGCGGGGAACGCGATGGTATACCGCTTTTCTGGGGAGTATATCGCGCGCGGCCCCGAGGAATAGGTCAATCACGAAAGCTTTGTTTAGATCCGCCGTGCGCGGGGGGGATTATAATGAATTTCCGTCTTTGGAATTGGATTTTCTCGGGAATCGAAGATGGATAGAATTGAGTTGTTGCGGTTCGCGTGCGCTTCATAATAATCTTCCTCGTACCAAGGGTGTAACGACGTTTTGTCACTCGCGGCGCGTTAATGAAGTTGGAGGGATTGTTGCTTGTCGTTGTTACATTATTTGCAGTGTTTCGATTTGATGGACTGCGCTTGTTGTTGAAAATGGCCTTCTTCGGAGCAGTTATGCAGACGTGAATTCGATAATGCCGTTTTACTCGTTTCAGACCCTCGATCAGACCCGAAAACGCCAATCATACGAGACCTCTCGGTGGAGGCTCATGAATAATGCAATTGGCAACTGGGAATTTTGGGAGAGACATACTTTGATAGTTGAACTCGTGCCTTTTCCAAGTGTGTCAGCGAAATTTTTGAAAAATATATTGTTGTTGTATACCTTTAATTCCAGCGCTGATAGAACAAATGTCTGGATTTAAAGGATACAAACCTCTGTATATCAAAAATAACACTTGTGTTGTACATTTTTTATAAACCACTTGACCTCTCGGAGTTTAAAAATCTACCGCGGATCGAACCATATATCTTTTACGTTCAGATAGTTATTCTCCGATTTGTAGGGTTGCAACTGCATTACAAACAGGAACACGAGTTTGAAAACTTGATTTAAAGTGGAAAAATTGTTTGGTTTACAGTATTATGAATCCCTAAAGATAGGAGTTGCATGAGTGGTGTTTTCGACCGCAATGAGTTAAGGATAAGGAAATGTGGAAGTTAATTGAAAATTCAAATTTCGCGTCACAGCGTAGCAGGCAAAAAAGCAGCTAATTCACTTTTAATAAACATTGAATTCAAAATTACCAAAAACCAAGAGATAGTTATCCTCGGCCATTATTTAATCATTTACCAGTTTACGAAGTTTGAAGCTTACTTACATATATCTGGCGAATAATGACATTTGAATAATACTTCGAAATCATGCTACTCAAATGCCGTTTGGAGACACATTTAAATATAAACTTCATGAAATGATAGCTAATTATATGACGTACGGTGATCACTATAAATATATCCTGATCTTTCGTAATATATAACTCTTTATTTTAAGAAAATTATCTACTTCCGTCTGGCATATTAAGGTTCGAAATGTAATTTTTTTTTAGTTTCACATCCCATTGAGTGAAATAATTACATCACACTAAAAATTATGAAACACACTTTTAGAAATATGAAATGTTTAGCAAGAATTTGAAAAGTAAAAATTTCAAATTTCAAAAACAGATTCAAATGCAATTTCAGGCCGGATCTTTCAAAATCAAAAAAAAAATCAGCATTCTGATTAAAAATACGATGACAAGAAAGCTAAAATTTTTCTTCTGCCCAACAAACCAACTTCAGCAGCATCAAACTCAATAGATCTACACTACACACAGAGAAACATATAGACATTACAGGCACCCAGTAAAATCGGAAAATTAATGCCGCGCAGCCATGCGTATAAAACCGAGAACGTGGCGGACAGCTGCATCGCCAAGTGTGCAGAAAGAAAACCAAAAGATCCGCGACGAGCGCCCGTAAAAGCTCTCGCGTCGATTAGCGGCAAAAAGTCTTTCCAATCGGAGGTGCATCCGAAAGCCGCGAGTGCATAAGCACTGCCGCAGCGGATTGACGCTCGTGCACCGCTTTGCAGCGCGCGGCCAAATATAGATCGGCCGCCTAACAAATCGCGGCGAGAGCAGTGCGCGCACAGAAGCTGCGGCTATAGCTGCATCGACAAACGCGCTTTGTGTACCCGCGGCACACAAAGTGCAAGCGAGAGGAGCGCGCGCGCGCGCGCAAACGACTCGGTGTACGGCCAGGGGGGAGGGGGAGAAGGTACCTACGGACGTATACAGATATAGCCGCGGTATATACGTACAGTGCACAACTGCACACGTACATATATATATATATATATATACTATATAGTACACATACGGATATATATGTGCGAGAGGTATCGAGCAGTATCGAGCGCCGGGTATGCCTAAAATGGAAGCGAAAGGAGGACTCCGTATTTGGGAGATGCATCTCGCGGGAGAGCCTTACGTACTCAGTAGCGCGCGTCTCTCTCTCTCTCTCTCGCTTCCTTCCTTATTTCGCTCTTAAACGCTTCATTTTTCATCCACGGGGGCAGCCGCTGCACTTTTGTGTATTACATATGGGTAAAGTGTATACACACGAGGCGGTGTGGCGCTCGTATTTTTCTTCTTCTTCTTCTCGAGAGAGAGAGAAAAATTAATATTGCGATTTGCCGCAGTCCAGCCCCCAGAACCCAATTAGCCGTTTTTGCGCCCGCCGCGACTTGCAAATGTATATATGCGCGTGTGGATCGTACGCCAAAGCGGTGTTCTTTAATTGGCATCGATAACTCGGCGGCGCTGCTTCTGGGCTGTATATAGTGTAATGCGAGTTTTAATTATTCGGACGGCTCTTATGTACAGCGAACGACCTTAAATCAAGGTTGGTTTCGGATGCCGAGAGTCAGGCTGTCACCTGCTCTCCGCTGATGCGGTGGCGATGGATTTTATACATATAGGTGTCGGGAGAAAATTTGGAAAATGATCTTCCGGGATCTTCGGAAAAACAAAAGCAGAGTACAATACGGACGAGGGAAAAAGAACGGAAAGCTCCTGTAGTCCCCCTTGTCCCGAAATCCTGCTAGTCATATTCACATCCGGAAAACAATTAGACCGAAGAAATTGAATCTCCGGTCTTTTTCGCCCCGGCGCGAGGTAAGTAAGTAAGTAAGTAAGAGAGAAAGAGCAGATCGAATGAAAATACAGGCTCTGGCGCGTAAGCCGCTCCGACTCCTCTCGCGCGCGCGCGATGCGAGATCGGCAGGGTAGATTAAGTGTTCCCAGGACTAAACGCGACTCTCCTCTTCCTTCTTCTCCCTCGCTCGCTCTCTCTCGGCCGCGTTTTCCCTTTCGATTTAGTTACGCTAGTGGAGTAGCTCGGCGTTTCTCCTCCCACTGCCGCCGCAGCCCTGCAGTTAATGTGTTCCAGGGTGGAAACCGACCTCTCTCTCTCCGATCCCCCAGTGTATAGTCGACCTCTTCTCTTCTCTCTTCTCTCTGCTTCTATATGTCTCTCGCTCGAACTTGAAGCTCCGGCAAAGTGCGCCACCTATATAGGATCTTGCCCTTGCGCTTTGCCCCTTCGCCCGGGGAGAGCGACGCCTGCTTTTCTCTTTGTCTTAGAAATTAGAAGAGGATTACCGAATTTCTCCGGATGGATGGAGTCTGGATATTGACTGTTTTGCCTAAGATCCTTCGCAGACTTGGGAGGAGCGGTAGGAGGAAAGGGATGGATTAGCTGCGGGCCGTGACATCTTCGCGGCGTGTGTGACGCGGACCAAAAAAAAGGCGTGTGTTAATTTTTTCGGATTTTCAGGCTGTGATTTAGAGGAATTGCTTGGGTAGGTCGAGAGTCTTGATAATACAGTATACACTTTAGAGAAACTAGCTAAGTACCTTCAGAATTTTGTTAGGTTAATTTACAGAGTAGTTTTCACTTGAAATTATGGTTGTTTTTAGAACTTTCATTATTACTTTACATTGAGTGTCCTTACATTTTATGGAAATGTGACCTTTATATTTTCAAGCCATTTCAGACATTGAAGAAAATCAATGATACAAAATATGTTCATTATTAAATTACAAAGTGCCGTGTCACGATTTTAGAGCAAATCGATTCGTTTTTACAATTCAATGTTCATGTTTTAAATATAAGTTTTGTTCGTGAATACCTAGTTAGTAAAGCTTTTTTTTTAGATTTAATAGATTCTTTCAAACGTTTCCAGTGTATAATATACTGTACGTGTACAAAAAGTAATTTTTGGAAGGTATATTAATGTATTTTCACACGTATACATTAAAATGTTGGAATAAATGAAATGTAATATAAGTTATGCACATACCAAAGTGCATGTGCTGAAATGATACTTTTAATGAAATTTGTATTAATTAATTAGAACACAAATGTATGGAATGCGGTACAAATGTATACAAGTATTCTGTTAAGTTCGTCAATTTACATTCACGTCCGAAGCAGCCGTGAGAAATATTAGTATACATTAAATGTACTAAATTTTAATGTGAATTTAATGAAAATTTTTAACAATACACATTACAAATTCTATGATCTTCGATACGCCGCACACTGATCCTGTATTTTTGTATTAATTCAATAATGAATGCATCAATTTATTTAGTCCATTCATTTACGAACATAATTACTCATAACCATACATACCGCTCTATATTATGTACATTATTCCTATAAATTGTATTATCCGAAGTGAAAAGTAAGCCGTATAAAACAGAATTGCTTCATCTACCTCCCAACAGTATTGCGAAATTTTCCATTTGCAATTTTTGCAAAATTTACGCGACTCGGCCCTCTCTCCCTCTCTCTCTCTCTCTCTCTCTCTCTCTCTCTCTCGCGCGCGCTTACGAGCAAATTTGAGGTTTTGCGAGATTTGAGGGGGGGGGGGGGGGAAATGCTTTTTAGACACCATCAGTCTCTCATATACAAAGACCCTCATCGCACAACCGCCAAAAGACTCTCTCGCTCTCTCGGGCTGAAATTTTTTGCGAAGCTCCTCGTAAACTTCTTCTCTGCAGTTGAGACTTTACGTATATTCGCAGCCAGCCCGAGTGAGAGAGAGAGAAAGAGTAGTCCCGGCAATATCAACGCGCACATCGTGGCTTTTTATTGGATCGTCAAGGCGTCGCCACCGACTGCGCGCGTACGCCGCATACGCACGTATACGTATACGTACACAGTACACACACTACGCATTACACACACACACACACATATATATATATAGTATATATATGTATTCATCTTTTTTCCCTCCTCGCGACAAAGGCACCGGCAGAGCAGCAGAGCCGGAGCAACGCATGTATAAACTTCGGGTCAACGACTCTAAGCTTCAGCGGCGGCTTTCGATTTCTCTCTCTCTCTCTCTCTCTCCTCTCCTTCTCTCCTTCTCTCTCATACAGACTTTTCTTCTTCCGCGCATACGCGTACATGAACGCATACATACACGTGTTGCGCGAAGCTTGTTGCCCCCTTCTGATGGTTTAGCTCTCGGTTTTCTTCGCTCGGCACAGAGCGCAGTCTTTTGCGCGGCGGCACCTCGTCTCTACTATGAGTACTATGTATAATGTATATATATATGTGTATATACACGCGATGCGCGAGAGTCGGGTGTACTACCTGCGCGAGGCTTTTTCCGTGTATAAGCCGATGCTTCTTCTTCTTCGTCTTCTTCTTCTTCTTCTTCTTGGCTGTCGCTCTTTTTCGCTCGAGTTTACACAGTTGGCCGAGCGAGGTTACCTAATTATCCGTGAGTTAGTCCAATGACGAAATGACTCGCGAGTATAGCGCGTCGTCGTTACGAAGCTCTCTCTCTCTCTCTCTCTCTGCGCTTCGCTTTTTTTTCCTTTTCTTTTTTTATACTCTCCGCGTTGTATACACTGTATCGTTAGTTCGTCTCTCGCGCGGCCTTTTCCTCGTACAGTTTTCACTCGAGGAAAACCCCGCGCCGAGTTCTTATGGATTTTTGATACGTATATAGATATATACACGTTACATACGGAGCGAGCGTGTATAATCTCTCGAAATTGATAATAAAGATGCCCTTGATTATCCAAGAAGCGCGTCTACCCCGGCCTGTATATAATAATTCGCTCGCGCGCGTGATTGCAATTGGCATTATCAATCATCCGCGGCTATTACAATAATTAAGCTTTTTTTCGCTCTTGCGCGGCGAGTATAATAACCGTTAAGTTACACTTTGCGCGCAAATTAAGAGTCCGCGCTGGGGTTCCGCAATATCGCGTGTTTTCCTCGAACCAATACCGAAAACGCCGAATCACGTGCATATATATATACGATTGTCTGAAAATTCACAGCTAAGAAAGTTACAGTATATTACGTTGCATTCGATACTTAACATACTTTTCATCGCATTTCCCGCGCGTTTTTCCGCGACGGCTGCTCGCACACGTATATCGGGTATGTATAATACATCGAGAGTTCAGGAGACGCTCGACGGTTATTAGGCGCTTCTGAGGCGGTCATCTGCACCAAAACGTGTCTATCGCGCGCCTGTAGCTATACAGCGGTGGATGTGCAGCGTATCAGAATCGGGTCATCGACTATAATACACGGCGCGCGTACGAAGGAGGCGGCGGAGGAGGCGCCTCGTTCGGCTCTTTTACTTATATCTCTTCGCAGCTCAAGGATTTTCCCGGATCTATTTTGGGCAGCCTCAACTCGACGCGGCTCTGAAAGACCGAGTCGTCTCACGCTCTCGTCTCGATGCGACATTCTTATCTGTGTATATAGAAAAGTGTGTAGACGCCTGGCTTTTTCCGCTATTTTTCGACTGGAGTTTTGTATTTTTGAAAATTTGTGAGGCGGCGTTTTCTGACGAAGAATTGTTTGGGATGATTAATTGATTTTATTTACAATTATTGGGTGAGTTACTGTGTGCAACTCGAGCTTGTGTACTGTACACTAATTCGTAAAATTAATTTAGTTTCGGTGATATTGCAAAAAAATCTTTTGCTGCACCTGCTGAGCCAATTTTTTGCGTTGTTCCGCAGCATTTGCAGAGCACGAAAAAAATAGTGCTTCCACAAAATCAAAGAAGTTTTCTTCAGCATTATACGTATGCTGTATCATAAAAGTATAAATATATACTATATTCATACAGGAAATGAAGAAAGTGGCCCAGCAGGTGCAGCACGTTTTTTGAATTTCGGAACTCCATACAAAAACTGAATTAATTTTTCAGATTTTCTCGCACGTGTATATAGCGGTCAAGATGTACAATCGCGCCTTCACAATTGCCCGCAGATCTGCTGCGAAGGACATTCATTGAAATCAATAAGAAAATGTATAAAATTAATCTTCTCAAAATTTTGAATAATTTACGTTGCCATTGAGCAATGCAAGTTAAAACGCTGAAATACAAATAAATTCACCTGCTCATTCGAGTGTCTATTATCTACACTTACAGCAATTATATAATCGATACTATGCCTTTAAATTAAATGCGTGAAACACACAGCGGTGTATACTGAAAACATTATCCAAGAAATTCTCGACTCTCGATCTAACGTCTCTCGCGTAGAGATCGCAATACCTATACAAATATACACATATCATCACCAGGGGGAAATTCACGCACAGCTATATAGATAAATCTTCTTCGGCGGCGGTGGCGGCGGCGGCGTCGGGGAGCGAAAGGAGAGCTCGCTCGGCGGTGCACAGCGCCGCGAGTGATGAACGAGCCGCTCGGAACATAATCGCGCACAATACAGAAAATCAGTAAATATGACGCATGGGAGTTGGTTTTCTTGTCCATTGAACGTCGTCGTCGTCGTCGTCGCCGTCGTCGTCGTCGCCGGCGTCTAGCCTCGCTCTCTGCAGGGGTGAGCTAATGGGAGAACGGAGAACAAGAAGCCCGATCGATCTTGCCCGGCGTAGTCCCCGAGGAGTCGACGACGAGCTGTATAGGCTCCCTTTTTCGTATATTATATATGCGGCTTTGCGCTCCGAAGATTCGCAATGCCCTGCGTCCTCGTCCTCGTCGTCGTCGCTACCTCGGCGCACCGCGTATGCTAATGCCCTTCTGCGCGTATTTTTGTATGTGATACACATTGATGTGCCTATACAGTGTACGCAAACTCGACTGACCCATTGCTATTCACTTTCGATGGACGACGCGTAAGTGCTGTTTAATTGTCGTGTTGGATCGAAGCGAAGTTTTCGCCTTCGCCCCAAGGGTCTAATCTGTACATCTCACTTCTCTCTCTCTCTCTCGATTCTTTGTCGTCGCACAAAAGCTCAGGTTTTCCCGGGCACCTAATCCTCATTACAACTCTTCCATCTTTCCAATAATGCTCCCCTACAGTCCCCCGAGGAAGCATCTTCCTATTTTATTTATATTCTACTCTGCTTTTGTGCTCACGCACACGATCTATAAATCACGAGAGAGAGAGAGAGAGAGAGTTCACTCGTCGGCGCGCAAAAAGAGGAGGACGCGAACAAAAAAAGCGCCGAGAGGAGAGAGATTCGAAATGAGAAAAGCGCAACGGCACGACACTGCGGCGGCGGCGGCGGCGGCGGCGCACACCTCACTTTTCTACAAACTTAATCCCCGCGGGGGCACGCGCGCACATCCGAAATATCAAAAGAGAGCGCGCGCGACGACGCTAAATTTTTGTTCATCGCCGCGCGCGTCGAGAGAGAGAGAAGAGAGAACAGGGAACGTTATACGCGCGCGAATATCGATCGGCCCCCGAAATAAATCATAGCCCTCCTACATATATATACGTGCTCCTCACAATGAACATCGCCGCGCGCGCGAGCTGCCGCTGCTGCTTTCAATAGTCCTCGCGTGAATAATATCGAAGACTCGTTCCTTCCCGAGACAATTTTTCTCTCCCGCTCCAATCTCCGCCTGCACAAACCGGGGAGAGCGAGAGAGCGCTGGAAAAAAGGAATAAGCCCGGAGAGAAAAGAGGCCTCCTTTGTCGATTTTCCTGCGAGAAGTGTAGTATACGTATAAGACCTCCTCCATTCAGCGAAATCATGAACTCTGCGGCTGTATAACGCACGCGCGTATTATGCTACCTATATATGAAGAAAGAAAGCGCCTCCGAGGAGGTGCAACAGCAGCAGCAGCGGCTAAGCAGTGTCGTGTACCGGTATACGACGGCGCACAAGTGCAATAATATCGGCCGAGAGAAATAACCGAGGGGTGTGGAATACACGCATAAAGTCGGTGCGTACGCGTACAGCACGTACAAGTCCTCGCGCGCTACTGCAGCAGGTATCGGATCGACTCGCTGCCGTATATATACGTAGTGCTGGTGGGCCCATTGTCGCTCCGCTGGGGCCGTGCGGGGCCCCTTTTTCGTGCATATTAGCCCCTGTAAATCTCGAAAGCACTTGACGACTTTAGTGCGGGGCACCAGCGCGGCCCACACTGCGCTTTTCACCTGACGCGCGCACTCCGCACGGAGGCGTGTTATCTGCCGCACATCTGGACGGACTCTCTGTCTCTCTCTCTCTCTTCGTTTTGCGGAGTTAATGACCGGCCGACGAGCTATGCCTGTCGATTTCTCTCTCTCTCTCTCTCTCCGCCGGTTGTAAATCCATCCGTCCGGTTTGTAAATCTCAGCGCGCGGGGCGGGAGCGACGAGGCCGTGCGCGATTATTTTGGCGACAGATTAGGACCGGGCCTCCGTCACTTTTTCGTCTGGTTGTATATATAGTTGTGTACTGTATACGTTTATTATGTACAAGGAAAGATTGCGCAACAGTTTTCGTATTTACAAGGTGCGAAGTGTACTGTATGCGCGGAATAGCGCTGCGTCTCCGCTGCTTGCTTATATATATATACGCACCGCGAATTTATGGCTCCTATTTGGCTTATGTACCGGGCTAACCTGCCACCGCTCTATTATCACCTGGGCTGTCGAATATTGCCGCTGTAAATACACGCAATCGCATAAATCTTACGCTCCGCCTGCGGACGTATTCAAACGTTGCAGCGCCGCTGCACTGCACACCGCAGCCGCGCACGTGCATTCAGACGTAAATTCGCTCGGTATCGCAGGGCTCGTGCAAGAAATTTTTCGAAATCGAAAAATTCGAAAATTCCAATATTACCGAGTTCCACATACGGAAACGTTGATTTCATGCATATGGACGAGAGAGAGATAACGACGAGCGCGCGCGCGCTCTTTTGTCCGCGTAAATAGATCGCGCACTCGTCATTTTTATGTGTGCGGGCCGGGAACAAAACGAAGGAATTCCTATTTAAAAATAAACTTTGACTCGCGCGCTATTTATTCGGTGAAACGTATTGTAAGGAATGTGTACATGTATAGCGTCGATGAGATGGTAAACGCCGCGTTACATATCCGAGAGAGAGAGAGAAAAATAAAATGCGAAGGGGCTGTAATAACCCATTAAAGTCGTGCTTTCCCGCGCGCGCGCGCGGTGCGTTTACTATATACCCCCGGCCGCAAACATCCTCCGCCGCGAGACGGTTAAGTCAATTTAGCCTTGAGTAAACACCAGTTAAACTTTTAATCGTAGTCGATCGCCTATCCGTTTCCGGCGCTTCGCTCTCGTACGTATATAACGCGTACGTATGTATAGCTATACTATATATATCTCTCTGCTATATGTATATACAGTATACACGTACAGAGCGCGCGCACAGTGGCACACAGAAGCCGTTGCTCCGCTAAACTTCTCTCTCTTTTCTCTCCGCGCCGCGAGCTCGGCTTTACGAGATGAATAATCATTTGACGTCCCCCTCCCCTCCCCCGCCCCCTACGATTTTCAACTTTCGACATAATCCCGCGCGCACGCCCGTGCATTTTACGCGACGGCTTTTCGTCTTAATGATTTCTTTCGAGTCGTCGCGTCGCGCGTTGCGTCACTTTTGACGCGCGTATATACGAGCGTATTAATTTAAACGCGCATCGGCGGGGGGGACTATAAATAATATAGACATTAGACGCGTATAGCGAGGGTTACGCGCGGAGAAAAATGTTGAGGCATCAATTACTTTAAGTCTAGCGAAAATTCGCAGTTTATTTGTTTTGAACTTGAGTTCGAACGAAAATACGCGAAAGCATCACGCTGGGATGTACGAGTATTCAAAAATTCGTAATTACATTATTCAAAGTGTGAAATTGAGTACTATAATATTATAGATAGCTGCAATTAAGCCACTTCCCCGAAGCAATTGTTAACGCAGGAATGTCTACACACACTGCACCTTTCCACTTTTGCAAGAAAATAATTTATCGTCCGCTAACGCCAAATTACATGTAATTCGTCGATTTCCCGCTAAATCCAAGAGGATATACAACATCCGAGGCAGGAGAAGTATATTATAAGGCGAACCGAGCCGGGGCCAAGGTAGCAAATAACTCGTCAAATAATACACTTTTTTCGGGTCTCTCTCCCCCCCCCTCCCTCTCGCAATACCCGCGGCGTGCGGTGCGCGCAAGCTGCTCGTCGAGTCCGCGAGCTCTCTCTCCCTCCACTTGAAAAACTGGAACTCGCGCCGCTCGCCAAGTGGGTTAGATTGGGTTAGGTTAGGTAATTATAAACCCTCGGCCGCTAAGTCGCGCTGGATACACGACACTAAAATTACTCGCGAACTTCCGAGTATAGCCGATGCAAGCGCATGAGCCGCTATATACTGTATACGCGCCGCGCAATGTTTGCGCTGCCATTCTAATCTATTTTTGCGCCTACGGGCGCGAGCGCGCGCAGAAAGGCTCCGCGGAGCAATTAAGAGATGCGCGAATTAATAAATTTCGCCTCAAGTCATTACGGCAATGCGCTCTTTGCGGGTTATTAATAAAGCGTGTTTTGCTGGCGCTATATACACGCGCGGCGCGCGCTTTCATTGTTGATTTTTCTTCTTCGTCTTTTTACGCGCGCATATATACAGCGTGCGCTGTGTTCTCGCGCCCGACACGTTTTGCACCGAGAGCCGCGTAGACGCACGTATATACAAGCTCGTCTATACGCGTATATATGTACAATTATAAGTATACGTGCTTTCATTTGGGTTTTGCTGGGAGCGTAAAATTTTAGAATTTCAAGGGCTCGTACACTTCTCGGAACTTTGACTTGGAAATTGAAGTGCTCGAAAAGTCTTGTTTGCCGTCCGCAAAAAGTCTGCGGCTCTCTAACCTCTCTCTCTCTCTCACTTGGCGTTTGAAATTACGCGCGCGCGCGCCGGGGCAAAAACTTTGGGAGAGAGAGAGAGAGAGAGAGATTTTTGCCCTCTCGCTAAATTACAGCCGAGAGGTAAATTAAGTGCGATTTCAGACGTTTGCCGTTTCGTAAACGATGCTTCATTACACGTTCAAAACGGCCCGGTACAACATATGCTCTCTCTCTCTCTCGGAGAGTCGGCGAAGTTATCACTTTAGCCGGGCTTGGACGCTGATAATGACACGTTGTCCGCATCGACACACGCGCGAGTTCCTTTCTACGCGGAATGCGATGAAAAAGTCAACTGCTGTACACGGGCCCATACGTGTACGACGAGTCATCCAAGCTGCAGCAGCAGCAACAGCAGCAGCAGGGCAATAAAACGACTGTTTAAAGAGGAAATTTTTTTCTGCTCTCCTCCGCGCGCGTTATATTCGTCGGCGTATATATATATGCATTATCGCGTGTCTCGGGTGTATACGCAAAGTACGTATAAAGCTCGAACGAGAGACGGAAATATTGTATAGTTGATCAATACGCCCATATTCGATAACCTAACATTCTCGTATATCAATGATCGGCTGATCGTCCCAATTATCTATGTATATGACTCTTGGAACTCCGATCTGTTTCTCGTTTTCGGATATGACCCCAAAAGTAGCGACGACTGTAGAAAATTAATGATACGAGTATACCTGTTATTATCGCTAAGGTAGTTCTACATAGGGTGGGGGTAACCTTTTAGAAAGTCTATTTCTACTCCAGTTTATTGAAAAATAAGATATAATCTAAAAGGAGCAACTGTGCCAAGCTAATAATGTTCATCAATCGAAAAATTTACAAAAATACTACAATCTCTTTTGTTTTTCATCCGATTTAAACGAACTTTATCTTATTTTATTCCTTGGAAAATTGCAGGATAAGTTACCGTAGGAGTTTTGGTGACAGCATTTATAGGCGATCACAGAATACAATTGTTCACGTAAAAAATCGCAAAGACAAGCAAGAATCGCACAAAAAAATCACGTAAATAATTGTATTCTGTGCTTCGCCTGTAAATGCTATTGCCAAAACTCCTATACAGAAATTACACTGAGAGAAGAGAATGTTTAACCGAAATGTGGCATGTTTAACCGAAACGTGGCATTGTAACTATTACAGTGTACATTGTAATAGTTACAATGCCAAATTCTCTTCTCTCAGTGTACTCATCCTGAAATTCTCCAAGGAACAAAATAAGATGTGGTTCGTTTAAATCGGATGAAAAACAGAAAAGATTCCAGTATTTTTGTAAATTTTTTGTTCGATGAGCATTATTAGTTGTGCACACAAAGACTCAACCGGCTGTAATTAAATTGTTGTTGATTCCTAGTATCTTCCTCCTTTTAGTTTATATTTTATTTTTCAATAAACTGGAGTAGAAATCCAGTATTTTTGTAAATTTTTTGTTCGATGAGCATTATTAGTTCTGCACACAAAGACTCAACCGGTTGTAATTAAATTGTTGTTGGTTCCTAGTATCTTCCTCCTTTTAGTTTATATTTTATTTTTCAATAAACTGGAGTAGAAAAGACTTTCTAAAAGGTCACCCCCACCCCACGTAGAACCTTAAGCAGACGGAGCATCAACGATAACACAGCTATAACTAATTTAACATTGTATGGGCTCCTCGAAAGCTGGATATACAACCGTACATGTATATCAGCTGTCTCCGTGTCTTCAGGGCATGGAAAGGGCGACTCTGCCTCCGGCGTCCTCGCACTACACACGCACATACAGGAACAAGTGCAATATCAAAAGCAAGAGAGAGAGAGATTCGAGGCACGAGCTCTCCGTACAGAGCCCAGCCACGCATCCGAATGTAATTTAATCGAGCGCCGCAGCTCCCAATAAAACGCTGCAGTGGTCCAGCACACAAACACACGCGCAGGCGGCGAGTGCGAGGAGCGAGCGAGTCCCCAGAGGGACGTTAATTCGGCCCAGGGCGATAATCCATATAGGACTGCGCCGAGGCACAGCTATAGACGCACAGACTCTCCTCTGCCTCTCCTCGCGCGCTGCGGACAAAGCCGACGTCGAGGCTAGAGCTCCTCTCTCTCTGTATACCGCTCGATCTCTCTGTAATTCCGCATTGCGCTCTAAAGAGCGTAAAGACGAGCAGGCGCTGCGCTGCCGCGGCCGCAGCGAGAAGAAGAATGCGACAAAGAAATGGTAATAGTCACGGGCATCGTCATCATCATTATCGCTAATGAGGCTGAGCGAGCCGCCGCCGCCGCCGCTGCTACCGCTGCCGTGTAGCTTCTTCTCTCCACCTCTTTGCTCTTCGCGAGCGTCTCTCCTCTATACGTGTATGTATACCGGCGTGTAACATCACGAGACGAACAGCGACCGGGAGAGAGAAGAGAGAGAGAGAGAGAGAAAGGCCGGAAGAGCTTCCCCGTGAAATTGGCCGAGTCGTATACCTGTCCCGGCATTGCCGCGAACGTTTATCTCGAGCTTCCCAGTCTCTCTCTCGCTCTCGTCGTTCGTCCTTCGGGATGTGCAGCTCTCTCTCTCTCTCTTTCTCTAGCCGGGCGATTCGGGACCGCTGCCTTAATTTTTACGCCGCTCTCCGGCTGGCGCGGTTATGGCTTTCGGCTCTACTTAGACGCGAAAGAGCTGAGAGAGAAAGAGCCTGTGTGGCGCTGCGTCGATTTGTCGTTTGGGTAGACCGCGCACACACACACACAGACAGCTTCCGCGGCTAATGGCTCCTAATGCGGGACTGACACCGGCTCGCTGACGAATTTATTGGATCTCGCCGAAGTATAGACTCCGCGCTCTGACCCCTTGAGAGCCGCAGCGGAAGGAGAGCGCAAAGAGCTATGGTCGACTTTCGACTGTATTAGTGGCCGCAGCCTCGTTGCCGCTCGATCTCTTCCTGCGATACTACTTCCTCCGTGTGCTCGCTTTGTTTATTGCTCGGCGGTCGTATTTTCACGGGGACGATGGTTACGCGCATTGTTTTCGGCCTTGCACGTGTAATTGCAGGCTTGAGGGGGGTGAATGATCGATGCATCGTCAAGCGCATCGCGTTTTGTTTCATACTACCAAAATTTTGGTGTCTTAATAAACGCATGTTTTTTGAGAGTGCGGGCGATGTAATCGAACGATTATACGAAGCATAATAGGCGGGAGATTAATTTTCGAATTGTTTCTTCTGTTTCAGGTAAGTTGCCGAGTGAGAGACTACACTGACGCATCAGTTTTATTAATGAGGAAGTTTGAAAGTTTCACGACTGATACACAGCACGTATAAGAGATAAGCAACAAGCATGTATAATTCTCGACCATAAGTTTTCTTTACTTTTGATTCTTATCGTAGATCAATTCAAATCGATCGCGATAAAGCGATCTATATGTCGAAGATAAACGATCCCGCAGCAACCGACGCGCGTCCTTGATAATTGAAAAGAAAAAAAAATCAACTCCTCTCCGCACATACCCCGCGAGCTCGAAACGAGAACGAACTCGCTCGATCTCCATTATATATATATTCCGCGAGCGTCGGATCAACTGCGCGAATTCCGGCCAAAGTCCCCGTGAAATATCCCAAGCCGCAGAATTCCCCGTAACCGCTCTCTCTCTCTCTCGCCCCCCGGATTCCCGCGAGTGTGTGTACACAAAACGCTCGGCGGGCTTCCGCTTAGTCTCTCTCTGTCTCTCTCTTTCCGTTTTCCCTGGAGAGATTTTTGACTCAACAAGTGGACTGCGATATTTTCCGCGCGCACGCACCAGCAGCGCGCGAGTATATATTATATATACAAGGCGACGAGAGGCCGCAAGAGCAAAGTCTGCGCGTACACGCGTTATACATATAGTTATGCGCAATCGCGTGCGGAAGAGACGAGGACGCCCCCTTGCGATCCTCGGCTGCACACGCACTCTGCAGAGAGAGAGAGAGAGCCGGTCGGCTTTGTCGCCGCTTCCGCGTGCGAATATCCTCCGAATCCCGTGTCCTGCGGCGCAAGAGTAATCTTGGTATTGTCTTGTCGCGCATGTGTATACGCGCGTCCCTTTATTGTCTTGTCTCGCGTTATTCAAGGCACGTACAGTTTTGCAAGACGATATTTGGCGCAATTATTTTCGAGATAATGCCGTCGCGTCGAGGATGTATAGTACGCACATTGCGGATAGCTATTATCCTCGGACAAATCGATATGCGAAGGTTTCATTTCTGTTTGCGGATCAATTGACCGAAACGTTGTGCGATAACGTTCAAGAATTTTCCTTTAAGAATTGCACGATGCAATCGTATAGCCCTATCCAACACGAGGGCGAAACAAAGAGAAGAGCGTCCTTTAAATATTGTCCGGAAAGTCACCCCGCATCGTGAGTTTCGGAAGGTCGTCGCGCATAATACAGTCGCAGTTGGAAGTTAAACTGGTCGAAGTGGAGCCGAGCCGATAAGATCGAGTGCGGCCGAAGGGACGAGGCGAAAACAAATCGAGACAGAGGGACACCGAAAAGTGATTGAGCGTCGGTGCAGGAGGTGAAAGTGAGGAACGACGAGGAGGCGAAGATCCCTCGGATCGAAGATTAGTATAATATACGGCAGAGTCGCGTTGCGAAACTCCAAACGGAAGCACCTGATTTGCCCTGCCTGTTATATATAGCTATACACACACGCATAGAATGCAGTATACGTGTACCGGGCAGCAACAGATGGTCCTTTTTCAACTTACAACGTCAACCTTACAAAAAGCTCCCGCTATAGCATACAACACATATACAGCGCGGATGTTCCTTTGAGCAGCGGCCGCAGAGGGTCGTGCGTACATTAAAGAAGAGAGAGAAAAAAAAGGAAGAAACGCGCTCTCCCTCTCGCGGCGGGCGTATATAGCCTCCAGTCGTATACACTTTGCCAGTTTGCGGCCCTTGACGTGTAATATCGATTCCCTCTCTCTCTCTCTCTCTCTAAAACTAAGCGCTGCAGCGTCTCGCGCGAGGAGATCGAGCCGCAAAAACCGACTATGCGTGCGCGCGTCTGCGTAAGTATTAGTTCTCAAGTAGCTTTCTGCGTGTACATCTGTGTGTGTGCGCGCGCGCGTGTACCTAAAAGAAAGGCAGACCTCTCTCTCTCTCTCTCTCTCTCAGCTCGCGCAAAATAAAAAGCAGCGTCGCGGATAAACAGAGCGCTCGCGCGAATGAAAGAGCGGCACAATGCGCCTCGCGCGCGCGCGAGAGAGAGAGAGAGAACCGAGAAAGAAAGAAGAAAACGGGAGCAGCGCGGTGGCAGAGCGCGACGTGTATATTCGCCTGCTGTATAGAATATACCTATACATCTCGTTCAACTCGCTCTCTCTCTCTCTCTCACTCTGATGTGATGTGCGTTGCCAAAAGAGCGGAGGGAGTTTCTCGCGCTGTCGGAGTGTGTGCTGTGGCAGTGTGTGCCGCCGTATAGGTGTGTGTGTGTGGCGCTGCTGCGCGAAAGTGGGAGCTGCGCGCAAAAGCTGCCGCTATATTGCCGCTGCTGCCGCTGCTGCTGCAGGAGAGAACGGCGGCGGCGCCGGCGGGGAGGGAGCGAGCGAGACCGAGCGCGCGAGGAGTGGGGAGGGGCGCAGCGCTCCCCTTCGTTGCGGAGCGTCAGTCGCGTCGCGTTCATCCGACGAGAGCCAGGGGTACGTCGTCGCTCTCTCACGCCCGACGTTTGTATTCCGTATATCATATACCTGCTGCGCAGCCGAGCGAACGCGTGCGATTTGCAGCGTTACACGCTCGCTTCGGTCCTCTCCTCTCTTGTCCCTCGTTCGCCGCGCACACAGCCGAGTACGACGAGCTGCCGCGCTCGCCGAGAGCTCGGAGTCGCGCCGCAGCGGTTTTTCTTGCGGGAGGCTGCCGCTGGCGCAGCTGCGCGCACCCTAACCTCCAAAAGCCCGCACCGCGAGTTCGTCGACTTTGCCGAGGAGCGGAGCAGCGATACACATACACACACACACACGGTTACACAGACACGCATCGCACAGAGAGAAACACACCGAGTGCCCGCACAGCGGGAGAAGCAGTATACAGAAGGGAAGTGCGTGAAAGTGCGAGTCTACGCGGCGAAAGAGAGGAGCCGGGGCGCGATCGGAGCCGCGCTATACGCGCTTACTTGTACGTCGGGGAGTAAAGGCGCCGCGAGTGTGAAACATCGTGCGTAGCATACGTACTCCCGTGAGATACAGAGAGTGCGAGGACTGAGAAGTGCGCGCGTGCACGTGACGCGACGAGCCGCGCTCGCCGTTGAGGAGGAGAGGGCAAGAAAGCTTCCTCGTCGTCTTCCACGAGCTTTCGCGCGTATATACGCATACAGAGACACGCACTGCAGCTCTCCGCATGAGTAGCGCGCGCTCGTCCGGAGCCAGGCTGAGATGACGAGAGGCGCGGCCTCGCTGCTGCTACTGCTGGCCGGCCGCGCGATTTGATATATTCGCCGCGAGATCGCCTACTCCGCCGGATAAGAAGCGGCGCGCAGTAGCCACCTCTCTCTCTCTCCTTCTGTGCGTAAATATAGCGTATAACGCACGCGTACCACCTCGCCGGAGAGAGCGCGCTATATACACGTCGTATCGCAGGACGCGCGCGTAAATATCCACACGCACATTGTATATATAGACACACACACAGACGCGTAGTGCGCAGCTGACGGGACGAGGTGCCGACGCCGACGACGAGGAAGAAGAAGAGGAGGAGGAGGAGGAGGCGATTGCGGAGGGTGCGAGTCGTTGGATCATGCAACCGGGCACGATAATGCGCGACGTCGACAACACCGAGAAGCTGCTGATCAACAACAACAATCTCAACAACAACGGATCGCCCGGCGCCGACATCATGTTCCAGATGGAGGACGAGGGCCTCACGCAGATCGGCCATGTCTTCCATTCGGCTTATCAGTCCATTGTCGGCGGTCAACCTCAGGTACAATGCGCGGAGACGCGTCACACAACCCCCACCACCACCACCCTTGTGTATACCCGCTGTAATACTTGTTTTCACGCTTATATACGCGACGTATCTCGGCGCGCAGCGGCCGTCGCGTTGTTCGTTTGCCTTTACGATTCCGCGCACGCGGAGGCCGGTCTGTCTGCAGCTCTCGCTCGCCAGTAGACTTGCGAGACTGCTCGGGATTCGGCTGCGGTGCGGTTAGGTTTAATTAGCCCCCGAGATCGATAGAGCCGCGGTTCTGATCCGCGTGTCTGTGTCCGCATATGTGCGTATACGTGTGTTGCATTACACGAGACGTCATGTACGTGCAGTGTACACTGTACACTATGTACATTTGGCCTCTATATGGACTGCGCGATTGCCGATTGGTTATGATTAAACGGTATTTTAATCACCCTTCGCTTTGTATGTTAATCCCCACCGCCGCCCCCTCCCAGCGATTATGCGAGCTTTGAATTATTTTACGATCGGCAGTACGATCGTTGCCCACAGCGAGAAATTAAATTCGTAGCATTTCCAGATCACATTGTGCTGTCAGCAATCGCTATTAGATTTTACACTTTATTGTGTATATAGTACGATGTTTCAATGCTCGCGCAAACAGCGCGGCCCGAACATTTATTCGATAATAACAGTTAACGTTTCAGCCGCCTCTCCATTATTTCCCCGTATGAAAACGAAAGCCGCGCAGTAGTAGTGGTAGTCTCTCTCGTCTCTATGCCTCTCGTTGAAAACGCGTTTCGAAAACCAAGTTTCCTCCGGGCCGGCTCGGGCCGCGCCGCCACCGCGATATTTTCCCCGTAGCGGCGCGCGGCACTCGCTCCAAATTAATTGGTTCGAATTGGTTTAAAAGGCAGAATGTTTTTTCATCTCCAAAAAAATAACAGAGAGTTTTCATGCGGAGGCGAGAGTTTTTCAACCTGAAAACTTTGCCGGAAAAAGAGAGCCAGAGTCGTTATAAAAGACGAGCTTCTGAAAGCGCGCGCGCCCGATGAATCATAGACTCGATCCGAGTCGTCATCGTCCGAAGAGCCGCACGGCGCGTTAGAACGGAAAGCCCCGAACGGGAATTAAAACCGAAAGAGAGAGAAAAGAGTGTGTTTTTAAAAATAGCCCCGCGTAATTCGATACAACAATGGACGCGCGCGAAAAGTGCGGCAAGGAAAAAGTGCCGTCCTCCCCTTTCTCCCCCTCTCGCGACGAAAGCGTGCACGTATATATAACACACGCGTACGCGCACGCGAGTCCATTATAAAAGGTAAAAATTTGTAGTCACGGGCAGCGACAGCAGCCCCCCCGCTCGCGCGTTACGTTTAGCGCGACTGTTGTGTATTAACGACGCTGCGTGTTGGGCTTTGTTGTCTGGTGTATATAACGCTTGGAGAGGGCAGTGCGCGCATACCGTATAGCTGGAAAGAGAGAGAGAGAGAGAGAGGAAGAGCTGGTGCTGCTGCTGCTGCTGCGCGCGCGCATGGCCCGTTTTCTCTTGGGTGTATTTTCGTGTGTGCAGTGCGCGCCAACTGAGGCACTACGTACACGCAGCGCGAGCGGGGCCGTGTCCAAAGCGAGAGAGAGAGAGAGATTCGATGAAAAATTTAATTATCTCGCAGATAACGCAGGCGAGCGCGCGCACACGCGCACAGGTTCGATTTACGCGCGTATATTAGACGCGATCGGGCCGCGAGCGTCAATCCGCTTCGATGGCAATACACATCGGTGATAAGAGTAATATTGAATTACGAGTGTCTCTCTGTACGCGCGAACGCGTAGGTGTGTGCGCGCGCGCGACGAATTTTTTTTTTTTCCTCGCTCTCAAACACGCGGAATTTCTAACGGCGCGAGAGCGAGCGAGCGAGCGAGCGACAGAGAATTTTTCGTCGTCCTCGGCATTTATATATTATGCAACGAATCCACCGGCAAACTTTCCGCTTTATCTATACACCAATTTTTCTCGGGCGAACGAATCGCTCGCTCTGGCACACGCGTTACGCAATGATAAAAACCGAACGCGCGGATCGATAAATAAGGCATTTTAAAAGGAAAAAGCTCCGGCGATAGGAGGGCGCGCGTACGTGCGTATACGTGTATGTGTATATATGTAACGTGCCGCATATACGTGCGCGAATGTGTGTGTGTGAGAGAGAGAGAGAGCAGTTATAATTTATTTGGGATAACAAGCAAATGGAGCCGCTGCTTCGATCGTTTGCCGCACACTCGCGCGCTCATATACACGGAGCTTGGAGCATTAACTGGAACTCTATATAGTATCGCTTTCCATTGTCTAGCCTCTGAAATATCGAGCGCGTTACAGGCGCGCGCATATATATATAGACGAGCGGCTGCGGCGTTGCGCTCGCATTCATCTTATACTTGTGCGTATAGTTCGTTACGTAAAGGTCGCTAAAAGCGTTTAGCGACTCCAAATGCGCGCGCGCGCGCGCGGGAGCTTTCGTGCAAATAGCTCGTCTTCGGCAATACTGCAGGCGCACTGTCTCTCGCGTAATCGATAATCCTATCTTCTTGCCGGCTCAATGCCGCAGTGCGAAGAGGAGGAGGAGGAGGAGGCTATGTGTAGCGGGAGAGGCTGTTCGAGCGGTACTGTTTCTGTCGCTGCCGCCGAGGATGACGCCGGGATTTGCATATTTTACGTTTTCAAGCCGGCCGGCATTGTGCGTCTTGTCTGCCCCCTGCGCCTGTGTGACGTTGCACTGGCCGCGCACCGTATTAGGGAAAGTGACGCGGGATCCGCTGCTGAATTGGCGTGTGTAGAGCCGACGACGTGAGAAACAATGAGCATTAGAGGCTGAAGGGTCGATTTTATTCGAGACTGATCGGCCTATTCGTGTGTTATTGTTCGATTCCGATTGGGAGCTGCTGTGTGTGGGGTGGGGAGGGGAGGGAGAAAAAACAAAGGACACTTTCACGCCGACTCGTTTATGACTCGCGCTTATTTATGCCGCCGCGCGCGATATTTATCTGGAATGCGCTCATTAAATAACCACGAGTGTCGAAACAAGTTAGAATTTATGATATTCAGATATACTTAGTCGGATATGTGCATAAAAACGGCTGATCTCCTAATTGAACTGGAATACTTAATGGGACATTAATCCATATCCATACTTGTCACTTGTCACCGTGGATTATGTATGTTGCATTCAGAGACACATTCCCGGCAATTTTCAAGCTGTCCCGCATTCCATTTGCATTTTAATCTGTTTCGACGATATATCGCGAACGAATTCGTAAAATGATTTTGCACACGGTGTGCGAACGCACTATAGAGACGCCGCATCGTATATTATATATACTTTTCGGGCTCTAGGCGATTATCGTTCGGACTGAGAATACGAATGACGCGGAATAAAAACAGTACTCGTTCTGTGAATCGTGAAGAAGGAAAAAAAATGATTCTCGAGGCAGAAAAATTACCATTCTACGTGATTTTGAAGTTATAAGAAAAGGCAATTCGACATAAACTAGAGTATTCAAATTTTGTATTTATCTACTCAGTTAAATATCACTTCAATTTCTGGGAAATTAGACACAAATCGTTTTAAACATTTTTTGGTCAGTAAATCAAAATTTTTTCTGTATCAGAGTAGCTTCTGTTAGAAATGATCTTTAAATAAGATTATCGATTTAAGCGTATCACATTCCGGAAGGATGCCGTCTTTATCCACTTTCTTAAAAGAAACTGAAATCAAGTTATAAGTCTTTGTAATCATATCTTCAATATTTCATACTCAAAATCTAACTAATAGCGCTACAACCCTTTTGATTTGCTGTAAGTCCATTTATAAGTCCATAATGTGAACTAGATAGTGCGCGAATGAGCTCATATATGTTATAATCAATGTTAGTGAAGTGGAATTTTTAAATACTATATGAACATGTTCACAAATATTACTCGGTAAATATTTAAATTTATGAATGTTATGGAAACTTACGGAACGTGACAGTGAGTCAGGACAAATTATATAGTTTATTTTAAAATCATGAATATTAATTTAGAGAAATAAAAATATTCTTTTTTGATAAAAAAAAAATAAATAATGAAAAATATATCAAAATTATCAAATGAATTACTGTAAATGAATTAATCACCGTTTTACGCTATGCAAGATTAGAATACACAAACCAAAGGTCTAATTCCAGCATGAAAATTGTTTTTTTTTTTTAATTTTTCACATATGTAATGCAGATATTTCGTCACCTATAAATTACCATCACAGAAAAAATCGCCAGTCACACTCCAAAATAATCGACGTAAACGAAAGCACGATTATTCCACGACAGAAACCGCTGTATCTTCCCAGAGCATTTCTCAGCTCCTTATACTCACTTCCTAACGCACGAGCTCACACTCTCTGGCGCCGCAAAACTGCCACATTCGCGCCTCAGCCGTATATACACCCGAGGATTCATGAGCAAGTACAACGTATACTCTTTCCTCGAATCCGCGGGGGAAACGTATATACGAACTGCGCACCGCGTCTGTGGCGTTATACGCATTGAAAAAAAAAACAGAGAAAAAAAACGAGCGAGCAAAAAACGAAGCTCCCTCTCATCGTAAATGATCGCGTTCGGCTCGTCGCGAGAGAGGCGCGAAAAGGCTGATCGCCCATAGAGACTGTCTCCGTCGGCGTGACGTCAGCATTGCGTCAGGAGCATGGCTGCCGCGCGGCTACTGCACGCGTTTCTTCCCCCCTCTCTCTCTATCGCTCCGGTTCTCGCGCCGATCCGTCGACGAGACTGCGTTATACGCGTCGCAATTCGCGTACATTACAGAGAGCTGCGCGCGAGCGATCGGCCGCGTAATGGAGGAGATGCCGAGGAATTTGTACTATCCGGCGCACACTCGGCGCTCAATCGAATCGGGAGATGGATTAATTCGATATATAGACGATGGGAGAGAGGAGAGGGGAAATATCGCTCGAGTTAGCACGCGTTTCGATCTGGAGATATGTAGCGAGGGAGAGGGGGGGAGGCCTGTACGTGTGTAATTGTGTGTACAGGAAAAAGGTAGCCTGTTTTTATCTGGCCAAGAGTTGTGTATATGACCAATTCTCCTGGAAAAATGCACTTCTTGGGGGTGTAGGAACCGAAAATTTTTTTTTGAACTAGAGGTTTTGGACCAATCAGACTTCCTTCTGTAAGCCGAAAGATAGTCAAAAATGGGAAACATGGAACATGAGAATTTAACACGGGGAGGTATATATGGAAAAAAAGAAAGTCGGCTATTCAGATTTTTATTTATTTTATTTTTTTAAACGACCATAACTTTTGATCAGAGCATCGAATCCGGGCATATTTTTTTAAAATCAAAGCTCTTTTGTTATGCCTTATTGTAGTGTAATTTGAAATTTTATTTGTGCTTCGGAAACATTTTTAGTTGTTGTTATTCCAATATTTCGACGCATTAGTTTTTTGTAAAAAAAAACAACATAAAATGGCTCGGAAATATGGTTACTATAGTAACTTTTCCCATGTTCCTCTGCATTTTTGACTGTCTTTCGGCTTGCAGAATAAAGTCTCATCAGTCCGAAACCTCTAACTTCAAAAAAAAAGTTTAAGTTCTAGATCTCCGAAAAGTGCATTTCTCTACTGGAAAAATTGGTCGCACGTATAGCGTATACATACACAACTAAGGAGAGTAGCGCGTTCTACATTATCTACATAGGAGACTAGGCCGGTTATGACACGGACTCGCGAGCTTGATGGATTTCAGGGTATTAATGAGACGCGTTATGCAAATCTACCCGCGCGGATACATATTCTATAGGCGCGGGTCGAGGTGTTGGCCGCTCGTTCGAGTGTAAATAGTATAAACGCTGTCTCTCTCTCTTTCTCTCTCTCTCTCTCTCTCAGCCAATAATTTTACGCGCGCGCGAGTCGGCGTAATTGCCGATTAAGCGACAGGTATATAATCGCAGTCGACTTTCCTCTCTCTCTCTCTCCCTCTTTCTCGCTCGGCCCGCGCGATCTCGATCGCGCGCCCGGTGTAATTTTATGCAGCTCTCTATCTCGCACAGGAGACGAAACTCGATACTCTATAATACTCGCGCATTGTTGGTGGGTGGGCGCGAGCGATTGGCCTGCACTAATTTCCTTCTCGTCCTCTCTCAATCGAGCTTTCGAAAACGTGTATACCCTAGTAGAATTGAATCTATTTCTTGGCTAGTACTAGTTATAAACAGACTATTAAATTGTTTCAATACCATTTGTTAGTCTGTAAATGGCTAAGAATGGCTAGAAATTAGATTGATTTCTACTAGGGTATGTCGAATTTCAATGAAAAAATGCACTTTTCTTTGGTCTAGAAATCGAAAAAAATTTTTTAAAGCTAGAGGTTTCGGACCGATCAGACTTTCTTCTGTGAGCCGAAAGCTAGTCAAAAGTGCAGAGGAACATGGGAAGAATTACTAGTAACCATATTTTTGAGCCATTTTACGCTTTTTTTACGCAGAAAATTAATGCGTTAAAACACTGGAATAATAACAACTACGAATGTTTCCGAGACACCAATAAAATTTCGAATAACACTATAATAAAGTATTACAAAAGAGCTTTAATTTAAAACAAAGTATGCCAAGTTTCGATGCTCTGATCAAAATTTATGCCCATTAAAAAAAAAATAATAAAAATCCGAATAGCCAATTTTTTCTTTTTCCTCCATATGCCTCCCCATGTTAAATTTTCATACTCTATACTTCGCACGTTCCTCGGCATTTTTCATCATCTTTTCGCTTACAGAAGAAAGTCTGATCGGTCCGAAACCTCTATAGCTTTGAAAAAAAATTTTCGATTTCTAGACCAAAGAAAAGTGCATTTTTTTCAGTGAAATTCGGCATACGCGCGAAGGAAGATCGTGCATATGCGGAGAAAATTAAATCTCACGCGTATACGCGACGAAATTCAATTCGCGTGTCGCAAACTGTACTTGCCCGCGATGCAAATGCATTTCTGTTTTACGCGGCTTTGGCGCACTGCCGCTGGTGGCGCGCTGTATATAGTAGAGAGAGAGAGAGAGAGCAGCGCGAATTCTCCAAGATCTCGGGCTCTATATATCTCTCACTGTGTGTAGATATATAGGCTTCCTCGAGAGCCTTGGCGAAGCCGAGAGAGCTCTCGCTACTCGCCTTTTTCCGGAGCAGCGAAAAAAAGACGAAGAAAAAAATGTAGGAGAAAGAGGGAAGCGGAGTCGGGCAGGCGGGCGGGCAGGCAGAGGGAAAAAATGTCGGATTAGACTTTATAATATAAAAGCAAGCGTAGTAGCGTACATAGGAGGTAGTTTATTTAAATCCGCGGCGGGGTATAGTGACTCATCATCTTGGCATTGTTTCGTTAAATGGAATTTCTATCTAATTTAAATGCGACTTAGCTAGAAATAATACGATTATGCGTTAGCTTATTCTGTTTGTTAATCTCCTTTGCACACCATTGTTAGCCGTGCGCGGAGGAGAAAGAGAGAGAGACAGAGAGATTCTGCTGCTACCGCCGCCGCCGCTGCTACTGCATTCGTCTACTCTCGCGCTTATATACTCTCTGCTTCTCTCTTTCCCTCGGCTGTAACGCTCTCGCGGAATAGAGAGAGAGAGAGAAAGCCCTTTTGCGCCTTACTGTACATTATTTCAGTACAGTCCACTTGGCTTCGTGCGCCGCGCCGCGAATCCTCCCCTGCGCTATATATATACGTATACACAGTCTCTCTGGCTTATGAAGAGCGGTCCCGCCAGAGCGCGAGCTCTCTCTCTCTCTCAGTGGCGCTCAATTATAGCCTCGAACGCGCAAAAAATTAACAAACTTTTCTCCGCCCGCGCTCGCACCCATGCAAACGTCATTTTAATGCAAATCAAAGAGTTTTAGGGGGATATTTGCATTTTAATGCGTTATCTTTGCGCTCCGCGTATAATCTCTCGCCCCCCACCCCCCTCTCCCACACCCGCCCCACCGCTCGCTCGACATTTATGTTTATGCTGGAAATTTTCGTGCTTCGACTCTCTCTCTCTCTCTGTCTCTCTCACGCTTGCGTGCATACAGTGAGCCGCGACACGCGAGGGAGCTCGGCTTTATCGCTGCTGCGCCGTTCTAAAATTTTGCACTTTCCTATGTTATTGTGTATATATAGGTGTATATAAAAGTATATGCGTATCGCATAGCAGTAGCAGCCATGTATATAAAGCTAGAGCCGCAGAGCGGGGTGGTGGGGTAGGGGAGCTCGGAGGAAAGAGTTTACGAAAATTCGCCGGTTTGTGCAGGCGCATCTGTTTATGGATTGAGATCCACTGGTTGCTACTGCGCGCGCTGAGAGCGCCGGTCAAACTTTCGCGTGTTAATTCTGGCTGAAACGGTTGCGCCCCGCTATACAGTCCTTTCAAAGGCAAGTTTGCTCGTTACCGTAATTCACCAATTTCGCCTTGAAAAGTACAGCCGCCGTCGAGCTGTATAAGGGTATACAAGGGTTATACTCCGCGTGAATATACCTGCGCGAGCGCGAGCGCCACGGCAAATTTAAATGATCGCTAAGTCGAGCTCGGGCTTTTCCAACCCCCTGTGAGACACTGCCCTGGCTTGCGAAATGCGTATATTTACGAAATTCGCGTTAGACTGCAAGCTACATCGATCACGCATTGTGTTTTTCGGTTGGGCTTATCGCACTGCGTTTTTTCTTTTATATTGACATACAAATTTTTGTTTTTGGTGCAGAACACGACATATTGGAAAATGAAATAATCATTTTTTAAAAGAATTTATATCTATCGAATAATGCAAATGACGGGTCACTTTTGATTATTTGAGTATACAAAAAAGAGATATGACTTAAGCTTTGCAGAAATATTTGTTGTATCGATAACCAATATATTGCATTGTGTGCAGTAGTTTCGTCTTACGAACATGTAAAAAAATTTTTAAAAAACAAGCAAAAAAAATATTTGGAATTCTACTCTTGAGAACTGTATTATGCCATCAAATGAAATAAAAATTTTTTACTTCGATATTACCTAACCTATAGACCTGAAAGCACAAAATCATTTGAAAATTTGTTTACTTTTATCAATAACCATCAAACTCAACTCGCAAAAAAACGTGCGTGTTTTCTTTTACAAACAGCGTTATATCAATCAATTCGCGTTTGAGAATGGAAAATTGAGATGCTCCTAATTGATGGGGTGGCGCGCGCGCGTTTCTCCAACGCGCACCTGTATAGCACACACGAGCGCGCAGATCCATCATCCGCGCCGAAGAAAAATATCGAGCGAAGAGGCAACGCTACATACGACGGGGTGCGTATCACGTAAGGGGAGAAATTAAATAACCTCGTAATTTCCGGAAATTTATCGCATCCTCGCGTCACACCAGTAGGATATAATACGACGAATCGCGAATTTGGAGTGTGTAACAGAAAGGCCGTGAGTAACAGAGCGAAAAAAGAGCGAGAGAGACGAGAGCGACGTTCCCGGAGAAACTCTCGCGCGACTATACACAAGTACACACACACACAGAGCGTGCGGCATGCTTCTTTTTTCCCCGGACTTGCGCGCGCGCGACAGGCAAAAATAAACGACTCGTCCCTCTTTCTCTCTGCTGCCCGAGTAAATAAGCGGAGGGTTCGCCGCCGCCGCCGCGAGCCCGAGGAAGACGACGACGACGACGACGACGACGACGAAGAAGGAGTAGGAGGTGGAGGAAGAAAGAAAAGGCAGAAAAGGAAAAAGACGCGAGTGTGTATAGCTCGCGCTCTCGAAAAGGAAGAAGAAGGAAAAAAAGTAAAAGCCAAAGCGCCCCCTCCCCCTCCCCCGAGTACCGCTATTTCTCGCTGGCGCAAGTGTGTGCGTGTGTGTGTGTATGCAAGTCCTATATACAGAAGCTGCGCGGCGCTCCGGTTTTTAGGAGGGGAATTGCCACACGAGTGTGTGTGTGTGTGTGCGTATATAGAAAAGCGCGAAACGCGACGGAGCTTCGCATAAATTACGAACATATACACAGGGACTTTTTCTCCGGGCCGCCGTCGCGCCGAGAGTTTTCAAGGTCCGAGAGAGATGAGGGAAGAAAGTGCCGAGCGAGTTATAGTGCGTCGTGCTCTCCTTCTGTCTCATCGTCTTCTCGCTGCGCGGTGGACTTGTATATACATATTCTCGAGAGTAATAGTGCCAAGCAGCCCGTGCGCAGTGGTGCATACTATATGTATATAATACTATACATAACGGTTTCTTTAGCTGCGGGGGTGACGACGCGCGCGATTATACCATTATATACTATACCGCGCAACGCGAAGGAAAACGTTATCGAATTTCACAGCGGCAGGAGGAGCAACGGTAGTGCGACGATTATACACATTACACATACATACATATATATACCCGGAGGACGCAATAATAAAAGGCACGCGGCTGCGGAGACAGCCTTTTTAAAGGGCTATAAACTGCGCTCGCGCGCGCGCGCGCGCGTCTATACAGTCCGTATGTAGAAAGTTTGCGCGTAAACAATTAAAATACTTGAGAGTAATTGTGCGCAAGCGTTATGTTATAGCTATACCGGCGCACTCCGTACACTATAGCAGTGTATACGCTACGGCCGGTAGTAGAGCGTAATACTATATATATAGCGCTATGCGCGTTGCCGCTATATAAGCTCGCGCTCGCGATGTTCCCGCGAGGTGGAGGGAGGACTGCGCGCGCGGAAATTGTGAATAAATTTGCGGTGCGTAGCGCTTTACTAACTGTATAATAGCTCGCGAGCGCGAGCTGAATTTCCGCGCGCGCGCGAGCGCAGTAAAATCTCGTATACTACGCGAATTCTATAGTGCACATATTTTTATACTAGAGAGTCCGCGTGTATTATTATGCACTGCGGCGCGCTCTAATTCAACAAGCCGAGCGATAATCGCCGCCGGGAGATAAAGAAAAGATTGTCGCGCGAAATAAAAGAGCGAGAGAGAGAGAGAGAGAGCAATCGTAAATGCGGGGACTAAAAGTCGGACGCGCGCAGTGGTCAGTGCGCGGCAATGGAGAGGAGCGCGCAGCAGCGGTAGAATTAGAAGCGCGCGCGGTGTCGAATTATCGCGTAAAAAAGGCCCGTATAATCCAACGCGCAATGCTAAGGCCGTCGTCCGTTTGAATAGCTCGCGAGCGAGAGCTAGACCATCAACTACAGCAGCAGCAGCCTCGTCGTTGCAAACATCTCGCAGCTAAAGCAGCAGCAGCAGCAGCAGCAGCGGCATAACACGCAAGCGATTTGCAGCTCTCTCGAGCTATTCTTCCGAGAGAAAATAGAAAGGTGACGGATAATAGATATTATTACGGGTCTCTTTCTCTCTCTCTCTCTCTTTTGCTCGCGAGCGAGGCGTTTTGTAATGAAGGGTCTCCGGGCGCTGCGCGCATTGTTGCTCCGCGTTATATATACACATACATATACGTACGTACACGCGGATCAGGACTCGGGAGTCCTGCGAGAGCATCACGCGAATGGAAGATGAATGGCGGCTCGCACACACACGCTTGCACGTATATAGCCGCTGATGCTCTCTGCTCTGTATAGCTGTATGTATATACGTGTATGTGCGCTCGCAGCACTATATATATATACGCTGCTGCTGCTGCTGCATGTGCAGCGCGATTTCCGCGCGCGCGTATAAGAAGATCGACAGCTGTCGGCCATTATTTGATGAATTGCGCTCTCGCTTGCTCGTTCGAGGCGCCGTAACTCCTGTGTGTTGGCTCCTATATGCCTATGGCACCTATACGCGCGCATCGCCGCCGCCGCCACCAGCGTACTACTATATACACCAGTAGTATATGCCAGTGGCGGCGGCGGCGGCGGCGGCGGTGTGGTAGCGTCGCCGCGCGGCTCCTGAGTAATTCCAGGTATCGTTAAACCTCGCACTATGCCGTAAATAATTGGAGCTTCCATACTACGCGCAAGAGAGACAGAGAGAGAGAGACAGAGCTAGTGCGGAGAGAGAGAAAGAGAGAAAACGGGCTTTATTAGGCTGCTGCTGCTGCTGCTCCTGCTGCTTTACGATATACGCCGCAAGGTTGAAAGGCTAAAAGTCGAGATTCGGCTTTGTCGCGCTTTTCAAGTCGCTTTAGCGCAGCGCGCGCTCCCGCGGCTTTTTATACACATATATATATATAATACAATATGCGCGCGTCTCGCATACGCTCGGAGAAACGGAGAGAAAGAGTGAGAGGGGCGACGTAGTCTGAACGGCACCAGTTTTACTGCGGCGCAGGGGACGATGATTTGTTTGCTTTTTTTTTCTGGGCTGCCTCTGCTGCTGCTGCTGCCGCCGCCGCTGCTACTGCCGCAGCCGAGCCGCTATGTGTATAAGCTGCTTCTGTGTTTTAATTACTCGATCCGCGAAGACGGATGGTTATAATTCAAGAAGGCCAGGCTCCTTCTGCCGCCTGCCTGCGCGCGTGTGGACGATTACGCCCAGTCATGGGCGAGTATCCGGAGACGTATCTGCTATCTGAGATAACCGAGAAGATGCGCGAGATTCATCTTTTCTCCTCGCGTTTTTTGAGAGAGCGAATGCGTGGCGCGCGGCTTTGGGATGCGGGAACGCTTGAATACGATGGTGTAATCTTTATTTTTATTGTATAATAGTGTGTGGTACTTTATCTGGATTTCAAACGAATTTCGAAGATAACTAACTCTGCCCCATGACCGATTACGCGGCGCCTATATAAGACCGTTATTGGAGCAATTTTTTTTCCCTCTAAAGAGCCTCTGTGCGACAATGAAGCCCGTGACTCTTTTTTTTTCATTACGTCGCGCGACTTTTTATCTCCTTCATATACCCTCCTATACACGTTTATCGATAGCGCTTCGCTTCTTCAGTCGCTTATAACTCTACGATAAAAAGGCCATTGAAAGTATAGCGAAAAGCGGAATAACTGATAAGTCGCGGCGGCCGATTATGAATAGGCAAGATCGATCGATATGTACACGAAATCAACGTGTTACCTTGAGTCGCGCGCGGGTTGTGCAATGAACCAACGCCGCACAATAAATATCACACGCTGATCGGCCCTCTTATCTGCAAACTATATAAGCAAAGATATACGTATCCTATACAGTATACATGTGTATGGTATTGCTTATGCTAAAACCCGAAAAATTTTGCTTTCTCTCCCGCGTGTCGCTCGCGCTGCGGAAGAAGAGCGCTTCTAAGCCCGCGAGTACGGGATTTCGGTCAAACTTTGAAATCGCGTCGCGCTAAAACTTGCCTAGAGAGAGAGAGAGAGAGAGAGAGAGAGAGAGGGAGAGGGAGAAGCCCAAACAAGTTTGTTCTCTTCAAAGTAACTCGGAACTAAACTCTCGCGGAAGCGCTCTGCACTTCCCCCCCCCCCCCCTGCATTACGCGCTGCTGCTGCTGCTGCTGCAGGGAAGCCGAGCTCTCTCTCTCTCTCGGCTCTATACATTATACACACTCTCCTTTAAAATCGGGGCCGCGCGCGAGAGAGCTTCTCGCGAATAGCCGCCGCGTACGCGGTATATGTATATACGGGGAAGTGGAGAGAGAAAAAAAAACAAGGGATGGTATGTAGTGTATATATATATATTATATATATAACGCGTATTTAAGAAAGAAGGAGGAATCGCGGTGCGGGCAGCTCTGAAATAATAGGCGCGGCGTAATTAGCCTCGAGTCTCTCCAACTTTTCAACCACCCGCCGGCCGACACTTGGATGCATAAATATTTTTTCTCCGCTGCACCCCCCCCCCCACCCCTACTGTCTGTCTCTTCTAAGTTGCAAGTGCACTGGTTGCTCTTCGCGGCGAGACGAGCTCTCCCAGAACTTTGGAAAGTGTATGCGAGCTATATACGTACAATATGTGTATACACATGCATGACTATATAGTATGGTGGTTGGAGGCCACCGCAGCGTCGATCGCAAGGGCGGTTATTTCCGCTCTCTCCCCCCCCCTCCCCCTTCTTCCTCTGGCATCCGGTCCGCAGCACGTACATAACTATACTTCCAGCCCGCTCCCGCGCATATATATATAGTGTCCGGCCTCATATTTTCTCTCGGCTCAACTCTCCTTTTTGCACATCGCTCGCTCGCTTTGACTCTTTTGTTATATATACCTCTTTTTTAATCCTTCGCCGCCTACTACTTTAATGCACTCCTCTGTCTGGCTAACCATCGCTCCTCTTTTTTTCTCACTTGGCACACGGTGCTGTACACGCGGTGGAACAGGAAAAAAAAAGGAAAAAGAAATTAAAGTCATGGCTCTCAGCGCGCGTGTGTGTGTGCGCGACGTCGAGTTCACGGGGCTTTGTTCGACGGGGATGTACGTTAGCCTCTTTCTCGGGTTTTCTCGTTTCGGGACGTTTTTTTCGAGCCGACGACCGGAAGCTCCCGATCGAGGATTCTTGTCTGATTTACATTCTCCGGGTGTACTCTCGTCTACGTATGCAATATAGTTTTATACGCCTTTTACCTACGCACGCGGGACCTTAATTAACCATCTCGTTCGGCGCTGCGGATTCGATGCGCGCATCTCATTTTATTGTATACATTTATGTATACGATCGTCGGCGGCTGGTGAGTTCAAAAAGTGTATACGTACGCAGCAGTTGCATATGCGGAGCGATTTATTTGCGGATATTAGCTGTTATGCAGTCGGAAGCCATCAGCCGGCGATCGCTTACAAGGTGTGCCTTATTAAATCGCGCTTCATGCGCGCGATAATAATATACGTGTGATGAATTAATATACGCATTACTGTTAAATCTATACGTGTACGCGTGAATTATTAATGAAATATCGCGTTAAGCAGACAAGAACGCAACGATAGAATCCAATTTTCCGGGGCACGTTGTATCTGACAATCAGCGTTTACAATTGAACCTGTCGATGTATAATAAAGCGCCTTATCGTGAATTTTCGCTGCGCCAAAACGGGAATTAAGCATCGATCGCGCACAGGTCGGCTTTTCAAAGCCCCAGCTGACCTTCCCAATTCTAAAGTTTGCGTGTCGATATCGCTATTGCGGCTATATATGTGATGAGCATTTTCAATTTCCTGAAATATAACGTTTTACAATGGGCGAACGTTCTGCAATCCGAAAATTCAAAGTTTAACTTGTGTCTCAAAATTCTAAATTTAAATAAAAATGATTATTAAATATTCTAGGGTAATTAAAAATAAAATTTGACCACTTGCATAGAGTGTATAATGTATATACTGATATTTAATATAATCGCAGTAGGATTCTTCATAATTGCATTCAAGCACTATTTTAATTGCAGGGTACTTACATGATGTCACAATCTCACATGCGAACATTACGTAATATTCGTTATACAGTACAATTGTAACTATATGCATATCGAAACTATATACATTTCAAATGTCTATTCATAATTCTTTTATATTTCGCATCTATTAAAAAAAAAGTTATTTACTTCATCTACACATTCCATACAACGAACTCGATGGATCTTTTCACGTATATCGGTACTCGCAACTTTGACTCTCGTTACATCAGCACAATTAAAGGGCTCTCCGGCCGGCATATGCCCGTTCCTACAGCACAATACGAAAAATTATACAAAGTGTATTGCGATCGAGGTAATATCGAGGTCAAGCCGAAGAAAAAAAAGAAGAGAGATATCATTTCTTCCTCGCTCGTGATCGTACACGTATGACTCGGTGTCTCGGGGATAAACAAACTATTCTACTTAGGCTTCGGAATGACTTTCAAATGTGTATGTTTTGAGAGACTAATATTTAACGTTCGAGTCACGTCTCGCAAACACAGAGCGAGGAGTAGCGCGCGCTCGAGAGCCTCCGCCGCCGCCGCTATATGCCATTCAGTCGAAGATGTCATAACACGTATAATGTATATATACCTTACAAACCGAAGCTGCTTCCGAAAGAATTTCGTTCTAATTGTCGAAGCGGTTATCTGTCTCTCTGATGCTGCATTGCTGTATATGTATATATACGTGTCTATACTGTACACAACTATATAGACAATCGCGGCACGCGCCGGCGCCGCAATAGCGTACACACATATAATACACAATGCACAGCGAGCCGCACAAAGTGAAATGGAAAATTGACGTGTGCTTATTACCTGAAACTCCATTTCAACCCTCGTTACACGCTCCGATAGCTCGCGCTCGCGCACTAGTCAAACTCCGTTGCGTAACCCTGTCTTTTCCAGGATATATATACAGTACGCGGCCGCGGCGTGCAACCTATATATGCTGTACGTGTACAGAGCTTCGACTCTCTTCCCTTTCGTCTAATATTCTCATCGCGAAAGTATTACGCGCGGCCCGTACAATCCGACTGGTGGATCTCTCTCTCTCGTCGAGAGAGAGGAGCGAATTTCGCCAAAGTGCAATACGTATATAGTGTATACATATGCGCAACAATGATATCTATGCACTGGCGCGCTTGTTTGACTTTCACGTGTCGCGCGCGTCCTGTGTATCGCTATATACGCGTGTACTTAATACACTCGCGCAATAGCAGTATGCGCGCGCGCTCGTCGCTGCGATCTATCGGGATAATGGTCATCGCGCGTTATTTCCAAGATAAAAGTTATAAATTTCCGGGGGGGACACGCGCGAGATGTGAAATATGCCCGTCGCTTTATTACTTCATTATTCGTCGTGTGCCGCCGCCGCCGCCGCTGTATGTATAGCTCTCTCGCTGCTGCTGCGAAATGACAAGTAGGAAAAAAGCTGCTGCAGCGGCGGCGGCCGTATTCTCGCCGGGGAAAATTTTCGAGCGGGTAATTTATTATCGCGAAATCGAAGCTCTCCGACGACCATTTGTTGCGAAGAAAATAATAGAGAGCTCGCCGGTATATTTCACGCGCGCGCGCGCTCAGCACTACTTTAACGCGCGTATACACTATATATATACATGCGTGTGTGCGTGTAAAACGGACTACACGCGCGCATAACAATGTACGTAAATAACGAGCCATTCGTTCCGATAATTGCGAGGAATAAACCGGATGAGAGCCACTGCAGGAGACGCACTACAGTCGTCGCGGCTCTCTCGCTCTCTGTGTACCGCCGGCTTATGAAAGCGTCAATGAATAGAATTGATATTAAATGGAACGCGCGACCTGCCGCGCTGCGCTCCGCTCGCTCGTCTTGTGCGAGTCGATTGTTGTACTTCTTCTTCTTTTTTTCCGAGCTCCTCTCCTCAAATAGGCTCATTATTCGCCCGAGGCACATTTATCGATCGGCAGTATAATTTATGCGTGGATTGCGCGTACACTGTACAAATATATATATATATATATATATATATATATATATATATATATACGTGTATTCAGTGCGCAGTAAATATATTATATACCGATATAATTAAGGAAGAAAAACACGACGGAGTACATGACTGATGACGCCGCCGCGTGTACGACGAGTATACGACAGCCGCGGCTATATGGCTTATTATGTGTTTTCTACTCGAATTTATCCGAGTATATATCATAAATATAGAAGCGCGTCACGTACTTCGCATCGACGATTGGTTGCAAAATATGCATACTCCGAAAAATAGCCATGTATAGTACATATATACTACGCACGAACCGTACTGGACGACTCTTTTTCGCACTGCACATACGTCGAATTTTCCTTAAAATTTGACACTTTTCGGGGGTCCAGAAATCGAAAGTTTTTTTTTAAACTTAGAGGTTTCGGATCAGTCTGACTTTCTTTTGTAAGCCGAATTAAAGATGGTCAAAAATGCAAAGGAACTTCTTGAGCCACTTTAGTTTAATTTGGTTTTACAAAAAATGAATACTTCGAGGCACTGTAATATAGTAACAACTATAAATGCTCCCGATGTACAAATAAAATTTTGAATTACACTAAAATAAAGTGTAACAAAAGAGCTTGAATTAAAAACCAATATATGCCCAGATTCGATGCTCTGATCACAAGTTACGATCTTTCAAAACGAAAAAAATAATAATATATTATTATAATAAAAATCCAAATAGCCGCGATTCTCTCTTTTTTCTCCATATACCGGTTAAGGTAGGAGGTGGTTAGGTCAGCTTAGGTCTAGGCCACCCCCTATTAATTAAATTTTCATTTTCCGTGTTTTCCACAATCCCTCGGAAGTTTTCATCGTCACTTTGCTCACAGAAGCAAGTCCGATCGGCCCTCAAGCTATATCTCAGGCTTTAAAACCGAAAAATTTCGATTTCTGAACCCCCCTAAAAGCGCAAATTTTCAGGAGAACCCGACATTATACGCGCGCATCTCGTTATACCCGCACCGAGCGAGAGACGACGCAGAGCCGAGCGCAAAGTTACGGCCGTGTCTCCGCGGCTAATTCTCCGTATAGCTGCAGCAATCCGGATATAGCTGGACCGCAGCTCGCTCACGGGATCGCATAGTCGTATTGCGGGGACGACGCGCGCACTGCACTCTCCTCTCCTGCGCGCGCGCGGCATATGATCGGAGGCTTGTAGGTCGTACGAAGAGCGACACACAGTGTGTGCTGGCCGGTACCCCCTCGCTCGCGAGCGACATGGCAGGTACTTGTTCCCGGGTATACGCGCGGCGCAGATGCACATGGCAAGGGACATTAACGGCCCCCTGAGCTCAGCCAGTGCAGTGCGCGCCTGCTGCTGCCGCCGCCGCACTGACTACTAGAGGAGAGAGAGAGAGAGAGAGTGAGAGAAGCACACCGCACACGCAGCACACAAACCGACCTTGACTTACTTATATTCGCAAGCTGCGCGCATCGTCTCGGCTTTTTCGCTTTAATTTGGCGTTGGAGCGCAGCGCCGATCGGATTCGGAGATTCCCCGAGGGACTTTTTGCTTATTTTCTTCCTAATTAGGATATCCTTTTTTTTTCGTATGCTCGTTATATAGTTATCGAATTCGCTGCGCTTCGATCTCGGAGTATAGCCGTATAGTATATTATACAGCGTGTGTGACGTGCGTACAGGACGCTCCCATACCGATAAAACGCTGAATATACGTAAATGCATATAAAATCGAGGTCGCGGCGCTGTTGGCGCTGGCGCTGGTGGTGGTGGTGGTGCGGCATTATAGGCAGGATACAGCATTAAATCAGCAAAAGACAAACGAGCATATACAGCGTCGCGCTGCTGCGCAGAGATGCAGAGCGCGGCGCGCGCGCGTCCATATAAAGGGGCGGGGGGGGGGGGAGGTTGGGCTGCAGCAGCAGCAGCAGCTCTATATACCGAGAGGGGGTTATAAACCTATGCGCAATATTTCCCTCTGTAGAGCTGCCTGAGTAGCCAAGAGGCTAATAGCCTATAATAGCCGAATCCCAGGATCCGACACACGTCGTCGCTCCGGGAATATATCCCCCCCCCCCTCCCCTCCGCGAAGCTTGTAACCATTATCCCCGGGCGTGTTTGCACGGATAGAGGCGTGCAGGTTATGCCCGTTTGTCGCGTTTGTCGAGCCGACGTCTCAGAGCCAGAGAGCACGCGCTAACCAATCTCGGCCATTAACACGCAAGAGCGTTTCGCATGTGGCCGCAGAGCTACTACTGCTGCTGCCGCTGCCGCTGCCGCTCGGATTCGCCTTATCGGATCCATTGCGCGCGTTGCCACGCTACCGACTACTCTCTCGCTCTCTCTCTCTCTCTCTCTCTCGGCTGCACTTGTTTCCTTTGCGCCTATAGGTACCCATAGAGTTATAGCTTGCTCTCTATCTATCTCTCTCTATTTCTACGCGGAATATATATTCGCAATAGGTATATACTCGTACGTCGTGCGGTTCTCTGCCGACGCGTATATACACCAATATGTAGGAATTACTGAGCAACTATAGCGTATTATACTATGTATAATGTATAGCGTGTAGACATTTGTTAATGGCCATTAGAAAATCATCAACTAACAATAATTTCTATAAGCAAATATTTCTGTCGTTCGTATATATTACCTGAATGTAGTGACGCACGACACACAATGCAACGGTTTTGCGTAGGCTAAATGACCAATTGTGTATCATATACGCGTATACACATACCGTACGCTATTAGGTTATAACAGCGCGAGAGCCTTACGGCTCATGAGCGAAACCGTCGTCCGGTAAAAAATTGCGCTGCAGCTATATGGAAAAGTCGTTGGGTTCTGGCTCTGAAGAATAAAGCAGCAGGACCTTTGTAGAGCCCTACTCGGTCTGCGCGTGTATAACTGCTCTCTGCGCACCATTTTAGCCTACGTAAAATCTTACGATACCTCTCGCGTTATGTATTGTGCTTGTGATAAATATAACATTGTGCGCGCAACTTGTGCGGCGGTGGTATACAAGCTGCCGCAATCCTGCCACTTCGTGTCGTAATTGAGCTGTGCGCAATTGACAACTTATCGCACTCGATGAACAATGAAGAATAAAATGTTATACGTAGCGTTATGAATTGAATTTGTACGGGACAGTACGTAGGACATTAGAATTACACACAATGAGTACTTAGTTTCAAATATAGTTTGGAGTGTACGTTTGTAGCTGGGATTCCGTTTGTTGGTGCAAAAAATGAAAATGAGTCACTGGAAAAGAGCGCTTTAGAGCCACAGTGCGTGACCTGAATCAAACGTTCAAGTCACACCATGCGCTATCCGCGAAATAAGTAGCCGATTATTTCACCGTGAATATCGGACTTGCTATGCAGTTACGCTAGTTTTACGCTGAAAAATACTTCTATCGCGGATAAGGCGTGACTGCGAATTTGGGTATGTTGTTCTATACGCATATTTTGAATACCCTTTTAATTCAAAAATTTTCCATCGATACGTCTCAAAAAATTCATAAATTTTTCTGTCAGTCTCTCGATACTTATTTCCGTAATGTACATTTTTCATATTTCTTAATACATCTTCTCATCATTCACAATGAAAAATAAAACGGCATACGTTCCCAGTCTCTCGATTATCTCCCTATTTTACAATTAGTCTTCGGAACTATATGACAAACTGCACGGCAGAACCTCGTAATCGAATCCGTCAATCTTCTCGACCGGAGACAACGTGCTCGTGCTCAAGATTCGATCGGTCGGCTCTGCTATATACTCGCTCATCTACCCCGTTATTGCGCGCAAATCGAACGATAATATTTGAGGGGCTTGCGAGAATCGTGAAAGGGGTATACAGAGTCTCTCTCTCTCTCTCTGTACGATTGTCGCGAGCGAGAGGCGGCAAAAAAGAACATAATAAAGAGCCCTTCGCAAAGTAGGTGTTAAAAAGCTGGGAGCGAGGAAGCTTCTCTCCTGCGCAAATAGACAGTCGTGGCGTAAGCCCCTGCTTGCAGCAGAGCAAAGAGAACAAGAGAAATAGAAAGCGGTATCAAGCACCGTAGAGCCGTATAGCTATATAGTACACGAGCCGTACAGCCTCTCTCTCTCTCTCTCTCTCGTCCGGCTCTCAAAATAAATTGAGATAAAGCGCGAGCGGATTACGCAAGCGCGCGCTCTCCCCAAACAAAGATTTCGCGTAATAATTTGCATAAAGCTACGGTACTCCCGTACTACTTTCTCGGAAGGCCGCTCGCGCTCACGATACTCCCCCCCGCATCCCCCTGTATACACCGCTGCAGCAGCGACGGCGGCAGCGCGTATAATGCCGTGGGCGTCAACCGGCTGCGACGAATAGTTCACCTCTCTGCCCATATAGTTCGATATTCCGATAGTCCATTATGGTCAGATTTTCTCCGTTTCTCGCGAAGCCTCGCTCCCTATAAGCCGGCGTTACGCAAAACTTGAAACCCATGCGGACGTATACACAGGCGGGCGAGCCCGTGAGAGAGAGAGAGCAATGCCTTTTTCATTCCTTTAAAACAAAAAAAAAATGAATAAAAACGTCGCTCGCCGCCGCATTGTATTCTTAATGAAATTTCCTCGGCTCCGCGTTGTACTGTACGGGTCTACACACACACACACACACACACACACACCGGGGCTGCGTAGTTGGCCGATAGCCCTTTTTTCGTGCCGCGGCGGCTGAAAAAAAAATCGAGCATAGACACGTAACGCTCGATCGGCTCTCGTGCGCTCGCGCCGCTTGTTTATGGAGCGGCCAAGTGGCGTACGCGGTGTATTATTAGCGAAAAATTATCCGAACTGTGCGCAGCAGCGGCACAGGCGCATTATAGAGAGCAGCGCGCGTTGCGCACCGCGGCGCGACTCGAAAAATGTCTCAGCGGCACGCGGACTCGCGCGGCGTCGGCGCGGTATTTATGTTTCCTTCGCGGCACTTAAGAGCCCCGGCAGCCGTTAAGTTCACTGAATTATGCTTATCGAGGGCTTATTAATTCGAGGGGGATACGTAATTAACCCGCTGATAATACGGGGCCTCCGGTTTACAGATAACATTCTAATGCGGTTTTTATACACCGCGGCCACTTGGCGCTATACGCGAGAGAGTCGGAGAGGGCTTGGGTAAAAATGCGTAGCGCTGGATTTTGATAGGAATTCCAGCGAGTCGGTCACGCTCTTAATGCGGCAAATTAAAACTGCTTGTTTATACTTCAGCGGCTAACGCTGCCTCTGTAATTTGCCGTTTCATTAGATGAGAGCTTCTTTACTGCGCGTATATAATATATATTTGCACCCGCGCTCGCGCACTTGTTTCATACATGTATATACAATTGCGAAAAATTTTCGGCCGAAAATTGAGTGAAAGCCGTTGTCCAACCTCATGATTATTTTCTTTCTGTTCTAGGTGAGTAAAAGCAAAGAAAAAGGAAAAGGCAGGCCGCAGAGGGCCAGATAATCGTTCCGGGAACTAACGACGCACACCCGCAGCGCGCGCAGTAATTGGGTAAGAAGTAAGAAGGTATAGAGACTCTCCGAGCGACGCAGAGAAAAAAAAAGGAGCTTCCTCTAAATCCTACGGTAGCGCGAGCGGCCTCGGCGGCGGCCACTACACTTCCATTACTCCAGAAACCCACTGGTCAAAAAAGGACGAAAGACAGAGAGGGAGGGAGGGAGCGAGGGAAAAAGAAAAGAAAAGTCCAGCGCGCGGAGAGCTTGAGAGAGAAAAGGAAGCTGCAGCAGCATAGTAGCCTCTCGGGTTCGAGTATGGTAGTCTCCTTTTTCGCTTCTACGCTATATACACTATAACTATATACGTATAGTCGGACGTGTGTTAGCACGGAGTACATGAGAGCGAGAGGGAGAGGGACAGGGAGACGAGATCGTGCGGGAGTATAGCAGTAGGAGAAAGGCCCATGAATCTTCGGACTTTGAAGCCGGAGCCGAGGAATTTTCTAGGCTCTCGCGTTCGCCACCGATATCCGCTCTGCCACTTATTTTCCGAGGGATCCTCGCCATATGGCGTGTGCGCGCTCGCCCTCCTCCCTCCGACTTCTCTCTCGCTCCGAGTTCGGAGAGTGAGCCGCCGCTTCGGTAGACATAACCTATCCTAATCTAAGGGTCTCGCCCGACACTCCACTTTATCGCTCTCCCCCCTCCCCCCCTCTCCTTTTTTCCCCCTCGCACACGCGTGTACCTTCCTCTCTCGCGTTGCTTTTCCTTTTGTCGCCGCGCGGTTCCTTTGCTCTCTCACTCCGCCCGCGCCGTAAAGACACTTCTCGCGCGACTCGGCTGTGCTATATACGCCTCGGAGATGGAGATAGTGTCGCGCACGCACTGCAGCGCCGCGGTGCACTGTGTATGGTCTATTTTTATTGGGACACGCACGGGAGAGAGGCGCGAGAGACAAGATGCCAAGGAATTATGTGCGCAGCGTGGAAAATCGTCGACAGGGACACGGAGCGCACTTATCGTCTACCCCCCCCCCCCTGCCCTCCTCCAGCGGGGATGTCGCGCTGCTCTGCGCCACCTTATGGCCTCTGTTTAGTCTCTATATCTCGAGGACGCCTCGTCTCTGCGCTCGTTTTTATTTCCCCGGCCGGCTCCCGCTGCTGCTGCTGCTGCTGCGCTCGACTCAGAGCTCCGATGTTTTAATTATACCAAGAGAGAGAGAGAGAGTCGCGAGAGAGGAGCGCCCGACTGACGTTTATCGCTGGCTCCTCGCGTTGGACAGACTACTTCTGAAAAAGATCCGTACATTATGGCCTGATGTTCTCGAGAGCGCGAGGTATAGTGGGAGCGAGAGGGAGGCATGCACGTATATATAGTATATACTCTCTCCGCGCGATAGAGCTGCAAACGGCTCTGAAAACTTCCCTCGGGAATATCGGGAGTAATGCGACGATAAATCAGCGAGGGCAATTTTTATTCCTCTCTCTCTCGCTCTCTCCGGAAAAGTTTGCGAAAATCCCCGCGACAAACTGAAAACGAGCGCATGATAATGTCGCGGGCGAGAAAGAGAGAGAGAGCCGCCCGATGCGGCGCGCAACTTGCCGCTCGTGCAGCGCCGAGCGCGAAAACTTGCCGCGAACGCGCGAGCGACGATTTACGAGCGACTGACAAACAAAACGAGTCCACTATAGTAGGCTATATACGACGCTCGGCTGCTTACACATTTTCTCTGTCTCTCTCTCTCTCTCTCTCTCTCTCAGCTGGAAATTGTGCGAGACTGCTTTGCGTAACCGCGCGCGACGACGATGATCCGCTGCGCGCTAATGTCATTTTTCCGCGGCGCGCGTGCGACGCATTACGAACGCGTTTGCAATTGCCCGCGGCTCGCAAATCAAACTGCGCGCGCCTCGCGGAATCCGAATAAATGCATGTGTAATGCACTCGGAGACGCCGACTCGGGCGCGAGAGAGAGAGAGCAGAGGACGCGTCGGAAATTTTAGTCCCGAGATATCCATAAATCAGTCGCGCGCGGCGCTGAAAATTTCACTCTTCATAAAAGATTTAGAGTATGCACGGGAGAAGTAGTGGTGGTGGTAGGCGAAGGTGGCGGCGCCGAGAGAGGTATATAGCAGCAGCAGCAGCAGCAGCCAATCGAATTGGGTCAGCCAGCGACGAGACTACGTCCTCGCCTTGCGGAATCGAAGAAAGAGCCCCGGGTATAGAGAGAGAGAATTTCTCTCGCGGATGTACGCGCGCAGTTCTCCGTGTAATTTTCGCCTAATACATACACGGATCGATCGATTCGACGAAAGGCGAGAGAGAGAGAGGCGATTTCGAGGCAGCGATTCCACTGCGCGGAGAGCATCGTCGGCTAACGATATCGTCGGCAGCCGCCGCCGCACACGCCGATCTAATTATCCGTCGTCCTCCCCTCCCCTTCCCCCCATCCACCGGAGAACACACAGGGAATCGCGAGAGATCTCGCCTTTGTCGAAAGCCTCGTCTCGTTTTCCCACACGCGACGCTTCACGTCGCGGGCCCCAATGGCTTTTCTATTTTAATGTAACAGCCCATTGTTGCGCGACGCTTTTTCCGCGTTCGCCGCCCCGCCGCGGGCCCTTGATAAATTCAACGCGACAGTCGTCTCGCGCGCAGTCGTCGTTTCTCTCCGCGGCATATAAACGATCGCCTTTCCATATCCCTCCCGTGCGCTATATATGTCGTCGTCGCGTCTCGTATTATACGTATAGTATATACACGTATGTCGGGCGAAACGATCCGTTTGATTTCAATTAGAAATCGCGGGATATTTCGCCATCAGCGATACTCGCTGCGGCGGCGGCGGGGGCATATAGGCGGGAATATTTCGAAAGACGCGACGATCGGATCGCGCGGGAGAGATATAAATGAATTTGCCGCGCGGCGCGCTGCATTCGCGGAATCCTCTCTCATTTGGCGGTGAATTTAATATAGCCATAGGCGAAAGGTCAGGCCAGATAAATAAGCAACCGTGACGCGCGGCGATATATCCCTCCCCCCCCCCCCACCCTCCGGCACTTGTAAATACTTTATTAATAGTTCTGCCGTGTTCGCGAAATCGATATTGCATAGCGCTCGCGCGCGCTTTTCATCTGGAAAGACTATAATTTGCGTTTTAGCACCTTTCCCCAACTTATACCGCCCCCTCCTCCTCCCCCCCCCCCCTCATTAAAGACGGCACATATTTCCTCAATTAAAATTTGAGCCGCGCGCGCGGGTATTCCTCGTAAATTCATTTATTTAGCTCTCCTCCATGAGACTGCGATAGCGATAGACCGAGAGAGAGAGAGAGTTGCTGTGCACACACGTACACACGGTGCGCTGTATATATAGCGTATGTATACATATCAGCGGTACGGGCTCTCGTACATTAACGAGTCCTCGAGTCTGGGGGGTGGGGGGTGGGGGGGAGAAGGGGGCAATTTAATTGCAAGACGCGCGCATATACCGTTAGGTGCGCGCGCGCGGCGTAAAACTGCTGTCCGCGCAATTTATGCCGCTATCGACGTAACTCACTTCGACATTTCTAAACGATTCTTATCGCGCGCGGCGCTCTAATCGTTATAACAGCGCGAAAAGAGAGACGCGCGCGCGGAGAGTCAGAGATCCCCCACTTGTATTATATACCTATAGCTATACGTATACGTGCCGCGTCGTCGCGGGCGCATATTGTGCCCCGGCGGTATTATTATTGTCTCCGCTGCAGCGCCGTCCTTCTCGACGCACACGGCTCTCATCCTTGTGTCCTATACGAGGCAGTCGTGTGCGTGCGCATCAGCTCGCAGCGCTGCGGTGTGTATTATGCGTGTGTGCGGAGGACGAGAGACGGAGAAACACGGAGGACGTTAGCATCGGCCATTGTTTTGCGCGCGGGCTCGACCGGGGCTTTGCCGGGACACTATATACATCGGAAGGGGATCATCTTTTACGTGCTCTTGCATCTCGCTCGCTGCTCTCCCCTCATGTAGCATATACCTAATGAACATACCCGCCTCCTTGATTAGTGTAATCCAAATGCTCGGATTTACGAGCGCCGAGACGGTATATAGTATTCGCCGCCGCGCCGATATATCGGAAGAAGGCGCAGAAGAGAAGACGATTTCTTTATCGACCGAATATTGCAGAGTCGCTCCGCGGGGACGACGTTTTCCGCATCGTCGTCGTCGCTTATCGCTTTCGCTCGATTTATCAGGGGGCAGTTGCGTGTGCGCAACTATAGTTGCGGAATGAAATGCAGAACTCCTTGTGTCATAAAGCCCGGGCGTAAATCAAAATGCCTTTCGAGCTTGATTTAAATTTAGCGCGCTTATAGTTCGGGCGAAGTCGCGCGCGCGCGTATCGTAATTCGAGCCGCGCGATCACGATTTCACTCGGCCGCGGGAGGAGAATTGCATTCTGTCGCGTAAATTCTCGAATGCTTCGAAAGCCCTCGATCCCATAAAAGATTCCCGCCGGGGGAGTAAATAAATATCCGCGATTATCGGCAATATTGACGCGCATATTCTATTTTGGATTATTGTGCGGTGCGCATACGACATGACACGGAGCATTATTATTGCGCGGAATCGAGAATAGATTTGCTCCAAATGTGTACGTATATGTCTGCTGGATCGTGAACTGTTAAGGAAAGTGTTCCGATCGTCGCGTGTCAAAAATTTTAATTTCACCGCGTGCGACGCGTCAAATTTGAAAGGACGTCTCGATCTTGCTGCTTGAAGAATTAATTTTAAGCCGAGTTTTAATGCTTCAAACTGATTGATCTGCTACACTATAAAAGGTAATTAATTAATATTGTATAAAAAAAGCCTTCTTTTCTCGCATTTCGGAGTCAGCGTTATATACCAGAGGCCGTGGATTATTTTAGTAAAAAAGTGTACGAGCGGCACAGTACACCGTTATTTTAAACTAATGAAAGATGGATTTTCGCGCACACTCTCGCGAACGTCGAAGAAACGAAAAAATTCTGCTGATGAAAGCACACCGTAATTATAAAAATAGAACACAGTAAATTAAAACATTAACGATACAACTGAATCCCTTTCTCCTTATGCGCGCGCGCGCGAAACGCAAAGGCAAGCTGCTCCGCTGCACGATTGACAGGGGAGGCGTATGTATGCGTATACTCGCCAGTGAGTAAACAAAAAAAGCAGCTGTTGCAAATATGCACCTGTCGAACGAAAGCTACACACGCACACACACACACACACACACATATTATATATATATGCAATATGCATATATTGCATATACACGCAACTGCGAAAATCAGTATCGGCGCAGTCGCGTTTCTCCGCCGCACACGCGTACATATACCTACTATATATATATGTGTTGCTGCGTCGAGTTATCTATATATAATACTCCTGCGCACGCACGAGTTTCACAGACACTGACGCACACACACACACCGATGCACGTATACGTTATCTCTCCGACGCGTTTCTTCCTTCCTTCCTTCCTTCCTTCCTTCCTTCTGGCGCACCTCTGCGGTTTCGATTTCCCGGGGCAGATTTCGTGCGGGCCCGCGTGCCTCTATATATATATACCTCCAGATCGCAGATCCGCGTTCGTTCGTGCGCCCCCATCCGGCTGCTACCCGTTTTGCGCGCCGCCAAGCAATTTGCCTCCGCCAAGGCATATATACCCATACGTTATATATACTATATATATATTATATACGTATATGTACCTCCTGGCAGCTCCTAAGCTCGCGACGATGATTTCATTTGTATGATTGCCGCCGCCGCCGCCGCCGCCGCCGCCGCCGCCGCTTCCGTAACGAGCTTTCCCCGTTATACATAGCTATGCCTGATGTCTAGACATGTATTTTTGCAATCGCACAATGACTAATGCACCGCTAAAATATCGCACGCGTCGCAAACAAACAAAACGCAATTTCGGTTAATATTGACGCGTAAAGCGTGTAAAGCGCACAAGCTCGAAGGCTCGGCGGCGCCAATATTTATGCAAGTGCGTTGTTCGCGCTTAAAAAAAAAAGAGCGAGAGAGAGAGAGAGAAAAAAAGTAACGAGTGTCAATCGCGCGTCGGACTCTCTGCGACGTCGGTGTCGTCACCTTGTGCGAGAGACCCTCGTCAGCGCGCATCGCTCATTACGAGCGCCGCAGTTGTTGGCGATGAAAAAGATTGATTCTCAAAGTGTATTAGCGCAGGAAGCCGAGGCTTTATCGCCCGGGGAATAATTAACTTACGTCTGCAGCGTGAGAAATGTGCAATAACTCTCGGGGGCCCAGTACCGTTTTAGAGTCTCGTCTACAGCTTCATTATAAGTACGCGCGCGCCTCGACGACGTGTGCCCGCGCAGTACTTGCAAGCTGCACGCGAGCGAGCGAGAAACTTGCTGCAACTTAAATATTCCGCGCTTTCTTTCATCTCTTTTTCTCGGGGTTGCGATTGAAATTTTTATAATCGCAACCCAACGGTCCCTCGCGGCTCTCTATAGAAGGTTTAATGCACTACTCCTATACTCCCAATAGCCGCGAGAGATGTAGAGAGAGAGACGTATCTAGTCTCTCTCGGCGAGAAAATAAAATAAGCGTCTCAAAATAATTTTCTCCTTATTTTTTTCTTATGCCGATGCGCGCAGATATAAAGGCTCTTTCTCACTCTCGTCGGCGTTAATTAAATTTTAGTTCGGAAAGTAGCCGTTTCCCTCTCACTCTTTCTCTCTCTCTCTCTCTCTCTCTCTCTCTCTCTCTCTCTCTCTCGCTGGCACTGCGCGCTGCTCAGATATGGGAGAGGAAAAAAAAGCTTAATTTAATTTCATAGCTTGTCCACTTTCTTCCTCACTCAATAAGACGGGCTTTTATAGCCCGCGTGCAATCTCCATACCTCTAATAAAACGCGCTCTCTTGACTTTTTGAAGGGAAAGGAAAATTCGCTGCAACACCCCCCCCGGCGAATGGGTCATTTCCTGCGCGCGCTCGAGAAACGTTTTTTTTCCTCCTCCTTTTCTCGCCTTTCTCTCACATTTTTCTAGCTCGCTTTTTTTTCGCCCATCCTCCTCTACGGTCTTTTATGTTGTTCTCTCGGATTAGCTCCGCAAAGTGTGTGTGCGAGCGTGTGTGCCTAACCGAAAAAAAAGCAACGTGTACAGCGCTGTCGAAACATTTTTTTCTTCGAGATAACGCCACTGTAATTCTCACGAGACACGCGATATTTCAAAATTGAACTTTGTACATTACGAAAATAGCCGATCGCGCGCGGGGCCCGAGATAAAAAAAAACTTAATTGCAAACAAACGCTCGAATTAATCGAGTCGATCGAACGCGTGTGTGTACACCTCGGAATTTACAAAAGAATTTTGATGTACTGAGAGCGAAGCTCGCGTCGAATGGAAATATCCGACCACTTTTTCCTCGACTTTTCAATTTCTTTGTAATTCGGGCAATTGTTTTACATTACTAGGCGCTGCTGTAGCCGATAAATCGAAATAATAATCGATGACCACGACCAGGTATATAAAGATAAGAACGTAAATTTTTGATTCTCATTAAACGTATAATATAAACGTATATAGTCTACGTGTAATGTAATAATATATATGTACGCATTATAGCTGGTCTCATTAACGGATGGCTCTCCCTCCCCTGGACGCGATCGGTACATACACGCGTCCGTAAGTGTATTTCGCATTTCGTGTCAGTTAAACTTTCATGCTCCAAGGATTTCGGCTTTAAGCATATATCCGGACGAAAATTTATCATGTGTATTCCCATTTCTTTGCACAGCTGTTGAAAACGAAGCCGAATCGACGATCGGCGCGATGTAATCGAGAGCCGCGCGCGCGCCGTCACTGTCAAGCGTCGTCAGCCGCATCGTTTCATCGACGAATCTTAGCGGTTTCCTGGTTTATTTTTATTTTTTTTTGTTTTTTCTTCGCACAAGCCGCCTTCGCCCGCGGGTCTCCCGCGTCGCGTCGCCTTTATATACGCGCGCATTTTTCTTTCCCTTTATATCGCCAATAGAAAGCGACCTCGCGCGTCGACGCGCGAGATGACAATGTAACGCTTATCTCCGGCCGAAAAAAAAGGCTCTTATCAGCGGTTATATGCTAATGGGCCCCATCGCGCGTCTGTTTGCTCAGCGAAGCGCGAGCGATTCGAGAATTGGAAAAGAGAGAGGGAGCGAGCCGATTGTTACGAAACACATACTTATGGATTATATTGTATCCTAGAAAAAATCCCCGGCTACGCTATGTGTACGCGTATAAATTTTACGCTTAATCCCGGGCCGCCGGAGCGTCGGGGCGGCAGCTCTCTCCGTGCGCGAAAACAATGAGATTAGCAGGAGCGGGGTCCTCTCGGTAGACGCTTTACAATGTGAGGAAAGGACCTGCCGGGGCCCGCCGCCCTGCATATATCCTATGTACAATATTCATATAGCGGGTATATACGGCGGCCCATTGTCTCGATCGCTGTTACGGCGGCTGCTGGTGTGCTTATATATAGCGCTGCCGAGAGGGCGCGCGAGAGAGAGAGAGTAGAGTGCGCTACCTGTTTTTCAGGCAGGGACCGTATATGCGCGTACGGAGGGCCCGCCGTTCCCTCGAGGGAGCAGTAATCAGTTGCGAGAAATATTAGTTTCCCTTCGTGGGGCCTTGAGTGCACTTTGGATTTTCGAGAGAGGGACACGGGCCCCTGGCACTGATTAGCCGTCTCTGCATACACTGCGGCCGGACTTATCTTGCGCGTATAATACGCGTAAACGCCGCAAGCCGGCGGCTCTCGCTCCGGGAATCTTCTCGTTACTGGACTCGCCGATGCTCTCGTTTGGGAAAGTTCGGCGATACGTAAACCGGCGGCTGCCGGTCGCGCAATTTACGGGCGTTGCGGGATTAAGATTACTTTTACGGGCCTAATGATTGAATATTTACTCGCGGCTAACGACGAGTGCGCGGTCGCTTTATTTAATAACTGCGGGCGCGCGTATATTTTCCTCGGTCGTTTCTTTTTTTCTTTCTCTCTCGCTCTCTCTCCTTCGCTTCCTTTTTTTATTTTCGGTTTCTCACCTCTCGTGCACGGCCGCGCGAGAGATTCGAAAGTTTTTATTTGCGCGGCGGCGGATCAGAGATTACGCGAGAATTTACGCCGAATAAACGTCGCCGGGCGCGGAAATTGGGATTCGGACACGTTTGAGGAAAAAACGAGCTGCCGGCCGGGCCGCACCGTTACGACTCGCTCGGGTTCTCGCCACTTACAACCCGCTGTAAACATAAACAAGCGCAATTACTCGCGAGAGCGGCGAGCCGTTTGATACGCCCGAGTCGATCGAGTCACAAAATCCCTCGTTGGGCCCCCCCGGCATATATATATACGTAAAGTCACAAAGGGAGAGGCTCAGCACACGCACACGGCAGAGGAGGGAATATAATATAATATCGACGGAAAGGTGCGTCGGGAGATCGAGTGAAAAGAAGCCGAAATGGAAAAGAGCGCGCGCGCGTCGAAAGCGAGGCTCCCTCTCCGCTGAGGAGAAAACCTCTCTGGCAGTTGTAGGGGCCCAATGCCCTCGGCATCAAAACGCTCCTCTCCCTCTCGCTCTTCCGAGTTCCGTTCATCTCTCTGTCGCCGTCGAGCGGCAGCGGCGGCAGCAGCGGAGTAGGTATACAGCACACGCATATATACACACGCAGACTCTCGGGCGCGTCGAGGAAACGACCTGTCAACGCACACACGCGGCCGTGCGCGCGTCGGTGTGGGCGTGCGCGCCTGTGTGCGAGAGCGAGCAGCTGTCCGCCAGGTGCGTGGTCCAGGGACCAATCGCCGCGAGGCTACGCTCGCCGTCTCGCTTCGCTCACGGGGTTCTCAATCGGGGGCGCTTCGCGGCGCAACTTGGATTATTTACTGCGCGTTGCGTACGAATGCGTATGTATAGGGGCGATTGCACGGGTGGATTGCGAGTTTTGGGACTGGTCTGGTGCACAGTACGGCTAATTACGTCGTTTTGGGGATTTTGCTGTGGTGAACGCGTGCGCTATGGGAATGTCTGTGGTACTGGTTGGTTTAGAAAAAGTTGGGGGTTAATGAGTGAATTTGGTTTTCTACTGGCGTTTTGTCGATCGTCGAAAATTAAGTTTTGCCGTGAATACCAGGAGGTTACCACGAGTGCAGACTCGTTGATTGCGTGAAGAGTCGGTTGAGCGTAATGGCTATTCTTTTGTTCGTCCAGTATGTGAGTAATTCAAATTCGATTTAAAAACTTTTCAACATTTAACGAAAGTGACGAAGCTTGCATTAACGTAAAAAAAGGATACTATAGTTAGTACACTAAACGAGATAGAGCACTTTTTACATCGATATAACATTGCATAGGCAAGTTTAATATTCAACTGATTAGCTCCGAACTTTTTGCGTTAAACGCTTGTCTTACGAAAAAAGTTCATTACGAAATTTTTTATTTTCATCGTGCGCATTAAAAGCGATGTACTCGGCGAAAAAAACTGCATTAACCTCTATGCTTGCCGAGCGTTTCCAACCGATCGTAAATTACACGCTCTAACGTGTGCTTCGCTCGGCCGTCTGCACAGTGCATCCCGAGTCTCCTTCAATTTTCTCTTTCGCGCGGATCCTGCGAGCCTCAAGCGAATAAAAATTTATCACTTTACATTTCGGATTTCCCTTCGTATCACTCGGCAAGACAATAGCCGAACACAATGCATTTCAGGACACTCTCGCCATTCGCCATGGCCTTACGTACACCTATATATATAGGTATATATCCTCACCAGGCCAACTCTCCCCTGCGTACACACACGCGTGTGTGTACAGCCGTGTACGGGATTACCGTGCGCCTCTATTGTGTCTCGTTACACACCTACAGCGCATTCATACTCGCCCGATTTTTTCACCCCCATACCTGCGGCAGCGGCAGCAGCAGCAGCAGCCGGCGGTCAAGAGCCCGAACCTGTCTGCAGCGCCGCGCTGCCAGAGGAGAGAGAGAGCCACCCTTCGTTCGGACGGGAAAAATCGATTGGTAGATCGAGCGTGGAAGATTATAGAAAGACGGGCCATTGTCGAGAGCGAGAGAGCTGCTAAAGCTGGAAAATGCAGTGTGTGGCGAGGGAGGAGCGGAGAATCGTTCTCGTGATCGATGAGGGGACTTGTGCCTCTCTTCGACGTTACGATTATTGCCGCCGCGTTAAAGCGTGTGTTATATATATAGAGAGCTGCACGCGGAGAGTGAAGGATTTTTCGTCCGAGTTTTACTGCAGCTGTTGATTACGAGTATTACTTGGAATAATAGCCGCCGCGGGCTGCTGCTGCTGCCGCTGCCCAGTCTCTTTCCTCCCGATCCCATCGGAATATAAATTTTGGAAATAACCTCTGATTTCTTTTTCGAGCGCGCGAGAGCTGAGAGATTACGTATTTGTAATGTAATGTGGGGGGCGTCTCTATTGCGCTTAATCTCTCTCTCTTTCTCTACGTGCGTTACTGATAATTTATTGCTTCTATACTCGCGCTTGTGTATTATTGGCATTGGCAGCGGTTCACTTGTTGCATCACGCGCTGCTGCTGTACACGCGGACTTATAGACCCTTACATTACCAGACTGTATAGAAGGAATAAATAATTCAGCTTGCAACAATGGATCGTTCGCGGCGCGGAGCGCACGCAACGATAATCGGACAGGTCCGATCGGTAATACAGCGCAAGTCGCGCTCGAATTCTCAGCGGCTGCGCGCAGCTTCCCGCGAGATAATTAGCGATGCGAGTCGCCGAAAGTCCACGCGATGCAGATCGCGTATATACCTGTATATGTATAGACACGTATATATAAGAGAAAGTACGTCGCGCGAGCGACACACACGAAACATCCAAAAACGGCGCGGTGCTGCGCGGCTCTCACGCGCGCGTTTCTCATCGGAAAAGCTCTCGTGAATCAGCGCGACTCTAATGTACTCTCGCGCGCGCAATAATAATGCGGGACTATCGCCGATCTTCGCACGCGTCCTCTCTCTCGCTCGCGTGTGTGTATACTTTATACTTGTCTACTCGGCGCTTATTTTTCCGCCTGTACGACGAGTCGCGCGCGCGCGTTTGTGCAAATATCGCGCCGCGCGCCATCCGTTATATTCTTTTATAACTATACACGCGCGCCGCGTGCGCCGCATTACCATATGTACTACAAAGCGATATACACGAGCTCGCGCTTGAACACACGATAATATACGCCTTTCTTTCGCTGCGCGCTTGTTTTCTATGTGGCGCGTAATGCGCCGATCTGCGCGTGCATAAGTGCGTCGCGTCGTGTCCCCTTTCTCCGGACTTTTCCTCGACGATTTTCCCGGACTTTTCGTTTGGTCCGCTCGCGGGAGGATCTCGGGGGGGTTTCGTTTCTCATATGTTACACTGTGCGGTATACATGTAGCGTATCCACGCGCGGCGTGTCTCGCTGAATTCATTTTCCTTTCGGTGAACACACGGCGTATAGTGAAGGCTATCTCTCTCTAACGACCGAATTATAAAGTACCCGTGCAAATTTCAAGCGATTGTGTTCTGGGAGAGCGAATAGTATGGCGTAATAGAAATGGAGCTTTGCGCGCGCGGCTTCCGCGTCGGGGGATATATCGGGATTGTCAAGAGAGTGGGAGGAGGGGGGATCGTTTTTATAGACACTTTTTCGCCCGCTACTTTCTTTTGCAGATGCAGTCGTGCATGCATGTGAGTCCTGGCTGTAGAATCACAGATTTCGGCTGTGACGCGACGGTTAAGGTGCGACAGCGGAGATGGCGACTGAGCGTAATGTTTTTTTAGTGTTTAACAAACGTCGTGCCAAGATATTAGATGAAATTTTAGACGCCGATTTACGTACATCAGTATGTTTATCATCACGATTCAACGCGTACAATTTTTTTATTTAAAAATAGTATCCCATATTTGAGGAAAATTTATTTGGTATTTTAGAAATGGAGAGACACATTTAACCTGAAAAATTATTCAACAAATCAAGTTTCTTATGAAATTTTTTTATTACCGATCACGGTGAATATGATCGTTTCATTCACACGTACATTAAGTGTTTATTATACCATTTCCACACGTGAAGATCTTTTAACACTACACCTTTAGAAAAACAAATAAAAATTTTAAAATGCACCGAGCTAAGCGAGTCTCCTTCAATTTATTGCAAACACATAATAAGGCAATATACACACTACACACAATGAAAAATTTTTCAGCAGCGCTCAGCTCTCGGTTGAGAAATATATGCAATCTAGCGATTCATTGCCCAATTCTCCACTCTAGTCCCAATTCACGGTATACACACGCGAAAGCTGTTCATTAAAAGAAAAAAATTTGAAATATACAAGAGCCCTAAATGTAGATTATTTACACACTCGACGCGAGCGGTATATGCATTGCAGGAGGTATACTTATACGAAACGAAAGGAGGTTTTCTCATCTCATCAGCAGAGAAAGAGAGAGAGAGAGAGAGAAAAAAATGAGAATCTCCGCCGCTTACATAAAACGCTCCTCCATGTGCGCGCAATCGCGGATCGCGGGCAATAAAAGCCATCGACATACATTAGCCGCGGGAGCCCCTGTATACACTCTATGCTGCACGCTCGCGGCTGCCGCTGCGCGTATAATCCGAAAAAGCGAGACGCTGACGCAGCGACACACAATGGCTTCTCTCTCAATAAACATAAATAAATCAGCGGGCAATTATTTATCTCGCCGGCGCGCTTGCTTTTACCTTTCTATAAACTAGGAAAACAAAACGGCTTTCTAGCGACTTTTTCCGCTCCTTTAACGGCCGACGGGGACAATAAATGAAGGACTATCGCCGCCGCCGCCGCCGTGGAAAAACAGCAATTTCCTAAAACGTGCGGGACTTTCGAATTCCGCGGACGTCGCGCGACATTACAATGGGGCCTCCGCTCCGGAGTGTGTGTATGTGCAGTGTACGCGGCTCTCGCGCCGGGGGAAGAATAAGGGCGCGTCGTCGTGTCGAGAGGCGATAACCGTTTAGGGAGAACGTCGGCTCCTTTGGCACGCCCACGCGCCGCCGCTCCGCCGATTATGCGATTACGCCGGCCGGATTACAACAATGGCCGCGTGGAATAAACGCGCGCACTCTCTCTCTCTCTCTGCGCGCGTGTAGCGTGCTCTACATTGTACGCAGGGCTCGCGTACGCGGAAAACCGTTGCACGGTGCCGAAGCCTTCGCGATTTGTTTCCGTCAGTCTTTTTTTTTAAGCGACTCCTTTTTAAACAACGTATGTCCAGAAATCGAAATTTTATTTTTAAAGTTAGAGGTTTCGGATTGATGAGGGACTTCCTTTTGTAAGCCAAAAGATAGTCAAAAGCGCAGAGGAACATGGGAAAAGTTACTAGTAACCATATTTCTGAGGCATTTTACGTCGAAATTAAAAAATTAATTTAAAATAATTAAATTTAAAAAATTAATGCGTCGAAATACTGGAATAATGACAACTACGAATGTTTCCGGGACACAAATAAGATTTCAAATTACACCACAATTAAAGTACAACAAAAGAGCTATAATTTTAAAAAATATGCCCAGATTCGATGCTCTGATCTAAAGTTATGTCCGTTTGACAAAAAAAAAGTAAATAAAAATCCAAATAGCCGATTTTATTTTGTTTCCATATACCTCCCCATGTTAAATTCTAATGTTCCATGTTTCTCATGTTCCTCTGCATTTATGACTATCTATCAGCTATCAGAAGAAAGTCTGATCGATCCGAAACCTCTAGTATAAAAAGAAATTTTCGATTTCAGGACCCCCAAAATGTGCATTTTTCTGTGAGAACTGGTCATATGTAGTATATACTATGGCTTGTAAGGAAGCGGATACGAGAGCTTTAGAGTCCGAAATGGTTCGAATAATATTTGGAATTAATGTCTATATCTGATTGTATTGGAACATTTTTTGATTAAATTATGCAAAAGATAGGATAGTTGCATAGTTTTCGATTTTCCGATAACATTCAATATTTTTTTTTGTTTTTGCTACTTAAGCAAATGGAAATGAAAATGTTATTTACATTTGCAGTTTACCTTTAAAAACGGGAGTATTAAAAAAAAAAAATTATTTCTGGTTCGTCTGAATGATAATAGAAAGATAATAACAAAAATAATTTACAAATTTTAACGCAGTCCCTGCTCTGGCCCATATGTATGAATACCGTGTTCTGCTTAAAAATAAATTGGAAATCATACACAGAAATTTTTAAAAACCACTTTATTTATTAGTTATAGTATACATGAAAACTGTAGATTCGTATTATTTCGAAATTTTAAGTAATCAATTTTCAGATTGTATGTATACAGTATCGAATTTAAAAAATGATTGCCTATTTTACTTTTCCATAAGGCGTAGTGGAAAATGACTATGTTTATTTTCAACGCGTCCGACTATACGGCGAAGGTGAAAATTCATTAAAAATTTCTCTCTGCCGACACATTTTCACCGGATACTTAGAAAAAGATAATGGGTCTTCTCAGTATCCCGTTTCTATATATATAAACGCGTCGTGCCCGTTACTATGGGCATTACATTATTACTACCGGGATATAGCCGGCCTATACACATATGGAACACCATAATTAAATTGAGCAGCGTACACACATTACACACTGCACACATAGCCAACGCACACGTAAGGTCATTTGTATTCAAGCATTGTCTACCGGCATCGCCACAAAATCGGCTTTCATTAAAATAACGTTATATTCCCCGCAACGAAAGAGCAGTAGTGCATTTGACGTGGATTACCATAATAAATACTCCTAATTAACCGACGCCCGCGCATTGTCTCCCTCGCGAAAAGTTTCTCTCTCTCTCTCTCGCGGTAAAACCGTGTGTTTTTCCACAATATACACACGGCGGCGGCGGCGGCGGCTTACAACGCACTGCGCACACCGCACACGTGCCCGTTGCGAATTTCGCGCAGCGGCAAATTTCGCGAGGATTAATGCAAGCCACACGAGCGACAGGCGCGCGGACTGCGTCAACTCCGTGGACATCGCGAAACACGTCCGCACGTGCGCGCGCGCGAGTATCCCGAGACGTATATATACACGGTACAATATATATATATACATCGAGGTAATTAGCGGCTCCTCTCTCGCCGCGTGCGAGCCGGCGGTATCGCGTATTGTATAACGCTTCCGCGGCGACGATGCACTGTATACAGTATACACACAATATATACTGCGTCTTGTTAACGCGGTCGCGAGGATACGTTTGTTTGATAAAACACGTCGGACTTCCAATATATATAGGTTCATTAACTCGCTGCTTTCCTGCGCAGGTATATAAGGAAAGGAGCTGGAGGAGAGCTTTTTAATGCCATCGTGCCTCTCCCTCCCTCCCTCCCTCGCGTCTCTATGCGTACGCGCGGGTTATTTCGCCTGCCTGCGGAAACGAGCCTTTTAACGCGCGATAATGTAAACATCCCTTTTAATGGGGCGTTTATATAGTTAACTGCTTTTTCGAGCTGCGCAAAAAAAGACATTGCCGCGGGAGAAACTAAGTATAAAGTTAGCGGCCAGTCTCTCTCTCTCTCTCTCGGCTGCGCTGCCGCTGATTTTACGAGCCAATTAATTAAGGAACGTAATCGCGGGTATATAGAGAGAGAGAAGCGTCGGCTAGCGTTGGAGCGCGTGTGTACATAGAGAGGACGCAGCGAATTAAAGAGGATGCGAGGAGGGTATCGCGCGCGCGTTGCATAAGAATATTTGGTTTGGGCGCCTCGCGCGTTGACTTATATTATGCCGACGAGCGTATGTCGTCGCGATATAGACGAAACGAGAGTCGCGCGTCATCGCAGATATGTATATACTATACATGTATATATGAAACGTACAGATCGGCGGCACGCGCGGCGGATCAATTCAGAGCTTCTCGTCTCTGCTGTGCTGCCGAGAGCGAAGCAGTTATATAGCATGTATAGCCGCAATTAGAGCTGCGAGCGTTACGAATTGCGCCGACCTCTTTCTTTTCTCTCTCTCTCTCTCTCTCTCTCTCTCTCTCGCTGATGTGTATAACGCGCGGCGGTGCATCATCCGATGAATTATTGAAGCCTCTTTCTCTCTCTCTCCAGACGTCGCCAATATGGACCAAGACCTCGCTTTCCCGATTCCGGCAATAAAATCCTATAATTTCTTCGGCGATGCGTGCGCCCGTCGCCGCTGTCATCGCTACATGTGTATACATACCTATATGTACAGTAGCGCATGTAGCGCACGTGTGTGTGTACAAACGCGACGCGACGAAGCGAGATCGTCCCATTTTAATCGCTTTTTAAGCTCGTCGCCGCTCCCCGACGCGGCTTTAATTGACGAATAAATCGTTGAAATCGAGAGCTCCTTCCCTGTTAACGAGCCCGCCGCGCTCGCGCGCGAATGAATAAGTTATAGGCGAGCGACGTCAATGATTCATCGATCGATGCACTCGACGAGCTCGCTGGAGATAGAGAGACGACGACTGGAGCGTCAATGTGTGTGTGTGTGTGTGTATAGCGCGTCTAAACGGCGAATTTAATGGAACTCTAATGTACCGGCCTGAATTATTAGTTTACGACTTTTAAATTATAAGGATATATATGCGTCTCCACTTGCTACCCCTAATAGCCTCTCTCGTTTCGCGCAAAGCTAAGCCCATAGTCAATTTTCTCCTTCTCTTTCTGTTCCAGGTGAGTAAGCGATGTATCCCGAAGAGAGCCGCCGATTCGAAGGAGCTTATGCACACGTATACGTATAATATACACAGTCGTACAGTATAGCCGGCGAGCCGAGCGATTGCGGTAAAGTGTATATATATGAAACAAGCCGCGCGGAGAGTATACGGCAGCGGCTCGTCCCTGATTACAGCTGCTCTCCTCGTCGCGCGGCCTCTGCGCGCAGCGGCGAAATTATTTTCCCCGTCGCTTCCGCACCGCGCGCTAGATGCAGCGAAAAGCCAGATAAAAGAGAGGGATATAGATAGGAGAGATATACGCTCGCGAGTGAGAGGGGATGGGGGGGGGATAGAATCTATCCTGGCGAAATGCCATTTCCTGCCTTCGAAGCGACGGACGGCGGCGGCGGCGGCGGCCAGCCTCGCATAATTGCTTGTCAGTCAGAGACGGCCAGGGGAGAGAGAGTGAGAGAGAGAGAGAGATAGAGATGGAAGCTCGCTTGCTTGGCGCACCCCCGCGAGCAGCGGCAGCGTCAGCCTGTCCCTTCGGGGACGCGCCTCGGCCGAACTCCGATGGGATATTCTCTGCCTCGCTCTCGCGCTCTATTACGTCTTGGACGAGAGAGAGAGAGAGAGAGAGAGAGAGAGAGAGAGAGAGAGAGCTGAGCCACCGGATAGTGTTGTGTACGCGCGCGGCGGTAGCCACGACGACGACGACGACGACGACGGCGGCGAAAACGTCCGGAGCAGGCTCGCGATGAGGTGTTTTTTAACGACTGCGTCAGCCTTCCCTTCCTCTCTCTCTCTCTCTCTCTCTCTCTCTCTCTCTCTCTCTCTCTCTCTCTCTCTCTCTCTCTCTGTCTCTTCGGGCTGCGGTAATGAGAGTATTACGAGCGAATTAACAGCGCGACGTCATCCATCTCTCGAGCGGTGCGCCGCGCGGGTATAGCGGAGACAATTTTCTCCCAACGATACGCGACCGCGTGTATCATTCCCGGGAGCAATATACTCTTATCCGACTTTAAATGTTGTTTATCTTGTTATACGAGGAAATTGTCGGGCGAACCGGTGGCGGTAAATTTAATTTTCACCGCGGGCTATACAAATGAAAAACATGGGTATACATAGGTATATATATGTGTGTGCTCGAAGCGAGCCATGTGCTTCCGCGCGCAACCTCCAAAACGAATCCGACGCTTGGTCAATCAACGAAATTGGAGGTGTTATAAGTGTCAGTTTACTTTTAAATCTCTTTTCTTAGACCAATACAGAAAATGCGCTCCGAGCGCGTTATTCGCATGCGTTCTAACTAACGAGAAAGTATCTGAAAAAATATTGTCTACAAAATATGCATGTATTATACCGAATATGCTTTATTCAACTGCTGAATTAGCACAGCAGTTCTTCTCACCTGATGCTCCAGGCGATACTCGAGGCGATGCTTTTACGGGAAAATTCTTTCTGCTGCGCGCACATTCGCTATAAACGAGCCAATCTCGATCCGAGAGCTTCCTCTCTTAGCGATAGTCGTCCCTCCTCCCGTAAAGCGCGTCAGAGTCGACTCTGTATATACGCGCGCGCGCGCGCTCGTTTTCTCGAAAAAGGACACACGCGACAGTCTGTCTCGCGCGGCGGAGAAAGGAAACGGCGTCTGCGATAAAAAACGAAGCGATGATAACCTCGAGGTGCGTGTGTGTGTAATATATATATATAGAAGCCTCTCGTCGGCGCGGCTGCAAGCTGCAGCGCGAGCGATGGCCGCGTTTCGCTTTTTTAATGAAACTCTCCGGCCGCAGATAGCCGCGGGTCAGTGAGACGCGCCACCTTGTCTGCCGCTGTTGCGCGACGACGACGACGACGACGGCAACGTCGGGAAGATCGCTTGTTGCGTATATACGTGTATATACAGCCTCGTCTGCGCAGAAGCCGCCTCGATTGTGCGGAAAGCCCGTTTGCGGCTTTTGCGTAACCGTCGCGCTCGACTATATAATATATACACATATAACCAGCCGCGGCTCTCGTTTATATACGCGTTTCCGTGTATACGTATATATACGTGTGTACCCGTGGATTATTCGTCCGGGTTATCGAGAAATATGATTTTGCGATGGCATTTAAAGCTTTACGGCTCGCAAAATTTTAATAAAGAGCGCGGCCCTCTCGTGAAACGAAAAAAATTTGCAAAAAAAAAAACAGGGCGCGCTTGTCGAAAGTGCGCGCGTATGTATGAAAAGATATTTCGCCGCGCGCGCGAGAGGGGTTGCGCGAAAAAAGCGTGATAACTGTGCATTTGATTTTCGCCCTCTACCCCCACCCCCCTGCGCGAATGTCATGTGGATATAATCGGTAATTGAGAAATAAAAGGGCAAAGGGCAAATATGTCGATGCTTTTTGAAGCGCGAATTTCGCTGGCGGCCGCGTGTAAAAGGGCAAACAAACCCGGCAAATATTCGCCCGCGCGGCCTGCGCTCGTGTGCGTGTATATACTCGAATCGCGCCGCCTTGCACAAAAGCGCTCGCGCGCGTACACACGTATACGCGGAGAAAAATTTGGGAATAGCCGCGAAGAGTTTTTACGGCTAAATGACTCGCCCGCTCGCTCGGCCCGTCGATAATTTATTTATACATCTATAAGCTTTTTAACCGAAAATTTTGCCTGCAAAGGGCACTTTTACGAGTGCGTATAAACAGCGCAATACGCGTATGCGCTATATATCTGTGTGGGTGTGTATGGCCCGTTAATGCCGCGAGCGAAAACGCTCTCGCGTATTATGAATGCTTATCGTTATGTTATGAATTTATTTCGCGCTCGCTCTCTCGCGGACTCCCCGAATTTATTCGATTCGCCGATTTCGATGTTATAGTTATTAATCACTGCGTTACACCTCACGCATATAACTGTACACGCGTTTTCGCTCTACAAAGCACCATCTCTCGTCTAATTAGATGAGTAAGTCGGTTTCTTCTCGAGAATCGAATCGATTTCGAAGAATCAACGTTACCGCGTCGCACAAGTGCTGCGAATAAGCGTTTATCCCGCTGGAGTGAATACTAGTATTGTAGAAAACGCAAATGTCCGAGAACAGTGTATACAACAGGCGGAGCCGCGGCGACGAGACCGATCGCTCTCTCTCTCTCCCTCCCACCCCATATAGTGGGTCATACCCAGACAATTGCATATACGCTCGATCGATATACGCGCCCTGTAATTGAAATTTCACCGGCTCCAAATGTGTATGATTATTGATTATCCCTTTCGATTTACGGCGTAATATCGAAAAATTCGCGGGGCGCGGCCTTTGTACTCGCGCGGCTTCAATTTCGGATTTAAATATGGTCATTTTTTTTTTACCATCGCGCGCCTGCGAGATATCTCTTCGCGGGGGCCAAAGGTGCTCGCATAAATTTGGCTGTATATTTTTTGGGCGATGATGACTTTGCTTTTTATTTATTATGCAGAGAATGTAAATATCGTAGGATGTGTAGCTGATGGGCGGGGGGGAGGGCTGCGGCGTTGCGCGCAGGGAAAGGGAATTAAAAATCGCGGGCTACTGAATTATTGGCAGCGGTGTATGAAAATCGAGGGATATTTATGCGCTGGATAACACAGGTTTGCTCGATATAAATAATGAGAAATCTTTCATTAAGCGAAATGAAAATTGTAATATTGCGAAGATTTTTTTTCTGCGAATTTTCGAAAATTTTCGCAACTCTATATGCCGCTCATTTGTTTGACCGGTTGATCGATCAGTTTTATACTTTTTTTCGTTTATGAAAAATTGTAATCTCCGTTTCGATTGGTATTGCGGTACACTTACCTGTTAAAAATTGAGAGTAAATTTCCGAAGTTTCGCTACGTGTATTTTGAATGTCAAAAGCCGAGCGAGCCAATAACTTTTTCGAACGTGCTACGCACCCACCGAGATCGAGTATTTGTTTATTACTTTATAGTTTTGACGGCGTTTGACGGGCGGAGCGAGTATTTTGTGACAGGTTATGACTTTGCTTCTGGGGGACTGTTATACGTGCTTTTGCAGTTATACGGACGATCGTCTGATTCACTTTATTCCTCTATTTCGAAGTTGGCGAAGTTATTCAACAATAATTCTTGTACTTCGGTGAACATAGTTTTGTCTACAATTTCAGTCCATTATCTTTTATAAATATTGTATATTTATTCAGTTGTGTTTTTTTTTAATAATTTGTATTACTTTCTTGTTGTATTTTAAATAAGGAAAATTAATCATTTTGAATGGTTAACTGCAATTAACTGAATGAAAATTCTTACATTTCATTTACATTTTCTATCAAAAGATTTCCTCAGTGAGTCACCAGAAAAATTCAACCTGAGATGATACAGATCAATGGTATTGTAGACGTGTAGAGAACAGGTCGCGTTTCGCAACTCGATTGAAACGGACGAGGTCCGCTGCTCTCGAGGGTACGACTATATGGAATGTACTCCACAAGCATTATATATCCCGTCGTTTCTGTTTCTGCGTCCAAATAATCGCGCGTACACGTCTGCGGGGATACACACGCAGAAATCGTAGAATCCCGCAATACGTATATCGTATATACATTATACACGTTATACGTACACCGAGTTATAGAGGGGTGTCGTCCAGTCGGTTGTCTCTTGAGCGGTTTCGGCGTCGTTAAAACCAGTCGTTGCTCGTCTCGAGTCTCTCTCTCTCACTCTCTCAGCAGCTTTTTCTCGCCCCACCGGGCTTTACAGCCGGCGAGAACGCAGAGGACACACATCGGCTCTCGCCGTTTGCGCAGCTCTATATATACGCGCTGTATAGGCTTTTTTTCCGAATCGCAAACGCGCGTAAATCCTCGGCTCTGCGCGTATATACGCGTACGCAGAGCGGGGGTCGCAGCGCCGCGGCGCTTTATTTGCGCCGCGCGATTTACATATTCCGGAGTGCGTTTGACCGGTAATAATGTCGCTCGCATGCACGCGCGGCGCGTTTCCCTTTTTTTTCGCTCGCTCGCTCGCGCGCGCGCACACACACTCTATTTTCGATCAGCGAGAATATACGGCGCGCTCGCGAATCGCGTGGAGCTGACTGCTACGCGCCGCGCCCGGCCTTTACGCGCGCGCAATTCGAAAAATCCTCGTTATATTTTTTCGAGCGACTCTCTCTCTCTCTCGCCCGACCCTCTTCTTTCCTACTGCGCGACTTTTTATGCGCGCTCATATATACCGCTATATAGCGAAGGGGCTTCTGCGCGGGCTATTCGTCAAAATGCTCTCGTCGCGCTGTGTATATAGACGAAGGGAGTGTATATCGAAAGGCTTTTGCGACATAAACTTGCGGGTATACGCGAGGAGGGGGGGCGGGGGAAGCGATGATTTTATTTTATTTTTCCGCGATCTTTTTATTCGACCTTTCGCTAATCTATTGCGCCGAGATGTGCGCTTCTGCGCGAGAGGTACGAAAACGCAAAATTCTCTGTATACTCCATATTCGCGCACTCCCGCGAGAATTTTAAACGTCGCGCATTATACTGCGTAAACGGAGCGAAGCCGAGATAGCGCGAGAATAGAGATGTGTGCGTTTAAAATACGGCGATCCAGATGGTGCAGCCGCGGAGACTCTGACTCGAACAATCGAGAGCGAGAGAGAGAGCCGCGGTGATTAATTCGATTCCCAATCGCCATAGCGCGAAATATCTCTGTTATGCGCGCGCATACGCAACTAGGACGTATTGCATTGCTTTATTGCGACTGTACGTTTATTCTATTTATTCGCGTTTTGACGCGTCGACGCGCTTTTTATATACCGTATATAATTATATATACGTTATAACGAATTGCCTCGACGCTCTGCGCTTGCGTTGCATTTATGCACATTGCACACCCGGGTGTGCACGTAGTTATATACCTTACATTATATTCTAACCGGCCAAACAATAACAGCGCCTTCTTTTTCCTCGGCGGCGCAGGCGGCAGTCCTGTTTGTCGCGAGATATCGTATTATCGAGGACGGCGGGGCGTCGATAACGCGGTGAAAAAAAAAGGCTGCATTATTGCGCGCACAGCGCAGCCGCGAATTAATTAGGCCGCTATGCGCGCGTGCATACTGTACGGCTACTTTTGCCGGACTCTCCTCGTGTGTTTTTGCCCGAAGTTGATCCGCCGCGCTTTCGCGCTCGAGAGAGATAAAATTGCGAGGCAGTATGTAATTAATTGGCCGCCGCCGCCGCCGCAGCCACGGCTCGAAATAGCGTAAACACGCGCTCGCCAAGTGATTCACCGCGAGCACTTTGTCTCGTTTCGTTTATAATTTGGCGTGCGTGCGCGTGGGTGTGTTTTGGTGTGTGTATAAGTGAGGGGGAATTGCAGTTTACTCTATCTCTCCTTCTCTCTCTCTCTCTCTCTGTGTCGGCTGTTTGGACCGACTGAGATTTTCGCGGCTGTATATTTTGCGATAAGGGGATGCAGTGTTTTCTTATGGGCAGAACCGGCCGGATTTCCGGGAGAGGAGGGGGGACTCGATACGCGGAATTTCGAACGGTGTTCGATGCGCGCGTAACCCGCGGAGTATTTCCGCGACTCTGCAACAATTTTCTCACGCCTCGGCCGATTGATCTAATTCGCGAGCTTTGACTCGGCGCCAGAAAAAAGTGCGCGCTGCAGCCGTTCCAAGTCCGAAGTGTATTCATCAATTTGAGAAAGTGTAGACGCTGCACAGGAGAGCGAAAAAGGGAGTGTATAGCAGTCGCTCGGTCTATTTTCATCATCATAAATCCATATAGAGCTGCAGCAGCAGCGGCGGCGGCGGCGAGGAGCGAGAAGCGCGCGCGCGCGAGACGAAATAAAGGAGAGAGAGAGAGAGAGAGAGAGGGCGAAAAAGCGAGCTGCAGGCACTTAGAGGTTAAATATTTAAGCAACAGCGTATTCTACTTGGAAAAGTAAGGAGAGAGAGAGGGAAGCCGACACATATTTATTAGAGAAGAGGAAGCGCGCGCGAGAGAAAGCCGGGTGAGCGAGGAAGGGACAAGGGAGCGAGCGCGCATCGCTTAATAAATGTAGGCATCCTTACATTCTCTCCTCCTCATTTTGCCAAAGCGCGATGTGCGCGCGCTGTATATACCTATATCCTTTTTCGAGGTTGCAGGAAGAACTGGCCGGAAGTCGGCTCTCGCTTTTTTATTTCTCTCTCTCTCTCTCTCCGAACTCTCCCCTGTACTTACATGTACAGCTCTTTCTCTCTTTCTCTCCGTCTTTCTCTCTGCGCAGTATACGTATACGGCGAAGAAAGAGTCGCGAAGAGCGGGGCAAGCCTTCAAGGTTTTATTGGAGTCTGTCGAGGCGCGCGAGCAGCCTAAGTACCTTCCTGTGTCGGTTGAAATTCCCGACTTTGCGCGAAACCTTCGGCTACTTAAATTCACCTTAGCCTTAGTCTTCCCTCGTCCTTTTTTTTTTCTTTCTCGCCGTCGTCTTTTTCGAGGATCGCGCGCGCAAGTTATTTATCTTGTGCTGCACGCGCGGGTATATACGTCTTAAGACACTGCGCGGAGAAAAATGACGAAAAATATAATTAGACATTATTTCAGTCGCACAATTTTAATAAGTTCAACTTCAATAATCAAACGTTATTTCAATCACACAATTTTAATAATTTCATGTATACATACATATAGATTGTAAAATAAAATTTGTATTATTTCTTGGACCATTTGTTCGTTTTTTTTTTGTTTTTTTTTTTTCAAAAAATGTATTCAAAAAGCAAAAATACACGCATGCATGCGTAATGTGCATCGACTATAACAAAATACATGGTGTGCAAGTGCACGTACCAAGGGCGAGAAGATTTTTTAGCCTCGCGCGTTTGTGGTACTTCGTCTCCGGCTCGTATAATCCGTGCTCACCTTCGTTTCTCGCTTGTATGTATAATACGCTCTCGCACTTATTCGCAATGTGTTATATAGAAGGCCGTAGATTTTATTCCTTGACCCTATCGTCCATATAAGAGCAAAAATTGGCGCTGTTAAAAAATTGACGTTTGAAAACGCTACGTGCATGATCGATCGGTGCGAAATAATGTGCGATTTACGACCTCTCGACAATGACTGACCCCGACGATTTCGACGGTATCTTTTGGACGATACGACGAGGCGATGAAAACAAAAATGTGTGATATATTTCTTTTCTGAATTATATCTGCGCGTTTATAACGATCGCATTGATTCTCAAATGATTTTAATTGTTTACGCTGAAAAAAATAAAGTGTCTACATAATCTGTATACTTCGGATGGAATTATTTTACTTTTACATTACGTCTTAAACTAATTTTTTCTAATACAAACTGCGTCGATTAGACTCCGTTGGCGGTAGACGACGGAAATACGTCTGATGACTTTAATAATGATTTTTTGTACTGTAATAATACAGCCCAAAATCAGCGATTAAACATTTTATTAACTGATGCAGTAAAATTTGGTCTACAATGTCGCAAGAAGGTCATTAGCAATGTATTTAGCAAGAGCCTCGGCGAGAGCACTTTCCTCCACGAGCATATAAAGTAAATTATTCGAGATGAAGAAAAGTAGCCGAATTTCGTTGCTCGGTAGAGTACAGAGCGCGCGTACGAGTAAATATCGCGCGAAGAGAAAAAGCCATGGACATAATGTTAGTATAGAGGTCGAAATCGCGTTCGATTTTCAAAGAACAAAATCGAGGATGGAGCCGGTTCCACATAGCGCTGCGCGCAGGCAACGCGTAAAGTGCGTACGTTCCACGGTATGCGTTATATATATTATACGTATAGCGTGTATATCTCGTGTAGGTATACATATCTGGTGTATAGAGCCGAGAGCTGGCATATCGTATCCCGCGATATATATAGAGCAGTATATGCGAAGGGGGCGATTTATTAGGTTTTTGCGAGAGAGCGCGCGCGCACATACACACAATATCGCCGCGGCCGTAATTGAATATCTGAAAATGTCGGGAAGCACATAAGTCAGAGGCGAGAGCGCGCGTGGACGTGAGCGTGACGTATCGCGCGCTCTCTTTTCCTCCGCGTTGCTCTTTCTCTCTCTCTCTCTCGCTCTATAGCGCGAGTCACGAGGATACAGTTTATCGCCGCATTGCGCGCGCGCGCGCCTTTTTAAACTGCACACACTACGACCCCCCCCCCCTCCCGAGAGCACCTATATCTCCACGGAAAAATATAATCGATTTCCAGTTCTCCGTTTTTTTCTCTCTCTCTCTCTCGATATACCGTACACAACGGATAGCTTTCCGAGTTTTCCGATTATATGCAGTATATGACCAATCCTCGTAGAAAAATGTACTTTTCGGGGGTCCAGAAAACGAAATTTTATTTTTAAAGACTTTCTTCTGTAAGCCAAAAGATAGTCAACAGTGCAGAGGAACATGGAAAAAGTTACTAGTAACCATATTTCTGAGCCATTTTACGTTTTTTTTTTTTTTTTTAATTAATGCGGCGAAATACTGAAATAATGACAACTACGAATGTTTCCGAGGTACAAATAAAATTTCAAATTACACCACAATAAAGTACAACAAAAGAGGTTTAATTTTAAAAAAATATGCCCAGATTCGATGCTGCGATCAAAAGTTATGTCCGTTTGACAAAAAAAATTGATATAAAAATCCGTTAAATTCTAATGTTCCTCTGAATTTTCGACTATCAATCAGCTGACAGAAGAAAGTCTGATCCATCCGAAACCTCTATCATAAAAACAAAATTTTCGAGGACCCCCCGAAAAGTGCATTTTTCTACGAGAATTGGCCATATACGGCCCGATAATGCGCTCCGCGTATAATACTGGTTCTCGTTTTTCTTCCGCACCACGCGGAGGATCCTCGTCCGTAAACTTCCATCCGGCCGCAGAATATAATGCGTATAGAAACGACTTCTCGCCTCTGTATAGGCAAAAGCCAGACTCGGGGTCAAAGACGGCGGGCAGCCAGGCGTGAGATATTTATCTCGTGCTTACACGCGTCCTCTCTCTCTCTTTCTCTCTCAGCCGTGAATTCGCGCGCACCACTGAATTTTTACGTTGGTCTGCACGCGCGGGGCCTCTGCTCTCTCGGACTCGGTGCTCTTTCTCGCCCTGCGCGAACGCGCGCCAGCAGCTTCATAAATATATTATTTTCGTGTTTTATGAGCTGCAAAAGTCGATCTCCACGACTGCGGACGCCTCGTGTGTGTATTGACTGTAACTCACGGGGAAATCGTCGGCGAGATGAATATGAGATAAAGAAAAGTATTTTGCGCCTTCAATAAAACAAGCGCCGTATATATATACTGTTCTTAAGACCTCCTCGCGCGTGGGCTCCTGCCTGCGTATTTCCCCATTTATTTACGGGCCTCTTTATATTTTCCGCCTCATCGTATATTTCGAACAAGTTTCCCCGATAATTATATCGGGTGTGTGTATTTATTAGCGAAATTCGCGTGACGCTGCCAACTGTAAAGTGCCTCTATCTATATAGATACTCGGTGTATCGTGTGTAATACATCGACAAAAAATCCTTTACGCGGTTAATTGCTCCGATAAATCTGCGGGGAAATGTGTTTTTCCGAGATAATTGCTAGTGGCGCGGTGGTTCCAAGTTTAGAAGTGAGAGCCCTACATTTATTAGCAAAAATGAAATGAAAATGTACGCTCTCAAAATGGAAACTACTCAACTAAATTGCCGAGTTCAGTATATAATATTTTTTTAAATTGAATTTGACGAAGAGCAAGTGTCGCGTCAGCCCAGTCGACGTAATGTTCGATTACAAGTAATATTTTCAGATCGAAATATTACATCCTCCCGCGGGTTTAATGGAGCGTCTGCGGCTCTTGACTGTTTCTCCATTTATTATACACTATACATATATCGTCCGGTGTACAGTGAAGGGACCTGAAATCGTGCGCTCGCTTTCTTCGATCGATCGATATATATGTACCGGCCAGAGAGGCGAGCGCGCAGGAAAGAAAAAAAATGGAAATCAATTCTATTTGCCGGGGCGAAAAAAAAAGCGAGGATCGAGTTTAAAATAGAACGAGAGAAACATGCGTATATATACGAGCTGAGAGAAGCGCGGCAGCGAGAGGCGGTTGATAAAACAGGGCAATTTTCATCCCCCGCGGGCATTATAATCTTGGTGTTACTTTCGGGCATCGGTTTTCGAGCAAAGCTTCTCTGGCTATACAGGCACCGCTGCTCTCGGCTGCCGCAACACTTTTATTCTTCCATTCTTTCTCTCTCTCTCTCTCTCTCTCTCTCTCTCTCTTTTTCTACTCTCCGAGCCATTCCACCTCTTTCTCCCCCTTTGTGCGCTCTCATTATTTTTCGTCTCGCTCCCGCGCCGCGCCAGTCACTCTCATTCTCATTATTCTATCTCTCTCTCGCTCGCTCGCTTTTTCTCCCCCGCCAAATCCGCCCCGGCGCGTATAATTCTATCGTCCGATCAAATAATTGAAACGCTTTAATGCTTAGACGGTGGCGCAAGAGCGAGTCGAGCGAGGAGGAGAAAGAGAGAGAGAGAGAGAGAGAGAAAGCCCCTCGGCCCTTCATCAATCCCCCGCCAGCTCGGGTACATATATATACGAGCGAGCGACGAGAGCGATTCTTAAGGTTTCAATCCCTATATACACGACGTGAAGGACGAAATGACCGATTTGCTACTACTGCGCCGCTTCTCCGCTAAGCGTTTTACCCCCTTCGGTTTTGCTTTCGATGGATAGCTTCTTTCTCCCTATAGTCCCCCCCCCCGGACCCCTCCGCGCTTTCTTTTCATATATATACAGCGGAGAATTTGTAGCCTATACACGAGCGTGACTTTTAATTTTCCTCCGCGGCGCCATTTATTTATTTTTTCTCTTTTTTACGTTTCCATTTACCCTGCGTATACTGTACCCTGTACTACTCCGCGGAGAGAGAGAGAGAGAGAGAGAGAGAGAGTCTGCTGCGCAATTAATCATGCATTCGCTCTCTGTTACGTGCGCGGGATCGGCATTGCTTTTGCTTCTCTCCCGATACAACTATACTGGAAATGGAATTACCTATACGTGGCCCCCTTTATCACGTAAGCGAGCTTTTTGACAACTTCATTTCTGCTGCTCGATATGTGTTTCACGTCTCGTGATCGAGGCGTGGGGAGAGTCTCCGCACACGATGTACATTGTACACGCAATAGTCTTTTCCATGCATAACTCGCTCTCGCGCACTGATATAATCCTCGTCGTCTTCGTCGCGGCATAACCCGAGCTTTCGCCTCTCTCTCTCTCTCCCGCCCCCCCCCCCTCTAATTCCCTACAGTAGTAGTAGCAGTAGCAGCAGTGTCGGCAGCATCGCAAGCTCGATATCCTGCACGTATGCTCCACCGCCTGCCTACAAATGCATTCGGCTGCAGCGGTGGCGTGGATATATATACGTGCAGATACACGTTGTACATACGTGTGTGGATCCATATATACTAGGTGTAGTTGAGCGTATGCAGGCTGAAGCGAGAGGGAGGGAGAGAGAGAGAGAGCGAGAAAGAGGGCGAAAGGTAAATAGAGAAACGGAGAATAAGGGGGTAGAGAGCGAGAAAATGAATGAGCGCTGCGGCGAGAGAGAAGGACGCGCAGAGAGAGAGAGAGAGAGAGAGAGAGAGAGAGAGAGAGAGAGCGAGAGACGAGGGTTGAAACAGCGCACGGTAGTTGAGGCATTATAGCGTGGCTACAAATCATAAGGCAAACCCTCGCCGCCACCGCTCTCTCTCTCTCTCTCTCTCTCTCTCTCTCTCTCTCTCTCTCTCGCTCTCGTGGAAGGGTCGCTTGACAGTGGGACGTTACACGCGCTCTCTCTCTCTCTCGTTCCCTGCGCAGAGTATTCACTCGGTTTCTCTGTTGCACTGCGCGGATATAACTATATGGCTAGGGTGGCAGCAGCAGCAGCAGCAGCAGCAGCAGCTCCGCACCCCCGAAAACGTCCAAATCTCTCCCCTCGCGCGCCCATAAGCTTCTCTCCGTCTCTCTACCTATATATCTACGTGCGCGTATATATATAGACGCGAGCCTGTGTGTGCGACGAGCTCGTATATATATCCGCGTTGCATGTATATATGGCGGTAGATACCTACATGTGCAGAAAACGAGCTTGTGTATACGTAGACACATAAATGCGAGTAGAGCTGAGAGAGAACGAGAGAGAGAGAGAGAGAGAAGAGAGACAGACGTTGCGAGGACGCACGTACATGCGCGCATACACACAGCAACTCCAAACTGCGCGCCCGAGCTTTCTCTCTCTCTCTCTCTCTCTCGCTCTCTCGCGCTAACCCTGTAACAATGCTCGAGTTTCTCGGAATTTATTTACATACTTAACTTCGGGCTTTATTGCCCGCAATACGTTTTTGGTATTAACGTTTTTACGGGGCGGAGTGTGCGCGCGCGTGTGTGTGTATATATATATGTAAACGGGGAGGAGGAAAACAGTTTTCGGCGCCTTTATAACGCGCAGAGGCGGATGAAACCGATCGGCCCTCGATCTCCTCGCTGCGCGATTTTCCTCTCGTAAACTTTCGGGATATTGCGAGCGCGCGCACTTTGCAATCGCCGATTTATGAAAATCATCGTCCCCGCGTCCCGCAGAGGCGTGACGTTGATTGCGTCGTTAGACTTTAAAGAAACGCTTATAATATGCGCGCTTGCGGCTCGTGCGACGAAAATGGATTTGTTCGCATTCGTTCGAGATATAAGTCGTTGTTAGAACGAAGTCTATTGTTTGTAATTTTCAATTGGCGTCGCGACCGCAAAGCATTTGCATAGATATGTCTTAAAAATCGCTTTACATAAGGTACTAAAATTCATACTCCCGTACATATTATTAAAATACTTTCGCAAAGCGTTAACTTTTCGTCAAGTAATTGCATGCTCATTGCTTGATCAAAACGAAATCGATATCCTTTATCCTTATTTGTTATGCATAGTTATTGTCCCTCGTATTATCCTCCCAAAAGCGCTCCAAAAACACGCCTACATTCTGCGACAATAACAGAAAAAGCCACCTGAATTTTGCGTAGCACAAGGGCGAGAGACGAGCGAGAGGAGGAGGACGAGACGCTTATCATCGAGGTCCGTTGGCAATCAAAGTCGATAATTCCCCCGGTTCTCGTCGGCGAATATAAGGCGCGCACGCTGCCGCACGCTTACCTATATAGCCAGTTTATCGATCGGATCTCTCTCTCTCTCTCTCTCTCCGGCGCGTTATTGACGCCCGGAGATTATCGCGGGCGCGGACGACTCCGACGCCGCTGACGCCGCGCGCCACTCGAGCCGCGTGAAATCATTGCCGTCGACGCGTCGTTATACACAGAGTGAGCAAGAGAGAAAGAGAGAGAGAGAGAGCGAGAGAGAAAAGGGGATACGCGAGAGCGATGGAACAAAGACTGGCCTTCGTATCATCCGCTCCTCTCGTAATTTCGACTTCCGAAACTACAGCCTGTGCCGACGCCGCCGTCGCCGCCTTTTTCTTTGAGCGAACTTTTCTCTCTCTCTCTCTCTCTCTCTCTCTCTCTCTCTCTCTCTCTCTCGTCCGAGACTTTATTGCTATTTACGGGGCTATTCGCGCGTGAGTTGAACCGAGGAGAATTTATGGGATCTTTTTGCCGTGAGTAATAATTTCGCGCGTGCTCGAGTTGCTCCCAAAATATCTGCATCGCTGTTTGGATTTCGAGGAATTTCCAGAGAGAGAGAGAGAACTGTATGAGAAGCAGACAAAAAAGAATAGCCTCTGCCCTGCGAATTCGAGTTATACACTATACCCAAATAGTAATGATAGAGTCTCTCCTTCTCCGATCGGCCAATTGACGCTGCCTGCTGCCACTCTGCGCGCGCGCGCGTTTGTATATTATCCAAGATTTATTCAGCCGCCTGCGCGAAAAGTGTCGTAACACCGGCTGATTTACACTGGTGATTAAAAAATGGCATATCGCGGGTACGACGACGACGACGACGACGACGACGACGGGATTGTTAGAGCGAGCCGCGCGAGAAGCGTGCGGCTAAATTTTAATTGGATGCGTATAAATCTCGATAATATAATTTAAAAGAGGCTTAAGTGCTTCCTCGTAATTTATATTTGAGATTATACGGAGGGCCGAGCGCTCGGCTCACTCTCTCTCTCTCTCTCTCTCTCTCTCTCTCCTGAAAATTACCTCCTCTCCGCCACGGCGAGTTTCTAAGTTAGCGCGGCGGTGGCGGGAGATCGAGCTTTATCTCGAGGCTCTGCGCGTGTAAGCGTGTGTGCACCGCTATACGTCCGTGTGTTCGTGAGCGACGAGTAACCAGCAAGTGCGCGAGTGTATACGAGGGTGACAAAACGTCGAAACGAGCATCGGACGACGGGAGAGTGTAAGGAAGCGGTGGCTTGATGCGAGAGCTGTATAGCGCTTTGGCGAATAAGGCGAGAGAGAGAGAGAGAGAGAGAGAGAGAGAGAGAGAGAGAGAGAGAGAGAGAGAGAGAGAGGAAGAAGTTCAGAGAGCTGGTACGCGATGCTTATATATAAAACCAAGGGAAAAGACGGTCCGGTAATTCGATGGATATATCGGGAGCGTATTGCTTCCCATTGTTTAACTATCGTGAGGTGTGCCTCAGTCTCTCTCTCCTTCGGATGTAGACAAGTGCGTTTTTAACTGGGCTCTTAACCGAACTATATTGCAACTGTACAAGCGCCGTTAGAACGCGATCCACGGGCGATCTGAAAAAAATTTCACCCTCATCCCCCCTCTCTCCCGTCGTATTTTCAAAGTCAATTAAAGTCCACTCAGCTCCGGGAGGAATTTCCTCGAGAGTATATAACGGCGACTCCGCAATATCGGCGGGAGGAATGCGCGCCGTTTCCGAAAAGAGCGCGTTATATTGAGAAAACTACAGCTCGAAAATAAAAAAAAGTGAACTGGCGGCGCTGGCGAGAAAAAGCTCGAGGTCATAAAGAAGAAGCAGCAGCAGCTCGGGGAAGACCGTCCGATGAGAGCCACGGGCCATCGAGTGCTCGCGAGCGGCGGATAGTCCGCTGCGGATTTAGAAGATCCCTCCCGCGCGCTCGAGTGTTATACTCATCGGGTTAGCGAGGCCGGCGAGTTATTAAATTTTTAATGTGTCGAACTTGCACCGCAGCGATTCAGCCCCTTTCCTGTCGGGGGCGTCATGCGGAGGTGTGGCGCGACCCCCTCCCCTGACGCCGCCGCCCCCCGGACGACGACGACGACGACGAGTGGAATTCGCAGACGCGCTCGCGGCTTTTCCGAAACTTTGCGAAAGAGCTCTTGGGAAGTGCCGGGGAAAAAAAATTTCTCCTCCTGCTCGATCTTTTTTTTTCTCCCTTTGTCGCACCTTTGCGCTTTTCGCGAACGCGATCTGTTGCTGCGGTATAAGTGTCCGCTTTCTTTAACTGTATTATAGTACACGTAATACAGTACATGTAATTTATCACTTAAAGTCCACTCAGCTGGCTATGACTAATTATTTTTCTAGGTGTCTTTTATTTACAAGCAGTGACAAACATTTTCAAGCATAAAACTGTGCAGTAAATTGAAAAAATAAACTTGTAGCTGTCAGTACGCTACGATCTGACTGTATATTCTCTCTCACTATATTCATCTTTTAAATCACGACTATAGATATTGCTCTCAAACCTGTGTATACGCATACGATCCTACAACAATAGCCGCAAGCGCCCTAGACAAAGCCCGTCGAAATTTCGTGCGAACCACGTGTCTGTATATCGAATGTGTATATCGTGCAAACACACGAATTCTCGTGGTAAACAAAGCAATAAAAATTAGTGGGGTCGGTCGGAAAAGCGCGCGCGCGTTAGAAATATCTGTTTCGGGAGAGAAACGGAAGCTGGTTTCGAGGCCGTGAAAAGGGAGCGTTTTCGCGCTTTGATGGCACATGAAAAAGAAAAATGGACAGAGAGCTCAGGATAAATGGTTGTTCGGCCGTAGAGAGGGAGGGGGGCAGTCGTAGTCCGTCTGTGTGTTGTGTGCCTCCCGTGATAAATTTATGGATCGGCCCCAATTACAATGAAACGTCGAGGCAGAGCGAGAGAGAGTTTCCCCCCCTAGATTTCTTGCGGAAACGTCGACATGAAAGAGCGACGCGGCGATATAATCGGCCTGATAAACAGTCGGCGCGGCGTTATTATTGCCCTCGCGATTATGTCCATTGTCGGTGCGAATAACGCTTTTTCTTCCTTATATACGCTTATAAGCCGCCGCCGCTGCTGCTACTGCTATAGACGAGGGCGGCTCGCACTCGTTGGCGACGATCTCTCGTTGACAAGCGGTTCCAAGTTTTATCAACTTACGGGGGCGCATTATGTGTGTCGAGAAAGCGAGAGAGAGCGTCTATTGATTTTCCACTTCGTTACGCGTCAAGAGGATTAAAAAGTCCTCTGGGAGAGAATGACGAAATTATGATTTATCTCGTTACAGTCGGGGGACACGTATACATATTACGTTTAGCATACAATATGTATTCCCCAGCTGATAACGCGATATTCATCGGCTACAAATAAAAATTGTATCATCTGCGTATATACCACATCAATAAATGCGCCTTCGCGAGATCATCGAAGATAATCGCCGCTTTACACGACACGCGCGGCATACGCGCATTTCTGTACGAAGATTAAAAGCGTAATAATACTTGTGTACACGCAGTCGAATTCTCACACTTGCGGCTCTGCGCTGCGCGAAAAATAGTCGACGACCTCGAGCCGCTGTGTCGCGCCGAGATGGAATTTCGCTATACGGAAGCGCGCGGCAGCAGCAGCCCGATTCGGTAGATTTAATCGGAAATTGATTAAAATCGATCGAAACTCGGAGCCTGCCCTGAGATGCCTGTGTGACGTGTCTAGAGGCGACCAATTCAGATTTTCACGTCGTCCTTTGTATCGATTCATCCGGCGCGCGCGCGCGCACGTCAACTATGACTAATTTCATCGTCGCGGCGTATATCGTTCTCGCTATATCGCCATTGGCTGGTTGAGGCAAAAAAAAAAAAGATCTGCGCTCGAACCGCCAGCCGGTCCCGAGATAATCCGGCTTCCCGACAATGTAACCTCGCTCCCGATCTATCTTCATTTTTGCGCATTAATACCCACGCTTTACACGCATGCGTTACACGTATGTTGTACACACTTCACAGATATACAGTATACACACTCGTGTAACTATATATTATACACATGACAAAAGTCGAGTCAGCGGGTCTGCGCAAATCGCGGGAAAGAAAGAGTGTGCAGCCGTCTGTTGTGTAAATGTGTGTGTATATACTGTATAACGTATATATACAAGTCCCTTATTCGCTCGCGCGCGGGTGACATAATGCGCCAACAATGTCAGTATGTAGTCACTCGAAACCAAGTCAAGTGCCTAATAACCGGAATGCAGGCTCATCACCGAGCGAATCTCCATCCCGCCTCCGCCATCGCGGCTTCGCCGGCGGCCTGCACAGCAGTGAGTACACGCGACGTAAGTCAATACAATGGCACGAAAGATAAGAGCTTCGCTCGCCCGCCGTCTTATTCATCGCGTCGCGTGTCTCCCAGCTCTATATGTATAATGTATATACTATATATATTATATATATATAAACGTATTATATAAGTATATACATATACACGGTACACTGCAGGCTTTATCTTCGCTGGTGACGATGGCACTTTTCGCGATCGTCGCTACCGTTTGCTCATTGGCGCGTGCGGACGGATAATTATAAGCTGGCTGGCAAACAGGCAGTCGGAGCGTGTAACGATTCGCGCGCGTTCCCTCCGAGATTCAGCGGCTGCAAAGCCGTGACTGGCCGATGTTGCAAAACGTGTGTATCGGTCGCGCGGAATCACTGAATTATGTTTGTCACATCGGAATGTTTGTCGCGCGTCTGGATTGAGGGGTATCGAGTACGGCCACTTGTAGATTTCGATCTTTGGAAGGGAGACAGAGTCGGTATTCTGCAGTTTTAAAGTCCGTGTCGGCGTGACTTTCACTTTTTTATTTGTTGGTAAATGTGTGTACACTGTGTAATACTCTCTTTGTTTAAAAAGAACTGTGAATCATAGTGTATACGTCAATGAAGATTTACGGAGAAAAATTCGAGTCAACTTTGCATAGTGTGGTTAGGTTAAACTTGATAAAATTTGCTGTATGTCACAATAGTGTCAAATTGAAGCTCCTGTTTACAGCTTTCGTTTGATTAGCCGCACGTTTTTAAGCAGAATGACTTACTCTATGTTGTCAAACGTCGACGTTTTCGATCTAAATATCATGTTATGGTAGCTTTGGAAGAATTTAGCAGTACGATTTTTTAATTAAACTTATCGTATTTTTATACTGATCAAGTAAATAAAAATGATACGTATAAATGTATGTGAGAACCTCAAAAAAAAAGTGAAATCAGCTTTTGCATGAAAGTTTCCATTGATATACATTTTCGCAGGAATGTTGAATAGCAAAAAGACATACATATATTTACATACACCTCGAACTTCTTAATTTATGCGAAACTACTGTGCTCCGACCGTGTCGCCGTACTAGCGGCAATTTTCGAAACTAATTCCTTTCCCGCAAGTGGCTAAATTCCGGCTCGATTCGTATATATAGCCGCTCGCTATCCCCCACTCTTAGCGTTTAAAGGTCGTAACGCCTCAACAAGTTGAGTCGGTATAACCTATATACGTACGGTGCTGAGACCAGTCAAGTATTCGACGATCGGACGGGTTCTCTATATACTTACTTCTGAGTTTGCAAATGATTGCAATTATCATGATGAATCGCGTAGGGGTCCTGAAATCAACCGCTCATGTGGGTTGACTGCTGCGGTATCTGCGGTGGATTGTCCGAGACGAGAAACCGAGTGCTTGTAGTTGGATCAAACGCTAATCTGAATAATTGCACTACTATCGCAATTTTTTGCCCAAACGTGTATCCTTCAAAACTACATTTTGCTCTGTGTGTTAGAAAAATTTAAAGAATTGAACTAAAAAATATAAAAACTATTATATAAATGAACTATAAATGGAATTGAACAACAGTAGACTATATATAGAGCAATTAGCGAAGCAAGTAAGAAAATGCTTAAACGCAGTACACACAGTTTATTTGAAAGCATTAACGACATGATATATATGGCGTGACAGCAGTAATTACTCGTTCAGTATAAGGTTACGATCATCACTCGCACCGCGTCCGTATAGGTACATGTAAATTTGTATTCATTGGTCGGGACGATGTGATTGACCAAAGCGATTACTGGACAGCCAATGAGAAAACTCAGACTGATATAGAATAATATTGTAAAATCTCGTGCTTGGCATAACGTAAAGTTGACGGTCATCTTCTGAATCCTTATAGAATCAAGACTCTACTTCGTCTCGCGTCTTATGACTCGCTATTGTTTTCTTTTTCTTAATCACGAATGAAGGACTGCAATTCCATGATTACAGAAATTTTTATTTAAAACTATATATAGAAGTTGTTAAAAGAAGTCACTTCACATACTTTCACAGATTTTGGCACTTTACACAAACAAAATATGTTTCTTCATATTTATACCGCATGGAAGACTATTTTATTTCCGAGAGGCTAGAAAATTCCGAAGCGATCGAGCGCGCGGGCAGCAGCTCCGACATCGCGTTAATTAACGCACAAGATCGCGCATAAATCACGCCCATGAAAAATAGCGAAAGCGAATTTAGAAGCACTAGAGAGAGAGAGAGAGAGAGAGAGAGAAAGAGCTATATACGATCTGTCCGCAAATAGACATGGTACAGCTTTCTTTCCTTGCGCGCGCGCGCGCGGGTAAAGTGACGCTTCCGGTCGGGATCGCGCGCGCGATTCGCTTGTGCCGATATGCAGTTTGGCCCTCGGCTGACTTTTCGCCGCGGCCGACAAACTTCAGCGAAAGCGAGCCGTTGTGCTGCTGCACCGCGGTGCTCTCGCTCTCCCGCGTTAATTTTCAACTCCAATTTAATTAAATCCCGCCGGCAGTGCGTCACCGCTCGCGGTGTAAGCTTCAACTTTTCAAGATTTATAGCGCGCTGCGCTGCCCGACACGCGGGAGAGGGGGGGGGGAGAGAGGGCCGGCCAGCGCGCGCTTCGATATTAGCGGCTTTATTGAAAAGCACCGAGCGACGAGCGAGAGAGCTTCCAAAAGCAAATCGATAGCTTGGCTTTCGACGGTCAAACTCTCTCTCTCTCTCTCTCTCTCTCTCTCTCTCTCTCTCTCTCTCTCTCTCTTCTATGTGGCTCTTCCTTTTTTGCTATCGCTCCAAATTTCACAATTTTCCCGTCAACGTTTTTTTTCGATCGTTCGCGTATTTCGGTCCACACTAATTATTCTTTAGGGTTAGGAGCCGAAGGTTCCTTCCTATAGACAAATTAATTTCGTAATTAAAACGTCGGCTTTCTATTAGTTTGGATGGAAGTGTAAAAAGTATTAGCCTTATTGGCACTGCTATCAATCATTCAAAAACTTGTTATATTTCATACTCTTTGTTATATTTATTTGAAGAATTATTGAACAAAGGCTAGCTAGTTTTTATATACAAGGTAAACTAGGAGCAATATTATTGTTCAAAAACATTGAAACAAGGTCATTTTTTAAAATTTACTTTATTTTAATTTGTAATGCTTGCTTTATTTAGGTAGTAAAAACTTTTAAAAACCATGCATTTTCTGAGCTGAAGTTTTGGGACAAGGCGTCCAAAACCATTTTATTATTTGATTCTATTTTACCAGGGATGAATTAACGTATTTAAACCCAATTGGATTATACGCATATATTGCACATATATAAAAAATATATATTATCCGTACCTTATACGGAACCAGTTTCTCGCGAGCGATCAAGCTTTAATCTTCTGATATACACCCCGAAGTTTTTGTCACAATTTTTCAGTCTTCCATAATTGAAACAGCATTAACTTGTACGATCGCTCGCGACTCCCTCATCTCTTTTTCTCTCTCCGCAAAAAGTCATATTTCGCTCGTTCGAGGTACCTGATAATATATTACAGAGTTGTACAACTGCGCGCATATGTAGAGAAAACGACGTTCAGCTAATTTTTCCGTCGGGCCACGCGCGCAGCTTTATGTACCTTTCCGTCGAGTAAACAAGTCGCAGAAGAAACGTAATTGACGTCTCTTATATATATACGCTTGGGCATCGACCAGAGCGCATAAACAGCGCGGCGAAAAAGAGAAAATAAGAGGAGACAAAAATCGAAGATATAGTTGGCTCTGTTTGCAGATGGACGCGCGTGCTTGCGATGCGGGGGTGGCACACGCGCGTATAGAAAAAGACGTTCTGCTAGACGGTGCGCGCTTGATTTACTGCCGGTGGGTAAAGTCGCGAGTATGATATACCTGCGCGCAAGCTTATGGTATGTACAGTGTAGAATGTGTAGATATATGTATATATACACATTATATACGTGTACGTCTATACGCGTATCGAGTCAGGGTCGAGTCGTCGTCGCCGTCGTCGCCGTCGTGCGATGAAAGATTCATTCGCGCGATCTTCATGAACCATATTCGCGCGCGAGAGCGCGACGAAAATGGAACTGTCGAGAGAGCTTCAGCGCGTATAAACCGTCCCCCCCCCCCCGCCCGGAAAAACTGGCCTGTGCGTGCCGATGACAAGGAGACGCGCTTACACACATCCATACACACGCCGAGCGATGCTTATTAGCTCGCTATGTATATATGGAGCTGTGCAGTCTGCAGTGCGATGAGAGAGAAAGATTTTTCTCGACGCGCATCGCGACGACGAGTTGAAGTACATAGGAGTTCTCTGCGCTTTTTCTTCGCGCGCGCGCCGTTCCATTCGATATATAGCTGCTCCATTCAGGGTTACAGTCCTGCGCATTGCGGAGCGCATAGATATTCAATCAACGCGTCTAATAGTAATTTCTGAGTCGCCTTACCGTCTGCGCAGTGTGTGCGTCGCACGCCGATCAAATTCAGCGGGATAAATCAATCGTGAAAAGAGCGCAGAACGAGGCGCAGAATTCGATCGGGTGTCTCTGCGTTGTGTACATAGGCGCGCAAGCTCGAGCAACGCGCGAATTCAACGCTCGGAATAGATAAATAGTTAAAAAGTGTTTGTATCGTTGGAAATCTCGATGCCAGATCTAAGAACGCGTTTACTGAAACGTATAAGAGCACCGCATATATTCATAATACGGATCAGAGTTATGCAAGGTGTGCTTATTGTTGTGATTAGAAAGCTGTATAACTGTTCACTCCACGATCATATTTTATTTTGAATTCGTCAAAATATTTTTTTCAATTTAGTATTACTGGATCTGAAAGTGTACGTGACACTCGAAAGGAAACGGCGTGAGTCAATCGCACCGCAAACTTACCGTTATTTTACTTACTTCTATCACTCGTATTACAAAAGCACTAAAACCTCTCATTCTAAAGAATCGAAGTACAATGGAGAATTAGTTTCACATCGCCGGAAGAGTTCCCTTTCTATCGCAAATATCTTCTGCATCGACGGAAGATGCTCGAAAACTGCATCGGTTTCGCGAGCGCACACGTTTCGCGCGACAATCAAAAGTCTCGGTTCTTCGAAGAAGACATTCCTCCTGCGCGTATACGAGAGCTGCCTCTATGAAAAGGGGTAAAAAAAGCAGACGATCTCCGAGAAAAGAGCCGATCGTCGATACGTCAGCGCCAACATACACGAACTGCAAAGTCGTAAAGTCCCTACACGGCGTATTTAGCAAACAAGATTGCCAGTGTTCTCTCGAGTCCCTGACAACAACGACGACGACGACGACATGTGGAAGGGCAAAGACGCGCTCGCGAAGCTCTTGCGGCGATAATCGCGATGCGGTCTGCTCTCTCATGAGATATATATATGTATACGTCGGATCGAAGTCGGGAAGGCCGCGTGTGTGCGCCGCGCTCTGGAAATAATACGAAGATAGAGAGATAGAGATAGAGAGACTCTCGCGTGAGAAAAATGCCTTTTTCATCTGCTTTAGGAATCTAATGAGGGATTTCAAGGAAATCAAATCTAAGAAGAAGATTGGACTCGAGAGCGCCGCCGCGGCCTTGGAGGGGCCTCTCGCGAAAGGAAAATCGCTTTTCTCCTTCGTCGTAGCGGCGGCAGCACGCGAGGACATGCTTTACCGCCGCCGAGCGTTTTTTCTTCTTCTTCTATTTCTCGTAGTTCGCGCCGTGTCTATCCTTCCGCGGCCCTCCGTAATTCATTGCTATATAGCTATATAAACGGCGAGCGGAATGCCTCGCGCAGCTCGCTCGAGATCTATAGTAAATAATTACTTCTCGCCGCGCCATTGTAAAAAGCGGGAAGGGGGAGGGGAGAGGGGGGGGGGGAATAGAAAAAAAGAGAGGAGAGAAAAAAAGGAGAAAAGGCTCGCTCGGATGACGAAATTCCCTCGCGCGACTGACATTCTTTTGTCCCGCGCTGTATAGCTCGGCGATTAAGCGACTGTTTTATCCGCGAAAATTTATCGACGTTCCAGAAGCGCGCGCGGCAATAATTGCCTTAAAAGTAAATCGCCGCATCGAAGTGGTACTGCGTATAAACAGAAATTACAGGGGGAAAAAAAATGAGGTTATAATCCGATTGGCGGCTCGCAAGCGCATTCTATTATCCTCTTTCCCTGGCAGCTCGCTATATATACGTAAACAGACACACACACGTACTCGACGCTGCGGCCCGGCGCAAGTGTACACAGTAGCGAACATTATATATATCTGTCCATCAGAGAGCGCACGGCAATGAGCAGCGTATACGCGCCAGTTCATCCGAAGGTTCATCGCTATATGGCGCTCTCGTGCCCGCGCTCCGCGAATGTATATATCCAGATTTATTGTAAACAATATAACTCGCGACGCGCACACGCGGGAGCGGTTATTATTTCGTTATTAACTGATTGCGCCGCCGGCAGCCGCGCCGTGGTAACGGGATAAGCGAACGGCGCCGCTTATGTATCGATTGCCCCTGTAAGAGTCGAGCAAAACCGTGTACGTTATACGGGAGGGGGAGACAGAGAGAGAGAGAGAGAAGGCTGCAATTACACATCAGCGCTAATAACATATGCGCTGCACGCCGAGTTGTTGCGCGAAATTCAATGAGTCGTCGGGAGATGTATATCATCGAAAATCTCATCCTACGTATGTATACACGCTCTGTACGTAGCAGAGTAGAGGCGTTAGAAAAAGTACAGAGTGTGTGTATGTGTTGTACGGGTGTATAGATTAGTCAGGGGGAGGAGGGCTCTGCTCCGCGGGCGCAAGAAGTAATGATTTTTCCGATAGCGCAAGAGGTTGCGCGCTCGCGTATCGCAATAAACAGCTCGCTCGCGCGAGTATATATATGGGATAGCGAGATTTCAGCTTGTAATTCCCGAGCGATGCGTTTAGCGCGTCGAGCGACAGACCGCGTGCCTCCGCTCCTTTCCTCTCTCTCTCTCTCTCTCTCTCTCGCGCGCGCGCGCGTATACATACACACAAGCACACACGCGGCGGCGGCAGCGGCTCTGATTTACGGCGCCGATATTTATCGGCGAAATAATTCACCGGCACTTCTCGCGCGGTGATAAACTGTGCGCCGGCGACGCTCCTCTATCTCTTTCTTGCGCGCGAGCGCGAAAAAAACGCGCGAAAAACTCGAGTGCACGCTCCGTTCGACGGGTACGTATGTATATACGGTATATATGTCTGTATGTGTACAGCACGTACGCGGGGCTGAGTATATTTGTGCGTTTAGATATATATATTTATATAACTATATACAGCATATACGCTGTATATATACACGTGTATATTCGTATAGAGAGGAATGCGCGATGCAAGAGGAGCGCGAAAGTCGCGAGTGTGTGCGTGTGTATAGTATGTGGAGAAAGGATTGCCGTTCGTGCGAATTAATCTGTCGGACGGTATAGTAAACGTGTGTTAGTTGTGTATCGGGTGTCGTCGACGTCCCCGTCGTGCGAGCGCGCGGGCCCGCAGAGAGATCATAGTGCCGGGAAAAATTGGTTGCGAAAGGTGCATTAAGAGCTCGCGCGACCCACAAAGTCGTTCGTATTAGGCGGAGAGCTGAAATTTTCAAATTTTTTAATTCGTCGTTACGAATCGGTTGTGATTTTTAGTAAAAAGGATGTAATATTTGCTGATAAGAGTACAGCCATGCATTTAACGTTAAAATATATATACTTGTGCAAATTTGCATATTATTTTTTCTGAGCTTTTATGTGTTTGTACAAAAATCATTTTTTTTTTTTATAAAAGTAGTTATTTTTATTTACCTTTATAATAAAGTTGAAAGAGCATTAAAAAAATGCTTTTCGTAATTTTGATTTTTCATTCGAAGGAAAAATTAGGACAACACTTCGAGACTGGAAATTTTTTCAATCAGTGAAGAGTAAAAAAAATTTCAATTTCATCGTGCAAAACTCAACAAGCGTAAATCTCTGACCCGCGCTGGACATTACACTGAGATAACAGCTCTATAAAAGATTGCAATACAGACTATAAAAATTACTATAATTTCCAATAACGCAGCCATATAGCGTCAAAACCATAAAAATTACTGTACTGAAAGGTAAAATTTACGTGTCAACGTAAAATTACGATACGTAAAATTACGGTAAAATTGAAGTTTAGTAAATTTTATTGAAAATCTAGGAATATTTTTTGACCCGTTTTCTCCATACTAATTTAGCTCTCTCGGCGGGTAAAAAGAGAGAGAGAGAAGAGAGAAAGAAAGCAGCCGCACCCCCGCGCGCTCGTTCGCGCGCTTTGTGGAAAAGCCGCTGATAAAAGTGTGAAACGGAACGTGGAAGTGGACACTGCGCGCGCCTCCGCCGCCGCGACTATAATGCACAATGAGGGAAGTGCGTGCGCGCGAGATTACGCGCGCTCGCGCATAGGCCGCATAGCGCGGGGAACAAAGCTCCGGGAGAGTTTATATACAACACGCACTGACGCACGCGCACTTTTGTCTCGGCCTTTTTCCCCTCGCGAGAGATCCGTTGTGTACTGCGTTGTTCTCTTTGCCTTTTCTTCCCTCTCCTCCGCTCGTGTGTACCTTCCGACTTCTCTTTCTCTGTCTTTTTCTCTCGAGAGCAAGGGATTTTGCTTTGCGCCTGTAATACAATCATTTTTCTCGTAGCACAGAGTCCAACTCTCTCTCTCTCTCTCTCTCCCGCGTCACCCCAGCTCCAGCAAATTGAATAAAGCAATTTTAAGTATCCACAGCGATGAAAATTTCTCCGCGCGCTGCGCCCGATGTCAATCCAGTGTAAAAGTCCAGTCCATTAGCCGCGGGGAGATATGCAGCGCCGGATTGCCGGCGTGTATACGTGTAAATAACTGCGCTGCCGCACGCGCTCTCTCTCTCAATCTCTCTCTCTCGCGCACGCTTCTTTCAATCAACCGGCAATAAGTCTGCGGCCGGGCCATGGCTTGATATAACGATGGAAACTTCTCCATTGAGCCGCGCGTTCGCTAAAAAAAAGAAAAGCCGAGTGTAATTTATAGCTCTTTCACGCCGCGAGAGAGTCGACGCGCCGAGAGAGACGACGCAACTTATCCCACGAGTATTATGCGGAAAACACACACACGCGCGCGTATAGACGCACATGTGCGCACGACGACGTCCATAAAGCAATTTGTCCAAAGATAATTTTATTATGTAAATATCGCGCGTTGCGTGCACTGCACCAAAGGCGTATCGCGCGAGCTACAACAGCTTCGCGCAAATGACAAGTGCTTTGCAGCATACTATGCGCGAAAAGAAAAGATATGTCGCTTTAATTATACACGCATTATTACGGCAGAACGCGCACGTATACACCCTGTTTGCAAGTAATGTATATATACAGAGTCGCGGACGCTCTCGACTAATTGGAATATTTTGTCTCTCTGTTTCAGGTGAGTAGCCGTGCTACCTTCATCTCGCCGCTAGTCGGGCTCTCTATCTCCAGCGAGGTAAAAACCACACGTATATATATATATACATAATGCGTATATAGTGTATACAGCTCTCTTTCGAGGCGCAGACGTATACGGAAAAGCGGTCGTCATCGTAAACTCGACTCGACGGACAAATTGGTGCTCCGCAGCGAGTCTATACGCTGCGCTAATGCTGCGCGTAAAGCGCGCGTATTTCAAAAAAAATCTCGCACTCGCGCGAGAACGAGTCGATCGGGAAAAAAATGCAGCCTATGGAAAAAAGCGTCTGGCTCGCCGCCGCCGCCGCCGCCGCCTCCGGCTTTCTCATTAGGAGCTGCGGCATTTTCCCCGAGAACGCGTATATAATGTATACGTATATATATATATATACACCGCGTGTATATATACGCGTCTATATAGCGAGCGCGCTGCACGAGCTGTGCACGCCCGATAAAACGCATCGCGCCCGGCGCGCGGGATTATGCAAGCGCGATTGTTTTCGCCGGTGGTAGCTGCGTTAATGCAGCATTCCCGGCAACGGCTTTTTAGCGAGTATGGGCTCTATAACGCTGCATATGTGCGCGCTATACGTATACTATACATATATATATTATACTCTCCTCGCGGCGCGTAGGCAGTGACTAATATTCAAGCGGTTCGGGACTTAATTCATTCGACTTTCTAACACGCGCGCGCGCGTGCCTGCGAAATTCTGCGCGTTATTTCCACGTTATGTCTCGTATAATACTTTTCTTCGCGGCCTTGCGCGCGCGCGGTTGTAACGAACCGGTTGATATGGTCGCGGCGGCCTCAACTCGCGCGCGTATATAGCGATGCATTTGTAAGTGGGAAGCGGCTCTTGTAAGCGTATATTTACACCGATATTATTGAGCGCTGACGGTAAAATTTGCTTTTATTACACGTCGATTTGTATATTATATATAATATATATATATCGAACGCGCGACGATCGAGAGAAGTATAATAAATGCGTCGATAATGGGACATGGGGTATGTATAGCGCGAGAGAGCCGATCGAGGGAATTTCGTGCGCGCGCGCGCGCGCGCGTGATTTAAATAACAAACAAGACGAGGAAACTCCGTTTTTAAACTAGCCGCCGCGCTGCGGCCTATAAGGTGGACAACTTTCACATCGCCTTAAACACATAAGCGCTGGTACTCTCGCGGTCGGCCGAATAATTGAATTTACAACTTTCTTCATACTCCATTCCCGCATGTTGTTTTAATTGACCCATCGCGTATGTATACAGCGACTCGCCCTCGTTATATACATACACGGACGTCTCTCTCGTCGCGACGAGCAATTATTCCCGCAAAACTTGCAAGTTCGAAATTCGGCAAAAAAAGCGCAATTATACCCGCGCGAGTAGCGTATACTCGGCGAAGTTAGAAAATCAACTCTGCGCACGGCGTTTTCTCTGTACATTGCTATATATGCGCGACGACGGCAACGTCGACGTATATGTATTAGCCGAGAGAGATATAGTGTGTGTATACATAACGCGCCCGATATGAATTTTCCCCGAGAGCGTTTTTTATGTCCGCCGATCGAATGCTCTCGCGAATTCCATTAATCTCTGCACGTCCTCCGAGTCGCGATCCTTACAAGTCCATTCGTTTTACAATTTTGGGAGCACCGCCGGGGGGGGGGGAGGGGGAGGAATAAATTGTGTCTATCTGTCCTGCAAGTCGTCCCTGCCTATATATATACTTATATACGTGTACCTCGATTGCTTCCTTTTTTTCAACCCCCGACTCTCTTTTCTCGAGTTTTCTTCTCTTTTGAGTCGCGTCACGCGAGAAAGAGCCCGGCTGCAGCGGCGGCTCTGTCTCCGGAGCTCCGTGACAAAGACGTCGGATCGAGAGAGCGAGAACTCCGCGAGCGTGGACGAGATAGCGAGAATTCGATTTAACTTGAGCCGTGTTTTTCTCCTCGTTTTACCGTTAGATTCGATACTCTCGGCTCTGCTGGAATATTGAATGATAAGCTCTTGGATTTCGCCGAGAATAGATATAATAAAGTGCTGCTGCTGATGCTTATTTTCCATTGTTTAAATAATTCCTTTACTCTTGCGCAACTTTGGTAATTGTGAATATTTGGTACGAGTCGATAGATGTCTTTTAACAGAATTCTATAGTCAGAAAGTTGAAATTTTTTTCAACGATTTTATTTGCAAAACCAATTACCTATGCTCTAAGAAATATATTTTTGAAATTTATGCCAAGTCGCTCAGAAATAAAATTTCGAAATACATTTGGAAAAAAAATCGCGTATACGAATAGAGTACTATACACGATTTGTTTATCGTATAAATTTCACAGTGTATAATTTATTAGCACACCTGAGCTTCGACGTCGATGACGAGGGTGATATTCACTCCGTGCAATGGATCAATAAAATCACTATAGCATCGTATAGAATTTTACAGCACAGCGCCCACCTAAATCCGAAGTCACATACTTATATCCGTGATATATAAGTAGCCAATTCTGTTCACTGTGAAGTTGGCGCACGAACATGGCAAGTGCGATATTCACGCTGAGAATAATAATCGGCTACTTATTTCACGGCTATGCGTTAAATTAAGTGCGGATTTGTGCCACGCACTGTGCGTTATAAATTGAAAAAAAAAATCTTATCAGTTTTTATGGGTTATCCGGTGACTGAAATAAACCGCGAGGAATCTAGTCGAATTTACGCTTCAAAGGCTTTAGTACATAAGGACGACTGCAGAGGATTAGAAGTACTTTTTATCACATACAAATATCAATCACCCCCTAGACAGAGACGCCCCCGAGGACGCCCCAGTCACATCGGAATAAAGCTCGCGCGTTAAATACAATTAAAGCCATATCACCTATATAGTACACCCTGTGCGTATTGTTTTAAAAACGCTATTTCACACTCGAAGAAACTTGAATGAGTCGGAATGAAAAACAAAGCGCGCGATGTGCGTCTCCGCTTATCAAAGCGCGTGAAATACCCTGCTATATATACACGTTTCCCCATTAAAGCGAGAGAGAGAGAGAGAAGCGCGAGCGCGTGAAACGCGGGGAGGAAGAGCCGTATTGCTCTGTACAACTGCACCAGCGCCGACGACGAGCTCCGCGCGTCGCTCGAGAGGAAGACGAGAAAAGTCGATCCTCTCTCTCTCTTTCCTTATAATGGATTTTCCACTCCACACCGCGAGACGCGTCTCCGACTCGCGAGAGGAAAGAAAAAAAATTAGCTATAGCCGCGCAAACGGAAAAAAAAGAGAAAAAAGTGGAGAAAAGAGAAAAAAAAATTGAAAAGCTTCTCTTCTCACAGTAGAGTACACAGGTGATATTATGAGGTGTATAAGGATGGTCCCGTGCGGAATATGCGCGCAAGGAAACTTACATGTACAAACGCATCGAAGGCGATATAAAAGACATCAATGCATCGCCTCCTTTGTTCTCTCTCTCACACTTTCCTCCTCTCTCTCTCTCTCTCTCTCTCTCTCCTCTCTGTCTACTCCTCCCGTAGCTCTCGTAGAAGACGGTATATACACCTATACAGCGCATAGGCACGAGGATACCGTGTGCGTATACGTGTGTGCTGCCAGTCGTCGAGCTCGAAGGCGCGGCGGCAGGCAGTCTGGCCAGTTTACGCTCCTTCTCTCTCTCTCTCTCTCGCTCTCTCGGTAGCTCCGCTCTGTCTCTCTCTATACACACGTATACGGGTTCCCCGCTCTAACCCCTTCACCTCGCGCTCGCAGCCTCCGCTTCCTTTCCTCTCCTCTCCTCTCTCCGCACGGCAGTGTGTGCTACGCTACATATACGTGGGGGGCTCTCGCCGGCGCACGCACTCTATACCCGCGGCCTTAGGTGCGTCGTGTTTTCATCGGCATCGGCCAGACGTGTGGGCACCGCATCGGCGCGGATACCTTGAAACGGAGACGCGACGCTATTATATGGGTATATTTTCCTCCAGAAACGAAGACGCGCTTGATATGCCAGGGCTACTGCTGTTATTGTTGCTATACGCATATAGGTACTTTTCACTTTGGATCTATATTGTGCATATCCGTTGCGTCACGCGCGTGCAATATGGAGGCGCACAATTATTAATCTCGACTTTTCGGTTTCGTCAGCTGCAGACTGCGCTCGTTCCGCTGCGCGAAAATTGACGTAACGAGCTGATCGTTTCACGCACACGTACACGTACTCGTCTTCGTTTATTAGTCAAGGAGCTGCGGACGAGGGATAGAACATAGGCTATTATCCGGGAAAGAAAGAGAGGGCGAGATAGATAAGCATCTCTCGAAGAGGGAGGAGCATGGGAATCATCAAAGAGCGCGCATTCCTACGTTATTGCGTCGCGGAAAAACGATAATGCGCAGATTACACAGTCTGAGCAGTGGTCGCTTGAAATGCGATTGAGGTGGATATCGGCGCGCGGTGTGCGGAGGTATATAGCGGGGAGAGGCGGTAGGGGGAGAGCGAGGAAAAGCAAAAGTGTCGAGAGTAAAACTGCCCACGCGGCTTTGCTCACTGCTGCTGCTGCTGCTGCTGCTGCTGCTGAGAACTTGGTATTCCGCACACTCGGTGTACTATGCTATATACAATATAAATATATATATACGGTGTGTGTGTGTGTGTGTGTATACCTATGCCGCGCAGCTTACTCGCTCTCCTCTCCTCCCACTTCCTCCCGGTCTGTGTTGAGCGCGAGCTGAGCCGACCGGAGCAGCCTGTATGTCGCCAGGCCGAGGAGTGCCCCCCCCCCCTCCCCCCTTTTCCATCCGCGTATAGCCGCAGGAGCACGTATAGTCTGCCGAGCCGTGCACAGGCAGCTCCTCTGTGTTTATACGCGTCGCACTCGCGTCGATTATACGTATATACGCATGACCGGCTATGCATCTACGCGATTCTATATATATGTTACATCCTCATCTCGGAGAAAGAACGGCCTGTCTCGGAATTCGCTTGGGAACCAGTGCGTCCGTTCCGCAGAATTTGGCTCGTCTCTTCTAACGAAAAATTTCCGCAATTTTTGAACTACTGCACGTCGCCGTTTTAGGTAAAAACTACACAGGCCCGTGTTCCTGGACACTTGTTCGAACCGCCGTTTCTTCAGGCTGTACGGCCGAGATGTAGACTGTCCTTGAAGCGAATTCCGTCTTCCGAGGCATATAGAGACCATTCTTTCTCGGAGACAACGAGATGTGCGCGCTGTTGTATATAGCGTATGTCCGCGAGCACTGCACACCTAATAATGTATGGTCCTTCGGAAAGGAAGGCGGTTTTTGCCGCCGCGAGAATGCAGCCGATTATTTCGTCGTCCATGTACTCTGCACTCCTGGCGTTTTGTTGCTGCTCTACACCACCGCTGCGCCGCTGACCCTTCTCTTTTTGTTGCAGGCCGCGCGAAAAATGCCGCTCGGCTTTCGAAATCTCCATTTTTTACTCTCTCTCTCGCACACAAAAATACACACACACAGCAGCAGCAGCAGCAGCAGCAGTAGTAGAGCTCGAAGAGTCTTTCGCAAAAATCGAGCGGTAAAAAGACGATCGCTTAACGAAGCAGCGCGCGCGCGCGCGATTTTATTTCGCCCATTATCCGGCTAAAACGCACGGAACGTGCAACGCGAGATGCAGCGCTCCCTAACGACTTTACATAAATCACGAGCGTGCCTTTTTCAGCGCGCGCGAGCGCAACACAGAAAGAGTGAGAGAGAGAGGGGGGGGGGGGGAGAGCGTCGATCGTTAAATGAAAATGGCCCCGACGAGGCATCGTTCATTCATGCCCCGCGCGCGCGAAAAGTTCTCTCTCGTAACGGCTGGCGCGAGATAAGCAGCTAGTCGTAGTATTAAGCCCGAGAGAGCCGAGTCTCAATCATACAATCTCTGAATCGCTCGTTTCGAGCGATATATTGTGCGCGCGTAAAGCGCGGAGCGCGAGCCTCGTATACATACACACCAGACGCTGCCGAGAGAGAGAGAGAGAGATTCACCTGACGATACGTGATTGAAAGCCGGCGAGGGAACACGCGCCGGAGATCATCGCGGCTTTTCACGAGCGACAGACTTATTAGCCGTTGACTCGTTGCGAAAATGAGCGAGTGAGAGAATGAGAATGAGAGAGGGGGGGGGAGGGAAGTACCTGGAAATAATTTATCTATTTCATTATCGTCGATAATGGAAAAAAAATCGCGTACGCGCGAGCCGATCGACTTGTAAAAACCTCCTCGCGCCTATGTGTGCGTGCGTGCGTGCGGAGGTCAGGGTTCGACAGATTGCGCGCTTGGACTTGTATACTTATGCGCCAGTGTGTATAATATGCGTATGACCGATTCTCCTAGAAAAATGCACTTTTCGGGGGTTCAGAAATCGAAAAATTTTTTTTTGTAGCTAGAGGTTTCGGACCTTTTTCTACAAGCCGTAAGATATGGTCGAAAGTACAGAGGAAGATGAGAAAAGTTGCTAGTAGCCGCATATTTCTGAGCCATTTTACGTTTTTTTGTTTTACAAAAAATTAATGCGTCGATATACTGGAATAATCACAACTACAAATGCTTCCGAGGTACAAATAAAATTTCAAATTGCATTACAATAAACTGCAAAAAAAGAGCAGTAATTAAAAAAAAAGTTATGTCCGTTAAAAAAAAAATAAATAAATAGGTAAAAAGCCGAATAACGCATGAACTTTCTTTTTTTCTCCATATACTTCCCCATGTTAAATTCTCATGTTCCATGTTTCTCATGTTCCTCTGCATTTTTCACCACCTTTCGCAGCTTACAGAAGAAAGTCTGATCGGTCCGAAACCTCTTGCTTAAAAAAAATTTTTCTGTTTCTGAACCCCCGAAAAGTGCAATTTTCCAGGAGAATTGGTCATATACCTATATATACTGCACACATTTCGCCCTCTCTCTTTTTTACCGCTGTGTCTCAAGGGGCGTACGGCAGTGTGCAGCAACAGCAGCAGCAGCAGCAGCAGTAGTGCACGCGGCCAGTTGAGCGCTACCTGTTGCACGTCGTCGTCGACGTCGTCGTCGCGCTGACGACGACGTCGACGACGCGACCACTTTTTTTTTTGCAAGTCCGCACGCTCTTTCGTCTACACTACGAGCTCGCCGGTTATGCAGTCGACAGACTTAGCAATCTTTACGATAGACGAGCTTGCGAGAGGAATGCTGCTTTTTGAGTTTGCTCTTACCAGCTTTCATCTTTTCGTCTTTTAAAGCTTATTTTTAAATTTCTTTTTTAAAAATTATTTTTTGATTTCTAATAGTTGTTATACGGTTTGAAAAAAATTCACCGTCGTTCTGTACTTCAAACGCGCGCGTCAATAAAAGTCCCTTTTTCCAAGAAGGATAATACGCGCCAGGACAATTAAGGACATTTCCCTCCGAAGACGTACGATCCCTACAGCACACGCGCAGCAGCCTCGTATGCGTATATATCATTCAGGCGCACCTCCCATTATCTCGGGGAAACGATTTGTACGAATTACACGCGCGAGTCGCATAAAGAAGTCAGCGTGTAGGCATTACGCAGCCAAACGTGTACGTATATATATGCGAATCCCGTTCGAATCCGCTACTACGCGGGTCATTCGCAGCAGCAACAGCAACAGTCGACCCGCCCCTCCCCCTCCCGCGCGCAAATCCCCTACAAATACGTTTTCTCTCTCTCTGCCGCTATGTGTGGATGCAAAGCTTTCCGAAAAGCCGATTTATTTTCGGGAATTCGTTCGAAGTCCATATTTATGCGGGCGAATGCGACGCGCTCGTCAAAGGACGGGAAATCGAGGGGAGACGTGCTAATGCGCGCACGAAACGTATACATACGTATATACATTATGTATCCATGCGTATATTCGATATACGTATGTGAACGTGAATAACGAAAAAAGACGCGAAAAAGTGCATACGCACACACAGACACACACACACATATCGGCTTTTCCACGCGCGACTATATCTACCCCCTAATCCTAGCAAAGCCCCGGTGCTTATACCGTCGCATTATACACGCGGTTAAAAGCAGGCGCGATGGCAGGTCTGTCGACGCTGAACCGATGAAAAGCCAAGTGTAAGCTTCGTGAACGCTGGATCTTCGGCTCTATCTATCTATCTCTCTCTCTCTCTCTCTTTCTCTTTTACACCCGGGCTTTTTAGCTTCGAATGAATTATTGACCGAGAGAACTGCTGCTGGTGCTGCTGCTGCCCCGACGTATACGGTTATTTCTCGTATTCTCGCGACTCTCTCTCTCTCTCTCTCTCTCTCTCTCGTTATTTCTTATCGGATCGATGCGCAGTATGCGCGCAGTGTACGCGCGATTGATAACGAAATCGATGGGGATTTTATGCGGAAGTTCTCGTTTACGGTCCAGTTGCGATTTTAACCTTATAGTCCCTCGGCAAAAGTTATCATGTATACAATTTACATGGATTCTCGAAGCGACGATTCTATGCGCGATACGTAGTTTGTAATCTTATCCGTGGACTCGACTATTAATAAATATCGATGGTGATAGCTAAACGAAAATTTATCTCTCGCCGATAACGCGAATGAAGAGCAAAATCGATACAGCGCGCGCTGCAGAAAGAAAAAGGGAATTTCGTGATTACGTGTTCGTCGCTCATAGGCGAAGTTTCCTTATGAAAATTGTGTTAGACCGGAACACACAAAAGATAAGTGGCATATACGAAAGCCTGTTTAGATTCCAATCGATATCTGCTTCATTTGAATATTACTTGTACCTCGTCGTTCGGTGTTAATTCAATGAAATGACACTTACACGCGGGTTATTCACAAAACGGCTGTGCATATTTTACACGGCGAAAATTTTTCATTAACGTTTTCCATCAAAGTTTTCATTAACGTACAATCGAGCCTATATTTTTCCGCATCCTCTCGGCTCGCAGCATCGGACATCCGCAAACGATGCGCAAAATCTAAGTGGAAAAGAAATCTTTGTATAAATAGCGCCGAGCATCGGAATAAAAGCCAAAGAAAAAGCTATGTATCTCGAAGGCAGGGAGAAAATCATTAAAAGTCCTTGACCTTTGCGTGAAAGAGAATACAAGGCAAGGCGAAAAATGATGAGCGAGCTCTCTCTCTCTCGGTCTCGGGGATTACGATAAGAAGCGAGAGAGAAAGAGAGAGGCTTGATTCGCGATTAATACGGGATTCCAGGAAGGGTTGCGCGCGCGCGCGCGCACAGGCGTGTACGACAGTCGGCATCTCAAATTGAAAAGTCTTATCATCGCCTCGAGCTCGTACAAGAGTATGTGTGTGTGTGTGTGTATGGCTTCTTGTGTGGTCGATTAATTTCACGCTGCGCGCTGTGCTATAAGGACTGCGGCGCGGACATATATATATACACAAACACACCATTCTCTGCCTATATATATATAAAACCGCGACCCAACGGAACTCACTTTCAAAAGATGGCTTTAATGGGACCGATTATCTTCTTAATAAGCCTATAATCATTTGACGGCGAGCCGTTTAGAAGCTGCCTTTTCTTCCCATTCCGAATTATTCATTACGAAATATCCGGATAAGGCAATCGTTACGTCGTCGGCTTTTTTCATATACCGAGAAAAAATGCTCTCGTATATTCGGAACAAGCATGTAGCGCATTTATCGTCGAAATCATTACACGCGACGAGAGACACGCGTCGTTATAACGTATACGAATCGCGCAAGGATCTCGCGAGGTAAATATCTTTATTACAGCAGAAAGAGGAGCGACATTTTTAAAGAGGCGTAGTTGCGCCAATCTCGCGCTATCGCGCCATCGAAATCTACGCTCCATTGTATTGCGGTGTATAAAAGAAATTGTGCCGGATCGCTCGCGCATCATCAGCGGGAGTCGCACACGACGAAACAAGCGCTACCGATTTGCCAGACCAGCCAATGAAAGAGGCGCGCGTGTCATTATCGAGCCTCCCGATCTCCGCGTGGAGGTCGTCCGTATGTACGAAACGTATGTCTATACGAGTACACTACACAGCAAGTTACACGCGTTGCGCATAAATGTATACCTACATACATCGAAAAGGACACCCCATCACGTCGCAATCTTGTAAGCGATAGACGCGGACGCCGAGCCATCGGTAAGACTCGGGAATCGAATCAATCACTGCTGCTATTGCGCAATACCCTCGCGACTATCGCCGCACGCATATATCCTGCAGCGCTTATGCGTGTATATATATTGCGCTTTCCGCAGGTCAGTCTCTCGGCTTTTCGGAATCACCCATTGTTTGTGCAATAATCCAGGCAGCAGCGCTTTCCTCCCGTCAAAAATCTTCGAGATTGATAATCGCGCGTGCGTCAGCCGATATATCGCGGCTCCGATCGATCGTTGCCGTTGCTACATTATATATATAGCTGTATACGCGCGTCGCTCGATTATTCGCGCGCCTGTGGATTCATCGGATAAAATATGCCGAGAAAGAGAGAGAGTGTGTATTATACGAGGCTGGGCTACCGTAATAACGCTCGTAATAATATCGGTGCGCGCGGGGTGTCGGCGCAAGAGAGGCAAACTCGCTCTCGTCGTGTGTCGCAATACGCGCGCGCGCTCCTCGATACGCGTACGCTGTACGATACGCGATATATATATCGCGCACAAGTGATTGGCTGAGGAAGCGAGGCGCGCACGAGGGCATTTATCCGTCGGTGCGTGTGAGTATGTATATAGCGCGACTGCGCGTTTAGACATAACGAGGGAGAGAGACTGCAGTACAATGCGACGAGCTCTGCGAATTATATATATCGCCGTATAGCGCGCGCGTGTATATATATGGCAGATTGCCGTATGTATATAGGATGTATATGTGTATTGTGTATATATTTTATATATATATATATATGTGTGTGAAGCTAGTTGCAGCAGCGGCACCAGCGGCAGCTCCTTTCTCTCCGCGTATACGTGTGTACTGTATATCTATATGCATGTACGCCGCCTCTACTCTTGGGCGTCACCGGCTATATAACGCACGTATATACGAAGATGAGAGATGCAGCCTAGAATTGTCCTCCGCGTATATATCTATCCTTCTGAATCGCAGCTATAGTTTTATGAGTGGATTTAAGATCTTTTATACTGCGCTACCGGGTGCCGCACGAATGCTTCAGATTATCTTTATTTTTTCTCAGTTTTTTTTTTTTGCATTTTTTATTAGTTTATACGTTTGGCACGTACGTTGTACATTGTACCGTACGTTATAGACTGAACGTATATGAATTTCAAGCGTATAGTTTTACGTAAGCCACTTGGATCAAGCACAGGCTCTTCACAACAGACTCGAAAATATATTTATTTTGCACAGTTACAATATTATTTACACACTTCACTGTTTTTAAACTCGAGTGCCGAGTATTATCGGATGTTATACCTATTAGTAGAGCAGGAAAAAAACAAATATTATTTTTGAACTTTTCCAAATTACTCATGTGAATTTTACCCCCCATGCAGCAGTAAAATTTATTTTATGTTTAATTAATATTCGAGTTAATATTTGTCGCAAGTACACTATACAGAATATTTTTTTGAATTTATAGGCGTGAGATCCCAACTCTATAATATACTGTTCCTCTCATTTATCCATTCGCGTACGGTATAAACAAAAAACCCAACAGAACTAACAATAGCGAGAGAGAGAGAGAGAATATACTCTGTACGTTTGTGTATATGAATAACTCCATTATCGTTGTAACCTACTCGCGGTTAGATAAACAACAATTAATCATCGCGTCTCCGTTAGAGCGAGCGATCATTATTCAAAAGTGGAATTCAGTTGAAAATAATACGCTTTGCGAATTGATTTATACCCTCGCTACATTGATTCACGTTTGCGCTCGGCACAATGAAGCTCCAATATTTCTCCTTCTCTCTCTCTCCGCGGAGAGTCGAGATCGTTCCAAGAAAACCAAATGAAACGGCAAAAATATAGCAGCTCTTAATTTCACTCTCTCCGGACAGGATACGTATAAGGAAGGAGGAGGAGGTGGAAGGAAAGAAAAAAGAACCGAGGAGAAAGAAGGACGCCTTGGACACATCCTCCGCGGCTCGTTGATCACACTTATATATATATAACGCGTATTACAGCTATACGCGAGCTTGCGCGAGAGCAGCAGCAGCAGCGTAAGAGGGTCTCGTCGCCACTTGGTCTCGCTCGGCGCGCCGGCCGTTCTCCGCATCGGTATATATACATTATACCTATAGTCCTATATATACCTATATATATGGTATAGAGAGAGAGAGAGAAGAGAAGGGCAGTATTCTGCTCTCGCGAGCAAAGGTCTAGGCCCACGCTGCAGCAGCCCACGATCGAGCCGCGCGATATAAGCTGCCGCGGGAGACAAGCGGGCACCACGCGAGAGAGCTGTGCTCTCGTCGCGATAGATAGAGAGAGAGAAAGAGAGAAAAAGAGAGTCGGCGAACGGTATATACACAGAGAGTCCCTTTTGCAGCAAAGGACGCGAGCTCAATGAGTCTCTCGTTTGTCTTGTCGCGTTGCTTCCGACTATTGTGCTTCCGCCTTCCGATGACGTCGCTATACAGAAACACACATGTAGACGTATACTATACACAAATAGAGCGAATAGACACATCGATTTCGAGTGGAAGACGACGACGACGACGCGCGAGAGGAAGTGGAACGAAGGAGAGTATACGTAATACAAAACGAACAAAGCGCGAGAGAGAGAGAGAGAGAGAGAGAGAGAGAGGGACGAGAGGGACGCGAGAGAAAAATCGCGTGTATATATATTCAGTGTATTCGCTGCTACATACGTGTATACATAATAGTTGTAGATGCAGCAGATCGAGCTCTACGCGCTGCAGCAGCCCAAGAGGAAGTCGAACGCACACACGCGCGGGAAGATAAATGTCCTTTCTAAACACACGACTCTCTCGCGAGAGAGAGAGAGAGAGAGAGACGCGTTTTCTGCGCGTATAATACTGCGCTGCTGCTGTTGCCGCTGCAGCGCTCGGCTAATAATATTATAATGAAATCTTTCAGCGATTATTCTCTCTCGTCTGCGTACCTCGTATCTCCCTCTCTCTCTCTGACTCTCGGCGGCTTGTATGCTAATTGCACCCTTGTCACAGTAGGCTCTGTACTTCAGCGCGTATACGCTGTATAGTATATATATATATATTGCACAGCGCGAGAAAGCCGATTTCTCGCGAAAAGAAATATCGAGAAAAATCGGGATCTACAGCGTTGTATAATTAAGCCATATGGATAAGAGCGATTAGCGCAATGCGCGCGTATGTGTATTCCTTGCGACACACCAAGTCGCGCGCGCGCGCGTTGAACAATGCGCGCGGCGCTGCGCACTCTCGCGTTCGCTCTCTCAAAAATTCATAACTATTTCAAAAGACCTTCGCATATACACCACCGCGTAATTGGCGCCTGGTATGTATCTGTGTCTGTGTGTGTCAAGCTCTCGAGTGCCGATTGTCGCGGTACAGCTGGAAACTCGCGAGTCTGTATCGCGTCCTATAACCTCGCTCGATCAACGCCGTGTACAGTGCGTACTATATATACCCAGGCGATAAGAGCCGCAGCAGCCCAGCGTAAAAGGGTCAGAAGAAGCCCGTCGCTCGCGGCCTGCGGGGGGGAAGGGGAGGGGGGAGAGTATTATATCGCGACGGCGGCGAATAGAAGCCGCGCTGGCTCGCCGCTGCACACAGCAGTCTCCGCTGCTGCTGCAGTCCATGCAGTTTCTCGCTCTCGCTCGCTCGCTCGCTTGCCTCAGTTGCCGCGCGGTGGGGACTGCCGCGTGGTCGCGCTGGACCCCGCGAGTAGAGCAGCAGTGTCTGGCCTATACACCGCAGGAGAGCAACAAAAGCCCCAATAGTCGCCGACTCGCTCTTTATGCTGCTGCACGTCTACGCGCGATTATGTGATACATATATATAATACGTGCGCGAAAGTCGTCCTTTATGCGCGTATGAATTTCTCGTACGAACTGTCAGTTGTGTATATTTGTTGTTTCTGTTGTTAATTTTGTTTATGTTGTTGTTGTTGTTTACGCTGAAAGTGAAATCGATCGAGTGAAGCGCAGTGCTCGAGTCTGTTCGGGGTACGCGGAACAAACGTGTCAAGGCAGTCCAAGGCGAAATAATGCCTTAAAGCCGATCTCGCCGGGGGCAGAAAACAATTTTCCCAAATAGCCGCGCGAACGGTCGACGGTGACGACGTCGCGCAGTAGTGCGAGAGAAATAAAGCCCCGCCTCTATCTCTCTCTATCTCTCGCGGGAGAGATCGGCCAGCAGGATGAACCGGAGCTTCAAGAACAACGCGGACTTCAAGATGAACCAGGCGAGCTTCAAGCTCAGCGACTTCGGCATCGACACGAAGCGCAACGCCGAGCTCCAGGCGGCCGTCGCCCGCTTCGCCAGCAGCAAGTCCTCGCCGCCGCTCCGCCGACTCCAGTCGGACTTCAAGCTCCAGCAGTCGCCTACGAATTTCCAGCAGCAGCAGCAGCAGAGGAGCTCGGCGACTTCGAGCCCCTGCAGCCTCTCGCCGCCCGGATACTGGAAGCAGTACGGCGCCGGACAGGAGAGCGGGGTATGGCGCGCTTTTTTTCAGCCGCGCGCGCGCGCGCTTGTCGAGATTCCGAGCGCGGATAAAATATGATTGTATAGTCATATTGGCACAACTGCATTATGGTGCTTTTAGAGACCGGGCGCAATAAAACAGGTTTCATTGTTCCGGAATCCCGCTCTCGCACTCTCTCTCTCTCTCTCACTCTACGCGTTGATATATCGCATTCTTTCGCCGTGGCGCGCGCGCGCGCGAGCTCCGGGTTATAATAAGCTGCATTACGAAATACTTGTATTCACCTATTCGAGGGAAGGGCGGGGGGTGGGGGGGGGGGGAGTCGTGAAAAAAAGGGGGCCATTATATTATCAGTGATTTCTTTTGAAAAAGCCTCCGGCCCTGCAGCGTGCGGTATACGTGTGCATACTTATATACACACACGGGGGCAGCTCGTGTGTATATAATAAATATATTCTAATTCAGTCTGGGCCGCGCTTCAACAATAAAAAGCTCCAAGAATTTCTCGGCTCTCCGCAGAGCTGCAGCGCGCGCTGTTTGCCGTAGCGCGCATTCAGGCTTTAATAAACCATGAACGACGAGCGCGCGCCGCTTTATTGTTGGGAAACACGAGACTCGTCGGCGCAACAATCGTTTCTATATATATGTGTGTGTGTGTGCATGCGTATTTTGGTGCGTGCGCGTGTGGTAATATCTAGCTCTTTAACAAAAAGTGGAAAAAAAAGAACACGACGAGTCGGGGGGGCACATGCTGTACTCCTCTCTGTGTTGGTTTGGTTAGACTCGCTCGGTGAGAGAAATTATGTTACAATGGCTATAGCGCTTATATTGTGGAGAAAATTGCAATGTATTACATAATGATAGAGAGAGAGACGTGTACTTCAATTTTTAGCAATTCATAGTGCATGTAATGTAGTAATTTCTATTACATTTGTAACTTTTAAAAATTGTTTTCTTTGTCTTTTGATGGGTGGTTTAGAATCACGATTCGTGTTATTCACTTACGATTGTAATTTATTTTCTTTATCGTGATTTGTTAATACTTTATGTGAGAGAAGTAAAAAATGAACATTTTTTTAATTGCTTCGTGATTCGAACCAGTATACTCAGCAATTACTGATATATTAACTCACAGTTAAACCAAAATTAATAATAAATGGACAATGGGCCATTAAATATGACAGAGAAGCTTATTGTGAATAGTTGTATAACAAGTCTTTAAATAAGATAAAGCAAAATAACGTAATCTACACATCGATTTGAACATGCTGATTTTTAAAAGACAACACTTTAAATTTCACACGCCTATTACTGTATAAAAATGACTACATTACATTGATATAAGTATTCGATCAGTAAATTCATCTCATAAAAATAATAAAATTTATTATATTACCTCTGAAATTTTATTACAATTGTATTATGTAAAAGGAAATTTTCATAAGTTTTACTGCAAAATAACTTAGCAATTTTCGGATTACTTTCGCGAGATAATTCGTTCAGAAAATTCTATACCATTCACCATTATCGTTTTGAAAATTGAAGTTCAACAAATTTCTGTACTACAATATCCAGCGCCACGCGCAACAGTTACAAATACCGAAAACTCGCTTGTTCGTCAAAATCAAGAAAAGCCTATATCGAAACCGTCGATCGATTCTGCGTGCGTCAGAACCCACGTGTACCACGTGTACACCCACCTTTGTACCTGCAGCGTCGCCGCAGCGCCGAAAATTCGGCAATTTTCCCGAGTCGTAAATACCGAGAGGAAAGCGCACGTTATAAACGTGAGTTTTTCAACGAAGGACAAGTGAGCGGTCGCAGGTACTGTCTCTCTCGAATCGTCATGTACGTACACCGTCGGCTCTCGGCAGGTTACGCTTATTATACTTCCAGTGTCTTTACCTGCCGCCCAGATGTACAGAGATATAGAGAGGGGGAGCGTCGCCACCCGTTACGCGCCAAACCGCAAGGAGGCTGCGATTAGCCCTGACCCTCCCTCGGGCTTTAGTGTTCGTACGTGTCCGAGCATTCATTTGCCTTTTATTGCCAACAATCCTGCTCGTCGACGATCACGACGACGACGACGACCCTTCAGCAGGTCTCAAATCTTATATTACTGCCGCAGTACACAGCATTGAGGAACTGCTGCGCTACAGTGCTCTGCCCCCGTGTATATATAGCGAAAAAAAGTGGCAAAAAAAAAAAATACAGGGAAAACAAGAAAAAAAATTTCCTCGACTCGCGCGCGAGCGCAGGTCTTTTACGAGGGGGTTGTAAACTCCTCGAGCCCTCGGCAATGCTTTCCTTTTTCTCCCGCTCGTATTGTTTCCTTCTCGCGCTCTCGCCTCTCCTCTGTCTCTCTCTCTCTCCTGGTATTTTCGGAGCTGTAAACGCATTTGTTGCTGCCCCCCCCCCTTCCTCTCTCTACAAACGTTTTCAGGTAAACCTTACATTTTTCTCCGTATTGTATATATCTATACTTATCGAGTGGACTCCGGCTGCGGAGTCTCCGCAGCTTTCTTTTTATCTTTCGAGCCCTCCCGATGCTTATCGGGGCCGAGATTGTACTGCCCGTATACGCGCGCAATAGGGCAGCCTGCACGGCTCCGAGGGCCTATATTGACAAACGTTGTAGCCTCGGCCAGCCTCCAGTAGTACACAGCGTGTGTACACACAATCGCGCACAGCAATACACGGATGGAAAGTTCAGCATAATACGTACAAGGCGAAACTTTTGTCTCCCTCTCTCTCTATACGCGCGAGCTTCTAATAGCTCCGGGACGTCGTCGCTCGGCCACCGATGCAAAATGAAAGAGAACGAGAGAGAGAGAGAGATTCTGCGGGCCGATAGCCGACAGCGCATCGATGGCCGATTTAAGCGGAATCACGTTCCCTCCGCTCCCTCCCGTGTCTTTCGAGAAGAAGGCATTCTGTTGTACGGAGGCGCGCAATTAGGACGACCTAATGGCACTCGCCTTATACAGGCGTATATACAATACGTCGAGAGAGCTAACCTACAGCGGAATGCTACCGAATGCTTTTTATTTTTCTTCATCGGGTACTTTAGCGCGCGCTGTTGTTGCATCTCTCCTCCGCGCTGCGTGCGTCTCGGGCTTTATTGAACGCGTGTATAAGCACACGGGCTGCCGCCGAGCGCCGCTCGCCTCTATCTTATATATCGTGTTTACATTTCTGCCAATGCGCTTTTATTGAGGTTACACCACTGTACGTGCGATATATATATATACGCGCGCGCGCACACATATACGCGAAGCGAGTGACCGATCGCTTCTCGCTCGAGCCTATATGCGGTATAGAATGTGACCGGTTTTGTTTTAAGGTGAATATAAATAATAGAAAGTGACTTATACGAGCGCGCGCGCGCACAGCTCGTTCTTTTTTCTCTCTCTCTCTCTCTCTCTCCGTTCCGAGATCTGCGCGATTTTTATCCCCCAGGCGCAATTGATTTATGGTTGTCATTAGCTTTCCCGGGTTATATACTACTATACGACGAGGTGTTATTAAGAATTCTTTCGTTTTTTTTCTCTCTCCCGTCGTTCTCCGCGCTTCATCGTTCACCGCTATATAGCGCGCGCTCAGCTGTGTATATAATAATACGCGGGGGGGATTCCCGCGTGTATGACTCGCGTCGTCGCGCGCCTACGGCTCGATAGCCGTCCACGGCGAGATGTAAACATTAAAAAGACGTTTAATGAATTATTGCGCGAGAACCGATGAAAAATTTTAATCCCGCGCGCGCGTGTCGTGACGAAATTCAATCAATCCCTCTCTCGCGCGCGATATTGTAAGCGACGTTTACGGCCGAATCAGTCAAAGCTTCTCGTCGTCGCCGTCCCTCTCCATCGCGTCCCCGTTTCGTCCGACGACTCGCCGCCGCCGATAAAAGTTTGCGAAGCGCAGATTCGCTCCAGCTATTATTGTGTGCAGCGCGTGCATGTATATTACACTCGAAGCCCGGGAAATTCCCTCTCACTCTCGCGCACTTGGGTCCCCCCCACCCCCTGCTCTCTCCTACATATTTATCGTGGCACTTCCTTCGGTTTTTTCGTCGCGTCCCGTCTCGGCGCGCGCCGCGAGTAACAATTACGCGGTCACGACCTCGTATTGATAATAAATAATTGATGATCGCTCCTCGCTTCTCGGAACCCTGCGCCCAGAGAGTTTCATTCACCCCGCGCCGGATGCTTCTCGGAATGCGCGCACTCCTATATTTATATATATGTGTATGTGTTATGTATGCCTGTACGGCTATACGTATATGCGTGTGCGCGCGAGCGAGCGTTGGCTATGCAGCTATATACGTATTCGTATATACACGAGAGAAGCAGACTGCGAGGCTCCTTTCCTCCCCCCTCCACCACCTCCACCTCCTCCTCCTCCTCCCTTTTCTCGAGCGCGTTGCGCCGCTGCGCTGCAGCCGATATATACACTTACTCTCGGACTTTGCCTCTCTCGCGTGTCTTGCCTCGCTCGCGCGCATTAATTTTCGCGATATCGGCAAGTTTCATGCAAAGCAGCCCGCGAGCCGCGCGCGATATCAATGCGTGTGTAGTACGCCGGAGTCGCGGACACGCGCGTTCGCACTTAATGAAAATGATAAGCGAGCGAGAGCCGAGCGCCGCGGCGGATTTTCCGCCGCCCTGAGAGAGGGGAGAGCAGGTCTGCGGGCATCGTCTCGGGCTCGAAGGCGCGGGATGCGATTCGAGCTCATTTTTCATCGAAAATTCAGATTGAGATGTATTGGCAATGATTTTTCACTCTGTGTTATGATATACTGATGTTGTGAATATTTGTTATGCTATTAATTTGTTAGTATAGGACAGGAGTGTTTTAAATTAAAAATAAAAAAAACTAAAAAAAAAACAAGTAGGTTAGACGGGCGCTTGTCACAGGAATAACGTACTGCGATCTGAAAAGTTGCGCTGTTATATTGGTGTTCTTTTTTTTTGTAAAATTTTTCGACAATTTTTTAAAATACAAATAAATTCGGATGGAAAAGAGGTCGTTGAATTCCACAACTCGAATGAAAGTATTTTCCTGCGCGCTTTATAATTCCGCGTGTGCAAATCAGTTTTAATTCGCGCCGCCATAAACGGCCGTTAAAAGCCGTATTTTACCGGCGCACAGTTCAAGAGCGTAACTCTCCGTCCAAACGAGCCTAGTTTTCGAAGTTATGTATTCCCGCATTTACATCGTTATTCTATAGTATCTCGCGCGTCGCTACAGCCGCGTTCAAACGCGATTTTCTCGAAATCCCGCAGAAAGTCCACTTATCAATTACCTCCTTACGCAGCTCGGCCACAATTTCTTTTTTCTCCCCCGCACCATAAAGTCGGAGCGACTCTATTCACTTTTGCTACTCAGCAGCTCCTTTAATCTCGCGCTGCTTACACCGCAGTGCGAGTCGTCGACGTAGAATCCGGCGGACGGAAAGACGCGAGCGAGGACGCGAGAGAGTAAGTATACGCGACGAGCTCCGCGCAACAGCCCGTTTTCGTCGCTCGCCTCTCTCGCTCTTGGTCTTGTGTGTGTGTGTGTGTGTGTATCCTGTGCACCGCACACACAGCAGACTGCGCGCGCTGCGAATAGTAGGAGAGAACTCGTAGGCACACAGGACGCAACTCCTCACCGTGTGTATGCCCTTTCGTATGCAACCGCGTCCACCGCCTAATTTCCCGCGGCGAGCTACATACTAATTAGCCCACGAGGATGTATACGCCGAGAGGCGAGAGGAGAGACGCGAGTAGACGACTAGAGAAGCAACCCCCTGTGTGTACGCGCCGTGAATGTAACTCGCCGCGGAAACGGGCATTAGCCGAGAGACGCGCCTCACGATCCGCACACACACACACAGACACGCACACGCCCACGAGCGCTATATGCAGCGCACACAGGATGCTTTTGAGCTCGCTGCAACCCTCACCCTTTCCGGCCCTCTCTCTCTCTCTCTTAAGTCTGTTTCTCGTCTTGGTAGACGCGCTGCTGCCTCTGCAGGCAGGCAGAGAGAGAATTTCTCGAGCGCGTTATTTAAGTAAATTAGGCATTCGCGCTCCTTTCATGGTTTTGCGGAACGGGGCGCGACGAGCCAATGACGGCTCGCTGTACTCGCAGACGCACAAAACTTTGCCCCGCGAGCTCTCGCTGTGTATATGTATTGTATATAATATATATGCGTTTCGCCGGGAATTCTCCACTTTGAGATAGTTTTGCGTTTGCTCGCTAAATTTATGTGGCGCGCGATGCGTATTATGTATTATAATATATAATACATTTGCCCGAGCCCGCGCAGCGCATTGAATTGTTGCATACGCTGGCTGCGTGTAATCGCTATAAATATTTCGGAGTGATTTTTCACTCGCCCTAACCGGACAAAACCGAGCCTATTGGAATAAAGTGATAAGTTATTTTTGAAAAGAATGATTTATTCACTCTCGAATAGGGTATCCAGGATCCCCCTGTGGAATTACAAATACAATAAAACATAAATTGTATTGAAAAGTAAAATACTGAGTATAATTCAAAATACTTCATTTTGGGTATTCGACACTAATGACATTTCTATCACACATCATGAACAAATGAATTTTACAAATATTGTCATTGATAACCTAACCTCTAACCTCAAAACTTTGCTATCACATTTTATAGCACAAAAGCACACAAAAACCTTAATACTTTACTTCCATCGGGCATTACGTTAATTAGAGGCATTGTATTCTTGATGATTTTCCGTGCGGCATAATAATTATTTAAACAAAGCCCAGATTCAGGCACATGCATAGCTGTCAACGAGGTCTCGCGCTTTACAGAAAATAACGCCTCGTAGTTTCACTCTTTTTAAGAGTAATTTGAACAAAGCCTATCACACTAAAATTTCGAGCGAGTAAATCACTCGAAATCACCCGAAAGGATAGCGGTATATAATACATGGTACATATAACGGATAAGCTACTCGATGTTTGCATGAAAAATATAAAGGCGGATCGTTCGATCGCGTAGTCGTTATATTGCAGCGAAATCCTCATTAGAATCTAAAACACGACTGCGTATATACAAAGCGGTTATCAATTCCACCGAGTCCCCCGCTCGCCGTACTGCAGTCGTACGTACAGTCGCACACATCGCGCGAGAGACTCATTACGATTCCTGTAGCGCGCCTTCATTTTTCCCGCGCGCGCATAGCCTTATTACCCGCAACTTGTTCTTCGCGTATCTCTACATACACATGCGATTCGATGACTTCGTGCGTATGCAATACGTATATACATACGTGCATTAAGCCGCAAGTGCGCAAACTGCGCACATGCAGTATATAGTGTAACATCATCAGAAGTTCTCTATACGACGGTGCAACGCTCTTTCTGGAATCGCGACCTCGCGCGACACCACACCGCGTCTTCTGGCGCTCATCTTGGCCTACTCTCGAACGCTAAAAGGTAATTGCCGCGCGCGCGCATTCAAATGATAATTGATGGCTTCAACGAGAGATATGGCCAAATAGTACACGTATACCTCGCGCGAAGATATATACACGCGCGCGCGAGCGCTTACGACACGCGCTATCTCGGCGCTGCGCTGTTTATATTCTCCTTTATTAATGAGGCCGCTCGTCGTAACGAAACTTCGCCGAGCGTGAATTTCGAATTTGGGTTATACACCGCATATTGCGCCTTGCGGGAGAGAGATTGAATTTCGGAGACGAGAGCTCCGATCGATATGCTTGATATAATGTATATAATATAATGTATAGTTATATATATAGAGAGAGAATTTTGTATTTCACCGCAACTAACGATTGTGCGTCTTCTTTTCTGTTTCAGGTGAGCAATGACTCTTGCGAAATTACTGCCTGTAAAAGACCGTACTCTAGCCACGCGGATTTTAAGGTAGTATTGTATGATATAGAGAGAAAATCACACGAGCGATCGTCGGTAAAAATAAAAGCTCGCGCTCTCTTTCGTGCAATGAGATCGCGTCAATTAAGAGCCCTGCAGTGCAGACTCGCATATATATATACGTGGGGGCACGACGAGCGAGAAATCGCCGTTAGGTCAAGCTCGTCCGGGTGACGGTACCACACACTATCTGGCATCGCGGATGTGTCGTACCACCCAGTGTTTGCTCAGTTCCTACGTCGATTAGCGTCGAAGGAAAAGAGAAAAAATAGCGAAGAAAGCCTGAGAGTTTCTTGTACCGAAATGTACTAAAATTATTTCGAGGTGAAGGCGATGAAGACACGATTTATACAAGAAAAATATAAGAGAGTTATTTTAGAAAATTTGTGATCATACAATTTGTACACAGTCTATACACTTTCAGTAATTAATCTTTCACTCATTAAGCTGCGCACTCGAGCCTCGACTTTCTTCTATGCACAAGCTCGCACGATTTCGTCCCAATAAATAAAAATAAACATCGCAGCGGATTGAGTCGGCATCGCGGATGATTAGGCGCTGCGCCTGCAGCGCTGGAAAATATATATATAAGAATTAAAAGCGATTGGCGCGACGACTCGGCGGCGCGTATATATCCGCGAACGCACGTGTTTATATACCATGGCTCTCGAGCCGAAAACGAAGTCTAATTTGCCGGTCGGAAGTCGAGATGTAAAAATATCCGCAACTTTCGCGGACGAGTAGTTTTCGAAAGCCGCGGCCAATAGTCACGTACAACGTCGTCTCGGCCGTTCGCTTTTATTCTTCTCCCTCTGGATGCGCAGTCCTCTCTTACATACTCTCTCGGTCGTCCAGAGGCGCAAATTACCGCGTGCGTCGCGCGCAATTTCAGCGGGATAATCATGATCGGCGACAGAACCGACTATAATCACGAAGACTCATTTGCCTGGGCGAGAGAGAGAGAGACGAGAGCCTCAAGGGCCGTACGTTGCTGGGCTTACAATTTGCTCCGTGAAAGCACTTATGCACATGTACGCGTATATATATATATATATGTGTGTGTGTGTGTGTGTGTGTGTGTGTGTGTGTGTATATATACATATATCGATGTATACATATACGCGCAAAGTCGAAGCGAGTGGAGGGAGAAAGCAGCGGTTCGTACTATATACTTCCCGGTGTACAGAGAAGATTCTCTCTCTCTCGCGCGTACATATATACACGCATTACACACATTCACATATATATATACAGCGGCCATTCGCGTGTGCAAATCCGTCTCGTTCGTTTTCTGTCTAGCAATATAACGCTCGCGCGCCGCGGGTTTCGCTAATAAAACCTCCCGGACTTTTTTTCTCTTTCATCACCTTCCAGAGAGATATAAACTTGCTCTTTAAGACTCTGTAATTACCGAGTGGTATAGCGCTCGTTTTGCTCGTCGAAAGTGGAAGCGGTTTGTCAAGGGGATTTTCGATTATGCGCTCCATCTCCACTGCGTACACGCGTATAGATATACAGTGTATACACACTATACACACGCCACCTCTCGGGGACGTTATATTCTCCGCGCGCGGAGATCTGTGTAATAAGCTGGCGCAGATTAGCGAATAATTTTAAATAATTCGCCTGGTGCGGCCGCCGCCGCTGAGTTATTGCTGGACGTGTGCCTCCGCGCGCCGCGGCAGCCTGGACTCCCCCCACCCCCCACCCCTCTCTCGCTACTCTAACGGTTTTAATAATTTAGTCATTCCGGGCATTAGCAGCATTAGACGGAATGGCTTTCAGCGAACTTTTTCTCTCCGTGTATATCTCTGTCCGCAACTCTGTACGTCGGTGAAAAATGTTCCTGCGTCGCGTGCATATACGCATATACGTATATACGCGGAGTGTATACGGCCGCAACGACGACAATTATTTTTTCAATTAAAGCCGCACGAATATTACTTGTCGATTCGCCTTCAATACATCAATGCCGTTATTACTCATTCGTCCCACTCGTCAACTCGCTCGACGTGCAAAACAACTGTGTCTATCAGTCTCTCTTTCTCTCCATAGCTCTCATCACGGCGACCTTAGGCCCCCTATATATATTCCGTTCGACGGATAATAATCGAGTTTTCTATACGCGATATATATACATGCGCAGCCGTACATAGATACGTACTTATCTGCGGTCGCTCTTGGATCAATTAGGTTATTGCAGAAGCTCCATCGCCGTGTACTGCAAATCTTATTATAATTTCGCCTTGTCCCTCGCGCGACTATATATACAATATACATATACGTTTCGTCACTCTCTCGCATACTCTATGGCATTGCGAATCATTCGATGCACGCGCTCGTCTCGTTTCTTACTTTCGTTCTTTATTTTTTTTTTCTTTTTTTTTGTGTTTTATTCCTTTTTTTCGTATCTCGAGAGTCGCGCCGCGCCGAACCAACCGTGTGTTTCAAAACGCTCCGCGGCGGGGAAAAAAAATTGCATCGAGCCGCGCGGCAGCGTTTTACGAAAAGAAAGAAAACGCAGAATTTTATTACCATTAGACGGCAGCGGGTCAGGAGGAAACGGTCCAATTATACAATTACGAAAGTCCCGTACCTGGAATAGACTCACACGGCGCGCCAGAAAAAGAATTCGCGAGCGCGCCAAGGAAAAGTCTCTGCGAAATGATGGATAATCGTCTCTCTCTTTCTCTCTCTCTCGCTGTTTTTTTTTTTCTTATGCCTCGCTTCGAGGAGTAGCCGCATGCGCGCGCGAGACGCACAAAACGCGAGAGGCATTCGCGCTGCTGCTGCTGCTGCACGGAAACACCCTCGGGGGATCCCGCTTTTTCCCGTTCTCTGTGTATACTATATAGGTATACAGCTCGCTGTGCAATGCGAGAGAGCACCGAGTCCCCGTATAGCTGTAGTTCGTTCTTTTATTAAAATTAGAACCGAGAATTCGTTTGCTCTGGTACACGCGCGCTTGCATGTATTGCACACGTTTCCAACATAATTTTTCCAAAGTTCGCGCGCACATAAGCCGCAGCGATAAAGCCATCGCGGCGTCGCTCATGCGCAGCCCATTGACATCAATATTTATTAAGATCGTGTAATACACGAAGCTATACAGGCGAGCCGCCGCTGAATTTTAATTATTACAATTTGTACGCGTTATAATTTTAAAGGCGGAGCGCCTATACCACCGCGACGCGAGTGCATTAAAATGAAGATCCTTTCTTTTTTTTTTAAACAATAACTCAGTCTGCTGCCAAGCGAGTTACTGGAGTATAAACAAGCTTCGTACAATAGTTGACGACTGGCGGAAAATCTCGTTGAACCGCGCGCGCATCCCAAAGTACGCCGGCATAATGCAATCGTTATTATACCGCTCTCGCGCCGAGAGTCTATATGGCGTAGCCCCTCTCGACGCAGTTTTATCGCGGTATGCCCCGGTCCTTCCGAGATTCTCCCTCGCGCGCGCGCGCGCATCCTGTAATTTTATGCGCGTGCCGTGAAAGTTTTTAACGACGATCCCGCGAAAGTACGTAAAACGGGCGCGCGCGCGCGCGTGGCCTTGAAAATTTCAGCCGCGCGCGCGCGTATATTCTTTCGCCGGGCGCGTGCGCGCGGCGGCGTCGGGTTCGGTATTAAACGCTAATTATGCACGGCGTCGCTTTATTACTGACCCCCGCGCGCATTTTTCATCCTCCTTTTTTTTTTACGAGAATCGCGCCGAATATGAAACTTTTCAGGAGCTTTATTGCCGGCGCGGAGCGGAGTCAATTTTGTAGGCGGTACCGCTCGAGAGTGAGAGAGAGAGAGAGAGAGCGAATTGCCGTATTAAGAGAGCGTCTTATAGCGTGGCTAAGTGCGAGCGAGCTGGTGTAATACGCGGACAATGCACACCGCGGTATAATGCGGACTCCGCGAACTCGGTGCGGCTGTGCGTTAGCCTTGGAGAATTAATAGATTTTATTAATCCTCGTGTTTTTCGCCTGAAACGCGGACACGCGCAGGGGAGACGCTTTTCCGTTATGTATGTTCCAACTGCTCTCTTGCACTGCACTCTCTGTGTACATGTGTATTGTGTATAATTGCGCGTGAACTCCTTTTTTTTTTTTTGAAAAACGAAAGGCGCCGTCGCGGGACACGGAATGCCATCGCTCCAGAGACAGAGCATTTAGTTGAGAAAAAAAAAGTTTCGAGACGGCGACGGCGACGAGTCTTTAAAACGCTGAAAAATTCGCGGAAAAAAAACGTACGAACTCGTGCTGTATAGCTGCGCACTGCCGAGACGTACTCTCTCCGCGCGCTCGCCAGTATTTTTGCCCTTATAAAGTCGAGAGCGCGCGCTTCCCGCAGCCGCACAATGTCTATACGGTGCAGCGTGCGTCAGCGCATCGGCAAAGCGCTCACGTAGCTTATCAGCCGCTAATTGTCGGTTATGTATACGTCGCGCATTAGACGAGACTATGTGCGCGCGCGCGCGTCTCTCGCTCGCTCCGTGTACGCGTCTAATAAATAATTCACGCGCACATAGCCATACGAGATATGCCCTGTGGGAGAGACGCCTGGGGAATGCCAGACGGATTTCTTTTTGCGCATTCTTCGCGCCTGTCTGCAGCGCGCAGGATGTCACGCCGTACAGTTTTCTCTTGTTTTCGTGCGCGTGTGTTATACGTCCGATTAACGCATTGTGTGTCACGCACGGGACGTTGTATATGGGGGTAAACAGCCCGATAGATGGAGATACTTGTAAGGAAATATTCGTATAGTAAACTCGTCTACTGAATATAAAATTAGTTTTTTTCTGTCCAAGTAGAGTTTTAATCTGTGCTTAAAAAACTATCGAGGATTGTATTAATAAAGGATTAAGTCGTTAACAATAATCTTAATCATCTTTAAATTATAAAAAACGAGAAAAAATGTAATACACCCAGTAGATACGGACGCATGGACTTCTTATGGAGCACGGGAACCGAAGCGTCGGACTACGAAAGGTGATTTCCGCTATTTGTCTACGCACCAAATTCAAATGTTCAAAAAATGATTGTTACTGAACGTAAATGTCGAAACTTTATTTTTACCACTGTGAAAAACATTTGGTCGTTTCTTGCATTTTTAAATTTATAATAATTGATTAAGCGCAAAAGTATCCATCTACTGGACTGTTTATCCCCCAACTGATAGGTTATATATCGTGCGAACCGAAATCTATCGCGTCCGTATAGCGTTGACACAGTTATCTTTGGTCTTCGGGTGCAAAATTATCCACGTTGTATATATACGGCGGCGGACTATTAGCGCGAAAGAGGATATAATCGATAAGCGTTTAGACGTCTTTTTTTATTTAAGATCGTTTAATTTTAATGCGGCTCTACACCTTGGTGTGTATATATAGGTGAAAAATTTTTAACGACTCTCTCTCTCTCTCTCTCTCTCCCTCTCTCCCCGCAACAATCACGCTAATTGATTCCTTTGAAAAATAATAACACTTCTTAACACCATCATGATAATAATCAGCGCAATTTTGTAACCTCCAACTATTAACTGACACACGCAAGACTAATTACCCGGTTTTTAAAGCGTCGTTTCATTATATATATGTATATGCAGCTATGGCTCTCTCACATCAGTGCGGCAGAGTGTATAGTATATACATGCGTATATTCCGCGCGGGATCTCTTCAATTTGCTGATGCCCCGTAAAAGCCGCGCGCCCGCGACTAATGCGATAAAAAAGGGAAGGAAAGAGGAGGCTGGCTGTGTAGGAAAAAAATTTATTCGCGAGAAAATTGACTATACAATAAAATGATACTCTCTTTCTATCTCCCTTAAAAACCGCAACCCGCGAGTCCATTAGCTTAATACACACAGCGATCGAGAAATCGATTATTCCCGAGAAAACACACGGAGGCGCGCAGGGCCAATTAAAAGCAAAGAGAAAAGAGGATATAGACGAACGAAAAAAGACATGCACACAAATAATACAAAAGCAGCGTATATAACACAACGCAGCAGCAGCGGACGCGGAGACCATGCGTAAATACGTATATACACAGAAAAAGCGAGAATCGAGCTCGAGAGTCGTTGGCAGCGCGCGTATATATATCCGTTCGTCGGGAAAAATTACGTATGCGCGCAGCTGGCCCGTCGTTGCTCGGGCCCCTGAATATACAGCCGTACAGTGTAGGCTTACGTCATCCTCCATCGTATATAATACGCTTCCATAGCTCGGCGTGCCCGCGTTCCTGCGTCTCGATTTTTCTCGCAACGCGAGCCCTCTTTCTTTTGCGGCGCGTCGCGAGCGATTGAGTAGCGCTAATTGAAAGACTCGTTAATCGCTCGTATAGCGCTCGCGCGATTGGGTCGCGGCGTATATACGGCGCACTGATTTTCCGCTCGTGTTATATATACTTAATATTATCGTTCCTCGTCCGTCTCGTTTCGAGTGCGCCGAGTGCATAATTGAATTTGAGTGAGCGATGCCTTTCATTAGCCTGCGCGACACGTGTATAAAGCGCCGCGCGATCGATTTTATTCTTTAATGAGCTGCGGTCACCAGTCGGAGCGCTAATTCGATTCGGAGCGCGTTTGGTGCGGCGCGCGTGAGAAACGAAATGTCGGGGGGTCGTTGGCGAGGTCGATGGGTTTTTATGATGATTAGCTCTTGCTTTCCCGAGGAAACTTGTCGTGCGAGGTACATATCCGCGGCGAACGTGCCGCAAGCGTCTTTTGACGTATGTTTTTAAATTTTAACGTGTCTCATGGTAGCGAATCATACAATAGAGCTGCTATAAGAACTTAATGCGTATGAATTTTTGAGTTACACTTCATTGAGTTGTATCGCGAAGCGAGGAAAATGACCCGAGCTGTAAGGAACGAATCAATGAGCCAGTCCATAAATCCCTTCCATTCCCAAAATTATACCGCTTGTCATTATTCTTATAAGTACACTCTTGCCACGAGCGATAAATTAATTTGCGAGAAACTCGCCGAACGAATTGGCGTCGGGTTTTTTTTTCTCTCTCCGTCTACAGGCCAACAGCGTATACGTATACACGCGGTGTAGTCATCAATTAAAGTTTGCATCGAGTTTGTCAAGAGTTCGCGTTTTTTTCTTCTTGTTTACCCTTGATAAGTTTAACGAAGCACGTATTAAAACTCTCGCGAGTGTTACGCTCTCTCGCCGCGATGTTTATTGCCACGCGATTCGGGTACTTCCTCTTACAAGACCGCATGCGAAAGTGAGATCTCTTTGTTCCGAGATCACTGACAGCTCAGCGAAAAAGCACATATGAAGCCATTTAGTCATACTGTAATGACGCGCGCGCGCGAGCCCGAGCTCTGGGAAAACTCCGGGAATCGCGATACATTGAAAATCTATTCCGTGTAACGCTGCAGTCTAAAGTTGTTTTTTTTTTATTTTCGCACAGGCGCGAATGTGTGTGAGTCTTCGGGAAGAAGCCAAGGTTTTCCGTTGCATTTTTTTTTTTTTGTACTCCCGTTACGGTTGTTCGAATTTTCACATGCGGCATAACGCGCGACCTCACGCGCAAAAGACGCAGTTTCATTATACGCAGTTTAGCTGTGCTGAGAGTTAATAATTTTCTAATTCGAAAGTATTTTAGTTCGATTGACTGCTGATATACCTTCGAGTATACTAAACTTTAGTTTTAGATATGAATCAAGTCGTAAAGAAAACCTGCGACAAAGCTATATTTATGATTTGTTCCTATTTGAAAAATTAGAGTTAAAATCGCTTCAGAAAAACTTTGACCAGAAACTCTAACTCACAATTCCAATCTTATGGTGTATTAGACAAACAGTCATTTTTTTCTCCAATTAATGCAATAATATTATTCGTTGAGGGTGCAACCGTCCACGAGAAAATTTTCGTAGACGGGCAAATCTCGCACTTAACACCCACTATCCACAACGCAATATATTACAGTTGACATCCGGCACAGCACTAGTAAAATAACGTCGACTCCCGTTCGCTTCGAAAATATCGGAGTCGAAGCTCCACTAATTTGTCGCCAGCGATCCGTGTTGTGCAAACTCCAGCCGCGCATATAGGTGACTTTTCCACTCTAGCGATACGAAAATATTGAACGAGTTTCAATATTGTCCTTTCGCTGTGCTTTGCTTCCGACTGAAGCTGCTCGCGATTGTTCGCGTCAAGTCGCTTATATCAATATATAGACGATGTTAAATTCGCAATTCCAAAACGAATCGACGTAAGGTTCGAACTGCGCCTGACTCACGCGATGCCGCGATGAGTAATCGATCGTATATCAAGAATTTATTTTCAACTGCGACAGTACATTTTTTACGTATATTTTCGCGAGAAAAATACTGCACGCACACAGACGCTCGGCTTTGAATTTATGTACATTCGAAGAAGTTCGTTGGAAAGAAGGTGTGTGCAGCGCATGTATATATAGAGTATCCTAGCCGGAAACGGCGGATGCTCGAACATGCCTCCTCCATCTAGGGGCATTTCCTTAATGGACTCTAGAGCAGTGTAAGCGCGCCATGGGAAACCATTGGCCCCTATGGAGCTCTCTATAATAAACGTATATCTGTGTAAGTGTATATACACGAGGTGCGCGTCTCGAAGTTCGCGCAAGAGCCCACAGACGTAAGGCAGCGAAAACAAGGAAGACGACGACGACGACGAATGAAATAAGTTGGGCCTTCGGACGTACGTGTGTACGTTATGTGCATGCACTGGTGTATACATGCATAAGTAGAAGTACAGTGTCCGGGATGGGACTTGAGCTTACATATACAGCGAGAATCGTGTCGCGCGCTTGTTCTCACGTTTGGCTTGCGCGCCAGCAGCAGCTACCGGCATGCAGGATAGCGCTTTATCGATTGATCGTCTGCAGCTTACTTTTCTAATTACACGGATCAACAGATCGTAGATTGTACACTGTACAAAAGGCCAACGCTCTCGTCGATGCACATACATCTATATCGTAGCACAGCACCAGGCGGATCATCCGAACAATCGCTTTATATAAATAATCACTCGCGGCGACGATTCCACCGCCGTATAGACGCCTCGCGAAGAAAGCTCCAGTGCTCGCGGAGCAAATATATAATATATAAAGTTCCGCTCGAGCGATCGCTCTCCGCTCCGCGCGCTCGGCTCCAAATTGAACGCTCGCGCAAAGAGGGTCGGTGACGTCAAGCGATTTAAAAATATCTTCGCGTTCGTAAGCGCGAGCAGCATCAGCAGCAGCAGTAGCGGGCATATACGCCACGCGATGGTGGAGTGTATACGGCTCTCGAGACAAAGGGCCGGCGGCATAAAGTGCGCGCGCGGGTCGAGACAAAAGATTTTCTCGCTCGCGCTCCGAGCGCTATACTTGCGGCGGAGGGAAAAATATCCCATTTCCGAGCAAACAAACCTCTCGGCTAATCGGCTCGCTCTCTCGCGGGCTATATCGCGTGTCTATATACCCCTAGGTCTAATTATAATGACCCACAAAGCGCGTGTGCGGCGAGCGCACTCGCGATCGCGCCGCATTCTATTTCGAATCCTCGCGCGCGCGCGCCTTCGAGATTATTCCGTCGCCTTGATTTATCGGGATGCGTATGCCGAGGCCTATCGATCCGCGCGATCATTTTCCTTCCGTCTCTCAGTGCGTTCGAATCTGCGCTAAGAAACTACATCAGCTCTTGAAATGATATAGGGAAATATGACAGTATTGATAGGCTTGGTAATTCTTGCATATATGTTTTTATATATCTATGACGTTTCTGTATGTTTGTTTATGGATGAAAGTGTACGAGCATTTTATTTATAATCTCACTGAGCAATCTGTGATATTGTTTACTGTACGTGATATATATATGTATCAAATTTCTTTCTAACAAGTGCAAAATAAATTCTATTCTATTTCCATTCTATTATTTTCATTCGATATATCGATCGCTATACCTTTGATGATTACTCACTCGATCGGCTGTATATATCTCGACGGAGAATATCTCGGAGGCGCCGGCCTTCTATCTCTTAATTTCGATCGTATGCATCAGCCGCCCATATACATACGTATATTGCATATATTACGCATATATACAGCGTCGCCGGTCGCTCGCGATGTGCCTCCCACCCACGTGCGCGCGATCGCTCATGCGCACTGCGGCCGCGTCTCGACGCGCGCTACTGCAAGCTCTCCGCGCGGCGAGCGTTAAGTTCCCTCTCGTCGCGAAGCCCGCAAGTACTCTGTGCTCGGGAGAAAATCCGGTGGACAATAAAAAGTCGGCGATAAAGTGAAAGGAGAGGATCTCCCGTCTCCGTCGGCCCGCATGCACCTGTCCCGCGGGAATAGCACGCGCGCGCGCGCGAGCACGCATGACCGGCCAATTCGGCCGCGAATTACGGCCGGAGGCGATTTACGCCCTGCCAATTACCGGATCTCCGACGCTTACTCGCTTCTCTTTAGCTCTTTTTATCTCCGTCGCTTTGTCTCTTTTTTATTCCGCGCGCTCTCGTTCGGCTGTACTTCGGCTTCGTTTTTTTCACTTCGATCGGGGGAACGCGTCGACGTTGTTTGGAGAAGGACCTTTTCGCTCGGCGAGCCTTCATTGAGATCTCCTCGTGGCCATGGAGATGTATATGCGCTGTTTCGACGGGGAGAGAGAAATTTCGAGCCTCATATCTCGTCTCGGCGTTGACATCGACTGCAATCATCCGTCCCGTCGTGTATTATTACGCTTGATTCGATATCCGTTGAGACTTTCTTATATAGAACATTCGCTCGGCAGGTGAGCCGAGCGAAGAATGTGCCCGAAAGCCCCTATATATAACGCGTATAATTATACCCGTAGTCGCGTCGCCTCCGCGGCTGCTTAGAAAATATCGAAAAATCGCCGCGACGATAGTAATCGCGCCAAAGCGAATGTCACACGACGTTCCCACGCGCAGAAGACGACGACAATGCGACGACTCGGACGAGCACACGCGCGCTCGAAGAATAAACATAGGAAATTCCTCGGCGATCGGCTGGAACACTCGAAAACACCTGCGCGTCTCGCGGTGTCTAATCGCGCCACGCATCGGCTGTATATATCTATATGGATGCGTGTACAGGACTATATGCGCGACTCCGAGAGCGGCAATTAATAAAGAGGAAGAGAGTCCGTCATTTGTATACTACCCGCTTGCTGCGACTTCCCTTCACGTGTTCCCGACTACGCCTATATGTGTGTGTATGTGTGCGAGTATACAGTAAGTTTTTATTATTTGGTTCAATGAGAACCGAAGCGGGTGTACGACGTCGCGCGCGGAGAGCGTTATAATATATATTTGCATAACGGCTGAGCGCGCGCGTTTTACTTTCTCATATGCTTTTTCGTGACAATTTATTGCGGGAAATAAAAATTTACGGCGCTGTTGGGTATTTTTGTCTTTGCCGAGGCGCCGTTATTAAAAGTGTTATTCGCTTATGCGATAGAAGACACTGTTATATATACGTAATATATACAGATACAGATACGCATATATACTCCGACAGATGTATCCCCCCCTTCTCTCTCTCTCTCGCGTGCGTATAGTAATACACCCCCCTCACCCCCTCGGAAAATAGTAGTAGGAAATTTTCCCAGTTAAATTCGATCCTCCTCGCGTCCTCTCTCTCTCTCGATAGACATCGCGCGAGCGCTTACCATAATTTTCTCCACAGGAGCATAAGGAAAGAAAGAGCCGCCCTGGACAAAGGCTCGCCGGAGACATCCATCACTTCTCGGGTTATTTCGGCGAGTCGTCCCCCCACTCCCTCCTCTGCCACCCTCTCTATCTCTCTCTATCTCCGCTCTCTTTTTCTCCCCCGTTCGCAGACTGCGCTCGCGCTCGCCGCGCTCAATTTCCATGACGAGGCGAGATATTGAGACATTGGTCCTCCCGTATTGGAGCCACGGACACGGGGCTAAATCAATGTAGGACATTTATATTGGCGGCTCGGGAGGAAATCGCTGACTCTCCTCTCCCTCACTTCCACTCGGAGCCGCAGGAACATCCTCGGACATATTAAGATTTCTGATACGACGCCTCTCTCTCTCTCTCTCTCGGTCGGGCGGGGACATTTTTATTATTCCAAGCGCGCGGGACTCTTTTTTTCGGCGCGGGAAATAAAATTTCCGAACAGCCGCTGCTGCTGCTGCTACTGCCCGGAGCGCTCTTTCTTACGCGCCCGGAGATTAATATCCCTCGGTATTCGAAAATGCGGATACGCCGTGCGGAGAAGTGCAGCAACAGCAGCAGCAGCAGCAGTAGTGTCGTTCTTATACGCGTGGGTGTTTTAATATCTCTAAAATCGAGCTAAGATTTTCATCGATTAGAATAAGATACATAGTAATAAGTTATTTTAACTCCCGAATGGTCGGCGATCGACTTTTTTTTCAAAAATGTATACACCCCAAATTTTCATTTGTATATATTTTCAGGATATCGAGGAGCCTTTTTAAAGAAAACACACTTTTTGCGTATCTCTCGCGAATCCATACCCTACACACGTATCTAATTATTCCAGATACCTGCCCATGTCCGAGTATAAAGTAGTCGTAGTGGTACTAGTAATAGCCAGTAGTATACAGAAGCAGTAGTACGACTCGAGACCTGATTTACTGCCGCCAGGTATTTACGGCGCGTTTGCTCGCTTTTTTACCTTCTTGATATGTCAACTGCGTTTCCAATAGAATATTCCAGGGGAGCCTTTTTAACATGCCGCTCTCGCGTAGTGTATATACTATATATATTATATACATATAGGAAACTTTATCTCCCCGCGCGCAAAAAGTCTACAGGCGAATATACATCAACAATTGCGAATTTGTATCATGAAGAATCGGAGAACGCGCGCTTAATTATGACACACGGATTCAGTGGAGCGCGCGCCGCGATATTCAAATGAGCGACGGCCGACGACGAGATCGGGATTGCGCTGAATTGGCTCTTATCAGTCGGCTGAATATTTATCGATATGCAGCGCGCGCGCGCGCCGACGACGACGACCGCCGAGACGCGGTGCACCCTTGTGTATACATATATTTATGGATGTAATACATTATACATGTATATATTGTATATCTCGATCCTCCGTCTGTCTTATCGAGGCTATACCAATCGACCGGGCGATCCATTAGCAATTAAAAGGTTCGCTCGTTTATCGGGGCGGATTAGCCGGCTGATTTTCTTTCCCGTAATGATGACGCTATATGGAAAAGGAAAAAAAAGAAGCAGCCCATACGTCGCCGTGCGCGTGTATATATAGGTATATACGTACTCTGCTCCGTCGGAAAGAGAGCCAGCCGCTTTACGTCTATCTTATCGGTTGCGGCGAGCACATGTTGATAAAGCCAACCAACACTTTTTGGAGCGTGTGCTTTAACCGTGGATGAAGGATGTTTCCGGAAGCTCGAGGAATTTTTACGATTCCAGATGCATCTCTATAAACCGGAGTAGATCAGCCTCATGCGTGTGTACGAGGGAGATGAGCTCTGTAATACAGTCGTTTGAGCGTATCTTTTGATAATCAATGAGTTCGAAGGAAGTGTAGGTAGAAAAAAGGCAAAAAGCTTTTTGGGGCTGCATATCTGCATTGGTACGAACCAAAGTTGACGTGCATGTGCGTAACTATATGTGAAATGTGTATTTACGAGAAATTTACGTCTCTGAGTTACAGCATACGGCATGGCGGAACCACAGATATTTTGGTCCTTTCAGAATCGGACAAAGAGTGTCCAACATAATAGTCGATTCTCCCCAAGCTTCTTCCCTATACAAACAATTAAATTTTCAAAATTTTCACAATATCATCGCAAAAAGTATACAGCGCAGACCGCGCGAGTAAAGAGAATCGCGAAACCCTTAACAAAACACACCATCGACAATGACGAACGCAGAGCTCGCGTTGGGCAAAAGTGTTTTACTCCATATGCCCGTACAGATTGTACATCGTGTATCTATACATATACATTATAGGTGCATGCGTATATGTGCCGAGCAAAACGCGAGAGTAATGAGAGACGTGGCCTCGCGAGGAATGCCGGCAGCTCACGACCAGTTTCCTTTTGCTTATCACGCCGGACTAATCGCACCTATAGCTCCAGCTCTCTGCGCGCGCGCTCAGCGAATTTTTACCGATTCGCAAATTGCTCCTAACGAAGTAGTGCGCCTCCGGTATACAGTACACACACACACACACATGCGCACAATGAGAAGCAGATGGACTCGGGATAAAGCCGGGCTCGCTCTCGACACCGATAATAGGAATAGGAATAGAAGCGAGGCAAGAACCGTATATACAACCGCCGTCTTTCTACAGTATATACAGGGACGTATGCGAGAGAAGTGAGCTTGTACATTTATTTACGAGTATTGAGTATGTGTAATGGCCAAGTCCCCGCCGCCGCGGACCGAGAGTATGCGCTATATAACGGAGATCAAACGCTCTGTGTATAATCCTTCCACTCTGTCTCTTTTTCGTTATTTATTGTCGCTTTACCGCGCCGCGCGCGCGCGCGCATCAGCCGCCTGGTATATGCAGTATAGTACGCTATATACAGTCCCCGCGTGCGCTGTAATTATTTTTTCTTTATCTGGTTATAGACGAGCGCTCGTATAGTCGTCGCACACTTTGCGCGCCTATCTCTAAGGACGCGCTGCACGACTCGGACTTACACACGTATATGCGTTATATGTGGGGAGAGCAGAAGCATCCCCCCCATCTCTCTCTCTTTCTCAACGTGCGATATTGCTCGTCAGAGGATAATCTTCTTTCGATTACTAGGCGTCGTAACGAGATTAGCCTCCACTAGCGTCGTCGAACTTTGCGGCGATAGGCGATATTCGAGAGGCGAGAGGAGAAATGAAAGGGCAGTGTATATATACGCGCGTACGTAGTGCATAGTATATATATATAGCGGCCTGCAGGAAAGGAGCAGGCGAAGCAAATTAATATCGCACTTACTTGGGCATTATCTCGCGAGAAAGCGGCTTCTGCGAGACTGCAAGTGGGGAAAAAAAGAAGGACGAGCGAGAAGAGTCCGGTCTCTCTCTTGCCGGAGTGTGTGTGTGTGTGTGTGTGGATTTAATAAGTGGGATGTGTACGAGCGGAGGCAGCGACCGATTAGTCGGTGTCTTCCAAACCAGTTTCTCCGCAGCGACACCCACTATATCCCTCCCCGATCGATAGCGTCCTCCACCTCCTCCTCCTCCTCTTCCTTTTTGCCTACTCTACTTCGCTTCATTCATAAATCGCACGATTGATGCGCGCTCTAATCCGCACGTGAGTCGCCGAGAGAACTACAACGCGAGATCAAGGGGCCGAAGCGCGTGTAATAAGCTTTTCTACGAGATTCGCGCTCGTTGTATTTATTTACTTGCATGTTTATCGCTAAATTTTTGTAATATATTTCGAGAGCTGGATTTAACTGCGGGAGGTCGAGCGGAGAAATATACATGTCAGATTTTTGAATTAAGTGGGCTGTGCGTATGCTGTATTTATATATATACCTATATACGACATATACGTGTATAGCGCGTTCACTGTTGCGACGCAGTTGCCGCTATACCTTTGCGCCGCGCTCGCCGATATAGTTTTTATTAAATTTCGACAAACTTTAACTTCGCTTTAACTTTCGCTGTGTTAAACTACTACACGCCATTATGTGTTATAACTACTAGTACACGACGTGATATCATACTTTTAATTTTAACCAAATCCTGCAAATTGATTGAGTTATATCCTCAATTCACAATTCGAAAATATCGATTATTCGAAAAATTCCAACGCTGTCTGTTTTGAGAAGAAACATTTTCCCAGATCATTAACCGCTCGATATTCCGGATTTTAAAGCGCTCCGTTCTTTTTTTCCCCGTCGCACACACACACACACACACACACTTGAGAGAGTCTCCCATTTCTACGCCAGAGAGAGTGTATTATTTTTACCACGTATGCGAGATATCTTTCGGACAGCGTCTTATACACACATATATTTTTTCCTACATTTTCGAAACTCACGTCTCTGTCTCTCTACCCTCGTTTCAGGGGGCACTTCGAGCCTCCTATATAGATAAACGGAGTCTTTCTCTCTCTCTCTCTCTCTGTCTCTCCCGCCTCGGATTTCCTGCCCGCACACAAGCCACAAGTATACAAAAGTATATACACAATCCAGTTTCGCGACGGCATTGTAAAACGCTCGCTCGCTCGTGCAGACGTACACAGTATAATCGCCGCGCTGCCGAGAGCTAGAGCGGCAATAAAAACGTATTGACTAATCCGGGCGATTTCGAAAATTTTTACGATAATACAACGGAGAGCCCGGCGCTCTCGACCATATAATGCTCGGCGACTGCGCCGCTCCGAAAATTGCCAGGCGCACAGTAGCGCACGTCATAATACACGTACGTATGGCAGTGGCTGGAGAAGGCCTTACATATTATAGCGAAGAAAAACTTTCGGGATATGTGTAGAAGCGCAGGAGAGCACTGCGCACAGATCGAGCAGCGCATCTCATCCTCGGCTTATAATACGCATAACTCGTGTGGACCCTACACAGTAGTATGGTATACGCTATATGTATAGTAATATACAGCAGCGCAAGCAGCAGCAGCAACGGAGAGAAAGAAAGAAAGAGAATAACGCTCCGGCGGCAGGCAAAACGCGCGCGCTCGGTTCATTGGTCGAGCAGCAGCAGCGGCGGCGGCGGCGGCGACGGCGGCGGCGGCGATCCCTTCCCCTCGCTCTCTTTTCTCGTCCGTCTCGCTCGCTCTTCTATGCGCCGGGGGAGTCGACACCCCTCTCTATACATATATATATATACCTATATACGCAGCGCGCGCGTCACACAGGCGTGAAGAGCAAACGAATGAGAGAAATAGCGGTAGAGGGAGAAGGGAAGGAGAAAGAGAGAGAGAGAGAGAGATGACTCTCGTAGTATAACGCCACGAGCGAGCGCCAGTCGTGCGTCAGGTCTCGTCTAGGGAGCCTCGTGCGCGCCACCTCTTTCTCTCCTCGATTTCCTCTCTCGCGTGTAATAAGTAAATACGCTCCGAATATATACTCCGCCGAGCCGAGTGTGTGCCGCAGTTGTGCGCGTGTCGTGCGTAAAAAAGTGCAGGAAAAATCGGAGCGCGACGCCAGCGCTGCTCCTCGTCGTACAATCACCGAGAGCCGAAATCTCTCGCGTGAACGCTGTGCCCCTGCGCGAGAAAATCTTCCGAGGAGCCGAGCTGCCGAGGAGAAACTTACCCCGAAATTTCCTCTCGCTCTCTCTCTCTCTCTCATCTTACTCGCGTTAGCGAGGGAAGTTTACTCTCCTGCCATACCGACGCCCATCTCTCTCTCTCTCCCTACCCCTACTCGCTCTCGCTCTCTTCCCCCCGTCGGCGACTGTACGGCGTTTTTCCAGCGCGCTCCCGCCGCGAAACTTTCGACTCTGCGTCTCGGAAAAGCAGTGCGGAGCCGAGGGTCGTGTGCGCCTTCTCTCTCTCTCTCTCCGGAGGGGAAACTCGTGAGCGAGCGAGCGAGCGAGAGAAAAAAATGTGGAGGGCGAGAAGGGACGCAGCGGCAGCAGTTCACTAGTACGCGAGCGACCGCACGAGGAAAAGTACAAAGCGACAAGTGGAGAGTGGGAGAGAGCACAAGGCAGCAGCGGCAGCGCTTTTCAACTCCGGGGAGAATCGGAAAATAATACGAGGAGTCACCTCTCGGCCTGTCTCCGCCGTTATACAGCCTTATTTTACTCGCCTCGTCAAGTGACGAAGAAGAAGAAGAAGCGGCGGCAGCAGAAGAAGAAGGAAAAAAATAAACGAGTGCGCGGCGTGACAGCCGAGTCGGCAGTGATGATATACAGCCCGCTATCAGTGAATTTTTAGTTCCAAAAGTATCTATATAATATATACCTATACACGAGGAAAGGGAAAAAAAAGTGCGCGCGCAGAGGGCTGTATATGTATATATAACCGGCGAGTACTGTATGCATATATATACCGCGAGCTATATGCGCGTTAATATGTTAAGTGCAGCGTGACACAGATATCCAGTCTCGCGGCCAGACTCCTGGCAGAGTCGTCCCGAGCCCGAAAGTGCTTCAGAGAGAACTCGGCAGCGTTGCCAGTTCGAGCCAGCCCGCTGGAGCCCGCAGAGATGTTCGCCAGTCCCGCGGACTACGACAACAATTGCAAAATGGTACACGCGCGCATTTTTGATTTTTTTCTTTTTTTTTTTTAAACAAAAGCTCTTGTCGTTCGAATTCCCCCGCGCTTATTGCGGCAGAGCTTCGGCGAACGAGGATAAATCTCGAGGCGGAAAGGTTTCGTTGGCAGACGAGTTCGGAGCCAAGTTAGGAGCTTCGCGCGCGTTTATACGGAGGAGGAGGAAGACGATGAAACGGTCGGAGCGCCGCAGTCAGTATAGTCGGTATAGGCCGCGGCAGGAAAAGAGCAAAAAATATATTCGCGCGCGCGCGAGCGAGTTTAGATTTGTGCTTTTAATGAGTCACGCGCGTGCGTCGAGCCTCGTTGGCGCGGAGAGCATCGTCGGTTTCCCGCGGCGGCGGATGAAACGAGAAAACGCGATGGGCTGCTTAGATTAGCCGCTCGCGCTTTTTAATTGGCCGTATACGCGCCGCATTCTGATTTCGACGCGCGCGCGCGCGCTTGCTCTAAACTGCATTTTTATTGCCCCCGGTTATTTTCTCGGCGCGATGATCATCGCTGATTTCCCCCGCTTTTGTGCAGCAGCGCTCTTGATTGACGCCACGATTAATTTGGCTAATGGCGAGTTATACACACGTACTGTTCTCGGTACGACGATGTCGTGTGCTTTGTCGAATTTTTATCTTTCGAGGTTAAGAATTCAAATGCGTCGAGCGAAGCGCAGTCAATTAGAAGGATGCGTTATATGTATATATAGGATTGTAACGATGACCTATTAAAGAATGGAAAGAAGGCTGATTCTTTGCTATCTGTGTTTTTTTTTTAAGTGGAAGATTTGTTGCACATCGTGCAAGATTTCTGAACTCGTTTCTGAATCAATTTTGATACAGATCACTCTTGCTAGATGACGTGCGTGAGGAGCTGGAATTTTATGTGTAACTTACTTATAAGAGTAAATATCAGAGTTGATTATATATTGTGTTAATTCAATAAGTGAATTAAAAATTCAATTCCTCGAGATTATAAGTCGCAGGAAAAAAATCATTTTAAAATCGTCACCTTAACTACTGCGCAACATCCAATTGCCCCGGAGATTGGCCCACTAGTAATCTGATTACGCGACGTGTAACATGCAGGGGAGTCTTATAATATAAAACCGCACTGCCAAACACAATAGATCGATCGCCATTCCATTTTATATCCTTAAGGATTTTCCCCTAATAATAATGAGATTTCGCTTACTGGCTTGTGTGGTACACTGAAAAGTTCCACCCCTCGTTTTCTCCGCACCACAAAAGCATCCGTACATACATACATGCATACACACGTACAGACGGACGAAGAGGTTTTGACGCGCGAAATCTTAAAAAGCCGCAGCGGCGGTGACGGTGCAAATAAAGGGCCTGCAAAGCTCCCGCACACCCGACGAAGGTATACACACACATGTAAACGCAGGCGCACGTGCGCGCGAGAAAAAGCTTGCGCCCACCTATACGCTCCTGTATACATACATTGTACACGTATATACAATGTATACACACCGACGCAGTGTGACGGGGGAGTCGGTCGCGTGCCACCTCCGAAGGAAATAATTAAAGTGCAAACGCACAGCCGGAGAGATCTCTCATTCTCTCTCTCTCAATCGAGATTCCAAAGCGGCGATTACCAGCGACGTTGTATTATACGCGTCGGGCGCGCGGGGGCACGTGCCGGCGCGGAAACAATCATTACACGCTCGCTGGTTAGCCGCGAGCGAGCGAGCGCCGACACGCGGCCTATCTTTTATCGTTGCGCGTGCGAACACATCGTTTATACGTATGTGTATAATGTGTATACAGTTATACACTTATACGATAGGAGCAGAGACAGGGATATAAGCGTTATAATGTAATATACAGTAATAGATGCGGCGCAGGCGATGATCCACCGCCGTGATTTCCATGATACATAACGACCACAATGTATAATAATCCTTACGTGTGCTTTCTCTGTTTCAGTACGGGTCTGACGAATTCGGACAGGACTCGCCGAGATACACGTCGCCGAAGGCGGCTGCTCTCTACGCGGATCCCTACTACATCGGTAAGTTCCTCCGGAACATCTACTCCCCCCCCCCCCTAACGCTTTACCGGTATATACGCGATCCGCAATTATTCATCGTTAGCGTACTATATATACGCTCTGGAGTGCACTCGGGAGTGCACTATATATATATGCAGGCTTCGCACGCATTCGAGAATCAGCTGTTGCCGATCGCGCGGCGCAAGTTCCCTCTATATAATTCCCTGAAATACGAGACAATAAAGTGTCGCCTTCCGCGGGAGTCTCTTATACACATACTTTACAAGCGATAATCGGCTTAGCCGAGCGGAGAGTGCCGCGGATCTTCCGCTGCGCGCCCGTCGGCACATCGCGTCTTCTTCTCACTCTTCGCGCTTTTTGCACGTTCTTATTACGCATAAACGTATACCTTTGTCTTTTCTCTTTTCTCCAGTCGGTTTTCCATCAACGCTCGGTCGCAGTATATCTAACATATATATATAGTTGCACACATTCGCCGCGTTCTCGCTTCTCCGAATCGCGGAGATATAGAAGGCTCCCAATGTGAGCGTCTGCAGAGCGAAAGAAGAAGAAGAAGAAGAAGAAGAAGAAGCCGGAAAAATCGGGACGATTTATATTTCTCTCGACTTTTGTATCGAACTCGCGCGCGCGCGTGCCTTTGTGACGCGCTCGAGCCTGAAAGCGGGATATAGAAGAGAAGCGAGAAAGGAAAAAGCGGAGGGATATAAGTCACGATGGGAGCGGCGCGCGGGCGGCTGAGAGAAAGAAGCGATCTCTCGCTTTTCGGAAAAATCGGAGAAAACTTCCTGAGCGCGCGGAGTACAGAGCGAGAGAGCCTGCGGGGGGGAGCGGGCGATCGCCTCGCCTCTCGCGCGCAATTTTCTTCTTTCATCCGCGTGCAGAGAGTATAAATTTTTCCGGGCCCTGTGCAACCTCTCTCGGGCATCCTCTTCCATTCAGTGGTGCGCTATTATACGTATATACTATATACAATTATACACTGTATCGGATACAATGCGTGCGCACCTCGTCGATCGTCGGAGCCCCGCTCTCTGATGTATAAATCTGTCAATTATATATAATGAAAATATCCGGGCCGCCGCGTTCGTAAATCAAAGGTCGGAAAAACAAGGAGAGAGTTCGTCCGGCGATCGTCGTCGCGCGGAATATTTCATTAAGCCACTGGCAACGGTCCCTCGTGAAATTTTCGCCCCGGCCCAGAAGAGAAAAGTTGAAAACTACCCTCCTGGTGTGTGTATACGGAGACGGCGCGAGAGCGAGAGAGCCGACGAGATGTATTATAGATGAGAGAGAGAGAGAGAGAGGTTGAGCCGGAAAAACTTTGCCGTGTCGGCCGAGAGGACACATTCGAGTCTCTAGGAAGTGTGTATAGCTATACAGGTGTGTTTGGCCCAGCCGTTCTCGTCCCATATACCCTATCGTCCCACTACACGTACACACGCGTTCCACGTAGTTTGGCTTACTTCTCTCTATCTCGCCTCTCTCGCACTTTGGCTCCGCGCGAAATTATATATCAGGATCCCGGCAGCGCGGCGTATAGAGCGAAATACAAGCCGGTCTTATTGCCGTTCTTCGCCAACTCGAATGATTATTAAAAAAATAGTATATACGAATAAATAAAAAGAGAAAATAATTAAATAAATAAGCAAAACTTGCTACACCCCATAACAAGTTCGGCGCGTCCGAGTACACGCAACTGTGATTAACGTAGCTCGGGACCTCTTTGCAGATGGCAACGCCCCAGGAACGGGCCCCGGCGACCCATGGTCCGGCGGCGGCGGTGGCGTACAGCCGCCTTACAGCGGCTACGCGCCCCCTCATCTGGCCCAACCCGCCTACCCGATGCACATACCCCACGATCCCATGGTAAGTACCGAGAGCACGCGCCTCGTTCACTCTATACAATATAATATATACAGTATACATATATATGTATGCAAGACTAAGCAAGAGCCATGGGAAGCGCGCAGCTCGAGCCGCTCGCCCGCGCATCGGGTTATCGAGAATCGAGATTCCCAAAAACGAGATGCCCCGCGCGTAGGAGTAAAAAAGAGCGCGCGCGTAAGAGGAGGAGGAGGAGGAGGAGGAGGAGGGGTAAAATGAGTTGGGAGCTATGTTCGAGGGAGAGAGAGAGAGAGAGAGCGGAGGCCCCTACTTCCCAAGCGCTCGCCTCGACCAGCTGGCACGGGGGAGAGAGAGAGAGAGTCGCTGCCGATGCTCTCTTCTCTTTTTTGGACCACCCTGTGGCTTCGCCTCGGGCCACTGCACTCGGCAGCCGCCGGCAACGCGGCCATCAGAGACAATGTCCTAGACTGCAGTTGAGAAACACTGTTCGCCCATATAACGCGGCCCGAGTCTCCGCGTACATGTATACGTGTTCGCTATACATGTGCTGCCGCTGGTGCTGCTGCTGCTCTGGCCCGGCATTTTGTTTTACTTCTCTTTTACGCCGCTCGTAAAGTAAACACAGAGTTAATTAATGTTGAGTTTTCGCTGAAATACGGCTGCGCTTATTTTTACTCTCGCGGGCGCAGCGGAGAGTACGGGAGAGAGAAAAAGAGAGAGAGAGAGAGAGAGAGAGAGCAAAACTTCTGGACCCTGATGTGTACGCCGGGCTTCTCTCTCTCTTTTTTTCTCTCTATTACGAACAATTTTATATCGGAGGGGCGAAGGGGAGGGGGTTGCTTTACAATGAATACTGACACTCTTGCTTAGTCATTGCTCGTCCTCTCGACGATCGCGCGTTATTATTATTCAGGGAGAGAAAGACCTATTTCAGCGAGGAAAAATCCGACGGCGTCCAATAGAAAATGATGAGAAGTACTCTGTCGGAAGACAGTCTATTTTGAACTGAAAGGAAACAAAGGATTCTTATTCATTCTCGATATTATCATGATTTCATTATCAAGTTGCTTTTATAACTTTTCGATTGTAAACGTTAGACATGTTATCGTAATGAAGACTTATTTTATTAAACCTTAAAATAAGAAGAAACTTTCTTGAATTGTATAAGTAAAATCAATATAATGTATTAAAATCTTCATATATTTTTAATATTTAATTATCCGAGCTATACTATTATCGTCCCGGATATCCTGATATCGATTATTTTTAAAACCCTTTTATCGATTACGTTCACAGCGAATCGAAAAGGAAGCTAAAATTTTTATATTCGTTATTATTATATTTTTATATCGTTATTATAATAATAAAAAAAATGAAAGAAAATGAATTTTCTGAATTGATAATCGAGTACATTATAGTACAGAGAAATGTTTCCAAATTAGGATATGAAGAGGATAATATATCACAAGAATCATTTTTCAAGAAAATAAAATCGAGAGTAAAATTTTTACTACGAACACAAATAAACATCTAATCGTCTCCTTTTAAAGTCAAATTCGTCACCTGTTCAGTCAAGACATTTCTTCGTGATAAGGGAATCTGAAGCCTGTAGTGACCGGTCAGTAACGACGCAGCAGAAAAATACTTAGATCTCAGTTAATATAATAAATTATACAAAACCAAGAGATACCTGCTCTTCGTATTGGCATAATCTATCGCTATGAAAGGTTTGGAATCAAAATAATCAGGCGTTGTCAGTAGTAGTAAGTTACGTCAGATTACAACCACTGATTTTCGGCCAAGGTTTTCTCTCCAACGCCTCAATATTTTTATTCCAAACTTCGCATAACGAGAGATAATGCCAATACGAAGGGCAATTATCTCTGAGTTTTCCATAATTCGTCACAGTATTCGAGATCAAAGCACTTTTCTGCCGCGTCGTTACTGACCGGTCACTATGGGTTTCATACCGCCATAACAAAAGAAAGGTATATTTATCGAGGTATACACATCTAATGCTAATCAACTTTCTCTTCCCTCCCTTCCAGGCGTACTCGTCTATGTCGCCAAACGGCGAGCCGCAGGCCCAGCCGATCCTGGGCTCGGCTGTCACCTCCGCGGCCTCGCTGCCGCCGATGTCCACGTTCCGCGGCAGCGCCGCCGCGCCGAGCGCGCAACAGCAGCAACAGCAGCAGCAGCAACAACAAGGCGCCCCCTCGCCCGTGGCCACGGGTCCGCTCCAGTTCAGCCACAGCCCGGGCGCGCCGACGGCCGTCGCCGTCGTCAGCCAGCCCAGCCAAGTCGTCTCCCAGCCCGCGAGCCAGCCCCAGCCTCCGCCGCCGCCGCCGTCCGCTCAGGACACCCTCGGCAAAACACTCGCCTCCGTGGTAAGCGCCGCTTCATTTCCGCGTAAGGCGGGTAAAATTGTGTAAGCTGGATTCCGCTCCGGAATTTCTGCGAGCGACGATTCGCGGGATAGTCAGTGCCGGCACTTGGAAGAGTTACGCGCATCAATGTAAAATCTGCAATTTACGGCCCTATGAAAAGTCACTTTTTACGATAATCTCTAATAAGATTTTCCTTCGCTTTTATTGGGGATTCACGGCATTTCTCGCGTCGATTCGAGCACTTCCAGTCGTGTTTAATCGGTGGGATAAAAATACTTTGTTGTTGCAATGATTTTCATTCAACTGCTTCCTGTACTCCGTGAAAATCGAAACGCAAAGAATTCCATTATGGATAAGAATTAAGTTAAGGCTTTAAGCTTCTACCTACACGAAATTTATAGAGATACTGAAATTAAGTTTCCAAACACGATGAAACGGCTTCTATTATTCCAGAAGTATGTCGATCAGAGCCAAAGTGCAAACAATCCGAAAACAGATATGCGATCAGCACCTGGTGTTACCAGTCCTTCTCGTGTACTGTAGCTCCGAACGAAATTCTTACTGAAAACCCATGTTTTTTTTTGCTTCTCTTGCAGATTTACCCAACAGACCAATCGGTATCGAGCTATAGCAGTAATCCCTCGACGCCCGTGAGTTCGCCGCCGCCGCTGACCGGGTCGGCGCCCGGTTGGGCACCCAGTGCCGCGCCGGTTTCCCCACACCTCACGGCGGACCCGAATCGCGGAGCAATACACATGGTACGTATCGGCGCTGCCTCGCCGCAGCGATTGGCTTATTTTTCTCTGCCTCCTCAACGCTCGTCGCTCACTTTTCAATTCTTTGTCTCTCTCTCCCTCTGTCTCGTTTCGCACTTTTTATCTTTCTCGGCTTTGCTTTGAAATTTATTAAGCAAGGGTTAGATGATTTTAAGAGCGACGCGCGAGGAGGATGTTTTGATAAATTTTGTTTATAGTTGTCAAATTGCGGATGCTTTCCTACGAATTTTTTCTTTTTGTTCGATTTTGCTGTGGGATTTTGTTTTCCATGCGATTGCCATCCTCACTTATTATTTTTGCTTTGACTAATCGAATTATAATTTTGTCATCAAGAATAATCTAATACTTGGCACTGTCTCATGCATTCACGTCGATCGGTCATTTGTATCCAGTTTTTTTTTACCTTCGCAATTTTTTTTCCGTGTTCATCGTTAACTTTTTTAGCATCGATCTTTAAGAGTGGAGGAAGTTTCAAGCATCGCTCATGTTTTTGAATATTTTTTTTTAATTTTATTCATTTTTTTTTTTTTGTCAACTAAAAACAATTTATGTCTGCAAAGAAACAAATTTTCACATAATCATGCGTCTCGCACTCGCTCACTCATTTGGCCAGTAGCACATTGTGAATCTCAATCACTGCAGCTTATTGTAAAATATTTTTTTATTGTTTGTCGTGTACTTTGCGTTTGACTTGGTTGTTTTTATTTTGTTTTGTTGCGTTGGTGTTGTGTGTGAAGCCGGCGCCTGAGCTGCAGGGGGTAGACGATGCCATCGGCTTCCTTCGCGACCACTCCAAGGTGAGGATCGCAAATTATCATTTTTTTACACCCTACTCATTCTCTCACTTTCCATTTTTTACTTTTTTACTTTTTCCCCTCTTCTTGCTTACACCATCTCCGCGAGTTTTCCATCGTATTGTTCTGTTACACAAAGAAAATGGAGCTCTACGTTTTGTAATTAACAAGTTTTTTGTATGATAAAAGTGCATGCCGACTAACAAAGAAAATTAACTTTCAGCTCTACTCGAATCTCCGGGCAGCGAGGACCTCTTTCCACGTTTCTAAAATAACAATCTCGAAAGTCTATGTCCCAAATTTTAGTCAAGATCGAAAGTCATAAATATTTCAACTTTTTTTTTAACTTTCGATCTTGGCCAATGCTCATTCTTTAACTGATTAAGAAAAATATCTCAAAAGCTCGTGTGTAATCGTGTCGTTTTTTTCCGTATTCTGTTGGTGCAGGGAACACGGATGGAGGAACCATATCACATGGAGGACGCCATAAATGTCCTGAGGAACATTGCGGAAAGCCAGCCAGGCCTTCATTTAGGACCCGTTGGTCCGCACGGTGCCATTTACTCTCACACCTCCCCACCACAGTTGGACCATTTGGTGAGTGAAGCAAAATTGTCTATGAACAATGCACTCCCATTACAAGTGAATCTTTACCTAATAACTAAATTTATTGTTTTTACAGACGAGTCCACATTCGGCGGTGACAGTGTCGCAACCGCAGGGATCGTACCCAGGTCTTGCGCCAACGCCTGACACCGACGGAACCATCAAAATCGAGAGGCTACCCGTCACGAATGCCAGTAAGTTTTTGATTGGAAATGAAGTCAAATGGCAAGTGCTATCGCGATAGGCCGTGGAAACGTTTCTGTTTTTTTTTTTTTTAAATTCGCTCCAACAGTGAACAAAAACGGTCGATAGAAAGGGGACGAGGCGTTCTCGATTTGTCGCACTCGCGGAAACTAACAAGTTACGCGAACAAAGCGGCCGCGCGAGCAGGAATGTTTGAATGGCGAGCAAGAATCGCTCGATCTTTTAGTTAAATAACGCCGCGAATAGTTTCCCCGCAAAGCTGCACGGCAGTGCCTTTCGTTATTAGCAAATGAAATTCTGCAGCGCGCCTCTTAAGCCGAACGCTCAGGGCGTCAATTTTCACTCGCGACAATTATTATGCCGAGTTCCGAGTCGAATACCGATCGCCATAAACAGGCAAGGACGAAAAAAGTGAACAGAAAACCGCACTTCTGTGCATCGCGGAAAAGCAGTGGCGGCGGCGGCGGCGGCGACAGTATCCGCAAAGGGCAACAGAAAAAGAAGTCGGAACGCGTTATACGAAAATGCGATGCACATCGAGACTCGGATTCTTGCGTCGGCATAATGAATCGTGTACTTGGCAACTCTAGGAGGGATAATAAAGGTGCCGATACTCGACTGCCACGTACGCTGCATCGTGTGATTTATCTAATGCTACCTTATTCGGATAACTCGGCTCTTTCCGCGCTCGCCTTATTCTTCTCTGTTTTTTCTCCTTTTTTCAATGCAGCGGCCGTGATCGCGCGCGCGCGATGCACCTGGGACTTCGAGGCAAAAAAAAAAAAAAATAAATAAATAAAAATAAAAAACTGACCGATGCTTCACAAGGAATAACAACCGATTCACTAGATGAGTTTCAGTTCACTTTAGAAATCTTATAAATGCAAAAAATGAAGAGATGTCTTTAACGTAATTAAATAAACTTATCTGCAGCGCTTTTGTTATTTTGACGACATTGTAACATTTTTTTTCTTTTTTTTTAAATACATGAACAATTCTCATTAATGCGCAGAATACATCACTGTAGAAAAAAGGAAAGATCCTCCTGATAGTAGCGGTGGTGAAACCAAGCCTTCCAGCAGTGAACTAGCTGCAGCAGTCATTGGTACAGCTCAAGTGAACTCAACTTCGCAAGGAAAGGGAACAAAACGATCTCGTCGATAGTAAGTGTTTTTACCATTTGTGGATTATTCAAATCCGTCAAAATGTTTTAACGTAATAATAATACGAACATGAACATCCATTAACTTCATTTATTTATTTATTCACTTATTTATTTGAACATCAAAATAATCATGCAATCTTATTGCGGTATAATACGTTACTTATACGGTAAAATACGTTATTATTCATTTGCTGTTCGATAAAATTTTACCTTATACGATCGATATTAGTAAGTTATTGCAGAGACGGTATTTAAATAATGCGCTTGTATCGTTAAAAATTGAGAAAATGATATGTTCGTACCACTAACCTGCTATGTTTTGCAACTTGTTGTTCGAGCGCCGATGAAGACTGCGACGATCCCGGCACTAAAGCAGTGCGTGAAAAAGAACGTCGTCAGGCCAACAACGTTCGCGAAAGGTTAGTGAACACACGCAATACGCACTTGGATGCATTTTGGTAAAAAAAGTATATTCTCCTACTGATTCTTTGTTCTGAACTGCCATCAATATTTACTCTGAAATATGTGCAGAAAGAGTTGAATTTAATTCAAATTGAAACGAATATTTGAAATAAATACATATAGCTTTAACTGATTAATTTCTGAATAGATCAAATGTAATGTTTCGATTGGCAGTGAATTCTATGTAAACCTATAATCACTTTACACTCTCAAGGCCCGTATTCAGACGTCATAATTAAAATGCTGCTGGTTTAACGAATAAAAATGTGACATGAGAATGGCAAAAATATTTGTATGATTTCTCGAACATTCTTCAAAATCAGTTTCATTTTAAGACAGCTGCGATATCCTTACAATTTGTAGGCATGCTTTTTTGTAATTTCTCTACTAACATTCCTATTTTTATTTTTACCGCTTCCGATACCCTTACCCTAATTATCAACTCCTTAAAAAAATGGGATACGGCGCAAATTCTTGAGAGTTTCGTAATATTAGCTTAATTCTTAGATTGTTCTTTTTAGTTCCTTACTGATATGCTATTTAATAGAGTATTTTTCTTTTCGTATAATTTTTCACTATTTCTTCTACAATTACTGCAATAAAAAATTCCAAAATGCTTTTTTAAAATATAAATTTAATATTATAATACATAGTCATATTATAATTTATCTAATGAATTTACGTACTATAATTTCCTAATTAATAAACAAATTTTTTAAGGTGAACGACGTATATCAGCAAGTTTGAAGCTACTATTTAAACTATTTATAATTTTCATGAAATTACATACATCTTGAACTTTTACATGCAAAATACTTTCCTAATTTTAGGTATAATCAACAAGAATTCGATCCTTGTTCCATTAAGGAGATTATCCTATAATCATTAACAATTTCAAATACCAAATCGAATGTTGTCACTAAATATATTCTTTTATTATTGTGAAAAGAATATGGGCCTACTGGAAAAAATTTTGAATACAACAGTCATTTATGAGAATGTAAAATGAAATATCTGTTATGATATCCTAATACATTTTCTTCCTGACATTGTGCGTGTGTTCACTGAATATTTAATGATATTTAAAGTGTTCAAGCAACAATTTTTTTATGAACTATGAGAATATATAACTATTCGCTCGAACAACATATTTTATTGATAAATTGCTTGCGTTAGAATCTTTAGTCATTGTTAATCATATTATTATAAAACTCTTAAAAATCAACTTTATTTCTTATGCACAAATCAGCAAAAGAATAATATTACTTTTACAAGAGTTTATCGTAATAGTTTAACTAATGGCTATATTGAATTAAATGAATTGTATGAGACATCAAAGTATTGTATAAAATAGCATACCTCAGGTGATTAATCAAGCATTGTTATTGCACAACTGTTGTTCGAGCGCCGAGGACGAAGATGACGATCCTGACGTAAAGGCACAGCGAGAAAAGGAGAGACGGCAAGCTAACAATGCTAGGGAAAGGTAAGGGGAAGAATGTGAGCAAGTGAATAAGAAAACTTCATTCAATTTCAGTAAACCACAATATTGATAGCGCAGATTTAGTTCAAATATAGTTTGACAATTGGCCCGTATTCACCTTCACATAATAAAGTATATTTAAGTGACATTTTTCGAAAAAAATCCTTAATTTTCTTTCTGTAGATCTCACCTATTTTCACATTTCCACTACTTACGTAGATTTTTGTAGATGATTCATTTTATTTCAATAACACTGTTTAATAAATCATAAGATAAATCATTAACGAATACATTAAAATTTTACAGGATACGTATTCGGGATATCAACGAAGCCCTAAAAGAACTTGGCAGAATGTGTATGGCACACATGAAGTCAGAAAAACCTCAAACTAAACTTGGAATTCTCAATATGGCCGTTGAAGTCATAATGGCATTGGAACAACAAGTTAGAGGTAAAGTTAGAATCGTTAGTTTTTCATAAATATAGCATTCGACAGATGCTGTCATAATTTGTCGTAATCTTCAAAAAAATGTATATTTTGTCGATAAGCTTAATAGAGTTTGCTAACATAAATATTCTTGTTAGAACGAAATCTGAATCCAAAGGCGGCGTGCTTAAAGAGGAGGGAAGAAGAAAAGGCAGAGGATGGACCAAAACTTCCTGGCCATCTTGCAGCTCATATAGCTCATCCACATCCACATCCTCATGCGCACACGCAAGCGCCTTTCCCGACGATGCCCGTAAGTTGAAAAATTGTTCAGAAACAGGGAAAGAGTTTTGCTTCAAAATTTGATATTTCCATTGCTTCATAAGCTCTTTTATCGATGTTTCGATGAACTGTATTTAAATTAAATAATCTCGACGTTCATTAAATTGTTGAAATAAGAATTTATGAAGATTTAATTAAGCATCGAATGTTTGAACAAATCTTTTTTCCTGAATGTTGCTTATTATTGATTACCAAAGAATATCATCATTTCTACATTAAAAAGTAGTAACGGGATTGTGCTGTTCCAGGGTCCTCCCACTCATCAACATACAGCACAACCACCACAGTAGCAGAGGCTATGCACCGGCATGATTCCGTAGAGCATTGCGAAACCGATCCGCTCTCCGGCCTCCTTCCAACTATTCGCCAGCGTTTTTTGCTTGTCCGCCCTTTGTCATCTGCTACGGAACAGGAGGCACTATGATTTACGAATCATTCTTCATCCAATTTTCGTTTTGTTTTAAAGAGAAGAGACATTGAAAAGGAAGAAAAACTTATTGTAAAGTAGAATTTAAAAAATGAGCGAGTACATCATTATCCGACGTCGGAAATAACTGTATTTTTCTAAGGGATTGCAAAGGGCGGAATTGACACTCAAGGTTTCGCTAAGCGAATCGACAAAGAGATTGTAGGAAGGTAATGGTTGGAAGAGACAGGCCAGACCTGCGAAGCTCGCTCGTGTCCTTCTTTATAATTAAGAAGTTATATGGTCTCATTCTTAACGGTAGCGATATGAACGCATTCAAGCGTTGTGCGTTTATTCCGTTTAAGAAATATCTGACCGACTTCACACTATCGTAGGGACACAAAAGCTAACTACGCAGTAACCTTGCATATCGTATAGAACTTATCGATGATTTGTTTCTGAATAGCCCAGTTATATTAAAGAAGGAATCCAAGCGTATTATTTGTTTTGCGGAGATTCAACGTTTACTAGTATGCGAATAAGTTGTGTAACGTCCAGGACTTAAAATCAGACACGTATCTCATACTAGAGCGTTTCCGTTTCACGTACTTCTCGGTACATTACAAAGCTCTTCTCGTACGGTCTTAACGTGGTACTAATCCGTTCATGAGAAATATGAGAAGATATTAAAAAGAAAATGAGAATCGTGAATAGTAAGAATAAAAATTCAAGACTACCATCGAATAAGTTCAAACATATCTTGCGCATAATTGTATATATTATATATATAGCAGTGACGCATGCCTAATCGATTATCTAAATCTAAATAAGATTAAAAAAAAGCCACAGACGGTTATTATTTTCCGATCATTATCATTATTTTATTATCAAATGCTAGATATTAATTATTATTAAACTATTATCATAAAGTTATTATGTAAGAGAAGGAAATCTTTCGTGATGGAGAATATATTCTTGTTTTTGAAAGAAAATATAGCTCAGAGAAAACTTCATTAAGTAATTATAAACATCTGAAAAAAACACCCGGTGCCTAACTTTCTATAGAATGCTCAACAATGGTTGGTAGTAACAAGTTTTTCATTCTCGTGCTCGTGCTATATTTTTCTTCGGAAACATTATTACGTGTGCAGTATCTGCTTTACGTGCCATTTTCTTTCATATTACGTTCACAATCATTAATGATTTGGATTTTTATTTTGGAAATCGTTTTTGTGATATAAAGAAAAGTGACGTAGCTACACGCTCAAATTTGGGCTTGCAATTTATTAGTTCTGCGGCTTGATTTTTCAAGTGATATATTGTTATTTTTTAGACGAATTTTGATGATTGTTTTAATTTGACTTAAAAAAGAACCATGAAATATTACTCATTTGGCGTAAGAGTTGCAGCAATATTCAAATATTTCTTTATCTGTGAATCTATGATTATATATGGTATAATTTGTGCAGCTTAATGACCAAAACGCGTTAAGTGAAAGTTTTTGATATATGATTTTGATATTTTTGAAGCGACAGCCATTGCACATTTATTTAGTGTTTTTTGTGCGTCAATCGCTTAATAAGATCGTAAAAAATGTATTATACGATTCAAACTTTACATTCATTATAATTGTATATAGAATAAATTTTTTTATTTCATAATAAAAAAACTGTGTTATCTCATAAATAGTATAGTTATTTTAAAAAGTGCAAAGAATTTAAACGAAACGTTCCATTATAATTTGAAGCTTTGTTTTTTTTTTTATTTTTTGCTCCTGCGACAAAAAAAATGTTATTTTTGAATAAGCTTGAGAATTTGCGTTGGAGAAATGAACGAACGTGTTTAACTTTGCGTAAATTGTGGATTGTACATATTATTCAATGTTATGCCTTTCTTATGCGTAAAAAACATCATACATTCGACGATCAGTTAGAAAGATGCATATAATAATTAAAAGTGGCTCAGGCAGGTGAATGAAGCGTCTTGCGATGTCGCTTAATGTTTTTGCCATGTTTAAAGCCGAGGATTTCCTTCTCCTTCGTGTTTTTTTTTGTTCCGGATAAATGCGATTACAGTAGTATTGGGTTGACAATACTAATTTTTCGCATCCGGCTCATAGACCTGGATCCAACCTGGTAAAAATAAAAGATGAAACAAAATGACGTCTTGACGGCAAAGCTGTATAATATATATATCGAACGAGAAGTCGTGCGACCTCGTATTATAAGTATTCAACGTATTGCTGAAGTTCCTCTGATACCCAAAAGCGAGGCGATTCAAGCATCGGCTCCCATCGGCAAGGTATATATTTTATGTCCTTTTGTGTGTGCTTTTTAAAAAGGCATATAGCATAATGACTTTGGCTAGATTTTACTGGAAGGTTTTGTTTTTACGCTACAAACTACAATCAAATATATATGATTACATCTTTCTTTTGCCTGAGATTTTGTTTAATTAGCGGAAAGAAAATATTTTTTTATTATGTATATTTGTTTTTATTTATCTGAATTATTATTAAAAAGGTATGAAGTAATTACTTGATAAAATAATCAGCCTCAAAATCAAATTATATTCTAGTTATGGTTGCATTTCAAAAACTGATAAATATTATGTGTGAAACTTTCACGTTCGAAAATAATCTGATTTTGACGAGAAATTTATTTGATCAAGTAATTTAGTGTTGATGTTCGTAAAATATCTTTAGTGAAATCTGGTTATTAAGTCAACAAGCATTTATAGGACATATAAACATACAAGACAAAGCCAATAAACAGTATGTTAGAAATACAAAGAATCGTCAATGCTTGCTCACAAAACCCAGTTTTTGCGTTGAATGATCTACATATAAACGAAAAATTGCATTCGAGGACAAAAAAACTGTGAAGCAGCTCTCAAGGACTTCTGCGTGAGAAGGACAATAACGTCGGTTGCGACCTCGTTCAACAATAATTAATTGTAATTGTATACCTCCGTTCGTCAGCGATGCAAGGCGATACTGGATGAAAAGAAAGAATAGGTAGAAAGGGAGATGAAGAGCTGATGAAAAGTTGTACATTGTGAGGTAGAAGCGATAAGCGTTCAAGAAGGCCGAGTTGACTTGGCGTGATAATTATTATTATAATTATTATTATTGTCATAATTATTTTTATTTTTATGTTTATTATTCATTTATTCGATTATCTCTATTAATTATGATCATAGAGTACGTGCGACCGTATTCGCAAATATGGCGCGAGAATTAATGGCGATAAAATACTTTTGTAAAAGTACTTGCGTGCCGAAGACTTGCGAAGGTAATCATGTAAAATAATAACGACTATAAATAGGATTTAAGCTCAGTCTATAAGCTAGACTCGTCAACAGTTTTAGATAGTTCAAGTGCGTGGGTGCGAGAGAGTGTGAAAGTGAAAGTTGAATAAAAAAAAATGAAACTCGAATGCAGGAGGAAGAGTGAGCAATATGATGAGTGTGCGTGATCGTCTATGTGAGAAATTGAGTGGGATTAGTGTGAAAAGGAGGCGAATGGATGGTTCTTTAGAAACAAATGTTCGATCTACCAATCCGCCAATCCTGTCCGTGCGAGAACTTCTTGTGTACAGGTACGAAAGGTTGGAATGAGCTGGGCATTGTTAGAACAAGTGCTATGCAAGATAATAATTCGGTTAATATCATGATTCTCTCGCACGGTACACGAGATAAACTTACACACGTACAAGGTTACTTACACTCATACAAATGCATTAAATAAAAACCGGCACACGGACACGGACAAAATAAAAATCACGAAAAGATGATTCGATTGAGAAAGAAAAAATGTTTAATTACCACTAGTAATATTATTATCACTAATAACATAATAAATGTGCCATTTTTCCAGATGTTTGAAGTTTTATTTTGACACCTGTTTAACCCTATATTATATCTGATCGTCTATTCATTCGACCACGAAATGTATTATTTTTTTCTATTTTAAACGTTTAAAACAAGGAAAGATTTAGTAGAACTTTACTAACTTACAGTGGAGAGTTGTACCTATTCTACTAAGAACAACATTTTTTATTGATGTACAATTTATTTCACTGCATAGTATGTATGCACATATTATCAATATCACCTTATTTACATTATAATACAAACTGCCAAAATTACCTGTTGTATACTAAGTAACAGGGTCTCGAACACATGTCTGCGATTTGATCAAGGCGTAGGTCGGTAAAGTAGAAAATATATATTTTCCACAGTTTAGCAATATACTTAATTCACTTTGAGTGTTATCAGCGATAGCTTAATTTCAGTATTACAATGTATCAGCAAAAACACAAAAAATATTGGCATCACATAAGCAAAAACTACTGTTTTTCATGCTAAACTAGTGTATACCGTATTAGTAAAAACTACTCGGAAAACTACTATTTGTCATGCTGAATATTTCGCATTTCATTGATTGTGTAACACAGGGAAACATATATATCTTCTAATAGTTACGCGTGTATACGCTGCTGCTCGCAAGCACGCGCGTGTTATGTATTTACGCAAATCTTTTGCTCTAAAAAACTTTGCTTCAACAATTCATGCCTCGTGTGTTATATTTACACATATTTTTGTTTTGCGTTCGCTTCGAAAAAATCGCACGTGATTGACGAGCTGGCGATAAAAGTTGCTACACTGCATGCAAAAGCATGAAAAAAGTATAAAAAGCTCGGGCGCTCTCGGGAAAGCAAAGATGCTGAGTTTACAAACAAAATCAGCGGAATTGATTTTGTATTTAATCTTCTTGATGTATGTATACACAGGAAATGGTGGTACGACGTGCAGCTTCATTGAACTGCTTAGAAAAACAACAAGACGATAATGAAAAGACACTTTTTTGACAAAAGTATGACGAATAAAGAGACAGTTGCATATATATTTTGAATTAAATTAAAATATTCTGGTGTGACTTAATATATTCAGTGAATGGTTACTGATTGTCGAGCAAAGATTTCTGATCAGTGCTTGAATATTTTGATTGCACAATTCGCCCAGTGAGAGATGATTCCGAAACCAAGAGCAATTATCTCTTGATTTTGCAAAATTTATCGTATTTATTTAGTTTAAAGTATTTTGTTGTGGCTAGATCATCGCTATTGGGTAATGAATAAGACAGCCTGATTGCGATGGTATGTCACTATGTTTGTAGAATACAATTTTTCGTTGAACTAGAACTCGTGTCCTCATATTACACGATAATAAAAATTAGAAAACTATATTTATCGACATTAGGATATTCCGCTTAATTATCTCAATTTCCAGGAAGAGCTGATAATATAAATTGATGACTGATTAAAAAAATTTAAAAAACTGATTAAAAAAATTTTCATTTGAACTTGATTGATTTCAAATCTAAATAAGCAATAACAAATAATTTTCATGTGATCTGAAAAGCGTATTTTCTTAGTAATTTCCTTGATTCTTCTCAAATGCCACTTTAGCAAGTCATTGGACAATGTTAGTTATATCATCTCTTCATTAGCTTAGTTTTATGTGTTTGAACTTAGATCGTTGACCTGTGTATCATTGTAATTATGCACAATGCTTTGCAAAATAAAAAGATGAAAAATGAGCACCTAATAGGAGCAATGGTTACAATCAGTCTAGCCCATTAGACTAAATTTTACGACATGATCGGTAAATTAAAATATAATGATAGGAAATTGATACGTGCACTGTGTAATTTAAAATCAAAAGTAGTATATTTAATAATTCTTATATCCGCGATGTATATTGCTATATTAGGTATAAATTCCTCCGCGTAGAAGACCTCGAAAAAGATGGCATGAATAATCGCTGCGGTCATTACAATATTGCACTTATTCGCCTCGGGTCGACGATTATATGGAATAAATTGTCACTTCTGAAATTTAAAACCTTCACTTCGGAAATGTATCGCTGAAGGAAGAAGCGGTCCAACACAACAAACAGCCTCGAATTTTGTTTTCTCCGTGAACTTTATTGAATTTAAATTTATGATAATTTTCCTTCCCACTAGTAGTATTTCAAGCTGCGAATGTGATAATTTTATCTTTGCGGATTGCGCAATAACGTTATTTTAAATGTGTAAATTTATTGGCATAATTGATACAGCTGGCATCGACTGCATTTAGAGAAAGAAGCTGTACACAACTGACTTAAAATATGTTTGTATTTATATTTTTGTTGCAAAAATAACTTTGAATTTTCGGCCTGATGAGATTCCAAATAATGCTAAAACTCCGAAATTAACTATTTATGAAATTATTGTATATAATAAAAAATTGTTATGCAAAATTATTGTAATTAAAAAATGTGATATTATAATATACATAATATTGAAAGAATTTGTTATCAGGGATGGGTGAATAATATGTGTAGACAATGCAAGTTCGATACGGTACATTTATTTCATAGCAAAATATCGTACGTGTGGTTAGTTGGTCGCCGGCCGGCAAATCGAATTGCGATATCACACGAACTGGGTCACTTAATTGCAATTTGACATTCATACGACTCATTAAAACTTTATCGTTTTTTTTTCTGTAAACACTTCGTTAATGCTACTTCGGCGAACATACATTGACGTGTTCTTTTTTTTCTGATCACTTTTCAACAGCTTTGAAACAATCATTTATTTATGAGAAACTATCTATGATTTTTAATAAATTAAGTATTTTAAGAATCGTTAGGAACTTTTACAATTTTCGATTAAAATTACAATTACACAATATTGCGCATACGCAAAAATTAAATCTCGTGCATATGGTGGCAAGAATAAAGAGAAAGATGCCATGTTGAAGCTGTTTAAAAGACGATGTGATCGTTTCTAAACAATTGAAACCTCTGTAAAAAAAATAAAAATAATGCAAAATCGCGCCAACTGCGCTAAAAGTGCAACCTGTTTATAATTAATTAATAATAACTAACGCGTGTTTCCCCGCACATTTACAAGTTCGATCAATCCTTGTTATCTCCTATGACAACCTGAGCTCGATGAATTACACGGATGATTCCAATGCGATCTCTACCTCTATACGTACATCTATATACATGCAAAATACATAGCATAGAAGTCGCGCTTGTAAATATATATACTTAAAGCTCTCGTTATACGCATATGAATAGAAAAGCGCGAGCGATAGCGCGCATCGTTTCAAAGTATTTCTCTCGCGATAAAGTCCTTCACAAAAATGTGGTATACATCGACGGCATTGAAACGTCGCTGATACAGACGTTCGACTGTACATCGAGCCGCGCTTCAGTAATAAAACTTATATAAAAAAAAAAAACGGAAACAACGAAACGTTAAGATAGACGCATTAGGAAGGACTGAATGAAAGCTCGCTCGCTAAAATAAATTACACGAATGCGTGGGTATATATATATATACGTCGCGGAGCGGGGAAGCGCGGGTCGCTCTGACATTGACTTTCGATCGCGCGTTCTCATCGCCGCGCGAGAAAAAGAAATTATCCTTCAACTGCCCGCGGAGTCCTTGGGACCGATCGCGCCGCTCTTCTCTCGATACGCGCGGTAAAACAAACGCGATTAATCCTGCGCGACGGCTCTCTCGAATCCTGTTCTCGATCGCTTTCCTCCTCGAGCATTTTTTGCGAACGGCTCACAATCGCGTATGATAATACGCTTGAAAGGACACCCCCCCCCTCCCATCCTAGCCTAGAACGAATGTAAACCTAGAATATTCCGCTCGACTCCGTCGCGCATCCTCTCGTCGTCCTCGTCCTCGTCGTCGCCTATGTGTGTGTATACTGACAAAATACGCGCGGGATCCTGTGCGCGGCTCGACGAGTCTGGAGAGGCTGCTTCGTCGAAATTTTTTTCCTTTTGAGATTCTTGGACAGTGAGGAGGAGTGTTCCCTCCTCCCCCAGCTTTGCGCTGTCGTAGCGCAGCTTCCTTAAATCACTTGCCAGCTTTTGCATTCTGGAATGAGAGAAGTGCGAGATTGTGGTAAGTATAATATACGTCGAGATTACATTTGTATCGTACGAAACGTGCGCAGTGTATCGCGTAGATTTTTTTCCCCTCTTTGTTTTTCTTGCCGAGCCGTCTCGCTCGGCTGTCTCGCGGGGCTATACTTACGTAGAAATGACAATGCAAAAAATCGGTCATCGCGATCAATGGACATAATGGGGCAGTCGTCGCGGGTACATAACTCGCGTTGCGCGTACATAGGAGTGACTCTGCGAAAGGCAAGATGCGCAGGCGCAATTAGCGTTGCTTAATTTATCGAAGCTTTTTATTTCTCCCGACTGCGACGTCGTCGAGATTGACGGGAAAAAAGGGGCAAAAAAAAAGAAAGAAAGAAAAATTGATCTCGTCGATCCGTCCAGATCCTCGTGATTATACTTTGAAATATATACGAACAGCAATGCATCGACGTTACTTATGGTAATATTCAAAGTCGAGTGTGAGATCGTCTCGTTACGCAATTTCGACGCAAAATCGGATCGAAAAATTGCTATACTTGCCGCACGATCGAGACGCTCTGCAGAGATGCATAGTGCACACCGTAAACTGCACATACCCGATAAACGCTGAATCAGATGGCCGAGACTTTCCGCTTGAGCGTGGCGTAGCCGATGATCCTCAGCAGGACGAACTGGCCGAAGAGGATGCCGACGTTGAGCCAGTAGTTGACGTCGGCGATGGCGAGCTCCTGGAGTATGATCTTGGGTATGCGGTAGGGGCAGAAGCCGATGTCGTCGACGTCCGTGGGGCAGGGCAGGTTCGGCCGATTGAAGCCGTAGACCGAGTGGACCATGGCCTCGAAGGCGTACCTCAGGTAGCTCGAGTAGGTGACGTAGTACATGAAGCGGGGCATGTGGTTGAAGAAGACGAGGAAGCCGGCGAAGACGAGGCAGGTGCAGGTGATGATGGCGCCGAGGAAGGTGCCGTTGACCGGATCGAAGATCGTCCCGAGGATGAGGCCGAGGCCCTCGGCGACGAGGCAGACGAGCATCGCGACGAAGAGGAACATGAGGAAGCGATCGAGCTCGGCGGGCTGCCGGCTGAGGAAGTAGGCCGTGACGGCGTAGACGGTCGTGCAGGCGAGCTGGACGGGTATGTTGGCGATGAGGAAGGCGGCGTAGAAGGTGCGCAGCTTGTACCAGTTGTTGAAGGACTCCTTCTTGATGATGGGCAGCTCGGCGGGGAACTTGAGGACGGCCGGCATTGTGCTCGTGTAGCAGATGTAGACGGAGGAGACGAGCATGAAGCAGACGTTGCTGATGGTCTTGTGGCCGTTGGCGCCGGAGTCGGTGTAGAGGAGGCCGAGGAGGATGCCGATGCAGAAGTGGATGGCGACCTTGAGGTAGGTGACGGTCCAGTCGCGGAACAGCTGGATGTAGCAGCGCTTGAGGAGGACGAGGAACTTGGTGAACTCGGAGGGCGGCCGGATGAGGACGGTGGACTTGCCCTCGTCGCTGTACTTGATGGCGCTGTCCGCGTGGTAGAGGATGCTCTTCACCTGGCTGTCGTCGCTCTGCTGCCAGGTGGGGTCCTTGGCGGCGACGGCGAGGCGGTCGTTGAAGTCGCCGTACTCCTTGGAGACGACCTCGATTATGTAGTCGGCGGGATTGTGGTACATGGGGCAGTGGAGCCCGAGCTTCTTGAGGTAGTCGACGGTGCGGCAGGCGTCGCCCTGGTACATGCACCGGCCGTCGGCCATCATGTAGATCTGGTTGAACATCTCGTAGATGCTGGCGTTCGGCTGGTGGATCGTGCAGACGATGGTGCGCCCGCCCTGGGCGAGGCTGCGCAGCATGGCCACGCACTGGTAGGAGGCCGAGTAGTCGAGGCCGGTGGTCGGCTCGTCGAGGAACATCACCGGGGGGTTGTCGACGAGCTCGAGGGCTATCGAGAGCCGCTTCCTCTGGCCGCCGCTCAGCCTGTCGCAGCGCGTCTCCTTGGTCTTGCCGAGGTCGAGGATGTCGAGGACGTCGTCGATCACCATCTGCCGGGCCTTCCGGTTCAGGCTGTTGCCCAGCTTCATGTCCGTGGCCATGCTCATGACCTCCTGGACGCTGAGCAGCGGGTGCAGCATGTCGTCCTGCTGGATGTAGCACGAGTCCTTCTGGTACTCGTTCCAGCAGCGGACGCCCTGCTTCGACTTGAAGGTCATCGTGCCGCTGACCCCGCTCCTCTGGAAGCCCGTGAGGATGTTGAGGAGGGAGGACTTGCCGGCGCCGGACGGGCCCATTATCGCCGTCAGCTGGCCGGACTTGAAGCAGCCGTCGACCCCCTTCAGTATCTGCTTCTTCGGCTTGCGAAAACCGGTCGACACCGTCAGCCCGAGCTTGTTGAACTCGATGTCCAACGAGTCGGATTTCGGCATATTCACGAGCACCGAGCGCTGATACATCTTGCCCGTTCTCTTGCGATCGACTCAAACGCAGACCAAACTCCAATATCCGCCTTCGCTTCTTATCTCTCGATGACGATCCTTGATCTCCTTATCGGCGCAGCGAGCGGCTCGGCCGGTATCGGCGGATCAGCAGGCCTGCAATCAAACAGATTCAGATCCAGTTGTATTCACGCTCAAGATCGACGAATCACGAGTTTGCGCGTATGTCGAGTTCCAAAAAATAAATGCGCTTTTCTTTGGTCTAGAGATCGAAATCATTTTTTTCAAGCTATCGACGTTACGGACCGATCAGACTTTCTTCTGTGACCCGAAAGACAGGCAAAAATGCAGTGGAACATGGAAAAAGTTACCAGTAACCATATTTCGGAGTCGTTTTAAATTTTTTTGCAAAAAATTCATGCGTGAAAATACTGGAATAATAACAATTACGCATGTTTCCGAGGCACCAATAAAATTTCAAACTTCAAACTGCAATAAAGTATTTTTATAGAGCTTTAATTTAAAAAAATATACCAAGATTCGACGTTCTCATCAAAAGTTATGCCCGTTTAAAAATAAATAATAAAAATCCGAATAGCCGATTTTTTCTTTTTCCATGTTAAATTTTCGTATTCTGTATTTCCCATTATGTTCCTTAGCATTTTTCGCGAGCAAAAAAAGAAAAAAAAGCTGAATCTCAATAGGATTCATCTCGTTAGGAGTATGCTAATCCGAGTTTGAAAATTCATTTTCGAAAATCGAATTCATCGTCGCGCATCTCTGCACAGCCTCTTCTGGTTTTTAAATTCCGCGTCGTTTTAATTGACATCGGTATAATATAAGGCGATATGGCAAAAACATGTGGAGTCACGGCTTGTATCGCGTACACGTGTCCGCGACGGGAGATAAACTCCACTGCCCACATGCCTTGATATGGCTCTTCGCGCATCAGTGTATCCGTCGCGTCTCAACAACAATATATACACAACGTTCTAAACGAGCTATATGCAGCGAGTATAGTCTTATACTCGCTGCAAGTGAGTGCAAAAAGTCTTGCAACCTCATGCCTGTCCGGCGTAAATGAAATAAAAGTTGATATGGGACGGCTGACGAATCTCGTTGCAGTATACCCTTTTAGCCTGATGTATTTGTGTAGCGATGTATATATATATATATATAGCTGCTCGAAGGTACAGCGTAAATAGAGTTTAATTTGGTACTGTGAGCGCCGCGGTGATGCGTCAGGCAGATTGCATTCGAATTCAGGGTGTCTCGTGTGGTCTGCTCATGCTTAATTTTTTCTCTAAAATATGATCTTTGACATCGAACTAACATTTTTGTGCAATATCCAATGAGCTAACAAGTCTTTAGAATATTATCCATTTATAGTAAAATTATAAATAGCTTCGAATCAAATTGGCCGAGCATTAACAATAATTTATTTCAGTAAAAACTTGCGGCGCGCCGGCGCGATTCCAACTTTACGACTTGTAATAAGGAACGGCTCTTAAAAATAATTAATATTAAATTACACGTTTTATTGGTTTGACTGCTTGATGATCAGCAATATTTTATTGTTAAAAACGGCGTTTCGATAATAATGTATCAAAATTAAAAAAAAAATCAAGGTCATGCTTGATGCAGCAAATCGCTTTTGAGATACCTACAATCGCTATACAGCTTAATTCATTTAAGAATAGGATTCAAAATTAAATATTCACAGACAATGCATCAATTTGATTAACACGTCAACGATAAAATCTCGTTGAAATTTAACCAGGCTTATATCAACAGAATCGCAGTATATACTTACTTATTTAATTATAAGGAAAATTTAATTTTATACCACGAACCAATGCTGATTAAAATTAAAACGCGATAGCAAATATTTTATAAAATATATGAATCTTTTTAATCTACATTTATAAATCTTCATATCTTTTACACTTATTTTAAAAATTCAGAAATACAGATGATCAACTTTATAAATTTTGATTAGGTACTCTCACTGCGGCAATTGTTTCCTTATAATAATCACAAAATTCAAAGCAACTAAATTGCTTGTTGACTGATTAATGAATAATTAAGAAAAAATAGCATAGTTTGTTATTGAAACAAAGAAAGTATATCGAAAAATCCATAAAAGTCATTCAATATTTAAGATGCTCTGCCCAAAAAAAAAAAAAAAAATTATGTTAGTCTTATGGGACATTTGTTTTTTATATATTGTTGTCATAGATGATCTACAGGAATCATAAAACGTGACAAAATAATGTTTCTAAATTTAAAAATCTAAATAAAATAAAAAATTAATTTTATGATTTTTATTGAACAAGTATTGCGTCTTATCTCAACAGCATATCATTTAATTGCTGTGTACTCACGATGTAACTACATGAAAAGATTTGAAATCTTGTCTCAAATTAAGTGAAGTGGACGATGTAGACCAATAATAAGTAGGAAGCAAATTTAGATACTACTGATTGTATTTAGAACGTATTTCACACATTCGGTTTGTGATGGTTCTATACACGAAAGAAGTAGCTAGAAAAGTTCTTATACCTATATAGGTTGGACAGTATATAGCCTCTGTAGTCAAAGAAAACAGCGAAGAATTTTTTGGACTAGATTTTATGTTAATTTCATCTAATTTTATCTCGATTTCTCTAGAGGAGGAGGCTGTTTCTATTGAATGGATTAAAATAGCTTTGGGCGGACAGAGTTCAAGGCTTATGCAGATTATTTTTTGTTGTATATATAGATTTCTCTAGGAAGATTTTACATTTTTTAAGAGGGACAATTTTTGTGAGTCTTATTCTTTCATTGGAAAACTATAGAATGGATGGGTGTTTTGACAGATTTATATGATAACATGTAAGGGGCTAAGTACTCCGCCTTGCTCTAAGGGGCTAATTACTCCTTTATACACTAAAATGGCTTCGTTGTTTGCTACAAAAAAAAATAAACTCCTCAACAAATTGATACCTATATAATAAATCGAGTTTCACAGAATTGCTGAGCGAAAGTTAATTAAAATTCAAAAGGTTATTTCTTTGACGCTGAGTACCTTTTTAACGGATTGTCATTTACAATAACTAATTACCCGCTTTCCACATTTTACGAAGCAACCCAACCCTTTAATTATTTTTTTATTTGAAAGCTCTTACAAAGTGAAAACTACTGGAAACAACTTCAATTTTTTCGCAATAGCGTAATAAATGTATAAATCGGCAAGTATGGAAATTTGGTAAAGTGAAATTGATAAAATAATCAAAATACTCTAAATTCTACATTGTATTGAAAGTATATCGCAGAATGTGTATTATGCTTATAGATAAAAGATATTATCGAGGACATGAAACAGAAAAGTCATTTGCTCGGTTGATTAATTATTTCCCAAATATTCTTGTCGGCTGATTAATAACAGGGTCATCAAGCACGTCCAGCCGCCGATCGAAAATTCCATTGAATTTAACGAAATATGCGGTATTTACGCGTCGCTTATTACGTGGCATTTATACAAGCTTCCCGATATGCGCAGCCTCCGAAAACAACGGATATAAATGCGAAATTAAAAAAAAAAGAAAGAAAACTCAATCGAGCGAAAGAATTCGACAAATTTGTACAAGCAAGAAGCTGAGAGCGTCCAAAGGGTCGAATTATTATCGATTCACTTCCGAGCTTCGCGCACCGCAAGGAAATATCGATTTTTCATCGCTGATTCGCGCGCGGCTCCGGCTAAAAGCTGCGCGTAACAAAGCGCGCTCGAAATTGATTCAGCGGAGTAGTGCCGCGTCCCCTGAAAATCCCGTGTATACGGACTGGAAAGCGCAAAGAGGAAGTGAAACGCAACTGAGGCAAAAGCTCCGGTGGAACTGAAAATTTTCCTTTTCCCGCCGAGAGGCATTTGCAAACATCACGAGGTAGCAGCGATCTCCGGAGATTTACGAGGGCAAAAGTGTCGTGGGAGCGGGAATATCAAAATTCATCGGGGCTGGGAGCGGTCGTCGTCGTCGTCGTCGTCGTCGTCGCCCATTCGCGATGCAAACTGCGGAAACGATTTTACGATGACTAAACGCTCTCTATATCTCGATCGCACCTCGTCTGTAACAGCGCGTCTATCATTGTGTGTAAACAATTGTTCGTGTGCGCCCAGGTATTGGAGGGGGCGGGGGGGAGAGCGCGTTTTATCGTTGATGGCGCGTTCTCGATTTTTATTCGCGACTTTGACTCGTTTTATCGGTCGTAGACGGAAAAAAATTTGGAGTCGGAATTGTGCACACGCGTGAATATCATGGTTTGTATGCTCAGATTTTTGCACTACGATTGATTGAACGCCCCCCTCCCCCCAGTTTTAGAAGTGTTGCAATGATTAGGTGATTTTCCTGCATTTTTTACAGTCATTATGCATTTGCAATGTCACATAATGATCAGTCATTTGCCGACCCAGTCGTCTTTTTGTATTCTTCACTGATAAGGTGTATCATATATATATATATATATATAGATGACCTTTTACAAAATTGCCACGTGCCCGGTAGCGCCAAAATTACATTTAATAACAATTAGTCGATAACAACTTTTTTTGTAGCGCATAATCTGGGGTTCTATATATTATGAGCCTTGTCTCACAAAAACTCGTTTACCGATCTTCTACCGGTAGCGCTAATCTCTTCTAAACCACCTTACGATACGGCAATTCTGGAATTCGATGTCAAAAGAAAAAAATGCGAATATTGAGCATTAATTTAAGAGACAGAGTGCAGTAAACAACGGCTTAGGACGGAAAGTTACGGGCGTTCGCGAACACGGGAGGATGGCTTTATTTTACGTAAAAATCTGAATTTTCAAATGTTTATGATTTTGGTAACTTCTGCATTAAATTAGAAAGCTCTTTTTCTACAATCTTTCGAATTGATCGTAACGAATCATAATAACACGATTGAAATCCATTCATTTTGAAAAAATGCACTTGTTTGCATAGTACATTGCCGACGATTCAATGTATTATGTTAGTTTATTATCGTCGTTTGATAATGCATTGAAAAACAAACACATTGATTACGACGCAAGTTACGATATTAGTTTTGATAACTCAAGAAACTTTATTGTATAAGTCCTATAAACGTTCTTTCTATTTGCGATGCTTGAATCCAAGTCGGAAACAATTCGAGAAAATAGTCACGCTACATACCAATGATTAGAGCATAAGGCCGTCACAAAACGTTAATAATTACAGCAAGTTTGAGACTGCACGTTCAGGAAAAAATTTCATAGGTCACGTCCTGATCTTTTAATGAGCGTTATGTCATTCTCGAGTGAAGCAGTCTTCGCCGCAAGTTTTCCCTATTGTCTGTCATGTATGCGAGTGTCCTTCGACGTCTTTTCAACTTTAAGCTCATTCATCGAAATTTAATGTCAATGATTATGAATCGAAAAACTCACTGGATGCTGACGGTCGTGAGTCGTAATTGCATGAAGGATGAAACAAGATATTATAATTATGAGTACACGTAGCATCAATTTAATCATTTATTTCATTGTTTCCTATTCTTTTTAAAAGTAAGACAGAGATTGATTTTAATTGTAGCTTTAGAGCGAAATTCAAGTTTTGAAAGGAAACAAGTTTTGAAAGGGTTTGGTCATCCGGATCGGCACCGAAAAGATAATAGAGATAGTTGAAAAAAAAAATCAAAGTTTTAGGAAACAGCATTGATTATGACTTTCCTACTAGTTCCGAAATTTTGTTTTTAGTTTTTTTGAGTAGTGAGATCCGAACCACTGGAGCTCAGATCTATAGACTCTTATATGTAAACAAAAAGGTGTCTCCAAAATCGCCGAGAGTCAGGCTTGAATTTTAGATTACTATAGTACAAAATTAAGACATCATCGATCTATGATTATAAATAAAAAAGTTTAGATAGTGGATATATATCGGTAGTTCTCTGTCAAATCAAAGCTAGAAGATTTTGTTTTCCTCTAAACTGCGGGAAGCTGTTTCAGAGGTTGCCAAATGATGTCTAGAATTTTTCAGATATTTTCCTACCCGTTTCTTTGAGATACAGAGTCAACATTTTTAGCTTCTTAGGAAAGCATTTTTCACTACAAACAATTTTCTCTAATTTCAAAAAAGTACTGTCAAAAAATGTTTAATGGTAGTTTTTTCAGTACAAAAGAATCTGGATAACTCCCAGACTATCGGATAGCTTCGTTGCTTTGCTATAAATAAAAGAAGTTGTAAAATCATTCTAAAAATGATGAAACATATTGTTTGTCTACCCGTACCATACTCAAATAGAAAGACGTGTAAAGATGCTTTGTCATATAAGAAGCTTACATTATAGTCTGGAACTAATAATCAGGCATGAAAATTGTCACGTTCTTGCTCTAGTAGAAATATAAATTACATTGTATGCCATAAGTTATTATTAGTATAAACTAGTATAAACTAATAATTAGAACCGAAAATTGGCACGCTCTTGCTCTAGTATAAATTATATAATGTCATAAGTTATTAATAGTTTCAGACTATACAGGCATCTAATACGTCAGTTATACGTCATTATCTGTACATGTCTTTTGGGTATGGTCCGGATAGACAAACAATGTGTTTCAGGTAAACATGAATTTACAGCTTTTTTTATTTATAGTAAACCAACGAAGCTATCTGACATACTGGGAGTTACGCAGGTACTTTTGTACTGAAAAAGGTATCTTTACAAATTTATTGGTATGAATCTGAAGAAACGAATCTTGTGAATTTTGAATTTTAATGTCTAAATTGTATATACGGCTACTAAAACATGTGTATATCATTTGGACAGTAATTTTTTTTAACTAAAGAAAATTTCGGAAGAAAAACCTTGTAAATATATGCAGTGAAAAATTATTTCCTGAAAAGTTACAAATTAATTGAAATAGGTAAAAATGAAAGAAATGCTTAAAATGAGAACTTTGACCCTCTTTATCTCGAAGAGACACGGGTTAGAAAAAATCTGAAAAGAATTCAGGACATAATTTGGCGACATCTGAAACGTATTTACACAATACAGAGGAAAACAAAATTTCCGAGCTTAAATTTAACCGACAACCACTTATACAAAATTACTTCAAAGTTCTAGATGCTCAATCCCTTTTTGATTATAAGTAAATGTAAATAATTTAGATTTGGTGAAAATTTAGTTTTTAAGAAATAAAGTTATTCCTTATGTAGAAATTTATGTTTTGTTACTTTGAATAACAATCAATAATAAAATGCAAAGTTAAATAGGTCTATAAGTAACATATAATCATCTAAAGTGTAATTTTGTATTCCAAGGATATCTAAAAGAGATATTAGATTGGATGTTGAAATAATTTATCATGATTGGTATCGTCAGATGCATAGATATCGTTAATTAAATAGTGGTATAGAAAATATTGTACAAATGTAAGAATTCAGCTACTAGCCCTCCCCGTCCCCCTTAAATTTTCCACAGAATAAAAGGTAGTTTAGTACACTGAAATCCTCACGTTTTTGAACATATTGCAACACTACATTAAATTATAAAATAAATAACAATCTGAGATTATTAACTGTATTGCAAGCAGATTTTGGGAGTTAGTAACTAGACTAACGAACAGTATAAAACAAGTATAAAACAGTCGAAGATGTGAAATACAATCTTGATGATTATTTGATTGCAATACTAGGCGACGAAGAAAGTTACAACATACGTTTTAGCTATCTCGTTCCGACAATTTCAATAAAGAAGGCCAACAGGTTTTTAAGAACAATTTTGTCTTATTACTCAACACATGGACTGTGCAGTGTGCATGTATGCATATATGCGTATACCATTTCGCCTCGTTTATTTCTTATTCAAGCACAGAAAAAAGTTAGCTATTACAATAAAAGTTTTACTAGCTAGAGCATTTTGTTTTATACTGTATTTATATTTTTGAACAATTTAATTTTATTATTATTTAAATAATTATATTGAATGAACTATTTAAATAATTTTTAAGAGAAAGGTTTGCATTAATTATAACTACTGTTTTGTTTGTGAACAGTGTACATTTTAACTTATTACACACTGAATTAAAAATTGTAATTGCTTTTAAAAAATCGCTTAAGCAGATTTACAATTGATTTACTATTGTTTGAGAAGAAAAAAGGGTAATTAAAAATTGAGATTTCTATCATCATTTCATGTATCTGACGAAGATAAGAAGTTTGAATTCTTTTTTGTTGAGCAGCTGCACTTTTTAATATCAACAAAAATGTTTGGAATATTACTAAAGAGATGTGTCAGTAACCTTTTCAAAGTATAATGTTTCCGATAGAAAAACTAGGAAAACTAGAATTGGTAAAATGAAAAAAAACTAGTTTTATAATTTTTATCAAGTCATTGAACGTCATTAAACGTCATATACATTTGAAAAATTACTAGTACAGCAATAATTTTTAGCATAATTTCGCTAGTATGTGTCGCTAGAAAATTGAAAAGATTTTTATTTCACAGAAATTTTTACCGTGATATAGTGATAATCTACAATACTAAAAATTTGTCTTGAAAATTCATTCTCTCTCACGATAAACTACCTAAAATACAACAAAATGTTATTGCCCTGTAAAACATATCGTATGAAGACTATCACCGAAAGCCTGTTTTCACTCTTTTTTTTATTGAAGTTTCGAAATCTCACGAAGAACATTTGTCTTCAATCTTTCCATGCAACATGTGTAATCCAATTAGTGTACTTAACCACTCGCAGAAATAAAAATGAAAAAAGTGATTTTATCCGTAATTGGGAATTCGCGATATTATCCATTAACGCAAATTTTGTTTTTGCTCATTGCTGCCAACGAGAAAATAAGATAAAACAAGAGTTGAACGATGGTTTATTAAACGCGGGTTTACTCAACTTCTCGATCAGTAAACGCGCTCGCAGATAGCGCATAGGAAGTAACCTATATTCCCTGCCTCGCGCGAAAAAGAGTTGAGCGTCGTATATAATATATGAAATCGAGCTCTCTCGCAGACATTTTTCCTCTTGCGCATCAGAAGGAAGCGTCATACAAGCGTCGCTCGATTAATTTATCATGAAGGAAATGACTTACTTTAAATACAATACTATCATAGCGCACGAGCGAAGCGAGATGCCAAAACTCCCATCAACCATACAATGCACAATGTACTGTCCGGTCCGGCACGTGTTCGCCGCAACTCTCTCACGCCGTCCGAATGACATACACGCATATACATACGGGACGAAAATCGGAAATCGCAAAGCGATCCCCGGGGGGCTCCCCCGGCTCGGGTATACAACTTTTCGCACGAAATTATTGCGCATACGAATTTTCGGCAAACTCCGGCCGCACACTATATGCATAGCCGAGAATCGGCAAAGCGCGCTTGATATATACATATAACGTAAAACTATACTATATAGTCGCGGCAGCGGCTCGCCCGAGGAACACTTACGCTCTGGTGTGCAGTGAAAATCGTCGGCTAGTCGCGCGTCGTCCACCAGCTCATCGTCTCTCCCGAGCGTCGCTCGTCGCCGGCGCAAAACTCGAGGCGCACAACTCGCGAGCGACTAACGTTGTGAGGCTCTCACGGGAACGGCAGACCGGCTATAATAGCGACGGCTCGCTACTCGCGCTCGGCTCTCGCACACACACGCACAGGCACGCGCGCGACACACACGAACAGCAGAGATCGGCAGCCGGCTGCTCTCTGCCGCTTAAACGCGCCGAGAGTCGCATGAAATACACGACTCGTCGCAGCTGCCGCACTTGTCCGTGTGTATAAGTACATGCGCGTGTAGGGGAAATATACTCGCCAGAGAGAGAGAGAGAGAGAGAGAGACGCGAGCGCAGAAAAAAAATGCACGCTCATCTTTTTCTTGCTTTTCTCGCGATTCTCGCGACTCGCGCGGCAGAGAACCTGTTTGTCGGGGGAACGCAAACTCCGCGCGCAAAAGGGCTTCGCACTCCTGCGCGCGCGTATATCCCCCTCTCTTGCGTCCCCGCAATCCGATACTGCGTGATCCCACGTGATTTTCAATGTCGACGTGGTGCAGCGGCGCCGCGCGTCCTTGTAACCCCGGCAGCATTGAAAATTCAACTCCGCGACTTTCGCGAGGGTATACGAAGCGCGCGAACGAGCGGCAATTGGAGCGGTTTCGAGCCAAGAGCTTAGAGCAGTTCAACGAACAGTAGCGCAATTGGCGTAACGTCATCGGAGACGGCAGATGCATCGCCCGCGCGTCGAGTCGCTGCGCTTCTCCGCTGCTACACTTATACGCGCTCGGGATGGGTTTGTTGTGCCGATTCAGGTGTCAATGACTGCGCGCGCGCGTACACGAGTTCTCGAACAGGTTTGATATCATTTTTACCTTCGGATTCCCGATCCTTGCCGGAGGACAATTCATTATTTTAAAGTGCAATTTATTCTCGGGTCGTTCGTGCTTTACCTGTTGTACGCGCGGTCTTTTATGGCATTTCGCGAATCTTTCCACTCGCTTCGTGAGACTCCGGTTTCCGGCTCTTGAAAACGAATTTTCGTGTTTATAACAGTGTAAAATTTGACGGTTTTTTTAATAATTCCTCATGCACGCTTGATATTAATGTCGTAGAGATGTGTACTTCTAGAAGAAGTTTCTATCGCTATAAAATTAGTAGATAATGTTTTTTTTTATGTGCTGCTGCTTATTAATCAACTTTTAACGATAGGATCTTCGGACGATCACGTTTTATTGAAAAACAGCAGAGTCTGTATTAAAAAATGTAAGATATTACTCGTGCCATTCATTGATTTCAGTTAGTCGTTAAGTAACGATTCCAATACCCGATTTCGTTGTACTGTAAATTAGAGATCAAATATTCTATTTTTTAGACGCACAGCTTTTATGGCGCCAACATTTTTCCCCGAGCGGGAAGAGGCATTTTAAGGCTGTACGTGAAAAAAAATAGTATATGCTCTACGGGAGTAAACAAAAAATGCAATAAATTGCATATTTATATCGCATATTTTGTTTACTACCTAGGTGCACACTGTACTATTATTAGTACTTAAGCAAGATTACGATTTACTATCAATCATTATGCTATATATGCTAAATAACATCGCAGTAATAACATATTCTAACATGAAGAAGAAACAATTAAACTTTAGCTCTTAAATCTTTTCTGGCTTTTAACTCTTTATTGCGAGCAAGCATCCAATGAACATTACTGTATAGTTGAAACTTATTAAAATAACAGGTTTCAAATTTCTAAACGCGATTTTTGTCCTTTTTTACGTTTTTTTATATGTATCAATACAATGTGTTCTTTCTACGATTACTTTAAGTAATGCATGATAATTATTATATACATAAAATGATTTGCATTTATAACAGGATTCGCAGATATAATTTACCTTTTAATACTATTAGAACTTGAAACTACGTGTAAAACATGCTTTAGCACACTTCAATTCATAAAACGAAAAAAAATTCACGAGACTTCCTATCGCATATTCAATTACGCACATCTTATTGACGTAATAATGTAGTATTTAAGAACTCGTTTTAACAAGGTCATACCTGACAAATTAAAAATATTGCATTCTAACTTTTATCTCCAGTTTTCTTGCTAAATAACCGTGATTCAAAATTGATTCGTTTAAAAAAGAGTTCTTAGTATATGTACTATTAGTTTATTTCAATTTTTCATAATTGTTGAATAGAGCTTAGCGATATTTTATTGTTATAAAACTAATATAAAATAATTGTAAAAATTATTTAAACTACATTGCACATATTAATCGATGAGTTTATCGAAAAATATGTTTCTTTGTATGTTATTAATTAAGTATTTGTTACTGTTTTGTGGGTAATTGCTCCTTTGCATGATACGCCTGATCATCTAAATTAGAAACTCTTAAACAAGATGGAAAAAGTTCTGCTATAGATAACAAACAGAGTCGTAAAAGTAAATATAAGACGTTTCGCCAACAGTGCTAGTACAGTATATTAATACGAATTGAGTAAAAAGCTGAAATGCGGAATTAAAATTGATGTAAGCAGATCTTAAATGCATGTAGTGAGCAGATTAAAAGAATGAGATCATGGTGTATTCTAAGTTTTTGTATTAAGATGTACTCAATGCGTCATTCTACGCAGCCAACTGGAGACTGCTAGGGAACTGGAAGTAGGAAACATTTTGGCGAGGGCACATTTACCAGACCTATTATTTTTCGTTTCTATAGAGAAACCGTACGTGTTACTAAATTATCGTGTATTGTGAATCACGTTAGAAACGCCGTTTTACTTGTTATACGTAGTACGAAAGTACAGCTTAAGAGCTTAAGTCGAGCTTAAAATTTTTAAAATGAGATGTACTGGTCGTGAGTTATAAACGTTTGAGTACAGCTAACTCTTTATAGGGCTCTTGCGAAAATACTCGGTTTTCACTTTTTTTCAAATTCTCAAACTTTTGATCCAGTGGCTCGATTTTAAAGTTTAATAGTTCGAATTAAAGCTCTTTTACTCGTCTTTTTTGTTAAAGTCAAAATTTAAGCTAAATTTATATGCTTTCAGAAAATAGAGGAAAAGAGCTTTAATCTAAGCTATTAAGCGTTAAAATCGAATCACGTTAAAATTGAATCACTTGATTGGGTTTGAAAAAAAATAAAAATTGATTAGTTTCGCGAGAATCCAATAAGGCTAAGAAATAAATTTCAGGCTTGATTTTAAGCTCTTGAGCGACACTTTCGTCCTATATATTATAAGTAGAATGGCGGTTTCAATGGGATTCACAATACACAAATAATACGCTCTATAGTAAAAATGCAAAAGAAAATGTATCAACATTTTTGCATTTTTTCGGTCGGAAAGACGCGTGGCAACTGATAATTCAGTAACACTAACGATTTCTCAATCAGAGGGGTCCTAGAAATCAGGAATAATACAGGTCTGGTAAGTTTGCTGTCGCCAAAATTGTTCTAACTTCCAGCCCCGCAAATGTTTCCAGTTGGCAGTGGAATTACTCGTATACATGCTTTTATAACCTTAATTATCGTTGAATCGATACGACGTTTTATAACGTGATAATTCACTTGTTGGATTTACATTTATCTCTAAGTTTAAAATCAATTAAATGTTCTGCCTAAAATAAACAATTAAAACTTCTTCAGCTAAAATACCGGTCTTTTTTCATCCACAAGATTATTATTTTACTATTGATTATATTTGCTATATTATTAAAAAAACTCTTAGTTTAATAATCGTTAGTTACAATACTTTACAATACAATACAATACGTCTCTACTTTACATTGCAATACTTCGAGTCCCAAGATTTAAAAATAAAATGTCGTTTGTCTCAGAAAATTTGTATCTAAGTGCACTAGAGGTTTACTGCTTTTAATACATTGAATTACCTTTCTGTCGACTATTATACTTTCTTCTCGCCACTATTTGTTCGCTCGAAACAAATGTGTCACCGCTCACTTTTTTTTCTCGAAACAAATTCAGAACACCGGGTATAATTAAAAAACAGGAAACAATAATTCGCAAACACTAAGAAAAATGTTCGCTTGTCGCACTCGCACTCAGGGTAGAAACTGCCTCGTCATGCAGCCAGGTCTCCCTCGACACTGCCTGCGCGGGGGTAGTATCGTCCTCCACAGGCACGCTTCTCACTTAGCCCCCACCTCTGTGTCTCGCTCACTTGCCGGCGACTTGGGCCCGGACCCGCAGACCAACCGTCATTAGCCGTCTTCTGCTTCTCTTCTTCTATTGCTACGCAGGGCTCGCTCGCACGTGCGGGAAACTTATGCAGCTCCTCCATTCGTGCCCAGGATTCTGTCACGTACGCCCGTGCACCCACATTCGCAATTGCACAAATGCTTTTTTGCGCTCGAAATGTATTGATATGAGGAAAGAATAATTCGTGAACAGTCGTTTTGTTACGGTGCTTTTTTGTTTTCTCGTACTTTTTTTATGTTAAGCTTAAATCTATGTGTAACACAAGTAGAATCGTTTCGTTCACTTCGTTACAAAGGCCCATTTCGAGCTCACTAGCTGACTGCTTATTAAGAATTTTGAAAGACATAGTAATTCGTTTTTACTATAGTTGGATGCCATGTACTACGTTTTCTCTTTATTCGATCAGATCCCTGTTCAATGACAATCGCGGTCGGCCTCGTTTCTTGTAAAAATTACTCGGATCAACCACTGGTATATTGGTCAACCACTAGTATATAATATACATTGTCAGAGGATTACAAATTTTCTCCAGTTTTGTTTGAGTTTATTTAAAATTTCGTTGTACGTTTATTGTATGTTTATTAATAATTTTTGAAGTGTAAATTCAAAGGCCTCGTGACTTCACACATTTATCTACATTGGAAGATCCTTTAAAGCCTGATAATTTACCTACAATGGCATGAAAGTTTTTGCGTGCCCAAACAATGAAAATTAATAAGTATCAACAATTTTTTTTTTCATTTTAATACGTAAAATTAATAAAATTGAGTACTTAAAAAATGGCTGTATTTTAAATGCGTAACTATGACGCGCCGAAGTATTAGTTAGCTATAATTTGCACGTTTCGATTTCAAAGTTTAAAAATAAATAAATGAACTGAATTTCGCGATGATTTTGGCCATGAAATGAGTCGATTCTAAACCAATACTCAACACTTCAATGTGAGACGGCGTTATAATTATGTAATCTCTATTCTACTATGCAGTCAATTTTTTTTCCGACTTCCTGTTACCAAGCTTCGCGTGCATCATTGTAACGATTACGTAAATGAATGACTAACAGTCATTTTATTAAGCACACTAACACAGATTTTCTATTGTGGACCGTATTATCTGATTAATTTTAAACCCAACAAATGATTCACTCCGTACGCTGATATTTGTATATAATTTTCGTTGATGGCTGAAGTCTAAAATCAAGTATAACCTTTAGATATATAATATACAACAGATTTATATCTTTCGTTGCAGCGAGGTGTCAGCAAATTTATCCTCATTCAGTTCCCTGTGTATTGCGTCATTATAATTTTTTTTTATTTCAGAATTTCAACAAAACGTATAAATAATTCAAAAGCGTTTAACAAGCGAAGAAAATCGAACACTAAAAAAAATAGCATAAAAAATATAAACGCATTCCTATCGTTGCATTTAATTTTCATTCATTAAAAAATTTTGCAGGGGTAATGTATCCACGAGCATCATTCAACCCGGTTGTAACGTCACGTTTACGTTAGTTAATCAAGCTGACGTAGAAAAGTGCGTGACAAAACGGTTTCGCGGTGTTTAATCCTCGTTTTCATTCATCATATACAATTGTTCCAACGATCCTACCGGAGTACATGCGTAGATTTTAAATTATTTCGTTATGCGCCAACGAAGTCCTTGTCAATTTCCACTTTACCTCGCTTCGATAATTATTGACGAAATTTCTGTATGGGTCGTTCTCGAAGGCTCAAAATTATTGTTTCAGCCGATAAAAACGACGATTTTAGAGTGGGAATTTGAGAAGCCGCCGCGGAGAGGAGGCCGACGAGGCCGCCTGCGAATTAACGAGCGTGAAAAAAAGTGCCTTCCTACATTTACTTAAATCAAGCCGTCTAGGATATTTATACAAGATCGGGAGGATACGCTTTCTGTGTACATATGTGTATATCCAGGAAATTTCGGAAACAACTCGGACGGAAAAGTTGCAAAAAATTTTCTTGAAGGCACACCTACTAGACCAGTTTTTTCTCGTTCCTTATGTCATTCTGAAAGAGAAAAAACTTGCGTACATGGCTAATCATAGGGTATACTTTTTCCGGAGCAAAAACGACTCGAAAATTTTTTTCTCGAAAACCACGGATTTTTATAATTAGTTATTATTAATAACAAACATTTCTTAAAATTAATGAAAGAATGCTCTGAAAATTTTTCAGAAATATTTTTAAAGTCCATAGTTTTCGCGAAAAAAATCTATGAATTATTTTTTTGTTAATTATTTCTCATTTTTCGAGTCGTTTTGCTCCGGGAAAAAGTATACCCTACGATTCACCGTTCACGCGAGTTTTTTCTCTTTCAGTATGGTCTCAGGAACTAGAAAACATAGCTTTAGATTTTCTGAGGTGAGTTCTTTCCACTATTTCGTGGATTAGCACATATATGTGCATTGTGCATATGATGAAATCTACAATTTATATTCACTTTTTTGCCCCCAAAAGTTGCGAAAAAAAATTTCAGGCTACATCGACCGGGTAGGGTTTTTTCTGTTCTCCAGGACGCACAGAACAATAAAAAAATAGTGTACCCACGAAATCGATTTTGTGACACTGTCTTTTTTGACCATCTTTGTGATTTTATGCAGAGATTATTACGCATTTTTTAACAAAATATTCTAGATTTTTTCGAATGCAAGGCTAAATGGGCATATAAATAGGCTTAAATTACACTAAAAGAACTGTCATTTAAACCCAAATTTGTCTAGATTTGATACACTGATCAAAAGTCACGTACTTTTGAAATAAACGAATTTTGCCTCAGATTCCCTTTAGGCTGTTACGAAAATTCTCGATTTTACATTTTTATTCTTTGAATCCTCGTAACTTTTGATTCAATGACTCGATTTTGACTTTTAATAGCTGAAATTAAAGCTCTTTTCTTCTACTTTTCTGCCAATGGGTCTAAATTAAACTTTTTTAACATAGTGAACTATATATATGCTTTCAAAAAATGATCTACTTGAGAGGCATATATATAGCTCATTAATAAAAAAAATTTTATTTAGACCTATTAGAAAGAAAATAGAGGAAAAGAGCTTTAATTTGACCTATTAAACGTTACAATCGAGTCACTCAATCAAAAGTTACGAGGATGTGAAGAAAAAAAGTGTAAAATCGTGGATTTTGGTACCAGCCTAAAGGGAGTCTGAAGCAAAATTCATTTATTTCAAAAGTATATGACTTTTGATCAGTGCATTCTGTCTAGACAAGTTTGAATTCAAATGACAGCTCTTTTAGCGTACTTTAAGCCTATTTATATGCCCATTTAGCCTTGAATTCGAATAAATCCAGAATATTTTGCTAACAAATGCGTAATAATCTCAAAGATTGCCAAAAAAACAGTGTCATAAGATCGATTTCGTGAGTACACTATTTTTTTCCTGTTCTGTACGTCCTGTAGAACAGAAAAAACCTTACCCGGTCGATGTAGCCCGAGATTTTTTTCGCAACTTCTGGGGGCAAAAAAGTGAATATAAATTGTAGATTTCAGATTTCGTCATATCCATCCTATTTCAGATTTTCAGAAACAAGCTCACACGAGCAAGTCGTAAATTTTTTTATTAGACGCACACCTACCGGATCTGATTTTTTTCGTTCCTCAGGTCATTCTGAAAGAGAAATACCTCGCGCACGTGGCCGATCGAAGGGTATACTTTTTTCCGGAGCAAAAACGACTCGAACAAAACAATCAGAAATAATTAAAAAACAAGAAATTATAGATTTTTTTTCTCGAAAACTAAGGACTTTTAAAAATATTTCATTAGAACAATAATGACTTAAAATTCATCAAAGAATACTCTGAAATTTTGTCAGATTTTTAAATAACGATTTTCGAAATCTCGATTTTTTTTTATAAAAGTCCATAGTTTTCGAGAAAAAAAATCTATAAGTTCTTAAATGTATTTTGATAATTAGTGTGTATACACTATCTAATATGATTTTATCCCTCGGTAGCTGGTTTAATTGTATTCTTTGTTGACTTTATCGATCTCTCCGAGGCAGTGGTTCAGAAAATGTCAAAGAAATCAAAATCCCTTTCTTTATAAAAAACACTATAAATTATATTTTTGTTAATTGTTTCTCGTTTTTTCGAGTCGTTTTTGCTCCGGAAAAACGTATATCCTTCGGTCGGCCATGTACGCGAGATTTGTCTCTTTCAGAATGACCTATGGAACGAGAAAAATCAGGTCTGGTAGCAGTGCCTTCAAGAAAAAAATTTTGCGATATACTCGCGTGAGTTGTTTCCAAAATAAAATGGATATGCACATATATTCGCACACGCGTGTACGCCAGGTCCTGGACTATATTTTATTGCCTTTTGCCCGCTGAGTTATATACTGCGGGACGCTTTTCTCTCTAGGCTACCGTGTTCTCATCTCGCCAGCTCTGCGTACGTTTCACATTTCACGTACTCTCAGGCCGATGTCCTATATCAACGGCGTACACTGTTGTCTCGCGATTGCTGCTCGCTATAATCGCTCAATTTTCCTTATATCCTCATTATCCTTTGCAATACGTAACGAGCCATGCTTGATTATTGCTAAATCACGTGTGGAGCGAATACAACACGTGGAGTCATTTGCGCGCGTCACTCACTGTGGACACTGTGTCATTTGCCGGCAGCTGTCGCGCGAGCTCAGTTCCGCGCTAACGAGAATCAAACGAGTTTCTTTTTTTCACCAGATATCTTGCAGTGATAGTTTTGGCGGATTCCACTAGTGCCGTGCGGCCGTACAGACGCGTTGTGCAGCGTTGAGCAATGGGACGACCTTGAATTTTTGGAGACACAAAGCCGTAGCGATATATATACCTCGAATTCGGTGTATTGGGTGATCGAATACCTCTCAAGATCGAATTTGAGTTTGTATATGGAATAAACGTGCAACATATTCATCCTGTCGAGTGAATGGGCACAAGGGTAAATAAAAAAAAAGTCAGATAAGATATTTGATGTTTTTTTTTGTAATGCGTCTAGGTGTTTTTTTTAATGTTATTTTATTATGTGAGATTTTAATCCATTTAGTTTTTTATTTTTATTCAGACGACCTCGAGGTCACAGATCGGTGCTGGATTGGATGCCTTGCGTTTTAGTGGTCAACTAACTTTAACTTAATTTCTCTAAATATGGCAACATTTTTTAGATTTATTTCTATCTGCCAGAGTCCCGAAGAGGAGAGATTGAAGCCATTGAAACCGTTGGCCTGCTTTAAATAAAAAAAGTCGTCTAACTCGAAACGATGATTCGATTTATTGATCCATTAAGATATTTTATTTCCATACCGTGACAGATCGTATCATTAACTGCGAAGTAAATGCCGATTGTTAAACATACATTTATATTAAATCGGAGAAGACGTTCAATGTTCGATTTGCATGCTTCAGTGCGTGTCACAATCGACAAGTTTTTCAAAAACAACTTATTGCTGCTGACAGGCTCTAACAAAAATAGAAAATCGAAAAAAAAATACAGCATCAAGGAGAAATGAATGATATTGTCGCGACGATAGTCAAAGTCTGCGCGATTGTCACAACAATTTTCTGCAGATAATATACAGCGAATATTCGAAAACGATTAAAGTTTGTTCTCCTCTCGCGTTACGTCAAGCCGGTCTTTTATCCATTGTAATCAAATCGGATGGACGACCTTGAAGAGCAGCTCTTTGCTCAGCGTCAGTTTTATCTAGCCGCTCTCTCGTGTTGCAACGATCAGTGTATATCTACACTTCACGTCGGGACTTTCAGTAATTACGAAGAAGACGAAGTGAACGCTGCGGACACTCGCTGCGCGGGCTGCAGATACACCGATACATATCGCGCGAGACGAGGTCGCCTATAGGTGTACAATGATTGCGAAGAATGCGCATAGGCCGCGAATCGCACGATTTCCCCCCAGCCTCCAGTAAGAGCTACCGATATGATTGTGTAGTTGTTTACAGATTAGAAAGGAAAGTTCGTTTTCATCGCAATTCTCGTATCGCGTATACGTCAAATTTCAAAACATAAATGCACTATTATTTGGTCTAGAATTCGCGAAAAAAATTTTTAAGCTAGAGCTTTCGGACCAATGGGACTTTCTTTTGCTAGCCAAAAGATGATGAAAAATGCCGAGGAACATGGGAAATGTAGAATATGAAAATTTAACATGGGGAGGCATATGGAGGAACAACAAAAAATTGGCTATTCCGAATTTTTATTATTTTTTTTTTAAACGAAGCTGGGAATATTTTTTTTAAATTAAAACTCTTTTGCAATAGTTTATTATAGTAGAATAAAAATTTTATTGGTGTCTCGGAAACATTCGTAGTTGCTATTATTTCGGTATTTTGACGCACTAATTTTTTGTAAAAAAAAAACGTAATATGGCTCAGAAATACGGTCACTATAGTAACTTTTCCCGATTTTCGATCTATAGACCAAAGAAAAGTGCATTTTTTTTTAAATTCGACATATACATATATGAATGTACGAAGCCGAGCGAGTGAACGCATATACGGGATCGACTTGCCGACCCTCGGACAGCTCGATACGTCTATTGTCATCGGATGTAGGTTAAGTTTGAAATTATTGCGGCGTCGGGGGGATTTTATCGCGGAGACTGGGACTCGCGCGTGGTTTCTGATTTCGCGCTTATAATATATAATATACGTCTCCCCCTCGCCCCGACTGCCCTCGGCTACTCTTCGCATATAACTAACGCGTTATCGTGTCTTTCTTATATAAGACTGCGTGTATATCAAGGCAGCTACGATTGTTGCAACATTCTGGAAGTTAAACAAAAGCTTCTTTCTCTGCGCGCTTCGTTTCCTGCTTCATGCGCAGTGTAGCGTGCGCTAACTCGTGCCGCCGTCGCGAGTCACACAGCGGCTTTTATCATCCTCATCATGTTTTTCCCCGTTTAACGAACCGATCGGTCGCCGCAGCCCGTCAGATGCGCATCCCTGTTGCACAATTCCGATCGAATTGTTGCAAGGACGTTGCGCGCATATACGACTAGTTCTCCTAAAAATTTGCAATTTTCGGGGGGCTCGCAGAAATCGAAAATTCAAATAGTGAAATTCGATAGTCAAAACTACAGACAAATGTAGAAAAAGTTTCTAGTAACCACATTTCTGAGTTATTTTACGTTTTTTTTCTTTTTACAAAAAATTAATGCGCAAAGGAACTAGAATAATAATAACTATACGAATATTCCCGAAGCACGAATAAAATTTCAAATTGCACTGCAATAAAGATTTAGGGCTCTGGTCAAAAGTTATGTCCGTTAAAAAAAAAATGAATCCGAATAGCCGATTTTCTTTTTTTCTATGCATATATCTCCCCGTGTTAAATTATCATGTTCCATGTTTCCCATGTTCATCTGCACTTTTGACCATCTTTCGACTTACAGAAAAAAGTCTGATCGGTCCGAAACCTCTAGCGTTAATAAAAAATTTTCGATGTCTGAACCCCCGAAAAGTGCATTTTTCTAGGAGAATTGGTCGAGTTCTCAAAAAAATGTACTTTTCTTGGTCTAAAATATGAAAAAATTTGTTTAAATTTAGAGCTTCAGAAAATCGGATGATAAAAAATGCCGAGACACACGGGAAACAGGGAACATGAAAATTTAACATGGGGAGATATAGGGCGAAAAAGAGAAAATCGACTATTCGGATTTTTATTGATCTTTTTTTTAACGGACATAACTTTTGATCAGAGCATTTTATTGGTGCCTCGGAAACATTTGTAGTTATTGTTATTCAAGTATTTTATCGTATTAATTTTTTGTAAAAAAAAACTAAAATGGTTTAGAAATATAGTTGTTAGTAACTTTTCTCATGTTACTCCGCATTTTTTATCATTTTTGGCTTAAAAAAAATTTCCAATTCAAAACAAAAAGAAAGTGCATTTTTTTTAATTCGATGTATACGTTTGTACCGCGAATCATTGGGGAATCCCAAGATAATGATCTGTAATGCGCCCGAGCGATTGAGTTGCGTGCGACTCGGGACTGCATGTAATTATTGCGATCGTTATTTTCTGGGATGGTGTACGTCGTTGCTGGCAACGAATTAATTGATATATTCATTTTTTGAAATAAAATAATTACTTGAATAATTTATTTTAAGTGAAATCTAGTGATTCTTGTATTTTGAAAGTGCAATCGATACGTCTGCTTTACACTATTTCTCGATGCATTTAATGGAATTATTACTTATACGCATTAATTTAAATTTAAATTAATAATTATAATTCAAATTTATTTCGAACGCTTTTTCACTGTGTGGAAACACTCGCAGAGGAAAATACACGCGACGCAACGATCAAGTTTGCAGAAATGCTGATTGAATAGCTTAGAGTTTTGTTTGTAGAACTTGAATTTAACGATTTTAATTGGCACGGCTTATTTCCATCGATTAGCAAATCAATTTAACGCATCTCCGATCCACTATTACAGAAAGAATAACATTTGCATTGTCGTAGATCCCATTTTTTACGACATGTAATCTTCTGACAGCGGGCATTTTTTCTACTGAAAAAGTGTAATTATTTCAGATTTTTTATGTAAATGTTTCTTAAGTGATAGTGTATGTGGGCCAATCATGGAATGACGCCACACGGCGTCATGCAGTCTGTCAGAAGGCATTCTTCCTACTACAAAAGTGTAACTATTTCAAATTTTTAATGTTAATGTTTCTTAAGTGATAGTGTATGTGGGCCAATCATAGAATGACGTCACATGGCGTCATACCGGCTGTCAGAAGGTTTCAGTTTATTGCTATGTTAGTTGCCTAATATTAAATGTATTATATCAATAAAAAAATGTAATTATTGCTATATTATATTAATTACTGTAAACCAGATATAAGTAGTCGATTTTATTAGTAAAAAATTGTTAATTTTAGAGTGAAACCTCCTACTTAAGGGGCCTAGGTTGACGTCAGAAAAGTTTCATTTATTAGTCGTACAGAATTTTCTATTTAAGCAATCATAACGAAATTTTTTTTATTGTAAAGTGCTCTTTCAGATCTTTAATTTAAGCTATTGAATATTTCAAAATACTGATTCTTTGTCTTACAAATCTGTTACTATTGGGACATGCTTTTTAGTGAAGTTTCTCGGAGGGTGCAAGATTCTGAGCCTCAGAGCGGAGGAAATGAAACGTTTAATATCTCATTTGACTCCTTGAAACTTTTCTAAAACTTAAGTGGAGCACTTTTTTAATACATCTTTTTTAATAATTCAAACTTTTTTTAATAATTAAAAAAATTCTAACAGCTTTATAAATAAAATTTCTTTTTTCAGCCGTTAACCCAGATCTTCACTCCTCAATACCGATTTCGAATTGGTAACTTTAAAAACAATTTTACAATCCTGGTCCAACGAAATTTTTATTACCGACTTGGTCATATACTGGCTAACTGTGACATTTGTTTATGCATTGCTTTCCTAAAAGAAAAATACGGCCATTCTAGTTGCAACACTCAAATAAAAATCGAGTGAATTCGATGTACTTTGTCGGAAAAAATATGATAAAATTTAAAAAAATAGAAAATTATCGTTAGAACAATTAAGGCGAAAGAAAAAAAGCAATATCGCAGCGAAGTTAATTCTATTGTGTAAACCAAGGCGTACACTGCATATATTGATTTCGCAAATTAATTGTGTATGCGTAAGTTGGTAATCCAAGAAGCATAGATGTAGTATAGTTCGTAAAGAGATGATAAGCAGCACATCTGGCACGCAAAATAAAGTACACTTTTAGATTTAATTTTAACGTCCCCAGCTAACGCAGAGCGCCTATCATTTTTAATTATTTTAATTTCTTGTCTACTTTCTTTTAATTCGCGCACTTTTTCACACTTGAAAACACTCGCGGAGAGAACGATACGCGCGACGCAACGAGCAAGTTTGCAGAAACATACTGATTGAATAGCTTCGAGTTTCGTTTATACAGCTCGAAATAGACACGTTTGTTTGGAGTGTTGGTAAGGTAATGCCGCGTTGCGATACGCTATCTCCTTCTGCATGGATTTCCCTACTGATTCATTTCTATTATACCTGAAAAGGCTTAGGAATGCACGTTGCATATGAGAAAAATTCTATTACGGGCAAACGAATTTAGCTAGGTTTTTTTGGGTGTACTCTGCTCTTTTCAGGTGACGCCGGATGAACTATATGCTATTTATATTTTTCAGTATTTACTTGTTTAACAATAAACATTGCTGTTTCGTTATCTGTTTTGTATTCATTTTTTGTTGTAAAAATGTTTAATGATAAAAAAAATTAAGTTCCGGAAAACCGTAACAATAAAATACAAAAATTTTTGATGATCCACAAAAAGTTAATTTTTTTTAATTCTTGTGTGTAAGCACTTTTTTCAAATGCTTAGATTTTATCATGTTGATTATTTATTCTTCAGACCATTTCACAAAGGTACTTGTGAAATGGTACTAAAATTAACAATAAAAAAAAAATTATAATAAAAGTAAATGTAATCATTGGTCCAAAACGTAACACAGTTAATTCCTATATTATTCTCTTGAGAATGTTATTATATAGAGATAGACGTTATACGTATTCTATCAATCAAGCCAAGTAAAAAAGTGATAAACTACACGTCGGTGAATCAGTAAAATTTGTAATTGATGGATTCTGTTAATAGGATAAACGACTTTGTTTATTATTGATTAATAAGCTGCAGCTTCATTAAATTCAGTCTCGCTCTTTCACTGAAACTGAAGTTTTCGTCTTTATTAGTTAGCATTGTCTCGTGAAGATATTGTCCGACATAAAAATTAATCAAATGTGAAATATCATAATAGTCAGTCTTTCTCAAACAAATAAATCATAAATACCATGTTGACCTACATCTATATCTGGAGCCGTTAAGGTAGGAAATCGCTCATTACGTTTCGGCCTTTGAGCTTTCCTATCATCCGTCGTCGGTAAATCGAATCTCTTCTTTAATAATTTATTCATCCCGATAACTGCAACGACCAGTATCAAGAGTACGATGATCGCGATATTCGAATGTATGTACTTCTATGATGTATCCGCGAGCGACGCATCGGAAAATGAAAAGATATTCGCACAAAATTTCGCTTCGAGGCTCTATAGCCGATGCTCCCGAGTGGTTTGTTTGATCTGGAGTCTCGATAAGAGCAGATAGAGAGATAAGGACCCGAGACGCGGGGTAAATGTTACAATTTACTTTAAAGTGAAAAGGGCGAAGCATTGTACTTATATTTATTTCCTTTTTTCAAAAAAAACGTCGATTTGCCTCAATACGTGCGATATTAAGTTGCTACCACGTTTATCGCCGCAGATATAACCACCGCCGATTCGCAGAGCTTCTAGGCTATTCGGCCGCTAAAGTGCACCGAACCAGAATCTTTATTATTTATGCATTATTGAAGCATTTGAGATCGTGTTTTACATAACATATATTTGATGATATGCTTCATAGATACATGGGTTCTTAATGTTAAGAGACTGTTTGAGTGATAATAGAAATTATATTTTAAAATACGTCTGAGTATGTTACAATAATCCAACCATAACTCGGGATTAGAAGTTCAAATTTAGCTTATCAAAGAGAAAGCTTTGTATTAGTACATTTTAAATTTCTTTAAATTATTTTAGAAATACTATTGTACGTGTTAAAATTTCAATCATATAATTTTAATGCGTATACGCGGATATTTTATGCAAAGTGTATAAGTTTGAAGAATTTAAGGAAACAAAATGTTGTTGCTATAATAAAAAAGTTTTACCAAAAAATAATTACACATCACAAATATTACCAGACGAAGATAAATGAACGCAGAGATAGATGGAATTTATGAAATAAAACTAGTAATTCCTATGGATATTAACCAACAAGATGATGAGAAATTTCGCCAAATTAAAGGTAAGTTGTATTATAAGGTTTTACAGATAATCTCTTGCTCTTAAGATATTCGTTCTCGAAAAATTAATTTAATTATAAATATTATGAAATCACACTATTTTTTGCATTGCTTTTATTGTCGGAACTGTGCGAAAAAACTTTTTTAAATACTTGATTTTTTAATGTAACTATTATCATTACCATAAAGTCTTCAAATTTTGGTTACCCGTAGTGCAAAACCAAAGAAAAATTAAAATTGGTGAAGACTCACCGTATAATTAATTACCAGATTACAAAAAAATCCACCAAATTTACTTGAACAAGGAAGCTAAGAACTACTGTGAATGTTACACTTCTGAACTTTATTAAAATTATATGTTTTTACGTCAGAAGTAAATGAGTTTAAAAAGCTTGTTTCGAATAATTTATTTCAACAGTATAAAGGTTTCAAAATATTCACTATACATATGTATTATTCAAAGACTCGGGTAGGTCATAAATTAAATTAATACAATACTCCATAACAGTGATAACTATACAGAGCGTTTTCACTGAAAATTTCAAATTTATCATCACACGTTTCCAAGCTAAAACTGCACAATTGTGCGAGCCAAACACGCGGCAAAGTTCGACCAAACGTGACAATATAATTCGCTTGACCCTCAAAAGCACCTGATCGCTCGCGCGTCTTTTTCGAAAATAAAACGAGATTTGTCGAGATTCCTACGGCCACTTACTCGCGTAAATCCGACGCGGGCGCATTGCCTCTCGTATACACAGCTTCATCCGTTTTTCGGGCAAAAAGCTGGGTGGGAAGCGTATATATGCGTTTGGGCTCACCAAATACCGTATGAGCGCGCAAGTTCGCGATACGGCTAGCGACGCGTGCGAAATTCATTATGCAAAAGAATGCACGTCCGTTAAGCGTATAAATATGTATCTCGTCTGGACGGTAGCTTTGTATGCCCAGGCACATATATACGTTGGCTCATAAATATTTTATTCCCTTTTTTTGCGGCTACTCGTCCGCCGGCGAGGAGAGAGAGAGAGAGAGAGAGAGAGAGAGAGAGAGAGAGAGAGAGACCGCACCGCTTGTGAAAGCTATGTGCCGATGTTTTCGGAATATTGTTTTGATTGAGCTTTGTTCTTACTTTTTGCGAAAGCTCGCGAAAGATTGTCGGAGCGCACGGATCGATTGCTCGATGCGCCCTCTACCGAGCTTTTTTTTCTTCATTTTGATTTCATATCCATTTTTGTTGTGATTTACGCAGTTGCGCAATAATCGTTCGTCTATTTCTTTATTGTGAAACATCGCTCGCGAGAAGAATTGTCGTGACGCCCCCTAGCGGTATCAATCAGTGAACTATGAAGCAGTTTTTTTATTGGTATAAAAGTAAAACAAAGTAATTTATACTTGGATAATTGGCCTTATATTTTATAAACATATTTTTTGCTTCATCTAGGATAATTGTGCGCTCGCGAATAAATTTTCAACTTCTGGTTTCAAGTTATTTCCTTTAGAAACATTTCAAGTGCATTAACACGATTAAGTTCAGAGCGAGAAAAGGCACTAAAATCATAAAGATGTAAATCTCAATTTTAAGGGCAAATTCTCAACTTTTAGTATAAACGTAAGAACCATAAAAAATTTGAGAGCATTTTCCACGAGGGAGAAAAAGAGATGAGAAATCCGTAATGCATTTTTTCCAAAAATAGTATTAGCGAGTGGAATATCAGACTCTGTAAAAAAGCTCGTATTAATGAAATAATATAGAAGATGAAGGAAAATAAAATGCAATTTTCTTACTTTACTCGGGTAAAGCCTCTCTAAAAATCGTAGGAAAATCCCAGCAAGTAATCCGTAATGCTCTTACGGAGTTATTTGTCCCGAGAAAACGTTTCTATCGTTCGCCTACGAAGTCGGCATTCAAGGACCCTCGACGAACCTTCGCGTAGCCGGGAAAGCTGCATTTTATTCCCTTCTATTGTCCGACCGCAAATATACTTGTGAATTAAAAGCTCCGACCGAAGAATTTGTCAAGCGATTTTTTATGGACAGTTGGCTGGCCAGCGGATATATCGAGTGCAGCCATTGAAAAATCCATTGAAATTAAAGTCTCCCGATGTCCTTTCACATTGTATCGCTCTAAATAAAATTTTTCAAAATAAAATCTTTATCTTATTGCATACGCATGTAAAAGTTTATCTTATTCTATGCGTAGAAAAAGTAAAGTTTTCGACGTCTTAATTCTGAAAGTACTGCAATAACTTAAACATTTATCTGAACACTCGTGTATCCAGATCTATATGTTATTTCAATTCCTTTTTCCTGCAGTACAATTATCTTAATTAAAAATATCTAAATACGCACAACACAAAATACTCTTTTATAACAAATTTAATTCCACGTAGCTCGCGCGTTATTAAATCGAGCAAAAAAAAGTACCTCCGTGTACACACATTTTTTCCGATAGTTCCGTACATCCAGTACATCGCATCACAATTCTATATACAACATCCAAATGCCCGGGGCAGCTGCCACTGCTGTATTGTTTCAAAAACTGGAAATACCGACATCTACTTATACAGCTGCGCGATCGAAGCAGCAGAAAAAAAGTCATTCCCATCTCCTCTGTAACGGAACCACTGACATGTAGCCGGCGTGTGCGCTTCCATCCTACCCCTCTTTCCCTCTCCCTATATCTCTATCTCCTCGATCTTGCGGCGAGGAATATTTCAGCCACGTATCGCGTCGGTCAGTCGCTGCAGCGCGCGCAGGAAGCACCACTCAAATTTACGAAGAGAGCTTTTATTCGCGGCTTCCGCTTCACCCCCCCGACACACACGTGTGCTATGTATACTGCCTCTCGTTGTTCGCCGGCTACTCTTTGCCTTTGGCTTCTCTCTCTTTTCCTCCTTTTGCAGGTGATTTGGTTAAGAGATTTTTTGCTCCGCACAGCGGCGGCGGCGGCGGCGGCCGTTTGATCTCCGGTCCTTGACTCGCTGTGCTCGCGGCTTCTCGCAGCCACTTCGCTATTTCAGCCACGGTAATCTTGCCTCTAACTCCTTGCGCGCGCGCGCCCCAGCCATTCTTCGCCGTATCGCGCGATAGCAGCAGTCGCTTCCTCCCCCCCCCCCCCCCGCGTCCTCCTTTTTGGCTCGCGCGCGTCGATGAGATAGCCGACGACGACGACGACAGGAACGAGTTATCCGATGTACGGAAGATCTCCGCGCCCCGGGAAAGTTATACGCCGCGGAATCGTCCCTTATCCCCTTACATAGTTGCGCGACCTGAAAAATTGCGAGCTTCTATACACACTCCCGCTTATTACGTATACGTATATACGTGTGCCTACACCGCTGCTGCTACACGCGAGACCAGCCGTCTATTACACACGATATTGGGCGAGCGAAGCTTTTTTCCCCCTTTCTTCGGAGGTGTAATCGGCCCCTCGTCGCGAGCATATATACATGAGGAACGAGGGGAACGTGCTTCGCACACCGGCCGCCCGCGCATCGACGTTTCACCTTCTTTATCGGGGCTTAATTGTTATACCGCCTCGCAGCCGGGGATTTTTCTCGTTTTCTTTTTCCTCGAGACGAGCGACTCGCCGCGGCCCCGCGACGAGATTATCCCGACAACCCCTTTATCGCACGGAGTATACGCGGAGCTCCGAAGGCGGTGGTTATCCTGTAACGTTTATGGACTCTGTGTGGGGCATAGTGTGCGCCGTTCGTCTCGAGCACTTTACGGAAATGTAGTCCAGGACACAGTGGCCCGTCGCTTGTCTCTCCTCCTTGTGCGAACGAAGAGTTAATTGTGATTGATTGTGATTAGGAAAGGTCTTCAAGCTTTTGTGCTTGTGGATTATTATTTTTATTATTATTATTATTGCTATATAAATATATTTTTTTGCGTAAATTAACTTTTGTCTTCAGAATTTAGTATAGAATTATTCATCGTTTGTATCTATTTTCTATAAACTGATATGTTCGTATAAAATGTATTATTCAGTTTTGCAAACGAAATTGTAGTAATATATTTTATTGATTCAAGTGGAACTTCACATTCGATGGCGTGCAAATAGCGAGAGAGATATTGTGGCCACTTTAGCAAATAGGTAGTTCATCCCTCCCACACAATAAGTTTTCTTACGAATCACGTAAAAATTTATGTCCGTATGTTTATTATACAGATCTGCTTAAATGTAAAAAAATCGAGATGTAACTTTATAAAATTGCAGCTTTAACGTGTGATTCTCGTACAACATGTGATATAATCAATGTTTCGATGGCAAAAAATAGGTCACACCATTTTCATCAATATAACATCATTGAATTGTCGAACATTAACTCAATCGGAAGAACTCGCGTAAAGCTCGGAATATTTTAAATTTATCTAAAATTCGAAATCTAGTATGTCGGAGAAATCTTTCAACAATATAGCTTTATGCGACGTAGACGTGCAATCGCTTACTCATTTCACCTCCCCCAGCCCTCTCCCAATATATATAGGACTGAATTGACGTAAAATCGCGAATACGGAATGCGGAATTCATAACTTTGGAATTTCCAAAGATAAAAGGGTGGAAAGAGGGTAGAAACTGGTTTACTTCGCTTCTCAGCCCCTTACGTACGAATTGGAGTAAAATCCTTTCTTATACCCAAGCCCTGCACGTGCACCGTATAAAAGACATGTATATCACTCAGCGAAATTTCAAGTCTCCAGATCCAGCGGTTCTGATGGCGGGGATGGGCGCCGGGTGATGCAGTGGCCGCGTGTACACGAAACGACTACGTACTTTTTGAATATATATATATATATATTATGTGGTCTCTGACAATGAGCGGTCGATTTTTTGACCCTATCGAAAAAAATTTTTAAATGTTCCTGAGGAGCATCCCTGAATTTTTTCAGATTTTTTGCATCAAATATCTTCGAGTTCAGAGGGTCAGTTGATGAATCATGTTTATTTGCTTTTTTTCGGCTATTTCATTAATTTGTAGACCCAGAAGCATTTTTCCTATGAGATGTATACGTTTTTTCTGCTCTAACTATTCAAAAAAATATTTCTGATGATCGTATTATATGTTTTAAAAAGTTATAGTCATTTAGTCTTAAATCAAGTTTAGGAAATTCGATCCTCCGGATCATAACCAAAAAATTCATGAAGATACCTTATTTAAATACAAAAAAGTCTGCGAAAGACCCAGAATGTCAGAGGCCTTGGTTTCTCTGTAAAAAATCATTATATCCGTTCATATATGAAAAAAATTTAGTTTTTTTGCTATATCGAAGAATTTAACCAATTTTATCAATTACGTAAATTTTTTTATAATAATTTCAATCATTAAAAAATGATAAGGTTAGTGAAATGCTTCGATATAGCAAAAAAACTAAATTTTTTTCATATATGAACGGATATAATGGTTTTTTACAGAGAAACCAAGGCCTCTGACATTCTGGGTCTTTCGCAGACTTTTTTGAATTGAAATAAGGTATCTTCATGAATTTTTTGGTTATGATCCGGATGATCGAACTTTTCTAAAACTTGATTTTAAGACTTAAATGACTTATAACTTTCTTAAACATATATCGCCCGATTAAGGATTGCAATTTGAAGAAAGATATTTTTTTTGAATAGTGTTAGGAGGGAAAAAGGGAGAGGGAAAGAGCAGAAAAAAATGTTATATATCTCTATAGTGAAAAATGCTTCCTTGAGGATCTACAAATTAATGAAAGTAGCCAGAAAAAGCAAAAAAACATGATTTCATCAACTTTGACCCTCTGTAACTCGAAGATACTTGATGCAAAAAATCTGAAAAAATTCAGGGATACTCATATGTCTCTTAGGAACATTTTAAAAAATTTTTTCAATGGGGTCAAAAAATCGACCGCTCGATTTGTCAGAGAACCACTCATATATATATATATATATGAGTATGTCCAGGAAATTTCGAAAACAACGCGGACGGAAAAGTTGTAAAAAATTTTCTGGAAGGCACACCTACTAGACCTGTTTTTTCTCGTTCCTTAGGTCATTTATTAGGTACATATTTTCCGGAGAAAAAACGACTGGAAAAAACGAGAAAAAATTAACAAAAAGAGAATTCATAGATTTTTTTTGTTGAAAACTATGGAGTTTTAAAAATATTTCATTAGAACGAAAATGTCAAATTAAAATATATCAAAAAGTGCTCTGAAATTTTTTTAATTTTTTTACGACGTTTGACGTTGAAAAATCAAAAATTGTACCGGATCAATCTGAAAATATTTCAGAGCATTCTTTCATGAATTTTAAAACATTTTCGTTCCAATGAACTTCTTATAAAAGTCCATAGTTTTCAAGAAAAAAATCTATGAATTCTCTTTTCGTTAATTATTATTCGTTTTTTCGAGTCGTTTTTGCCCGGAAAAAAGTATACCTTACAATCGACCATGTAGGCGAGTTTTTTTCTTTCAACATGACCTAACGACCGAAAAAAACAGGTCTGGCAGGTGTGCCTTTATGAAAATTTTTTGCAACTTTTCCGTCCGGGTTGTTTCCGAAATTTCGTAGATTTGCACATATACACTATACACACACGCACACATATGTGGAAATCCACCAGAAAGTGTAACACAAGTCGATCCAAAAATTGCACTTGTTTATTTTTGAGGGCACACCTATCGGACCATGCTAGTTTTGTTTGGTAGCTCATTTCAAACAATAAACCGTTACGTGCCTAGTCAAAACCCTTCCCGACAAAATATGCAAATTAAAGGTATTTTGGTCTACTTTCAGTTTGTGTACATAAATAAAATTTAAAAAATTATAATACTTTAGATAATGCCCGTTTTCTAATTTTCAGAGCAAAAAACGCGCTCATTTTTTTCGGTTTTTCGCCTATAGCTCTTTGTTGGCATAGTGCAATTTTTGGATCGACTTGTGTTACACTTTCTGGTGGATTTCCACGTATATACACCGCAGAAATAGAGACGCGCGCAGACGTGCATCGGAATTGATCAAAGCCCGAGGGAATACAATCCGGAGGAGCATCTCTCGAAAGAAAGCACACGTGTGTATGAGTGTGTGTGTGTGTGTGTGTCAAGAAAATTATCCGCGCTAACATCGTCGGCATTACCGTGGCATGTTCGCGTGTATATATACACAATCGCCTCGTCGAGAATATATAACTGACCGCGCGAGGGACGAGCCTCCTAAGAGAATGCGCAACGAACTCGGCCGCTGCGAAGCTCTCGCGCTCGAGAACAATAACGAAATTGCAGCAGCAGCAGCAGCGGCTCCGGCAGAGACGCGCGAGAGCCAATAAAGCAAAGCCCCGGCTCGAAATCCCGAGTAAATAAGTTAAGGAACTGCGCGCCCTTTGAAGCGCACCCCCAGCGCGCGCAGTAGCGTCGAAATCCAGCTAATCGCCGCCGCGGCGGCGCGAGAGCCATAGGGGATGGAGTAGATAGATAGATAGAGAGAGAGAAATGAATTTCGATCGGGCGGAGGGAGGGAGGCGCGCTTTGAAAAAGTTCATTATTACGATACGAAACTTGCCGCGTATACATAGGTATATAGAGACACGATAGAGAGCGCGCGGGAGGGCTTGGCTGCGTTCGTGCTCGCGCGATATGTCTGTGCGCGGAATCTCTCTCTCTCTCCGTCTGTGTACACGCGCGAAAAAGTACATATAGCGTCCCCCTCCCCCAGCCCCCCTGCGATCCCTCCCCCTATATAGCTCGCGGCTCGTAATCCCGGAGCTGCTGAAAGCCCAAATGAGAAATACTTTTCGATCGATGCTGTCTATAGGTATACGTACACGGATACGTATACGTATGTCTTCGGAAGTCGAAGCAGCAGGGAGGGAGAGAGAGAGAGAGCTTAAAGATTTCATATATAATCGAAGAGCGAACGCGTCGCCTCTCTCTCTCTCTCTCTTCCCAGCGCGTGTGCACGCAGCCGCCGAAGGTGCTGAAGCTTAAGCCCGCCGGGAGATATTTCGAAGGGTTATTACACGACCACATTCGCGCGCCAGCCAACATTTATATATATATATATATATATATATAACCTTCAGATCGCAACGAGAGACCCGAGATGTTTCGTCCTCCCTTCCCCGGCTCCATGTGTATATATATAGGTCTAGAGCTTTTGGCTTCATTCTACTCCTTCGCTCTGCGTCTATACTCTCTCTCTCTCTCTTTCTCTCTCACTGCTGCGCACTGTATATATATAGCTATTATAGCTGCATATATACGTATGTGTGTGCGCTGGCCCGACCATCTCCGCCCTCTGTACATTTCTTCTTTGACTTTTCCTCTTTCTTCCAGCCTTTTCTCGCTCCTTTTCCTTATTTTTTCTCTCTCTCTCTCTCTCATCCTCTTCCACCTCCCTCACGGCTCCTCCTCTCGCTGCAGGAGACTTCATTTATTTCTTTATGAACGGAGGGCGCGTCTCATCGCGTGGTGTTTGCTAAATTTGAAAAAAAGGACGCTCGCGCGCGCAGCAAAAGTGCGAGGCGCGTCTCGCATCTACAGGGGAACGTTTACTCTCTCAGTTCTGCGCGCAAAGCGAATATAAAATATGAGAATTCTCGCTTGCAAGCTCGCTCTTCAGCGCGTTCGACGACGACCTGGGCTTTTTATTCACGGGGGGAATAGATTTTTGCGTAGCGGGTGTATCGAAGGTCAATAATAATCAAATTGTGTTGGTGACACTTTTTGTCTGATTATAATTCGTGATGGACGATTAGGAATCGAAATCGTGACTACTGATTTTTCACGATTTTGCTCAGCGTGTTATACACAGTTTGTTTTTGTCGTTACTTGTAAGCACCTGTTCAAGCGCCTAGATTTTAATGACAACTTTTTTTTGAATGCTATTTATTGAATATGCAGCTTATAAACATACTTATAAAATTTGCTTTAAGGGGATCCGATAGCCACTAATGACCCGTCACTAACAGTACGATAAAGAAGTGCTGAGATCGAATAAATATAAGGAATTACGCAAACTCAAGAGATACTTGCGCTTCGTCTCGGTATTACCTATCGGCATACACGGTTTGGAATCAAAATGTTCAGGTATTGGGGAGAAAAATGCGAACGAAAATCGGTTACGTCAGGTTACGGCTACAGGTTAGTGGCTATCGGATCCCCTTAAAATCAACATCCGATATCTTTCGTAACCGTTACAATTGAGATTTCAAAGTATTATTAAACAGTGACAATAAATAATAATTGAAAAAAGTATTTTATTTAAATGTAATCATTGGTAGAAAATATAACATAATCAATGCCTATAGTATTGTCTTGAAAATATTACAACACACATATTATAAATATTCTATCAATCAAATATTCTCTTGTACATTTTTTAATAAATAAAGAATCCGTTTAATACAATCTTTGATTAGTTTACGGTACGCATGCGTTGAGACAGTCAAAACCTATAGACATCCGTTTTCAGCTTGTGAGAGTTGAAAAATTTATTTAATGCAAAAATACACAGGACGCACCTGTGTTATAAATACCTTATTGTTATACTACTTTTATCGGAAGAAGCATAACAATAAGGTGAACGGTAATTATTAGGGATCTCAATTGATTTCGATTTTGCTACTTTATTCATTCAATATTGCGAGAAAGTGAGAGACCAATTCCGACAGCAAAACTGCAGCTTGTCGGATGCCCGTTATCGTCTTGTTAACGGCGTTATTGCACAATTGTTCTCGCACCAGAAGGCAAGAGCAAGTAGTTTGAAATAGATCAATTTATTCGGATTTTTTTAACTTTATGCAACGATGAAAATATAAGTTTTATTTCATTTAAACTTACTGAAAAATCTTCTGGAGAGATTTATTAGTTTCTAAAATGTATAAACTGGGATTAGCTCGTTCTATAATAATGACATACTGAAAATTCAAGAAAAAAAATTGGAGTTAAAGTTTTTCAATATAATGCCGCATCTAACGAACTCAGTCTTTCGAACATCTATTATTAATATTAGATCCGTTATTTTTCACATCAGCATTATCTTATCTTTCCCTTTTGTTTTCCAATTTTCTCATTTTTATTTCACTACCATCTTTTCTTCGCTATCTACTATCCAACGCAAATTTCATTCTAACATAATACAAAATCTTGATTCTAATCCAACAAACGGATTAAGCAATAATTTTCATCCTACCGCACACGCAGCTCGCTATGAAAGTACCTCTAATAATTTTGTCCCCTCCCCAAACGCCAAGACAAGCTCACAACCGGAAAAAATATCCGAACCAAGAGCAGCGCCTCGAGTCCTCGCAAGACATCTCAATCGGCGCGACCCGCGTAACGAGAGCTTAAATTTCCATCGCAAGTAGCAGCAGCAGAGGCGGCCCATCTTGTCAGCCGGGGACTTTTCTCCCCCCCCCCCTCTCTCTCTCTCTCTCGGAATGAGAAAACAAATCACGCCGCCGACGCGGAACATTCGCGCCGCGACGGCGCGCGAAGAAAGCGGAACACACCGCACCGGTGTTCCGTTTTTCCCTCCCCCCGCTCGCGCACGAGAGCGGCGCATACTACTGCCAGCGCGTAATTGAACGTTAACGACTATCAAGCGGCAACTAATCGCCGTCAATTAAGCGGTAATTACACTCTGCAGCCGACACTCTCCTTACAGTGGCTCAGGTACGAAAGAGAGGGGGGGGGGGGTGAACAAGACTATATAGGTATACACGACGTCATCATAGGGTATACTGCGTATATAAGTAAGGCTGCTGCAGTCGGAGCTTCAAGTGAGCCAAAAGCAAGTGCGTTAACGCAATTGCGCAGCTTGTAATATCGCATAGGCGTAGACGGATATGCGCCTCCGCTATGTATACTTATCTGCCCTGCCGAGAGCCTATTACGAGATGAGAGAACGTCGGCAGTGCAGTCGGTTTTATATGTAATTTTTGATGTGAATAACATCTTTACGGACGTTCTAGTGCTTGAATTGGTATGGGGGGGTTTGCGTGAAAATTTGGAAAGCAGAGGAGGGGAAGGTGTCACAGAATTTGGGCAGAGTTTGAGGGGCGCGCAGTCCCCCACTATCGATAGTCTCTACGCAGCTGACTTACAGCGAGATCATAGCTTCTTGTATACTGTGTGCGTAGGTGGGGAGCTTCTCGCCCCCCACTCTCAGGCCCTTAACGCAGTGTACTATGTGTTGCAGCTTATACAGCGTTTCGGGCTTTCCCTATGAGTGTGTATGTGTGTGCAAGCATGCGGGTATGCGTATGTGTGTGTGTGTGTGTGCGCGTGTGTGTGTGTCCACTCCCTTTGCCTCTATATATTATGTATAATATATATGTATACTTTGCGAGTGTACTGATATTATCTATAATTAACGATAGCAATATTATCTATATATTAACTATTAACTATATATACAGATATATATATAGATACACATCATAACTAAGAAGCTGTAAGGTGTTTGCTGCTTTTCTTTCTGATGTTTATGTGTTTTTGTTGGGGTGTGGGGCACAGTGAATTTATCACGGATCCAAACGATGCATCAACAATCAGTTTGGTATCGGTGAGTAATTGGTGCAAATGTTAGAGCAAAGTTAATCATGTGCATGGCGTCGTTCGCAAAGCTCGCTTTTGAATATAACGTTATGCGTAAACAAACGCGGCTTTATTTAATGCGTAAAAAATATTGTAAAACCATGTCGTCGCTTCCAATAAAGATTAGCAACTTCAATATACGCCTAAATTTAATGCTACATTAATGTCTGTGAATAATGTAAACTTATCGAAACTTAGATAAATTTGTACTTTCATCGACATGCAAAATTTACCATACGTTGCAGTAGCTTCAATTTATTGTAATACTCTAACCATTGAACGTCCGCGAATAATATAAACTTATCTAAACTTAGATAAATTTGTACTTTCATTCACATGCAAAATTTACCATACGTTGCAGTAGCTTCAATTTCTTATAATACTCTAAACATTGAAAATTGACCTTTCTGAACAGTGGTTAGTCTTCGTTGGAAGCGACGCTATATTCTTTCATAATTATTTTCTTACATCCGTGCCTCACTCTTCCATTTCCAGTGAACAAATCAACTGATTTGTGTATTGGTAGATATGGTGGATATATTGATCTCGGAACTACTTCATCCCGCGAAGCAACTTTCACGCATATGAACGCTATATTCAGCATGTATATATGTTATTCACATCTGCCGTGTGTGCGTGCCACACACTCTCTGTCGGTACACACCACTGCAGCACTTTTTTTTGTACGAACTGCTTTGATTTTATCGTGATTATACAACGACTGTGCGGTAGCGAGAGTATTATGTCGGTGCGATTTTAATTGATACATTTTTTTTGTGTACAAGGCGCGTCATCAATCTTCGGCCGATGTGATAAATGGGAAATGCGGCTGCTTTAATGCTGTGATTATCGATAATCGATGCTGTCCGGAATAAAATAATTGAAATTTTGAAGAGTTCGCACGTTTTGGCGTGAATTGTACTTTGCGAGTCGCGAATCAGTAATGTTTTACGACTATGTTTGTTAAAATTTTGTGGTTCATCCTACAAAATATATTACTATCTATCTTATAATAACACGCAGTATCAAATTAACGTTTTAAATTATTCATAGCTTGGTTGATAAAGTAGTTATGAGCGTTAGAGTGTAAAGGATGTGACAGTTTTTTTTTTAATTAGAAATTGAATTTTCATCAGTTTTGTATATACATTTTCTGTATACCTCTATATTTTAATAAAAAAAAGCTTTGCATTCATCGCACAGTGCGAGACGGATTCAATTTTCAATCAAATCAAAGAATTCTATCTGTATTTTCAATGCAGATTAAGGAAATGAGTGTCGCAGTAGTCTGCCTTTTAGTATCGAATTATGAAAAATAATTAAAGTCAGAGTTTAGTAAAAAATTTTTTTTTAAGTTTAGCAAATAGTCCGATGGTTACGCGCTTTTGATTAAAAATGGAACGTAAAAGACGTGGAGAAAAATCCATAAACTAATTTAGTTTTTGTAGTGTCCTAAAATTTAAAAAAAAATGTGTTGGAACGCAAAGACCACTTTAGAAAAAAAACAGTTGGAGATGATCAAAAGGAAAAATTGTAGATGGTCAAACGAGTTTTTGATAAAAATAACTACAGACAATGGCAAGTCCACAATATGAAGTACTTTAATCGCCCCATTTTTTCTTAAAAAAGTTTCCTATCGTCGTATTCTTTATATATGCGGACACTGATATCCGCGAAATACGAGTAATTCGCTTTCCATCCATCTAATTGAGTACCACTTTAAAATCATTCTTAAACTGAGAATACTTATAAACTCGATGAAACTACATCTTTATTAACACGTCCTATGCTTATGGAATTATTACTCTGCGCGAATGCATTGCGCCCGCTTGTTCCAGCTATGTAGAAGTGATTTCAGATAATTTTAGCAAAATTCATACTGTATTGATCCGTCGTGACGAGGTGAAACTGCTATTAAGCTTGCATTATGCATATCGGTAGAGGTGACACTTTCCGCAAATTAGTAAAAAAAAAATAGAACTTTCTCGCCCGAAGTAAACAACCGGGCAAATAATGCGAAAAGGCCGCACGAGCGAGTAACGCCACTTCGACTGGGGCGTTGTATACCTATCGCCAGCTCAATTTCCAGAGCCGTTAGGTCCGCGCTCGTTCGCCGAGATTTTCGAGGCGAAGCCATTACGTCGTCGCGCGTCTCGGGGCCCCCCCGTGTAATCGCCGTCAAAATCGGGCCGACTTCGCAGCCGCAGGAGAGAGAAAAGAAAGCCATATAAATATAGCCTCTCGGGGAGGTGTGAGAGAGAATCGCACTGGCGCGCGGTAATAAGGTATAATAAGGCGCCGAGGATGAATGAGCGGCAGTGCGCAAAGTAATTTCTGCATGGCCCCCTCTCAACTCCGGCTCGGCGGCGTTAAGGAGGCCGTTACATTACAATCTCTTAATTTGCGAAAGAGCGTATTCTTTTCTGCCCCTGCCCCCTCCTGCCCCCGAGGAAATCGCTTAGCTCCTCTAAACAGCTCAGCTGCAAGTGCTTATATGCATTAAAATTTCGCAATTTTCGCGTTACGCTTCCTCCAACAGCCGCCGCCGCCGCCGCCGCTGCTGCCTGTTAATTATGATTAATCATGTCTCGGAAATTAAGGCGATTAATCTTGCGCCGGTGCAGCGGAGGCCGCGCGCATACACGCTGCGATAGCCCTATATATATAGCAGCAGAAAAGCTCTTTTTCCTCCGCAAGCTCGGGGTAGACGAAGGCCCCGAGCGCGGGCGAAAACTTGCTCGCTCCTTGTTGATTAGGTGCGGTTAACCGGGCTTTCCTTCCTCGCTTCAGCTTCTCTCTCTCCCTCTCTCGGTGTGTCCGGACGCCGAGGGAGAGAGAGAGAGAGAGAGTTTGAGGCAAACGCAGCGCAGATTATATACCTTTCAATTCGATTTCCTTGTCATCTCGTCGCCTCACTCCCGGAGATTTACTTTTTGATGGGATTTGCCTTGTTAGACTTGATTTCACGCTTAATGAGCGCCAAAGTGAGAGCGAGAAAGGGAGAGTTTCGCCCTCCATCCCTCCCTCCCCCGCCTCCCCTTGCTCCAAGAGTATTAGCCCTTCTCCGCGTAGACGACGACTAGTGCGGGACTAGAACTGCACTGCTGCGCTAGTGCTAGTCTGCAACAGTAGGTTTTTGATTTGTTATAAATTAAACGGGTAGAATGAGGTTTGGGTACGAAAGAATAATTATAAAAAATGAAAAGATTAACTGGTACAGTATAGTATGTCGCTCACAATGCAAATTATACTTTTACCGAAAGTAACAGTGCAGACCGCAAGTGAATAAAATTGAAATTTATAATACAATTATAAATAGCGATTAAAGGAGATACATTCTGTTTAAATTTAGCAATATCAGATATACGGGAGAAACCATAAAATTAATTTAGCTTTTGAAGTCTCATAAAAAATGAAAAAAATGTCGCGCTACAGCTCCCTATGGAACACAGAAAATAGAATTATTATAATTTTTTAATGGGACTTTTTCTGTCGCTGATAATACTTTATGAAAAATTAACACCGAAAATAAGTTATATCGCTTCCATAACTATAGTCTCTAAAACTGAAACAGTGAAAATTTCACTGGTTTGGCCAGAGGCTCTATTTTTCACCTCCAAAACAGTGAAATCATTAGCTTGGACAAAAGAGAACCAAACTTAACTTTTGATATCCAGTGAATATACACTGTAAAATAAGTGAAATTCACGGAGTGACCATTTTTGGGAGTGAATATTCACTGATCACTGAGTGAATCAAGTATTTGAATAAAAACTGCTAATCCAGTGAAAATTCATTGTTTCTATTAGTGGCTTTAGGTAATGCAATATAACAAGGATAATCACCGATGATACAGTCAAAATCCACTAAATTTAAATGAGAAAATTTTGGACTTGTAATTATTTGAAATAAAACTCGAAATCACTATTAGAAAATCTTGAATTATTAAAATAAAATTTGAGAATTAAAAATTAATGAATATGCCTAATTTTAGCATATATTTGAATAAAATTAAAAGTATTATACATATGTATTATAAATATATATACAAGTGTATATTGGAAATTTAATTTATATATATATATATATATATATATATCTTATTTATAAATTTTTAATAAAAATTCAACCAAAAAATATTCTGGAAATTGTATATAATAATTATTATAAGTTATGAATCCGTTAAAGACCCCCAAACCCCTATCCCTCAAACCACTCTACCCCCAAATTCCTTACCCGCAAACCTCTATACCCTAATACCCCAATATCCTTATATCCTAATATTCCAAGATCCTTACCCCAATACCCCAATACCCCTATACCCCAAAATTTCCTGAGTCTTAAGTTAGTCCGTGTAGTATTAAAAAATAGCTGTGATGGGGGTGATCGCCCTCCCTCCCCCTAAAGATAATTAAGATTTTTTGGTAAGGTACGAACAAAACGTATGAACCCAAAATCCTAAACCCCCATACACAGCTATATTTTAGTACTACATGGGCAAACTTAGTAAGGCAATTTTGGTACAGGGTTGGGTATAGGGGTATTGGGATATAGGGGTTCGGGGGCATTGGAGTAGAGTATAGTGATATTGAGGTATAGGAGTATTGGGGTATTAGGGTATTCGGGTTTGGGAGTATATAGATTTGGAAGTAAAGGGGTTGGGGTATAGGGGTTTGGGGGTAAGTTGTTTAAGGATAAATGGTTTGAGGAAATAGTGGTTTGGGAGTTGGTGGGTTTGGAAGTTAGGGGTTTGGGGTAAGGTGTTTGCGAGTAAGGGGTTTGGGGGTGTAAGAATTTTGAGGTCTTTAACGGATTCATAACTTAATAGTTATATACATAATTACCTACCTGCGTGCTCTGTATAAAAAAATTTCCTAACCAAAAAAAGGGCCTATATTTATTATTAATTAAAATAATTATTTCATTACTTTAAATAATTTCAGTGTTTGGAATTTCAAGGCATAGAGGGGCCTGATCTGGCGCAACATAATACGCCTGAATCGCAACAGCATAAGATCGTTTTCTGGATTTTTATTATAAAACAAGGCTAGGCGAGTACAATAAATAATTATTTAAGTATATTTTTGCACGAAATTTCATAACAATATTGTAAATGCACTTATTAATGCTACAAGTTTTAACACGTGCTGTAGTATAATGTGTTCCTTTATTGTTCGTGACATGTGCAGCTAAAATTTTCTTGGTATCTCGGTGGTTTAACCGTAAATCATCTTTTAAATCAAATAATTATTACATAAATTTAAATATGTGTGGAATTTCAAGGCGTAGACGCGCGTGCTGAGGTATCTGCATCTGGCGCAACATAATCCGCGTGCATCGCGAGCACATAAGAGTTTAGTGGAGTTTTTGTTGTAAAACGAAGTCTAGGTGCGTACAATAAATAATTATTTTATTATATTTGGTGCCCTGAAACTATTTAGCCAATTATACTATTATATTTAATTTTAATTGTAAAAATACCGTACAAGAATAAAAGTGCTTCCATGTAACGTATCTAAAATAATAATATAAATCCTTTTGAATGGCTTTGGTCTATTGTAAGACTATTAAAACGAAGCAGAATATTCTAATTTATGTTATTTAGTTAGTAAAATTTATAAATTTAACAATCAGTGAGTATTTTCTATTTTATACAGTGCATATTAACTCTTTTGAAAAGTGAAATATTTTCACTTTTTCAAAAAGTGAATTTTCACTGTTTTTGAGTTGCGCACTTATAACTTTATGAAACAGTATTTTCTATTTTATACAGTGCATATTAACTCTTTTGAAAAGTGAAATATTTTCACTTTTTCAAAAAGTGAATTTTCACTGTTTTTGAGTTGCGCACTTATAACTTTATGAAACAGTTTTATAATTCACTGCAAAATAGTGAATTTTCACTGTTTTAGTTTTAGAGGGTATACGAAATTATTTGTAATTTTAATTCGAATAGTTTTATTCAAGAAATATCCACTTTCTCGTACATTATGACTTGCGTATACGCAGGAAATTTTCTCTAAAAATTACGACATATTTGAATTTCCGACGAGTATTCGGAACGCGCCTGTTCCCGCGGCAATTTACCGAAACTTAAATTTTCGCTACGCGACAAAGCTTACTCCCGTCTTTACGGGAATCGACTCCTCGACGGCAAAACACAGGGCAGCTATCATTGCAATTTAAAGTAGTCGCGACGATAAGGTATCGTATCGATTATTCTAATACAAAAGTGGCGATAAGAAGAGAGAAGAAAAAAACGCAGACGAGAATACAGGGCTTGGCAGCGATCTTTTTACATTCATAACGCGCCGAGTGATATGCAAAACAGAGGAGGAAGCTGCGGTGTGCGCTACACGAGAGAGAGAGAGAGAGAGAGACAGAGAGAGAAAAATGATATTTGAGGAGAGTCCTCGCGAATTTCCGCAGTGTGCAGCAGCAGCAAATCGGTATTGGCCGAGGCGAAGGGAGAGAGAGAGAGGGGCTCACGGTAAGATGCTCGCTTACAAGACGAGGAGAGGCGACTTGCCTTCTCAATGCGCGCCGCGGGTATTATATATTCGGGGGAGTCAGCATTACGCTTCTCTACGCGGCGAACAAAGCTTTGCGGTCCGTGGCACGTGAAAATCGAAGGCTACGTACGCGCGCGCCCGCAGACGATCGCGATGTTGAAATGCCTTTGCGGGAGTCTCGCGGGGCAGTGTGGGGGGAGGCGTAATCGATCGACGATGTGGCGCTTTTATTTTCTTTTTCGGTTGTACGTAGACTGTGTTACGTGAATATGTTTTGCTGGAAGTTATTTTGAGGATTTGCAGGAGGCGATAAGATTAGATTTTAATCGGTACTCGTGGTGCGCAAGGTAGATTTTAAGAATGTTTTTTTCGATTGTCTTTGACGCTGATGCACAAATTGAAACGTATATTTATTATACTCTTTAATTTTTATCGTATGGGCATTTGTGAACGAGTCAATCAGCAATATGTTTCTTTTTTTACGTAAAATACAGGGTAAATTCAGAGAGAAAATTTATTGATACACTTCAGAGAAGTTGCTCGAAAATGTTTCGTTGCGGGAGTGTTGTTGTGATGGAAAAAAAAGATTTTGGTCCTTTTAGGGGCGGAATTTCGAAAAGTTCGTAAAATGGTTGGCGCAGAAAAGGAAATTCCATAAAATTTTGTATTCATGCAATAGTGTTGGAAAGTTATAGCTGAAAGCGAATAAAATAATTTTTCTCGATTTAATTCGTAAGGGGTGGAATTTTGGAAAATACGAAATTTACTTACATATTATTTTCGAACTTTATTTTGCTTTGACAAATTACAATCATAAGCGAAAAACCCATTTTACTCGGTTTAAGATGGAATTTCGATAAATCTAAAAAATATTCTTATTGTATTCCATTTCTCGCCATTATGCGGTAAAACTCCAAAATCTTCAAAGTGCTTTTTATTCAAAATAATAATTTTACGAATATTATTTGACATTATTAGGCAATTATTACTATTATTAGGATAGAGAGATACATTATACATAGCTTTCATCTAATTGAAGAGAGTTAAATACTTTTTTAAATCTGGAGCGCATATCAATTAAATGAAAGCATTTACGTGTCAAATCATTATAAAAACAATTAATCTCCTACAAATCTACCCTTATGAAATAAATCGAATATTTATCCGTTACAGCATAAAACTTTTAAAATTTTAACAACATCACTACACTAACATAGAAAATTAAGTTGTCATTCTTCAGATTTCCAAGTGCTGCAACGCGTCTCTTACACATTATCGACATACCTGTTATAATTGATACATCCGAAAACGCGGTCAAAACAAAAACGACCTCCGCTTCCCGACATTTCCACAGCCGATTCTCGCAATTCCCATAAAAACGCTATACCCCCCCTCCAATCCGCCCATCCATCATTTCGGGGTCGATCATTATCTAAAGCGAATGCGAAATCGTTACGCCGCGCGTCGCAATCTTCATCGATGATCGTAAAAATATTTACTACACTCTCGCGTACACCTGCGCGCGAGCCACCTACAATATTTCTCGCACGTAGACACACACATCTATAATTATACCACGAAAATGTGCGCGTCGAACGCGGTCAGCGAGCTAATGCAATTGATAAAATATTTCGCAATCCCTGATATCCGGTTTTGTATGGCGGGCCATACTGCGCGCGCCTGGACCGCGTCGCCGAAACATTATCGTAGTGTAGAGCTGCGGAGAGGAGAGAGAGAGGTTTTCGGGGGGAGGGAGTGGGAGAGGAAAAAACGAGAGCTGCCAGCGAGGGATAGGAGGAAATATACCACTGGCAACGATCAATCTCTCACGGAATGCCCTACTCCGCTCTCGGCCGATAAATAGCGGGGCCGCTCGCGCTCGTACCCTTATTCATAATTATAGCTTCCCGCGCGCGCCAGGCTGAACGAGCGCGATATATAAACCGATCGGCACGCGAAAAATCTTCGAGCCAGTCGTATAGTACTTGAGAGAAGTGTTTAAGCTCGTTTTTTTTAAAAGCGATACTTTTTTTCGAGAGGTCAGGCGACTTTAGATATTGCGAGTCTCTTTGTTCAATTATAATTGCTCATCGTAATGTTTGTGTATAATCAAGGGTTGTGTGCAATTAGTTTAAATTCAGAAAACAAATGAAATAAATTATATTTAAATAAGCCGCTTGCAGTTGTTTAATCTTCTGTACACAAGTGGGATCACTCTCGCGCCGTTGACGATTTTTCGTTTTATCGGGGTAATTCAAAATCGCGCGCGATCTTTACGGCGCGTTCTCCAAATCAACCGTGAATAAAACGAAAAATTACGCCTAACAGATACGCGTATCGGTTTCACCCGCATCGCGTATGGAGATGTAGGCGTTTTCGAGAGGGGGGTGAAATTTAGTCTCAAATCGAGCCGATGTATTTTTCACTCTTGCAAAGTGAAACCGCAGATCCAGGACGGGGGGTGGGGGTAGCTGGAATATTCCTCGAAACACGTGTATGCAGTGCGTTTTGACTCTGGACGTCGCGGCGGGAAAGCTGCAGAAGTAAAATATATATGCGCGGGGAGGAAAGAGCCGCACGTCGGCCGCATAAAATATCCGCGCCGGTAAGCATCAGCGTGTGAGCGCGGCACCAAGTGGGGAGGAGGGAGGGGAGGGGGATGGAATTTGATCGGGCCATAACTCTCGCCATCAAATATTCATTCTGGATTGACTAATAGATGTAGTATCGGACTGCGCCGGCTTCGCTGCAGTACCAACTTTGCCGCCCCCCGCCCCGATCCTATATATATGTATATACTGGCCTCGTTATGTATGTAGGCGGTTTACGTACGTGCGGCTCTTGACTTTTTGCGCCGCGAGAGAGAGAGAGAGAGAGAGAGAGAGACTCTTTGAAAAGTCGCGCGCGATAAAAGGACGAGCCCGTGCGTTTTTGCTCGGGATTATATAGGTGTGTGTATTTTTTTTCGCGGCAGAGGATGCAGTAAATATCGTATCCTTCCGCGAGTGGTCGAAGTCTTTATATTTTATGGAACGGTCTTTTTCAACTTTGATTTATATTTCTTCGCTGGATGTTGGATCGTCGGTTCGTATAGAGTTTCGGAGCAAGGATTATAGCAGATTTTTTTCTGATTTTCTGTGCTATGAGGACGTTCGATTAGTTATCATTTTGAGATAAATAATAAATGTCATTTTCATTGACAGGGAATTATTAATCAAAGAGGGACGAACAACTGTCTTAATAGCCATCACTGATACAGAATCCGTGCGATGGAGTTTTAATATTATCATATTCAAGCCTACGCCTCAATTACGCTGAGTTCGCAGCTGTGCGAAAAAATGATTTTAAGGGGCTGTCATATTTACGCTGATTGATTAAAATATTCTCTTCCTTAGTCTCAAATTGTATCTTTCGTACCATGTGACCGTCAAGAACTTCAACGATTCTCCGTAATTAATTTGTTAATAACTCATCTTTTATTAACATATTTTATAGCATTTCGAAATGGTTCAAAAGTAATTCTCGATATAACGGCTGAACTTCAATTAAAATATATTATCGTTCGATTTTTAGGATTATATTTGTAGAATGCGTGCTAAATGAATATGAGAACACTTTCTTTAATAAAAACCTAAATAACTTTAATCAGATGAATAAGGGGTGACTGTACAAACTATATATATGGAGTAAAATAGTTGTAAGTGCTGGTAAAACTGTTTTCTATCTGTATTCTTGTGTCCTTCCTTTAATTTGCACTTGGTTGCTGTTCTGCCAGGACTGAGAGGTTCCTGCATCGACTACACTTTCCTTTGCGGGGATATAATAAATTCCAGGTAGTGAACCTCCGAATTTGAGCCTCTGCATTACTGCTTGTATATTTCTATATTATCTACATGTACTGCGTACACATTATTGTCAATTTCCAAAAATTATTTATATATAAATTGTAACAGTACATATAATAAATGTACAATGTATACAATAAATGAGCGACATTGAATACCGTAAATAAGATGACGTATTGTTTACTATAAGCATTTATAATATTATAAATTACTGTTCTACAGATGCGTTATGGTTTGAAGTGAGCCGAACTAAATTATTTGCTGTCATGTTTATTATGAACAGCCATGAAAGGATAATTCAGTGTCGTTATTTCCAAATTTAAATCAAATTAATATCATGTAGTTGTAAATGATATCAACGTATTAAACAAACGTATTGCATTATGTAGGACCGATAAACTAATTTTCACAAAGCTATTTATTAACGAATATTGCAACACGAGTAATTTGAAAAATAATCCAATCCAGACAGTGCGGCTCAAAAGCAAAATTTCCAGTCCTATCCACCAAGAAATGCGTTTATATACTTTCGGGGCGTTTTTACTTAAAACAGTGTTTTTAGCGAGTACTCCGAAAAAAGCGTCGATTACTCGAACCAACAAAGCCCACACGTCGACCAGACAGTCGATATTATATGCTAACGAATAGTGCTCTCCCTCAACATCTACAGATATACACACAGTGCGCCACACACGCATATGCGACAATCAACGCGCGACGCGACCCTCTACACCGTTATCTGGATTAGCATGCCCTTGGGACGCTCGGAATACGCTCTTGTCCCGGGCATTTTTATCAATCATTGGACTTTCGCCCGGCAATCGCGCCTCGTCGCGATGCGCGCGTCCTTCGACGCTGCGCGGCCTCTCGATTATCGGGCAATATTTTTTTTTATCGCCTGCGACCTCCTCCCTCCGCACATCCGTACATCGTATATTGGGACCTTTCATTTTTTTCTTCTATTGCGACGTTCGACTGTATCGCTCTCCATCATCTTCGACTCACTTCTTTCCCTCTGCTCCTCCCCTCCGAGCGTCCCTTTTCTCCACCTTTCTCCATTTCCAACTCGACGAGGTCGTCCTTCGGCTCACTTTTCCTTCCCCTTTCGTTTCGACTCGCCTCGTCGTCCCCCGTCGTCCGGAGCACAATACTGCGGACACACTGTGTGTACAACGCGTGATCTATCGCGGCGGAACTATTTTAATGTCGCATCGAAAGTTTAATCGGAGTGTATAGAGGGAGGGGGGAGGGGGGGGGGGTGAACTGCTGCCGCGCGGCTTTATGAGCATCGTAATTTTTGGCGCTTCCGTGCAGAAAATTCTAAGGAGCCGAGACGCGTGCTTATCCCGCGCGCCTCGACGAGTCGACTATTTTATATCGCCGCCGCCGCCGCCGCCGCGCGCTATCTTCGGCCGTTCATCATCAGATGCCCGGCTCTTAAAGATGCTTTTTACTGCGTGGAAATAGCTGCGCGACTCTCCCCTCCCCCCTACCCTCTCTCTCTCGTATATATCGAAGCCCTGGGAAACGATGATTTTTATGTAGCCTTTCATTATGTGCTCTCTGGAAAACTTTTCAGCGATTTTTCCGGCTAAATTGCCGAGCGCACCTTTTCCGTACGTAGTATTTTTAGTGTTCGCGGAACTGCCGAGTCGAACGTCTGTGTGTATATATATACCTGTATTATAAAAATTAATGATAGAGAGGAGAGTCGACCGGCAATCGAGGCATTAAAGACACTTGCGTCATCGAATTGAAAAATGGCTTTGCTGATGTCACACGATTAGTTATAGTATACTTGTCTGTAATACTTATAGTAATGCAATAGTTTAGTAATCGTTTATGTAATTATTACTCTGTGCAATTGAGTGAAATTTAATTGGAATCATAATATTTAAGATTTATTATTTTTCCAATTCAGTGCTGCATCAATGGATATAAACAATCGGATGAAACCTCCAATTAGAAATGGAGAAGAAGTGGATTTCTCGAGTCTATTAGTAAAGATTGAGGAAATTCCACAAATAAAGAGGTAGTAAAAAGTCTCATCCGAGCTTATTAATAAAAAAACGCTTAGCCCTCGTTTAATTAATGAGTGTATAATATTTCGTATATAATTAATTAGTCCGCCATGAAAAGAAGTACTTTGTATCTTTCAAAATAATTATAAAGTCATACGCATATGCTGCAAAGAATATGAAATATAATATTACTCATAAAAACGTTGTAAAAAGCTTTATATTTTCGAATGAAAAACTAAGTAGTAAAAACCAGAAGTTACTCCCCAGTGTATCCAGGAGTGAGCTTTCAAAAGCTCGTATATACCTACTGTATCTTTTACATTGACGCGCGTGCGGTAACGGTACACCAAAAATTTTCGCTCAATAGCCGTATCGGGCGCCTCTTTTCCGTACATTTTCCTTCGAAAAAAAAAATCATAATCTCTGTCGCATAATACAGTCCGCACGGACTACCGCACGGCTTATCTTCGTTACATTTTGCTTTTTTTTTCCTCTTTTTTTATAAACCTTTACGCTTTGATTTTCACGTATTGCGTTTCAGCACGAATTCATTTCCACGATTTTCCGGCGTTTGCATGCGTACAGCCAGCCTCGAGTGCGTGTGACACGCCACACTGCTGCCGAGAGAGAAAGAGAGAGTCTCGGGGCTCGGCGTAATTGCTATACACTGAATTCGATACCAGCAGGTGCTCCGGTACAGGCTAAACTGCTTCACGAAAAGAAAATGCCCGGTGTGTGTGTGTGTTAGATTTTCGGATCGATTAAGGTGGCTTCGGCGACTTTTAATAAAAGCATACGAGTTCCTAAAAGTTTTAGAGATTGTAGTGGAAATCTCGAGCTTTCGATTGGTATAGGGGAAAAAAAGTAAGGTTTTCGATCGAATTTTCGAGAAAACAGCACGAGTAAATATTGAAATTGCGTAAACCTGCTCTTATGGGACTCAATGATAAATCTAATCTCACGTTCTTATAAATAGATGCACTTTAAAATAGAATGTCGGAAATTATGTAGCATTTTTAATGAAGATAACGTTAGGAACCAAAAATATAATATGCGTTTCCGTTAAAAAAATAAAATATATCAAGAAAAACCGGGATAACAACACATCTGCGCATGCGCACCACGTAAATGAGTACAGAAAGCAACGTTTACTTTTCCGATTACCGTGGACCGGACGTATCTGCATTTTAACAGCAAATTTGGTAAATGAACAGTTCCTAAAGCTAGTGAAATTGGATTAAGTAATGTTTTCTGAATATGTTTCTAAATGTGGAATTGCTCTCTTGATCTAATATTTAGAAACATACATTTATGTACAAAAATTTGAGGTTAAACCTGCTTGTTTACTGCACTGGCAACGTGACGCGCTGACGAATTGTGTAGCAGACCAGCAGGTTTAACCTCAAATTTTGGTATTTAAATGTATGTTTCTAAATATTTGATCAATACTTCAATAATTCAATATTTATAGAAACATATCCAGAAAACATTATGCTAAATCCAATTTCACTAGCTTTGAGAACAGTTTATTTACCGAATTTGCTGTAAAAATTCTGATACATTTGATCCCCATATTTCCCGACCATACACAACCATCTTGTCTACCTACATATATAGTGTTGTATTACCCAATACAGCGTTACACAAGCGTTAACGAAAAAAAAATTCCTTCTGATATATTTGTATATTACGTGCGTGTCTGGGCGCCGAACACAAACATTTTCGCGCGAACGATCGGGCGTTTGTCGAAGAAACGTTTGCGCCGAGTCCTTCAGCCGTAGCGTTAAAAAAATTGGGGGGCCAATTTGCAGCTGACAATTTTTCGCGAAAAATCCGTGGGACGCGCGGGTGCGTGTACGACAACTATAATTAAAAAAAAGCAACAAACAGGTATATATAGCGGGAAAGAGAGGGAGAGAGAAAGAAAAAGAGAGAAAGAGAGAGAGAGAGAGAGCCGCGAGGAGTTCCATCCGTGTTAATTTCAATTTAAACATTTTCCCGAGCGATACATTCCAGCCCCTTGGGCAACAGTGCGAAATTCATCGGTCTGTCCTTTCGCTCTCATTTTTTGTTTTGTTTTCGTTCCAGTTTCTCTTTTTCCCCCCGTGCCCACAGAGCTTGTGTTTCTTCGACGTTTAATTTTTCCTTGCGCCCGCATGGATGCTCTCCCCCTCTCAACCCGCCCCACCCCCCCCCCTCCCCCATCCTTTTTTCGCGTTATTTCCACGGCAGATTCCGGTTAATCTCTCGTTTCTCTCTTCTCGTTTTCGCTCAACGCGACGGTCCAGCCTCGGCGCCGAAATTGTCGACATTGATCGACCGACGCTCGACCGGTTCCAGTCGACCAGTCTCTCTCTCTCTCTCTCTCTGCCGCGAGTCTGTTAAAATCTAGTTAAATACACATCGCGCGCCGCCGCGTCCCGATACACGCGGTTACATAGTGAGGGGGGGTGGCAGGGGGAGAGAAAGCTCCACCGTGTTGGGCCGAATTGAAACATTATTTTTTTTTCTCGCTCCCGCTCGTCCTCTCTGCCGATTCCTCTCTCCCTCTCTCTCTCTCTCTCTACGCCCGTGTACTGTACTCGCACACGCCTACTGTATGCGTATATATCTGTATGTACAGGGAGCGATGTCCACTCGCGCAGTACCGTGCGCACCCCGGAGAAATTCAATTTCCAAAGCAGATTCATGTGTTTAAAGAATAAATGTTGGAGTTTGGTCGGGATTCGAGTTTTATCATCGGTTTTTTGCTTTTTTTAACCGACGGAGAGAGAGAGAGAGAGAGAGAGAGAGAGAGAGAGAGAGAGAGAGAGAAAAAAAAGGCATTCGCGTATACTCTATATATACCGCCATCCATGTATATTCTGCATATATATCGTCGCGCCTGGTGTAATTAACAAAACGTCTGCAGGTATTGTGTGTGGTTCAACAACGTACGAGGATTTTCCGATTTATCCTCTGTCGAATGATTTTGAAAAAAAAACTTTCCCTTTCTATTAAACATGATGATGTGCATAAAAGTTTTCTGGCGATGTATATATATATATATATACAGTACGCGCTCGGCGATAGAGATAAAAAAGGTATATACGTAGCTCAAGCATAACCGCGTGATTTGCGTGAAAAAGTCATGTTTAAGTTGTGATATCTGTATAATCGTGCCCCGAAATTATAGGTGAGCAGACATGCGAGTACGTGCGGTTATCTAGATCAACGGAATAACAAACAAGTTTCAGAGTTTTATATCATTATCGTATTCTACAAGTTGATTTTTACCTCAAAGTTGACTGCGTAATATATACTTTCATTATACGTTTTTCTTGTAAATACTTTATGCGGCACGATTCTGGCGTAATGGTATAACCTAAAATACATTAAATTTGAGATATTTATCATGCGAATGTACTAAAGTTATTGCGCATAAATTTTTGCATGGATTTCGGAGTCTAAAGGTATCAAAAACTTAGAAATATAGCATGTAAAAAAATTATTGTTCTACATGTAAGCATAAAACTGTGTTTCAATTCTTTTTATAATCTTAATTTTTTTACTGAAAGTTTTAAAACCCTTTCTTTGCAAAATAATAGTACACCAATCCTCCTCGTAGCTTTAAAATTAATTATCATTGTTTTATAATATACAATAATTATACACTTTCTTCCGTCAATATATCCTTACGCAAAAGGATCGATTAAAATTTGAACACTAAACGAACAATCATAGTGAATTTATGAGAAACCGAATGAATTCCACAACAGCCGCAGAAACATTTACATCGGCGAGATTTTCAAATATGCGTTCCACAATTTACAACGCATACATAATAAAGCTTAAGACTATACATCAGAGCAAACGCGCTCGAGCGTACGTATACGCAAACAGAACCTGCGGCGTATAATTGCGATGAAAAGTTGACGCATATAAAAGTGCGTGGGAACACGTACCGAGGCGAAAAATACTCAGCCTCGCGAGAGCTTAATTGAAAACAGAATGAAAAGCACTTAGCCCCCGGGAGAGGACAACTATATATATATCTCTCTCTCTCGCTCTGCTCTCCCCGCAATATAGACTCATAATGGGCGCTCTAATAAGTTTATATCAGGGTGCGAGAAAGAAAATGGAAAAGAAAAGCAAATTATGTAATAAGCTGAGGAGGGGGGGGGGCGGAAGAGAAGTGCACAGAGAGTGTATACGTGCGAGAGAAAGATCTTTTTATTTGTAATTTCGCCAGGCGGCAGCGCGCCCGCAACTTTTCATCTTTCCGCAAGCGCTTCTCTCGGCTCTTTCGCGCAATCTTACTCTCTCTCTCTCTCTCTCTCTCTCTCTCTCACTCCCTCTCAGGTCTTTTGTCCTCTCGTCGTCGCGTCTCGGGGGGGCCGTTAAGGGATTGTCCACAACAGTACATAACAGCTGACGCTGTATACGAAGCTCGAGTGGGTAGCTGGAGGCCCGGTAGCCTCTCTTTCTCCCTATATATATATATGTATACCTATATATACCTATACGCGCTCTCGTCGTCTCGCTGAAAAGCCACTCGAATACAGAGCCTCGCACTTATACACACTTGAATCCATCTGTCTACTCCCCTTAAGAATCTCGCGTGTATATTCCTCGGGGCCGCGCTTTCACCCCCCCCCCCCCACTTCCCCCCGAGAAACTGTCTCTTCTCTTCTCTTCACTCTCTCTCTCTCTCTCTCTCTCTCTGTCGGTGTGAGCCGCGCGCGATTCGCCTGCAAATTGCCTCGAATCTTAAAGCGCGCGATAGCCTTCCCTCCGCCGCGCGGCGTCAGCCGCAGAAGCGAATAAATATCTTCCCGGGATGCTCTCTCTCTCTGTTACAAAGCGCCACTCGCCTCTCGTCGCCTATTTATACACACACGCTTAGACCTACTCGCGAAAGCGCGGCTCTGGATTAAATGGATTACGAGTCGCGTAATAGGGGGGGGGAGGAGGTCGAGGCCAATGTATTTACACTTATCTCGAGTACAATGCCGCTGCGCGCTACATTTGAAAAAAAAATCATTTTTATCAGCGCCCGCGGAGTTGTACGCGCGCACTCTCGCGCGCGGAGAGCCACGAGAGCGAAATTAATAACGAAGGCATTATAGTCGCGCGCGCGCGCTTGAAAAACGCGCGAGTATCAGTCTAGACACGCGGGGTGAGGGGACATTCGATGCGCGCATTAACGCGCTATTTTCACGTTCGATACATTTCTGCAAGGATGCACTTTCCTTAATGGGATTCGAACTGCCCCCCCCCCCCCTGGCATTATTCCGCGATATAAAAATCGCTGAAGGTCTCTCTATGTACACTATGACGTATATTTCCGGGATGCGAGGCGCTATCGAGAGAAGAGTGGAGGACCGAAAATCGCATCTGCAGTGTGTGTGTACTTATATGTAGAAGCGTCGCGCGCGCGGCAAAGGGACGCGCGGGGCTTGGAAAAAAGTTAATGGGATGTGCGCAGTGCGCGCGAGAGAGAGGAGAGAGAACTGGCGAGTGCCGTGTACTACAGGTGGAGGAGCGACGTACGCGCGGGAGATTAAAGAGGAGGACATTTTCCGGGGATTTGCGATTTTTCGCGAGCGAAAAGCCAGGCGGGAGAGTTGCCGCAAGAGTTAACTCGAAATGAAAAGAGGCGAGAGCCTCTCTCTCTCTCTCTCTACGGAATCGTCCTGCGGGGACTCTCGTAAAAATTGCTCTCGAATACATCGAGGCTTTATACTCCTGCTCCTGCTCGCTATATATAGACGCTGCGGCCCATATCGACGGCGTCTCCGGGTGTATACGTGGGAGGGGGGGGGGGGTGGAGACGCTTGGCACAAAGGATAACTGCGGACCTAAGGGAGAAAGGGTTACGATGATATTCTTTCTCTGTGTGTAGACGTGTGTGTGTATAGATAGAAAGCAGATAAAGAGAAAGAGAGGGAGATGGATAAGTTAGTGCTTTGTTTTGTATCACATGGTCTGCTCGTGGGGCACTTTTTACGGCTTTGGATCGTAAAAATAATCCAGGGGAGGAAATAAAAGCCCGGCGTAGAAATGTAATCATGGTAAATTCTTTAAGTTTAACGTATATTATTACCGGCGCTCGCGCGCGCGCAATTAAACGTTTTATCGCAGAAATTGTATTTTTGTACCTGCATCAGCAGCTGCAGCAGCAGCAGCATTGCGCGGCCGTAAAATAAAGCTTTATTCAAGGCTTATCCGTATAATTCTCTTGTCACTTTATTTGAAATCCGCCTCGCCGTCTTCCCCCCCCCCCTATATACGGAGTCCTCGTCTGCTCTTATATACACCGTTCGGAAATCAATAAATTCGATGGTCGATGTAAGTCCGGGTGTATATTATATACCGGCTGAATTGATTTCAGTCAGCTGAGGAAATTTCAATATGTATGCGTTAATTGAATAACAATGAATCGAGCGAACTTATCGCTGCAGCTGTAAAATCTTGTACAGTGTACTGTATAGAGTACTTTTTTTCTTTCATTTTAAATATGTATACTAAATGTCTTAAATTTTCACCTAATTTATTTGGCAGTTTAATACTTATAATTTGTTTTATCGTCTATGTATTACGGCGAAGAAGAATTTAATTTGAAAAATGCGTTGTAATGTGTTCTTAACATTAATATTTTACTTTTAATTTCGAGAAAAAATACCCATATTTTGGTATTATACCTTTTCGCATTCCTTTTTGTTCAGATATTTGTCAAACCAACTTTATGTAAATGTTGCAACAGTATATAGTCTGCATAAATAAAATTAAATGTAAGAACTATCAAATAATCAACATAAATTTTAATTAAGTTCAGTTTCAGTTTTATTATAAAACAGCGTCAAAGATATAATATAAATTTAAGCTAAATGTATATTTTAAAATAGTGTTAAATAATTAAGTCAATTTCTAAATATCATTAACATGATTAATCGAATAAAATTAGATAAGTATTTTGTACACGTACTACCGGATAACTTTTTTAAACAAACATATTTTAGAGTATATGCACAAATTGTAACTTTTTATTTGATTATGTAAGTCTTTATTTGTTTTTCTCCAATTGTGACCTCGAAAATAGAGTTTAAAAAATATTATTATTTACATTAAAAATTCCAAAGGTGTTGTTATCATTCTCTAATTTTTAATTTTTGAAAAATCATTTTATGTACATTAAAAATTTTAGAAATTGAGATAACGCTCTAATCAATAAATAAATACAAGAAAAACATTGACTTCGACACGTGATTCGTGGAACGCATAGTATGGTGAACAAACAAACATCGACTTTTAAATTAAAAAAGAAACTTACATTCTTATAGATTTTTATGCACCGAAAATTATGTCGCCTTATATCCATAATGGAATGATTCTGTGCACACCACATTGCAGCTTTCAGGGATCCAAAATCCTTTCCGCCCTCGAAGAACTTTCTCCGAGCTGCTGAGTCGATCTCTCGTATGAAAGTCTTCGAAATCATTCGATCGATACCACAAGGTGGTGTCCTCCACGCTCATCTCTTCACCGACAATTCCCGTGACTTCATCCTGGGCAACATCACCAATCGAGCGAATCTCTACGTCTGTCGCAAGACTGATTTATCGTTAAAGCTCGACATGAAGATCGACATTAAGTTAAACAGATACGTTTAAATAAATTTAATTAAATTTAAATAAATTTGCATTTCTACTCTTCAAGTCTCTAATTTTATTACCTATTCATTGTATAAATTCAATAAGCCTTCAACTCATTTGAATATCTGTTATTTGAAGATATTTTATTATGGACTTCTGTAAATATCTGTTCAATACTGTATTTACAGGGGTATTTGTGGCATCTGTTCAATGACAAATACCACGTAGCGATCATTACTCGTAAGCTTAATTAGTTTATTACTCAAGCTTACAATACTTTTTCGTTAACGTATTAACTCATTGACGTAATTATATACTGAATTGGTTTTTTCCACTTTTATCTACGCATTTTGTAATCTTTTATTCTCTTATTTTCTCATGTGGTCCTTGCAACACAATTTGAAAGTCAATTAAATATTTCTTTCGCTTACTTCCAATCTTTCGTCTTTTAGATGTTTTCAAGAAGCGGAGGGAAAATTACAAGTTATGCTAAACAGTTTTTTTCAACTATTTTACAAGGTTTTAAGAACATCATAATTTACGCCTTATATGGTATACAACTTGTTTACGTTGTAAACATTACATTTTATCGCTGAACATGTGCGTTAAATAAAAACTATTTTTCTTGTAGTTATAATCAAGATAAGTAGAGATCGGTGATTGGCAAACACGTTTCCTAATTCCGAAATAATATATTACCTCTGATTTCTTACATGTTTACTTGGCTTTTTGAAGTTTTTATATTTGATGTTAATGTATGTATATGAGTAATTCCACGGAATATTGGAAACCTCTGGGGAGCTGGATGCTGGAAAAGTTTTCCCGAGGGCACGCTTACCAGACCTATTATTTTTGGTTTCCAGGGCCCCTCTGAATTTGCGTATTGTAAATCCGTACTATTTGCATATTGTAAACTGGTGTTTAATTTTTTGTATATAGAACGAAAATGCAGCTCAAGAGCTTTAAATAAAGCCTAGTAGTACATTATGATACAAGTGGCCTAAGTAGTCATTTACGGTACGACGTGTATAAGTCGTGCCATAAAGGACAACTTAGGAGACGTGCGCCGCATACTATTTTATGGTATCTGTCTGCGCTAAGTCCGCTGCCACGCTTATTGTGTCATAAGCAGTTCATTCCGGCACCGTGAGCTTATCTCCCGAGCATAGCGAGACGATTAGCATGGTGCCGTAATGGACTACTTAGGTCACTGATAAACGTGGCACAGGTGCGAACTTAAGTCAAACAGTGCTATAAAATTTTTAAAATAGAATTTTATGGTCACGAGTTGCGTACGTTTGAATACCTTAGGGCTTTTGTGATTTTCACTTTTTTTCGAATACTCGTCACTTTCGATCCAGTTACTCAACTTTGATGTTTAATAGATTAAATTAAAACTCTTTCCCTCTACTTTTTGGTTTTTAAGTCCAAGTTAAAATTTTTTTATGCATTGAGCTATACATATATAATAAAAAAACTAGAATTTAGACTTATTAGCAAGAAAGTCGAGGAGAAGAGCTTTAATTCAAGCTATTATACGTTAAAATCTAGTCACTGGATCGAAGATAGCTCGTGACCAGTGCATCCGATTCCAAAAATTGTAGGCTTTTTTTAAAGCTCTTGCGTTGTACTTTCGTTCTGTATGTAAACAATTGAACACCGGTTCCAGTAGGATTTACAATCCGCAAATAATACGATTTATAGTAAATATGCTAAAGAAAATGTATCAAGATTTTTGAATTTTGTCGATCAGAAACCCACGTAGCAACCAATAATCTAGTAATATGCACGATTTCTCATTTAGAGGGGTCCTAGAAACCAGAAATAACAGGTCTGGTAAGTGTGCCCTCGCAAAAACTTTTCCGATATCCAACCCAACCCCCGGAGGTTTCCGGAATTCCGTGGATTTACTCATATATGTTTTAAGTACGATTATTCAATTGAAAAAAGGATGCTGATAAGCCGATTACGATTACAATACTATGCAAATAAACGACAAAATATATAAATCTTAATTTTGCTTCCATCCACGAATTTTGGAATTATTCGTATAGAGTTATCCAGACTAATCATCGCCAAAATGGGACACCAGTTCTTGGAACTTTCAATACTTCTTTTGTTAGCTGTAAGTTTTACTGAAGCAACGCCAATCAGTACTTACACAGAGCTTCGAAACACACTCATTAATCAAGAAAAAGATATGGCCTTTGGTGGACAAATTAAGTTAACTGGAGATGAAATTTCTGCTAACATGTGTTTGATGAAAGCAAAATGGGAGGAAGTTGATAATGGTACTTACATATTCTTTAATGTTTTCTTTTATAGAATATTTATCATTACACTTTCAATTTAATAATATAACATTGCTAAATTCTGCCGATTCATTTTTCAAAGCTACTATATAAAATGAATAATATCCCAAATTTTTTCAAGCCTTCAAATCTCCGAGCAAGTTCTTACCAACCCAGATGTTCTTCAAGGCTCGTGAAAATATCGAGAAATCCGAGATCTTCAAAATTATTCAAGAAATGCCGAAAGGTGCACTTTTACACGCTCACAGCTCAGCCATAACTTCACTCGATTTCGTCGTGGATAAACTGACCTACGAGCCGAATCTTTACATTTGCCGCGACGGCAAAGCTCTGCAGTTCCGATTCTTCAAGAAGCCTGACAACAAGTGCAAATGGCAACTGCTCAGCGATGTTCGCAAGACCGAACCGAAGATCGACGAGGAGATTAAGCACAACTTACAGCTTGAAGAGGAAGACTATGGTGACGTTAACGCGCTTTGGGATAAAGTAGAAAGTTCTATTGGTGTGTTGAAGGGATTGGTCACGTATCGGTAAGTATCGGTAAGTCGGGAAACTAATTATCACGTGTGTGGTCGAAGCTTTAAATTGTAATTGATTGTTTACAGACCACTTTTTGAGAAATTTCTTTACGAGGCCATGCAAGAGCTTTACGACGACAATGTGATGCTGATGGAACTTCGAACGTCGATGTCACCTTTGTACGAAATTGATGGTTCCACGCACGACACTGCAAGCGTCATTAAGATTTACAAAGAAGTTTCCGATAGGTCAGTGTGCGCGGGATATGAAACTTACTTTTTTGGCGCTGTTTAAATTATACATATCTACAAAAATAACTGGGAATTATTTTGTGATCTGTTGCAGATTCGTCAAAGATCATCCAGGATTCTTTGGTATAAAGATCATCTACGCTCCCTATAGGAAGGTGTCACCACCAGCGTTCGACAAATACATGGAGACGTTTAGGCAAATGAAGGCAGCCTATCCCGATTTTATCATAGGATTTGACCTGGTCGGCCAAGAAGACTTGGGTCATCCCCTTGTAAACTTTGCTGGTAAATTGTTAGAATTGGGCAAGGAGACACCTTTCTTTTTCCATGCTGGAGAAACCAGTTGGTTCGGGCACAGCACCGACCAAAACCTTTACGATGCATTATTACTCAACACGAAGAGAATTGGCCATGGGTAAAGATTACTTTTAAAATTTTTATATTTGGTTGGGTTATGGATTTTTTCTCGAAGAAGCATCGAATTATTTCAGATTTTTATTGGAAAGGTGGTAATTATCAGTTCGAGTTCTGATGGAATGTGCGAGTAATGATGTATTCCCGAAAGAAATATATTCAAATTTTCTGAAATATCTCTTTCGGAAAGCTCTCAGAAATGTTTTTAAATCTGCCCGAATAATGATTTATGAATAATTAATAATATACTTACGTATACTGAAAACTGTTGTTTAAATGTTTTAAAATTGTTGTTTTAATTAAACTAGATTTGCTCTACTGAAGCATCCAAAGCTGATGGAGCTGGTTAAGCAAAAGAACATCGCGATCGAGCTCAATCCTATTTCGAATCAATTATCACTGGTGAAAGACTTGAGGAATCATCCGGCCAGTACATTTTTCGCTGAAAATCTTCCTGTTGTCGTATCCAACGATGATCCGAATATTTTGGGATCTAAGGGCTTGAGCTACGATTTTTACGAAACATTTGTTGGCATAATGTCACGCGATGCTGATCTCAAGGCCCTCAAGCAATTGGCTCTAAATTCCATTACTTACAGTGGGCTGAATCAACAGGAACGTGAGGCTGCTCTTAAATTTTGGAATGGCGCATGGAGCAAATTTGTTAAATCTCTGGCTGGAAGGTGCAAGAAACATTAATTGGCGTCTGAAATTTAGCGTTTCTTTTTTAAATTATGTTTCGTGGATGAGAATAAACGAATCCATGATGAATGAATACATCAGTTTTTAATAGAACGCAAAAGAAAATTAACCGAATTGAAAAAACATGTATATTAATGGTTGTTAAAAATTAATAAAAATTAGTAAATAGTTAACAAATAAGAAGTATAGGATTATATTTATAAGTTTAATTTCATGAATTCAAATTTATTGTACGTTTTTGAATAAATAAATAAAAGAATAAAAGTACTTACACAGTGTATAGTATATGGGAAAATACGCCAAAAATATTCAGATAATTAGTTCGCAAATTAAAAAAAAATCGTACTACGCCTCTAAGACAGCGTTTTTCTTTTTCTATATAGGGCGTACAGAATATCAAAAACTGCATAGTTTATAAAAAGCTGTTGTATCATTTTCCAATTTTGTCACGCAAAAAATATTTAAAAAATAATTTTATGTATATTGGAAATTCAGATAACGCCTTAGCCTATAAATGAATACAAGTAACACATCGATCTCGACATTTTTCCTTGAACAAATGGTAATCGAATAAAGTTAGTGTTTTAAATTAAAAATATTGCTCACATTCTTATACATTTTATTAAAAAAAATGTTCACTTTCCTATACATGGAATAATTCTATGCACTCCACATTGTAACTTTCAGAGATCTAAAATCCTTCCCGTCCTTGAAGAACTTTTTCCTGAATCGCGAAGTTGATCTCTCGTTCGAAAGTCTTCCGCATCATTCGATCGATACCAAAAGACGTTGTCCTTCACGCTCACCTCCTCGCCATCAACGCCCGTGACTTCATTCTGAGTAACATCACTAATTGAGCAAATCTCTTCGTTTGTCACAAGACCGATTTATCGCTGAAGCTCATCGACACAAAGCTCGACATTAAGTTAAATATACACGTTTAAATAAATTTAAATAAATATAAATAAATTTATAATCCTACTCTCTAAGTTTCCAATTTTATTACTATTCATAGTATAAACTCAATAACTTATAGTCTTTTACTTATTTGAATATCGGTTATTTGAAGATATTTTATTATGGAGAATCCGTATGGAGGGCACAAATGGATTAACGAGAATTAGCAGCAGCTCTTGCGTATTTTCAAGTTCGTCAAATCACTGGTTACTTAAAAGTACGAGTAATGAACATGTCGTTCAAATGAACTGAATAGCTAATAAATTTATGAACTAAATTGAAAACGTGCTGGAGGAGCTCTACGACGACAATGTTCAGTTCACTAAAGTTCGAACATTATTTTCCACCTTGTATGAAGTAAATGGTTATCAGTACAAATATCTGGAAGTGCTTCAAATCAAGCTCTTCGTAATCGGTGTTTGCGTACTTCATTCATTTCAAACATGTATACCTATACTGTATGACCAGTCCACATATACTTATACGTATTAAAAAAATCATTTTTCTCTTAGCTTTATCAGAGATTATTTTGACTTTGCCGGTGTGAAATGGATTTATTTTCCTCGGAGAAGTGTGCCACTGTCGACCTTCAGCGAATACCTGAAAATGTTTCGGCTTTTGGAGAATGCACATCCAGATCTGGTTGTTGGCTTTGACCTCATTGGCCAAAAGGACAACAGTCGGCCACTCAAGGACTTGCCGATTAACTATACAGGTTTTTCTTCCACGCTGGCGGAATTAGCTGGAATAGAATGCCGACGGATGAGAATTTGATTGATGCTGAATACCAAAAGGATTGGACATGGGTATTGCGAGATTGTTTTTGCCGTAAATGTTCGATCAGCTTCGATACTTCGTAATGTATGAACTCGTTTTTTTAAGAAAGAAAACTACACGAAATTTAATATCAGATAAGATGAAGACACACCTTCGTGTTTTTAATAGGATTATGCGAGACGATTCAGCGATAAGAGTAAATCTGAATAAATATTACGAAAACTGAATTACGTAACTTGATCAATAACATAAATCAATTTATTTTCTAGATTTGCTCTAGTTATAAGCATTCTAAGCTATAATGCAATTTGGTTCACGAAAAACGAGATTAAAAATACATTTTATTCTACCAAAGTCATTTTAAAATGCCTGGTATGAACTTAAAATCCCGTAAGCTTAAAATTTTTAATTTATATACATTGAAAGTAACGACTGAGAGAGCTTCGAACACATTTCAGATGTATATTTTCGAATATCTCTTCTTATTTCAAATTTCTATGGCGGAATTTAAATTTGGCTTTTAATCTCAAAACAATCATATCAAAAGCAGTACATGAATACATTATTTCAAAGGAAATCGCGCGTATGTTTCGAGCATCCGTTGGCATTTTGAATATCCACGGCAGAAATTGTAAAATCTGTCAAAATTTGGAAAAATATCATGTTTGCTTTCATGAACAAGCATTCGAAAATTTTGAGTCCTGCAAGTTCCCTCGTATAAACAGATCGGCTTATCCGAGCCATAAAAAATTATCTAATTTCCATTACATGCACATGCACAGTGGCATATCAAAGTCCCAGTAGACCCCCACGGTCATTAAATAAAAAGTGCTTTTTCGTTGAAAATTTTCCGTCAAATCCATAACCTGAAGAACCGAACGAGAGTAATTGCACAGAGCACGTATACAGTGACACACAACAAGGGCACCTCGAGGGCGCGAAAAATGACAGAGAAAATCGTTGAAAATCAGAGAGTCGCGAACGTTCAATTCCGCAAATCGGGTTGCGGGGGGGGGGGCGGTATATAGAGGCTGTGATATAGCTACTCTCGGTCGTCGGCACCGAAGAAAGCTCGCTCGCTCGCAATGCGGGCCGCTTATCGAGATACAACGGAAGCTACTCTCCCTCGAATTGAATTTGAGTATTCGACGATAAAGTGAAATAGTCGCGCGAACTCCTTACGGCCAGCAGCTTCTTCAACTGGCAGCGGCCTCCTCTCCACCACCACCGCCACCTCCACCTCCCATAACAATTCACTTAAGCGCATAAAGCCGAGCTCGGTATATTCGATTTACCGTAAACTCCCGGCTGACCAATGAACTGTTTCGTAAAACTCAATCTCGGTCCGGCGGCGTAAGAGCCAGCCGCCGCCGCCTCTTCAGCTCGATCGTTAAGGATCCCCGGCTCTCCTTCTCTCTTTCTCTCGCAGGGCCACGCCGTACACTCTGCAGCCGACGAAGAAGAAGAAGAAGAAGAAATCGGAAGGGAAAATGATCGCTTGCGCAGAACGTTTGTATGCGAGGAAAAAAAAATAGAAAGAGAGCGATAAATAAATAAGGGCCAATAATTCAGTTAACGCTTGCGATAAAGCGAGCTTTAAGAATCTCCTTTCATCATTCTTGGCGCTGTGCGGAGCGCGACTCTGCGCCTACGGCCTATATGAGTATGTCCAGGAAATTTCGGAAACAACTCGGATGGAAAAGTTTCAAAAAAATTTCTCGAAGGCACATACCTACCAGACCTGTTTTTTTCTCGTTCCTTCGGTCATTCGGAAATCTTAGGGTATATTTTTTGCCGGTGCAAAAACGACTCGAAAATGCAGAAATAATTGAAAAACAAGAATTCATAGGTTCTCCCGAAAACTATAAACTTTTATAAAAATTTCCTTAGGACAAATATGTCTTATAATCCACCAAAGAATGCTCTGAAATTTTTTCAGATTTTTTAAGGACGTTTTCCGAAATTTCGATTTTTTTGGATTTTCGATAAATGAAAAATCGTATCGGATCAATCTGAAAAAATTTCGGAGCATTCTTTCATGAATTTTAAGACATTTTCGTTCTAATGAAATTTCTATAAAAGTCCATAGTTTTCGAGACAAAAATCTATGAATTCTCTTTTTGTTAATTATTTCTCGTTTTTTCGAGTCGTTTTTGCTCCGGAAAAAGCTATATACCCTACGATCGGCCATGCACGCGAGCTTTTTCTCTTTCAGAATGACCTAAGGAACGAGAAAAAACCGGTCTGGTAGGTGTACCTTCAAGAAAACCTTTTGCAACTTTTCCGTCCGAGTTGTCTCCGAATTTTCCTGGACACGCTCATGTACAGAGAAAATCGCGCGCGCGCAGCCTCTGGATTTTTACGTTGGTTTTAACGCGATATATATACATCGATGCGACGTCTTCTTCGACTGCCGATAATCATTCGGGCTACAAGTATACGCAATGCGACGAGCTTTCCTTTTGTCGCACGCGGCGCGGAAAACTTGGCCGGGCACTGATCGCGAGCCACAACGCGGAATAAGATCCGGGAATTAAGACACTATGCCGCAGCTTTTTCCATTTTATCGAGTGCGCACTTGCGCGGCGGCTCGATCTTATTTTCCCTCCTCAGTTTTCTTACGGGGGACCGGAGCTTGATCGCTCGTTTAGCCGTGTTTTTTATGCGTTATAGCTTGACTCTTAGTGAATGTATCCGTTGGGAGTGGAGCGCATTGTGTACGCGGTTGTAAAATTTATTTAGGTATTTTGCGGAGGATTTATTTTCCGAGAGAAAAGATTTATTCGTCAGTTGTAAAGTGTATTGAACTTTTCGAAGGATTGGAAAAGAAAAAAATGTTTATACTAGTTTATACTAGTTGAATTGAAATGTTCCAAATAAAATTTTGTGTATAATATAATTGTCCGTAAGATTACACATTGCGGATTTCGATTTTGTAATAATGCATTACACAGATGAAGAAACGAAAAACCATCTTTCCCACTCGAGGCGCTTCGATTTTGAAAATGAATGTTCTCCAGAGTGGTTCATTTTTTAAACATTGACAGTAATTCGATGGCTTTGTCTAAATTATAGTTCTAGTTTTAATCGCGATGAAATATTACCACTAAGTACTACGTACGACTGAAAGCTTTTCGTCAAGGGCAAATTAAGGTAAAAATTTATTCATCACAATTATACAACAATCATTTGAAAACAATTTAAGCGTATTCAGTGTTTTTAAGCGTATGCGCTATCCATTTGTGTCAATAATACACACAGATAAGGAAATTTCAAACTCTTAGCGTTATCCCGACACGCGTTCGATGTTTTATTAGGATTGAGAGGCTCGATCATAGCTCAGGTAAATCACGTGATGTTTACACGATAAATCCGCGAGATTAGAGAGAAAACAAAGTGCAATCTCGCCGGTATAGGTGCTATGCGACATACCCTAGGCGACGATTGGCGCGTGTGAAATGACACCGTTTCATACGTTCGATATATATATATATATGTATATACCACGGGTCTACACGTATACGTTCTACTCTAAAAAAACGCCTTTGACGAGTTTATTTTTCAAAATGATAAGATCGCTTCGTCTAATTGATAACTGGATGAATATAGATGAAGAATAAATTTAAATATTTTTCTTAAATTATTGCTGCATTTCAGCGTATATCGAGAGAAAGCGAAGATCGAGAGTAGGTTAACTTATAATTAGTCTTGTAGAACGCTAATATGCGGTTCAAAAAAAAAACTGCCGATCAACCATTCGGTGGTGTTATAACGTTTTTTATTATGACGCAAATTATAATAATAATAAGATAATTAATGAGCTTGTCAGTGGCAATAATATTTGTTTTTTCTCTGAATTTTCGATGTCATGAAAATACGTCGTGAATTAAAAGCGTTATGTACACATCAGCAAAACTATGCGAGCTATTAGAGTAATGCTATACAAACATTTAAAGCAGAGTGTCGCGCAAAGGTATGTGAGGTTTTAAGTGTGCTGTTGCTACTGTACGTTGACGAAATGAAATTAAATCATCGAAAAGTAGAAAAATTTTTATGGTATTGTATCAACAGTGTAATTGTACTCCATAAAATTTTGTTAAAGATTTTCGATTGGACGCATTGATTCCCAGAGAGTTCAGATGAAAAACCAAATTTTCTTGATTTCCTCATTATTCTCGATAATTTGCTTTCATCACAAAAACTACGATCTTTCAGCGTTGAATATCCGGATCAGTCACGATAAAGACCCGGAATAACTATGTTCACAGATTTCCGCGAATCAATATAACTTCCTCTATACTATTGTCCAAGAATAAAAAGCGTAAAATGATTTTCTAAGCCGACTGTCATTTAAATCTTTCGACTATCTCCCACATATAACCGGCATATACACCGCCCCGAACATCCTCTCGAACAGCTGCTTTCCGGAGGCTTATTCCCCTGTACCTTAAGGTACGCTTATACATTTCCGATTCGCATTATGTACGATGTTATGTACAAAGCCAGCGGCTGAGCGAAGCTATGCACAGCCATGGGACGCGACAAGGGGACAGGTATATAACTATATACACGTATACAACTGCTCGCACAGAGACACAGAGACACGCACGTCCTGAGCGGAAAGAGGGTTGAGGTCGTGGCATCAGCAGCGATTGCGGCGAGTGTACACCGTTCCACCTCCCCCCCCCCCTCTCGGCTCTCGCTAAAATTCAACGAGCAGAATTAATTCCACGAGCTAACGAGGCATCAAGCCGGAAGTTGGAGGGCTGGGTACACAAAGCTCGGACTTGGATCGGCCTCCTCGAGACTTTGAGAAACAGGCTATCAACCCCGTCTTCGGTGTCTCTCTTTCCCCGCAGCCCCCGCACATCGCTGTACGTTACGTATTATAAGTACGACAGGTGGCGACGAGCGAGAGAGGGTGAAATTGCATGCGCGACACTATCACGGTGTATACATATATAGGGGTATGTATACAACGGATATAGCGAAGGGTCGAAGCCGAGTCGATATTCGAGTGGGCCCGCTCATTAGAAGGGACAGAGCCGAGGCGTCGAAGCCGCTGAAATATTCATTTTCCATTCTCATTCGGAAGCTTTCGACGAGAGAAGGGAGGGGGGGGGGTGGAAAGTTAGGGGGTAGGAAGACGGAGAGGGAAGGAATTCTCTCCAAGTACTCTCGAATGACCTTTTCTTTTATGGAGAAACGCGCGCGCTTTTTTTCACGATCGATTGGATTTCCCTCGCGCACACCTCAATCGAATTTCCCGTGTGAAACATTTAATCGTCCCGTTAGCCGCGAGGAGAGAGCGACGATTCCTTTTTCCTCGCCTCTCGTTGATGCCCCCACGTGCCATAATGGCTTCGTTAGTTCCCGCTCGTATAAATAATGGTCTCCGGTGATTCTTCTGCGACGCTTTCGTGCTTCACTTGCCTTTCAATCGACGCGTGTTTTCCATCGGACGTATGCTCGTCGAAGGGAAACGCTTGCACGTAACGGCGATTCTCGCCGCGGAAACGTATACGGGGAAATTTAATTTCGGGGGAAGGCGCGATTCTGGCGACGAGTTCGATTAAAAATTCAAATCTAAGCGCCACATGGATCGGTGGCGGTCCCTTTGCCGCGTGTCATCGCCGACGATATTTTTATTTCGCGAACGCGAGAACTTTGCGAATTGTATAGGTTTTTTCGAACAAATTTTTTATTCTACGAGTATTAAACTTTTTTTTTTAATAAATCGCAAAAAATGCGCGACGCGAAATTTCTAGAGTGAATTCGCCACGTATAATTTATCGAAAATTCGATTCGATGCGGTAATTGTTTTTTTTTATCATGCGTCCGTACAATAACGATACTCGATTCCGTTCGGCGAAATCGATAAAATGGCAGAGAATTGCATTAAGAATGTCAGCTACCAATATTTTTTTTTTAACTTTCAATAAACTACGAGGCCCGTCCCCTAATGCCGAATTAACGAATAGCTGTAGCCGCGATATATGAATTACATAATACGATATTGTTTTCCATCTATACAAAACCTAGTCCCCATATTTTCATAAAGTTACCGAGTGTTTTTCGTAAAAATATTTAACCAACGTCGCAGTTAATAGTCATGTTATAGCCCCCCCCTCCCCCCCTGCCCCGTTGTCAATGAATAAACATCAATCGCGCGAGCGCGTCCGCCTGAAATTCATTAATTACGATGACTATCGGAATCGAAGTATATCTATACGTATACATATATAGAGCTTTCTCGCTTCTCGCAGACGCGCAGACAGGCGACTCGGAGAAACGCTCGATCGTGTAACGCGAGGCAGAGGGAAGAAAAGCCAGTCAGCGGTGTATATATATGGAATAAAACGATCTCGGCCGGGACGGCGCCGCGTTGATTTATTCCCCGGTAAAACAGTCCGAGATATTATGTGAAGCGGAGTCGGTAAGGGGTACATTACGCATGGCACGTATATATACGTGCAAATCCACGAAATCGAATTTCGAAAAATCAAAAATTGTATCGGATCGATCTGAAGAAATTTCAGAGCATTCTTTGAATGAAGTTTTTGTGAAAGTCCATAGTTTCCGAGAAAAAAATCTATGAAGTCTGTTTTTGTTACAGTTATTACTCGTTATTAGTCGTTTTTGTTACGGAAAAAAGTATACCCCACGATTGGCCACGTACGCGAGTTTCTTTCTCTTTCATGAATGACCTGAGGAAAGAGAGAAAACGGGTCTGATAGGTGTACCTTCAAGAAAATTTTTCGCAACTTTCACTTTAGCGGACTTGCGCATATATATATATATATATATGTACAGCGATCCTCGGACTCGCTCCTGTTTCACGAAAAAGGGCGACTCGCAAAAACTATCCCTGATTAGGAAACTATTTTCAACCCCCCGGGATACTTAGCTTTACGCGTAGGGTCTACGCTATATGGTGTCGATATCTATATATAGATATAGCCGAGGGAAAGCGAGGGGAAGAGGGGGGGGTGGAGGGAGAAAATCCGGCGCTATATACGCGAATATCGCCGGGGAGTTCCGGGGGGGGGGGGGAAGCTATAATGCCGGGACAGGAAAGCGATCCGAGCTCCGAACGGTCGAGCGGAACTCTCTTGCCGCCTGCCAAATTGCGGTTTCATGCCGTCAGAATTGATCCGCCTGTTTTTCCTTCGGTATAGCCCGATATATGCGCGGATACACACAGTTTTCCCCCTTTTGCGCGAGTTTTTGCGCCCGCTCGACGACGACGCGGAGGATCGTTAGTCCGACCCCGATGTATACCTATATATACGTATACAACCCTCCCGGTTCTAATGCATATTAATCGAGTCGAGCGACGATGAAAAAGAGAGAAAGAGAGACTCCGGCACGACTGTTAAGATAGTTTATTGACTTTTATTCGGCCGCGGCTAGTCCGCGTCTTTGCCGCCCACAACCTCTCCGCCCCCCACCACCCCCCGCGAAACATTTTTCAAACGCTATTTTGAATGGAGAATGCTTTTTCTTTGTGCGCCGCGGCGGCGAAGCATCGGGAGTTTATAGTTCAGCTGCGCAGCGCGGAGCGGCACTCGATTCGCTTTTTGCGCTTTGATTTACGGCAGCGGTTAATGAATTTCGCAGGGGAGCGACTTTTCTTTCTTTTTTTTTTTTTAAATAAATACCGGGATGGAAATTCATCGCGGTACTTATATTGTCTTCGTAAAAACCGCTGTCGATTCGCAGGACTATATGTGTGCGGGAAGCTTTGTGTGAGGTATAATTTATCGTTTCTGTTGTACACAATATAAGTATATTGTTCGAATGCAAAAGCTGTCGATTCAGATGCGTCGTCTTGGGGAGAAGAAGCGGACGATTTAGAGTTTTAGCGAAAATCATTTTTACGTCTTTTTGATTATAGCTACGTAATTTTGAGTGGAACATATTGCACACTTTTGTTTGCTAACCTTGCTTCAGATTTTTAAGATTTAAGCTTATTAATAATAACGATATAAATGTTTAACCGTAGATCAATTATATTATTCATTAAGCTATAGAGACTTAAAAATTGTTCAAAATAATGTTATAAGCTATTGCGTAAATCCAAGATGCACAAGAAATCTTCGTTTTTTCCAAAATTAAAAGTTAACCACAGTTCTTCGATATCTTATCATTGGTTCTCAAGATAGCATAGATTCTCTCAAAATAGATTACCACTCGAATTTGAAAATTATAAATATTTTTAAGGAGATGCTACGCTAACAAATAAAGAAAGCGCACGACAGTTTTTTAAAAAAATTTCTTCTCCGAAAAACATAAATATTTTTATACTCCTCTGAAATTGCTTTTTGTTAGATTCAAATATTTCACCTTCAGTTAAAAAAAGAAACGTATAAAAGTGTCCAAAACTCGCAATAAAACAAAAATGCATCTGCGAAACGAGTAAACACACGCATACATACACACAGCTGCCTATGCAGAAGCGTACAAACTATGGTCTAAAGTCACGAGATTCGAACTTCGATCGCCATTCATAGCATATATTCGGCGCGAGTTCACAGAATTCAACATTTTAATTTTACCCGCACGTCGTTTTACTCAGTTGTTCTTATTTTAGTAAATGCATGCAACTTTCATACTCGACGATCGCGTTCATCCGACGAATGCCAAAGTCGTCCTCGAGTCAATTTCGTTATCGTTACAGCACTGCTGTGCAACTCTTCTCAATTGAAAACGCGAGTACTTAGTCGTGTATCGTATAGTCAGAGCCGTATTCCGAACAAGCCGAGAATCATTATTAGAAAGTTTACCTAATTAACCCGGCAAAGTTGGATAATGAATAAAATTGGATCTTATTGTTCGCAGTGTGTACACCACAGCAGAGCGGGTGACCATTGCTGTATTTAGTTGCTCGTCTACACGCGAACTTTTAGCGCAGAAAATACGATACTTCGGGAAACGTCCTATCGCCGTCTCCGTAGAAACATTTTTAACGACTCATTAGGCTTAACCAACGATATCGACGGCATTAATTGGAATGAAATATCGTCGCGGTATTTCATAAAGTTGTATATACGCGGCCTAAGGCTCGACAGAATATTTAACGGCTCGAGCGGCGAGTCGTCAAACTTTTTTTATTCGCGAAGGCGTTGTATAATCGTGATGTGCGATTCCGGTTATTCAATTAGACGATTACAAATTGCTATTGACTTTCTTATCGAGGCGAGCTCCCCCCCCCCCCCCATAATATTTATACCCCCGCGTTATATACGTAAGAGCCGTAAGAGCCCTCGTATCCACTCGACACACACACATATATGTACATTATAAGAGGCAGGCAAGAGGCGCCCACAGCGAGGAGGGGGTAGGGGGGTAGGACGGCAGCAGCGGATAAAATGACAAATATCGCGATGGTCAATCCAATTTAGCTGTGGGAAAAAGCGACACTCGGTGACCGCCAATACGTCTTGGGCGTTAGCATAAAAAAGCTCCGGGGCCGCGTGGCTATATACGTAGCCGGCAAAGCCGCCGAATTCATCAATCGAAGCGAAGCCTCTGCTCCCCCTCCCCCCCCCCCCGCCCCTTGTAAGTTTCCAAGCGATCGCTCTTTTTTTAGCCATCAATTTTCCACCTGACACGTTTTGTCTGTTTACCTCGATATATCTCGCGTGGCGCGCGCGCGCGACGACGACGCCGGGGACCGATGACGGCGACGCCGGCCGACGGAGTGGTATCAGCGGAAAGAGAGAGAGACGATTCGGACGTCAATCGACGTTATATAGACGCGGGGAACGACGTCGTCGAGATTCGTAATTGGAGTTTCGAAAGTTGCCATTCATTAGCCGCGAAGCGGCTTTATATATCCCGAGTGTCTAATACCGATCGCCTACACACGTATATATATATATATATATATATATATATATATATATATATGTACGTACATGTATAGGTTAAGCGAGGACCTTTCAAGAATTTCGAAATAAACGCCCCCGCGCGACTGTTCTACTTTCTCGGCGGGCGCGTGAGGCGAGAGACCCGCGGAATTGTAATGCGCGCGCGGAAAAAGTCCGGCGCGCGATCGGCCCCGTTCGCTCTTTCAGCTTGCCTCGAGGTGTTACGAAAATTTCTTTCGGCACTGAATATGAAACGCGAATAAATTATTGCGGAACTTGCGCGCTTGTTCGCTTTTTTTTCTCGCCTCGTACCTCGCCACTTATCCCTCCCCCCCCCCCACTCCCATATCGAGCTGCCGGACGATTTATTTAAATTTAATGCTCGCCGACGATCGTAAAACGCTTATTACATTGACTCTGCCACTAGCAGTGGGGGGGGGGGGGGACTGTTAAAATATTGCGCGGGCTGGATGGGAGGGCTGCTTAATATGGTGGGACATGACTTTAATATAGATTCCATTTGTTTTTCGATCGACTGTTACTTTGTTTGTGTTTCTTCCTTTTTTTTTATTCGGTACTTTTACTGCAGGGTGAATTCAAAGTAAAGCCGGACAGGCATTTCTGTAAACCTTTTATTTGTAAGTCATCTTAAACAGACTTTTGAGCGTAAATGTTTCATTGAAATCATTAAGGGGGTTTGAAGCCTATAGTGTCCGGTTAGTAACGACGCAGCAGAAAAATACTTAGATCTCAGTTAATATAATAAATTATATAAAACCAAGAGATATTTGCTTTTTGTATTGGCATTATCTATCGCTATGAAAGGTTTGGAATCAAAATATTCAGGCGTTGGAGAGAGCTGTCAGCAGAAGTAAGTTACATCAGATTACAACCACTGATTTTCGGACAAGATTTTCTCTCCAACGCCTGAATATTTTGATTCTAAACTTTGCATAACGAGAGATAATGCCAATACGAAGGGCAAGTATCTCTTGGTTTTTCATAATTCGTTATATTATTTGAGATCAAAGCACTTTTCTGCCGCATCGTTACTGACCGGTCACTATGGGTTTCATACCGCATTAACGAAAAATGCAAACGATCTATTTTTAGGATACTACAAAGCCAATAAAAATCAATCAATTCAATAAAAGAAAATATTTATCCGAATTTCGTAAAGATCAGTCGATCAGGAATCGAGTCGAACAAAGTATACCAAAAATAATCGATTAAATCATTTCGTGATTTCCAAAAAAAGTAATTTCAAAAGTATATAAGCTCGCGGTCGAGCCGTTTAACCCATATGAAAATTTCGACGGCGCTCGTCATCCTATAATAAATAATGAGTGATGCACAAACGATGCCACACGAGTGTAGTACTCTAAAAGAAAAAGCGTGTTAATTGCTTGTAATTTATGCAGGGCAAACGTTCTTTGACAGCGCGCGCGCGATCGAATAATCACTGAAAAATGTATCCGCACAAGCCCGAGCACACGCTTACGCAGTTAATAGCAAACGCACTCGACTCAATCTGTTTGCCATCGCATTTAGCCTGTATATGCCTATATACATGTATGCGTGTATATATATATGCCATTATACACATCGAGCCCTCGTGGCAGCGGCAAAGCGAAAAGCTCGTCTCGTCCCACACCGAGAGAGAGAGAGAGAGAGAGAGAGAGAGAGAGAGAGAGAGAGAGAGACTGAAAAGCTGAGGACAGAGGCGGCTCCGCCTATATGTATATATATCTATATAAAAAGCAGTATAACAGCAGGCAAGCGAGCGCGTGAACAAATGAACGCGCTCGCAATCGTCAATGCAATCAAATATACACGACTACGCGCGCGCGCGCGCCAGCCGCTCGCTTCGCCCCGTCCAATTGTCAGCCACTCGAAAAGCTCGCGTATAACACGGGCGCGCGCGAGCGAGCGAGCGAGCGCGAAAAGTTCGTTTTTCCAGCGCGCGGACACCCATTTGCGCCGATTGCAAAGCGCAGTCTTTACAATCGCGCGCACGCGAGCTTTTTTTTCCTAACCGACAAATTTCGGGATAAACACGAGGCTTTCGACGGGAGGAGGGGGGGGGGGAGGGGGGATCGATTTTTCGAGTGGAAACTTGCAGTCACGAAAACGGAAGTGAGAACGCACAGGCGTATATTTATATAGCGGGGAGAGGAAGAGCTTGCAGCGGCAGCAGCAGCCGTACAGCAGTAGAGAAAAGGGATGTAGGAAACGAACGAGTGATATCTATTGGAGTCCACGAGACAGAGTAGAGAGTCGAGTCAAAATTGGAGCGACGAAAATCAATTTCCTATTGCGCGAGATGGATATTGTCCGACGGCCCCCCCCCCACTCACCAGCCCCGCACCTCCCGTCGCTTAGTGAATTTGTATCCTCTGGCGAAAGCCGCTATCCAACGTGTAACCGATCTCAATGGAGCGAGTTTAAGTTTCTTCGACTGATTGCGTAAGCTTTGGAGATTCGCTCGGTTTTTCAGATGGATGTATTTTTTGCGCAAAAATGAAAAAAGAAATTAATGATGCTTGCGATTGAGCGATGATCGAGTGGAATTGAGTTGTTGAATATCGTGTACGTGTCGTGATTGTGTTTACTTGAATTTACAAACGTAGTAGAGCTAGGCCGATTCTGGCCCAGGCCGGTTCTGACTTTGAAACTAGCGGTGAAACTTCTGTTAGTGCGCGATAGTGGGGATGAGCGCGAGCTAAAAATAGTGTATGTCACGTGTAAGAATGGAGGGGATACGCGCGCGCGTAAGAGAGGGGGTAAGCGCGGGTTAAAAATAGCAGCTATAGTTAAAGCGGGAGAATACTGAAACTAATCCGCTAGATGGAGTATTTCTTTTTCTAAGCAGATTTTTCCCGTAAGTAGAAAAGCATTCTCAAACGCATATAAGGGATACAGAACGAACGAAGGGCATCTCCTGTCAGTCATGGCTTCTTAGGTGGAGAAGAAACGCATTGATCCGGCAGACCAATTGAAACCGGTGCGATAGCGGTTGCGGGAAGCCATAAAGGCTATAAAATGCCAAATAGGCTGATTTTTTGTATGCATATATGTACTACAAACGTATACTGGAATGGCAAATAATTTCATAGATTATTCAACTCACATTTCACTACATTATTTTGTTGTTGAAATATTTATGTATTTTAAAAATGATAAGATGTTTAGTGCACTTGTTCTTCGTATTTATTCTCAAAGGAATTTCTTAGTTTTTTTTTACTTCCAGAATAACAAAGTATATATACTGAGCAAGAAATGGAATACATATACCTTTTCTTTACCAAATATAAGGTTAATATAAAAGTATTGGAGAATTTATATCACTTTTAAATTACTATGAAATTTTATTGAGTTATCATTTAATTTAAATAATAATAAACTTATTCATATACTTAAAATATCAATTTTATTTAAACTTTTAAACTTTATGTAAATAAATTAATTATATATAAATAGTAATATAAAAATTGTACTTTTTAGTTATCTATATATAATAATGTCAAAGTTTTTGATAAAATGTAGTTATATTTATAAGACAATTAAGAGAGCAAGAGCACATGTGGTTGCAGGTGCTGCTTTGAGCAATAAAATTGAATTGAAAGAGTTAACAAGATTAGTGTTGGTACAAATCAATTGTCTTAAATGAGACTAAGCGATAGTATAGACATACAGAATAAGAACAGAATAAGAAGAAAACGTAAATAATAATCTTTATGAAATAAAGAGGTATACGGATTTTTTCTACAGAATAGTAAACAAATTTTCTAAGAAACTTTGATATTCAAGAATTTATAATACATTTGGATTCTTAGTTAATTAAATTAACCAGACTGACTCTTTCCATTATAAATACATTGATGTAAAATTTAGTTTAGTTTTAGGTGGGATTTATTTAAAATAAACTAAAATTTATTTATAAAAAATAATTTTAAAAAATACTCTCCAGTTTTGGACTGTTTCTGTACTCAGTTATTCTGTTTTATATAAGATTAAAATTCCGCATTGATTATGAATTTAATTAAAACAGAATATTGTTCGAGTAGCGATTAAATCTATTTTAAAAGCAAAACGATGAAGTATTTTTTTAATTGTATTATGAGTTCATTGAAATTTGTTTGCGTTAAGTTTTTTATGAATAATATACTACGTCAGATCAGCGAAAAAGCCACTTATTTATCTCAAAAGCAAGCTTAAACCTCAAAAATAGTCTGTTTCTTGCGTATGAGAGAAAAAGTGGTTACACGGACTTTGATAAATTAGATGACAATGATAAATACAATAATTAATTTGATTAATCTAGCCGTTATGATATCACAAATTCTTCTTTGTAAATTTTTTTTAAGTAAAAACTGTTGGGTAACTGTTGAGTAAGATTTCATTGCTGGATTTTATTACAAAAAAACAATTATCCATAACTTTGAGATTATTTTTAAAAATTTCTAAGGATACCATACTTATGAATTGTAAAGCGCCTCTCCATGACACCTTGGATAGACGTGACATCAAATTTAGGTAAAGTGTGATACCAAAATTTGTACGATACTTGTGACTTAACTATCCATCGTACGGTGCAAGTATCACTTGCTATATAGAACAATTTTCCCTACACTGTTTCTTCCTAAAGCAAGCTTTGCAACGGTGAACTTTCGAAGTTTATTAGATAATGTTTTTAACATGTTAGTTTTATGTAACAGTTATCTGCTTGATAACGAAAAAAATCTGGATTTGCGAAGAAAAAGAATGCAAAAAGGAATTTTTAATTAAAATTAATTAATTTGATCCATTATTTCTTGACAACAATTCACATAATCACACGTCGAAATATCGATTATCATTGTAAAAAACTGAAATAAAAAAAGACTTAATGAAAAGTTTGAATAATTTCACATACTAAACGTTGCAAACAACCTCTTCAATCAAAAGTCATATATAAGCAATTCAAGATTAGGTATATACATTGCACAATGTCAAGATTTTTTTACAACACATTATTACAGCCTCTTGATACTTTTCAAATGCAGACAACTTTGGACTAAAGTAGTATCAAAGGCATTATTTCGTGCACGCGTACACGGTATAACATCGTAAGCCCATTCGCAAAGAAACACCGCGTAAGTCCACTATTTCGCGACATAGCAGTAGTGTACGAAGAGATTACGAAAGCGTTCCGAAATCTAATGTATCGTTGAATATAGGTATGTCTACTTAAGCAAGTCTACATTCAAGTTTTAGACCAAAGGTATACTGAAACTTTCAGTTCATTTATTACGAAATCTTCCGTACCAAAATAACGCACAATTTTTTCTCAATTTTCAAACCGTTCGACTCGATGAAAAATCGAAATCGAAAGAATCACACATATACGCATCAGTTGCCAAGACAGAAGGCGGAGACACTGCAGCGAAAGAACAACAGAAATAGAGAAATAATAACCGAGAGAGGCGGCGAAAAATAAGTAATAGCGACATTAGGGGTTCTCAATCCATTAGCAGCGCAAACAGCCGTCTTAGATTTAAACCATTTTTCTCCAAGCTCTCTCTCTCTCTCTCCTCGTACACCTACGTATAATATAGCTATACTATCGCGCACATTGGCATGGAAGCGCGTCCCTTTTATTTTCCCACCCTCGTATACACACGTACAGCCAGATTCTATATCGATTGTCGATGTGGCGCGCGCGCGAGTGGCGCGAACCACTAGGTGATTTGATTAGAGAGCGTCACGGAAAGACAGAAGCGACAGTAAAATATCGCGGAGCAAATACAGACGAAATTGCCTCCCCCCCTCCGTACCGAGTGAAAGTAAACAAAGCCCGCGCGTATACGTATACAGCTCGCGTGATGCCTCAAGTGTCATTAGGAAAATAGAATTGTGGGTCGCTCGCGCGCGCGCTTCTCTCCGTACGCATACGCGAACGAGGGTACGTGTACGTGTGTAATAGTTTGGATGTTACAAGATGGGATAATTAATAATCGGACTGTGACGATTGCTGATTGCACGGCTCGGCTGGATTTACGAGCACCTCCGGGGGGTGCTAATCCATTTTTGCCGTGGACATGATTGATTCCCCCGAGAGAGAGAGAGAGAACGAGAGCGCGCAGGCGGCGGACTCATTTCATAATTAGTTTCCTCTTTTTTTTTCCTTTTTTTCTTTCTCTCCTCTCAATGACTGTTACGCGCCGGGCTATTGGGAATCGCGTTTATAAAAGCCGAGCTCTCCGATGAATACAGGCTACGTAGTCAAGGTTATATCGATCTATTCGCACCGGGACGACCCGACGTTTTAACTTACGTTTTTTGCAAAGGTGCCGCGTCAGTGGGATTGTGAGAAAAAAATCGCGGGGGGTCGGAAGGGGGGGGGGGGTGGTGGAAAAAAAAACTCATCGCGGCGCGGCATTCGAGAACGCACGTGCGCGCATCGTGCGCAGCTTTAAGCCGCGATCGGTGGAGCTTTTCATAGCTACGTTTTAATGGGCAAACAATAAAGTCCGGCTGAAAAAACAAGAGCGTAAAGCGCTGAGAGCTCCATAAAAACGTAACGAAATATTATAAACACAGGGGGCGAGGAGCTTCGTCTGCCGTTCGATATCACGCGGGCAGATCTGCATTTCTCTCGTCCGGCGAAAAATAAAAAAAATATCCGATCCGCAGGTACAGCGCCGATAAAAAAATGAATTTAAAACCGTGACCCCCTCCCCGCTTTCTCTCCCTCTCGCGAGAGTCAATGTCTAACGCGCTATATACATGCGCAGATCCGTGGCCAGTAATAATTTAATCGTCTTTCCCTCGACTGTCGATGGCTCGTTTTCATTGATGTAAGCTTCGATACGGCGAGGGAATTTCTCTTCGCAGCCCTTGTCACGTCTCTGCTGCTTTCTTTTCAATTTTTGATGTAAAGTATAACGTTTCATTGCGGGTTCGAGTTACGCGCGGTCCTCAAGATTATCGAAAAAACTATATATTCTGTATGCGACAGGAAAAAAATACGATCGAGACCAAATAACGCGTCGCGAACATTAAGTTTTTAAACCGCACTGCACACCACATTTCCTCGTCGTATTAGCAATAAATCGAGACATCGACCCAAGTAAGCAAAAACAGATCATATTGGAGTTTGAATATTCGAAGAAAGAACACGGCCTTCTCCAAACCTCTACGCATGCGTTCGATCGCGCATTATCACGCCGGACGAAAAATAAAACAAGGCATACGTATATAGAAAAATGCTGGGCCAAAAGGAAACGTCGACAATCGTCAGCTCGGCGGCTTCGATCACCCGCAAGTAATATGTCTTTGGTCTAGAATTTGCAAAAAATTTGTTTAAGCTAGAGCTTTCGGACCAATGGGACTTTCTTCTGTAAGCCAAAAGATGATGAAAAACGCTGAGGAACATGGGAAATACAGGATATGAAAATTTAACATGGGGAGGCATACGGAAGAAGAAGAAAAAATCGGCTATTAAGATTTTTATTATTTTTTCTTTTTAAACGGGCATAACTTTTGATCAGACCATCGAATCTTGGTATATTTTTTTTTAAATTTAAGCCCTATAAAAATACTTTATTGTAGTGTCATTTGAAATTTTATTGGTACCTCGGAAGCATTCGTAATTGTTATTATTCCAGTATTTTTACGCATTAATTTTTTGTAAAATAAATTTTTCTCCACACTGCGCCGAAAGTACCACTTTCGATCCCGGGCGCCAGGAGCGCAATTGGTAATTTCGGCGCTAGTGTGAAGAAAAATAGTATACGCACCACGGGAGTAAATTCGGACAGCCCATATCTCGTGTTTGTCACCCTCGCCTTCGGCTCGGGTGTCAATATACCCGAGATATGGACTCTCCAAGTTTTTTCCTCCCTAGGCACGTAATATACTATAAAATGGCTCAAAAATATGGTTACCAGTAAATTTTCCCATGTTCCTCTGCACTTTTGACTATCTTTCGGCTCACAGAGGAAAGTCTAATCGGTCCGAAACCTCTAGCTGTAAAAAAAATTTTTCGATTTCTAACCAGAGAAAATTGTATTTACTTTCTGAAATTCGACATATGTTGAATTTCACTGAAAAAATGCACTTTTCATTGGTCTAGAAATCGAAAAAATTTTTTTAAAGCTAGAGTGAACTTCTGTGAGCCGAAAGATAGTCAAAAGTGCTGAGGAACATGGGAAAAATTACTAGTAACAATATTTTTGAGCCATATATTTTCCGCTTTTTTTACAGAAAATTAATGCGTCAAAACACTGGAATAATAACCACTACGAATGTTCCCGAGGCACCAATAAAATTTCGAATAACACTATAATAAAGTATTACAAAAGAGCTTTAATTTTAAAAAAAGTATGCCAAGTTTCGATGCTCTGATCAAAAGTTATGCCCATAAAAAAAAAGATAATGAAAATCCGAATAGTCAATTTTTTCTTTTTCCTCCATATGCCTCCCCATGTTAAATTTTCATATTTTATATTTTGCATGTTCCTCTGCACTTTTGACTATCTTTCGGCTCACAGAAAAAAGTCTGATCGGTCCGAAACCTCTAGCTTTAAACAAATTTTTTCGATTTCTAAACCAAAGAAAAGTGCATTTTTTCAATGAAATTCGACATATACGAAAGAAAAATATTGGTCGGTCGCCCCCCCCCCCCCCCGGAATCGGCTATGAATGCGTGAAAAGGAAAACGTCGTCAGCAATCGTCTATACACACACACACACACACACACACACACGCACGCACGCACATATATATATATATATATATATAACCCGCGCGATTTTTTCGCAACCGTGGAATCGGCCCTGTGTATACCTATACCTACATATATATATATATCGACTCGCGCAGAGAGAGCGTTAGCACACACGCGCGGATCCAATCACTTCGTTTCTATTACCGGTGACAGGAAGCCGAGAGTGAGAGAGAGAGGGAGAGAGAGAGAGAGAGAACAGAGAAAGCCGGGGCCCCGTAAACTGCGGCGGCGCGCACTGTCAGATCGGGAAAACAAATGAGGGCTCGCCGCCGGGCGTGAATTTGCCTCCCGGCCAAAATGCCCGTCTCCACTCTCTCGGCGCCTACGCTCGCGCACAAAGTCGATCGCTTTCTTCTCTCTCTTTCTCTTCCTCCCCCCCCCCTACACCTGTTTACGGTGCGGAAAGAGCCGAGGGAGACGCACACCGCGCGCGCTGATGTTTTGAAACGCGCGAGGGGCTGGTGATGGGGGGGGGGGAGGGGTTGGATAAAAATTGGCCGACTATCTTATCCCCAATAGTATGTATAAGCGAGTGCAGGACAGCAGCAGCAGCAGCTTTCTTTGGGCGCGTGTGTCACGCTTCTAAAAGGCTCCCCCTGACTTTAAACAAATTACGGGGAGATGACTTTCCAGAAGGACTCGAGGAAATATCGAGATGATGTTTCTCTTTCTTTCTCCCTCCCCTGACGCTGCCCCCCCCCCCTTTATCTTCCGCGGGCTTGCCATTGATACACCGGCCGATTCTATTGATTGCCGAAGATAATGCACTTGGAGAAGCGGAGACTGCTTTTTGCTTTGTGACGCGGAGCCCTGCCCCCTCCCCCTCCTCCTCACTCCCGCGTCGAATGTAATTTATGAGCCTTTACGGCTTTTCATTTGCCTGAAAATGTTTCGAACTCGCGATCCAGTCTTTCTCTCGAATTAGCGTCGAGAACGCGAGACTTTCTTTCCTCTTACTCGCTCTCGCTCTTTTTTCCTCTCGATCTTTTCAGCGAATCTATATATGTGTCGAGAAGCACAACGCGGAAATGGATGTTGCTCCCTCCCCCCCTCCGCATAAATAAAACATCGTCGCGCGAGAGCAGAAGCTACATGCGGACCAGGTGTGACTTCTCTCACTCTCTCTCTCTCTCGTCGCCTTTGCCGCACTCGTCTGCACGAAAATCCATTAAAAATCATTGGCCGGACTCTACTACTACCGCCACTGCTACTACCGCTATACATACGGCGATGCGAGCGTTCGAGCGCTTATCGAGAAAGGACTTTGGCCCGTTTTACATAGCTGATCCTAATTTTCCCTAATGGAACGTTCGTCTTCGTCCGCCTTTTTCCCCTCTGTTTTTATTAGGCTCTCGGCTTCTTGCGCTCCTCCTCGCCCCGCTTCGCTCGAGCCGGCCGAGAGAGAGAACCGGCCATCGTCGAATCCCTGTTGCTTATTCGAGGGCTCATTTCCGGCGAACGGGGGGCGGACGATGCGGCGGAGGGACGACGACGACGGCCGGCTGACCAGATCTGGGCGTTACTACTGCGCGGCTCCGGGGGGCTATATATACGATGGATTTTCGGTTCGACGCTGCGCGCGCGCTTTTTCTTCTTTCGTACCTTTTTTCTTTTGGGAGGGAAAAAGCTGCTCGAATTTTTATCGTCGGGAGAGAGAGAGAGCCGAATGACCGGGCCCCGGCTTTACTTCTCTAAGACTCCTAAATCGCGCTTTCGACAATGGACTCGGACGATTCCGGGGGTGGAGGAAGGAAGCTGGGAGGGGGAGAGGATTTTTAGTCGACGCTCGGCGACGGGAAATCCTTTTGATCGGATGGGTGCACTGACAAAGGTAATTAGTCCTAACGGTCGGAGTTTCATTGAATTCCTTGACTGCGCGCAGGGTTTTATTGGATTCGCTTTGTTTTATATTTGATCAATTAAACGTGGCATGTAATTAATCGTGTTATCCGTCAAGATACCAATGGGAGCTATGTATTTTTTAAAATACTCACCGTATTATGGATTCAACAAAGTATTTTATTATTGAACGGATTAATTATAGACTTGATTGTTCTGTATTATAATAATGCATTTATTGAAAGCGCTGACTGTTTGAAACAATTTAATGTTTTATGTATATTATGTAAAGGTTTTAAAAGTTTGTCTAATTCAATACAATACAATTATTTGAATATTTATTGAAATCACGTAATCGCCATTTGAACCAATTTTTACTGAATTTATTTTATTCCTTAATAATTTAATCTTGCGCTTCGAAACAAATACAAGCATTTCTCGTAATAAAAATTTTTTTTTATTTCATAATATTTTTTTTTGTTTTTCTTGTAAATTTAAGTTTACACAACTTCCTCACTGAGATATTCTCGAGATGAATTTTTCACTAGCGTGAATTAGTCTTCCTTTAGATAATTTCCAATAAAGAGTTCAATAATTAAGAAAATGTTTAATGTATTATTTAACAATACTAAAGTTGCAAATCATTATTTTTGTCGCCTTGAAAAGGACCACTATACGTTCTCGAAACATTAGCATTTTTAGCACTAAACTAATACACTCGAAACAACGAACGAAAATTTTATTAATCCACAATCTTTTTTTTCCCCCGACCATAACAAAATTTTCATTCTTCCGTCTCGCGCCCGATCGTATCGAATCATTCGAAGATTCTCCATATACAGATTGACTGGGCGCAGGCGGTGGAAGGGGGGGTTGGCCGAGTTGACCGGGCACTTCTCTCTACGCGGACTCGAAGGGCCTCCTCGCCTCGCAGAAAGAGGGAGCGACTCCACCGGGGACGTATCCGGTGTCACGTGTCAGTCGAATGATGGATCGCGGATAAATGAAGATTATTCACTGGAAATGTTTGATATATTAAAAAGCTTCTACGCTCGCCGTCTCACTCCTTCCCCTCCTTCTTCTTCTTCTCTCTCTCTCTCTTTCTCTCGAGACTGTGTGAGCCGTCGGCTCTCTTATCTCGCTGTCATATATAGTGAAAGGAGACACCTTGTAGCCCGACTTTCGATATCGACGAGCTCGGCTGTCAATATGCGCGCAGTGCTTTTGATTTGAGCGCTTTCTCTCCCTCTCACCCCCTCCCCCCCCCTCGAGCGTCAGACTTACATAATGCTCTCTCGCGCGCCGGACATATTCTTCCGCAAATCTCTCGCGATTGTGCAAACACACTTTGTGTGTTGCGACGACGAAGAGAGAGGGGGAAGTGGGCTGATTTATGTACACTGCCAGGCCCGTCTTTATGCGCGCTTGTTTTCGCCGAGCACGCGCGCTTGTACACACGGCGCTGTAAGAGCTTTTTCATAAAACGGCGCGGGGGGGTTGATTGGAAAAAGGTTTTGCGCATTACGCGCGGTGGAGCGTCGATTAGGCGAGGAGCCATCAGTTTTTTCGACTGCTGTGTGCTACTGAAATTATTTGGAATTTTTACAGAGCTGTTTAGAAAAATGTGTCTGACTTGTTGATTTGCGTTTTGGGGTTACGTATTAATCGAGATTGACGTTAAGCTCGAAATTCTTTGCGGGAAAGCGGATATGTGCTCTGATCTGTTTTCATCGGAATTATTTAGAGAAAACCCATGCTTTTTAATCGTTTTTTTTTATTTCAGCATTTTTAATCTACAATATTTTTTTAATAGTATGAATATATACAATTTGTATACAATAGATACTTACCAAAAAATCATAGATTATTTGGTTATATTCTTAAGTTTTTTTTATTTGATATTACAGTAAATCAAATCTTCTTTTATCTTTTAGATGTTTATGCAACTAAACAAATGAGAATCTCACCATTTCAATATCTTCTTACATATGATAAATTATAACTTGGACAACTTCTTGAATGATGTATCATCAAATCTATTCCTATTTTACATACTTGTTAACAGTATAAATTATTATTCCAGCCTTTCCAGCGAACAAATTTGTCCGCAGCTCGTCATTTTTCGTGCATATGTCCGCAAAGCCTTCAAAAGAAGTGCCCAAGCACACTCGAAACGCTGGTATTAAATTACTGGTCTGCTCGAGGGGACGAAAGGTTTCATTTTTCCCTTTGCTTCAGTTTTCAAGCTCACTTCTGTAGTATTGATTTCAACTTTGCCTCAAGAGCTTTTTATTGCGTTAATATAGCAGCAGCATACTCAAGATTACACTTATCACTGCGCCGTAAGACTGAAAATATTGGTTCAACGCTGCTTCACTATATGGCATGGAAATTTCTCGCGAAACCAACAATTTCGAAGAAAAATACAATTTCGCATAAGTTTCCAAAGTTTCACTATCATGCAATATTTCGAGCTTTTCACCAAACAGAAATATCGTTCTCTCTACACATTCAATCCAGTCCTCTCTCACTATCTTCTCCCACATTTTTTTTATCATTTCTTCCCTCGCACATTTCCGCGCAAGATTATCCGATCCCCCCCCCCTCCCCCCGATAATCCGGATTTCTCCACCTCTCGTTAATGAAGATTTGGGCTTTCGGCCGAGTGGAGTTAACCTCGTGTGGATCGAATTGATTGGGAGGAGGCGCCTCTCCTATACATATATACACATACGTCGCATCAACCACAGCAGCAGCGCAGTAACGCCGTCGGTGGTGGCGATACAACCTCTCTCGGGCCTTTTTTCGACGCGACCGCACGCCAGACGAGAGACAGAGAGAGAGAGAGAGAGACCGTGAAACAGTCCCTTGGGCGTAGCCAAAAAATTGCGCCCGAGGTGGCGAGGAAAAGCACAGCCGGAGGGGGTGGGGGAGGGGAAAGAAGTTGTGTGCGTTCTCGCGTTGCTTTGCTTCGTTTTCTCCTCGTCCTCGGGACCCGACGACGTAAATAATACAGCGCTTTGCTTTGCTTACACCTTTAAAGCTTTAATCTCCGCGACGTTCGCTCGTCTGGACTGATTCGAGCCTTATTTTCCTTGTATTCGTTCAATTAATGCCGTTGAGCGAATCGGGAGTATAGGCGGAGGAGGAGGCGAGTATATACACGGCGAGCACTCGAGACAAATAAATAAACAGATCCCTCGGACCGTGGCACACGGCGGCTCTCGACAAAAGCGGAACGGCAGGAAAAAGTCAGTATAGGGTAGACAGACGTACAGAGGGAGGAGGGGGGGGGGGAAGGCACATCCTTCCTGCGCTATGTGGCGTGTATCCCGAGCTTTTTCTTAGTCCCTTGTTCGCGTTGGTCGGGTTAATCAGTCGTAAATGGGATCAGCGAGGAGCTCGCAGATGGAACGAGAGGAGACGTATCTGATGGCCTTGCAGTTTCCTCCTCCACCCCCTCCCCGCCCCCTTCCGCGAGTATATGGCTACACATGATTGTGCGACTGTGTCTCGGCATCTGTGTGTGTCTCTCTATTTATGTATACCTATATGTACCCACACACGTGGAGGTATACCTATAGGGAGCATCGAAAGCCATATCCAGCCGGCGATGTCGGGAAACGTACGTTTTTCGCGTAATCTTGGCTGGGAAGAGAGCGAGAGAGAGAGAGAGCTGTTAGACTTTTTTTATGGACAGCGCTAAAACCTGCCCCAGGTTCTATCGCTCCTTCAGTGCTCGTCGTCGGCAAAAGTTGGACGCGCCGAGAGCAGCAGCAGCGGAGCAGCAGCAGCAGAGCAGCAGCAGCAGCAGCGGCAGCAACGAGAGAGAGAGAGCGAGAGAAAGAGAGGCGCAAGTGAAAGCGAGAAGGAGTCTCGGGAAAACAGCCAAGCCGGCAAGATTGCCTCCTTCCTAATTTATAACTAGGCGAGGCTGGCCTTAACAATTTACGCCTCCTCCTATATAGCCTTTTTGCCGACGGCGCCGGCACACGGTGGCGCCTCTCTATATATACCTATATACACACGCACACCGAGAGAGCGTTACACACGAAGCGAGAGAGAGAGAGAGAGAGAGAGACGACCTACGACGTCCAGAACTGTTACGCTGTCGAGACACAAGATTGGCCCCGCAGAGCAGCAGCAGCAGCAGCCCCTTTTCCACTTTCTCTCTTGCGCTAACTCACTTCGCTCCTTCTTCCCGCCGCCGCTGCCGCCGCCGCCGCCGGCAACTTTTATCCGCGTCGAATTCCGCGTCGGGAGATTTACGTCGTCCCGTCAGCGAGAGAGAGAGAGAGAGAGAGAGAGAGAGAGAAAGAGCTGGTTTGCCACCCCCTTTTGCACAGCCCCGCTGCTCCGGCGAATTCGCGTCACCGACTCTCTCTCTCTCTCTCTCTCTCTCTCAATATATATATATATATATATATAGGTGTATATACATATATATAACGGAAGCTTCGGGTATTACGCGCGCAAAGACGATCTCTCGACTGCGGCTCCGCCTCTGACTTATATACTTACATAGCGGGAGGGCTGCAACTGTCTCGCCCGGTAATAATAAGAGAAAGAGCTTTACGGTCGCGGGAGCAAGGCCGCTTCGATAGCTTCCTCCTCTTACTCGGCTGCTGCGCGCTGCTGCAGCCGCACACCGGGGATTTTTAGAGCCGATCGATTAGCCGCGCGCTCTTCTCTCGACTTATAGCTTGATTCATATATATATATATATATATAAATATATATAGGGGAGTGTGATTCGCGCACGCTTTGCGAGTAATCGGCGGATCCCTCGCTCTCGTATATATATGAGTGTGTCCAGGAAATTTCAGAAACAACTCGGACGGAAAAGTCGCAAAAAATGTTTTCAGATTGATCCGGTGCAATTTTAGATTTTTCGAAAATCGAAATTTCGGAAAACGTCGTAAAAAACTGAAAAGAATTTGAAGAGCATTCTATGATGAATTTTAAGACATTTTCGTTCCTAATGAAATATTTTTGAAAGTCCATAGTTTTCGAGAAAAAAAATCTATGAATTCTTGTTTTTTAATTATTTCTCGTTTTTCGAGTCATTTATGCTCCGAAAAAAGTATACCCTAAGATCGGCCATGCACGCGAGCTTCTTCTCTTTCAAAATTACCTAAGGAACGAGAAAAAACAGGTCTGGTAGCTGTGCCTTAAAGAAAATTGTTTGCAACTTTTCTGTCCGAGTTGTTTCCGAAATTTCCTGGACATACTCATATATAGGGAAGGATTTCTTCTTTTATTTTTCCTTTCTGGCGCGTGTGTATCGGTATGGGAGTCAAGAGGAGACGAGGGAGAAAGGAGGAGTCTCGGTAAAGCAGAGTCGACGGTCGTAGACCAAATCAGAGGAATACGCGCGCAGTTCAAAGTAAGCGGGAGAAAGATCGCGGAGTCTTGGAGATACTGTGAGAAACGTATAGCGGCTGTCACGCGGTGTAGCTTGAATTATTTGTGAGGTTTTACGTGTATGTACTGTTGGATGATCGTTTGCTATTTTTATTTCCCCGTAATTTAGAAAATTTTCAAATTTGATTGAGATTTGGAAAGAAAATTATTACTTTTCTGCTTGAAGAAACTTTGATAAAGCAGTAATTTGTATATACTTGAATGTAATAGTATTGTCATTGATGGGAATGTGGATGGAAAATTTTTGAGCTAATAAAATGTTGAAAACAATGAAAAATTTAGCTCGTCTTCAATAAATTTTAAAATTTGAGGTCTTTTTTGTTACTACTTGCGTAAAAAAATTTAAGTTTGACCAACTTTTTACAAACTTGAAATTTTCTCAACTTTAGCCACACTTGGGCAATGGGAGTTTAAAGATTACTTGTTTAAGATTTTGAAAACTTGTAAAAAATGTACGAACAACGTACCGGACACATGGAAATCCAGGAAAAAATGGAAAAAAAAATGTTTTCCCAGCCGAGATTTGAATCGACCAGCTTTTACTCAGTGGACTTGCTGATTTTAAATAAAAAAAATCTCCTACCATTGAAATCAATAGTCCTATCGTTCGTATCGAAATGAGTGGTATTTCAAGTATTTTCTAACCGGAATGAGTTCATTTCATCAGTTTGTATGCCTGAAATCCTGCAAACTATGCAAAAATCCATGAATTAAGTATACGCTTAACAGCTATTCAGCGAAGCTACAAATACGTACTTTGTAGACTTTTAAAAATTATTACTTTATCAAGATTTGTTTAAACAGAACAATGTAAATTTTTTAATACCAAAGGGGTGTTTCATCCGCTCAACACCAGAAAACGCAGAAGCTGAAACGGTTCTGAAGAATTATAGTTTCGGCAATTCGTATATATACGTATATATGTATCGATCGAAGTTAAACGAGTCGATGAATTTTGTCGGGGCGGGTAAGCGACGATTAAATACCCCGGGCGAAATTATTCAAATTCGTTTGACCTATAGTCGGAAATCGAGTTTCCGTCGTCGAAGCAATTGACGATTCGTTTTCCGTTCTTTATATGCTGCGCATACCGCGATCGAAAAACGATCGGTAATTGTGTTATTCGCAGTTCCGTACTCCTATTTGTTGAAATACAATCGGTAGGGTTCGAAGCAGAGGTCGGGAATGAGATATTACGAGTCGATTAAAAATTTAGCTGTGCAGTCGATAATTAGTAGAGAATTCTTAGAACTGCGAGAAATTCTATAATTCAATTATGCAATTGAGGAAAAGGTCGAGGCAGAAGGAAGGAATCGAGAGGATGGATGGGAGAAGACGAATTTTCTATTGGCATGTGCAAAGAAATAAATGGAGTGACGAGCTGCTTTTCCAATAATCTTCGTGAAATCAGAAATTTAAAAAATGTTTATTTATTCGAATTGTGTTCATAGTTCATTTGCGAAATAAATTTATTACCTTTATTATAGTCAATGAATAACAGTAGCATAAAACACGAATAATTAACGAGGTAAGTATGAAGTATAATCAACTCTTCTGTTTGACATTAAAGTTTCAAGAGATATAACTCTCAATTAGACGTCCTATTGGAGAAGAGGACTTCACAAGTTTTAAACTTCGCCAATTATTACGACTAACAAAAATTAAATACTAAAACACACTAACAAGCATAAAATAAATTTCATTATAGATTTCGAATAAAATTTTCTCACAACCATTGAAAATCGTTACAGATTTTCCCCTAAACATTATAACGTTGCACACAACATAAACGTACAATCTTCTGAACTATACTGTCGTTCAACATTTCATTCGAAACTACAAGAACTACGTGTACCACAGCAATTTTCACTCTACTACGTATAGTCCAACAATTTTTATCGCATCATCTCTCCAAGCGTATAATTACATTGTAACTGCGTGCAGCATCCGCAAATTGAAACGTTTCTTTCCATTATCGGATAGTCCTCTCTCTCTCGTCGCTATTCCAGTCGAAAGCTCTCGCGCGCCGAGGAAAAAGAGGAAGAAGCTTGCAAAGAGACTTCGAGCACGGCTTTGCCTCTTTCTCTCTCTCTCTCCCCTATATCCCGACGTAAACTCGCCCCCTCTCCTTTTTTCGGGCACGCGCTCGCTGCAGCCGCCGCAGTCTTTCGATCGGAGAAAAACTAAAGGCTTCGCGCGGCGTCTATATTCTCGCGGGCGCTCACAGTAAAACACGCGGTGCAGCGCGCGCGCCAATCGCGACGTGGATATAAAAAAAAGCTCTCCCCCTCTCTCTCTATCCGGGCGTACGTGAGCGCCCGCGTGTATATCCGAATTGCAAATTTCATTTTCTTAATGGAGCTTCAAGTGCCGGGCCATAAGCGGCTCGGGTATACAGCCGCGTATATATCTGCATACACGCGCGCCTCGATTCGCGAGTGGAAAAAGCCGGGAGGCGGAGGCGGCGGCTGAAACACACTGCGGCCAAGAGGGAGAGGGAGAGAAAGCTCCGCAGCAGCTCATCGTCGCTGGGAAGCAGAATTGAAATTAATAATTCGCAGCGGGCCGCGATCGCCGGTGCAGTTGTCGCGAATTAGCGAACCGATGTGTATATACACGACGAAAGCGATTGGGGGAAAATTGACAATAAGTACGCGGTGCGCTTCGAGCTTTTGAGTTTTCGGAGCCTCGTTTTGCTGCTGCTGCTGATGTTGTTGTTGTTGTTGATGATGATAGCTTGCCCCCCCCCCCCCCAGTGGAAATCCCAAATTGCCGCTCGCTCGGCTCGCGCTCGATTATTTGGTGTATTAATTGCGCCTCGGTGGGAGGCAAGTGAGATCGCTGATACATTGGAGATTGATTTTTATTTTTCACCGAAGTATTTCACTTGTTCCGCCGGTGCGTGCAAAACGCTTTTGCTTTTTTTCCAGCTTCGTATAGATAGATATATATATACATGCGATGATATACTTGAAATTATACAATGTTCCGCAGAGTCCAGAGAGAGAGCTGGGAGGTATACGCGACTTCTCTTTTAATAACGATATATATATTGAGCGGATTCATTTGAAAGTGAAATTCCAGTCAATATTTTACGGCGATAAAATGCGAACAGCGCGCCTATATATACACATACCTGTATATAGGGGTGGGCTATGCAAATTTCATCGGAACATTTTGGTATTTAGAAAAAGTCACTAAAATCTGAAAATTTACGATGAATATCGACATATTGCAGATTTTTTTTCTGTCATTTCGCTCCGATATACTCGTTACCTCAAATTTGAATAATTGCCCCGATAAAAAGATCCGCGAGCGACTTTTGCAGCTGAATGTCGTTGGTGTACTGTTGAACAATTTGTAAATAGAATCCCGACAGCGCCGAATATTGGCATAATTTTTAGATAGATGCGTGAATATTAATGCACGCCTTTTATTTAAATGGAAATTATTTAGAATTCTCTGTACTGCAAGTTTTTGAGGTGATTACTGCAAATCAAATTTCATATATTTTTCAAGCCTATTAAAATCGACATAAAAATGAGATTAAATTTATTTTTCAATATTGAAATTTATCACTGTATTGAAATGTATATTTAATGGCTACTTAATTGTTCATTTAAATAGCATTTGCGACTAAATTTCTACCAGGGATTTAATCGCTATTTCAAGCATTTCTTAATAAGTCTACCGAAATTTATTAGAGAAATTACCGAAAATTATTAGAGAAATTGAAAAACTAAAGTAGGTCAATAAAAAAATAAATAAATAAAATAAAATAAAAAAACAAAGTTTCAAACTAAATCACTAAGAGTACAGAGTCTAAATTTTTTAATTCGTTAGTTTTCACATTTTGGAATCTGGTTAAAGTAATTCATCCGACGAATTCTGGATCAATGATTGGCAATCAAACTTCAATACGACTTCGGTAGCCACGCTGTACACTGTATTCACGGATTAAGCCACTGAGTGAGTTCCCAATAATTCTGTTGGTATTATAATTCTATATTATTGTTTGAGTATTGCTATAAATAACTTGAGAACAAGCTTGATGCAATAATTTGTAAATTAATTTTGAAGTTATGCAAGCAGACCCGCGAACGGATAGATACTCTCGAGATATATCTCTGCTTCTCTGCAGAATATCTGTTTGCCCAAATGCAATGTACACATAAATATATATTAGGTGTAACGTCGTTATTTGCCTCGAAATTAACAAATAAATATAGATAAGTATTGAAATTCTATACGTACCGAAATCACCGAAATATATACATTAGAGAAATTTAAATAACTAAAGTTGGTCAATAAAACAGTAACAAATAAATAAACAAAATAAAATGAAAAAACAAAGTCTCAGATTAAATCGTATTATATACACGTAACAACAATAGTTAATTGAAAGGATCAAACGGACTGTCCTGGACCATATATCGAAGGCCAAGTAAAAGAAAATGCAAAGAACGCCGAAACCTCTTCCCCGCCGTTCTCGGTATAGAAAATTCGCGAATTCGCGGCGACGCGACGGTCCAGGCTCTGCACCCCCTGTACACACCAGTCCCGTGCCCAGGAAACGAAGGAAAAACAAAAGCCGTCGAATATAATGCGGGAGCCGCGCTTGCATTCCGCGAAAAAGCTCCTCCGCACTTGTGTGCGCCCCCGCGTATATAGCACAGTATATATAGAGCTCGAGAAAGATCGTCGACCACATCGGCATTGTTCCCCGCAATCTGGCAGCTACTCGCGCCTCCGCCAAGTATGCCCCGCACGTAGCGGAAAGGTAAACTCCAAAAGTCCGCGAGACGAGATATTTGTCGGGAGGGTGGAGGGGGGAGGGGGAGAGGCTGCGTTTCCTCTCCTCCCCTCTCTCTCTCTATATGTATATACGTCGTACATCTCTCTTAGCTCTTCATCCCGCGGGCACCCGACGACGACGGCGGCGGCGGCGGCCCGGCGCATTTTCGCGCGCGCAGATATTATTCGGAGATAGGTTTCAGGCGTATGTATATAGCGCGCGCTCGTCGCGCGGGGGCCAAACGAGCGGGAAAACGGCCGACAGTTGGACAGTTGTTTGCAAGTACGGATACGTGCGTCCCCCCTTCCTACCCCCTCTGTATGTATATGTACGTATAGGTGTACGTTCGCTCCGACGCTTGTCCTATATATATATCCGTCTACCTCTGTACATAGACATATGTGTATGTGTGAGTGTGTATACGGAGAGGCGAGAGCGAATATGCTTCTGCGACAAGGAGGACAAGACTTGGCTGCGACTTGATAGCGCCAAGACTTCCAAGACGTCTCTTGTCAGCCCGAGTTTCCGTCGCGCGCCCGCCGCGCGACGACTGACGCCCCCCTCCCCCCGCCTCTCCCGCGCTTCTATCGAGTTACGCCCTTGTTTTCGTATATAGCGCAAGCTCCTCGCCCATATATATGTGCTGCCACCGGACTCTCACACCTTCCTTCCTTCCTCCCCCACCCCCTCTACCCCTTCGCACCCCCTTGTGTATGCAGCCCCGCAAAGTCGAGGAATTAAGAAAGCTGCTGAGAGAGAATGAGAGAGAGAGAGAGACGCGTACCGACAAATTATTCTCAAATCCCACCTGTCTTTTCCCACCCGCGCTGCGCTCTCTATTTTCTCATCTCGCGCAGGTCTCTCTATATTTGCTCCGGTTTACTTTCTCTGTGGTCTCGCGTGCGCTCGATTTATTCGCAGATTTCGTCGGTCAAATTATTTATTTTTCGTAAGGTACACCGATGAGTACACGCGACGCTCTGTATAATTGATGGGACGATCGGTTGGGATGTCATTCCGGAGTCGGTTTGGGAATGTGTGGAGAACTGATTAAAAGTAATAGTATACATAGTCATTGTATATTAAGAAGTTATTGAGCGTTCAGCGAAATTTTACATTTTGGTTAATGTCAAATAAAGATTGACTCGTTAATTTTTTTATTAATGATGATGATTACTTTCGAACAAAATTGTACAACGAGATTAATTAATTATAATTTATTACCTACTAATTTCTGGCCACTCATTCGATTGTTACGACAAATGCATAAAAACAAATCTTGGTTTGTCAAGTTACTTAAAGTTGCGCGCTTTACCTATCGAATTACGCTGACGTCGTAAACTCCTTGGAAAATAAGCAAAAATCGTCGAGTGTCGGTGTCAAAACAATTGCATTCGTTGTTTTGGAAAATTCAGAAATATGCGGCTCCCTATATGTACGCCGCTCTCAATTTGGAAAATCAGAACTTTCAAGGGGATATCGCACATAATAAAACTTGCTACTTCCACGCGAAAGTCACGTATGAGGCATCTGTCAGGGCGATGTAATCCTATTGTTTCAAAGCGACAATATTTTTTTGTTTCCACACACACGCACACATCCGCGCGGAGCTAAAGTAACACCCAAGGCTCGAAACCGTTCCGATGCTTTCACGAGTACAATTCGTACGCTCGGTTTAATAATAAATTGGCTTTTCGTTAATACACATCCAAAATATAATAATATCAAATTTCAGCCGAGAGACACGCGTCAGGCGAACTGCGCAACTATCTGGGAAAACGCGTTTCGCGCTCTCAAGAAACTTCCAATTAAAACTTTTCTCTTCGCACAAAAGAGTCATACTTTAGCCGAAGTTGCGCCAAACTTTCCTATGCTCTCCGAAAAATATGTCACGCGAATAAACACATCAGCTCAAACGACTTTTAAAAAATACAGTCTCCCGCGCACGTGTACACGCGTTATGCCGGGGGAAATCCTTGCGTAAAATAGCTTCAAAAAAAATTTTTTTTAAAACACTCGTTCTCGAGTAGTATTGGCATTTATTTTACTTCACTTTTATTTTCAGGCTTCAGAGTGCCTTTTTTATGAGTGTAAATGTGTAGTTTGAATTTTTTTACGATTGTAAGGACTCTCACTGACGTTCTTATCTCAGGGTTAAATTATTAACACTTGAAAGCTTAAGTTTTTACACTAACATTTGAGTATGTGAATTGACTATTGGATGACTTAAAGATAAACTAAAAACGGATAATATTAAATTTATATTTGTGAATGCATTTAACTAAAAAGCATATAACTATTAATTTGTGTTATTTTATTTTATTTTCGTATAATTGAAAAACTTTATAAATCATCGCTTATTGTCAATGAGATTTGGATATGAAAATTCTATACTTTAGATTCAAGCGATTAGGTTCACGATTACACTTTATAAGAGATTTTCATATCTGAATATTAAAAAAGATTCAACTTCATCGGATCGACTACTTTTAAAATCTGAAAAATATCTTTGAAATATAGTACGATACTCTTATAGGTATTTTCTTTTAGAAAAGTCGTCGCAGATCCAAATATAAACTTAGCAGGATAAAATAAAAGATACGCCATTTAATTTAGGTCAAAGCCGTTATTTTCAACAATTAAGACCAGAATTCGTTAATATTCATATTTCCCTGACTTCGACAACCCCAGCGTCGAATCTTAAAAATTGCTCTGAATTCGATTCCCAGCGAAAGTCGAGCGATGAACGCGTACCGACGATAAAAATGTTATATATATACCAAAAAAAAAAATTCCACCCCGGTTATACGAATTACGACATTCGAAACGAACGGTCATAATCGAGGGCAATATTTATATACACGGGCCCCTTTCTCTCTCTCTCGGGTTTTCCCGCTGCCTTCCGCGGAATCCGACTATAATTTCGGGGTCGAATTCGCGCGAGTTTACCGTCAAATTTTGCCAAGTATTTTCCGCGAGGGAATTCTCAAGGCGCGCGCCGCGCGCGCAAGAAATCCGGCCAAAATCAAATTGCCATCCCGTCCTTCTCGCTCGCCCCATCGTGGAATTTCGCCTCTCCCGCCGCAGCGCGCGCAGCGGCAGCGCTCACGGCAAGAGCCACTTTGGCCTAAAGCCGAGGCTCGTATTTATACCGCGCCGCGAGTCTCGGGTAAGTAAGGTCTGCGCACAAGGGCTACCGAGCGCTCCACAGCCGAGACTCGAGAGAGAGAGGGAGAAGTCTTGGAAGGAGGCGTGGGGGGGGGGGAGGGAGCGCGCGAGAATCAAAAGCGCCGCGCGGAAGCTGCACGCGCGAGAAAGGAGAGAGAGAGAGAGAGAGAGAGAGAGGAAACGAGGCGCAGGGGTGGTGGGGAGGGGGTGGTGGAGAGGGGCCGTCGCCAACTTAAACAGCAGCTAACAAGTAGCAGCAAGTAATAATTGAGTCAGTCGAGTATGCTTCGGACGCCCGGAAACTGCGCGCGGAGGGATGGGAGGAGGGAGAAGAGCGGGAGGAGGCTGCCGGCGTTCCGCAACGCCCGTGACCAGAATTTCAAAACAGGCGAGCTGCTCTGCTTTGGAGAGAGAGAGAGAGAGAGAGAGAGAGGAGCTCAATGCCTTATGTGCGCCGTGCGAGTGTGTGCTAGCGGGGGTGAGGGAGAAAAAGGGGAAATGCAGATTTATTTGGCTGTCGAAGAGAAAGAATGGCGCAGTCAGGGCTGCGTGTGTGTGTATACGTAGCCGAGCGCGAGAGGCACCGCTGTTGCATTATACCGACTGCGGAGCTGAAAACAAAGAGATAGAGAGAACGAAGTCGATCTGGCTAATCGCATGCGCTACACGCCTGCACGATGCAGCCGCGTATACGCGACAATTTCATCGACTTATCTGGGGGCTTTCCGCCAGTGCGGCATTGCGGGGCCGCTGTATGCTGTTATCTGAAGTAAAATAAAATAAAATAAACGCCGAGTAGGTGGGTAGCCGGGAGGACTGTGCGGAGAGACGGAGAGAGAGAGAGAGAGAAAGAGGTCAAAGATTTGAAAAGAGCTCGTAAATGCACACGAGGGGCTTGCGCGGAGAGGAAAACTTGCTTGCGCGCGCGCGCGAGAGAGTCCATTTCGAATTTCCGACACGGGGTTCGAGGTGTCGCGCAGCCCGCGATAGTGGACTGATAGAGGCCAATGCGTCCTCGCTTCCGTATCCCGAACTCGAGCTTGTACACATCCTCGAAATGGCACTTCCGGACGATTCCCCCCCCCCCCCCCTCCCGCGCGCCACGAGGGAATAAAGCTCGGCGACTGCTTTTTCGTATACATGTATACAGTCGAGTGTACCGGCACTCTCGCTCTTCGCGATTATTCTTTTCCCTTTCCGCCGACTCGCAGTACAACGCAAAGAAAAACCCCCCCTCGTCGATATTCAAAAAATCCCGCCTCGCGCGCGCCGAGCGTCATTATATAGCCGAAAAATCGGCGCGCTTCGTAAGCTCGCCGCGGCGGCGCCACCGTCGCCCCGTGTCCTCCATCTCTCTCTCTATCTCTATCTATCTCGACGTCGCAACGAGTCTCGCGGCGTAACGGCCAAGCTGCCTGATGCCTGCCGGACTCGGCGAATCTGCAGCCGATCATCGTCAGCAGCCGCACAACCATTGCCCACAGCTCGCGAACGTCGGAGCTCCGCGTTTTGATCGTCGACGATAGCCCATTGCCACTGGCCACGTCCGTCCGTCCGTTTGTGTGTATATATATCGAGTAAGCGCGGTAGCAGCAGCAGCAGCAGCGGCAGTCGATGAGGTCGAACGAGAAGGAGCCGCTGTCGTGTAAGTTGCCATTCCCACTGACCTTCCGTCCCCGCAACGTCCCTTTCGTACAGGTGTGTATACGATACATACGATCGCCCCGCATCGTCGCGTTGCACTGCACAGGCGAGCCGATGCGCGCTGGGACGCTCTCGACTCGCGACTGCTGTTCTGCCGCGTGCGGCTCGGCGCAAACACAACACTTACGCGAAGCCGTGAACTGCGTTAATGGCGGCTTTCGTTTATTTGTCGTTCGCGTCGCGCGCGAGTATAGATCGGCAGAGCGAGAGAAGAAAAGGTGAGGAGAAAAAAAAACAAGAAACGTGAGACGCGGAGAGAAAATGTCAGACGACGCATCGCTGCTGGCCGGCCGGCCGGTCGGTTGGTAACAACAGCAGCGTCGCCTCTCCCCCCGTTTTTCCCCGAAACTCGCGAGGCTTGGATTCCTCGCGACGCTTCCTGGGAGTATACATAGGCGACGAGTCGCGTATACTTACGCGGAGCGCGTTGCGCTCGGAAATAGGGACATACTTGTAGTCCCCCGAGCGAGAGGTGACATTGAGATCGGGAGAAACGACCTATGATGTCGGAGGAGCGGTTGGGTTATGCGCCCGGCGATTTGCTTTTTTTTTTATCTTATACTCGCTGATTTCGCTCGTTTCCAAGGGATTTAAAACGCTCGCGGCGGCTGATATCATGAGCTCTCGGATTCATTTAAATTTTCATTTGCGGAGTGCGGCTCTTTGAGGCAGACTGAAACGCACGTTTTTGGGGGGGGGCAGTGTTTATTCTCGCGATGAACGCCCTAAAATTAAAACGAGAGCGCTTACCGCGTTCGACTGCGTTGGCGAATTGCAGATTAGAAATTAAATGCTTAAAAAGGGAGCTCTGAACGGTGCTCATTGTTTTGGAGGTATGCTCGTGTAACTTGCTGAGCCAAGCACTCGCGAGAATGCGTTTGTTTTCGTTGAGAAAAAAGAAATCTCTACAAGTACACCTGCCCTCCCCTCTCGAATTTACTCCAACCGATGTTAAATTTGATTTCGAACGAACGAATGTTCATAACGACCCAATTCTAGGGGAGAGCCAGCAACTCGAGATGCCGGCAACACTTGGATCAACTCCGCCGCAACAGCAGCAGCAGCAGCAGCTTCAAGCAAGCCCTCAAGACGAGATCATCAGGTAGTAAACGCTTTTCCATAGCTCTGTATTCTCGCGGGGAGAGCCGAGCCGCTTATTAACGTCGCTAAAAGATTGAACGATTTTCGCAGCGTCTACGAGGTCTTTGTCAAGGACGATCAGAGCGGCGCCAGCAGTACAGCCAAGATGCCCGAGGTATCGGTCATCTCCGCCCTGCCCGTCGCCTCCCATCACCACCAACAACAACAGCAGCACCAGCAGCAGCAGACACAGCAGCAGCTGATCCAAGTAATTTATACTTCTTTCGGCAATCGATTGTGCATGTCGATGTGTATGTGCGTATGCGTGTGCGTGTGCGATTTCACGAATGAGCGAGTCAGCGATGCCTCTCACTTTTCTGATGCTTGATTGAACCGTTTCGTGCATGTCGCGCGGATCGATCAGGCGCTGGATCTCGACGCGGTTGACATTATCAGCGCGGACGGCGAGGACGAGGAGGAGGTGGCGGCGGCGGCGGCGGCGGCGGCAGCGGCGGCGACGGCCACTGCCGGAGCGAACGAGCAGGAGACGCCCGAGGTCACTATACACTGCCGGGCTGCAGCCGCTCGGGCCTGATTCCGGCTCTTCTTGCACACTTGAACTTTGATTACTCATTGGCTTCAATTCGCAAGTCTAAGTTATAATTAGCGTCGAGAGTTGCTTTGTTGTTGGCTTTTGTTCGATGCAATTTTCCTCTCGCTCTCTCTATCCCTTTCCCTTCCTCTCTCCCTTTCTATCTCTCTCTGTCTGTGCGCACACTTGTAACTTTGCATGCTTGGAAATGAAAATTATAATATTAATTACGTTTGCGGTGAAAGTGAGATTGCCGCGGCGGGAGAGCCGATAGCTCCGTAATTTTCGACCGCTCAAATTCTGATAATCGAGAATCGATTATTTATTGGTTGTACGCACACAACGCCGCGCGCGGGCTCTTTCAAATCCATCGTTTCCGAAAGCGTGCTCGCGGTTTGTGATTAAAAACTATACGGCTCGGCCTGGGAAAAAAACCACAGATCAGCTTGTCAATGTTTAACGATGATCCAAATTGCAGGTGTACACGCGTCAATCATCGTCAAATGCATCGGGGAAAAGTACGCCAACGTACTCGTCTGATCGAGGCCAATCAGCGAACGCTCAGTTAATCGACAAAGACGATCCAAGATCAAGGCTGCACTACGTCAAGTACCTCAAGCGCGACGGCAAAACTCTGAAAATCTGGGAATGTGGAATATGTGAGTAGGATATACTCGTCGTATAAAATTTTATGCGATGTGTACACGCATATTGTATACATAGCAGTATACCTACCATCGGCAACAGAAAAAGTTTATAAGTGAACGATGTATTCATATTCATTTCCGGCAAGAACGCGCTTCGAGTTTTTTTTCATCCAAGCGCTACGTAAATATTCTCCCCGCGATGGAATATTTTAAATTCGCCTCTAAAAAGGCGCATTGATAGAAAAAAAATTTAGCGTATTTTCCAAATAAAATGAGAGAGAGAGAGAAAATACGCGGTCTCTGATGCCGCAGGTGGAATCGCTCGTGCGGCGAAAAATCGGGGTTAGCTTGTAAAAAAGCCGAATAAGAAAAATGTTGAACGAATCTGCCTGCAGGCTCCAAGGAATTTCGGCATCAGTATACGTTGATGCGACACTTGCCGACGCACACGGACGAGCGCAACTTCAAGTGCGACGCGTGCGGCAAAGCGTTTCGCCAGCTCTCAACCCTGAGCCAGCACAAGGCCATACACAGCGATGCCAGGCCCTACGTCTGCGAGTTCTGCAAGAAGACCTTCAACAGGTTGATTATGCCGAGCTTCTTTTATTTCTCTCTCAACTTGTGCTCGAGCTTTTTCTCTCTCTCTCGCTCTCGCTCTTTCTCTCTGGACCTCTCTTTTTTTCAGTTCGGTCGCACCGCTATGCACGTATTTCCGACTGTGTGAGAGAAAATTTCCTTTTCCTCTTCCGCAGGGTCTCAACTCTGATATCACACAGGAAAACCCACTCGGAGCACAAGCCGCATAAGTGCCACCACTGCGGCAAGGGCTTTCATCAGAAAGGTGAGAGAGAACGCTAACGCGCCCTGCAATTCACTTTGATACACCGGTCGCAGACTTCACTCTATTTCTCGCACTCTGCGCGGTTTAACCGTTTATTTTTGTTATCGATTATTGGCGTATAAGGCCGACCCGTGCAACTCGAGAAAAACAGGTGAGATTGTATACTGCTATTGAGGCCAGTTTCACTTCTGCACCGAGCCACGATAATTTCGCTGCACTTTTCTTTTGCCCGCAGCTTTTCCTAGCGCTGCTTTTCGAAAGCAAGTATTTTATTTTATTTTATTTTTTTCTCCCCATCGTACTCCTTGGTATTTTAACAAACCATTTTTTACTTACCTTTAGAATAAACATTTATTTTTAACAAATTCGATCCATCTAATGTTCCTGCGTGTATGTGTGCCATTGTCATTTAAATCTTTAATTTGTTTTCATTTGATTTTTTCATTACTTAATGCTTCTAATTGAATATGTACTAAATATTTCCACGCCACATCTAGGTACTAAAAATACTGCACGTTATTATGACTAAAATATCTTTCCAGAATCTTGCCTTTGTTAAGTAACGATTCACCACTAATAATTGCAAATTCTTCGTGCACTAAAAGATCATTGTAAAGTCGTACAATTACTTTTGTACAAATAAAAATTACTAATTGTAATTCTTGAATGACTACAGGAAATTTACGAAACCATGAATTCACCCACACAAACGAACGGCCATACAAGTGCGATCTCTGCGATAAGGGCTTCAATCAGATGTCAAATCTGGTGTGTCACAAGGTCAAAGCGCACGCGCATACCGAGAAGATGCAGTATACCTGCGGAATTTGCGGTAAGGAGTTTCCAAGGCGCGGTAACCTACGCTCACATGAGGAGTTCAAGCACGGCATTAAATACCGTCAGACTACAAATACGTCGGAAACGCCAGCTAATGAATCTAGGAACTTGAGGAGGTACGCTCTAACGAAAATAAATCTCTTTTAAAATACGTAGATTTCGTAGTATTTATTACTCTGATTTTCAGTAAGAGTATACGAGTTGTGGACGAGCCTGAAGACGATCAGCAGGGATCTTTCATAGATTCGCGAGACAGAGATATGCACATGGTATTACCCGAAGTTGTCTTTTTTTTTTAATTTTAAAAAGTAGTTTATAATGCGAAATGTAATTATTTCGTACGAATAGACGGAGTTTATGGAGAATATTATAATCGACAAAATCGAAACGAAGGCAATGGACGCTGCTCTGCAGCAAGGACAAACACCTTTTGCTCTTTTCAAACCTGCAAAAGGAATACCAGTTCTCGTAAAAGTTACGCCCAGTGGAAGCGCCAATCATGTAATTATCTCTTTGCGATCGAGATTCATAAAATTTGAAAAAATATTATCTTCCATGATTCATGATTTTTAACATACATTGACTTTCAGTTATTGACACCGGCTACAGCAGATGATTTGAAAATGTCCGGAAAAATGGATTCAAGCTCGACCCAGCTCTCGGATCTAGACGGTTCGAAATCCGTGCAAATCAAGGTACCTGTTGTAGCAACTGTCACCGAAAAGATTGAAGATGGAAGAATCACTTTTGTCATCGAACCTCCGGGTCCAGATCAGGAGCAAGGTATGCAATATACAATTTTTTTATTATTAAATTTTAAATCTATTATTAAGTACCGTTTAATAATTGATAGAAATGATAAGATTAACATTTTTATGTTATTAATGTATTTAGAAAAAAATTTGTGCATATTAATGTACTGTAATAACAAATATTTACATGTATTTGAATATTATCATTCAACATTTATGTTTTAATGTTTATAGTTTACATGCTCCAAAACTTGAGGGAAAACGTAAGAGATCGAAGAGATGGTCAGCGGACCTATATCTTTATATACGTATTCCCCGTTACAGACAGCCTATTAACTCCGGTTGATTCGGTCTCGGAGATTTTGCCCGAAGAAGGCGAAGACTATTCTACATTTGAGGAACTTGCGAGTCAACAAACCCCGACCGATACCCCTATTGCCAGCCACGATGCGACAGACGAGGAACTGCTTGAGCTAGCCGCGATGGGAGGCATCCAATTCGTGCGCGCAACGGAAGACGGTCGATACGAAGTGATGACAAATAGCGAAGCAAGAGTGTTGATGGCGCAGAACTCGCATGACGTTAAGATTCTCGGGACCACCGACGAGACGATTAACGGTGTTCATGCAGATCTAGACTATTTACCTACAGTTGCGGCTTTGGATGAGATACAACCACCTTCGATGCAACGGCAGCAACATTCAGCCGAAATAATAGTGCCTGATTCCAACGGCATTATGGTTTTAGATCCAAACAACGATCAAAAAGCTTTGACTCTCGGTGATATCGAGATTCTAGAAGATAAAGAACTGGGACAGCTCCTAGAGACCAGGTGTTTGGATGATCAATATGATGGAGTTGCTGACAGTACTTATCTGTCGCAGGCTAAAATCGATCTTATACTCAACGCGAAACCGACGAATATGGACGTAGGAGTGGGCATTGCCATAGAAGAAAGTGAGTTGTTATCAGTAAAGCTTACAAAAATTTACGGTAGCTAAATGGAACTTCTGAAATTTTTATGAAACATAAAAAGAATTACTTAAATTTGAAAGTTTAACTGGTTAACTTCCAATATATATAATAGTATCTTTCGAGTAATTATAACAGAAAAATGAATATACAGTTGAATTACTATTAGCCAATACACCATATATTTTATAATATTAAATTATTGTTAAACAATTAGTATTAAACAATTATTGTGTTGCAGATAATAATGCTGGAATAAGCCAGACTGAGATGCCGAGCATTTTGAGCCATCGGAATGAATTGCCGGCGATAGCTGCTTCCACCTTGTATGGCAATAGACATTTGCAGATGCATCAACAATCTCAACAGCAGCAACAGCAACAACAACCACATCAACAATATGCGCTGCCGATGGAACATGAAGCTGCTCATTTTTTCAAAAATTCTCAGAATTATACCGATGACTTTAGTTCCATTTTTGGTGATGGATTAACAGCCGCTATCGATTATTCGATTGTCCCTGAGTACTCAACCCGACCGCGACTACCAGAGTTCGATGATGATCCTGAATCCATATTTACGACCATAGGCCAGTCAAATGGTAAAGTCATTACTCAGAAGAACCGCAGCATGCAGATGTTCGATAGTGCAATGGAGAGACACTACGATGACCGGATCGCCGAGCGGTCAATTGAACCAACAGTCAGACATGGGGAGGATCGAAACCTTATGGTGGATATACCATCACAGTATGAGGATTTCAGATTTCCGAACAATTATGACCAATTTTTGAAGAATACAATGTATGACTCCCATTATTCGGGCTTCAACTCACTCGCGACGCCATTGAGTAATTTTATGCCCGACTTTGACGCTATGAAGAGGGATATGCAAATGTTGGAGAAAACATTGGAGTCAAAGTACTTTATACCTGAAGATTATAATAACAAAGAGAACGAAAAACCGGTAATTAATTCTTTATCATAATATGTACAAACTCGTACAGAGATAACGTCGAATTAAAAGTAAATTAGTACTCTCAACTACTGTGTACAGTAATAATGATAGCTAATTTCTCTTAATTTGATTTTTTTACATAAATACATTTTTAAATAAAGTTTTTTTTATAAGTTTAAGGTCCTTGATCAGATTCCTACTGAAGGATCGTACGGACACAGCGGTAGTGCAATATCAGGTGTACTGTCAAGTGTCGAGAACTTCTTTGGCAAAGAGGAAGATAAAGCGAAAATGGACACTGGAAACTTCTTACAAGTAAACAAGTTTGAGTTTAATGATTGGGTACCTCAATACAACACCTTCTTTTTTCCTTAGCCCTGCAGTCCATGTGGACCGGGCGATTTTCTTTACTTCGAAAATCGCCTTTCTGAGAGAGAACTGGCGAGTAGTCCGTCGCGCACTCTGGAGAAATCCCTACACGTTAGAGAATTCGTGTCCGATGGATTGCCGGACTTGGATTGTTGAGAAACCGTGCAATCGTCGTTTGGTTCTTGCGGTAAGGTGAATTTTAGCGATACGCGAATAGCGGCTTTGTCGAGAGTGCTAGACATTTTAATAACCACTGGAAAGCTTTTGATTGCGCAATTTTTCGCACGATTTTTCTGGGGATGCCTCGTGATGTATACAGAACGGATCATTTTTTAGAGCTCTGATTTTCTAAAAGAGATGTTTTAAGTTTACTTCTAATTAGACAAATCGTGATTCCGTATAAAAAGTTTACTTCATATTATTCTGAATCTTTGTGAATTACAAATTTTTACATTGATAGAGTTATTCGATGATTTTACTAGCTGAAAAATATTTAATGAAATTGCATGTAATTATATAGTTTTAAGCTGCGCCACCATCAATTTTCGCGCTAATGAAATCATCTTCATTAAGATTGTGACTTAAACTGCATAAGATTTTTTGAAAACATCATCAAGCTTTACTATTGTAAATTCTTTTATTTAAGTGTCTTAAGAGTATATGTAAAATTGTTTTTATATCAATAACTTATAGTATATGTGAGCTATTTATAGCAAAATTACAGCGCAAAGCTACATTTAATTATTTATATAACAGCCAAATCGCTGTGAATTTGATTATATTCAAAGTATAATAAAGTACTTTCAAAGATTTATTAATTTATTTGGCCGAAATGTTTATTGTTTATTCGGTAAATAACTCATTATTTTGATTGTATTTATAAATTGTTAGGTTACAAGGAATATTTTACAAAAGTAACATAGGAAATATAAATGTAATAAAAGCGAGCATTGAACAATTGGGCAACGGCAACGGATAAGAGAAAATAAACTGGAGGGAAACTTCCTACTGAAAAGAAAGTTTCCGATTCTCGGAGAAAAAGAGACGGACAGGCGGAAACAAAATTATTAAATTACTATCGATTTCATCGGAAGAGAATTGGACATATTTGTCGTGACTTCTTGCTTGCAGTCTGCCCTTCTTATGCTCCGCTTGAAACTCTGTTTCATATCTCTTTCTGCTTAGCGGCGGACTTCCCTCTCCCAGATTTCTCACCTTAGACACGAACTCGTCAATTGAACTTTTAAGTTCCGGCGGAAAGTAGCCTCGAATCAAGAGCCGAGTTGCTTCGACGTTTTCCTTTTTCCACGCTCAGAGACAAAAGAGTATACAGTTACGAATAGAGAGCTAAAAAGATAGGGTACTTGAATTCTCGCTCGGCTGCGCTCACCCTTGGTTTGTACATTTCTTTATCCGCGCGCACCCCGTAGTAGTAGTAGTAGTAGTAGTAGTAGTAAGAGAAGTCTTCGCGCGTTCGTCGTGTGTGCTGTACTTTTTTCTTCTCTTTTATTCCTCTTCCAATATTCCTCCATCTCGGCGAGCAACCACTTTTCCTTTTGCTGTATAGGCGCGCACGCGCAGCAGCAGCAGCAGCATAGCAGAGGGAAAGCGAGACCAGCCGTTTTCTGGCGCACGTAGGGAGATCGAATTTGCGAAATAGTTGCGTACGAGGGTTGAATTTCTGACGAGATAATTTGAGAATTCAAGAGAGGGTAAAAATGGCAGCAACTCGGTGAAGAAGCTTGGTCGAGAGAATACGCGGAAGAAAAGCCGAAGCGAGTGAAAAGAGTACAGGGAAGAAAGAGCCGGGGCGCTACGGGCTTGGGAAAAGAAGTGGGACGCGCTTTTCGAGTATAGGAGCCTGGAAGAAAGAGCTCGTTAGCCCTTACATGCAGCAGGCGCGTTGTGGAATTCGCGCTGCAGAATCGAGAGAAGACGCTTCGACAACTCTGCAATGATTCGACTTGGTATTGATGCCGATGAGGCTGGAATGGTGGCCCTCAGCCCGATCGCGGACCTGAGGCGCCTGCGAATTCTCATTGGGCATTGTGAAGCCGGAAAATTCTTTGTTAATCGTGTGAGTCGAGAAAAGTCGAATCTCACTACACCAATATGTTGCGAATACACTGAACTGTAATATTTTTATTCCGTCATACGTAATTCAATGTATTGAATAATCTTATGCGACTGGACATGTAAAAGCTAGATCGGAACTGTAATTGTATTTATCAAACTAGCGGAATTTTCTCATGCGTTAAGAATTCTCGTAGGCACGTAGCTCTTGAATTTTGTATACAACGGAGAAACAAAAAAAAGAGAGAAGAAAAGAAAAGAAAAGAAAAGTAGCGTAGGGCGGGGATGAAGGAGAAGAGGAAGGCTAAGTTGATAAGGGAATAGCTAATGCTAGGAACTTTTTAAACGAGCAAAGAGAGCCGCTAATCAAAGCGGCTTCTTCAAGGGGATTTCCCTCTCGAGGCGTGGTGAGCTGCCCTTTAAATAAATTATCCCAGGTTAAAAGCCTCTTCGCACTTCTTCGAATAATCTCGCCCGCACCCAAGCAACGTCGGCTGCCGCTTTGTAAGCCTCCGTTTTGGAGGAAGCTAAATTCTGCGCTTCTTCTCGGTCAAAAGCTGCCACGTTTATGCTGATGCTGCATATATACATCAGACTGTACTATATCGCGTTGTACTGCAAATACGTCGGCGGTTTCGTCCATTGAGAATGCTCGGCTATAAATTTAATGCTCGGCATAAAGGACTGTTTAACATATATATATCATTGTACAAACGTGGATTGGATTGACGAAATTAGTGGGTCTGCGAACAACGCTTACACGAACGCGAGCTCATTTGACTGTTGTACGATTAAATCGCATCTTCTGTTAGAATCGATGTAACGATGCATTTGCATATTTTCGAAACAATTGTAAAAAGTTCAAAAAAAAAAAAAAACAAACGCTTAAGCGAATTGTCGCGAAAATTTCTCGAGTTTGAAACTGTAAAAGAGCTGCGCGCACTGCGAAATAGCGCAAAGATCAACGGAAAAGTTAAAAGAGCCATTTCGCTGGAAAATATGTACACACAAAAGTAAATGTATTCGACTCTCGCAGTGTGTAAGTATTTTTCAGGTGCTTTTTCTCTATTCTCCGGTAAAGTAAAAAAGCGAGCTCTATATCCTTGTGTATAAATTACATGGTAGCAGCTTTACATAGAATTATTTCAAAATGCATCTGCCTACCTGAGTGACGTCTACTTTCAGGACGGCAGAATCTTAATGTCTCGAGAACCGTGAGATTCGCAAGATCAAGAGGATTTTAACGACAGCTCATCTTACTTACTTCGAATGGCGACAACAGAAATCCTTCGCGTATGAATATTTTCCGCTGCGATTTCAACGTTTTTCTTCCAAGTCAATAAGGTTTTCTTCTGACGGAAGAAGTTTTAGTGCGTAAGAAGCGCAGAGTGCTGAAAATTGATATCAGCTTTGTCAATATCAATCAATTTGTGTACTTCAAAATATACGTTTTAAAAATAGTTGAATCAAGACCATATAGCTTGAGAGTGCTCTTGATCGATCTGACACCGGAAAACGTTTTTTGTTTACTTTGGTAAATGACGCGACTCAATCTCCATAAATCGAGTTTCACAGCGTGCATTAGGTATTGAAGAATCTTTTAAACAAATTGTTATGTACTTGTATATGTAAGTTATTGGCTAATATCAAAAATCTTATACATTTAATTACATATTCTTTGACATCCATCACAGCTGTGTCGAAACTCAGTCGTTAAATCAATTTTTCTTTCAATTCAGCTTTATTCAACTCACAAAAACAGCCTCGACCGATCATTACATTCAACGCGACTCCGTCTCTCATCGGCCGAAATATTTGTAATCGCGTGTGCTCGATACGCTTCGAATGTGCGAAAAAAGCGAGGCGTCGCCTGAAAATTCCGGGCGTGTAAAACGATACAGCCGATTGAAAGGGCAAACCGAGGCGTAACGGGCGAAAGTCAGTGGAGAGCGAAATAGAGACAGACGGCGGCGAGAGCCGGAGCCAGACGTAGATAAAGGATATGAAGTCCGTTGTCGGCGATCGCGAAACAGAAGGGCAGCCTGCACCACCACCAGCAGCAACAGTAGCGACTCGACGATCCGATCAGAATGCAGACGGACTATGCAGCACGCCAGTGGAGAAGAGCCAGTCGAGTCAGCCGTACGAGCCGTAAAAGATCACGTTCCCGGCGCTCCATAGAAATCGGACACGCGCCGAGCCTCCGCAACGACCTGCAGCTCTCGTCTCGACGACTGTGGAGCTCAAAGACTTGCGATGTCTCTCTCTCTCTCTCTCTTTCTGACGTGGCCGATGGATTTGCCTACAAAAGTCTTCCTTCCTTGCGATATGTATAGGTATAATACTCAATCAATGTGTCCTTGCATGTAGTTTCAGGAGGGCGAAGATCAAAGATTTCTTACTCTCATCATTTATCGGTTCAAATGTGCAGGCTTTTGATATAATATTATCCATAATTTATTTTTATTTATAAAAATATACGCAATGAAATAAACAATTGTCAACACCGTGTGAGAGTAATCTAAGATATAAAGAATTTGAAGACTACAAACATCATTAATTTTCATGACCATATTTTGTCAAGCCAAATTATTTATAACATAATAAAGTTATAAATAATAAGTTATAAAGTTATAAAATAAGTAAAGGAAATACCCTCACGTCTAATGTATATGAATACAATCTTCCTCCAAAGAATATTAAGTTATAAATAATTTAGCTTGCCGAGGTCGGTAATTAGATCGACAAATCGTTGTCGTAAAAACTGAAAATGTTATTGTATTTTTGTAATTTTCTGGACCTGACGGATTACTCTTGCGCTGTTGACAATTGTTAACTTTATAATGCGTACATTTGATTTTAAAAACAAATGCACTTTTCTTTGATTTAGAAATCGAAAAATTGTTTTTAAAGCTAGAGATTTTCGACGAATGGGACTTTCTTCTGTAAGCCGAAAGATAGTCAAACTGCAGCGGAACATATGAAATGTTACTATAGTAACCGTATTTCTTTGCCATTTTTTGATTATTTTACAAAAAATTAATGTGTCAAAATACTAGAATAATAACAACTACGAATGTTTCCGAGGCACCAATAAAATTTCGAATTACACTACAAGAAAGTATTACAAAAAAACTTCAATTTAAAAAAAATATGTCCAGATTTGATGCTCTGATCAAAAGTTATGCCCGTTAAAAAAAAAAAATAATAAAAATCCGAATAGCCGATTTTTTCTTTTTCCTCCAAATGCCTCGCCATGTGTTAACATTCTTCATATTCATTCATATTCTACATTGCCCATGTTCCTCGGCATTTTTCATCATCTTTTGGCTTACAGAAGAAAGTCACATTGGTCCAAGATCTCTAGTTTGAAAAACAGTCTTTCGATTTCTAGATCAAAGAAAAGTGCATTTGTTTTTTTTTGTTTTTTTTTTTAAATTCGACATATACGTACATCAACAAATCATATACTTTTATACACAACTATATACACACACAGGAATTACCGTCAGCTGACGTCGTACTTCTTCGCCGCAATACCCTTGTATCTATATACACACACACACACACACTCACACAGAGTGCAATTTGATTTCTGCGCGATTTTCAAGCGGAGCCGCAACGGGAGGAGCAGCAGCAGCAGCAGCAGCAGTATAGTAGCGACGAGCTCGTGCAAAGCTCTACATATACAGCTGTATATATGTACGTAGTGGCTGGCGCGCAACGTCTCAGAGCCCGAGCGCAAATAAATCTAAATAAAGTTGGGCGGTCCGCAATGCATCGGGGATTCGCTGAGCTACCTTGAGCGACCTCCGGGATCGCTCTTTGCGCGATCCACTCGTGCGCCCGCTGAAAACGTGATGCGAAGAAATGATGCCGAGAACTAGGCGAGGAATCGAGTGAAATAGAGAGATAGAGAGAGAGAGAGAGAGAGAGAGATTCCGCCCGGGCAGACTGGAAAAAATATTTTTCTCCCGCAGGAGCCGATCTTTCGCGAGACCGAAGACGCTGTATATGTATGTATGGATTGCCTTTAATAAGCTCGCACCTTACGTCGTGCCGGAGGATGCGATGCTCGTGTTTTCTCCGCGTATAGCCCGATGTGCAACGCGGCTTCGTTTTTTATCTACGATCGATCGAGCGTCTGCGATATAAATTAACTTTATACTTTGGGGGGTGTGTAGCGCGCGAGATGTATGTGTATTGGGGTTGGGCTTTTCGGTTAAAGATTTTTCATGAATATTTATAATACGATCCGAAGAGGTTTTCGTTGTTTATATACTTTTTGCTGGATGCGTGTGCATCTCAGCTGGTACTGTGGCCCCCTAAGTTAACTGAACTTATAACTGAAGTTAGCTTACCTCGTATTGTTATTTGTTGCTCCGAGCATAACTTCGGCTTTTAAGCAAGAAATTAAGTTAACTTCAGTTTACGTTCGGGGGTTTCTTGATTAATCTGTCACAAACGGCACAAGTTGCCGTAAACTACGGTTATGGTTTTGGATTGATACTGGCGAGTTATTTCGTACAAATAAAAATAATATTATCGCTCAACGATTTGAAATCTTTCCTGGTAGAATCGATCAGTATCGGATGGCAGGTTGATGCTCAATTTTGTAACTGAAATATCACACTATGGTTATTTTATTATCGTCAACTATGAGCAAAGATATTTGATTGAATTCTCTTTTACTGCAAGTATGTAAGATCTGAATTTTCTTTAGGAAGATCTTGTTAGAGGATGGGGTGAACAATGATCGAGGGATAAATCTTGAAACGCTCCCCTGAGTGTATGATCAAAGACTTGGATTCGTCGCAAAACAAACACTGGCTTGTATCTCTCGGTAGCAATCACTTCTTTTTCAAACCAGCAAGTTTTCTGTTTTGGCTTACATTGACAAAGTGTCCGTAGCAATTTACGGCTCGTTAAACATCTAGTTTTTGTATGTCATGAAGGGGAAATTTATTAATTTTAATTAATTTTTTCGTACTACAATTTTTCTGGTACGGTCGAAACCATATACGCTTATGAATACTCTCACATTTACAACAATTTTATCAAATTCAAATTATTCGCCAGGTTACGTATATCTGGTAATATAGAATGGTATCCGCGTATGGAAATATACAGAATTGAAAGCTTCGTTAATTTTAGAAAGCGCCGATATGCGATACCCGCGACTATATTTAAATTTCCAATTCGGCGATTGGTAATGCCGCGGCAGTGATAAAATTAATTTGCAAAATAGCGCGGTCCTATACGCAAATTAGTTCATAATTTCCAACGCGATAAAGCGATTATTATATGGAATCTTACTTTTTGTTTCGTCCTATATATGATGAAATCCGCATTTTTCATTCCCTTTTTGCCCCCAAAAGTTGCCAAAAAAATCTCGGGCTACATCAACCGGGCAAGGTTTTTCTGTTCTACAGGACGTACAGAATAAGAAAAAAATAGTGTATCCATGAAATCGATCTTGTGACTCTGTCTTTTTTGGCCATCTTTGTGATTTTATGCAGAGATTATTAAGCATTTTTTAGCAAAATATTCTGGAATTTTTCGAATGCAAGGCTAAATAGCCATAAAATAGGCTTAAAGTACGCTAAAGGAGCTGTCATTTGAACCCAAACTTGTCTAGATTGGATGCTCTGATCAAAAGTCACGTACTTTTGAAATAAACGAATTTTGCTTCAGACTTCCTTTAGGCTGGTACCAAAATCCTCGATTTTACATTTTTTTTCTTCGAATCTTCATAACTTTTGATTCAGTGACTCGATTTTACATTTTTGTAAAATTTGTAAAATTTTACATTTTTTTTCTTCGAATCCTCTTAACTTTTGATTCAGTGCCTCGATTTTAACGTTTAATACGTCAAATTAAAGCTCTTTTCTTCTAATTTTCTATCAATGAGTCTAAATTAAATGTTGTTTATGTAGTGAGCTATATATATATTTCAAACAATAATCTACTTGAGAGGCAAATATATAGCTCATTGAATTAAAAAATTTAGGCATATTAGAAAAAAAGTAGAGAAAACGAGCTTTAATTTGACGTATTAAACGTTAAAATCGAGTCACTGAATCAAAAGTTATGAAGATTCGAAGAAAAAAAAATGTAAAATCGAGGATTTTGGTACCAGCCTAAAGGAATTCAGAAGAAAAATTTGTTTATTTCAAAAGTACGTGACTTTTGATCAGTGCATCCAATCTAGACAAGTTTGAGTTCAAATGACAGATCCCTTAACGTACTTTAAGCCTATTTATATGTAGCCCAAGATTTATTTTTCGCAACTTTTGGGGGCAAAAAGTGAATGAAAAATGCGGATTTCGTTTTATATATATATATATATGTATGTATTCAGCGCCAGCATCGTCAATCAAACGCAAATATACGATCCGCAGGAAAATTCATCCCTCTCCCCCCCCCCCCCCCAAATCGATGGCCGTACACAGCGCATCGACTCGATCAGAAATAATAACGACGTGACAACTTCGCGGGGGGAGAAACGACCGATGTGTATTGCACACCGCGCGTTTAGCGCGTATTATCCTCTTCCGAATAAGGCACAGGCCGAATCCACACGCATTTCCGCGCGCAGTGAAAGAGCGAAGCAAAGGAGGAACCTGAGGGAGGGGGGGGGGGTGAGGGGGGTTATATAGGTTCGTACACACATTTCGCCAGCTTTCGATATTCGAATCGGGAGAAAGGATAGCCGCGAGTCCCGGCGATTATTGGCCTCGTCCATTTGCGACGCGATATTATCCGCGCTATGCACGGTTAAATTAAACGCGCGGCTCTAACATGCGTTTCGAGCGCCGTAGCTCACGGCAGCAGCAGCGGCAGCCCACCAGCCGGTTACTAAAAGTTCGCGCGGCACTACTGCGGGGGCAAAGCTCGCCGCGAGCACATAGCGTTCGGAAATAATTTAGTAAGGCGTCCTTCATTAACTAATTTGTAATGGGATATATATATATATATATACATACATACACACACACACACACACATATACATATACAATATACATATAGTCTATCATCGGGGTGAAATGCTTTGCGTTTGTGCATCGCGTAAGCGATTTCGCTTCGCGCAACTTTTTCATTATATTGCCGTTTATTCGAATGGAGTACAATGATTTTTTTGTTCTGAAATTTCAAACGGTTGCTAAAGCGGTTGACTGCGTGAATACGTTGCGCATCGATGAAATCATAATTGCAATCTAAATTAACTCAAGTATTCGCGTTCTATACAAAGTTGTATATATACAAATGTTATTATTCATTACGGAGTGTGCTCTGCGGTTATTCGATTACATGTGTTAATCCGCAAACGTTCGTTCTGTTGCGATAAAGGCTTTAACGGAGATAATGTGCGTGTAGCAGACTGAAACTTATGCATAAACATCTATAGATATATAATTAATGATTATATATATAGATTCGCGAATCTCGTGTATCGGGCTATATCAAAATAATTATAATTCACTCTCTCGCATTTCACGAAGCTATTTCCTATTACGCAAACGCAGAAATCGAAATATGAAAACATCGCGCTCGTTTTATATTCGCAAAGCTGTCATGGGATCCGCAATTTGGCGGTCAGTGTGTTATAAACGGGCGGGCGCCGCGCGTTGTATTATAAATTTCTTTTTCAACGATATAATAATGCTCGATTTAATAACGCAAAAGTCATCGTATTCGGCTGCACGCGCGGAGAACGGAGAAAATGATCAAGGTGAAAATTTATTGTATATCCTATACATACGTACATAAATACGCGTAAAGTGTCGGCCGGAGGCATTGCGCGCCAACGATTTTCGGCGAAAACGTCCCGCAGAGATTTTTCATGCTATAATAGCGCGCGCCTTGTAAAAAATTACTTTGTCAATCTGCTATCCCGGATACATAGATATACACGTAGGTGGATGGTATATATGAGTATGTCCAGGAAATTTCGGAAACAACTCGGACGGAAAAGTTGCAAAAAATTTTCTTGAAGGCATATCTACCAGACTTGTTTTTTCTCGTTTCTTAGGTCATTCTGAAAGAGAAAAAGCTCGCGTGCATGGCCGATAGTAGGGTACACTTTTTTCCCGGAGCAAAAACGATTCGAAAAACGAGAAATAATTAAAAAACAAGAATTCATAGATTTTTTTCTTGAAAACTATGGTCTCAAAGAATGCTCTGAAATTTTTTCAGATTTTTTTACGTTTTCCGAAATTTCGATTTTTTTTTGGATTTTCGAAAAATCAATAATTGTACCGGATCAACTGAAAAAATTTCCGAGCATTCTTTCATGAATTTTAAGCCATTTTTGTTCTAATGAAATATTTCTAAAAGTCCATAGTTTTCGAGAAAAAAATCTATGAATTCTTGTTTTTCAATTATTTCTCGTTTTCCGAGTCGTTTTTGCTCAGGAAAAAAGTGTACCCTACGATCGGCCATGCACGTGAGCTTTTTCTCTTTCAGAATGACCTAAGAAACGAGGAAAACCAGGTCTAGTAGGTGTGTCTTCAAGAAATTTTTTTGCAACTTTTCCGTCCGAGCTGTTTCCGAAATTTCCTGGACATACTCATATATATAGGTGTACGCACAGAGCGCGCAGGCTTGTACTGCGTATAGCGGTTTCAATTAAAAGCGCTACTGCGTCTATACGTATCGGTGCGTTTTATTAATTAAAATCCCACTCTCTCTCTGCCGTCCAGCGTCTACGTATGGTTTCCCGTTTTTTTTTGTCGTAGCGCCTGTATAACCCCTTCATTAACGCAAGCGCCGGGATATTTTTTCACTCTCATGCGTACACGCGAGAGAGCCACTATAAGCAAATAAGCGCGTGAGAGTAACGAGAGCAAAAAAAAAGAAAAAAATTCGCTCGTTCAACTTTGCGCGCGAATGATTTTTCCCGCGCCGCGATGAGCCGGTCCGGGACTTTTATTGCCGATGATGCGCGGATAAATGCTCGTCCCGCGACAATTGCGCCTGTATACACTGCGCGTCCGCTTGATTTTTACAATCAAAATTTCGCAACCAATTAAACAATGTTCTTGCGGATGTCGGTAGAGCCGCGTATTGGTGGGTTAAAATGAGACTTACGCTCTTTTTGTTTAAACATTTTTGACATATTTAAATGTTAATAATCGAGTTTATCAGTAGAGCCGTATTAATGATTTTTACAGTATTAGTATTATGCATCGTTGCTTATTTATGTTAATTCTGTTCTATCATTTATGTGTAGTGTATTCGTGTTAAAAATTAATAGCAAAACGCGTTAAATTCTGATATGCTGGTCTGATTTTGAATTTCATTGAATTAAATATTAAATTCACTGTGAATATAGTACATTTTCATAATGGCGGTAATGTATGTATACGACCAGTTCTCATAGAAAAATGCACTTTTCGGGAGATCAGAAATCGAAAATTTTTTTTTCGCGCTACAGGTTTCCGACCGATCAGACTTTCTTCTGTTAGCTGGTAGATAGTCAAAAATGCAGAGGAACATACGAAACTTGGAACATTAGAATTTAACATGGGGAGGTATATGGAAAAAAAAGAAAATGCGGGCTATTCGGATTTTTATTTACTTTTTTTTTGTCAAACGGACATAAATTTTGATCAGAGTATCGAATCTGGGCATATTTTTTTTTAAATTGAAGCTCTTTTATTGTACTTTATTGTGGTGTAATTTAAAATTTTATTTGTGCCTCGGAAACATTCGTAGTTGTCATTATTCCAGTATTTCGACGCATTAGTGTTTTATAAAAAAAAACGTTAAATGGCTCAGAGATATGGTTACTAGTAACTTTTCCCAAGTTCCTCTGCACTTTTGACTATCTTTTGGCTTATAGAAGAAAGTCTCATTAGTCCGAAACCTTTAGCTTAAAAAATAAAATTTCGATCTCTGGACCCCCGAAAAGTGCATTTTTCTAGAGAACTGGTCATATAGCTAGAGTTTACTTCTCAAATTCCAATTAGTGAACATTTGCTTGTCGAAATTTCATACGTACTATTTGGACTTACTGGAAAAGGTCGAAAATCGCTCGTGTAAAATAAGTGAGCATTCCCAATTTTTATTCTGAAAGCGTTCTAATTGTTGTAAATGTAAAAATGAAATAATTTTTTCAGATATAATTTTTAATAAATTTAATGTATGCGTAAAGAATTATTTTAATTAATTTATTGATAATTATATTACTATACCACGAGTATTACTCGAGTAAAACTGCTCTTGTTACAGGATGCTTTATATCTATAGCCTTACGGAATAATTTAATGTAAGTCGACTTTTCATCGAAATTGAGATTCTGACTGCAAGCTTATATTTAAGTGGTCCGCTTTTATATTCCACAATGGAAATTTGATAGAAGCTTAAAAGTTCTGATTATCAACCACCGGGGCTAATGTTGTAAATACTTTTTTCGACCTACACTGACTTTACCGCGAGGATATACCTTTGTGACGATTCCAAATTCGACGTTTATTTAAAATATAAAAAATAAACCGCGACGCAAATAATAAATACGGTCGGAGAGGCCTAATCGAGTATAAAAATTACGCGATGTTTTGTTTCCTAAAATGGAGAAACACAATAAATAATGAAGGAGTCGATAAAGAATCATAGGTTTAGTTAGACAGTCAGCATTTTTGTATGTATAGAGTATTAGGATGTAAAAAAGATAACTCGAAAACATTTTTAATTTATTTTTCGCATACAAAACACTGATCTAAAGGGGGGGCATTTTCAATAAGTACATTTTCGATGAACTTTATTTATAGATTCATTTTGCTTTAACAATTATACCAGAATAATAGAGTCAACCTTAATCAACTATTTCAATCGGCGAGAGAGGTGATCGCACTTTCCGGGAAGAAGTCGTTATCCTCCGAGGGCAAGAGATTTTAATGTATACATGAAATAATTAATGTGCTTTCGTGGGGTGAAAACGACGATATTCGATAATACACGTACACTTTTTTAAATTAGTTAAATATTTCTCAGCAGTCGATAGAATTTCATTTGGAAGGTTCATAATTTTTTTTCTAGCTGCTCGTCGCAGCTGTGAAAAGATTGTGCGGCGCTCACTCGACCCGATATTGCTCAAATCATCGATTATTATAGGCGATATTGTCGAGCGATTGACAAGATCGAACACATAGAGAGCATATAAATATTGGATTAGATATCTGGAAAGTGTCACTGCATCGTTTCAGTCCCGGTGTGTGTTAGAAGTTTTTCTGATTACAATATCATAACGTATATCCGATAGACTCTGCAAGTAACATCTATGTCGCAATATCACATTATAGTCCGGACATATCTGTCAAACGTAGCAAAGTCAGGTAATACGCATTGTATACACACCACGACCTATACGGTACATTATTTACAGATATATATGTATGTGTGTGTATATATATATATATGCACAGGACATTTGATTGATACGTACATATACATATATACACACAAGTATACGCTATTATTCTATTCGTACGAACGTTAGATAAAATCAGTGGCTGCGGGAAAATTTCAAGTGGAAATTGGATCTTAATGAATAATTCAGAGCGATCGATCAAAACCTCTCGCGCGTCCATAATTCATTCTCATCGCGCGGTAATTAAATAAAAAAAATCCCGAGTAATACATAGCTATAGACACTCCGTGTCGAACGTAAAAATTCAATGTATATAAATCCTCTCGCTGATTTTCAACGGCCACTTCTTGCATTATTCTATATATATATAATGTGTGTACATTGTACTCATTATCGACGAAAGCAGCGGAACTATGGAGAGACCTCCGCGTGGGGACGATTCGGTAAAACGAGGCACCTGCAGCTACCGGAGGAGTAGGTCGTACGGGGGAAGGGGGGAGAGGTCATCGTCATCACGTCGAAACAAATATTATTGCGGCTGCGCCCGCGCAAACGCGTCAATCACGCGCGCGGCAATAGACGCGGTATACACATAGAGAGTCCCCCGCCACGATCAAGATTCACCGTAGATACAGTTCGGGGGATATAGAGAGCCCGTTATATTGCCCGCGATATAACGCACGCACACGGTCTCGTTCGTAAACTCTCCGGCAAGCTGCGCAGGTATATATATATACTTGTATATGCCTATATATATGATCGTATATACATATATTATATATATATGCGTGCAAACGTGATCTCGCGAGGAGTCGGACACACACACACACACACACACACGTATACAGTGACAGATGTACGTATACGTTTGCGCTAGGCATGCAAAGCAAATACGTATATATATAGGTATACCTAACTAGAGCTAAATGTAGACCTTCGATCTCGCTCTCGGCCGATATGATGGGTGATGCTGCGCCGTGTGCGATGTGTATAAGCTATATATATCCACCTGTGTGTGTGAGCGTGTGTGTGTGTGTGTCTGTATGTATAGGAGTGTGCTCGAATCGTCGGTGAAATTACTTCCGGCGATGGCGAGAATCGTTATAATGTGTACTTTGTTGATGTATAAAAAAAATTTTTGAAAAAATTGATTCCAAATTGCGAAATAGGCTGCTGAAAACGAATTTGGCAACATCAGGGAGAGCATTAGCTGTCGCATAAAAGAGCCTCGAAAACAGTTGATTTACCAATTCTCGAATTTAAAATAAGTGAGCGTATAAAATTGAGTACATTAATCGGTGATATAACGGCAAAAATGTTTAGCGATAACGATAATGGGGGGAAGGAAGCAGTAGGACACGGAAAGAAGAATCGCTGAGCTGATAAATCTTTTCTTCAAACGATAACTCGTGTCATCCTATCAATTTATTTTGATCGTCTTCGATCTGGTCGCAAGAGCGCCGGTTTTAAGATCTAAATTTGCTCTCAAATTTTCATAAAATCCGCCAAGCATCGCGTCAGACTCATTGTAAGTTAGATTAAAAATATCAAGATGCATGCGAAAACTGAATTAATTCACGAAAAGACCGGTAAAAGAGAAAATTACATTCTAATAAACATATTCGATGACGTTGACGACAATCCAACAAATGAAAAACACTGAAGTTGCACACGCATGGGAAGTTAACTTTAATCTACAATTTTTTTTATATTCATATATGTATTGGACATGGTCATTCGTGATTTGTCGTAATATACTCTGGCGAATGAGTTCTCCATTACATTGGCAATGTCTGGTTAATGCTTGTTTCCATTTCTACTTGAAGGTAGTTTTTATTAATGTCATGCGTTATTAGAAAATTTATGTTGCTCAAAATTAATCAAATTTGCCTTGCAACTAACATTTTCTTTAAATAATTAAGCTGAAGAAATAAGTATGTATAGACAAGTGACAAGTGGTTATTATAACACAGATGTTAGAGAATTTATCGATTTTCCCGAGGTAAACGCGAAGGAAGAACCGACTAAACCTTCATTTCAACGTTTCGGCGAACATTGTCGCCCTTATCAGAAAAAGTATGAATCATTTATTTCCGTAAATTTAAAATACATAAATAATTTACAAAAAGGTCACAGAATTATTAAAGCAGAATTATTATTGAAGCAGTGTCGGATTTTAAAATTTATGGTTAAATTTAAAGTTAAATTTAAAGTCGGTTTTAAATTTATGGCCAGGCGTAAAGCCTGACGTCATTTGTAAACAAACGCTCCCGAATAACCGAGCGTGCTTCGGAGTACATGTAAAACACGTTACCAGCTACTTCCCTACTTCCGAAGCAATAATCGAGTGACGAACATCAATATGTGTTTCGTATACTTGTTCTCTGTTTGGAAGAACCATAAATTTGAAAATCCGACGCCGCTTCAATAATGTAAGTTTATAATTCTGTGACTTTTTTTGTAAATTATTTATGCATTTTACATTTACGGAAATAAATTGTTGACAGTTTTCCTGATGAGGGCGACAATGTTCGCCGAAACGTTGAATTGAAGATTTAGTCATTTCTTCCTTCACGTTTGCCTCGGAGAGATCGATGAAGTCTCCAACATCTGTGTTAAGCTGACGAAACTTCATGTCAATTACGACTCTAAGAGTTAACTTCAGTGCGAATTTCAATACTTAATATAGGTATAATTATTACTTTTCGTAAAATCAGTCATCTACTTCAGATTTGATTTCACTGAAAATTCTGTAGTTTCCAGCGTTTACGTGCGTTGAAAATAAACTAGAAAGTCGATGATAAATTCAAATTTGGCGCCAAAATATGTATCAATCTAAAAGAAAACAAACCAGCGATTTGCTTATAACTAACCATCCATTACGTACAATGATCAATCACTTTACAACGTTTCAAAAGTTTATACATTTCGATGCTCGAATGAAAATGCTTTGTGTAATATTCAAAATTCGCGTTGTTCCAAGTTATTTCTTCAAAATGTTCAAATAAAATTCGAAACTTGGTAAAGTGATTGATGATCACGCATACAGCAGAGTACCTACCTATACTTGTACATCACAATTCCATTAATATATTTTTTTTGTTACGAGCAAATTAGCTGTCTTTTAGATTCCTTCCATCAAGTGCGTTAAACATTCTGGGCGCTACAACAGATATCGCGCGATATTTGTTGAGCCGCGTTTCTAAGGATTCGAAATCCACGACAGATGACTTCGGCGCTTACCCTATCGTAAAGATTGTGGAGCTCAGTGATCAAGCCGACTGAATAAAAAATCGAGTGCTGCATTATCATGTACATATGTAAAGAAGCTTTTTTCGGTGATCATAAATGTATAATTAGTCCCAGCGCGGCGCCAATGAAAATCCGAGTGAGATTTAAAATCACTCAGGACCCGCATATGTATATCCAAGTTTGGAGGGGGCTAGAATAGCGAAGGGTAGCCGGAGTACAAAAGCCGACAAAAAGTTATCGGGAGATATTCGAAAAAGGCGCGAGGAAGCTGCTGCTGCTGCTGCTTGGCACTCCGCGCACATCAGATAAATTTTCAATCGGGCAAATTCTGAAAAGACGACCCCTCCTCGCTGCCAATGCCCTCGCATGCTTCCGTCTTTTCCTTTCCACCTCTTTCTCCCTTTCTCTCTCTATCTCTCTCTACCTCTTGTCGATGCACAGCAGCTGAGCAGCCTCGAACAAGTTTAAAAATCGATGCAGTAGTGCGCACATATATATAGCGCGTACGCGTCGCCGCCGGAGTCAGAGCGAGCGGCTGACGAGTTCTATCTCGTGAATAGGGAAAATGGTGTACGTAAGCTACAAATAGCGCGATGCGTACATATATATATATATATATATGGAAAGCGCAGATTTGGATTTTCCAGTGTGCTGCGCCGTTTTACAGCGCTCGACGACGGGGCGAGTCGAACTATGTAAAAATAAAAAGAATAAAAAAAAACATACGCACAGGCGCGCGCGCACAACGTCGACCTTTCGAAAATTGCAATCGGCTCGCGCGCCCGGACAGCGGTACGCATACATCGGGCATTATTGAATATACGCATAAAGGGGACTCTCTCTCTCTCTCTCTCTCGCTCTCTATGCGTGCACCTACGCGTGGATTTTGATATCGTTAATAGAGTATTCTGTTTGCGGGGCTAGCCGCGGATGATATTGCAGTCGCTGAAGGAATATTTCAAGGTTCAATTTCCCGGGGTAATCCGACAGAGTCGCTTCAATTTGCTGCTCTGCGCCAACAATATTCACGGATTACGGGACGAATGCGGAGAAAAAAAAAATCATTGGATTTTATTTCGGCATATAACGCCTATACGTGAGCCGCCTGGATATACCCTCTGTTTCTATCCCTCCCCTCCCCTCAACCCCCTCCGTTTGGACGTTGCGAGAAAATTATCGCGCGACAGTGTCGCAACGTTTTGGCCCCGCGAAATCGAGACGAAGAGCTCGCGACAAGCTCTCGCGGCTGCGCGCACTATCGTCGAATTAATACACGGGTATGTACAGAGTCTCGGCTTTGGTATTCCGCGAAAGATACTGCCGCGGAGTACACACAAAACAGCTATTAACGAACTTTTCCATTATCCCCCTCGGAGCGCCCCGGAAAAACTCGGCTCGAGCAGAGCTAGAGAGAGAGACGAAGAAGAAGAAGAAGAAGTAGCAACAGCGGCTGCGGCGAGAGAGAGAGAGACAGATAGAAAAAAAGGAAGAAATAGTTAAAACAATCGGGAGTAAAAGTGTACGGAAAGTCACTTTATGCCTTCGAATGTATGTACACTCGAGCAGGGGGTCGAATGGGGGGGGGTGAAGGGGGTGAAGAGCGAGGAGCACGCGCGCGCATACGCCTTCGGAAAGAGAAGCTCTCGCGCGCGCGAGAATTTGAGTTTCGAATGCGGCCCACGTAGACGGTAAAACGCCCCCATGATTCAATTCGCATCAGCCACCCCTGGCATCCCTCTCGCTCTCTTCTCCTCTCCTATCCCTCCCTATATATATATATAGCCTAGTTCTCCTTTTGGTGCTTCCTGCTTCGTACCTTCCTGACCGTCTACCTTCTTCTCTCTTCTTCTTCTTCTTCTTCTTCGTCTTCTCTATATATCCTCGGTGCGGTTGCCTTCGGCTTTCGAGCATCGACGCACCAGCCTTCATCCGTGAAGAAGAAGAAGAAGGAGCCCTCCCCGCCCCTTTGGCCTCTATACCTCTCGCGCGCACTACTGTGTCAACTCGATACTTAGTTCAATTGTCTGACTCGCGCTCTATCTCTCTATCTCTGTGTGTGTGTGTACACTTCGCTCGCGTAATTTCCTTTCTTTTCTTCGTCCGCTACCCTCCGCACAGCCCATACTGCCTCTTCCCCCCCCCTTCTGCACACGTTTCTCTTTATCCGTCTTTCTCTCGAGTCCGCGCTATATACCGCTCCTCCTTCCCGTCGCTTCGATCTATCGCATTTTACATTGTGCGCAGCAGCTGTTCTCGTATTCACTCTTCTTCCCTCTTTTCTTGCCTGCGCCCGAGTACACACGGCCTGGGCTGCATATTTAGCAACCCTCTCTCTCTCTCCACCTCCTGGAAATTCGTTAAATTTGTTGCTTATTTATTCATCCGGTGATTCGCGCGGTGTGTGACTTTATAAATATTCCTCGTTGCCGCGAGTCGACTTGTGTGCGAGAGAGGCGCGCCTCCTCGAAAATTCCCATTTCAAATGACGCGCGCAAGCGCTGCAGCCCAGGCGAATCGAAATATCGAGCCGAACAGCGCGTGGGGAGCTCGTAAAAATTTAATTATATTACTCGCGCGGATTTCCTACAAAAATTTATAGTATATTACACGACTAGGGGCGAAAGTTGCCTTTTTCAAGCGAGGAAGACGAGTGAGCACGAGGGGGAGTCGAGGGCGCCTATGGCCCGAGATGGAAATTTTGAAATTTTTGAAAATTTTGAAATGTTATGATTTGTTTATATATGGATATGGTGTCTTATTTTTATTATGTGTATGTATCGATATATACATATGATATCTCGCAGCGGGAGGTAAACATTTTTACCTCCCGCTGCAACGGGAGGTAATAGTATATTACGTGCCTAGGGAGGAAAAAACTTGGAGAGTCCATATCTCGTGTATATTGACAAACACGAGATATGGGCTGTCCGAATTTCCTCCTGTGGAGCGTACACTGTTTTTCTTCACACTAGCGCTGAAATTACCAATTTCGTTCCTGACGCCCGGGAGCGAAAGTGGTACTTTCGGCGCAGTGTGGAGAGAAAATTTTAACTTCCCGCTCCGACACTGCATAGAAAAACTCGACTTTCCACAGAGTTTTGAGGCAGCGAAAAGAGCCCTTTCGACGCACATGTTATGAAAAAAATTTTATGTGTTATCTGCAAACTTTACTCTTCGTGAATACCGGGAGTCAAACTAGTGATCGAGTGATCGAAATGTCAAGTTAAGTGTGTAAGAATTAGTGAAATTTTTCATATTTTATTAGCTGCGCTCTCTAATGTCTACAAATTTTGAATTATGTAATACGATCTGCAAACTTGCCTCTTCGTGATTTCACCCATGCCAATTTACAATTAAATCATACGGCTATTTGGTAGTGATGCATGCCCGCATTGCGCGTGCATTATTTATTTATGGACGCATTCCAATTTCGTAATCACTTTTCCATCCCTTTAGAAGCAGATTGGTGTTTAAACTAAAAATCGATATTTTACTCTTAATGTAGGCAAGCTTTACGAAAAAAAAACTCAAATTTGTAACTATCGGAGCTTCAAAGAGTATCGATAAAAACGCAAAAAGACCTGTAATCCCTTTCTCACTCCTTTACGTAAACGGATTGGGCGTGAAGTTCAGAAATCGATATTTCGCAAAAAAACGGCATATTTTCAAAGACAAGCTTTGAAGATAACTTTCAAAGAATAAATTAATGCATATCGATTTACTGGTATCTCTTGACTTAGAATTTGTTTATGCAATATATGTGAGTTGGGGAAGGGTACGTAAACATAAGGTTGTAAAAATAAAAATAGGCAACTTGATTTGTCATATAAACTCATCGGAATGAGGGGCAAAGCCAAAGCAAACTGATAAAAGTTTATTAAACAAATCCAAATAAAGCAAACAGTCATGTTTATCTGTAAGAAAGATTGAGGATGACAATGCGAATGAAAGCCAGTATTAGTTAAGTTTTAATGCCGAAAGGTATCAAGTTCAAAATGCGAACGTTAGAAAAAAATTAAACGATACGTCATATCAGATTATTAGATTTCACATTAAATAACATATGGATAGGCAAAGTAGCTTTTAAAGGAAAAGCAGATAGTCCATCTATCAATTTAATTTCGTTAGTTACTTGGACGTACAGGTAGTGAAGAATTTCGCTCTGCTTTTTTCGTTATGCAGTACTCAGAAAAGTGTCAATGCATGTACCAATTTCATTAGACGCGTACAAGTATAATTGAATTAAAACTTGAAGTGCGTCTGGGACTGTAACGTGCATAATTCAATAAATTTAAAAACGTATCCAAGCAAATGATGTAATCAACTCGAACGACCGACCGACAGCCCTTCGCCCTTTCTCACACGAACAATTAGTCGTTTTGAAAATTCTTTACCGCCACTTTACACCGCACCGAATGCATTTAACCCCCATAACTAACTTCTTTATCAAATTAATTACAAACAGCAATATTACCGCGTACGTCTCGCCGCGACGCCGTTCACGAGTATTGGCTTACATTCGAAGGCAGAAACTGATACAGTTTAGGATATTCCCGCGTTAAATAGTTAGACGAGCTTTGACCAAACATCAATTAGCGTGTAGTGCTTCGTGTTTCAGTTTGATACATGTACGCGTGCACACATCCAATACGTCATATATTGCTACATAACGTAAAGGCTTCTCGTCAATTTTCATGTTATTCAATAATGTGCTTTTGCGTATACAAAAATACAAAAAAGCTCGACTACAAATGAAAATAAAGAGATCCTGTTACCTCGCTAAAGTTGCGCTCGTGCAATCATATCTTTATTTAACCCAAAAAATGAACGAAAAGCTTTTGTTTTCGTTCTCGCGTTCGATGCACTTATACGTATATGTCGAATTCTCATAAAAATTTGCACTCATTGGGGTTCCAGAGAATTTGAAATTTGAAATTATACGTATATGTCGAATTCTCATAAAAATTTGCACTCATTGGGGTTCCAGAGAATTTGAAATTTTTTTTTAAAGGTAATTTCGTTATGAATTAGCTAATTTATCGTTAAGTTTCTACCAGGGCTACTCGGATTTTAATTATCTTTTTTTTAACGGACATAACTTTAGATCACAACATCGAATCTGGGCATATATTTTTTTAAATTTAAGCTCTTTTATTGAACTTTATTGCAGTACAATTGGAAATTTTATTTGTGCCTCGGAAACATTCGTAGTTGTTACTATTCCAGTATTTTGACGTAGTCATTTGTTGTAAAAAGAAAAACGTACAACTTTTAGTAACTTTTCCCATGTTCCTCTGCATTTTTCACTACATCTTTTGGCTTACAGAACAAAGTCTGACCGGTCCGAAACCAATAACTTTAAAAAAAAAAACTTTCGATTGCTGGACCCCCGAAAAGTGCATTTTTTAAGGAGAATTCGACGTGTAGATATCAGTCACGATTAGAATTGCTTTTGGCGACGACGAGCGAATGGAAAAGTGATTAGAAGGCAAGAGAAAGAGAGACGACTAGCGCGCGCTTTTATTGAAAATCAGGCGATAATTTAAAAGGCCAATGGCGCAATGAATCAAAGTAACACTCGCGCGGGAGCCGCCGCCGCCGCCGCCGCCACTGCTGTGCAAGCATCCGTGCCAAGCGCGTTTATTTCGGCGGCAGTCACGTTTCGCCGGAAGAGCCACTTTCCTCGTCCCGTACCTATATAAGAGTCCGCCGATGTATATACGCCCTCTGTATAACTGTATGTGTGTACGTATAGCTGTGAACCCTAGTTCCAAACCCCTCCCCATCGCTTGGTCGCCTTTCGGGCCTCGAAATAACCAAGAGCGCGCGTACACAATAAAACTCGAGATCTCGACTTTATCCCCTGTCTCTTTTTCATATTTTCCAAGTCGTCGTCGTCGTCGTCCTCCGTCCCTCCGCGGCCTGGGGTGGCACACGCTCGTTTTGCGCCCCGTAAACATATTGACCGACATGTATGTGTCTCCGACGAATTGGCCTTGACGCGTGTGCGAATCGAGCCTTTTCGCGAACGCATATAGTGCTCTACTTTGCCGTGTCGATGCGTGTGTATAGAATTGATTTTTTCGTTTGGATGGGGAAGCTAATAATAAGATTGAATGTTTATAAATAATATTGTTATATATGGGGGTGTGAAAAGCTGCGAGTACCCCGAGATGATCCCGACTGCTCAATAGTATATTATGCAACGGGTACGGAAAGGGTTTATTTACGTACTAGTTCCATACGATATTTTATGCTACTATAATCTGAAAATCAGCAACGAAGTTGCGATTTTTAGGTTAGAGTGGCATAAAATTATTTTTCGAGACTGATAAATTCATTCGCCTTTTGCATACGCTTGTACCAATCAACACAGTGGATAAAGTTTTTCATGTCGCCCGCTGATCTATATGATTGTACTCTCTAAATCTAAAACAGTGAAAATTCATTGTTTTTTAGTTCATATTAACAATTTGAAAAAGTTATGGTGCAACTGTGAACTGGTGAATAATCACAGTTTAAATAGGTTGAAAAAATGAACCCATTGAACAAGTGTAGAAGGATGACTACCTAAAATAGTAAATATAAATATTGCAAATAGTGAATAAAAAAATAATTAGGTAGCAATATACATTAGCTGAAATAATGAAAATACATTACCTACAATGTTGCAACTACATTACTCAAAATAGTGTGTGGCCCTAGTAATAGGAGGCTAAAAGAACATAAATTTTCGCTTATTCTACTAGTTTTTTGTTAGCTAATTAAGTAGTAAATTTTTCTCATGTTGCAAAATGATTAAGTCCATAAAATTTTGCTTTTTCTGGGTGGCGGATTCTCCATTTGAATAGTGAATTTCTCGGATGTTACAAATGTGTGAGTACCAAAAATTTCACTTCTCTTATTATGACTTATTGAGAAAATAGTAAATTTTCATAATTTTTCAAGTTTACGTTTTGCTAAAGTGATTATGTACTGGATAATCAGTGTGCCAGTGACAATTTAAAGCAAATACTTTCTACTGTTTGAATAAGTAAATATTTAATAATTCGATAGTAAACGCAATGAAATGAGCAAAATGATAATTCATTTCATAAACATTAACTATTCATTCCATACTATAGCGAATTATAATTTTTACAACAATGCACCGTAATAATTACTGAATATTCAGTAATGTAAAATGATATTTTTTGTACTACGTATAAATAGTGAAAAATTTCACTATTTGGGAGGTTAATATTATTCAACTATGAGAAATAGTAAATTTTTCGCGAATTTTAGATTTCGAGAGTCTAATTTATACGCATCCAAATATACACAAAAATAATTTTGTAGTCTACTCTGCATTTTCGGCATGACAAAAGACATTCTCAAGCACCGATCCTTTTAATCCACGCATCGTCAATCGATTCTCGAGGCACAAGGATTTCGCCAATCTATGGATTATTAATTATAATTATCCTTCATTAATCCAATAAAGATCTACAATCCTTCAACCACCCCCCCCCCCAACTTTTCATAAATTTCAACCTCGCCATTACAAGCCTCCCCCCTAACGGGAGTATCTCATCCCGCGATCCATACTACGCGATAACTCGTCCGTCAATAAATAGACTATACAGCAGAAGCAGCAGCATCAGCACGTATACGCATCCACCAATAGTCGTTTTGCGCGTGAGACAATCCCATATTGCAGTCGGCCGGCGGACGTGCATCGCAATGCGTCGTCGCCGCCGCCTCCTCGGCTGAACTCCTCTCGTTTCTCCTCGTCGCCTCGCGCGGGGGCAAGCGAAGAAAAAAAAAAGAAAAGGCAGAAAGCCCATATAAGAGAAAGGGGAGGATAAGGGAAAATAAAAGTATATATATAGACGCGCGCGGCTCTGCGGCGAGAAAAGCTTCTATATAAACGCAGACGAAGAAGAGCTTAATAACGCGCGGAAGCCTGCAGCGAGGATTCCTGCGCGCGACCGCCGGCGCATACGCGGTTAGCACACCTGAGGGATTTTGAGTTATGGCCGACGTGCGGCCAGAAGTGGATATGTGTATACACAGCGGCGGAGCCTGGGGTAGAAGGCGGAGGCGGCGGCGGCTGCAGCCGCCCGGCTAATGTGGTAAAATGTAATGTCCGTCTCGGGCGCGCAAAGCCGCATTAATTATTTGAAATCTCAAACTGGATTCTCGGCGGTCCGCCGCGCGCGCGCGCGCGCGCTTACCCCCTCACCCCCCGACCCCCCGCTCTTTAGGACTGTTTATGTATACAGTACGTGCCGAGTGGCTTTGGCTCGTTGTCGATGCGCCGCTGTGTATGGCAGGGCTGTACGCCGAGCGTATGCTCCGCGGAGCAAGTTCAATGGCCCGATTCGCGCTTCTGAGAGAGAGAGAGAGAGAGAGAGAGCCGATGCTGCTGACCGCAGGTTTGCTTTTCGAAATGCGGGAATCGCGCGCGCTTTTCGCGCTTGATCTGAGTCTGGGTGTTGCGAATCGGAGTTGGTTCTTTCGAGCGATGGACAATTTTTTTTTACTTTTCGAGGATGGAGGGGGAGGGAAGGGGATTTTTGCCTTTGGCAAGACAAAGCGCGGGCAGAGCAACGCCGCGAATTCCGGGGAAACTTATAATGCCGTCTATGGTTGGCCGGCACACGGCTCTCTCGCCTGTGTATACGCGTTCCAAGCGGCAAATTACTGCCTTTGCAGCTAATCCTCATAGTTAATTACCCGCATCCACGTGCTTGCTTGTCAAAGATTTAAATTATAACCCCCGCGCTATATGCAGGTGATTAAGAGAGTTAGCTTACTGCTACCAGCTACGGCGGGACATATTTTAACGCGGCTGTCGGCGTGAAAATGGGAGAATTGCCTCGCCGTACATATATACATGTATATATGCGTGTATATGTATAAGTGCGACATTCCGCATTCGCAGTCGCGCGTTCGCGAATTTTCGAACTTTTCGTCGCCTCGCAAGTGCGCTTACATAATGCGTAAAATGATGCTCTTCAATCTTGCCAGTGCAAAAGATTCTTTATAGCTGCCCTGGATTTTTTTTCGGTGGATTGTAATGTTTAACCGTAGCGTAACCGTTCGATAATGTTTCACAAATTGTAATGCACGTTCTAAACAAATTAGTATACTTTCTTGATAATAAAATTGTATATTAACGCTGTAAAACATAATAGTATAATATTTCCGATGTTTTTCGAAAATTTGTAAAAGGGGTATCCTTTTAAAATTTTAAATTTGAATGGGTATAACTTTACAACTGCAATCAAATATGGTTAGAGAAGTCGATGACAAAAATTAGTTTTAAAACGTGAAATAAATTTTTATTTTTTTTTATTTAATGCATTGTTTCAATTTCATTGAGAATTCGTGCACTTAAATAACCTACAGCTATTATTTGCATTTTTAGTTTTTTTTTAATCATACGGGAACGATAGATATCGTATTTCAAAATTTCAAATGTTTTTTTTATTGTTCTTTGGATTGCAGTAAACTTCAAGAGGATTGACACTAAATAATGTGAGGCTATCTACATTACTAAATTTATTGAAGTTTTTAACAAAAACTTGTTTTACATTTAATATTAAAAGTGGTTTTTTATTTCAGGCTTTTAACAGTGTTTTATGTTCTTCGGGTTCAGATCAGGTTTCACTGTTATTCGAGACGTCAATTAGTTTTAAATTTCATTTGTTGCGTTGCTTCATTACTATCCAAACGTGTACTGTTGTTAATAATTTTAATCCAATGTAGGTATCATCTATACTCATCGGAATTGTTGTAAGATGCAGGTCTTTTTAAAATTTACGAGGTGAGAATTTAACGAGCATTTCACATCTCTCCCTCGATCTATACTGAATTTTCACGAATACAACAACACAACCAATCGATATCTACGTGCATCACCAAAATTTCGCATACAACAATTCTCTACTGCAAATGCTGTATATATGTGCAAATCCACCAAATTTCGGAAACAACTTCGACGGAAAAATTGCAAAACATTTTATTAAAGGCACACGACCTGTTTTTTCTCGTTCCTTAGGTCATTCTGCAACAGAAAGATCTCACGTACGCGGCCTATCGTAGGGTATACTTTTTTTTGAAGCAAAAACGATTCAAAAAAACGAGAAATAGTTAACAAAAAAATAATTCACAAAATTTTTTTTCTAAAATTATGGACTTTTATAAAAATTTCTTAAAATTTATCAAAGAATGCTTTCAAATTTTTTTAGATCGATCCGATACAATTTTTGATTTTTCGAAAATTAAAAAAAAATATCGGAATTTCGAAAAACGTTCTTAAAATATTTGAAAAAATTTCAGAGCATTCTTTGTTGAATTTAAATTATTTTTTTGTTAATTCTTTCTCGTTATTTTAGTCGTTTTTGCTCCAGAAAAATCTATACCCTACAATCGGCCATGTATATGAGTTTTTTCTCTTTCAGAATACCCTAATGAACGAGAAAAACAGGTTTGGTAGATGTACCTTCAAGAAAATTTTTTTTGTAACTTTTCCGTCCATGTTGTTTCCGAAATTTGGTGAATTTATACATACATGATCAATTCTCTTAGAAAAATTCATTTTTTGAGGGTCAAGCTATCGAAAAATTTTTTTAAGCTATTGATTTCGGACCGATGAGACTTTCTTCTGCAAGCCGAAAGATAGTTAAAAGTGCAAAGGAACATGGGAAAAGCTACTAGCAATCATATTTCTGAGTCATTTTACGTTTTTTTTACAAAAAATTAATGCCTGGAATAATAACAACTACAAATGTTTCCGAGGCACAAATAAAATTTCAAATTACACTACAATAAAGTACAACAAAACAGCTTTAATTTAAAAAAAATATGCACAGATTCGATGCTCTGATCAAAAGTTATGTTCGTTTGATAAAAAAAAAAAAATGAATAAAAATCTGAATAGCCGATTTTCTTTTTTTCTTAATACACCCCCCCATGTTAAATTCTCATGTTCCATATGTTTCCCATGTTCCTCTGCATTTTTGACTACCTTTTGGCTTACAGAACAAAGTCTAATCGGTCCGAAACCTCTAGCTTAAAAAAAGAAAATTTTCCCTTGTCGGATCCTCGAAAAGTGCATTTTTCCATAGGAGAATCCACCATGTACGCCGTACAAAAAAAATCTCAAACCGTTTCCCACCGCTTTCAATTCAACTGTACACGCTTTAATGATTCCGGAGGCTAAACCCGCGGACTCTGCGCGCACGTGTGCGACCTTATGCAGGACTCTCTCATAGCCGTTCGCTCGTTCCTCAATTGCCGGCGACATACCATTTTTGCGCACTTTCGCGCGCAGTTTCGCCCTTTAAGAGCCAGACCACGCGTCGTGCCCACGCATGCGCTCATATATATCTAGGGGTGGGGGAGGGGGTTGGTAGAGGAGCGACAAACGCGAGAAACATAAAACCGGCGCGCGCGCGCGACGATATGAAACATCCACTCGCGAGCGAGCGAGCCACCGGCAGAAGTGATAAAACGTCGTCTCTTGCGCTCTGGCTATTTGCCACCCGCCGGACGCTGCCGTCGCTTTCCTTTTTCCGCGGCGCTGCAGCGCCGAGATTCGGTGAGATGCGTTTTGGATGAATATGGGATTAAAAATTACGGGATTTTCGAGGGTTTTCTGTGGATATAGTGGGTTTTCGTTTTGGCGCTTCGAATTTGGATCTTGGGTTCTTGATGAACGGATTTTGCAATCGCAATGGTTTTGTCGACTATAGGCTGCGGATTGTATATGTATTTGAAGGATTGTAATGTACTACCTTTAATTGAAGAGACTTTAGCGAGTTGTTCAAGTTGAAACACAATAAATAAATAACGAGCACAATAAATGAATCAATATAATCCAACACGAGGGAGACGACCCTTGTCAATCTGAAATTCGCCGTAGGGGCTCCGCAACGTACTGCGCCCTCATCATTAGCCATGGTATTTCTGTTTGCTGTTTCCTCTTCTGTCTCTCTTTCTTCATTCAAACAGCTGTCTGTAATAAAAACATTCAAATTATTATAATTCGTGAAAAACCACAAGCCTATTACAAAACGCTAAAGAATCGTGATGAATTGTGCTGGAGAGATGATTGTGTGGTGATAATGATGACAATTTTGTTATTCAATTTTATCACGGCTTTTCTATTCACACAAGTGTAAAAAATTGCTTACAATAAATTTACATAAATCTTACAATAAAAAGTCCTTTTTATATAAAAGATCGCAGAGCACGAAATTCTCGAAAAATCTGCTTCGCCAAATTGACTGAATAGTTAAATAAAAATCCTATGCTTTTTCTAAAAATGTTTTGCGTTATTCTTGCATGAGTTCTACAATGGCTCATGAAGTTTTAAAGCGATTCACCGAATAGTTTTCGAGATAATGGCTCCCAAAGTTAAATTCCGACAAAAAGTTCTAGTATGGGGATCATCAAAAAATGATAGAGCACTTTTTGGAGTGCGGCGACTGCTAAAAAAAAAGTTAATCGGGAGTGAATAAAGAATTGCGCAAAATAATTGAAAGGAGAGCCATTGTGCGCGTACGTAAAACGAAAAATTTGGAACAGTTAACAGAATCGGCTCCGGGTCTACAAGTATACTTAAAATCGTTAGCTTTTGCTATAGCTGCGAGCAGGGTCGCGCGGAAAAAGGGGGGGGGGGCTCCCTTTTTTGTCGCTTTTTCCGGGATGCCGAGATCCACCCAATCTTCTTAATAACGACCTTTTATAAAGAAAACAAATTTTTTTTCAGGAAACGCAGCGAAATGTTAGTCTATAAGCCTCAGAACTTTCTTAATCAACGTTGAACGCATTATCCATATTCATAAATTTTTTATGTACACATAGGTATAGTCACAACGTTCTTCGCAGACATCGCAAAGTTGTGCGCGCGATTTTATTAAAAAAAAAAAAAAGAAAAATCAAGCCCTTCGCCACAATTTTTCTCCGATAATACCTAAACCGACACACGAGTCGACGCGCTTTTATTTACGAATTTGGCGCGCGCGCGAGTCTTTCTACCGCGACTCAAACAAAAAAAAAAATCGATTTCACGTCCCGATGCGTTAAAACCAGAGCGCGCGCACTTTTTCACAATATTCACAGTATACACAGCCCCCGTTTCTTAATTATTCGGCGCTCTTTTTTTTATGCCTCGGTGTTCTCTTTTTTTTTTACGCGCAACGGCAGTTGTGCGGCTTAAAATTTCGATTAAGCGGGATTTCGATGGGCGAATGTCCCAAAGGGAAATTTACCGAACGCCGGTAAAATGGAGAATGAGAGGAAGAGAAAGAGCGAGGAGGGGGGGGGGGAGGGATGGAGGCAGGAAGGGAGAGAGCGAGTGATATTGGCTTGCGAACACTTGGGGGACGCCAGACTCGCCGGGCGTTTGACCGGGATAATGCAAAATGAAATTGTCACAATAATCATCGACGAGCGTATACACTGCGACAGGATAAGCCCCGACAAGTATCGAATAGCTCTGGCGCCTGCTGCTGCCGCTGCTTTGTTATGGAGTGTGTGTATGCGTGTACGATCGAATTCGACTCTCTGTGTCTCGCTTATATACCTGTACTGCTATCCGCAACGGACCCCCCCCCCCTCCCAGCGCGCATTCGCCACTTAGGATTAGGCGGAAAATTTATATTAATTTTAATGAGCGATTGCGAACATTTTGGGCTTTTAGGCTTGCACGAGTCGATTGAAAATTCAACTTTATTATTCTGTACTTGCTTCTTGTAACGTCGGCTTTCGATTCGACAAGTTGCGTTGAAAGCTTGAAACGAGCTCTTTGCTTTTATTTTAAATGAATTATTTATTCGTTACGTGGAAAATGCCTTAATTAGCAGAGTTCACTGATTTTACACAGTATTACAATTGCGATTGTTTAGAATATCGAGTATATGGCCGCTTATAGGCGAGCTGGCATATTAAAATCCGGATAAATCTGCGATTTGCAAACAATACTCCGCAATGTTCAGTCGTAAACGATTATGGTTTGGTTGCTCTCTATGAGACAGTCACAAGCACTTACATACACATAGAAACGCGCACTGCACATATATATATGTGCAAATCCACGGGTAACAAGAAATAACTAAGGTTTAGAAATTGAATTTTTACACTTTTTTCTCTCTCGTTCTTTAGATAATTGAAAGAGTAAAAGTAATCGCTTGAAACACATTTTTTTTTGGTTCGATGCAATTACTCGTACCTCTTTTTCAAAAATGTAATGCACATTACAGGTACACTGGAAGAAGCTCGATTCTCAAAAGTATTTACATCCAGATCGAAGCCCCTAAAAATAAAATTAAAACCGCCGAGTATCTCAAAAATGACCCCTATCAACCCTCTTCCAGCTCCCTGACAAAAAAAAAAAAAAATGTTTCCACCTCGCACTTCCCACGCGCTCGTGGAATTGCCCATACAGTCTGTACAGAATCCTCCTTACGCGCACCGTATTATACATACACACGCGCATATTCAAGCTGCAAGCCGTTACCGCCGCGCAAATACGGCTCTTAATCTAGGTCGCCGCAGATAAACAGTTGTGGGCCGACTTTTCTCGCGCTCTCTCTCTCTCTCTCTCCCCCGGCTGTATCTCCCAGGCACTTATACATACCCATATAGTATATATAGTACACATAGGCGACTCATACAGCTCGGGCTGGTTGATAGCGCAGTTCGCTGCAGCGCAGTGTACGCTATATACGCTTTCATCGGCAAATTGTCCGCGCACCAGAGGGACGCTGTTTGCTCGCGCGATATAATCTGTTTTTGTTGCGGATTTGCCGGGGAGGGCTGGAGGCGACGACTCGGCGAGCCGCGTATCGTCGCGGCTTGCAAACGGCAAATAAGAGCGCATCGGCCTAATACACGGCGAGGGATTCATTGGGCGGATGAGCCGAGTGTGCGTACGGTGTGTATGTATTTGGGCGCGAGCCGCGAGGTTCATCAATGGAATCGACCTCGGCTGTAAAGGCCGCGGATTTGCCTCGAGGGGTGTAGGGGACTTTCGAATGATTATTGCCGGTTATTGGCGGTGTGTGTGACTGGGATTTTTTTGGGGGGTTTGAAACTTGATGAACTCAAATTTGAATGTAAGTTCGTGGAAACTGGTGAAGTATGTAGAAATATTTTTGAGGTATGTAGTTATAGGGGGCCAGGAAAATGGTTAAACACGGAACTGATTTTCTGGACCTGTTTGAACTTACGAGCCAGTAAACTTACTAATACTTACTAATAAAAATCAGTAAAGTCAAAGATTTTAATAAACCTTGAACTTCGGATCATTGAAAGAGGATCTTTGAGACAAACTTTGGCAATTTTGCTGAATAAATCCATTTAGATTAAGTAAGTTTTGCTTAGAGCAAGTAAATTATATACTTAAAAGTAAGTATACTTACAATCAAGTAAGGATTTCTTCATTGAATCTGAATACAGTAGAAAGTCTAGTGTTTCATACAGTAATTAGATTGAGAATTATTACAATAATTTGGTATTCGTAATAAAATAGAAAAATTCCATCATTTTCCACGATAAATACCTTCAGAACTCGAGAAACTGGGTCTATAACCCGCAATTCTGCTAAGAAAAATTTTCTTCAACTTGAGCCGAATCTACGTGATTCGAATTAGTACTAATTTGTTCCGAAATCCCATCTTCTCAACATGTAGACTTTCGTTAGAATCATTTTTCTTCAGTATATTGAATGTGTTCTACCACATCAACGTAGCTGACTCAAAACTTAAAATTTTTGCGTTCAAACTACATTCCAATCGTAGCTATTCGCACTAATATTTTACAGACTGTAAAACGCAGTAACCAAACTCGCATACAATTACTGCAACGGACACAGCCAAGGATATATGTAAATTGCATACAGTACACACAAAATTACCCACTGATGGCTCTGGAGATCGCATATACATATATATATACCTATACAGAAGCGAAGGTTTGGCTCATACAGATTTACGAATGACGCGCGGGAGCGCATCAAAACGTAAACGCACACGAGAGCGCATATTTTCTCTTTCCTTGTTTGATAAACGTACCTGCATTACGGGCAAATTCAAAGGCATATCTCAGTAGCTGAACCCTTGGAGCCGTGCGAGGGTATGCGCGCGGGCGGAAAGCGAAGCACAAACGTAAGAACCCAAAGGCGAGTTGGGGATCGAGGGACCGATTGAAGTGCTCTTCGTACTGGAATTGGCGAAAAGATTTTTCGAATCTGTCTCGAGGGCGTTGAGCGATGCTTTTTGCAATATCCCGATATTATCAGAAATTTAAAGGTGGGATATTGTTGCGAATTATGCAGAGAATTTGTTCGTGAATTTTTTTGCTCTTTTTGAAACGACGTTAGTGAGAGTCCTTAATTGTTTTCTGTTCTTTTAATACTTGAGTCACGTCCGAAATGTTTGTCAAATAGTTTTGAGTTAACTTAATTCGAATTACTCGCGAAGCCATTTATAGACTTTTCATATCTGCAACGCAATTTTAATTAATCAATCAAATATAGTTATCTAGTCAAATAGTATCATTTCAATACGAGTGTAGAACCTGTGGTTGTTGAATTCGATTTAAATGTTAGATCAGTACATTCATATTTTATTCTGCAAGAATCTAAAGACTAGATTGGTATCTACGATGCAGTTGCTCACAACAATTAGTCACGGCATAGCTTCCTTTATTAAATTATCCACCATTTTATAAGATTTTAATTATAGATTGCAAAATTCTGACGAGAAAAGTTTAATTCCCTCCAAGAAATCGCATAAATCGAATTCTCCTTTTTCGTACGCCACGCAGTACGAACTTAAAACTTCGCAAAACGGTTCAGATAATTGCGTAATGAAGGGTATACTACTGTTTAATTAAACCTCCTTTTCATCGCTATTTTACTCATACATTCCATACTGCGTGTAATAAAAATCAGTGTATCTTAACACACTGCTCGTACAGTACACAACCTCTTAATCTAAGCCCAAATTAAACCCCGCGCATAAACCCTCCCAACATAATCGGCAATCAGACCTCTCGCACTCTCCGCAGCCGCGACTCAACAAGCTCAAAAGCTCAATCTCACAAAAGCTCCGCGCGCCGCACGTCTCACGTACGGCTCGCTCGAAAAAGGACAATCGCGAGACCGGAGTGCATAGTCCTAAAGCACAGCAAGGACGGCGCAAGTGCATAGGGCATACAGCCCGTTGTAGAATCGAAACTCGCAGAGAGAGAGAGAGCGAGTGTAGCGCGCTAACGACCCCTTTGAGGTCATAAGTTACGCGAGGCCGCAGCAGCAGCAGCAGCAGCAGCACAGGATCTCCAGACAGTAGCAGCAGAGCAGCGGCGGCAGTAGCGACTGAGTCACTCGTCCGCGCGATCCACACCCCCGCCAAAAAGCGGCGGCCCTTCCACCCCCCACTACCCCATCCCACCCCCCGGTTTCTTACGCTCGCTTGCGAGAGTGAGTAAGAGCGAGAGAGAGAGAGAGAGAGATAGATAGAGAACGGCGGCTGCGCCCAACCATTGAGAGGAGCCTCTCTCTCGCTCGCTCTCTCGTCTCTCGGCGCGATTCATCGGCCGCGCGCACACTATAGTGGGGACAAACTCGCCGCGGCGGCGGCTCTCTCTGCGCGGGCGCAGAACTCGCCGCGGCGGCGGCCTCGGCTGCCTCCCTTCAAAGAGCAACGTGCCACGCTTTCGCAGCCAGTGCGCATCGCAAGCCCGAACAGTCCGGACACCCACACAAATCGCGTTACGTATATACGAATCTGGAGAAAACACTGCGTCTCCGCGTAACGATCTCGCCGAGCTGGAGATGGAGACGAGCTCGTAGACCAGTCGGTTTTTCCCCGGTCGCTTCCCTGCTACCACTGCGCGTCGGCTGCGGAGACAGGGAAAAAGTGTCGGCACCGCGCGCGCTACCGATATGCCGGCGATCGAGTCGAGCTCGAGCGAGCTTTTCCCCGAGTAATCGGCCCATCGTCGACGGACCCGCTGAACGACCGTCTCCGCGCTCCACTGGGGCGCTAAGGAGCATTTCCTCGCTCGCCTCGGCGAAACTTTCTCCACGGCTCGGCTGCGCCGAAGCGGCGCCAGCAACAAGGCCAGTACAGAGGGAAAGAAGGATCCCGAGCCAAGTGTGTGTACTGTCCGAGCTCGTTTCTCCGGCCAATTAACGCTCTCTCTCCGTCCGATCCCACCCGGGGGGGGACGAAGGAAGCGAGCCAACGTCGCACAAAGAGAGCCGCCGCCGCCGCCGAAATTGCATTGGAGAACGCCGCCGTCGCGATGAGAGTCATCGGCGATCGTTACGCCGCGAGCCTTCCGGTCACCGGCTGATTCGCCCGATTCAGCCAGCCCTGCACACCGCGCGCTGCGCTTACGTGTGTGTATACCGGAGCAACATCAGCCAGACCGAGGGAGAAGAGCTGTGAGAAGCGACGGGGTCAAGTAGGCAGGGCGTCATGAAGGCCGTGATTACGGGCGAGGCGTGAGCTGCTCGTACTCCGCGGCGCGCACGGGCACACTGTGCACGCTCGTCATCCCCCCCCTGCCTGCTTCCTCCTCTATATATACGAGAGTGAACGAGAACGGAAGGAGAAAACAAGAGGCAAAAGAGACACTGCACGCGCGCCTATACACACGGCTCCTCGTCTCTGGAAGAAAAGAAATCAGCGGAGGAGAGAGAGGCAGAGGCAGAGGCAGCTATATAGAAGCAGAATGGCAAACACGAGTGTTCGATCGCTCTTCGCGTGCGCCCTCGCTTTTTTCGCCGTTCTCCACGGTGAGTGTATATACACGTACATATATATACATACGTTATACGCATGTATAGCTCGGCTTTTCTAGGCGCCTCTTATCTCATACTTATCTTGATTAGAAACGTTTTACGTCTTGAATTCAATTTCGAGATTCGGATTCTCGATATGCCTCGCAGCCAGTCCCCCGCCCCCCTCCCTCCCTCTCCCGAGAGCTCTGTGGCTCTATGTGTAACTATATATATATATATTGTACGGGTGCGTGTGTGTGTCTGCGCGCACGACGTGCGTGCTTGCCTATATATATATGTGCATACGCGTACGCGCTGTCTTTTCTTTCTTTTCTCCCTCGCACTCGGCATTACGATAACATTCAAACGCTATTCGCTTTTTCATTATATCCGCGGCACCTCTCGCCTTTTCTCCCGCCCGCGTATACGTGTACGTATATGTAACAACGCCGGATCGTAAATATACGGCGTTGATTATCCCCCCGGTATTTCGTTGTGCACACATGGCAAAGCGGCTGATAGACAGCTTATTCTGAAAGGATTATATGTGTAACGGGAGGAGGGCCGCGGGTTGCGTCGAGGGAGAATATTAAAGAGGAATTATGTACGGAAAAAAAATTGTGCGAGCGGTAGAGAGTACGGGTAGCTGAATACACGTTCAATTGTCGAGCGAAACAACGGCGGGCGCGCTCTCTCTCTCTTGCGCAATAAGTCCCGCGCGAAAATTTTTTTTTGTTTTTTCATCGTGAAACCTTGAAAAGGTGAGGTGCGAAAATTTGAAAATTCGATCAGAGCCGTCGCTCTTACGCTCTCTCGGGTTTCGCGTAAACCGCGCTAAGCTGCAGATATACACGTATATAGGTATACATCCATGTATTATTAATATATACATTTTTTTTATGCGGATAGAGCCGACGTATATACATGGCACAGCCGCACTGCGTGCGCGGGGCGCGTTATGCGCGCAAAAAAAAATTCAATTGTTTAATCTAAATATGAAACGGCTGATGAGCAGGTACACGCGACGTGTGCGGAGTTCGTTATCGCGGCGCATTTTTTTTTCTCCGCTCGCGCGGAGTCACGCATACGGGACGAGCCGCGCAAAAACCGCGAGCAAGAAGAAAAGTTCGAGCGCAGTCTCGCCGTGTACGCGCGGATTCCTCGGTCTTCCCCCCCGCGAGAGTTACGAGAGTATTATAATAAAGCTAGTGCAGCGCGCGTGTGTACACAGCGAGACGTTAAGAATAATTTCTTTTCCCTCCTTCTCTCGACGCATCGTCATTCTCGACGTGATCGACACTGATTTTAGCAGACATGGGGAGGGGGTGAGTTCGATAAGTTGTTTAAAATTTCCGACGTAATACTGTTCGACGCTGTATATTATTCTCACTTCATTTCCGACGTATATATGCTACACGCGATTCCGTAAAACGCACGCGCGTACGCTCGAATTTTAATAATCGAAATATCCGCGAGTACATATTATACGCGTGCACAATTAATCGGCGCGCAAACGTTCGGAAATTCGAAAAATGTCCGTATACGCGCACGGCAATGCGCGAAACGGAAAATTATTTAATAACGCACGTTCCCGTCTCTCTCTCTCTCTCTCGCACTCCTGCAATCCTTAACGGCTTGACGCGTACGGAAGCGCGCGCGCGCGCAGAGAACGCATGATGCGCCGCTCGAAAAATGTTTCCGAAATTCCTGCGAGGCATCCGAGAGAGAGAGAGAGAGAGAGAACGCGCGCGATTGCCATAACTTCCGAATTCATACATAATTTTTTTTTTGCAGGCCTGCACTTGGCGCGTAAACATATTTTTCTCGCGCTCGCGGCTCGCAAGCGGGCTATAAGAATTTTTTCACGCGCTTGTAATTCGCGCGCGCGCACACACACACACACATACACACACGCGCATACGCGTACATGTAGATACAGGTGTGCAGCCGTTGCAGCTGCGGCTGTGGGGGTAATACGGCGCGTACGTATACCTATATACCTGTGTATATATATATATATATATATATATATATATATATACTATATAGGGCTGGAGCACTGCGAAGCCCGTAGGTACACACGCAGCCACGTCCCCTAGGCAGCCTCGAGCCGAGTGAAAAGGGCCGAGTGAAGCGCGTCGCGCGCGCTGCGCGCACACACACACACAGAGGCGAGATTTTACGCCAGCAGCTTTTTTTACGGCGCGCTACACGTGCTATCGTGCCGTCGCAGTGAATGTCCGTCAAAAAGCAATAAAAACCCGTGGGATAAAAAAGTTTGGGAAGTCCGCGCCGTCGCCGCGGCGACGGCAAGTGGTTCGCCGGCAGAGCTGCTCTATGCACTGTGTCGAGAAAAATATTCACCGGGAGGGGGGGGGGCGGGGGCGGGAGAGGGGCCGAAAGCCAGCCCGACTTCCCGATTCGCATGAATTTTTTATGCGCGCGCTCCAAGTGATAAGAGCTAATAAAAAGTGCGCCCAACGCTGAATGCGAAATTTCGAAATTCGCTGATTGGGCAGACGAATGCCGCCGCCGCCTCGTGTCGCCTTCGGGCTCTCGACGGGGCGGTGGGCTAAGTTTTTACTGGATTAACTCGCGCTGGATATAGTTTGTTGATTTTTTTTTTACTTTCGCCTGTTCCGCGTTTTCAATTTTTTTTTCTTTTTCGTGTCGGCTCTCTCTCTCTCTCTCTTTCTATCTCGCCTGCTATACTGCGACGGATAAATTTTTTATCTACTTTTCCAAACAATGACGGAGAAAATGCCTTTTTCGTGTTTTAAAGTGGATGCTTTAAAAGCGATATTTTTGGCGTTTTTAACGATCAATTAATTTGGGAATGTCCGCTGCGGGCGCGGTTGACAATGAATTTATACCGCGGATTTTTCGGATACTGTATTTGTATTTGTATTAAATAATCTCCGTATGCGCTAATAAATTAGGAGATTTTTCGACGCAGTGCAAAATATTTTTTGTGTCATAAATGAATTATGTCAGATATTATAGTTTTAGAATATACAGATGCGGGTAAATAAGCAACAATGATTAAACGATATGAGGATGTACAATTAGGATGCTGTGCTTTCAGTGAAAGAATAATTCCGAATTTACAGCACTGAACTAAGAAATCCAAAGTTCCTGTCATTACCAAAGTTTCCATCGCGATAATTTCACAAAAGTTCCACCATTACATTTAATGACGCAAAATTTTTGAAAATACCTCCACCAGTCCTATTGATTTTCCATCTTGTTCTCTTCACGCTCCCAAAGAAGTATACGTAACCACCGCATTCTACATCATACCTCCAATTTCCCAATCAGCGTCGCGCTCGAATTTTTTCCCAGTCCGAATCAAACTCTAAAATCCGAGCGTCGGCGAGCGCAAAAGTACGAACTTCGTCCGATTCCATAATTAACATAGATAATAATCCAAAAGCGTCGAAAAGCAACGTTAATTAGAAGCGATCGAAAGTCCGCGTCGTCGCGCCGCGCTGGAAAGGCTTCGCCGGCTCGCAATGTTTGACCGCGTGAATCAGCTTAAAAGCTTGCGACGTCGAGGACCGAGATTACTTTGAGAATATACGAAAAGCCACTGTCATACTCGCCGTCGCTGTCGCAGTCGGTAGTCGAACTCGACCGTCGAAAAAGCCAAACGATCGTTCCATTAGATTCTCCCGAAAAATTCCGCTTCTGCACACTTTACTCTCGATACACAGCAAATCCAAATTCTTCAGCCGTACGGCTCTCCCCGAAATACGTATTTACCCGTACGTACGTACGGTTAAAAAAAAAGTGAGTCGAAACGCGCTGTTCTTCCCCGTAAAAAAAACGTCCAAGCCCCACCGGCCGATGATTGCGAATGAAGCGACGACGAGAGCCGTTAATGCGCGAGGCTGGGGAAAAAAAAAGCATCGAGTTTCCGCGAGCGGCCGGCCGTCATGTATCATCGACTGTGAAAAAGCCGCGAACAAAAAATCGACGTTCCACGCGCAGGGGGGCGGCTGGCGGTGCAATAGACAGCGTAGACCCGCGCGAAACAGCGGAAATGAAGTTGCGCGAGGGCCGCGAAAAAAAACAAAAAAAAAAAATTTTTTTTTCTCGATCGCTCCGGCTACATTGTCGCGGTCAATAAAATCAAGCGCGCGCATTATTGTTATCGCGGCGCAATAGTCCGCGGCCCTCGTAAATAATGTCCGGGACGTAAATTTTGAACGGTTCGCCGTCGTCGCGAAATAAATCTGCCGTACGCGCGGAAGCAAAAAAGCTCTCGTTTGATTAGAGCGTTATACTGCGTTATAGTGGTATATATATACGCGGCGGCGGCGGCCGATTGAAAAAAAAGTGGAGGAAAAGAAGCGGAGTTTGTGTCCCATTTCCAGCTCGCGCAGATTAACTCGAGAGAGAGAGAGAGAGATGGGAGGCGCGTCATAAGTAAAATATCCGAAGGTTATCTTTATTTTAATTGCGAGCTTTCCGAGAGCTTGCGCGCGCGCGCGCGGGAGATTGCGCGAACAAACAACAGGTTGAAAAAAAGGGGGCGGAGAGCAGCCCCGCGGAGATAAGATAATGTAGCGATTTATGAGGAGGAGGTTTCGCCGAGGGGTCGGCCACTTTTTTCACCCTCTCGCGGCTCGCTCGCTATATACCTGTGCGCGGACTGTACGTACACTTCGGCTCTGTGTAATTCGAGTATTATTCTGAAAAATTACTCTCGTTGGCCCGATCTTGATTATGTGCAGTTTACTTTGCTATTGCGTGTTTTTTTTTAAAAAACCCACCTCTCTCTCTCTCTTTTCTCGCTGAGCTTGATTATACGTAATTTACGCACTGCAGTGGAAGAGGTTTTTAGTTTTTTTCAATAAATAAGTCAAAGAGCAATTTTTGTAGGATACGTATAAACATATTTTGTACGGGAACGAGAAAGTGGCGTCGCTCGGATCTCGAAAGCTTGCGGGAAATGGGAAATATTGGTGGTGAGGAAGTAAGTGATGAAAACGAGGCGAGAAGTGCACATCATACTTTTAGCGGCTTTTCTCTTATTTTGTTACCGGTGTAAAGTGATAATCTTTACGGCTTACATAGCCCGCGGTTGGAAAAGTACGCGTTAAACGTAACTTCCCTTATTCCTTGAAATTTTATTTAAATTCTTCAAGAGGGCGTAAGATAAAAATTTGAATTTCCCGCTGTAATCCGCAGCAAGCGGGAAAAGCATTCAGCAAGCGATAAAAATATAATATTCGAAAGATCTGTGATCTTACTGTGTAGATTTGAGTGGCACTTCAATCGCGAGATATTGAATCATTATCAATAATCATATACTCTCTTAATCCAAAACAGCGAAAAATTTACTATTTCTCATAGTTAAATAATATTAACCTTCCAAATAGTGAAATTTTTCATTGTTTATACGTAGTACAAAAAATATCATATTACAAATTAGTGAATATTCACTAATTAATACGGTGCATTGTTGCAAAAATTATAATTCACTATAGTACTTAGTGAATAGTCACTGTTTGTGCAATGAGTTATCATTTTGCTCATTTAATTGCGTTTACTATCGAATTAGTAAATATTTACTGATTCAAACAGTAGAAAGTATTTGCTTCAAATTGTCACTTGAACACTGATTATCCAGTATATAATCATTTTAGCAAAAGGTGAACAATTATGAAAATTTACTATTTTTTCACTGAATCATAATGACGTTTAAGAGAACTGAAATTTTCGGTTCTTATACATTTTTAGCTTCCGAGAAATTCACTACTCAAGTCGAGAATCCGCCACCCAGAAACAGTGAAATTTTATGGACTTAATCTTTTTGCAATATGAGAAAAATTTACTATTTAATTAGTTAACAATAAACTTGTAGAATAAGCGAAAATTTATGTCCCCCTTAGCATCCTGTTACTAGGGTTACATACTATTTTGAGTAATGTATATGCAACGTTGCAGGTAGTATATTTTCACTATTTTAGCTAATGTATATTGCTACCTAAATATTATTTTTTTTTACTATTTGCAATATTCATATTTGCAAATTTCATATTTTAGGTAGCCCTGCTACATTTTTTCAATTGGTTCATTTTTTAAACCTGTTTAAACTGTGATTATTTACTAGTTTACAGTTGCACCATTATAACTTTTTCAAATTGCTCATACGGACTAAAAAACAGTGAAGTTCCACTGTTTTAGATTTAGAGAGTAAGGAACTTTTATTTTCAATTTGCATCAAGACTCTGCAATTAATCAGATTTTCTACGCAATGTACTATAAAATATAAGTGTCCGGAGCAACAAAATACACGTCTTACACTACATCCAAGCAACACGTAAAAACAATACTCTGAATATTGAAACAAGGATTTTCCTCGAAGCCCGACCAACCCTGCGTACAGCTTGGCGTCGAAGAAACGCGCACTGCATGCGGGACGTATAACGCTTTAAAAAAAAAAAACTAAATTCTTAATCTTTCCCGGTTTTACGAGCGCGGCGAGTCGCAAGTTTAAACAGCTGCATTATTAACCCCGAGTAAGCGCAATTGTTGACTGTAACGAGCGTGTGCCGCTATATCTTCTCGTCTCTCGTCCTCGTAAAATAGTAACGAAAGCCGCCCACCGCCGCCGCCGCCGCCGACGAAATTTCACAAACAACATCATCATTGTAAAGAAGCTCATCTCCTCGAACTTTAAAAAGTACAAACGGCTGGTATAAAACGCGTAACCGTAATCATAAAAAGTACTAATGAAAATAAGGGAAAAAAAGGTAGGAAGGTTCCGTCCCCCCCTCCCCGCCCTCCTCACCCCCAAAACAACGCTATGCGCGCGTACGAGCGAGAGAGAGAGAGAGAAGTTAGTCGAGAGAGCGCATAAAGAGCGAAAGAGCGAGCCCTGCGCAAAGAGAGAGAGAGAGAGAGAGAAACGTGCGGGCGCGGAAACGCGGGATAATAAGGTGAGCGCGCGCGCGCTCAGAGAAAGAGAGAGAGAGAGAGAGAGGTAGGTGCGGAGAGAAGCGAACGTCCGCGACGCGTACGTGACCGGAATGGGGCGTCCGCGAGAAGAGCGAATTACTTTGACGAACTCGTTGGTTTATCGTACGCCACATCCCTCTCTCTCTCTCTCTCTCTCTCTCTCTGCTCGCGCGCTGCACGCCCATGCTCGTTAGGATGTATAAAGTCGACGTTGCCTATATACCTATATATATATATAGTCTGCACCGCCACCTTGGCTTCTCGGTTCTCGGCCACTATGTACGCGCGCTGCTGAAATGGAAACGTTATATAATGACGACTGCGCTCCCATGCCGTACCAGAGAGCTTTGTCTGCTATATGTGAGGAGGACGAGCGAGCGAGAGCTGCGTTTCTATACATATATATATATCTGGTGCGCCACCGCGCGTATGGAGTTTAGCGTATCTATATACAGGTATATACGCGTTCCGGTGTCTTTACCGCCTGTGTAATACACGCACGCGCACCTCCTTCTTTGCCGATTTCATTCAGGCCCTGTGTCTCTCCTGCTCTTCCACTGATTCCGTTCGCTTAGCGGCGCTGTTTGCCGAGCAAAGAAACGAGGATTCGTCTGGGATTGCCGGGGAGAGTATAGAGGCGAGAGGGAGTCGGGGAAAAAATCAGCCCGCGGCTCTTTCGCTCTGACTCCGGTTGACTCGGCGTGAAGCTACTACGCAAATTTTAAGAGGGAATCCGCAGGTATCTTTCTCTCTCGGTCTGCTTGCCGTTACCTCCGCTTTTACCGCGATTTCTTTGCGGGGCAGCGTCGCCGCGGCTCGACTGTCTATATATAACGGCTCCGTAATAAGTTACCGCGATAAATTACTTATATTCCCGCGTTGAAAGTAATCCAATCTCTGATTCACGTGTACGTATATAACTGTGTATAGAGGTTGAAAGGATGATTTGTGGGGAAAGCAGTTTCTCGGGGAGTAAGTGGATTAATAAATGAAGTACACTTTTTGAACGGTTATGCCGAAGTAAAAGCTTACGAGCTCGTGGACTGGAGAAAATGGAACTTAAGAGCCCTCGGAGCACAAGTGTACGGATGTACTCTTGAGTTTGTTGATACAACTGTTTGTGTATAGTCAACTCAGAAAAAAGTTTGTCATTGCTTTGATCTCGGAGAAGATTTTTGACCTATAGAAAAAAAAAATTATGAGATACATTGTTATCCGATTCGTCCCTCGCACAGGGATGGCTTTCGGTAAAAAAGATAAATTTTTCATACTCGCAGGATTATCGAACGCAGCTCGCAAAACGACTGTGCACAAATTTTCAAAACTTTCAAAGGCTTTGTACAAAATTACATTTACATCACCCTAAACAACTTTAAATCGACAGCTTGCGATGTCTCAATATCGTCTCCCCTACACCAGTAAATCTGTAAAAAAAAGTACGTATAAGAAGAAGGTATACGGGAAGGGGCGGGGGGGGGGGGGGTAGTAGAGGTCGATCTGCGACAGCAGCAGCGGCACTGCCGCGACGGTACATTCGGGAATAAACAGAGGACGAGGTGGAGCGCGCGCAGCTGTCCGCCGCAAGCTGATGGTCGAAAGACGGCAGAAAGTATGTCGACGGCGTTGTAAACTCGCTATCTCCGCGAGTCTTGAGTGCAGCGTATAGCCGCGAGACTCGAATCGTTTCGCCTCTTCCCTTCCCTCTCGTCGTCGCTGCCGTGTGTCTATATATACATGTATACACGTATGTACTGTACACACATATATATATACACGCAAAACTGCGCCGACAAGATGCTGCCGCGAAGAAGTCTCGCGAGGGCAAGTCGCCTCTCCCCCTCCCCCCTCGCCGCAACGGCTTCTTTTTCAAACTTTTTGGCGGGAAAAGTCGCGGCCGGCGCGCGCAGCTCGTACACCACGGATACAGCCCCGCATACCTGTACAAGCCTATTTCTATGTGCGGCGTATACACACGCACTGTATACACACACATATATAGCTGTCGTCTTGGCGACGAGCCGCGGCGCTGCTCACCCCTGCTACTGCTGCTGCTGCGGGCGGATGTCGACCGGAAAATAACTGCCGGCGCCTCTTAAAACTTACATATTTTATGTATCACGCCGGCCTGAGTTCTGAATAACTTTCTCCCGCGGCGCGCGGGCGGCGGCTTTCCTCTTTCCGCGGCTCCGGCTTCTTTCGCGCTCCTCGAGAGCTTCGTCCTATATATATATATATACCGATGCTGCAGCGCGTCTTTTCGTCGCCACGCGACTTTCCGCTGATTGGCGGCTCCTGATATGCTCCGTATACCTTTGTATATGTAAATAGACGTACGTATGCACCTTGAACATATTACATGTGGAGAACGAACAAAGTTCTCCCTGATAAATCTCCCTTACTCTCGCGGCGCTTCGTTACTTTCGGGAGTCGCCGCTCGCCGCGCGGAAATATAGCGCCCCCCTACATCCCCTTATACCCCCGTTGAATTAAACATTCGGCCGCATCCTTCCATCCGCACGTTATAACGTACCTCCTCTATATTTAGATCGTTCTCGCGGGCCTGCTTTAAATTGCCCCTGATTTCATCGCGTGGATTACGCGGCGCGGGGAAAAATAATTCAAAGCCAGAACTATTCGCGCGAAAAATTTTCTCGAAGGCGCACCTGCCGGACCGGTTTTTTTCTCGTTCCTCAGGTCATTCCGAAAGAGCGGAAGCTCGCGTGTACGGCCGATCGTACAGGGTACACTTTTTTCAGGAACGAAAACGACTCGAAAAACGAGATATAATTAACAAAAGGAGAATTCGTAGATTTTTTTCTCGAAAACTATGGACTTTTATAAAAATTTCGTTACAACGAAAATGTAACAAAATTCATAAAAAATGCTCTTAAATTTTGTTCAGATTTTTTCCGAAATTTCGATTTTTTTGGATTTTCGGAAAATCAAAAATTGTATCGGATCAGTCCGAAAAAAGTTCAGAGCATTCTTTCATGAATTTTAAGACATTTTCGTTCTAATGAATTTTTATAAAAGTGTATAGTTTTCGAGAAAAAAATCTATGAATTCTCTTTTTGTTAATTATTTCTCGTTTTTTCGAGTCGTTTTTGCTCCGGAAAAAAGTATACCCTACGATAGGCCATGTAGTTTTTTCTCTTCAGAATGACCTAAGGAACGAGAAAAAACAGGTTTGGTAGGTGTGCCTTCAAGAAAATTTTTTGCAACTTTTCCGTCCCCGTTGTTTCCGAAATTTCCTGGATACACTCATACGTGTGATTCGTTACAGTATGCGCGCGCTCAGAGTATATTACATAGGCTCGTATACATTTTATAAAAGACCGCGATCCCGCGTGTGAGTCGGCGGCTTCTCGAACAATAATATATAAAATACACGCGGAGTCGTTGGATCTTCGGCCAAGTGTCTTGGCTACACTGTGCACAACGTGTACACCAGAGAGTATATATAGTCTATATATATAGTTAGCCGCTTTTACTTTTGTTATTCTAGCTAACTAACCCTCGACTGAACTTCGGCATACGTATAGTTCCCGTCCTTTGATCCAGTTTTACGCTAACACAACAAACCTTACTTATTCCCAACTACCAGCTCGCGCTTCTAATTGAATCGCGTCGGTTATATATCTCCATTCAGCCGAGCGCTCGAATCGCTGTATTTCAATAGTCTTTGTGGTGTGCGCGGCAGCAGCCGCGTATATACTTGTATATCTTACCGAGGATTTAAGGATTAAGAAGACAGTTTCAACTATGTGCATATATATATATATACGCGGTGGGCCACACAAGTCAAACATTGCTGATCGATGATCCGATTTGAACGTACGCGTACATAGAAACTCCAGAAATTCCGGCGCTTCACGCGACGAAAGAGAACTATGCGAGTATGTGCGAGTGATCGATTAATTCGTTGTCTGATTGGACGGTGCGGTTTCAGTTTGAGACCTATATAAGTACGCGTATTATACGTGTGCACTTATATGAATTCCTAAACTTTTATATCCGTCGTGTAGGCGCACTTATCGCTATAAACGGAGACGAGCGTGGAAATGTTGCTTTTACGCGTCCATATACATATCTGCTGTACGGGGATGTAGGAATGAGGTAAAAAAAAGCACGTAATGCCGTAAGGATAAGAGTACATACATAAAAAGCCGGTGTAAACGTCTGTTTAGGTCCGCCTATCGATGTGTACCTCGGCTACACCTCGAAAAATCCGCGAACTCGAAAATAGCGCGTCGCCAGGCCCGCGAGTTAAGTCAGCGTCGGCCTCGCCGCCCCTGAGATTTCGTCGAGAGACAAATAGCTACTACGGCGATGCATAAAATCTATTGCTCCGCTGAAAAAGTTGTTTCAGAGTATAGGTGGGGGTGCGGCCAAAGAGGCGTCGCGCACTCGAATATCAGGAGAATGATCCAGGCGACGACGATTCGGCCCGCTGTAATCGGGTGATAAAAAGAAAGGTGCGCGGGGGGGAGAGCCTCTCGCGCTAGCGTAAGGAGCGCGAGAGCGTGAATATTCCGGGAGGCGACGAAAGCTTGCTTTGGCAACCGAAAAACGTCGTAAAGCGTCTCTCTCTCTCTCTTCTTCTCGCTCGTGCCTCTGCAGAGCCGAGAAATTGGATTTTCGAGTACAGCCGCGTATGTGTACACACGCAGACACCCTCCCCCCCTCACCCCCACGTGCGCGCATGGATGCGTCAACTTTGCAGAGTGAGAGTGAGAGAGAGAGAGAGAGCGGAGCCGCTTCTTCAAAATGAAAATCAGAAGCGGCAAGCAGCAGAGGATATAATAAAAAAGTATGGGGGGAGGGGGTGGGTAGGAGTGACGAGTACAATAAGTCGAGCTGCGCATAGAGCAGCAGCAGCCGAGAGAGAGGAAGGGATCGCGGGAGCCGGATTGTTTTAGTTTCGCCCTCGCGAGAGTGTGTATAGAAGCCGGCGAATGGTCATTGTCGCTGCAGTGTGTTGCGCGCGCGTGCGCGCGGGAGTGAGCCGGGGCGCGAGACAATAACGGGAAAGAGACCGTAACACCGTGTAACACCGATAAAACTATATACGCCGCGCGAGCGCTGTATATGCTTTCTTCTCTCGCCCTCTCTCTCTCTCTCCCTCTCTCTGCGCGCTCGCGCGAGATGAAATGAGCTGGCAATAAAACTCGGAATGCGCCGGCGATGCATATAAGTTTCCATTTGTTTCAATTTGGCGACGCGCTGTTTTCCCTCTCTCTCTCTCCCTCTCTCTCGTGCGCTTTTCTGCGTGGAGAGGGAGAGAGAGAAAGGGATAAAGAGAGAGAGGGAGAGAGACTCGAAAAAACTGAGTCTCCCGACTCAACGTCGCCCAGATAGCATTCACCGACAAAAACTCATTTTGCTGATAAGAAATCGCCGCGCGTTTAAGCTCCGCGAGTCGTATAACTGCGTTCCGCTAGAGCGACTTCTTCTTTATCCCTCACTCTCTCTCTCTCTCTCTCTCTCTCTCTCTCCTCTCGTTCGTTTTCCTTTTTCGCTCATTGTCGCGCGCGTCGCGCCGAGAGCTATACGGAGATGGCGAGGGTCGCGCCTGCTTATAATACGCGCGCGGGGGAGTCGAGTGGCGACGAGACGTGGGGGGAGGGGAGAGGGGGAGGGCAAGGCACGCTGAAATTAGTGATGCTCAACTGATTTGATAAAGCGCAGCAGTGCGATGAAAAGGAGTCGCTTTTACGAGGCGCAAATTTCACCCGACGACGACTCGCCCGTATAGCCTCTGCAGAAAGCGTAAGCCTGCTATTGCGGCGATAGGCTAATTCTAATTGAATCGTCGAGGATAAGACGCTATAGAGATACGTTTACCACTCTTTTGGAGGGTCTGAGGGTGAATGTACAGTCGGCTGCAGTCGAGGTGGATGATCGACGAGGGGAGGCTTTTGTTGCTTAATTAACGTTGCGCGATGAAGATTGAGCTGCCGATTGGTGAAATTTTGATTGCTGGGAGCGTAAAAACTCGAATATTGTTGAGAAACTTTATCTGCGTTATTCGATTTTTCTTATCATGAAAATTCAATCAAAGTTTTCGACAAGCCACATAACCATTAGTGGATATAATCTCAGTCAGATTTGATCGAAAAATTCTATTAATGATTATTCACTTTCACTTGATTTTTGAAGCAAAATTTTTATCTATACTCATTTGGCAAAGATACGATCTTACAGCAAGGAAATAATAAATAATGTACACGCGATCTCTGTTTCTTGCGCGTAGAAAATGAATCTATAATCTCAATCTATAGATTAAAACCGAATCAATTGAATTTATAATGAAACGATAGAAATATGAATGTTACTTTCGTTCAAAGTAATGAACGAGCTCTGCTCGTACGATTGGAATAATTCTGACGTATTTTGGATCCTTCAACATGATTTGTTAATGCGCGTAGTCATTTCGCACAGACTAAAATAGCGATCCTCACATCGTTTGCATCAATTTTGATTAAATATGCGTATACAGAGTCACACTGTTGAACAATGTGGGAATCATTAGCTCGTTTCGTCTGTTCTTGCAAACGTATCTCGCGCACACGGATTTGTCAATTTTCGCAGACTTGTTCTTAACTCCTTTGGCGCATTTCTGTACACGCGATAGAACAATATTTCAGAAAATACAACTAGAAGCTTTTTCTCATGTTATGATAATGCACAGAATCCAAACTATCCAAGCCCTCTTAAAGCTCTGTCGTTTAATTTTTTCGGTAATTGCATTGATCAGCTGTTTCCGTATCGACTTTAAATTCATGACAGCACCAAGACTATAGTTACGACATCAGAAGAAGCTTTTCTTTCGATTTCAGCTGTAAGCAAATTATCCACTACATTCGGTTTCTATCAAATTTCTAATGAAAAAATAATTGCTCTAATCTGACAAGTGTCGAGTTTCAAAAAATATCCATACAGCTGTTCAAGACGACACAGCTCCCGACGCTTTCGTCAATCGATTCACGTCTTCCCAAGGTATATGAGCCGTCAGTGTAGAGTAAGGAGGCGCGACACTCATAAAACTCGGCAAAACTTTCTTAAGATCATTAAACTCGAGACTGAACAGAAGGCAGTCGTATATAACGACAGAGCCTCGCACGACAGGTCGTTACAGTCGGTTAAATTTTTTAGTATAAATCATCCGAAAATCGCGAACACTCGCGCCGATACTCGTCGACTTATATATACATAACGGCCGTGGAATTCGCTGATCCACGCGCCTCGAGGGTCGAAGCTCAACATTCAATCGATTTCGGAAAAATGGAATTTGCGAAATACCCATAAAGCGAGAGAGATGTACCGCGACAGCGGAAAATTTTACAACGCGAATAAATTACATCTCGCTCTGGACGTTCCTTGAAAAGGGACGCGGCCGCGGAATCCGATCGACATTGATACTGACTTAAACAAGAAATGCCCGGCTAAGAATCCATAAGTTCTCCTTTCTCTCTCTCTCTCTGCTCGGGCTCCTTGGAATTTCGAAATTGAATGCCGATATTATTCGATTGTAGAGAGGGACTGCGCAGCGCGCTCCAATTGAGAAATTCCAGCGCGGATGATCTCGCGGAGGATATCGCTTGCGCATATATACACACTGGCCTTTCACGTATATAGCGCGCGGGGAGGTACGTAGGTATGTCTGACCGGTTGCCATCTCGGGTCCGGTGCCGCGGCAGTTCCTTCAGGATTTTATTTTGCCTCATTACCTTAACGTCGTCGTCGTCGTCGTCGTCGTCGTCGCTGGACTGCACGTACGCGCGGCTCGCCGCAGCCCACCTCTACGCCCTATAACTATATCTGTATATTCCATAGCTGTGTATACATGTATGTGCGGGTATAGGAAGAGGGAGAGACCGCGAAAGACACGCTGCACTGCTGACTCCGGACCGGCTACTACTGCACATTTTGCACTTTTCCTCTCTCACGGCTAGCTGCGCGCACAGGCGGACTTGGCTCGATTTCTTCCGAGCGCGGCGCCCCCCCCCCCCAACGCGCCTTTGTTCCCGGCGCGCCCGACCTCGCAGTCGTCTTCGTCGTCGTTGTCATCTGGACCACGCCTCGACAGACGTGATCCTTCCGAGGATGTTATTGCCTTTTTGGCTCGAGCGATCGTTCGCCTTAATGCCTTTTTATATGCATTATTTATATTGCTGCGCTCTCGGGGTATTTCATTTTTTCGATTGTCAGCGATATTTTCAGATTTCCGTCGGTTTGATTTGAAAATTTTTTGGCTTAGAACGGATTTGGTGGGTAGCTGAAGGAAAAATCAATTTTGTTGGAGTCGCGTCCGCTCTTATCATATTCGTATGATTGCATTCTTTTAGGAAGGAAATGAAAGGGTGACGGGCTTGTGTATCAGGATCTTTGATAACAGATTTCGTATTGTGACGTGGGAGGATGCGAATTGTTAATTATTAGTTTAAGTATTTTGAATTGTTGATTGTAAGTTTAATTATTTATCGAAGTCTTTGGTTATCGTAAAGGTTACATTCCCACAACGCTGAGTTGGCGTACTGTACGTGTCTGACCAATCCCGGGAATATCTACTGCGAATACCTACACCTTGTAATTGAAATGTTTACTGACGTTCTTTGTTTCTACAAATTTTCTTTAATGGGATTTTAGATAGTTCTCAATAAGGAATCTGGAAATTGTTGCTCTTTCATTTTTTTTTATAAAATTCTTTTCATAAATTTTTTTTTATCAAATTGTTCGCAAAGAAAACTGTATGAAGGTTCGATATTTGCGGGAAAGTCGCTGCGATTCAATTAAATAAAATAGAATTTCAACAGAGAACCTTGTCGATAAGATTATTCTTATTATTAATTTTGTTTTTATAGAAGTATTGAGATTTAGACAAACTTGTTAGTCTCTAAACTATCGAATTTTAAAGTGCATAGATTTGAAACTTTTTCATTTTCCGCTCTCTACATTATTTTTAGATCGAAATTCTACAACCGTTTCTTAAAAAAGAAAAACAAATGCACATTATTTATCATATCCATTTCAACCGTATATACGTCCCGTGAAATAATCATACGCCAACTCTTATCGTTTCTTCCATCCTCAAACGGGAAACTGCTCGTCCAAGCTTAATTTAATCGACGAAATTCATTCCTCCCAAAAATAGACACGTGCGCATCCGTCACTGCAGCGGCACTCCTCCATTTTTAACGAAGCAACTCGTCTCGCTTCGAAATCAGAATAAAATATGTACAATCAAGGCGTTGAATCGTATAACAGGCCGCTGCTCGGATTTTTTCGCTGATTCTCCTCTCAACTCCCCACACACACACACGCGCACACACGCACACCCTCGCACTCGATCGATTTTTCTAACCCACACGAAAATACGCGTACAGCAGCCAGCCGTTCTCGCGCGCAAACACACGGCCACACGCGCGCGCGAAACTACTGCAAAAGAAAAAGAAGAAACAGCGGCGTGCACTTTCCATCGTTCCGCGCTATGTGTGTGTGTACAGGGAAACGAACGATGGACCGAAAAAAAAGAGAAGAAAAAAGCGCGGCGCGCGCAGTGCGGTGGCGCACTCCCCCTGCCCCGGCTCTCCGCAACAATCGGAAAAATACGAAGGGAAAAAAGAGCGAGAGCTGCGCGCATTCTAAATATCCCGCGCCGCGCCTCCATAACCATTTGTCACAATTTAAAGCCGATATAAAAGTGCGGAAGGGGGATATATCCCGCGCGTGCGGCAGAGCCGCGAACGAGAGGCCGGTGTATGGTGTAGGCGAGAGTGCGGGATAAAACAAAAAAAAGGGGGAGATCTCCGGCCGTTCGAGCGAATAAACTATTATCCCGCGGACGCGGGAGTCGCGCTGTTAACCGTAACGCACGACGCGGCTGCTCGCGGATTAAGCAGCGCGCGGCCTCTCCCTCTCTCCCTCTCTCCAGGTGAAAATCTCCTTTGCGAGATATTCAGGCTCCGTGTATTTCTCTATTTTTCGCTCTTGCTCTCTCTTCCCTCTTACTCCCATTCGCGCGGCTTTTTCTCCACGACTACGACTACGACGACGACGACAGCTGCGCACTCGGTGTCTCTTTCGCGCGCGTATACGGAGGATTATACGCCTCTCGAGCGCATACACAGTGCCGCGCGAGAAAATAGAAATCTCTTGAGCTTGGCTAATAGCCTCTCCCCCCCCCCCGTCGCCTACCTCGCCCTCGTCGCGGCTTTCGGCTAATGGGATTTTAGGTAATTTCGAAACAGCCCTCGGACTTTCCTCTTTCGCGTCGACTTCTCGTTTACCGACGAATCGAAACGTTGATTCGCCGGGAGAATAACGAGGGAGAGAGAGAGAGAGAGAGACTTTTCTGCAATGCGATTAATTAAAATGAAAAGGATCGCGACGAGAAGGGATTAAAATCATATTTTCGATGTGTATGGATCGTAACGTGTAGTATTGATAGGAATAATTTCAAAATTTTTTATGGAAGGCACACCTACTAGATCTATATTTTTTGGTTTCTTAGGTCATATTGAAAGAGAAAAAACTCGCGTGAACGATGAATCGTAGGGTATATTTTAAGGAGCAAAACCGACTCGAAAAATGAGAAATAATTAATAAAAAATGAATTCGCAGATTTTTTTCGCGAAAACTATGGACTTTTATAAAAATTTCATTAGAACAAAAATGTCTCAAAATTCATCGAAGAATGCTCTGAAATTTTTTCAGATTGATCCGATACAATTTTTAATTTTTCGAAAATTCAAATAAGTCTTCGATGAATTTTAAGACATCTTTGTTTTAACGAAATTTTTATAAAAGTCCATAGTTTTCGAGAAAAAAATCTATGAATTCTTGTGTTTTAATTACTTCTCGTTTTTTCGAATCGTTTTTGCTCCGAAATAAGTATATCCTATGATTTGCCATTCAAGCGAGTTTTTTTTCTTTCAATATGGTCTAAGGAATGAGAAAACATAGATTTAGTAGCTTCAATAAAAAATTTTACAATTTTCTGAGGTGAGTTATTTCCACTATTTCGTGGATTAGCGCATATGTACTTACTGTTCCACAGAGAAAGTACTCTCAAATTTTTAATCTTCTTACGATCTTCATCCCTCTAATATCCTTGAAGTCGTTATTTGACTCGAATGCCTCGTAGTGGCTTAATTTTAAGTAGCTCAGAGCCAGAAATCATTCTTAATTATAGAAAAAATTAAGCTCTTCCCCGAGCATCCCGAGTGAAATTATGACTAAGAATTTCGGAATTCTAATTGGTTTGCAAATACTGTATTTTTTAAAACATTGAAGCATTTATACCGAAGATTTTATAGTATTTATCCTTATCAATATAAATTGAAGACACACAATACAACATACAAACTTAACGCGTATTTACGATAAATGATAAAGTGACTGTAAAATGCTCAAATCCTAATTAGTGTACTACGAAGAAATTCTGTTCAAAAGTAACTTCTAAACGTCTAACACCCTCAAACATAACTAAGCATCCAAAATTATGCTTCTCCGCAAACGTACCACTGAAAATTACAGTCTGCCCCCCCCCCCCCAAACGAATAACATGCAACACCCAACCCATAAATCATACAACCTACACGCAATCAAGAATTCATACACACTCAAAACTTTTTCATCGCCATCTCGACCGTGCAAATTCGCCGCGGTTCACCCTCGACTCTCTCGCAGATGCTTCCCGCGCGTATAAGGACGTATACCGCTCGCGGAAAACAAATCGCGAACCGCCAGGGCGAGAGAGACAAAACATCGTCGTACACAAAACAATCGCAGCGTTTTAACATTCCGGTGGCGGCGCCGGGCTTCATGACGCGGAAGAGCTCGCGCGTCATGCTTATACCAGCGGGGGAGGAGGGGGGGGGGCATCGAACAACGGGCTCGAGGGTGGGGGTTGCGGTCTGTCGCCGGGATTTTCATAAATGCGCGGCGCACGCAAAAATCCTCGGGCTCGCATGATGTGTTATATACGCGTGTGTCCCACAGAGCGCAGATCTCTCGCGGCCGCACGATTGCCTCGTTTTGGCGCTCTTTGCGTTGCCGCAGCTGCTCTGGCCGCTGTGATATTATTATAATTTCACGCTGGCGTTCTCTCTCTCTCTCTGCCTCTCGTTCGCTTTATCGGGAGGGCCTCGCGCGCGCGTGTCCGCTTCTATAGCGCTCGTTTTATTAACGCACGCGACGCGGCCGTCGGATTATTTGGAATTTCCCGCCCCCGCTTTGTTCTGTTCGTGTAATTTGAATTTCGTCGATCTGCTTCTGGTATTTTTGTTCTTTCCGATTTCTCTCAAGCGGGCGACGCTTTTTTTCAACCTTGTACGTAATTGTGTGTATGCGTAAACTCAATTAATGTATGAAACTTGGCCGAGAGCTTGTGTAAATAGAAGCTGAGTGTGCCGATAAGCAGCAAAAGTTTTAATAAAGTATATGAGAAAATACGTCAAAATAATTCAGATAATTGCAGTGGAAATCGACCAAAACAAATCTTGCGAGACTCGTCTGGGAAAATGTGTTGCAAGTGTGCACAAAAGTTCACAAAATGTCTGAGCTTTTGAAATTAGTCGATCTTTTTTGTCTACGATATTTTTTAACAAAATGACGGCGGTTTTTGTGAAACAGCGTGATGTTAAACTTTGTCGTGAGCGCAATGTTAAATATGATTTTTTTTTCTCGACAAATATTACCTTAACGAAAAAATGTTGTAGAATAAAAAATGCTTAAAATTACTCAAAGAATACGTATGAATTTTTGAAAAAATTTTTGAGCAAATTTAAAAATTTTCAATTTTAAAAATTCATACGTATTCTTTAAGTAATTTTAAGTATTTTTTATTCTACAACATTTTTTCGTTAAGGTCATGTTTCTCGAGAAAAAAAATCGTGTTTAACATCACCCTCACATACCAAAGTTTATCTACTATAAATGAAATTCCTTCTCCCTCTAAATTTGGATTGAAAAAACGCCTAAAAAACGAAATTTTTTAAAAATGTTTAGACAAATATCTAAGTACCGAAAAATATTGATTCGATTTCGTGAGAACACTATTTTTTTCGTGTTCTAGGAGTCCTATAGAAAAAAAAAACTGCTGTCTCAGACAAGTTTGTGGTCGATTTCCGCTTCAATTATCTGAATTATTTTGTCGTATTTTCTCATATATACATGCATATATAGGTATGCATGTACTGGCGCGCGTGTTTTGAAACGCTCGCGTGCAAACGATGCTAACAAAAAGTTTACTCTTGCCAAATGAGTTTGAAAGAGTTAAATAAGATCAGCTTCGCAGCGCAAGGAGTCTCTCGTTTTCATCCAGACGGAGAGCATAAGTTGTAATATTTTTGATTACCAAGAAAACTGCGAGGACACTTTTTTTCTTTTCAAATTAAACTAAACTAGTCGTTTTTTATTTTCATTACATTGAGGCAGAGCTGCACTCTCGGAAACGCTCTCTTTTCAACGAAAAGGGAATAATCTTGAATGGCTTGTCAAAAGGAAAAATCCTTTTGAAGTAACAATATTCTTCTTCATTTAAATGGCTTCTATTTGCTTCAAGTCAATGCACTTCACTTTAAAAGGCTCTGCGTTTCTATGACAAATATATTTTATTTATTTATTTATCCATTTCGAGCTTGCGGCCCTGGAACGAGAGCTCGGTTGACGTAAATAAAAATCTCAACCAGATGACTTCCATTTCTTAGTCCGACGTCTCCTGTGACTGTGGTTAACATTCAAAAAGTATATGCCTGGCTTTTGAGCTTTATCGATCGGCATAATGAATAATGAATTTAAGAAAATATTTACATTGATATTTTAAAAATTTTGAAAATTTTGAAAATGAGCGCAATGTTTAAAATAACACTTGCAGTTATATACATTGGTTTACCTAAGACATATAGCATTTCATAATATACTCTCCATAAACAAAAAATTGGAAGCTTTATGAGTTACGTATAATGTACTGGAAAAAATTATTATGTAGTAATTAAATTTTGTCGGTCGACAGAATGTTAAATTGAATTAAAGCCAAATATACGAACTACAGAGAATGAGTTGAATTTCTTTCTTTCAAAAAATATTGTTAAGATTGAGTTAATTTGCAATTGGAATCCGGCGTTGAAAACATTTTGTCTCTCGCTGCAGGTTCCACAGCTGCTTTATGTAGTTTTTTACGGTCTGTCGTCGTTACGTATCGTATTTTAATGAGAGAGCATGAAAATACTCTCAACGCTACGAAGTGACATGGTAAAAGAGAGCTGAGCGAAGAAGAAAGAATATGAGATACTGTTTTCTGCGCTTGAATATTTTCTCAAAAGGAGTGCGTTCAAAATCCTTTGTGCATCGATATCCTGTGCGCATGTTATATTAATTATATTAGATTAATTACTTTATCCGTCCACGATCCATCCATCCGTCCGTCAATTAATCCGTTCATCATCGTCATCATCGTCATCATCGTAATATAAATTGAAGAAGCAATCTAGTGAAAAACACTGATGCTCGGTCAAAATTTCAAAACTCGATCGATATCTTGAATAATTTGGATGGCCTGAAGATGAGAATCAGCGCTGATGGCACACGTATACTAAAGTATTCTTTTACATTATTGATTAAGTGCAAAAATAAGTATATAAACGTATTATGATAAAATTTAATGTCTAATTGTCAAATCATTTGTTCCCTAGAATATGTACAGAATGGTATATGACAATAGCCGCTATTCGGCAGATATGTACAAACATAGCGACAAATCGTCCGTCGATGTCGACGCTATTTGCAATTTGTTGATTTTCTCTAACAGCCATCACGGGTCATGTTATTCAGCGAGACTGATTTTGACAAAGTCACGGATTTTTATTTAGCGCGAATCTGACTTTTTTGCGTGAAATACGTAAAAATCAGTTGATTGCCGTTAATTAGAGAGCCACGAAATGCGTTTCATCACAAAGAAAAAAGTTTATTCCAAACGCGCTTTTTTGGTGAAAAGTCTAATCTAAATGATGGGATCGATAGAAGAGGGCATGTGCTATCTATAAGTATACAACCGGAATTTATAGATATATGTCGAATTTCAAAAAATAAATGCACTATTCTTTGGTCTAGAATTCGCAAAAAAAATTTTTAAGCTAGAGCTTTCGGACCAATGGGACTTTCTTCTGTAAGCCAAAAGATGATGAAGAATGCTGAGGAACACGAGAAATATGGAATATGAAAATTTAATGCAGGGAGGCATATGGAGGAAAAAGAAAAAATCGTCTATTCGGATTTTTATTATTTTTTTTTAAACGGGCATAACTTTTGATCGGAATATCGAATCTTGGTATATTTTTATTTAAATCAAAGCTTTATAAAAATACTTTATTATAGTGTAATTTGAAATTTTATTGGTGCCTCGGAAACATTCGTAATTGTTATTATTCCAGTGTTTTGACGCATTAATTTTCTGTAAAAAAAGCGTATAATGGCTCAAAAATATGGTTCCTAGTAATTTTTCCCATGTTCCTTTGCACTTTTGACTATCTTTCGGCTCACAGAAGAAAGTCTGATCAATTCGAAATCTCTAGCTTTTAAAAAATTTTTTCGATTTCTAGACTAAAGAAAAGTGCATTTTTTCATTGAAATTCGACACATGCACTTTTAACGACATTTGATTATAAATAAAAACGTTCAAGAAAAGATCAAGTCTACTGCGGCAAAACGCGGCAAATCCATAAATACAGTTTTTTGATTCTCGAGAGTTAAAAAAAATGTCTATATCTACAATATTTACGAGGCCTTTTGTTTCTTATTCAGTCTTCCACAAAACGCCAAAAATATAGTGATCCTCCAAAATCAAAGGAGTAGCGACATCGATGTTGCATTGATATTCCCGTATAATTTAACATATATCTGCGTACTTGAAATACATATGCACATAATACGGAACATGTAGTACATTATTTTTTAATTTCGATATCCCAAAAACTAAATTAATTTCCCAGATATCCTCCCCCCCCCCTACATACTAATACGCAAACTTATGCACCGCCCACCAAAAGAATCACGTGCTCAGACTGCCTAAAGCTGAGGGATAGTCGATTTCTCGACTTCGAAAAAAAATCTACACAGACGCGCTTCTGGATTTCAGCAGCGCGCGTCGCGTCGCTCTCCTGCCGCGCTGCCGCAGCCGGAGAGAAGCTTGAGCGTGAAAAGCGATAGAGGCGAGCCAACGAACAAAAAGAAGGTGTAACGAGGGGGCGGGGGGCAGGAAAAACTGCGAAAAAAGCAGTAGCAGCAGCAGCAGAGGCGCTGAACAAAGCGCAGGGCGAAATCGACGAGCTGCGCCCATCGCTCGCTTTCCTTCCATTAAAGGAACTCATCGCGCGAATATCGCACTGCTGCTGCCGGTGTGTGCCTATCAAAGCCCGAGAGCCGCGTCATCATCAGCTGTAGCGCTCGCGGGCTCGACGCGACGCGGAAAAGAGATCGGCCCGCGCGAGCGCGCGGTTATCTCGCATCCGGCTTTGCTCCGGAGGGAGAGACAGAGAGAGAGAAAGAGAGACAGAGACGAAGCGCGAAGCGATCCGCGAAACGGCTGCTGCTGCTGCTGCTGGTACTGCCGCCACGGCGTTTCATTAAAAGCGCGCCAACGGCTTCCTCTCCGCCATCGCGTGACAATGTGTCGCGGAAAACTCGCGAGATAAACAGCTGCTGCTGCTGCTGCTGCAGATGGCTTCGCGTTTCAATTCGCGCGCCGAGATAGTGACGTCAGCCGTGAGCGAACGGGAGGAGGGGGCGGGGGGACAGAAAGAGACGGGGGCGGTTTAACCTGCAGTCCCCCCCGTCAACGACGGCTGCATCTACTATCGCCTCCGATGTCGCTCCTCCTTTCGGTTCTCTGCGTTGCGCAGATTCATCGATACTTCGGTTATTTATTCAGCGGACTCGTTATTCATTGATTGCGCGTTAAATATACAGGATACGTTGGTGCCGGTAGCCACTGGAATTTTTATATATGAGGCGCTCGAGAATATCTCGTCGCGCTGCGTTTCGATGCATACTTTGGACGGAGAGGGATACCGGTATAGTTTACACTGAATTATTATTTACTGCGGTAAATTCAATTTTGTTGTATATTTCAGTGGGATTTCACCGGCTTAAGGGTACGTTTACGAAAATATTTGCAATTTTATTCGAAGAATAGTGATCGTAAGCAAAAAAAAAAAAATTAAAATTGTTGTGATGCATTACAGTTTCAAGCTGTAATGCAGCCAAATTGTCACGTTATAATAATATACGTATTAGCGATATACACACAAAAGACTTATTATTCTTATTAATAATTATTAATTTTTATGAATTAGTAAAGATTAATCTATTTCTGCAATGCAACATAGATCTATTTCATACGCTTTGATACACACATAGTCGATGCTAAAATTTTACAGCATAAAAGCCTTCTAAAATTTTTATCAAATCTAAGGAAAGAAATATCTGAGGAGGATAAATAAATTACCTGATTTTCGGCATTATCAAAACACAGTAACCGAAACGCTCGCGTTTTCGAACGATATTCTCTGGCTACGCTGGTCATATGTGAATCAGTTCGAACAATTACCGCGCGGTGGTGTTTGTACTCAATTAGCATCGACTACAAATACGTGCGGTCCCCCCGATGAAACCAGATTCTCGTGCTCGCGACTATCAAAACATCGAGAACCCAAGACTCGATCCCTTGGCTCCGGATATAGTTTTACGAGGAAACCGCTTTCGAATAGATTCGAATATAACATGAAAAATGAAAAAAAGCAGATTTACAATTTTATGCATACGTACAATGTGAAACGATAGCGGATGATAAATATTTGATTTTATTGTGCATAATACGTTTTCCTGATTTCATTCGCGAATTAAGATACGTTTATTAACTCTATTCGCTATAGTCGACCTCATCGTTTACAACGATATATTCAGATTTGGCTGAATATATACGTATACATAAACCGTTTTGGGCGATATAAACTAAGTGGAAATACTTGATGCTCATATCGGCGATATCGGATGCGTCGTATTGTAATACGTCTCTGAATCATATACGCTACGAGCGAGAATAAGATAAATGAAATTATACGTATACAGTGTCTCTCTCCCTCACCCTCTGGCTTCATTTTCCATAATTATCGCGAAAATTTATACGCGGCTTTTTATTAATTTCCACGTGTCATTCGACCCCCCCTCCACCCCCTCCCCTGTAATGCACACTCGTGAATCGTGATGTGTGGGCAATCAAGCGCAACAACGACATTCATTTTCGTTTAAAGCCCAAGCCCCGACAATATAAACTCGAAACGACAACTCGTTCGTTCGTCTCGGCGAGCTATATACCAACACTTCGCTCGATGTGCACGTGTACACACACACACACACACATATATATACACATATAGAAGGGTGAGGGTGAGGGGGATGGGGGGGGGGGGTGGCGGTGGAGTGAGCGAAGACGAGGAAGAGCGATTCGACGATGAGTAAAACCCCGGGTTAAAGTAGTGCTTCGCATTTCTGAAATGCCTCCGCACAAATATTTCCGGAACATGCGCGCGCGCCGCGGCGCTGCACACTAGGATTTTTCTGAAAAATTCATAGCTCGAGGCTTTGCGTGAAGCGCTCGCGCGTCTACAGTTATACACCCTGCGCGCGTACATACATATACATAAATATATATACAATATACATATACATATATATATATACGTCTGTGTGTAGTACGAGCGCTTATAATGCTGCAGCGCGGGGCGGCCGGCTGGTACTTTGGAGAAATTCGCCGAGGAAATAATAACAACGTAAAAATTGTACTTGCCGCATTGGAAATAGCGAGTCCGAGGTATAGCGAGCGCGCGGCGGGTGCACAAACATCCATCTTCCTCCTTTTTCGTCCCCCTCCCCGCCCGGCCTCCGAGCGAAGCTTTTCTCGACTCGTATAAAGCTCGTCTCGCGCGCTCGACTCCCCCGCAGCCATTTAAATGACATTGTGTGCGCCAAAACCGCGAGAAAAGCGCAACCTGCGCGTATGTGCGCATCGAGTCGCGCTTAATAAGCTCGGCGAAGAATCCAGCTCGAATGCGCGATGCGCTATATATGTATATACATTGCCGGAGCGGCTCGACTTTTCCGCCGTGCGGTCGCCGTACGTCCGATATACCCATTACATACGTGGCGCGTATTTTTACGGCGGTCCCGCGCGTACGAGCGCGCGGATGTAAAATTTTAAACTGCGCGCGCTCTCTCTCACTCTGCGTGCAACGCGTAGTGGGAATAAAAAAAAATTTTTTTTTTGTATCCAAACCCGCTACGCACTTGCGCGCGGCGAGTGACGACCGCCGCGGCGAGCGAAATTTCGCGCGCGCGAGAGACGACCGAAGAGCAAAGACAATAATTTCATTCTCGCGAATCCGCGTTCGGACGTTCGATTACGCGCTTGGAATTTTATATATATAGGTATACGTATGCAGCTGTGTACGAGGATTGCTGACCTGTGTATACATATATATATATATATACGTTATTTCGAGAGAGCACTGCAGAGCACGCGAGCAGTTCATCGTTTGTATCAACAGCGCGGCGCGCTTTGATTTGATTACTCCCGACTTCTTCCAATAATTCATTAACTTGTTTTCGAGCTCTCCTAGAAAGGCAAACAAGTTTTTATATTCATATTCAATATAACTCGCGGAGCGGCGCGCTGCGCGTTTATGTACGCATACGACGGATGCAGTTGCGCTATTTCGGTGACTGCTGAATCGGAAAATGTATGTTGGGGATGCCGTCGGGAGAGAGGATTCAAAAAGCCGGCTGTTTGCTCAGTGCTTGGAAAGTGCGCGATGCAATCTTCCGTGACATTTGATGGAGGGAGATAGAGAGAGAGAGGGGGGGATGAAAGAGCTTGATTCATTATTCTTTTTACTCAATTGCATATAACTAATTTCCTCGAAGAGGAGGGGCTTACATCGAGAAAAATGTTTCATTAAAAATTGGTAGAATTTTTGTAAACTAGAGAAGATGGACTTCAACTGCAAGCAATTTTTGCTGCACTCTGCGTGTAAGTAAAACACCAACAGAAATGAATGAAGTCTCTACTTCGAAGTTACTTTAACGTTTACTCGCCCATTTTTCTTAATATTTTGATATTTTTAGGATGCCGATTAAAAATTGTTGCTTAACCTATACGTAAACTACAATAACAATACATTAATAACGTAAATTTTAGTGATCCATACAAGTAACCTTGTGCATATAAAGTCGGATCATTGCGCACTCGAGACATACCAATCCCAGCCATTTAATTGCGCGTACATCGCCACGGATTCAGCATCGCGTAAGTAGTACACGTCGGTGTACCGACAGACAGTACTCGTCTCGTACACTCTCCACCTCGTCGTTTCCTGGGCGCACCAGTCGAGAGCGGCGACCCCTGAACGAGGGGGGGACAAAATAAAAATGACAGGGTGTTCTCACGCGCAGCGTTCGACTGCTGTTTTTTTAGCCGGCGCTCGACTGCGTCGCGTTCGATCTCTCCCCCCCCCCCCCCCCCGCGCGAGCTGCACAAAGCGAACAATCAAATAACGGCCGCGCACCCGCATATTATGATATGCCAGTGAGCTCGAGATAACCGGCGGGGGAGAAAGATCGACGGAGGGAAAGTGATAACGCGGCTGCGACTCGCACTGACGAGCGCGCGATAAGAGGGGGTAGCGAGGGGGTGGGGTTGAAAAATAAAGCGGCTAAAGACAGATAAGAGAAAAACAAAGAGTTGAAAGGGGGATCGGTCGAGGAATCGCTTCGATCGATCGCACGAGGGGGTGGAAAAAAATTTCGGGGATGCAAACATTTTTGGATGAGCCCAAAACGCAACGAAGGCAATCCCTCCAAGTGGCTTTGCGAATAGCTACCTGTTGTCGTGCGGCGTATATAAAATGCGGAAATCCCGGGAGTTGCTATTGCGAGAGCGCGCGCGCGCGCGCAGTGATGGATTGGAGGGGCGTGCGAAACCCTCCTAAGTCAAACCGACCGCTGACGAATTGCGAGACATTGTCGCCCTTTCCCTCTCTCTACCCTCTCCCCCTCCCCCTCTCTCGTGTCTCTACACAATTATAGCCCCACAGTCGTATACACCTACAGCTAGATACTGTATACTCTTTCTCGTCCTTTGCAGCGTCGACGCCGAGTAATTTAATTTCCTGCAGCTCGTGATTCAATTGTTTCCGGAGAGAACACTATCTCTCTTTCTCCTGTATATATACATGTATACGCTCTTTATACGCGAGACGCTTCAATGGATTTTCCTCCTGCAGTCCTTCCAGTCGACCCATTTTTTTTCTCTCTCTTCGCCACCACCCCCCCCCCTGCCCTTCGTCTTTTTGAGTGGCCTCTGCTTAGTCGCAGAATAAACGACGATTAATATGTGTTGCGCTCTTGCGCCGGAGGCTTCTAACGAGGGATTAGTCTCTATTTCTCCGACACGGGGCCTCCTCTATTCTTTTTCTTCCTTTCAAAGCAGGGATCGCGGCGACTTACGCGGTCGAATCAGTTTGAATAAAAATTTAACTAACGCGCGCTAAGCCGCCCACTCGAGGACTAAGCGTTTTCGTCTCGTTTTTTTTTTAATGTTTGTTTTTTTATTTAATTAACGTCGATTTTCTCGTTTCAGGTAAGCCAATTTTTCATCCGCCATTACACGCGTGTGTGTGTGTGTTTATGGCCTAGTTGCGTGAGTAATGCATGCAAAATATATATCAAAATATATTTAAATATTTGTAGAGCTTTGTTCTGAAGTGTAAACAGACCTATTTTTGCGAAATAAATTGTTGTTGTAACTATGAAATTTGGGATTAGCAGTAAGTGGATTATGAAATAATTCATTATGATTAAAAAAAAAATTGTTTTTGGATTCGTCGAGGTACTAAACAAATATGTGAGCCGAGTTGATCATATGAATATTTACTGCTACTTTAATAATTAAAAAAAAAAACAGGAGGCAGTTAGTATCCGTTGAGCGAGTTACATTATATTATACACTGAAACAATTTGATTAGAAGTCTAAAGTTTATTATTACATAATTAAATCTTTTTTTTTTAAACTACTTTTAAAATAACAGCTTTGCTTTATCAAGTACATATTTTGAAAAATAAAACTGTCTAACGAATCATTAGTGGCTTATTATTTACGGATGTTTATATCGCAGACAAATGTGTACGACGATATCGCTTTCGAATAACCAGGTTAATTCATTAAATTAGCAATTGTTTGCCTTGGCGCAGTTTTCTTGATTGGCATTAATTGCCGGCAGTTATAAACTCCAATTTACCCTTATCAATTGCACGTAGAGTCGACGCTTATATATATATACGCGTATATAGCATTTCTTAGATATATTTGAATGTGAACAACCGAGACTATATTTAACGAGTACGTCTGCGCCTACGCTCGAGGGCTTCGAGTTTAAGGTTCATCCCTCCGGTGTATAAAGCCACTTACACGAGATTTCTCGAGTCCCCGCTCCGAGCCTTGATACTACGAAATTATTAGTTAAGAGGAAAACGCGCTGTATTTAACATGCCTTTTAGCAAATTACGTAAAAGCGATACATTAAATGCGATACGTGAAACAGGATTTTATATGAATATAGTGGAATTCTAGTATTAAGATTATTAAGTATAGTATTTAGTTAGATTTGTATAAAGTCTTATATAAGTCTAACCGTGATGTTCGAATTTAGTTTGTACTCTAGATTCTTATTCAAAGATACCCATCAATAGATAATGTGAATCGATCCAAGTGAAAAGATATTATGCTGAAATTCTTATTCGATCGTCAGTGCATGGGCATAAGACACAATAACGTCATGTCCAGACGATGAAATATCAAGAACGGATCAGTCCTGCGAAAATTTTATGAGATCGCAGTTTCCGTCTCGGAGCGACAACTGGCATTAATGTACGTTCTGACGCTAAAAATTTTTTAATCATCAACGACAGACAACAGACGCTCCGTTCGCGTCGCCCAAAAAGTGACGCTTGTCTCCGCGATTGCTGACGAGACTGTCGATTCCCAAAGCGAGTCGACAAAGCCCACAAGGACACGCTCCTCATAAATACAGACACAAGTCGTATATAGAGCCGAGTTCGGTCGCGGCTTTCTCCCGTCGACTCTAAAAGCCAAGACGCAGACGAAGACTCGGAAGAAGAAGGAGTTGCCGAATGGCCATAACATAAAGCCATAGAGAGAAGTAGAGAGGTGGAGGGGGTGGAAATGTAGCGCGAGGAAAGCGCGGAAACCCCATGAATGCGCTTCCGTTTTCTTTAGGGGGCGGAGGCGCCGCCGCCGCGGCTATCCCTTTGACGCTGCGGCGGCCGCGCGTAGCATTACTCCTTTCTTCTCTCTCTCGAAAGGCGAGTCTCGGCGGGTGGGAGGGGAGGGGGGGGGGGTGTATCAAGGCGAGGGAGAAAGATCGCGAGGAAAGGAATCGGCCAAGCCGAAAGCCGAAAGCCAGATGAAAGCGGGAGACACAAAAGGGCTCTCACGTGCCGAGGTGAAAAACACAGCCGGAAAAGAAAAGCTCGACACGCGTGTATACGTATGTGTGCGTGTGTGTGGGTGTACACGTGCGTACAGGATAGACCGGCCGCTCAGCTAAAAAAGCGGACTGCGATATAGACGCATACTGCGCCGAACGCGAGCAAACAAAAGGAGTACTCGAAACAAATGCACACGCGTGTATATATATATATATATGTGTCAATCCACCCGATTTCGGAAACAACTCGCACGAGCAAGTCGCAAAATTTTGGCACGTCTACCAGGCCTGATTTTTCTCGTTTCTTAGGTAATTCTCAAAGAGAAAAACCTTGCGTACATGGCCGATCGAAGGGTATACTTTTTCTCGGAGCAAAAACGACTCGAAAAACCATAGAAATAATTAAAAACAAGAATTTATAGATTTTTTTTCTCGAAAAGTTATGGACTTTTAAAAATATTTCATTAGAACAAATGTCTTAAAATTCGTGAAAGAATGCTCTCAAATTTTTTCAGGTTGATCCAACACAATTTTTGATTTTTGGAAAATTCAAAAGAAAAAAAAAAATCGAAATTTCGAAAACCGTCGTTTAAAAATCTGAAAAAAATTTCAGAGTAGTCTTTAATGAATTTTAAGCCATTCTTGTTCTAATGAAATATTTTTCAAAGTCCATAATTTTCGAGAAAAATAATCTATAAATTCTTGTTTTTTAATTAGTTTTGGTTTTTCGAGTCGTTTTTGCTCCGGAAAAAAGTATACCCTTCGATGGACCATATACGCGAGATTTTTCTCTTTCAGAATGTCTTAAGGAGTAAGAAAAATTGGGTCTGATTAGTGTACCTTCAATCAAAAATTTTGCGACTTGCTCGTGTGAGTTGTTTCCGAAATCGAGTGGATTCGCACATATGACCAATTCTCCTAGAAAAATGCACTTTTCGGGGGTCCAGAAATCGACATTTTTTTTTAAGGTAGAGGTTTCGGACCGATCAGACTTTCTTCTTTTAGCTGACAGAAAGTCAAAAATGCAGAGGAACATGGGAAACATGGAATATGAGAATTTAACATGGGAAGGTATATGGAAAAAAAAAGAAAATTGGCTAATCGGATTTTCATTTATTTTATTTTTTTTTAAACGGACATAACTTTTGATCAGTGCATCGAATCCAGACGTATTTTTTTTAAATTAAAGCTCTTTTATTGTACTTTATTGCCGTGTAATTTGAAATTTTATTTGTACCTCGGGAACATTTGCAGTTGTTATTATTCCAGTATTTCGACGCATTGATTTTTTGTATAAAGAAAACGTAAAATGGCTCAGAAATATGGTTACTAGTAACTTTACCCATGTTCCTCTGCACTTTCAACTATCTTTTGGCTTACCGAAGAAAGTCTCATTAGTCCGAAACCTCCAGCTTTAAAAAAAAAATTTCGATTTCTGGACCCCCGAAAAGTACATTCTTCTATGAGAATTGGTCATATACGTATAAAACGCCGAAAAATCCGTTGGGTCGCAAAGATAAATAAAGCTCTGTCCACCGACAAGCGAGACGCGCAGGGCATCAGCTGCGCCGAGTGTGTACACACGCAATGGGAGAATGAGAGAGGGTAGTCCACCCCCTCCCACCCCTTCGTTAATACAGCGTAGCGATGCTGCCGGCCGGCCGCGTGAAGAGCGCTCGTGGGGATCTGGCGCGCGCGTCGAAAAGCGAGGAGCGCGCGGGAATTAAAATAAACGAATGGAAAAATATCCCGGCGGGGGAGACCTGTTTGAGTAAACTCGCAAATTGAAAGCGCTACCGCAGCAGCCGGACGTACGCCCCCTCTCTCCGAGCGGGCTTCCTTTTATTTTCTTGCGCGCCGCGCCCCCGACGCTTTTTCCCCCGACGCTACTGTTTCTCAGTTTCTCGCTCTCGCGCGTATATTTCGCCCCGCGCCGCGCTCCCTTTCATCTTTATCGCGCGCGAGCGCCGCTTGCTTAAGCGACTCGGCCGAGCGCGCTTTTTTCGCGCGCGTTTCGACTTTTTTCCTTACGCGCGTTATACCCCATTGTTGCGGCGAAGCGGCGGCGTCGCGCGGGGGCGATAAGCTTTTTCCCGCGTAATTGCGAGTTATGAGTGCCTTGAAGGCTCTATTTGTTCGAGTGATAATTAAGGGTGGAGTTTTGCGGTGCTGCGCTGGTAGTGGGCTGTATCGGGTTATTATGACGGTTTGCCGTGGAGGGAAAGGAAGTGATTATCTTCTGTTCAAGATTTTTGTCTTGCAGGAATGGAAGTGTCTGCTGTATATGGGGAAATATTCATAAACTTAACGTACCTGTTGTGTGGTTTCGGAAGTTAAAAAAAAATTTTCTACCCCTCGCAAGATTATCCTCCTTGATTGCGTAGGTGCAGAATTTTTTTTAAATTCTATGGGTTCTACGAGAGAACAATTTTTTTAAGTTTGGAACGCCAAAAACTAAATTTATCTTCGTGGATTTTATCCCTCAGATTTATGTCCTATAAATGGTGCAATTAAAAAAGATTTCAGATTTCCAATTAAGCTTGACTCGCTGAAAAAATAATGCTACTACAGTACGTGGTGATACACGTACGCGAAACAAGTGGTTGCTAAACAAGCAAAATATTTCATCCGAGTGTACAGCGAGGCCGGCAAAGTACTCGTGAGAATCACCTATTTCGAGTGCGAGTATCGCACTATTTTTCAACTAAAAAATGGAAGCTCGAGTTACAAAATTTATCGAAACGAAAATCGCGCACACGGCTTAATTTCAATTTAATCTCGCTGATCAAAAAATAATTTTCCCCCAGCCCCGACGCGAACGTCTCTCTTATCAAATCTGAAACGAAAATTCTCTATATACTCGCCGAATAAAACACACAAGGCTATGAAATATCGATAAGGTCGTACATTCGATCGATACAAAAAAGCGTCACGTCCACTTTCTCTGTACACATGACCGAATGGAAAAAAAAACCGAGCCTTCCCATCCCCAATCTATTCAAGTTCACAATAGCATCAGCGTTGACAGACGTGTTTCCCCCCTTATCTCCCCCCTCAAAAAAACATCATGTATACATCTACATCGGCTCGAAAGTTTTCGCTCGCATCGCGTAAACAGCCGAAAACTTTCTCGCCGGCAATCTCGGCAAAAGTATGTATACCCAGTCTCTCTCTCTCTCGTCGTCTGGCCATTTTCATGCCGACGCACGTACGTCAAAAGCGTCGTCTCTCCATTAGCTCCTATTTTGACCCGCCTCCCCCCCCCCTCCCCCTCGAAACAAGTGAACCACAGTGAAAAATCGGAGGCTCGCGTTGCGGCGACGCCCTCGCTATTTCGTTTTCGCGGGGCGATTCGCCTACTCGCTTGGCGCCTCTCTCTCTCTCTCCCCCGAGGCTTTACAAGTATATCGGACTGTATATATCTATATACGTATACGTACAGTGACTGTATAGGTGCGCGCGCGTATACGGCAGGGAAGGAAGGACGGAAGGAAAGTCCTCGATCACGGCCAAAAGGGTGTGTACAAGCTCGGCTCTCTTTCTTTTGTGTTAGAGGGAAAAAGAGAGCGAGAGCGAGAGAGTCGTACACTACTCGAGGGGTGTGGGTCTGGAGTAGATTGAAACGCGCGCGCGCGCTCCGGTACTTATACGCTTTGTACGCCGGGGGTCGATACGATAGAGTGTGGAAAAGGGAGAAAACGTGCTTGCGAGCAGATCCTCCCGCGCGCTCTTAATTTAATTTACTCGTCGTGCTTGCCCTTGATTTATGGCCATTTTTCAGCGCTACACACACTGTCTACGCGCGCGTCTTTACACACATAGACGCGTATACAGAGCTTTATGTATAGAGGGCCGCGCTGTATCACGTGCGAGCGCGTATGGAAATTGATGTATCGATGTGGCGTGTTCTCCTACTTACCGCGCCGCCCTCTCACCTGTAACGGAGCTGTGAGCTTCTCCCCCCCCCCTCCCTCCCTCATTCCCCCCGTATTATATATAGTATCGAGCTTCTTTATCGTTAATTTAATTATAGCGTCTGGAAGAAGCGTGAGCGACGAGCCTCTCGACGACCGAAGCCTGAGATTCGCTTAATTGCTTAACTTGCGGCTCTGCAGCGCGCGTACTATTATGGAGTTGAAAAATATTTTTTATGGAACGGAATTATTCGATTGTTCTTCGATGTATGAATAAGAATTATCTTTGATAGAATATTAATAGCTTATATTGTTCTAACCGTCGTTTTTACAGTGTCTCTCTCAAAGTGTTTTTATGTCCTGTGAAATAGTAAAGTACTTCAATTATTATTTAAATTTGATTAGCGTAGCTTATTAAAAGAAAGCCTCATATTACTAATTTAAAGTTGCATCGATCTATTACAAATTCAAACATTTCATTTTACTTCCGTAGGTGATCAATTTTTTCTTGGAGCAAGTTGACCTTTTTAAAAATAGGGATACACTCCCGCATTCGCCCCGTTCAATTTTCGACTCCATCCTCGCGCTTCCTTTATACTTAGTTTTATTAACTCGGAGTGTATCGAGTAAGTAAATGGGTTATTGAAGCAGCGCGTTAATTATCCGTGTATTGTGTGGCCTGGAGCTCGTGGAAGCTATATATACACCTCTCGTGGGGGGGTCTCGGTTACGACATCGCTCAGCGAGTTGTCGAAGGCTTTTATCGAGCAAAGGCCAAATCCATTCTTATTAGACTTTGGGGCATGGCAAAATGCACTGGTCTGTACGGCTATCTCGCAACAGCCGGGCGATACGGTATCGCGCGATGCATTTGTCTTGTAATTTGATGGTTTTATGCGGAGGGGGGGAAGGGGCTTTGTTGTGCGAACGGAGATAGCTCTCGTGGCGAGTAATGATTAGTTGAAGTAGTTCAATTAAGGGATAGACTATATGGTTTTTTAGTTGTCTGTGTTAATTTTGAGTATCGCGTTACGATGAAAATTCGTTGTGAGTGACAAAATGAGGTTCATGCATTTTAGTATTGGAAAGCGTGTTGAATATTAATGTAGTCCAATTTTTTTCGTTTAATGATTTAAAGGCTCGTCGAGTTAGTTGTATTGCATTATTTTGCATTCGTCAGGAATTAAGACTCATACAATTATTAAACAAGTTTTACTGCGGTGACTTGTCGGCGTTTTAAGTGAAGCAGGCTATATAAATTTTGTATGAAACAGTCCGAAATCTAGAATCGGTTTTACTGTATCGTTATAACAGAATCAATATTCTTTCAAATAAATATTATAAAAATAATAAATAAGCTTGAAGCAATGAATAAAAAAAAGCACAGCTATTTTCATAACAAGGGCGTGAAAAATGATTTTAGACTCCAATTATCGATAGGCATCTACGAGAATTGGTGCAGCCGGTCGGAGAGTTTTGCGCTATCGCGTCCATGTTGCGAAAATTTTTTTTGTCGTAGAAGCGCGACGCGAAGGAAAGGATTTATGCTTTGCACTTTACGTGTAAATCTCAAATATTTACGAGTGCATAGAAATTACAAGGTGTAATGTGTAACTTTTGCCTACATTTAATAAGTCGTAGAATTTTCCGGGGCTTAAAGCTGAGTTGCTGGATGGTGAGGTTCCGTTAAACACGACGCGACGATAAAACAATTCCAAAATTTTACAGTTTATATTACTAAGTCGCACAAAAGATTGTGAGAATTATTCAAATTTGAGTACACGTCTCTTCATTACTATGCAATACATTTCCCCCGTATAAACAGAAAATTTTCAGTGCAATAACAAAGTTATCGTTTCATCTTCAATTTAGCCGTGAAATTATGCTACATTTTTATCTCAATTACTCGACCCACTCCTTTCATTTTCCGTGCATTCTTCGCAAAAATTCCGATTCGCCGATTCTCACGGCACACAGACTGCAACATTATTCACGTTTATTTCATCGCATTCGACGCATCGTTTCGACTCAAAGGGCTCGGCTTTTATTTTAAAATAGAAGAGCACGCGGACAGCGCTCCCGTGTTTACACCTTAAAATACATTTCAAACAACAAATATTACTCCGCATTGTTTTCCGTGTTATTTATTTCCTTATTTTTTCATGTTTTTCAACAATTGCTCACATAAATAATCCTTTCGCATATGCATAAGTGTACGCACGGCCCTGGAATATTGGCTCGCCGTTAAATTGGCAAAACAATTCTCGTAAACTCGGCGAGCATCGTTCGAATTCCCAACAATTTTCATTTACAAAGTAAACGAACGATCGACTCGCGCGCACGTACGCGTCGATGCGTAGAAAGAAAACTTTGGCATATATCGCTAAACGAACTATTTCGATAATAGAGCTCATTTCAAACGGGACTATACCGCTGCGCGCTCGCGCTTACAATTATAAAATTTAATCCGACCGAATAAGCGCTGTTAAATACTACGAGCGCGCGCGCGCGCTGAAATCGAAAAAATAAATGTTTCGCGTGCCTTTCCAGCTGCACAATAGAGTCGTTGTATATATATATATATATATATATATATATCGACATATCGCTATTGCCGAGAGAGAGAGAGAGAGCAAACGTTGGGTAAATAATTGCGAGCGCTAAAAGAATTTGCATCAAAAATCCCAGCTGTAGCGGCGAGGGAGTGTACGCATAGCTTTCCACGGCGGATCGAGGGGGTGCGGATTCAGCGGCAGCGGCAGCGTGCAGCGAAAGACCGGAGTACGCGAGCATCGGTATATATATATGTACACAGCGACAGGAGATATAGGTCGCGGAGCAACGAAGACGGAGGAGGTATATAAAGACGCGATCGGGAGTAGAGAAAAAGGCGGCGTAACGAGCCACCCTCTCCCACCCTCCCCCCCGTCACGAGATAAATCCGCGCGCATCATAAGCTCTATCTGCGTCCGCTCAGTGAAACATGTTCCCAATGATTCATACAGAACTACAGAAACGCAGCGCGCGTGTGTGTGTGCAAAGCTGCGCAGCTGCGCTGTAGCTATAAATCGGCGCGAAAAGTGAGAGAGAGAGAGAGTAGGAAGGTCTTCTCCCCCGCGTGTCTCTGTGTGTGTCCATCAAGACTATATATAGCACAGAACCGAGAGAGCGAGAGAGAAAGAGCTAAACGACGTCGCTCCGGCACCACACCCCCCACACAAAGATCTCGGCACGGGGTGCGCACCTATACAGACACTTTGGGGGAGGGGGGGGGGTGGTATAGGAGTAGAGGCTGACTCCGGGTATATCGGTATCGTCTATCGCCGGCGTATCTCGCGGGCCGCGCAAATGGCGCGAACATCCGCGAGCTGCCTTCCTAACTTATCGCCTAAGGAAGTCACCCCCCCCCCTCCCCCGCGCCGCGCGCACTTTGGACCTCTCCGCCGCAACTTGCTCGCCCCCCACCCTCTCTCGCACTGCTGCAGCCCTCTATCTAGAGGTTATATCTATTATACCTGTATATACGCGAGTGTATATAGGTATATTATAGACATGTGCTGTGTGTACACATAGTCTCGGTTCTATACCGTCGTCGTCGTCGTCGTCGCCGGCTGCTGTTACTGCAGACTGCGGCGCATTCATATTCCGCGTAACCGAAAACTCGCTTTCTCGCTACGGAGCAGTATATAGCTACCTATAAGTGGCCTGAAAATTCGAAAGCTCGCGAATGCGCCTCTGTAGCCCTGGTCTCGTGCGCTGCTTCTGGGTATATGGGTCTGATGTAGGCTAATCGCGATACACGGATTCTCGGCTTATCTGGAAAATTTAATCTGTTTCTCTATGTGTATCTGCTGTGTGTACAATCGGGTTTCCGAAATATTTTTTGAATTTTCGAATGCGAATCGCTGTACTCAAGGGAATTTCAATTAAACTCGGTGTTTAACGTACATTATGGTTATAGATACTTATACGACATCACTGCGATTTATTAATTTCATGGATTAATTCTGGTAAAAATTTTGAGGACAGGACCGATGACTGCTTAATTGCCGATCAATTTCGAAGTTCGGAAAATCGCGTTAACTTCTTAACCGCGTGTCAAGGACGGATAAGTTCATACTTTTTATCCCGTAACGCTGCGGATTCGCTTATCAGTATAATTGAAAAATACGATTTCAATTATACGGATAGATAGTTTCAATGTAGTTTTTACGAGCGCTGATTTCGATTGGAACAGCGCTTCAATTTAATCGTGAGTTTAATCAAGAAAAAAAAGCTTAATTTTCTATTAAGCTAAATGCGCTTTATCCACTAAACGCGATTCTGATTTATACCGACGATATGAATTTGGACTCACGCGTCGGACGTGCATCGATCGAGCACTAAAGCTCTATTAAAATCAGTGAAATCACAGTCATTTACATTAATTTCACTTTAAGTTTCATGCATACATTGTGTTAATGCTAATTTCAATTACGTTTGCATTAATATTCCAGCAAGAGCGTCGTGAAAAATGCCTTAAAATCCAATTGATTTTCAGCGCTGCAATTGCCGCTCTTAAACGTAAATAAGAGGCTCAATTCTGTTTGCGAATAGCTCGCTGTGAGCCGAGTCAGAAACTTTTTCGATAGGTCTACTTAGAAACCTCGATTAAGAACGACGACGACGTGCCGCATAGCTAAAATAATTTCTGAAGGAACCGACTGTTCATACCGACTACATAGCGATTTGAAAATTCATCATCCCCCCTCGAAAGTTAATGCATTTCTAATTTCGATTCGCCTTCGCTTCAGCATACCGAAGCGCCAAGATAATTTTCCACGAAAACCTAGGTGCATAGCATCCATCATTTACTGATGGATTCTCTCTCTCTCTCTCTCTCCGCCCGCGATAGCGAAGAAGCGAAAGCCAAATGCATTATTTCGAGAGACCGAGAGAAGGGCGAGTCGAAAAGGCTTTCCGAAGGGATTGCCTGGCATCGCTTGTAGGACAGTGCACGAGATCGAGCCCGAGAGCATTTCTCCAAAGGCGGATCCTGCGGCTTGTCATTGTGATACGGGGGACGGATTCGGCGGCGGAAATAAAGAGCGCAAAGAGCAGAGCCTGGGTGGAGCCGCAGTTCCGACTTAATGCCGCGGCATCGATCCGCGCGGGGGCCTCTTGATGATTTTTCGAGGGGATGCATCAGCACCAGCAGCGGCAGCGTCGACTCGTCGCGAGACTGCGTCTTCTCCTTTTACCCGCGTTATACCTCGGCGCCGGGGGGGTGGGAGCGGGGGGCGAGTTTTATTTTCACTTTTACGAGGCTCCTCGATTTTTATGGGGTCTTCGGATAAAATCGTAGAAAGTGATTTTGTTTGCTGCTCATTTTTAATGTTCTCGCGTCGAATGATGCGCGCGCTAAAAAAAGAGTATAAATAACGCTCTTTATACGCGCTCGACTATCGCGCGCGACGCCATGCCGCCGAGTAGGGAGAGCGAAGCTATTGCCAGAGGTCGGAAGAAGAGGGAAAAATTCGACTCCGCGAGGAGGCGGAATTACAGCGGTGAGATTGCAGCGAGAGCGACTATTTCGAGCCGGTCGAGAAGCCATCCGAGGAATGTGCATGTCGCGCGGCTGTTCGCCGCCGCCGCCGCTGCTACTGCGCACGAAACAGAAATGGCAGTATGCGGTCTGGGGTGGCCTCCCCCCCGCGGAAACGCTGCCCGGAAAATTTGCGCAAAATAAAGCAGCGGCGGCAGCAGCAGCAGCAGGAAGTACGTGTCCGAGGGCAAATGGTCCCGCGACGAGCAGCGCGGCTTTCTTTTCCCGCAGCTCTCCCCGCCGCTCGTGCAGACCGCGAACGACGTCGTTCCCGCAACATTCGGCCGGTTTCTCCCCCCCCCCCCTCCCCCGTCGCCGCGCGTACGTTCAAACGGCCAAGGCAATTCCCCTCGTCTGGTAATAGTAGCCGGCGGCGCTGGTCTTAATACTGCTACAACTGCTGCCGCGGTGCTGGTAGCGCAGTTGGAGCTGCATAGCGCGGCGGGAAAATGCGGAGAAGCGAATTCCCGGTGAGACGGGAGGGAACCAAGTCACCCTACGCGAGAGCTTTTCGCTCGCTCTCGGGGATCATCTCTCTCTCTCTGTCTCTCGGTCTCGCGGTGCGGCGGATAGCCCGTTTACCGCGAACGCCGCCGTCGCGTCGGCCCGACGAGGGGGTTAAGGCCGCGGGCTACACGCTGGGATTTTCAAAATAGATAAGGGCTTATCGCGCTAAGACGGCGATATTTTCTAATTGAGTTTGCGCAGCTCTTGGCTGGTAGACGCACGCCGAGAGGGGCCGGAGGAATACAGTCTTGTTTTCGCACCAAAGTAGGTGGATAATATGGGGCGGATCTCGTGGATAGATATGGACACTTTGGTTCCTAGCAGTGAGTACTTAGCTGGTCTTGCTGAGAATTCTGTTGTTCTGATTAAAAAAATCTTGTATGTTGTAAGATTGTTACGGCTAACTTTTCTATCCGAGAAATTGAATCGTCGGCGATTCATCCAATTGCAAATTAAGCCCCACTTAAGTATGATAAATTATCGATCGATTTTACGGATCGTACACCTTCTAATGCAATAAAATTCTTGAATAATACAATGTAACAGTATGATTGTGTATAGTGTAATGTTTTTAAATTTCGAAATGAATCTATAATTAGCCAATATATCATTAGCATTTGTATCAGAGACCGTAAAGATTTAAAATCATTAAATCTTGTCATTTGTGTTTCCCCTTCTTCCAATCAATCAACTGAAATTGACGTTTTTACAGACGCGGTGTTCTCCATTAAAACATGCCGTTATTGTTATTCGAAACGTATACCTTTCGAATATTAATATCAATAACAGAATAACAGAATATGTTCCTACCTTGGGCAATCAAAGGGTTACTCGAAATCCTTCTCTGCGTAAATCCGTTAAAGTAGTCACATTATAGATACAACATTCACATAATCCGCTTTGCTCTACGGAGATGTCAAAGTACAAAAGCATTTAGGAAAATTTGCAAATATAAGAAAACGTTAAAATTAGTGAATGCTAGAGAGAGATAGACGGAGATAGAGAGCGAGCGCGAGAGAGAAGATGTAAAGATGAAAGCACTCGAGGAAATTAATTGAGGGAGGGAGGAAAAAAGCGCGAGAAAGAGAAGTGAGAAGAGGACGGGGGCAAGGTATATATTTTTAAGGGCAGAGACAGATACATAAGGGCGCAAGCGATATAGAAGGAGCGAAAAAGGGAGCGAGAGAGTGAGAGAGAGAGAGAGAGAGAGCGGCTTTTGCAAAGGTAGCAAGAATCTAAAGTATACATAATATAATGGCTATCCTCGCAGAAGAGGAGGGCTGAGAACTCACCGCTTTATTTCTGGCGATGCCAGTAGCTCTCTGAGGAAAAACTTTAAGGCTTGAACGACTCCGGGGTTGCCTCTTCTGCTTCCACCTCTCGCGGCTCGAGTTTCTCTCTCTCTCTCTCTCTATACGTGGCTCTCGCTCTCGGTTGCGTTCCCGACGACTCTCTTTTATTTTTCGCTTCGATATTCTTTCGTCTTTTTTTCTCTTCACCCCCCGCCCTTATTTCCACTCTCTCTCTGTCTTTGTCCCGCGGCTATTTTCTCGCGCTTGGTCAACTTCCTCCGGGGGGAATCTTAAATATTCATCGCGGAAAAAGCGGATCATCTCAGCCGTATATATCCCCTTTACAATCGTATACATTATTGCGGCTGATATACCTATCTACGTAATGCAAGAGTAAAGCGAGTTTAATAATCGACGTATGACGTAAGATTGATGAGAGAGCAGACTCGGTAGACTATTGCACGTGTCGTAAAACTGGCTGCCGCTGATGAATAAGAGAAAATCATTTCTCATATGTCGACTCGGATATATACGCGTGTGTACGTGTATATATATAGGTATCGCTCACACGTATACGTATATAGTATATAGGTATATATTTAAGATCTTTCCATCAAGCTTTATGCTGAAACGCAGATGTTTGCCCCATATATCCGAGGCTCCTTTTTGTCCCGACGCATTATATGACCGGCTCATGATAAAAAAAATCGCCTTTTTTTCCCTTTTTTACACTATCGATAAAAAGCTCATTTCTCTACCTCCACCACCCCCCCCCCCCCCCACCACCAAGCCAGTGCGGCGGCGGCCGGCGCGCATCCTCGGCTGCTCCAGTGAATCGCTCGGCTCGCGCAGCAGCAGCAAGTGTAGAGGCAGCAGCAGCAGCAGCCTTATACGACCATACCGGCGGTGATCGAGTCGAGTGTCTAGCTATTTCTGCCACTCGAGTTTCGAATTTAACCGGCCGTAGAGTCCGCATTTTATCCTCTCCTCCCCAATACATTCGCCGATATATTTCCATTTATTTATGCACTCCGCCGAAATAGGCGTAATAAAACATATTTGAGATTTAATTATTCGCGGGAGCTCGCTCGGGGATATAGTCGATATATGGCTCTCTAAGCGCCCGCGCACTCGACGATATATTAATTCCTTTTCGGGGAGTTTCTTTTTTAATAATGCGCGAACGCTTGCTTTAAGTTTGGGCGCGTTTTGCGCGTCTCGTGGACAATGGTATCAAATTTTGGTAATTTTTGAGCTTTCGCAATGAATTCCGGGTGCTTACGTTGGAAGTTTTTATAGGTGTTTACTCGGATAATTGAATATTCACATACGCATTATTAGCATAGTTACAATTAACTTTTTACCGTTCACATGCCTTCATGAATGAAAGCATGTAATTGTTCGGGTCTAGGAGTTCAAATTTGAATGTGAACGTTGAAATTCGAAATATTAACACTGAGGATTGAGTGTCTACTTTGAATGTTTCAGTGCTATTAACATTCCAGTACACCTAATAAAGTTTCTGTGCAATTGCATTTGAGTTTGTACATTGACTGTTGCGTAGCGTTAGCGTAAAGTTGGTTAAAACAATAAAGTAAATAAATAGAACGGATAAAATACAAAATTTATTCTGATCAATCAAAAAGTGGATGTAATAATTTGCGTTATTTTATTATATTCAGGTTTTAAAAGGATCTCCAATGTATACTTAATACCTATAAATAAGTTTTAAGCTTCGTCTATGGGTCGACGGATCGAATTTACTCGGGAGTAAACCCAACATTATGAAAATTACAGAAGTTGGCGTATCGCTGAAAATTACAGTTTTACGCTCTCGCAAGAATTATACAGCACTCAACTGAAAATGTTTGCTCTGGTGCCTTATTTCCAGCGTGCCGATTGGCGCTTTTCTCGGTGAAACTGAAAAAAAAAACTAATAAATAAATCAGCGCATTGAATAAATCTCCAACGATAGGTTGCGCGGGAGCTGCAAACGCTTTCACTCGCGAAATCATCGTCTTTCACTTGACTGCGCAATAAGGGATTTGCGAGAGGTCGGCTTCCCCTTAATGCCGAACATAATAATGATCGGCACTCGGGACGAGGAAAAAATTGGCATCGATCGTTACGGGGTGGGGGAGGGGGTGGTGGAGGCAGTAGGGGGCGAGCGCAACGCTCGACCTAAAAATCATCAAAGTCCGATAAAGCCCAAGCGCCTAATTACAATATCTCCTTTCATTAATCTATATCCGAAAGCTCCTTATAAAAAGAGCATTATCGAGAACTATTACAGCTCTCTCTCTCTCTCTATCTGGGAGAGAGTGAAAAAAGGAACGAGAGAGAGAACAATGAAGTTCACCACGAGAATCCCCCCCCCCGACTATCTATATAGGAACCACCGCTACGTCATATCTGCCGAGAGGTATATAGCTCTATATACATACGTATATAACGCATGCATTCTGGAGAGCGACTAATGTAACCGAAGTGGGTAAGCGCGAAACATGGATAGCGATAGGGCGCGGTATATCCTCTTCCTCTCTCACCCTCCCCCCTCTCCACCCCCCAAAACGACTGGATAATCCGTTTACATCGCATCCTACATGAATGCACGCTCGCGCGCGCGCCGTCTATGCGTATATGTATACATATATAGTATCGAAAACGAAGGAGCGAGCAGCCGAGATTCTCTCGAGCGTTATACTCGCAGCTACAAATAGTCGTCGTCAGTATAGGCGAGTATATGTGTGTGTGTGTGAGAGAGAGAGAGAGAGAGAGAGAGGGAGTGAGTCTCGACCGGCGGGGGTTTAGCATCTAAATGGCGGCAATTTGCACCAGGTGATAAAGGTGATAAAGGTGACACGGCGGTCGCCTCTCTCTCTCTCGGCTCTATTGCCTCTGCTACTCTCTCTCTCTCTCTCTCTCTCTCTGTCCTTCTCTCTTTTACTCCGTACGCGCGCGCGCCGCTAAGCCTCTAAATAGCTACCCTTTCGCCGGTGCTGCCGCAGCGCCGACGCGCTTGGTTGCTACACTCTCTCTTTCTCTCTCTCTCTCTCTCTCTCTCTCTCTGTCTCTATCGTCGTGTGCGAAGGGCTCCGGCGCACCGGCGAAGCGCGAATAGTGCCGTGTCAACGCCGCCTCTTGGTCCCTTCTAATATTAATGGGAATTTGGTTGGAGGCTTTTTTGGCACTATAATACACACGCATACACACACACACACATACACACACACATACACACACACAGCTCGTCCCGCGTTGGACCGATGAATTTTTATTCGCGGAAATGAGTATATATGGGAAAATCCGACGAAATAATTCAGATAATTGCAGCGGAAATTGGCCGAAAAGAAATCTCGTGAGACTCGTCTGGGGCAGTATTTTTTTTGTTCTACAAGACCCCCAGAACACGAAAAAAATAGTGTTTCTACGAAATCGAATGAGTGTTTTTGGGTATTTAGATGTTTGTGTAAAAATTTATAAAAAAATTCGTTTTTTAAAGCGGTTTTTTTTTCAATCTGAATTTAGAGAGAGAAGGAATTTTATTTTTAACGTCTCAAATATGCGCAAAAGTTCACAAATTTGCGCAAAAGTTTTCAAATTAGTCGAGGTTTTTTGTCTATGATTTTTTTTAACAACATGACGGCGGTTTTTGTGAAACAGCGTGATGTTAAACTTTGTTGTGAGCGTGATGTTAAACATGATTTTTTTTCTCGAGAAATATGATCTTAACGAAAAAATGTTGTAGAAAAAAAGATGCTTAAAATTACTCAAAGAATACGTATGAATTTTTTCAAATTTTGAATTTTTCCAATTTGAACATTTTTGAAAAATTAACACACTTTCCCAGACGAGTCTCGTGAGATTTTTTTTCGTTAGATTCCCGCTGCAATTATCTGAATGATTTTGGCGGATTTTTCCCATGTATACTCTCTTTGTGTATGAGTACGTTCCATTATCATGTATATAAGCGATATTTATCTTCGGCGGAGTTTCTATATTCGAGCTACACTGTGGCATTTAAAACAGATCGACATTTCAATTGGTTAAAAGGACTTTTCGCGGCTAAATTAGGCGAATCCGATAAAAATGGTCTTTTGCCATCTAGGTCGACGCTGCACTTGCACGAAAACGTGAAATATCAATTCCACCAAAGAAATAACGCTTGAATTAAAACCGCTCGGATCGCGCGCGAAAGTAGTAACGCTGCGCGTCCGAACGTACCCGGACGTTACTACTGCACACCACACTCACTCTCTTTCCAGCTTTTTCGTACATACACGCACCCATTGACTTCCACGACGATGACGATGCTTCGCCCTCTGAAGACGAAGCGGCGGCCCCAAAATCCGATAGGAAAAAATAAGTATTAAGCACAAAAAAAAAGAAAAAAAAATTGCGAATCCCGTACGTCTCTGTATACCTGCGGTGAGTAAAGTACGCGCTATACGTCTAGCCCCCCGACGCATCGATTCGCCACACGGAGATATACTCCGGCAACGTAGTCCAGACCGCGCATTAAGCTTCGACGCGCACTTTACTCGGATCATCCGAGTGGAGTGGCAATTCTCTGGCTCCCCGCGTCTTTTGCCTCGTTTCCCCGGGAGCCGAGTCGAGCCACACGCGCGCTACACTCCCGACGAGAGCCGCAGCGGTGCAGTAGGGCTACGCGGGCTTACACATCGATTTCTCGACACGCCTAAGATCGATTCCTTCGCGTATTATACGTGTCTGCGTGTATAGGCTGCGGGATGCTCTTCCCCCCCCCCTCTCTCTCTCGCTCCGGCCCACGCGCGCGAGCGCCAAATTATTCGCCAAGTGTAACTCAAGCCAATCAGCCGTGGCTATCCATCGCTAATTTATCGTTCCAAAGCGATTCGCCAATCAATTAGCACTTCGGCAGCCGGCGACGACGAGCCGCCGCCTGCCGGATCCGCACTGCCTGCCTCCCCTCCCCCCATCCCCCCTCCCGCGCAGCTATACACTACTCTCCGCGCTGTATAATGGCCCGTGTATTCCTGATCGCCGTCTGCGGATGCCTGCATTAACGCCGTGCGCGCCGCGCTTCATCTATGTACAGCCGACAATTTAATCAACGGCTTCTCTCGGTCTGCGCGTGTAAGGCGGAGCTGTATGTATATCCGTGCGGCTGAAATTTATCGCGAAATATCGGGTGTCGGGAGTACGGGTGAAGTGAGAAGGGGTTGGGAGAGGGAGAATATTGAGAATCTCTTCGGTTTTCTTTGGAAAACGACGTGATACCGATTGATTCCGGTGGGGAATGATACAGCGTGTAAATTTGACAACAGAACATTTCGAATCGTCGCCGAGAGCTTTACGAGAGAAATTGTGTAACTTCGTGTTTTATGGACTGTCGGTTTTGAATTTTTTTTTGTTCTAGTTTTAATACTTTGCGCATACGACACGATGTATAGTGCCATCGTGTGTTTATACTAGTTTTTCAGAGTCCGAAAAACGGGACACACAGAGAAACATCAGCATTTCACTGGTACGGACTTTAGTGTCTCTGTTAAAAGGTCGTATACGCGTCGCGTCGTGGGTCAATGCTATTAATGCAAATACCAGTTTGGTATACATAATTCCCCGAGTACATACTTAGTTTGCATGTAAAGTTGTCTTCCTGAAATTTATCCGTTTGTTTTTATGAATGAAAATCCAACCTCGGAAAAATATAGGGTAAAATCGCACGAAAAGCACATCGCAACCGCATAACGCACTCTTAGTTAAATTTCAACGCGATAACAATTTACCTTATTAGTCGCACGCCGGGTTGAAAAGAAAAACACTATATATTTTACGGTACGCAGCTACGAGTTGCGCGACCGTATACTGAAAAAGGATTAAACTGTAAAAAAAAGAAATTTTTTTACAGTGACCCAAGTTTACCCGCTGAAATTTACACTGAAACTCCGAAACGAACTCCTCTGACTGAGCATAAAAGTGGCGAAGCAGCTCGCCCGTACAGCTGATTTTTTCTCTTAAAAGACAAAGAAAAATTCGCGTAGACGGCCACCGAGATGACGAACCGTTATGTTTATCGGGGCGGAAGCTGCGCCGCGCGAAATAATCGACTGGAAGCCGAGAGGGCCATCTGTTGATACAACTCGGAAGGACACACAATTAGCCGTGCGCGGGTTTATCAAGCATATATTGGACGACTCACCCCCTCTGCGTATACAACCTATATATACGTATGCATACCCGCGCCGTATCGGAGATATGGAAAAAAGCGTGGAAAATTCAAGCGCGCGAGAGATCTATTCGTCAATTATTGGAACCTCGACGCGGCTATGAGGGGGTGGGGCTGGGGGGAGGGGGCGGCAAAAAAAGCTCGCTTCGGGCAGTTACAGCAATTAACGGAGCTCTATGCATTTTCATTACGTCCATCAGCAAGCCAGCCAGCAGCAGCAGCCGGTCGGCGCTTCGAACCCTCCCCCCCCCTCCCCCGCGCGCACTCCAATAAATCCAAAAGCGTTTTTCACGCCGCGCGTCCATTCATTCGGCGGCGGCAGTCGACTCCCGCGCGCACAGGCGCGGGCGAGGAGAAAGGGCAGAGAAAAAAAACTGTTTACTCGCCACCTATCGCTTTATTCCGGATAAACAAAGGCATACGCGCGGCAGCGAGCGAGTCAAATATATGCGCGTATATATACATAAACAAGACTGATATACTGTACTGCAATCACACGCGCGAATATATTCGTTTTTTTTGTTGGATAAGGGGTGAAGAGAGAAGGGGGGAGGGCGCGGAGGCTTTATTAAAAAATTGTTAATTGATATCTTTTGAAGGCGTCCGAGGCCCGGCTATCTACACGTAGGAGTAGATACTGATGGAAAGGGGTTGTACAGGGTATATATATATACATACACACCGAGCTCCGGCCGGGAGCGTGTGCGGGCAGGCTAAAAAGCCCCCGCGCGCTCTCGTCGGCCCGGCTCATCGATTATTCCCTCCCACTCTCTTTTCTCCGCGGGGCGGCAGCGCGCTGACAACCTTGAAATTGCTTAGTTTGCATTCGTCGCTCTCGCCGGCTCTGCTCTCACAAAAGCTGAGAGAAGGGGTGGGGGTGAGGGGGGAGGGCAAGACCGGTGAGTCTGCAGCGGACCCTTTGCCTCGTGCGAAGCTATACGCCGCCGCTGCTGCTGCTGCTGCTGCTGCACATATACCCAAGATCCCCAGCTGAGAGAGTGGGAGAGAGAGGGAGAGACGAAGTTCGGCTTCTTTGTGCGAATCGAAATTCGGCGATAAAGTTCTCGGCAGCTCGGTCTCTCTCTCTCTCTCGTTCGCGCACCCGCCTTCTAGATTGGATGAATTAAGGAGAAAGGGAGGAGCTGGAAAGAAAAACGCGCGCAGCAGCGCCAGCGACAAAGGAACGGATTTCAATGTACAGGTCGCGTTGGCCTTGTGTGAGAGAGGGAGAGAGAGAGAGAGAGAGGGTGAGTGTGACTGAGCGAGGGGGAGTTGCGCAGGCCTTTTATTGAAGGCCCGCATTTCGCGACAAAGTGCTTGCTGGCTACATGCGCATATATATGTATATTCGTACACACTGACTCTCTCTCTCTCTCTCTCTGTGTCTTCCTCGTGGCTTCCGAGGCGATTCTCGAGTCTAATCTTGTAAGACGGGGCCCCGCCACCGCCGTTGTCGTCGTCGTCGTCGTCGTCGTCGTCGTCTTAATGGACCCGGCTCTGACAGCCGCGCGGGACGGGAGACGCGAAGCTACCACCCGAGGCAAAGGCAAATCTGCATAATCTCGTCCTCGATTCAATTGCCCGGCTTGGCTTGTACGGCTACGCTTCCGAGTGCAGTGATTTGCGTGTAATCGTGGGGGACAAACTGCCTGCACGTTTCGGAGCTGCATGCGCGGATTCGGCGACTAGACTCGGGGAAAAGAAAGCTTGGCTTTTCCGGATCGGCCCGATACGGATCGCGGGTCTGGATTTAACGTTCGATCTTGCGGCCGCGCGCTCGGGATTAATTCGGTTAACGTATGCCTTCGCTGCGGTTTCCCGCGGAAAGCGGGCGAAAAGAAGATTCGAATCGATTTGAGTTGGGTACGTACGAGTGCGTAAGTAGTAGTGGGCGGGATTGGTCGGACGCGCGGGTGGTTTGACGTACGGGTTTCTCATGCGTTCTTGCAGAGGTAAAAGAGTGCGCGTTGTTTTTGTTTTGAATGAATATCTTTGGAATATATATATATATATTCCATTATAATCCTATAATCTTTGGAAAAAATTGTAAATTTTTTAAATACAATTATAAGATTCAGATTATTTTGATGATTTGTAAATTTTTTGTCGTTTCAAGAAGGTAGCTTATAATGAGTTACAGTTCTGAATTCAAGCTCGCAACATGAGCTAATTATGTAACCGCTTCATTTGGCACCGTAACGTTCAGTCGTAACTTTTCTTTTTACTGAATCTTTGTTTTAAGAAAGGATGCGGTTTATTAACGTAACACATTAATACTATAGATTGATATTATATTAATCGATTTTCTCTCATTATAATTGTAATGGATGATGACAATATAATCTCAATAATTATTTGTACAGAAATACAACTTTAATATCGGTAATATTATTTATTGTTCCGATAAATCGTATTGTAAAATCTTTATACATTTAAATGTTTGTACTTTGTGTAAACTAAATTATTTTATTATTCAACGCGTTCTGCCCGAAAATTCTCGTCATTATAAAAACGAAAATACGTCCAAAACTCCCCAATCGCCGTCAAAAACCAATCGCATCGATAGACAGCAAAAACACAATATTTCGAAAACTCTCGAGGCTGCTTTAAATAGTTGCGCGATTATTCACGACAAAAAGACCGCGCGCATTCCGAGCTTATTTATTTAATTCGAGCTACTCGATCGCCGCATTAACAATTCGTCGAGTCCACCCTCGCATTCACACATACACACACACCCATCCGCACATAGACACACGCAAAGAAAAATACGAGCGCAAATCTGTTGAAGGTGGCGTAGTAGGGGGTGGAGGGAGTGAAAGCACCGACGGGGATTTGAATATAAATTTGAGGATTAACGAACTGCGCTGGCCTCGGCCGTACAGACAAGAGAGAGAGAGAGAGAGAGTCGGAAGCGCCATCGGCCTGTGTAATTCGCGGGCTCAGGCCTCATGAAGACGATAAGCCTCTCGCGGCCCCGATATCCCACTGGCCGGTCTCGCGTACACGCGGGGAAAGAGATCTTCCAGCCGCACGCGTGACTCGGCGGCTCGCGTCGCGACGCGGCTTTTTCCTCGCAGTATTATAACATGCATAAGCCGCGCGAGATACGCGCAAATGCGACTCTCCCGCTCTGTATGGGGCGCGACGCGTAATCGGTTGCAGATTACACGAGGGTATATATACTTTCTTTTTTACAGGCTCGCCGCGGCTCTTCCCCCGCTTTTTTTAGGCAATGCGCGCGCGAGCTCTATACTGCTGAAACTAATGATTTCAATGGGAACCCGGGGATTTAATTTTACGCTTGAATGGGGCTTATACATATATATCCCGTCCAATATGCTCAAGGACGATTATACGATTTTAATTGGAGAATTTAATAACGTTGAAAACGGCGCGGGGGCGGGGGGGGGTGGCGAATTTTTTATTCCGCGTTTTGTATTAATAAAATGTGTAGCTCCGACTTTTTAACAATGCGGCAGCGAGAGAGAAAGGAGAGAATATCTTTCTTTTCATCTCTCTGTCACTCTCCACTTTGCCGCGGCGCGGCAAAATGAAAAAAAAAAATTAGCAACGCCCTGTTGTATCGCGTGTATCCTCGCGTACACAGGCGCGGTATGGGTGGCCCGTAACTTTTGAAGCTATGTAGCGCGCAAAAATGTTTCATCCCGATCGTCAACGTAAACTTACTCGAAGCATTAAAGTTATTTACGCGTATATACAGCTATAGACGCATATATATATATATATATATATATATCAGAATGTAATGCGCAATAACGAGGCCACTATTTTACACGCGCGGCGCGTAAATGTGTACGCATCTAAGCGCCGAGAGCTAAAGCTTCGACCTAATTAGAAAGTCCTCCCCCCCCCTCCTCCCCATCCCTCCCTCCCCACCGCCGACAGTAGCCTCGCCGAAAAGCGGCTCGTTTAATTGGAATAAAGTGCTGTGTCCGCGTAATCTCGGCGCCGCTTCTCTCGTTCCTCACATTTTTATCTGGGAATTCGGAGAGTGGCTCGCCTTCTTCTTTATTTCTCTCTCTCTCTCGGTGCGCTCCGCGCGATGCCAAGAAAGGCAGGAGCGTCGGGAAAGGAATTATAGAGCCGGTCGGGAGGGGAGCTTACTTACGGCAATGAACCTTAAATTGCCGCGAGAAAAATGTTCGAGCGTGTAATACGTCGAATTTCAAGCTTTCGGACCAGTGGGACTTTTTTCTGTAAGCCAAAAGATGATGAAGAATGCTGAGGAACATGGGAAATATGGAATATGAAAATTTAATGTAGGGAGGCATATGGAGGAAAAAGAAAAAATCGTCTATTCGGATTTTTATTATTTTTTTTTTTAAACGGGCATAACTTTTGATCGGAATATCGAATCTTGGTATTTTTTTATTTAAATCAAAGCTCTATAAAAATACTTTATTGTAGTGTAATTTGAAATTTTACTGGTGCCTCGGAAACATTCGTAATTGTTATTATTCCAGTATTTTCACGCATTAATTTTTTTTAAAAAAAAATTTAAAATGGCTCAGAATTTTTCTATGTTCCTCTGCATTTTCGACTATCTTTCGGGTTACAGAATAAAGTCTGATCGGTCCAAAACCTCTAGTTTTAAAAAAAATTTTTCGACTTCTAGACCAAAGAAAAGTGCATTTCTATTTTTTGAAATTCGACGTATAATGTATTACACACACATACACATTTTTTTTTTGCAATGTACATCAATATCTGATAATCTCGTTTTATTTCTGTTGCAGGTAAGTGCGTGCCGCCGCGCGAATCTCTTGCGGAACTCGCTGAAACCTTAGCCCGTCACTCTCCCTCGTCGCCACGTGAGTTTGTCGAGAGACGCACAGCAGTGTATTCCCCACGTGATCGTGCTCGACCCAAGCCGCTTCAAAAATACACCGCGGCTCACGCTCGTCGAAAATTCCTCGTCGATGCGAGCCTGTATTCGCGCTCCAATTAAGAAAAAGCAGCGAGACGCGCGAAGACGGCCCGCAGAGGAGAAAAGCCTGTCGAAACTCGGATCGGGCCGCGCAATATTTTTCTTTGAGAGTCGGAGCGCCGCGGCTCCTCGTTACTCTCGGGCTCGCTCTCCTTTTTCTCTCATCCGTCGGCCGTGAGTGCCGTTGTTCCTGCGCCTGCGCCGTACAGCCAGTCAAAGTGGAGCCGAGTTTGATCAGTGTCTCCCTTTCACTTCCGAGTCCTTTTCCGTCGCGTCGTTTCAACCCCCGTCAGCCCCCCCCCCAACCCCCTTCCGTACACGTCGACTAAGCCCTAGGCATTGTATCTGTCGCTGGGAAGTATTTGCAGGCGCGGCTGTACGGAAACCCAATTTAGTCTGCGGTCGACTAATCCTATACCTCCTACATACCATCAGTCGATGGCTCGGCTTGCTTCCACTTCCCAATATATACTGTATATAGTGTACTGTGCGTATACTTCGGCAAAGCAGCAGCAGCAGCAGCAGGAGTAGTAACATCTACCTGACATTCTATCACTCAGCTGGTTTGAGGGAGAGTCTGCTGCAAGCTCGTGCGAAAATTGTCCTTGGGATACACTTTCGAAGCGCATACCGCAATGTGCTTCGATGCACTGACTTCTTTGCTTCGCTCGGGCGAGCTGTACTCGTCGCTTATTGAGGCTGCTTCGTTTTTATCGTCATTCAAATTTCGCGCCGTAACACGGTAGATGAAAACATAATTCATTAGTTTTATAACTATAGTATTAGGCATTGATTTGGCTATATATACTGAAATCGTAAGATAACTTACCTTTCGTTGTGCAGTATAACAAGAGGGAAAGTATCTTAGGTTTTATTTTGATTACATCCTTAATGCTTCAATTGTACATGCATTACTTAAACGTTTTATAGATCTTTATTCGACTAAGGGAATAAATATATTCCAGAGATACATTGGATTCGTACAAAGGAAATATAATGCATAAGTGAAGAGAGCTTCTTCAAATATTTCAGCTCAGTTCAGAAGCAGCACTAGCAGCAAAATTCTAAATATTTTACCGCGATCGTCAAGTGAAGTTCCACTTTTATAGCTGCGCATAAATATAATACAACCGAATTTCCGAACTTTGCACCTATGAACTCCGTAAATTATGCGCATCTCGTATATTTTCGCTAATTAAATAAAATTAAAGCAAAATTCATTAATATTCGTGTATGGATAACGATAAAATTTGTTAAACGTAGATCCGATTTCGAAAGTCCGATTTCGAAAGTCAAATAGCTCGTGGATATATAAAGTATATTATTAATTACAGTGATCATATTTCAATCTGATATGTAAAAATGGCGAGATGTCCAACCGCTGTTCATTCGAATTTTTTTGAATCATACGTTTTCACGTTTTTCCAGCGATAATATAAATATTACTGCAATATACTTTTGAAACTCATACTTGTCAGATTCCAATCCAATAAAACAAATTCACCCGTCGCAGTTATTACGCGAGTTATTTTGCAAATTTCGAAAGAGCGCACACACCGACTCGATCGTCATCGTACTCATCAGGATTTCAAATGAATCGCTCGAGCTCGAACAAAATTAAAAAAACTCTTTCGCATCGCAGCCCAGCGAGAATATCTCTGAAATCCGCACTACCGCGTCAACTTTGCCCTAAACAAAATAATGCGTATATACTCGCAAAGAGAGCGAGAGCGAAAGTCGTCGACGTTCGCGCGAAAATCAGATGGCAGCGAGAAGCCTCCACGGAGAGAGTCTCCCCCCCCCCTCCCCTTCCCCCGCATTATCCGTATATACTCCGCCCGCTAAAATACACGTAACACCATTTACTCGATTTTGCTCAAGAAGGAAAATTCAAGTCCTCCGAGCGACGGCGTCGTCGTCGTTGGCAGCGCCGAGGTAATGCGACAAAAATGTATCCCCCACGGATCTCTCGCCTCTCTCGACTTTCCGGAAGGCAGCAGCAGCAGCAGTAGCGGCGGTGGCGTCACTCCGCGAACTTTTCGATTTCGCGGAAAATGCGCGTGTGCACCACCGCCGCCGCTATACCACTACACCCCCGGATCAATTCTTATCTTTTATGCGCGCGCGGCTCTCTGCGTGTGTCGCTGCGCGGAGCAACTTTTGTCTCCCCCTGGAATTTCGGTGAGTCTATATGGCGCAGCGGCAGTGCGAGGCAAGTTAAACGAAACACACGCCTCGGCGTAATCAAAACTGTTTGGGAAATGAAGTCTTTCGCGCGACAAGACGGATATTATGGAAATTTGAGAGGCGGTGCCGCGCGCGACGGTATACACACACACACATATATATATATATACACACCTATATACACTATACCCGGTATATATGTACAAAGGGAAAAGCGCCGCGCGCGGCGCAAAGTCCTTGAGCGTCGGGATTTCGCGAGCTGCTGTTTGCGCTTATGCGTGTTTTTCTCTTCGCCACGACGTCGCCGTCGTCGTTCGGGGGGGATTTCCCCGGAGGTGACTCGATTTTCGGCCCCCCGGATTGCCTTGTGCTTTTCAGTCGCGTCGGACGCCTTTTTACGTACGCGCGGCGGCCAACTTTGGCTCTTGGCTTTCGTCGCCGCGCAGCCGCCCTTAACTTGCAAGTTCGGGGGGGGGGGGGGGGCGAGAATTTGAATTTTTCTCCGCAGGTGATATTAGACGCGCGCGCGCGCGCTTTTCCGTTCATATTTCATTTGAAAGTTTCGCGCCGCGCGGTGGTCGACTCCTGCGCCAGCCGTACCCGCACATATATGTATACGCATACGTGTGGCAGTAGGCTCTCATTGCTCGTAATGGAAAATGAAGTTAATTTATTGTTTCGAAGCGCGCGAGCCGACGAGTCGACATTATTCGAGAGGCGTCGGAGTATCAGAGGACGCGGGATTCATTAAGCGCTTTTAAAAAATTCGCGCGTCCCTCTCTCCCTCTCGTATATACATATATAGGCGTACACAGCTGTAAATGGAGCGGGAGTCATTCAACCAGGCGCAGCCGTCAAAGTTCCTTGGCTCTCTCGCGGCGCCTGGCTCTCCTTCCCGACTGCGCTATGAATAACTTGGCGAATCTTCCTCTTTCTCTATTGCTGCTCTCTCTCTCCCTCTCCTCGTCTCTCCTTTTCACTCGGCTGCGCCGCGGCCCTCCCTCTCCCTCCACCCCCGACTTCTTTTTCTTCTTACGCTTCATCTCGGGCGCGCGTTTTCTCTCAATGCGCTCGGCCCCGATCGTTACAAACTTTCCCTCTCGTACAATGTCCTTTGAATTTGGGACCGCCGCGGCCGCGACAAAGCTGAAGCTGCCGCCGCCGCCGCCTTATAGCCCCTTATAGTCACGGCGCAATCTAAACTTCCGCCTTCCAGATTAAGCGCTCGGCCAACTGGCGCGCGAACTAACGTATTTTCTTCCATTTTTCCCTTCAATTTTCACGAGAGATAGAGATTAAGAGAAAGAGATGGGGCAAAGGGGGGGGGGGGGTAACTTCTTTCGAGCGTTCGATGATAATGGAGAAAATCTTCATTTGCAGAGCGCGCGCGGCGCTTGTCTAATCAATCACGAGACAACGGCTTGGCGTTTCGACTTCTCAGTACGGCGCGTAATCAATTTAGAATACCACTGCATACTCGGTTACCGATTTTTTTTTCGCCTACGAAAGCTCAAACCATAGCGTGTCCTTTTTCCTTAGAATGCAAGGTCGAAAAGCAATAGTATATTACGTGCCTAGGGAGGAAAAAACTTGGAGAGTCCATATCTCGTGTATATTGATACCCGAGCCGAAGGCGAGGGTGGCAAACACGAGATATGGGCTGTCCGAATTTACTCCCGTGGTGCGTATACTATTTTTCTTCACACTAGCGCCGAAATTACCAATTTCGCTCCTGGCGCCCGGGAGCGAAAGTGGTACTTTCGGCGCAGTGTGGAGAAAAGAATTTTCCATGCGCGCAGTCAAATCATGCCATCACCTCTTTGTAGTAATGATGTAAATTCAGCTTCCAACAATTTTTACAATCAATAGTTGAAGTGAAATATTTTAATTTATGCTACTTTAATTTTAATAAAACTTTAACCTTGCTTTACAGCTTCGCCAAATTTTAAATGAGTACTTTTTTCCATTGCTCATGTTCAAATAATAAAGAATGATGCAAACATATTAGAATGCATATAAGTGTGTGTAAAGTTTTACAATATGGTAGAATAATTATAGTAAAATAACTGATAAAAAATTAATTTTTTTCATCTAAAGATTTTTTATATGGTTTTTTTATGTCTGATGCTTCCCCGACCAGCAGCACTCGCTTCGCTCGTGCGCAAATTCGGGCAAGCATCAGAACATCACACTTTCGGAATGTTCCAATGTATTGTCGCGAGAGGGTGTATTGGCACGCTTCGACTTCAGTCGAAAGTAGCAATGTTTTTAATTGCTAATAACGTCTTCGACGAGTATGAAGAAAATGTATACTCGTACGCACACGGCAAAAGTTGGAGTAGCCCTTCACTGCGGAATTCGCGCAGGCGGAATGCTTTCTGCCCTTGTTTAATATACTATTGCCTCGGAGAGATCGATAAAGTGTCAACAAAGAATATAACAATTAAAATTTTTTTAAATTTTCCGAATCTGTCCCAAGAACCAATTTGTTTTATTAAACGAACAAAACGATGAACATACAATTACCACAATCCGTATTATCGAAGCAATTATCCGGAAGAAACGTAAGCGGATAACCAACTCGCGTACTACAAGCCGTAAGAATTAATCGACGAAGAAAAATTAATTTTCCTCCTGAAATCTGCGGGCCGAGCGTATTTTCCGGGGGGAAGGGGGGCAGCAGCGGCTGCGGCAGCGTTATACCTGGCTCTTCATTACCTGCGAGCGTCGTCATACACTCTCGGGGGCGGCCGCGCGGCGGCGAGCGAACTTTCGTCGTCTCTTCCGGCGCTGCGCTACTTCTCCTCCACAAAGCACACACACACACACACACAGTGCCTCGGCCGTTATTATTATCGCTTCCTGTGTTGGTAGCGAGCCCGTAAATTCAGCAGCCGCCGCCTTCGGAGAATCCACGCAAAGAATTTATCGGCCGAGATATACCGGCTAGGAACTTGCTCTCTCTCTCTCTCTCTTTCTCTTCGGTCTTCCTCTCCGCTCCCGTTATGCACCCTTCTTGGATACTTTGGATGAAAGTACGAGGGGGCGAAGGGGGGGGGGGGTTGAAAAAATACCAAGGAGAGAGCGAAGCATCGGCTTATGCATTTTTCGAGACGCTCGCCCGCTATATTTGCATGGCAGCGTGCCCGAAGGAATTTGCCGACGGCGCCGGCTTAGTTCGCCTCTCCACCCCTTTTTTTCTCTTTCGCCAAAGGAATTACATTTTTCGCCGACTAGCAACGGCGTGTCCTGTGCACTCCTTTTGCGCATCGCTTCGATTTTTCAGCTACCTGTGCGCGACGACACAATGAGCGCTTCTCACCCTTGTTTTTCGGGGCGCTCGAATTTTTCTGGAACGCAAATGCTGCGTAACGTTTTTTTCGGGTACTTGGTGCGTTGGATTTTTCGCGTACGCGCCAATGAATGGTGGATACAATCGACCAATTTTACGTATTTAAATACCGCGCCAGACGTCGCGCGTCACTTAAATAAAGGTTATTTAAAAATTGACCAAATGGATGAATCAATAAAATATAGAAAAGATCGACGCGAAATTTATTCTTGATGGAGCGGTAATTCTGGAATCAAATAAGCGGTAAATCTGCAAATAAGTGTGGATTACTCTGGTTTATTTTCGCGCTTGAAAAAATGCTCTGCATCTTTGATAAATTGAGAGTTAATTGCAAAAGCGTGCGATGCCCGTTTTATATTTGTACTTGGAAAATGCTCTGCATCGTTTCCGCTCGCAAAGGGGCAGCGACAAATTCATGAAGTAACTTTGCACGACGAAATTTCAGATCAGTGCACGATGCGGCAACCCAACGAAAAAATGGTATTCGCACGTGCATTCCGTACTCGACTGAAGCTCGAACCTTTGATTCGAGGGTAAAACACAAAATTAAGCCGCTCTGTAAAAGCAGTACTGAATATCACACTCCATAACTCTCGAACAAATAATAAAACTCAAATGAACTCTCTATTGAGGCAATATTTCCTACTATACTATAGTGTTTTCCACGTATACGAATTCGCGATATATTTCGCGGAAAATTAACGGAGAACTTTTCGAATTTTCATTTCGCATCGATCCGCGCGCCGGATACACACCAGAATTGTTTATCGGATTTTATTGCATTAAAGAGAATGTATTGTACGCCTTCGTTTCTGCGTCGGCGACGAAATCGCGACTCCTGGGGATCATTTCAATTTCGGTGTTTAACGCGGATTTAAAACGTTACCGCGCCGGTGACTTTGCTATATAAATTCGGAAATAATACTGCATTTTCTTCGGATACAAAGGCTCGAAGTGCGTATAAAATGGATGCGGCGTTGCGCATAGAATATTCATAAAATCGGGAACACGCGATGCGTCATCCATCACTCATTTAACGCAAATTCTCGGGTATCCTTACCACAATAATCGATCACACTGTGCGCGCGTTCGAAAGTTTCCGATCCCGCGCACTCGTCGAAAAAACATAGAACGAACGGCGCCAATATGGGTTTCCTTCCCTCCCAACTCGATTTCGTTGTACTTACACGCTGTAGTGTAGTAATCGAGTGTTTTCGCTCGAGAAGAGAGCCGCCGCGGCGATAGGCCATTATACAGTGCGGGGAAAATATCGTCGTCGCGCAGAGCGTACGCGCATACACATACACCGCATTAATCCGGGACTCAGCGAAGCGCCTACACTCCTCGGTCCGATAATGCCTGTCTCCTTCGCAGTAGGCGAAGGGAGAGCGAACGAGCTCTCGTTTCTGGGGACGCGTATAGGAGCAACGGCTGTGTTTAGCGAACACACAATACAATCGGCGCTCTCTCTCTCTCTCTCTCTCTTGCTCGCGGTTCGAAAGTTCCGCGCAGTAGTGGAGGTGGGGGGTGAGGGGGGCGCGAATAATCCAGGCTGCTTCGAGAGCCCTTAGATTAGTCTTATCGCGTAATTCGGCGAGCGCTCGCTCTAGCCGAGCGACCCACTTAACTCCGAGAGAGAGAGAGAGAGAGCTCGATGTAGCTCAGAGACTATACTTCCTATAGCCGGGACTTTAACTCAGCCGGTAGTGTGCTGTACCGCCGGTGCCGCCGTTGCTGCTGCTGCTGCTGCTGCTGTCTTGACTACGCTCTCAGGCATTTCACTGAAATTCCGGCTGACTGCAGTCGGGCTAAGAGAGAGAGAGGAGGCGTGGGAGGAGGAGAGGGGAGGGGGGACAGCGAGAGTGTGTATTTGTGTTGGTTGGTTGTGCCGCGCGTGTGCAGCGCAGCGCCGGGAAATACTCTCGAAATTTCAGTCGACACTTTTAAATTTGCAGTCGAAATATGCGAATCAGCCTTGACTCGGTGCGACTGGAAGTATTCGGGGAGGAAATAGAAATATACTCGGAATTGAGTTTCTGCGTAAGTCTAATCATCGTTGGAGTGCGTGCGGCAACAATAACGATTATTTGCGTAATTTCAGCGCAATACGTAATCCTTATTTGGTTGTCACGACCAAATTATATTTGGGGAAACTATAAGCGATAAGTTGGCGTAATCAAATATTTGGTTGTAACAATTAATTTTTTTTTGTACCAAACACGTCAGCGATCGTGCCAAACGTATAAGGCAATAAGATTTAAATGTAAATATACTTGCGTTGCGAGAACCAAATTCTTCTCTCAGTGTAATTTTATAACGGTTTCTGAGCGAAAGCAGTCGGCAAAAATAAGTTACATTTCTCGTACCATAGATCCCTTTCATAACGCACAATTACCCGTTCAGTCGAAATTACATTCAACTGTCTATCCTACAACGCGACGACAGTCGAAGCTCGCGTACACTCAAAATGTATACGTTCGGACGCGAAAACTCAAAAGTTTCGCCGTAAACTTACACACAGCCGTTCTACCCATACACACAGTTTGGCAGTTACAAAACAGCGTTAACGGCGAAAAGTTAGATGCACGCACGGGAATAAACATTAAAAGAACGCGGCGCGTATTAAACGCGAGGACGACGCGTCGGCCGCCTCGTTCGCCGCGTCCTCGAAGGTCTGACGCGAGCTTGACTCCGACTACTTTAATCCCGCGGACATCTACGCTCCAGCAATACTCGTGCGTATACAGTCGAGTCGGCCGGCTGCAATTCCGGAATAAACTTCAAAAGACCAAAGCGCCCAGCGGTAGAAATATATACGAAATCAGACTTTGTAATTGAGTCTCTCTGTCTCTCTCTCTCTCTCTCTCTCTGTGGTGGGAAGCGCGCGCGCGCAATCGGAAAATCCCCGTCGACTCGAGGGGCAGTGAATTTTTCCATTTTGCCCCGGATAAATGATGCAAATAGCTCGGAGGCTCGAGAGAGAGAGAGAGAAAAAGATAACGCGGCGAGGAGCACGAGTTAAAAGAGAGCAGGAGGAGGGCATAAAAATATACAGAAAGATAGAGGGGGAGAGAGAGAGAGAGAGAGCTCTCGCCAGCCCACTGAAATATCTCCGCGGCGAGATAAGCATAGTGTATATAAGCACGTGTGTGTGTGCGCGCGCGCGCGCGCGACTCGCCATTTGTTATTCGATTAAAGCGTCGAGACAAGCGGGCGCGCGCACGCTCCGGAGAAGAAGCATGCCGAGGGGAGGGTGCCGACGTCTTGTACGACAGTCCGCGCACGCGAATTCCTCCGAGAAATATATATATATATATATATATATATATATATATATATGTGTGTGTGTGTGTGTGTGTGTGTGTGTGTGTAAGTAGCGCCGAGAGATAAAGGGAGAGGCTCGGGATTAACGTCGCTGTATGCGTGTGTGTGTGTGTGTGTGTGTTTGTGGTCGGGACACTCGTGCGCACAGCAGATGGAAGTCGCTCGAGGAAAATTAATATACACGTCCTAATTGTTCGCGAGAGCTAAAAGCCCGGACTTTCTTCCCTTTTTTTCCGTCTCTCTATCTCTGGAGTGCAGTCTAGAGCAGAGTCGGCGAGTGCGCACTGCTGCGGAATGTTTTCCGAGAACGACCTTGTCTTGGCTCCGCGCTGGTTTTCGGATTTGTATGTACGCACTGGTGGAAGTAGACCACTGTAGCGTCTGGCCCTTTGAGAGTTTGTCTGTTGCGTTGAAGGGATCGTTTCGGATAAAGCGGAGGGAAAGAAAAAAAATTTTGAGGGTATAAGGTTCGAGGAGGAGAGCATCGCGAGCGAGTGCGTGCTCTCTTTTTTAAATACTCGTTTATCAGGACTTGGTGCGTAACGATGCCAAAGATATATGGAGATATGTTTAAAAAATGCGTTTAGGTGGCCGTCCATCAAGACGCTTGAGAGGTAAACGCAATGTCAGATACTTATTATTTTATGTGTTATTTACGGTTTGCATCTAGACAGCCTTATGTAAACGTACGAGGATGTAGGTGTAAAACTGCCTTAGACGCGTGGGGATCTAAATGCAATTTTCTGTATTGTCCGAGCACACGAGTATTTAAATATTAAAGTACATTTAACCTATAGATATTTATGGTTTTGTGCTTTAATACTTCTACCAGTGAATTTATCCTTCGGTAGTCGCGTGAATTTTGAAGAGAGGAAAGTCGTCAATCTCACCGAGACAGATTTTTTTTTTTTTGAAAAATAACAAATAATTGAGTCAATAGAAACACTGTCGCCCTCTTCGAGAAACTGTCAATTTATAAAAAGTAACATTTTTTAATAAATCGACTGATAGCTGTCAATTTTAAAAATATGTTGTCTTTTTAATAAATTGACAGAGTCTTGCGAAGAGCGACAGTGTATCGCCAAAGCGTAAATCTGTTATCTTTCAAAAAGTATAATCTGCTTCGGGGAGATCGACCTTAATCTACTTTAAAATATACAATTCAGACTATCTTGGATGGCTTTTTATTTTGAATTCTAGGCTCAACATTGATATTCAGATAAATTATCTGGTAATATTTTCGTCCCATTTATATCTTCACTCCAAACGAATCTCTCTCTCTACTATTATCAGCTGACCACTTCGCAAAACGTGAAACTTTGCTCGCAAACAACGATATTCATTCGAAAAGAAAAACCATTTCTAATCGCATCAACATCCAGCCAAGATCCTCAATCTGGCCGATCTGCCGTAAATCAGATTCTCTCGAGCAGCGCGCAAAGCGACAGAAGAAAAAAAAAGGAAGAAAGCATGAAACGCAGAGTCGACGCGACGGTTGGGATTTCGCGCTGAAACCATCTCTCTTACCCCGCAACAGCACGCCACATTTTTTTTTTTTTTAAATTCCAAAGTAGGAGGAAGAACCCGCGCAGCGTCTCCGCGACGAGCTCACGTCGGCGTGCATAAGTCGCCGGCGGATCATCGCGTCAGCGCGCGGAAAAGGAAAAGACGCGTGTCATAAGCTCGCATAAAACTCGAGGAGCCGCGAAGAAGCGTCTGACGCTTCCTCCGCGTGCGCGGGAGGGGGGGGGGGATCTCAGGCCGCGATTAAGCCCTCGCAACGCCGTAAAATCAAGCTCCACTCGACGAGCGATATCCGAAGCGCCTCGACGAGCCCCTTCTTCACATTGTCGCGCCGCGGCTTTACAGGCGCATAAAGCTTACGCGAACAGCTGCTCGACGGCGCCGATCTCCCAGCGGCTAACGGTCCGACGTTTATACATACTGCCGCGTCGCCGCGGCTATATCGGCAAAGTGGATTACGTACTGCGCGCCCCGGCGGAATGTGTCGCGCGCGAGCGGCAAATCGAATCATCGGCAAACCCAACGAAGTTAGCCCAGTCCGTATAAGCAGCAGTGCTGAGGGGATGGACGGGGAGGGGGGAGGGGGTGGGGGATGGGGTGAGTCGGCCGAGAGGATGGATGGTGGCGCCGGCGCGCCGGCTCGCCATCCCTCTCGCGCTCGCTCGACGTCCGACTGGATTTTTGCGTGAATCCTCGGGGAAGAAAGAGAGAGAGAGAGAGAGAGAGAGAGAAGCGAGAGAGCTCGGGAGGTGAAGGATTTTTCCGACGGCAATCTCTCTCTCAGTTCTTCTTGCGCGCTCGATTTATGTCGGTTGATGTGAGATGCTTTTTGGCGATTCTTGATTCCTAATAGTTTTTCAATTTTTTGTCTCACGAAGTTTATGCAATGGGAATTTCGGTAAACGGGGTAACTTGACGAGTGCGTTAATATTAATTAAAAAATCGTTGTAGTGTCGAGGAGAGGACTGGTAGAAGGATAGTCCGAATTCGAACTCTTTTCTTTTACGTGTGAAATTTAATGTGTGCTCTGCAGATCGTATTTGCATTTGTTCATGGAATCATAGTATATCCTCGAGTATAGCAATGAAAAACTTGTAAAATGTACTTTTGGCCTTTTATCCCCTATTAAAAAAACAATTTAAAAATTTAACGACCATTGAATTCGCGGAATGAAGACTGAATTTTCGAGTATTATTAAAAGTAATTGATTACACTAGTACGACGAAGAGGATTAAAAATTCATCTGGTCGTCGATAATTTTGGACGAGAGAGTTGGAAGGATCTATAGTATTAAATTGGAGTACTCGAGAGCGCGCGCGTGGGAAACATAGCGGAAAATTGGCAAGAAAAATGAAAAATGGATATCGAAGGAGAAAAAAGAGAGAGAGACAGAGAGAGAGAGTCTCTATCGATATCGGCTGATTAAATCGCCATGGAGGTATAAAAATGATGAAACAGAAAAATCTGGCTGGGATTTCTCTAGAAATAGAGGAGGGGATGCGAGCCTCCGACTGTTGGTAAGTTTTAAAACGCAATCAGCAAAAGTGTACATAGCAGTTCCCTCTCTCTCTCTCTCTCTCTCTCACGGGCTTTCAGCATCATCCCCGTGAATTACTACAGCGAAAGAACATTAATTCAATCCCGAGCAGGGAGCACTTTGCAACAGTAGCACAGAGCGCGAGCGAATCCCCTTCATCAAGTGCAAAAACTGCTCGCTACAAGCGCTCGCCCCCGCGCTTTTTTCTCCCCCCCCCCCCCTCGCTCCCGCGCTCGGCCTTCTTTATACAGAAGTCGGAACAATTGCAGCCGCTCCGCGTATATATACGTATACACGGCATACACAGCCGACTGTGTGCATCGCGTCTCCCGGCTTGTGCATCTACTTCACCTGCACGTCGCGTCCGCGCGCCGGCAATAAACTAAGCCCTCGTCACGCGGCGGCGGTGTGTCTCTGTGCCTCTGTGTGTCTCTGTGTGTGTGTGTCTGTGTCTTTGTTGCCGAGCAAATTCTCCGCTGGGCGCATTGTTAACACTCTAAGCACTGAGCTTTTCAAAACCGCGGCTCGGTTCACGGCCTCAAGTGCCGAGATAAAGAGAGAGCCTCGTCAAAAAGTTCAAATACTCTCGGCGCGCGGTAGAGAGAGAGTGAGAGAGAGAGAAGTGGAGACAATGAGTGACGACATTAGGGCGACTCGAGACCGGGATGAAAAAAGCTCAACGCTGTTGACTCAGAGACTGAGAGAGAGAGAGAGAGAGGAGGAGGAGTGCGGAAAGAAGAAGAAGGAGAAGAGTCTCTCGCGGCAGTAAGAGAGAGAGGGAGTAAAAAGGTGGCAGCGCCCGCATGAGCGCCACAAAGTGCTGCCAGTTAGCTGTGCGGAGAATGAAAAAATGCCCGCTAGCTCTTCCCTAAAAGCTTTTCTCCATTCTGGATAGTCCCGGGGATTGTCGTATTAGTTTAATTTCTATACGACGACTATACTGCGAGAGATAGAGAGAGAGAGAGAGCTTTTGTTTCGGATTTTTTCTTCTCCGCACCCGCAGCGCGCACGACTTTAAGGAAACTTCCACTGCAGTGCGGCTGGCGCACTCGCGATCGGCCGAATAGATACACTTGCCGAACTGTTTTTCTGCTTCTTTTCGGAATTGTACCTGGAAAAAATGAAATTGATCGGTTAAATGTACGATCCGTTTTTTGTTACTGTAATTAAGCATGAGTATTAACTATTATTTGGTAATTTGAATTTGTTTATATAAGATATTATAAATTCAGTTTGTACAGTTTTTATTTCTTTTCAATATCGTACAGCTCCGAAGAGGAGCCTTACCGGACTCGAAACGTAGGCATTAATAAAAAATATTTGGCTGGAAGAGATGATAAGATTCTCAATCATTCGCTTAAACGTATGATTAAATTAAATTTGCACTTGCTTTATCAAAAAGTTTATATCATTGTATTGTACGGCAGCGAATCAAATATAGGCGTCGCGCGTTGCGAGAAAAAATTTCTGTTTTTTTTTCGTTCGCCATCGTTTCGCGCGACCCGCATAAATTAATAAAAATCACGAAAAATATAAATGCGCGCGCGCGCGACGCGGCGTAATATTTAATCGCGGCGAATAAAGCCCCCGGTATAAGCTGTCCACGAGACCCTAAAACTCAGCCAGTAAAAATCACTCTCGGCACGACTGGTAACTAAGTAACTACACACCATTATTAGCCTTAAAAAAATTTTTTTACGCCGCCTATCAAACTTTCATTTATCTCGCCTATGAAAAAGTACGCTCCGCGGCCACAAAATTTTCTGATGGCCCCAATCGTAAAGCGCAGCTGAGTTCACTGACGCGATTGCCTTGATGGCCGGCGGAATATCCCCGTTCGAATGAGCCGAAGTCGAAAAAGAAAAAAAAAATCGTCGCGACGTCGAGGCTGAAACAACGTTGACGTTCGATTTCGCAGGATTTTTGGAGCTGCGCAGAGTTCTGTCGATTATTTTTAAAAATTATTCAATTATTATTAAAATATTCGCGAATCGTAAGCGCATTCTCGAAGCTTTTTAAAACTCGCTTTCCAACCCCCCGGGCAAAACTCCTCAGTGTGTCGAGCGCCAGATTGCAGTTAGGTTAGTTATCCAACCTACTTAGTACTTAGTGTCGCGCTTCTTGGATACATCCCGTTCTCCGGGCAATATTATTGTCTAACCCGAGCCATCAGTTCTCCGAGTTATGATGAGCTAAGTTTCAAGAGCGCATACGGAGGATGCGCCGCGTAAAAAGTTAAGAAGATTGGATTTCTATAACGCGACCTCGTGCTCGAGCGATTAGAACTTGGATTACTCATTGTTTTGCATGAGAATCGTTGAAAAATATAATAACGTTTCTGTACATGGGTGATTCCATGTGGAATCGACAAAAATTAGTTTTTACCTATCCAAAGATATATGAATGCTGTTCTATAGAGTATCAGAATATTTCATGAATTTTTTCAGATTTTTACCATCGAGTATCTTCGAGTTACAGAGGGTTAAAGTTTAAGAAATTCGTGTTTTTTTTATTTTTTTCAAATTTTTATTAATTCATAGCTCTTCGGGGATGCGTTTTTCAACAAAAGTGCATAGAATACTTTTTTTAATAATACTTATTAAGTCATATCATATGTTATCATTTGCTCGCATCCAATTTAAACTCTAAAATCAGTGAAACTGTGATTTTGATCCAGAGTTGGACAATCAAATAACTCATGAAAGAACCTTTTTATAGTTCAAAATTACTTGCTAACTTTCAGAGTGGGTTTCAAAGATTAATACTATTTAAAAATTCAGAATATGAATTTTGAAACAAATTTTGGATTTCTCACCGAAAAAAATTACATTGAAATAGAAAAAAAATTGTAGATGGTGTTAATCTTTGAGACCCACCCGGAAAGTTTGCAGGTAATTTTGAACTATAAAAAGGTTCTTTCATAAATTGTTTGGTTGTCCAACTGGACCGAAATCTCAGTTTCACTGACTTTAGAGTTTAAATTGGATGTAAGAAAATGAAGTCTTGTAAAATAGACAAATTTTACTAAAAAAAAGTATTCTTTGCACTTTTGTTGAAAAATGTATCCGTGATGAGCTATGAATTAATGAAAATTGGCAAAAAATGAAAAAACACGGATTTCATAAACTTTGGCCCTCTATAACTCGAATGTACTCGATGGAAAAAATCTGCAAAAATTCATGAGATATGTTGACACTCTATGGAACAACATACATGTATTTTGGAATAGGTAAAAACTAATTTTTTTCGATTTCACATGGAATCATCCATATACCTACGTTAGATTGTAGTGAGAACGACGTTATCTTTTTTATATCTTTTGACTCCGTCTGAATTCGTGCGTCAACTGCGTTAAACAACTACAACGTAATTACGATCAACTACCTGTTAGCACGTGTGAAATTATCCATGCTGATAATCGAATTTCCAGAGCACTAGAAATCGCTCGTCGACTTTTCTCGCGTCGGCTTGAATATAATAAATTACGCACAAGAAAAAAAACAGAAAATTAACACACATCCGATTTTTCTTAGAAATTCACGCCCCATACAATCCTGTAAAATACACGAGCGCTATCTCTGTAACGGCGCCTCCGCCCCTCTGCATACGCCCTGCTTTAAAGTATGTTTGTTAGCGTGTATTATTGCTCCGCTCGTTAGCTTTACGATCGTTTACACTAACGACGCATGTGCGCATACCAAATAATTAAAGTTAGACCAATAAGAAAGAACGAGAAGCCCCGATGCTAAATCCGATTATGGAGCGAGAAATTACATCCTGGCATTATACCGCTGACTTACGACGGCGTATAACGTCCCCTGCTCGCATTCGGTGTATGCACGAGAACGCGTCGAATGAAACGTCCGTGACGAAATCTATAACGCGACGAGAGATGAAAGAAAAAAAAAAAAACGAAGAAAAATCGCGTCCCGGCGCGAGGCAGCTCGTCCAACGCACATTATATAAACGCGGTATAAACTTGAGGTCGCCGTGGGTATTATGTATATATATGCGGAGGGAGGCAAACCGAGCAGTGGCAGCAGCAGCCGAGTTTCATTAGCCCTAGCCTCACGTGTCCGGGCGCATTTTAACGGCTCTCCGGCACGGCACCGGCGCCACCTAGGAATATTATCAAATTATCGGAGCCAGAGGCAATGCTAACACGTTTTCGTGTTTATATACACGAGCGCGAGCGCGCTTCTACGCGCAGAGACGTAGACGCAATGCTTCCGGAGTCGTCCGGCTATTATACGTTATATATGTATACACAGGGTGCTTTCGTTGATACTCCCCCCCCTCCCCCCCGACAGGTTGGACGGGGCGCGGCGTCGGAAGCGTCAACTTGTTGATTCTTTCCCTGATATGATTTTATGAATGTTTCCCAAGCTGGAGAGATTCGCCTCGGCTATACATACATATATACACTACTCGGCTGAGGGATAGCGGCCTCGAGAGCTTCGCCGTTACTTAGCGCGAACGGGACGTGCTTTAATAGCGTTATGCCTCGCTCTGTAATGGCATTAAGGGGTGAGGGAGGGGGGGGGGGAAGAGGTTGCTGCTGCTACCGCCTCCCGTATATGTATAATACGCGGCTTCGGAGGCTCTGGAAATTTCTTCAGCTATTTTATCCGCGAAAGGCTTTTTACCGATATTCCCGCGCTTGCAGCTCCACCGCTGCCGCTGCTGCTCCTGCCGTCGCTTCGACGACGACGACGACGACGACGACCTCATTCCGTAATCTCTGTGGCGTCGTCGTCGTCGTCGTCGCGGCTGCCCCGACTAAATTCGTTCGTTCTTTTTTTTTCGTTCACGCCAGCGTGCGGGGAGGACCGGAATTTCATTTTTAATGAGATTCAATATTATTTTTTTCTGTCGAAAAGTCGACTTTTGTCGAGATTATCGGAGCCTGCGCGCAGTATGAGTTATTGCACGTCCCGAGATTGCGATGGAAATTTCGATGCGAAGTTAAGCGCTGATTGCCGGTTATTCGTGGACTTGCGCGGCGAAAGCGTTTGGTTCGTCGTGTGCTTTTGGATAAACTTATGAAGGATGCATTTGACTACTGGATAGTAATTTAAAGTTGTCGATTAAACAGGTTTTCGACAGGAAATAGAATAAATAGTGGAAATGCAAAAATTTAAGGATGAATACCAAAACTCGACGAACAATTTTGCAGTTTAGGTACCAGACACCTTATTAACCTCATAAGATCTTAAATTGTACGAGATTTTATGACCTGCTAAAATTTCTACTACCTTTTATCTCTGCGGATCGAAAAGACTTTTTTTAATCGGTCTTCACAATTTAAAAAAAAGCTCTGATTTTCTCATAAAATGACTCTTGAAATTTTTCTTTTCTTTATTTTTAATATTCTGAAAAGCCATTATTATCTCAACTTTTACAATTACAATTTGTATTACTTTTGATTTTATAAAAACAATTTAAAATCAATCTTGAAACACTTTAAAAATTACAAACCTAAAAGCGGGTTAATTTTGCTATTAAAATTATTTTAAATCTATTGAGTATATTAAATGTTGGAAGGTTAATAAAAATGCGTCTCTTCGAGCCAAAAGGTTATAATTCCGCCAGACGTTTCGGGGTAATGTACCCCCTCATCAGTGGCAAATTCCAAAAAATGAGTCGTGAACTACATCGACGACGCAAGAACACGCAGACGGCGAAAGTGTGACGCTCGAAAAAATTAAATGTTATATTAAATGTTATATGTATCAAATCAGAACGTAGTCAGAACGTAGAAATAATGCATTTAAAACAATTTCACGCCGAGATGCTGAAACATTTATGAATGTGTTGCATATAAATTTTTCAAAGTTCAATTCAATATAGAAGCCACTGCATTCGAAACAGATAGCAATAACAATTTGAATTTCGTTAGAAAGATTCGTAACAGATATCGACAAAAAAAAATCAAGCAAAAATACGGAGATCTAGAAGATATCTTACTCCACTGACAATAAAGCAATAATTGAATCTCGCATCCATGTTTTTGTTTTTTCTTTTTTTTACAGCGCGTTGTCAGAGTCGACTCGACAATAAATGCAGAAATCGATCCTCGAGCATTTCCAACGGGAAATTCAATCTGGACACACCGCGCGAATAAAGTAAAATATTGCAGTAGCGCAGACTCTCCCCATGAATCATTGAGGGACTACATCTCGTGGTGTATTTAATAAAGGAATTAACGCGCGCTCGCCTCGGCGGACTCCCGAAAATTCTCGGGGCGAAAGTTCCGACGGAAAGGAGAGAGAAAAGTTCGGCGGCGCCGCGCGCATCCAAAGTACAAATAAATGAGTCCGTAATCTTTAGTCACACTTTCCCGACCGCACGAATTCACCCGATGTGTATAAGCAGAGGGAGAGAGGTGCGGACTATATATATACGTACACAGGGGGTCTCGGGGCGAGCAAAGAGGCGGGAGAAAGCGCGAGAGAGAGAGACTCGGTCAATTTGCCCGGAGTTTGTATTCCTCGCACGTCTCGCCGGCTCGAACTGTAGACAAATTGACTTCCAGCGTCTCAATCGACGTCCCTAAATTCCCCGGCGAATCTTTCTAAGTCCCGGAATAAGCGCGCGCCGCGCGCATCTTTAACCAATCACTATGGGCCGCCGCCGCAGCCGCGTCGAGACGTGAATCCCTAATGTTGTAAATATTTCAAGTTGCGCCGGCGCTGCTCTTCGTTTATATACATGCGTTACCGGCGAGAGAGAAAGAGTATCCCGCCGCCTCTCCTTCGACCTATAATCCTCGTGGAGGAAAAAAAAGGAGAGCGCGAGAGAACGTTTACAAGCCGGGAGAGGTGATAGAGCACGGGATGCATATAGCGCGTCCTGATAAAACCTCGGCTGCGCGGCGCGAAAACCACTTTGCAATAACTCCTCTTCCAATTTGTAGCGGGACAGCTTTTTCCTTCGCTTTCCTTTGATTCGAAGTGGGGGGAAAAAAAGAGAGAGACAGAGAGAAAAAAATCGCGGAAACAAAAAAAAATTTTCTCCGCTGCCCCTTCTCACGCCGTTGGCCGCGTAAACCCGTTCGAACGCGACGCGCCTCATTTTCATAAGCGCGGCGATCAGAGATTGCGCGCCGACTCGATTTTCTTCGCGACTTTCCGCGCTTCGCGCAAATAAGCAAAGGTAACTGGATATCAGGAGAGAGTCCGTTGGTTCATTGAAAAAAGAAAGAGAAAAAAATGCGAGAAAAGAGAACGAACGAAAGGAAAAATAATGGAAACAAAAGGGCAAAAAGCTCCGACCGAAAACGAGAAGAAACGAGCATACCGCGCTCACGAGCGAAAAGCATACACACACACACTGTGTATTACGGCGGCGGACGAAAGTATAATTCGAGCTTTTTTCTTCTCCCCCTCCCCCCTACCCACTCGAGAGAACTGAGCCGCGCGCGGTGTCCTCTATCCGGAGTGTATAAGCCGGAAACAATTTGTAGCCCACCCCCCTCCCCCTTCCCCCCGTGTAAATCCGCGTCGCTCCCAAGCACACACTCGCGTGTTTCAGCTCATTCGCCATGCGAGCTTTTTGCCTTGTCACCGTTTTTCCGTTACACTCCCTCAGCAGCAGCAGCAGCAGCAGCAGCAGCAGTCCTTCCACTCGTGCGCCGGCACTGTTACCAGTGCCGCAGGCCCTTGGCGCAAGCCGATTATGCGCTCCTAGATTTTGCGCCCCTGTCCAGGACACATACATACACGGGGGTGGGAGGGGGTGAGGACGAATCTGCGGGGTGGGTGCTTTGCGGGTATATATAATACACATCGCGTCGAGTGGTTAATTTTGCGTTAATTAAAGTTCGCGCGTCGTCGCGCGTGACGCGCAGCGACGTGGGCGCCTTCGAGGTATATAGTACACCGCCCGCCGCTGTTTATTCGTTTCGATGCTTATACGCCGCTGTCGCTCTGCCTCGCGACTAAGCTTCTTATACACATCGGCGCGGCGAGATTAATTCCGGCAGTCTGTTCGGGCTAAGCATTGAAATGCAAATGCGTCGGGGCTTCCGGGTCTTACGCGCAGGTGTGTATAACTGTATATACGTTGGGAATTCGAACGCTGGGGTGCATTGGGGCTGCGTTTCTTTGAGGCTGCTCTTGACGAAAAAATGTACTTAAAGATTTTTGGGTGCACTTTCGAGAGTTTCGAGGTTGTGAGTTAAAGCTCACGTTATTTTAGTGTTTCAGGTTTACATTTGTAAACTTGAGTTTTTAGGCTCACATTTCAAAACGAACATTGCATTTCGTGCAATCAGTACTTACGTCTGAAAGTTTAAATGTCAACTTATGACTTTTCGAAGTACGCGGGATTCCATCAGGCAAGAAAGTGAATAAAACGTATAGAACCGTTCCGTTTGGAAAACATTTTTAAATGCTTATATTCATTCTCATGTGAATGCCGGAATGTCCGTTTGAGTAGTGAACTTATTATTTAGCTAAAATAATGCATCAAAAATGAGAGCGACGGAAGTAAGAATTTAATTTTTCATAACAAACAAGTTTCTAAATGGTTAACGGCAGGTATTTTACAAATTTTGAATAAATCAGAGTACGCTTCCTGTACTGTATATGTATGTATGTCACTGTTCTGTATGTGTATCTGTGTCGTAGCCTTGCTTAACGCAATGAATTACTGCTCGTTATTTAATAGGTTTATTTTGCCCTCTTAAAAGCGCCTAAATGAATTACAACACTCGAATCGACGCTCAATTCAGGCCATTTACTACACAAGATGTTAAATTGCCTGATGAGTCCTAGTTTATGTACTGACCTCTTTCCGCGCAAATCGACTCGAGAATCGACAATAAAATTTCAAGGATGCGTACATTCGTACACCACACCCAAAAAAAAAGATCTATACGTTCACTCGAGCGATCACGATACAGGTGGACGCAATTGGATCGGTTAATTGATCTAATTTAAAAATATATGCGAGCGTACGATAAATCAAGAATATAGCAAGGGAGGGGGGGGGGGGCAAACGAACACATGCGGTAGAAGTCGCATAAATTGCGATGATAAAATGCCATCAGCCGCAGGGGTGCATCGACGACGGGCCGACGACTCGCGCGCGCGCGCGCGTTGCGCACGCAATTTGAATAATTAAGATTATGCAGATGGCCAATAAACGGTAGACGCGCAATAAAAAAAAGCCCTGATGGAGCGCAGGTTATACGCCGCCGCGGCGAGAATAAAAATTTGAGTGCGCGTTATTTATGCGCGCGCATCGGGGCCGTATAAGTTTCATTCGTCGTACATGGCCGATTCTCCGGGAAAAATGCACTTTTCGGGGGTCCAGAAATCGAAAATTTTTTTCCTTTAGAGCTAGAGGTTTCAGACCGATGAGATTTTCTTCAGTAAGCCGAAAGGTAGTTAAAAGTGCAGAGGAACATTTTACGTTTTTTTTTTTACAAAAGATTAATGCGTCGAAATACGGGAAAAATAATAACTACGAATGTTTCCGAGGCATAAATAAAATTTCAAATTGCGCTACAATAAAGTACAACAAAAGAGCTTTAATTAAAAAAAGAGAAAAATAAACAAAAGTCCGAATAGCCAATTTTCTTTCTTTTTCCATGTACCTCGCCATGTTAAATTCTCATGTTCCATCTTTTCCATGTTCCTCTACATAATTAACCATGTTTCAGCTTACTGAAGAAAGTCTGACCGATCCAAAAACCTCTAGCTGAAAAAGAAAATTTTCGGCTTTTGGTGCCCCCGATAAGTCCGCATTTTTCTACGAGAATTGGTCGTATACGTATCGCTCCGACAAGTCCAATAACGAGGGGAAGAGAGATAGAGAGAGCTATAGTAAAATTAAAAACAATCGCAATATTCATCGCACTCAGGCACGTGCATACATACACAAGGCCAACACGTGTGTAACGCAGTGCAGTGCTTACCGGGCTTTCTTCCTTTTCCGGTCTTATCGCGGCAACTCCGGTAATTAGGTGGTCGCACGTGCGCGACCTTGCGCGCATCGCAACGTATATACACGCGAGCGAGAGAGAAAGAGAGAGAGAGAGAGAGAGAGAGAGAGTGACTGCCAAGCGAGAGGAGAAAAGAGAGCGAGCGCGCGAGTTCTCGGAAAGGACAAAGCAGTACGGACAGCTCTGCGTACAGCGGGGGAGAGAAAGAGAGAGAAGAGAGAGAGAGAAAGCTGCAGGGGTTGAGCGGAAAATCCCTGTGTGTGTGTGTGTGTGGCTCGCTCGTCCGCCTGAAAATGGGATTGTAATCCAATTAAAAGTCCCGAGTACTCTCGGCTCGGTTGCCCGTCCCCGGCGCTACTAGAAAAGTGGGTTTCGGCAATGTGCAGCCGGCTGATCGGCTAAATGCGTCAAGGGACGCGGAATTAAGGGAAAATGCGTGAAATTGAGAGGAGTTCTCGAATCGGCTTAACGCGAGAGAGAGAGAGAGAGAGAGAGAGAGAGAGAGAGAGAGAGCTCGTCTCTATATATACGCTGTTCTATACAGCTCCTTTCCAGCGACGAGCGCGACGATGACTACTGCGCTGTACGAGCCGATGACGCGAGATCTTGACTCAGCTCTCTCGCTCTGTAGTTCATTGCTTATCGGCTTATCGTCTTTGAGCGGCTGCTGTGCCTCTTAGTCGCGATCGAGAAGTACTGCTCGGCGAGCTGCACTACTGGCTTGTACTCGTATACTTTGCTTAAATTACACTGATTTCCGCAGCTGGCTTGAAACGTCGTCAACCGTGATTTTCGGTCTTTGATTCTACGTGCGATTAGCCGCGGAATCTTCGATAAGCTTTGTTTACTTTTATTTCTACAGTTTGAGATGATTAAATCGTGCATTGATAAAGTTATTTCTTTTATAATTGAAATGATTTCTTTAATTTTGTACGAGCTGTCGCTGCGGTGTTAAAGCACTGCTGCATATCGTGCATCGTTCCAATCGTTTCGGCAAAAGGATGATTCTCATTTGATTTTAATGATTATTGGATATCAAATTTCGACTCATGAATGTCCAATTATAAAATAGTGCATTGCCTAATGGGAATGGAAAAGATTTATTTGGAGAATTGCGAAACTAACCGAACGTGAGTTTTCAATACATAACGAAATTCGAAAGCGTATAAAAATAGCTATATATTTGAAAAGAGTTTTTAAATGAGTGATTGCTATTTCTTTGTTTCTTTTTATGAAAATGTTTCTTCTTGAAAAATGGTTATAAGTGAAATTATTTGTAAATTATTTTTAGGAGTATAAATTATGGTGCTGTAGAAGGCTAACAATGAATTCTACACAATATTTATGTAATAAAAAACTAAAACAAAACGTAACCGAAAAATATACAAATTTTACAACAGTGGGAGGAAACCCATATTTGTTGTGTACATACATTACGTATGTAGCTACATACGTACATACATTACATACATATCTTAGTAATTTATAATTAGTTTAATGGCTTGACAAGGTCCCACATTAGAGGACGAAACGTTGCCGAAAAGTATTAGATGGTTCTTATTATTGTTGCGATATGGATAATTAGCCTTTCACAACAAATAAGGGTTTCCTCCCACTGTTGTAAAATTTGTATATTTCTTGGATCTAAGAATTGCGAGGATCAATAATAACTAAAACAAAGTAACTGTCCTTCAAACGTAGTCAAATTTATCCGCGGGGCACATAAAAGCTCAATCGCTCTCGCTCGCTCAAAATTTTTTTTCTAGAAATATCCGACTAACCATTCAAAACATATAACAATAAAATAATTCTATATCCACGGCACCGAGCGTCCGAAATCGCGGCCGTCGAAACAGCCGGTTTTAAGTAGAGCGCGCATAAAAAAAAAAAAAGAAAGGGAAGCCCGAGACATAAATAGTTTCCCAACTCCATCGCGGGTTTTTCGCGCTCGCACACGTGCAAAGTCGAAGAATCGCACATCGACGCGGGATCCACGCGAGCGCCGGGCTGGAGCTCGGCAGAAAAGCTTCGCGAACTCATTGACGCGCTTCCCAGTTGTGTAATGACTTTATTCCGCCTCGCGATTATTATCCTCTCCTCTCCCGGCTCTATATCCTCCGTCGGTTCCTCGGGTTGCTGCCGCTGCCGCAGACTCTCCCGCGCGCATCGTAAAAAGCTTCGACGTGCCGAAACTTTTGAAATGCAGGAAGCCCAGCTGTAAACAGCATCGAACCTATCGGTCTCTCTCTCTCTCTTTCACTCTCGGCTTTGAATTCGGACTTTTTCCTCGTTCCTTTTTTATTGGATTTACAGTTTTTGATGAACCCCCCCGCCCCATCCCTCCCCTCACCCCGTCAGATAGAAAAAGAGAGCTTTGTTTGCTCGGCTAGTACACAGTTTATGAATTATACGCGGAAAGGTATAGCGGCGGCAGTGCAGTACACGGGGAGAAAAGCACTACGAATTTTTCAATTTCATCTCTAGTATACACGCGCGCGTCTAGCTCGCTTTATACGAGCGCATGAATCTAGCTGCGCGCGCGCGGTAAATGCATTTTCCGAGCATTCGTGAAATATATTGTTCTTTTTATTTCGAACAACTAATACGCGTGTACCTTAAAATAAAGCGGGCGGAGGAGAAGACGCCGCAGAAGCCGTATCTGCCCTCGTTTGCGCAAACAAATATTGTTCCGCTGTGCATATATGGGTTGAGATGCCAATTTCGAGTAACGTTCGAGGTTCGAACGAAACGCTCTGGTATATTATTTTAAAACTTACCTTTCGCATTTTTCACTGTACATATCAACGTAAGGCGCAAACAAGCTTTTCAACAATCCCGTCGGTGCAGTGTATGCATATCGCGTATTTGCTCGCGGATCTCCGAGCCAAAGCCGTGGCCGGATAGAAGAATAGAGGAATAATCGAAGGGGAGAGGACACGACGAGACGCGCGATTGCGAGAAAAAAGGAGAGAAGCGGCGGGGAAAAAGGAGGAAATCTATCCGCACTTTTCCTGCTCTTTTTCCTCCTCTCTTCCCCCCCGCGCTCTTTTTCCTAGGCGCGAATCGACCCGACGAGCTGCACGAGGGAGAGAGAGAGAGAGAAGCGCGCCTCGAAGGTCCTCGAGTAAACAAAAGAGGAAATGGGGTAAATAAGAAACAACTGCCGAGTGTGAGCGGAGGGGGGGGGGGAGGGGCCCGCCGAGTTGCGGAAAACGACGAAGATCGAGAGACAAGAGCGAGCGAGAAAGAGAGAGAGCGACCAAGTGGGAATAAGTTTTCCGGCTCCTGCAGCGGAGGCGCGACGAGGCACTCGAGTAGCTGTTTGAGAATGGAGCAGATGCGCTCCTTGGCTTGCGTAAAAAATGCAGGTTTTCGCGTAATCTCGTAAAGAACGGAGCGCAAGCCTCGAGACGAATTAATTGCGAAAGCCAGACGGCGCGACCGAGAGAAGAATTGGAAATTCAGATTTATTTCGTAGGGGATTACGCGTGTATACAACGTTTTGAAAAATAATATTTTGATATCGCAATTCGATTTTACCGATCTACTGCTGTTTGCTTTGAATTTCAATGTCGGCCTGTCACCATTGGGAGTCGCGCAGCTATCATGAGCGTAGCGCGCAGTATTGTCCAGATTTTGTCATTGATGATTATCGCGATTCATTCGCGCGTCTGCTCTTTCCGGTTAAGCAATTTCAATCACCGAAAACCCGAATGCATGTGCGTAATTGAATATTACGTTGCTTCGAATCTTGTAGTAAATTTATCGGTTGAATGGATCGGAAAAATGGTTAGTATTAGAAAAGGGGATACAACATCGGGATTTGTTTTGTTTAGTAGATTTAAAATGTGAGAAATGGGCAGACTAACAAAAAAAAAATGTGAAACTGGGTTATAAGGAGATTTTGAAAGGTTAATGTTTAACGAAAGTTTTAAAATTTTAATATTTCTAGGTTATTGATGACAATCAATAAATATAGTTCTAATGATAAGCATTCATAGCTCGCGCATGTCAAAAATAATGATTCCTAGACAAAACCTGGAAACCGAAGTAAAAAAAAACTATAAATTTAAAGAAAAGCTCGCTTAAAACGACCGGCAAGCACTGACTGTTATATCCACATCTGATTAATTCACAAAAGATTAATATTTTCTTCTAAAACGAGTATTACAACTTTACACCATACTTTTCATCGCATTTTCCGATCGATCGATCCGCTTTTTGTTTTTAGACAGTTTCGTGGGCTTATATCGATTACGACAAATCGCATTTCCCACAACTAAATTCCATCGGATATCTCGGAAAACATCTTCGCGCCAATCGCGACGAGTTTTATCGAAGAATCCGTTTAGACGAAGCAATGACATCTCGCCAAAATGAATCGTCCCGGATTAGAGCCGAAAAATAATAAAGCGACGCCGCGGCACGTGAAGCCGTCGAAAGAAAAGCGGGCCGAACAGCCGAATATTCGCGGTGTCGATATTTCGCGCTCGGGCAATATTTCAAGCGTCCGCCGCGCCGCGGCTGGAACCGCTTAAAGAAAGCGAGGGATAGCGACGCGGCGAAACAAAAGCGCGATAGTACAAAGCGCGCCTCGCGAGCGAGAAGATGAAAGAATGGATACGCAGCGTATACATATAGCTATACACATACGTACGTGAGGATAGCGTCCATCTGGCGGGGCTCAAGAGAGCAACGGTCAGCCGCATGCATATATATATATATATATATATATATATATATAACGCGAGATAGATGCGAACGTATATATATATATATATATATATCGTGGCCGTCGAAGTGCGCGCGCGCGCGGTGTGTCATATCGAAGCGCAGTAAAAGCGCAAAAACAACGTGTGTCGGGCTTTTCCACCTCTCTTTCTCTCTCTCTCTCTCGCGAGCGGCCGCAGCGCGCGTGGAATTCATTGGTTAAAAATTTAAAACCCCCTGCGCGGATATGACTGCGCTGGGCGAATTAAGTATTCCGCGACGTTATACGAGCGCTAAACTTTTATTGCGCCCTTTTCTCCGTGTCTATAATGGCTCTCGATGTATATATATATAGCCGTCCTTTAATGAAAATATCCAGTCCTCTTTTATCTCCGGCTGTATCAATTATTTGCGTTCGATCCCCGAGCTTCGAAATAGAGCAAAAAAAAAGAAAAAAACGGGCTTTCACGTTTAATAGCCCTTCGCAATGTGCTGCTGTGCCGCAGCGCGGCTGTCTTTCCGCGCGAAATAAAAGATTCAGTCTCGCGAAATATCTTTCTCGCCTCGTGTTGTGCGCGCCTCATTACAATTGCGAATCGCCGGTATATGTGAGTAACTCGGCCGTGTATATAACGAGTGGCTTCGCGTTTCAACGATGCATAAACGTATACAGGGAGGCCTGTGATAGTGTGGAATCGCACGGCGTAATCATCTCGACCGTAGATTTTTATTATTACGTTAAAAATAGAAATTTTCGAATGGATTTTCTTTTGAGCAAAGATTAAATCAATATTTGAAATAGAAGAGTTTCTGAAAGCTCTTAGCTTCTCTTACCTGACACAGTTCGGATTCCCTGGACTTTTATTCTACAAAATATTATATTTTAGAATAAACGTCATTCTTTACAGCCGTTGCGAAAGGCTTTGTTTTTCAAAGTAAATAAAATTTATGAGCTTCAGGAGGTGGAACTTTTTCATTTTCGAGCATTAAGATTAATTAAATAAATGAATTCCACACTTTTTTCTGCTGATAAAATATCCAATGCAATTTTTTGCCTTTTTACGCAAAACTTGAATCTCCGCTGAGAGTCTGAAAAAAAAACTTTCCTGCAGCGCGCGAAGAGAAGTCCATTTTTTTTTCTCCATTTTTAATAGTCACGAATCATCTGAAAGTTACGGCTTCAAAAGGAACATTAAAATCTTTGACTGCTTTGAAGTCAAAACAGTTATAGCATTTTTCATGTCGGTGCGACTCCGTAATCCGGGCTTATTTATCTTTCTTCCAGTTTCATTTCACCTGAAAAGTAAAAAAAAACAGAGAAATTACGAAGATAAAGAAAAACAGACTATATTTTAAGTTGTGCTCGCAACATAAACAAATAATTTAAAGTTTAATTACATATTACTATCCATTTTTTCTTCTCGAAGACGAAGAAGTATGCATTGAATAGAGGCTAAACCTAAACGAAATAATCGAGTAAAAGCCTAAATACACAACTAGCCATACTGGGGGTGGAGAGGGAGGGGTGGGGCAACTTTTGCCTACGCGAGCCACGATTGCACAGCTATACGCTCCTGCGAGGGCTGCCGAAAGCACACGTGTATACGCAGGCCGAAGCGCCGAGTGAAAAGTGTGTAAATAAAGTGTCAGGCGCGAGTGAAAGGTTGATCGATGGAAGAATTCAGTAGTGCAAATCGGCGCAGCTTTAGAGCCGCTGCGCACACGTCAGTGTCGGGGGGAGGAGGGCAAAGAGAGCTCGGCTTTGCTGCATCGGCTCTCCGACAAAGGCTCCGAAAGAGGATGGCAAAAGATACGCGGAGAGAAAGCTCATGATAGCCGAAAGCTTTTCCCTCTTCCCCCCCCCCCCTTACCACCTCCTTTCTCTCGTCGGCTCTCTCTCTCTCTCTCTCTCTCTCGCTCTCGCCCAGTAGGGCCGAGTGTAATTTTCGCAGATCGCTGCGGAGCCTCGGCGCGGCCCGCGCGCACTTCTAAATCGGGAAAGTCAAATAAGAGCAGGAGGAAAAAGGCGAGAGTTAGACGATGAGGAGGAGCTTTTTGGGGAGGAAGTAAGAGGGCGCGCGCACAGACACACACATAGGCGCACTCGGGCCGTGTGCTATATCGACTCTTCTATGCGGGCTGAATTGTAAACCGGCGCGAACTTTCCGCCTCCTTTTCTGGTCGTTGGCCGCCGCGCGTCAAGCCGAGCGCGGACTGGGCAACGAGGGCGGGCGCCGGGCGCGAGAGCGAAGTGGGTCGAGCCGCGACCGGCGAGGAGGGAAGTTGGTTCCTTCTTTAAATTACATTTGGCCACTCGTCTAACGGCCGGCAGCAGCGCCGTAGTCTTTTCTCATTCCCCCCCGTTGTCTTTCTCGCTTACTCTCGCCGGCCCGTATACGGCGCGGGCCGACCGTACTCGGCCGTATCTACTCGCCGCATTATGAAAGGTGTATGCCGGTAGCGAATGGATCCGCTCGATCGAGTTCGAAGTTATCCGCGATGAAAAAAGGAGTTATTGAATTGGGCAGTCGCTGTCCGGCGATTCGTTCATCCGATTGTACAAGCGGGCCGCGACAGACGCGCTCGCCTCGGAATGTGTGTGTGTGTTATAGCTGCTTCTGTTTCAATTTTCCCGCGGCGAGAGAGCTTCGCGCCTCAACAATATAACGCGGAGCACCGTATACGCTATTGACTCGTAATTAATCTAATTAATCCGGCTTCGACGGCTTCCGAGCTTTATATAACGACTCTTCGATGTCGAGCAATCAGAAGTCATTCGCGCGCCGCCCGCAGGACTCTTCGCCGAAACGTAATTCCGGCATTCAACGCGCCCCCTCCCCCTCACCACCCGACCGAGCGAGTGCCGCATGAATAATTTACGGATTTTACAAAAATATTCATACAGTCCCTCGCGCTCGCGCTCGCCAGTATCCCGCGAATCGGGCGACGAGAAAGGCGATATCGTAGTTTAAACATACGCGGGGAAATCTGCGCGGAAAAAATCCAGTTTTCTCGGGTCTGGAATTGTAGACTTTTTTTGCTTCCTTTTTCGTTTTTTTTCTAAGCATTCCGGTCCAACTGTATTTTTTGGAGATTAAAAGGTGCCTGACCCGAGCCAACATTCAGCGTCATTTTTCCGGCTATTGTAATTTTTTGTTGTGGAATTTTTTTTATATGATTGTTACGGATATTTATTTTTACGTAATAAAAGAGAAAACAAAACATATGGGTTATGCAACGATGTATAAACTCAATGTGTCCAGAGGGAACGAATAATCTTTCCAAATAAAAATATAACAAACTGACAGAGCTTTAGTTTTCAAAAAAATCGTCCAGATATTGAATGCTCCGATAGAAAGTTGTCCAAATTCTAATAATTTAGGTCAAATGTTATAATACGTTCAGCCAAGCTTCGTCATTTTTCAAAATATTTTTCTTGCACTTTCGCAAAAGTTGTATACATTGTAGTATAAATAATTTAAAAATTTTTTTCACGATTAACAGATAGGCTTATCCTCTTCAAAATATTTTATACGTTACATTGAAAAGAATCATTTAATAAAGCATTTTACATTTGAATCAATATTGTTTGTCGGGAGGACAAATTATTTCGTAGAAAAGTCAAGTGCCAATGCATCGGCAGCGATTTATCGCGGATTTCGGGGCGATGCGCGTGTATATATAAGCAAGTTATTCTACTTTTGCGAAAGCGAAGCAAAAGCGAGGAGAAGAATAAATGGAACGGGGAGAGAGAGATGGCGAGGGAGAAAAAAGAATTTTAATATTGAAATGCTCGCGGTTAGTTTGAGAAAACACGATATGCTATTTCAAAGCCGGGGCTCGTGTTTATATTTGCAGAAGCGGTTTATTCGCGATAGAAAAGCGTTTTGCTCGAAAAGAAAGTTTCCTTACAATATTTTCGTCGACTTGTAATATAACTTTTGTCATTAATTCGCGTGCAATAGCACGAGGAGGAGGAGGAGGGGGAGGACCGCCCCGCGAGAAAAGTCCATAATTATGAATATAATTTGTCTTCGGGGTTAATTGACTTGGAAAACGGTGAGGTTCCGCGGAGACACTCGCTCGCGCGCGCTCAAGTTTTGCCATTAAAGGGGCAATCAAACTTTTTCTACGGCTCGCCGACGGATTCGAAGAAAAATTATCGGTTGCGGGGGAAAAACATTTGTCATGACCAGAGCGCGGGCCGTGATTCCAAATCGTGCGCGAGCGCGAGAAATACGCGTATTTGCAACCGAGTGTATTTTTCTGGAATCGAACGTTTGGAGAACCGATGCATCGTCAACTTTACGTCACAAAATGTATTTTATTACTACGTATACGCATCGACGTTGAAACTGTAAGTCAAATTTTCAGTAGCCCAGAGAGCGGAAGAAAAGAAAATCCTGCCGGACTAACGAAAGATTGAATAATTGCACCTTCGAGCGCGCCGAGACAAAAGTTCAACTCGCGCGAAGACGAGCTGCGCAAAAGTTAGATTCTCCCCCGCTGTTTTCCCCTAACAAGCGCTCCGAGTCTTTTTTTCACTTCCCCAAGCGGAACGGCGACGCATACATGAATACGCTTAACGACACGCGTTGACCCACGCCAACGAGTACACACACACACACACATACACACACACACACACACACACACATATATATATATATGTATGTATGTATGTATGTATGTATGTGTATTCGTCTCGCAGCCTCGGAGCCTGAGCAAATACTCGTCCATATAGACACACGCGTGGACACGAGCGTATGCACGTGTACATCGGATGTGATGACGGTTTGTAAGCGATCGCTGGGGAGTCGACGAATTATACGACGCAGGACACAGCGCGGAACGCCGAAGGCCAAGGTGTGCGGCTTTACGCTGAAAAGGAGAGAAATGCGCGATAAGCTTGGGGTTCTTTCTGTCTCTTTCTTCGAGATTGTTTAGCCGCGATTTCTATTTTCGCTGCACAGCTATGTGGGGTGTGTGTGTGTGCGTAGGGCGAGGTAAGTACCTTGCCGTTTCCGGGAAAGGCGATTTTCTTTTGATTCGGAGGGAAAATGAGGTGGAATACTTGCGGAAGAGGAGGGAGAGCGCGATCCGTTGGAATGAGAGGGAAAAAGATTTTCGCGCAAGATTATTTTGCATTGAGGCGTAGAGTTGTGACAGAGAGACATTGTATTTTCCACGAATGTTTCGTCTATTCCACGTTTATTCCGTGTTTAAAATTTTGGGATTTCGAGCAGCTTATTTCTGAAATTTATCGTGTATAAAACACGTAATTACTTAACGACTTGAGAAAGGAAATATCAGCTGCGCGATGTTTGTCCAAATCGTCCAATCCTTCTTAAAGTTGTTGCGAAAGCATCGTGTTCCACAAATACCGGAAGTGCTGTGTTACACACAGGGACACAGGGTCACATGCTCGAAGATGCAAGACTTGCACTTTTGGCTTGGGAAAGTGCACCGTTGCAAAAGATGCTCGAATCTCTGCGCAAACCTTCGAGGCGCAAGGGCCACAGAGCGTAATATCGATAGTGACCGTCATCCGATTGTTTTCAAAAATCTAAATGTTTTCAAACTGTCAAAGAGAAATAATTTTATTTTTAACTCAAGGCGGAAAGACGACTCGATCCAAAAAGTTTTTCAGTTGATATCATCCAAAATTTTTACATTGCAAAGCGAGTGATTTTCTTTTCCATCGAGATTAAATTATCCTTAACCAACGCACAGTTACACTTCCAGCCAATTATATTTTCATTACCTTTTGAGTGACCCGTTCTGATGAAAAAAAAAGAATAATAATAATTATTATAATGTTATTCGTCTACTGTGCATAATATAACGATGAAATACAGAATTCACCGCATTTTTCATCAGCTCCGCTTCACCGAACGAATTATCGAGAGCGCCGCAGAGTGAATATCGAATTCGACGAAGCTCCAGTGCACTGGCAACGATATATACATATACATACATTTCATCAGTTCGCGCATCCTGCTCATTGATTGACAAGCTTATATCGCGGTCAGATTACAGGTTTCATTAAGGAATCAGCATTCGAAACTGGGTTCAGTCGTAGGTGCGTAACCCCCCTCCCCTCTCTCTATATATGTGTATATATATATAAATCGCTATCTCTCTTCCGATCGTCTGCGAATTCGCGGCGCGTTTGAGACCTCTCTCGGAATCGCGGGACCAGTAAAGCGCAGCGCTACTGCAATTCCCGAGCGCAAGTAGTAGCGCATCTCAAAAACAGGTCAGCCGTCGTCGTCGTCGTCGTCGTCGTCGTCGTCGTCGTCGTTGAGACTGCGAGGGTATATGCGGCAACGCGATTACCGGAAGTCTCTTACCGGAGCATATTATGCGCGCTGCGGTGCGGTTAGGCTTATACGCGCGGATCATCATTGCCGTCGTACTCTATTACGCCGCCTACCTTATACTGCTATCCGTATACGCGCGCAGATGCGCGTACCTCTGCGCGTGTGCGCGTCTCTGTACGTATATGTATATATACGTATATATGCGTATGTGTATACGCAGATGGGCATATATATAGAGCGCGCGAGCGCGGCCCAGAGTCGTCGCAGCAATTTCGATCCTTTCCATTTCCGACGAGCGCGCCGCAATTACGCTCATTCCAGCCGGTCATTACTCTTCGACTGTAATCAATGTCGGAGCTCTCTCTCTCTCTCTCTCTCTCTCTCTCTCTCGGCGAGCTGCTCCTCTCCGACCGAAGATGAGATAAGGAACAGTAATACGCCGCGCGATAATGCAGCCTGAAACTTGCAATTCCCCCGTGAGAACGCGGCGGCGGCGGCGGTGGTGGTGGTGGAGAGAAGCTAGAGAAAGAGAGAGAGAGAGAGAGAGAGACGGAGGGAGCGGAGAGAAAGGAGAGAAGCCTTGTGTTTGCGCTGGACACGGACTACCGAGAAAAAGAATTCTCAATGAATTACCGGGTTTCGTTGGCATGCAGCACTGGGCGTGGGAGTCCCATTGTGCATTCGAGCGTATTTCTCTTTTCTTTCCTCTTCTTCGCCCGCGGCGGCGGGGCTTCCGTGACACTATTGTTAATGATATGCCGTATTTGTCATTAGCGCGCCTGAGTTTGTAATTCCGCGAATTCGCCGATTCCCTCCCTGCCCTCCCCGTGTATTCCCGGCTTTTTTTCCTCTGTCCTTCTCTCCGCCGCTTTTTTCGCGCAATCCACTTCATCCGTGCGTGTATATAGAGGTACACGCGAGTGTGTGTGTGTGTGTATATACGTGCCGAACGGTAAAAACATCGGCGAAAAGTGGGCCACGGGAAATGCATCGGGGCTTGATTCAGCGCGATAGGCGCGCGGCGAATAATAGGATGTGCATTTGCCGCGCAGTGGATATCCCGCGTTATGGTCAGACATGCGAGATAGCGCTCCGACACAGTTTTCCAGATCAAGAAAATCTGAATAACCGAAATTGTTAAAGTGCGCACCTTTATGGGCAGGCCGGCTACGGCAATTTCTTTTTACGACCGCGCCGTTACCGCGGATGTGATCGATACTTTGGGGAAGGGATTTTTTTTTGCTTTTTTTTTCCTTTTTGCGTAAGCGCTGCAAAATCAATTGCAGTATAGCTTATACGTTTGTAATCTCGAAAATGCACTCGGAGCATCGGAGGCAGCGCGAGGGGAATCGCAAAAGAAGGAGACTCGAGTAACCTTATCAAAAGCCGAGAAAGTTTATAATTAATACACTTCTCACCTGCTCAGGGAAAGTTAGTTATTTTACAAAGCAAAGTTGCCGCGGAGAGTTCAATAGTTTAATTACTCTCCGCACACAAAGAGTTCGAGCTCGCTCGCTCGGATCTTGCCGAGATCTCGCGGAATTGTGTTTACATCTTCGTTCCGAATGTGCCGCCTGATTAAATTACGCGTTGCTCAATTTCACGCTGTATCGGGCGCGCATTATTTTTCTTGACTGTCAGGCTTTAGAATTAACTTTTTTGATGACAATCTCTACTTTCTTCTGCACGTGCTATTGTTATACATGGCAGTTTCACCATTATTCACGTCAGGTGCACGCGTTTACATCGCATTTGCGCTAATACTGTGTGTACAGCGACTTACACTTGTAAATCGCTGCATAAATACATCTTTGCTCGAAATAATTAGCAACAAACAAAGCTCGTAATTGAGATAGTAATTGCTGTACACAAGGAACTTTAGATTACCCGTGGAATTCGCAGTCGGGCGCTGAAATTAATCGACTCTAATTTTTAATCATAGAATACATAATTCATTAGAGTATATGCATTGAAGTACACGTCGAATCGCCTATTCGAACGCGAAGCTCCGTAATACGATTTTGAAAGTCGGTGTATAGCAAAGAATCAGCTATACCCCGTCCGTTAATCAATTTATTTTCTCCTATATATATTTAAATCATTTACACATACATATTTGAGCTGTTTAACGAGCCGAAATCATCGGGCACTACACTGACCGCTCGACAAGGTATCCCTTTTAAGGCCTTTAACATTTCAAAGTGCGGCTCCGCGGTTTTCTGATACGGCCGCTCGACTGCCTATACATATATATGTATATATATACACCAGTCGTGTGCACCACTGGTCCCGAAAGCCCCGGTGAGCGTAACGCCGGCCTAATCAAATAATTAATGCATCAGCTAAGTCAGAGCTCTCTCTCTCTCTCTCTCTCTCTATCTCTTCCTATCTCGTATAAATACCGCGGTGAGCAATTACTCAATACGGGTGTACTTTAGCAATTAAATTCATAGAAAACACGGGCTCTCTTGGCGCATAGTGAGAGAGAGAAAGAGAAATTTTAGCTCATCCGTGTGGGCGTATACGTGTGTGTGGCTTTGTATATAGCGTTATAACGGCCGGTTACGCGTGTGCTTTCCCCTCCTCCCCCTACGCCCCAACCCCTCACCCCTCCCTCTCGCGCTCTGTTTAATTAAAGCATTCTAATCAAACGACTGGCTCTCATGCAACGAGCCTTTAAAAATACAGGACAGTCTCACGCGAGCTCTCCCTCTCACCCCCCGCCCCCTCCTCTTTCACCTCTCTCACTGCGTGCATGGGAGGATTCTCCAAAGTTTGCAAAGCCAAGTTTTTGCCGATGCCGCTTTTTATCCGCCGCCAGCTCTCCCGCTATATATATGGACTTTCTCGAAAGGAAGAAAAAAAGGCGTTAATTATATGGCCGCAGCGCTTATTGCGGAATCCGGCGATTTTTATGTATATATACATACATGCGGGCTCGTTATGTGCTTCAGCGTTTTGACGGTATATTACGACCCAGTGTCTAATCAGTAATAACAATAATGCGCTCATTAAGCGGCTCGAATTTCGTTATGTTAATGAATCCCGTTGATTTATATTCCGCGAAATGAATTGCAGCCGGGCGTTGTTTATCATCGCAATGCAGCGAAACCAATGCGATGCGAGAGCCGGAAATCCGAGTCGTTTCGAAAGTTATTCGCACTCGTTTATTGCCGAATCGATAGTTGCAACAATATTGTTAATTGACGTCAATAAGTGCGGAGTAGTAACAAGTGTCCGATGATTGCGGTGAGAAAGGGATTGGAAAAACGCGTCGTAGGATCGCAGTTGTAATGTGACTCAGATGCTAAAGGCGTCGATAGTTCACAAATTGGAGCTTCGCGAGTTGGTGATAACCAATTTTTTCGATGATATAAGAAATGCATCATTTTCCGGTTGAAAGATGTGGAAATTTTAGAGCATCATCTACAAGTGGATGTTCCAAAGAAAGTCTGAAACTTTCAGTGCGAAAAACTTTTGATTCCTCCAGTTAAGTCGATTCCAATTCAATTGATCGTCTATACTTGTAACTTTTCTCGATTGATCTCCTCTCTCCTTTTCGACAAAAATAATTCCTTCAACTCGAACAGAATACGCGCAGGTATACGTCACCTCACGATTAATCAGCGACAAGTGACAAGTGTCCCAAGATTCACGAGTACACACGAAGCTCACTCCAAATTTAACTCTCTCTCTCTCTCTCTCTTTTTCTCTCCCGTCCGACAGGTCGCCCAGAGCAGTTCGGTCACGGCACGTCGCGTCGATCCGTCCCTCCCGCGAACTCGCATAAATTTTTTAGCCGCGACACGGCGGTCGGCGGCGGCGGCGGCCGCGGGCAAACTCGAACAGTCACTGCATCTTCGAAGGGAATCCGAGGCAGCAACAGCAACAGCAGCAGCGCCGGCAGTCAGCCTCAGCTCCAGGGAAATAGGCTGGCTGTCTGAGGGGGACGCCGAGCGTGACCGAGTGCGACCCGACAGCCGCGGCCGGATTCCCGATTCGCCGGCGAGTCGAGCCGTCCGGAGAAAAACGGTCGCTGGGAAAGTTCGGCAATTTCCGGCAATTAGTCGCAAGTGGAGTTGCGACCGGCCGAGCTTGTGTACTGTATATATATATATATATATACAGCACAGCGCTCCGGAGGATCTCTCCGCTGTATAATGGAATGAAAGGAGGCGGCGCGGCGCGAAACAACGGGGGGGAGAGCTATGCGCAACGACGTGGCAGTCACTGTCGATTGAACCGAGCCCTGTTTGCCCTTGTACGTACTCCGCGCTAACTGCGTGTACACCGTCGCGTTCCGAGTGCGAGGCTCTCCATTATAGGGATGTATCGCGTCGCGTATGCACTACAGTCGATCAATATATACGGAGATAATGCCGATGGGAGTTTTTTGTACTTGCGGGGTTTCGAGTGCTCGAAATCATCTATTGAAATATTTAATTTGTTTTTTAAAATATATTCGCGATAATCGAAGTACGATCGATTATTGATTCGACGACGCGGCTGATTTTTAACTGGATAGAGGATGGAAGGCATCTCCGGGGAGCTAAAGTGAAAAATGAAATTCGAATTATTGTTTCTGGCGCGCGAGTCTGTCGTTCTAATGAAAAAATTTGATGAACTCGCTTGCGCGGATCAACGGGATTACGGAGACAATTGCGTTAGTCCGCTGTAATATTGAAAATTCAAAGCGCGGAATAACGAATTTTCGTATCGAAGCGTACATATACCGCGAGAATGAATTAATGTTTAAAGGAACCATAATGTAATGGCGGTAGCGCGTACCGGCTCTGTTAATTTATTATTCGATATAAATATATATACTTATTTTACTGCTGGTAAGTGCATAATTCGGCGTTAAATCGATTATAACTGTTGATTAATTATAATGCAATGCCGTTATGTTTAATTATACACGCTCTGGTGCACGTCGAATCGCGCAATCGAGACTTATTGAATTAAAAATAAAGGCTATCGACGACAAGTAAAAACGCATCGCTTCCATAATTATACGCATCGAATACCGCAGCCGCTCAATATCATTGAACAAAGACGTGTACGAGGGCGACATTCGGCAACAAGTGCACACCGCGCTACGCCATATCCAAGCCGAATAAGTCGTGAAACAAGCTCTTCCAACCCCGAGATGCATATTAAGCATTAACTCGACTTACACGAGCCACAGAGCAGATATCCACCCCCTCCCCCGTGGAAGAGTCGAGGCGCATCGAAAATCCGAATTCCCTCCGGGAGTCCCCCCCCCCCTCCCCTCCCGGGGCGCAGGGCGCGGAGTTATTAGCGAAGATAAGACCGCGACGGCAGCTGTATAAGGTCGGAATAGAGAGGGGGTGGGGGGTGGAAAATCCGGAAGACGCGCGCAAGCCACAATGGGAGCACCGCGCGCCGCCGGAATCAATTGATCGATGAGGACGTTGGGAATCGATACAGCCTTGCAGGCGCGCATAGCAGCTCTCGCGGTTCGAGCTTCGACCGCGACGTATGCGCGAGCGAGCGATTGATCGATGCGTCGGTATAGCCGCCGCCGCTGCCACCGCCGCTGTGCTATAGCCGATTGTCCTCGGCTTTTGGGATTTGACGCCTCGCGACCGTTCGCTGCTGCGATGCTCGCCGACTATATCTACGTGCATGTAGTGTTGCGCGACTCAACTTGGCCCGCGCGACTGTCGTATACGGAGAGAGAGAGAGAGTCCATAAACTCTCCCGGCAGTCCTGGCTTTCGAGACGTATCGGCAAACTTTGGCTTTGACCAACTGTTTATCGGATACAATGATTTTTGGGGTGAATAGTGTGTTTTGGGTCTTCGGAACGCTGTTGTTTGGGATGACTAATTTACGTTTTTTTGGGGAATGAATTGGGTAGCTCTGTACACTGGACTGAGAGTTTCTTTTGTGAAAGTTAATCGTACGATAGAATTTTGTCAGTAGCAGGTCTAGAATGTTAATTTTTAAACTGAATCGCAGTTACTTTTTCATTGACTCTGTGTAATTACAAATACATTTTGTGCATTACACCTTTGACAAATCATAGGGATGCAAAAACTTCTACACTGAGAAAACAGTTCTACGTAGGATTACAATGCAGACTACGAAAATTAGTATACTTTCGAGTAACGCAGCCGTATAGCGTCAAAACCATAAAAATTAGCATACTGAAAGGTAAAATTTACGCGTTAGTCTAGTCAATTTTATTGAAAATCTAGGAACATTTTTAATTTTTGCACTACGTGGCTGCGTTACTCGACGGTATAATAGTAAAAATTAACAGATCACTATTCTCAGTGTATCCACCATCAAACGTCAAAATAACGAGCGCGAACATTCAATCACGAAAGTAAATACCCCCAATACTTTTTCCATTACACCCCGAAAAAATTATCTTTCTTTCCACATTTTCGGGCGAATATAACTGTACGAGCTTTATCAGTGGCAAGCAACGCAGAGGCGGCTTCCACTCTCGCGTGTATACGCAAATATTTCATGGGCGGGAGGGGGGTCCATACGATTCTCCTATTCATCCAAACGATCTCGTCGTGCAATGCGGCCGTCTTTGGTCAGCCGCTGCGCGGGCCGTTGACATCGCTATGCCAAAGCCCAAAGCAGCTGGAGTATCACAATCTCGCTGCGGGCAGCGCGGCGGGTGCGCTGCTTTCATTTATGGTATACAGCCGCCTGCATAGTGGCTGCGCAGAACAAGAGTAAATTTTTCCGTTGGACGATGATTTACGATACGACGAGGCTTTAAAATGCACTGGGATTTGAATGAAGGCTTTTGAACGAGGGGCGCGAGTTGATAAATTTCTTGACGTTGCTCGCTGGCTTTATTGTTGCTCGGAGTCGTTGTTTCGACGATATTAATTTGGATGGGATTGCGTATTAATCGGAGTTGAGACATGTGTAACAATTTTGATACTACTTGTATACGTTTAGTACGGTACTTACTTTTTTTAAGTAAGGAGAGATAGTACAGTACTGTTATTTAAAATAATTTTAATACTAAAAAATTATCGGTATAAGTGTTCCACTATTGCAAGGCTTGCCACCAGAGTTACGCGAAGGCTTGGTAACATATATTGTTCTATAAAGGAATTTTATGTATTTTTTTTTGTTTAAATGCTTCTATGCTCGATGGAAATTTAAGATAAATAAAAGACTTTATGCATCTCTTCGAGCTAATACTCCTAACGTTTCGAGCCGTGTAACGGCTCCTCTTCGGGGCTGACAAAAATTGCAGTAATTACAAATTTACGAATTACATAAACAATACCAAAAATTATTTTTACAAAAATTATTAAAATATGTTTTAAAGCATTTACAATTTACGGCTAGCACATCACTAACAAAGTGAGAGTTAGCAAGTTACCAAAACTAAAATTAAAATTATAATAACACTAAATTAAACGTTATATAAATCAATAATACAACTATTAAAAGCAGTCAAAATCCTTACAAATCAACAGTGCAAAAATAATCACAGCTCCGGTGTCGCGAGATGGTGATGCGACACCGGCGGAGAGTAGCGATTGACTGATTGCGATATTAAACGTGAATATCGACGATACATACAAATGAGTGTTACTATGAGCCTCGAGGAGGCAGCCGAGTATATCCAGCTCTCACAGCACCGGAATTTTATGTAATTAGTTGCTTCACCGATAGCATCCAAATTTTACAAGCTGGTTCAAAACGTTAATTCAGTAAAAGAAAATCGTGGAACTACTTTGGCGCGTAAATCCAGCGTCAAAAACGATTTCTCCAAGTATCTTATAAGCCAAATTACGAAACTACATCTCGAAGCGCCTCGGCTGCGATCAAAAGCGTATCCTCCCTTTGCGGCGAAGTAAGCAGCGCAGATATTCCGCATCTGGAGCTCTCGAAACTCGCGAAAGAATAAAAGGGGGGTGCGTGTTGCACGGAAGCGTATCTCGCGGTAGATTTGCGGCGTGGCCTCATCGCCGTCTCTCTCTCTCTCTCTCTCTCTCTCTTTGCGTTGCCAGCGAAATTCGCGGAAAATTGTTGCGCTCGAGTGAATGCGCCGGGACTACTTCGCTATTCACTAACCGTAGCTATAGCCCTACACCATTGACCCGGGAGTTTCCGGTTTCTTCCCTCTTCTCGACGACTACGACGACGACGACGACGACGACGACGACGACGACTCGGCGATGGTAACGGCAACGGTGCATATTCGCGACTAAATTATGAATGTCTCCTTTATGCTTCGAGCCCGGACACACAAGGCTCGCGCGACCCGCCAGGTGCTGATGAATCCCTCGTTTCTCCCAGTCGTGTTTACGCGACAATTTTACTAACTGGCGAACTCGAATGGCTTTTCACATTTTTCTTTAAATCTTCGTGTGCGAAAATTTCATCTCCGTCAAGGTGATTTGAAAATATTCTCGGGAGTCGAGGGAGAGTGATTCGGAGACTGTTTCATTCAAGCGTTTTCGAGTTGCAATCTCAGTTTTTCTGTTTTTTTTCTTATTATGTAAATAATGTAAAATGTATCTATTATGAAAATCAGAAAATAATCATGTTTTTATCGAAAAGCCAATAAAGCATTTATTTCGCTATCAAAGCTCTGGACATTAATAAAATTCATATTACATATTAAATATCGATCGAGATACACGAATAAAAATATTTCTGTGACGATTAAACGACGTCCTAATACGTGTAAGAAGCAATGCAGCGCAAAAAGATATTTCCAGACGTTTTTCCATAAATAACGAAAATTCTTATTTCTGTTGCAGAAGTCAACGCCAGCTGGGACGAGTGGTGGACTTACGACGGGATTTCAGGTGAGACATTAGACTCTTTTTCGATATTACGAATTTAGAATCGTCATCTGGACCTAGACAGCCGAGAGAGAAGCGCGTAATTGCAGAAAATCAAATCTGACACGGTCATAAAAGTATCGTTAAGCCGAGACAATGTAAGATTTGATTGGAGAAAGGAAAATTTGCCTCTCAATAGTCCGTTTATCAAGCGTTTAATAAGGCTTTTCATTATGCAAAATAAGATATAAAATTATTGTAATCCCCTTCTCGCGCGCGGCGGTGCAATCGAGGCCAGAATACAAAGGGTCTCATAATATTTGAATTTCCAAGGTGCAATCTCAATTCCGACTTGACACATTTAACACAAGAAAAGAAAAGGGGAAGGGGGGGGGGGAAGAAGCTATTCTCGCTAGGAGTGTGCAAGTTGGACGTTGAATATTCAAATCCGGCATTTTTGGCTTTTCACCTTGATATTTCCCTTCCACACACATACACACACACACACACGCCCACACACATACCCACATACACACACTCGCGCAAAGTCGCGCAGTAGCAGCAGCAGCAGCAGCAGCATCGTTTACCTAATTTTCTTCATCAAAAGTTACGAGGCAGCTTCACGGGGGCCACGAATTTTTTTAATCTCACGCCAGTCGGGGCTTAGCTGCTGCAGCAGCAGCAGCAGCCTCTTATTAAAACAGCAAGTGGATAAAGTCGCGGGGATATCGCCCCGCGCCGGCCGAGTTTTAGGCGAGAGAGCCAACAGCTGCCGGGGCGTATAGGCACTCGTCCGATATACGCGCGTAAACACCGGAATTTCCATGCGCGCGGCGCACGCTCGACCTCCCCCCCCCCCCCCACCCCCCGGATATGCAACTTTCTTTCAACTTTCTTCATCGCGTCTCACTCATTGGTGGAATGTCGCCTCGTTCGCGAATAACGCCGGCTTTACGCGAGAGAGACATAGTGAGCTTGTTCAATTTAACGAGCGTCTTTCCTTGACGCTTTGCGTGTCTGCGCGAGCGCCCGCTTCTTCGATAGGATTTTATCCCGCGCCGCCCCGTTTATTGAGTGCACCGCGCCGCGTATAAGATATCCGCTTAATGAGTTCGTGTTTTTGTTTTTGTTGGCGAGTTTTACGAGTATGCTTTTTTGAAGGGGGAGGGGGGATTCAGGTGCGGGGATTTCCGATGTGAACGCGAGCTTTATTTGAGATTTATGGTGTACCTCATGCGTTGCAGCGAAAATTAATCAAGTAATGGATAGGCAATACATTTTAACAGCGTCATTTGTAAAATAGTATATTTCATAGACATTTTCAGTTGCGCGAGATACTTACGATTGCTTTTGCTTTTTTCCTTCCAAAAAAATCCATAGTAAAACCTTAAGTTTCGCTAAAATGTACGTATACGACGAAATCAGTATTTTTCATTCACTTTCTTGCCCCCAAAAGTTAGCGAAAAAAAAATCTCGGGCTACATCGACCGGGTAAGATTTTTTCTGTTCTACAGGACGTATAGAACAAGAAAAAATAGTAGACAGGCATATACATAGCTCGTTTCATAAAAAAATTTAAATTTAGACCTATTAGAAAAAAAGTGGAGGAAAAGAGCTTTAATTTGACCTATTAAACCTTAAAATCGAGTCACTGAATCAAAAGTTACCTGAATTCGAAGAAAAAAAATGTAAAATCGAGGATTTTGGTACCAGCCTAAAGGGAGTCTGAAGCAAAATTTGTTTATTTCAAAAGTACGTGACTTTTGATCATTGCATCCGATCTAGACCAATTTGGATTCAAATGACAGCTCATTTATCAAGAAGAAAAAATCAAGAATATTATACTAAAAAATGTGTAATAATCTCTGCATAAAATCATAAAGATGGCCAAAAAGAACAGTGTCACAAGATCGATTTCGTGAGTACACTACTTTTTTCTTGTTCTGTACGTCCTGCAGAACAGAAAAAATCTTACCGGTCGATGTAGCCCGAGATTTTTTTTTTGGCAACTTTTGGGGACAAAAAAGTGAATGAAAAATACGGATTTCGTCATATGCAATCATTCGACGCATTTCGCTTCTGCAATGATTTTATCCGTCCTACACAAACGAGCGAATCAATCGTCGAGGGGAAAAGTCGAGTGTACGACGACGACATGGCGGAGGAAAATAAAATTTCGCAAAATTTCCGGTTATACTGCAAGGCGCTTTGAACGAGGGAGAGGGAGAGAGAGGGTGAGATTTATTCATCGAGAGGGAAAAAGTTCTGGAATATAACGGCTATGATTGTCAGTCTTATGGTCGTGCCATATCCGAAAGATCGAGCTTACAGGCAGGACACAGATCTCTCCCTCCCTCCCTCTCTCTCGGCTCGGCCTCGACAGAACTTATTACCCGCATCGACCGTACCGGCCAAAAGTGGATTTTTAGGGTCCATCGGATTTCACATCTATATATATATATACAACCACTGTGCTGAGCGCGGCAGATGCTTCGAGCGTTTTACAACCAATGATCGTACACGGCCCCGGCTCTCTCCCTCTCGCCTATACGTACAGCTATATAGACGCCTAGTCGTCACACACCCACGTACGCCCACTACTTTTTCTCCTCCCTCATCCCCCTCCTCCTCCTCCTGCTCCTATACACCCTGCGTGTAGCTTTTTAAAAGAGAGAGAGAGAGAGAGAGAGAGAGGCACAGGCAAAGTACGCGTCGAGTCAGCGAAATTCAGCCGCGGCTCGTTGAATCCGTCCGAGAGAGGAACTCGTCTACTCTCATTAAGCCTCGATCAGCGCGGTTCATTGTCCTTTTTTTCTCCCTCCCTCCCTCGCGCACCCTCCCGACAGCGCGAGCTTAGTCGACGAGACTCGAGATAGCCGGGCGCGCGCGCAAGAGACTCTCTCTCTCTCTCGCGGAGAAAGAAATAACAGCGAGAGAAAAGGCTGTATTCCGGTATAGTCGCGGAAGAAGTGGAAAGTTTCTTCGGAGAGAGGAGCGTGCCCGGGTTCTCTCTCTCTCTTGCCGACCTCGCTCGCGCGTCTCCGGCGGAAATAATTTCAGTGCAAACTCTCGAGAAGCTGCTGGCGGTGCACACCTCGTCTGCCGGAATTAAAGGAGTGAAATAAACATGCAAATGCGCCGGAGCCGCCGCGACCACTTTCCATCTTTATCACTTCTTCAGCCCTCTCTCTCTCTCTACCTCTACCTCTCTTCCACTCTCTTGCGCTCGTATACCTTGCGCGCTCTCGACGCTCTATATATACTTGTACTCTACCTCTCTATATAGTCACTGTACAGCGGGAGTGTACACGAATGTAGCCGAAACGAGATTTTTCAAAGGGGAAATTTTTCGGCCAATCTCATTGCCGCCTCGCACACACACACACACACACACACGGGGCACATCTCCTTGGCCTAGTTCACCGCAAAACGTTTACGCGAGCGCGGAGACCGAGCAAATTCTTCGACGAGAGCGCAAGCAGCCTCGGGAGCTTTTCGCCGAGGAGGGAAAAGAGAGAGAGAGAGAGAGAGGGCAGACACGTACTCCGATTTGTATATATATATATATATATATATATGTGTGTGTGTGTGTGTGTGTGTGTGTGAAAACCACGGCCAGCCTGGGAATACACCTCGAGATTAGAAGTTGAAATTCTCTCTCTTTCGGAAAGCTCAAAGTGTATCGCGTCACGTTTCTTAAAGATTCTTAAAAGACTGCGGGGCGCGGCTCTCGAGGTGCCGGCTGATCAAAATTGTGGAACGTAAGAGTCGAGTCAAAAGTAAAATTCGATCTCTGTACGTATGACACGTTTTATTGCGAAAGATATTTGATTTCTAATTTGAATTTGAATTTGAGCTTGGCGTATGGTCTGTTCTTTCGTAGTCGACAAGGCATTCCGTCGTGCGGTGAGCTATATACACGCATACATATCGACATGTCGACGGACAAAGTGCACTTTCAGGGGATGGGGAAGCATAAATATTTTTTTTTTTAATGTCAAAGGTTCATTGCGTTTTGTTCTTTATGTCCAAAGGTAATAAAAAACGCAAACGAACATTAAAAAAGTTACTTGCGACTTTATTTTTCCGGCCATCATGCATTTTTGTTGCATTAATTTATGGTGGAAAAATAACAGAGAAGTATCGACTGCGCAAACATCATAAATTCAATTTTCACAGGACGGAAACAGCGTTTGTAGATTCGCGGAGTCTCGTCGAGAAATTCCAGAGAATAATCGATTTTGCATTTCATTTTTTTTTCAAATATTCCTTCTTGACGTTCGACCCAAACGAAGCGTCGACTTTGAAGAAAAAAAAAACATCCTCTGAAGTTCGAACAGACGTAAAATTTTAGAAGAAACGAGAGAACCAAAATCAAATTCCAATTTCTCGCGGACGCGATCTCGACATAAGTATTATATCGACAGAAAAAATAAGGTGATATACTGTTTAAACATTCGACATACGCGCGCGCTCGTAATTGTCGAAGCGAAAAATACGCTTACAATTATAATAGCCGCGATATTATTACGCGCCGAGCGAGAGGACTGGCAATTATACATCGGGAAAGAAATCGATTGAAAATAATACCCGCGAACAACGTATTTACATAATGAGCCGGGAGCGGGAGAATTTGCGCGAAAAATCGGCAAACGTGTCGAGCAAGGCCACAGCCGAGCGAAAGCAAAAGCTAGAGAGGATGCGCGCGTATAACGCATATAATATACGTCCTTTGTGATCGCGCGCAGCACACGCGTGGACAGCACATATAATAATCCATTTATAATGAAAATATTCCGCGAGAGCTGATATTTCAGTCGAGCTCATAAATCCAGGGGCTCCCTTTTCACTTCGTTAAAACTTGTAATATTTGCATATTAGTCATGCGGACGCACACGCACGCGGGCTGCGCACCCGCGCACGCGGTATTATCGGGGGATGGGGGGGGGGGGTGCCACCAGTCGATTTTATTCATGATTTCGCTTATTTTCTCAGCCTGAATTTTAAACAATATCGGCACTCATTTCGTCTGCGTAGCACAGCGTCGTGTGTGTGTGTGTTTAATATATGTATATAGGCGACCTGTCTCTCTCTCCCTCTCTTGCTCTCTGTCTACCTATATAGATGCTTCTATATTTTATCGAGAGCACTTTTTTTAAACCGCTGTCACTGTCTCGCCACATCGTCAATTTAAGTACTTAAATTCTTCACGTTATCTGAATAATATATATTTTAGATGTAGATGATTATCTATACGAGGTCGATAGGAAAAAAAATGTTTATTGCAATTTTTATTTGCACAATTTGACACGAATGTTTAACGAATCAATCGGTGGGTCTTGAGCTAAACTAGATCATTTACGATTATTCTCATTCATGTTGCTCTCCAAATATATAGTCAATAAGTAGAGCAATCATGGGAGGAAACCCTTTACTTGATTAAGTATTAATCAAATAAATAATTAAACAATCTCCATGTTCAATCGGCAAATCGTCAAAAATCGGTAAGATGGTTGAATTATTTATTTGATTAATATTTAATCAAGTAAAGGGTTTCCTCCCATGATTGCTCTACTTATTGACTAGATCATTTACGTCTAAATTCTGAATCGATGCAGATTACAAATGGAAATACATATTTCAAGTTGATTTGTAATGGCTCAAGCATATTTGAACAAAATTAAACTGGCATACATTTTACGAAACCAAAATTGCCAACTTTAAAAAAACAAAAATTTAGTGATAACAAGTCAAAACAGTGTAAATAACAAAATTCAACAAAGTCTTCGTTCCGGTAGGAAAAACCTTTTTTGCCAATGGGATCCGAGCCGAGTAGGAAGTTTCACGCGTAAATCCATCCACGTTTATTTGCAGAGAGCGTAGTAGGATATGCATATTCAAGGACTTGTGGAACGTATGAATGGAAAAATAAGTTGCGGCGTGCAGAGGCGCCACGGGCTCTTATACGTGTTGCGCACACACGCCTTGTTTTTTTTTTCGAAATTAGCGGTGCAAAAAGAAGAAAAAGCATCCTCAGCCCGAGTCGCTCGCTTAGCAGTGCGCTCACTTCTATACGCGACTCTGGATTACATGAAATTATTTAAATACCGCGATTCAGCCTGCCCGTGGCGCAGATATATATGTCGTATGTGTGTGCATTACGTATGCATAAAATATTTTGGGAAAGCGACTCTTCTCTCTCTCTCTCTCAACTCTCGGCATTCGCTACTTCTTCCTCGCGAGTCCGTAATATTATACACGCGTGTGTGTATACGTATATGTGGGACGCGGTCAAGAGTCGAAATTCGCCCGCCGAATTTTCCCGAGAGAGCAGTGCAAACAGTAGCGCGGCCGAGGCATCGGAATCGGACTGCGCTTCGCCCGTTTGCTTTGACTTACGTAAGCGCGTACAATATCGTATGATAATTCAATTGTTTCTGCGGGCGCATTTCTCGGCGAACAGGTTATACTAAATGGTATATATCGAAATTTTTAACGGCTTCTCGGGGCTGCACGTGCTCGCAGCTCGGATTTATTTCTCGTACGCGCGTACTCGTCGTTTCGCTGCGTAAATAAATCTTGATCTGCGCGAAACGAAGTGCGCCGAGCATTTTTCAAGAGGCTTTGCGGTTAATGCACGCGCTGAGTTTGCGATCTGCTTGTTATATATAGGAAAACTCGAGGAAATAGTCGATTAGTCGTGTGGACGTAGCGTCTAGGATTTGAAAATTATTGTGTCAAGTAGGAGGAAAGAATGCTCCGTTCTGATTTTAATTGCGTTAAAGATGCTGTAAGTAAATGCAAGCGTTTTTTGCCAAAATCAAATGGAGAAACAGTTCTTTTTTTCTTTTCTTTATCATATTTTTTCTAAAGAAAAAAGTTCCACCGAACTTTTCGGTTTTTACGCGGGGTATTCAAAATATCTTCAACTGGCGCTGACATTTTCAGTTCTCAACAATTAAACGCGCGCGCGCGCGCGTGTGCAGTAAAACATAATTTTTATTTTTAAAAAACGAAATCTGAATTTGACTTGAAAACGAAACTTTCAATCCTGTCGGGAGTATGAAAACTATAGGGAACGACCCACGAAATTGAATATTCTAATACCCACATTTTGAGTCATTAAAACGATCGGTAGTCACACGACGCGGCAGGATTAAAAAGTGATTCCCCCGCAGCGCACGAAAGGGATTAAAATCTAAAATCCAAGCGGCGCGCGCGCGACAACTCGCCCGAGCTATACGCGCGCAGTGAAACGTCAATTGGCCTAAAAGCCAGTATAGACACCGAGGTACTCTTGGGGGGGGGGGGGGGGGTCTGCGCGCTGATTCGAGACTTGGTCAACGAATTGCTCACTTAAGCCGATCATGGGTACTCCGAGGCCTTCGATATATATACTTCGGCATGCGGGGCCGAGGGCCGCGCAATAATTTCCAATGCTCGGCCGAATAAAGGCCGATTCGGTAGCGGCGCGCATCCTGCGCTATATATACTGTGTCGCGCGTTAATCGCTATATTCAAATGTATTCTAATCAGGCGAAGGACGCGGAAAATTGCTATTGCGCTCCGGCACACGACTGCCCCTCTCCATTTCACCCCCTTCTCCCCCACCCCCCCTTGTTCGCCGAAGCTATAGGAGAGACGCGCGCGCTCTCGTCTCCCACTATCCCACTCCCCCCCCCCCTTTCGACCCTTTCTCTCTCTCTCTCTCTCGGTGTGTATAGCGCGGGAGTGGCGCCGAAGTAATTACCTTAGTTAATTAACGAATTTACAATTGCACGACATCGCACACGTGTTGCCCCTTCCAAACGAGATAGAAATTCGAGCAGCTGGACGCGGCGCGAGCGCGATGCTCAATGTATACCATTACACGCGCCCGCGCAAATGTGAAGGAAATCTGGAAATTGTTACGCTGTTGTGCGGCCGTTTGATTGGCAATTTTCCGGGGAGTCAGAGCCGATTGCCCCGGCCGAGACCGCGAATTTTATTAATAAAAATCAATCGGCCCACCGGCGAGCAGCGCCGTTTGTATATGTACGGCTCGCCCGCCGCCTCTGCGTATCGGCTAATCAATAGTTTACGCGGATTAATTTGGCCGAATAGAGAGTGAGGGACGCACCGAACGTTGGAATTTTCGCGCTCGACGGATTTTTGTAATTTTAGCGCAGAAATTGCGCAAAGACGTCCGACGCGCGGATTCGCTGCGCGCTTCCATATAGACGACCCGCGATATCTCTTATATTTATGTACCGGCGATGTATATACAGCTATATACGAGGATAATAAAAATCTTTATCCCGAGAAATAAGTGAATACGTCACGTAGTGGGGAAAACATAAAAAGGAGGATAAGATATAGATAAGATTGAATTAGATAATTTATTAAGGCGATTCCCCGGACGCGACACGATCAAGTGTACCCCTGGGACATTAGCGGAGCCAGCGTTCGGTCACCCTTGCGCTTCCTTAAGCTCGAGGAAACGACCAACACCCAGAGAGAATTAAGATGGTAGAGAGAGAGAGAAAAAACCGATACTAAGTAGCGGACGATAAAAAAACAATAAACGGACAAAATAAATATCTTTGTTCGTTGGGCGAATGGTGTATCGGTCGTGACAGCGGCCCCGTTTAGTCTTCGTACTCAATTTCAGCGTTTTCAGGTCGTGCATATACATACTGAAACTTGTCATACTCAAGCTACAAATTCTCACATTCCGTTGAAATTAGCTCAAGTTTCGGGCAATTTAATGGAATTCAATGTGTCGTAGCCCTTCACATCGGTTAAATGTTCAAATGTCAATGCTGTTCATAAAATAAACGAAAAGGCGAATACAGTATTTATTTTGAAAATTGATTAGTAAAAAGCGTACCGTTGAGATGTGCCGAGAAAATTCTATTCGCGAGTAATGCAATAACGACGTTGATTATTAATGCACGAACAATTTTTATTTTAATGTATGCAAAGAAACTCAATCTAAAAACTATATCGAGGATCGTATCGACCCTGACTAAGAGTATTTCTTCTACAAGAAATACTATACACACTAATCATGAAAGTTTCGTCCAATTGAATTGATACTCAACATTTCCATTCAATTTATTCAATGCACAAAAATCCAACGACCGTCAACCCACAAATTTCCCGAGCACTTTCCGCGCGTGCAGTAGCGAATGTTTAACAAAATCATCGAGATCGTTAATATACACAGCGTAATTACACTTGGTTCAAGTTGCGAGCCACTTGCGGTACACGCGTTCTAAAACCGCGAGGAAAAACGGAACAGGGCCGGGAGAGAAAGGGAGGGGGGGGTGACGACTTAAGAAGGCAGAGATTAATACCATCTCATAATAAGGGCTTCGGGAGGGGTGGGGGGTGCGCAAAAAGCTCAGTAGAAATGAAAGACCGTGGAAAACAGCGGGGCGCTGCGCAAGGAGCTCTCTCTCTCTCTATATATATGTATAACGCGCAAAAAACAGCGCAGACCGGCCCGAAAGCTGACGTGCGAAGCGAGCGAGGCTACAAGAAGAAGCTGCGCAATACACGAGAGAGCGAGAGTGTAGTATATATACAGGCAGCAGTAGAACGCGCTAATGACGCCCCGGGAGCTGCCAGCCAACCACCCCCACTCCTACTCCTACTCCAGTCCTCGGCGCGCGTTTTTCATTAGCATGCGCGAGAGAGACCATTCGGGTTCCAAGAAAAATATCCGGCCTCGAGTAGCTCGTCTCCCTCAGCTTCTCGGCTTTATTTCCAAATGCTCCGTGTGTTTCAGCGTTATCCCGACTGCAAATGAGGATTGTTCGCTCGTAAACTCCGTACACATTCGTGTATTAAACGCACACTTTTAAATCTCGAATCATTAGAAGAGTACACGCGATTAAAGGACTCGATTCGTCAACTCTACCGACCGCCCCGTCGGCGCATCGACGTGAAATACAGCTTTCGCTCGTCCTCGGTGTACACGCGAGGAAAGCTTTAATCCCGCGCGCATTCCTCGAGGCGCTTTTTCACTGGGGTTTTCACTCTCGGTTGATAGCTGCGCTCCCGCTCTTTCTTTCGTACCGGATAGTCGGGTGATTTTTCCTCGGCTATTCGATAAAACTTCTCGGCGTCAGCGTTGGACAGGGCACCTGTCAAGAAGCCCCCCCCCCCGCGCGCACAGCCGGCTGAAATAAGAGTTTCGCCGCTTCCTTCCTTCCTTCCTTCCTTCCTCGTTATTGGGGGGCTTTTTGCGCGGGAGAGCGGGGCCGATTGGTGTAATGGATAAATCGTCGTAAATCGTAATTATTTTTTTTTTTGGACGTAACCTTTATAGTGTACGTAATTTTTGTAAAATTACGCAGAGATACGAATTTGTGGGAGTTTCGTAAGCCTGGGATGTCGAGAACGTTTGTTCAGTGTAGTTATGTAGGGAGAGGAGCTTCCACAGGTGGTATAATATCTTGAAAGTACTGATCATTAAGACGAAAATTTTGAGCCCCTCATAGACCGCCTCTGTACGATTAGTTTGAAGCTATGTACTTACATCGCCAAACGCGCAGTAATTTAGAGCTAATGCGTGTACTTCTGCTGGGTCGAATTTGTCAGTCGTGGCATTGCGTTGGTTTAACATTTCAGAAACGCTATTTAGTTGCACGAATTTGTGGAGATTTGCAAGTAATGTATTTTATGATTGCGCATTATAGATGAAATAAATTTCTGAATAATCGACTATTCACTATAGATGAAATAGTGAATAGTCGATTATTTAGAAATTTAGTTGTTGGGCTTCGAAAATACGTTAAATAACTACAGCATTCTTGGGTATAATGTATCCATATACCAACAAGCTTTGAAAGTAAGGGTTCAAGTGCATTGAAACTGTTTCCCCACGAAGATCGCGAATCTCGAATCCAGTTAGTTGTGTATGAACAGTCTAAGCATTCGGTTAGCCTATACGTACTGATTTTTCTTTAAATTGACTTTAAATTGTTACAGTTAAAAATTGTACATTTTACTTATTTAATTACCTCGTCTCGCTTCTTCGTAGAAAAATAAATAACGCAAAAAATGCTATTTCAATTAATACGAGCACTCAACTTCATATTCGAAGGAACAACCGAACGATTAAAACATATCGAAGCCATCGTCTAAAAAGAAAAACTCTACAAATCATATACACTTTTCTTCAACTGCTCTCTGTACAAGCACACTTTGTACGATACTCGGAAGTTGCCCTCAAAGAAGCTACCCTCTCCTTTCGGTTTCGTGGGGGAGGCGACGCATCGATAGGTTTACGACATGTACGGCATCCTTTCCCGCCAGACTGGAGTATATACACAATTTATCTCTATCATCCGTAGTGGCCGGCGGTATGTGTGCGGCGGTTACGCGTAGCCCGGGCTCATAGCCGCGGAAGAAATCCGAGTTTTGAAAGAGCCAAGCGAGCTGGAAGTAAAGGTGTGAGAGCGGCGCGGGGCGACCTTGATGTATATACACATGTGTACGCCTAAGGCCACTTCTTTACGGACTGCCTCGCCAACTGGGTGGGAGAGAGATCGGTGTCGCAGATCTGCGGGAACGATTTGCCACATGAGCTGCGAGCATGCCGTACGATAAAGCATGTTTTAAACATAAGCTTCGAGCTACTGCTGCCGTATTGTAGTAAGTCCTGCGATCCTCCCGAGCGATAAAGAATATTCTATCTCTCGGCCGCGACGCGAGAGAAAGAGAGACCTTACGTATGCTTTCGTCTACGCTTAACGCGGCTGTAGCCGTATTCGCTTTCGTTTCTACGAGTGCATTTTATCGTTTTAAATTATGCGCACTTTTGATTTGTTTTGGATGTAGTGCACAGTCCGAATGCATTGTTATTAACCGAGCTTTTTCTGTGCTGCATCTTCGTTTGCAAAGATATTTTGTAATTTAAGGGGTTATGACAGTGTTAAAATTTTGAAAATATTAATTTTTTTTTTATTCACTTTTTTCACAGTTAATAGTCCGTAGAATATGGTCCTGAAAGCTTTTTTTTGCTAAAAAAATTTGCCTTGAAAATATCGACAAAAAACTGATAAATCTGTTCCAAGTAAATTTTTGAAAAATCGTGATATTTAAATATTTTAATTAGCCAAACTTGTGAAAAGGATTGTTCTACCACACATTTTACAGAGTTATTTCATGAGAAATCTCACTGAAAATACGACCTAAAAACCGTTTTACAAACCGTTTTTTTCTCAAGAGTTATGAAATTATTTCCGTAAAATAAATAAAATCCGTAAAATTAATTTTTCTATGTGTGATTTTATGTTAATAAACTCAATGCGTTAAAGTAAAGGCATTCAACAAATTTGAATTTTCCACTCGAACAGGTTGTACCTCACAGCGTCCGGTCGAGAATGAAGATTACTGTTTGATCGGTATAGTAGAATTTTCTGTAAAGCAGCAGAAAACAGCCAAACAGCTGTTTTTCATCCAAGACACTAGATCAGTGCAGTTAGTCTGCTAGCTGCTGTAACAATGCTTATAACCTCAGTGGTGTTGTAAAAGTGCAAGAGCTTCTGCAGAATACAAAAATTATTCAGATAAGTATTGAAAACTAATAAGTTATAATTTATCCGTAAAGAACTTTTTCTTTGTTTCTTTATTTTTTGCTTTTAGGTGTACGGGTCCAAGACAGCAAGATGGGCCTATTATTCTGACTAACTGGTATATTATTTTGTGTACTTTCTAACAACTTGAAATGTTTTTGATAATGGTTAGTACTGCACATAATTGCAATCAATAGTATAACTTGATTATGAATAGGTAACGATAACTTTTATTTTATTTTCAGCTTCTATATACTATTATCACACAGCATGATGTACGTGTACCACAAAGTATGCTTTATTGCATGTATATTTGAGTACCAAAAGCAAATCAAGGTATGCCACATAGTTTCTGTAAGTATAGCTGAGTTCATTTGTATGATTTACATTATAAACTTTAAATGCCTTTTACTCAAATTTAGTTTTTTCATGCTTTTCATGTACTTGCCGCAGCTTTCTGAAGGAACCGTAACATCAATCCGGATGAACTAAAGTGTAAAACCTTCCTAATGAGTACGGTCACAAACTGAGTGGAGCAGAATGGGCAAAAATAAGTTCAAAGTGAATGTTACGTATATTTACATATGTAACATTCACTATAATTATTAATATTGTCAATATATGTTTAATTAATTATATTAATTTTGTGTTTTTCAGGAATCTGTTCCACTTAGTCTGAGACCAGACTCATAAGGAAGATTTGGCACTTTGATTCATTAGAATTGATGGTACGGTTCCATCAGAACCATGCGGCAAGCAAACAAAAGTGATGAAAATCATGATTTTTGGTAAGCAATTCCATTAATTGTTTTTAAATGTTACACTCACTTTTTGCATATTATTTATGCATAAAAGTGATGTATAATACTTGTATTTGAAAGCAAAAATATAGTTTTTAGTGCACCTATATATCTATTAATTTTTTACAACACTAATAATTTTTCGTTTTTTGCAGGTTTTAACACTGTCATAACCCCTTAAGGTTTTGAATTGTACAGCCGTGATGGAAATGATAGTTTGAAATATTTCTATCCCATAGACGTATCTTTAGTAAATTAACAATTTCATGCGTTTTACAGATCAATTAGAAGCTGTAGTGAGCTTTTCCGGGAATTTAGTTTTGAACCTACTTTTAAGTATTTTTAGCCCATAAAAACGGGTGATTAAGTTAATCCCGGTTTAATACAATGCAAAAAAAAACCAAATACGTGCTTGCATAAGTGTAAGATATCAATGCGATTCAACGTTCGATGTTAGCGCATTATTCCTATAAATAAACAAACAGCAAACTAACAAATATCAATAAGAACAAACAAAGACCACACACACATCGCCTTACTTCACCAATCGGCACCTTATCACCACTGTACCCAAAATCGTCCCAAAATTGTCATGACAATGCGATCACTATACTCCATCGCCATTTAATAAGAGAGCCATCTCTTTCCCTCCCTGCCTATATCTTTCTCTCAGTTTCTCTGCCCCGGAGGGGGTCGGGTGGTGCAAAAGACGTGTAGGATGGCCGGTCGATATCTCGCCGGATAAGGGAGGCTCGGCCTTATACAGACGAGCGTCGTCGTCCTCGTCCGTCTCGCTATCGGCTGTACAGCCGGGAAGGAAGAGGCTCAGAAGACAGCCAGTGTGTATACGACGACGACTATAGGACGCGGAGAATATACGGCGGAGGCTCTATATATGCACCGCAGACTAAACAGGAAGTCGAGGACTGCCGCGCGGAGAGAATGGAGAGAGAGAGAGAGAGAGAATCAGACGATTGCAATGAGCGGCTCGAGAGACACCTCGACGCTTGATTGGAGAAGCGCTCCGGCTGGTAAAATGTATTCATGTATGCATATGGATTCCGTGGAGAGGCCGGCTTTCTCTCTGTGTCGCTGCGGCGGGCTTTGTGTGTGTCTCTCTCTCTCTCTCTCTCACCGGGAAATATCTTAATTAAGCAGCCTCTACTCTATACCGCACCCCCTCAGATGCGATTCCCCTGATTTTTCCGATCCTTTTTATCTTGCCGCGTATATGACCAATTCTCATAGAAAAATGCACTTTCCGGGGGTCCGGAAATCGAAATTTTTTTTTTATGCTAGACGTTTCGGACCGATTAGACTTTCTTCTGTAAGCCAAAAGATAGTCAAAAGTGCAGAGGAACATGGGAAACATGGTACATTAGAATTTAATATGGGGAGGTTTATGGGAAAAAAAGAAAATCGGATTTTTGTTTACTTTTTTTGTCAAACGGACATAACTTTTGATCAGAGCATCGATTCTGGGCATATTTTTTTAAAATGAAAGCTCTTTTGATGTGCTTTATTGTGGTGTAGTTTGAAATTTTATTTGTGCCTCGGGAACGTTTATAGTTGTTATTATTCCAATATTCAGACGTATTAATTTTTCGTAAAAAAAACGTAAAACGGCTGAGAAATGTATAGTTACTAGTAACTTTTCTCGTGTTCCTCTGCACTTTTGACTATCTTTCGGCTTACAGATTTCTGGACGCCCGAAAAGTGCATTTTCCTATGAGAATTGGTCGTATATACGTTCTCGGGAGCTCGCGAAATTCGAAAATCCGCGAAGCCAATCTATCGAGAGCTTATTTTCCCGCTGATCGACGCTTTTATTCACTTTCTCGCGTCCTTATTGACGCGCTGTCGCTTATATACAAGCGCAGTCGAGTTACAGGTATAAACGGGCCGCGGGGGAGGCTATGGGGGGTTGGGTGGGGGAGTCTGCATGTTCGAAAGTTGAAAGTACGCTTGACACGCGAAAGAGCTCGCTCCTCTCGCGGAAGAAGTCTCGGAAGTCTGCGCCGCGCTCGGGAGATAGCTGTCGGACTGTAGAGTTGATGCTTGAGATATGTGGGATAACTTTGCGAGGCGTATACACATTTTATTGGATTCACCACTGACACAGCTCGCGCGGCAACTCGCGATATTCTTTAGTGCCGTGTACGGCTGCCAGACGCCGAAAGTTCCCGTTGGAATTACCGGGGGATAAACATTGGAAATCTTGGCGTGTAATCGTCTGCGGTCTTGTCGTACACGCTTGAGGGAGCGGAAAGCGCGAAATTTCGTAATGAACGCGCTGATTGGATGGAACTGTACGCGCGCAAAAAAAAGGGGGAATTCAAAATTTCGAATGCAGAATTTTAGATTGGCCGTGCGACTAGACGGAAAATTATAAAATATGAATAATTCCATGTATTATGTATGTACGATTATATCTGTGGCTTGCAGGAAGAACCACTTAAGTGACATTTTGCGAAAAATTTTTTTATGTCGAATTCGAGGTGCGCTTAGCCGTGTAGGATTTCCGAAATGCACAAATATTTTAAATGCCAGCCGATTGCATAATCACTTAACTGCGTCTCTCGTAAAAATGTTACCGCAGTAAGTGCACTCGTGTGCGAGATACACTTGGAGTACATTAAAGCGGTATAATATATATCTAATTACCTATAGTTTTTTTAAATTAAAAAAAAATTTTTTAACGTTTTTAAATTTTTCAAAAATTGTCAATTTGCAAAAACAAAAAAATTACTGAAATCGCTCTGATAAAATTCATACGTATTCCTTAGCTGATTCTAAGAACTTATTACTCGTCCAAAATCTGAATAAAGAATTCGTCTTCGTAAAAAATGTTCAATTATAATATGCGCCAGTTTGTTCAAAATCAATCCCCAAATCACGTATCTTTTATGGACATTTACATTGGTTAGAGGGGTTCCAGATACATTGCAAATGAAAACTTTCGAAATCTCGAATTAACACAAAAAATTGTGGAAAAACCATGCTTTTTTCCTTTAAACCGTTTTTTCTCATAGTTAATAACAATTTTCGAAAATTTTAATTATACCATTGGAAAGGGAGAGTTAAATTTCGAATGCAAATTTTAGATTGGCCGTGCGACTAGACGAGAAAGAAACTATTTACAAATGTAAAAATCCGTATCAGAATCTAATCAAATGCGCCAATATAGATCTTTTCTCTGACATTTCGATGTATTACTCCAAACATTATCGCTTTTTCTCGAAAACACAAAAATGTCACTTAAGTGGTTCTTCCTGTAAGTCACAGATATATAATATAAGCAAGACTCAATTTTATTCTGCAATATGTATATATAATGACCGAATTCCAATTTTTCGGCGAGGCGAAACCGCGGAAAACGGAGGGGGGAGGGGATTGGGGTGGCAGACGTATGCCAAGTTTCAATCCAAAATGAATATACATTTATTGTAATTTTAATGCGCGCATATCGAAGGAGCGTATATATTAAATTTGTTTATTAGAATGCTTAAAATTTTTTTTTCATACATACAGCCATCGCCGCGGCGTCGCCAACAAATTAATCGAGTGAAATTGATGCATCTCAGGCTCTTATGGAATATTCAAAGCCGGGCCCTAATTGCGAACTAAATAAAAGAGCTGAAAGCGCATAATTAAATTGAAATTTGATCAATAGCATGGAGTACATGCATAGAGCTGCTACACACAGATTCGCAACTTGCCATCGGATCCCGCACAAAACACGTTTCCTCAATAAGCTCGCGCGCACGCACACGGCCGCACACAAATCCATCGCGTACACGAGCGCTCGCGAAGCAATATTAATTCACTCTGGTAGTTTTCATCGCGGCCCCGCGCGATGTGTACATGCATAAATCTCTTTAAAATTCGCTCTGCTGGAGGTGTCGAAAGATGATCGATTTTCGAAAAGAGCGCGGCAACACCAGCTTTCAGGCCGGTTTTATATCGTTTATTATACACGTCTGACACTGTGCGCAGGAAAAGCTGTAAGCGCAGAGCACGAGAAGAGAAAGAGAGAGAGAGCAGTGTTTTGTGCCACTGTTTTCTAGGCACTTGACAGTTTTATAAAACTTTTCACGTTAAAGTGGAAATCGCGGGGCAAAAAGTGGCTGTTGCACAGGGGACTTATACAAAAATGTATATAGATCTGTTGTGTACACAAGAAAATTCTCGCTATACCATCGCACCGGAATCAATCCAATCAATCAAGTGAATTGATTCGATTGCTACTGGGCTAGGAAAAAAAAATAGTGTTTTTGGCCTTGGGTAAATCATGAAAAATGGAACGCGCATCATGGAAGTTAAAATACTGAACCCATATAGAACGTGTTTGTCACCCTTGTCTCCAATTCGGGGGTCAATTTCCATGTGCTACGTGAACTGGTCAATTCTTTCCCCATAGGCGTGTAAAAAGCTACTGCTCACGTTCACCTTTGTCTTTCCATAGACATTGTGCAAAATATATCGAACGAAATAAAATTAGTCCGTCAGAATCCCCCGTTTCGATCACACATCGTTTCTCTGCGCTCTTAATTCTCCTTTTTAAAGAGATTTCCCCATGTGTTTCATGTACACGCGGATACGAGCTATAGCCTCAATCCAGCAAAAACGTGTACATGAGCCTGCAGTTTCCCTCGCGTCCTCGGCTGCAAAAATGACGCTGCGAAAGTCCAGCGCGCGACACCGCCGTTCTCGCGCCTTTCTATATATATACGCGGCTCTCTCCCTCCTTCTCCTCCTCCTTCTCCAGCCCGATGGCGAAAAGAATATAAAATGAGAAAAACAGGGGGAATCGCCGTCTTCTCGTTTCTCATTTAACGCTTCTATTTATTTCTCGCTTTCTCCTCCTCGATCCCGCCTACGCTTTACCGTCTTAGGCAGCCCCGGCTATATGTACAAGACGACGACGACGACGACGGCCGACGACGGGAGGCGCCGAGACGAGGAAATGAATTTTTCTCATTAAGTAATTACTCGGCCTTCTGCGCCGCCTATGTCCGCGCAGTCGGTGCCTCCGACAGCTTGATAATTAAAACAGGTGTCACGCGGAAGCATAGCTTTAATACCGAGACGACGACTTGCGTCCCGCCAGGACTTCGATACCTTCGGCCCGTGAGACGCGGCGGAAACGCAGCACAGCTGCTCCGGGAAATGGAAAACTCCCTCTTGTTTCCTGCTCCCAAATGGACCGAGGTCAGGACACAATCACCGACGTCGCGCTGTAAACGATTGTTCTCGGGACGAGAGAGAGAGAGCGAGAGAGAGAGAAAAAATTAGAATTTGAATTAAAATCCTCGATTCTGTTCTTACGTGTTTGTACTGAGCGCGTAATCTGCGGCTGAGATTTATGGAAAGCGCCTTCTTGCTGCGCAATTATTTTTGCGCGCAAGGCTCGTGTATTTAAGGGCGAGGCTGTTCGCGATTGTGTAATGTGACATTTTGCATTGACGAACGAAATAAATGTATCCAGTTTCTTATGAGCACTTCTTAAAATATCACTATTGGATATTATAGAACAATTTAATTTTACACATTATCTTGATATAATTTACAAGATTATAACAGCTATCAAAGGGGAATAAAAATAGATATACTACATACTCTATAGATATACGTAGTGTATCTGCAAACGTGAATGTAGGTTAATTATGTATCGCAACGGATATGAATCTCGTATTTAAACGTGGAGGATCTAAGCTAAAGTTGACACCTGCCATTGGTTTTCTTATTATAATTGCTGCAATTTATCTGTAATTGACGTCCGCGCACGTGCAGTTCAACGTCCATCGGTTTCTCGTTTCTGATTTCATTCTCGGCTCGATTCGATCTGCGCGTTGGAACATTTCGCAATTCTATAGATAAGCGCCTCTGTTTTCATAATACAGCGCAATAACGCTTTGATAAAACGGGAAAGCTTTTCAGCTGAGATCAAACATTAGGATCAAGATTATTTTCGAGCTAAAATCGAATTTTCGTCTTCGTATGAAAAGACGCCGCGCAGTGTCAACGTAAAATTTTTAACTCGCTTTCACTCGAGTCGGATACGTGTACAAGTCGACGGAATGATGGAAACAAGTCATCCGAGTAAATTGCAAAAATTTTTATTGAAGGCATACCTACTAGACCTGTATTTTCTTGTCCCTAAGGTAATTCTGAAAGAAAAAAAACTTGCGTACATGGCTAATCGTAGGGTATACTTTTTTCCGGAGCAAAAACGTATTACATGCAGTTTCCATTAACATCCAGAAGAACAGATTTCGACACCAAAGTTTGGGCCCTAACCATCCAATGAATTCGCACAGTAAAAATTCAGGAACCACTGTTTTCGATGTATAAGCTGTTCTTTTTAATGTCAGGGACTAAAATATTCTAAAATTAAATTTTATCATACAAAAATCAAAAATAATAAAGAAAATGTAATTTTTTGAAAATTTTCTTTGTTATATTCCATTTTTCGGCCTCTTTGGATTTTTTCATACACAAAAGACCGATTCTAAAAGTGGCCTCGAGGTTATTCAAAGAACCCGTGGTGTGTTATTATAGCCGAAAATTATTTTTTCAATAAAATAACGGCCTATATAATCATGAACATTTTTTGGCTTCATGTTCACAGATTTTTTTTTCGAAAGTTATAGACTTTTATAAAAATTTAATAAGAATAAAAATGTCTGGAAATTCACAAAAGAATGAACTTAAATTTTTTCAGACGATTTGTGATTTGACAATTTTTGATTTTTCAAAAATTTGAAATAGTTTGAGAGCATTCTTTGATCAATTTTAAGAAAACCTATGAATTCCTTTTTTTTTTGTTAATTCTTTCTCGTTTCTGCTCCGGATTGCCACGTACGCGAGTATCTTTTCTTTCAGAATTACCCAAGGAACGAGAAAAAAACATCTGGCAGATGTACCATCCTCAAAAATCTTTGCAATCTGCTCGGGCGACTTTTGTATCCGCTATTTCCTGGATTTCCACATATACAATACATGGAAAAAGCCGGTGCGGAAAATGAGCAGAAGGCGTCGTGAATTCAAGTGTGCGCTCTCTCACTCTCTCTCTCTCTCTCTCACGAGTACGTCATCGTAATTTGACGCTCCCGGAGCCGTCATATATATTATAGAGAGTGAAACATCGCTTCACGTGGCATAACTGCAGGCACGCGAGATCCGGCGCAGGTGTTGGAACTTTGGCTCCTCCCGCCTATATTCGCGCGGGGATGGTTTAAGCCGCACACGGCGGAGAACCCGCGCGCCATATACTATACGCAAAACGCCAGGAATTATCGCCGCCGCCAAGGTGTAGGGGGGTATAAGCTGAAGGAGAGAGAGAGAGAGAGAGATAGGGAGTAGTGAGAGGAGAGAACAGCTCGCTGCCGCACTTAATCACTTTTGCTAATTGCACAATGATTACTCCGCGCTTCAAGTTTCAATAATAGGGTTGTTACACCTCTCCGTGCGCTTGTCCGAGTGTCTGCCTACGTATACATGTATAGTCGACGCGTGTATACGTATACACATATATGGACGAGCGCAGATAGGTAAAGCCGCTTGTGACGATCAATGCGGTCATAATAGTCTTTGGGTGAATTGTGCTGTCGAAGCGCCGGAGAACACGCGGCGATAAGAAAGTAATCGCTTCATCTGCTCGCATTATTCGATTAACCGTCGCGAATGCTCTATATAGATGTGTGTGTATACATATATAGAGCGCAGGGCTGCGCGCTTGCATTCAGGGTCCGTGTGCCTGGCGTGTCGTCGTAATTCCGCTGCGACCTGCCAAGTTTAATAATGCAATCGCTCACCCTCGCGGCGCCGCGACTACTGCTGCGCTTCGATGCCGCGAAGACAGCCGCGAAGACATCGACTTCCTGCCGCACGAGACTAATAGAGAGGGAGTCAATTGCAGCTCACTTTTTGCAGGTCAGCCGAATAGTCAGTCAACGAGTGTTTTGGTACTGCATAAATTATATTTCTGTTTAATGAGTAATTGATGAGCAACTTTGCCCGGATAATACTGAACTTTCTGTCGCGGAAAAGCTTTGCGAATTTAAATAGAAAATATAACGGCTTTAATTCGTACTTAATACTTCGTTATCGGAGTGATAAAACATTTTGTAAACGATCACAATGATTGTTTCTAATACGTTTATTTTTATAGAAGATGCTTTATTTATTTTTATAAAAAACTTAATGCAATTTTATTCAAAACAACCATTAAACGGGCGTCTGAGTCGCATGTTGGCCAGAGCTTGGACTTGTAGCTATCAAGATAACAAAAATTATCTTCTACCAAAAGGTACTCAAAACTCTCTTTGAAACGGGAAATGAAAAACTGTGGAAAAATTAAAGCGACTCGAAGGAAAGCTAAGAAAGATAAGGGAAAGGAATTCAAAACGAAGAAATTCAAGGAAGTCACTCCAGGAGTTCAAGTTCCAAAAGTTACGATGAAAATTCTGAGGATGGTTACACTCGTTAGTTACATCAAATTGCCATTGAATGTTAAAGATCTTTTCATTCTTAGGAGATAAGTAAAAAAATGAAATCATTACCAGTAATTCATTGGCACTTGGCTCCTTCATATTTAATTAATCGTTCTTGTATGCCGAACGTTTTTAAATATCAAATACAGCGATTCTTTAATTCAGATTCAAGAACGTAGACCCATTAAAACCAATGTCGAAGCAATCTAATTTCTTTTTCAAAATTAAATCTCAGTTACATTACGTACATCCATTTAATTCGGCTTTGTAAATCCATGTATCCAGTGCACGCAAAAAAGAAATCCGTATCTTCGAACGCGGTGAAATTGAAAAACATCTCAATTCATCGTAATCTCCAATTCAAAAGGCGTTCCCCTTATTTTTTTCCCCAAGAATCTCGTAAACTTAATTATTGCGCGCGACTGATTACAAGTGCAGAGGCGAGATGCGCAGCCCAACGATTCTTGTACCCTCTCCTACTGGGACGCAAGTTTTGATCCCGCAGCCAAGGGATCATCTTCTTTCCTCAAGCTTTTCGCGCATGCATTCCCTTTATTGCCGCGCGGGGAATTAGTCTTCCGTCTCCTCCCTCGCTCGCGCTCACTTTTTCTCCTATCTTTTTCGCGATTAAGCCGACAGAGTTACGAGAGACCCGTAAAATATATGTACCGGATCTGCGCTGAATTTTTCCGCGCGTTCTTTTCGAGGCCGCGGCTCGCCCGCGCGCGTCCTATATACTTTCGACCTTCCAAGAGGGGGGGGGGGAGAAAGGGAGAGAGAAAATTGTTATTATTGTTATTTTTGCTTCCACTGCGCTCCGAGAGCAAGTGTTCTGTTGCACACTGGATTTTTGACCCATTTGGCTGAAGAACACTGCTCGGCTATATGGGCAAATCCAGGAAATATGGGAAACAACTCGTACCTAAAATTGCCTACCAGATCTGCTTTTTCTCGTTCCTTAGATCGTTCTGAAAGAGAAAAAACTCGTGTACATGGCCGATCGTAGGGTATACTTTGTCCGGAGCAAAAACAACTCGAAAAAACGAGAAATAATTAATAAAAAAAGAATTAATAGATTTTTTCTCTAAAATTATGGACTTTTATAAAAATTTTATTAGAACAAATGTGTCTTATAATTCATCAAACAATGTTCTGAAATTTCTTCAGATTGATCCTTCTTCTTAAAAAATCTGAATAAATTTCAGAGCATTTTTGGATAAAGTTTCAGACATTTTTGTTTTCAAAAGTTCATAGTTCTCGTGAAAAAAAATCTATGAATTCTTCTTTCGTTAAATGTTTCTCTTTTTTCGAATCGTTTTTGCTCCGGTTAAAAGTATACCCTTCGATCGGTCATAGACGCAAATTGTTTTCTCTTTCAGAATGCCCTAAGAAACGAGGAAAAACAGGCCTAGCAAAGGTGTGCGTCTACCAAAAAAACTTTTGCAATTTTTGAGAAGAGCTGTTACCGATATTTTGTGGATTTTCCCGTATACACACAAGTACATACGTACACACTCCGAGATTATAGAACAAAAATAATCTCTCCGAAAAAGCGGGCGGCTCTCGGTAATGCATTATCTAAACGGGCGCGTATCGCTGAAGCAGTAACCCGGCGCGCGTGCGTATAGCCGCTCGCGCACATAAAAGCGATATTTCCTTCAAACGGCTTAATCAAGCTATTTAGCGAATCAATGTTCTCTCGGGCAAGAGGGGAAAATTATAGTATTGTCGCGCATTATGCATTGTAGGCTACGTAAAGCGCCAGCGCGTCATATAACGCTCTGTACAACCCAGCCCCCTCTACCCCCGAAAAACAACCCCTTCCGAGTACAGTCTTTCACTTCCGTACGTGTGTGTGTGTGTGTGCAGTGCGTGTGTCAATTCGGTTTAATTTCAACGCAAGTATTTAAACGCGCGATACGTCCGTAATTCCGATAACACGATAATTACTTTCAGTCGCGCGAGTGCTCCCCGATTCGCATACGAAATATATATATATATATATATATATATATTTGTATAAATACGTGTGTACACGTATACGTCCCGGCGAGCCGCGGGAAAGCGCAGCGCGGCTTGCCCCGGTCGCGAATAAATATCAGTTACCGAGGGGGCGGCAACATGTTTATGACTTGTTCGACGCGTCGTTCTAAAACTCCATAATTTTTCCGGGCGAAAAATCGCGGAAAAAAGCACGCGCCGGCCGAAATGACAATATTTATCCGGAGGCATAAACTCGCTCGATGTAATTAGGATATACGAGAGTGGCCGACGAAGAAAAGAGAGAACAGCCCGAATAACGCGGCTAAAATGCCCGCGCGGAGAACTATCGGTATATAGTGCGCAGCGCAAAATCGGAAAAGGAGCAGGTATAGCAGCGGCAGCTCTGTATGCAGAACTGCATTCCAAGCTAGCTATAATTGCATATCTCTCTCTTGCGTGAGCTCTAATTCCGCGCGTTATTACCCCGCCCCCGGATGTCGCAGATGTTCGCGAGGTAATTTTTAATCGCCTGCACCGCCGCTTATATATATATATACGCGCCTGTGTGTAACACGTGCACTCGCGCGCGCGCGCCCCCGCGTTATATTATATTACGGGGGGAGGGGGCGGGGGATGATTCAAGAGGACGTACCCTCTTTTCGGTTGTTTAGTAAGTCGCTTTAATTATGATAAAGTGGAGGTGAATTATGACGCCGCGCGGGCACTTATGGACCGTTTAGAGGACGCGAGGAATGAGAATACTACGCGCGGATAAATAATGGAGGCTTGACACGGTATCCCACCTGAGGAGTTGATTAATTTCGTACACACCTTTATGATTATCGTGAGTTCGCTCTGTCTCTCTCCCTTTCTCTCTCTCTCGCTCTTTCTCGGCGGTTCGCGTTTAATTCCCTTAATTCGGAATGTCGAGCGTCGCGCTGCTCTCTCTCTCTCTCTCTTTCTCGGTCTACTTTTTTATCGAGCTCCCGAATGAATTATCCTTCATTAAAAAGGGATGCACGCGTCTTCCACGCGGCCATAGTATCCGTTTGAATGTATAATGTCACCTCGGAGTATAATGAATATTTCCGGATAAGGATTTTCCACGACACTCGACACGCCATACCTCTGCGCCTCGTAGATTTTTATAATACCCGCATGTACCTCGCGATCATTGAGATCCGTCTCGTATTATGCCTCCCCCCCCCCCCCCGAAACAGCTGTTGAACAACAATGCTCGAAGAAAAAAAGAAAGCCGCTCTCGGTATAATAAGGACGCGGTCGCGGGCGAGAATGTAACACAATGCGGCGGCCTTTGAGCCGCTCGTTATCGTTAGTCACGCAGTCAATAATTATCGTCGCGCAGTCGCGTCGCGCCAAATGAATGCGGCAGACGGAGCGCGACGGAAATAAAAAGGAAGGCGAAGTGCACGGTGAAAGGAAGAGACGCGCGCCAGTTCGAATATTGTTCCCCGTTAGACTTAATACACACACACACACCGCGGAGTACGGTACACACGAGAGAAGGTGTTCTCTTTTATCGTCCTCGTCGAGCGATCTCGTATAAATTAATTTGGCCGAGTCGGACGCGGGGGCATCGAAGCCGAGGAGAGAAAGAAAAGAAAGAGATATATGGAAGCTCGTGCGAAGCTCGTCGGGGAGAAAAGGAGGACAGGAGGAGGAGGCGAGAGAGGGATGAGAGAGAGAGAGAGGAAGAGAAAAAGAAGGAGTCTAATTCGCACTTGTCCTTTTTTTTCCTCCCCGCGCGCGCACAGCTGAGCCACTCGGGGGTGGCAGGAGGGGGAGGGGGGGATGGCGCGCGCGCGCGCGCGGTGAAAAGCTCCCGTCACGCTCTATAAAAGAAACCTCATTACCTGCAGCAGCAGCCCGCTCGCGGGAGCGCGAAAGAAATTAGCATCGTAAATCCAAAAGCCAAGAAATAAACCGCAACGTGAATGGCACTAGCGCCGGCGGCGCGGCGGGGGTGTCCCCTTAAGTAGCACTGGAGTCGCCGTCGCGCGGCGGCTCTCTTCCCACCGCTGAGCTTTCTGCGCGACAAAGGCTACTCCGCCGGTATATATATATAAGCGAAAGCGACGAGCTGCGAGTCGCTCGCACCTCTTCCTTTGGGATTTTACGGATTTTCATAGATATATGTATGCGGTTCGCTGCTGCGGCACTGCAGTCGTTGGTTCTCGCTGTGCTTCGGGCGTGTATTTGTTTACTGCGATTTCGACTCGACGAGCGACTTTTTGCGGAATTTACTATGAGATTCGAAGTCCGGTAATTTTGTTCCGGCTGTTATTTGAGGTTTGGGTGGCTGCTGTGCTGCATGACAATGAACGTCGGAAAAAGATGCTGACATAACTTTGTAAGAAAAATTTAAAAATGACTTAAGTTTTTCTTGAAGCTGAGACAAGGTTTGAAGTACCGAAACTTATGCAAGGAGACTGTCTGACGTTCGGGTCGCAGATTGGACTGAAACTTCAGGGACTTACTTTTTCATACAGAATAAGGAGACACGTATATTTTTATATTTGCCTGCACGGACCACTTAACCCACGATGTGCGTCGATGAAAATTGATTTTATATAGAGTGTAGTGTTCAGGAAACATTCTTTGGTGCGCTTAATGAGGTGAATTCAAGTAAACAGAAAAAGGTGTCTTCACACTTCGGATAAAAAGGAAGTCATTAAAATTTCAGTCCAATCTATGTTCCCAACGTCATGCACTGTATCCTAGTTATAGTTGCATACAAATTTTCGTTAATGCAGTCAATCCTCCAAAGTAGGTCTAGAATTGGATATTAAAAACTGTATCTGCATGTCTAACGAATTCGGACATTTGCGGAAATTACCGAATTTCCATTAAAACTGGCTCACTGAAACATCTATTTGAAAATCAGATATTTTCGGCGAGTGCCCGCCAGAGGGAAGAATATTTTTGAATCGCATGGGAGTGACATGATACACTGCGAGAAATGTCGTTGCAAATTTTGGTAAAGAGGATTTACGCATTTTTTCCAGAAATCCGATCATCAACTGAAATATAGTTATTTTTCTAAGATAGTACGCATATCCGGTAATTTCAAGGGATTCATTCAAGTCCTATTTCAAATTAATGGCAAAACTCATACTGTATACTAATCTTACAAATTTCACCGTCCAAATAAGCAATGAAATTCACGGAACACGTAACAGCGAAATTTAACGCGCACTTATTCGCCATATACAATTCGTCGGCTACTTTGGCTTAGCGACCCGATTACCAAACATTTCCTTAGATCTCCCTTAAGTTTCAGTGAAATCTTTAGTAGAAAGCTCATCGGCGCGCGTGTGTAGCGCGCGCAGAAAAGTAATATTTAGCCGTTAAATATTTCTCGCAGCGGAAACATTCTCAGCGAAGCAGCGAAAGCGCGCGCTATACGAGCATTCCTGCAGCGGGAAATCCTGCGCATAATACGCGGATTACCTACGTTAACGCGAGCGCGTTCTGGAAAGGGGGGGGGCAGGGGGTGCACTGGGTATATACAGTCCGCAGTGGAGCAGCAAAACTGCATCAGGTAAGACGTCTAGTAATGAATTAACGCTCGTATAATAAACAACTCATAGAGAAGCTCTCGGCATCCCCTCGACGACGGGGCTGTTATGCATACATATATATGTAGTACACGTACGCGTTGCGTACAGGGGGTGTGTGGGATGCGATTATAACGCGCTCCGAGTAATTTGGTCGGCATGCGAGCTGCCTTTCTTTCACTGATAAACTTGCAGCGCAGTAGCAGCCGGTTGGAATTTCGATGCTTTTAATCATCCTCGCGCGCAAAGTTGAGGCTGAGTTATTGCCGGCACGGCCTGCCTGAAATATGGAATTTCGCGAACTGAGCGCCGCCGCCGCCGCCACCGCCGCCGCTATAAAATTTTTTGCAGCCCGTAGACTCCCGGCGTAATTAGGAAAGTGCTGCTGCTGCTGCTGCTACTGCTGCTACTGCTGGAGATGTGGCTCTCTCTCTCTCTTGCGCTTTCCGAGAGCTGTGTGTATTACGGCAATTCCAGCCTCGTTATTTGCCTCGAGAAGAGCTGTTGTGCAAGCTCCCGCTGTGGGTAGAGATTCGTCGCGTTGCCCCCGCGGCTTCTTCTTGCGAGAGCCGTTGGCTGGCGCTTACACGGTAACGCGAATGAATTTATTATTAAGCGCTGCTATTAGCTAAGTTTGTCGTCGTTTCCGGAGAGGGATTGAGCTCGCGCGGAGTGGAGAGATCGAACGATTGTTTTTGCTTTTCCGACGAGACGAAAATTGAATTGTGAAGGGATTGTTCGAGTACGGACTGTACTGAAAATTTAATTTAAAGAAACTCTGGGTTGGTTATTCGAAGGGTTAGTGCGGATTGAATAATAAAATTCCAAAGCAAGTATTTGACTATTGCATTATAAAGTCCTATAATTTATTTAAGTATATGTACAAAAATAATCGTCAGCGATTTGAAAATGCTGCATCGGAACAGCATAAACATGCGTATTCTTGATACGCGTTTTATTTCCGCTGGAAACCAGATGAGAATTTTTCGAATCACCTCTTACCTGTTCATTTCCAAAGTTTTAAGATACACCCTCCGAGATAGAATCTGCGAATTCAGTTTGCAACGGACGTTTTTTTTATATACCGTATATATACATGTTTCGTATAACTTTATATAGTTACAGCTTTGAAAAAATGCTTCAGAGGCAATTTAAGCTGTTATAGTTTCAGAAAAAAATACAGGTCGTTATTTACTGGCGCGCCTTTCACGCATTTATTTCTTTTGTGCGCTTTTTTTTTTTTAAACATTCACTCGGCGCGTTTGAAACTCCTAGGATTCGCGCTGAAATAAATAAAATCTGCGCGCTTTTCCGCGTTTTATTTTTTTTCATTTGTATTTATACAAATACGAGCCACATCAAAATGTTCGTTAAAAGCCCGGTGTTTTCATTCGTTTTTTTTGCCCCGCTCTCCCCCCCCCCCCACCCATTTCCACCAGACCCTTATAAAGATTAGAACTTATTGTGCATCCCGATGAAAAAAAAGTTATTATGCGAAAAAAGTGCTCCAAGTTATTGCGAAACTTTTGTCTTCGTCTATCTCATGGCGCATCGCGAAAAACGTCGAAACGCACGTGAACAATGCACGCGTATGTGCGTGTGCGTGGAAGGGCGAAAAGCGTATCGACGCCGATAAAAATAACGAATCTCTCAAGTCGCATATCAGGAAAAAATACATCCCAGCAGGGAGATAGAAAATGACGAATAGTTGCGCGGAAATTCTGGCGTCGATAGAGATAATCGAAGGGGGAAGGGTATATAGATATATGACCATATGTGTGCGATATAGCCGATCGATAATTTCAATAATCTCCGATGTTTTATGCTCGCAGGTCCGTCGTTTTGGGGCCTAATCAATCCCCAGTGGTCCCTCTGCAGCAAAGGCAGGCGGCAAAGTCCCATCAACATCGAGCCTGACAAGTTGCTGTTTGACCCCCACCTGAGGCCGGTGCACGTGGACAAGCACAAGGTAATTTGTCAAAGCCCTTTTGTCCTCTCTCTCTCGGTCAACGTGTGTGCACCGACCGAGGCACCGACTGTATACTAACACGCGCGCGGGAAACTCCGGCGCTCTCCAACCCCCCCACCCCCACCCCCCTTCACCCTCTCTCGTACTACTCCCAGCGGAGAAGTCCTCGTCGTCTCTCTTTCTCTCTCTCTCTCTCTCTCGCGGACTTTGAAAAACTTTCCGATTTCGCAACTTTCCCTCCCCCCCTCCCACGGCCTCCGCTAAATGAAGATGAAAGACTTTTCTGATAAATGCTCGTTAGTGACACTCTTTCCCGCGCGGGCTCGCGCAGCGGACAGTCCGGCGCGCACTTTCTTCCTACAGTCGATTTCATTAGATGGACCCGCGCGCGCTCGCTCGGCTCGGCTCGCGCGCACTGATTCATCGGCTACAATTAAAAAAGTTTCAAATTATACATCGGATAAGCGGTGATTGATTGCGTCGCCGGGACGACGACGACGACGACGACGACGACGACGCGCGGCTTTAATAACCGGATAATTACATTTGCCCCGGCGTCCGCGACTTTTCTCTTTACTTTTTTCCTTATATATGTATGTAGATATATATGTTCTCTTTTTGCGCTCTCTCACCCCGCGCGCGACGATGGCTATACGCTTATGATCGAAGAAAAAAAAAACGCGGGCAGCCCCGAGTGCGGATCATCCATTTTCTAGTGCAGCGTCGTTGCGGCGTAATTAATTGAGATCCGCCGAGAGTCGCGGGATGATACGCGCGTGTGTTTGTATATTGTAGGGGGAAAAAAAGCATCGGCGAAGATGCGCAGCGGCGAATAAACTCGACGCGTCCCGGCCGCGTATATAAATTCGAACGAGGCGTTCTCTCTATCTCTCCTCTTTCGAACCGCGCGCGCATTTCGCGCATAAAAGTCTCGCACTCTCGGATTCCGCAGTTTTCGTCAACGGCGCGCGTCGTAAATTCGGTTTGTTTTTTTTATATTTACGCCCGCCCGCCCGGCCGCCGCCGCCGCCGCGCTCGTAAACCGGCTTTTCAATGCAAAAGAACTATAAACGTAGATTACTCGCAATTTTGTTAATAAAACGGATTGTTCCATTTCCTATGAGCGCGTATAGTCCGCGCTATATAGGGTATATGTGCACTATATATACACGTATTACACGTACGTATATATGTCGAATATCAATGAAAAAACGCACTTTTCTTTGGTCTAGAAATCGAAAAAATTTTTTTAAAGCCAGAGGTTTCGAACCGCTCAGACTTTCTTCTGTGAGCCGAAAGATAGTTAAAAGTGCAGAGGAACATAGGAAAAATTACTAGTAACCATATTTCTGAGGCATTTCACGCTTTTTTTACAGAAAATTAATGCGTCAAAACTGCACTGGAATAATAACAACTACGAATGTTCCCGAGGCACCAATAAGATTACTATAATAAAGTATTACAAAAGAGCTTTAATTTTAAAAAGAATATGCCAAGTTTCGATGCTCTGATCAAAAGTTATGCCCATTAAAAAAAAAATAATAAAAATCCGAATAACCAATTTTTTCTATTTCCTCCATATGCCTCCCCGTGTTAATAATTATCATATTCTACATTCCGCATGTTCCTCGGCATTTTTCATCATCTTCTGGCTTACAGAAGAAAGTCCCGTTGGTCCGAAAGCTCTAGCTTAAAAAATTTTTCTGCGAATTCTAGACCAAAGAAAAGTCCATTTATTTTTTGAAATTCGACATACGTATGCATGTATATTGTATAACATTATACAGAGAGCATACAAGCTCTACGCCGAAACGGCATATACGCTTATTGCTTCACGATAAAACTCGCAGTAGTGTACTCCGGCTTTCAGCGCGGCTGATGATGATGACGCTGAGGTCGATGTCGATGATGATGCCGCTGCTTTTGCTATATATATATATTGGTATGCGCGGCGCGAAATTATTCGTGGCTCGCGCGCGCGAGATTGCGAATCAAAACCGAGGCTAATTAGCCTCGTGCGGATTTCATCGCGGAAAAAAATGCGCTGCACGTCGCCGTACGCATACGTACACCACGGCAAAAGAGCGAAGAGGGGTGGAGGTGGGGGGTGAGTACTGGAAAAACCGCGACAAAGCAATAGAATCTCGCATTGAAGTGCGTGAGCGGCGGTGCGGACTCCGAGGCCTGGAACTACTCGCGCCGCGCGCTGAAATAACTTTCGCGTTTGTTGGCGGGAGAAAGCGACCAGCGCGGCTGCCGCTGTATATACATGTATATGCACACCCGCTACTGTTGGCTTTCGATGCGGGAGCGCAAGTTTCGCGCTAGAAAGAGCGAGAGCGAGAGAGAGAGAGAGAGAAAGCTGATGTTGTAAAGGCAAAGGCCGAGGGTAGGAGGGAAGATGGAAAGGCGCCGTGGTGCAGTAAAGGGGGCAGTGTACACGTATATATATGTGTATAGGTATAGGTATATGTATACGCGCACGTGTACGTACGTGCGTGGGGGTGGGTACTATAGTGCGTGTATCACTGTTACCAGCAGTCTGTGCGCGCATTAAGCTTGTTTTCTGGGGAGTGTACGGTGTGCGTCGCTTGGAAGTAAAAGGGTTAACTTGCATTTCGCTGCTGCTGCTGCTGCTGTTACGAATTTTTCTTAATTACGGAATGTCTTGCGACATCGTTGTATGAAAATTAACGCGAGATGAAGAGCGTATACGCGAGGAAATCTGGGGAGATGAGTCGGAAATTGCGGACCGGTTCAATTTCACTCGTTCGCTGTCAACTGAATTGGCAGTGTATTTTCTCTGAGTGTATTTTTCATCCGCTACTGCAGTGGCAGCGATCATATTTTTATTATGGTTTTTACTTCAAAGTGAAATAATTCCAAGAGTAATTTTGGAAACTTGTAAAGCCTTAAATATGTGTACTAACAAATATATATATATATATACACACTTAATTTTAATATAAACTTAAGCTTACGAAGTGCGGATTGTCGTTTTATTTCTGTAGCCATGAGAAAGGGCATTTATAGCGAAATATTATTTATATCAAATCGACCATTCAAACTCGAGACTTATTCGAGGAATCGCCAAAATTTTGGATTCGAAAATTGTGATCGTTACAAGTCTTGGGTATACCTATTATTGGAAATGAAATCGCGTGTGTTTTGCAAGTGTCTGTTCTTACTGTGAACAGCATCTGTAGAGACGTAAATTGGTGGAAAAGGCAGAGAGTAGTTACGTCAAATCAATTTCGATTTTACAAGTTTTCAATAAAGATTAAGTAAAACCGATAATTGAATGATAAGATCTCGTTACTATGCCTGATAAAGAATCGGGGAGAAAAAGTAAAGTATTTATAAAATTCAAAAAAAATTCATAAAATATTTGTATTCAAATATACGAGATGGCAATGATTAAAATAATACGCGCAAGTTGAGATGAGCATTGAGAGTGAATGCGCTCGACCTTTTCAGCAAAAATTAATTTTGCGCTCTTGAAAACGCGATTTAGTACATCGGAAATCTGACGTAATTTTATCGTATAGGCGGGCAATGAAATAAATATTAACGCAAATTTAATGAAATTTTCGTTTAATAAATAATTTATTTTTTAAATGAATTAAATATGTCATTTCATATACATGTATACGCGCGGGGGGGGGGGGGCACGCAATATATACGATTCTCATATTTAAATTAATTAAATTCATAAAAATAATAATTACACAAATACACGTGGATACATATATACTTTGTTAGCCGAGCCAACAAATTTTACGATAAATATCGAATTGATATAAAGCCGTAGTGCGCGTATATGGAATGCGCATCGCGCAGAATCGGCGAACTCCATGTAGCTCTCGAAAGAGAGCCAGAGAGAAGAGCTTTAAGGTAAGAGGAGTAGGCGGCCGAAGGATTAAAACGAAGCGCTCGCAGAACGCCCGAAAACGACGTTAGTTTCCGCGACTGCATAACGCCTATACCTATATACACAATAGCTACCCCAGAGAAAGCGAGAGAGAGAGAGTAGAATACAGTTCGCATTCCTATATACGCAGAACCGCAAAAGAGGCGTCTGCCATGATCATAAAATTTCCCCTTCTCCCCTGTACAGCAGCAGCAGCAGCAGCAGCAGCAGTATAGCAGTAGCAGCAGGCCTTCGCGTGCTGCAGTGTATATGCGTAGTTGTTTTTTTTTTCTCCTCCACACGCTCTCCTCCCCGCGCCGGCACTTGGCTTCCCTTTTTCCGGCCGCGCGTCCGCCCCCGTCGACGATATTTCAGCGACGCGGCGGGGATTTCGCGCGCGTATATACCATCCGCGCTATATGTATACATATACACACATACACACACATGGCGCACACGCAACGGCGGCAGGAGCGACTTTTCCGCGCGCGCTTTTTTTTCCGCGTAATGAAGTACATCGTCGAATCTCGGATAAAGCATTGCAGCGAGGCGCTTTATTTTCATCCCCTGCGAGCGAAAAAATATTTGCACCCCCCCGTCCCGCTTTGAATAAAGGATGTATCGGAGCTGCGTATATATATATATGTGTGTGTGTACATAGCAGTGCGCGCGCGCTCTTTTATTAAAGTTGAGCCGGAGCATAGCCGCGCGTGTGTCGTCGTTGGAAAGGGGAGGAGGGGACGGGGGGGATCCGGAAATATTTCATGCGCAATAAGCAGCCGAAAGAAAATTCAATATATACCTGCAGCGTCAGTGCGCCGCGGCCTCTCCACCGGAGACAAATCGTCGGCACTTTTCCCGCGCGTACTCTCATTTTTCAAACATCCCTGTCTCCCCGCACTCCCCCTCCCCCCACCCCGATGGTGTCCGGCGGCGGCGGCGGCTTCTTTCGCGGCTGCGGAAAGCTCATCGGATGTGTATTCTCGCGACGAGTCTTTCACTCCGAGGGGTGGTGGCGGGGGAGGGGGGGGGGGCTGCCGCCTCGACGCCGCCCGGCGAAAAGTGCCGGGCTTTGTTCTTCGCGAGCGCGCACGCGAGCCCTCTGCTCTCTTTTTTTTCGCGCGCGCAGACTGCTTCCTCTCTCCAGGCGCTCTCGCGCTGGAATTACGTGCGCTGTGTGCCGCGGCGCTATATATGTGTATATATATGTATATACACGCTGAAAAGAGCCTCCGCGACCTAGACCATGATTGAGCCTCACCAGCACGAATCGTCTTTTGCAGACGTATGCTCGATATCGCGTTTCGGCTTTTAGCCGTTCTTTTTTTCCTCCCCGAGCGGACAAATAAAACAATCGAGCCGCGAGCGCTGACGCGGCGGCGATCGATGTTTTCGTCTTGGGTTGCTTTTTTAGTGTTTTGATACATCGTCGCTTGATTTATACATTGAGAGTCGCTCTATTGTGGGTTGAGCTCGTGCATTGGACAATGCGTGTCTTAATTTGGATTAGGCGCGCTTTGAGAATTTTGCGCTCCCAATGCGATTTCGAAAATAGTTCGGGAAGAATCTGGAGACCAGTTATCGAAATTTCATTTTAGCGTCGATTGGAGAGATACAGCTCAAGCTGCGGGTATGGAAATAGGGGATCAGGAGGTTTGTTTTTATTTTTGAAGCTTAAATAAAAGATATAGATCTTCCTCGATATAGACTGCGATCATCGATAATTGTTTAAAAATGTACAATGATCATCGTGAAGACAGTTGGACTAGAAAATAAGAAAATAATTTTACTGACGAATAAAAGAGAATAAAATCTCTTATTTAAAATATCTACAGAGCTCAATATCAAAGGAAGAATTGTACGAAAAGTTTTTGTGCATACCATAAATTAGATGAAAGCATTGCTTTAAAGAACGAAATTCAAAATATTGATTATCTTACTACTTGGTAACACCGGGAATGATCTAAAAAAAACTTTTTTTAAATATTCATTTTGAATACTAGAAAATTGACTTCGTTATTACATAAAGTACGTGAATGTTTAACAAATCAAAGTTATATCTCAAAATTTTGGATCTACGAGTTAGAAAAAAATTTGAAAATGATACACGGCAAGGTCGGCAAATTAAAAAAAAGCATACAACGTTACAGAACTAACGACAAAAAGATTTTCGCGCTTCCACCGATCGCGACGGCGACGCTGCGCCGCAATTTTTCTCGGCGAGAGCAAAATATTGCGCATCGCTCTCGAAAACTTGCAAACTAAGAAAAAAAAATCCATATCTCGCTTCCTCTCTCGGCCTCTCGCTTCCAGCCAACTCGCCGAGATCGATAAATTTCCAGCAAGTATTTTTTTTCGTTGCGAAATTTACGGTACTCGAAATTGCCGTCCGTGTATAACAGGAGAGTACTCTTCAAATATAGCAAGCACAATTCAGGCTTTGCGGCGGGAGGAAATCTTTTATGGCGGCGGTATATCGTTTTCATAAATTCCCAATGACGTACATTTGAGAAATGAAATTCAAAAGCGTGAACACCCGCGCGCGGCGGTCAGAGGAGTCTATCAAAAAAAATTTCATTTTAAAAAATTAATGGCCGAGCACACTGCATTCGTAATGAGTTTTCTAACCGCTGTATGCAGACGCTGCACTGTTCAAATACATTTTCTCGCAACCACGCGATACGATGTGCGTTGATGCGGCGCGCGCAACGGCGTATCCGCCGCTAAGGAAAGTATCGAGGATACGCGAGCGCGGTTACGACGGCGTAAGCGAGAGCGCATCGCATTAGGCGAAAACAAATTGAGAAAAACGTGATTCACCCTGTCTCATCAATCAATCCAAAAGTTTATGTATACGCGGCCGGCAGAAACGCTCTTGTTCCGCGCGAACAATGGGCTTCCTGCAAAAGTGATTCTCAATCCCCCCCTGCGCTCGTTTCACTTTTAAAATTACCGCCTCTCCAGCTTAAAGCTGCTTACGCGCTTTGTAATTCGAATTGATTGAAGCTTATGCATCCGCGAAAAATTCTCGCTTATGCCACGCGTAAGTATAAGGAATGTATAATTTCGGCGTAAAAAGCCGTCGCATATAATTAATCGCGCCGGGCGCAATGAGCCGTGTAAAGCCGGGGAGGTAACACGCGCGTTTAAGGAATTCTAGATTGATTCGAATGCCTGGCATTTGTCGCGATAAGAGCTCTAATTGCTTCTAACCGAAGTAGTTTACCGGCGGCGAGACATACGACTTCGTCACGGGGCGCGAGGCGACGGACAAATAGTTGCGACGAGGTGTGTTAAGCGTCACGGGAATATAAATCGAGAGTATTTACGACGTGCCGGAATTTATTCTTGAATCCTGTGCTCGCGCTGTCCCCGCACGACTGCGCTTATATCTCGCGAACGTTGGGAGAGGGTCTCTAATAAAAAACAAAAGAAGAAAAAAAAGAAACTAGGTGCTAACTGAATTAGCCGAATGCTTTATCGGAGGATGCATTGTACTCTTGACTTGTTAACGATAGCATCGAAATATTTATGTACAACGAATATAGCAAAGGAGTTAATTGCGTTTCACCGAATATGATACGCGCGTTTTTCAAACCGATGCAAGCCGTTCTGGACAACAAATTGATAATTTTATTTGCTAAATAAATTTAATTAAAATCCACACGCTCCAAAGGTAAAAATAAGAATGAAGTATGTAATTTGAAAAAAAAAACGTAGATGCGCGCGCGCGGACGCGTGTCGAGTCAAAGACAATAATTTCGTCGAGAAGCAAAGTACGTCCACGTAAAAAAAACTCCAATCATCGAGTGCAGCGCTATCGATAAAAAGAGCCGTCATTACCGAGAGCCTTATTCTCTCCGCTAACAAGAAAGCAGAGAAAAAAAAATCCGAGATCTGGAAATAGAAGCTATAGAGTTGCCGGGCAATCTTGGCAATCCGGATTGTTTGATCGCTTCATCTTTGTCTTTCTTCGTCTCGGCCATCCCATCCCCCCCCCCCTCCTCCGTCTAATAACATTCTCCAGCTTGCTTACATTCGCAAAGTCTTAAACACTCGCACCTACAGCCGCAGCAGGCGAGGCGAGAGAGAGTCTCTTTCTCACGGTGTAGTTGGCGCCTCGTGCAGCCGGAAAGGAAACTACTGCTCCTCCTCCTTCTCCTCCCCCCCCCTCCTCAGTCCCCGGCGAATTTATACGCCGTTTAACCCGGTTAAAACTTTGGCACTTAAATTAAACAATAGAAGGAACGTTCGCCCCGCGCCGAGCCGAACGTACGTCTTCGCCTTCCTTACCCCCCCCCCCCTCCTCACCAGCAGTAGCAGCCTCTCTCTTTCTCTCTCTCTCAGAACAGCTTGCGTTTGCTCGGCTGCCTCTCTCGCACTTTTTTTTTTCAACTCTCCCTTTTCCTTGCACCGGCGCTCGCAGACTCCTTCATCCTCCTTTTCTCGATCGTCGAGTTTTCAAAACTGTCTTTCTCCCGGTCGTTCCGCACCTTCGTCACCGGCTTTTTCCCTCCTCTCTCTCTCTCTCTCTATATATATATAGAGCTCCTTGTCGGATTTTCTCGCGCGCGTTCCCTCGCCACCCGCGCTGTACAGGAGCCTATATATGTATGTATATACACGTCTACGTAGCTCTGCAGACCAAAGGGGATACAGTTCCGCCCGCCGGTTTGACTTTCGCTCGGGCCAATTGTGTCTTGCAAGAATCGACTTTTCGTATTCGCCGCCCAGCCCACGGCCTAGGCTTTCCGCCCCCCCCTCCGGGTATATATCCGCGCAATTTTGGATCTCTCTCGAGCTCTTGCTGCGGTGGCCGGTTCAACTTGCCTAATTGGATTCTGATGCGGGTGGAAAAGTTTTTTAATTATACCGTCACGCGTGCGCCTCGTGCTTATTGATTTAGAGCTTCTCCAGAGGATTATAACTATTGCGGCTCTCTCGCAGTGCGCAAATATCTCTGGTACAGAATTAGCTGCTTTATGCATGGATAAAGTGCACGTCTAGAACGTTTTAAATATTTAAAATATATTCTTAATTATTTCGAGTTCGAATCGCGCCCTCCCATCGACTTTATGCAGGCTATTTCGGTCTCGTGCTGATTCTACGTCTTATATTGTGCATGTATATATATATATATACGGCGAGTCCGCTGATCGAGCTGCTCTATTTCTCTGTACCGGTCGTAAACTTCTTATTTTATGACTTCTCTCGAAGATTTTTCCCTTACGGTATCCGCTTTTCCGGGCAGCGTCGATCGGAGCTGATCCCAGAATCCGTGAGGTTTTATCCCGGTACCGCGACGCGGCTTTAAGCTGATCATTACACGGTTATTTATCTAAGCGCTTCTGGTAAATCGAGTTTATGTGCGTTTTTATTGTTAAGCGTACGTTGTGCTGAAATGTATCAGATGCGTCTTTCGATTTATGCGTGGACGCTTCAATATTCTTGTAGAGTTATTATAAAATTTTTAATTTCGAAGTCTTTTTCTATATGCAATAGGTGTATATTTAGGTATATATGATAAATGCAGATATATATAGTATATGTATGTTTTAGCACGTAATATAGTGTGGTACATAGTGGAATCGTGAATTCCATCAAATGATTGCATTTGATTGAACCACGCAAAATTAGGTTTGCTATGCTCAGCTATACAGAAAGCATTATGTTCGTATTTGCGAAAAAAAAGAATTATTTTGATTCAAGGAGAAAACAATCTTGAACAACTTAAAAGGAAATGCGTTTTTTATGACAAAAGAATTGGTTATTGCATAATAAATAGCTATCCGCATTCTGTTCGAATTGGCGAATTTGATAAATTTGTTCTAAAAGGTTTACTTTAGTAAAGTAAATTGCTTTTTTATAACAAAAAGTAATTCTTTGTCTTTCTCTTTCTAAACGATCAATCTCTTTCCTAATTAAATGAACTCTGGTAAAATAAAAACAAAAACGTTCATTTTCCTCTAAATATGTGCTTTCTCTTAGTGCATTATTAATAACGCGTTGTGTGTCTACCGTATAAAGCGAGACTTGTTGATCGTGCAGTAGCTCGCAACGAAAATGACAAACATCTTTTTCTCTCGTCTTTTTGCCGCGTTACAATTTTCTGCTCGGAACGGTCAACTTTTTTTCTTCTTCTTTCCGGCAATATTTCACGACCTTTTCCAATAAAGCCTCGCTAGTTCATAAAAATCAAAGAGGCAAAGAAAGCTGAAAACTATCGGGATATTGCGCGCACGAAAATTAATCATGAATTTTCTCGATCTTTTAACTATCAACGTAAAAATCATTGTTTCCAAATGATCGAGTGCTCACATCGAGAACGTAAAATTCGACAAGACGGAAAAGAATTATCGGTAATGGATAACGTCTTGAGTAGACGAAAAATAATGAAAAATTGATTTTTATCGTCATGTTCATAGTTAAATTGTTTAAAAAATGCTTTTATTGATATTCTTAAATAATAAATACTGCAAAAAATAGACAATTTTTATGCATGTTGTTATATGAAGTTTAACTAATTATAGTTTATTATTTTACAATCAGCCTTACTTATTATTATTAAGTTCTTAACAGTTTCTTAAGAGAATCTATCAATTAAATTTAAGTGTGAATTGACAGCGCATCCCCGGATAATTTTTCAATAGCAATAATGTTGTATTCATATGACTGTATGGAATCGTACAGTATGTACAAAATTCATGAATCAATGTATGCTTATCAGAAATTATGGCAATGAAGTTCTGTGAATGTTGATTCAGCAAGCTTCAATTCAAACATTTTAATCACTGAAGTAATTATGTTTGGAATTATACCCATAAATAAAGAAAATAAATATATATTTCTATAAATAATTAAAATATACTGTAATATTTTAATTATATTGAAACACAATGTATATATATATATTTTTAATTAATTCTGTATATTTAATTATTTTTATTATAGTTTCTTTTATTATAATTATACGTATTTAATTATATTAAGTATATTAAAATACTATATTTATAGAATCCCTTTACAGGAAACATATTCAATCAAAAAAAAGGTGTGATTTTCGCGAATCCTTGAAAAAGCTTCATTACTCTAACTCAGTGATCTCCAAACCCCGAAGATTCATCCAAACTCTTCCATTCAAAATTTTTCGCTGTTCCACCAAGCGTCCTCTCAGAGAACCCGGACGAAAGACTGCTTACACGGTTTCTCGGGAAGAAAGGCCGAGAGAGATAGGGATACAGGCGGTACAGCCGAGTAGACTATCTGCTTAGCATCTCCCAGCGTATCGCGTGCGCGGCAATCGAAGCCCGCCGATCCGCACAGCCCCGGCAGCTTTCGATATCACTTTCTCGCGCGGCGGCGCCCCCAGCAGCTCCGAGCCCTCGGCGCGAATGCAAATACTGCTCATCCGCACGGACTTGCCACACGTGGGCGGAACGCAGTATAGCGGCAGGAGAGCGAGAGAGAGAGAGAGAGAGAGAGTAGTCGATGGGTGCGAGAGCCACGGGTAAAAGGATCGGGCAATAAGCGGCAAACTATCGCTGCGAACGAGACATAAATACGGAGCTGGAAGTGCGAGGGCCTCGTTAACTCCCCCCTCCCCCCCTCCACCCCATTGTTCGCAGCGCTGGTTGCGGAGAACGTGATCGGCGTGCCGATGCCCGCTATCGACACGCCGAATTCGTATTAATTATCAAACAATGTTGCGCCCGAAATCGCTTCGGTTAAGGGGATTTGGCCCGTCCGCTCCCAGCCCCCCCCCCTCGACATTGCCACTTTCCTTTCAGCCCGGCCGCCCTTTTATATTTACGGCTCCATAGACGCAGAGCAGCAGCGATCGCTTAACCCGCGCGCGTATGCGCGGCTTTTAAAGTTATTCGAATTGGACAATCGGGCGCGGCTTTTTACTTTCGGATGCTACGCTATACGCGCCTTTCTTTGTGGCTGGAGAGAGAGAGAGCGAGCGAGCGCTGCAGCTATACTCCCCGTACCTCGGCCTCGTAGCCTTTCCGAGTTTATTTCTCGTTAAGCCTTTACACGCGCTGCAGCGCCAGCAGCAGCCGGGCTTTTTGCTTTTTCCGCGCGAAGCGCGCTTTTCTTTACGCGCGCGGGCATTCGCCGCGGCTGCATCGGAAATTTATCGAACGATCGCCGCCCTCCCCCCGTTGTCGGTTTGTAGCCGATTGGTTGGAGAAATTTTCCGAATTACGCGCGCCGCGGCGCAGCGCTGCGCAACGCGTGAAAATTCAATTACATTTTTGCGGGATCGGCGACGACGACGACGTAGGACGACGAGCCACGATCGCGATGCGCTGATTGAAAATTGTCAAACGATACACGCGTGTATAATCGAGGATTTGCGGCGCCGCAGCGAAAACATTTGCAACGTCGAATTATCAATCGCGCTGCCGCGCTTAATGCTATGCCAGATGCTGGGATTTTTGTTTTCAGCGCCGCGCTGCGCTCGCGAATGTATAAAGCATTCGCGAAAATACGTCGGAGCGTATTTATGGATATGTATATGTATATATATATGTATATACACGACATTCCGGCAACGGATAAATAGCTGCGCACGCGCGCACCCCCTTACAGTCGCGATTGAAATAGGCCAGCTGCCGCGTGTGTGCGCTGCAGATGGGAAGGGCGGGGGGGGGGGGGGAGGGTACAGAGGGGCGCTTTATTAGCTCGAACAGCTATTTCGATTTACAAGCTGCACACGCGGCTGCATTCCCACCCCCTCCTCCCACCCTCTCAAGCGCGTGTGTCTTTTATTTCGGGGCGAGAGAGTAGAGAGAGAGAAAGAGAGACAGCGTCGATTCGCGCGCATTATTATCGAAAGTTCGAAATTGAGTTTACACTCGGCATGGGGAATAATTTATTCGCTGCGTCGTCGCGAGCGCGTATAGAGTCGCCGACGAAAAGAACTCAATTAAAAGTCAGGGAGAAGACGTTCCCTCTCTCTCTCTCTCTCTCTCTCACGGCTGATATCTGATGCCCGGGCCGCGCACACAGTAGAAGTTGTCCGGGTGGAGTCGGACGACGCGCGCACGTGATTAAACTTCGAACGAAGCCGCGCAGCCGACGCTGCTTACGCGCACGGCGCCGGAAAATGACGCGGAGGAGAGAGAAAAAAACGAGAAATGCGTCCGAGAGGCCATATTATGCGACGAGAGCGAGAGAGAGAGAGAGAGAGAGAGAGAGTGAGAAAGCGACTACTTCGTGGAAGCTGTGCGCGCGGACTCGCTTTCGCGAGAAATATATATGTGAAAGGCGCGGGCAAAAAGCAAAACTCACCGCAGAACTTCTTTTCTTCGAGCCGGCGAAGCCCGGACGCTCGCTTTCACGACGGGAGCAGCCGCGCGGAATAGTAGGACTATATACCGTATATATATATACAGTATATATATATATACTGTAAGGGAGAGAGAGAGAGAGAACTGACTCTACATACGTCGCCGCGCCGCTCCCTGCAATATGTAGAGAAGACCTTTTCTCGCTTTCACTCTGTACCGCGCCCCCCCCCCCTTCGCCCCTTTCCTTTCTTCGGACTATATATCGCATTTTAGAAATTCGCCCTTCCAGCGGTCTTGCGGCGCGATCTTCGCGAGTTTGTTAATTTAATTAAAATTTTTTAATTGCAAGCCCCCAGTGACGGCGCCTAGACGCGGCTACGCGTATTGTCCATTTTCAAGTAACTGCTGAAAGTAACGAGCGGTTCTCGCTCTTAGGCGACTTGTTTCGACGAGCGCGCGCTCCGGGGGGGCGGCTCTTTATTAAGCGGAGTATATAGAAGAGGCGTCCTTTACGAGTGCGCGGAAAGCTCGTGAAAGACCTGCGGCTTCGTTTTCCGATGTCTTGGGCTTTAATTTCTTTTTCATCGCGCGAATGCGACGAAGCGAAGATTTCGCGATAGAAACGAATTTTTCGCGAGTTGGCAATTGCCGGTTTTAAGAATAAATGGGATGGCGGTTAAAAACTAGTCGATGTAGATCTATGTGAATTGTTCCAGGATAATTGCGGTAGAAACTAATTCATAACGAAATTAACCAATTTATCGTTAAGTTTCTACCAGGGAAGGCTAAAAATGTCTGCTAAAACAAATTAATAAAAATTGAGCTTGTACGATAAGTAATTAAAATAATTTAGTAATTACGTAGTTATGAAATGTCACAGTTAACAGCGCGTTGAATACAGAATTTCAATCGTAAAATAAAGAAGAAACCGAACGACGTTGGCGTAGCGAGAGGTATGAAACTCTCGCCAACTACGTATATATAGCGATACGCATATAAATCATAAACGTAATTTAAACAATCTTCTCAATTATACACACTTCCGCGAAATCTCCCTCTATTGTGTGCCTTTGTTCTTGAGAGTCAACCGAGAAATACACGTATATATACATATATCGAAGCCATTCATCGGGAATTTTGCGCAAAGATTCGCAAAGTTCGAAAGAGAGTAGACGCGGCTACGCCTTCTTCTGGTCGGCGCGAGATTTATCGGGCCGCGACAACAATAATTCGTCGTGCGCGATCTGCCAAAGCGCACAACTTTCTATATCTCAGCTTTCTCGGGTCCTCTCTCTCTCTCTCTCTCTCTCTCTCTCTCTCTGTCTCTGTCTACCTGTTTATTTGAGGACGTGTATATATAGGAGGCGGCATCGCAGCATCGATTGACTGGCATGAAAGAGGCGCGACTGTACGTATATATATATATACTTCCGGACTCTGATTTATAATGTTTGTTGAGTTAATGAAGCTCGGTCGTTCGGAGTTCACTTTTTCCGCTTTATTTGTATTCTCTTGTGGATAGTTAACCTTAACTGAATGAACTGCATTTATTTCTTGTTAATCACATCATACCAATATCTCAAGTATAAAACTGTACGATTCCCTTGAGTGAAATTGAAATAATCGAGTAACGACCAATACAACAATCATTGGAATTTTTAAAGTAAACACGAAATCGTTGTTTCAGCCTTTGCTTCTTGCGCGCGCGACGCTCCTTTGATTTCGGCCTGTACAACCGGCGAGCGTTTAATGTACTTGAAAACCCTTTACGAGGGAAAATATGCTTATTTTGCATCGAGTCTGTCTCGTTATCGGGAAAAAATCCGGGCGGCGGTCGTTATACCGCTAATAATTCAAAGTAATGGGAAAAATCTGGAGGTGAATCGCTCTACCAGAGAGAAAACGCAGAGAAAAACGCTCGGCAAGCTCTCGAGGATGATTCGCCGTGAGGGAGGGCAAAAAAAATGGCGCTACGCGGCTCGTAAAGAGAACGAGAGAGAGAGAGAGAGAGAGATGGTTGCGTTTCATTTTCACTTTGCATAGGAATCGCGGAAAAAGAAACTTGCGCGCAACTTGACTCTTAAAAAGGCAAACAACTGCGATAAAGGGAAATCTCGGCCTCATAAATTACAGGGCGCAACTCTCTCTCTACCTCTCGGCACACATAAAAACTCACCCCCTTCCAGGATAGAAGCAGAGGGAGTCGGCCTGTCTATGAGATATTTACGAGGATCTCAGCGCCTCCTTGGAACATATCTTATTTATACATGCTGATGAAAACACTGTCTGCGCGCTACTGCAGTCGTATAATAATGCTGAGCGCTGAAAAATTAATGGGAACCGAAGCCCGGCGAGCGCGCGCGGACGAGGGCGAAAAATCGCGAAAATACGTGGGAGAATATCGAGGGAGAAAGCTCCTCTCTCTCTCTCTCTCTCTCTCTCTCTCTCCCGCCGCCGGGGAATCTATATATCGCGAAATAATAAGTTATCACCGCAGCGCCGGCGGCCGGCTGACTTTTCGCCGACGTGTCTCTCCTGCCCGACCGCCTGCCTGCCTGCGCTCCTCGCGTGGGGGCCTCCAGTTCATTATTTCTAACTGATGACGCCATAATTCAGGTTCGCGCGACGTGCAAGAAAATGCACTCCCAAGCACTCACCGTGAGCGGAGCGGGCGAGGGGGGGTTGGAGGGGTGGGGAGCTCGGTAAGTATATAGATGCGCCCTTTACACGACTAGATTCTCCTGTGCACGCGTATATGTACGGTGTACAGGTCCTACGCGGAAAAAATTTATCAAGTCTTGTGTACACAGATTGATATATATAGGTGCTGCGTGTGGAATTTTGAAAAATCCTCGATTTGCGGTTTTCAGCGTAAAGACGAGGATTTTTCGAGGAAACTTTGGAGTGGTGCTCGCCGATGAAAATAGCGATTTACCTGAAAGTGTAGGCATCGGAGAGCGGAAGGAGAATAAATTCTTTGCTAATGAATTGAAAGCCCTGCCGAAAATACGTTTACCATTTTCAAATGTGACGACGTAAAGCGTGAGTAAAAATAGGTAAAACTGTTATTAATGCGAAACTGAATCAAAGAATAATAAGAAATAAAATTGTTATTAAATCAGATCCTTACTATGTTCCGTATTGGTAAGTTACACGTTGAGTTCAAGTAAATGTAATTCTTGCAAGTAATGTTAATAACATTGTCAATGTCGATTATAAAGTATAATTTTTCTCTATTTAAAAAAAGTGATGGCCTTTGTTGTGAAGCATCTAATACGAGATTCTGATTGGTTGCTAAGTAAGCATGACTATGGTTACCATCATTGATAGTTCCTGATTGATATATTGAGTACAAAACATAACCCAAATCGCGCGCGAAGTATCCACTTTAAACAAATGATGCTACTAAATTTCATTATAGTTAGCATAATTCATAATTTATAACTGATACACATGGAACCTAAAACATAATCCGAAACTTAATTCCTTGTATTAACAACGTCACAGCTACACTAGTTTCATAAATCCACATCCACAAAATTATTCTCGAATCCACAAACTCCTCGTTCATACTGCGCAAATTTTTTTAACATCCGCAACACACATACATATGCTCGAGATCGCTATCGCATTTCAGCGGCCCCGCAAGCAAGATAGAGAGAGAGAGAGAGAGAGAGAGCGAGTTGTTTCGTCCAATTAAACGCCTAATCAATTACCTCGACGCCCGAGAGCTTCGGCCTTCTTGTTTCGGAGCCGCGGTGCGCAAGAAGCACGCGTGTACGCGACTACTGCATAGCCGCGATCGATCACTCGCAAGTGTGGAAGAGGCGACGAAAAAGCGAGGACTGCAAGCCGTGCCGCCTGATATCTTCACTTATTGCCTTCGTACCTCGTCGCTCTCGCGGTCGTTCAATTAACTGCGTCTCGCGCGCGCGGACGAGACGACTTTTTGCCCCCGAAATCCCGACGAATTCTTTTCCCGTTTTTTTTCCTTCCCCCCTCTTCCTCTCGGCGCTCCCGAGAGCTTTTCGACGAATTTGACAAATTTGCCCGGGGAATCCGGCGGAGATTCGGCGGCTTCTCCTCCACATAACGGCGGTTAATGGCTAAAACAGTTACTCTCACCCCCCCGTCGTCGTCTATGCGGACGGTGTACGTATATAGGACGTCTTTTTAATCGACTACACATTTTCCGTGCGGCTTCGTATATACACGCGGCTTAACCGGTTTAGGACAAAAACAGATAACCGATAATCAATTTAGATTACCGGGGCGGACGCCTCTCTCTCTCTCTCCCTCTCGCTCGTGCATTACCCGAATAAAATGCCGGCGAAATGCTCAATAGCTATACGGCACTGCGGACGCTCATAATCCTCGAGAGCACCTATTTTACGTGAAACTATATCTGAAACATTAGTGGCTCGATGCAAAGTTGATTAATACATCCACAAGATATTGACATATCGGATATGGCTCGGATTTCAAAATTAATGCGGGGGGGGGGGGGGGAAAGTATATAAGCGCGCGTCCGACTTATGTAGTCGACGTTTATAACGTAATGTAGTCGTTTGAAATGATAATTTTTCGAACTCGATTTCCCGCAGGGAATTCTTTCCCCATTTTTCTGTAATCGAATATCATTATAAAGATACTTCAACTTCAAGAAATAAAAATGCCAAAATTTTGTTATTATACCTGACCGTTTTTTCCTTATAATGCGCATAAATGTTTTAACTGCAGATCTTGTACATTTTCTCTTTTAACATTTTCCAAAATGTTTAATATAAAATTTTTTAAATTTTTAATCCTGACAACGATTCGAATTTGTTTTTTTTAATACAAACGGATGACTGTCTCCGCTATTCAATAAAACACCATCTCTGCAACCTTATCTCACGCAATGCCATTATCCCTATTTTTTTTTCAGGTCTTCGGACACCTGCACAATACCGGCCAGTTCCTCGTCTTTCGCGCCGACAAGGACTCCAAGGTCCGAGTCAACATAACCGGCGGACCCCTGGCCTACCACTATCAGTTCGAGGAGATCTACATACACTACGGCCAGGACGACAACCACGGCTCCGAGCATCGCGTCAACAACTACGCTTTCCCCGCCGAGGTGAGTGCGCGCGACCCGAAATAAGCGAACAAGCCCCTATATAAATTTCGTTGCGCTCGCGGAGAGGGGAGGGGGGGGGGGTTTGAAAAAGTTGCGAAAGAAAACGCCGATTGATATCCCCGGCGGCCGACGCGCGACGCGAAAGTTGAAGTCAAACTTTTGGAAAAGCCGTATTAATAGCCGAGCCCGGAAAACATCTCATCCCGGCGATTTTTCCCCTTCGAGCCGCGCTGCGCTGCGCAGACAGTGTTTTATGTATTACACACCCACACACACACATGGAGGGCTGTATATAGGTAGTACCGATGACCGGCAGTTTAAAGTATCGCCTCGAGCCGATATTTACTCGCGGCCGATTTGGCTCGGGACTCGAGCCCTTATTTTTGAATTTTTTTCTTTTTCGCTCTGCAGCATCGGCCGCGAGTATGGCCTGATCGGAATGCGACCGCAGGGAGGGTGAGAGGGACTCGATTTCGGGTCAGTTAAAAGAGTGCGCCTGAATTTTTGATGCGGCGAGTCGGTTGCCGCAAAATTATGCAGGACGGAGAGTAGAAGCAAGTGCTGACCACGGGGGGGAGAAAAGGACTCGAATGGGACGGCGATGCTTTTTTATCCCCCGAAGGATTTGATTATTGAGGGAATACTTGTGCTGAGCTTAATACGGAGGGCTTCCGGATTGAATTGTAATGCTACTCTGGAAAAGGCGCGAGTCGTCTTTGCAGGACACTCGAAATTGTTCTTAATGAAGTATTTAGAGACGCATGTGTGAACAAGAGCTTGTTTAAGTAAAGTATCGAATGCTTTGTAATAATGGACTAAAGTTTAATTATTAGTTTTTTAAATTAAAGTTTAATTATTAGTTTTTTTTAAATTTACTATATTACCAGAAATGCAAATGAGATACGGCATACTGATTTGCACTTACAAGTGTCTATTCGCTTCGATCTCTAAAGCCATTTTGATACAATATTGTTCTGTAAAATAGAGTGTTATAAGTACATGTTTTAAAATAAAAATTGAAAAGAAAAGTTGAACGTCAAATATTAAGTTAAAAAAATATATATATACCTGCATCGTCTTTCTACAGACGTTGATTAAATTCACGACAAACAGCTGTAGGTCCGCCCTTAAGCGCGTCTGAAAATTGAGAAACCGACAATTATCTTCGTTGAAAACTCGTTCGCTGTATAAACGTTATTGAGTTTACGGCGATCGTATAAACGAGGGGGTAACGCGTTGTAATTCGAAAATAACTTAATTTGACCAGCTCGACAGAGTCAACAAAGAGAGAGGAAGCGAGATAGAGAGGGAGAGTACTCGCGAGAGAGGCATTATATATAGTCGGACGATGGCACACTCTCGTCGAGAGCCGCCTCGATCCGACAAGCGCAACTGCCTCGTATTATTTTCGTATACACGATATTCCACTTGAGAAAATGACTTTAATAAACTAAAAGGCCTCTCTCGCGCGTCCACTTATGCGCGAATTTCCGAGCGGCGAGGGGGTCGTCACCCACCCCCCACCACCCCTCCCACCCCCTTCCCGTCGCCGCCTATAAACTGCAAATAAGCACGCACCGCGCTGCGAAAGGGCAAGAAAGCATCCGCGCGGCGTTTCAAACCATAGCGCACACGAGAATCCGCTAAACTCACGGGGGACACGCGTATATACATGTATGTAGATAGAGGACATCAGCTCGCAGAGTCGGCCGAGCGTCCTCTGATATCCTTTTTTCCCCGCGGCCATTAACCGTCGCGACGTTAATTAATTCGAATTAATTATACGGCTCGCTCGTCCGCGACGACGCGGCTACTTTGACAAATTAAACATTCATTAATAGCCGCGCGCGTCGAGAGCCAATTAACTCGACGCGACGACGAGTCGTATCTCGCTGTCCCTCTCTCTCTCTCTCTCTCTCTCTCTCTCTCTCTCTCTGTACGGACATATGCGCGGTGCACATACAGCTTTGCCTTTGACCGGATTTCGGCGCGGCGAATGCCCCATCCCCACACTCGGCGGGGAGAGGGGAGGGGGGGAAGAATCAGGAAAATCCATTATGAGTACATTAGCGCGGGCGCGAGAAAGAGAGGCCGCGCGATGTAACGAGTCTGCGGCTTATCTCGCAGCGTACAGGAGCCTCGCTCTGGATGCGCACTCAGTTAAAGCCCTAATAATTCCAGGCAGTTGTTACGTCCTGTCCTCTCCCGCTTTTTTCTCCCGCGCTTTTATTTCTCTCTCTCGCTCGGCGCGGTTGTCTCTCTCGCGCAAAGAAAGTCCGAGGTTTATAATGAGGCGTAGCCGCCCCCTCGTCGCTGCTTCTTTCGTATTCCTCGCGACGCGCGGCTCAGCGCTCGTTTGGAATGAAAGATGCCGCGCGGCTGTATACTTGGGTTGTCATTTCGAATGCATGGATTTTCATGAATTTTCGCGGATTATTTCGCAGGGGTTGGTGGCGAGAGGCAAAGGTGCCTGTAGAAAGCGATGCATTAGTGTATTAGTTTACGCGATGAGTTTTGTGAAAAGCTATTAACGTGGGACGAATCGCGGGTTATCGCGAGAAATTTTATAAACAACAAGGCGAATGTCCGAGGAATTTTTGAAATTGCATTATTGAATGATTCGTAAATTATTGAATAATTTTATTATCTAGAGCAATATACTTACTATTTATAGGATACAAAAGTATATTCCTTAATTCTGAAGGATTTGACTGACAATACGAACAAATGAACTCCCCGATTTAGAACGTATAATGATCCTTAATTCTTCAATCCAGAGGTTTTCGTTTCTACTTATCGCGTGCCAAGCATGACATTACTCGCTTAAAGCGTCGGGTAAAAGGGTTTACAATTAATTCACACTATGTTCTCTAACAAAGCGATAAACGAAAATTTCATTAGCTCTCACCGATGCGTCGGGCTTTACGATCGAATCGTATACCCGAGCTCCTCGAGTGGCCGTTCATTTTCGGGCTCGAGCGAGCTCTAAAAACGCCTGGATCCCTAGTCGCGAAAAGTAAACACCTGAAAAATACGAGAATATAATGTATAAGGAGCTGTACAGCAGCAGTAATACGGCACATTACAAACGAGGTTAATTACACAGGGAGCTTTACACCCGCCGTTCGCCGTTACGCGTTTCGGTTAAAATTTTAATAAGCTGCCGCATTGTACGGAATTGAATAACTCGAAGGGGGATATTGAATCGACGAAACGAGAGAGCCGAGAGCGCGCGAGTACGATCGAACGAATTCTTGACTGCAGCGATCGAATGAAAAAAAAAAAACAGGAATTCCCCGCCCGTAGACGGTTCTCGGCTGGTTATGCAGCTGCGGGGTGGGCGCGGGTGAAAAAAAAAACAAAAACGAAACAAAAAAAAAACTTTAAAGCGATAACCGTGCGGCGCGACAAGTTGAAAGCCAGTCGCTACATTACGATTATTCGCGCGAGCGCTCCGCGCGCACACGATAAAAGGTAAACGAAGAGATTGCGCGCGCGCGCGCGCGCGGCAAATCTAAAAGCCGAGGCAGACTCGGGGAAATATTCGTCCTCCGCGTATATATGTATATATGTATACGTACGTACACGGACGCACACGTACATATAGCGATAAAAACAAAATCCCACACGACAGCCAGCACTTTGCGCGACACGCGGTGATTGACTTGAACCCAATAGTGTTTGAATCTACTCTACTATTTTTTCCCCCCCGCGCGTTTTATTTTTTCTTTTTTTCTGCAAAATCACCTCACTCTCTCTCTCTCTCTCTCGGCGGCGGCTCTTTTATTCGCGCGAAAAAATCAGTGAAAAATTGCTCGACAAACTTTAGCAGTGATGTATACGCGCGGGCACATATAGTCAGAGCCGAAAGTCGCTTCGATTTACTCTGACGCTCTCGCTCGACGTGTGTATCCATTATACGAACGCGCGGAAAATCGTCGCTTGGAAAAAAAGGACGATTAGCCCCTCCCGCGGCCCGGGCCGCGAAGAGCCTCCGGAAAAATAAGACTCGTGTACAGAGCGAGCGTTTACATAATCGAGCCGAAAATGCCTCGGTGCCTCGGAAACAAAGCAACTCGGCTTGTGCGCGCGCAGATGTGTCTATGCGGTTTCGCGCGTAAAACGGAGAGAGATAGAGAGAGAGAGAGAGAAGGAAGGCCGAAGCAGAGGCTGCATATGCAGCTGCAGCCTAGCGGGGATATAATGGAACGCGTTTATCGCATAATCTATAGTCTTCCTGGGCGCTCGCGTTCAACTCACTTCTCTGTCTCTCTACTGTGTCTCGCGTATACGAACATAGCGCCGATGCATATGGGAAAATCCGCCAAAATAATTCGAGTAGTTGCAGTGGAAATCGACGGAAAAAAAATCTCGGGAGACTCGAGTCTGGGACAGCGCTTTTTTTTTTTGTTGTGTGGGACCCCCAGAACACGAAAAAAAGTGTTTTTGAGTATTTAGATGTTTGTGTAATAATTGAAAAAAAAAATTCGTTTTTAAAGCGTTTTTTTTCGATCCGAATTTAGAGGGAGAAGAAATTTTATTGCTGCCGTCACAAATATGCACGAAAGTTCACAAAATATCTAAGCTTTTCAAATTGGTCGAGCTTGTTTGTCTATAACTTTTTTAACAAAATAGCGGCGGTTTTTGTGAAACAGCGTGATGTTAAACTTTGTTTAAAATTTTTTCAATTTTCACAATTTTTGAAAGATTAAAAAATGGGTCAAAAATTTTTGAAAAGTTCATACCTATTCTTTGAGTAATTTTAAGCATTTTTATTCTACAACATTTTTTCGTTAAGGCCATATTTCTGGAGAAAAAAAATCATGTTTTCTCCCCTCCGGCCGGAAAGCGTCAACTTTCTGGCCGCTGCGCAAATTGAAGTTGCCACTTTCCGGCAACGTCGAGAAGAAAAATAGTATACAAACCATGGCCAGTAAAAAATAAAGCCTCAGATCACATGTTTGTCTACCTCGGCTTTGCCACGGTCGACAATTACATGTGATCTGAGACATTTCTTATTTTACTGGCCTTGGGTAGTAATATACTATTAACATCATGCTCACAACAATGTTTAACATCACGCTGTTTCTCAAAAACCGTAGTCATTTTGTTAAAAAAAATCAAAAACCTAAAAGCTCAGATACTTTTTGAACTTTTGTGCATATTTGCGATGGTAAAAATAAAATTCCTTCTTCCTCTAAATTCGGATTGAAAGAAAAACGCCCATCTTAATACCCAAAAACACTCGTTCGATTTCATGGGAAAACTATTTTTTTTCGTGTTCTAGTGGTCCTATAGAACAAAAGAAAACGCTGCCCCAGACCAGTCTCACGAGATTGTTTTTTGGTCGATTTCCGCTGCAATTATCTGAATTATTTTGTCGGATTTTCCCATATACACGTACGTGTATAGACACGTACACGGGGATTCGTTATTTCGAACTACTCTCCCACACACCCTCTCTCTCTCAGCAGCAGCAGCAGCAGCAGGAGCTTGGGAGGCTAGAAACGCGTGTAGTTCGGCCGGTATAGTCGATAAAGCCCGAATCGATTCGCGGTTAATCGTCCACATAATTCAAGCTACTGCTGCGCGAGGCCGATCCACTCGCGGTGGTGCTGCGCTGGAAGAAGGCGTCTAGCTCGGGCTTAACCTTCGGAGAGGTATATATTAAGCGCGCTTCAGCCGGGCCGAAGCTCGTTTACGTCTCGTGGCCTGTAAATGCTGTGTTGTTGCTTAACTCGCGCTTATATCGTCCGAGGGCCGCGGCTTGGATTTTTATTCGCCGCGCGCTAACCTTCGCTTTAAGCCTCGATCCCGGTACAGGGGGGGGAGGGGGGTGCGTTTCGACTTTGATTCATGCGAATTAGAAGCTGTTTTGGCCATTAATTCGAATGTACAAGAGGGGGAGGATCGGCTCGCGGATTATGCAAATTTTATTGAGTTTCGTTATCTGCGGCCTGGAGGCCGCTGCCATACACGCGCGTCAAAGTGATATTTTGTAGTCTTCGTCGGATCGAAATGGTATTTTATAGATTACGATGGGGATATCATTGGATCTATTAAAGTTCCAATTTGCAATCATGCGCGAGTAATCAAAGTCCTCGCCGACAGTTAAGTTTAACAAGGCTTTCCAAACTGTTATTGAGTGGTTCAAAATTGTTCATTCGCGTCGGTATACTCTCTTATCTGCATCGCTTTGGCTCCCGGCTCCATAAACTCTGTGTGCACATGTGCATTAATTGAAAGACTCGCGAAGATAGCGTGTATACGACTAGAAACTATGCGTATATACTATCGTTGTGCGAAAGAACACCGAAAAGTTTTGTCTAAGTGGTCATTTTCGCGAGCTTATGTCGGCTCTAAATAAGATAATTCAGATCTGTAAGTTTTGTTTAATTATATGAGTTCAAACGTCTGACTATTCCTCGTTCGTACTACTGGCACATGATTCGAAAATGCTTCGATCACTAGTGGTGAAACGATTGATTGGCAAAGATAATAAAGGCATGTAAGCTTTATCTAAATATTTGTGTTCACTTGCCTGACTATTCCTTGTTCGTACCACTGAGAAGCGATGCGAAAATGCTATACTCGCTAATAGTGAAATAATTGATTGATAAAGATAGCAAAGGCGTGTAAATGTTTGTCTAAATACGTGTGTTCAAAGGTCTGACTATTCCTTGTTTGTACTACTGGGCGACGATGCGAAAATACGATAGTCGCTAGTGACGAAGCAATCGATTGAAACTTTTAGAATATTGTACGAAATTAAAGGACGAAACTGAAAGTGACTGTAGACGAACACTCAAACGTTCGCTTTTTCATGATAGTTGCATTAAAAAATATACATTGCGCTCTGTCCTTCTGAAGAAAACTAAAACCCGAATCGACATTTATCGAGAGTATTTCTATGAATTGATATCCCCAACTTTGTTCTCCTCTGTATAATGTACCTCGTCATTATAATTCAGAGCACAAGTCGTAGAGAGCGTTTTCGTACACTCGAGGATTATTCGCGTTCCGCGACAAACATCGTACAGAGAGTATCATCATAAAGTTGCGTTATTGGATATCGCATCGCGATATAAAGAAAAAGGAATACGACTCGCTATACCGGCGGGGAGGCTGCATCATTTCCAGCGCATTATCTCTTTACCCTCCCCCCCCCCCCCCCGACGAATCCAACGTATTGCCCGTATATCCTCGCTCATTTTCCTCCTGCCTCTTTGCTCGACTGATCCAATACTCCCCACAGCAGCGGGAGCAGTTGCAAGCAAGTCTGGGCTCAAAGTACAGACTCGAATACGGCTATATGCAGTTATAGCTCGAGGTACGTATCTAATCCATTTGCATCGTCGATTCTGCCGGAGCACGCGATTCTCCTTCTGCTCTCCCCTCCCCCTTCCCGCTCCTCTATACCGATGCACAATCGCTCCGCATACATCTGCATACGTGCGGCCATCGAAAATTGCAGGCTCTCTCGGACCAGAGTCTGCGGCGCGCGCGCATCCCGTATACTTTTTGTCCGGCTCGTTCCACTAATACGCGAGAGAGAGAGAGAGGGAGGGGGGGAGTGGGGAGACAGCGAGAGGTTTAGGGACAAAGATGAATGAGAATCGCGATGTGTCGCGTACAACGGGGAGGACGATCGGGAGAGCGAGTGGAAGCGGGAGCCGAGAGGATGAATGGGCCGCTCGAATCGCCGAGGCGGCTCACGTAGGACTCGCCGGTCTTTGGCCTGTGGAGGCCACACCGATAACTTCGATCGCCGCACATTTCACGGAGAGCGGCGAAAATCAAGCGGTCTGCCCGCTCGCCACATTCGTATGCATCGCGCTCCCCGCGACCGCCAACTGATTCGCGTATATACGAGAGCCCGTCCGTGTCCATGCGATTCTCGTAAAGCCAGACGTATACAAACACACACGTACACACGATTTCAGTTGCCCCCCCCCCTACCCGCGCTGTATAGCGCGCTATCGGAGGGGGTGAGGTTTTACCTCGGTCCTGTACAAAGCCGCCGCCGCCGCCGTCGCGCTACCGCTTCGGTTTTCTTGCTCCCCCTCTCCGCCACACACATACACACAGCTGCTCCCGGTAAAGGCTTCTTTTATCGGCCGCGGGGATTTGTCCGCGTCGCTTTATTGTGATTTTATCGCGACTTGACTGCAGCGGCTGAGCTTAAGAACCGATTGGCCTCTCTCCCTCTCTCCGTACCTGTAGCTCTATACGTGCCGGGGGTGGGATGGCCTGCAGCCCCGCGGCTTCCTCCTTCCTTTTCTCCTCTGCGGAAAAAGATGACTCAGAAGTGCGCTGGGCAGAGAGAGAGAGAGAAATCGTTTTCTAAGGGATCGGCAATGTTATTGGGTTTTGCTTTGCTCTTTGCGCAGCGAGTAATAAGTATATAGCTTCGACCTGAAGTAAATGCGGGGGTAGTTATACCTGTGATGGCTGTTGCCCAGTACGACTCGTTCTGGGTTGCATTTGGATTTGCATTAACGAATGTTGTCACTTTAAGGCGTTTTGGTGCATAGTCCTGCTGTGGATAAACGAGGGTGAAAAATGAATTTATTTATTTCATTATTAAGCTTGAATAACTGTAAAAAATTGTTTCGATTGAATGTGAGATTAGAAAAAATAAGAGAAATTTCATTAGAGATAGAAAACGTGCCTTGATGTAAATATTTTCTTTTTAGTATCGGTAGCTTTGATCCACACCAATTTTGATCTCAGGAAGAAAATCCATTTCAAACTGCTTATCACAATCGAATGAATCAAATAAAAACCAGTTGCATTGGGGTGAGCATTTTCTAAAAGACCTAAATTAAACCGAAAGTATGCACAACTTTCTGAAAAGTTGTCAGATCGCAGATGTCGAACTGCGAAGGAAAATCTACTTTAGACTTTGACATTAAATTTCAAAGATACGTTCAAAATATTTATGTTACACATACCAATACGGGGCGAATCTCTCCTATATACATCTCTCTCGCTTCGAGATCCGAATGCTATACGTACGCGATGAAACTTATTCAATAACAATCGAAACGCAGGGATTCTTTTCTATATATTTTTGTTCGGTCGAATGAAATTCCAGCCGGCCGAGCTTGTAGCGATGGTCCACTGAAAATTGGGCGGGCTACAGAGTGATCGAGAAAATTAACGCAAGTTTGATTTGCCATTGAGAAGCACAGCACAGATATGAAATGATGAGATACGCCGACACATGTGCAACGCGGGGATAGGACTTGTGTGTCGGCCGGATAGGAGAATCAGAAAAGTGTATTGAATCTGTGTACAGCTGGCGTAGCAGAGAGAGAGAGAGAGAGAGAGAGAGAGAGTATAGCAGCGACGGCAGGGCGGACGGGGACGCCCAGAGTAAACTCAAACTTTGATTTTGGTATCGTCAGCCTCGGCTCGTCCGATCGGCCAACGTTTGCCGAGCGTAATCAAAATCTATATTATAACCAGCGGCGGTCCAACTGCTGCTGCTGCTTCTGCTGCTGCTGCTGCTTGCCCAGATAGATATGTCTACATGTTAACACTCACTCTCTCTATAGATCTCTCTCTCTCTCTCCCCCGTTGGATTCAAAATTTTAATCGCAAAAATTGATGGAACAACTGAATTTCAATCAGCAACTGAATAACTGAAAGGTTCATATGGTGAACATTTTAGGGCGAAAATAACAATTGTGGAAAATATTTGGAAATTTCGATTGTTATATAACAATTATTTCGAGCGTTTTTTTAATTATTGCTACTTATTTATACTCAATGTTACTGTATTCATTTGGAATTCGCGTATGTATACGTGAGTTTGTGAATTTCAGTAGTACAAGCAATGAATAGTCAGACATCTGAAGTGCACACAGATTAACCTTTTGATGCCATTCCTTTATGAGTTTAATGATTATATAATGTTTATAAGTTTACACATTAGCAAAACTTATTTGTATCTAAGATAATCGAAAACCAACAGCAGAGTTGTACATTATATTATTGCACAGTTTGATCCGAATATAAGCACGTGTTCTAGTCAACTCAAAAATAATACTGTAATTTACATTCATCAGTGTACATTTGATTCTGGTGTAATACTTAAAATTGCTCTCTTCTCTAAAGTGTAATACTGAAATGCACAGTCAAACACGCGCTATTACAATCCAATTAAAGTATTTATCGAATCGGGTTTCACGCGCAGCCTCCCACGTTTTTCCCAATCCGCCCTCACCACTTGAGAGTCGCGTTACAATTTCGCCAGTACTTCCCGTGAGCGAAGCAAATCTCGCAATTACACTCTGCGTGAAAATTCGCCGCTAGTGCATTAGAGAGCCTTGATCGAAATGACCGTTCGGCTACTCGGCGAGAGAGGCCAGCAGAGCTCTGGACTAATCAGTACAGAGCAGTCGGTCTGTCGCGCATTCATCAAAAAGGCCGACTGCAATATTTCTGGGTAACGACCACCAGATATCCCTGGCCTCGGCGACACACGACTCCCGCGCGTCGGACACTCAAAAGCCCATTCAGGGCAAAGCCGAAAGCGCAAGCAGCAGCAGCCCATCGAGTCTCTAGCCGATGAGCCTGTTATACGCGGAGTCTCGGCGGAAGAGGCGCGAGCTCAGACCCTCGAGGTGAAACGGACCCATCAGCCAAAAGCCCGGGTCTCGTCCGTTTGAAGCAAGCGACGGGCTGCGGCATTACGATACACAGGCCGCCGCTACCACTGCCGAGAGCGGCCCCTTTGATCCGGCGAAGCGCACTCGAGGTTTCGGATGATGAAGTAGCCCATAAGTGGCCTTCAATGGAAGACGTACGCGCTGCGCGCGTCCCCATACTCCCCTCTCACCCCCCACCCCCGTAAGGCTCATCTTGAAACCACAGCGTCGTCGCACAAAGCGCCGCGTCGAGGACCTGCTCATAGAATATAATAGCTGCGCTGCAGCAGCAGCAGCAGCAGCAGCAGCGCGAAGCTACCGACAGAGAGAGAGAGAGAGAGAGGGTGGAGGCCAACAAGCCAGCGCACACACCGCATAAGGGATGTTCTGACAGCCGCTGATTAACGGCCAGCCGCTCGACCGGCCGCGCGCGCAAGTGCGGATTAACTTGTTCCGGAGGAGAGGACTTTCGGGTCAAGGAATTCCGCCGGCGTGCCTCAGCCTCCCCCTCCCACTCCCACCCTCCCCCGGCTTGTTAATCTATATAATGTCCGATTCCTAATTATATTACGTAGCGATTTAATTTTCCGAGGACACCTAAGCCGTCGCGTCTATATATAGAGAGTGAGAGAGAGAGAGGAGCTGAGTGCGGCGGGGTTTGAGCCAAGTCCGAGTACCGCGCGCGGGAATTGTTACGATAATTCAGGGGATTAGCGCACGGCTGACTTGCTCCCCGCGCTGCGGCAATTTCCGCGGGGGACTCAATGGGACGCGTAAAATGAATTGTGTTGGCCCCCGCGAGCTGGGTCCGAAAATTCCTGTGCAACTTATGGTTATGCAGTTATATGCTCGTGCAGTGTCTTACGCGGAAAAGTCAAATTTTTTTTGAGCTTGGTTAACGTGGCTGCGAAAGCCAAGGAAGTCTTCAAGAGGACTGATGCGCCTTTGAAACGTTGAAAAATGAAAAATTGAATTTTATTGTTTTATTATCTTGACATTGTTTAAATAATGTTTTATATAATGGTATTAGCTTATAAATAACAATGCTATCAACATATTTTATACATGCAATATTTGAGGTACAACATGTCTTTGAAGGTCAAAATCTATGAATTCCATTTTTTCATTCAGCGCTGACTTTAGTTGAATCTGGGCATCGAAGAAGTGTATGTAGTTTCTGAACTTTTTTGAATCTTAATTGTTTTCAAATCCCCACACTCATCTGGAAACTGCACGTTTTTAAAGCAGATCTGTACCTGCCAGAGAGCTCTCCGATGCCGAAATTCAACTAAAGTTTGCGGTGAATGAAAAAAATGGAATTCATGGATTTTGGTCTTCGAAGACATGTTGTACCTGGAATATTACATATACAAAAATTGTTTTATGCTTTTAACATAATATACAAGCTAATACTGCAATTACATAAAATATTATTTAAACAATGTTAAGTTAATAAAAAATGAAATTCAATTTTCATTATTTAACTTTTTAAAGATATATCAGTCCCCTTAAGTACACTTTTGGTATACCGCCGAAGAAAGAAGGTTGGCTTCTCGTCGGGACAATTTTTACACGCATAATTTCTTCGCTAAAACTCCGTCGTGCGCGCAGCGAGCGTATAATCACTCGTTGACTCTCTCTCTCCGGGCGACGTCCTCTCACTCTCTCTTGACAAATGGAATTCGCGCCTAGTTTACAAATTGGACGGGGCGCGGCTGTTTTCGTATTTTTCTCCAATCTCCCGCGGAAATCACCATAAATCACGGACGTCCTGTTAATATACGATCGAGTCATTTTTCACTCGCGCGCGCGCGCCGTATACAGCTTTCCCTTCGATGCGGCGTTATATTCCTCCGTTTGCCCGCCGGCCGGTTCTCGGGAATTAATCCGTTTCTCGCGCAAACGCCTCGGCTCTTATCCAAAAATTTTTTTCCCCGCCAGCAAAAAAGTGTCTAGATGTGTGTCAAGGACAATAAAAAAAGTGCTGCCGGCGTAATATTCGAGCGCGCGCCGAAAACTCGAATATCCCGCAGATTTGGCGAAAAAATACAGGTATACATCCAGCGGTCAACTTGGGGAGTAACAGTAAACAGGGTTCGGAAGTGGAAGAAAAAAGCAAGGCGCGCACGCGCACTAAACTCAATAACAGAGACACTGTAACGCGGCGGTGGTAAGCTCGGGCCGCGACAAGAAGGAAATTTACGGTCATTTGATGGTCCGAGACTGGTTGCTGCACACTCCAACCTGCTAAGCGCCATCAGCTGAGGGGTAGTGGGGGGGAGATCAGGGAGTGGAGGCTCGAGCGCGCAGCCTCCCTCTCGCATCATCGGTTATGACAGAGGCTAGCCGCTAATGGCCAAACAACTGTCGGGGGCGCGCGCGCGGCTATCGCGCGCAATCACGGCGTACGTGCGGCCCGCCGCAGCCCCTACTGCTCGTCGAATCGACAGGCATAATTGGGCCAATTTGCTCTCGGGCTCTCTCTGTCTCTGTCTCTCGCAGTGTGCGAAACACGCGTGTCTCCCACCCACCCCCCTTGGGAACAAACCGAGAGCTGCTCTCGCGCACACCCACACCTGTGTGCAGAGGGCTCGACCTGCAGGGCTCGTCTTAATCACCGCGTCGCCGGGCTGCGGGCTGGGAAAATCCAGAGCAACGGCGAGCAGTTCGCCCGTCGCTGCAGCGATGTAACGAGCAGTCTCTCTCTCTCTCTCTCTCTCTCTCTCCTGGAAATCTGTAACGAAGCCGCTGCGCTTCTTTGAGTCGCCGCCTTTTTCTTCTTCCTCCACTTTTTCTCTCTTTCTCTCTCTCTTTCCCGCGAAGCTCTGCGGCGGCATCCTCGCGCGGTCTTTTTAGCCCGAGCGTTGTACGAGCGCCTCGGGGAACTTTTTGGGATTCCGGGGGAAATGCTTCGCTCGGCGCGCTGTGCCGGAGCCGCTGCCGGGCTTTCATCGATACGCGGACTTTGCGGTGGGCGACGAACAGCTCCCGCTATGATATTTGCAAGAAAGTCGCCTTGCGAATGCGGGCCAGATTGGCGAGGCTGAAACATTAAACGAGCCGCGAAACTTTATACAACTGGTACTTCGTAGCAGCTCAAAGCCCTAATGAAGCTGCGGCGTAATCGTTTACGGCGAGGAAAATTTCAATATTGATACTGTGGGGTCTCTAAGTTGGGGGAGGCAGGAATATATGTAATTGCTGGGAGGAAAAAATTTAATTGCGTGCTCTCGAAATTTTATTGGTATAAGTAAGTGGAAAATAATCGTAAACGGTGAGATGTATAGTCAACTGTATAAACTCGCAAGAATCTGTTAAATGAGTCTGGTTCGATTGCGTTCTTTCTCTCGAGTTGGACGTCCGGTATCGATGATCAACGGCGCGAAAGTGGAAACACGTCAGCGGCGAAGTTTGAACAGGTGCAAATTAACGAGATTTTAAATTAATTGGATAAAAATGGAAACTAAGCGTACATTTGAGTGATTAAATTTTATAGTATATGCTCTTGCCTCGCATGCGGAGCATAGCGAGTCAGTATGTATAATTAAAATATATCATTAATTTAAGATAGAATTAAATATAATGAAAATATTCTTTACGTTCATTTATTTATACAGTACTTGCATGCAATTTGTATCTTTATTTTCACTGACGACAGTACGGTGTATACACAATGTGGGACAGACAGACGTTACGTTATCCTCTGCGCCATTGCAGAATTTGGCTTCAGTTCGTTGCTAATACGTATGTGTGCCTTTGCCTCGCAACGTGAGCTCATACACGCTTGAGCTAAAGACCAGCTCCTTCCGTCTCCCTCGAGATACACGTATCACTGATCGAATGATCTCAATTGTCCATTGTATGGTAAATCAGCCGTTTGGACGAGCAAAAATAAGTTGCTGTACACTCCCAAAAATGTTTAACTTAAACGACTCTAGAAAAAAAGAAGTAAAAGCAGTGATAAAAGAAACGAATAGCAGAGAAGAATTCCAAGGAGTCTGAGCTTATACACACACACACACACGCGCACACAGCGATATGGAGATACAAAGAAAGCAGTAGCGCAGCTATCTCGCAAAAAGTTGAGGGGGAGGTGCCATTAAAAAGTTGGCCGGCGCGAGAGCGTCATCAGATTATTTCGTGCTTCTTTTGCGATTCCGCCTGCAGCAGCGGCGCGGCAGCGTCGCCATTAGCCGTCTGAGAGTCTGGCGGTGCGAATAGTTTCGCCGGATAGTTTGCGCGAGAGAATCTCGGTGTACCGCCACTCCGAGGATACTTCGCTTAAGGGAAATAGCCGCCGCCGCTGCTGCTCTAGCAGACCGACAAAGTCGGATCGCGCAGATGCCGGGACGGTGAACAATAATGCTCGCAAATCTGCGGTGACAACTTACCGCCGGCCCTAATACATTCAGCTATTTCGTTATTAATGTATAACTTGGCCTACTCTGGGCTATACCGGTCTGGGTGTATGTGTTATGCATAAGCTGCTTGAGCGAGCCTGCTGGATATTAAATTATTTTAGGAATAGTTCGATCGGCCGGCTTCTCGCCGGATTCGTGGAATTGCGATGCGAAAGCTCGGCTTGCGCGAGGGGGTGTGTATATTAAGCGCTGTCGGCGGGTCTTCTTCTTGGTATATTATACGCGTAGTTCGAGGGAGGGGAGAGGTGTGCGATGCAAAAAGTAAAATTCCGAATTGATAATCGAGTGGTTGTATAATTAGTTAATGGATCGAATATTTTTCTGCGACGTTGCTGGCAATGCGAAATAAATGAACGATGAGAAGAATCTGTCGGGGGAAAAAAATTACGTTGGTTCTACGTCAGTTTCTTTTATTTTACGACCTTCGCGGGAAAACTTAGTGTACAAAGCATATTTTCAAATTCAATAATATTGAATTAATATCGCATCATTTCGTTCTAAATAATTGAAATTAAATCGCAACCGTATATGTCCGTAATTCAACGCTATTGATCGACTCGGATAAATAGTTGAAAAAAAAATGTTCTGTTCTATCCAGAACAATCGGTTCTCGAAGCAATTTATAGGATCGTTCGGAAAAATCACTGGGAATTTAGCTCGCCTCGGGTTACTTTAGCTTCGTCCATTTCGAAGCTACGTTTGGCTTTTCCTTTTGCGCTAATTAATAAAGCCGTTAGGATTTTCGGGCTTCTCGGAAGCAATGTAGTTCTCATTTTGGCTCTGGATAAATTGGTCGGAAATTCCCGAACGATATTACTGGGGGGTGAACTAGCTACAATTTTGGGGACTTGATACCACAGTATGGAACACGAAAGGGTTTATTTGTTCTTTTGAATTATACACGAACGCAGTCGTGATTCGTCCCCCGCTTTCATATCGCAGTTTGACCAAAAGTTTTGTTTCCTTAGAGACAAAGCTTCGTAATAAGAAAATTGTAAGTTTCGGTACGTGGTTTTGGAAAACTGGAGGTGGAAAAAGTTTGAATGAAGAAATTTTGGAAAATAACCGTACCAATGTGTGGGAAGTTCCACTTTTTTGATATTTTTTCTTGCGAGTGTGAGGAAAATAGAGATTCTTTGTTTTGCTAAACATTTTTTCAGTGTTAAGTTTTTAAAATATTGTTGAGACCTGATCCTGGTATTTAGTAAGCAGAACAATAGTTAGACTTCATTAGTGTATTCAAGTATAGGGCAAACACGTCTATTCATATTAGTTATTTCGTTGTTAACGTCTGACTAACTAAAACAATAACGTCCAAAACACTGTTATAATCGTTGTTAGTAGCTAAAAGTCCTAACGCATACTCATAATGCAACGCAAACACGTCTTGGCGTATTTCATCAGATTTCTAATGTAAAAAATATTAAATGCGAGCACTATTCATTATTTTGTTTGTTGTAGAAAACCAATGAAAAAATAATAATGAAAAAATATTAATTTTTATTTGAATCGCGCTAAAATGTGCCAATAAGGCGTATTAGCATTAATTATTGGAATTTGAGTTAATAATAGACTGCTAAGGAGTTACTGCTTTTGCGCCAGAGCAAATACCAAATTTTCCAAATAATATATAGTACAGCGCAATAAATTTTGTAGTTTTCCGAATGCGTTGTCAAAATCGATTGTTCTATCGCATCCAAGCGACGCGAAAAAAAATTTGTTGTGTGCGGACGACCATATAAAAAGGAGATTGATAATTGTCGTAACATGTGGACTATTATATAGTAAACAAATGACAATACTATTCAATATCCCAACTGTATTCTCCATAAAATTTAGTTAGTAAATAAAGAAAAATTCTGAAATAACTGATGCCCCTATAATAAAATTTCAATGTACATAACATCAGCGAAACTTCGACGAAAGTTCGACGAACCGTAAGTTTCACTTTTCAATTATTCCAACCGAAATTCCAGCAGCCAATCGCGGTGCTGCGTCGAAAAAAAAAACAACTGAAAACAATTCGATTTTTCGGATTTTCCAAACAGAACCCCCGCAGTAAAGCATCGCTCCAACAAAAAAAAACGCATCCCACACGGCGAAACGCTCCTAATTGTTGGAAAAAAAAGTCTCGCTCTCGAGGAGTACGAAAAAAAGTATATTTTCGAGAGAGAAAGAGAGAGTCGCAGCTATAGCGCCCGCACGTCAGTCGCGATAACGAGTTTCGACAAAGACTCTGCCGCCGCCGTCGTCATCGGCCGCGAAAGAACGCGGAATACGGGGGGTTGCAGCCGTTGTTAATTTCCCTAACGATTTTCGCGGCAAAAGCAGCAGCGGCAGCCAGTGCAGTCTCTGTATTACTCTCGGTGCGAGTTCAGCCGGGGATAATTCGTTTAATTTACTGAAACCAACGTGAGCGCGCGCGAATGCTTCAAGAGCAGCGCTTGCGCGCGTTATACACGAGAGAGGGTGGGGGTGGGGTATAAGGGGGTGGAGTAACGGCGGCAGCCTCGACGCGGTAATTGTAATGGTCGTTTGTAGTTGAACGACTCTCGTCGCGCTGTGATTGTCTGCCGTCACGAGTGCCTCTTACTTCCGATTGAGATTAAAGCATCAGTCGAGGCGGGGTGAGGGGGGGGGGCTCTCTAGTGCGCTTCTGCGGCGCGCGCTGCGCTGCAGCCCCTTCGTCGTCGCCGTCGTCGTCGTCGACGTTGCACTTGCCGCGACCCCGTTATGAAAACTGACTTTAACCGAAGTGTAAAGCGACTCGAGTCGCAACTACACTCGAGGATTCGACCGGCCTCGCGGGGCGACGAGCGGCGTTTTTCGGTTTATTTGCGCGTTTTTCTCGGGAGCTCTTTTCTCGGCGAGTATATAGCGATGGACAAAGCGACGTTATTTGTATTTTGGTTGCCGATTGATTTGTTCGTGCGAATAACTTTGATGAACTATACCTTAATTTTGAGAGGTATATGGAATTCGATAGCTTAGATTGACTTTAAAATTTTTAACAGAAATGAATAAAGCCTAAGCCTCCAAACACACCTACTCCCAGACAGCGAGTTTAAAAAAATAAACTTCTAGAAAAACCCATAAAACATAAATAATGATTTTATGAGCGGTATAGCATTTTAATTTATTTATGATGTCTTAAACACGCTTTTGCGTACGAGATATGTTGCCATCTAACTTCGATCTACAATGTTACATGATACTATGATAAATATTTACTATGATCTAATTGATGAACTAGATGTGAATTAACTGTTAAATTGTTGTATTAAAAGTAAATTAAAAAAATAAATTATTGGTGTTACTATTTTTTTCGATTATAAATTTATTATTATCCTTAAAATTACAGGGGTGGATTAGAATATCAGTTAAAACAGAATTGCTATCTGGAGTTAGGTGGGTTTGGGAGGACCAAAGAATATTTATGAGGTATCTCGAGAAATAGCCGATCCTTCGACTCCTCGAGATCAATGGTTTAAAAATTGTAGCTCCGAATGTTTTTACAGGTATACGTACGCGGTACTGCGCCACATCCTCAAGATACGTGCGGCACGATCAAAGTTTTTGCAATCCGCAATACATTTCCTTTGCGCGAACTTTTCTACTTGGCGCGCGGTGAGCTTGCTAATTTACTTTTAATCAAAGAGCGTATTTAATCAAAAATTGTAAGTAACTCTCTCTCTTTCTCCATCTCTCTCTCTCTCTCTCTCTCTGTCTCTCAATGAGGTAGCCGGCTTATTTGAAATACTTTTGCATCCCCTAGCTATTTCAGACATTCACGAAAGAGAGAGAGAGGGATGGAGAGGAGGATGGAGGGAGAAACGGAGAGGAAAAAAATGGCAACGGAGAGTAGGATCCCCGGGACTTTTATCGCGAGCAAACTTTATCAGGAATGAGAAACTTGTTAATTGCTTCCTCACGTAAATGTCCAATTTCACGAAGATGCTGATATTGCTACAAATATTTGTTATATACCTCGAGACTTTTTCACGATATTCCGTTGTAAAGCGTCATCCCCTCCGCCGCCGCCGTCTCACACACCGCTCATTAGAAACGTGCGTGCGCAGTCGTTAAAGGAAAAAATCGTAAACACAACTGTGTAAACGCGCATTTTTCTTTCGCAACAGTATTCGCTCCCTCCTCTCCTCCCCCTGTAAGTGGAAAAATCTCCGAGAATTTCCCGGTGAAAAGACTTTTTTTCCTCTCTCTCTCTCTCTCTATCTCTCTCTCTCTCTCTCTCTCCACCCCCTTAGCATAACCCGCAGCACGGAGGAATTTTAGCGGGTCGTAGAATTCCTGTGTATATCCCGTTCGCGTTCCACATAGCCAGGCGAGCATATAAAGCACGACTCCTTGGATACACGCGCGTATACGTGAGCGCGCGCTCACACACACAGCCACCCTCGCACACACGGCAATTCAAACGCATCGAACCTTTAATTTTTAACCCAAGCCAGCCTCGCGCGTATCTTCTCTTTAAGGCACATTTCATTTCCCGCCGGTGAAAATTTAATGGGCAAACGAACGCAAAGCTGGAGCCTCCTCGCATGCGCGCATTGGCATTTTTCATAGCGTTTTCTCTCTCTCTCTCTCTCTCTCTCTTTCTCTTTCTGTTCCGCCTCCCCCGTATGTAACGCGCGTATCGCAAGTCTCACGCGATGAATACATTTTAATCAGAGCCGCGGCTCGGCGCGTCTGACCATTCCTCGAACTTTACTACTTGAACTGCTCTGTTGTAACGCACAACTCAATCATAAATATACGGCATTCGGGAGAAACTTGTATATGATTCATTATATTGTTGCTGTACACGTGTACGTGGGCGAGTCTGGCGCTTGCTGAGGAATGAAAACGTTTTTTCATGTTTTCATAAAAGGAGGATGCCCATGGAATAAAAAACGCGAAAAAACGTAAAATTTATACGTTAACATTTGGGTACCATCTCGCCCATTCATATGCTACAACAATTTCTTTGGGGAAATGCAGGGAAAAATCGTAGTAAGCCTCCAAAGTTTCATAATTTGCATTAAGGGTATATATATATATATATATATATATATATATATATAATTTTTTGATATATATAGATATAGTTCCAATGTATTTCGTGGGCATCCTCCTTTGACAATCTGCGTGCTGAAAATTTAATGCGGCGATGTCGGACTCGAAAATCGTTATACTTTAATATTGTTTCGATAAGTTCGACGTGAAAAACAAAAGAATAATTGATTTCGTTCAACAATATATTATTTAAATGTAAAATATTATGATAAAATGATTATAGATTACTTTCTCAAGAATCACTTTATTTACGAAATTAACCTTTTTTGTTATTTTCATTTAATCTTTTAATTTCAACTTCAATTGGTATTATTCAGCTTGGTTTATGTCACATTCAACGCTTTTTCCGTTTTGTTCACGTATTGATTTTTAGCTTTGCCATCTGAAACATTTAGTTCGAAATCATTTAGCTTTATCCAGTAGAATTCAGTTTCGTAATTATTATTTTCCAGTCTCTTTTGATGAGTGTCATTTGTATCTCATAAAATTCAGTTTCGTCTGGAGGCTTTATTATATAATTTTAATTTTAACTTAATAATTAATTTCAACTTGATATAACAACATTCCACGTCGTTTGATTCAATTCAGTATTTTGCTATCGATCCTGTTGTTTCGTCGGGAGAAATTCATTAGCTAAATTGATTATTTTCCAGCTTCTTAAGATGATAGTCGGTTTCATTTAGGGCCTAGCTTCGTTCCATAAATAAGATTTATACCAAATGAAAAGATATAGGGAAGAATCGCTCAACACTAGGGGGTCACTCGACATAATGAATTATGTGGTAACACACCCTTAGATGGAGCCATTTAAATTGATGATGCCAAGTATACTTTTGCTGATTATAAACATACATCGAAATCCTGTTTGATGCAAGAATCTTTGATAAAGTAATTCTGTAATTTTACGACTTTTGGAAACTTAAATTTTGGAACATTCCAAAAATCTACATTTCTGAAACGTCAGCTTCGCACTGAACACACCAAAGTATTTCGAGAAATGCGGACTCCTGCGAAGAGCCGAAACAGCGCGTCTGACTGTTCATCGATCTCACCACTTAAGCCTCGATACCTCGACGCAACGGAGGCGCATCTCGTCAAAATTAATATCCCCCGTATTACCATAAGCCGGTTGACAGCTCGTCTACGGGGAAGTCGCGTTAAAAACCCGGGAATATCCCCCCCCCCCCCGTCAGCCCGCAAGACCCAATTATACATATAACGCGCCGCGTGTCTCAGCCGTGTGACGCGCGAGAGAAGCATCTCCCCTCCCCCGCAGTAATTAATTATCGAGACACGTGTGTTTTCTTAGCGTCATGCGGAATTGGCACGTCGACGCGACTGCATTCTCTCTCCTAGTGTATTGCCACTGCTGCTGCTGTCTCACCCTCTCCTGTCTCGTGGCACCAGCAGCAGCAGCAGCAGCAGCAGGCGACAGTGCACACGGGCATGCCATCGCGATTTCAGGCACAATGCACCATTCTCCCATGATAGATATATAGCTGTAATCCCACTAGCTCTTGCTCGCTCGCTTTCTCTCTCGCTCGGAGCTCTCGGTCTCCCCCCCCCCCCTCCACCCTGTTAACCGCCAACTATATTAACCCTGGCATGACGACGACGACGACGAGGATGGCGACGACGACACTAGTCACACATACGCATATAGCAGTCGAATCGCGCCCGTAAGGCCGTGTGCAACGCCGCGCACGATCGAGCTCATTGCTTCGGGGGATCCTCTCTCTCTCGCCTCCTTTCTCGCACGTATAGCCTCTCTCTCGCTCACACACACACATACCGCGCGGTATAGCGTTCATTCATTCACACGCGGCCGTTATATAGGTGTGGGTACGGCTGGGGCTATACATTGCGCAGCGCGGCGTCGCGAGATTATGTGGTTTACATTGATGAATGATACACGAGCCGAGTTACTCGACTCCGCTCTCCTGTATATACGTATATGTAGTACCTATACATCTAATGCTCGAGCTCTCCGGTATATAGGTATATACGTATGCATATAAGGCGAGAGAGAGAGAGAGAGAGAGAGAGAGAGAGAGAGGAGGGATGGAGGGGGAGAAAGACTGTTTTATATGCGCAGGGGATCAAGGAATTACCAAGTGTTAAGAGGCAGCGGCGGGAGAGAGAGAGAGAGAGAGAGAGAGAGAGAGAGAGAGAATCGGAAGAGATAGAGACATTCCTGAGCCACACGGCTTTATGCTCGCACTGGGTCATGCGCGAGCTTTGAAGGATACGATGACCGAAACACACAGGGCGAGGGACTGGATTTTTCGAGGGTGAAAGCGAGAGAGTTGGATCGTTTGCGGACGAGCTTTTGCCTACCCTCTGTATATTGTGTACATATATATGTCTGTGTGTGTGTGTGTCGACTGTACGCTCGTATGTTTGCTTTTCGACTACTGCTCGCTCGCGCTTTCATGTATATGAGGATATCCATGAAATTTTGGAAACAACTCGGACAGAAATGTTGCAAGAAATTTTCTTGAAGGCACACCTACCAGACCTATTTTTTCTCGTTTCTCAGGTCATTCTGAAAGACAAAAAGCTCGCGCACATGTCCGATCGTAAGGTATACCTTTTTCCGGAGCAAAAACAACTCGAAAATCGAGAAATAATTCAAAAACAATTCATAGATTTTTTTCTCGAAAACTGTGGACTTTTGAAAATATTTCATTAGAACAAAATATCTTAAAATTCATCAAAGAATGCTCTGAAATTTTTTTCAGATTTTTAAAGACGTTTTTCGAAAGTTCGATTTTTTGGATTTTCGAAAAATCGAAAATTATAACGGATCAATCTGAAAAATTTTCAGAGCATTCTTTCATGAATGCAAGGGTATTTTTATTCTAATGAAATTTATATAAAAGTTCACATTAATGTATGTATTCCTCTCAATATTGTAATAATATACTGAATTCAAAAGTTGGGTCTAAATATGTGACGTAAGACGTACCTGTCTCTTAATTTAAGGAGATTATTTTAGTGATTATGTTTTGACTTGAAGAGGCCCCCATCAAGGACGAAACGTCGCCAAGTTATCGACTAAGAATGAACTTTTTGTTTATTTTTTGACTGGAAGTTGAAACCAGGGTTTTTCTCCCACTTTTGAATTCAGTATATTAATAAAAGTTCATAGTTTTCGAGAAGAAAATCTATGGATTCTCTTTTCGTTAATTATTTCGCGTTTTTTCGAGTCGTTTTTGCCCCGGAAAAAAGTATACCCTACGATCGGCCATGTACGCGAGCTTTATCTCTTTCTGAATGACCTAAGGAACGCCTACAAGAAAATTTTTTGCAACTTTTCCGCCCGAGTTGTTTCCGAAATTTCCTCGACGTACTCAGTGTATACACGTACACATCTGCGTAAGTGTTAACGCGAGAGCTTAGAAGTTTTCATTGGATTTTTTCGCCTCGGCAACCGATCTGACCTACTTTCGCGCGGACGAACGCTATTAAACAGACGGGGGACGCGCGTGATGTGTGTCGCGAGCAATAATAATATCTCGCAGAGCGCTTCGCGGCAAATGTCGCCCGCGAGTATTCTTTTTTTTCTCCCGTACATCAGCAATAAATAGCGGCGGGCGCTATTTATTTTGCTGTCTGCCTTTTGGATTTATTTGCCTAACAGATGTCGCCGTTTCTTGGCAGCTACCCCTGGCATCTTACTTGCAAACCTCCTTTTAGCGGCGCGGAAAGTTGCGGAAGTGTCGACTAAGGCGGTCAACCCCCTCTCGCGCTGAGTTTCTCCGGCGCGCGCGGAGATATTATATATACTCTCGCGTTCCGCGCGCATAACGTGTCTCTCGTTACATTCCGGGTGAACAAAAAATTTATTCGTTTTGGGTGCGATAAACCGTATACAGGACTGTGCGCGAAAACGATTGTATAATGTAATTTCTGTGTTAGACACTGCGTGTAATTATTGGAATGTTTTTTAAAGTTTGAACGTAATTTAGAAATCGACAAGCTCTTGCAGAAAGACAGAGAGAATCGATTCAGAGCAAGCACGAATTAAAATATTCGTCTCTTATGTTTATGATTAGAATAAATAGACTAATGGAAAAGTAGAAACGGTAGTTAACGATAGAGACTAAACACAATTTTTGGAATACGAATTATACAAAATGTTCTTGTCATTCCTGGTAGAAAAGCTCAGTAACGGTGGGTGTGTTGTTAGCCAATTTCGCAATTAAAAACGGCTCACACTGCTTAATTTATTATCAATTATAAGCAAACATTTTTAACGACAAACTTATTGTAACATACGCTGTAATATGATATATCATCGTGATTAACAATTTTTTTTCTTGTTTTTAATTTAGATATTAATATTCGGCAAAAATCCAATTCATTAGCAACATGAATGAAATTGGTCTATTTTTACCAGAGATTTTTAAATAATTTGTAAATAGGCTATATAAAAACTGCTCACAATCAGTTTTGTTAAAATTTAGTATACAGATTTCTCAGAGTACATTCTCCGTACGCAAGATTGAATAAGTATTTTCCATGCAGCAGATTTCCTATAACAAAATAATTATAGTAATCAATAGCCATTGCGTTTTGTCACAACGATCGACGCACAAACGTTTATATTCCTATTCTCCAAAAAGTCCAAGAGTCGCGAACAGAAGATCAAAAAATATTGACCCGCAGCGCTCGCCTCTCTTTCCACGTCATTAAAAAAAAAAATCACGAAAACGACAATTCAATTACACCAGCGAAATCCCATTAGAATAATAACGAGCATTGAGTTTACACTTGGTTATGTCGAAGGCCGGAGCAATAATTTATTTTCCTTGAGCCGTTGCGGGGGGAGGGAGGGGGGGGGGGGAGCTCGAGGTAATGAGCTCTTATACCCGCGGCGTTGGCGGCGGCGGGGATCGCATTTGGAGCGACGTTTATCGAGTGTTTGCCGATCTCGTTCCGACAGCGCGGGCTTGCCGGGGTGATTATGCTTCGGCGAAGGTAAAGTGCAGCGCGCGGGAACTACACGGCTATCAGACAAGGCTATTCTCGCGCGCACAATCCCGAACAGAGGGAACTCGACTGAAGAGCTCTCGCGGCGCAAAACGGCGCCCGAGACTTACGTAAACAAAGAGTGACGAGAGCATTAAGGAAACGGGAAATTATTAGTCTGGCGCAATATCCGCGCGAAGCGCGGCGAGGAAAAAAAAGGATAGAGCAAATAATGCCTGTACTGCTGGAGAGATCGCGTGATGTTGATGTCCGGTTGGAACTTTGCTTAAATGCGTTTTGGCGTTTTGAAGCGAGGCAATTTTTCATTATTTGTAAAGGTTTTGGAATTTCGTTTATTTGATATTGGATTGCTAACGTTTTTAGTAGGATTTTCCGTTAAGAGAAGAAGTGTATCCTCGATTAAGTGGATTGATCCTTTGTTGTTTAATGTTAAGAAAATCGAAAAAAATTAAGCAAACTGATATTGTTTTAGAAACATTTAGAAACATTTTATCCATATGAAAAAACTCGTGGAATAAATAAAGAAGTAGCTTCAAATTTTATTAACTGCACAACAGCCCAAGCACAAGGGTGGAAAACTGTCCTTGAACATCTACTCTGCCCCAGGGGCACATAATCGAGGTCGACTGTCTCTTCATAATCCAAAAGGTTCTTCAGATTTCATGCGTCTCTCATAGGGGGCCAATTTTTCTCGCCAACGTGCCGCATCCTTTAAACGTCGCTCTTCCACCCCACCTTATACTTTCTCTACATAATTCATCCAATTAAAACGAGCCTGTTGATCGCAGTCTCCTCAAACTCGAATCCTCCTCCATCCAAATTTACCTAAATTCGAACAAAAAAAAAGTATGCATAGCTCCTATGCATCACATGCAACCCAGTCGATATCCAAACGGATAGAGGGGGCGCAATCGCTCAGGCGGATCCCTGTCGATCTTCCGGGAGATCGGCGCCGTCGGATCTAGCGAGAAATCCCCAGGCGACGAGAGGACGAAGGACAAGTATACCCCGTCGACGACGACGACGACGACTTCTCGCTACGCCGGCCAGACGCAGAGACATCGCGCTTGGAGAGCACCAGAGATCACCAGCGGGAGGAGGAGGGGAGGCGCAATAGAGGACAATGGAGACGCGCGGGGGTGCGCGCGCGCGACCCCGGGAACCAGGTCATCCGGGAGAAGGACGTCTCCTTTCCGATCGGGGATCCTTCCGGAACGATAAATCCTGCCGCTGACAGGATAACGATCGGATCGATGCCAACTGCAGCCGAAACCCCGCGCTTTCTATATCTTTGTCGTCTTGCTCTCTTCACCCCTTACCCCCCACCCCTCTAGTTTCACTTTCTCGAAAAAAAAAACAAGGACGCGACGTTAACGGCCCGGATGAAGACGAAATTTACGCCCACTTTGTTACCGCGTGTTTTGACTCGGTGCGCCCTCGAGTCTGACGTGACGTTGCCGCCGCCGCGCTGCACATTGGCTCGTCTGGAATAATTCCTCTGGAGACCGCGGCGATTCGACGCTCCGAATTAATAAGAGTCCGCTGGAACGCGCCAAATTTGAATGTAAAACTTTAAGCGGGGCAAAAAAGCGCATGCATAATTCTCCACGGAATCCCGGGTCACGCGGTTCTCTCGCTCTCTCTCTCTCTCGTATAGTCGAGCAAAAGAAAAAAAGGCGGCTCGCTCGCCTCCGATCCCGACAACATCGCTCGGCGTCGCGAGGGACGAAAGTCGCGCGGCTTGATCAACGCATTGAAAATCAATTCTCCCGCGCTATATAGCCGCAGCGGAATTCGACGAAGACCGCAATAATTCTCGACTCTCGCTCGGCTCTGTATAGGCGTCGGTGCAGTCCCGACTGCGACCTTTATCTTGCTTATCGACGGCACAGAATCAGCAAGTGCGCTACGTCTGTATGTATACCTATATACAGGGCCAACACGACGAGCTTACCACCGACTACTCATCATCTCTGCTCCTCGCGAGAGCACTTTCAATAGGCGCTGATTTCAATTTCAATGCACGCGCGCGTCCTCGCCCCGGGTATCCCCGCCGCGCGCGTCATCGCCGAGAGTCAGGCGCGCGCGCGCGCGGCAGCTGCCGCGAAAAACAAGGTCACACCGGTATCCCGGCTTAGAAGTCTTATCGAGAAACACCGCTGCCGCCGCCGGAGCTGCGGCGGCGTCTGGCTCTCACTTTGAAATACGGGACATAGAGAGGGAGGGACATAGAGTGGGGATGGGAGGGGGGGGGGTGAGGAGGGATAGCCATTACGTGACTTCCGCGGGAATAATCGGCCGAGATATAATTGAAGGCGGCGGCGGCGGCGCTGGGCAACCGGGCCTTATTTTCGCGAGTCGCCGGGGGGTCGCTTTCATCTTGGCGCCCCCTCCACGTTTTCTCTCTGTCTCGCTCTCTCTCTTGCTTCTAGTCGAACGATAAATTGCCCAGACTCCATGGACATTCGCAGATTTATTCGCCAAATTGAACTACTTTCGGATTGGGCAGAGGGGAGGGGGGAGCCGATAACTCGACTCTCTGCGAGTACAGCCCCCCTCCCCCGCCGCCGCCCCTCCCCCCGAGTCCGTCACAACTTCGACCCGCCACGGCGTGGCTCGAGCCTTTAATAAGAAAGTGCTCGGATGAATTTCGGAGCCCAAATCTGCGGAAAAGCGATTTCGTTTCTAGCGGCTTACTTAACTTCTTTTCCCCGTAAAGCTCTCTATATATATATATATAGATACATTCGCTTGGCACATTTATTTCTCGGATTTTCTTCGGTCGAGAATTAATATACTCGTTTATTTCTTCGGGTGTGACGCGCGCGCGCGGCTTCAAAAATTAATTAATCAGGGTTCGATCGAGCGTGAACTAACGTAATAATTTCATGAAGAGCGCGTTGATTCGGCTAACGCGGACAAAGTGTATTACGCAGTTCCGATTCCGATCGGAATTCGAGACAATGCGGGAGGGCACAGATGAGACGACAGAAAGGCTGCAGTACCGCGGCGTCCGAGCGCCAGAGCGAAGAACCAGGAGTTCGCGAGTGAAAAAAGCCGCGGTAAAGGAATTTGGCAGCTTTGAAAGAGAAGCAAATGTATATACGTATACATATATATATAAAATTGTATTCATATATATGTATACATCGGAAGAGTGTGTACCGCCCGCAGCTCGGCGAAAAAGCGAGATGAGTCGTGGAAAGAGTACAGTCGAAGGCGCAGCGATGGGAGCAAAACGAGAGGGAGACAGAGAGACAGAGGAGAGAGAGGAGAGATACTGTAGACACGGCGGTGTAGAGGGCCGTTGAGGTAGTAAAACCGGCGTGGATAAACGAGTAGACGCTTGGGGAAAGAGGGGGAGGGGGAGAGCTACCGCCGCTGCCGCTAACGGAAGAAAGGGAATTTCCTTGTCCCAGTAGAACTCGTCATACTTTGATCAGACGTAGTAGATTTACACTCGCTCTGTCTCTCGCTCCCTCATCGCTTCTTTGAAGCACACCCCGACGCATCGTAGGCATTTCAGTTCTCTCTCTCTCTCTCTTTCTCTCTTCCGACCCTACTCCCTTTCTCTCTCTCTTTTGCTCTCTCGTGAATGCGGAAGTGCGCCGAGGAATGCGATTACCGACAAAGAGCGAACAATTTGTTTTTCCCCTTCCTCCCCCTCAGTCGTCGGTAGAGACGCTTCGCTTACTGCTAAAATCATTCTTCTTTTTCCTTCGGGCTTCTTTCTTCTCGATTTTTCCCCGTCTCATCCTGTTTGACGGGCTGTATCGTCCGTGTATACGTTACACGACGCTGTGCGCGTCATCTGCGTGAGTCGCGCTATCTATGGGAAAAATCTATGGGAAATCGAGAACTGTTCGGTCGGACTTGGAGAATTTTCCACAGAGGCGCTGTGTATTTAAGGGGTTATGACAGTGTTAAACGTCTAAAAAAAATTTTTTTTTTGAAAACTATTAAAATTTTATTATTTAGACAATCATAATAAAATTGCTTGTACTTTAAAGTATTTATTGAGACCTTCAATTTAAGCTATAGAACTCTTAAAAATATTAATTTTTCCTCTCGCAAATCTATTGTATTAGTAGGACATGTATTTTACTGCAGTTTTTTGCGGTGTGCACGTTTCTTAACGTTTGGGTAAACCAAGTCAAAAGTTTAATATCTCATTTTACTCCTTAGAACCTGCACTAAAAAATGAGTGGAGCGCTTTTTAACAAAAACAATTTTTTTTTTTAAAACAAGTTTATGTCATTTTTTTTAAATGATAAAAAAGAGTTTGAAAAAATGACATAACTTGTTTAAAAAAAAATTTTTAGTTAAAATATAAGCAATTTTATTATGATTTCCTAAATAATAAAACTTTGACAGCTTTACAAAAAAAATTTTTTTTTTAGACGTTTAACTCTGTCATAATCCCTTAAAGAAATACTTGCAGACTCGAAATAGTTCTATAGTTAACTAAAAATAAAATTCTGTTCTAACTGCATTTGAAGACACTAAAATATTGAACGTATGAACTGCGGTAGTGCAAAGGTAGTTCGGTGCGAAATTCATGGATGTTAATAAGTCAAAAAGTTTCAGACGCTTTGGTACGTTTAAATATTAAAGCAACAATCATGTCTTCATAATTGAATCTCTTGAATCATTTGAGTACACATGTTTATTTATAGTGATTGATGTCACTCTTGGGCAATATCAGATTAAACAGAAATTTATTTTGTACATTGCTGATGAAAATTTGCGTTATAATACTGAATGATAATTATTTTTTGACATTAATTCACGATTCGTCAAATTCTAGACGAAAAAAGTCGGAGTCTCTATATACTCTGATTTTTGCGTACGATTTATTACACAAAGTAATGATGAAATCAAACTAATTGATTTTTATTAAAATTTGATCTACTCCAGTCTTTGTGCAGAACAACGATATCTCTAAAAAATTAATGTACCATACTTTATTGAAAGAGTTAATAAACAAATGCATTATTAGTATGTGCAATGTGTAAATATACGTTAAACGAAGCATTAAAAATATACGTGGATACACTACGGATTATAAAGAATGAAAACTTTGATTCTCCGAAGCTAAAAATCGAAGCACCCCGCTAAAGTGCAAGTCAGCTTCGCCAAAAAAAGAGGATATAGCTGTGCAGACGGTGTGATTCAATTTACGAGCGTAAGTCTCGTCGTTACCGCTGCTGACTTTTTTATGCTCTGATTAGAGTTTTTTGTTGGCAGAGTAAAGATCTGAAATAATTAAAGTTTTTCCCATTGGGGGAGTACGAAGAGGCAACTTTCGGCGGCCTCTGAAATTAAAGCTAGCAGCCGCTGAAATTAGAAAATGTTTACATTCTCTTGATTAGTGCGGAAAAATGCGATTTCTTTTACTCCTCGAGCTATATATGGGCGACATTGACTTTCATCAAAATAATTGAAAGGTACGAATAATGTAATTATAAGTTAAAACAAATATAGATATAGATGCCTCGATCTCAGATTATTAGTAGAGTATCCAGAGATTGCATCTGAAACTGAATTACGGGACAAGGCAGCCCTATTCTCTGAAAAATAAAATAATTTATAAAATTATAAAATTATAAATTATATGTAAAATTATAATTATTGTTATAAGATAATAATTAATTTTTATGTTAAAATTAGATTTAGAATTGAAATTTGGACCATCCTATTATCGGCATAGATACTTTCAGTTACCATAAGATTTCAAATCAACAAAGGGGATTAGGAACATAGGAACAAATGGAAAATGTTTTAAAAAGCTATCATTTTCGCAAGAGTGCATGGATTTGTAATAAGGCTCAGAAAATTTTTTTGAGGAAAAAATGTATATAAAAATAAAAAATTCAGTTTTTTGATACAAATTTTTTAAGCCTTCAATTAAAAATCCCTATACTCACATGAGAATGACAGCTTTTTAAAATATTTTCCATTTGGTACCATGTTCCTAAGCCCATTAGTTGATTTGAAATCTTACGGTAACTGAAAAAATCCATGTGTCAAGTCAATGAAATCCAGCTATTGTTAGGATGGTTCAAATTTCAGTTCTACGACCACAAATAAAACGTAATATTATATACTTTTAACATAAAAGTTAACTATTACCGTATAACAATAATTATAATTTTACAAATTATGATATTTTTGAGGAAATAGGGGTGTTTTGTCCCCTTAAGTATGTAGGTGCAATATATCTTTCATGCGAAAGAGCATTCCATAAGTGTAACATAACTTGACAAGTGTAGAAAAGTAAAATCGGCTATTACACATTTTAGAATAAAGATTACACATGCATAAACATACCCATAACAACAAATCAGTGAGAAACCAAAGCGACCACCTCATCCCATTCACTGATATACCCGCTCGCGAACAAAACAAGTTAAAACCTCGGGGTTTAGCATCCATCCGCCCGGAATAAACTACCCATACTCTCATAATTGCACAGTTTTCTCAGTGCGCTCCTCCGCACAATTAATTCGAGCCCGATGCCCGCTTTTTGTTGCAGATCCAACTTTACGGCTTCAACGCGGAGCTCTACCACAACATGAGCGAGGCGCAGCACAAGAGTCAGGGACTCGTCGCCATCTCCCTCATGGTCCAGGTAAATCATCTTTATCTACTCCGAAACAAAAGCAATCGCCCGCCGTAATAACAAGGGGCGCGACGTCGAGGACGCCGTTGAGAGGGTGGGGTGGGGAGGGGGGGGGGGGACAAAAAAACGAAAAAAACGCGCGGAGCGCACTTCATAAATTAAGCGGAGCGCGCGACGAGCAAGAAGACCGCGGCGAAATGAGTTTCCTTTCGGCCCGGGCAAACGAACAAAGTATAGAAACCAGCCCCATTCTCCAGCTGTGCGCGAGGCAAACAGAAGCCACGCGAGCGCGGCGGCGGCTAGTATTTTAATCAATTAGGCCAGCGACCGAAATCCCAGGCAAGCTTCCCCCCCGTGGAAAATCCGCGCGCGCACACGCTCACGCCGGGAAAATATAAACGGCGCCAGTCAGCCACCGCACACCACTCTCTGCGCTCGCGCCCGCGCACTCTTCAGCTTAATGGCTGGAATTACCTGGGCTAATGTTTCTCTCCTCGGCAGCTCTCTCTCTCTCACTCTCTGGCGCCGAGTTCACCTCGAGTGAGTTGCGACACACTTGTTTGACCTTTTTGCGGCGCACCCCCTGTGCTCTTGGGGATGTAGGCCTATACGTGTACTCGAGGAGACTTTTGTCCGTTTCTTTCGTCGTTTTTTTGGTTTTAGCAGAGGGGTAAACAGCCCGATAGATGGATCTTTAAGGAAATATTCGTATATAAACTCGTCTGCTGAATACGAAATTTGTGTTTTGTACAATTAAAGTTTTGGTCTACTTAAAAAACTATCGAGGATTGTATTACAAAAGGAATTAAGTCGTTAACTGTAATTTTAATCACTTTAAATTATAAGAAACGAGAAAAAACGTGATATACACAATAGATGAACAGATAGACTTCTTATGGAGTACGCGAACGAAGCGTCGGCTACGAAAGATGACTTTCGTTATACGAAATACAAATGTTCAAAAAATTATTGTTACTGAAAATAAACGTCGTAACTTTATTTTTACCATTGTGAAAAACATTTGGTCGTTTTTTGCATTTTTAAATGTTTATTTAAAGAAAGTGGTGGCCTTTGTTGCGAAGCATTTAATACGAAATTCTGATTAACTGCTATAAGTAAACATGACTAGGGTTACCATGATTCATAATTCATGACTGATATACTGAGTGCAAAACATAACCCAAATCGTGCACGAAGTCTCCTCTTTAAAAAAGTGATGCTAAGTAAATTTGATTGTGGTTAGCATAATTTACAGTTTACGATTAATATATACATATATGGAGCCTAAAATATAATCCGAATTGCGCACGAATAATTCCTTGTTTATAATAATTGATTAAGCGTAAAAGTGTCCGTCTACTAGTGAGTGTTCATCTACTGGGCTGTTTACCCAGCTTCTTTTTAGAATACATTCTTAAGGCGTTATCTTTTTTTTTTAAAAAATTCTTTTGATTAGGATGGAAACTCATTTCGAGCGAAGAAAAAGAATGTCGGGTTCCAAGAATTACATTGGGGTAACCGAGGAAACGTTACTTTTCATTTCTGCGCCGAGTTATTTCAAAAAGTCATTATCTTGAAACAAATGGACACGAATGAGTTTGACTTACGGGAATCATTTTGAAGCAAGTTTCACGGGGCAAGTATTTCGCCTGGGAGGAATTTCAAGTAGACGCAGCTTTTCAAGAAAAATCTTTTTGATTCAAAGCGTATCTTTTTGAATCAAAAGGATTCCTTGCTCGTCAAAGGATTTTTTCATCGAATCTCTCTCGCAGTGTCAAAAAAAGTCTATCGTCTTGTCACCAAAAGCGATTCACTTTGTAGTCGCTGTAAAAGACGCGCTTTAAAGCGGTATTATGCAAATATTTTCTTTAGTAATTCGACAAGAATTGCTTCTAAGGCTCTGAAAAAAAACTGGATGCAAGACATTTTCATGAAAATTGAGATAATTAAGTCGAAAGTACGTCTAAGCGAGCCTCTTTCATGTGTCATTATGGAAAAGTAACGAAAAATCAGCAGTAACTAACATTACACGTATACGCAATCGGTTAAATCGCAATTTTTCGAGGCATATAACTGAAAATTATTTTTTAAGAACCACGAAAAGATTATTAGTTCACTTATACCTCAAAGTTCAAAATTTGTTCCTCAGTCTCTCTTTAAAATAATTTGCATTAATTCAGCATTAAAAGAATTTTTTTACTGTTAGAGAATCGTCGAGTGGAATTTTTGCTTCTTTGCAGTTCAAACAGACCGCTATATATACTGCCTTTGGGGAAGTTATTCAAAACTTTTTTTTCTTTTTGAATCCCAAGAATTTTTCAGCCACCTCCTAAAGAATGCTTTGTAATAGCAAAAGTTTCGGTATATCGTTAAATCGCTTTAACAGCGTGCTTGGTGGTGCTGGAAATTCGATTCGTATGCTCGCTGTAGAGAGAGAATTCGAGTATACATCGCTTTATCTCGAAAGCTATAATTTTATTTTAATTAGATAAAGACCCCCACGAATGCTACGGACTTATTTCTTTTCGAAAATTCTTGAAAAGCTTACAGTTTTTGTGCAAATAAAGGTAACAAAACACTTGGTAAACTAAGTTTGTTCATCTTTTTTTTCAATGCACATAAAATTTTCTCACCGCTCAAACGCTACTCTTTCTTTCTCTCTCTCGCTCGTGACAACCCATGAAATCACTCGCGAGCTCGCGCTGGAGCTTCCGAAAATTGATAATCACGCCTCTGGTTACAGGCCAGGGGGGGGGGGGGCTTAAAGGCACCTCCGAAATAATAATCAAAGCTCGTCGTCGTCGTCGTCGTCGTCGTCGTCGCTCGCTCGATGACGTATCTGGGTCGCGCGCTTTACTGCCACACGAAAAAGACGGGGAGTGCCGAGATCGAGAGATGGCAAAGGGCCGCGAGTAGGCAAAGGATGAGAGGAAGTTTCTTTTGTCCCGGCGGAACAAGCTTTGGCGACACTTTGCTGACAAGTTGGAAACTTGCGGGGCCAGTGTAACCCGCGACTCCTGCGCGAAATTACTGCTCTCGTCGTTGCGGGTACGAGCAAGTCGAGACCGACGACTCACCTGCGGGATCCGCTATACGCTCCCACTTATTTTTCTTCGTTTCTTCTCGCGTTTGTTGCAGCGGGGCTCTCTTTCTCGACTGGGTTAGATTCTCGACCACCCGGATTTTCGTTTTCATGGAGCTTTCATTAGACACTTTTTTTTGTAAATATAAATGTAACTGTAATATATGTAACCGTAAATAGATGATTGCGATGAGGTTGATAAGAAACATGTACATAAATATATACAGGTATTGAAGAGATATAAAACATAATATTCATTGTTTATTCTTCCATTTTTTTTTCACACCATATTTGTGAAGTAAAAAATAAACGCAGATACATAGAGAGCTATAGATTTACATTTATTAGATTCATGAACCCTGGTAGAAACTTAACGTCATTATAAAAAAATTAAATTTTGAAATCTTGTTACATTTAAATTACAAAATGCAGAGAGTAACAATATTTCTTTATAATAACAATTTGTTCATGTAGAACATTTATAACTTTAAAATATTTAAACTATTGACGTATCATCGACTTCTGTGAATAATTTTTTATATCTTTTAGTCCCTTATTAGTATATAGACAAGCAGTATCTATAAATAGTACACATTTGCTCAGTTATGCATGATAAAGTGGTTCCCCAGTACCCAGCGACAAAAATTCAATTTAAAAATGTCTTTTAGGTCAAACATGACTGGCAAAGCTAACTTTAGCTTGAAAAATGCTGCAACTGTGATCAAAATGAAAGAAATCTTTTTAAAGTTTAAAATAAAAAGAGAGTAATTGAAGTCCAATTTACCAGCTTAAAAGTTTGTAAATTGCACCTTTTGCATCAATGCAGGTAACTTTTGAAATATCGGCTTTGACTTGTGCCAATTTTGTCATTTATAGGTGCTTGTTTCATGAATAAAAATCATTTTAAAATTTAGCTTTTCATTCGTTTAAGTATAAAAGATGTCTTTAAAAAACGAATGATAACAATACTTGGGAATCATTTTATTCGATATTTTCTTTGCGCCAATTTTTATCCGTGCAAACGTGTGATTCTATATTTCAAGAAAGTATAAAATAAAACAATAATATATTAAAACGAACACCGGATTAAAGTCCTTACGCCATGTAAATTCTTCTCAGTCAGCCAGACCGAAATTGACTTCAATATGACCAGAGAAACGGACGTAAGTCGTTCTGCAAGGCAAATTTCTAAAACAGCTCTGGCGGCAGATGCCAACTCTTTTTTTAATATAAAATACAGAGAAATGCGCTCTCGCGTATACATATGCGCTCAGACGAAAAAAAAAAGAATCAGTCGGGAAAGGGAGGACTCGCGTAAATTTAGCAGATGAATTCAAATCACGAAAGTTTAAAAAGAATCGCGAATTCTTGTAAGCAGGTACGGCGTGAGAGAGAGAGAATAAGGAAAAGAGCCAGAGAGAAGACACAAGGAGAACTTTGGTGAATTATTCAAATTCATTCGCCGCGCCGGTCGCTCCCCACCTCTCCTATCGGGCGGAATCGAGTTTTACATGTACTAAGACGACACGTTCGTCGCGGCCGCAACTTTGTTTCGCCGCGGTAATTCTGTTTTTTTTTTCGCCCTTCGCAAATCGTCACACTTCTCGGAACGTACCTCCGCCAGCGTCATAGCGAACGCGATTCGCGCGACTATCGTACGCGAAGTACGCAGCGATTGATCAAAATTGACGGAGCGTTAAAAGGGAAGTAACGAGAGAAAGAGCTCTCCGAGTAATTAAATAAGGAATCATTGTCGGAAAATTGAATTACATCCTTTTCTTGCGCTGCGCCGCGTCGCGAAAAAGCGAGGAAGAAGCGGCACTGGAACTAAGGACGAAGTAAAAGAGACGTCGAAGAAAACAGGTAAGAGGGCGCGAAGGCGCCAGTCGAGAATGAAAGGGAGCGTCGGGGGGGTATACGCAGTACGGAAACAATGGGGTATTGCCGGGAGAAGCGAGAGGGTAGTAGTAAGCCGAAGTAAAAAGAAGGGACGTGGTCGCAGACAAACACACGGTAGCTCTCGCAGTGGTAGTCGTAGTAGCAGTAGTAGCGGAAAGGCAGTGCCGGTGCGCTGCGGCGCGGGTTAAAGGCTGCAGAGCCAAGAGAGAGAGAGGGAGTAAGAGAACCCGAGGAATAAATTCCCAAGTTTCGAAGGAAACTTCCGCGTGCGGTGGCCGGCGCGCTCACCTAACCGCCGAAGCCGCCAACTCGAGTTGGCGTTCTGTAAGCGCCGTCGCCGCTGGAGAGAGAGAGAGAGAGAGAGAGAGAGAGAGAGAGAAAGAGAGAGAGTGAGAAAAGATAGAACGGCAGGGGAAGGTCTCCGACTACTAGATGTACTTTGACGCCGGCTGCTCCCGACAAACGGCTCGGTAAACTTCTGAATATTTTCCAGGCTGTTTATGAGCGGCGACGAATGCACACGAGGAGAGCTGGCAATGGCTCGATCCCTATATATGTGTGTGTGTGTGTGTGTGTAGGAACGCGACGGCGTAGCCGCACGACGATGGCAATAACGATAATGACTGCAGCAGCCAAAGTCGCCGCGACGCGCCGAGCTTACGAGCAACTTATATATATCAAGCCACTATATACCGTGTCGCGCGTCCTAAGAGAATTATCCTCTTTATGTGCTCTCTACGCTTCTATGGGCAAAGCCTGCCTTTTTGCCCGCATCTGCTCATCCCTCCCTTGTCTCTCCCCGGCCGCTTGTTTTTACGGCGAATTGAATTGCCCGGCTGAATTTTGTTCTCTGAAGCTTGTTGTTGGGTGATTCTCGCGAATGCGGGGGGAGGGGGGCGGCCGTCTTGCCTCGTAAAAGGGAAGCGTATGTACTTTATCTCGTTGATTTTTGGCGTTTCTTTCTTTATTTTTTTGGCTTTTCAATGTGTGTCTGTGTCGAGAGCTTGTAGCTTAAATTCGGTCTTGCTGAAAATTCTCGCAATTAAGCTTTCTGTTTATCTTTGGCGGCGAATCATTTCAGGACTTTGTGCAAAGAAACGGTGGAATCGTGGAAAGTAGCTTTTCAGTTCGTCATATGATAGACAAGATTGGCGACTGGGAGCAAGAGAATTTTTAGTCATTTTTTTAAACGCTGTCGTTGTTGGATATTTCGATAATTATGTATAAAAAGTAAGCAGTCAGCGTAATTAAACATTGGGGTATTTTATCAATGTAGATCTTGTGTAGAATATCGATGGCTGTCTCGGAACTCTCAAAATTTTATAGGCATGTAAACTCTCAAAATTTCGCTAATAAAGTTGAGTATAAATTGAGACTGTGAAAGGCAGTTTAATATAAGCCTCTAAATTCAATGTCTTACTATTTAAGTATTTAGAATTGATTTATTTGTGAAGTTTTCAATACTATAGTTACAGACGAGCATGACTGAGCGTTAATTAATTGTAAATAATATATTTATTATTTATTATTTACTATTTATTTATTAATTTATTCTTAAATGAACTTTGTGCAAACGCCACAGCAGTCAGTGTGCACACTCATCAGCGAGTGCCTTATATACTTTGACTTATATAAATCTGCACTTATGTCCCGGTTATACATTCATGACGTATAAGCAGATATATCTATATATACTATTATTTCTCCGTGCTTATCACCCCCCTATGCGCTCGTGCACTATAGCTTCACGGTATACAGTAATGATCAGCCGGCGACATAAATAGGCTTGACAGCGAATTTATGCTAGTCAGTGCTGTAAAATAAATCGTGCGATACTCGCATCATAAGTCGTCCTTCAACGGCGCAAGGTGCCAATACGCGCAGTGCCGTAAAGTATTATTTATGCCACTGTAGCGTCTACACGCTGAGAATCAATGAGAAAAAGAATTCGCACGTACGCCTCGACGAGTCGACTCACTTATTTTTAACTAAATTTGACATCCCATAATTTAGCCTCATCGGACTTTATAAGCGTATGAATTATATATAGTATACACATCAGGTCGCACAGTGGCACAAACGGTTTCGAGCACCTGCGCACACATAAGCTCGGCCAAGTTATTTGCGATCCACTCGGTCGAAGCGATGGAAAACTAAGCGACTCGTCGCTCGCGAATAACATTTTGCGATCTCTCCTACGGAGCTCGCGCGCGCTTCGGTGCTCGAGACCGTTCCGAGAGCGATATTGTTCACTACGAGCGCGACGGGTGTGCATGCATTTTTCACATGCGTTTATAAAGCCTGATGAGACTGGATTATACACGGGCTGCCGGGACGGCAGCAGTTAAAAATGAATAAACTAACCGGGGAGGAGATGGATAAATTATTTTTCCTTTCCGTAATACTCAATCAATGCAAGAAGCTCGAAATCAACTCAAAATCGAGAGGCAACAGAATCAACCCTGTGTTTCGAAAAATATGACAAAAAATGCAAGCAGAAAGCTAAACTTTCCCTAAAACCATGATAAATTCATCGCACTCCTTCCAAAAACGAGGCTCCCGACACCGAAAATTCGAGATTGTCCATACACTTCCTCCGCGAAAGCGAATCTTCTCGTCTCTCTCTCTCTCTCTCTCTCTCACAGCCAATGAATTCGACGCAGTCGCCCATCGCCGCGGCGCAATTCGCCCGAGAAGAATCTCATTTGAAAAGCTCGTGCGTGAGTGCGCACTTTCTCACCCACTCGGCGCGTGTATCAGCATATAGCTAGTTTCCTTCTCCCAAGGCTTGTATATATATATGTACACACACGGCAGAGACTCCTCCGGAGGTCTCGCTCTCTCGCGAAAATACGGGCAGTGCAATCGGCACGCTCGAAATTGCTTGGGGCAACTCCTTCCCGCCTGCAGCGGCGGCCGAAAACTTTCGCAGTTTTGCCGGGCGACTTCACAACTCGTTTCCGTTTTGCAATCGCCCCCCGACACTCTCTCTCGTTTCGCGAGATGCTAACTATATACGGCGCAGCTCGACGCGCGCGCGTCCGTATACCCCCCCCGCACGTCGACGCGTGTGTATATATACATGTATAGTGGGATCATCGACGCGCCAAAGTCGCGAGACTGGATTCTTCTCAGATGAGTTTCCCAATGAATCTCGAATTTTATTCGCGGCGTGTTATTATACGTGCGGGATGCGCTGCGATGATTGGGCGGAAAGTTCATGCGCGACGTGTACGCGCGGATGCTTTAGAATTAAATGTGATTTCGTTTGGTGGATAGGATATCTGTCGCGATACGTTCGGAAATATGTGTTAACGCTGTTTTATGGAGATGTTCCTCGTGACTTAGTGTCTTTTAATTTTTTAATAACAGTGCACGCAATGTCCCGATCGCTTCGACTAATTCTGTGCTTGCTGCGGTGTTAAAAAGAAAAAAACAATAAAGTAGGCGGTAAAAGTTTATATTCAAAATTTACTCCCGGTCGTTGATAATGAAGTGATTATTCTGTGTTGTCACAATGAATATCGATAAAGGTATGCGTATAAATGCTGCTCGTTTGCGATGCACGTAATTTATAATGCAGCATCAATTTTTCCATACTTCAATTTTTCAGATGGTACATAGTTTGATGATATATGTTTTAAGGTGATTTATTTTAAGATTTAAAGTCTAGTTGAGAAGATTGTTGATGATTCAGAAAAAAAATTATGCAATTCCAAAAAATTACGCCTAGTACAAAAGTGATGATATTATTTACTAAAATATTTTACTCAATCTAAACTTTATCAAAAAACTTTTGTGCATTCGCTTATCGCTATAAAAAAATCTCGTCGATGAAACATTCATCAACGTACCTATTTTGAGCAAAGCATACCAGAATCCGTCATTGCACATTATTTATAGATTTCCTCGCATATACGATAATACACACGTCATAAGCAGCGCACACCTGATGCAAAATCAATCCGAGTCAAACTCTCCATACCCCCACCACCTCAACTCTTTCATCTTCATCCGCAAACTCCGCAACGAGCTTAATTCGCTCGCTCGCGCAACTTATCAAGCTCTTTATCCGGTCGTCGTCGCGCGCTAAAAAAGAGGCCGACAAAAGCTTCGCCACTCGATCAGAGCCAGTCCCCCTCCCCCCCATGCTAAACTCTCGAGCAAGAAGTGTAGCGTATAGTCGTATAAGTCTCACTCGAATCGTATACGAGGGGGGAGAGCGGATATAGCCGGCTGCAGCAGCGCGGCGGAGCTTCTTGAGCTCTCGCCTATCCTGAAATCCAACACCACCGGTGGGATCGAGTAATTTAAATGGATTACACCTCGGAGAGCGGTCGGCGCTTTCGGCCGGAGGAGCCGAAGGGACGGCCGCAAACGAGCCCTAAATGAGCGAGCGCGCGCGAGATGCAGTGTGTGCCTGTTATATGTATACGGTACAGTCCCAGGGCGTCTTCTTAAATACGCGGGAGAGGCGAATGAGCCGAGAAGAGATCGGGAAATTTTCCGTTTTATGTATATATGTGTGTATATTCAGGAAATTTCGGAAACAACTCGGACGGAAAAGTTGGAAATAATTTTCTTGAAGGCACACCTACCAGACCTGCTTTTTCTCGTTCCTTGGATCGTTCTGAAAGAGAAAAAGCTCGCGTGCACGGAAAATCTTACGGTATATTTTTTTTTTCGGAGCAAAAACGACTCGAAAAAACGAGAAATATTTAATGAAAAGAGAAATTTTTTCTCGAAAACTGTAAACTTTTAAAAATATTTCATTAGAACAAAAATATCTCAAAATTCATGAAAGAATGATATCTGAAGTTTTTCAGATTTGATCGGATACAATTTTTTATTTTTTGAAAATCCTAAAAATCGCAATTTCGAAAAACGTCCTTAAAAAATCTGAAAAAAATTTCAGATAATTCTTTGATGAATTTTAAGATATTTTTTTTATTCCATATTAACAATTTAAAAAAGTTATAATGGTGCAACTGTGAACTGGTGAATAATCACAGTTTAAACAGGTTAAAAAAATGAACGAATTGAACAAGATTAGAAGGACTACTTAAAATAGTAAATATAAACATTGTAAATAGTGAATAAATATAATATTTAGATAGCAATATACATTTGCTGAAATAATGAAAGTACATTGCCTACAATGTTGCAAATACATTACTCAAAATAGTGTGTGGCCCTAGTAACAGGAGTCTAAAGGGGGCATAAATTTTTGCTTATTCTATACTAGTTAATTGTTAGCTAATTAAATAGTACAGTTTTTTTCAGCTAATATTTTCTAATTCGATAATAAACCCAATGAAATGAGCAAAATGATAACTCATTTTATAAACAGTGACTATTCCCTACGTACTATAGCGAATTATAATGTTTACAAGAATACCGATTAATTAGTGAATATTCACTAATTTGTAAAATGATATTTTTTTACTACATGTAAATAGTGAAAAATTTCACTATTTGGAAGGTTAATATTATTTAACAATGAGAAATAGTAAATTTTTCGCTGTTTTAGATTTAGAGAGTAAGGAACGAGAAAAAATAGATCTAGTAGGTGTACCCTCAAGAAATTTTTTTTCAACTTTTCCGTCCGAGTTGTTTCCGAAATTTTCTGGATGTGCACATAGTATAGAGGTCTAGTTGCGCGTAAAGGTATGTATATAATAATCGATGCGAGCGTCGCCGGGGAAAATGGCTTTCGGAAATATTTGAAACTGAGTCGGGATTTAATATACGCAGTGTAGCGGCTGGCGAATCGCATGCAATGAATATAAATGACTTAGACGACGCTCGCTCTCTGCGGCTCGCCGATAATACCCTCCGCTCTGACGATTGTATATATATATGCATCCGAGACTAGCCCCCGGAAAATTTTGCGGATCGCATAACGAGATACTTCCGACAAGCGACTTCTTCCGCTCTTCCTCTCTCTCTCTCTCTCTCTCTCCCTTTCCTTCTTCTTCTTCTTCTTCTTCTTTTGCTGCTGCTGCTGCTTCTTTCACATTCTTTATACGCGGGCTCTACGTCGCCGGCATTTTAATGCTTGCTTTATGGTAAATACATATTAATGCCGGATAATCACTCGACCGTGTCTGTGAATTGCGGATTCTATTAGTGGCGTCGGCCCTTTCTTTCCTCGCGACCTTTACGCCTCTTTTTCTACCCTATGAATACATCTCTGGTCTAGAAGAACGGTGCGATGCAAATTTGCTTCTCGCGACTTTGGGGGAAGAGCGTTTTAAAAATGGTATACTCATTGAAAAACACAGCAGTGTCGAATGTTTTTAACTGTACAGATATTTAGATTTTAGAATGCTTTCGTACAGTTTCTCATACTTCACGTGAGAATTCACGTACAGAATAAGCGAACAATTTTTTTATATTTAACATCCACTTGGGTGAAAAGTAATAAAAATAGAAAAAAAAATCAAAAATCACAATGAAATTAATTTTTATAGACAGAAAAATAAAGTTGACTTTTGTTCAAATGCTTTCTGACATAAGTGGCCGTTTGTTTGCTTTATATTTTTGATTCGATGATAATTCATATTCTATCATGTGGTGATCTAAAGTGAGTAAAACTAGCGCGCCACAGTCGGTTTTCGGCCCTGCGGGCCGAAAGACCTCCGTGGCTTGCCCCGCCTTGCATCGCTCCGCGATGCAAGGCATGCAAAACGCGAAACGAAACGCGCTTCGCGCGTTTCGCTTCGCGTCTTGCATTTAAGGCACGACCGACGCTCGCGCTTCGCGCTCACCTGATCCCTCTACGTTCGCGCTTCGCGCTCACCTGATCCCCCTGCGTTCGCGCTTCGCGCTCACCTGGTATCCCTACGTTTGTGTTTCGCGCTCACCTGGTTTTTTTGTATAAATGGGATTAAGCCCAAATTTATTCTGTCGTGATATCAATCTAGAAAGAGTTTATAAAAAAAAATTTGGATTGATTGTAATTAATTTCGCAGAGATAATCGTGGCCAACTGAAATTTTTCTTTAAATATTCAGTTTTTTTAGTTTTATAATGTGTTAAATCATTCTAAGCGTATAATTATTCCGATAAAAAATTGTATTTTCGAAATATCTATAAGTTTTATGTTGAGTATTTTTATGTAAAACACATACCTGAAAAGTTTTATTTTGAAAAACGAATTATTTTAGTATTAAAATTCGATTTTGGCTTGTTAACTTGAATTCTAAGCATTTTCGATTATTTATGTAAATAGGAAAAAGTTGTATTTTTTAAAGATTTACAACATTTACATTTAACTTTTTTGTGTAAAATGCTTAGAATTTGAGTTATGACCAAAAAACCGTTTTTCGAAATTCTAAAACATGTTCGCATATTTTTTGTATGAATGGGATTAAGTCCAATTTCCTTCTGTCACGATATTAGCATAGGTCGAGTTTGTAAAAAAAAATTTAGCTCGATTGGAGTTAATTTCGCAGAGATAATCGAGATAAACTAAAATTTTTATTTAAAAAAAAATCAGTTTTGGGATTTTATAAAATATTGAATCATTCTAAGCGTATAATTATTCCGGTAAAAAATTGTATTTTTAAAATATCTATAACTTATATGTTGAACGTTTTTCTGTAAAACATATGCGTAAAAAGTTTTATTATGAAAAACGAACTATTTTAATGTAAAAAATTCGATTTTAGCTTCTTAATTTGAACTCTAAGCATTTTCGAGTGTTCATGTTAATAGGAAAAAGTTGTGTTTTTTTGAGATGTACAACATTTCCGTTTAACTTTTTTGTGTAAAATGCTTAGAATTTGAGTTATGATCAAAAAACCGTTTGTAGAATTAAGCATAAAGAGCTACCATTTCAACAATATATCGGTAATCGAGAAAAGAAAAAAAACGTTTTTTTGTACATATAAGAGTTGTATTCTCCTAAATTTTCAGCCCGATTGGTTGACAATTGGCTGAGATATCGCTGATTACAATTTTTACGATGGTGAAACTATAAGGCATTCCCGCCTTGCGGTCGTGCCTAATAAAGCAGAAGAAAGAATCATGAATTTATATTGAAAAACGTTGGAAATTTGGTTAAGAATCAAAACTTCAGACTTTTACATTAATATCGACAATTTGTTTTTCTAAGAAAGTTGAAATAACGAGTTGAGTAAACATGAAATTGTAGAGTAAACCAGTAAAATATAAAAGTAAAGTTGATAAATTATTGCGGACTTGCGTTGTTCTACCATAAAAAAACGCAAAAAAATAATTATGCATTATTAACTTATTAGATATATGCACACGGTAATTTCAAAACTTCCGAGATTTAATAAAAACGTCCGCATTATACATAATACACAAGAAAGATTCGCTTTTAAACATCGATGAAAAGTAAGTTCACCCATCTGCAAAGCCGCGTCAGACGTGTATTTTTGTTCGACACATAAAATATATCACCGATCGGATTTATTGTTAGTTCGATCACTGCCGCACGTCGTCGTACATTTCTCCCTGCAATTTATGCGCATACGCGATTCAACATCCGTTTTGAATTATAACGTTAAATACTCGAATCTTCTGACTTTCACCATCCAGCGTCTGCGCGGCGCTCGAGCTTCATTATTCAGTCGTATCGGAAATAGCGCGGATAAGAATGAACGTTTCAGCGCGACGATTCCAGAAAATCGGTTCGATCGCCGCGGCTACTTCGAACGCGACGTCGATGTTCCTTGTAACGGAGACACACTCGACTCGTCCCTTGTTGAAAGTTTCAATGCGTAACGACTTATATCGCGAGTCTCTCTCTCTCTCTCTCTCTCTCGTCGCTATCGCTCTCGTTAATTCCTTAATTAAAAATGAAAATTTAACGAAACTATTAAACAAGGACCATAAGGAAACTCTTGTTCGCGATGCGGCCGCGCCGCGAGAGAAGTTGCTTGAGGCAAAGTTCCGCGCAGCGGCGGCGGCTTCCCCCTCCCCCCTCGCCCCTCCCACCGGCGCGCGTCTGCCGCACGCGTATACCGCAGTATCACACTCGATGGATCATAAAAGAAAAAAAAAGAAGAGGAGGAGGAGGAGGAAGTGGAAGAAGAAGCGGCAGCAGCTCGGAAGCAAGAAGCAAGACGGCCGCGGCCGAGATAAGGAAAGTACGCGGCGAGTCGCGCGCGCGGTGGCAATCCTAAAAACCGAATGAGGCTCGAAGTCTTTATTGTTTCTTGCGGGCGCGCCTGCGGACGCGGAGAAAAAGGAAGCAATCGAGCAGCGACGCTTCGCTCCGTGTCTGTGGGTGTACATATAATATATATATATACACACACACACACATATATATATATATATATATATATATATACACAACGGCGGGCAGGAGAAAAGAGAAACGCGCGCCGCAGCGCAGGAGAAAAAAGCAGTCCGTGTAACATATAAGAGAATTAAAGTTTTTCATTGTCCGAACGAGGCAAAACTTCCGAATTGCCGCGCGCGCGCGCTCGGCTTCATTTTATTCCATTCCATCGCTCCTCTCTCGGCAGCAGCAGCAGCAGCAGCAGCAGCAGCAGCAGCTCGCACTCGCTACAGCGTTTATTGCTATCTTCGCGGGGGGGTAGGGGGTGGGAGAGTAAGCGCCTCCCCGGGAGGAAGCGCCGCAGCGAAAGAGAGAGAGAGAGAGTGGCGAGGCTTGGATATCTTTTATAGGCAGCTTTAATGACGCCCAGTGTATAACTTCGAAACGACTCTTTGCCTTTTCCTCTTTATGCGGTGCACTTAGCGGCGCCGAACAACCTCTTTCATGGGAAATCGATAGAAAGCGAATTAGGGCTGACGAGGACGAAGGGGGTGGGTGGGGGAGGGGGAGGGAGAGAGCTGGGAAGAAGATGGAAAAATGGAAGGGAATAAAAGTCGTTTATATGCGCGTTGCGTGAGGGACGACGACGCGAGAGAGGATGGCGCGCACCGTATATACGGAGAGCAAAGCCGAAGATTGTCTCGTATAAGTGCCGAAAAGAAGGACGATAATAACGCTGGATTTTTTTTTTGCTCCTCTGTTACAGCTTGGCGACACGCCGAACAACGAGCTCCGGATAATAACGAGTGTGTTCAACAGGGTACAGTTTCGAGGTGAGTCGATGAGAACCGTACTGTATAACTTTTTTTTGTACGTTACGTTTTATCAATTTGCGGAGTACTTCGAATAATATTTGTAAAGAAAAATTATCTTTAAGAGAAATGGAGTGTCCATCGGCGGGATACTGGCTGGCAATTTTTTTTCTTATACGTTCAATTGTGCGGTGACGATTGTATAAATGCAAACATCCACACGCGCAGTTTGAAGTAAACATTGCAATTTTTTAAAAATTGGTATGGAACACGTATAAGTCAGCGCATTTTTCAGAAATCTAGATTTATATTTCATTGACCATACGTCCATGCATTTGAACAAAAAATTTTCAACTATACGTCTATCTTGATTTTGATTTTAAATTAGCAAACTTTTTTTGGTTCTTCAGACACTTCGTGCATGGCTAAGGGTATCTTTTGCCTAAATTGTTTAATTTATCGTAAGATGCCAAATTTTTAAGTATACAGAGATAATATCGTCAACAAACAGTTTACCTCACTATATATACCTATAGGACACGTAACGAACGAAGTAAAGTAGATTTTCAAAAGATTTCCGCGCACACAGAGGAGCGCAAATCTTCTATCAAATTTTTACTCGATTCCTGCAGGCAAAATTATTCAATTGGAAAATATCTGCGCTGCAAAACGAACGATCATTGATCGGGCGATTATTTTCAACGTGAATCCGCACGAATATTCGAGTTCGTATATTTTATCCATCATTAGACACCGAAGCACTGAATTAATACGAACACTCGAAAAACCGGCTCCTTATAATCGATCAAAGCACGAGAGTAAATCTCTGCTGATCGCCGTATATCCCCATAAGAAAAATACGCATCTCTGTCAATCTCTCTCCCTCTTGCGTCCGTATACAATAACGAAACGAAACATTTCTGGATAAAAAATTTTTATCGCTCGCTGATAGCCCCCCGCCCCCTCCCCCCGAACAGAACAAAAAAGAAAAATTCTCGCATTGAGCTTCGGGGAGCCGAAAGTCCCTTTCGAGCTGAAAAGAGCATATTTAGAGCACACGCGTATACACGCAGCACATATAACGTATATGTACATCGTATATATACGTACTCGGGAAGCGTAAGCGCGCGAAAGCCTCGCCTCTCGACGACGCGTCAAAAGAGCGCCTGGCCTGACACTAATTCGAGTATAATTTCCGAAAATTAAAGGAGCCCGCTGCTGCAGCCCCGGAGAGAGCAATTAGCGCGACCGCGAGGCTGCCGAGCGTATGCGACTCGCGGGAAAGAAGGCTTCATGCACCAGATCGCAGAAGATCCGCCGCTGGTTTCGCGGTGATTATGTGTATAATAATAACGAATACGCGAGAGGCAGTGGGAACGAAATAATTCTCGTGGGCAGAAAGCGTCGCAGAGCAGTGGCGTCTTGGGGGGTGGAAGAAAAAATATGAGGATGTAACTGTTTTTCTGCCGAGAGACGCGAGTCGAGAATCGTCGGCTGACGCGACTCCTTTGTTTTTTTTTTTAAAAGAAATGAACGCGTTGAAGCTTGAGAATGGATGGTTGAGACGCGAAAAAATCGTGGTTGATAATAAATGTCGCGATGCATAGAATGTGTAGAGATATAGAATATTTACGTTAAATAATGGTATTTTAATGTGCAGTGAAACTTTGCTGCAGAAACTATTTGAGTATAGGAATTGCAGAATACTTGGTGGTAAATTTAAATTTTTAATTGTGCAATGATACTGTTCTTAAGTTAATTATGATTCTTTGTATTTCCGACGATCTATTCAAGTCTCCCGGTATCTCTATTGTGACTATCAAAAAAATGTAAAACTACGCGCTTAAATGCGGCCTTAACTCGGAATACTGAAACTTAATTTTCAAGCATTAGGACAAATCGATTTGTCAATTTATTGCATTATAAGCTATACCCTGAGTGAACTTCGATTTAGACTTTATAGATAGATTTCAGCTATACGAACTTAAAAAATCCGATGCAATTAAAGCAAATTGAACAGTGATTTGATTCACGATTCAATTAATCATTGTCCGTAGCGCGAACTGCTGATAGTTTTTTCAATTTCGTGAAATACGTATAAAATCAAAATCGCTATAACAGAAACAATATATAATCATTCGAGCTATGAATAAGCGGTTCGGGTATATCTATTTTCTTATATTCAATGAAACGTTAACTCAATCAAGTTAATGCATTCTCGATGGATTCTAATTAAATAAAGTTCACTGCGACCAGTAATTTTCTTTCCCCGCGTGGAGGACGAAGCTTCGCATTAAATTTCCACGCGATTGCGTTCGATTGCTCAAGTTTCCGACGACCGACATATTTTTACAAAATTAACTTACTCGTTGGGACCCTCTTACTTGGCTGGCATTGCCGACAGTACTGCACCGCAAACCATCCGCTCCGCTGTAAACTGCTTGCGGAGCGTAGCAAATGTAAAAACTGCACGTGCTTTTTGCGCCGAAAGACCGCTCCATCGCGGGAAAAGAGAATCGCAGGGAAGGCAACCCCCTGTGCACAGTCGACCTCCAGAGCTATGTGCAACACGCTAAAACCAGCGTTTCAAAAATAGACTTTTTTTCATTATCCGCAATTTTCGCGAACCGGAAGCTTTAAATTTCCAGCTGGCACGGCGCTTCGCCCCCTCTATATACGCGTAGCGGTAGGAAATTTTTCGGAAATGTTTTACATTAGTTATTGCGGCTGTTCCGACGGGGTGTACTTGGGTCTCGCGGAGCTTATTACCACGGTGGGTAGGAAAAAAGTACCCACCCTTTACCAGTCGCAACTTTCTCGTTCAGCCTCCTCTCCGGCGTGTTCTCTCGTGAAATTCCGATTTTTCCCAGCCCCCCAAATTCTTCGCCGAAGTCGTCGATCAATTTCGAGGGAGAACTTTCGAACGCCGCAGCGCGTTGTATATATATGTACAGCGCAGCGCGCCCGATTGGGAAGAAAGCACATCAGGTATAACACAGAGAGATAGAGTGGGGTCGGGAAAGATCTCGAGAGCCGAAATAGAGCGAGCTGGATGGCGGAAAGAATAAGTTTGTCCGAAGGAAAGTTGTCGTCGTTGAGTGAGAGAGAGAGAGAGAGAGAGAGAGAGAGAGGAGCTAAACGGGTCAATGGAGAGAAGCTTTCGCGACAATTCTGTCGCGCGCTATATAGAGAGAGAGGGAGCCTCTCTCTCCACTCGCGAAAGAAACTTTCTCTCTGTGTCGTGTCTTCTTCATCGTCTCGGCGCGTCGAGTGCGCGCAGGTAAAGAGCCGAGGGGAGGCTCGCAGAGAAAATCACGCAAAAAGTTGACTCTAATGCCCTAACGAAAGAGAGAGACGCGCCAAGGCTAATTTTGCAAAATGTGTATACGGCCGTGCTCTTTCTCTGCCTCTCGTGTGCTTTCGCGAGAAAACGAGAGAGAGAGTCTCCCGTCCATATATGCACTCTCTAAATCTAAAACAGTAAAAATTCACTGGTTTTTAGTCCGTATTAACAATTTGAAAAGTTATAATGGTGCAACTGTGAACTGGTGAATAATCACGGTTTAAACAGGTTAAAAAATTGAACCAATTGAACAAGTGTAGAAGGACTACCTAAAATAGTAAATATGAACATTGCAAATAGTGAATAAAAATAATATTTGGGTAGCAATGTGCATTAGCTGAAATAGTGAAAATACACACTACCTACAATGTTGCAAATACATTACTCGAAATCGTGTGCGGCCCTAGTAACAGGAGGCTAATAAGGGGGCATAAATTTTCGCTTATTCTACAAGTTCATTGTTAGCTAATTAAATAGTAAATTTTTCTCATGTTGCAAAACGATTAAGTCGATAAATTTTCACTTTTTCTGGGTGATGGTGGATTCTCCACTTGAATAGAGAATTTCTCGAATATTAAAAATGTATAAGTACCGAAAATTTCACTTCTCTTAAAAGTCATTATGACTCATTGAAAAAATAGTAAATTTGCATAATTTTTTAAGTTCACCGTTTGCTAAAGTGATTATGTACTGGATAATTAGTGTTCCAGTGACAATTTAAAGCAAATACTTTCTACTGTTTGAATCAGTAAATATTTACTAATTCGATAGTAAACTCAATAAAATGAGCAAAATGATTACTCTTTTCATTCTCGTGACTATTCACTGCGTACTACAGCGAATTATAATTTTCACAGCAATGCACCGTATTAATTAGTGAATATTCACTAATGTGTAAAATGATATTTTTTGTACTACCGTGTAAATAGTGAAAACTTTATTTAACCATGAGAAATAGCAAATTTTTTCACTGTTTCAGATTTAGAGAGTATAGGCTCTAGAACGGCAAGGCGCGCGTTCGCCCGTCGACTCTAATCCCGAGCTCGGTAATTTCCCGGCTGCGGAGCTTTTACGCATAATACGCGTACCAGGCACACATACGCGTATATATAGGTGCGAGTGGGCGCCTCGTAATGCATACAGGAGTTAGCCTCTCTCAGCCGTGCATCTATACGGAGAAGTACTTAGATTTCCGGTGTCGTTAGCAGGTCTCACGCCATTTCCCATTGTCTCATGATTTACGAGCCCGGTTCTCCCCCCTTCCCCTCCCTCACCCTCTCTCTCGGCGCCCAAGGTGTCAACGGAGCTATTGATTAAAATACGTGACGCTATATATATGTATTCAAGCTCGAGGCGAACATAATCTATATAGAGGCTCGAGTGTATGTATACGTATATATATATATATAGAGCGGGTAGCACGACTAAGCACACACGTACATCCGCGAAAGGAGGAGAGAGCGAGAGAGAGAGAGCCCGAGCCTTTCGTCGAGTTTGCGCAAAAAAGGGCTCTGGTCTCTGTGTGCGTATGTGTGTGTGTGCGGTACATTGCTGTTGCGAAAAAGCCCACTCTGGAGCTCCAGGATTTTGCGAGTGTGGGTGCGGGTATGGGTATGTGTGTGCGAGCTTCTCTCGGCTACTCGGAGGAGTGAAGTTTAATTGAATTTAGCCGGAACGGCTGCAGCATTCTTTGCAGCCCGTAGTGTCAGCCTGAGAAGCGAAGCTTTCAAAAGTGTAATTATACTTGATTGAGGCGAGGTTTTGATTTCGATCATGATTCATGCGGTTCGGGGCTGCTGTTTCATTTTTTCTTCTTTTTGCCCACTTTTTTGGTCTCCCTTTATTCCGGACCACTTAGGCTCGGTCGATTGTTTCGACTCTTCTGCGTTTCTTTTTTCTCGTCCGCAGAAATTGATGAATTGTTTTCTGAAAAACGGGTTGTCCGATGGCCTTTAGGCGCGAATACGAAAATATAGGACGGAAGGCCGAGCTCCATCGACTCTTTTACGTGCGAATGGACGAATGAATGAAGAGTCGAGGCTTCCTCGGGATGCACATTTTTCGCTCATTTCAAAAGACTATTTTCGATTATGAACGGCTTATTGTGCTGATCCGTTAATTTTCTTGAATAAGGCAGTTTCGCATTGATGGTCTGTAGAACTGGTTCTAAAACTGAAATCTTTGTGACGTTAGTGCCTTAGAAAGAGATAGATTCATATTAACTTTTTTGTTTAAACGGAGATTCATGTTGTTTTTTTTTGTTGTTTAAATGTGAGAATTTAATTAATCAAAGGGTTTTCAGGTTAAATACGACTGAAAAATTTTGCAGTGACATGTAAAATACTGTCACTATGTATAATAAAACTAAAGAAAATCCATTAGAGACTAAAATAAAAAAAAGCGTATTGAAGGTCCAATTTACGAGTTCAAAAGCTCGTAAATTACACCCTTTACATTGATGAAGATAGAAAGTTTGGATTGGCATTGTACGCAAAAACAAAGATTAGCCATTATCCTGGTCGAGAGTTTTCGACGGGTCTTCAATTACGCGTTTCGCAATAATTTTAAAAATCAACCAAATCCCCGACACAGGCACAAATCAAATTATTGCGTACACGTACCACTGAAAAAAATCTCATAAGAAAACACGCGTATTATCTCGCAAAAGCAAAGAACTAAAAAGAAAATATACGCAGCACATACTTCGCATCGTTATTGACACTCGTCGAGACGAGTTTGGATCAACAGGCTGGAAGGTAGGCAGGGGAGGGGGGGGGCGGTGGGGGTCATTAGCCGAGACGCGAGTTCGTCCCCTATTATATTACATTATCGGGACTATCAACATTGTTACACGTTATAGGAGGCGACGGCGGTGAGCACGTCGCGCTTGCGGCCCATTAGGATCGGTCAATTTTCCCCCGGTGGACGCGAGGCCGGGGCTGCACTGCGCAGCGTCCCCTTCCCCCCTCCCCCACCCCGGCTAAACTCTTATCGCGCGCGAGAATGTCAGCGGACGTAATCATTCCCATCACATATTCCGCTGCTGCTGCACACGTGTGCATGCAAGTGCGCTATATGCGCTGCACGCGACAGCCCAAGTCGACGCGTTAACGAGTTTGCCGTGACCTTCGACGCGCAGGTGTACTCCGCAAGCTCGTATATACAGGCAGCTGTGAGAGACGCGCTAACGAGAATTCATATGTGTGTCATTCGCGTATACGTATTCCGGGCTGGGCGTATGTAGCGGTAAAAGTCAATCGATTGCCAAATTGGAGCATTAGTCAGGGCCGTGGGAAGCTGGAAATTCAGAGGGATGTGGGGGGTGAGGGGTAGTTTTGTGCGGGGGCGTTGTATGCGAAATAACGAGCGCGATGCGTTTGGAATGACAGAGTCGTCAGAGGATCCGTTGAGGTGGAAAGAGAGAGAGAGAGAGAGGAAAGAACGTTTGTCGTGATAGTTTACTGGTTTTTAAATTAATTGATTTTATACGATGATATTATAGTTGTCGTGAAACCAACTGATTCGAGTGTGATTGAGAAACTGTTTATTGCCCAGGAAAAAATAAAATCGAAATAACATTTTGAAAGGCTTTGAAGTAAACGCAGTAGAAACGCTAACGATAGATTCGTTAAGAGTTAATTTTCACGATAAAAATGTCACATAAATGTTTTTAAAAAAAAAATTACATTTGAAAATATATAAACTTTGTAGAACGATAAATCTAATAATAATGAATTAATTATAACTCGCAATTTCGTTTATATGATCATTGCTATAAGTAAATTATTGATTTGATAGTCAGCTGCTGCATAATAACGAAAATAAAAATTAACTAATTGTTTTCCAATACTCCTGTATTACGTTACTAATAGTAGCATTCATTACAATGATAATCAATAAAAGTAATGTGTCATAGTAATTAATATATCAAACTGCATATTAGCTTGAAATGAACGCACTCATTATTTATGAAAATATTGGGAAAACGAACGCTTACAACCGCATTACAAGGCAATACAACGTCCCTCGAATTCGCAAGACCGAAATTTAATAACCCGAAATAGTCGAATTTCGGGACAAGATTGATTCGGCATGATTTATGGGTCACAGATTTCGTGTTTGCTCTCGCGAAAATCTGTAATTTAAACCAGCGTTACCGGCAGTGTCAGGCGTTCTGCTCTCGATTTTCAATCGCCTCGCCTTCCGAAGCAGCCAGAGCTTTTCCGAGTGTACACTGCCAACCTGTCGAGGAAAAATTCTCGCAAAGTCATCGTCGCTTCCCAAGTAAGGAGAAGCTAATAATAATACGAGTCACGATAGCGGGCGGGTCAGTTGAAAAGTGTTTACCGCGCATTTTTTAATTCTATCCATTAATTGCGTCCCGAGCGACTGCAGTTGCACAGTGGAGTAGGTTTACCAGCGTCACGCGGCGGCAGGAAAGTTTCGCAGGAAAAGAAGCAGCGAGAAGCCCGACACGGAGCAGCATAATAATGTCGCTATAGGTGCTCTCTTCTCCCGGCCATTTAGAGAATAGCCTCGCTTATATTTCTCTCTCTCTCTCTCTCTCTCTCGGGTGGCAGGCGAGTTTTTTTCGGCTTCCTCAATCTCTCTCTCTTTCTCTCTCTTTCTCTTAGGCAATTCCTTCCGCCTACGGTTTGTCTGCTGCCCGGGACTTGTTCCTCCGGATGACGCCGCGAGAGGCAGCTTTCCGGCAAACGCACCGTAGAATTAATGCCTTTCATTAATCAAGCGGACATTCGCGCCTGCCGTCCGCCACCCCCTCCCACCCCTCACCCCCATAACGCATTACGCTTCGCGGGGGTATAGCGTGCCAGCGAGCTTTCTCTCTCGCGCAGAGCCGACTCCCGAGGCGCGCATCTCCTTATTATTTGTCATTTTCGTGTTTTCCTCCCGCGTGTATAAGCTCAACTTCCAGCTCCTATCTCCGTCCTTCTCTCGCCGGGGAAATGGGACAGTGGTGTACTCGGCGCCAGCCGCTCCCCGCTTTCTGCGCTCACCTCTTTCTTATACACGCGTATATGTCGAATTTCACTGAAAAATTGCACTTTTCTTTGGTCTAGAAATCGAAAAAATTTTTTGAAAGCTAGAGGTTTGGGACCAATGGGACTTTCTTCTGTGAGCCGAAAGATAGTCAAAAGTCCAGAGGAACATGGGAAAAATTACTAGTAACCATATGTTTGAGCCATTTTACGCATTTTTACAGAAAATTAATGCGTCAAAACACTGGAATAATAACGATTACGAATGTTCCCGAGGCACCAATAAAATTTCGAATAACACTATAATAAAGTATTACAAAAGAGCTTTAATTTAAAAAAAGGTATGCCAAGTTTCGATGCTCTGATCAAAAGTTATGCCCATTAAAAAAATAAAATAATAATAAAAATCGGAATAACCAATTTTTTCTTTTTCCTACATATGCCTCCCCATGTTAAATTTTCATATTCTGTATTTCGCATGTTCCTCGGCATTTTTTATCATTTTTTGGCTTACAGAAGAAAGTCCCATTGGTCCCAAACTTCTAGCTTTAAAAAAATTTTTTCGATTTCTAGACCAAAGAAAAGTGCAATTTTTCAGTGAAATTCGACATATATAAGGCCGGCTGGTTGACTGACTAGATTTTTTTTTCTTGAACGCTCCGTTTGCATCAGACTCTTTCGAGAATTCATTGGACTCCTTTTTCTTTTTGTTTTCGAATTCACGTCTTGTCTGTGTCCCATTTTATAATCTGCACTCATTCGGAGAAATCGTCCGTTTCGGTTAAATAAAATTTTTCAAAGGGTACAAATACGTACTCAGAGAAGTGGACTTGTGATAAAAATTACGCGAACGCTAATTTTCATTCTCTAGTTTTATTTAATTTCATGAGAGTATACATCCAAAAATAAACGATAACAACAAATAATTATCAAAGAAGCTTATAAAATAGACGCGAAACCGTATAGAAATAAGATTTTTTAATATTTCAACTTGAAAATTACTGTGTCACGTGGTAAAATTTAATACACAGCAGGCACGTCATCATCAATCACTTGCATCCGTTTTTACAACGTAAATAGTAACTTTCACAAGGACAGTTTTCTCAGTGCGTGAAATGGAAAATCTTGATGGAGCATAAATTTACCCGCAGTATACTCCCACAAACAGATGCGGAATAAGCCGTACAGGAAATAAAGTATACAGTCTTATAATTTGTCACGAAAGAATTTGAAGTAAAACGACGTTGCGCAGATGTAAAAGGGTAATTGATCGATCGATTCCGAGTGTACGCGAAAACCGATGAAAACCGCGAGGACGACGAGAAATGCGTAATCGCACCGAGATTCGACAGTGTCGAAACAGCCTCTCGAGCCTGTACATCCGGAAATTGCGAAAATTTTGACGTGAAGGGGGAAAATTCGAAACAAAACGCCCAGGACCACTCAGCCGGCTGCGAAGCCAGCTGCGCTGCTGCACTTTGAACGAAAAATCGGCGCGGAACATTACCCGGATATATAGGCAGGCAATCTGGCCGTATACACCATAGGTAGCTCTCTCTCTCTCTTTCCCTTCCTCTCTCGGATACGGCGCTCTCAGGTTTACCTTTCTAAATTGACGAGGCGCAGTACAGCGCAAATTTTTCCGTCTATCTATACTCTCTCTCTCTCTCTCTTTTTCCCTCTCGCAAACAGCCATCCATCCAAGCAGCTGCGCGTACAGCTGCATACGGACTCGCGCCGCCGGGAATGAAAGCGCAGTATCCGTCGTAGGCGTGCACGCGTGTGTGTATATATACACACACACACACACACACACACACATATATATATATATATATATATATATATATATATATATATATATATATATATACTTTTGAGTACGAAGCCTGCAGTTGATCGTCGCCTTCTTGACTCTCTCTCTCTCCCTCTCTCCGTCTTCCGCGTGTATTTGTACAGAGCCAATCATTTCTATATCTCTCTCGCGCCGTGTAATTCCGCGAGAGCGAAAAAGCGCGGAGAAATCCAGGAGCTTGCACTGCTGCGCGCGGCGTCCTTCTGCGTACAGCTTTTTCCTCTCGTCGTTATACGCTTACGCTCGACGGTGTATGTACTGTATATTTCTTCGGCGATCAGCGGATGAGGCGCGCGCGTATGTGTAGATGGGACTCAAAGCTTTACGGAGGATATAAAACGTCGATTTTTTTCTAAACTTACCCCCCCCCCTCCCCCGCCCCTTCATACGCTCAGCAGATATTATATACACCAGAGGCGGAGAGTCGGTTATACCTCGTTGAGTTGCTGTGAAAGGACGCGAGAGAGAGAGAGAGAGAAAAAGATCGATAAATAAAGCAAGACGTACCGGGAGAGACGCGGATGCCGGTGCGAGGGATCGCCTTGAGAACGGCGTGATTTATATATATACTGTGTCTCAGCAGTAGCCGTATACGCGGCCCGCGCACACTTTTCCGCGCCCTCGTCCCCAACACACTTTTGTATATTTGTTCCTCGCCGAGAAAAGGGCTACTTTGCGCGATTCTCCGCAGGTGTGTGTACATACTTGTTTTTTCAGTCATCGCGCTATGGTATACAGGGCAGGTCATTCCTTCGCCTCAGCGCAGGCGTCCCGGGACTTTAGAACTTTGGATAAATTGATCGAAAAAGTAAATCCGAAAAAATTGAGCAAGAGCTACTCGTTGCTGAGATTTCTTTTTTAAAACGAGTTATAATGAAAGAATGTGAGGAGAAGGGGGGAGGGGGAATATAGGGCAATGGAATACGGCCAGGGTGTAACTTGACTCGGTGGCTCTCTTTGGGAAGAAAAAATTTAGTCACTCGCCAAAGCAAAGTAATAATCTAATATAAAATTTCAGCTGCGCGCGCGCGCGTGTCCACCAGTTGGGAGCTACTATGTATTATATAGTCGCAGAAATAGAACAAACGAATATTATAATGCACGAGTATATTTAAATTGTCTTGTAATTTTATTGAATACATATACGTACACGCACTCTCCACTACCCACTCCCCTCTTTTGTCCAGTGTGTTTACTCTGACTTAATTGTCTTGTTTTCTTTATTTTTGTTTATTAAGGTGACACGGCTCCGGTGCGGCATCTCTCATTAAAAGCTCTTCTGCCCGACACAAACGGGTACATGACTTATGAGGGTAGTACGACGCATCCAGGCTGCTGGGAAACGGCGGTATGGATAATTCTCAACAAACCTATCTACATCACTGCACAGGAGGTAATTCACTTGTTTAGTCTTATGCTCGCGCGCACGCGCATATATATATGTATATATCTATATCTATGTAGGCATAATGCGCAGACGGTTCACTCTCGCCCTCTTTCTCGCCAAAACTATATTAATTTCGTTTTCTAGAGCGTCCTGTGCGCCGCGTTTTAAAAGAACAACGTTTTTTCACTTAGTGTCTCATTATCATAGATGAATTTGCGTAATTGCATTCGGTGCGCAAAGAGAGAAACATTAGTTAATTTTACTTTTTCTCTCTCGGGGGATTTTTAACTTGATTTCGAGAGAAATTCGATTGTTTATTCACTTTGAAGCTGGCGAAGAGTTAAAAAGAAAATTTGGCAAGGCATTTTCCGGTCTACATACTTTTGTTTATGTAGGACAGGTAGAATGAAAAAGTATACTAAAACTTGATTTTTAAATGATATTCTTCAAAAATCTTAATGTTTCGGAAACATTTTATTTTCTATTCAAACACTTTTATTGCATTATAAATTATAACGAGATAAAGAAATGAAATAAAATGACTTCAATGAAAAAAAAGCTCGTTCGTAATGACCACTCGAATCGAATATTTTTAGTAAAAATTAACGAGCGTCTTGAAAAGAAGAGAGAAAAAAATACAGGGAAAATTCATACTATGAATGAATATCACGGATCGTCAATTTAAGTTGATTCAAATTTTTTTATCTTACGACTTCAGAAAAAAGTGAACTATCAGTTTCGTTTAAAGAAAATTTTCGAAACTTAAAAATTAATTTTTACGTTCTTTGAACGGTGAAAGAATTTTTTTTATCCCCGTCATTCAATTAAAGCAGTTCATTCCTCAACAATCTATCACACTCTGAAAGAACAAGCTATTTACGAAGAATTTTCATACCTAACGCTAATTTACATTCGGTGCAATAATAATTTTCTTTTTTTTGGGAATTCCAGCCGCGCACGACCGGGACACCGCGCCGAATGTCCCATATTTTTGTAAAAATTTACTGCACCCTTTCTCCTCGAGCGGCGAAGTAAATTAGATGAAACGTCATAACTCTTCTGCTCGAGCGCGCGCGCGCGCTCTCACGGCACTCACGAAATATTAGAAAGTTTTTTTTTCCACTCTCGACAGTCTCTCTCTCTCTCTCTCTTTCTCTCGTTCCCATTTTCCGTCGGTTAAACTCTAAATTTACTTGCAGCTCTACGCCCTGAGGAGGCTGATGCAGGGTTCCGACAGCGCGCCAAAGGCACCCCTCGGAAATAACTCGAGGCCACTGCAAGAGCTGCACCATAGGACTATACGAACAAACATCGATTTCCGCAAGGTATACACCTCCCCCCCGCCGAGCCGTGCAATCATTTCCTTCCTCCTTTTTCTCCTCTCGCTCTCGGCCTCACGCGAGGCCTCTCCTCTATATACACGCGCGTGAAATTACACCGAGAACTCGTGTCTCTGTTTCAGCGGCCGGACGCCAAGTGCCCGACAATGGCGACGGACATGCGATACAAAGGTAACCCGGGCGCTATTGCCAATGCGACAGTGCCCCGCAACCCTCGCCACCGCGTCGTCCTCTAAGGCTAGCGATGAGAATTTAAATAGATGACTTTTTCTTTCCAGCCAACACGTGGCGGGATAACGTCGTCTGAGCGCCAGGACGGGACGCCGACGGCCCGGCCGACGACGACGAGCTGCAGTAGTGCTCCTCCGCCGCACCGGACGCCACCCTCGTTTCGGCCTGCGGGACTGTACGCACACGGGACGCGCGTCGACCGGGCGCGGGGATTTCTCACGTCGGCCGCGGCTGCGAACGAGCGATATACGATGCGAACGATGTGACTGGGGGGAGGGGCGGGGGAGAAAGTTATATTTTCTATTGCGCGCGTAAGGAGGAGGCGAGATTTAAAAAGAGAAACTGAGAGAGAGAGAGAGAGAAAGGATAATGAAAATATAAAGGAGGAAGAAAGTCGAGGACGCGTACGGAGGACGAGCTGTATGACGAATCGACGACGGACGATATCCCACGCGGCGCTTTGCACCTTCGAGATAAATCACAAGTTCCTTTGAAAAATCACTGCTAGGCTCGCCGCGCGAGTGCGCGCTCTATATATGCGTGTCTCTGAGTGTCTGTGTGTGTGTGTGTATCTGTGTGTGTGGATGCGCGCTTGTACGCCGGCGCGGGGGCCGAGGACTTAAAAGCTCCGCGCAATGGATGCTGTTATGTGTACGTCCCCGCGACGACGAGTCGCAGGCCAAACGCGAGCGAGAGAGAGAGACTCCAGCCGCTGCAGGACGATGCGTATACTTTTCTCGGGCGGGGTGTACGTGTGTGTGTGTGTGTGTGAGAGAGAAAGACTGCGTGTGCGTCAGAATATGTGTGTGTGTGAGAAAGACGTTTGTTCGACAAATATCCACGTATACATAACGAATAGAAGCTGGCGAATTGAGGATGGAGCGAGAGAAGAGATCCCCGCATATATATATAATTATATATATATAGAATTATGTATACGGGGGGGGGGGAAGGTTTCGCGGCTCGTATACACACGATTATATAATACAGCGGACGAGAGAGGGGGAAAATAATAAGTTTAACGACGAATAATATATTGTAATCTTGTGCTATACACGATTCTGTACAAAGAGCATTGGAGATATATTGTGAAACATTATTTTGTTGCGCGTGTTGATGGTTATATAGAGGATGAAGAGGAAAAAAAAAGAGACAAACAAATAAAAATGGAAATCAAATCAAATTTACTGTACCTTGCGGACGATCTCGTATTAATTATTAATATCGACGACGAAGACAACACCACCACCACCACCAGCAGCAGCAGCAGCATTACCACGACGACCACGCGACGACCGATCGATGTTCAAGAGACTTAAGTAAGCAAAAACAAAAAAAAATGATAGACTTTGTTGTCAATTAATCTGTAGCCGAGAGCGTGGCGCGCGCGCTCTCTGAACGCGAGTGCGTCGCCGCGGCGATTTTGTCGAATGTTTTATTGAGGCGAAGTTGAAGAAAGAGAGAGAGAGAGAGAGAGAGAGAGAGAGAGAGAGAGTTAATCAGTCCAAAAGTTAAAAAATAAATAAATAATTGATCAAAATAATTATTGTATTGCGACGGTGCGTTTGTTTGACACATACTTCCGACAATTTTTAAGCCGAGAGAGTAAGGGAGTCGATGTAACGAGCATATGTAACGGTCGAGGCGGGCAGTGCGCGGCGATACATGAGAGTTTTGTGAAAACTGTAGATTCAACCGGGTGAAACGTTGTTGGGAACATAGCGTAGTCGACGGACGATTAACCCTGCGCTTTTGTATATACCGTATCATAAATAGGCGTAAATCTAGGAAGAGAAAAGTGTATAGAAGAAAAAAAAAACGAAAAACCTAAACTGTACGACGCAAGAAAGCGATTTAAAGGAAAAACAAAAACAACAAGCAGCCGATAACGATTGTGGTTCACGAATAATGATAATAATAAACATGACGTTATATTGTAAATACATCCGTGTGTCTTGCCTCCGAATTTCCTTCATCCGCTCGTCACTTCTCGCCCGAGATCCCAGGAAATTCTGCCCTGCGCCCGCAACAGATATCCCGCAACAATCAGGTAAGTCAACATTTGCGGGATCCGCCAAGTGCGTCACGATTGAGAGACCGTTAGATTGCGAAAGTTGAAGCTCGAGTGAGAATTTCGGGGGCTGGAAACGTCAGGAAATTAATCCGGGGGCTGCTGCTGCTGTTGTTGCTGCACGCATCGGTAATCTTCGTTAATTCCAGGCGGTATAGCGCAGGAGTGGGGGGGGGGGGGGACGAGAACAGGTCTCTATGAAATTAAGCTGCAATTCGTTTGAACTTATAAATTCGATTAAAAACAAATATACACGGGGTGGCGCGGCGAACGCGTCTCGTATATTCTGTCAGGAAGTTGCAGCAACGCGCGGGAAGCCCCGCGCGCGCGCGCGGATACGCGCCGATGAAATATTTCGCGCAACACTTTGCGCGCAACGCTTTGCAAACTCAATCAAAAAGTTTCGACTAAATATTCAAATGTCTGAGGACCTTGGCATTTTGCAAATTATTTGCCGGGGAGTTTGATGCTCTCCATGCAAATTACGCACTGTTACGTGCGGATTTGAGGGGCGGGAGATTCGAAGGGGGGGAGGAGGGGGGATGACAGTGGATGAGAACTTTGGCTCGCGCGAGAGAGAGAGAGTGGTGACAGCCAGCGAAACAGCCGGCTAAGTAGAACCATTCGGTATTAATTTAGAGTTAATTCCCCGACGGAGATTAGATGGTAGATACTGAGTTGCGTTTAATCAGAAGCCCCGACCGACGAGCTCCCCGGCCCTTAAGTTTCAACACTTTTACTGCTGCGCCGCCGCTCTATACTCAACTGCATATAGCCGCGCGTCGACGAAGACTGAAGCAGTGCGGCCTATATATATAGACATGTATATAGGCGCGCACACCCCGCACCCCCCCCCCCTCTTTCTCCCGAGACTTGCCTAGGCAGCGAGAGCCGCGCGTCAACGTGTCTTGACCTAGTAAACAAATTTCATTATTTTCGCTGGGGAGGAGCAGCTACGGCCTTCTAACCCGAACTTCTGCGCCTGCTCTCATTGTAGCTGTTACTGTCGCTGATGAGGGTTCTTGCGGCGAACTGCTACAGTTTTAAAGCAATCTCCTGTCGGGACTTAGTGTTCCTAAGAGAAAAGAAAAAAATAATCGCTAATAGGCTATCGGGTGTAGTGCTCTAATTGGCTGCGAAACTTGCTGACGCAGCTTCGCAGTTTGCATCCGCGCGTAGGGTGAGTAAGTATGAAACTGAATGAATTCCGTGAAATTTTGAAATACTGTATAACTCTTTGTTCGGCTTCGTCTCGGGATTGTTTACCCGTGTGCGAAGTTTCAAATCAAAATATTTAGACGTTGACGGGAAATCCTGGAGGGCAAGTCAGTGGCTGGCAACCTAACTCTGATGGGTCGCATTACAGCTAATGATTTTCCTTCCAGAAGTTCGCATCGATAGCAAAGTATTTTCATTTGAATCTTCGTGAGCTGGTATATGAAGAGTTAGTTGTCCAAATTTGATTGAATTTATTTAGTTTTAAATATTTTGCTATACCGCATCGCTACTGACGGTCGCAATGGCTTTCGAATTTGATCCCTTAATTTTTTAATTGAAATGGCTGCGTGCAACTTTTAAAACAAAATTCATTTCGAATTAATTTCAAACGAATCACAATCTATTCGGAAATTCAGCAACGCTTTGTGATATTTCGTTTAAACCTTCGGTAAGATACTGTATGAAAAATTTTAATAACAAACATACTTATCAAAGTTCATGCAAAAAAATAATAGTACGAACATTTTTCTCACCAACGATTCAGTGGAGTTCAAAACGTAAAGATCCAAGTCATTCGTATTAATAGCTCTGAAAATACAAAAGAAATAATAAGTAAAACATTTCAATGAATAGATAAACGCTAGAAAATAAGATTGTCAGATCAAACATTAAAAACTTATACGCAAAATGTGCTTTCATTTTATTCATTGGCAGCACAATGAACTGCGGCCCAATTTTAAATCCGCGTTCAATATGTTATCAGTGGCAGGGAATCCTTTGATTATAAGGCATAAATGATACATATGTATCGGTGCATGTTTCCTCTAAGTTTACGTTGTTTATATCAGTCAAAAGGGCAAACGGCCAGTAAAATCAGTAAAACTAAAATAAGACAAATTAAAATTTTTAAAATTACTGAACAAAAGCAAACGTTGTTCACGGCATTTTTTTTCGTTCTGATCAAAAGTTTACGAAACTGAAAACTTTACCGAAACAAAGCTTCCTCGCAGAAATTTATTATGTCTCGTCCTTATCCAGATCTCTACAAATAGAACGGACACATTAGAATCAGACGTAAGGTCTAAGACGTCTTCAAGTATTCGAAACGACCTCGTCAAGTCTTTTCCGCAGAACGAGCTCGAAGACTGTACAGCTGATCTCGAACTGACGAGGAAATTTTGCTCACGAATCGTCCGGCCGCGCAAAAATTCCCCGAAAAAGCAGCGTCTCACCCCCCGGCCAAATTACCCGCGATTATGTATATTATCGCGAGCCCGATCTTCGGCTGTCGGAGCCTGCACGCGACGAGCAGTATGGCGCGCGCGTTACTCAGCGCCACTTGTAACAACCCCCATCGCGCGGCGCTTCAATGGACAGATTACCAAGGATTATCCTGTGTATACGCGCGTGTATAGTTCGCGACGCAGTTAGGGTCTCTTAATTAATTTTGCTTAAAGCGTCGTCTCCGGGCTCCGTCGTATGTTTCCGCGTCGCGCACACGTGTCTACGTATATACATACGTAATGCCTATATATATATATACACGTATCCGTACCGCTGCGGAGGCGCACACAAGCCTCGGCGAGAGATAGCCGTATATACATCTATGATGTATGCGGACGTATTCGCTGCCTGCTCCCTTTTCATCAAGCATATCTCCGCAAACTCTATGCGCAGAATACGTGTACACCATAATGACGACGAATGTCTGCCGCGTTCGCCATAGGAGCAAAGCCCTGCCGCCAAACTGCAAGTATATAGCCGACTTGTAAACTGTGCGTTCGTTCGTTCGTTCGTTCGTTCGTTCCACTCGGAAGACGCGTATTCCTATATATACACGTGTACTTGTATGCATAGGGAGGGGGTGGGGAGATGGTTGTGTGTTATACTGGTGGAAGCTCAGCCGCGGACCGCGTGCCTCGTGTTAATTACAGCTCTAGATTCGAATGGCTCAGCGCCCCGGCGCTGCCTAATTGTGGTTTTAATACTGAAATTTAGACGAGCCGGATCTCGTGCGCCGAGACTGTTTGCGCCGCGCATAGTCGAGCGCGCCCTATACGCGTAATAGTAAATAGCGCTCCTGGTGTATATATAAGACATAGATAGGGTGGTTTTCGGACAAATCGAGCGGTCGATTTTTGACCTATCGAAAAAATCTCGAGCGAGCCCTATAGTTACGAGGGTCAAAGTGAAATCAGTAAAGAGCGATTTTCACTGGTATGTACTAAATTTTTAAAAAGTTATAAGTCATTTAAGCTTTAAAATCAAGTTTTAGGAAAGTTCGATCATCCGGATCATAACCAAAAAATTCATGAAGATACCTTATTTCAATTCAAAAAAGTCTGCGAAAGACCGAGAATGTCAGAGGCCTTGGTTTCTCTGTAAAAAATCATTATATCCGTTCATATATGAAAAAAATTTTGTTTTTTTGCTATATCGAAGAATTTAACCAATTTTATCAATTACGTAAATTTTTTTATAATTATTTCAATCATTAAAAAAATGATAAGGTTAGTGAAATGCTTCGATATAGCAATAAAACTAAATTTTTTTCATATATGAACGGATATAATGATTTTTTACAGAGAAACCAAGGCCTCTGACATTCTGGGTCTTTCGCAGACTTTTTTGAATTGAAATAAGGTATCTTCATGAATTTTTTGGTTATGATCTGGATTATCGAACTTTCCTAAAACTTGATTTTAAGACTTAAATGACTTATAACTTTCTTAAAATATATATATACGACATCAAAAATATTTTTTTTGAATAGTTTAGAAAATTTGCAGAAAAAAATGTCATATATCTCTATAGTGAAAAATGCTTCCCTGAGGATCTACAAATTAATGAAAGTAGCCAGAAAAAGCAAAAAAACATGATTTCATCAACTTTGACCCTCTGTAACTCGAAGATACTTGATGCAAAAAATCTGAAAAAATTTAGGGATACTCATATGTCTCTTAGGAACATTTTAAAAATTTTTTTCGATAGGGTCAAAAAATCGACTGCTCGATTTGTTAGAGAACCACCCATATATATGTATATATATATGTACGAAGATCGCGATGCGTTGTGTATATACGGCGGGTATACCTGCGCGCTGCGGCTCGACCTCCTCGACGCCGAACCGTAATTGCCCCTTCATGCGAGAGAGAGAGAGAGAGAGAGAGAGAGAGAGAGAGAGAGAGAGAGAGAGAGAGAGAGAGAGAAAGGAGAAAGGATGCTTATACGAGTGCAGCTCGTTCGCTTACTATTTTATCACGTAGTGGGGACCGGTTGGCCGCTGGATTTATACATTTGCGGCCGGAGAGCCCTGATGCATTTATCATTCGGTAGATGCGCTCGGCAATGAGCAATAAGTCTATGGGCGCAGAGAAGCCTCGCGTTCGTTTGGCTAATGGAGAGCGCGTTGCGGCAGCGAGTTTTCGTACCGCGCGGGTTGGAATATGAGCCTCTTGGAGAATGTTAGGAGAGAATTGTTTTGTGATTTTGAGAGGGGATTGAGCGTTGATCTTGCGATAAGGCCAAGTACCACTTTTTCATAAGTTATCAGAATAGAACATTGTTAATGATGAGTACTCGGAAAATCGATAATTTACCGAGATTTTCTCATTCTTCACATCTGTTCTACAGTCTCGGTGGTATTTATAACAACTCGGGGTCAAGTTAGAAAATACTTTTACAAGATATTATGCGATAACGTGTTGAAAGAAAAACAAGAAAAAACTACTTGGTAATTCATAATTCATTTAATTTTCCTAAAAAGCATTCAAGTGTCAACATTAATGATGAAGTAAATTGAAACTAACTTTTTTTTGGGTTACACATTAAGATTTTACTAAAAATGGCATTTTGTCCCATAAGTCGTAGTATAAACGTACTTCGACTATATACTTGTGTTATTTACTTGCTATGCTTTTACTATACCGAAATTTTTACTAAAGAAGTTTTGGACACATCTGTAGAAACTGCATCCGTGTAAAACAAATGTTTCCAACAAAAAGTTATTTTGAAGAGTCATCCAAAAACAGCACGCAAAACTTCAAGTATAGTCAACTAATCAATTAATTCGTAGCTTTTCATATCACAATGCATGGATTTAAACTTAATTTCATACCATCTAAGGTATGCATCGATATCATTGCTCGATAAGAGCATCTTGGCTCTAATCACATTATCGACGTGCCTGTATCAAAGATATTTCCGATATACACCATTGAGATTAAATTCTAAGGTAAGGTAGTCATTGAAACTTAAATATTTGACGGAATCAGTCATTTATATTAATATTAAAATATATAAAATCAATTCGACACAGTGCTATAATATTTAGAAAAATAATTGTAAATTACAATTTCTTTATTGAAGAGTTTAGGAAGGATTTAGTAACTGATCCTTTTCGGTTCATCTTACGCCAATTCGTAAATAGACGAGATTCTATTTATAGTCGAACCATATCTGTATTGATAATTATATAATGAAAACATGATACTTACTATTTTCAAGAATTAATAATAAATGCTTATATTAATCTATAACAGAAGAATCTAATACAGGCAAAAATTGAATAATAATCTATTTGTCGAGATTCTGATCGCCTTACCCCATTCACGCAAATGGTTGCAAGTCATAACGAATCCTGTATCACGGCAAAATAATCGTCTTAAAATTAAAAAAAAGTTCGCCCTCCAATCTTCCAAGGTTTACCAACACAAGGTGAAAGGAGCTCCCTACTTATGAAGGGAAGGCGAGGAGGTGTTTTATACACAGCGAATTTACGTGCATAAGACGCAAATTGCGTCTCTCCTATACGCATACAGACGACTCGACAGCTTCGCAAGCGCTCCGTCTTAACTAACTTCATTTAACTCAAAGGAGCGAGGCATTCTTCCTATCTCTCTCCTTCCCTCCTCTCCCTTCGATCCTTCGCGTTCTACAAACCCGTGTACGCGCATATATATATATATAAACCTGCAATGTGGAATAAGTCGCGACGGGTGCGCGCGATAGTGTACAGCGCGCCGATGGAGACGAGTCAACTTTAGCGCAGCGCCTGCACGTGTCCCGAAAAGTTCGTGTAGCCGTCAATCACTGTGCGTCAGCCGAAGAAATAGTTTTCCTCGCGATTGGCCGAAGCCGTCCAAGAAGTAGGCGAGACGCCGCTGCACACCACACGCCCGTGCGATGGAATAGAACTGTCCGATTCGCGCGAACGCGTCTTTGTTTCCTGGCTTGACAGCCACCCACCCCCCACCCCCCATCTCTACCAAGCTTCTCTTTTGCAGGTTGCAGCAGCCGCGCAGATAGACCGCTGCTGTATACGCCGTGTTTTTCGTCTCTACGTATCTCTTTCGCCTCGTGCATGTGCTGATACTAGATGCGCGCGGCAGCTATACATATATACACGCACATACCCCCAAAATCCATCTGTTTCTCGCTGTGTTTGTTTTCGTCTCGCTCTCGCACTTTCTCTTACCCCTCTTATCCCGCGCGCGCGCGCGGCATCTTTTATCTCTCTTTGTCTATCCACCCCCCCCCCCCCCCCCGCCAGGCTGTCAGTCTCTCTTGCACTCGTTCATCTTCTCGCTCACTCTCTTTCTCGCTCTTACGCTTTCGGAATCCTCCTCTCTCCGGTCTCGCGATGAGCCCGGGCGCGCGCGCGAGCGTATACGCGCCGGACAAATCACGCCGGATAAATCTCTGAGGGAATGGAGAAGATTAAAAGGACGCCAAAGGATCTGGAGAGCGGGTCGAGAGGAGAGAAGTGGAGAGAGAGAGAGAGAGAGACGCGAGTACAGCGTACTCTATACATAGTACGGGCTCTGGGCTCCGAGTAGGATAGCCCAAAGGAAAATACACTTTACTCGAGCTTCGCACGTGCGGAGAGTGAAAAGAGCTTCCCCGTAAATACTGCATTTATGTCGCTTGACGACTTGTTTTTTCGCCTCTCGGCTTCGCCGCTCGCGTCGCCTGAGCGACTGCGCTCGCCCTCTCTGACGCGCCTAATAGGGAGCGAAAGTCGGGGGAAATAAGCGCGTCCGAAATCAGAGCGAGAGCTATGCTTGGGTTTCGGTTGTACTTATTTGTTAAAAGTTGCGCGAGTTGCAGGATAAGGCTAATTAATAAAAATAAGGCTAACAACACGTGGTTGATTTGAACCTTATTTTTATTTTTCACTGCTTAGTACGCCTGGTTGGTTTGCCTAATTCGACGTTTTGTAGACAATTTGTTAAAGACGTTGTACGCACGACAATGAAAATGTTATTGTATTAGTGAGCAGTTTTAGTCTTAGATTCTTAAATTTGTCTGTTTTAAAGTTTCTGTTATGGATCTGTGTCAACATTACTTTATGGAAAGAAACGTTCTATTAATTCGTTTAATTTTTTAAATAACAAATTCAATTTTGAAATCAATAATTAAAATTAAAATTCAATGACCAACTCTGACACTATGTCCGTTATCAAAATACAAAATTAGAACGCTGCACATGTATATAATGTAACAAACTTAAAGTACACTAAAAGACCTTTAATTTGCATATTCATTTGTCTGGATCGGATACGCTGATCAAAAGATACGCACATTTGAAGACAAGGAACTCTGTTTCAAGCGCTTACGAAAATAGCCAATTTTACGCTTTTATCTTTAAATCTTCTTAACTTTTGATCTTGGCATTCGTTTTAAATGGTTAATAGCTTAAATTAAAGCTCTTTTCTTCTACTTTTCTACCAATAAGTCTAAATTAAAATTTTTGAATGTAGTGAGCTATATATATGCTTTTCTAGTAGATCATTTTTTTAAATCATATATATAGCTCACTGTTACAAAAAAATTTGGACTAACTAACAAAAAAGTAGAAAAAAGAGCTTAAATTGCAACTATTAAACATCGAAAACGCACAACTGGAGTAAAAGTTTGAAGCATTTGAAAAAAGGGAAAAATCTCTGGATTTGACAAAATCGAGTGATTTCATGGGAAAAAGGGACATTTACCTTTTTCCAAATCCTCGTACCTTCCGATCTAACTGACCGATTTCAAAGCTTAATAGCTCAAATTGAAGCTCTTATCTTTGACTTTTTTTTAGTTTATCTGCAGTATAAGTTCCTCATGCGATACGCTATATATATATACTTCTCAAAATCAGTAAAAAACGATCAACTTGAGAAGCAGGTATATAGTTGATCACATAAGAAAATTTTGATTCTGATAAAATAAAATGAAAGTAAAAGAAAAGAGTTTTAATTTAAGCTATTAACCGTTTAAAACGAATGCCTGGATCAAAAGTTAAGAGGACTTAAAGAAAAAAGCGTAAAATTGGTTATTTTTGTAAGCGCCTGAAACAGAGTTCGTTGTCTTCAAATGTGCGCATCTTTTAAAGACTTGAAGTATCTTTTAGTACACTTTAAGTCTGCGTATATGAAAAACATCCAAAAAATAATGTCCTTTCTTTAATTATTAGAGCAAATATCGCGGTCAGTTTTTTCGGTTTTTCGCCTGTAGCTCTTTGTGTTGGCATAGGGTTTTGACTAGGCACATATAGCGGTTTATTTTTTGAAACCAGCTACCAAACGAAACTAGTATGGTCTAATAGGTCTGCTTTTATAGATAAAAAAGTGCAACTTTTGGACCGAGTTGTGTGCCACTTTCTGGTGGATTTCCACGTTTATGAAATTAAACAAGACGCAATTAATTTATAACGAACAGCGTTATCGCATTACTAAAGTTACCATCGAAACCATGATTAAATTTGAATTTTTCCATTACTTGTAATATGTAACAAGAAATTAACACACATATAAATAATCGCTAAATTAATTGTCGATCGCGAATTATAACCAAGTTAAGAAACGAGTCACTGCGGCCCGCATGCAAAGGCAATTAATTACGGCACAAGAATACATCGATTCAATTGGATAAATTCAAATTAGTCCTTTATCCCACGATCAATTACCATAAAGCCAGAGTAGCAAAGCTCGCGTACAGCGCGCGCCCGAAGAACCCCCCGCGCCATCAAAGCAAGAATTCACAAATGCCTATAAACCGCTAACTCGTGTAGAAGTTAAATACACGCACAGCTATATCCTCGCGGCGCATTATACGCGCCGCGGGCCTAAGGACACGCGGGTACGTATATATACATACATATAGAAGCACAGCCGAGGGAGAGAACCGAGCAAAAAAGGCAGCGCGCGTAAATCAAGGCGTTAAATCAGGTCATAAATTCCGGCGTAGTTCATCAGCGTAAAACACTGGCCCGTATAGTTACCATAAGTTAATCTCCCATTCGGATGATCCTTGGCCCCGTCGCCCCGTGCGCAGGCGGCCTTGTACCGGCTCGTCGCGCTATCTTCGCGGAAACAATTTGACGCGCGAGCGAACACCGCCGCCGCCGCCGCCGCCGTCGCCGCGCGGCCGGCGATAAGAAGTCGCCGCGAGAAAAGCGAGAAAGTCGCCGCTGCTTTACGAGCCCAGCGCCGCGGCAACCGGAAACACGTAAAGCTCTCGGCTCTTGGGCAGCTTACAGCCTAGACATGTGCAGACATATGCATACTTACACCTGGAAATCTTTTTCAAATCAGCGGCTGGGTCGGCGGTGGAGCGGAGAGAGAATGGCGAGCTTTAAAAAAAAAAGGTCGAACGCCTGCTGCGAGGCGTTTTAACGATTTCGCTGTGTCTCGAGGCCAATTGTCACTTGCGGGGAAAAAAGTGAAAATGAGAAAAGTGCCACTGTCGGGGTGTTAAATATCTTTTAAAGACACTGCTGTGCGACTAGAGATGCAAGCGAAAGATGGGCAATCGTTGGAATCAAAGTGTGAAAGAATATCTTGAGCTTTGTCAACGTCACTATGGAAAATTTAAATTATTTTTTGATTTGTTGTGATGAGAAGAGAGTTAATGTTACTGTTATGCTCGTTTGTTGTCCTAAGTCTCACTTTCTCCCCCAGGAATATAGAATGTAAAGTTTCGCTATTTACTGGTGCAAGTCAGATACACATGATTATCCATACTGGGCCTCTATCATGTAAGGCCACTTATTACCATTATTTTTTTTTGTCGAAAGTTAATTGTACTTTTGTAAAACACTAAAACTAAAAAATAAACTACAAAATAAAGTATTCGACAATTCTAATTCTAAATTATTGTTAACGAATACAACTCCAGTACTACTTTTATTTTTTCGAAAACGTAAATCACTTCATTGTAAACGTCTACGCATTTTTGTTAGTTTTTCTTATTTATTTTTTTTTTTTTTTTTTTTGAAGAGAAATTCCAGCGCCCGTCGCTTACGCGCACTCTGATTTAATTAAGCATCAGTCTGGGAGGAACGGGTTATATACGTTACGATTCGGCAGGTACGTCCCTCGTTTCGATTTTATGGAGGTCGATGCGCCTAAACTTCGTCGAAGAGAAAAATCCCAGGAAAAAGCCAGCATAAGGCTTTTTCGTCTCTCCGTACAATGAGTTTTAGCAACGCCAGAGACTGAAGGACGTATGAGAGAGAGAGGAGGTAAAACCAATAATAAAATGCGATTTGGCGGGCTCTCTCTATCTCGCGAGGGGGAGTATTCGGTTACCAATTTTATTATATGGCTAAGAGGCGGTTCATCAGAGCGACTAGGAGTAGGCAGTGCCAAAGCGATTCGATACACCTGACGCTTTTGCAGACGCGGTAGGGTAATCTTGCTTTTTAAGCAATGCATATGGGAAAATCTGCCAAAAATATTCAGATAATTGTGGTTGGAAAATTGAAAAAAAAAATCTTGTGCTACACCTCTAGAGCATTTTTCTTCTTTTGTAGGACACACGGAAGACGAAAAAAATATTCTTGCCACGAAAGCGGGCGCGTGACACTGCTTTTTTTTAACATGTTGATATTTATGTGTGAAATTTAAAAAGTGAAAAATGTTTTCTTACATACTGCATAGTTCTCGAGTACTTAAATATTTCTAACAATTGTTATTTAGTAGGGAAAGAGAGCTTCGATTTAATCTATAAAAAATTAAAATCGGATTGTTAGATTGACAGTTTATTGGCACTTATTCATAGCAATGGTGCCTCAAATGCAAATTTTTCGTGAAAACATTGATATGTTTTTAATTGAGAAACTATATATTTTCTTTAATATATACTTGGATTTTTTCAGATCGATTCGAGCAATTTTTTGATTTTGTGGGATACCGATTTTTGAAAAATTGATGAAATTACGTGCCAATAACTCGCAATCTAACAATCCGATTTCAATGTTTTATAGCTTAAATTAAAGCAATCTTTCCCTACTGAATAGCGATTATGCGCGAGAAACAATTAGGTTTTCGAGAACTATGCATTGTGTAAAAAAACATTTTTCGCTTTATAAATTTCATTAGTATAAACCAAAATTGTTAAAAAAAAACAGTGTTGCACGGCCGTTTTCGTGGGAAAACTATTTTTTTTTGTATTCTGTACATTCTGTAGTAGAAGAAAAACGCTGTCTCAGAGGTGTAGCAAGAAATTTTTTTTTTAAATTTTCCAACCAATTATCTGAATTTTTTCGCGGATTTTCCCATATACATCTGTTTATATACTCAATTCGAGACTTTAATTATACAGATTCCACTGAAATAAATGCATTTAAATAAACATCAAGATGATCCGAAAAAGCGAGTGAGACTCGCGAAATCGATATTGTCTGTCGAGTATAAAACGGAAGCCGACCAGTCCATTGCTTTTCCAAGTGTTCTCAAGAAGCTGACGAGGAGGATTCACAGGATACAGGCGACGCTTTGGATTTTCCCTGCACTGACTATAACTCTGTGCTATTTGCTCCTGGAAATCATGAATACAAATCGGGACTGACCGGACGGTGACTTATACTTTTATAATGGCGCCGGACTTTGAGTTTGCGGATTGAAAATAGCGCGAGAAAGAGATACAGATGAGAAGAATACCCCCGCGAGATCCCGACCGATTCATCGTTTAAAGCGAAAGTTTCGAGCCTCCGGAGATCGGAATTCCCTCTATCTCTCTCTCTTTCTCGTTTTCGGCTGCTGCGCGTAACAGAGTACAACTTTTTGCGGCACTCGGGCGCGGGATAGTTTATCATTCAACGGCAGCAAGAGCAGAGAGTGCGAATTCGTTCATCAGAAGTTGTTTGCCGCAAACGCAATCTACTTGCGGGCGTTCGCGCAATAGCATTATTATGCGTTGCGCGCCAACGAGTTTTGCTATGAATATTTTTTTCGCATATTTTTTTTTTCTAACAAAATTGTTTTCCTCAACAGAAGGGAAAGAATAGCGCGCGTATAATATGTCGAATTTCAAAAAAAAAATGCACTTTTCTTAGAATTTGAAAAAAAAATTGTTTAAGCTATAGCTTTCGGACCAATGGGACTTTCTTCTGTAAGCCAAAAGATGATAAAAAATACCGAGGAACATGGGAAATATAGAACATAAAAATTTAACATGGGGAGGCATATGGAGGAAAAATCGGCTATTCGGATTTTTATTTATTTATTTTTTATTTTTTAAACGGGCATAACTTTTGATCAGAGCATCGAAACTCGGTATATATATTTTTTTTAATAAAAGCTCTTTTTTAATACTTTATTATAGTGTAATTCGAAATTTTATTGGTGCCTCGGAAATATTCGTAGTTGTTATTATTCCAGTATTTTTACGCATTAATTTTTTGTAAAAAAAGCGGAAAATTGCTCAGAAATATATTGTTACTAGTACCTTTCCCATTTTCCTCTACACTTTTGACTATCTTTCGGTTCACAGAAGAAAGTCTAATCGGTCCGATACCTCCAGCTTCAAAGAAAAATCTTTCGATTTATAGACCAAAGAAAAAGTGCATTTTTTTTTAAATTCGACATATATGACCAGCTCTCATAGAAAAATGCACTTTTCGGGGGGTCCAGAAATCGAAATTTTTTTGTTATACTAGAGGTTTCGGACCGATCAGACTTTCTTCTGTTAGCTGATAGATAGTCAAAAATGCAGAGGAACATGAGAAACATGGAACATTAGAATTTAACATGGGAAGGTATATGGGAAAAAAAGAAAGTCGTCTATTTAGATTTTTATTTACTTTTGTTTTGTCAAACGACATGACTTTTGATCAGAGCATCGAATCTGGGCATATTTTCTTTTAAATTATAGCTCTTTTGTTGTACTTCATTGTGGTGTAATTTGAAATCTTATTTATATGCCCCGGAAACATTCGTATAGTTGTCATTACTCCAGTATTTCGACGCATTAATTTTTTTGTAAAGAAAACGTAAAATAGCTCAGAAATATAGTTACCAGTAACTTTTCCCACGTTCCTCTGCACTTTAGACTATCTTTCGGCTCACAGAAGAAAGTCCCATTGGTCCCAAACCTCCGGCTTTAAAAACAAAATTTTCGATTTCTGGACCCCCGAAAAGTGCATTTTTCTATGAGAACTGGTCGTATGGACACAGGTGCGGTGCGAGCCGCAGGTATATCCCTCGAACATCGGCAAAACGCGTTTGAATATAAATGATGCGCCGCGCAGCTCCCCCCACCCCCCAATGAAGCATCAATCCGTGGCGAGAGATCGTGTATCGCTTTGTGTGCGCAGAGCAAGCGTTATTAGCTCGGGCGATACACCGTAACCGTAATGTTTAATTACGAATACGTCAATACCAATTACGCACTACTGGCATCTGGCGGGATCTTGTTGGCATAAACCATAAACACACAGACAGCTGGAAGCGTGCTCGTGCTAATCGTGGTTACACTGTTAATAGACATGCTGCGAAAACAATCGTCGGTTATTAAAGCGCGCGCATCTATATTAGCCGTATACGTATATATACATTACACATATAGCCCCGCGCTTTCATCACGCAACCCACACACACGAGCGAATTTTGCATCGCACCTTTCGCGCAATTCTTTTTCTACATTCCGCATCGTTTAGCCGGCTGCACGCGCGCGTTTCATCGGACGATTCGCGGTTGTAAAATAATCGTCGAGCGTCAAAAGCCGCGTACACCTATGTAATACGCCGAATCTGACCCGATTCCTCGCTCGAGATATGCAAGCTCAGAAACGGACTCGAGAGATAGCCTGCGCGCGCGGGTAAGAAGTCTAGGAAAGCAAGATCTGACGGTGCTATTAGCTCTTAAGTTAAGCCGGAAATTCCAGGCCGGAAGCTCCGCTGTCGAGAGTGAGGGGGGGGGGGTGGGGAGCGAGAAAAGGAAAAGGGATAAAATGGCCGGCATTGAAGGAGATAGAGAGCGAAGGAGACAAAACAGGGGAGAGAGAGAGGGAGAACGGACCAGAAGGTCGGCTAAGAGAAGAGGATTTATAGAGATCCACTTTAGAATACGCGCGGGCGGACATCGGTCCCGGGGGTTTACTTAACGCCTTTCATCAGAGAGCCTCTCTCGCGCACAGTAGCAGCAGCAGCAGCAGCAGCGCACCGACCGGCAACGGGAATTTAATTAAAATTCTAGCTAATTACTACCGGTCCCGCAAAGCTGCGCGATTAAGACGATGTGCCAGCAGCGCCAGAGAGCCGCCCTATCCGGCCTATAAACGACTCACTGGGATGTGCATAATACGCGCGCCCGATTCTTCCGCTAATTTTTTTTTTTCTTAATTCTCGCGCCGCCGAGATCATCGCGATTTTCAATAAATCTCTCTCTCTCTCTCTCGCGGCGAGTCGCGACGAGCTTCTTGATTAATGGACTCCCGTATATGTACGCGTTGTACCGCGTGTACACTATATACGTATATACACATCGCCGCACGGCTTTGAATATTGCAAATTTTTTAATTTCACGCACGAGCGTTTATCGCGCGCGGAGCAGCAGCGGCGGCAGCTCCTCACCACGGCATCGACTGCATAAATAATTCAATTTACCGGGAGGGGGGGGGGGAGCTCCATTATCCCGCAAACATTGCTTTATAATCTCCCGAGTGCGCGCAAACAGTTGTGCGAGAAAGTCAACTGTCTACAGGGGGTGGGGGGAGGGGATCTATATATGCAACATCGCGTCGTTAAATTACTCTGACCTCATGTATCATCCCAAGTGAAAACTATGCAGATATAATCGCGAGAGCGACGTAGAGTGGCGTCGTCGTCGTCGTCGTCGTCGTCGTCGTCGACGGCGGCGGTGGAGCCGATGAAACTTTTGTCAATCGGGTCAACTGACTCGACGCTCTGCTATGGCGCCGCGTGTATACTCCCTAATACATGCGGTATATACAGTGATCTTCTCAGGGAATGCCATAACAGTGGCGAAGGAGCTATGCATGTCAAAGTCCTCGGAGACGAGCGTAAAGGAGTATCCGATATCTCACTGTGAGCTGTAGGTATTGTATGCAGCAATATGGACTGAGTTGAGCTATGCATACCTTGTTTCTCTGATTTGAACATTGAATTAGAGCTAAGGAGTTGGCGGTGCTAGTCGTGTATGGTATTGACTTTCCAATTGGCCTTATTTTCACTTCGGCGCCTCGTCGCAACTTTACGACCCGCAAAATATCTTATCGGTTGACGAGACTTTAAACCTCGTTTTACGGATGATCGTTTGGTTGGCAAATAGTTAATAATCGTTGATTAGTGGACAGTAGTTCAGTGTAGTAGTTCTTGGGATAAACTGATGGTTATAAAAGGTTGCAAAGAATTATAGCTGTAAACATTTTTGTTCGTGACAATCACACTGAGTTCATCCTCAGGAGTCCACGGCATGTTTGATCATTGTTATTATCAATTCCTGTTAGATGATCCACTGTAGCTTCCTATTCACCGACAGAGTCCAGCAACTATCTAGAATTTCATCAGACTACCGCTCTGGTCATAGCTTTGGATGCACCTACTCATCGCCGAAACCATTCGCTACTGCTCGAAACTAATTCTTACCTTTTTCGAATCCTAACGCGTAAACAATTGTTTGGCTTGAAAAATCGGCGCAAACGTGCGGCCAGGAGCATATTTCATCCGGGGTTTTCTCTCTCGAGTTTGCTCTTCCTTTGGCCATCGGAAATTTATAACCAAACGGAACGCGCCCATCGCTGGATTTATTTCCTCGCCGCGTTTTCTTGTATATTTTTTTTAGCGCGCCGAGAGAATGTAGACTTTGAGCGCGAATAATGAATATTGACCTGGGCCGGGGTTCGATGCGTACATTTTTTACGAGATTTTGTTTTCCTTCGCTACCGACACGGCTGTGTATGTGTGTGTGTGTTATACCAAGTCGCGTTTGGTACTTGATAAGGTAAAATTATTTTTTGATTATGGATCGAGAAAACGAAAAGGCAGGATCGGGGTAGCAGTGGACTGAACTAGACGCTATCAGTAATTGATTAAAGTGCCGGATAAAAAATTTCCAATTTTATGAACACTGCTCGACAGTTTCAGTATTAGTTGTCCAAAAATCTTCTTTTTTTTTCAACATTTTTATTGCGGTATTTTATAGTAACTGCTATAGCTGCAGGCTGTTCACGTTTGAAAATATTTTAGAGAATTTGTTTTGAAAGGGGATCCTTATAAGTTTTTTTTCCGATATTTCGAAGTCCGCGCATTTTTGAACTTTAAAGTACCTGCAGATTTTCATTTACTTTTTTAATTGAGAAATACATTCTAGTTTTGAAACTTTTTATTGGAGCCAAATTGGATGGATAGCTTCATCGAACACGTGTATACTTTTATCTAAAAACGCTCTTTGCACGCGGCTAATTTAAAAATCCACTTCAGACGGGGTTTCTTTTCTTTTTAATTTTTATTTATTTTTATTGAAATATTTATGTACCTACATGTATGCGTGTGTTTGGATCGATACTGCTGTGGCGTTTTCCACGGCCAAGAAATAAGTTCACCTTGCATATAAAATAGTGAGGAATTTTCATTTATATTGGTAATATAACAGAAGGCGATGTGCATGTAAACGCAAGTATATCAAACTTAATTGAATCCGAAATTTTAACAAGATTTATCCCGACTTAATTCAATCCTTTCAGTACTTCATTTTTCTCTGGAACTGGTTCATCCAATGATTTGAGAGCTGTGTGTCTTTTTATTTTTCTGCGGAACAATTTTTAGCAGCGATTTCCGGGCAGTGAATCCAATTCAATCGAAATAAAACAGAGAACAAAAAAACGCGAGCGCAATGTAATAAAGACAATTTGACAACTCAGAACTGCTGTCAATTACCGTACACCGGGCAATTAAAAGTATAACGACCGCTATGCCCAGTAGGAAAACCGAAACGTCGTTATGCCTGAGCGGATTTCTCGGATCAAATTGCTTTGTGTTCTTTTTTTACCCCCTCCTCCCGCCGTTCGCTCATTAATTGAAATTTTCGGTTGAATTCAGCGCAACGCGCACTGCGCGCATCACTCATTAATCGAGTAAATTACGCGTGCGAGCATAAATCGATGATTTTCAAAACTGCTATTTGCATTTGGCACTGATGCGAGTTCCCGACAACGATTTCGCTGTTCTGTTATAGCTAATCAATTAACTTGGAACTCGACGCGATCTACCGTCGATTCGCCTTTTCGGCGAGGAGGGAAAAATGATATTCTCCTCGTACACACGCGTTCGGTCTCTCGCCGTAAAAAGCGCGGCTCTTTTCAGCCGCGCGTACACAATAAAACTCTATTGATTTTCACTTAGTGGATAGGGCAACCTCAAGTTTTCTTTTATATACGTTTTCGTTATCTCGGGTTGATATTTCAAAGCCTCTCCACCAGCCCCCACACCCCCCTTGGTGTATGTGTACACTCGTGCTCGTACTTTTCTTTTTTCAATATTGGCACACCGTGAACTTCCTTCGTTTCTCCTTATCGCTTTGATTACTCTGCGTTTAGTGCTCTTGCTCGCGCGCAATAGAGAGAGAGAGAGAGTGAGAGCACTGCATGGAAATTGAAAAGATGAAAAATGCCCAGTCACATTTTTCTTCCGTATATACTCTCGAGAGCTTGCGCTGTGTACGCTTTGCTGGCCGTAATTATCATAAATTTATATGGTCCGATGTAGCTTTTTCACCGCGGAGAGATGATTCACAGGCGGCGCGATACGCGCGACGACGCAGCATCTTTTACATCGTCGAAACGCGAGAGATGAGAAAAAAAGAGAGAGAGAAACAAGCCCCGGCCGATCGAAGAGATCCCCGGCGCCGAGAGAGAAATTTTCCAATTCGTCGGCAAGTCAAACAAAGAATCAATTTCAATTCGTGCCAGCCGCGAGCTACTGCTGCATCACTCGAGAGAGAGAGAGAGAAAGACGCCGCGTAGCTGCAGTAGCATCGCCAGAAGAGATGCCGCCAAAGCGCACGACGATGAACGAACCGGCGCCAGGAGAAAGAGAAAAGAAAGTGCCGGCGGTAGAGGATGAAGAAGAAGAAGCCAGTATTAGCGAAGCCTCCTCCGCAGCAGCAGCAGGGGAATTTGGACGCGAAAGGGTAAACAGAGCCGAGCATAGCCGAGGCTACATATAAGCGGCCCTCTATTATTCGACAGTAGTGCAGCCGGTGTTCTCCCCTATAACTCGATAAACCCCCGGCGAATTTTTGCCCGTTATTTAGATGACGCGCGCGGCTGCAGCAGCAGCAGCCGGGGAAAAATACGGGAGGCGCGCATGGCCCGAGGCGTATCGAGCATATAAAACTACATCATTCGCCTCAGGCAGTTCGAATGCAATACGCTGTAGCTCGTCTTAACGCGGTTATGCAAAAAGCTCGCGACTACGACGACGACGACGACGACGACGACGACAAGGACGTGACGTCACGCTGAGAAAAATAAACGGAAGAGAGAGAGAGAGAGGGATATACATATGTATATGCATACAAGTGACGCCGAGTCAGAATGTGGGAATCTAATAAAAATGCTAAGTGACGCCGCTGCGCAGCGCCAGAGCGGCAGGCGGGCTTTGCCTGCGCTGTTTGCACATAATCAATATCTCGTAGTACGCTTATTACTGCTCGAAGGAGCTTTTCTTTGCGCAGTGCGGCGGGGGCCTCGAGGAGGAGGACGACGACGACGGCGGAGGAGAAAAGCCACTGGTATTCCGCGCTCCGCGCGCAGAAAAAGAGGAGAGAGAGAGAGAGAGAGAGAGAGAGGCCGATTGAAATTTCATTCGAGGCGCCGAGGCGATGTTTGTGCCGCTGCCTACGGTATATACTACGTGTGTGTGTGTGTGTGTGTGTGAAATAGTGATTGAGAGGGATGGAATAATTCAAGGCGCGAATCCGGAAAGGCTTGTTTTTGCGAACGAGCGTAACGCACGTCCCTTTTATTGGAGATTAGTTTCTTTGAAGGCGCTCGCTATACCGTGCTGCGCCGGATGGATTTTCTTCGCTAGCCATTAGTTACTATATTTTTCGATGTTTACGAACAAAACCACGAAAAAAATTGCATTTTCCGGTGGATGCGCGATTGTTGCAAGGTTTTTTTATTATTAATAAAGCTTCCGAAACGAATGTATTTTATTTTGTACGAGACCCTGAAAAATTACCTATCAATTTTGTAACCTAGCTTTCGTTGGTTTATTATCGCAAGAACTTAATTATTGTTCCAGTGCACATCACATAGCATCAATAAAATACAATTCACATTGCGATTCTCAAAGCATCGCATTTCCAGCAATAGGTTGCACGCAATTAACGTGGTTCTGACAGTATTAAGTAGAAAATTCAGTGTTTGGTCGGACACCGTTCCACTGACGTTCGTCCGTTTCCGATTCGATTTTGAAACACTTTCCCTCGCAATAATCCAATTAAATCCGAAACAAAGATTGAAGATCCTTCTGGGCTTCTTTATCGTCGAAAGCTGCAAGCCTATTCGGCTGAATTGCAAAAAGTGTACGCAGTAAGAAAAGCAATCCGACCCAACGCGTTATATTGCAAAGGCATGCAAACGCTTATTTTCGCTCTCAATACGAGAGTTCTTAAATAATAAATCTTATGGGTTTTATGTATTATTGCTCGACTTTGCGGCTTTTAGGAAGTTTTCAGGGAAAAAAAAAGCAAACTTTCGACACTTTCCTTCCCATAGCTTTTCGCGAAAAGTATTTTTATCAATAAAAAATGCGATAATAAAACACGAAGTTTAGTTTGTAATCGCTATAAAAAAGCAGTTTCTTGACTCTCGCGCAAAGCCTTGCGGACGATATTAAATCCTGAAGGTAAATTTCCCTATAACTTTTTTACAACTTTCAATTCGCTCTTCTATAAAATAACACATTATCATTCTCCCCGGCTGAAACAATTTCAGATTCCACGAATTGACGTAGTGACGCCGCTGATACAACAGAGTAATTAAGCGCATGAGGGGACGAAACACTTTAACGATCTTAAAAATTGCAGTATAGAAAAATGCCGATTAATTTGTACTAAAAATTCTAATAAAACACAGATTTGTTTATTTAAAATAAATAGCATTACCTATTTAATTGAATCTGTATTATTTGTACATGCACTGTATTTTTTTTATTATAGCAGAAACACTTATGTTGATAATTAAATGTTTTATACATTATTTGCAATGACCTTAAGATTTTAAACAAACTTTTGAAAAATGTAGAAATTTCTGAAATTATTTCTAAGAAAAAGTAATGAATGATACATTCGTTTGACCGAAATCCTAATATAAATAGTGTAAAAATTCATAAATCCAGATATTCTTAGCCACTAGGGGTATCGAAGGTCTAAATATTTATATTTGTGTCAATAATGCGATACTATGATTTTAATACAAGTTTTTAGATAATAAGAGGAGTGTTGGTCCCCTCAAGTTAAATATCGGTATTCCATCAAGTGCAACCTGACTTTATGTTCCACTTATAACGATTAATAAAGCATATTGAACCTCAAACATAATGGAATATCAATAGTTATGTACTGCGCCTGTACATAATAATAGCCCCATTACGAATTGGATATTGGAATGGATTCCAAAAGAAACACCAATTGCGGACAACTGCGCATCACGGCAAAAATTTTTTTTCAAAATCTTATATACACTTTAAAATTTTATAAAACAATTACAATGAAGCATAAAAAATGAATTTTTCCCTCTCGTCCGTCAGTAAAAACCAAATAAATAAAAAGTGTACTTCAACTCCCACTACCAACAACCATCGAAATTTTACCACAGCAATGCTTCCCAAAAAACCGAGTAATTTTTTATAGTATATTATGCAACGGGTACGGAAAGGGTTTATTTACGAAACGAGAGATTACGGCACGAGCCGAAGGCGAGTACTGTAACGAGTTTCGTAAATAAACCCTTTACGTACTAGTTCCATACAATATTTTATGCTACTATAATCTGAAAATCACCAACGAAGTTGCGATTTTTTGGTTAGAGTGGCATAAAATCTTTCTTGTTTCTCTCGTTCCCCAATCTTGCTCTACCCCGACGCATCGCTGATCTAACCCCCGCCCGACGGAGAATCCAATCCTAATTAACAAAAGAGCGCGAGATTCAAAGTTTCTTTTTCCGGATACGCCGCGCTTTGCGGAAGCAAAAAGCTTCGCGCGCGACTCCGCCCATCACTCGGATTCCGACATTTAGTGTTCCAAAGCGCGAGATTACTTTTAAAAGGGAAGAAAATAAAAAGCAGCCGTGTACGCGCGGCAGTACGGCGGGAGGGTCGGGGAAAGGACGAGAAAAAGCGAAGCGCATAACGCGGAAAATTAATAGTGCCGACAGTTGTTAGTTTCCCGCGCGCAGCGGGCATCGGACTCGCAGCGGGAGGTATTGCGCGCAAAAGTACCCCCGGCACTATAGGGGCTCAAACTGACGCCCCACCACGCGCTACGGCGCTATATGCGAGCCGAGGGGTAGAAGGAAGGAAGAACGCAATGCACTGCGCCAAGCGGGTCCTCACCGGCTGGAGATTAGTCCGGACTTTTTTGTTCGTATTTTTGTATTGCTATGCTTCGCGTTTGTTTCGGTTTGTTCGGTTTATTTTCGCAGCTCGCTCCGTTTCTCTTCGCGTCGCGGGTGTTATTGAAAAATCTGTTGGAGACCGATGACGTTAAACATTGTTTCGACGAGTCAAGAGAATCGGAGAAGGACGTTTAAGATACTCTGATTTATTTTGCAAATAGAAATACACTGTGCACAATTCAAAATTATTACATATTCTGGTTAAACAATAGAATGTAAATGTATTGAGGTAAATAATTATGATTAAATAGTATTAAGCTGATTCGAGTAAATATTCAATTCAATATTTGTACGTCTGACACAATAAATGAACGTACAGAAAAATCAAAATTATAGTTAATTAATTGATCTAAATATTTGAACAATATAATATTAGAATGTTTCGGCATAATCGAATCGTTTAATGGAATTTCAACGAACAAGATTATTGGAAGCATATTATTTGTTCGACCAAACATCATTACCGTAACTGTGCATATCTATATTTATAAGAATGAATTAATTTGAAAGAAAGCGTTAATTTTAAATAAACACAGTAAATTCCTTACAAAATAAAGGCTTACTAAAAAAATTCTTTCATTTGATTGCTATACCCATCGACCAATCGATTAAATATTCCACTTGTAAACCTTGATCATACTTTACAACAAAAAACATTCCCAAAGACCTCATTCCCGTTTTCAGTCCTATATACACACACACGCAAACGAGAAAAACCCACCGCCCCATATCACAGAGGTTAACACAGTGATTAGTCTTCCACGGAATAGAGGACGAGAAGATACAATCAAGCGATTTTCGAATGAAATTCGAGAGGTGAGCGCGCGCGCGCGCTTGGGGCAATCGATTAATTTCTCAAGCCCGACTATCGCACACCCCTTCCGACCAACGCGCGCATCGTCAGTCAAGCTGCGCGGCACTATATGCGATAGCTCTCTTCACTTATATTTCAGCCGCTCTCGCGTCGCAATACCCCATTTCTTCCGTTCGTTCGGCGACGGTGCGCGACTGCTAACGCCTCTCTCTCCGGGGGCGACCTCCGCGGACAATCATCCTGTTTTTACGGGCGAGACGGGGTGGGGGGGGGGGGGCTATACATACAACGTATAGCGGCGAGCGAAATTGGATTTTTGTCTATTAAGCGAGTTGCGAATAGCGCGCTCGCCGACCTATGAATTTACTGCCCCGGAAAATAGCGCGGCGGCCGTCTATACATATATATCTGCGCGCAGTTATATATAAAAGTCCTAACCGCCGACGCGCAGTTTCTCTCCCGCCTCCTCTTTCCCGTCGCCGCCGCCGCCGCCGTCGTCGCCGCGATGATGATGAGGAGAGAGGAAGCAAAAAAAAAAAAGACAAAAGCGATCGCGAGGAGGGCGAGGCTCGTTGGCGCGCGCTATACGTCGCGCCGCAGATGTATAACGTAAGTGCGAAGGGCCAGAGGGTAGGGGGGGGGGGGTGGAGGAGGGAAGCATAATAAAAATATTACGAGGAGCTCTAATCTTTCTTGACGGGTATAATGGTGGTATCCATAATTCCCGAGCGCGTCGTCGAGTCATGATCGCCGCGCGCGGCTTTTACACTTTTTCGATCCTCGCGCGCTATCGACTATTGCCCGGGTTCTCTCTCGCTCTCTCGTATATAAACCGCTCGCGCGCCAACCGCGATAAGTTACATATACATATCGCAGCGAAGATAGCGCCACTGCGTTCAGTGCTCGAATTCGCGGCGAAAAATTCCGCCTCGCGGCTGAAAAGCGACGATCATCTTTTCGAGCCGTTGCCGTTTCCTACGACGCTCCCCCCCCCCCCCGTAGTTATCGCTGCTTCGAAACGTCGTTAAAACCCGCCTTTTTTTATGGTTTATTGGCTTTTAGTTCGGATGGAGAAAGAGGGAGAGGAGGGGGGGGGGGAGAGAGCCATTAATTGATTGTATTACGAGTCGCAAAGTTTTAGAAACGAGGTAAAAGTTATTCACTGCCGACGGTGAATCTGTAGCTTTACGTATATATTATGCGCGGGAATCGCAATGGCTTTACGTATGGACAAAGCGGATTTCGGCTGAAAGCTCCGGCCGAACGAAGAGGCGTTATAATTACTGCGGATGAGAGAAAGAATGAGTTGGGAAGGCTGCAATAATCGGTAATGCGCATCGCGTTGGCACAAGTGAAAATAGGTTAAATTCCCGCTGCGGGTATATATACTAATATACTCATTTTCGAGCAATATGCCGCGAAATAACTGCGCGCTGATTCTCGGTCGACTCGTTTAAACTGCAATTTTCTGCGCGATATTAATAATTTATTCGCACAGCAACAATGCAATGAAATCTGCGCCAAACAAAGTGTAATAAACCAGTCGAGAGTGACAGCTTAAACAAAGATTCAAAGTTACCGCCCAAAACTATACATATACAGTCCAGATAACCGCGTTTAGATACAGTCGACCGGAGCAACAAACAAAGATTCAAAAACACGCTTGCACTGTGTGTGTGTGTGTGTGTATCCGTGTGTCCTTTTATCGCATCCCCTCGTGTACCATCCATTTCCCTTTCTCGAAAAACAGGACTATATACTGCGCGGCAGAGTCGGGGGCTGAAAGGGAGACACTGTCGTCGTCGGTGGTAGGGAGGGGGGGGGGGGGAGGCTCTGAATCGATACTCGATTTCGATTATTCCGCAAAAAATTTCGCCGAACCGGGTCTTCCCGGAGGTAACTGAAGTGGCCAAAGGGTGGAAGGAGGGGGCCGACGAGCGTCATTAACGAAGTTCCGCTAACAAAGTGCGCCCCCTCGACAAAAAGTGCCGGCTGCAGCAGCTATATAACGCCCTGGAACTGCACTGCTGTACGAGAGAAGGAGAGATGAGCAGCTCGAGATATGGATATAGTCGGCGCGAGGGATGCACGCCGGCAACGACGGATCGCCGATAAGACGAGGAGTCGAACGCCGAAATTACATGCTCGATTTCCATAAAGCAGCGCAAGAGAGTCGTCCTCTCTCTCGAGCGAGCGAGCGACCCCCTCGTCCTCTTTTGCACTCGAGCGAGACTCTCTCGAGTGGTCCACAATGTTTGCCCGGTATCTCGTCGTCCCCCCCCCCCTTTCCGCAGTATATAGCTGCGTAGTAGTACGCGCGCGTGTGTGTCTGAGTGTCCGAGTATAGGGGAGGGAGTCGCGCGCGCGCGCGTTCGCTTCATCTCATCTTTGCGCTTTTATTTTCGCCCCCTTTTCACTTTTACTTTCGCGCCTTTCTTTTCCGCACTCTCCGCTTTTATTTGCCTTCCTTCGCCAGCGCCGGGCGTATAAGCTCCCTCCGGCTCTAATGCTTTCTATTCTCGCTTTTTATTTCATAGTCGGGAGATAAGTGCTTTTATGCTATTTTTCCAGTACAAGCTTGGGAAATTCGAGTCGTACGTATCGCTTCTCGACGAACAATCCCAGCCTCTCCGACGCGCGATAGTTTTGTTCTGCGGTGGATTTTTGCGCGGAAGACGGGATCGACGTGCGCTCGTGCGGCGAAACTATACGCGTGAACGAAATATCGTTGCTATACGAGCTGCGATTAATTGGGAGAATGCTTTGCAATCGAATTCTTGACGAAGCAGGAGAAGAAGTGGTTAAGAGACGTTATTTATATACTCGAGCTCGCAATAATATCCTTAGTATCGTAGAAATTGATTGTGTCTCAACGAAATATATTTATATCGAATTCGTGCCTGAAACGAAACGCCGAAGAAGATAGCTCCAGCATTTAATTGTATAATCAGTTGATTTCTCGAAATAGATGAGACTGTTTTAAATATAGTATTCGCGAAGTTAAAAATATAGGCGTTGAAAATATTTTAATATGCATTTAAAAGTAAATTAGTTTTAAAAGTTTGGAAAAAAAAGTTTAAGTTCACACCAGTAGCACAAGAAAAAACGGAAAAAGGAACTGTTCTAATTGTACAAGAAGAGTAATTTACAAAAATTTTCACTCCGATTCTTTCCCACGTCGCGATATCGCCCTGAAAAATGGTTTCAGAAACGTGCGCGAATTCTCTTTTTTTATCTGCTTTCGCCACATATCTAAATTAAATTTCCCAGACTTTCCCGCATTCCGGACTCGCGGGATTCTCCGCGACATTGAAATTCGTCGCAATCTTCGATTTAAAAATAGCTGAAGTAAGAAAGCTCTCTCTCTTCGCTGAAAGCAAAAACTTTGCTTTTATTAAAGTCCGGGGAATCCCAAAAGGTCTCTGCATATCGTCGGCTCGTAGTTGCCTACCCAAACTAAGAATGCCGAGGACGATCCTTTGTTACCGGGCATCAGACGACGCAAGCAAAATTCTTGAGTACATTTTAGCCCTCCCATACGGCAACTATACCGGGCGTCTTTATCAAGGATCTGGATCTCCTGAGCTACGTGAGAACGAGACGACAGCGGATAAAATTTACAGCTCGCCCCCCCCCCTCCCCGGGCCGCGATAAAAGTTTTTCATTATTTCCGTCACGCGGCTGAGATTTTTTTATATAACAGGAGAAAAAAAAAATTGCATCGACGCGTCACACGTGGCTGATAAGAACAGCTGCTGCGTTTCGAGCTTTATGTGCGTACGTTCTGAGCTTGCGAGATCTTAAGTGGTGCCTTATTGTTGTTTCTATTGATATAAGGGGCCAATGTTTGACTTCTTTTATTGCAACAGATTGTACTTTAATTTTATTGTTAATTAATGGTCTATTTTTATTGTTTGTGAATAACAAAATTTTCAATTATTGACAGCCTATAAAACTCAAGTATAGGTATGCATTTCGTGAAAACAATAAATATTTAAATGATGAATCTTGAATCAACTGTTTTAAATAAACATTTAAGTATTAAAGACAATCAATCTGTTAAATTATTTACATTTAATATGGTTATTTTAATAAAAATATGTATTTTATACTTTCTTTAGTAATAAATAGTATACCAGATGAAAGTAAAAGAGTTTAATTAAATTTTTAGCTGCTTAGCCCTTAGCTTAACTGAATGACCCTTTCTATAAGTGTACAATAAAAAGAAGTTTTTGACTTTATTAAATAAGTAAAATCTAATACCAATATTTACCGTTTATGCTGTGCTTACGAAAAATTTAAATGTTGTTACCACTTTTCGCGAGTACGGCCACAAAAGATTTAAAATAAAAACGTAAACGTGCAAGATTACTGAAAATGAATTGCCTCTAAAACTACACACCAGCTGATTATTTATTAATTATCTATTAATTATTACTATAACTTTTAATAGAATATTTCTCAGTGATTACTTATAAAAATAAGTATTTAATTAATATAAGTACTTACTGTAAACAAATACAACATATAGTTTTCTACGAATCCATTTAATTAAATTGCTAACTACAAAGCGAACGATTGAATAATTATAATAGTATGATTCCAGCACATGTACGTTAACAGAGAATTTTTTTGCCACGCACAAAAAAAGTATTACAAATGCATATCTGGTATAGCGTTCAAAAGCAAGAATTGACTGAATTCAAACGAATATTTACTATTTCACCTTTTCTTTTATGTTAATTGGTTATTATAAGTATGTTCGGTTATATAGACCACTATTTCATTTCCTGTTACTATAGCTATTACAATTTCGGCGATAAATGATCTCACACCCCCACACGTCATCATTTCCAACGATCTTCGACTCGTGTCTCGGCAGCGATCGAACGAAACCGAAAATTTCAGCCTCCTCTTCCTAAAATTGGTACTCAATTATCCCAAACATTTTTCTCGTTGCACCGTCTTATCCATCGTCTTCGAATACCAATTATCGACGAAGCAAACCCAACCCAACCCCCGCATCCGGCGCGAGATACCATATAAATTCATTCTCGCGCAATGAGCATAAAGCGCGCTCTTCAATAAATTTCCTCTCTTTCGTTATCTCGCGCTCTCATCTCTTTCCTCGGCACACGCGCGCGCGCGCTCGCGCAGCTGTAAAGTAAAGCCGAGAAGCTCTCGTAGCGCAGCCTAAGCTCGACTCTTATATCTTACTGCACTTTATCCGATTGCTTGATTGAACATAACATATCGGGGGGGAGGAGGGAAGAGGAGGAGGAGGAGGAGGGAAGGAAGCACTCGTGGAAAAAGTTCGCGAGATAATAAAAGCGCGCGAAAAAAGGAGGAGCTCCCTCCGAGGAGCTCCGAGAAACGAGCAGCGCGCTCGCCGGAGAAATTTATTCGCATTTGTTTGCCTCCAGCGAGAGAGAGAGAGAGAGAGATATCGCATTCGTTTGAGGAATGTTTGAACTCTCGCAGGCATATTCCGTTCGTGCGCGATGCTCCCGATGTGTATATCGAACGTGGCAGCCCATTGTGTGTATAGTCCTCCTGTAAAGCTCACTTCTCCCCATCCCCCCCCCCTCCCCCTCCCTCCAGACGAATATCCCTTGTATGCGTTGGATACGATCAATTTTAGTGCGGAAGCAGACTTCTTCACTTTCCTACGTTTTAATTATTGTTTTAATCTCGAGTGTGTATATACGCGACTACGCTGTAGTTGCTTATGCGTATATACGTATCCAATTATCTGCGCAGGACATTACTATATTGTGAAAGCAGAGCGGAGGAGCATTAGCGTAATGAAATTTTAATTTGAGATTACAGGCGAGATTTAAAATCTGATTTCATAATCACACGCGCGGCTGTGTAGTTGTGGATCTTTTAACAAATGGCGAGGGAACGTATCCACTTCTTGTTCTCCTGTATAAGCTTTGTAATAATAAAATAAAGCCTCGAAAACACGTTTGAACGCGTTTGGAGTTCACATCACGTATTTTTAGAAAATGTACGCGTAGGGGTGTGTGCGCGTACGTGTGTATAACTGTGTGCGCTCGTGCTCGTACGTGCGTGCGTAAATGTTCGTGTAGCGTACAATGCTTCTAAATCACAGGCTTATGAATAACTCGATAAAATTTTGCCAATAAAATTTTAAGCTACGTTCAAATGTTTTTTATTAAAAGTTCATGCATTAATTTTCACAGCTCGAGCCACGTCTGAAAAATAAAAATTAATATTCGTACACTGTTAAAAAAGAAAAATTATTGATTATCAATTTTTATACACTGGTCATATATTCTGATATTAATCTCAATATTCATCTCCGTATTAATACGGCATAATACAATTATTCGATTGTGGGAGGCAACCCTAGTTGAAATAAAAACAACTTCATTTAAAAACTATCAAGCAGTGGGTTTTGATACAGTAATCAAAGTGTAAAGTGTGACTGAGGTGAGATTATTTCTAGTCACTTAATTTAATTGAATTTTGACAAGCAATTTGAAGAAGTCCGTATCAGTTTTGAAATAGAAATTGTTTTTATTTCACACAATGTTCTGATATTAAACGCGTTAAAGTGCGCAACTATTATACTCTACACCATCCCACGGAGCGGTGAAGTCATTTTTTTTTAATTTGCGCAGAGCCGGTCTGCGCAGTTATTCAAAAAATTCAATCTGAAATTTATGATATTTTAGACATGCTAAATGCACGATGGCAATTTCAAGTATGAAAATTCGTTACTTTATATGCAGTGTACGCAAAGTACCCGCTTGATTAACAATCGTTTGTGAATTTCTTGTTTAACGCGACGTAGACGATATACCTGTACAGTGTGTTTTAAAATAATTTAACGACGCGATTACGGTGCGACTGCGAAAAACCGCGTATTTATTCAAATTAATAGCTGCCGCGTGCGCTTTATGCCGAAATAATTTCCGTTTCGCTTAACGAGGCAACCCTTTAGCTCCTCCATCAAGCCGCGCATCGCTCATTCCGCGCAAGAAATCTCTACACCGAAGACGAGGCACACTTTCCCGCGCGAGAAGTTCTCCTCTGGAAAATTCGGTAGATAATCGATATTCGATTCCTTAATGTACACCAACGTAGCCGAAGTCTTCTCCAGTGACTTTGGTACGTCCGTTTTGTACGCGTGGGATGGAAAAATCCCAACCTAACTCGACTGTATGAAATTCCAGTTTGTCCCGAAGCAGCATCATGTGTAACCTTTTAAATCTGCATCGAATTGCCGTTGAGTGTGTGTATAACGAAAATCGCATATTTTAGTGTATGTATATAAATATGTAAATTCTATCAATAACAACAAACAATAATCTCCCAGAATTCTCTGATTTACCGTTAGCTCCTTCAACAATTGCAGAGACATCCGCGTATCTGTCAAAGCGAGTATCATTTTCCAAACCGAATCCCATTCGTCTTCGGCTAATCGCGCGAACCGACGATTAGAACCCCGCAAAGAAAAAGGCAAATTGACCCGAGCAATCAGGATCAATTAGGCGACGAATTACACCGAGCGCTTAACGTCCCCGTACAGCTCCGGCATCAGACGCGCTGCAACACTTTCCCTCCCGGCTGCGCACTTATGCAATGCGTAACCGTAGGCGGTGCGGCGCGCATAATACTCATAAAGCTCGCGAGCTCGGCGCGAAAATTGCCACTTGTCTCGCTCGCGCTTGTACTCGAGGCTATACACGCTCGCGTAGACTCGGCTCCGGCAAAGTCACCGCAGGCTTCAAGTGCTCCACTCCGCCGCCGCAGCGTTCGAGGGGCGGAGGGGGGGGGCGCGTCACCCTCTCCCACAGCCACTAATCCATTTCTATTTTCCGGAGAGGGCCTCGCAGCAATTGCGCTCTCCGGGATTGCCGAAGCTGTTAGCCTGGCTCTGTGTACTATATATATATATGTGCGGAGCCAACCCAATCTTGACAATTCCAGTCATCTAATGGCCGATAATTCAAGGGACTTCCATTCTTATCCTTGGGAGAAGGAGACAGTGAGAGAGAGAGAGAAAGCTCCGTCTCCCATCCCTTCCCCCCCGTCCTCCCCCTTCTCTTGTCAATAACGCGCGCAGAGCTCCCGGCAACTCGCGGTAAAAGACACTCGAATTCGATTCGTTAAGCGCTGAAGCCGCAGAAGGGCTGCGACTGCGTACTTTTTCGGATTAGTCGTCCCTGCGCACTGTTTTTCTTTTTATCCCACGGATAATACCGAGCTCGCCAATCTCTCCTCGCCCTTCTCATTCGCGACGTCTCCTCTCTCCGGATCCAAACTGCACCCGATAACATCGCCAAATTATTTCGTGCCGCCGCCGCTGCTGCTGCTGCTGCTACGCGACAATCACAATCACATAAGCATAGCAGAGAAAAGGAGGGTCGGGTTGACTGTTCGCTCTGCTCAGATCCGCTCTCCGTATCCGTCTTATCTGCTGATTGGCAGAGCCGAGTATTCGTGAGTGTGCGCCCGGTTCACTCCTCGGATTTCGACGCGAACGGGAAATCGTGGAGGACCGAGAGAGAGAGAGAGATTTCTCTCTCCTTGTACGTCCGACGTATAGCATTCGACTCTCCCGACTGTGTGGAGGTGATTCCAGTTACGGGCTCTTGTCCCGCGTATCAGAGGCTGACGTACGAATGCTCGGCCGTGGATGAGAGAGGCCCGCTGATACGACACTGCGAGGATGTTTGGAGAGGGTATACCGGGGAAAGACTCATTTTTTGTACAAACAGACCGGGCTTGAATGAGGAGGGAAGCAAAAAAAGAAAGCGCTGATACGCAATACGCTTCGCGCGCTCTTATCTTCCTTGGTGTGTGCCAGAGGAGGACATTTCGTAAGGCGGGATACGTTGGAATCAAAGATTTTCGGGAGTCACTGACTTCAGACTATAATTAATCAATTTCGTTTTAATGAATGCAAAAAGAATTATTTGAAAAAGAGAAAAAAAAACATTTTAGTATCAAAAAAGTGCCCCACTTCTTTTGTAGTGAATGAGACATTAAGCATTTAATTTCGTCTACTCAAAGGTTCGAAATCGTGCACGCCGCAAAAAATCTGGTCACAATGGTCATAGATCTGTGAGACGACGATTCGATATTTTTAAGCTTTCAATAGCTTGAATTAAAGATTTGAATGGGCACACTTTGAAATAAAAAAAGTTTTGTTATGATTGCTTGCGTAAAAAATTATTTACAGCTTTTCAAATAAAATTTCTTTTTCAGCAGTTAACTCAGGCCTGACCCCCCTAATTCAAGTGTTTTTTAGGGAAACAATTTTAAATCACATTTTGTCTAGAATACCAGTGCGAAAATCAGCTACTTTGCGCACGTTATCGTATTCAACTATTGTACTTGCTTCAAAGTCATCTGTTTGCACTCGTCAATTCAATTGCGCCCTTGCGCAATCTCGATCGTCGCCGCAGCGAGCGTTTAGCAGCTGCGCGCAAGTGGCCTTCTTTATCTTCATCTTGGGCTCGTTTAAATACTGCATAGTTTGCGCAGTTACAGTGAGAATGAAGATAAAACACGCCGCGTCCGTGTAATCGAAGCTCTCTCCTCCAGAGAGAGAGAGAGAGAGAGAGAGAGAGAGAGAGAAGGCGAAGTCCGTACAAAGAGAAATATTGACCTTACTCGAGGAGGTAAGGATCCTTGGGAAATCCGAGCAGTCGCAACTGCTCGAAGAGGCTCTTGCTTTCACAGCTGCGCTAAATGCTTCATTGAAATTATTGACGAGTTTTGCCAGTGGCGAAGGTCCGTGACCTGTAGTAATAATAATACCTTCATAAAAGTGCTTTTCGACGCCTAAATACAAAGTGAGTCTGTGGTGAGTAAAATAAGAAATATTGTTTGAATAATATTAATGTAGTAAAATTAGTATTATTTTTTATAAGATTTTATGTGTATTAATTGTTGATTTATGTACTCCAGTGGAGTGAGTTTCGTTATAAAATCTATAGTTTGAGCGAATAACACTGTTTCACGTATGTTATTTCTAACAAAGTGTAATGTGTTATTCTATTATTATATTATTCAATTATTATATTCTATGATCGTACACTTTTGTACATAGAATTATTAATTTTAAACTGAATTTTAAAAAATAACTTTTCAAAAAGCGATATTTATTGAATTTTAGAAAAAGAATTTTCAGAAGCTCGTCAATTGCGGCTTCTACATCGACGCAAATAACTTTTTTAAATATTGGCTTTGACTCGCGTAAATTTGTTCAATTATAGATATTTTTGTCAGCGACAAAATCCATTTTTTCCTCCAGTTTTCATTTTACGAATAACAGAACATGTCCGAAAAACTGAAAATTCGACGCGCTGGATGGGTGTGTTCGACAAGTCGTAAATTGCAGTTTACATTGAAGTATACGTCTTTTTCAAAAGAGGTATTCACCCGAAGAATAAAAACTATTTTTATACACTTCAAGCTTTCGTCACATCACTGAAAAAACATACCTAAAATAACTATATGTGTATAACCATCCTGGACGACTCTCTTTTAAATAATCTTTTTACGCGTAAGTATTATTTACAATCGCTATCGGCGATTGCAGGCGCGTTTTTAGTTTTCTCGTCGGCGACTCTTTTATTGTAACGTTTCATAGCCGCGCTCGTCCTTCGCGAGCGGTGAAAAGATCTCGTTCGTTTTAATCTTTGCGTTTCGCAAGCTGCGGCAAAGAAGAATCGAAGGGCGGCTGCTGCTGCTGCAGCAGCAGGCCACGACTTAAAGACGGCGAAATAATCTCAAAGCGCCGCAGAAAGTTGATTCGATACTACATCTTACTGTCGTTCGCTTCTTTTATCCCTCCTATACTTACTTATTTCACGACTTTCGGTTATCTTTTACAGTTTTACCGTAAAACCGCTTTTTACGGAGTTCGGTCCACTTGAGTCCATGAGATTCTCTTTTTTTTTCTCTTCTCCTCTTTCGCTGCGACTCGACGTTCTTCGATATATACTAACGAAAAAAGAGCCGTTGTTATATCGTCGAACGTTTGAAAGCTCTGTTGTGATTTTTTTTTATTTAACGTGTATTTTCGAGGTGCGATTTATCCTTGTGAGAGTTTACATTATGAAAATAATGTAAACTGAATCCACTTATTAAGTCGATGGGTTCAGATTGTATGGGCCATCGTAAAAGACTTAGACTTTGACGGCAAAATCTAGAAGTAATATTTTGCAAATTAGAAGAGTCTGTCAGAGCTTTCATAATAACAATAATAGCGAGCAAATCAATAGACGTTATCATTTATCTTTTCTCCCTCGACTTATATTATAATCTCTGAAGGGTCGAATTGACGCACTATGGAGATTAAGAAAGCGAGATTTCCCGAAGACGTCGATGAAGAGCCAGGAAAGCGACGGAAAGAAGAATGATCGCAAATTAATCCGTAAAGATGAATAAATCACTATTCCAACTCGCTCGAAGTAATTTTTTATGTGTGTATAGTTGCGCTTGAAAGGCTGAAGAGAAAGAAATTAAGGTCTCTCTGTAAAAACTTATTTTCTGAGTAATGCTATTGCTGTTTAATTTCTAGCGACGACCGATGTTGAAAAAATAGTCGATATTCCTTAGATGAAATGCAACGGTTACTGTTTTAAACGCCGTAAAATTATAGTTTCAGAAATTTGTTTGCCAATGCTAATTAATACATAATCTAAAACAAATATAACGGGAGCGCGGACGCGCATGTTAATTTCCAAGCGACCAAATAAAAACAATAATTATTTTCAAAGACAGAGTTGCGCATAAATGCGTCGTTCGCTCGATCGAGCCTCTGCAGCGAATACATTAAAATATTCAGACTTCGGGCTTTGCGCGTTGCGCGGGGCTTTTGCCAGAAAACACTCGGTATACATTTTTTCGCGAACGCAGAGTGGAGCAAACCGGAAAAACCGGAAGAAAGAGATACAAATAGCAAAGAGCCCAGAACACCGATTTCTCGCTGCGCGCGTACGCGGAGGCCAAAAAAAACAAAAAAAAAATAAAAAAACAAGTGTGTTCTATCTCAGCGCAGCTGCCAGTAGAGAAAGAGAGTGAAAATCAGCAACATAATTCAAACGAAGCCGCGATTCGTATCCTCGGAGTCATCGGGGGCGGGGGAGAGGGGGGGGGGAAAGCTCTCGGATATTACATTATTTAACGCGGGATAACTTTGAGAAGCAAAAAGACGAGCGCGAAAAAGCGACTCTCGAGGAAAAGCCTAGCGGAGACGAGACGAGGAGGATGAGGAAGAGGAGGAACTGAGAGAAAGAGACGAGGTGCTGAGAGACGAGCGAGAGCCGACTCCACTGCGCAAGGGATAAGACGCGTGCGACGTCGAAGTGAGTCGGCAAGTATAGCGCCGAGGTTGCGCTGGCTCCTCTTGGAAATAAGAAATGTCATTAAAGTTTCTCTCTGTCGAACCACGTGTCGATTCTCCTCTCCTTGATCCCCCCCCCCCGTTCCGCTCTTGCTCTTCAACCCCCTGCGCCCTCTCCTCCTGCTCCTTCTCTATCTCGAGCTGGCACGTTTTATCCCTTGTACACCTATACGCGCATGCATATGTGCAGCCGCACGTATGTGCAAATCCAGAAAATCCCGAGGAAACCGGAGGAACTTTTCCGGATCCGTGCGCAACGAAAGTTATTGACTTTTCATGGAATTCGCCTTGGATTGTTTTTTTTTTGTATCTTTATGATTGTTTCAGACGGTTGTAGAGCGTTGTTTTATCGGAGTAGCGGAATGTGTCAATTTTTTTTATTAAAATTAAGGTAATTGAATTTAGTTTGTAATTGATGTGCGTGACATATTTAAAAATTGTAAATGTACAGTTATAATTGATAAATTACCTATCTACTAGAATTTGAATGAATAATTAAATTTTAATATCAACTTATAAACCTTATTCCACAACAAAATAATAATTATGACGGACTAAAATGAAAGTGCAAGAGATAAAACTTTAATTTTAAAAAAACGTCATAAACGCTGACGCGGATTAAGGGTCAATTATGGACGTAAGATAAACATTTATTTTCAAAAAAATTCATGATTTTTGTGAATTACATTATTTAGGCAGCTTTGGCTTGCTCAAAGAGGAAGTTGTGAGATAATAAAATTTTGCGTTTCATTAAATCAGGCAGGGAGATAAATCTTAAATTGATGAAGCTCACATTATTGCATATTATTTTTATTAATTAAATAAAATTTTAGCTCACATTCTAATTTCAATACTTAGTAGATACTTTATTCTAATTTTAATTTACTTATAATTCCAGACTAATTCCAAGTGAATCCAGAAAACAATAAGATGTTTAAAACATCGGAAAGGAGAACTTTGCTGTATGCTTTTTACGTGAATCAAAGAACGAGCACAACATACTGGAGTACGTTATATGCTTCTGCAAAATGAAATTTTTGTATTTCGAATCCTTCCGCTTCTCTATACTCGAAGAGTTAACCCTCCAATTTTTTGCTACTTTCGAAAAGGCTCCGCTGCTTTTTTCGGTCCGCTCGGCGGGCGTTTTATAACTCGCGTTTCCCTTTCCACTTCTTGCCTGATTATTTTTCATTCCGAAGGGGACTGCCCGCGCGCGGCAATGCTCTCTGCCCGGCTATCTGCATTGAAAATGAAGGGCTGATACCCGAAGAAAGACATTGAAGGTAAACGTACTTTTCTCCCGTGCGCGAATCTTTGTGAGCTTTTTAACACTTTCTTCCTCTCTCCTTCGTTCTTTGCATACACTTTCTGCCCCTTTCTTAGATTTTAACTTTTTCTTTCCTCGGCACGACTACCGCTTCGTCGAGCAACTTTTCTAGCTCGACCTTCCTAACCAAGACGATATTTTTCTTTTTATTGGCTCGAGATATTTTTCTCGCCCTCTCACTCTCTTTCTCTCGCGTTATTGGCTCGAAATCACGCCATGTTAAAGTTGTTGTACAAAGATTTTTAGAGGTTTCGGTATTGTTAAAAAAATGAGAAATGGAACTTGACTTGTAGGGATTTCATTTGAATGGATTTTTGTTAAGAAAAACGTTCTGTTGCACAGGTTTCTCATATTTTCAAATTCCAAGTTTGCGTATAGGTATAATATTTTTTAAATTGTTATACGTTCTCTTGCTAAAATATGGCTCAATATTTGTCAATATTTTCATAAAATACAAGTTTTGGCATTATCACAATATCTTAATAAATAGCTTCTTAAAATAATCCATTCCGCGAAGTATTGGATTATTCCAATAAAAATTATTTGAATAATGAAGTTTCAAAAAAGTGTAATAATTGATATATCTTTCTGCTGCAATAACAATCTGCAATCCCCAGTCTAGACTAAAGATAAGTGAAAGATCAGAGATAAACAGGAAGAATAAGTAGAACTTAACTTTCATACAGTACTATTCTAGTTCATTTTATTTTATTATTATTTTTTTTACAAAATGTAATACTCTCACAGTAGAGAATCCATCTTTTGCAGGATATAGAAATGTTCAAACATTTACATTCTTTCCTTTGAATTCAGGCGTTTCATTAAAAATGGATAATCAGTACAACGGAAAAAAAACGACTTTCAAAGATAGAAATTGTGTTTTCGCGAAACCGATACTTACCCTGCACACATTACAGCGTGAATTAAAAATAAAATACGTGGTTGCGCCTGGCCTCGTAGAACAAGAGAGAATTCGATTATAGTCCTGAAAAACCAGCGGAATCCACTTGCTCGATGCTCGGCGGAAAATAAAAGTTCGATTGATACGTTGAATTCCATATATGTGTATACGTATGTATATATGCACCTACAGATAAAGCGAATGCATCCACGAAGCTAAAAAAAAGTATTGACTTTAGCATTGCCGTTGATTTTGCATAGTCCAATGAAATTTACTTGTTTCATCGTAGGTGTATACACATTCATTTTAAAATGCAAAATTTCGACGACTTTGTTTTATTTACGCGAGTGCTCGACCTTCACTTGTTCGCCGAAATGTTCTTACGAACAATTTCGAATTGAAGTTTTACATACCTTCCAAAAAAAAAGAAAAATACGATACAATTCGATACTATCTGTATATACAACGTTTCTAGTTTACCACGAACTAGAAGCTTCGTAAAAGTATACATAACATCGTTAACTCTTTTTTCTCAGGGTCCACCAGCAATTAGTAAGAGACTTTAAAAACATAAAAATATATTAATAGCGAGTTCGTCCCTACTTCAAAATCGAACATTTTCTTTTTTCTGAAAATCAAATCGTTCCACAGATTTTCCGATAAGGGACGAGTAGTACACGCTTGACATTTTATACATTTATAAATGCAAATGCATCCGTGACATAATTATAACCGCGTAAGCCTTCTCACGACTGTAGCGTCTGTGTGTATATACTATGTATATGTATATACATTATATATATATATATATATATATATATATAATGTATACGTACAGATCAAGCTCACTGGGGAAGACTCGGCGCGTCGGTCGTCGCGTGATGTGTTCTTCCCCAGTAATATGATACGCCGTCATGAATAATAATCCTCGCTGCGAACGAGCCGCGTTATACACTTATACCTGTACCTTACGACTTGCACTGACGGCATTGGTCGCGCTCACCTTATAAACCTTCGCGGCCTCAAGAGTCGCGGCGGCTGATTGCATCGAATAAAATTGCTGTGCTGCGCGCTGTGAAGCTATATATATATATATATGCAACAGAGAATATACGAAGAGAGAGAGAGAGAGAGAGCGAGAGAGAGAGGAAGGGTAGGGTGGTGGCGGGGGGAGGCGGTGGGAGGGAGAAGAGAGAAAAGCTCCCGGGAATTTCGACTCATCGACATTTCGCGCTTTCGCGTCCTGCTGAGACTGTTCCGCAGGAGGAAGAGATTGAAAAGAGGAGCCTCCCGCGGGTTTCGTCAAAATCTCGGAAATGAACTCTCTTAAACTGATTTGCCGCGCGGCTTCTCGTGCCCGTCGTATATGACTATATATACGCGGTAAATGAAATACCGGGGCAAGTGCTCTGTGTCTACTTTTTCGCGCTGTACACTGGAAAGTTCAATAAATTTGATGAGAATTTTCCCGCATTAATTGCGAGTGCGCGTGAAAATATACATTCGAATGTTTAATTTACGCGAGTGATTCGAAAATTTAAATAAAAATTTCGCGCCGCATTCGTGGAATCCGCTTTTTTGGTCTGCATACAGAACTGTCATTAATTTTTCTGCTAGTCTTCTAATTTTTAATTACTGAAAAAACTCATGGCATCAATTTCTTCTGATTCAAAATCTTACTTCAGTACGTTAAATTTTCTTCGGAGAATTTTCAATTTCGTACGATATCCGACAAATTTTGTAAGATACATCTACAATCTTTTATACATATGTGCGAATCCACCAAATATCGGAAACAAGTCGGACGGAAAAATTACAAAATTTGTTTTGAAGGCACACCTACCAGACCTATTTTTCTCGTTCCTTACTCTCTAAATCTAAAACCGCGACAAATTTACTATATCTCATAGTTACATAATATTAACCTCCCAAATAGTGAGATTTTTCGCTATTTACACGGTAGTACAAAAAATATCACTTTACAAATTAGTGAATATTCACTAATTAATATGGTGCATTGTTGTAAAAATTATAATTCGCTATAGTCCGAAATGAATAGGTACTGTTTATGAAATTTTCATTGCGTTTACTATCGAATTATAGTAAATATTCACTGATTCAAACAGTAGAAAGTATTTGCTTTAAATTGTCACTGGAACACTGATTGTCCAGTACGTAATCACTTTAGATAAAGGTGAACTTGAAAAATTATAAAAATTTACTATTTTTTCAATAAGTCATAATTTTAAAAGAAGTGAAATTTTCGGTACTTATACATTTTTAACATCCGAGAAATTCACTATTCAAGTGAAGAATCCACCAGCCAGAAAAAGTGAAATTTTATGGACTTCATCGTTTTGCATCATACGAAAAATTTACTTTTTAATTAGCTAACAACTAACATTTCCGCTAATGTATATTACTACCTAAACATTATTTTTATTCACTATTTGCAATGTTCATATTTACGATTTTAGGTAGTCCTTCTACACTTTTTCAATTGGTTGATTTTTTTAACCTGTGTTTAATCCGTGATTATTCGCTAGTTCGCAGTCATAACTTTTTCAAATTGTTAATACGGACTAAAAAACCGTGAATTTTCACTGCTTCAGATCCAGAGCGAATCAACCTTACCTGCGACCAATCGATTTGTCGCACAAAGAAAAACCCCTTAAAAAAATCCTCGTAATCCCACTTTCCCGCGCGAAATTCGATGCGCGACTGGCTGCGATCAAAGCGAGCATACGCGCGCGAGAATCTCCCATACAGCCGACAAACCATCCGCTCTCGGCGGGCAGGAGACGAGCTGCTCGCACCATACGCACACCCACACATATAATGCGCGCCGCTCTACAGGCGCGAACCGAATTTCACGCTCGTTACTCACTTACGACAAAGCAGTCGCTATATCCTCGCACAGCAGCGGGGCTGTAGGTGCGTCGACGCGCGTAAAGAAACGCCTGCGAGCGCTGTATACTCCTCTATGCAGCGGCGAAACGCGCTGAATGCACGAACACGCGAAAGCGAGAGCGAGACTGCGGCGTAAAGTCGCATTAGCCTCCGGCAAGCTGCGCCGTCGTCGTCGTCGTCCTCGTCGTCGCAATCTTTATAAGCAGCCGCCCTATGAAAGTTCCGCGCCGACGATATAAAGATCCAATCTGTCGCCGGGCGCTCGCAATGACAGCTCCGCGCTTCGAAACGACTCTCGGCTCTCTGTGCGTCGCAAACTATATGTATATATGTACAGCGCGCAATGATGCCGTCTGACCGAGCACATTTGCCCGCCTTTTTTCCGCTTATCACTGCCGAGCGCGAGCTCTTTAAAAAGCTCGAGTGCAACGCTCGCGCGCGAGAGCTTAACCTCCCACCCCCCCCCCCCCTCCGCAAGCTGTGTATATAGATATGTAGAATACACGCACGGACGCTGCCTCTAGCAGAAGCTAAATCGTCCGTCTTGACGCCCGTAAATTTTATTTATAAAATGTGACGAGTCTCCGGGGGTAGAAACCTCTCTCTCTCTCTCTCTATCTCTCTCTCGCTCTCTCTGCTGCAGCGGCGGCGTTATAAACGATAATAGCGCGGAGTGCGAGAGAGAGAGAGAGGGGGTAGTAGATAGGGGGGTAAAGCGGTAGACGCTAATGAATTCATTTGCGAGAGGCAAGAGAGAGAGAGAGAGAGAGCCGGCCGAAATTGCTTAACGAAACGGAAGTCCTCGGCGCGGCATCAGCCTCGCCGGGATATAATTGTGATTCGACAACAAATTTTAATTATCAGACCGCGGACGGCCGCGCGCGAGCGCTCAAATTAATCGTCGAGCATCGCCGCGCCGAGGCTTGCAGAGCCGGCGGTCTGTCTGATCGCCTCGTTGCCGCCGCTATATATATCGCGCGCTCGGAAACTCTCCGCGCGCGAGAGTGTATGTATCTACGTTGATCACGGAAGAATGCACTTTCATCCCTTTGCTTCTATCGCCTCTTTGTAGCCGGGGCGCGGCTGTGCGCTCGACCTATGCGCGCGTTTGCGCGCGGCCGCGGCTATTTTCTTCCCTTTCCTCGTTTGCGGGGGTGGGGGGTGGCGAGGGGGTTGCGTATACATTCCGTGGTACGCCTATCTGAATGTTTCGCGGGCGCGGAGGGCTTTGCGCTGCGTGCGGTGGGAATTTTTAAAGGGGCAAGACGCGATGGTTTGGTGAGAAAATAGATTGATTTTTTTATGGCGATGTTTCAGAATAGTATACTTTATAATATATGCTATTATAATATATGCTATTATAAAGTATACTGTATGTAACATTATAAAGTGTACTGTGTATGTATATAATACGATTAATTTAATATTTACAGTTCTGTGCAAAAGTTCTGATTGTTTGTAAAATATACGAAGTTCATTCCAGTTTTGTAAAATTCTGAATATTCCTTCATAATTAATCTCAACATGATTTTCACAAAAAAGCAAATGTCTTATACTTATAGCCGAGTTCTAGATTTTTTTTTATCTAATGTTAAAGTTAATGCTTTTTCTGTTCTGTATGTAAATAATGACAATTTGTAGAGAATTATAAATTTTATGCTAAATTTGAAAATTGACAAAAATCATTAGAACTGCATCTGAAATATGTATCAGAATAATGGTAACAAAGAGATGATAACATATTGGGTTAGTTTTTTGAAAATAGGAAGTAATGTTGTGGCTCCTGGTACGCAGATGGGAAAAGTATTTCATAAAGTTTAGAATCCAAAACAGATACTATGTAACACACTTTTCGTAGGTAATCCATCAAGATGGATTATTACATGTAAAAATATGTAACACCCGAAAGCTTATGCTGTTGATTAGAATTTATGTCATATTTATGTAACTAATTGCACATTGTATTGACAAGTGTACAGTGAAATGATGGTAACTGCATGCTTATTGTGTTATTTGATTCTAGAGTTCAATGAATAGGGATTTACATTATTAGTTAATTGTGTCTTCCTGACAATTAACTCATGCGAAGTCTGTCCTGAAGTCAATTTGTATTTTTTTAATTTAATCTGTAACTATGACGATTATGGAAATAGTTGATCAAAATAATCAGATGGAGATATTCTGTAAAAAGATTAAATTAATGATAAGCATAAGCCTTCGACAATAATGGGAAGTGTTTAAAATTTTGAAAAGATAGATAATTATGTTCATTAAAAATATTAACTTATTTTACCTTTTTTTAGAAAATCTCCAGAACGTCTTTACCTGTAAAAATAAGTTTTATTAAAACGCAGTCCGCAAATTTTGTATTTAGATGATCAAAACTAAATTCGTGCCCAGTATATGAAAGTTAAGTATAACCCGCAAATTTACCAGTTCATTACAATTTGCATGCCTAATAATTTTTGTTTGTTTCAATCGTTACTCCATAAAAGCTATTCATCCCAAGAAGCAAGTTAATTCTCGTAAAATTTCCATTTAAGACTATAAGTGTAAGTAAAAGTTTCTCCTGTTACCGATTGTATACGACCGATCTTTAAAGTAAATTCCAAAATATATTACCAAATTTCACTGTGAATGACGTTTATATGCGCGCACTATCCTCTGTGCCTGTGTTATTGTTATCGATTGTACGAACTCCGTGAATAGGTGTGTATATATGTATATATACCGGTACAAGCCGTTAGCTCGGGATAATGACGTCCGCTTCTCGGAACAATAGCCATATAAATTTCGTCCGACTGCAGCCATGAATTATATATCCCAAGAGCAGAAGAGTGTGAGAGAATGAGCGAGACACTTTGAGGAGACGACACTTATGTACAAACAAAGACAAGGTGCACACCGTCAAAAGGTACCGATCCTATAATCTGAATAGGTGTCGCGACAGTCGAAAATCTCAAGAATTATAGTATCTAATGCTCTGCTCTGCGTAGCTTTTGATTTTCTCGATACTTACACGTGGATCCCGCACGACAACTTCCAGTCTCGTGCCCGTCGTTCGGAGCAGAAGTGCTCCGAACGATTGATTTACGTTGTGATTTTGTCTACGCTTACAAGTGTTCCAATGCCAAAATAACGATCGAGCGCGGCATCAGTGGAAAGTCGGTGATCTTCGCGTAGGCGTACAGGTATATTGTACGCACTAGACCAAAAAAAAAATCAACCTTAATTTTATCCGGTCCAACCGAAGCGACGAACCGGCGACAATGGCTTACCTCAACCAAACGAGTCCGTACGCCAGCATCCTCTTCCAGGACAAGAACATCCAGCTGAAGCAGGCCGTGACCCGGGGCGACTACCAGCTGGTCGAGAAGTTCCTGGCCGTCGACCGGCTCGACGTCAACTTCAGCTCCGACGGCCAGGAGACGTATATGCACATAGCCATCGCGCGCAACGACTTCGCGATGGTCCGACTGCTGCTGAAATTCCGACCCAACCTGAATCCCATACTCAGTGCGTCGCACGTCTACTCGCCCCTCTGGCTTGCCATGCTCTGCTCCTACAACGACATATTCGAGCTGCTCGTGCGTTCCGGGGCGGACGTGAACGAGGGCCTCGATCCCCACTGCACCTTCGGCGAGTACATCAATTACGGCGGCAAGACGCTGCCGCTGCACGTCGCGGTCGCGCGCAAGCACGAGGCCAAGGTCAAGCTGCTGCTCGACCACGGGGCCGACGTCAACAAGACGGACAGGGAGCTGGAGACGGCGCTCCACGTGAGTTCCACGAAAATTTTATAGTAGTAAAAATAGTAAAATTTTATAGTTTATAAGTATGCGCGCGGGAAATTCCGCGAAAAATATTCGGATAATTCTTCTTCTGTAGGATGTGGAGAATATACGGAAAAAATTGCGTCTCCAAGAAAACGGTCGGAATTGATGAAATTTAAACAGCGAAAAATGTTTTCTTTTACATACTGTATAAACATACTGTACTGCGAATTATTCTCGAGAACCTAAGTGTTTCTTGTACATTATATTCGCTGTTTAGTAAGTAAAGAGAGCTTAAATTTGTTGTTAGATTGGGAGTTATTGACAATTCAGCAATTTTATTAATTTTTCAAAAATCGTGACCTTGCTAAATCGAAAAATTACTCTTACCAATGTTTTAGAAAATGCATAGTTTTTCAATGAAAAATTTATCAATGTTTTCACGAGAAATTTTCACTTAAGGTACCGTTACCATGATTAAGTGCCAATAACTCGCAATCCAACAATCTGATTTTAATTTTTTATAATTTAATTTGAATTTTTTTATAAATTAATTACACGTTCGTTTTCATGGGAACACAACTTTTTCGTATTCTATATATCCTATAGGAGACGAAAAACGCTGTCCCTCAGGTGTAGCACAAATTTATTATTTTTAATTTGCCAACCGCACTCTCGAAATCTAAAACAGTAAAAATTCACTGTTTTGTAGTCCATATCAATTCGAAGAAGTTATAATAGTTTAAACGGGTTAAAAAAATGAAGCAATTGAAAAAGTGTAGAAGGACTATCTAAAATTGTAAATATGAACATTGCAAATAGTGATTATAAACATTGCAAATAGTAAATAAAAATAATATTTGGGTAGCAATGTACATTAGCTGAATAGTGAAATACTTTCTACTGTTTGAATCAGTAAATATTTACTAATTCGATAGTAAACACAATGAGATGAGCAACACGATAACTCATTTCATAAACAGTGACTATTTACTGCGTACTATAGCGAATTATAATTTTTACAACAATGCACCATATTAATTAGTGAACATTTCCGATAACTCTTAAAGGATGAGAAAAAAAAGTTAGTGAACATTCACTAATTTGTAAAACGATATTTTTTGTACTACGTGCAAATAGTGAAAATTTTCACTATTTGGAAGGTCAATATTATTTAACTACGAGAAACAGTAAATTTGTTTCAGATTTAGAGAGCAATTATCTGAATATTTCCGGCAGAATTTCCCATCGTATAATTGCACTTTCCGTAACGACACGACGCTCTTTTTTTCCCCGCTCCGCCCAGTGCGCCCTGAGTCACGAGTACGTGACGATCGCGCGTCTCCTCGTCAACAGAGGTGCGAGCATCGAGTCCCTCAACAGGGAGGGCATGACTCCCTTTCACTCCGCCCTGGTCACGGGCAACAGCAAGGTCGTGCAGCTGATGATCGACTTCGGCTGCAACGTGGCGGCCGTCGACGGCAACGGCAAAACGGCACTTCACTTCGTCGCCGAGGCGAAGGAGGAGAACGTCCCGCTGGCCGAGAAGCTCGTCGAACTCGGCATATCGATCAATCGGCCGGAGAACGCCTGCGGACTGCTGCCGCTGCACGTCGCCCTTCTCACCGGCAAGAATAAACTGGTATGTAAATCACGGGATTTCCCTCGTATACGATCGATTCTCCTTAAAAAAATGTACTTTTTTCACACCCAGTCGTAAACTTTATTCTCTAATAATGTAATGTTAAATAATATAATAATATTAATAATAATATAATAATATAATGTTCCTCTGCACTTTTGATGACTATCTTGCGTCCTACAGAAGAAAGCCTGATCGGTCCGAAACCTCTATAAAGTTTTAAAATTAGTATATTACGATACTAGTGACATAAGTCGTACTTTACGGCACGACGTGTATAACCGCACGAGCGTAGTGAGTGAGGTTAGAGTCGTCCTATTAGTATCGTACGATATTTTATAGTACAGACTAGCATAAATCCGCTGCCGCGGCTATCCGCTCGCTATACGCTCGTGTGCTAACCTCACGGTGCCATAATCGACTGTTTATGCCACGGATAGCCGTGGCAGCGGATTTATGCTAGTCTGTGCTATAAAATATCGTACGATACTAATAGCATAACCCGTTCTTCACGGCACGACTCTAACCTCACTCGCTACGCTCGTGCGGTTATACACGTCGTGCCGTAAAGTACGACTTATGCCACTAGTACCGTAATATGCTATTTTGATGTCTGGGCCCCCGAAAAATGCATTCTTTAGAAGAATTGGTCGCAAACTTAACTCTACCGAAGTCTCACACATATACACACACACAGACACACACACACACACACACACACACGCATTCTGTAAAACGCCATTGTTACCAATTTCCAGGCGAGATTCCTGGTGGAGCAGGGCAGCGACGTGAACGCGAGAGTACAGGGCGGCTTCCACTCGCTCTGCCTCGCCGTGATCTGCGGCGATCCGGAGATCCTGCGCTTTCTCATCAGCCGAGGCGCCGACGTGAACGGGGCGACGGACACGGGGGAAACGGCGCTGCATCGGGCCGCGCGGGTCGAGTCGACCGGCAAGATCGAGCTTCTGCTGGAGCGGGGCGCCGACGTGAACGCGAGGGACCGGAGCGGCCGAACCGCTCTCACCTGGATGCGGAACAAGTGCGGCAAGGCGGCGATGGCGCTGGTCAAGCATCTGGCCAAGCTCAAGGCCGAGGGTGCGCACCTCGACGCCGACTCGCTCCAGACGATCTGGAAGTACGAGTTTCTGCGGATACACTTCGAGCAGTGCTACAAGGAGAGCCTGTACATCGTGAACAAGCGCTTCTACTACGATTACACGCTGCGCGACCTGCTGTACGAGAGCGACGAGAAGCTGGCCGTTTACGCGAGGAACGAGAGCTTCGTGCGCGCCTTCAAGTCCATCGACTTTCAGGCGATGCTGCCGAATTACGAGAAGCAGATCCTGGCGAAATTCGGCAAGGCCGAGCGCATGAAGGAGGTGTTCTTCGCCATGGAGAAGTACGTGGACGCGTCGTTCGGCTACTCGCTGCCGCCGCCCGTTGTCCGAGGGATCGTCAAGTTCTTGAAGCAGCAGGACTTGCCGTTTCTGGCGGAGTACATGGCGCAGGAAGAGCGTGGAAGCGAATAGCGGCGTTTAGCAAACGATTGATTGATTTAGATAGACGTTTTTACAATTTCTTTTTTTTTGTGTTCATACACATTTTAACTGCACGGTTCGTATTGAACAAGGTATTGAATAAACGACGACTCTGGTATCACTTTTGATGGAAGAATATGTTAAACAATTTGAACTCGCGAGATAATTTGTAAATACGGCTTGTTCCTGTTGACTATAGTGCAATTTCTTCTGATAAGCATGACCTCGAGACAATTGAAAATTCAATTTCGGCGCCACCAACTTTTGTATTTATCTTTTTAAATATCTTCTTAGGCGCGGCCTTTGAATTTTCAATCGACTGCGACGTCAATTGCAACGCAAGACCGTATACAATAATGAATGAAACTTATACGTGCCAATTTTAACGTGGCTTACAGAGTTAAAAGCAAATAATTAATGAACGTTAAGACAAACGTTTTTATACTTTTATACAAGCTTGACGAAGCAAGTGGACTTTCTAAAATTTTTCAAATAAATCTAATTCATGGCATACGCAACGTCTCTTATCAATTCACCAAAAAACTTTTTCTCTCTTCCCAAAAAAAAAACCATCTCGAGGAAGAATCGACGCGCCATCGAGTCACTCCGTACATTTTTCACGCAACAGCCAGGGGGTGGCGGGCCCTGTATACAGAGAAACAGAAAAGAAAAAAAAACGAATCCGTCAGCGCGCCTCGAAAGAGTCCGTCTCTCCCTCGGCGTATCCCGCGCGCGCGAGGAGCTCATCTGGCTCTCACAATGCGGCCACTCTTATTTTACATTATACAGCGAAATCGCGATGAAAAGGTCAAGCGACTTCCACGCACGTGCTGCCGAACACGCGAAAAAAGAAAAGAGAAGGAACGAGAGAAGTTCCAACGACAATCGCGCGCGCTTTCGGCCTCGTTTCTTTTTTCTTCCTACATAACACACGCGCATATATAGACATATGCGCTCGACAGGTATATATAATATATATATAGAGAGAGAGAGAGCCCGACTACACAGGATTCGGAAAAGGGGGAGGGGGGAGGGGTCGGCGCTTTAACGGCGCTGGGCTTTCAACTCTCCATACATCATTTGCATAAAGCGCCGACGTTTTCGCCCCCCCCCCTTCCCCGGCCCCCGCGTGTGTCCCGACGTCTGAACGTCAGAAACGTCAAGACAGCGCAGCGCAGCGGCAAAGTGCCTAATATATATACGCGCGCGGAGGAGCCGCTGTGTACGGGGACGGTGTATGGAAGGATATGAAGGTAACGGTGCTACGAGCAAAAAAAAAAAAAATTGGGCATCACTTCTCTCTCTGTCGCGATATAAACGTCGACGCAGTGCATGCGAGGCAAATAAGCGCTTCTCTCTCTCTCTCTCTCGCTCGCTAGTCTCCTGGAATATAATACATATATATGTATAGGACACGAGAGTGACGCGCAGGAAGCGATATAACAGTCGGGCGGTGGGCGGGGGAGGGTGGGAGGAAGCCAGAAGCCGTCGCATTAGCCCTTAACGACCTTTTAGCGAGCCGAGTTTTTCCCGGCAGGCAAAAGCTCTCTCTCTCTCTCTCTCTCTCTCTCTCTCCTTTTGCACTGCGGCCAGTTGCCGAGATTATACAGCTTGCTCTCTCTCTCTCTCCTCCTTGTCGTCAACTCAGCGTCTCTTAATGTCGACTTCTTCCGGGTATCTCTCGCTCTCTGCGTGTCTCCCTCCTCTCTCTCTCTCTCTCTCTCTCTGACTTTTCGAGCAGCAGCGGCAGCGGCAGCGCAGCAGCAGCTTCTTGCGCGGCGAACCGAGTGGCTCGGTTAACCTGCCGGAGCTTTCCTTGTTAAACGCTTTTTACGCCCCGAGCTCATCACCAGCGCGCGCGCGCCGAGGGATGTAAATTTCGACGCCGTTTCGCTTTCATAAAGCGAGAGAGAGAGAGAGAGAGAGCTTGCTATTCATTGTCCTCGTCGCTGTCGCCGTCGCCGCTGCCTGTAGGAGAGAGCTTTCTTGTCTCTCTCGCTCTCTCTCACTGCGGGCCTTGAAAAAAATTACGTCGTTAACGCGGATGTGTGCAGCGCGCGCTCGCTGTACTCGAAAAAAGAGCGGCGCTGCGCTTTTCAAGCGATAGCTCTTTCTACCCCAACCCCACCCCCCCTTCCCGTACCCGCTTGGCTCTCTCTCTCTCTCTCTCTCTCTCTCTCTTTGCGTATATAGAGGTGTCTATAGGTATATTCAGCGCGTAGACTTGGAGCGGAAGCAGAGCAAGTGGAAGACACGCGGAGAGGGCGAGAAGCTGCAGCAGTGCTGCGCCGTGCTTGGCTTTGCGCTCGTTGGAATTTTTTTCTTCCGGCCGCGTTGCGTCCCGGTATACGTATATATACATAAGCGATGTAGATACAAGTTCTTTAAATTCAAAGAGAATTTGAATATCTCGTGCGGCTGCGTTTCTCTATATCTCTCTATCCTGGGCTCCTCTCTTTCTCTATCGCTCTCTCCGCGCTCGGCTTGAAAAGAAAATTATGGAGCTGTTTGCTCGGTATTACGCGCGCGCGCTCGAAATTATTCTAGCGATTTTCCGAGTTCCGAAATTTTTTCTTTTCTTTCCTTTTTTTCAGCGCTTCAATTCCGCGTATATTTCTGCGCGGTGGGGATGGAGGGGGGGGGGGAGGCTATGAGCGCTCGACAAAAATGGTTATGTAATTTTTCGCAAATTAAGTCTAATATATCGTCGAAGAAATTATTGGTGGCTGCACAAACAGAATTTCAAATGCGACTCCCTGAATTATGAGAGCGAAAAAATAGAATTTATTTTACACGCGCGAAAAGTACTTGGGAGGGTAGAGCGGGCTTTGTATGAGTCAACTGAAAATTTGAATTTCCCGCCAAAACGCGGTAGACGGAAGAGTTTTGTTATTCACTTGAAACTGATTGTACAGACGTGGCATTAAAATAACACGTGAGATGTACTATACACTTTAATTATTTTAAGTTTCAAGCTTGGATTTCAAAATAATCACAAGATATTCAAAGCTTCTTCGCGTCAAGCGCGTTCTAAAATTTAAACTGAAAATTTTTCTGCATACAGGAAGAGGGCAAACATCTCGCTCTTATTACGATACAAATTTTTACAAGCGAGCCAGCGCCTTTTTCATCATCTGCACATCGCGACCGTACGCAAAAATCGTATAATTCTCAATTGACTCGCTGACGACATATCGGCCGTCCCCTCTGAAATAAAATCAATTGCTTTCAATTAAGCTTATTTCCATCGGATCCAGAAATTATTGCTCTCCCCCCCACCCCCACCCTCGCGCATAAAAAACCGTCCGAATCGCAGCTACGCAGAGTCGTTACGTCATTCCATTTGCATAGAGCTTGTAAAAAACTCGTCGTACAAAACCGCGCGCTGCTCTCGGTCGAGCATTCGTAATGAAATCGCAATCGTGTGAAATCGCGTCGACGTTCGCCAGTTCGAGAGTAGGGAGGGTCGTCGTCGTCGTCGCCGTCGCCGCCACACCGCATCAATTCAGCGCCCAGTCCTCGGGTTCGCCGACGACCGAAAAAAGGAAAGGAGAGCGCAAAATCAGAGCGCAAGGGAGTCCCTCCGTACAGATGTATATATACGTATAGCCGTAGTAGGAGAAAAAGGGCGGCAACGGCGCGCGCAGGTGAAGCGGAAAGCTCGCGGGGCACTCGCTCGAGATCGCCGGCTCGATAAAATATCCAATTTAAAGTTTCATCGTAATTTCACGATTCTTGGAAGTAAATTAATAGTATTATCTGCGCCCGCACCTCTGGCAGCTCGTACAGTAGCCGATCGCGGCCGAAGGGAAGGGGGGGGGGGGTCGGGGAGGAGGTGGGTCTAACTTGGAAAATAAGCAGGACTATTACTCATTATAGCCGGCGGCTCGACCGCTTATCGGATATATATTCTTCTTCTTCGTCCTCCTCCTCCACCTCGCCCTCGTCGTCGTCGTCGCCGTCATCCTCGTCCTCCCGAAAAGTCCCCATATAGCCGCGGAGAGAGAAACGATCGTATAGGCCGCGATCGTTTGGCTGACGCGCCCGACCACGTAGCTATATAGGTATACAGATGTGTAACCCGGGGATGGAGGAACGAGAGAATCTTACTTTCGTGCCCGGCGCGCGCGCAGCGTTTTATTACGTCGGCCGACAGAGAGAGAGAGAGAACTCTTAATTGATTCGGCAAAGTCGAGAGGGAGGGGGGGATATATCTATCCCCGATGAGGAGAGACTGTACGGCATTAGGGTGAGCTTCACTTCTCATCGATTAGAGTTTTAAGCGCGCCTATCCTACCGCGCGATCCCGACACTATAAAACTCGAATTACGCTGAGAAAGAGAGAGGGGGGGGGGAGAGAGAGATCCCCAAAACTCGCCTATACGCTTTTTCTGCTTTATTTTAATGTCTAGAGGCGAGAGAGAAAGAGAGAGAGAGAGGCTTTAATTTAATCGACGCGGGGATGTTGTGTAATGCGATTAAGAATATATGCGTTTACGCGTGTGTGTACCCCGCCGTTGTTATTAACGAGTAATAAATTTTATGCATAATTATGCATGCATAATAAATAATTAATGTAATTTGCGTAAAACTGTTGCGCGCATTAAATAGATATAAAATGTATATAACTGAAAATTATTCTGCGTAAAGTCGGCTTATATTCCAATATATATTATTTAAAAAGTGCGAAAAAAGTCGAATAGGGAACGCGGCGTTAATCTCGTCGTATACACTTTTGTCCCGCGAGTCTTGAGTTAATTTCGAAGATATTTTTACTTTTATTAATAGCGAGATATACACTCGCGATAATTATATGTACTGCAATGGGTACGTAAATGTAAAATTCAACGTAAGTGCACTTCGCGTATTTGCTTTGATTATCGCGAATTTATCCCAACTGATTTTATTGCAGATTCAATCGTATATTTTCCCGGGAAAATTGTTTTATCGCGAAAGCATATAATTACGCGTGAATACTAACGAAAAACGCAGCGATTTGGGAAAATCCGAGTGAAATTAATTCTTTTCGCGAGAGAGCAAAAGAGAGAGCGGGGTATACAGTGCCTGTACGAAACGAGGGATTGGGATAGAGAGTCGGTCCTCGTTGTAAAACACACAAGTCACAGACAGACCATCTCTAGTACAATATATGGCTTGGATTTGTAATTGTTATCGTCCCTGTGTGTGTAGCCTTTTACCTTTTTTAACCCACTTTTTCGAGGACGCTACTTCAAATCTATCTTGTGCAGGATCTCCAAACCGACTCCACGGAGGCCGGAAATTATGCCGGTCAATTTATTTTTCCAGCCCGCGTTCTCTTCATGAAAATTCCAACTTAGAAAATTAATCGACAAACACAATGCTAGTTTATTGCGAAAAAATATCCGACTTGGCGCAGAGTTTGGGGTGGGAAGCCTTTTTCTGGTTTCTCAATGCGCAATTCATCCGGTATGGATAATTTAAACTAATATAATTTATTTTTAAAATATTAGTTATGTATAGTATTCGTGCAAAACTTCTCCTTCAGTCTAAGTACAGGGCTATATCACTGCAAAGTTTAAACAAAAATAATAGCTGTCGCAAGATGTCTGGCAGATCTGAAACAGAAATTAATTTACTGCAATTGCAATAGCGTGTTACACGCTTAAACATTTAATTAAAAGTTTGAGATTATGAGAAAATTTATACTGGAAAGTAACGAGAAATTTTAGTCCCTTATATATATCAAAGATTTCTTTAGTTTAAAAGGAAAATCTTCTTGACAGAAGAGAGTCATTTAAGTTCTTCCATCTTCATTAACAACCACCACCCACCAAAAAGTATTGTAAAAGGAATTATTTAAATAACTATATTGAGATGATTGTACTTATGAAATTAAGAATATGATTTTGCATTTTTTGGAAATTATTTTCCGTTGTAAGATGGACGTTCTAGAGTATTAATAGATAATTGTAGATTTGAATGATGTATGCTTTTAATTCTGCTATTTAACAAAAATATAGGTAATACTTATAAAATCGCACTTTTATAAAATATTCAATAACATACAAATAACCGTAAGTACCACCGTACCTCATTAGCAGATTTAAATTAAGTCGATACCTTTTCGATTATAAATTTGCTTCAAACATTAAATGCGCATATGAAGTAAATACATTTATATTTTGCTATAATTTTACGTCTTTTTCGGCTAATTCATTCGGCAAGTATAAAAGATACAAAAAGCAACGGATATCAACGAATCACCGGATTTTAATTTCAATTTTACCGAGCAAAATCGCCAATATCAAATTTTCGCGTTATTCCGACAACAATTTCGCAAAATCGCAAATATATCAGCGAACAAAGAGCACAACCTTCCTCCCACCCCACAAACACAGGAAGCGCGAGATTTAAAATCCTCGGAGATTAAAAATTTGCAACGAAAATTTCGCCGTAACTGAGCCATAAAATCAGCCTCGATATATTTCTCGGCCGCGAAATTTCGACGAGGCCGGGCCCCGGGCTGGATTAAAAAAAAACGCAAAACCTCCTCTCAACGATCCATTTCCGATCGAGCATCTTCCCGCGTCTCTCTCACTCTCTCACTCTCTCTCTCTCTCTCTCTCTTGCCTGGCGGAACGGCTTCTCGTTCGCCTAAACGTCTCCTCCGTCTCGAAAGTAGCATTATTATGAGCACGCTATGAAATTCCAAGTTTATGCAGATAAGACGGCCCTCTCCCGAAATAGCCCTTGAAATCTGCGGCTACCGCGCGCACGTATACCTGTATATAACGGCGACGAGACGAGCCGGGGCTCTGTGTAGAGGAGCGCGCGCGCGCGCGTCTCCCTCATGGCTTCGCTCGCGCGCACGGGGAATTAGCATAGAGTGTTTTCGCGTTTACACAGAGAGGGGAGGGGGTGAGGTAGAGAGAGAAAGGGAGAATATATATATGTATAATATGTATATATATATACATACGTATATATACGACGAGGCGAAAATTTAAACGGTCCGCCGAAAGGAATACATAAGTGCATAGACGAGCGATAGCCGCTCGCGCGTCTTATCTAATGTAAATCTCTTCCGGACGGAAGCCCTACGAGAGAGGGCGAGAGGAGGGGAGAGGGTGGCAACCCCTAGCACGTACGCAAGCTAAGTATTCTATCTCCCTCTCTCTCTCTCTCTCTCTCTCTCTCTCGTCGGGGGGCGGCTACTCTGTTTGCCCGCGCGAGTAATTAGACCTTTTGCATAATGGATCGTGGTCGCATAACCAGAGATAAACTCCGTGATATCGTAATTCAAGGAAGAGTCAAAAAGGGGGTGGGAGAGGGTGGCGCACCCCTCCGCGTCGACTTTGCTTTCCTTTGGCCGCGCGCGCGCGCGCGACGAGCCTTATTTAGCTCTGATTTCGTCCTTCCTCTAATACGTACACATCACGATAGCTTCGAGAGGCTCTCTATATACTATATATACTACTATATATGTGGCTCTGTACATCCGCGCTCAATCTTCTCTTTCGTCGTGCGCTCCGATCGGGCATATATAGCTTTCTGTTTAGCCTGTATAATTTATCGAGCTCCTGCCGCTATATAATGCAGATTAACCGACTTTTAATTGCTTGATGCATGCACGCGCCCGTACGGCCGCTCTCTATATATATAATACTCATTCGTAGAACGAAGGAATTTTAATACAGCGGTGTATTACCATTGGGCGTATAAGTGGGCTGATTGTCGTTGCGAAATTTATGCTTCTCGTTATGCGCGGCGCGCACACACACACACACCTGAATACCGGGGAATTTATCATTTGTTTCTTACGGGAATAAATAGTCCGGAAATTTGTGGGCGAACTCGTTGATTTGCGTTTGCGGGATAATGTAGTGTGAAAAAGTTAATCGGGTTTTATATATACAATGTGCATCGATCGTAATGAGCCAAATCGCGTTTATAAACAAAAATAAAGGTATAAATTTGGACAATTTTGGTAAGCGACGCGCTGTAACGGCAAAATTAATGATTAATAAATTTAAATTGATAAACGAGTGAACTTTACGATTTATTTAGTTTTCTTTTCAGCCGAAACGACGAAAATCCAGCGTGAAATAATCCTCGAAAAACGTAAGTTTAACACCGAGAATTCCGAGAGGGTATTTTCCACAAGGGCTGACCTGATAAAGGATACACCTCGCCGTCGGCAAAGCACCTTGGAAATGGAGCACACCCACATATATATATATGCACACACTATATACGTACCACCCATTGTATTTGGCGAGGCGGTCAAAACGCTAAAGGGCGAACCGAAAGAGTTCGATTCGGTTTAGCATGGAAAAGTATGGCAGAAGAATGAAACGGGGCAGCGGGAACGAAACCCACGTAAAAAGTTTGTAACTTTTCTGGGAAAGGTATATAGAAAATCTGCGCTCGAAGCGGACAAAAGAGCCGCGCGCGCGAGCGCTGTATAAGCGTCGCTCGCGCGCATATCGCGTGACCGAAATGATTCTTCGCTGATCGGATCGTTAGATATAGTGAAGGAATTATGCCGGTCAAGGATCGCTCCGACCACTGACCGACTTGATGGAGACCGCAAAGTACACGAAGCTATGTATATATGTATACACCGCCAGAAGTCATCAGCCCGAGTCTTCTATCCTCCCGCAGCAGTTCGCGTGTATATATGTATATATAACAATGCACTGCATCGCCGCGTCGACGACTTGCGGGCGCCCCAAGACCGATCTGTCGACCGATTCCTCGCCCGGGAAATACTCGTCGTATATATATGCAGTTTCCCGTCGCTGTTTCAAGTTCATATATATATAGCTTTCGCCGAGCGCTTCTCCGAGTCGATTCGAATGTATACGCGCGCGGCCACTTGTGCAATTTAATCGAAACACAATATTTAACGAATGGGCCGGAACGTGTGTGCGATATACGCGCCACTCGATGCAGCGGCTTCTCGAGATACAGAATTGGAGCAGTGTGCTATATACATGCGCACACGTACGAATTCGTATACACAGTTATAATCGTATGCGATGACGTGCCGAGAGCTTTATCATGAGGCGCATGACTGACCCGATATGGAATACGATGCAAAGTTCTCGTACTGTAATTACTCCCCCCCCCCCCCGCACCACCGTCGCACACGAAGCAAATCGCGTATAAGAAATATTAAAGCTGCAGTCAGCGGAGTCAGGATAGCAAACAAACAAGGATTGTTTGCTTCCCCCCTCAACCCCTCCCTCCCTCCCTCCGCACCCCCGAAAGCTCGGCAGAGGCTGCGGGAAAAAGTTTCCCCGGGCGACGTGACGTCGCATGCGAAACAAGAAAGTAAACGAAGCTCGGAGCGATTATAGAGCTTGCAGCGAAGCGACTCGCGAGTACCGCTGAGGAGGGGGGGGGGGGTGGTGAGTATAGAGGGCGAAGGCGAGCGGCTCACGCAGGTACAGAGCGGCCGACAACGCGCCTTGCACCAGGTATACCCACATGTAGTCGCGCGCGGGTATGCACACGCGCGCCGATTTCCAAGTCACTCTCGACGCGCGCGCGCGCGCAATTACGTGTCATTATGGAAAACGAGGCTGGTACACACTATATATGTGCCGCCGCCGCCGCCGCTGGATATTTCGATCGCTACTATACACCCCTTGGCCCCGCACACGCGAACGCAAGTCTCTCTCTCCTCCCCCTCCTCAAGAAGCCTCGGCAAAAGCGATTACCAACCACTTAACAAGTTAGCTGCTCTCTCGGGCTGCAGCCGCGACTTCGGGATTACGGCCCTCTCGTGTCTCTCTCTCTCTCTCTCTCTCTCGCTCCTCTACACCGAAATTTTAAGCCGCAGCTCAAGCGCGCGTATTAAAGTCGTCCTCCTCGCGCAGAGCGCTGCACACACTCGGCTACTGTATGCGCGTGTGTTTCTCGACGCGACGAGAGACTCGATCGCTTTGCGCGCGTCTCCTGCAGTGCTCTATCCTCTCTCTCTCTCTCTCTCTGGGGCTGCTGCAGCGAGCGTCGACAATGCTTGTCGGCTTGTCGACCTCGGCGAGATATATATATATATATATGTGTGTGTGTGTGTGCGGGCTACAATTAGAGCCGCGAGTGGTGCGCGTGACTCTCTCTCTCTCTCTCTTTCTCTCTCTCTCGCTCTGTGTAGCTCGCGAGCTTTCGCGCGATGATCGATGCGAGGCGCAGCTCTTGTCTGCGAGGATCTATTCGTCGCTAGGGTGGAGACGACAACGACGACGAGGATGGCGGTATAATAATGCGAGGCTACTTTATACTGCGAGCTGGCGCTTGGCGTTTTTTGGTTGGAGGATTTTGTCGTATTTGTTATTTTTTAGGGTGGGGGGGGGAATTTAAATAATAATAATTAAATTTAAATAATTGTGAAAATTTAAAGCTTTGGGGAAAGACGACATAATTCGTAAAGATTTTCTGTAGTTACGTATGTTGGCCTGCATGACCTGTTTTCCGCTAGCGTTATGCACGAGGTTATGCACTTTCGATTACTTGGTGGATTGTGCACTGCGCGAGAATGAATATTCATCTATTTCACTGAAATTAACGGTTTAGTTCTTATTATTTCGATTTTTTTCACTATGTATGGATAATCGCTGTTACACATCGTCGCTGTAATACCTAGATCGAAAAGACGTAATCTTCAATCATATCGTGGATGAAAATTTGAGAATAGCGCACGATTTTTCTGCAAGAAGCGTTATTCACAATAACTTAAAAAAAAAACCAAATGTAGTAAGAAGAAAGCATATTTTTAAAAAACTTAAAAATATTTGGCCCTTCTAAAACACCCTAACGAATGACTAGAGTCAGTTCTCCACAGAATGAACGATCTGTTCAGAAAAAAAGAAATCTGCAACTTACTACACTTCATACGAACTCCGAGACGAAGCATTAATTACCTTCTACACCGCTCGCAATATTTCAATTGTGCGTATCGTTGAATCGCCGATTCGAGAGCAGTACGCGCTCGATACCCGAGATAAGAGCAACAATTTTTCCTAGACCCGCAGTTAACGCAGGCATATTGTACACAAACGCACTTGCACACAGGAAGGAAATATTGAGGCCACGGAAAAGGAAAGAAAGTGGGGCGTAAGCTCGGCAAAGCTGCGCAGCGCGCGCGCGCTCACTGATGAAATTTTCCAGATTCCCTCGTGAAAAAGCAAGTTTAAATAAGGAAACTCCAAAATCACCCTAAGCAAGTTTGCAAGGGCTTATTAAGCTAAGGTGAATGCCAAGATTATGAAGGTCTTCTATCAGCAGCGCCGGCATCGCGGAGGGTGGGGGGGGGGCAGAGGGGGTGAGTGTAGCACACGCCCCCGGTATTACGTGTATAACGGCGCAGCAGAGCCGATGTTTCGAGAGAGAGATAGAGAGAGAGAGGGAAAGCCGCCCGCAGCAGCTTTTACCCGAGCGAAGAGTAGCTCGTGCCTATATAAAGCTTCTCTCGCGTAAATATATATATATATATATATATAGTCCCACTGGCCTTCGATATGAGAGTCTTAGTATCCGCTTATAGAAATGGTCGGCTGTAATTAGCGCGTTTCGGAGGTGAAGGTGGGGAGAAACAATTTTGCGCTCGAGTCCTTACCATATCCCCTCCTCCCTCCCTCACCCCCGTACAAGGTCCGCATTATACATATATAGAATTGGATTAATGCGAGAGACAGAGAGAGAGAGAGAGAGACGGCGCTTAATATCCGTTGACCGAGTATAATCGTCGCCGCAAGAGTGGCAAGCCGAATGGGCAATGAAGTCGCGCGCAAGTGGCCCGACGTCCCCATCGACTACTAATTGCCGAGTAGTATGCGCGCACCTGCTCTAGGGGATGGGCTACTGCCGCTGCCGCTGCCGCTGCTGCGAGGTATATATACGCGCTGGGCCTTGCGCGTCCCTGTTAAGAATTCATCGGCTCTCGTGGAGATAAGTGCCCGGACCGCCCTGGGATTTCTAAGAAGAAATTGATGAGCTGCCAGAGAGAGAGAGAGAGAGAGGCTCCTTGTATAATTACATGCATTATGAAAACTTACCGCCGAAGATGAGCTGTAATTACTTTGGATGCGGCGAGTTGGCTGTATCGGTATTGCTGGCTGGACTGCTGCAGGATTGCGTATACGCGTAGACGTCGCGGAGGCGATGCGGTGAGAATCGCTGCGTTTTGGTTCTTTGAGAGGAATTTTCAGCGATGCTCCGCGAACTCGATTTGTCCTGGAGAAAAGGTGAAACCGTTGGCAAGCAAATAAATTGTCCGATTGCCTGTCAAAATTTAATCAATCAAAATTTGTAACAATTTTCGAAAGTAGTTTACACGAATTTTATGAAAGTACTTTATTGAACTAGAAATTTACCACTTAGATGGAAGCATAAGCTAAATAAAACACACTTTTTTTGTCCTACATCCGGTACAGTTAATGGCACTATCACTTAAAAATATTAATAGTTCGAATGGAATTAAATTTATGGCAACATTAAAAATTTACAATTGGCAATTTAAATGATGAAAGGAATGAAAGATCCTGCGGAAAATGAAATATTCTAATAATACATATTAGATTCTACGAGTAATAAAATCTATAAAAATCTTTTGTTATTCCTTATGCAATTTTGATAAGACGATCGATTGCTATTACCAGAGTGCGAGTGCATATTACCATTTGCAAGGGTCGTGGCATTTTTAAATTAATTTTAGTTTACGACCACGTAACGGCTGGACACATATTAAATACACTAATAACAATAGTCTATGAAATTCTTGATATTATGCATATACGACCATAACTGCGTGTACGCGATGAATATTTTAATTTCGATAAATTGCTTTAATTGCCTTGATTTTGAGTCTTATACGACTTAAAAAAAGAAATCAAAACGATAGTTAAGAACTAAAGTATAACGATCAAGACACATTTCCGTACGTCCGTTCATACAAATTTACACCTGAATTTTTTTTAAGGCTGTAAATCAAAATGTAAACGATCTATGATCTGTCACGTATATTTACGTATACGACCAATTCACCTTAAAAAATGTACTTTTCGGCGGTCCAGAAATCGAAAATTTTTTTTAAAGCTAGAGGTTTCGGACCGATTAGGCTGCAAATATGAAACATGAGAATTTAACATGGTGAGGTATACGGAGAAAAAAAGAAAATCAGCTATTCGATTTTTATTTATTTTGTTTTTTTTTTAACGGACATAACTTTTGATCCCAGCATTCTATCTGGGCATATTTATTTAAATGAAATCTCTACTGTTGTACTTTATTGCAGTGCAATTTGATATTTTATTTGTGCTTCGGGAACATTCGTAGTTGTTATTATTCCAGTATTTTGACACATTAATTTTTTGTAAAAAAACGCAAAATGGCTCAGAAATATGGTTACTATACTAACTTTTTCCATGTTCCTCTGCTCTTTTGACTATCTTTCGGCTTATATAGAAGAAAGTCTTATCGGTCCCAAACCTCTAGCTATCAAAAAAAAAATTTCGATTTCTCCACCCCCGCAAAGTGCATTTTTTTAAGGAGAATTGGTCATATATGCACTCAACAATCAGAAAGTTAATTTTCGGTTAAATTTAAAGGACACCCCTTGTACCGAATTACTTGGACACTTCTCAACAGGATACCAGCCTTTCATCTTATTTTAATGTCGACGCTTGCGTCTCTCTTTTGCTGTGCCATCTCTTTAAAGCCATTTGCTTCCTAATAAGTAAAGCGCATAATCGCACAAAATATGCACAAACTCTTACCCCTTTCGGGTCGCTCCACTTTCTCACCGGCTATTTTACATTTAGCGCAGAAGTCGTCGACATGACCTTCCCTCCCGCTTTGTATACCCACGAAATATCAATTACTCCGCAATAATGTACGTACGAACTATTTAAATGTATACACTCGTTGAAAGAACCAATAAATCTTGTTAGAGATTATCGTTGCCGACAAATCCGTTTAATTACTAATCCGCGCAAGATATACGTAATTTTAGCTGACGACGTTAATAAAGATTGATGATTCCATCGCTGGCATGCGTGTGTTACACAAAATTGTAACAAGAATGTGAAATTATTTAGCTCAGAAAACTTGTTCGAGTATAATTCACGAAAATTCGCCAAAAAATGAAAACGCATTGGCAAAATAAAAAATATATACATAGACCAATTAAGTTTCCCGCTGTTCAGCTGTCCTGCCCAATAACTCTTAAGGCACAGCTCAATCCGCTGCTGTACGCAGTTCAAAGTAAGTAAAATTTTATGACCTCAAAATTTTATTAAATTTTACCACGACATAATTTAAGTTTATGCATCTCCGCCGCTATCCACGTATATATAGATACACGATGTACCGCAATTTTTACAGATACATTTCTCTCTACTGGTGTATATATACGCGTGCAATCTTATTACCGTACGGCTCGTCCTCTCCTTTTCACAGGCTGTCTCCGCGCGCGGGAAACTTCATTTAAACTTTGAATCCTTCGGATTTTCATTGCGATTCCGCTCCGCAACTTTGCAGATATAACGTAAGATTCATTTTTCCCCCGATGCGACGAGTGGCCCCGCGCGATTCCAAATAGACGATATGATTATTCATAGCTATAAAGCCACGTGGTTACGACTCTCTCTCTCTCTCTCTCTCTCTCTCTCTCTTTCTCCGAACGATGCTTATTAAAGTCATTTTCCTTAAGATGACTTCCTCGCCCGCCCCTCCGGCCACTTTTCTCTCTCTTCCTCAGATATATAGCCTCTCGCAAAAAGGAAAAGCCGCGGAAGAGAGCCTCGATCTTTAACGCCGCGAGAGCCGATCGACGCGCCTTCCATTTATTGCGCGCATTACGATTACATTACGCTTTTATTGCGGCGTATATGCAGCGGAGAAAAATGGGCAAAGCCGACGCGATAGGGTGAGAAAACAAAGAGGAAAAACCTTCGAGTTTTTCACGAGTCGACGACGAGTTGCCGCTGCTACTACCGCTACCACCGCCCTCGCGCCTGGATATTAAAAGTATTCGGATAACGCGCCTCGACGACGCGCTATATATGCTCTCGGCAGCTGCGAGAGCAGGAGGGGGGGGGGGTGGCTCTTCCTGACATTAGAGATCTCTTCCAATATGGGAAAGGATTCTTCATTCTCATCGTTGTCTGCAGCCAGCCGAGCGCATATAAGATCTCTTCGGTTATTGCAGTTTAGAAATATCATAATATCGGCGACGTGTTATCCGAGATATTGAATTTTAAATGGTCCTCCTTATATTCCATCGTCGTGATAAAAAAAAAGGATTTCATTGCCGCGCGTTGAGAGGCGATTCCGTGCGTATAGTCCTCGGGCTTTTTATTCTCTATACAGTTGGCGTTTCGTTCGAATTGGTACTGAAGATACTCGTTGGGGGGGGGGGGGGGCCGCAGTGTTATATATGGCGTGTCGTGCAATTATAATTAGAGCTGTTCGATCGAAGATAAAACGGCTGCTCTCCGGGCAAACCGACCCGGTACAACAGAGTCCCGAAAGCGAGTTTGCCCTTTGAAGGGACTTTAGTACTCTGACTGTGTATAATGACCATTTCCAATTTACACGCTGTTTCGAAGCCCTTTAGAGATGGCTAACTATTGAAGCATCACAAACAATAACTGTTGTTCGTTAAGTCGAACCTCAAGTTCGACCGTTAATCATTTCATCCCCTCCGTTTTCGGTGTTGTAACTTTACATTGGTTCACGATTCTTCGATCATATTGTGTTATAATAGCATAACTGATCATATTATGTTACCATAACATAACTACTGATCATATTATGTTACCATAATATAACTACTGATCATATTTTGTACTAATATGCGGGAAGAGAGTTTATGACAGTATTGGCTAACTTGTGATCAACCAACATAAAATATACCATAATATCACCATCTATTTTCTACCAAGGCTCTTTCAGATTTTCATAGATTTCGAAACATGTTGAAACTCGACCAGTTGCTGATCCAACTTGTTGATATAACAATATGAACGAGAACTGCACCAGCAAAGGTAAAGCATATTTCTATAGGATTAAGTTTTTGCTCATTTAACTAGTCGAGGCACTCAAGTTGAAATGATTTTACAAGAGAAACGAAGAATAACAACATTCATCTCACGCAACCGTGAGAAAGGCAACGGATAGTGCGGGCTCAATTCGTAATACGTTATAAGCTTCTGATTTAGCCTGCAATCAGTTTAATATTCATTAAACTCATTAGCATTTAATACTTTTCCTTATTAACCGGTATTTAAGAGATAACAATATAGTCCATAATTTTTCGCTACAACTGGAACACAAGATTGAAAGATATTAAAAAATTTGGGGCTATGATAAACTGCGGTAATCGAAGGAAATCTCGTGAGCGTAACAATGCATTGAACAAACTAAACAATCGACGAATAAACGTTCGAAAAGCTTGCGGCCCGCCATTGCGCATACATATAAGAAGACGGAAAAAAGTCAGTAACGAACACAATGAAGCCGTGATTGTCGCATAGCGTCGAATCGTTCGACTAAGTTGACGACGACGACGAGGAAGCCAGACAGAAAAAAAAGGCTGCAGACGATAGAAATATCGTTAACGAAGAGAGAAAAAGAATGGTGAGCCCCAAGGACCGATCAGCCGTTCTATTGAGTGTATATAGAAAAGCTCAATGAAAGCCGTCGACAAATAATAATGACTGCAAAGAGAGAGAGAGAGAGAGAGAAGTAGAGATGGCGCACTATTGAGCAGCACGAATATTCGATATTATCGTTAAGGAGCGGAAATAGAAGTGTTTAATTATCGTTATAAGTTTCGATTTTTGTGCCTATATATGTACTGTTAGACTGGCAATGAAATCTGAAATTTAAGCGAAAAATCGAATCGAAGATGCTTTGTTATTGGTAACAAGTCGCGTAATTATGTAACGTTTTAAATATCAATAAACAAGTTGAAATTTCGTAAATTTACATTACAAATTCATTGTGTAATAACGCTGGAGGGCAGATGTCGTAAAAGCGGGGGTTACTTCGACATAAAGCGAAACTTCGGCACTTTGTACTAGAACTGGAAGGGGCTTGTACTAAAAAGTACATTTATATAATTCATATTTATTCGTGTACCGCATATGAAAAGAAAGCATTCTTTTTCTCAGTTTTTTAAAGCCTTGCAAATATTTCAAGTGCGCAAGTAAAGTTTTCCTAATAAACGGTTGAAGAGTACATGTCTGTTAATAATCGAGAGCAACAGGATCCCACAAAATAATTGAATATGCAATTGGAGCGACAAGCAAACCACCCGACCAACGAAACGAAAAGCTTTATTGATTCTATGTCTCTTTTTCTCCATCAGTTGCATAAATTTAATGTTTAACTTGTGCGTAAGTGCGTATGACACAATATCAACATTAAAAGTAGTTTAACGTTTTGATTTATTTAGTTGACAATACGGAGGTTTCACATTTTTTGGCTCAAGTATGTATAATGTATACATGCATTCTTAAACGCAGAGCGTACGCGAAATTTTTGCGAATACAGAATTTCGCGTTCTCTACATAAGTAAGAAGAAACTTTTCAAAACTCTCTTTTTACGATGTTGCGTGACATTAATTATTTTCTTTTATATTGTCAAAGCAAAATATTACTTTAAATTCAAGTTTGGATGGATGAGTCCTTGGAGTACTTTCCACGTTAAGTTAATAAACATTATTCACCCCTTCATTGCGGGTTATAACGGACTTAATCGATGTGTCTGAAGAAGATCTATAATCCAAATTTAAATTTCATTAAGCGGCAGCTCCTGAAATTATTTTCTACCGTCATAAATATTATAACAGAATCGACCTTACTATTCGAAAGTCCATACTCTCGCTATTACCCCATGGAATTATCAGTTAAATCTCCAAGACACTGCAACACCCACTGTTCCCCATTTTTTTCTCTGTCCCTCCCCTCCCCCCCTTCCCACCAACAACTTCTAAAAGAGAATCAGGCTGCAGCGCAGGCATTCGATGAAAAAGAGAAGGTCGAAGGGACGTAAACCATCAGGTGTTCGAGGGGGTGGTATCCACCCCCCCTTCCCATCGTATCGTGGGAGGCAAAGTATTCGCCGGGGGCTTTTCCAGCATCATTAGAAGCGTTCCGGGTCTTCGCACCACCTTTTTACCCTTCTTTCTCTCTCTCTCTCTCTCTCTCTCTCTTTCTCTCTCTCTGCGTTATGTATAGGCAAGAGGAGCTGCCGGCGGCGCGTCTTTGTATCTCATAGTCGTCGTCGATGCCGAAGCGGGAGGTCTATATCTATACACGCGCATACAGAAGCCGGCGGCAGGGCGACTCCACTGAATACCACCTTCTTTATCAATGCCTGGAAATATATCGGAGCCGCTACTCGGCGATGAGCCCGGCAGTATAGAACGAGAGGGAGAGAGAGAGAGAGAGAGAGAGAGAAAAAGCGTCCGCACGCTAAAGCGCTTTTCTCAATGACGAGGGCAAAGCTTCGCCAGTTTGTATACATATATATATTATATATACGTATACACAGCGCGCGTATACATCGGCGCAAGAGAGAAAGACGGGACTGGGCAGGGGGAAGAATGATAAAAGCTTTTGGTACGCGAGCGCGCGCGCGCGGCAAAGGAAATGCCAATTATTCGCGATTGTTATTCCAATGGGAAGGAATTAGGTTTGTTATGAGGAGGAGTGAGACGCAGTGAGGTGGGGGTGGGGGAAGGAAGAGGGAAGCGAAGAGGGCGAAGCAACAGCATAACGAGTAAACTGTATATATAGGAGGGTAGATCTTATTTTATCGGCCCGCGAGTCTTTGCGAAGGTCCCGAGAAACTGGCCGGCATTGTGGAGCTCTTATTGGAAACGAGAAAGCGAATTATAAAGCCATCGATTCTCATAATCATCCGAGCTGCGCCGGAGGAGGATCTCGCGCTAGATTATTATTATTTTTTCTCTCTCCAATTTAGTCTTTATGATATCGCATCTCTCTCCGCTTCGAAGACGTCCAACGCGGGATTGAAAGAACGAGCTATACATATATACCTGTGGCTTACAGGAAGAACCACTTAAGTGACATTTTCGTGTTTTCGAGAAAAAGCGATTTCAATGTTTGGAGTAATATGTAAGATCGAAATGTCAGAGAAAAGATCTAAGTATTGACTCATTTGATTACGTATCTGATACGGATACAACCGTAGTATTACATTTGTAAATAGTTTCTTTCTCGACGCCCAAGCTAAATAAATTACTCGAGTTAAGTGGTTCTGCGGGAACTTTGCAGATAAGTGGTTATGCGGTCACTTTCTTTGAGAGCTCGTAACTAATGTAATTTGCGATTAAAAAAATTCGGGCGGGGCATCTTTTTAAAGTTTAACTCATGCCCTTTTCAATGGTGTAATTAAAATTTTCGAAAATTGTTATTAACTATGAGAAAAAACGGTTTAAAGGAAAAAAGCATGGTTTTTCCACAATTTTTTGTTTTAATTCGAGATTTTAAGAACGTTTTCATTTGCAATGTATCTGGAACCCCTCTAACCAATGGAATAAATGTCCAAACCTAAAAGATACGTGATTTGGGGATTGATTTTGAACTTCGGTGTAGTCAAACTGGCACATATTATAATTGAAATTTTTTTACGAAGACATTTACGAATTTTTTATTCAGAAACCACAAACTTTTGGAAAAAATTTTCAAGAGTAATAAGTTCTTAGAATCAGCTAAAGAATACGTATGAATTTTATCAGAGCGATTCCAGTAATTTTTTTGTTTTTGCAAATTGACAATTTTTGAAAAATTTAAAAACGTTAAAAAATTTTTTTTAAATTAAAAAAAACCGACGAATACATCGGTATAGGTAAAAAAAGGAGTGCACTTAAGTGGTTCTGCAGTAACATTTTTACGAGAGATGCAGTTAAGTGATTATGCCATCGGCTGGCATTTAAAATATTTGTGCATTTCGGAAATCCTACTATTGTACAATGAAAAAGGGTACTAAGAGCACCTCGAATTCGACATAAAAAAATTTTTCGCAAAATGTCACTTAAGTGGTTCTTCCTGCAAGCCACAGATATATAAATATTTGAAAAATTTCGCGCAAAGTAGATTTTTCGCCCCCCCCCCCCCCACTCACCCTTCAATGATAATACTCTCCCGCGCGAGAAAATCGCAGAGGCGCGCGGATGTTCCGCGGCGTCGACAGGGACACTTAAAGCCGACGATAATAGACTCGCTCGTCGGCGAAGAGCCGCTTCGCTCTCCGCGGCTTTAGCCGCGCGAGATTGACGGGCGTCGGAAGACGTTTGTCTTCGCGACGGCATCTGCCGTGTGTCTATAGGTGTAAACCTTCGACTCCATGCCTTTTACCCGTCCTACGCCCAGATAGACACACGTGTATACGTAAAAAAATATATGTATACATTTAACGGTAAAAGTTCGGTACAGAGCCCAAGATTTTTGTTTAGCCGTCATCCGACGTGTCTGACGCGCTCGCGCGGCTGATCGTAATAGAATTTTGCGGCTTTGGCTGTACACACAGAGAGGGGAAATAGCTAGCATTGAAGCGTCGCACGTCAATTTGGTTTGCCTTTAACGACGCGCGTCGACAAGCTTCAATCACTGCCAAGAGCAAAATCCGCGAGCCCGCTCTCTTTTTGCGCTTTTTCAACTCTTCGCCCGCGATGCGCGCTTGTATATATATGGCTCGGTCGTCTATGTACGTATGTGGGTGTATGTGCGCGAACGAATCTCGGATTTTTTTCGATGCTCCGCTTTGAATTCGATTCGATTGCCCGATGGCGCTTCTGAGAACTGCATATCAACAAGTGCGGGCGCGAACCTTTTTTTTGTGAATTTGTAGATACATATGACCAATTCTCCTAGAAAAATTTTTCGGGGATCGAGAAATAGAAATTTTTTTTTTAAATCGAGAGGCTTCGGACCGACCATTTTACGGATTTTTTTTACAAAAAATTAGTGCGTCAAAATACCGGAATAACGACTACGAATGTTACCGAGGCACAAATAAAATTTTAAATTGCACTGCAATAAAGTACAGCAAAAGAGCTTTAATTTGAAAAAAATGTGCCCAGATTCAGTTTAAAAAAAAAATAAATAAAAATCCGAATAGCCGAAGAAATCTGATCGGTCCGAAACCTCTAGCTTTAAAAAAATGTTTTCGATTTCTGGACCCCCGAAGAGTGTATTTTTCTAGGAGAATTGGTCATATGCGTATAGCCTAGTGGTGGAATCGATCGCAATTAGACACTGAGAAAATGACGTATTTCATCGTTTTTCTGCAGATTATGGTCAAAAATATTGCTGAAAACCCCAGAAACCTGGCGACGACGTATTCTCGGTTCGTATACCACCGAGCTTATATCGTCAACGATATACGTAGGTTAAATATAATAAAAATTACGATATTTTTATAATTTCTTTAACTTAATTTCAGCAAAAATATTATTTTTATTTATAATAATTTATATTGATAATAATTAATTGTAAATTAATTAAAATTTAATATAATTATATTGCTTCTGAAACTAAATAATATACGATATAATATATTATCGGTAATTGATCTAGATCGGTAGCTTATATCCTGCAGCGATCGGCTACAGCTGTATTATCGCAATTGAATCGAGACGTAGGACTTATCGTCAATTTTCTACCAGAAATACGCCTTTTCGTGCACTGCTAAATCATTATCAGGAAAAAGAAGTGCACTTTAGCCGCAAGGCCTCGAAATTACCGAGTCTTAAATGAAATATCGCCGGAGAGTAGCTCGGGTTACACTACACTGTTGTATATTTGTGAAGGTAAGCTTAATATAGGTCATTAGAAAAATTAAAAAAGGTGCTGCAGTAGAGTGTTGATGAGGGTAGAAACAAAATGCAATACATCAAGTCCTTTCCGAGAGGTGTACATGCAAATTTGTTGGGGAAAACGCGAGTAGGTCGACCGCAGGCTCAGCAAAAAGGCGTGAATCTTCTGAAAGATACATCTACCCACGCATTTACATATACAGACACGCGTTAATTTTAAAAATTACAAAATCATGCTCACCAAGCGATTCAGCGCACCAGCATAGGACTTCGAAAAATTCGACTCGAAATCGCGACAGAAAAGCGCTCGATCGGCTGATCTATAATATAACTCGGCATATAGCTGTCGCCGTTTCGACCAGCAGCAGCAGCAGCAGCAGCGGCAAGAATGCGGATAATCGGGAGTATCGGGGATATCGCGCGCGGCGTTGTTCGGTATTTCGGAGCCGCGCTATTTGATTCCGAGAGCGATCGCTCCGCATTGTTTTCGAGCCTGACGTCTCACTCTCGGGGGGTGGGAGGGGGTGGTATAGGCGAGCCGCAGGCCGAGAACCTTAACCGGACTCGAAGATGCCCGGCGCGTATTACCTGCCTCTCTTGTCTCTTCGAGGCGCATCTCGCGCGCTCGGTGGCCCCGTCTATAGGGATACGACCGCTGGGCATGCGAGAGACGAGGGAGTATTGTTTAAAGGCGTCCCTCGGGTGAGTTTCCGTCTTGGGAGGGGGAAGGGAGGATTTTTAAAGGGAGACGTTATTTCGAAGATGGTATATGGTTTCTTAGTAAATTTTTGTTATTATTGGATTTTTAGAGGTTGTGCACCATACCGATCTTAGGCTGGATGGGAAAGTCACTTTATGTGTTGAGGAATCGATGAAATGATTATTTGTTACCAGTGGATTAGTAGCTTGCAGCTACGATTTTTTTAATGATGTTGCGACGATTTACAAGTTCTGCTCTCACGCACACACATCCGTATCAGACTTTCCTTCAAAATTTTTTATTCAAACTTGTAACACTGACTCGAAATTCAATTCTCAAGCGATTTAAGGTGTAGTTCTATCGAATTTCTTAACTTTTTTATTACTTATTTATTAGTAGTACTTATTTATTAGTATTACTTATTTATTAGTACTGATATATTTTTTTCAAATTTTCGAAAATGAAACGAAGTCCCCACTAAAGCTTCGAATTTTGATTGAAGAAAGTTCTTTAATAATTATTAACATTTTTTTTAACAAAAGCTCTACCGATTTTTAGAATAAAAATCAATTATTAATTTTTCAATTTTATAGAACCATTTAAAACTCTATAGAGTAGATAGAAGTAATACTTCTATCATTATATTTATCCCTTGGTAGTTGCGTAAATATTGGAGGAAAGGAATTTGTCGATCTCCCCGAGGCAAATTATTTATTGAAAAATAACAAATATTTGAGTTATTTTTCGGCGTTTCGGCAAAACACTGCCGCCCTGTTCAAGAAACTGTGGATTTTTAAAAAACATTTTATTTATAATATTACAAGAACATGAAATTAAGATAAAAAACTTATAATAAATTGAGCGTTTTCATTATTTTGACAACATCGAACAGCTTATTCTCTGTTTAAAGACAAAGACTTTATCGCTCCAAAATAACTCTATAAAACTAAGAAAACTATCTGCCACCTTGAGCGAAAGAAAGTGGAAAAGGTTAAGATTTTGCTGACTACTAAAATTTTACTACTTTTTCAATAGTTTACATAAATGCATTTCGCCCCAGACTATTCGTTAGGCTCATCAGTTAGATGACGAGTAGTCCTGTAGATATATCGTGTTGCGTCTATGATAGGACTGCTAGCGGGTAATCTGGCTCGAAATGTATACGTACATAAATAAACTTTTTGAAAAAATTAGTAAAATTTTAACCTGTTTCAGCAATTCATTTGCAATATTTCGTCAAATATAGATCATAAAAATTGCTCAAAAATTATGAGTCCTCTTCATTTCTTGACTCAAATAAAAATTCGAAAAATCTTAATGTTAAACAACTAAAAGTTTGAAAATTTGGTAAAACTCCAGCTCAACGAAACTCAGAATTTCACCATCCCAAAGCTTGCTCTGTACAGCCCCCCCCCCCCCCGTGTGGTGTGGGACATTTCTTCATTAAATTTTCCTAAATTTTTTACACGCATTCACCCACACACCCTCTCATTTCTTAATCTTTTCAAACTTCAGCCCTCAAATCTTCTTTTCTGTCTCTCTCTCCCTCTCCTTCACAATTGCGGCCGTATCACAAGACAAATCCGAGTACAGCCGCCGCCGGCGCGAATATGACGAAGAAAAAGAAATTCCAGCCTGGCCGCGCAGTTATATACGTCCCCCGTAAAACGGATCCAACATCCAACGGCGCACAAGTGTACGATGGCCATTAAACACAGAGGGAGCATCTCTCATTCAATTCTGCCCAGCTATAAACCGCAAAAACAAATCCCAGTGTATGTGTGTGTGGATGCGTGTGTGTGTGTGTCTATTCGGCGCCGCAGCTCTTCTCGCGCGGGCAAACGGCTGGGGCTCCGCAGTATAACCCATACACGATTTCCCGACTGTCACCCATCAAGTATGCGAGCCTACTCTCGCGCATTATCGTCACACACACACACACACACACACACACCGCACCGACTATATACATATATGCGCTTCGCGCCGTCCGGCGGCTCCGGATATCTTTGCTCGCTCGCGTACAAGAGAGACTGAGAGAGACTGAGAGAGAACATATACATTACGCTAATTCCAGTACGCGTGTAACTCCTACTTTAGCTCAGCACATTATATGATATGCGCGTATACATACATATATACGTGTGCGTCGTGTACGTATATGTACCTATACGTATACGTACGTAAGGACGAGAGGCCGGCTTTAAATCTCGGCGCACGTAGAGAGCACACCAGCCGGCCCCGTGATCTTTGCATCGTAACTGCCGAGTTATGCGCAATGTGCCGCGCGCGCGCGCGCGACTCTCTGTGTTTTGCTGTCCTGGCTAATTTTGTCATCTTACGCTTACTCCTCCAGGTGGGGGGGGGGGGGGAGGCGCTACTTCTTGCCGACGTCGATGCCACCTTTTTATTTCGTTCGCGAATCACGAGGAGGATGCCTCAATAGGCGCGTGCTGTGCGCACGGGAAAATTAGGTTCGTCTGGCCTGCCCGACGGGATTTCCTCGACTCGAGGGGGAGAGAGAAAAAAAAACGGCGAGGAAACGCACGACTGTGCCGAAGGAAAATTGACTTTTTACGAGGCTGATGTATCCCGACGGCTTATGTGCGCGCGTGCGAGATGAAGCGCGGCGACGGGACGCGTTATTTTTTTTTTTATTACTCTCATCTCGTTATTTTTATTTCTTTACGACGTTATACGCGCGCGTTACGGGTATGTCGCGAATGCGCTATCGAATCGATTTTTTCGGTCATGCTCGTTATTGGTTAATTAATTAATGACGTATTGGAGGAAAATTGCACAAGGTTTTATCTGGTTGAACAGCGGTTAGAAAATCTGCTTATGGGGTGGAATACTGTATTAATTAGTCGCGTTAGAAGAGGAACGGAACTTCGTAAAAAAATTACCGGGAAAGTGCGTCATCGTAATTAATACAAGGGTTCTTACTTACAATAGCTTCGTTTATTTCAGCTGCACGATAAATCAATATTTCAATATTGACACATAAGTACGTTTTAAGTAAACGTAAAATAACATTGTATTCATTTTAGTTTTACTTAAGATTATATTTCTGCCGTTAATTGCTGTTCTGACTTGTGGGAAATCATATTACAGCTATTTTTCACTTAATATGTAATTTAATGTATAATTTAAGTTTGTTCTATCTACAGTATTATTCACTTTCAGATTTGAAGAAAACTATAACGTGCTTGGAAACAAAAATATCATGTCTCGCAAAAGCAGCCCCAAGCAGTTGTGAATATCATAATTGGATTTAATCTATGCAGTTGGCTATAGTTGACCGATTGAATTTCAGTGATACAAGAGTTGATTGAATTTTGGTTTCCATCAAACATCTCAGTTCAGTCACGTATGCTTACTTACAGACAGATGTCAAGGTACTACAGTAACCTAACTTTTAGCCTTATCAATCTCTTCCGTACACTGAAAAGAATGATATAACAAAAATTGTTAGAACTCTACTAAAAATTATTAAGTTACGTAGTAAAAGATGGACATATTCAGATTATGACAAAATTTGCTATGTTTGAATATAATTTCTGTTATCGTTAAAAATTTGCTACAAAATTTGCTGTGTTTTCATATAATTTCTGTTATCGTTAATAACCTTAATAAGTTTTCTCACAGTTGAAGTTTGAAAATATGATTATTATGTAACATAATAATTTTTGCTAAACATTCATAAGATTTATTAATAAAGATAACGTGTCACATAGTCCGTATATATTTTAAGTTTATGATTCTTTTATGTGTGTTATCTTTAGGTAAATGGACAACGTACTCGACTACCATGATGAAGATCTAGGTTCGATTCCCGTCGCGGTAAAAGAATTTTTTATATATTAATAATATTGTTTTCAAATTATAAAAATTTAACAAATATAAAAATAATAAACTATAAATAATCCGTGAATGGACAATTAAATAATAATAATAATAATAATAATAATAACTTTTAAGTCTTTCAAATGTGATAAAAATTACTGTTACTTACTAAAATTATTGTTAAAATGCAAGTATGCCTTTCCTCTTACTACGTAACTTAATAATTTTCCTTAGAGTTCTAGCGATGTTTATTACATGATTTCTCTCAGTGTACGACCGAAAAAATATCGAGAAACAAAAGGTCACGCACAGATGCATCGCGCTAATTTAACAATTGAGCTTTCCCAAAAAAAAAAACAGCCCGATCCTCAATCTCGAAATACATCCAAACCCACAACCATAGTATCAAACCCCTTCTCATCGACATAGACACTACGGTATCTCTCGATTCGCGAAAAAAAGGACAAAACAAAAAAAGTTCGCACACCCTCGCGGAACTCGCGCATTAATCAGGCCAGCCGAGTCGCTCGCACGCGCGCTTTCCCGCGTGCGTGCGCAAGTCCTCGACAGCCGGATCGCTCATAAAGTCCGGGCGCGCGAATCAAACGCACGGGGGGCCCCGCGCGCGCGACGACGACGACGACGAGCTATCCCTGTCGAATCTGCGCGCGAATAGCCCCCTCGCGCGATTTATAAACGCAAAGCGCGCCCACCAAATGATGCCATTCGGAAATTTATAGGGCGTCGTCCCCGGCGGCTTTTAGGGGATAAAAATTTAGCAGGATTTCAACGGCCTCGCGAGCTGCTGCTCCTATACGAGACGTCCGAGTACTAAAACTCGGATCGTTTTGGGGCTTAACGAAAGCGGGCACACCTGCAAGATTTAAAGCGCGTTAATGCCCAATTAACGTCGTTGCACACCTTGTGCGGCGAGCGAGGGACTGGCGTCAATCCGAGCGCGGATCTTTAATATTTCAGGGGATTGTTGCGGGTTGGCGTTATTTCGAGGCTGCTGCGAAGCGACGAATCGGGATTGTAGCACAGCGCCTGCAACGGCGTTCGTTCGAGATTCGATTACTGTCTCGCGCTTATATTCCTCTGTATTCTCGGGTATTATATTCGGGCAACGTGACAATTAATGATAATCTTACGTCGCGATACGCCGCGTCTTGAAATTTTCACGAGATCCATGCAAGCGAAATGCTTCGAGTTGACGGGAGCGTGAATTATGCAAAATTGTTGCGCGTATTTTTCGGGGATAATCGACGGTACAGCTGGCCGGGGTATAGAAAATCGTATCGATCGCTTGCCTGGATGGTTGTATATATAATGCGTTAATTAAATGCAAGTGTATTTTCGGTCGAAGTTGGTATTGGAACGCACACCGTGCTGAGTGTATGTATGTATATAATTATGATCGTGGGTTGAATTATTGACTATAATGTGGGAGACGTGTGAGTGCATGTGAGTTGCGGATGAAAGAGGGAGATTTTGTAAAATTATTTGTTCTAACTCCGGTCATGATAAATGTACCGTAAGATCATGAAAGTAATTATTTTTCAATTTTTAATTGTTACATATTTATATCGCAAACGAGAAATAATTTTTGTATGATTATTGAAAAAAAAACAAGTTTTCATTTCGAATGAAAGTGTAAGCGAAATTCGAGCGTAAAAGAGAGATAGGAAGGACCATGTGAAAATGCGTTGCAAAAGCAAGGTATAACTGTTGCTAAAGGATTGACTCAGCGTGATTAAAACGTCTAGGTGAGTAATTATAAATATTTCTGTAAAGGTAAACAACTAATTAGCTATGCTTGTGTTTTTATCGTAGTACTTTAAAATACCAATATTAGCCAATAATTAAAGCCGGTTTATCGAAATCGAGCACAAATGCCCGAATGAAACAAACGTCGACAGATCCACTACGAATCATAATTGCTTATCTCGAGCAAAACTCTTCGTGAAAAGACGAAGTCCCGCAGCTTTCGCCAACGACTCGCGATATCTTACACACCGCCAATGCGATAATGTATATATATTCGGATCGATTCTTACGATGAGGAAATATCCCCATAAAAGTTGAGCGCGATAAGATAATCCACTAGAAATCGTGTCAACGACGGCTATAGCTTCTGCGCCAGACGACGCGCGGGCCGTCGAAGTAAACCTTGCGCTCACGTGCGCGTGAAGGCAAACCAATATGGGATATGGGAACGAATGTTTGAAAGATGACGTGATTTCATTCAACCTTACATCGAAACGTTTAAATTTTACGTTCGCATATATATCCGGATTCATTGTTTAGTGAATCCTCGCGTTTTAATACACTTTGAACTGCCTCGTTGCAGTGTACGCCTTGGCTGCAATTATGATTCTTCGAAAGATTCGTTCATTTTTTAGGAGTATATTCAATTTTGCTTTCTCTTTTTCTTCGCTTGCTCTTGAGAGAACAAAAAAATTAAATAATCGAACACGTTAGGACCTCAACGCCAAAACAAAAACGCGACAAGTACTGCGAAAATAGTGTAGCAAAACCCACAGGTGCGAACCGTCGAGGCATCTCATCATCAGCCCGAATTCGGAATGTTGCGTGAACCTCCGTAGAATCCTAATATTTTTCTTCCACAGCCACGACGAAAGCCTCTCTCTCTCTCGCGGGCGCATCGCCCTTCGTCGAATTCAATTTATTCTAATTAAGCCCGCCCCGTCAATGACGAACCCATGCGTTTTCCAACTCCCGCTCTCATAGCTATATGTATATATATATACAAACGGCACATACACCTCTCGAGAGCTGCCGTGCGCCAACTGTTACTACTGGCGTACATATATACATAGACTACTAGGGGTTCGCGCGAATTTACTTAAGCTCTCCCCGCGCCGCGCCGCGCCGTATACATATATATATTCAGCGAAAGAATCCGACGGGGAAGGCACGAACTGATTTCGCACTCGCGCACAGATTTGAGTAAACGTTTTCTTCCAGCGCACCCACACACGCAGACACACACTCTCTCGGCCGTTTTTCCCTGTGTACACAACGAGAGAGAGAGAGAGAGAGAAAGATAGAGAAGGTCGATCGATAGCGAGGATGTGGGTGATGGGGGTGGTGGGAGGGGAGGGGGTTGAATTGTTATGATAAGAGAAGGCGCTGCGGTGGCGGCGCGGCTCTGTATTATGGATCATAGTTTCGAGTCGAGGATTTTGTTTTGCTAGACACAAGGCTGCTGCTGCTGCTGCTGCTGCTGCTCTGCTTCCCCGCAGCTACTCCTCTCCCGCAGTGGTCGAGCGTCTATACCTATAGATACAAACGAGGAGTCTGCCCTCGGCATCAACTCCGATCTCGCTCGCCAATGTGTACGCTTTGGCTCCTCCGCTGTAATACTCATCGGGGGCCTGCAGTGTGTTTGGATAGCGCAGCTCGGCCACAGCCGCGTACCTCCGGCCGCGGTGCAGGTGTGGGCCGAATTCCTCTCTCTCCGGACGGAGAAAGGCCGCGAGAAGGATTGGGAAAGCTAGGAAGAACAATTTACTTGCAAGAATTGCCAACACTGACGGGTACGGCCCCCAGTGCTGGCCCGGCAATGTCGGTCAGTATATTATTGTCTACCAGTACTGGCAGACTAATGATCCGGTAAGATAATAGCTTTTTCCCAGAAACAGTGAGGTAGGGCAATATTCATTTTATTGTACCTCATTTATTAGAAAACTTGAAATGTATATCAATCGTTCGCACATCATTAGAGGGCCGTACTTGCAAATATTTCTGCAAGGATTGCGGCAAGTAGCCATAGATAAAAGAAGATTTAGCGATGACAATGATTTGTCTCACCAAGAAGTTTACACTTTAACGGCATTGACAAAGCAACGATTTAATGATCTTTACACGCATTGTGATGGAGTTCCCGGTAGAAATGGACGCGTCACCAGAAAGGATTTGTTAATGTTTTTGTGTAAACTTCGACAAGGTCTCTTGGACGAATTTCTCACTGTATTCTTTCAGAATACTAGCAGACAAAGTACTTGTTACATTGTTACTACAGTCAGGGAGTCTCTCGTGCAAAGATTTGTTACAGAAAATATAGGATTCAACGCTATCAATAGAGCGGAGTATATTCAGCAACACGTAACTCAATTTGCTAACACGTTATATAATCCACAGCCAATGAATCCGGTTGAAATAGCGTATGTCGATGGGACGTACAATTATTGCTATATGTCGTATAAATAATATTTATTAAATATTAAGATTAAATATGTGCAAGTATTTAAAAAATCGCTATTGATACGCGTTTTGTCGAATACCCTCACGGAGACACATTACTCCACTTTTCGGGCTTCCAAATATTCTGAATTTAAAGATACGCATGTTAATTACATGAATATGCGTTTATTTTATTGAATAAAGTTAAAAATTAAATTTTTTAATAGGGAATAGGGTCCGTATACGTTGCATTACAAAGTAATAAATATAATAATAATATAATAAATAATAAATAATTAAAATAAAAATCAGTCATACATTATTATGATACACACCTCTTTCTCCTGATCTCCAGTAATTTGGCAGTAAATTACTACAGTATTGGGCCGTTCTTATCATTTCGATACTGGTCCCATAATGGGCAAATACTAGCTGTCAATACTTCTATAGAGTCTGCCATTATTGGGCCAGTACTGGGTGCATTCTTGCATCGGAAGGAGGAATAGAATCGCTCTGCCGACGGAGGCCTCGGCCGGGTTGGGACGAGTAAAACGCTCGAGTATCGGGATCGTAGTATCGTTCAATCATCCACTGATTCGACGTTACGTCTCGATTCAGCCATTTGTTTATCTTTATTATTTCGTGTTTTTTGCCGGTAAACTGAATTTTAAAGTCTCTTTCACTTCTTTTCCGGGAAAAGTTGACACGCGAAACGGTGGCGGGCTTAATATAGCCCGCGCGCGCTTAATCCGAAACTCCCCGCGCGCAACTCCAAAATACGCAGCATTAGAGATTAAAAGAGATTACGCGAGAGACAAATGCGGAGCTGAAGTTCAAGCGCGATGAAAAGTGCATAAACGCATGGAAAATTCAGTGAAAACACGTTTGTTCGCCCGACGCGAGCGTCGACTCGAAAGATCGAGAGTATTTTCCGCGGTGAGAAATACGATCGGAAGTCGAAAAATAGAAATAGAATATCGATGAATAGATATATAGATACGTATGTATATTGTATATATATACGTTTGCGCTTCCGGTTAACATAATAATACTACTGAAAAGGGCTGCAAAAACGCTCGCCCCCTAAGTGGGAGCCAGAAGCCCGGGCCATCTCTCATTAAAAATTTGGAAATGCCGAAACGCCAAAAGAGAGATACGGCGAGCCGTTTGGCCCTGCTTGCCGCATTCTCCCGGTGCTGCAGCTCAAAGAGCACTTAAAATTCAGCTCTCTCGCGCGCGGCGGGCCGCACGCTGCAGCGAGGATCGGACGAGGAGCCGCGGCTTGCTTCAAATAACGGCGCGCGCATCAAACGTAACTCCATCGCGAAAAGGTCGAGGCGCAGTAAAAACAGAGTCGGAGAGAGAGAGAGAATATACGGAGAACTAACTCCCCCTCGAGTGTGCGAGGGAATTATTTCGGGGCAAGGCGGCGGCGGCGGCGGCCAGAAAAAGCAGAGCGAAACGCCGGAATCGCGCAGAAAGAGAGCAGGAGGGCTGTTTTTAGGGCGAGCAAGGAAGGAGGGCTGCGTCGGAAGCCGAAAGAGAGAGAGAGAGCGTCCAGTTGGCGCCAGTCAGCAGACGCACTGGCGCCGTGTGCAGGATCCTCCCGATGCGAGCTGGCGCCAGATATATATCTTCCTCTTTCACCCCATTCGGATCTCCGCGTGTGTTCGTGTGTCTATATAACTCCGGTGGCGGTCCACGGGGTCAGCGAGTCTATACTACGCTCCGTTATAGATATATATATACGATACGCATATAAGTGGCTGAACAATACACTGCGTACCATATATACGTACATCCGAGCCGTACAGACGCCGAGAGCCGATGTTTGCTCTCGTGAGAGCGAGAGCGGAGTATAGCGCGGCGTCGCCTTCGAGCACTGCACTGCACGCGCAAACGCGAGTGCGGGGAAAATGGAGTTCGCTGGCTTCGGCTCCGAGCTTTATTTTCATTGCAAGCTCTCTCGTGCTGTGAGAAAGCTTGCGCGCGTTTGCTTGTTAGATACCGAATGCGCTCTCTCCGCTAGCCCTTATAGATTAAATTATAACTTTGCCGATATGTGGGCGGCGGCGATGGTAATTAGTCTCGCATTTTCCTACTGCGACGGCGGCTACCTCGTATCGCCGGCTTTTTGGTGTGTGTGTGTACGTATGGAGAATTTGGGAAGCCGCGTCGTTAGGTTTATGGAATTGAGGTCGTGGGTTCTGGTGTGTGTGTGTGTGTGTGTAGAGAAGAATGATCGTGTAAGCAAACTGAGAGAAATCGTATAATAAATATTGCTATAACTCTATACGAAAATTTTATTAGTTTTATATTTGTTATATTTTTCTAATTTGAAAATAATGAGATTAACATATAACATTTTTTTTCCCGCGACAGGAATCGAACCTGGTCGAGAACATTGTCCGTTTACCAAAACATAATATGGGTAAAAGAATCACGAACTTAACATATATAGGGAATATGTGATACGTTATCATTATTAATAAATCTTATGAGTGTTTAGCAAAAATTTTTACGTTACATAGTAACTATTATGTTAAATATAATAGTAATAGTAATAGATACATAGTAATTATTATGTTAAATAGTAACATATAGTAACATACAAGTGACTTAGTCATTTTTATTGAGGTAAGGATAACAAAAATTATATAAAGGATAACAGAAATCATATAACAACATAGCAAATTTTATCATAATCCGAGTATATGTTCCTCCTTTACTATATAATTTTTAGTAGAGTTTTGTAGCAATTTTTATTATACCATTATTCTCAGTGCAGAGAAAACGTGGTTGTAACGATTCTTAAGTAAATTTGAAGTAAAAGTTTATGCATTTTATTTTGAAATTAAAGAATAAGCTAAACTTATCAATGTATCGATTTGATTTTGTCAGTAGTAAATAGTCATCTTATCAGAAAGAAAAAAATGTGCAAGATTATCTAAACTAGATTTTAATTATCTGTGTAACCACTGCTTTGTTCTCATCAATTCAGTGATCGCAGCAATATTTTTACTGAATACAATTAATAATAAAAATATACAATAAAACATTTGTAATATACAAATTGTAAATATTACAGTCCAAAATATTACGGTCCTGAATTTCCACACATGTCTACAACCATGGCCACAGTTGAACATTTAAAAAACAAAAAAATCTTTCAGTAAAGCTCCACCTTAACAGTATATAGGTCATAACGTTATATCTATATCAATGACGGCCGTCGCCGGGCAATGAATGTGACTCTCAAGCCTTTCGGGCGCAAGTAAGTATCTCCAGGAAAAGAGGCTTCCTCTTTGTCGCCGCATCAGTTCCAGAATCCGGACTTGGTTTCACACACCGCAGCACTGCCGAGAAGAAGGGCCGGGGGGGGGGGGGGGGTAAGCGTTAGCGCGCGAATTTCAAGTGCGCTTTCTTTGTTCGGAAGCAATCGCTGCCGCTATTGGTGGCCGCCTCTTCTCCCCTTACAGGTATACTGGATACACTTTGAAAGAGAGAATCTCATTTCAAATTCAAGTTCGACTTCCGCCGCGCGGCTCTGCTGCGGTCGTGGCAGCGGCGGTGGCGGCAGCCTTTTGTAGGCTTCGCGAACTTACTGTTCGACGACTCAATCAAATGCCTAGGCGTCGCCAAACTCTCGCGACGCGAGCGAGCGCCCCCGAATATTTTTACCCCCGGCGAACTGCCGCCGCAGCAGCAGCAGCAGCAGCCGGGATTCTTTTACTCGGGCGCGCGCCGGCTGCTGCCAGAGGCTCCTTCTTTTCGCTTGATTTTTATTTACCCAACTGAAGAGAGTGCTCCCCCCTCCCTCCCCCCTCCGAGGATGGAAGGGAGGATGGCTTTTATTCGGAGGAAGTTCGCCGGCTCTGTTCGATGCTGCGACTTTGGCTCTTTAAATCTTGTTTGAATATTGATTCGACAAGTGGTTCATACAAATTGCGTTCGATTTGTTCGGAGAAGAAGAAAAAAATGGGAGCTGGTCTTTAATCGAAAGCCCGACCGGCGGCTATCGCTTTCAAATTTTTAAGTGCACTGAGAAAACAGTTGTATGAAAGATTACAGTACAGATTAGAAAAATGACTATACTTTTGAGTAACGCAGCCAGATAGCACCAAAAGCATAAAAATTACTGAATTGAAAGGTGAAATTTACATGTTAGTCTAGTAAATTTTATTGAAAATCTATGAATATTTTTAGTTATTACACTATATGGCTGCATTACTCGACAGTATAGTAAGAATTAATAGACTTGTTTTCTAAGTGTCTTGATGTCGAACTCTTAGGCTTCATTGTAAACTTTAATATTCACTCCCGAGTATTTGCTTACCGAATACTCATCAGGTCAAGAATCACGAAAATACCACAGTCCCCAACTACTGTAACATTTTTGAGTAAGAATGAAAAGTACGACTTTCTCGAAGGAAATTCCGAGGTAGAGACGATTTTTCCAGTCACGTCGTTAGTTATTCAATCGGATCTTTATTCCTCACGGATCGGTTGTGCGAGAAGTTCTTATCCACCTATCTACAGAGACTCGACTGAAAAACAACACTGAAATCTACTGCGCAAGTCTTGTAACAATGGAAATTAGAATCCGCGCTAACTCAATCTCGTATACCTGCGCGCCGTCAAGTGCGTTTATACACCTCGACTACTCTGCCCCATACGCGCAACGTATACAATCCAACGCGTTCACCACAGTCCGGCAGTGTAATCCAGCAGTTTACCCCAAAATTTCAAGTGGCCCTTTTCCCAGAGCAACCAGCGCTGCAAAAGAGAAGAAAGCCGACCCTCCGCACCCCGTTCACCAAAGTCAAACGGCTGCGCACCGGAAAAACAGAGCCGAAAAGTCAAAGACGCTCGTGTATAGCGCCGGGAAGGGGGGGTACGAACACAAGTCTAGCGCCGAAGAATAACAAGAGGGTCGTCGAACGCTCGTCTCGAAGGAGTCGCGCCGCGGCTGCAGCGCACGGCGTCGTCGACTGAATATTCCAATGAACGTCGCTGCCAGCCAGCCAGAGAGAGAGAGAGAGAGAGAGAGATGTCGTAGTCCTCGTCTCGGGGTCGCCTCGTCGTCGTCGTCGTCGTCGTCGTCGTCGGGGGGATGCTCGATAAATAGACGCGATTCCCTGTCTCTCTCTCTCTCTCTCTCTCTTGCTCTGCGGCGAGGGTGGCTATACGTATATATAGCTACAGCCCAGGACCAGAGCATTACGTACAAGCGTCTGCGCGCAGCCTGGCTTCACGACGACGAACTGCAAGATCCAATTTCTCTCTCTCTCCTCCTCTCAGCAGTGCTGCAGTCGTTTCGATGTGCATATTCTCGCATTGTAAGTTTGTCATTAGTATTCCGCTGTTGTTACGTGCCTCCCACCCCCTGACCCCCCCTCCCCGCGCGAGGAAGGCCGGTTCTATATGCGGGGCGCGCTCGACTATTTACGTAAGTAGCGCGATAAGGAACTAATTCCCGATGTCTTTGGGAGAGCTGCTGCGCTGCCGCTGACCGCGTCCGATGCCAACTTGGAATATAGGATTCTTTTCGTTCTGCGTCGTACTCGCTCTTTCTCTCTCTCTCTTTCTCTCGACGCCCGAGAGGGATTTCTGTATAATAGAGACCTACCCCCCCCCCTCCACCGCACGCACGAGGGTGTAACACGATTCAATGCACGCGTTGGTCTGTTCTTCCTTCTTGTTACTCATGTGTTATACATAATGTGGGGGGGGGGGGTGGAGAAGAGCTGACTGCGAGCATTTGTGAGTTTTAGGTCGTGTTGAGGGAAAGGGAAACGTGGAAGAATGCGGTGTGCGCTGTATTTGTTTAATTGGATTGATGCGCTTTCTCGCGGTGGCGATGATCGCGTTGTAAGAGATTTCTGGTATGACAGTCATTCAGATATGGGGCAACGTTCTTCGAGGGAATAGGAAACTGTCTTTTTGGAACTCACAGCTGACGGGGATTCGGGGATGATTCATTTTGAATGGAGAAAATCGATGCTCGAGAATGACTTTTTCGTGGCTGCGAAAGAATTTTCCTTTTGATAACTGTATACAGAACTTTACGAACAATTATTAAGTTATCATGGTAGAGGAGGCACATACTCGGATTATGAAAAAATTTACTATGTTTTTATATAATTTCTGTTATCCTTTCTATAATTTTTGTTATGTATAATATTTATTAAGAAATAAAACTATTTTTATCTTCATTCTAATAAATTTTCGCACAATTATAGTTTGTAAATATGATTATTATGTAACATAATAATTTTTGCTAGACATTCATAAGATTTATTAATAAAGATAACGTGTTACATAGTCCGTATATATTTTGAGTTCGTGATTCTTTCCCGCATGTTGTCTTTAGGTAAACGGATAACGTTTTCGACTATCAAGTCGAAGATTCCCCTTCGCAGTCAAAAAAATTTTATATGTTAATATCATTATTTTAAAATTATAAAAATGTAATAAATATAAAAATAATAAATTAAATAACCTTTGAATGAATAATTAAAAAATAAAAAAATTTTTAATCTTTCAAATGTGATAAAAATTACTAAGTCACTTAGTATTTGTTAAAATGCAAGTATGTCCCTTACTTACTATATATGTAACTTAGGAATTTTTCGTAAAGTTCTAGCAATATTTATTACGCGGTTTCTCTCAGTGTACCTAATTCTTTCTCAAATGTATTCAAAGTGACGGGTTCGATTTGGAAAGTTATATGAAAAAATAAATTTAGCCCTGGTAACATGAAGTCTTGTCAAAAAGCTCTAAAAACAGCGTCAATTTAATCAAGAAAAGTTCACTTGTCCTTACAAAAAAGTAAACTATGACTCGCGATATCTTACTCACGGTGTCTCCTCTAGGTATACAGTTTAAAAACCAATCATTTTTTCCCAAAACGACAATCCACTCAAATCAACGGCTATCGTCGGCAATCGACATTTCATACGAATCCAAAAAAACCCATTTTTCCCTCAAAAAGTCATTTCCGCCGGCGCTGACTCGCGTCCATAATTAAGAACAGCAATCCGCGCCACCGCCGTCATTTATCCCATTCCGCGCAGTCGCCAGCCTCGCACACGTAATAGTACACACCAAATCAGCGAGCTACAGGCGCAAGCTTTGTTTCGATTCCCAACAGAGCAGCAAATTCAGCGCAGCTGCGTGCCTTTTCCGAGCGCTTTAATCAACACAAGCCCCAGTCCTCTCTCTCTCTCTCTCTCTCTCTCTCTCTCTCTCTCTCTCTCTCTCTCTCTCTCTCCTCGTCGTCATCGTCCTCGACGTCGTTCCTCAAATCTGCCTAACCGTATACAACTAAACGCGCTTTCATCGTTTCCGCAAAGCTTAGCGGTCCGCTGGCCTTTTTGTCCGCGTGTCTCTCTCTCTCTCTCTCTCTCTCTCTCTCTCTCTCTCTCTCTCGCCGTGATGTGACTCGACGCGGCTCTTTCGAGCGAGAGAGTGACAGAGAACCTCGAATTCGTCATCGCGTACAGCCCCCTCGTCGTCGTCGTCGTCGTCGTCGTCGATCGATCGATCTTGGCTCGTTTTTTCTCTCGCTCGCTCTCGTCCTCTCGTAGCACACGCTATACTTTTTCCGATGGGGCCAATATGGCCATCTCTCCGGGCGTCGAGGCGGCTGAAAGTGGAGCTTTGAAGTGGCGAAAGAAAGCGACGGCTCAAGGGGAAATCGGCGTTAATGGCTCGCCGAAGGATTTGCCGGCCGCTAGTCTCTCTCTCTCGTTTTTACGAGTTTTCCATCGCCGCTGCAGCGCGGCCCGCGCTGCCGAGGAGGCCAGAGCCACTCAAATCAAGATTCCCGCCCCTATATATATATATATATACAGCGCTCGCGCAACTTTTCCATTTGTCTCCCCGGGCCGGCCTCGCCTCTTTCTTCCCTCGGAAGTCTCATCGTTGACTTTGAGTAGTATACGCGCCCGCGCGCCTGCGCGAGACGAGCTTGCGGCCGCGTGTATGTGAGAAGTCGTCGGCGCGCCTGTTTATCCATCACTCTAAAGGGCTCTCTATCCCGTTTTCCGGAGCTTCTTTTTTTCCCCTCTCATTTTCTTACTCTCTCTCTCTTTCTCTCGCGTTTATCCGTCTTCATCATTTTTCGCCTGGTTGAAGCTCCGCCGTAGCCGAGTTAATTTTTGCGGTGACGTACGAGTGACTTTCGACTTGATTACATCAGTCCAGTGCAGTGTTTCCGTCGGTTGTTTGAATTTATTTATGCACTGCGTGCATACATGTTACAAATGTTATCTGCACTTCTTCTTGTTCTTGTAAAATATTGTTTGGCTGTGAATCAAATATTTTAATTTAATTTTTAATGCTATAATATACCTTAAAGAATCATTTCAAAAACAATGTTTATCTTCTAATAAAAAAATGAAAATTCAATTTTTGTAGCATTGTGTGATATCTACATTTTTTGTGGACCTGAAAAATATATGGATTAAGTTTAGGAACTATAATAGATATCTACATAGATTTTGCGTAAAAATGAACTAGAGATGTGAATAACGAGTCGATATGTCATAAAATAAACAGTGAAGTCATGCCAAAAAATTATCGTTAAAAACTGTAGAGCACATAATTTACTGCATTGAGTCTGCCCATTACTGAAAGTCCTGTAAAACAAGAAGAAACAGATTACTCGGAAGATAAAGCACGAAATTTGTTACATGATCAATTTTTCAATTTCGCAAACGTCACTGTGCACCGAAGAAAAATTAAAGCTACAAACAATTTTCTCCAGACTCTATAGCTACGCAACGAAAAAAAAAACCAGTATTCCATATTTCGTAAAATTTTCATCTCGTCTTCAGAAGCGCATCCTCAAACTCGTACTATTCTCTCCACGTCGAAATCGCGAGCAAAAGACATTCGAAGAACCCTGTAGAGATCCCGATACCAGACACTGATTCGAGCAAGCGTCGTCGAGAGAACAATACGGGCTCGACTAAAGCATTCTTCATTAACATGGCAAACGCGATAAAACTCGAACGGTACGGAGGGACGCAGTGTATACAGGTTCGCGCGTAGCTTATACACACAACAGAAATTAAGTATAAGAGGCGAATCGACGCTCCCCCGCAATACAATACCCGCCGCGTAGGCGGTCTTTCTCACTCAAAGCTCCTTAGCGCGGGGGGAGGGGGATGGAGGGGGCGAGACGAGAGTCGCTCTGTGTATCGAGTGCGAGGAGGGGCAGGGGGAGGGGGGTGAGTAAAAATGAACCGAGAGGCAAACGTACACAAGTGACAGGCAAGAAGAGCAGCAGCGCGAATATCTCGAGTAGCGTCGCTCGGTAAAAATCAGCCCGACAATCGCAGGTGCAGCGTGTACACACACACACCCACACACGGGCGGAACGATGTAGTGTATAGCATACGTATATGTACAGGTATACGCGCAGGTACGCCAGAGACAGAAGGAGCGAGAACTACTCGGAAGTCTTCGGTAAGCGGATATAGCCACTCGACGCCTTTTGTCTCCTGCGCAGCCGAGCAACGGCGCGGCGCAAACTCCGCGGCGTTTACTTATACACACAGCCACGTATAGAGGGGGAGAGGGAGAGACGAGGACGAGAAAGTGCAACGGCAACTTATCTTCCGCGAGAATTGAAAGAGAAGCGCGCACGCACACGGAATGCATCGCGTCGTACTATACGGTTTAAAAGCTCGAGAGAGAGAGAGAGAGAGAGAGACACGCAAGCGCGCAGTCGGCGCTGCAAGAAGGATACGATATTTCAAGGCGGCGACAAGGAGCAAGTCGGCTTGCTACTGGTAAATTAATTAAATTCCTACAGTCTGCCTAAGCCGCGAGAGCGCGCGAGCTCGCTATGTGTATATATATAAGCGCAGCTTGCAGCGCGCGCGGGTCGCGCGCGTGCAGCTTATGCCGGAGACCCAGAGAGAGAGAGAGAGAGGGAGTCTCGTGTTCAGCCCGTGGGAATATTGTAATTAAGATATGCACTTCTACCTACCATTTTCCTCCTGTTTCTCGCCCCCTCCCCACCGTTCTCTCTCGCCTATCATCGCCTTTTCTCCGTCCTCTATGTCTTCTCTTTCACTCGCTGCAAGCGCTCCCGTACCCGGGTGTACCTCACTCTTTCACTGGTGTGAGCCCCTCTTCACTATATTTTCGTGCCTCTTTAAGGGATCTTCATTAAAACCTGTCTCGAGGGGTGGGCGCGCTAAAATTTTTTGGCGACGACTTAATTTTCCAGTTACGACGGCTGTTTAATTGCTGATGCGAGAGAGAGAGAGAGAGAGAGAGAGAGAGAGAGAGAGAGAGAGAGAGAGAGAGAGAGAGAGAGAGAGAGCAATTCAGTGATCAGTAAAGAATCGTGATACACGCAATGAGATTTAAAAGCTCGCTTATGGGTTGACGCTTAGAAATAACGGCGAGAGATTGAGATGCAGATACTTTCTTGCCGTACAGTAATTAAGTGCCAAGATTTATTTTTGTGTGGGATTGTATATGCATTGAAAATTATTAGTACTAGCACCGTACGGGATGAGACAATCGTTTAACAGTCGACTTGTAAAAATTAAAATTTTAAGGTACACACATCCCGATCCAATAAACTTTAATTCAGCTTTATTATAAATATATATATATATATATATATATATACGGTTGTCCTACGCACCAGTGGTCCCTCTCGTATATGTCGAATTTCAAAAAATAAACGCACTTTTCTTTGGTCTAGAATTCAAAAAAAATTTTTTTTAAGCTGGAGCTTTCGGGCCAATGGGACTTTTTTCTGTAAACCAAAAAAATACATGATATGAAAATTTAGCATGAGGAGGCATATGGAGGAAAAAGAAAAAAATCAGCTGTTCGGATTATTATTATTTTTCTTAAACGGACATAACTTTTGATCAGAACATCGAATCTTGGTATATTTTTTTTAGACTAAAGCTCTATAAAAATACTTTATTGTAGTGTAATTTGAAATTTTATTGGTGCCGCAGAATCGTTCGTAATTATTATTATTCCAGAGTTTTTACGCATTAATTTTTTGTATAAAAGAATTTAAAATGGCTCAGAAATATGGCAACTAGTAACTCTTTTCATGTTCCTTTGCATTTTTGACTATCTTTCGAGTACAGAAGAAAGTCTGATCAGTCCGATTTTTAAAAAAATGTTTCTGAACCTCTGGCTTTAAAAAAATATTTTCGATTTCTAGACGAAAGAAAAGTTTATTTATTTTTTGAAATTCGACATATATGTGTAAATCCATCAAATTTCGGAAACAACTCGGAAGGAAAAGTTGCAAAAAATTTTCTTAAAGGCACGCCTACTAGACCTGTTTTTTCTCGTTTTTTAGGTAATTCTGAAAGACAAAAGAACCGACATGATTGGCCAATCGTAGGGTATATTTTTTCCGAAGCAAAAACGTCTCGAAAAATGAGAAACAATTAAAAAAAACGTTTTTTCTTTCAGAATTACCTAAAGAACAAGAAAAAACAAGTCTCGTAAGTGTGCCTTCAAGAAAATTTTGATGGATTTGTGCATATACATGTATATACTTTTAGCCAGTGGCGCGAGCGATATCGTTTTCTCTAATAACGCGCCTCTCTCTCTCCACTCGCCCCTCGGCCCGAGATGCAATGCGATGCGAGCTCTCGGCCCCGTGGCATGATTCACGCTCTGCAAGACATGCTATTGTTTCAAACACTTCCAAATTGTACCTCATTATAATGCTCACAGACTCATTGCGCTGCCGTTGCGCTGCAGCGGTTTCCATTCGACATCATCTTTTGTTTGGGAAGATAGTGGGCTTCGCAATTGCAAGCCTTTCCTCGGCGCGCTGCGCAGGACTTTATTTAATAAGACTGTTTCTCCTCTCGCGCTTTCGTCCTTTTATTGTGTGCGCACAGCTCTTTCCCCGACAACAATTATACTTGAAATATAATTGTCGGGTGGACTACGTCTCGCTTGTTGATCGCTATTATATTCCTTCTTATTTGTTTTTTTTTTCTCTTATAATTTAGGTCTGTTTTTGTGTACGCTTATAATTGCGAATCGTTCTTGCGCGAATTTAGAAAAAAGCTGGTTGAGAAAGCTCGCCCAATCGGAACGTCGACTGTTTTCCTGCAAAAGTACGAGTAATTGTATTAATAAAATTATAAATAAACCATGCTAATTACCATAATTAAATGGCAATATTTTTTTACGACGACTCGAATAAATCAGAGTCCAATTGGTCGAGAAGTTAAATCAGTATTCCCACTGAAAACGCTGATGTACAATCGCTTTACTTTCCACACAACCGCTAAACTATTTAGTATCAAAGGGTCTTATCTACAACAAATCTACACGGTTAAAAATCCAATTACAACTTAACGTTTCCCTAACCGTGTCAGAGCGTTGGCCAAACTCTTATCTGAAATTCGGATGGTTCTGCCAGTAAAAAAACCCATGCGTGCAACAGCGTACGTCGCGATGCGAATCAGCAGTAAGCATTGTGACACCCATCCCACTGCGTGGCGCTAGACACCATCTGTCACAGCGTATATTGCACTGTGCTCACTCCTACTGTTCAGTGCCACTAATGAATTAAAGAAAAAAGTGTTGTTTTTCTTCAATTCATCCTTGATTTTAATATAAACGTATAACCCTATAACTCTACAATCTATAATTTTTATCTTTTTTTTAGTTACGACAATACAGAATGGCCAGCTTGTATCAGGCCTTTTTTCGAAGTAAGAGAAGTGTGCTGCGCTAAAATCATGATCTGCCCCGGAAAGTTATTAAAGGAAGATATATGGACGTAGACCATATATCTTCCTTCTCATATTTATAAAAGCATGTTATTCTTCAATTGTTCAATCAAATTTAAGATGAACCACAATACAACTATTTAATATCATAAATTCGAAAACATGAAGGCCTGGTCCATTCTGGAAAAGTATATGTACGCGATTTCTAGGATTCAACATTCGAAGTACAATAGTAGTAGTAGAGTACAATTTAGTAACATATTGTATGAAAGGCATAATTGTATTATTTCTTAACAAATTCCAAGGAATCATCATCAGTGATAAGAAAAAGCGTTGGAGCTCTTGCCAAAGCATTCAGAATGTGAAATATATTTCAAGTCGATAAGAGATTTATTCGACGAAGACAAAGTAATGTTATTGAACGAGATTGGAATAGTTCTTATATGAGAACGTGGACAGGCTACATCACTTCGTTTCCTTTACTTTTCATCCTTCAATTAATATAATGGCTATGCGTTGCGGAGTACTATACTATTAAAAATGTTCTCGATATAACTTATTTCCAATTTTAGAACGCTGCGAACAATTCCATATCTATTCTTTACATAATTCAATAAACAAGTTTCAAAATTTCTTTATGATATTAATTCATTAACTAGCAAGATAACGCTCGCTTCACTCGCGTATTTAACAATGTTTTAGTAAATAATAAATAATATAACAAAATAAATAATATTTTATTAAAATTAACTATTTAGAAACATTTCGATCATCTGGACACCATCTCGAGATAACATCTCACATAACTCCTAACTCTACCGTGCTCTCAAATAGTTGTTTTTAATCAATTTTATAAATAAAACTAGTCAAAATAAAAGTTTTAATTTGTGTTGTGTTATCTTTTTGTTTATCTTAAAATCCTTATTTCTAGAAAAATGAGCGTGACATGAACCACTTTTTATGGCATCAATCGAAAGATAGGGTCAACACGAACAAATTACACAAGTAATAATAAAATAAAGATATTTGCAGATTATTATATTAAAAAAAATTAATAATTATACGCTTACTGCTTAATTACTTCTTCAATCTCGTTATCCTTCATGAGAGCTATAGTAATGTTTGACTTTGGATGAAAGCACATGAATTTGCAAGTACCCCTTGCAGGACCCATTTGAAATAGCTCATCATCGTACTGTGGATGACTTAGTATATCCTCAAGAAGTGGTGGAAAGTCATTTGTAAAACAAAATGATTGCTCGTAGTTTGGCGTAATCTAAAAATATAATGTTACATAATTAATCATTCATATTTCTTTATCAAAAAGTTAGTTAGATCTCCATTAGCGCGCGTATTTTCAGGGCAAAGTGGATTCTTTGGATCGTAATTTTTTAAATGAAACTAATCAAAATAAAAGTCTTTATTTATGTTATGTTCTCTTTTTGTTTATCTAAAAATACTTATTTCTAAAAGAATGATCTTGACATGAACCACTTTTTATGCCATCAATCGAAAACTGGGGTCAAGACGACCAAATTACACAAGTAATAATAAAATAAAGATATTTGCAGATTATTACATTAAAATAAATAAATAATTATACGCTTACTGCTTAATTACTTCTTCAATCTCGTTATCCTTCATGAGAGCTATAGTAATGTTTGACTTCGAATGAAAGCACATGAATTTGCAAGTACCCGTTGCAGGACCCATTTGAAATAGCTCATCATCGCACTGTAGATGTGGTACATCCTCAAGAAGTGGTGAAAAGTCATTTGTAAATCAAAATGATTGCTCGTAGTTTGGCGTAATCTAAAAATATATAATGTTACGTGATTAATCATTCAAATTCCTTTATCAAAAACATTAGTTACATCTCCATTAGCGCGCGTACTTACAGGGTAAAGTGGAAATAAAACCAATCAAAATAAAATTTTTTCTGTGTGTTATGTTATCTTTTTGTTTATCTTAAAATTTTTTTATGTTTTAAAAAACAATCCGTGCATATGGTCGGTCGGTCTCGCTACGTATAACTTTAATAGTCCACAACTTCATGAAATCATCGGCTTGCTTAAATTGTATACATACCAATCGAAATATTGTCTTAAGATGAATTGATATACATTAAGTAGAAGGATGGGTAATTAAATCTGTCATAACTATGTTATATCGGTCCCTACCCCGGATAAATGTTAAGGGCCCATTTATATAGGAAAACATCTTTCTCCGAATAATATAGTTCAATTAATCAATATTCGAGTATAACGCCAAGAGTCAAGTTTATCCAAAAAGAAAATTATGAAGATGAAGTTGCAAGAGCAAAAAATAATGACAAATGAGAATAAGCCAAATCATTCTATGACAAAGTAAAATAAATCGTAAACGGTTTTTTCAACGATTCATCGTATTTTCCCGAGCTAGATGAAATTGATTTTATCGATAAAGGTAATATAACATTAAATAAACGTTAGGGAAAATTCATAAACTTAATTTAATTTTTAAGGTTCCAAAATTGAAAAAGCAGCAGAACGTAAAAAAGAATTATTCTCACGAAATAAAAGGACCGATAACGATTTTTAAAATTTACTTATACTTTGTATGTTACGCATTTAAATTGTACAGATAAATTATTTTTGTAGAATTATAAATAATCGATACCAGTCCTTTGACTTTGGAGGAACATTAATTTTTTAGCACCATGATTTTCTTTTTAATTCTTCTCAAGAGCTGAATCAATTTTATGGAGTTTTTCATAATTTGTCGTTTTCAATGAAGATTAGCACAGTTCAAAAAGCTAAATTTTCAAGTTTTAATTTTAGACTTTTACAATAAAGTTAAGCTACTACAACGTGATAAATGTGATATGTATGAAAATACATATTTATGCAAGTCTAGATAAGTTTATGTTATTCGCAGGTTTTCATATAACAATGAATTTAGGCCTATTTGTAAACTATGCTAGTCTTTGTTAGAAGCGATGATATATACTTAAAAAAGTGTGCTATTACTGCAATAAAGCTACCTGAATGCTTATTTATGATAATGAACACAGTTTTCAATTTAGAGAGTTTTGCAAATATTTCTGATAGAAATCGCAGCCTTCAATGAAACAATTTATTCAGTGACGAGTTTGATTCATTACTTCTCATTATTACAACATTTTTTCAAAAATTTACGTGACACAATCAGAAATTTAATTAAAAATAGTATATGCAAAGATTTGCATTCAGAGAAGCTTTCTTCTACGAGCGCATAATCATATTTTTCTGAATTGCATTCATTTAAAAAAGCTTTTGTCTGAGTCTGCGAAGTTTCTGCAAGTATAAATAACGTTTTAACGTTAACTTATAAATGTATGGTCTACTCTGCTTTCATTTCAATATTTGCAAAATTTTTGCAAGTGAAAATTCCCCCGCATCTAAAATGGTAAATTATTTTGGTTTTATTGATTCAAAACTTCATTTAAAGTTTAACAGAGAGGTAAACACTGTTGAAAACTCAGTAATTAGGTATGGAAATATAGGCAAAATATACTATACTTTGAATTTATCAAATCAAAGACAACATTGCTACGAAAAAGCGTGTTGAATCGTGAAAATACGCGTAATGGGTTCGTACGCAATAGCAAGAACGAGCTCGAGCTTATTGCATACACTCGAATATATAAGTTTGAGTTAAAAAGCGTAAAAAAAAATTAAAATGTCGATTTTGAAGGTCGCACTAAAATTTTAATATTTTTATTTTTATATGATCATGATTAATGATACTTTCAATTTTTTTTTTAATACTGTGGATAAAGGATAAAGTTATTTTTATAAATAATAAAATATATCCTAATGCAGCGCTGATTATTCATTGGTTAATCGTAAGTTAATTTGTCGCTGAAGACAAAAATTTCAATTTTCAAGACTTAGTTTATTGTCAATAACTAAACATTAAAAATATTGAAGATGCTTTCGGCACGGTCCTATTGGGAATTTAAGCTTGGTTCGCTCGCCTGATCCGCGCGGTTGGAGGTAAACCAAGATGGCGGCGATAAAATCGAAATACTTATGGCCTTATGAGGGCTATACATTAAAAATTGTAAAAATAAAGAATTATGCAATATAAAAATTTTGTTAATAACCTTGTACACTTTGTGTGAATATTATAAACGTCGTATACTATCATCTAAAATTGATCAAAAGAATCCAAAGTTTCTAGTCAATAACCTACTTTATAGTATTCCATCTATTCATTTTGCATATGATTTTTATTGATTATTATTTAAATATTAGCTGAAAAATATTTAGCTTTATGTGCTACTGTAAACTAGTTTAACCGCAGTACCTTTATCGACGACATATTTTTTACGTCACCGAATGGCCGCCAGTGTCGCATTGAAACCTTAAACTTCCAATAAAATACAGCTACAACTTTCATTTAATTATCTCTTGTTGACCAACAAAAGAAAAAAAAATATTATAATTAACCTTCGCCGATAACAAGCAAATAAGTTATATTCGATCACACGATTTTTGACTACCTTGTTATAGACGTACTCGGAAAAGTAGCCAGAATGGAAATGCGAAACTGGCCGATAATACATATATATCTATACATTTATAAGTACCAGATGCAGGTAGATAGCCGTGAAGGCAGCTGCCTTCTCCGGGCAATAATCGCTGATCCGAATAATTGAGAAATTCGATGCCAGAGCGCAGGAATAGCGCGGAGTATTGCCCTCCCGACACCGGTGTGCGAATTGCCAATGCAGCGTCGACGCGCCGCCGCATGGACTATATATAAGCTCTTCCTCTTTACTCGTGCTCAACACTCAACACGATGTATATATATATATAACTATGACATCATCATTGTCAAGGATTTGCCAAGTATATACGCTCTGCGCGTATATATATAGTCCTGTAAAAAGCCTGTAAGGAGCTGACGTAGCACGCGATCGGTTCGTCGGATAACGCATCACTCTCGAATATGCAGAATGCTTGCAACTAAATCACAAAATTCAATTTATTCTTTTATTTCAAAAACTTAGAAGGCTTTTTTATTCGGTGTAAGACCTACAGAAGGTGAGAATGGAGGAGTGGTACACCGATTTTTTTTTTGTTACTGTTGTAAATAATACTTTACGATACGTATGAGGCCATTATTAAACGGCGTGCAAAATATTCACGCCGGGTGATGATGGGACACGTAGATCACCAGTTTCGGATAGAATTTTATAGCACGGCCTATCTAAATTCTCAGTCACAATATTATTCGTGACATAAGCACCGTGAAAAAATGTAAAAGCCTTCTTTAATGAATTCTAAGAAATTTTTTTTTCTTATGAAATTTTTATATAGTTTTCAAGAAAAAAAATCTGCTAACATAAAACTAATTTTTCACTATTTTCTGCAATTTTCAAGTATTTTTCGCTATTGACACGAAATTCTGCGGGTATACGGCCAAATAGACTCTGAATTCATATTCAGCAGATCAAAATACATAAAAAAAGTATTAGTAAAGTTGGTCTTAAAAATTTGTTTTTCGGCCGGCCTCTCGTTTCATCGTGTGAGCACTCCTAATGCTGTGACGATAGCTGTGTGCGAGAGAGAGAAAGAGAGAGATTCTCTCATAGATAAGAAAATTGCGCCAGCAGTTAGGGTAAGTTTGCTGAGGAAAACTAGAGAATCAGCTTGTGCTCGATACCACAAAGGAGACGGAAACCAAAAGGACCGATCTAAGGCTTTTATCGTTTCTTCGGCTGATAACAGTTAAGCATATAAACGCCGTTATTCATTTACACCTTCCACTAAGGGTGCAAATAACGCATTTCGTGCACAATTCAACTCTATTAAACGTAAAATAAAAATACGTCGTTTTATTAAACGATAAAAATTTATTTTTACAATTTCGCTATAGTTTTTAGAAGTATTGAGAATGGGCATTAACAATTGTTTAAACTCGCATGTGAAAAGATCATTGTCATTGCTAGTAGATTGAGATTAATAGATGCGTATCGAGCATCGAGAAAAAAAATTATCACTTTGGCTGTGGAAGTAAAAAGTACGCCCAATTGATTAAATTTTCATCTAGCTGCTTCAACGATTTGTATACATACATAAATACATGGGTGATTTTGTTTTGCTTAAACACCTTCTATTCACTGTCGTACAGCTCCCTGCGTTTTCTTAGTTTTTGAGTATTTCTGTTAATTTAAAGCTCCTCAGAACAATATTTTTCACTATCTGATAAACGTAAAAAAAAGAAAAGAAATTCTCTTAATCGTCTGGGTCAACACCAAAAAATTTATATCAATGATTTTTCCAGAACTAAAGAATTTGCTTTGATTTAAAAATATAAATCGTTTACGTTAAATTTTTGTTATTTTTACATTTCATATGTATACTAATTTGCAGACCATATATATATTTATATTTTCCAGTTACCAGACCAATATTTTATTAGTTAATTTAAACTACATACAATATTATAATATATTAAATGTTACACTACATATTGGTACAAGCCAGAAATATTTAATTAGTTACATTGGATGTTAACCATATCAGATGATACATCTATTGATTTGGAATTTTATTTATGTGATTTAGTCGTAAGGTGTAATATTTTTTGCTTCCAAACATTTTCAAATTTTCGTGTATCGATCCCACTAGCGCCACCTTTCAGAATATGTACGAACTTATAGAAACGTGATAAATTACCATTCGAAAACAGAATAGATTTCCTGAGGTATTTACAGTCGGTTGCAGTCGGTTGCAGTCGGGCGCTCAGCGCTCTCAGGTGGTCGCACGAAGTTTTACGAGTCGGGGTGCCGTGGAATTATGAATATGAACCGACGCCAGGAGACGAGTGGATCGGCCAGAAGTTACCGCAATACTGGCAATGTAGACGCGGGCGAATGTGCGCTCTCTCTCTCTCTCTCTGTCTCTCTCATGTAGTAGCGTCTGTTGGTGGGCGCTGTAACAAATAAGTATTAGTATATGTGCCTGTGGCAGACGTCCGGAGAGGCGATAACGTGCATATAAAGATATGCGACCGTTATAGTGTGCGTGCCTATGTAAACGGAACATAATCATTTAAAATTCTTCAAGAAACCAAAAATTAAATAGTGATTGACTGACTTTTTTAAATTACAATTTTATAAGTTTTCCTAAGTACACAGTAAACCTCAAATCGAATTTTATTAATTTTTCGCGTTTTTATGAATGATAAACAAGTTAATACATATGTAAATACTTGCAAATAAGGTCTCCGATAATGGAAAGAGGAGATATCATATTTCATTCTACGCAAAATGGGAGATCAACTTTGTATTATTTTAAGTCAAGTAATATGCTTCCCGAACGAATTATTTGAGTTAAATAGAGCCAATTCAATTTATAAAAAAAGTAAAATAAATTTCAGTACTTAACGCGTAAGACAACCTTCTCTTTAATAAAAATAAATAATTGAAACACCGTTTTGTGTTAATTTTTTAATTTCAAATGTATTTGGCCTACGGTTTCGAGAATCCCTCCTCTTCAGGGCTCTGTCAAAAAATTTAATACAAAATTAAGAAAAAGATAATAAATTATAAAAAACCAAATTAAATTAACACCTCTGTGAAATTGATTACCTAAGATTAATACATAGTGGACCTTTAACAATCAAAAGCACTTTCCTTAGCACTAGAGGCAGTCTAAAATTAAATTACAAAACTGAGTAATTAAATTAAATCAATAAAACTTATTAAAAACTAATTATCAACACCGTACCCAAGGGGTAACGATCCTGCTTCCTTCTTGGTCACATGATCGCCGAAGCAAATGACCGATCGCCGAAGCCGAGATGTAAACGGCTGCTGTGGATCCTCGGAGTGCATATCAATTTAAAGTCTAAATTGTCACCGTATAGATCATGAGCGCACGGATAGACAAAACAAAACAGATACAAAATCAATAACACATTGCGAGCGTGCGAGCGCTAAAATTCAGGATCGCACAGCGTCTCAGCAGGTACACCCCCAGTAATAGCCCAAATAAAAGTTGGCCGGCCGAATCGCCTATCAACGTCATCACGTCGTCAAGAAAACTCAGCCGAGCCCTCCTTCCTCAGTGTGTACCGCTCCGGTGCGTGAACTAAATAGTGTCGTAGTGCAAAAAACGACCGGAACAAAAGGGGGAACCTGCTACACTAAGCTGATCTCCTGACATTGTGCCAACTACAAGCACTCGATGTTAGTAATAATTGATTCTGTTTACATAAAATGTATATATAAGGTGTGAGTAGAAAGATTAAATTAAAACTAAAAAATTACTAATCAAGCTAACAGTTTTTACTGCAGTAGATTTTATTACTGTCAACTGTACTTTTATATATAGTTTTCAAAAATCTAGTATCCTCCGCTCTATTCAACGTATTGTTGTGGAGGTGAATGTGCAGCATCTCAGAAAATTTTCGAAAAAAAACGCATGTTCAGTCTCTAATATGCATGTCCAGTCTTTAATAAATCTGTTGAATTTATTGCCTGTTCTATTGATTAGAGAAATATTGTATTTACCGAGAATAGATTTAAATTTGTTATTAAAATGTGGGTAGCATTCTCGGTAAATACAATATTTCTTTAATCAATAGAATAGACAATAAATTCAATAGATTTAACTTGGTAAGGATAACATTGATAAGAAAGACATCATGAATGTTGATGCAATGCCCTTTTTTTAATAAGTATTTTATTGATTTAATTTAATTACTCAGTTTTGTAATTTAATTTTAGACTGCCTCTGTGCTGAGAAAAATGCTTTTGATTGTAAAAGGTCCATTAGGCCTATATTAATCTTAGGTAATCCATTTCACAGAGGTGTTAATTTAATTTTGTTTTTTATAATTTATTATCTTTTTCTTAATTTTGTATTAAATTTTTTAACAGAGCCCTGAAGAGGAGGAATATATGTCCTCGAAATCGATGTTTCAATTATTTATTTTATTAATTGACTATCGAGTTTTAAAATCATTTTGAAAAAACCTTCTCTTTACGTTTATCAATAACTGTGGAAGCAATACAAACGTTTACTTATGGTCAAAGAAATTGTTCAATCTTTTAAGCAGTTATAATAATAATAATTTGTAATAATTATAATAATAAATTTATAATAATTTTTCACAAAACAATCCATAGCTGTAATGGTCAGTTCTATGAGCTTCACACGAATTAGTATCCGTAATTATAAGGTGTATTGAAAAAAGAAACTAAAAGGCTCTCTGCGAAGACTATAAGCGACACAGAATATTTGATACGTGTAATTTGTGACTTCCACTGTATTTAAATTAATACGTAATACTGCATGTTATAGTAGTATATCACGCGCATATGAATGTAATGACGATTGACGACTATAACAGTTGCAGATTAAACCCACCGATATTTAATCAAACAGAATGAATATTTTTGATACTCGTTACATTGTTTTAAACAAGATTTTTACTTCTTAGTCTAGGATTATGGTCGCCTCAAAAGCGTTTAAAAAAGATACGCGATCCATGCCATGTATTCTTGGTCTAAGTGCAATAGCGCAAGTAAAAAATGATTTTTTCCTCATAGGGCGCCAAAAGTACCACATTCTTTCCCGGTACCTGGAGAGAAGTGCGTAATTTCGGCACTAGTGTGAGAGAAAATAGTATACGCTCTACGAGAGAAAATTCACGCAAGATATGGACTGTCCAACTGCTTTCCTCCCAAGATGCTTAATTTCTCTTTCTTATTCATCCTCTTTGCAGAGCGATCATTCCCTCTCTCTCGCTCTCACACATTTGATACTCTCTCTCTCTCTCTCTCTCTCGCCGCTCGCCTCGCGAGTCCCCTCTCTCGCTCGACTATACTCTCTCTCGCTCCCTCTTCCACACATATCCCATGCATGTGACCGCGTGCGCGCGCTACTACTTCGCTTCCTGCCGCGCTCTCTCCCGAGCGCCGACAGGCCGCGCAGGTGTGACTTGCTACGTCGCGTCCTGCGCTCCGCACGCGGTCGGTCAGAGGCACCTCCTGCGAGCGCCACCGAGCGCTGGCTCCGCTCTAGGAGCTGTCAGCTCGCCGAGAGTGAATCAGCTGGCGTGCCACAATATTCACGACGCAGCAATAATTATTGCTACGTCGCAAATTATATCTAATGTTTATATAATTTTGTGTTCATAAACTGTGTAAGTGTTGAACGTGGTAAAGCTTTATGAATAATGGTATTGAGTATAAAGCTCGAGACTTAGAAAACTCTAGGAAAACGTAGAGTTCTCCACAACATTTGAGTTGAGTGCAAAAGACTTTAATAATAAATATGAATTTAAAACATTTAGTCACATATAATTAATATTAATAATTGTTGATAATGTTAAGTACTTTTACATACATAACATTTACTTTTACATTGTATTAATTAATTATGCTCCTCTATATTATGCCAAAAATAAGTATCGTTTGCTACAAGTGTATTTATATTATTACAATGCAATGGTTGTGTAGCGAATTCTATTGTATTTAAGTATAGACATATTAGGTTATATGTAATGTTTATATATTTTTGTGTTCATAAACTGTGTAAGTGTTGAACATGTTAAAACTTTATGAATAATGGTATGGAGTATAAAGCTTGAGACTTGTTTAAAGTTATAGGAAAATCCTAGAGTTCTCCAAAACATTTAAGTCGAGTACAAAAGACTTTACTAATACAATAATTTCAAACATTTAGCCACATATAATTAATATTAATAATTATTGTTAATGTTACGTATGTTTACATACAAAACATTTACTTTTACATTATAATTTCTGTTTCTTTTCATATTATAAAAATAAGTATCTTTTGCTTGCCACAATATTTGAATCAAGTCAGTCAAAATTTGTACTGATAGTGTAGTGAATTCTATTATATTGAAGTGTAGACGTATTAAATTATATCTAATGTTTATATATATTTGTGCTCATAAACTGTGTAAGTGTTTAATATGTTAAAGCTTTATGAATAATAGTGTTGAGTATAAGGCCTGAGACATGGATAAAACTGATAGATAAATCCTAGATTTCTCCACAACATATAAATACAGTGCAAAAGATTTTAATAATAAATATAAATTTAAACATTTAGTCACATGTAATTAATATTAATAATTATTGATAATATTACGTATGTTTACATACATAACATTCACTTTTACATTACATTACTTAATTCTGCTCCTCTCATATTATAAAAAATAAGTATCCTCAGCTTGTCAGTTTTTTATTTTTAGTCTTTTGATCCAATAAGTCAAATGATTCAATTGCAATTATTACAGATTAAGATTTATTTCAACTTGTTTTCCAACATATTTACATGTACAAAACATTTTACAAATAGAAGTTGACAATTAAATACTTTAATTATATGCCTGCCAATAATCATGTAAAAATTGTAAGTAAAAGTGAAAAATTTTGAATGAACGTTGAAGTGATGAATAAAAATGATCTGTGCAACATATAAGTCATTGATATAAATAATTAATAAAAGCAATAGGTAAAGTGTAACAAGTTGTTATAAAATAAGTATATAACATAATAGTATCATAAGTAGAATAGTGCCATAAATAAAAGTGTCATAAGTTAAAGATGTAAATAATAGGTATATTATAATTATTATAATTATGAATTCATCCTAATTAATTATAATATGTATAGTAAATATATATAATTCATAAACGTAAAAATAATAATAAAAATTTTTAAATGACATTTGTAAGTACATAATAACATTAGATACAATTTACACAATTATTGTCAGGCATATAATTAAAGTTTTTAATTTTCAAGTTCAATTTGTAAAATACACACACATTTACTTATTATTACCTGGTACAACTATTTATAACATTCTTGTATAGCTATATTAACAATAATAATATTCAATATATTCGAACTTTATATTAATCATTGTCTAAATTATTTGTAATCTTACAAAAAACAAAAAAAGTCAAATATTATATTCTTGACTGCACTTTTATTTTAATTTATTAAAATTTTAATTTCAATTCCTGTCCAGATTATATAAAAAATTTACAAACTTTTAAATAATTTTCTTACTGCAAATTAATTACTTATATTTAATTTACAGTTACTTGTCTATCTACAAATGAATAAGTACATATATTTAATATTTATGTTTGTTAAAGAATTATATTTAATAATTTGATAACATAATTAATTATTATTTTCATTAATAAAAAAATATTATTTCATTAATAAAAAAATATTATTCTATTAATAAAAAAATATTAACCTTGAAGTGGTTTGTTCTATATGCAAAATAAAGTTTATAGACCTTCATAAATTAGTATATAAAACTTCATAAATTAAATATTGTTTGTAAAAACTCAGGAATAATATTTTGTAAAAGATCTCATTTAAAAAGACATATGATTGAAATGCATGATATAACACCTACGTATACACGCCATACATGTGAAAAAAAATTTAAAAGAATAAGAACCTTAAATAGACATACTTTATCACATTCCCATAAACTAAGAACTTGTAATTATTGTAGAAAATCATTTTATAGAAATGATAATTTACAACGACACAAAAAAAATCACAATAATGTAATATATTATTATTGTAAAAAGAGTCTATCGACCTCTCCTAGGCAAGTGTCGGGAAAAAGGTAAAATTAATTTTTAAACCATTTTTCCTTTTGCTTCAACGTTTCGGTGAACACTGTCACCTTCTTCAGGAAACTGTCAATATTTGTTTGAATAAATCAATAAGCACAATAAAAATTTTTACAATAAGTGAATATGTCGTCAAAAGAGAAGCGGTTTGAGACCGGCGAAGATCCGCGGTCCATGTTAATGTATGTGTGAATATATGTTTGACACAATATTCAAAGGCTCTATCCCTCGGTGTTTGTTTAATATTTTAAAAAGAGTCTATCGATCTCTCCGAGGCAAGTGTCGGGAAAAAGGTAAAATTAATTTTTAAACCATTTTTCCTTTTGCTTCAACGTTTCGGTGAACACTGACACCCTCTTCAAGAAACTGTCAATATTTATTTGAATAAATCAATAAGCACAATAAAAATTTGTACAATAAGTGAATATATCGTCAAAAGAAAAAAGGAAAAATGGCTTAAAAATTAATTTTACCTTTTTCCCGACACTTGTCTCGGAGAGATCGATAGACACTTTTTAAAATATTAAACAAACACCGAGGGAAAGAGTCTTTGAATATTGTGTCACACACATATTCACACATACTGTAATATATTATTTTTTTATTTTATAAATACAACAACATAAATTTTTATTTAAATTTTATTTTGAATAAATAATAATAACCCATTCTTCTTAATTTAAAAAAAAGATTTAATTTATGCAGGTACCTTAAAAATGGCAAAAAGAGCGTTAGATGGAAAATTAGGAATATCTCCAAAAAAATAAAATATTATACAATATTCTAGTACAGAATTTTTGAAAACGAAAATGCTCATAGGAGACAAATCTGCGTAAATATAACTAAAATAATGTTAAATTATCTTTTATATATTATTTTTCATACATTTAATTTTTAATTATTTACAAGATCTGTAATCGGAGATGTTGAAGAAATTACAAATGAAAAAACTTTTACTAATAAAGACAAAAATTCTGAATTTAAAGTAAATAAATTTATTTTAAATAACAACAGTGGAATCAGAATTCAATGTAATATTTTTGATGAACAAATACCTCACTTTCCTCCAATGTTGCAGTTAAATCAAGTAAAGTTTTAAATCATAAAATTTTGTTATAATACACAGTAATTTTATACTTTATTTTTATTATTACTTATTATTTTTACAAAATTTTATTAGAAACTCTTGCTGTTGTTGCAACAAAAACATTCTAAAAGTAATGTAAACTACATGTTAAATCTATCCCATTATTCAACAATTACAGCGTTAGAAGATTCAATATTTCTTAATCAAAAACCACAGAAAATAAATATTACAGAAGTTCCTAACAAAACAGGATTTATAAGTAATAGTATAAAATTTTAAATAATTTACCATTAGCATAAATTTATATTATTTTTTCCAATTTCTAGAAATTCAAGGGTTTATGTTCAAAAAAATAAAAATAATATTCATGAATATTTTGGAGCAATTACTGATGGCAAATATAAGTTAGAAGTTCTTTTGTTTAAACAAAACGAAGAAGTTTTAGATATTGAAAGAGGAACGAAAATAGAATTAATTGGAGATCTACAAAAAAAATGGTACATAAAATTTATTACGGTTTTTTTTTAAATATTTTATATTATTTATAATTATTTACAATTTTCAGAAAAATCTTACGTTTTAAAAAATAAATAGATTAGATAATTTAAACACAGTCAATAGTCCTAAGATAGAGTTAGAGGATCTAATTCTTGGATCTGAAATATTTTTAATTGAGGTACATTCTATTATTTAATTAATATTAATAAGTATTATATATATCTTACTATATTATATAGTTGTTTTGAGCCGCGCTGGAATTTAGCCCCCACTCGCCCCCCCCCCCCTCACTAGCGCCTCAGCCGCCCCTCAAAAGAACCAAGAAACATTTCAAAAGTTTGGTTACATTTATGCGTTTTGCCCCCCCCCCTTTTTATTGATTTTTGGTGTTTTTGAATGATAAATAAATTAATACATATGTAAATACTTGCAAATAAGGTCTCCGATAGTTGAATGAAGAGATATCATAGTTCTTTCAAACGCGAAATTGGAGCTGAACTTTGTATTATTTTAAAATGTCAGAATGAATTATTTGAGTTAAATAGAGCCAATTCAATTTATACAAAAATTAAAATAAATTTTGGTGCTCAACGCGTTAGACAACCTTCTCTTTACGTTTATGAATATCTGTCAAAGCAATACAAAACTTTAGGTATGGTAAAAGTGAAATTGCTCAATCTTTTAAGCAGTAATAACTACAATTCATTTATAATCATTTTCCACGAAACAATCCATCGCTGTAATGGTGAATTCTATGAGCTTCGCGCGAATTATTATTCTTATTTATAAGGTGTTTAGAAAAAAGAAACTGAAAGGCTTTCTGTGAAGACTATAAGCGACGCAGAATATTTGATACGTGTAATTTGTGACTTCCACTGTATTGAAATTAATACGTAATACTGCATGTTGTTGTAGTATGTCACCTGTAGTGTCAGTAGTAGTACCAGTGAGGTAGAATCGCAGATTAAACAGACAAATATTCAATCAAACAGAATGGATATCTTTGATAGTCGTTACTTTATTTTAAACAAGATTTTATTTCAAAGTGTAGGATTGTGGCCGCATCACAAGCTTTTAGAAAGATATACGATCCGTGCCATGTATTTTTGTATTCTGGGTCTAACTGTAATAGCGCAAGTAAAAAATGATTTTTTTTATAAATAACCAATATGTTGCAACAAACAAATACTAGCAAAATTCAAAAAAGTACTTTTCTTAAACTTCATTTTTGTAAGATCTATGACCATATAAAATTACATAAATTTTTTGTTAGCTAGTTATTCTATTCGTACCTTGGAAACTTATCACGACTATCCTGGTTTTATTTTTAATTATTATTATGGTAGTGCTCTACCATTTGTAAAATATGCGATTTTTCCTTAGGAGTAACGAAATACTTTTGAAACATTGTATAGTATAAATGAGATTTTTCGGAAATTATTTCTTCAACACAATATTTAACTGTTAAAGACTAAAATTCATGAGTAAAAAAGATCAGCGAAATTGCAAAAATCATCTATTTTGTTAAAAAGTTTTTTCTGAAAAAAGTCAATTGAAAAAATATTTTTATATTTTAGAACGAAAATTAGAAGATGAAGTTAACTAAAATTTTCGAAGCATATAATCATATTTATTTTGTATTAACATAATTCTTTTTAAACCAGTTGATTGTTCATATTTAAAATTAAATTTATTCTCTGAATTAACGGATTTAAAAAAAAAATTACAAATGACCCATGATTTTTCAAATCCTTCTATACTGTCTGTTTTCTGGAGTTTTTGCTATTCTAACTAGTTTTTTTATTTGCACTGCAAGTATAATACAAGTTACACGCATTAATAGTTATAATTATATTTATGTTATAATTTTCCATTATTTTACGCAGATATTGAGCGCAAAAAATAATTTTAATGAAGGTCTAATCATAAACACCTTAAAAGCTGTTGTCACATTACTTGGTATTCTTGGTGCGGTCTGTAAATTACTCTGTGCAATTACGACCATGGACAAGGTATATATATATATTCATGGAAATAATGTTTATGTAAAATAATATTTATATTATATTTATGTATTATCTTTTAATTACAGACAGATTTATTATATAAAAAAGCATCTGAAAATTGGAAGATGTTTACGGATAAGGATGAAATAAAAATATTTTTAGAATTTACTGAAAAAGGAAGACAATTTATGATCGCATATTTAGGTGAAATATAATATATAATTAAAAAATATTATTATCAGCTCTATAAAGAAATATTATGGCTAAATAAGAGACTAATTATGCATCCCTTCGAGCAAACTGATGTATTTATTACTAGCCGACGTTTCGAACCGTTTCAGCTCCTCTTCAGGGCTACAACCCAATTTAATACAAAATAAGTATTACAAAAATAATAAATGCTAACAAATTAAATAATCAGAATTTACCTTAATAATATAAATAAAATTCGAGTAATGTTGAACCATGCCAATTATAATAATAAACTACTGGATAAACCAACTAAAATAAAAAACAATTGAAAAACTAATAGACATAATTAAAAAATGTTTTTAACAATAAACAGACGTAGCCACTTTGGCCAACAACCGACTAGACTCGACAGAACGGGTGCTGCCAGATGGTGATGCGACATCGGTGAAGATCAGCGATCGACTAACTCTAATCTAAACGTACGCTACTCTTTATAACAAGAAAATCACTCATACGCACAAACTATTTTACATACAATTATTACAATTATTACAAAAGAATAAGTTTATTTGTATGTAAAATAGTTTGTGCATATGAGTGATTTTCTTGCTATAAAGAGTAGCGTACGTTTAGATTCGAGTTAGTCGATCGCTGATCTTCACCGATGTCGCATCACCATCTGGCAGCACCCGTTCTGTCGAGTCTACTCGGTTGTTGGCCAAAGTGGCTACGTCTGTTTATTGTTTAAAAACATTTTTTAATTATGTCTATTAGTTTTTCAATTGTTTTTTTATTTTAGCTGGTTTATCCGGTAGTTTAATTGGCATGGTTCGGCATTAATCGAATTTTATTTATATTATTAAGGTATATTCTGGTTATTTAATTTGTTAACATTTATTATTTTTGTAATACTAATTTTGTATTAAATTGGGTTGGGTTGTAGCCCTGAAGAGGATCCGAAACGGCTCGAAACGTCAGCTAGTAATAACTACATTATTTTGCTTGAAGGGATGCATTATTTGTCTCTTATTTACCTATACCAAGTTCGAGCGATAAAAGCATGTATCATAATTAAATATTATAGGTACAAAAATAAAATAACTTAAAACTAATAAACAAAAATTGCATATTAAAAGAATACCATATCGACTAAGAAAGTCAAATAAAATATCTTATGGAACGGGCACCTGTTAAAGCACTCGCCTTTGGCTCCTGCCGTAACCTCTCGTTATTGGATGAAACCTTTTCCATATCCGTTGCAGAATATAATATAATTTATCAATTTGCGAAATTTCAGATTTTTCTGTCAGTAAATCGTTTTGATATGATACTGTCTTAAAACTTAAAAAAGTATGTAAAAAAAATGCTAAGTGGGAGACAGTTCGAAATCATCATTTGTTAACATTGCAGCAGTTCTCATGCATAAAGTCGTTTATTAGCATATTGTTGCAGATCTCAAACACAAAGTCGTTTATGGGCATTTGTCGCTGAACACGGTCATGTTGTCGTTAGGCACAAAGTCAGTGATTCATTTTATTTAGCGATGAGCTTTGTTTTGCTTAAATAATGTTTTTTCACTATAGGTTTTTCGATAGTTTTTCTTCCTTCTTTTTGTTAAGATATTCCTATTCTATTCCTATTCCACACTTCTACTTTATCGAACGTGCCTTTCACTTATGTAAAAATATGAGAATACATGTTTCATATTAGCTACTTTGATCATTTTTAGCAAATTTTATTGCTTTATCTTTGTCCAACATTACCTGAAAGACATTGTCTAGAGCATAAGGGCCTCACAAACTCACAATCCGTATTATTTATAGAAAAACTTTAGAAAGGTTTCACAAAAAAGTTTGAAGCAGTTGATAGTCAGGATTTCTGGAAAGGATTAATAATTCTAAATTAATATTTTAAATATAACTTAAATTGACTTTTATTTCTTTATTTCTTAAAAATAAAATAATATAATACTTTATTCAAACTACTTGTTTTCAGTTTTTTTAGTGCACCGATTATTGTTCCGAGTTATTAGAAATTGACGTATTTGACGCATTTTCAAAAACGAACAGTTAGATCGCTCAACTAGAATAGTAATTGTTGCACGGTGTGTAAATAACGTATGTATGTAATGATATTCACGCCGTTTGACGGGTCACTTAGGTCACCATTATCGTATAGAATTTTATAGCATAGCCCACCTATATCCGCAGTCACGCTTATTCGTGATATAAGCAGTCGATTAGTTTGAAATTAGTGATATTCCTGGTGAAATAATCGACTATACTTAGATCACGGATAAACGTGACTTAAGTGCGGATTTAGATCATTATTTGAAATAGAAGCTAAGTTTTTTAGAAAGTAAAGTCCCAGTCTCATAATCGATCAGCTTTTAATAAACTGTATTATATATGCGTAAAATATTATTCCAATATTTAAAAATTTCAGGATTGTTAATTCTTCGTCATAAAATTATAGAATATTGTGTCATTGGATATGTCATTTAAAAACACTAAATTGTATACGATCCATGATGGTGTTCTCAGTTCAGACTTAGCGGTGTTAGTTTATAAAATATTTGAAGTATTCATATTGCACAATTTCATATCGCAATAATCTTACTTACGATGTTTTAAAACAATGAGTAAGAATGCGACATAGAATGGTCTATCATATACAGCTGACTGTGACAAATCTTAATGAGCAGAGGTGAAAAACATTTTTTCCTTAAATTTGAATTGAATAACCTTAGGGAAGCTATTACCCTACAAAAAATAGTTTTAGATGTTTTAACATATCTCTTCTACAAATTCCTTTATTTAAAATCTTACTTGCAACTTTATTGCATATACGTATCTTTGAAATAAGGCCTTTTTTCCTTTATTTTTTATTATTCATATAAAATATATTATAAAGTAAACATTTATTATATATAGCTCTATATATATATATATATATATATATATATATATAGCTACATATACTTATCTTTGAAATAAGGCTTTTTAGCTTTATTTTTTATCATTTATATAAAATATACTATGAAGCAAAAAATTTTTAAATACATATGCTTACTTACAGCGTGTCTGACAGCATCTGCAACTATTTTCTGTATGGTACCGTATCTTTCAACAATAGTAGATACAGTTTTACTTGTTAATGGCACTAACCGTTCATTTTATATTTTGGATGGAGAATATATTATAGATAAATATGAAAACTATTACAAAATCATCGTTTTTGAAGCCATGTGCAGCTTCACATTCGTTCTAATTTACTGTGTGGTTGATGCCAATTATATAAGTTGTATCCAACACTGTATAGTTTTATTTGTAATCATCAAGTAAGTTTTATTTTTATGTATAAATAATATAATTAACGTATATATTTTATGAGAAGCGAAAGCCAACCCTTATTTTAAATATTAAATAGATTACAAACCAATTCTTGCGACGTTTACTGTTATATTTTTTATATTTTTTGAATGAAGTTCTAAAAAGATCCCCAAACGATAGATTCATATATGAATTATGAAAAAGATATGTCATGTGACGAAAATACATAAAATTTACCAATAGTAAAAATTATACATCATTTTTAAATTACACATTTACAAGTATACATAAGGCCAATTCATAATGAATATAATACATACTTTACATGAAGTACGCCAAATCAAGTCCACCATAACCGAAGTGTTGTATCCACATGTTGACATGCGCATTTTCAACTTATCTTAGCCTATTCTGCTCTGTTCAAGCAGTGAAGAAGGATTTCCTTGAGCTCTCCAAGAAATTTCAGCTTGATCGGTCCTATAGTTGCTAAGAAAGCGGTAACTGAGTTATTATCATACAAATGCAAAAGCCGAGTAAAATGCAATTAAAGTTTACATACATAAATCATAGAAATAAACTCAGTAATACTTACGGGTACTATCTAGCATACTCTTAATATGTTTTTACACTTAAATACCTATGCACTCAAGTATATTTGGTGACCCGGGTGCAGGATGCAGATCTATAGTGGTATTTCGATGCTGAAAAATAAAATAGAAATTATCAATGCCAATTCATAATAAAATGATTTTAATGTTTACAGATGCAACGCGTTCTTTTTAGTCTACAGTACTTATCTATTTAGTCTACAGAACTTATATATTAAGTATCTATCCACACTAGAGGCAGGTTACAAATAGCAGTAGACAAATGCATTACCACGTGATGACTTGAAGAGTGGATCAAAATGAAAATAGCTGTTTCTTAGAGAACTACACTGTACTTATCGAAAAACAAAAGTTAATCTTCTTTATCCTCGCTGTGCGGCGCAACATATTCGGTGGCGATTTCAAATCAATACAATTTTTTATTGTTTTCCAATTTAAATTACCTTTAAGATTGTATAGTAACAGATGCTTCTATCGCTCGAATGTTGTTTAAGGTGTAAGGATAAAAAATTGACGTTTTTTTAAGGTATTAATTTAGTTGTTTAATGCTTATTGTATTATTGTAAATTTTGTTTACTTTATATTTTTTATATTTACTTTTGGCGTTTTAGCCCTGATGAAGAGATCCAGTTAGCTCGAAACGTTGGCTGAAAATAAATACGTTTGCTCGTAGGGATGCATAAATTTTTCATCCGTACACTTTAAGATTTTAGTTTTTTGTCGTTGAAGTAAAGTAAACTAAGAAAACAATTGCTGTTCACCCTTCACTTATCGCCTTCAATCATTATCCCCTCATCATCCAGTTGTTATCTCCGCATATTATCAACACTTAAGTAATCATTTCCAATCATAATGTTTTTATGCTCCTTCCATCCCTTGTGCCTCTAGAACCTCTATGCTTCACCTTTTGCATCCACTTATTACCTTTAACCTTCACCTGTGATTTTCCCGTTTTACCTATAACCTTCACAAATGATCTTTAGCTTTCATTTATTACTACCAATTATGATCCTTTAACTTTAAACTATTACCTCTAACCATAGCCAACACCCGAAACTATTATTTCCAATCATAACGTTATGTAACCCTATAACTCTATCTAATCCTATAACCTTATGTAATCCCTATATAACCCTCTACCTATCACCTTCACCTATGACTTTGAGCTTCCCTCGATTATCTCCAACCATAACCACTTACATCTACCTATTACATTAAGTCATTATCCTCCTATCACCTGCACCCTTGGCCAATCACCTCCAATCACATCTCTCAGCCTCCATATATCTTCTTGATCCTTTACCTATTGTTTTCGCTCTTCTCCTATTGCTTACATCCTCCACCTACCGCCACCAATCATGATTCCTTCAATCTCTATGTATAGCCTCCTATCATGAGCCCTTCACCCTTCACTAATCGCCTTCGATCCTTATCCCTACACCCTCCAGCATTCATATGCTCCGCATATTATCAAATCTCTCAAGTAATTATTTCCAATCATAATGTTCTTATGCTCCTTCTATTGCTCCATCGTGCTCCTAGAAACTCCACCCTTTACCTCTTGCGTCCACTTATTATCCTGAACCGACACCTACAATTTTCACGTTTTACCTTTCAGTCTCACAAATAATCTCGTGCTTCCACCTATGACTTCCAATATAACCCCTTCACTTCCACCTATTACCTCTTCCTATAGCCAATATATATATTTGGAATTCATATATATATGTGTGTGTGTGTGTGTGTATGTAATTCAGTATGTACGCTGAGTTTAGATGTGATTTAGTGACTCGAGATATTTTAACAGTAACAACGATAACTATTTTTTAACAGAAACAAACAACAAGACTATGGCTTCAACGCCCATGCTTCGCTCCCAACACAGAGACGTCCTTATATACACACACACACATACAGACACATATATATAAACACACTTTTAAAGACGCGATTAACTCAAGTAGTTTTTTCCTTTTAATACTAACAGTTTCATATTAAAAATATTTTCAGAATTTTTGCTATTAGTAAATTTTATTTTTTGTTTCATAATATGACGCATTTTATGATAATCAACGAAATGTCGCAATGACGAAAAAACAAGGGTTACTTCTATTGTAAAATAAATCATTAATAAAATCGATTTTTAATTCACAGACATCGTTTAAAACTAGCAACAAAGTATGATCATTCTTATGAATTGTGTGTTGAAGCGATAACTTTACACCAGAAAGCTATTAAGTAAATTGTATTTTAAAAATTTTAATAAATAATAATAATAATACTGATGAGAATCATAATTACATTTTAAAACCATATAATTAAAAATTGTTTTAGATTTGCGGAAATTTTAGAAACTTCTTATTCAATGTCATATTTTAATGATTATACTATAATCGCATGTACCTTTAGCATCGGGATAATTATTGTAAGTAAAATTATAATCTAACTGTCAAATATATTAAGGGGTTAAGCCTGGGTTAACGGCTGAAAAAGAAGTTTGAAAGGTGAGGAAATTTGAAGGCAGAAGCCCTGTCATAACCTCTTAATTGCACTCTCTAAAATTAAAACAGTGAAATTCCACTATTTAATTAGTGTATTACGACTTTTCGGAATTGTCAAAAGTCGATCACTATTAAGAGGGGCCAAAACCCATTAATGACCCGTCACTAACCATACGATAGAAAACTGCTGAAATAAAATAAATATAATGAATTACGGAAATTCAAAAGATAGTTGCCCTGCGTCTCGGCATCACCTATCAATATGCAGGTCTAATGATTTTCGTTCCAACCGTTCTTTTTGGGACTTTAATATTTCGATTTCAAACTTTGCATATTGATAGATGATGCCGAAATGCAGGGCAACTATCTCTTGAATTTCCGCAATTCATTATAATTATTTTATATAAGTACTTTTCTATCATATGGTTAGTGACGGGTCATTAATGGGTTTCGGCTCCCCTTACAGAGTGTATTAATGCTCATAAAATAGTGAAAGTTCACTGCTTAAATCTGTGACTATTGACTATTAGAATTAGATAATTGGTCATCGTCTTAGCAGTAAATATTAAAGTTCTAAATAGCTAATAGTAACTATTTTAAATAGTTAATAGTTGGAAAGTAACTTATTAACGTTTTAAACAATTAATATCCGCTTTTAAAAAGTTAACAATCACTATTTATAAAGCGAATAATTACTGTGTGAAAATTTAATATTTATTTTTTGGAAGGTTAATAATCGCTGCTTAAAATGCGAATATTTTTATTTTGAAGATTCAATATTCGTTTTTTGAACACTGAATATTTCGACTTGTAAAAGTGAATATTAGAATTATATATAAATTATTATTAACTCTCCACCCATCCCCGCACTACCCACGTAATCCTCCACCCATCTCCGCAGCTACTTACGAAGCCCTCCACCCATACTCGAAGCCACCGAGCAAACCCTCCACCCATTCCCGCTGTCACCCATGCAACCCTCCACCCGTCCTCGACGCCATCCAGGCAACCCAACCCTCCATAGAACCTCGAAGCCACCAAGGAAACCCTCCACCCATCCCCATAGTCATCCACACAACCCTCCACCCATCCCCGCAGTCACCCACGCAACCCTCCACCCATCCTCAACGCCATCCACGCAACCATCCAAGCATTCTCGCAGCCACTCATGCAACCCTGCAACCATCCCTGAAGCCACACATGCAACCCCTCCACCCATCCCCGAAGCCACCCACGCAACATTCCAAGCATTCCCGCAGCCTCCGATGCAATCCTCCACCCATCTCGAAGCCACCCACGCAACCTTCCAAGTATTCTCGCAGCCACCCATGCAACCCTCCATTCATCCCCGAAGCCATGTGAATAATTTTATGTACGAATGTCAACGCTCAGTCCCAGCTGGAAAATTAGCCATAACTTATAACCTGGTTATCAAGTAGTGGCTGTAGTTTTTCTTCAATACGTGGCATGAAATGTCACCGTACTGTGGTAGCGATATGGTAAAATCTCGATGAATAAATTTGCTTCATATTAATTTACCATATTGTGGTTGTATCACGGTCACAATATTTTATGTGGTTCATAAACTTCAAGGCAATTTGTTGTTATGATGCCACATACATTGAATTTGAATAAGACATATAATTTTGTTTACAAATACCTGTCGAATTATTGAGAAACAGATTATATTAATAGTATTAGTTTAACAGTTTATATTGAATATTTTGAAAGGAGTCTATCGATTTGCAAGAGGCAAAGATCGATAAACTCCTTTTAAAATATTAAACAAACACCGAGGCATAGAGCCTTTGAATATTGTGTCAGAAACATATTCAAACGTACAGTTTATATTGAACTTTATACTGTAGATAGATTTATACTGTAGATTTCATGGCTTTAGCGTCAAAACATTCAGGTAAGTATCAATCTGAGAATCAAAATTCTAAGTTTTTAAATAAAGATGATTGTATATATTATTTTAAAATGTTAAAATAAATTTATATACGAAATGTTAGCCCTCTAGCTAAGATAGATTTTAAATGAAGCGAAGACTATAATATTCAAAAAATGTCATCGCGTAACGGATGGTTACTTATTTTAATTATATTCTTCGCATTTATTTAAAATTTATCTTAGCTAGAGGGCTAAGATTTGGTATATAAATTAATTTTAACATGTTAAAACAATACATGCAATTAACATTATCTCAATACTTCTAATTTTGATTTTCATGTTTGATACTTACATGAATATTTAGATGCTGAAACCATGAAGTCCACAGTGTAAAGTTCAATATAGACAGTTAAACTAAAACTACCAATGCAATCTGTTTTTAAGTAATTAAACAGGTATTTCCAGACAGAATTATACATCTTATATTATTCCAATTCAATGTATGTGGCATCATAATAACAAATTGACTTAAAGTTATGAACCACATACTTTTATTTTATTATAATAAAGCCATACACCGATCGGTTTACGGCATCATAATATTTGATCGTGATTCCAGCATAACGTAGGGTGTATCACGGTCAACTTATGCAACCCTGATGATAGTAAGTGCGATCGTGATATGGAATGATTTCTTCTCACACACCGTAAAATATACTGTGGTCACTAACTGGCTAATTTTCCAGCAGGGGTGAAAAATCAATAATCACCACGTCGCTGCTTTATATAATATAAAAACAATAACACTATATTATTAATTATTTATAATATATTAATAATTATTACTAATAATGTTCCAACGAAAATGAAATTTGAACAAAAAATAATAATTAAATTTTCAATATAAATAAAAATTAAATTATCACTGTTCAAAATCATTTCAACATTAACTATTTTACTGATGAGATGAAAATTGGTTGAATAATTTACTATTGGCAAATGGGCATCAATGCCTTATTAAATTAGTGACTATTCACTATTTTAACACGACAGTAATTTTCACCGTGAATAATAGTTCAATTTTTGCTGGTAAAAATTAGTTGAATATTCACTATTTCACTAGAGGGCATTAATTTAACTGACAACATATTGACAATTAACAACTTTATTAGTGAAAAATGGCTTCACTATCAAAAATAGTAAAAGGTTCACTGTTTTACATTTAGAGAGCATGTTTACAAGCTTGAAACAAAATCTGTATAATAGATTAATACACACAGGGCAAGTATTCATAGGCAAGTATTATTTATAGCAAGTACAAATTACAAAGCAAGTATAAATTATGTATAGCAAGTATTCATAGGCAAGTATTTATAGCAAGTATTCATTTAGTATTCAGGGCAAGTAACCATAGTAACAAATAAGACAATTAATAATTTAATAGCAAGAAAACGCTTGCATTGCTCGTGCATTTATTATATGGCAATTTGTACATCTTTTTAAAGCAATTATTTATCTACGCTATATTAATAATTTATATTTGCTGAAATAAATGCAGAAATTTATATTTAAGAAATGAATACTCCACATTGAGTACTTCATTCGAGTAATTCAAAGATACACTGTTATACGCTGAATTTTGTGAAGAATCTTTTTTTCTATAAAATACAACAATGGCTTATCTTCAGCTTGATTTTTTGTACGAGATACATTTTACATGCTGCTATACACAATTAATTTCTTTTCTAATTTCAGCTAATAAAATCTTTGAATGACCCTTTTGAATCGGCTAGATATATATTTTTTTTAATAGCCGTAACATTTCACGTATTTTTTGTAAGTTTCTGGGGACAACAATTAATCGATCGCAGCGATGGTATTGCGTTTGATGCGTAAGCGATTATTTACATCAATATAACTTTCTTTTTCAGTTATATTTAAGCACATAAAAATAATGAGGGACTTGATTTATTTTATTAGTTACAACAATAAATGGTATGACTGTCCTGTCAAATCTCAAAAACTTTTGGGATTTATGATGTTAAATAGCTTAAGACCATGCAAAATATCTGTGGGGAAATTCTACGCAATAGATATGAATCTTTTTGGACTGGTAAAAAATCTTTAGTTTTAAGCTCATTCATTTTAATGAAATCACTTTCAGTTCGGTTTTCATACTTATTTTGTTATTTTTGGTATATTTAACATTGCATTTAGGCAAATTCAAAGAAAGAAACTCCATTTCTACGTAATTTTTTTTATAGCACATCCGTTATTAACCAGAAAAATTGACTTTATCATATTAAAAATGGTAATAAAACATGTTATGGCACTTTAACCTGTAGTAGCGGAAATTATAGCTCAAAAGTAGGGCAAATATAATAATTTGTTTTTGCTAACGCTTATCTTAGTATCACAATTAAACAAAAAGTATAGAGCAGACCTGCAAATGAGTAAATAATTTTTGAAATAAAATGCTTGAAAAAAGACAATGAAGCTTCTTTGTTGAAGTTGTTAGAAAAAGTATAAATCTTCAATTTCATTAGTATACTGTTTTTTTCAGATAATGAAAAGCATAATTTCGTACACAGCTGTATTTTGGTCATTTACATAAGTTCTATGAAGAATTAGAACCTAGTATTTTGTAGCAGCAAATATTTTCCTATAATCAAACTTGCAATTATTATTATAAAAAAATAACCAGGTTATTATAAAAAAATCTTGCATAATTATTTTATTACAATGAAAAGCTAAATAAAGGAACCTTATAGAAAATTACTTCGATTAGAGCTGAATTTTAATTTAAGGGTTTTCGATGGTATCATGTGGGAGTCGGGGGGAACCGGAGTACCTCTGCATCGTATACTCTGCTTCCCTCTTATCGCGCACCACGTTTGCGTAGTCACCAAACTTAACTTTTTGTTTACGCTGTATTCAATTACGTAGGAATTTACTCTATAACAACAGTTCAAATTTTATTTAATTTTCTTAATTTTAAAAATATCGCGCTCGGTTATGTTAATCGACTATATTGTTTGCCTTCCGTACGAGCCTGTGTACAAACTGTAAACTTTGAAAACGAGTATTATTGGAATATGGTCTATAATGAATGTTGGAAATAATGGAAAACACTTCAAATACATTAGACGAACATATTTTTAAAGTTCGAATTAATTCTCTTAACTTTTGTGTAACCATTGAACATCCTTAAACAAATATAGTAAATGAGTTATCGGCGTTTTAACTTTGCATCTTATGGAAAATGGTAAAAAATTATTTGGCTACCATTTATATTATAGTTTTAAAAAAATAAAAATCATCTGCTATTTTAATTATGAGTTTGCATTTATTTTCATTGCTTTATATGCATTTATTCAGCGCAAATTACTGTGATTTCTATTCAAAAGATTAATTTTTATTTTTTTTTAAATAGTTTGGTTTCTATTTAAATTAGTCATTTTTTTATCTAATATTCTTTGATTCATTTTTTTTTAAATTTTCTAATTGTATTCGTTGGTTCTAAAACAAAAGAGCTTGCTTCGACCTGAATACAATACTTTTAATTCATGTTTAAAATGCATTTTTCAAGTCTACTACATTGATGGGCACATAACATTATTTTACGAAGATTTATTAATTCAGGCATATAGCGGAGGGAGTCAATCATCAGCAGCCCTGGTTTCCCACCGGTGGTGCACTACCTGCATTTGCCACACCAATGATGCCAGTAGCTTCCATTATACCATCACCAAAAATATGTAAAGGTTCTCCAGGAATAATCCACCACAGTTTTCTATACCAGTACAAGGATTTGAATTTCCTTTAGTAGGTCCTTCAGATCTTAATGTAGTAGGTAAAAATTTCTATATAATTTTTGCAGTGATTGTTTATTTTTATAAATTTTATGATATCATTTTTTTTACCTGAGTATGCACTGACAATTCTTTTTGGATTGTGTATTTCTAGTTGCCTCTCTGCATATTACAGCTCCTGGGGTATTTCCAGCAGAACCGACAGTAGATATTGTAACAAAAGCTTTGGCAGAAAAAAATACCTGAACATAAGGCACCTGTTGATCGTGAATATTACTAGAACAGAGTAACACAATAGTCTCTACAGTAGAAACCAGATGAACTAAAGTCTCCTACCGAGCTCCATTTATCACGATGCCCATGAAAGGAACACAAATCTGAGAATGGTAAAATTTATTATTACAATGTGAATACTATAGAGTTAAGATGGGTTATTCCACCAGACTAGAAGAGCTAAACACCAGAAAATTAGGTGAATAGACTGCAGCATCAGCTGCTGCTACTTTTGCTAGTGCTGCAAATACGTAAATAGGTTTCAATAATATGTTATATTGAATATTTATGGATATTTTTTCTATTTTAGTGGAGCTGTACTTTTACATCACCTATCTCCAAGATTGGGCTTAATGACAGCTACTGGTACACCAGAACTAGGTGACAAAGCTACTATTAAGCAAGCTATGGTATCTATTTTGGCAGCTATAAATCTTCCGACACCACCCTCATAACCAGATGAGCATAGCAATTCTACTAAAATGTCAGCAGAAGGCAGTAGAACTTGTACATCTGAATAAAAAATGCAATTTAAGGATAAAAAAAAGCTGTAGAAGCGTTTAAAGAATTACTTAGGGAGAGAGATGTTCCTTTTAATACAACATGGAAACAAGCGTTAAAATGATTCAGAATAATCCTCAATGAACCGATTTTGATGGTTTTAGTTGTTTAGGTAGCTGTATGTAGCTCTTGCATACACTGATAAACTCATTGTCTTATACTATGTCTGAAATTACAACTTCGACTTGAACGGGACTCTTACTAGAATAGAAAAAAAATTGTACCTAAACACATAAAACTGTCAAAATCGGCTTAAACTTGGAGTCTTTATTATTTAAAAGTTTATGGATTTTATTTAAAAAATCATAAATTTTTTAAAAACTTGATTTTTTTGGATTTTTAGAGCCCCGTCTGAATTCGCTACGACTTTTCGTAGTAGAGATAGTTTTTTTCAAATAATAAACGCAGCTAAATAATTGTACAACATTTATAAAAAATTCTTGCACTAGCATGTTTCTAAATCTTTATTTTACATTCTCAACTTTTTTCAATTATGACCTGTCATTATTAACCAGCTCGCAAGCTTCCAAAGTCAGCCTAGAAAAAAATTGGTGAAAAAACTGAATTTTTTTACCTTCAAACTGCCGTCATAATTGCAATTTCAATTTTTACAAAACGCAACTAAAACCATTCTATGGCTGAATAGTTAATCTTCAATGTGCAGTTTGTCTCGATAGTTAGCGTTTTTTTATTGTTAAAGATATTCAACCAAAATGCAACATTAATTTCCTTTTCCCTTTCAGACTGCAATTTTGGTAGTAAATACCGAAAATAGAATTCTTTACATTTGAAGACAGCCAGCTTTAAGAATTTTTCATTTCGTTGAACTTTTCTATTCGTTTTTTTTCTACATTTAATATCGTAAATATTTTTGCTCGTATAGATAAACGGAATGCTCTAGCTTCAAACTATTTCTCAGATTGAGCTGGCTCGACAGTATCACAACACAAGTGAATAATTTCTTTTCTTGATAACTTAATGCACTGCTCATAAAAACTAATAACCTTTTATCTAATATTTTAATGCTGTTGTAAATTGCACATTCCTCGTTCTTTGAGAAGAAAAAATCAGGACACAATGCACAATCTTCTTTTATTAACATCAAATTCACTTCTTTTAGCATATAATGCATCAAATTCTTAAGTGCTCTTTCAATTTTATTCTCGTTTTGTTCTAGTAGGATGTTGCGGGGAGAGAGAGAGAGAGAGAGAGAGAGAGAGAGAGAGAGAGAGAGAGAGAGAGAGAGAACGGACATTATTGTACGCCCTTAAGTGTCCACGCGCGTCGTCACTGAAGGACCGCTGCGTCTGCATAATTATATACGCGTATATATACAAAAAAGGGAAAATGTTTATTATGTCGCTGTTGGGCACGTTTCGAAAGCTTGCCGTTATAAGGGGTACTCGCAGAATACAACTGTTCTGCCCGGCGACAGCGACGATTGAGCGAACGATGACGGGCCCGAGAAGGCAACGTCTAGTCGAGGCCGGTTAGGCGATCGGGTGACGAGCCAATAAGGGGAGAGAGCGACGAGAAACGAAGGAAGCTACCCCCGGAGGAGAGTGAGCCTCTAAAAAAAAGGAAAGGGCCTGCCAGGCCGCGGGCGAGGAGGAAAGGCCACTTGTTCGCAAGACTCTGAAGCGACAGCTAGACTAACATAGAAAGGAAAGTTTTGGCATTTTATACTAACGTAAAACGCTGCATTTAGATCGCACTGGCGACTCGGTGGCGCGTGTTGAGTGAGAGTTATTTGAATAATAAATAAACGTTGGCAATCTCGCCGAAATACAATTGTTTGTGTGTGCACGTCATTTCCCCACGACCTAACCCCAACACAGGATATCTTTCAGTGCACAAGGTTTCTCTAGCTCATCAAGTTCAAAGGGAATTGGATTTACAGTATGATGAAACATTTCTTCAAAATAGTTTCACTTTGAATACTTGTCCTGGATCATCTGACGAGTAGTTGGTCTTCCCCATTCCTGTTCAAAATTAGTTTTGACGAACTCTCTTTGCTGCTAATATAACAAATTAAGGCAGAAACATGTTTACATGTTTATTTTTATTATTACCATACCATGTCCATTTTAATTTTAATAAAATTTTGTAAATGCAACACATAATAACTATTTCTAATTTCTTAGAACGATCAACGCTTTTGACTGACTATCTACACTATGTATTTTTAATGTTTACATAATAATTGATGTGTATTATAACAATGACCGATTATAATTTTCTCATGTTCCATTTCGATCCGGTAGATGGAGTCTCTCAGCTCGCATATAGCGAATTTTCTCTCTGTCTCACTCGCCATTGGATCCGAGATGCAATGCAACTCGCGCGAGCTTTCAGTCAAACACCAGGGCGTCGCTCGGCGCCGCAGGGCCCGCCTCGGGGACTCTCCAAGTGACCCTTGAGTAGGAAACATCTCCGAATTTTCCGGATCAACTCTCCAGTCTCTACAGCCGCTTGTTTTGTTTTTACGATATTAAACTTTCCTTAAAGATTTTATTTGCGTTGAATATTGCGTTAAGTTATTAGTCAATGAATTGTGCGAGTGATTCAAAGCGTGCGTTAAGGAAGCACAATGGTGCTGTCCTTGCTACACAGTGCGGCGATCTTGGCTACTCCCTTGGCCAACTGTGTAGCCCCGGTACGTCAGGACTTGGACGTACCAGCGATCCCCGGGAGGTCGTGTCACCTTAGCCTTGCAGCCCTGGCGGTTGAGTCACTGCGTCAATTGTTTAATGTGGTAAGAGAGCTCTTTGCGTATTTATGGCCATTTAAATTAAGTTAAATTTAAGGTTTAAAATAGTGAATCTGGGTGTACAGATCATAGTTTATTATTTATCTTGCGTCATTAAATTCATTTATTGCATATTTTAATTTGTAGTAGTTTTTTAGTTTATATTGATTAAAAGAGTACACTTGTTTAGGCTATTCCTCTTAAGCCGAGGAGGTTTTTACGCCAAAAAAAGTGATTAGTTATTTCCGCGAACATTGTGTGTTTTTAATTTTAGTTCCTTTAACCATTCTTCCCAAATCCCGAATTCTTCCCTTTATAATTTCATTTCTTTAGTTTAATGTTAAAGCAGTGAACAGTGCTATAAATACAATTTGTAACACTCTAACTTAAAAATTGCAACTCCATTACTTATGTTTTTAAACACTCATACCATAATAATAAACGCAGAGTAAATCCTTTCAGTACCCATTGCATATTATACTATTAGTGTACTACAATCTATCTACACACTTTTACCGGGTATCAATTGATACTATTATCTTTATGATTAAGTTGAAATAACTTATGTATATTTTCTCATTCAGGGTATACTAAAGAATCTGAAATATATAAACATTTTGATAAGTATGCAGACTTCTAATTTGAAATTGCTTTAGATTTTCCATAGAACTATGTTTATTAGCAGTATTTTAAGCTAATATAATGCAATTTCATTTTAAAGGCAGTTTGACACGTATCGATTGATGGTAATAAAGTAATTGATTAGGCTGGTCGTTTTCTGGCAATTGTTGCAGCGAGAAAATCTAGGTGAGCTGCGTTAGAAGCTTTGAAAACACGATTAGCTTCTCGGCTCGACTTCAGGCTTTGACTCAAATTCGTCAAGTCGAGTTTTTCGGGCGGAAACTTGATTTTTTCAGAATCCGACCGACATATGTTAATGCTCTGACTCCGAAATTGTCTGTTCGCCCTGCAGATATGTGATTACAGAGACAAGACGGATGTTGTCATTATTCTTTCGATGCAAGTATACGTATGCATCCACATCTGCATATGTTAGAATGTGTATTCAGAAACCCCAATCGATTTATATGTACATATAGTAATAGTACACGAAGAGTTATTTTTGTTGCCGACCTGTCGTTTCATCTTGTGAGCACTTCCAATGCTGTGACGACAGCTGTGTGCGAGAGAGAGAGAGATTCTCTCATAGGTAAGAAAATTGCGCCAGCAGTTAGGGTAAGTTTGCCGAGGAAAACTAGAGAATCAGCTTGCGCGCGATACCATGAAGGAGATGGAATCCAAAAGGACCAGATCGATCTAATGGTTTTGCCGTTTCTTCGGCTGATAACAGTTAAGTATAATAAACGCCGTTACTCATTTACACTTTCCACTCAGGGGGTAAGTAGCGCATTTCCTGCACAGTTGAACTCTTGCTACAGTTTTTAGACGTACTGAGAATGAGCATTTACAATGTTTAATCTCGGATGTGAAAAGATCATTGTCACTGCTAGTAATTTGACGTTGATCGATGCGTATCGATTAACTACATATACTAATTTACAGACTATACATATATACATACATACATACCAATATTTTATTAGTAGATTTAAACTGCATACAATATAATAAAATATTAAATGTTACGATATATATTGGTACAAGCCAGAAATATTGAATTAGTTACACTGGATGTTAACCATATTGGATGATACTTCTATTGAACTGGAATTTTATTTATGCGATTTAGTAGTAAGGTGTAAGATTTTTTGCTTCCAAACATTTTCAAATTTTCGTGTATTCATCCAGCTAGCGCCACTTTTCAGAATACGTACGAACTTATAGAAACGTGATAAAATACCATTCGTAAACAGAATAGATTTTCTGAGGTATTTATCGTTGATCCTTTTTCATCCATAGATATTAATAGCGTTTAATAATTATTATTTCTTAATATTCAGAAAGGTTTAAAGGTTTCAAAGTAATGTAAGTGGAAATATTAAACACAAAACAATATTAGCTTTTCATTTTGCATTCTATCAAATCTTATTTGTAAGTAGTCTTTTAATAGTAATGAGATTTCATTGAACAGAAAAATTCGAGCAAACACTATGAATGCGTGTATAAAAATGTATATCACAGTGGGTACAGTATGTATGAATATGTATATGTGTGTGTGTGTGTGCATGTAAATGGAACTTAATCATTTTAAATTCTTTAAAAAGCTACAAATTAAATGGTAATTGACTGACTTACACAGTAAACATCAAGTCGAGTTGTATTGATTTATCGTGTTTTTGAATGATAAATAAATAAATACATATATAAATACTTGCAAATAAGGTCTCCGATAATCAAATGAAGGGATATCATAGTTCTTTCAAACGCGAAATTGGAGCTGAACTTTGTATTACTTTAAGCTTTCCGAATGAATTATTTGAGCTAAATAGAGCAAATTCAATTTATACAAAAATTAAAATAAATTTTGGTGCACAACGCGTTAGACAACCTTCTCTTTACGTTTATGAATAACTGTCAAAGGAATACAAAACATTAGGTATAGTAAAAATGAAATTGCTCAATCTTTTAAGCAGTAATAACTACAATTCATTTATAATAATTTCCCACGAAACAATCCATCGCTGTAATGGTCAGTTCTATAAGCTTCGTGCGAATTATTATTCGTATTTATAAGGTGTTTTGAAAAAAGAAACTGAAAGGCCTTCTGCGAAGACTATAAGCGACGCAGAATATTTGATACGTGTAATTTGTGACTTCCACTGTATTGAAATTAATACGTAATACTGCATGTTATTGTATAGTATGTCACCTGCAGTGTCAGCAGTAGTACCAGTGAGATAGAATCGCAGATTAAACAGACAAATATTCAATCAAACAGAATGGATATCTTTGATAGTCGTTACTTTATTTTAAACAAGATTTTATTTCAAAGTGTAGGATTGTGGCCGCATCAAAAGCGTTTAAAAAGATATACGATCCGTGCCATGTATTTTTGTATTCTGGGTCTAAATGCAATAGCGCAAGTAAAAAATCATTTCTTTATAAATAACCAATTCGTTACTGCAAGCAAACACTAGTAAAATTGAAAAAAGTACTTTCCTTAAACTTCATTTGTAAGATCTATGACCATATAAAATTACATACATTTTTTGTAAGCTAGTTATTCTATTCGTGCGTTGGAAACTTATCGCGACAATCCTGGTTTTATTTTTAATTATTGTTATATTAGTGCTTTAAAATATGTCATATTTCGTTAGGAGTAACGAAATACTATTAAAACACTGTACAGTATAAATGAGATTTTTCGGAAAGTATTTCTTTAACACATTGTTTTACTGTTAAAGCCAAAAATTTATGAGTAAAAAATGATCAGGGAAATTCCAAAAATCATCTTTTTTTTTGAGAAATAGTATATTACGTGCCTAGGGAGAAAAAAACTTGGAGAGTCCATATCTCGGGTATGGATCTGACAATCACGAGATATGGGCTGTCCGAATTTACTCCCGTGGTGCGTATACTATTTTTCTTCACACTAGCGCCGGAATTACCAATTGCGCTCCTGGCGCCGGGGAGCGAAAGTGGTACTTTCGGCGCAGTGTGGAGAAAAGTTTTTTCTGAAAAAAGTCAACTGAAAAAATATTTTTATAGTTTAGAACGAAAATTAGAGAATAAAATGAACTAAAATTTTCGAAGCATATAATATTTATTTTGTACTATCATAATTCTTTTTAAGCCAGTCGACTGTTAATGTTTAAAATTACATTTATTCATGAATTAATGGATTTTGTAAAAAAATTACAAATGACCCATGGTTTTTCAAATCCCTTACACAATAGCTGTTTTCTGGAGTTTTTACTATTCTTAATAGTTTTTTTATTTGCACTGCAAGTATAATTATACACTTATTGAAAATTATAATTATATTTCCAAAACTACTAATAAGCTTACTAATAAGCACATGGTTGTGACAAGAGGTTTTTTAACCTCTTTATTTATAATGTCTTAGTAATTTATAATTAGTTTAATGGCTTGACAAGGTCCCGCATTAGAGAACGAATCGTTGCCGAAAAGTATTAGATGGTTGTTATTACTGTTGTGATATGGATAATGAGCCTTTCAAAACAAATAAGGGTTTCCTCTTACTATTGTAAAATTTGTATATTTTTTGGATATAAGAATGGTGTGGATTGATAATAACTATAATTATATTTATTTTATAATTTTGCCATTATTTTGCGCAGATTTTGAGCGCAAAAAGCAATATTAATGAAGATCTAATCGCAAACGCCTTAAAAGGTATTGTCACAGTACTTTTTATACTTGGTGGGGCCTGTAAATTACTCTGTGCAATAACAAACGTTGACAAGGTATATATATTATTGTTCATAGAAATAATATTTATGTAAAATATTATTGATGTAATATTTATGTATTTTTTTTTAATTACAGACAGAGTTATTGTATGAAAGAGTATCTGGAAATTGGAAGATGCTTACAGATAAGAGTGAAATAAATATGTTTTTAAAATTTACTGAAAAAGGAAGACAACTTACTACCGCATATACAGGTGAATTATAATATATAATTAAAAAATATTTAAAAATTGGGTATTAAAAGAGTACCATATCGACTAACAAAGTCAAACGGGAGTGTAACCTAAAAATTGCAACTTCATTACTGATTTTCAGATTATAGTAGCATAAAATATCGTATAGAACTAGAACTTCTCGTTTCGCAAGTAAGATACCCGTTGTATAATATACTATAATCTATCATTGTGCGAAATTTCAGATTTTTCTGTTCAGTAAATCGTTTTGATATGATACTCTTATAAAAATTAAAAAAGCATGTAAAAGATGCTAAGCGGGAGACGGTTCGAAAACATCATTTATTAACATTGCTGCAGTTCTCGTACACAAAGGCGTTTATTAGCACATTATTGCAGTTCTTAAATACAAAGTCGTTTATGGATATATTATCGTTGGGCACGGTCAATAATTTTTTGACAGGGTTAGGTAAAAAATCATCTTTGATTTCACAGAGACTCACTCTTACACACACACACACACACATATATATATATATTACACACACACACATGTATATGCGTGTGTGTGTGTGTGTGTGTATATATATCTGGGTGATTCTCTGTGAAATCAAACGATCAAAATTAAAATTTTTTTCCAACCATATTAAATCACTTCAACTTGATAAAATACACTTCTGAATATTTTCAGATTTTTTGCATCGATTATCTCTAAGCTACAGGAGGTCAAAGTTGGTAAAATCAAATTTTTTTGTATTTTTTGCTGATTTTCAAAAATTTATAGCTTCTCATGGAGCATTTTTCACTATAGACATGGATAGGAGTTTTTTAAGAAAATGTTGTCTAGTTTTCAAAAAAAAATACCTTAAAAGTCATATATACATGTTGCAACTAGGTTATAATACGTTTATGCCTTAATAGTAGCAAAAGTGAAAGTTTGCTCCAGACTACGACTATCAAAAAATTCCTGAAGATATCTTTTTTCAGTACAAAAGTGCCTGCGAAACTCCTAAAACAAGATGGAGCTACTCTGATAAGCTAAAAATAAAAAAATCACTTGTCAAAACCAAAAAATCGGATATCCATTCTGAAAAAAATATAATTAAATAGTGAAAAAAATTCTAAGATAAAAAGTATTCTTGAGATTTTTCCTAATTTCACTTCATTTCCATGTTAAAAATCGATGAAAATGTAGAACTTTAACATGAAATTAAGAGAAATCTCAAGAATACTTTTTATCTTAGTTTTTATTCAGAAGTGTATTTTATCAAGTTGAAGTGATTTAATATGGTTGGAAAAAAATTTTAATTTTGATCGTTCGATTTCACAGAGAATCACCCATATATATATATATATTATATATATATATGGGGCATTCCACGTCAACTGAAACAGTGCTGCGACCAGAATTGGTTTTGACTTACAATTATTTTCATATATGGAAAATTTAGCATTTTTTATGTACTTTTGAATGCCGAGTGGCGTTTTTTGAAAATCTTCACTTTTTACTGAGTGTCACGCCCCCAAACATACAAAAAATAGTACCTTAAGGGGTTATGACAGTGTTAAAATTTTGAAAATATCCATTTTTTTTTATTCACTTTTTTCACAGTTAGTAGTCCGTAGAATATGGACCTTAAAGCCGTTTTTTGCTAAAAAAATTTGCCTCGAAGATATCGACAAAAAACTGATAAATCTGTTTTAAAGTAAATTTTTTAAAAATCGTGATTTTTAAATAATTTAATTAGGCGAAACTTGTGGAAAGGATTGTTCTACCACACTTTTTACAGAGTAATTTCAGTCGTATTTTCAGTGAGAAATCTTACTGAAAATATGACTTAAAAACCGTTTTACAAACCGTTTTTTTCTCAAGAGTTATGACTTTATTTCCGTAAAATAAATAAAATCCGTAAAATTAATTTTTCTATGTGTCATTTTATGTTACTAAACTCAATGTGTTAAAGTAAAGGCATTCAACAAATTTGAATTTGCCACTTGAACAGGTTGTGGCTCACAGCGTCCAGTCGAGAATGAAGATTACTGTTTGATCGGTATAGTAGAATTTTCTATAAAACAGCAGAAAGCAGCCAAACAGTTGTTTTTCATTCAAGACACTAGATCAGTGCTTTCATAATGAGCTTTTTCTTTGTTGGTTTATTTTTTGCTTTTAGGTGTACGGGTGCGAGCCAGCAAGATGGGAGTTTATAATGACTGTCTGGAGTATTATTTGGCATACTTTTTAACATATTGAAGTCTATTAAATAATGGTAAGTATTGCATGTAACTGTAATTCATAAACATTACTTGATTATGAATAGCTAACGATAATTTTTATTTTATTTTCAGCTTCTAAATGCTATTATCATACAGCATGATAGGCGCGTACCACCAAATATACTTAATTGTATGTATATTTGAGTACCAAAAGCAAATCAAGGTATGCCAGATAGGTTCTGTAAGTATAGCTGAGTTCATTTGTATGATTTACATAATAAACTTTAAATGCCTTTTACTCAAATTTAGTTTTTTCATGCTTTTTGTGTACTTGCCGCAGCTTTCTGAAGGAACCGTACCATCAATCCTGATGAACCAAAGTGGAAAACCTTCCTTATGAGTATGGTCACAAACTAAGCAGAGCAGAATTGGCAAACATAAGTTCAAAGTGAATGTTACGTATGTTTACATATGTAACATTCACTATAATTACTAATATTGTAAATATATGTTTAATCAATTACATTAATTTTGTGTTTTTCAGGAATCTGTTCCGCTTAGTCTGTGACCAGACTCATAAGGAAGATATGGCACTTTGAGTCATCAGGATTGATGGTACGGTTCCATCAGAAACATGCGGCAAGCAAACAAAAGTGATGAAAATGATGTTTTTTGGTAAGTAAATACCTTTAATTGTTGTTAAAAGTGATGTATAATACTTATATTTGAAAGGAAAAATTTAGTTTTTGGAGCATCTAAATATATTACTTTTTTACAGCACTAATAATTTTTCTTTTTTTTTTCAAGTTTTAACACTGTCATAACCCCTTAAGTAATGCTTCACGTATTAAAAATAGCGAGACCTCCGAAAAAATTCGGACAAAAACTTTTGTTATCTATTCTGAGCTGCCGAATACGAATCCATCGTCCTTTTTTACTTATACCTCAAGCCTTCGTTCCTAACCTCAAAAAACGTCCAAAAATGCTAGAAAATGGTTATTTTAGCTAGTTCAGAATCGTATGTCTTTATAAAAATTATTGGCAACGACTATTTTCATATATTTTGAGCTGGCAAATACAAATCCATCGTCTTTTTTTACTTGTACCTCGATTATTCGTCCCTAACCTCAAAAAACTTCCCAATAATGCCAGAAAATAGCTAATTTGGCTAGTTTAGAATCTTTTTCTTTTTTGAAACATAATTGTTGATAAATTTTTTTTTATATCATTTAAGTTGTTGTGTACGAATTGTTAACTCCGATTGCAAATATTTTGCAATCACTTTCATGATTTTTTTTGGGGAAAACTATGAATCATGAGAAAAAATTAATAAGAATAAACCATTCTTGTAATGTACGTCAATTTTTTCCGAATTTTTGCACCAATTTTTTTTATTTTGCCTATTATGAATTATTGAGAAAATGGGAATTTTTTTGACGAATAATAATAGCATTTTATTCTTGGCTGTTTTTTTTCTGCTATGTCATTATTTACTAAAAAAAAATTACGTGTATTATTTTCATATTTAGAAAATTTTTGAATAATAGACCATTTTGATTAGAATAAATATTGCATATTCCATGGATACTTAAAGGTATTTACAGTATTTTTACAATAAAAATGTAAGAAATATTCATGGCCGCCCCAGTAATACCAAGTTTCGCCAGGCGATTTGAGGACAGACCAAAGGTATATTTAAATATAATATGTCGTGTAACGGGGCAATTTGGCTTTGTCACGGCGACCACAGTATGTCGCCGCGTCACCGAGTCTTACTTTTAGCTTCTATACTGCTACCCCGCCGTAGCTCCTCGGCAACCTGCATATTAACGATTACGCGGCCAAATGCAGCGTGTACAAATGTGTGATGCGCCCGAGAATCACACTTACTGTGCAAAGAATAGTTCTTTCGGGTTCGGAAATCAAGAAGACGAAGCGATGATACGGGAAATAAATACTCGGTTATTTATGCTAAAGAAATCAGTCGGAGACTCGTATATTGTAAAATCAAGAAAATAATATAATAATCCGCATAGACAGTCGCACGCGCGACAGCGGAGAGATCTCGCACGCTCTCAATCAAGGAAGAGACGAGTATTCTGTGGTCGAGAATACTCGTCTGTCGGCGACCTTGTCGAGGAAATGTTCTTACGAGATTTGACTTACTATTAGCACGAGGTGTACGTCGCTTCCTCGATACTATCACGAGCCGTCAACTCTCCTACAGGTATCTCGCTCGGGATGCTGTCGATTGGTACAGAGAAGGCGTCCCTTCTCCTGCAATCCGGGTGTTGAAGACGAACACAGTCTAGAGCTCCTCCGCGGACGAGTCGATCTACCTCGGGCAATAACGGTGGCCTCGCAAACGGTGTACCTAACGCACGAGGTACCTACCAGCACGGTCAAATCGAATCTGATCTATTCGGCTTCACTTTTGGACGTTTTTTGAGGTTAGGAACGAAGGCTTGAGGTGTAAGTAAAAAATGACGATAGATGCGCATTCGGCAACTCAAAATAGATTAAAATAGTCTTTGACAATAATTTTTATAAAGAGATACGATTCTAAACTAGCTAAAATAGCCATTTTCTGACATCTATGTGACATTTTTTGAGGTTGGGGACAAAGGCTTAAGGTATAAGTAAAAACGGGCGATAGATTCTTATTCGACAGCTCAAAATACATTAAAATAGTCTTAGCCAAAAATTTTTATAAAGAGATGTGATTCTAAACTAGCTAAAATAGCCATTACCTGGCATTATTGAGACGTTTTTTGAGGTTAGGGACGAATACTCGAGGTACAAGTAAAAAAAGACGATGGATTCGTCTTTGCCAGCTCAAAATATATGAAAATAGTCGTTGCCAATAATTTTTATAAACACATACGATTCTGAACTTGCTAAAATAGCCATTTTCCGGCATTTTTGGACGTTTCTTGAGGTTAGGGACGAAGGCTTGAGGTATAAGTAAAAAAGGACGATGGATTCGTATTCGGCAGCTCAGAACACATAAAAAAGTTTTTGTCCGAATTTTTTCGGAGGTCTCGCTATCTTTAATACGTGAAGCATTACGTAAAGTACTATTTTTTGTTTGTTTGGGGCCGTGAAACTCAGTAAAAAGTGAAGATTTTCAAAAACCGCCACTCGGCATTCAAAAGTACATAAAAAACACAAAATTAATGTAATTGATTAAACATATATTTACAATATTAGTAATTATAGTGAATGTTACATATGTAAACATACGTAACATTCACTTTGAACTTATGTTTGCCAATTCTGCTCTGCTTAGTTTGTGACCATACTCATAAGGAAGGTTTTCTACTTTGGTTCATCAGGATTGATGGTACGGTTCCTTCAGAAAGCTGCGGCAAGTACACAAAAAGCATGAAAAAACTAAATTTGAGTAAAAGGCATTTAAAGTTTATTATGTAAATCATACAAATGAACTCAGCTATACTTACAGAACCTATCTGGCATAACTTGATTTGCTTTTGGTACTCAAATATACATACAATTAAGTATATTTGGTGGTACGCGCCTATCATGCTGTATGATAATAGCATTTAGAAGCTGAAAATAAAATAAAAATTATCGTTAGCTATTCATAATCAAGTAATGTTTATGAATTACAGTTACATGCAATACTTACCATTATTAAATAGACTTCAATATGTTAAAAAGTATGCCAAATAATACTCCAGACAGTCATTATAAACTCCCATCTTGCTGGCTCGCACCCGTACACCTAAAAGCAAAAAAGAAACCAACAAAGAAAAAGCTCATTATGAAAGCACTGATCTAGTGTCTTGAATGAAAAACAACTGTTTGGCTGCTTTCTGCTGTTTTATAGAAAATTCTACTATACCGATCAAACAGTAATCTTCATTCTCGACTGGACGCTGTGAGCCACAACCTGTTCAAGTGGCAAATTCAAATTTGTTGAATGCCTTTACTTTAACACATTGAGTTTAGTAACATAAAATGACACATAGAAAAATTAATTTTACGGATTTTATTTATTTTACGGAAATAAAGTCATAACTCTTGAGAAAAAAACGATTTGTAAAACGGTTTTTAAGTCGTATTTTCAGTAAGATTTCTCACTGAAAATACGACTGAAATTACTCTGTAAAAAGTGTGATAGAACAATCCTTTCCACAAGTTTCGCCTAATTAAAATATTTAAAAGTCACGATTTTTAAAAAATTTACTTTAAAACAGATTTATCAGTTTTTTGTCGATATCTTCGAGGCAAATTTTTTTAGCAAAAAACGGCTTTAAGGTCCATATTCTACGGACTACTAACTGTGAAAAAAGTGAATAAAAAAAAATGGATATTTTCAAAATTTTAACACTGTCATAACCCCTTAAGGTACTATTTTTTGTATGTTTGGGGGCGTGACACTCAGTAAAAAGTGAAGATTTTCAAAAAACGCCACTCGGCATTCAAAAGTACATAAAAAATGCTAAATTTTCCATATACGAAAATAATTGTAAGTCAAAACCAATTCGCAGCACTGTTTCAGTTGACGTGGAATGCCCCATATACATATGTATATATGTGAAATCGCGTGTGTGTATGTATATATATTATATATATAGCTATGAGAATTAACGGGACTGAAAGGATTTTTCTAATTTTCAAAAAGCGGGAAAAAAGCTCTTATTTCGTCAATTTTTAAGTTAAAAAGTTGCAATGTTTTTCGTAAATTATAAAACAGTTTTTAGTTGTTTAGTGCGAAAAAAAATTTGCGGGAATAAAAACTTACTTTAGCCCCGCTTTTCAGGAAAAGAAAGTTGCTATTTCGAAAATAGAGTATTTGAAGTATTCATACTGCACAATTTCATATCACAATAATCTTACTTACAATGTTATAATGCAATGAGTAAGAATGCGATGTAGAATGGTCTATCACATAATTTCGTCTGGAAATTCGTTTAGTTATAATATTAAACAAATCTTACTTGCAACTTTATTGCATATACTTATCTTTGAAATAAGGCTTTTTAGCTTTATTTTTTATTATTGATATAAAATATACTATAAAGTAAAAAATTTTTAAAAATATATCCTTACTTACAGCGTGTCTGACAGCAACTGCAATTTTTTTCTGTATGATACCGTATCTTTTAACAATAGCAGATACAGTTTTACTTGATGATAGTACAAACCGTACAATTTACATTTTGGATGGAGAATATATTATAGATAAATATGAAAACTATTATAAAATCTTCATTTTTGAAGCCATGTGCTGCTTCACATTCAATCTAATTTTCTGTGTAGTTGATGTCAGTTACGTAAGTTGTACCCAACACTGTACAGTTTTATTCGCAATCCTCAAGTAAGTTTTATTTTTATGTTTAAATAAATAATCTAATTAATATATATATTTTAAAAGAAGTGAAAGCCAACCTTTATATTAAATATTAAATAGATTACACACCAATTCTTGCGACGTCTAATGTTGTACATTTTTATATTTTTTAATGAATTAGGTCTGAAAAACTCCCCAAACTATAGATTCATATATAAATTATGAAAAAAATATGTGATGTAATGAAAAATAAATAAAATTTGAAAAGCCTGAATCCAAGTTGGTCGTCTTTTAAAATGCGAAACTTTTGATCAGTGCATCCGATTTAGACAAATTTATATCCAAATGAAAGGTCTTTTCAAGTACTTTATTTTTGTTGTTTAGAATATTGATTTAATATACGGCATTATTCTTAAAGTTGTAGGAGAATGAAAAAAAAACGAAAATTGGCGTATTTTTTTCAGTTTTTGGCCCGTAATTTTTTATTGGCATGGGGTGCCGATGTTTTACATCCATAAATCTTTTTTCATATGACCTAACGAGTATAAAAAGCCTAATTCAGTCAGTGTGCCCTCAGTTTCCATTTTTGAGCAAAAAACAGTCCGACTCTGCGTAGATTTCCTCAAATATGACATTTAAAGTTTTTTTTTAAACTAGATAAAATTCGCTTAAAAAAGTGATACATGTCCTACGTTGAAAAATGTGCTATGAATTTTTGAAAATCAGAAAAAAATGCGAAAAAAACCTGTTTTTACCAACTTTGACCCCCTGTAACTCAAAGATAATCGATGCAAAAAATCTGAAAAAATTTAGGGAGGTGTCTTTCATCAAATAGAAAAGATTTAATATGATTGGAAGAAAAAAAATTAAATTTCAACCTCTCGATTTCATAGAGAATCATCCATATATATAACTTTAAAAGTATTTTTTTGTACAATAGACAAAATGTACTAAAAAAAAGTATTGTATGAACTTTTGTTGAAAAATGCATCCCTGAAAAGCTATGAATTATTGAAAATTGAAAAAAATGTAAAAAAACACGAATTTGATGAGATATTTTGACACTATAGAACAACATCCATTTTAAAAAATGCTTGTCTCTCTATTAAAAAAAAAAAAAAATACGAAATCATTGATAAAATTGAATTTTATTATACAGACTGCGTTTAAAACGAGCAACAAAGTATGACCATTCTTATGAACTGATTGTCGAAGCGATAACTTTACACAAGAAAGCTAATGAGTAAATGATATTTTTTAAATTTGAATAAATAATAATAATAACACTGATTGCAATCATAATTACATTTTAAAACTAAATAATCAAATTTTTTTTCAGATTTGCGGTAATTTTAGAAACTTCTTATGCAATGTCATTTTTTTCTGAGTATGCATTAGTGGTATGTACCCTTAGCATTGGGATAATTGTTGTAAGTATAATTATACTCTAACTGCCAAATATATTAAGGGGTTAAGCCTGGATTAACCGCTGAAAAAGATGTTTGTAAGATGAGGAAATTTGAAGGCAGAAGCCCTGTCATAACCCTTTAATTGCATGTTTAATAGATTAATAGACACAGGGCAAGTAACCATAGTAACAGATAAGACACTTAATAATTTAATAGCAAGAAAACGTTCGCTTTGCTCGTTCATTTATTATATTGGAATTTGTACATATTTTTAAAGCAATTATTTATCTACACTATACTAATAATTTATATTTGCTGAGATGAAATAATAATTTATATTTGAGAAATAAATACTTCACGTTGAGTACTTCACTCGAGTACTTCAGAGATACACTTTTAGAAGCTGAATTTTGTGACGAATTTTTTTTCTATAAAATACAACAATGGCTTATCTTCAGCTTTATTTCTTGTACGAGATACTTTTTACATGCTGCTATACTGAATCAATTTCTTTTTTAATTTCAGATAATAAAGTCTTTGAATGACCCTTTGGAATCAGCTAGATATATATTTTTTTTAATAGCCATAATCTTTCACATGTTGTTTATAAGTTTCTGGGGACAACAATTAATCGATCGGAGTGGTGGTATTGCGTTTGATGCGTAAGAAATTATTTAAATCAATATATCTTTGTTTTTCAGTTATATTTAAGCACACACAAATAATGATGGAATTGATTGATTTTATTAGTTACAACAATGAATGGTATAAATGTCCTGTCAAATCTCAAAAACTCTTGAGATTTATGATGTTAAATAGCTTAAAACCATGCAAAATATCTGTGGGGAAATTCTACGCAATAGATATGAATCTTTTTGGACTGGTAAAAAATCTTTGATATTGAGCTATTCATTTTAATGAAATCACTTTCAGTTCAGTTTTCATACTTATTTTTTTATTTTTGATGTATTTAACATTGCATTTAGACAAATTCAAAGAAAACAATTCCATTTCTACATAATTTTTTTTATAGCACATCCGTTATTAACCAGAAAAATTGACTTTATGATATTCAAAATGGTAAAAAACATAATTAGTTTGTGAACTCTGTCGATCTCTCCGAGGTAAATTTGGTAGGAACAAGGTGAAAAAATCTTACACCATTTTTTCCTTTTTCAACGTTTCGGTGAACATTGTCACCCTCTTCAGGAAAATGTAAAAGACGCACAACAATGAGTCAATCGAAAGTTCTCTTTCCCGGCCAGTCGTGGCGGGGGATGGAGGAGCGGGAAGCTACAATACGATGTTATGATTCCGGCTTCCTCAGCTACTGTATCAATAATTATCGATACAGTAGCTGAGGAAAATGTTTACCGAAACGTTGAAAAAGGAAAAAATGGTGTAAGATTTTTTCATATTTTTGCTACCAAATTTACCTCGGAGAGATCGACAGAGCTGTTCACAAACTAATTACTATAACACCGAGGGATAAAGCCATCTGAATACAGTGTATTGCACTTATTCACACATACATGGTAAAAAACATGTTGTAGCATTTTACCATCAAGTAGCAAATATTATAGCTCAAATATAGGGCATATGTAATAATTTGTTTTTGTTACTTCTTATCATAGTCTCACAATTAAACAAAGTGTATAGAGCAGACCTGCAAATGAGTAAATTTTTTTTAAATAAATTACCTGAAAAAATACAATGAAACTTTTTTGAAGTAGTTGTTCGCAAAAATATAAATCTTTAATTTCATTAGTATAATGCTTTTTTTTCAGATAGTAAGAAGCATAGTTTCGTATGCAACTGTATTTTGGTCATTTACATAAGTTTCTATGAAGAATTAGAACCTAGTATTTTATACAAGCAAATATTTTATTCTTGCAATGGTTTATTATAGAAAAATCTTGCATAATTATTTTACTACAATGAAAAGCTAAATAAAGTAACATACAAAGCTACTTCGATTAGTGCTGAATTTTAATTTAAGGGTGTTCGATTGTGTCATGTGGGAGCTGTGGAGAACCGGAGTCCCTCCGCACCGCACTCCCGGCACCGTCTTATCACGCACAACGTTCGCGTAGCCACCAAACTTAACTTTTTGTTTACGCTGTATTCAATTACGTAGGAATTTACTCTATAACAAAAGTTCAAATTTTATTTAATTTTCTTAATTTTAAAAATATCGCGCTCGGTTATATTAATCGACTACATTGTTTGTCTTCCGTACGAGCCTGTGTACAAACTGTAAACTTTGAAAACTAGTATTATTGGAATATGGTCTATAATGAATGTTGGAACAAATGGAAAACACTTCAAATACATTAGACGAACATATTCTCAAAGTTTGGATTAATTCTCTTAACTTTTGTGTAATCATGAACATCCTTAAGCAGATATAATGAATTAATTATCGGCGTTTTATCTTCGCATCTTATGGAAAATGGTATAAAATTATTTGGCTACTATTTGTTTTATAGTTGAAAAAGAAAAAAAATCATCTGCTATTTTAATCATGAGTTTACATTTATTTTCATTGCTTTATATGCATTTATTGAACGCAAATTAGTGTGATTTTTATTCAAAAGATTAATTTTTGTTTTTTTTTTTAACAATTTGGTTTGTATTTAAATTACAGTCATTTTTTTATCTAAAATTACTTTAATTAATTTTTTTTTAATTTTCTAATTGTATTCATTGGTTCTAAAACAAAAAGAGCTTGCTTTTTATATATATACTGCATAAAATACTTCTAATTTATGTTTAAAATGCATTTTTCAAGTCTATTAAACATTGATTGGCACATAACATTATTATACGAAGATTTATTAATTCAGGCATCTGGCAGAGGGATTCAATCATCGGCAGTACTGGTTTTCCACCGGTGGTGCACCACCTACATTTGTCCCACCAATGATGCCAGTAGCTTCCATTATACCATCTCCAAAAATATGTAAAGGTCCTCCAGTAATAATCCACCACAGTTTTCTATACCAATACCATTTTTTTTACCGGAGTTTGCAATGACAATTGTTTTTGGATTGTGTATTTCTAGTTGCCTCTTATCTCTGCATATTACAGCTCCTGGGGTAGTTCCTGAAGAACCGACAGCAGATATTGTAACAAAAGTTTTGGCAGAAAAAATACCTGAACATAAGGCACCTGTCTCTCGTGCAAATTACTAGAACAGAGTAACACAATAGTCTCTACAGTAGAAACCAGATGAACTTAAGTCTCCTACCGAGCGCCATTTATCACAATGCCCATAAAGAAACACAAATCCGAGAATGGTAAAGTTTATTATCACAATGTGAATACTAAAGAGTCAAGATAGGGTATTCCACCAGAACTAGAAGAGCTGAAGACCAGAATAGTAGCTGAAGAGGCTGCAGCAACGGCTGCTGCTGATGTTGCTAGTGCTACAAATACGTAAGTAGGTTTTGATAGTGTGTTGCATTTGATATTTATGGATATGTTTTCTATTTTAATGGTGGTGTATCTTTACATCATCTGTCTCCAAGTTTGGGTTTAATAACAGCTACTGGTACACCAGAACCAGGTGGTAAATCTGCTATTGAGCAAGCTATGGCAGCTACCTTGGCGGCTATAGACCTTCCGACACTACCCTCAAAACCAGATGAGGATAGTAATTCTATTAAGATCTCAGCAAGAGGCAGTGAAATTGTATACCTGCACAAAAATGCAATTTAAGATGCGATTTTGATGGTTTTAGTTATTTAGGTAGCTGTATGTAGCTCTTGCATACACTGATAAACTCATTGTCTTATACTATGTCTCAAATTACAACTTCGGCTCGAACGGGACTTTTGCTAGAATAGAAAAAAATGTATGACCAGCTGCCTAAACACGTAAAACTGTCAAAATCGGCTTAAACATTGAGTCTATTATTTAAAAGTTTATGGATTTTATTTAAACATTCATAAATTTTTTAATAACTTGATTTTTTTGGATTTTTAGAGCCGCATCTGAATTCGCTACGACTTTTCGTAGTAGAGATAGTTTTTTTCAAATAATAAACGCAGCTAAATAATTTTCCAATATTTATAAAAAATTCTTGCACTAGCATGTTTCTAAATCTTTATTTTACATTTTCAACTTTTTTCAATTATGTCCTGTCATTATTTACCAGCAGATAAGCTTCCAAAGTCAGGCTAGAAAAAAATTGGTGAAAAAACTGCATTTTTTTACCTTCGAACTGCCGCCATGGTTGCATTTTCAATTTTTACAAAACGCAACTAAAATCATTCTATAGCTGAATAGTTAATCTTCAATGCACAGTTTGTCTCGATAATTAGCGATTTTTTTTTGTTTTTTTTTGTTAAAAATATTTAACAAAAATGCCAGAGATCTTTTTCAAACGTATAGTAGTATTAATTTTCTTTTCCCTTTCAGACTACAATTTTGGTAGTAAATACTGAAAATAGAATTCTTCACATTTAAAGACAGCCAGCTTTAAGAATTTTTCATTCCGTTGAACAGGAAGATAAAAGCTACACACCGATGAATAAATAAGTAAATCATATCAGTTATATACATTTGGAATTGTAAATAATTAACATTAATTTTTTTTCTTTCCAGTCTACCATTAAGAACTGTTGACAGGGGCCCGGCCACTTGAATTCAACTATTCTTCTAATGTATCCATTGTCAATCACAACTCCATCAAGACTTGCACACAACCGAGGTTGTTCTTCGCTGACAAGTAAGCCAATTTTTTTTACATAAACACCAAAGACTTCTTGATATTGTTCAAGTGCAATTGGCTCGTACGTAACTCGATATCTTAGAGAGGGATTATCAATTTTTTTAGGATTTAGTATTTCACTCACCAACTTTTCACTCAAATTGAGCTTGCTCGACTGTATCACAACAAAAGTGAATAATTTCTTTTTTCTAAATTGCATATTCTTCATTCCTTGAAAACAAAAAAATCAGGACACTATGCACAATCTTCTTTTTTTAACATCAGATTTACTTCTTCTAGCATATAATGCATCAAATTCTTAAGTACTCTTTCAATCTTATTCTTGTTTTGTTCTAGCAGGATGTCTCTCAGTGCACAAGGTCTCTTTAGCTCATCAAGTTCAAAGGGAATTGGATTTGCAGCATACTTCACTGATGGTGGAAACATTTCTTCAAAATACTTACTCTTTGAATACTTGTCTTGGATCATCTGACGAGCAGTTGGCCTTTTCCATTCCTGTTCAAAATTAGTTTTTGACGAACTCTCTTTGCTGCTAATATAACAAATTAAGGCAGAAACATGTTTACATGTTTATTTTTATTATTACCATACCATGTCCATTTTAATTTTAATAAAATTTTGTAAATGCAACACATAATAACTATTTCTAATTTCTTAGAACGATCAACGCTTTTGACTGACTATCTACACTATGTATTTTTAATGTTTACATAATAATTGATGTGTATTATAACAATGACGGATTATAATTTTCTCATGTTCCATTTCGATCCGGTAGATGGAGTCTCAGCTCGCATATAGCGAATTTTCTCTCTTTCTCACTCGCCATTTGATCCGAGATGCAATGCAACTCGTGCGAGCTTTCAATCGAACACCAGGGCGTCGCTCGGCGCCGCAGGGTCCGCCTCGGGGACTCTCCAAGTGACTCTTGAGTAGGAAACATCTCCGAATTTTCCGGATCAACTCTCCAGTCTCTACAGCTGCTTGTTTTGTTTTTACGATGTTGAACTTTCCTTAAAGATTTTATTTGCATTGAATATTGCGTTAAGTTATTAGTGAATGAATTGTGCGAGTGATTCAAAGAGTGCGTCAAGGAAGCACAATGGTGCTGTCCTTGCTACACAGGGTGGCGATCTTGGCTACTCCCTTGGCCAACTGTGTAGCCCCGGTACGTCAGGACTTGGACGTACCAACGATCCCCGGGAGGCCTTGTCACCTTAGCCTTGCAGCCCTGGCGGTTGAGTCACTGCGTCGATTGTTTAATGTGGTAAGAGAGCTCTTTGCGTATTTATGGCCATTTAAATTAAGTTAAATTTAAGGTTTAAAATAGTGAATCTGGGTGTACAGATCATAGTTTATTATTATCTTGCGTCATTAAATTCATTTATTGCATATTTCAATTTGTAGTAGTTTTTTTGATTAAAAGAGTACACTTGTTCAGGCTATTCCTCTTAAGCCGAAGAGGTTGTTACGCCAAAAAAAGTGATTAGTTATTTCCGCGAACATTGTGTGTTTTTAATTTTAGTTCCTTTAACCATTCTTCCCAAATCCCGAATTCTTCCCTTTATAATTTCATTTCTTTACTTTAATGTTAATGCAGTGAACAGTGCTATAAATACAATTTGTAACACTCTAACTTAAAAATTGCAACTCCATTACTTATGTTTTTAAACACTCATACCGTAATAATAAACGCAGAATAAATCCTTTCAGTACCCATTGCATATTATACTATGAGTATACTACAATCTGTCTACACACTTTTACCGGGTATCAATTGATACTATTATCTTTATGATTAAGTTGAAATAACTTATGTATATTTTATAACGGTCGCATATATAATACGCACGTTATCGCCTCTCCGGGCGTATCCCGTATTACTTGTACTAATACATTTCTTGTTCTAGCGACCACCAGCGGACACTCAGGGGGCAAGTAGCGCATTTCGTGCACAGTTTCGTGAACTCTTGCTACAGTTTTTAGACGTACTGAGAATGAGCATTTACAACGTTTAATCTCGGATGTGAAAAGGTCATTGTCATTGCTAGTAATTTGACGTTGATCGATGCGTATCGAGCAACAAAACAAAAAATAATCACTTTTGATGCGGAAGTAAAAAGTACGCCGAATTATTAAATTTTCATCTCACTGCTTCAATGATTTGTATATGTACAGAAATACATGAGTGATTTTGTTTTGTTTAAACACCTTCTATTCAATGTCGTACAGCTCGCCCTGCGTCTTCTTAGTTTTTGAGTATTTCTATTAATTTAAAGCTCCTCAGAACAATATTTTTCACTGTCAGATAAACGTAAAAATAAGAAAAGAAATTCTCTTAATTGATCTTCCGTATCAACGGCCAAAAAATTTATAACAATGATTTTTCCAGAACTAAAGCACTTGCTTTGATTTCAAAATATAAATCGATTACGTAAAACTTTAAAATTAAAAAAGTTCGTAAATTTAATTATTAATTTAATTATTTAATTTAACGTTAATTTATAAATTATTTTTACATTAAATATGTATACTAATTTACAGACTATATATATATATATATGTATGTATGTGTGTGTGTGTGTGTGTGTGTGTGTGTGTGTGTGTGTATTTACAGACCAATATTTTATTAGTAGATTTAAACTACATACAACATAATAAAATATTAAATGTTACGCTATATACTGATACAAGCCAGAAATAAAATACCATTCGTAAACAGAATAGATTTTCTGAGGTATTTATCATTGATCCTTTTTCATCCATAGAAATTAATAGCATTTAATAATAATTATTTCTTCATATTCAGAAAGGTTTAAAGGTTTCAAAGTAATGTAAGTGGAAATAGTAAACACAAAACAATATTAGCTTTTCATTTTGCATTCTATCAAATCTTATTTGTAAGTAGTCTTTTAATAGTAATGAAATTTCATTGAACAGAAAAATTCGCGCAAACACTATGAATGCGTGTATAAAAATGTATATCACAGTGGTTACAGTATGTATGAATATGTGTATGTGTGTGTGTGTGCATGTAAATGGAACTTAATCATTTTAAATTCTTTAAAAAACCACAAATTAAATGGTAATTGACTGACTTACACAGTAAACATCAAGTCGAGTTGTATTGATTTATCGTGTTTTTGAATGATAAATAAATAAATACATATATAAATACTTGCAAATAAGGTCTCCGATAATCAAATGAAGGGATATCATAGTTCTTTCAAACGCGAAATTGGAGCTGAACTTTGTATTACTTTAAGCTTTCCGAATGAATTATTTGAGCTAAATAGAGCAAATTCAATTTATACAAAAATTAAAATAAATTTTGGTGCACAACGCGTTAGACAACCTTCTCTTTACGTTTATGAATAACTGTCAAAGCAATACAAAACTTTAGGTATGGTAAAAGTGAAATTGCTCAATCTTTTAAGCAGTAATAACTACAATTCATTTGTAATAATTTTCTACGAAACAATCCATGGTTGTAATGGTCAGTTCTATAAGCTTCGCGCGAATTATTATTCGTATTTATAAGGTGTTTTGAAAAAAGAAACTGGAAGGCTTTCTGCGAAGACTATAAGCGACGCAGAATATTTGATACGTGTAATTTGTGACTTCCACTGTATTGAAATTAATACGTAATGCTGCATGCTATTATAGTATGTCACCTGTAGTGTCAGTAGTAGTACCAGTGAGATAGAATCGCAGATTAAACAGACAAATATTCAATCAAACAGAATGGATATCTTTGATAGTCGTTACTTTATTTTAAACAAGATTTTATTTCAAAGTATAGGATTGTGGCCGCATCAAAAGCGTTTAAAAAGATATACGATCCGTGCCATGTATTTTTGTATTCTGGGTCTAAATGCAACAGTGCAAGTAAAAAATGATTTCTTTATAAATAACCAATTCGTTACTGCAAGCAAACACTAGCAAAATTCAAAAAAGGTCTTTCCTTAAACTTCATTTGTAAGATCTATAACCATATAAAATTACATACATTTGTCGTAAGCTATTTATCTATTTGTGCGTTGGAAACTTATCGCGACTATCCTGGTTTTATTTTTAATTATTGTTATGTTAGTGCTCTACCATTTTTAAAATATGTGATATTTCGTTAGGAGCAACGAAATACTATTAAAACACTGTACAGCATAAATGAAATTTTTCGGAAAGTATTTCTTTAACACATTATTTTACTGTTAAGGCCTAAAATTTATGAGTAAAAAAAGATCAGCGAAATACCAAACATCATCTTTTTTTTGAAAAAAAGCTTTTTCTGAAAAAAGTCAACTGAAAAAATATTTTTATATTTTAGAACGAAAATTAGAGAATAAAATGAACTAAAATTTTCAAAGCATATAATATTTATTTTTTACTATCATAATTCTTTTTAAGCCAGTGGATTGTTAATGTTTAAAATTAAATTTATTCACTGAATTAATGGATTTTGTAAAAAAATTACAAATTACCCATAGCTTTTTAAATGCCTTACACAATAGCTGTTTTCTGGAGTTTTTACTATTCTTACTAGTTTTTTTATTTGCACTGCAAGTATAATTATATACTTATTGATAATTTTAATTATATTTCCAAAAAATATATAAATTTTACTACATGGGAGGAAACCCTTATTTGTTGTGAAAGGTTACGCATGGCTTCTACATACGTACATACTTACTCATAAGTACATGGTTATGACAAGAGGTTTTTTAAACTCTTTATTTATAACGTGAAAATTATAGGAATGATTTTAATAGGAAAGACTAAGGAATTCTCAAAGTATAAGTCTAAAATTGCTGTTAAACTCAAGATATATTGAAGGCAAGGAATCAGAGAGAAGCATCCGGCTTCGTGTCCCGATAGAGACTGGCCCTGCGTAGCACGCGAGACGTCGCTCATCGTCGCAATTCGACAAAAAATCCTCCCTTCCCCGGGTCTTGTTTTTCCCGATTTTCCCGAATATTTACTCTCCTCGAAGAGAGTCATAAAATTCAGGCCCGACCGCCACGGCCCCACGCTGAGCCAAAACACATGTCGCGCGCGTGTACTCGACCGCCTCGCTCCCGAGCTCGAGTCGCTCTCGGCGCGGGGCATTGGAAACAAAGACCCTTTATTTTTTTTCTGTCGCGGGCGTGCTCGCAGTCGCTGTAGCCGTCTTTACAAATAATGAGCCTAATATCGTTTCCGCATTTGCTCGGACTTTCGCCCGCGACGAAGGGAAAACCTCTTAAGGAGAAAACCTTCGTCAGAAACGATATGAATACATTCTAAAAACTTAATTTATTGCCGCAGTTCGTCGTCGACCAAGTACTTACAGCTAAATTTCCCGCCCATATACTCGCCCGATCGAAACGCAGAGCGGCACCATGCTCTCTCCTCATGGCAGCCAATCTGGACAGCGTGCCTCTCGCCTTTTCGCGTCAACACGGAAATCTCGGCTTTCCGTGTTACGCGCCTTCTCCGTTTACCAGACGTAACCGTCTGTTGGAGCACAAAAAATTCTCTGCCCTTTATGCAGAGGCTACGCAGTACTTAGCATGCTGCGCCGAGGCATCTATCCGCGATTCTCTGCTCTCGCCTCGATCCGCTCGTATATGTCGGGAACATTCTCCCCCCGTACAAACTCTATCAAGTTTGTACTTCCGCGAATTTAACTAACTTGCGTGTAGGCCTTTTAAACATACCATTTGCCGTCCTTACCTCCGCGACACGGACTTGCCCGTCTTTGCCGGGAAAAACCTTCTCTATGACACCTTTACGCCACTGATTCCTTTCCACCGTGTCGTCCAATATCAAAACTATATCGCCGGTCTTCATCGGCACCTCCGCCTCATGCCACTCCTTCCTCGGAAGTAAGGTCGGCAAATACTCATGCAACCATCGTTTCCAAAACTCATCGGCAAAATACTGTGCTATTTTCCATTGACTTCGCGTGCATTCACTCTTACCGTTGTACCTACTTATCTTTAGCCGTCCTGACGAAGTTCCTAATAAAAAGTGATTTGGCGTTAACGCCTCCTTATCGCGTGGATCTACCGATACATGTGTGAGAGGGCGAGAGTTAACGCTGTGTTCGATCTCTGCTAATAAAGTCAACAGGACTTCCTCTCTCGGCGTTTTCTCTTTTAAAACTACGGCTAACGCTGTCTTTACCGAACGTATGAGTCGCTCCCAGACTCCCCCCATATGAGAAGCGGTCGGTGGGTTGAATTTCCATCTGATGTTATTTTTGGTCGCGTAGCTTTCGATTTCTGTGCGATTGATTTCTTTTAAAACTTTCTGCAATTCCTTGTTCATGCCTTTGAAATTTGTCCCGTTATCTGAATAAATACATACTGGCGTTCCCCTAAGTGCTGAAAGTCGCCTTAAGGCCATGATAGCTGAATCGGAGGTTAAACTGTGCACTAGCTCTATACGAATCGCGCGCGTCGTCATACACGTGAATAAAGCTCCCCATCTCTTCTCTGTTCTACGCCCAATTCTTACATGCATAGGCCCGAAATAGTCTAAGCCACAATGGCTGAAAGGAAGAAGTCTATATGCTAGTCTTGACGCCGGTAAATCAGCCATTCTCGGATTTGCTGGACGCGCCCGGACTATTTTACAAACAATACACCTTGCTGTGAAGCTCTTTAAACCTTGACGTAAGCCAATTATCCAATACGTTTGTCTCAACTCATTGACAACCGACTCATGACTACCGTGATAAAATTTTGCATGATATTTCTTAATTAAAAGTTGAGTGAATGTTTCTTTAGCGTTCAAGATAATAGGTTGAGTAGCTATTTCATCCGAATCAAGATTTTTAAGTCGACCCTCAACGCGCAAAACATCATTATCATCGAAAAATGCATTTAATGGCAAGATTCTACTGTTTTTTGGTATCAATTTTGATCTTTTAATTGACTTTATTTCTTCGCAAAATGAGATTGATTGGCTTATTTTATAACAAACGTTTTCAGCTTCTAAATTTACATCTACCGGCGAACGGTTCCTTAATCTCTCAAGCGTTTCTTTCTCTCTTTCGTTACTAATATTTTCCTTAATGCGCCGCTCGAGTCGCTTGCTTATGAAAAGATCTTTAGCTGTTATGATGTGCGATATTGTCCTAATAAGTCGATCATAATATGAAAAACGCGAAAAATCTATTAAAGTCGCAACTTTTTCTATCACGTGTAAGGCTCGAATTTCCGGGTTTGAACTCTCAAACGTGATTTGATCGTCTATGGCTTTTGACTTATTCTTCGGCCATTGTGATTCTGGCTCGCGTAGAAAATGCGGACCTAACAACCATCTGCTGCCCTCCTGTAGGGCGTTCGGGACTGACCTAGTGCCGTCATCAGCTGGATTATCTTTTGTATTTATGTACCTCCATTCCCTCGATTCCGAGTTTTCCCGTATCTCGCCTAATCTATTAGCGACAAAAACTTTAAAATCGCGGGGATCTTTCTTAATCCAGCATAGTACCGTCTGAGAATCAGACCAAAAAACTCTTTTCGAAATTTTGAAATCATGCTCTTCGGCAATCGTCCTAGCTAATCTTACTCCCAGTAACGCGGCTTGAAGTTCCAATCGCGGGACTGAAACTGCTTTCAACGGAGCTACTCTGCCTTTTGCTGCTATTATTGCCACGTGAAATCTACCCTCGCTTAACGCAAAACGCCAATAGGCGACTGCTGCGTAAGCCTTTGTACTCGAATCACAAAATATATGTAACTCTGCAGATCTTAATTGCTCGTTCTTAATCTGATAACAGCGATCGATTTTACAGTGCTTTACACTTTCCAAACCCTTAATCCATTGTTGCCAATCGGTGAATTCTTCGTCGCGCAATTTTTCGTCCCAGCCAATCCCACTAGCCCATATCTTTTGCATTAAAATCCTAGATTGCATTGTAAATGGAATAAGAAATCCGAGAGGATCAAATATGGACATAATAATCCCTAGAAATTCCCTTTTAGTTGGCCTCTCTAACCCGTTATATAGTGCTTCTCTGATTTTACTCGAATTAAACCTAAACGCGAGCTCGTCTGTACAATTAAGCCACTTCAAACCTAAAACTTTTTCATCGTTGCTTTGATTATCTACGACCTTTATTAACTCGTTTGTAGAATTTTCCGAATTTATACCGTCTAAAATTCCCTCGTGATTGCTAGCCCACCCGTGCATTTCCCAATCTGCGAAACGATTAATCTTGATTGATTCCTTAACTCGCGACGCAGCTTCCTCGACTGATTCACAGCTATGCAAATAATCATCCATATAACAATTATCTATGATGCTATTCGCGGTATCTGGATAGACTGATAAAAACTCTGACGCATTTTTATTCTTAATGTAAATAGCCGTGCACGGAGACGATTTCGCACCGAATAATACCGAAGTAAAAACGTACTCTTCTGGCGGCCTAGTTCGATCCGCGCCTCGCCATAAGAATCGTTGCGCGTCTTGATCCTCGTCTCGAATCTTTATCTTTAAGAACATATCTCTGATGTCCGCTTTTATCGCGTAAGCAAATTGACGAAATCGCATCATAATTCCGACTAAAGATTTTAACAGATCCGGTCCCGACAATAAATAATCGTTGAAGCTTTTTCCTTTAGACTTAGCGGCTAGATCAAAAACTAAACGGACTTTTCCCGGCTTATTAACGTTGCGTACTCCGAAGTGCGGCGAGTATCGAACTATTTTATGTTGAGCCTCTGTATCTGCCTTTTTCGCGAAACCATTGTCAAATAATCTTTGCATTTCTTTATAATATAAATTAGCGAGATCACGATCGCGGTCAAGTTTCTTTTCTAGCAATTTCAATCTATGCAATGCCAAAAAACGCCCGTTGTCGTTCATATTTTCCTCATCGTTTAACAATAGTCCTACTACCCACTGTTTTCCGTTGTGACTACTCGTTCTATCAAGAATTTCTAAAGCGCGTTTGTCATCGTGGCTTGCTTTGACGCGACTGTTAATCCCGATTGACTCTAATTCGAACTGCGATTTTACTAACATGTGTAAGTCATCTAAAATATTTGAATTTGAAAACTGTTCGACATTATAAATATTGTTGCAATATGCGACAGTACGCTTATGTGGAAGCCCGTGAATAGCCCAACCTAACAAACAACGAGAGATTACTAAATTGCTTTTCTCGATCTCGCGGTATTCCTGAATGAGAATCAAATTCAAATTGTCTTGTCCTATAATCATATCCGGCGCTTTTGTGAATGGTGAAATTGTTATTCCCGTTTTATCTGCACAGAAATCTACTAACTCTTGACTAACACACTGTTTGCTTAACTTTATATCCTTTACGACTAATATGTTCCTTAACTCAAATTCTCCGTGATCGCTTTGTACATTAAAATTACTCTTTTCGCTACACAGTACAGTCGAGCCCTCACCGCCTACACCCTTTCGCAATACATCGATTCTTGATTTTACTATGCCGACTTCGTTTATCACACGCGAATTTATAATTGATGCCATCGCTCCATCGTCTAGCAGCGCGTAAATTTCTTTACTCTTTTTCGGACCTGACACACGAACGGGTATTAATCTTAACAACGCGTGAGTCTCTAGTCATGCTTCTCTGTTATCTTTTGACTCTGACTTGTCGTTAGCTTCCGAATTTTCGCTTTGAATTTTGCTTTTAGAGTGTAGGAGTTCATGATGGGCTCGACCGCACTGCTCACACTTTTGTTTCTTGCACGTGTCTCGAGTGTGCCCGCCGCTGCCTAGGCAATTATAACAGAGATGATTTTGTCTCGCTACTTTCCAACGCATATTTACTGGGAGTTTCTTATACTCGTAACAATTCGCAATCAGATGGTTTTTTCGCCCACAATTCATACACTTTCTTTCGGTATTTTCACGCGCGCCTTTTTCTTTCTTTCCCGCTTTTTCATTTTCGTCCACGCTCTCAACGGCAGCGGTGTATACCGCTCTAACCTTGTCTCGCGCCCCGTGATTCGAACTTCTAGGATTCTTTTCAGCATCCTTTAACTCGTAGGTGATCACATTGGCTATTATATGTTTTCGCGCTTCCTTATATACGTACTCAGCAAGTTCCTCTACACCTGGCGTATCTCCGCCATTACTCGCGTTCGCGGCAGCATAGTCCGTAAAATTATATGACATTGTATTCGGTAATTTTTTAAGTATACCATCTACGAGTTCCGGGCTGCTCAAGTATCCTTTACTGTTCTTTTGCGATTTTATAGCTAGAACTGCGTTTCTTAACTTCGTCGCGAATTCAATAAGCCCAATGTGCCCTTTCTCGATACTCGGTAATAATCTAATATCATCTAAAATCTTTGTGACTACAAGTTTCGAATTCCCGAATCGCATTTCCAACGTGTCCATAATTTCTTTGGCGTTATGGCCCGCCGTGAATAAAGGAAGAACTGCTTCGCGAGCAGCACCGGTCAAAGCCTCGGATAATCTTAACACATTTTCGTGATCTGAATAATTACCTAAGTTCGTTGCTAGTTCGAATGACTGCTTGAACCTACTCCAGTCGAGTGGCTCTCCCGAAAATGGTTGCAACTTTTTCACAGAAGTCATTCTATTTACCAGCGTCGCATCGCTGTTTCCGAGCCCTGTCTGCTTTACTGCGGCTAGCGTATCTATCAGCGCTTTCGCTAAACGCTCCTGAAAGTCGTCACACGTTCGCTCGCGACAGGCAGAACTACAACTTTGCGCGTCCGCGTGTCGATTTCCAAAATCAAATCGATCGCGCCGATCATTTAAAAATCTACCATACGAGTTGTTCGCATTTCCACTTGTTAGCCAAGCGTTCACACCTTCTCCCTCACTTTCCGAACTCATTTCTCGCGATTCTGTCTCACTTCTTGAATCTACGTTATCGTAATTTCTGCCTGACGCGAAACGCCCGCGCTTGGTCTTCGACGAACTCTTCCTCCCGGTAGAGGGACGCTTCAACCCGGCTCTTACATCACTACGCAAACCTCGCAGAGATGCTGGAGATGTCGACTCCGTTGTCCACGATGAAGTCGCCGCTAGAGTTGGTGCGTTCAGTCGCATCATGCGCTGGAAATATCCAACGGATGTTCGGGGCGGCGCTGGACTCGTAGACAACCCTGGTGGCCGCATTGGCGGGCGGCTTCTCGCCACCAGCCTCCTCGCAGAAGTTGGTTTCCGGAGCTGAGCTCGTCCCCGCTCCGACGTCCTCTCCTTGGTTGGTGAAGGCGGCGTGTCCGTAGACATCACCGGCCGTTTAGCCGAAGGTCGCCTCGGAGTTGCGGTACCTTTCCTGGCTGCAAGTGAGACAGCTTCCCTCGGCTTGGCTCGTGAAGTTGCAGCTCCCTTAGCTTTAGCTCGTGAAGTCGCAGCTCCCTTAGCTTTAGCTCGCGGGGAAGCTACGTCCACCGGCAGCTGGGCGGTGGCGATCTCCGCCTGCGCTTTCGTTGATCGACCTGGCCGTCTCGCGGCCTTCTTCCCCTTGGCAGTTGTACGAGGAGGGACGACCTCGGCAGGCGAGCTCGCAGATACAGTCTTCTTTCTCTGCGCGCGCGTCTGTCGCCGGTCGCTGGCGGGTGGCAATGCTTGCGGCCCAGCCATCACTCCTGGATATTAAATAAAATCTCACTGACACCCACAGACACGACACTAAACAACACTCCGACACGAAAAACACCGATCGCGCAAGCGTTCCCGGGTTTCGGCACCAAAATGTGGCTGCTCTCCTGAGCAGTGTCGCGCTCGAAGTGACTGGTCGTTGTTGTCGTCTCGTTCTTTTCGATTATTATTTAGAATTGGATGCAATTAATACTTTAATAAATTTAGAAAAAGAAAAGAAAGCTTTTAATATGACTAATCTGTCAAGCGAATATGAAGCTACAAATTTTAAAAGAAAAATGAATTTAATAATTTAAATTGAATAAACTGAATTTAAGCAAATGAATGATATTCGAACGTGAAAATTATAGGAATGATTTTAATAGGAAAGACTAAGGAATTCTCAAAGTATAAGTCTAAAATTGCTGTTAAACTCAAGATATATTGAAGGCAAGGAATCAGAGAGAAGCGTCCGGCTTCGTGTCCCGATAGAGACTGGCCCTGCGTAGCACGCGAGACGTCGCTCGTCGTCGCAATTCGACAAAAAATCCTCCCTTCCCCGGGTCTTGTTTTTCCCGATTTTCCCGAATATTTACTCTCCTCGAAGAGAGTCATAAAATTCAGGCACGACCGCCACGGCCCCGCGCTGAGCCAAAACACATGTCGCGCGCGTGTACTCGACCGCCTCGCTCCCGAGCTCGAGTCGCTCTCGGCGCGGGGCATTGGAAACAAAGACCCTTTATTTTTTTTCTGTCGCGGGCGTGCTCGCAGTCGCTGTAGCCGTCTTTACAAATAATGAGCCTAATATCGTTTCCGCATTTGCTCGGACTTTCGCCCGCGACGAAGGGAAAACCTCTTAAGGAGAAAACCTTCGTCAGAAACGATATGAATACATTCTAAAAACTTAATTTATTGCCGCAGTTCGTCGTCGACCAAGTACTTACAGCTAAATTTCCCGCCCATATACTCGCCCGATCGAAACGCAGAGCGGCACCATGCTCTCTCCTCATGGCAGCCAATCTGGACAGCGTGCCTCTCGCCTTTTCGCGTCAACACGGAAATCTCGGCTTTCCGTGTTACGCGCCTTCTCCGTTTACCAGACGTAACCGTCTGTTGGAGCACAAAAAATTCTCTGCCCTTTATGCAGAGGCTACGCAGCACTTAGCATGCTGCGCCGAGGCATCTATCCGCGATTCTCTGCTCTCGCCTCGATCCGCTCGTATATGTCGGGAACATAATAATTTATAACTAGTTTAATGGTGTGACAAGGTCCCACATTAGAGGACAAAACGTTGCCGAAAAGTATGAGATCTTTGTTATTATTGTTGTGATATGGATAATTAGCCTTTCACAACAAATAAGGGTTTCCTCCCACTATTGTAAAATTTGTATATTATTTGGATATAAGAATGGCAAGGATTAAGAATAACTATAATTATATGTATTTTATAATTTTGCCATTATTTTGCGCAGATTTTGAGCGCAATAAAACATTTTAATGAAGATCGAATCCCAAACGGCTTAAAAGCTATTACCACAGTACTTTTTATACTTACTGCGGTCTGTAAATTGCTATGTGCAATTACGAACATTGACAAGGTATATATATCATTGTTCATAAAAATAATATTTCTTATTGAAGTATTATCTTTTAATTACAGACGGAGTTATTGTATAAAAATGTATCTGAAAATTGGAAGATGTTTACAGATGAGGGTGAAATAAATATATTTTTAAAATTTACTGAAAAAGGAAGACAATTTATGATCGCACTTTCAGGTGAAATATAATATATAAATAAAAAATGTTTAAACGTTGGATATTAAAAGAGTACCATATCGACTAAGAAAGTCAAACGGGAGTGTAACCTAAAGATTGCAACTTCGTTACTGATTTTCAGATTATAGTAGCATAGACACCGGACAAACTGTACACAAAAATCGGCCTGCACGGTACACGGAATAACCCTACACAAATATATTCTACACAGAAAAACTGCACACAGATAATAACTACACGGAAGGACTCTACACCAAATTTACTACACCGCTAAACTCTACACAAGTTATTTTATCGCACTGAAAATATCTGTGTAGAGTTTTACTGCACAATTTCATATCACAATAATCTTAGTTACAATGTCATAATGCAATGATTAAAACTGCGACGTAGAATGGTCTATCATATATAGCTGAATGTGATAAATCTTAATGAGAAGAGTTAGAAAACATTTTTTACCTTCAATTTGAATTGAAAAACCTGAGAGAATCTGTTATCCTACAAGATTTATCATTTTCGCACAAAAAATAGTTTTAGAAGTTTTAACGAATTTCATTTGCAAATTCTTTTAGTTAAAATATTAAGCAAATCTTACTTTCAACTTTATTGCATATACTTATCTTTCAAATAAGGCTTTTTAGCTTCATTTTTTATTATTTACATAAAATATACTATAAAGTAAAAAATTTCTAAAAATATATGCTTATTTACAGCGTGTCAGATAGCAGTTACAACTTTTTACTGTTTGGTACCGTTTCTTGCAACAATAGTAAATACAGTTTTACTTGTTAATGGTACTAACCGTACATTTTATATTTTGGATGGAGAATATATGATAGATAAATATGAAAACTATTATAAAATCTTCGTTTTTGAAGCCATGTGCTCCTTGACATTCGGCATAGTTTTCTGTGCAATTGATGCCAATTATATAAGTTGTACCCAACACTCTATAGTTTTATTCGTAATTATCAAGTAAGTTTTATTTTTGTGTATAAATAATATAATTAACGTATATATTTTATGAGAAGTGAAAGCCAACCCTTATTTTAAATATTAAATAGATTACACACCTACTCTTGCGACGTTTACTGTTATACTTTTTTATATTTTTTTAATGAAGTTCTAAAAAGATCCCCAAACGATAGATTCCTATATAAATTATGAAAAAGATATGTCATGTGACGAAAAATACATAAAATTTACCAATAGTAAAAATTATACATCATTTTTAAATTACACATTTACAAGTATAAATAAGGCCAATTCGTAATGAATATAATACATACTTTACATGAAGTACGCCAAATCAAGTCGACCATAACCGAAGTGTTGTATCCACATGTTGACATGCGCATTTTCAACTTATCTTAGCCTATTCTGCTCTGTTCAAGCAGTGAAGAAGGATTTCCTTGAGCTCTCCAAGAAATTTCAGCTTAATCGGTCCTATAGTTGCTAAGAAAGCGGTAACTGAGTTATTATCATACAAATGCAAAAGCCGAGTAAAATGCAATTAAAGTTTACATACATAAATCATAGAAATAAACTCAGTAATACTTACGGGTACTATCTAGCATACTCTTAATATGTTTTTACACTTAAATACCTATGCACTCAAGTATATTTGGTGACCCGGGTGCAGGATGCAGATCTATAATTGTATTTCGATGCTGAAAATAAAATAGAAATTATCAATACCAATTCATAATAAAATGATTTTAATGTTTACTATTATTTTTGTTACTTATCATTATTTCATACTCTAAAGGTTCTTTAAACATGTAAACGTATAACTTGGTACTCTTCACACTCATATGAAAGTCCATTTAGATATGAATGAAGTCATTTACCTACAAAGAAAAACACAAAGAAATAATTCTTTACAGATGCAACGCGTTCTTTTTAGTCTACAGTACTTATCTGAATTCATGTTGTAGAAGTTTTTGAACAATCTATCCACACTAGAGGCAGGTTACAAATAGCAGTAGACATTACCATGTGATGACTTGAAGAGTGGATCAAAATGAAAACAGATGTTTCTTAGAGAACTACACGGTACTTGTCGATAAACAAAATAAATATGTCTCGTCATAATGTTTTTTTTTAAAAAACGAAATCAAAAGTATCAAAAAAAAGTCTGAACAATTTTTAAAATGCAATTGTGACCTTGGATTAGAAGATACTTGAAATGTCAATGATGGCATTTAAAGCTGAGAGTGTAAAGTTTATGCATGTATATTGCAATATACATGTATAGATGTTTATATCAATTTTTAAGCCCAAAAAATGTCTGGATAATACCAATCGATATTCGGAAAGGAAGCTGCTTAATATAAAAGAAAATACTATGACTAAACACAGATAACGATGAAAACTACTGATATCGATCAAATATACAGAAACGCTATAAAAAAATATTATGAAATTCAAAAACTTCCTTAAAAAATTAGAAAATTTGAGAAAAAATCGTATCAATATGAAAAATAATAAACTAATTGAAAAAAATCCAATTACAAATAATAAAAAGAGGATAACACTAGAAAGAACATATATCTGCGGGGTCTAGGAAGAACCACTAAATTGCCTTTTTCCTGTTACCGAGAAAAAGCGATTTCAAGTTTTATAGTAATACTTAAAATATATTATCCATATATATAGGGGTGTTTCTCTGTGAAATCGAGAGATCGAAATTTAATTTTTTTCTAATCATATTAATTCTCTTTTACTTGATGAAATACGCACCTTTCTGAATTTTTTCAGACTTTTTGCATCGATTATCTCTGCGTTACAGGAGATCAAAGTTGATAAAAACTAGTTTTTTAGCATTTTTTGCTGATTTTCAAAAATTCCTAGTTCCTCAGGGGAGCATTTTTCAACGTAGGAACACGTAACTAACTTTTGATCCAATCGTGCGTTTTCAAAGTTTAATAGCTGAAATTAAAGCTATTTTCTTCTACTTTTGTGCTATTTAGTCTAAAATTTTTATTTATTTCGTAGTGCGCTATATATATGCTTTCAAAGAACGATCTATTTAAGAAGCATATATATACCTCATCATAAGCGAAAAGAAGAAAAGCTTCGAATAATTAAAAAGTACAAGGAAAGACCTTTAATTTAACGTATTGATCTTTGCAAACGGATGCTTGAATCAATTTTCGTAAAAGCCTGAATCCAAGTTCGTCGTCTTTTAAAATGCGAAACTTTTGATCAGTACATCCGATTTAGACATGTTTATATTCAAATGAAATGTCTTCTCAAGTACTTTATTTCTGTTTATTGGAATATTGATTTAATATACGGCGTGTTTCTTAAAATTGCAGGAGAATGAAAAAATAGACGAAAGTCACGCATATATGAGGAAATCTACGGCCAGGTGTCAATTTTTGGGCGAAAAAGTGGAAGACTTGCAATTTTGAGGGCACACTAACCGGGCTAGGTTTTTTTTACTCGTTAGGGCATGCAATACAAGAAAATTGACCGAAATACATCCGCGCCCTATGCCAATAAAAAGTTACGGGCCAATAACTGAAAAAAAAATACGCTCATATTTTTCGCGTTTTTTCCATTCTCCTAAAAATTTAAGAGTAGGCTGTATGTTAAATCAAATTTCTAATCAATAGAAATAAAGTACTTGAAAAGACCTTTCATTTGGAAATAAATTTGTCTAAATCGGATGCACTGATCAAAATTTTCGCATTTTAGAAGAGGATGAACTTGGATTTAAGATTTACGAATATGACCGCTCTTACCTTTTTTTTCTTAAAATCCTTCTAACTTTTGATCCAAGCATCCGTTTGCAACGTTCAATACGTTAAATTAAAGGTCTGTTTTTGTACTTTTAAATTACTGGGCGGGTTTTTTCCTTTCGCTTATGATGAACTATATATATGCTTTTCAAAATGATCGTTCTTTAAAGCATATATATAGCACACTATACGAAGAAAAATTTTTTAAGACTAAATAGCACAAAAGTAGAAGAAGAGAGCTTTAATTTAAGCTATTAAACTTTGAAAACGCACGATTGGATAAAAAGTTATTAGCATTTGAAGAAAGGGAAAAATCTCCGAATTTTCGAAAATCGATTGATTTCATGGAAAAAAAGCGAAATTTGCCTTTTTTTAAGTACTTGTGCCTTCCGATCCAACCGACTGATTTCAAAGTTTAATAGCTCAAATTAAAGCTCTTATCTTCTACTTTTTTACTAATTGAACTGAAGTTGAAGTTTCTCGGGGGTAGGCTATATATATGCCTCTGAAAATCAGTAAAAAACGAACAACTTTAGAAGCATATATATTATATATAGTCCATGAGATTAGAAAATTTGGATTCTGATCATCTAGATTGAAAGTTGAAGAAAAGAGCTTTAATTTGCGGTATTAAACGTTGAAAACGATTGGTTGGGTCGCAAATCATGAGGTATTAAATAAAAAAGGAAAAACCATTATTTTAACGGTTTCTTGCATGCCAAGCTTGACAAAATCCAGAGAATTTTACGTTTCTTCAAATCCTTCTCAATTGCGATCCAACCAATCGTTTTCAACGTTTAATACCGCAAATTCAAGCTCTTTTCTTCAACCTTCAATCTAGTTGATCAAAATCCAAATTTTCTAATCTCATGGACTATATATATGCTTCTAAAGTTGATCGTTTTTTACTGATTTTGAGAGGCATATATATAGCCTATCCCACGAGAAACTTCAACTTCACTCCAATTAGTAAAAAAGTAGAAGATAAGAGCTTTAATTTGAGCTATTAAACTTTGAAATCGGTCGGTTGGATCGGAAGGCACAAGTACTTAAAAAAAGGCAAATTTCGCTTTTTTTCCATGAAATCAATCGATTTTCGAAAATTCGGAGATTTTCCCTTTCTTCAAATGCTAATAACTTTTTATCCAATCGTGCGTTTTCAAAGTTTAATAGCTTAAATTAAAGCTCTCTTCTTCTACTTTTGTGCTATTTAGTCTTAAAAAATTTTTCTTCGTATAGTGTGCTATATATATGCTTTCAAAGAACGATCATTTTGAAAAGTATATATATAGTTCATCATAAGCGAAAGGAAAAAACCCGCCCAGTAATTTAAAAGTACAAAAACAGACCTTTAATTTAACGTATTGAACGTTGCAAACGGATGCTTGGATCAAAAGTTAGAAGGATTTTAAGAAAAAAAAGGTAAGAGCGGTCATATTCGTAAATCTTAAATCCAAGTTCATCCTCTTCTAAAATGCGAAAATTTTGATCAGTGCATCCGATTTAGACAAATTTATATCCAAATGAAAGGTCTTTTCAAGTACTTTATTTCTATTGATTAGAAATTTGATTTAACATACAGCCTACTCTTAAATTTTTAGGAGAATGGAAAAAACGCGAAAAAAATGAGCGTATTTTTTTTCAGTTATTGGCCCGTAACTTTTTATTGGCATAGGGCGCGGATGTATTTCGGTCAATTTTCTTGTATTGCATGCCCTAACGAGTAAAAAAAACTTAGCCCGGTTAGTGTGCCCTCAAAATTGCAAGTCTTCCACTTTTTCGCCCAAAAATTGACACCTGGCCGTAGATTTCCTCATATATAACTTTAAAAGTATTTTTTTGTAAAATAGACAAAATTTACTAAAAAAAAGTATTGTATGAACTTTTGTTGAAAAATGCATCCCTGAAAAGCTTTGAATTAATGAAAATTGAAAAAAAATATAAAAAATACGAATTTCATGAGATATTTTGACACTATAGCACAGCATCCATTTATTCGTGGATAGGTAAAAACTAATTTTTTTCAATTTAACATGGAATCACCCATATGTACTGCGACAAGGCGCCCGTACGTAAACAACGACGAGCACCCAGCGCAAGGCCGTGCGTGCACACAAATACGTACACGCACAGCAAGGCGAGAATCGAGGCGGCAGGAGCCACGCGCGAAACCGCTAAAAGGGAGAGGGGAAAAGCATTAGGAGCAGAGGAGAGAAATGCTAGGAAAGACGAGCCAGCGCGAGAAACAGCGCGAGAGAAGGAACGCTCGAGAGAGAGAGAGAAAGAGAGCGCAAGAGGAAGAAAGAGAAAGCAGGAGACGTGACAGCGTTCAACAGCACTGGGAGGCCCAAGCCAGGAGGAAACAGACCACTAGCCACCGGCTTTGCCTCCCAGGAATTGCCCGTCGACGACCTTCGAGACGAAGGCAAAGCTCACCGTCCCGACCAGCCACCCAGCCTACGTCATCGCCGGAGCCAGCGAGACGCCCGTGGGGCGTGGGGCCACCGAAAGCCCGGGGCGCGTCCGTTAGAGCAGCTCGATCCTCGCTTCGCCGTGCACCGCGAAAACTCGAACCAAGAACGCGAGCGTGCGTTCATTGTAAATCACGTTTGGTTTGAATAAAGTACGGGTGAGCGCGTCCTGCTCACCCGCCTTCGCATTTAACGCGTCTCCCCTTTCATTCAAACCGTACTCCTACCTAGCACCCGCCCGGAAGACGCCGAGCTGAGTAGCCGAGCCGTGCCAGGTCAAACCGACCGGGTAAGTCCTCACCATTTTTTTGTGCACGCGACTCCTCCAGGATTGCAGGTCGCAGCTAGGGACGACCGGAGAAGAAGCACCAAGGAGCCTCGTCACAATACATATATACACATACTTTTAAAGACGTGATTAATTTAAGCAGTTATTTCCTCTTGACACTAATAGTTTCACATTAAAAATACTTTCAGAATTTTGGTTATTAGTAAATTTTATTTTTTGTTTCATAACATGACGTATCTTACGATAATCGTCGAAATGTCGCAATGACGACGAAAAAATGGTTGACTCTCTACTACATAATAACATTGATGAAATTGAATTTATTACATAGATTGCGTTTAAAACTAGCAACAAAGTATGATCATTCTTATGTACTGATTGTTCAAGCTGTAAATTTACACCAGAAAACTATTAAGTAAATTATATTTTTTAAATCTTCATAAATTATAATAATACTAATGAGAATCATAATTACATTTTAAAACTATATAATTAAAAATTTTTTCAGATTCGCGAAAATTTTAGAAACTTCTTATGCAATGTCATATTTTTTAGAGTATGCTATAATTATATCTACCTTTACCATGGGGGTAATTATTGTAAGTAAAATGATACTCTAACTGTCAAATATATTAAGGGGGTAAGCCTGTGTTAATCGCTGAAAAAGAAGTTTGAAAGATGAGAAAATTTGAAGGCAGAAGCCCTGTCATAACCCCTTAATTGCATGTTTACAAGCTTAAAACAAAATCTCTATAATAGATTAATAGACACAGGGCAAGTAACCATAGTAACAAATAAGACACTTAATAATTTAATAGCACGAAAACGTTCGCTTTGCTCGTTCATTTATTATATGGCAATTTGTACATCTTTTTAAAGCAATTATTTATCTACACTATACTAATAATTTATATTTGCTGAAATGCAATAATAATTTATATTTGAGAAATAAATACTTCACGTTGAGTACTTCACTCGAGTACTTCAGAAATACACTCTTAGAAGCTGAATTTTGTAAACAATCTTTTTTTCTATAAAATGCAACAATGGCTTATCTTCAGCTTGATTTCTTGTACGAGATACATTTTACATGCTGCTATATACGATTAATTTCTTTTCTAATTTCAGCTAATAAAATCTTTGAATGACCCTTTTGAATTGGCTAGATATATATTTTTTACAATAGCCATAATAATTCACATGTTGTTCGTAAGTTTCTGGGGACAACAATTAATCGATCAGAGTGGTGATATTACGTTTGATGCGTAAGCTATTATTTACATCAATATAACTTTCTTTTTCAGTTAAATTTAAGCACACACAAATTATGAGGTAATTGATTTCTTTTATTAGTTACAACAATGAATGGTATAAATGTCCTGTCAAATCTCAAAAACTCTTGAGATTTATGATGTTAAATAGCTTAAGACCAAGCAAAATATCTGTGGGAAAATTCTACGCAATGGATATGATCCTTTTTGGATTGGTAAGAAATCTTTGGTTTTGAGCTTATTCATTTTAATGAAATCACTTTCAGTTCAGTTTTCATACTTATTTTTTTATTTTTGATATATTTAACATTGCACTAAGCAATATTGAGAGTATCAATGGTACGAAAATCTAACTCCGTAAAATTTCATGTTAATGTCTGCAATACACGCCCACTGCTCCATGCAGTACAGTGGAGCCGTGCAGGTAAAATCTCGTTCCGCTTATGATAATTGTATAATTCTCGAAAGATCCTAAGTCCCGTTACTCACGTGTCTCATAATAAGCAATAAATTGTCACTCTCAACCCTAAATTGCTCCCTCGGTAGCACCTTCTCCGTTCTCGAATACACCAATCAACACTAAATTGTGCAATTTTGTAAATTCCCCCTCGTAGCATACCGAGGTTATGTGTAATTTAAAAATGTAAATATACAGCAGATTCCTCGAGAGCGTCCAACGACAAAGTCCTCTCGAGTGCAACGATCATTCAATAAAGTGTGAAGTATTTCTGACAAAACATCAAAGTTTCCTCGTGTGATTAATTTCTACCTAGGAAGAGCGTAGAATCTCGGAGTAAGTCCGAGACTTTATTTGACAATACGCTCGAACTATTCAACAGGCAAATTCAAAGAAAACAGTTCCATTTCTATACGTAATTTTTTTTATAGCACATTCGTTATTAACTAGAAAAATTGACTTTATGATATTCAAAATGGTAAAAAACATGTTATAGCATTTTACTATCAAGTATCGAAAATTATAGCTCAAATATAATGCATATGTAATAATTTGTTTTTATTAATGCTTATCATAATCTCACAATTAAAAAAAAAGTATAGAGCAGACCTGCAAATAAGTAAAATTTTTTTAAATAAATTGCCTGAAAAAATATAATCAAGCTTTTTTGACGAAGTTGTTCGAAAAAGTATAAATCTTTAATTTCATTAGTATAATGTTTTCTTTTTCAGATAATAAGAAGCACAGTTTCGTATGCAACTGTATTTTGGTCATTTACATAAGTCTCTATAAAGAATTAGAATCTAGTATTTTGTAGAAGCAAATACTTTATACTTGCAATTGTTTATTATAAAAAAATCTTGCATAATTATTTTATTACAATGAAAAGCTAAATAAAGGAACATACAAAGTTACTCGATTAGTGCTGAATTTTAATTTAAGGGTGTTCGATTGTGTCACGTGGGAGCAGTGGGGAACCGGAGTCCCTCTGCACCGCACACCGGGCACCCTCTTATCGCGCACCACGTTCGCGTAGCCACCAAACTTAACTTTTTGTTTACACTGTATTCAATTACGTAGGAATTTACTCTATAACAAAAGTTCAAATTTTATTTAATTTTCTTAATTTTAAAAATATCACGCTCGGTTATGTTAATCGAATATTTTGTTTGCATACCGTACGAGCCTGTGTACAAACTGCAAACTTTGAAAACGAGTATTATTGAAATATGGTCTATAATGAATGTTGAAAAAAAAGGAGAACACTTCAAATACATTAGGTCCTCAGAGGCGTACTCAACACATTGGTATACATTCAGTATACCATATAAATCCTGAAAGTGATGGTCTACCACCAAGGATCGATGGGAAAATAGTTCCAAGAGATTTGGTAAGCAATAAATTAATTTATATTATAATATGCACCAATGAACTTTAAAGTCAATTTTCTCCAACTTTGGTTTTTCATGATTTCAGCTCACTGTGCGTAGGATTCCAGGTGACCATATGCTTCGATTGAGCTGAAAATTTTTGAGTATGCTCTATGTAAGTATAGTTTTCGTATGAACAGAGGGATTTTGATTTAAAAGCTTCAAATGTTTAATAAATAAAAATGTGGCAAAATAAATATGAAAAATAAAAAAATTAACTTTTTTTTTAATTAAAATTTTTCTAAGTATTCAAACCAAAATCCCTCTGTTCATACGAAAACTTACATAGAACATACTCACAAAATTTGAGTTCAATCGAAGGATATAGTCACCTGGAATCTTACGCACAGTGAAAATCAGTCTGCGGAGTGTCACTCCGGATAGGTAGGTCCAAACTTGGATTTCAAGTGCTTAAATTGAAGGTAAGTGAACATACTATAAGTATGAAAAGTTTGTCTAACATATTATTTAATTTTATACTAATTTTTTATAATTTTATGTTTCAGATTTTAAACGTGTTGGGTCCCCTTAAGCTGATATAGTGAATGAGTTATCGGCATTTTAACTCCGCATCTTATGGAAAATGGTAAAAAATTATTTGGCTACTATTTGTTTTATAGTTTAAAAAGAAAAAAAATCATCTGCTATTTTAATTATGAGTTTGCATTTATTTTCATTGCTTTATATGCATTTATGGAGCACAAATTAGTGTGATTTTTATTCAAAAGATTAATTTTTGTTTTTTTTTAAACAGTTTGGTTTGTATTTAAATTACAGTCATTTTTTATCTAATATTACTTTCATTAAGTTTTTTTCAAATAATAAACGCAGCTAATTAATTTTCCAACATTTATAAACAATTCTTGCACTAGCATGTTTCTAAATCTTTCATTTTACATTCTTAACTTTTTTCAATTATGTCCTGTCATTATTAACCAGCTCATAAGCTTCCAAAGTCAGGCTAGAAAAACACTGGCGAAAAAACTGTATTTTTTTACCTTCGAACTGCCGCCATGGTTGCATTTTCATTTTTTACAAAACGCAACTAAAACCATTCTATAGCTGAATAGTTAATCTTCAATGCAGAGTTTGTCTCGGTAATTAGCGTTTTTTTTTTGGTGGTTAAAGATATTCAATAAAAATGCCAGTGGACTATCTTGTTCAAACGTATAGTATTAATTTTATTTTCCGTTTCAGACTACAATTTTGGTAGTAAATACTGAAAATAGAATTCTTCACATTTGAAGTCAGCCAGCTTTAAGAATTTTTCATTCCGTTGAACAGGCAGATAAAAGTTACACACCGATGACTAAATAAGTAAATCACACCAGTTATATACATTTAGAATTGGCATTGTGTAATACTGTGAATTTTCTTTTAAAATCACATTATCTTTATAAAATTTTAAATAATTAACATTAAATTTTTGTTCTTTCCAGTCTATGATTAAGAACTGTTGACAGGAGCTCGGCCACTTGAATTCAACTATTCTTCTAATGTATCCATTGTCATTCACAACTCCATCAAGACTTGCACACAGCGTTCTTCGCTGACAAGTAAGCCAATTTTTTTTATATAAACACCAAAGACTTCTTGATATTGTTCAAGTGCAATTAGCTCGTACGTAACTCGATATCTTAGAGAGGGATTATCAATTTTTTTAGGATTTAGTATTTCACTCACCAACTTTTCACTCAGATTGAGCTTGTTCGACAGTATCACAACAGAAGTAAATAATTTCTTTTTTTGATAACTTAATGCACTGCTCATAAAAATCTAATAACCTTTTATCAAATATATTAATGCTTTTGTAAATTGCATATTCTTCATTAATTGAAAACAAAAAAATCAGGACACTATGCACAATCTTCTTTTTTTAACATCAGATTCACTTCTTTTAGCAGATATAATGGATCAAATTCTTAACTACTCTTTCAATTTTATTCTTGTTTTATTCTTTTGTTGACTTATATCGATCTCTCCGAGGCAGTAGTTACGAAAGGGTTTAAGAAAACAAAATCCCTTTTTTTTTAAAAACGACATTTCGGCGATCTGATCGCCGAATATTAACTAACTACCGAGGGATAAAATCATATTAGATAGTGTATACACACTCATTTAAATACATGTATTCTTGTTTTGTTCTAGCAGGATGTCTTTCAGTGCACAAGGTCTCTTCAGCTCATCAAGATCAAAGGGAATTGGATTTGCTGCATACTTCACTGATGGTGGAAACATTTCTTCAAAATATTTACTCTTTGAATACTTGTCTTGGATCATCTGACGAGCAGTTGGCCTTCTCCATTCCTGTTCAAAATGAGTTTTTGACAAACTCTCTTTGTTGTTAATATAATAAATTAAAGCAGAAACATGTTTACATGTGTATTTTTATTATTACATCCATTTTAATTTGAATAAAATTTTGTAAATGCAACACATAATAACCATTTCTAATTTCTTAGAACGATCAACGCTTTTGACTGACTATCTACACTATACATTTTTAATGTGTACATAATAATTGATATGTATTATAACAACGACGGTTTATAATTTTCCAGCAGTAAAAGTTTCCTCTGATGTTTCATTTCGATCCAGTAGATGAAGTCTCTCGGTTCGCATATAGCGATTTTTATCTCTCTTTCTTACTCGCCACTCGGCCCGAGATGCAATGCAACTCGCACGAGCTTTCAGTCAAACACCTTCAAATTGTACCTCATTATAATATTCACAGAGTCATTGCGCCGTTGCGGTGCAATAGTTTCCATTCGACATCATCTTTTGTTTGGGAAGATAGTGGGCTTCGCAATAGCAAGACTTTTCTCTGTGATACAGGACTTTTATAATAAGACTATTTATCCTCTTACACTTTCGTCATTTTCTTGTACGCATCCCCCCCCCCCTTCCCCCGATAACAATTGAAAAATTATACTTGAAATAATTGTCGGGTGGACTGCGAGCGTCTCGCTTGTTGATCGATATTATATTCCTTCTTATTTGTTTATGTTCTCTTATAATTTAGGTCTCTTTTTGTGCATGTTTAGAATTGTGAATCATTTATGCATGAACGTCGACTTGTTTCTTATTTAACGAACATGTTAAATGTAAGGCCGGCCGAGAGGAGAAGTGAAGAGAGAGCGAAAGAGAGAGGAGAAGGCGATAGTAAGAGCAGTCACAGTCCCCTATTTGCAGGGAACCGTGACCACGATTCCTTAGCGTCAGACTCCTGGCTAAGGGTAATTTCGGTTACCCTGAGGTCAATCATGAGATTTCGTTGAAAGCTTGGCTCTGGGCTGAGGATCACCATGCGCATGACGGCGCCAAGGAGGCTAGCCATGACACGTCATGGTCATGGGGACGAGGCTGAATGCTGTACGTAGTACGTATAATTCGATTATAGGGACTTTTGGATCTCGCGACTAGTCTCTCTCTCTCTCTCTCTCTCTCTCTCTCTCTCTCTCTCCACACCCCCTTGGCGGTAATTGATGCTCTCTGACATCAAGTGCAGGTAGCCGAGTCACGAAATAAGCCACTACCCATCGTTGACAAATATATTTCGACTTAGGCACGACATTAGCTTGAATTCAAATACACAATAAAATTCAAAACATACTTAAAGTTTTTATTAAATACTTACCTACTCACATTAATATATTTAACTTTATCCGTAATATAAATGTATGCATAATTGTATTAATAAAATTGTCAAAACATGTTAAACCATTATATTTTTACGATGACTCGAATGCATCAGTCCAATTGGTCACGAAGTTGAATCATACGACCTTATACAAAATTCAAATCTTGTCCAAAAATCAGTATTCTCATTGAAAACGTTGATGTACAACCGTTTTGCTTTCAATAGACGCTAAAATATTTTAAAACATGTTCAAATTTACCTTAAAATGCTAGAAACAGACGGCAGCCAGCAAACATAAACCGAACTCCTGCAAAGACTACACCGGTCATACGCCTCTGACGTCAGAGGGTATAAAAGACGCGGTGTAGGACAACTTAAGAGCTTTGGGGAAAAAGCTCTTGAGTCTCGCGATACATTCTTTTACTCACAACTGAACTGTATAAACTCACTGCATTCTTTCGAAGTTATAAATCGATCATTATTGACAGGGAAAATACTATAACTCTACTTCAATGTATACAAATCAGACAGATTTAGAAATAAAATCATACGCACATGTGACAGTCACGTTCTAATGTTATATGTTCATAGAAAAAACTATGTAAAAAAGTGACAATTGTAGGAAACTAGAATTCTATTCTAGACTTTGACATGCGAAGCCTTTGAGCACTGCGATAGAGTGTAATAAATTTGTCAGCGAACCAATAGCAAAAGGGCTAAAAAAGTAAACACTTTTACTTTCTCAGACTCACGAAAACTCATAGAAGCTTAGAAAAAACTATCGAGAGCTTACATCAGCTTCCCCGGATTTTGTCCCATGGAAGGAATTAAGCTGCCTAGGATATAAAAAGGGCAACACACGCCAGCGTGGGTGTTCATTTGGCCTAGTTCGTTCGGTTGAACTCGATTGTTTCTCTTCAATTCTGTATTATTAGTCCATTCATATCTTAGAGCTTTCAATATTTAGTATCTCGCGATCGTTTGGACTTAGAAGTATTCTGCGATCTCACGAGTTCAATAAATCTACATCAGTTACAGCATTAAGCCATCGTCTCACCATTTACCCGTCACATCAAACCAGTAGCGATTCGAATAAGCCGCCGAAATTAGAAGAATCCTACTATTATCCCTGTGGATAATGCTCAACGGATTTATAACACATTTGTGACGGTCCAGCCTCTATCTGTACAATATCGTAACAGATAACGTATTAATCCAACTAGCACCACCTTTTAGAATACTTTTTAGGGTACGAACATCTCTGGTACGAACTTATGGAAACGTGATAAATTATAATTCGAGAACAGAATAGATTTTCTAGAGTATTTATCATTCTTATTTTTTTATCTATAGGGATTTTTTTATCCATTAATACCGTTTAATAATTTTTATCTATTCATATTCAGAAAGGTTTGAAGTATATGCAAGTGAAAGTAGTAAACACAAAAAAAATAGCAATACATTCTTTCACATATGCATACCAGCTTTTTATTTTGTACTCTATCAAATCTTATTTATAAATAGTATTTTAATAGCCATGAGATTTAATTGAGCGGAAAATTTCACGCAAATACTGCGAATGCGTGTATAAAAATGTATATCACTGCAGTTCTCACAGTCTGTATGGATGCGCGTGCGTGTATGTGTGTGTGTGTTTTTTTCCAATATTCTGCGTCGCTTGTAGTCTTCACAGAAAGCTTTTCGACTTATTTCTTTGTTCACAAACACATCAAACCATAGTGTTTTTAAATTATAATTTTATAGATTTTCCTAAATACACAGCAAATACAAAATCGAGTTATATTGATTTTTCGCGTTTTTAAATGTTAAATAAATTAATACAAGTATAAATCTTGCAAATTAGGTCACCGATAATCGAATGAAGAGATATCGCAGGTTCTTAATGACCATTTTCAATGGGAAGATATTCTACCAGGGATATCGATTCAATTCAATTTATAAAAATAGTAAAATAAATTTTGGTACTTAAAGTATTGGACAACTTTATCTTTATATTTTTATATAACTGGCAAAGAAAACAAAACTTTAGTTACCGTAAAAGTGAAATTGTTCAATATTTTAAGCATGAATAACTACAATTCATTTATAATAATTTTCGACGAAACAATCCATCGCGTCAATACTCAGTTCTATGAAGTTTCGCGAGAAATATTATTCGTAATTGTAAGGTGTTTTTTTCCGAACAAAAAAATAAGCCGAAAGGCTTTCTGCGAAGACTATAAGCGACGCAGAATATTAAATACATGCAATTTGTGACTTCCACTATATTCAAATTAATAGGTAATAACACTGCATGTTATAGTAGTATGTCACGCGCACATGAATGTGATGATAACTATAACAAACAGTAGCCTCAAGTACGTACCAGTGGTACACAGTCGCAAATTAATCGGACAGATATTCAATCGAACAGAATGAATAGTTTTGAAAATCGTTACTTTATTTTAAACAAGATTTTACTTCAAAGTTTAGGATTATGGCCGCATCAAAAGCGGTTAAAAAGATATGCAATCTATACCATGCATATCTCTATTATGGCTCTTAATACAATACCGCATGTAAAAAATATATTTTTTATAAATAATCAATACGTCGCTCGAAACAAATACTAGAAAATTTCAAAAAAGTACTTTCCTCAAATTTCTTGTGCAAGATTTATGACCATATAAACTTACCGCGACTTTCCTGGTTTTATTTTTAATTATTGTTGTGTTAGTGCTCTACCATTTGTAAAATATGTAATTTTTCATTAGAAGTGATGAAATAGACATTATTTAACTGTTAATGACCACAATTCTTATGAGTAAAAAAAGTCAGTGAAACTTCAAAGACAATTTAGATACAAAGATTTTCAGAAGTTTTCTCTGAATCAACTGAAAGAATATTTTTATATTTTAGAACGAAAATTAATTGTTTTGCTATGAGTTGTTATGTCTCTCTTTAATGGGGTTATGACTGGATTAACGGTCAAAAAAAAATGTTTTCTTTGGAAAGCTGTAAAAATGTTATTATTTATGCAATCATAATCAAACTTGTTTTTATTTTAAAGTGTTCATTCAGGCCTCCAATTCAAGCTATTGAACTCTTAAAAGTATTGACTTTTCATCTCACAAATCTAGTATTATTAGGACATGTTTTTTACTGAAGATTTTTGGTGCTGTGCACGATTCTGCACGTTTGGGTGAACGAAATCAAACGTTTAATATCTCATTTTATTCCGTAAAACCTGTACTCAAACTTAAGTGGAGTAAATTTCTGATAAAAATTTTGTTAATTTTTCCAAACAAGATTATTTAATTTTTTATTAAATAATTAAAACGAATGTAATAATAATAAATTGTGAGATGAAAAGTCAATACTTTTAAGAGCTCAATAGCTTGAGTTGAAGGTCTGAATGAACAGTTTAAATTAAAAAATGTTTGATTATGATTGTATAAATAATGACGATTTTACAGCTTTCCAAAGAAAACATTTTTTTCGATCATTAACATTGTCATAACCCCTTAACATGCAGCAAAAATCGGCATATATTGACATTCCATCTTACCCATTTCACTTATAATGGGGTTAAGAGGTTTAATTTGAACTAATCTGATTGAGATAAGCTTATTACAACATAATTTAGTTAAAATATCCTATAATCTCCGATAGTTAAAACATCCAATAATCTCGAGAGAAAAAAATTTTTTTTATACATAAGAATTGTACTAGCCCGATTGGTCGAAAATTGGCTGAGATATCGCAGTTTTTTACGATGATAAAATTATAAGGCATTCCCGCTTGTGGTCGTGCCTAAAAATGATTTTGAAATTATTCAAATGGTTTAAAACTTTTTATTATGTTATAATTTGTCCATTGTTTGACGCAGATTTTGTGCATACAAAAGAATGTAATCAGCAAAGTCAAAAAACATATTGTAACACTCCTTTGTATAGTGGGGGTGGTCTGTAAATTATTCTGTGCGATTATGGCCAATGACAAGGTATATATGAATGTTCATGCAAATTAATATTTATGTAAAACTATTATCTTTTAATTACAGACAGAATTATTATATAAAAAAATAACTGAAAATTGGAAGATGCTTACAGATAAGGATGAAATAAAAATATTTTTAAAATTTACGGAAAAAGGAAGACAATTTACGACCACATATGCAGGTGAAATATAATATATTAGATAATTGAATGTGTTATTATCAACTCTATAGAGAAATACAATACGTATAAAAATAAAATAACGTAAAACTAATACAAAAATATTGCATATCAAAAATAAAACAAGTAGGCAAAAAACTTCGAAGCGAAGGCAGTTGGAAGACATCTCTTATTTACGTTTTTCAAAATTATATCAATTTTATTTAGTAATTAATTTTGTTTTGCTTAAAAAAATGTTTTTTCACTATAGATTTTTCGATACTTCTTTCGATCTTCTTTCGTTTTGTAAAGATACTTCGATTCTACTCGTATTCTACTTTATCGAACGTTTCTTTCATATTAGTTTACTTGGTAATTTTTTTAACAATTTTATATCTTTGTCCAACATAATCTGAAAGACATTGTCTATATATTATACGTGTTATATATATTGCCTACACGAAAAAACTGTGTACAGATATTTACGGCACGAAAACTCTACACAGGTACTTTCTACACGAAAAGACGGTGCACAGATATTCTTTGCGCAAAAACACTGTACACGATTTTTTGATAATTCTACTACATTGAAAAATTTTACGCAAATTTATTTTACTATACTATAAAATTCTATACTGACATTTTTTTGCACGTTAAAACTGCGCATAAATATTTTCGCATAAAATTAGTACTTATATAATTTTTGTGCACAGTTTTATTCTGCTTAACTTCGTCATAAAAACTGTGCAGTTTTACCGTGCAAAAAATGTTAGTGTAGAGATTTACAGTATAGCAAAATAATGTCACTCCATACAGTGAATATAATAGTCCCAACTTGCTGTCTTCCACCCATACACCTAAAATCAAAAAATAAACAAACAAAGAAAAAGCTATTTACGGATAAATTATTACTTATTAATTTCCAATACTTATCTGAATAATTGGTGTACTCTGTAGAAGCTGGAAGCTCTTGTACTTAAAGCATCATTGATGAGGTTATAAACAATGTTAGTTGTTACAGGAGCTAGCAGATAAACTGCACTGATCTAGTGCCTTGACCGATCATATATAGTAATTTTCATTCCCGACTCGACGGTGTGAAGCGCAACATGTTTAGTGGCAAATTCAAATTTGTTGAATGCCTTTACTTTACAGAGTTTCAACACATTGAGTTTCATAATACTATAAAATAACATATATAAAGACTAATATTTTACGAAAATAGATTAATAACTCTTGAGAAAGAAACTGTTTGTAAAACGGTTTTTATGTCGTATTTTCAGTAAGATTTTCCATGAAATGACTATAAGAAGAGTGGTTGAACACGATTTTTCGTTAATTCGCTAGAAACATATTTATAAGTTTTTTGTCTGTATTTTCCAGGCAAATTTTTTTAGCGAAAAGCGGCTTTCAGGACCATATTCTGCGGAATATTAACTGTGAAAAAAGTGAATAAAAAAATCGATATTTTCATAACTTTAACCCTGTCATAATCCCTTAAGGGCCTCAAACCTACAATCTTCTATTTTCATAATTATTAGACAAGTCTAACGTCGTTCACGTCGAGGGAGAGTAGAAGTGGCTAGGGGAAGAGAGTGCGAGAGGGCGGGTGAGATAATCAATGAGTCGCTATTTGTAAGAAAAGGGTTGTGAGAGACACTTTTTTCTCGCAATCTATGCCTATGAACTACGCCTAGTCTAATGGTGAGGGGGGGGGGGGGGGACGCGTGCTGTTTGCGAATCGCGAGGTGCTGCGCCGCCACGGCCGTTGGCCAGTCGAGGGCGAGGAGGGGAGCGCAGGGCGCCGGGTGTGCGCGTGCCGTCAGCGGGTTGCAAGGCGTTGCGCTTCTACGAACCGTCGGCGTGAAGAAGAGGCGGGTTACCGTAGGAGGCGCGGGCTGTTTGCAGAGTATCTGCAAGGCGCTACGCTCCTAAGGGTAGCCTGTGTGGATTCGGAGGTGGGAGAGCCTAGAGAGGCGCGTGCTGTTCGCCGAGAGAGTCTGCGAGGCGTTGCGTTCGTCGTAGGCTGTGGGGGAGCGAGAGGTTGTCTCGGGTGATCGCTTAGCTCTGTAAGGACACGGGAGGACTCAGCTGTTGAGGAAGGTTGCGGGGCCCTTATATATATATATATACGAGGCTCGCAGGTGTCGGTGGCGGGGAGAGAGAGAGCGCGGCGAGCAGCGAGGGTTTTCCCCCGCGTGTGTATTTCCCCAGCGTACCGAAAACAACAACAACGTACAGGAAACCGTCCGTGTCCCTTGCACTTGGACTTGAGCGCGCGCCGGACACTTTATGGCGGTATATGTCGCCTGCGAGTGGTGTGCGCAGCAACGGTCATGCGAGTAAGGGAGAGCGAGGGGCGCTTGCGGACGTGAAATCTTCTTTTTTTTATAATTAATTTGATCATTATTTGAAGTAGAAGCTAAGTTTCTTTACAGGTGAAAATCCTAGTCTACTAATAGATCAGCTTTTAATAAATATTTTATAAACTGTATCATATACGCGTAAAACATTATTCCAATATTCAAAATTTTCAGTGTTGTTAATTTTTCACCATAAAAGATAGGTATAAACTCTAGAATATTGTATCATTTGATATGGTAAAATCAGTAAAAATCTAGCAATTGGTGAAGATCGATTATTATTTAAAAACTCTAAATTATAAGATCCATAATGGCTTTTTCAGTTCAAGCTTAGCAATGGTATTTATAGAATATGAGGGAAGGTGAAAAACAATTTTTATCTTAAATGTTAATTGAAAACCTATAGGAACATATTATCCTACGAGATTTAACATTTACATACAAAAAACAATTTTAGAAGTTTTTAACGAATCTTACTTACTTCAGGCTTTTATAATTTTATTTTTTACTATTCATACAAATTATACTATAAAGTAAAAATTAAAAAAAAAATATTTATTTACAGCATACATTTTCGTAACATTAATTTTTTTCTCCTTGGCACCGTATCTTGCAACAACAATAAGTACAATTTTTCTTGTTAATGGTACTAAACATACATTTTATATTTTGGAGGGAGAATATATTATAGATGCAGATGAAAACTATAATAAAATCTACGTTTTTGAAGTCATATGCTGTTTCACATTCGCTCTAATTTTCTGTGCAATTGATGTCAATTATATAAGTTGTTGCCAACACTGTGTAGTTTTATTTGTAATTGTCAAGTAAGTTTTATTTTTGTGTATAAAATAATATAATTTATTCACACCCCTCCCTCTCCCAAATCACCAATTTCTTCCCCTGAAAAGTGGGACTAAAGTAGCTTTTTCTTCCCGTAAATTTTTTTCCCCGCTAAAAACAACAAAAAAACTGTTTTTTAATTTTCAAAACATATCGCAACGTTTTAACTAAAAAATTGACGGAATAAGAGCTTTTTTCCACTTTTTAAGAATTAGCGGGATGGAAAGGATTTTCAGTTTTCATAGCCATAAGTGTATATGGGCCATTCCAAGCGAAATTGAAAGGTCAAAAAATAAGCATAGTTATATATTATATATATATGTATGTATGTATAACTCTGAGAATTTGTTTAGGACACATGTAAAATTTACCATGAATTTTTCCAGATTTTTTACATCACTTGCCTTGGAGTTACAGAAGGTCGAAGTTCATAAAATACGAATATTTTGCGTTTTCTGTCTATTTTCAATAATTTTTAGTTCCTCAGGGATACATTTTTCAACATAGAAACACACAACATCTTTTTTTAGAAAATTTTGTCTACTGTACAGAAAAAATACTTTTAATGTCATATATATAATATATACGCTTATCTATACACACGCATATACGGTATATTTGAAAAACCATTTTAAACCATATGAGTGAGAGTTTAGTTCCCACTTTTCACAAGAAAAAAGTGTTTTCATTCCGGATGGAATGTAAATAAAGTACTATACGCAACGCGGGACTAAAGTAGATTACTCCTTCGGGTGATTACTGCCCGAGCCAAGCGAGGAACCTCACCCTCGGGAATAATCAGCTACTTTAGTCCCTTGTTCCACAATGTGCTATAATATATAAATTTTATGAGAAGTTAAGGCCAACCCTTATTTTAAATATTAAAAAACGACTTTAAACATCACTTCAAGCCAAATAATAAAATTTTATTGTTGTTTTCTGTAAAAGCTAATGTTTTACACGGCTCACCACACAAAATTAACTGTAAATTAAAATTGACTAACAAAACTATGGAACAACAGTCGCAAATCTTCCGTGCAAATTAATCCGCCTATTTTAAATATTAAATAGATTACACAACTTATACTGATTTATATTTTTTTAATAAAGGCTTGAAAAGATCTGAAACAAAAGATTCATATATAAATTATGAAAAAAATATATCATGTGACGAAAAAATAAATAAAATTTACCAAATAGTAAAAATTATGAAAGCATTTTTGAAGCGCTAACGTCAAGGGAAAAAATGCATTCCTTGTATCAATTGCATGTTTATAAGTATACACTATACATAAAACCAATTCGTAGTGAAAATAATGTATACTTTACATGTATACTCTACATACAATATACAACATATATATTGTACAATTATATAATACAATTATATATTATAATTGTACTTTTGAACACCGTGATTGACACAAGGTTTTCATATTAAAAATACTTTAAGAATTTTTACTACTAGTCAATTTTATTTTTTGTTTCGTAGCATGACGTATCTTATGACAATGGATGAAATGTCGCAATTACAAAGAAATAAGCGTTGACTCTCTCATTTGACATGGAGAACGATGTACATTATAATTGTAAAATAATATGCAAAATACCAAATCATTGATAAAATCGATTTTTATTACATAGAATGCGTTTAAAACTAGCAACAAAGTATGATTATTCGTATGAACTGATTGTCGAAGCGATAACTTTACACAGGAAAGCTATTGAGTAAATTATATTTTTTAAATTTTAATAAATAATAATAATAACAATGATAGCAATCATAATTACACTTTAAAACTAAATAATAAAAATTTTTTTCAGATTTGCGGAACTTTTAGAAACTTCTTATTCAATGTTATATTTGATTGTGTATTCGATAACTGTATGTAACGTCAGTTTGGGGTTTATTATTGTAAGTAAAATTATATACTTTGACTATCAAATATATTAAGGGATTAAGCCAGAGTTAACGGCTGATAGAAGAAGTTCAAAAGGTGAAGAAGTTTGAAGACAGAAAAAAGACGATAAGCTTTTTTGAAAAAAATAAAATAAATTTTTTAATAAAGTTTTAGAGCAATGTGCAAGGAGTTGTACTGCTCTTAAAATTTGATTGAATAAACAGAAAAATTTTAGTATGTTTATTAACAAAACTTCTTTCTTTTAGCTGTTAATCCAGGATTATAAGCACTTCATTAAATAAACTTTAAAACATGTAAAATATTCTTTCATATTGCAATTTAATTGCATGTTTAGCTTTGAACAAAATCTGAATAATAGATTAATAGAAACAGGGCGAGTAAACAAAAAGATTTTATAGCACAATGTGACCTAATTACCCGATTATTTCACCGTGAATATCACACTCGCTACGCTCGTGCGCTAATGTCACGGCAAACTAATCGACTGCCTAAATCACGAATAATCATGATTGCGGATTTAGGTAGGCTGTAGTGCTATAAAATTCTACACGATACTGGTGACCTATGTGAACCATGACACGGCGTGAATATCGGGCGTTACGCAACACGCCGCGTAATAATGGGCCACTTAGGTCACATGTATCGTAATGTACTATAATAATTTATATCAAATCACACAATGTGTATTAGGTATTGCACGGCTTGGTTTTATTGTTATTTTTATTACCAAACAAATCCAGCTTACAAAGTCCAGTGTAGAACTCGAGGTGAAGACGTGTTCGTTCCATTGATTTCGTAGAAGCATAATCTCTTAAAGTGATGCAACATTCCTATTAGCTGAAAAATAATGAGATACATAAAACTGTTTTAGATAAATAATAACTTTTACAATTTGAACAATGACCTTCCACTTGAAAAAATATGAATACCATCAATTTCAATTTTACGAGGAATCTATCTGATGCCGTGCACATAAAAATTAGCCATTTTAACTGTACCGAAAATTTGACAATTTTTTATTTTAAAAATGGCCTAACGAAATTCTTTTTTAGTTTTCGATGAAATATAATATCTAATAATATTTTGAAGGTGATTTTATACAAATTCCTGGTAGAAATCTTTCCATTTAAAATGGTCGTTATAGCAAGAAGTGGTAATTTAAAATGAATAGAACTATTCAAATTTACATACTCAAGAAATGTCCTTGTCTTGAGTATTTTTGCACAGTGATAGTTCTCAGTCGCTATAGTTACCATTCGGATACTGTACCTAATATCTGTACTGTAAACTCGCGCAGACTGGGTTTGTTTTAAACTAGGAATGAAAATAGGCTGGAAATGTTGTAGAAGTAGATCCTTATATACTAATTCATATGTTGATTTATATTAGCCATTTCTTGCACAGGAAATGAACACAAATAGTGCTTTCTATTTCTTGCCTTATAACAGGCTGGAATAAGAACAGGCCAATAAAACTAGCCCGTTCTGAGATTGGTTAGTCAAGAAACGACAAGTTCTTGTACTAATATTTCTACCAAGGGAACTGATTAAAAAATCGAGGAACTTTCAAATTACCATGGCTTTAACAATAGTCTTATAAGCTGAAATTTTAGTGAAGAATCTTTTTTTCTATAATGCAACAATGGCTTATCATCAGCTTGATTTCTTGTATACGAGATACTTTTTAGACACGACCGTGACACAGGAGAGCCTTATAGTTTTATCATTGGAAAATATGTAATGAGCCGTCTCCCTTAGTTTTTGACCGATCGGGCTGAATATTTTTGAAAAATATTTGGTTTGAAAAACAAAAAAGGCAGCCTTCTCCCGATTTTCAATAACTTTCTTATTTTTCAAATGCGAGTACTTTATTTTTACATGCATTTAAAAAAAAATGGCTTGTGATTCATTTATCTAGCCGAAATCGACTGCGATTGAGCCAATTTTTTTTACAGACCCCCCTATAGTGCTAATACGGTGACAGTTCTTTGGGCCTGAACGTATATATACATTAATTATACAGTCATGTTACGAAAAATCACTAAAAACGATTTTAGGCTATAATTTTAATTCCAAGCATATATATAGAAAAAAGTTAAATGGAAATGTTGTAGATCTCAAAAAAATAAATGCTTAGAATTCAAATTAACAAGCCAAAATCGAATTCGAACATTAAAATAATTCGTTTTTCATAATAAAATTTTTCAGATATGCACTTTACATATACAAATATTAAATATAATGGTTGTCGATATTTTAAAAATACAACTTTTGACCATAATAATTATATGCTTCAACGATTTAACGCATTGTTGAGCTAAAAAATTGATTTTTTTAAAGAAAAATTTTAGTTGACAATGATTATCTCTGCGAAATTAGCTCCATTCGCGAGCGTTTTGCATCCTCTGCATCACGAAGCGATGCAAGGCGGCAAGCCAGTGAGGTGACGCGATAGTGAGGTTACATGCTGACCTTACTATACTCGTTTAATTTTTTTTTTTAATTTCAGATAATAGAAAATATAAATAATCTTATAGATGCGACAAGATATTTATTTATATTGATTGCTATAATGCTATACATGTTGTTCGTAAGTTTCTGGGGACAACAATTAATCGATCGAAGCAGTGGTATTGCGTTTGATGCGTAAGCTATTATTTACATCAATACAATTTTCCTTTTTAGTTATAATTAACTACACAAAAGTAATATGAGAATTGATTTATTTTATTAGTTACAACAATGAATGGTATGAATGTCCTGTCAAATCTCAGCAACTCTTGGGATTTATAATGTTCAAATGCTTGACACAATGCAAAATATCTGCGGGAAAATACTACACAATAGATATGAAACTTTTGGGACAGGTAAAAAACCACTGACTAATTAGGCTCGTTCATTTTAATAAAATCACTAACAGTACTGTTTTGGTGCTTATTTTTTCATTTTTCATACATTTTTTAATAAATAAAACACTAACATTGCATTCAGACAAATTCAAAGAAAAAAGTACATTTTACGTAATTTTTGTATAGCACATGCGTTATTAACCAGAAACATTTACTTTATGATATTCAAAATGGTAAAAAAACATGTTATAGCATTTCACCCATATAAATAGCACAAATTATAGCTCATATATAGGGTAGATATAATAATTTGTTTTTGTTAACGCTTATCACAGTCTAACAATTAAAAAAAAAGCTATATCTACAAATTTTAGAAGTATATGAATGCGCATGCACTTTCAAAAGTTACGTAAAAACGTATTTTTTCGTTTAAATATTTGGTCACACTGTAAGTGTAGAGCAGACCTGCAAATGAGTAAAACATTTTTGAAATAAAATGCCTGAAAAGTACAATGAAGCTTCTTTAACGAAATTGTTAGAAAAAGTATAAATCTTTGATTTCAATAGCATAATTTTTTTTTTCAGATAATGAAAACCATAGTTTCGTATACAGCTGTATTTTGGTCATTAACATAAGTTTCGATGAAGAATTAGAACGTAGTATTTATATTTTGTAGAAGCAAAGATTTTTTTATAATCAAACTTGTAATTGTTTATTATAAAAATATCTTATATAATTATTCTATTACATTGAAAAGCTAAATAAACGAACTTTATGCAATGTTATCACGATTAGTACCGAATTTTAATTTAAGCTGATATTTAAATATTTCGCGCTATCGTCACAAAGTATTAGATGACGTGACGCATGCGTCATGAATATGGTCATAAAATAACAGGAAAGTTCGCTTTGTCGGCAGTCGGCTATAGTGGCGCTGGCGCTGCCATTGCGTATCCTATAGACCAATAGACCTATATTTTTAACGGCGTTGATATAGTGAGTGAGTTATTGACGACCGGATCGGCGTTTTAACTCCGCATCTTATGGAAAATGGTAAAAAATTATTTGGCCAATATTTATAGTTTAAAAAGAATAAAAATCATGTGCAATTTTAATTATGGGTTTGGATTTATTTTTATTGCTAAATATGTCTTTTTTGAGCGCTAAGTACTGTGATTTTTATTGAAAAGATAAATTTTAGGTTATTTCAGTCGGATTGGTTTACATTTAAATTACAGTCATTTTTGTACTAGTATTACTTTAATTAACTTTATTTTAAATTTTGTAATTGTAGTTGCTTGTTCTAAAAGGGAAGAGCTTGCTTTGATCTGAATACAATACTTTGAATTCATGTTTAAAATGCATTTTTCAAGTCTATTACATCGATGGGCACATAACATTATTTTACGAAGATTTATTAATTCAGGCATCCAGCGAAGGGATTCCACCAGCGGCAGTCCCTGGTTTTCCACCGGCACCACCAGCATTTGTTCCGCCAATGATGCCAGCAGCTCCATTTATACCACCTCCAAACATACCTCCAGGTCCTCCAGGAATAATGCCACCACAATTTTCAATACCTCCACCAGGATTTGGATTTCCTTTAGCTGGTCCTCCAGATCCTAATGTAATAGGTAAAAATTTCTATATCATTTTTGTAGCAATTGTTAATTTTTATAGATTTTATTTTATAATTTCTTTGTACCTGAGCGTGCAATGACAATTCTTTTTGAATTGCATATTTCTAGTTGCTCCTCCACATATTACAGCTCCTGGTATAGCTCCTCCAGCACCTACAGCTGCAGATATTGCAACAAAAGCTTTGGCAGAGAAAAAGTGCGATTGGACTGAACATAAAGCACCTGATGGTCGTACATATTACTACAATAGTGTAACAAAACAGTCTCTATGGGAGAAACCAGATGAACTGAAGTCTCCTAGTGAGCTCCTTTTATCGCAGTGTCCATGGAAGGAGTACAAGTCTGAGAATGGTAAAGTTTATTATCACAATGTGAACACTAAAGAGTCAAGATGGGTTATTCCACCAGAACTAGAAGAGCTGAAGACCAGAATAGTAGCTGAAGAGGCTGCAGCAGCAGCTGCTGCTGCTGTTGCTAGTGCTACAAATACGTAAGTAAATTTTAATAGTATGTTGCATTTAATCTTTATGGATATTTTTTCTATTTTAGTGGTGGTGTACCTTTACATCATCTATCTCCAAGTTTGGGCTTAATAACAACTACTGGTACGCCAGAACCAGGTGGTAAATCTGCTATTGAGCAAGCTATGGCAGCTACCTTGGCAGCTATAAACCTTCCGACACCACCCTCAAAACCAGATGAGGATAGCAATTCTGCTAAGGGGTCAGCAGGAGGCAGTAGAAATAGTACACCTGAACCAAAAATGCAATTTAAGGATAAAAAAGAAGCTATAGAAGCCTTTAAAGAATTACTCAGGGAGAGAGATGTTCCTTCTAATGCAACATGGGAACAAGCTGTTAAAATGATTCAGAATGATCCTCGCTATCCTCAAATGAAGAAGCTTAACGAGCGAAAACAAGCATTTAATGCATATAAAACACAAAAATTAAAAGAAGAAAGAGAGCAAGAGAGATTGCGGTAAAAATATTTTTTAACCATCAGTTTTTCTCATTTTTATATAATTATTTATTACATAAAAAATATGATCAATAATTTTATTTTCAGTCTTAAGAAGGCAAAAGAAGATCTAGAACAGTTCTTATTAGATAATGAAAGGATGACAAGTACAACAAAGTATTACAAATGCGAAGAAATGTATGGAAGTTTAGAGTTGTGGCGTGCAGTGGGAGATTCAGATCGTCGTGATATATATGAAGATGTAATTTTTAATTTAGCAAAACGGGAAAAAGAAGAAGCCAAACAACTAAAAAAGCGCAATACGAAAAGATTAGCTCAGGTTTTGGATATCATGACGGATGTTACTTATAAAACGACTTGGCAAGAAGCACAGGCATTACTTCTTCGGCATTCAGCTTTTGCAGAAGATGCAGCTTTATTACAAATGGATAAGGAAGATGCTTTGTTAGTGTTTGAAAATCACATTCGACAACTAGAAAAAGATGAAGAAGAAGAGAAAGAACGTGAGAAGAAAAGAAGAAAACGTCAGGAGCGAAAAAATAGAGATGGATTCATCGTAAGACTCATTTTTACTTTGTGTGAATATTTATGTCTAATTATAAAAACTAAATATAATTCATTATTTACAGAGTTTATTAGATGAATTGCATGAACAAGGAAAGCTGACATCAATGTCCTTGTGGGTTGAATTGTATCCTATGTTGTCTGCAGATTTGAGATTTTCAGCTATGCTTGGTCAGCCAGGATCTACGCCTCTTGATCTTTTTAAATTTTACGTCGAAGATCTTAAATCTCGGTTCCACGATGAAAAGAAAATCATAAGGGAAATTTTAAAAGAAAAGAACTTCGAGGTGCAAGTCAATACAACTTTCGAAGAATTCGCAACCGTTGTTTGCGAAGACAGAAAGTCTGCAACACTAGATGCAGGTAACGTTAAGTTAACGTATAATCTGCTACTAGAAAAGGCTGAAGCCCGAGAAAAGGAGCGTGTTAAAGAGGAAACGCGAAAGTTCAAGAAATTAGAAACTGGTTTCAAGAATTTACTAAAAACTATTGAAGTGAATCATCAAATGTCGTGGGAGGAAGTTCGAACTAAACTAGAAGAAGAGGCCGATTTTAAAGCTATTACACTTGAAAGTGAAAGAATAAGGATTTTCAAGGAATATCAACATGAACTGGAAGAAAGTTGCAGTCACCATCACATAAGGAGTAAAAAAAAGAAAACGAAAAAACCTAAGAGAAGATCACGATCAAAGTCTCTCAGCGTTAGTATTTTATTATCGCTTTTATATTTTTATACCTTGGCCTGTTTTAAAATTAAATTTTTATTTCTAATCTTTATATCTAATAAATGTTTCTTTTTTGTATGCAGGAATCTGAAGGAAGTGACAAAGGATTAAAAAAGAAACGACATAGATCGCGATCAGCTAGCATTGTTAGTAAATCAGATAGTTCAGAATCAGACGCAAGAAAGACTAAGAGGAAAAAGAACAAGAAGAAGCGAGGAAGAAGTCAATCCGTGGGTTAAGCAAAATTACTGTTATTAATAAGTTTTGAAACAAGTTTTTTTTTACACATTATCTGTTGTACAGAGATCAATTTCGAGGATCCCATCGTCAGAGGAATCGCCAGAAAGAAGAAGAAAGGAGGATAAACATCGAAGGGCATCTGCTCAAAGTGAAGGTTCAATCAATGACAATGCACATCAAGAACTATCAGAGGATGAACTTGAAAAGCAACGAGCGCAGTTACTTCGAGAGCTTCAAATGCAACAAGAAGAAAATTGATAATTTATGAGAATAAGAGATTAAAGACAGCTTCTAGGGAAATCCACTGTCATACAATAATTTTCTTAGATTCAATCATATACAATCGAAGCTTTTTGTATTTAAAGGATTAGTTGGTGTTGAATTTTATAGACCTGAAACGATTCTTTACAAGCCTATAGACTGCTTAAGGTTATCTAAAATCTTAGCATGACTAAAAACTCCATTTTTAACAAGTTTTTTAATGGACATAAGAATTTGTTTATTAAGATAGTTTTCATTACAATTGTATTTGATTGAGATACGAAAGTAGATTTGTATGTACATTTAAGATTACGTAAAGTAATATTTTATAAGACGTCAAAAAGAATAGTTATATGATCATTATAAATTGGTATTGTGCATAAATCGTTCTGATACGTGACATAATGTAAATAAACCTACATTAATTAAATCTGCAATTTTTTAAATCTTATTAAGAAATAGTCTGCGTATTCAATTCTCATATATTTAATGAAAAAGATAATTAAATTAATTTTACACTAAAAAGTAATATTGACTAATCGTTATTCATTTTTAGATGAAGTCTGCTTTTGTTTACGTTTAAAAAGTATTGCCGTTTATGTACGACTGTAGTTCATAATATTAGTTAAAATTATAATAAAACATTTTTAGCTGCAAATTGTAACGATAGAGCAAAGTTCTAAGCCGCGAATTATAATTATCATCCGACAGTAGCATCCAAAATTCTGTTTTCAATAATCAAATACAAAATTTATCATTCATTCTATCAAAATGCTCGACCGTACGTAGATTAGTTGTATAATTTCTATCAATTAAACTTCAACGAAGTAAATAACAGCACTTTTTTTCAAGCTAATTACGTAAGATAGTTCACACGGTGACGGGCTTGCTCTACATATTATCCGCTATAGCAAGAATTCGAAAATCATGTCTCGCCGATTTTTCTATTTTTCGCGAAAATCGTTTTTTGCAGCTGAGCTTAACGGTACGCGCGATGCCCCGCTAAACCAGTGAATATTCGCTGAAAAACGTCTGTCTCGAATTGCGAAAGAAAAAAAAATGAGTTTAAGATAAATTTAGCAATACGCGCTAAACCCCTGCGTGCCTATTTATAAAAATAGGCAACAAATAATAATGCTCCTGACGCTTCGACAGCCGTATTATGTAGAACAGGTATCTTGTGAATACATAAATCGTAATCCGAGGTTTTGGATTGCAAATAAATCTGCTCGGCGACAATGAGTGTTCGACGGTGTGTCTGGCGTGTATATAACGCAGCGCGGCATATTATGCGTGCATAAGTATACATATGTATATACATATATATATATATATATATAATAGTTGAACGAAAATCATCCGTCGCGAGGAGCGCGAAGATTTAAAATTAACGCCGAGCGCGGCCCCGCGTGCGCGTCTTTATTTCTGTAATTCTGTATAAGCGTGCAGACGTCGCAGGTATGCGCACACCTATAAGCGTATCAGCTAATGCTGCTGCCTATATGAGCGTAACGCCCAGTTCGACGTCAATTCGCAAACTTTCCGCGAATGCTTGTGTGATAGCGAAAAGCGAACCGCACCGCTGATGTGCTGATGCGGACTGCACGCAATAAGAGAGCGAGCGCTTCGACCCACCTGCTAACGTGTTTCATTCGTCTGTGGCAGTCTCCGACACGAGAGCGCCTATATGTCCATATACACACGCGCGCGTGCGACGACGACGACGACGACGACGAGACGAGGGAGAGCCGATGATCGCGGTCGGGTCGAGAGGCGGCGGGAGCTGAGCGAGCGAGACGGAGCATATAGATAGGAGGCGAGGAAAAGGAGAGCTCACCGCGAGCAGCAGAAGGCCGCAGAGCATCGTCGCAGTGTGTTACGCGCGCAACGCACACACACACACGGAGGAGCCTATTATAGCGGAGAGAGCGCATCGTCGGAGCAGCTGGAGAGCTGCGAGTGTGTAGTAGGCGTCGCGCAGCGCCTTACAGAATTTCACGGGCAAAAGCAAAGCCGCGCTGCTCTCTCGCGCTTGCCCGCTCTTATACATACACAGAGCGCAGGGATATATACAGAGCCGTGTGGTGGCCGTCGCGCGCGAGTGTGTCGTGCAGGTCGCTCCCGCTCATAGAAATCTCAGTCGAGGAGAGTGCGCGCGGACACTCGGCAGAGTACAGTCGTTCGCCTTCGCGAGCGGTTTCTCTCTCTCTCTCTCTCTCACTGTCTCTCGGGCTATACATTGACAGGCGGTATCCATAATCGGCGTACGCATATAATACACGCATCCAGCGCGTACGTACAACAGTCCCGAGAGCCGCGGACATCCAGCCAAACGCACGAAAATGCTGAGCCTCTGCCGGCGGTCGTCGCTCATCGCGAACGCGCAGAAGTGAGTATGCTATAGACTTGTAGAGCTTCCCCGAGGGATGCCCGACCATTTTCCCGCTCGTTGTGCTCCACTTTTTACTCATGATTTTGCCCGATGTGTTTTCGATGTGTGCATATGTCTATACGCGGTTAGCCAGTCAGTCCCCTCCCCTCCCCCGCGACGATGCTCGCGGGGCTCCAAATAATGCCTGCGGCGCGCCGCTGCTGCGTTCCCTGCTTTATCCACTTTTATACTTATTGATCATATGTGCTCCCATTGTCCCTATTTCTTTTCTCTCTCCCCGTCTGTCTCGCGTGCACGTATGCATACATCAGGCGGACACACGGCTGCGCCTCGAGTGCAGCCGCACACATACGTAACGAGTATCCGCTGATGCAGAGATTTTTTATGTCAGCTTCTCTTTCCTCTCGCTCTCCCTCCCTCGCTCCGCGCGTAGTATATATCTGCATTATAACACACACGGCCATTCCCTGCAGCAGCTGCATCAAGCTGCAGCTCAGCCGCGTTGTAGTTATATATATAACGCACACCTTACTCTCTCTCTCTCTCTCTCTGTTTCTGGCTAGATCGTTCTCTCTTTTTCTCGTACACGCGCGCCTGTTTCCGACCCTCTCTCGATTCATTCCGTTCTCGTTCGCTCGCTCGCTCGGGCCGCCTCGTCGTCGCGTTACGCGGTCGGTCCTCGAGCCCCCAATAATTTTGGAATTTTCCGCTAGCCGTGCGCGCTGTATAACTCTGTCCTTGTCTCTCTCTCTCTCTCTCTCGCTTTTTATACATATATACCTATAGGTGCCTGCCCCCTTTTCTTTACCAAATACCTACTTGTATATTCGCCACTCGAAGCCTTATAAAACTTGTGCATAAAGACGCGAGAGATCGTGTCTTTCAACACTTTCGCATATTGTGCACGTTTCGTTTTTTCTTATTACCCTTACGTACACTTACACCTGTTACCGGAGCTCGATCGTTTACTTATGTCTGCCTCATTCTTATACGTTTCGTCTATTATGGTATAACGGAAAAATTTCGCTGCTTTTTCTTTTACCTTGGCCGCTTGTGCAACCTGATTTCGCGCGACGACGGCTTATAAATGAGCTGCTTGGGTGCCCCGAGAGAGCTTGCGTTCTTTGTTTAGACTTTCAGGAGTTGACTCAGCTGTTTTCTACAATTTGAACTGCCGAAAATTTTTTTTCAATTTCAGATCGTGATATATAGGAACGCTTTTCGTCAAATACTTTTGACGAAGGGGTCCTCCGCTTTTTAATTTATGATTTTACAAAAATTAGCAGAATACTGCTATAAAAATGAATTATTGATGCAAATTTATGTAAGCGATTATAATTTTCTTTTCTCAAAATTATCATTGTTAAACGTAGTGGCATGATAGTCGAAATCTACATACACGTGTTTAGTATGTTCACCGTGATAAGAAACTAATTTGTTCTTGAGATTATACTTTGTTTTAATTGATTGATATAGTTTTTAATGTTTTTATTATCAAGTTTTAATTTTTTTTTGAGTTCTGATAATGAAAGTGATGTGGATCACTGCAAAGATAACATTATATAATATAAGTAAGGCATCTCAGTTTATTTACAGCATCTTCTAATAAAAACTTGAGTTTAAAATAACACACTCTAATTTTATTCTAATACTTATTTAAGCCAAATATTGCAAGGTATTTTCTTGTAAGTTGATTATAATGATTAATTGGACTGTCACTTCTCGAAGACACTTCAGTTAAGGCTTTCAGATAAGAGATTATCTATACAAGCAATGCTCTTTCATTCAGGGGCTTGTGTGAGAAGGCTTCAGTTTGGGCGATAAGCTTATTTACTTAATACATCTCATTGTAGTAAGAGATACATAAGTCAATATTTATAGTAGCTATCATTTTCAATTGCCTGAGTATTTAAAGCTTTTGATGAATGTTATGATATTGACAAAAAAAGAATTAAAACAATTTTTTTTTTTTAACAGAATAAGTATAAGATGCTTTGGAAGCATTGTATCTGTTCCAAAGCCAAAGGAATTTCCTTTGGAAAACGAACCTATTCTGTCTTACAAGAAAGGCAGCAAGGAACGCAAAGAGCTGGAAGCAGCTTTGGATAAAATGGCTCGTGAATGTGAAGAAATTCCACTAGTTATTGGTGGCAAGGAAATCAAATCAGATGTTGTTAAATATCAGACTATGGTAAGAGTTTGCTTTTAATGAGATGGACTATAAAAAAACATTATTATAATTTTTCTGAATATTATTTTTTCAGCCACATAACCACCAACATAAAATTGCTAAGTATTATTATGCAACACCAGATTTAATTCAGAAAGCTATTGATGCTTCTGTGAAAACACAGAGAGAATGGGAAAAAGTTCCTTTCGATAAGCGTTTGGATATTTGGTTAAAAGCAGCAGACTTGATGGCAACAAAATACCGGCAGCAATTAAATGCAGCTACTATGCTTGGTCAAGGAAAAACTGTTATCCAAGCAGAAATTGATAGTGCTGCTGAACTTATTGATTTCTTTAAGATGCATGGCTTCTTTTTGAAAGAAGCTTTGAAATATAAACCCATATCACCAAATAAGGAAACTCTGAATTCTATGAGGTATCGAGGAATGGATGGATTTGTAGCTGCTGTTTCACCATTTAACTTTACTGCCATTGGTGGTAACCTTAGCTATACTCCAGCTCTGATGGTTCGCATCTTATCCATTAATTTCGGTAGTACAAACGCTGACAGTCCAATTTTATTGAAACTATTCAATCTTCTCTTCTATTCTGCATGAGTAGAATATTAATTTGAAAATGAGAAAAGTTGTGGCCTATTTTTTTTAAGTTTTTAAAGCTCTGAATCATAACATCTAGAAATTAAAAAAATTTTCTGCTGCATAAAGATAAATGTTGATGGAATAACATTTTCTGTGCATCTAAACATTCTTTTTATTTATTTAGGGTAATTCAGTACTGTGGAAACCATCTGATACTGCTGTCTTATCCAATTGGTGGATCTACAAAATTTGCAAAGAAGCTGGAGTACCTGATGGCGTTGTTAATTTTGTTCCTGCTCATGGCCCAGATTTTGGAGATACTATTACTGCGTCACCATATCTTTCTGGTATCAACTTTACTGGTTCTGTGCCAACTTTTAATCGCTTATGGCTTCAAGTTGGAAAAAATATAAACGTATACAAAAATTATCCAAAATTGATCGGGGAGTGTGGAGGTAAAAATTTCCATTTTGTCCATCCCAGTGCTGACGTTGAATCAGTGGTAAAAGGTACCATCAGAAGTGCTTTTGAATACAATGGCCAAAAATGCTCAGCTTGCAGTAGAATGTATGTTCCAGAGTCACTGTGGAGTAAGGTGAATACATACTTATTTCAAATATGAAATACATGTCGAAGAATATATTACATATACGTAATAATACATGCATCATTAAAATCATTAAATTTTATTACAGATTAAAGATGGTCTTGTATCCACACGTAATCAGTTGAAAATGGGAGATCCAAGAGACTTTTCAGTATTCCTTGGAGCAGTGATAGATGCTGCAGCGTTCAAAAGGATTACAGGTTATATTGAGCATGCTAAAAAATCGTCAGATCTTGAAATTATTGGTGGAGGTGGCTACGATGACTCGTAAGTATGATTTTCGTTGTTTTATTTTATAATGCTTTAAGTTTAAATTTTGATTAATTTTTTAATGTTGAACTACAGTTGCGGCTACTTTATTGAACCAACTATTGTACAAACTAAAAATCCTAAGGACAAAATTGTCACAGAAGAAATTTTCGGACCTGTATTATCGATTTACGTCTACAAAGATTCAAATCTTGATGAAACAATGAAGTTAGTTGAATCCTCTACTCCTTATGCTTTAACTGGAGCAATATTTTCAAAAGATGAGTAAGTTGCATTTTTGTATTCAGAGATATTTTAATATCTGTATAGATATGTCTTTCAAGTTTTCAATACGTATTTTAAAATATTACAGAAAATGGGCAATACGAGCTCTCGAAGAGTTTAGATATACCGCTGGAAACTTCTACATAAACGATAAATCGACGGGATCAGTAGTAGGACAACAACCTTTTGGTGGCGGTCGTATGTCTGGCACGAACGACAAGGCTGGTGGTCCTCATTATGCCTTGAGATGGGCATCCCCTCAATCTATAAAAGAAACCTTTGTACCCCTTACAGAAGTTGACTACGAATATATGCGTTCGTAAATGATTTTAACGGAAGAAAAATGACTTATTCAACCGCAATAGAATTATTTCAAGTTTGAGTGGACCATCGGGCATGCTAGAATTCTTCTTCGTAATTTAATGCATTTTTAACACAACGAGGGAGTCTCCACTTTGACAGTATAACTGTAATGCAGACTCAAAGTCTGATTTTATATCAATTTCGGTAATAATTACTGATCTGATTATTAGAATATTTTAAGTTCCTTGTAAACGCCAAACGTATTCAGCCTTGTTTATTTTCTGAACAAAAAAATAAATAAATAAAAAAGACTGTAGGTGAGGGTTGAAAATATACAAGGATTTTTCTATAGCAGTGATGATCCAAGAAAATACGAAATTATAAGAGTATGATTGTAAGCTTCTATGGTATAACTTTAGCGCCTAGATATAGATTTTACAGTCATTGATCGAGGTGAAATGTATGAAATGGCATAGATCTTTCAACAATTAGCCGTACTTTTTTATGTATTGTTTTTACAATAATTATGGAAAATAATACGATGTTGTTACGCCATACGTATGGCATACGCGCCCGCTGGCGAGCTCTGTTACACTGTAATGTTTGTAAAATTGTGTACAAAGGACAGCCGTATGTAATATTTTTAAAAAAGATGGGAAACCCAGTTTTAACCTCGTCTCTCAGTACCGATGTAAGAAATTTCATACTACGATAAAAAAAATTGTGTTATAACATATATCGTGACTATTGTGATGTAATTTATTTTAATTGTATATTAAATATTCATTCAAATATTGCAGAAATTCATTTGCATTGTGTATAGTCACTTACCTCTTTATTCGCTCTCTAAATTTATAAGTATGTTTGATTTACGTAATCAATGACGATTAAATAAAATAGTTAATAAAAGAATATGAATTATTATTCCTATGAAGAATGTCCTCAATCACTTGTAACATCGTCACCTTTAGTAAATAAGTTTAAAACTAAATATTTATAAAAATATGTCGTATGCCTATTCTCTTTCTAATGACATGAGAAAAATCAAATTAAAAACTATGTAACTATTATTTATAGCAACTAGAGAACTATCTTAATATGCATAATAATGTTTAGAATTTAAAAACTCTTTTACTGAGCATTATTACCTACACAAAAACATTTTCCTTAACTTTTTGTGCAATGAAAAAATCATTTATAACTATTATTTCATTTAATGCATGTGATCTATAATCACCGACAACTGAAGAAACTATGTTTACAGCATCATTTCGAAAAGCAATCGCTATACAACTGATACATCACTTTTATCATAATGTTGTTAATTTTTACTCGAACATTTTTCTCATATATAGCATACAATGTAATATAGTTATATAAGTAATGTACAAGTACAGGATCCAGGAGCGTGTAAAGGACCGAAATGATGATAAAAAGAAATGAATTATTTTTCGACATACAAAATCATTTATTCATATAAAAGGACACTTTATACTAGAACGTACTGTCTTAATTCTAGCCTAAGGTTTCCGCAGCCGGAATTAACCAAGTTGCAGCCGACTCGCTCATTCTTCGACTATCACATATCATGTTATAATATGCAGCGATCCGTATGTCAGTTGAAATCGCATGTAATGTTAAAGAGACAGATTGGTCGTCGTTGAAATAATGGCGCTTACAGAGAGTACAATTATAGATAATTAAAAAAAAAATAATAATTGAAGACCAATAGCTGCCGTATAGAACGCGCTTTGCCGACGCGCGCTCACTTCCGCGAAATCCGTGTATGGATATGGATGCGTGTAAGATGCGGTTACATACTCGTCAATCGCGTTACACAATAATTTTATCGTGTAACATTGAAATATCGTCGCGAGTCCTTTATTACACCTCCCGAAAATTCACCTTCAACCTATATAATACGTATCGTTCTCTGTGCCGCGTTTAATATTCCTGTATCAACGCTCATAATCCTTTTTCTTTATTCCTTCGTCTTATCTTCCTCCTATTCAATAAATGTTTCATTACACATGTCGACGCTATATATATATTGCATATATATATATATTTATTTATTTATTTATTTATTTCCTTTTTTTTTAACACACTCGATACACTTAAGTATTTTTGTTTTTGTATAGTATTATAAACCGCTATGCTTGGGCGTATAAAGATATAAATACTATAAACGATTAGCTGCTAAAAGGGGGCGGAGGGAGGGAAGGGGGGGGGTGGCGTTCGAGCCGCGCGCGCGGTCCAGAGTCGGCTCGGGTCTCTCGCTCGCGCACGAAAAATCCGTTCGCGAGTCAACTCGGCTATACACAATGTGCTCCACTGCGGCGATTTCGGATGATCCGCATGCAGTTGGAGAATAATGGAAGAGAGCGAGAAAATTGGAAGTGCACGTGGAAAGCCATAATTGGAGGCTCAAGTATATGTGTATATACGAGACTGTGTGTATACACAGAAGCGCGAGTGCAACGCGACGCGCGAGCCGACTCTGGCGCAGCGTTTTATCCTAATGGAAGGCTGAAGATTTGCTGATCGAGCAAAATGTACAAGCTACACAGCCCGTCCGAGCGTCCAAGCGGTAGAGGCTGCGCGAATGCTTTTTTGTTGTGTGCTTTTTTTTTTAATTGAAATTTATACTTTTTACGATTTTTTTTTGTGTTTTCATTTATTTTTTTGTTCGAACGCTCGTTCGCAGCACGAGGAATTCGAGAGCAAGCTGACTTGCCGTTGCTCCCTAAAACTTAAACGATATATATGCAATTACACGATATATGTCTGTAAGCTCGAGTTACGTGAAAGCGTCTACCGGTCGAACGGCTCGGAAAAGTTGTTTTCCTTTGATCTCTTAAAAAAAGGAGAAAAGAAATAATTTATCGAATGCACGGACTACAGGGGCTGCTCTCGTGTTTGACGCAAGAAGACAGAGGAGTTCAATCTTTTGTCTTCTCTCCTAATTATTCTTTTATCTTTAATATAAAAGAAAAGAGGAAAATCCTTCTTTTTTTCTCTTTAATAATGCAATACGTGTAGTTATGTATGTAAGATGAGGTATCCTCGAGTCCCGAAGTCATCCGAGAGAATCATCGGCGACTGCGAGAACGCAACGTATAAAATATATAATAAGTTTGCATCGCGCATATATAATTACCTAATTGAAAAGTAATAAACTTTTTCGGGGGTGGGGGTGGGGGTCAGAGAGGCGAAGAGATACAAAAAAGAGAGACAGAGTTATTTTGCGCCGTTAAAATGCCATTAAGAGATTATTACGGAGTACAAAGGATCGTATAAATGTATATTTCCATATGTATATTATTTATGTATATATATATATATATATCCGTTTGTGCGTATACGTACCTACATTATTATAATTAATGTGATTTAATATCGTCAGCTCGCCGGAGAAGCAAGCAGCGCCGCAGTTATTGCCCTTGGTCCTCCGTGCGAGCCGCTTATTCTTTTTCAGCTTTGAAATTGCGCGTACGTTTTTTTATCAAATTTTTTCCATTTCCTCGTCAGCATCGTCATTATCATCATTATCATCGCAATATATAATCGTCGCCGCTGTTTAATCCTTTCACACCCCTCGATCGCGTTAATTATTATACGTTCTTCCATTGCAATCCTTCCGTCATCTACATATATATATCTATAATATATATATATATTTATATGTAAAATGCTCGCTAAACTTGGCATCTCGTTAATATTACAAGTTTGAAAAATATTTACATTACAATATCAAAGGGACAAATATTCCATGCTGCGCAGCGCGTTACGCTCGCAACGTTTTCGTCGTCATTTACGTATACTTAATAAAGATTCAGTTAAAATTAAAAGTACGACGCCGACCTTCTGCATCGAGGCTAACGCTTTATATAAAGACATTGTTAAGTGTGTAAAGAAAACTTGCAAAAAGAAAGTAGCAGTATGCGTATGCAATAATAATAATAATAATAATAATAATAATAATAATAATAATAATAATAATAATATCGTACCCTGAAAACTGTGCAAAAATCATGACTTGCGCTGTTTTTCGGCTTAATCTTGTGCGGCGAGCTGCGGATTCGCAGGCTCCTCTCTCTCTCTATACGTACGTTGAAAAACGTCTGGCAACGTGATATGGCTGCGTGTGTTTTATCTTTGATTTTACGTGTGCTTGTGTGTGCGTACGTGTCAGTGTGTGTGTGTGTGTGTGTGTGCGTCGATATGCCGTTGATCGATTTTAAATCGGTAATTATGGAGACGCGAAGGCACGCGTGCTTTCAGCTTGTACAGTGCGCGGTACGCGTATACAAGACCCCATAATAATTGCTCGTGCCTTCGCTCGCGGCTCTCGTACTTTTTCTGCGTTAAACATTAAACATTTTTTATATGTTGATTGTTGCAACTCAAGTTATTATATCGGTATACAGCGCAAGATTTTCCCGTCATTTTCTTTGTTCGTCCTTAAACATTATACATTATACTTTACACAACTTAGCAACGCGTTCTTCGATACTTTAATTACGAGCCGTTTTACATTTTGGCACCACATACAGAGAGTCTCACGCTCGCTCACTCATTCATTCGAACATCGATCCACTCGCTTATCCACTTTTCTTTATGTATATAATATTTATGTATAAATTTATATATATATGTATAAAACAATATAATATATATAAACGTTTACGTTTTGGCCACTCAGTTCGCGATCGCCTACTTATTTAAATTGTCTTTGTCTAAGGCGATTTATATTAGGTAGTTATTTTTTTTTTCATCCTTTTCACTCGCTCATTCGCACTTGTTTCGCACCGTTACCGTACACATCATTCTATCGACGCTCTCATTCCTTTTTTTGTACAACGCACGCACTGTTTTCATGCTTATGTCGTAGTACTTTCTATTTATATATATATTATCCCCCAACATCTTATGCTGGAAGATCAAAGTTTTTTTGATTGAACCACGACTGGATGGCTCATCTCCTCCTCTTCTTGGCAGCAGCATGAGCTATCATCTCCTTCAGCATTGGACTCGCAGAGCAAGCTTTCGGTTCGCACTTCATTTTGCCGTCGCCTCCGCACCTGCGCAGATCAGAATCATTTCATTTACAATTGCCAAAAGAGACGAGATTGTTCATGGGAGACTGTGAAGTCGATATACTTACGTGCAACTCATGCAAGGTCCAGATTTTGACTTGATTTCTTCACCAACTCGATATGCTTTGTTTCCTATTTGACATCCTCCTCGGACTGCACTTCCCTTATACGCATGGGACAGGAAGTGCGGCGGAACCGTCGTCGTTGTCGTCGTAGTCGTTGTCGTTACATTGAGAGACGTCGCCATAGATACAGGACACTCGTACCTCGGACAACAGAATCCGCCGATAGGCTCTTCGTGACATCCTGGAATCGGAGGCGGACAACTCTGCTGCAGACAAATGATGTCACTACGGAAGCAGAAGCAGAAATCACAAGCATCGTCGCGAGGAATCTGCTGAGCGGACATGTAAATTTTGCCGCCATATCGGCAAGTGCCGGGTCCGTACACCGCCTGGTCGTCGTAGTCATCGGTTTCAGGTTCGGTCTCGTCAGGGCTGATGTCGGCACTGTCAGGCGGGAAGATGCTAGCATCGTCGGTTTCTGGCACCTGTTGGTCTGGGAATTCTGGACGTGTGAGAGGTCTACTGGTTTCGGGGTGAATCGTACTGGTATGATCTTCGACTGGTTTTTGTTCTTCTTCGTCGTGAACTCCTGGCGCAACTGGTTCTTCAGTTTGATGCTCGACGTGATATTGATCATCTTCAGGACTGATTGCTTCAGATGGTTCGACACTTGATTGTTCATCCGTTGGTCCGACTCCTTTTGTATCTTGACCTTCAGCATCACTTGACCCCGTAGTCGAAACTTCACTAGTCGAACTGCCGGTGTCTGACGATGTTGGCTCTTCCGAGGCAGAGGGCTCCTTCTCATCCGTTGTTTCGCTAGAAACTGGCTCACTGGAAGGCATACCTGCGATAGTTGTTTCCGTGGTAAGATCTTTCTTTTCAGTGTCACTTGTTGTTTCCTCATTAGTATCACCAACAGCAGATACGAGTTCTTTGTCGGGAGATTCAGAAGGAACTTGCGAAGTTTCCTCATCAGGATATGCTTCGATCTTTGTTGGTTCAACGGTAGTAGGTATTTCATGTGAAGGAATTTCTTTATCTAGTACATCACCAGTTGTTTCTTTAGGTTCATCAATCTTATCTTTAGCTCCAGGAGCTTCAGTGGAAGGTTCACCAGGAGCTGGCGATTTTTGATCTTCTTCAGTCATATCCACAGAAATCGGTGAGCTTGATTCATCTACTTTAGTTGCTTCCGTAACTGCTTCCGTGGCGGATGATTCAGTTGACTTTTCTTTGATATCAGTAGGTGTCGATAAGGTAATAGTTTCTTCACTTACTGTCTGAGCTTCACCTGTAGCTTCATCTATACTTTCCGTGGTGTCTTGTTTTGGTTTTTGCTCTTCTGGTATAACTTCTTCTGGTTTTTCAGTCATCTTCTCCATTTCCTTAACAATCTCTGGCTGTTCGTCACTCTTGATAGTCGATAAATCTCCAGATTCAGTACTCTCAGGTTCTGGTTTAGCCTCAACAGGTGTTTCTTCCTGTTGTTTCTCGTCCGATGGCTTAACTTCTGGTGAGCTTTCGTCAAATGCTGAAGCAATACTAGGACGCTCTGAGGATAGTTGTTCTTGTTCAGTAACAGGTTCTGTTACACTTGTAAGTTCTGGTTCACGTGGCTCAGTAACAACCTCACTTGGTTCCTCCGGTGCAGCTTCTACTGGAGTACCAGTTGATTCTGGCTCAGAAGATGATGCTGGTTGCTCTTCAGCACCAACAATAACAGGTACAGTTAGGTCTTTTTCAGTTGATGCTGAAGATATAGTAGAAGATGTTTCAATTCTGTCAGTGATACCTGATACATCTTTAGGTTTATCGGTCACTCCACTTTCTGTTGCAAACGAATCTTCAGGTTTTTTAGCTTCTTCGTCAATGACAGTTGTTTCTGGGACTATCGAAGTCTCAGATATTTCATCAACAGATGAAATAGTTGCTTCTGGTTCAGTATCTTTTGGTTTCTGTGTTATTAAATCTGATTCTGTAGACGTTTCTGAATCAGTAGATTTTGTAGCACTTGGTTCAGCAGGTGTTTCGCTGCTAGATACTAAACTGAATTCTGTCGATGTAAGTTCTTTTTCAGCTTCAGATTCTTGAGATTTTTCTGTCTGCTCTTCTACTGAGCCTTCAGAAGCGTTTGCCGATGTCAGTTCTGATTCCGGTGACGTTGTTGACGCTTCGCCAGATTCTGAAGCTGACGTCTGTGTTTGAGCATCAACAGGTTCAAGGGAAGCATCTGTTGGAGTTATTTCTTTCTCTGGTTGAGCAGTATCCTTAGGTGTCTCCGTTGGTGCTGCCTTTTCCACTTCTGTCTCTGTTGAGCTGCTAGAAGGAATGGTGACACTTTGGTCAGGAACGTTAGTTATTGAATCTTCTGGATTTTGAGAAGTTTCTACAGACACAACTAGACCTTCGTCTGACTTAGGAGACTCTTCTGTAGGTTTTACAAATTCAGAAGAGGTGTTTTCTTCCGGCCTTAAAGTTACAGTTTCTTCTTCTGGAAGCTTATCTTTTTCTTGCTCTGACGTTTCCATTGATGAAGTTTGAATTGACTCAGTTGGTACTGATGTGTCTTTTTCTGCATCAGGAGTTTCAGAGGTTACGGATGACAGAATTTCTTCATCAATAGGTCCCTTATTTTCTTCAGGAATGACTGGTTTTTCTTCAGCATCCTTTCCGGAAACTTCAGGTTCTGTAGAAGATGAAGTAGTTTCTGGGACAACAGAAGGGCTTACAGCAGGAGACAATGTTGGAAGATTATCTTTATCCGATTCAGATTCTGTTGGAGTAGTTTCCTGCTCAGATTTAATAGATGGTGGTGTTACTTCTGATTCAACGTCATCTTTAATTGGTATTTTCTCTGTAGCATCAGTAGTTTCATCAATAACTGCCTTTTGAGTTGGAGTTACATTTTCATCTGTAGAAGTTGGAGTATGATGATCAGCCATTTGATTATCTGCTTCTGGTTGAACGCTTGGAGTAGATTCGCATGTGTACATTGGGCAACACATATTTGGTTCGAATACAGGTGTGCAATTTGGTACATCAGCAGGTGGCGGTGAACATTGAACTTTGTCACAGCTCACTTGACTGCTTAGACATCGGCAGTTCAGATGGCAAGCATCTGGTGGAGGAATAACCGAGTTGTTAGTATAAGATTGTCCGTCGACAAGGCAATTACCTTCTCCTGGAATTCCAGATGGACGTTCTTCTTCAACAGGAGTTGCCAATTCAACTTCAAGTTCTGGTATTTGGCTGCTAGCAACTATTGATGGACTAGAGCTACTTTCCTCAGACTCCTCGGTGGGTTTTTCCGACGCTGGCTCACTAGTGATCGATTTATCTTCATCTGGTTTGTTCTCGATTGCAGATTCAGTAGCAGGCGTTTCTTTAGGTATGTCTTGATCATTGAGTTTCGTTTCAAAAGTAGGAGTAGTTTCGTCTACTGTTTCTACTGGTGCTTCAGTCAACTTTTCTTTATTCTCATCTAAAGTTTGTTCCGAAACTGGAAGAAGTTCAGCGATTGGTGTTGTTGGTTTTTCAGCATCAGCTTCGATTGGTTCTTTAGTGACTTCTGATGGACCTTCCGAACTTACAGGTTTTACAGTCTCAGATTCGCTCACACTTGAAGTTTCAGTTGGCATTGTTTCAGCCGATTTTTCTCCACTAGGTTCTGCCTCCGTTGAGCTTGCAGAAATATCAGTTGGATGCTCAAGATCACTAGCGGGTTCAGTTTCTTCACTACTGATTGCTGGACTTAGTGTAGCACCAGATTCATCAATTGTTGGTTGCTCACTTGGTTTCTCAGTTGGCAAAATAGCAGACGACTCTTCTGGTTTGTTCGTAATGGCAGCCTCTGTTTCTGGAGTGAAAGCATCAATGACTTCTGGTGTCTTTACTGTAATGATTTCTTCTTGACCAGGGGTAGTTATTGCAGGCGACTCTTCCGGTATACCTTCTGTTTCATCGTCTTTCTTAGGTAAAGATTTTTCTGTGGAAATGTCTGATGACGTGACTTCATTAATCGAAGGTTCCTTAGTGGGTATTTGAGTGCTATCTACACCACTTTCTTCATCAGGCACTAAGGGGCTTATCGAACTAACTTCTGGGCTAGTAGTTTTCGCAGCCAATGATTCTTCCTCACTGGAACTTTCTTCCGTAGGTTTATTATCAGATTTATCTTCAGCTGGGCTTACTTCGTCAACAGAACCGATCGTCGTTTGATCAGAAGGACCCTTAGGTGTAATAGACAGCACTGTAGTTTGACCTTCTACTTCGTCTTGTTTAGGTAAATCTTCGTACAAAGGTGTAGATGGTTGTCGCTCGTCTGTGCTAGAGCCAACAGGTGGTAAGTACGTAGTAGGGCCGGATTCTGGAGCTTCAGTGAGTAAACTGTCAACTTTATGAGGCATTCCACTTGCTGTAGGTTGATATCCTTCAGTTACAACAGAGTCAGTAACAGCATCTTTGTCTTCCGCTTTGTGCTCGGGTACTCTATCTGGAATTGGAATTCCAGTAGGGCCTTGTTCAGGTGCTTTTGGTTCTGCAACATTTTCTTCGGGAGATTTATCAGATGTTTCACCTTCAGTCGATGGAATTGATGCCGATTGTAATTCATCGGGAGTCGAGCTCTCTTGATCCTTAGATTTATTCTCCTCATACGAAGCAGCTTGTGTCGTCAGTTCGGGGGTTAAAACAGCATTGTCTTCTGGTTTCTCTTCCTTGCTGGGAGATATAGTTGGTGCAACAGTTTTACCTAATTCTTCATCAGGGCTGGAGTCAGTTGAAGTTTCAAGAGAGATCTCTGGAACAGCTTCTTTTGGTTCGTTCGCTTCTCCCGATGGCGCCAGCGTCGCAGATTCGGAAGTTACTGCGGCATCGCTTCCTTCTGGCTTTTCTTCTTTGCTGGGAGCTTCTGTAGATGAAGCATCGATCACTGTTGGTTCAACAGTTTTACCTGATTCTTCGTCAGTGCTGGATTCAGTTGACGTTTCAAGAGAGACCTCCGGAATGGCTTCCTTTGGTTGATTCTCCTCGTCGGATGGTGCTAAGGTTACAGACTCTGGAGTTACTTCAACATCGCTTTCTTCTGTTCTTTCCTTTTCAGTAGAAGATGCTGTTAAAGGAGCATCCGTAGCCATGGACTCAACGGTAATACCCGATTCTTTATCGGTACTAGAGCTGGTCGAAGTTTCAGAAGTGATGTCGGGAACAGTCTCTTTCGGCTTCTCATCTTCAGAACTGGCAATTGTAACTGATTCGCTTACTGTCTCGTTTTCACCTTCCTTGTCTTGACTACTCTCGGAAGTAGGTTTGATTGTGCTAAATTGATCCATTTCAGTTGAGAGATCCGACTTTTCGTCAGAATCCGCCGCCTTCGCTGCTTCCGTGCTCGAAGAAGAAAGCGTAGACTCCGTCGCTTCTTCCTTCGTAACATTTTCCATCATCGTTTCACTGACTGGACTAGAAATTTCACTAGGTTTCTCTGTGGCTTCGCCAATCGGAGCCATCGATTCTGCTGATTTTTCGGTCGGGGATGCTTCTGGTTGTGTCGCAACAACGTTCTCTTCTTCAACGCTCGAAGAAACCGTAGTCTGCCCTTGCTCTTTCTCTGCCGCTACAGCACTGGTCAACTCATCCTCTCCCGGTAAGGTTTCGTTATCTTCAACTTGAGGAGCCTCGGTTACGACAACATTGTTTGATTCCGTCGATGCTCCAGCGTCGACGCTCGCGGGTGTGCCTTCTTCGCTTGGAGAAGCTTTAGACTCCGTAGTTTCTGCGGAGAGTACACTGGGTTCCGTTGCTTTCTCCTTGTCCTGGTCGGCGTCTTCGCCAGCTATTCTCGAAGGAAGCTCGTCGGGTTTCTCCGTGGGCTCCTTGCCAGGCTGTTCCGTAGCCTGTGGAACCGTTTGCTCGCTTTCGGTCGGCTTCTCGGAAGCTTCGTCGATCACAGTTGCGGACGTGAGCTCGGAAGAGGGCGTTGCGTCGGAACGATCGACCTCGGACGCCTTGACTTCGGGAGCTTCCGTCTCTTTCTCGGATTGTTCGCTCGGTGCCTTGGTGACGCTGGCTTTCGTGGGCTCGGACTCGGGTACTTCGTTGCCTAGCGTTTTCTCGGTGCTGGTCGTGGGTATCTCCTCGGGAATGGCATTGTCAGCGCCGGGGAACGACTCCTTCTGGTCGTCGCCTCCTTGGCTCACTGGGGGCTGCTCGGTGGTCTCCTTCTTGTCGGCTATTTCAGGAATCTCCGTGGCGAGGTTACCGAAATCGTCTTCTACAATACAGAACAGAATAGCTCTCATCAGTACATTCGGCGAACGATCGAGTGTCTCGGAAGCAAAAGAAAAGGAGCACACAGGATCGACTGACTGGCACTTTTCCTGTACGAAAATCAGCTGACTTTACTGTTAGAATATCCTCGTATAGCGCGGTCGTGGCTCGGAAAGAAAAAGATAGGGAGAGAGAAAGAGAGCTGCGGGAGCTTGCCGCGTCGGCTCGTGCGTGACAATAATCGGGCCTTTATTACACTCCGATAAACATATATATATATATATAAGAAAATCGAATGCTCACCGCACTGGTACGTGGTCGGGCAGCACTCGCCGTCGAGCGGCGGCAGTGCCGTGCAGTTTTTGCCGTGGGACTCCATGGGCTTGCCGCACTCCTGGACCGCGCAGACGATGTCGCCGTGGAAGCAGTAGCAGTGCTGGCACGGCTGTATCGTGTAGATGAGCTCGCCGTCCTCGTACATCTTGCCGTCGTGGAGGCACTGCGGTGGCGCGGCGTGGGGCGCGAGGGTCGTGGTCATTATGAGGCCGGGCGTCGTCGCCGCGAGGCTTTCCTCGTCGTACTCTGGGAAAGGAGATCGCGGCAGATCGTTTAGTCTCGCGGCTCTACGAACGTGATCTCAGATATATGGGTGATTCTTCCACAAGTGGTGTTTTTCATGTCCGCAGTCTAAAGACGGACTCTTTGGAAGCTTTTTGATTCGGGAAACGGATAAAACACTTGTACTAAATGTACTTAACGAATGAGGATACATATACAAACATTTCCTTTAAGCGTGTATCATCCTTTAAACATGTCTCCTAAGAGAGTTACGTTAATAACAATGCCATGCTAGACTTCGGATATGCAAATAAACACCCGCCAAGCCATGGAGTTTTCAAAAGGAACATATTATTAAAGTGTTTCTCTAGTTTAGCCCCTTGTATAAACCGATCTAGGCCAATACATTTCAAATTGAACCAACTTAAGGCATATTTTGCATAACTACTTTTTTCGCATTGTTGTTTTATTAGTTTGTTTTGACTTATTTGTTGAGATAGAAAACAATTGTCATTAACGTAACGCAGACTAGAGCGTGGTAAGCAAATACGTTTATAACCTAACTGTGTCAAAAAATTTGATTATCTATTAATCGCTCCTTACAGCGTAACACTTAGTGGTCAAATGTCAGTAACGTAACATGTCATTAACGTAACAACCCCTCCGTTCGCCTATGTTAATCTTATGGACAAAACTTAATCACAGCTGTAGTGTTTTCCAAATGAAACTACGTTTCCTTGTATCTTAAATAATGAGAAGCCAGCATCGGTTACCCTGAAATCGCTCTTTTTTCGGTGGTCCATTTTTTACGATAAAAGACAGCACTTTCGGAAGAATGACCCGCGTACGATCTCCGCAGTACTCACCGCAGTTGTATTTGACGGGACAGCAGATGCCGGGCTGGTAGACCGGCCTGCAGCCGGCGACGGCGAGGGTGCACTGCTGCATGAGGCAGGTGGTCTTGTTCCTGATGCAGTAGCAGAGCTCGCAGGGGTTGTTGGCGTCGACGGGCAGCTGAGCGCCGTCGGCGTAGAAGCGCTCGTTCACGTTGCAGCCGTAGGCGTCGGGGAAGCCGAGCTCGGTGGAGGCCGGCGACGAGGACGAGGAGGCGAGGGCAGCCTTGGCCGGCGAGCTCGTGGTCGAGGTGAGCAGCTGGACCGGGACTTCCGGGCAGGTGATTACCGGGCAGCACTGGTCCGGCCGCTTCTCCACCTTGCAGTCCTGACCTATCGCCTTGGTGAAGGGGCACACCCTCAGGTAGCACATTAGCATTCGATTGTGGCACGTGCAGTTCAGACACGGCTCGTTCGTGATGATCCGCGCGGCTTCTTGGTAGTGTTGGAAGTTGTAGTAGCATCCGCTCGCACCTGACACAAGGCGTTTTAAACGTTTGCGAAACCCACACGCACACGTCTATATATATATATATGCGTGTGTATACGTATACGAGCGCGAGAGACTATTCGCAGAATTCGAGAGCTACGCCTTTCATAAATCATTTATGCTCGCGCGCGAGAGAGGGCGAGAACCTCGGCGCGTTGCACACACATAGCCGCGGCGTATTTTAGCGCGCTCGTATACATAAATTTGCACTCGCTTCAATTGCTCTGGCGTTTATCGGGAATTGGCCCGTCAGAGCGTGATGAATCAAGAGGCGTAAAAGTATAAATGTACGTAAGAAATGGTTTGCGTATGTATATATATTCACCTCCTTCATACTCGGCGACCTGCGTGGAGTCGGATTCGTACACGGGTGCTGCAACAGAGAGACGAAAAATTTTTTCGATCAGTACACAGAATAGATCTCGACATTGCGCAATTTGCTTTATATTTTCGAGATATAAGGTTCGCGCACGGAAGCAAAAAGTGAGGATAAAACGAGGAAAAGAGCGATAGGGATCATGTAAAATGAATGTGTATAATAACGGTGCGGCGGCGGCGGCGCGCAATCATAGGCATCTCCCGCGCATATTTCTGGAAGATAATAAAGTTGGAAATGCCGGAGAGAAAGAGAGTGCGGTGGACGTCAGGGCCCCCCCGGATCATTATACAATGTTTATCCCCGTAATTGCGCGGCTGCCTGGCAGTTATGTACGCTCGTACGCGGCGCTTCTGCACGTGTGAATCCACACCGAGAGACGGGCCGAGGGGGGGGGGGGAGAAGGGGGTTATATTATACACGTGTATACACTCGAGAAAGAAAGCGAGTGATTCGAAGCGTCAGATGCGGCCTTAACTCTCCTCCCGGTGCGCAACCCTTATATATATATAGCTTTACGCGCGCACGCGCTTCTCTTCATTACTCTCAATTTTCTCCGTTTCCTTTATTTTTCTCCTTCTCTTTCTGTTTCATCCCGACTCCCCCGTTATCCCGCAGCCCCTTGCGAGCGTCTGCTCAAAGGGCCGACCTCACCCCCTCTCTCCCCCTCCGACGGCGACGAGCAGGAGGAGGAGGCCGGAGAAAAAAAGAAACTTATGTAGACACTCGGCCGTTTTTGCACCGAAATTGAAATGTCGCTCGCAGCAGGCGCGACTGTCCGGACGTTATTCTTTCTGGAGTCCTTGTGTGTACAGCAGCTCCACCGTGCGCGCGCGCGCTTTTGTTCGGATCACGCGCGCGACGTTTGGGCGCGTGTGTTCGATTTCGAGTGGAAGGCGCAGCAGCGACTTTTTAATTATACGCGCGCAGGTCAACGTTGCAGGATTAAATTGCTCGTCGACGACGAATGTGCAAAGGGACTCGAGAGGCGCGTCGACGCGCTTTAGAAGGAATCAAATTCGAGCTCGTGTATGTATGTTGAATTTCAAAAAATAAATGCACTTTTTTCTTTGGTCGAGAATGGGAAAAAAATGTTTTAAGCCAGAGCTCTCGGACCAATGGGACTTGATTCTATAAGCCGAAAGATGATGAAAAAAGCCGAGGAACATAATGGGGAATATAGAATATGAAAATTTAACATGGGGAGGCATATGGAGGAAAAAGAGAAAATTGGCTACTCGGATTTTTAGTATTTTCTTTTAAACGGTCATAACTTTTGATCAGAGCATCGAAACTGGGCATAGTTTTTTCTAAATCAAAATTAAAGTTCTTTTGTAACGCTTTATTTATCGGTAAAATTTTATTGGTGCCTCGGAAACATTCGTAATTGTTATTATTCCAGTATTTTGACGCATTAATTTTTTGTAAAAAAAATGTAAAATGGCTCAGAAATATGATTACTAATAACTTTTTCCCGTTCCTCTGTACTTTTAACTATCTTTTGGCTTACAGAAGAAAGTCTAATCGGTCCGAAAACTCTAGCTTCAAAAAAAATTTTCAATTTCTAGACCAAAGAAAAGTGTATTTTTTTTGGAATTCGATACTTATCTGTGGACGGAACGAATAAACGGTAAACAATTGCCAATGCGATTTGCGTTCGGGAATAATCCATTATTCCGAGAAACTTTCGGTATATGCTTGTGTAATGATAGCGCTGAGGGTTGGTATTTTTTGTACAGTCTCGAAATTGAGTATATTTTCTCGTGTAATTTGGATTGATTCGTAATTAAGTGGAATAAAAAAAGGGAGTACACTGCACGAGTACACGCGCAGAACAGCAACTCAAGAATCGCACCGACATATACACTCAACGCTGCGAAAATTAATCCAGCCCCCCGATCGACGCTCATTTTCTCTCCGCGCTCGCGGATGATATATACCTATACGTATACGTCGAGTGTAAATTCGAGCGCGCTCGCGGCCTCGAGACCTGCATCGAAAATGTCGAGAGTCCATTTTCCCCCCTCGGAGAAAAGGAAGGAAGAAGAAAAGTAATGACACGCGTACACGTAATTACACGGCCGATGTATATACACAGAAAGAGAAACCACACATATTTATATATATATATATATATATATATATATATATATATGTAGACACTCTGGCGCAGAGCGCTCGCCTCCTCTCTCGGTGCGCGTATCAGCATTCCGCGGGTATACGCCGGGGCTCGGACAGTTTCCAGCGAATCGTCAATTGCAGTCTGCGCAGAGACTGCAGTGCATCAGCAGCAGCGGCAGCAGCAGCAGCAGTGGCGGTTGCGCGCGTCGCGTATGGGAATGCGAGATATCGAGAGCCCCGCAGCCGCGTGCCTCCACGTATCTCTCGCGCCTGCATGCACGAGCGACGACGAGCGCGCCGCACGCACCTCTCCACATCGATAAGGGGCCCCTCGTGTCTCTACATGTATATATATATAGTGTATCGATGCGTCTCGATCATTCTCTCTCACACGGCTGTACACGGCATACATAGCCATGACCGCAGCGCTAACTGCAGACGCCTTGACCTTGCCCCCGAGATCTCCGCTGTGCATTTATCATGAACGTATACTATACGTAAATACTATATATATATTGTATAGATGCATGGAAGCGCTTTATCGGCTGTATGCTGTCCCGGAGAAGACGCGGGGCGAGATCCCGGGAGTGAGATAGACTCGCGTCGTCGCGTTTTTCTCTTTCTCCGCGGCTCTCTCGCGCCAAAGTTCCCGCTGAATTTCGAATCGCGCGCGCGCGCGCGAGAGATATCGAGTTTACACTGCACGCGTGTATATACGTATATATACATGTAGTATAGCCGAGTGCGAGGGAGACCCGAGATATTATATGTACCGTTCAAGCAGCACAGTTGCGATTCGACCGACATACCCAAAGCCCTCCTCTCTCTCTCTCTCTGTCTCTCTTTTTCTCGATCTTTTTCTCTATCCGCAGAGACGACTCGCCGCAGCAGCAGCAGCAGCAGCAGAGAAATCTCATAACAGCTGCCGCAGCGATTTCTTCTTATACACATCGATCCCCGCCCGATAGCTTATCGACAATGGTTAACGGTATATCGTATACAAGACGAAGCGCGCGAGCGGCTCACTTCTCGGCGACGTGAGAACGTATACATATACGCAGTGTATGTGTATACACGTCGTCGAGAGCTAAGCAAAGCCAGAGATTATTCGCGAAAGAAATGTTGAGAATGTTGGGAGAGGATAGCGAGCTCGTGGGTAAATAGAACGTCTTGATCATCGAGATTCCCGCGGGGAGCGAGTGTAGAGAGAGGCCCTGGAGTTGGTGTATTGTGATACTGATTTTAATTAAGTGCTGGATCGTGTGTCGAGTGTAGAGTTGATGCTTCAGGATTAGTCCGATTGTCGCTTTAATTTAATTTTTCGTGTTTTTTTTTTGTACGATGTTCAGAGTGTCTTGCAGAGAATTGAGTATGAAAATTAGGCTTTGACAAGCGTTAATTTTTAATGAAGAATTTTTTGGATTCTACACACTACTTGTATTTTCGTCTGTATAGCTGGAAACTTAATTGGAATAACGGTTACGTTACACACAGACACAATCCGAGTGTATCCATCTGGAAATACAATTAGCAAATACAACGCAAAGCGTATTTGCTATGACAGCAAATACCCGCGGCGAAATCCTTTATATTGTTTCCCTCGATTCATTGCTGCGCACGCAGAGCTTATAAAGCGAAAATAAAAACGATATAACGACCACAGGTATAATGGTATCCTTCGAAGTTAACTTGGGTACTATTAAAAGAATTGTTAAACGCCGGATTCGTAATGAAAAAGCTCCATCGATTCGTCGTTCGAGAAAAAAATTTTCGTTCTCCAGCATCTCATCAGGATGTGTACGCATTCTCTCGCCTGAAACTGCATTCGCATTGTATATACCTACGGACACTACATAACGCCTTCGCTAAAGAGTTTCTTATTTCAAGCGCTCTCTCTCCCCAGGCCATAACGCGCTTCGGCTAAAGTGTTTCTTTTCTTTAAATTACACGGTAATTTAACGAATAAGTTTTTAACGTCAAGTTTTTTACAAGACTGACCCAGTACACACACGCGCGCGCGCGTATACCGCGGGCCGCTTGAAATTACACCTCGACTGCAGCGCTGCACGGAGGTTTACCGTTTAAATTCCATTAGGCGCTATACGGCGGCTTGAGTGACGAGCGCAAAAAATTGACGTTAAATCAGTTAACGCAGCTGTTTTCAGCGTTAAGTAGTCACTTAAAAGAATTGATGAGTTTACCGAACGGCGGTCCCCGCGCGCGTACGTATTATACAACTATATACGTATATAGCCGCTCGGCTCGCGGCCCTGCGCGTTGCATATAATAGTCGAGAGTAGGAAGAGGGAGGGGGGGGGGCAGGAGGGGATTAAAATTACGAAGTGTCTCGAGCGCGCGTGATGAATGCGCGCGAGCGCGGCGCGGAAGCTTATTTACCTCCTGGAGCGCGCGTGTGTTATGTGCATTAAGTTAATATACATAGCGGTTAGTGCGCGCAGCGAGCGAGCGCGTGCTGCAACGCGCGCGGATGACAATTGAATTTTCCGCGAGTTTATCGGGAGGGAAGAGCGTGACGCGCTGCGTTTATGTAGTATACGTCAAATTTGAAAAAAATAAGTAAATAAATAAATAAATAAATGCGCCTTTCTTTGGTCGAGAATTTCAAAGAAAATTTTTTAAGCTAGAGCTGTCCGACCGATGAGACTTTCTTCTGTAAGCTTCTGGTAGAGAATAGCCTATAAGTTATAGAATTGAAAACTATAGCAACACGGCATATTTTGTCGCGATACAATGTAGCGATGAACTGTCGATAATATCGTTTAGGTCATGTATCCCTGGTAGAATTGTTCCGAATAAGCTACCTATAATATCTATGCTTTATTTACTTTTAGAAAAAATATAATGTTTCTTAATAATAATTAATTGTAAATTAGTTTAAATTAAATTATTTTTTGTATTCTAATAAAAAAAGCTGTTAAAGCATTGTATTTTCATAATATTTTAAACTTTACATATATCGTTGACGATAAGTTCGGCATAGCGTGCTGAAAGATGATAGAAACCGTCGAGGAACATCGGAAATACAGAATATGAAAAATTAACATATGGGGAGGCATATGGAGGAAAAAGAAAAAATTGGCTATTCGGGTTTTTATTAATATATTTTTTTAAACGGGCATAATTTTTGATCAGAGTATCGAATCTGGGCATATGTTTTTTAATTGAAGCTCTTTTGTAATACTTTCTTGCACTGTAATTCGAAATTTTATTCCTGCCTTGGAAACTTTCGTAGTTGTTATTATTCCAGTATTTTGACGCATCAATTTTTTGTAAAAGAAATCGTAAAATGGCTCAGAAATCGGTTACTACAGTAACTTCTCCCGTGTTCCTCTGCACTTTTCGGCTCACGAAAGAATGTCTGATCGGTCTGAAACCTCTAGCTTTAAAAAAAAATTTTCGATTTCTAGACCAAAGAAAAGTGCATTTGTTTTTTTTTTTAAATTCGACATATACAGTAGTATACACTATATAGGCATCTCTCCCTCTCTCTCTCTCTCTCTCGCGTCGTCGAGCCGGGCGTCCTCTAATTAAAGATCGCGGATGCATATGTATAGCGGTGCAGAGTAGAGTAGAGAGAGAGGGCTTGTTCGCCAGAAACAGAAAAAGAGAGAGAGAGAGAGAGAGAATCCGATTCGTGACCATCGATCGCGCGGTCGCGAGAAAAATCCCTAATGAGCACCCTGGCCTTGGAGTCTCTCTCTCTCTCTCTCTCTCTCAACACAGGGACTCCCGATCTAAGCATCCGCGGCGCATGTAATTCGAGCCCCATCGAAAAAGCGCACTCTCTCTCTCTCTCTCGAGATCATTGTCGGAAGCGAGAGAGAGAGAGGACCGAGCCATATAGCGAACAAAAAGAGAGCGGAGCGCGCGCGCGGATTCGTTGACCGCGGCGCGCGGATGACTCCGCGCGTTCTCACGTTCGCGATTTCGCCAACGTGCGCGCTCACGCACCCCGGGGCGATTCTAGCCCTTCGGAAGTAATTTCGCGTCTCGCCTCTGATTGATGATGCGGCTTTTTGCGCGCGCGCGCGCGTCGCTCCTTCGCCTCTCTATACATGTATATATAAGGTATATACACGCGCTTGTATATGTACGCGTACGACACTTATCTATGTGTGTACAGGTATGCGCGTACACGATCTCGTCCCGATTTGCAAAAAAAAAAAAAAAAAAACAGCAATCGCGCGTGCGCAGGGCGTGTGTGTGTGTGTGTGTGTGTGTGTGTGTGTGTGTGGAAAAAGCGATTGATAACGCTGTGTCTTGCCGCTAATTAGCCGTGTACAGTGCTAATCGAGCCTCGTGTACCGCTCTGGGCTCGGTGGCTCTTTGATTAATCGGAGCACGAGCGTATCGACGGAAAATAATCGCGCTCGTTTTGTGCGCGAGCCTGTGTGTGTGTGTGTGTATGCGGTTAAAGAGCGGAGTACGTTGCGTAAGAGTATATGGCAGCGCAGAGGCTGTCTTGAATATGGGGGTCGATCTTCGGTGTAATGGACGATATTCGATAAAAGCGAAGCTTGTACAGTGGAAGACTTTCTTGAAATTGTAACTGGAGAACGTTCCACTGGAAGTAGTCTTTTTATTATTAATTTTTCATCGCTATAGCGCTTATATAATAGTGATAATTATTATTATTAATTCGAAATTTCTTATTCTAAGACATGCGATTTCTTGCTATAGGAATTCGATTGTAAAGGAATCCGCAAAAATGCATAAATAACCTAACAAATACAAGTTTGATTTATCTATTTACCGCTGAACGCTCTCGAAAACTGAAATCTCAATTCTATACTTCACGCTTCATTACTTTCTCTCTTTCTTTTTTTTTAAATTAGTTCGCCGAAACATTCCCTTCACCGCGAGCCATCCTCAAAAATCAAGCGTCACCGCGCGCGTCTGAAAGGTGCAAGACCTCTCGTTGCATAAGAGCATCTCTCCCTCCCTCCCTTCCCCCTCTCGACACGTTTAAGCGTCGGTATATAATGGCAAGCTGTTACAGGCGTGAGCTCGGTAATTTTCAGAGTCGCCGAGGAGGAGTACATGCATTTGATATTCATAAGGGGTCGCATAGCCCGACCGCCGCCGCCGCCGTCGTTGTCTGCGAGCCGCGAAACGTGCGAGCAATGCTTATTGATTATTCGCGTGACTCATCGCGCGCGCTATCTTCATATATACGCGTGCACTTAATATTGTCTCTGATCGCGCGTTGATTTTATTAATAGAATCCGTTTCCCAGCGATCTGCTCTATAATGGATTGGCCAATCGGCGACAGGTGTTAACGCGTGTAACGCGACACAATGTGTCGTGAGCGGGACAAAAAGAAAGAGAAGGAGTGAAGAAGAATGAGAAAAAAAAAAGAGGAAACGGCAGTCGATTAGCAAGCCTTGCCGGCGATAACGGCCGGCTCGACAAATTGAATACACGGCGTAAGAGAGAGGAGAGAAGAAAGAGAGAGAAAGAGAGAGAAAAAAAGAAGGAAGGAGAGAGGAGAGCTGCCTCGTTACGAACTTCTTACAAACCTGTCCGACATAAACGAAGCGTCGATTAGCGTAGAGTAGTTTCCCATCGCGCGCGAGCCTCGAAAAAGCATATCTGCATATCTTCGCGTCGTATAATTTAGCTATAAAATTTATCGCCGCCCCATAAAGTTTTTCTCTCTCTCTCTCTCTCTCTTTCTCTCTCCCGCTGCTCGCCTCGTTACGTACGCGCGGGCTGCGCGTATGTACGTGTACATAGTCTCTCTCCCTCTCGAAAAGCAGCGGCAATTCTCTCGCGAAATTTCAAGTTCGACGGACACACAGGGTCGCTATACATATATATATATATATACGTCGGTCGCTGCAGCGGGTCTGCGGTGTGTGTACCGGCGCGGCTCGCACCGGAGCGCATTATGCGAGAGACCGAGAGATAGTGAGGCGCAGGTTATGAAATCATTGCCGGCGGCGGCCTTGCGCGCGCGCCAAAGTTCATTACCATCGACCGAGCGTCTCCCTTTCACAGACCTGTCGCGCATATAGCTGTCAATGTGTACACGGATTATTGCACCTGTCGGTTGGCCTGTGTGGAGGGTTGCACGGGATGAGTGGAATTCGAATTTCGAGGCGAGATTGATGTACGCGACACGCGACGTCTTATCGGTCGTTTCGAGTGTTTGCATGTGGAATTGACATTATTGATCTTGAGCGAGTTTAACTCTTGAGTGTTGGGTGCACTTGAATTTTGAGTGTTGAGGATTTGATTTTATGGTAATAATTTACGCGTCGGTTCCTATGCAGCTGCAGTAAGTGGAGCATTTTTCGTATGAAAGAATGTAACGAAATTTATAATGCATGTGTTTACCACCACTGTTCGCTTGGTTACGTCAACAAGTGGAACTATAATTGTTATTTATTTGTTTACTCGCAGTTTATTTTACAACCAATTTTACGAACAGTGACAATTGTTAATGTTTAACTTGGAGTGTAAACACTTTACTCAGACTGAGTGCAATTAACACACTTTTTTCTTTTAAAAGTGTAAACATAATGCGATGTTTGAATTGCACATCGACTGATGTGGCATCTAGTATAAAGTAAACGTTGATAAAAAATGAACTAACTGAATAAACAGGACAGCGCATAAAACGCATTTGCCAGCAGGGTCAATCGAAAAATAACTTGCTGTCACTGTTGATTTATATTGTCGCTAGAGGGCGACGCGTCAATTTTACTCGCGAGTGGCGATTACCACATGGCAAATGCTTAGATTGGCGCATACGAAGAAAATCGTTATCAATGTTGAGCTTGCAGAGGACTGTAATTTTGAGTTTTGCGGGACGATCGAGATGAGACTACATTTCTGCGTTACAAGTCGAACGACGAAGTGACAATTCACCCGATGACGAACAAAATTACTTTTCCTCGAGTCATCTCATCTTTCTAACACAGAAATATACTCTCATCTCATCGTTCCAATAATACTCAAAATTAAACGCTACTCTCTTTTGCCAGTTCGACATTGATAATCACACGCTACTATATATTTTCAAACGGATCGTAACGTTTTCTCCAATCCCAATTCAGGATACAGTCCTCGGGTCTAGACCAGTTTCAGTCTAGTAACACAAAAAAAAATCTAGGGTTCACCACACGCGATACAGCCTCGTTCAACGAACTCTCGATCATATACTCGTACAACACAGAACGAAATTCCTCGATTATATCGATATACCCATCGCTAATGTTTTTGGAAATCGTTTATAATCCAGGCTGTACAGAGATAAGCATCGTTCGTGCTGCAGTGCACTGCAGGTATACACACACACAACCCGCGAGTAACACAGGGCATTTATGTATCGAGCAGAGCAAGAATGACGATTACGCGCAGGAAGTTGCAACTATTAACTGGTTAATAGTTGTAAATCCATAATATCTCTCCGTAGCACCTGCAGCTATACGTACGAGCGCAATCTCGCCGAAGAAAAAGGCGGCGGGCCGCGCACATGTATGGTATATATATATAACGACGCTGTACACTCGGTTGACCGCCGCGCGCGGGCACTATCTGCAGCGCCGAGGTATTTTACGAGCCGGCCGTTGCACCGGTAATGAATGGTTTTATATATATAGATATATAGATGCGTGTGCAGCTTGTATATTATACGTGCAAAAAGTCGATCTTTCTCTAAGAGAGAGAGAGAGAGAGAGAGAGACTCGACTCGCGAACGCTCTGCGCAACTTCGCGTAGAGGGAGTAAGGAGCGACATTGATGCGCCGCCGATCTTATGCAAAGCTCTCCCGCATACTTACACTGACGATCGTAAATTGCTCGTATACGTCTATCGACACCGCAAGAACTGTTACTCTCATATTTGATTCATTGTGTATATACACGTGTATCCCGTGAGGAGATTCCACGTCGTATCTGTGCCGCACGCGGACTTCTGCTGTGTCGAGCGATCGACATGCCGTGTATACGAGTACGTCCAGAAAATTTCGGAAACAAGTCGGACGGAAAACTTGCGAAAAATTTTCTTGAAGGCACACCTATACCAGACCTGATTTTTCTCGTTCCTTAGGTCACTCTGAAAGAGAAAAAACTCGCGTACATGGCCGATCGTAGGGTCACATACCTTTTTCCGGTGCAAAAACGACTCGAAAAACGAGAAATCATTAAAAAACAAGGATTCATAGATTTCTATTCTCGAAAACTATGTGAACCTTTAAAAACATTTCATTAGAACAAAAATGTCTTAAAATTCATCAAAGAACGCTCTGAAAATTTTTGCCGATTTTTTACGGACGTCTTTCGAAAATTCGATTTTTTGGATTTTCGAAAAATCAAAAATTTTTATCGGATCGGTCTGAACAAATTTCAGAGCATTCTTTCATGACTTTTTAGACATTTTCGTTCTAATGACATTTTTATAAAAGTCCACAGTTTTCGGGAAAAAAATCTATGAATTCTCTTTATGTTAATTATTTCTCGTTTTTTCGAGTACTTTCTGCGCCGGCTCCAGCTTTTTCTCTTTCAGAGTGACCAAAGAAACGAGAATAAAAAGACATGGTAAGTGTGCCTTCAAGAAAATTTTTTACAACTGTTCCATCCAAGTTGTTTCCAAAATTTCCTGGACATACTCATATATATATATAAAATATATATGTATATACCGATGTTGCGCGCGCTAAACGGACAAAAAGTTATAACAATAAGTATATCATAATCGCCGGTCGGAATCCGCGCGCGGACAATGAGTCCACTATTAGATAGAGGCGAATTGTCCAACGGCGCCCGCACATCTCGATCGCGCGCCAAGCGGTAAACGATCGGCAAAACAATGTAAACGAACGTCTCATTCTCGCATAGAGCGAGCGGGAGATATACATACAGAGGACAATAAGAAAATTTGACCATCGGCATTAAACGCGCACAGTATATAAGTGTATACACATTGTATGTGACTCGACGAAAGTTTGGCCGATGTCGGGAGAGGGAGAGGAGAGGAGAGCAGCCACCTAAGTCGCGCGCGCGCGCCGATTCCGTTATGGCCTTGCGCGGACTGACCGGTACGCTGACCTTTGAGCCGCACAGCTGTATATATAGATACACGTAACACGTGTATCCACTCTACACGTATGTATGTATAACGTGTATATATAATTATATCCACAGAAAAGCCGGAAGAAAGTTGGCTCTCGCTCGGCGCTTTTTTGCTACTCTTTTATTATATCTTATGTAGCAGAGCTCGCGTTACGGTCACATATTCGCGTAATCGATTCGACGATCCCGCGAGTGTATCTTTTGCCGATTATTTTTTTTTTTTTCATCGCGCGCTCCACATCTCGCGGAAGAAGAAGAAGAAGAAGTAGAAGGAGGAGGAGACGAAGCAGTGAAAAAAAGAAACGAAACTTCGCTTTGACGATGTTTGTACGAATAGCCGTGAGGGGAACAGGTTATATATTCGAAAGATATAGTACTGAGTCACGATCGGCAGCGGCGGCGGCTGTATACACACGCGGGCCATTACGCGAACACGCCGCCGTGTATTTGCACTGCTGCGCATTACGTTTTCGATATGCAATAACGCGCGGAACCCGTTTAAATATATTATCGGCGGCTCGCGTAGATATATATGTATATATATATATATAATACGAAACTCGTGTGGCTCGTCCCGAGCTTTTGATTAAATTATCTACTTGTGCAACTATTTACTGCCGCCGATCGCGACTTCTTCATCGGCTTTATCGCTTCATTAAGACGAGCCGGCCGCGGGAAAAAAAATCGAGATTTTCCGATGTGGCTTCCCCCTCCCCCCATATTCCGGGCGATGAAAAAGGGGGTACGAAGAAAAAATTTAGCGAGTCGCCAGCGGGCAGTGGATGTTTCGCTATATGGGAAGCGATCGTAGATTATCGATTCGGATGATTGATAAAATGGATGAGCGGCCGGTTTGATTAAATAAATTTAACGTTGCGGGGCTGTGTGTATCGGTGAACGATATTATGTGCGAAAAAAGAAGGATCGATAGATAGCTTGATTTAATTTATTCAGCAGGACATTTCATTAATGCGTAAACCGTGTTATTATGCTTAAATTTATAATGAAATCGAGCAATTGAAGATGGTAATTATTTAAGCGACACCCATAATCTAGCGGTAAAATGCTTTCTGTTAATTATAATTTAAATTAATAATTTACATGCGCTTCAACGGCCGTATATTATTACCTCGAAAACCAAGACGTTTCTGAATAAAGTATCAATGTGCATGGAACGGCGAGGATATTAATCGGTGAGAATTTAATCGATTCGAGAGTGCGCTATACAATTATTTCTCCGATTGCACAGTATATAGATACCGGCGACGAGCCGAGGCGTTGAAGGGAAAATTAGCGGAAAAAGAAGCCTACGACGGGAATCGGTAAACGTCGGGGGGAGAGATATAGTTGCGCCCGTAAAAGTAAAGTGGAGACAAAAAAAAAAAAACGAAAAAACGAGACCGTCGCACGGCGTGGAATGTCCGAAGGAAACTATTACACTATATACATATACGCGTCGCGCAAAAATTTTTTCCAGTTTTGGCTCTCGACGATATGCGTATATCGATGACGCAACGAGGAAAAGTCATCTCTCGCCTTCGCAGGTGCAGTATAATATAAACACGTATTATCTATACACGCGCAGAAAAGGAGTAGCGCGTAGCTGCCGTAGCCGGTCACTGACATCTCATCTCCGACTACATACAGGTCTGACCGGAATTCGGGACGGTTATCTAAGGACTTTTTGCGCGCGCACCGCGCACTGCACACTCTCGGGGACGAGCTTTCCGCGAAGAGTATGGGATATTCGATTTTTTCGCTGCAGCGCAACCGGCGCTCCGGCTGCCGCTGCAGCGGCAACAGGTCCTATCTGCACACACGCGTTATGTATATATATATATGTGTGTACATGCGCACGTGTATAAAAGGTACGCGGGCTCCGTTATCTCTCGGCGATCCCGATGGCTCGGAGAGATTGCGCGACACGTGTAAGGTCGCGGCTCGTTACTTTTTCTCCGGCGGGAAAATCTGAATTATTTATGTGCTGCAGCGGCTTATAGCGCGCGCGTAAGAGCGCGAGAGCCCCCCTGATTTACGGCCGATGTTGCTCGCGCCGCGCACATACGGACCGGAGAAAAGAGAGAAGGGAGGTGGAAAGGGAACGTGTTAATTTTAATGCGACTTTGCACCGCGCGCGATCGACATTTTCTCGTACTGCGCGCGTACTATATATATACGTCGAATTTCAAATTAAGAATGCACTTTTCTTAGGTCTATAGAGATCGAAAAATCTTTTTTAAAGCTAGAGGTTCCGAACTGATTAGACTTTCTTCGATGAGCCGAATGATAGTCGAAAGTGCAGAGGAACATGGGAAAAGTTTTTTATACAAAAAATTAATTCATCGAAATACTGGAATAATAACAATTACGAATGTTTCCGAGGCACCAATATAATTTCGAATTGCACTATGATAAATTATTGCAAAAGAGCTTTAATTTAAAAAAAATGCCTTTCGATGCTCTGATCAAAAGTTATGCCCATTAGAAAAAAAAAATAATAAAAATCCGAATAACCAATTTTTTTCTTGTTCCTCCATATGCCTCCCCGTGTTAAATTTTCATATTCTATGATTCCCATGTTCCTCGGCATTTTTCATCATCTTTCGGCTTACAAAAGAAAGTCCCATTGGTCCGAAAGCTCTAGCTTAATAATTTTTTTTGTGAATTCTAGACCAAAGAAAAGTGCATTTATTTTTTGAAATTCAACATATATACATAAAATGTATATGTTATATAATATATATATATATATATATATATATATATATGCGCGCTGAAAATCGCACAGATCCACGCACACAGCGACAACGAGTGATCTACGCCAGCTTCTTTCGCGCGGACTTTTACGAGGCTTAAACGGCTCTCCGCGTATAATGATTAGGTGGCCGCTGCCGCCACCACCGCCGCCGCCGTTGCTTTGCGTTAAACCGATCATAATTCACGCGGTAGAGCCTGCTTATGGAAATTTCAAGTGTACAAGGGGGGGGGGGGTGGTGGTGGTGGTGGTGGAGAGAGAAGAAAAATTGAAGAACTCACTCGGTACACGTCGCACGGATTGTGATTAACGACTCCGGTCTACACGCGCTCAGGATTTATTAATAGAGGAAGTGTGAAAATAAAATTCCGGAGCGTTCCGCTCCATCGATCAAAATTAGTGCCGCTACGTTATGCGCGCGCGCGCGCGCGTTATCCTACGCACTCGGTGTCCCTCTCTCTCTCTCTCTCTCGCTTTCTCGCGGCTCTCAAGGCGCCGCGTCGACTGAATTTTCCGAAAGTCCATCTGCTCTATCCGCTCGACAGATCTCTCTCTCTCTCTCCTGGAGGCGTGAGTCTCGTCGATCCCGACGTCATAATTATCGCGTGTTATAAGTATCGAGCGACGGATCGAATCGCCGATTAGCCTTTAATGTATACACAGACGTATGCGCGTATATAGCGATCGTTAGGCGCCATAGGCTGCCTGCGCGCGTTAAAAGCTCCCGAAACGTAATTTAACGCGCGAGAGAGCTCGCCTAATAGATATCGCCGCCGTATACACTCTATCTATCTCTCGTTAATAATGTGCCGCGCGCGTATATATATATATATATATATATATCTATACGTCGTGTGTACACACACATGTATATACATATTACACGAAGCCGCAAGACGCCGGGGGTATAAATATTCCTCAATCATCGGCGTTTCGAGGCAGCAGCTGCTGCTGCTGCGGCGCTCGTCGTCCTTTTCCCATGGACTTGGCCGCCTGTTGATGCACGAGCCGAGAGAGCGCGATTACCGCGCGCCAGCCTTAAACGTATGCAGATGAGTGGAACCTGCGCGCGCGCGCGCGGTGCGCAAGCTTGGCTTCATAAATTTTCGTGTTTGCTCTCCCGCGCGCACTGCTGCTCACACACACACACACACATGATTTGCGTTATATATATATATATATATATATATATATATACACACACACATTGCAAAAAAGGAGCAGCGGATGCATCGCTTACGCGGAGAACCGACGCTTCATTCATCAACCGCGGCCCCATCGGAATCTCTCGCTCGTGTATATATATATATATATATATATATATATATATATATATATATATGCTTGCGGATTTTAATGCAAAACAAATAGACAACATAGGCGAATAGCGAGAGGGAGGGAGAGTCGCTCGAAAATTGAACCTAGCGTTATTTATGCCCGCGGAAATGAAGATTCTCGCTTCTCTCTCTCGTTCTACGTGTATACACGTATATGCAGAATGTATATATAGTTATATACGTATGATAGCGCGAAGGAATATAATCCCTGAAGTGTTATATACACGCGCGCCTGTATATATGTATACGTGCCTGTCATTATATCGCAGAAGGCGTTGGTTATGGCATGTGCACTGCGGTGTGCGCATATATACCGATAGGTATATAGAAGGGAATGTTCGAGGCTGCGATGCGATTCGTTTGGAAATTAATTTTTCCTGACGTTTCAATTAAATTGCCTATTACGTTGCTATTACAGGAAACGCGCGAGTTTCAACGCGACCGCGGCTACGGTGTGTATCGAGCCTCTTCCGCTCGTCCGATTTTCTATACAGCGAACGATGCGAATGCAATATTTTCTGTTTCGAAATATATTTGTTGACGGTGGCGATGGGGAGGGAGGTACCGTTATTTATTTAGATATTCTGACATTGTCAAACTCTTCGACGATTGCAGCCGTTTCATCGAATTACTGCTTGTCGTTTTATTAAGCTATAGTTTTATTGAAAGTGCTGCCAAAAAATGAGCAAACTATAAAAATTTATCTGAAATATAAGCAGAAGAAGGTTCGAGGATTAAGTAGAAAAAGCAGGTACAAATAATTAAGAATTCCCAAAAAATCGATAATTTTCAACCCTTCCAACTGAAACAACCAGGAGCACGCGACAACCCTCCTATCACATTTTAAAAATTTTAAATACAAAAACAATCGATTACAAACCACGTTTCACCAAGAACACTTCGTTATACACATCCCCAACGAAAAGGGGAGGGGGGGGGGGAAGAAGATCGCAGCCTTGCAAATGATCGATTCCTTAACTGTTAACTCACATTCATTTGGCCGCGCGGAGAGCTGAACCGAAGGCAAAGAACTGTAATACACTGTATACAACAGTATAACAGTAAAGAGAGTGACTCTCGTCTGGCCGAGGCGAGTGATATAGAGGTCGAGCCGAGCGAGCGAGAGCTTTGAAACAAAGAAAATGCCAATTCAATCGTAAGCATTATCCTCGCAGGAGTGTGTCGAGAGAGAGAGAGAGAGAGAGAGAGAGAGAGAGAGAGAGAGAAAGAAGGAGAGGAGAGCTCGGCTATATACTATACGCGAGACGGCAATCCCGCGAGAGAGAAGCGCTCATGGTCCGTCGGGCAAAAACGGCTCTGGGTGCGAGTCGTAAAAAGCGTTGCGGGCCTCTCGCGCTCCGCGCATAAGGGCGGGAATAACACACAAAACTGCTCGATTTTCATTTCGTACGCATATATACATGGAAACACGTATACGTTATACGTAATTGCATATACGAGTATATCCAGGAAATTTCGGAAACAACTAGGACGGAAAAGTTGCAAAAAATTTTCTCGAAGGCTCACCTACCAGGCCTGTTTTTTCTCATTCTTCAGGTTATTCTGAAAGAGAAAGAGCTCGCGTGCACGGAAAATCGTAGGGTGTATTTTTTTGCGGAGCAAAAACGACTCGAAAAAACGAGAAATATAATTAGCAAAAAGAGAATTCATAGATTTTTTTCTCGAAAACTATGGACTTTTATAAAAATGTCATTAGAAGGAAAATGTCTTAGAATTCGTGAAAGAATGCTCTGAAATTTTTTTAGATTGATCCGGTTCAATTTTTCATGTTTCTAAAATCCAAAAAAATCGAAATTTCGGAGAACGTCGTGAAAAATCTGAGAAAATTTCAGAGCATTCTTTGATGAATTCCAAGACATTTTTAAAAGTCCATAGTTCTCGAGAAAGAAAAAACTATGAGTTCTTGTTTCTTAATTATTTCTCGTTTCTCAAGTCGTTTTTGCTCCGGAAAAAAATATACCCTAAGATTTTCCGTGCACACGAGCTTTTTCTCTTTCGGAATGACCCAAGGAACAAGAAAAATGAGGTCTGGTAGGTGTGCCTCCAAGAAAATTTCTCGCAACTTTTCCACTCGACTTGTTTCCGAAATTTCCCGGATATACTCATATACATGTGTATACGCATATATATATACATGCGTGCGTGTGCGTGTTTGCCGTGTATTACACGCGCAGAGAGAGAGAGGGAGAGGGAGAGAAGAAGGGCTTCGCGGATAAATCAGCCGCGCTAAGAGAAGAAAGCGCACTTTTCCAAGAGCTGCAACGCAGAGAGCGAGAGACGAGAGGAGCTACGGCAGCAGCAGCTTCGTATAGCTACACAGCAGCGGAGCGTAGCGCGGGTATAGGCGCTCGTAAAACGGCGAAAGTGCGAGAGGCTATACGAGCGTGAATTCCGAGCAGCTCGTCTTACCATTAGAGAACGATCGGCGGGTTCTCTCTTTCTCTCTCTCTCTCTCTCTCTCTCTCTCTCGGAAGGACGTAGGGGAGGACAGCGCGGAGCAGCCGCGGCAACGGGTCCTTCACCTCGGACTCTCGCGTCTTGTTTTGCCGATGCTGTATACATACACGTATACACAGAGCTACACGTATATATACGAGTACGTGTGTATACCAGGGGGATCGGAGCTGCAGCGCGAAGAACCGGCTTTCCAGCGCTGCACGTAAACGGAAGCTCGACTTCTATTATATACGTGTATAGAGCCCCCCTGTATATACAAGAGATCTATGCGCTCTCGTTGTCTGTGTGCAGTTGCACTGCTTCTACTGCTGCTGCTGCTGCTGCTGCTGTTGAGCTGAATTTACGAGTGTATACCTGTGTCTGTGTGTGTGTGTGTATGTGTATTTGTGTGTGTGGGGGAAAACGCTTCGTGCACACAGTGGAATTCTCTTCTCTCCTCACTCTCCTATAGGCGTACGTATCGAAATTCGCCGACCTTGACTTCCATAAGAAAGGAATGCAGTAGTTATCGGCGATTACTCCTTTAATCGCTCGGCTCCGCTCTTTTCTTTGGTATACGAGCGCGCGCGCGCGCGTAACTTGATTTATTATACGCTTCATTACAAGTATATCGCGTGCAGCGCGCTCGCGCGTTTTTCCCCTCCTCCCCCTCCCCCCTCCCCTCCCCTGCAGACTACCCCGTACCGAAAAAAAGTCCAACGCTCATTATTGCTATGGCACAATAAACGTTGCGCGCGAAAGATTGATCGCTCTTTCCTTCTCTCTATATATTATACGCTTCTGCGGAGAGAATCCGCGCGATTTAAATATTCCCGACGAGTTCGGGAGGCTCTCGCGGCCTGTGTGTATTATAAGTAGCGCGTTTTACAGTTTTAACTCGTAGGTGGATGCGCCGCGTATATATAGACGTAGGCGTGCGCGTAATGACGGGATGTATAGGAGCTTACAACCGGATTATCGATTCGAGGGAAAATTTCATTCGCGTTACGCGTTTCAGGTGGTTTCAGCGGGAGAGAGAAGGATTTCCAGGCGCTATTAATTTCCGCTCGTTTTTTTGTGTACTTATACATATATACGCGCGCGGTCCCTCGGCGAGCAATAAGCGCGCGGACGTTAAAGCGAACGGGGGAAATTTATGCTGTACTAAATATGCTGCGCGTTAACGACGTTTCGCCGCTGAATTTTGCTTGACGGACATAACGTTGAGTATTTTGAAAAAAAAAAAGAAAATTAGCAAACAGATAATCAAGTTGAAGTTCGGTGAAACAAGCCGTGCAGAAAAGTGTACTCACCGGAATGCGCGTTTCTAGCGGCTAAGACGAGGAGAGCCAGGTAGAGGATGATCCCGGGTCGGCAGAGCCCGGAACTCAGCGCCGCCATGTCGCCACCTGAAATCCAAGAAATTCCATCGTTACACACACACGCGTGTATAGGTATAGCTCGCATCGTCTCCTTGCGAAATTCCTACAATTTGTATACGCATATATAATATATATATATACATGTTTACGCATTGCGCATGATCGACATGAGGAAAGTAGTCGTCGTCGTATCGGACAATCGGATTACCATGTGATTACGCGGGCGTTCGCCGCCGCAGCGACGAGGCGCATATCGACTTAATTGACAACTTCCAAATCGATAAGCGCGCAATGTGTAATCGGCGATTTCCATCGAGAGGATTACATTGTATGTAAGCCTATACAGATACACGCACACTACCCAATCTGTACGTGACGTATATATACCTGTACACACATCGGGAGGAGTATAGCCCACAGCGGCGAATTCGTACGAAAGAAGCCGTACGTACTTCTTTCTCTCCCCCCCCCCCTTCCCTCCTGTGCGACGACGAGCGCCTCGTTATATGTACATAAAGCTCTTTTGAGAGCCGAGAGAGAGAGAGAGAGAGAGAGCGAGTGATTTATCGTCGGCGGCGATCTATTCATACGCGGTCCTCGTATTCATCAGAGACAACTACGGCCGCGTGGGAGTAGCGGGCAGCGAATTCCACGCGCGCGGCGTTTGGCACCGACGACGACGACGGCGGCGGCGGCGACTTGGCTCGGCTTCGCTTGCTTATCTTGCTCTCGCGGCTCGCGTTGTACCGTTAAGGAAATATTAGCTTCGAGCACGTGCTCATCATCCTCCTTTTTTTCGCGTTTTTCTTCCTTTTTGCTGAACCCCCCCCCCCCCCCTAACGCTCGATTATCCTATTACGTACTCATTACGTAATTACGATGCGAGCCTTCTGTCATTTCGCTGCGGGGATTACGAGGATATTGTACGGGTGAGCTGTGTACATTGACTTTTTCAATGATGAGCTTACGGGGAATGCGAGACGAATGAGTGTTGAGTAAATTTTGTTCGCGATGAAGTGAAAAAGTGAGAGTCGATCTTTTTATCCTTTTTTTTAATATCGTAGAGGTGACGTAAGGGGCTTGCCCTCACTTTTGTACTCAGGACATTTAGTGAAAACACGAAGAGCTGCAGACGTAAATTTCATTCGTTTTGACTCACCAATATCCCTGGATAGAAACTTAACAATAAAGTAGCTAATTTATAACGAAATTAGCTAATTTATCGTTAAGTTTCTACCAGAGTAGATTTTCGTTTTATATGCAACCATTATACACTTCATTCATGCGCGAGAGGGTGAAAATTTAAAAATGAAATTTCTCCCCAAAGAAAATACGTGAAAATTTTTACACGCCAACACACAATCACAGCACTATCCGCGGCAAACCAATCTTCCCCAACCGCAATTACCCGCAAACCGTCCCTCACAATCCACCCCTACCAACCCCCTCGATCTTCCTTAAATTCCAGTTTCCCACATCCATCGGGAGCATCGGGAGCAACGTCACGACCACGTCTGCCTCTCTCTTTCTCTGACTCGCCGCAGCGCTTGAACTCGAACTTGCACACAGTAAGTATAGGGGGTAAAGCGACTATTAAAAGCGTCGCGCCACAGCCGCAGTATACACGCGCGCGAATGTCGTCCACCCCCGGCGCGCGCGGCACGTGTGTCTTCGCTCGTTAAGTCTCGGGGCGCACGTTTACGAGACACGCGCCGTTGTAAATTACGTCGCGGCCAATCGTAATGAAACTTACGTATATATATAAGCGCGGGGAATACGCCGCCGTGAGCGCAGTGCAAGTTTATTGCAGCCGACAAGGCGTCTGTGGAGCAAGTGCGCCGGACAGAGTCGTGCTGCTGCTGTGGACGAGACGAGGCGGCTTTGTGCGTCGATGCGCGCAAGAGTCGGGAAGTTTCGCGAGAGCCGATGATTTTTGTGTACACGCGAAAATCCAGAAAATTTCGGAGACAACTCGGATGGAAATGTTGCAAAAAATTTTCTCGAAGGCGCGCCGTATGAGACCTGTTTTTTCTCGTTCGTTAGGTCGCTCTGAAAGAGAAGAAACTCGCGTGCATGGCCGATCGTAGGGGTATACTTTTTTCCGGAGCAAAAACGACCCTAAGAAACGAGAAATAATTAGCAAAAAGGGAATTGATAGATTTTTTTCTCGGAAACTAAGGAATTTTATAAAAATTTCATTAGAACGAAAATGTCTTAAAATTCATGCAAGAATGCTTTGAAATTTGTTTAGATCGATCCGATAAAATTTTCGATTTTTCGAAAATCCAAAAGAATCGAAATTTCGCAAAACATCCTTGAAAAATCTGAAATAATGGCAGAGCGTTCTTCCATGAATTTTAAGACATTTTTGTCCTAATGAAATATTTTTAAAAGTCCATAGTTCTCGAGAAAAAAAACTATAAATTCTTTTTTTTTTTTAATTTTTTCTCTTTTTTCGGATCGTTTTTGTTCCGGAAAAAAGTATGTCCTAAGATCGGTCACGTACGCGAGTTATTTCTCTTCCAGAATGACATAAAGAACGAAAAGACACAAGTCTGTTAGGTGTGCCTTCAAGAAAATTTCTTGCAACTTTTCCGTTCGAGTTGTTTCCTAAATTTCTTGGATTTACACATGTACATAGTTAACGATTGCCGCCCGCGTAGGTCTTCTCGATCGCTTCGTCTTTTTGTCGCAAGAGCTCGGCGTCGTATATAATTGAAAAAATTATTGATAAACGTTTAGGGCTGTAAAATCGGATTTTTTGCACACTTTTCAGACGACTCGTCGCCGTAAAGGCACAGAGGAGATAAAACGTCGCGATTCGTTAGCATTAAGCTCCTGCGCGAGCGCAGCTAAACGGCTTCATTAAGTCGACTTTTTTTTCCCCCAGCGTATATTAGTAGTTGCATCGAAGCTACAGCTGCGTTAGCTGATACGGAAAAAAGGAGTATTACAAGCAATTAACAAATCGTATTTGTTCAGACTGCGACGCGCATAAAGTTGTTTACGCTCGTACGGGCTTGTACACGCGAAATTTATTATTTTTCGTTCCCTTGATTAGATATAGGATACGCATACGCGTATACGTATGTATGCCGTATAAATTACACAAGTCGCAAATTGCTAGGCTCTCTCTCTCTTTCGCGGACGAGAGACGGCAATAGCATATCTGCATAAATCGATAATCGCGCACTGTCGTCGAGTCGTTTTTATCGTTTAAGTAATACAACTGACGTCTGAAATATCCGATGCTGGAAATCTTCAATTACCATCAATTACCATCGATTACCATATCTAGTAGGCTGCGCGGTCTTCTCGCAACCCAACCCGCGAGAGACTCGCCGACGACGTTTCAACGATTCACTGTCCCCAAAAACTTATGTATATCTATACACGTATTACACAAAGCTATATCCAAATCGCTTTAGAGCCTCAAAGCGCATCGCGTAAAATAGCCTAAACGCGCGATGCACGACACGCGTCGCTCAAATCCCCCCCACGTATATCGACGGCGCTGACACGCATAAAGCCATACCCATATAGCACACCTCGACTCTCTCTCTATTGAGCGCGCGCTTCAATACACACACGCGCGACATATACCTGTATATCATTAGCAACTATGACATATACGTACAGGTGTCCCTCCTCCCCCCCCCCTCTCTCCCTGGGCATTAGGCATTCAACGCACGGCGGGGAATTCGGTGAATGGGCCAGCGGGCCGACCCGATTCCGCGCTGATCCTCTTTTTCTCGCGACCATCGCTCGAGCTGCACTGCATATATAGCGCGCGGTACATATTCACCGGGCGATTTCCGCGACGCAGCCAACCGATCGCATTGTCTCTCCGAACGAACGAACGAACGAACGAACGACGATGGCCGCGTCATGAGCATCGCGCACACCGACCCCGTGCATGGGAATGTGCGCGGCGCTCGTTACATCGTGCAGCGCGAAAAACGCTCTGCACGCTTTATTAAAGAATTATATATCGGCGATAAAGCGTACCGCTATATATACAGCGCCTCGTCGCGGGCATCCCCCTGTATACGTATCTATATATATACATACAGCGTCTCGTCTCTCTCGGTTTATTTAGTTCGTCGTGCGCCGAGACGGAAATCGCTATCGGTTGTTAAGTTATTCTTTTTTTTTCTTTCTCTCTCTCTCTCTATCTATCTCTTGAGCTGTGGCTGTCTTATATATCGTCATGTATACCGCGAATCTCGCGAGCTTCCGCAATAATATCCATCGGCGACGATTTTCCGCGCTGCCGCGGATGAGCGATGTAGTTTCTCGTTTCTCGGTGTATTGCGAGAGAGAGAGAGAGAGATAGTACGTATTTTCCAGAGGAAGTGCATTGTGCAGATAAACGAGAATCCGGTGCTTAATCCGCGTTTCTGCAGCGAGTCTTGCGAGAGTTGGACGGGAATAATCGGCGCAGGGAATTAACGAAGGGATTTGTCGTAAAATATAGCCGACGTTAGTCGTCTGTTGTTCGACGGTTGGGCACATCTCTATAGCGGTTTTTTTTATATACGTTTTCATTTACGTTTCTGTTAAAATTATATGCAAATGCGAAATGAAAAATGTTCAAAAGCATTGAAGAATACACTTTTTACGGTAATCGAGAGGCTCTCGTTGCAGAAATGTATATACAGTCAACTACAGCGGTATACATGTGCATAAATAACAAAATTAAACATTTACCAGTTTTATCACTTTTCAAATACATTGTCTTCTTTCGCTCTATTCAAGCCGATCGACGCCGCTCCATCCGATTTTTCCAACTTTCACAACGCCAACGTCCTTCAATAATTTTCAGCCCACAAAAAAACGCAAATTATTACATATACACATCTCTCTCTCTCTCTCTCTCTCCACCCGGGCGTGCGAATGCATAATTGAAAGCGATAATCCCTCGGCATTTTACGCTACATATACGTGCACGCGCGCGGCAGCACGAAATATCTCCCGCGCGCGCGCGGTTCCGCGGAAGTCGTTTCCCCCGCGGACAAATAAGGCCGACACTATATACCACCACCTCGAGAGAGAGAGAGAGATCGCTCGTCGGCGCGCCGTACGTAGCAGCAGGAGAAGAGAGAGAGAGAGAATCGGGTGCCGTTAGCGCCCACAGGCTCCATTATCGTGGAACGCGGAATATGATTAGTTTCTTCTTCCCGCCGCGGGAATTAATCTCCCGCGCCGACACCTGCTCCGCTTATTTCTTTTTTTTTCTCTCTCTCCGCTTTTTTCGTCGGCCTTTTTTTTCGGCCGCCGCCGCGCCGCGCCGCGCGGACGCGCGTCGGCGAGCGCTGATTTGATTAGCTTCTCGCCTACGCCGCAGCTGCCGAGGCCCCGGGCTCGGCTCTCTCTCTCTCTCTAGTATAGTCCTCTGTGTGTAAGCGAGTAATTTTCGAGTCGCTATATCGCGGGCGAGACGCGCTGAACTAGTTTACAGCCGATGACTTACTCGCTCGCTCGCTGCGTGTGTACATCCTGTGTGTATAATATATACGTATTATGCTGTGGAGTCCGTGGTTGTGGCTCGTTGGGATAAACTGCACGTCTATATGCGCGTTTGGACTTCTCGATGCCTGTTAGCGATTTACCGCGGAGTGTAATCTCTGTGGAGCGATCTTCAATCGTTTATGGCGATTTCGAGTTTGGTTAATGGGCGTTGAAGCTTTTTCGAGAGGAAGCTCGGAATTGAATTTCGGAGCGATGTCAAAGCAGGTTTATTACCGATGATTTTGTAAGATTAAGCTTACCGATTGTTCTGCAGGATCGGTATACCGTTGAAAGCTCTGCGAGCTCGACGTGATTCACTTTAAAATTTTCCGCAGTCTATCGCGATCGTTATGTTTCTTATTCTCGCGCGGTACATCTCACAAGTTGCTCCAGACAAGCCCATAATTGTATTCCACCGATTTATACACCAACTGGATGAGATCGAAATTTTCGAAAAGGTAAGAATCGCTCAGCACAGATTTCCAAAGTTTCGAAAACTGTCGTTATACAGCGCACAGAAACGCGATCGCGACGGCGTTACAAAACTGACGCGAAAAGTCCGATCCGATCCGGATCCGATCCGATCGAGTCAACCGATTCGCCGCTCGGCGAATACAGACTAAATCATCCGTCTCTCGTTCCAACGCTGACGCACGAAGCGTAGGCACGTATATACGCATACGTAGGCGCGGCCACCGAAAATCCAAAAAGCCGGAAAAACAAAGCGCTACATGTATACACGAGAGCTGTTACCGACCGTATAGAAAGAGAGAAACTCTCCATATAGGGAGGGGCTCTCTCTCTCTCTCGCCGTAACGCGTAACGGTCCGCTGCGATCGCTTACACACGTCTATATATATACGCTCTACAGTGGCATACTCTCCGCTTGCAGTACGTGTATCCGTGTACGTATAGTTGCGCAACTAGTCGTCCGCGTACAATATATATAGCTGCATAGAGAAAGAGAGGCAATAATCGTATATAGCTATATACCGTTTCGTCCTCGTCCTCGTCTTCTCTCCTCCGTATACCACACAACGAAGCGAACAGGGGGGGAAGAGCACGCGACGACGACGACGACGACGACGACGGCGAGGAGTTCCAAAAAAGCCATTTGCGAACGGACAAACCGACACCCGCCCGATAATTGACAGCCGGCCGTACGCGTCGTCGGGGAGGCTGTGGCGCGCGCGCGCGTTTAACGGGGATTCCGCGAGCGCGCGCGAGGCCCTTCCGTATATATAAGTATATATATATATATACGTAAACGAAAGGCCCGGTCGCGGCTTGGGAAGGCTCGTATATTTCACGCGGATATGTAGAGGCAGAGTAAGAGAGAGATTCTATGCGTTTTATACTCGCGGGCTGTCGTCTATAAGCTCGCGCTTTTAAAGGCTCCTCGCGCATATGCCCGACTCTCTCGGCAATGTGCTTAATAAGGCGGCTTATCATTTTTCGCTTATCCCCTCGTTACATAGGTATATATATATATATATGGAGATTTTTTTTTCTGCGTAGCCAAATTTTTTCGCGCGCCGTCCGCTTCCGCGATGGGATTCCTTCGACGTTTATATTCATTTGCTGCGATTATGGGCGGCTCTATCCCTCTGATTGCAAAACCTATATAGACGGGATTTACCAGGAGCAAGTTTGCGAGCGAGAATCTTCGATATAATGTTAACGAAGCGCCGCGACATAGATAGCCTGTCTCGTTAGGCGTTGAATGAGCGAGAACCGAAATGTATTATAACACAAAGGATCCTGTATATATATATACTGCGAGTAGTTTTCTGCGACGTCTCACCGGATTCACCAGTAAATTGGATCGTACGTATCGATGTAGCTTTTGCAGCTCGGAAGAGTCGAGCGATACGAACGACCGTATATTCTCCTTTCTCGCATTTCTCACCTAATTGCACGATACATAAAAGACAAAAATTATTAATCATTTTTTAAATTGAACGCGTCCCAACTCAAGTGTATATATACAGTCGCGTGTGTACCTATATACATCCGTAATGAAAAATTAGAAAGAAAAAGAAAACCAAACGCATCAATCTCCAAGTTTCTCCGCGCGCCATCCGCTCACCTCGACGACTGAAAACCTTAATAAATTGTCTACCTCGCAGCACTCCATTCAGAATTAATCGCATCGCCGCGGCGCGCGCGCGCGCACTAAACCCCATTCATCCGTCATAATTTACGAGAGAAGCATCTCACGAGAGAAGAGCCTCGCGAAGCGCCACACACACTCGCGGCGTCATTAGCGTACATATCCCTTATCCGCGTCGATTTCTCCGCGCGCGGAAATACAAAAGTATACACACACGCGCGGCGTCTATATAATCGAAAACGCGAGAAGCCCGGCGGCGCCGGCGCTTCGTCGCGCGATACATGCCGAGAGACCATTATAGCCCCTAACCCCCCCTCCCTCCCCGCCGCGACCTTGCACCTCTCGCGATCCCACGATGCGCCGCGAATGCAGGAGCAACGCGTGCGTGTAATTGCGTCAATTAGTGCCGGAATCGCGCGTATATGCACACCACTTGAAAATTCCACGGACCAATTGCGCGCAGGCCGCGGCGGCAGTTATCCGACGGATTGTATTATACGCGCGTGCACAGTGCGATTATTTTCCGATCGCGAGAGTATACGTATATAACGGTCCCGTGCAGCGATATGTGCGATGCGATTCCGCGGAAAGTTCGCGCAGTGATCTCGCTAATTTCGTCGATTAAACGCACCGGCGGTGGGATGCGTATTATAGCTGCTCTGCGACACGCGGATTGGAAAAAGTCGCGCGCCACAGCTGCGACGATGGAACGCGGCGTTCGAACTCCGGGTGCGGGGGGGTGACCGTTAAGAGGCGCGCGCGCGCGACTCTACTTATAACCGGATCGTTCGACTGTCGGCAAAACAGTAATTTTTCCGTGTGTACCGTTCGTGATTGTCGATGCGACGCGATGCGATGGACCCGCGTGTGGGCAGCAAGTGCATGTATATGCGTACGTCCAGGAAATTTCGGAAACAACTCGGACGGAAAAGTTGCGAAAAATGTTCTTAAAGGCACACCGAACAGACCTGTTTTTTCTTGTTCCTTAGGACTTTTATAAAAATTTGATTAGAACGAAAATGTCGAATGCTCTGAAATTTTTTCAGATTGATCTGGTACAATTTTCGATTTTTCAAAAATCCAAAAAAATCGAAATTTCGGAAAACGTAATTGTAAAAAATCGGAAAAGATTTCAGAGTATTCTTTGATGAATTTTAAGATATTGTTGTTTTAACGAAAATTTTATGAAAGGCCATAGTCGTCGAGAAAAAAATCTATGAATTCTCTTTTCGTTAATTATTTCTCGTTTTTTCGAGTCGTTTTTGCTCCGGGAAAAAATATACCGTAAGATTTTCCGTGCACGCGAGCTTTTTCTCTATCAGAATGACCTAAATAACGAGAAAAAATAGGTCTGGTAGGTAGACCTTCAAGAAAATTTTTTGCAACTTTTCCGTCCGAATTGTTTCCAAAATTTCCTGGACATACTCATATATGGCCATTTGAGAATCGCACTTATCCGCTATGATACACGTGTCTATATAGGTGTACATTCGATACACACGCGCGGGAGAAAACAAAGACAGCCGCTCGATCCATCAGCCGCTCTCGAACGTCGAGCATGCGATACGTGCGCGAGAACGATTAATTATCGCATAGCGTACACATAAACGCTATGTACGTACCAATATATATACGACGAAAGCAAGCGCGCGCGTGTCAATAAGTTGTCGAAAATTTTTACCGCCTGTACTGTTCAGCTCGCCTCCGACGGTTAACGAGCTGCCTATGTACGTATACGTATATTTATATAATATACCGTATGTATGCACTACGCGCACGGTGTACACGCATATACATATATATATATATATATAGGCGTATACACGCAACGGGTGGTTTGTTGGCGCGCGCGCTAAAAACTCATGCAAACATTACCGCGGCGCGCGCGCTAGGCGGCGCCGATCGTCAATCACCAATAAACCGTTTCGCGGAAGAACCTCCGGCGTCCTTCGTCCTTTTTTTTCTTCTTCCGAATCGTATATATATATATATATATATGTACAGCTCCGCAGCGGCGCGAGGGAGAGAGAGAGAGAGAGAAATAATGCCCGGCTAAAAGCCGGCTCGGTCACATTTATCTTCGCCGGATAAGGATCTGTATATACTCCACTATATACCGCTAAGCCGCGGTCTTCTTTTTCTCTCTCACCCCCCCCCCCCCCCCTCATCCGCCCCCGTCGTCTTTCTCGCGATATCGCGTGCGTTCGGAAAAATCCGCGGGTATATATATATACTGCATGCGCTGTATGTGTGTATACATCTATAAGAGCGCTCGAGGCCGCGGAGGATCGAGCGGCTCGTTCGTTACAGCGCGAGAATCATTTAGCGTCCGAAGCGATTCTCTATCGGCGGTGTGCAGCGATATGGTCTCTCTCTCTTTGCCGATACGAGACTCTAATCGAGGCTGATATAACAGCGTACTTATCGGTACCCCGAGTGATTTTAGCGAATTTCCCCCCCGTTTTTTTCTGGCGAGGACTATTTTCTCCCCGGCATTCTTTCTCTCGATCCGCGCGTACACGAAGTTTATACCCGTTTCTCTCTCGCCGCGGAGAAAGAATCCTCGACTAAAAGCTACAGGTGTGCAGTAAATATAGCCGAGGTATTTATTCGAGTCTGTCTAGACTCCGGCAGACAGTGGAATGGTTCGCCCCTGTGGAATGCAGCGGAGAGAGAGAGGCGCAACCAGTACTTGTTACTTCTTTCGAGCAAAAAATTAGATGCGCGAGCTTCTAGTCGCTCAAGGCGCATATAACTTTGAGCGCCGCTGCTGCTGCAGGCGCACTATGTCTATACGCTCGAGTTTTACTAGTTTGCTTCTTCGCGAAATTAATTATGATTTAGCTTAATGGCATTCCTAATCTTTTGAATAACGGTTGAATTTATTTTCTCTCCGTCGCTTGTTCCCAGGATTTATTGTGTATCTTGCGCGCGAGGCTTATAACGAAATTCTATATAATGCTCGCCTTGTAAATAATAATGTGAGAAGCTTACGCGCTGCCGTTTATTAAATGTTATATACTCTATTAGTTGTTAACGGGACGGAGAAGCTTCCGCTACTGTTGTGTCCGAGACAAAGGATTCATTTTTTTTTAATCTTTAAAGAGCCTCGCCTACTTACTTTACTACTTTTTTTTCAATTATTTCGAAGCTTTTATACGTGTGTTAATTATAGTTGTCAAGATAACTTTTATACCCACCCATCTCGCTTCAATATATACTCACAGAAAAAAAAGTCTTCGACGCTCACCTCAAGCACAACTGCGTTTCATTCTTTTTTTCCTCCCCGAAGTCTAAAGACCCTATAAAGACCATATACACGAATCCCCCGAAGTTTCATCTGCAAACCCGCACGAGAACCGCGAGCCGCGCGTCATCATCGCATCGGCCACACATTCCTCTCGTTAGTCCCGCACCAGCGCCAATCCATATTGAAAATCATTTTCTCTCTCTCTCTCTCTCTCTCTCTATACTTCCATTCCTCGCAATGCACGAGCAATCGTGTGCCTCCTATACAACCGTATACCCTATAACCCTCCCCTTCTCCCCCCCTCCCACCTCACCGTCCTAAAATTAAGTGAACAGCCGCCGCGACGCTGATGGTTCCCATAACTATATAGAAGCGCAATCGAGCTTGCGCTAACAATTTCCCGAGAAGAGCCTGGCCCTCTCCCGTCGTATCATCTTTGTCAAGAGCAGCGGCACGTTTCGCCGGGGAGAAGAGCCCCGATACACACACACACACGGCCGCGCAACAGGTCAGCGCGCATCGTTACTATTTATAGGCAGAGAGACGCTATAGCGAGAGAGAGAGAGAGAGAGAGAGAGAGGAGCTTCGGTCATAGTTCGGCCTCTCGCTGCGGCGCAGCTTCCATGTCCCGGCCTCATTAGTATCGCACACGTACACGTCGGCTACTCCCGCCTGGAATCGTTATTTGCTGCGCGACCGCAAAGCACACGCGCCCGCGCCGCCGTCGCCGCGGCCGCGATGCGGAAGTGCCAATTAGGAGGCTCTCCCCTACTTCATTACCTAGTCCGAGAGACTCTCTCGACCCCTGTAATGCCGTATAGATATACGTACGGGATGGCGAGAGACGACTTTTTTTTCGTTTTGTTTCTTCGACTCGGAGACTCTCTCTCTATCTCGTGTACGCTTCGCTTGGCCGCGTCGCGCGCTTTGTTTCTTTTCGCCCTTTGTCCCGAGAGAGCTGGCGCGAGCTTGCGCGGTTTTTCCTCTTCATTTTCGCGATTTCTTTTCCTAATTGCCCCTCCTAATTGCCCCTTGGAGTGATTTTACGGTTAATTGAAGGGGCGGAAAAATTTTTTGACGAAAGACACGCGCCAACGTTTAAGAGAAATTATGTGCGCGATGAAAGGTACATTTCGCGGTGAGATTCGATGAAACGGGAGCCTCGCGAATGATTCGATTTCAAACAGTAAAATTACACTATTGCACGAAAAAGCTGGTCGAGGAAAAATATTACGCTGCTAATAATAATTTATTTTTTTATCACTCGAACTGATCACAGCAGCAGAAAATTTCACACGTCAAAATGAACAAAAAAAAAAAACAAATATATAGTATCAATTTTTATGCCTCTATACAAAAAAAAAATCACGTAACTTCCCGACGCTTCGCATATTGCGTGTCCTTTCAGCGCCGCTGCTGCCAGCTCGTCTTCACTCGATTCTCCAATAGATCACAGATGCGTATCTACAATTGCACCCGTCGACAGTTAATTCCTCGTCCTCGGCACTTTCGCGCGAATAAATTATTATAAAAATAGCCTCATAAATAAACACCTTTCCCCCCCCCCCTCTCTCTCCTTCGCTTACAGATCAGCGTACATATAGTCGACAAGAGAGAGAGAGAGAGCTATAAATAAAAGCCATCATCGCGTAAAGAGCGGGATTCCCTTGAAGACCGGCTTCGTCGAGCGCGCGAATAATAAGAAGAAGCATCAGCAGCGCTGAGTAGAGAAAAGAAAAAACCCAGAGAATCCGCTCGCTCTCTCGCTCCTCGAATAATGCATCGTTCTGTGCGCATGAGGTTCTCTTTCTCGCACGCGACAAACGGCTCGATTTATCGTCCCCGGCGCCCCCCCCCCCCCCCACGCTTGTACACGGGATACCGCCTACGCGCTGCACTCGCACACACACACACGCCCATAATGCGCCCCTTACACTGATAAAGCTTATCGGCTTGGCACCTGTCGCCCGGAGATAAGACTGCCGCTTCTCATTTCGCTCGCGCTCTCGCGCGCGCGCCCGCCCGATGAGAGATATAGCCCCGCGCGCGCCAAGTCGATTGAAACGTCCCTTTATGTATGCGCGATCGATCGCAGCCGGTTTATCTCTGGCCGAGCGAGAGCAGAGAGAGAGAGAGAGAGAGAGAGAGAGAGAGAGAGAAAGAGAAAGAGAGAGAGAGTGTAATAAAGCGAATTGTGTATAGGGGGAGGCTGCAGCGCGCATCCCTATTATATTATCCGAGGATCGATCGATCGATCGGATCGATCGATCTATCCGGAGGGTCCGACGACTCGAGTACATTTACACGCGCGCTTGTTGATTGCGAGAGAGAGATGCGCGCGTGGGAGGCGAGGATGCGTTTCCGGCTCGGGTCTTTTAATTACCGGCCGCGCGCGCAGCTGCGCCAAGTTCAAACGCTTCTATCTCCTCCCTCTTTCACGATTTTCGCATTTTTTCGAAGGGCTCGCGCCTCGATTACGGGAATTCATGCGTGTGCAGGGCTTTGCGGATTTTGCGCGCGGGAAAACTAATTACAGTCGATATTAGAAGATCGATCCGATCGATTGCGATGTTTTCGCGGTTTTCGATGTAAGTGATACGCGAGAAAACAATGAGTATACGCACGGATATGGCTCTCGAGGCCAATTGAGAATTCAAATTTCGCGCCGGAATAGACGTACAGCGGATGAAAGGCAATTAATTTGATTGTATATACACGCGGTAAGGAGTATATACCTATAATGGAACTACGCGAGAGATCGAGATTTTATCTGCCGTCGCGGTGCAGCGCACTTCGAGATTACGTTGTAGTACCTCGACGGCGGGAGAAAAGTTATTTTATCGAAACCTCGACACGCTGTATTCGAAGGATTGCCGAGCCTGAATACTTTCCGTATTTCTCAAAAATTACCGCGATTTCAAAAACCACGCGTTGCTGCACCAATCAACGAGTAACTACCGATAACGATCCATCGATCGATCGATCCATCAATCGACTCGCTTCGTCGGCTTCTTTCTCTCTCTCTCTCTCTCCCTCTTCTTCCCTCTTAACGCCATGAATCAAGCGAAACTACAGGCGCAGCTACGCGAATATAAATGAAGCTCGTCCTCCACTCGACGCGCGGAATAAATGCCTCGTCGTCCCCCGTCCGAGAGTGTGCGTCTCTCGAAATTACACGCAGACGCGTAATGCATACATCGGCGCGGACTGCGCGTCGGCCGGACGGGAGAAAGAGAGGAGGAAAAAGATGTGAGGCGCGCACGGCGAGCTGCAGCGCGCGGCGCTCACTTTCCCCCGGCTGCAAAAACGCGAAGCGCGCAGTGCTACAGCAGCAGCAGCAGCCGAGCAAAAGGTGTACACAGTACTGCATACCGCAATTAACTCGATATTATTGCAGCGCCTGCATAATTCCGGCGTAACTTATTAGAGGAGAGCGCGCGCTGGTATATACATACGCGTATGTACGCGCGGGTAGATATATATATGTATATGCGTATACGAGTATAATACACGCGCGTGTATGTATAGCACACGCATCTCGGGCGTGTATAGCTTTATCTCAGGCGCAGTACACCGCGAGCTGTGTGTACCCTTTTTTTCTTTCTTATATAGTATACATGTATGTTGTATATATACGTATATACATCTCCTGTGCGCTGCAGAGCCGTATAGTCTCTCTCTCTCTCTTTCTTTCTCTCACCTGCGCCACATAATTTCCCGCTCTACTCTCGTCTTCGTTTTTCTTAAGGCTGCGTCGATTCCGAGAATCGTGTGCACAGCAGCAGCAGCAGCAGCAGTCGTAGCGAACACTGGACGCGCAAGAGTCATTATGCGCGCTTTTGCGCAGAGTGCACGATGTGTCTGGGCTTTACGAGGATTCTTCATTCTCTCTGTCTCTTTCTCTCTCACTCTCTCGCGGCGGGCTCCTGTACACTTGTTTTTCATTGCGTTTCGAGGGAATTTTCGCGCGATCGTCGGGGCTATTAGCCTTCTCGGATTGCCAATAAAAGCCGGCGTTCGATATGGCTTCGCTGAATATGATTTTCGGAAATTCAGTGTCGATTTGGCAGGTTGTGCGTACTGTGTATATATGTCGTGTATATATGTGCTAATCCACGAAATAGTGGAAACAACTGAAATCGGAGAATAGAAAAATTTTTTTATGGAAGGACACACCTATAGTAGACCTATATTTTCTGGTTCCTTAGACGATACTGAAAGAGAAAATACTCGCGTGGACGGCCGACTCGCAGGATATACCTTTTTCCGGAGCAAAAATGACTCGAAAAAACGAGAAATAATTAAGAAAAGAATAATTCACCGATTCTTTTCGCGAAAACTATGGACTTTTATAAAAATTTCATTAGGGCAAACGTGCCTTAAAGTTTATCGAGGAGTGATCTCAATTTTTTTCAGATTGATCCAATACAGTTTGTGATTTTTTGAAAAGTCGAAAAAATCGAAAATTCGCAAAACGTCCTTTAAAAATCTGAAAAAATTTGAGAGCATTCTTCGATAAATTTTAAGACATGTTTGTTTCTATGAAATTTTTATAAAAATCCATAGTTTTCTCGAAGATCTAGGAATTCTTTTGTTGCGAATTTTTCGAGTCATTTTTGTTCCAGAAAAAAAGTATACCCTACGATTCGCCCATCACGCGAGTTTTTTCTCTTACAGTATGGTCTAAGGAACTAGAAAACATAGGTCTAGTAGTTGTGTCTTCAATAAAAAAATTTGCAATTTTCTGAGATGAGTTGTTTCCACTATTTCGTGGATCAGCACATATATAAGCTATTTTGGGTATATTGTGTATACGGGTATGTACTGCCTTGTTTTTTGCTTGTTTACGATATCTGGGATCGTCGACTTACGTGTCCGAAACAGATCGTGCGCCCAGCCGGACGTCAACTCACCTGTAACACAAAAAAAAGAAAAATCATTAGATTTTGCGTATATTTCTATCGTTAAATATTTTCTTATAAAAATATAGTAAGCGCGAATTCTCTCCAGTCAACAAAAAATTTCGATTTATACGCCAAAGCATACGAGAATCTCGCCAGCCGAGGAAGAAAAAGAAATTATCACCCCAATTTTCCGCAACACTTTTGCATCGACGTATATCCCAGTCAGCCGCCTCAAATCAGCGCAAACTCGCTCGCCAACAAAAATTTTTCCTCTCGCCGTACCATAATACACCTCCCGTCTCTCCTACATCTATAAAAACCACTCGCTATATACACACACACACACAAGAAAGCGGAAAAGAAAAAAAAATGAAAAACGCTCACTTTTGTACTGTTCACGGAACGATTCGAAAACAACAGTGAAGCTCGCCCCATACACACTCGCACAGTCGCGCGCGCGTAACGTTACTTTTTTCTCGAGCGCACGGCCGCGCGCTAGAGCGAGTGAGCGAGAAGTAATCCAAGGCGCGACCGATTTTCCCCGGGCGACGACGCCGCCGCCGCGCACTCTCCGCGCGCCCGTGTATATAATACCTGCGGACGCGTGTGTATATACATACATACATATACATATATATATGTATATACAGCCGGGCGTATGAATAGGGCTCTCTCGGTCGCGCGCGCGGGGAAAAGTAAGAATTCCACGGGGGGAATTCCGAATTCTTCATATACACGTGCGCGGCCGACGCCGACGCCTCGGCTTTATCTCTCTCGCTCTTTCTTCGAGGCGCGCATTCAGGCTCTGTTGCGCGCGCGCGAGTATATAGCTCTCTCGCTCTCCGAAAAGTCGCGCTGCTGTATCTTCTGTTTGCTGCTGCGTTGCCACGCCGCTCGCTCTCCGGAATGCACACCGCGTCCCTTTTTCGAAAAAGCCCCCGAGGACTCGTCGCGAGGAAGAGGAAGGTACCTACGGGTCGAGTTTCAAGAAATAAATGGAAATCGAAAAAATTTTCGATAAAGCTCGAGATTTCGGAGCGATCGGACTTTGTTCTGTAAGGTGAAAGACAGTGGAAAATTGTAGAGGAACGTGAAAAAAGTTACTGGTAACCATATTTCGGTTTTTTTACGAAAAATTAATGCGTGAATAATACTGGAGTAATAATGACAATTACGAATGTTTCCGAGGCACCAATAAAATTTCGAATCACACTGCAATAAAGTATTTTCATAGAGCTTTAATTTAAACAAATATACACCAAGATTCGATGTTCTGGTCAAAAGTTATGCCAGTTAAAAAAAAAATAATAAAAATCCGAATAGCCGATTTTTTCTTTTTCCTCCGTACGCCTCCCCATCTTAAATTTTCATATTCTGTATTTCCCATGTTCCTCAGTATTTTCCAATCATCTTCTGGCTTACAGAAAAAAGTTCCATTGCTCCAAAAGCTCTAGCTTAAACAATTCTTTTTCGAATTCCAGACCAAAGCAAAATGCATTTATTTCTCGAATTTCGACGTATAGGAGAGAGACCTGCACGCGGGGATCGATTATGCACATTCCATCAATACGACGGTGTGCCGATCTCGAAAATCGGCAGCGCATACATAAGCGGCGCGAGATAAAAGCGAGAGGAGCTGACGAGAGTAATGGGAGGGCTCTTGACGTGCGTATTGTACACAGACGGCGATCGCGATAATTAAAGCCCGGGGCGAGATTGCGCTCTATTAAGCGCCGGTGATTACTTTTTCTCTCTCTCTCTCAGTCTCGCATATCTCTGCAGCCGAATGAATATTTCGACGCAGAGAGAGAGACACATGCGATTCGAATCAATTCTCTCTCTCTGCCGCGGCTTGCCGATCGCTCGATTTTTCAATCCCTCCCCCCCTCCTCCCGCTAATCCTCCGCGCGCTCGACTTACAAGCTCTCGCGCCTCCTCTCCCGCGGATAATCGCGCGTCTCTGGGTGGTCGGCGCTGAAGCTGTTGCACACGGCTGATTAATCGTCCTCTGCCGCAGCGCGGAAACTGCCCCGAGCGTCTCCTTAAATTCCAGATTACACCGCGCGCTCGCGCCTGCAACCGCGTGTGTATACAGCGAGAGAGAAGGAGCTTCTCAAGAGAGAGAAAAAACGGGGGGGGCTCTAACGCGCAAAGTGCAAATATCGGTTTTTCGCGCGAGAGCCGCGGATTTATAACGCGGGTGTTTTATGAAGGCGCGCATCGCTGCGGGAGACAGAGAGAGAGAGAGAGGGAGAGAGGAAAGAGCTGCGCACGCGTGTGTGCATCGAGCTGAAAATTACAATGATAATGCCGCCGCGAGCGACGCGATAATAGACTGTGATGCGCGCTGCATCTCGTCGCGCAGCGCTTCTATAATGTAATGCAGCGCGTGGGAAGGGGTTAGGCTGCACACTATACGGCTTGTTTACACAAGGTTATTTGATCTCTCTCTCTTTCACGCTCTTTTCTTCCCGCTGTATTATAGCCTCTCCGCGGAGACGTGAAAAGCCGTTTCGTTTGCTCAGCCTGACCCTCTTCGGATTTACCTTTGACTTGTTGCGCGCGCGCCCGCGTCTCTATACCGAATCGAGTGACCTTTTTTCCGTCCGGAGAGAGAGAGAGAGAGAGAGAGAGAGAGAGAGGGTCTGAAAAGAATTTTTTTTCCTTGATCTGCATTCTTTTCGAGTTCTTCGTTTGCTTGTAAATGGTGTGAAGTATCAAAGCTGAAGTGGGGCTATTCTACAGGAATAGAGTGATTTAATATATATGTACACAATCTCTAGTAAAACGCTGAAAAAATTGCCACTTATTTTTTTCTAAATTTTATTTTTTATTAATTTTATTAAGTTTTATAGAATGGTATTACCGTGGTAGAAACTTAACGATAAATTAGCTAATTTCGTTATGAATTAGCTCATTTGTAACAAAATCAGCTAATTTATTGTTAAGTTTCTACCAGGGTAGCTTGTATATTATGTTATAAACAGAAAACAATTTTTATATCCGCCATATTCTAGCCGGAACATGCCGTAGAAGGCCAAAATCCATGAATTCCATTTTTTTCATTCACCGCAGACTTGAATCTCGGCATCGAAAAGCTCTCTGACAGGTATAGATTTGCTTTAAAAACATGTAGTTTCCAGATAAGTGTGGGGATTTCCAAACAATCGAGATTAAAAAAAGTTATAAACATTTTAAGAAGAATATATATAATTTTTTACATTTTTTAATTAATTTTTCTAATAAATTGTATCTAACTTTTTTGAATCTTAATTCTTTTTAAATCCTTACACTCACCTGGAAACTACATGTTTTTAAAGCAGATCTGGACCTGCTCTTCGATACCCAGATTCAACTAAAGTCTGCGGTGAATGAAAATAATGGAATTCATGGATTTTGGCCTTCGAACACATGTTGTACTCGGAATATGGCATATACAAAAATTGTTTAATGTTGATAACACTATTTATAAGCTAATACCATTATATAAAACATTATTTAAACAATGTCAAGTTAATGAAAAATTAAATTAAATTTTTCATCTTTTAACATTTCAACGGTGTATCAGTCCTCCAATAGGTTTACCCAAGATTAATTCAATCCCATTTAATTTATAGACACACACGCACAGACATCCCAGCTAGACAATACATCGTTCGCCCTCCGCGCGCTTTTGCCCAACGAGCTTCTCAAACCCCACGTATTACACGTCCAAGCTATAGTTACCGCAGCAGACTATCATCCAAAGGTGTTGGGATAGGCTCGTTAGCTTCTCGCGATCCACGCTTGCGATCTTCTCAAATTCGCGCGAATACCCCCACCCCCCCCCCCTCACCCCTCTCGCACCGCGCTAATAGCCATGTCGCGCAATAAACATTCGCACGGGTAGATCGTCCATATACACATACATAAATATATATATATATATAACGTAGCTAGTATATGTATATATATGTACTAGCTATACGTCGCGCTGTTTTATCTCTGTCGAGCCATCTATATATCCTGGGACACGGGAAAAAGCGCCGCCGCCGCCGCCGCCGACGCTGACACTTGTCGCGCGCCGGCGCATTATAAGAAGCCAAGGGCGCATGCCCGTGATTGGAAACCCGTCCCCGCGTGCGACTATATACATCGTCGTCGTCGTCTCTCGCGATCGCGGCTCTTCCTCGTCCTCCTCGATTTTTCCTCTCGACCGCCAGAGAGAAATAATAGTACAAGAGCGTTTTCTCTCGCTCTCACCTTATTATACTTTTCTTGCGCTTCTCTCTCCCTTTCCTCCCCCCCCCCCGCCACCCGCAATATGTATATATATAGTCGATCGCCAGCGCGCGAGCCGCGGGCTTTAATTGAATTACTCGCTCGGCGATTATGATGATTGGCGTTTCGTACACATATACGGAATTAATTATATACGCGAGAGAGCCAGTCCTCGCGCAAGAAACGAACGACTGCGCAAATATAGCATGTGTAATATCCGCGCCCTCTGCGTACGCGCGGAAAAAGAGGCCGCGAGACGCGGCGGTCTGAAATCGATTTGGGATTAACGATATATATATACGCATATATCCTCGTCGCAGCAGGACCCTCGAGCCCTTAAGGCCCGTCATCTCCGCGGCTATAATCTGCGGCGCGTAATTAGCAAGTCAAATTTCATCGCTAATAAATTAGTTCACCTCGCCGCGCGACTTTTTGCGCGCGCGCGCGCGCGGCTATATCGAGGGCTTTTATACACCGCGGCAAAGCTTTTTCAACAATGAGGACGATATATACACGTACACATACAGACACACGGACGTAAATAGCGATCGGCCCGCGAGCTAATTGCAATCTCTCTCTCTCGGCGTGTAATTTTTTTTTTCTCTCTCTCTCTTTTCCTCTCGATCCTTCCCAGCCTCGGCCGCGGCGCTTCTTTCTCACCCTAGATTCGGGACGAGCCGCGCGCACGCAGCATCCCTCTCGCGTCTCGCGTCCGTATATAGCCGAGAGACACGCTATATGTACGTTAATTAGCGGGAAAAACACGGCTGTTTAAAGCGGCCCCCCCCCCCACACCCCCCCGGAGAGAATGTATAGCACACAGGAGAACCTCCTCTCGCGATCGCGCGAAAACAGTCGTCCGTGTGTAATTTGCCGATGCAAATTATTGCCGAGAAGTCTCTCGCGGGAGCTCGGAAATCGGCCGCGCCGCGCGTGCAGTGTTGTTGTATTGACGAGAGCGGCTGAAAAATGCGCGCGCGGAGATCTGTATGTTTAGCGCTGTCTCTCGTGCGGCGGCTTTTATATACCGTTAATCGGATTTTCGTGTTGTCGAGGATTCGCGCGGGTTAAAGGCGCTTGGGAAATCGCTCGCGCGCGGGACGATTTATGGATGGCGAGAGAGAGAGTCGTCGCGGGAAGATATATTGGATGCGAGTACGAGTTTCAGGGGTATTATGCGGTTTAATTAAAAATTTTTGGCGAGTGAGTTATGCGTTGCAATGCTAATGCGACGATTTCGCGCGAATAATCGGAGGAGGTCTGGTGAATTCTTTCAATTTCTCAGTCTAAGCGAGTTGTTATTGCGAAGAAAACGTTAATTATATACCGGTCGAATGCGTGCGCTAGAGCCTCTTGCAAACGTACAGGCACTTGTTTGTATATAGTCTTATATAAATATCTTATTAGACCTCGCGTATAACAAGCTTTCTGCATATACATTTGCCATAATACGCGCTGTATAGCGTCGGATAAGTCTGACTTACTCAATGGCGATTATGGATAGAAATTAACTCTTTATAATTTATTTTGAAAACTAATCTCGATGAGCGATTGCGTCGTAAATATCACACTGTTTAACTATACAGAAAATTATCTAGAAGCATTCCTTCGATCAAGCCATAAATTATTCAATTAACACAAAAATATCGATTATTCATGTGAGGATACCGATGAATAAATTATCACACGTTCCAACCGAGAAATCGTTGTACCACACATCCCAAAATCAATCGAAAAACTACTCCCCCCTTCACCCAACGAATCGACCGCTCTCGCGCCCGATTTATCGGCGAACCGCATCGAACACGCGAACACACCGTGGCGGCGGCCTATCTATCTCTCTCTCTCTCTCGCAAGTGGTCCTGCAGTCGACGGGGGTGTCAATGCCCACGTCTATATATATATATATACGCCTGCTCTTTCAACGTGTTCGCGTCGCGCGCGCTGTCGATGCACACCGTACAATGCAGTTCTCGTCTCTCGTCTCTCTCTCGTCTCTCTCTCTAACTCTCGCGAGGCTGCAGCGGCGCATCGAGCTCGAGCTCCAGGAACAGCGAGGGCGATCGTGCTCTCGCCACACAGGAAGAGGCGACTACTACTATCCCCCTTATTACCCCTGCGCTGCTCCTAATGTCGTCCTCGCGAAGCTGCTGCTGCTGCTGCTGCAGCGAAACTAACCGGATGCGCCACCCAGGTGTCGTTCGGCGACACATGCGATGGATATAGCTCTCTCTGTCTCTAGGATCGTTAAGCCGAGTAATCTCCTTTTATTTCCCGGCCCCCCCTTTTCATTATGCTAAACCGTCATATTATTCTCAATAGTACATTCGTGCAGTTCTCCGTGTGTATAGGTATACACACGTATATAAAGTGTATACGGAGGATGCGCACACAGCGAGCTGTTGGCGCATACAGACGTACACTTTGGAGCAGTGTCCCTCTCTCTCTCTCTCTCTCTTTCTCTCCGTATCAGCGATGCACTTTGTGGAACGCCGAGATAGAATCTCTCGTCGAGTGCGCAGCCTCCGTGCAGTGGCGACTGCTGTGCAGTTTTCTCTCGCTCGGCCGTCTGTAGCTACCCTGTGTATACTATAGCGTATAGTGTGTACAGCGGAGAGAAAGAGAGAGAGAGAGAGACAGGAGTAGACGTGGACGAGGTTCAAGTTCGACTCGAGAGGCACGTATAGCTACTCCATCGGGCATCGCGAAAAAGCCTACTTCGGTCACGGATTCGCTCTTGCGCTACTGTGGCGATATATGCATACGTGTATACACACGCCAACTCGCGGGAGGTGATTGTACCGCAAACTACTGCTCTGGAGAGGAAGGCAGAGAGAGAGAGAGTCGCCTGTATACAATGGCTATAACGCTTGGTGCGGATAATTATGGATTTTGTCTCGTTGCATCGAATTAAGGTTTAGTGCACATACAGTACGCTTTTTCAAATTTCCCGCCAAAACGAAAACTGCGCGTTTTTCAAACTTTTCGCAACTAATCGCAGTACTCGGACGTATACACACCCTACGGGCGAATTCCCCTCTCGAGACGAATCCTGCGCAGTAGCGCCCGCGTATATAGCCGAGGGATGACGTTGCTACCGCGCGTACAATCTTTAACATCTATTTTCCGATGGCAATTTCCGCTGCCGACGCGCAGCTCCATACGCGTAATTGTACGCGCAACGGCGGCGGCGGCGGCGGCAGCGAGCAACGCGCATAAATGCAATATTCATAATAACGCCGCTGTCGACGATGATGGAAACAAGAAGAAGAAGCGAAGCTCGCGCTTGCGGAACGCGCAACAACGGCTGACAGTGCGCAGAGAGAGAGAGAGAGAGAGAGAGAGAGAGAGAGAGGCTTTACAGCACCGAAATTAATTAATTAAGGCTGCAACGGTGCGCGCGCTCTGTACATGCAGTAGTCTATTGTAGCTTCTTCTCGTCTCGCGCCGCGTAATAATATTTCCCCGGTGTACTTGTATACACACCTCTCGCACTTCCTGCGATATCGCTCTCCTCCTTCTCTCTCTCTCTCTCTCTCCTCTCTCTCTCTTCTTCGCTCGTCTATATCGCGTCTGCCATACAGTATATAATACGCGTATGTGTGCTCGCCGCGTGCATACTGCATATATATATATGTGTATATATATATATATATGTGTGTGTGTGTGTGGTGTGTGTGTGTGTGTGTGTATACAGTTCGAAAGGAAAAGAGACTTTTTTCCCATAGCCGAGCGTGCGAGGGGCTCGTAAAAGACTCGAGAGAGAGAGAGAGAGAGAGCGAGAGAGAGAGAGAGAGAGAGAGAGAGCGAGAGAGAAGCCAACTCAGAAGCCGAAGAGAGAACATAATTACGTCACCCGTGGACAGTCATCAAGATCGTAAAGTGGCATCCTAATGGCGGAACTCGTTAATCTCACGCGCGCGGGGGACTGTATACAGTGCCAGCTCCTCGTTTATTCTTCTTATTCGCCCTCCTCCTCCTCCTCCTCCTCCTCCGCGAAGGAAAATCCGCGATCGCGTCTCTCTCGCTCTTTTCCCTTCCTCGCCTCTTCCATTTCCTCCTCTCGTCGACTGATCTCTTTAGCCCAAGGTGTGTATTATACGCGGTGTATCCGGTATGTCGAGCGAAAATTGAATCGCGCTTAAGCGGCAATCGCATTGCGATTGGCCGAGTGTACATAAATAGCGGGTTCTTGTGTTTACGGAAGCGACGCGCGATTGTGCCGAGAGGCCGCGGGCCTCGATAAGGATCGACGCCGCAAGATTATTTTCGAGATTTTCTGCGGATCGCGCGGCCGACGATGTGTGGCTTCGATCGGGACGAGGCAATGATTTTTTTTTACATGGATGGTTCTCCGAGGATATATATATAGTGAGCGGCGGTCGGAAAATAAACCAATTTGCTGATGTAACGTTGTACAGTATTAAATGGAATTATAACAGGTGCAGACGGTATGGTTTCTTAACGTTCCTATCTTTGATAGCCTATATGAATAAAAAAAAATTAAATAATTAGCTTCTTTAACGGTACACAAAGTCAGAAGCAGATCAGTGAATTTTCCATCTGCCCCAGTACGCGCGTTACGGCACGAAATCCGACTGCACGATAAACTTTATTCAGACCTCCTCGATTCACTTTTCACGAAGAAAGCTATTTGCCAATTCAGGCAGCCGTCGCGATTGTATTAACTCATTGCACACATGCTGTACAGCTAAATAACTCAGGCAATCTATCGAGCGGTTACAATATATATAGCCATATCGCATCGCTCGAGCAACTTGATTTGCATGAAATTCGTATTGAAATATCGATGAAACCCGTATATATATACATATACCTATCGGAATCTCTCTCGGCGGAGCGAAACCATCGCGTTACATTTTCAGAGCTCGTCTTGCGAAAGCGTTGACCCCGCGCGCGCGCATCTCCTCTCGCCGATCAATATAATACAAGCGCGCGCGCGCGCGACTGCCGTAATTTTTTAATAGCCCGGCGCCCGCGGCGCAAAGTTCAACGACAGGATAAATCGTATGCATTATGTATACGTGTAGCAGCCGCGTATAACGTTATAACAGCCATATATATACCGCGTATATACAGTTCGAAGACGGGACGAGAGCTCGGAGGAAAATCGGTACGTGTACACTACACGGCGGTAACTATATGCGGAGCAAGAAAAGTAAGCGCATCGGCGGAAATGAAATAGCCCTCTCTGTCTCGCCTGCCGAGTATAGAATACCGATAGAGAGAGAGAGAGAGCGAGAGCTGCTCAGCCTAAGAGTCGAAAAAGACGAGCCGCAGTAACAGCGGCGTCGGGAAGGGACGGAGAAACGAGATGGACATTGGCAATGCGGGAAGCTAATTATCGAGCGTGTAACATAATTAACTGTCCCGGGAGCTGCTGCGGGGGGCGTCTCGCGCTCTTCTCTGTGTGTATATGTGTACACAAGCCAACCGGGCAGTATATACGGGAGGCAGCGGCGCAGTCCCTTTCCGAGGCGCGATCGAAAACGTTTACCGTTAAGACAACCTGGCCGCAGTAATGGAGATTCGTTCGCGGATAAAGTAGCCTCTCTCTCTCTCTCTCTCTCTCGCTGGCTCTCTTCTCCTCCGCTACACTGGCTACATATACACCCGTAAAGTATGCAGCACGAGAGGGACTTCAATCACGTTCGCGCCCGAGATACTGTCGCCCCTATCTATATGTATGCGCACGGCGCGCACGTACACACCTATATATATAATGTGTGTGTGTGTGTGTGTGATATAGGTGTACACGAGTGGATAGGCTTCTTGAAATCGACGAGACGAGTTGTGGAAAAGTTGATTTTTCACCTTTGTGCGCGTAAGAGGGAAAAGCGCGAGTTTTATATATATACGAGTTCTTTTGTTTCGTTCGTCAAAAGTTTTCCGTTAGTATATAGGTTGATGTACTTAAAAGTTTGACGTTTGAAGATAGATCGAACGATTTCGGGAGAAAAAGTGTATATATAGCGCTTTTTCGAACCACAAAGAAAATTTGTTACCGCCTCCAAGCCGTCGAATCAGCTTGAATTTATATAGAAAATTACTTCGTCAACTATGTCCCACGACTTTCCGCACATCCTATACGCAGTCGATCAAAGCGAAAAATTAATATCTCTGAATTTCAATTCTCGACTCGCTCGCACCACGCGTCTCGTTATCTATACATCTCTCTTCCGATCCCCGATTTGACCGAGGATAAACCGCGGCCTTCGTCGTCATATATATATTATATATATATATATATGTATAATATTGCACACACGCGCTTACATACCAATTACATACTCACGTGACGGAACCCGCGCGGCCCGTCGCGAATTTCGCGCTATTCACGCGCGCTCCTCTCGAAGAAGATATCCGCGAGTTGTGCAACTCTCCTGCGGCCGCGCGTGTGTGTATATAGTTAATAAAGTGTGTCGCGCGCTCCCCCCCAAGGCTTTTCCCACAATTGTTCACCGGCGCGGACGTCTGCACGTAAACGCGATTAGTACGAAAAAATCCTTGCAGGTATTGTATAGATATGTGTGTGGATTATAGACGGACGATATATCGCGCGCGTGTTTGCGGCTATATAATCGAATTCCGCCCGTGTGCACAGTTTAACGTATGTATTATCCGTTACGTGCAAGTATGTGTATTTATTATATATAGGAATATTGTGGCGCGCTAATTCAATTTCGATGATACAGCGTACATTATACTCCTGCACCGCACATCTTTCCGCAGTCACGTATACGTAAAGAGCAATCTCGCGGATCTCCTCTAAATACACATATATATCTGTGTCTATGCGCGTGTGTGCAATGTTGGGGGGTGTTCCGATCCTTCGCGCGAATTATATTCGTAATCCAAGCGGCAGCTCGCTCGGCTCGGCCGTCGGTCTGTTATACATAGATATACATATAGTACAGCGCGCGTGTAAGTAGTGTTATACATGGCAAACTGACAGTCATTCGCGAGAAGCGAACTGTACTTTTCGCGCTATTGTCTTTGCGACGACGACGTGTGAACGCACATTTAATTTCCATGACCTCTGCGCTCGCGCGAGTAAGCGAGCGAGCGTCATACGGTACCCCGGGCTTTCCCAGAACTCCCTGCCGCGTGCGCCTATATGTGTCTCCGCGCATATATAGGCGCTATGCGCATAGTACACATACAATACATACATATATATAATATATATATAGATATATATATGTATGTATGCGTTTGAATATGTATATATGCATATATAATGCAGGCTATAATCGAGCGAACGGTCTCCCTTCTGTAATACACGCGTGCACCTATATGTATATGCGTGTAGGCCTATAACGCAGTGCACTAATTCCCGATTCAGCGCTTTCATAACTAATTGGACGCAATTAATCGAGTGCCGGGTATAAGCGGGCGAGGGGTACGCGGGGAGGCGGGGGGGGGGGGGGTATTATACATTCGATTTTCGATGCGCAGACTCGCTCCGCGCGCTTGTAATTAAAACATGTGTCGGATTTTAATTGCGAGCGCGTGCACGCACGCTTGTACCTATATATACATACGCATACGTGTTTATCTTCATATATTCATCGCGTATAACTGTTCTCTCTTCGCTCGGCTCATCCGCTATTGTCTTCTCTCTATCTCTATATCTTTCTCTCTCTCTCTCTCTTTCTTTCTCGTTTAGGCGTCACGAATAATTACCAACTATCATATGTGTATACGAGATTTTACCCCCACTCTTGACAGGTAATCTGAAACCACGTAGCTGTATAAGCTATGGGCAATCGTGCTCGCCGATTTCTCGCTGATGGGGAACGCGTTCTCCAGTTGGAAAAAAAAGCCGTGAATTGAAAATAGAAGTGTTGAATTGATTCGCGATGATCTGATCTATTTTTCAGAAGGGCAAATAACAATTGGTCCCAGTCAAAACAAGCGTTATTATTGTTGTGATATGGATTAACTAGTCATTCACAACAAACAAGGCTTTCCTCCCACATTTGCGAAATTTGCATATTTCTGATGAAACAATGGCGAGGATTAATATAATAACAACTAAAAACAATCTCCTCTATATCTAACGAGAAAAAATGTGTCACACACTGGAGCGATCAATATACGCGCGATATACTCGGAATCGATAGTTCCGCAGGAGCGCAGCGATTTAAAATTGAAACTTATAAAAAACAAAAATCTTCTCGCAACGCTCGCGCCACACACCGCGCAGAATAATAATTCCACCTGTGCGATCATTGAAAAATAACTTTTCATTTCCTACGGACTCGCCAAGGTGTCCGGAAATCTCGCGAAGCGCTCCGCAGCGCAGAAAGTTCAAGGCGCGCTGATCTTCCCGCGGCGATATCAGCACGAGCCACCGCCGCCGCCGCCGCCGCCGTAACCGCCAGAGCGACGTATCAGCCCATATAGTCCGGCATTACATTTATCAGTCTTGGTCCCCCGACTCGGCTGCGTTGAGTTACAAGTTTACCTCCGTATACCCACTCGCGCATACGTATACGTACTGTACACATAGCTCGAAACTGGCCTTTCTCCGCGCGGAATACACGTGTGCGCGCATACGCGGATCGCAGGTTATATATATATGTATATACGTGAAATCCAAAAGCCGGCCGGTTAGTGGAACGTGTTTCGACCCAGATAAAGGATAGATCGCCGATATAGCCGAGAGACGCGAAGACGGCTGCCGCTGCCGCGAGCTTGACCGAGGCCTAGATAATGCGAGCGAGCGAGTCAGCTGTGGGACGTACGACGTTGTGTATACCTATATACGTATATATATATATATATACACACAGATAAAACGACGATTCGCGGGATGTAATTAGTCGTTAAAGCGCATACTTCGGGTACACGTTCCCATCGGGGATTTGAAGAATTTTCTTCGAAAGAGACGTACGGCGTGCAGGTGTATATATATACATACAACGAGAGCCGCATGTACTCGTGTAATACACTATGCACTGCACTCGCGAGGGAAGTCGTTATTTTCACTTGCGCGCGCGCGCTGCGCTATAGCGCCAAGGCCTGAATTTCAATGAAGACACTTGCCGAGAGTCCTGCGGAGAGTCATCTAAATGTATTTGTTCGGAACCGACTATGGCATTCCGACGACGGCGACGAGGCGTTCGCACCTTCGCGACGACGTTATTCTTGATCGATATATATATAAGATTATAGGGTTATAGAGTTATAGGTAAGTTTTTTTTATAATTATTACGGTATAGTTTAAAATATTTATTGTTATGTATAAAATATTGCAAAATCATAGTTTATTTTCATTTTTTTTGTATAAATTAGTGTATACAATGAATATATGTGGCATCTTACCCGCAGGTATGGGGAAGATGCCACTTTTGCTTCATTATCCTAAAATATCATTTATTCATAATCAAATCAAGTTTTTTTGAAAAATATTGTATGCATTATGCAGATATTTGTATGCTACTTAAAATCAAATAGTCAAAGTTATGATATGCATTATACGTTTAAATTTTTCATTCATTTTTTCCTTAGGTGTGACAACTTCCCCCGGTCTACCCTATATATATATATATATATATATATATATATATATATAATTTAACCAATTTTATCAATTACGTAAATTTTTTTATAATCATTTCAATCATTAAAAAAATGATAAGGTTAGTGAAATGCTTCGATATAGCAAAAAAACTAAATTTTTTCATATATGAACGGATATAATGATTTTTTACAGAGAAACCAAGGCCTCTGACATTCTGGGTCTTTCGCAGACTTTTTTGAATTGAAATAAGGTATCTTCATGAATTTTTTGGTTATGATCCGGATGATCGAACTTTCCTAAAACTTGATTTTAAGACTTAAATGACTTATAACTTTCTTAAAACATATATACGACATCAAAAATATTTTTTTTGAATAGTTTAGAAAATTTGCAGAAAAAAATGTTATATATCTCTATAGTGAAAAATGCTTCCCTGAGGATCTACAAATTAATGAAAGTAGCCAGAAAAAGCAAAAAAACATGATTTCATCAACTTTGACCCTCTGTAACTCGAAGATACTTGATGCAAAAAATCTGAAAAAATTCAGGGATACTCATATGTCTCTTAGGAACATTTTAAAAATTTTTTTCGATTGGGTCAAAAAATCGACCGCTCGATTTGTCAGAGAACCACCCATATATATATAAAAAAATCAGCTCTTTGGGGGTTTCGGAAGGCGCGATTCCGTGAAAAACAGCAGTGTACATGATCGGAATTCGCTGCGAACGTCGTCGCGGCGCGAGGAGGCGACGCTTGCGCCTCTCCGCCTCGGCCGCGGATAACGTCTAATCTCCGCAGCGAGATCTGACGTTAAGCAATGAGCTCGCATTAGCCCCGGTAATCATCCGCCGGGCGATGAGCAAGCGAAAAGCACACACTGTATAATAATGCAGTAAACAAGTGTAAAATACGTAACGAGTCTGCGGAGAGCTGCCGAGTCGACCGAGTGTGTACACTATATAACGCACACCTACACATATATATATATATATATATAAGTATAGACACTCGTGCGGAGAAGAGCGAGTTAGAAAACGCGGTGTATAGACGGGCGATAAATCTCGGTCAGAGCTCGGTCCGCGAGAGTCTTTTTCTCTCTGTCTCTCTCTCTCTTTCTCCTTTTCTTCTTTCTGGGCCAGAGCGTTCGTAAAAAAAAAGATTCGCGGCGTTGAAAGGCGCATCGCGCGCGCACGTGGGGCATTTCCGTTTTCACTTGCGGCCGACATCGAGATCGATTTCGGCGGAGAGAGAGAGAGAGAGAGAGAGAGAAAGAGACGAGTGCAGTGCACACTACGCTCCCCGCGATTTTCAGCGAAGGTCGTGGGAAGAGATCGAGTTTTCCCTCTGGAATTTTGATATCTATATACTCTCTACGCGGATATATATATAATATATATATAGATATATATCGTGTACGCAATCGCGCGGTCTACGATTTTTTCCGGCCGTCTTTTTCTCGATTGATATAGTTATATACCTATATATATAACGTGTGCGCTGACTGCGTGTTTTGACGGATGCGTCCGCCGCCGTCGCGGGGGGAAAAAATTGGCGCATCTCCTCCGTAGCGACCGCGAGGGAAACCGATCGCGAAAAATCAAGCTTACGTAAAAGCCAGAGGCAGTTGGTAATACGCTTGGATACAGTGTAGTCGTGCACGTGTAGGCAGGTGTAATGAGGGAATTTTACGCTTTCGAAGGAATATTTTTTTTTTCTGCCTCGTCACGGTGTAACGTTACGGAGATTAAAATTCACGCGCTTATGAGATTGTATTATTGTGTTATTATAATTTTGCGATTGAATTATTTAAGAATTAATTTAAATATTTTAATTGTTCCGTTATCGATATTATTTAATCTTGACATTGTTGCATCTCATAAGTGGCGCAAATGTCTTGTCTTGAGTTTGAAAACTGCAAAAGTCACCTCGACGCAGTACCACCAAAAATAGTAAGCTTTACCACTCAGATTCGCGTATGAGATACCGATCATAAAGATGACTACACACTGTAAATTTTATTATCCCTACGCAGTATATCTATGTGTATATAAATAAAAAAAGAAATTGCCTGGAATGTTCCATCTCTCTGTGCTTGCATACCAGTGGCACAGACATTTCTTTTCCTTTCAAAACAAAACTTTATCGCTTATTTATATCTCCATCTTTTCTTTTCAACGGCTCGGCTATGCGTCTCGCGCGCGGAATATATATTAATTTTCGATGGTATTCCAGCAACGCGATCGAGATCACTCATTCCCTGTAGGAAGTTCCTGTCGCACAGTTTCTGACGATCGAGCTTACGTTTTAATTGAACTATTACATTTTTGTCACGCTTTCGTCGGAGGATTTTGACACTTTCATCGCGTACATTACAGACGTGACGTTGGAAACCATACGTAATACAATTTTTGTATAATTAACAAAATTGCAATAAATTGTTAGAAGCATTGCACTGAATTAAACTTTCTACCGACCCAACCGCATTCCCTGCTAAAATCCGGCAAACTCTATAAACGAGTCAAACTTAACAGTATATACACACACACATATATATATATATAACGCAAACCGCCGCCGCGACACAAAGCGCCGGAAAGTTCCACGCCCTTCGTCATCGGGCTAATTAGGTGATTAGCCCTTCTCTCTATACATATATACAAGCCTTTCTCTCTATCTCTCTCTCTGTCTCGCGTCCTCCGCGTCTTTTTCCTCGGCTGTAACACGCGCGCGCGGCTAATCCCCGACGCGCCCGGCTAACTCGGCTAATTGAGCCGATGATTTTTCCACCTTACCCCGAGAGAGCGAGAGAGAGAGAGAGAGAGAATTCCGACATTTCCTCGTATATACATGTATATATATATATATATATATTTATACAATACATATATATATATATATATATATATATATATATATACACGCGGCGGGATTCCCAAGGGTCCGATTCGCTCGAGCGCGCGCTCTACTCCGCAGAGGCTGCGCCGAGAGCGCGCCAATTGAAATTCCCCCGATCGGCGCCCGATTTTTTATCGCGCGCGCGCGCGCGCGAGCCCGGCTTTTACGGCGCGTCCTGCGTGATTTATGCGCCTCGCGGATTCCACTTTTTTGTATATATACACACGATGCACTGCACTCTCGCGCACCGCGGAGAGAAAGAAAACGTGTTTAAACGTGCGCTGACGCGCGATTTCCTCGCGTATGTATATCTATATATACCTATATATAAGCACACGCGTAAATGCGCGCTCTAAGCCGATAAGCGCGCGGCGATATATCGAGGATGTGTATTTTCTAATTATAACGATCGACGGCGGCGGCAGCAGCAGCAGCAGACTTGCGGCGGGTCGCCTCGAGTTTCAGAGTCGCGATCGGGAAATAACAAGAGGAGAATCTGCCCGATGTGGTTTTCATCGCATCCCATACATATAACATATATATATATATGTGTACGTGTGTATATTGTATATATACCTATATATATACGTGGGCCGGGAGAGGCGACGAGGAGAAAAAAGAAGCTTCTCTCTCTCTCTCTCTCTCCCGATATCGGTATTGAATTATCGACTATATAGATACAGCTTCGCGCAGCCGCGGCGGGCAATCGGCGCTCGCGCGCGCTATCCGATCGCGCTCCCGCGGCAAACCGGAATAGAATCCTCGCGCTGACAGCCGCATGCGCGACTTCTATTCCCTGCGTATATTATGAAAGGTATTTGTACACGAACGCGCGTATTGCACAAAGACACATATACGAAGCCAGTAGACTGTTATATCCGCTAAAGCGTTCGATTAAGGCTTATATATTATATGTATATATATACGCACACGAGCGCGCTTTCATTGCGGCGCGAGAGCGAGGAGGAGGACGACGAAAGAATTATGATTTTGTCGTGTGCACAGCGTATACGCAGCGCACACGGGAGACAGAAAGAGAGAAAGAAAGATAGAGAGGGAGAAAGGGCTATCGGTGAAAGATCGCCGGTGTATATTATACGAGCCCGAATAAATACACGTATATACGGGGGGCTCGCGGGGAATGCCGCGCGGACACATCGAGCTAAGCGGCGGGTATAATTCACGCGTATCTGCGCGAATCAGCCGCTCGCCGCAGCGAGAGAGAGAGAGAGAAAGAGAGATTTATATTCGGCTCGCGCGTGGAGAGAGAGAGAGAGAGACCCTCGAAAGGTGTTTTCAATGCTCCTCCGTATACATACACGTATATATACGTGTGTACGCGTACGTGCGCAGGTAGACGGCGCGGGTCAATCGGATGCGATAACGCGCGTAATTTGCCCGAGTAAAACGAGCGCGAAAAATTCCTCGGGATTGAGTCGTCGCCGGCCGCCGGCGCGACTTATTGACCCGTTTTCCTCGCGACGTGTCCCCTTTGTACGCTTATATATACGTGATAAACGTATCTTACGTGTAATACACTACGTACACGCATATATATACAGCGCGCTCGTATATATATTGAGCCGTTTCTCGATATACACACGCGCGCCGCATCTTACGCGTATATAATAATAATCGGTGAAATAATCGGCTGCTGCTGCTGCTGCTGCGCGCGGCGGCTCATTGTGTTATTAATTAAGAGTGATTTATTCCACGCGCGCATGTATAATACCGTCTATCTCTCTCTCTCTACCCGCGAGAGAGCCGGGGTGAAATTAGCCTCTCTCGCATCTCTGATTTATGCGGCGATTGTTGCGCGCGCAGAGTTACGCGGCTATAATTGCTCGTCGCTTCGGAACTCGCCGCGCGGCTATACCTGTATATAGAGGATATATGGCTAATTCCCTATTCCGACTTTTAACGTCCCTCGCTCAGCCCGTCGCCGTCGTCCGTCAGGCCGCGCCGAGTGTATTGGACGTCCGAGGCCTGTTAAAGGTACGCTTCTCTCCGCGCGACAGATATTCGATATACACAGGTATATATAGCATATACCCTATGTGTGTGTAAATATATACACATATATCGCATACCTTTTTAGAACGTTGACGGACGACAGGTGAGGAGCGGAAACTCGCGGGCTGATTCGATTGTCGGAATCGATTTTCGCGGCTGTATACACATAGCCGAGCGCCATACAAGCGAAGTGTAATGTGTCTACGTGTGAGTATTATATGCAGCTCCCGCCAGTATATCGAGCGAGATCCTGCTTTTAGAAGCGGGTCAACAAACCTATATATATACAGGTGAGTGTGTGTGTGTGTGCGCGCGCGCGCGCTCCGTGTTACACACGACGCTTTTTTGCGCCGGCTCATTAGCTATGCGGGCGTTACACGCGCGCGCGCGCTACTCTCGACGAATATCGAGCGAGAAAAAAGGAGAAGAACACCGATTGGAGATTATCGGTAGATTATTGTTATTATATTTTAATTGAGGTCCGAGAGAGAGAGAGGAGCTCTTTTTTCGGCTGTATATAACGGTCGTTCGCTTGTATATATATATATATATATATATATTGTGTGTGTGTGTGTGTGTGGCTAATGAGCCTCTCTCGCGGCTATTATTAGTTTTGCAGGAATATCCGGCAAATTTATTGTTATACATATACGTATACACAGCGCACAAAGTCGCGCAGCGGCATCAGCGGCGGGTATATCGTCCGATCGAGGGACGAGCCGGCGACGCGGCGCGGCTCCCTTGCGTGTCTCAAATTAAATTTGCCGCGGCTCGCGCGCGCATACGCGCAAGGGCGGCGGGACGACGAAAAAGAGGAAAAAAAAATTTTTTTTTTTCTATACGGCTCTGAAGCGCTCGCGCCGCCGTTAAACAGTCCGGGACAAGCTATAACTCTATATACATATACACTGCACCGATGAAGTTCGGCGGCTCGAGAGGAGCTGAGTGTAATATATAGCGTAGTAGGCTCTTAACGAGTAATTTTACGCGGCGCGATGAAAATTAGCTTTGAGCGCGAGCGAGCGAGAGCGGCAGCTTCGAAAAACGAGGCCAATTACAAGGGTGGCACATGCATTATACGCGAGAGCGCCGGGGCGAAAGAGAGCAAAGAGAGGAAGGGAGAGAGAAAAAAAAAATAGCGCGGGAGGCCTTTGTGCGGAGAAGGCTCTTTGAGCCGCGAGAGAGAGAGAGAGAGCAGTGTCATTTTATGTTCTCTCTATCTCTCTCTCAAAGCGGCCGATATTGGCCTTTGTCGCGCGGGGGGGATTTTTCTTTTTTAATCGAAAAGGAAATTGCTCGTGGCCCCCTTTTCCTCTCTGCTCTTTCTCTCTTGAATGGAGATTCGCTGCATACACACAGCCGATGATATTCTGGGATAGGTATGTATACACGACACTCCGACGTTCGTCCGCCTGAAAGAGTCGACGACTGTTGTTTTAAAAAAAAAAAGAAAAAAATTGCGCTTTATTCGACTCTGCGGCTTTCACAGGTGCTTCGTAACAGAAAACTCATTATATACTTTTACGTTTAACGAAAAAAAACCATATCACGCTAGTCCGAAGAATGGATATCGTAAAAGCTTCTTTTTTATACCGAATTTCACACCATTACGCTCTATATCGACGCCTACATCGCCAAAAAAAAAAAAAAAAAAAAAAAACAGGAATCTCTCGCCGTCTCACCTCGCGATCGAATCTTCTCTCGGCCCGTCGCCGAAAACGCGCGATAGTCCGGCTGCAAAGGCCGCCCACATATATATACGCGCGCCCGATCTCCGGACGGAAAAAAGGCGGGCGGCTCTCGGAAGGAAGAGAGCAGCAGCAGCGGCCGCGGCGAAAAAAAACGTTTTTCACCGTTAGCGCGCGCATATAAGGCGCTGCTCGCTCGCGCGCTCCGCGGTGTGAAAGTAAAAAAAAAGCGGGGAAAAAAGTAAAATTGGTTTGTGAGACAACCGTTAGAGCGCAAAGTTGCTCGTTCCGAATTCCGTGCGACTCGACTCCCAATAAAGATTCTATATACTATAATACTCAACGCAACGATTCGCCACGCGGCTATTGGCCTCGATAGCGCAGCAGCAGCAGCAGCAGCAACCTGCAGTAGCAGCAGCAACACGCGTGTGCCGTTCCAATTTCGTGTCCTCTGTGTGTGCATACACGTCTCGTGTATATGAGCGAATCTTTTTGAAAAAAAAAAAAAAAAAAAAAAATTGAAAACAACAATAGTTCCCTCGTTATGGATCTGGCGACAGTTCGGGCGTGAAGGAGACGGACTGCGGTAGCAGAGCTGTGACTTGATGGAAAGTTCGATTCGGTCGAAAGTTGCGAGAATTTCATATCATTAGGATAATTTTTCTTTTTTTTTTGTGATTTTCGAAAATCAAACCATTTCTCGGCGTACCATCCTGTTAAATCGATTTTTTACAGAACTCGCGGCAAATGGACCTGCGAAATTAAAGAATCTCTCGGCTTCACCCGAAAATTTAGCCGACGAAACGTCAAAAAGCCAAGTGCGCCAAGGTACCCTTGACTTTCGTCCCTATACGCCTCTCCCAACAGCCCGGGACCTATAATGAACAAAATAAAAGAATCGTCCGGAAGACGCGCTTCCTCTCTCTCTCTCTTTTTCTCAAAAAAGCCAAATACCCTCGAATCCTCTAAACTCCTCGACTCTAAAAAAGGATTTAACCGTGTATATACATATAGACAGAAACACACACGCGCGCAAAGCGACTGGCTCGCGTTTTCGCCTTTTGTGCTCTCCTCGAACGAGAGAAAGAAAGAGAGAGAGAGAGAGAGAGAGAAGGAAAAAACCGGCTACTCTTTCTCTTTCTTATATTATTATCCTACCCGTCGATTCGCCTTCTTTCTTCCTCTCTCTCTCTCTCTCTCTTTCTCTCTCTCTCGCTCTTCTCTATGCGCGCGTTGCGACTGTTGCCGGGGCGATGCACGCGTCGCTTTTTGCGTCCACGAGTAATGAACTTGACTTTGTTTTTGCGCCCCGGCCTGCGAAGCTATATCCCTCTCGCTCGCTCTCCACCTATCCCCGGTGTGTATTGGGTTTCGGGCAAAAATGCCAAGGAGAAGAGGCTGCTGCTGCCGCTGCTGCTGCTCTGCGGGCTTTTTTCGCGAGCGCAGGTACGAAATGCGCGCAAGGGATTCGTTACGCCTCTCGCGGCTGAAAATCGATCCCTCGTTCTTTGGATCGGCTTTCAGCGCGCGATCAGCGCTTCCGAGAAGATTTTAAATCGACGTGTTTGCGGAATCGGTGTGTACTATACGCGGTTATGTATATATATACGAGCCATAGGCGAGTTATGTGCGCTGTAGTGCCGATTGATTTTGCTCATTGGAGAATCGTCGGACTCGAGCCCGTGTAGACGCAGAGTATAACGATCGCATCGTAATCGTTGACTTCTTCGTCTTTTTCTTATCGTATACTATACGTACAGCGCACTTGCTCGTGTCCGCCGTGTATTAAACTTGCGACACAGGCGAGAAGCAGGAAAACTTAAATGACCAATTCTCGTAGAAAAATGCACTTTTCGGGGGTCCAGAAATCGAAATTTTATTGTTAAAAGCTAGAGGTTTCGGACCGACGAGACTTTCTTCTGTAAGCCAAAAGATAGTCAAAAGTGCAGAGGAACATGGGAAAAGTTACTAGTAGCCATATTTCTGAGCCATTTTACGTTTCTTTTACAAAAAATTAATGCGTCGAAATACTGGAATAATGACAACTACGAATGTTTCCGAGGTACAAATAAAATTTCAAATTACACCACAATCAATTACAACAACCGAGCTTTGATTTTAAAAGATGTCTAGATTCGATGCTCTGATCAAAAGTTATGTGCGTTTGCCAAAAAAAAAACTAACTAAAAATCCGTATAGCTGATTTTCATTTTTTCCATATTCCTCCCCACGTTCAATTCTAACGTTCCATGCTTTCCATATTCTTCTGCATTTTTCACTATCTATCGGCTAACAGAAGAAAGTCTGATCCGTCCGCAACCTCTAGCTTTAAAAAAAAATTTTCCATTTCCGAACCCCCGAAAAGTGCAATTTCTCTACGAGAACTGGTCACCCATACGCAACAGCCGCGAGAGCGACGGAGAACGAAAATCGGACGGTCAGCTCCTCTCCGGGTTTTTTTTTTCCTCCTTTTCGAATGCCAGCCGCGCTCGCGCGCGCGCGCGTATATACAGCCTCGTTGCTAGATACATGCGAAATTCGGGCGAAATTCGAGGCGGAGCGAGAAAGGAGTGCACGTGCCGAGCACTGAAATTCTCCGCATACGCGTATACCCGCGATATTGCGCTGTATGGTGCGTATACGAGTGTAATGCCGATTACCGATCACGCGCCACCGTCGCCGATGACAAGATCGGAATATGCGATCGGTATTACAACGGCCGCGGACGGGCCGCTCGCTGGCTCTCGCGTTACATACGCTCTGGCCGACATTTCGCGAATTGTCCGCACCGCTGCAGACGAGTTTAAACCAAAGAGAGAGAGAGAGAGAGAGAGAGAGAGAGAGAGAGAGAGAAAGCGAAGAATTCGCACGAGGAGCTATGCTCGCTCGGCCTTAGTCACCTCGCGCGCGCGTAGTGTGTGTCCGCCTGCGTGTGACTTGTGAGTTTTAGAGAAATAAGAAGAGAGAGAGAGAAAGAGCTCGGGTTTTAGCGGTGTGCCCTCCCCTCGAGAGGAGGGTTGGGTTGCGCAGCTTTAAATCTGTTGGTTCGGCGCTTGATGGTCGGGTGCGATTTACGATTATGCGATAATGACGGCTCTCCCGAAGTCTATTACCTTCGACAAGTGCAGCGTCGGGAGCCTTTACGCGGAGAGAGGAGATCCGGTGGGCTGAAACTTGGGAGTGCAATACAAGGGAGAAAATACTCCCTCCGACGGGGGGGCGATATTTTTCGGAGTTATGGGAGGGCCCGTGCAATAAATGTCCCGATTCGCCGGATTTCTCAGGCTCTCTATCTCTCGAGAGAGCCGAAGAAGTCGCGAGCGCTCTTAGCCCGATAATTCGAGAAAACGAGGAAAACATGAATTAAAATTTCAGAGGATCGCGGAGGGATGGGATTTTTCTCGATCGGCGAGCGACGGTCTTCCCGATTCTCGAGAAAATTCGCCGAGCAGGGACGAGGATCTCCGCAGGATTGGCGCAAGATTTCGGAGTCGAGTTGTATACTCGGGAAATCGCCCTGTACATCGTAATCCTTCCTATATACCCCCTACGCGAATTATCGCTCGCGAGAAATAATCGTCCAGCCCCTCCGTCGGCCGTGAAACTTGGGCACACTCTGTCGGAGGGAAAAAAATTCGCACCGAGAGTCCTTGATATACAGAATTATGTGACACGCGATTGCCGCAGCCGCTACTCGCACACTGCACACTTTTGCCGTATACTCGTCAACGTCACACTTTTGTTCTCCAACCCTTTATCCGCACAGAGAGATGACACTAATTTTTTTTTTTTTTTTGTTTAAGCGTCCCTTACCTTATTCTCAGCTGAACTTTGTCGTGGCAAAAATCGCGGCTTCTCTCACTCCCGGCTGCCTTTCGCGTTCCCCGCGAAAATCCCGCGAGTTTTCGCTTCTCCGTTTCCTTTGCCCTCTCGCTTATCCGGCAGGTCGACAAAAAAAAACTGTCTCTTCACTCAACTCCGCGGATTCTCGGCCCCTCAGAGTCTCTCTCACTGGGTCTCCGTCCCTCTCGGCGGGTCTCGCTGTGCAGACAGCGCGAGCGCAGAGAGCTCGGAGAAAATCAAAGAGTCCGCCCGTGTAATCCGGCGCACAGTAGTCGCTTCTCCTCGAAGGGCTCGATTCGCCGAGCGTACAAGCACTGATCCTCTCCTTCGTTCCACCAGTAGCGTACAAGTATTACTCGAGCTGTCTCGCTCGCAGAGTCGATCTCGAGCGCGGCGTTCGAGGGAAAAGTGCGAAAAATGAAAAAAAATCCTCTCTCGCGTCGTCAGCGCGTACTCGCGTGCGCGTCCCCGTCTGTCTCCGCGTGCGTGTGCGTGTGTGTGAGACACGCGCGGTCGGCGTTTTCACGGCGCGTCTCTCGTCCGTCTCGAGGCTCTTTTCACACGCCGGCGCGCCGCATACAAGTCAACTACTCGTGCGCCGCCGGGCCACGGTACCTTAAATACCTTGCGCTCGGCACTGCGCGCGCCGCGCGCGGCCCCTCTACCGCTCGCGCCGCCGCCGCCGCCGCCGCCGTTTGGCGGGGGAGAGACGCACACATACACAGCAGCAGCAGCAGCAGCGAGAGAAGAAGCTGCCGCTGCCGTCGAGGCTCTCCTTCTCTTCCCTGCAGCCCATCCTTCGTCCTGCGCCTGCTCCGCATAGCCTTCGGCGGAGCCGTAGCGCGTGTGTACTTGTGTGTGTGTGTGTGTGTGCAGAGACGAACGCGTATACAGAGGGGAGGGGGTGGGTAGAGGGGGAGAGATTCGCGCGACGCCGGCCGTCGCGACGTCGAGGATGAGATGCTGCGCGAGAGATGAGAGAGAGAGAGAGAGAGAGGAGCTGCGCCCGCGAGGAGAGGAAGCAGAAAAGGATTCGCGGCGCGCATGCGCGCGATTGCGTACCCCTCCTGGGATGCGCGATCCTCTAGTCGGTGCTGCTGCCGCGGCTCTCGAGTCGTCGCCGACACCGGCGATCAGTCGAGGCTCGGAGGCTATGCGATGCATCGTGTGCACCGCGACTTTTCTGCTCCTGCACTGCCGATTCTTCGTTGGTGTTTCGCTGCGTATATGGATATGAGATTCGGCGGGATTTTTCCTGCGGAAATTCGTATACTGCTGGGTCGCGATGGAAGCTTTGGGTCCTGGAAAGACTGCTTATAGTTCGCTTTCGTAATGAGAGGAGAACAACGTCGAATGGGAGATTGTTACGAAATGCAATTTCGCAGAAGTAGCTTTATCCTGTAATCCCTTATTTACTTGATCCCTTCGTCCTATAGCTTCTGTTAACTTTATACGGCGAATCTTACTCCGGATTGTTCTCCTTGATTTGGAGTTTTCATGAATTACATTCGTTTCTCAGATAATCCACGACGTCGTAAAAATGGTTAATTTTTTGCACACGAGTCGTTAATAAACTATTTTGAAAGAATTCTTCGCACGTCAAATTGCAAGGATTTGACGAAATCGACGTTCTAATTATTAATAATTAGATAATAAGTGCTTAGAACAATTATTAACACGGGTTAATCGCAACAGTGACCACTTCATCATCGACTACACTTACACGCGCACGTTGAAATTATCCAACCTTGACTTTCCATCTCGATTACAAAATTTCGACTCAATAGCAGCATCTGCAACGAACCATCGCTATATACATCCTCGCGCCAAGCGGCGTTAAATCTTCGTAATAGGCGCATTCCTCGCTCGCGTCCGAATAGAAAAATTGGAAATGGGGACCCCTCCGCGCGGGGGGGGGAATCGCTTTGGGAATTGTTTTCTCTCGTTCCCTATATACCTACAACCCATATACCTTTTCGGAAGCTTCGCTCTTCACCATTGTTTTTCCTCTGTGTATATATACGCGCTTGCTGCGATTCCGCATCGGCGTATATGCATACCTATGTATATTCACGCAATGTACATCGGGCCGTAGAGCGCTTTACGCCGCTGGGCAGCTCTTTTTCATACAAATACATATATATAAATGTACAGGCGCGGCGAATATACATGTGCGCTCGATTGGCTGAAATAGCGTTCTGGAGACGGTTTTCATTGTGCGCGAGGGGGGCAATTAAAATCAATCCGCGCGCGGCCGTTATACAACTGCCGCGAGAGAGTTTCCAGTTCTCCGCGTGTATATACATGTACAGATACCTGTACGCTGAACGACGGCGCGGTTGGGGTAATCGAACGAGCCAGAAAGAGAGATGCGCTCCGCTCTGCGGTTCGTGAAAAAAAGTCATTATACGCCGGGCTTACGGGAACAATGACTGTATATACAGCATTTTTTTATTTCTCTCTCTCTCTCTCTCTCTCTCTCTCTCTCTCTCTCTCTCTGTTTTTTCCGTGTTCTCGACGCAAATTGTTATGCGCCTCTCGACGCGTGCAGCGATTTCGCGGGATATCGAGCGCCCCGTAATCGATGAATCAGTCGCTCTCGCCCGCGAAATTTATTGTTTATATATATGTATACCTATATATTGTCGTATTCCTACAATATATATACATACACATGTATGCGGACGCGAGTGTACGCGCGTAACGACTTTCCGCGGATGTTTAATAATAACGCGTTAACGCGTACGTATAAGCGCAAGTTCACGAGAAAATCCGATTTGCAATACGGGGTAAAAAGCAAATGGTATTATAAATATTAATCGCGCGTGATACACGTATACGGGCAGAGTGGGAAAAGACGCGCGTGATTCGCAAGGTCGGCTCGAGTCCGCGCTTCTCTTTCTCTCTCTCTCTCTCTCTCTCTCTCTCTCTCCCGCCGGTATTATACGGAGGAAAGCGAAAGATTCGCAGGAAAAAGTCGTTGCATGCGCGATTCGCGCGGCGGGTTTTTACGCTCTCGCTCGCGTACTTTTCGTTCGGACTTCATTTGCAGTCGAGCCGCGCGTATCACCGATGTATATCGCATTATACGAATAAGCGCATATAAGTCGACGGGCGTCTTGCCGTACTCGGCATTTTCTACTCGACTAATTACGCCACTTCTGGCCGTATGGCTCGGGAGGGAGGGAGAGAGAGAGAGAGAGAAGAGGTCTATTTTGCGAGCATCGCCTCACGTATATAAATACGAGCGATGATTTATTTCCCATTACTCAGACGAGCGAGAAACGAGCCGATATAATATATACACACGGTGTATATATATGTAGAGAGAAAGAGAGACTCGGGGGCTTCGCGAAACTCTCTGCTCTAACCCTGTCCCAGAATCTACCATCGGCCGTCAATCTCTTCCGCCCGTAGTATATGGAGTCCCGAGTTTTTGCGCCGAAAACGCGGAGCGCAGTCATCATCCCCCTCCCCCGCCATCGCGATGAGCAGCTCACACACACACACACACACACACACACACACACATGTTCACACAAGACTCTCTCGCGCTCTTCCTTTTTGCTCGGCGCATCTCTCGTGTCCTGTCTGGGGTGACTCACACTCACACACGCGCGCGCCTATACGTACTATATATACTCTATACATATATATATATATATACACACACACACACTATACATATATATGTGCGCGCTGATGCTGGGCCCCCCTGAATCGATACCTCGGAGAAAGAGAGAAAGAGAGAACGGGTTTCTGTCTCCTCTCTTTCTCTCTCTTTCTCTCTGGGCAGTGTGCGCTCTCTCTCTCTCTCTCTCTCTCTCGCGCAAGCATTTCTACACCCTCTCCCCGCACGTGTGTGCCGCCGTCTCTTTTGTATAACGGGAAAGCGCTCGTCGCTCTCTGCGCGATGCCGCGCGTTTTCTTTTATTTCATATATATGTACTGTTCGAGAGGCGAGAGAGGCGTCGCAGAATGTGGCCACGCTGGCAGACGACGGCGGGCGGCGCGGGATACGTACGCCGGATAAAAATCGCGCGCGAGATCATTTATATTACAGTATGTATACGTGTACATACGAGTTTAACGACGATCGGAATGAAAATTCGATTACGTTTTGTGTACGGGAGCAACGCGTCGATGCTCATGTGTATTATGCAAGGGGACTATATCGTGAAAAAGCCGGCTGATTACGCTCGAAATCTCGCTGACATTAGAACGCGCGATTCTGTCTTATTGATAACGTGGGGGGTGGGGGAGGGGGAGGAGGAAGGGCTGGCGTTTTTAACTCGTAGTCAAAATTAGCCGAGAATGAGCCGACATATCTTTGAAATTTTCTTCCGAGGAAGCGGAGCTTTTACTTTTGTTGCCGTAGTGTCAAATCTGGGGGATATGATATGTTGCATAATCATGCCGTTTAATCGGCTTTCAAGCTTTTTAAATTGTTTTCCGCCGGTCGAGGCGTTTTCTTTGCGCGCGATTATTGAAAAGCTTGAGACTGATTCCAATTATAAATTACAATGTAATCATGTGTAAAGGGCTAATTAATTTTAAAGTGCACTCGAGTAACATCTTGAAAAAATTATTTTTGTCTAAATGACATGGCACAGAATTAGCAGCTAAAGTATAGTTTTGCTTTCTTTGTCCACTGCTACAAATGACTAATATACTGCTGTCCAGAATAAAGTACGAGATTTCCATTTAACAAAATTTTTCAGGTATATGATATAAATGTGGCTTAAATTCACTCCACGCAGCCTGATCGAAAGCTAATGCTAAAAATAGCCATTCGCACATAACAGTATACGGGGGCTGCTCTCCCCCGAACAAAAACGATTCCACCCCCCTCCCTCGCAATTTCAGCGAGCGTAACTTGCGTTTCGATACAGTTCGAGGAAATTGGCCTGGCTCGAGCCGCCTAAACGAAGAGAGTTAGTTTCGCCGCGATTTTTGACTCGACTCTGTATACTCGACTTTACTCGAGAGAGAAAGAGAGAGAGCGGCCTTTGACGCGGGGCGTCTCGGACTCTCGGGAATGCGGCCGCCTCGAGAGAAAGAGAGAGAATCCCTTTCTGCGCTTACACACAGCGAGCTGTTCTCTCTCTTCTTCTTCTTCTTCTTCCTTTTTTTTGCGCGCACACGCGATCATCGCTCCACGCGTTCCTCGCTTTAGGGACTATATACATGTATACTCGAGTGCGTTTTCGCTGACCCGTGGAAGCGCTGGATTTTTTTACTCTCCATACTTTTTCCTCGCTACGTACGCGTAAGTGCATTATGCGCATAGAGCGGCGTCGACAGAGAGGAAAAGGTCGTCGGGGTACGAAAAAAAAAGTAAAATATAAAATTGCAACAGATTTTCAAAGAGCGCGCACGCGGGTGTAATGCGCGGCGGGAGAGAGGAGAGAGAGGCGAGAAAATTTCCGTGTATTTCACTCGACGACAAGTTAATCGTGAAATCACGCATGTTAAATGACCGTACGTGATGCGCCGTCGCCGCGGCGAGTGCGCGCGTGAGTCGGAACGACTCTACGGCACAGCGCAGATCGAGATCGCCGGGCCTATACGTCTAGAGGTGTGTACCGTGTATATGTATATATGTATACCCGTTAGACGTGTCAATCAGTGGTAGCGCGTGTGAGTCGACCTTTTTCAGGAGCCCCCGTAGATAAGCATCTCGGACTATTAGGGGGGCCACCAAATTAACGACGATTTTATATATACGTGCGTCGAAAGCTATATACATGCGGTGTAGAGTACGCGATATAAGCTGTGTATATATAGTCGCAGGCAAGAGAGAGGGGCAATTCGTTTCGATTACGAAGAAATTTGAGGAATCTCGTCCGCGGCCTGAGGAAACTTGGAGGAGGAAGGTGTACGAGTACAATCGTTAGACGCAAGCTGCGACCACCGAGCTCGCACTATGTATACAGCATACCATGCCCTCCATATTGTGTAATGCGCCAACTGCTGCTTCCATATCACGCGTATACTATACATGTGTGCTAATCCACCAAATAGTGGAAACAACTCACCTCAGAAAATTGCAGAATTTTTTATTGAAGGCACATTTACTGTAGACATACTTTTTCTGATTCTTTAGACTATATTGAAGGAAAAAAAACTCGCGTGAACGGCCAATTTTAGGGTATACTTTCCGGAGCAAAAATAACTCGAAAAATGAGAAATAATATCAACAAAAAAAGAATTCACAGATTTTTTTCTCGAAAATTATGGACTTTTATAAAAATTTCATTAGAACAAAAATGTCTTAAAATTCATCGAGGAATGCTCTCAAGTTTTCTCAGATGTTTAAAGGACGTTTTTCGAAATTTCGATTTTTTTTTTTACATTTTGAAAAATCGAAAATCGTACCGGATCGATCGGAAAACATTCGAGAACATTCCGCGATGAATTTTAAGAGATTTTCGTTCCAATAAAATTTGTATAAAACTCCATAGTTTTCGCGAAAAAAAGCTGTGAACTCTTATCTTGGTAATTATTTCTCGTTTCTTTGCTCCGAAAAAAGTACACCCGGCACGATTCGCCGTTCACGCGAGTCTTTCCTCTTTCAGTACGATCCAACGATCCAGAAAACGTATAAGGTCTAGTACGTCTGCCATCGATAGAAAATTTTCCAATTTTCCGAGGTGAGTATTTTCCATACTATTTCGTGGATTAGCACATATATATATACATACTATACACACGCGTAACATAGAACAAGACCAAGAGAGAGAGAGAAAAAGAGCGGTGCGTGCAGGTGAAGGCGGCAACGGCGGCGGCGGCGTTTCGAAGGCGTTCAGGAGAGCGGAGAATTCGATTCAGCGAACCGAGGCGACGTAACTGCTCTCTCACGAGCCACCAGCAGCGGCGGCGGCGGCGGCGGCGGCGCCGGTGCCATTGACACTGACATCATCCGCTCGCTCACGCGCGCTCGCTCTCTCTCTCTCTCTCTCTCTGTCGGCGGCTCGTTGCATAAGTCATTCATGAGCTGCCGCAAGGATATATACACACACATCGTGCGAAATGGAGCTCTCTCCGTCTCTCCGTGTGGGAGTGTAATGCACGTGTGCTATATATGCACACACATTAGCTTTGCGCGCTTATATATATATATTCGTTATATACGTGTGTATATATACAGAGCTATTGAACTTGACCTGGATCCCCCTTCTGGCAGAAAGAATCATCCGCGGGGAAAGGAGGAGAAAGAGAGAGAGAGAGAAAGAAAATTCACTTTCGATCTCGACGCGAGCTGGTGCGGCTTTCTCTCGTCGCTGCGCCGCCTGTGACTCGCCGGTGCCGCTGAAGCGGCTATAGACAGTCTTCATTACGGAGATTGTCAGCTGATGGATGTACTGCGGGCTGCAGTGGGATTGTTGTATAACGGGAGAGCGAGAGAAGTGCTCTGGATTTTCGTCGACGGTCGGATTCCCGCTGTTGAGCCTTTTTTTTGGGTGTATCGGCGAGAGAGAGAGAGAAAGAGATATATAACGGAAATCGGGGTCGATCGTGGGAGGTGTTTACATTGGGATGATGTGGTTTTTAACGTCGCTTCGTCAACTGGAGAGAGAAAGAGAGTCGCAGTCTGAATTGATTGTTATAGTTTGTCAGAGTTTTGTTCAAGATTTTTGAGAAATGTCGAAAATCCTCAAACTATACATACGACTAATTGGTTACGTCAACTTTCGACCATAATTTCGTCGATTTACTCTTACGTTCGCAGTAAAACGCTCCGCTTTCTCATTTTTATGCAGCAGCCGTACTTCGACTCGAAAAATCCTTCCAGCCTCCACTGCGAGGACCTGTCAACATGTGCATGAAATCCATCAACGGTAAATACTTGAAAAAAAAAAATTTACTCGACCAAGTACGCCTACGCGTATTTAAGGATCTTCTACACACAAAGTGTCTGGTGCGCGCGCGCGCGCGTATATTAATAAATTTTACTCGCCGCCGCAATTTTTCAGCAAAATTAATGAACATTTTTGAGGGAGCAAAAAAAAATTCTGATTGCACGATAAGTGAGCAATTTAGCCGCGCTATCGAGATGACGTCTTTCCAGCAGTCTGAGGCCCCGCGTCGTATCAGCGATACATTGTACACGTGAATCCACACAAATGGCTTTGCTATTTATAGCGTTGCGTAGAGCGAGTTATTATAGCAATGTGCAAACTCACCCCACTGCCGGGGCCACCTTGTCTCGAGTCTGGCGCGGCTCTTCGATACGCCAGTAAGTAAACGATCTGGTTCGATAATGTGCGTAACTACAGTCGGAGATGGCAAGCGATACGCGCGTCGGGTAAATAATTTAATTCCTCGTCGACGTCGTCGACGTCGAAGGGAAGGGTATATGCATATATAGTTATACGCGTGTCTAGGGTTGAGCGTAAAGGGGGAGAGAAGCTCAACTCCAAGATATTTTTCTGATTACGCAATGAAAGTAATCATCGAATGTGCTGCACATTCTTGTGTATTATAAACGCGTATAATACGAGACTCACGACTACAGAGTAGAATTTATTCGCTGCCGCTATTAACATATAATTCGCCGTAAAAGAAATATATTAGCGTCATTAAGGTATATACGTGTACAACCGAGCCGCTGAGAAAAATACAAAACGCATCAACATTTATTATTTGAATATACATTAATTTTTTCTCACGCGGAAGAAGAGCCCCCCTCCCCTCCCCTCCGATACACTCGTGTACAGCCGCGCGATTCCGAAACGAGGCTGCACGATCATCCCGACTAATTATATTTTCCTCAAAGTAGCCGATGGACTTTATTTTTATACGCCGCATCGTTCGCGATATTTCCTTATATGCGTTCCCCGTCAATTTTTTTTCTTCTTCACCCGAACGCGAAGATGAATCGCTTTACGCACTCGGACACACACACACACACACACACACACACTTTACATCGGCAATATGTCCAAATAAACGTAAGGCTTATCGTTGTTTATTACAAAGACACACACGCGGGGCTTAACGTAACGTCGAAAACAAGCTTTTGTAATACGCGGCTATGCGCGCGAGCGTAAACGAGCGGACAAAAGGCGCCTGTCTCCTCGCGATACCAAAGCTCGTTTCGATAAAAAATAAAAAAACGACGAAAATTTCAATTCTCGATGCAACGGTAAAATTTTTACGGCCCCCGACACCGCCGCCGCCGCCAAGTGTGGCCGCGATGACGATGCCGACGAGCTAAAGGTTCTCGAACCCCCCGAACGACTTGTACTACCGCATAACACGCTGTATATATATATGTACGTGTATCCCGGTTTATATATATGTAAATGCATATACCTGCTTACGGCGCTCGTTACATCGCGCAATCGTCCCGAAAAATTATGCAGGACATATTCGCGATGGGGCGACGCCGTAATAATAATCGCGCCACGGGATAGCCGCAAGTCGAGAGAGCTTCCACAGGTGCCGATCGTCTGAAAGAGAGGCTCTGCGTATATATATATATATATATATATATATGTATATTATATATGTATACAGCGCTCGACTGGTTTCTCGCGGCTGCATAACACCGACTGCAGTCTATAGACGTCTGTATGTGTGTGTATAGGTATATACATGTATATACTATAGAGTATAGAGTATCTGCGCGAGATCATTCTCGATCGGTCGACGAACGGCCTTGCGACTTTCCCGGCGCGAGCGAGCGAGCGATCCTTACGCGAGAAGCTCCTCGACGTCTGCAGCGCAGTGCTCGGAGTTTATCGTCGTCGAGCTCAGTTTTTTTTTTACTTCTTTTTTCGCGCGTGCGCGGGGAACGATAATTACGAATTTGCATTGCGTTCGAAATTGTCGAAATGGAAAAATTTTGGCGGGGATTGGATGGAGGAAAAGGGTGGAGGGGTGGCACTGTTAACGTGTCTCGTGTGAATATAGGAAAATCTTTTCTTCGAGTGTCGAGTCTACTTTTGCAATTCGCTCGAGGGTACTTGTGGATTGTGTTATTGAGTTGTGTAGATTGAGTGTAGATTTGAGTGCGATGCTTCGGTTGAGTTATTTCGTAAACGCATTTTCACGCCATCTTTTTAATAAACCTTCGTAAAACTACAATAAATATTTTCTCGAAAAGACTATGGTTCGACTAATTTGTGAGGTCTAATGTAGCTTCTCTTGTTTTTGATTTTTCTACGACTTTATGATTCGCCTGACTCATAATAATGTTTACTTTTTCCATTCTATTTTCTTTAATCTTTTCAAATTATTAATCTAAAATTTATTTCTTGTAATCGTAAAATGTCTTAATAACTTAACTCACATTATACCCTAGAAGTTCAAATTTCTTAGAATCGAGACATTTTTCGAAAATCTTTTTCAATGCGAAAATTCACTCCGCACTAAATTCAGTGATATCCGTAATCCATGATATATAGGTATACAGTACCAGCAAACCCTCGATATTGGAAAAAGATACAGATGAAATTGGCAGCGCGAAGGAAGTACATCTCCCAGAACGATATGTTTTCGCGTATTCTTTTCGATCGCCACCAGGTAAATATTGAATCGTGACTCGATCAATCGTGATCCGCGAGATGCGGCGCAACTGAAACAAAAACAGCTATAAGCCAATGCTGCTCCGGTATGAATCACGCGCAATACTGGATTGTAATGCTGATTAAATATTTTATTAGAGCCCCTTTGATTGGATTGTCATCGTTGCGGTTATGCTACACAATTGCGCTTAAACGACTCATCAATCACTGCGGTACACATTAATTTATCAACAGTAGTCGCGGAACAAATTTTCCGCTTATCCAATTTTCCAATGAATATATGTATAAATCGATCTTCCTTGCCGTAGCTATATGTACAGGACTATACGTATGCACATATTCTTGGTCTTCCAAAATTAAAAAAAAAAACAATTTTCTACACGTTTCTTGTTTCATGGGAGCCGCGGAGAACGCGCAAAAAATATCGATTTTTCAAAATTTACATACACGAATTTTCTATACGTATACATACAGATTATAAATATTCATAAATATTATTTATACTCCTCAAATTGTTTACATGTTTCCACGGCTCCTAGCCAGCAAAAAAGAAGTATCCCCTACAACTGTATAGCGCAGCACATTTTCAATTTTAAGACTCAAAAGAAACTTTACCCTAATTCTACGATTTTCCCATCATCCGCGCACTTCTTCGGGAATATTCGGCTCTTCGTTTTACGGCTCTTCCACCAGATCGCTGACAAAGCCTTTTCGCCGCGGCAAGACGTGCGCCGCGCGTTCGCCGAAAAATCCAAGCGACACACCCAGTGAAATCGCCGCAGCGCCGGCGAATATTGCCGATCGCGCGAATATAAAGCGCGGGAAATATGAACAAACGTTGAATTTTCTCTTATACGCGCGCAATACAGCTATACACGCACGGAGACGTGTGCGTTCCCTTCGTCGGCTCGTAAAACCGTGGATTTACCGAGATCTCGGGGTATACGGTCTTCGCTGTATATATGCGCTTCTCTTTTCTGTGTGTCTTATCTCGCGCCTTCGCGCGCGCGCACTTCCTCTCCGCGCGCCGTTTTGTATGGGTATATACGTACATGCGTGTGCGTTTTACAAATTCATTTTATATATATATATATATGTATTTGCGGCTCTCTCGCTTTATAATCCAGCAGCTCGGGAAATTTCGCAGTTCGCGAAATGTATAGTTTCAGTTTTCATTTATCTCTCAATTAATTATGAAGGAACGATGGGCCGTATTTCTCGCTGTTATGCCCGCGCGTATATTTTTATGCATATAGAAGATTTTCCGATGTAAAAATATGACGTTTCGCCGTTTGTTTGTTTCTTCGATGCAGGAGAGCGTTTTAGCCGAGTCTGAGTAAGAAATTCACACGACATATATATATATATATATATATATATATATGTGTGTGTGTGTGTGTGTGTGTGTGTGTGTATATATATCTCGCAATTGGCTGCCGGATAAAGAAAAGCCGGGAGGCGCTCGTATTGTCGTCGAAACCGCAAAAAAAAATTGCGATATATATACGTGTGTACATGTATGTATAAGTTATATAGACCAAGTATGGGATTCGGAAAGCCGCACGTTCAATATACCGTCGTTTAAAGTCGCGCGGCGCGGATTTCGCAACGCTCGCCGTGCAATATATCCCTGGTTTTATTTCGGAGCCGCATTGGCACTTGTTCTATCCCAACGAGAGCGTGAGTCTCGATGCAACGACCTCGCGCGACGCCTTTTGAACGAGAAAAACTTTCCTCTAACATTTCGCGCTGCACTTATCGCGTATTACGTCTGTAGAGCAGTGCATAATTCGCGAGAACGAAAAAGAAAAAAAAATAGAGTAGACAGTTTTTAGTATATTTTTGTCGTTGTATACATATATATATCTCGCTAGGATAATTTACGGGAGCAAAAGATAAAAGCTCTCGATCCCACCTGAGATGGTATATATAAGGCTCTTTCTCTCTCTCTCTCATCCCATTTCGGCGGAATAAGAGCTTTTCCGTGTCCAGGAGCAGCTCCGAGCCTGTGCGCTATACTTACACGTCGAAAGTTTAATTCCACTCCTTATCCCCGGCTATTTATTTCCACTTGCCGCGCAAGGCGCTAAACTTTCTTTTCTCAAGCGGCTCTCGCCGAGAAGCTGCATGTATAAACTCGTCTCCTCCTGCAGCATTGATATATATATATAATATACATCCCCAGCCCCGGTATGCATATATATATGCATATAGAGCTATATACAGTACGCGCAAGCTTTATACATAGTGTATACATATATATATATATATATATACATATCAGCTCGCATATATAGATAGTCCCGACGACGTCCCTCTTAATTTTCTTGTCTCTAGCGCTGGCAGCCAGTTAAAGGAGATATACGGAAGCCGCGGGCGTCGTCGCTTTGCCGATAATGTTGCGCAGCCTGCAGTATATATATATACTATATATATATACACTGCTGCTGCTGCTGGCTTCAATGAAAATCCTGTATACCCCGCGCGATTTCATTCGGCATAAGGTTTCGCGCATTTCGCGTGATAAGCGATTATATATATATATATATCCAACGCTTATATAATCGCAGCTTTGCGATTTCATTAGGTTAAATCTCTCTCTCTCTCTCTCGGCATCTGGAAGAGGAAGAATATTGCGCTCTCGCCGAGAGAGTTTTCTCTCTCCTTAAGAATGTAATAATAACTGGAAATATCAAGGCCGGAGCAGGAGAGACGAGCGGATTGGCCGATTCCGACGAGACGGCGCGGCAAGAGGCGAATAAAGCGCTAAAGCTCGTTTATCATGCTCGCGGGATCGGGTGGGCTGTATATGTACAGTATTATATATCTATATACACGGACGCGGAAAAAAGGCGCGTAAAATTTGAAATTTAGAAAAAGAATACATACCGATCGGTTTTCAAAATTGAAAGTCGCCGGGCGATCCGCTTCTTCATTCGCATGCGGCGATAGTTATTCATGCAGTGCAGGAGAACCGAGTTGTAAGGATTGCTCAATTATATATGCTTGGAGAGGCATACCGGTGCGTACCGGCAATAATGTATACGTATATACCACTGCTTGAGAGAGAGAGAGAGAGAGAGAGAGAGAGAGAGAACGAGCGTACGTTTCATATTTAATTAGAATTATATCGTTTCTTAATTTGCATCGAGTAATAAAGTGTACCGAGATTCTCTCTCTCTCTCTCTCTCTTCATTGGCTCTCTGATTAGAGGTTCGCTCTCGCGATACAGACTCTCGTCCCGGTATACACACGTACACTGCGGTAATTCACATGTCGAACGTTTTGAAATTGGCAAATCGGACGCGCGCCGGAAGAAAATTGCTACAGAGAAGACTGCGAGGAGGAGGGGAAGAGCACCACGTATATAGTATATACACATCCCGGCTCGGCGTCGCCACTATATCAGAGTTTCAATCGGACAGTTTGAGCTTGAAAAGCGCGCGCGGGCAATTTCGCCGGAGGCGGTTTAAAGCTCTATCTCTCTCTCTCTCTCTCTTGCAGCAGTACAGGAGGTGAGGAGGGAGCTGGCGCTGCTGCAGGCGCGCACATAAGAGGCCAGAATCCGCAAGAGATACTTCCGGCGCTCTGGTGCGCGCCGTAGCTCTCCTGCCGCCGAGGAAATCAATAGCGTTGCTAGGGCTCCTGCAGCCGGCCGGCGAGAGAGTCTGTGTAACCGGCTCTATCTCTCTCTCTCCCTCTCTCGCTCGCTTATTTTCGCAGTGCCGCGCGCGACTCGTGCCGCTGATGCTCATTCGGTGGCAATAATGCTCGCGCGCCGGCTCGCATTTACATAGAGAGTGGCATTTCTCAATTACGATGATAGAACGGCCGCGCGGCGCGTGTAAGCATTGGGCGGTGCAGCTCGCTTCTGTATCTCTCTTTCGATTGATGCGCCTCGGTTGTGTATGCGTGCGCGCGTCCGAGCGCTGATGTGCATCTATAGAGGAGGGAAAAATTGAGATTAAAAATGAAAATTTTTTTAATCGGACAATTTTTGCGGTGGCTGTGGAAGAAGATGCGTACTTTGGGTGGTGGAAAAAATTATACACTCGGAGAAATTGAGTAGCTTATTAAATTTTAGTAGGTTGGATATAGAGCTTCACTTTTTGAGACTCTGGTTGTGGAATTTTCGGATTATTCTTCGTGCAAACGATTGTTAGTCTCGTTTACCTCCAGCCGTTTTATAGAAGGTTCTGAAAGAAGAATTTAAACTGAAGGAACATAATGGCTTATTAGCTTTAAACGATCTGATTTCAATGGAAACACAAGATTCTCAAAATAATTAATGTAATTAAATGCAACCAAAAGTAATTGCGATAATCGAAGAAAGGATAATCAAAGTCAGAAATCCAAAATACAAGAAATCACAATGAAAACCGTGCAATAATTCATCGGAATTTTCAATTTCAAAATTTACACCGTTACAAAGCAAAATCCAAGACAAACCAACGAAATATTCTTTTCTACTGTCTTCCCCATAATATCCTACCGACATCTCAGACTGGACTTCTTACGCGTCAACAGCGACCGCGACAAAGACGGCCAGATTTATTTCCGATGATCGCGCGGGCGAATTTTCCGAAAAAAAAGTTCGAAAAAAAAAACAAGATCGCGCGGAATTTTTTAATTTTTCCACGAGCGCATACATGCGCGCGCGCGGCTCGCGCCTCTAATAGCGTCGTAAAGCATTTCTCAGTAGAGTATTATTTCGTTTTAAACGAAACGCCAGGTCAGAGTAATCAAGTGTTTTTTACAGCGCTTTCAGGCCGGCAATTGTTTTCTATAAGTTGTGCTACTTTATCTCTAATACGATCGCTATTGTATGCGGTATGCATACACTTGGCGCGCACATGCGCATGCGCAGACGTATGGGGCGCTCACACTCGGCGAGTTTAACTGCCGCGCGCGATTTTGAAATGTTTTATGCGAGAGCTATTTGACATGCAGCGCTACGTATGGGGAGAGCCTTGAAAAGCCCTCCTCGAGAGAGAGAGAGAGTTCGAAAACGTCTAATGGATCGAAGTATTTTCTCATCGACGACGACGACGACGACGACGACGACGACGACGGTGGCGACGAAGAAAAAAGGGGGACAGTATGGCAAATCACGCTCTCTTCTCCCTCTATACGACGGGGAGAGAGAGAGAGAAATCCGAATATATCTGAAATGGCGCGGAAAGTAGGAAACGGCCTTATGAGAAATAATCGGGAGCCGAGACTTATGATGAAACGCCGTTTTCTCACATCGTTGCGGAGCATTTCACGGAATAAACATAACCTCAAAAGCCATCGTATTGGTTTTGCTTCTTATATTGCGCGCGCCGCACAACGACACACGCCGCGACGTGTAGTGTGTATACGTACATACAGACACTCGGAGGCTTAGGCGCATATATATATTTCAATCGGTTTTTATACTGTTTATGCAGATGTGTCGGTCTGTAGGTGCTTTATTGTGTCACAGCTTTTATAGTCGGCATCTGGCTACATTTCTATATATTTATGTATGAAAAACATATTGCATTGAAAAGTCGAGGGATTTACGGGGAAATTTCAATTATCAGTTTTAACGCTCCCTTAATTATTACGGGACCAAAAGCGAATTTGAGACTCGAATACGCCGATAGGCAGCGACCAATGCAGCTTTGATATCGATCTCTTTTGAAGCTGTAATACAAAATAAAAAAAATTAATAAAAAATGTCACGAAATACATATACGATATCACACAGAACGACGAACGAAATAGCAGAATGTATGAAAAGAATTAATTTTTGCGAACGTGCGGCTTTTGTCGTGGATATGCTCACATACACACAGCAAATGTAAACGTATGTACAGCCGCGTAAATGAAATAGATTTCAATTCCATCAGAGAGCTGTACATATATATATATATATAGCTGCGTCGCAAATAAATAACGTCGGAAATAATAGCAGTTCGATGCACTATACTGCGGCGGCTAACGCGCGCGCAGCCTCCTCCTTTCGCTTCGACTGCGCGCGCGCGCAAGGGTAAATCGTCACGAGACTACGGCCGCGAATAAATCAGCCGCAGCGCCTAACAAGTGCGCCGCGCGGTATATATACATATATATATGCGCCGATTGTAAAACGACTCGAAATTGCCGAGCAAACGAGTCTCTATGTCTATGTATGCACATACTCTATAGTATAGTGCGTAATGTGTGCATATATATATATATATAGAGGCGCGTATACACACATGTGTGCGTGCGCGGGATGGATGGATGCGGCTACCGCCCAGCGCACGTGATTCTCTCTCAAATGGCCAGTAGAGAGAATTGAGTTGAGTGTGTGGCTTTCTTGAGTTACCGCCTGTAGATTTATTTAATCGAAATATATAGTCGTTGTAAAAGAGGAAGACCACGCGGATTTGTGTGCACACGAATGGAAAAGTTTTATGAATAATATATACATGTATATATATCCAATCGCTCGAGCGCATCTCGTTCGCCTTCGTTTACGAACCCGACTTGTACACGTATTTTATTAATGTAATTTTTTTTTCTTTTTCTACAAGAATCGCAACGAGTTTTGCCACAACGTACCGACAAAAAAAATAACTTATGTATATATATACATATACATATATATATATATATATATATATATATATATATATATATATCTGTGGCTCGAAGGCACAACGAGTTAACTCTACTTTTCGCGATTTGGAGAAAATCGCATTCTAATATGCTTGCGCGGACCGTTGCAAAACGTGCGGCTGTAGCGCCAAATATGACACTTCACATCTGCGCAGATTTTTCGGTGTAAGGCTAGGCAGGCCCGATATACGTAATCGTGCGCCATCAGATTTCAGAATGTCTTCTTACACTCTCCCCGTGGGCTTGCGCAACGGCTCTTGTATCGCGTATTAGGAAATGTACTATATTTTTTTTAGGCCGTTGCCGTACGCGACGAATTAAGTCTTGTGCACACGAGATTAGAGCAGGAAAAATAAGAATGAAAGCTGATGAATGGAAATTTGTTGGGAACGGTTGCTTGAGTGGAAAATTTGGAGAGATGGCAATTTTTGGATGGAATATTTTTGGATTGATTTTGTAAAAGAGATTTTGAGGATGCAATTTTTTGTCTGTCAGTACCATAATTCATTGAAAATATTATGTACTTACCGCAGTATTTTTCTAAAAGTATATGTATACAAGAAAGAGAAAGTCATATTTTTTATATATTTAATGTCAATTGATACTATTGCACGAAACAGTATCGAAGAAAAAGAATTCTTAAAACCATAATTTGAAAGCAATACCTGCAGGAGCTAACGCAGACTTATTCGAAGAAAACTACACGTAAGATGAAATTTTCCAAAACTCTCGCGTTAAATCTACAATGCCACTCCTAACCAGGTCCCACAAATCCAAAAATAATTAAAAAGATAATAACAATAATTAGTCGCCGCAGCCGTGTCCTGACACGTTCATTTAAACTTCGCCCCCCCCCCCCTCGCCTCCCCTACGATCCACGGCTCTAAGACAATGCCGTACGCGCTCTCGAGCTCGAAGTTTACGTTGCTTTGTACACACACACACAATCATCTAATTATATACACATTCAGATTCGAAATTATGGGAGCAGCGAGAGAGTTGCAGCCGAGATTGCCGCGCTGGGCGGAAAGTCAAAGTTCTCGAGCTACTATTGCAGCGTAATGTCTGCCTCTGTCACGCTCAAGGAACTTGCGGCTTTGAACTTTGTAAGACAAGCTCTCTCGCAGGCTGCCACCTCACCCCCCCCCCCCATCCTCTGCGTTCCTTATCAGCTATTCAACGGCCGTATCAGGACTTGAATGCAGTCGTGTAACTATATATATATATATATATATATATATATATATATATATATGAGTAATACCCGCAGAGAGAGTTTAATAAGCCCGTAAATTCCGCGATAACTGTATATATACGTATATACGAACGTGTAACATTACGCGTTATGCATTGTGTACGATCCATCTCGTCTGGAGGAAAATCAATCTTTTCGAAAACTCGCATATCCCCCGCCGCACTGGATGATTTTCCACTCGGTTTTTCCCACTGTTACGCGCAGTCGTCGCGTAATCGCTTCTATTCAGCCCCTGATTCTGCACGACACCCTACGCACATAATATTCGGTACAGCTCAGCGTCGACACGTGTTATATATATACAGTCATGCTCAGCACGCGTAACTTTTCTGTACATCGCGTGTGTATACATATATATATATATACATGGATTACAGACACACCTACGCGCGTGGCATTATAGTATAGGCGAGAACGACGAGCGCGTGCCAGCTCGTTTCCGAAATCCAGCGGCTCCTTTGTCGCGTGTAACTTGATTTTCTCGCCGCGGCGATGATCAATCACGAACAGGCGCGCGACAGTTGGTCGCACCCGCGCGGCTCTATGTGTGTACAGCAAGTGCGCATTATGCGCTCTCGCGACGACGCACATGTCGCTATCTGCGGTGCATTACACGGTGCGTAGCCGCACAGATTCATGGAGAGACGGGAGATATTTATTGCGGCTTTATGAATGTTTTATTTTTATTTGCCCATTATGCGGGGTGATGGGGGGGGGGGGGAGAAGAGGGAGAGAGATCGCTCGGAGGGATACTTCGAACTTTTCGAGGGGCTGATGCTGGTTTGTTTTTTCTTACGCTTTTTCTACATCGACTGTGAAACCAAGACAGACGGCGGCGACTGCATTCTTTACGAGGCGAAATAATAAACTGGATCGTCTGCGGGTAAAAGACGCGGTGATAATAATTAAGTTTTGTTAATCCGCGAGGAAACGTAAAATTTTGATGCGAACTATTGGATTCGGAGTGTAGAGGAATATTATGCTACTGAAATTGACGAGTTTTGCATCGATTTACTTGTTTTTGTTTATTTTAAGCTCAGTGACCTCAAATCCTGCACTTATAGAACATGTGTACGTGCAATTTCGCAGTTATATAGCAACATTGCGAAACAAATGTGACAAATACGGTCATTACTTATTTCTTATTTACAATATTCTAAAAAAATAAATACACTACTTTACTAATACGTGTATTCTGCGGGCTCTGGAACTCCATTACTGATCGACAAAAAACTTTTATCAACCTCCATTTCGCCATCTGAATATTATATCTGAATATTCTATCGCGCAGACTGAAAGCATACAAAATGAAAGCACATTTCCATCAGTACGTAAATGGTTTATAAAAAAACGGTTATATATGACAAATTCTCCTAGAAAAACGCACTTTTGGGGGATGTAGAAATCGAAATTTTTTTTAAAGCTAGAGGTTTCGGACCGATGACATTTTCTTCTGTAAGCCGAAAGATTGTAAAAAGTGTATAGGAACATGGAAAAAGTTACTAGTAAGTGTATTTCTGAGCAATTTTACGTTTTTTTTACGACAAATTAATACGACTAATTAATGACAACTACTAATGTTTCCGAGGTACAAATAAAATTTCAAATTACACCACAATAAATTACAACAACAGAGCTTTAATTTTAAAAAATATATGTCCAGATTTGATTCTCTGATCAAAGTTATGTCCGTTTAAAAAAAATAAATAATAATCCGAAAAGCCGATTTTCTGTTTTCCTCTATGTACATCCCCATGTTAAATTCTCTCGTTCCATGTTTTCCATGTTCCTCTACATTTTTGACTATCTATCAGCTAAAACAAGAAAGTCTGATCGGTCCGAAACCTCTAGCTTAAAAAGAAAATCTCGATTTCTGGAGCCCCCGAAAAGTGCATTTTCCAGAAGAATCGGCCACATACACACGTATTTTTCCATCCAAACTCCACAAACTTCCTCCATACATCCCAGCCGTTATAGACCCTACACATATACGCAACCTACGCACTAAATACAGTCGTCATTTTCTTGCCTCGCGTTCGCGTGATTTTTCCCAGGCTACGAGAACGAAACACACCACACACACACACACAGTATTATAGGTGAGCCGAGCCGCGAACGAGAGAGAAGGAGAAAGAGCATCACGCTTGGCGATCCCCCTTTGCGCGAGCGCGCGAGAACGTGCCGAGGATTTACAGGCTTTCGACTGGCTGAGCCTAATTAACGTTAATTGCTAATGGGAGACGAGGCAGAAGACGAAGGAGGCGCACAACAAGCGGAAGAGATCGGCCGAGCCAGATTGATGTGCGATCAAGACCCCGACCTTTCTCGCATCTCTCTCTCTCTCTCTCCCTTTGACTATCTCTTCGCCGTGCGATATATATATATATATATATATATATATATATATATAAAACATATATATATATCCAAGTTGTGTGACTTAGACTTTTGGTCTTGTGTGTGTATACGTCTTCGTAGATGTATATAGTGTATATAGTAGACATCGATCGATGCCACGAGGACGACGAAATTAGTCGAGCTGGTTATTGGATTGCAAACCCCCTCCCGATGCGATCTTTCGTTTTAGCTCTATTTTGATTTCTTCGAATATTCTTCTCTTGCTACGTGTTCCTTGTATTTCAACAAATATATTTGTTTTCGTATCAGAAAAAAATTTATACCAGCACGTACGTACCCTTAACGAGCAATTTTTTTAAATAAACTTTTTCTTCCGTACGTGAAACGCATACCCTGAAAAAAGTAGAAATCTGTTAGTATTTAATTTTTGCATGCTTCACTTATAGATTTTTTTATGTTTTATTATTTTACGATGGAAAGAAAGAATACGCTTACGCAGTCGACACTGAAACTTCTCTGGATTTCCCCATCAATTTCGCGATCCTTTTAAGCTTCACCATTCTCGCAAAGTGACAATTCGAAAAACAAAAGGTTCGCTCGCGATATGTATCGCTGTAAATACCGTTTTTAAAGAGTCGAGATATCAAGAGAGATAGACAGAGAGATAACAAGAAGACGAAGTAACCGAAAATTATTTATATTACTAAATTAATTTGCTCGGTGTGCGTGTGCGCGCATGACTTATTGATTACCATCGATTTAAATGTATCGAATTCGGCGCGGCGAATGAACAATAAATTCGTGTGTACACATATACGCAGGAGCGCGGCCGCGACGGTGCCGATGACAAATTTATGAAGCGGTAATGAATTATTGGGCCACCCCGGCAATTATTGTTAATTAAGCTCTCGTAAATGCGTTCTTAAGATCCGAGCTTATAAGGACACTCGTCCTTTATCCGGCCCATTTATTACGGCACTTCCATAAATTTATATTCGCGATATCTGCGATGATATCTCGATTAAGCCGTAATAACTATATAAATGCGCATCCCCGCCACTCTCTCCTCCTCCTCTCTATCTCGTTCTCTCTCCTCCGGACATTTCGTATCACTTGCATTTGCATTTCGCTTTCGCGTGATTTAATATCTTCATAATTTCAATCTATATCCCGAAATGAAAAAGCTCGGCGAGTCCGATTAAAAAGTCGCGGGTAGAGAGCGTCCGCTCGTATAATACCACACCTGCAGTTACATTGCTGTATATATATATATGTACATACTTCAGTACATAGCGAATCCTTGCGCTTTATCGGTTAATTACGCTCCGGTAAAAATTCTGGGCTCACCGAGCATTTGCCATCAATTGTCGGCCGAGAATTGCAGCGCATTATCGACAATGATCGCTTGCACCGCTACGTAAATGCTGTGTATTCTGAACATTCCGAAATCTGCGTAAAAATCGGAAAACCCATGGATAAACTTAATAGCGCTTCATTATTATGGGACCGTGTAGTCGTCTTGCATTTGTAATATCAGCGTCGCCATATATATATCCCTCTACGGATTTATCGAGCGCAAGAAATAACGAACTGCGCTCCAAAATTATTGGCCGCAATAATCGTTGATTGGGCCTCGCTCGAAAAACACCGTCGCTTTGTATTTTCCCGCGGGATTGCGCGCTCGATGCTCAGCACACTCGAGGAAATACAAAGCTCGAGCCGAATAATAATCGCAATAACGATTGGTGCTCGAGAGCTCGATCGAGCGCGGAGTATAACTTAATTATTCGCGCTCCGTCGTTATCGCAGCTCCGGCTCTGTATATACTATATATATATACGATACAATACGTACAGTGTACAATGTATACATATTACATATACCTATATATAGAGACGGCGTGTATACGTGTGTGTGTAGGGCATCAACCGGCGCGAAATTTCATTTCTCGATCTTCCACGTTTCTTTTGCCCTTCATTTCCTCTTTCTCTATACGCTCGCCCGCTTCTCTCAGCGATCTGCGCGCAGCTGTGTGCAGCGCACTCCGCGCGCGATTGATCACGTAGCCCAGAGATTGATAATAATTGCTCGCTTCCTCGTCGCGCGCCACGGAGTCCGCATTGGCGCTCTTTCTCCTAATTCTATCGGGGAGAATCCGCGAGGCTCTGTACATATATATATATGTATACACACGTATATATATAGCACGTGCGATTGCATCTCCGCCGCGCGCGATCTGTATTAGTGTAACATCTTTCTCCGTTTCTCTCTATCTCGCGCTCGGCTGATGCGCGCATTACAATACACAGTCCCGGCGATGTACGGCCGCGCGGCTGCGGGAAGATTTTATATTAAGTAATAAATCGGGCAGGGATCGGTCGAGAGAGAGAGAGAGATGCGCTATTCTGCGAATTGTTAACGGTATACCGCGCGGTCGTGTGGTATACTCGCTTTTTCCGCGCTCATCTGGCCGATTCCGCGCGCGATAATAGTAACTGTACTGCACTTTTGCTTAATATGCCATTCAATGATGACTGGATGAGTTTTTTTTCTGCGATGGGAACAGCGAGCAGATGTCGACGCGCGTGCACGTATAGGAATGAGAGATTTCTCGACTTTTTGCGCGGAGACTCGTTGGCTATGCAGAAAGACACAGATTTCTCGCCTAATTCGTGAGATTCGTCTGGAAAGAACGAGCGCAAAGAAGAGGGGAGAATTCGAGGAAGATACTGCGTACTCATTGAATGCAATAAGCGTGTGTGTTATGCGAAAATTAATGTTTTCATTTTTTCAAGAATTCTGATAACTATCGTCAATCTATATTGGTCAAACATGATTTTTCTTCTTCTTTATCATTTTTCAATTTATTATTCAAATTTTTCATAAAATATACCCTGATAGAAAATAAATCGAGTTTATCATGATAATATGCTAATCATCGCAGCTATATGATGATATTATGTTATGTCAAATAATAGCCAAAATTTCTAGCAGCGAATAGTTAAGATCCCTATTTTCTCATCTCTTCCATTCCATCTCACAATAATACCTCTCCAAAACTGCTATACTTATAAACTCCTTTATTTTTAACTAATCCATTCATTTCGCACTACCTGCATATTACAGCATCGCTGCACTTCCCTCCAAGTCAAATTTATAACGCTTGCCCGCGAAGCTCGACTTTAATTTCGCGATGACTACTCTCGGATCAATATCGCTGCGTATACAAACATATATCCTCGGGAAGCGTAAACAGAGTGAAAAAATAAATTGCGAAATATATATATATATACACATATGTATTTATATCCGCAGGACTTGCCCCATTGTTTCCTTCGAACACACGCACTCCCATATACGCGTCCGCGCTGACTGAAAGCTCGGGCAAAAGCAAAAGCATACGGCGAGTCTCTCGGCAACAATGCGCGCCGTACATCGTACATCGTGTACAGAAAATAAATACGCGATACGGCAATTCCGACGAGTACACCGCGGGCAAAAGAGTTTTCCACCCGGTGAAATCCCGCAGCTGCGCGAAAACCGTAAATGTACACAGCCGAGCGTTTGCTTTTCCGAAACTGCGCTGCCGAACGAAAAAGCGTATATACACGATATATATACATCTGCTCTACCGTATACATATACCAGCCGGAGCGACACTGAAGGTCTATATATATATATATATATACCTCTCGTCGCGAGAACAGCGCGGCGAATTCGATTACGGTCCAATTCGAGGATAGCGTTCGCCGCTGCAGCGGCAGCCTTTCCTCGAATCCGACAGCTCTACACGGCACACGTCGAATTCACTTTGCTCGAGACTCGCGCGACTGCTGCTGAGTGTGTATACAGCTGAAAAGCGGAATTACGCGGTGGCGTGCGGGGGATATAAAGAGATTTATGCCGACGAGAGAAAGAGAGTGAAGCTTTGGAAAATCTCGCATAGTTCGCTTATACGCTGGTGTGTACTACTTTGGCCCCGCGTTGCGTCGCGGAAAGAGAGAGAGAGAGAGAGTTGATTAACTCCTCGACGCACCGCTGAAAAATTTTGCTTCTTCGCGCAGCTCTCTTGGTGTGTATATAATCTTGAATTTCAATGAAAAAAGTGCACTTTGCTTTGGTTTAGAATTGGAAAAAAGAATTTTTAAGCTAAGGCTTTCGGATCAATGGGACTTTCTCCTGTGAGCCAAAAGTTCTGTGATGAAAAATGCTGAGGAACACGCGAAATATAGAATACGAAAATTTAACATGGGGTGGCATATGGAGGAAAAAGAAAAAATCGGCTACTCGAATTTTTATTATTTTTCTTTTAACGGGCATAACTTTTGATCAGAGCATCGGATCTGGGCATATTTTTTTAAAATTAAAGGTATTTTATAATACTTTATTGTAGCGTAATTTGAAATTTTATTGAATGCCTCGGAAACATTCATAGTTTGCATTATTCCAGTATTTTGATATGTATTCGTTTTTGTAAAAAAAAATTTAAGATGGCTCAGAAATATGATTGCCAGTAACTTTTCACGTTCCTCGGAATTTTTTATCATCCTTTCGCTTACAGAAGAAAGTCCGATCGGTCCGAAAGCTCGAACTTAAAAAATTTTTCTCGAATTCTAGACCAAAGGAAAGTGCATTCTTTTTAAATTCGACATATGCATACACGAAAGTCACGCGAAAAATTCGATTATTTGCCATTATTACACGCATATATACCTCGTCTCTCTCGGGGTGGGCGAGTTTACAACGCGGACACAACGCGTTCCCTCTTAGTCTCGTACGATACACGGGAAATCTCATTCCTCGTCAGTGTCGCGATTAATCAGCCGGTAATAATATCCGTCGCGGTCAATTCGGATTTGATTAATCGACCTGCCAGAAAGAAAACGACACGCCTGTATATTATCCCCCCCCCCTTTTTTTCAAAATGAAAAAAAAAGCAAAGAAAAAAGTCCACTCGATGACTCACTGTAAATCGCATGTGCGCGTATGCGCCGGTACTGTATACGCGTACAGCAAAGTTACATACGACGAGCGCAATATAACCCAGAGCCAATAAAAAAAAAGCCTCGAGCAGCGCAGCGGCAGTAGCATCATCATCGCGGCAAGATTTTCCATTCGGAGTCGCGCATAAAGTGTGTGCATCATCCCTCGGCTCTCTGTACACATAGCCGTGGGGGCGCAAAATCAATAGCCCCAGCGCGAGAGACAGAGAGCCTGCGTGTACGTACATATATATATTGACAAGTCCCCTATATACGTATACACACTCGCTTCTCTCCTGCCTCGCGTGTATATGATCGAGTATTGAAAGAGCGCTGGACCCCTCTGTATATATATCGCTGCGACTGCAGCCCCGAGGCCCGTATATACGGATCACCTCCCCCCCCCCCATCCCCCTGTTTCAGCCCCCACCACCCCTCGACGCAAACACGCTCGCTTAATGAGTTTGCTCGCTCTACCTGTCATCTTAATAAATCATTTGTCACTTGCAATCGAAACGCTCCATTAGATTGCCCCGCGTTTCCATGTCCGCCGCACTGCAGCGAGCTCTGCTCTGTGTACACGTTTTCTCTTTCTCTCTCGCTCTCACTATTGTTTCGTTCGCGCGGCGCTGAGGCTCGCTTTTCCGAGATTGTTTTCGCCGGGCTCTTTTTCTCTTTCGAAGCCACTGACTTCAAACGCGATTCTTCGTTCGCATGCACTTTTGTTTTCGAGTTTTTATCAATTTCTGTTTAACGAGGTCGTTAGTGGTTTTTGAATAAGGTATAAGGTGGAGAAAAATCGAAGCCAATCGCGTATTTACGAATCGTGCAATGCAGTCTTGATTGAAAGTAGATCTAAATGCGTCGAAGAGTCGTATGTGCATTACAACGTATTTATGAAAATCCATATTGTGATTTTGTAATCGGGAAGTTGAATATTAATTTGCTTGTATAACGAAGATTTACAAATGAAACAGCGAGATTATTACACAATGCTTTGATACCAAGCCAAAATTTCTCATCAGGGTATGAATAATTTGAATTTTGTATAATACAACTATAGCCACAGACCGCGGGGCAAACGCGTTACGTTACATTGTATTTTCGTTTGCATTATATTCTCTACATTATCGCGAGAAAATCAGATCTTTCCCCGTAATTATCCACTGCAAGAGCCCTTTGATTATCAACGATTACTCGCGGGTAGAATGCATTTTCATGAAAATTGGACACATATACATAACACGCTCCCCATTTCCGTATTTTCGCATTATACATACGCACCTCGGGGGCTAGGGGCAAAGTAATTAGAAGCTCTGTTCCAAGATATACGAAACAAGAGTATCACGCGTGTACACACTTTAATTAATTAATTAATTAACAATTGCATGTATCTGTTCGCAGGGAATATGGTGGAAAAGGAGGAAGCGGACGTGCAGTGGATTTATTCTTCCACGAAGATGAACCGATGCTTTTTTGAGCTTTGATTGACTCGTTTGCGCGGCAGCGCCGACAACAAAGGTAGAAACGATCTGCATAAAACACTTCTTACAAGCGCGAATAATGGCGTACAAGATAGCGCGATGGAAAGAGTTCACTGACTCACATAGCAGTATGCGGCCCTTGACGTAAACGCATATCAGCTTGGATGCATCACTTTAACACCTTGTCGCTGTCTTATCCGATAGTCGCTCATATTGCTTGTGATTCTGAAACGCTTATAGCTGTCCCGTGCGGAGAAGCTGAGGTTCTCGCACGAATTTTGCACGAATTTTTTCGCGCTCGAGACGTACAAAAACGAAATATTCAATTGATGCTGTGATATCGAATAAATGAATGTTGTATTAATTTGAAAAAATTTTTACTTTCTGTGTAGTTGAAAAATATTTAAATTGCAAATTAAAATATTATTTCGGTTGTAATTGAGCTATTATACTTGTTAAAACGAATCAATCGGTTTCGAGAAACTCATTTGACTAAATATGCTACTAGAAAGTTTTCTTTTTCAGAATCCTGATAATAGTCGCAGTCCTCACTTACGCACCATTAGAAACGCCGAATGCAAAGAACACATCGAAAAATAAGTTAAATCAAAGCAAACTTCTGACGACAAAAAAAAAAAATTTTAAAACTATAACTATAGTACGAATACAGGTTCGTTCTCCGCCACTCACGCAAAAACTAGTTCGAATCAGTACATATAGCTCCGCGGCGCGCGCAACACTTTTTATCGTTAATCATCGCGGCAAAATTCAAATAATTTCCATGAAAAATCGTTATACCCGTTTTACTTTTACCTTCGCGCCCGGCATCCCCGCTATCGCGTGCCTTATAAAAACCCAAGAAAATCAAAAGAAACGCAACGACTTTCACTAGCCTCGCGTCTATATCGCACATATATATACACTAATGCACGTATATACACAGCCGAAGGAGCTGCCTCCTCCAAACGAGATACACAGCTCGCACTTCCTCGCGACGCCGAGACAAATAAAGAAGCCACTGTAATGTACGCCTCTCCCTCCACACTATACGAGAGAGTCCATTAAAAGCTCGTTGTCCCAGCCAAGTGGAAACGGAAGCGGCCGATGCAAATGAGGCCTGAACGAACGAGTCGCGTTGACGAGAGACAGCAAGCGAGAGAGAGAGAAGGAGAGAAAAGAAGACTCAAGAAGTCCATATTTTCACGGGTTGCCGCGCATTCCGGCACTCTCGGCCGGCTTTGCCCTCGTATCCCCGGCGGGAGCGAGCCCCGCAAACAGCGAGATTAACGATTCGCATCGAACTGCCGAAGGAAATTACCGGCACCTACTCGCCGCGCGCTACGGGGGAGGCCCTGGCTACTATATATCCCTCTTCTTTTTTTTTCTTCCTCGTCTTCCTCGTCCTCTTTTCGAGCCGCGCACAGAGGTGCGGGGCGGCAGAGAGTTATTTTTAGAGCGCCAGCTTCGCGTGTGTATCAGATTTTATTCCTGCCCGCGGGAACGTAACGTGGAAATTGCCGTGGAATAAATTTTCTCCCGGTAAGTGCGCTCCGCGCTAGAGATATCTGACGAGTCTCTCTCTCTCTATATATATACATATATATATAGTTAAAATATATATATATATGTATTAGAGTAGGTAGAGGACGTTGCTTTTCTTCGATGCGAGCATTATATGTGCGTCTAAGACGGCGTGTATGCGGCCGAGAGAAGAGCAGCGAGGTTGGAACTATTATTATTTTTTTTTTTAAATTCGCGATATCCGCGATGGATATTATTATAAACGCGTGGATCGATCGTATTTTATTTTTTTCTGCTGGTCGAAAGGTGTGACGAAGAATGCAAATAAATATTTTTTCTTTGATCGTTACGAATTTTCGTTACGATACTAAATATGACAAAAATACCAATAAACTATTTAATAAAACTATATAAACTTGATATGGGGAAGATGAAGAAAGTGTCGAACACTAAAAAGTTCCACGACAAAACTAATTTAATTTGAAGAAGGAAGTAGTAGAGGTTACTTTGATAAATTGAAAAATTGTTTTTTAATACCCAATTTTCCATGCAATTCGAATGAAATATATTCGATAAAAATAGATGAAAGTATAGATACGAAATCAGCTATTTTTTAACTCAATCAAAATTAACAGAAAGAACATTTTAAAAACATGAAAATTCGGTAAAACTTAAGAAAAAAAAAATAAAAATAAATGAATAAAATTATAACATACAACTGAGTTCTCTCATCGCACCTCCCGACCTCCAGAATAGAATCCAAGACCACGGCCTCGAGGCCCTACGCGCCTTAGCGCATTAAACAAGAAAAATGCATTATCTCGGCGAGATCTCTCGGCTCGATATTCATGGAAACGCGCAAGTAGGTTGGAAAAAAAATCGATGCACACTTTACGAGTGTGTGTATTTAGCTCGGAGCGCTGTGCGCGCATGATCGCCTCGTAAATAGACGGATATTTATTTTATCCTCGTGCAAAGGTTATGGAAATAATTTCCGTGATTTATTGTGTAAGCTCGCGCGCGGCGGCGGCGGCGACTAACTTGATCTCCCGAGAGCGCCGCCGAGCGCGCGATGACGTCCCCGTGCCAACTTCCGCGCGAGGAATGCGTAATGAGAGAGCCACCGCGCACGACAATCGCGCGCTGCACGCATCTGCTGCGAGCGCAGCACCTCCTATATATATATATTATACATACATATATACATGTCGAATATATATATGTATATATAGATATGTAGAATTTGGACTTTTCGGGGGTCCAGAAATCGAAATTTTTTTTTTAAGTTAGTGGTTTCGGACCGGTGAGACTTTCTGCTATAAGCCATTTTACATTTTCTTTTTTACCAAAAATTAATGCGTCGAAATACTGGAATAATAACAGTTGCAAATGTTTTCGAGGCACAAATAACGTTTCAAATTAGACTACAATAAAGTGCAATAAAAGAGCTGTAATTTAAAAAGAAATACGCCTAGATTCGATGCTCTGATCAAAAGTTATGTCCGTTTAAAAAAAAAAATAAATGAAAATCCGAATAGCCGATTTTCTTTTTTTTCTATGTACCCTCCCATGTTAAATTTTCATTCCACGTTTTCCATGTTCCTCTGCATTTCTGACTATCTTTCGGCTTAAGGAAGCAAGTCTGATCAGTCCAAAACCAGTAGCATTACAAAAAAAAATTTTAGGAGTATTCGTCGTATATGTCGAATTTAAAAAAAAATGCACTTTTCTTTGGTCTAGAAATCGAAAAATTTTTTTTAAAGCTAGAGGTTTCGGGCCGATTAGACTTTATTCTATGGGCCGAAAGATAGTCAAAAGCGCAGAGGAACATGGGAAAATTTACTATAGTAACCAAATTGCTGAGCCATTTTACGTTTTTTTTTTCAAAAAATTAATGCGTCAAAATACTGGAATAACAACTACGAATGTTTCCGAGGCGCCAATAAAATTTCGAATTACACTATAATAAAGTATTATAAAAGAGCTTTATAGGGTTATAGTTTAAAAAAAATATGCTGAGTTTCGATGCTCTGATCAAAAGTTATGCCCGTTAAAAAAAATAATAATAATAAAAATTCCGAATAGCCAATTTTGTCTTTTTCCTCTATATGCCTCCCCATGTTAAATTTTCAGATTCTATATTTCCCATGTTCCTCGGCGCATTTTTCATCATCTTTTGGCTTGCAGAAACTTAAAAAATTTTTTTGCGACTTCCAGACCGAAGAAAAGTGCATTTATTTTTTGAAATTCGACATACGTATGTCTGTGTGTGTGTGCACATCGCAGCGCAAAGTACCTCGAATTCCCAAAGGGGGGGTTGCAATTTCGACTTTTCGGCGTCATTAGCAAAATCGAACTTCGCGCGTGATACGAGCACAGGGAAAAGGAGCCCGGGTGAACGGACTCTCCCCGCGGCGTCGGAGCAAGTCGAAAATTCGACAAGCGGCCAATTACACGCAGAGGATCGAGTGCGCGCAGCGTGAGCTCTATATACCGCGGGCCATATCCCAATTTCCGGAGCACGCGATACCTCGCGCGCGCGCGCGCGCAAAAGTCGAGCTTGACTTGCGCGCGCGGGAGAGCCCCGAGTGTGCGTTACACGTCGAGGCGGAGGAAGAGAGGGGTGGGGTGACGGAGGGAGAGAGAGAAAGCAAGAGAGGTGCAGATGGACAAGGACCTGCAAAAAGGAGCAGCAGCTCGTATAGTGAGTGCGCGCACGGCGGGGCGGTGTGCGTGACCAGCACCGATGGTTCATCGAACTCCACGGCAGTTAGGACTTACGTAAAGGTCAGCTGAGTTCAAGGACTCGCGCGATGTGCCATCCTCGAGGAGAGAGAGAGAGAGAGAGAGAGCGCTCTCTTTCCGAGAGACCTGAGCCCATTCCTCTCCCCCCCCCCCCCACCCCCACCTTCCTTTTCACAGTGGCTGGTCTTACTTTGGACTCGTTGGCGAATCGCGATTTGGCGCTCTGGGACTTGTTGGCGTGAAGATTTCGGAATTTAGAGCGACGATTTTGGGACGGGGACTCTACTGGTATTTTTGTCTTTTTCGTTTTCCTCGAGTACTCGGCGCGATGGATTTTATATATACATGCCTGTGGGACGTATATAAATGTAATCTGAATACAGTTAGCTCTTCCTTTGCCGACATTGATAGGCTGCGCGCGCGAGGGGGGAAACTGGGACGAGATGATGCAATTTTGGACTATTTACTACTCGTTTTTCATTCTCTTTAAACATCAGTAAGAATGCAAGGATTAACACCCGAGGCGTTTGGCTTCGGGATAATCTGTGAATTGATAACCAGTAGATGTACTTTTTTGCGGTCGAAATAAACATTGGATTTTATTTTCGATAAACAACGATTCATTAACAGTTTTATTCAAGAGAATAAAATAAAATTAACGATAAGTATATTCTTAAAGTATCGAGACGCTCTTAAAATTTTCTAAAATAAATCTGAATTTAATAATCAGGAGATAACATTTTCATTATTAATTTGCAATAATAAAAATTATAATGTTCATTAAAGGTTCGTCAACCAATTAAAAAACGAAGCGCAGAACTTGCATAACAAAATTGCATGTAAGAACCGAAAAAAATCAGTTGATTCCAGCAGTAAAGAATTTATGTACTCGGCAGTGAGAAGAAGTCTTTTAGTAGACACTGGAGTTCGCGGTGTGTACCCCAAGTGAAATACCTACTTCTATTATAAAATTTGCTTAACACCATTGCTCAACTACAATACTGCGCGCATTATTCCCAACTCACCCCAGTCACACAGTCCCGAAAATATTCCGCAGTGTCTCTCAGCCTTAATCTCTGACGAATCAAAGTCAAGATTTTAAAACGGTCGGCGGACCACCCGCGCGGACTCGCGACGAGCCTGATAAACTCGAGCGTATGACAGCGCGAAATTGAAATTCATTCCAACCGTGCTGTGCACCGTTACGCGCGCACTCGGAAAAGCATCGAAAAAGCCCGCCGCGCAGTATACACACAGGTACACATCCATCCGCGAGGAGGAGAGGCGCTAGCTATATATCCTCGGAAGCCTCCCCCCCGAGAAAAACAGCCGTACATTGTGCGTAGCTCAGACGTACACGCGCTTGCCGCGTACCAGACGCAGACGCACCACGACACGAGCTCTCTACCCGCGGAAAATATCGGTACAAAGTCGGAAAAATAATAGCCTCGTTAAATCAGCCTCCGCGCATCGGGCTCATTACTCGCCGCGGCTCTTCTCTCCTGCCGCTTCCTAGATCCCTCCTCCCAGAGAGCTCCGGGGGTGGCGTCTCTCTCTCTCTCTCGGGCACTTTGTAAGTGGCTCGTCTCGTAACAAAGTGTAATGGCTGGACCCGTTCGTCTTCCTCGCGCTTTGCTTGCGCGATCGTTTAATGACCCGCCGCTCCGTTGCTGCTGCTGCTGCACGCGACAAGACGCGAGAGAGAGAAAGATCGACGAGGATTAGCTTACGCCTCGACGCGATGGGAAAGCATCAGCTGCCCAAGCTTGAGTAGTCGTCTTATTCTTCTTCCGGACGACGAGTAGAGAGAGAGAGAGAGAGAGACTCAATGGACCTTCTGTTTTCCTCCCGACGGCTCCGGCTTTGTACGCGCTTTCTGCGCACGGGGAGAGAGACCGCCGCCGCCGCAGAGCTTATCGCATCTCGCACGGGACGCCGAGGCGCAGAGAGATAACCTTTGTTTATCCGTATTAAACGCGACACGCGCCGTCGATGTGCAGCCGCGCGACGGCTGTTGCGATATTATACCGCTGCTTCCGCGCGCGGCGGCGTCAGGTGAATGTTGCGCGTTTCGTATAGAGAGGGATTTTTTAAATTCAAATTTTTTTTTCCCGCCGAAACGTTCTGTCTGGAATTAACGTTGCGGCTTTGGCGGACGTGAATTATTCGGCGACCGACGGAGTAGATCGGTGAAACGGAAATAACGCGATTAGAGAAGTGGAGCAACGTCGTTCGTAATTCAAAAGTCACCGCGATTCCGAGGATCCGATCAATGATATGCACAGCGTATTTCGGTCTTTGAACGTTGACTCGATTTAGTCGCGCATTCGTCAATGATTCGCCGTTTTTCTTTTTCATTGGTGAACCTGGTACTGCGTCAACGCAAGAATTTTTATAAAATATCTATTTCTATATAAAGACTGCATTTTTACAATTTCCCGCTTGTGGAACTTATACAGCCCTATATTTCTACTTATGTTCAAACGATGATTTCCCACTACTTCAAATCAAGGGATAGCGATCCAACTGAAAGCTAATATTTATGTTTCCTTGCCTCATATATACGTAACATAAAACGCGAATCAGTATTAGAAAAGCGAAATTGCCGGCGCGCGTCTGTGTGTATATATCGTTCGCGCGATAACATCGCGCGGATTTCCGAGCGATTAAAAAAATTCTTAGAAGCGGCGCGCAGTGTCTGCATATATATATATATATATATATATATATAGGTGTACCAGGCGCACTGTTATGCTAAAAGCAAAAAGGGCAACGTCTTTTTTCCCCATGACCGGCTAAGCGTGGAGGCGTCAGCCCGAGAGCAGGCCGGCACCGCTCGGATGCGCCCACGCAAGCTCCTGGCTCACGCATGCGTGTATATATATAGCTATATGAACCTGGTTAGAAATCCAAATATCCAAAATGGCCTGTAAACTAGAAAATGGCTATGGGAAATACTTGGTTCCTGACTTGCGATGAAACGCTTTTTCTCCCATTATGCGAGCACCTCCAAATCATTTCGCTAATTTTACTGCTTATATTGTACGCTGAGTACAGGGAGGTGTATATACGTATTTCAGTCAGCTTCGATACAATGTATGGAATGAACAAACTTTTGAAGCTGTAAATACGTCGATTATTAAGATATTTATGATTCACTTGATTTTTCAATTTTTCGATCGGTTCCACGTTGAATATCGTTTTCCTAGCCATTTACCGGCCATTTTTTACAGGCTACTTTATGCAGTGTAATCTATGCTTGCAAACTCGAAAATACCTCGTAATACGGCATAATAATATTTTCGTCCATTTCGATTCTAAAAGATGGCTTAGAAAGGTTCGAAAAAAGCGCTTCATCATTTGCCCATTTCTAACAAAACAAGGTTCTCACTAGCTTTTAAATTATATGGATTTCCATACCAGGGACACATTACACACATATATATACATACCAGAGCAAAGTCGCGAAGAGACCCAGAATTGCAGGACTCGCTGCTACGTTATACACGTACAGGTACGTACATAGCTGCGTATAATATGCGTAAATCGCGAGAGCTTTACCCGCAGGTATGCGGGCGACGCGCTGGCAATGCCGTCGAGCATATAATGGCTCAATTCATCGGGGATACAATGCGCCCGAGAAGCGAGCCATTATACGGTATATATTGTCGCCGTGTGGCGCGCGAGCAATCGAAACTGCCGATTTTCGGCCGGATCGCGAGCGTTTTCTGCATGTTAAAGCAGCGCGAGACGAGACGCTATATATACATATGTGCAGCGCTTTTGTATCGCGCGCGCGCGCGGCCTTTGCGCAGCCTCGTCGCGATCGGCTGTGCGGAGAGCGCGTGCGCGAGAGAGATTTATTGAGTGCGAGAGCGATGTCCTTTACGGGGATCGAATATGCGGGCTACTGTTGTAACGACGCTGTTATATAGCTTTTGTTCGGCGTGGCAGCGGCCTTTATACTGCGGAACTGATTTTTTCATGCCGCGCCCCCCCCCCCCCCCAGACGCGTGAGGCTTTTGCCGATGCGGAGGCGTGACTTTATTGGCTCTTCATTGCCCTCTTTTCATTCCTGCGCGCCGGCATATCTCGTCGACCTGCGCCTGTCCCGATCTTGCTTTCTATTTGAATATATACATATATATATATATATATATATATGTATATATATGTATTGTATAGATTAGATGCACAGGTACTTTTTGATGAATCATTGATTAGCGATCGATAGTCGGGTCGAACCGCTTGGGCCCTGCTCAATGAGCTTAATTCATATGGACAATGTGGATCTTTGTTACAAATGCTCAAATTATAATCGCGCGCGGGACTCTTCGAGAATTCTCTCACGGATTCGATTCGCCCCTTGTGCAGCGTTCGATCTCCTTGAGGAGAGAAATATTTAGTATTTTTATACCTCTTGGTAAAGTACGTCCTTTATCATTTTTGTTATAATTTTCAATTACAAAAAAAAATCACTTTAAAAATAGAATTGATAATGCCAGTCATCGTCTACAAGTGGGTATTGTATAAAGCGATGTGTATCAAGACACGTATGCGTGTGAAATTTATAAACAATCCGCTGATGATTCGCTTTTTTTTAAAGCTACGCCACGGAGCAATGTATATTAAAACGGTATCCAATTAAAAAAAGTTTGTCGTAAACGCATAATAAAATAAAAAACACATGACTTTAATTGACTATTAATTATATAAATAGTGATTTAAAAAGTAATGAAACAATATGACAGCAGCTTTCCATGTACAAAAAATCATGACCGGATGTTACGAAGCCGATGAAGGCGATCTATGATTGGCTTGTGTTATAGAAATCTGTTTTCAACGTCAAATTTTTACATCCTATATAAGTTTATTCTAATATGATTCTTATTCCGCGCTTTAGTTAAATTTCATTTCTCATTGCAAAATTATATGCAATATTAACATATTTTTATATTAAAAGTGATGATTCGATCATTTAAAAAAATATGTTTAACCAAAAATTTCTTATACAATGATATATTGTTAAATACTCGATATATTTATCAATGGTTTAATAAAAGTTTTTATTAGATTATCGTTTAGCCTTGCTCTTTAAATAATCTCTGATAATAAAAAAAACTTTTAATTACTCTAATAATGTAGTTACTCGTCTGAAATATCTAAAACAAAAATAAGCAATAAAAATAGAGTAGACTAATGGATCAATATTTGAAAGCTATACATAAAATAAATAAAATTATATGGAAATAAAATTATATGGTACCAGTTATGCATTACCATAAAAAAGAGTACATATATATGCGCAGTTATAATATAGCTTTTAAAAATGCAACGAAAAAAACTAGACCCAGTTTGTTTACGGATTCGAAGCTTAATGAAATTCGACGTTGAAGCTTATAAAAGTTTAAAAATTACGCGAAAAGCATGTACTTTAACATTTTTTTTTTGGACCCTCGCACAAATAACTACTTCTGGCTACTGCTTTAAACTTTTCAAAGAAAACGACGTTATGGATGACTTTATAAACTACATGCTAAACCGGACTGAGATGCACCACCCAATACTCATAATTGAATCTCTCGACTATCTTTCGCCCTCATCATATATGTTGGCCAAAAATATTTTAGCAACGCTGCCCTCAGTCATTTTAAATATTGAAGAATTTAAAAACACTACCGGCAACTGGAAAATTCAAGATATAAAAAAATGGGTTGCACAGAAAACTCAACGAGAAACTTTGCAAATAATTTTTTCGCGTAATTATAACAGCTTTAACACGGACGCAACTTATAATCTTAAGAAATTCAGCGAATTATTAGGACTCGTAAGCTTTAAATATTTTAACCGCCCAAAACGTCTAGTATTCATCGTAGACGGAAAAACTGATGAGAAATACTATACTTTTTTAAAAATGTTATGGAAATTTGACATCTTAAACGTCGCCATAATTGAAATAATAAAATACGAAAATCCGAAATATGAAGATATTCTTCGCGTTCTAGTACATCAATACAATCCATTTAAAGATACTTACGATATCACACCATTTTCAAAAGACATCGTTCTTTTCCCCAATATTTTACAAAATATGCATGGATACAAGATAGGCTGTGCCTTCCAGGAAGAGTCATACAAAGTTATGATAGATAAAGAATACACTGGAGACGATGTGTGGCGAGCGATACAAGGTTTCGACATCATGGTAGTAAAAACCGTAGCCGACTATTCAAATTTTAGTCTATCTCCAATGTTTGTAAATTTAGGAGAACTTGATCGACATCAAAATTTAAGAAAATTCAACATAATTGAATATCCATTTCAAAAGGAATTCAACCAGACTTCTTTAGATCTTCTAGTCAACCATTATTTGCATCTAGGTATCTATAAAACAAGAATGGTGGAAACTACAACTTTGATGTTCATTCTTAGCTTACACGTTGTAGTTAAACAATACGGTAGGACAGAAATTACATTTCTTGACGAAGTCATCGTAGTGAGCATCCTAATTGTATTTGTGACAGTATTTTTCTCCTCAATTTTACATATATATTTTCCAAAAAGATTCTGGGAGACGGACAACATTATTCAAATTTTAATTTTAGGAAAAAGTTTTGTAGTGTCTCGGACTAATATTATTGAAAAGATGTCTTTTCTTTTAATGTTGTTAATATCTACTGGATTTTCCGTAGTTGCACTGAATAAATTTATAGAAATTAATTACTTTGAGACGATGTATCTCAAATTAAATTTTTTAGCAGACCTAATAAATCACAATCTCATTCCGCAAATTCCCCTTGGTAGATTAAAATTTATGAATGAAAGCTATTCCGACGATCCTATATTACAAACAATAATTAATATGCAGTCTGGTAAATTGAAGACTGATTCTGACTGTCAACAGGCTTTAATTCAAAATAATGACGACGTGAAGGGCTGCATATTTTACTACCAGCATGCTATGCTACTTACACAAACTCATTCTTCAGGTGAGAATGGCTGGATCCTAACTTTGATCAAAGAACCTATTGCAACTGGATACCCGGTTTTTTGGTTTCGAAAAGGAGCGCCGTACGCACCAAGATTCAGCGACATTCTACAGAGATCCTTTGAAGGGGGAATTTTGCTAAAGTGGATGGTCGAGAGCAGGATTAAGTACATTAAAAAAAATTCGATCTTATTTAATAATGAAAGTTACTTACAGTTTTTGGATTCTCAAAATACAAGAGATAGATTTATCCCAGCAAAACGTACGTTTAAAGTAATGAAATTAGTAATCATTGTTCTGGGTGGTTGTACCATGTCTATCATCATGTTCATTGTCGAGCTTTTTTGTAAGAATCTGAAGAAAATGCAGTAAGACTATGGTTGTTTGTTATATACAGAAATTAAACTGTTGTTATTTTTACTGATAAATCAGCATCCTCATCAACAATGACAATCAATGTATCATTAATAAATAAATTTTATTTCGCTCTTTATGATCAAGAACTTAAATATATTGGGTTATCATAAATAATAGTATATATATATATATACTAAAATTAAAATGACATTACTTTCACAATTACATCAAGGATTGTTTATGATTAGGTAAAAGTGCCCAATTGATAAGACCCAGAAGTACAACTCGGATTTACAAAAATGTAACTTAATATTGTTAGGTTTACGTTTTTGTTCTATTTTACGAATTCTTGGATGTCTATATGATGGATCTTATGCAAAATGATTAAGTAATCATACACATTGGATTAGATCAAATTATTAATAAATTAAAAATGTTTTAAACAAGTTGCCTTTGTTCAATTACTTGCAAAATGAAAATAAGACTTTTTTACAATAGTCATACCGGGTCGTAAAACCGATCGATTATATTTGAAAAAAAATTATATTGACCTTTGCTTGTCATTAACGAAAATATTAGTTTTAATGTAGGCTACTATGCAGTTACATTACACTGTACAGTTCAAATGTAAGAAAATTCAACATTCAAAGGCAAAGCTTCTCACTTCCACATAATTAACTTTATTAAAAAAAAAACAAAAACAATATGCATGATATAATGCTAAATTGACACATAAGTTACTGCCTATATTATGAATTATAAAATAGAATTAAATGATTAGTATTTTTAGCATCTTGAGATGTCACATGGCGCTTATAGTATTATGCTGGTTTTTAAAAAATCCTAAAATATCAATATTATACCAGCTAGACAGTTCTATAAAAAAGTATGCTTTCCAGTGTATTTGATGTATAATGTATATAAGTACATCCGTCATGCAATGGTTTTGGGATAATGTCATTTCTGTGAAATCCTCTATCAATAAGACAAAAAGCGTTTCTGTACAGTAAAAAATTAAATTTAAAAAATTTAAACCACGAGAAAGCTGGCATGTTTTTCATTGACATTTCTCATATAGATTTCAGGTCACTCAGACGTTCGAATTCCTGCATCAGGGTCAGAACGAATATTGTCTTTATTTCTAATAGTGAAAAAAATGAATACATCATTTACCTAAAAAAATTGTCACTCGGTAAATGTTATAAATTTTTCAGTCGCGGTTTAGAACAAAAATGTCAAAGAAAAATAAGTATCACTGTACGTTCGAAGCAATATTTTTCACATTAATAACGAAGATCGATTCTCCATCGCAGTCGTTTCTCCAATACACACGAATCACGGAAAACGCGGAGCAATCCGTCGAAAGCGAAACATCCGCGCAAGCAAAAAGTCATCGAAGCGACTACACAGAAATCAATGATTTTTCGTGCCCGAATAACGAGCAGTCGATTCCACGCTATAGAACAGATCTATATGTATGAGCAGGCCTCATATACGCGGGGAATGCAATTCAAAAAGATTCTTCGTCGAGAGGGGAAACGTATATAAGAACGCGCGATGCAAAACGGCGAAACGGCGAAACGGCAAGGTTACAATGCAGCAGGTATATATGTGCACGGAGTACACCACAGGCGCTGCATGAAATAGAACGGCTCGCGAGAGAGATACCGATCGAACGCGAATTTTTCACGGTCGCTGATTACCAAAGGCCGAATGCGCAAGTGGCTTCACAAAAGGCAGTTGTTGAGATCCTTTTTACCGCCTAAATATCGTAATTGCACCTCCTATTACATGCATGCCTATTACACATACGATATATACGTATATATATATATATGTATACACGATGCACAGCGAAGAAGATTGTAAAGGAGGCTTTGCGAGTAATGACGTAATACTTGCCAAGATTACCGATGCAGAATCGCATATCGCCTCGAATCCCGCGAGCATAATCGGCACAGCTCGCACATAATTATTGCAATAAATCCCCTTTGCCGTATCATATACGCGGGTACTATATACACTCGGGCGATACATTTGAATATATAGTGGCATCGATCGGCACCCGAGAGAAAGAGAGACTCGATGCAATCGTTAAGCTCATGACGAGTTGTGCATATGGACTGCGTTATGTTCGCTCCATCTGTACTACACATAGTATATATGTGCACATCCACCAAATTTCGGAAACAACTCGGAAGGAAAAATTGCAAAAAATTTTTTTGAAGGCACACCATACCAGACCTATTTTTCCCCGTTTCTCAGGTAATTTTGAAAGAGAAAAAACTCGCGTACATGGCCAATCGTAGGGTATACTTTTTTGAGAGGCAAAAACGACTCGAAAAAACGAGAAATAATTAACAAAAAAAGGATTCATAGATTTTTTTCTCTAAAACTGTGGATTTTTATAAAAATTTTATTAGAACAAAAATGATTTAAAATTCATCGAAGAATGCTCTGAAATTTTTTTAGATTTTTAAAGGTCATTTTTCGAAATTTCGATTTTTTTTACTTTTCGAAAAATCAAAAATTGTTTCGGATCAATCTGAAAAAATTTGAGAGCATTAATCAATGAATTTTAAGATATTTTTATTCTAATGAAGTTTTTTATTATAATGAAGTCCATAGTTTTCGCGGAAAAAATCTATGAATTCTTTTTTGTTAATTATTTCTCGTTTTTCGAGTCATTTTTGCATCGGTAAAAAGTATACCCTAAGATTGACCAAGATGCACGCGAATTTTTTCTGTTTCAGAACGACCTAATAAGGAAAGAGAAAAAATAAGGCTGGTATAGGTGTGCCTTCAAAAAAAATTTTTTGTAAGTTTTAAGGAGAATTGTTTCCGTTATTTCCTGGATATCCACATCTATATGACTAATTCTCATAGACAAATGCACTTTTCGGGGGTCCAGAAATCGAAAAATTTTTTTTACGATAGAGGTTTTGGACAAATCAGCCTTTCTTCTGTTAGCTGATAGATAGTCAAAAATGTAGAGGAACATGGTAAACATGGAACATTAGAATTTAACATGGGGAGGTATATGGAAAAAAAAGAAAATGCGGCTATTCAGATTTTTATTTACTTTTTTTTCAAACGGACATAACTTTTGATAAGAGCATACAATCTGGGTATTTTTTTTTAATTAAAAGCTCTTTTGTTGTACTCTATTGTAGTGTAATTTGAAATTTTATTTGTGCCTGGGAAACATTCGTAGTTGTCATTAATCCAGTATTTCGACACATTAATTTTTTGTAAAAAAAATGTAAAATGGCTCAAAAATATGGTTACTAGTAACTTTTCTTATGTTCCTCTGCACATTGACTATCTTTTGACTTACAGAAGAAAGCCTCATTGATCCCAAACCTCTAGCTTCAAAAAAAAAAATTTCGAATTTAGGACCCCCGAAAATTGCATTTTTCTGGAAGAATTGGTCATATAGTTACTCGATAGGGCGGCGTGTCTTCGATCTCGGAACGCACACATATATGTCGAATTTCAAAAAATAAATGCACTTTTCTTTGGTCTAGAATTCGCAAAAAAAATTTTTTAAGCTAGAGCTTTCGGACTAATGGGACTTTCTTATGTAAGCCAAAAGATAATGAAAAATGCCGAGGAACATGGCAAATATAGAATATGAAAATTTAACATGGAGAGGCATATGGACGAACAAAAAAAATTGGTTATTCGGATTTTTATTTTATTTTCTTTTAAACGGGCATAACTTTTGATCAGAGCTCTTTTGTAATCATAGTGTAATTCGAAATTTTATTGTTGTCTCGGAAACATTCGTAGTTGTCATTAATCCAGTATTTCGACACATTAATTTTTTGTAAAAAAAAAACGTAAAATAGCTCAGAAATATGATTACTAGTAACTTTTCCCATGTTCCTCTGCACTTTTGACAATCTTTCGGCTTCCAGAAGAAAGTCTCATCGGTCCGGATTTCCGAAACCTCCAGCTTTAAAAATCACACGTACAATGGTGTAAGTGTATGTGGGGAGAGAGCCCGCGAGCCTCTTTCTCTCTCTCTCTCTCTCTCTCTCTCTCATCCCTTTAAAAATGCCCGATAATTTCGCGGCGCTCGTGTTTCTCGTAATGACGCCTAAAGCGGCGTTGCAGCATTCGCGGAATGAGAGAAGGAAGTGCGCGCACGCGCCGGCCAGATTGATGAATCGCATTCCGCGGGGCGAATGATCGCGCGCGCGCGCGCAACTCTCGCGCCGATTCCGGGGATAGGACGTTACTTCCCGGGATCTTCGATGATTATTTGAGTTATTTCTCGCGCCTCTCTCCCTCCCTCTCTATCTCGCGTGTATATACCGGGAAGGACACTCGCGCGGCGGCGGCGGCGGCGCACAGAATGGAGATCCCCGATGGAGATTTTACGGACGACTGCGCGACGCTATCGCGCCGTACGGCTGTACAGCGAGGCGAGAGAAAGAGAGAGATATACCGATTTCCGAGTTGCCGAGCGCGCGCGAACGCGGTATTCTTGAAAGAGATGGAACATATTGTTCGCTTGATTTTATTATCGGCGATGTGCCGAGCGAGAGAGAAAGAGAGAGAGAGAGAGAGAAAGAGAGAGATTTTAATTGAGGATATACGCTATACGTATATATATGTGTACATACTATATACACGGTGTGGAGAACCTGCGCGACCGCAGGAATTTTAAAACCCCTGCCGATTCATATAACCGAGCATATTTTCCTCTCCGCGCGCCTATTAGCCGGAATAGTTAGCTCGGCTATGAATTACACTTTCGCGATTGAGTCGAGAGAGCGAGGCGGCGAGCTATAGTGGTATATATATAGGCAAAAGTAACGAGCGTTAAAACGCAGAGTTCACTTTCCGTTAATGCATCGGCGGCGGTAGCAGCGGCAAGCGAGAAGCGCGCACTCGGAGACCTATGGAAAACGTTGTTCATCGGTCTGGAGAAGAGTAACGATTCTTCCCCCCCCCCCCCGCCCCCTCGTCTTACCCGCGGTATAAGTAATTAATGCCGGGCATTAATACAAAGGCCAAACATTTTCGCCGAGTGCAGCTGAGAGAGAGAGAAAGAGCTCTTATATACTTTTCACTCATCCTCTACATCCGCATCGGTATTGTAAGGAGTATAGGCATATACATCGGGTTTGTACATAGCTGTATATATATATAACAGCGGATGCAGCTATGGAATATAAGGAGAGAGCCCCCCCTCGTACGCACACGGCACATAATAAAGGCGAAAATTTATACGTGCGGACGGGAGAGAGAGCTTTCGTTCAAAGCAACTCTCTCTCTCTCTCTCTTCCTCGCTCGCGCTACATGTCCTTTACGCCATCTTAAATCACGGCATTAATAAGCTCCCGGGGGACTTGTCTCTTCCTGTACATAGCGGGCCGTTACCGCCGCCGCCGCTGCCGCGCGCATATATCCGGCAGGAATTGAAATGACTTTTATGAAGCTATCAGTGCGCTCGTCGCCAGCGTGATTTCACGGCTTCGCCTTCTCTCGACGCTCGTTAAAGTCAATTTGTCCGCTACCGCATTGCAGCTCGCCGCCACCGCTGCCTTTTAGCGAGAGGAGAGCAGCTGATCTCTCGCTGTGTATATAATACGCTGATGCTGCGCGCGTAATGCGCATGCGCTTACGCAGGGCTTCTTCTCCCCTGTATTTCTCCTCCCCGCGAAAGGGTAATCGCGCATAAGCGACGATGGCTGTGGAAAAGAGTTCTTTGGGGCCCGACTATATACATATAGGTGTATACCGGGCGTTTGTTATATATACACGCGCGTAAGCGGGAGACGCGCGCATTGTCGTGCCCCGGAGGGCTCCTGCGCGCTTTCCTTCTACATAACCGAGCAAACGCGAAGTTCTTGTGCTCGATACGTAATGGTTTAGATGAAACGCTTTGGGAAGGGGGGAGGGGGGGAGGGTTTCAGTCGATACTCGCGCAGCGGATGTAATTATGTCGTAATTCAAATTTTAAGCCCCGAGCTGGTCGGCAGTTATATAGGTGTATACGTATATACAGGTTTGAAATCACGTCGTTCGAATGTTAACATGTCGTGATGCGAGAGGAGCAGTGGGATTGCCAAGTCGTCGATGATGGTGTTTAGTGTAATTAAATGCGGGAGTTTCGATAATATTTCAGAATTATTGCGAGCGTCGCGGAGCGCGTTTGGAACGGTATTTTCGAGGCTAACGCCCCTATATAATACAGTATATATTTTTGAATGAGATGAGATATTGTGAATTTTGTAAAAAAGAAAAATAAAAATTTTTAAAATTGTAAATTACAAAATATTATAAATTTTGTACAATAGATTAATAGTATCCACACCTTAAACATTGCAAACAAGAACAATAAATGTATATATATAAACATATCTCTATGTATAAAATCTATTAATTTTCAGCCTTCGATTCTCTTATTGCACTCAGTGATTGTCACAATATATTAGTTAAATAACTTGAAAAAAAGACATTGCCCGTCGCTTCTATCTTCTATTGCTTAATTATTAGTTATCGCTTTCGATCCTTTAAACACATACGTACGAATTCCTGACCAGCCTATAACCTCGAAACGTTTGAAAATCGAGAAAGACGAAGCCGATTAGCGCATCTATTCAACTCTCAACAATCTCTACAATCCCTCTCAATATACGCACTCTGCAATATACATACACACACACACACACCTACATACACATACGCACATACCTCAACTTACGGTATTACACAGGTCGCGTCAAATGCGGGACTCTGTCGATCCCCCGATAAAATTTCCTGCGCTCCATCGAAATGCCAGCTGCGGTGGAGATCCCGCGGATTCGTGAGCCTCTCTCCGCAGCCGCGAGCGAGCCGAGAGCCGCGCGCGCGCGCGCGCAATGGCATTTGGCGAAATATTCATTTATAACTGTGCCGCCGCGCGCCGCGCGCAAATTGATCGATTGTAAACAGCTCGGCGCGCGCGGACGTTTTTTCAGAGAAACGGTTATAACACGCGCGCGCTCATCGGGACGGCCTGTATATATTGCCTCGCCTGTCATATATCCTCCCGTGTGTTTAACGTACGCGTAGAAAAAAAAACGCTAATGGCGGTATAATCGACGAAAATCTCGTTCTCGCGTGTGTTCCGAGGAGGCGTCGAGATTTATCTCCGAGCATATATATATATATATATATATATATATAGAGAGAGAGAGAGAGAGATAGAGATAGAGCGTGTATAGAGGATCAGTTTAAAAAATTTTGAAAAAATATTTTTTAGCATATCGAGTTAATAATAGGTTCCGTAATAGAACGACGATCGCAATAAGAGAAGCCCTGTCATCTCTCTCTCTCTCTAATCTCTATAGCCAACGAATCAATATAAAGCTCACCGCAAAAACTTTACACCCCGGCTCTTAAATCCCCATCGCGGCGTCGAGAGCGGAACTTCCGACGAAATAACACCTGCGTAACTTTTTATTCACTCCGGCAAATTAACTTCTCTCTCTCTCTCTCTCTCTTTCTCTCTCAGTCATTCGTTATGTATATACAGTATATACGCGCGCGCGTATACATATAGATATATATACCCGCGTAAAGTAACGACTCTCCTAATTAAGTTGAACGCTCTCTCGCAGGTAAGTCAATATAGCGCGGATTCCAACAACGGCAACAACTACTATCTATGCCTATATACACTACACTACTAGTGCTGTAACTTGCGCTCTACGACTGTACTAGTCGGTGAACGGGTCACTGCACGCGCGCTGCCAATAAAAGCGCAGAGAGCCTTATATATACGCTATACGTTTCATTAGCACGGCGTAAGGTCAAGGTGGGATGTGGAAAAAAAGTCCCGCAGTGGTATTTGCACCGAGAGAGAAAGAGCGCATAATATGGGTGTGTATATATACATGCATTATATATATATATATATATACAAGCCAGGCGCTCGGCGAGTCGATCCTCGCGGTTTCGCAGCGCCGCAGACGGCTTGCGTTTTAGAATTGTCGGGGCGGATGGGGGGGAGGGGAAGACGGATGGCTTTTGAATAAACGGGCGCCAGCGCAAGGTCGAGATCCTCCGCGTGTTAATAGCGGTGATCGGTATTTTTTGCTCGATCCGAGCGAGGAGCCGAGGCGGAGAACGGGTAGAGAGAGAGAGAGAGATGGACTGGGATCACGTCTATCTATGCTTCTGTATACACATATATGTATACACGTACAGCTGTATACCTATATCTGTAAATCTGTTAGTCGTACGTATATATAGACACACACGCGATTCCTGCCTCGCCTCTCGCGATTTCTTCTAAATAGTTCGTCCACTCCCCCCCCCCCTCTCTGCACTCAGCCTTTCTACGTCACGTCGTCACACGTTGTACTTATACACGAGACTCTGCGGTGTGTGTTTGCTTCGTTAGAGGCGATAATGTGTGAAAACTACGCCTGCGGCTATTATTCTATCTCCCTGGCTCCAGGGCACAACCGCGAAAAGTGGACTCGTTATTCGAGTCCAATTTTTGCGATTTCGCGAAAATCACGGTTTTTCTGACACGTTTGCGTCGTTGCGAAACACGAGGACCTCGCAACTTCTTGCATTTAGGTATATGTTATGGGTAGACCGTAGACTGTGTGGTACCGATTTATAAGTTATCGTGTATTCAGATTTCGGAATGTTTTGTCTCTCCGTAAGATTTCAATAAGTTATTTAATTTTATAAATTTATGCAATTCTTAATGTATCTTATACTTTGAAGTACAGGCAAATCATGAAAAAATCAGGGTCGTGACCGCACTGGAAATGAGAGCGAATGCCTGAAAAAAAATTGTTTTTTTTTTAATTGCGCGAAACTACAAAAAATTTATTAATTTCTTAAATAATAGCCCCGCCTATTTTCCAAGTTACCATTCAGATTGGTAGCACCTTTGCAACTAGTTAATTTAAGAATTTCAAATTCGTTTAAGCTATACAATACTTAAATAGCGTGAAAAAATTTCGTAAGGTGAAACGATTTCAACATTTCTAACAAGAAGTGTATAATGAAGTGATAAAATACGATACTTACAGCCAATAGGCATCTCAAGCCGCACAAGAAGATATTCAAAACTACAAATTTTTTCAACGGAAGCTCTGTCTAACGACACAAATAAAAATTGTCACACTACGAAAATTAAGCTATAAAACAAGAACGAACATTCCTTTCATACACAACAGCCAATAAATATTTTCATGTACAACCGAGAGCAATCATCTCCTCACTTATTAAATATTTATTCCTCACATCGCTTCCAAGTAAACTACTTCTTTTTCCCTCCTCTCAATACACTAATTGCCTTTACGATCAGAATTCAAAGTGTACGCGTTATGCCTCCTAGTCATAGCTACACACGTATCCCCTCGTCTACCTCCACTTACACACAGACACTACCCTAACGCGCAGGAAGCACTTTTCCGCATACAATATCGAGTCCGAGGTGAAACGCGCAGTCCGCGCGCTCTCGGAGTGTAAATAATCGTTGCACACCGACTCGTCCTTACAACGCATGCATCCACGGTGAAAAAAAAGGAAAATTAAAATAGTACGCTCTGTACACCGACGAATAAGCGAGAATACCCTCGGAGGGGGGAAGGAGGGGGGCAGAATATCCATACGCTTATATGGCTCTATCTCCTAGGAAAGATCGGCTTCTCTCGTACGCGATACGAGTATAATACACCGCCGCGGAGTGTATTATTGAAATGCGAACAATCCCCTTTCGTCTTCTTCTCCTTCTTCTTCTTCTTCATCGCTCGGTGCGCTGCGTCTATGTGTATGTGCAAATGTTTGCATAAACGAACGGCGGCGCAAGCAGCGTTTCCGAGACTTAATTGCAAGTTAATTGATGGTCAAGACCAGCAATTTACCCGGAAAGTACGTGCTCGCTTTTCGTATACTTTTATATATATATATCACTTGCGCGCGCAACGACGCGCCGTGCAGTCGCGCGCGCGCGAAGAATCCCGACGCCGTTCCTCAAATAATACGTGGAGGAACGTCCCTTGCAATTTCTCGCTCCGTTTGCCTCTCTCTCGCGCGCAGATTTTCCACTCTCGCTCCGCAAACACTCTTTATTCGTAAACCCTCTCGACGTATAGTCGCCTTCTCGTCGTTATTATTCGATATAACGCGAAGAAAACTCGTTTCTCGCGCGTGTGTGTGTGTGTATAGAATACGTATACACTGAAGACGCGCTAATTACTCGAGTACATAATACGAGAAGCGAGCGTTTCCCAAAATTTACTCGCGTATATACGACGGCGCGTTCGAGGTGTAGTATAGCAGCTCTCGCGCGTAATGGTCGCCGTTAATTCGCTATTACGAGCTACGATACGGCGATTTCGTGCGCTGTGGGCAATACCGCGGATATATACGTATATATAACGAGAGCTGCTTCGCCTTATTCGGATGCATAATTCATAGCCCCTGCACTGTGCGCAGGTATATAAGTATATGGAAAATGAAAATCGAGACGAGAAGGAGAGAGAAAAAAAAATCTGACAACCATAGCGCGAGCGAGTCGGCAGCGATATAGTTGAAAAGAGCTTTCGTATGTATATACGTATAGCATTAGCCGCACGCTCGTCGTCGTCGTCGTCGTCGTTATACGGCAGCACGGATTAATTTAATTAATAAACGCAAAGTGAATTGCAAAGCAGGTTGAAAACCTCGCGCGCGCCGTTAACGACTGCGCGGAGCCGCGAGCTGCGCGCTATATAGGGGGCTAATTAAAAAGGACGCTCGGCCGGTGATGATGCAGACGCGCGCGGAGAAAATTGTGCGGCGCGCTACACATTGCAATTTAACGTTTCAGGGAGGAGCTTAATAAGCGTCGGGGTAGACTAACGCCCGTATAATACATTGGCGCGAGCGACTGTGGAATCGCGTATCGGAGGGGAAGCCAATTGCATTGTTGCGCGCGGATGTGGAGATATATATATATATATACGCGGGAAAAATGAGGAATCGCGCGCGGGCGCAGACGGAGAAAAAAAAAGGAGGAAGAATAGAAGATGTGATAATTCGGATGCGAATTGTTTTGGGCGGCGATTGTACGGACGGTGTGTACTGTGGGGAAAGGGATTGTGGCAAGTCTGACGATGACGAGAGAATCGTTGGAATGACGACGTGATTTATTGCGGAGTGTAAAATGTCATTTTTATACTGAAATTGTATACATGCCATGGGTATAAAGTCGGAGTGTAAACGACACGTCGAGTACCTATAAATGGTCAATTCACCATTGTTGTACTCAGTGATTATTTATGTGCGAGCATAACTGAATAAATCGTCAAACGAATTTGTTAGTATAGGCGCCAAGTCGATTCCATGACTGTTCGATGTTCATAGATACGCCGAAGATTTTTTTATGTATTTTGAAGGTGCGAGATCGAAAACTTTATCCGAAAAATTTATAAACAATTCAATTGTTTAAATAAATAATAATGAAATGGTAAGTCTATAATAAAGAATATTTATCAACGATTCTGCAGCCTTTTACGGAATTAAAAAATGCTCATTAGAACCCCAGAAATTTCATGTTCAATGCAAAAGGTCGACTCGCGCTCGATTCGCGCTCCGCGCTATATACTATTACAGTACGGTGGTATTATGAAATATTAATTATGCAATTTCTCGAATTCTAATCAACATTTTTTCATTCCGTAAAATGCAACAGAATCGCTGATAAATATTCTTTAATAATTATGTGCTTATAATTTTATTATTATTTATTGTTTCGATTTTACAGCGGTTTAAGCAATTAAATAGTTTATAACTTTTTTCAGATAAGTTTCTCAACCTCGCACCTTTGAAATTCGTAATCGGCGGCTCAAAAGATATTTAGTGCATCCGTGGACATCAATCAGCCACGGAATTGACCTGGTGCCTAGACCATGTATTTAATACTGACGCGAAACTCAATAGGTTTCTAAATAATACAATTTTTGTATATACAACAGGATCGATATAGATAAAAAGGCAAGAGTTTGAACAAGAAAAACGAAGAGTACGTAATAATCTCGCTATTTATCCATTACCAGCAAATATCGACGCATTAATCTCGATGGAAAACCTAATTATCAAACTCTTCGCTCTCAAACAGTTTCATCAAGTCGTCACGTACTGTTATACAGAATCATCCATATAAACGCCGCAGCTCCCGACAAATCTATTTCCAATAAGCGAAACTAATCTTTCATCCGTGGCCCGCAACGCGCGCGATATCTCAACGAGCTGCGTATCGATCGAATCTCGCGTTGGATACACACGCACAAACTGCACACTTCGAAATAATTTTCTCTCGCAGAATCGCTCGGAGACGTTTCCATAATGCATAGCGAACGGCGCGAGGTCGCGCGTGTAGTTCATACGCATATATATAGTGCGACCGGGCGATGCCTATAGTGTGTTATACATATATATATATAGGATAGCTACGTAGCGCCTCGCGAAGCGTGACGAAAATATGCGCGGCGCATCGCCGGCCAACCAACGGTGCGTCTAATCCGACGTATCGACGCGAGAATTATGAGAGCGAGCTTGTGCAAATTTTTTGTAATCTAAAAAAAAAACTCGCTTATTTTCAATGCGAAAGCTCCAATGCGCTGTGTATTACAGTGCGCGCGTACTTTTCGCGGATAATTTAGAAGCGCTGCGAGCGCGGAATATGAATCTCCTAGATGTAATACCGGTTATTATCTCGCGGTTTATTCATATTCGGAGTACACTTAATTTCGCTCGGACTCGTTTATAAAACATTTTGCGCTCGATTATACAAGCGCCGCTCGAGGCGGCGACGCTCTCTGGTATATATACAGATATACAGTCAGCGCGTACGGAGTGTATATCGTCGTATTTGCCAGGATCATTAGTCGAGCATATGAAACTGCAGCTGAGGGACTCCTAAAGGTGATGGAGCCGCGCTGATACAATCAGATTTTGAAAGGATAAATTACACTCTCTCTCGCTCTGTCTCTCGGCGTCCTTTTCCACGCTTCATAATCCCAGGCCTGGAGTCCACCTCAGAAGCACCTTTTTCCTCTAAGGTAAATTAAACTCGAAATAAAATGGACGGGAATGGGAGAGAGAGAGAGAGAGAGAGAGAGAGAGAGGGAAAAAAATACGCCGAGAGCGCGCTAGATTAAACGAACCTGCTTCCTCACCTCAGCTCGGCGAGAAAGAACGAGAAAGAGACAAACCGGCGTTACCTAGGCATAACGACGAAAATAAAGCAGAACAGAGCGCGAGACACGTTATAGGTCTCTGTCTCTCTCTTTCTCGCTCTAAAGCAGCGCGAAAGAATCCCAAAGTGTAAATGAGCTCTTATAAACACTTTACTCGCGTGTAACTCCCGAGAGACGCTCGTACAATTCAATGTACGTATATCCAGGAAATATCGGAAACAATTAACACTATAGATATCCAGGAAATAGCGGAAACAATTAACTCTCCCCCAAAAAAATTGCAAAAACGTTTTTTGAAGGCACGTCTACAAGACCTATTTTTTCTCGTGCCTTAGGTCATTCTGAGAGAGAAAAAAGTTGCGTACGAGGCCGATCATTAGGGTACTCGTTTTCCCGGAGTAAAAACGACTAGAAACGAGAAATAATTAAAACAAAAGGATTCATAGATTTTTTTCCATAGATGTTTCCATACATAGATATTTTAATGATTTCTCGTTTTTCGAGTCGTTTTTTGCTCCGCAACAAAAGTAAACCCTACAATTCGCCATTCACGCGAGTTTTTTCTCTTTCAGAATGACCTAAGGAACGAGAAAAATCAAGCCTGCTAGGTGTATGCCTTCGATAAAAAATTTTGCGACTTGCTCGTGTGAGTTGTTTCCGAAATAGGATGGTTATGCACAAAAAATATTACACACACACCCGCGAATGTAATCTCGTCCCGACGAGATTACATGAGTAACGAGCGCGTCTTTTCTCGTCAAATTCAATCTTAGCGCGGTGCGCGTCGCGCGGCCAAAGTTTACGACGCCGATCTCTCGCGCGCGATAAGCGATCGGAAATTCAAACCGCGCGCTCGGATGATGACATTGTGCGAGATACACCGTGTGGAGTACATTAAAGCGGTATAATATATATATCTAATTACCTATACCGATGTATTCGTCGGTTTTTTTAAATTTAAAAAAAATTTTTTAACATTTTTAAATTTTTCAAAAATTGTCAATTTGCAAAAACAAAAAAATTACTGGAATCGCTCTGATAAAATTCATACGTATTCCTTAGCTGATTCTAAGAACTTATTACTCTTGAAATTTTTTTCCAAAAGTTTATGGTTTCTGAATAAAAAATTCGTAAAAGTCTTCGTAAAAAATTTTCAATTATAATATGCGCCAATTTGACCACGCCGAGGTTCAAAATCAATCCCCAAATCACGTATCTTTTAGGTTTGGACATTTATCCCATTGGTTAGAGGGGTTCCAGATACATTGCAAATGAAAACGTACTTGAAATCTCGAATTAAAACAAAAAATTGTGGAAAAACCATGCTTTTTTCCTTTAAACCGTTTTTTCTCATAGTTAATAACAATTTTCGAAAATTTTAATTATACCATTGGAAAAGGCATGAGTTAAACTTTAAAAATATGCCCCGCCCGAATTTTTTTAATCGCAAATTACATTAGTTACGAGCCCTCAAAGAAAGTGACCGCATAACCACTTATCTGCAAAGTTCCCGCAGAACCACTTAACTCGAGTAATTTGTTTAGCTTGGGCGTCGAGAAAGAAATTATTTACAAATGTAATACTACGGTTGTATCCGTATCAGATACCTAATCAAATGAGCCAACACTTAGATCTTTTCTCTGACATTTCGATCTTACATATTACTCCAAACATTGAAATCGCTTTTTCTCGAAAACACGAAAATGTCATTTCAGTGGTTTTTCCTGTAAGCCACAGATATATATATGGTAAAAGTTATAAGCTCCATATATGCGTCGTCGCGAGCCCCGCGGCGTGACCATGAATTCTCACCGCGGCCTTTATGTACGAGCAGTGAATTTTCCCTCTCTTGAATTTCCGCACGCATGCGATCGCGCGCTCGGTTATGGATTTATACGCCCTCGCACCTGCCGCGTCGCGAGAGCGCGACGTATAACTTATATCGGCGTGAATTTTGCATCGAACGACGCGCTGTGTTATACGAACAGAGTTTCGCGTAAATTTTCGCGTAAAGGATGTATATATAAGAGGAGAGGAGGCGCTGGTCTGGCGACTTTGACGTACAAGCCGTTTAGCCTGTCGTCTTTCAATTCTCCGCTGAGAAGGGGGTGGGGGGATTTATCGGTCGATTTAGAGGCCGTATAATCGGCGCGCGAAAATATTTATGTATACGGCCGAGGACGAGACGTTGCTTCCGGCGTTAAGTAGCGCCTGTTATATTCTGTGATCGTTAAAAATATAAACGTTTTCGCGCCCATTTTAATTCACGGCGTATCGGACAGCGATTTATACGCAAGTATATTCAGAGACGCTCGCGCGCTTGTGAAGATTATTGACAGCTCGTGCGCGTGATTTGTGCGCGGAGATCTACATTTCACACTGCTGCATACATATAATATAATGTATATGTCGAATTCTCCTAAAAATTTGCACTTTTCGGTGGTGTCCAGAAATCAAAAGCTTTTTTTCTTGAAGCTAGAGGTTTCGGATCGGTCGGACTTTCTTCTGTTAGCCGACAGATAGTAAAAAATGCAGAGGAACATGCGGAAATAGTTACTATAATAAACATATTTTTGAGCCATTTTACGTTATTTTTTATAAGAAATAAATGCGTCAAAATACTGGAATAGTATAACAATTACGAATGTTTCCGGGACACAAATAAAATTTAGAATTACACAGCAACAAAGAACAATAAAGGAACTTTAAAAAAAATGCCCAGATTCGATGCTCTAATCAAAAGTTATGTCTGTTAAAAATAAAATAATAAAAATTCGAATAGCCAATTTTCACGGTTTTCTCCGTATAGGGTAAACCGGGGGAAGATGCCACAAAGCCATATCTTCCTGGTTTGTAAACAATTGGTTTTAAAAATATGATAGAAATTTAATTATGATTTATTGATTACATTTGCCACTAAATTATCGAAGTTTCGTTAAATATTGAGTCTATTTTTGAAGCTTGTTGGTTAAGGCATAGCCTGATCTAATATTTTTCGCAAGTTTAAGTTTCAGTCCTGGAGACAATTTTTGATTTTATTTAAAAAGACTTAGCCATATACAATTACTAGTACATTCAATTTTATAATAGCCGAATTTAATAAAGGTAAGAAGTAATTTTTTTGTAATAACGCGGTGTAAGATGCTTCCCTTAGACAATTCTTCAAAAGAATAAGAAGAAAATTTTGAAGATACATTTCCTTGTTATAAAATAAGCTATTACAGCAGAAAAGAACCAAAGTGTGATTTTGTACAATGTGGAAAGTGCAGAAAATAGTTGCACGAAGAATGTTGCAAAAGTGGCGTTTGTCCTGTATGCGAAATTTAAAAATTGCAAGTTTTTTTAACAATAATTACTATACAATATAAAACATTTATTCTTATGTATAAAATATTGCCCCCACGTCAAACTTTCATGTTCCATGTTTCCCATATTCCTCTGCATTTTCAACTATCTCTCGGCTTACAGAAGAAAGCCTGACCGGTCCGAAACCTCTGGCTTTAAAAAAAAATATATTCGAATTCTGGACCCACAAAAAGTGCAGCTTCTTAGAAGAATTCGACGTAATACGCAAAGAGAATCGCCGAGAGCGATGGGTATTCTCGCTATACTACTCGCGTACGAGCGAGAGAATCACTTAATTCGTCTCGCGAGATTCCTTTGGGACACCGTTACATACGTACTCGTATACATAAGTTTCATCTCTCGTCCGGATCCGAGCACGATATTCCGAAGGCGTGTGTGTGTGTGCGAACTGCGAGCGGCATAAGCAGGCTCGTAACGCTGTCAAAATTTTCAAAATAGCGATATAGGCAATCCCCCCCCCCTCCCTCTCTCTTATACGTCGTAATTAACGTTACCGTTCTAATCCCTATCGTCTGATTGAACAAAGTCGTAAATCCAATAGCGAGTCCGTATAACGATCGGAGCTAGCCGCGCGGCCGCGGTGGCCGGTGTACATAATGCACACCACATCGGCTGCCGCTATTAACGTGATAATCCGCGGCGATCATTAACTCACTGCCGCTGCTGCTGCTGCTGCCGCGCGTCAGGTATTGCTTTCAGCCGTATGTGTACATAATACCGATGAATTATTGACGCTGCGACGCGAGATGTGGTGCTGTACACACGGCGAATCCGCGCTAATAATTGTAACGCTGTCCGTGACGCAAAAGCCGAGAGTGTGTATGACTATGTAGGAGCCAACGTTAATATGCGTCTGAGGACACGACACTCGCGCACGAGTCAATCGCAAGCTCCGAGCAGTTCGGTGTTATAGACTCGAAACTCTCTCTATATATAGATATAACGCGTGCAATGTGCATATCCATCCTATTTTGGAAACAATTCACAGGAGCAAGTCGCAAAGTTTTTTATTGAAGGCACACCTATACCAGACCTGATTTTTCTCGGTCCCGATTTTTCTCGGTTTAGGTCATTCTGAAAGAAAAAAACCTCGCGTATATGGCCGATCGAAGGGAATATACTTTTTTCCAGGCCAAAAACGGCACTCGAGAAACGCGAAATAATTAACAAAAAAAAGGATTCACAGATTTTTTTTTTCTCTAAAACTATGGATTTTTATAAAAATTTTATTAGAACAAAAATTATTTGAAATTCATCGATGAATGCTCTAGAATTTTTTCAGATTTTTAAAGGACATTTCTCGAAACTTCGATTCTTTTGGATTTTCGAAAAATCAAAAATTTTGTTGGACTAATCTAAACAAATTTTCAGAGCATTCTTTCATGAATCTTAAGACATATTTTTATAAAAGTCCATAATTTTTCAAAATATTCTATAAATTCTTGCTTTTTAATTATTCCTCGTTTCTCGAGTCGTTTTTACTCCGGGAAAAAAGTATACCCTTCGATCTGCCATGTACGCGAGCTTTTTCTCTTTCAGAATCACCAATAACAAACGAGAAAAATCATGTCTGATGGGCGTACGCCTTCGATAAAAAATTTTGCGTCTTGCTCGTGCGAGTAGTTTCCGAAATAGGATGGACACACGTATACGTAAGTAGTAAAGTACTCCGTATACGCAATGTCTCCTTCCCCCGCCCTCCTCTCGAAAACGTCATACGGTACGTATGCGCGCGTGTATTTCCGCGGTGTCCCCCCGCAAAATACGTGCCCGGGACAATAGAAAGAGCCGGGCGGCAGACGCGGACCAAGTCGATTTCCTTGCGCCTTATCGCGCGTCACGTACGGCGGATACACGTGTACATACGCCGCCGGCGCTGTGTCCTAGTCAAGGCTGTATATATGTATATTGTACAGCACGGTATACACGCTCGGCAGTTAGTCTGCGAAATGTTTCGATCTCATTGAGGGATCGCGCACTGGCTACTGTCTGGGCGTATTTTCTCTATTTTTTTTCCTCGCCTTTGTTTCTCCCTCTCTCGAGTCGGCTCTCGGCTCTCTCTCTCTCTCGGCTGTATATACACGACACAGACGCACTCATTACTTACGAGGCGGATTCCATTCGTTCTCAGCTCTCTTCCCGTCTTGTCTGCTGGTTCTTCGTTTTTTTCTCAAGGTTTTCGGGAGAATTCGCGCGGGTATATAGAAGCGCTGATTAATCGGATCGTTAAGATACAAGACGAAGAATAGACTCTGTAGAAATCTGTTAGAATATATAGGAGTTGGATTAATCTCTGTCGCGTCATTTATATTTTTCGCAAAATTTTTCTTTTTTTCGAGAGAGAGGAGATCGGCATCAGCGCGTCTGTGCATATAGGTATTCACGGAATAAGTCAAGCGCGTAGATACACGTCTAAATTTAGAGAAGATCTCAGAGCCTCAAGTGCACCGGACGCGCACGCGAATCTGCAGAAAAACGCTAAAATCTGCTGATGCGACGTTTTTTTTTATACACACGAACATTGTTCCCAATCGCGGCTCCTCTCGAGCGATGACAGATCGGTACGTATGTACATACAACTTTTTATCTCGCGGCGCGTCAACATTATTTTTAAGCCTCTCGTCCGTCGAACGCCTGACAAAGCGTCACTTAGCCGCATTATATTGTATACTGCGCTCGCGGCTTGAGGCTCGTTAAATCAATCAGGCAGTTTGTACCTATATACATTCGTTGTGTTCCATCGAGTAGGAGGATAGACAGGTGTATACATAAAGCTCTCGAGACGCGCGCATACATTACATAATCCAGATATGCGGAAGCTCGTCCGCTGAAAATCAACGTTCCACATGTGTAGTCTCGAGGCTAATATCGTGTGACGATTTCCTCTGCAGGCGAGTGCATGAGAGAATTTTTGCTTGTTACGTGTATATATGTATATGTATACGCGTTATAGGAGCGAGGGAAGAAAATAGTCGAGCGAACGGTGGAGACGATCGAGTGTCGTTCTGGCTTTGAGGCAGTATCGAGATTTTGGCGGAGGGTACTCGAGAAATTTTGAAAAAAATGTATGGGAATGTTGGCGTAGAGTTGAATATGAGATCTGTAGATTTTGCGCATTGAAAATTTATTTATTTTTTTTTTCTGGTCGCCGGCTGTTTACTGTGACGGAATTGCACGTGGCCGTGAAAATTATAACTTTGTAGACGATGTTGAAAGACTTGATTCTGTTGTATCTTCAAAATTTTTTGTGAAAACGTAAATAATAATGGTAATAACACTTGATTTTTTTTAGTGTTATACAACAAATGAAAAGCAATAATCGCAATAACATTTTATTACTTGATATAAAAATCGTTATTAATCAATTGAATAATCACATGACAGAATCAAATTATATACAGTTTTTTAATGTCATGCGATTACAACCGGCTTGAATGTAATTACAAAAACAGGATTCGAATAAAATATTGAATGTATATATAGTCAAAGTCCTGTCACAGACTATTGAAAATTGAGCCGTGAGTAGGAAAGTGGTGCTGGATATACGGCTTATATGTGCGCACTGCGACTTCTTGCGCGTTTTCCCAGCGGTACACGCAAGCTTAATTTGATGTATATCTTGGCTCCAGTGCACGTATAAATCAAACGTACTTTCGCATTGGTCTTAACATAGAGTAAATATGTTACTTCACAGCAATTTACATATGGGTGATTTGCAGAAAAATGGCATATTTCATCGTCAAAATCGAAGGAAAAAAAAGTTTCGTTTAGGGGACAACTGATACTGGTTCTTTTATCAGTTAAGGTATAACAAAACATTGTTTAGTCGGAAACAGCTACAACTACTATTCAAATGTTTTCCATAAGATTAACATATAGAAATTTCTGGATTTGTTTCGGAGGTGACATTTTCACACGAATGGTTATGGTGTGAAGAGCCGCATTACAAGATAATTCAATGTTCTTTTAGGTACTTACTTAACTTTATATTTACAATATGTTGGCTATATTTAAGTAACGAATACATGTACTTATCATTGCAATAATAGGGACTTCGAAGGTGACGTTTTTTTACCACATTAAATCCATGCAAAAAAAAAAGTTTTTACATACTGTAAATTTCAAATCGCGGGTTACGAAGCTTTAACTATCAATGACTGCATTGGTAGACGGAAAATTTAAAATGTGGAAATTAAATTTTTAATCATAACTGTAAATTATATATACTCCTTTAACAAATTGCTCTATTTTGCGAAAGCCTAGTTGCATACCTAAATCTCTGCAGTATTTTCTCCCAACAATGTACGAACAATGAAAACTCACTCAAAAACGCTCGCAAATTGACGTGAAAATACAATCCAGCTCTCATATTCTTACTCCACAAAGGACAAAAATACAAGCAGGAGCGAGAAGCCCTTGTTCAATTGAAGCCTACGAGAAACTGCTATACGTACAAAGAGACGACGCGGGGCACTTATGGTATATTACAGTAGGCACTACTGCTTGTCGACACTTTCATCCGAAATCACGCGGTATACGCGCGCGCGGAAGTTCGAGATCCCCCGTTCGTGCGTCTAATTTAAGAAAAACATCCGCATGCCTCCCGTGTACACTATACGCGGTGGCCCTTAAGCAAAGAGAGAGAGGAAGCGGAGCTCGCTATATAGCTCTCTCGCGATTATAATAGAATCGCAGTTTGCTCTTCCTCCGCGTCCTCCGTCGTCCGCTTCCCACAGGTGAAGCATCCGCTCTCTCTCTCTTCGCCTGCTCTATACAACTTTTGCCGCCGCTTGTCGTCGTTCTGTATACGTATACGTATATGGCCAATTCTCGTGGAGAAAAAAGCACTTTTTGCGGGGGTCCAGAAATCGAAATTTTTTTTTTAAAGCCAGAGTTTTCGGAACGATGAGACTTTCTTCTGTAAGCGAAAAGATGGTCGAAAGTGCAGAGGAACGTGGGAATATTTCTGAGCCAGTTTACGTTTTTATTTTTTACAAAAATTAATGCGTCGAAATACTGGAATGATGACAATTACGAATGTTTCCGAGGCGCAAATGAAAATTCAAATTACACTGCAATCAAGTACAACAAAAAAGCTTTGGTTAAAAACAAATATGCCCAGATTCGATGCTCTGATCAAAAGTTATGTCCGTTAAAAAAAAAAGTAAATAAAAATCCGAGTAGCCGAATTTTCTTTTATTTCCATATACCTCCCCAGATTAAATTCTCATGTTCCATGTTTCCCGTGTTCCTCCGAACTTTTCACTATATCTTTCGGCTTACAGAAGAAAGTCTGATCCGTAAAAATTTTTCGATTTCTGGTCCTTCGAAAAGTGCATTTTTCCAGGAGAATCAGTCATATGTATGTACATAATGCGCTTAAGTGTACGCCAGTACACATGTACGGCATTCCTCATCCGTTGAATATACGCGTCTCCCGAAGCCGCGAAAGGTGTTCGGCTTCGCTGTCTGTCGCGAAGCCTAAGTATGTATAGGCTTTGAAAAAGCGCTATGAGCCGCGCGCATTGAGCGATTATTTCCGACGGTCTCGTATGTATTATATATATAGGTGTGTGTGTGTATATATATACATATATATATATTGGAAAAGGGACGTTATCGCGCGCGCTTCATCTATGTACACTCCGCGAGTAGCTTTCCGACGAGACGAGCTACTCGTCGCGGCGCATTATATATATATACGCAGAGAGAAGCAGCGGGAGATCTTATTCAAATGAGTCACACTCGCTTCTCTCTCTCTCTCTCTCTCACTCTCTCGCACCGGGGCGAAATTTAAAAAGCTACTCGCCAAACAAAAACTCCTTCATTTGCATATACAGCCGCTCGCTCGCTCGCTCGGGAGCTGAGAACGAGCTTTTGACATGTGTCTCGCGCTGCCCGCGCGGTAGCTTTTCTCTTTTCTCTCTCTCTCTCTCTCTCGCTGATGTGTACCGCGCGAGCGGCTCTCGGCAACCACTGTGCTATGCGCACAGAGCGGGCAGTGGGCAGCGCTGCACATTCAATTGGCGCGCGCGCGCCAAAGGTATTTCTCACTTCGGAAGGTGTGTGTGTGTGTGTGTGTGTGGGGTGGGGGAGAGGGGAAGAGAAAATGAAAAAGGGAAGATGAAAAATTCATGCGCGAGCGCAAAATGCATGCAGCGCCTCGGCCACGGCCATGGCGAACACGATGAGCCAAGGCTAAATGTATAATACAGTGAAAACTGCGAGGCTGCGTTATGCGTGCGCGCGTGGGTATGTATATAGGGGGAAATCCGAAAAGTTTGGATGAAAGAGTGGGCTTTGTTTTGGTTGACGAAGTTCTTAGTTTTGTGGCTAGGGGGATGAGATGTAGAAGAGTCGAGTGTATTAAAAATTTTCCTTTCGCTTTGTAAAGTTAGTTATGCTCCTTCGTAAATAATGAGAAATCGAAGCATCTCGACAAGACTTAATTTAAATTCCACCAACTAATTTATCTAGTTTCTGTATAATATAGTTAAGTTGAAAGATTTTTTAATTTTTCATTTTAAACTCGTGACTTTATCTCGTACATTGTTTCTAATTTGTCTTAGTCTAAACCCCAGTAGGTATTAATCGAAACTATTTTTTTTTTTAATTTTTCGAATCATGAATGCGTAGTTCATATAAAAAAAGCATTAATTTTAAAGAAAATCTTTGAAAAAATATTTTGAATCGATACACAAGCTTATACAAAACTCAGCTGCAGTCAAATAAAACGAGTCAAATGCGGAAAACATACTTAGGAATGGCGAACATTCGAATTCGAATCCCACGACGATCGACAGGCGCTAGAAACCTCGAGTCGAAATTTCATTTTCAAGCTTTATCTCGAGAGAGCTCGAAGATACATGAAATTTTGCGACTTTCCCATGTAGCACCCCGCGCCTACAGCACAATGTACACCCGTACAGAATACAGTACACACAAGCGCACAGCTGAGAAGAGAAGATATGTTGGTTAAAAAGTCAAGGTTCCATTAGCACCGTCGATGTGCGAAACTTGCAGCGCAACATTTTCAGACTTCGCACACACTACGAGCGCGCATTTGCGCTCTCGGCTCGAGCGGCGCGGAGTAGGCGGTTTGTTCGCCACTTTGTTCGCGCGCTGTATACATATATATCATATATATATATATATATATATATACGTGTACGCACATAGCGGGTTTACGGCAGTTTGACATTTAATTTCGAAATCGAGTGGAAAAGATCGAGTGGAAATTTAATTGCCCCCGCAACGTGTCTCTCTCTCTCTCTCTCTCTATCCCCAGAGAATATCTTATTATAGCCGTAAGGTGCGTAACCGATAGGGCTTCCCCCTCCCCCCCTTCAATATCTCGCGTAAAGCTGCGTATTCTCGATTAACTCAGGAATTCGATCGAATTACGCGATGATCGGGCCCCGCGCGCGCTTTTACACATACCGTTTTCTTCCAAACATTATGCTTCCCCTTCGCGCATCTCTCTCTCTCTCTCTCTCTCTCTCTCTCTCTCTTTCTCTCTCAGCTCTCGCGAGCCGCAGAAAATCATAATTAGAATTTAATTCCTCCTCGGTGGATCGGAAAGCTTCCGAGGCGTCTCTCTCTCTCTCTCTCTCTCTCTCTCTCTCTCTCTCTCTCTTTCCCTATGCATTTTCGTCCACGCACCGCGCTCGTATACGCAGCGTTTAATTGAAGCCAAGAGTAATTACATTGGCCATCCCCCGTACACACATGTATATATATATATATATACATATATATGTATATCTACGCGCTTACATATAGAGACGCGTCTCGCGTAATAGCCGCATAGAAAATACGCAGCACCACCGGCAGCAGCAGCAGCAGCAGCAGAGGCATAATCCGCGCGTAAGGTAATGCACATCGACAGGCCAAAGAGAGCCCCCGACACCATAGGGACGCGCGCGCGCGCGCGTGTGTGCAATTACTTTAATCATCCTCGTCCGTCGTCGATCTCTCTCTCTCTCTCTCTCGCGCGCGCGCACGCGGAGAAACGCGATCGATTCCCCGAACGCTCGTGAAATTTTCTCTCCCCGGCGCATTCCCGGGCTTCGACAGAGAGAGAGATCCCCGCTGCCGTCTCTCTCTCTCTCACTATATACAGCATCCTAATTCTCAGTCATTAAAACACGTGGCGGCCTGCTGCTGCTGCTGTTGCTGCTGCCTGCTGTAATCAGGCGCAGAGCCGAGTCGAAATCGCGCAGCACTATACTCGTCGGCGCGAAAACGGCCGCGCGGGCAACGGTATAGGCATAATTCGTACAGAGTGAGAGAGAGAGAGAGAGAGAGAGCAAAGCTCTCCCCCATCAGCAGTCCTTCCCGCGTATATATACGTATACGGGTATATATACGTGTATATAACGTGTACGTACGAAACGCTTTGGAGCTAATAGCGCGGATCACGCGAGCGAGGAGCTTCGCACCTCCGCGCGTACTTGTATATGTACATGTATGTGCGTGCGATTCGAGTTTGGCTGGCTTCTTCGCAAAATTAGCTGTCGAGGAGGGAAGGGGGGAAGGGGAGGCACGGGGGATGGACCAACTGCGGCTCTACGCAAAAGAAGCGCGAGCAAGCGAGAGAGAGAGAGAGAGAGAGAGAGTTAATGAGCTCGCATTATCGGAGGCGTTAACGCGCATCGAATCGAACGACACGGAAGTCACGCGGCGCGTTAACGATGGCCTAACTGTACATCGACGGGAGAGAGATTTCTCTCTGCGTTGCCGGGGCTCTCTTTGCAGCCTGCGCGCAGAGAGAGAGAGAGAGAGAGAGAGCTGCTTTATACATACGTGTGTGTCTATACATACGTGCCTTATACGTGTGTCTTTCTCTCCCTCTCGCTCTCTCTCTTTCTCGCGGTGTATATATACGCCTATGTACGCGTCTATATCTATATACCTACACGGCTCTATGGCTCTATAAGGGGGGCACACGCGAATCGATCGCCGCCAGAGAGAGAGAGAGAGAGAGAGAGAGGAACACTTGATATTTCTTCTTTCGCGCACTATGTCCGTGCGCGCGCGCGCGCGCCTCCCTCGGATTGATTGTCTAAACAGCAACGCGTTCCACTTCCAGCTATCTCTCTCTCTCTCTCTATTTCTCTCCATAGCTCGTCCGCGATGATGCAGCTATTTCTATGCTTATTGCGAGAGACCTTGTTTCATCCTCTCGTTCTATCTCTCACTCTATACGGTATACGATGCGTGTGTGCAGTGGCCTGTGGGCAATGCCACTTTTCGGAGATCTACCGGTGCAGTGTATACGTATATATATATGCATACACAGCGCGCGCGTGTGCCACTGATTGAAAGCGACTCGATGTGTATCGGATGTCGAATGAGCTAATCAAGTGCGCGTTAATGCCTCTCTCGCGATAAAAGCCTGTGCAGGAGCCAAAGAGAGAGAGAGAGGCTTTAATTAAATTCCTCGGCTGTGAGTTACGGCTCTCTCATTACGAAACGTCCTCTCTCTCTCTCGCTCTCTCTTCACTTCGATGTAATTAGCCTCGTCGGTTAGTGCGTTGCTTTGTAATTTGAATACACATCGGCTGCGCTCTTTTATTCTTCCATCTCAAATTGAATCCCGTAAACGCTCTATTGTCTAAAGCTCTTCTTCATACTGTGTATACCCGCGGATAGAGAGAGAGAGAGAGGGAAAGATTTATTAACAGTTAATAAATAAGCCCTGGTTGCGCGTTAACAGTTAATACGCGCGGTAACCCTTGAAAAGCGTAATCCTGTGAAATGCTGTATTTCGTATATATATAATGCGGAATTACGAGAGACAGTATAGTAGTAATATGCTTATATACATTTTTATCGATTTCAATTTGAAATTTCGAAATTCTTAATCCCCCGCATTATACACTGTTCTTTATGTATTTCGCTAAATTTATGCCCTCGAACGGCTGCTCTTCCGGATATAGTCCGATGGGAAATCGAAGCTCGAGCCTTCGGGGATACGGAGAGAATTCGAGGTGGCGCCTTAAGCATCGGCTCGAATCGACTGACTCCGCGAAACTGGTGGGATTCGCTTCAAAAAATTATCAAAAAATAATAAAGCAAGCTTTATCGCTCGCTCTCGCCCAGTGCAATGCGATCAGCATGAAAATGACGACTTTGTTCGCGTATGCGAATAATTTTATTACACCCCACGATAAAAGCTACAATTTTTTGGCAGCCCCGTTTTCTCGCTTTATCATACCCACTTCAAGTATTACTACACTCTCCCGGACTTTTGCTACACAATCTTTGCATCGCCGCCTCAGTGCAGACGGCAAAACTCGAGTATATCTAATAAACCGTAAGAGCCAAGCGCAGAACGCTCCGTCGTCGTGAAAAAAGAGGAAGAAGACGCGCGTGCAAAAGTAGCGTAGTACACGCGCGGTAAGGGATTTTCCAGCAGTAGCATTATAGTCGCGACGACGCGGTCCTTTTAGGCTTTTTTGCCCCCCACCCCCCCCCCTCCCACCCTGCATAAATCAATATGCCGAGAGCGGAGCCGTTGGCAAGGACATTTGGCTCTCGTCGTCTCAATTTTTCCTCCCTTTGCCTTGGCGTTTCTCTCTCTCTATATATATAACGTCCTTTCGGCTCCACCCCGCGCCTCTGGGCGAGCTTCTCTTAAGCTCTATCTCTCTCTCTCGCTCTGCGCGTCCGCACTTCAAAGCCGTTCGACCCTCGTCGTCTTTGCGGATTTCGCCCTTGCCGTTTCCTCGGCTACTCGTGTAATATGGGTATATATATATATATATAGGAAACGCGCGATTTTATTTCCTCTCCGATTTTTTATTTTTTTATTCCAGCGGATTGGGTTGGGTTCTTAGTTACACGGCGTTCGAGGCGTGAAAGACTGTTCCGACAGCAGGTTTTTTGCTAATTCGGTTATTAGCCAGTTTTTCGTGAACTCATGAGGGACGTTCCGATGTTCGACGACGTGTTTCCTTTCCTAGGATCCAACGGAGAAATATAATCAATGAAAATAATCCATAAACAAGACGAGTCCAGCGTAACGCTTTAATGTTTAAAAAGACACACATATCTTACAATTCAAGATCACATCCCAATCTGATCCTCGAAGGGCAAATTCATCAATTAGAAATTCTTCGTCCCCTGCGCCGAACGCAACCGCGAAAACAGCTCATACAATTTTAGTACGCACTTTGCGCGTACGCGCCGCACGCATTATTACACATCACATCCCCGCAGCTACTCAGCGGTATAACGAACTACCTTCCACTCTGCTACGCACACCACCTAAAAATTGGCCACAAATTAATACGTTAACAATTCAGATCTCGTTAATTTTCCAGCGTCATCATCGGCGCAAGAGAGAGGGCCGATGCTTTTTCCAATTTCCCGCAGAGCACAATTAATTAACGGGTGTATACAGCACAAAGAGCCATATATATACATATAGTTCCCGGGGAAAAAAGGGCGCAGGAGCAGCAGCAAAAGAAGCCTCGTTCCTTCCTCGCTTCGGGCGGCGGCCTCTCCGCGTGTATATACGCGAGAATCCCCGGCGTTATATATTCGAGGCCTCACTTCTCGGCCCTTCGGTAGTGCAGAAGCATCGCAAGCCCTATGGGTATATGGTGTATACACACATACGGAGCAGTAGATCTTCTCTCTCTCTCTCTCGGCGAACCTGTTATTCCAAAGGCCGAGAAAAGAGAGAGTTTTTGCCAAGACCAAGGCTCGCGCGCGCTATAAATATTAGCTTTCTTCCCCCTCGCCAAGCGCTCGGCGAGCCTCCGTCGTCGTCCTCCTCCTCGTCGTCGTCGTCGTCGTCGTCGTCGGGCCGACCGAGAGCCTGAAAGAGAGAGAGAGAGAAGAGAAGCGCTGTTCCCGGGAACGGATCGAAAAGCAAGCTCGAAAGAGCGAGAGAGCCTGGGAAGTTTTTCTTTTTTCCGAGAAGTGCGGGCCCTTTACTCTCGCCATCCGCAGCTGCGTGCATGCGCTGTGCTGTACCGCCTCGTGTTACCAATTAGTTCTCGCGCGCGGCGGCCTGCATTACAGTGCACAGTCGAGCGATTCACCAACTAGCCAGAACGACTCGGGGATGCGCCGCGAGCAGTTTTCTTCTTGCCGCCGATGCGGCGAGGGTGGCAGGGGAGGGGGGAGAAGAAGAAACTTTTCGTTCGCAGGCGAATCGACGGCGAACGAGGGGTGGTCGAGATGAGCGAGGGTTTTTTTTTGGGGCGAGGGTGAGATTGGGTTGTCGTTCGTACGTGGTTACCTGAAATTTTTGTATATAAGTATGTAGCGTACTTCGAAGTACTTCGAAGAACTTGGAGATATTTTTGGATTTTAGAGGTATAATGGAGACGAAAATCTGATCGTGAAACAGAAATAGTACATCACTGCCCGAGGCCAGTAAAATAAGAAATGTGAAAGAGGTTGACAAACATGTGATCTGAGGCTTTCTTTTTTACTGGTCATAGTTTGTATATACTATTTTTCTGCTCGATGGCGCCGGAAAGCAGCAACTTCAATTCGCACAGCGGCCAGAAAGTTGACGCTTTCCGGCTGGAGGGCAGAAAATAGAGTATTGCGTGCCTAGGGAGGAAGAAACTTGCCCACACAAATATACACGAGATATGGGCTGTCCGAATGTACTCACGTCGTGCGTATACACTATTTTTCTTCACACTAGCGCCGAAATTACCAATTTCGCTTTTAACGCCCGGGAGTGAAAGTGGTACTTTCGGTACAGTGTTGGCAAAAACAAATTTTTGCGGCCGGGTATTGGGAGTAAGTAATGGTGAATTTCATTTGATTGGGGCTCGATAAGACGTCGTTCACTCGGAAATTAGTGCTGATGGAAAGCAATTTTTGATGATGTACGCGAGGATGACGAACATTCAAATTCGGTGGTCCGAAATTAAGAAATGCTGAGCTTGCAAACGAAAATGAGACGTTAGTTCTTAATACGCTACCAATAAAAAATAAATAACGTAAAATAGGCAAACTCCCAATAAGATTTCCCTCCAACCGATTTCTCAAATTCTTCGTTTCGTCTCAGAAAACTGTATATGCTAACTCTACGCACCAACTATACGATACAATTTTTAGAGCATCATCGTTAGCAAGTCGATCGCGAGGACGCCTATTGCCATCAGAGCACGAGAAGCGAGCGCGAGTATCTCTCCGCGAATGAACAAGAAAACGACGTCGTCGCCGTCGACGACGACGACGGCGCGTTAATACACTCATCAAACTATACGTGTATTCAGCGCTTAACACCTCTCTCTCTCTCTCTCTCTCATATTCGCCAGCGACGAGTTATACGCACGCACACACACACAGAGTGAGCGCCGAATTAGCATAGCAAACAATACGTCAAAATGAAGTGTCTAATAACGGCGCAAGCGCGAATAAACACGTCAAGCGCATTAACTAACGGTCTTCATAAAACTCGCGCCAACATAATGGCCGTACTAAAACACACTTGCGCGTCTAATGCGCGCGCGCGCGAAAGAGACAGACGCAGAGAGAGAGAGAGAGAGAGGCTTGTAACGCTCAACGAATTCTCGTATATTAAATAAGCCATCCCCACATAATAAGCCGCCCGCCGTGTGCGGACACTCGAAATCCAGGCGACTATTGCGCAAATATACTCGGCGAGACGAGCAGGAGAGAGAAAGAGAGATAGAAAGGAACTCCTTTCAAGTTTCGAGTATATATGTGCTAATCCACGAAATGGTGGAACCAACTCACCTCGGACAATTGCCAAATTTTTTATTGAAGGCACACCTACTAGACCTATGTTTCCTCGTTCCTTTAGATCATACTGAAAGAGAAGAAACTCGCGTGAACGGCGAGCGCCGGATCTACTTTTTTTCCGGAGCAAGAACGATTCGAAGAAACGAGAAATAATTAAAAAACAAGGATTCATAGATTTTTTTCTCGAAAACTATCTACTCTTTCGTTAGAAAGAGGAAAATATTTCGTTAGAACGAAAATGTCTTAAAATTCATCAAAGAATGCTCTGAAATTTTTTCAGATTTTTAAAGAACATTTTTCGAAATTTCGATTTTTTTTGGATTTTTGAAAAATCGAAAATTGTGTCGGATCAATCTGGAAGAATCTCAAAGCATTCTTCGACGAATTTTAAGACATTTTGTTCTAACGAAATTTGTACAAAACTCCGTAGTTTTCGAGAAAAAAATCTATGAATTCTCTTTTCGCTACTTATATTTCTCCGTTTCTTCGAGTCGTTTTGCTCGGGAAAAAAGTGTACTCTACGATCGTTTTTTCTCTTTGAGAATGATCCAAGCAACGAGAAAACATAGGTCCGGTAAGTGTGTCTTCGATAAAAAAATTTTGCAATTTTCCGACCTGAGTTGTTTCCGCTATTTCGTGGATTAGCACCTATATACAATGCGTCTGTCGGGTGACACATTGCGCGAGGAATTCGAGGAATTCGGCTATAGGCGCAGTACATACCTACGCACCGCGTGTGCTCCAGATATAAGCGCGTAAGTTCACCTAGTTTCCTCAAAAACGTCGCGCCTCGCGCGTATAGGCACACGGTGGATATATACTTACACGCGTGAACTATATAGCCGAAAACGCGAACGAGAAAGAGAGCCCGCGAAGAACCGCTATATATATGAGGCGCATCGGCTCGAGCCTAAAACGCGTGCGCGACCTCGTCATTTTTCGTGACGACGAGCTCGCGTATTATACGCGTTTGGGCGACGTGACTGAAAGTCCAAAAAAAAACGAGGAGTCGCGTCGCGTTGGATGCATACCTTATATTATACGCATATACTCTCGTTTCTCTCTCTCTCTCTGTCTTTTCGGCTTTAGAGATATTTCGTGCGGCTGCTGCTCCGCGGCGGGGCTTATCTCGCCGCGTTTTCGAGTGCACTTCCGCCTTTGGCATTGTGCCGCGCGATATGCCGAGATTACACGTATACGTATATAGAGAGCCACGTGTGCATGTGTGCGCGGGTATACTTATGGGTAAAAGTGCTGAGGGCTCTTTGTCGCGCGGAGCAGCTTGCACTGTGCATATTTGAGTTGCGCGCGACACACGTGCGCGCCTTCTCTGACACGGATTTTTCTTGTTCCACTTTTTTTTTCGGCTCGCACCGGTTTCTTTTGTTGCCTCGCGCTCGCGCGGCTTACGGATCGGCTGTCGATCGTGCGCATCGCGCAGTGCGATCGTCACCGATAGTCTTCCTCGTTATATTTCTGATTTTTATAATATCTTAGTGTGCAGGAGTTAAAGAATTTGTTGATAACTTTTTGACGAGCTAAAATTTGTATTTTCATCGCAGCCGTGAAAAATGTTGGATCATTTAAATTGAAATTCCTGTCATGTTCATAGTAAATTGTCGGATATTTAAAATTTTTTGGGAAAATAGAGCTATTATATTTTTGAAGAATTTTTGTTGCAGGAGAAATCGGTATTTGCGAAAGGTTAACTTAATATTGTCTTAATATTGCATAGTAAGATTCACCGGATTTAATAATTTTCCGTATTATCAGAATACATTGACGAATGACAAACATTCGAACATATATGTCCTTCAAATACAAGTACCCGAAAAAAATTTTTCTAAAATTTAAATAGCAATAAACATTACTCGCAATTACCATCGTGATTTTCATAATTTTTTACAATGCCCTGCATGCCGGACTTGCACATTTCAACTCACTTTCCTCTCCTTTATTTTTCTTACAAGAGAGAGTTTCACACCTGCAATTTCTGCATAACCTTACATTCCTTCAAAACTTCTTTCAGGAAACTCCAGACATCGTTTCAATTTTTTCTCATCAACCAACGGAATATCCTTCACACACATTTTTTTTTTGCTTTCTTCAGCCTGACCTTCGTTTCGCAGGATCACCGATTCTTCGATTTCTGATTCACGTCTTGCGCATCGGCCAGTGACGTAGACTCGTGCTAAAAAATTTTTTCGTAACACTCCGCATACATTAACCAAAAATTCGCAATTCTACACCTACTGATGTACCGTACAACATACCTGGCGGAGGCTGCGCGACAGGTGAGATGAAGATTTTTTTCTTTGTTTCGAATTCATTCTCGACGTTTTGGGCTGCTTCTTCTCTCTGTGCAGGCGGAGAATCGCGCGGACTTTCCCGTCGACAATTTTGCCATTGACTGTTAATGTCACGGCTCGTGCTTTACATTTCAAGTACTAAGTACGGTACGGGTGTCTCCGCATAGTGATGCTACATACATTAAGAAACGGTCGCACCTCATTGATAATTTCTGGTTCGTCATTCATATTGATAACTAGAATCTTACTTGAGGTGTAGTGCTTATCTTTTTATAAATTTCAAGAAAATTCTTTCAAATGTGTTTTTATATATTTATTTAAGAAAGTTCAACGGGGCAAAGACCCATTATACAGAAAATATTAGTATAAAACGCATAGGTGGCGAAAAGAAAAAAATAACTAATAAATTCAGGTGTACCCTTCTGTCACCACTAACATAAAGAAAAAAAAATGCACAATAAAATTTTAAATTTTAAAGTTTTGAATAATTTTTAAAAATTAAAATTTTTATATTTTTTATAATTCAATCTATTCAGAGCGTTCAAGTTAAAATTATTTTACAACATCATTTTCCAAGCTTCCTTCTAAAAGCACCATCGATAATTAAGTAATCCTCGCGGGCTATTAATAGAATAAAAAATAAGAAAAAAAAATAAAAACCCCTCTCTCTCTCTCTCGCCTCGCGGAGTTATCTAATCCACGCCGACACGAGACGCGCAGAGATGCGCGCATCCAATGAACACGCCGCGAAGCGTGAAGCGCAGAATTTTCATGAAAATGTAGGACTAACAATGAGAAATGACGCTTCTTACGGGAGAATTGGTGGCAGTGACCTCTTTGCTAATACGCAACGTAAAGAGCTCGTACACGCCGTGAGAGAATCCCCCCTCTTTCTACTTCTCCGCCACTTTTTCCTGCGGGAAAGAGATTCCTGCGAGTACCGCTTACATACTTTCAAGGTTGACATTGGGATCCCCAGTGTCTATACTGCTCGCTACCACCACCTCGCCGCCGCGTATGCCACCCACGTATTATGGACTAATGTCAAGCGGCGAGCGCGCGAATAAAGCGCTCGTTCTAACGACCACGGCGCGCGAATTATGCGCCGCCGTCGCTCCTTCTCTTTCTCCCCTATATGTGTCTATACGGCGTTCCCGGCTTATTAGATAAGCTCCGACTGCTCGAGATGACACGCGCAGGAATGCGAGATCAAATTAGCGCATTTCCCTCGCGCTCCGTGCTCCATAGCTTTATCGCACTGTTTTTCACTGTGTTTACACTTCCTCTCGTCTTTGAGAGTGCCGAGTGATTTGGTATGTTCATTTTGTGGGGATAATAATAATAATTTAGCGATACTTAATGTTTTTTATATAGTAATTAATTGAAATGTAAGCTAATTGTTTTCAGTTTTACACTTTATATTAGATAAATATTACTTTTTGATTTGACAAGAAATTTCAGGTTTTGCGTATTTATTCCATGACGAATTATCAACTTCGAATAAAAATTTTAATCGATTTTTTATTTTGACTGAATTTTGATAAAATCACAAGAGTTAATAAGTTTTCTTGGATTCTAGATTATGAGTAAAAAGATTTGGAATAAGTAAATTTTCCCAGATTTGCTTACGTAAATGCCTACATTAATCTTTATAAATAATTCGTTTTTTTAACGATAGACAGTTTATGTTCTTTATAGTTTCGTATATGTTTATGTTAAAATAAAATAAAATAAATAATGTGATACCTTTATTCATTTAATGCATACTGTATACAAGAAATACACTAACACAATCATGATGATAAATTACTTTGACGTTGTATTACCTGCTAATTTATTTAATTACAGTAGTTTTTATGTTTCATTGTATTAAAATACTTTACATTTGAATAATACATTATATATTAGAATAATAAACTATTTTTGAGGAAGTTAGAACGTTGATGAATTACCCAACGGTCGTAGAATACCGCATACAATGACTTTCTTAAATCATTCGCTTAAAAATTATTTAACAATATTTGCACTATTCCTAGCGTGTCTCACGCTTGTCATTCAATGCTTGTTAAACTGTATAAATAAATGCAAAAGTCTCCTTCGAATTGACGATAACCATTTTCATACCGTAATTCAAATCCTCCGACGCGTAAGGCCGCACTTTGGCGTAAAAAATTTACACTGATAATGATACTCGAGACTTTATTTTCATTCGGGCGAATTACCGTCAGGCTTAAAAATCATAGTTTTAAAACGCGCCTGAAAGTAATTTATACCCGAGAAAATAAACCTCGCGTCCTCTTTCTGCTCTTCCGCGCCGCGCTTCATTACGAAAAGACGAAGGACCTCCCGTAATTATTTTTACAACTCACCGCGGCGGAATCGTTAACGTCGCCGACAAAAATTGTTAATTCCTCGCTCGTCACGAGGCAGCGCGCGCCCCGAGTATTTATCGCCTGCGTCTCGTTGCTTCTCACTTGTAACGCTGAAAATCATCGATTTCGCGCTCGTCGCGATAAGAACTATACCGCGTCCTGGACAATTACAATTATACATTACAATCGTGCGCTTCGTTATCGCACACATCGATAAATTCGAAATTCGTAAGGGCTGACAGTTCAATGAAGCGTGTTACAACGCGAATAAAAAAAAGAGGACTCGCTCGCGCTCCGCGACTGCAACTCACAATCAGAGGTCGGGCCGAGTGTGTATAGCGCAAAGGCGGGCAATAACACATGAAATTAACCGATTTAAATCGGGGATTTATCTTAATAGCGCTGCGCCGCGCGCTCGTAATTAATCGGAGAACCAACGCTCTTTTTATCATCGTTTCGCGTGGCAATTGAAGGCCGGGGGAGGGGGGTTGGGAGGGACGCGCGGAGGAGAGGAAAAGTCGCACGGCTCACCGATAAATGATAATGAACTCGCTCGTCGGGAGAGAGAGAGAGAGCTTGCAGCTTTAACGACGGCAATTCATTTAGCAACGCTCGAGTTCGTCCTTTTACTGTTTTTTTCTCTCTTTCTCCTCCTCCGTCTCTCTCTCTCTCTCTCGGTGCTCTTTATCCAGTAGTCGGCGGCGGCTGTCCGAAAAAACCTCCTCGATAAAGCCCGACGTTTCTCTCCGTCGGCATAACCGACTTAATTGATTCTCCGTCTCTCGTTTCTCCGGTGCTGCGCTCGCCTACAGCTCGGTATATATACATATATAGCTGTGTATATATATATATATATATGTACAGTTTAAGGGATGAGACTCCATCTGGCTTTCGTGCGATGGTCCGGAAATCACGAAATCCAGAGATGGGTATATACGGAGGAGCGACGAGGCTCGAGAGACTTTTGCTGCGGAACACAGAAGTTTCGTTATATATATATGTATATATACGGGAATATATAGTTGCAGCGTATGTGTGTGCGTGCGCGTGTACACGGCGGAAGTAAATTGTTTTGCGAGCGAGAGGGAGTCTCTATCTCGAGTTGTGCGTTATATCGCGATGAAGCTCTTCCTTTCCGGGAGATTACGCTCAAGTTTGTGACAGCTTATTCCAGTATATCTCCTCAAGCCTTATAACGAATAAAGTATATATACCCGCGAAATTGCGTTCCTACTTATTTCTCGGGAAAATCAGCGCGGGGTTCAAGACAACTTTTATTACAAGCGGCCCCCAGTTTTATTAGATTTAGAAATAAATACTATAATACTCTCTAAATCTGAAACAGCGAAAAATTTGCTATTTGTCGTAGTTAAATAATATTAAGCTCCCAAATAGTGAAATTTTTCACTATTTACACGTAGTACAAAAAATATCATTTTACAAATTAGTGAATATTCACTAGTTAATCGGTGCATTGCCTTAAAAATTATAATTCTCTGTAAGTAGTATGTAATGAAGAGTCACTGTTTATGATATAAATTATCATTTTGCTCATTTCATTGTGTTTACTATCAAATTAATAAATATTTACTGATTTCACTTAAATTATCACTGGAACACTGATTATCCAGTACATAATCACTTTAGCAAAAGGAGAACCTGAAAAATTATAAAAATTTGCTATTTTTCCAATGAGTCATAATCACTTTTAAGAGAAGTGAAAATTTACTATTTAATTAGCTAACTGATAAACTTGTAGAATAAGCAAAAATGTATGTCCCTTTAGCCTCCTGTTACTAAGGTCACACACTATTTTGAATAATGTATTTGCAACATTGTTGATAGTGTATTTTCACTATTTCAGCTAATATACGTTGCTACCCAAATATTATTTTTATTCACTATTTTCAATGTTTATAATCACTATTTGCAATTTTCATATTTACTATTTTAGGTAGTTCTTCTACACTTTTTCAATTGATTCATTTTTTTAACCTGTTTAAACTGTGATTATTCACTAGTTCACAGTTGCACCATTATAACTTTTTCAAATTGTTAATATGGACTAAAAAACAGTGAATTTTCACTGTTTTAGATTTAGAGAGTAGATATCACTTCAGTAACATATTTTTTAAATTGTTAAGAGAGATACGTGTATATCTCATCGCGATGAGAAGAACGTGAAAATGCAAGGAGTGTGGAGGAGTGAGAAGGAGTGATTAATTTCGAACTAAAGGATTTCTAACTGAGATTTATGTAGCTATATATATTATTAATTTGATTAAAATGTTAGCGAGTAAAATATTCTACCAAAAAAAACTGTACTTCATATAGAGAACTTTTGAGCAGACAAGAGATAGGACTTATTATTTTTTATTAAACATATACTATATCTGTGTGATGTAAAATCTGTGATGTCTAAAATTTTTTCGAGATTCATAACTACATTTTATGGACAGTATTCTCTTGTTTAAAAGCTATATTTACATAATTGTATTGCTATTATTTGTTTATGCCTCTGACGCCCCTGCGTTTATCCCAATGATACATTAAGTCACCGTTAAGATAAGGTCATACTTAGAAAACACAAAAAATGAAATATTATCAGATAAAGACCTTCTTTGATTAACACGCTAACGATAAAATATCGTTCAACTTCTACTTGGAATAATCATTAACGTTTACGAGAAAATCACTATGGTACTTTTAACTTTTACCGAACTCGCTTATAAATCATATAAAAATAGATCTTAAGTTCTTTTTCAACACCTCGCGCACATTACGCGGCCATCGATAAAGATATACATTCATCGTTTGCTTAGCTGAGGTTTGTTACATCCGAGAACGAAGCTAAAATTAAAGTCCTGTCAAAGCTCTTTGGATATACATAGATAACACGTCTACAAACTTTTATTTTAATTAAAATTTTGACGTTACTTAATGCAAGTAATCACTTTTTCTTATTATACTGCAGTACCTATCTATTAATATTTCTAAAGGCCAAAGATAAAAGGACCTTCTATTTTCTCCGAGACACATATAGGCAGTAATTTAGATGCTAAGAGGTCCTCGCCAACGACGTCTGTTACTCACTTCCCCCTCTGCCATAGTTCATCACAAAATCCAATTGCCACTTTTCCCAAGATTGATGTTTATCGAAAGAAAATTGAGTCACTGTCTATAGCCAGAGTTCCATACGTACGAGGGTGGCAGCAGCAGCAGCATCAGCACGAATATATTGATAAATATGCGACAGGCGGAGAGAAAAAGAAAAGTTATTAAAGGCTAAACATCTAATCGATCAAGTAAATGTATTTCTGAAAAAAATGTTAGAGGAGTCGTTACTTGATTGGATGACTCATTATATTTGATCATTATTGAAAAAACGTAGGCTTTTGCTTTTATTGCAAATTCATATCCATGCATAGTTATAAATCCTTACGAATCGAATAAACAAAAAATAAGTTTCAAATAAACTTTTGGAGTCTTCGAACGATAACCAATATCTTTGACAGAATACAAAGCATACTAGATCTTAAACCTACAGTTTTTTCTAAGACTACAACAACTAATTATTCTTTATCCCATAGAAAATCTTCACTACCGATAGATACTTTCGACTCTAGCACTACAATATCCAACAATTTTTCTCAAATTCAATTTTAACCATTCCTTTCCCCCCGACACCGCAGCCATCGACAGACAGACAGACAGGCGACCCGAGAAACCATATCCTCGTTCACCCGCACTTCTGACATAATGCGCTCTCCTATATATACGCGACTCCGAAAAAGTTAACGACCCTCTCCTGCGCCGTCGGCCAATATCCAGAACTCGCCTCACACTTAAGCAGCCGTACAACCGCACTTTACGCGCTTCCCAGTATGTAGGGCTGATTAGGAGTTGGCCATGCGCTCAAATCCACGAGACGACCCAGAGAGAATGAGAGAAACACGTGCGTCTCGTTAATCACCGGCTCCGCGAAATTCGGGGGGCCAACTGAAACTGCAGCGCGACGCCTGAAGAGAGAGAGAGAGAGAACAGGACACATGCTCTCCCAGGAAATCATTCGCGTCAAAGGGCCGCCTTGTCTCGGACAATTTTTGCGGGAAATCGGGCGCTACGTCTGCCCGCCCGGCCGCCGCGGCGAGAAACGAGACTTTGTGCTGCGAGGCATCAAGTGCGAAAAAAAGTCTCCGTGCCGAGAGAGAGAGGAGACGTACTGTGAAGCTGTGGGGTCTGTGTGCGTGTGCAATTGTGTATGTACCCATGGGAACCCGACTGCCTGCCCGAGGTCTGTATATATATATGGTATATGCATATTGTATATGTGCATATCCACCAATTTTCGGTAATGACTCTCCCCGAAATAAGTTGCAAATTTTTTTCTTTGGAGGCATTTCTACTAGACCTGCTTTTTCTCGTTCCTATTTAGGTCATTCTGAACGAAAAAAAACTCGTGTGCGCGGCCAATCGACGGGTATATATACCCTTTTCCGGAGCAAAAGCGACTCGAAGAACGAGAAATAGTTAAAAAAAAAGGATGCATAGATTTTTTTTTCGAAAACTGTGGAGTTTTATAAAAACTTCATTAGAACAAATATGTTTTAAAATTCATCGAAGAATTATATTCTGCAATTTTCTCAGATTTTTAAAGAAAATTTTACGAAATTTCGATATTTTTGGATTTTAGAAGAATCAAAAATTGTATTGGATCAATCTGAAATAATTTCAGAGCATTTTTGATGGATTTTAAGACATTTTTGTTGTAATTAAATTTTTATAAAAGGCCATAGTTGTCGAGAAAAAAATCTATGAATTCAATATTCGTTAATTATTTCTTGTTTTTTCTCGAGTCTTTTTTGTTCCGGTAAAAAAGTATATCCTACAATCGGGCATGCACGCGAGTTTTTCTCTCTCAGAATGACCTAAAAAAATAAGAAAAAACAGGCCTGGTAGGTGTGCCTTCAAAAAAATTTTTGCAATTTTTGGGGAGAGTTGTAGTCGAAAATTGGTGGATATGCGCATATATACCAGTTGCTGTGGGTATAAGTGCGGTTATGCATCCGACGCAGCAACTGCAAATGGGTCGGACAGAATTTTCGGCTGCATTCGGGGGAGGGGGTGTAGATAATGCGAATGTCGGTTTAGCGTGCTTATAACGACTTTGCCAGAAGCAGACTTTTTGTTCTGCGAGCCACACGCTGTAACCTATTTTATGCTTCTTTGAAGCACGTGTCAAATGCTGAATATTTTCTGAAAAAACACGTAATTACGTTTATCAAGAATTCAAAATTAATTTAAAAATTAATTTGAATTAATTAATTAATTTAATTAACATGTAATTAAAAAAAGGTATCTTCCAATACTTCTTTAAATTTATTATTGAATCATAATTTTATAGAGTATGGAAATCCTATTCATACGCATGACGATCCTTACCTAGTAAGTATCTCCAGTGATTTTTTTGATGGATTATCAAGTTATAATAACGTCAGATACAAAGTCAATTTTCTATTACACTCTCTTACAATGCCTGTATTTAAATTCAAATTTCCTCTACTATAACATAAAACTACTTCATAAATTACGTTTATTACCATTCAATAGCAATTAATACTATATACTCATAATTGCAATAACATACATTCAAATTGAAAATCTCTCGGAATCTTTTTTCCAACATTATTTTTTTTTTACAAATCAAGCTTACATCCATCCTTTACGCGTACCGAAAGTGCTATCGAACCGCCTCGAACTTTACCCCGCATTATCCAACTGCAAAAATAATCCTCTCGGCCGCAAATCAATACCAGTTGCAGGACGCGCGCAATCGTGTATTCGCGAGCCACTGCAGGCGGACGCGACGTAACGTCTATATATAAACCGCTGAACTTTGCCATCAGACCTACGGCACAGTGTACGTATACCTATACACTTTGCCGATACGTGAGCGCAACGGCGCGTCGAGAATATTTTATTTGCTCAAGTCGCCGCCGCCGCCGCGTATAAAGAAAAGCGCGTCAGCGAAACAACGGCCATCATTATACGCCGCGGCCTGCAGCGATATGTGGAAGTGTCTGACTCTGTTCTCGGCAATCCGAGGAGTAATTTCCCCAGGCTTGACGAAAAATTAGCCGTCCTCGTAAAGCGATGATTCGATTAGGTATTTTACGATGCATAAAAGTTGCGGATGCTTTATGCGCCGCTTGCTGCGCGGACGACGAGCTATAAGTACGCCAAGGAGAGTTGGGAAAGCGCCGCGTCCGACATAAAACGCGAGAGACGCTGAAGGATATTCATGGAGAGGATTCAAAATAGAATCGATCAATGAGGTGTATACGTACTGCGAAAATGAGCCGCGAACGCGAAAATACGCGAGTGTGGGTATAGTATACCTTTTTTTTTCCTCTCCTTTTAATATCCATTATTCTGCGCGCACAGCCACTGTAGCAGCGTACACACAGCGGACGTGAAATATACGCAATCTGAAAAATGAAGAAATTTTTAATTTTGTTTTACACGTTCTATTCTGTGTTGCACGGGCTTATAGATTGCAGGGTATGATTGATTCGAAAAAATAACAGCTGCGAGTGTTGCCGCATCTGCCTTGTTCTTCCAATGTTACACACTCGTCCATACCAGAGATGAATCGCGTTCTAAATTCGAATAATTTTTCAATTATCGAAGAGAAATTGCGTTGTGCAGTGTATAATCATTCAATTCAATACGTTATCCATTAATAAATTCGTATATATGAGTATATCCAGGTAATTTTGGAAACAACTTGGACGGAAAAGTTGCAAAAAATTTTCTTGAAGGCACATCTACCAGACCTGTTTTTTCTCATTCCTTAGGTCATTCTGAAAGAGAAAAAGCTCGCGTGCGTGGAAAATCTTAGGGTATACTTTTTCCGGAGCAAAAGCGACTCGAAAAAACGAGAAATAATGAACAAAAAGAGAATTTGTAGATTTTTTCTACAAACGGACTTTTATAAAAATTTCATTAGAATGAAAGTGTCTTTGAATTCACGAAAGAATGCTCTGAAATTTTTTCAGATTGATCTGGTACAATTTTCGATTTTTCAAAAATCCAAAAAAATCGAAAGTTAGGAAAACGCCGTAAAAAATCTGAAAAAATTTCAGAGCATTCCTTGATGAATTTTAAGACATTTTTGTTCTAATGAAATATACTTTGAAAAGTCCATAGTTTTCGAGAAAAAAAATCTATATTCTTGTTTTTTAATTATTTCTCGTTTTTTCGAGTCGTTTTTCCTCCGGAAAAAAATATACCCTAAGATTTCCCACGCACGCGAGCTTTTTCTCTTTCACAATGACCTAAGAAACGAGAAAAAACAGGTCTGGTAGGCGTGCCTTCAAGAAAATTTCTCGCAACTTTTCCGTCCGAGTCGTTCCCGAAATTCCCTGTGGATACACTCCTATACACCGCGTCAGATCCGCCAACGCTGCGCAAAATTTTCATTTTCACCGCAGTGCCATTAAAACCATTTTGGGCCTCGACCGTACCCCTCGACCGTCCCCATACATCTTCTCTTTGCATTACACGCGAGACACCCATAATTATTCTCTCCTAAACGCGATCGGGTCGCCTCGCGACGCGCCTTAAAAACCCTCTCTCTCTCTCCCACACAAATCATCGCGGCAACGCACGCGGCGGACCAGCCAAATTTATCGATCTCCCAAAATATCCCGAACTTCTTTATGCACCGGCCGTATTCTCAATTACGATCCGCGTATGCGCTTGCGCGCGGGCTCCTCTTTCTCTCGGGTGCCGCGGATAAATCAGTGCGCGCATGAAAAGCGTCGCGCACGCAGGTGGTCCTCTCTCCCTCTCTCTCTCCCTCCCGAAACTGCGGAGGAACATTCGTCGGGCTGCAGCAGTTAAATAATGGCACACCGTAAATAAATTCGCGGACTCCCTCCCTCTCTCTCTCTCGCGGGTTTATTGGCTTTTTTACGGCGCGACTGAATAGCTGGATTTTACACTCGTGTCCCTCTCCCGCCGCCGCCGCCGGGCGAGCCCTTTTCGTCGTCGTCGTCGTCGATCCTAAAAACGGCTCATCAATATTCAGAGGAGAGACAGCTAGGACCCGCGAGTCGAGAGGGTGGAAACGGAGATAAGGTAGTATTTTCCCGAGTAAGGGGTATAACTGGGTAGACGCGGGGGTAGCGGAGGGTTGGAGGTGGTGATACTGCGTGAGACGACCGATATGGATAATTTTGTGTATAATATTTTAAGCTTGCTTCAGCTTTGAAAAGGCAAGAAAAGAAAAAAATATAGACCTTAGCTGATGATTCGTTCTTGAAGTTAAATCCTTTATCAGTAGGTACAAAGCTTTAATTTAGTAGAGAATTGTGATGCAATTCGTTTTTCTTACAACAGTAATTACTACAGCACGATCAATGAGAATTTAATCAAAACAATAATTTTCGAAGTGTAAGAAATTTGATTATAGATCAAAATAAAAGAAAATAATTTTCAACGGCTCGTGTACAACACCTGCTCCACCGTAATACGCAGTTTTCATTTTTTAAATATACCGCTTCTGACTCGCGCCAATCATTGAATTTATAGACGCCTTCGCCTCAATAATAAAATAAATCTCAAAATTTTGACTTTTATAACGCGCGAGTCGAGAGATATTGCCGAAAAGAGAAACGGGAATCAGCCATTTGGGGCGTAGAGTTTTCGACAGGTCGTAAATCGCCCCGTATATATCGCACAAATTTTTTGTTTTCTCCCCCTCCAATAAAATCCGCATTACCCACCGCTCGAGTATTTCCTTTCGAAGACACACACACGTCCTAATGCACCCGCTTAAAAAATAAAAACAAGAAACTAAAGCTCGCGCAAGCTCGGCATTGTTTACGACATTTATACAAGCTCACGAGAGCACATCTCGAACTCGGAAAAGTCATTCTCGCGCGTACGGCGCTGATCGCGTTAAATATACATCCGTTATACATATATATACAACGTCACCTCTCCAACCCGCGAGAGAGAGAGATAAAAGCTGCCTCTCGCGAACGACGACGAGGAGGAACGACGCTCCATACGGACGGAGCGCGCGGAGCGAAAACGAAGAGGATTACGCGCGGGAAAGCTGCCTACTATACATATACCATACACTCGAGCGACTGTCTCCTGGATTATTTAACGGAATTATAATGCCCTCTCCCCTGAAAGCGGCGGAGACCGGGCCGTATTCCCGGAAATGAGAGGAGCGATGAATTTTTTAATGTCCTCTCTCTCTCTCTCCGCCGAATGTCGATTTGCATAATCTCCCCCCCCCCTTCCCCCCATCCCGAGCTTTATATGCTTCTGGCTCTGACTCACTAATTTACAGTCGCGAGATTCTTCTTCCCTCTTCTTCTTGTTCTTCGTTTCTTTTTTTTTCCTCTTTTTCCGCGCATCGCGCGCGCGCGCAGGATATAAAGGAAGACAGAGTCGCGCGGCAGCGAGTCATTCCCGTATACGCGCAGCTCTTGGGAGACCCGCGGATAATAGAGTCATTTCGGTCTCGTCGGTTTCGCGAGACGCTGCGGGAGAAAAAGGAGACACGTGTACAATACGGCTCTATATACGTGTATTAATATGTCTATTAGGTCAGGCTTGCGAGATGGCTTTGTCATTTTTTTTTCTTTTTCAGCGAAACGCTGCGACGAGATCGAGCGATTCGGCCGAGCTCGAAGTCGTTCGCGTTTTACAACGCAGTGCTGCGCGCTACGGACGACCTTTTGCTTTTATTTCGGAAGTGGAAAAATGGAAAGGTTATACAGCGGGGGAAGAAGCTTTGTTTTTACGACTATGGAAAGCGTTGGGAAACCGGGTTTCGTTCCGTTTAGAAAAGACAAACAATCGATAAGACAACTGCTGTGTAAAAATTAAATTCTACTTTGTTTCTCACTCCTTAAAATTCAAGCTCGGCACTTTTTAACGATCCGGCGAAAAGCACAGGGAAGTCGAGCCAACTGACGAGATTACAATGATGCGAAGAAAAGAAAATCACTTCGATGCAAGTTAGTAGCTATATATACACTTGGTAATGTTATATTAATGAAGTTTTAATATTGTATTAAGGAAGAATCCAGGCGTTGCTCGTTAAAAGGAGGAAGAAGGAAGGGAGCAGAGGCGAGAGCGCAAGTTGTTTATTTATGGTATTTACAGCGTTGTTTCAAGCCCTACGGCTACGCCAAGCAGGTGATTTCATCGTATAGAAGCAAGAACGAGTGCGTACATTGCCATTTATAGGCCATTAAGAATGAATGCGGTCTTATTCGAGCATCAGTGATTTTATTATTCTTGTACTCTTGTGCATATATACGTATGTGTATATAATTTATACATATTCCTCCGGCGAACTTGATCGTGGAATTTCTCATCTTCAATTAACCGCGAGCGTGTGTTTTTCTTTTATTTTTATTTTTTACCGCCGTCGAAATTGATTTTAATACCGCCGGCGTCAGAGATTGCAGCTGTCGAATATTTTAGCGCAAGATTTATGCGATCAAATGGGATCGTTTAACTATTTAATTGATATTGATTGAAATACTATTTCACTGGCTTTTTTTATTGCCGCGTAAAACGCACGTTTTATTATTATTTTATAGCAGCGCGCGACGCGCGGGTTGATTAATTATTCTTTGTGCAGGATATGGATTTTGTATTCCGAATAATATAATAATTCAAAGGCTAAACAATTCAGATAAAAAACTATTGCAGTAATTCGTTTAAGTTCTATTCTCGATTGAAATTGCTTTTGGATTGCTGTTCTTGAGATTTCGCTTTTACTCGCGAGCATCGCAAGAATAACATTGTCCTTAAAATATTCAACTCTATTTAGCGGATTCTATTTGGATAATACCCCTTTTTCATCGATTTTCAAATTACCAGGCGGTTAATTCATATTCCACCGTGGAACCGTAATAAAGCTGACTACATAATTGAACGCTCAATTCGAACGAACGAAGCGTAATTTTTTTTAATCAATTAGAGTGCGAGATCTTGAAATAAAAATTATAAAATTTAAATTAAAAAATTCTTGTCCCTCCGACGAAAGTGTTCTCTCCTAATGCATTTCATCGCGAATAATTAAACATATATACGATCGATGAGACGCGGACACTTTGAATGCAGCTCCAGCATACGTTCGTCGACCGAAAACGTTTCAATTTAATGAGCACACGTTGACCGCAATCAAAGCAGCTTAAATTGCCATACCAGAGAAGAAAGAACATTGAAAAGCCTCGCGGTAGCAGTAAATCGAAGAGACTAATTTGTTGGAAATATATTGGATACGCAGTCAATGCGAGTATGCAGAAAGATCCCGATAAAAACTCGTCCCACTCTCTCTCTCTCGTGTGGCTGCAGGTCAGTCGGCATTATAAATTAATGCAGATCGCGGCGCGGTTGAGTGCTGTATATACTGTATATATATATACACATAGCTTCGTCGCGCGGCTGCGCTGTAGCTTTCTGTATTTTATTTCTCGAGAGAGATTCGCCTGTCGTCATTTATTTCCAAAGTGTCACTGTATCTGAAGGGAAGATCGATGCTGAGTGGATTCTTATAAAGTACTTTGGAAAGGCGGTGGTGCGCAGAGGCTATTTTTAGACCATACCGAGATCGTCGCCTAAGAATCGAAGTCTGCGTTTTGTGCAATTATAAACGATGATTTATCTTTTGTCGAAGGAGGTGTACGGAATCGAAAGTACAAATGTCGCTGTTACTTCTTTTTTGAGACAAAGACTCTATATCGCTCGAAATTAATGTCAATACAAGTCGGAAATTGTCCGTCACTTAGAGGCAAAATAAATTTTTTAAAAGGATTGAAATTTAATGACTATTTTCAAAGTATATATTGATGCGTTTCACCTTAATCTAGATTTTAGATGTAACATAATATGCCGGGAATGGGTGTTACTTATGGAAAAGAATTACAAATTTAGTTAATAGAACATAAAAAATTGTGATCCATCTAGCGGAAGAAATAGAAACATTATAAAAAAAACTAAATATACATTCAAAAAATCATTAAATTTTAACTTTTTCAAAAAATTTATTTTGGCTCCAAGTGACATTTAATTTCAGCATTGTATTCAGAAATGTTGCTGTTTTATTTCATTCGAACAAATGAAATCTTTCGAGAGAAAAGCCTACACCTATGGTATCGAAAAAAATTTCTCAAAAGCTCATTCGAAAAATTCCTTCGATAAAAGTGAACCCCCCGCCCGAGAAATTCGGTCATCATTGAAACATCAGCATAATTGAAAAAAGAAATAGAAAAACAACCCCGATCCTTTCCCATATCCTTCGATTCTATTTATAGGCCTCTCTTTCTCGAAGCCGCGGCGAAGTAACATTTCAAGCCTTCGCGCAGCGTTCGATCCTCTCTCGCGCGCGCGCCGACATCTATATACGCCCCGAGAAGAGCAATTTGTTAGAGCTGCGCCGAGGCGTCCGAGAGGGAGATTTTTGCGTATATTTCTCTCTCTCTCTCTCTCCGTAAGAGAGAGGCACACTATAATTCACGACTCGTTCTAAAATTATCGGCAAACAAATTTTTCCCGCCTCGCTGTCGGCTCCGCGCTGCATAAAGCTCGCGCATGTGTATATATATATACACGTATATACATACGCGTATTCTCGCAAAAAATCGGCGGCGGGGCGCGAGCATGAAATTACAGTATAGGTACACCGCGCGGAAGAAAAAAAAAGGGTCAGCTCGCGCGCGCGCGAGCGGTTAATACTCGTAATTACAATAATTCCGCGAGATACATCGTACATACATATACGTATATACGTATATACCGTCGTCTCCGCGTACACGCGATAAAACTATATTAAATAATGCGGAGGTAGTAAATTAATTTTCCCCCGATACATAAGCGACAGGCCTCGCGCTCCGGCCTCCGATGCAGAAGCGAGAAAATTTAATGAGGCTCCGCTGCCGCTGCGGCTGCTGTATTATAAGGGAGCGGCAAAAGGAAGAAAAGATCGATCGGAAAGTGCGCGCGCGCGCAAAACGCCCAAGTGCAAGTGATTCCTATATGGGCGTAGTACGGCTCTCAGGAAGTCCGTAGGTAGTACAGCGCCGAGAGAAGTACATCAAGTCTTCTTCTCATCCTCCTCCTCCTCCTCCTCCTCCTCCTCCTTCGCGCGTTATAATCCCCGAGATAATACTTTTCGATCGGCGGGCAGACGTCGCGCGCACTACATGCCGGGGCGAGGATCAGAGACGAGAGAGAGAGAGGAGCATCGCGCGGCAGCTTGTAATAAAGTATTACATACGCCGGATAATTTCGCTTCCATAATATCTCGCTCGGACGTTAACGGCCCGATAATTACAGGCGTTTTACGCCGGTGACTTCCGCCGCATCTGAAATATCTCTCTCTCTCTCTCCGCATCTCTTTTGCGTTACAATTACGGTCTCGCGGACTGCCGCTGATCCGACGCTTATGTATGTACTGTACAATCAGTATACCTCTCTGGCGAGCGACGACTTTGAATTACAAGCGCGAATTCGAGATCGTAACTCTAGAATCATGGGCGCATTGCGTAATGGATTAGTGCGTAACGGCGAGTTTACCCGGCGCTATTATTTACGACTACGCGGACGCCTCGGTCCTTTTGCTATATACACGGCACATTATAAGCCGGGAGGATTAGCAGGTGCGACGCGTTGTATATATAGCCTGCAGTGCGTATGAAATTCTTCGGAGGGAATCGTTTGTTTGCTTTTTCAGGAGCGACGACGATCTGTACCGAGCGTCGAGTTATTGTGTATATATATATATATATATATATAATATATATCTGTGGCTTGCAGGAAGAACCACTTAAGTGACATTTTGCGAAAAATTTTTTTATGTCGAATTCGAGGTGCTCTTCGTACCCTTTTTCATTGTACAACAGTAGAATTTCCGAAATGCACAAATATTTTAAATGCCAGCCGATTGCACTTAACTGCGTCTCTCGTAAAAATGTTACCGCAGAACCACTTAAGTGCACTCGTTCTTTTTTATTTTTGTGCGAGATACACCGTGTGGAGTACATTGAATCTGTATAATATATATCTAATTACCTATACCGATATATTCGTCGGTTTTTTTCAAATTTAAAAAAAATTTTTTAACGTTTTTAAATTTTTCGAAAATTGTCAATTTGCGAAAACAAAAAAAAATACTGGAATCGCTCTGATAAAATTCATACGTATTCCTTAGTTGATTCTAAGAACTTATTACTCTTGAAAATTTTTTCCAAAAGTGTGTGGTTTCTGAATAAAAAATTCGTAAAAGTCTTCGTAAAAAATGTTCAATTATAATATGCGCCAGTTTGACCACACCGAGGTTCAAAATCAACCCCCAAATCACGTATCTTTTAGGTTTGGACATGTATTCCATTGGTTAGAGGGGTTCCAGATACATTGCAAATGAAAACGTTCTTGAAATCTCGAATTAAAAAGAAATTGTGGAAAAACCATGCTTTTTTTCTTTAAACCGTTTTTTCTCATTGTTAATAACAATTTTTGAAAATTTCAATTACACATTGGAGAGGGCACGAGCTAAACTTTAAAAATATGTCCCGTCCGAATTTTTTTAATCGCAAATTGCATTAGTTACGAGCCCTCAAACAAAGTGACCGCATAACCACTTATCTGCAAAGTTCCCGCTGAACGACTTAACTTGAGCAATTTGTTTAGCTTGCGCGTCGAGAAAGAAACTATTTACAAAAGTAATACTACGGTTGTATTCGTATCAGATACCTAATCAAATGAGCCAATACTTAGATCTTTTCTCTGACATTTCGATCTTACGTATTACCCCAAACATTGAAATCACTTTTTCTCGAACACACGAAAATGTCACTTAAGTGGTTCTTCCTGTAAGCCACAGATATATTGTACAATAACCTGGACGTATGTCCAGGAAATTTCGGAATCAACTCGTTTTTTCTCGTTCCTTAGGTCATTCTGAAAGAGAAAAATCTCGCTTACATGGCCGATCGTAGGGTGTACTTTTTCCGGAGCAAAACCCACTCGAAAAACCCGTGGTAGAAACTTAAAGATAAATTAACTGATTCATAACGAAATTAGCTAATTTATAGTTAAGTTTCTACCAGAGACGGGAAATGATTAAAAAAACAAGAATTTATAGATTTTTCCCCGAAAACTATGGGCTTTTATAAAAATTTCATTGGAACAAAATTGATGAAAGAATGCTTTGATCAGATACAATTTTTGAAATTCTTCTATCAATTTTAAGACATTTTTGTTCTAACGAAATTTTATAGAAGCCCATAGTTTTCGAGGAAAAAATCTATGAATTCTCTTTTTGTTAATTATTTCTCCTTTTTTCGAGTCGTTTTTCCTCCGGAAAATGTATTTTCTCTTTCAGACCTACCCAAGGAACGAGAAAAAACGGATCTGGTAAGCGTACCTACAAGAAAATTTTTCGCAACTTTTCCGCCCGAGTATTGTGTTTCCACAATTTCCTGAACGTACTCCCATATATTGGCACTAAATCTCTGATGCAACGTCGCGTCGAGAGACGCTTTATTGACTCGTCTCTCGAGTGTGCGTTGTCGAGAGAAATTGTCTGCTGCAGCTCTTGACCAACTAATGTAACGTCGTCCCAGAGAGAGAGACGAATTCGTCGTCGGGATCTTCGATCTAATACCTCCAATAATTCCCCATGACGTCATACTCGCCTCGTCCACACACACACACACACACACACACACACACACACACATTGAGGTACATTCATCACGCGGTCGGTTATTTTTATCGGCCATTCTCAACTTCCATCATTAAAGCTGCGAGGAGTCCCATCTCTCGATTGTATCGCGCGCGCGATAAGTACATCGTTATTTATACTAATGACCTCCAACGCAATCGTTGAAATTCTTACGTGTGTATATACCTGTACACATTCCCTGCAATACACCTTGTCTCTTTCGTGTACAATGGACGAAGCGACTACGAGGACGACGACGACGAATTCGGCGTTATTTCATCGGCGGCTATTTCAGCGGTATACACCAAGTATATGGTGACACACTCGCGCGAAAAAAAAATTACCGATCTTATATCATTTCGCTGTATTTACCGGTTACACGGACGAGCCGACTGCGTCACACCCCGAAGAATGTCCGCAGATACGAGAGCGCGAGGAGGGAAAGGAGCGAACGCGAGGATTGGAGTTCGCCGAATCTCATGGGAGTTCGAGGAAGAATTGTTTATCGCGGGGGTGACGTGGCTCGGGCTCTTTGGTCCGGAGCTGACGTCAGCCGGTATTTCCACCTGAGAGTCGAAGCCGTGTTATAATCGAAAGGGGTTCGATTATTGCGCGGCACGCGCTTGAATTAATGGAAATCGACTTCAATGGAATCGCCTGTTTCTTTGTATCGCGCGGAGCTTCTTGCTTGATAGTCTCGTTTCTGATGATCGGATGATGATACTCTCGAGTGTTTTCGTATTTATGAATGAATTGGTTGTTTTTTTTTTTTTTTTTTTTGAGGTAGTTTTCTGCAGCGATGATGGTCGATGTTTCGTTAGATTAAGTCACTTTGTTTAGCAGTACGGAACACTTGAAATAAAAGTTTTTCTTGATTTTAACTGCAGTCATTATGTGATAAAAAGACTTGATTTCACTTCAACTTTTGCGGTACGATATTTTATAAAAAAAAATTGAATGAAAAATTTAAATGCAAATAGTTTATTATTGGCTTATTCCATAGTCGAGCATCAAGTGTCAATTTTAATATCGGCCATTTCTGCACACTTGGATGTTTTACACAAGTTTTACAAGTTTTTTCGCCAACTTCAAGTCTAAAATTTCGAATAATCTTGATAAACCCCACTTTAACTTGGATATGGGCAAAACGATCCTCTAAAAAATAACATATCGGCTCGCTTACAAATATTTTGAATAAAAAATACGAAATTAAGAAGATGCAATTTTAAATCATTAATATTTTATTTTCTTACCCATTCAATTACGATGGTCCTCCGTCCGTAAGATAAAAATGTCACGGGATTTCTGCTGTTAGACATTTTTTCCTCAAACCGTTCGGGGTAAAATTTATCCGGATCTAGACAGTCTGTAGAATCGTGCCGCAATGCATAAACCGGTATTATAATCCGAGTTCCCTTTGGAATAGAAATTCTAGTCTGAGGAAAAGTAGACGGTCACTCGCTGCTCTTCTCGGAAACATCCTTAACGGAGGATACTTTCTTAATGTTTCTGCAATTATTGCACACGCATTGCGCATATGATCGATTAAATCCCATTCCTTCGAGGCATAACTGAACAAATGCTTTTCTTAGGCTCTAATTCGCTGGTATCATTCGATAAATCTACTATTTCTTTTTATTCGACTAAGCTTACAAAAAATATTATATATTTTATATTTACGGCGTACAGCGAGTACTTGCTCGTATGTGGCCACAAAGTATAAGCGTATAAATTCTCTCTTATAAAGCGAGAAACTAAAGTTTAAAAGGAAGTCACGCAAAGCTCCGCCTCCCCCGTATAAATTCAGTTTGCTCTCCGCTAAGACGACATCCTTCCCGAATTTGCAGATTCGCGCCAATACTTTTCCCTCTCGACTCTCTCTCTCTCTCTCTCTTCCTCCATTCAGCCGTCCTCGTGCAGCGTAACACTATCAGATCAGCACAGAGAACGTATACATATAGAGAGCGTTTGGCGCTTTTTCAAAGCATCGAGTAAGAGAGAGGGGGGGGGGGCACGAGCCAAGAAGAGGAGATAAAGCTCGAGAGCGCGGAGTTTGAAACCCAAGGAAGGTGAGAGAAGAGCTTGGTGCTCGGGAAACTGACAGGCTCGGATATGACGAGATTTAATCGCGATGCTCACGACACGCCATGTCTATATATACGTATAGAGGGTATATAATGCGAAAGGGAATTTCGTTTCCACGGGCTGCAGCGTCGCATATATATATATATATATATATATATATATATATATATATGTAAGGGCTCTGCTCTGTATATAGGTATACAGCGTGCACGTGCTGCTACCGGGCTCTCCGCGGTATAACTGCACCGAAGCGGCAGCTGTGCAGCTCGCGGAAGCTATAATGATATGATTAAACGCGATTATAAGGAGTCTCGCGAACAATGCTAGACACTGTGGTTTCGCTGCGGAGAAGCGCGCGTTATAATGTCGCTCGTAATTATCGCTGAGTGGTTTAGGAGATGCCATTGTTACACGTAGTTTCCGACGAGAAATCGCCTGGTGCTATGCTGGAGTAGTTTATTTTTACGCGATACAGAAACGATTTAATATTGTTTTATTTACGAAACAGAATTTCGTAAATAAATAAAGTGAAAATTAGGTCGTTCGAGCTATCGATCAAGTAAAAAGAAATCGGTGCAAAATGAGTTAACAATAATAATATAAATGGATTAAAGATTATACGGATCGACTTTAAACAGTTTCAACAGTGAAAAGATCACCCCCCCCCCCCCCGAGCAAGCTTATTTCACTGGCGAGAGGAGTAAAAACTGAAATTGGTTCTCGTCCTTGCTTCATTTAACCTTCTAGGGTTACGCATTTTATGCACGGCTGGCAGTGATCGGCAACGGAAACAGATCGCAATTCCGCGACAATTAATCATACCGTGTGCACCTCACGGCCCTAAAAACAAAAACATTGTCAGATAATATCAGTGAGAGCGTGATGCAAAGGTTTTCTCTCGCCCCCCCCCCTACACACACACACATACACACAAAAAATCAATTTAAAGGATCTCCTATACATAGCGTGCGTGGGTCATAAAATGCGTTAAAAAATCAAATTGATTTTCTCACGCACACGAAAGAGTTGCATCCGCGAGTTTTACTTTGCTGTTTGCAGGGCTTCTTTTTTTTCTATACATAACTAGTTCTCTTAAAAATTTGCAATTTTGCTGGGATCCAGAAATCGAAAGTCTTTTTTCGAAAACTAGAGGTTTCGGACCGGTCAGACTTTCTTCTGATAAGCCAAAAGATAGTGAAAAATACAGAAGACCATGGGAAAAGTTACTGACAATCATATTTTTAAGTCATTTTACGTTTTTTTTTTACAAAAAATATTAATACGTCAAAGTACTGGAATAGTAACAACTACGAATGTTCCCGAGGCACAAATAAAATATCGATTTACGCCGCAGTAAAGTACAGCAAAAAGGCTTTAATTTAAAAAGAATATGCCCAGATCCCATGCTCTGATTAAAAGTTATGTCCGTTAAAAAGAAAATATAATATAAATCCAATTGGACAATTTTTTTTTCTCCATATACCTCATGTTTCTCTGCGGTTTTTACCATCTTTCGGCTTACAGAAGAAAGTCTCCGGACCTCCAGCTTTAAAAAAAAACTTTCGATTTCCGGACCCCCGAAAAGCACAAATATTTAGGAGAACGTCATATACACACTATACGCCGGTAAACACACTCGCCTCAAGCTTTCGTACCTCGATAAACTCTGCAAAATTGGAAAAAAGAGTGCGACTCGCGCGCGCGCGCGAGCCATCAAATAAATCAATCCATCATCGTACTTAAAGACTCTTCAACTAGTCTCTCTCCTACATACACGCCACCCGCGAGGGGGAGAGAGATAGTCACGTCCGAGGAATTTCCTACGCCCCCCCCCCTTATACACGAGTCTATACACAATTCGTCATATAATAATTTTAATTATCATGAAGAAAACGGCCGTAAATTAAAATTCTCCGCTACGCAGCTGACAGGCGATCGCCAATTAGCCGCCGAGCGAGCGAGGCGTCCCAATTCTATACCGCTCTCTCTCTCGAGCATAAACAGTGTGCACATCGGGGCAAAAAGTCCTTCGCCTCCTCATCTCGCGACGAGCGCAGCGACGAGGAGGTGGCGGAGAGCAAGAAACAAGAGTATAACAGCCGCGGAAAAAATTCAGCTACTCGAAAAATCCTCCGCGCGACCGAATACAAATCCTAATATATATATATATATTAGGATTTGTATTCGGATTTGTATTAGGATATATATATATATATATATGCACACTTACGCATCGCGTGTATCTCGCGACACAATCAGCGCGCTCGCAATAAATCCTGCGGAGCGGCTCCTGCAGCGCTGTATATATATACATGTGCAGTACGTATACAGTACGTCGCTGGAATATGCGAAAAGCAAAAAATCGCTTCGATCCACTTAACGGCGCGAGAGGGGGTCAGTCGGCTGCCAAAAATGCCCCATAGCCGTACAGCTGTATATATCTGGTGTATACTACTAGCTATACTACGTGTGCTGCGCTAAGGCGCAGAGTCGTCCCTTTTCCCATCGGAAGCTTCGCGAATTGGAGCATATAGCTGTGCGCCTGGTGTATACACTATGCTAACGAGCTTCGATGCCGAGTCGCGAGTCTCTCTCTCGCTCGCTCGCGGCGGCAAAAATCGCGATCGCGGCCGATCGGAATATTACGCAATATCGGGGCGCAGGACGGAAATGTCGTATATATATATATACACAGAGAGAGAGGGAGAGAGAGAGAGAAAGAGTCCTGCATCGCGATCTCAAGAAGCCATACTGGCAGCAGCTGAGAGCTCGGGGTCGCTTGTAAAACGGCTCGATTAGAGCTCTCCATCGACTACCGGTACATCGGGCTCTCTCTCTCTCTCTCGCGCGCGCATTCGCTTCCACACTACTCGTTCAGGTCTCTAACGGTGTCCTCGATGCACTCGACAAATCATTCGAGAGCCTGCTGCTGCTGCTGCTGCTGCTGAGGCTCGCAAAACGAATCGTCTCGCGTGTCCCGAGCCGGTTTCGAGATCGAGAGGTTCCTCTCTCTCTCTCTCTCTCTCTCTAAGCGCATATGCAGGCGGCACATAACAGCGCGCGGCTCTTCCGTGGAAAACAAGCTGCTGCAGTTGCGCTGATACTTGTGTATATACGCGCGCGAGGTACAATGCCAGAGCTTTCCGAGGGGCTGAGGCTTCGGTGATTGGGGGGAGGGGGGGGGATGGCGGTTTGTGACTTTGAGTCTGAGTTTGATGGGTATAGGTGGTGGAGATCGATTGGTACGCGATGGGGAGGAACTGTGATGTATTGTCGGATGGAATGAGTGAATGATGTTCTTGTACGTGTGTGTATATGGCTACGTTGAAGGTATAAATAGGTGGAAAGTGTCGAGCTATATCGTTGTTTGTTTGAGACGGAAATTATCAAATTGAAAATTTGCGTTTCAGATGAAATACATTCCCTCATCCATATGTAAATAATTTAACTTTGGTCGTTTTCGTTAATGGCGAACGGATGATCTACTTCCCACTTTTCGTATCGAAATGAATATTTTAAGCCGCGATAAGCGTAGAGTCAAGCTTATTAAGAATTCTGGATAAATAAATGTTTAGCTACCTTTATGAGCGTTCAATTGTTAATAGCCAACCCAAATATTCGTGCAGCTAAAAGTACTGAAGTTAATGATGCTTTTCTTCAATTGTAAACCAAGCTATAGTTATGTAAACAACAATTGTTAAACCCCAAAAATACGTATTTGGGAGATTTGGCACGTGGTATGTTGAAAGAGCAAAATTGGTAACGAGAACGCACGAAAGACAATTTTTTAATGTTACAGTACCTATATTAATTGTAGTCATGGCAAGAAAAAATTTATTTTTAGGAAAAATCAATTGTATTCGATGTAGTTAAGTGTGAGTTTAAAAATGCAACGAAATCATTAAAAAAATTCTCTTTCGCGTATACATCGGTGACCGTCAGTTGCAGAATTAGTTGCGCAGAATTAGTTACACTCGGGTATACATATGAAACGTACAGTTTAATCAAATAAAATTTATAGAAATATCCGCGATACCCGCCGAAGAAACCGCTACCTCGCGACGATACGACTCCTTATCCCCACATAAGGCGATATAACTACACGCCGCTATATCAGCCGAAAGTACTGAGTTGGGAAAACTTTTTCGCCGGGAATCACACGCGGAGTGCTTTATCTTTTCAGGTCGGACTATCGAGAGGTACAGAGAGTCGACAACGAGAAAAAATCCTGGAAAAAGGATTCGGCTACGCGATATCGCAATTAGTACACACATACACATCGGGCCACTGGCGCGAGTCTTTGAATGATAAGGAGAGTGTGTCGCGCGCGGCTGGAAATTAATGTGCCTGGTAAATCGTCGGTGGTGTCTACACGGCTTATCGGCGTCGTCGTCGTCGTCGGGAAATCGCTTTTTTTCTCTTTCTTTCGATCGCGGTATAACACCTTTTTTGGTCTTTCGTCACAGCGACGATGCGCGCGGGTTTCCACGGCGAGAAGGAGAGAGAAAGGAATGCGTAGGTCGTATGTACAGGTATAGATCTGGAAGGCCAACGGTTTTCTGGATTATAGCCAGGGCTTTAATTGACGAACAAAGCTCTGCGCGGCAATTAACGGTGCGGGTCCGTCGCGCGGGTTCTCTGTCGAGCCGACTTTGGATTTACAACTATTTTCCGTGACGCTGTACAGCCTAGTTCGGGGATTACTATTGTTTTTCTTTGGGAGAACTTATCGAGAGCATCGGAAGTGTACCTCTGGGATACTGCGTGAAATGCGGGATAGGTACAGATTTTCGTGTGCACAATGACGGACGATATAGAGTTTGATCCATTTTTAATCTCTGTATACTTTTGTTATCGCACGGCTTTTGTACTCGCAAGTTTGATAAGGTGGACTGAAATTTCATTCGAAAATTGAAAAAATTTGCTTGCTCTAAGAGACAGATTTATGTTTGTTCTGAAACTCAGCTTTAAATTACAATGTTTATTTGGTTTAGAACGTGCCATTTTATGATTATACATAAATGTTTTTTTTACAAAAATTTTGCTTTAGATACTTGTGATTTTTATAAAGTTCCAAAAAGTTGCTTGTGCAAGCGATGTCAAGGAATCCTTCTTAAATTCTTTTTTCTTAAAACATTTTAAAAAATAGTTAATATTTCCCTTTACGTGAAGCATTCACGTGAAATTAAAAAGAGTGTTACTTTTATTTTTATTACATTCAATAAATGATTTATAAATATGAGAATTATTTTAGCTTCGTAATTTACAATTACTTCAATAAAAAATATTAACTTTTGTTCAGTGCGGTTCGAAATTGTAGGTACAAATTTTTAGATTTGACTCAGTCGAACCTCCCATTTTGTTAATAATTCTGGATTCTCCTGTGTCTGAGTAAACATCGTCTTCAACTATCTTTCCCAATCACAACCGAGACACCTGAAACTCACAAAATATACAAACGAAGTAGCTAAGAAATCAAAATAATTTAGATCGATTCGATTTTAATTTCGTTTCAGACCGACACTTAACAACTGCCTACAAAAGAAACCCACCGCAAGAAGGAACAGCGCACGCAACGCCTACAGACTCTCACTCCCCATTCGCTCCATAGCATCCGTATATTGCGAACGTGCGCATCGCGGAAGGAAGCCAACTGCGAGCGCGAGGCGCATCATGACAAGTCGAGCGCGCGCGAAATATAATTTAGCCCCTGATGGCGCGCGCGCTAATAACACACGCGCGAGACATCGCTCATGCGGCGCCCGCGCGCTTGCAACCTTGCAAAACAATGTATATATCTATATATATATATATATATATATGTGTGTGTGCGTGTGTGTGTGTGTGTGTGTGTGTGTGTAACGCGCTTCCGCGGAGAGCCGAGTCGAGCGCGTGTCACACGCTGCGCGCGCTCTGCACTGTGCGAAAGAACGCGTAACGAGGATTCGAGGATGAAAAGTTGCGCCGGGATTTTCAGATGCGTAGGCATACATAGGTATACATGAGTACGTCCAGGAAATTTCGGAAACAACTCGGACGGAAAAGTTGCAAAAAATTTTCTTGAAGGCACGCCTACCCAGACCTGTTTTTTCTCGTTCCTTAGGTCATTCTGAAAGAGAAAAAGCTCGCGTGCATGGCCGATCGCAGGGTATACTTTTTTCTGGAGCAAAAACGACCCGAAAAACGAGAAATAGTTAAAAAACAGGAATTCATAGATTTTTTCTCGAAAACTATGGACTTTTATACAAATTTTATTGGAACAAAAATGTCTTAGAATTCATCGAAGAATGCTCTGAAATTTTTTCAGAATTTTTAAGGGCCTTTTTCAAAATTTCGATTTTTTGGATTTTTGAAAAATCAATAATTGTATCGGATCAATCTGAAAAAATTTCAGAGCATTCATCGATAAATTTTAAGGCATTTTTGTTCCAATGAAATTTTTATAAAAGCCCATAGTTGTCGAGAAAAAAATCTATGAATTCTCTTTTTGTTAATTTTATTTCTCATTTTTACGAGTCGCTTTTACTCCGACAAAAAGTATACCCTACGATCGGCCATGTACGCGAGCTTTTTCTCTTTCAGAATGACCTAAGAAACGAGAAAAAACAGGTCTGGTAAGTGTACCCTTAAGAAAATTTTTTGCAACTTTTCCGTCCGAGTGGTTTCCGAAATTCCCTGGATATTCTCATATACACGTATACTATGTATACACTTCTATGCCCGATGCTTTTCTTCAGCGCCGATGCATATACAGCGCGAGCATTACGGTTTCGCGAGATTAGAGTCGCGATGTTTTTTAGCCGTCAGTTTGGTGAGCGATTGCTTTTCGAGTTTTGCCGCGCGCGCGCGAGATAAATACAAGACCGCGATGCGGCTCGCAGAAAGGGGACAAACCGCTTCTGACACGCGCGCGAGCTTTATAAAAGAATGATATTTCGAATTAAACGGTCGGCAGTTCGCGGCTGAAAGTTTTCTGCGCTTGATTGAGATAACGCTACCGACGATTCGAGATTATTTTCTTTTCCCTTTTTCTTTCGGATTCGAGTGAACCTGTTTCAAGCCGATAAAAAATTGAGAAGCGGTATGAATTTTTAATGGAATACGGATGGAATCGCTTCGTATATCGAATGCAGAGACTCCCGCGTAAAATCTAGGTTTCACGACGACTCACATAGATAATACTTTGTAAAGTAAAAGGGTTTAATAAGTAGTCTTTTTTAGGCCGACTGCGGAATTTGCGGTATATACGAGTCGAGTTATTTCTTTTTATGCATACATTCGCAACAGCTTAAGTGACTATATTCTTGTCAACTCAGACTTTGCGTCGAGACAGTGACAAATATGATAAAATTCGCCCCTCGAACTTATTCAAGAAACAATTTCAATTCACCGTGAAACAGTGTAATTTTCTGTCGACAACTTTTGTTATGTCCCGCTGTCATTGAATGCAATAAACGCAACCGTATACAGTACACAACGCACTTGCTCATTAAACTTTAAATTGAAAAAAGCACTTTTCGCCGACTCGGCGCATATATAGCAGTAGCGCACTCAATGAAAAAGAGCCACGAAAACAAAACCTTATCCTCTCAAATTGGTGAAATGCGTGGAACCTCAAATTGGCCGTAGGCGCGCGGACTTCTTTACGGTTTACCGCCTCTCTGTGGGGAAGCCGAGTATCCCGACCGACCAATTATCCCGTCATCAAACGGTTCCATTCCGCCGATTGACGGGAATAACGAAGCCGGAGATTAGTGCTATCATCCGCGCGATCGGTATAATTTTGCGCAAAAAAAAGGGGCGCGCGAGAGACTCTTAACGATTGGAAAAGTCGTTTTTAAACCAAAAGAGGCGTGTGTTGCGCGCATCGAAAGTCATTATACACTCGTATAGATATATGGACCTCACACAGAGCTGCGGCGAGAGCAGCTTCGAATCGAAATTCAACCGATTGCCAGACTCGTCCGAGCTGCCCATCAGCGTAAAAATAGAAGAAAAAAAACGTCCGGCTTTATCTCACCCTTTCTAATTTCACTTTATATACCCGCTGACGAAACGCCGCCTCCGTGAGACTAACTGTCCCCGCGGCATCTTTCGACGGGAGCCACCAGCGCGCCGCGACATAAATATGGATCCTGTCGTACATACTTTTATGTATGGCGGTCCAACTTTACGTGCAGCGCGCGCGTTACTTCGCGTTTCGTCGTATTTCGTGCCCTGGCTGGAGGGACGGGCTCGTAAAATGCTGGAACAATGCTCCCTCCCGTCCGCTAAATAATTCTAATACGTATGTGCCTTCATCTTCCGAGGCACTTCGGTCGAGAGCACACATATACATACGCACATACATTTTGTCGAGCGGCAAAAATGCGTCTGGCCCAAGTGTACGGCTTGTCTAGAAAAATATATGCATCGACTCTCGTATTTGCCAGATCGTTGGCTGCGAGGGTATGAGGACACGTTGTGAGGGAGTAGCTGCGTCAACAATATTTATGCGTTTTTTTTTTCACGGAATTTTAAATGTACAAGGGAAGTAACGCGTGAAGCGAGGAGTCGCGTTTTCAATTGATGAAAGTAAAGTGTGCGTTGGACAATGTGTGAGAGACTGTTTTGATAGGTGGTTGCCGAGGAAACAAAATTTTAGCGGATTCAAGGCTGTAAATCTGTACTTATTAGAAATTTGCGAAAAACAATGAGAATACTTTGCATTTGAAACTTCGAAAACTTATTGTTTCTCGTGTATTGCACGTATATGTCGAATTTCAAAAAATAAATGCACTTTTCTTTGGTCTAGAATTCGAAAAAATTTTTAAGCTAGAGCTATCGGACCAATGAGACTTTTTTTCTACAAGCCAAAAGATGATCAAAAATGCTGAGGAACATGGGAAATATGTAGAATATGAAAATTTAACATGGGGAGACATATGGAGGAAGAAGAAAAAAATTGTCTATTCGGATTTTTATTATTATTATTTTTTTTTAAACTGGCATAACTTTAATTCAGAACATCGAATCTTGGTATATTTTTTTTAAATGAAAGCTCTTTAAAAATACTTTATTGTAGTGTAATTTAAATTTTATTGGTGCCTCGAAAACATTCGTAATTGTTATATTCCAGTATTTTCACGCATTCATTTTTTTGTAAAAAAATTTAAAATGGCTCAGAAATATGGTTACTAGTAACTTTTTCCATATGTTCCTCTGTATTTTTGACTGTCTTTTGGGTTATAGAAGAAAGTGTAATCGGTCCGAAACCTCTAGCTTTAAACAAATTTTTTCGATTTCTAGACCAAAGAAAAGTGCATTTATTTTTTGAAATTCGACATATACGAAAATATTTTTATATTCTTTACAATATTCGCGATAGTATACCAAAGTATTTTTAATACTTGATGCAAATAGTGTTCAAGGGAATATAAAATAAGAATTCAATTTTTGATTTTTCAATCTGTGAAGTATGAATTGAGGGGTATTAAATAATTAAAACGAATTTGAAAAAATCAAACAGAAAATATTATTCAAAATATGCTCCACTTAAATTTTAATCTATATTCAACATTTAATTACGTTTACTCAAACGCTTAGAATCATCCACGCCACAAAAAACTTTAGTAAAAAACATGTCCTAATAATAATAGATTTGTGAGATGAAAAATCAATACTTTTAATAGTTCAATACCTTAAATTGAAATCCTGAACGAACACTTTGAAGTAAAAGAAGTTTCATTATCATTGCACAAATAATGATATTTTTACAGCTTTCCAAAAATAAAAATTTTTTTCCTACCGTTAACCCTGTCATACCCCCTTGAGAACGTATACTTCCACCCCCTCTTCCACCCTCTCGTTTATCGCCAACCGCGTCCAAAAAAATTTCGTCACTCTCCTCACCCAAGACCATACACCAACCCACCACGCATTCAACAAACATTCGAAAAAAAAACCATCGACAGCATCAGTCCGTCAACTCCGTCCAAAGCCCGAGGAATCCAACCCCCAACCGCGCGCCTCCGCGATATCCCATAGCGTCGGATCTGTCATTACACACTTCCATCGGCTCTCGTTGTGACATGCCCGTGAGGCCTCCACTGCGCTCTCTCGCGCGGATAAGAGCCGTAGAAACGCGGCTCGCATACCTGAGCAGGGGGCAGTGTACACAGACACGCGCGCGCGCGCGCACGAGGTCTAGGGTATCATCTACTATAAATATACCTGTTCTCTCTCGCGCTGCCTCGGGCAAGGACGTCTCTTTGCAGCCCCGCGAGTACATATAGAATAAAGTCCGCCGCCGATGCAGTGCGCGCCTATAGCCACACGACAATTCCGACCTCAGCCAACGGCCGTAAGCAGAGATCCTCTGCTCTCGGTATTCATACATACGCTCGTCTCTTTCTCTCCGGCGAGTATCTCTCGTTCTCTCGCGCTCGCTCGCCTATGCGTGTGGCTGTGCAGAGCAGTGCGCTATACGGCGCGTTGAGAAACCGGTATCGCGGATGATTAGAACGGCCTTCCCTGCGCCGCGGCGCGTTGCGAAAAGAATGAAAAAAAAAAGAAAAAAGAAAAGAGGAGAAAAAGAAAAGGAAAAATCGGCCGGTTTACGCGCCCATCTCGTTAATGTGTATCCGAGAAAATGGCCTGCGTCTATTCGGAGGCGATTTTCTCGGGAGAGAGAGAGAGAGAGAAGTGCACTTTCGACAATAAATTTCGCAACAGCGTTGACGAGACTATTAGAGAACTAGTTTATGCCCGTCGTATTTGTACAATGCGTGAGTCGGTTTTATTGACGCGTCGATTCTTGTTCGCTGTATTCAACGATTGTTGGGATTGTTGGTTAGCGTAATTGATAGTTTTTTCGCCCGCGTTGATTGTCTGCCGCTAATGCAGCCCTATAGAAGAAATTTTGTTATGAAGTGTGTGTTAAGACTCGTCATAATTTATGACGAGTCTTATTATAATGTAATATAATCGTAACTATAATCATATTATGTTACCATGATCAAATTATGATCATATAATACTTATCATATTATGTTAGAACTATCATATTACAATTATATCTGGTCATATTATGTTATACGCATGATCAGATTATAATCGTAGTCACATTATGTTACTATATCAACACATTATAGTCATGATTGTTACATTTTGTTATCATTGTCATATAATAATCATAATTCATCATAGTATTATGTTGCCATAATATAACTGATCATATTCTGCTACTATTGTTCAACTGATCATATTTTTTACTAATGGATCAGGATTTATAGGCAATATACTATGAGCAGTCAACGTAAAATGTCTAGCATATTATCATCATAAACCCGATCTATTTTCTACCAAGATGACGACAAAATAAACGTCTTTAAAAAACTTTAAATCTTCGATTTCAAGTTTTCGAAGCACTATCGAAATTTCGGGATTTTTCCATATACAGTCCCTCACTCTCCCGGGGCTAAAAAGCTTAGGCGCCAGGCGAGAGTCTGGTTTAATAGGGCTCGCGTCAGGAGATAAAAGTGCAAGCTACGGGTGGCCCGCCGTGACGATATATAAGTATTCCGAGAGAGAGAGAGAGAGAGAGAAGCGGCCCCGTCAAAAGACTCCTTTTCGGAGTCGTCGGCGCGACGTTTGCTCGACGCCCAGACGAGGGCCAATCGCTCATGTCCGAGAATTCTCTCAAAAGTTTTGTCCGCGCGACGACGCCGGGGCAGCTTATGGGTAGAATTATCATTTCGTCCCGGCGGAGGGTTCGATGAACTGAAGCGGCGGATGTGGCAAAAAAAAAAAAATAATAATATACGCGTGTGACTCACGATATCGTATTGGGTTAAATAAAGGAAAGTTCGCTTGCTCGAGAACGGGATAAACGGGTTTCTTCCTTTTTACTTGATTTTTACTTTCGGTGCCCAGCGCCGCGGCTTTTCCGATTCATCGATTCTCTCGTCGTGACTCAGAAGAGTTGTTGTGTTCTCGAAATTTGGAATGACACAGGACTGCATTGTATTACGAGTTAATTGGTGAGGCAGTAATTTTCAATTCGATTCTTTCTAGTAACTCGACGATGTGCGTTGGAATGAATTCTTTGGGACGTGTAGCTGTCAATGCGCGACTTACGATGCGATTAAAATTTACTGCCTTTTTAATAATAATTTTCCTTAGAAAACAGTGTAATACACACGTATGTGTATGTGGATTGGAAATCTTGCGTCGTAAATAAGAAAACAGTTGAGGTTTATTTATCGTCCGCGGAACTTTATTGAATATATAATGAAGCTCCTTATTCAATCGGTATGTAAATTACCGCATTGTCGGCCGACGATCGATTCTCGTTTCCCGACCGAAATTAGGTCAAACCGGTTATTCACTCGCAGAAATAAACTGCAAATTCCAATTGTCGATATCGAAGCATCAAAAACGCGTGACGCAATTAGAAATGTTGACGAATACTCGAGCTAACGAGCGCATAGCTATATATTACACGGTGTACATCAAAACAGGCGAATTTCTTTCTTTGGCTAAGTTTTTTGTAAAATTTTGCTGTAAAACTTTGTTATTAGTGTAAATGTGAAACACACCGCGTTGAGATAAATCATGTATTTTTTAAGCATCTGTTGGCAGTGATGAATTGCCGATGCTGCAAATATTGATGGTACGAATATTTTAACGCTTGATCCAAGTAGTCATCAATATTTTTGAAATTTATTTCTCGGAATAATCACGATAGCCAATGAATATCTATTTGTATTATTTGGAGATTCTTTTTGCGACGTCCAACTTTGATGAAAACAATATTTATATCATCATAGCCCCGCTATGTAGTATGTTAAAAAGAAACAAAAAATAAGCCCTGAAAAGTATCAAAGTGCATATTTCGATAATTGACTAAACAAAATATTGCATACTATAGGAATAGAGCAAGGATTTATTTGACAATATAAATACTTGCATGTAATGAAAGTAAACGCATATAGACTGTTTAGATAATAGTATCATGCATCTCGCGATTATTTGATAGTATAGTACTGAGATTCAACGCCCGCGGTGTAATTATTTTTCGTGAATTCATAACAACCTCATATTATTCAAATGTCAAAATTATAAATTAAATCAATCAAATAAAAATCATTATCTTTTCCTCATACTTTAAATGTACATAATTGTTTTAATTCTGTTTCAAAGAGTTCAATTTATTAAATTCACTAAATACATTTATTTCGAAATTTTCAACAGCCTTTTAACAACTTTTGCAAACAAGAAATCTTATTCTGCCCACATCTGTCCAGTCACAGACTGAAAGCTATGCGAACATACTTCGACACTTGATACCTACTGCGGACAATGGATTTTCAGGTACAATATAGTCTGCGGTATACACAACAGTCAATGTGGCCATAATCGAGTGCCTTCCTCAGCCCGACGCTGACCGACGCAGAACGACATCAGACGCATCCGATACAGGCAAATCCAACAGTAGCGGAGGCGAAAGGTGAGGACTGACGTGCGCAGAGAAAATCGACTTCCTTATCTTAAGTTAATGTGAGCTTAGCCGTTTTTGCCGCGGAGATGGGCGGCAGCAGGAAGTCGATCGAGCCACATAAAAAGAGAGCGCCTTGAGACAGGATTGTCGGGCAACGCTGTGAAACCGATGCGAAAGACGTCTAGACGGCTCACCAGACGGAAAGCAAGAGGAAGAGAGAGAATAAGACGTCGTCGTCGTCGTCGTCGTCGTCGGCTCGTTCGATCCGCGGGTGAGAAAACAATCATGACGGATGACCCCGTCTCATCTCCCTCGATTTCACGCCTGCTTTACACGAGGCGCGAAAAAATTGTAGGGCAATTACGATGGATGTATACAATAAGTCGCGGCGAACCCGATGATTCACGCCGTGATCCGATTTTTGCTTTGTCCATATACGTTCGATTTTATAAGCCGTGCATCGAAGCCGAAAGTGCGGAGCTTATTGCTGCAATACTCTGCAAATTGTTTCCTTTGTATATATTTTTTTTTCAGTTTTAATTTTACCTGGACAATACATATGTTTCTTTAATGGCAAAGAGTGTTTGTCTAATCCACTTTTGAGTGTAACTATGGCTGAATGAAATGTTTACCTTGAGCAAAAAAAATGTTGTTCTCTTACAATAGAAATTCTTTATACACTTTTCTATTGCGAAAGAAAATGTTTTAACTTAGTTCGATCATTCCTAATCTAAAATTTATATACCAGTGAATTAGAAATTGATAGCTCATATAATAAATAATTAACCTCGCATGTTTGCTCAACTTGGCTTCTAATGTAGAAAAGAGGGCTTTGAGAGAGTTAATCAAAAATACATCATCATTAAAAATGATGCTGTATTATTCAGAAATACTGCCTTAAATTGTAGAAAATTCTACGATATTTACAGTAATATTGTTTATAATATCCTTTATTATAAAACTGACAAAGCCACAAATACAACGATTTATTATTTATAATGTCCTCCATTTCAAAGAAGACGAAGATAAAATATAATGCATTGTTATTTATAATTTATATTTGTCCTCTATTACAAAGAATACGAATCCATGAATATAACGATTTGATTTGTCAAATGATAAGTATTGCATATACGATCTACACATGTCATCAAAATTCAATCGTTTTCCTTCAAACGCAGCCCAAAAAGAGTGCCAAAAATAAAATCCATAAACGCATCCATATATACCGCTCAAATCGTCCTATCGAATCTCGCTACCACAAAACCCAGCGCAATAAACCCTCTCCATCTGACCGGTGTTTCCACCTTATAAACCCAATCCTTACACACTTCCATTCCCATCGTCCCTACAATCGCATCCCGCGACATGCCCGTAAGGCCCATACACACGCACACACGCGAATAAGAAGCCTATATATACACACAGTAACTTGAATTGCCCACCATACCAAGAGGGGGTAGCGCACGCACTGCGCGCATACGACGATGAGGTCTAGGGTATCATCTACTATAAATAAGTATAGCCGCTCTCTCTCTCTCTCGCGCCGCCGTTGCCTCGGGCAAGGACGTCTCATCCGTGTACATAGCCCTTGCGCATAGCTCGCGACGCGACTCGGCGGCGGCGCGCGATTTCCGACGACTCAGCCGCCGACAGCACACGCACCGCGTTTATTCTCCTCTATACGCTCTCGATTTATTTTACGTCTGCGCGAATGCATATAATTGCAAATCTCTCTCTCTCTGTTTCTCTCGCGTCGGGCCCGAGCGGATAAACTATTCGAACGAGCTTTTTTTCAACTTGACTAATTACTTATTATTAGTGCGCGCCTGCGTAAATATGTATACGATAAGGTATATATCTGTGTACAGGAGAGCCCACGGAGGTAGAGCGGAGAGAGCTCGAAATCCTCCTCTGCCCGGAATGACAGTGGCGAATCAAAGATAATGCGCCGAGCGCATTGATAACGAGAATACCGATTTTAATGACGTTCATTATCGCAACGGCGAGATCGAGCCGTTTGCGGCCGCTGCAACGCGCCGAGTCATCGCGCGATGAGAAGTCAATTTGCCGCGCCGACAATGTGTGCGATATGCGAAACGATATTGTTAATGCGTCTCGCGCACGACAGTCGACGCGCCGCAGAACCGTCCAAATGTAATGCAATCGTGTATGATACGCCGAGAAGAGAAAGAAAATAAGTGACGCGGTGTATGCGTGTGTCGTGTACACGCACTTATGTATATATATTATATATATATATGTAAGCCCACCCAAGTGCGTATATTAAAGACATTTTTCGAATTCCCTCTCACTCTCTCGGCCCCGCCGAAACGATGCTTTATTTTCCATCGCGCCGCGATGTAAATCCAGCCGAGAGATGCGTGTACACCCGCAGTCATTAAGCTGTACCGAAATAAAAGGTGCGCGCGCGTGTAAGTGCCACAACGAAATCAGCCGCGTACACTTGTGTATACACGTATTATACGCGCGCAGACGTGGTGCGCGCGTGTGTGTATATACTTGCGCGCGGGCAACCGAAACATGACACGCGCGATCGAGAAAAAACAAAAACACGGGTATAACGCGTATATACGTATCCTATGGATACGTAGAAAGGAGATTTTGCGCGCGTCAGCGGATCACACGCGCGTATACACACGTACACGTATATATATATATAGGTACGTACAAGTCGCGAGGTGTACGTATAATATCCTCTTCGACGTATATATCTCTCGGCGGCGCACACGAGCGCGCGCATTGTATTATACACGTCGAAAAGGTCAAGCTCGTCACACATCAGGCGGCGTGTACGTATAACCTTCGCGCCGGCGGAAAACCTTATCGATCGCCGATCGATTACATCTCGTGCTTGCCTCATCGTTTATGGCTTTCTATAAGCGCTGGCGAGCGCGAATCAAGGCTCGGAAAGTCGCGGTTGATACGTGCGCGATAGCGTCGGGAATAGTGTGTCAACTGGACGCTCTCGGACCTGAGTATGTAAGTATATGTGTGGAAGGACTAGTGTGTCTCGGTCCAGAAATCTGCAGTTAAGGGATGTCGTAGCCGAAGTGACCATTTGTGACCTCACCTCGAGCCGTATTTCTCGTTGTTTGCTTACTATTCATTTCGTGCCATCAAAAATCAAATTGGTAACTATTTGTCACGTCATAGGGTACCTCGAAACACAGAGTTTTTGTTAATTCAGGTAGTGAAAAATTTAATATTATTCAAAATAGTAATTAAATGTGACGGTCGTCTTACTCTACCATCTCGCGACGTATTTCTCATTGTTCATGAGAATAACACAAAATTATATTAACACGAGACTTACTCAACATAAATAATTATAATAGCTACCTCGGAACACTACGTTTTTATGCGGTAAACGAGAGTAAGAAATTATTATTTACGATCGAATACAATTTTTGAGGTTATGTAACACCTCATTTGATTTGCATTGGCTTCGGTATCCCCTTAAACCTGAAATCGTTTACCCACGTTTTAATTATCGCGCGTTGCTCTTGTGAGCAAGACACCGGTTTTTTTTTATAATATAACACACTGCGCACAGCGAGAGTAGAGAGGAACAACAATCGCCGTGTCTCCTCTCGTAACGCATCGGCGCTCTGTGTGTGTCTCAACATTTTTTTCCTATTTTTTTTTTTTTTTTTTTACAAGATTCCAATATTTATGTGGGGTTATCGCGGCTCTCTCGCCAACGCGAAGGAGAGACAGGATTTATCTCCCGATGTGTTTGCTGGCGGCAGCGAGTTGTTTTGAACATCCATCAAAGGAAAATTGCTTATTAATTTAGTATAGCGCCAACGCGGGGAGACGTAAGGATATGTAGGTTACGAACGATCTTCAAAGAGAGAGACGACCTTACCGATTTCGTAACGCGCTGCACATCTCGCGCGCTACATCTCAGCGCAATCTGCTCGCGGGGATAAAATATTCTCTCTGTGTATGTATGTCGAATCTCAATGAAAAGAACTGCACTTTTCTTTGGTCTAAAATTTGAAAAAAAGAAATTTGTAAGCTAGAGCTTTCGGACCGACGGGACTTTCTTCTGTAAGCCAAAAGATGATAAAAATGTCAGAGAACATGGGAAGTATAGAACATGAAAATTGAGCATGGGGAGTATATGGAGAAAAGAGAAAATCGGCTTTATTTTCTTTTTTTATTATTTAATGGGCATAACTTTTGATCAGAGCATCGAATCTAGTCATTTCTTTTAAATTAAAGCTCTTTTGTTATGTACTTTACTGTTGTGAAATTCGAAATTTTATTAGTGCCTCGGGAACATTCGTTGTTGCTATATTATTCGAGAACATCGAAGTATTAATTTTTTATAAAAAAACTTAAGATGACTCAAAAATATGGTTACCAGTAACTTTTCCCATGTTCCTTGGCATTTTTGACTATCTCTCGGCTTACAGAAGAAAGTCCGATCGGTCCGAAAGCTCTAGCTTAAAAAATGTTTTTCCGAATTCTAGAAGACCAAACAAAAGTGCATTTTCTCGTTGAAATTCGACATATACGTGCACTACATACCACGTGTATTATACGTCACGTAAAGACACAAAAATTTTCCCATATACAATAGGGAACCGGCTTTTACGCGGGAAATTCGAACGAAAATTCCATCGCGATACAAACGGAAGTTACCCTTCGTGTCTCTCTCTCTCTCACTCCTCTCTTCAGCCGTGCGATACACGCGCATATCGCATTAGACGAATATATATATATATATATATGTAAACACTTTGTCACCAGCCTAATGAGGACAGTTATGATCGAGACGCAACAACAGCTCGACTCGCCATCGACGTCAGCACTTCCGCGTTTACAGCGATTCTCGAGAGAACTTCCCAGCTTCCGCGACTGATTTACGAGACAGTCGAGAGCTGCAGCGCTCTTTCAAATTAAACAGCGAGAGCCTATACTGCGCTTATATGCACGAACGAAAGAGAGAGAGACGGACGCCACGCACGTATACTCCAACTATATACCCGCGCAGGCAGCTACCGCAAGCTTTTTCTCTTATCTTTTCTAAGCACGTCGCGCGTCAGTCTCTCTTTCTCTCTTTCTCTGCCTACTGTGCTTTCAGCGTTTCGCGGAAGGCTAACGCGAGCTTGAAAAGCGGCTTATTGATTTTGCGCGTCTCTTGTCCGGGATTGTGTTGCCAATGCAAATACAGAGGCGCCTGGCGGAAATGCTGGATATTGTGCTTTCGCGCGCTTTATGGGGGGAGATCGAGAAGCCGCGACTGTCCGTTACAAAGAAGTACAGGGTTTTACGGTTTATGCGATTGGGATGATGGGGAAATGACGGGTTACTTATAGAAATCAAATTTTGACGAGAACGTCGTGCAATACGTTGATAAAACTAATTGAAAGTGGTAGCTTCTTTAAGGATTATGACAAATGAATTTATTCGTAGTAGAAAAGACAGTATAAGTAACAAAATGGACTCGTAGCGGGGTACAGGTTCTTCCTTTTAATTGAATGACCTAGTTTCGACGGAAACGGCGTGTATTATACGCAAGACCTGCTTCGAAATCGTTATAATAAAGTTCCATTTTATAGTGCGGGTGTATTATCAAAAATAAAAATAGCACATAGATTTAGATCAGATTGCGCGGGCTTTATGCTCGAAAGTTTATGACATCGTCGTCGTGCAGCAGTCCCTCATGAGACATAAAGCGCAATAGACCGTGACGACCCCAACACACCAAGATTACTTTTATACTATTATTTGTATTTTAGTATTTCTATTATACACGTGAACCCATTTCTCTTTTATTCATACGTTTATAAACTCTTCTGACGAGTACAATCGAAATATTTTTATTCCAAGACAATGAAATCCAAGCCTTAAATGTCAATATTCGAACTCGTTACGGAAAGGATCCGATCACTCAAAACCCGCCAATTCCCCGTAAAATTTTCGCGACATTTTTTTCCCCTATACGAATAAACTCGTACACGCGTCGCTTCAATAAAGCCGAACAAATGGACCAGAAAAAAAAGAGTATCCCCCTATAACACACTAAAACCCCCCGTACGCCATCAATAACACGACAAAGCTATCACCGCTATCTATATATACACCGCGTCGCGCAGATGGCGAGCTTTGAACTCTCCCATCAGTACACCGCAGAAAGCGTATATAACGCTATATACTCTCGAAAAGACAACATCGTCGTTTATTATTATTATTTTTTTTTTTCATCCTCCTCCATCCCATTCGCTTCGTGTACATCTATACACACACTAACAGTATACACACAGTGCGATCGAAGTGCGCGTTTCGTAACTTCGGCAACAGCATCAGTCGCTCGTCGCGCACCAGAAACGCCGGGAAACAACGGCTAAACCGACGGCGGCTCCGCTGTACCACACCGCTCGTCGCAGAGTAACAGAAAGAGAGAAAGAGAGAGAGAGAGAGTGCAGAGCGGGACTCCCGATGAAAAACAATCTCCGAAAAATCCTTTCACCGCCACCCGCGCGCCGAATCGACGGAAAGCGAGTGGTATATATATATAGCCGCGCTATATATACGTGTGCGTATACGGCCGCGTATATAGGTGTATAGAAGCGGAGAGAGAACGAGAGAAAAAGCACAGGAGGTCGTAGAACCTGATGGCGAACTTGTCACGCTGCGCCAGAAGGGCTTGCCCCTTTTCCCCTCTATGTATATCTCGCTTCTCTCTCTCTCTCTCTCGACACGCAGTTACATTACCGCAAGCCGGTCGATGAACTCTCTCTCTCTCTCTCTCTCTCTCTCTGTCTCTCCCGCGAGGAAAAACACACAGCCGCCTTTTTCCCGAGATTCGGAATGCGAGCGTCGCCGCAGTAGCCGAGGAGGAGGAGGTGAGCGACGATTGTGCAAGAGAGAGACAGAGAGAAAGCTTCGTAAAAGCAATTATCGGAAAGCATCGGCTCAATGCGGGCGGGGGAAACGCGACGCGACGACTCTTTTTTCGGCGGATCGCGCGCGCGCGTGTGTGTAATACACACGTATATAGAGGCGGGCGGTCCTTTTGTCTCCATCGTCCGTCGGGCAAATACACGGCGTCCCTCTTTCTCTCGGTAAACAGCCGCGCGGGAAAAGTGTCAATACCTATATACAGCGCGAAGTCGCCGTTATAATAGCTTTGCTTTCTATTATAAGCTTGTGAGCTTTTGGTGGGCTGGGCTCCGAAAATCTCTCGTCTGTGCAGCAGACGATCCGGGGGATTTTCTCTCCGAGAGAAAAATGGGCACACCTGAGCTTCGACGAGTATCTCTCTCGGCTCCAGAGACAGGTGTATATGCGGGCGAGAAGATTCGATTTCAGCGCGGGCGTTTTACTCGGGAAAGTCGAGAGATCGGTAATAAGCTTATCGCGGTTGGATTTACACGATGCTGCACAGTCATGCCGTTTAATAGCCGTTTTCAATTCATTTTTTTCGTCCGTTTTTAATACAATTTTAATTGCGAGAAGAAGAGCGTTTCTCATTTCTCTCTCTCTCTCTCTCTCTCTCTCTCTCTCGCTTTTTTTTGCAAACGTCTCTCCCGCATTTTGTTTGCAGAAAAGCTTCGGAATGACAGAAGCTTCGTCGCGCGCGGGGCAATCGAAAGTGCGCGCTTGAAAAATTGAAAATCGACTAAACGGAATGACTGTGCAACATATACTCTCACTATCTCTCGAAACTCATTGTAAAAAACGAAGATTTCCACCCGTTCTCTTCTCTCGTCTCTGCGCACTAATGCTCGGCTGCCCCGCGTTTCCTGGATTATTTCGGATCGTCTGCTGTCTTGTTTGGCTCGCAAGGAAAAATACGTATAGCTGCTGACAGTGTTCGAACGAATTGAAAAATTTGACAAAATTTTCCGTACTACAAGCGATGACACACGGCAATTACTGCGTATGTACGCGCCACCGCTGCATTGGATGCGCGACGCCAGAAATAAGCGGAGAGGACCTTTTGCCACTCCAATTTCGACTCTCGCGCGTGTGCCCCCGCGAATTTAAACGACGGCTTTTATACCGCCGACGCAACGCGCGGCTTAATTCCTCCGTTTTTTTTTCCTTCGCCGGCGCATGTTCTCGCGCTCGCGGAATCCCGAATTTTCGGCAAGACGCTCTTTTTTTTTCTTCTTTTTTTTCTGCTGCATACGTGAGCGTCTCGTGAATGCGCTTACCGTTAAAGCTGCGGAGATGCCTCGAGCTTCGAGTTATATTCGCTGGTTCTTTGTGGCTGGGCAGCAGTTGAAGCACGAAGACTACCATTGTTTTATTGGATTTTTGAGATTATTGCACGATGAAGTTCTTACTGCGACGATACTTCGATGAGAAATGTGGTTTTCAAAGTGACAATTGTAATTCTGCTGAATATAATAAATAGAACTTGAACTTTTCGTAATTTTTGTGTCTGCAATAAAATTGTGGCGCGAAATTTGAATTTTTAATTCACCACACAGAGTCATTATTAACATTTAATTACCTCCACTATTTTAGCCTCAAGCGTCTTTATTTTTAATTCGACTTTTTAACATCGTTCCATAAATAACGCACGACTACATTGTAAAATCACATGAAAATCCTTGCGTTCAAAACGAACGATCCAAACAAAGCGCGGAAAATCATCGCTTCATCCCGAACGCAAACCGGAATATTTATCACGACGATTTCGCGCGCGAAACCCACGCACATAAACATCGCGCATCGTATCCGCGCCGCAGCAACGTATAATACACCACACGATCATCCGCAATGCATTCGAATCGTCGCCGTTTGCGTCAAGTGCGCAAATCGATGCAAATGCGAAAATTGAATTTACCGCGCGCTTATAACGGGCTCGCCTGTAGACACATTCGATTTCCGCACAGACACACACACACACACACACACATTGTAATCTATACGGATATAATCCGATGAGCGCAAAAGCGCGCAGCGCTTATGCCACATCCCGACAACGGATTCTCGCATTATCTTACCCCCATTGAGCTCTCGCACAATCGCTGCGCGCGTGTCACCTTTATATAAACATATATATATATACGTATTCTTATTTATGCATACCCCCAGTTGGGCGCGAAGTTCAAACACCGCTATGTGCGCACTCCGCGAAGACAAAGCTCCAAAAGCGCTGCGGTTACGGCGCATTAATGCCTTATACCTATATATATACATAACTCTTATCGTCCCTCGCGCGCGTCGTGCATATACGTTTCAATGGAATCGCCGCGTATATATATATATAGGAAGAGAGATCTACGGCGGAGACTCTCGGCAATAATTCCCGCATTTTCAGTCCATCGCTCAGAAAACAATCAGTGCGTGTGTCCCGTATATATGCACGCGCGCGGTATGGGACCGTATAAGATGCGAAACAATGCGCGTTTTAAACGCTGCGCGCAGCGAGAGGCGCCGACGCGTCTTTCACCGACGCTGTGTCTATGTATATACAGGTATATTGTGTTACGAGCTACCTAATTTAAAGCTCGGCATAGAAATTCAATCGGCCTGTCTAATCAGCTGGTGTGCGCCCGGCGCTTATGCGACCGTGAAAAATCCGCGGGAAAAAAACGAGTGTATATATATATATATATGTATATACATACGTATAGTGTGTACCGCGGCAGCGTTAGCGCGACGAGATCGCGGCTCTCCGCGCGGGGAAAAAGTCGGAAATCGAGAGGGAACGCGCGCTAACTGTTTTCGCCCAACGGCACATCTCTCCCTCTATATATCTCATACGCGTTGCGCAAGGCTAATTGTCCTGTCGAAAGTCCAAGCTGCCGCGGGTATAATGTGTATATAGACGAAAATGGCACGGCGGACGACACGCAAAGCCGGAAAAACAGTATAGAGTCTCGCGTCGTCGTCGTCGCAGAGTAGACAGTATATATAGTCGGCTGCGGCTGCGGCGGCGGCTGCGCTTTCAACGAGACTCGATTTGACTCTTAGCGTTGAATAATATTAAAACGGTATATTACACGCGGTATAGTACGGTAGCGGCTCCCCGCGAGGCTCGCGTCGACAATTGTGAGAAATCCGCGCAAAAAGGGAATATAAAGTGTATATACGTATATATATACGTGTATACAGTGCTGCGCGTACTCTCCGAGCTTTTTACTTTCGTAATTTATTCGTCCCTACGCAGCGTACGTCTCCCGCGTAATTGGTAATAAAACGCGGAGCGATATATAGCGCCTTCCGAGGGGGGGGGGGTGTACCCGGTGTACATATAGGTATGCAGTCGCGTGCGTATAAGGTCGATTGACGGGCGCGCATAGAATGATAATTGCAATTTTACTTTTATTGCGCCTATGGAAGAGTTACTCGCATTGTAAAAAGCGTAATTTACGGGCTATTGCTAATTCGCACTTATGTCGTTGGTGTGTATGCTTAATTATGGGATGTAATGGTTTCCAGGTGGAAATAAAGTTTTCCGTGGCTTTTTAAAAGTACAAGTGTATTTCAAAGTTCTCGTTGTACATCGTACATTGCGCATCGGCTTTGTAATTGATACTGAGTAAAATACTGTTTCACGTGGACGCGAGTAATTAATTTGACGTTTTTTTGATACGCGCGCATCTCACTTTGGAAAACTACATAATCCTACCCAAAACAGCGATTGTTGAATATGCTCAAATTATTTCGACTCGCTGTATTTATTTGTAAAATATTTCTTTAATTCTTGAAAATTGGCGCTAATCACGCAATCAACCACACGCAACTTTTTAACCGTAATTCTCGACTTCTCCCGCGGTACGAAACACTTAGTCCCTCCCCAGATGACTCAATTTTTTCGCCAACTCGCCCGCAGAACTCCAGAGCTCGAATTGAATCGAGTCTCCGTGCGAAAGAGCCTGACTATATGTATACAAAAACGACGCTTTCTGCAGTCGAAAGATCAAAAGTGTTTAACGAGACGGGGCTGCTTCTCCGTCCGTCGAGAAGAAAAAAAAAAGCAAGAAAGGTCCTTGATAGAGAGGCGCAGCCGTAGAGGAGCGAAGCCGTAGAAAAAGAAGAAAATTCCGCTGGATTAATGGCGAGACATTCTTGGTGCGCGCGCGCGCGGGAAATCCGGAGAAAAAGGTGACAAACAATGCCCTTTTTTTTCTTTCTATCCTATCCGTTCGCTCTCTCGGGCTATTCTTCGGCTCTTCGCGGGCGCAGAGTCGCGGGAATGTCGCGCAGTCGGACCGTCGAGGAGACACTGCTTCTTACGGTCCCTCGAGCCGTTGATTGGATATTCACGCTCGCTGCGCTCCTGCGAGAGTAAGTAGCCGCGCGAAAGTACGAAAACGTATTTTCGCGTCGTTGATTCGTCGTGGAGAAAGGGAGATTGGGTATGTATAGATATTTTATTCGACTGCAATTTTTTTTGTATTGCCCGCGATCTTCTCGCGAATTATGGGGACTGATACGCCTCTGAAATTTTAAACAATGAAAGATTGAATTTTATTTTTTATTAACTTGGCATTGCTTGGATACTGTTTTGTGCAATGGTATTAGCTTGTATATTATGTTATATTCCAGATCTTCGAAGAGCAAAATCCATGAATTCCATTTTTCTCATTCACCGCGGACTTTAGGTGAATCTGGGCATCGGATCTGTTTTAAAAACATGTAGTTTCCAGGTGAGTGTAGGGATTTGAAAACAATTAAGATTCAAAAAAGTTATAAACAATTTAAGAAGAATATTTATAATTTTTTACATTTTTTACTTAATTTTTATAATTAATTGTATCTAACTTTTTTGAATCTTAATTATTTGGAAATCCCCAAACTCATCTGCATACCACATGTTTTTAAAGCAGATCTGGACTGCCAAAGAGCTTTCCGATGCCCAGATTCAAAAAAAGTCTGCGGTGAATGAAAAAAATGGAATTCATGGATTTTGGCCTTTAAAGACATGTTGTACCTGGAATTTGGCATATATATATATATATATATATATATATATAGTTGTACCTGGAATATGGCCTATAACCCTATAACCCTATAAAAATTGTTTTATGTCTATAACATTGTTTATAAGCTAATACCACTATATAATACATTATTTAAACAATTCAAGTTTTCATTTTTTAACATTTTGAAGCTGCATCAGTCCTCTGAAAGCTTCTTCGAAGTTATCTTTACTTAAGAATATTCATAATATTTTATGAATCTAAAGCTTCTCGTAAAATCGAAGTCGACTCGGCTGCAAGTCGCGACGGCTTAATAGTTTCGTTAATCAGTTCGCGAGAGTTCGAGTATTAGCGGTAATTCCCTCGGCCTGAGAACCGTCGGAGCGAACTTCCTCGCGCGTGAATTAAAATTTGCAAAACATCTGAATTCGTAAACGCGCACGAGAGAGGCGACGAGGCTCGAGTAGTTTCGCGCGTGTGTGCCTATAACAGTAAAGCTCGGCGACGCGCGAAAGTAATTAAACGCGGCGAATGGCGCGAGATTTCAAGTAATATCGGTAGAATCCTATTTGCAAAACGGGTAAAGGTATATGTGTGGAGAGGCTCATTACCATTGGGAACGAGATGAAAAATGTGTTCGACGCGATGGAAAGCGTCGTCGACGGCAGTTGGACGATAATTTTGTCACTGCATTTCTGGCGTGATAGTCCCCTGAATAAATCAACGTTTCTCGATTTATTTTTCCGTGCCTGATGATGCGGATGGATGTATAAGGCGCTACACCGCGATCTTCCGCATAATTTCTGCGACCGAGCAAACATTTCAATTTCCCATCAAAGCCGCGCGCAATATCGTCACCACACACATTCGTTCGCTGCAAGTGTACCAGGATATATGGGGAAATCCCAAAAAAAATTTGTTTTAAATGTCAAACATTTTTATGAAAAGAGAAGTTTTTGCGCTGAATGACTATTGAAGCACTTTTGGTATGTGTTCTATTGAGACGTGAGTATGTATGGGCTTCGAAAAAATCGTGCAACAATAGCTTAATTGAAAAGGTGACAAACAATGATATTCGAGAAATTGTAATTGTAGTACGCTATGCTTATGTTTCTTTTCCCTCGTCCTCAATTCTCTAACACGAAGACTAAAATTGTTTCAAAAAATAAGCAAAAGAAATCCTATACCTTTCAATTCCAATCGAACTTCGAACGCGATTTGAATTTTAGGATTTTCCCATATACGCGCGCGGAGGACCGTTAAGTGCTATATAGCCCAAGAGAGAGAGAGAGAGAAAGAGTCAAGAGAAAGGGTCAGGGTTAACGAAGAGAAGTTTATTCTCCTCGCGGTCATGACTGATTTTCTTATTTCGCCATCGCGAAACTACGCCCAATTTGGCCGACGTCTATCTACATACACATGTGCGTGCATATACGCGTACAGCACACACGCGATGAATCCGACGATTCCGCGAACTCGATGAGACGCGCGCTGCAGGTCCCCTTTGTGCAAACGGCGGCGGCGAATATGTGCGCGCGCATCGACAAGTCGAGAATGCGCTTTCCCGTTTTCTCGGCTCTAAACGCGGCCTTATGAACTGTGAGAGAGTCGCGCTTGCGTGCGCGAAAGATTCTCTTCCTAAGTGCGTATCTGTGTGTACTCATGCCGCGCGATCGAATCGGTACACAGCGAGAGGATTATCTGATCTTCGATTTTATTGTTGTATTTTTTTTTCGCGGAGAAATTATAGCTGTATTTTTTCTTCTCGGATCCGTGCGCCTTGCGCAGGCGGCGATTTGCCTTTAATTGTTTCTGAAGAAGAGACAAAGAGAGAGAGAGGGAGAGGATGGGCTTTATTTTGTACAAAAAAGAAATAAACATTTGCACAGTGTTAATTATAGAAAAATAATGTAATAAAAAACTAATGCAATTTAATTGCATAGAAAATACGAATCGATTGTTTAAAAACTCGAGTAATAACGGTAAATGTTTAATTGATAATTGTAATCGCTATTGCAGAGCTCTCCACGAGTTGCGAACGAATGAAAGATTTCGGTTTTGAATAAATTTATTACTTTAATCAGAATCATCTTTTACATATATGCGTTCAACGATTTTTTTTTCGTACCGCACAGAATGTGTAAATACGAAATTATAACAATTTAAAAAATTACAGTTTATGCGGTTTTATAGGTTGGAGTAAATTATATGTAGCGCACTTAATTTAATTTGTTTATCGTATACCCTATATTACATCCTTTTTTCATAAAACAGCGATCATAGTGCGAGTAGTATAAGATTTTCTGTTGATTTTAGTAGAATTATGCAGTTACTTGATTTTTATAAATAAAAGATTAATAGTTATACTCGAAATCAACTTACACATTAGATACAATCTAAGATTTTTATGTATCGTTGCATTATATCGCGAGTTGCATAAAAAAAAGTAAGTGCAATTACCAAGTTAAGAACAAACAAACGTTTACATACAAATACTTCATATACGAGCTAACAAAACTAAAAAAACACACTATACGGTTTCGTAATTGATTGCGAAACATAGTTTGTTTATTTATTTCGCTAAGACTCACAGGTACACAAGTTTACCCAGTGTTATACAACGCAACAACTGGAAAAACTACAGCTTCATATCATCCTAAAATTCTAGCTTATCCGAGAAATTTCAATTGAGATGTCATAAAAAAAAAATAATCTACATAAAAACAAAAAAAAATTCCCAAACCGCATCATATTTTCGAATCTATTTTCTTTCCCTAAAACTATGGCCCTCTGCACGCAATCCATTACCATAAAAATAACGTGTATGACCAATTCTCCTAGAAAAATGCACTTTTCGGGGGTCCAGAAATCGATTTTTTTTTAAGCTAGAGGTTTCGGTCGAAAGGGCAGAGGAACGTGGGAAAATTCACTAGTAACCATATTCCTGAGCCATTTTACGTTTTTTCTACAAAAAATTAATTCGTCGAAATACTGGAATAATGATAATTACGAATGTTTCCGAGGCACAAATGAATTTCAAATTGCACCACAATAAAGCCCAATACAATAAACGAGCTTCAATTTAAAAAAAATATGCCCATGAGATTCGATGCTCCGATCAAAAGTTGCATGTCCGTTAAAAAAAAAAATAAATAAATAAAATAAAATTCCGAATAGTCAATTTTCTTTTTATTCCATATACCTCCCCATGTTAAATTCTCATGTTCCATCTTCTCCATGTTCCTCTGCATTTTCGCCTATATCCATCAGCTTCCAGAAGAAAGTCTGATCGATCCGAAACCATCACCATAAAAAAAAAAATTTCGATTTCTGGACCCCCGAAAAGTGCACTAATTTTTCCCGTAGAATTGCTCGTATACAAGCACACGCGCTAACGCTTCCACAATGCACGACACAACGCGTTACACACAGCGTATACAACGTGCCACACTGAAAAACTTTGTTGCATTCGTAGACGAGCCATCGCAGACACACACACACACATACCGCGCGTCGATTATTCATCATCACATCGTTTGTCAGCGGAGCAGCTCTCGGGCTCGTACACTAAACGAAGAGAAGAACCAAAGAGCCGCGCTTATCTATCTCTCTTTCTCTCTCTCTCTCTCTCTCTCTCGCCGGCGGCGGCGGCGGCGCGCGCGAAAGGAAGCTCTTTTATAAACGCGGACGCACATACGTACATATATATATATATATATATGCCCACATACTACGCGCGCACACACACACACTAGCGGATTCGATCTTTACACGTAGAGAGCGAGAGATCCGTGAATCATCGCGTCCGTCCACCTGTCCCACGGCGCGATATCTCGGGCTATCCGCAATCTTTATAAATAAAAGCGTGATGCGCGCGCGCGGCGCGCAGCTTTTTCTTTTCGAATAAAACGCGCCGCGCTATAGGACGACTCTCGTATTATACATTTATATGGTAGATATGTAGTATATAGGAAATTGACGTTATACGTTCGACGAAAGAGCCAATGACATAATCGCTATATATAAAAGAGGATGATTCGAGTGTGTAACAGCAGGTGCAGAAATATGTATATGTATGATATATATGTATATATAGACGCGCGCGCGCGTTATAAACACGCATATCGCTTTGGCAGCCCGAGGCTCTCGAGGTGTAATTACCGGCGGACTTTACTGTTTAGATGAATATGCGAATGAGCGCAAAAGAGCTGTTTTGTACGGCTTTCTTCCGGATCGCAAGTGTATCGAGGTGTGCATTTATATGCCCGTACCGTTAGATCGTTTCGATTCCACTATTGCGTGAACGTCGAATACGCCGCTTTGCGATAAGTATATGGGACACGTCGCGAGAGCACGGCGATTTCTGCATTGTAATGAGAAACATTATTTTTGCGGGCGAGTGTATAGTTATATCAGCGAAATGAATGATCCATAATAACGTATACGGCTATATATAAAGGTCCTCGAAAATAGTTATTTGAAATTGATTCAGTGGTGACGCGTGAAAGTCTAATTGAAAGCTGTGAAAACGAGTCTGAAAATGCAATTGCTGTCCGGAACGATTCATTAATTTATTTTTCTTACGAATTTGCAAATGTATTTAAATCCATGAGATACAATTATAACTATTGGTTATACCTACTATAATAAGCAATTTGTTTGTACCTATATAATTGATAAACAATAAAAAATTAATAAAAATTCGCAACATCTTCCGCAATGTTGTTGCAATTACGCGACACTTGACGAAATTTTCAATTAACATCGAATATCAAGCAGAGAAAAGTTCGATCGATGCATCCCCACTTCCAGATAAATAATTACACATAATCTACGTACGACCATACTATCGCGATCATACATTCCAACGCAATTTCACGCTCCCTTAACCAGCTGTTCCACTCGTCGTCCGCTAACCAGCCCACGCGCACGCGCGAGCGCGGGAAATTTGAATTTTCAATCGACTCATATTCGAATCTCGCCTTCTTCTCCCCGGAATATCCTCTCTCGGCGTCGGGCTACGGCTATAGGGGTTCGGAATAACCGCGGAAAAAGTGTCATCGGCAACAGCAGCGCGTACACGCGCTCTGCCACTGGTTATCCGCGTCGCGTATATATATGAATCTAGCGCAAAAAACCGGAGCGCGCCGCTGCATTCTTGCTTCGATCGGCCGCTCGGCTCAAGGTCGTCTGGGGGGAAGCTGCGAAAGCCGTGGAAAAGTCATCGCCGACAGGCGAAACGAAGCGGCGAAGGTTGTCTGCGCTGCGAGCCGTCGCTCCTTTATGCCGCGGCTGCGGTACATGTATATACTTGTGTATAGACGAGCGTCCGTAAGGTATATATACGCGCCTCCGACGCTGCCGCGAGAGACAGCGAGAAAGAAAAAGGGGATAGAATCCGATCGGAATCTCGCGGTGGTGCTGCTGCTGTTGCTACTGCTGTCGTGTCGCTACTGCGGTTGTAGTCAACTCTCCTCCCCCAGGGAGAGCAAGTGAGAGAGAGAATATCGTATAATACAGTGCGCAGAACAGAAGGATGAGAGGCTCGAAAAGTTTCTCTCTCTCTCTCTCTCGCGTCGGCGTGTCGCGCAGCATCCCGACACGCGAGGCGAGTCATGGCATAATTGCTTTATCGTCCATTAATCATGTTACTTATTTCCCGAGCAACCGACGTGTTCTATATATAGCGTGAAATTGTATATCGGATGCGAGAGAGAGAGAGAGGGAACCCGTTACGAGACGACTATACTCGTCGCTCTCTGCAGCAGCAGCAGCTATATATATGTATGCGCGGTAGTTTCAGGGAGCCGATCGGGAAAGTGTGTATAGATATATAGACGTGTGTGCGCGAGCGTCTGTGCGTAAAGTGAGAAGGAAGAGGAAGGGGAATGCAAAGTAATGGACTTTCGGGACGCGCGCGTCGGCGAAAAAAAAAAGTAATCTAATTTCCCGCGACTATATATACGCGCCGCCGGAGAGTGCGCGGCTCTCTCTATCTCTTTAGGGCTGTCGCTCTTATCGAGGAAGTGTATATATATTATATACGTATATTGGGAAGCGTCGTTCGGGGAGAATATATAGCGAAATTTGAGTGGCGTTGATTTTCGAGTGTGTAATAGATGCATTTCCGTGGAAAAGGCATATTGTACGTAGTCAGTGTAGTGACGCGATGTCGATTCGGTCAGACGGAGATAATTACGCGTAAGACGGTGGAAGTAAGAGGCGAGACAGTTTAAAGAGGATTCGTTGTTTTGGAAAAATAATTACTTGTATATAATTATGTGTACAGAGGAAGAAAGTGGAGTTACTGAACTAAAACTAATTATAGACTGCTTTATTTTAATATTGGACAAGTGCTTTATATGGAAAGTACAGCGTTTGCTTTTGACGATTTGAATTTTATAATAAATCTTCATTAATTCCGTGAATTGAATTAAAATGAAAATTATATGTCTCGCGTCGGGTCAAAGGCACAGCGCGGGAGAGTCGATATTTTTATACGAGCGAAAGTTGTATGAATTATAAATTTGAGAGTGGGAGAGACGAGGCAGTCTGCTTTGTATAGAAATGTTTGAATATGGAGCTATAATACGAGTCGTTAATAAGACTTAAGATAATTTCTGTACATATATACTGAGGCGATTTAAATTTTAAAATCATTTTCGTATATTTAAATCATTCGGTTAATCGGTATATATGCATTGCGATACAAGTGCTATAATGTAATGTTGATGAGTCCGAAGCGGTCGCGCAAAGCTGAAATTACAGCAAATATCGATTGAAAAAAAAAAAGAATTTAATCCAACAGAACGACAAAGGCGCCTATGTCTCGTAAAAATCGAGCCGTCCTTCTCCGTCTCCAGTGCGTTTCAAAATCCGTAATATAACACCCGAAGAATCCCACGCGAACGAATTGGGCTTTCTCCAGCGCCCAAACATTAATCATTCCGCTTCAAAAAAAGATGAATTGCCGTCGCTTCGTGTACCTATATACTCGGCGACACGATCCGCGACACATCGTCAACGGCGCGAGTCCCACGTGAGCGGAGTCTTTAACTCGATTGCTCCATCCGCGCCATAATTCAGCCGAGATTAACGCCTCCCCCCCCCCCTCCTCATAAATAATCCACCGCGACGATCCGCTATAACACAATATTCAGACTTCCTAATAATCCACGGGGAAAAAAGTCGCGAGTACATCGTACGCGACAAGCTATATACACTCCGCCGCGGAGCCATATCAGACACGCAGTAGCAGTTTTCTCACGAAGCGCAAAATTTTCGCACACGTCTCCCACAGGGAGAGAGCCCCGCGTAATATACAGTTGCATAATACGCGCCGTATATAGAGTTGCCTCTCTCTCGTCTCGATGACCTTGACTCCAGGTCGCGCCGCCGAAGACCAGGAGCGCGAGCTCGTTCGCACGTTCGTTCGACTATATACATATACGTATATATAGGGAGCCTCGCTGTACACAGCGACGAGCGAGAAAAGAGCATCTCGCGACCTCGAGCGAGCGAAAGAGAGAGAGAGAGCGCACTGCAGCAGCGTATAGAGCTGTATTACACCGCGCGCGCGCGTTCTCCTATATATACCTATACAGACGCACACGTATAGGATATAGGTATATACACACACACACACACATGTATATAGGTGCAAGGAGTCGCGCTTGCCCCGGAGCTGTCGGCGGCGAGATAACGAATCGCCCTCGCTAATGGCGGCAACGAATTGCAGCTACCGCGCGCAGCTTTAAGCTGCCGCTGCGCTGTCGAGTCTCCTCAGCCTGGGGGAGGGGGGGAGGTGAGAGAGCGCATTAGTATCGTCTCTCCCGATGCTCCAGGTTCTTCGCTCTCTCTCTCTCTCCGCGCTCGTATACGTGTATATATACGCCCAGTGACAAATCAGCTAACTGCTTTTCTCCCTCTTATTTTGCTCGTCTCTCTCGCTCGCTCGCTATATATATAAGCGCGCACTGCACGAGCGAGAGAGAGAGAGAGAGAGAGAGAGGGTAACGGTACAGCACCGGCGCGCATGAATAATAAGCCCGCAAATATACGCTCTCCGCACTAGTCCGCCGCCGCTGCGATTATGCGCTCTTTACTGTCCTCTCTCTCTCGCTCTCTCGCTCTCTCAGATACTCGAACGCAAAGCGGCACGATAATACTTACTCGCTCGCTCTCTCTCTCTCTCTCTCTCTCTCTCTCGCGAGCGCATTATCCGCATAGAGCACAGGCTCTCTCGTCGGCGCATCCGATTCTCTCTCTCTCTCTCTCTCTCTCTCTCTCACTGACGCGCGTGTGTCCTTTGTGCCCGGCGCGCGAGCGCGCGCGCATAACGCGTGAGATCGGATTTGAGCGCGCGCATTGTGCGGCTTATAGCTTCGAAGACGAGCGGCTTCGACTCTATACCCACATACCCATACCTATGTGTATACGCGTATGTACGACGGGAGGGAAAAATGAGGCCGATCATGATGCTCGATGAATGAACAGTTAAGTTTTGTTCTTGGCGCGCACGCAGAGAGAGAGCCAAAGAGGAGGGAGGGGAGGGGAGGGGACGTTTAGGTATTTTAATTGAATGGGATAGATATTCGCGCGGGAAAGCCTTTTCGCCAAGCGCCTTTGAAGAATTTATTATAAATAGACGCGCGCGTGTCGCGCATTGTCGATTATTTCGCGATAGAATACGCACGCGAGCCCGCTACTGGAAACTAAGTACATACTGCACCTCCTCTCCCGGTTTTATCGCCGCAAAAAGCTCCGCGGGCGACGTCGTCTGCGCGCGCGCGCCGCAGTGTCTTGCCGCCGTCTGTAATGAAACACCCCCCCCCCTCCTCACCCCTTGCCATAGGAAAAACAGCAGCCGACTTTTGTTTGGGCTGTCGCTGCGAAGATGCTTAATTTAGCTCTAAATATTGCCGGGGAGAACGTGAAATACGAGTGGGGTGTATACCCGCTGGAATAATTGACGAGCGGCTGTGGGCGCGCGAGTCTTGCGATCGCTTACGAGAGAGAGAGAGGCGTCCCGTGTAATATAAACATGGAATTCATCGAAAAAATTTTTCACTCGCCGGACGCGAGATTAGCGAGCTGTTAGGACCGACGCGCTTGCGAGGAAGCTTAATTATATCCGTACGAGGAAATCGATGTGACGCGGCACACTGTATTGTATAGCCTTCGATCAGCAAACGAATGGAAGGGTATTCGAATTCATCGCTGTGCAGCGCGAACGTCACTCCGAAATATTAGAGAAGTGGCTTTATGCGGAAAGTGCAGCGTTTGCTTTTAGCGATTTGAATTTTATGATAAATCTTAATTAATTTCGTGAATTAAATTAAAATGAAAATTATACGTGTCTCGTGTCGGGTCAAAGGCATATATAGTCCGGGAGAGCCGATATTTGTGTGCGAGCGAAAATTTTATGAATAATAAATTTGAGAGGGGGAGAAACGAGGTTTTTTTTCGATACAAAATCTTGCTATCTTGCGAGGCTGCAGAATTTACGAGATTTTCGCTCCAACCATTTTTTAGTCACCTTTTACACAAGTAGATCTGTGTGACTGTATTATGCGAGAACCAACGGCGTAATCCCGCACTAATTTTCGTATGATTCCGAGAAAATCCCATTCGAACTATCGCACCGCAGCAGACTGCCAAATTCGCTGTTTCGTGTAACTGGAGGTTCGTTAAGGTAAGCACACGGTAGATATCTACTCAACTGCGTACATTTAGATTCGAGAATGTTTCCGCGTAATCTCTCCGTAAGCTCCCGAGACAATGTATAGTTACGTCGCTCCTACTCGAGCTTACGAGGTATTGCTCTCGATGCTGTACCCAATATAAAATTCCATGTGAAACGACGAAAAAGAAAAGAAACTAATAGGGAAGATCTACTTTGGAATTAAAAATGTTTTTAATATTTCAAGTGGCGGCGAGGCTCCTTTGAACCGAGAGCCTCTTGCATGTAATTACACCCGGAAAGTTCATTTAGGGCGGGAAATTCAATCAGCCTCGACGAGCTCCGGCAATAAACGGAAGGAAGTCCTTAAAAAATTGAACACCATTCCCTTATCCTTTTTAATACGCGTTTTATAATCATTCTCTTGAGCGTCTTTCGCGCGCTCGCGCGCAGAGATCCTTTTTATTCTGCAGCGCCTCTTCTCCCGCGCTCCTAATCGCCGGTTTAACGACTGCGGATCTCGAGCTTTCCGCATGTATCATCGGAACACGCTTGTATATTAATTTTGTTTCACGTCGCGTGAGCAGAGGATATCGACTCTATTTGTCGATCCATATCCACATGAACAATGGTATATAGGCACTGAAAAATAGTTTCAAGCTTATATATAAACCGGTCTCGAAATAAGGGTGAAAACGCATATGACTAATAAATCCCGCGTTCGAATATGGATCAGGACTTTGAACCGTAGGGAAAACGTTGGGAAAGCGGGTGCGCTCTCGAAAGATTTTACGAAGAGTCTCTTATCGAGGTTGCCGCAGTCGCTTTCCCACACTTGCGCGAACTCTGCGCCTCCGCGCGGTGTATATAGGTATATTACGGCGTGACCTCGATGCGACGCAAACCCTGAAACTGCAGCGGCTATTGAATTCATGCATTAGATTCATCTGTGGGAACGTACCCCCTTCTCCGAGGGGGGGGGAAGAGGGGGTCATGTCACCCCACATAGATTAGAATTAGGTTGGAGTACGGTGCATAGGCGCGTCCATGAATACTTGCGGCTTCCTCGATCGCGCTTGCACTTGACACAATTCACTTAGAAGATCTCACGTCGTATGTATATATACTGAACGTCCCTTCGAATATTGCTTCGAAAATTTCAAGTAAATTTCTACATTTTAACTCACTTGACCAACCATCCAATCATTTTGCACCAGAGTATAGTTTCAAAATGTTCTATTCCAATTGCCTGCGCTGTATGGATTCCTTGGATTACATTTTTAAATGATTCTCTTTTGAACTATTCTACCCTGTCATATGAAAATGCGACTATCACATTACGCATAGATATATTCTATACAAATGTATGTAATGATCAAGAATAGAATTATTTGAAAAAAATAATTTACGGAATTCATAGCACTCGAAAGGAACACTAAGCCTAATCTGTTATAAAACGATTTGCTGTAAAATCCGTAGCAAGTGACTTAAAATGCCGAAATTTAAGGCTTAAAGCAATGGGCCTCATCAGGGCTCAAATGCAGAGCAAATCGTATTAATTACAGCAGTACGAAAATTTCTTTAACGCTATTAATGAAACGCACCAATTCCATTATCGTTCAACTGAAACCCTAGTTCCCTCAAAAATCATTATTGGCCAAATCAGCCCCTCTCCCCCCCCCCCCCTTCATCAAACTGCCCAACGAAGGCGGAAACTTATTAAACGCACCGAGCACTGTACCCGCGGCGCCGCAGCCCCTCTCCGCGCACTGCGCCTAATGCACACAGCAGACAATATTTCCACGCGATAAGTACACGTACCCGTATAGGAGCCAGTATAGCGCATATATATAGAGTCAAAGCCATGCTCATATACATCAGACGATTGCGCATATATAGTAATCCATCGCAGTTATGTATCGTATAGTATACGCGCGGCTCCCGCGAAGAAAGTTATTTGCTATAGCGGCGGCCGAGGGGGGAGGAGGGGGGTCATATACAAGCTCGCGCGCACGCGCTAGTAAGCGAGGATGAGCCGAAGGATTAAAAGCTGGGAGAAGCCTATGTGGACGTATTAAGCGAAAGGATCAGCCGATCTCTTTCTCTCTCTCTCTCTCTCTCTCTTTCGCTCTCGGGGGCGCTGCGTATAATACACTTGCCTACATTGTGTATACATTGCGCATAACGTCGCCTGTGTGTGTTGTACACGCGGACATTACGGTTGGAAAGACGAGACGCGGCGGTGAGGAGGGAGGGAAGGAAAAAATAGCGAAACGAGGAAGAGAGATGCTATCGTTGCAGGAGAAGGGGGGGGGGGAGAGAAGGGGGATGGCAAGTTTCTTAGCCCGAGCCTCTTCGGCCACGAGCTCGACATTGATTCATCTTTTAATAACGCCATACGGCTCTGTTTGTTTTGCGGTGTGTTGTGTCTGCGGGTTACATGGGGAGAGAGACAGAGAGAGAGAGGACCGCGTGTATACATGTATATACAGCCACCGTGAAACGGATCTTATCGACAATTCGGGAACTGACTTGTACCTATTAGTGAAGTCCAGTACCGCTAGGCTGCGGTCCTTGTTCAACATTTATTATGCAGTTGGGACCGTTCGAGAATCTTATTTTTCTGGCTTTTACTCCGTGCCTTATGTGTGTATAGGGCACGAAGACTTGAACTATGCCAACAATATAAGCTCGACGATTAGTCAAAGGTTATGTATAGACGGGATGTTTTGTTGAGTTTGGTGTTTTAACAAACGCGCGGTTTGGATTACGTTTCGAGCTCGATATGTCAATCGTGAACTATGAATCCTATGGTAACAATAATCATATTTACTTAGCAACCAATTAGAATCGCACTTTTTTAAAAGATGAGATTAAAATGAAGGCGCATGTAATATAATAAATTAAAAAGTTTCAGTTGTTTTTCGAATCGTTAAATGTATAACAACGGGGAATTTAAGTGGATGAAAAATTTGAAGCACATCTGAAAGGATTAATATAGAAAAACTAATATGCATCTCTTCGAGCCAGTAAAATATATTTTATTCAATATCGCCAACGTTTCGAGTCGTTTCGACTCCTCATCAGGGCTGATTAATAATTAAATTACACTTTATTTACACATCTTTTCTTAAAATTATTTCTGAGATACGCCAGCTAAGACAGGAGTTGTCAGTTTCATCGATGTTCAAATTTTTTGTTCTTTGGAAACGTAACGAGCCAATGCATTCAGTTCGAAATAAAATTCTATGTTCCCGTAGACTGGTATGCATAACAAGTGAATTTCTGTTTTATACTCTCTAATAGGCATCGAATTCAGCTGTTACTTGATCGACTTTTTTTGTCGATCACAAGCAACTGAACTAAAAGAAATATCAAAAACTCCGCACGACTCTATATAACAAGAGTAAAAACAAACAAATTTCTCGGGAGTGAGAGATAGAAACACATCAAAATTTTTCTTCCAATTCTTACATAATGACGCGAGATTACACCACACCGAATATTTCACATCGAAAAATTTTCCGATCAAAATCAGAGGCATCTATAGCCTTCACTATCAGGTAACGCAACCAGTCCGCTCCATACACCAACCCCCTGATTAAACGGGTCTACTCCTTGTTAGCCCACTATACGTCCCGCACGCGCGTGAAACGTATACATAGCTATACGCTCCACTACACACCCACAAACCTACCGAATCTGAAAAATCAAATCGGCACAATTATAAATTCCTTCTATACATTCGAGCCGTTACATTCTCTCGTGCCCACGGCGAAAAAAGTCGCGCACAGCTCACACATTACATTCGCTTTTATTTCTCGGATCCGCAAAGCCTGCAGAGCTCGCCCAGAGAGAAGTCTCGCGCAGAGAAGAAGTCGAAGAGAAATAAAAAAAAAAGCGCTAAATCGGTCGTTCACATGCGTGCACACACGGCCGCAGAGACCGACAGCAGCAGCAGCAGCAGCACTATGTGTGTACGAGACCGCGTAACGGCCGTGTTATGCTTTCGTGGCTCTCTCTCTCTCTCTCTCTCTGGTCGCCACATCGGTTTTTAATACGACTCTCTCGCTCATACAAGCCTATATACATATATCGAATCCGGTTTGCCGGCTGGAAATCGATATCTTTTTTCATTCCCGCGCGCGCGCGCGCGCAGAAGATCGGTAATCACGAAAGCCGCGCACGTCCGCGCGTACGAGCCGGTCTATATAGGTGTAGGTACGTATACGCACATATATACGCCGCGCACACGATAAACATCGTTTATTTTCCGGCGATGCTAAATATACACCGCGATTGCTAAATCCGTATCGCCGGCTGTATGCGCGTGTATATATATGCATTATAGGTAGAAATGTGGCGTCGTCTCCCTTCCCCCCCACCCCCTCCCCATCCGCGTACCTGTATAGAGTTCTTACAAGTTTAACATGTGTCGACGAATTCCTATTCAGCGGAGATCTCGGGCGTATATATATATATATATATAGGTATCTGGTATAGTGTGGATATATTCGCGTTGAGACGATCGCGAGGTGCAGTGGAGAGTCCGGAGGGATTTTCAATCTTTTTTTTTCTTGTGAAATAATCGGGGCTCAACATTTTTAAATAGTATAATTGAATTTCGAATGGGATCGAGGAGTTCGAAGTTGTGTATTTACAAGTTAACTCGATTTGTATATCAGGATTCTTTGTAAATATACCGCTCTTGACTGCAGTATCGTCGCCAAACGTAATTGAATACGTTTCCAGGGTACGGAAATTAAGGTTAACACCTATCGCGCTCACCTAGACCCTCTGGAAAAATACTCCGATCGAAATTTCTCACGTAATACCTTGTATTCTCGATACTCCGCTTCTAAATTAGCTTAGTAAAACATTCCCCCCGCGTATCCCTCCGATACAAGCGCGAATCGTCGAGTAGCTGTCGTCTGATGGTTGTCGGGCTCTTACTACTTGTCGAAGCGGCAGTAGTAGTAGTACGTAATAATCGTTACATGAAAATCTCCGACAATTTTTCCTCTTCCTCCATCATAGCCCGCAACTCCGCGCAAGAAGACTACACTGTATTCTCGCCGACTAATCGAAAAACAGTGTTGAAAATTAATGCAATTTACGAGCCGGCAATTTACTTAAAAACCATACACAGCGCTCGCGCGCACACACACACACACACACACAGACACGCGCAAGAAATTAACCGCGGATTTTTCCGGCGAAGCCGCGCACACGCGAGGCGTACGGAGAGAAAAAGAAGATTCTATATACACTATGGGCAAATGCCGCAGAATTTATATCTAAAGCTACAACTCTCGCTAAGTGGCTCTACCCCCGAGATCCGACTCTCTCTCTCTCTCTCTCTCTATCTCTCTCTCCTTGCAGTTGTCGAGAAAACTACAAGCGAGAGATGTTTTCGTACCTCTCCCTCATCAGCCTCTGTACTCGGCGAGTGTGTAGCGCACGTCGCATCGGATCAAAGCTCGTCGACTCTCTCTCTCTCTCTCTTTCTCTTGCGCGCTGCCGCACGTACGACGCGTCTATGTTTTTCGCTCGGCTGTTTTCCCCCGGCGGAGCCTAATGGAAGACAGGAGAGCGAGAGAGCGAGAGAGAGAGAAAAAAAGAAGTCTCCTCGAACGAAAGCGAACAGGCCGTGTGCGTAGGAAAGTGCAACTCTCGGCGATGCGCACAGCGGCAGCGGCAGCGCAAATATAATTAGGCGGGGAAGCGAGCAAGAAACGAGACCGAAAGGAAGCGAAAAGGAGAACGCGGAGGAGGAGGAAGAGGAGGAGGAGGAGGAGGTGGAGGAGGAAGGGAGCGATTACAACGAGGTTACGGTTCCGATGGCTAGTCCTGCGCTATTATTGCGTTTTCCAGTCTGCGGAAGAAACGTCTTGGCTGAGAGAGAGGAGAGAGAGAGAGAGAGAGAGCGAGACTTTGATGCGTAATCAAATGAGAAAAAGTAAAAAGGAAGGAAGAGCACAAGGAGAGAGAAGCTACCTTCTTCTTTCCTGGTTCACCGACACCGCGCAGCGGCAGCTTTCAGCCGCACACGGTATACTATACATATATATATATACATATATATTATATATATACATATATATGTGTGTGTGTGTGTATAAATTGACGCATCGCGCGGGTTGTCAGATTATAACGAGTCTATGCGCCCCGCAATTGCTGCGCCTCTCTCTCTCTTATTCTATAAGACGCTGCGCGCATATATATAGTCGTCCGGCGGAGGAAATGCGAGAGGCACAGCTCGACGATTGGGACACACGCGCTTGTGGCGAACGCTTATACGCATCCGATTGAAGGAGCCGTATATAATACGCGGTCGCGGTCATCTTTAATTATGACGCGCAGAGAAGGTCGCCGCGCGAGTTTTACAGTATTTATACGCGATGGATAATATAATCGTATAGTCGCAGGTAATGGAAATTCAGCTTAATGGCACAATCTCGCGCGCGCGCGCGCGGGGTCTTTATACACATATATATATGGGAAACAGAACTCGTTGCGAGCAGGGCATTTTTCCCTAATATCCTCGCGGTCTGCGTTATACGGCCGTGTGTGGCGTCGAGTTATCGTAGGTGGAACCTGTTTTATAAACAGATATATGTATGTGTATATATAGATGTGTGTGTATATTTCAGGCCCCCGGTATGTAACGACGCGGCGCGCGCGGCACTTCCAAATAACGATCGTGTGCAGCGGGCGCTCGACTCGCCCCGCGGAGATAAGCCGGGAGTAAAGTGCCGATACGGAACGCGACTGCGGGTGTAATTAAACGGGCTATTTATAAAATTCGAAAAATTTTCCCGTCTATAAATAGCACTCGCGGTGCGGTGTGTGGGCCTGTAACAAGTCTATATAGGCGAGGGGCCAGCGAGTCTCTATATAGCCTGATGCGTCTGTTGGCAAGTCTATACCGTCTGCATAAAAAGTGCGAGTTTACCTTGTTTATCGGGGAACGACGCTCATCGTGTTAAAATTTAGTACGTGCACGCCTGGGGCGAGAATCGGTTTATAGAGAATTATAATGGCCTGACGTACGTGTGCATGCTTGTGATAGCGATTATATATAACGTATGATTTTTAATAATTTTTCTTTCGCATCGTAATGCGGATTGTACTGTAGTAAAAATTTGTTTGACTAATGTAGGATTGCGAACTTAAGTAGGCTATTCTAATTATTAATTTACTTCGATGCTTAAAGTAAACTAGAAGTTGCAGCTATACCGTTCGATTTGATGCTATTTATATAGATAGAGATATCAAGTTATAAGTCTTTCACAAAAAGTTAATTTGTGTGCCGAGTACAAAAATTTGCAGAAAAATACAATCCAACCAAACAACTTTGATTACACTTATACCAATCGGTTGGTGAACGCGTTAATCAAATGGAAGCATTTATTTTGCCGAATATGAATGTTTAAATTTTTAAAACATAGTCAATCATTATGATGATACATCAAAGCGCGTACATTAAAATAAGTTTGTCATTAAAAAATTTTGCTTGTAATTGATGGTAATAAAATAACCAAGGTGTGACATTTTTAATTCCAAAATTGGCCAACGATTGGCCAACCATTGCTGAGGATTTCTACTAGGGTAATTTAAATTTATAATTGATTATATAGTCATCGAATAAAGCTAAAATACATTACAAAAGAAGCTGACTTCCGCCAGACAAACTCACGAATCTAAAAAATCAATTCACATACACAACAATAATTCACGAGAAAACCCACAAACTCACCAGCCGAATCTGATAGCCATACTCGCACGAAGCCAAAACTATAATTTTCACTATAACTCATACCCCCATAAGCATTAAAAATTTAATCGACGACGGTCGTGCCAACGTCTCGCTGCGCAGCTAATTAGAAATGAAAAGCCCTATATATCAACGAGCCGCCGCACGACTCAATTAGCTCAACTTCTGGAAAAGCACGAAAAGAAAAAAACGAGCCGCAGCTACAATGAAAGAAAGCAAGCACTCGTCGCTCGTCCATTCATTCGCGCGCACACAGAGCGCACTCTCGCGCGCGCGGGGTATTCGGAGCGACGAGCGAGTGGCTAGACGATAAACTCGCTAAAAAGAGCTCTCTCTCTCTCTCAAGAGAGAGAGTATAAACGCACTCACTGCAATTTCCCCGAGACAAACGCGAGGCTCTTATATACCTTATGCCGATCCCGTACGGGCTGGTACGCATGGCAGCCGCCTGTGTCTGGCGCTTTTTTTTCTCTTTCTTTTTTTTTCATTTTTTTTTTTTTTTTTTTTTTGCTCCACGTACCGCACCGCCGCGCGCGCGGATACATCCGCGAGAGCGCCTGTATATACGTACACGCGTACACTACGTGTATACACTCACGGGCCCACCTACGGAGTGGGCAACTCGCTCCGCGCACGCGCTTCCTGGAAATGCAAGCTGCGTATGTGCATATAGTATATGTACATGTGTATGTGTATTATACATATATATATATGCACGCGTGTCGCTAAGGGACGATAAGGAATTACATCTTAATTGGTTTGCCATAGAACCGATAGGATTAATTTCTTCGGACGATTTCGGAATACACGGCCGCGGGTATATATATAAGTATTATCTACGCGTATTCGCATAAATTGTTTATATCCGTCGCGATTATTATCGCGCGCGCGCAATAATTCCCGAAGTCGCATCGGGGTTGTAAGTTACGTCGCGCACATATACGACTTGTGCACATACGATTGCGGCGCGTCGTGCGACGTTGAATTAGCGATTAGCTTATTCCGTAATTTTATCATCGGTTTAATCGAAGCGCAGTGGGATATACACGTGCGCAAGGCGCGCTCTATATGAATACGTCCAGGAAATTTCGGAAACAACTCGGACGAAAAAGTTGCAAAAAGTGTTCTTGAAGGCACACCTGCCAGACTTGTTTTTTCTCGTTCCTTAGGTCATTGTGAAAGAGAAAAAACTCGCGTACACGACCGATCGTAGGGTATACTTTTTTTAGAAATAATTAACAATTAAATTAAATTTTAGAAATAATTAATAAAAAGAGCATTCATATAGATTCTTTTCTCGAAAACTATGGACTTCTATAAAAATTTCATTAGAACGAAAATGTCTGAAAATTCATGAAAGAATGCTCTGAAATTTTTTTCAGACTGATCTGATACAATTGTTGAGTGTTCGAAAATCCAAAAAAAAAAAAAATATCGAAATTTCGGAAAACTTCGTCAAAAATCTGAACAAATTTCAGAGAATTCTTTGATGAATTTTAAGACATTTTCGTGCTAATGAAATATTTTTAAAAGTCCATAGTCTTCGAGAACAAAAATCTATGAATTCTTGTTTTTTAATTATTTTCTTGTTTTTCGAGTCGTTTTTGCTCCGGAACAAAGTATACCTAGTAGAAACAAGTAGAGACCTATAAGGAACGAGAAAAAACAGGTCTGGTAGGTGTCTTTAACAAAATTTTTTGCAACTCAACATTTTTTCCGTCCTAGTTGTTTCCGAAATTTCCTATGGACATACTCGTATACTACTGCGATCTCAATTTTTTTTTTTTTTTTGCGCACGTAAAGCACATCGTCATCGCCATCGCGTCCACTCGAGCGAAGTTTCGAAGATAAACATTCGTACATCTATGGGTAGAGAGTCTCCCTCGGTTCCCAGAATCAATTACCCACCGCGCACTCGCGTATATCATTTCAATAATCAGCTGAAAAGATTTCAACGATCAATTTCACACGTGTACGCGTAGAGACGCAGGGAGAGAAAGAGCTTACAGGCCTCTCGCGAGAAGATTCAGATAAAAGCCCGGACACACACACGTACACACAGTGACTGCGGGAGAGAGAGTGAGGTGTGCGCGCGCGAGCAGCAAATGATTTACGCGATCCATAATTCCGCCTCGAGGCGTCTGTATGTATACGGGTAGAGCTCGCGCTCATATATCGAATCGATAGATTTTCTTCCCTCGACGCCCATTGTGTATATCGCGGCCCGGCGCGGATGGTCCACTTGCGCTCCTTCTCTCCTTTCTTCTCTCTCTCTTTCTCGCGCGCTCTGTGTGTGTGTGACTGCACGATAGGGTTATCGTTCATCGACGGCGTCGAGCTAACAGTACTCGCGTGTGCTCGACTCCTTGGGATGGCAGAGAGCCGAGAGAGAACGAGAGAGAGAGAGCTTTTTTCGACATTTCCTTCTTCACGTCTCTGGCGCGCAAATTCTGTAATGTTACTTTCTACGACCGAGAGACAGAGTGTCGGGGAGGAAGATCGAGTTGCTTGCCGAAATTTCGAAGTCTTCTATCTGTAAAATTATAAAGATAAATTTAGTTGTAAATTCAAGCTTTGTCGTTGATTTCGAGCAATTTTTTAGTTGGCAGAAGAAATTGTCTAGGTAAAACTGTAAGCTCGTTTTGATCGAGTGCGTGTTGAATTGTAACAAATTCTTGGGAATTAATATTTGTTATATGGTACTTCCTTACATCCAACAGATTTGTAGAAAAATTTAGTTATACCTTGCATTGTCGTGAAAGTCCATTGACCCACATTGAGGTATCTAAAAATATAGAAGAGATCTTTCGATTTGATGCTTTGTCGCAGACAGTAAACACTATTGATAACAAGGTACTTTAAGTTATCTTAATTAAGTTGAATTATTCAACCAGATTCTGTATTTGACAATGGTACATAAAAAAATAATGCGAGATTCTATTAAATCTATTCTATAAAAAGTATCCGTGTGCATTATTAAATAAATAAGTTATATTGATTCTAAAAAAACGAACCTTATCCTTTTTTTAAATCTTCGCTTTAGTTTATGCGCATTTGCAATATTCCATCACATTTTACGGATTTTTATTAAAATCGCCACCACTATATCATTTCTTTCATTTTCAGCCAAGTACACTTACAAAGAATCAACTCCAAAAACTGTTGATCAAATCCCTTGCCCAAAGGGGGTGGAATCTCGCGTCATCAGCCCTCCGCGAAAAATCTTCTCACGACAGACGACGACATCGAGTATATATACGAGGTTAAACGGTTCGGCAGAATAAATTTTCATTCGCGAAAATTTCTCACAGCTCTCGTGACGCGGAAATTAGCGCTCGCAGTGCCCGTCCGTCGCGACTAACGATCGCGCATTAAATTTAATCCACGACGAACGACGGCCGAGGTAAATAGGCTCGGCTCCGCGAATTCGCCGAGTCCTTCCTCTCCGTCAGCGTCGCCTCGGCGACTCGTCATTGCGCCGACACGTGTATACAGTTGGACACGAAGCCGAGGAAAAGCAAAGAGAGAAAAGAGAGAGAGAAGATCGCGCCTCATATACCTGCTATTCGCGGGGCCCTTTGCGGCCGATCCTTATCTGGGTCGGCGTTATAGCGAATAGTACCTGCTGATATTTTACTGTCTACTGATGCTTCCGAACCGTTGTCCCAAGATCAGATTGCCCCGCTCGATATATACCGCTACCGAGAATCTCCGATGATACAGCAGGAGGGACGGGGGGGGGGGAGAGAGAGATCCTTTCTTTCCTTGACGGATGGGGTCCTCCGCGGCGCCGCGCGGTAAATCTTCGGGCGGACAAAAATTGGCGATACACCGGAGTTTAGCGACGGTCGAGCGGTTTTTTTTTGCCTTGTACGTTAGAGCGACTGAATTTGTTTCTCTTGTTTTATTATTTTACGGGTTAAGTTACGGGTGAGGCTGTCGTACTAAGCAATGCATTTCATTATTTTGATTTAACAATGTATGTGTGCGACGTTGCAGTGAAAAATTGCATCGCAAACATTTTTCGACTGGTTCCCCAGCACCATAAGTTTTTTTTAAGTTTAAAGTTTTTTTTTAAGTTTTATCATAAGTTTTTAAGTTTTAAGTTTTTTTTTAAGTTTTATCATAAGTTTTTAAGTTTTAATTTTTTTAAAGTTTTTTATTCTTTAAAGTCGTCGATACACTTACACTAAAGAGCATCATAATTTTTGAAATTAAACCGTTCCACGCTCAAAATAACCGAGAAAAAACTGTAGTCTCTCAGTAATCCAAAATAACCGATCGCAATGTAGATTCGAGTGGATAACCTCACGCGATTAAATCACGCGCGGATTTCGAGAGTTAATTATGAGACGACACCAGCTTTCCGATTCGACTTGTGTAATATACAGCTACAAGCTCATCCGTATTAAGATTTTAGTCGATCTTTTGTCCCGAGAACGGCCCCGACTGCGGCGCCGTCTTCTCCTTCGATTATTTCCTTCTGCTCTTCTTCTTTCCTGCCGCTTCTCGTTTCGTAGCGGCGAGAGCTCGGCGAATTCGAGCATACGCCGAACGAAAATTATGGCGCGTTTATTGAATTCGAGAGAATTTAAATTTCCGTCTCTCCCCCCCGAAATCCATTATATACAAAGTAGCTCGACGTATAATATTCTTACGCATGAACGCCGCGGAGATTCTGGAAATTTATTGTCTCTCGGCGATGGGATATTCTCGCATGAAATCAAAGCCGTCGAAATTAACGGCGAATGAACGGCCACAAAGTGAAACCCATATAATACGGATTATTACAGTAATTTCAGTAATTACAGTAATTATCGAGCACAACACAGATTAAAAAATTCCTCATTCCATCCACTTGTCCCCCGCCGAATTGGCAGTCGTCCAAACGAGACACTTCGCAGATACGTCCCAATATATACACACATACATGGCATAAAGCCGCAACTCGACTGGCTTTAAATAAGCCGCGATATGCCGATGTCGTCCGCGCGATTTATGGAAATCCAGGCAGAGCAAGTGTAGGGGGAGTCTCTCTCTCTCTCTCTCTCCTTTGCCTTTCCTTCTGTGGCCCGACGCGTCCGATGCACTTTCGGGCTTTTCTTCGTCGCGCGCGCGAGCCCCCGAGAACGTGCCGCGAATTCGCTTCCGCGAAGCCGCCCCCCCCCCCCCCGACGCTCACGGACTATCTCGTCGCGACTAAATCACCGAGAATTGCACACGTTTACATGCATTGCCCCACGTGTACGCTTCGCTTCACCTTTATATTCGAGCTTTTAAAGCGAGTTTCGCTTTTTGGAGGGAGGTTCTGGTGGGGGGAAGCTTATTGGAAATATATTGCTGTGCGCGTAGGGGGGGAGAGTCGTTGACAGTTTCGAATTGCAACGAAAATTTTAGTACAGCTCCATTAGCTCGCGTAAAAGGATTTCGTAACGGTTTCGCGTTAATGTAATAAGCATCGATTTATTAAAACGTTACAATACTGATTGGAATATCCCGGGGCTCACGCATCCCCCGATAATTTTCGTTTTTAATTAAATTTTTTTTTTTAACGAACTTTCGCATTACGCGCATCGGCCCTTCAATTAGACACACTGCAAATCACTTGTAATCAATCGAAATTGAATGCGCGCGGGGCCGCCGCAACGCATTATCGCCGGCCTTCGCGATTTTCAATCTTCCCTTTCGTTCGCAGTGTATGTTTCATTAAAATCACCGCGGTATATACAGTTCCGCGATGCAATGTCGACGAGTCTGACGTTACATTATTGCGAGTCGCGATCGTGTGCGCTCTCCGGTACGTACAATGACTATATAACGATTAATTCCTCGAAAAACACATCCGTCACTGCGGACCACGCGACGATTCTCCATATCCCTAATAAGAATTGCCGTGATTGCCCGTACGGATCAGTAATGATTTTGTGCTGTCCGTAATCTGTCGGTAATGAAAGAATACTGCATTTACTCTGGATTGATAAGAACCGGCCAGAATTAAGAAAAAGCATTGGTCCAATAAAATTGACCAAGTATTTATACCACAGCTAAAATTTCGCTTAAAGTTTACAGTGTTGGCACAATAAAGTTTGCTCTGATCGGACCAACATTCTACAACATCATTGGCCTAGTAAAATTTTGCAATGTTTTACTAATAAATTAGTTTGTGAACTCTGTCGATCTCTCCGAGGTAAATTTGGTAGGAAAAAGGTGAAAAAATCTTACACCATTTTTTCCTTTTTCAACGTTTCGGTGAACATTGTCACCCTCTTCAGGAAAATTTTCCTACCTAAGATTTTTTCACCTTTTTCCTACCAAATTTACCTCGGAGAGATCGACAGAGTTCACAAACTAATTACTAAAACAGCAAGGGATAGATCCATCTGAATGCAGTGTAGTACACTTATTCACACATAATTTTACTAATAAAGCTGTATGTTCTATCTAATGTAAATTCTAGTATAAACAACTACCTAATACTACTGTAACAAGCTTGAAAACTGATTCAGTCGAACGTTCACTCTCACTGAGGTTAGACAATGTTTTCAAAGAATTCATACAGTTATGTTAAAAAATCAATATAAGTTTAACTTCTAGTAGTAGTGATAGCAGTAGTTATAGTATTCAGAGCAGAGGTATAGAAGATAATCTAAGTATAATTGAAAAGTTAGAGGAGCATTTTACTGGGACAGTACATAATTCATTATATAAGGAAAGCATACATTTATTTTATTGGGAAGTTACTGGCTACCATTACTTTGCCCCTAAAACTATAAGAACATCGGGCCGTTCTTATCAATACGACATTAATTTAATCTTGGGCCAATACCCACTGTCAGTATTGCTCTATTGGACCGAAGGGTCATTCTTACTAGGAATCGTTCGCGCCCCGAAAACCGAGAAAGAAAGAGAGAAAAGAAGCTATACAGACTCGGCTCCTTTGCATCTCTCACCTCGGACGAGGTCCGTGAACCCCGGCGTTTAATTGCAGACGCGCGCAATTTTTCCCTCCTTTTTTGCACAATCACACACGAGTCAGCAGCGGCGTCTTATACACAGTGTACAGAGAGAGAGAGAGAGAGAGAGAGAGCCGTCGTCTTCTTTCTTTCGCTCTGCAACTCGCGATTAATGGTACATTCACCTCACGGGGCAGCGCAGAAATTCTACGCACACGCACTTTTAGCAGTCGCCAGAGAGAGAAAGAGAGAGAGAGAAGGAGAGGGATATACAAAGATCTGTCGCCGGCAATTTCTTGCGGCTGACCTTCGCACCAGACACGGCCAGACGCCCAGACAATGCAGAAGAAGCCTCTCTCTCTCTCTCTCTCCATATAATTATCTTCCACGGTACGCACGCAGCTCTAATTATTACAAAAAGCCGGGGCTCTCCGGCTAAATGGCTTCATTTACGCGATATAGGCTTCTTTTCCGGCTAAAAAGTCGCATGACTGTAGGGGGGAAGGGGGGGGGGAGGAGGTCTGCGCGAGTCTGGGAGAAAGAGAGCGCGAAGAGGAGATGGACAACGAGATGGAGAACAAGAGAGTAAAGAGAGAGAGAGAGAGAGAGAGTGAGGAAAGTGAAAAAAAGTGCAGAGGGAAAATAGAACGAGCGAGAAAGAGAAAGTCCAGACGAGGAATGTGCGTTGTACGCTGGATGGACATGGGTGCGAGAGGTGTTGGTGTAACTTTCTTGGATAATATATGGGGGTGCTATTGTTCGGTGTTCGATGAACATTGATAAAAATGCGTGGGACAAAGATGACTCGATGCGATACGCAGCGTCCCATACAAATTTCAATTTCCCTGGAAGAATCGCTTGTAAGCAAGAGAGACTAGCAGTCACCGATTCAATTTGATTACGAATGTCAACTGTATATATATTCAGCCGTATGACACTTACGGAAATCAAACTCACAAGTTTTAGCACACAGTAATATATAATTAATTTTTTTTTTTTCATTTAAACACTAAAGATATATATATACAAGAACATCGGTGAAAGGTCCACTTCGACTGATTTGCCGAGAGGCAACTTCCTTAATAGATTCCAACCACTTCGAAAGAAAGCGACATTCATGTGGTCACGGCGTGCGTTCTTCCCTTGGCGGGAGAGAGAAAGAGACACATCGCCATCCATTCAATAAGTTAGCGAAGTAGTGGTGCGATGGGGAAAGACTATGACTCAAAAGTATATTTAGTAGAATAAATGAGTCATTTATACTATTTTATTTACTATAGTTGTTATTAAAAAGAGTACAAATTTTTATTTTATTAAGGAGGTTCCACCCGTAATAGAACTAAAATTAAGGTAGAATTGAAATTTTGTATACAGTTAGGTATAAATCTCAGAAACGATCGTGTAAATTTTCAGAAGGTTACGGCGCATAGAAGCGGAGATGTGAATTTTTTTATTTTGCGCAGATTAGCATGGGCTCTTACGGCGAATTACACTAATTTATATACTATATAATAAAGTATTAAAAATTGAGATTTTCTCCAAATTTATTGTGAATGAAAATGAATTCATAACGAACATTATTGATTTTTCAAAAATACTGTTCATTAGCTCGGACAGATAATTAAACCTCATTGAATACCAAAATCATACATTTAGCCTCAAAATATGAGTCAAATCAGCGAAGGCACGAAACTTTTTGTAAATAATCAAGAAAAATAAAATTATAATCATTGTTTGGTTTAAGTTGATTTGCGGATGCCACTAATAGCAGTATATTTTACGAATATTCCATAAATAAAAAAATACATTTTGACTACTGCAGTAGGGTTAGAACGTCCTTAAGGAATAAATGATAAAAGATGATACTATTGAAAACTATATAATATTTATACTTCCCTTTTACTATCCTTCAGAGCCGGATGTATATTTTATTTATTTATTTTATTTAATTTAATACACGGGCTTATACCCTTTTACAAAGAAAAAGAAAAGAAATGATCGCATATTAGGCGAAATAGCATCGCTGATCGAATGCTCTAATGTCAAAATAAAAAACATAATAAAATAATAAAAATACTAATATAAACTGGAAGTTTTAGTGAATGGCACAAAACGACGTCAAAGATTGAGAAAGCAATTTCTACACATTTATTCAACACATCTTTATTTCACCTAAAAACTATAAGCTCCACTTACCAAAATCGGCTAAAAGGTCACGAATCGAACTATTCGCATCACAATCGACTCTGTCCATCACAACTTCTCATCCAAGTCCCCCAACAGCGCAAAAGCTCATAATTCACTATTAAATCCCCCATATACACTCCCTTCCCCCACAGACTCTCTCGCGTCGTCCGCTCGACATATTTAAATCGAATGAAAACGAAATTAAAAGACTCGACGCCAACCGAGAGAGAAAAAGAATTAAACGTCGCGCGCTTAACGAGCTGCCCGTCACGTAACATCCTCTCTGGAAACTCCGCGTCATCCGGTATTATTACCTCACTGCGCAGCTCTCTCTCTCGCGTTTTCGAAGAATCCTTCGCCAGGAGCTACGCCTGATAAGTCCACTCATTATCGATCGTTCTTTTTTTCTTTTTCTTTTTTTTTTTGCTGTGCGCGCCTCTCGACAAAAAGCGAAAGAGAAAACAAACGTCCGAGGCCGCGTCTCGACGGTTTGCCCATTCTAATTTTGGCGAGCGCCATCGGAAATTCGCGATTCTCTCTGCGCGCGGCGACTTTTACACGTGTTTGCCCAGGCATTTGGGCCATGGACCGCCGCGCGATTGTTTGCCCAACGAGACGAGAGCAATATCGCTCGCAGCTATGTTGTACCACGCGAGACACGGCGAACTGTGTCAAGACCTGCGCTGCGCGCTGCGGTTTTAAACTTTTGTTTTCGCTGCCCATAGGCTATAAAAAATGTGGCTTTAAGTTTGTTAGGATTTTTTTTATTTTTGCGCGCACTCTCTCGGTAAACACTCGGTGTGTGTATATAAACGTTATATATGTATACAATTGAAGGTAAATCAGGATCGGGACTGTGTGTGTAAAGACGTGACTCTATTCGGGGTGACTTATTAAAATTCCGCAGAAGCGAGGCTTAATTAACTCGGTGGTATGGATATAGTAATTACGAGGGGGGGGGGGGGGAGTCGCGGAGGGGAACAGGCGTAGAAACGAGCGGTTGGTATGCGACGTATGCACTTCCGAACCGCAGGCGCATTGTCTTCGCGATTCTCTCTTTCCCCCTTTTCTCTCCATATCCAACGCTGTTATCTCTCTTTCGCGGAGTGCGCACGCGAGAGAGAGAGAGAGCTATATATACCACTCATTGTCTTTCTTAATCTCGACTGTATATTCCTTCCAGGCCTTCGCTACACCGGGATGCTTTTGTTATTTTGCGACTACGGTCGGTTTGTGCCAAAATTATCTGTTGTTGTTTTCCAGGAGGATATATTGTAACAAACAAAACGTTGGACTTAATTAAAGAGTGACAATCGCAGATAAAAGTCGGAAAACATGAAGGAGCTCGGTTGGTCTGGTCCTGAAAAATCCTTTGGTGCGCTGAGATGTTTAAAAAATGACCACAAAAACTCGATGTTGAATCCTCGATCAAATTGTTTATCAATAATGTACATCGAATCGAATGTTTTGAATAATGTAAATTTCGACAATATTATATCTAACTTTGCACACAAGAAAGCTAGGAAGAAAGTATAACTTATTGTATTTATAATTCAATAACGTTTAATTATTAATGAAATAAATATTAAAAAAAATATTCATACTTGAAATTAATTAACGTTATTTATTTCAACATTTTATATTTGGTGTAATGTTGGCTCGAGTGAGAGGCGGCTAACATGCCCTGATCAGACTCTGATCAGAACAAAGTTAATTTAGTTATTTGGTTTAAATTAAAATCGAAATACATTGCAGTTACTAAATGTAGATTCTTTCCAAGTCGTTTTTAGAAATTTTCAGTTTATTGAAGCCAACGACTGCACTTGTTCCAAATTCAAAGTCACATTTCACATAAGTTCACGTATTGTTGGCACAACTGTTAAATCCAACTATTATCCAAACATTAAAAATTCGAAATCCTTCCTCCTGCAAATTACCTGCACATAAATCAACAATTCATTGATAAGTTTCGCCTACTAATTACTCTGTCATCACATGCCTTAACACGATTTTATCTTTCCAGATTCCACCGACCAAATCATTTCATTGCAATGACGCTTAGTCCCAAAGCAAAATCTAATTAAGCACACCCACACATCGACACGCGATAAATAACACAGTCACCGAGAAATAGAATCCTCGTAACGAATTCCCTCCTCGCGCAATAAAGCAAGACAAAGCCCTGTATATATATACACATCTCCCCTTCTAAAATCTCTTCATTCCTCGGCTTGCAATTAGCTTGTAACGACGGCAAAAAAGGCGGCTCTTTCTCTCTCTCGGCGAGGGGTGCAGCAGCGCAGCTCTCGTCGCGCGGAAAATTCACTTCGGCGAGAAAGAAAGAGAAAAACTCGAGCCTAACGACTCCGCGGCGTATCCCGGCGAGATGCATCATAATCAAAGGGAGATTATGAAAATGCGGCCGCGTTCGCTTCTGTGCGCCGTGTACGTATATATATCTACGAGGAAAAGAAGCATCGGCAGCGGCGGTGGCATCAAGATAGGCGCCGCGTGGAAATTAACGCGGCGGCGGCGACGGCGCCGCCGCTGGTGCGTCATGCACTTTGCACTTTTTGTCACGCGCCGAAGAATACGCTGTATATATACTGTCAGCGGCAGCCGAGGCGCGCAGCGCAGGTCGCTGCCTCCGGAAGAATGCCCCTCTCGCGAGGCCCCCTTATCTTTATCTCGAATTCACCGAGTGGAGCCTCCTCCTTCGATGGCTGTTTGCATTTTTCTTTTTTTCATTTTTTTGCACTGCTGCTGCTGCTGCTGCAGCCGAGGACGACGAGGAGCCGAGTCCTTGTGTCGGCCGATTCAATTAGCCGATATATATCGGCGGGAAAACTACCGTAAGGACGACGGCCGAATTATGCAGCGCAAGCGTGTATGTGGGGGGGATCTTTTGTCTGGTGGTTGGAGAGTAAGTACGGGCTTTCGAGAGGCAGAGAGGGGGGAGGGAAAAAAATGAAAATACGACTGCTTCAAATATCATCGGGTCGTTCGCTCGCCTCGTGTGTGCCTTTCTGAGCGTGTCATTATCAGAGGCGGAAGTTCGGTCCTTCCTGACAGGCTGCCGTTATGTACTTGGTGAGCTGTTCGATTGGAGATTTTTGGCGGGAGTGCCGTTATTCGTTTGTTTTGTGTTGTGATTTTTTGGAGAGACGTAAATTTCGATAAGGATATTTTATCGAGTAATTTTCGATGACGCAGTTTTTATTGTAGAGAAGGAGAGATGAATGAAATCCCGTAAATAAAAGTCAGCTATATAGAAAGAAGTGAAATAAATTGTGAACAATAAAAATTTGCGGTGCTCATCATCCGCATAGCATCGTAAATTAAGTTGGCATGCTGTAAACACGGAGATGGAAAAGTCCTTAGATAAACGCAAGTCAAACACTGTATACTCGTGGGAAAAGTCAAGCATAAGACGAAATGATGCAAAAATTGTACTGACGTGTTTAAATTATTTCAAGCCAGCCATGGTAAATCGAAAGTATACGTGTAAATAAAGACTCTCGCGCGACAGTGTTTGGACACTACAATTTATTCAATACGAAAGATTACAGCAGATGATGTTATCTAAGGTACAAAAGATCGGATAAAAAGGTGTAATTAAGATTAACAAAGATTAACAGAAGAAATATGCAAATGTAATCGGTTTGATAAATGTCCTCCTTTTCTCGTGTTTACCGCAGGTATGAGACTCCAATGTTGTTAGATCATCATCGTACTTACTTTTGTGCGTACCTCGATCATGCTTTAAATTCAATATTATTAGTCAATATCTCGAGACATTAATTTAAGTACATAGAAATTCAAGTATAGCGGGTTAAGGGATTATTCGCAAATATAAGGCAATATTATACGGAAAAGCTATTTTTTACTGCGTATTTTAAGGTACCTTATACAAAAAGTTCAAAATATTTATTTCATCTAAGTAAAGTTTGGCTATGGCAATTTCTTTTTTAAAGTCTGCTCAAGAAAACCTAATTGACGTTCACAACAATAACTTATAAGCGCTTCCAATTACGAATCCGAACTTCGTCTATTTTTCAAACGGACAATTACCGCGAATCAGCACTTTTTAATTAGTTCGCTAAGGCAAGCGGTGCTGCGCAGGTGCCGCCGAAAGTTTTCTCAACTCTTATCGCGAGCTTTCCACCTTGGACCGCGACTCTATTTTTTAAAAAGTTCGCTCAAGCTGGAAAAAAATAGCATAGCGCTGCGCAAAAATTAAGCCCTTATACAATTTCACAATATTACTATATATTTTAATCAAAGCGATCGATTCCGAATTATTTCTATCAGTTTTCAAGCCTCACAAAAGTGACGTAACATTCGCGCAGGTCACAAACATCAACCCCCTCCTGCGCCCCCCCCCCCCCAAAAAAAACACAAAAGCCCCAGCACTGTTCCCCATAATTTTTGCCCTCCTCCCCCTCCCCCCCTCCCAATCGAAATAAATAACAAAAGTGCTGTAAAGGACCGCAGGTGCGGTGTGCGGCTGACAAACGCTCGATCATCCTCTCGGCGCTGAAGAGCTGCAATACCAGCGCGTCGCGGGCCCCGCCTGTGACGAGCGCACTGTCACACGTATACTACTACACTGTATTTAGAGGAACAAGCGCCGCGCTGTGTGTACGATGATTTGTTTTTCGCGCTCGCTCGGACGCACCGAGTTCTGCAGTTAATAGCCGGCATCGCGATGTTCGAGCGAGCTTGTAGTCGATTAGGGCTGGAATGCGCTGGTCAGAGTCTGCGAATGTGCGCTGTTTGATATAGAGGGAGGGGGGGGGGGGGTTGGGACGATTATTGATGAAAAAAAAATGAATAAATGAATAAAAACGTTTTTATTTCCATTTTGGAATTCAACAATGGGGAGGCGAGGGCGAGGATATAACGCGTCGTTTGATTTCAGACAGGGCGTTTCAATTAAGTGAAAAAATTATGCAGGAAAACCCGGGGGAAAGCGAGGATGCGAACCTTTGAACTCTGCCGTTTCGTCGCGTCGATAATGGAGTGCGATGCGCGCGCTTGACGTATGTTATTCCAGGGCGAGTTGTTATTTTCGCGGGGTTCTTTGAATTCTGAGATGGCGACTTAATTGGTAGTAAATATTGCTCGCACTTAACGTGAAAATATTATGTTCATTAAGTTTACGTCTTAGCGCAGTGATATTTCAAATATGAGAAATTCTATGGTTTTAATTAAACTTTTTTATCAAATTGAAACGTTGAAATTTTTACACTAAAGCCAGACGCACAGCTCTATGCACTGAAAATTTTTAAATAATTTTCCATGAACATATAAGAACGTTATCCGAAAGCGCAGCCATTCTCTTTTACATTTTTGTTTAATTTTCGAGTGAAAATCGTATGATTTACAATGAAACATCTGTAAATTTCTTGTGCCAACAATGTTTACCCTTGAATCAATCAGCAGGTGCAAAAGACTTGGGACGTTCGTTCAATATCGTTGCGACATTACAAATATTAGCGAAGCAAATTGCGGTAATGCTAACCGTCGCATAATTTTATATTGCAAACGACAATACGTTTTATCCTTGGACACACAATTGACTCGCCAACCAAAGGGACATACATCCTAAAAGTAAAAGTTTTAACAAACGAAGGATATATAACGAAACAAGTATTTTCGTTTAAATTATTTTCAGATGATCGTCAGAATGAATTTCTGCCATATACGTATATCGTTTCATGGAGTAGTGTATTTTCTATGCCATAAACATAACTTTTAATGGTAAACTTGTAATTTTCTACAAAAATCAGTGAAGCATCATTGTTTGTCGACGCATAGTCGAATTGAAAACAAAACTTTCACTGTATAATTGCGTCAACTTTATTAACGGCCCACGTAACAACGTCTCGAGAGGAATTATCGCAAACGACTGGACAAGCTCAATAATCAGTTTGTCTTCTGCCAATATTACAAATTTAATGTATAGAAAATGGATGATGATTACAAATTTAATCTATGAAGAGAGATACCGGCACCAGCTCAGACGATAGTGCGACATTTTTGCTGTAAATCAACTGATTTTGCCATCGCGCAAAAACGAATCCAGAAGAGGAATCCTACATCCGTTCACTTCAAGGAACTTGTAAATAAACACGCATTATACTCTTGATTGATTTTGCCCAGTTCCGCTTGATTAACATTTACACGGGCAATAGGCTCGAGTGATAAATATTCCCCCTGATTTCTGCGATATTATCCAACGGTGTCGTCAAAGTTGAGGTAATATTTCATATCCAAAGTATTTTCATCAAACTTCTTTCAAGCGGCAGCGCAGCAGCGCTGCATTATACGCAAAAACTCGAAACAACGTTCAACGTCCGTTTGATAAAATTGATTCATGTGTAACGAAACGATTACACGCGCGTTTAGTCCTCTCCGCGGAGCTAATCGTTCATCCACGTCGGCTCGTAATCTTTGCGCGCGGCTGCGCTCGGCGAAAAGCCGAAGGAAAAAAGCCGAGTATTTTCAGGCGTAAGTATTATCTTGATACGCATAAATCTAGATGTACAATAATATCCGAATAATAAATCTAGATAATCAATCTGGAAGTAATCTGATAGATAGTGGATCTGAATAATTACCAATCTAGATGATAAATCTAATTATCTGGTGATAATCTAACGGATAATAGATCTTGATGATAAATCAGGACAATAAATCTAGATCTGACATCTGCAAGATACGTATACAAACAAAAAGTATCTTCTTCACAAAACAATGCAATCAATATAGTATAACTGAAAGTATATCTAGATACTAAAAAGAAAAGATGACCACAGCTCGAGTAGCTAAAAAAAACAGCCATCTGCAAGATACCATCCGCCGTATCTCATCTCGATTCCTCAAGATACTATACACGCGTGTCGAAACACCCATGTATACGACTGGTTTCACAGGTACTTTGCCCTCGGTGTGCTTGCAAAAGGTCAAGCAGCGTTACAGCCTCCCGCGGGAACGGACAGGCGCGAGGAACTAAACGCAGCCTTCCGGCATCGGGGCTCTCGACGATACGACGCCGCGGCTGCAACGGGTCCTATATCCTATATACGTGTATATAATACACCTGGAGCGCCCGGCGCGTGATGGAGTGGCCAATTCAATTTCGCAAATGGCCAATTGAATTAACTCGACGCGCGCGCGCGCAGATCGTCGGCGAGAAAAGAACTGCTGCTAGGTTAGTCATGCTGGGCTATACTGTGTGATTTTCTTCCCCCCCCCCCCTCGTCAAGCACCCTTTGAGTGTGTTTTATGCCTCGTACGCACTTGCGATGCGGGACGATATACGATCGGGCGGGATGTGAGCTTTGCGGGAATAGGCTGGTGGTGTTGAGCGTTGGATCTGGTGGATGATAATGTGATGCTGTATATAGACACTTGTGTGTGTTATTGTTTGGGACTTGCCGCCGGATTTGACAAATTAATTTGTCGAAAGAGCGGCGAATCGACGGTGAGACTGCGGCTTTTATCGCGCGCTCGTCGCGATGATGAGATCACATCGTGAAGTCATTCTCTGCGTTAGAGGCAGAATTTATTGCGTTGGCGAATCTTATTGATAATCCAGTCGGAGTTAGCTAATGGACGGCATTTTTCAGATTGTAATGTAATATCCGCTCCTCCGCTCTCGTGGGCTCGCGTATATAATTTAGGAAAATAAGGAATTAAAATATTCCCCGATTGACGCGCAGTTTTTAATACATTCTGTTGGGGATTATTTACGAGGCGGCTGCCGAGATGGATTGCTCTGGTGTTTTGGATCGAAGTGAAGTCATGCCTAGAAATCGCTAGAATAATAATAATGAATAAAATGAAAATTCGGCGCACGATTTGACTTTTGTTTTGGGGCTCAATAATGTACCTGTCGTGAACCAATGAATCACGGCGGCGATTAGCGTGTTTACTCAGTAACCAATCGGAATCACGTATTAAATGCTTCGCAACGATGGCCGTCACTTTTTCGAAAGAGGATATATAGCGGGATAATGTAAAAACATTTGGAAAACGTTACCACAAAAAGTAAAGTACTCTCTTAGATATAATTTTACGGCGTTAATGTTACGGATTGGAATCGTTAAGAATAAAAAACTTAGAGAATAAAAATGGCAAAATCGAAAATTTAATTAGTATACATCCATGAGTATGCATGTTTATCTATTATGTTAACGTGTGGCACATGACATAAAAATGATTCAATTCAAACGATTAAAAAAAGAAAATTTTATTAAAATTTATTAAAATAAATTGATACATTACGCATTCAAATTTGTTAACTTTATTTAAACCGCATAAATCACCGCGACGACGTAATATAGTACAATCTAATATTTTCTCATAAATTTCGAAAAGATTTAGAGGCATCATCCGAAAAGCGCACACAAAAGGCAGAAATTCTAAAAATAGCAGGGACAAACCTGTCTGCGATAGGCCAATATAGCCGGAGATCGTAAAAAAAGGGCTGTAACAAAGCAGCTGAGCATTCTGCAGCCAAAAACCAGATGAGCGACCTTGAATTCTCACGGGATGGGTCCCACGAACAGTTCAAATTAATAGGAGGAGCTCACCAAATTTGTTGCTTTCTTCTATTTTTCCTGAGATTTTTGCCATTTTATGCTTTCAGATAGTCCTACAGGCCTCAACTGAAATTTAAACTTTTATTTGCAACAAGTGAGTTTTGAGGTCACACTATATACTGTAACAAATATAGTTTATAAATGAAGTAAAGCACAGAGTCGCGCATCAGTGCAAAAGACAAAATTAAAAGATTATACTTTTAATCAGAAATAATACAGTTTCCACGAAGCTATTTAATTCAGCAAATTTTCCGACTCTCCCGTCCTTTTTTCACCAAAATTTTTAATCTCCCGCAATGAATCATCTCAACAATATAGTACAACTCCACCGCGAGCCGCAGAGATTAAACTGCAGGAAAGTTTGTTCCGCCGTACTTAAAGCTTATCGCTGATTATAATTCCAGCTCGACTTTCAACTTGGACCGCGCTTAAACATTAAATTCCCTTCTCGCCACAGCAAATCATCCCGATTTTTCGCTCGCCAGCGAATTTATCATACCCAGCTTGCGAGAGACGTCCTCGGCGGAAATTCGCTACCCCGCATACGAAACAACGCGGCAACATCCGAAGCTGTAAATACAGAATTAGTCACATATATATATATGTACGCATACGCTCGCGTTAATCACACCCGCGGCCGCGACTTTTCCTTACCCCGTATACACACGCGCGCGGCTCGTAAAGTATCTGAAATTTTTTCTCTCGTCCTTCGTAACGATTTTCCTCTTACGTTCGCGAAAACCTCGCGACGACGATCTATACGCGCGCGGGAGCAGCCGATATTTCACGCTCGGCGCGACGCGCATATATCGAACCGTATGACAAACGCCCGGAATCCTTAAATTCCGGTCCGACGCGCATAGTGCGTATACGTACACACACACACACACACACACACACACATATATATATATATATACACGCAGAGGTTGATATACGCACTGTCGTAATAACAAATCTGCGGTTGCCGTAATCGCGTCTCTCATGCGCGCGGTCGCGCACTCGATTAGCAATGATTATGCGCGATTAAATGAGTCGCAATTACGCGACGCGGCTACTATAGCCGCGCGTATCGTGCGCATGTACGCGTGTGCGTGTGTATGTGTGTACACGTATATATAGACGCGAGAGTCTTTCCCGTGGCGTCCTTGCCAAGGCTGCGCGCTTTATAAAGAAGAAAAGTCGCTTTTATGACTCGCGAAGCGACTCGGCGCGCGATGCGCCCGATGCGGCTAAATATATACGCGCGAGCCGGGTATAGGCGCAAGTCCGCGGGTAACACGATCCGATGACGTATATTGGCTGGATAGATCACTGGATTGTATAGGTAGCGATGAAAATTGAATTAACAAAAATTAATTGTTACTGACCTAAAGGGGAGAGAAAAGATTAGTGCGACGACGGATGTAATTTGAATTCTTGGTATTACAATTACTCGAAAAATTTAAGTTGCAGTTTGAAAAATTGTACATTACAGCTTGAAAATTTTGATTGGATTATCAATTTAATTTGCGAACATAATAAATTCTGGCTCTACATAGAGGATGGCTTACATTCAGTTAGGGAATTATAATTATTTATAACATAAGGAGTTATGATTACTGCGTTTTCATCAGCAAAAATGTATAGCAAACTCATTTGCGTCTGTAATAATCGAAGATTTTTTCGAATCCACAGGCTCGTAAAGACGCTAACAATTTCTCAAGAAATTTTTCCGTATTCTTTTTTTGCCGTCTGCGCCAGCAGCAAGAAATACGTAATCCCGCGGATGTAGCTCAAACGCTTCTGCATAAATGGTAGTATTGCAAATTTTCCTGCGTTACAGCGAAAACAAATAAATTATCAGTTGAATATTTTCTATGGACAAAAAAAAAATGAGCGAGACGCTCGTCGAGCAGTCATTGCAGAATCGAGTCGAAGAAATCCAAAGTATTCCAGTAATGCGGTGTATAAGTACCATATTTTCGAAAAAACAAGAAACGCCGTGTGTGCATCTCATTAAAAAAAATCCTTGCGTCATTTCGGTCGGAAAACGCGCGACGCGCGTGACGTAATCGGCACTTTTCCCCCCATACACCTATACACCTTGGAACAAAGTCCGAGATCGAGAAGCCACGAAAAAGTGCGACCTTGAGAAAATGAATTTCGACTTCCTATGCTGGCCGAGGATTTTCACGTGTACATGCGCGCCTCCATGCGCACTTTTCTTATTCTCTCCGTCTCTCGAGCCGCAGCAGCAGCGGTATACATATAGGAGCCCCCAGTGATGATGATGCATCCGAGAGCGAGAGCGCGATCGTTTATTACCGGCAAATCGAGAAGGGCATTTATTTTTTCGACTCATTTCCGCTCTCTCCCCGCGTCGTCGTATATATACATACACACGTGGTTTTCCCTTTTTGGCTTTGCTTTTATTGCGGCGCGGGCCGCGTTCGCGTACAGGGGCGATTTTATCGATAATTGAAGCGAATTAATGCCGGCTGCCGCGGGATTACCGTATATACGAGCTATCAACGTTTCGCTTAATGCACGCGGACCTCGCGTGTATGTATATATATATGTACAGTGTACACACACACACACACACACATATATATATATATGTATGCATGTATGTATGTATATATAGGCGAACGCGGGGGGGGGCTTTTTTCTTCCTCTGTGGACATTTTTCTCTTCTCTCTTTGCGTGGAGATGCGAGAATACTGTGGTTACTTGCGATGCTCGCGTTGCGATTGTAAAAGCGCAGCAGGTTCGCGGACAATCATGACCGAGGAAATGAGTTCTAAACTTGTCCGGATGATTGTCGTTTGTTTTCTTCGGTTTTTCTTTTTGTACGGGAACGCGCGCGCGATCGCACGACGATTTCGTACGACGATTCCGAGGATCGAAGATTTATCGAAATTAATTGGGAAATTTTGCGTGGGAGTAGAGCCGAATCGATTTTCCGCTGGTATTCGAGATTAATTATATGCAAGAGATGGTATCGGCATTTGAGAATTAAGAATGAAATCGGAACGCTGAGTAAACAATGAATAATTATATAGTAAGAACAATAATAAAAAAAATTATAATTTTTAATCATTTTTTTTAGCAATTATATAGTGTGCTTTAAAGTTTTCTATGCTAATCAGTCTACCGCCGATTTCGGCGTGAAATTCGTAACTCAAAATTCTTTTTCGGTACGGGCGCGGTGCTCGGACTCGTTTCTGCGACGAATTTTTTCGGAAAAATCGAAAAGCAAAAAGCGCAGTACACTGCAGCACAAAGAGCATCGGCTTCGCTTTGTCAGGCCATTTCCATGGCAAAAGAAGCCTATACCCCCTTTTTTTACACAGCAATTTATTACCGCGGACGGAACACTACTCTTTCGTCGTTTCGCGACAATAGGCGTGAATTTCAAAGTCGACCTTTCGGACACACCGGGCACGAGATACAGTTTCTCAAAAGCGGGACGAGAAGAGCCTTTTTTACGACGCTATATATGTATATATGTATATATATGTCGAATTTCAAAAAATAAATGCACTTTGCTTTGGTCTAGAAATCGAAAAAATTTTTTTAAAGTTAAAGGCTTCTAACCGATCAGACTTTCTTCTGTAACCCGAAAGATAGTCAAAAACGCAGAGGAACATGGAAAGGTTACTAGTAACCACATTTCTGAGCCATTTAAAATTTTTTTTACAAATAATTAATGCGTAAAAATACTGGAATAATAACAATTACGAATCTTTCCGAGGCACCAACAAAATTTCAAACCACACTTCAATAAAGTATTTTAATTTAAATAATAATATATCAATAGATTCGATGTTCTAATCAAAAGTTATGCCCGTTTAAAAAAAATAATAAAAATCCGAATAACCAATTTTTTTCCTTTTCCTCCATATGCCTCCCCATGTTAAATTTTCATATTCTGTATTTCCCATGTTCTTCACCATTTTTTATTATCTTTTGGCTTACAGAAAAAAATCCCATTGAATTCTAGACCAAATAAAACTGCATTTATTTTTTGAAATTCGACACACACACACACACACATATATATATATATATATATATATATATATATATATATATATATATACGGAAGCGCGCTGGGCCTCTCGGACTTTCCCCGGCCGCGCGAGAAGCTTACTCATGCCCGACCAATGCGTAAGTACATACCATACGCTTTGATAATTGTTGCAGCTTGTACACACATGCGCATCGGCTCCGATGTAGGTCTATTAATAGGCCGCAGGAAAACGTGCGCGCTATAATACACGCACAGCGCGCGACGAGCGATTGCGTTAAAGCGATTAATCAGAAATGTATAAATTGCGTTATAATTGCTCGTACACTGTAAGCCTTTTTCCAGATATACGTGTAAGCAAATGAGTTTGCGGAATGAATGTCGGACGTACGGCGCGCGAGCGCTGTATATATATATATATATATAAGTGCCGCGAGTCGCATATACAATGTAAAATTGCGACGAGCGCGGCAACGTAACGCGATAAAAGAAGTAAAATCGATAATAATCTCGACGATTAATTCGCTTGGCTCTGTTAAATGGATTGATCATCGTTGTTCCCGTCGCTGCGAAGTTGAGAGTAATCTGCTTGTTTACCAACATATTCGCGACTGGCGTTATTAAAAATGACAATTGCGTTATTAAAAACGTCGATTGCGCGCGAGGTCTGTCGAGAGGACGGGATTTACCCGCATTTTTTGTACGTTTGTTCATTTTTGCTGTAATAGAGAAAATTGTCTCGCAATTGGCCTTGAAAGCCCTTCGAATCTGATCGATAAATCTGAAGGAATCGTTTTTTTCTTCGACTGTAAAATTCAAAAAGAAATCAAAAATAGATAAAATTTTTAAATATTGCTTTTAAATAAAATAGTTGTGGTATGCGTACAAAGATCTGAATTGAAATGTAAAGAAAATATCATAAAAATACAAAATGAATAAAAAATTAACTAAAAAATTAAGAATATACATGAAAGATAATTTTATAAATTGTATGTATAGGATCAAATTAATTCTTTTATTAGTACAGCAAAAATCCGCGTTAACCCCCGTCACCATCACAATAACCGATAATACCCCACGCAATACCCGCAAAAATTACGCGACAATGCAACGCGCTATCATCACCTGCAAATAATTACACACAGGTCAGCCCCAACAGAGAACTCGTCTTCATCTTAATGTCCCTCTTCTCTCTCTTCCCCGCTGCTCTCCAAAACAAGTGACTCACCCGCGAACGCGGCGTCTCGATCGTTTTAATATACCCGATGAGATCTTCCCTGCGCGCAGGATCTACTTGGAGCGATGACGTCAGGCTCGGCAGGTATACCTGTGTATATATATATACACAACAGGCGAGCAGAGGCTGGGAAAAAAGTCCGGAGAAGGACGTGGAACTTTTAGGACGAGCTCGACACGCGCGATTTTAGCCTGGCCGAGAGAGAAACAGAGTGAGAGAGATATCGCGTGGGTGGAAAGGGTCAAGAGGTGCATTGCTGGAACAGCGAGTGTTCTAGTCGCGCGGGAAGAATGCGAGTGCGTTGTTTTCGAGGCGACTTTTTTCTTGTTTTCCTCCTTTTTTAGGGGAAGTCGGAGACCGATCGGAGATACTCGGATTTTCACGGTTCGCGATTAATTTTACGCGCAGAACATCGCGAACGCTTTGGATTTTTCATGCTCCGATCGAATCGCGGGCGCGCACGCCGTGGGCGGCTTCTTCGAATTTTCGAATTTATGCATCGCGCAATTATTTATTTTTGTCGAAGCGTTAGGGTTTGACGGTGATTTTTCGAATTTAGCATCTCATTAGGGTAGACTCGTTGACGTGTAGACTGAACGCATTTTTACGAAAAAGTCGACTCGATCGTACCCGCATTATTTTCCAATAATATGCCAATCCCGAATCAACTTGCACGCGAATAGAATTTTTTTACACGCGCCCGTTGCGCTTCCAACTGGAAGAATCATCGATCGACATCAACTCCTACCCGCATGAACTACACGTACTCGGCGATAGCCATCACTTTCTCGCGCTAAAAGCGTCGACTGTACGCGTAAGAAGACACAAGAGCCGAGAAATTCGCGCTCGTGCATCAGATAAACAGCTGTATATATGCACACACGTCTATCCATAGCCCATATACACATTCCCGAGATGAGAATAACTGGCCTCGCAAAGTCGTCGACTGCACCGTTTTGGACTGTAAGAACCGTTTAAGGACTCCTTCTTCTCTCCATCGGCCACTTCGTCGACGCGTCTTTTCGTTTCATCGAGTTTATTTTCACCTACATCCGCAGCGTCGACGGGAGACACCTGTGCCACTCTGCTGATACACACAGCGTCACCCGAGTCGAGTATATATGACCAGTTCTCGTAGAAAAAAGAACTTTTCGGGGGTCCAGAAATCGAAAATTGTTTTTCTACACTAGAGGTTTCGGACCGATCAGACTTTCTTCTGTTAGCTGATAGATAGTTAACGATGCAGAGGAACATGAGAAACATGGAACATTAGAATTTAACATGGGGAGGTATAATGGAAAAAAAAAGAAAAGGCTATTTGGATTTTTATTTACATTTTTTTTGTCAAACGGACATAACTTTTGATCAGAGCATCGACTCTGGGCATATTTTTTTTTAAATTATAGCTCTTTTGTTGTACTTTATTGTCTGGTATAATTTGAAATTTTATTTGTGCCTCGGAAACATTATTCGTAATTGCCATTATTGCAGTATTTCGACGAATTAGTTTTTTATAAAAAAAAACCGTTAAACGGCTCAAAAATATGGTTACTATGTAACTTTGCCCATGTTCCTCTGCACTTTTGACTATCTTTCGACTTGCAGAAGAAAGTCTCATCGGTCCGAAATCTCTAGCTTTAAAAATAAAATTTCGATTTCTCGACCCCCGAAAAGTGCATTTTTCTGTGAGAACTGGTCATATACGTACAGGCATACACTTGGCAGAGCAGCCGCTAATTTTTTATCCTCTCGCGCGGCCTTTTTTGCAATCGAGCGCAGCGCGCAGCTCTAATCAAACGACGCGCGCTAAGACCGGCGGTGAAAAACGAGACAAGCGCATCAGCTCCCCCCGTATAGTACAGCAGGCTATTAATTGTCCGAGGAGAGCTGCGCGTACACTGCAAGAAGCGCACGAGTCCCCCCCCCCCCTCCGTGAAAAAGAGAGAAACGGTGTGTTGCGGTATTAGTTGTCGTACTTATATACAGAAGGTTTGCGCCGAGTAGTTCGTTGAACGTATTAGTACACTGCTCTATAAATCTTGTGTGTATATATACCTATATACAACTTACGTATATATGTGTATACGCGCGGGACGTTTGCGGAAAAGTCTCATTGATTTTATATAGATTCTGATTGAAGGGGACACGCGGATGGTCGGGAAAAAAAGTTGACGTTATATTATTTCTATAATACGCGATATGTCGCTCGTCGAGAGATAGAAGCGATCGTCGCGAATATTTCGCGCGCGAGAGCAATTATCGGGGATGATGTAGCGTCGATTCGCGCGTCTAATTCGATGAAGCGAAGGAGAGACCGATTTTTTTAATTCTTCTTCTTCTTCTGCTTTAAGCGACATTTATCTAATGCATCGAAAGTGCAGCTGCGACAACGACGAGAAGGAGAGAAAAAAAGTGACGTTGACGAATGTGTATTGTGCGCTGTCGGTTGCGCAAAGCCATCGCCGCACTGCACAGCGACGTACCGAGCAAAAAGATTTATTGTGTCAAGTAAACGTCTAATTTCGCACTTGATGATACCGTCGCAATCGCCTTACTCCACTTGTGTATACGCGTCTTTCACCTTTTCCTCGCCCGGACACTGCGGCGTTTGCCGCAGAAGAAGAGCGTTTCTTGCGCGGAACGCTGAAATATAAATGAAGTAGCTTAATTTTTCTAAATGTAATTTGGACGGATGTGGCAGCGAGTAAAGCATAGCGAACGACGTGATGTTAAAGTGGATTGTGTCGGCTGTTAATGCGGTTGTTGCTCTTTACCGGCGGAAGAACGACGAGTTGAACTCGTTAATATGGTAATCGCATCGATGTGGAAAAAAGGCAGCTGTAACGAGAATGCGTTCGATAGCTAAAAAAATGTTATTTGGTTTTATTTATTTTTGTGTCATAAAAATTCAACTTTTATTATTAGAAGCTGTTGCAAAAAAATTGAATCTGATTTTTAGATAAATATATTTATAGATATGATACACCTCATCAATTTTATATACGCTAATACTCGTCCAGGATACGCATAAAATTTTTTGCCCAAATTCGAATACGAACAAAAAAAAATGAACTTTTATAGTACTTTAAAATTCATGTTATCCATAGTTTCCTAAATCCCAAATCAAGCTGAATTCATAACACCTATATACAAACGTGTTAAAATCATTTCATTACTATATACAAATCTACCGCGACGATCCAATCAAAGACCCTATCACACCGAATCACTAACAATCAGAGCTTATTAAACTGCGCCTCCAAGCATCCCCCCTCCCCCCCGACCCCTGCAAATCATCCAGAACGACTATATATATACGAATGCGCTCCTGACGCATCGCGCAAAAAACTTTATACGACCCGCATAAACAGAACAACAACAAAAAAACAAAAACGAAAAAAAAAAACAAAGTCGTCGGCGTAGTGCGCACAATGAAAAGCCGCGATAAAAAGTCCAATACGGCCATAGCCCCGCGGAATCCGGGGATCCCTCTCTGCGCGCATAAATTAATTAAAATCCACGCATACATATATAGTCGTACACAACGCGTCCGTCGCTCGGAGAGTGTAACGACCCAGTCCCGAAAAATGTGCGGAGCTCATCGTCGTCCCGCGACGTGCGATCCCGCGCTCCTATATACACATACCTATACATGGCACAATACAGAAAACGCAAGGTCGGACACGCGGCTCGTCGCTGCGCGTCTGTTATACGCCGAGACCTAGAGAGACGCGCACGAGGTGAGGTCACTCGCGCAGCCGAGCAGCAGCAGCAGCAGCAGCAGCGGCGGCAGCGGCGGCTTAGATCGAAGGTTAGACAAATGAAAAAAAAAGTATATACGGCTTGAGAAATTGTATTCGACAGGTGCGGATGCGGCGTTAAGAGGCGAGGTGAGAAGATATACGCGAGCGCGAGGCAAACAACAGCCTTATACACGCGCGCGCGCATCTTATAATTCGGCTGACGAGATAACGAGAGTGATGATGAGGCATCTCGTTTTCCTGCAGCTATATATATATATACGTATATTCGTTTGATATATATATATATACGTATACGTATATTCGTTTGATATATATATATTCGTTTGATATATATATATATATATATATATATATATATATATATATATATAAAATAGGGATATACGCCGATGTACGTACGTATATGCGTGTGTGTCCATACAGCAGGACAGAGAGAGAAAGAGCGAGAAACTCGGGGAGAGACGCGCGAGAAGATGACTAATAGCTTGTAAGTTAGTTAGGAAATGCCGCTTTGCGCTCTTCGTCGTTCTTGCGCAACGCGCGCGCGCGACGTATACAATATCGACGCGGACGACGCGCGTTATTTAATACCCTTTATTATCCGCGCTCTTTTTTTTTTATCTCGTTAGTCACGTTTATCGCCTGGGCATAAATAATAGTAATAATAATAATAATAAGAGAGAAGTTAATACCTGCGAGTTGCTTTTTCATTGAAAAAAGTGGAATTACGCTCGCAGGTCACGGTGAGTCTATTAGGCATAGGCTCTTGCGTGGATGGACGGAGGGAGTCACGGGGTATTAGAGCGAGTTTGTTGTTCTCGAATCTGGTTGATAGTTGAGGGTGGAAAACGATGTTTCGAGCGTCACTGACAGATTTTACTGCTTTTTTCCGTTTTTTCTGATTCCTTTGATTGTTCAGGTGTACGAAGCAGCTGATGCCCTGGACGAGATTTTATACAGCAGGTGCTTGTATATGGAACGTATTGTATGCCGAGTTCAACAATAGCTAATTTGATTATCGTAAAATGGTGAAGACAAAACTACCCCTTGTATGATGTACTGTATTGGGACGTGATTATGTATTCAAGATTTTATCAGTTTCACACTATTGCCCTTTCAATTATTTATAATAGTACTGTAAAACCTTGCTCACAATAGTAAGTAATAAAATGGGAATTAACTTTCATGTATTATACAAAATTCATTCTTTAGTATATCGCTATACCCCTTAAAAAATAATAGTATGGTATATAAACCCTATATTATATAATACTATGGTGTTTTAGTGTTTTATACTACAGTAGTATATATAACCTATTTTTATCTGCCTGATGCGTTAAAATAATAAAAATATAAAATTCATTTTACATTTAAAATCTGTACGAAAATTGCGTACACAAAAAATTTAGCTAATGTAGAATATCTTTGCTAGGACTTGTCTGGAGTCAGTTAAAATATAGATATACTAAACATACAGGTGGCATGATGCCTGTGAGCTACTCTTAATTATACGGTACTTTGACTGGATCCTAAAAGAATATGACTGTGTCTATAATTTTGACTCATCAAATCGTATAAGTCCTGTAGCAAACCACCAATTTAAAAAAAACTAAGCATTTAGTGAATCATTGGAAGTCTTATACCGGAAATTAACATTTTTAAACAATACGTACTAGTTATATCCCAAAGATTAAAATAAAAAAGAGTTACTAATCGATTTACGTTTATCATCATTGTATGCAGGATGTTCCAAAATGTATTTAATTTATTTTGCAGGACTGCATAGTATACTCACTTGTAAGAAGAATGAGCTTTATAAAGGTTTTTCTATAGTTCGAGTTATGTTTTAAAGATGTAGAAGTAATCGAACTTAAATTATCATCATTTGTTAAATTTTTATGTGATAATCAGTACCTTCTAAAGATATAATACCCTAAACTAATTATTATCAAATTTGATGAGCGATAACTTGATATTTTCGTAACTAACATAACTTTGCGATCCTCCTATAAAGTTAGCGAAGTTGTGAAACGAATTTCCGAAGTCGTCGAGGAAACTTTCGCAAGTTTGAAATATACATTTTTATAAAGCAAAAATAACATTGCGCGCAGTCCGTTTTTACGGAATTTCGCACGCTCTACAATCCTGTAAATTACGTTTACCTACATAAATTTTTTTATACCAACAAAAAAAAATCCGCGACCACGCGTCAAAGAACATATGCATATACAGCATTGCAAGTGTACCAATGACAACAGCTCCCATCTAATTTTACCACTCGAACGTCGCATAAAAAGCCGCCGATGAATGCACCTGCCATCATAGATACTCCGCGTGTCCAAAAGGTTTCACCGACAATCTGTCATTAAAACTAAAGTCAATGCTATTTATAATCAGCCTATCGCGTCATGCGCAATGACAGTCTCGCGAACCGAGCGTAGAAACGTTACCCGCTGTATTATAACGTACATACATACCTATATACGCGCGTATACAAAAAGCAGGTTTCATCGTTATATATACTTACAATAAAACATCAACACGGACTCTCAACCTTGACGATTCTCGCTTACGCGGTCAAATTCTGACCGCATCCCAGTGTGTATATATACAAGCATCTTCCTTGTCAGACGTCAAAATTGATCGCGACTCGATTGTTACCTCAAAATATATACACGCGCCATCCAAATCGTGAAGGTCGTACACGTTGCAGGTATAGGTACGAAGCGTGTAAAATATCGAGAGATCGGCTGGCGATCGGTATGTATGTACGAGACAAATTTCATGGACGCTATTGTATTGTGTGTACACGAGGTGTAACAGAAGAATTTGTGTAGCGTGTATATATCAAGCAGATGCGCGCGAAATCGAAAGCATAAACGATTTTGCAATCCCTCGTAATTATTTAATAACGTATTGTGCGTTAAGCGCGTGTATACATACGTGTACGCAGAAGCCGCGGTAAAAAAGAAGTAATTAAATTTGCAATTATCCGAAGGAAGCTCTCGCGCGGGTAGGATTCGCTATACTCGATTTTAACGCTCAGTGCGTTATGAAAATCCGCCGGTTTAATGGTACAATCTCGATTCGATTTATCAACGTGTACGTATAGAGCGAGATGGGGGGAAAAAAGTAGAGACGATTCGCCGGCTATAGTGTGAAGACGAGAGCGCCGCAACGACGCTTTTAATTAATTGCGCACTTGCGCGCCTGTGTATATATATATGTATAAACTCGCCGTATTATCCGCGTTACACAGGCGTACAACAATGCCCGCGCGATTGCACGCGTAATAATCGAAGCTAAATTGTTATTTGCAATAATTGCGAGTCGAGCCGTCGGCTGATCGTCGCCCGCTTAATTACTTTCTCTCGCTATTTTTCTCTCTCTCTCTCTTTTTTTCTCATCGAGCCGAGTTATACAAGCGCCGCCGCCGAGTGGCAGGCCTTTATCGATTATCCGCTTGGAAAGTGGGTAATCATCGTATGTACGATGATGTCGTCGCGTTAATTGCGCGCAACGAGACAGCGCGCTGACGTGTCGATTGTTCATGCGCGCGGCTCCCGTGCGACGCTCTATCTGCGCACAGGTATATGTATATAGCTTGTTCTCGGCCGCTGCCGGCGGTGCTGGAAAATTTTCGATTGTTGAGAAAGATGCATTTGTCAGAGACGCGAGAGAGAGAGGAAGATTGTTCTTGTACGTATATATGTGTATACTTTTGCTTTCGGACGCGCGCGCGCGAGAGGCATTAAACGCGTGTCTCCGTCGAGCGCGTGCGATCGTGAGTGAAACCGAGCGGCGGGATGCGGGTAGAAAGTTTCTGTGGAGAAGCGCGCAATAACGGCGTGTGTCGCAAATCAATAAATTTTTTTGATCGGGGACGCGTTGGAGCTTTAATAGATGATTGGCGGCTGATACGACGATTTTTCTTTGATCGTTGCTTAGCGAGCGGTTTATGCATGGGGTATACAGGCGTTTAATTAGGTGCGAGTATATTTTAGCGGAATTACTATGGGAAACGGAAAAGTTTGAAATGGAAAGTGTAGGGCTGTAAGTTTTTGTTGTAAGGTGGCGTGAAATCTGATTGGAAATTCAGATTTCCTGCTACAGGATTGCAGAGTAAAAGTTATCTAATTAGAATAATATATTGCTGATTAAGTTGTGTGAACTCTTTTTACTCGTGTGTATTTTCATGGATTGTTTAATTGGTAATAATCTTACTTTTTCTTGTCGTAATAAAAAAATTATTACATTGAAGCTAATTAATATTGGAGTGGACAATATATAAAACGTCGCTGAAGCCACATTAATGATAAAAATAATTAAAGCCCTTGCATTTATTAAGGCTCACATTGCCATCTTGGACATGAATATACTTTTTTATTCAGAGATACCTTTTACATACATATTTATTAGTTTTAATAGCAAATTCTTTTTTTATAATCTTTTCAGAAAATGTAATAAGTAATACACTATCATTTCACAATTTATCAAATTAATTTTTTTTAATCCAAACCGCATTAGAATAAATCAATCCCGTTATCCCACTGTTATTATTGAAACAAGAAAAAAGAACGTATTGTTAGAATCGATAAATACGGTGTTAAAAGTACAGAGCACAAGTGCTAAGCGGTGTGTTTACTACAGCGCAGCTTTGTTTTCTAGCGCTAAACCTCTGGACTCGGGACAGTATCGCATGTTCATCGATCTTATCTCGTCTGGATCTTTTAACTTTTCCTCTCTGCGCCTCTCTCTCTCTCTCTCTCTCTCTCTCTCTCGCTCCCCCTCGCTCTCCTCGCGGAACGTCATGTTTTTCATTCAATAAAACTTTCCTTATAAGGAAGGCTTTTACGAGATCGGCGCGGATTCTTTTCTTTTTCCACACGAGATTCCACGCGCGAGAGTTTAATATACAAGACGCGCGCTTGTTTGCACGCTGTATATATATATATGTATATTATAAACATTATATATATACATGCATGCGCATTTTATGCACACTTACATAATTATAAGAAGATGTTCCGTACCTTAATAAATTCTCATGAATTCTCTTTTCGTTAACAATGACGAATATCCTTTCGCGGAAAAATTTATGTTAGAAATTACTGTAGTCTACATGTATAACTTATGCGCTAATAGACCTTCGATAACGGCGATTATTCGATTTTTAATCGTCAGACATAACATCGAAAGCATCGACTCGAAAGAATTTCTCTCGCGGCACTCGCAGGCTCGATAAATTGAGGAGCTCCGCGTTGGGCGCCAATATTGCGATGCATTAAGATTTCATTCTAGTTGCAGAGTCAGTGGTCGTATAAAAGCCCGAGCCGTATTCGAAGTCCGTATTCGCGAGATCGCTCAACGACCCGCACGCGCACGCGTGTTTTACAATTTAAGCCCAGTTTCTGTATATACGTGTATATACATATGTACACGAGGATGGATTACGTGTGCAGCACAGTGTATACTCATAGTGTATGTATATACGTGTATATATCGGTATAATGCAAACAAGCCTGTTGACTATGCGGATATCGGGCTACTTTTTCCCTGTGCTTTATACCAGACTCGTTAGAAGACAAACGGCCAGGGGCTTTTATACATACGGGCAAACGGGAAAGAATAACAATTTGCGCGCCGCGCGCGGAGAAAAAGGAAAATCCGAATGAGCCTGCTTTCGTCGTTGAATTTCAATTGTTCGCATAATACTGGACGGCAAGTGTATTTTTAGCCGTGTGCATAATACTGTCGAACGCGAGTCGACTCTTCGCATTGTACAGGGAAAGAATTGCAAGCTGCGCAAAGCGCGCGCTTGTATTGTGCGAAAAAATTGCGATCGAGATAATTAAGCCCTGTGTATACCTGTACGGAATGTTTGTTGGGATTCTCGAGTTAATTTTTGACTGATGGTTAAATGACATTAACTAACGTAAATTGGTAATAGATCGGGTTTATTATGATTATATGCTGTATATTCTATGTTGAATGATCATATCGTCACCACGTACGAAGACTAACACAACTCAAAAAAGACCTAATTTAATTTGTCATTTTTAGTGGGTCCGAGTAATCAATTCATCAAGGATCTGAAAAACTTAAAAAAATTGATGACGAACTAATCATTTACTCGGACTCTAAAAATTACATATTAAAATATGTCTTTTTTGAGTTGTGTTACGTACGGGGTGACGATATAATACAGCATATAATGAATTTATAAACCCTGTTCCCATTAGTGCAAAATGTCATCAGTTCTGTCACGATAACATAATATGATTAATAACGATTATAATTATAATAAAATATAACAATTACACTCGTCATAAATTATGATAGCATTGTGATTACAAAATTCTAATAAATCTTTGACAAACATTTATTGCAGCAATACACACCCTACCTAATTCCGCGCATTACATACCCTCCCTACATAAAGTTCCACCTCGAAAATGAAATGTTTACTTCGTCGTTCCAAGCTGACAGTTGAACGATATCTCGAGTTTCGCCGTATATAAAAGAAGCGATCGATCATATAGAGAGAAATAGCCGACAAGATTTATCAGCGTTTGAGAACAAAAACGCGCAGAAAAATAACAAAAAAACCGGCCATCCCTCTGCAACTCTTCTAAAGGATGAACTGCGAGAGTCGTCGGAAACTCGAATAGACTTCGCAAGCCCGTCATCCATCAGTTGATCGTTGCGCTGAGCTATATATATACCTATATATATAATAGTGAAGTAGACGGGCGCCGAGTTAGCATCGTTAGTCGCAAGTTCGAAACACTTGTGTATATACAGGTATATAAGCCCACGGGGCAAGAGTCGCCTCTCTCGCGACGAAGAAGAAGAAGAAGATCGGGAGAGAGAGAGAGAGAGAGAGAGAGAAAGAGCATTGAATTACTTAGCGATTATCGATCGGTATAGTGAAGCTAAGACTCAGGCTCTCGTCGCTCTATACCGTGCGTACTATATAGTTATACACCTCCAGCTGGATTTCTACATGCCCTTCACGACGATACAACCCCCCTTCCCCCCCCCCCCCTAGAAACGTATATACACGCGGAGAAAGGACAAGGAGTCGTCGTCGGCGCGGCGATCGCGTCGCGATTAGATTCTCAATCTCGACGCGATTTGCCTTGCGCGCTTCCAGATAGATTAATGGCTCTCGCGCGAGAGAGAGGAAGCCAAAGCCGCCTTCTCCCTCCGCGCGCTTATCCCTTTGTATGATTCCCTTTTTGCGCCGATGCGCGCTGCATCTGCTTCTTTCTCGCGCCATCAAAAAAAAAAAAAAGTGCAAGGGAAAGAGAGGAAAGAAAGAAGGGAGAGTCGCAGGGAAATCGAAGGTCTGAATCGGCCGAAGGACCATATACAGGCTCTTACAAATTATGCGGCTGCAATGCCGCGCGCGCGCGCATATGGCCGGCGGACTGACTGCAGCCCGATCGGTTGGACCGATCGAGAACTGCTGCTGCCGCGCGGCTGCTGTGCGAGCCGTGGGAACACGATTAGACGCGTCGACTGTCATATCGCGTGGTATATACGGCGACGTGCCCGAGCTTCATTCTGCCTCTGGATATTGCAGTGTGCTCTTCTTCTTTTGCCTCCTCTGCAGCGCGTACAGTGTGCTCGCCTTATGGCTTTTCTGATATACACTGCAGCTGCGCGGAATTTGCGCTACGCGTATACGGGATGTGCCGAGAGTCGCGTGATATCACGTGGTTGGGTTGTCGTTAGGGGTTGCTCGAAGAGAGACGATTGTGTGCGTGTGTAAAATCTTTATTGTTTTAATTGATAGTGTGGTCTTAAAGGATATTTTATTGTTTTCTATTTTATGCTATTAGCGTAAAAAGTTTTTAACGTTTATAATCAAAGAATAAAAAAAATGGACTTTTGAAAGAAAAGTTAAAATTTTCCTTCGAACGATTAAAATTGACTTTTTTACTCTTTGAGTAAATTTTGCATTGTTGTGCAGTAAAGTAAATATAATTTGATAAATAAATAAAGTAAAATAAACGGAATTTATTTTTAATTTGTGAATTATTTCTCGTGTAATGGCTCTGGCTTAGGAAGTTTTTGCATACGACACTACAGCTGATATGCTTCTACGGATTTACTTGATTTTATTCAGAATTCAAACTATTAATATTATTATTATCACGATTATTACGACTAACCCATTTCAAAAAATAAATCAATCACAATTATCCCAAGATTATACACTCAGAATGATGAACTCCACCAGTTATACCGTTGACAACAATATTAAAATTTAGCAGAGCTTTCCCACAACTGTACAGTACTTATACACAAATAATCCCAAGAACCATGTATAAACACTGCTTTCGAAATAACATTCAAAGACAGTTCCCTTATCGCGTTCCACTCGCGAACTATATGTTTACACAGATCAACTTGTTCATTCTAATGCTTTTTCTTGTTGTCGTACCCTACAACCATAAAATAACACGTCCTCGAGTCGTCCGTATCACTGATAATGTCAATACGACTAACATAGACGACATCAGCAGAAATCCATTGGACTTAGACTCTAAAAAAAAAGGGCAATGTAAATGAAACGCAAAAAAATAGTTCCGCTAAAGAAACAAGAGCGAGGCGCATCGCCGCGAGACTGCATCAACCGCCAGAATGATGCACTCCGTGTAACATAGCGGATATATATAGCGTGGGCGACCTGTCCTCTCGCGATCCTTATACGTCCTGCGCGCCTGCTAACGGCTAATTCATCGCTCACGTGTGTGTATATATATATATATATGTGTGTGTGTGTGTGTGTGTGTGTGTGTGTATGTATGTATGTGTATGTGTGTGTATATATGTCGAATTTCAATGAAAAAATGCACTTTTCTTTGGTCTAGAAATCGAAAAAATTTTTTAAAACTAGAGGTTTCGGACCGATTAGACTTTCTTCTATGAGCCGAAAGATAGTCAAAAGTGCAGAGGAACATGGGAAAAATAACTAGTAACCATATTTTTCAGCCATTTTACGCTTTTTTACAGAAAATTAATGCGTCAAAACACTGGAATAATAACAACTACGAATGTTCCCGAGGCACCAATAAAATTTCGAATAACACTATAATAAAGTATTACAAAAGAGCTTTAATTTAAAGAAAATATATGCCAAGTTTCGATGCTGTGATCAAAAGTTATGCCCATTTAAAAAAAAAATAATAAAAATCCGAATAGCTGCCAATTTTTTCTTTTTCCTCCATACATGCCTCCCCATGTTAAATTTTCATATTCAATATTTCGCATGTTCATCGGCAGTTTTCATCATCTCTTGGCTTACGCAGAAGAAAGTCCCATTGGTCCGAAAGCTCTAGCTTAAAAATTTTTTTGCGAATTCTAGACCAAAGAAAAGTCCATTTATTTTTTGAATTTCGACATATACGTATGTACATGCATATATATATATATATATAGCTCTCCGCGTACAGCGGCTAACTAGCCTGACGCCGCGCACACGGGCGCAGACCGCCAGGATAGAAAATCCCCTCCCTCCCCGGGGATAAACCAGCTCTCCGATTTCGCGCAAAAACAAATCGAAGCCGCTATACGCGCGCGTATATACGCTCATTACGCCTGCGCGCTCGCCTCTAAATCATATCGTCGTTATACGCGGGTGACCCCCCGAGAGAGAGAATCCGAATCGCGCTGAGAGCTGGAACTCCTCTAATCGCCGCCCCTTGCGCGCGGCGATAAATTTTCCGCTTTCCCTAATGATCGCCCCGCGTGTTTCACTTTTATAAACGCCGCGCGCGCGTCTCTCTAAATAAAGTTCATCGGCTGGACGCTTACCCCCCCCCCCCCCCGCCACTCGCGGATTCTTCGTGTGCAGGCGCGTGATAAATCACTTTAAAGGAAATTAGCCCTAAGCGCGCGCACACCGGCAAATCCATGAAAATATACGAGGCAGCGATTCTCGAAATTACTCCGAGTGCTGCTGCTGCTGCTTTTAATCATTTCTGCCTAATACTCGTCTCTCTCACGTCGGGGGGGGGGGGGGAGAGGCTGTTTAATTTAGTGCGTTGCACAGACAAGACGAGACAAGACTGGATCTCTCTCTCGTCTTTCTCGTAAAAAGGAAGAGCAGTATATAGAGGCAGAGGCGGCGAGAAAAAAATGAATTGCCGCGCCGACGGTGGAGCCGATGGGAGAGAATGGTCGACACGACGAGTATGTATATATATAAAAGGATTCGACTCGGTCTTTGAAGCACTTCCGAGCCCTTGCGCGGTTCTCAAAATTTCGTCTCAAGGCCAATATCCCCGGCGATGCGGAAGTAACGATCCCGCGGCAGTGTCGAAAAATCTGCCTCGAGAAATTCGTTCTTCTCTCTAACGTCTAATTTCGCGCGAAATGGTTTTTACGACTGTTGAGAGCGCGTGGCGTTGTGCGGTTTGTGTATAGGCTGTATTGAGCGGCCGAAACTTTGTGCGATTTTTCGTTTGAGTGGATGCGCTTTTTTTGTATATCTTTGGATAAAGGTCGATCGATATTATTTATATTTTCTTTTTTTCGAAATAGTTCGAAATCGAGACATTCTTTTATAAATTGAAAGTGAATGTTACTGAACTGTATGAACTGGATTGAAACGTTGGCAAAAAGATTAAAATTTTTTCATTTTCAACTGAAAAAGAAGTTGACAAAACGATTTAAAACTAAATAGGTCATAATATAATAGCTCAAATTATTGTGCAAAACTATCAAGTTTTCAATTCAATGACAACAGTTAAGTAGAAAAATAATGTTGGCCATACGTACACACATACTCGAGGATAGATTCAATACGGAAAATGAATTCAGAAATACAATTTAGAAATTCACGTTATTTTAGAAATATTGAAATATATTGAATAGACAGAATCGGTTAAGCGTACGCAAAAAAAAATTGGAAAAAACTATTGAAAATTTACGTCAGTATTATCGTTCCGTGAAATAATTAATTTTCTTTGAAACACGGATGTTCAATTTGCGTATATTTACACAAGAGTAGCTTACGTGCCATATGCATTTTTATCCCATACTCGTCTTCAAATTATGCGAGAATAAATATCAACGTCAAAACGTTATGCACTGGAATGTTAAAGAATTAACCACTAACTATCGAGATCTTATGAAAATTAATATGAAATTTTTGTAATAATATAATAATAATAATAATAAATATAGCCCCACGTATTATGCGTATAGATAAAGTATAGTGTTAAAAGTTCAACGACCAAAGAACGAATGCAAGAGTCAAGTCGCCTTCGACGCCGGACTGAGGAATAAAATCCATTTCCAAACTTTTATTTTCATCGCATGAATCAAAAGGAAAACTATATAGCCGTACAGTCATGGGCGCGAGAGTTTTCGAAAGGTCGTAAATTATGCCTCCCGCATTGATGCGTATAAACTTTTTCGATAAATTTCAGTTCTGACTCTTGCCAATTTTCCCTCTTACACATCAGACACTTATACCTACATATATCTAAAATCTCAAAATCCGGTTTGCAATTTTAATTTTCATCCATTAAAAGCCACGCAAGAAAGACTCTATCGATGTACAGCGTGGCTCTTCTACGTTATTAAATTCTAACCCTCCTCGTCCTCTGCCAACATTTTCTACTTTTTTTTCTAATACTATATTTTCTAAAATATAAGTTTTTCTAACACTCTTACATTTCTAAAATGATTTTCGCATTTAAATTGTGTAATTCGAAAACAGAAGGTACAAAACAGCATAGAACAAATGCTTTGCTAACTTCTATGAGCTCAATTCAAACCTCAAAATCTGATGTACGTAAATTTTTTCGTTAACCCGATCACGGCGGTATTAACATTATTATGAATGTATTGTTATAAATTAGTTATCTTAGAAAAATACTTTATAAAAATATTTAGAAAGCTGCTTTTATCATAGAAAATTACATTTTAGAAAATCAACTTTATTAGAAAATTATTTTTTGGAAAACCATAACTCATTAGAAATAACATTTTTTAGAAAAAAAACATTAGAAAAACTATATCGCAATCTTTTTTACGCTTGTTCGCCAACTTGGTTTATCAATTGCACCAAAAATGCCGTAAAAAGCGCGCAAAGTATACCAAGAATAATTCGCGCTCAGAAATGCTCAGCGAGAAAGAAAACAGCGTCTCGTCCCTATACACGTTTTCTGAAATTCAATTAAGAGCTTCCGCGTCCACGCAACGCGCACCCATGGAAAAATATCAATTACCACGGATAACCAACAATTTTTTTTTCCCCCCCTCCCCACAAACCCTTCGCACATACATTTATTATCAGCGGTATAAAGAGGCCGCCGACGAATCGGCGTAATTAGGCCGTTACCGCGCGCGGCTCGTCGCGGCTGAAATGACTATACACAGAATAGCTGCTTCAGCAGCAGCAACAGCTTCAAAGGGGGAGAAAAAGTTGCGCTTATAGGGGTATATAGCTGCACAGCTCGACGGGCACGCGGTGGGTACTTACGGGCGCGCTGCGCCGCGCGCACTTCATGTCAATCGCGCAAAGTCGCGCGCGCTCGTTATGGCAACTCGATCTGCGCGCGCGCCGCATAGGCCTTATATCCCGATTACCGTTGTTAATCGAGGCTTCCCGGTAATCGATGGCGATTCCCCTCGCCAATAAAGGCCGGCTTTGGATGGGGCATCTCTCCTAAAAAGCCGAGAGTCGGCGCATAGGACGCTCACCCGCAGCAGCTGCCGAGACGCCGCGTTTTTTGAAAAGCTCTCTCTCTCTCGCTCTCTCGTCCGCATCGTTAAGCTGTAATGCATTCCTCGCCGCGGCTAACTGTTCCGACAGCGCGGCTGAGCCCTCTCCGCGGCTATACGGTATTATTTGCAATATGTATGTATAGGCTGGACTCGTGCGTGCGGCGTTTGTTGTCGATCTTTATTCAAGCTTGTCAATTACGATGTTTCCGGGGACGAGCGGCTGATGCGCGGCTGCGAGGGATCAAGTTTCGCGGGAGGAATTGCAGGAGAGGTTTAAATTTCGTTGAGGCTCGCGCGTGTGTATTTCAATTTTAAACGCGGCGTACGTGTGGCGTGTTCGATAAGAACAGGAGTTAATGCGCGTTGGTACAGCGTAATTATACTGGGAATGATCAGTTTTCTTGGAAATGGAAAGACAATGTGTTTGAGGATTGGAAATATTCGCGTGTGAAAAGTAACCAGTGGAAATTGGGTGAAATAATGTGCAAAACTCAGGAATATTTTAATTTGAATAAAAGATTTATTGCTGAGCAGCAGAGCAGAGGATCACGTCTTTTCTCTTTGAGGACCAGTCAATGACTATACTGTAAAAACTGTATCGGCAGTATACAGTACGTATGTTAAAACAATGAGTCCTATACTCGCAGTACAGATTCTATATAAAAGGGCCTACACTAAGTTTATGGCGAGTGTCGTGTCGCAGCTCGCAGCGCCGGAATCTGATCGAAAAACATAAACTAATTAGTTATTCTCAGAGAAAATCATTTAAATCAATACTATATTTTATTTTTGTTCAAGAGAGCAGTTTCGACAGTAACTTTGTGAATTTAGTATTTTATTTTGAAATTTTAAAGTCCTTAAAGAAGCTTTGCGAGAGCAAAGTTTTGAGCTTCGTGAACTGATGCTTGGAGTTCGAGATAGGAATATAAAAAATTAAATAAAGTTAAAATGTACATACATATAGGCGTAGAATTATGTGAGATATTATTTTTTTAAAATGCACATGGAAATGAGAAGTTAGTGCGGGGAAACGATGTGACAAGAAACTGATAATGGATTATATTTCACCCGACCGTAGATTCAACACTGATAATAATTCGGAACTTCGCATATTCTAGAAATCTACATCATTTTATAAACAATAAAATATCGGAAGTAATTAATCATAGAGATCTTGCAGGAAAAACAAAAAATTTGGCATGTAATTCTTATCATTTTGTCAAATAAAGATTAAAATAAAACTTTCGCTGTCGTATCGTTACTCGATCTTAAACTTCAATGGCTGTTTGAAGTACAGACAAAATTAAAACAGTGTTACAAGATCGATTGTGTACTTTAAATACCATCCAAATCAATACAGTTATCAAACTATTACAATAAATTGAGATACGTTCAGTACAAATACAACTGCGACTCTCCTTCCTGCGATATTATGATTCAAAACTTTGAACACGGCTCGCTACAATCTTCTGTTCAACATCTTTGTTCGACTGGCTTTTATTCTGTGTCTAGCTGAAATTGTAAGTATGTACGTATAGTTTATTTTACGTGAATCTTATTAATTTATTTCTTGACAGACTATATAAACAATCAGGTGGATACAAAAAAATATTGCATATTTAATTATATTGTATAGTATTTTTATATAATGTACATGTACATATGTTGATGAGTGTTTTCGATTAGCTTCGATAGCGATTTTTTAATTTTCAGGATCCATCCATAAAAAAAGATGTTACAAGAACTTAACGAAAAAATATAATATAGATTTTGTAAGAAACAGCAATTAATTTTGTTTCATTTCTAGCAATATGTAATGGGTGCAGGCCCTCTTCCATCTACCATTCGATACTTTGAAGAAAATGCTTCAAATGCTGAATTCAAATCATCCCTGGTAATATTCAATCCATTTAATACAACATTGGATGTATAATTAATGTTCTTATTAAATAGCGATGATTAATTTTTCAGAAATCGTCCATAGCCACCAGATTAGCATGTGCTGATTCGCCCTCGGAAAATAAAGTATAGACGTTTTTGTGATTTTTTGTTTTCACGAAAATATTGAATTTTAAGAATTATAATATTTACATACGTTGACATGTTGAATAAATAATTGTATAAATACCATAGTTATTTATGTTGTTACAGTCATTAATTAGACAAGACTTTCACACGCGTCTCGCAGACATTTCATCAGTTAATATAAGCGTCTTAATTAATTGCCATCGTTTTTGCATTTCAAAGCTGTAAAACTGGTTTTGTAAAAGCAATTAATACCAATTTTGTTATCTCAAAGTATCCTGCAATTAAACTTCACTTTGACATACTCAAAAGATATACATTTTTCTTTTAAGCTCTGAAAAGATCCACTGTTGTAATCATTAGGTTTCTGCATTTTTATACAATTCCCAGGTTTTGCAACGGCCAGTCATTTTTCATCAAGCCACAAAAATTCGCTCATTTACTAAAAAAAATTTGTTTTAAACTGACTTCACGCACAAAAATCCTTGACAGCTGATTATAAAAAGAGCAGAAATTTAATGAATCTTATTCGAGCCCACCAGTAAAGTGCAGATCACTTCGAACCGAACCGTGAACCGAAATAAAAATTAAAAAAATATATAAATACATAATATACAAATATATAATATACGTAAAATTTTATGAACTTAAAATTAAATTTCGTTTCACTTTTAAAGTAGGTATACAGAGAACATTATTTCCATACAACAATCACCATGTATGTATACATCACTACGCTATCGTACACAACCAACTCACGCGCGCAAGTTCGCGAAGCGACGAAAGCTCGCTGGATCCCTCGGCTACGAGACACTCGCGTTGGTGTTGAGATTAATTATTTAGTTAAGTTTAATTAATGCACTATCTGTGTGTCCCTGTGTGTGCGGGCAAGTTTAATTACGCACTAGACTTCTTCGCGCGTAAGATGAGGGTCGCAGGTGTTGCGGGCTTTCATACGCTCTTCATTAATTAAGCTCCGCTGCGCCGCTCGCCGAAGTTCGGGCGATACAGCACGGTTGGCAAAGTACCAATAAAGCCTACGTATCCACGTGTTAAAAGCATTTTTATGTGCTATTAGCGGCTTTGCACATTGTTCTTATTATCGTTACGTCGCTTTTTCCGATGCTGCGCGGCCGTTATACGCTGCGTTGAATGACAGGCATCGGCGTCGCGCTATAGGCAGCAATCAATTCCCGATCAAATCTAGCTGGAAAGAGACAATTAAATTTTATAAATGGGTCTCCTCTCGATTGCCAAATGGCTCGAAATTTCATAAATCAGATTTATTTCTGCGGGATAATTAACTGTTTTGTCTCAATCACGTTTCAACTTGGCGAAGGATTGAGATATCGCAATAGCCGAGTGTGTAATTGAACACTGAATTATTATTGGAATAACGCTAACGTTTCACAAGTGCAACTATTTTATGTTTCTAATATGAAATGCTTTATAGAAATTTGTAAGTGCGCGTTACCGAAATTAATAGTTTAATACGCAATACATTTTTAAAAACTTCATCCTATATAACGGATAAAATATACAACCATAATCCATGTAATTCTCGTTCTACCCCACGTAGTCCACTCCAATAAAATTCAAAAATTATAAAACAAAAATTCTGGCCAACATATACACGTCCAAGCCCCCACGAGACCGAGCTGTTTCGCGTGTGAGACTTTCCGTAGGCAGATTTATATCAGAGACGCGGAGAGCCGTGTATTCGCTTGTCTAGTTCGGAGATGGATGCGCTCGGGTACGGTATATCTTGTACAGCGAAGATTTATTGAAAAATATAGGCGGTCACCGCGAAATAGTAAATCGAGAAAAACAAAGTATTAAAGTAGCGGAATTTCGGGGAGATCGTATCGTCGGGATTTAATTAATTTGCGACGATTGGACGACCACTACGAGATTGTTGATTTTGTTGAGAAGATTTAGTGGGATAATTAGGCTGCTGACCTCGCAAATTTATTCTGCTGAGAAATAATGCACGAAAATCGCCAGCTATTTTAAAGCCATTAATTATAGGCGAAAACACAACCCTGTCGAATCCGAAGAAATTTAAATTTGATATTGAGTTAGCATTGTTTTGCCGAAACGAATTCTGATAAAGCAGTGTCGTTTGTTTATTCAAACTAAATAATTTTACTTTTTCGTTAACACATCCAAACAAAATTTTTTAGAGTGACAAATTTAAATTATTCAATTTACCTCTTTACTTTCCATGCATTTTAACGTTTTTACCAAATTTCACGTTTTTCGAAACATTACCGACACATTCTCGCACGCGTTTACACAACTGCAATTATACATCAGTGCTAAACTTAACGCATCAATTACCAACGATCGCCAATAAAAGTACAGTATAAATTTTAATCATTAGGCACAGCCAACACCTCAACGAAAAGAAAAAAAAAACAAGACACCTCGAAGCAATTCCACTATAACGACCTCAATACCTCCTCAATCTCCAGGCGCAGCAACCAGTTCCTCTCCCATCCATCCATACACCCATCCGACACGCTCGCCTCCTAATATAGATCTCCCGCGTTAATATCGCGCATACCTAATTTACGCGGTAAACACGAGCCGTTACGCGCGCGCGTGAATTTGTCCAAACAACGCGTATCGCGCGCACGTGTATACTCTGTACAAGCGTAAAATGTATGTACCGTGTATATCTGCGGTATACTTATGAGCCTCGGCGCCGCCGCCGAGGAGATGCCCTCCCCGTCTCTCTTTTACAAGCTCGTTTCCGCCGCGCAGTCGTCTATCTCCATCTAACGAATCCGACTTAATTAACACTTTAATAAATACGATTTAACGGTCCAGCTTCCGCGCGATTCGGTGAGTGAAAAGAAAAAAGAAGAAGAAGAAGAAGAAGAGAGGAAAAAAGGAGGCGAGAATAAGAGGGGTTCGTACAGGTTGAGTCTCACGCGTGCGCGTAATTCATGCGCTCGCGAAGCTTATATAGTCGCGGAAGTTATGTGTACCGCTGCTTTCAGCGTCTCTCGCACTCTCTATCTCCTCTGTGTGTACAATGTACACGTATGTGCGCGAGCGCGATGTTACGCGTGTGTTGTGTGTGTAGAGTCGTGTCGTTGCGGTATAGTCGTCGTCGTCGTGCGCGCAGTACGTAATAGCGTTCGGCTTTTTAACGTCGCGTAGAATAAGCTGAAACAGAGTGAGCGAGAGAGTCTCGGTGGCCGAGGGAAGGACCGAAGTCTGGAGCCGCTTCATTACATTCATTACGTGTGTGTATTCAAATGCAGTTGTTATCGCGGAGAGTAACTGGGGGTCCATTTTAGAGGTGCGGGAATCGCCGTTCGCGCGCGCGCTAACGAATCTCTACGCGGAATATTAAGATTTTTTTTTCCAAGATGTGTTGTAAAGCAGACGACGACGACGACACGGATCACGTTTATTTCGGCCCGCGGGCCCGCGACGATCCAATCTCCTTTTTGATGAATCGTCGCCGTTTTTAATGCGCGCAAAGGTCGCCGACCCTCTCCGTCTGTATACTTATACATATGGGTGATTCTCTGTGAGATCGAAGATGAAATTTTTAATTCTGTCGAAAAATTGTTGGAAATTGTTCGAGAGCGCGTCGCGAGATCTTATGGATTTTTTCAGATTTTTTTCACGAGTCGAAGTTCGGGAAATCAGTGATTTTTACATTTTTTGCCTATTTTCATTGATTGGTAACTTCTCGGCGAAGCGTTTTTCGTCGAAAATGCGTAGAATACTTAATAATTTCTCTGTAGTTTCCAGAAAAAATACTTCCAATGTGATGTGTATACGTTTCAGCAGCTTTATACACAATTTAGATATTGAAATTAAAAATTTTGAAGGTTTGATCCGTCAGACTGAGATAAAAAAATTTGTAAAGATAGCAGTTTGGAATATAAAAGTATCTGAACAAACCCAAAGTTTAAGACCACTTAAAAAATCATCTTAATAAAATCAAAAAATCAAAATATTTATCAAAAACAAAAACAAACATATTCTCGAGATTCTTCTTAATGTTGCTTCGTTTCCAAGCTAAAACTCCACGAAAACATCGAATTTTAGCTCGACTCGCACTTTTCCAGATTCTTTTCCATCTCAATCCGAAGGATCGAACTTTTCAAGCTGAATTAAAAACTTCGTCCTCGGCCTCGCAGAGAATCATCCATATACGCGTATAATAAGCTCCTCAAATCTCCAGCGTCCAGCAACAGATCGCGGGTGTGAGAAAAGAAAAGATCGATGCGAAAGTTCATCTTTATTCATGCGGGGTATAATACGCGGGAGAAGACGTCGTTCCGTATAGGATTAGCCATATGGAGACATCGATAGTACACATCACAACAACAACACACGGCTCCGCGTCGCCGCGAGTTGCTGTTACTTCGCAATGCGATCGGTGCAGTATATACATATATACCGATGCACACATACGCGCACGGACACCGAGAAATTATTTGTACACACCGCGCCGTCGGACTGCAGCAGTCGACACGTAATTTATAGTGCGCCACTGCGCCATTGGTCATAAGAATGATTTATGAAGAAGTTCTAATGTATCTCCATCTCTCTCTCTCTCTCTCTCTCTGGGTACCACTATATACAAGCTTGCACATCAAAATTTTGCCGCGGCCGTATCCGAGTAATTTATTACGTGTACAGAGACGTTTTCGCGAGAGCCAATCATTGGCTCTCCTGCGTAATGCAATTGTGAGAAAAGTTGGATTTATGCATATAGGAAGACAGGCTTTTCTGGAGTCTACAAAGGAAGAAGCGACTGTACTGACAGTCAGCCTTGACAGTGTGAAGGCAGCTTAACGCGTTACGACGATTTTGTTGAAGAGGTATAATTTTCAACGGCCCGCGACGCGAACGATTCGTAAAAATGTGCGCTAAAATTTATTCCAAGAATACATCTTCCATAACCAATCAATCTATCTAAATTTGCAGTCAACAACGGACCAACTCAACTATGTTAATCCAGAACTCATCGATCCCTCCCGCGACACCTCGCGCTTCTCGCGCCGCAGCTGAGACGATACATACGGCCGTCGTCGGCGCAAAAAATTTTCTAATTAAATTGTCTTTTTGCGATCCGGCAAAATAAGGAGCCGACGACCCCAAAGCCGCCGCCGCTGCAACGCGTCCCGCGCGCAGAAGAGCAAAAAACCGCAGAAAGTGGAGTTGCGCCAAGTACAAAGAGCGCGCGGGAGAGTGACGCGCGTGAATACGAGCGCGCGCGACACTGCGGCGATTTCAATGCCCGGCCACCTGCGCGCGGAGAAAAAAAAAGAGCGACGGAGAGAGAGAAGAGGCGACGGCCTACGCGCAGAGGAAAAGGCGCGCATTCTTCGAGCCCGAGAAGGAACGCGGGCGACATGTCCGAGGCAATCGCGCGAATTCCCCGCGGACGCGATTATAACGCCCCGCGAGAGCGAGAGAGAGAAAGAAGGCAGCTTATACGAGAGCAAAAAGGACGAGGCTGTGCGGGTAAGTAAGATACACAAGAGCGGCTGAATTTCTTCCGGACTGTTCTTGCGCGAAGTTTCCGAGTCTTTGCTCTCTTTATCTCTCGCTGTTCTTCTTCCCCCCCCCCCCTCTCTCTGTTTTCATATACTTCTTCGGGGATGGGGTTTTGGAATTGCGGAAGAACGCGGGAGACAGACGGAATTTTAGTACACGCTCGTCCGTTGCGTTAACGGAGTTTTTCCCTCGTTTCAGAAACGGCCTTTGTTGACTGAACGAGCCGCGTTATATGTATAGCGAGGCGATGAGTCGAAATGGTACGTATACAGTGTGCGACTAACGCATATCTTGCTTTTTTGCTAAGGGCGTGATTAGGCCTTTTTTTTTAATGTGCGTATGTAGTAACGGAACGAAGAATTGAGGATGTGGTGTGGGAACGTCTGTGTAATCGATACAATTTTTCGAGTTGCCAAATTAAAGGAAAATCGTTTATATGTAACATATTTAAAAAATGTATGTATTATGCAAACAAACATACAGATATTTTACCAAATTTAAGCATCAGATTTTTAAACATTTTCGTAAGAGCTAAAGGTTTGCTAGATCACAAGTTACCCATCGTTTTTGTATAAAATAAATCTAATTTAAACATCCAATTTCCACCGTTTTAGAATTTTGAAAAAAAATTTCTGCAAAAATGTAGTCACAGCCTGTTCTACAGACATTAGGGCAGAACACCCTACGCCGCATCCGTTACTCAATCGGCGCCTCCCGTTCTTTCTCCCGAACAGTACTAAAGTCCCTTTAATTTTCGAGCAGCTTCCGCCGGTCGATTAATCCGGGGAACTCGGTATTTCCTGCTGTGGCTATGCCACCGAAGTTGTGGCCAGTAACTCGACAGCATGTTACCCACGTAGGAAGGGAATCAACCCCAACCCGCTCAAGACACTTAGCCGCATGACTCAAGCGGGCCACCTTCTCCTGCTCGACTAACTTTCGAAAATTCTTGCGAATTCTCTCGAGTCTAGAAAAGGGAGATTTCCCGTAAGGGATCAGTCGAACGGTGGCGCCGATCTACTACGGATGCGAATAACTGAGAACAATCGGACTACCTACTAGAGGTGGACGGCTCGTCGCTTATATACGAATCGGAGGGATTTCTTACCACTTGCGAGTTGACCGGTGGTGAAGGACTAGCATGCGGTGAATAGCTAGATGCCGAGATGCGACGCCTAGTGGCGGATTGAGGTACTACTGCTGAGAAAGTGAGAGTGGAGGGCCTGTATATATAGCTGTATGCTGCACGTATTTGTAGATGCAGGTGTGCTTGGTGATATTGAAGGGCGCGGATTAAATACGTAGAACTTGGAATTTCAATTGTATAGACGTGAATGAGTTATGCTTTTTTAGCACAGCCTGACTTAAAGTGCGCACTTTATCCCCGGCGAAGTGAGAAAAAAGTGGTACGTTGCAACCCTAACCTCGCTCTCGTCTCTATAGTGACATGCGCTGCTTATGCCCGAGCCGAAGGTGAGGTTAAATTAAGGCTCTAATTAAGGGTGTGTTAAAAAATTGTATATTGCACTCGGGAATGAAGGTGAGCTGTTTAAACCTGCGAATTTAAACAGCCTATTTCATTCTCTAGGTGCACAATATACTATTGAAATTCACCACACAACAATGTCGAATTCTTTCCTTATACGTAAAAAATCTTCAGATTGAGAGCTTTTCGCGTTATGGAATAGCTGGCAATTTATGTTTATATGTCAAATGAACTTAACAATAATAATTGTGCCGATGGATAAGAACAACAATGGATATAGCTGTTCAAGGCTCAGTTCGATTAATCGAAACTTAATCCCTCTCGCAAACTCCTTCGCAGAGGGGTAAGAACTTGGAAAGGGATTTATTGGGATTTATTGGGCTTTGGAAATTTCGACTTGCAACGGTTAGTGTAATTAACTAGTTGCTCGTCTACAGCCGTAATACTCTCGTATGCACGTGTACAGTGTACACTCCCACGAGACAATTAGTAATTAACCCACCTAACGATTTATTTCTATAGTACTGCGCTATTGCTGTACTCCCAGCATAAGAAAAATTATACTGCATTTTCACGTACACCCATATATATCTTGCTTACGCACAAAGGAGAATCTCAACGTTCCTCTTACACCGATCAAACGCACATTTTTATCCGTATCCAAAGTATTGTGCACACCTCGACTCCTCTCGACTATATCGACGCTGTGATTTTCGCTCCCCGAGATTTATGCGTAATTCAATGCCTCGATCCCCCCGCATACCCCAACTTTGCATTATACGTGTACATCCGCACTTGAGAAACGCGTCGTTAACAAACCGCACACGCACACATCGACGCCTATCGGAGCAGGAAAACGGAACCGAAGCTATACGCGCGTCGTGTAATAAAAGTCGTCCGATCCTGAAAGCGCGAGAAAGATAATTTCGCAGGCCGCAGGAGCCGTGTAATATCGCGAGAGCGCATACAACCCGCGTATCTATATACAATCCTCTGGGCGACAAGCGATCATCGATGTATTATTACGCTATATCGCAGGGGATTGGTAGAGCCGAACTGTGACGTCAATGCCTCGCGCGATAATACTCGATTCTGCCAAGCTGCAGTTCGCACTTGCTCCGCAAATACAGCGTGTGAGAGAGAGAGTCCTTGCGTCGGAAGCTTCCTTGCTTATAAGGATACAGGCGCTCTCGCTTCGCCGGTAACGACTGCCAAGTGTAATGCGGGGAGGGAAATTGCCGGGCGTTCGGGGTGTCGGGTTACTTTGAATTACGCTGTCAACGGCGAGCCACTTTGCCTTTGTAAACAGTAATTAACTCGCTGGTATCATATGGCATATATCGGATATACCTGTGTGTAACGCACATCGCGAGGCTGAGGACTGTCGAGAGAGTCCGGATGATTTACGGATCGATATGGACGTCGCGGCGTTTATTGCCTCGGTGATTTCTCGAAAATTTTCCCGACCACCATTAATTGTAAATTATAATGGGAAATAATCTGATTTACTGCGAAGGCTGTGCGCAGGGGACGAGAGGAGCTGCGTATCAATAGAAGCGAGCAATCGTTTGCAACGCACTGTATACAGATTGAAGGGATACACGTTGACTCAAAGATTTCGCGGCTTTGAAGACTAATTTTTTCGTGATGTTTGAGGTAAAGGAATATGCCTTAGCATTGAAGACCATATTTTTTAATAGTCAATGCGCGATCGTCTTGGATTTCAAAATTCCCAGACTTTATTATAAAGTAATCGCGGCTTTACAAATACTTGCACTTTGTAAAGCGCATCGTATAGTAAATACATATTATGTACTTATAAATAATTGTAAGCAGTAGATAGGTTATTCACTTAATATTATTCGCACGAAAAAATGGATCGTTCGATATACCTGGTAATATATTTGATATGTATTTCGTGAATGCTCTTGTAGATCTCATATCGGACTCTCGGTTCTTCATCGATTGCACCGTAATAGATGTTTTCTAAAAATAATTGAGGAATTGCAATACTTACTCAGCGAAGGTGTAAGTATACAAATATTTTAAGGAACATTTAGTGAGAAGAAAAGTATTAAAATCGATGTTACGTGTATTTGTCTCAAAGGAACCATGGTTTATTTATTAAGAAACGATGCAATAACGATTGGCCATTTTCAAGACTTCATTAGTTAATGCACCGTTTTTTTAAATCTAAACCCTATGCCTTTGCGCAAGATTTTAATGAAACGCGCTGACTTTGGATTAAAGTATCCTTTCTATCTGTGTATCATCAAAAAAAAAGCAGAACTTCAGTCTTAGTACAAAGAAGCTTCTCTTCACCCTCGGCATCTCACGAAGACTTCGCGTCGTATAGGTATATATACCGACGGTATATTCAGCGATGACGTGACGAAGGATCGTCTGCCCAGTTGATCTCCCCCCTAATGAAAGGATGAGGAAAAAAACAGGCTGTAAGTGCATAACACCTATTCCGCGAATATTTGACGACGATTAGACGCTTGAGTCACACTGCAATATGGTCTTGTCGCGGCGCAGAGGAGTTTGTTGGGAATCGCGATGATAACGATAAGGCCGCTGAGTTGTGCAATTAGAAAGAATTTCATTCAGCGACGATAAATTAAGCGAGCGCGCGGTGATTCAGATCTGATTTGCGGAAATTTATGTTTTCAGGGGAGACCGAGACGGAGAGAGACACGAGAAGCTGAATCCGCTGCGTATATATAAGATATAGCTATATATACGACGTATAGTCCCGATGCGCAGCACAACGATCGGCTTTTATCTTATTATTCCCAAGTGTGGGACTGAGGCTGAGTCAGGATCTGTTCGTTTTCTTTGTTCAGCAGTTTGATTTGTGTAATTAGCAGATGGATTATGATGATGCGCGCGTCTAGAGCGTCTTGAGAACCCGCGCGAGCGAACTTCTTCTATTATATACATGCCATACAGCTATGCACTGCACAAGCGCCTGTATAAAGCTAATTTACTGTTATGACTCTATTTTTATTATCAACTGTATATTAGCTGCTTGGTGCGGATTCTTTTGATTATGACTCAAGGTTGGAGAAACTTTCAGGCAATAATGACCTATTTAGATGGGAGGATGATTTGTCGAGCGCTACCCTTGTGTATATAACATGTTTAATGCATTTGTCATGCAATGTCTAATCACGCTAAGCATAAATAAAATGTAGCTTAATTATTTGTTGAAGATTAGAACAATTTTTTTTTTTTTTTTTTGGAAAAGTTTGACATTAATGCCCAGTTTATATATGTCAGCTAAGCAAACAAGTCGTCCGAGGCGGTTAAAAATTTTACTTTGTTGTTTCTAAAATGTAAAGAAAATCCGAACTTTTTACTAATAAAAAACTCATTTTTTCTCAAAAACTTTAGTAAATAAATTATTGGCTTTACAAATTATCACTCTCGCTTCACACGAACAGTAAACTTCACCCCATTCCGCCTAAATATAATCGTCAACTGCACTCCTTTGTTGCAAAACTAAAACTGCTTTTTATCAATCGATTAAACTAAACGAAAATCTAAATATCGTTTTATCGCAGTTTTTAAGACGAATTCGCAAGTAACTTTTTAATGGCATAGGGTACCGATATCATTTTTATTTTTCTGTGCGTCCTAACGAGTGTAAAAACCTAATCCGATTATAGCATGCCCTTAAATTACTCAATTTCCACGTTTGGTCCAAAGAGTTCAATTCTGGTATATTTTCTCATATGTCCAATTTAATAAAAAAAGCACTTTTCTTTGGTCTAGAAATCGAAAAAATTTTTTATAGCTAGAGGTTTCGCACCGATTAGACTTTCTTCTGTGAGCCGTAAGATAGTCAAAAGTGCAGAGGAACACGGGAATAATTACTAGTAACCATATTTCTGAGCCATTTTACGCCTTTTTTGCAGAAAATTAATGCGTCAAAACACTGGAATAATAACAATTACGAATATTCCCGAGGCACCAGTAAAATTTCGAATAACACTATAATAAAGTATTACAAAAGAGCATTAATTTAAAAAAAATATGCCAAGTTTCGATGCTCTGATCAAAAGTTATGCCCATTTAAAAAAAATAATAATAAAAATCCGAATAGTCAATTTTTTCTTTTTCCTCCATATGCCTCCCCATGTTAAATTTTTATATTCTATAATTCGCATATTCCTCGGCATTTTTCATCATCTTTTGGCTCACAGAAGAAAGTCCCATTGGTCCGAAAGCTCTAGCTTAAAAAATGTTTTTGCGAATTCCAGACCAAAGAAAAGTGCATTTATTTTTTGAAATTCGACGCGTATACGCACCATCCAACAGCAAAACAACTTTCTCCCATCGCAAGAAATCGCCGCAACGATCATTTTCACCCCGGCAGTGTTTGCCAGCGCGCATTTTCCCATCGTCCCTCGCAGAAGCCACCATCGACGCGCACCAAAAACCAAAAAAATGCTCTCCCGTACAATACCTGCGCTTTGCTCCGGCGACTATATCTCCGCATATTGTAGGCTCTCGGCGCTCGCGATGATGTACGGCGTTGATTGCCGCGCGTACACCTCGCTCCGCGCGCGTGCATTGCTTTGCTTGCTCAACCGTATGTATAGAACCAGAGAGTAAGTAAGAGAGAGAGAGAGAGAGACTGGTCCGATCGTCCGGCGGAATAATTGATGCGCATGTTGCGCCGTAGCCACGGTAATGACGGGGGCCGTCCACCGCCACCGCGCGCCGACATTTCTGCGTGCTTTTTTTAGCGCGCGTTGTTTGTTTTTTGTCGTTTTGGTCGCGAGAACTAAATTGGAGTCGGCTGAAAAATGACGAGTCTCGGCTATCTTGGCCCCCGCGCAGCCGAGCTGTGTCGGCATTTAGAGGAGCCGACGTTATTATAAGCCTGGATATATGGGCGTCTTGTGTATATGAGTATATCCCGGAAATTTCGGAAACAACTCGGACGGAAAAGTTGCAAGAAATTTTCTTGAAGGCACACCTACCAGACCTCTTTTTTCTTGTTCCTTAGGTCATTCTGAAAGAGAAAATACTCGCGTGCACGGAAAATCTTAGGGTATATTTTTTCCGGAGCAGAAACGACTCGAAAAACGAGAAATAATTAAGAAACAAGGATTCATAGATTTTTTTTCTCGAAAACTATGGACTTTTATCCGATTGATCCGATACAATTTTTGACTTTTCAAAAATCAAAAAAAAAATCGAAATTTCGGAAAACATTTCAGAGCATTCTTTGATGAATTTTAAGACATATTTGTTGTAATGAAATTTTTATAAAAGTCCATCGTTTTCGAGAAAAAAATCTATGAATTCTCTTTTTGTTAATTATTTCTCGTTTTTTCGAATCGTTTTTGCTTCGGAAAAAAATATACCCCAAGATTTTCCCGACACGCGAGCTTTTTCTCTTTCAGAATGACCTAAGGAACAAGAAAAAAGAGGTCTGGTAGGTGTGCCTTCAAGAAAATTTTTTGCAACTTTTCCGTCTGAGTTGTTTCCGAAATTTCCTAGATATGCTCATATATGTGCATACTGAAAGATGGAGTTGTTTCACTTTGATCGGTAAATATCGTATAGGCTATCCCTCCACTAATGTGCAAGCGCCGAGCGCGCGGTTCCGATCGTGAGATGTTAATCGTTATTGATCGCGAGAGATTACGACGTTGTTCAATTTTCCGCTCCGCGCTTTTTACGGCTGCTTTATTGTTCTCTCTCTAGCGCGCGATTGCTTCCTTCGAACTGCGTTGCGATTATTGGAGCTCTTTTTTTTTGGATGCGCAGGTGCGTTTGCGCGTATACGAAAATTCATGAGATAGATTCGATTTTTAGCTCTTGGATTATTCGCATTAGATTTTAAAATGAAATATTTATGCAGAGTGCAAGTCGCGCTGGATAATGATTTAAAATTATCCATCGTTTCGTATATACATGCCATTTTTTGTATACGAAGTCGAATAAGTCACGCGTTTATGTATAAAGGCGCGAACACTTCAAAGAGTTTTAATCCTATTTTACACGCGAATTCAAAAGCATAATATATTATTCTCTCGCGCAAGTTTAAATCTTATTCATTGCTCTCGTTTAATCCCAATATGTGCGGCAAATACAATTCACAAAGCAAGGATCTTTCCATTTAGGTGGAATTTATGCAAAACTTAAAATTTTATAGCCTCTGCTTCCTGGAGAATGAATCTTCGTAGCAGTAAAATTTTGATGCTTTATCAATCAATCTTAAGGTGTGGAATACGCGTTATCTTTTAAATCATTGATTTTTAGTATATCCGGGCAATTTATTCACACACCCCCTGAACATCGAGACGTTACTTAATCAGCATTTTTTACGTTTTACATTTTATATTATATAATTAATTTTTGTAATAAATTGTATCTAACTTTTTTAAATCTTAATTATATTTAAAGCAGATCTGGACCTGCCAGAGAGCTTTCCGATACCCAGATTCAACTAAAGTCTGTAGAGTATGAAAAAAAATGGAATTCATGGATTTTGGCCTTCGAAGACATGTTGTACCTGAATATAAAAATTGTTTTTTGTTGATAACATTATTTGTAAGCTTATACCATTATATAAATCTTTATTTTAACAATGTCAATTTAATAAAAAATAAAATTCATTTTAAAAGTGTATCAGTCCCCTTAACAACCCCCACAGTATAAACCGTTCGCAGCACGTTTTTAACGTCGCAAAGTTCCCATACAACATATACATGATGCATATCATCTCCAGCCAACGTTACAGTTCTGTACAGTCGCCTGTATACCCAAACACACATTCATCGACCAGCATCGAAGAGCGAAAGGTTGTATAATACGCACATCTCTCGCTCGTAGCAAGCGAATTTCATCATACAATACTCAAAATCCGAATCCTCGTGTGTAATCCGCGAAACGGTACATCCCCCGCAGTCTCGGGGATTTTCGCACACACACACACACACACAGGAGATAGTGAGAGAAAGAGAAGAGTCCTGCAAGAATCCTCTCTCTCTCTCTCTCTACATACAAACTCGCGAGTGCATACAGTCAGTTGCGTCACAGAAGAGAACGTGTGTATATGTGTGTGTGCGTGTGTGTGTGTGCGTGTGTGTGTGTGCACCGCATGTGCGCGCAGATCGTCTCGGCTGTTTGGGGGCCTTATATATACGTACACCGCGCGCGGCGTTATGTGGCACATGGGAAGTAGCGCGCGATCAAACGAGTCTCCTTTTATTTGCATGATGAACGCCTCCGATAGCGGTGCGTGATCGTCTTTAGCTATAGTTCACGACTGCCCTCCAGCAGCCGGCCGCGCACTATATATGCTGTATACGAGGATGCAGCCTCTTTAGTCTTTGTCTCCCTCCCCCAACCCCCCCCCCCCTCTTCACTTCTCGTCTCTGGACTATAATAGGTATACAGACGCTATATGGGCTATATAACGCGGCTATCCAAGCTGTGTCTATGTGTGCGTGCGTGTGTAGAGGGCGATTTGCATAATTGACGAAATTGCGCGAATTCCTCGGATGAATTATTTATCGGGAGAAAAAGCAGCCGTTAATTAAATTAGGCTTCCTCTATGCATACGCGTGTGTGTGTGTATGTGCGCGCGCGCCTGCGGCGCGATAATCCATCCCGGCGACTCTGTGCACAGAGAGTACCGAGACTGAGATGTGTATACATATATATTATACGTGTATTATACGCGCGCGCGGAGAATAAAACGAGAGAGAGAGAAAAAAAGGAGTATACTCGCATAGGCGCGAGGAAGTAGGACACGAGGCGGACGGAGGGCCGGAAAATATATTCTAAAGGCGCATAAATTTTCAAACAATTTCGCGCTCGCGCCTCCCACTCGACGCGCGCTTATTTAAAAAGCGATGAAGCTCGTATAATGGTTCTTTAACGGCTCGGCACTACTATATACATACGCTCTCTCCCTCGACTGACGTGCCCAAGTCCATGTTTTTCGAAGTATTGGACCCATCTCGTGCGGCTTCTCTCATACATACACACAAACACGTGCGTGTGCAAGTATATATTTATTTATATAGATATATACGTCCAGTGTAGAGCCGCAGCTTTAGAGAGTCGAGAATTAGGTGCTTTCGCGCGCATGTGCTCTCCGGCGCGAATGTCCCGTTAGTCCGGAGCATATATCGTAAATGTGTAGACGCATATAGTTGTAAATACATACATATGCAGGTCTGTATAGAGTAGGATCGGTGCGGACTACGGTATACATATATATATATATATGCCGTATATACACATAGTCGCGCGCCAAACTTCCAAACGTCTAATAACGATCGTAAAAGCTCACGGGTGGCCGACGTTACCGATCGACTCTGTTTTACGGGTGAAAAAGAAACGAGAACGCCCTCCTGCCCCCCCCCTCCCTCTCACCCTCTTCCTCGTCTATGATATACGTCGATCGGACTTCCAAGGCTCTATACTATCCTATATATATTGTGTATACGGTAAGACAGAGGCTCGCGAGGGGTTTGCCGGGCATTACGTGTATACACGTGTACAATATATACGTATGTATACACTCGTGGCTACAGGTTGCGAGAGGCGCTCGTAAGAACGTCGCTCGCGCTGCGGATACTTAGGCGATTATCCAGCTGAATATGCTCGTGACGTTCTCGACGTTCATTGCGCGCACCGTTCTGTGCGAATTTTTTTTTTCCAGGCGCTTTTCTATGCTTTGACTCTCTGCATACACACGTATACATTTATTATCGCAGACCGAGTGTTATATATGGTCGCTCCTAACAAAGACTATATAGCACAGTTCAAAAAGATCGATTTTCAATGGTTAATATTAAAGAGCGTTAAAATAAATTTAAACTACTACAAAGTGATAAATATCATGTGCGTTGGACGAAAGTACAAGTTTATGTAAGTCCAGATAAGTTCATATTATTCGCACACGCTCGATGTAGCATTGAATTTAGGCTTATTCTGAAGTGTGCGTTAGGAATCGTATACATGTATATACGAGCGAAGATTCGAGGGGAGCCCGCCGAGAACGAAGCTTCGAGGAATTCGCGCGTCTCTCGAAAATTTATTCGAGTATAATCCAGCCTTGTGTATAAATAATTCCCCCGCGAATAATTCTTATATTTATCATCCGCTGCCCTGCACTTTTTGCGTATATATATATACGTTGTATATGCGCACGGAAGAAGAAAATTCTGAATGTGTACATATATATATATATATATATATATATTGCGATATAAAATGCGTATACGGAAACGCGCAGGTTTATGCAAATGCAAAATGATTCAAAGCGCCGGTGCGCGCGCGACTGTAAGTCACGCGTCTTGGAAGAGGGGGGGGGGGAGGGATGGAAGAGAAAAAAAAAATTTGGATTCGAATCCGCGGCGCGCAATCATTGGAGATCATCGCCGTGGATAGCGCTGATTTTTCTATCGCGGAACCTTAATCACGAGCTTTGCATATAAGTGCTACACACGAGTCATATATCTACACCTGAGCGCAGAAAAGTAGCAGCGGCTTGATTAATGCGACTCCGCGCTCGCGTACCGCGTATAGTAGTGCGCGGGATAAAATAATTCATCAAAGTTCGCGCGCGCCTCGCATTCGATATTTTGCCGAGTTAACGGGGAAAATTTTATTTTGCGCGGCGTTTGAACAAACATTAATTTTAATAGATTTGTCATGTGGCTGTAGCTGTATATATATATATATGTAAGAGTTAGACGCGATGAGTAATACGCTAGATGGCTGTTTGTGTACGCGTATTTTCAAATTGCACCGACAAATGTTTCAATGAATGCTATAAGCTTTCGTCTTGCTTGTATTCTCTCAGAAAAAGTTAGACTTTATCAAGTAATCAATTAAGTTAAAATTAATTTTAGAGACTCACCATAAACTCTACAAGTATATAATATAAGCTTAGTCTTTCAACGTTTCGTGTACATCTTGTGAATCATTTACAACTACTCATTTAAGCTGAAAATCATCTCAAGTATTCTATTTTCTCAAACGTCCAGATTGAGTGACGAGAATACAATTTAATTTAAAAAAAAAGTTCTGCTATTGAATACAACTGAAAACACTTACATATTAGACATGAAAATACTATGACTGGATATTGAAAGTAAAACTAATCTTATTATAGATTCCTCTTTAAAAAAAATGATGGCCTTTGTTGTGAAGCATTTAATAGTACATGAATCTGATCGGTTACTAAGTAAACATAATTATGGTTACCATGATTCATAGTTCATGACTGATACATTAAGCTCCGAACGTAACACAAATCGTGTACTTCGCGACCTTGTAAAATACAATATATGATTTTTAATCGCATCAATTCATACGCATAGATGCTCGATTCAAAACGTCGACATTGACTCACACGAATTTTGGCTCTCAGAAAACGCATTTCTAAAATCACCATATCGTCGCTTCCAACGAAGACTAACACATATCAAATAGCTGCGAATAATACAAACTGATCTTGACTTACATAAATTTGTATACTTTCAACCACATACATAATACTCATCACGTTTTATTAGCTTAAATTTACTCTAACACTCTAAAATTAAGAATCGAAAATCGACCTTTTTTGAACTGCGCTCGTTTTCACTGGAAGCGACGATACGTATGTATCCACAAAATTTTTTTACAGCCACTAAACCTTCCTCGTGTGGGAAAAGCCGTTGGGCATACCACAACAGTCGTCGATTCGGATTCAGCGAAATTCCCGATGCGAAGCGAAAGCAAAAGAGAGGAAAGTACATCGACGCGGACAGCTCCGATACACTACTACAGTCGATGATGAGGCGAGGGCGTATTCCAGTCTCGTCGCTAAAGACGCGTCGATCGGTCGGCGCGCGAGATTCAAATGAGCGGGTAATTTAAATGAGTGCACGGCTGTACGGACAGCCGACTTACCCAGAAGAGGAAGATTCTCTTGGCAAAGGAGCCAAGGAAGACACCGGCGTGTAAAAGGGCATGTATATGTATATATAGATACGATTGAGGCAATGCCTTCACGGCTCGCCGCGGAACCGCTACCGTTCGCGACTCTTGTGTGTATATTTGTATTTTCCCGGTGTCCTGAGCCACGAGCTTTTATTCGCTTGGTTCTCGCAACTGTATATACAGTCTTGGGGTTTGTGTACTGGGATATACGTCCTGGAACGGTCGTGTGGTTTCTTAATTGGTTTTTGGAATTGGAAGGAGATGGTATACATCTGCAACAATTCACTTATTAAAAGTGTATAATACGATGAGTAATTTCTTAGAAACTTTTACTGATTGTATGCGGGAAACGCTAATTAGTGCGTTTTAGTGGAACATATATATTCATTTAGTCGAACAGTATATGACAAAATGAATTCTTGGAGACAGTGAATATCCAATTATTTAATAACAAAAGTCGATAACTGGTTCGTTTCAGAAAACACTGTCAAACGTGTTCAACATTCGCTAAGTCAATATCGAGCATATTGAAGAAGACGAAATCGAGGACGAAATCTGAGCACAAAATAAAATACTTTAGATCAATGCTCATCGATACTTATACTGTTGTACAATTTTTTTAGTTATACAATTGCATACCGTTTCACTTATCTTAAATCGTAAATTTTATACTAAAATTCATTTTCATCGATTTTTAAGTTGGAATTGAAGCGAAATTCAGAAAAATCTCAAGAACACTTTTCGTCTTAGAATTTTTTTTACTGTTTAAATATATTTTTTTCACATAGGAAATCCAATTTTTTGGCTTTGACAAGTGACATTCTGACATTTTTCAAGTGATCTTAAACTTTCATTCACGTATTGGGACATGTCCAGATACTTTTGTATTGAAAAACAAACTATCTTTACATATTTTTTTATCTCAGTCCGTAGAATCGAACCTTGATAATTTTGAATTTAAATCTCTAAATTGCATATAAAACTTCTGAAATGTACACATATCATATTAGAAGTATTTTTCGTATAGAAACTAGATAAGATTTCCTTGCAAAAGTATTGCATGCATTTTCGACGAAAAACACTTCCCCCAGAAGCTATGATTTTTTGAAAATTTGCAAAAAATGCCAAGAATCCCGAGTTAGTCAATTTCGACCCTCAGCAGTTCGAAGGGGCACGATGGAAAAAATCTAAAAAAATTTGGGGAGTTGTATTTCTCCGAGTAGAAGAGATTTAGGATAATTTAAATAAAAAAAGTTTTAGCCGGTCGATCTCACAGAGAATCACCCATATACATAGACTCCAGTGTTCCGGCATCTCAACACTGAGAAAACAGTTCTATGAAAGATTACAATACAGACTATAACAATTACTATATATACTTTCGAGTAACGCAGCCATATAGCCTCAAAACCATAAAAATTACTATACTGAAAGATAAAATTTACGCCTTAGTCTAGTAAATTCTATTAGAACTCCAGTAAATTTAATTGAAAATCTAAGAATATTTTTAGTTTTTCCACTATACATAACTACGTTACTCGACTATATAGTAAAAATTAATAGACCTGTTTTCTCAGTGAAGTAGCCGTAATATACCATCTGCGTAAAAAATAGTGCACGGCAGAGAGCTGCGCAGGCCGTATACAATATATACACCGCAGATACGCGTATACATTCCGGAGACAAGGAGGAGCTATACGTATAGCATCGCGAATATGTGACTGCGGGTGCATTGGCGCCAGCGCCACGTCGGGAACTCGCGGAGCCTTTGAAAATTTACGAGTCGCGCAGCGGCAACGCTCTTCTCTCTCTTTCTTTCTCCTCTCTAGGTACAATCTATAGATATACACGTCTGGCTAGAAACGAACTGTACACTCCCATGGACGGCATTGCTCACGCTCCTCTCGAAGCTATATATATATATTATACATTACACAATACGTGTACACAGTGAGAGGAAGTCTAGGTAAGCGCAGAGTGTGCACTTGAACTTGAGCTTTCGAGCGTGCGCACTGCGTGAAACTTGCGTTGCGTAATATTCGCTATATATATATATCGAGAAAGCGAGAAAGAGACTGGTTTTGCACGGCGCTATATATACCGCGGCTTTACGACACTTTTAAGGAAGGGTGTAAATTTAACCGGCGACGAATGATTTCTAGCTTTCCGCCTTGTTTGTTGGCTTCGCGCGCGAGCGTCGACAGGTGTGTCATCCGCGGACGGAGGGAAGTTGCCGTTTCGTCTGAGTGTGGAGTTGAAAGGCATACGGGACTGCGTCGTCGAACTGCGGATTCTCTGCGTGGGCTGACTTAACTTGTGGTATAAAATGAGGAAATAAATATTTACGCGCGGGTTATCGGGAAGGTGTACTTCGTTGTTGGAGTACAGGTTATTTTGACAGATTTGGAAACTTAATGATGAGTATTCAGAATTTTTGTCGGATTTAAAGTGACGAAAGCCAAGCGAGTATACAGCGTAGAATGAACGAGATATCGATGAATGAAAAATTGAATAGTTTTTTTTTCCTGAAAATTGTATTTGCATCGTTATAAAGTATCATTGAGTATTTCGAATAACGAAATCTAGCACGACCAAAAATTTCGATTCTTCGATTGATCAAAAATTTTCTGATGTACACCGACAATTACTTCAGAATATCATTTCTCTTATTTTCACTTTTTTATTGCTCTATTTTATACTAGCAGCATTGAAACGATCCCTTTCCCATCTTCCAACACTTCCAAACCAAATTTACTTTTATTCGAACTATCTCCATACCGTCTTATCTTGGGCTCCCAATAGGAAGCACTGAAATTCACACGCGGAAATGCAATCCTGCGGAGTTTTTCTTCCATCCTTTACTTCTCGCGATTCTCTCGAGGGAAACCAAAAAAAAAAGGAAAAATCACCCATCTGCAGTAGGACCAGCCGACAAAAGACCACAGACGAGAAACTTTCATATAAAGTCAGCTGCGGTCATTAATGGACTTGCGCTGCCGCTGCACCGCATAGAAGCGCAATAGATTGCAACGCGCGCGACGATCGAAGGGGATCGTTGTCCTCGGCACTGCTGCTGCTGCTGCTGCTTCTTCTCGGAAGTGACTATGAGAGAGAGAGAGAGAGTCCATCGAGCCAGACATTTATGGTCGCGCCTCGCCGCTGCAGTTACAAGGTGTGAAAGTCACATCGTATCGATAATCAAACGACACCGGAGGGCTATATAGTCGAGCTTGCTCTCTCGAGCTATGCGCGCGTATATATGTATACATACACACTGCGAGAGTGAGAGAGAGAGAGAGAGAGAATAGAACGAAGAAGCTATTCTATCGCGTCTCCGAACGAATTGACCACTTGGCCATACCGCAAACAAATAGTTGCGTAGGATATAGCTTGGGTATACGTATACGAGCGGTGCGAGAAATAAACTTTTTCGTATAGGTATAACATCGTTTTTATCGATGTTGGTGTATAGATCTTGTTGTATAATAGTTAATTTTTTTTTGGAAATTTTAAGTTTCTTTCGAGGGACGAGCCGAACGAAGTTTCGAAACGAAGATCTGACATTTCTTTCGTGTTAACATTCCACGCGTTCAGATATTATTTAATTAAACTTACAAGTGAAAATTGTGGTAAGTGGTCGAACTTAATTTTTATTGCGTGCATTTATTAATATTATTATTGTTGAAGTCAGAAAGAGAGACATGGACAAGCAGGCCGTATCAGTTAATTAATCTGATCGATAAAGTATGAAGTGAGAATCCCTAATAATCTTCATCCGAGCTATGCGTGAGACCGTAAAATAATTCAGCAAGCTCAGAGCTTCAATCGCAGAGCGATCACCATTTAGAGACTCTCAGATTAAAATTAAATTCTAAACTGAGCAACTGAAGAACTGCAAATTTCAAGCGTTATTCAATTTTTTAATTGTTTATCATTACAGTGTATCATCAAGTTGTCACTTTGCGCTCCACCGAGAATTTTCCGTTGTTAGGATTACCGTTCTCGACGTTATTCACACTAAAATACTTATGTGTCTTCCAGCAAGGATATTTACATCTTGCAGTCGACAAGAGGAGAAAAGAGAAAAAAAAGCCATTCCGTAGTCGGAAAAAAATGTTCGAACCGTCTCTACCTTGAGGAACGATAGAACCTTACGACTGCGCGGACGAAGCAATCTATAAAACGATTTTCGTATAATTACTTTTCGAATTCGCTAAGAGCCGAGGAATGAGAAGGAGAGGGTGGAGGGAGAGGAGGAGGCGTAAGTAAACGAGTGTCGCGCCGACTGATTTATCACTGATAGCGCATCGCGGAAAATCTGAGTCATCGAATCGAAGCGCTGCCGCGCGGTAGCCGATCAAACCTGTCGAAAGTCACGTTGAACGTCGAGATACGTCGATTGAGATGTATATATATATTCGATGTGTATAAATATAGATGACAAGAGTCGGCGGCGCCTATACAACTCCTACCTTCAATTATTGTATATCGCATCGAAACGAGTTTACGTTAAGCTCTGTCTGAGACGCGCCAATTCAAATATCCCGCTCTACACGTGTATCTATATATATATAACCTCCATCTTATATATATATATTAAGCTACGGAAATAGCGCGTATATCTGAACTTCACTTTCCTCCCCGCGTCTGCGTATTGACGATGGAAATTAATGCAGAAGCGATTAACTGGCTTTGATGTAATTGCCGCTGCATTACACAAGATTGATTACCGCATTATGTATTGAATTGCCACGTATATGTGTATATTCGAGTGTATATTTGTTCGTTCAGTGGCAAAATGCGCTATCTCCGCGAACGAGCGTTACATGAACGCGCGTATGACTCAATTATATACGCGCAGTTGCAAAAGTATGACAAATTACCGTAATAGCTTCTCGCCTCGCTCTCGTCCCCCCCCCCCCTCCCCCCCCTTTCTCCCTGTTGAGAACGTTTTATCGGAAGACATTCGCAGTGCTGAATCATTGTTAACTTAATCTCCGTGCAAAAGTGGCGGAAAAATGAATTAAGGGCGTTGAGGTGGACAGGTTAATTCTTGGAAAAGTGTGGCAGAAAAATAAATTGTAAGGTCGTACGTAATTGAGTTTAGGTTAATTGTTGGAAAAGGAAACTTTTTGTTGCAAGACCTTTGCCGTATAAATTGAATCGATTAATAAATCACCAGAGATTTTAGTACTAAAGTGCTCTACTTGTGCTTTAATACAAGGCGTAAGGAATCGATTAAGCGTCAGAAAAACCATTTTACATTATGGATAAGGTTTAAGCGTTATAACCATAGAATTAGTCACAAACTTAATTCCAAATTTTAAAAACATTCGAATTCGAACGTCTCCTACAGCGAGAATATTTAAGTTAAAAAAAAGGTCCCAAATGACAATCAAAATCGACAAGTTCTGCAGCTACATGTCCTTTCGCATTGCTAAGTATTTTTTTCTAATCCACCATTGAGTTTTAATGCACGTCGTCTCGCGAACATCGCTTTTCGATGCACGTGTTGCGATGTACATGCGGTGAAACAATGCCTCGTTCTGTTACTGCACATTAGACTAATGTTTCATTGTATGCGCAGCACTTGCTCGGCAAATAACGCATGAACTCGAATCTCCGTGTAGCACCCAATCTTTCGACAATAGCGTCTCTCGGCATATCGCTTTCCATTAAGGTTCGAAAAATTCCCTAATACCGCTCGTTACGTATCGAAAATACCATTAAGCTATAACGTCTCACCAATAGGTTTTTTATTGTCACACAATTGCGTATTATTTTTTATTTATTGTTTTGACTGGTGAACTGCTTCCCTGATTTTTCGTTTCGAAATTTCAACTATTCGCAATAATAGCAATTTTTTAAAAAGCGCACTATAACGAACGGGCAGCGTGACGCAAAATAAAATTTCAGCAAAAAACAAAGAGACTGCGCTATTTTGCGAAGGCGCGAGACATAGATTCGCAGAGAATCGCGTAGATATCAATTGCCGAAATCGGCAAACGGTATTTTTCCCTTCCCCTCTCTCTCTCTCTCTCTCTCTCTCTCTTTCTCGGCGGCGGCGGCGGCAAAAGCGAAAACGAAAAGTCGCCGCGAGGCGAGATTTTCACATGCGCGCAGCAAAACGAAAAAAGCAATCCCTTTGCGCCGACGACGACGACGACGACGCAAAAGGATGGCTTCCTGCAAAGATAGAATCTGCGCGCGCCGAGCCGTTGCCGGCGTCATTGCGCGCGCGCGCGGCTCTCTCGCGTCCTTTAAAGCGACGAGGTCGCGACTTGAGTAACGCGCGCGTACTTATATATATATAATATATATATATGTGTGTGTGCAGTGTGCGCATCCCACCTATTAAACGCCTGCGATCCGGCGAATTCATCGGGAATTTATCGGCGCGTCTCTATCATCTCTCTCGCACTCGCTGTTCTTCGCGCGGATTACTTTGTGCAACCGCAATTTCCGCAATGCGCAATAAGCGTATAAGCATAGTCGACTCTCGCTTCTGTTGTCGGTCGACCGAGCGAGATTCGATTTTTCTAGAGATGTGCGACTCTCTGCAGGATATTGCTTGATTTGTCTCTGGGTAGACGAGAATTTCACCCCTTGCGCTCATTTTTTACTGAAAAATTCGAAAAATTTTTTTTGCTTTAACAAGCAACGCTTTTACATTACCTCCGTAACTTATTCTCGATTTACTCTCATTGAAACAACGAGATTTTTTGCTCTATACGGCTTCGTCGTCTCCATTCTCCCATTAAAAAATCAGACTCTCCGAGTTTCATTATCCATCGGAGCGAAGGGACGGCAACACGAAACCAAAATGAAAGAAAAAAGGAACGCCAAACGAAACAAGCGCTCGGAAGTCTCTCTCTCTCTCTCTCTCTCTAGCTAGACAAGAATGCCCGAGGAAAAGTGAGCCATAACTTTCCCTCCGCGCATCCGTATATAATTATCGAGCCGCAAAAACCCGGCCGAGCTAATCCGGCGCGTTCAAACGCATTTCTATATATAGCACCACCTGTACAGTGTACATCCAATATACATATACACGTGCCCTGTAAACGCATTCAGTACATAAATATATATATACACACGCGCGCGCTCGCGGTTGCGTAAGCGGCGGCGGCAGCAGCGCGTGCGTGGGATCATCGGCGTTACGGCGCGACACGAAGGAGGATAAAGAAGAGCGCTAGAGCGCGCCGGGGGCGCGAAAGAGGCGCGCGCGCGTATGCGAAACGCGAAGTGGATTCGTATTGCGCGCGTCGTAACTGCTAATTCGCCCGTGTTTCTGTATATGTATCTATACACAGGTATAGGTGTACATACGCGAGAGTATATCGAGAGTCGAGTGTGTGTACATACCTACATACATGTAGATACGCGCGGACAGGGGAGAAGGAGAGAAAGAGAGAAATAAAATAGGAAATCAGAAAAGAAGAAAGAGCCTACTCCCACGCGACAATGTGCTCGCGCGCGACTCCGGCGAACTCTCTTCCTTGGAACATGCCTCTGGCCCGCAGCCAACAGTCTCTCTCTCTCTCTTTCTCTCTCTCTCTCTCTCTTGGCAACACGAGCAATGACCCTGATCTTGAACTCGTCTGCAGCGCGAGCAAAGGAGCGAGAGAGAGAGAGAGAGGCGCGCATTTGACGCCTTCTTATGTAGCGAGTGTAAGGCTCTCTCGCTCTGTATATATATGTATATATATACACGTATATGCCTCGCTATTATACGGGAAACGCGGTTCTCTCTCAAGCGCGCGCACACACGCCGGGCTTATCTTTTCGTCCTGGTTTTACTCGTTGTATAGTTATGTTTCCTTAGTGAACGCGACGAGAGAAGGATTCCCCGAAGTTTTAGCCGCGCGAGACGGTATTGAGAGTCAACTGTATATATGTATACGTACATTATTATCGTCGTGTACGCGTCCGTTTCATATTTTCTTTATCCTCGCCGATGAAAATCGCGAAAATTCTTCGCTCTTTACGCAGAGCCTTCTAACAGGGCCAATTAACGATGCAGCGCGGAGAGGGAGAGCTATGTGTATATATATACACAGACGTTTTCCTTGGCGAAATTATTCAAGAGCCGCGTGGAACCAATCGCTATATGTATGTATATATATACGTAGAGAGAAAGAGAGAAGAGAGAGTTATCGATAATGAATGAAACAATTTCCCCAGAGATTCTCCTTACCCGCGCGGCGTTCGAGCCAACTTCCTATATATGTGTATATATATCGGCGGAATAACAAACGCGCGCGCGCGTAGAGATCGAAGTTTCAAGCGGCAGCGACGGCGGCAGCGCTAATGTATTATATAGAGATTCGCTTATAACGAAGAAACTTTCCTGATTAAACCGGCTGAATTATTGATTGTTGCGTCCTTGTAACTTTGGGAGCCGCAGAGAAGAAGTGCGCTATGAAGATATAAGCATATCCGATCGCGCGGAGTCTGCAGCGCATTAACACCCCCGGAGTGTGTATGGCTGTAATTACGTGTTTACAGTTTGCGCGCACTGGAGAATTTCGATTTAAAGCTGTTTTATCGGTCGGGAGAAGTAGTGTGCCGTAATTGGTGAAAAAGGTTCTATTTTAATGGGGGTACAGGAAATATTTTTGTCCTCGATGTGAATTGCAAAATGGTATGGGTTTACTATTTTTTCAATTCATTAAAAAATAATAGATATACATGCTTCGAGCCAAAAATTTTGCCACTTTGTTAAACTAAAGCCGACGTTTCAAGGCTAAAACAAATATCCGTATACTAAAAACTGTGACAAAATAGCTCATCAGAGGTAGAGACAAAAAGACTACTATTTCGTTTTAGCCTTGAAAAGGGAAGCATGTGCCTTTCGAAACGTTGGCTTTACTTTAATAAAATGTTATATAAAATTTTTAGCTCGCAAGGTGCATCTATTATTTTTTATTGAATCAAGCCTCGATCGAGCGATTTAGCCAATATCGCATTTTTTTTTTAGTGTTAAAGTAAAAATACAAGCGCCAGGCCGATCATTTCAATATTTTTCAAATTTCCCGCCAATCCAAGCGTACTACGCTATCATCTCTTACACAGGCCTAGACGCCTGTTCGTATAATACGAGTCAATCACGTAGTCAATCCGTCTCACTTGGCTACACGACATCCGGTCATTACATTTTTACGGCGGGAATATGCAAAATTACTAATGTAATCAAGTGTACGCCGAACCTACATGCATAATACGCTCTGGTACAGCTCTGATAATTAATAATTATTATTTACTGTGCGCGTCGACGTGAGAAAGAAGCCGACAGAAACAAACCAACTAAATACACCCCTATTCGTTATAGAGAAAATCCTCTCGCGCCGCTCACACTGTCCGTCCCTCGCGCCACATCGTCCGTGTTGGCGATTCTACTTCTTATTTGTGACAGTGGCTAACATCCCCCCACATAGCCGATCCCCAGCGACAGCGGCAGCAATCGCTATTCTCGGAATTAGATAAGTCCCTTTATATTGGCGATCGGATCACTCCTCTGTTAGCAGGTATATACACACACAGCGAGGCTCGGGCTCAGTAGCAACGGCCGCTCGTGAGAGTCGCTGTTGCTGACGGAGTCCTGGAACGCCGTACAACGCGAACACACATCGCTGCGGACGCTAGTGCGCGCGCACCAAGTTCAAGGTTAAAAGTAGCGAGGCAATTCTCGCGCACTACAGCGAGAGAGAGAGAGAGGAGCCTTTTCCGCGCGTGAGATTTCCCTTCCCGCGGTGTGGACCAATTTAAAATCGATTAGGCAGCCGCGCGCATGCGCATCGAAAATTCGCGGGAGATTTAAAAGAGCGTCTTTTATCTCAGACGTGTATATTACGCGCAAACTCGATATTGCGCGCGCGGCTGTGTAATCGCAGCCGTTTGCTAGGAAAATCATCAACGTCGAAGCAATCATCTACGGGCCTGTCGCGCTTATGCGGCCGGTGCGTATATGTATATACGTGTGTGTGTGTGTGTGTATACGCTGTATACAGCGCTCGGGGAAAAAACTTAATAGAATCGGATTTTTATAGTCGTGAGTTAATTAAAGCGCGGCGCCAGCCGCGCGCGCGCGACTGCCCATGGGACCGAACTACCTTAAATAAATTCTAATTATATTCGTATAGATTATGAGCGTCACGCAGTATATATCAGAAGCTCGTACGTCGACTTGTATATAGGTACTACACGGACATACACACAGGTGTACACACACGCAGACAGGTGAGCAGAGCGGGGATTAAGAAATATACCTCGAGAGAGTGCCCGCAGAGCTAAATGTAGCTTTACAAGATTGCACGGTATATATGTGCGCGTGTATATATATGTATAAGCTATAGAAAACGAGTCCCGAAGTGTTTGCAGAGAAAATATAACGGGAGTCGGGAATTTTTTTTTTTTTTTTTCAAGCGCCTATATTATCATACAGTTATAGCTCGGCTGCTTGGCGCGAATTTCAGTATACGGGAAAATACCGAAATTCAGCGCGGATGCGCGTGTTTGGATTTCGAAAAAAAACGGTTTTTGGTCTGTTTACGCGGGGGGAGTGGTCCCGAAAGAAGAAAAAATAGTATCCGCAGAAACGAAGGAGCCCCGTCGATTTTCTGTTCTCGGTGTGCGCGAGACAAAGAAATTTGAGCAAACCTAATATCCCGAAAATTAAATATTAAATATTAAATAAATATTAAATTATTGATTTAATGGGTGTTACCAATACTTATTTATATGCTTATAAATAAAATGTATTGATATTAATTAATATCGACAATAAATTAGACAGATTAATTCGTCTTTTTTTTGACGAAATCAAACATTTTTTTCTTTTTTCTTTCAAAGGCTCAATTCAGTTAATTTACACCTCGTCATCGAGCACGCTATAGATACACTTTCAAAAAATCATTAAAAATTAATGCACGATTAATACAATTAATCTAACTGGCCCATCGCGCAACGTGAATATCATCCTAGTTATATTGCCCGGGGGCTGATAACACGCCGTGCAAATGAGCCACTTAAGTCTCATCTATCGTAATAAACTGTGAATCGATATCGGTTATAAACATATATATTAACGCATGATAAAATGTAGTTTATAACGGATTGAGAAGTAACGTATACAAGATATGCAACTTCAAATGAAAGGTATATAAATACGTTAAGAAGGGGATTTTTCATTATTTTCTAAGGAAATCACCATCGTCAGCTATTGGAGATCTTTTATCTTGCAGTGTATTATTAAATTTTCTTCAACTTGTCGAACCACTTGTCCAAATAAATTTTTTTCATTTTTCCATGCACGCACCTACGCACGAGTTGGCCGACGTACGAACGCGTCTGCGTAATACTCGGTGCTCGTACCGACGAAATCGCTTTCTCCACAGACGATTCCCTGGGGTGACGTTGCGCTGGTACACCCCAAATTGTGCTGTGTAACGGTCCACCGTCACAGTCCAACTTCAACTCAGGCCGTCGCGTCGAGTCGAAATCGTTCGGTATAAAAACAAAAAACGATTCAAAAAAATTTCGCGCAAAGTTTCGCGCAGCAGTACTCGCGAGATTAAAGCCGAGGATACAGCGACTGACAATCCAGATTGACGGTACATTTTTGGAGATTGATCTGCGATAACATTTTTCATGCAAGCATGAAGGGTTATTATATTTATATTCTCTTGTATGGAATTCCAGTCTGTATAAAAAATCGTTTTTATTTAGCCGATAATGCGTAAAGCGATGAAGAATTAATAAGAGATAAGACACACCTGAAGCGAAGACTTTGTATATATACGTTGAAACACAGTCACGTCGATAGAAAATACAATCTAATGACTATAAGTATAGCAGTCCTTCGTTATCTCGATGGTATAACCGTATCGAATCGTTCGATCTCAGATAAATCTATTGTATCCTTTCTACTTTAATTGCTCGGTGTGAGGTTTCTTAATCTCCGTGCAATACGATAAATTTGATAAAACCGTTTTTGCAAGTGAATAACAAGCAGAGATAGCAGTAATTAGCTTCAGAAGAAAAACCTATCACTCTAAATAACTCGACTATCCCACTGTCGTTTATCAAAGTCAAGACTCGGTCGAAAAATCATCCCCAAATCTTCGATCATCCAAACTCCCTTTTTTTTAAACCAAATAATCAAAGACAAATCTCAACACTGCAACAATGAACCGACATTCCCCGCACTATCCCCAGCGAAATCCACCTGGAAACCGGGCAGCATCCGCTCGGCCGAGACCTTACACACCAGTTGCAAATAACTTAGCATTAATTAAGCGTTAACCTTAAAGGAAAAGAAGTAACAAAGTCCTCTCGACTACCCCGGCGGTTCAACAATTCCTTCGCAGAAGTCAAACTGGTTCGGCCGTCTCTTTGAAATCGTAGCAGCAGCAGCAGCAGCAGCGCACGTTTGAAGACGTTCTCGTTTGGCTCCTCTCTCGACGAGTGTGTTGCTGCTGCTGCTGTTCCTGCACCTAACGGTTTACGGCAAGCTCCGGCAAGAAAGAGCGCGCGGTTTCGAAAAAAAAGCGCCAACTCCTGCCTCCTCCCGCTAACTCTCTCTCTCTCTCTCTCTCTCTCTCTCTCTCTCTCTCGCTCACACGTGAGAGAGAGAGAGAGAGAGAGAGAAGGCTGTGCAAGCGAGGCCGACCTTTCTGCACGAGCTGCACCTTGCCTCGTGTACCTCGCCTAACCTCGCGCGCTCTCCTTCGCGCATCTCGTTTGCTACTCTCTCTCTCTCTCTCGGCTTCCAGTGCCTGCTCTATCCCTTACACTCGCCTCCGCGCTGACGCTGCGCATATATAGAAGAGAAAACCTGTAGGTGAGCGCGAGAGGGGCCAATCGAAGGAAGGTGGCAAGAAGGACCTGTGTGTATGCGTGTGTGGGTATATGCGCACGAGCCGCGGGAAACGCATGGGAGAGAGGATGTGCGGCTTGGGCTTCTTGGGTGTATAACGGGGTCGTATGTGTCAACGAGCTCTCAGAGCTGCGCTCAGCACAGTAGCGGCCGAATGCGAACGCCTTAATATCTAATATGTATAGCGTGTGATACACTACGCGAGATGCGTATGCTTATACTGGTTTAGGCGCGTGACCGGTTCTCCTAGAAAAATGCACTTTTCGGGGAGTTAGGAAATCGAAAATTTTTTTTTAATAGTAGAGATTTCGGATCGATCGGGCTTTCTTCTGTAAGCTGAAAGTCAAGAGTGTAGAGGAACATACGGGAAACATGGAAGATGGGGGTGTATATACGGAGAAAAAAAGAGAATCGGCTATATTCGGATTTTTATTTACTTCCTTTTTTTAAACGAACGTAACTTTTGATCGGAGCATCGAATCTGGGAAAATTAAAGCTCTTTTGTTGTATTTTATTGTGGTGCAAATTAAAATTTTATTTGTGCCTCGAGAGCATTCGTAGTTATTATGCCAGTATTTTCACGCATTAATTTTTTGTAAAAAAAAGTGGTTATTATTCCAGTAGTTCGACGTATTACTTTTTTGTAAAGAAAAGTTGTTATTATGCCAGTATTTTGACATATTAAGTTTTTGTAAAAAAAAAAGTAAAATGACTCAGAAATATGGTTACTAGTAGCTTTTCCCATGTTCATCTGCACTTTTGTCTACCTTTTGACTTACAGAAGAAAGTCTGGTCGGTCCGAAACCTCTAGCTTCAAAAAAAAAAAATTTCGATTTCTGGACCCCCGAAAAGTGCATTTTTCTATATAATAAGAGAATTGGCCATATATACGTGCGAGAGGCTCTAAAGTAGGCCGATTCCAGAGTTTTTCCCTCTGCTATATTTATAGACACGCCTCTTGCCCGGTCAACGCGCTCGTCCCCTCGTTCTACGATAATTTTTACGTTCCCCCCCCCCCCCTCCCCCCTTTCGACGACGTATATGGTACGTCTATGAGCCGCTGATTAGCATACAAATGCAGACTCGCGCGCGCGCACGCGCCAGGCGAAAGTGAAATAAAGATGTTCCCGAGAAAATTGCATATTTTTGGCCTTCGCGCGTTATCGCCGCGGCGGAGTTGGGAAACCTTCTTCTTCTTCTTCTTGTCGACCTCTCTGCTATTATAATACCTGGTGCAGCTGTGCTGCCGACGTTTTACGACGACAGTTGCAATTTTTTCTGAATTTTTTTTTTGTTTTCGAATTGTTCAAACGAAAAGAAAACCCGCCGCGCGGAGGGATCGCACACACTTTGCGGGGGGGGGGGAGGGGGTTGTTTTGCGGCAATGAACAAGAGCGTGCGGCAACTTTTTTTTCCTTTTTATTGAATATACATAATAATCAAAGTGGTAACACTATGCTGGCGATATTCACTGATCTTTCTGATGACGAAGGTGCATGCGCTGCGCGCAAACCTTTAATTTCTGTTCGCAGGGCCGTTTACGCACGGATAAAAAGTCTCCTTTCCCGAGGTAAAATACAAATAAAGTGCGTATATAATGTGTTTTTTTTTCACCTTTTTCTTGTTTTTGTTAAATATGCGTATGTACTTGTTTATACATGTATAATATAATGCGTATCAATTTGCTTCCTTCATTTTACAGGTATATATAATGCAAAAACGCTCTCGATTCAAATCTGTGAAAAAGTTTGTCATGGAAGAGGCAATATACTCTTGCGTGTATCTGCGATATTTTTTTTTTTCGTGTTTTACACCGTGTTGAAAAGTGCTCCTTCAGATCATTCGCACTTATTACAATGCGTCGCTTATGTAGTGAGTCATTATTGTTATACAGTTAATAAAAAGTCCTTCGGCAGAAGATCATATATAGATTCGTATTGACAGATCTCCGTTAGAGCAACAATGACTCTCGTTATATTTGTAGAAGCCTTTGACGAATTGCGTCACCGACTTCCACTGTCTACGTTTTTTCTCTACAAATCTACAGATTTTTGAATCTATATTCAAAAATTAATAATTCGTTAATGAAGAAATAAAATCACTTCGCTTGGTCATTCGTCGAATCTGCGAGAAAAACTTAATGACAACGCTAGCGTGATGAACTACAATGTTTATCTACGTCAAACAATACCTCTAGAATTCAGCGGTAAAATTGAGCAAAAGACGGGAAATTGTCATTGTTTATAATTTTCGTTTTGTTTCCTATAAAACTTTACTCTGGCTCTTACTTGTGCACTCTATTTGCATCACTCGCAAGCAGAAATGTACACGCGGATAATTGAAATGGCTATAAAATTTTGAAAAAACATAGATTTTTCATTTGTTTTTTATGAGTCAATACTTATCTTTCAAATCAAATAGGAACTGCCAAGCACTTAGTCTGCCGTATTATTTAATGTATTTTGCTTTTCGCTCATTACCTCAATGTATTAATGAAATTCAGTTTTTTGTTTTTTGATATTTCAAGATTCCAGAAAAATACAAAAAAAAACAAACAAACGATAAATAATTTTGTTTTATAAAAGTACAAAAATATTTGTCGATTTTAATTATAAAACTTATTTTATTTAAAAAATTTTAAATTACACCGATATAGATGAATTTGTAACTTTTATCGTAAAAATATATGTAATCAACAAAAAACTGAATTTCAACGTATCAGCGCAGTACTTAACAGAACATTAGTACCTTTGCACAAGCATTTTTCTTTAAGTATACAAATGTTTTTATCATCAAAATGTTTTCATGCTCGATCATTGCATATTCCTTTCTCTGTTCTGCTTATTTTTTGCACAATGACAGTTCCGGGATAGACAAAACATCTTGATCGCCAGGATCAGGCTACAAAACGTCCAAATGCAAAAGATTCACTCAGAGAACTGTTTGCATTTTTATTTAATAATTCCATGAATTCTTGTTTTATGAAGGAAGGATAAGTACTTTTGATTATAAAGTGGAGAAGTATACTAATAATGGTTTTGCAAACCACTTATATGCTCTATTACGTTTTTTTACAAATGTTTACGATGAAAGGCGGTTTTAGGTATTTGTATGGTTTCATAGAAAGGTTAAAAAAATTAGTCTTCAATATAAAAATAATGATTTTGTTTTTTTATAATTTTTTTTTTCGTATTTCTTATAAAAATTGACCGCAGAGGAAACGCATAATTAGTGTAATGATTGTGTGCTAAAATTATACTTTTACGTGTGAATAATTATCGTTATCTTAGCAAATGACATTCACTTTATCATTTCAAAGTATAAGCTTCAGCATTACATAAAATACATAGATATAAGTCATAAGTTGAAATTCAATCATTTTTATCATTAAAAGTGAACAAAGATAATGTAAAGCCAGTGAAACAGAGTAGATTAACTCTTTTCATTTTGTACTCGCATATCTGTGCAAATTCATAATTAATACATGGTTCTCAGTGCGCATTACCTAAGCCAGTCGCTGCTAAGACTCGGAATGTTTTCAGCCACACGTAATTAATGTCATACTGATTTTATTCTAAGTTGGTTTGGTTCATGATTATTTAACTCAACTACTTACTCTTAAAAAAGGTAGAACGTTAGCTCTAACTTTCATTACTTTTAATGCCTCTTTTATTCATAACTTTATGCCTCTATCAACAATCGTTAAACTTGATATAAACGACTTGTTGACGGCAAATATAGCTAGAAATACAAACAGTACAAGATTCATCTTATTACACAGTCCTTGGAAGTGCAATTAATTTTTAGTAATATACATTATGAGATTTTATTTGCATGTACTGAAAGCAATGAATATGAAAATAAAAGAGTTTAACAGTGGATTCATTTTGAATATTTTGATGATTTGTATCAAGGTAAAACGCTACTCCATTATTAATAATACTTTATAAGCATTAATGAAATACAAGTATTATAAAGTATTACAGAACGCAATGAATCATTGCTCAGTATACTTTTGATAATTATTTAATTTCAAACTTTAGGCAACCTTCTATTTACATGTAATTTTGAAATTTCAATATTTTTGTTAAAAAAAAAACATTAGCACCTAATAAATTTAATTCATATCGTTCTGCAGTTAGATAGATTACATAATTATAAAATCGATGCTCATCATTAATTGTAAAAGCAAAGAAATTCAATGCATCTATATCATCATAACTGGCATAATAGTTACATTTCTTATAAATAAGAAATAAGAAAAATCAGTTTCACACATTCGTAAGCTTAATGAAGCACTACACAGTCTAGTTGTTAATTATACAACATTAAGAATAAATTTTTTTTCTTTTTACTTTTAAATTTTCTACTACTCTATAACAATCATTTCTTAGACTATTTCTTATACAAATACAATCCTAGCTCACAATTGAACTTAATATTTAGCATTAATATTCTATAAATCAACTATTACATATCATATCAAATGATTCAACACTAGTATACTACTCATAATAATAAAGTAAATAAGAGTTTAGAATTTTGTAAGCCAGGTCAAACAGCTCAAACAATAATTGTGCAGCATTTCAAGATTTTCAAAGAAACTGCGTAATCCATCGTAATAAGCAGTCCAATGTGGATGCACAGGCAGCGATTAGTTTACCTTCTGCAACGCATTGAACGTAATACTCAATCATATTGCGATAAATTTAAGTAAATAAAGCTATAAGTAATGAAAAGCAAGTGTCTTTGAAAAAATGGAAAGTGTTTACATCCATTAAAGTTAGATATTTGACGGTGTTATGTTATCTCAAGTAATATTATATAGTGATAGGGTCGCAAACAATGATTTGCCATGACTCAAGTATGAGGTGCATCCAAATACAGGTCTCGAGAATTCTCGAATAATTCCATTCAACAAGTTCGAAAGTAAGAATTACTTATACAGTACGCAGCGCGATGTCAAGATAATCGCTCTCATCTCCTCCCATCGTATATCAAACAATCTACCATCGTATTATAGTCTATACAGAGTAACAAAGTACCTTACGCGCGACGCTTCGCCCGCCAAAGCATTTATCAACATCGCAAGTACCGATTAAAAACATACTACGTATACAACACCTTTTCTCACTCTTCATTTTTCGCACGTTCTCATGTAGAAAAGAAAATGGATCACTGCAGGCCATTACACGTTATTCATTATTCATTATATTCATAGCAATAAAAAAAACGACACGGCACGAAGGTGCGCGACACTCATGTGAGAGATATTCAACTCGAGACGCATGCGCTAAAACGAAATACCACGGTGTTGCTCGTCAGCCGATTTACAAAAGAAAGTTTATTATTATACACACCGAAACTTGAATACTAGATAGATTCTTTCATTAAAAAAAAGGGGGGGTGGGGATTATATAAACGGTGGTGTAAATCGATAAAATCGTAAATGAGGAATAACAGGGACGCTGACGGGCGCGAGTGGGCGACAGTGACGAGGAGGACGAGACATCAACAACAACAACAATAATAACAGAAAATTAACATTTCGAGCCACCGACACGTACTCCTTTCGGGGTAGTCGAGGAGAGAGAAAGAGGGAGAGAGAGAGACGGGACAACGGTACGTAGGCAGCGTCTATCGCCGCTCTCGATCCTGAGAAAATATTCGACGAGCCACGATGTAGGGTATATATACCGCTGCCCCTCTCTCTCTCTCTCCCTCTCTCTCTCTCTTCCTCTCTCATTCTCTCTTTCTCTCTCTCTCTATTCTCATTGTTCCTGCGCTTGTCCGACCGGCTGCGTCCGATGTCACTGCGGCGCGAGGGCGTCGGTCCCCCTTATCGCTGTGCTGCTGCTGCTGTTCCGCTTGGAGCTTGCGAGCGTAGAAAAGTAGATGATAGTAATGCGAGGCTGCGGACCGCGAGTCACGGGCTGTGTCGTGGGGCTCAGCCGAGGCCGGCCCACTGGATGAAGTCCGGCACCTCGCGCACCGGCACGTCGCGCGCCAGCGCCTTCACCCTCAGATTCCGGTCCTCCGTCAGCAGCACGACCTCGCGCTTCACCCGCCTGGGCTGACCCTCCTCTGCAACAGTTTCGGGAGCGTCTGATTGCCGCGAATTTTTCATCCCGGATACACACGTGTATTAGTTGCAATAGTGTAATGCGACGCGCGTGTGCGCGTGGAAGAAAAAAAAAGTAATGTAAAAAATTTTAAGTATTTGTACGGAGGCCTAACGATGTTATTGATCCAATTAACAACGTAATTGAATATTAACAATATTGAGACTACACTACTGCATGTACTACAGATGATATGAAAAGGCGCTAATCACGGTTAATGATTTATTAAATTAATTTATTGCAAATAAAAAGAGGGCATCGAGTTGGCTACAATATTTTTTCTTGACTTTTTCTTTGAAAAATCCGAGATTAATTTATCAAACGGAATCAAGTTTAATGAACATAACAAATAGATAATTGAGTATATATCCTAAGCATCGTATTTCTTATCGTTTTATAATGGACTTATGCATTTAATATTCGACATAAAATGGTTCACGAATAAAGAACCTCAAAGTAACCTGGGCCTAGAGCCCCATGAACCCTAAATACGCCCGTGTCGCCAAAGTCCGGGCTCGTCCAGTCGTCTAAACTTTTGCAAACTTCTGACCAAGACTTTTTTTGCGAATCAGGTCCCAAATTATTTTTAACGCGGGGCTCGACTCAACGTAAACTAAATATCACGGTCGATTCAGAAAGAAAAGTGTTTGGACGTAGGGGGGCGCCCCTGCCGCGTCGTGTTTACTTATGTTAATGCGGGCTGCTCTGCGCGCGCGCGCGCCTACACGTTTGCACGCCGCCGTGTAACAGCCTATAAGTGCAGTTGGGCATATATAGGTCGAAGCGAGATTCTCATGCGCAGCTTCGCGTTTAGCATAGAATGACTTCGACTTCAAATTCCTGTTGCATAAACATGACTGCCCAGTAGCGAACGGAGAGTCTGCCCCAGAGAACAAGAGAAGTATGGATTTCAACGACATTCGAGAGAACCCGCGCTGACTTCACTATTCACTGTTACGCGTTTGGTCTTTCGACTTTTAGTTCGGTCATCGCTACCGTACGACCGCGACACGTATATTAGAGAGTACATTGGAGAAGAGAAAAGTAATTTTTTTTTTACTCACCACTGCTGACGCTGTCCTTGCTGGATTTGCAGAGGCTCAGGCACGTGGCGAGAATCCTGTCGTCGTTCGTAACGCCGTCCTGTAACACACAATCGAAACGAGTGTCCCAATCGGACGTATGAGTGATTGATCAATCAAGGCAACGAGCCATCGCTCACAATCTCGCGCTAATCGCAATACATCCAAACGCACCTCCCGTATAATTGAGCCCGCGCGCCACTATCGCTAAGCAGTGCATTACGGCAATTAATTCCCCGCCAAATTATAATCTCAAAGCGGCGGAGCTCTCTTCCTCTTGTATATGTATATGAGTATGTCCAGAAAATTTCGGAAACAACTCGGACGGAAAAGTTGCAAAAAACTTTCTCGAAGGTACACCTATACCAGGCCTGTTTTTTCTCGTTCCTCAGGTCATTCTGCAAGAGAAAAAGCTCGCGTACACGGCTGATCGTAGGGTATACATTTTTCCGGAGCAAAAACGAATCGGAAAAACGAGGAATAATTAACAAAAAGAGAATCTCGAAAACTATGGATTTTTATAAAAATTTCATTAGAATGCTCTGAATTTTTTTCAAGATTGATCCGATACAATTTTTTATTTTTCGAAAATCTTAAAAAAACTGAAAAAATTTCAGAGCGCTCTTTGATGAATTCTAAAACATTTTTGTTCTAACGAGATATTTTTAAAATTCCATAGTTTTCGCGAAAAAAAGTCTACGAATTCTTGTTTTTTAATTGTTTCTCGTTTTTTCGAGTCGTTTTCGCTCCGGAAAAATGGTTGGCCATGTAAGCAAGTTTATTCTCTTTCAGAATTACCTACTGTACGAGAAAAGTCAGGTCTGGTAGGTGTGCCTCCAAGAAAATTTTCCGTCCCAGTTGTTTCCGAAATTTCCTGGACATACTCATGTACATCTAGACGTATATACACGGCGCTCACGATTTGAGCCAAGTCAAAGTACCAAGCCAAGCGCGAGATGAAGATTCTCCTACCTGACAGACGTCTTCTTCGACCGTGAAGGAGCTCGAGCTGAGAACCGTTCCACGAGTGGTCAGGCAGCGTATGGCCGGATTTCTGCTCCTGGCGAAGGCGAGTCCGGCCCTCGCGTTCTCGGCTACCCGTGCCACGTGCTCCGGATTCAGGGCGGCTCTCGACGTCGGCCCGCAGTCCCGCATGTCCGCGCCCCTCGACAGACCCTCCAGCTCGTTCAGCACTGGAACAGCAAAAAATAATTGCGTTTTTTATACAATGTGTATGCTGTTTGATGGGATGGATTTTTCGTCGGATGTTTTCGTGGAGATGGATGGGATGATAAGATAGGGGGGATTTGATTTCAACGGTGAAGTCATTGGTTAGTTTTGTAACATTTTGTTAACGTATATTTGTCGCGTTTTTAAAACGCGGGGATTTTCGTCACGTTTTTTCACATCGTTTCGATAAAATTCAATATTTTTATTGGAAATTAAATTCAAACACGTTTGGTATATGGGTATATTTTCATACTTTTTCCATTTTCACTTTTTTACGCTGAAAATTCTGCGCAAATTAAAATAGCATATCGAAGCAATTTACTAAAAATGAATTGATACAGCAATGTCCTTTATCAGCAAACGGAAATCAGTTTACAGCTCCAGGTCGATCTTAAATTATATCCGCCGCTTGATATATTTATATCGGATTTCTAGAGTAACATTATTTTGCTAACGTCACGAATCGCAGAAATTACAAAATTATTACAATTATCCAAAGATAATATCTCCTACAGTTCAAGATCTCATTCGTATTATTGAATTAGCAATAATTAATACTATTTCAATAATCCGAACCAGATCTTAAATGGAACGAGACCTATATATATGTATACGTCCAAACGACAAGACTATGTGCCATCAGATTTTTCAGACAAAACGTACAAAAAGATAAATTCAACCCCGCGCGCAGTTTCAAGGGTTTACGGCGACGATGAAAATTAAGTCCCTCCCGCGATTTCGACTAATGCCGCGAAGCTACGCGCATATCAAAGGCTGCGCGCGCGAACGCTCGATCGTAAACTAAAATTGTTGCTTTAACGGGCGGAGATACGCACGTATATATACGTATATAGACACGCGGCGAGTCCCTCGCGATTCCTAGTCGGAATAAGCGTAAACGCGTTATCTCTCCCAACCGAAATATGTAATATCGGGGCGATATGGTAATCTCGGCTGGTTTTCGGACAGGGGTCGGAATTTCGCTCCCCCTCCGGAGCAGTACCACGAATGACGCGCCTCCCACCCCCGCACCTCCCCCCGATTCTTATCTCGACCAGCCCCCGCGCTCGAGGATTTTCAATTCCGAGATCTCTTTGCGATCGCTCTCGCGCACGCGGGTATATCGCGCCGAGCAAACATCGTAAAACTCGCGCGCGAAGAGCGCTTTATTACGCGATTTGAATAATTTTAAATACGCGCGCTGTGCGTATTTAAAATGTATACCCTCGTGGTGCGGCTTCGTATACGACTTTCGCTTTCCGCGGTCTGTGCAGTGTTGTGCGCGCGTATACGAGAAATATATACGTGACGAGGCTGCACACGCGATATCGATGTAGAGCGAGCTTTTTCTCGCCGCGATATTACACAGTGTGTTTGCGTTCGATTGAAAATTCATACGGACGGTATTATACGGAATCGCGTACGGAAGCATCAGGCCGGTGAAGTAACCCGCGGGTCTATCCAGGGGCTGGAAAAGCAGGGAAAGAAATGAGAAAGGAAATTGAGAGCGACTAGCAAGTTCCCGAGAGAGAGACCCTTTCAAATGTAGCTCGCTCTCGCTCTCCTTTATTCCCCGGTGAGCTGCGGATGCGGAGCGAAAATATCTAATTTTATCGAGGGTGTGCAAGCCGTCTCTCTCTCTCTCTCTCTCTGTGCTCGATTACGTGAGCTGGAAAGGAAAGAAAATAAGTTCTTCCACACGCGGTGTGTATTAGTCCTGACACACATCACACACACACATACACACACATTTACACGTGTAAATATGTGACAGGAGAATAAAGATTTCACAGCGCAGACAATACGTATGGGCTAAACAACGCACATAACAATCGCGAACAATCCATTAACGGCCGCGCGCACATATGGGAGGAAGAGCATCGACAATTGCAATTTTTTTCCGCATTACTCGTAAATAGTGTGCGAGCGAGTACAGTTATATACACGCGAGTCGGCCGCTGTATATACTACAAAGGCATAAGAGCTGCGGCGGCGCGGCGCTGCGTTCGAAAAATCCACCCTCACTCCCGCGCGCGCAGTCGAGGCGCTATTCGCGCGCGTACACTATATGTCTACGTATACGTGTATATATACACATTTGCAATGGATAAAAGTCCCGACAAAGACACAGCGAGCTCTCTGGACTTTTGCGAGCCTCGCCGTATAATACTCCGCGGCGGGAAAGTGTGCTATCCCATCAAAATTAATATACAGCCTGGGCTGTCGCTCGGTGTCTCTCCTCCCCCCTCTCGCTCTGCGAGCTAATGAAAGCTCGGCCGCCGCGCGCAGCCGAGAGAGAGAGAGAGAGAGAGAGAGACGCTCGTGTAACGATCCTCTAATCACTTAGCGCGCGGCGTCGAGTCCTTCTCTTCGCCTATATACGACGCTCTCTCTCTCTCTCTCGCGTGGCTCGCGGTGGTCCATCGAGACGACTCGAGCTCGCGCGCGAGGCGAATTTATCCCGGCTCGAAATCCATTCCGCGCCGGCCTCGCCCACACGTGTCCGCGTTCACGGCCCGAGAGCCGATGCTGCTCTCCAGCGCATACGGCAGAAAGAGAGAGAGAGAGAGTCTCGTTTCAGCGGCAGTCCCCGCCGGCCAATCGACCTGCACACTTCTCTCTCTCTCTCTCTCTCTCGCTCGCTCGCTCGCGTGTATGCCCCGTGAGCGCGCGGCTGCACCGCGAGAAGTGTGCGTCTATATACTCCGCCGAGGCGAACGAGCCGCGGCGAACAAGCCGTGAGAACCTAACTGTGAAGACTCACCGTTGTTCGTCCGGGTAGAGAAAGAGAGAGAGAGGAGCCGAGTCAGTCCAGACGGACCGCCGCGGGGTCGGAGGTCACTCGCGGCCGATTTTGCACGAATACCCCCCTATATATACAGTGCAGCGCGCGCCACATGTGTCTGCATTATGCACCGAGACGAAAATATTCTAGTTTTTACGGGCGGCCGAGCGCGGCAGCGCCGACGAGCCTCCTGATGATGATGATGATGATGATGATGATGATGCGACTGCGGAGCTCATGTCGTGAGTGTGAGTGTGTGTGTGTACGGGACGGCGATGAATGAGATGCTGATTAGACAGGCCGAGATGTAATGTGGCACTCGATCGCCGCGCCGCGGATGGGCTATAGCGCTGCGAATTCGAGCTTTTTCACTCTTTCGACGATTATTCTTGCGACTCGATGGACGAGGCGTTTCTCGATGTCTCGAGATTGTACTCTGTGGTTTACTGGTATAGGAGATACTTTTAACGAAAATTCGCGTATTTCTTTGTATTCACTGTTGGATGGGTAGATCAGAATTTTTACAGAGTTATCAATTTTAAATTGAATTTTTTAGGATGGAAAGGTTATCGAAAATTTCGGAAAATCGGTAAAACGTTGCACCTTCGTTACTTTTAGAATTTTGCATTAAATTTAATTTAACAATTGCGCTCAGTTATATATGAGACCTATAAGTTTCTGAGAAACTTGTGTCTTATTTCTAAATCTGATCTGAAGTGAGGAGTTTATCGTACGCCATCAATTTTTTAGTGTTAGTGATACAGACGTGAATAAATTAAAGCTGATCTGTTCTTGGTGTAAAACTTAATTACAGACTCTTTGCTTCACGTAAATTTAGATTCTTTTGTAAAATTTTAGTTTGTAAAGTCGATAAAATAATTATATTACAATTATTCTGTCGTATAAAAAAATATTCTTCGATCCCAGCAGTTTAATAAGCGTATCCTAAATTCTTCATTCTTCTCGGAGTAATTTTTTATTTTCACTGATTTTTTTACAAATTGTTTACCAATTTTTTTATGCATTTTTATTTTACACGCGTCTACTTAGTTATTATTGCATAATTATCATGCAAAAAGAACAAATCACTGTAACTCACTAAGAAACACAACCGAAACGAACCTCCAACCCAAAGAATCGATATAAGATTACCGAATAACGCCGCGGGTCTATTACGCATCCGCTGCACAGATTCTCAAAAACGTTCATATATACAGAACGATAACTCTTCCTCGCAGCGCATGCCTCGGAATGTTTTCCCACCTTTTCTCTTTTTCCTCCGACTCGCTATTTCTCCCCTCATTGTTTGGAGCCTCCCCCCAACGCTTTTTGCCGGCCTTTATGTATATCCGCCCGGAGGAGCGAGCTGACCAATGCAAATCTCGCCAAAAAAAAAAAAGAAGAAGGGAGCATGAAAAATCTCTCTCTCTCTCTCTCTCTCGCACGCGCGCGCAAAAACCGAATCGAAAAAAGGAAGAATGCGGCGCGCGGCGCGAGAAGCGAGCCGTACAACAAAGAGACGAACGAATCGATAATACATGCGAGGGATTCTCCGGCGGAGCGTTAATGCCGCGCGGCTAAAATGATTTTGAATATGTGCGCGCGCCGCGGGGCAAAACGCGCAGAAAATCGTGCGTGTCGATTAAATTTTAATCTGCGCGGTGAGCGCGAGAGAAAGAAAGCTTCTCGCGAGAGAGCCGAGGATCTTCGAGAGGTGTGTTTTTTGCGAGATTTATATGGAGCCGCGCTAATGTGCATAGTTGCGATCGGTCATGGGTACTTCGATATCCTCAAAATCGAGATAAATAACGTTTGAATTTTTCTCGGGCGACGCATCACGTTTTAGAGTGCTTTTTCGCGCGTATATAGATACAGCGTAACTAAACCCTCCGATTCACATATTAATTTCAGATGCAGTATCTTCAATAGTGTATCCAGATACGCGATAATGTTTAAAAAAAAATTGTCTGAATTAACGCTTCGATTGCTCTTTTGCCTCGGGGAGATTACGCGAGTACTCGCAATGATGTACAAAACTTTCATTAACTTCAAGTGGCGTCTCTCGAATATTCAAGCGCAGACTTACACCCATATAAGTATAACTACGCGTATATATATGCAGACGCGCGGCAATAATCCGAAATTCGAATATAAATACACGCAATAAAACGCGCCGTAAAGATTAAGCTAACGATCGAGAATGAAGGTGAATTTCCGAGAGTGCGATAACGAGGCTCTATATATACTCGCGTCAGCTGAATCGCGACGGTGGTTCGCACGAGAGCGCGTAAATATATATATATATATACACACAATATACATAGTCCCAGCGAGAGATGCGCGCGCGGATCATAAAACACTCGAGTGCGCGCGTGTATATACGTATACACTCTCGGACTCGTTAAGCCGGATGACAGCTGGCGCGGAGGAGAGTGGCATCATTATCAATAATAAGCAGCGCTCGCCCTCGTAAATCAAACACTTTCCGCTATATAAAGCCGCGCCGGGGCGATCCGAGCCGGTGCATTATACGCGTTGCGCAATCCATTCATTGAGAAATTCCCCGTCTCTCTCTCTCTCTCTCTCTCTCTCTCTCTCTCTCTCTCTCTCTCTGGCTCTGGCACGAAGCGCGCGGAAAACAAAGCATCGGGGAAAAAGCGCGGAATCCGCGCGAAACTAATAACAAGCCCCCGTGTGCGCCTCTTCCCCGCATCGCCTGTATACATACACAGAGCCGCGCGCGAGCGGCTTCTACTTACGATAAAGTGCAGCGCCACCGCCTGCGCGTATAGAGAGAGAAGAGAGAGAGAGAGAAAAAGGAAAAGTCAAAGCGCGCGCCCGTTAACTCTTGATCGCTCCGCTGCAGAAGCGATTACGCGCGCGATGTATAATGCGCGCGCGCGCGCGCGCGCGAAGGGATAAAATTCCTTCATAGGCGAATTTACAGCTTCGATGACTGCCGCGAGACTGTACCGTTATATACGTATACATATATGCGTGTACGCGTACATACGCGTGTATATCGCGTGGATGCGTGTGTATCAAGCCCGATGCTCTATTACGCATATGAATAGCGTGTAGCCATCGTCGGCTCTTTCTCTCTCTCTCTCTCTCCCCTCGATCTCTCTGTCCGATCCTGTATATGATGTAATTACATCGCTCCAGTTACGGGCGAGCGCGCGGCCAATCATCCTCCGTTAACGCCATTAACATTACTGCCGAGAGACGCGGCTTCCGTTTCCTTTTTCGCGGCCGCGGCTGTGTAGCCGCGAAGCTGCTCAACTCCGTGTGTATGTGTGTATCGCAGCCCAAAACGTCCCTCTTAGTTCAAGAGATTCGATCCTATACACGTATATCTGTATACCTTGAGCGAATGCGGAGATACGATCGGAGCATTATTTCTTTTTTCCCACATTTCTCCGTTTTTTTTCGCTCGCGAGGCGTCTTCTCAGCGAGTTTATGTATATATCCGTGTGTGCGTGTGATATACGCTCGGATTTGGGGAGACACGGACGAGTTTTAATTTGCCGCGGTCATTGTTCCGCGATTCTAACGGTTCTTTAAGGGATTTTAATTTTCGACGTGCCGGAGCTCCGCAAGTTGCCGCGCGTTTAGTCGCCGAGATTGAAGACCGCCGTATACAAGCGTGAAAACGCAGCGATTCATCCTGGAAAATCTTTCGAGTTACACGTGGGCACAAATACACTCGGTACGGTAGCCTCAACGAAACAATACAATTTCTACTGCGTTGCCACATGCAGAAAAGTACTTTTCAATAAAAAGTTTCGTGGAAACGAGCGGACGTCCATATAGTCGCGCAGTGTAAATACGACGATTTTTCTCTTTCATTCTCCCTCGGCAAAGCCTAGACCTAGACAGCTTCCGGTGTAGACGCGCGGATGCATTTGGTAGACGAGACGTTTAGAGCACGTGACGTATGTACGAGAAGCTCAAACACTCGAGTAGCGCGCGAGCGACGCGACTAACGCCATCGGCACGAACCCGCCCTTTTTCTTCGCTCTCGGCTTCTTCTTCTGCTTCTTCTTCTTCTTTCTCTCTTTGCCTCGGCGGCAAATGGGATTCCAATTCCATCGGAAATATTTTCAATTGGATGAACCGGCCCCAACGACGTTTGGTATGCATTAGTCCGTCTGCCGAAGAAATTCTCTCTCTCGCCCCTGACTCCGTTGCTCGCACTGACTTCGCAACCTTCTTCTTCTTCTTCTTCTCGGGAGCTGCTCTCTTTTCATTTTTTATTTCGCGTACCTAACGACTGAACTCCCGCTGCAGCCGCGCTTTTAAATTACTTTCGGGGAGGCAAGGGGGTCGAGCGGAGAAGAAGTGCGCGCGCTGCGCCCGTTCAATTTTGGAGCGCTTGCGGGAAAAGCGCGCGAGGACTTGCCGATTCGCCAGCTTGAAAGTCATGAATGGGGAAAAAAGTCGGCGAAAGACGCTGAGATGCACTTGACTAATTTAAGGCGGCTCGTATACGGTGTCTGTCGAGGCGTTCGGTGAGCGAATCGATAATTTCTCTTCTTTCTTCGAGCTTTGTTCCGAACGAGGCTTTCTACGTTTATTGGCTAATGCAGTGTAATAGTAAATAATTTCTGTTTTTTTTCTTTTCGCATCACAAAAATGTTAACGCGATAAAGAAAATCCGAATGCAAGCAGGAAAAGTCATCTCTAACGAGGCTGATTCACGGAACAATTTAGCCGGCAATAGATAACGATTGTCTCGCAAGGTATTGGAGAAATGTCTATAGCGCAGCCAATAATGAAAAACAAAGTCTTCAATATTTCAGTTGAAAGCAGAAGGAATCCAATATCAACGAACGCGAGCTTCCGCAGTCCGCAGCGATCCGCCGCGCGCGTTCGTTTGCAGAGAGCCTGTGGCTCGTTAGCCGCATGATTTGTACGCGATCCGATATCCTAGACGAGAGAGCCGCGGCAAAACAAACGTTTCAATAATACAAACGACGAAAGCCCGGCGTTTCCGCGCGTATTCATCGTACGTATATAGGCCTCATTTGTCGGCTCGTCCTCGCCGACGACGACGGCCATGACAATTCCGTCTCGGTTTTCCCGATCGAGGGAGAAACTTCCTCGATCCTCGATCGACAATGGGATACGCCGGGGATCTCTCGAGCGAAAGGCGCTTACGTATATAGTGTATACGTTACGTGAACGTAGGTCACGGCCAGCAGCAGCGGTATAGCAACGTCGAGTCGAAAAACGTATGTGTACATACGGCCGCGATTTTCTTCCGACACAAGCCGCGCGTTGCGCAATAACGAGAATCAGCAGCTCGCGATATGTACGTGCGACGACGACCACGTCATCTCCATCGCCTCTGCGTCGCTATTATTTCCGGCAGCTGAATTACCACCGAAAAGATGGATCGAATGCAGGACAGTTTAATGGAAGGTGGCGAGAACCGGCTTTTTTGCCAGTTTTTGTTCTTGCGCTGGGGGGGAGGGGAGGGGAGGGGGGGAGATTAGTGGGTGATTCAGCGGGAACGCGACGACGCTCCTTAATGCGAAATCCCGATTGTCTTGCAGTTTTGGAATAGCTTAATAAGAGGATATATCGTGGAGCAGAGGTGGAGCGTACATAGGGGGTAAAAAAAAAATTGCCGAGTTTTTGCCGCGAAAAATGTATATATATATATATACTGCTAGTCTATTAAATTGTCAGAATTATATAGGAGAGGATATAACGATGTTGGGAGAAGCGAGAAATATACTTACCGACGAGAGGCACCATCAGAGTGTAAATAGGCTGTGCCCCGGAAGTGGCCTTGGAGATGCTCTGCAACTGCCGCAGATAATCGATGAAGCAATTAGTATCAGGTACCAGATGCTTCGGCCTCACTTCGATTTCCACGGATAACGATGACTTTTGCAGGATAGCCTGGAAGCAGAGCAAACGTCGATCGTCATTTAGGATTTATAGAAATAATTTAATTATTTTTTATTATTTGTTAGTCGTTGACGTTCGAGGATGAGTTTATAGTAAATCTATAATTTCTCTGTAAAACTTAATGCTGTTGCACTGATTTGAAACAGAGTTTACGGATTGATTAACATTAATTTGTTGATAAACTTTAAAATTTCATAGCCACCATAATGTTTGGAATGTTCTATCAAGATTTTTGGAAAAAAGCGAATATTGCTTTCTCCTATTCGTCTCTTACATGCCTTGGTCGTGGTATATAATTTGAAGATTATCTTCCAGAGATTAGCGATCATCTGCTTTGGAGAGATCGCTAATCTCGAAAAGTGAATTACATTTTTCTAATAGAATTATTATATATAATTATTTACAGTACAGTAAGAAGAGTATTTTTTTTCATCTTAACACAATTCCGTTCTCAAGTTCTCATTCTTTTTATTCTCATGCGAAATTTGAAGACTATTGTTCAGAAGAATGAACTCACGCCATGTTTCATACATCAATGATAAAAATAAAAAAAAACGCTGATTTTTTATTGAAATATTGAACCCCATAAACATCGCAGAAGCTACATAAATTTTTTAAGACGAAAAAAAAAGAACTTCAAGAATAAACGGTAAATTTGCGCGTACACGCGACTCCTATAAATTACATTTTCTGTCTAATTATAATGTCGTTATAAAGCGTGTAAGAAGAGGCGAAAAAAAATTCGCACGGGTTAGACGGACGAGTATAAAAGTGAAAAAAAAAATAGAGATTGCGGTAAACTAGACGAAAATTCAGAGACCACACGTGTGCGGGGGACGCTCGCGACTCTTAAAATGCCATAAGCGCATCGGTGCGCGAGTGTTCGCGCAAATTCTTAGGCTTAATTGTACGGCTAACGCCGCGAGAATGCAAACGAGCGCGCTCGAGTCGTTTTCGAATGTATATAACGCTGAAATCCAAGCAAAACGGACTGCGCGGGCGAGAGTCAAAAAATTTTTCGAGAGACACTCGCTTCTCTCGTTCTCGGACTGAAGACTACCACGCCTGAATAAGAATGAACTCCGCGTACACACATTTCCCTTCCTCTTCGGCCGAATTTAATCGTTGCGTGAGTCTATGCTAACGGATGTCTATCCTACAGACGGATGTGCTCCGCGAGTGCGAATATTGGACGATTTCCAGGTTGCACGATGGAACGCTCTGCTTCTTTTTCTTTCGCGCTTTCGACCTCGAAACGGAGTTTAAAAAAAGATCCTATACTCTTTGGTTTTTTTGTTGCGACGGTTTTCGATGCCTCGCTGTATAATTATCGCGATTGAATCTAAATGCATAATACACCCCTATACCGAGAACTACTCGTGAGAAATTTGCATATTACCGTAATTGCATTCGCGAGAGCGTAACATTAAAAATTTCAGGCGTCGAGAAATTGATAACTCGGTGTAGGGAAGCATTTTTTTTTTCAATACACGCGTTTTATCATTTCGAACAAACGGGATTAATTGCGAATTTTCCCAAAAGCGTTAGCGCCCGTTACACTTAGCGTTAAACACTGTGTCACTGTTTAACTAGTCCAAAGAAAGGCGAACAAATGCAAGCCTTACAATGGCTTCTTCCACATTCCGTATGGACGCGACGAGTTTTCGTAATAACGAGCGAAACTCGTACAGCCAGTGCCGCTCGTGATTTCGACCTGCCGCGTATAGCGCCGGCACGTTTTTTTTTTCTTTTCCGAGTCAGCTTACAGTGTTTCGTTTTAAAACTGCGTATACCCATTAAGCGTTATTTATTCTTTATTGCCCCGATTCGATTGCATAATTCATACGCAGTAGTATATACCCGTACGTTGAAAACACTTTAAGGAGGTTCTATACTGGCAATCAAAATTGACGTGTAATTACAATTTCGTGTAGGGGTTTGGTATACATGATACATATTTTATAAATAAGTATAGGTATAACGTACATTTTCAGAAGGGGCTTTTTATATGGAAAATTAAATTGATATGCGCGTTACAAAGTATCGCAAATTGAGATTTGTTAGACTTTACAGAAATTGTAAACGGAATGCACAACGAACATCGTCCACCTTCCAAAGAATTATTCAAAGTCTTTTACTGAATACAAAAATTGTGCGCTTAAGCGATGTTTTACGAACCACGACAGAGAGAACAATAATTAATTTTTACAAGTCCGTTCACGCAGTCTCTTCGGCATCAAAGTCTCGTGAATAAACGCGAAACAAAAAAAAAAAAACTGCAGAGAGACAGTTTGACAAGTGCAGTGTACCGGTAGAACCTTAAGAAGGCGTACACTCCTTGAGATCTGATCGCGCTGTCAAAGGTCTCGCTTTACAGCAGAATCACGCGCATTCTCCATTTTCGAAAAACTTGATATTTCGAAAATGCGCTTGTGTATAACGGTACCAGAGGCGATTTTTTCCTTCGTGACGAGCATAGCGCGCGCTTTTTTTCTCTCATTCCGAGCACCTCCGGCCGCAGTTATTCTCCTATATAAGGGGGGGATCGCCGAAAAAACGGACAGTTACCGTAAAACCAAAAAAAGAGAGAGAAAAAAATGTCAAAATTGCCTAAAAGCGCATCGGGCAAACGCGCAGTGTACACGACCACTTCTACTAAAAAAAAAATGCACTTTTCGGGGGTCCAGAAATAAAAAAGAGGTTTCGGACCGATCAGACTTTCCTGTGTAAGCCAAAGGATAGTCAAAACTGCAGAGGAACATGGGAAACATGGAACGTGAGGATTGTAATTTGTTTATTTTTTTAAACGGACATAACTTTTGATCGAAGCATCGAAGCTAGTCATATTTTTTTTAAATTAAAGATCTTTTGTTCTACTTAATTGTAGAGCAATTTAAAATTTTATTTGTGCATCAGAAACATTCGTAGTTGTTATTATTCCAGTATTTTCACGCAGTAATTTTTTGTAAAAAGAAAATACGTAAAATTGCTCAGAAATATAGTCAACTAATAACTTTTCCCATGTTCCTCTGCACATTTGACTATCTTTCGGCTTACAGAAGAAAGTTCGACTGATTCCAGACCTATAGCTTTAAAATAGTATATTATGCACCAAGGGAAATAAGTAGGCTGTTTCAAACCTGCGGAATTAAACAGCTCACCTTCATTCCCGACTGCAATATACAATTTTTTAACACACCCTTAATTAGAGCGTGTGTACACTTATCCTCGGTAAACTGGAAAAAAGTGGTCGCCTTCGGCTCCGGCATAAGCAGCGCATGTCACTATAGAGACGAGAGCGAGGCTATAGGGTTTCAACGCATCACTTTTTTCTCAGTTCACCGGAGATAAACTACGCACTTTTTAAAGTGCACAAATTTTCGACTTCCACACCCCCCGAAAAGTCCATCTTTCCAGGAGAATCGGTCATACGATAAGGAGAAAAAAACTACAGCGCATCACCACAGTGTGTAATACAAAAGTGCCTGCTTCAGCTAGTGCGAAGTATTGCGCGTCCGTGAGAACTCGACTCTTTCTCTTTCTGGCTCAGGCGCGTCTCCCGCGCATATAAAGCCGATCCGAGAGGGCAGACTCGCCATTGGGAATGCGGGGTATACGTATAGGCGCCTGCATTCGCGGTATCGGGGACAGGTTCATGCCGACGCACGTACGCGGCCACGCGACATATCAATGAAAGCCATTTGGCGAGGACTGCGTACGGGAAGAGAGGAGAGCTTATGCAAGCTACAGGCTCTTACGCGGCTCGCTCGACATACTTTATTTCCTCGGCATAGGCCTCGTTTTATTCGCCTTTTTCCGAGCGCGCGGCGCGCGAGCTTTTTTCTATTCGCGTCGCCGCGCGGTCGGGGCTATTTTTGGATTCGATGTGCCTCTCTCTCTCTCGGTGCAGCGCGAAGTCCGCAGTCCGAGCTATATATTGACTCTGCGAATTCGCGCGCGAGCTCTTACTGCCACTTAATGCGGGAGAGAAGTGCGATCAGCTGCTTGAATCAACAGCTTCTCGAGAAAGCGTTCTCGCGTCTGTGTGTATTCGAATTAATTTATCCTGCCTATTGCTCGTTGTGAAGGGATACTATTTTTGGGATGAAGAGATTTCGCGCGCCGTATATAATAACAGTTATGTACGCTATTTCGCGCGTACGTCGACTTTTCCGGCGGATAAACACAATTCTAATGGTTACAGTTGTCTGTGTGAGCGCATGTGAATAAAAGGTAATAGACGATTCGGAATTTAATTTTGATTTATGTCTCCTGATCCATTTTCTGAATTTTTTACTTTTTACTTCGTAAAATCTAATTGGTAAAATTACTTCAAATTCATGAGGTTATAATTTTTTTGAAATTTTGATAAGGTTATAATGTGTTTAAATAATTATTTGTAAAGTTATAGTATGTTGAAAGAAAAGCGTTTTCGTACGCAGCAACAAAGCTTCGGTGAAAATTTTTAAAATCAAGAAAAAATTATACTTTTATAGGCTTCCAGTATCATTTGTACGTACTAAATTGATGTTATGAATTAACGAAATCAATGTAAAAATGTTAATAATTATAAAATTACTGTAGACAAAAAAAACACTACAAAAAATGCATTCATCAATGAATATTAAATACGATGGTAGGTATATCATTACTCCGTCGTAAAGCTTCCTTAATTTGAAGGAAACCAGCAACCAATTTTTTTTTCTTTCGATTAATTGAAACTGATTTTATGCAATCAGCGCAATACTTTTTTTTATTTGAAAGGAGGGAGGCAACGGTACGCCAAGACTTTAAGATAACTTTTCCTCTTGGCATCGTATTCAATTCATCGTATTCAAATTGTATTCGGCGCGCGCTGATTATTTAAAAGTGCGTTTTCAAGAACTGTAGCTTCACACGCGGATCCGCCGAGGTATACATCATCGCGGCATTAACTTCTTATTAAACAACGACGTGCCCACTCGTAAAAAAGTCCAATCCCGTATAATTAAGGCGAAATTCAGTTACGCGCGCGTCCGGAAAAAAACGCGATTAAAATTGAGTCTGATGCGCCTCGGCGCATTATAAAACCCTGCTGCATCTCAAAACCGATCCTTTTGTACGAAAAATACCGGTTGCCCCTCCGCCCGAGCTTTGCGCTTGTAAAATGCCTTCGATGTGCATAACGATCGGCTTATGCAGCCGGTAACACGAAAAAGAAACGAAAAAATCCATGCCTCGGAGTCTCGCCAAGTAAAAAATGATCTCACTTGCCTCTTCGCTTCCAGCGAGCCAACAGTACGCATACCGCGAGAATACATAAAAGAGGACCGCGCGTCGCATAATCCCGCACTGATAGACGCGAGCTAAAATACCGGCGTAAGCCGCTTCGCGGAATACCGCATTACGAATTAATAATTAATCCTGTTCGGCTCGCGGCCCGATTCGCTGTATTACAAGGGAATAACGAGGATCGAGAGAAACGCCATTATCGCCTCGGCTGCACTTCATATGCTCGGCACATCGGGCAATTAGCAGTCCGCGCGCATGAGTTGGGCGATCGCGAGAAGGAATGGTTGCGGCGCTCGTTGAAAAAATTCGGAATCGTAGAAAATACTGATATAACCGCCCGAGAGAGTCGTGACGACGCGTTGGAAGTAATCGTATAAAATCCGTTACACACACACATACACACCATAGGCATATCGGTATAATAATGACACTCGCAAATCAGATCGAGCGCCTATATATGCGGCTTTTGTACCCGTTCGCTTGTGCAGTATACACACTCGTAAAATTTCCTCGACGACACGTATACGCCCGGCCGGGCAATCGTGAAAAGCTCCGAGGCGCGCATCATTCGTCGGACGCGCTTTAGAGTCCGATCCCGTGGCTTAGTCCGCCGCGGAGAAACAGAGACTGTGTCCTCCAAGTGAAGAGCCGTAAGAGAGCGTAAATTTCGTGGTCAGAGGGTCGAGCGGTCACGAGGCGCTTTTCATCGTTTTTAACGCGCGCGTACGACTCTCCTTTACAACTTCGCGCGTGTAATAATGAAGCGGAGGCCTAAAGTAAACTCCGTCATTGTTATTTATCGTGGTGTATTTATTCGCTGGATAAATAATGTCGTTACACGTTAAATTTCCATAATATCCGCGAGACCCGAGTCGCACGCTTAAGAGCGTCTGTTCGCGCGGCGTAGGAGATAAATCGCAGCGGCTATTATAGCCGTTAAAAATGATATTTCGCGTTTAGAAACGCAGGTAATCGAGGTGTCGACTAACAGAGTCGAATACATTATTCGACGCTGCGGTTGTGCCTGTTTGTCCACGTGGGTTTCGATTCGTTGGGGCTATTTTTTTGCCACGCGAAATCAATTTTTCATTGAAAATTTTGTTAAACGTTAAGTATTTCAGCTATACCAATCGCAGACGTTCTCTAAAAACTATTGTCGAAAAAAAAGGAAAAATTAAATTCGCAAGCTCTTTTTTTCAATTTCGCTGCGCTGCTCCCATCGCGGCTCATTCCGCATTCAACCGCTGCAAGTAAAGTATGCACACGCGATAGCATCGTATAAAGCCCGTAACAGATCATTTCAGCGCCATAAATCAGCGGCAGCCTTGGCAAAATTTACACGCGGCTGTTCGGCAGATCGAAACGAAGGAGAGGGATCAAAAAGAAAAAAAAGTCGATCACTACACATTTCTGTGCTCTAAATAATAAGCAGCCGGATTATCGCTGTGATAGTGGCGTTTAATAACCTCCATGACAAGTCAATTATTAGAGCCGGGCGAGAGAAGCGCGCAGAGCGCAGAAAGGCCTCCTCTCTAAATCTCGGGAGTATAATTTCCACGTCACACACGAGCTCGGCTCGCACACTAGCCCCTAGCTATGCGTGGCGCGTGTATACATGTATATACGGTAACTTGCGCGCTCGCATCGCCCTAATAAGAACGATCAAAACCCGGAGCGAGGCTCGAGAGTCCCTGCGCGAGATTAGGAATCTCTCGGGAGGCTGCAGCGAGGCTCGAAATATGCAAAAAAAGAGGTACGAGGGGATGAGCCTCTCCGAGCAGATGCGGTGATAGAGAGAAAGCGTAGTTTCTTCCTGGATTGCTCGCGAGCGAGGCGCGTCGAGGGTAAGGCTCTCTGGAAATTAATGATGGCTCGTCCAAGTAGTTTTCCGGACCCCGACGTCGAGAGAGAGAGAGATGCTGCGTGGAGGAGCTGGAGAGTCAGCCGAGAGAGGAATACGGATATTTCCTGCAGGAGAGAAGGAGAGAGACGTGTGGCGCGAGAAAAAGACACGGAGAGCGACCCGTTGAGTCGCTCTTGCTCGCTGCTATATATACGAGGCAAACATTGACATTGTCACACACGAGATTTTCAGTCATCCTTTACTCTTTCTCTGTCCCTCTCTATATCCTTCGTCTCTATTTCCTGCGAAGTTATACGGATATAGCTACACTGAGTCCAGCTGCTGCATCCAATCGCGTCCGAGGTGTGCTTGTACACCGAGTTGTCTCGGAGGATAAGACGAGGATGCGTCTCTTTACTTTGTCAATGACTGAGCTAATAGAGAGAAAGAAATAGGGTCTCTCAGCCCGATTCGAGAGACGCCGCGTATATTTTCACTCGTTTCTCTCTCTCTAGAGCTGCTATTGCTGCGGAACGTCGAGTCGAGACGCTGTGGAAGCTATTGATTACCGAGATTTTCCCGTCGTACGTAGAAGCTTCACTCGCTGATTGTACCGACTCTACTATTGATTTATTCCATTATTGATTTAATTTGTTATAAAAGAAAAAAGTATACGTAGCGGAGGAACGAGTCACTTATAAAAAGTGTAATACAATAATGTTTCGCTTGCGAATTCGAGATTTTTGAAGATGAAAGTATACGGTAATAAATACCGTGAATTCAAATATCGGTATGCAATTTAACAAGCTATACGCGCAGTCTTACTAGCGTTTCTAACACAATAGGCGAACTTGGCGAGAGATTCGAGCCCCGTAGGCAGGCCTTTGATGTGAGAAATATGTACATTGTACATGTTTATTAAAAGACAGTGACTCATCCGGGAGTATGCCAAGATCAAGTATTGATTCAACTCTAGAAGGATATACGCACTGCACACAACAGTATACACAAGCCATGGGCTACTCTGGTCTAGCTTCTATATAACGGGGTATATCATACTCGATTTCGACCGTTAGAGATGGCGCTTTAAAAAAACACTTGGCTGTCAATAATCGTAATGAATCAGGCCAATGTATGCGAAGTTTGAAATCAAACACTTTCAGACGCTGAAGAGAGAACTTGGGATACAAGCAGGCTTATGTACGCGGCTGTATTGATTTTTGTACTTTTCCGTAATCTCCTAACGTTCGCAGCGTCATAAAACTTTCCTGAGATCTTATATACGTATGGCATCGAACTGATTTCATTTACGAAATGCCTTGGTGGTGAAGTCAGAGAACGTCAGGTTATTATCAGTAGATTGACCACTGACAAAGCATTTCTGCTCAGAAATTGAAACTTGATGGGGAAGGGAAGCAAGGAAATGTATCATATAGATACTTTATTGTGACAATTCAATCAAAAATCTTTGATAAGACACACTCCCAACGGAAATAGTATCCGCAAACAATGCGATACCTGTTAAATAAGATTATCATCCAACGGGATCGTAAATTTCAGCCTTGCCATTCGAGCCTCGTATACAGGCCTCGTCCATTAAGCGACTCCCCAAGGTAATAACAAAACTGACTCTAACGATTTATGATTTACCCTATAAAGAGACTTTCGTCAGCTGTCCGTATCCACTGGAATCAAGGGCAATTAAAGTCGTAAAAAAGCTCACATTAAACAATAAAAAAAATCCCCAACAAGTTCGCGAAGCTGCGCCAGCGTGAAGAGTGGATTATAATGTAGTCCATAAACAGTCGGCTGCGGCGGGAGCTTTCGAGCTTTTCACGACGTCGAGCCGCTTCTGCTGGGGTGGGGAGTTACAGAGACACGAGGCGCGAAGCGAAGTGTCCAAAGCAGGAGTCTCTCGGGCGAAAGGGAGCCGCAATTTAGGCGGTGACGCGGCAGGATCTCGAGGGTCCTCTTACATTGTGTTCGTGTTTCGCGCAACTGACGCGGTCATTCCGGCGGCAGTCGCGCCGCCGTCCTCTCCTCGCGCGAATCCCAAGGCAGAGCCACTCGTGGGCCCCGCTTCAAGAGCGAAAAGTCAACATCGACGCGGCGGAACGCGCGAAGCAAAATATATAATCCTCTCTCCCGATATGCTTCGATTCTTGCACGCGTCGTCCTTACTCCGTTATGTATCGCGGACGCGAACGATGTTCTCGGATTCTGGAAAAGTTTTGGCGCGAGCTTTGCGTTTTCTTGGTGGGATATGCACGTCGCGAAGCGTCGGACTCTAGTCTCGACAGGCGAAGTGTACTTGTATGGGGAAAAAATTAGATCGACGTGACGTTGGCCTGTTTTATAAAATGATGACAGAACTTAGTGAAAAGTTAGAATGTGAAAGTTAAGAGCGTCTCCTGAACAAACGTCAGAGAATTGATAGAAAAATGTTGATAGAATAAAACTGCAAATAGTTTGAGCTATGTTATAACGTTTTTTTTCTTTTGAAAGCTATTAATTGAAAACAGCTCTCGACGATAAGGTTCTGTTAGAAAACGTATTTTTATTTTATGTATAGCAAGCTATCCTCAATTATTATTTTCATTCTCTAATTGATAAAACAAGCGCCCGGAGCTTATTTGCAAGTATTTTCGTCTTTTTATTAATGTTTTTTAACTTTTTGAAATTAAATTTTCTACCAACGATATAGGTCGCTATTACAATTCCGAGCTAGTCGGGGAAACGTCCTTAAAACAGAAAAAAAAAGAACTGCATCGTATACTTTCAGCTGTAACAAGTGCGCTCGTCGAGGCGAATATACAGCGACGAGACAACGCGCGCGCGGGGGTACGTAATATATATATACGCTGCATCTGCCTCACGGAATAAGGAAGTCATATCCTTTATCTATTATACGCTCTCGTGTGCTCCGTCATGGATAAAAAGGAGGTGCGCATATATAGAGCGCTAATATACCAGTCGAGGGGAGGGGAGGGAGGGAAGGACGGAAGGACGCGCGCGTTCGGAGGGGTGCGGAGGGAACAAAGACGGGGAACGCTGTGCATCTTCCCTTAACACTCGGCTGGGCGTTGCGCGCGTGTGAAAACCGTAAAAGCGGATGAGCTGCCTTTCGGAGCAGCAGCAGCAGCGGCGGCAGCGTCAACGACGCACGAGAGCACATCATCGCGCGGGAGAGCAAACACATCGGCTCCGGAGACACGACGCAATTCACGAGCCCCCACCTCCCGTGGGACACAAGTGCCGACGAGGACACGACGGGCGAACGACGAGTCTCTTAATGTCGTGGAAATTAAAGACGCCAGTGTCGCAGGTGTATATATAGGTATACTGGTATACGCGCGGAGACGCGCATGAGAAAGAGGGGGAGAAAGGACGGTCGTTAGTAGTAGTAGCGAAGGAAAACAATGGGCGCGATGCTCGGAGCTCGACGTCCCGTGCGACTGCGTCGAGAGTAGCGAGAGCGAATCTACCCCCGGCGCGAAGGGAGAGAGAGAGAGAGAGAGATGCTCTCTCCGCGTTATCTGCTACGAGCAGACGCGCGAGCGCCTGGTATACACACACACACATACGCACACACACACACACACACACACACACACACACACATATATATATATATGCGCCGCCGACTGGAGCGTTAGGGGAACCCGCGAGCGCGCGGCAAGAGAGCTCGATGTAATATCCTTTTCCCCATAAAACTTTGAAAGCGCGCGAGTATATTGTGTGTACTTACATGCGCGCCGCGCGACCGATGCTCCGCAGCAGCAGCAGCTTTTTACGGGGGTAAAGTCGTACGCAGCCGGCTTTTCGAGAGGGCTCGCTCGCTCCGGGGGTGCAGCGCTTTTTCGAATCACTTCTATAACGAGAGCGAGAGAGACCTTTCCCTTGTTTCGTCTGTACACAGCCGCGTACTCGTGGCGCCCTTTCGAGCCGTGGACGCGTGCGTTTGTCTGTGCGCTTTATCGACGAGATAAGAGACGCGAAGCGCGCGAGCTTGCGGCGCATCGACGTTGCGGCCGATATATTGCTTTCGTATCGCAGTCTACTCCCCTTTATGCATTAGTTATTGAATCGTCCAAGCTTGATTTGGCTAATTATAAATACATGACTGTATCACTCGCTGTGAAGCTCGGAAAAATATTTCGGTATTTCATCGCTCGCGCCAGTTTTCGCTTTGTGTGTACCTATATACACAACTGTTGTATACGTACGGAGAAAACAACGCCGGCGTAATGACCGAACGGAATTGAACGCGAAGTGCGCAGGACTCGGCGTCAAAATAGAAGAGCCTCTCTTTCTCTCTCTATATGTTGTAGTCGTCGAGCAAGCCGTACGTGGAGAGAGAGAGAGAGGCGAGAGCAAAGGAGATGCCTGCGCGCGCGCGCAATGTTTATACGATTAGAGCTAACGAGACGGAGATGAACAAAGTGAGATGATATAATGGAACGAAGAGAGACTCCGCGGGTAAGAGAGGCACGGACGAAGGAAGAAAGAGCAGACACTCCGGGAGAGAGAGAGAGCAGAGGAAGAGGAAAACGACAAGTGCTGCAAACAGAAAGAAGTGTGTGTGCGAAGGGGAAAATGAGGTGCGCGCTCGCTCAAAGTGAGTCATTTGTTTAACTAGGGAATAGCGGAGAGGACGCATTTTTCTTTCTCTTTCTCTCTTTCTTTTTTTGGGGAGCGAGGCGCAATTCAATTTCAGATAAGAATTTCTTTGTCAAAAAATGCACGAGCAGCGCGCGCAGGAATGGCAATCACGCTCTGTATACGTGCAATTTCGCAATATCGTTCTCGCGCTCTCTCTCTCTCTCTCGCAAAAACAATTTGCATAAACTTATTTCGCGCAAACAACGCTTTCCCCCGTCTCTCCGCCGGGCGGCTCGGATCGCGCCAGATCGAGGTAAAGAAAAAAATTCATTGGCACACGCTCGTATACGTGTATAGTGTATACATATATACATACAGCAGCGCAGGCCGATAAGAATGTTCCCTGGCCGAAATTGGCGGAATCCAGGCTGTAATGCAAATCTAGAGAGAAAAGCCGCCCGCGCCACCCTATATATACACGTATATCGTAGATATATTCAGCGGGGGGGAGAAGGGAAGAGCAGAAAACGAGATAGCAAACTGCGGTTATTGGTTATCTGCGCCTGTCCTCGAGCCCCCGGGACTCTGCTGCAACAATTTCGCTTGCATCCCGTCGGGGGACGACAGTAGCGCGCACTTTGCATAATTCCACGATATACACTCGGAGCTTAGCTCCGCCGAAAGCTCCGCGCGCGTATATATACTCCTCGAGTCTATCTCCGCGGCGACACGCGCGCGCGCGCGCTCGTTATACGGCGATTTCGAAAAGTTCCTTTCCCCCCCCCCTCCCCCCTGTCGAGAGAATATACACACAGCAACTCGTTAATCCTTTTAGCAGCCGCACGGTGTGTGTGTATATGTGTATATATATATATAGGGAGCGGCTTGGCCGCACGCACGATGTATATGTCGAATTTCAATGAAAAAATGCACTTTTCTTTGGTCTAGAAATCGAAAAAATTTTTTAAAGCTAGAGGTTTCGGACCGATCAGACTTTCTTCTGTGAGCCGAAAGATAGTCAAAAGTGCAGAGGAACATCGGAAAAAATTGCTAGTAACCATATTTCTGAGCCATTTTACGCTTTTTTACAGAAAATTAATACGTCAATACACTGGAATAATAACAACTACGAATGTTCCCGAGGCACAAATAAAATTTCGAATAACACTATGATAAAGTATTACAAAAGAGCTTTAATTTAAAAAAAAGTATGCCAAGTTTCGATGTTCTGATCAAAAGTTATGCCCATTTAAAAAAAAAATAAATAAAAATCCGAATAGCCAATTCTTTCTTTTTCCTCCATAAGCCTCCCGATGTTAAATTTTCATATTCTATACTTCGCATGTCCCTCGGCATTTTTCATCATCTTTTGGTTTACAGAAGAAAGTCCCATTGGTCCGAAAGCTCTAGCTTAAAAATTTTTTTTGCGAATTCTAGATCAAAGAAAAGTGCATTTATTTTTTGAATTTCGACGTATATGGAATTGTTACGAGCGCAGCGCGAGCTTCAACCTCGAGGTGAGGGCTGCAGAGCCGAGAGAGCTTTCGCATAATGCTCTTCATTATCGCGCTTATCGCTGCGACTGAGCGAACTCGGCGAACTTGCTCCAGGATTTTTAACCGGATTATTATATTATCGAGGATTATAATAATGTGGAAGTAGTGCAACTGGACGGAGAGAGCTGCTTTTTCAATTTAATAATGAAGCGATGAACATTTGTATGCCATAGGATGAGGTGTATATTTGGTGAAAAAATCAAAGTTTGATAGTGTTAATGCGGTGTTTCTAATATAGTTCTTTTAGTTAGATAGTGATTTTTAAAATTAACGTTTAGAAGTAAGTTCTGTACTGAATTTGTGTTTTTTTTTCAAATGATGAAAATTGAGTGGTTTTAAGCATTTATATATAAAAAGGAACTTTAATTATTGATTTAGTTATGAAAAACACTTTGGTAAACAATTAATATGAATTGAATCTATTGCTCGAATTCTTCATAGGATTAAAGAGAAATAAAAGACAATAAGTCATATAAAAATGTAAATCTAAATTAGACGATCAAGCCTTTCTCACCTATGTTGGCACTGACATCGAACGATTAATAATTTTATTGAGGATGCAAATTAAAATTTCCTGTGACTCTTAATAAAATATTGTCTTTGCAGGTTACTCGATATACTTTTAAATTCAAAGTGACGAAAACAAATTGGTCTTTACTCAATAATTACGAAACTAATTGCTAACTAAAAACTGACAATTTTATAATTAGCTTTCACTAATTCCGATCATGCTCGTTAACTCGGCTAAATTTATTTTAACAAATTCGCGTGCAGCGGTAGCGAGGGATTAGGCAAGTTCATCAACGAGCAAACTTGCTAATTAACCGATACTTCAGTCGACCTGAAAATAACTGAATGGCGCTCGGCATCAACTTCCAGCTGGCAAAATTAGCGTCAGATCCTCGCAGAATTGATAAGCAGGCGCATAATGCGACCGTCGTAGTTCATCTCTCCCTCGTTAATATCGTAAGCTCGGGTGTGCGAGATCATAAGCGAGTTCCTGTACGAGCAGCAGATGATATATACGTATACGTACAAATCCGTAGGCTATCACCTTTTAGTTAGGTAAACAAATTTTTAAAGCCTAAGGCTCGTAGTTTTTTAAGTTTGGTCACTGTTGATACCTTTTACACGCAGGCATTGAGTACATTAAAAAGTTTCTTCGAAACGAAAAATCAATTTGGCGAAAGAAATCTAACAAAAAATCCCGTTTCTTCGCATCCACGCGTCAATTGAATGAAGAAAAAGCGTTATCCCCGTAACTGGGCTTATACAAGAGCGATTTTCCTCTGCGCTAAAACGATCACGAGTCGACCACGGATTTGCCCGTGTACACCGCAACGCAGACATACACACATGTACATCCATTCCCAACTAATATGTCCGTCTCTCCCACGTGTAGTGCGTATACGTGTACGTCTCGTAGTGCAGGAATATGGGCCGCGCATAATAAATCAGCGTCACCCCCCGTAAATCAACGGCCCGAGAGAGCGCGAGGGCAAGAGAAAGAGACAGACTGTATCCCCGGCTATATCGCTTATTAACGATCCAATTTCAAACCGACGAATTCGCGCCCGTGCGCCACGGCCTCTCTCTCTCCTATACACATCGAATATAATGCGCGCCGGCATATGCATTTTACATGGGGAATCCGGCCATTTGCATTCCGCGTATACGAGAGAGACAGCGCGCGTATAGGGCGGAGGGGGGAGGAGGAGAGGAGCCGATCGGACCGCGAGATCGCGTCTCCCCGATAAATTATCCATTCCAAGAGAGAGCGCTTGTTACGCGCGAAAAGCCTTTGCTCTCTCTCTCGCTCGGCTCTCTTTTTGTTTAGTCGCTCGACCGATAAATTGAGCCGCTGTTGTATATATAGGTGTGCAAGCGAGTGTGTACGTGCAATAGAGAGCCCCAAGCGCCGCCTTATTGCCGCTGTTCATCTTGCCGGCGGCCGATGTGCACTTGGTTCTGCATATAATGCGATTAATACGTTAATGGAAATTGCCCGGTATGTATATATACGTTGCGTCTGTACAGGCGGCGCTTTATCGGACGAGGTGCACCTCTGCCCGCGCGAAGGCGCGTAAAAGCTTCGCCGCGTTTCTTCTTTTGTTTTTCGCGCGCGTTTTAGTTTAGGCAGTTTCAAGCTTTTACATATCCTAGTAAGAATTGCCGTGACTGCCCGTAACGGCCAGTAATGATTCTGTACTGTCTGACAGTACTAGCCAGTATAACGTCTATCAAATCAGTAATGAAAGAATAATGTATTTACTCTGGATTGACAAGAACGGGCCAGAATTAAGAAAATTCATTGGTCCATTAAAATTTAACAAGTTTATACCAGAGTTAAAATTTCGCTTAAAGTTTACAATGTTGGCACAATAAAGTTTGCCCAGATTGGGCCAACATTCTACAACAGCATTGGCCTAGTAAAATTTTGCAATGTTGTACCAATAAAGTACTATGTTCTATCTAATGTAAATTCTAATGTATACAACTACCAAATATTACTTAACAAGCTTGAAAACTAATTCAGTCGAACGTTCACTGTCACTGAGATTAAACAATGTTTTCAAAGACTTCATACAGTTATGTTAACAAATCAAGAGCTCTTAAAAGAGCTCATATGAGTTTAACTTCTAGTGGTAGTGATATAGCAGTAGTATTCAGAGCAAAGGTATAGAGAAGATAATCAAAGTGTAAGTGAAAAGTTATACAGGAGCATTTTACTGCGACAGTACACATAATTCATTGTATAGAGAAGTTACTGGCTACCATTACTTTGCCGATAAATGTATAAGAACATCGGGCCTTTCTTATCAATATGATATTAATTTAATCTTGGGCCAATATAAACTGTCATTACTGTTCTACGGTCTGCCAGTATTTAGCGAGTATTGGGCCGAGGGGGCATTCTTACTACAGGGTAATGCCAAAGTTGGACAGACTTTTGTTTTTTCGACGAGGAAAGTCGACGCGCTATCGTCGTTTACAGCGACGCATCTATAGAATGAAAAAAGCCGCCTTGAACGTGTGACATCAAGCTGAATCCGGTTGGTCATCTGCAAGCCTTTTCTCCTTAAAATATTCCGATTTCCGTGATCGCGCTCGCGCTCGACATTTTACGCCAAATTTCACAATCTCAAGTATCCCCCGAATACCTCAATTCCACGTTAAAACACGATTGTCGTACCTATACCAATTTGAAATTTAATATTCCAACGCTCGCTTATAATTAAAAACTTGCGGAACCGCGACGCTGCGCCGCCGAGAAGCTGTCCAAGGAGCGCAAAGTAATCAGCTGTCACAGGCCGCGAGCTTTTGACGAAGGTACACAGAGACAGAGACAGACGGAGACACCGGCGCAAAGCGAAATAATTACGCGAAATCCTCCGAAGAGTCCAAGACGCTGGGGCGAGAAAGTATGAGCGGGCAATTAAAGAGCAACGTTTCTATTTCCTGGAGATCCCCGCGTTTCCCGGCGAGCCGTTTCCGTTCGAGAGCGTATACTCGGCGTCGCGCGGGCAATTATTCCGAGAGGGCGACGAGAAAAGCCGCGCAGAGAGACGGCAGAGTCCGATCGCCACGGGCTTTTCGGGAAAATAGCGCGAGGCCCGAGAGGTGTCCGAAGAGGAGGAAAAAGAAAGCGTAATTAGTCTAATGTAATTAACTTTCTCCTTTGTCGTTTTGAGGTATATAAGGGAGCTTTTCGCTCGTCGTTCTCGCGAGTGCATTTTTCCAGCCCCTCCGCGCGCGGCATCTCGCTGCAGTGTGTACAATCCGACAAAGTAGATCGAAACTTACGTATCATATATTACACTTACGCGCAGCGTTCGGAAAGGAGTCGCATTAACCGTTTCTTCGCGAGGCGCACGGCGCGGCGCTCGTTCATGAATTTCCATGCCGTTAGAAGCACTTTGCGCGGCGCGGGTATGTGGAAGAGAGAGAGAGAAGGAGAAACAAGCCGAGAAACGTCCGAATGTGTCAATAGAGGCGGAGATGAGGTGCAGTGCGTGCGCGAGAGGCGCGGAAATTTCCTTTTCGTATGTATATATATATTCTATTTGTGCGAAGCGGGGCGCGGGTAAATAAGGGAAAAATGTGGAGGAGCTGTATGGGGTACGACGACGAGGACGAGGACGACGACGACGACGACGAGAGCCGGCAAAGTCCGCAGTCGTTTTCTAATAAAATTTTTTAAAAATAACCACCGGCTAATGATAGCGTCGGTAAAGCACGAGTACGGTAATTTAATAAATAACTATGATTCGAAGCGAGGCCGTAATAAGCGCGAGCGAGCGAGCGCGAGAGCGGCATATAGCACACACACACACACAGTAAGAAGAGAGTGAACATCGAAATTTTTCGCCGGTGCGAAAAGGAAGTGTGTGTGCTGTGTTGTAGTTCTATAAGTCCGGGGAGTCGCTCGTCGACCGTAAATCGCGGAGAATAATGGCGATGTCACGTGTGTGTGTGTGTGTGTGTGTGTGTACGTATACCTATATAGATTGATATACGTATGTACACGTGTATCTCCACACACACACACATGCACACGGCAGAGATACACAAAGAAAGAGAATTTCGAGCGTCGCCGTCGTCGTCGGCGGCGGGGCCGCTCACGTGGCTCGTCTATAATAATTATGTCCTTACGGATTTTCTTTGTTAGTTACGTTTTATCGCAGCGCGCGCGCGCAGCCCCGGAGACAATTACGCGATATCGAGGCGTATCTCGCTCTAATACGCTATACTCGCGGATTTTGTGGGAAAAAGCCAAATACAATGCGAGATTACCGCCGCCGCTGAATGTGAGCCGAGAGATGGATTCTTACAGTTATGCGGATACTTTCATTAGTTCTCTCTCTCTCTCTCTCTCTCTGGCGGATGAGGAGGCATTTTTCTTACGACCTCATCCCCCCCCCCGCTAACGATTTTAGATGATATTTACGAGATGAGCGGCCGAGTTCTTCTCTCTCTTTGTATACATGGGCGACTCCATGCGAAACCGAAAGGTCAAAAAATAAACATCGTTATATATGTGCATTACTCTAGGGATTTGCTCAAGACACATGTAAAATTTAACATGAATTTTTTCAGATTTTTTACACCAGTCGCCTTGGAGGTATAGAAGGTCAAAGTTCATAAAATCCGGATTTTTTGCATTTTTTCTCTATTTCCAATAAATTGTAGCTCGTTATAGGGATGCATTACTCAACACGGAACATAGAACACTTTTTTTAAAAAATTTATCTACAGAAAAAATTTTTAATGAAAAAAAACTTTTAATGTCATATATATATTAACTTGCTTACAAACAATAAAATTAAATACTAAAATCAGTGAAATTATACATATGACATGAAAAGTATTTTTTCTATAAAGTACACAGCATTTCCTAAAAAAAGTGTTCTATGTTCCTATGTTGAAAAACGCATCCCTAAGGATCTAAAAATTGTTGAAAATAGACAGAAAATACAAAAAATCCGGATTTCACCGTGTGTGTGCGCACCAAAAGTGATGCAAAAAAATCTGAAAAAATTCATGGTAAATTTTACATGTGTCCTAAACAAATTCCTACATCCACACACATATATAACGATGTTCATTTTTTTAACTTTCGATTTCGCATGGAATCGTCCGTATACTAATCTCGCCTCCGGGTGCATTCTCAAAGATTTTCTGAATTTACTGCGCCGCTGCAGAGCCCCGATGCGCCGCGCGTGTATACATACACTGCTGCTTGGCTTTGGTTTTGTTTTTTTTTCTCTCTCTCTCTTTCTCTTTCTATCCTGCGTCTACCTAAGAACGATGACGAGAGCATTCACACGTCATCGTACTATATACCGTAAACTGTGTTCCGCGCGAGTTAGGAACTCGCTGTTCTAACTGGAAAATTCGTCACGATGATTTCACGTCAATAGATCGATTTAGCCTCTAAATCTTTGGACTACATTTCTGCCTCCGCACCGTTATAACACAGCGCGCCAGAAAAACCTAATGAAGTTTTTACTCGGGATTCTATTGTAACAATGCCCTTCCTCGCTGTACTCGTCGATTTTGTACGTATACTCATGTTTTACCGATGTTAATTAAATAATTAGACGAAATAAACCAATGGATGGCGAATGGGCTGATTGACGTTTATTGATTTTAAAATTGAAAGCAGAGCGCTGACGCCGTTGCGTTAATTGTTAAGGATAGACTGACTGAGAATTTTACTGAAGCGTTGGGTGTTTGTACAGAAATATGCATTAAAGGAAGAGTATTGATATTATTATCTCATTTGTTGGTTGTCTACATTCTTAAACAATATCTTATAAATTATAAATTTAGTTTCTTTAACGGAAAAAATAAGTTAATTATTGTTTCGTAAAAATATGCATACTTTTTTTAACGTAATTAATTATAATGTAATAAAATTGCATGCATAACAAAACAAATTGTGTGTTACGAGATATTTGCATAAAATTCGATAAATATTTGCATTCAATTCAATACAACATCATCTCGTTATTCGAGTATCGACATCAGAAACATTTTCATAATATTATACTTAACTTAAATAACGAAATTACAGTGCACGCAACATCCTTAACAAGATGACGCCAGACAATTCACGCGACTACCTTCTCAAAACTCATTCCACGCCAATATAAAATTTTTAAGTAGACGCAAACTGTCTCTCGACGCTTTAAAAATCCGTTTAACTACCGTTTCGGCCCCTCTTGATGTACAGCATTAGGCATTAGATAAGCCGCCCGAAGTATCACGTACAGGTGTACACACGAGTCCAACGAGCCATACATCAAGTCGTCGCTCGCACGTATATAATTTCCAAAACGGCTCGTCACTCGGAGTACAACATACAAGTATACGATCCAGCGTGAGTCTCGCAACGGACGACAAAAATTTTAAAATTCAACAAATGCATAGGGGGGAAAGGGCCGCTCGTTTCAGCGATTAAAGCGCCCCGCGGACCGGCATCCGCAGAGCCGATAACCATCTCCTCGCCGCTCCGCAGACTAATGCGCGGGCCGCGGCTCTTTACATACACATGTACATATGTGTACACCTATACGCGCTTACACACCAGGCGGACGGCGCATATTTTTCTCTCTTTCTCTCTCTCTCTCCCTCGCCTACAATTGGAGCGAATGTAGGCTTACGGTAACCGACGCGCACGCGCATGGCTAAACGTGCGAATTTTCGAGCTACGTAGACGCGCGCACGCAGGTATATACACGCGCGATTAATCGCGAAAAAAGGAGGGGCGCGACCGGCAGCAGTGGCTCAAGATCACTCGGCCCGATTGAGCGTCGCCCGTATTATACACACACACACAGAAACACACGGGAGCGCTTATCGTCACACACGCGCGAAACTGGTTCTGCTTCTCGCGCCTTGTACACGAGGATATCGCGGAGTCGTCTATACAGCTCTACGTGTATACTCTGTACACATCCCAAAAGGGGCCGGTCAACAGAACTTGGCCGGAGCTCGCGAGGGGTGTCGCGAGCGACGGCTCAATCTCTCGACTACTTATACTCTGTTTTTCCTTCCTTGACCCCGATTCGCGAGCCCGCGGCTTGATTTATGTTTCACGCGATGTGTAACCGCCGCGGCGGCCTTATCGATCGCTAATCAATTGCCACCTGCGAGCTTCTGCGTAGTGAGGCTCGGGATTCCGTGATGTGTCTCTCGCTCGCGTCTCCTGGCCTGCTCCTGTTGCGGCGAGCGAGGGGCTGCAGCGCGTGAAAAATAAAGAATCGCGAGAAGTGCAATTTTACGCCTGCGAACTCGTAAAAGCGCGGAGAGACGGAAAAACGTCTCCGGAACAACAGCGGCGTTTTGCGTGTAGAATGTGAGAGAGCGAGTGGCTGGTAGAGCGGCGTCTGGATGTATGCACTGAGAGAAATTTTGTAGTAAATATTGCTAGAGCTCTGTGAAAAATTGTTAAGTTTTTTTATAGGAAATGGGGGGACAACATTTACTTTCATTTTAATAAATGCTACTTAAGTAACTTAGTAATTTTTATAACGTTTGAAAGATATATTATATTTATTGTATTTTTTTAATTTGAAAATAGTGAAATTAACATAGAAAATTTTTTTGATTATTTAAAATGTGTACGGACGATCGATGTGACGCGTGATCTGTATTAATAAGTCTTATGAATGTCTAGCAAAGATTATTAAGTTATATATAATAATCATATTTTCAAATTTCGACCGTGAGAAAATTTAATTAGAATAAAAATGGCAAATTTTGTCGTAATCCAAGTATGTCCTCTCCTTTACTAAGTAACTTAATGATTTTTATGGTAGAGTTCTAGTAGCTTTTACTACACCATTTTTCTCAGTGTATGGCGATATGGTGTGTGTGTATATACGGCTTTGGAAGGAGTCCGCCAAAGTTTCGACTCTTGCTGGCGAGAGAAATTGAAAACGAAGATTCGAGCGAAGCGTTGCGCAGATTTTCAAATTCTTAGGCTCTAGTATACTTCTCCACGTGAACCGACACTAAATCATTTTTTCAAATTTATTCGACAACTTTTTACTCTTAACTCTCGGCAAAATATTTTTCCAAATCATAGCTTTATGGACACGTGAAAGCTAGTCGAATTGCACTTGTATAAATAAAATCTCTAAATTCAAAGATTGAAACTACTACGAAATAATAAACAAAAAAACGACGGTGTGCCGTACAGCCGGAATTTACGATTTTCAAACAGCCGCGTATACCCGCAGGAAATAATATTTGCGCGCAGAACAAAGCCGTGCATCGGGCGCATAAAAGTTTCGTGGACTTGCCCCTGCGCGCGTTTCTCTATCGGATGTGTGCCGCGCGGTATCGCCCCGGTGCATTTCGCAAACAAAGCGACTCTCCTCTCTCTCTGCGTGCACACGCGCGCGTATATTATACACTTACATATATACATGTATATACAAAACCCGGAGACTTTATTCCTCGGCGCGAATAGCTCTCGAGGAGTAAGAGAAAAGGCGAGGGTGGACCCCAAGAGAGAGAGAGCCGGAGGAAAGAACGACTTCTCCGAAACGCATTTTACGATAACGAGGTATGATAAGAGAGGGACTTCCTCCCTCCCTATCTCTCGGTTGGCTATACGTTATAATAATGCTCGCGTAACGTCCGGACCGACTACAAATTTATCGCGCTGAAGCGAAAGAGAAAGAGAGAGAAGGAGAGAGGATGACTCCGGAGGAAGAGCGCAGTCGCGAGATGAAGGATAAAAAAGAAGGGGAGGGGTTAAGGAGGGGGGGAGGAGGGCTCGTGAAATTTTCTGACCACCTCGGAAGCTGCCCATATTTGCATTCGCGGGAGCATAAATTTTAAGAGCGGCTATTACCGATGTATTACGATACTGCCGAGGCTTTTTGAGGGCCATTAGCGGAGAGAGGGTTGAAGTTGAAAATTTATAAGCGACGGAGAGGACGAGATGCGCTGGAAATTCTCGTGCTTACGTATACATGTATATATATACCCGATATGATCTTTCGGCGGATCCTCTGTGCTATACGCGCTGTTATTGCCGTGTTGCTCCTGCAGTTTAAGCTTTAACTGGATTTTTGATATTATCCTTAACGAAGACTCGCTCACCTTTGAGCGCAAAGTTTCGACTGAGCTTTTAGTAGGACAGCCTTAGTGTACAGACGCTACTGTAGCTGTACATTGCGTTTCTGCACGAATTCATAGTCGAGTTCGTTATGATTCTTAAATCGACTCGGTTGATTTTTAATAGGAGGTACGCGTATTATGCGCAAAATTTAGTTGAAACTTCGTTATGAAGGAGCAACCAGTTTTTTGCAATAACTATTTCTTTTATTGCAGTTAAAAGTTGTACAACGCGATTTTTAACTCTAAATTAATCAATGAACAAAGCAACAATGGAACAACAGTTGAAGAAAGCGGAAACTCACTGGCTCACTGAGACATCATTGAACAAATGATCACCTATCGTATATAGCGTCTCAATCTCAAGGAACTAGCGCGTCAATATTAGTAGAACATCGTATCATCTCAGAAAAGGTGTACAACACTCCAGACGATCGGTATCTCGATAAATCAATTTCTTTCTCCCTTAAATACATACTTGATTGCTCGTAAATCACTGCTCGGCATTCGAGAGGTGGTGTCTCTCTCTCTCTCTTTCTCTCGTTCTATCTCTCTCGCAAAGTCAACCGGCTAAGCGCGAACGCGAACAATAAATAATTACGTCTTGCGCGGCTCGTCGCGCGCCTCCTTCGCTTGTTTTCGTCGATACAAAAAAAGAGAGAGAGAGAGAGACAGAAACAATAAGGGAACAAAAGAGAGAGAGAGAAGAAAAATGCGATAGAGCCCAAGCTCTCGGAACGTGCAATACAGAGGAGAGGAGACGAGGAGGAGAGATGAAGATAGAGAAAGGGCGGCGAAGTCGAGGCCGAAAGATAAAGACAAGAGAGAGAGACGATTTCGCCGTAGCGCTAAAGGGGTCCGCGCGCGCTCGCTGTAATCTCTTGATTTAGTTGCGAGGCCCCGCGCTGTTTTTGCACTGTATACTGCATATATATATACATGTATACAATACATCCTCTATACAGTCAGAACGATTTGCACGCCGCATTGCACGTCGGCTTTGTCAATTTCGATTTCGGGCGAAGGGGGGGGGGGACTTCAAGGGAGACGCCGCGCATTATAAATCGGCGACCGCACCGCGCGCGCTTGACCATTTAACAACGCGGCGAATGATCGAGTGCGCGCGCGCGAGCCTATTATATACGGGAGTGGCGAGGAATTTTTCAATTAAGTTAAATTAAATTGAATTAAACTGTGTACAATGTGCGCGCGCCCAAGCCTGTATACGCGTATTTATACATACGCGCCCGAGGATATAATTTTGCTTTCGAGACGCGCTGCGCGCGGCGTTCGAAATTTACGCGCTTCGTATGCCGAGAGCAATTTTCGCGCGATAATTAATCTCGGCAATTAAAAGGGACAAAGAGAGAGAGAGAGAGAGAGAAAAAAACTGAACAATGTTTAACGCGCAATGTTTATACGCAACGCGGACACTATGCGCGCGCGAGAGAGAAGCGATTAACCGGAGGTAAATCACAACAGCCGCCGCCACCGCCGCCGCCGCCGCAGGTGAGTATACGAGGTGAAGAAACAGTATTAAGGAATAAGGACGACAGGCGTACAGCGCTCGGCTCGGGGGGGGGGGGGAGGGGGAAACAAGAGCAAGTTGCGGGAGTAGCTATCGCATCTGCGGATCGCTGCGCGCGCGCGATACGCGCGCGTGACATCTCTATTTATAGGAGGCGCGTTGCGGTTTGCCGAGTCCCGTGCGAGAGCGCCAACTTTAGATCGGCATCGCGTTCCGCGCGAGGGAGGGAGGACTCGCCTGATATATATATATATATATATGTATGTATGTGTGTGTGTGTGTGTGTGTGTGTGTGTGTGTGTGTGTGTGTATTGTCGAGGCGGCTTCTCCTGGATTTTCGCACGTTTTCCGAATTTTTTCCTGCTACGGCGACTCCCCTTCCACGACCAACGCGCAGCAGTAGCAGCAGCAAGCGGCATTTGAAATTGTAATTTCCTTGCAGGAGACTGTGTCTCTATATGTACAGCGCGATGGGGAACGAAGTTATATATTTTTACGCGCGAATATGAAGTGTATTGTCGGTCGAGACGCGCGAAATTCGAATGAATCGAAATTTCACTTTTTTAACACACCCTCACTTAAAGTGCGTATACTTGGTGAGCTGAGAAAAAAAGTGATGTGTTCAGTCGCTACCCCCACTCTCGTCTCTAAGCGACGACTATATTGTTAAAAAATTGTATACATTGCAGTCGGTAATGAAGGTGAGCTGTTTAAACCCGCGAATTCGTCACTATAACTCACCCTCCGCACTTAAACAGACTACTTTAATTTGTAATGTATGAATCTATCGCTCGAGGTTAATGGATAATCAATAAGAACAATCGAAGAGATGCATAATTGTTCTTATTGATTAGCCTACTTTAATCCGTACAGCTGCATAATATACTATTCCATTCAGCTGCAAAGGCGTCAGCGCGAGTTATCGAAAATTCTCCCGCGGAAACCCAGCTGAAATATACTCTCGAAAATCCGGCAGTGCGGCCGCGTTAAATCCTCGCGTGTCGTATACGAAAAAAAAAGCGCGGTGGCGGGAGGATCAAAGGAAGACGCGTTGCATCTGTTCCCCGAGCGCAGCGGACACTATGCCGAGTGCGCTAGTCGCAGATAAGTACTCCGCGAGTGCGGCGAGAGGTCGTCGGTGCGCTTTTCCAAATCCGAGCTTACAACCGCCCGGGACAAAGCCCCGTGCGGTGCGGGACGCTAGTATACGTATATACGTGTACGTAGAGAGCGAGAGAAGAGCAGCGGACGATATCAGCGCTGCGACGAAATATCCGGCGCAGTGGTGTGGGTCAGACTCGCCCAACTTCATTCGGGGCCGTCCGAAGCCGGCTGTCCGTTATCTGGCTTTTTATTCGCCGCCGCGCCGGTCTCTCTGTCTCTCTCTCACTCTCCTTTATTTATCGCCCGAGCCGAGAGGGTTCTCTGTTTCCGAGCGCGCGGGGGAATGCAGAGCTCGTGTCCGCGCCGGGCGCGTGGGCGAAATTAAAGGGATCGCGCCGCGATATGCGCGCTCGGCGACGATGCGAGAATTTTCTCTCGGCCGGGAAGTGCATCGCCGAGCTTTTTCGTGAATTATTGCGCGAGTGCGCGTATATGGGGGGGGGGGGGAGGAGATTTTTTCTAGTTAGCTCGAGAGCGTTAAATATAGGGGGACCGCGCTGTATTAAGAGAAAAAGCCGTAAAGAGCCTGTCTTTCGCGGAGTTGAAAGAGCAAGCTTTATTTAATGAATTGAGTGCACTAAATATTTTCGAGGGCAATGTAAAATATGTATTCTTATATAATGTATGATTAAAACAATGTGAATTTCTCAATTGTTCGAGCTAATACTTCGAACAATCATTTCTGCTCCTGTAACTCCCGCAGGATCTAATCTAATCTATCTAAATAAAGTATATAGGTATATAGACATACGTATGCTTTAAGTCTTAATTTCCGAAAGACATCTTCACCTATACATACGTCTATACGAGGTAATACCCGAAGTGAGGATACGCATCGATTGAGAGACGCTGAACATATAGGTGTTGAGCGAGTCAATCTCCTCGCTCACGAGGGAGCTAATCCATCGCATTGATATTCATAGAATAACGTGTAAAGCGATGTCTTATACAAGCCGAACCACATTATCAAGGTTGCATTGTGTATATGCGTGGGTATACACCTACACTATGTGCATATATATATACTACACAACACACAATAGTATCTCAAGCTCACCTGCACTCGCTGCCGATGTCGATCCTGTTTTCTCTGTCGTTTCTCCAGCTCCTCCTTTCGCTCGATGAGCGATCTGATTTCGCCGGCGGGGGCCGCTGTCGTTGAGGACGTCACGCTGTCGTATCCGGTGTCTCCGATGGACAGCCTCGGCGAGGTTAACGACGAGTCCTCCTCGTCCTCGCTGTAGCTCTCCACCATCAGCTCGGAGTCGCTCTGTGGGGGCAGATTAGCGTTACTTTCGCTTCGCTCTTTTACGATTCGACGAACCGAGAGATACAGAGAGAGGGGGAAGAGTCCGATAAGAATCGAAAGCGATAAATCGCTACGAATGCCGAGAAAACTTAATCTTTCGTCGGGGGAGGGGAGGGGATGAGAATCGCCTCCGAAAGCTTAGCCCGCGGTGAGGATGACGGCGAGAGAGCTGCGCTCGCAAAATTACAACGAGCAGCGACCTTATACTCCGACTGTGTGTATGTGTCTGTCTGCGCTGCAGCTCCCTCCCCCTCCCCCTCCTCCCCCGACTTAACCACCGGCGCGACGTCGCTGGCGCATTGTGCGTTGCGAGTGCGCGTACAATGGGAAAATTTACGAGGCGTTCGCCATAATCATCGGCTCGCGCGAAGAGGCGGATGATTAAGCGGTGGTCCGGCCCTTATCTCTCCTCTCTCTCTCTCTCTCTCTCTCTCTCTATCTCGACATTCCGCGCGAGGGTTGAATCATACACGTGTGTATACATGTGCATATCCAGGAAATATCGAGAGCAACTCTCCCCAAAAATTGCAAACATTTTTTTTGAAAGTGCACCCACCAGGCCTGTTTTTTCTCGTTCCTTAGGTCATTCGGAAGAGAAAAGACTCGCTTGCATGGCCGATCGTAGGGTATACTTTTTTCCGGAGCAAAAACGACTCGATAAACAAGAAATAATTAAAAAACAAGAATTCATAGATTTTTTTTCTCGGAAACCATGGACTTTTAAAAATATTTCATTCGAACAAAAATGCCTTAAAATTCATCAAAGAATGCTCTGAAATTTTTTCAGATTATTTAAGGGCATTTTACGAAATTTCGATTTTTTGTATTTTCGAAAAATCAAAACTTGTATGGGATCGATCTGAAAAAATTTCAGAGCATTCTTTCATCAATTTTATTCTAATGAAATGTTTATAAAAGTCCATAGTTTTCGAGAAAAAAATCTATGAATTCTCTTTTTGTTAATTATTTCTCGTTTTTTCGTGTCATTTTTGCTCCGAAAAAAGTATACCCTACGATCGGCCGTGTACGCGAGCTTTTTGTCTTTTAGAATGACCTAAGGAACGAGAAAAAATAGGTCTGGTAGGTGTACCTTCAAGAAAACTTTTTGCAATTTTTCCATCCGAGTTGTTTCCGAAATTTCCTGGACATACTCATATACATTGAATTACAATGAAAAAATCCACTTTTCTTTGGTCTAGAAATCTAAAAAAGTTTTTTCAAGCTAGAGGTTTCGGACCGATCAGACTTTCTTCTGTGAGCCGAAACATAGTTAAAAGTGCAGAGGAACATGGGAAAAATTATTAGTAACCATATCTCTGAGCCATTTTACGCTCTTTTTACAGAAATTTAATGCGTCAAAACACTGGAATAATAACAACTACAAATGTTTCTGAGGCACCAATAAAATTTCGAATAACACCATAATAAAGTATTACAAAAGAGCTTTAATTTTAAAAAAAATGCCAACTTTCAATGCTCTCATCAAAAGTTATAACCGTTTAAAAAAAAAAATAAATAAAAATCCGAATAGCCAATTTTTTCTTTTTCCTCCATATGGCTTCCCATGTTAAATTTCATATTCTATACTTCGCATGTTCCTCGGCATTTTTCATCATCTTTTTGCTTACAGAAGAAAGTCACATTGGTCCGAAAGCTCTAGCAAAAAAAATTTTTTGCCAATTTTAGACCAAAGAAAAGTGCATTTATTTTTTGAAATTCGACATACACGTGTCTATTTACTATATACATAGAGATGTACGTACCTGTTCGGGTGGCGAGCCAGGCGAGCTGGTACTCGAGGCCTCGACCACGGAGACGTACTCGCTGACACCGGTCTCGCTCTTCTGCAGCTTCAGCACCGGCGTCTCCAGGCCGCAGAGGAACACTTGACCGAAGAAGAGGATCTTGTGTATCCTCAGGCAGACCTGAACCACTTCCTGCGCGCGCGTACGGGACGTAAGGGGAGCGAGAAAAAGAGAATAAAAAAAAACGAGGATCATTATACCGAATGCTCTCCGAGTGTATTGTTGTGTATATATATATATATATATATAAAACTCCATATACGTCTGCGTACATTGCTTTTTTTTCCTTTTCTCTTTCGGGCTTGCGGTATTTTTGCTCGAACGCACGAATTTATGTATACCGTGGCTCATCGCGTGATTCAATTGCTCCTGGAAGCTTCCACGAAAGCCTCGAATTATACGTGCGCGTGCATCATCTGCACTCTGCATTCGAATAAATTAAATAGAATTTTCTCAATCGCGCCGTCGCCGCCATGAACGAAAGTATACAGTGGAAATATATTATGCGCGAGCAACGACGACGACGACGACGATGGGAAAGCTTTCATTATACAGAAGAGGTCGTTTCACCGCGATTCCCCCGATATATAATATTAAAAAACTATATCGTAATGCCGTAATCACACTTGAAAGCGATGCGCGCCGCAGCCGTGTGTATTTAAACCGCCTCGTCCGTCGGGTTATTAAGCTCCTCCGCTATACACTATGTGCGCGTGTCCGCGTCAGAGAAATCCGAGCAGCAGTTGTGCACATATGCAGACAGCAGAGACTGACGCGGCATACGGACGAGGGGCAAATATTATACGGGGAGAGGTAGAAAACACACTCACCATGTCTTCCTTCTTGTCGGCGTAGAACGGATCCTGCGGATTCGACATGAGTGGCGTGAATCCGGAGTGCGTCGTGTCCTCCGGCAGTTTCACCAGCTTCAGCTCTGCAACGAGAAGAACACGGGGCGGTGAAGAAAGCGGAACGGAAAAGAAGGAAAAAAAAAGCGAGAAGAATTTTTACTCCCAGCGAGATGTGACTGCGGGAGGCTCTCTCTCTCTCTCTCTCTCTCTGCCGAGCAAACGCGTATACACTACATGTATACATACGTACATCTCTCGTACGGAAAAAAAAGCTCGAGGGAAGGACGTGATGCGCTTCAAAGGAGCTGTCGGGATAAAAAATCGCTCCGAGAGAGCAAGAGCTGGGGGTAATAATTACGTCGAGCGTCTGGACGTGCGCTGCACCGCGCCTCGCCTCTGTACATATATATATACGCATATGAATTCGCATATCGCTTAAATTTTATTTTCAATTCGGGCAACGATCATCGTTAATCGCAATAAAGCATAAAAGTCGGCCGAAATTACCCCGTCGCGCTCGGGTGCGCGCGATGCGCGTACGGGTATATATATACACATGCATATATACATGTAAACGTACATGCACGCGGGTATGTCTCTGTAATTTAACGTGCGTATACACATACAGAAAATCATTTCGTTCCAAACGATTCGTCAAATTACAGGTATTCGAATCCAGCCGCCACCGCCGTTAAAAATTCCCCGGGTGGTCTGCAATTTCCCTCCCCCCACCCCTCCCCTCTCCTCCTCCCACCCCCCTCCCTCCTCAAAGAATATAACTCACTCTATATTTACACATCGCGGGCGCATTTAACGAATATCGCGTGTACATTATGCGCGGCATTACACAAGACAAACAGAATGATTGAGGTGTGCCATAATTCTTCGATCGCCATCAACGCCGTGACATTCCCATAAGAAGACGAAGATAAAGTCCCGCCGTAACGGCGGCGCGAAGCCCAAGCGCACTGTACTCAATGAAGAGAGACGAACGGCGGAGAGAGAGAGAGAGGAGGGTTAAAGAAAAAAAAAGAGGGGGGGGGGAGGAGGACCGCCGGCTGACGAGCCCGAGACACGCGCGCGCGCGGTTCTTCATCCCATAAGCTCGTCCTCGTATACCTGCGCACCTAAAATTGCAACTGCGGATCCGAGGCGAGAGCGTCTGTCTCTCTACCCCCGACGAGAGCTTCCACTGTATACTACTACTCCCGAGATGTGACGAGTGTGACAGGGACAGGCTGTTATCATGCAAATCTTCTCTTCGTCGTCTCGTGTCTCGCTGTTGGTATTACACATAGCGTTTGTACGTATACAGGTACGAGAAGTGTGTGTGTAGTCTATGCATCAGAACTGGGTGTAGTGGAGGCGTTCTAGATTAATTTAGATGATCCTCGAGTCGCCGGCGACGTTGTCTAAGCGGACGAGATTGTCGTGTAGAACCCAGGAGGCCAAATGCAAAGCTCTGCCCGAGTGTTTCTTCGATGCGACAGCCTATTATCATATACTGTGTGCGGACGAGTTTTTACACGAATTCGCGGCTTCGTCTATTAATTTTCTCGACGTATATCAAAGTACACTACTCCTGAACTACGTTTCCTTCGATTCTTCGAAAATTACGCTAATCCTTACATAATTTAATCGAAACACAAGCGTACACAGCCTCCATATTTCCGCCTCTTGTCGCCTGTGCCAATCTTTCTTTTGGTCGCGATTTGCTCGATGTACTAACACAGCCCGGGGAAGCGCAAGATTTCTTTTTTCTCGGACTATATACGGGCCCGTCTTCGCCAATTTTCGCGGCAGGAGTTGTATGGGATCATGTGCAAACTCGGCTGATGTTTAGCATTACACGTGTCTTGACATGATTTGAGCGGGAGATTAAATCGGGCGCTCCGGCGCATCTCGGGGCTTATATCCACCTGAACACTTATTTACAAGCGTAAAAGGATTTGGCCCCCGGTGGGGCGTCCGTCGATTTCGCGCAGGTTTAATTTGCTCCTCAAACAAGACTGATTGGATTCGTAACGTAATTAAAATTCTTTGATGTAGATTGCGAGCATTGTCGTGGATTTAAGCCGCGTAATGTTGTTTATTCATGAAGAATTTAGTCTTAAATTTTTTAAATCAATTTCTCAATCAAAAACGTATTGATTTACAATTAATTATCGACGAAACTGTAGCCATCGAATCAAGTGGTCTTGGAACTTTTGACCCCGGAAATGAATTTATTCAATTACAATAAAACTCTCAACAGAGAAAAACTCCAGTTCTTCCTTCTCGCCGATCGCACGTCATTAAACAAAATTCAACGCGATATAATCGAAAACGAATTGCTGTATTATCGGTGGAAGCGATTTCCTCTACTCAGAGATCCTTCTTAATTTATTAGCGTGTAACACGAGACTAAATGAATTCGCGAGAAAATACAAGGCGGTCGAGGTGAAAGAGGAGCAAAAGGAAAAAAAGAAAATTAGAGCCGCGCGCAATGACGAATACCCGACATTTTTCATAGCTCGCTCTTAACGAATGTAGCAATCAATACGCGTAGAGTCGGCAATCGGTCATTGCCACAGCGTTTCGTGTAACGAGCCAATAAAACGCGCGAAAATTCATTCGCATAAATCAGTTATCGCCGCGGCTGCGGTAAAAAAAAAGTCGATCGTCAAAGCCGAGGAATAAAGAGCAAAAAGAGAAAATCCATCCCGACGACTCATCGCCATCTACCGTCGAACGCGCTCTTGCGCGGCTCTTACACCTTATATACCTATATACACACCGCAGGAAATCAACGAAAGCGTTATAACGTTCCTCTCCGCGTTCGCAACAGCAAGTGCTCGATCGTGTATACATAGATATATATAAGAATCGTGAAGAAATCGAATCAATGATCTTCCATCCGGATCGACTATTGTCTCCCCCCCCCTCCCCTCCCTTCTCCTTCCAGAGCAGATATCCAGTGGAGAGTTGTATATATACACGTATGAATCGCGCGCGCCGACGATGACGGCCCGACGAAATTGGAATTACGGTAAACCCGGAGGAGCTGGGGCGAGAGCAGCTCCACACGGGATGAAACGTCATCGTCGCGCACTCGCGGTGCATTGCGCGGCCACGGGATTTTTGTGCTCGCTCGGGAGGACCGTTTGAACTTTAGTCCCGCATTGTTCGATTGTTCTTTGTTGGTATACGTAATTAATTACGCGGAGTTCGCCGGGGGATCGTCCGCCGCGTCATCGGTGACTCGGCGAAATTTTTTCCCGGCGCGCAGACAAGGCATTCCGCGAATGTTATATGCACCGCGGGAAAGACGATCCGAGAAAACCCCCGTTGCGACTCTGCCGAATATCGTAATGCTGCGCAGTCTGCGGAGGTGGCGAGCGCCGCGTTTAAGTGTCTACAATTATTGTTGAAGTGTTGGAAATTAACTCTTTAACGCTCAAATGGACAAAATTTTTAAGTCAGCTTCAAGCTCGTGCCTTTCAATTGTAAGACGAGTGGAAAAAATATTAGGATACGCATTCTTATGTGCAAAAATCTTATCTTTTGTCAATATATGAACGCAAATTGTTTATTTTTAACAATAAACAAAAAAAGTGCATATTTTCAATATTCTTTTTCTGTTTAAGCATTTTTTAAACTTTGTTCTCGGTACTTAAGAACATTCTAACTCATCGGGATGCGAGACCCGAAAGTTGTACTTCAAAAATATACTATGGGATATTTTGATTTTTATTGTTAACCAATCCAAAATGGCATCCGAATGCCAGAAATTATTACAAAATCGCAGTAATATGAATTTTTGAAGTCTAATCAAAGTTTTAGCGGACAAAATGACTCTTCTGAGTTTTAAGATAGCAGATTGGATGTGTATTAGCAAAATTAGTTCAGACAATTGATTTTCAAGATGGCTGCCGTGATGAGTCCGCTAAAATAACGTATTTTCACAGTTTATTATATTCTTAAGTACCGAGAACATAGTTTAAAAAATGCTTTAAAAGAAAAAAATATTGAAAATCTGCATTTTTTTGTTTATTGTTAGAAGTAAACAATTTGCAGTCATATATTGACAAATTTGGCGATGCCATTCAAAAGATGAGATTTTTTTACAAAAGAATATGTATCCTAATATTTTTTCTACACGGGTTATAATTGAAAGGCACGAGCTTGAAGTTGACGTTAAAATGTTGTCCTTTTGAGCATTAAAGGGTTAAAATTAAAAATTTGCCTCTTGGTTTTAATTTTTCCTTTTTTTTTTTAATAATTTTGGCTTCAAAAGGTCCTGTACGAAGGACGAAACGTTGACTGCTAAGATGAGGTGAGATTGTCGATTATTTAACAAGAGATGACTCCTATACATTTGAATATCAAATTCTATTAATAATACAGCGAGAAGTAATAATAATAATTATAAATTTAAGAGTTATACAAACAAATAAAATAATAATAAAATTATTTATTTTTATTTAAGAGTTATATAGTTACAGATTGTCTTGTCTGCACAATCATTCTAATGCCATAAAGCAACACAGTGATTCGATACATTGTCTTAAAACGAATTAATTTCCCTTTATTAATTATTCTGCACGACTGACAAATCCCATTATTACAATAAAAAATCAAACTAAATCACGCGAACACAAACGCAAGCGAACGGACGACTCGACATTTTTCGTTTATTATCGCGAACCTCTCCTTATTTCTCACGACGCCTCGAGAAGCCCATAAGAAGTTCTCTCCGAGGTTAGTGTACCAATGGGCAAGGACGCGCGGAGGAACAAAAAGTAGAGCTCTCCCGTTTCCTCGGAAGCGGCGGCCGATTCGACAGCTCTCCGCGCAATATTTACCCGGTCGACGCCCGACACCGTTGTCTTTTCTTGGCCGCGCAGCCGCTTCTATATATATACGAGCGCTGCACTACAAAGCGCGCGCGGATCCTCGGGGCACGCAATACCAATAAAGACGTTTTTACAGCCGCTTTTATTTCATCGGAATCAATGTTATAGAATGCGAATTGCGAGGCAGTTAACTTTATTGGCGGGAAGCGATTTTTTTTTTTGCCCAAGCGAAGCCTGTTCTTCTACGGAGGCGACTCGCTGATTGACGCACGTGCGAAGCGTTTTAGGATTTTAATCGAGTCGGATGGTCTTAACGATTCGAGAACTTAATTTTATTACTTTATTCCTTTTTTTCTTAGTTGTTTCGTTCTTTGTGATCTTAATTCTTTTTTTTTTACGGAGTTCGTGAAATATTAATTTGTAACGAATTTATAGTACGGAAAAATTATGAAAATTGCCAAAAAAGAAAATTAGTGAACAGTATAATGACTGGTTTTATGCCTGATGAAGTAGACAATTAAATTAATTAATATTAAATTATTATTGTTGTATGAATTTATCAACATAGAATTATTAACATAGAAAAATACGAAAATTATCAAAAATTATCATACTCAATTTTAACTTAAAAATGTAGAAAAATGTAAAAACACTTCATCTACACTGTTTAAACATAATTCTTATCATTCTATCGTTTTTACAACTTTTTTAAATTATATTCACAACTATGCTCCCAATTGAATTGATTACTGATTTCCTACGTTTAGTACAGAATTATACGCATTTAAATTAGATTTACTTACTTATTCGTTCATAAGACCACGCATAAGTGAAAAACGCAACATTATACACTCGAACCTCGAAAGAACAACCGTCACACACATCATCCGCAAACTGCGTTTGCCGTTCCCTCCCAATGTCTCCAAATCGTTCAAAGAACACCCATCAACCGCAAAAATGCAAAATTCAATTTTCCCTCCAATCAAAAACCTAATCGTCCGCAATATCCGCAGGTCTCATCTCCCCCCTCTCCCCCAGGAAGCTTCATAAGCCGCCATCAGCAGCGATAAAAAGCCGCGACATTCGGTTGTGCATATCGCATTCTCTCCCAAAAGAATGTCCATCGGCAGCACTGCCGCAGCGCCGTTAAGCTCGCCGCGCCGGCGAACAAGCGTGATTATTCATGCGTGAGCGTCGCGGAACGGTCTCGCGCGCGCGCAGCTGCTGTCGCGTCTCTCTCTCTCTCTCTCTCTCTCTCTCTCTCTCTCTCTCACGCGCGCGCGCTCACGTACACACACGAGCGGCGAAACAATCGAAGAAGAAACAGCGGCAGTTCGATTCTCTCCCCATCTCTCGGCGCTTATGTGCGCCTGCAGTCCCTCTCTCTCTCTCTCTCCCCGCAAACGAGATAAAAATTGTCGCCTGTATATAACAGTCGCGAACGCGGCCGCGAACAGCCGTTTGCGCGGCGGCCAAGTTACGACGTCGTTACGCGCGCTTTATGCTGATGAAAAAGACAGCTGAAACGGCGCGTGTCCTAATGGAACGCCGCGCGCGAGGAATTCGGCTCTCTTTCTCTCTCTTCTCTCTTCTCTCTCTCTCTTTCTCTCAGTTCCGACTCAACGTGTATATATATATATATATATATATGTATACGCGCGCGCGCATATAGACAAAACGCCGGGGCGCGACTCGATTACCGTTAGCCGTATATAAGCTGCAGTAAAACCGCGAGCGACACTCTGCATCGCGGATACGTACACACACAGAGAGAGAGAGAGAGAGACACGAGCCGCTGCTGAGTTATAAGAGGCGACTCGCCGCCGCTGCTGCTGCAGCAGTAGCAGTACTCGCGGGAATATGGAAATCTCGTCGCGTGACGGATGTGCGCACGTGTATGTGGTATAGGGGACGAGCTACTGCCTACTGGATTAGGCGAAAATTATTGATAGCCAAGCGAGCGCAGCGACTGCGTAAATCATCCGGCTCTTTCTCGCGGTTTTCGATGCTCCTTTTTGCGCGCCGAGGCCGTGCGAGCATTACCGCGAGATGCTTATGGGAACGGTAAAGTCATTTTTTTTTCTTTATTTCGCTCTCGCGGACCGAAAGCCGCGCGCGCGCGCGCGGCAATTATGCGCCGGCTTTTTCTCCTCCGGCGCGACTCCTCGCTCCCCCCCGATCGATGCTGCGCTGCTTTACGCCGCAGTAACGCGCCGCGGGTCGTTTACGAAAATATAATTTCGGATTCCGAGATTTATGCGCGCGCGCGGCCGCGTTAATTGGAATATTTGAATAATCTTAGCCTGATTTTAGGATTTCTTACCGCTATTGTGTACAGTGCGCGTACACGTGTATATATACGATATAGGATACCGCCTGTGAGAATCTCGCGACCTAACTGTTGTCATGTTGCCAGAAATGACTTTAATGCTCGTATAAAGTGTACGTGCGCGCATTTTATGGATCAATAATGTTATGAAATACATCGCTCGTAAACATCAGTGATTCCGAGTGGCTTGTAATATATTCTAATAAAACTTCAACATGTGTATAAATTTGATTAATCGTAAAGAGGAAATCGTAATTCCCTTCTTGAGACTTCGTTTTGTTTCGGCGCGTCGAGAGATGAAGCGGCGACCGGAGTTATACACGAGCGACGCGTAACGGCGGAAGCGCCGCACAGCTTAGGCGAACGCGTTCGAAATTCAAATTGAAAAGTCGTCGACGTTTTCAATTTCGTATAGGGTGAAACTAACTCTCTAAATATTTCGAAATGATTTTCGTCACACTTTTTCGGAGTGACTCGTAAATGACTCAAATTTGAGCGATCTACCGCTTCTTTCGGATGATTTACTGTCACACCTTATGTTCGAGTGATTTAATCATTCGAAACTTCAATGTGACAGGCTTTGTTCAAATAACTCTGAAAAAGAGTGAAACTACGATGCGTTGCTTTCTGTAAAGTGCGGGACCTCGTTGCCAGCAGAAGTGCCTGAATCTGGGCTTTGTTTAAATAATTATTGTGCCGCACGGGAAATTATCAAATGTCTCTAATTAATGTACTGCCCGATGAAAGTAAAGTATTCAGGTTCTGATGTGATTTTGTGCTATAAAATGTGATAGAAAAGTTTTGAGGTTAGAGGTTAGCTTATCAATGGCAATATTTTTATAACTGATTTGTTCATGATGTGTGATGGAAACGTTTATTAGTGTCGAATACCCAAAATGTAATATTTTGAATTATAATGTTTCAATTTTGAATACAATTTATGTTTTATTGCATTTGTAATTCCACAGGGAGATCCTGAATACCCTGTATTCGAGAGTGAAATTCGTCACTCAATTAGAGTGAATAAATCACTCTTTTCAAAAGTAACTTATCACTCTATTCCGATGGGCTCAGTTTTGTCTGGATAGGAAGAGTGAAAAATCACTCGATTCAAGTGGGAAATCACTCCGAAATATTCAGAGAGAAAAGGAAATGAAATTTTCCCTCCACTCGCGACGATTAATTAAATTCAACGCCACTGCGCGCAATCTTCTCGCAAACATCCTCTCCCCCCTATCCCCTCCCCGCGTGCCATCGGCGAGAGAAAAAGCCGTGAAGAGCAAAGAGAAATACAAAGTACAACGTCACGAGTCATCGAGTCAATTTTCATCAACACCTGAGCCCCCCCCCCCTCACCCCATCCCCCGAGAAAGAAGCGAATAAAAAAGCACGAAGTGAAGCAGAAGCAGGAAGAAGTCATGATTAATTATCGCGGAGAACGCGTCAGCTCATTCCAAAGCCCATAAGCTTTAATTGACAGCTTGTTTACGTTTGGACCATCCGCGCGCGCGCACTTCGCTTCCTCCGCGCGTGCATCATCGCTACAGCGCAGTGAAGTCTCGAAAACGAAAGCAATCTCAATCGAAGGGAGGTGCCAATAAGACCGGCCGAAGTCGGCGAACGCAAGCCGGGAGAGAACCCGCCGACGTATGATTGATTATTTCGGCTTATATAGTTTCGCAACGTACGCGAAGAGTCACGACGAGGGTCTACTCGCGACTAGTCTCGACGTGTGTGTGTGTGTGTCAGTACATAATAGTGTCCGTTGCCCTTGGCGACTTTGCCTCCTTTTTCGATTACAGTGATTAGCGCGCAATCCGGCGTCGCGATCGACAAGAATGCCGCGGTGTGACGAGGAGGCGGTGGGGGGGGGGGGGGGAGGAGGCGAAGGGAGAAAATGAAGGGCGGAATGCGGCGCGCGAGAAAAAAGAAGTCCGCGAGAGACAAGAGGAGGAAGCGAGCCGCTGCCGCGTTGACGCAGAAAAAGAAAGGTTGCTGCTGCTGCTGCGGCAAAAATTCTGCTGTGTAGTAATCACGATGAAGGCAATAAAAAGGATGTTTACAGGATATACACCGCGCGCTCGGCTCCGCCGCTTATATATATAGTAGAGCTAAATGTTTTATATAGTGTGCGGTGTATCGACGCGCGCCGCCAGAGTCGAGGGCAATTTCATAAACAAGACATTGGAAAAAGTGGCGAACAGCACACTATACGTAAGCTCGCCTCCATTCACTGCTGTATAACACAGCGATCGTAACACACAGCCTTCGGCGATACGGCCCTACGTACTGCATGCATTCGAAAAACAGTTATGAATTTCCGAACTTCGGCCTCGATCGCTAATTCACAGTAGCGACGACACTCTCGCGCGTCCGAGTCAATCCGTCTGTTACTACTGAGAAAAAAATGCTTCACGCGGATAAACGGTAAATTTTTGCTTCTCTTACGTGTATAGAAACTGCGATATTCAAGGCTGCGAACGAGATAGCCGCGGCTAGCACTGCGCTCTTCCCAGATCCCGACGCGATTGCTAATCGTTTCGATCTTTTCATCTGGCGAGCGCGTGCGATTACCGATATACACACCGACTGCTTTCATCCCGATCGTCTCTCAATAGAGCCGCGGCTGTGTCTGCGCTACACACAGCTTTGATCCTCGCTGCAGCTCATAATTTATGGACGCGCAAGCGTTACATGCTAGGTGTACACGTATATACATATAGGTATATGTACACGTAATGGTTATGTATACGTATACATGCGGCGATATTCGCTTACCGTTCGCACGTCCTTCGGCCTCCCTCGCCGGGATCAGCAGATTCCTCGAGTACTCCAGTCTCTCCAGGAGATTCACCATCGTCGCCAGCCTGTTCCAGGCGTCTCCCGGCGGTCTGAAACAGATGTGACGCGACATTATGCGAAATTGTTCCGAGAAAGCTCGCGTTATGAGTGTACACCGCGCCTCCCTCGGCGAGATGGCGGAATGCCAAGCGTTTTCGAATACCTGGAATGAGTTCTTTGACACTTTATCGCGCGCGCCGATCGTTTATATCCCAGATATACAAACTATCGCAGCAGTTACGTGTGTATATATGTGTGTGTGTGTGTACGTATAGCTACGTAGAGCGAGCTATGCGCCACGGAAATGTATTCGGTTTATGTCCCGTGTCCGAGAGATGTAAAACAAGGCATTCTCTTTTTTATTGGCGTGTGTCTCCCGCGCTCGAATCGTCCGCAGAAATTCGAGCGCGTCAAAACAGCCGTGTATACGTATAGACACCTATATGTATAAAATAGTTTTATAAGAACGTCCAATTTTTCGTCAAAAGTGTACGACACACGAATATTACGCTATCGGCGACTAATACACAGTATAACAACCAGTCGCTCGACGCATAGACACGCACACACAACGTCCCATTTCTAGGCCACTGTACACAAGACAGTCTCGCAGTCACTCTCAATCTCCGTTGACGGATAATGCCCGCGCGCACAAAGGGGGAAAAACCGTAAGGACCTGTTTGCCCCGGCGGCGTAGTCGTTCGGCTCACTGACAATGCGTTTCCAGGACGGCCTCTGACCCAGAAGCCGCCGCAGGAATGCGCCAGAGGATAGCCGAGAGGGTGAGCGCAAGGTGGTAGTCGTTACGTGTGTGTACCTCCTCGTCCCGCGTGACGCGTGTGTTCTGACCTCCTCGCTTACTTTCGCGCGCGGCTCTGATTCATCGGTCAATGGGACGACGCGCGAGGCGACCGACACTACGCGCAGAGCTGGAATACAAGCGGACGCGTCAGTAACGGAATCGTGCGCGAACCGGCCGATTTTTCGGAGGCGATTCGCGGTTTTGCCCGGTTTCTTTTTACGGGAGCTTTTTCTCGTTTCTTCGGCGAGCTTCAGTTTGATTTGGACGCGCGCTCGATCGGCGCGATGAGCAACGAGGCGAGAAAATAAACGAGTATATCGTAAAAGCCGGGAAATAATTGCCGTGACTTGTACAGGAGTCGACATTAGCATTTGTTGAAACTATCTGCGTACTGTATCTACGGCTCTGCTTGTTCAACGAATGACGCAGCGAGGCAGGTATTTATTGAGACGTTATTTTTAATTATCTCGCGCGCAGGTGCGCGTACACACGTACCCGCGTAATGCACCCGAGCTTTTTACGGCGTTCCCTTTATTATTAAGACGCCGGAGTGCGTAAAGCACGAGATTTACGCACTCGCATCGTCGGAGTTCGTTAACGCGCGGGATTCCGACATTTTTCCTCCTCGATTAGTACGCGTGAAGAGGAAGAAACGCACTGACTATATCCTCGGTAGAAATCCAAATATCTAAAATGGCTAGTAGTTCCTAACTTGCGATGAAACGCTTTTTCTCCCATTATTTGAGCATTTCATGGAATACCCATTACCTCCAAATCATTACACTAATTTTACTCCGTATATTGTACGTTAAATACAGGGAGGTGTACGTGTTTCGATACTGTTTTCATAGCCATTTACTGGCCATTTTTCATAGGCTACGTTATTCAGTACAATCTATGTTTGCAAGCTTAAAAATACCTCGTAATACGGTATAATAATATTTTCGTCCATTTTCATTCTAAAAAATGGCTTGGAAATTTTTGCCCATTTCTAACAAAACAAGGGTTTCACTAGCTTCCAAACGATATGGATTTCTCCCTATGACGTGTAATTCAATACACTCCAGAATTCTTCTCGGCGCGTCAGCCTAGTTACGGCGAATGATATACAACAGTCGCATCACAACGGCGGCAGCGGCGGCGACGGCCGCTCTAAATTAGCCAGCGATATCCTCCTCGCGAAGATGGATCCTCATTGGCCGTGGCTTGCGTAACGAGCATTATACAGTCGCGCAAGCCTAGCCTCTCGCTCCACGCAATTAACTGTTGACCTTTTACGAGTGGCCGGCTCCTACAGCGATCCCGCGGCTTGTTGCGCTCCGGGCAACGCTACTCTCTCTCTCTCTCTCTCTCTCTCGGAGCAAGTGCAGCAGCGGCTCATATACGCAGGGACATTGAGTTTCTGCATCGCCGGAAGCCAAAGGCTCGTCTCTCGGAGAGAAGGAGCTCGAGCTGCTGCTGCTGCTGCGAGAGAGGCGATACTCTTGCCAGGGCACATCATGACGGAAGTCGTTAACCGATCTCGCATGCATAACTTTCTTCGGGAGCGCGCTCGTCTCCTCTTTTGCATGCATGAGAGATTTGATTTTCCTCGTCGTGTGTGTGTGTGGGTATACGTGTGTTACACGAGGCTGAGAGGAGCTCGGCAACCTGTCGGCTCTATTGATTTTCTTTAACCTCTTTTAACCCGCGGGCGATTTTACGCGCGCGCGCCTCGGCGCATGCCTCTCGCGCTTAATCGTCTCTTCCAAGCTAAACAAAATGCTGTTAGGGAGGGGGGATGGGGGGGAATTGTTATCTAGCGTTAATGCTTTTCACGCTCGATTATAACGGCGAGGGACGCGCGAACGAACGAGCTGCAGGCTTCTTGTAGACTTTTTAGTGCGCGCGCGAAATTCGTCCTTTCTCTCGCGTATATATACTTGTTAGAGGCGTGTGCCGTAAATTTTTGGGACCCGTTAACGATGAGTTGGATTACCATCTTGATTTTTCACTGTTGCTAATTTTATCGGGTTGATTTTTTCGCAGTGAGTGTTCGTGACGCGAGTCTTGCCAACTGAATCTTGATACGTACTTTTAAAGCTGGTGTAAGGTGATTTTTATTAAAATATGAAAAATTGTAGTTTTTGATTCATATGCCCTATTCGCACCCATTTGTCTCCCAGTTATCTTAACAATCCTCTGTACGCATTAAATTTTGTCGAACCTTATTCGAATTAATCCTACATATTCTTTTTAGTATAAAGAAGAGATTTGTGCATCGCCAGAAAGCTGTGACCATAGAACGCCGACTCAAAAATAATAAAGCATAACAAAATGCTGAAAAGTAATATTTTTTTATGAATATAAAAGTTCTTACTATATTCAAAAAACATTCTTATTTTTTCTCAATGTACAAAGATTTTGGTAACAGAGACCGAAATCAATATAAATTTCTATATTTGTAAAAATATTTGTGTATATGTGTATGGAGCTTTTTGAATTTATAATGTTTTAACTACAATTTTGTTAACTTTCCTCTATGCAAGAGATTCTTAAGGATGAAAGAGACTGAAAATATAAAAATTTCTTTCTGTTCTCATTATATAGAAGATAAAAAAAGTTATAAAACGATTAAATACTTAGAAAAACTTTTACATTTCAGGGTAGGGATCCGCCTTAACTGTAAGACGCTCTGAACCCTAATAGCGAAACTGCATGTAGACATAGTCTGGATAAGATCTAGACTATGTCTATTTTTATAAATTTTTAATATCTGCCGTCTAAAATGATTATACGATTGCATAGTAGAAAAGAAGTTTGATCTAAAAATAAAATAAATAAAACACTGGTCAAAAGTTGTGCTCGTTCGAAAATAATTCCTCCCTTTTTCTTAATTTTATTCAGTTTATGCATTCAGTATTTCAGAATATGGATTACAGTATACGAGGAATTTATCAATTTCATGAATGATTCGTCTATCTAATTGAATAATGCTGCGGTGACTTTGTGTAAATCTGCACGAACGATATCCCTACCAACTGCACAATCTTAAGTACCTTATCAACACCTGTTGCAAGATCAACAGAACTATAGGTAGTTATCGTTAGAAATCAAGATCGCATTTATCAAGCTTGCTTACAGCAAGTACAAAAAATGCAGCAAATCCAACAGCCACAGAACCAGTGCAATAACAGAATAATCTGGTTAAAGAACCTGTTATCATGCTGAATGTACGTTTTTACCAGTTCAAGCGCTTGTGAAGAGGAATACGAATGCATTCAATGATGAATCTCCAGTATACGCTCGACGACACATGGTTTATTGAGCAAAGACAGAGATGACTAATCTACGAGTCTAACTGCAAAGGGGAAAATCCGTAAGAATAACTAGTTTGAAAATGACCAGATAACGCGTGTCTTCTGTTCCCAGAATAATTACTGCTAACCGACGACAAGGACGAAGACGATGAAAATCTATGAGAAAACCAAAAAGATGAAAATTCGAAAAAATCCTGTTCCTCCGCTATATAACGCAGCTCGGCGTGAAAAACGTTGCAGAAACCAGTAGCTGCATAAAAAATTTAAATATATTTACTCAAGAAGTTCTAGATAATGCAGAGCTAGATACTCCGGAAGATACGACAGAATAGAGGCCGATGTACCTGAAGAATCGCTAATTAGCGATTGCGCGATCCGCAAATTTTACGTTCCAAGGTGGCTGAGCCAAAGTCCCTCACAGTTATGGCTTCCGTTCGACATTGCAAAAGATATATTATTTTACGTAAATAAGTTTCCATACGAATCAAAGGAACAATCCGAACGAAATCGCGAATTTCACACACCAACCATCTATATATGCACTGCGTATACGCGAGAGGCGATTGGAAAACGGCGGGAGCGAAAAATTTTCCAAACGAGATCAACGGGAGCGCGACGACGACGACGAGGAGTCGGGGAAGGGGGGGGGGGGTCGGCGAACAGGCGCAGAAATGAATTTATTACGGCGCAATGGGATTACGCGATGAAGTGTCTGCGGAGCGCGACCGCTATATAGAACAAAAAAAAATAGAGGCAACACGACGAAACTCGCTGGCTCACGTCGACGCTCTCGAGGAAGCGCGACGACTATCGCCGAGTCTCGTAATTGTAAAATCGTTAACTAGCCGCGCGATAATTAACTTATCCCCCGGGACTGCCGACGCAGGGGAGGAAAGCCAGGAGTATAGCGCGATAGTTGCGCGCAAAAGTCGGCAACTCGTTTAATAGCCAATAGATCGCATCGATGCCGAGCGCGAGAGAGCTTCTCTTTTCGCTTCCTTCTTGTTGCCGCTGTTCTTCGTCTTCTTCTGAACGACTTTCTCCCTCCCTCTTCTCCGGTTTTTTTTTTCTTCTGTCAGCGAGACAGAAAAGCGTTTGCTGCCGCGCAATTCGCGTAAATTATATTACTTATTAGGAAATTGATGCGCCGCCGATACGAGGAAACTCGGCTCGGAAACTGCGGCGCGTATAAGCGCTTGCAGCATTTCTGCGGGCGTATCTCGTCTGGCCGTTGATAACGCGACTCGTGAGGGAGGGGGAGATCGCAAGAAACATCATCCTCGCCGAGAGAGAGAGAGAGAGAGAGAGAGAGAGAGAGAGAGAGAGAGAGAAAGAGAGCGGACTAATTCCAACGTTTTTTTGCCAATTTTCCCAGTTTGCCATTTTCCTCCCCGGCCGCTTTACGACGGCGATATAGCGCGATTTTTACGGAGTAATAACCGCTTAATTTCGCGGCGCTCAGACTGCGATTCGCGGACACGTAAAAATTCACGGGCTTCGGCTTCTTTTTACGGCTATTGGGGCTGCGCGGCTACCGTCTTGCGGAACTTGTTCGAGAAGCGTTTACAAGTTGCACACACACACACACACAGCCGCGCCAGCGAGTCGTGGCGTTTTTCTTTTTCGTCGCTCCACTATATATACACCGCGTATAACCGAGATATTTGAAAAAAGCGCACTTTTTGCCCGCGGAATTCTTCTCCGCGCGTCTAACGATCTATAAAATTTTACACGAATTCGCTCGATTAAAAGCGCTCGATATGCCTTCCTGGTTTATGCGTACATACGAAATCGAAGCGCGCGCGCTTCGCGACGCGATGCTTAATTTATCGCCGTATAAATTGCACGTAATTAACAACGTCATAATCGCGAAGTCGCTGAAGATCGGGAAGGGCGAAAAAGAAGAAATGCGTAATTAATAAAAAAGCGACCAAAACACGAAATCGATTAAACATTCCCCCGCGATGACTTTTCGCTAATAAAATTTAACGCGAATAATTTGCAATTTTCCAGAGAGAGAGAGAGAGAGAGAGAGAGCGCCATCTTTATTATATCGCAGCCGTAAAAGTATAGCAAGAAAAGTGCCCTTACAAAAATCAAACTTTTTCCATGCGTACGCATTTTCAATACGGCGCGCGTTAAATGGGTTGCGCCGCGTCGATCGAGCGCCGCATAATTTTTTCAAATCTCGCGGGTAAAACGCGCTGCGAAGGTACAGGTGCCTCTGAATAATAATTTAATTACAAGCCAGAGCTCGGAGGGTAGAGGGAGAGTCGATATATGTATATACGCGAACATTTTCTCGCGTACGAGCGATAAAGGACACGAGTCTCGACGTCGAGTGAAAAAAAAAATGTGAATATGCTTCCAATATATCGAAGCAGCGGGAAAAACGAAAAATATAGAACGAAGCCTCTCGGGTGAGTATAGTGTAAGCGTACGGCAATATCGGTCATGTATCGGCGTCTTGGAAATTAAGACAAGACGTTATAGATGCGATCTTTCGCAAAAACGGGTGAGGATGATCTGATTTTTTTTTTCCAAACTCGAAAACGCTCGCTGTCAGCGTCTTTTCTCAACTACGTGTCGTATTACTTTTTTTGCATTACACAAGCTGTAAATCAGGTATACAGAAATAACTCGTACATTGCTTGGTGCCGATCACTTTCCAAACATTTTCGCTCATTACACTGTACCAAAAACCAAACCATCTATAGATACATTTTTCGAATCACTTATACGCCTACTTCGCAACTTATAATTGTCTAATCATTTGGGATCACGACGATTCGAATATCGAGCCACGCTCGCTCTTTCTTCTCTTCTTTTTCTTAAACGATGCAAATTTCGTTTCCTTCGCACAGATCCCTAAGGACGTATTATCCAGGTATGCTTCGCGATCGGCGTCGCGTCGAGATAAGGGAATTGTGAGCGTACATAGCGCGACTGGCGTACGTCATTCGCATTAGCCGCCGAGTACAGTTATGCAATCAAAAGCTCCTCCGCTCAGAGAGCGAGAGAGAGAGAGAGAGAGCTGAGAAGACGCGAAGAGCGCGGGCCTTTCTTCCGCGCGCGCGCGACGTCGGCGGTATATATAGTGGCGCGCACAATACCTAATACACATACGGACACAAGGATAGCCTGTATTCGCGCGTATGTAGAGCCATTCTCACAAAGAGCGAGAAAGAGAGAGAGAGAGAGAGAGTACCTATGTATATATATATAGTATATATAGTATAGGAGGAATCGCGCGCGCGAGGGGCAGCGGCATAAAGTCCGGGACCCTTTATCGTCCCGTACTTAGAAATACGAGACCAATAAAGCGTAGGTAGTAAACACGAGAGCTGCTTCTCTCTCTCTCTCTCTCTCTCTCTCTCTCTCTCTCTTTCTCGTGAGCGGGCAGGGAGTTAATAATCTGCCTTGTTGGTCGTTGCAGAAAAAGAGCGCGCGCGGAATGCAAAAAGGCGGTATCGAGTCGCAAGCGCTAGGCTACTCTCTCTCTCTCCTCTCTCGCGTACGGTGGCTCTCGACTCGGCGAATCATCGCCCCTCCCCTTCTTCCTCCTGCCGCCGCTGCTGCTGCTGCTGCTGTTGCTGCTGCTGTTGCTTCCACCCTGCGAACGTCCCGTCGAAATTCATCGGGTGCACGAGCCAAACAGGTTCTCTCTCTCTCTCTCTCGGTGCGCAGAAGAAGAAGAAGAAGAAGAAGAAGAAGAGAAGAGAAGCTGCTGCCATAATGCTTGCAACTTTTCGCGGAAGGATGCCAGGCTCTCGGTGCGCGGCTGCAGCAGTAGCCTGCAGCGCGCGGCGAGGGACAGTGCTCCCGCGGTTTTTCGGGATCAAAGAAACTCGCGCAGAAGAAGGTCCTTTATGAAGGCGTTCTCGCCGTTTTTTCCTCCCGGCGAGATGCGCGCCTGCTGCTCTGCGCACTCTCTCACTCTCTATCTCTCTCGCTCTCGATGAGATATCGCGGCAGCGGCAGCGGCAGCGGCAGCAGCAGCCTTGAGTCGTTGAAAAGTGCGTCGGGAACGATGAGTCTCAGGAATTTTTTTGCCCTCGGGACGCTCCTCTCTCTCTCTCTCTCGTTCTCTCTGCGAGTGCTCAGTCGATTTTAAATCGATTTATTGCATATTTTTGTGTTTTTGTTTATTTTTTGTTGTTGAACGAGAGAGAGAGAGAGAGAGAGAGAGAATGAAAGAGAGAGAATAGCTATAAAAATTGCTAATTGTTTTGGCGAGTGTTTGAATCCTACTTGTAAATGTTTCGGTGCGATTAGCGCTTTTACGAGCCGTAAAAGCAGAACCGCAAATGAGAACGATTTTACCAACGAGCGCGGGAAAAACAAACGTCTCTCTTTTTCTCGCTCTGTACTTTCCGTTTGAAAATTTTAGAATCGATTAGTCGGCATTACACGAGGGTAAAATGACAAAATCGGGTTGTTTCGGAAATAAACCTGAGAAACGCACACGTGTACCTACATACAATTAATTAATGCCGTTAATTATGAAATATACGTAAAAATTTTGGCATTATGCATATTAGTAAATATTATACTTGATTAAAGCGTCGAGTTAACCCGCGAAATTCAAACATATTTTTCGAATTTCAAAAAAAAATGTACTTTTCTTTGGCTTAAAAATCGAAAAATATTTTGATCACACTTTCTTCTGTAACCCGAAAGATAGTCAAAAATGCAGAGAAACATGAAAAAAGTTGCATTTTAAATTTATTTTACAAAAAATTAGCGCGCAAAAATACTGGAATAATAACAATTACGAATGTTTCCGAGACACCCATAAAATTTCAAATTACACTACAATAAAGTATTTTTTTATAAAGAGCTTTAATTTTAAAAAAAAATATATCAAGCTTCGATGTTTTGAATAAAAGTTATGCCCGTTTAAAAATAAAAAATAATAAAAATCATGTTAAATTTTCATGCTCTGCATTCCCCATGTTCCTCAGCATTTTTCACCATCTCTTGGCTTACAGAAACAAGTGTCATTTGTCCGAAAGCTCTAGCTCAAACAAATTTTTTTTCTAATTCTAGACCCAAGAACAGTGCATTTATTCTTTTAAATTCAACATTTACGCACCATAAATAAATTATTCTCATCCTCAACACGCGCTTAGAGTTTCAAAAAAAAAAAAAAAAAATAGGAGCAGGTCTCGCTTTGACGCGCGAGAGCTGCTTCATCAATAAATTCATTTGGCTTTCCTTGCTGTAAGAGCCCCACACGCTAAGAAAAGGCCTCTCGATCGATGCGCGCATAAAAGGGGCTTCATTGCCGATGCAAGTCATTTCGTCAGGTGCGCTTTCACACACACACACAGACTGCACAGGATGCTTATCTCGCGTATAGGAAAAAGCGCTGCGCGCTGCGGAGTGTCGTCGATCGAAAAAGGTGAAGGAGAGAAAAAAAGCGCGCGAGTAGAGAGAGCCGCGCTCGATAACGCACTTAAACACACTGTCGCGCTTCAGGATCGCGAGCTCCTCGCTGTATATATACAGCCGGTGTCTAATCTCGTAGAAACTATCGGCGGACGCGTAAGTAGCATAGCGAGGGTAGGGGGACTGCAGCAACGACGGCAGTTGTGTATAAGCGGGCGGCCGTGACCTAGGCGCGAGGCGAGCGCGCAAAAAACGAAGCACGACTATATACAGGTAGATGTACACGTCGTTTTCATCGGGGAAGAGACATTGTCGTTTATTTAGCCGCCTGCCCGCGCGTTTGGACGTATAGACGCGTATACTATCCGAGAGATCATCGCCACCGAGTGAAAGGGCCGCTGAGGCAGCAGCCGGATGAGCTGCGGGGAGAGAAAGAGAGAAAGAGAGAGAAGCAGGTGCAAGCACGCGCTATATGCTCGTATATATTGCGGAGTGATGCGTTTGATGGGTTGAACGTGTTTAGTGGATTTTTTGGGAAGTGCCCGAGTTTTGTGGGGCGAAACGATTTGTCGATAGGGACGTTGGAGGAAAAGTCGGTGGGAATATAACGTGAAATGAGGTAAATTCAACAATTATTGTAGCTCGAAGAGATGATTCTGTTCATTGCATAGGAAAATGATGATTTAGTATGCTTTGATAGAAAAGTTTTGCGAGAGTAAAATTTTTAAGCTTCTTAATTCTATAGAAACTACGTTGAATGTTTTTTTAATGGCTAAAGATATTCTGTCATTTGAAGTATGCGTTTTTAACGAAGTCTTTTGAACAAATTCATGCTTACATAGATAAAAAGCCATATCAATGTTCCCTAAAAAGTTCAATCCGTCATTTACTGGTGAAAGAGTAAAAAAATTGAAAGAGCAAGTGATTTTTCCACATCAAACTATTTTCATCTAAATATCTTACAAAATCAATTAGCTCGAAAATATTAAAATTTAACTTCTGTTTCGAATTTTTTATTCTAAATCTTTATATCTTTGCGCGGTTGCAAATGCTCATTATCTTCTCGTTTTCATGAGGTTTTGAAATTCCACGTCTCGAAAATTAAAAAAAACTCACCAATTTATAAATATCTTACAAACTCAATTAGATTGAAGCACATTAAAATTTAACTTCTGTTTCGATTTTTTTCTTCTAAATCTGTACATCTTTGCACGGTCGCGATCCCTCATTATTTTCTCATTTTCATAAATTTGTAAAATTCCACTTTTCAAAACTGAAAAAAAACAATCTTTAATTTATCTTCCATTTAAACAGCGTACTACACGTCTAGCAATGAATTGGCATCGGCATTCACATTATAGCCGCGGTATTATCATCAGAATTACTTGTAAACAGACTCGGACTCCCCGCGTATATTGTATCATTAAAGCAAGCTCGCGTCATTACAGAAGCGTCAATTAAACGCGAAATTCCGATGCAAAACCGAGTGTTTCGCAAGGCGCGCGCGCCGATTATTTTCGAATTAATACACAGGCCGACTTTACATACATTTACACCGCGTCGGGACATTTTACAGCGAAAACCCATATGCGCCAGGCGAAAGTATCCGCGACTGACATATACGGGAGACTCTGTGCATACATACGGGGGATAATGAGAAAGTAACGAGGCTGCGCACCTGTTAAAATCGACCTTTTTCAATGCGGCGCGCTTGAAAGTGAAAAATCGCGCCAAGTCGTGCGCTCGCGACAAGCTCTCGCCAACTTTTATGCGTGTACTCGAAAGTGAGATCGTTTATAAGGGGATACCCCCTCTTACATTCGCTTTTACCATATTATACACTGCTTTACGCGCTGCTGTCGCTTGTACACAGCAATATATCCACCAGCAGATATAGCGAAGAATAATCAAGAGACGGAAACGAATTGTCTCCTCATTCCTCGTGTCTCTCGCGTCGATGCGTCATTATAATCCGACGTACTCGATCCGCAAGCACCGCAGCGACCGCAGAGGCCCCCGGAATATTCGGGCTTCACGTATATATACGTACACGGGCGACCACACGCCGCTTTCTTTCTTTCTTTCTTTCGAGAGCGAGAGAGACGGAGAGCCCTCGCATATTTCGAGCTGACGCTCCGGGTCGAAATTTAAAGCTGCCGCGCATACGTCAAGCTTAAGCGGTATCCGCGAGCTCTGCTGGCCTCGGCACTGAGCCGGTAATGAGCAAAGTTCTAATTAGTGGTGGCGAGCGTTCAACTGCGCCGCTGCGGCAGCATCGGCAGCGCTAACCAAGCCTATTTGCGGCTGCGGTTGACACGGGGCCGCGCTTCCAGCGTTACACACGCCTATGCTATAGAGCCGAACTCCCCCCCCCCCCTCCACCACTGCCACCGCCACCACGTCGGGATATATAGCGATCGGTCTTTATCCTGGGCGATTGTCGCTGCAGCGCCGGGGATTCGCTGATTTAATGCTCCGGGGAGAGGTCATACGTACGGAAACCGAAGCTGCTGTTCCAGGAGAAGCGAAGGGGGTAGAGGGGGGTGGGTGCAGAGGAGATAAACGTAACGACGTGCGCGGTTATATACCTGTGCGTGCCCGCGGCGTCGCGGACCGGATCGGCGCTAATGCGCTGCGTTAATTCGAACTTCGTTATGGTCCGAGGATATATATATAATATACGTCTGTATAATGCGCCTAGGCGTTCGCTACATACGTTTCTACGGGCTGTGCTCTATAGCAGTCAATTAATTACCGGGTATACACACCAGTCGTCGGGAGATACAGAGAGGCGCGAGATTCCGCGATGTTTTATTAATTACTCGCATTACGCGGTAATAAGCTTGTATATATATATCTGCGTGACGGAGCCGCGCGCGCCAGATGAAATTCAAACTTCCCGCCATAAATCCATCGCGAGGCGCGCGAGAGCTTTCGAGCTGACGGCTGCGGCTGCCTCGTCCGATATCTCGCGCGACTGCGAGACCGGGACTGGAAATGAGATTGACCGATTCTCGCGTGTACACGACGCAATGCGCTGTACAGTTGGGAAGTTCATTTGAGAACTTGGGAAAATCATCGCGCCAACGGAAACTTGATAGCGAAGGTTGAAAACTGCGCTGACGACAATTTTGTAAGTTTATGAAAAAAAATTGAAAAAATATTTGACTGTACACTGCATTGCAGCGACAAGCGATTAGGGCGGTCTGAACGGCGCGGCAGAAAAATACTTGTATCTCAAATAATTTAATGAATTACGCAAATCCAAGAGATACTTGCCCGTTGTATTGGCACTATCTATCATTATGCAAAGTTTGGAATCAATTACATTTTTAGACATTGGAGAGAAGAGTTAGTTAGAAAATCAGTAGCTGTCAACAGTACTAAGTTACGTCAGATTACAACTACTGATTTTCTAACTAACTCTTCTCTCCAATATCTAAAAATGTTGATTCCAAACTTTGCATAATGATAGGTAATGCTACTACGAAAGGCAAATATCTCTTGGATTTGCGTAATACATTAAATTATTTGAGATCCAAGTATTTTTCTGCCACGCTGTTACTGACCGGTCACTATGGGTTTCAGACCCCCTTAACGCGTGTGTAAAAAAAAAACTAAAAGGATAAAACTTAAAACTAAAGTTTCGCATTTCACACCGACGTTGAAAGAATCCATCAGAAGTCGTTCCAGGTTTTTAACAATAATCGAAAAAACGCGTACGTTACTACATCGAGCTCAGCTCAATCTTGTTCTCTTAACGATTCCGACCTGACCATATCTTAAAATGATCGTTAATCAAATCAATTCTAGTATGCGTATTATATATACATATTGGTACTCACCCAACTCTGTAGTCCGTGCAGGAAGGCGGCGGATTCCAAACGGTACTGTGACAAAGCATCCAGTCGCACCAAATCTGCGGCGAGAAGGAATGCAAAAAAAATCAGATAGATCCTTCCGTAGACGTCGTAGAGACATCGATATAAAGTTGCCGCATACACACACTCGTATTATTATATGTGCGCACGTAACCGGAATGAGAAATGAACCTAGTGCTAGCCGGGCATAATTAATAGGCCAGCGCGACAATTCATCCTCGGCGGTGTAATTTCACGATGTCGCGCTCTACTCCTATATACGCATATATATACTTTACACTATATATATACATACGTATGTATCTCGGCGGGCTCATCGGCAATATTAATGGCAGCGCGGCCCTTCGATTCGCGAGAAATCTCGCGAAGAGCGAGTGTATCTGCGGCCGGGCGGTGCGCGCGACGCGATAGCGATCGACCTCGCGATCGTCTATATATATATATATTCTGCGCTCGAACCGGAAGTGATGAGCGCAGTTCTCTGGCACACAGAGCCGAGATGATTTCTTAATTGTGAACGCGGTGCGACGAGCTTTCGTTACTCTCAACGATGAGGCTTTCCTCGTCGCGAATGCGACTTCTCGTCGCGACTTCGCTGTATACGTAACGCGTTAGATTCGTTGATGAAAAAGAGCGCAGAATATTCGCCAAAAATATTCAGATAATTGGTTGCGTGGCGGAGACCGCGTTTTCTTCTCTTCTGTAGGACACGCAGAATATGAAAGTATATAGTGTTCTTTTTTAACAATTTAGATTTTTAACAATGAAATTTAAAAATCGATAAATGTTTTTTATACACATTGCGTAGTTTTCGGTAACCTAAATGTTTCTAGTGTGTAATCACTATTTAGTAGGTGAAGAGTGCTTGAATCTAAGCTGTAGAACATTAAAATCGGATTGTTAGATAGGGAGTTATTAGCACTTGACCAATTTTATTAATTTTCCGAAAATCGTTAATCTTGCAAAAACAAAAAATTGTTGGAATCAATCTGAAAAAATTCGGGTGTATTCTTTAGTCAATTTCAAGAACTTAAATTCTCACCCACTTTTTAGAAAATGTATAGTTTTTCAATTAAAAAGAGAGCTGTGCAGGATGTGAAAACATTTTTCGCTTTTTAAACTTCAGTGTTAAAAATCAAAATTATTGAAACAAATAGTGTCACACGACTGTTTTCGTGGAAACGCTATTTTTTTTCGTATTCTGTGCCTCCTATAGAAGAAAAAAAACGCTGTCCCAGAGGTGTAGCACACGAAGCTTTTTCTTTTAAATTTTCCAACCAATTATCTGAACATTTTTAGCGAATTTTCCCATGTATTCTTTTTTACGCGATAGATCAACTTATCCGATAACCATCAGATTCAGCGCGAAAATATAAGTATATTTCGACTTTTGTTGAGCTTTTTGCGCATCGGACGCCGCGCGTATATCTGTTTTTTTTATTTAAGGGTTAGACGGTTAAGTTTAATTAAACCGATTACGCGAGGTACACAACCGTTTTCAATTAGGCGATCGGAAAAATACGCGCGCGAGAAGATTGATTTAATGCCCTTTTCCGTCCGTGCAACGACTCGTGTACTTATACCCCCCCGAAGAATTGTAATGCGCACTCCTCCCTCGAGGAAACGGCTGCCGCCGCTGCGCGCATAATCGTAAAAGATGTTTTCCTTGGAATAAGTTATAAGACGAGCATTAGAGCGCCAATAAAAGATGGCTTATCCATTTTTTGTCAATGTCACTCGGTAAGTGCGCGCCGCGCTTGCGTTGCAGCGCGGTAGCGAAATAGCACGCGTGGAAAAAGCATTGAAATCCCCCCCGAGCTGAATCTTAATGACTGCGCTATTCGCGGAGCGAATTAACCTATTAAACGAAATTAAACGGATAACAAGCCCTCCCCTCCCGCCTTCCCCTCGATGTTACACAAGAAAAGCGAACGAGAGGTAGCTATATGCGCATGATGCATTATACGGAGGGAATTTTATGGAGCGATAAAATTTACAAAGTTATCGGCCCGGCTTAATCGTTAAATTCCGCAAGTATATATACATATATATACACGTGTAGTACCTTGATAGCGGGCAGGAGTATTTGCATGTCATCGCTGACGACGAGCCGGGGATGTTCCTCGCTCTCCAACTGCGCTTTGAGGAGGCAGACGCCGCGCTCGAGTATCAGGTTGAACATCTGCAGGGAGACGACGAGGGCTCGCTCCTGGACCTCTGACCTGTAGCCCTGCTCCATCTGCGAATCTGCAACAACAAGCGAGACAAAGGACACGCGACGATCAGTACGTGCATATGCGACAGGGACACTTGCGGCGCATTAGCGCCGAAAAAATCTGAATATCTATACGAGTTGTGTGTACACCATATCTATAAATTTTACGTTATAATTTTCATTTTTCCTCTTTCGCATATTTTCTTTTGAGAGAATCAAACAATACAATTTACCATTATTGTTTGTCATTGCGTAATGACTGCAAAGTTTAATGCATTTGCATTAATTTTGTAATGTGGCGATCATAGATTAGACTTCCGGTAAATTTTTAAATTTCTTTACAAACGTGGGTCCTTATTATGTTTTTTAATAATTTATTATCTATATGTACGAATTTTTTGTATTATTTTAATAAAACCTGAAGCGATTCAAAACCATAGACGGAACGTTGTATAAAATACAAGTAACAGTGTATATTATTTATTTAATTCCTCACAAGGGCTGGCCATATTTACATAATGCACACAACATTGCACTTTTTCGACGAGATTTATTGAATTATCGCAATCAGGAATCGGTTTAAAAAGAGCAGCCCAATAAGCAATATGCATTTCCACCCGCGCTGCTCCTGAAACAAACTGCGTCGCTGAAAATCTACTCCAGCCCAAAGAGAACAAAATAAAATAAGTACATAAAATAAAATTTTCAATAACGCATTCAACGTCAGAATCTTACGCAGACGCTCGTCTTCGGATCGAGCGGCGGGGTTAGAGACGGAGCGATGCGCTTTCAGGATAAAAACAATGCCATCAGATCAATATAAGCCGTAATTCCATTAATTTTTTACCGCCCGCAATCATTCGCAGGATTTCCTTTTTTTGCGCTCGCCGAAGGCTCTCTTCTCTCTCTCTCTCTGTCTCTCTCTCCCTTGGGAGATCCGCGAGACAGAGAGAGAGAGAAAAGCTGAAAGAGGCGAACGGATTCCAGCGGCAATTGAGTCAGAAACCCAGTGAAAAGACGTTCGCGCCACGGTACGCCCCTGAGCCGAGAGAGAAAGAGAGGACTGTGTGGCGCGGCGCAGCGTACACACACATATACGGTATATATACGGCGAGAAAGACTGGAATCTAGATACGCGGAAGCGCGCACGACCCGGGTATAGAACGGGGATTTTCATTATCTCGTATATCCATCGTCTGTAATCGGCATAGCCACAGCGTCTCCTTCAGTTTCTCTCTTTCTGCCTCTTCCCCTAAATATTTTTCCTCTTATCTTCCCTCTCTCGCCCTCACCTCTTTTTCCTCTCTTTAGTACCCCCCCCCCCCCACCACCACCACGTATGTGTGCGTTTGCGTGTGCGAGAGTTCGTTCGTGCTCCAGCTCGACGACGAGAGCTTCTTTTCTCTTTATTAACCTTGCGCATTTTTTTTTCCTTCCTTTTTTCGTTCTTCCATCGACCGCTGCGGGGGGAGAATGACTTTCGATATTCATAAACTCAACGGAATTCGAGTGCAAAGCCCTTCTCGCGATCCCTCGGCGCGAACCCGTGGCGAATCGCGCTCTATACATCGGATCGATCTGCCTCGACGCTGATAATGGAGGGATTTCCCTCGTGTGGTGCACATCGCACAGCCGGCTTCGTATAGACATATATGGGGAATTTTGTTTAAATCGGCACTTAGAGGGGTCAAAAAATGGTTGATTTTCAGAAGAGGAGCACACCTCCTAAGTGCGGTTTTTCTTGTTCTTTATGTCATATAGAACATAAAAAATTTGGGGTACCACGGATTTGAACTTTGTGACAAGGTTTTACAAGCGCTTGAATTTTTAATATTTTGAAATAATTGAGCTTCTTACGCCAAAAAGCCAATAACTTCAAATGCTTGTACAACGCATTTGCGGGGCTCAAAAGTGAAATGTCTGGGCATAAAATTGAAGTACAAAAACAGAGCTTTAATTTTAAAAAAAGCCCGATCGGATTGGTTTCTTAGCTTGAAAATGACAAGCATTTGAAAATAATGCAAAAATCTGATGTTAAACTTTGTTGTGAGCGTGTTGTTAAACATGATTTTTTTTCTCGAGAAATATCACCTTAACGAAAAAATGTTGTAGAATAAAAAATGCTTAAAATTACTCAAAGAATACGTATGAATTTTTCCAATTGCACAATTTTTGAAAAATTAAAAAATGGCTCAAAAATTTTTGAAAAAATTCATACGTATTCTTTGAGTAATTTAAAGAACAAGAAAAACCGCACTTGGGAGGTGTGCTCCCATTCTGAAAATCAACCATTTCTTGACCCCTCTAAGTGCCAATTTAAAAAAAAATTCCCCATATATCCTATTCGGAAAACTGCAGTAGGACAGAAGTGCGGAGGGACAGATACGTAATTGTCGACAATCTTGCGAGAATATCGCGTCAAAGTCGACGCTCGACGTACATGGGAAGATCCGACAAAATAATTCAGATAATTGCAGCGGAAATCGCAACCAAAAAAAGATCTCGTGAGACTCGTCTGGGACAGCGTTTTTTTGTTCGATAGGACCCCCCGAACAGGAAAAAAATAACGTTCCCAAGAAATCGAATGAAATAAATTTTTCAAAAATTGTGAAAATTGAAAAAACTTTAAATTTGCTCAAAAATTTTTGGAAAAATTCATACGTATTCTTTGAGTAATTTTAAGTATTTTTTATTCTGCAGCATTTTTTCGGGAAGATCACATTTCTCGAGAAAAAACTCGTGTTTAACATCACGCTCACAACAAAGTTTAACATCACGCTGTTTCACAAAAACCGCCGTCATTTTGTTAAAAAAAAGCTCGACCAATTTGAAACGCTCAGATATTTTGAGAACTTTTGTGCATATTTGCGACGTTAAAAAGAAAATTCTCTCTCCCTATAAATTCGAATTGAAAAAAAACGCTTAAAAGAACGAATTTTCTTTTTAATTTTTACACAAATATCTAAATACCCAAAAACACTCATTCTATTTCATGGGAACACTATATTTTCGTGTTCTGGGGATCCTATAGAATAAAAAAACGCTGCCCCAGGCGCAGTCTCGCTAGATTTTTTTTTGGTCGATTTCCGTTGCAATTATCTGAATTATTCTGGCGTATTTAACAATTTCGTTTTCATCGCGCTTTCTCGGCGCATTCCGCGTAACACCTTTTTCCCATTTCATCGTCGTCTCATTCGAGGCAACGGCGTGTGTTTTGCTATCCTCCTCCTCCACCTCCTCCTCGGGCTGCGGCAACGCGTCAGCCGCAACAGATCGGCTTTTACGAATCCGCTATCGTCCTTTCCCACGTCTCTTCCTCTCCACATTTGTCTGATTTTCATCCGCCATTATCACAGCCCATCGCATCCATCCATCTTGTTTACCTCCCTTATAACCGCTCCATTCCCATCTCCTCTTCTATCTCTCTTTCTCTTTCCCTATTCACCTTTTTCCGTCACTCGCGCAGTTACACATACGTCCGTCCCGTTTCTCCGGCGTATAGCGAATAAGGCGCGACGCGTCGCTGAAAATGGCCATGGCACTCTCCTCGCTCGCTTTCTCTGTACGTAATACCGTACGCGTATATACACGTAAGAGACTCGCCCGTTGCACTCCTAGAACTCGGATCGCTCAGGGATAGATCTCGCCGCGTCCGCCTACTTTACGAGGGCGGCGGCTCTCGAGACAGTCGACGACGACTCTCTCTCGGGCAGCTGTCCGAGTTTTTACAATTAAGAGAACATCGGCGCAGGTCTCGATGCCTCTTTTTACTCGGTTTCGTTTCTTCGAGGGAATCGATCTCCGTACCGGGATCGAAATTATCGATTTTCAGCGCCATTTTACGGGTGTTATACGTTTCGAAGCTGCGATAAAATTTCATTCGTCGTTTAAGCGACTGAAATTAAAGCAGCAGGACGTTCGTTTCATCGGAACGAAAACACTGTATTCTTTTCACGGCGCGGCACGGAAGGAACTCCTCTTCGCAAACAATTCTCACACCCCTCCTCGATCGCACACCTCCCACTGCTTTCAACGCCTTGTGTCTCCCGGGCGGAAATGCCGCGAATACCTCGCGCGTACGCGCGCGACGAGTCCCTTTCCTTCCACGCGACCGGTAATTTCCAAGTTTCCGCCCTGCAAAACGCTCCCTTTTATCCTCGCTATGTGTTCATTAAGAAAACACAGTATTTGCCCTGCGCTTACTCAATCGCGTGTTTGCTCTATTCTTACGCGGCAATAATTGCACCTGTAATCGTCGCAATTTCGCTCGCGATAAAAATTCAACGCTCGTCCACGAATAGCGTCCCTCTCTCGCGTCCCACTCGGAAGAGGCCTTCGACGACGAGCCTCCGGAAGAAACCCCCAGGAATCGACGATCGCCGCCGAGAAAACGTAATAATCCCGCAATCCCTACGTCCCGTGAAGTTATACACCCGTAGAAAAAAGAAAAACAGCGTATTTTTCTCGCGGCCGAGTCAAGCCGGCCGATCGACTCTGGAATGGGCCTGGAGTAACGCACGAGAAATAAAGAGACGAGTATCGCGCGATCCTGGGAAGTTTCGCGCGATGATGTGTGTATCAGTGTATACATAGCGCAGCTCCCGTTGCCGCGGCTGCCACGAGGTCCGCGATGATGATCGAAGGCTTTTCGAGGAAACGCGACGTACGTGGAGGGAGAGACTCACGTGATTTCCTTTACGAGCTGCGCGACTTTTTGCGCGCCTCGATCGTCCGAGCTGGTTTTGTCTCTTTTTTTCTCCCTCTGACGACGATGAGGGGGAAGGAAGAAAGAGGTGATGGACAGCAGACTGCCGAAAAGCGAGTCATTACGCGTCAGTCGTGTTATTTCCGGCGATTTACGAAATTCTTAACGGTCACACCCGTGAGTATAGGTATACACACAACGTGAGTTTTACTGAATCGCCGCTGCTTCTTGTCCTCTTACCTCTCAGCTTTTTTCTCCACCTTTCGCGTGCGAACTTGAACCTGAAATTTCTTTCATAATTCTCGCGATCTGGCGAGATACAAGTGACACAAGCCTGAATAACGCTCGAAATGATTAACGATTTCTGCAGCGACGAAGTTAATCATCCCGCGCAAAGTGAAGTTTATTCGACTTCCCAGATACGCGAGACGTAAAATTGTTGCTCGTACCTCCGCCTCTCTCTCTGAGATATAAAACGAAAGCCGGGCAATTAATGTTAGGCGTCGAAGCGCCAGGCTCTGCGCAAGTCCCATTGATAAGGATTACCGTAAATAAGTTTATCAACGAGCCGTCCCATAATTCCATCAATTATCCGCGTCACCCTTTCCTGCGGCGGCGGCAGTGACGACGACGACGACGACGCCGACGGCGCCATCCCATTAGCTCAGCGCCAACATCTAATCGCAAAGTGGATTAAAACTCGAGTAGACGCTTCGGACGTTCGTCTTCCGCAATGTATATAAGCGCAACGGCTCCCATAATACAACGTAAGCGGTATATGTAAGGGCGTAGTTAGAAGTATATAGAACCTCTCTCTCTACGAGCAAGAGAGAAAGAGCCGATGAATATACGCGTCGGCTATATATACGTATAGCAAGTGCGCGCTGGTAAACAGACGCGGAATCGACGTATAGCCCGGCCGATTAAATTTATCACGTACAGGGGATAATAATTAGCGTTCAACCGATCCCTACCCTTACGACTTACGTTCGCCTCTGTACACACACATACGCAACTCCTGTGGTCGGCTTTATATGCGGTGAAAGAAGGATCGACGGGGGGGTAGGGAGGCATAAAAGGTAATTAGTTAGCCCGAGATTTATCGACGAGCTCGAGAGTTATCGGTTAACTTGGGACTAATTACCGATTCGATCATTAGCTAGTCGCAATAATTAGCTCCGCTGGTTCAAAGCAACTTCCTCGCCGAGCTACACTTTTTTCCTTTTTCGTCACTTTGCCGCCGGGATTCGCGTGTGTATTTTCCGAGATCATTTTCCACGGATAGGCTCGAGGATTAGAGATGGAGATTATCGAAGTTACCGAGGGAAGGTATACTTTCCGGAGTTTCTAGGTTATTTCGTCCGGCATTGCCGCGATTTTGCCCTCCTCGTTTTTCGTAATAAACTTTTCGCGATCAATGGGAAAAATCCGTCGTGAAAACGTCATAAAGCGGTCTTTATGTTTCCTAGTTGTAAATTTTGTTTAAAAATCGCTTGTAATCTTGCGCGGGATGTGAAAAAATGCCGCGCACGTTTCGAGGTGTTTTTTCCCCCCGGGCAGCTTTAATGCTTTTCATAAAATTCCTGCGGGAACTTCGGCGCATCCGATTCCATCCAATTAGGCGTGTAATTGAAACGACCGACGCGATTTCGCAAATTAAAAAGCGACGCTGACGTATTTGTCGCAGGCTACGACCTTAAGAAATATCGTTTTTCCGTGCACACCCTGTACGCAACAGGAGAATATTTTATCGCGGCGAAAAACTGATTGATTGCATTCGTAATTATCGCGATGCGAACGGCGATAAAGCGCGCGATAATCATCCTACATAATTTGAGATGGAAAAATTACAGGGTATACCCGCCGAGCGGCTACAAATTCTTCCCGCGACTAAATATAAATTATCACACCCTCGAAAAGCTTTTATGCCCAAGAGAATCAAGTGGAAATAACTCACCGCGCATCGCATCCCGGCTGAACGTATTAATTACCAATAAATTAATTGAAGCACAAAAGCTACAGCTACAGCGCCTACATGCCTATATAGTCGAGCCTCGAGCGCAAGCAGCCTCTCGTCGTTTTGAAGTCATCAACGTTACACTTAACCGGACGGGCGCGCGCACTTTAATTTTGATTGGCATTTTAATTATACAAACTCGGAAGAATTTTTTTTTCTGCCTCCTCCGGTCTCTCCCTCCCTCCTTCCCTCCTCCCGCTCCCTTTACACACGTACCCTCGCCGCAAGCAGCAAAATTACAGACTGCGCGCGATTTCCCATAGAGCCACGCAACGCAGCGCAGAAAAAAGCAGAGGAACAATGAAATGACGAATAGCCGTCTCTTCAAAATCACACATTAACGGCTTGGCCGGACGGGGCCGAGGAAGAGAGAGAGAGAGAGTACAGAGCATTGCGGGCATCTCGCGACCCCGCGATAAACAGTGGAAGAAGACGAGATTAAAAAGAGGCAACTGCGGCGGCGGATAAGAAGAAAGGAGAGGGGGAGAGGGGGGCTAGAGTGATTAACGCGAGTACGAACGGGCGAAATAACAGCGTGTGCGCGAGCTCGTAAGCTACACACGGCGCGCTATGACGTACGAATGACGTTCGTAAGCGCACCGTTGCCGAGGTCGTAATTCACCCTCGGGGTAGCAGTGGGCTGCGCTACGGCAGCTCTTACAGCTGACCATAAATGTGTGCGCCAGAGAGAGAGAGCATCGCTGAGATGGTGAAGGTAAGAGAGAGAGAGTCTCGTTCGCAGGTTGTAGCCCTTTGATGCCGCGTCGCACGCGTATTACGGCATTTTTCTGCTTTCTCGTGTAAACACGAGAATTGTCTGTATCGCGGCTTTTCTTTTTAACGCTGAAACGACGTTCGTTGGCGCTTGGGTATTGTTCGCGGTTTTATCGGGACACTGAGAGAGATTGTCCAATAAAAATTATTAAGTTTGTTGGTAAGGAGGGGACGTGCTTGCATTGTAACAAATTTTACCAAGTAACTTGGTAATTTTTATCAGATTTGAAAGATTTAAAAATTTATGTTTCTTTATTATATTGTTTATTTAACCGTTCACGGATTATTTAATTTATTATAATTTTTTAATGTGAAAATAATGAAATTAACGCATAAAATTCTTTTTCAGAGTGTTAGTCGAGAACGTTATCCGTTTACCTGAACATAACACGCGTAAAAAAATCACGAACTTAAAATATGTACGGACTATGTGACACGTTATCTTTATTAATAAATCTTATGAATGTCTAGCAGAAATTATTACATTACACAACAATCATATTTTTAAACTTTAACAGTGCAAAAATTTATTAGAGTGAAAATAAAAATTGTTTCATTTCTTAATGAATATTACACGAGTACGTATAAAAAATTTACTATGTTACATAGTAAAATTTGTTAAAAGGAAACTTTGCTAAGTAACTTAGTAATTATTGTTAGGCCGAGGATAACATAAATTATAGAAAGGGTAACAGAAATGATATAAAAACTTAGCAAATTTTGTCATAATCCAAGTATATCCCGCTTTTACTATGTAACTTAATCAGTTTTGGTATACAGTTCTAGCAGTTTTTATTATACCATTTCCCTCAGTGTATAAGGAGAGGAGTTATATGATTAGCAATAAATAACTACACTGTTGTTTTTCATTGTAGAAGTTTTCAACGATGAAGTTGCATAATAAATTTCGAGCCTCGCAATCTTAAGAATTCCCGCAGTCCGCGACGAGTCGATAAACCCGCGACTATATATACATTGCGCACAGACAAAAAATGTTCCGATACGTAATCATCGGTGCGCGTGCATTCATCATTCTATATTTAAATGCCAGGTGCAATCTACGCCCTCGATCAGCAAATAAAGTTATTAATTATCGCGAGTCTCGCATAACTCATCAATAAGAATCAACAAGCTGTATGCACCCCAGGCCCGTCAACCAGCGGCAACATCAATTGCGCGTATCGTATTCACTCCCCATCGGGAGAATTAACAACTGCCTCGTCGATACGGATATTATACCGACGAGCTCTCGGAAGAAATATCTCCCACACACGTAGCGAGACAACGACCCTCGCGTCCCTTTTTCTCTCCTGCGTATATGTCGAGTTCTACTAAAAAAAGTGCACATTCTTGGAGTCCAGAAATTGAAAAATTTACTTTTTTACTTTATTCTGTAGACCAAAAGATGATGAAAACTGTCGAGGAGCATGGGAAACATGAAACAAGAAAATTTAACATGGGGAGGTATGAGGAGAAAAAAGAGAAAATCGGATTTTTATTATTTATTTAAGTTTTTTTAACGGACATTGCTTTTGATAGGAACATCGAATCTGGGCATCTTTGATTTTTCAATTAAAGCTCTTTTGTTGCAATTTGTTGCAGCAAAATTAGAAATTTTACTTGTACCTCGGGAACATTCACAGTTGTTACTATTCCAGTATTTTGACGTGTCAAGTTTAAAAAAACAAAAATAAAAGAAAATAGCTCAAAAATATGGTTTCCTGTAATGTTTTCCATGGTCCTCTGAATTTTTTCACTTGAACCCTCTATAACTTTCAAAAAAAAAAGCTTTCGATTTCCGGACCGAAAGCTGCATCTTTTCAACAGAAATCGACATATATTCGCGAACAATGCGCACAGCTTTCCATAATTCTTTTTTTTCTCCTCTCCTCCATACCGGATGCAGAAAGAGCTGTTTGCCGAGCAATCCAGCAACGCCAATTAGCACAACCCCTTCCCGTCGTACACAGCGCCCGACGAATGAAAAAAAAAAGACGAGCCGACGCGCGGTTTATGACGAGTTCGATGGCTCATCTCGCTTATTGGAAATCGTGCCCCTGACTTTATCTTCCTGCGCGGGAGCGCATTATCAGCGCAGACATAGGCGCGTTTACACTTTTTGCTCGCGCAGTCGCCTCGCCGTTGTCGGCGCGCAGGATCAGCGTTACACTGCCTATCGATAATGCCGCGCGGAGCATTTTGAATAATCAATACGCGAAATTGATCTCGCGCGGCCCATCACAATAAACGCAACGTAACCCGCGCGACGACGAGCGCGATACAGCTGACGCATCGGCCGTGAATTTTCCATCGCGTCGGATCGCGGCATCGGGACGCGATTGAATCGCTATATGAAAGATCATGCAGTAGCGATCGAATGCAAACTTTTACAGCTTTTTCTCTCTCTCTCTCTCCCTCCGTGCCTATCTGGATCGGACGCCTCGTTCGATTCTTCGCTCGCGACTTGTGTACCCCTCGCTCGCTCGACCAGCAGACCGTGACGAAATCCTGCGGAGTTAAAACAAGCCCCATATAGCTGCCACGAGCAGCAGCAGCAGCAGCAGCAAAAGAAAGAGAAGACGCTGGCTGCTGCCCGCGCGGGAAGACAAGTGCAGCCACGCCACGCGGAGCCAAAGGGGGCAGAGCGAGAGAGAAGGAGCTGCAGATAAGGCAAGGCTGGCTGTCGGGCAATTGGCAGGATTTATAATTTAACGGCCATCTTTCAAGCTCGCGCTAGGCCGCTGTGTATGGCTCTGTGTTCTGAGGCTTCTGCGCTTCCGCAGGAGAGAGAGAGAGAAGGAGAGGGAGAGCGAGACTTAATGCGTCCCTTGGCTTCTCCTCCTCGGCTTTATCGCTGCTCCCGGAGCGGCCGAGCCTTCCTAGACTATATATACGTATGCAGCCCGTGAATACCTACTCTCTCTCTCTCTCGCAGTACGAAAAATATTGCGTTTTAGCATTGATAATTTGTGGCGTTCGGCTCGCCGAGGGAGAAAGCCGTACCTCTTTTCGCGAATTATTCCGCATTTCGAGCGCGTATCTGGCGGGGGGGTTGTACGAGCCGCGCCGTTTCCAGACAAAAATCGAGCGCGCGCTTGAGGGCATCGTCGCCGTGTCATTATAGGCCCTTCGTAATGCACGCCTATATGTGTGCCCTGGCTTGGCAATTGCAGAAACGCAAACGCGCACTGACACGCGTGCACAGCGACGGGGGAAGCATAATGCCGGATTGTTTATACGCGCGGCTAAAAGCCCGGCCGATGTGAAGCTGTAAGGCGAGTAATTACCACAATTATCCCGACAAATATAAAACTGAGACGTTGTACGTTAATGCCTTGTGAATACCTCGCGCTGCGTGTATTATTATCCGGGAGGGGGGGGGGGGAGTGAGCCGGTCGAGTCACTGTCTGTGAGCCGCGGCTTATTAGGCGTACACCTGTTCATTACGCGCGTCTCTCTCTCTCTCGCGAGTGTGTCCCATCCATATCTGCCTCGCTGGATTTCTCATCTCTCTTGCTCTCCTCCTGCCCGCGGATGCGCTAGACGCGATATCGCCGCGCGCGAGACATTTTTTTGGAAAGGTAAACGCTCTCGCTGCGTATAGGCAGCTTTCTGCGGCCAAGGACGGCGCGCGTAACTGTAATCTTTTTCCTTTCGCTGCCGTACCGTATTTTTAGAGTCCCGGCGCTCGCCCATGCAAATGAGCAGTTTTGATACGGATCTGGATAGTTTTCTCCGATCTTTCTTTTTTTTTTTTGGCTGCGTGCACGCGCAGTGAAATTCCGGTTTACGGTCTCTGATGAGCTTCGAGACTCGTATTCTCTGCGTCTCTGTCTCCCGCTCTTTCGGTTCTTTCTTTCCCTCTTTCTTTCTTTCTTTTTTATGGTCAGCGAAGGGTTTAAAATACCTTCCTCGAATAACTGCGGTGGAAGAGGTAAGTAAATGAATCCGAGTAAAGTCGGGGAGGACGGGCGGCCTGGTTAAGAATCGGAATTGAAACGCGGTTAGCAGCTTGGGAGTCTAAACCTCAGCGAACACAGCTGAAAGGTATCTTTTCGCGAAGCTTGAGAGCTGAGACTATAGAAAAAATTGGATAAATAATCCTGAAGCACGTATATTAATTTCCGGCAGTTGCAAAATGAACTCGGACGTTCTGTGTACGAATTGAGCCTTTAATGGGATTTATAAATAAATTTTTCATAGCATTTTTAATGAGGGGTACTTTTAGTATCCGTATAGCTTTGGATGCCCTGTCGGATAATTGATTAGCATATATTATAGTTATTAATATTTATTATTGATAAAAATTCATATATATACTTTCATTTTTAATTATTGTTGGATTTACTTTTAAAAGCATTCCTTAGTTTTATTCATTGTTATTAATCATTTTTATTTCACTAAAGTGTACTTTGTGACTAATAAGGTCCTTATTGTTTTTAGGATAGTATTCGTGTATGGACAAACTATTATATTGCTTAGAAGAAAAGTTGGAAAAGGAATGATTTCAAATACTCTCCACATCAAACGTTATAACACTGAATGTATACTAATTAAGATGTTTTTCAATCAAAATGATATGGTCTCTCAACCATAAATGATAAAATATACGACATTATTCATTCAGTTACAAGAAATTAATAGGGATACTTCTGTTTTTATGCAAATGAAAGATTTTAATTCAAAATTACCCACAGAGAAGTCACACTAATTCATGAATTACGAAAAGCAACTCACTATACAAAATTACATTCTAATTAAGAATAAATATTTGTCGAATACATTACGAGCGAGTATCCTTCATGTCTGCTCGATGTCCCTAAATACATGCATCATCGCCGCGGAAAGAGACTAAGTATCCCCGCGACGACGAGATTCCCCGTAATTACGGAAGAAATACTGCCGGCGAAATTACATTTAGAGCAGCAGCGCTTCGGCATACCTCACCGAAAAGGAATTCGTAAACTCACTGATCAATTACAATAAATAGCTGGAAAGCTCTCGGCTCTCTCGCGGCTAAAATCACGTCCGATCGAGAAAATAAAATGTCGCTCAATTACGCTATCAAGGCGGTTTAATCGTGAAATTTTATTGCTCCACGTACGGCTAATGAATGCCCTATACCTCTCTCTCTCGCATGCCGTCGGCAGCAAATTTCAATAACTCGAACTCAACGGCCTCACCGCCAGTCCGCACAGCCAATTATCTCAATCGAAATCTCACTTTCAGTTAATCGTAATTACACGCCCCTGGAAGTCGTCGTCGGCGGCGGCGGCGCGCGCGCGGCTACTCCCGAGACAATGATCCGAGGCGCCAGTGCCAGGCGCCAATGAGCGAACAAATAAAGGACTCGCGCTGCACTTACGCATGTACCCTACACTCGCCGGAGAGACGCATGCGGGGTGGGGGATGTTGCGCTCAACGTAACATATAACGCCCGAAAAGGGAAGAAATAGGGAGTGACTCTCTCTCGGCGGTGACTATATATACGCGGGGCACACCACCGGTCCACCTTGGCGATGTTTACGTCCTCGGTAATGCTCGCGAGCATGAAAGAGAGAGAGAGAGAGAGTCTCTCGGCAACTCTCACGATCAGCGCGGGTTTACCTGATGCACCGTCGACTTATCGGAACCAGTTTGCGCCGGCGATTCTTTCTCGCGGTCGATTTTATCTCTCTGTCCCCGGCTTCGCGCTTCGCTGCGCGCGTATATATATAAATGCGTATTATACACGCGTATATAGCGAGAGAGAGGGAGTATAAATAGCTCGAGCGCGATATATTTTGTAATCGAGCGCTTGGGCGGAGACGAGCGACAAAAATGAGGATCGAAACGCATAGCGCGCAGCTCGAAGAATTTCAGGGAGGAAACTTTACTGTTACGGTGAATTCGCGCGCGCGCAGGCTCTGGAATGCGCGAGAACACGATGCGTTTTATCGAAATCGAGTTTCTGGCGCTATCACGCGAGTATCCGCTTGATTCGCGGGCGGTGTGTATAGAGAACGCAGCCGAGAGTCGTCGGAAGTAGCGAGAGGTGACACATTTATTGACCTGTATCACTAGATGCAGCCGCGCGTATGAGCGAAATGTCGCGCTCGACGAAAATTGTACCGAGGGATCGTTTTCTCGTCCTCTTCCTCGACTCTCGGATCTCTCCCTGGAGTCTACACGACGTCGGTCTGTGCAACGTAGTTGCATCTCGGGACGAAGTGTATATGAGCACGTCTAGGAAATTTCGGAAACAATTCGGATGGAAAAGGCACACCTATCAGACCTGTTTTTTTCTCGTTGCTTAGGTCACTCTGAAAGAGAAAAATCTCGCGTACATGGCCGATCGTGGGGTATACTTTTTCCCGGGGCAAAAACGACTCGAGAGAACGAGAAATAATTAGCAAAATCATAGATTTTTTTCTCGAAAACTGTGGATTTTTATAAAATGTCTTTGCGTTCATCAAAGGATGCTCCGAAATTTTCTTTAGATCGATCCGATACAATTTTTCATTTTTCGAACATCCAAAAAGTGTCCTTAAAAAATCTGCAAAAATATCAAAGCGTTCTTTGATGAGTTCTAAGACATTTTTTCGAATGGCTGCATATTTTTAAAAGTCCATAGTTTTCCAGAAAAAAATCTGTAAATTCTTATTTTTTAATTATTTCTCGTTCTTCGAGTCGTTTCTGCTTCGGAAAAAAGTATACCCTATACGATCGGCCATGTACCCGAGCTTTTTCTCCTTCAGAATGACCTATAAGGAACGAGAAAAAACAGGTCTGGTAAGCGTGCCTTTAAGAAAGTTTTTCTTCCGATTTGTCTCCGAAATTTTCTGGACATACCCATATACACAGCTACATGGGAGTCGGCAACAACGCGACGACGGCTCGAGAACGATTCAATATATAGGAGCCGGAGCGCCGACATGCAACGAGCCGCCTGCAGAGCCCTGCAGTGGCTTCAGGAAGTATCCGATTGCGATATCTCTCCTTATTTTCCAGCGGGGCGCTATGTGCGCACACGGCCTTCGCTTTGTAGCGGTGGTAGGCCAAATTGAAGCGGCGAATGCCGCGAGCGCGCGAGATTGAAGAAATTCGCCAGAAATGCGGAGATCGGACGCTCGCGATCGGCTCGGGACTGAGACAAATGGTTTCTCGTATTTGAGAAATTGTAAGCAGTCGAGAGATCTCTCGCGGCGGGCTTCTGTGTGCTCTCGCTTGCGGAAGCCGAGAGAGGGCAATTTCGAGATTTCTGAACGTTTTTTTTTTTCTTGCTTGCTATTTCCGCGGTAGCCGACGTATTGGATAAGAAGTGACGCGAATTGCATACTTGTTTAGTGATATATGCGGGGCGTCTGGACGGTTCGTGACATGATCTACTTTTAGGTGTATTTCGAGGAGGGAAGTATGATGCAGAAAATAAAATAAACAGTTATTAGCTCTAGCGAAATTAATAATAGTCAGGTAATTAAGTTCGATCGTTTAAAAATTCAATATATATTCCTGTGACGTTCGATGCGAAGACCGAGCATTAAAAAAGACTCTTAAAAAAATACTGTTCTATTGAACTATTCTACTTTAACTTTTAATAACTTCTGCACGTCAATATTATTTTCCTAATTTATATTTTAGAATGCTTTCTGATCTTTATATTTAATCTGATTCTAAAATTATAACTAAATTTATATATTTGCATTAAAATTGCCTAATAACAATGAACCGATTTAAAAACTTGAACATATTCAATACTTTTAATTTGAACTCCAACACCTTCAATATTCTTTTAGTCAAACTCAAGCTTAATATCAAACTTAGGAAACCTCTATTTTAGAAATAACCGATTAGACTCTCAAGCCCAGCACCACAGCATCATTACTGCCAAAACGTGTAACAATAAAAGACCTTATTTTTAATTTTTTTTCAAAATCGACTTCAAACCCGATCCAACCGTACCGAGTCCATCAGATGCAAAAACCATTCGCTCAAAATCAGTGCTACGAAAACTCTCTAATTTCCCAACACACACACCTCTCAATTAAATACCCAACGATCAGCCCGTAATACCCCGAATTCGCGGAGCCCTCGCGAGAACAAAGAAACTCGCGCGAGCGTCGGATTCAATAATATTCGTAAACAGAGCCGAGACGTATCCCGGGGAACAAAGACGAGTAGTGCCTTAAGGCGAGGATACCACGCCGAGCGCAATCTCCGCGCTCGTAAAAAGGGCTAATCTACGCTTGCCGTTTGCCGTTCGCAGCACTTACTGCCCGCGCAGTGAGAGTGATGAAGCAGCTCGCGCGTATCGTCCCGAGCGCAGAGATATCGGGCCCTACATACTCACAGCCGTAACACGTCACTGCGCACCGCACTACTTCAGTTCTAATACCTACTCTCGCTCTTACTGCCCGGTATACGTGTGCACCGCATCGACGTTCGAGTATACGTACTGGAGTGGCGGGTACACAGGCGTATGTAATTCCTAATCGCGATTTTAGCCGGACTATTATTCAAGCGAGATTTACGCCGCGGGGACTACTCGTCATTGTCGATGCAATGATTTTTTTCATGCCTTCCTAGCAATCGATTAATTGTTCATACATTCCCTGGTAGAAACGTTAGTTGAAGAAATTGACATTTTATAGATTTCCCAATCTCAGAATTGGGCATTTTAGCCTGTTTATAGGCAATAAATGGAAACCATTATATATGACTTTGTTTATTCTAGAAGAAATGGCCAATATAAATGGATAGGTGAAAAAGCATGTCCTAACCTACAACCTAACCTCACAACGTGCAAATGAAATTTAGAGAAAAACATGGTTTTTAAGCAAAAATTTTTTGTGTTTTTGACGATAATCAGCAGAACAGCTGATTATCTTCGATTTAAATAAAATATATGTAATAAATAATACTTAATTCACGGTACAACGCAGTGGGCACTGTTGATTTTATACATAAGAAGTACATATTTTTTCTAAATTTTTTGTAAATTATTTTTTCACATTTTATAGCCATAATATATATTTATAACTGATAAGTAATGGCCATTTCATATGGGTTGCGACTGAGTTATTTATTTCCCACAAGAAATACCTAAGATAAGGCAATTTCTTGAGCATTTAAATTTGGACAGTTCTATCCATTTTAAATTGTCATTTCTTGCCTTATTGGACATTTTAAATGAGATACTTTCTACCAGGATTGTACCTCTGTCAAATTTGTCATTAATATTTTTCGAATTTCGCTCGTAGCGCACTGTGCACACAATATCGTAAAACTCGACCTTGGAGGCAAGCGTAATTAGCCATCGGGTTGTCGAAAATATCCCCCTTTTTTTTACGCCGATCATTGAGAATGCAAAGTACGCATGACTATGAATTTAAAGTTTTACCGCAATTTCCATGGCTAATTCCAGCCTGCGCGCATCTATATCTATACATACTCCTCTCGTTACTCGCAAACGAGATGACGTGGAAATTCTCTCAATTTTACGCTATACCCCCCCCCCCTCTCGGCGTAAAAATCTTTGGACGCACCACCACAACTATTCCCGACCGCAGCTTCCGTTCCAAACAAATGGCTCGCTTCATGACTCTTTTACAATAGAGCGTCTATAAATATATACAGCGGGAGTCTTTCTCTCTCTCTCTCTCTCTCTCTGGCTTGTGGAGCATTCCTATAATGTTTTTGCCGGCGCGCGAGACTTTTTGATTTCGAGGCTGGCTTGAAAGACATTCTGGCCAAAGCTCTCGCCGGGACAATCGGCTTGGAATCGACTTTTCTCCATCGGAACGTGTATATACATGTATATTGAGCAGTGCACACCGGTAGCTATCAAAAGATACATACCGACTCCCGTACAGATATACAGTGAAATTTATCCTCCACGATGTATATACATGCGATCCGGCGTTTTGCTCTCTTGCGTTACATTTCTGCTGGACTCTTTTGCCGCGCGGCTAAATTTAGCGGCAAATAGTTTTGCGCGCGTCTGCGTCGGGCGAAAATTTTTCCAGACTTCTTATCCAATGGAATAAATGACTCGGCGAAAGTCTGCGAATATCTCTCGCAGACGGCAAAAATGACAAGTCCGAGCAAAAGTATACACATAAGCAACTCTCATCAGCGATACTTAATACCGGACTATTGAAGCCCGACGCGCGTCTCGCCGTCTTTTTCTGTCTGGTAGAGAGTCAGAGAGAGAGAGAGACAGAGAGAGAGCGAGAGAGCAGTCGATTCGGAATCACTCGGCTGCATACAAGTGACAGAGCAAAAAGGTGCGATGTCGGATGATCGCTCGCCCCGCGGGCCGCGGAACAATAGCGGCGAGAGGAAGCGAAGCATCATCGCAAAAAGGACACACATCGCGCGCGCGCGCACGGCCCGACGAATTAATAGATCCGCGCACCGGCGGGGCCCGCACATCGCGGGCAGATGAGCTGTGTATGTACATCGGTGGCTCTCTCTCTCCCGCGCGAGCGCGAGAGCAAAAGGAAAAGGTGCCGGAGAAAAGTGAGCGAGGCGTTCGCGGCGGCGCGCGAGTGAATCGCCGAGCGAGAGGCTACGGAGAGGAAGGGAGAAAGAGAGCAGCAAGGAGAAGGAAGACGAAGGCGGTGGTGAAATACCTCCTGCTGGCAGCGAGTTCTCTCTCCCTCTCTCTCTCTCTCTCTCGCTCGCGCTCACGGGCTCAACGTACGACCTTGACGAGGCCTTGCCGAGGTCGCCGACTTGATTCTCTCCTGTATATATATATATCCTCGCGCCGTGTGCGCTGCTGCAGCAGCAGCAAGTGAATTTACAGGCTGCCTCCCTCCGTTACCCATACACTCGCGCGCTTTTCTCGTCCCGTCATTCGCAGGCCGCGCCGGCCTGACAAATAGGAGCGAGCCGTGCGAGAGCGGCAGTGTAGCCGGCATCGCGCGGCGAAAAAAGCTCGCCTACCGATGCTCGATTTGAAGAAAAGTAAGATGAATGAATTAAAAGAAAAACATGGAAACGGAGGGAGGAAGAAGAAAACGAGGGGGGGGGGCGGAACTCGTTTTGGAAACGGACGGGTGTATATGACAGACGCTGAAGGTGCGCCACTGCTCTGTCTCCTCTGCGCGTGGAATGTCGCCGGGCGATGAAACTTTCCGAGTTTAATTACCGGTCTCTCGCGAAAATTTCACGGTGAGGGCACGTGCTGTGCGCAGGAGAACGAAGAAGTCGCCCGCGCGGATCGCCGCGGAGAAAAGCAACGCGTCACGCCGTATACCGTCAGCCGCCTGTACTACGTAAGGGAATGCTTTTTTTGCTGCTCTCAGCAGCGCCGATGGGACGTGCCCTTCGCAGAGTCTTGCTTAGCTCGCGAATTTTCTTCTCCTCGGGTATAGCTGGTGTGGCGTTTGGAATCCGCAGCCGTGATTCTTTTTTCGATTAAAATAAATACGTGCGGACGTTCCGTGTTTAATTTATCGCAAAGCGCCGTAAACATGATTATTGTAATTAGGGTGTACGAATGATTGAAGGAAATCGACGACTGCGCGACGAAATTATTATCGGACACTGGCGTAATGAACTTACAGTTGGTGCAAAAAATGTAGGGTAAATTTCGGCTCGAATAAATCAGCGCACTGGCATCCGTGTATCAAGTACTTCACATTTATTCAAGATTCTACATAAGCAATACCTCTCTGGGAGCATTATTCTGTGTTTGGAACACTCAAAATTTACAATACTAGAGTTAGAGCGGCGCGCTCCGCGCGCTTTTTTTTCTCTCGTTCTGTATAGATAATTTTTAAAACATATTAAAAACTATTACTAATTTTTAAATAGTTTATACTGAAAGCGTTGAATAAACTCATTTGAATTTTTTCAGAACATTAATTGTAGTGCTACATTAACATCAGGTACACATACTGAGGTTATGTTTCTACGATTCATGCATGTGTAGCAGACTGCCTACTCGCGATCGATGCACAAGCAAAAATCGAATCATATGGTCGAAGTATATATATGACGTCTTATGACCGTCATCAAACTGAAAAACATATATTCATCATTATTTTCACTTCTTTGCCGTAAAAATCTAATATTATCACGCGTAATTCTTCAATTAAGTAAAATGCGAAATTAGAATTAGATCAAAAATAAAATTTTAAGACATAAATACGTAGTTAAAAATTTGACGTAGTTGAAAACGGATATATAACTCTAAACCAGATTCGACGCATGCGCACAACACGAGCCAATCACAAACAGTCTTCAGATGCTTCACAACATCAGGTCATGACTTTTTTATAGAGGGATAACGTACGCTGTCGTTAAGCGTAAACGCAACGTCGCTTATTTCAATAACATAAAAATGATGGCGTTAAAAACAATTTTACGCACTAATAGAGTAATTTCATACGTTAATAGCGTAAAAATTAACTCTAGTGCGTTTAAAAAATTTTACGCATTAATAAATTCTTTCTTTCGATGCGGTTTCATTTTTAACGATATATATTTTTTAACGCTATAGCGTTATATTAATTAACGCTAGCATTGATCGTCAAGACTTTTTTCTTTATCGCACGTGTTAAACAGTATAACGCCAGCGTTATAATCGTTAATTATTGGCGTAAAGTCACATTTGCGGCAATTTTTCGGCGTTAAGTCGGACTTGCGTTACAAACACAGCATAATGGCACATGTAAAGTAGTATATGAAAGTTTGACTTTTTCTTTCGCTGCACTCGTTACCGCACCCCATCTCGTTTCTTTACAACATTCCTCTGAAATTTTGCGGATATCGGTAAGACCCGCGATGAATTCGTTCCGTAATAACTGAAACGATTGCAATTCGTAACGGCGATACTGCAGCTCAGTAAAACGAAAAGATGTTGCAGTAACAAGCTCGATCTCGTGTAGATCGAACAATTTCGAAAAGTAAACATCAATAAGAACAAATACGTGTTATTTACTCTCAATCAGCTCAATACACAGCGCGCAGTATACAGTCTCAAACTTTAACGGCTGTTTGTCCGTCGAAATTTTTCCGATCTCTATGTAGTCTTCAATTTCCTCCCTTTCTCCCTTCTCACTCTCTCTCTATATACGTATTTCTCTCGCCTATCCTCGCCGACTTCTATACATCGTACCGACTCGCAAGCCAACTCGTAAACAAGAATATTCGCGTAATCGATTGCGATCACGCTTGCACGCGCAGCAAATCGAGGCACAATTTCAATCTGGACAAAACGACTTCTATAAAGTACACTCGAATGTAGAGCCTCGAGTCATCATCGAGTCCCTTGTAGAATCCGAAGGCGCCTAGCGCATACTTCGAAGTAAATCATCTCGAAACAACGTACCGGAATACTTATAATAACAAAGAATCGTTCCTTCGCGTTGCCGTTTTCTTTTTTCACTCTTAAATCGCGAGGCAAAGGCGTTTCACCCTGGCTGTTCGGGTTGAATCGTCATCTTAATTGCGGTGAGCTATTCGATCGTTCGAACGTCTTTGGACGATGATTGCGGCTTCGAACGAAGATTCGTAAAGTTTAGCCTTTATACGCGCATTTTTAATGTGACATGTTGAATTTAAAGTTTCTATTTTATATTCACAACTTTAAAGCATATTCATTTCATGCATCGCTGTAACAGAGTTTGGACTTGATTACGTACCCTTTCGATGTCAAAATTAACAATATTTTCAGCAAACATATGAACCATGTTTTTTTTTGTCATATTATAATGTGCCATATACGTGATTTTCCCGAAGACTTGGCTGGACATTTGAATTCTAAAAACGAAAAATGAAAAAAGCACACCCGAGATAGTATATTGAGTTTTATTTACATCACTATTTACGGTTTGTTAACTTTTTGCTAAGCTTGAAAAAGCACTGCGAATTTAGGACTTCCAGGCGTTAAAAGGTTAAAAAGTGACTCCAGACGACAAACGACTACTTTCAACTAATTTTAAACAAGTCCCAACGCTAATGTCTCTTCACAAACTCGTTCAAGTTCTAACCCAAGGATAAATTGCAGATATAAATGAAAATTTTTTTGTTTTATCACAAAAGTCATTTTATAAAAGTTTTCGTAGTAATTTCGTAGTTCATAGTAAAAGTGCCCCCTTAAATCCGTTTTTAAAACATCAATCTGTTTAATAAAACTTTACTATCATCCAATCGTCCCCAAAATGTAGTAAATCAACTCGTTATAACGTTACAATCATATTTTAAAAAACTACGTTGAGAACTAAATATTTTGCACGTACATACCCACAAGCAAAAATAAACGAATATTCAATCCTAATGATTTCAAAAAATTTCAAAAAGAAATTTGGAGGCGCCGGGTATCGATCCCGGTACCTCTCGCATGCTAAGCGAGCGCTCTACCATCTGAGCTACGCCCCCTGTTCGCAATATAGTGCACTTGATTCGATTCTTCAATAAGAACCGAGGACTACTTCTGGTGAAAGTAAACGGCCCGCCCAAAGTTCACTTGTACTGTACGCGTTGGTAGCGTATGGTAACAGACGACGATACTCTTGCGACAATCTTTTTTTTTATTGAAAAACTATTTCTACCTGGTGTTTTTCCAGAAAGAATGTTTAAATCTTTTTATTCTAACTTGTTGTTTATAGCTTTTCGTTTAAATGCATACGTTCGGTAGTTTAAAATATAAAGAAGTTATCGCTTCAGGTTCACATAATTTGCAATACGTAATCAAATGTTGAAAATGAGAAGGCGATATGACCTATTAAAAATATTTGTTCTTTAAAACGGCAGAATCAAATAAAACCATTCATTCGAATCACTGAATAATTTTGTGGAATCGGCTTTAAATTTTTCATTTAAATTTTAGACTTACAATTCTGTCATTATTTTTAAAATACGAGGTCAGTAAACCACCAAGTGTATAAACGGTGAACTAACGTTTAAAAATGAAATAGAATAAAAAAAACCCTCCTGCGCAATGATTCTATTTTTCATATGTAAAGTAAGCCACTGCACAGAATCGTCGATCTATTTAAGATCAAACCGACTCGTAACGCCGGTACACAGCATCGTGCGAAGTCTTTCTCTGGACAATACACACTTTCCCAAGTGTATTATTCATACGGTACATCGTTCTCTGTACAATCGGGTCGCGATCATTAGCTATTCGCCCACTGCACACTCCAGAATATTACCGGGGCCTGCAGCGGAGCCGCGCGATAAATATCGAATACCAAAGTAGGTAAGTTGGCGAATCGGCTAATTCGATTGCGCGCGAATTCCTCGCCGAAATTGGATTCCCCGGCTACAAAAGAAGAAGGAAGTCTCAAGTTTGCGAGAGGACTGTGCAGGTACTCGCCGACAGCCGCCGAGAAAAGGGGGGGGGGTGAGCAAAGCGAGAAAACTAATTCGCCGGTGACCCCGTTCGCGCGCAGAGAAGCGAAAGAGAGAGAGAGAGAAGATTGGCGCGTTTCTGCACGAACAAGCCTCGCGATGAGATGATGCCGAACGGCGAATACGCGAACGTGACTCACGAGGCGCAGCTCTTCGTCTTTCTCTCTCCCTCTCGCTCCGTAGCATCTCCCGAAAAAAGTAAAGGAGAACTCGAAGTCAGACAGCCGGGAGAGTTGCGAGCCGTGTACGTGATGGTAGCTTTCGTAACTACCGATGCGTACGCGAGTTGAGAGAGTAGGGAGAGAGAGAGAGCTGGAGGCCAAATCGAATTGTCCAGTTTTGTAAATTGTGTAAACGACTTCTCTAAACACGTTGAGCTTTCGAAATTGCCCGGGACGCTCCTCGCGTATATATGTTTCGGCTCTCGCGGGCGACGATCTACTTGAAAATTAAATAGTCCATTAAGCCGGAGTAGTTTGAGTCGCTCTACTCTGGCGTATATATGTTGCCGGCGGGCCTTAACGTGTGCATTACTTTCCGTAGAGATATATAAATATAGTTTCGACGGACGGACGCGCTGTCTAACTACTCCAAAAGACGCGGAAAGTACATAGCATTTTTTGGAAAATAAAAGAAGAGCAAACATTTTGGAAAAGCCAATTCTCGTATCGAGACCGAAAAATATAAAAAACGTGCGCGATACATTGGTCAAAAAAGAAACATTTCAAGAATGATGTATACCTCAGAGCTTAACAGAAATAAATACAGGCACAGCGTGCTAAATTTCAAAGACGCCCGAATTTCCACAGTCGCATTAGCTCGTCGATCCAGAGGGGGGGGGGGAGTTGCTTTTTCTCCAACGACTTTATCCTCGCCCTCTCTCGCGACGACGATAATCCCATATCCCCCATAGAAAATTCCTCCCGCGTATTAATCTCTCCTTTTAGCGCACGGCTTTGCGCCCCTCTCTCTCTCTCTCTCTCTCTCTCTCTCTCTCTCTATCTGGCGCGGCTCCAAGTATTTAATGCTTCGCTACTGAATAATCCATCGGGTCCCAAAAGCGGACGCGCGACGGCGGGAGCTGGAAACGAGGGAAGGATCTCCGCGCAAGGAGAGCAGTGCTACTTCGCGTATAGGCAAGAGACAGACAATCTGCATGGCTAATAATCTCGACTCGCTCTCTGGCGCACTGCCATCCTCAGCCGTGAGCTCCTGCGCTGCTGTCGATGCTCTCCTCGGAGATTTCGCATGCGCGCGACGTATAACGCACTCGCGGAATATAATAGGGACGGAAGAGAGAAAGAGAGAGAGGAGGGGCCGATAAGCGACTCTTTCTCGCCCATGTAAGAATGCACCTACGGCCCAGTACTGGCCCAATAATGACAGACACTGAATTTTGTGTATACATACATATATTTATAGAGAGAGAGGTGTCTATCATGATAATATATGAATAATTTTTATTTTAATTATTTATTATTTATGATATTATTATATTTATCATATTATATACAAAAAATCTTATTTTCTGTTCAATACTGAGCCAATACTTCAGCACAATACCGAGCCAGTACTTTCGCGCAGGTATTATTTATTAGTATATTACTACCCAAGGCCATAGTAAAATAAGAATTGTCTATGTAATAAAACATGTGATCTGAGGCTTTCTTATTGACTGGACATGGTTTGCATACTATTTTTCTGCTCGACGGCGTCGGAAAGTGGCAACTTGAATTCGCGCAGCGGCCAGAAAGTTGACGCTTTCCGGCCGGAGTGAAGATAACGAATATTTGAGCTCCGTCTAAAGTCTGGCTAACTTTATTGGGCCAGTACATTTTTGCAGTATTGGCCCGTTCTGATCAAATCAGTACCGGAACATCAGTCTGCCAGTACACGGTAGACAGTATATACTGACCGACAGTACAGGGTCAGCATTGGGCCGTACTGTCAGTCTCGGCAATTCTCGCATGGGGATCTCTCTCGCTCTCTTACTCTCGAGTGCGTATATATACGGTGTGTGTGCGTACGTGCGTACCGTTAAGCAAAAGTGGATATAAAATGTGGCATGTGTAATAGAGACGCGTGCAAGCGCAAGCTCGGCTTTAAGGAGCCGTAAAAAAGGTGTCCCGACGCTCGCAGCCAATTACACACGAGGGTCTCAGCTCTCGGTCACACCTGCAGCGCCTCTGCGCGAGCCTTTACGCGCGCTTTGATGGAATTTCGCCTCTATATGCACCTCTCTCGCTCGTCCCCCGGAATTAGCCGCGCGCAGAGCCTGACGCGCATTTCCTGATGCAGCGGCTCGCCGAGATTATATAGATTTTTGTTGGGGTTTACGTAATTTTCAGATGCCGCGGTGCGGTGCGCGCTTGGGATTTTATAGGATGCTCGCCAGTAAGGAAGGTGACGTAGTGTGCGGTACTCGCGAGAGTCCTCCGCACCTCCTTTATGCGTCTATACGCGTATGGGACATGACCAACATCGGATCTCTCGAAGCTCTACATCGAGGGATTTTAGGTCTTTGGATAGTGGGACTGTAAATATCGAACGCTACGGACTCTCTGCTACGCCTAACGATATTCGTACTCGGCTCGTAGTTACGTTTCCGCGTTGGGATAATAACGTCTTCGTTCGCAATAGAGGCGGAAAATTTAATTGAGCGCGCAGTCGACGCCAAAATACGGTACAGCGACACTGAGAAAAATGTGTGAGTAAAAATTAACGAAATGCGGCTGAAAATTATTGTAATGTGTAGTAACTGGGTGACAGAAACGAGTTCTGAGGGATTTTACCAAAATTTTTCTACATGAAATATGCTGTAACCACAGTATATTTAGCTATATGAAACATAGAAAAAGTCACTCCGTACCGGTCCGTACAGGTTTTTCATCTTCATACGGGATTGCGATAAATATAAAATAACATTCTAAATAATTTGAACTAACTTTTTTCATTGCATATGATAAATCTGAAAGTAAAAAATTGCTATGTTCCCATAGTAAAAACTGCTATATCTCACATTAAAAATTGCTATGCTTTTATCAATTTTTAAAGTCCTTCCATTGTAAAAATTGCTATGTGGACGTAAAAATTTTTAATATTTTGACAGTTCTATCCTCCAATTACTATAGATCACAGTAATTTCTACCCAGTTTTCGTTAACTTTCACTCATATATTTTTCTCAGTGCACTTCCCGTTACAAGTCCATAAAACCGGAGATCGAAAACACACTCGACCATCGGGTCAGCGGTGCGCTCGACTACCTTAGTAACGCTCCGAATGCTTAAATATCCACACCAAGCTTAAAACAAACTAAAATCAGCTTTTCCAACTCGCTGTGCGCCTTCCTCCTCTCGCGCAGAGACCCGCACCAAACTCGGAATTATCGCTCGGCGCTCATTAAATCAGCGCGCGCGTCCCGACTCGAGAGCTCAAAGCTAATTCCGTCTTTCCTCGTGCTGGATCTCGCAGACGCACGCTAATGTCCTGCAAAAGCTCCGCGCCAAGTGTATTTTTGCTTCATATTTGAAATTTGCGTGCGCTCGCCGAGCGGAATGCAAACGCGTCACTAATGACTACTACTTACAGCGGCGAGAGTAAGAGAGAGAGAGAGAGAGAGAAGAGTAAAGCTGCTTCATCGAGCCTCCCCCTCGGCAATCGCTCGCGCGCGTATATACCGTCTTTAGGGAGGCGCTGCCGCCGCCGCTGCGGTGCGCACAGATCAAGTCCTTCACTTCTGCCCCGGCTGTGCTCATAGTCATTATCCGCGTCTCCAGCGGCTGCAAGTTATATTTTAATGCCTCGTAAAGAGCTCTTGCGCTCACGGTATTGTTTGTGCCCGCAGGTGAATTGCCCCAGGCCGCAAAGAGAGAGAGAGAGAGAGAGAGAGAGAGATGAGTGTATCTGAGTCACCGCGCGCGCTCTGCTCTGCGCGGCGCGATACTCCGCACTTTACGGACGAACTTTTCGCGTTCGGATATATATAGAGGACCGGAATTCGCCCGCGAAACGGAGCCTTATTTCGAGTGATTTACCGCGCGCGCGTATATTAATCTTATCGTTCTGTTATACTTAAGTTCCGCTGGTTTTATCGAGCTCGCGTCTGTATATCTGTAGTCAAGGGGAGAGACGAGAGAGGACGATTCCTGCGGTCGGCGTCGCCCAGTGGACGCTTCGAAGGAAGCCGGCGTACCGAGTGATTTAAGCGAATATTAAGGGATATATCCCCGGCTTTTTCCGCGACGAGAATTATTTATCTGGATACATAAACGAAAGTGTACAGTACACTTGAAATAGAATTTACTTGATCGCGCGACGACCGCCTTTTTCTTCCTCGCTCGCCTTCGCGCCGGATTATTCATCCTCTTGCTTCACTGCACAGCAGCGCTCTCGGGGATGAGCATAATTCACGCGTTCGGTGTGCGCAGCCGTTGTTTGCCAAGCTCTGTGTCCCAATTTACGCGCGACGGTCTCGTACATTATAAAGACGCACATATATATACAAACACATAGGCAAAAGCGATTCCGCTGAGAGTACTCCACGGATAAAATGTATATATATGGACTAATGCGGCCGGCGCTGATAAACGACGCCACGGACGTATACATACGTGCAGCTCTCCGGACCGATCGGCATTCGGGAAGAGCAATTTTCTCCATAATGCAGCGTAGCGCCGAGCTTATACATCCAGAAGTACAGTCGCGAGAGCCGGAGTGTATGCAGTTTGCGCAAGGGAGGTAGTAGCGCTGCCGAGAAACTCGAAAAAGTTTCGGGAAGCGAAAAAAGTGTACAGAGAAAGAGAGAGAGAGAGAGAGAGCCTCCGCTAAATTTATGGGGCAATTTTCTCGAGTGCAGCCGAAAGAGCGCTTCCCTCCCTTTGGGAATGTGGCGCAGCGCCCCGAGATCGAAACCCGCGCCAAGACTCTGAATATCGAGTATGTACGCGGTATATGTGTATAAACGCGCGCATGTAGGACGATTATAAAGACGATAAATCTGCAGTTGCCGAGTGCGCGTCCGGGCGTCGATTAATCAATCCCCCCACCCCCCCGTCCACCTCCCCTACGCGCGATGAACTCGCGTGGGCGATCCGACCCACTCGCGGCGATCATCGGCGAATGATTAGCGCGAAGCGTCGGCGCTCTGCCCCTTTGAGGCTGCGTATATAGTGATGGATTCGGCGGAGAGCGCGAGCAAAGCGCTTAGCATAGATATTATTCGCCGCGAGAGAGAGAGAGAGAGAGATACTGTAAAAGGGAGAGATACGATCTCGGTGTGGAGCCGCGCGGCCGCATTATATTGGATGGGATGCAGTATATATGGGAACCCGCGGCTTTGCTTCCGAGAACGACTTCATTTGGATAATTGCTATTCACGATTATGCTAATTAAGCTCCAGAGAGAGAGAGAGAGAGAGGGCCTCGCGGCGGCTGCGCATTGTGCGTACAGGAGAGGCGCTTTGTTGCCGAGCCGAGTGGGTATTAGTACTTTATATGCGGAAAAATATCGTTGTTTCAGGGAACGTACTCGCGCGGCGCACACACACACCGTATACCGCGAGTATTATACGTGTATTTCGAGGTTCAACACACGACGCGCGCGCTGTACCGCTATATAGGATTACAAACGGCGCGCGCGCGCGCGGAGCGACAATGCGATTATGGCTCTAACTGTAAGCGACGTTGTTATGCAAGACAATATTAAAATACTGATTGTGTTTGCCGACCCGTAACCAGCGTGTCCTCGACTATCTCGCGCGGCCATTAATATACTATACGCGAGCTGAAACGTAGAGAAAAGAGACCCCGACAATCGTGTGTGTGTGTGTGTATATATAAACCGCGCGGAGAGTGTCAATAAGGAAACTTTTGCAGACATTGCTATGTGTAATTCCTCCTTGCGCTGCCCGGCGAGTGTGTAGTTGGCGCAGTTCTATATATATATGGTATATACGTACATGCGTCTGGATCGCGAGTGTATACAGCCTGTGTAATTTATGTGGACACGAGCGGAGAGCGCCGTTCACTTTCGCGCTCGCGCGCACCGAAAGTAGTCCTCGGCTCTGATTGAAAAAACCGGATCGAGCCGCGTTGTTGGCACGGGGGGCGTAGCTCAGATGGTAGAGCGCTCGCTTAGCATGCGAGAGGTACCGGGATCGATACCCGGCGCCTCCAAATCTTTTTGTTTTTTTTTTTCGGGTGGTTTTTCCTTGCGGTCCTTGATTTAGGGGACTGGACGGTATTCGGCTTTGTCTTCTGGGATTAACTTGACACAATGTGGATAATTTATTTGAATAATGCTTCTATCGCTCGATGTTGATAATTGGGGAAAATGAATGTATGCATCTCTTCGAGCCAGAATTATTTTATTAATAAAATAATGTACTATGAAGATAATTTTTACAATTGTAACGAAGGTTTTTATCGAGTTACGTTTGTAATCGACGGTTCAATTTGTTTGCGCTCGAAAACTTTTGTAGGCAAAAATTAGGCGATTTAAAATTAAAAATGATGTCGAATTCTCGAATATGTAAAGTGTTAGGTGAAATAGTATAAGTTATGTATAATGTGCTATGCAGAAGCAGCGCTTCATTATGCGATCTCAAACTTTGCATCTCTATCGTAATTGAGTTCTCACGCATCAACGTACCGCACAATTGATAATTATGTAAATAATAATTCCATATGCTCGCTTTTGATGAATATTAATTATTCTGTCACAGACTTTTGTTACAGAAGTTCTCGCATTCGAAATCAGGCTTTTATTTATCGATCAATCGTTTCAAATTAGTCTAGAATCTCACCCTCAACATATTACCGCAATATTTCAATTTTGTGAAAAATCAAACAGTTCTTTTTTTTATTCTATCAACGTATTTACTGTAATATTCTTTTATTTTAAGGTCACCCCCGTCACTTCTAATTCCAAATCAATAAATTTCCCCAAAGCAACTTCCGTTTCCGGATCTCGCACATTTCGCTCCCGCAATAGAACGAAAACCTCGACTTTATTTTCGTTTCACACTCGATCCATACGGGAACAGATCGAGAAACGGAGCTGGCGATTTTCTTTTTCAATTTCCCGCGTCAACTCGCCGCGCGCTGCTCCATATAACCGCTTATATTCCCGGCGTCGGCGCCAATGAAACGAAAATAGCCCGCGAGAGCGCAAACACGAGCAGCAACAGCAGCACCCGGCGCTAATTCAAAGCAGACAATGAGAGAAAGAGAGACATAGCGCGAGCGGCGCGTCGAGAAAAAGCTCGGGCCGCAGAAAAGTTTTCCCGACTCGGCATGTACAGTAAAGTATTAAGAGGAGCGAGAGAGAGAGAGAGAAAATAAGGGAAAAAGAGCGTGAGAGTCGTATACAGTGCGCTGCTAGTAGCTCCCGAGGTGGAAAGATGGCGCGCAGCCCGCGCTATTCTTAGCCGGATGAATTACGACTTGTTTTCAAGCGCTTCTGCAGCTCTCTTAGTTTATCTCTCTCTCTCTTTCTCCCTGTGTACTGCGCGCGCGCGTGTACACACGCAACGCCGGCGCGAAAAGCGAGAAACAAGTGGTCGACGCCGATTGTCGAACGCGAGATTTCCGCTGCTCCTCTCCTGGGAGGCCTCTCTCTCTCTCTCTCTCTCTTTCAGCGCAGTCCTACTCCCGAGATTGCCGTCGAGAGCGAAAGAGAATAGTAAAAGGCCGGTCTAGTGCGTTGCCGGCGTCTCTCTCTCTGCGTATAGATGCGGAGCCTAAAGTATCATTACGCAGACATTCGGGATCATCGGCGGCGCGCGTTTCCGGCAGGTGCGTTGTACACGCGCTGTAGACAAACCCTCTCCGCGTATATGTACACTCCCGAGGGCCACTCGATAGAAGAGAAGAGTGAGTATACAAGAGAATCCGTGCAGTGGATATACAGGTGGATACTTGTGAGTCTTGAGCGAAGCGTAAGTCGAAAAGCAGCGGTGACATTGTAACAGGAGGAAAATATTCCATTTTCTCATACTCCGTACGCGCGCCCTCGACTACTACTCCTCTTCTTCTTCTTCTGCTTCTTCCTTCCGTGACTAATGTCCCCCGAGCTTTGGTCGGATTACCTTTTTTTTCCAACTTTTTCCAGTTTTTCTCGGGTATAGGGGGGTGTGGATCCAGCCGTTCTCTATCGCGAACCGCCGCCGCCGAGCAGACGCGCGCGTACATAGCAGTTCAGTTGAAATAATAGAATACGCCGTGCTCTGCTATTACACAAGAGTGTAGTTTGCTTTATGGTGTACTGGCAATACTTATGGATTTTAATTTGCAGAGCCCACCGCGCGCGCGCGCGCGCGGCTCTTTCATTTGAAGGGGGCTTCCATTGGAAAATTGTTGATTCGAATGTAAACTGCCGGGGGCACTTGCGTCGGAAGTATCTCTCTCTCTCTCTCTTCCTCCGCCTTTGCTGAATCCCGCATCGCAGCTCTCCGCAGACGGCGAAAATTATCGTCAGCGCCAAGGCCGATCGAGCCCGCGAAGAAAAAGCATTTCTTACGATACACGGACAAATTAGTTGTACACCACACTGTCTGTTACCACTGCCGAGGCCTATGTGCTACGTATACACACACAGCCGTGCCGTCACGCACGCCGAAGGAATTCCCCGCCGTCGCGTTGTACAGTAATGAAATGTCGCCGGAGCCGTAAATCAGCCGGGCGAATTGTTTCGAGCATTCAATTTGCATTTATGAAATTCCTCGCGCCCGCGAATTAATAAAGATCAGCGCCTACGTCTAATGGCAGCTGTCACGCGAGTCGTGTACCCCGGGACTCGAGGGATACTGCACGTTGACTTCCGTCACGCGGCCAGTAGTCCCGATAAATCATTTCGTCCCGCTCGGAAGCATCGATAATAAATCTAATGCCGTATATACCCTCGCCCGCGCTCGCTCTGGGGCATCCATCACTGCATTAGCCGAAGAAAGCTCGTGTACACACTGCAGGCGCGGGGATACGGCGAGAAGGAGACGAGAGAGAGAGAGAGAGAGAAACGTTTCTCTCTCGCGGGCGCCAGCTCGATAAATATACACCCGGAGAATTTTTCTCTCGCGCGCGAGCGCCGCGTCCAACGGTTCACGGCGGCTCCGGATTTAATAAAACACGTTTATCAGCGGTATTGCGAGAGAGAGAGAGAGAGAGAGAGAAAAGTCAAGCGAAGGAGAAAAAGATCGCTGCGCGAGATACTGCACGCACCGAGTCTTTTTGCGAAAGCGGCAGCGACGGCAGCGGTAGGAAAGCCCGTAAATCATGCCTGAGCTCAGCCCATGACGATACGAACACGCTTACGCACGTGTCTGTGTGTGTGTGCGCGTATACGCGAGATCTACGCAGGCGCTCGCGGCCCGGCTTCGCGGCAGAATTTACGGCGACGCAGCCGCGCGCTATTAGCCGTATAGCCGCGCGGCGGCGGCGGCAACGCCACGACTTAACGGCCTCCGCATCGCGGCTGCGTCTGATTTATGCATTTTTCCTGACGCCGACGCAGCCACCACCGCAGCCGCGAGAGAAAGAGCTTCCTCATATGAGTATCGATCGATTAACCTATAGCCTTGCTTTACGATCGCGACGACAGTCTCCCCCCGCTGTCCTCACCATCGTGTATACGCAAGCATTGGCTGCGGTTTTCGCGCACTGTCGAGAGATAAAGGGCTCGAAGCGTCGAGTGTACCGAGCGCCGGATTCGACAACTCTCTCGGCGTCGTCGCTTGCTTGTACGACCTTCTTCCTCCGGCTCTTTACGAGGGACGAGTCTCGTTCTTTTTTCGCGCGCGGTACACCGGCAGAATTATTGCCGTTGATTATAAAAAAGGGGGGGAAAAACGTCTCGCGACGACGTTTACCGGAAAGCCTCGGTTTCTCGGCGCTGTGAGAATCTCGGGAAGTGATTCATTGGCCGAAAGAGCGGAACGTGTATTACACGCTTTCCGCCATTCAGAGCCATTAATTGAGATATTCATCTGATGTTGTAGATACACCTCGAGCCGAATGGCGAGTATATGTACCCCCCGAAACACGTGTTTTATTTTATTGGCCAACGAATCATTTCCCACAGCGCACGCCGACGAGATGTATTATATACGTGTAAGCCGGATAAATGTTCCCGAAGCCTTTTGAAAAATTAACCGCGACATCTCTTTGAGAGCGAAAATGTTGAAAAATGAATGAAGGTCGAGCTTTTAAATTTTTCAGAATTTAAGTGAGTTATAGTGAACTATTTAGGGTTGGGTTATAAGCTATGGGCATTCCTATTCTTATCACAGTTCTTGGTACCGTATTTTTGGCCCGCTGAATTCCAATTTCCAGGGCACTCGGTCGACAAATGATTTCGAAAAAAGTTCAATTGTTTAAATAGCTCTAAAACTGAAGCAATTAACGGCAATGCAATTTATAAGCGTTTATGATTGAAAAATATTTATCGAAAAATATTTTATACACAGTAGCCGCTTTTCAAATTAAAAAAAGTGGCTCTATTTCGAGAGGGGAGAGTGTATAAAGCACTATATGTAACTCGGGAGTAAAATCATTTATTTCCTCGGGGGATTACCGCCCCTCGGGAATAAACGTCGATTTTACTCCCTAGTTGCATAATGTACTATTTTAGAACCCAACTCGAGAAATTTATTTCGAATTTGGTAATTTTCATCATTTCCTCATTTTTCTGATAAAGTAATTTTTAACAAAATTTTTTGGCTCGAAGTGACAGATAATTTCAGAATTGCATTGAAATCTAGTAATAGATTAGCTATAAAATGCAAAAATTATTTCCATCGATATTTCATAGCGTTAACATTTAAATCGAAACCTTACTTTCCCTTTCATTTCGTTGATGTGAATCGCACGTGTCTTATTCTCGAGCTCAGTCGTGATTCTCGTTTCGAAAAAGCAACCTTAGCCTTCACATTTCAACAAAATGCTATACTTACCGTACAACGTGTCTCAAGGACCGTTGAAAAAAGTTTTGTCTTACACGTAAACCCCCGGTTACCGGCTCATTAGCAGCCCGTAGCAAAATAAAAGCAGCTCCTTACCTGAAACAAAAAGAATTGCGCGACAATTAGCAACGTGGCCAACAAGAAAGAATCGCGTCGCGCCAGTTTTCGTTTATTTGCGATGCATAATGATTGATGGCCCCCGCGTTAGACCGAAACTGTCGGTTTGCGCGGCGTAAAAAGGCGCAACGGAATAATTAACGACAGGAAGCGCGCAGGACACAAGAAACGCCTCTAAAAGCAAACAACGACCCACGTATTCTGCAGCGAAATGCGCTGCACACGTCCTCCTTCTCCTCCTGCGAATATGCGTCTTTTAAAAAATGCATCATCACTCTCCGCGGAGTCTGCGCTCATATATACATATATATACACGACATTCATCTTGCATTCGCGCGCGGAGAATCCTCGTCGTCCCCGCTAATACGAGAGCTCGACAGCCGCGTGTGTATAGGACTCGATAGAGGTCGTCTAGCGGACGACATGACTGATTGATCAGAGCATTTGCGGAACGAGTGTATGCGGGACACATTATCCCCCCCCCCCCCCATGTGTCCCTGAACTTGACATCGGTTCTGTGCACTTGCAGAATCCGTTCGCGCAATCCGAAACGTATTATACGCCGGCGGAGCGAGAGCGGAGGTTACTGAGAGACGAATCTCTTTTTACTGTTTTGTTGTGAATTTTTTAACTGTTAATAACGGCTTTGAAACTCATGAAGGTACGTTTAAGCTGCTAATCGTTGAGATATTAAAGGAGCATAGATTAAGTGTTGATGAACGTATATATACTGTCTTACAAGCAGTATACATTTAAAGAAGGCAATTTTGTATTGATAGTATGTAAGGATAATGAAAACTTCCTGGTATAAACATGTTTCGCTCAACGAAAATAGTAATGCACAATTAATTCTTCGTTTATTCCGCCGAAAATAGTTCTGGTCATATAATTTGTTAATTAATAATCGAAACTCAAAAGTACCGAAGATTGTCAAGGAAAAGCCTATAACCTTTAAAAGCCTAAAGCATTAGATTGATAAAAAGTTAATGCACTCGTTTAAATACGAATACATTTTCCAAACTCCAAATAAATGGTTTCACTAATGGCAAATGAATCTTTCCCCCCAATACTTTAAGCGCCAAGCAAATATCTTCGCAGTGATCTCTCCCAAGCTCCCTTTCTCTTCAACGCGATTTATTGAAAATACCGAGGCACGAGCAAATGATCTCGTTACGTACGCGTAGATTATCCGCGTATAGCGACTCGCGACACTATATAAAGAAAAGAACGAATTTCCAGCGGATTTACCAGCGTATAACGTAAGAACCAAGTATTTAAGGAGCTATGCGAGTCACACACGCCGTCGTGGCCTCGCCGACCGCTAACTCATTTCCCCGCGGGCTGTTTACGTTTTATAAAAGGGCTTACACACATACTCGATGAAAAGGCCGTACGAAGCGCGGCGCAATTCAGTATATTAGCGTACGCGAGATATATGCTTGGGAATCGCGACGCGAGAGAGAGAAAGCTATATTTAGATCTGCCCCGCGTGGAATGCGGCTCGATAACGTCGCCGTGGAAAAAAACTGTGACTGACACACACACACACACGATTCGCTCGCCGCACGCACAATGCCACAAGAAATTACTGTTGAGCGCCGAGATTGAATTATAGTTCGCCATCCGCGCTCTCGTTTCTCTCGTAAATCCGCGCTCGCGAATCGCCAAAAAAAAGGCCCCCGATCGCACATGAGGCCCCGGGTCGAGACGCGTCGTCGGGCCCGAGAGAGATGTGCGCTTGGTGTTATACGCGTATTATAAGTGCGCAGGACGAAGAGTCGCGACGAGCGCACTGATCTCAAACAGTGCAATGGCAGAAGTCAATAACATTGATAAACTGCTCCGCTGAAAATAGCTCGCTGCGCCGAGTAAGAGCCAGAATGCAAAACGAGACTCGCCGCCGCTGCTGCTGCTGCTGCTGCGGAGCGCGTAATCGTTCCTAAGAGACAAACAAAAAAGCCCCGCGCGCGCGCGCGCGTTACTACGAGGAAAAACAAAAGGAGGGAGAGTAGAGGGGGGGGGGGAGAAAAAAAGGGCCAGCGAGAAATAAGCCGCGCTACCGCGAGAGAGAGAGCAAGAAAGAAACAGTTCCCTCATACGCGCATTCGTTCGCCTATGTAAGCACGTAAGTGGCAAGAAAATTATGATTTTCCAATAAGAAGACGCTGCTGCCGCGGCTGCTGGGCACAGGTGTGCGCGCGCATTCTGAAATGTAAACTGGTGTGCGCTCTCCTAGTGTATAGTACACACAGAGGCGTGAGTAAGGGACTCTCGTAGGCTCTTTCTCTCTCTCTCTCTCCCCACCCCGGCGTTGACGCACTTCCGTTCGTTCACCCGAGCGACCTTCGCAAGGTCACTGCCAGGATAAAAACGATGAAGAGGAGAGAGAGATCCTCTCTCCTCTATATATAGTATTACACTATGCATTATACATGTATATAGGTGTGCAATCCTCTGGCGGAGAAGCGCAGGAGCCGGTAGCTGCAGCCGCGGAGTGTATAACAGAGAATGTAAAAACGAAGCAACAAAAGAAAAGCCGAAGGATGAGGAGGGGGAGGTCGGGGGGTGCTAATCAACGCGGCGCTGACGTCAGGCTCTATACGGAGGACGCTGCGCGTGGTGCCCGAGAGACGCGGAGAACAATGTATATGCAAAGGAGGCACGAGGAGCACGAGGTGTACGTACGGACGGGGAGAAGAAAGCGGCTAGGCGGAGACGAGAAACGCGAGGAGAGGATGAGCCGTGGACTGTGTAAGGGGACAGAAAAGATTTTATTAATTAGGGATGCGAACCACCTTGAGAGGGACTGGTAAAAGCTTTAAGATTTGTAATAATATACTTGTGCAGTGGGTAAGTTTTCTTCTGTTAGTGAAGCGTAGCACTGTTGTTTTTTTTATTGACATGATTTTCTAAGGGATTTAAGGGGGTGTCGGAGCCGGCGTGATGGGTTATGACTCCGGCCGTTCTTATTATTTGTTCAGCACGTGTATAATATCACCAAAAATCGAATTGATAATTGGTCGTAATCGTATAGGTTACCTCGGAACACAAAGCTTTTCTCATTCAATATCCAAAAATTTTTAAGTAATGAATTTATTGCACAAAAAAAATAACGGTCACGTTATAGATTCCCAAAATTCATATCGGGCAGCTGTTCCCATTATTCGCAAAAATTATGAATATATACAGAAATCTGAGACGGAGTAAATATAAATAGTTACAATAACTATCTCGGAACACTACGCTTCAGTGCAATAAACATGGGTATGTTCTTGCTATTTATGATCAAATTTTGAAGTTATGTCCCCCCCCCCCCTTAAGTAAATATTTCAAGAAAAATTGAATTATACGTGAAATTTGATAGATGAAAGGAAACGAAATAAGCAAAAAAGACTACATTTAATAATAGAGCTGCTTTATACCTAGAAGAAGAAAAAAAGGTGCAGTTTTTAGGGGGGTTGATTTTCACAAGGGGATAACTGAATAGTTATATAATTCGAACATTATCATTACTTTGTTATTGCGTAAATTTTACAATAAATTAGATCGAAATTAATTAAGGTATCGAGTATAAAAAAAATAGCTTCTCAGTACAAAAAAATTACTCCGTTTTCAAAACATTTCAACATAATTCCTTTTCCAAAAACCAATAGTCAAGAGCAACTGGTCCCGGTCAGAATCAGTCCGCGCTCGCTTTCCATCCCCTAACAGTATACACACAACAAACGCTCGAACTGACGAATCAATCGAGTAAACGCTCTTTCGACAACTCGCGTCCTCTCCGCGCTAACGAGATCTCGCGGGACTCGTATGTACATATACATACGCGTATAACGCGGGAAAAGGTTGCGAGCGCGTCTAAAAATAAACAGCCATACAAATATAGGCGCGCAGAGCGTCGCAGCGCGGAGAAAGCGTATCTCCCCTGCATATCTGCGCGCCGCGTTATACGATTACGCTTGGCGTGCCCGCGTTTGCCGAGAAAAGAAGCCGAGGCGCGTATGAGCGCGATCGCGGAAAGGAACTCGTTTCTGCCTCTCTCTCTCTCTCTCTCTCTCTCTCTCTCTCTCGTGAAAAGATGACACTGCCGCAGAGAGAGGTGCATACCTGGCCGAGTTAAAAATAACGCCAGGCCGGATATTTATAGCCCCGCGCGCGAGTTACGTGGGCCTCTCTTTCTCTGCGCGGACGACTTGCTCCGGAAAGGAGGGAGAGAAAAAGGACGAATAAACATATACGCTTTAATGCGCGGCTACAGCAGCAGCAGCAGCAGCAGCGAGAATGAGAGGAACACGCGAAGATCTCCGCGCGCGAGTGCATTAACTCCTCGAGAATACGAACTCCTCTCTCTCTCTCTTACTGGTATATAGCTACCGCGCGTTGCGCGCACTCACGCGGCTTCTACGCGGCGTTTCCTCCTAGTCCTTTTGCGCCGCTTCGCCGAGGTTTCCCCGTTTTTTTGGCTCTCGCGCTGCAAAGCAAGCGACTTGAGTGGCGCACACTTTAGCTCTCGAGCGCGGCAGTAAAGCAGATTGATCGTTTTGTTGTTTTGGCGCTGGGGGGGAAAGAGAGAGAGAGAGATGTTTTTGTCCGGGCCGCTTTTTTTTCACTCGCCGCGAGTTCGTCAAGCGCTTTTATTGACGATTTATTGCGCACTTGCCCGTGTCTTCCGAGCTCGCGTGCGCGCTTTCAAGAGAATCAGAGAGAATCAAAGGACTCGCGATCGGCGATGTCTTGAGAGTCTTGCTGGGAGAGCCACTATACGCGTGTGTATACTGCTCGCTTAATACGAGGCGAATAACGCAGACGGCGCGCTGAAATTAAAGAGCGCGCCGGGGAATTGCTAATTTTCAGCAACTGCGCGCAGAACAAGAAAATCAATCTGGCGAAACTATAAAGCGCGCAGGAAACGCGGGCAGAAAAAGGGGCAAATGGATCTAAAGCGTTAAGAGGATGCGATAAAGTGCGTTTGACGCGACTCTCCGCGCGCGGGACGAGAGGTGTACCCAAGCGTTCGGCAAAGCTTTCAAAAAGAGCAATTCGCCGATGTGGACGAGAGCGCGCAAATAAATAATGAGCGGCGAATGGGACTCGATGCGTTAAATGACAGAGTAAAGTTAATGCATCTTAATTTATGCGCGAACCGAATGACAATTAGGTTCTTTGTAATAATATGCAATTATACGGGATGATTAATAATGTGTGCTTAATATTAAATCGTGGATAAATGAGAGTTTCCGTTAAATTGATTAGTGCAATACTTCCGAAGCGCGTCTTTCTTCTATTTATGCGGTGAAGAGAATCTGCGCATAAGATGTTATGTTACTTACAACTTTTAACTTGATTCCAATTATTTATAAAGGAATACCTTTGCAAAATTATTAAATTATTCATAAATAGTAGTATAGTACACACGTCAGGATACAGCGCGTACAATACAATAGTAAAGCAACATTACTCCGAGCAACAAACGGCAATTCCTTCCGAAAAAACTTTCGAGACATGAAAAAAATGTCAACGAAAATTGTTCCATCAAAAATGTCGAGCGCTAGAACGAAGAATCCCCGCGATAGAGTGAGCGCGAGCCGTAAAAATACGCCGTATACGCGAGCGGACTTGTAATAGCAAAGAAGCAAGTCCAAAGTAGTATCTGTCAGGGTACGGCGAGACGGCGGCGCGCCGAAGTGGAGAGGGCAGAGCGCTCAGCCCGAGCAGTGGGGCGCATAGAGTGTATTACCGCGAAGAGCCAGCGAGCACCTTACATATACACACACACACACACACACACACACACACACACACCTACATATTCTACAGAAGTTTATAGATGTGCATAGATATAAGATACATACATACATACATATACATATATACATGTATATACATATATATATATATATATATATATATATAGGAGGAGAGACGAGTGCAATGTGCCCGAAGCGAGATGGCCTTGACGCGGGCTACCCGGCGAGGGCAAGGCCGACCGCCCGGGGAGATTTTTCTGCAGCAGCAGGAGCAGCGGCAGCGGCAGCAGTGCACTCGCACCTCGCGAGGCGAGTCGGTAGGAGCGTTTAGCCGATGCAGTAAGCGGCCGGGGGCGTTATACACTATGTAACGACTGACCGCCGGATATTGTTGCTTTTTGCGAGGTATATATCTATACGCGGTGGCTGCTACTCGACTAGCGTCGCCGCTTTTTCTAACAGGAAGTTTTCTTCTTTTTATCCCTCCTTAGCCGCTGCTGCTGCTGCTGCTGCTCGGCCGAGTACGGATAATTATTCTCGGGGGGATATATAACGATATTTGACGTTTTTGAAACGGTTTTCTTGGGAACGAGAAAATCTTTATTATGAATAAATACTCGCGGGCGGTTTTTGCGCGCGCTTTTTCCCGGCAGTGGAGATTATTATAACTGGGTTCGGGTTTTCGGTGGATGAAAAAAAGTTCGTTTGAATTTGGATTGAAATTGTCGTTTTGTTTGGCGTGTGTTGCGTTGGACAATTGTTTTACTTCGCTTGATTTTTAATGTGTGTTTTATTTGCGAGAAAAATAATGGCGTTACATCAAAAATAGATGCTATGCCATGTTCGACAAGGACGCCAAAGTTACTTAGAACTGTTAATACGAAGCTAATCAAAATAAATTCATTTTTTTTATTGTGTCTTCATTCGGGAAATGCACTTAATAATAAGTTGAATAATAAGAAAAAATCAATCCAAACCAAAAAATGTCTTTTACATTTGTTCACATTTACATTTTTGACTTTTTTGCTTCTATGCTCATAACAACTATGAAATTCATTAAAAAAATTGTTGAAAAAAAAATACAAGAGCTTTATCTTGCTTCTAAATATTTGTAATCTATTCTTTAGAAAAGTATATTCTATTCTTTAGACAAAGAATCAAATATCAATACAATTGTTCACTTATACTATTTTTTAAATTAATAGTTCTTTTCGGTAAACTGGATTGACAACATTAAACTATTTTAGGCATTTCTTAGTTATTTTATGTTTACATTGCAGTCACTTCCTACCTTGCTGCTCAACTTCTCTTCCAATTTTAGCTCGTCATCTAATTGCTTGCACATTTTATTCCAACGGAACCCCCCCCCCCCCATCCCCGTCTATTTTAATTAATTTTTCAAACTGGTGTAATTATTTTATTTTACACAATTTACATCGTACATGATCCTCTGCCCGCCCTCTGTCTCGCTTATTTTATTCTTAACTTTATTTTATAAGTGTAGTCATCACTTTTTAGAAATAGGAAGGTTAAGTATACGTTCTAGTTTAATTTAAAACTCATTTGAACTTATTTTGTTCTTTAAAACACAATCTTTGCTCTGCGCAGCTGCGTCATTATCTTTATTTACTTCCGCGATAGCGTAGATTTCTTCATTCAACATTGCAACTTCTAAAACACGTTTTTTAGTATTATTATATCATTTATTTTTTTAAACTTGTGAAAGACGATCAGTCTGTGGTCATCTCCAAAATGATTTTCATTGCTTTGATCAGCCTTATTACCACTTTAAGCAATGACTTTCTCAAAATAATGATGAACATAAATTCTACAAAGTTAACAAACAACAGCCACAGCCATAGCATAAATTAAAATTTCGATTCACAGCTCCGAGAGCCTCGGAGCCCTGCGACTATCTTGCGTAAAGATCGAATTTCATGCGTGAGAAAGCAAGTGAGCAGAAAAAGCATAAAAGCGAAGAAATGTGAACGTCGAAAAACAACCCTCATTGCATTTCGAGCGGAGTAACTTGTTCCACGTGACCATATCTTCCGGGCAAAGAGGCTCGCGAAGAAGAAGAAGAAGAAGAAGCAGCAGCGGAGAGGTATAGCACACCGCGAGAGACTACGGCACCAGCAGGACGTTCATCTTCGTGGCGGTTTATAACGCCACGCCATCGAGCTCTACCGCACAGAAGATCACACATAAAGTGAGAGACTGAGAGAGTGAGATAGAGCTATACACACAGGGCGTAGAGACAGAATCCCGTCTTGTCTATCCCCGGCGCAATTGCCGGAGAATCAAGACGCGAGCTCAGCTCATTTAGTTGTGCAACTTACGACTCCGACGAGATGTATGGTACAGCCCCGAGAAACGTCGGCCGACGGTTGAAGCGAATTTTTCCTTCCGGCTGCCGCTGCGACTGACTTCCGTCTCACGAGTGACTTTCAAGCTTCGCTTTTCGTACACACGTACACTGCTGTCTCTCCAAGCTCGCTTTTATATATATATATATATATATATATATATATATACACGTCAGTATTCCCGCTCGATGCGGAGACTTCGGAGAATCGGAAATCGCGTTGACCTGCGCGACGATTACACGAGGGAGTCCGCCGCTGGGGCCACGCGTTATTTCGCGGAATCTCGCGGTGAATCGTCCCGTTAGAGCGAATTTCCATCGCCGAGGAAATATTTCATTTTCACGCAGAGCTGGCGCGTTGACGATTCGACGTTTATGGAGCAGTCGTGAAAGGCATGCGCTTGAGCTGCTTGTCTGTCGCGTTTAAAATCCGATTTTTCTGTCTCAGTGCAGAATGTATTACGCTGACCGATTATAATATGGATTTGGAGGTCATGGTCAACCTTCCGGAAATCGCTTCCAATTTACTTTGCGTATTGCTATAGATATAAGATTTACTTAAAAATGGATCCCAATATGCATAAACAATTGACGACGATCGGTTAAGAAACGATTGTCCAAAAGAGTTTGGAGGCGCCGGGTATATCGATCCCGGTACCTCTCGTATGCTAAGCCAGCGCTCTGCCATCTGAGCTGCGCCCCCCTCCCCCCCCCCTTACTCAAGCACGTGATCTGGTTATTTTCAGACCCGGGGCGAACTAGTTTTGAAGAAAGCAAAAGCAACGTCGCGAGCTGCGTCCACTTATGCAATACGGCTCGAATACCAGTCCATCGGTAAGTCAGTGTAGTTTTCGAAGTGGTATGAGGTGTGTGTACCGACGGAAGATATCGAATTACTAACTTACATCGCTTATTAGTTTCGTATGTCTTCTGTAAACAATTTGTTGTATGATTATTTAGGTGTACACGTATGATGAGGCAAGAGATAAATTTTCTTCGCGACCGTAATTGAATCGGTTCTGAAGTAAACGTTTCAAAGGATAGTCATCTTAATAAATGAATAACTTCATTTTGCCTTCCAACTTGTAAGTTGGAAGGCAAAATTAGCATAAATAAAAGTTTACAACTGTATGGTTATATTATTTACTCTGAATTAGACTGAAGTGTCATAGAATAGTCCATCGAACAAATAAAAAACAAAGATATTTTAATGCGATTCCATTCGTTCCAGCTATATTTAAAATAGAAGGAAGTACAAAAATAACTATAGTACATCAGAATGTTACGATAATTAAGTTTCTAATCTTGTAGCAGTAATTAATGCAAAAATCTGACAATAAATACGTAAAGCGTATAAATTGGAGGCGCCGGGTATCAATCCCGATGCGTCTGACAAATGCATAAAACCTGATTTTTGAAAGGCCGCTATGATCTACTTTGGCCCAATGAGAGAATCAAAACAAGTAGAACTGGTTTGATGTCTCGGACGTCTACGAGCATCGAGACATTATAGACTTATACTTGTCATCTCTGTTGCTTTCTCGAGATTGAGATATGCCATTCGTGCTTCTTGCTTAATATGATATCTTGTATAAACATTAAACTGCGCATATTATACACCAATTAAAATATATTTAAAATAATATTTGCTTATAAATGTATGCGATTGTATATAGCTGAAGAAATAAATATATGTAATATCTGTACACACCTGGTACGCCGTCAATACGCATTCGAGTCTCGCGCCGAACTTTCACTTTCCACATCGACAGTGGCGTTCGATATAGCCATTGAGTAACAATTGTGTTTCGTATCTGAAGTGGAATAGATATACAGGGGGCGTAGCTCAGATGGTAGAGCGCTCGCTTAGCATGCGAGAGGTACCGGGATCGATACCCGGCGCCTCCAAACTCTTTTGGATTGAAAATATTTTGTTTCAAATGCAAATTTTTCAGATTTTTTGGCGATTCAAACAGTGCCGGAAAAATTCAGCATAAAAGGGGGTCGAAAGCAAAATTGTTGGAAAATAATTTGAACTATGAAAATTTCAATTTTTTTTTAAACAAACTCTACAGAAAATCAAAGAAAAGGATGTTTCTAACGTATATGATAGTACATTGCAATGTATGTGGTATGAGTGTCCCATTATAGTATAACACGTTTTTAACAAGTATGTTGCTAGTAAAGTCAAGAACATATCGTATATATAGAATTTTATAACACAACGTGTCTATATTCGCACTTGAGGTACCGGTATATAGGATTCATGAGATATTTTATAGTTAAATGCAAACAAGCTCCTTTTCCATTCCGCTTTAGCGCTGCATACACAGTGTGGCGCGAAATTTGAATTTTGAATAAGCTCTATCTTCCCTTTAACTATTTCAAAGCACCACGTGAACATCATTTTTCCTATATGCCATAATGGACCACATAACTCGCCTCCATCATAAGATACTACAAAATAAATGGTTTTTTATCAAGCAACTTTATCTAGAGTCAAGAGACTTTGATGCAAATGCAGCATCCTCGTCTCCGTGAGAAGCTGTCGCAGAGGATTACAATTATAAATCGAATCCGGCAGCAGCGCCAACACAAGAAAAAAAGAGAAAGAAATAGAGAGCGCATTGTATTGTAATAGAAATAGTGGCGTTATTCATGGCTCAGTGAAAATCCCTTAAACAAAGGACGACTCCCTCCTACGGCACGAGGCAGAGGTCGACGTTACTTCTACTGTCGAACCCAGAAATCCATACTTTTTCCCCGCATAAATCCGCGCGTCTCTCCGGCAACGAAAAGCCACTCGTGGAATCTCTCCTCTCTCTCTCTCTCTCTCTCTCTCTCTCTCTCTCCCCTCGATCCTCCATCGCCTCTCCATCTCTCTATCCACTTTGTTTGGAATAATGCATGACGCCGCGATCGCTGCAGAATAGTTTATCGAGACGCGCGCTTTGGGATGTACGATCGGAAAACGATTCACGTAACGATAACACACACACACGTATACACTCGAGAACTACTGCCGGCTTTTTCAAGCATCGGCGGCTGTGCGGCGTCGGCGAAAGCCCCGCGGCCAGAAGAAGCCGCGCGAGAAAGAACGAGCGTATATATATATATAATACCGCGTAGCTGCGAACGTATCCGGCAAAAGGAAGACGGCGAGAAAGAGTCGCCTCGCGAAAAAGAGAGACGTAGCGCGTGGATGCGCTCAAAAGCGCGGCTGAAAGAACGAGAGGATCGAGGACTGTGGCATCGATCACAGGCTGGATGTAGTATGGCTGAAGAGCATCGCAAGCCCGAGGCCGTGTCTCTCGCTTCTTTTCAGAGAAACGGAGATGCCTCTATAGTCCTGGGTATGCGTAAACCTGCCTGTACACAAAGGCAGTAAGCTTGTGCTATCTTAATGCTTCCTCTTAAGCAATGATTCATCGCATTCGGCGACTGCGACCTGAACCCGCTCCCGAAATTTTCCGAAGTTGCGGGTACACACGAATCTCGCCCAAAGTTAGAGTTGCTTCCTAATGGATTTTAGGGAATAATGTTGCGTATGGCTTCCGTTTACCTGGAGGAAACTGGCCAGAGTCTAATCTGTAGTTTGAGGCAGCGGAATCCTAGAAATTAATTGATACATCGAACGAGCAGCTTTGTTTTCCAATTGGAATCATATGCGAGAGTTTCACACACTTAATCATCGTTTAAGATGCAACAGTTACAATATAAGTAAGTATAGTATAATGCTTCGAGTTGTTTGATTAAAAATTTATCGCGAATCACATCTACTGGACATTTCTCTGATGTCCGTAATGCCAAATCGCAATCGCAAAGTTATAGCTTGACAAACTTTGCCAAGTGAAAAATATTTTTGGATTAACAATAGAACAAATTTAATTGATGACGCCTTATATTAAAATCAAAATATTTTTCACTACTCAATCAGCATCGCACTCGAACGCATCGTTGACCTGCTTCTATCAAACAAAAGAAAAATACAAACGAAAACTAAATATTGATTACAAAAAAACTTGCTTCTCCCCTGAAACATCCTTGATTCCAACCCAACCAGATCTCCAGTCCATCCACACCCTGGAGGGGTAAAAGAACTCGGCAGGTATGCGCTCGATCGGTCGGCCGTCCGCAGCCTGTCAACTGCTCCCGCGCCGCGAAGCCCGCGAAATTGCAAGCTTATTCAAATTGCCCATACGCACAGAAGCTATATCGCGAGTCTGGCGCCAGTCTCGCTATATACCGACGGCGACGCGGCGATACTGGAAGGGGAGGCGCATATATACATCGCTCTCGCGTGTGAGTCAGGCTCCCCGTCATCGGCGATGGCATCTTACCCCCTCCGGCGGATTTTCATGCTTTACTATGTGCGATATGTGCATTAAAGCGTGTATATATATATACGATGAAAGAGGCTTTTTGTCGTGCGGCGAAGACGTGTGTGTCTCGCGGCGAAAATTGCAACGCGCGCGCACGGCCGCAGACGCGCCAATATCGACACGAGAATCGCCGGCGAGCGCGCGAGAGCGATAATGACGCCGCGTTTAGCCACTCGGGGGCCTTTTATCTCGCGGCGGGGATTATTAATTCTTGCTAAATTAAATTGTAAACTTACTCTGTATCCGCTCTGCGTTATAACATGAAAATTATAAAATTGCCGCGCATAATCGCAGGAAATTGCTGCCCCGGCTCTGGGGCCGAACTTTCATGAAGCTGCGTTCGTTCGTTCTTTTTTTTTCTTAAAAATAAGTTTAATCTATTATTATTATGGCAATCGATTGGAATTGGTCGTAATGAATACGCTTTTAATAGAGTCATCTGTGTGGTATTACTACTATTAAAGAAAGTAGGTAATCATCTTTTAAAAATAGCTACTTATACCGAAGAAACTGTTTCTTCGGTTGAAAAGGCTTGGAAATGAAAAAAAAAAGTTAAAAGGGCTGCATTATCTCGCAGATTACAGCAATTTCGCGTACTACCGTTTTTCGCGTTTCAGAATTTTTTTTTTCAGAGTATATATTTATGCGAAGCTTGAGAATCCTTGAATAGCGATTTTTGAATCGAATAAAAGGAACTGAGATAGTATAAAACTGTCTTAGAAGAAAAATGAAAGTTAAAATTCTTTACAATTGATAAAGATTAAATATAATTAACTAAAAAACTGAAAGTTTCATGCGAAGCTTTCAGTCACAGCATGCATATAACATAACAAATTAACAGGAAATTTTTTCTCATAATATTTCATAAACCATAAAGGTACAGAAACATCAACCTCAAAGAAAGACGTTCAAAAGAAACATCCCCATTAAAAGTACGCTTTTACCATACCCGCGATTCATAATGTTTTCCCAGCCCATATCGGATCTTCCCCCGTTGGCCGCGCGCGCGCTCACACCTGCAATATTCGCGCGCACTTCTTTCCGAGCGCGCAAATTTCGACGCCACTTTGAACCTCGTGAAAAGGCGAGAAATTGCATGCAACACATCCAGCCGGCGGGGGGGGGGGGGAGCATCGCGTAAATGGATCGTTAAAATGGGATGGAGCACGTACGAGTCGAAGGAAAATTAAAGGCCTTTATCGGGGGGAAGCATTACTGAACGAGGAGAGAATTAACGAGGTGCACATAGCCGTCTCATCTCGCGCGCACACTCGCTCTCGAATAAAATCACTCGCGCGCTGAGGCGCAGTCCCGATTGTGCCCTCGAAGGAAAAAGGGCTGGACAGGTGCAGCAGCAGCAGCACCGCCGAGAGAGAGCCGTAATTTGTGCGCCGCTTAATTGAAATCGACCTGGTAAAACGACGTTACACTCGGGCGAGAGGTGCTTTAATAATATCGGCCGAACAATGAATTTTGCGTAACGACTGCGTAAGGCGCCATTGGAAATAATTTACCGGTCTGTATGAACAATTCTTGGGGCTCCTTTTTGGGGCTCCGGAAATCGACAATTTTTTTTGAAGCTAAAGGTTTCTGACCGATCGGACTTTCTTCTGTAAACTGAAAGATAGTCAAAAATGCAAAGGAACATGGGAAACGTGGAACATGCGAATTTGACTTTGAGACATAACTTTTGATTAATCAGAGTATCCAATATGGGCAAACGTTTTTTTAAATTAAAGCTCCCTCGTAGAAACTTAACGATAAATTAGATAATTTCCTTATAAATTAGCTAAATCATAATGAAACTTAACGATAAGTTAGCTAATTTATAACGAAATTAGCTAATTTATCGTTAAGTTTCTACCAGGGCTCTTTTGTTGTACTTTATTGCAGTACATTTTGAAAGTTTATTTGTGCCTTGGAAACATTCGTAGTTGTGATTATTCCAATATTTGGATGCATTAATTTTTTATTAAAAAAAAACGTAAAACGGCTTAGAAATATGGTTACTAGTAAGTTTTCCAATGTTCCTTTGCACTTTTGACTATCTTTCGGCTTACAGAAGAGAGTCTGATTGGTCCGAAGCCTCCAGTTAAAAAAAAAAAATTTGTTCGATTTCTGGATCCCCGAAAAGTACATTTTTCTAAGAGAATCGGCCATATACGGGCGACGAATTTCGCGCGCACTTGCCGTCTCGCGCGACGCGCCCGATTGAATGTTCCACCGAGAGAACCGGAAGGGCGTTATATCTATTGACTTTTCGCATGATCCACCGGCGCCAGAAGCATTCCCCTTTCGCACATAATGGCCCCTGGTGATAATGTCCTTTTCCTCGTTCCTCCCACTGTTCAATATTCATAATGTCCCGGTCTCACTTTTGCCGACCGCGTGCTAAAGCATAAGAACGTGCGAAAACGGCCGCCTCCGCTTCCAAGCGATGTGCACACGCCTATACAGCATCCCGGTTAATACAGGCTTCGAACGTCGTAATGCACACTGTATACGTCGGGGAGACAGTGAGAGCTTTATTGACGCGCGCGGGGACCTTATATTCGCGCCTCTCGCGCATCACAAACAAAGGGAGCCTTCATACGTACGCGCGACCGAGAGGTAATTTCGCAGCTCGAACAGGAAAATTTGAGAGACAGTGACGGGCAAAGAGTCGCGCTGACAGGGCGGTCCTGCGCCCCCGTATTTGCTTAGCGTCGATTAACAGTCGCGCAAAAAAGGAAAGAGACGTGAGCGCGCCCCGAACAGTGCTGGCTTTACGCACACCCGAGGCCTGTATAACGACGCGACGGGAAACGCGCGCGACTCGGTCTTGGGAGCGTGCGTATAGGGTAGGAAGACTCGTGTGCGCGAGAAAAGTTAATGTAAACGACCCTCGGCGAGCTCGCTAATTAGCGACTCCAAAGCCCGCACGAGAGCGTAGAAGAATTTACTGAGCGCCGCTCTCGACACACACACACACTCGGGCAGGCCGTATAGCCCCGGTGTTGGAGAGGGTTCGACGAGCGGGGGGAAGGAGGGAGGGGAAATAAAAAAAAACACGTACGCCGCGCTCCGCGAGCTTTTCATTGCGTGCATTAATTACTTTACGATACGAGCCCCGTACAGCAGAGGGCTTTTATACGCGATTGCGGGGCCAATAAAGTTCTATATAGCGGCCGAGCGAGGCTAACCGCGCGAGCGGACGGTATGTTTATATATATATCTAAGCTACGATATTCCCCCGTCGATCTTCTCTCCTCTCGAGTGTGTAAATAAGACGCCCGGCCGATATATGCACGCTTGCTCTTCTCTCGAGAGAGAGTCTCTCGTCCCTCTCGTCCCTCTCTGCGATTCGATCGAGCTAAAGGGCTCGGGCTTGCTTTATGAAGATTAGGAGGCTTAGGATCTATCATACGTTTGCCTTGCCCACGGGAGAGTCTTTTCTAATTGCCAGGCTCGGCTCGGCCGGGCAGTTCAGTTTCGTTTGAGGGAGTCACGTGCTGACCGAGCCAATGATTGAACGCAGCCGCGAAATACTGCTGCCTCGGATACGAGCGGATACACCAATCCTCCGTGGGATCACTGGTTTCTTTACTGCGCACGTATATAACTGTGGTAATACGTTCGGCGAGTCGTTAATTTTGGACTTGTATAGTTTTTTTCTTTTTCAATTTTCGGTAGACGGATTAGAATTCTTTTGTTACGTCCGAAAAAATATTGAATAACACGCGAAACCGGATAGGTTAATAAAGCAACCAATATAAATAATACTTGTATTTAAATTGATTTTGTGCAACTCTAACCTAAAAGTCACAACTTCGCTTCTGATTTTCAGATTATAGCAGCATAAAATATCGTATGGAACTAATACGCATAGGGTTGGGTTTTTTTTCTAAAACTCGTTTTAGAAATGAATCCTTTCCGTATACCCGTTGCGTAATACACTATTTTTCTCAGATACAGATCAGCTCGATCTTCAAACTCCCGTTACAATTATTCCTGGGATTTGCAAAGGAGCGAAATTAAGCTTGTGTATACCTAAGGATGTTAAACATTCACTTAAATCTGGAATTGTAATGAAACACACAACTCTTCGAACCTACATTAGCATTGCTCCGTGTAATCCAAGAAAGTTACGCTTACATTAGTATTACACTGTCTTTAATACATTAAGACATGATCTCCAGGGGTATATGCATTACTTACGTAATTGCGCTGAAGTAAAATTCACGTTGCTAGGGTAATAATTACTTTTCAAACGTCCGATAGCAATAACAGGCTTGGCCATTCAATATACCGTTATGGGAAAAAGACGAATTAATGCACAGCGGCCATTACGAACATCAGCACGTTTATACACGTATACATTATTTCAAAAGTACGTAAGTACTTATGTAAATTAGTTGTTCAAAATCTGCATCGCACTTTCGAGTAGTAACGTGGATCTTACGGATGTCTCAGAATACAGCTGGTTACTTGTTTAATGTTACTTAACTGATGAACCATTGAATCGTTAAATGCAATCCCACGTAAAAATAGAAAGTATTGGCAAGATATTGCCAAAGCATTGGCTATTTCAATATCTAATGAATTGGCACTATATTGAAACAACAATGCCCAATGTATCATCAATACTTCTTGAAATAGTAGCAACACATTGGATATTGTTGTTCGAATATATTGGCAATGCATTAGCGATTGAAATGTCCAATGCATTGACGATATCGTGCCAATCCTTTCGATTTTCCATTTTTTAGCAAGTATTGGCAATGGATTGGAAGAACATTGGTGAGTTCACCTTTGCAGGAGTATTTATAATACATTAGGCATTGTTGTTCCAATATATTGGCAATGCATTAGCCATTAAAATAGCCAATGCTTTGGCAACATCTTGTCATTACTTTCTATTTTTACACGGGATATCAATAAAGTACTTCCACATTTTAAAATATGCTTATACACAGGACACAAGAATATTGATTTGCGTTAACCGTACAAATTGTGCATTAGAGACTAATTTCGTATACGATTTTCAAATCGTCGGAAGCGTATAGTACGGCGAAGGAAGCAATTTTCGACAGTGGCTCGTAAATGATCTCAAATATCCGAGCTCATAAAGCTGAAGAATATATGCAAGGCCAGATCGAGCTACGTAGCTACAGCTCGAGAGAGAAAGACTATATATATATACACCGCTTCAAAGTAAATCATTAAAGTCCTCCCGAACTATTTTCATTCGTCGTTTACACGCATCGTATTGCACGTATACGCCCCGGCTAAATGAATTCTCAGACACATCTCCGGCTCTCCTCCCATCATCATCATCATCATCATCATCATCATCATCATTATCATGATCATCGTCTTCTTGACCGACATCATGACTGCCATCATCATCAAGATCCACCCTCAAGGGGCTCCCGAACCAACGACGCACACTGCACGCGGACAGCTGCAGTCGAGCACGCGCCCATATACACGCGCTCTATACTGCGCACGTCAACGCGTCCAGGCTCTATATAACGCGCGCACGAGTGGGAATATAAGGCTCATCTTCTACGCGCGCGCGCGCGCGCGCGATCACGCGTCCGGGACGGTTGTCCGCCCGCGGATAGGATGTAGTAACCGGATCGCGTTACAGAAATTGCCAATTACCCGTAACATGCAATTTCAATGGCTCGCCGCCGTTGCTCTCCTATCATATTAATCTGGCGCGCGCAGGATGCGTCTCTGCGCTGTGCGAGCGAGTGTGTGCACACGCGTAAAGGGGGAGAGGGGGAGGGGGGGATGGCTGCACCCGCATGCGAGTGAACTGCGATATAGCTTGCGCGCGCCCTCCCGTGCGAGACTAAAGGCTGTGTATAACGTGACACCTGGGATGCGTAGCGTTGCGTATACGCATTGCTGCCTCCGGGAGGCGAGAGGCTCTTTTCGACAACGCGACAACGAGGTGTTGGCGCGTGTATACGTGTAGGTGGAGTCGATGCGTTTCGGCCCATTTGTCATGGGCTTTCCGCAAGCTCGCTGACAATTTTCCGCGTATGCGGGTAGTGGAATCAATTAGGAAATCGTGTTGGTTAAGATTTACGGGTGTCGGTGGAAATCGTACGTTTCTGGAAAAGCGAAAATTCAATCTACGGCTGAAAGCTTCCTCGAAGAGGAAGTAAAACATGCGCATAAATATTTACAATGATACTCGTGGTCTGGGGTCATTTAACTCAATTAGTCTCGCTTGGGAAACGGTCATTTTACAATTCTTATTTATGCATCTACATAAAATATGAGAAGTTAAAAGTGTAGTTACTGAACTGCAAGTGTAACCACTGCATCCTTTTATTACGCGCGATTTATACGAGCGAATTCACCGTGCACTCAGAATTATACTTGAAAGCAAATTGGACGCGTATTTTTTCGTCTACGGATTGTTATTCTAAACGTAAACAATGATAATTTTGATAAAACAACGAATTCGTACAAAACAATGACATTTTCATTCCTATAAGAGAGAAACAGAGAAAAAGAAAGAGAGAGATGGAGTGGAGGAGATAGAAAGTGCGAGGTTTATAGGTTTGCTATTTCTGGCAAGCAGGTTGTACAAGTTGTCGTACACGTTATGTACACAGGACCGCACAACGGATACTGCGACGACGGGCAGCGCTGCTGCTATATGCAAGCGCCGTAATTGCGTAAAGTTGCCGATATACCGATATGCATGGCAGCGCCTAAGTCACTGCGTGTGCTCTAGACCTAGCGTTCGATACACACTCGTCTTGAAAAAAAAAAAACCGCCCAGCCAACGGACTGCTACAATTGATCGCTATTCGAGTCGCTATTAGTATGGTAACCGTAAGCAAAGCATCATTTTACTAAATGCATTGGAAAATAGAAATATACATATGCGAAAATCCGGCAAAAATATTCAGATAATTGGTTGGAAAATTTTTCTTCTTAAAGGAATAAAAAACGCGAGAAAACGTAAAATTTATACGTTAACATTTGGTTACCATCTCGCCCATTCATATGCTACAACAATTTCTTTGGGGAAATGCAGGGAAATATCGTAGTAAGCCTCCAAAGTTTCATAATTTGCATTAAGGGTATATCTATATATATAATTTTTTGATATATATAGATATAGTTCCAATGTATTTCGTGGGCATCCTCCTTTTGTGCCACACTTCTAGGATAGCATTTTCTTCTTCGATGGGACACATATAGATGACCAAAAATTAAAAAAAAAATTTTCCAATCAATTATCTAAATATTTTTAGCGGATTTTCCCATTTACACACTTGATGCTTTATTATTTCTGTACGATACACCTCGATAATAATTAGTGACGCTAAACTAACAACTTCGCGCTGAAATAAGTGTAAAAAAAAACCTTTACCAATTTCATTGATGCAGGCAGTGCAAGAAATTTTACATTTAGTAAGCTCTTTCTTCGCTCCGATAAAAATAGGAGTAAAAACTGTTGGTTAACTGCAGTAGGTGGTTAATACGACAACCACATGCCTCTAATAGCATATGATCCTTTAAATTAGGGTATTCTTAAATAGCCGTTCTGACGCCCGATTCCATCGATTTAAAATAATCAAAGCCTATCCCCGAAAGTAGATCCTCAATCAATCATTCAACTCATGGTGTTGCACTCCGCAGTGTTTCCTCGTGTTCTATAAAACGACTATAAATCAAATTTCCAGGAAGAATCATGTCATAATAATAAGTGGTAAATAAGAGATTTATCACCGACACTTCCAAGCTGTACATCTAAGTCCTAATCTATACTGTAATCCTAACTCTGTTTCGCACTGTCTGTAACGACAGCTTCCGTATACTTGATCGCAGGAAGAGCGATTTTTGGCTTAGTAGAGTAAATTAGTGCATGTAAAAATGATGCAAGTGTTAATGAAGCGCGTTGAAATATACTAGCTCGTTCTGTCATGAGGTTGCTGCTACTCAGGGTATAATGTGTGCGAGATGTTAGATGGACATCAGGCAGAGAGAGAGAGAGAGAGAGAGAGAGAGAGAGAGAGAGAGAGAGGAAGAGATAGATTAGCACAAAACAGATATACAACATTATTTAAAATGTTCAACCTCTTGATGCGATAAATGTACTTATACATAAGAATCCTTACATCAATGACAAAAATGTCTTTAATACCAACGAAAAAAAAATCTTTAAATACATCTTAAAGAAAAAACACAAAATTACAACCTTATTCAAATGAAGAAGTACTTGCCATTCAGAGTAATACAGAGAAAATTATCTAATGTGTCACACTACGCCTACCGAGGCTCGTTTAGTCGCACAAAAAAAGACCATAGGATAGCACGACTCTGCAAAGAGACGTCTCCATTGAGCAAGATGCAGATTATCTTTCTAAGCTGGGGAAACCATAAAAAAAGTAATCGCTGTGCTCAAGCTTAGCAACTTTGCGGATTGGATCACCGGTTCTCTTTGGCGTTATATTATTGCTACTAGGCGGATACCTGATATGAATAGAAGATCAAAGCTTTAATCACAGCTTTTAAACTAAGATTTATTTAAATCTTTCGAGTAGAATAAATTAATAATCGCAACATAAAAAATATTTACACAATTTATTTATTTATCCATTAGCTTTTCAAATATTTAAAACTACAATACAAGTAAACAAATGAACTAAGGCAAGACGACAATTATAAGAATATATTTTTTGTTCAGTTCTTAAAATTTAATATCTTTGTTTCTTAATTCACCAAAACCGACACAATAATTTTCTTCTAATATACATTATATTTTTAAATATTTTCAAAATGTTGAATTTAAAAAATTTTAACGCCCTTTCCTACTTTCTTCAAATCTCCATTACTTCGAAGATGCGTACAACTCATACATTATTAATACAATAATTACTTTCCCGCGAAAAATTGTTTCATATCAACGACGAGTCATCGAAAATAATCAAGACGAAAAAGACTATCGATGCTCCTTGATTATCTATCGCTTGTCAATTAGATTGTACGACATAGCCAAAAGGTTATCGACTTTAAGTTATCATTGCGCGTAAATCAATAAGGAGACGCCTGTAGGATTTCTCACAGCTCGCAAAGATTGGCACCAGAGAGACGCGTCCAAGTGGCGCGGGACGGCTATGTGCCTTCGATTACACACGCGACTCGCTAATTGCCATCAGGCGACGCGATAAATTTCGCGCGGCGTCAAACCAGTTTTCTCACGCGGACGCGCCCGCCGTTTAATAACAAATCGCGACTTTTTCGCGAAGAGTCTGCTAGACTTTGATAGCAGCGGCTCGCGCTTTCTTTCTTCCTTTGTTTCTTTCTGCGTCGCCTGCGCTTTCTCTCTCGAGCACTAAAAATACTCAGGCATGCACATACTGAAATCGCTTCAGGCATCAAACGCCATCTTTAAAAAACGTAACAGCCGTAAACGTACCGCTCCGATATAACTCTTATGCCAACAGTAGTCAATCTCTCTGAGTAAAAAACATTCATAAAGATTTTATACTTTATATTATCAGTAAGAACTTAGATTTGAAATTATTATAACAAAAAAAATTCAAAGAAATATGTTGTCGAAACAGTATTAAAAATTGGTTTAGCAATTTTCACGCTAGCGACACCCACGTGGATATGCCTTTCATGACCTTCAAAACCTGTGACTCAAGCAGAATACAAATTGTTCTTCTTGTATTTGTAAGCTTCTCTTCGGAAATACGAGTATCTACAATATGTATTGCTTTTTGTTTGATTCTCTGTATAACAGTATTATTAGAAGTAAATATTCCTGGGTTGGCTTTGTTAGTATATATATAGATATCAAGGCTAGACTCATCAATGTCTTGGAATGTATAAAAGGCCATTTCCTTTTTAAAATGGAGCTCGGTTAGGCGCTCAAAGAAAACATTAACGTTAGCAAAGGCGAGACCACTTACAAGAACGAAAAATTGTCGTTCTGATGACTTGTTTGGTGAATTGGGGATCGTGAAACTTAATAAGATCAGCAGCACGTGATGTACTTTCCAATATTCTCGCGTAAATCGTAAGATTCTGATGGACAGAATCATCAAAACAAAGATTAAAGCACCAGTCGACAAGTAAATATATAATTGATCCAGTACCAAGACCTGAGAACGTGAGAGAACTGGTACGACGACAAGATATTTGGCAATCCAAACAAATGTTCCCATTTTCGTTTCTAAGCCATTGTTCAAAATATTGGCCGATATTATTGTAGCTATCCCATTCATAGAATCATTAATTAGACCCGTTAAATATAATGAAGTTAGTTCAGATTCCCGAGAGCCATTGAATATATTTCCGATCTTTATTGTAAAGTTCAAAGCTTTAGACAAAAACTCCATTAATGAATAATTGATTTCCTGAACTTTTCTTAAATTACCTTTTTGATCAGTAGTATATATGGTGATATATTATAAGCCCAAAAGGATATATAAGATTCGTACAAAGCAATCTGCAATATACAAATAAGCTTTGCTAATTTATATCATACTATAACCTAAAATCGCAACTGGTGTAAAAAATGACGCATGAGCTAAATAAAGCTTTTTAGTGCACTGATTTATTTTTATTTTCATTCGTAGCGCAATTTACACATTTGCATTATATATTCACATTAGATATATACTTCACCGTAGCCTTGGTTCAATATCATTCAAATTTGTTTAAATTATATATCTTTCTTTATTAATTCTAGCCTTCAAGTGTGAAATAATAAACGATGAATTATACATTCTCCAATGAATATTAATAACGAAATTGAATGTCTTACCAATATCACGATAACTGAATACCATAACATAATATTCTCCTTATCTTGAACATTTCCCATTACATAAGTATATTCGGAATACCGTAAACGAATTATTTTAAAAAATAATGAGGTCTCTTTGATCTTTAGTAATAACTTATCAAACTTTTCAATAAACGGTGATTTTTCAAAGAAATATATTGTCGGTACAATACTAAAAATTGGTTTGGCAATTTTCACCCTAGCGATACCAGGGCCTAAGAACACGACAGAACCGGTACGACGGCTAGATATTTAGCCATCCAAACAAATGTTCCGATTTTAGTTTTTGAGCCATAGTTGAATGTATTAGCTGATTCTATTGTAGGTATCATATTTATAGAACCGTTAATACGACCCGTCAAAAATTCCGTTAATGCATAATTGATTCCTAGAACTTTTCTTAAATTTCCTTTTTGATTAGTACTTACATCCATATATGGCGAGATATTAAAAGCCCATGTGGATATATCGCTACCCCGTACGAAGACTATGTTATACCAAACTGGGAACGAAAAACATGACGAACGCTTAATCCCCGCGAAAAACATGTCCGGTCCACTCTCCCAGCGAAAAATATTTCAAATTGATATTCCCCGCGAAAAACATTTTAAGTCAGATTCTCCCAACGAAAAACATGTCAAGTCGGAATCTTCCAGGGAAAAACAAATTGGGGGTCTAAAAATTATGAAAAAAATTATTTATGTATTAATTATTTATTGTATATATATACATACACACACACACACACACACACACACACACACACATATATATATATATGTATGTATGTATGTATGACCCCCCCCCCTTATAAATACCACCCCCAAGTTAAAATAATTTTTTTCATAATTTTTAGACCCCAAATTGTTGTGTTTTTTGCTGGGATTCCGACTTGACATGTTCTACGCTGGGAGAATACTACCTGACATGTTTTTCGCAGGGATAATACTACCTGACATGTTTTTCGCAAGGATAATACAACTTGACATGTGTTTCGCTGGGAACCTTGATTTGACATATTTTTCGCTGGAAGCGCTGTTTTGATTTTTTTTTCGCTGGGATTAGCGTTTAATATACTTTTCGTTCCGAGTTTGGTATAACATAGTCTTCGTACGGGGTAGCGATATGATGTCCCATCATATTGCCTAATATATCGGGAAATAAATCTTTGAACAAAGGGATTGTAAGTATATGAAAAAACTTCTTGATTAGTCTGGTATATTTCAATTATATAATTCGAAAATAAAACTAAACATCAGCTTTTTCAGAATCTTTCTTGAAAATAATTATGAAAAATTTTGTTTGGTGTTGAATAGGCGATAAAGAAGCCACCGAACCGATGAGATTCATTGCCGAATTGAATATATTAAAGTTAAAGAGTTTGTGCATTATTGTTATGTAAAACCACGTTTCCAGGATTTTTGAATACAGATTGTGATAGTAATTTATCCACAGGCTCTGCAACATTGATCGACCTGTCTGGTCAAATATTTTCAGTGTGATATTTTTCCGCAAGATTTCTCTTCGAGGAAGACATTTCGGCATGTTTGATTATTGATAATAAATACTTGGTATGGTTGAAAATTATTCTTAATTGTACATTTTATGATATTTATCCAAGGAATTAATATATAAAATTAAACTAGCATTAACATTTTTATCTATTTTCTATGAGTATTTGTATAATATATCACAAAATATTCACCAACGAATGCCACTAACGAAATCGAATGCCCAACCATTATCACACAAATTAAGTACCAAAAGGTGATATTTCTCGCGTCCTTATCTTCTCTCATTTCAGAATTGAATCTACCATTGAAACCGTAGACAATCCTCGCGTATACTGAGCTCTCTTTCAGTGTCTGTACTATTTGTTCGAATTTTTCAACGTACGGCGATTGCCTTGCAAAGAAATATGCCACGGGCTCAGACCAAAACACTGGTTTCGCAATCTTCACAGTGACACCCATGTGGATGTCGAGTTTAGTCAGATTCTTAGCCAACGACTCAGTGACAAGACATATCACCCTGCCATCTTTAATCATTTCCTGTATACAAGTAGTTTCGTTTGAAACGAGCATTGCTTTTTCCTTAATTCTTGCTACGGCGCTATCATTAGCCATAAACAGTAGCGGCCTTAAAGCTTTGGTAACATACACATTTAAACCAGACTCATCGATGTCTCGAAATGTTTCAAAAGTCATCTCGACCTTGTTAATTTTAAGATCGCACAGACGTACGAAAAAAATATTAAAGTTGGCAGCAGCAAAGCCAATCAGAAATATGTAAAATATTCGTTCAAATAACTTCTTTGGCAATTTTGGAATCGTCCAGCACAGCAAGATCTGGAACAAGTAATGAACTCTCCAGTATTTGGACTCGAACCGCAAGGATCTGGCCAAGACGACTTGTACAATAAAGATTAAAACTACAATTAACAAGTAATCATATAAGCTGGAAGGTACAAGGACATGAAAACGCGAGACAACCGGTACCATTGCCAAATATTTAGCATATCTAACAATTCCCCCCATTTCTAGTTCTGAGCCGAAGTTAAACATATGGAGGGGTAGAACTACAGGTACGAAGTCTATGAAACCTTTCGAAAATCCTATGTAGTACTCTTTAACTAGTTCTTTCTCGTCCAATTTTTGGCTTACTTTTGTGAGTTTCATTGTAAAATTCAAAAATTCAGCTAGAAACTGTGTGAGTGGAAGCCAAATTCCTTCCATTCTAACTACATTTCCTTTCTCAGCTCTTATTATTTTTATGAACGGTGGTATGTTGTACGCCATTATTTTCAAAGGATACCCCATCATATTCTTCAATTTATCAGGAAATAAATTTGTCATGAATCCAAACGGCTTTTGAGTAATTCGCTGATGAAAGGGATTGTAGGTGTAGGCGAAAACGTTTTGATGACTATTTCGGTCCACTTCGAGAATCGTCAAGTCCAAGATTCGCTTCATCCAAGCATGTTCTAAAATCGATCTAAATACATCATTTTTTTCAGAATCATTGTTGAAAATAATGATTAAAAATTTTGGTTGTCGTCGAATTGGCGATAAAGAAGCCACCGAATCTATAAGATTTATTGCCGAATGGGTTACGTTAAAGTTAAAGTTAAAGTACATTACTGCTATGTAGAAAACGACATTTCTAGGACTTTTAAATACAGATTGAGATAGTAATTTATCGAGAGGCTCTGCAACATTGATCGACCTGACCGGAATTTCTTGAATGATGTTTTTCTGCAAGATATTCTCTTCGAGAAAAATATTTCGGCATGTTTTATTGCTGATAATAACTACTTGGTATGGTTGAAGATTATTCTTAATTGTACATTTTATTACATTCATCCAAGGGATTAAGGCATCTGAATTTTTATAACTTAATATTATAAGTAAATTCATATATAAGTGAGACATTAAATGCTTCATACTGTATTCTGTCAGTCTCGCAAAATATTAGATGTTTTTATATTGAATAGACCACCTCTATATATACTGAATAAATTTTGTAATACTTCCACCTAGGCAACATAATTACATTAACTATTATTTTGAATCTTTCTCGGCTATTCTCGGCTATTATTTTGAATCTTATGAAAAAATAACCATTCCAAGCCTGTTGTTATATTTCAGTGCTTTAGACATAAGCGTGATTAAAAAAACTGCGTGATTAAAAAAGCTTAGCGTGAATTAAAAAACTCCCTTACACCGATAACTCCCCTGAAGGAAGCTTAACTTTGACGATGACTTTTCTTGGATTCACCAGGAAAAATCTTCAAAACGTTGATTTTCTATATAGGGTCAGCAATTGATTTAAACGGATAATTGATAAAAACGAAACATTTCCCCTCTCCTCCGTCTTACTTCCCCTCCCCCGTTTCTCATCTTCCTTCACCTCCCACAAGGAAAACCACTACTTAAAAACACGCATTTCTGTGTACCCCTCGAGTGAAAATAGAAAAATAATATAATGACGAAGAAAAATTCATAAATAAAAAAATATTACAAGCATATATCTATGTTATATCCCTAAAAATTATTCTTTCAAAAAATCATCAAAATTCTTGATATGAAAATTGTCACGGTTACAAAGATTATTCTTCAAGAAAGCAAAATTTTAAAGCTGGTTAAAAAATCTAAATCTGTATCAAAATGAAATTCGGGTTGGCGGTGAAGCGAGCAGGAACAACATCCCACTAGTTATTTTATAATTATTATTTATTAAATTTAAATGAAACATAGAAATTAAATTTGTTTGTCTTCAGTGCGATTCGATCCTGGATCTCGCTTAAAACTTTGGAGAGATAATGTACTACAAAGATATGAAACAAATAATCATAAAAAAAATATTTTTTTAAATTATTAAAATAAAAATAAAAATTACTTTATAAAATAGTAGTTTTTAATATGTTGCAAGTATAGCACACAATTACTGATATCTTAAATAACAATTTTTCATAGACTATATTAAATTTTACTACGATAGTTTTCTTAATGTAAAGGTAATCTGCAATAAATGTATTTTGATGCAGTATACTTATTTACATTTCTATCAAGTCGAATTCATAATTTTTACAATACATTTATTTATTTACTTGTTTATTTATTTGTCTAGATTAACGGCAAGCTATTTACAACTTATTACAAACCTTTCTACTGTTTATTGTATCAATATATTGATTAAGCAGTCAATGATAAAACATTCGGCGCAAGGTCAATCGATATACGAAAGTTCTAGTAATTTGCTGTATAAATTGATTCTAAGCGTACACAAAAACGTCCCCACTAGTTCGGTTTATTTCAAGAATCGTCATGTCTAAACAGTATATTATGCAGCTAGGGAATAAAGTAGGCTACTTAAATCCTGCGGATGAGTTGTCACCCGATCGAAGCTAGGGCGACAATTTCGCAGGTTTAAACAGCTCACCTTCATTCCCGAGTGCAGTATTCAATTTTTTAATACACCCTTAATTAGAGTGTTTACACTTATTCTCTGTAAACTGAAAAAAAGCGGTAAGTTAAAACCACTCCTCGCTTTCGGCTCGGGCATAAACAATGCGTGTCACTATAGAGACGAGAGCGAGGGTACGGATTGAACGCATCACTTTTTTCTCAGTTCGCTGGGGATAAAGTACGCACTTTAAGTCAGGGTGTGTTAAAAATATTTTTAACCTAGCATATTCTAAAATTGAACTGAAAATATTATCTTTTTCAGAATTTTCATCTAAAATCGAATTAGTGCCAAAGAAGCCACCGAATCAATAAGCTTCATTGACCAATTGGTTATGTTAAGGTTGAAGAATTTGAGTATTTCTGCTATGTAGAACATGACGTTTCTAGGGTTTTGAATACAAATTCAGATAGCAACTTACTTAGGGGTTCTGCTACGTTGATTTTTAGGACATTTATTATTATTATTATTTATAATTAAAGCATCTGAATTTTTATAACTTAGTATAAGCACTTGGATTATCAGTATCCGCATTTAATGTATTAACTTTTCAAGATAATATAACTGAAAATTTGTAACAGACAATACGGGATTTTGCCGACAAATTCAGTACTACCCCAATTTTTTTATGTTTAACGGTAAACCCCAATTTGTTAAATTGTTCCAAAGACATTAAGCACGTTATTTATATAAGAAAATCAAAAATTTCAGAAAATGCAAATATTTTACTTTGCAAACGGATCAGTAAAATGAAAAATGCTTGCTTTTTTCGCTATCCGACAAGCAAGATAAATGAAAAAGACTTTGTAGTAATACAATCCAATAACCACAAGCTGAGGTCTAGCGGTATACATATGTTCATACATACATACATCCAGACGGACATTTTCTCAAACTGCTCGGTTTCACTTCCAGACATCTTAGAATCTAATTTTACATGTTTTTTAACAAATTTGTAAAAATCACTATCACAAAGCTTCCTCTTGGAGGAAGCAAAAATTTTACTGATATAAACCTTTGCAGTAAACTATTAACAAAATAAAAACTAATCAATCTCTTCGAATAATTCTTTGTGTTTTTTACAAGTTAACACGATTATGAATGTGAACATGATAGTGGTAACTTAGTAATGATTACTTCATGATGCTTCGAATGTATAAAGAGAATATATGTCAAGAATTAAATGAAAATTTGATTTTAACGAAGATGTGGAATAATGGAGTGATAATGAGTTATTACTACTCTGTGCACTAAGTTCGAGGAAATAGGTGAGATCAAAGAGTGTATTGTGACTCCAATACATTCAAACAAATAATTAAAAATTTTATTCGTGCGCTTGTCTAACCTTATGCTCTAACCTTGACTAAGCTTTTTTAATAAGTAAGTAAACAAATGCAGTGATATATAACTAATAAGATTACCAATCGTATAAAATTGCGCAGCTTAATGATTAGTTTACGAATAAACTTTTTAATTTCAGTAATAATGCAAACATTATCAATATATTTATAGAAGTTTTAACTAAACTACCTTGTATCTTCAGCTTCTATACGTGCTGATAAATCTTTTGCCGATGTTTAAAAATTAAAGACCACTTTTATACCTTCCTTGTCTCATGAAAAATTAAGAATATAGTCTCTCACTCCCTAAAAACATAAAACTTTTACGACTTCTCTAAAATTGGATTCTGAGTCATTCGCGCAGATCTAATATGGTCAGGATTCAGTTTAGTACTAGCTAATAACTTCTTCTGCTAATTTATTAGAGCTTCTGACTAATTTCTTTAATGAAAATTGATGCACAACATGTGATTCACAGACCTAGCAAATTTTTAAAAATTTTTGAAAGTGTTTAATATTTTAATACACATACATGCTTCGATTTAAACGTTAATGTGTAACAATACTGACCTACAGGAATTGAAACATTTTCATTCGTTTGAAAACATTTTATTTATAAAAATGTATAATAAATTTAGATTTTCACCATACTTTTTTCTATAACATTTCTATCCAAAGTGAGTGTTGATAATTTTTTGGTTTAATTGATTTTTGAGATTTGACTGGATGAATCTTCTATCGCATACACATCTACTGCCTTCACATTTTTTGTACTGACAAAATGGGCTACAATCGTTAAAGTCACAACTTCCACATACTAAAAAGGAAAAAAATTTGAACGAATATTCATAAAAAAATTACTGTTCTTCATAAAAACTAGCTCTTAAATATATATATATATATATTTTTTATAATCATATATTTAACTACAAAAGAATAGAAAATATATATATTTAACTATAAAAACATATATTTAACTACATATACATAACTAAATATATAAACATATAGTTAAACATATATTCAACTGCATAAGAATAGAAAATATATTTAAATATAGAAGAATAGATATTGAAAATTTCAAAATACAACAGTCTTACCTTGCACAAACACCACACAGGTTACTAACAGTAAAAAATACAATAATTTCATTTTCAATTCAGTTTATATCCTTTCTTGTACGTGACAAGTTGTTAGTCACAAATGCAATAACGTTTAATATAGTTTCGCGTCGGCTTTTATTCTTGAGTGCAACTGATTTACAAAGCAAGTGCAGGGAATCCCAACTCGCGATACATAATCTAAGAACACTTGGTTATCTTTCAAAAGGGGGATTCCCGCTTACCACTATAGGCGTTCATTGTACGCAAGATGTATACTCTCAATATAGCATTAGGACAAGCAACAGAGATTATTTTCAAAAAAATAATAAAAGAAACTGGCGACCTATGCCACTCGATAGCAAATAATGCGCTCTTTAAGCACATATGCGTCTCTACAAGTAAATCGAGATTATTTTATAGTTATTAACAAAAAAACATGCAGAAAATGCATGTTTTTTTAGTTTTTCGCTTAGAACTTTGAAACTAAGCAAGCAATGAAAACATCACTTTAGACAAAAAATATGCGGTATGAAATTATGAAGCAAAGGAACTATTAAAAATCTTAATAAGTTGTGTAGAAGCTGAGATAATCGAAAAGAAAGGATTAAACTAGCCATTTTTCAAAAATTCATTAGGCAGTCATTTTTTCATTTTAAGACTCGAAATTTTTGAAATTAGAAGCTATGGGTATGTACTTTATAGGAAAAAAATGATTGCTGTGAAACCATTATTGTTGCTGCAATCGCGATGTTAAATTTTTGTTCGCTAACTTGCACACGCTCTGGCGTCCCCAATTGTGGTCCTATTTTAATTTTAAAAAGTGTATTGAAATGTTGACGTTTCGCACAATAAGATGCATTTATGCGTTTTTCGATAAAACGCATCTAAGTATGCTAAAAATAGCCGTCGAAAATGCGCAAAAAGGGCCGGACGAGTCAGAGCGCGCGAGTAGTGGGGGAAGCGCATATACATAGATAATTAAAATAGGACCACAATTGGGGACGTCAGAGCGTGTGCAAGTTAGTGAACAAAAATTTAACATCGCGATTGCAGCAACAATAATGATTTCACAAATCAATCAAATGGTAAAAGATCGTACCTTTTTTTGCTCTATCGTTTGGCCTACATGTTTCATAGATAAGAGCAAACACTGATTATTCTAATCAAAATTTTGTCGTTTATGAAACACTTATTATGCATTAGTGTATATTAATATAGTGGAATAAAATAACATTATCAAAATAATATATGTCCTTTTAATAAGTCTACTATTTCTTGCACATCTATTACCATTGTCTAAACATTCCATGACCTATAAACAAACTAATTTCTCCTCGGCGCTTCAGTTTTCGAGATTTATTAAGCAACCGAGTAAAAAAAAAGAAATTCAATTACGAAAGTTTGGTCCAGGAAGCCGCGCAATTGAATCGAAGGGCAATTGCGGTAATCTGCCTCGTGCGGCCAGAGAGGCTTGATTTAGAGGCGGCGCCTTTTTCTTCCTCGCAGAGCAGTAAAAACACTCGTCGCCGTCGCAACAATAAAACCTCCGCGTGGCAAGGGCAAAAGACGATGGGGCAACGCTAAATAAGGAAAGACCACGGGGCGACGAGCCAATCCAATCTAAAGTAAAGGGCGGTGACGGAGGGGGGGGGGGGTGGAGGGGTAGCGCGCGCTTACGATTTTCCGCGCGGCTATACGGCAGGGTCGTCGACTATTTCTTATCTCGGCCGGATTTATCGCGACTCTATCGGAAACTCGGCAAAGCGTCGTGCCAAAAGATAGGCAGATTTTATTTTGCTCGCTTCAGTAGTGTCTCGCTCGATTTTTCCTTACCTTTCAGCTGCGTCGTCTCAATAGCGAACATGTTCAGGGCCAACAGCTGCTGCAGTCGTGTACCCGGAAGCGGCAGAGGCGAGTGGTGCAATAATGTACGGAATTCGCGTAGCATTTGGATGGCAGCTTCTTGGAATGTCTCCATTCTGCAATAAGAAGGAATATACGTGCAATCAAAAAGAGGAACCCTTTGATAATTTCGATTTACAGATTAGAACTGAAACAACAGTATTTTCTGATTTAGTTTTCAGTTCTTTTGAAAGAAAGGTATGTATAGATAGCACACATGGTTACCTTGGTAGAAACTCAGCGATAAATTAGCTAATTTCGTTATAAGTTAGCCAATTTACAACGAAATTAGCTCATTTATCGTTAAGTTTCTACCAGTAGTTTTGTTTATTTTAAATTTTAATAGCTTTTGCTATTATATTGCATTTTTCTATCAAATCATATCGCTGAATGAATTCATTGCATTCCAAAAATATCCACTTTTTAGATTCGTGATAACTGAATGAGAAACTCCCTCTCCCCTTCCCCCTCTCTTTTCTTAGAATATTTTATAAATATGGAATATTCTTTTCTTAGAATATTAATCTAATTTTCGGCGCAGGAAACGAAAACGTGACGTTCTAGAATCTTGCATTTTATTACAGAGCTGCTAAACGTACAAGGCAAGCGAAACCGTGTCACGTGTCACGCGAGTAGAGTGCTGCGATGAAAATAGATTCTTGTCGATCGGAAATGTATATCAAAGTGATCATTAGTTGCAGATACCCGGTAAAGAGCAGCAATTTAAGTGACTTATTAAATCAGCAGATACAGAAACCGATAGAGAAGGAATATTATACTTTGCGAACCGTATACTGGTATTGCCGCAGGCACACCTACCTACATATTTATATCTACAAACGGAAGTTCAATTATTAAGAAGAGACAATTAAAGACCGACTCCTTGCAGACCAACTAAATAACAACCTCATGTTTATATAAAGAACGATCATTAACGAAACAAAAATTATTATACTCATCGCTGATATTAACATAACACTAAAAGGATTGATACGCGTAATGCGAATCAATTACACAGTGAGCTTAACGACTGGTGACTTTGTAAGATTCGAACCCAGCTTTTCTTGTACCTGCATAATGCACACCAAGATACATTTATAGAACTTGAAAGTCCCGTTGAAGTGTCACGATAAGATACAATTGATTTGTTAACCTGCGCGCCCGACTCGGAATACACCACTGCCGCAAGCGAGTGCTTATACCCTGCAAACGCGTATAAATCACTCCCCGATGGCAATTAATTAAAACGTTCGTTACGCATTTGCCATTGCGGCTCCTATTGAAATTTCAGCTGCTCGCGTCGCTCGCTCAATAGTATCCGCCGTGAAAACTCGTGCCATTTGCTCAGCCCGTGCCGTCGCACTTCGTTTCATTGGGCGTAATTGCGCGCATCTGTACACGCCAGAAGCATATAAAACTGAAGTACACACCTGCAAACACACTCGGCGGCCCGCGACACGTCGCCGCCATTCGAGCGGTTCATTGGCAATCGAAGCACTTGCATCTGTCACCCGCCGGCCTCCGAGTGCGCGAATAGAGCGTCAGTGAGCGAGAGAGAAGCAAAACGGAGAAGCTCGCTCGGAAGCGTTTTTCCGCGATAAATTGCGCGGCTAAATGAGTCTTCAGGACTTCTCTCCTAACGAGCGCGAGAAGTCTGAATGCTACGCAGGGTAAGAGGTGCGTCCCCCGTCGTTAAGAATCGCGCGTAATCAGTCCGGGGCGAGGCGACGCCCCGTGAAAAGTGCATTCAATAAACGATCTGGTTCTATGCGGACGAGGCGTCAATCGCGTCGCGCTCGTGTGTGTGTACACACACACACACACACACACACACACACACGCATATATATATATATAATATAAAACTTTTCCACGCCCTCGCGTGCCGCTATCTGTTCCCCTCGCGCTTTGCTATGTGCGTATAGAGCCAATGCGATAAACGAAGGAGAGAGTGAGAGAACGAAATTGCGATATAGGAACGTCCCGACGACGTCACGCAATATAAAAACAGGTTCGTCAGGTAAACGTATATATATATAACGTAATCTAAGCAATGGGCAATAATGGCAGCGCGTACGTATATACAAAGGAGAAAACAAATTCGTTGCGGAATGGTAAGTGTGCGGATTCCTGCAAAACAGGAAACGCGGTTTTCTCTGGCGACGTTAGTTACAAGGGAATTACGTAATATTATTGGGGAATGTGGCGGCGGGTCGTTAGATCGCCGCTGAATTTTTGTAAACGTGCGTTTTTGCCGTGTGCTTCATACAGACGCTTCTCTGAATTCTCGTTATAATTGCACGTCAGCTTGAAATCGAGCGCTGCCAGCGCCAACAAAAAATCCGTGTAGCAATGTAACACCGGCGAAATTACGAAAAGTGGGATCCTTGCGAGTGAAACACCTGCGAAAGATTCCGAGTAAGGGCGCGACTCTATTTTCTTACTTTCTGTTTGGAAGTAAATTTCGTTCAAATTGGAGCTTTGCCGAATTTTTGAAATTTCTTTATCATACAATTAAGAGTAATATTACAAATAAATAATTGTAAGCTGACCTTTTTTACAAAATTAGTTATCAATTTAGCTCAATGAAAAGAGACGATATGTCCACGAAAACATCAAAAATCATGCCGCATTGTTGAAGAAGAAAGAAAGAATCATTTAATTTTATGAACTTTCGTAAATGACAAATAAACAATAAAAATTACCAACAAAATTCGTATCAATTAACCTCTCGTTTTCCGGTCAAGGTTGCGTCATTCATCAAAAAAAGTCTCCTCACACGTAATGAAGCCTCCTACATCGCATACCTGTCGTCGACCTTTACAAACCAACCGTCCTCTAATAATCAGGATAACTGTCTTAGCTAACGCGAGATTACAGTACCAGCAACCGACAGCTCGATCGTTAAGTACGAATAATTAGTGCGATCGCAAGCCTCGTGGTTTATTAAGTTACTATTAACGCGACGCAAATAGCGTTACGACAATTAGTACTGTTTTGTACCACTAATCACCTCCTGCTGTTCGTGTACCGCAGTCGGATCTCCATTCACATACGGCTTGATGAAGTCGATTCACGTCCCACCGTTAATCGTACTTTCGATCTTCAATACGGGGCTCGGATGCGGCAGATGAGAATCAATTACACGGAATCAAAAATGTAGAAAGCTCACATATATAACACATGTGGAGGGCACGCCTCAACGTCCAAAGCACTTCGAGTCCAGCAGATCAGTAGCCGCCTGGAATGTCAGCCAAGCACTTTAAAACCCCCTCCTCCCCCCCCTCCAAAAAAAAAGAAACATCGCGAGAAAAGCAAAAGCGATTAGGCTTGTCTATCACGCCTTCAGGCTCACCAAGCCCACACATGAAATCCCGCGAGCCATCAAATTGCGAACTGATGCAAACAGTCATCAGTCGGAGCGGTGATTAGCCACTACCATACCCATTCGTATACCACCCTGTAACCGCCCGTGAAGTAGTCGCGTGTACGAGCAAAAAGATTCGTAAAAGCGCGACTCGCGACTAATGCTTCCTGGCGTTAAATAATTCGAGTAACAAGGATTATCAAGGGGAGGGGCGTCCGCGCTTTTACTCTCACATTGCTCATCTCCTTCCGCCAGCGCGATAAGCCTTATCAACGTCGAATCTCGTATATATGGAGACACGCGCGCGGCTCTACACACATTATGGGCGCACGTATGTGAGAAAGTAATGCGGCGGATCGAGAGGGATAAAAGAAGAACGCACTCGCAGCTCGGCGTATACGTGTATCCACAGGTAGCTGCTGCCCCTCCATATAATATGAAGCAGTGCAGACTATGCAGCGGAGCTTATTCCCACAGCCTCGACGACGCGCGCGCGCACACACACGAGAGAAAGAGAGAGAGAGCCGGTGGCAAATTTACGGCACTTTACGTCTCACTCGCGGTTTAGTCGAGCTGGAGAATTCGTGACGAGGCTTTCCCTGCGAGCTTCTCTCTCGCCGCGCTGTGTACTGCATTATAACGTAGTCGTCGTCGTCGTCCGATCTTTCGCGCTTCTTATACGCGAGTTTGTAGCTCCGAATGATTAATCGTCGCTCGTATAACCCCCCCGAGACGCACTTGCATAACGGATGTAATTTTTTCCTTTCCTCTCTCCGGTGCGCGCAGAGTTTTATCGGCTGCGCTCGTATAATCGCTTGTTAATATCTCCGGCTCTTTCCGATGCTTATCAGAAGCCGAGGATAAAATCCCTCTCCGATAAGACGCGAATGAATTCCCGGAAACGAGGAGAAGACACTTGTGTATATATGTGTAAGCGCAGCCGCGACTATGCGCGGCGCATTACGCTGTTTCGCAAATGAATACGGTATGGCCCCCGCCGACGAGAATATATATTCCCGACTGATCGCCACCGACGAGAGAGAAAGAGACGGAAGAAAAGTAAACGCGCTACCGCGAAACGAGGCCGCAAGCTACACACACACACACACACTGAGCGGAAAATTGAAAAAGCGCAAATTGAATGCCACCCGCTGCTCAGGGTCACAAGTACGCCGCGCGCGCGCAGGGCAAATTGCCCGACGACTGCCGTGCCAGCCCGAGGGCATAAAATTGAAACGTACTTTATTGCAGCTGGCGGCGGCGGCGGCGGCCGAGCTGTCTCTCGGCGATTCATTATAGTTAGCCGCGACGAGGAGAAGACCGAGAGAGAGAGAGAGAAGCGCTTAAAATTCCCTAAAGATCGTTGCGCGCGAGGAATAATTGCTCTCGGCTCTGCTGCAGCAGCAGTGCAGTCCGATTTTACAGCCGAGAGAGAGAGAGAGAGAGAAAGAGACCTGTACACGGGATGACCTGCAGATCTAGAAACACACTGTGTATTACACGGGTGTTATTAATACGGAATCTCATCTCGTCCGTAGTATACGAATGAATCTCGGTTTCTTGCGCGCGACGCGATCTGTATTGTATATAGCTCACGTGTGAGAGAGGAGGCTGTGAGGTTGGAGGGCGAGTGGATGTAATATACGGGTCGAGATATCAGCTGTGTGTGGAACTTCGTGACGTAACATGAGAAACTACATTACCGCAGGAGGTCAGTAGAAGAGAGAGAGAGAGACATACCGGGTCGTGTGCATATAAGACCTCCATACCGCATATATATAAATCTCGAATCTCATGCCCGCTGCTGTAAAGGGGGTCAATTATTGTCCGGGATTTACGACTCCCAATCGCTCTGCTAATCCCGTCTCTCCTCTTTCTCTCTCTGCAGCTCCGATAAAAACTATCATGCTGACCCATTTCACAGCGCGCGCGATCACGCCCTCCCTCCCCTCCCCTCCCGCGATGCGATCCGCTGATATCAACCTGCTGCTGGTGCTTAAAAAGAAAATATAGCGAATGATTTATTAATGCAAAAATTCGCGGCGTGAGCAGCGGCGAGAAAAACACGGAACTCGCATTCCCGAACGTTAATAGAGCCACGCGCACGCAGCCGCGAGGTGTTGTCCCCGGTGACTCTATATCTGTATGTGGGTATACGCGAAGGCGATTGGCCTCGGCGACGTGTCGGCGTACCGTTAACCGCCAACTTCTGCCTAACGCTGCTGCTGCTGCAGGAGAATAGATCGGTCGCTGCGCCGAGCTTAGGGACTTTTGATCGCGGCGCGCTGCGGAATGACCGCGCCATGGGAATGGGGACCACACGCCAGGGGCTCCGCGCGCGCGCGCGCGACCTACTCTGGCGCCAAAAGCTTTATTCTATGTGTGTCTTCTATATAGAGGATGATGGCGACGAGGAGGATGATGATGATGATGAGGAGGACGATCACCTCGGGCGACTTTTTTCCGAACGGCGAAGAGGCTTTTGGTATCGCTGTGGCGATGTATATATATATAGGTATGTATATAGGACGAGGTCTGGGACGTGTATCTGTACGTATATATCGTTGAAGGTGCAAAATTCGCTGTTTGTAAGTAGTACGCGAGTCGACGATTAAGGGGGAGATTCGGCATTTTTGTTAGCAGCCTTTTTGTGGGAAAAATCGAATGCGATGATCGATTGAATTGCGATGCTGAAATCGCTGTTTGCGTGCGTACCTTTTCTTGGAAAAATGCTGGAAACCCAGTCTGCGAAGTCTATACACGAAAGTGTATATACCTATAGCGTAATGTGCACCCTACAACCTCGAGCCAGATGACTCTTAATAATATGCATTACACAGCGCTGTCACGATCGCCTGCAGCAATATGGCTGCTGCGGGAAAATACATTTTATCCAAGAAGTGGCGAACAAAACATATAAATGTTTCTACGTTTCGCATCTTAATAAACGGTTTAAATATATTTCGTTTATTCATGTTGGATGAAAAGTGTGCTTCGCGAAATGAATTTGTAAGCCTTTAACGCTTACACCTCCCCTGGTAGAAATTGCAACGACCCAGATAACCGACTCGCCAAGGAATGAGCAATGACATTGGCCAATGCATGTAGCGATGGTTGAGCAGCGATTCACCATCGACTGCTCTATCGACAAATTTTTTTTTTTTCATATAGCCTTTCCACTTAAGTATACGCGTACAGGTGTATGATAATAGAAATAATTATAGAAACAATTAATTATGGACAGATAAGCCGAGAGTCGGGATCAAACCTAGAACTTCTGGATTACGAGTCTTCCTAGTGAACCGTCTCCGTTCGTGTAATCTCTTAAATATAGATAGATGGATCTGGTAACGCGTACTCTCTGATTTTTATCTAAAAACGGAAAACGGTTATCACGTAAAAAAAAACAAATATTTTTCGAATGAACACTCAAGCAGTCTCACAAATTTTTAAGTAATATGTCAGTGTGCCAAAGGGATTTTCATTCTGAGTGATTGAAGTTCTGAAAATTATTTAACTAGTGACTATGAGTCCAGAACGGAAAAGTGAAAACTAAAATGCTGTACTTAATCACAGAGCAACGATTCTGTACCACCAGTGTCGTATTATAACCTCAAAATTGTCTTTTTTGTCTCATTTCACATTTTGGCCATCCATTCGCCATCCACGGGTAGAAAAGCGTGACGATTTAAACGGGTTCGATGGCGAATAGATGCTGAACTCGTTGCCCAACAAGTCGAAAATTGGGCAGTCGTTTCTACCAAAGCCACGCTCAAAAAGTTCAGTGAATTTTTACTGAGTTCAAACGTTTAATTAATCATTTCAGATTTTTCCACACATCATCAATACGACAGTATTTCGCCTGAGTATAATACGCGTATACGTTCTCGTATTTCGATAAGTACAAAGCCTACAAAACGCATTATCATTACCCGTCGTGTCTTCCCCCAAATATTAACAGACATACGAAACGAGCTTAAGTCTGCATGTAGAGGCTGCGGAATCAACCGAACCACTCGGCCGATGATTGATTCCGTCGTTTACCAGGGCTACAGGCGAATAATTCCGCGCCGCGGATGAAAATCTATCGGACGAGACGCGCCGGGCATGATTAATGAATATTCATGGGACGTGCGCGAGTGAAGCTCGCTCGGGTGTATAATACGTAATGGAATACACGCGCGCATATATATATAAGACACGCGCTTCTACCGCGATTGATCTCCGATGATTTTATTCAAATTGCGCCCGATTATTGCGGCTCCGGGGACGATAATGCACGTCGCGCGCGCGCCCGATTTGTCACGAGATAAGAAGACGATGCGCGCACCTCGTTTTACGCGAGCCAGCCGAGAGCCTCACTTTAATTGCTTCGATGTATAATGTATATTTATTATTTATGGATGGATAATTGAATTTAGAATTTTTTCCAAGCAAGTGCGCGCTCCACGATGAAAAAAAAACGAGGCGCTTCCGCCGTGTCTTCCCGCTTCTTAGGGGGGATTCGCTATATAGATTCGCGGGAAAACGGAGAGAAAAATCGAGAGGGAAAAAATCGCAGCCAGTCGCGCAACAAATCATCGACAGCGACGACTCGTCGGACGAATCTCACGATTCTCGCGCTCGATCGGCGCGCGAGAACGGAAAGAGCCCGGCAATTTCGCGGAAAGAGCCCGCAGGGCACTCTGATACGCGTTTGCGCGCCAAGTGTTCGACATTTCTCGCGCGGGCTTCGAGGCTCCTCGCGGCTCTCACGAGAGTCCCCGTTTTTGCATAATATCTCTATAGACGCTGCTCATACGTACTATAGTCGCACTCTGCACTGCCGTGTATGTATATACCTGTATATGAGGAAATCCGTATTTTTCATTCGCTTTTTTGCACCCAAAAGTTGCGAAACCAAAAAATCTCGGGTTACATGGACCGTAATAGATTTTTTCTGTTCTATAGGACGTACAGAGCAAGAAAAAAGTAGTGTAGCCACGAAATCGATCTTATGACACTGCCTTTTTGGGCCATCTTTGTAATTTTATGCAGAGATTCTAATGTAGATCGTTTTTTAAAAGCATACATAAAGCTCACTATATTTAAAAAATTAAATTTAGATTCATTGGCAGAAAAGTAGAAGAAAAGAGTTTTAATTTGAGCTGTTAAACGTTAAAATCGAGGATTGAAAGAAATAAAATGTAAAATCGAGAATTTTGGTAATAGCCCAAATGAAGCAAAATTCAAATCAAAAGTGACTTTTGATCAGTGAATCCAATCTAGACAATTTTGGGTTCAAATGACAGCTCTTTTACTATACTTTAAGCCTATGTAAATTTGCCTATTTAGCCTTGCATTCGAAAAAATCCAGAATATTTTACCAAAAAATGCGGATTAATCTCTCTATAAAATCACGAGATCGATTTCGTGGGTACACTGTTATTTTTCGCTCGTTCCGTACGTCCTGTAGAACAGAAAAAACCTTGTCCGGTCTCTGTAGCCCGAGATTTTTTTTACGAATGAAAAATACGGATTTCCTCATATATACACACAGGATATAAGACGTTCGCTCGTCCACGTCGATGATATTAGGATATTCGCGGCTTTCAGCGTCGCGAAGCGTAAGGGCGTGTTCTTAATCGATCACTTGAGATTCGAGACACTTACGGTATCTCGCCCGTACTCTTCGCTCTCTCTTTCTCTCGCTCAGAGCTCTGTACCACGCGTTGAAATTTTGACGGCTTGATTGGACGATCAAATTTCTCGGCTGCATCTTCTCCCTCTCTCGCGGGATGATGGAACTTAATTGCGGGAAGTTGCGTAAGAGATCGTAATCTTTGAATAACTTTTTGAAATCCCAAATGATCCTCATCTGCGGCACGCACGCGCCAGAGAGAGAGAGAGAGAGAGAGAGAGTGAAGGGTGAAAAAAAAGAGTTGCTCGCAAGCAAGCGCGTACACACAAGGAAAACGTCAGCGAGCCGTAAAACGAAAGCGAAGCGTTAAAAGAGAGAGGGAGAGAGAAAAACAATAACAGCTGCTCTTTACTTCCTGAATATTAAAATTTCAAAAGAAAACATAAGCAGAGCCCTTATCGCGCGGCGACTGTACCCACGCGCGAGCGCGCGCGCGCGCGTTTCTGGGTGTAAAAGAGCGACGAACCGCGTGTGCGAGTAAAAGTGCCAAGTCGGCTGAGAAAATGGTTTCTCGTTTTCTAATTGACCCGCGCGCTCTCGGGCTGCGAAGCAACGGTATAATACGCTCGCGCGGGGGGAGAGAGAAAGAGAGAGAGAGAGAGCTGATGAAAAATGACTGTTTTAGATGAAGCTCTCGTCCCGGGACAGGAAGATGGAAAACGGCGTGAAAGCGATAACTGCGGCTCTCGGCCGGGATTTTATTGCGTGTGTATTCTTTACGAGACGAAAAGCCCCGATAACTCCCACGTAAAGCTTCAAACGTGTTTCTAATTATTGCGCGCGCGCGCGGCTCTGCGAGTATAACGCGAATGTATTATACACGTTGGCTGAGCGTATACACGAAGTCCTCATTGTGAGGTAATATAAGTTGAATTATACGTTCGAATGGGGGCATTATTGTAATGAAATTCAGAGGAGCTGACATTTTTATGATCTGAATAATTGCAGGTGTGGGGAAAAATTATTGTTAACGAATTGCGGTGGAATCTGGTGTGAACGGATTTTGCAACTGGATGAAGCAGAAGGTGGAATTATCGTTAATTTAACGAAGGGACGGTACTAGCAGGTATAAGCTCTTGTAAATGAGACCGACTCGCGCACGTGTAAGCATTACACGTAGTTATCACAGGCTGTATGGTACCAAAACAAGTCTGAGAACTCGTGTCAGCACTATTGACTTTTTCCTCCGACTTAAGGTAGATCGGGCCTGATCATCAAGGGGCCCGGTTGGTGGAATATAATTATTTCTTTTCAAATCCGAGTATTCATATTAAAATCGTTTAGTGTTGACTATAAAATACTTTTGTATACATAAACATGATAGTACACAGCAATAAATAACAAAAAACTATAAACAATGTTCGCACCCTTCATTAGTCCTGACTAACGAGCCGTGCCTGAATGCGTATGTATTACTAGGTGTCTGGTTTTTTCTAAGATATAAATCAAGATTTCTCTTGAACTTGATCGGTAAGCAATATATTTTTTATACATTTACAATCTACGATACTCGAACCTTAAAATGACTACCATTTCATGCAAATTTCGCCTTTTTTGAGTTTACACGATTGTTCAAGTGTCTCGATTGAAAATTTTCCGCATCTTCTTAAAATCTTTAAAAAACGCTTGAATTTTTTACTTTTAGAAGGTATTTTTAGTTTTTTTCCAGCCTATTCAACAATTCGCCCTGATCCACCTTACAATGCGTATCCTTACATTCACAGTAATATCCAATAAATAATGCAAAAAAAAAATATTAATTTTTACAAGGCACAACATTTCGAATTTAGAAAGTAAAATCAACTCGCTGCAATTAAGCCGTTACGAAGAGTAAAGCCTTTTATGTCTGTAACAGTACAGAAGAAAGCTCGCGCATACCCTACACATAAATAATGGAATTTCACCGCGTAGCCCGACGCTTACACAACATCCGCGAGCCCTTAATTCTTCCCTATAACAGCGTCAATTTTCAACCTCCATTAAAACGCGCTCTCTCGCTCGTCGGCGAGCGGCTTTACTAACCTCCCATCAACCATCTGACAAAAGGTCTATCTCGCGGAGCGTTAAAGCCCCTAATTGACAAACGACGCGACTTCCGCTCTGCGCGTCGTCTAACATTCGAAATATTCGCCTCGAAATATTTCGCGAATATCTCCCGGTGGTACACGCGACGACGAGAAAAAAAAATTGATTAGGGCGAGAAGCTCCTCCTTCGGACGCGCAGAGATATAGAGAGAAACGCGTTGCTGCGCAGTAACGTGTGTATATATATATACATCCAGTTAGCCGCGGCTTGCACAGCTTTACGCGGCACTGCAATAACTTTATTTTAGGGCTTTTTCCAAGGCAGCTAACTTCCGCCGCGTCTGCTGCGCGCGCACTACACTCGCTCGCACTGAATGAAGCCGGCGCTCTCGCGGTGAGTTTCCTGCGCGAGGCTTCTTACGTTATAGGTGCGCGCGGCGCTTAAATGAGGCACTAATGAGGCTCGACTTGGAGATTCGCTCTATTAAAGAGAGGCGAGAGTGGCCGAAGCTCGTTTTAAAAATGGCTTATTTTTCCGCTCCGAGGGAAGAGAGAGAGAGAGAGATAGCTCGGGGAGCATAACGAAGCCCGAAGCTTTTAATGAAAACTCGTCGGCGAAAAGTAAGCGCGACGCTTCGTACAAGCGCGTCTTTGGCTTAATTCGCGTACTTATTGCGTCTCGCGAGTCCTATACTCCGCGGGAAGATTGGATTTTATACGCTGCGGGGATTAAGCTCGAGTGTGCGTTCATTGGATTTATAGTACGAGTGTATGCACGCCGCTTGAATAAATTGAACAAGTTCATAAACGACGATTTGCATGTAGTTGGGGATTTTAACGAATTCCCCGCGTGTTTTCGATTTTTCCTGCTTTTATTGTCGAGCAGCTCGTTCTCGGGTGTGCTTATTATACGACCGGTGCAATATCGGTCAAACGAACGACAACGAAAATGTCAAGTTAATATAACAGTACGTGAGCGATGCGGACTGGAGAAAACTGCAATAAATGGAAAATTGAAAATATTGTTTATTGAGCCGACAAAGTATTTATTAACAGTCAATTATACAAAAAAGTTAATAATATTTTAAAAAGCCGAAATATCTAATAATATTAAACACTGCACTTAAAACATTACACACTGTACTTCGATACGTAATACTTCGATCTTGCTATTGTTATTCCAACTGACTAGTCGATCAATCGATAGTTGTCCTCCTCGATCCGGTGTCACGTCACCATCTGGCGACACCAGCAGCTTCATTGAATTTCGTACGCCAATATTGAAAGGCTGCGATTAATTCTATAGTTATTAATTTATTGTTGTTTTAAAAATGTGGTAATTGCAAAAGTTAATCGTAAAATATTTTGAATTTTCAGCCCGTTTCTTTTTCCAACAAGTCACGTTTAATGCACAGCAGCTGTGTGCAATGTTTCAAGTGTATAGTATTCAATATTATTAAGTCTTTCGATTCTTCAAATAAATTATCGACTTTTTCGTACAATTGACGATTGTCTGAATAAATATTTTGTAAACCCTTTTAGCCCCGAAGGCTCGGCTCAATAAATAATATTTTTGGCAATTTCTACCAGCTCGACATCGAGCGCAACAGACTCATTCGTCCAAGTAAAATTACACAAAGTCTAACCGCGATTCGACCCAAATTTGCCGCACGTTTGCCTTGTACGCGACTGCACGCGCGTCGAGAGAGTAAATAAAAAAACAATAAGACCCGTGTTTCGCGCGCGTTATCACCCGTTTCCTCTCTCACTCTCCACTTTTCAGCGAAGCAACGGCCACGAGTAGCTCGGAAGCACATCGCAAACGAGTTCTGGACGCGCGCGCGCGAGACTCCCATAGCCGCCGCCGCCGCAGCGCACCAGGTAAAGAAAGAGAGCCGAAAATTACAGTGCACCGCGCACCGCGCGCATAATCGAAACACAGAAGCTCTCCTCTCCTCTAATCTCTTCTCGCTCCTACGCGAGTTCCCACACGGGGTAGTCGCGGGTGGAAAATCGCAGCCGGCTCGTCCCTTCATCGGCTTCTCTCTCTCTCTCTCTCTCTCTCTCTCTCGGCTTCTGTTATTAGCGCTCGCTCGCTCGACTGGGCCTCTGCCGCCGATGAGGAAGCGTCTCTCTCTGCATACAGTTGAAATTCCGTTTAGCCGTTTTACGCTTCGACCTCCTCCTCCTCCTCCCCCCCGCGAGCGCGCTACGTTCGATTAGACATGCATATATCTGGGGCCCCGCGGAAATGGCGCGAGACACGCGAGAGTCAAGGAGAAAAAGGCGCAGCCGACGTCGTGTCGATAATGCAAACGGAGACTTCCGCTCTCTCTCTCTCTCTCTCTCTCTCTCTCTTCTCTCTCTGTGTGCATATAGCGTTAGGTCGACTACCGACTGCCGCTGCGGCGGCGGCCGACACTGCCGTGCGCGCAGTATGTGTACTTTAACTCCTCGCGGGTTAAACGCCGGTGATGTAAAGGAACCGTTGTTGGCGGGATGTTTAAGGGCCGGTTATTTCGCGATGATATGCCGTTTCTCCGCGGCGGCGGGAGCGCGCAAGGCCGGCGCTCCGCCGCGCGATGGAGGTGCCGTAAAATTGACGGCGGGGCGGGGGGGGGGGGGGAAGTTCGAGTGGAAGTCGAAGATAAAGTACATGGTGTGTACAGTGTGTGGTACGAGCATGATTTTTAGCCGCGTTATTACATTCGTGTCAATTTGCCGGGGCGAAGTTGCTTGTTACTTCGTTCCGCGCGTCGTGTATACATAGGTATATATATATATATACGAGTACGCGTGTGTATACTTCCGAGGAAAACCGAAAGACCGTGATGCACACACAGCGGCAGCAGCATCTCTTTCAGTATAAGTGTTTCTTCAAAGATATATAGATACCCGCGATATAATTGAGCCCGAGAAGAGCAAACACATTTTCCAGTTCCCCGTACACATATACACAAGTGGCAGACGCCCCGAGTATCATATCGATGATCCGTATATATATATCGTTTGCTCCCGCGCCCACACTCGCTTATTTTCGAGCACTTAGCGGCGCGCCCCGCTTTTGCCCTCATCCTCGTGTCTTTTGCGCACTCGTCTTCTCGCATTTAGCCCCGCGCTATATATATATTATACATATATATATAATATATATACATATGCACTGACTTAGCATATTCCCGCAATTTCGAGCTGAGAGCAAACAGCTCCGGGGAAGCTATCGCTTATATGCGGCGCAAACCGACCAAGTAGCCGGAAGATATCTGCGCTTATTGAATAAAGACGCGCTCGCGCTCAGCTCGTGTATATATATGTATATAGTAATCGGCGCGGCTACTTCGCCGAGAGAAAATCATACACCTTTCTCGGCGCTCGCCGAGTTTACGAGTGTCACTGGTTAAAGCTGCGGGGAGAGAGAGAGAGAGAGATGCTGCAGCACTGCCTTTATCATTTTCGCCGCGCGCTGTGTGTGTGTGTGTACTGTTGCCGAGCTGATTTGCAAATCGCCTCTCGCGTCGCCCGATGAATATATTGCGGGTAATACGGGACGAAGCGCTCGGGAGCTCGCGGAGCGTTTAACGAAAATATAGAACGGTGTGGTGAACGATATTTTTCTTTTATTTTTTTGATAAGGCGGTGGACGACGCTTCTGAGAGGGGGGAAGGAAAAGAACTTTTGAATTTAGTCGAGATTCGAGTTCGGTAGCGTTAATCTTAATTCTTGGATTAAGATTAAAATTTGCGGTCGTTTGCATTGATATCTCCTGACTTCGCCCCACTCTGGTATAGAACTGATGAGCTTATGGTGATTTTGGCAATTGTAACAAAGAAACTAAAAGCTAAATTGATAGTTACGATTTTTTCGATAGGACCAACCGAGGGAAGTTGGCACACGTATCATAACTTTGACTATTTGATTTTAAGTAGCATACAAATATCTACATAGTGCATACAACATTTTTGAACAGACTTTATTTAATTATGAATCAATAATATTTTAAAATAATGAAGCAAGACTGGCACCTTCCCGATACCTGCGGGTAACATGCCACATTCTCATTGGGCATTAATTTACACAAAAAAATGAAAATAAACTATGATTTCGCAATATTTTATACTTAACAATAAATACTTTATATTATATAGTAATTATTATAAAAAAACTTGCAATTTTTAAATTTCGCATACAGGACAAACGCCACTTTTGCAATATTCTTCGTGCACCCATTTTGTGCACTTTCCACGTTGTACCAAATCACACTTTGGTCCTTTTCTGCTAGAATAGCTTATTTTACAACAAGAACATGTATCTTCAAAAATGTCTTCTTCTGAAGAATTAGCTATGGGAGGCATCTTGCCCCCGTAGTATTAATCATATAAAAACAGTTGTTATTAAAAAAAAATTCTTACCTATATTAAACTGTGCTATCATAAACTTTAATGTACTAGTAATTGTATGACTAAGTCCTTTTAAATAAAAACAAAAATTGTCTCCAGGATCACTGAAAGTTAAACTTGCGAAAAATATTAGGTCAGGCTATACCGTAACCAATAATCTTCAAAAACAAACTGAATATTCAACGAAAATTCGATAATTTAGTGGCAAATGTAATCAATAAATCATAATCAAATTTCTATCATACTTTTAAAACCAATTGTTTACAAACAAGGAAGATATAGCTTTGTGGCGTCTTCCCCGAGCTGGAATCTTCCCCCGGTTTACCCTAATTATGTATCTTGATATTTTTATAACTAAATTTCCGAATTGCTAAATTATATTATATTTTATCTCCTACCTATTGCTCTTTTCACAAAAACCTCCTAATTCTAATTTTCGTTCGCTCCAAAATCCAAAAATAATCCGCATTCACGGCTTTATCGGCAAATCCCAAAGTCATCGAAAAATCCTTCTCCACCGAAGAATCTGTTCTTTTATCGTTCCACACAGTCTCTCCGTACACGCTCGAAATATTTAAAGCCTAACTGTACACGAAAAATTACCTGGAAGCTAAAATCTTATTTAACAACGCCCGGTATACTCCACATACTTCTATTTTCGAACGGCCATATATCAAGCTTCCGATCCGAAAAGCCTCTCCTCGCCCTCGAGAAGAAAAATATTCTCTGGGGGAGGGGGGGGCGTAAAAAACGGGTCAAAGGAAGAGAGAGAGAGAGCGTCGGCCGAGTTTGATGCACTCGCGCCCTCGTGCGAAACGACTCTTGTGGACTGGCCTGAGGCGCGCTAAATTGGCCATACGCTTAACGCGGTGTCCGCACCGGCGAGCCGAGCCAATAGTCCGCAGCAGCGGCGGCGGCCGATAGCCTGCTACGGGGGACGATTAACTTTACGACGTTTTTACGACGATATGGGCAGTTCATGAGCGAAAAAATGCCGAAACCTCCCCCCCCCCCCTCCCCCGGACCTCGTCTTGGAGGAAGAGATGTAGGGACCGACGGAAAATCTTTATATTATACGCCGCGATGCGGAGAATAAACCGACGGTATATATTCTGGTCGTGGGTGACGTAACGTTACTGTATAATACGCGAATTATGGATATGGCGATTCTCGCTGGGTATCATTAGAAATCGTTTTACGAGAGGAAACGGAGATTTGCTCAGCGAATCGCTGTTCAACTGCGATTACGACCATACGTTTATTGGACACCGCAGTAAAGACTCTTCCGGTTTACCTCTCGTTTCATCAGAACCTTTACATTTCGTACTTTATTAAACAATAAAGCTCCTCGCTCGACTTATCCTGAAAATCGTTGAGAACCAATGTCACGAAACGCGCGAGTAAGATGACAAAGCGAGCAAGATCGTGTACGACACCGTTCAATTCGCGCCTACATCGACGAAACAAAGGACACGTTTACTCGTATATACGGTTGGTCCCCGGCGAATCGGACGAATCAAGTCGTGATTGCCGCGTGTGCGGCCGAATCGACGATTACATCGACTATATGTACAAGCCCACCGCTGAAACAATCCTACGCAAGCGACGAACTCGAGGACTTCTCATCCGTGACCCACTTGCACAGACAGCTGCACACAACGGCAGGCGCGGGGCAGATCCATCAATTAAGAACGCAAGAAAAACACGAAAAATTCAATTAAACCAAATCGACTCTCGGGCTCGCGTTCCTCCCCTGTTATTAACACGCCGTATATATATACACAGCGGCTAACGAACGGTCCGAGGTCCCGTCTCGTCTCGCCATTGTCTCTTTCTCTCTCTCTATCGTCCTCCCAGAGAGAGAGAAAAAAATGCCGCATTGTAATCTCGCAAGTATCGTACTCGTATAGAAGGCGCACGCGTGTCTGTATATATATATGTGTATATGCCGCTGCAGGAGTTTTTCCGGAACCCTATATATATATATAAACGACACCTACACGTCGCCGCGGCGCGCGCGCGCGCGCGCACAGAGCAAAAAGCCGCCCGAGTAATTAACGGTGAAGCCGATCCGCCAGTCGCGAGTCCTGGTCGAAAAGGTTAATAATCGCGGCGCGTCCTGAATTCCATCGCGCGAGAACTATACGCGCGGAAGCGAGGAGACGCTCGCGGGGGACTCTTGAAAGGAGCCTGTGTGTATGTGTGTGTGTACGAGCTCTACGGTGCGACGAAAAAGGGGACGAAGAGAGAGAGAGAGAGAGATGGAGAGCGTATGTGTCCTCTGCCCGCGTCGGAAGGAGAACTGCACTTTAGGGCATAACGGAATAGACGAGAGAAAGAGAGAGAGAGAGGCTCACGTCTACGTGTATATATATACGCATGTCTGGGAGTAATATTGGCATTATACACCGGACTGGGGGCCAATTGCGCCGATATGGAGGACGATTATTTGCGAAATTACTCCGAGGCGCAAAAGCCGTCACGTAACAACGAGTCTATTAGGGTTACGGATGCGGAGAGCGAGATTCGCATTGGCGACAGGTGGACAGCTGTGCGTCGAGCTCTTTTGATGGATATACACACGGTATATCGCGAGAGGTTCATCAGCGTCAGAGGCGTCGTTCGTGACGTCGTTCGAGATCGTTTTGTTTTCTCCGTTAATGTCGAGAGGGTACGTGATGTATAATACGTATAATAATGCTCTTAATTTCAATTGGGCAAAAAATTAATTTTTTGCGCAGTGGTGTAACGTCGGCTTATTAAAGTATTAAGTGTCAAAGGGGGGGTCTGAGAGATTTTATATAGCGTGGAAAAATTAGTATTATTTTGCGTGAACGAATTTCGATGAGGCGCCGTAATTTCGTCGCGGTCTGTAATTTATCACTGCTCATGTGCGTACGTATTTGGATGTTTTGTAACATGTGCGCTATGGTGTACACTGAGATTTATGGCATTTTGCACTGCCCAGAGGATTTCAAGCAAAATCGTTCCTTTTACGGTATATGTCTTGAATACCCCTACTACTTCAAGATGAACGGTGGGATTAGGATATATGCAAAAGTAATACAATTAAAAATTGCGTTGATCAATAAGCTCAAATCTCTTTAATTTTTTTTTCATTGTGTGAAAATTGGTTTGTACAAAACAAGACCAATACTTTCAAATTTTAGGGGATGGATTCTACCTTTGAGTTATTGAATGAGTTATCGATTCCCGATAAGCTTATCTTGATAAACTCAAGGACGCTGGGACAGAAATATCTAACAACGCAAGTCGATAAGGCTTATCGAGTTCGTAGTTCCATAGAGTAAGAGAGCAAAAATCTCGAACATGTCATATGTCGAATTTCAAAAAATAAATGCACTTTTCTTTGGTCTAGAAATCGAAAAAAATGTTTTAAAACTATAGAGGTTCCGGACCGATCACACTTTCTTCTGTAACCCGAAAGATAGTAAAAAATACAGAGGAACATGGAAAAAGTTACTAGTAACCATATTTCTGAGCCATTTTAAATTTTTTTTACAAAAAATTAATGCGTGAAAATACTGGAATAATAACAATTGCGAATGATTCTGAGGCACCGACAAAATTTCAAATCACACTGCAATAAAGTATTTTTATAGAGCTTTAATTAAAAAAAAAATTTACCAAGATTCGATGTTCTGATCAAAAGTTATGCCCGTTTAAAAAAAGAAAATTATAAAAATCCGAATAGCCGATTTTTTCTTTTTCCTCCATATGCCTCCCCATGTTAAATTTTCATATTCAGTATTTCCCATGTTCCTCCGCATTTTTGATCATCTTTTGGCTTACAGAAAAAAGTCCCATTGGTCCGAAAGCTCGAGCTTAAACCATTTTTTTTTTTCGAATTCTAGACCAAAGAAAAATGCATTTATTTTTTGAAATTCGACATATATCGAAACCAAATCCCTGAAAATTTACTAACGATCAATAATACGCATTAACCTCATTAATAAATTTTTAAAAAAGATTTTTTAACGCATCGTCCTAAATAAACAAACGAATCGCTCTCCCCGAAAAAGACGTACGGCAGCGTACACGAGAAGTCTTGAAATCGTCGCCCGCGCCTCCGAAAAATGTCGCTCCCAAACACGCAGCCTCCCAGCCATATAGCGCAGATCGAAAGAGGGAGAGCGTTAACGGGGCCGTATCCAGCTCTCTCGCAAGCCCCGTCTATTCGCGCACTTCCTCCTCGTGTGCAGCGCACACTCGGACGATTGTGTCGATAGCCGCGCGAAGCGAGAACAGCGAGCTCGAGAGCAGTCTATACGGATCCAGGCGGTATACATATACACACTCGTATATACATGTATACCTGTGCGCATGCATAGTAGTATAGGCTCACCGGGGCGTTTATCGAGAGGCTCTCCTTCTCTCGCGGGAGGCGTATGACTAACAAGTTTGCACTTTAGCGCACATAACGGAGCATCAGCCGCGTGTCCCATGCATCATGAGCGCGCTGCGCACCAGTATATACACGTATACATAGCCGCGCAGCGACGGCAGCGATACAACTCTCGCTGCAGCCGCCACCGCTACACTGCTCTCGCGTATAGTGCGTGGGCATATTTCCCTCTGTGTGTTAGCCGTACATATATATAAGTAAGCAGACAGTACACACATATATAGATACACACACACACAGTGTTCGTGCCGCTGTATAGATGCCACGGGCATTGGGTTTCTCGCGCGGTCTCCTTATCCCGCTCTCCTTATCTTTTGGGTACATCCTATGGAGCTGCTGCCGCTGCTAACCCCCCCCCCCCCCATCCCTCCCTCTTCAGCCCGCAGCTCGAGCTGCCCGGCTCATTCGCGCGAAATTGGATGTATGTAATGCGAGGTGTTCTAGCGCCTGGTAACCCACGTGCGATTTTTCAACGGCATCGATCGCGCGCGCGCGAGGCGCAATCCGGACATTAGTTCTCACGCTTAGGAAGAAGGTCACTGGTGTGCAGCAAGGCGCGCACCGCGGGAGAGGATAATTTGACGGCTATTTTTTCGGAGAGAGATAGAGAGAGAGATGCGCGCATCATCCGCGCGATGGGCGTGTTCGCATATTGTGTATAACCGACGACGACGACGATCGATCGATCGAATGATCATTTTCCTTCGAATTCGAAGGCGAGGGACGATCGCCCGTGCACACGTGCCCCCACTTTCTTTGCTCTTTCCTTTTTAATGACGCGTCGAGAGATCGGTAAAATTGCGTAACTGCGTTTTATAATGCGGCTCGTAAAGCGCGCTGTTTACAAGCGGTGTGCAACGCATACGGGCGATCCTTAATGTTTTCATTACGCCGTGTATAATCAGCGAAAGGCCCTTCTGGGCTCTCGATAAATAATTTTTAATTAGTAACGGCAGTATCGTTAAAGGCTTCTGTAATAATCCGCGACTCTATACCGTTTACACCCGTGCGCATATGCTGATATGCATAATATGTGCGCTAATGGCGCGCCGCCTCGCGAAAACGGTACATCCGCGGGAAATTCGAAAAAAAGTCCGGTGAATAAGCGCAGCCGATTTATCCCCGCCGTTAATTATCTGTATTTATAAGATTCGCGAAAATAATAGACGGTCGCGTTCACCGTTACACACACACGCTCGCAAACATACGGACACCGCGTCGAATACCTTCTCACCCCCCCCCCCCCCACAGCCCGCAGCACCGCCGAAAGCATAAAAAGCATAGCGACGACGGGCAAAATTAAACTTCTATACATATTAATCGCTTTTCTTTCATCGCAGACAGACGCGTCCCGAGGACCATGGTCCGCGTTTACTTATATGAGTACGACCAGAAGATTTCGGATACGTGAGCGATTGTAGGGTATACTTTTTTCCGGGGCAAAAACGACTTGGAAAAAAGGAGAAACAATTAAACAAAAGAGAATTCATATAAATTTTATTTTCGAAATCTATGGAATTTTATAAAAATTTCATTTGAACGAAAATTTCTTAAAATTCATCAAGGAAATGCTCTCAAATTTTTTCAGATTGATCCGATACAATTTTTGATTTTTCGAAAATCCAAAAAATCGAAATTTCGAGAAACGTCCTTAAGAAATCTGAAAAAACATTGATGAATTTTAAGACATTTTTGTTCTAACGAAATATTTTAAAAACTCCATAGTTTTGGAGAAAAAAAATCTATAAATTCTTGTTTTTTAATTATTTCTCATTTTTCGAGTCGTTGTTGCTCCGGAAAAAAGTGAACCCTACGATCGGCCATGTACGCGAGCTTTTTCTCCTTCAGAATTACCTAAGAAACGAGAAAAAACAGGTCTGGTAAGTGTGCCTTCAAGAAAATTTTTTGCAACTTTTTCGTCGCAGTTGTTTCCGAAATTTCCCGGACATACTCATGTATAGAAAATTTTCATAACACAAGGAGTTTCCCCTCCATCTCTCCTCTCTCTTGCTCTTCCTCCGGCGCTCGGGCAATTTCATTAGGTACTTAACTTTACGGTCGGGCTCGAAAAATTATTATCTTAGCCCGGCGTATTAAGCGCTCGATAGGTCAGCCCGGCTCTCTCGCGCATAAAGCGCCTGTACACACACACACACACACACACACACACACACACACACACACACACACACATAGCGAATTCGCGGGAGAGGAGTCGCCGCCGCCGCAGCTAAAGAGAACGACGGGACAGAGGCCTCCGTCTGTATATATACACGTAGGGGGAGAGGAGGAGGGGGTAGAGGGGGAGGAATAAAAGGCGTAAAAAGGGATATATACAAGGCTCTCGCACGTCGCGCTATCCCGTTATATTACCATCGGCAAATTGAGCTCGCGCGCGCGCGCGGGTAACATCCTCATTTCCGCGCGGCGCATTATATTCCGCGAGAATAGCACACGCTCGCACACACACACATGTATAGATATACATAAACGTAAAATCACGCCACGCCCCGGCGACAGACTGTGACCATGTGAGAGAGAGGATGGACGGCCATCGATAGCGTATGTATACGCACTCGCGGATCGACCTGTAAATCGAATAAACTACATAAACGAGCCGCCGGTCGTCTCGCGCATTATATTTTTCCTTCCGGAGATATTGCGAGCTCTCCTATCGCGGGTGAGGATAAATCAGGCGCGGGAATATATACGCAGGCGCGTACCGCGTCTTCATTCATAGAATTTCTCTATCCTCCGTTTATCTCGCGTTCAATGGGGCGCGCGGCGAATCCGGTGTGCGCGGGAGACGCGGAAAATGAAATTGGGAATCCGCGCGAGAGAGCCTCGGGAACGCGTCGACGCTCAGACGTGTGTGTGTGTGTGTGTGTGTGTGTGTGTGTGTGTGTGTGTTGGTAAGCGCGAGCGCGCGGCATTTTCCATTATATTTCGCACGGCGCCCATTTCCTCGCTGCGCTTCTAATTTGCCAAGGTAAATATCGCCGGACGTGATGTTTGCTTTACGCGTCTGATGCGCGCTGCCAAGTCGACGAGGGGGGAAGGGGGGGGGGGAGAAGGGACGGGATTGTGTATAGGTATATTAAGCGCGCCTCTCTCGGTCTTATGGAATTTATTGTAATTGCGCCGCTTATGCGAGGGCTGAAAAGGACGATTTGATTTGTTCGACGTTTATACCGGGGGAGGGGGGGAGGGAGAGAGGAAACATGGTGTAGAGCTGAAGCAGCGATTGAAAGCTTTCTCGCGCGCGAGGCGCGATGTTGTTACAGATTTCTTTTGTTGTTGGGGATTATTGGACGTATCCTTTCTTTTTTAAAAGAATTATGAACGTATAACAGTTTTGAGGGATAATAATGAAGTTAGAGCTGAGAAACAAATATCCGATCTGAGTATAGCGTTTCAATCCTGTATAAATATCAAAGTTATTTGTATTCAATAATTACCTTGCAAATTAAACATAGACGCACATTTTATTCTTCTGTATCAAATCAATTTAAAAATGCAATTTTTTTCATAATCATGCGACGTCAACTTTTTTATCGATCTCAAATGTTTATATATTTTATATGTATTAAATTTGGGTTATATACAATAAACAATGAGGCGTCATGTACTAAACTGTATGTTTTTTTTTAAGAAAAAATCTCTGTAATATAATTTTCTAAATGTGAAACATAGAAACGGATGACATTATGTTGAGCAAGAGTAGTGCAGTTTTTGCAGTTGTTGCGCCTAAAAAAGCGTTTGCGATGTTAGCCAAACGCTAACATTATTGAACAATTCTATTTTTCTCTCGCATAATTCCAGCGAGTCAACCATCGCGATTAATACGAGATGTAAATTACTATCGTTGAGTATATTTCGTTATTCACAACAGAATATCCCCGAACAGTTTTATATCTTCGCTCGGCCTCGGAAGCTCATCGGCAGCTCTCGCGATGCCTCCGCCGCGCGCATAAATGAAGATAAGCCGCCGCGAAAGGTGCGAGACGACGCGAGAGACTATTATGCGCAAGGAGGAAAAAAAGCAGGTAAAAAGTGCAACCGCCAATTACGCGTATTTCAACGCACGCGCGAAAGATTATCTCAATTTTCTCAGGGAAGGGGGGAGGTGGGGGGCGAGACTGTCGCTGACACAGGATCCCGCCTGGACAAGACAGAAAAATGACTCGCCGTACCACACGTATGCGTACGCGAAGCCGCGAAAAAAAGAGACGTACAGAGGCCTGCGTACGGCGCGAAGAGGCGAAAATAAACCTGGCGTGTGCGAGGCGCATCGGGAGAGAAGCGCCGAGTTTATAATGCCGCGAAGAGCCGGGCACATAAAAATTGAGGTAAATGTCAGATCGAATGCCAGTGATAAAGCTGAATTAGCATTATTTAACGGGGTAATTGCCGCGCGGGCAATTTGAAAATTACGGGTTCGAGTTTTCGCGCTGATCGAGAGACTCGAGAGCGTCCGTTACGAGCACCCCTCAGAGGCATCCGGAGATATAGCTTATTTCTGACGTTTAACACGTGCGCGTATACATAACGCGTGTGTACGCGTATATGAGTCGACGCGACTCCCTGCATTATATACCCCGCAACGCACCGCCGGACTGCAGTGTGTGCGTACTGGTTTTGCGCGCGTGTATACGCCCCTGCAAATGAATAATTATCGTAAACAAGGCTCGCGGCTGGATTAGCCGGAGAGCTGAATTTCCTATGCGGAATAATTGATAAACTCTTGAGTTGTGTATTGGGATGATCGATTGGGGATTTCGCTGTGGGTGGCTCTCCTCGAAGCGACGACAGGGAAATTCTCAAGGCTTAGAATCTTAGATTCTGCAGGTAATTACGTAGGTATAAGTTTGGGATACCGATTGTTGATGACTGGATTGTTTTGGCATTAAGCTTTCGTGTCGTCATTGGTCAATGACGACTTAAGAATCACATGCGATCAATTCATTGCGATTGAAGATAAGCTATACTCGATGTATAATAGGACACCGTATGGAAGGAAGACAATTCGTGGAATTCTCGACGTAGTAGTCAATCTTCAATTGTTTTATTGATCGACTCCGATTTATCATTGGAATCTGATGGTTACACGTTGCAACCTATTTCTAAACGGTTTTTAAAAAAAGAATAATCTGCAAACTTAAAAATAAACACTACACTTTCTTACTCAAAAATATAATAAACTAAACATTTTCTAATGCATTTTTATCGTTTTTTGGTCGTAATAAACAATTTAGTATTTGAACTTAAATGTGTGCCCAAATATGAAATTTTAATTCATACCGACGTACATAAAAAATTTCTGGATTATATATATGTAATAATTTGAGTATATAGTATGCGTCTACTTCATAAAAGAAACTCTCCGTCGCAATCGGCTATTTCCTGGTGTTTACACTACTTCGGACACTTACACCTCGCAAACTATCAAAGCACTTAAATTCATAGAATGACACCCCTCCCCCACCCCCCCCCCCGCCCGATAAAAATCGAAAATTCGATCGCGACTCGCAGCCATCAAACCCGACTCCTGATCAGTCAAACGATCCGCGCGCTCCTCACGCACAATATTTCCACTCGTTGCGCTCTCGCTGCGCCGCGAGAAAGAGATCTGGATCCTCCTTGATCCTATCTCTTCTCCCTCGTATACCCTCTCCCCGCATAAAGACGCTCGTCTCAATCTCAACGCTCGCTCGGCTTTCGCGATCGAGTCTCTTAATGGCATGCTAATTGCATCGCGTATTCATCGGGAGCCGATCGAGGGAGGGGGGGGGGGGAGGCTGGAAAACCGATCGCTAATTGCTTCAACGACAGTACACCTGGCAAATTGCCGATACACCGCATTTTGCCGCGCGGCTATATACTCCGATGAATTATCGTCTCTCTTGCCCCGCGAAAGTACGCACCGCATCGGCCGAGCGACTGTCGCGGATATATATACGCTGCGCGCGCGCATTAAAAACGAAACGCGCGGCGAGAGTCATTTACGAATTAACCGCGCGGTCGTGTACGCGCGTGTATAATGGCTGTTTCATTAAACGCGCGGTGTATCACCCGAACACCACCGGCTTTTCGGTGCCGATCGCTCGGCGCTATATACGTACATGTGTTATATATGTATAAAGAGCGCGAAAGTGAGATGTCACATTCGTTGCGGCCCTTAATACACCGGGATCTCTCGGGACGCGCGCGGGATTTAAAAGATATGGCACACTCGCGATTGGGGGGAGGCGGGGGGGGGGGGGGAGATTGAGAAGCCATTTTCAAGATCGAATCGAATTTAATTTGCTCTCCCGGCACGGCGCTTCGTATTAAGTAAATTATTTAAATGTTTTAATCGAGAGGAGAACTCGTTTTCCGTCGGGGTAATACACGCGCGTGTGTATTACCCCGTATACGTTTTACGGCGCGGCGGATCATTATTCAATACGGGGCAACACGTGCACTCGGACTATTCGTTATAATTAGAGTTTCTCTCTTGTTGCATTATTTTACGTAATTTCTTGCTGTTTGCCTTGTTTATTATTCATAAAGGGATTAACACGTTATTCGCAATTTATTTCGAAAACAAAGAACAAACAAAACGAATTGTTGAAAATTCCACACACGTGAAGGCTGTATATGTTTTATCTCGCGGCGCTGATGTTTATTATCACACCGAATCGAGTCATGCCTACTTTATACACTATTATTATTATGATTATGATTATTACTATTATTATTATTATTATTATTATTATTACTATTATTATTATTATTATTATTATTATTTTATTCGTCCAATCAATTGATTAACTCAAGCGAGAAATCTAAACAATTTATTCACTCTAACGAAAATTCTAACCGCAATTTTCGAATTTCTCGCTGGCAATATATATTTATGATATCCGATTATTGCACTCGGACGACACTACGTTTTTTCCTAAGAAAATCATTCGGGCAGTTTTCACCGATGCTTCGAACATGCATTAATCCAGAATCAAGCCCAGAGAGAAGTGGATAAATAATATGAGTATAAGTATTGGTCAACGCGTCGACGAAGAAAGATGCAACCTTTTCAGTATTTAATTCTATTCCATAGTCTTTAAGACGGCCTTATCGTATTTCAATTTGCCGGCCGTAAAACACGTTCTCGCGATGAAACTTATTAATTCTCGTCCGTGTAGCCTCGGGACACTCTTCCACCGCCGCAAAATTACAAGCGACAATTAAAGAGTCGAGCGCGCGACTAACAGTAAACGTATACTGGCGGGGAGCGCGCGTAATTCAAAATAAATGCGGTAGTGCAGCATTTCGAGAAAAAAGAGAGAGAGATAACGAAAGAAACGTTTGCCAACACCCGTACAAAGCCCAAGAAAGAGCAAACGGGTACATATAAATATACTGCCTCTAAATGTCGCGTTCGACTCTCTATACTATATACACAGCCTCAGCGCTGCGTGTACCAGCGGACAATCTACCGATATATATGAGTACGTCCAGGAAATTTCGAAAACAACTCGGACGAAAAAGGTGCAAGAAATGTTATTGAAGGCACACCTACCAGACCTGATTTTTCTCGTTCCTCAGGTCATTCTGAAAGAGAAAAAGCTCGCGTACACGGGTGATCGTAGGATATACTTTTTTCCGGAGCAAAAACGACGCGAAAAAATGAGAAATAATTAAGAAAAAGAGAATTCGACAGGCTTGATATAGGTATATACTAAGGATTTTTTTCTCGAAAACTATGATTTTTTATAAAAATTTCATTAGAACAAAAATATCTTAAATTTTTGATTTTTGAAGTTTCGAAAATCCAAAAAAATCGAAATTTCGAAAAACGTCCTTAAAAAATCAGAAAAAATATTAGTGCATTCTTTCATGAATTTTAAGACATTTCTGTTCTAATGAAATTTTTGTAAAATTTCGTTGTTTTCGAGAAAGAAATCTATAAATTCTCTTTTCGTTAATCATTTCTCGCGTTTTTTCGAATCGTTTTTCCTCCGGAAAAAAGTATACCCTACGATCGGCCATGTACGCGAGCTTTTTCTCCTTCAGAATGACCTAAGGAACGAGAAAAAACAGGTCTGGTAAGCGTGTCTTCAAGAAAATTTTTACAACTTTTCCGTCCGAGTTGTTTCCGAAATTTTCTGGACACACTCATATACGTAATGCCAAGAGGCGCGAGAATACAGCCGGTAGCGCTCGGGCTTCTCTCTAACCAGGAGCGAATAGGCTTTATAGAGAGAGAGAGAGAGACTCGTCCCGGGCTAAAGTCCACGCCCCTGCGGCCAGCTGCGCGCGCGCGGTATGCAAATAATTAATCAGCGGGTGAGATACGGATCGGCGCGAGAGCGTGTTGCCCGGCAGAGAGAGTCCGGCAGCTATAAACAACATTGGCTTTGGCTGTCGCGACGACGACGAGGAGCCTGTGCTTCTGTTCGCGGCGCATATATATACAAGTCAGGGGACGAGAGGCGAGTATAACGCTGCAACGACGCTCCTGCTGCAGTAGCCGAGAGGAGGTATAGACGTACAGGCAAATTGTATTCCATAAACGAAGCTGATATCGGAGCGAGTATGGATAGCGCGCACTACGTATACTCGCGTCGTTCGTCGAAACGCTCGCGCTTCGCGATTTATTTTATGGATTTTTAAAGCTACGCCAATTATACACGGCATCATCGAGTGTAATTAACCGTATATATCTCGAAAATCGCGGCTCTCTCGCGCGTATAATAAGCGCGGCGAGCGTCGGGCCCGCGAAGAGGAACCCTTGGATCCTGCCGCGTCCTTGCCGATATGCAACGCGTATACTGTACGTATATACACGTATTGCATCGAAGGAAAGAGAAAGACGCGCAGAGAAAGAGTCGGATTCGTCGAAGGTATATACGAGGCCCATAATGAGCCATTAGTCTCCGGCGGGCAGAGTGCGCGCAAGTCGATATATATATATACGTATATACGCCGGGGCCCCGATAGCTAAACGGCTTGTAAGTGCGAGCGACACGCGGGGCAGCTGTTATTAAACGTGCAGCAGCAGCAGCAGCAGCAGCAGCAGCAGCAGCAGTTGCGTGAGCTTGGCTACTCGGTAAATCGTTTAATTAGAAGGATTCGTTCCCAAGCCACTGCTGCTGCTGCTGCTCTCGCTGCGCTTTGCGCCCATCGTCGCAATATTAATCCGCGAAATTTATACGCCCGCCCGTATGTATATGTGTGTGTGTGTGTGTGTGTGTGTGTGTGTGTGTGTGTGTGTGTATATATATGTATGTATGTATGTATGTATGTATACCCCTGAGCGCGAGCGGACTTGTTCGCTCTCTCGAGTCTTTCTCTCTCTCTCTCTCTCTCTACTCGCATTATTGCGGATTGTCTTTTTTGCTCCGGGTTCGGTGTATGTGAGTGTATACATATATATCTGTGTACGGGTGTATGAGCCAACTCGAGAGCGTCATTTGCATACGGTATGCGCCGGGGCGAGTAATGAGCTTTCGGTGTACATTGTGCCGGATATTGAAATGATTATTGTCGGGAGAGAGAGAGAGAGCTGCGATTTTAGGAAGGCTTTTAATGCCGATTTATACACGTATGTAATGGGTATGTTCGCGTATTTCACTGATACCGCTGCAGCCGACGAATTTTTGAAACTCACTCTCCCTATTTCTCCTTTACTTGTAGAAGATGTTAGAATGTACTGTTCGACAGGCGTGTTATAGGTATATACTGAGGATTTTATTATTTTATATAGTATAGTATATTTTATATAGTTTTATAAGTAAATATTTGATTTTCAAAACCCTATACAATGTCTAAACAAAAATTTTCTAAAATCTTTAAAATAAGCCTTAAGGGGATGTCGGAGCTAGCGTGACGGGTTATGACTCTGGCAGTTTCAACTTTTTATTAAGTACATGCTTTATATCATCAAAAATCAAACTGATAATTGTTTGTAATCGTACAGGCTACCTCGCAACACAAAGCTTTTCTTATTCAATATTTAAAAAATTTTAATTCATGAATTTATTGCATAAAAAAAGTGTCGGTCACGTTACGGATTCCCAAATTCATATCGGATAGCCGTTCCAACTTCACGCAAAAATTATGAATATATGCAGAAATCTGAGACGAAGTAAATATAAATAATTGTAATAACTACCTCGCGTAACTGTGCTTTAGTGCAATAAACAAGACTATGTATTTGCTATTTATGATCGAATACAATTTTTGAGGTTATGTAATTTAATTTGCATGGCTCCGACTCCCCCTTAATAGTTATTGCTATAGCCCCATACCATGCTCACTATTCCATGTAAAATACAGAGTTTTTTTGACTACTTTTTCACAATCAAATATTCAATCAATGTTTCAATCAAATCTTTCCCAGAATAATTATAACACAATAATTATTAAAACAAAAGTTCCAATTTTATTCGTAATATTCAACAATAATATTACTAATGTAAAAATAACAATAATTTATATCGTATATTATCTAGCTATACAATAGTCTAAAAATGGCACACCTATTCTCAGCAGCGTCGCGCAGACTATTACATATAAATGTGCTCAAATCCGAGAACGCGTCCCATCGCTATACAGGATTGAGCTCTCGCGCGGCGGCGTCGAACGGAAAGTATTATATTACCATGAAAATCAATATTCCCCGTATAGCCAAACAATGTAGCCCGGGGATTGATGATGGAAATCATATTGGTTAACTGTACACTCCGCCGGCACGAATAAGAGATACCGTTCGATAAACAGTATAGGAATTTTTCAGACCGACGCGATCGCGACGAGCTTCTATAAATTAATCAATTGCTCCGCGGACACGAAGCTGCCCGAGATAGATAATTGTTTGATTCTTTTTTTTTCTCCTCTGCTCTTCTCATCGAGGTCCTCTCCGCAGACCGGACAATCCTCGCAATTAGCCGAACGAACCGGCCGGAGAATCGCCGGGAGGAGAATCAGCGAGTACGGCTCCGACGGAAGAAACTTGCAGCCTTTGTTTCGCTGCTGCAGCCGAACGACCGGCCGGGGATTTGGCCGCGTGACGAGGGAGCAAACGTCGATCGAGTTATCCGGCCGCGACTTGACAATGAAAGTGCGGCTCTCGAGAGCCGAACGCGCGCCCGCCAACAAGCACGTCTTTGGCTTGGCGTAATCTCCTTCTTGCGTGTATATATATATAGCGTTGGCTTGGTATACTTTTGCTCGGCAATTTGAGGGGGTTTAAGTCCACGTGTAATTTTGGGTGATCGAGAGACTCGTCTTGTTGTTGACATTGTAGACGGAAATTGGAGAGATGCGAGTTTCGCCTTAGTTATATTAATAGTTATATTAATTATATAACTTTATAATTATATACCTATAGTTATTTTAATTAGTTATATTAGTTACATTAGTTATATAAGAGGAGGATACAATATTTTTTGTTGATTTCTGAGAAACCCTATACAGAATATCTGCACTTCGAAATATATAGCTCGAACTTGGGGATAGACTGTGTAGAAATAAAGTGTTTTGGAACCTACTTACATTTTTTTACATTTTTTAACATTTAAAAAAAAATACCTCGAGGTTTCTGCATTTCAAAAGATTCGAATCGTCTGGTAACACTTTGTTTTCAAAATTTCAAATTTTTTTATAAAGGGAGACTCAATGCATATAGGTTTCTCAGGAAACTCGTCGAATCGAACTTTCCGATATAGTCCGGGAGTCCTGGGATTGGGATTGGAAGTTCGTGCCACTCGAAATTTTATTGTTAGATCTGGTAGGTGTTAGTGTACCGATAATGACCTTAAATTCTCTACCTCGTAGCTGCCCCGGAACATCGTCATTATTGCAAAATAAAGTTAAAAAATGCATGTTTTTTTTTCTTGTTTTTCAGTTGTAGTTTTTCTTATTATTAACTATACGTGAAAAAGTTGAGTATAAAAATTGTTCACAATTGAAGTTCCTACAAGGTACGTCTGTTCCCGAGTGCGAAATTAACTTTTTTCATTGCTAAACTGTTGAAATAAAAAAAATAAAAGTTTTTTCTTCATATTGCCGTAGTTTATCCTATGTATGCCATAGACATGACAAGGGTGAGTTGAAATTTCAATCGAAAACTTGCGACTCTCATCTCAAACGTAATTCCGACCGCACTACTAAACGGAAAAACATCGAAAACCTCGAAAAAAATCTCGATAAATCGGGCGTTAAATCCTCCAAAAGTTCGTGCCTCTCGAAAATACGCGTTCGAGGCTTCTTCGCACGCGCCAACATCCGAGTTCAACGTACCGGAGTGCATCAGCAGCAGCAGCAGCGAGTATTACGTGAGCCTTTCTCTCTCTCTCTCTCTCTCTCTTCGCGCAGCAGCGTTCACGGGCAAGGTTGCCACATTTTCAAGGGTAAAATGAAGCCAAAAGAGAAAGTATCGCCACGTGGGAGTCCGCGAGCGAGCGAGCGAGCGGGAGAAAGAGATAGAGAGAGAGAGAGAGAGCAGCGATACGATTGCATAATCGCGGAAGGCAGCGGTTTATCGGAGCGCGTCGCCCGATTACGCGTTTATATTATAATTGAGTTTCGCGCTCCGTTAACGCCCCGCAAGGTTGCATTCTTATGCACAGTGCCGAGTGTGTGTGTGTATATATATGTGTAAATCCATCCTATTTCGGAAACAACTCACACGAGCAAGTCGCAAAATTTTTTATTGAAGACGCACCTATACCAGAGCGGATTTTTTTCCTTCCTTGGGTCATTTTGATAGAGGAAAACTTTGCGTACATGGCCGATCGAAGGGTATGCTTTTTTCCGGAGCAAAAACGACTCGAAAGAACGAGAAATAATTCACAAGAAAAGGAATTATACAATTTTTTTTCTCGAGAACTACGGGTTTTTGAAAATCTTTCATTAGAACAAAAATGACTTAAAATTCAGCAATGAATACTCTGAAATTTTATCAGATTTTTAAATCACGTTTTACGAAATTACGATTTGTTTCTAAAAAATTCCAGAGCTTCTTCCATGAATTTCAAGACATACATGTTACAATGAAATTTGTATAAAAGCCCATAGTTTTCGAGAAAAGAATCTATGATTTCTTTTTTTGTGAATTATTTCTTATACCCTTCGATCAGCCATGTACGCGAGCTTTTTCTTTTTCAGAATGACCTAAGAAACGAGAAAAAACAGGTCTGGTAGGTGTGCCTTTTTTCGCAACTTTTCCGTCCGAATTGCTTCCGAAATTTCCTGGACATACTCATATACGTTGCTGGATCCCGGCGTCGATGTGCCTCTTTTGCGCTCGACCCAAATTAATGCTCGGTTATTCGAGTCCTGACACACTGCGGCTCCGAAATTAATGCGGACCGGATTTTTTTCTCACGCGTGTACAATGCAACTCGAGATCGCACTCGATTGCAGCTCGAACGCGCACAAAAAAATTACTTTTTCTAAGCAATGCGTTACGCAGAAGCGAATATCTCGTGAAGCGGACAATGCCTTTGCAATTTAAGACTTATCCAGCGCATCACACACAGCTTGTACTTTAGGCGAAACGCACACACTGCCGCGCACTGCCCGAGTCAGCGATCTGAATCTCGCTTTCGAAAGAAAAGAGGGGAAAAAAAGGAATGAAAGGACGTTTCATAATTCATAGACTATCAGAGACGCCGCGAGCATGAATTTTTCAAGCTCGGCCGCGCTTCGAAAAAACGAGTAAACACCACCCTCTCTCGCGGCGCAACAAATCATTCCATAAATCAAAGGGAGCCAAAATTAAACAATCCCTCTCTCTCTCAACCGCCTCGAGAATTTTCCACTCTCCGCCGAGTGCAGCGCGTACAACGCGGCGACATCGCGATTTTCGAGCCGCGATAGGGCCGCCGCCGCCGCCGTCGGCTCCTCTCCGCATCTATCTCGGTTCCTCGAACTCGCGCATAATTCGCAGAAAAGAAGCCGCGGTGTATATACACAATGAAACGCCGCGACGCGCATTGTCATGCGGCCGTGTGTGCCTATATACGCGCGGTACCGAGGGGGTAGATAAAAACTTTGCGCTCTCGGGCTTGACGCGTATAACGCGTCCCCCTGATTTATCGCTCTAACAAAATCATCGCGGGGAAAGGATACGGGGAATCGCGGGGAGATTTTATTGTTTATGCGCGCGCGAGCCCCATTGCTTATATATCGAGCGATCGAGAGCCTTTTGCCGAGGAGGAGGAGGAGAGACGCGTAAAAAGTTGGGATTTACTCCGCGAGTTTCCCTCGTATACAGAGAGAAAACCATTCGTGGATCTTTTTCGTGCGATGCGTATCGCAGCAGCGAGTATAGAATGAAATGCTTTTCCGTGGGGGATAAAAAAACGGTGGTTATTTGAGTGTTGTTGAAAATTTTTATTGTAGTGTGGAGGAAGGACTTTTCAGTGTTTCTTTTCGGCTGTTGCAAGAAAATTGTATAAGACTTCAGTCGAATTAAAATTGATAATAATTTGCACTTGTATTCTAATGCACACTACATCGAAACTTGAACTATACGAGTGCCACATAACGTTTTCTTTTTCAGGGAAAAAATCCATTTTTAAACTTTGAATACTAACGAACTTGCATATACCGATCTTTTGTTTTCACGCACATCCGGGTTCGAGAAACAAACCCCACTTTACTTTTTGAGTTCGCATCGTATCAATCAAAATAAGATTCACCCCATAAAATAGCTGTCTAGAAGAATCCTGGACGCAACTTAACCCTTTTTTGTCATAAGACGATGAGTTATAAATTTATAAATAGCTTGTGCGCCGCTTTAATTAAACATTGAATCGCAGACTTTTACACAGACTGTAAGAACTGCTTGAAATACGATAAAACCTGATTAAAATATCTTACAGGCAAGACCCAAACTGTTTATCCCAGCTGCATTATAACCGTATCGAAGTTGGACAAAAGTGTGTCTATACGATGGAGAGAGAAAAAAAATTCACCAACACCGACGCTAATTCGACGCCGAAAGAAACTCGCGCTTAACGCGCCGGAATAACCGGGCGAAACGATCGCAAGAACAGAAAGTACTTGACTGCCCGCCGGTATATTGACCATTAGCGGTAAATCTTGTAAACATCCGAAATGAATTTATTCATAGAATTCTGACACGCCTCCTGTCAATAAAAAAATCTCCGCAGCCTTGCGCAGCAACGCTTATATACCTATACAGCAGTTGTACTGCAGCAGCAGCAGCAGCAGCAGCTCCAGGAGCGAAGAACAGTTAAAATGCAAATCATAGCCGGCGCAGGCGTATTCCCCTTGGAGAATCTTCCGCGAGTGAAAAAAAAAGCCCCCAACAATAAAGGCCCCTCTCTCTCTTCTCCCAGAAAACTTGCGCCGACGATGCATCGGCTGTATCGGAAACAATAATTTCCAAAACAATCGCCGCCGCCGCCGCCGCGGCGCAACGAGATACCGAAAAAAAGAGAGTCGAACAAAACGATAAGAAGCATGTCGAATGACCAGTAAGTAGTAGTGAAGAGAGAAAGAGAGTATAGCTCTCGCAGCAAATCCCCGCACTCAGCACGTGACGCGCGTGTGTGTGTGTGTATGTGTGTGTGTGTGTGTGTCCGAGGGTGTCCTTGAAACGGGCGGGGTCGTCGTCACTCTCGACCGCGCGGGTAAACGACCATCGGGAAGCCCATGTGTGTTACCAGCCAAGAGCAAGAGAGAGAGAGAGAGAGAGAGGCGCACAGCTATACACATTGCGCCTCGCGCAGGTTCTCCCTCTTTCTCTCCCTCTGGGCTGATAGCACCGGACAACCAGAACAAAAATATACGAGCCGAGAGCGCATCTATTGCGCACCGGCTGCACTAGAGAGTGAGTGAGAGGGAGAGAGAGAGAGAGAGAGAGCCTGCCTAGCTTTACAGGTGTTTTATAATACGTTGCGCTTTAAGAGGCTATCGAACTCGCGGCTCGGCTCTCGCGCGAGCGCTAAAGCTTCGCTCGTCGGCGGCTCCGCGCAGTGCAAGGAACGATAAAGGACTGCGATTTTTCCGATCGAGTTTTCGAGGCTTGTGTGTTATGCGCGTCCTCGTTTAGGGGGCAGAGTTGGCGGTGATGGCTGGTAGTGAGCCTGGTATATGGTGGTACGGTCAATTGGGCAATTACGCCCCGGAGTCGGAATTGCGCGGAGTATAATCGTTTTACACTTACTTTCTAATAAACGAGCGCATTGCAATAGTGTAGGGTAGGACGTATTAGAAAATTAATTTCAGACTTTCATTGGTGGATGCGTGTCTTACAAAACTTGGGATTTTCTACTTATGATAGGGGATCATACAGTGCCGAGAATCAATTGGGTCGCGTCCTTCGAATATGGCTACGAAAGCAACAATGAAAATTCGATTAAGAAGCTTTCATTGACATTGAAAGTGGTTTTAATTCTGTAATTAACGTGAAAGAATAATCTTATCCGAGATAAAAACAACTAAAATTTTTATGCGCGGATTACAACCCACAATAATGTATCACGTAAGAGAATTTTCAGCAGATCGTTAATTATTACAAGTAAATACCGAATTATTTTAACCCGTTACGTGTGCATCAAGCATTACTCTCGTGTACACCAGATCAAAAAATAAACATCACTTTACAATTTGGATTCTTATCGTATCGCAAATAACTATGTACAGTATACATAGTCCGCAAAATAACTCTATCCCGCGGATAAGCGTAAAATCAGGAAAAACATTCCTATATCAAGCTTGCCTTTTTACATTCCTATATATTATATAATAATCCTTACGCACGCAGGGAGAAATACAAAGAGTACGTCCCCCCCCCCCCCCGGAGGCCACGCGGTACAGGCGCGCCTTTCAAAAACCACTAAAACGTTATATTCTAATTTGAAAAATAAATAGCTACGCGCGTGTGCGAACTGCGCGCGCGGGGCAACGGTTTGCTTGCTTTTCAATCTATCTCTCTCTCTCTCTCTCCTCGAGTGCAGCCCCTCGGGCCGCGCGGCAGCAGACTCGCGCGCTCATGTGTTCGCCCCTTGTCTCGAACTACCTGGAAACTACCAATCACATGCACGGGGGCAACTCGCGCGCCGACGGGCCTGATCTACGAGGAGCGAAACTTTAATCAGTTACCGTGCAATTATTCCCCCCCCCTTCCCTCCCCGTAATCCCCTCCTCCTCCCCCCTCCTTTCGTATGTTTCTTCTTGGGACGAGCGACGAGACTAATTTTTACGCTACTTACGCCTGTTTCTGTTCTTATACATAGTAACAAGCTTCAATCTTCAAGTTGAAGGACAAGAGCCACCTGGTTAATAATGATTCGTCACATAAATCCGCGCGCGCGGCGGAAAAGGAGATAAAAGGAGGGGAAAGGATCGTAATACGGCGCGTCGCGTATAAAAAAAAGGAGGGGGGGAGAGGGCAACTGCTCTCGATCTCGACAATCTGGAATCCCCGGCAGCGGCAGTGAAAAAGAAAAGCTGAATCGACGCGCGGCTCAAGAGAGAGAGAGAGAGAGAGAGATGTATGAGATTCGCTGCGAATTTATGCGCAAGAAGGAGACGATCGTCTGCTGTATATGTGCCGATCCACGAAATAGTGGAAACAACTCAGCTCGAAAAATCGAAAAATTTTTATATTGAAAGCACATCTACTAGACCTGTTTTCTGGTTCCTTAGCTGACTGTACTGAAAGAGAAGAAACTTGCGTGAACGGCGAATCGTAGGGTATATACTTTTTTCCGGAGCAAAAGACGACTCGAAAAATGAGAAATAATTAACAAAAGACGAATAATTTACAGATTTTTTTCGCGAAAACTGTGGACTTTTAAAAAAATCACATTAGAACAATAATGTCTTGAAATTCATCAAAGAATGCTCTGAAATTTTTTCAGATTGATCCGGTACAATTTTCGAGTTTTTGAAAAGTCAAAAAAATCAAAATTTCGAAGACCATCCTTTTAAAATCTAAAAAAAATTCAGAGCATTCTTTGATGAATCGTAAGACATTTTCGTTCCAATCAAAACTCTATATAAAAGTCATCATCTCTATAAAAGTTCTCTTTCATAATGGTCATAAGGAACCACAAAACATAGATCTAGCAGGAGTGCCTTCAATAAAAAAATTTTGCAATTTTCCGAGATGAGTTGTTTCCACTATTTCGTGGATTAGCGTATATATGTCTATATACACACGAGGAGAATAAAACGCAGCCGTGTCCACAGCAAAATCCAAGAAAAATGGAAGGATACCTATATGTCGAATTTCAATGAAAAAATCCACTTTTCTTTGGTCTAGAATTCGCAAAAAGATGTTTTAAGCCAGAGCTTTCGGACCAATGGGACTTTCTTCTGTAAGTCAAAAGATGATGAAAAATGCCGAGGAACATGGAAAATATAGAATATGAAAATTTAACACGAGGAGGATAATATGGAGGAAAAAGAAAAAATTGGCTATTCGGATTTTTATTATTTTCTTTTTTTTTTGTAATGAGCATACCTTTTGATCAGAGCATCGAAACATGGCATACTTTGTTTTAAATTAAAGCTCTTTTGTAATACTTTATTATAGTGTTATTCAAAATTTTATCGGTGCCTCGGGAACATTCGTAGTTATTATTATTCCAGTGTTTTGACGCATTAATTTTCTGTAAAAAAAAGCGTAAAATGGCTCAGAAATATGGTTACCAGTGATTTTTCCCATATTCCTCTGATCTTTCGGCTCACCGAAGCAAGTCTCATCGGTCCGAAACCTCTAGCTTCAAAAAATTTCTTTCCATTTCTAGACCAAAGAAAAGTGCATTTTTTCATTGAAATTCGACATATATACACAATTACACACGCACAAGGCTGCGCAGGATAATATACGCAACCGAAAATCGGCAGCCGCTCGCGCATTACGTACCTGCGCGTCGCTTTCGACGCCACTGCCTGCACCTATATACATGTGTATACAGTGCAGTCTGCGCGCGCGTGAAAATAATTAGATCTCGCTCGCGCGATTTTCCAAGGTTTTTCTAAATATAGCCTATACGCACACACACACAGGTGAGAGCCGTGCGTTTTCAATCTCGAGACTCTCGAGGCGCGGCGTCTGATGGTTCGCTGCAGCCCCGGCAAAAAAGAGCTCTCGCAGCCGCGCGCCGGCGTCGCCCTGAAAAAGTAATGAATAGCGTGTTCGAAGGAGTAGACGTCCTTGGCTGGTATTATATTGTACACGTGTTAAGTCCGAGCGATATACACTCGCGGCCGCGGTAATGAGCTAAATCCATTACATCGTAAGCCCCCGGTGTATATACGTATATATACGTATAATACGTACATACACGCCCTTCTCTCGCGCAATCTGCACCTATATATACGGGTATGCATATAGATATGCGCGTATCCGCACACGCACACATCCCCCCGCGATACAGTCTCATTTTTTTTCCTGTACACAGACAGGCTGTACGTACATGATAAACCGCGAATTTTCGCGTATATTGAAATCTCTCGCTCGGCGGGATCGTTAGGGGCGCGATACGGCCGCCCCGCCGTCGCCGCCTCTCTATATATATGACAGCTCGATCTCGGTCAATCAGCGCTGTAATGAAGGAAAAATGCGGGAGGGGGTTATTTTAATAGGCAGGCACGTCAGCCGCCATACACCGTAAATTGCCGCTAAGTGTATGGTATATATATCGCGTGTGCGCGACTATACATCCGCGACGCCCGGGGAATCCCACATACCCTCTCTGACGCAGGCAACGGCGGCGAGAAGCTTTATTATGGCGCCAGCTGACGACTCGCGAGCGATTGTCAATTAAAATTTTTCAAACGGCCCTGTACGCGCGCTTTTGCGCGTCTGTACACACGTGTTACACACGTGGCATACACGTGTACATCGGCTCGTTTCGTTGGGTCTCTCTCGAGACACCTCGTCGATGGATTGCGCGAGAGAGCGTCCGGATCGCCGGGAATCTCTCTTACTCGGGGCAGGAGCGCGCAGGAGTTTTCCTCCCTCGTGGGAACCGGCCACTTATCTCCTCGCGCGCGGAGACGACAGGGGCACTATTAGCCGACTATTAGCGGCGTTTTGCTGCTTCCCAAGGCGACGGCGGCGCTATGCGCTCTTCCTTCCTCTCTGTCGCTCATTTTTTTTTCGGACTCGACGCGTCGCCGGTACACCACCTTATCTCGCTGTACTCTCGTGTACTCCATAGCTACGCGCGGTTTCTGTATATACGTCGAGTTCTCCGAAAAATTTGCACTTTTCCGGGGGTTTGGGAATGGAAAAATTTTTTCGGGGTTTCGAACCGGTCGGACTTTCTTCGGTAAGCCGAGAGGTAGTAAAAAATGTACAATGGGAAACATGAGACATGAGAATGGAACATGAGGAGGTAGACGGAAAATCGGCTGTTCGGATTTTTATTTATCTTTTTCTTTTTAACGGACATAACTTTTCGTCAGAGCATCGAATCTGGGCATATATTTTTTTTTTAAATCAAAGCTCTTTTGTTGTGCTGTATTGTAACGCAATTTGAAATTTATTTGTACCTCGGAAACATTTGTAGTTCTTGTTATTCCGGTATTTTGATGCATTAATTTTTTGTAATAAAACAAAACGTAAAATGACTCAAAAATATGGTTGCTGTAGTAACATTTCCCATGTTCCTCTGCATTTTCGACTATCTCTCGGCTTACAGAAGAAAGTCTGACCGGCCCGAAACCTCTGACTTTAAAAAAAATCTTTCGATTTCTGGACCCCAGAGTAATACAAATTTTTAGAAGAACTAGTCGTATACACATTACGGTTGCTCCGTGTGTGTACGTCCGCAGCGAGATCTGTGTACGGGACTCGAGTCGCAGCGCGTCTAGCTCGACTTGTTTACTCGTGTTAATTAGGCGCGAGATGAGCTGTGTATTTATAAAGCGCGCGCCGCAAAAATTTTCCGATGAATTAACGAGACAACTTGGCCGCGCGCTGTACCTATATGTATATATACATATATATATACATTGTTCGCGCTTCCTCTATATATACGTATACCCGCGCGCGAGACCCTTCATCCGAAGGTGGATTTAAGCGTATTCTCGGATTACGAGGCGCGAGAGTCTGCCCATAGGGGAATAAGGAAGACGCGCTGCGAATATATTTCAACTTGAAATACGCTAATTGATTTATTTTAGTGCGGCTGCATAGTCTGGGTATAGCGATAATTTAATCGTTGAGTTTGCGCGTTTCGATCATTGGTATTTTTGTAATTACACTTTTTTACTGCGCAGTACGAGCTGTTCCGAGTAAATATTCATTGAAACGCTTGGATCGAAAGAACCGCAGTAATACAATGCCGACTTTGATAGCCTTACATATGGGTAAGTGTCGTCGTTCGAATAATCAATGGAATGCAACCCCTTCAATTCAAAATGAAAATGGAGAAAGATGTCTATAAACAATCGAGACTCTTATCAAACCCGTGACAATGAAATAAAATCGTAGCAAACGATTTATTTAATAATTTCCATAAATAAATCCTTATATAATATTCCAGGCTTAATATACCCGTCTGCAGAACCATCCCGGCATTAAGCTTTGGCGCCATCGATTTTCCTCTCAGCTAGACTATCACCACACAGCTACAAGGATTTCGCGGAATAAGAAAGAAAATACACGTTCTTCCAAGGAAACGCGAAGCTCTCGCGGGGAGGAAAGATCAGCGCGGGGCTCGCGCATTTCCTGTGCTCCCTCGAACGGCTGCACGACGGAAATTTCCAAGCGCATGGCAGGATAAACGTCCCGGACTGATGCATGTCCAGCCGTATCGGCGCTTTCAATGGAAATTTTCGTTCTACGGCGCAGAGCGCGGTATCGGGAGATGCCGCGATTGCTGCGCATGAAATTTTCACGGAAGATCATCCTTTGTGCGGCGCGGCGTAAAAATTTTATCGCGTCGCGTCGCAGCTTCGAGATTGGATTTTTCGCGTGAGAATACATGTGTTTCTTGAGACGTGGACGTTAACTTGATCGTATATGTTTCCGCGGTTAAAGCCGATTTTCGGTTGATTATTTCGTTGTGATACACTTCAGATTTAGCAAATGCGCTTCGTAATGCGTGTCTGCTTGAAATTGATTACCGAAGAAATTCTCGTTAAACAAGCAAATTTGTCATTTTATCGCCTGTCGAGGGGTGTAATTACACCGAGTCTCATCATAAATTCCACGGACAAGCTGAAGTGACCATCGCAATTTTTTTCACGCATAATTTAGATCTTTTTTTAGCGGCGACTCGTGTACATTATGGAATTTGCAACTCTATTTACACGGGAAATTGATCTCAAGTAGTATCGCTGGTAAATTTTAAGAAAATTGCTAAATTTAAAGGTGACTATTGAAAGGATGTCTTTCCAATGAAAAATCCTGTAATTATAAAATAGAAACGAAATAAATCGTATTACTGATTATCGTTAAAAAAAAGTTTACTTCATTGAAAAAAGTGACTTTTTAAAAAATCGGTTCACTCCTTTCGCCTGTCATCCTCAACAGCAATAATATTAAACAAATTCTGCACATTTTTTTGAGAAAACACGAAATCATTCCGAAAATGACTTCTACAACAATCCACACCGTGTAACCCTTCCCCACGCACAGAAGCACTAAGTACATTAGAACACCAGGCAGTCGGCCTGGAGCCGGGAAGAAAGTAATAGCTTTGCGGCAACAATGAACAAAGCCACACGATTATCTCATCAGCCGTGACGTATATACAGCGTAACGAGTCGTCTCATTAAGCGAAGATGTATCGCGGCTCGAATTCGAGGAAATAAAAAGGAGGAGAGAGAGGGGGGGGAGAGGAGCCCAGTAGCGTAAATTTATGCTTGTCAGCTCTCTCTCTCTCCGCCGTTGAAGGCACCCGGAAATTCTCATGCGCGCACACACCAGGAAGAATATTGCGCAAGGGCAAGGTCAGAGCTCTCTCTCTCTCTCTCCCTCGAAAATTCGCGCTGCACCTGCGCCGGCTTTCCGACGATTTCACGCTGCGCGACCGCGCGTACGCGCCGCGGAATCGTTAAACCGACGAGAGCGCTCGAGTAAAAGTTATTGCGCGGGAATGTCCGAGGCGGCCGCGGCCGGAGGATTCAAAAGTGCAAGTGTAGTGCAGCAGCAGCAGCAGCGGTTGCGGCGTCGAAAGTTCGCGAATTTGAGAAATTTGACGCTTCGCGCGCTGCTGGCGCGGTTTCGGAAGTCGCGGAGGTAACTGTGTATACGTCGAGTTTCAAAAAATAAACGCACTTTTCTTTGGTCTAGAATTGGTGAAAAAAATTTTTAAGCCAGAGCTTTCGGACCAGTGGGACTTTTTTCTGTAAGTCAAAAGACGATGAAAAATTCCGAGGAACATGGAAAATGTAGAATATGAAAATTTAACATGGGGAGGCATATGGAGGAGCAAGAAAAAATTGGCTACTCGGATTTTTATTATTTTTTTTTAACGGGTATAACTTTTGATTAGAGCATCGAAACTGGGCATTTTTTTTTTAAATTAAAGTTTTTTTGTAATACTTTATTATAGTGTAATTCGAAATTTTATTGGTACCTCGCAAACATTCGTAGTTGTTATTATTCTATATTTTGACGCATGAATTTTTTGTAAAGAAAGCGTAAAATGGCTCAGAAATAATGGTTACTAGTAATTTTTCCCATGTTGCTCTGCACTTTTGACTATCTTTCGGCTCACAGAAGAAAGTCCAATCGGTCCGAAACCTCTAGCTTTAAAAAAAATTTTTCAATTTCTAGACCAAAGAAAAGTGCATTCATTTTCTGAAATTCGACATGTACTTGTGGAGCTTGGGGAGTTCGTACTGTGCAGAAACGATTTTCGTATAAATAGGATTTAGTTGGGAAATGACGAAGGCTTCTATTGCTGTTTGTGGCGAACGAGATACACATACGTACGATGGAATACATTTTATACGTGTGTATTTTTCATACACCTGTGTAGGATACAGTTCATTTTTTTTATTTAAGGAGGTATGACAGTGAATAGAACTAACGATGAAAAAATTATGAAACTGGGTGAATCATTAGGTATGCATAAAAAAAAATATTTCAAGACTTGGGGTTGGTTTTGGAACGAGTTATTAAAGATATTATTTTTTTACTTTTAACACAGCTTCTTACAGAGATTTGAGGTTTTTTACTCATATCTTAGGCTATGACAATGAGATCTCATTGAAATTTTTATAATACCAAGCAAAATATCTAAAGTTTATTTTGCTGTTTCAAATAAGTCGATTGGTCAACTATTAATTGATAAAAATTCAAAATATTGAAAAAAGTTACACTTTCTATAGTCCATTTCTAGACGATATAGTATATATCGTGTGCATAACCGCGCGAGTCAACACAAAAGTTTTGTTTTGACTTTAATAGTTGGTGCCATACCTCCTTAATTCACGATTTTATCTAAAAGCCTACTATTAAAATATCTTGATTAATATTTTATAAGGTATGCACTACGTCATCTCAATTTTAAAGACGTTCAAATGCATAACAATAGCACCTACAATTTTTTTTCGGAAAAGCATAATCGCAACTAATGCGGCCAGTAATCCAAAAAAAAGTATAGGCAATAAATTTCATAGAAGAACAGCCAAGTCCATCTTTTAACTAATGCAAGAGCCACTTACGAAAAGGGCCAAAGCGTTGCGTCTATAGATAGAGTATACTCCAGAGAAAAGAGACTTATCGTTCCATAAGCAATTTGTGGGGAGAGAGATAAAACTTATCAGGGGCTAATCGACATCGGCTCTACTATACTCAAAGGATAAAGCTCGTCTCTCGTCTTACGAATTCACCGGTCGAAGCAACGGCGGCTTAGCGACTCGCTTTCGCGATTTTATTTCATCGATCTCTATATATAGGTACGCGTGTACCTCCGTAAGCTCCGCGAAAGCGTATATAGGTACACACGCAGAGATCGAATTTCATGCGCGCCACTAATGCGTTATCCTCCTCCACACGTGGTACGGATATTTTACGACGAGATTACTCGGCTGTGCATCAGAGTACGTTATGCCTCGGGAGATATTACAGCGTATTACGGACTCAGAGCGAGCTTTGATAAGTCCGTCTCGGCCCGAGAAGTCCCACGAAGCTCATTGTGAATGATAGAATAAATTTCATTCCGCGAGTGGAGAGGACTCGTTTGGAATGAAAAACATTTGAAAAAACGAGTACCCTTGAAAGCCCAACAAATCCGCGAGAGCTCGCTTACGGAAACACAGCGAGTAGTCCGTGCAGTAATAAGCCCGCAGTGCATTAAACAAGTCCGAGGGTGATTTGGCGGCAGTTTTGAAATGGTTAGAGCCAAGCGAGTCCACCAGCTATGCACTGTATACATCACGAGAGTGGCTACTATAGACTGCGCGTATATCGGAACGAGATTCGATAACTCATCGAAGCGCGTCGGTCCGAAAAGCAGCAGCAGCAGCCAGCAGGTATATAAACGCGATGGCGGTCCAATGCAAATCCCTGACTCGCTTACGAGACAGTGGGGAGCCGTTTGCCCGAACTTTGGCAATCTCCCGAGGCCGTTAACTCCCCCGAGGACCGTAAGTTAACGAGCCTGCTCGCCTGCACTTAAAACGGCGCCGGGAAAACCAGCGGAGCCGTCGCTGCTGTACATCCCACCGGCAACTTCGACGAGTGCAGCGCCAAATCTTTGCGCGAGTGTCGCACTGAATTTCCATTCGTCTTCGACTTCGACTATTCCTACTGATCATTCAATTCGCACGACGACGTCGCTGCTCTAAAACACAAACAATAAAACAATTATACGTCTGTTAAAAATTTCGCGTACCGCACAGCGTTTATACCTCGGCGCAAGCCCGTCGAATTTGCAATACTTCGCCGAACGTATCGGCGCTCGCTCGTGCCCGGCCTTTCCAGGAAAGCCCGTAAAAGCTCGCCGAGCAAACGAGGCGCGAACATTGCCGAGCTGCGCAGTCGTACGGCCGATGTTTGCCAGCCGCAGCGCTTCGACGCCGAGCAGCTAACCGCGTAATAATTAGCGCGGTAACGAACTCTAGACACAGCGCCTACGCCGACTCGGTGGCGTAGGTGCGCGCAGGTGTGCGTATTCAAGCCACTAATTCTCTCTCTTGCCAGTGTACAACAGTATTTTACTACTGCTCCGCAGGAATGCGCTGCTGCTGCTGCTGCTGCCGAATGCCGATACAACACGTACTCGACGCACTGGCGACAAAGACGACGTCGCTGAGGACGACTCGCCGTCGTTCGTGCATAGTTTCACGGCATTAGCTTTGACCTGACACGTTTCGCGCTTTAGAAGAGCGCAATTGAGGAAGAGAGTGAGAGAGAGAGAGAGAGTGAGGTGGGGAGAAGAAGAGTTCCCTCGCGAGTGACGCTTCCGAGAAGCGGACGCGAAAACCGCAGATTGCAATTACTATTTTATCTCTTCCCTCTTGCTTCCTCTCGTGTTCCTCTCCCTGTGTCTATGGGAAAAGGTGCGCGTTCGAGTTTGTTTTTCTCTCGAAATACTGTTGTTGCTCGAGACGTCGTCGGTCGGTCGGTCGACCGATGGGAGTAACGAGCCGATTTATTTGATGGTTTTATTTTTATGAGATGGCTGAAAATAGTCTTGAGGATAAATTAGCATGGACTTTGAATGACTTACCCTATTCTCGTTATCAGCTTGCCGTGGACGTGCAGGTACGAGGTGACGAATCTTTTGTTGAGCTGAAAGTACAAATTTTTAGTTAATTCAATAAACGCTCGAATAAACGTGCAATTATCCATATACAAAAAAATACTGAGACTGATTTTGTACTAAGAATTTATACATTTTTATGTTACGTGTTTTATGTGTTTTTATGTTAACAGACAATTTTTAAGTTTATAGAAAAAACGCGTGTACTCACCTCGACACTAGTTAATTGCGCTAGATCCTCAAGTTCACTATCACCAAATCTAGACTCAGTCGAAGTGGTTGCCGATGTCGTGCGCCTCATTCGTTTTCCTCCAGGATGAATCCAAATCTCTCTTCTGAGACCACCGCCGACGAGATTAGACCCTTCCTTCTCCTTCATTCTCGCTCTTTCTTTCGACTCACGCTCCTCTTTACGCTTTCGTTCCGTAGATTCATACTGAAAACAAATTCCCAGATATTTAGATAATTATTATCCAATGTAAATATACAATAGCTACATATTGCGTGCACACAGTACAAAATAACAATGTCATCGCACGATTTTGCCTTTCAGTAAATTCATTACCCAGACCCTGAAAGTAGTACCTACCATATAATGCAATCATTTACGCCATTAAACAAAGTTTAACCCTCACATAAATTGTTGCTAAACAGATTTTATCGAGACTCAAGATCGCACGTACAGTCAATTTTATACTACAGTAATTTAAAAACTGGATGTGAATTGAATGAATTAATCCGTTAATAAAAACAATAAGTCTCATTAGACCCATTCATATTGAAATATATTTTTATTGTAAATATTAAAAATATTTTAATTCTAACCATAAATTATTTGTTTATAAAACATATCAATTAACTACAAAATTTTATATCATGTCTTATTATTCACTTTTATGATTTTTATAGCAAGCAAATCTAAACGATTGCAATCTGTTTGGTTCTATTTTCAGAGTATTCAACGTTTCACGCTATCATACGAATTAAAATAACACAATTGTACGTAATTTTTAACACTAATAACAAAATCACAAATACAAAATTTAAAAATAACTTAATTATATTATACAAATTCAATTTTTCTTAATTAATTGTAAATAAAAGAACTTGTCTGTATGCATTGAATATATTAGCTTTTTCTACAGTAAACAAACTCTAAATAGCCATTCAATTAATATGAGCTAACCACTGAACCATTACAAGCCTTAGATTTACGTAAAAAAATAAAATCTGGCAAAACTAATGAATTCGAAAGTTTGCTTGCTATGATAAGACGTGAAAATCAAATTTGCAGTGCATAAGTAGAAAATTATTTGAATAAAGTTTGAAATGAAATACTCTGAAAGTTGCAAATTATGGCAGACTAGATAAGCTTGCTAAAATATAAATAGTCTCTAGAGCCATGAAATGATTGGTGAAGAATTCACATCGAGTACTAAACTTTACTTACATAATGTAGATACTGTCAGAGAGACAAAATTAAAATATTATTAAGGATTTGATTGAAGTAAATAAACAATTAAAGTTTAATATTAATGATTGAATATTGTACGTACCTTCTTTCTATTTTCATCGAACATGGTGATTAGACTTTCACGAGCAGACGGGAAAGGATTTGAAGCCATTAAAGATCGCATGTAATAGTAAACTGCATCTAATTTTCTTCTCTGAAATTCAAAAATGAAATTTAACCAATGTGAAAATAAATATTAGTGTAATTTATTATTAAAGAAAATTATCTTACGGCATAGGTGGCTAATAAGGCTAACTGACTGTAAGGCCTTCCGTTTTTAGGATTTATTTGTTGCGCTTTCAAATACCATCTAGAAATTAAATTTTTGCTTAGCTATTTATAAACTATAATATTAACAAAAATATTTATGATTAAAATACTCACTGCCTCGACTTGCCGTAATTTACTGACTCATTGGCTAATTCTTTATACCTTGCCAAATCACCCAAAAATAATAAAATTTTTTGTGTACTAACTAACGCCAAACCCAGTACTCCAAGACCCTTTGGAGGTACTATTGACGTTAAATAATTATCAATTTTAAAATTATATGTGGTTTCCAAAACTGTCAGTAAGTTTGTAAAATACGTTGTTCCCTCATCTATTATTTTTAATAAAAGTTTTTTATATTCCTCTCGAAGATTTGTATCTTCTTTCGGAATCGGTTTTCTTAATATTTCTATAATATTGTAAAATACAATCTTCCAAAAATGTTGCTCTATATTTTCAGTCTGACAGAATTTAAGGTCAGTAGTAAGTAAATTTTGTAAATAAATTAGATGGTATTTGCGTATATTAGCTATCGCATCCCAATTTGAAATTATGCTACCTAAACTAAAATAGTACAGCAATTCTAAGTCTGCTTGGGCAATATCTAAGAGTAAACGAGGATGTTTTGCTGATCGAAAACTGAAAAATTTTAATCATTAGATAAAATCAAATTTTTTTAAGTAATAATATTTTGAAATGTAATGATTACCTTTCAGAATATGGATCATACCAAGGAGGCCTTAAACTATTAAATTGATCTGTATTGTGAGGCATAGACATATTATCTGTAAATGTACTTTGAAAATCTTGATGGGCCATTGGTTGCATGCCTGAATTAGGCTGATATATTGGAGCACTAGCGGTTTGGACGGGCACTTCATTATCTCTATTAATCCAATTAAAATAAAATTATTGAGTACTTTTTGATTCAGAATATACAGAAAGAATTTAAGATTTTAGAAGTTTTTAATAAATATACGAAAAAGCTGCATGTATTACTACAACTAAACAAAAAATTTTGAAAAACTTTAAAAACTTTTATGATTTATAATGGAAAAAAATAAGTTATAGCCAACTACATTGATAATATGAGCAAAAAATATAAATTATTACTACTAATTCGTAAGGAAAATGCAAAAATCATACTTATGTTACAAAAAAATATGAGGGTTGAGTATTCTTATTCATAAACGTAAAGTAAAGATTTTTATATAATTTACCTGTGTTGAGGACCAACTCTACTTCCTGGTGAAGTAACTATAATTGGTTTATTAGGATTATTAGGATCAAATAATGTCCTTTTCTGCTGTTGTGTTGGTTGTTGCTGTCTAGGTGGAGTGATATTAGACGTAAGCTGTGTTTGGTCTGGTAAAACCAAAACACCTGGCGGTTGAGGATTTGTGTGTATTGTTGGTGATTGCCGGTGAATCGAGCTAGGGCCAGAATTAATTGCTGACGTAGTATGCGATAAAGGAGTTCTACGGCCATCATCTGATTCACAAATAGACGTTCTACCAGTTCTCCAATTTTCTTCCATATTATGAGATGGTCTGATAAAAATTTTAATAAGATCATATAACAACATAAACGTTTCAATATTATAAAATGTTGATCATTAATTACCTGTTCCTATAGTAATCATCGGGACCACGACTACCTCCGCGGTAATTTCGATCTTTGCTGTTTTCTCGACTACGATGATTACGTCTTCTATTATCAAAGCGTTTGCTACCAGTTACAGTTGAAAGATTTCTTTGATTATTATTATAATTATCATTCTCTCTATTTTGTTGATTGTTTTGACGCTCTCTACTACTTTCTTCAATTTTATCTTTGCTCCTAAATGATCAAAAATAATTTATTAACTTTTTTGTTTATAATACGCTGATCAGTTTTTCATTAAATATCATAGCATAATTTTTGACGTACTTGTCCCTTCCAAGTCGTTTTGACTTTTTCTTTCTAGAACTTTTACGCCCACTACTTCTACCCACTATTGGCTGATTTATAGGTGCATTCGCATTATCACGCAAACTCATTACTGATGAACTTCGACTCATTTGTTCTGCTTCCAATCTTTCAGTTAACTCTACTTCTTCATACCAATCCTTAAAAAAATTTGAATTCAACATTTATTTCTGAGTAGCACTTTACAACACGACGTATTTGAACGCCCGAGTGTAGACACAGGTAGATGTAAATGCACTTTTACACCTATCTGTGAGCATAAAATTATGAATCATAAAAAACCATAATTACCAATGTTACTTCAGACTTATCATTAGGCACAGGACTACAAGGTTCACTTTTTTCAAGACTTATATTTGATATTTGTTGAGGTTTTGGTTTCTCTTGTACAGTATTTGTTTCACTTATATTATTGTTTCCTTTATGTCTGGAAGAGAAAATCAGAAATAATTATGTGTAATTTATATTAATCTGTAAAGTCATATAAAAGAAATAGCGCATTTACGTTTGATGTAAAGAACGTTGTGAATTAGGTGGGGGTAATGATTCTCGCTTATGACTATCAACGGGTGATTGACATCTATTGGTATTGGAACGATATGTTCCCGGCGATGTAGCTGGAGGTGGCATTAGTTGACTGTCAACACGACTTAGACTCTCCATACTTGTATACATAGTACTGTTACTTCCACGCCGGTCGTAAGACCTAAGATAAAGCAATTCCAATTTCAATGAAATAAAAAATTCAAATCCGTTTAATACGTATAATTTTAATTACCTATTCATGTATTCTTGGCTGGGTGTATGTGATCTTGAACTTGGAGCAGAATACTGATCGGGTGTAACAGGTCTGAAAACTGTAGGAGCTTCTGATTCTTCTGATCTTATCCTGCCTCTTCCCCTACTTCTAGTTGGAATAGTATTAAAGCTATTACTTTGAGGTGGTGCTGGACCAGTTGGAGGTAAATTCTGCATTGTTTGTGAATGTGGCATAGAACTTGGATACCGAGGTGCAGAACCCTTTAATAAGAATATTAAATATAATATAAAAATGGAAGTGAGAATAAGTCTTTATTTTTCTGATTAAAAATATGAAAAGTTAAATTACCTGAATAACAAGAGAACTACCATCCCAAGCCTCTTCTGAAGTTGTACCAATGGAACTATTAGGTAGTCCATGTTCCCGTATATATATAGCCTGCAGACGTGGTGGTAAGGATTCTAGTTTTAAACTTTTTGGCATTGTTATTTCTTTACCACCGCGTTTTCCTGAAGGTGGTTTTCCCTGAAATTTATCTTGATACCCTAAAGGTTCAACACTGCGCGTATCTCGAGCGCGGTTTGAATCGTTTGCATTCTTTGGTGGCTCAGAACCCTTCTCAAAATTAAAGATAATTTGAATAAATACTTTTAAAGAGTTTTATTAGAACTTATTTTATGTTTATTAAACTTACTTGTCTAACTTCTCGTGGATTATCTCGATTACGATTACCAATATTTCTATTAGCTGGTTGAAATGCTGCAGTGAAATGTTTTGAATGGTCGTCCCTTCGAAGTTCATCTCTTCTTGGATCATCATTTCTATTCGCTGGTTGAAATGCTGCTGAAAAACGCTTCGAGTGATCATCTCTTCTACGATCATCTCTATTTCGATCATCTCTGCTTCGATCAGCTCTTCTTTGTTCTTCTCGTCTCTGATCGCCTCTTCTTTGTTCATCTCTCCTCTGATCATCTCTCCTCTGATCATCTCTTCTTTGTTCATCTCTCCTCTGATCGTCTCTTCTTTGTTCATCTCTCCTCTGATCATCTCTCTTCAGATCATCTCTACTTCGATCATCTCTTCTTGGATCATCTCTACTTCGATCATCTCTTCTTGGATCGTCTCTTCTCTGTTCATCTCTTCTTGGATCGTCTCTTCTCTGATCATCTCTTCTTGGATCGTCTCTTCTCTGATCATCTCTTCTCTGATCTTCTCTTCGCTGATCTTCTCTTCGCTGATCTTCTCTTCGCTGATCTTCTCTTCTCTGATCTTCTCTTCTCTGGTCTTCTCTTCTCTGATCTTCTCTTCTCAGATCATCTCTTCTCTGATCATCTTTACTTCGATCATCTCTGCTTCTGTTTCTGCCATCATTATGGTTACCTCCAAAGTTAGTAGAAATATTTCTACCAAGAAAATTATCATTTCGTTGACCACGATTTGATTGAATATCCCAATCTCTACTATCTTCTGGTCTTTCTCGAGGTCTTTCTCTATCTTTTTCCCAATTATTTTGAGGTTGAGGTCTAAAAATGAAAATTTAAAAATCTAATTTATAGTAATAAAAAATTTTGTACAATGGAAAATACATTATACATTTGATCTGATAACACCGTTTTTCTGATAATAAACAGATAATTTTTAAAGTTGAAGGTAATAAGTAACATAAAACAAAATTTTCCTCACCTATTAGTTACTTCGAGTTCTGCCATGACTTCTTTTCCCTTTTTAACTACATACCGTTGTTGTTCTGGTTTTTTATTCTTTCTTCTTGAATCATTTATCGATGTATGATTATTTTTAGAAGTACTTTGTCCATGTTCATCAACATGATTCCTGCAGTTAACATGAATATCATTTAACTTTGAACTATTGCTATCAATTGAATGTAATCTGGAACTATTTTGAGATTGATTTGGACTGTTAAACTGAGTTGGCTTCAACCGATCTTGGATAGAAGACATTCTTGGTCTATCTTGAGAATTGTTCTCATGATCAAAATCCTCTGGCCTACCGGACTTCCTTAACGGTCCACTTCCTGGGCGATAGAGTGCACGAGGTGGTGCTTTGTTACCTCCACCTCGCATCGCTGTTTAATTATCTTGCTCTGATTTTAACTCAGCTGAATTATCTGAAAACCACACAACGTATTAAGCAAACTCTCAAACTCGTCGAAAGCAAAAGGAATAACGTGAAACCGAGAGTCAAGGAAAAAATATTCGTTTCAAAAAACAAATCCGCAAATACACCATCACTAATAATCGCGATTTTTTTCAAATCCAAAGACAAATCGAAGCGTCGTTACTCGACACAACGACGCGCAACGATTGTCGCGACAGCAATAACAAAAGCGCAAGATCCGGAACGCCGTTGCGAGTATTTTGGCAGTAAAAAAACATTGGGATCCCAAACGTTATCCAGCCTCTATAACGTACCCTTGACATATAATATCCAGACCCGCGAAAACAAAGGGAATTAACGTTATGTAACGCGAAACGCGCGTGGAGCGAAAAATCCGATCGATTTCTCGCTGCCGACGACGCCGATCGGCGATAACAGGTATTTTTAGCCGCGTGAAAATTCGCGTTTTTGGAAAAGTCACCTCGCACGGGCTTCCCGCGGTTCCGTCGGTGTACCCCCACGGACTTGTAGGTTAGCTTCGCTCGCGGGAGGTTAGTTTCTCGCGTTTTCGCGTGAAAGAGTCGCGGGTCCGCCGGGGCCGTTCGTACCCCGGGCGTTAATCTCGCGTTTTCGCCGGCCCGGTCGGACGGTTTCGACAATTATTGCTAGGCGCCTAATTACGGGAAAGCTTTCTTCATTCTCTACCTTGTGAAATCTCTCTCTCCCCACTTTCTGCGTCCTTTGCATAGACATTTATAAGATGGTCATCCACTGCTCGGTCGGTTGCGACGAAAAGTCCCTAGAACGTCTTTCGGCCTCGCGAAATGTCCCTATGCGCGTCTCTAGGGCCAATCGGTCGTCTGCCGTGCGGGGTGTCTTCAAAAGCTTGAAAACAGTGCAAGCGCACGTGTTTTCGATGCGGAGAGGCCTACTACTCTGTGGATTTGTGAATTTCAAGAGAAAGACAAAATGTTGATAGAACCGAAGTTGACGAATACTGCGGCGGACTTCGGTAAACCGGCCGCTAAACAGAATCCCGTGGGTGTTGTACAGTATAAATATAATATTGAGTTATGAGCTACGCGTGTCTAACCTGTTGTTTTTTTTAATCTTGTCATTCTGCAGCTTTTACAAAGATTGGGAGCTCCGCACGTCGATTCGTTCAATTACATGCTAGACCAAGGCCTTACGGATGCTATAGACAATTTACTTCCAGTGTACTTGACACTCGCCAGCGGGGATAGGATAGAATTGAGAATTGAAGATGTTAGCATTAACCATCCGACTGTTCCCAGTGGGACAATCGGTATCAAGAATCATAAAGTATATCCTACCGAGTGTCGACAAAGAGCTGCTACTTACAAGGGTAAGATCAATGCTAGAATCGGTTGGTCTATCAATGGAAGAAAGCAAGAGGCTTTGGAGAAAAGTCTGGGAGAAGTACCTATCATGGTCAAAGTAAGCTTAGTATTCCTATATTCTTGTTTGAATAATATGCATAAATTAATTAAAAAAAAATTGTTTTCTTAGTCCAATATGTGCCATTTAAACAATATGAGCCCAGCTCAACTGGTTGCTGTCAAAGAACATGAGCAGGAATGGGGTGGTTACTTTATAATCAAAGGTCATGAACGTCTCATAAGAATGTTACTGATGACCAGGAGAAATTATCCCATTTCCATTAAGAGATCTGGATGGAAACAAAGAGGAGATCAATTTAGCGATTTAGGTATTTTATTGAGAAGTGTCAGAGATGATAATACAGCAGCAGTAAGTTATTTCATTTTTTATTCGATTAAAAATAATTGTTATTATTAAAACTAGTCATTTATGTTTTTTAGAATAATTCATTGCACTTTGTAATGGATGGCTCAGCTAAACTCATGTTCACACACAGAAAAGTACTTTATTACGTGCCTTTAATTTTGATGTTGAAGTGCTTGATGAATGTTTCTGATAAGTACATCTACAATGCATTGACTGCTGGTTGTGAAGATGATGTGTACTATAAAAATTGTGTGTCAAACATGATGAGAGCTGTTCATGAAAAAGATTTACATTCTCATGAGCAGTGCAAAGCATATATTGGCAAAATGTTCAGAATAAAATTTTATGAACTTCCTATCAATGCCACAGACACAGAAGTTTGCGATTTTATAATCAAGTTAGTTCTATCAACGAATTTTATATTATCAGCTAGTTTGAATTTAAAATTATCATTATTATTTTATCCATTATCCTCAGATACTGCATAGCAATTCACCTTGATGATCCTGCAGACAAGTTCCATTTACTTTGTTTCATGACTAAAAAGCTTTTTGCATTAGCTGATAAAAAGTGTGCTGTAGAAGGTGCTGATGCTGTTATGGTTCAAGAATGTTTACTTGGCGGCCATTTGTACTTGCAAGTTATCAAAGAAAAATTGTACACATGGCTCATGGTTTTGAGAGCTGTTATTGTGAGAAGAGCAAAGCACGTGGGCAATAACTTTACATTAAACGTTCGTAAGTATTTATGAATAATCGTATTAAAATTTTTATTTTAAAAATACTGAATTTTCAAATAATGTTTGGTTTCACGATTTCAGAGGAAATGTTAAATGCACTGAAAAGTTGTGGTACTTTTGACTCACAGATGGAAAATTTCTTATCCACTGGTAATTTAAGGTCGCAAAGTGGTTTAGGACTTATGCAAAGTACAGGTTTATCTATTGTCGCCGAGAACATTAATCGAATGCGTTACATGAGTCATTTTAGAGCGATACACAGAGGTTCCTTTTTCCAAGAAATGAGAACTACTGAAGCTAGACAACTGTTACCTGATGCTTGGGGTATAGATTGCTCATAGACGTCTTTATTCATACTTGCCAATGAGTTAATATAATTTTCTATAATTCACAGGTTTCATTTGCCCTGTACATACCCCTGATGGTGCTCCTTGCGGTCTTCTCAATCACTTAACAATGAACTGTATTGTAACAAAACATCCAGATCCTAAATTAAAAAACGCCATACCAACCATTCTACTGGATTTGGGAATGTTGCCTATGTCAATTGCTGATGACTGGAAAAATTCTTACACAGTCCTTTTAGATGGGCGAGTAATAGGACTGATTGAAGACAACATTGTGGGCAGAGTCGTGGACAAACTGCGCGTTTTAAAAATCAATGAAAAAGTACCACCAACGATGGAAATAGTTTTGGTGCCCAAGAAAAGTGTGCCGTCGCAGTATCCTGGAGTTTATCTTTTCACTGGGCCGACGCGTATGATGAGGCCTGTAAAGAACTTGTCTGTAAATAAAACGGAGTTAATAGGAACATTGGAACAAGTTTATTTGAACATTTGCGTAACAGCTGAAGAAGCTTACGAAGGAGTAAGACTTTTTTCTTTTCTGGTCATTAATAATACCAAAATTTTGTTGTACCTACAACTTATTGAAAATAATATATTATTTCAGCTGACGACTCATCAAGAGCTTTCTAAAACGGCTTTCCTTAGCAATTTAGCATGCCTGATCCCTATGCCAGATTGCAATCAAAGTCCTCGAAATATGTACCAGTGTCAGATGGGTAAGCAAACAATGGGTACTCCTTGTCTTACGTGGCAACAACAAGCAGAAACAAAGTTGTACAGATTGCAAACACCATCGACGCCTCTTTTTCGGCCGGTTCATCACGATAATATTAATCTAGACGAATTCGCTATGGGCACAAACGCAATAGTCGCTGTTATTTCGTATACAGTGAGTTTGCATAAGTTGAAAACTGTATATTTATAAGATTTAAAAAAAAATTAAACAATATTTATGACTTATAATGAATATTTGCAGGGCTATGATATGGAAGATGCTATGATTATTAATAAGTCAGCTTATGAACGAGGTCTTGCTCATGGTATGATATACAAGTCAGAGTTCATTGAATTAAATGAACAACAAGACTACTTTGCTAGAGATCCAAGTAAACCTGAGTTAGCTGATAAATTGGATCATGATGGCTTACCGAATCCGGGTACAATTCTTCAAGATGGAGATCCTTATTATTGGTAAGTTTCAACTAATACAAACTTAATAAAGACAGACCAACGAATTAAATTTAGTACTATTCAATAATATTTTTAATAACGAAAAAAATGTAATGTTGAACTATGTTTGGAATATATTTTCATTACATAATACATTAATAAAATTAATTGAAAATGAATTTTTTTAGTTACTATCAAGTAGATCACAAAACTTTTAAAGTAGGAAAATATAAGGGTAAAGAAGAGGCTTTTGTTGACAATATAAAGCTTTGTGGAACTCTGCATAGTAACACCAAAGGAAAAGCCTGCATAACTTTTCGCATTTCCGTAAGTAAAATATTTTGTCTAGTTCGTTAAAAATATTTTAAATACAATTTTACATATTAACAATTCGTTTGGTTATTTATTCATTCAACTAACAATTTTCAACAGCGTAATCCGAGTGTCGGAGACAAATTTGCTTCTCGAGCAGGACAAAAAGGTATCTGTTCACAAAAATGGCCAGCAGAAGATCTACCATTCACAGAGACTGGTCTCATCCCAGATATTGTGTTCAATCCTCACGGTTTCCCCAGTCGGATGACAATTGGTATGTTTTTACACGTATATTTTAAACAATAATAATATCATTTATATGTAATTAATCTATAATAAAATCCCTCATCTTTCGTATTTTTCAGCTATGATGATTGAAGTTATGGCTGGAAAGTCGGGTGCGGTTCATGGTTTGGTACACGATGCGACTCCATTTAGGTTTTCTGAAAATGACACTGCAGTTGAGTATTTCGGAAAGCTGCTCGAGCAGGGTGGTTACAATTATTACGGGACAGAAAGAATGTATTCTGGCTTAGACGGGCGCGAAATGACGGCTGATATATTCTTTGGTGTAGTACATTACCAAAGACTGCGTCATATGGTTTCAGATAAGTGGCAGGTTGGTCGCATTTACCTTTTGTGTTGAAATAATATATACGTGAGGAAATTAAGAAAGCGAAAACTTTGCAATTATTTTAGGTGAGAAGCACAGGACCAATTGATGTTCTGACCAGGCAACCCATTAAGGGTAGGCGCAGAGGCGGTGGTGTTAGATTTGGTGAGATGGAACGTGATTCTTTAATATCACATGGATGCTCTTTCTTACTTCAAGATCGATTATTTCATTGTTCTGACAAAACAACGGTAAATCAGTTAAAAAATGTATACTACCTATGCAAGTTTAAAATATATTTTGTTAACGAATCTTATTTCTATTTTTAGACCCTAGTATGTAAGAAATGCGGAACTATGATTGGCCCTGTTATGGAACTAGCAATTAACAAAATAGGTCCTGGAGAAAGAAGAATGAGGTGTAGATTATGTGGAGATGATGGAGTACTAGGAGAAGTTGATATACCATATATTTTCAGATATCTGGTAACTCAACTAACGTCTTGTAATATTAATGTAAAAATTACCTTTGCTCAAAAATAATATTGAAAACAAAGATAGAATGTGTTTGTTCAGTGATCATTCAAAACATCTGTGATGAACTCTCAACAATTCAGCATGCTGTACTTGTATATTACACATTTATAAAATGTTCTTATTTGTTGTTTAAGAAAACTACATTTCACTGGACATGTAGTGAATAATGTAAATATGCTATTATAATACTTTTTTTATTTCTCTAATACTTTGACATAAATTTTTAATGTTCAATAACAATTCGAGTTTTCTTTATAATACATAATCACCGTATGCACTGTATGATGAGAATATTCATACAAGCGCGAGCTTGTATACACATATCTACAATTAGGTCAAAAGTATGTACACAGTTAAAGTCATTATTTTCTTGATGTTATTATATCATTGTAACGTTTAGAAACTTTTTAAAAACAAGTAATAATTCAACAACATCCCGTAACAACTACATTTATATTTTTCCAAATGAATTAAAAGAACTTTTGCCTCTGAGTAAGTGAAAATGTACGTTTAACTTTCATTTCCGTGGAATGTAAAACATTACTATTAATTATGAAAACAAATTTGATAAAAATTAATTTCATAGAATCTCTCAATTAGCAACAATAAAAAGTCACAAGCTTAAAAATCAAAATATGTACGACAGCAAAACATAGTTACTGAAATTACGAATTAATGACGAACTCTGTATATTTAAATAAGCAAGTTCAGCCATTTGAAGCACACTTTAGAAAATTAAGCTTTGGCAGGCACCTGGGTTCCAGATTTAGCTCCAGGTGCTCCGGTCGTTCCGGTCTGTTCTTTTTCCAACTGCTTTCCAAGGTATTCCCTATATTCATAAATTAACAGTTTCATTAACGATCATGTTCCATTTAAATTATAAAATAACGTTCGTTTACTTACCAATTGTGTACCATTAACTTCTGGACGGCCAAAAGTGCTTCGTACCGAACGTTAGGATCATCATGGCTCAACAACTGCATTACTCGTTGTTTGCCGCCCAATTGTTCAATAATACTGAAGTCAAATATTTTAAGATAAATACACGATTTCATTAAAAATTTTCCAAAGTATTTGTGAAAACTTACTGCTTTCCTCTGGGATAATGTCGAACGTATTCGCCAACGTCGAAACAGGCGACGCTTAATACCAGGGGGTCTTTGCTAGTCTCCAGTAAATGAACCAAAATACGAAGAAGTTCATAGTTTTTCTCGTTCAAACGACTTGAATTTTCTCGCCAGAACTTTCCAGATTTGTGCACAGGTGACCATTCAAGACGGCCAGACTTGACTTCTGTCGCGTATTCATCGAATGAACTCAAGTCTTGAACTGAGGCCTGGAGTTTGTCATTCAAAAATTCAATGTCATCTGTGATGTCTTCATCATCAAACTTCCTTTGACTTAAGATCGACAGCTGTTTCAAGACTTTGCATTGGACCATAGCAATGCAGTGTTCCTTTGCGACTTGCGAATCTTCAACTTTCTCGATTAAATTCTAAATAGTGCATATAAATAGTTAAAGTATTTTGTGCATATTAGCAAAGTTTATTACATGCATAAAACTTACTCTGAATACTGCAAGAATAATTCTCGTGACTTTTTCTTTCACAGAGTCACTCAATATGTCAGCAAGGATGGGAATGACATTAAATTTATTCATTTTTTCAGCAAGCAGAGGGTTAAAGGTAAGTACCCACAAACAGAAGATTAATTGGTATTGAACTTGGAAATTAACTCTGCCAGAAAGAACACTTAAGAGAGTAGATATGCCATCAACAGAAACGAAGGCAAAGCGATATTCGTCAATGCGAAGCATCATCTGCAGACATCTTGCCACTGACTGGATGTATTCGTTGTTCTAAATAAAAAAAAAATTATATCAGTTAGAAACATTTCCAAATATTTAAACTGGAAAAAAAAATTAAAAAATTTTTTATCCTTAATACTTTAAAAAGGTCCAATAGTAGATGCATCAACCAAATAATAACTATTAGTGCTATTTAAAAAAAAGATAATTCATGCAAGTTACGTAAGAATTTGATAATTAAAAAAAATCATGCCATATTAAAAAAAAATATCAATGAACCAATCTTCAATGAGAATATTTAATCATTTAGGTGCTTTGTAGTCATATTATTTGAAAATTAGATAAATATTTATTAAAAATCTAGTTTAGCAATGGATACTTAGTTATCAAGAAATCAACCATTAAAAATTTATGTTGAGTTGTTACGGAACCAACCGGGTTGAGCAATTCATGTAATTCATTTGTCTCTCCAGTCTCGGTGGGATTGACGTCCTGCGCTATCTCCGCATGCATGCTTCCCTCCTGAAGGGCCTCAAACTAAAAAACCCACTTGAACCATGACCAGCTATTCAAAGTACTAAGGGCTTGTTCACATTCAGTTTTTAAAACCCTTACCCAGGCAGGTAAGCAACACTTATAAGCTGCATCTTTATCAGGGGAAGTATGTGAATCTACACTTTGAGAGAAATCTATTTTGTTTGAATTGTTGTTTCAGTCAGGGAAAATGAAAATGAGTTATTGACGTATAGGTAGTAAGACACATTTTACAAAGCACCAGTTTTGATAAGACTAATATTATTAACTTAAAAAAAAATTTGCATTTAGTGAGTGATTGATTTCAGTATAATATTATACATAGAGATATTTGTAGAAATTAAAAGAAAGCCAAGAAGCATGCAAAAAAGCAGTTAATCATGGATGAAACTACTATTGGTAACTAACTAATCTAAAGGAAACAAATAATAATTAAGCAATGTCCTGAAACAAATTCTTATTAAAATTAATTCTAGCACTAAAACAGAAGACATTTCAGCTATGATATCTAATAAAAAGAAAAATCTACACCAGTCGAATATTTTGAAATTAACAAGCTTACGCTCAACTTCAGTTGATCCTTAAGCCAAGTAAGGTAGAACTGAAGATCGGTTTTCTCCATGAGATCATGACTCCAACATGCTAATTTAGCAATTATCCTGGAAGTCATATTCATGATAAACCCATCCTGTCTATTCAGAAGATTCAGGAAGGGTCCCCAGACTGATTCCCTCTTGCGTGTAGAGTGTTCGCGAAAGATCTCAACCCGACTGCGATTTTCCTATAACAAGTATTGTATTATATATATTAGACAATGGTAGTTGTCAACAAGAAAAAGACCGTCTGTAATATTAACCTGCAGCATATCATCAATCATAGTAAGGATGTACTGGATCGTTTGATCTTTGGAAACGTGTCCAAGCAGATTGAGGAAAGTTTTGGCAGCCTGTCCAGGATTCTCTTTGAGCTTAGCTTCCCTGGCAGCAGCATCGTTGGTGTCAAAGGCCACGATGAAGTCGTAATCCTCCTTTGATATCATCTGAGATCTGAATTCATCAAGAGAAATCGATGCATTAGTACTTAAACGATTCGAAACCCATGGAAATCACAGAGCCCGAGTGTACACTCACTGGTGATACGACTGCCAGTTAATGCGCTGGCTTCTAATATCGGCTGCTTGCTGCTGCAGGATACTCGTTGCAGCAAGCATATCTGCAAGAAAACAAGCGAATCGTCAAAACATTGCTTACACTCTACTCGCGAGTACTCTGCCAATTGCCTAAAAATCAATCTCCAAAGCAAGTGACAGATATCAATAGTGTGGGAGGGGCGCAGTTTGTTTTCTCGGGCTTGGCTTACCGATATTCTCGTCCGGCAAAGCCGGAATCATGTCTTTAATGCTCGCACGATCCGCCATGGTCGTGAATCTCACCACCAAGGGATGATTATTGTCGTTTCAGCTACGGTATCGCACAAAATTCTCGGGTAGTCGACGGCACGTAACTGCGGGATACTGTCGCGCTCAACTATATTCCATGTTCGATCACAAGTCAGGTCACGAGATTGGAGCAGAGTGAAGGTGGCCGGATGTCGGGTGCGCGGCAATGTTCAGTGCACTCATCAGCTGATCCTCCCCCGCGAAATTCAAATTTGACACGCCTTAGATTCTATTTATTTTTTTCGCTGAAATTGGTGGCTTGTTTTGTTATTACAGTTGGGTTTTTCTTGCGCGTGGTAATTTACGATTTTTGCTTTGTGCTTCCTGTGATTTATTTAATAAGTATTTTAAATTCGTTGTGCAGAAAATCGTTGATTCGTAGTACCTGAAAAAGAAATATAATCGATAGGCATAAAATTATAAATAAAAAAATAATTAGTTAGCCATAGGTTATTGCTGTGAAATCAATAATACAGTTCAATTAAAATCAGTTTTTTTTTTTTGTAAAAAAAAGGATCATATTGTACTTAGTAAATTTAATAAAAATTTGTCTTAGACAAACATTTTTTTAACTTTTTAATATATCTTATTTGGCCATAAGTTTCGCAGTTGTTTGAATAATTGCGTACTAAAGAGAAACGTAAATTTTCGTTGATTCCACTTATAACTTATTCTATGGTCAGTTTTTATTTTACGGCTTTTGGAGCACAAAAATCGAAATTTCAGAAAAAAAATACTTAAAAGTGATTTTGTATTTATTCGAACTTTAGGCCATAGGATTAAGTCGAGTCTCGCAAAATCTTGATTGTTTTCAAATTTTAGTCAAGTAATTATTAATACAACATTATACAGCAATTAACAAAGTAAAACTGTGCATATTTCTGCATATACAGGACTTCAGCAACTTTTAAAAGACCATCACGTGCGCCTCGCTCGACTAGCGTAGTCCTTCCGGAAACGACTGAATCGAGCATATGGCGTGTCGGACACTTCCTACTATTCTAGTCTCTTTCCAAGACCACGTCCACGATGGTGAGTAGGAGCGTAAAGTGTTGTCGCGAAATTTTTCGTTTTTCCAACGTTTGCGTCGACTTTCTTCGTTCGAAAACGTGAAATTAATGCTTTTCAATAACTGTACTGTGAAGATGAAAAATCGCTCGGCTCGGATGCCCCAGGAAAACTTCTGAAATCGACGAAAAAAGTTCTGCTGTTAGGCGTCGGCAAGCACATGTCCGACTGACAACAATACTGTGTTCTCGCTTGTAAATCGAGATTTTTTATTTCTCCGACTCGTATTGTTAACGCGATATCTTGTAGTTAATTAATTCTTTTTTTAACGATTTTTCTTTGCTGTGCTGCTGGTGATAAAACCTTCGCGATGTGAGTAACGCAAAGAGCGTTTGCGGTTCGACAACATAACCTATAAAGTGATGATCTACTACTGCCAGAATAAATCTGTGACGGCAAAATACTGATTTAATGAGTCTGATTTTGTTAGGGAGAAAGTAAAACATTATCAGGCATTAGATTTTTTGGCAAATTTTGTTAAATTTTTCTTTATTCTTCTTTCAGCCTCCCAAGAAGGACACGAAGGGGTCTTCCAAGCAACCCCAAAAAACCCAAAAGAAGAAGGAGGGAGGATCTGGTGGTAAAGCCAAGAAGAAGGTTTGTATTTGTTTACTTCACTTACTACACGTAGTTTACTATTTAGACTGATGATACTCTTCTAGCCCTGAAATCTGTGAAGGCTAAAATCTGATTTAATGAGACTGACAATATTTGTCTATTGTTAATACTTCGTATTAATATATCAACGTAATACTAATGAATGTGTATTTTTCATGCAATTGCAGAAGTGGTCCAAAGGAAAAGTTCGTGACAAGTTAAACAACCAGGTGCTGTTCGACAAGGGTACCTATGACAAACTTCTTAAAGAAGTCCCAGCTTACAAGCTGATCACACCTTCGATAGTCAGCGAAAGGCTAAAGATTCGTGGCTCTCTGGCCAGGAGGGCTCTTATTGAACTGCAACAAAAGGGTCTGATTAAGCAAGTCGTCCAACACCATGCGCAACTGATCTACACAAGGACCACTAAGGGTGATGATCCAACTGCGTAAATCACTCTTTACCTGTACATTGATTTAATAAAAAAAAATCTAAAAAAAATAATTTTTTCTCGTGTTTTGGTTTGAACTATTTAGTACCATTTTACTTTTCATAGCATTAGTTTAAAATATTTTAAAAACTACAAGTAGTGCGAAAACAGTATTTTTCTATTGATGTATATTTTTATATTCTTAAAGCATGCACTTTTTTCACAAATCAAAAAGATAAGCATACTTCATTTGTTATTTATGAAATGCAGGATATAACCAAAATGTTATGGCTGCTCTTCTTTGAATGTTTCTAACTATTGGGTGAGGGCTAATTACAGCCTGAACTAAATTTTTGTGCAGTTTAGTCTAATTTAATAACAATAGTAGTCCTAGTTTTCTCTATGAGATTTCACAAATGCTTGTTCATAAGTTTTCAAGTATTTTGTTCATAAGATTTAATTGGTTTTTGTCAAATTTTCGTCATAAGATTAAACCATTGATACAAAAATAATAAGGTCAGAAAACTGCGTAAGATTGAACTTTTGGATTGATGAGCATTATTCGTTGTTATGGCCACATTACCTACTCCTGAAAATTCTGAAGCGCAACATCCGAAAGAACAGCATGGATATGTTATTGGCAAAAAAATTGGACAGGTTAAAATTCAATTAACAAGTATCTCATTATTTGTTTATTTACAATTTTTTAATATACTTTTGAGCAGAGAAACATTTTTAATAGAATACCAATTCTTATTTTTAATTATGAATTTGTATAATAAATAGGGCACACATGCAACTGTTCACTTAGCAGATTTCATTGATAAAAATACTGGAAAAAAAGTAAAATTAGCATGCAAAATTTTCAACAGAAAAAAAGCTCCAGCAAATTTTCTAAACACCTTTTTTGTACGTGAACTTCAAATTCACACAAAATTAGAAAATCCTCATATCATTCAGGTAACTTTATTTTCTTTTCAAAAAATTTGATCATTTATTTTATTAAAATACTCTGGAAATATTATTTATCCCAGGTGCACAGTATTCTTAGTAGAGGACCAAGAGTTTTTATTTTCATGCGTTATGCTGAAAATGGTGATCTATTAGAATTTATTCGCCAAACAGGACCTGTACCAGAAAATCAAGCTAAATTATGGTTTAGACAAATAACATCTGGTCTAAATTATCTTCACAAAATGAATATAGCACATAGAGATCTAAAGTGTGAAAATATCCTTTTATCAAAAAAATTTCATGTGAAACTTGCTGACTTTGGCTTTGCTAGATACTGTGTGAATCAAGATGGTCGAAGAATACTTAGTCACACGTACTGTGGCTCAGCTGCTTATGCTGCACCAGAAATCGTTGCCAATATCCCCTACAATCCTAAACTAGCTGATGTTTGGTCTCTTGGCGTTATTCTTTTCATAATGTTAAATGCTGCTATGCCCTTCGAAGAACTGGAGCATTTACACAAACTTCTTAAAGATCAAATGAATAAAAACTGGTCATTTCGACCAAAAATTCAGGATACTGTATCTGCTCAAGCTAAACAAATTGTCGACGAGATACTTGAACCAGACATAAAATTAAGATTGAATGTGGATAAAATATTGTCACATGAATGGCTTCGTCCAAAAAAACGCAATAGCAGTTTTGGAAAGCAAACCCAATCCTCGCCATCTAGTCACTCTCAAGTAATCAAAAAACAAAAGATTGGCTTTTAAACTAATCCTTTTATTTTTAGATAAATAAACTGATAATTGTATAACTAATAGGATATTGGCGCTGGAGCTGTAAGTTTAAAGACATGCTCGGGAACAGAAGCAAAAACTCAACCATTATCTATGAAATTTGGACTAAAATCATTCAAACACAGCAGCAGTGCTCAAACTCCAAAAAACAATCAAAGAAACAGTGCAAACCAATAAAAACGCTTCCTTACCATTAAAGTAAATACTGCGATGCATTCTTTGCATTGCGAAATTTCTATGTACTCCAGCAAATGCCATTTTTGAAATAACAAAACTTGAATATTAATAATATTTATGAGTTTATTTATTGTACAACTATACTCTAAATTAATGTACAAAACTATAATTTTTGGTTACATGTATAGGTACATGAATAATGATAACGTACTATGATATCGCGTACATATATATGATTTATGTATAACAATATAAGTATACATATAGTTTTTATTTTTTTTCATACGTAACATATAGTTTACATTAAAATTATAACAATAATTTACACGATTCTCGCATATGATTCGCTCTACAAGTAATTGGCAGTCAGAGTCGCTCAACATAGCACCGTCCAAGAAATTCGACAACAAAATATATTTTGAACAGAGTGAAATCGACTACCATGCTCAAGCGAATTGCTGCTAATATATTTAATTATACTTTATCTATGATACGATAAAACGAGCGTCAGATTATTAAAATTACAGGGTATATAGAAAGCAACAAAATTAGATTAAAAATCATTCTATAGGAAGGTCACGTCTACGGACATTAATTAATGCGTCTTTGAAAATCCGTCGTTATAAAAATCTTGGAGAAGAAAATTGCTAATTGCCGTTCGCCAAAAAAAAGGAAACGTAAAAAAATGTCGTTTACAAATTTCTGTGCGTGATTGAACTTGTTTACTTCTTCATTCTCTTTCCCTCTATTAGGCACTTTGGGTGTTTAGAAAGAATCTAAGAAACCGTAGTCCTTTCTAATTCCTCTGTCTTCACCGTTGTAAAAAAATAAAATCATTCATTATGAATGTTAATACGGTAAAAGTGTACATTACATTATAAAGTGCGATAAAACGATCTATGTATTTACAATAAAAATCTATATAGGCGCTCATTATCAGCGTTGTTGTAAAGTCCACGTTTTTTCTTTAAAAACTTCGATCTCGGAGCATTGAGAATGTCGAACTGTCTGCGTCGGGCTTAATCCCAGCCCCCGGTGAGCTTGTGGAACATTTCTTCGTTTAACGTCTGATTGGCCTCTTTCGAGCGCATCGACAGGAAGATGTATCCACCGATAAATTCGTGTAATACTTTGCAGTCGGCCGACTGGCACTCGAAGATTATGTTCTCCTCCTCGAACTGCACCATCATGTGCTTGACCTCCCAGTTGACGTTCCATGCCTGCAAGTACACACCCAAGCGTTGAAAAGTGAATGCGCGGCAAATTTACCGACAAGCTCATTCGGCGAACAACGTACCTTCATCGTGTTATATCTCCAAGTCTTAATGTGATCCCCGCTGTGCAGGTCCATTCGCATGAGACGGTTGCTCGCGATGCCCAGTAGCTCGTCCTTGCTCTTTCCGGTGAATCTCACGACGAACAGAGAAATGCCGTACTCCGGCAGTGACTGCCAGGCCTTGATGTAGTTGAGCTTGGCCTCGATCAGAGGCAGATCCTTGACGTTGGCGTGAGCCTCGAGGATCCTCTGAATCAACTGCGAAGCCGATCGATGGACAATAAGCAATCAATGCGCATCAACAGACCTATGTCCAATAATCTTATCGAAAACTTGACTAACCTTGCCCTTGAACTTCTTTGCGAATCTCGGCGCGACGTAGTCCTCGGGGACGATGTCGCCGAGGGAGTTCGGATTGATGGCCGGCGCTGGGGCGGGCCTCTGAAGCTGCAGGAAGGCGATGATGCCGTTGACCTCGCTCTCGTAGGAGGCGTCCGCCAGGGTACGGCCCTTGGCCGCGAGTCTACACGCCGCCATCCACTTGGCGTATTGCTGCTCCTGCAGAGAGTACCGGCCAACGTAACGGTTACCACAGGCACACAGGACAATTAAATCGGTGGCTTACAGGAAGAACCACTTAAGTGACATTTTCGTGTTTTCGAGAAAAAGCGATTTCAATGTTTGGAGTAATACGTAAGATCGAAATGTCAGAGAAAAGATCTAAGTATTGGCTCATTTGATAAGGGATCTGATGCGGATACAACCGTAGTATTACATTTGTAAATAGTTTATTTCTCGACGCGCAAACTAACCAAATTACTCGAGTTAAGTGGTTCTGCGGGAACTTTGCAGATAAGTGGTTATGCAGTCACTTTCTTTGAGGGCTCGTAACTAATGCAATTTTTAAAGTTATATTTTTAAAGTTTAACTCATGTCCTTTCCAATGGTGTAATTAAAATTTTTGAAAATTGTTATTAACTATAAGAAAAAACGGTTTAAAGGAAAAAAGCATGGTTTTTCCATAATTTTTTTTTTAATTCGAGATTTCAAGAACGTTTTCATTTGCAATGTATCTGGAACCCCTCTAACCAATGGAATAAATGTCCAAACCTAAAAGATACGTGATTTGGGGGTTGATTTTGAACCTCGGTGTAGACAAACTGGCGCATATTATAATTGAAAATTTTTTACGAAGACTTTTACGAATTTTTTATTCAGAAACCACGCACTTTTGGAAAAAATTTTCAAGAGTAATAAGTTCTTAGAATCAGCTAAGGAATACGTATGAATTTTACCAGAGCGATTCCAGTAATTTTTTTTGTTTTTGCAAATTGACAATTTTTGAAAAATTAAAAAAAACCGACGAATATATCGGTATAGGTACTTAGATATATATTATACAGCTTTAATGTACTCCACACGGTGTATCTCGCACAAAAATAAAAAAAACGAGTGCACTTAAGTGATTCTACAGTAACATTTTTACGAGAGACGCAGTTAAGTGATTATGCAATCGGATGGCATTTAAAATATTTGTGCATTTCGGAAATCCTGCTATTGTACAATGAGAAAGGGTACTAAGAGCACCTCGAATTCGACATAAAAAAATTTTTCGCAAAACGTCACTTAAGTGGTTCTTCCTGCAAGCCACTGAAATATTTAAAAAAAAATTTTTTATAAAAGCACGTACGTTGTCGCATCGAATCCACATCTCGGTCATGCCCTCGGCGCTGGGCACCTCGAGCCTGATGCCGTATCTCGCCTGGCTGAGATGGACGTCGGGCGTGACCTCGCAGCCCCTCAGGTTGACGACGTGGGCCGGGCCGTCGGAGCCGTTGGCGTCCTCGCGGCTCTTGTAGAGCCTGAGCTGGAGATCGCGGCAGGTGAACCAGTAGCGCTTGAACGCCTTGAGGGTGAAGCGCTTGGGCTTGAAGAAGCGCAGGTAGTCGCAGAGCTCCGGCACCTGGGTGATGTCGCTCGGGCCGTTGCTGATGCTGCTGCCCTCGAGGCTCACCTGGAGATCCGTGAGGGCGGCGTCGATGTCGTCCTCGGCCGGCGAGCTCGAGTTGTTGGCGCTGCCGTTGCTCTCGTTGAAGCTCTTCTGGGGCACTCCGGCTTGGAGGTTCACCTGCACCTGAGGAGAAGGAAGAAGAGGAGCGTAATGAGAAAAAGCGCGAGTGCAGTCGGTTCTGCGCGTAAAGACAAAGGAAAGCACCGGCTCTCTCCGGTAGATTGGCCCGTTAAACCGAGCCAAGGCTCTCTTTTACTGCTTCGCTCGTATATACACGCGCCGAGTTGTAAATTTAACGATACACAGAATGTAATGTATACGTCGAATTCTTCTAAAAAAAAATGCGCTTTTCGGGGGTTCAGAAATTGAAAAAGTTTCACCGGTCAGACTTTCTTCTGTGTGAGCCGAAAGGTGGTGAGAGGTGTCGAGAGAAACATGAGAAAAGTTACTGACAACATATTCCTAGCCATTTTACGTTTATTTAAAAAAAAAAAATGAATGCGTCAAAATACTCGAGGCACAAATAAAATTTGAAATTACACTACAATAAAGTACGACAAATAAGAACTTTGATTTTTAAAAAATGTGCCCAGATTCGATGCTGCGATCAAAAGTTGTGTTCGTTTAAAACCAAAATAAATAATAAATGAATAAAAATTCGAAAAGCCTATTTTCATTTTTTCCCCATATTAAATTCTCGTATTCCTCTGCACTTTTGACTATATCTGCCTGCTCACAGAAGTAAGTCCGTTTTCTGTACCCCCAAAAAGTGCATTTACTTTCTTTTTCAACCGAATCGGTCGTGCACGCATACCTGGAGCGCGGCGAACATGAGCATCTCCTCCTCGGTGCAGTCGATCTCCTCGGCGAGTAGCTGCCACTTGGCCTGCTCGTAAATCATGTTGATGCGGACGGCGTCGGTCTTGGGGTTGAGGTCGTAGAACGAGTAGAACTTGAATCTCAGCCTGAGCGTGTCGTACTCGCGTATCTGCTGCTCCATTATGGAGAGGGAGGAGTCGAGCCAGGCGACGTTCATGCGGGCCTTCTCGACGAGGCTGCGCGGCCGGAGGATCCTGGCGCGGACGTCGGGCGGCGCGGCCGCCGGGCTCTGGACGAGGAGCTCGGCGAGGCCGCCGTTCAGCGCCTCGAGGCTCATCGTGCTGTTGTTGGCGTTGAACGAGCCCGTGCTGCCGAAGCCGAGGGTGTTGTTGTTGCGCTTCCAGGTGCCGGTGTGCTGTTGCGGAATAATTGAATTCGCGTTTAATTGTTTGCGCTTTGTGTAGCTGATCGCTATTCTGCTTTGTGGGTATATGTCGTATAAGCGAGGAGGATTCGATTGGCGATTGAAATTGAATTATTCAACTCCAGGACGGGAATGATCTTGTCTATACAGAAATCTAATAGAAGCCTAATAATTTCTATAATCAATTAATTGTAAAGCTTGAATTTCGGATACTGGAAAATAGTTAGTAATTGCTTGTAGCTTTTATTAGTTTTTATTATGTCTTCAGTATTCAACAATTGCAAACTTTTGAAAAAGTTAATAACTACTAATAAGCTTTCACAATAGTTATAATAATAATTTTGAGATATTGTTAATTTTTCTAAGCTTTTATTATGATTTCGACATTCAACAATCTAATAATTTCTAATGATTTTTTGTACATTTTCAACAAAATCTACAGTTTATAAACTTTTACGAAAATCTAACAAGTTTTATTATCAATGATGTTTTGTTTATAACTTTTATGTGCATGAATTTATTTGCTTCTGGGACGAAATACATTCTTATAAAAATGGAAATATTGTTTAATGCATCGTTGTATCTCGCGTAAAAATAATTTAACTGCCAAAAGAAAAAGCGTAAAGGTAAATCTCTCGGTCTTAAAGTGTCGCTCTACTCCCTATAACAAACGTATGTGACAAACTGCACACATTCGAATAATTAACGCGTCAGACGTATAAAATCAGCTCTAAGTGACAAGCGAACGTGTGAAATCACCTCTTTTCCGACTCATAAAATTTTTACGGCTCCGCTATACCTGTATAATGTATACACACGCGTTTTGACAAGCCCCGGATCAGCATCGGGACAGACGGACTCACCGTAACGGGCGAACCGATGGGCGTGCTGTGATTATTCCTCTGGTTGTTGGGCGTGACGGGGGCGCACATGAACGCGTGGTTCGACTGGTCGAGGCTGCCGGTCGATCCTTGGGGGCTCTGCGTCGCCGCGATGAACGTGTTCGTGTCCGCGGCCGCGTGGAAGCCGTTCTTCTGGTTCTCGATTTTCTTCTTGGCCGGCATGTCCTTCAGGTTGTATTTCAGGTGGTTCGGCTCCAGTGGCTTGCAGAACGACAGCTCCTCGGGGTGTCGGATACCTTTTGGGGGGGGAGCAGAACGAGGGAGAACGTTGAGTTGCGGTTCAAAATGGATTTCTTGATTATAATTGAAGTTTGAAGCTTCGAATTGATGAAAAAGCGTTGTTTCTTTGAAACATACTTTTATAGTGTCTTAGCATTATTATAAATAAATGAACTGTGCTAAATAAACTATCATGAAGGAAGGTTTTTTTTTATCAAAACCCATTGCTTGATTAATATTTTATTTTATAACCGTACTCTCTAAATCTAAAACAGCGAAAAAATTACTATTTCTCATAGTTAAATAACGTTAACCACCCAAACAGTGAAATTTTTTACTATTTATACGCAGTACAATTCAAAAATATCATTTTACAAATTAGTGAATATTCACTAATTAATACGGTGCATTGTTGTAAAAATTATAATTCGCTATAGTGCGTAGTAAATAGTCACTGTTTATGAAATGAGTTATCATTTTGCTCACTTCAATGCACTTACTATCGAATTAGTAAATATTTACTAATTCAAAGAGTAGAAAGCACTTGCTTTTATATGTCACGGCAACACTGATTATCCAGTACATAATCACTTTAGCAAAAGGTGAACTTGAAAAATTATGAAAATCGACTATTTTTGTACTATTAAGAGTAGTGAAATTTTCGGTACTTATACATTTTTAACATCCGCAAGAAATTCACTGTTCAAGTGAAAAATTCACCACCCAGAAAAAGTGAAATTTTATGGACTTAATCGTTTTGCAACATGAGAAAAATGTACTATTTAATTAGCTAACAATAAATTTGTTGAATAAGCGAAAATTTATGTCCCCTTTAGCCTCCTGTTACCAGGGCCACACATTATTTTGAGTTATATATTTGCAACATTAGTGTATTTTCACTATTTCAGCTAATATATAATTGCTACCCAAATATTATTTTTATTCACTATTTCTAATGTTCATATTTACTATTTTAGGTAGTCCTTCTACACTTTTTCAATTGGTTCATTTTTTGAACCTGTTCAAACTATGTGATTATTCACTAGTTCTCAATTGTATCATTATAACTTTTTCAAATTGTTAATGTGGACTAAAAAAACGATGAATTTTCACTGTCTTAGATTTAGAGAGTAACAAAATCAAAATAAATGTTTATTCGCAATGACATTTATAACTTCAAAATTATTCAACAATCAGTGAGTCAACAAATCGTTAAAAATTTGTCGATCAAGGATCCAACCATAAATTTACCGTTATATTCCCGCTTCAATTTTTTTTTCCACTTCGTTATTAATCAATCGCAACTATCGCCGTTTCCGCATAACAGTCAACCTACTTGTCTTCGTCGTCCGCGCCACAATTCAACGGAATCCTTCGACTTATCGCACAACGAAGAGGAGAGAAAGGGAGAAGCATCGTCACTGCGGCGGCGTTGCAATTATAAAAGAAGAAAAGATGTAAAATATCACCGGTTCACCCGTTGACTTTACTTACTTTTACTTCCCGGGGGGGGGGGGGGAGGGGAGGGAGACGACGCGATAAGCTCGTGCGCTCGTTTTATCCCGTATAGAGCAAGCTTGTGTGTATATATATACAGTGACGACGTGACCTTCGCGTGACTCGACTAGATTTTTCATTCGCACGTATGACGGGAGAGAGAGAGACGCGCAATAATTACTCGCTCAAAGCTCGCCGCCGTAATAAATTCCGTCTGTGTGTAGTCTGATATGCACATTTGCACACGTGTGAATTATATACGAGTTTGTATGTATAAGCTGGATTGGATCCGCTCTTGCGATAATTAAAAATTCTTATTTAGCACGGTTCGGATTTTAGCTTCGATCTTATCGTTTGATTGAACTGTATTGTTGCGTGGATTCTTTTTTTTTACAAAAGTGAATCTTTGAATGTGAGAGCATTGTCATTTGAGCGTTATTGAATGCTTTTATTTGTTCGTGACGGTGTTCTCAGAATTGTTTGGGTGAAAAAACTTTTTTAAAGGATCTCCACGCTTATTACAATGCTGTTAACTATAGCGATATTGCTTCAATCACAATAATTCTTTGAATTATGCTGTAATAACGAAAAAAAATCTCTCAATGCAATTAATACAATTTTTGTTTGTTTATATTGAAGTAATCAGCAAATGTATTATTTGCACATAATATAATATATACTTGAGTGAACTGTTTTTGGAGACCAGACCATGGACTGAATATGTTCGTTTTGTCTGGATGGGCCTTATTCAATAAGTACGAGAATACGTCACAATGAAGTACTTGACGAGTGCTTGAAAATACAAAGAGAAATTGTACCAATTGCTTTGACACGGAAAAGATTCTGTAGTGAAGCTTATTTAGAAAACAATTGTTTTGCGTTTTATTTTTCCCCTGAACGATTCGATTAATTAATTATCAATCTAAAGCTAAAACAATACTAATGTTTAATGAACAAATGATATATTGAACAATAATATTTAAAATTTTGTGATTAATGCAAATGCGCATTCATAGCTCTACTACACACACAAACATACAATTATTTTTGTAAAATGAAATCATGTGAGTAGTTTCAAAGGAGGCAATTAGATAAATAAATGAAAATCATAATGTATTGACAAGCTCTCTCAAAATAAACTAATTAGAAGCGCGTATAAAAAATTCTCTTATATACGTATAGACAACAACAGCTTCAAAAGAAAACGCAAAAATCTATCCGAAAATCTGCAAACGCACGCCAATCAACTATTGTTAAACGAGCCTCTCGCGCGCACAATATAGACACTCGCATTAATCAGTGCCAGGAAGAAATGAGCATCATTGATAGTGGAATAAGTTCGATAACTCCTTATCGCCGCATAATAACAAGCCCGTCTCCTCTTTTGCGCGTTGAATTTAATATGCACTCACGCGCGAACAACAGCTGCTGCTCTCATCGGCGTGAATCAGCCGCCGACAAGCGCATATATAAAAGTACGTTATATGTATACACTGCCCGCACTCCGCAAACTCATTCCCCAGAAAAATACCGTTTTCGCAGCCGATTATACAAATCCGAAGAAAACAAAAAACAAGAACTCAGCGAACTTACCGAGCTCCTTGCAGAGGTTGATAACGGCGTTGAAGGTCTTCACGGAAAAGTCGACCCGGCAGTCGAGGTAGCGCATGTTGGGCAGTTGGACCCTCAGCGTCTTGTGCATCGGCGTGAAGTGGAGAATGGCGTCAGCTGCGACGCCGTACTGGTCGAGGGTCGATCTCGTCCTGGTGAGCCAGTGGTTCCTCGCCGGCCACCACAGCGCGTGGTCCGACCAGTCCATCGCTATGTCTGCAAATTAACGGATCGTTCGGTGAGATCGATGGTCGATTTTCTCTCGGGGGTATTATTATATTTTGAAATCCCATCTCTTTTCCAGTGGGGATGTGTATACGGCTCTGCGGCTGCATAAGGTATATAATACGAGAATAAAAGCTTATGGGCGTCGTCGACTGCAGCGAGCGGACACAATAGGCCGCAGAGAGACCGGCTTTGTTCTCCGGTCTTGCGCCTCTTCTTCGCTCGGTCTCTATTATCGGCTATATCTCGTTTTCTCTCTAATACGGAGAAAAAGCGAGTTTTCGCCGCCGCACGCGTGCCTTGTCGCGAGCGCGCGCGCGGTATATAAATCAAGATTATTCGACGTTGAGAAGAAAAGGAATGCGACGTTCGCGTCAACGCGCGACGGGGGGAAATCGCGCTTCGTTACGTACCCGATAATACTCGCGTCGGGGTATTTTAAAGTCGCGACCCTGCGGTGGAAACTTCTCGATAAATTAGCTAATTTATAACGAAATCAGCTAATTTATCGTTAAGTTTCTAACAATATATTTATAACGTAATATGAATTAGCTAAGTTATAACGAAATTATAGCTAATTTATCGTTAAGTTTCTAATTTAATAATATATATAACGTAATATAAATTAGCTAAGTTATAACGAAATTATAGCTAACTTATCGTTAAGTTTCTAATCTAATAATATATATGCAACGTAATTTAAATTAGCTAATTTATCGTTAAGCTTCTACCAGGGGAGTGAGAGAGTGATATCGTGGCTTCAAAACAAAAGTTAAAAAAAAAACTCGGTTCATTTCGGCCGTATATGTAAAAGCGAGTACGACGAGCCCACGTGAAAGGTCCTCGTCATCATTCGCTATTATTCACAACACACCACATGCAACCCTGCGTTTTCACATTTCGAGAACGAAAGAGAGATGGATCGATTTTTATCTTTTTTTTTTCGCTCATATATACCGTATACTATACATATACACATAGCTTTTTCCCGTGTCCCCGCGTTCAAGTTCGATGCATAGCGGTAGACATCCGGTACACGTGTGGCGTGTGTCGGCGCACGCCTATACACACAGAGATTCGGCGCGCATCTGTTCCTCGTCGTCCTCCCGCTATGCCGTGCTGCAGACGAGATAAACGAGCCGCTACTGGTCGGCGCAAATTGCTCGACTCTCTCTCGCTCTCTCTCTGGGCTATTTTAATGGCTTTCGGGCGATGCACGTACGAGTGTGCTTGTACTGTAGTGCGTATACATATATATATTTTCTGCGGGTGTTGAAAATATATTGGAATAATTGGAGTTTCGATGCGCTTGTTCGAGTGCGCTTTAATTTACATGCTTTTTTTATACTGTAAAATTTGGAATCGAGTGAGTTTCAGCGGAATTTCAGACGATAGTAATGAATATCAATGTAGATGGCCAATGCAATTGATGCGCAGTCGATTTTGATGCGAATCCTTATTAATTATTCGTATTTTTCTCGTACTTCTGAATTAATTATTGAAAATTACGAGAAATCGGAGCGCTGAGTACTCTTGTGTGTGTAATGAAAAGGAATATTTAATCGGACCGAATGACAACGGAAATTAATTTTAATACATTTATTTAGCCTGTCAATGCATTTCCTTCATATTCTCTACGTTTATATAATGATAAAATTTTTGTATTTAAATTGATTTTTGTAGTTTCGTATTTTTTATTTTAGATTTAAAAACTCCACGTTTTACTATAGTATTTACGAAAAATACCGCATCGAGTCAAGTTAAATATGTCACAATTGAGAATAACGATCAAGAAGTCTTATTTTTGAAATGACTTCACAGCAGCAGGCTATATGCAGTCAGCTAAAAGATTCCAACAGCTTCGCGCACACGAGTATATACACCACGCTACTATTCGCACGCTTTTGTCTTGAGAAAATGAAAGGAAATTATTCCAAGTCGTCGAAATAACAGGCATTCTTGACGCTCAACTGGAGCTCCTTCGCCTTCGCCAAATTTAAGGGTCAATTCTCCGCGTAAAGCGATTTTAATGAAAGGCGCAGAGCTCTTCCCTCGAAGAGGCGCACTTAATTCATTGTCTCTCCCTCTCGAGCGATCCGCGTCCCCGAAAGAAAGCTAAGCTTACGTTATATAAACGAAATCGCAAAGGCAAAAAGAAGACAGAAGCGTCGATAAAGCCAAGTCGAGAAAAAATGAAAAAAAAAAAAAAAATTATTCGATACCCGCAGTCGAACAATAACCAAGTTCTCGCATCCCTCCGCGATGCAATTCCGACGCGAAGCAGAGCATCGGCGACGAGGAAGCCAGCACAGCGTGTATAATGCACACGAGCGGAGAGAATCTGCTCGAGACACTTTGTTGAGTTTGTAGAGCGTGAGCGGAGACTCTGCAGAAGCCAAGCCAGCAGCAGCCCCTTGAGCCTCGAGTCTTCGCTTCTCTCCGCTGCTGCAGGCCCGCCGACGACGACGTCGACGCTTTCAAGGGTTTCCTATATACACACACGTATGTGAGTACTGTATACACTATGATGCAGTATGCAATATAGCGCTACAATATACAGATATACAGATTGTATACGCATACGCGGGCGCAGCTTATAATTCCCGCGTATGTACGGAGAGTATGCGCGCGACGTATTCTTCTTCTCGGAAAGTGCAGTCACCGCCAACCGGAAGTAGTATCGAAAGTGAAATTCAATTATGTTCGAGAGAGCGAGCATGGAAGTAGGTAAGGGAGAGAGAGAGAGAGAGAAGAGGAGGAATACGCTGTTTAGCAATGCGCCTTTGTTTCGAGCTTCGGCCTCCCTTTACTCGAGCGAGCGCTGCAGCGAGAGAGAGAGAGTCTTTCGACGACGATATTCGAGTCTCGTAAGATCTTTTAGCTTCTTCTTTCCATACGTATACGCCGCGTAAGTTGAATGAACTTCCGCGAGCGAGCCGAGTGGAAGGAAGAAAGCTTCTTTTCTTTAATTTCACTACTATAGCTGCTGCGGCGCTTGTTTGCTAGACGAGAGATAGAGAGAGAAGGAGAGAGAGAGCTTCTATTGAAAGAAACGATTGTTATAAGCCGTTGACTTTCGTCTCTTTTCTGTCGCACAACAATGAAGATGAATTTCAAGATCTGACTACTGGCCACTTCGTACTATGCGAGTCCGTACTATGTGCAATAAAAATATAATAGGAGGACTATACAATTTTTGATTTTATTTCAAAGGACTTAGCCATACAATTACTACTATACATTCAAGTTTATAATAACACAGTTTAATAAAGGTAAGAAGTAATTTTTTTTTTAATAGCGACTGTTAATTATTTTATATGATTAATACTACGCGGGGTAAGATGCCTCCCTTAGGCGATTCTTCAAAAGAAGAAGAAAATTTTGAAGACATAATGTTCTTGTTGTGAAATAAGCTAATTACAGCGCAGAAAAGGGCTAAAGCATAATTTGGTGTAATGTGGAAAGTGCAAAAAATGAAGAATGTTGCAAAAGTGGCGTTTGTCCTGTATGCGAAATTTAAAAATTGCAAGTTTTTTTTATAATAATTACTATATAATATAAAGTATTTATTATTGTGTATAAAATATTGCGAAATCATAGTTTTGCATAAATTAATGTACACAATGAGTATGTGGCATTTTACCCGCAGGTATGGGGAAGACGCCAGTCTTGCTTCATTATCTTAAAATATCATGTATTCATAATTAAATAAAGTTTGTTGAAAAATGTTGTATGCATTACGTAGATATTTGTATGCTACTTAAAATCAAATAGTCAAAGTTATGATATTTAAATTTTATATTAATTTTTCTCTTACGCGCGGCAACTTCCCCCGACTTACCCCACGTTTTTTTTTCTCTCGATTTAAAGTGAAAAAGTTGCGTTAATGTATACACAACTGCGCGCGAGGCAAAGCCAGCTGTTACGTAGAAAAAAAAGCTTACGAAAAACACCGGAAAACCGTACGTAGAGAAACAATCGTTATCTCAAAAGTGTAAGCTGCGCAGACAAGACCGCAGCTGATAAAAGTATACAGCATATAGAAGCCACCGCCACCTGTCCATTAGAGCCTCCAAAAGCAATCCGAAACTCCACAATTAAAACCCAAGAAACTAGCCCTGCTTAGCTCAGATAAACCCCGAAAACAATGCCGCGCGCATTAAATCGGCTCTATACACACACAGCAGAAAGGTGCGAGAAGCCGAGCGAAAGCCGACAGCTGAGAGCTTCGGTCGTGCGGTCAATTTGACGATTCGGCTCGCGCGTGATGTGCGCACCCTCTCCCTCTCGACTCGCACAGCCGGCTATATACACACACACACGTACACGGTATCTCCAGCCGCCATTTATCGCGACCATTAGCTTCGACACATGGCGAGTTTCCTCCGCAGTGTATACCAGATACCTATATACCGTGTGTATACATATATCGTATTCGCCGAGAGGAGCGAGAGCTGGCCAGAGGCTCGTTGGTTTCATTGAGTTATTAGGCCGGCTATTGACTGCTCGGACAGCTGCCGGGAGGGGGCGAGGGTGAGCCGCGCGCGAACAAGGAAGTCTCGGATTTTTCGGGAAAGCCGGGGGTACTTGTAATGCCGACGCCGCATGTATATCCTTCCGATATTCTCCGGCGAGACGGGGCATTAATGGCCGGCTTTTCTTCGCCTTTGTAGCCGTGTATTATGCGTATAACCCCTCGATGAAAATATCCTTATTGTCGAAAGCCAAGCTCTGAGAAATTCTATATCACGTACGAGAACGATATATACATAATACAATATATACGTATATACGTATCGATTGTCGAGTGTCATGCGTTCGTCCCGATGACTTTCGACGCTCTTATGCGTTTTGATGGAAAAATCGAGCTTATAAGCCGCGCTGCACCCCTTTTTCTCCCTTTCTCTCTCTCTCTCTTTATCTCATCAGTTATTCGGCTTAGTAAACCAGTTCTGCGTCCCTCCCCTTCGCGCGCGCACAATCGAGCGCATTGTGCGGCCCATTAATCAATCCGCCCCGGTGTAAGAAAAAAAGGGCCTATTTATTCCAGAACGACGTGGACTGAATTTTATAGCCCGCGCACAAATCATACTCTCCTTTTCACTTACGATTCGCGCCCCCCTCCCCCCCCCCCCCGCGCACAATGCACTATGCGGACAGTGCCATTTTCTTCCCCCCCTAATTCGCGTAACATTTGGCTCGTGCGATTCTGGGACGCTGTGTCTCATATATGTACATTGCGCATATATATCGCATGTGTATAACCTGTATCCAACCCCCGCGAGCGCAGAGTGCTATACACAGTGGCGGCGTACATATATTATATTAGCAGACGGAAACGGCACATACGTTTCTTCGCCCACGACAGTCATCTTCCTGCGACGACACTGTGTATAGTATATATATATATAACTGCAGCGCGTGCCACACAATACCCTCGCGCGCGTATACGTGTCGTTTGTATTTTTTTCCGCTTTCTCTCTCTCTCTCTCTCTCTCTCTCTCTTTCTCTCTCGCCGGAAATTTTATTGTTTCTCGCCGATACAATGGGATGCTGGTCTAATTGTGTGTATACGGCGGGATTCGCCGTCGTCGACGCCGAGGTGGGCGAACGTTACGTTCGCGCGCGCGCGAAAAAAGCGCCGGCGGCCGTTTAACAATCAATTTCCTCGACGCGCGCCGAGAGAGCGCCGGGGCTTTGTTACGTAAAGCGCGACGTCGCGTTGTGCAATCGAGTGCGTTTACGCGAATAAATTGAATCCGTCGCGCGCTTCCCTCATCCCCGTGCACATATGCGTGTATACATATACGTGTACGATTCCTCTGATGTGCGCAGTGTATTCCGCGCATTCGGGTAATTTTATATATATATATATTGCACTGCGCGCGGAGAAAGAATGTCGAGAGTTCGCGATGTAAAAAGAAAAAAAATTCGATTCGCGCTCGAGAAGCAACGCGGAATTCCTCGTTTTTTCTCTCTCGTTTTAATTAAACATAACAAGCAACTTTTCTCGCGCGCTCGCGCATCGCGTGTGTGCGTAGAACGTATATATATGTCTAGGAAAAACCGCAATGACCCTTGTGTCTCGCGGAGAAGAATCGTAAATCCCATTTGCGACCGCTGCGCGCTTTATGGGCTTTCGCCTTACTTGTCGAATGTATGTACGCATGTACGTATGCAACTTAGGTATATATTGCATTTCCGTAAACTCGTCTCGACGGGACGTAGACGAGGAGATGTGTATAATGTGTATATGTGTATGTTATGTATAGGTATATAATTATATATACACGTTAGGCGGAAACCAGGGACTTACACGTGTTCGTCGGGTCAAAAGGGATTAGACGCGCGCATGTATAAGTTTCTCCACGTCACTCGTCACCCCTGCGGAATATACATAACATTATACATATATATACCGACGTCTGTTTGTGTGCGCGCGTCCGCGTCTGCGGCGGAGACTCTGACTTTCATCTTTTTCGCGGAAAGGTCGGGTTTGTACGCGGCTGTGTGTATTATGTGTGCGCCCGACGAATCTTTCGGTAAGTTACACGAGAAATTTGATATGTATAACTGAAAGCTTATCCTCGCGGTGGTTCTTTACTTCGTATATCTTCCTTTTTTTACGTACAATTATGCGTTGTGTATTTTTGTGGAGTATTCTTCTTACCTGTTCAAAAGAAACGTGTATTTGCGCATGGCCAGCGATTTTCAGAAACAACTCTCCCGAAAAGTTGTAAATTTTTTTTTTTTTGAGACACACCTACAAGACCTACTTTTTCTCGTTCCTTGGGTCGTTCTGAACGAGAAAAAATTCGAGTGCACGGACAGTCGAATGGTATATACTTTTTTCCGGAGCAAAAGCGACTCGAAAAACGAGAAATAATTAAAAAACAAGAATTCATAAATTCATCAAAGAATACTCTGGAATTTTTTCAAACTTTTTAAGAACATTGTTTGAAATTCATATTTTTTGGATTTTCCAAAAATCAAAAATTGTATTGGATCAATGTGAAAAAATTCCAGAGCATTCTTTCGTGAATTTTAAGATATTTTCGTTGTAATGAAATTTTTATAAAAGTCCATAGTTTTCGAAAAAGAAAATCTATGAATACATTTTTTCTTAATTATTTCTCGGGTTCTCGAGTCTTTTTTCCTCTGGTAAAAAATATACTCTGCGATCGGCCATGCACGCGAGTTTTTTCTCTTCCAGAATGATCTAAGGAATGAGAAAAAACAGGCCTGGTAAGTGTGTCATCAAAAAAAAAAATTTTGCAATTTTTGGGGAGAGTTGCTTTCGAAAATTGGTGGATATGCACATATACCCGTACGACAATTGCTGTATAAGCTGTGCCAACGAGAAGATGAACTTCAATTCAATTTTCGTGTAATTAATGGTAATCCCATTTAAAACCAACAAAGTTTATTATACATAAATACGTGTCTCAATATTAGTATCGACAAACTTTTTTTTTCGACATTATAAATCGTATTTTTATTTAATTATCGCCCTATGCACATGCCAATGTCTTCCGAAACATTGCATTGTTACTTCTAATCAAATTCACTTCCCCGTAACTGCAATCGTTGTTATAAAATTGTAACGAAATACTCAGCGCGGAATATTCAGTCGTTACAATGCGTTATAATAGGCTCTAATGCAGAAAGTCGAGAAGCAGAAAGAGAGAACGGGACGCGAGAGAGAAATAAAGATATCCTGACGCAAGCTCAGCACTTAGCGAAAATATCTCGGCTCAATTATTCAGCAGCGACAACTGCGCCGCTTCCAGCATCAAAGGAGCAGAGTATTACAAGCGACGACGTATACGAGGGGCAGGGGGGGGGGGGAGTAGTGCCAGTGGCAGCAGTGCAACCCTCGCGTGAGGCGTACATTCCAATTTCCCGGCAAACTCGCTCTTTATTCCGTACAGTACACCTCATTCGCGTGTAATATTATATACAGTCGCAGGAGGGTGACACAGCCGCAGCCGCGTTTTTCTCTTGTTTCTTTTCCTCCCGCGCGCGCGCATGGCCGGAGAGACGAAAAAAACCGACAACAAAACCGAGCTTTCGTTATAAAAATGTTGAAGTGAATGAACGACGCGAGAAACGAGGCTAATGGCGCATCGAGTATCGTGTATCGCGTAAAGTATATGTCCCCCCAACGATACCTACAGTACTATATATATAGGAATAGAAATCCCTAAAGCTCCCTCGGATAAAGCACTTAAAAGCGTTATTTATACGTTATATATGCACTGGCCTACGAGAGAGTCTCGACATGTAAATTTAGTCCGGCATCAGACTTGGAAAATGCTTGATACATGCCGAGCGCGCGCGCGCTTCTGATATCCAACATATATACATGGGATTTGCGCCTTATGCCACGAGGAGGAAATCAAAAGGGAGACGACGCCGCGCGTGACTCGTTCGCCGCGCGAGAGAGTCTGCGCCTCATTAATTCCGTCGTTTCGTTTGCGAGGAGCAAGTAGTATAGTATATAAGTCGCTGCTCTTGAACGTGCTATTTTTCTTTTTTTTCTCTCTCTCTCTCTCTCTCTCTCTCTCTCTCTCTCTCTCTCTCTCTCTCGGGCTGAACACCGCATCACCTCGACGAGTCAGTCACACGGGGAGAGAGATGGGCGTGTAAAATAAAAATTCCGCAGCGCGCGACTTATAGTCGAGAAAGCCTTACGGTTTTACATGCATACTACTGATATATATAGTTTTCCAAGTCATATGCAGCACACATATCTATATAGAACTCGATCGGCTGGCCGGATGTCGCCTGCAGTATATAAAATTATATATATGCGTGGCGTATGCTTACACGTATACAGATACAGATATACTATAAAGCGCGCGTCTATAGTGCGCATAACAAAGAGTTGGGTATATATGTACATTAAGTATATACAAATACGCATTTATGCAAGCGTAATAGAGACTCATTTTACAAATTATGGTTCTTCTCTGTACAGTCAACTACAATAGTTAATTCGCCGTCATGTATATCTTTCACAATTAAATATGCAATTTCTGCAATGTAAAAATCCTTTTATTAATCATTGCCAAGAGACTTTCAAGAATTAAAAAACACTTTTTTCAAAATAAAATGTTACATATTTTGTAAGTAAAAAATACATGTAACACGTTACAGCAGTATTGATCCTATCTTGTTTTTTTATAAATAAAAATTCATTTTCTCGCAGTTAACCTGCGAAATTTATTTTAATTATAATAAATTATAATCTTATTATTTCCATAGTGCCCTCAACAATATTATACATTAATCTTAATAATCTTCAATCGCGAATTCGCTACACTACAAAAAAAATACAGGATCTCTGTCAACATAGAATTAAGGAAAGGATTTGCGTATTAGCCGTGCACGTGTTGAAAATCTCCGCTGCATATCACTTATATATAGGAAGTGGCCCCGACGGTGGACGAGGAAATCACGCCGCATCACATCCACACATCGGACTGTATACCGTATATATATAATACCCTTACTTCCAGAAGCCCAAGCCGGCCAAAGCTATTTTCGGAGACAAATCTCTGGAGTTGCGTCTGGCAGCACGTCGCGGGGAAATAATAATCTCTCGGGCATATACAGGGGGAAGGAGAGCGATCGCTTATATGTACACAAAATATATATGCGTATTTTTTTAACTGCGTTACCAAGCACACGAAGGATCAACGTTTTTTTTTTCTCGAGGGAGGACGGGGAGACTAAGAGATCTATTATTATGATTGATTTCGTTTTCGGCGCGCCTCTCGCTGGATTAATGCGTATGGCTCAACGGCAGATTTGTTCTCCGAAACAATGGGATTATTCCCGCATCTCGCGCGCTTTATATCAGAGCCTCGAAATTAAATGAAATTATTCATTGTTCTAATTCGCAGAAGCCCCTTGGCTATGATTTCCAGCAATTACAAAAAATATAAAAATATCTGCGCTATGCATGTTATACATATATTATTTACACGACCGAGAAAAATCTCAGTGTTGATGGCCATATACATACACAAGAATTATATACATGAAACATCTCCGGCAAGTCGCTGCTGCAGCAGCGCCTGTTTATCAATTCGAACTGCGAGTCATCTGCATCAAAGATTGAAGATCGGACTCGCGCGCGTATATATATTGCACACACATATATATACATACAGCGCGCGCCTGAATAATACCGAGTCTCGAGCCTCCGCGACGTGCTACTGACCTCGAAATCTAATGACTCGGCGTCCAATTGTCGAGAGCGCGACGACTCGCGCTCTGCATATACGGACCGCTATTTTTGCGTGCGTGTAAACGCGTGTACGAGCCGCCGCTTCGTTAGCGCGCCTTTTTCGTGATTTATCGGCGAATAGTGTCCCCCCTCCACCCCGTATACCTACGAGAATTATTTATAAACATTGTGGAGTTCATCTTTCAGAATGGAATGAAAACGCGCGCTCTCACTCGCGTGTCCGATGTATATGTGTGTTGTAACGAAAGGACAAAGCGCGCGAGCGCGAATCGAGTCCCTTTTATAATGCACCGGAAGAGAGAAAACAATGGCCTCGGTAGAATAGCAAAAAAGGGGTGTGGGACTTTTCGGGTTTGTAGACCGACAATGGGACGGAGCACCAGGGAGAGTTTAGCTCGAAAAATTTCCATTTGGAGATTCGTGTCGCGTGCGCGCGTCTGTCGCGCTCTATATATATACCGTACGTTATATTGCGTATATTAAACACACAGGAAAACAATTGTGAGAGAGTTTATACGCTGCGATCCGAGAGGGCAAATTTGGGCCACGTGGCACCAGATCCTTTTTTTCTTGTTTTCTTTCGAATCCCCCGCCGCACACGCTGTGTGCGCTTCATTAGCGGTAATTTTTTTTTTCTACTTCTCGTCAGCTCAACGACTCCGAGTAAACGTCGGAAAACCAATCTAATTTTCAAAGATCCCGCGGACATACAATACACCGAGCACAAACAGAATCTACCTCTGTATAGGACTTCAAAACGGCTCGGAGCTCGGGCTAACCCTCCCGCAACAATATTTTTTTTTCACTCTCGCTCCTACCCGTTTCTCATGCAGACGACGAACTGCGCGGTATATAGTGCACAGTATATATATAACACACAACCGCACGGTTATAACACACCCACCGTCTGCGAGAACTCGAGTAGAGTACACTCCTTATTAGGGGAGCAGATACATCGGGAGATCGAAGGGGTTAAAAGAGCTCCTTCAGGTTCTTTTTTCTCGTACGCGCGCGTATTATTATTATATACGCATCGCGATAGTGCACGCGCGCCCAGCGGTTGCGGGAGAGGGCCGCACCCCTCCCTCTTCTCGGTTTGAATTTCCCGCGCAAAAGCGAGAGTCCTCTCGAGGATTTATTTTCTCCTTCTTAATGAGACACTTGGAACGTACAGCTCGTTGTTGAGAAAATTTTTTTCGGATTAGCACGTGTATCTTACGCGTATATATAATTAAAGCTTCACGCGTCGTCGATTCTGCGATCGAGACAGTCTCTCGATCGTCGGTTTGTATGGCCGTGTAATTAGACGACTTGTAACCTGCTGAGGCGACGGCGTGTAAACGCCTACGCGGAGCAATTACGAATTAACGCGCCTTGAGTTATTCCGCGTCATCTGGAAATCGGAAGCCGTCGGGTTGTAATTGTCTTGTGCATGCGAAAACGTGTGTTGTGGTGAGAGAGGGGGGGAGGTTGGGTCGAGGCTTATAATTCGTCGAAAGATAGATGGAGCTTTTGTCTCTACAGCCGGTAATTTAATACTTAACGCGATGACGCTTTCTTGGATATGATGTGTTATACCACAGATTCGAAAATAGTGGAGTGTCTATTAATAACTGCCATTCCGATTAATAATAGGCGTAGAGACGAATTATTAGAAAAAAATATAGGTATAGAAATCGTTTTGTTTTTTATGTACACGTGTAGGATACAGCTGTAAAGCATCGAGGTGTTGACTGTCTGTTGGCATGCCGATGGCTATCATTGATCACATAGGTGATCGCATTAATCACATAGGCGTGATAATTACCATAAAGTCGTGTCTGAAGTTTCGATGTAATCCGCAGCTTAACAGTTTGAAATTAATTGTTCAATTGCGACAAGCATTTTTTACAAAACATTTATATTGGGTTTTCTCTGTCTCTGACAAATCTTTCTATTTCTGCGACTGCGTACACACAATTTTTTCCTTCTTCATATTTTCCACGACAAATCGTAGAAAGTATTCACTATTTTTTCTCGTGACACAGACTTTTTCTTTTAATCAAGCGGTGTCTGTACACACATGACAGACAACGAAGCTCGCAGCGTATGCCGCACGTATGTGTGCGATGATATTTTCAAAATTACATACTCTTGCCAATGATGCTTTTTAATGACTGCCTTCGGGCTAGGCAGCGCTGAATATTCATCGTCGCGCAATATTCCACGCAAAGCAATAAGGGTCAGGCGAGATCAGAACTTTCAGCGATCCTGCGACGCAAAAATTTCCGGAGATCTCGCTCGCGCGGCACCGTATTCCCTAACATATCAATTGACGAATATAGAATACGCACTTCATTGAAAGTCAAGGCCAATTGGCTCGAATTGCCTGCACGTTTAGACGCATGTACACAGTCCAATTCAAGTATTATATTCACATTTCGTATATTACACACCTCGAATAGAGTTGTTCCCTATTCCATTCAGTCAGGGCTCACAACAACACTCCACATCGCGTCCAACTGGAACGAGACCGTCGCGACTTAATTAGTTTCGACCGTTGCGTGTGTCGAGGATTTTTTTTCCGCCTCGATAGCTATGGCGCATATCGTTTCCAGTCAAAGGGCACTGGCGTGTAAATGAAAATTCCAAGCCTAAGCTTCAATGATTTAATCAGGCCTTATCTCGTTTCCCGGCATAACAATCGAATATTACACTTACACCGAGTGGAATATCACAAAATTGTCATCTCGAGGAAAGTCAAGACGCGTCCTCGGCGCGAGCCGTCCTGCGGGTGTGTATAATACGTGCATATAAGGGCGCTGCACGCGATGCCATATTGATTTCATCGTCCGGCCTTTCGCAGCCGACAACACAACGCGCGGCAGCATGCGGGTGTGTCCATCTGCTATTCTCTCTGTCTCGCGCAGTGGAACATATATATATACACACGATGCGTTATCCGTTTGGTGGTAGCCTCGAGGCATTGCACGCACGAAAGAGAGACGACCCGACGGACGGATGGATGGATGGATGGATGGATGTGGGCCTCGTTAGAGCGATTAATCGGTCGGCCAGATATGTTTTATCGAGGCTGACTCTTTCGAGATTGGATGACACTCTCGATGGCCCTTGAGGCTCCTTGAATAAAGGATTGAGTTTTGTAGGAGAGACCTCGTGACTGCGCTTTCAACGTGATGTTTGGGGGGTTATATGTAGTTGTGAAGGGCATTCGAAAAAGTTCGAGTTTCCCGCGCTAAAACGCGAGAGACAGAAGAAAATGAGCCATTTATTTCTTGGTAAATAAGGTAAACAGAATTACGATAGGGGAAACTAGAATTATCTACCAATCTTGAATCTAATGGCATTGGAATTCCGTTAGATATATCTAATCTTCAATGTATTGAATTACGAACTTCATATATATTGTCAAATAGTAGTAAATTTTAGTCTATCGATGGCCGTACAGTTAGCTGTAGTGTCACTAACCACAAATAGAATAGAACAGTAAATTTCATTTAACAAAGAGCACATAACACGTCACAGTTTATCATTATTTTCTCCCTACTAACGTTATAAAAGAAAATCAGTTTTCTTTTTCCGTCTGCTATATACGCATTCCAGCCGCAAAACATAAAATTTTTACTCACATAGCTTTGGTCCCCTCAAAACGAGTGTACTCTTAGCCCCGCGCGCACATACGAGAAAAAATCGTAAACGGCATCGTATCATTAAAATCCCAGAATCATTAAATGCGTTTATAGTAGAAGTCCTCAAACTCGGGCTGCAATATAAAGCCTCTTTTCAGGTCGTAACAGCGTGAAAACACATCAACCATCGGTTCGACGTACTAAACGCGTATATAGAGAGAGTCAGGGCGACAAGTGAAAATAGCAGGGGAGAGAGAAAGAGAGAGAGAAATGACGGGAGTGAAATTAAAGCGAGCGAAGTTGCGCGAGCAATAAAACGACGCCTCGATGCGCCTTTGTACACGATCTATTCGAGAGGGAGTTTTCACACACGTCTAATAGTGTAATTGTAATGGAATTACGAGGTGGAATATACGCGTATACGTAATAGAATTACAAAGTGGATTGTTGCGGTCTGGTGAAAATCGGATTGAACTCTATATTCAACGCTTTATTTTAATTCGAATGCTCTACACGCTGTCCGAAGATCGGTTAATCGAAAGCTGCAGCACGTGTATACACGTCAGACCTGTCCATAAAGCCTTTTTAAACGTCAAGACTGGCTAACGTTAGACCAGTTGCATCAGAGAAATGCATCATCTCGTTCATATAGAGTCGAGCTTTGTTTATAGCCCGACAGATATATATATATACGAACGTGTCATTTTCGCTTCATATCTGTCCGAGCGTCCATTAGACTCGCTTGATTCGTCTTGGCTAGAGTCTCCGCGTGTTTTTCTCTGCGACTGATATCTTGCTCCGATGCGAAACAATGACTGACGTTTATACATCGCGCCGCGTGACTTTGGAAGCGAATAATTGAACGCCAACTTGTGGCAGAGAGATAATGTATACAAATAGATTTGTGTTGGGATGGGGCTCGTGTGAAAGTTTCGCGCAATTTGTTTCGTGCAAATGGTGAGCCGGTGTGTATCAGATCGATTGATCATAATTTTTATCTGCAAATAACTAAGGACCGACATCCTCGACATCATCACACAATCTGGGCCACACTCTGATGGTCTTCACGATTAATTTTGCCGACCCAGCTGTCCGTCATCATCAGCAGTATGTTCTCTTGATTTTCGTGCTAACCCACATCGCATAACGTTAATCTACATTCATCATCGAAAACGCACCGGAAGTGTGATGCTTTTCGACTCTGTCATGCGAAGGAGGCGTGTGTTTTTGGAGAATGTATATGCTTATGCACAATACTTTTCCGAACTGAATCTCTTGACGGGTACACTGCATATATGCATATTTATGAATAACGAGGCGTTAACGATGAAAATAATCTAATGCGATGGCAATGTCAAACTCGATTTCCACTAGTTATATCAAGGGATCCAGAAACCGTTGCTGTCCAGACTTTTTTTTCTAATTACATTATTTGCGTCAACACGAAATTTATACACAATTTTTTAATCGCAGCTCAAACCCAACCCTCATCACGGTTAATCCACGATCAAACAAGAATCGTCCCGCATTAAAACGTCGATCATCAATCATCGTCGACCATTAAAAACTAGAGCTTGTACACTGCAAAGATAGACGTATTAGTGCACCATAAAAAGAAAAAAAAGTTACGCGTCTGCCCATAACGTCGTTGAAGTGTGTAGTTTACACGAACGATTCCCTCGACGAGTCCCATTCAATAAATAAGATAACGGAAAAACCTTGTGACGACCTCGCACGCGCGCACGGATCCTTCCAAAAACGGTAGTCAAATATATAAGAGCTGCGCAAGCGCGCGCACTCTCTCTTTCTCTTCGACATTATATGTATATATACAGGTGGCAGTAAACATGATGACCTGGTTATGGACCATACACAATTAGGACAGTCGCGGCAATGATTAAAGGGCCCTTTCCCAAAAATAAAACGATATGTTATATTCCACGAAGTGTCCCTCGTCTCCTGCAGAGCACGATGTGTGCATATATATATATACACACACACACACACACACACTATACACAGTGTATTCGTGCGGGCAAAGTGCTCGATCACGACGCGCTGCACATCGTTTTCTCTCTGGCGATCTCGCGATGCCACCTCGTCTCCTCTTTTTTCGGCTTTCTTTATTCCGCCTCCTTGATCTCTCGCATATTCTGCGCATCATCGTATAAGTGCCGCGACGGTTTCGCGATCGGCGACGCCTCGAGGACGAGTTATGGAAATGACGGCCGGGATGTGTGGTGTTATCCGTGTCAGGCTACAATTGCGTCGAGACCTCGCGCGCGTGTGGTGCGGTGTGGCTTGTGCGACGACTATGCGATCGGAGATTAAGATGAATAACGCTTTGATTCTTCTTTGAATCCTGACTGTTTTGCCGTTTGATTTTGTTCCTTTTCCCCTTGCGATGATCAGATCCCTGGTAGAAAGGATGATGATGTGTTCGCTGGTCTTTGCGTTGTTAGGGATAAAGACACGGTGTTTTAATTCGCAAGAAAGTGTTGGGTATCGAAGTTGGATGTATTAGGAAAGTGTTGCTATTCAGTAATAGTTTCTTTGATATAAGTACTTAGGAAATCATGAATAATAACGAGATACTTAGTGATGTAATCAATAAATGGTCTCGACGTTCATTATTCTTGTATACCACAATTTGATTTGATGAAAAAGCTTCCGTTCAAATAATCTATTAATCAAGCGCAATGGTTTTTATTTTAGAAGTAGACTAATTCAAGAAATAGTATACAGTAGAAGATACATTTAATTGTCTAGTATAAAAATCTGATTTTTATAGAGCAGTATAAAAATTCTTGCAAGGATTTAATCCAAAGAGCCATATAATCCAGCTATAAAAGTCTCTGCTTTCACTCTTTCAACCTATACATAGAAAAATCAGGGGAAACCCAAAGCCTCACTATTAGAAGCTAAAGAAGGGCTTACTACATGATACCTGTCGAGAATAAAAAGATCGAGAATCCCACTCATACCGAAAACGAAACCGGAATCGTATATGTCCACCAAAAATATCGTATAAGTATATGCTTCATACTCAGTGGCCTCAGATCCCGATGTACACACACTCCCGCGGCGAGACATCGACGTTTCACTCAAGGCTTCGCCAGAGAGACAAGCCGACGCGGAAAAATGTGCCGACCGCGATTATTGCATTACTCGCGGAGTAAGAATTCGCCGAGATTGCGGATTTTTCCGAGCTTTTATCGCTCGCGCCCCGGCGACAAGATTACGTATCGATTTTACGCCACTCTTTACGATCACTTTTCTGTTCCAGAATAAGTACGCACATACATTCGATGTGTACAACATCGCGTGCGTCGTCCAGAAAATGCAGTCTTCATTGAGAAAGAGAGAGACTCATGGTGTGTGCAGCTCAGTATAAACATCGCGAGCCCAAATGACTCGGTGGAATATTCAACCGGCGAATATATATACTTATATGTATAGTGGCGCGCATCGCATGCCGCGCGCAAAGAGAGAAATAAAACGAAAATATCACGCTTGTGTACTTCTCCCGCCTGTCTCCCGAGCTTTATAAGTATATTAAGTGCGCGAGGGAAGAAAAAAAAATGTATATATAAGCCACGCCCGCGCGCGCGAGAGAGAAGAGAGAGAGAGAGTATAAAACCGATCGAAAACGAGGCGTTGCCGGATAAATTTGGTTTATGACGTTCCATTTCCACGCGCTCGCTCGCTTTGACTTTTGCGCGCGCGGCAGCGGCGATTGCTCCGATATATATATACACACACACGCTGTGCGGACGGTTTGTTATTTTAAAATGTGTTATTGCGAAAACCGTTATATACGTTTCCCGGCGGCTTGTGCACTCCGTAAACGCGGCTCTCACTCTCTCGAATTCGCCGCGGTGTGTAAAATAGCGTTAGTTGTCGAGTGTGTAACGCGTTTGGGAATAAAAATTCATTGGAGAAACCCATTGGGAGATCTGCCAAGGAAATGCGTTTCTGACGCTCTATAGGGGGGGAGAGATAAATGTATATGGAACCCGTATGTTGTGAGCTGTCTTTCGATTAGTAACCTAATTTCAAAACGAAGCGGCGCGTGTGTGTAACGCCGCTCGATCATAATTTATCCCTGGGTCTGGATCGTGGAAAGCGCGCGCGCTTTCCGCTCGGATTAACGCGGCGGACAAGTCGTAAATTCGTCATCCTCGCGTAAAACCCCAGCCAAAAGTTCATTGCGACTGACCAGTCCGAGCATTCGATTATAAAAGAGTCGCGCGCGCGAAAATAATTTGGTTAGCTACGGGCAGGGCGCGCGCGAAGCAAATTTTGTGGAAAATTTTTGGGAGATAAATTATGTACTTCCTGGAGAATAAACGTACATGTGTATGAGTGCATGCACTTTATATAAATAATGAAAATTCGATGTTGACTGTAACAATATTAAGGTGGAGTTCTACCAAATTTCTTAAATTTTTTTTAGTACTAATACTTTTTCAAATGCGATGTGCTTTTATTTGGTACGAAAAACAAGGACGATTTGTAATTTTGAGCAATTTTAACGGTTTATTAGCAGAAATACTGCAAATTCATTGTTAAAAGTTAAGCTTTCTTTGAAAACCAAAAAATTACATTGAAAACATACCTGCGAAACCAAGCCAAATAAAGTTACAAACTCCGATTTACAATAAAAAATCTTTAACAGTCTCTGAAAAATGAAAAACTGATTTTTATTCCATTAGTCGGTAAAACTTTTGTTCAAATAATCGAATTTATTTTTTAATCGTTGTGAAAAATCTTATTTGTAAATCGGTGTTCGTAACTTTATTTGGCTTGGTAATTCATAAGTACTTATACATTTCTTGGTTAGTCTAAAATTGAAACCCGTAGTGCGCAAGAGACTTTCCAAAGAAATCATTACTTTTAACAATGAATTTGCAATACGTCTATTAATAAACCGTTAAAATTGCTCAAAATTTACAAATCGTCCTTATACCTTTCGTACCAAATAAGAGTATACACAATTTGAAAAAATATTAGCATACCAAACCAAAAAGTTAAAAAACTTAAATCATTCGCGTATACCAACTTCAAAATTCGATTGCTTTCTCGGAGCCAAACGCAATTTCCAACGAAATTCGCGTTACTTACATACACAGTAAATTTTCGCTTAAACCCTGTTTACCGACTGTACAGCGCGATTCGCGCAGACGTGTGCAAGGAAACAATATTCCATAAAATCCGAGCCGAGAGCCAGAGCATCATCGCTATTTTCGAACAAAGCTCCGAAAATAGCGTCTATTCCCTCGACTCGCTTTACAGGCAGTCGAGTCTCTCTCTCTCTCTCCGCGTAACACGCACTCACTCGCGCATACGCCACGGGGTAAATTTCATCGCTCATTACACATTCCCTCATCCGCGCGAGGAGGCTGCTATATAGTGCGCGCGACTCTCATCGGGATTTTCGTGTCCGCTTTTCATTTGGCCTCCGCCCCGCCGCGCCGCGCGCGCGCGAGCTCGAGACTCTCTGTTATTCCACACACAGCTGTAAACTGGGTCGCGCTCGAGCTCTCGTATTTATAGATTCTGGAAAAAGGGTGTTGGCCAGAAGTCGCGGCCAGCGGCCCCCGACAGACGCGTTGGTGTATTATTGGAACGCGCCGTTTATACATGTATATATATGTTTCTTATGTACGTGCACTGCCGCATAGAGCGCAGAGAGAACCTGCCGCTCTCCTATACACGTATATACAACGTTGTGGATAAGTTTCTCTCTTTCTTTCTCTTACGGCGCGCGTTCGTCTCAGCCTCGATTCTATATATCGACCGTTTTCTCGACGACGACGTGTGTGCAGAGCTATTAAACTGATAGAGAAATAGAGAGATAGAGAGAGAGGGAGAAGGATCGAGGGAGGCTTGCCATGTTTTTTGACCTTCGGAGGGTAACACGAGAGACAGCTTTTAGGCGATGTATACAGCGTCCTTTTACGATGGATGACATAACTTAGCGAAGATTTTACTTACATGGAGTGTTGAGAATGGGAAATTATTGATTTTGAGGAATTGTATATTTTGGAGTTTTTGCGTCGTAGACGATGTGTGCGAGTGTTTGGGATGTGTAAGGAGATAATGTTTAATTTATATGTAATAAGATGAAGAAGAGCTTGATTGTGCAGAATTATACGCAATGAAATGTTGGCATTCCATTATGTCCAACAGACGCACAGGTCAAACCGTACACTGAGAGAAATTGTTATGGAGTAAATTTTTTCCAAAAATATAGTATATTTTAGAAGAAGTACAGTAGAGTTTACAAAACAGTATTGTAATTTTTTATTTGCAGTCTGTTATCGGATTACCAAACAGTTATGGTAAAATTTACTCTTTAATTCTCTGTGTTTATATTCAAGCTCGAGGCTATAACTTCTGCCAAATGCGTACAAAAAACAAAAATCAATAATTTATTATTCAAAGTCTGCTTTTTCTCGTGAAACTTTATGAACCACCATTTCGATCGAGATACCGCGATATAGACTTAAAACTATGTAAAACTATCGATAATTAATACAACGGATATCGCATAAATCTGCTTTTATCTCACTATAAAAAAAAACAGAACAAACAAGTCGTGCTTCCTGCCGCATTACGTACGTTACGAGCGAAAATTTAAATTTTTAATTGACTTTCCAATCTATCCCCGCACGGATTGTATATATGTATATACCACTGATATGTGTACACAAATCGAAAAAATTCCGCCACTGTGAGAAACATTTTTTTAGAAACTCGTAAGCAGAGCCGTCGGTATGCAAAAACAAGGCCGGCATACGTATAGAAAAGAAGGCGCGGCGAGTGTACGGGGGAGAGTGAGCGAGAGGAAAGGGAGGCTCTCTTGCGCGATTAGGAAGCAAATCGATTTCACTGCCCGCTGATCCGCGCGTATATAGCCTCTCCCTCGTCGCTTATTCTCCCATATATATATATATATACGTGTATCCTGACACGCGCGCGGAGATGCGCGCGTGTGCGTCGTATATATGCACGAAAAATTATTTCTCGCTTCGCAAAAGCCAGAAAATACTCTCTAAATCTGAAACAGTGAAAATTCACTGTTATTTACTCCATATTAACAATTTGAAAAAGTTATAATGGTGCAATTGAGAACTAGTGAATAATCAGTTTGAACAGGTTCAAAAAATGAACCAATTGAAAAAGTGTAGAAGGACTACCTAAAATAGTAAATATGAACATTGCAAATGGTGAATAAAAATAATATTTAGGTAGCAATATACATTAGCTGAAATAGTGAAAATAGATTACCTACAATGTTGCAATTACATAATTACTCAAAATAGTTGTGACCCTAGTAACAGAAGGCTAAAGGGGACATACATTTTCCCTTATTCTATATATAAAAGTTCATTTTGTTAGGTAATTAAATACTAAATTTTTCTCATGTTGCAAAGCGATTAAGTCCGTAAAATTTCACTTTTTCTGGGTGGTGCATTCTCCATTTAAATAGTGAATTTCTCGGATATTAAAAATGTATAAATACCGAAAATTTTACTTCTCTTAAAAGTCATTATGACTCATTAAAAAAATCGTAAATTTTGTTAATTTTTTAAGTTCACATTTTGCTAAAGTGATTATGTACTGGCTAATCAGTGTTCCACTGACAATTTAAAGCAAATAATTTCTATTGTTTGAATAGGTAAATATTTACTAATTCGATAGTACACGTAGTGAAATGAGCAAAATGATAACTCATTTCGTAAACAGTGACTGTTCTCTACTTACTATAGCGAATTATAATTTTTACAACAATGCACCGTATTAATTAATGAATATTCACTAATTTATAAAATGATATTCTTTGTACTACGAGTAAATAGTGAAAAATTTTACTATTTATGGGAGGTTAATATGATTTAACTATGAGAAATAATAAATTTTTCGCTGTTTTAGATTTAGAGAGTATATAGTTATATATTAGTTCGCGAGCAATTAGTCGCACGGTATAATGCGCGTCGGCGGCTTAACGAGGCTTTTCTCACTTCTTCGCCGCCGCCGCCGCCGTGTGATGCTTCGCAGAATTTCCATAATTTCTGTATTACATCCATTTTGCGGGTATACGTCCAGTAAAACCGTATACTATACTCGATATAGACACTTCTGCGCCGTTAAGTAGCTGCGAGTTGTTGTCACCCACTCGAATGCCGCACTCGATGCCGCATAAAGTTTCCAACTACTCGGCAGTTCCATTTCTTTTATCGGTATTATATTGTACGCAATACAAAGATTCCATTCACGAGCCGCATATTATACCTATCGGTATATTGGAGGTCGACGCGCCGCGCATACCGCTACCGTTAAAACGCCTCTTATCGGAAACGTTTAAAAAAAATGAAGTGTGCAATGTTCAGTATGTACGCTACATACACTGTTCTGTGGTATATATATTATAGTGTACATAAAGACACTCGGTAAGCGGTGTGCGATACTCTCGGAGAGCCATTGTGCGACATCAGGGGAGAGGAAAAGCGGCGAAAATCGTTCTCGCTCTTTCTCTCTTTCCGAAACTCGTCGCCTCTTTCTTTTATCGCCAAGAGAATAGAGCGAGACCGGTGGGAGGCTATATTTAAAGACTCGGCAAAGTAACAGCTGCAACTCTGGAGAGTGTGCCTACTTATTCGACTCGGCGACGTTTGATCGTGTACTTGTATACCTATATATATACGTGTGTGTATTTGTGTGTGTGTGTGTGTGTGTGTGTGTGTGTGTGTGTGTGTGGATGTTTGTGTGTAGTGTATACCTTCGGAGGTTAACGTACTCACGAGCGAAACGATTGATCGGCGCCTTTATTTACCCTCTGGTTAGGTTTCGGCTTACCTTGAACAAAGAAAGAAAATTCGAGAGATTATTATGTGCATTTCTTTACAGGTTTTAATGGTATAGCTTATATATGGGTATAGGCGTTATCTGCTGCAGTATTGCATATACAGTGTCTGCATAACGTAATATCTCATTGACGCATAGGAGATTAAGCGTTTTTATTTGTTTATGCGTCGATTCAATGCAGGCATTCTTTTTTTATCGTCAGAGTCAATATTGAACAGCTGCTCTGAATTTAATACCTGCAATTATGACGATTACGCTGTTAAACATTATTATATTTTTTATGCGTGTATACCTTCGCTTTTACGGCAATCCATATCTTATCGTTAATTTACCCTCTGTAAATCAGAATTTTGAAATTTAATAAAGTGCGCATCAAATTTACTTATTGCATAATATTTTCAATCGTGTATTTCTATGAAACGTTAATGATTGCGTGCGATCAATTATCGACGATGCAATTCGCGCTTAAGAAAGAAAATGCAAGTTTTTTGCACAGTATAAGTATCGTATTTTCAAATAAAAAAATTAGCCAATCTTTGATCCTCCATCTGCCTCCAATAGAACGCAAAAGCGAACGAACGCAAGAGAGAAAGAGAAAGAAAAATTGTCGAAACGCCACGAAAAGTCGTAAAAACGAACAGCGCAAGCGTCTATCCCTTTGATGTTCGATTCTCTCAACGTGCTCTAAAGAATAGCCTGCAAACTCCGAGGCCTGCATACCGATAGAGGGGTAGATGTGTATATAACTATCTCAAAATAACGCGGCCGAGAGAGAGAGAGAGAGAGTCGTTATCTGTTCATTCACGTCCGCCGAGGCGCCAGACGTCACATTCACTAGCGTTCGATTGCTCACTTTATCCTATATATATATACTTATACAAACGCACGTATATATGCATCTGCCTACCGTCGGAAGCCACATCTCTCGCCCGTAAAAATACGACTCCTTGCGTGTTTTTTTCTTCTCTTTTTTTTATTCCCATACACTTTCATTCAACTTCCCCGAGGGCTTTTTCTCGGGACGAAATTAATAGCGGGAGGCGCGAGTTTGTGTTTTATCATACACAGTTGTTCCATTATCTCCGCGTACGCCCGGTCTATATACATATATATGTACGTATAGAAGCTCGAAAGATTAATCAGAGAGAGAGAGAGAGCTCACGCTGCTGATATCCACTTGGCGAAGATTAAGAAAATAGACGTGGCTTCCTGTGAAACGAGTTCGCTCAATTGTTTGTCAGCGAGAAAAAAAAGAGGGGCACACACGAGAGAAACGTGTGTATAGCCGCGCAACAGTGGCTTATATATATATATGTATAGAGAGAGAGCAGGAAAAGCGATTAGTATAAACAAGCTCCTCGTGCGGGTGATAATCGGGTATGATTATAATTCTACGCCAAAATTCACTTCTCGTACATTATCGGCCGAGGCGATCATTAGTTCGGTTCTCTCGATTACTGAGATTCTTATATTATAAGTAAACTTGCGCGTCGACTCTGTCCTGCAGAAGTTCTTCTATACATAAGTAACGCTGACACGAAGTTTCGAGAGCCATTTGTCGACGTCCCCATGGCTGTATTACTCTCTATAGGTACATACATGTACAACATACACATATATATTCTTTATCGCTTCTCTTTTCCCGTATATATACGAGAGAGCTGTGCAGCAGTGCACCATAGGCCATCATCCTTTCACTCGCGCGTGTATTCCTTTCTCCCTTTTCTTCGCCGTTGTCTTTTAGTGCTGCTCATTTCTTCCCGTCCATTGCGCTCTTTTTTTTCGCTTTACGACTGCGACGGCTAACCGTACGACAATCGTGGCTTAATTCGCGTTGGTTCGGCGCTCAGACAGCGAGAAATGTGAATTACAAAATTTCGAGACTACATTTTACGCTTGCTTACTCGTATACAAAAAATAAAAATGTGAGCTACGCGATCGAGGGGGTCTGGGGAGCGATTAAAAATTAATGTTTCGCACCGTAATACGCAGCCGGACGACGAGAAAATATTTTGCTTGCGCATAATTACACTAGAAAACGCAGTTAACGAGCGTATTTATTTCAGACGAAAAAATTAATAAACAAAAAAAAAATTCGCAAACCATCCAACATCCCGACTTATAACGGCCGTGTATTTACAAATCAAAACGTCAAGCTCCGAAAGTCGTTGAAAGATACGCGTTAGATTCCCGAGGGCTAAGCCCAGATTACCCACGGAGGCGCGCGCGCACTCGAGAAAATTGCGCGTGTGCTGCTCTGGCTGCAGACGACGCGTATCCTTCATCTCTCATCGTATCTCTCTCTCTCTCTCTCTCTCTCTCTCTCTCTCTCTCTCTCCTTGTCTATCTCGTACGACCCTACTCGCGTAACAAATTGGAATCGATAGCTCTCGCGATTCTCGAGCTTCGCTTCCGTTTTGTTCTCTCCTCTCCTCTCGTCCCTCGCACGCGCTTTATCCCCGCGCGCGCAGCGAAGAAAGTCGTCGCGTCTCTCGTCCGAGGGGGAGGCGATGTGGCGTTGTGAAAAATAAGCGAGGTATATATCTATCCTCTAGAGAGAGAGAGGGAAAGAGATAAGGGAAGAAGAGAAAATCAATTAGTCGACACCGGGGAAAGGGAGGAAGGTCGTGGCCGTTGACTCTTCGGTTTTGATTACTTTGGAGCTTTCGGTAAATTAATCGCCGTGAATCGCATGCGTAAGTCAAATCGACACTGCGCCACTCGCAAGATCAAAAGCTTCCAAGTGTATGTATATATGGGAAAATCCGCCAAAATAATTCAGATAATTGCAGCGGAAATCGACCTAAAAAAAACCTCGTGAGACTCGTCTGGGGCAGCGTTTTTCTTGTTCTACAGGACCCCCAGAACACGAAAAAAATAGTCTTCCCGCGAAATCGAAAAAGTGTTTTTGGGTATTTGGATGTTTACACAAAAATTTACAAAAAAAATTCGTTTTTTAAAGTGTTTTTATTTTCAATCCGAATTTAGAGGGAGAAGGAATTTTATTTTTACTGTCGCAAATATGCACAAAAGTTCACAAATTTTCTGAGCTTATCAAATTAGTCAAGCTTTTTTGTCTATGATTTTTTTAAACAAAATGACGGCGGTTTTTGTGAAACAGCGTAATGTTAAACTTTGTTGTGAAAGTGATGTTAAACATGATTTTTTTTCTCGACAAATATCACCTTAACAAAAAAATGTTATAGAATAAAAAATGCTTAAAATTACTCAAAGAATACGTATGAATTTTTTCAAAAAATTTGAACCATTTTTTATTTCTTCTAAAATTGTGCAATTTGGAAAAATTCAAAATTTACTCAAAATTTTTTGAAAAAATTCATACGTATTCTTTGAGTAATTTTAAGCATTTTTTATTCTATAACATTTTTTTGTTAAGGTGATATTTGTCGAGAAAAAAAATCATGTTTAACATCACTTTCACAACAAAGTTTAACATTACGCTGTTTCACAAAAACCGCCGTCATTTTGTTTAAAAAAATCATAGACAAAAAAGCTTGACTAATTTGATAAGCTCAGAAAATTTGTGAACTTTTGTGCATATTTGCGACAGTAAAAATAAAATTCCTTCTCCCTCTAAATTCGGATTGAAAATAAAAACACTTTAAAAAACGAATTTTTTTGTAAATTTTTGTGTAAACATCCAAATACCCAAAAACACTTTTTCGATTTCGCGGGAACACTATTTTTTTCGTGTTCTGGGGGTCCTGTAGAACAAGAAAAACGCTGCCCCAGACGAGTCTCACGAGGTTTTTTTTCGGTCGATTTCCGCTGCAATTATCTGAATTATTTTGGCGGATTTTCCCATATACGGAGTGTATATCGCGTATATATTGCTGATTCAAGTTGGGAGTAACTCGAGCTCTCCGGTATCCCTTTAAATGACGTAGGCTTTGCATAAAAATGAATTACGTTGCATCTCTCAATCGATTCTGCTCGTCCTAAGCGCGCAGCCTTTTGATAATACAAAGCTCTGGCCACTTTTGCCTTTTTCCCCTTATTATTTTAATGAAATTCTATAACGCCGTGCCTGCGCTAGCGAGATAAATATACTCGACGACGTCTCTTCTCGCCGTTATCGTCGTCGCGCAAATATCAGTCGGCTCTTCCGTTGATGTCACGCGTAGGACACACATATATAAGTATACCGTCTCTCGTCGCGCTTCGTGGTATTATACGAAGGAATTAGTCAAAGACTACCGCCGCCTCACGCTTACGACTTCTTCGCCGCTGCGAAGATAATGCCTGGTGTTTAATGCGGAGCTACCGCGCGGACGAGTTGATCCATATTAGTTTGCGCCTCTCCAATTGAGCGCAAAAAGAAGCTGCTCGTAAAGAGAGCGTGAGAGAGAGAGGGAAGAGCTATTTCCGCGTTGCGCGGAAAATTTGCAAGTTGGATCGTTCTCGAAGTTTTCCTCGTGCTATTTATGAAGAACAACGCGGTTGTTTTGCTCTGTTCTTATATACGCTACGCGTATTTCATTGGATTTAAAACTGTGCTATAGCTATCAGTCCGCGCGAGAGCGTTTCGCGCGTTCTCGAATTGTTGTGCTTTGTGAGCAGAGGCTTATTTACAGTTAGGAAATAAAATTAATCTTTGCAGTAGACGCAGACTGAGCAGATTGGAGAGAGGATGAATTTATTGGTGAATCTTTATTTTTTATAAGTGTAGAAAATTAGTATTGTTTGGATTATGCATCTTCGAGTTGAAACGTTGAAAAAGTTTATAATGAAGTCATTAAATAATTTAATTCCTTGAAAAAGTGTAGATACTTTCTTGAATCTTTGACGATTAAAGGAAATTATCTTGTACGTGACATCAAACATGGTGTTATCATGCGTTTGCAGTGTCATTTAATGTTGCATTGAAACTGCAATCGCACTTGCAATTTAAAAACAAAATTAAAAAATAAAAGTACAAACTAATTATTTTTAATTATTTTACAAAAATAACCAAGCCTAAGGTTTCATGTAAAATTGTAAGAAGTAACGTACACTGTCAAAACATATGCGTTTCGCCCACCTTCAAAACGAATACAACAAATAATCATTCGCGAAAAAGCAGATTCGTTCAAAGCGCGAAATACAAATTTCATTCAACTCCCAGTCACATACACCCCGTCCCCGCTTCTCTTATTGTATTACAGCTCGCGAAGCGCAAACACGTAAACAAACAAAGAGTTATCCATAATTTCGAGGAACAAGAGGACTCATCGTTACGCCGCGGAAGTCGTACGACGGAAGCAGAATCAACAGCGCAAGAATCGACGATTCGCTTTATATACACAAGCGCGGCGGCTTTCAATACACTATATATACACACATCGTCGTCGTCTGTATAAGTCTTTACTCCCGCAATCCGCGACATAAACACAGACGTACACACACGTAAGTATATACAGAGAGAGTCTCTCGCAACAGCTCAATGTATCGTGCGCGGAAAGCACGGATCGCCGATTACTCAGCAGCAGCAGCAGCAGCAGCAGCGCCGAAGTAGCTCGTCCGACGAATCGCTGCTAATTTTAAAGCGGCGGCGAGCGAGAGCGGCTCTCGAAATATGCGGCTACTCTTCCGGTTCGGAAATTCCCGAGAAGATTCCAGCGTATTATAAGGCTCGCTCTTCTCTTTACGCCGCTCTATCGAATTTCTGCGCGCGATCGCCCGCCGCCGCACGGGAAACTATTCCCCCCCCCCCCTGGATTTTCTATTATGCAAATTTTTGCGCCCGATAACCTCTCGGCCATTTCATTGCAAATTCATATTTTACCAACGTAATATTCGAAGCTCGCGGCGCTCGCGCGAGAGAGAGAGAGTATATACAATAAGACTCCCGGCGCGCGGAGGAATTGTCGGCGGCACGTCCCACTCGTAAATCGCTTCTTGCGCTTTCATAAGCCGCATACCCCCCCCGGCCTCGGCCTCCGCTGCAGTGTATAAGTGGCATTCGGCCGAGGAGTGTGTATGTGTGTATACCGCAGTTTTGCAAGTGCGCTGCCGGAATTTTTTTCCTGCTGCTGCTGGAGCTTCTCTCTTTTTTCGTCCTCTATTTCTTCGCGGACGATCTTATCCTTTGTTATTATCAGACATATATGCGTCGGGAAGAAAATTTCACGCGTGTGTGCGTTGTACGCAGTTTAAACGGGATTAAAATGTTAAACGGTATAGTCGCTACTCGTCAAAGGAAGAGAGAAGAGAAAGAAACACCTTGTATAGTCGTCGATATACGTCGGATTCAGCCGTAGGCGGCGATGATCGACGCGAAGAAGCTATAATATTCTCGAAACACGCGATAATGCGCTCGGCGAGCGTAATGTCGCGTTCTCCGATTTCCTCTCCGCGGAAGTCAGCGCGACCCGTATGAGAATTACAGTAGGCGATATATACGATGCAATTTTTTTTTCCGTCGCTCGCTTAACGCCGAGGAATTAGCTCGAGGATCGCGACGACTATCAAGAATCTACTGGAGATTTATATATGCGCGAGCGTGACTTCACAGTTTAATTGGAGTGTAATCTGTAGTGTGCAAATTTAATGGCTCTTTTTCGCAAAAGACAATGCGAGCCGCCTTTTATAATGTTAATCAGTATAATATTATGCTAATTTTCTGGATAGGCCGCGCGCTCAACCTTAACGAAGTATATATATCTGCGTTTCGTTCTCGAACGAATTAAACAGCGTTTCCTCGACCTCTTTCTCGATAAACTTCGATTAATCGATGCGATCGATTCTGATGAATTGCTTTCATTTATTATAATAAAAAAAAAGAGGAACGCGTGACGTGTACGTACGAGCGCAGAGAAAAATTGATCGTCGCGCGATATCAATGAGACGATCGAGGAAAGAGAGAAAACCGCAGGTCTATACGCTAGTCTTCAATAACAGTAGCTGCTGCGGAGCGCGGCAGCAACGCTGATGAAAAAAAAAGAGTCGATCGGTTTTAGTCCGACCGATTGAAATTGCGCGCGGCCTGGAACTTGTAATTTCAATAAAATCGATCGCCGCGCTGCAATCAGGCGTCGTTGAAATTTATGGGATGAATATAACACGTATAAAGGCGCGCGAGAGGGAGATCGAGAGATGAAGATGTGATCGGTTTATGATTGATTATTACAATGCTACTTTTTTTTGTCGTAGTCGCAAGCATAACACTTTCTAAAGTACACTAGCCACTATATCGCTTGTAAAAATTAAGAAAATTTCTCGGCTTCTACATTCGCATATATTTCACAGTAGAATAATAGAATGATGTTTAATTTTCTATAGAGTCCTATTCTTTTTATATTCAACTCTTTACAGTTAAATTATTAAGATAAATATCATATGGTACAAAGTGAAGTTGTTGATGTGTCGTACATAATGTAGTTCTCTCTTTAAAAAAAGTGATGGACTTTGTTGTGAAGCATTTAATGCGAAATTCTGATTGGTTGATGGTTGTTAAGTAAACATGACGATGGTTACCATGATTCGTAGTTCATGACTGATATATTGAATGTAAAATATAACCCAAATCGTGCGCAAAGTGTCCTTTTCGAAGTGATGCTAATAAATTGAATTATGATAGCATATAATTCACTTTATGATTGATATACATGGAGTCCAAAACACAATCCGAATCGCGCGCTTAAATCCTTGTATTAAATAAAGATCGTAAGATAATTAAATATATATAGTAGAATACTTAGACTATAAAGATTCTATTATCATTATAGTAATTTTAAAATTACTATTGCTTCTCAAAATGATGTATTTTTGTATAACTTAAAAAGCTTGCCAATTTCGAACGCTACAATAAAACGCGTATTTTCAATTGTGAATATTTATATAGCTAAGAAATAAATTAGCCGTTTCAATGGCCAAAGCAGTCTTATAAATGTGTCATGTACGTCACAAATTGATTGTACTTTGAATACCGACAATTTCTACAATGATATCAGTATACGTGTACGTGATAAATGTAAGGTAAATACGTCACCTGCATTCCAACTAATTCCTTTCACATTTCATGCATAGCTCGTGTTATTTACTATTAAAGCAGAAATCGAAAGAATATTAAAACATTCCAACAGCGCAGTATACAATCTTTATTCTCAAGTAAAGAACCCCCAGTTCCACATCCAACTATTTCCATACGCAATTCCTAATTCAACAGCGAACGATAAAACACATTTCTGCAGCAAAACGAAGCAGCAAAAGAGTCTTACGCGCAGCGCGCGCGACCGCAGAGAAAAGCGCGCGTCTCGTCCGTAGAAACCACAGGTGGAAACTCCCACCCACGAATCGGGTCGAAAAGAAAATCGTTCCATATATCCGCGTATATAAAGCTGCACCGCCTAGATAAACTCACGCGTTCTCCCGGAGAGACAGAGACAGAGAGACAGAGAGAGATTTGTACGTCTGCGCGTGTGTGCGTCCACATAAAGAGAGCCGACTTCCAGAGCCATGAATGGGCACGGCGTGTGTGTGACGACGAGTGAATGCCAGCTCGCCTACACAATTTCATACGTACGCGCCGGAGATATTCAGTAGGCACGCACGTAACTATATAGCGAGAGAGAGAGAGAGAGAGAGAGAGAGAGAGAGTCAGGTATATATATATGCGTACACACACACACACATACGCGCGCATTTATACAACACAATCTGATTTTATATATAGGGGGTAGAGATTATGGAACGGCGAAGGTCGTCCCGCGCGCCGCCGCGTATTACAAGCGCATAATACGCGATCGTCGGCGATGTATGTATAATACGGGATATAGACCCCCACGCGCACCTGTGCGAGGCGAAAACGATGCGGTAATCGCGAGCGTAATAGCGCAAATGCTTACACTCTCGTTAATTTTCCGGAAATGGAGTAACACGTTTCGCTGGAATTTTTATTTTCCCGTCGTCAGGCGCACTGTATATACGCGTATTTTATGAAAAAAGAGAGCCGCCTGTGCGCCTGCGTTTCTAGCTGCGGAATATTGCAGTACGTACAGCGTATACAGCATACGCGAAAGCGTTGATTAGATTGCATTGTAGTGCGCTGCAGTTCGCGCGCTATCGCGTTGAAGGTCGACGCTTTCTAGACGCAGAGCCGCTGCGGCTTTTAATAATAGCTCGTCGCGCCGCGCGAGCGAAAGAAAAAATTCACTGCCGTTGTTAAGCACACCTGTGCGTTTTAACGCACAGGAGAGATAGTACGCGGTGGAAGCTATTACGTCGAGAGACTCCTATTCCAGCGCGGAAAATTTACGACTGCGCGAATTTCGTTTTCGCCCAAACTCGGCCGGCGTAATCCTATATATCGACTGTCAATGTAAACGCTGCGATTTATCCCTCGCGAGCTTATCAATAGTCTCGCAGATGAGCTTTTCATTTCCCAGCGTGGATTTTTCCATTTACTTTATATATATTATATGTATACCGGGTGTGAATCAGGGAGGCTTATATTCAAGAGAAAAAGTATATGAATTCGCGACGACGGCTGCGGAACGAGAATTTCTTTCGAGAAACTCGCGACAGTATATACGGATGCTGATTTATTATACGGATCGGGTGGCAATGTGCGAGGAGAAGACCTTGATAAGCTCGACGCTCGCGCGTGAATTTTATCTACGTGACAAAATATTAGCGTAAGCAGATAGCCTCTCTCTCGTCGTCGCCACTGCTGAAGATAAACTCGGGCGATGTGTCGGGAGAATTTTATTTTTTGCTGCCGACGACCGACGAATTGGCCAATATAATTGCAGTTGCTAGAGTCAATAGAGGAGATAGTCCTCGGGATTATGATGATGTGCAAGTTGTTTACAGAAAGCGATATATTTTAGAAGTGGAGAAATCTCGAGAGATACCTTCGTTCTTAAAATTCTGGAAAAAAAATAAGAAGCTCTTTCCTCGCGTAAGGCACGTACGTTAGATTGTGTGTGACTTTTCGAAGTTTTTATTTTAATTTTTGAGGTTATATAGAAGGCGAATAATTATTTTGTGATGCAGCGATACGAGGTCCAATTTAAAGAAATTTTTTTTAAATATATACTAGTTGTTTTTAATGTTATAATATTATTAAAAGTTATTTGGAAATATTATGCCTTAATCATAATCTTTTATGTTAATATTTGGCCATTATTTGTTTAATAGAGATATATTCCACATATTTTAATAAAGTATCCTGTAGTTTTAAAGAAAATAGAGCTCTGAACATTAAGACCATTTTATTCATGCAAAGTAAAACATTTTCGTTTGACTTCAATTAAGATAATAATGTTTTAGGATTACTTAACAATTTCTAATTTTAAAATTCATGAGAAACAAAATCCCACACGTTTGCATTGTGGATACCATTATCCAAATGAAGGTGTACAATAATGCATTAAAAATTTTAATGAAATGCAGTATACTGAGCTATTTTATTTACGTAATTGCAGAATACTGCAGCAATTCTGCATACAACTATCTGATCGAAACGTTAATGCTAATTCGAATTGTTATAGCACTCATTCCAATTCATCATACATGGGAATGTTTTTAAAAAGATTTCGTAATAATCACTGCACAAGATAAAGATAATGAAGAAATAAAGTTTTATCTTAATTAAAACTCATACATCGTTGCGCCACTTCACGCAAACTTCCATAAATTTTCGAGCTCCGTATTTCCACGGGATCCCATCGACGTAGAAAAATTCTGCATCACACGAAATCCCTGTCTCGTACAACGTGTAATCCAGACACAATCGACAATGCAGCTGTTGTACGCATAATTACCAGCAGCCCAACGAGATAAGCCCATCCACATGAAGGAGATGGGCATAACAAAAAAAGTCTCGAAACGAGCCATAGTCTCCCCTGCTTAGGAATTTATCTACTGCTCGAGCAATCGAGTCACGACTATAAAGCCAGGAGAATAGCAACGGCGCAGCGTCGCTGAGCGTCGGGAAAAAAAATTCCGGTCGCACGATGCAGGTTTCCGATCGCAGGCGATCGCCGGGGAGAAAAGACCGGGAATGCTGCTGGAGATACGAGTTCCACGTCCTGGACCGAGCGACGACTCGCGCCGATATATATACACGGCTATGCACTTTACCGAGAGGGTTGCGATCGCTGTTCCTTTTTTATTCTTATTTTTTGATTTTTTGTTTTTCGAGCTCGGTGTATATAACGTTACACCTTCTGCGAAGTTGGAAATGCCGCTGCGCTGAACTCGGTAATGTGTTGGGTTCAATTTTCAAGAGCTGTGTACAGATTTAATGCTTCTGAATTGTGGTTAATAAATCTTACATCATCAAAATACTTATTAAACCGCTGGCTCCACGAAAGAGTTCACTGTAACTATATATCGCAGAGATTTATTTTGGCAAAAATTAGGCCAAAAAAATGGATTTTTAACTATTCATGGAAAATATTCAATCTTATTATTTGTGACGTTAATTGAATTGTTTTTAATCATTTATTTTCACTGTTCATATGTAAGCCAAAGTAAACTTTATAGTTGGACTTGAAAAGAGTACTTAAAAATATGCCGCTTTTTTTAACTTCAATTTTAACGCATCCTACACTGGCTGTTTTACCACTAAATAGTTCAACTTTAACGAGCATTTTTTCACACTAATAAACTAGATTTTTTCCTCAAGGATATTTCACAAAAAATCCACAAAATCATCTTCTTCGTTGCAGATAACAAGTGGAGAAAAGAGATTTTTTTGCAGTTAACCTTTGTGATATCTATTCTGATTATTTCTTTGGTTTTATAGCACAAACATAGCGTAAATCATCGCGATGCCCGATTTCAAAGTCAGAAGCTACTCTTGCGCAACATTGGTTGCGAGTCCATTACCGGTATAAGGAAACAAGAGCTTCACCTCTGGATACAGTTGTGCTATTGCGTAATGGCGTTTGCTCAGTTTTATATACTCCTCTGAAAAAGTTGAACCGATCAGCAAAAGACTAAGTTCGAAAACGAAATGGCTAAATTGATTTTGTAATCCGTAGGCTGTATATACGACGTGTGTATTGTGTTGTATGGGAAGATCCACAAAATTTATTCAGTTTTTTGAGACACAGAACGCAAGAAAACAGTGTTTCTATATAATGAAATCGAAGGATCAACATCGATCTTTTTAAATTTGCATAAATATACTTTGTGTTTATTTTAAATACACAGATATATTATTTAACGAGAATATAGAAAATTTGTGTCGCTCCAAGGATTTTGTAGGAATAACACTTTTTTTATAAGTTTTGTTTTTTGTTTGCTCCTAAATATAGAACCAGAAAACAGTGACACTCCTCTTTTTCGAGGCTTTAAAAAACTGAATTGATTTTATGGACTTTCCCGTATATTCAATAGAATTCTCACGACAAGTCGCGGTAATTGTAAAAAATATACATAAGATATATCAGATTATATAATACCCCGTTAAACGCTATTTCATCGAGACGTATATAGCTCATACATTTACCCAACTCCAAATGCCCAAGTCTAATATCCTCGAGACACGACACGTTTCAATAATCTTATACGTTATTCTAGTCTCCGATTACAGAGAACTTGACATGTACCGTCATATATTTCTGAGACACACGCGCAAAGTGCTTGTGTCTACATTATCGATCATAATATGCGCGCAAACGCATGCAATTTAACTCAACGAGTTCCGCCATTACATCGACTTCCCACTTATCGTTAACGCGTACAAAAATCAACCTTATTTCACGCGCGAGCGCTGACAAGGCTTCCGAATGATGCGTAAAGCGCAACGAGCGTCATGTCCAGAAAAAGAGCTCGGCCGACGAATTTTTTCGACGCCACGGAAAAAAAAGGACGGGACACAGCAGAGGATGACATTCGGGTCAGGGTCAACGACGACAACGACGACGACGACGACGCCTGCAATTTATTCCCTACTCTCGCGTATATTCTTCCCAAGGAGATTCACGTCTTTTTGTATTTGCGCTGTGTGCTGTGTGCTGTACGCATATATTTAGAATTTGCGCAGCTGGGGACGCTGCGGTGTAGTGGTGGCTCACGACTCGCTTTAATTAACTCTTGGTGAACGCGCGATTGTGTCATGTGTTTTATTTCGTCTTTAAAATAAAATAAAAAATGTTTACTGATTTAAAATTTTTTTCCCTACATGGTTTCGACTTTATCACAATAATTTCACCCAAAAGAACAAAAGAAATGAATTGATAAATGTGTATCAAAATGGTACAATATATTGGGGCCAAATTATTTTCGTTTTACAAAATTATGGGAAACTGTTCGTCAAAGCGTTACTAGACCTCATATCATTTTTTTCATCGAATGTCTTCGAGTTAGTACGTGTATACAATTTTAAATATACATACGCATAGAAAAGATTCCAGTAAATAAAACTCAAATTTTGAAAAATTAACGAGGAAAGTATAGCGCAGGACATTGATTGCTCAACTCTGCAATCTTATGACTTTCTAAAAATGAGTTCATAAAAATATTACCATAGACTGTCCCGTAATAATAACTCAATTTCTACACGCTCCACTCCGCCCCCGCGCGCGCACACACCTTCATTTTCAATTTGCATCCCACAATCCTTGGAGAATCGAAAAATTAAATCTAATGGACCGTTTTCCGCAAAGCTTCAATAAAACTCGAATTCTGCACGCGAAGGCAATTCCAGTCTAAAACACTCCAGACTAAACAAGTATCGCTAATTCGAGCTCACGGGATGCTTCATGCATTCGAGATACTCTCCGCGAACCAAATGCATGTACCACAACTATACACGTATCGACGGTATCAGCCGAAGGCTATATATACCGGAGAGGAAAGACATAGAGTGAGAGAGAGAGAGACCTCTCTATAACCCGAGAACCGTGGAACTGAGGCGCGACTACTCCCGTGTACTTATTCAAATCGAGGTGGCGATAAAAGCCGTTGCAGCGCAGCTACTCCTCTGCGATAAACGAACCGGCCTCTATCTCGTCTCTCGAGAGAGAGAAGAGCCGGAGAGGATTTCGTTTTGCATAACGGCCAAGAGAGTTTCGCGGAAGAAGTGCTTCCTTATTTTTCTATACCGGTGCGCGAGACTTTTTTCTCCTCGCGCACACTCACACACACGTATACGTAGTGCGCGGACGAACATAACCTAGAAACGTCGCGTCGTTTCCTAATGAATCCGTTGGCAGGCTCGTTACCCCCGTCGCCTTCGAAAATCCGCACTCCGCGGGCGAGAGTTTTAACGACGTCGAGTAAGTGTTTACGACTTCGCGCGCGGCAATGTATTTTTTTTTTTTTCATCGTTAAACATAATTTATCACGAGCGTATACAGGTACGCGATTAGCCGTATTCAAGCTAAAGCGCTTCTCCACCTCTCGGAAGTATATACTGTGCAATGCACAAAGAGCGTCGCGTTTAAGCGGGCGTTTCCGCGCTCGATTATTTTCTTCGGTACATATAGCGCAATTTGCTCGGCGAGAGACAGTATGAAGGGGCGCATATCATTACGCGGCGATTGAGAAGGAGAGAGAAAGAAAAAAAGGATCACAACAAAGCCTCACAGCTTTACAGATATACACACTATACATATATGTATATATCCCACAAAATTTCATCCCTCTCTCGTTCTCGGCCTTTGGCGGTAAAAAAAATCTCTCCCTCTCTCTCTCTCTCTTTCTCTTCTCGTCGTGCGCTGCAGCAGCAGCAGCAGCAGAGAAAAGCGAGTGTGTCACACACAATGAGGAGAATTGTACGCGCGAGCTGAAGTAGAGTGTTGTTACAATTCGTTTCGTGTTTCCCTGAATCTCCACACTGCCGGAGCACGCGACGCGTCATTCATTATGGAACTTCAGTGTGCGACGCACGCCTCCTCCGCAGAGCACCACCGATGTGTGCATAGTATACGACATAGGTGTATAACTATATATACATATAGGCGCGCACACGCGTGAGCTCTTCTCTCGTCCTCGCGGCGCGGCGGCGGCGGCGGCGCTATTCAAAAAACAGGCCTCCCCCTCCGGACTTTGTGTGTTGTTCCCTTTCACGCTCGACAATGTGCGCTTATTTTCTTCTTCGCACTGCATATACAATATATATACCTATAGTAGCGCGACACACGGTTTCTTCCTCGGAGCCGCGCATAAGAGAATACATCGGCGCGCGGGGGTGTCCACACGGTCTGTATACACATAAGGAAACGATTTTCCGCTTGGAAATTGTGGTCTTTAATGAAAAATTTTCCGGACGACGACGACGCCTTCGGCCCCCCCCCCCCCGCCCTTCAAGCCTTTCATTCGTTTTCATCCCCCCGCGCCGCGACGAACGTCGAATCGCGTAGCAGGCGAGAAAGTCGGACTCTCTGCTATATATATGATACAAACAACGCGAAGCGTGTGTACGTGTGGAGTAGTCGGCGACAGGCGCTGACTTTAACAATTTCTCTAGCGGAAAAGGTCAGTTACCCGTCGTCGTCGTCTCTCTCTCTCGTTCCCTCTCTTTCTGCGCGCAGTAGGGCTCCAGCAGCGACACAACGCGACTAGGTGTACAACGTATACTATAGTATATATATAAGCGACCAGCTGTGTGCATGATGAAGCAGAGCGAGAGAGATGCCATCAGCAGCAGTTGCAGCAGTGCAATACTTTGTTCCTCTCTCGCTCTCTCCGTGATGCGTTCGAGCAGTATATATATATAGGTATATGTAACAGACACAGGGCGACACGGACGATCGAGCGCTTTTATTGAGGGAATCGGCTGCTGCTGCCGTTGCTGTGTATACTATACACATACTGGCGCTGCTCTTTCTCCGATGATGATTGTCTGCGGCGAGCGATTATTATGCTCGCAGCTGGGTTTTTGCAAACCGCTGCGAGGCGGCGCCCGGTGCTGTTGTTATTTTCTCGGTGATGAGTTTCGAGCGAAGCTGTCGCGTGTAGGGGGTGGATGGATTGGTTTATTGGCCGATTTTAATGGGTTTTCGCGAGAGGGTACAGACGGGGAGATAGTGGAACGTGCGTTTGGTGCGGTGGACGGCAGTTTGCGGGTAATTTTAATTCATTCGATTTTACCAATATTCTATTATTAGGTATTATGTTTGCTTTGTTTGAATAGACATCAGAGATGCACAATTCATTATCGGTGTTATTGTTCGTCGTGGTATTTGAGATTATTTTTTTGGATCTGTATACTTCATTACCAGCAACTTACGACTGACGTCAACTTCGCTCGTTCGAATGAAACGTATATCGATGCGCTTTCTTAAAAAAAATGCCTTATATATAGTCGATCTGTTTTCTCGGCGATTTTCTCATCGGGGATTCATTATACAAAAAGCCAAACGAAGGCAACTCGCTCGACCAAAAAAAAATAAAGAAAGATAAAACAAACGCAATTACTCCGGCCAGACGAAACTTATACAGTTTAGTCAATAACGTCAGCATCCAAGTATAAACTACACAAGTGCCCACTATATGCGACTGCGTCTCCGAAGCGTTCTTTCTTTTTTTTTCTTTCCTTATTCCCTTCTTCTTCTTCTTCTCCAGACTCTGACGGTCCAAAACTTTCTCAATAACTCTCTATAATGTTTAGAGAGAAAAAAATGTATGTGTGCACCGTCTCCGAAGGGAAACCGCCTCTGCGAAAATAGTGTGCCTTGGATTCCGATCGGTTTACACTATAAACTCGCTGTTTATAGTGCGCCTTGAGTGTAGCGGCTATTTTTAGAGACCGCGTAGAGAGATAGACGCTTCAGATCCACTGCACACCCTCGTTTTGGGTATTCGAAACTCGAGTGCGAAGGATTTCGCGAGGAAAAGCAAGTGACTGGCGCGTAAATAACGCTTGTCGTTAGAAAAATCTCTATATCGGATCGAAGCGAAATTTACGATTCGGAAGAAGCTGCGTACCATAAACAAGTGTGATTTAAACAATAAATTGTAATTTCCGGGCGAGAAACTTGATAATTGTTCCAACCAGAAAATCGATAAATTTCCTCGTCCCGTTATAAGCAGCCCGTGATAAAAGGACAGTAAATTTTACTTAATACACCCACAAACTGTATAATAACGCGCTTTCTCGGGCAGCGTTTAAAAACCTCCTTGCGGTGCAATGATCTTGCGCACTCTAAGTAACGAGCTGCCCACCAGTTCACTATCGCATTATGCCACTTATTTCGGCTTCCCATTTTACCTCTGCCGTTAACAATTTTATTGCGCAATAAAAAAAAACAAGCGAATTATCGCTTCGATTCGACAAATCAAATGCGTGTACGTGTGTGTGTGCAGTCTTGTACATATATATAACCCTGAAGACGGAGAGCGTCGTTCCTCGCAGCGAAAGAGAAAGTGGCATTCAGAAAAAAAAGAGACGCCAGAGCTGTTAATGAACGTCCTTATACGCTCGGAGTGTCACGAAATTTCGACATAGCCTACTCGTTGTTCCCTTATACGTTCACGTGAAAAATGTCGATCGGTCCTGTAAAAATATATACTATACGTCCGTGTGGGATTTGTGTATGTATACGTGTGCGAGTACGTGTGTGAATAATGCAGTGTAAGTACAGATCGCAATTATAGCGTTCGATTACGGATACGAAGGGGAGGGGGGGCTCACTCGGGGATATTCGTACGTCGTACACGCGCCTCCCCAAGACTTCCTGGACGAATTGCTCGAGCTTATTTCCGACGCCGGGCGGACAAAAGCGCTCTTCCTGTACTCATTTTATTGATCTCCCGATGTACTGTCGCGCTGCCAGAATTGCCGTTGCGCAATTGATATATATAATACATAAGTTTCCTCTATACTCGAGTTTTTCTTTTAACGCGCGGCGTTGACTGCATGAGCTATATCACTTGCCCAATCTAGGATTATTTATGGAAAGAGAAAGGGACAATTAGTTAATTGGGCGGGCGATTTGAAAATTCAAATTTCCCGCCTCTTGCGACAGAGAGGTCAATTACACTCCGATGTCGGATCGCGTGCGAAATGCTAATGCAGCGCTTTGCATACAACTTCATGCTAACAGGGTAATTCGTTATTCAAGAGAGTAGAAAAAAAAACTTCAGTTCGTAGATTACACATTCTTTTTTTTTGTGCAGGCCTTTGATGCGAACGGACTGTGTGCATCCTCTGGTCTTTACATCGAGATATACGCTACAGCCCCTTGGGGGTCGTTGCTTCGCGCACGCACTCTCACCGGTAATTTATCTTCGGAGTAAGTATAGCGAGTACACATGGGAAGATCTATAGAATTAATTCGGTCGTTCGGAGTCCCGAAAAATACGGAAAAGAAGCGTTTTGTTACGATTTCCAGGACATTTTTTTCTTGTTCCTTAATAGGAACCAAATTTCTTTTTTTAAATTTATTCATACGAAATCGAACAGGAGCAACATCAATTTTGTGTGAACGCTATTTTTTCCGTGTTCCATAGATTCCATGTGCGGAAACAGAAAAATTTTGTTTTTAAATTTTCGGGCCCTAAACAGCCGCGATTGAATTTTCAAAGGATCTTCCCATATACGCAGATGATCTTTCTCTTCCTTGCGCAATTACACTCACTCCGGGGGAATCCGCATAATCGGCTCCGATAGATCGAGCGAGTCTAAACAGCGCAATTATCCCAAGCAGTTCTTTACGTCTAATAAGTATACACAGAGAGAGCGCAAAAGATGAGTTCTAGTTCTGTTAGTACGTATTACATCGACTCTGTTTTTCTCCTCCTCCTCTTCTTCTTCGCGATGAAAATTACAACTATACGAGTGTACTCAACTATGGATGTACCTCGCGGTATACGCACATTTGCGCCTACAGTACAGCCTATACAATTACCTTACGTAACGCAAAACGATAACAAATCCGAGCGTTATAGAAGCGATTTCTCACAGGAGACGCGCAAGAGATCGGGATCACCTCTCCGTCGGCGGCGTAACCCACGCCGTGTCTCACAATAACCGCGTAAAAGCCGGCCGCCTCTATATATACTTTTCGGAGCGACGCGCGGGCGTCTGCGTATCTGTATATACATATATATCGTGTATATATATATACGTGTGCGTGAGCGCACGCGTGTACACACACATCAGCCGTAAGTCCGTATAAAGCGCGTCGTGAGAGAGAGAGAGAGAGAGACGGACGAGGTCGAGAGCTGCTACAAGTAGAAAGCGAGCCACTATATTGCTAAGCCTGCGTCACGCGAGAACGGACTGCCGTATAGCCCGTCGATGCATCGTCACGACGAGACGATTTCCCGATTGGACGAAAAAAAAAAGAAACGCGATGAGTAGGTATATATATACGTATTTCCGATCGGTCTAATCGCTATTCGAGGGGGAGAGAGCCTAATCACCCTGAATTATCGAAAGAGCATCGGTTTTTTTTGCTCGTCTTACGCTAATGTCACGACAATAAGTGTCTGGCTGCGGCAATGATCGAAATTCGATGATTTTATTTCACAAGCTATTCCTACGCATCTCAATTTTACTTGTGGTTATAAAGCAAAGGTATATATAAAATTCGATTTTTAACTTCTTGACTGCAGTCGACGATCTTAAATACCCTCGTAGCGTAATTGCGATACTATCACAATATTCCCACTTTGAATTATCTTTAACGTTCGGAAACCTCCCCCCTGGGAGATAAAGAACTACTACTACCACTACACTTGGAGAATAATCTCGTCGAAGTGGAGGGGAACGAGAGCTGCTGCTGCTGCTGCTGCTGCTTGCAGATATACACAGTATGGCAGAAGAAGAAGAAGAAGGCGGCTCTCTCCGGGCAGAAGCGAAACAAAGAGAGGAGAGCGCGAGGCGAAGGAAAGCAAGAGAAAAAAGAGCACGGAAGAATATAAAGACGGGAATGCAACGAAAAGAGTAAGAGAACAGACGGCGAATAGCCCAAGCTGCAGCAGCAGCGAGTAGAACTTTGAATAATTCGACTTTTAGTGTATTGTATATTATGTAGCAGTCGCTTCTGCAGAGCTGCTGCAGTCTGGTGTTGTCCCTACGGCTCTGAAGAAACTCTCTCCCGTGCTATACGTGCAATATAGTCACGGACGCGGACACACACACACGTGTATATACACGCGCTGCACATACTCCTACGTATCGCCGGTTAAGGCGCGAAGCGGCCAAGTGCTGATGTCACACGGACTCGTTGAAATCGTCGATCTCGAAACCAAATTCTTTCTCCGCTGCGGGAAAGAGAGAGAGAGTGAAAAAGAGCGGAACTGCCCAGTTCCGCCGCCGCGGGCGATTTTAACAAATATAAAACGAGAGACGTTATTTTGCCGGCAGCGCGAGAAGAAGAAAAAACCGAAGAAAACCGTCCGTAATGGCAGCAATTACTTAGGTTGTAATCGCGATTTTTTCTTGCCTAGACGATGCGCCTCTTTGCGGACGTAGCAGTCGTATAACGAGAGGTTCAACTGCCATTGTGTACCTCGGAGCAATTGCCAAGACGTTCTCTCTGCTGTATATATAGATGGACGGATACACTTTGCTTTCAGGCATCAACTCGCGTTTCAATAAAAATCCGGGAGAAAGAGAGGGAGAGAGAAAAGAAAATATATAGAGCACAATTTTATTATTCGCCAAAGTGAGGCTGAGGAGAATAAGAGGCGGATACCTAATGCGTCTCTCTCTGCGGGCATTTAAACGTGTTATCTAACGCGAAAAAATACGACGACGGTCGACGAGGACAACAGCTGTGTGTGACATATGGGACGTCGCTTGTTATTCCATCAATGGGTCCGCAAACAAGTGGTCCGATTGTCACTGAAAATTTTCCCTTCTCCCCGCCCCTCGCCGGGCAATCAATTCCAATTGGCGTTTAATTTTGCGAGTTAAGCTCTCTCGCGCCTCGATGTGTATAACTGTGTGGACGTGCACGATTTTTTTTTTGAATGGTATACGCTCGCAAAAAAAGAAAAATAAAAACACTTGCAAGACGAGTCACGTACCGCAAAGAATGCATACTTCGGAGACGAGGGAGAGAGAGCTTCTTCTTAATTTTTCTTGTCTGGACGAGCGCATATTTCGTCTTTGTTTTCGTCTCGCACTTGTTCTCCACATTGCCTCGCTCGCAGAGTGTTTTCCATCGTCCCAGTTTCACTAAGACAATTTCCGGAGCTGGAATGTATCTTTCGATTTCATTTGTAACATTGTCATCTCTCGTAGGTGTTTGTGCTTTGACGTTAATGAATTTATGGTGCCACAAAAAAAGTGGGTCTTAATCTGGATCTACTAGTAATGTTTTTGTGGTTTCAATCCATAGTAATTAATATTAAGTTTAATTTACAGAAGGATTTTTAACGCTAAGTACAAACAAGACTCTATTATCATCTAAGTTAGAACTTTTTTCGTTAAAATAAAACTACCGATCTGTAAGCCTGTGTGGTTTGAATCTGCAAATTCTATCGGTTTAGTGCTAAAACTGAAAATCACAGAAAACAGTACCAAACTTTTTCTTCTCAGTCAATTGAAGTGTAACAAAGTTTATCTTGTGTATTTAAGTATTCATCATCAATCGCGAAGCTTACATTTCTTACAATTATTGTTTGCTAATATAGTTATAGCTAATTTATGTCGAAAAACTAACTGTTGAATGGAACCTTACGTCCAGTACATCCTTAAAGCCTTTTACAACATTTGCACGTGATGATAATTTCAAACTTTCTCTCTCCACTGCACTCCACTGCACACTCCTGCGATAAATCAACACACCATGTTCATCCACGAAAATCCATTAGATTCCCGATCAATCCTCTTTCACGAAGCTTTGCTTACGATACATATCCCCTTCTTAGTACATCTTCCATTATATCTCCGCATCGCATCTGTTTATCTATTTATCTATCAGTATAGCATACAGTATAGCTGTGAACCGATCCCTCTGTTTATCTAGCCATTTCTCAGTGGCCTCTGCACTACGTACATCATCCGATGTATGTACAGTACGTATACATCTCTCTCCCTTCCCCCTTTCTCTCATTCTATCTCTCGCTAACCGTCGGCTCGACCAAATCCCATATCTTTGGCTCGAATTTTTCTGTCGCATTCTGATGTTCACAACTCCACGCGCTGTACGTCGTCTCTCCGGTTTAATTTTCCGCACCTGAGTTTCTCGATTTCTCGTGTCTGGCCTGTCTCCTCGTGGGTGTCCGGAAGACAACGTTGCACACACACTCTCCCGCAGTGTTTTCGTCCGCAAATATCACAATAGGCGTACAATTGTATACACTCGCCTCTACACCATACCACCACACGTATATTCGCAAGACGAGAGATTGCAGCAATAAGTGTATATACAGGCAGAAGCAAGGCTTTTATCGTTCCATATTTCTCTGGCTTACTTGCGCAAGATGTCGAGCGATTTCTGCGTGTTTTTCGATGTATAAATACCCGCACTGGCGGTGCATCGTATATAATTATAAAACCGGGCGTAAAAGTTTATAGAGAAGGATGTAGAGAAGGGCGAGAGCGAGACGCGAGAGCCACACGGAGAAATATCGAGATTCAGAAACACACGCGCGAGCAGAGCGGAGCATAAGATCGTGAGTTAACTTGTGTGGGCCTTCCTCTTCCTTCTACGTATAATACACGCGCGCAGCGCTCTGCGGCAGCGTTATATATATATATACGCCGCGTGGGTTAAGTATATAGCGTTGCGAACTAAAACCGCATCCGATTATACTTTCGCGATGCGTGCGAGCACAGTTTTATGCATCTTTTATTGTTCACTCGTGTCTCCCCCCCCCTCTTTCTCTCTTTGCCCACACTGCACACAGACGTATAGGCGGTATGCGTATATGTGATATAAAAATTTGAATTTTTACTTTCATAATTAGTGGTAATAGCAAGTGTGCTGTATGTATTTTCCTGTTGAGATAATAACTGCGACTCTATATGCGACGTTAAAAGACAAGCCACCTTTCAAACTCGAGTCAGAAGCAGTAAAATTTTTATCGCATAAGTTATACATTTGTCGCTAGCTAAAATAGAAAATTTTCTTCAGCTCCCGAAACGCCTCTTACGACGATTAGAAAATTCTGAAGGATATATTTTGTTTTAAAAAATATTTAATTAGCGGATATGCTGCTGAAGTGTAAACTACAGAAAAATTAATTCCCAAAAATTCGTTAACCGTCAAACTCGAACATTTTAATATACTTGCCAGAACCGAATTCCCCTAAAAATCTACCGACCGTAAGCGTAATCAACGCGACGATTTCATTTAAGTATACACACACACACAGCTCCCGTAAATGTACATCGCGCGGAAATCGTCGCAACAAGAAGGCGCAGGAATAACGAGTGTATCAAGAGGTCTCGAGATATTCAGAAGATGAAGAAGAAATCCGCGCGCGCGCGCGCAGCGCGATGCAAACAGCGATGACTCCTGCTTTATCTGTCTGGGTGTGACACTCGCGGTCGTTGCACCCCGGCGAGCGCCACCGCTCGCCGGCCTTGAAGCGGGGCATATTCGCCTAAAACCGCAGGCCTCGTCGGAATCGCGAGCTGTTGTAAAGGATTCCTCCGGCTTCTTCATTTCCTCTATTAATAATACGCGAGGCCGTTATTTGTTACAAAATTCCGCAAATGTTTCGGAGAAAAAGCGTACGTTTGGAGAGAGCCGTATCTCGATGTGACATAACCGTCTTGTGAGCTTGTTTAAAATTTAAAATCAGGCTTCGAAAGGATTCGATCGTCTGCGGGATTGATACCGAAATATTCATGAAGATTAACCTGTTTTTAGAGTGCGAAAAAAAATAATGTAGTTCCCAGTGACAGCAATACGGAACTCTTGCTAACCTAAAAGAATACATCAAGTTTTTGAAGTTTGGTGAAAATGTGTTTTTTTTTATAGGTTAGGAAATGGTCCGATTGTTGTTCTGGGATCTAAAAGGATTATTTTTTACTAGAAGAAGTTTTTTGGTCTCAGTTCAAAAATGTCGATTTTCAATTGTCAATTCTGGAGTGTTACAATAAATTTAAGCTACTACAACGTGAAGAGTGTTATGAGGTTGAACGTTTATGTAAACCTAGATCAGTTTGTATTATTCACAGACATTCGATATATCATAAAATTTATGCATAATTTGAACTGCGCTAGTCTTCGTTGGAAGCGACGATATGCGGATCTATCTATTGATCACAAACAACGTATTCTTTGTATTAAAAATACGAAGTTTTGCAAAACATTTTTTCAAAGAAAAAATGCAAATTTCATGAACTTTGACCCCCTGTAGCTAAAGGCACTTGATCTCACAAAGAAATCACCAATGCCCGTATACAAATACATACACGCAAGCACACGCGCATTCAAATTCACCGACAATTAATTCTTTCGAGTATATATACATAAAGTGTAAACTGCAAAGTCCACACCCAGAATGTTTTGTCCTTTCACGTAACCGATCGCGACTGGCTTATTTTCTCTCGCGGCTGCACCTGCACTCGACACATAACAAACGAATTCCTCTGTGCGTATACACGTGTATGTGTATAAGGGAAATGAACTTTCGTAACAAGAGCCGTACTGCCGATCTTTCGCTTTTACGCTTTTGATCGGTGAGCAATAATAAAAAAAAAAGAGAGGAAGGATCGATCCCTAATTAGTCGGGACTGTGAGACCCCTTTGTTATCTAATTGGGCTATCGCTGTTCTGCAATTACCGGTTGTTAAAATCCATTTCTGAAAGGATAAAAGAGCGGATACCTACTCCCGATTTTTAAAACCACGCCGCAGAGACAGAGACAGAGAGAGAGAGTGAGAGGCCGATGAAAAAAGAAACACGTCCTCACGATCTAATTTTAAATCGGACGCCGTAAATATTGAGGCTTGAGGCACGTTCGTAATCCGCTTTCGTCTACTTTTTGCCCTCCTTCCTTTTTATCGTCCCGAGAGTGCGTGGTCTATCGCCGCTGCCCGTATGAATTTCGTTCATATATTTTTTTTTTGTTTTTTTTTTTGCTTCGCGATCGTATTTCCGCGTGTGTAAGCGGAACGCTAAACTAAGAACGCGCGAGTCGAGCGATTTTCTGAATTTCGTACATAGAAAAAAAAAGAGAGAAAATCGCCACGACACGTGATTCGAAATGAAAGTAAATCGAGTTACGGGCTGACGTGGAAGGGCTCAATCAGCCGGTCGATCCCCGGACGGTTTGATTGACAGAAGTATAGCGTCGCTGGTGCAGTGTAGACGACCTATAGACGCACAAGAGGGGACTGTTCTCTACCATCATTATATATATATAACGTGTGGTGTGTGTCCCTTTCAAAAGAACAATGTCCAACCTTCCATTATGGAGGTTATGTGTACCTTCACCTAGGCTTTCGGAAGTTCTTATTGTCTGGTAAAGGTTAATCGAGTGCGACATCGTTAGCTCGAGCGTTAGCCGGTGCAGCTTGAGGTTAATGGACTTTCTTTGATTTTGTCGAGAAAATTACTGTTGGTTGGACAGGGGTCAGTGATTTTTTTTTCTTTTGTGCTCTCGGTGACACAAGTGCAAAGTACAGTTTTTTTGTACACGTTTAATTGTTATAGAATCAGTTCAAGCAAAGTTGATTATTTTTATAAAAGCGTTCAGACGCTATACTCACTTGTTAAATTAAATAACTTTTTTTTAATAATGATTTGTTACTTTTTCGTTCAATTTATTAATATCAATACAATCGCACTTATCTTTCCTGTAATTTCTGATCTAAGGAATAAGAGAAGCGATATAGTCGTCGAAACCGAAAAAGCAATCATTTTAAAGCGTCTATCTCATCATCTCTGCTTCTATCAAAACTGTCCGTTCACTTTTTAAAAGCATTGTTTACGCAAAGAAAATAAAATTAGCAAAGAGTCTCGCTTCTGCAGTTTTAATCAGCTCCGCTTGATAAAGCCGAGCGAAAAACAATGAAAAAATCCAACTATACAGAACCTCCTGAGTATAAACATCAATTTAAATGATCATTAATTTTAATTAAGCTTAATCGATCGACATGAATCAGAGTCCCCGTATTCACACACACACACACACTTATACGAAAAAGTCAAACAGGATTTTCAGCAGCGTCGACGCGCTGTCTATACTTATTTTAAAATCCATCGATCTAATCTCGATTTTACTGCACATTATGGGAGAAGAAGGCACTCGTTTAATAAGGCCTGTCCTTGAGCCGCCTGCTTGCCCGTAACGAACGCTATACGCACGTATACGCTTAATTCCAAGGTTTCAAGCGCAAGTACCCCCTCCTCCTCTTCGCCTCGCTGTCTCTCACTCTTTCTTCTTCTGCGGCGGGAGTTTGGGCGAGTTGACTTCCTTTTTAAACCCACTCTATCAAACTTTACGCACCGTTTTTTTTCTACCGCCATACGGCGCCGTCGCTTCGTCGAAAGCGTTAGAACCTATATACGTGTTAATCGTTTCTCCGCTTTCACCTTTTTCCTTATCTGCGTGTGTATGCCATTGGTCCGCGGGTAATCTGGTCATTAAAACGATACCTGCTTTAAAAATGTAAGTGTTCGCGTATAGGCTTATTCTCTGTGCATACGTAATATTACGAGAATGACAGCAGTGGCGCAGTGGCCTATTGCTTATACGAACATCTCGAGGAGGGAAATCTCTAACGGAAACATTTTGCAGTTCGCGATTGCCGAAAATAAGAATGACAAACTTTTAGATACCCAAAAACATGAGTAAATAAATAAATACTAATCAATAATAATAATAATAAATACTGTAATACAAGTATTTGCGTTTTCGTATACGATCGCGTGATATTTGTTTTGTGTGCGTGAAGCTCGTGGGAACAAATTTTGCCGGAACGCATTTTTAATTAGCCCAGCTTACACTTGCATTTTTTTAAGACTCACGCTGCCTTTATACAAAAGAAGACTTTCCGCTAACTATACACGCGGAGAAGAGTAAGGATAAGAGAGAGAGCTCGTGCGCAAAAAAGTAAAAAACAAGACATGCGAGAATACCTGTAGGCGGGGGAAGATGAAAACCAGCCGCGATTTCCTCAGAGATAAGTACGATATTACAGGGGAAGAGATTTTCTTTCTACAATCTTTTTTTTTTTTAATTTTTTTTTACGCCCTCGTACTAGAATGTAAATAACAGAGCTTGTTACGCGCTGGTAATGCAACGGGAGTCTATATCATGTGCGCTCGATAAACGCTTGCTTTTAGTACATACGCTGTGTGATAATTGGTTGATTCGTCTACGTACATCTTTTTTACTTAATGCCAGCGCGCGACGAGTCATCTTAGATAAGCGCGATTTGGAAATGATGTTTGAGTTAAAGTACGTCACAGGTGGAAGCTTGACTATAAATCAAAGTCGATCGACAGTCGACGCAATGAATCAGCTCCCGTCAAAATGAGTTATCAGTTTATATTAATAATTGAATCAACTAATTAATGAACAGCGACTTGAATCGGATTTCATAGTTGTTGCCAAAATCTGATTTGGAAACATATGCGAAAATTCGAAATCGCAGAATCAAACCATACAAAGCCGTATAGGTTCCAATCAATATTTTAACGACGCACAATTTATAATCCACGTTATCCTCGTCTTCTTCGCATGAAAATAGTCACGTATACTCGCCGCGAACGAAAGAAGTCGAATAACAACGTGTATATACACGATAAACATACTCAAACGCTTCAATCGCTCATCGCGACTCTCTCGCGATGATATATCTCCGAGAAAAATCTCAAGTTCAAGCTTTTTCAAACAGTCCCGTCCATTCACCGAGCTCCCAGCAAAAATCTCTCGTATACATAAATTCCACCTCGATCCCGAGCAACCGTCTCTCTCGATACACACATTTGAAATTAAAATACTGGAGCAGTGGAGCGGAGAAAGACTGGGACCGCTTTGTGTCACGAGCTCGTTTATAAAGCGCAAATTGACCAGCGCGAGAAGAAGAGAGAGAAACAGCCGTAGCAGCAAATTATCTCTCTCTCTCTCTCGTGACATAATTTTCGAAATCGTCGCTTCGGATCTAATCGGAGGCGCGCAAAAAATACGTCATCGTCCGAAATTCGAATTTTCACGCTCCTCTCGACTTTATATATATATATATGTGCATTCACGCGCGCGCTCGTGACTCAGACCCCCGCGGGATGACGATTTTTTTTCCTCCTCTCGATCCGCAGCTTTGTCTGCATTTACGTTTATACTTTTTTTTTATCGCCTCGGCTTTACGAGTGCCGCTGCTGTCTCTTTAACAGCCGTTGATTCGAAGACTCGTTTGCAACGAGATATATAAGCATCGATCGCAAAATTTTTACGGACTCACGCGCTTTTCCTTCTTCACGGGACACTTCTCCTCCTCGCCGCGGATCAGATGCTTACCTGCAACAGACACAAGTGGGAAGGTTAACGTGTTAATTGAGGCGGAAAGTAAATAAAAAAGAAAAAAGAATGAAAAATCAGATCCGGCACGCGCGTGCCGGAAAAAAAATCGTTTAACAACATCGTCGACGTCGTGTGTGTAACGTGTATATGTATATTCGCGAGAAAGAGAGAGATGAGTCAGCGTCAGCGTAGTGAGAGAAAGAGATGGAGCATCGGATTCTTCGCGGATTTTTTGCGACTCGCTATTCCCCTTGGAACGGCGCCAGTCCGACGAGGACGAACTTCTGCTGCTGCGCGTATGGTATATATAGTGCGCTCTCTGCGCTCGCGGAGACCATAAGAAAGAGAGAGAGAGAGATACATATCCATAGTAGGTACTTTCCGCGCTATAGGCGCGCGCGAGAGAGAATTGCGGCAATTTCGCTGCATATAAGAGGGTAATACGCGCCTGTTGTTAAGGATGAAGATTCGCGCCGCGTCGCTCGGTTTTAATGCGTTTGCGGGATCGTGACGGCGATTATATAGTTATATCGCGAGGACGCGTAGTGCATATATACGTATATACTGTATAGCACGCACGCCAGCATGTATATATATATAACGCGCGCTAATGGCTGTTTGACGAGGAGATTTTTCAGCATTTTTCGACTCGATTAGCCCCTGATGGATGGCTCGACGTTTAGAATTGTAGATTCTCCTCTCTCCTCTCATTGTCCGGACGAGAGAGGCAGCTTATTTACATTTAATTGAAAGCCGCGTTTAGCGAATCCTCGCGATCTCTCTCGCCTGTTATTATAATCGTCTCTACATAATGCGCGTCGACATTATAAGTGTATATACATTATACACGCAATTACACGGGGAAAAGGCGCAAAAAAAATCTCTAAACACTGTGTACTGTTATAGCTTCAATTGAGACCGATGGCCTCTCGTCGCTCCTTCGTGCAGCCAATTAGGGACTATATAATACACGAAAACACGTCATTCCCCCTCAGAAGAGCCGAACTGTCTTTTCTCAGGAGAACGTAACGAATGTATATATATACATTATACAGCGATAGATGCGCACCGAGAGTACATAAGTATAATTTTAAATTACTAATTGAACGCATCGCAGCATCGGGCGCATCTCTCGCGTGAAAAAAATGTGACTAACGTCTGCGGTATAATTATGTCGTCGCAGCTGTGTATAGCAGCTCTCGGTGTGACTCATTCGGATTATACATGTATACACGGATGCACATGGTGTATACATGTATAGAGGACTCCTGCACCGAAAAATCCCGCTGACTGCATCGTCGTGTATAACGTCCAATGCCGAATGCTCTCACAGGTGGAAGAGTTAATATGCCGAGGGAATACACCGTACACACACACACACAGACACAGACACCGTGACAAGTCGGCTGGAAGTGATTGCGCGCGATTTTTATATGCGAAAAAGGGTAAAAAAGCGAAGGAGAGTGCGCGCCGCGCTACTGCACCGCAGGAGTGAGTCATATTGCCGCTGTTGAGTTTATATACACGTACACATGTGTGCGAGAGCTGTGTGCGCGCGGGCGCGCTCGATTCTCAATTTATGACTTTACTCTTCGCTGCGCTTAATTTTTGCAGGGGCACTTTTTTTCTTATTTGTCGGACGATTCGAGGGCGTTGAATTTCTGTGATACGAAGATTGCTTTTGTTGAGGAAGAGGTGCGCGAGGTGGTTAGAAATAATTATTTAAATACTTGTGGAAGATTGAGAGGCATAGATTTGTGCGAAGTTAAATTTTTTGGATGATCTTTATCTTTGTTTACGAAACATTACTAGCAGTATCGTTTTGACCTTTATGCTTTCTGAAGGAGATAGTTTAATTTTTAGAATTATTATTTTAATATATTGCTAAGCACAACGAGTATTTTTCTTTTTTTTATAATTTGAATTCATAAAGTAAATTGAAGTTGAATTATCAGCAGGATTTTTCCATTTTAAAGACTACAATCAAAAAACCGATATAATCTAACTATTCGAAATTATATTATAATTTTCCATACAATAAAATTAGGCGCCACATGAGCATCATTCAACGCAGGTTATACATTTTTTTGATTATCTTTATCTTTGTTTACGAAACATTACTAGCAGTATCGTTTTGACCTTTATGCTTTCTGAAGGAGACAGTTTAATTTTTAGAATTATTATTTTAATATTGCTTAGCACAACGAGTATTCTTCTTTTTTTTATAATTTGAATTCATAAAATAAATTGCGAATATACATTAAATTATCAGCAGGATTTTTCCATTTTAAAGACTACAATCAAAGAACCGATACAATCTAACTATTCGCAATTATTATAATTTTCCATACAATAAAATTAAGCGCCACATGAGCATCATTAAGCGCAGGTCAGAAATTATCGACCACACAATAATTGCTTAATAAGTGTCAATGAAACTTTCAACTTCACTTCTACACCCACATATACGTGCAAGTGGAATACAAGAGAACAACAGAAACATTCATTTCTCTACCTTAATGTTCCACTGCGTATTCACCCACTACAATCGATGTATCTAATTATCGAGTGTACTAAGCGGGAGCACCCGCAAATTACGGAGAACAAAAAAAATCCATATACGCGCGCACACATGCGTAACGGTCCCAAACACACCATGGCGATACTTATATATATATCGCGCTCCCCCCTCTCGATATACATCGCCCATCTGGCATGGAATTCGCGTTTGCCATTGCGTATAGATCGCGGTCGCGTAAGGTCTCCTCTAGAGTTGTGCGCGCAAAACAAGTCCACTTGCCGTGTATAGGTATATAGCAGTATAAGCCCTGCCGCTGTACCGTAATAGCGACCTTGTCTCAAAATGGTAAAGCCGCAGCCGACGGCGACGCAAAGATTGAACTTCGCGCGCGTCTGTTTTACCCGCTTTTACGATCAAAAGTTTTTCGTCGATTTCACATATTTTATATGCGGAGGGGTATGCAGCTCGATTTTTATTCCGCGCAATTTTCGTATGGCGATTCGTCGAATGTGTACTTTCGATGGTGGAAGCAAATCAAAGCGATGTAACGGCGAGCAGAGATCAAAGGCTTGTATATATACGCAATCAAACAAGTTCTCGAGTAAACATTGGCTATTGGATATCCCTAAAATAAAATTTGCAATAAAAATGCAGTTTCCTTGATCCAGAATTCTGAAAAATGTTTTTTCAACGCCGCGGATTCCATCGTCTGCTGCATTTTGTTGACTACGTCCAATGTACATACGATAAACATTCAGCCACAAAAATTGAAAAACTCACTCGCACATCCCTCCTCTCGGCCATTACAAATTTTTTTACACTATCCGAGCGAGCGACAGACTACTCCGCGTTTTCGCGGAAGAGGTGCGAGAAGAATGCAGTCTTGTCATCGGCTCGCTGACGTACGGTACATCGTATTGCGAGCTTCGGAGACTAGTGTACACTACAGCTGCTGCTGTTGAGAGGATTTTTCAAAAGAGTCTTTCCGAACGTTTTTTTTCGTGAATTATGCACATGGCTTTATTTTCGACGTCTTTTATATATCTATATACACGTTGTAGCTTCGGTATGTATACTTATGTATCCCTTGAAAAATTTCTCTGCTTATCGTCGTATGCACTTTGGTGAGCTGCTGCGGGGCGAAGAAGAGGCAGCGGCGCGTCTCCTTCGGTGTGTTATATATATACAAATTGTGTCGGGCTTTGGCGCGCGCGTGTGTGACGTATATTTTGGATGACGTAAGGCTCGTAAGAATTATAATTTATGCAGTCGTCTCACCGGTTCTCACTTGCGTTTCGCTTCGGAGTAATCACGCATTCTAAGAGGGACGACGCATTCGTTCTCGTTGAAATATCGATAGCATCGGGACAATAATTCACGAATAGTCGCATGTATACGTTGGACGATTAATCGCAACGATGCTTCACGAGTATATGGCGAATTGTGATTTTGGGCCGGTTTCTTTGGTGGAGGAAAATAATATTTGAAATTAATATTGAGTGGAATTCGTCGTTGAAAAAGATAATTTTTTTCGAAATATTCATTTTTAAGCCTCTGCTCGTATACGCAAACAAATGTATAGGCTCAATTTTTTTCCGTATTTCATTTTGGATAAATAAAAATGTTATCCATTACAATAATTCTTAAAGTATCCCGTGAATTAATCCCCTTCAGACCCCACTATTCTTTCTTCATTAAATATTATAAACTCGTCTGCTCATGGTAATCACGAAAATAAACAAATAAATATCGCACTTCATTTCCTTTCAAACGAGCAGAGATCGGGTACATGTTTATGCTTTAAAATAAACAGTCGTTCTCAAAGGACACTCGACAATGCTATGCTCCTCAGAGACAGAGTCAGCGCAGTGTATATGGTAGCCATCCACTTCGTATTCCATCTCTCGCTGTGCTTTTACGCTCTTAATTTCGAGGCACGTCCTATCCTGCGCCCGTCCGCCGCTTCGTTTCCGGGGCACCGAATATTTCCCTCGTCGAGAGCTGCAGCTTTTCAAGCCTTTCTCGTGTAAACTGCATCGTGTGGCAGCAGCATAGTACGCGGGAGTTTCTACGTGTACACACGTATAGACTTTCTTCGACTTTACGCTGCTTCGGCCTTTTTCTCTCCAAGTACCGTAGAGCCATAATATTGAAATGAATTTATGTTAATGCTCCCCCGGTGTGTATACTACACACGCCGTGGGTGCGATGCCGTACATGGCCTCAGGGGGCCGATCGGCTAAATATAATTCCATTGTTTTTTGTCGAGGAATTTTTCAAATATACGTACGGCAATTTTGTAACGAAAGCTTTGATATACTTTTGATATCGTTTCGAATGTTAGTCCGGGCGTCAGCGAGTTCAAAAGTGGAATATCATAATTAAGTTTCTTCTAACGTTCTTTTTATCATTGATAATTGATATATATGTTATTGGTAATTTAATGAAAATTACGCTAAAGTCTCGACTTCGGGTCAGGTCGGCAATATCGTTACTATTGCAAAATAAACTTCGAAAATGCCGCTTTTGTGTTGGTTTTCCGTAAATTACTTTTTTTTAACTGATCATTCTACGTAAAAGAAGGTATAGAGATGAAAGTTGTTCAGAATTGAATTTTGAATAAGATACATGTATTCCGCGACTGCAAAATTAAGTTTTTGCACAGATAAATTTTTAAACAAAAAAAAAAAAAAATGTTACGTACACTCGTTGACACGATATTGTAAAAGTAAAAAAATTAAGATGCAATATAATTGTAAAAAAAAAATTATTTTGAGCGAAGAGAAATAATTATTTTAGAATCACTTTTCGATTCGCATACGTGTACAAAATTTTTTCAAGAAATTAATTTAATTTTCTCCAAAAATGTTTCAAAAATCTATACGACAAAGACATTCCTTTTTCTTACAAAGAATAAGTTTCCTACGAAATTTCATTAACATATTAAAGCATCACAAAACCATTCGAATATAGCACGGAAAATAAAACCAAATGAATACCTATTAAGCATTTCAATGCTACTACACCACCTCAATTCATCCTCTCTCTCTTTCTCTCCCCACATCCAAAAGCCCCACATACCTTCTATAAATAAGCACAAGCCTTTCAAATATCATCCAATATTACCGACAAATATATTTGATTCCAAAACCCAAGCAACACACACACACACACCTGACGAGCATTCATCTTCTCCCTTGCATCCGAAGCGTCTCATCGCATACAGCCTACATATAACACTCGAAACTCGGAGGCATCTAAGGCTCTCCCTCTCTCTCTTAAGCGTCGTCTGCACAAAGATAGCATCGGTACAGTGTACGCACAATGGGGCTACCTGTCCACCTGTGACGCCGAGATTTTTTTTTCCGGAGGCTCACCGGCGGTCCCCGAATTCCTCGCTTCAGGGAAAAGTACACTCACTCGAGAGAGAGAGACAGAGAGCCTCTCGCGCGCGTTCAATCGATTGTTAAGGAGGACGACGAGAAGCATGTATACGGCTCTCTCCGGCCGTTAATGACGCGCCGGTGGTCGAACTCCATTACGACAGTCCGATGTTATTTTTTTTTATGTTTCAGAGAAAATAAACGCCGGCGCCGGCGCGCGCGCGAGAGGATTTAACGGTTTTTTACAATACAATAATGACGCGCTTCTTTTCCCTCGAAAGCGTCGACGCGCGGGCGACTCTCTCGTTTTCCGCCCGATTTATAGACTCTCTTAGGGTCACGGGGATTTTCGGGCGCGTTTATTATTGGGTTGCGCAAGCTTTTTTTTTTATACGCTCGCAGCGCAAACGGGGGACTATAAAGTTAATTTCTCGGCTTTTTTTCTGTTTTAAATAACCGAAAGGAGTTTATTTTCGGTTTCTGTTGTACAGTGTGTTGACACTATGAGGCAACGTGCAGCGCTCGGCGGAGGAGCCCCCGCAGATAAAAATACGAGGCTTAATGTTGTTTCTTCATTCATATCATTCAGTTTTTTCCGTCTCGCGCGGCGTAAAAATAAACGGCGCGAGATGCAGGGGAAGAAGGAAGGCGCGCGCGCGCGCGATGCTGTGTTCCTTTTGCTTCTTTTTTTTCATTTCTTTTATTTTTTTCTCAAATTTGAGAATCCTGGACCTTGGCCAAAGTCTCGGGCCGGCTATTATTTTTAGCCGGTGTATGGAATTACGTGACCGGCTCTCGCGCGCAGACGCTGCGTTCTATATTATGCTTTGCTTACGCCCCGCGCAGACACCGAGATGATGCTCGCGCCGAAACGGATGCAAATGGCGTTATAACGTTTGCAAACAGCTTTTGCATTGGATATAAACCATTGAAGAAAGTATTGTGGCAGAGGAGAGAGAGAGAGAGAGAGAAAAAAGGAGAGAGATGAAATTCGCTTGTGACTTCGCGGGCTGCCGTTGCGAAACTGCTCAGTTGGAGAGAGAGAGAGAGAAAGAAGCTTTTCACGGAAACTCTTGACTGAACGAGCGGTGACACAGTTGCGTAAAGTCTGGTGTGTGCGTGAGGTGCTGCAGCTTTTTTTTTATTTTTGAGTGTACTATTATATCACAATAGAATCGTTTATGATCTCTTTTGGATGGTTTTCGGTCTGTTTTTGAATTGATAGTACGTTATGTAATTTTATCTTTTGCGGCATCTTTAACAGATTTTACTATAAGAAAAAAAATTTAAATAGAAAGAAACAGACTCTTTCGCCCATAATGATTTATATGTAAGTAAAGCATTTCTCTCCAGGCGCCGGGAGAAAAGTCGACACTTTCGACCCGGTGTGAGAAGGAAGAAGATTTCTTTGTAATATCGCAATATGTTTTCGCACAAACAATTGATTTACACGACATTTTGAAACAGGACAAAATTTATCGCTGTTTAGGCTGATTGAAAATGCTGTCAGAAAACTACATCAGGATTTACACTATAGTCGCAGCGACTTGTTGGGTCATAAATTAAAGATTGCGCAATAGCTCATTATATATTTAGAATTGTTACGCCACGTTATTCTTTCGCGTATAAACTTCTATTTTACACAAGGCTGAATGAAAATTCGCACGACCAAATAAAATGATAACTCGGGACATAATAAATCAATGGAAATCCTATATGCATCTCACGCGCATTAAAATGAAAGCTCATAAATCAGCTGATTCCCATGTATATAACTGGCTCCAGACACCCAGACACCCGCGCGCGCGCGCACGTACACAGGTGTCAAACTAATTCGAAACTTTCAAAGCCTATGCATTGCTAACACCTCCGCTTTTTTGCATGAATATTGCGCGCGCGCAGCGGCGGTGAAAGCGTAATTGCAGTAGCGTCTTTCTCAACTGTAATGTACACTTAAAAAACGACATTAGATATATATGTAAAAATTGAAAAGCAACGGTGTAAAGGATCTCATTTCCATAAAAAAAGCTCTGCTATACTCGCATGCATATTATTAAAAATTCGCTCGTCTACACACACACACACACACACACACTCTGCACATAGAAACTGCGCCGTATCTCTGAGCGTACACGATATAGGCGACGACGACTCGCTGCAGCGTTCGCGTAACGCAAGAACCATATGCGCGCTGTATGGACACCTCTCGCTGTCTCGGTTTCTCCTACTCGACGTAGCATCAGATACTACGAAAGCAAAAGTCTATTTATACCCATCTCTCTCTCTCTCTTTTCTCTCCTCGCAGCATCCGACTTTTTTAACTCATCCTGTGTATAGCGTAAATTCTGACTTATATACGCTATGTACACACGACGGGAATATTATACTGTACGTACGGCGGTCGCTGCTCTGACGCTGCCTATCAGCCGCATCTCATTGGAATATATAATGCGTATAATGTGTGTATATAAAGAAACGCGAGCGCATATCTGTGCACGGCGTAACCAGCCTTCCCACGAGCTTCTCTATGTGCACGCTTGGGGGATTCGCGCGTGAAAAGGGGCGCAACGAAGGGTGCGAATTATCGCGAGAGATATGGCGAAGTTTATGTTTGTACCTCGGCTGGTTGCGAGTATAATGTAAGGAGCTCGTTGCGTTTATTAATTACTATTTTAATTATTGTTATACACACTGCTTTTTCCGAGGGGTAAGTAGAGTACACGTGTCTCGATAGATTAGATTATCCGATGAAGATTAAAGTGTTATTATACTGAATTTTCGATGATGCGTTATTTCTCGCGGGGCAGTCGACGCAACAGAAATTGAGCCATCATCTTGAACGTCGAAGAGTCATTTATTTTCAGCCTATAAAATCATCCAATAATCAACCAAAATCAGCCGAACCCCTCGAGCGTCGTAATATGAGGAATCGCCGGGAAGAATTAGTTATCGTACACACCCGATAACACTGAATGAAGCCGTATTATCGGAGCTAAAATTAAGCGGAACAGCCCGACTAATCACTTCCTCAATAAGACAGAATAGCCAGCAGACGTGCGCTGCACAGTGCAATATAGCAAAACAGCGCAAACGATACGAGGCGCATATAATTTATCCAACTCGAGCTTTCACCGCGTGCAGTGCGCGGCCGTTTCCGCTTTCTCGATGCTCCCGTTGCGCGCCAGAGTGGCTAATACCATTACGCGCTCTGTGTACCGATATACGCGTAAGTATATATAATACACGTGTATGCAGTATATATATATATGCATGCGCACATTGCACACAGAGAGACGCGCGCGACACTCCAAGTGTAACCCACCTATTATTATCGCTTCGGAGTCCAACGTCCATATCCGTATATATAATACAGTCGTCTACACACTTAAGCCATTGTCGACGATGTTATCGGTTAGGAATCGAGTGCCGTTTTCCGGTAGACGTTACATATACAGGTATATGTATACATACTTAACGCGTATACAACTCTCTCAGCGCAGAGCGGCTGCTCCTGTTTTCCGAAGAGCGCCGCGGCGCGTTACTTTTCTCCTCGCTCAGTTTCACGCTCGGCGAGGCGAGACGCGCATGTTGTTGACCCCCCCCCCCCCCTCCGTACAACAAAGATGCAATTATCATTGTTCTTATTCTCTAATTCTCCTGGCTCTCGAAGCGAAGCCTTTAACGAGGTTAAAGCAGATCATTTTTCTCTCTCTCTCTCCGAACGGGAGGCTGTATAGGTATACGACGTTTAAAATGTTCATCGATACGTCTGAGACTCGGAGAGTTTTGCTAATGGCGAAACTAGTCCGACGGCGCGAGAGAGGCGTATACTGCAGCGCGAGTCCAGTTTTTCCAGTCGCGCGCGAAGTAAAGTGCAGGGATACTTCGCGAAGAGAATCCAGACTTTGTGTATACCGCTGCTTAGCTGCGCGCGGATACATCGCGCGGCGCGCTACTGATGCCAGAAATTACAGTGCATTACGCGGTGAATTGTGCGATACAAAGTGAATGTTATTACGTACACGGGAGGGGGGGGGGAAGGGGGGAGGAAACGCTGTGCGTTATAGCCGCGCGTTGTTTTGCATTTGTTTATACGATACCGCGCGCGCAGGATATATAATTAAATTCAGGTGACCGGGTTACGGCTTAATAAGCGACGGCTTCAATTAACAGGCCGAAAGGCAAGAAAAAGAAAAGGCACGCGACATTAAGTGTATTATGTATCGCGTACGCGCATCTCACGCCACCACTATATGCGCGTGCGCTTTATATATACCTATATAGTATATAAGTACGTGTAGAAAACACAGAGAGCGGCAACTTGTTGCTCGCGCGTATATCGCGTTCCTCCCAACACACGCCCTGCGCGTGCGATCGACTGCGCAGATCCGCCGGGGTTACCTATATATATACATTATACACCACTGCTTTACAAAAATACGTAAATGTCGAATTTAAAAAAAATGCGCTTATCTTTGGTCTAGATATCGAAATTTTTTTTTAAAGCTATAGAGGTTTCGGACCGATTAGACTTTGTTCTGTGAGCCGAAAGATAGTCAAAAGTGCAGAATAACATGGGAAAAGTTAGACTAGTAACCACATTTCTAAGCCATTTTACGTTTTTTTTTTTGACAAAAATTTAATGCGTCAAAATAATAACAACTACGAATGTTTCCGAGGCACTAATAAAATTTTGAATTTACACTATAATAAAGTATTACAAAAAAGCTTTAATTTAAAAAGAATATGCTCTGATCAAAAGTTATGCCCATTAAAAAAAAATAATAAAAATCCGAATATCCAATTTTTTCTTTTTCCCTTCATATGCCTCCCCATGCTAAATTTTCATATTCTACATTTCCTCATCTTTTAGCTTACAGAAGAAAGGTCCCATCGGTCAGAAAGCTCTAGCTCAAAAAATTTTTCGCGAATTCTAGACCAAAGAAAAGTGCATTGATTTTTTGAAATGCGACAAAAATATACTTATACACGCAACGAGTCTGGATACTCCGGCTGTGTATCGGAAATACCCGATAGCGTCGTATCTCGGCTTATTTCCCAGAACCCATTTGTGCACGCGCGTACGCAGTGCGCGCTTTGCGGAATTATTAAAGCTGTGCGCTCGCTTCGCGTGATTCTCTCTCGCGAGCCTAATCCGCGTCACGCTAATAAAAAATTATAATCCGGAACTTCCCGCCCATGTATAGGTATATCTATATGCGTGTAGCGAGCGATAAAAGCCCGCGCACACACGGACTATATACTAATACACAGAGTGCGCGTTATATCGGAAATTCTATATCCGAGAGACGACGCGTGCGTTATATGTATATGCGAGGCTTCGGCTAAACTCTTTTTTCGATGAAGAGAGTTTTTCTGTTTTCGCGCGAGAGGATCGAATGTACAATACACACGGGGGTATAACAGAGTGGAAAGAGCGAGTTTAACGGTTATGCTTGGATTTTAGTATATGTAGGTTACTTGCAGCGCAATCATTGTGTACTTTTTTTTCTCTTCAGATTCGCGAACAATACGACCCGTCACAGTCAAATCGATCGTTGCGGGATTCAATATTGCAATTTTCTATACTGTACACAGAGCACAGCGCGTGTGTTTATACGTCATACGCGCACTGCAAGCCCTGCAAAAAGTTAAAAATACCGGCGCAGAGTTTGCCCGACTTTAAACCGTAACGATCAACTTCAAATCGGCCGTCCACCGTAATCCTGCATTACGTCTATATGTATTCAATTATCCACTGCATTAGGCACACGTATACAATAACCTTTAACGCGTAAGTACTCGAGAGAAGGTCACAATGAGAAAAGGCTCGCGCTCCAAAAAGGAGAACTGTTTACATTACGGCTGACGCAGTGACTTTTTCATTCGGAACCCTCCGCACGCATTCTTCAATTCGAGCGATGCGCCGCGCGCGCGCGGCCTGCACACGTCTAAAAAGTCGACCCTCGATGTCTTGTATATACGTGTGTATGTGTATACCTACGTCATTGTACGCACCGTGTTTTATAGCCGTATAGGTACGCACACAATACACCTGGAAATTGGGAAGTAGCGAACATATTATTGGCTTTTATAACACACACCGCAGATCGAGGGGGGGGGTGACGCGCATTGTATACGCATACTTGAGAAACGGATCGAGCATCGGCAACAGCAGCAGCAGCGGCGGCGGCACATTATGTCGAAACGATCGTTCCTTCGTTTTTTTTTTCATAATCCAATATAGCGCGGATTCCTTTGTATTTCCGTTGCGTCATTTGTACCCGATAAAATGTAATTGTGGGCGACGACGCATTGCATTATTATGCATGTACGCACGCACCGATCTAGCGCGAAAAACGGAGGGAGGGGGAGGGGGAAAGCGCTCGATCGTCCGCGGAAAATCTCAAGCGGCTCGCTTTTTTCCAGCTGCGCGCGCGGAAGGAAAAGCATTGCCGTATATACTCTCTTGTACTGCCGAGCGACTAACGACCGACAATTTGCGGTCATAAATGACTGAGTAAGCTGGAACATGAATCTTCCACACGTGTGTGTGTATGTATATATATATACGTGCGCAGCACACGCGCTCACAGCCGGCGTGCTTTTCCCAGAACACCGGAATAGGCCGCGAGAGCTGATGTGCGCGCATCGCTTTTTCAGCGGAATTGTGAACCATAAGGCAATGCACAGAAAAAGGTCCCGAAATTTTTTGCGTTACGTACGTATATACGCAAGTATACTTATAGTTCTTACGCCGTTGTTCGCGTCGCGCGGCCAAATGGTATGCTCGAAGCGATAAAAGTTTTTGTACTTGTGTACTTAGAAAAAAAAATGTTTTAATTGCGAAACGCGGACAAAAACCAGTCTCCGCTTAACTTGTCTCTTCCTCCCCGTAATAAGCGATTTTTCTGCGGTAGCCAATATAATATTCGGAAACAGCTATGGGTTTCATTTGCATCGGTCGCTTCGCGAATCAAGTCCTAATTAAACGGTCAACACACTGCCAGCGCACACAGCAGAGTCGTCGCAACTACTTACTGCACGACTGCAGTGCACAAACGCAATCTTCTCTCCTCGTCCGATTTCACATCAGCTGATTTCTATTTCCCGTCGAGACGACCGAGCCAATCTTCCGCATATACACACACCGCACATCGACTATACCAGATATCTATACGTATATACAGATACGAACTATATACGCTTTATCTCGAATCGGCGGCGAACCGTTAACAGATCGGCGGCGACTCTCGCTTTATATGGCCATTTTTTAGCCGTATACACATGCACCGCCGCGTAATATCCGTTAAGAACTCACCTAGATCCTCGACAAGACGGAGCATGACACCGCCGATGTGAAGCTCGCCCTTGACTCGCAGGCTCCTCTCGACGTTGAGGTCCGTCACGTAGACCCGCAGCACCCAACTGCCGTCGATCTCGTGGCCGTCCGTGTAGATCCTTCCCGACATTTCGACTCGTCGAAATTCCTGCACTGTCTGCGTTGAAAAACTTGTCAACTTTTCGCCTCCTCCTCCTCCTCCTCCTGCTCTGCGGTTACTCGCTCGCAAACAACAAACAATCACAAGCAGCAGCAGAACGGCTATACTGCAGACGCTCGCCTCAGCGACTCCGCAACATCGCGCCGAGCAGTTCTCCGAACACCTTCTCGATTGTAAATATCCTCGAAAAAGAACCGAGCGCGTAAATATAGCACTGCACGAGCGCGAGTGTATAAACGCGCTGCGCGAGAGAAGATCGAGTTCACCGCGGTATGTGCGATACGAGTATATATATATTTTCGTGCGCGCACGAGGAGGTTCGTGGAGGCTCTCCGCGTATTACGGGCGCATGCGAAAAGAAAGAAGAAACTGCCGAGAGAGAAGAATGAGAAAGGAGAGAAGCGGCAGCAGCGCGACACGTCGCGTGCGGACGACTTGGCTGAACCGAAACGACTGACGGTGACGGCCACGGGTCGACTCCCCGCCGCTCGCTGGCTCTGTACTGTGTACGGCCTTGAAGACTCTCTCTCTGCGCGCGAGAGAACGGCGTTGGCGGCAGCACACGTCGCGCCCGACCTGCGTGGCTCTCGATATGCAGCGCCAGAGCGCCTACACACGAAGATGCGCGCGCATCTCAAGACTCGGAGTCGGAGAGTCGGAGCGGAGTGTGTTTCTCGTCTCGGAGAGCAGTGACTGCATCGCGGAGAGAGAGAAAGAGCAGAGCTTTGACTCCTCCACGCCTTTCTTTGCTTCGTCGCTTTATATACTTCTGATATATAGTGATATGGCGGTAGAGAATCGCTTAGTTTCTCTGTTACGTTGTGTGCGTACTTCAGCTCCCCGGAGCGATTTATGGTTTCCTTTATGTAAGTTTTTTTTATGAGCGTGCAAGGATTATCCGAGAACTTGCGAAATTTTTCGCGTCGAGGAGTAACGCGCGCGACACGGCTTTTTCGGATCAACGAATTAGCGATCATTGTTTCCGGAATGTCTCGTGTACGCGCGTCGTTTGCTAATAATGAAAAAAAAAAAAAAAAAAAAGAAATCAGGATCGGACGCGCGCCCGATTGAATGCAAATTACTTTTTCGCGGCTCTCGCCTTAACCGCAACCGCGCGCTGACTGTTTATATACGTATTTCCTGCGGCTGCGATGTCCTCGCCTGTAGAATAACATATTAACGCATTATTATTTTCGATGCTTGTTTTTTTTTTTCTTGTGCTGTTTGTTTGCCGACTGGGAGCGGCGCAAACGGTAATATATAGAGAGAGAAATATCGAATTCTCCTGGATGGAAGTGCGATGTTATGAGTAATCGAATGGAAAAAAATATTTACGCCCCCACACGCGTCCTTATGAAAAAGTGAGAGAAACATCGGTAATACAAGATATCGCTGTCGAAGATTGTTTTCTCTATACGATCGATTTACGTTCAAATTCGAAAACAAAATTTAAATCTCCCGAATCCATTCTCGGAACTTTGTTGACATATTGATATTATCGTCACGTAAAACTGGGATTTGGAGAATAATTAAAAATTAGCATTTAAAAATCGAGTTTGATACATCAAATTTAATTTCTTTTCTATATAAAAACGTGCAATCTTTTATCAAATTATATTTTTTGAAAGATTTGTAATGATTAGTACATAGATAAAGCTCTGTTATGAAATCCTAAAATTTTACGAGACTTTAAAGTCACATCAATTTATTACATGTGTTAAAAATTTCCATTTTTTAAATTTTCGCGCCTTTTTAACTTTATATCCGATTGCAGAATTGACCGTATAATGACTTGTGACGGTACTGAGTACGTTTACCACTTATATTCGTAAGTCATTCATACGAAAGTACCTGTTATTATTTTGATGGACTATGAAAAATGCATGTGATTTCTATGTGATCGGCTGCCAAATTACACATTTTATTTTTGAATTAGGTAACCCTTCAAACTTATATATTACTTATAATTGAGTATTCAATTTAGATTCGATCAATGTTTTAAAAAAAGAAAGAAGCAAGAAAAAAATGTTTAGTACAAAACACAGACGTAACCAGTCTACTTGACAATTGATTATGGATTTCATCATGAGCCTGTAATAATGTACAATTAAATGTGAGAAATCTATAAAAAAAAGTACGTACGTAAAGCTTAAAATAAATTTTAAGAAGCCTAAGATTTTACTATTAAAATGTAAAAAGATGCTTATTTAAATTAACGTTTACCCGTAATAATAGTAGATTAAAAAATAATCTACACTCAAAATCAGTGTTATCCTATACTTTATGTAACAAGTATTGTACCAGTCTTCGAAAGAGTAATAATATTATTTATTTATAGTATTGTCCAAAATGATGAAATTGTGCAGAATTTCCTTGCTGAGTACTGCAAAGCAGTATGTGAATCAAGGCTTTGTAAGGTGTAATTCAACAAAGTCACCAACAAAAAGTCTTGTTAATCTAGACCAAAGAACATTACTTCGCCTATCTGGTGACGAAGTGACTGATTTTCTTCAAGGTTTGATCACAAATGACATGCGGCACCTCAAAGAAGGAGCTGCAAGTATTTATTCTGTCTTTTTAAATATCAAAGGTAGAGTATTGTACGATACAATCATCTACAAAACGCAAAATGAGAACGTATTTTATGTTGAATGTGATTCATTTGTTGTTGACAGTTTTTTAAAACATTTGAAAATGTATAAATTAAGAAGAAAAGTAGATATTCAAAAAATGGAAGACAGTATGAATGTTTGGACTGTTTATAATCATGACATTGCTTCGCAAGCGGAACTAGAGAAAAGTGAAAAAAAATATAATATAGAGGGAAAGATATTTCCCTGTGGAACAAGTGATAACACATCAAGTAAACTAGTCGACAATATTTCTATATACAGCGATCCAAGAATTCATGAATTAGGCTTAAGAATTTTAACGCAATCGCAAGTCAGTCATGACGAAATAATAAAACACCTAGAGCCAAACGTAACGGTTCAACAAACTACCTCTAGTTACAAAGAATTTAAGTACAAACTAGGCGTGGGTGAAGGCGTTCAGGATTTACCACCTGGAACATCATTTCCGCTCGAGATAAATTGTGATTATTTGCATGGTGTGAGCTTTCACAAAGGTTGCTATATCGGACAAGAACTAACAGCTAGGACGCATCACACTGGTGTTGTTAGAAAACGCCTTATGCCATTGACGTTTAATAAAACTTGTGATAAACCGTTGAGTTATGATGATAAGATTACAAATGAAGCTGGCAAAATAGTAGGAAAGATAAGAGGTCAAGAAGGAACATTTGGTCTAGGACTGATTCGCATTGCAGAAGCTTTGACATCTCAAATTTTGACTGTTGGAGATTATACTTTAAAAGTTGTTAAACCTCACTGGTGGCCACAAGAATCGCAAAGAACTGAAGCTTCCATGAAGACTATTTAAAATTGTTATGTTAAAATTAAATTTTTACTTTGTTTAGTCAAAAATATTTTAATGAAAACGAATAAATCTTATTAAGGTTTTCAAATTAACAGATGCTTTTCTTTCATTTGAAGACCTGACTCCTTCCTTGTAAAAACCATCAGTTTTTGTAATAAATATATAGTAGACTGATCGCGATAGTTGTTTTAAATAAGCAATTTTTTACATTTTAAGTTTTCTTCAATAATTAAAATTATCATTTGTCTCAAATTATAGTTTTATAATTATTTTAGTATGAAGGAAGCAGATGAAACTATATCAAAGGATGTTGCTCCATCTGAATGTAATGCAGATGATACAGAAACTAACAAAGATAAAAACAAAGATAAAAAATGTGTTGGAGGAATTTGGAAATGCAATTTTTGTGATCTAGAAGAACGATTCGACTACAAAGGATCTAAGCCTCCATTTGCAAAGCACTTATCATTTTTAGAAGACTGCTACATTATGAAAGATCCATTTAGTCCTCCTAACCGAGGAGAAATTCTGGTACTTGGTGCAGATTGTAGCATTTGTGGAAAATCTGTATGCACTGAATGTAGTTTATTTTATGCAATACGATTTTGTA